>CM073459.1:10625343-20625343 GCA_037074485.1 Delonix regia
AAATTTTGTTTTTTTCTTAAAGTTCTCCTATTATTTATTTTGAATTTTAAATTACCTTTATTTAAAAATGTCATTTGAACCTCAATCTTTTTTATTTTCCTCATTTGCTTAATTATTAATTAATTAGCGAATCTGTTAATTAAATGATTAAGTGACTAGAGATGGGGTGTTCACAGTTATAATTTAATGGAATTGCGATTTTCAAACCTTGATTTAATCCAACAATAAACAAAGGTACATGCATATCTCTCAAGCAAGTTATGCAAAGGATACAAGACATTCTTTGTCTCCTTAAATGCAAAGAAGTTACCCTAGTCACCTCGATTAAGCTTGAGTAGGGTAGTTCATTTCACCTATAAAAGTGAATACCTAGGGTGGGAAGTCTCTGAGAGGTTTCTATACAAAAATTCAAATATCAAGAGAAGATCATATTCTTTCCATTATCTATACACTATTTAATATGGAATGAACCCCAGAATCAATGAGAA
This sequence comes from Delonix regia, assembly GCA_037074485.1. NCBI lineage: Eukaryota > Viridiplantae > Streptophyta > Magnoliopsida > Fabales > Fabaceae > Delonix > Delonix regia. Next base: position 10,625,832 of record CM073459.1, read on the forward strand.
TCTATTACATAGAAGTAATCTTGGTTTCAAAATAAGTCTTGCAAAAGAATAAAAAAAAAAAAAAGAATAAAATGAACAATAAAAAATGGAAAACCTACAGAGTAAACTCTAAGGAAAAATTAAAAGAATAAGAACCTCTAATAGAGAGTTCCTTCTCCATGTAAAACCTACAGAGCAAATGTTACCAAGCAGAAATTCTTATTAGCAAGAAAAGTTAGCAGGTTTTACCAAGATCGCACGATATTACTGCAAAATTCTCATTGGGAACCTGTATCAATGTATAGGCTATTATATTCTTTCTTCTTAAGCTGTAACTTTCACCCACTAAAACCCATTATAACCATGGAATATTCTCTCTTGTTAAGTGAATCTCAAATATAAGAATCATTTTAGAGAAGATGACTTGAAATTAACTAAAGAAAGTGAGGGACAAAGGATTTTGAGCCTATTATCCTTTCATCTCTAAAACCCAATTACCATGGTCACATTTCAACCATTGAAAGTTCTTGTTGAAGTACAACTTGCTAGAATAACAAACTAGGGCAATAAAATTAAAAAACAAAAAAGAGAAGAGATTAATAAAAGAAACTCGACAATCATTTATATTTAAAATAAAACATTTTTCATCAATTAAAGGTTTTCAAATAGAATGTCTCATGCCTTGAACAGAGGTATCTCTTAATGACATATTCTTTCGATTTGCTCTACCATGATTCGTCAGGCATGCTCGCATACTTTATCATTTACCATATTGCTTCAAATTGGACAATTCTTCCAAACTTATAATTTGTGCCAATTGTACATTTAGTTTGGAATTGAGGCTTTGCTTGGTCTAGCATATACCTCCTTTTGGCATCGTTTCACTGTAAATTAATAAACTCGTTTGTATATTTTGTCACTCTTGAAGTCCTTTCAAAATAAGGCAATCCATCTCCTTCAAAGACATGTAGCCTCACGCTCCTTCACACATGATTGCATTGAAATTGTTAAATATAACAAAAACAAATTTTTATTATTGACCTTTCAAGCAATACTATTAGAAGAATTCATAGCAAAAGACTTTAGGATCATGTATAAAGCAATCCATATAGAACATGATATTTTGGTCAAATTTCAAACCTCAAGTTTAGGATGTTTCCATTTAAAGCCTATCATGCTAGGATTTGCTCAAAGCATGAGATTCTTGTGCTTAAATTCTATTATCTATGATAAAAGTACTAGTTTTAGAGCTTATAAAACCTCGAGTCATTGGATTGGGGCAACTCATGATTAGGCAAAAAGAATCTTCCCATATGCAAATGATTAAGAGAATCCAACAATTTATAGATTTTAAGAATAACCAAGCATCGTGTGTTTGCATTGCTTTCCCACATTCTCAAAACATAGTTCAAAATAAAAAAAGAGTAAGATGCTCTCGTCTTCTTCATAATCATTCAAATTTTTCATAAAGGAATAGTTTTCCATTTATTCTTGAGACCTTAAAATGTGCATTCCAATTTCAATGAAGGCACTTGAAGGTAGAAATCTCTAGCCATATTTGAACATTGTGCATGCCCTCTACATTTCACAAACATTATGTTTATGCATCTACCTCATGCATCTTGCATGTGTACATACAGTACATTGCTTTTATGCATATAACATGCATAGAAAATTGGAAATCTTCAAAAAGGAAATTAAGCATATGCATCATACACCATATATGTGCTCATATATTGCACTGCATTTTTTTAAAAAAAACATCATGCATACAAAATGTGAAAAATGATAAACAAGAATAAACAAATGCCTTGAGCATCCTGTATATAGACATATGCCACACTGCATTTCACAGTTACAAATGCACATGCTACACAGGATCACATTCCCATTCAACACACAACCTTTACATTCCTGCGAAAGTCCTACATAAGACTAGGTATCCTTCAAAGTCTTGCACATGCCTAGGCACCTTTAAAGGTCTGCACTTGCCTAGGCATCCTTCAAAGTCCTACATAAAACTCGGCATCTCTCAAAGTCCTACACAAGTCCAGAAACCTTTACTTTTCTACTCAATTCCTACATAAGTCCAGGTACTTTGCTCTTTTGCTCAAGTCCTGGTCAAGTCCTATACAAGTCCAGACACCTTTAATTTTATGCACAAGTTATGCACAGGTCCTAGCATCTTTACTATTTTGCACAAGCCTTGCGTAAGTCTAAGTACCTTTAATTTATTCATAAGTCCTACACAAACCTAGCCATCATTACTTTTCTGCATATGTCCTGCATTAGTCTAGGCACTTAAACTTTTTTACACAAGTCTTGGACAAGTCCAGATACCTTTAATTTATTCACAAGTTCTGTACATGCCCAAAACATCTTAAATTTCTTCACAAGTCTTGCACAAGTCCAAGCACTTATACTTTTATGCATGAGTCCAACACAAGTCTAACCACATTTAATTTATTCACAAGTCTTGTAAAAGCCTAGGCATCTTTACTTTCCCACAAGTCCTACACAAGCACATACACCATTAATTTATTCATAAGTGTTACACAAGCCCTAACATTTTTAGCTTTTTGCACAAGTCTTGCATAAGTCCAAGCACCTTTAATTTATCCACAAGTCCTTCACAAATCAAGGCACCTTTAATATTTTTGCATAAGCCCAGGCATCTTTACTCTCCTATAAGTCCAGTACAAGCACAGATACCTTCAATTCATTCACAAGTCCTGCATAAGCCTAGACAATTTTACCTTTTCTGTACAAGTCTAGGCATATTTAATTATCCATAAGTCCTGCATAAGTTCAAACACCTTTAATTTATTCACAGGTCCTGCACAAGCTTAGGGACCTTTACTTTTCTACACAAGTTCATGCACCTTTACTTTTTTGCACAAGTCCTATAGAAGTCCAGGCAACTTTACTTTTTTGTTTTTGCATAAGTCCTGTGCAAGTCTAGGCATCCCCATTTTGTTGTTTAGATCTAGTATCACGTCTAGACACCTTTGCACCATTACAATCATGCCTTCCTTTTAGGATTTATCTCATTGACCTGATTAGCCTTAGCATCACATTTATGGCATTGAGATTATCATAAGCTTCATGTTGATACCTTATATTTTTGTTCATCTTTCCAATATATGAGGTGCTTATCTTTAATTATTTCCTTCAATGTAAATACCCAAAGATTATTTTTAGGTTCATCATAAATAATATATATATATATATATAAAGAGGGCCAACTCCATGCACCTTGTTCTTGAATTATTAAGTTTTCCCATTTTTCACTTATTCTGGGGTGTTATTCACTGGAATTAGTCACCATAGATGTAGAGAACCAGGGTAACTTTTCATTCATTAGAATCAAAGGTGACTTCTTGTTTTGCTTAATTAGCTCATTTTGATTGGTTGTTCGGTATCCCTTTTGCTGGACAAATTACGAGTTCATATCTTTACTTGTTCATTAAGCAAATATCTCTAAAAGTTACACTTTCATTATATTCACCTAATAACAAGGAAAGAGGCCTTAAACTTTAAGCCCTAATCTGTCTAAGAAATTAAAAAATAACAATACTTAGGAAAATATCAAAATAAATACCAAAATAACATAATAAAAAATGGCAACAATCAAGAAACTATCAAGATATTAAAAAATCAATCAAAAAGATTAAAAGTTTAAAAATTTTAAAAAATCAAAAGAAAATTAAAAAAAATCAAATTAAATCCATTTAAAATAAAAAATTCAAGTCAAAGACACTTAAAATAAAAACATACAAATCAAATACACTTTGCTTACAAAATATTTAAAAACTAAATTAAAATAAAAAAATTCAAATCAAAGTAACCTTTCTACAAAACTAAATAAAATTAAATCATACATGGAAAATTAAAAGAATAAAAAAAGGATTAGTTTACATAACCAACTCTTAATTAAAATAGAAAATCAAATTAAAATTTAAAAAAGAAGAGGAGAGAAAACATATAAATAAGTAAAGTTGAATTTTAAATAAGCCAAAAAGTAAATAAAAAGAGAGAAACATGTAGAGGAAAATGTGAAAGTATGCTGGCAAGAGGTAGAATATGCTTGAAGGATGACGTGAGTTGGCAAAGGATAGCAAGAAATATCTATAACAATCAAAAGAAGAAAAAAAAAGGGAGGAGGTAGAAAAAAATAGGGGAGTGAGGCATTTGATTTTCGGTGAAGAAAAAGGAGGGAGCAACAAGTAAGATAAAAAAAGAAAAATATGAAAGAGAGGAGAGGAGACTAGACAAAAAATTCAAGAGAGGAAAAGTAAATAGAGAAAATAAGAAGATAAGCTAAATGAAGGAGAAAAGATAATCTCCATGGTTGCGTTTTGAATCTCTACTTCAAACTTAAATTTTCATTGAAACTTACTACCCATTTTGCTTTCCATTGTTGTAAATTTCATTGAAGCTTTGTTGCATATTATAACCTTCCTATGCTATGAATTTCACTAAAACTTGCTACAAATTATCTCTTCTATTTGCTATCGAAACTTGCTCTATTTATTTTAGCTTGGCTGCATGATCTTCTTTTTTATTTTGTTTCCATTGTTTGATTTTTTATGTTGTAATATCTCCTCTTTCTTTTGAGGCCAAGGTGTTTGTTGATTTACTGCACATTGTCTTCTCCATTTGTTGACATGAAAACTAGTTAAAACTTTACATCATTATGCTCTATAATTCTGCAACAAAACATACTTTCATTTTGTTGCACTTTTTCTCAATTTTTCTATCATGAACCATGCTAGAAGTTTGCTTCACATTACCCTTGGTTTTTTTGTCATTTAATCATGTATTTGCTAGACTTTTTCTCAATTTTTTTGTCTTGAACCTTGTTGGAAGTTTATTGCATGTTATCCTCTATTTTGCTATCATTTAGCCATGTGTTTACTGCATTTTTTTTTTTATCAATTTTTGTTCATGAACCATGCTTAAAGTTTGTTGCCTCATTCACCTTCATTTGTTGCCAAATTCACGTAAAACTTGCTGGATTCTTACTTTCAATTGTTGTCAAAATGTGTTGGACTTATTACAACACATTTGAATTCACTTTGCTATTAAAATTTACTAAAAGATTGTTGTATTATTCACCTTTATTTGCTATCAAAGTTTGGTGCATCCTTTCGCCTTATTTGTTGTCCAAAATGGTTGAACATTTGTTGCATCTTTTCATTGTCTTTACTATTCAAACTTGACTAAAACTTGACTACATCTTTTTTCCATTATAGTTGTCCAATTTTATTCAAAAACTTTTGTATAGTTATGTCTTCTTGGTTGTCCAAATTATGCTATAAAATTTATTACATAACTAGTCCTTTTGCTGTCCAAATTGGCAGAAAAAGCATGGGGTTTTATCTATTTTTGGTGCCCAAATGCTGTTAAGAACTTAAAGACTAGAATGCTTGTAAACCATGGTTGAATTGCTTCCAAACCAAGGTGAAAAGAACAACCTAAGCAAGGATGGTGAATTGGAGGCAAAGCTAGTACTATTAGATGTTGTAGTTGATTGGGGCAATTGTAATTTGGATATTCTTCAAATTGTATAAATGATGTATGGTGATGAGTACCTAATTAGACACCAACACATACAAACACCAATGTGTAGTTTAATTGATGGTACTATGTGAGGTCCAATGCCTCCATAGACATCTTTATTCCAATATTGTCATGTGAGGTCCAATGTCTCCATAGGCATATTTGGTTTCTTGCCATGTGAGGCCAACATCTTCATAGGTACATTTTTGACAAATGACATTTACTTTTCTCCACGATATTGCCATGTGAGACCAATGTCTTTATGATCACCTAATGATTTACCAATTGGGCCATGTGAGATCCAACGACTCCATAAGGATATCCCAATTTTGGTCTCTTATGTTTAAAATAAACATAGGGTTCCAATGATGCGTATCATATTATCTAAGTTTTTGATGAATAAAGTTGGGCTTCAAGGACCCATATCTAATTAACGTTCTTTTATGACCATCCTTATTTTTTAAAATAATCAATTGAAAGCAAAATATATCCTTCTTGGTAAAATTCTTTTGTCAATTTCTTATTTCTTTTATTTTGTTTTAACTTTCCATATTTCAAAATTCAAGTGAAGCAATTCAAATAAAACAAAAAAAAAAAAAGCAAAAATTGTTTTTATTGTTTTTGAATATTTCCAAATAAAGTATTGAGTTCAAAATATTCCTTTTAATTTTTCATTTTTAATATTTATTTTTTTGAAATTCAGTCTTAAATAATTAAAAAACTAAAAATATGTGTTCGTTTTTTTGTTAATATTTCCAAATAAAGGCATAAATAAATCATGTTTTTAAATTCCAAAATAAATTGATAAATTGAAGAGAGAAAAAGACATGAAATTATTTTATCTTTGCAAATTAAAACACACAACCCAAATTCTAATTAATTTATTTACAAAAATATGTTTAATTTCAACTACTTTATTCCTTTCACAACAGAAAAAATATTGACCTATTGACATGCCTTTTTAGACGAACTATGTGGACTTTAATCCCCATTATAAGGAACGTAGGCTCTTGGCTTTCATCCTAGGTCACATTTGTCTATTGTAAATATCCACTTTTGTTCACGTTAATTTCAATTTTATTTTCTTATGTTGTTTTAGTGAGCTTTTTAGTATGGACTATCTTAAATAAATGAAAGGCTGTATCTTTTACTTCCCTTTATTGATTTAAGGTAACCGTTTTCACGGACAGGTGTTAGGGGTGCTTAACACCTTTCCATTCTCAAATAGACTCCTAAACTCATCTTGGGTTTCACATACCACCTTTTGTTCTATTTGGTTTTCCAAAATTTTTTGTTTAAAAATTTTGGTGGTGATTTCAATGAATTGTTTTTTAAAATTCGTTTTGGGAATCAATTTACATCTCTTTCTCCATTTTTTTTCACCCAATCCACTGGGATGTTAGTTATGACAAGTTATAGAGATGTGGATAAGACTATGTTGCAAACCTGAAAAAGTGTTGTAAATAAAGGAAGGAAGAATTAAAGAGTTCAAACATAAGAGATTTATCTTGGCTCAACATAAACCTTAAGCCTACTTCTAATCCCCAAGGATTTGCTTAAGATTTTTTATTATAAAAGCAAGTTTTCTATAGGGCAATTATCTCTCACTACACTAACCAACTTACATGAGTTACTCAACCAAGATAACTCCATTTTACAGTAAGTTTTAACCCAAACCCAACTCAAGGAAATAGGACTATAGTAGGAAAAATCTCTCTCAACGAGTAGATTTACAACTTAAAATGCTTTAAAAGGAGTAGACTATGCTAGATTTGATTTCATAGAAATATGCTACATTAAACTTAATGGATCCAAATACAGCAAGACTTGACTATATGTATTTCATTAGATCTTATCCTAAATGTATTATTTTGGATTTAATGTAATGGATGTTGACACAATAAGCAATGACTTTTAACAGCAACCTCTCATAGTTGCCAGTAAAAGTTTAACTTTCAAGACAATTGATAACTTTGATTTCAATCTTAATTTCCCTATTCAAAAGCAGTTGTTGGTGTAGAAAAATGTTTTTGAATTTTGAGTTTTTGTTTGTAGCATTATAATTTTAATTTCAAGTCAGTAAACCCCTTATATGACTTGTGTACACTAAATCTAAGTATTTTACTAGCAATTCCAAGTTTGGAGGCTTAAGAGAAGACTTGGATTTTGAAATTATGAAGAAATGAGTTATGTTGGTCCAATGCCTGAGCATCCAAACCAATGCTCGGGCATTCATTGATGCTCTTATTTGTGTGTCTCCTACCACCCTTTGCCCAAGCATTCAATCTGTTGCCTGAGCACCCCCTACAACCTTTATTTTCTGTTCTGGTAACTCAATTCCCAAGCATTTAAAGTAATGCCTGGAAATTCACTGTTTTTCTGACATGTGCAAAAATTTACCAATAAATAGACTCTTTTAACCATATAAGGAAACTTTTGCATTGGAGAGGCCGAAAGTAAGCTGGGAAAGGAGGAAAAGAAGTAAGAATAATGATTCCAAGGGATTTTAGAGCATCAAGATCATTTTGGGACCAACAAGAACATGGATTTTGTTTACTTTATCTTCTTCTACCTCTTTTTTTGCTCTTTATCTATGTATAGCTAAACGTTTTTAGCTAGGGTGAAGATGTAACTTGACTTGGATGATATTTTGTTAGCTTTCTTGATTAATACAGGTTTTTATGTCCATTGATTGAGGGTTTATCATGGTTTTAATGCTTCCTTTGACTTGGCCCCTCATGGGTTGATTTAAGGTTCATGTACAGAATTAGACTTTATTTAGGGATAGATGATGTTAATTGTGTGGTTGTGGTGGAATTTCATTGTTCTTTTGTAAAGCCCTTCCTAAATGGGATTTGTCTAAGGGATTGGAAAATCTCATTTAGTTAAAGGAGTATTAATATTCCAAGGGATTGGTTATTAGTTAATTCTAGAAATTTAATCATCAATTATGGAATAGAGCTTGGTTAAGTAAGCATTCTAAGATACATTAATAGGTTAAGTGAAGTTGGATCTCTAGCCCTTTTTGAACATTTGTACTTATTCATAGTTTTAATTACTCTTGTTGTTAAAAGTCCAAAAATACAAACTAATTGCTTTTTATTATTGGTGTTTCTTTTTAACTACATTGAGCTACTTTTAATCCCAATTTTCCATAGTCTAGATAGTATCAAATTAGTGAAATAAGTATTTGGTAATCAAAATCCTTATGGGACGATACTCTCTCACTTTATATTACTTATGCGATTTGGTATACTTGCCGTGGAACCATCAGTATTCTAACATAATTGCCATTAAAAGTATACTTTTAGTGGCAATTGTAAAAGTTGTCATTGAAAGTTTGACTTTTAATGGCAACCATTCATAATTGTCATCTTAAAGTTTGACTTTTAGCAATAGTCGTCCATAGCCATCACTGGACGTTTGAATTTTAGTGGCAATTATGAAAGTTACCACTTAATATTTAACTTTTTTTGTTGACTATTGAAAGTTGTTTCCAAACATATGTCGACCATAGAATCACCATTTAAAGTTTCACAAGTACATATGAGGCTTTTAGTCTTGACATTCAATAGTCACCACCAATAGTTAGACAATAAGGGATGACTTTATAGTCACCACTAAAAGTCATACTTTTAGAGATGACTACAAATGGTAGCCTAAAAAGTTAAACTTTAAATGAGGAATTTTATAATTGCCACAAAATGATGTCACCAAAGTGTAATTTTTTAGAACATGTTGTAATTTCCCAATTATTTGTTTCTTTCATGAATTTTCACCTCCGAGAGTCATTCTTAATCTCTTATTCCCTCAATTTCTCCCCTTTATGTTTTTAGCTCTTTATCACCTTTAATTTTCTACAATTCCTTTTATAGCTCTTTATCACCTTTAATTTTCTACAATTCCTTTTAATCCCAAGCTTACTATCTAAATCTGCTACTCAAATCTCACTATCTAACTTAAATTGTTAGAATTGTAGTATTGTTAATTACTAGCATTGGAAAACATTATTCCATCTGAGATCCATCTCAAATTGGAGACAAATTTAGGAGATATTTTCATTTCCTAATTGCAATAATTTAGGATAGAAAGTTCCATCCTAAATCTATCAAATTTACAAATTTGGAGGATAGATCTTTCTGTCTCAAAACCGCAGCAAACTTCAATTTTGGGTCAACATAATTTGCCCTTATTCCATCTCAAATTGACCATTTAAACAAAAATTTCATTTATGATCTATCTCAAATTTGTCCCTAAATCTATCAATGGCAAAAGATAATTTGCTTGTTTTATATGTTGTGAAACATGATTAAATATAGAATTCAAACCAACCATAAATTACAAGCAATTCAATATCTAGAGCAACAATTATAGTCAATAATATGAAATGAACCAAACTTTCAAATTTGTTGAAATTACATATTAAATAAGTCTAAAGAAGTAAAGCATATAATAAAAGTTATTACATAATACTAAAGTCCTAGTCATTTAAAAACAAAAGTAAGGACAATCACAACATTCTAAATTATAAGGGGATCTTCATATTGTGCATCATCATTTGGGGCTGGCTCTTCATTTATATTGTGAAGTTAGATATGAGTGATCATTTTGTCAAGTTGGCATTTTAAAGACAATCAAAATATTCTGCTTAGAAACCATGTTGCTCTATTGAGAAATCAAATTGCTTTGCCAGGACTAGCTAGGATGATAGGATTAGAAGATGATTTATCTGATAACCTACATTTCTTGGAAGCTGTAAACCTTCCACACCCTCGTCTGATGTGACAACCTGTCATATGCAAATGCATAAAATGAATGTTAGAAACTTATACATATGTATAATAAAAACAAATAAACTTAAAACAAAATGCATGCAAACTATAAAAATCAAAATCACAATTAGAATTAACTGAATAAAAGCACAGATCCTATACAAAAATATGATTTAGCTTATGATCTATCTATATATGTGTTATACATTCTACGCATTAGACGTAGATGCATTTGTACTATCATCGTCATCTTCATCAGGTGGTTAAGAATTCAACTCAAATTCACTCTCCATATCATATTCATAATCATATTCACTCTCAACGGCATTTGGTTGACTAAAATGGGATTTACTTGTTCATAACCAGCCTCATTGTTTGCAAAATCTAGAGTTCAACATTATTGATAACCTTGGGCCATATAACTTTTAGTTTGCAATTATGGAATGCTATAAATTTGATTTTAGTTACACTTGGAGCATCAATTGTTGTTTTAGCCTTAACTTTGGTAACAGCTAGCCAATCAGCAATATTACAATTTATAGGGCAAGGTTTATAGTACACTTATCTGGCTTGATCCCTTCCTTATGTTATTCATATTCTGCTTGGCCCAATCTATATAATGTTTCTCCATATAGGCTTATATCCTTCATTAGTCTTTTCCCTTATCTCTTCTTTCTTTTTATATTTAGTCCTCTTCAACAGACATCAACATTTTTCCCCATTAAATCATGCAAGTAGTTATATCTATCCATATTTATTCCAATACCTAAGGTTTCCACATAACATTTTTTCCCATATGTTATCTCTCCATCTTTTCCTATCTTTCCATGTTCTTTCAATGATGCATCTAACCCACACACTTTCTCCTTCCCATTAGATTGGCTCATTCTTCCCAACTCATTTGTCTCAAGTGCCTTCCCTTTCCCCTTCCCTCTAGTTTCACTCTCTACCTTCCTTTCTAACTCTTACTAGCCATCCTTACAATATACCAAAGATTTTTCCTAATTCCTTACTATAACAACACTAATCCAATTGCCATACATTGGTTTAGTAGGATCTTTGATTGATGACTTCTTCACTGCTACACATCCCTTTGAATTGTGTCTAACAATTTAACATCTAAAATAATATTGCTACAATTTCTCATACTTTATCACAACTTAGATTCTTGCCCTTCCTGGCCTTGAAACCCATAAGGCATCTAATAGAGGCTTACTTAGATCAATTACCACCCATACCATGACGAAATTTCTCAAAACCCTTTCATTCATTATTGTATCCTCTACCATTACCATATCTCCCACCATATCCCCTAATTTTCTTGCATTCTCTCTACACATGCCATCAAGTGGAATGTTATGAAATTGAATCCAAAATAGACACTTACCAAAATCAAATTCTTTGAACACATTGTACTCCCTCCATTCTTGGACATTCTGAAAATATCCAAGAATTGCCCATACTCTATCTATAGGATCCTCTTACACTCTTCTTTGCATTCAAATGTGAAGATGAGAGCATTCACTGACACTTCCAAGATATTCAGGCCATCATTAAGATTTGATCCCTTATTGATCATTGATATCACCATTCCCCTATTCAACCACTTCTATGTAATTAACTTCCCCATTAGCATTCTCTTTTTTTATCTTTTATCATGCTTGTCACTCCAATTTAATATTACTTGCTCTCCATTGTCAATCGAATGTTCCCCCTCTGAATTAATCTTCGTGATAACTTCATTCTTTGCACATTAACTGTTTATTCCCCTCCAATTTGATGAAAGAGCACAAGAGAAACTTTACTGACTCTTAAAGAAATAGAGAAACATTATTAGATGAATTTGTCCAAAATAATTGTCTTTAAGTCACAATAGTATTGGAAAACTCTTAGTTACATTCTAAAATTTCCATCCCTAAAAGGTTTTTTCTTTTAAATTTTATGGAACTTGGATCGAACCAATTCTAGTGCACTTTAATAAATACCAATTTTGGCAAAATTAGTCTAGTATCATTTAATTTATAATATATCAATTTAACACTTTGAATTTTACAATTTGACAAATCATTTTTTTTAATTAATGTGCCACTTATTCATTTTACTGATTCATATTTGTAATAAAATAATTAAGCTTTTCATTACATATAAGTTTTTTATGAAAGAAAAATGATTTAGGATGTTAAAAAAAGGATGAAGCTTGACTCATTTTTCTAAAATATGCTTTTTAAATAAGATTTTTTTAATTGAATTTTATTTTTTTGGCAAATATCCATATTTTTCGAGCTATACCTCTTTGGTTAGGCAAACTTTTTAAATTATGAAAAGGTTTAGTCATTGTTGGAAATTTGACACAACTAGCTTTCTAATATTTCAGCCAAACCAAAACAGATTATACTTATATGTAATTCTTTATATCTTTGCTATGTTGTTATCTAATTAAAATATGACAACTATTTGATTAACAAATAGTAATATTACAATTTAATTTAAAATAAAATAGTTATATGCAATATCATAATATAATTTTAAAAACAAAAACTTGTCATGTTTTAATTAGAAAAAAAAAAACATAACAAAGATATAAAAAAATAGCATATATATTTTTTCAACAAGGAAAAAAATCCTTTCTTAAGACATCACTGCCAATCATGTAAAGCATAATAACTTAGAAAATTTCAGTTATTACTCTTTCAATAATGTATTTTAGTTAACATGGGCTTGCATACAGAACAAAGACTTGAATAGCAGATAGAGACTTTATAATTAAAAATATACATTAAGAAGACTTGGGAAAGATGTTTATTGGGCATTTCATCTAAAATTCTTAGTCCAAGAATCTTTTGTAGAACTTGTGTCATCGGTAATAATTGGAAAAATGATCACAATGGCTTAATGAGTATTTTGTCCCTTAAATTATTTTTTATTTTTATTTTCTTCCTTTTTTCTTTTCAGGTTTCAAATTTATCTTTTAATTGTTTAAATAATGATTAATTTGTCCCAAATTGTCGTCAAGTAAGTAGATAAGCTTAGTTGGCAAAGATAACTTGATATTTTCTTATCTGTTAGTGTATGATTGGTACCAAAGCATTTAATAGTTACCATTTAAATAATTAACTTTCTTAATCTCTTGTATCAATTACTAGTTAGTGTCTCTTCTAAATTCCCAATTGTTTGTGCCTCTTTCAATAATGTTGGTCACGCTAATTAATTTTGAGTAAAACACTATACTAGTCTCTTGTTAGTTGATACTCAAACACAATTTATGTCCACATTGATTTCTATTCTTAATTTAGTTCTTTACTTATGAATTTGGTCTCAATTTTGTCCCATATTGATTTTTATTCTCAATTTTATCTCTTACTTATGGGTCTAGTCTTAATTTGGTCCTGCATTTATTTGTCCATTAATTTCAATTTAGTCATTAACTAATATAAAAGTTGACACATTTGAATCCCACTCTTAAATAAATTTTGACTAAATTTGAAAATAAAGGACCAAATTGAAAATGAATTTAGAAGTAATAGACTTTATGGGAATGAAAATTAATGAATAATTAAATTAAAATTGAAATAATAAGCAAGGAATAAAAATAATGTTTTATTTAGTTAATTTTTTTAGTTTTGATTTTCTCTCCATCTTGGTTTTAATTTCTTTTGGAATTTTGAAATCCTATCACAGTGGGGAGGTAAGGGATCCAAGGCCAAGGAATTGGTTACTATACATGAAGATGGTTCTTGAACTTGGAAATTAAAGATCCCATATCTGGTTCTTACAAAGGGATTAAATTTCTTTTTGCATTGCTGCCAACCATAGAGAAGCTTCTAAGCTATCCATAGCCTTTCGTAAAATCGAAGGCTCACTATCTTCTATGAGTAGATAGTATGTAACATTCCCTTCTATAATGTAATCTAATTGTTAAACTGTTTCTTTCCTCTCTCAAGCTGACTATCAAACTTTTGGAGTCATAAGATCATATTGTTCTTATTCATTGTACTCTGGTGATGCTTCAAATGAATCTTGTACTTCTGTTTTATTTTCTCCTCCATCAATTTATATTGTAGTGGTCTTTAATATGTCATTTGATATGTTATCATCTTCATATATATGTTACTTTTCTTTAGGAAAGATAAGATCCTGTTAACTATAACCATGTTGTCAGTGGGATCCCACAGGCGATAACCCTTTACTCATTAACATATTGTAAGAATAACCATCTTCTAAATTTTGGATCTAGCTTTGTAATTTCTTGGTTATTGTACATCACATATACCTAACTTCCAAACATATGGAGGTTTGTATAATTAACTGGCTTCCCAGTCTACATCTCCATTGGGGTCTTTAGATCAATTGTAGGTAATGGTCACTGATTGATCACGTAGCAAGCTATTTTGACTGCTTTCCAAATAGTTCTTAACAATGCCCTTGTCCTTTCTAAAAAAGTTTTGTTTATTTGCTCTACCACTCCAATTTGTTGTGGAGTGTATGCCATCATGAATTGTATTTCAATACCTTATTGTTGATAGAAAGTATTAAATTCATTACTAGTGTATTCTCCTCTATTGTCAATTCTCAAACACTTGATCTTTTCTTAGATTTACATTCTACATGTGCTTTAAAGGTTTTGAAAACTTCAAACACATCTCCTTTTCTCTTGATTGGATACACCCAACATCTTCTGGAATAGTCATCAAAGAATGACATAAAATACTTTGCTCCTCCTAGGGATAATATCGGTGCTTGCTAGACAATAAAGTGTACTAGGTCTAAGATAGCTTTACTTCTCTCTTTAGAGTTTTTGAACTTCAACCTATGTTGCTTACTTGTAACACAATGGTCACAAAAGGTAAATAAATCTTTTTGAGTCCACGAAGAAGATTTCATTTTACAAGAACCTTTAATCCACGTTTTGACATGTGGCCAACTTTTCAGTGCCACGATATCATTGATTCCTTAGTTGCTAAATTTGTTGATGCAACTGAGACTTCTCCTAATTGTTGTGATTCTCTTTTATGCATATATAGGTTGGCTGCTATCTTTTCTACTTTCATAACTACAAGCATGCATTTAATGAGTTTCAAAATGTCATCTTGTATCTGGATTTTATACCTATTGCTATCAAATTATCCTAAAGATAATAAATTTTTCTTGAGACCCTTCACATGCTGGACTTCCAAGATGGTGTGAGTTGCACCATCATACACCTTTAATTTGATGGTGCCTATACCAGCAATTTCTAAGAAATGATCACCTCCCATAAAAACATATATTCCAAAGACTGGTTTATATTGGTGGAACCATTCTCTTTGTGAGATCATATGCCACGTTGCTATTGAGTCTACAAGACATATTTCATTGAACCTTTTTCTGGCTTCAACAACTATTGATGCCTTGCTATATAAGGATTCTCCGTTATCTGAGGTACAAGTAATGCATCCTTGAGCACTTGATGGCTCAGTATCTTTGCCTTTAGCTTCTGTGTTCTTCATCAAATGCTAACACTCTTTTTTGTAATATCCTTTTTTATTACATTTGAAACACCTAATATTCTTCTAGTTCTTCGATTTGTATCTACCTTGATTCTAGCTTTCAACTGAGCCACATTTTGTTGATCATCCTCTTATCACTGCCGATGCTTCTGCTTCTTGTGAAAAAATCAATCGATCTTCCTTGTTTTTTGTGTTAATTTTCTTCTTCCAGAATAGCTAGTGCAATGTAATTAAAAAACTAGGTAGTCCACAAGAACATTATTGGTTAGGTTGACGATGAGTTAGTCATTGAAATCATGTAAACTTTGAAGCAGAATTTCAGCACATTCATTTGGCTCTATTTTGTGACCCAATGATGTGAGTTAAGAAAATAAAGTATTCAGAGTGTTAATGTGCTCCATCGCTAAAGTAGTTTCTGACATCCATAGAGTGTATAATTTCCTTTTGAGGAAAATTTTGTTATGAAGTGACTTGGCCTCGTATAATTTAGTCAGATGATCCCAAATTTCCTTTGCCATCTTCTTCTCCTTTATGCTAGACAATATCGCATCTGCAGGTGCAAGATGAAGATTTGCAAATACATTCCTATCCATCTCGTTCCGCTTATTTTCATTTGTGAATTCTACTAGCCTTTCACTGATAGCTGCATGATAATTATATTTTCTTAAGATTGCCTTTATCTTCAGCTTTCACAGTGGGAAATTACTACCGTTGAACTTTTCAATATCAAATTTCACTACTATTACTTCAATCATAGTTTATTTATGAGCAAAAATAGCTTCTATTTTTTTTGTGAACAATAACCGTATGTATGAATAGTGAACTGTACACATAAATAGTACCCAATATCTTATAATGGGCTAGAATAATCTTATTTACTTTCTGATGTGGTGGATCCACTATATCGATGGAAGTCACAGAGCATACGAAAAGTAGATAATCACACACCCGTATAAGCTTTGATACTAATTGTAGAGAAAATTGACACTAGGTATAAGCAAAATTGTAGTAAATAATTTGATATGATACACATAATTTTACGTGGAAAATCCTAATAGAGTAAAAACCATGGACAAGGATGAAAATGCTTCACTATGAGTAAAATAGGAGTTACACCTTCTCTCTATATAGCAAGGATAATACAATATTTTATTTCTCTTGCTAATAAGAGAATACTAATCTCACAACTCTGTATATTTCTCTTCTCTCTCTATGTAGGATTGTTTCTTTCTTAGTTGTGAAAAATAAGATTTTGAAGCTCTCAATTTATAGGGAAGGATGAAGAGCTTCAATACAATATTTAAAGGACTAAACTATAATTAGAATTTTTTTTCTTTTTCCATGGTTGTTCACCAACCAAGGAAACTTTGCTCCTTTGACACAAAGGGGGTGATGCTAGCCCTTAGTTGATTGGCGACAAGCTTCTAGCAATAGTAAGGCTGAGAGAAAAATATTCTAGATAAACACCACATCTAAAGGGGAGGGGGAGAGAAGAGGATGGGGCCACGTTTGATGGGATATCTAATGGCAAATTGTGCATTTTTCTAAGCAACGTGGCTATGTGTGAACACCCCACCTAAAATAATAATAATAATAATAATCATAGTAATGATAATAAATAAAATTAAAAAATTAAAAAAGTAATTAATTAAAAACAAAAATGCAAAAAGCAAAATATAGAATTAACATGGGAAAAACCAAATACAAAACCAAAAAATATTAAAAGAAAAAATTCAAAATACATATTTGAAGTAAAGACATGATAATTATCTTGCAAAAAATAAAAATGAATAGGGACAACAAAATTTTGAATTGATCCAAATACAAAGAGGAGAGAAAGGCCACCTAATTAAAATAAAAAATGCAAACTTACTCTCACTTACTCTCACTTGCTCTCACTCACTCTCACTTGCTTTTACACACTCTCACACTCGCACACTCCCACTGACACTTGCACACACTCATGGACACACACACCACTCTCACACACACTCATAAGAAACAAAAGGACATAAGGAGGGCTGAAAAGAAAAAAGGGCAAGAGACACGGCAAGAAAAGGGGGATTTGTTGCTGAAAAGTAGAGGTGAGCAGAAGCAGAGGCAGGGGCTGAGAAGGGAGGCAGTGTGCACAAAAAAAGAGGATAAAAAGGGTTGAAAAGGAGAAGAAAAGGGTAGAACACGGAGAGGGGAACTGAAGGCATTACTAGACCGAGAAGACAACAGAAAAGAGAAGAAGGCTAGAGGCTTAAAACCAAGGGACAGATGCTGCTGAAGAGAAAAGAACACGGAGAGGGGAACTAAAGACACTGTTGAACTGAGAAACTATTGCTGGAGGAGGAAGAAGAAGAGAGAAAAGGCAAGGTGCCGAGAAGAGAAATTGAAGGTGCTAAGAAGAAGAAGAAGGAGAGAGGAAGAAGAGGAGGAGGAAATCCTCTATTTTGAGCTCCAAAAAATAGAGCTGAACAGAGGAGAAATTGAAGAGAATGAGGAGAAAGAAAACGCTGAAGATGGAGGCCATTCCGGGAAATCCAACCGATGAGAAATGATGAAAAAAACTGAAGGTGTGTGAGGAGCCGAGAAGATAGCAGAAACACTGAGAAGAAGAGGAAGATGAGAAAAAGGAAGAGGGAAAGGTATCAAGAGGAAGAAGAAGAAGGAAGGAAAAAAGGAAGGTGTTAAGTTGAAGTGAAGCACTCAGCCTCTATTTTCTAGCTGAGAAGTAGCAGTTTGGGACTGTGTTGGAGAGCTGTGAGCAAAGCATCAACTGAGGAAGGAAAAGCGTTCTTTCATCTAAGCAAGGAAAAAACGCTAAAGAGGAAGCACGTGTGGTATGGTTGCATGGTGAAAGTTTTTATGCATGGTTAACACTATTCATGCGTTTTGCTTCAGATAACATTGTGTTTATTTGCCAATGTTTTGTTTTAATTTATTTTTGTCATTTTTATTATTCTTATTGTCATTTTTTTAGGTCAACGTGGAATTAATTTCGGCTTTACAAGCAAGGTTTTAAGCTATATCATCATCGTGTGAGAGTATTATTCTTCTCAAGTGCTTGGGGTCGTGTGAGATTTTAATCTCCTTAGACCCCGAAATTTAGTACATACTTGTTAGAAAAAAATAAATAATAATAATGACAAATAAATAAATAATAATAACTTAAAAAATGAATATAAAAATTAAATTATTTACAAAACGATTAAGTTGGGGTTTTTATAAAATTTAATTAAATAAAAGTGTCATGTGGGACTCAAGTTCCCATAGGCTTAGGAGAGTTGATCTTGGCTTAAATATTTCCAATTTCAAAATTTGTTTTAAAATAAATATAAGAAAATAAAGTTATATCGTCATCGTGTGAGAATATTATTCTCCTCGAGTGCTTGTGGTCGTGTGAGATTTTAATCTCCTTAGACCCCAAAATTTAATACATACTTGTTTAAAAGATAAATAATAATAATAATGGTAAATAAATAAAATAATAATAATGCATGTGAACACCTCATCCCTAATTGCCTAATCATTTAATTAACTGATACACCAATTAATTAATAATTAAGCAAATAGGAAAATTAAAAAATGTCAAAACTTCAAAATGACATTTCCAATTAGGGGACAATTTGGAATTAAATAATGGAGGACAATTAAATAAACTCTAAACAAAAAATATATATAGAATTAACTAATCAAAATAATTATAATAAATAAAAACAAAATAATACAAAATACAAAATGTATATGACAAAACAAAAATAGAAAATTAGGAAAATTAAAAAATAAAAGGTGATAAAGCTGTCAGCAGTAGGAGGCTTCACGTAAAAGAGCTGCAGGGAAAAAGTTAAACGAAAAAGCATGGTGGACAGCGAAAAAGGGGTTGGATAGAAAGGTCCATTTGTCGAGCAGCTGGTGGTTTCAGAGAAAGCAGAAAGGAGGAGAGGCTGGAGGCTTAAAGTGGAGGAGCATTTGTAATAGAGTGAGTGGAGCAGCTGGTGGTTTCAGAAAAAGCTGAAAAAGAGGAGAGGCTGGAGGCTTAAAAGGTAAGGGCACTGCTAAACCATGGGGAGAGCAGAAAAAAAAAAGGGAAGAAGGCTTGAGGTTTAAAGGGAGGAATGAGCAGAGAACCGTGGAGAGGAGAAGGAAACCTTGGCTGGAGGATAAGAGAAAGAGACCTTGGCTGGAGCATAAGAGGAGGAGAACTGTGGCTGGAGGAGAGAGGTGCAGAACCGTAGCTGGAAGAGAGAGATGCAGAATCGTGACTGGAGAAGAGAGCTGTGCAGAACCATGGCAAGCTGGAAGCAGAACGTTGGAAGCAGATTGTGATGAGCTGAAGCTGTGAACAACTTCCCCTATTTCAGACGCTGTAAACAGAGACAAATAGAGAGAAAGTGAGCTGAAGGTGTCTGCCTGGTTTCCTCGATTTGCTGTTCCTATTTCTGGTCTTTCTGTCTTTAGTTTGTTGTCTGATCAGTCATGGATGTATGTAGAAGGTTGGCTGTTATCTATCTTTGTCTGTTGTTAGATTGCTTTTGATAGAAAATGAGCAAGAATGCGTCAGCGTATATATATATATATATATGTATCTGTCAACTTCTGTTTCTGCATCTGTGTGTTTTAGTGTATGATAACCAGTAGAAGAAAGCATGGAGATGGGGCATCAACGTATATATATATATATATATATATGTGTCTGTCATGTCTGTTTCTACATGTTTTTCGATGTATAGGAACAGAAAAAAGGAAGCATGGAGATGGGGCAGTAACACATATATATATATATATATATATTATATATGTGTGTGTGTATGTCATGTCTGTTTCTGCATGTTTTTTGATGTATAAGAATAGAAAAAAGGAAGCATGGAGATGGGGCAGCAACGTATATATATATATATGTGTATGTCATGTCTGTTTCTGCATGTTTTTCTGTGTATAAGAACAAGAAAAAGGAAGCATAGAGATGGGGCAGCAACGTATATATATATATGTATATGCATTTGTCAATGCATGTTTCTGAATCTTGTGTTGCGGTGTATGAGAACAAGAGAGAAGAGATAAAGCAAAAAGGGGAATGCATCAATGTGTATATGTATGTGTCTCGGCATGTTTATGGGCAAGAAAAAAGAAGAACAAGAAAGAATGCATTGGTGCACATTAGTGTGTATATATACATACATATGCTCATATGTATGTGTGCTTAGGTATATATATATATATATAAGGTGCAAAAAGAAAGAATGAAGTGAGAAGAGGTTCTTTTTTTGGGTATATATACATATATATGTATGTGCATGAATATATGGGTGCATGCATAGTTAAACATACATAAGGTAAGGAAAATGAACCAGTAGAAAGTTGTCTTGTTCTCATTTTTGTCATATTTGTTATGATTGTGTTGTTTTGTGTTATTATTATTATTATTATTTTATTATTATCACCATTATTATTTCATTTTGTTTGAATATAAGACTAATCTTGGTCCCATGGGTAAAGTTTTATGAAATTTATCGCGTGAGAATTTTGTTCTCCTCGATTGCATGAGATCATGTGAGATTTTAATCTCCTCAGATCTTTTAAAAATTAGCACATTTATTTTAAAAATAATAATAATTTAATATTGACTTCATTAAATATTTTCCATTATTTATGAAATTATCGTGTGAGGATTTGGTTCTCCTCAATTGCATGAGATCGTGTGAGATTTTAATCTCCTCAGATCTTTTAAAAATTAGCACATTTGTTTTAAAAATAATAATAATTAAATATTGACTTTAATTAAATATTTTTCATTATTTTCGAAACAATTGTGCGAGGAGTCGGTTCTCTTCGATTGCATGGGAATATGTGAGGTTTTAATTTCCTTAGTTCCCTAAAATTAATATACCTCTATCTAATAATAATAATAATATAATAATGAGAAAGAAAAAAACAATCATAATTAAATATTCATTCTAATTAAATATTTCCCATTATTTGCGAAATCATCATGTGAGATTTTAATCTCATTAGACCTCGAAATTTAGTACATACTTGTTTGAAAGATAAATAATAAGAATGATGATAAATAGATAAAATAATAATAATGCAAAAATGAATATTTTAATTGAATTATTAACAAAATAAATAAAGTCAAGCTTTTATAAATTTAACGAATTAGAATGCCACGTTCAAAAATTCCAAAAATGGCTTTTTGTTATATTTTGTTCTAATTTTGATCCTGATTTTAAAAAAAGAAGTAAAAAAATTTTAAAAAAAAGTGAAACAAAAAAAACCAAAATCCAAAAATTAAATAAATTATAAAACTCAAAAATTTTCCTTTCATTATAATTACATTTCAAATTTCAAAAAAAATAGAATAGAATATAAACTTCCCAAAATCCCAAAAATCTCATTCCGTAATCATTTCATTTAAATTTTAAAATAGAGATTAAAATTCCAAAGACAAACAAAAATTAAAAGGTTGAAAAATGAAGAGATCAAGAGAGCTAGATTACTTAGGTTGCTGTATATTAAAACACACAAATCCAAATTCCAATCCTGTTTTGTTTACAAAAATCTATTTAATTTGAACTCTTCTGTTCTCATCACAAAAATTATAAATCACCAACCAACAGACACGCCTTTTGGGTCGAACTACGTGGACTTTGATCCCTATCGTAGGGTACGTACGTCCAAGGCTCTTATCCTAGGTCAAGTCCGCCTTTATAAATAACCATCTGTTTGCTTTCATTCTTGCTATTTTGTCTCCTCTGTTTAACAGGCTTGCATGTCGACAAAAGGGTAATTGAGGTAAATTTAAAAGCCATATTCTATTTCAGCTGACTAGTTTAAGGTAACCGTCCTTATGGACGGGTGTTGTGGGGTGCCTAACACCTTCCCCACTCTCAAATAGACTCCCGAATTCATCTATGATTTTGCAGACCATATTGCCTTTTTCTTTTTATTTCAAATTGGTTTTCCAAAGTTTTCTGTTAAAAATTTTGGTGGCGACTCCAAATAAAATGATTTTCAAGTTTCATTTTGGGAATCAATTTAAACACTTTTTATTTTATTCCACCGAAAGGTCAGTTACGACAGTTTGGCGACTCCACTGGGGAGAATTCGTGAGTCAAGCCTATTTAATTAGTCAATTGAAATAATATGGCTTTCTATTATCTTGACTACCCTTGTCGTGTTTTGTTTGGTTTAATTTTTCTTAATTCTTCTTTGGTGTTTTCTTGTTTATTTATCTCTTGTGGTTGCATGATATGCCTGTATGTTCTTATGTATTTGCAATTTATTTTTCCTATTTGTATAGGTGTATATCTTCCTTTTCAATTATATAACATGCTTAAAGTTCCTTAGTTACCATGTAATTTCGTTAGTTTATTTGTAATACATACGTCAGGATAGATAACATGCGGAATAAAACCTTAGGATAGACGACCTCTGTTTATGTTGTAAGCTCTTGTCTTCTCTTGCAATTTGGCTGTTTGATAAGTGAAGGTTGGATAAACTATCGGTTTAGAGTTTTATATGCTCCCCTCACATCTTAAGCACGTTGACATTCTACCTCACACACTTTTGGGCTTTATACCCGGGTCCTCACTTGCCCTAAGTTAGTAGAGGTTTATATTGGTTTTCCTGTGAAGTTCTCGCTTCTAGAGATTACCATGAAGACATCGTTCAGGTTGTAACTCGCTATGTGGATTTGATTGGAGTAGGATTTTGTCTTCTTTTAGTCTTATTCATGTCGTGAGATCCTCACTCTTTTGAGTGGGGGCAATCTGAAGACCAATAATGTTTTAAGATGCTAGATCTACCCTCAGCACTATGTACCTTAATGGACCAAACTTAATAGATAACCTTCTTAGGGCCTACTGTCTTTAGGGTACCGTTCCCACATATAGGGTTGACCCGAGTTAGGACACTGATAGAGAATATTACACTCTCGTTTTGTATGTTGACACATCATTCCTGGCATGATTACATTTTTTTTTAATAGAAAAAATCTTTTATGGGGCATTGAATTATCACAAAATTTCCATACGATGTGTTATTAGCTAAATGAAATGAGCTAAAATTGAAAGTTCCGTCAGTGTGGGAAGGTTGGCCTAATGGTGCATTGATGGAGTTGGGAGATTCTTGAAAATCAATAATTCTTGTGAAAATAATATATCAACAGATTATCTGGCTCACTTATTTAAGCCTCGCCCATGTGAGGATCTATTTCTCCTTGGGTTGAGATTTATATCTGTTATTCCCAATGGATCAATAAGGCTCTTGGCGATTAATAGTGAATAAAGTGACAAGTAATCTATTGATTGAATACGTTATGTGCTCATTTCATTTTGTTTCTAACCAATGGACTTGTTACAGTGAATTTTCATTGGCATAAAGATATGAAGGACCCACCGGACACCACACAACCACAAGATACAAGCCCAACAAGAATGGTCTTGACTAGGAGGAGAGTTCAAGTGAAGGTAGAAGCTGAATCAGCGGATAGCTTAATCGTTATGAGTGGGAAACTTAAAGAGGAGCAGCTCCACCATTTTCAAAAGGATTATGGAGACATCTTGGATTTGCTATCAATCCTTATCCAGCCCGATGCACTTGTAGTCTTAGCCCAACATTGGGAGGATTCATTGAGATGCTTTATGTTTCTAACTTTCCAACTTGCACCCACTTTGGAAGAATACGGGGGATTGATGAAGATGCCCATTACCAAATACACCCATGTCTACTTGTACCCTGGGCATCTCCCTTCCAAACGTGTTGTGGCCCAGGTTCTGGGGGAGGAACCTACATGAGTACAATTATGCCGCTCTGGTGCAACAGAAGGATTATCTAGGAAATATTTAGAGAAGAGGTTGGAAGCTTTAGCTGAGAAGGGGAACTAGGTTGTTTTCAGAAGAGTGCTTGCTTTGGTAGTATATGGGTTAGTGTTATTCCCATCAGCAGTAGGCATAGTTGATCTGGCAGCAGTAAGTATCCTGTGGATGGTGGAAAATCACCGTGTGAATCCAATACCAACGCTTCTAGCAGAAATGTTTTTGACATTAAGTTTTTGCCATAGAGAAAAGAAAGGAAAGTTGAAGTGTTGTTTGCCATTGTTGAATATATGGTGGGTTAATCATGTTTATGGTAGGGAATATCAGCTTGGTATGAGATTCGACACCATCCATCACCCGATCCGAGATTATCCACGTCGCGAAGGATCAATCCCAGTACAAGCAAAAATGAGTCGCGATCAATGGATTAAGAAAATAGAAGGACTTGAAGATACCACCATTTGGTGGAAGCTCTCTTGGTGGGAAGGTGAGGATATTATTTATTGCTGTGGAAATTTCTCTAATGTTCGTCTTATGGGTGCCTGAGGATACGTTAATTATAGTCCCGCGGTTGCACATTGCTAATTCGCGTATGAGCAGGACATCCCGTCTAAAGAATCTGTGCAAAGAGTCGGCTTCTACTATAGTGATTCTCTAAATGTGGAAATGATCCATCAGATAAGGGATGCATGGAGCCATGTAATGTGTAAAGGGAGGTTCGAGTTAGGGAAGCGCGCCGTAGCAACCACGAAAAGATATGAGGCTTGGCTTAAGGAAAGGACCAGTGGGATTCATCCACCTTTGGGATCTCGTAACCCTTTATTAAGCAATAACCTACAGGAGGTTCATGAATGTTTGGCCAAACAATTAGAAGGTAAAAAGGCTGAGCTTCAAAGCCTAGAGGAAGTAAGCAAAAGACACTTGGAAAACTTATCCAAGTTACGAGAAGACGAGAGAGCAAAAAGGAGAAAAGAGTCAGAGATGAACATCAAGTTGAGAAGATTGAAAGAGGAAAATGACAAGTTGAAGAACACCGTAAGGAGGATTCAAAAACAGGCTAAAGAAAACAACAAGAAGGCGCTCCATTATCAAGTTCGATTGTTAAAAGCTGTTAAGGAAAAGGATGCCATGATAAGGCAGGTGGAAGAATTTGAGTCTCCTAGTGATCTCCAACTAGAAATTGATGTACTTGTCAAATAGATAGAAGAAAAGATGAGTGAGATGACCAGGGTCAAGAGTGATAATGCGATAGCCATACAAAACTTGATCGAACAACTTAACCATCAAGCAGAAACGGCTCGATTGTGGGAGGCTCGCCATGAGGAGCAAGTGATCGAGAAAGAAATGTGGCTAGAGCGTTTCAAAAGAATGATCTGTTTGCCAATGATGCCATTCCTGAATTCATTTACGCATATAAGAAAGATGAAGGGCACACTATCCCTATGAAGACTCCTATGGGTGTAACTGAATTTCTCACTTTATGTCATAACCTTATGGAGGATTTGAAGATGTTAATGAAATTTCAGATGAGTAGAGGCAGAGACAATTTCAGTATTTTGTAAAGTGAACTCATGGACTGGGTTACTTTGATGTGTGAACACCCTACCCGAATTAATAATAATAATAATCATGGTAATAATAATAAATAGAATTAAAAAAAATTTCTAAAAAATAATAATAACAATTAATCAAAACAAAATTGCAAAAGGCAAACAAAATAGAAGTAATATGGAAAAAACCAAATATAAGAACCAAAAATAATAAAAAGGAAAATTCAAGATATATGTTTGAAGAAGAGACATGGCAATCATGCAAAGAAATAAAATGAACAAGGCCACATACTTGAAATGGAATTGCAAAACACTCTCACTTGCTCACACTCACACACTCTCACATGCTCACTTGCCCTCACACACATGACACATATCACTCTCACACACTCACACTCTCACCCACGGACACACCTCCTCACACACTCTCACATGCTCATTTACTCCCATATGCTCATTTGCCCTCACACATATGACACACATCACTCTCACACACTCACACTCTCACTCACGGGCACACCTCCTCACACACTCACACTCACACTCTCACCCACGGAGACACACACTCCCACATGCATACACTCATGCACACACATGCACAAGAGGACAAGGGGGACAAAAAAGCAAGTGGGAGTGGTTCTGCAAAGGAGGCAGAAAGTGGGGTGGCTGGTGCAGAGAAAGGAGAGAGTGGCGTGGCTGGAGATGGCAGAAAAAGGAGGGGACCGTGGGCAGCAAAGTGGTGGCTGGAAGTTTCAGAAAAAGTAAGGAGAAAAGGGAGCAACATGGCAGAAAAAGGGAGGTGGCGTTGGAGTATAAAGTAGAGCAAGCAAACAGAGAGAAAGGGAGAAAAATGCTGGAGCATAAAGGGATAGTCCTCGGCTGAGAAGAAGGGGAGCTGGAGAAGAGAAGAGAGGAAGGAAAGAGAAGGCAAAAACCACACTGAAAGGGAGAGGGAATCACGTGACCGAGAAGGGAAGAAGAGCTAAAGAAGAAAACGAAACTAGCAACGTGAGGGAGAAAGACAAAGCTGAACGAAGCAAGAAAGTGAAACCAGCAACGTGAGGGAGAAAAACAAAGCTGAACAAAGCAAGAAAACATGGCAGCCACGTGAGGAAAAAAAATAGCAGAGAAAACGAACCAGAAACTGAGTGAAATCGAGAGTTGAACGATGCAAAAAACGTGCAGAAAACCATGGTGAAACGTCCCAAATCCAAATTCCAATTCTGTTTTGTTTACAAAAATCTATTTAATTTGAAATCTCCTGTTCTCATTACAAAAATTAAAAACCACCAACCCACAAACATGCCTTTTGGTCGAACTACGTGGACTTTGATCCCTCTCACGGGGTATGTAGGCCCTAGGCTTTCATCCTAGGTCAAGTCCGTCCTTTGTAAATATCCATCAGTTTGCATGCATTTTCGCTTTTTTCGTCTCCTATGTCTAACGTGCATCCATGTCAATAAAAGGGTAATTGAGGTTAATTAAAGGCCATATTCTATTTCAACTAACTAGTTTAAGGTAATCGTCCTTATGGGCGGGTGTTGTGGGCTGCCTAACACCTTCCCCACACTCAAATCGACTCCCAAACCCATCTCTGATTTTGCAGACCATTTTGCCTTTTTTGTTTTGTTTTAAATTGGTTTTCCAAAGTTTTCCATTAAAAATTTTGGTGGCGACTCCAAATAAAATCGATTTTCAAAATTCCGTTTTAGGGAATCGGTTTTAAACATTTTATTCTATTCCGCAGAAAGGTCGGTTACGACATGATGTATGACGTAATCAAACATTCCATTTTAGTAAAATGCATGGTTTCTTCTTTCGGCTATCAAATATGTTTGTTACTGCATATATGAAATATCAGAAATCACATGAGAAAGTAGGTTGTGTGGTGCAAAATAGACCTACGCATGTGGATATTAAATGTTCCTTGCGTTAGCTGTTAACTTTGATTCATTAAGTGTTACAATACGTACCCTCAAAGATTCAAAGGGCTGTGGTCCTTATACCCTCTATGCCAAGTCAACATATTGAAAAATCAGAAACCCAGGTAACTATTTCATTATTAAAGTCCATTTTTTTTTCTAAAAAAAAGAAAGCAGGTAAAAAGCCAATATTGCCCAAGGGGGGAAGAATTCGTCTAGCCAAGCTCAGTCGCCGAGAAGAACATATTTAACTTGAGCGTGTGCTAGAGCTATGGCCACCGAATATAGCCGATCAGAAACTGAGCAGCGGTTAGAAGCTGAAGTGGGAGCCCTGAAGGATCAAATGGGGACAATGCAATCTCAAATGTTAGAAATGATGAAGCTATTATAGAATATGAGTTCGAGTATGGCTGCTGTCGTAATCGACCTTTCGGCGGAATAGACTAAAAAGTTTAAAACCGATTCCCAAAAATGGAATTTTGAAAATTGATTTATTTGGAGTTGCCACCAAAATTTTTAATGGAAAACTTTGGAAAACCAATTTAAAAGAAAAAGAAAAGGGCAACATAGTCTGCGAAATCAGAGATGGGTTTGGGAGTCTATTTGAGTGTGGGCAAGGTGTTAGGCACCCCACAACACCCGCCCATAAGGATGGTTACCATAAACTAGTAAGTTGAAATAGAATATGGCCTTTAATTAATCTCAATTACCCTTTTATTGACATGGATGCCTATTAACAAAGGCGACAAGATAACAAGAATGAAGGCAAACAAATAGATATTTACAAAGGGTGGACTTGACCTAGGATGAGAGCCTAGGGCTTACGTACCCTGCGATAGGGATCAAAGTCCACGTAGTTCGACCAAAAGGCATGTTTTGTGGGTTGGTGGTTTTTGATTTGTGATGAGAATAGGAGGATTTTAATTAAAACAGATCATTGTAAACAAAACGGGATTGAAATTTGGTTTGTATGTTTTAATTTAATATAATCTGATTAACCTCGTTCTCTTGACCTCTTCACCTTTTCTCTTTTAAATTTTTTGTCGATTTTATTATTATTATTATTTTTTGAGTTTTGGGAGTTTCGGGAGTTTATATTTCGGGAGTTAATGCATAATTTATAATGAAAGGAATATATTTTTTTTTTATGAATTTTTGAATTTATTGTCGGTAAATATTGATTATTATTATTATTGATTATTAGTAAATAATTTAATTCAAGTGCTATTATTTATTTGTGTATCTGTTTATTTTTGAACGAATATATGCTAATTTTTGGGTTCTATGGAGATTTAAAAATCCCACACGAGCCCGGGAAGTCGAGGAGAGAAAAGTATTCTCACACGATTCATTTTGTATAAATATTTAATCAAAGTTAATATTTAGTTATTGTCCATTTATTTATTTTTTGTATTGTTATTATTATCATTAATAATATTATTATTTCTGAATTAATTATAAGGATTTAAGGAGATTAGAACCTCACATAATCTCACGCAATCGAGGAGAACGATATTCTCACACGATAATTTTGTAAATAATGGGAAATGTTTAATTAAAGCGAATCTTTTAATTATTTATTATTTATTATTCCTTTTTAAAAAAAAAACAAAGGTATGCTAACTTCAGGGATCTAAGGAGATTAAAAATCTCACTCGATCCCAAGTAACCAGGGAGAACAATATTCTCACATGATAATTTTGCAAATAATGGGAAATAGTTCATTAAAGCAAACATTTTTAATTATGATCATTATTATGATTTAATCAAAATTAACATTTAATTATTATTCATTTATTTTTCACCATTTATTCATTAATATTTCATTGATATTATTATCACTTTTCAATTGTTCAACTAGTTGTAAGGATTTAAGGAGATTAACATCTCAAATAACCCCCGGTAATCGAGGAGAATAAAATTCTCACATGATAATTTTATCCATCAGGACAGCATTTATCAATTATCATTCAATTATTTTTCATCATTCAATCATTAATATTTCATTAATATTATTATTGTTTTTTAATTATTCAATTCGTTGTAGGGATTTAGGGAGATTGATATCTCACATAATCCCCGGTAATCGAGGAGAATAAAATTCTCACACAATAATTTTGCAAATAATGGGAAACAGTTCATTAAAGCAAACATTTTAATTATGATCATTATTATGATTTAATCAAAATTAATATTTAATTATCATTCATTTATTTTTCACCATTCATTCAATAATATTTCATTAATATTTTTATCACTTTTCAATTATTCAATTAGTTGTAAGGATTTAAGGAGATTAACATCTCACATAACCCCCGGTAATCGAGGAGAATAAAATTCTCACACGATAATTTTATGTATCATGACAATATTTACTAATTATCATTCACTCATTTTTCACCATTCATCCATTAATATTTCATTAATATTATTGTTGCCTTCCAATTATTTAATTAATTGCAAGGATTTAAGGAGATTAACATCTCACATAATCCCCGGTAATCGTGGAGAACAAAATTCTCACACGATAATTTTATGCGTAATAGCAATATTTAATCAAAGTTAGTGTTTAAACAATGGTAATAAACAAAATTAAACAAGTTTAGGCAAATGAATAGTAGCACCTCAGATTAAAACGCATGAACAGTGCATAATGCATGAGATTATCTTGAAGCAACTCATGTGAACAGTAACATGCATGCAGAAATCTCGGCCAAGCAGCCCATGCAACCATACCTGTGCGTTTTCAGCCTCTCCCTTGTGCTCCAATGAAGAATGACCTTCTCCTCCTCACTCACCTATGGTAGATGGACCTCCAACAGCCCCAAAGTAGCTGGTCTCGGCTGGAAGCAAGCAGAAATGGCAGACAGCACTTCGTTGGGCAGCATTGGAAATTCTGGTTGGCTTCAGTGCTGGAAATTCTGCTCACACGTCTCTGCTCCTCGGCTGGAAGGTAAAGGCTAAAAGCTTCCCTTCTTCTCTACACTTTCTCTTCTTCCTTGTGCTCCCTAAATTCTCCTCTGTTTACCTCTGTTTTCTGGGCTCAAAACAAAGTTTTTCCTCCTCCATGGTTTAGCCTCTATCAATCCTTTGGCTGCCACTTTGTTTTGCATTCAGGCCTCCTTGTTTCTGCTCATCATTTTGGCATCCAACTCTCCATTTTCTGCTCCTTGGATGGTCTGAACTTCAGCTTCTCTTCTCTTCACGATTTGGACGTTGCTTCAGCTTCTCTCCCTCTTGGTTTTTGGTTTCATTTTCTCTTCGATTTTCTGCACCTCAACTCCCTCTCTTTTCCTCTTAGTTTCTGCCTCTCATTCAGCTTCTCTCCCTCTCAGTTTCTGCTTCGTTTTCTCTTCTATTTTTTCCCTCACGTTGCTGTCTCATTTTCTGTGTTCGTTCAGCTCTCAGTTTCTCTCTTATCCTCTCAGTTTCTGCTTCTCCCCTTCAGCTCTCATTTTTCTCTCAGTTTCTCTCTTATTCACTCCCTCTTCTCTTCAGCTCTTTTTCCTTCTCGGTCACGTGGTTCCCTCTTCTCTTTAGCGTTGCTTCTACCTTCTTTCTCCCTCTTCCCTTCTCTTCTCTTTAGCTCCCCTTTTTCCAGCTGAGGTCTCCTCTCCCTTATACTCCAGCCCACCTCCCTTTTTCTGCCATGTTGCTCCCTTTTCTCCTTACTTTTTCTGTAACTTCCAGCCACTCCACTTACTGCTCACGGTCCCCTCCTTTTTCTGCCATTTTCAGCCACGCCACTCTCTCCTTTCTCTGCACCAGCCGCTCCACTTTCTACCACCTCTGAAGAACCAACTCCCTCTTGCTTTTTTGTCCCCCTTGTCCTCTTGTGCATGTGTGTTCATGAGTGTATGCATGTGGGATTGAGTGAGTGTGTGTGTCCATAGGTGAGAGTGTGTGAGGATGTGTGTCCGTGAGTGAGAGTGTGAGCAAGTGAGAGTGTTGTGTGTCATGTGTGTGAGGGCAAGTGAGCATATGGGAGCAAATGAGCATGTGAGAGTGTGAGTGTGAGTGTGTGAGGAGGTGTGTCCGTGAGTGAGAGTGTAAGAGTGATGTGTGTTATGTGTGTGAGGGCAAGTGAGCATATGGGAGCAAATGAGCATGTGAGAGTGTGTGAGTGTGAGCAAGTGAAAGTGTTTTGCAATTTCATTTTAATTAGGTGGCCTTATTCATTTTATTTCCTTACAAGATGATTGCCATGTCTCTTCTTCAAACATATATTTTGAATTTTCCTTTTTATTATTTTTGGTTCTTATATTTGGTTTTTTTCATATTACTTCTATTTTTTGCCTTTTGCAATTTTGTTTCAATTAATTATACTTTTTTTGAATTTTTACTTCTATTTATTATTATTACCATGATTATTATTATTGTTAATTCGGGTGGGGTGTTCGCAGCTGCAAATAACATCCCACCAAACCCCATTAATGTAGACCACGGCGCCCCTAATACGAGTGCTGAAATACCAGGAGTAACTTCGGGTAGTCCTTCTACCATCGGGGTTCCGGAACCGACACAAAGACCTATGATAGTGAGTCGGCCACCAAATCCCTTAGCTTCAGGGGCGGAAGGACAGGGGTATCAAGAATGGAACCAAGGGGGTGTTTCCCCTTATGACCTTCCAGGAGGGGAGCCAGTTATTGGGATCATTAGTCCCGTTCAGCCCGTTGCCAATACTGGCCTTAAGATGAAAGAGGCCAACGAGAAGAAGGATTGGGAAGAAGATATAGCAGAGGTTAAGGACAGGCTGCGAGCTCTGCAGAGGCCGACTAATTGGAAGTCAGTCGAATTGGAGGAATTATGTTTAGCCCCGGAGGTACCCATCCCTAAGAAGTTCAAAGTGCCTAAGTTCACCAAGTATGATGGTAGTGGAGATCCGCACTATCATCTAAAGTCATACTGCACCAAAATGTTAGTATGGTCTAGAGATGAGAGGTTTCTTATAAACTTCTTCCACGAGAGCTTGACCGGGGCAGCATTGCATTGGTTCATGAAGCTAAATCACTCTAAACTAAAGAGATGGAGGGATCTTACCGATGTGTTCATGAGGCAATACAGGTTCAACCTCGGTACAGCGCCCACACGAGAGCACTTAAAAGGGTTGAAGAAGAAAGGAATAGAGACCTTTAAGGAATATGCTCAAAGGTGGAGGGCTACAGCAGCTGAGGTTTAGCCGCTGCTTCTAGACTCAGAATTATATTCTTATTTCATTCGTACCCTGGGGGACCCCTATCGTAAGATAATGCTCAGGACCCATGTGGATGAATTTTCTAATCTTATCCAGGTTAGAGAGAGGATAAATACTGACGTACTTGAGGGTTTGTTTGAAAGCACCTCTATAGAAGCCAGGAGGCCTGCAAGCAATCAAAAGAAGGAGGGGGATGTTAGTCACATCCATGCTGCATACCAACACCCTCGCCCCACATATAATCAATATCCTCAAATGTCATTTCACGGTCCAAACTCAACCATGTCTTACCAGCCCCAAGGTCCAGCTGTGAGTAGTCATATGAGTTACTCAACGCCACTATAATCCCATCTTAGATCACAACAAATGACGGTCTAAAATAGAGGGTTTAGGCCTATGCAACAGCCTCGTGATGATAGGCCATTACCTGACCTCAATGTCAGTCGATCGGAGCTCTTCCATGATTTGGTGGCTAAAAAGCTTATGGGCCCTAAGCCAGTTAAACCACTTCAACCACCATTCCCAGGGTGGTATGACTCCGGTGCTACTTGTGAGTACCATATGGGAGCTACGGGACACAACATTGACAAATGTGATGTCTTCAGGAAACACGTCTTGGCATTATTAGACAATAACCATATTGGCATAAAAACAGGTAACGACCCTGACATCATTACCAATCCCTTGCCAAATCATAATAAAGGGAAGCAAGTGTCCATGATAGATGGAGAAGAGCCTAGCTTGAAAAACTTGACAGATGTGTCATCCACCATGAAGCAGTTATATAAAAGTTTGAAGGACGCTAACTATATCCCTACTCGGGATGAAGAGTGAAACGTGCTCAGAGGGTCACAGAACAGCTACTGCGAGTTTCATGATGGAGAAGTGGGTCATGACATTGAAGAATGTGAGCAATTTAAGGAATTAGCACAAAGAATGATGTCGCTTGGAATCCTGACCATTGAAGGAACTTGAGGACCCATTGAAGGGAATGTGTGTGTCATAGAGAAAAATAGTGCTAGAACTGAGGGTTCACCTGACCCTACAAAGCCTAGGAATTCCTTTCTAGTGGTTAATAAACCAATTTACGAAGTTAACAAGGCTACCTCAGACCAAAGCAACTATGACCCATGAGGTACAACAAAAGGATCCTTGCACTTCATACACACACCGGCACCGGTAAAAAATCCAACCGCTATTATCCATGTGCCATCTCCATTTCCATATCAGAGTAATCACGTTGTGCCATGGAATTATGAGCTAAAAATAGAATGCTCTCATGATAGTGAGGCATAAGGAGGAAGGCCTGTTATAGAAAAAGGGCAATCAGA
This sequence comes from Delonix regia, assembly GCA_037074485.1. Taxonomy (NCBI): domain Eukaryota; kingdom Viridiplantae; phylum Streptophyta; class Magnoliopsida; order Fabales; family Fabaceae; genus Delonix; species Delonix regia. The sequence goes on from CM073459.1 coordinate 10,660,432, forward strand.
AATGATAGGGGGAATTACTCGTAGTGATAGAGTATATTCTAAGGACAGTGAAGGAGTCCCAAACTCGAACCCAAAAATAGGAGAAAGCTCGAACCTCAAAGAAACCCATAGAAAAGGAGAACGAGAGGAGACCGATGAGTTCCTAAAAATTATGAAGCAAAGCAAATATGATTTAGTCGATTAGTTACGGAAAACACCGGCCTGAATTTCCATTTTGACCCTAATAATGAATTCAGAAGCTCATCGAAAGGCGTTACAAAGTGTGTTGGATGAAGCCTACGTACGACCTGACATCACTCCGGAAAAGGTGGTAAACATGATAAATGCGGTACAGAATGCCATCTTCATCGCATTCTCTGAGGACGAGGTATACCCCGCACCAGCTGGAAAACCCAAAGCCCTCCATATTACTTTGAAATGCTATGGGCACGTAATTGCTAAGGTATTCATTGATGGAGGATCTACGTTGAATGTCTTACCCTTATCCACTTTAGGGCAATTACCAGTTGAGAAGTCATGCATTGAATATAATGACATAGTAGTGAGAGCCTTCGATGGGACGAGGAGGGAAGTAATTGGAAAGGTTGAACTCCCATTGGAAATTGGTCCGAATATATTTGCCATCGAGTTTCAAGTCATGGACATTGATGCAGCATATACGATGCTTTTGGGAAGACCTTGGATCCATACAGCTGGTGCAGTCCCATCAACTGTGCACCAAAGAGTCAAGTATATTGGTGAAAGAAGGCTTATCACCATAAAAGGCAAAGAAGAGATGATCATCAGCAAGCCTAGCACGATACCTTACATTGAAAATGCCGAGCAATTTGTAGCTCATACCAGAGTTTGGAAGTGCTAGAAGTTGGGAACTCCACCAAAGGTGCCAACCAGAACCCAGGAGGAGTAGGGGGATCTACCAAAGATGTCAATCAAGTAATGGCCAAGATCATGATGAGTAATGGGTATCAAAAAGGAAAAGGACTGGGCACGAAGCTGCAAGGTATAGGGGAACTGGTTAAGTTGCTTGAGAATCCAGGGTGACAAGGGTTAGGGTAAGAGTTGTCTATGGAAACTCAGAGGACACGATGGAAGGAAGGTAAACCAAGAGGGAGAACAGAAATACCCACATCCGAGAAACGTTTCCTATTTTTGCTGAAGTAATACATCCAAGCGACCTAGCCATAATAGTGAGTGAAGAAGAAGAAAAGCGCACAGAGGCCCCATGGATCCAGCTGGACAAGCTAGGAAAAGTACTTGACAATTGGGAATCTGAAATGTTACTAGATGTTATGTCATTAGAGTAATATTTTGAATATCATCCTAAAAAGTTTTGTAATAGCTAACAATTTGAACTTTATTTTGAATATCGAATGAATGCAGCAATTTCAATCTTCTTCCAAAATCTTGTTTGAATTCTGCCTCTTCATATTTATTCTTGCCTTTTCTACCCACTTTCCCGGGAATTTGAATCTTTGATGCTCTTATCTGAAGCAGAGCCGCTTGGGCACCGTTTGAATGAGCCTCATGTTGTCACGGATATGAATGATTTAGAAATTGATGATAATGATGACACATCTCGAACCTTCGTTAAAATAATAGAATCTACAAAAAAGGGTATTACTCCGCATGAAGAAGCTACAGAAGTGATTAATATGGGGACTAAGGATAATAAGAAGGAATTAAAGATAGTTGATAACCCAGAAAGGGAGGAAATGATTAATTTGTTTAAGGAATATATGGAAGTGTTTGCCTGGTCCTACCAAGATATGCCAGGAATAGACCCTGAAATTGCTGCCCATAAGATACCCTTATACCCTAATGTAGGACCTAAGAAGCAGAAGTTAAGGAGGATGAGCCCAGAGATGTCCCTCAAAATCAAGGAGGAAGTAATGAAGCAAAGGGATGCTGGTTTCCTAGAAGTCTCTAAATACCCCCAATGGGTCTCAAACATAGTCCCTGTACCAAAGAAAGACGGGCGAGTGAGAATGTGCGTCGATTATCGGGACTTAAACCGGGCCAGCCCGAAAGATGACTTTCCTTTACCCCACATTGACGTCTTAGTTGATAATACAGTAAGAAGCTTCAGGTATTCCTTTATGGATGGGTACTCTTTATAATTAAATTCTGATGCACCTAGATGACAAAGAAAAAACCACATTCATCACCCAATGAGGAACCTTTTGTTACAAGGTAATGCCCTTTGGGCTTAAAAATGCTGGGGCCACCTACCAACGGGCGATGGTAGTCTTGTTCCATGACTTGATGCATAAAGAAATAGAGGTATATGTGGATGACATGGTTGCTAAGTCGGCTGAAGGGGAAAGTCATGTGGCTGTGTTACGAAAGCTCTTTGAAAGACTACGGAAGTACAAACTCCGGTTGAATCCTAGTAAAGGCATATTCGAGGCTACATCAGGGAAGCTTTTAGGATTTGTCGTTAGCAAGAAGGGAATAGAAGTAGACCCTGATAAAATTAAGGCAATTCATGATATGCCACCACCTAGCACAGAAACGAAAGTTCAGGGGTTCTTGGGGCGTTTGAATTACATAGCTAGGTTCATTGCGAATTTAACTGACACTTGTGAACCGATATTTAAATTATTACGCAAGAACCAACCAGGAGAATGGAATGAGACTTGCCAGCGAGCGTTTGACAGGATAAAGGAGTACCTCTCGAATCCCCCTGTCCTAGTGCCGCCTATGTTAGGGCGACCCTTTATCCTTTATTTGATGATCCGACCAGGGTCCATGGGTGCTGTGTTAGGACAACATGATGAATCAGGAAGAAAAGAGCAAGCCATTTATTACCTGAGTAAAAAATTTAATGAATGCGAGTCGCGGTACCCGTTAATTGAGAAGACTTGTTGCAGTCTCGTGTGGACCACAAAGAGACTGAGGCAATATATGCTTTACCATGTCACATGGCTGATCTCCAGCATAGATCTGATCAAATACATCTTCGAGAGTCCTCATGTATCAGGAAGAGTCTCAAAATGGCAAGTAATACTCTCAGAATATGACATGAAGTATGTGACTAGTAAATCAATCAAAGGCAGCGTTATAGCAGAGCATTTGGTGGCTAATCCCCTGGATGAATATCAACCGTTAGATTTTCGGTTCCCAGATGAGGATATTCTAACAATGGAGGAAGATGAACCAAAGGAGGATAAGTGGACAATGTACTTTGATGGAACAGCCAATGTAAATGGCAGTGGATTAGGAGCGGTGATAACATCACCCAAAGGCAAGCAGTATCCAGTGGCAATCAAACTCAGTTTCGATTACACAAATAATGTGGCAGAATATGAGGCTTGTGTCAATGGCTTACAAGTTGCCTTAGAGTTAGGTGTCAAAGATCTTGATGTGTTTAGAGATTTAGCCCTTGTAATTTATCAAGTAAAGGGGGAATGGCAAACCAAAGATCCCAAACTGATCCCCTACCAAAAGTACTTGACGGAACTGTTATCGAGGTTTAAAGAGATAAATTTCACACATCTAACCCATGATAAAAATCAATTTGTCGATGCATTGGCTACCCTGGCTGTAATGATCAAGTTAGACTGTGGAGTCAACATGCTTCCCATCCAGATTGAGACTCGAGACACCCCGGCCTACTGCCTAAATGTGGAGGAAGAAAGTGATGGACGACCATGGTTCCATGATATAAAGAACTATGTCCAAAGTCAACAATACTCGACTGAGGCATCTGAGAATGATAAAAAAACCATTCGCCGATTGGCGATGAGTTTTTTCCTTAGTGGAGAAGTGTTGTATAAAAGGTCATGGGACAACACCCTGCTCCGATGTGTGGATGCATCAGAAGCATGAAGGATAATGATAGAGATTCATAAGGGAATATGTGGGACCCATGCTAATGGCCATACCATGACTAGACAAATTTAAAGGTGTGGATACTTTTGGTTAACCATAGAGAAAGACTGCATTGACTACGTGAAGAAATGTCATAAATGTCAAACATATGCTAACAGGATCAATGCTCCACCGCAACCTCTGCACAACTTAGTGGCACCTTGGCCATTCTCAATGTGGGGAATAGATGTGATTGGCCCCATCAATCCAAAGGCGTCTAATGGTCACCGATTCATTCTAGTAGCCATTGATTACTTCACGAAATGGATAGAGGCATGTTCGTTCTCTAATATTACCCAAAGAGTCTTCCTCCGATTTTTGAAATTGAACATTATATGCAGATATGGTGTACCAGAAAGGATTATCACTGATAATGCACCCAACCTAAACGGAGTTGACGTCAAGCAATTATGTGAACAATTTAAGATTAAACCTCACAACTCTGCACCCTATCGGCCACAGATGAATGGGGCAGTCGAGGCAACAAATAAAAATATCAAAAAGATCATTAGCAAGATGGCTATCACTTATAAAGATTGGCATGAGATGCTCCCGTATGCTCTTTATGGGTATCGCACAACAGTACAAATGTCTACAGGGGCAACGCCTTACTCTTTAGTATATGGCATGGAGGCAGTCACTCCGGTTAAGGTAGAGATCCCTTCTCTCTGAGTGTTGATCGAATCCAACCTAGAGGAGAAGGAGTGGGTAAAGACACGGTATGAGCAACTGAATATGATCGAAGAAAAACGACTAGTAGCTATGTGTCATGGGCAACTATACCAAAAAAGGATGGCAAGGGCCTTTAATCAAAAGATTCATCCCAGGCAATTCGAACCAGGGGAGTTGGTTCTAAAAAAGATCCTCCCGAATCAGGAAGATAATAGAGGCAAATGGGTACCTTTATATGAAAGTCCATATGTGGTGATACGAGCATTCTCCAGAGGTGCCTTAGTTCTTGCCGATATGGATGGAAGGGAGCTCAAAAAACCAGTTAACTTTGATGTAATAAAGAAATACTTTGCTTAAAATGGAAATGGCAAGAAAGAGGAAAGAAGAGAGAAAGGAGACTTTACAATCAGGGCCAGTTAGGTCAAAAACCTAAAAAGGTGGTTTAAACAAAAGACGGGGCAATAAATGATGAACAAAGTGAGACTGTACAAGGACCAAATCACCCATCTAGAAGGATCCTTGGAGATGGTCATCATTAATCAGTTTCTAAATAAGTGTATCCGACAGCAACACTAGGCACAAACAACCATTGCCACTTGGAGTCAAAAGTCAAAGTCATTCCAGTCATTTTTTGGCTAATCTTTGCATTTACATTCAATTTATCACCCACTTTCCTTAGGACCATGTGATCTATCTTCAAGATGAAATTGCTTACTCATTTAAGATGACTGCTTCTTATCACTCTTTTCCTTTCTACATACCGTGTTGCCTTCATAATTGCTTCATGCATTCAATACACAAAATAAACATTGAAGCGAATAATGCCATTCAAAATATTATCGCTATTCAAAATATTTTCTAATGATATGCATTTCAGAAACACCCACGATTCTTTAAGTGCTTCCATGAAACTGTTGGGATGAAGCTTAATGTGAGAAGCATGTACGTGTCTTGGCATTTCTGTGGCATTTCTGATTTCGTTATCGGGTTACTTTGTAAAATGGGAGATAGAAGCATTTTCAATGTCCTCTAGTTTACTGTAAGGAAAAGAATATAAGCCTGCCGAGAGTTAAGCCGAAGAGGTAAAGTTATGCAGATCGTCGCTTGTTGATATGACGGATTCATGGTCACAACACAAAAGGAGCTTGGTTAGGCAATGCTTTCGCTCTGGGCAATATTGATGTCTTTCCAGTTACCATGAACTATAACCTAACATGGCACCCTCCCAGCTTCCAAAGTAAAAGGTAGAGGTTCTACGTTAACGTAAAGTCTCTTATTTCTAACACTCAGGCTATAATTTCGAAATATATCAAAGCAAATAAAATTTTCATTATTCTTAAAAAACGAGCCTATCTCATGCATACATGGTTCTCCATGCTTATCATATATCTCACTCCTGCATTATGTCCAAGCAAGTTACATTTTTGCCAAAGTCCTGCATCATGTCCAGGGCAATTTACATTTCATTTAAAGTCCCGCATCGTGTCCAGGGCAATTTACATTTATGCAAAAGTCCTGCATCAAGTCTAGGCAATTTACATTTCTGTCAAAGTCTTGCATCGTGTCCAAGGCAATTTCCATTTCTGTCAAAAGTCCCTGCATCGTGTCCAGGGTAATTTCCATTTCTATCAAAAGTCCCTGCATCGAGTCCAGGGCAATTTCCATTTCGTTCAAAGTCCTGCATCGTGTCTAGGCAATTTACATTTCTATCAAAGTCCTGCATCGTGTCCAAGGCAATTTACATTTCTGTCAAAAGTCCCTGCATCGGGTCCAGGGTAATTTCCATTTTGTTCAAAGTCCTGCATCGTGTCCAGGCAATTTAAATTTATGCAAAAGTCTTGCATCAAGTCCAGGAAATTTACATTTCTGTCAAAGTCCTGCATCGTGTCTAGGGTAATTTACATTTCTGTCAAAAGTCCCTGTATCGTGTCCAGGGCAATTTCCATTTCTGTCAAAAGTCTCTACATCAGGTCCAAGGCAATTCCCATTTCGTTTAAAGTCCTGCATCGTGTCCAGGCAATTTACATTTTCTGTTAGAGTCCTACATCATGTCTAGGACACTCACTGTCTTATCCTGGCCATGATTTACAGAAGGTCCCCTTTCACTGGTTTTCCCTCAACACGAGGAATGGTGTGTTCATGTCTTTACTTGCTCTTAAGTTAGGCCATCTCTTCACAACATTCGCTTCCCTAACCTAAGAGACAAGCAAAGAGGGGCAACTGTGAACACCCCATCCCTAATTGCCTAATCATTTAATTAATTAATACACCAATTAATTAATAATTAAGCAAATAGAAAAATTAAAAAATGACAAAACTTCAAAATGAAATTTCCAATTGGGGGACAATTTGGAATTAAATAATGGAGGACAATTAAATAAACTCTAAACAAAAAATATATATAGAATTAACTAATCAAAATAATTATAATAAATAAAAACAAAATAATACAAAATACAAAATGTATATGACAAAACAAAAATAGAAAATTAGGAAAATTAAAAAATAAAAGGTGATAAAGCTGTCAGCAGTAGGAGGCTTCACGTAAAAGAGCTGCAGGGAAAAAGTTAAACGAAAAAGCATGGTGGACAGCGAAAAAGGGGTTGAATAGAAAGGTCCATTTGTCGAGCAGCTGGTGGTTTCAGAGAAAGCAGAAAGGAGGAGAGGCTGGAGGCTTAAAGTGGAGGAGCATTTGTAATAGAGTGAGTGGAGCAGCTGGTGGTTTCAGAAAAAGCTAAAAAAGCGGAGAGGCTGGAGGCTTAAAAGGTAAGGGCACTGTTAAACCATGGGGAGAGCAGAAAAAAAAAAAGGGAAGAAGGCTTGAGGTTTAAAGGGAGGAATGAGCTGAGAACCGTGGAGAGGAGAAGGAAACCTTGGCTGGAGCATAAGAAGAGGAGAACCGTGGCTGGAGGAGAGAGGTGAAGAATCGTGACTAGAGAAGAGAGCTGTGCAGAACCGTGGCAAGCTGGAAGCAGAACGTTGGAAGCAGATTGTGACGAGTTGAAGTTGTGAATATCTTCCCCTATTTCAGACGCTGTAAACAAAGACAAACAGAGAGAAAGTGAGCTGAAGGTGTCTGCCTTGTTTCCTTGGTTTGCTGTTCCTATTTTTGGTCTTTTTGTCTTTAGTTTGTTGTCTGATCTGTCATGGATGCATGTAGAAGGTTGGCTGTTATCTATCTTTGTCTGCTGTTAGATTGCTTTTGATAGAAAATGAGCAAGAATGCGTCAGTGTATATGTATATATGTATCTGTCAGCTTCTGTTTCTGCATCTGTGTGTTTTGGTGTATGATAACCAGTAGAAGAAAGCATGGAGATAGGGCATCAATGTATATATATATATATATATATGTGTATGTCATGTCTGTTTCTACATGTTTTTCAATGTATAAGAATAGAAAAAAGGAAGCATGGAGATGGGGCAGCAATGCATATATATATATATGTGTATGTCATGTCTGTTTCTGCATGTTTTTCGGTGTATAAGAACAGAAAAAAGGAAGCATGGAGATGGGGCAGCAACGTATATATATATGTATATGCATCTGTCAACGCATGTTTCTGCATCTTGTGTTGCGGTGTATGAGAACAAGAGAGAAGAGATAAAGCAAAAGGGGGAGTGCATTAATGTGTATATGTATGTGTCTCGGCATGTTTATGGGCAAGAAAAAAGAAGAACAAGAAAGAATGCATTGGTGCACATTAGTGTGTATATATACATACATATGCTCATATGTATGTGTGCTTTGGTATATATATATATATAAGGTGCAAAAAGAAAGAATGAAGTGAGAAGAGGTTCTTTTTTTGGGTATATATACATATATATGTATGTGCATGAATATATGGGTGCATGCATGGTTAAACATACATAAGGTAAGGAAAATGAACCAATAGGAAGTTGTCTTGTTCTCATTTTTGTCATATTTGTTATGATTGTGTTGTTTTGTGTTATTTTTATTATTATTATTAATTATTATCACCATTATTATTTCATTTTGTTTGAATATAAGACTAATCTTGGTCCCATGGGTAAAGTTTTATGAAATTTATCGCGTGAGAATTTTGTTCTCCTCGATTGCATGAGATCATGTGAGATTTTAATCTCCTTAGATCTTTTAAAAATTAGCACATTTATTTTAAAAATAATAATAATTTAATATTGACTTAATTAAATATTTTCCATTATTTATGAAATTATCGTGTGAGGATTCGATTCTCCTCGATTGCATGAGATCGTGTGAGATTTTAATCTCCTCAGATCTTTTAAAAATTAGCACATTTGTTTTAAAAATAATAATAATTAAATATTGACTTTAATTAAATATTTTTCATTATTTTCGAAACTATTGTGTGAGGAGTCGGTTCTCTTCGATTGCATGGGAATATGTGAGGTCTTAATTTCCTTAGTTCCCTAAAATTAATGTACCTCTAACTAATAATAATAATAATAAAATAATAATGAGAAAGAAAAAAACCATCATAATTAAATATTCATTCTACTTAAATATTTCCCATTATTTATGAAATCATCGTGTGAGAATATAGTTCTCCTTAAATACTTGGGGTCGTGTGAGATTTTAATCTCTTTAGACCTCGAAATTTAGTACATACTTGTTTGAAAGATAAATAATAAGAATGATGATAAATAGATAAAATAATAATAATGCAAAAACAAATATTTTAATTGAATTATTTACAAAATAAATAAAGTCAGGATTTTATAAATTTAACGAATTAGAATACCACGTTCAAAAATTCCAAAAATGGCTTTCTGTTATATTTTGTTCTAATTTCAATCTTGATTTTAAAAAAGAAGTAAAAAAAAAAATAAGTGAAACAAAAAAAACCAAAATCCAAAAAAATAAATAAATTCAGAAACTCAAAAATATTCCTTTCATTATAATTACATTTCAAATTTCAAAAGAAATAGAATAGAATATAAAGTTCCCAAAATCCCAAAAATCTCATTCCATATTCATTTCATTTAAATTTCAAAATAAAGATTAAAATTCCAAAGACAAACAAAAATTAAAAGGTTGAAAAATGTAGAGATCAAGAGAGCTAGATTACTTATGTTGCTGTATATTAAAACACACAAATCCAAATTCCAATCCTGTTTTGTTTACAAAAATCTATTTAATTTGAACTCTTCTGTTCTCATCACAAAAATTATAAATCCCCAACTAACAAACACGTCTTTTGGGTCAAACTATGTGGACCTTGATCCCCATCGTAGGGTACGTAGGCCCTAAGCTCTTATCTTAGGTCAAGTCCGCCCTTCGTAAATATCCATCTATTTGCTTTCATTCTTGCTGTTTTGTCTCCTCTATTTAACAAGCTTGCATGTCGACAAAAGGGTAATTGAGGTAAATTTAAAAGCCATATTCTATTTCAGCTGACTGGTTTAAGGTAACCGTCCTTATGGACGGGTGTTGTGGGGTGCCAAACACTTCTCCACACTCAAATAGACTCCCAAACTCATCTCTAATTTTGCAGACCATATTGCCTTTTTCTTTTTATTTTAAATTGGTTTTCCAAAGTTTTCCGTTAAAAATTTTGGTGGCGACTCCAAATAAATTGATTTTCAAGATCTATTTTTGGGAATCATTTTGAAAACTTTTTATCTATTTTGTTGAAAGGTCGGTTACGATAGTTTGGTGACTCCACTGGGGAAACTTCGAGAGTCAAGCCTATTTAATTAGTTAGTTGAAATAATATGGCTATTTGTTGTCTGGATTACCCTTGTTATGTTTTGTTTGTTTTAATTGTTTATTCCTCTTCATTATTTTCTTGTTTATCTCTCTCATATGGTCGTTTGATATGTCTATATGTTCCTATGTATTTCGTTATATATTCTTGCTATTTGTGTAGGTATGTCTTCCTTTTCAGTCATACAACATGCTTAATGTTCCTCATTTGCCATATAATTTCATTAGTTTATTTGCAACACCTATGCTTGGATAGATAACATGCAGAATAAAACCTTAGGATAGATGATCCCTGTTTGTATTGTAAGCTCTTGGCTTCTCTTGCAATTTAGCTGTTTAACAAATGAAGGTTAGGTAAACTATTGGTTTAGAGGTTTATGTGCTCCCCTCGCATCTTAAGCATGTTGATGTTCTACTTCACACACTTTTGGGCTCTATACCCGGGTCCTCGCTTGCCTTAAGTTAGTAGAGGTTTATATTGGTTTTCCTGTGAAGCTTCTTGCTTCCAGAGATTACCATGAAGACCTCGCTCAGGTTGTACCTCAATACGTGGATTTGATTGGAGTGGGATTTTGTCCTCTTTTTAGTCTAATTCATGTCGTAAGATCCTCACTCTTTTGAGTGGGGGCAATTTGAAGACCAGTAATACTTTAAGATGCTAGACCTACCCTCAGAACTACGTACCTTAATAGACCAAACTTAATAGACAACCTTCCTAGGGCCTGCCGTCTTTAGGGTACCGTTCCCACATATAGGGTTGACCTGAGTTAGGACACTGATGGAGCATATTACACTCTCATTTTGCATGTTGACACATCATTCATGGCATGATTACATTTTTTTAAAAAAAAAGAACCTTTTTATGGGGTATTGAATTATCACAACATTTCTATGCGATGCATTATTAGCCAAAAGAAATTAGCTCAAATTGAAAGTTTCGTCAGTGCGGGAATGTTGGCCTAATGGTGCATTGATAGAGTTGGGAGCTTTCTGAAAATCAATCATTCTTGTGAAAATAGTATATCAATAGATTATCTGGCTCACCTATTTAAGCCTTGCCCATGTGAGGATCTATTTCTCCTTGGGTTGAGAGTTATATCTGTTATTCCCAATGGATCAATAGGGCTCTTGGCGATTAATAGTGAATAAAGTGACAAGTAATCTATTGATTAAATAAGTTATGTGCTCATTTCATTTTGTTTCTAACCAATAGACTTGTTACAATGAATTGTCATTTTCATTAATTGGCATAAAGATATGAAGGACTCATTGGACACCACACAACCACAAGACACAAGCCGCAATAGCCTCGATTAGGAGGAGAGTTCAAGTGAAGGTAGAAGCTGAATCAGTAGAGAGCTTAATCATTATGAGTAGGAAACTCAGAGAGGAGTAGCTTCACCATTTTCAAATGGATTATGGAGACATCTTGGATTTGCTATCAGTCCCTATCCAGCTCGATGCACTTGTAGCCTTAGCCTAACATTAGGATGATTCATTAAGATGCTTCACGTTTCCAACTTTCCAGCTCGCACCCACATTGGAAGAATACGGGGAATTGATAAAGATGCCTATTACCAAAGACACCCCGATCTACTTGTACCCTAGGCATCTCCCTTCCAAGCGCATTGTAGCCCAGATTTTGGGGGAGGAACCTACACGAGTACAATTATGCCGCTCTGGTGCAACAGAAGGATTATCTAGGAAATATTTAGAGAAAAGGTTGGTTTAGTTGAGAAGGGGAACTGGGTTGTTTTTAGAAGAGTGCTTGCTTTAGCAGTATATGGGTTAGTATTATTTCCATCAGCAGTGGGCGTAGTTGATCTGGTAGTAGTAAGTATCCTGTGGATGGTAGAAAATCACCATGTGAATCCAGTACCAACACTTCTAGTGGAAACATTTTTGACATTAAGTTTTTGCCATAGAGAAAAGAAGGGAAAGTTGAAATGTTGTTTGCCACTGTTGAATATATGGTGGGTTAATCATGTTTATGGCAGGGAATATCAACTCGTTATGAGATTTGACACCATCCATCACCCAATCTGAGATTATCCAAATCGTGAAGGATCAATTCCACTACAAGCAAAAAAGAGCCGCGATCAATGGATCAAGAAAATAGAAGAACTTGAAGATACCACCACTTGGTGGAAGCTCTCTTGGTTGGAAAGTGAGGATGTTATTTACTGTTGTGGAAATTTCCCTAACATTCCTCTTATGGGTGCTCGAGGATGCATTAATTATAATCCTGCAATTGCACATTGCCAATTTGCATACGAGCAAGACATCCCGTCTGAAGAGGCTGTGCGAAGAGTCAGCTTCTACTATAGTGATCCTTCGAATGTGGAAATGATCCATTAGATAAGGGATACATAGAGCCATGTAATGTGTAAAGGGAGGTTCAAGTTAAGGAAGCGCGCCATAGCAACCATGAAAAGATATGAGGCTTGGCTTAAGAAAAGGACTGATGGGACCCATCCACCCTTGGGATTTCGTAACCCCTTATTGAGTAATGACCTACAAGAGGTTAATGAATGTTTAGCCAAACAATTAGAAGGTAAAATGGCTAAGCTACAAAGCCTAGAGGAAGTAAGCAAAAGACACTTGGAAAACTTATCCAAGTCATAAGAAGACAAGAGAGCAAAAAGGAGAAAAGAGTCGGAGATAAACATCAAGTTGAGGAGATTGAAAGAGGAAAATGACAAGTTGAAAAACACCGTAAGGAGGATTCAAAAACGAGCTGAAGAAAACAACAAGAAGGCCCTCCATTATCAAGCTCGATTGTTAAAAGCTGTTAAGGAAAAGGACACCATGATGAGGTAGGTGGAAGAACTTAAGTCTCCTAATGATCTCTACTAAGAAATTGATGTACTCATCAAATGCTGGAAGAAAAGACGAGGGAGGTGACCAGTGTCAAAAGTGATAATGCGATAGCCATACAAAACTTAATCGAACAGCTCAACCATTAGGCAAAAAAGGCTCGATCGTGGGAGGCTCGCCATGAAAAGCAAGTGATCGAGAAAGAAATGTGGCTAGAGCGTTTCAAAAGAATGATTCTGTTTGCCAATGATGTTATTCCTGAATTCATTTACGCATATAAGCAAACTGAAGGGCACACTATCCCCACGAAGACTCCTGTGGCTGTAACTGAATTTCTCACTTTGTGTCATAACCTTATAGAGGATTTGAAGATGTTGATGAAATTTTAGATGAGTAAGAGGCAGAGACAATTTCAGTATTTTGTAAAGTGAACTCATAGACTGGGTCACTTTGATGTATAACGTAATTAAACATTCTATTTTTAGTAAAATGCACGGTTTCTTCTTTTGGCTATCAAATATGTTCGTTACTGCATATATGGAATATCAGAAATCATGTGAGAAAGTATGTTGTGTGGTGCAAAATAGACCTATGCATGTGGATATTAAATGTCCCTTGTTGATTCATTTAGTGTTACAATACGTACCCTCAAAGATTCAAAGGCCTGTGGTTCTTATACCCTTTATACTAAGTCAACATATTGAAAAATCAGAAACCATGTAACTATTTTATTATTAAAGTCTATTTTTTTAAAAAAAAAAAAAAAGTAGGTAAAAAGCCAATATTGCCCGAGGGGGGAAGAATTCATCTAACCAAGCTTAACCATTAAGAAGAACATATTTTACCCGAGCGCGTGCTAGAGCTATGGCCACCGAAAATAGCCGATCAGAGACTAAGCAGTGGTTAGAAGCCGAAGTGGGAGCCTTGAAGGATCAAATGGGGACAATGCAGTCTCAAATGTTAGAAATGATGAAGCTATTGTAGAATATGAGTTCAAGTGTGGCTGCGAATAATGTTCCACCAAACCCCACTAATGTAGACCATGGCGCCCCTAATTCAAGTGTTGAAATACCGGGAGTAACTTCGGGTAGTCCTTCTACCACCAGAGTACTAGAACCGACACAAAGGCCTACAGCAGTAAGTCGACCACCAAATCCCTCGGCTTCAGGGGCAGAAGGACAGGGGAATCAAGAATGGAACCAAAGGGGTGTTTTCACATATGACCTTCCAGTAGGGGAGCCGGCTATCAGGTCATTGGTCTTGTTCAACCCGTTGCCAATACTGGCCTTAAGATGAAAGAAGGAAACAAGAAGAAGGATTGGGAAGAAGATATAGCAGAGGTTAAGGACAGGCTGCGAGCTCAGCAAAGGCCGACTAACTGGAAGTCTGTCGAATTGGAGGAATTATGTTTAGCCCCGGAAGTACCCATCCCTAAAAAGTTCAAAGTGCCTGAGTTCACCAAGTATGATGGTAGTGGAGATCTATACTATCATCTAAAGTCATACTGCACCAAAATGTCAATATGGTCTAGGGATGAAAGGTTTCTTATAAACTTCTTCCACGAGAGCCTGACCAGCGCAACATTGAATTGGTTCATGAAATTAGATCACTCTAAACTAAAGAGATGGAGAGATCTTACTAATATGTTCATAAGGCAATACAAGTTCAACCTTGATACAGCGCCCACACGAGAGCACTTAAAGGGGTTGAAGAAGAAAGGAATGGAGACCTTTAAAGAATATGGTCGAAGGTCGAGAGCTACAGCAGCTGAGGTTCAGCCGCCGCTTCTGGACTTGGAATTGTGTTCTTACTTTATTCATACCCTAGGGGAGCCGTATCGTAAGATAATGCTTGGGACCCATGTGAATGAATTTTCTGATCTTATCCTGGTTGGGGAGAGAATAGACGCTGATGTACGCAAGGGTTTGTTTGAAAGCACTTCCATAGAAACCAAGAGGCCTGTAAGCAATCGAAAGAAGGAAGAGGATGTTAGTCACATCCATGTTGTGTACCAACACCCTCGCCCCACGCATAATCAATATCCTCAAATGCCATTTCACGGTCCAAACCCAACCATGTCTTACTAGCCACGAGGTCCAACCGTGAGTAGTCATATGAGTTACTCAACACCACCACAACCCCATCTTGGATCGCAACAAATGACGGCCCAAAATAGAGGGTTTAGGCCTCTGCAACAGCCTTGCGATGATAGGCCATTACCTAACTTCAATGTCAGTCGATCGGAGCTCTTCCATGATTTGGTGGCCAAAAAGCTTATGGGCCCTAAGCCGGTTAAACCACTTTAACCACCATTCCCTGGGTAGTATGACTCCAACGCTACTTGTGAGTACCATATGGGAGCTACGGGACATAGCATTGGCAAATGTGATGCCTTCTGGAAACACGTTTTGGCATTATTAGACAATAACCATATTGGCATAAAAATAGGTAACGACCCTGACATCGTCACTAATCCTTTGCCAAATTACGATAAAGGGAAGTAAGTGTCCATGATAGATGGGGAAGAGCCCAGCTTGAAAAACTTGACAGATGTGTCATCCACCATGAGGCAGTTATATAAAAGCTTAAAGGACACTGACTATATCTCCACTCAGGATGAGGAGCGAAACGTGCTCAAAGGGTCACAAAACAGCTACTGCGAGTTTCATGATGGAGTAGTGGGCCACGACATTGAAGATTGTGACCAATTTAAGGAATTAGAGCAAAGAATGATGATGCTTGGAGTTTTGACCATTGAAAGAACTCGATGACCCATTGAAAGGAATGTGTGCATCACGGAGAAAAGTAGTGCTAGAACTGAGGGATCATCTGACCCCACAAAGCCTAGGAACTCCTTCCTAGTGGTTAATAAGCCAATTTACAAAGTTAACGAGGCCACCCCAGCCCAAAGCAATTATGACCTACGAGGTACAACAAAAGGATCCTTGCTCGTCATACCCATATCGGTGCTTGTAAAAAATCCAACTGTTGTTATCCATGTGCCATCTCCATTTCCATATCAAAGCAAATGCGCCGTGCCATGGAATTGCGGGCTAAAAATAGAATGCTCTTATGATAATGAGGCATCAAGAGGAAGGCCTGTCATAGAAAAGGGTAGTCAAAATGATAGGGGGAATTACTCACATTGGTCGAGTATACTCCAAGGACGGAGAAGGAATCCCAAACCCGAACTCGAAAGTAAGAAAAAGCTCAAACCTCAAAAAAGCCCCTAGAAAGGGAGAACGAGAGGAGACCGATGAGTTCTTAAAAATTATGAAGCAAAGTGAATATGATATGGTCAATTAGCTACAAAAAACACCAGCTCGAATTTCTATTTTGACCCTAATAATGAATTCAGAAGCTTATCGAAAGTTGTTACAAAGTATGTTGGATGAAGCCTACATACAGCCTGATATTACTCCGGAGAAGGTGGTAAACATGATAAATGCAGTAAAGAATTCCACCTTGAACGCCTCTTTTAAGGACGAGGTATACCCCACACCGATTGGAAAGCCCAAAGCCCTCCATATTACTTTGAAGTGCTATGGGTACATAATCGCTAAAGTACTCATTGATGGAGGGTCTGCACTGAACGTCTTACCCTTATCCATTTTAAGGCAATTACCAGTTAAGAAGTCATGTATTGAGTACAATGACATGGTAGTGAAAGCCTTCGATGGGACAAGGAGGGAAGTAATTGGAAAGGTTGAACTCCCTTTGGATATTGGTTCGAATTTATTTACCATCGAGTTCCAAGTCATGGACATCGATGCAGCATATGCGATGCTTTTGGGAAGACCTTGGATTCGTACGACTGGTGCAGTCCCATCAACTGTGCATCAAAGAATCAAGTATATTAGTGAAGGGAGGCTTATCACCATAAAAGGTGAAGAAGAGATGATCATCAGCAAGCCTAGCACAGTACCTTACATTGAAAATGCCGAGTAGGTTGTAGACAACTCGTAGCAAAGTCTGGAAGTGCTAGAAGCTGGGAACTCCACCAAAGGTGCCGACCAGAACCCAGTAGGAGTGGGGGAATCTACCAAGGATGTCAATCAAGTAGTGGCTAAGATCATGATGAATAATGGATATCGAAAGGGAAAAGGACTGGGCACGAAGTTGCAAGGTATAAGGGAACCGGTTGTGTTGCTTGAAAATACAGGGCGACAAGGGTTAGGGTACGAGTTGTCTATGGAAACTCGCAGGGCACGATGGAATGAGGGTAAGCCAAGAGGGAGAGCAGAAATACCCCACATCCGAGAAACGTTTCCTATTTTTGCTGAGATAACACACCCAGGAGACCTAGCCATAATGGCGAGTGAAGAAGAAGAAGAGCACATGGAAGCCGTATGGATCCAACTGGACAAGCTAGGAAAAGCACTTGACAATTGGGAATCTAAAATGTTACCAGATGTTATGTCATTAGAGTAATATTTTGAATATCATTTAAAAAAGTTTTGTAATAGCTAACAATTTGAACTTTATTTTGAACATCGAATGAATGCAACAATTTCAATCTCTTGCCAAAATCTTGTTTGAATCCTACCTTTTTGTATTTATTCTTGCCTTTTCTACCCACTTTCCAGGGAATTTGAATCCTTGAAACTCTTGTTTGAAGTAAAAGCACTTGGGCACTGTTTGAATGAGCCTCATGTTGTCACAGATATGAATGATTTAGAAATTGATGATAATGATGACATATCTTGAACCTTCATTAAAATAATAGAATATGCAGAAAAGGGTATTATTCTGCATGAAGAAGCCACCGAAGTGATTAATATAAGGACTGAGGATAATAAGAAGGAATTAAAAATAGTGGATAACCCAGAAAGGGAGGAAATGATTAATTTATTTAGGGAATATATGGATGTGTTTGCCTGGTCCTATCAAGATATGCCAGGAATAGATCTTGAAATTGCTGCCCATAAGATACCCTTATACCCTAATGTAGGACTTAAGAAACAGAAGTTGAGGAGGATGAGCCTGGAGATGTCCCTCAAAATCAAGGAGGAAGTGATGAAGCAATAGGATGCTGGTTTCCTAGAAGTTTCTAAATACCCCCAATGGGTCTCGAACATAGTCCTTGTGCCAAAGAAATATAGGCGAGTGAGGATGTGCGTTGATTATCAGGACTTAAATCAGGCCAGCCCGAAAGATAACTTTCCTTTACCCTACATTAACATCTTAGTCGATAATACAGTAAAAAGCTTCAGGTATTCCTTTATGGATGGGTACTCTGGTTATAATCAAATTCCGATGCACCTCGATGATAAAGAAAAAACCACATTCATCTCCCAATGGGGAACCTTCTGTTACAAGGTAATGCCCTTTGGGCTTAAAAATGCTAAGGCCACCTACCAACGCGCGATGGTAGTCTTGTTTCATGACTTGATGTGTAAAGAAATAGAGGTATATGTGGATGACAGGGTCGTTAAATCCACTAAAGGGGAAAGTCATGTGGCTGTGATACGAAAGCTCTTTGAATGACTGCGAAAGTACAAACTTCGATTAAATCCTAGTAAGTGCGTATTCGGGGTTATATCAGGGAAGCTTTTAGGATTCATTGTCAGTATGAAGGGAATAGAAGTAAACCCTGATAAAATTAAGGCAATTCATAATATGCCACCACCTAGTATGGAAACAAAAGTCTGAGGGTTCTTGGGGCATTTGAATTACATAGCTAGGTTCATTGCAAATTTAACTGCCACTTGTGAACCGATATTTAAATTATTACCCAAGAACCAACTAGGAGAATGGAATGAGACTTGCCAATGAGCGTTTGACAGGATAAAGGAGTACCTCTTGAATCCCCCTATCCTGGTGCCACCAACGCCAGGGCTACCCCTTATCCTTTATTTGACGATCCGACTGGGGTCCATGGTTGTTGTGTTAGGACAACATGATGAATCAGGAAGAAAAGAGCAAGCCATTTATTACTTAAGCAAAAAATTTAAAGAATGCGAGTCGTGGTACCCATTGATTGAGAAGACTTGTTGCAGTCTCGTGCGGACCACAAAGTGACTGAGGCAATATATGCTTTACCATGTCACATGGCTGATCTCCAGCATGGATCTGATCAAATACATCTTCGAGAGTCCTCATGTATTAGGAAGAGTCTCAAAATGGCAAGTGATACTATCAGAATATGACATGAAGTACTTGACCAATAAATCAATCAAAGGCAGCGTTATAGCTGAGCATTTGGTGGCTAATCCCCTAGATGAATATCAACTGCTAGACTTTCAGTTCCCTGATGAGGATATTCTGACAATGGAGGAAGATGAACCAAAGGAGGTCAAGTGGACAATGTATTTTGATGGGGCAGCCAATGTATACAACAGCGGGTTATGAGCGGTGATAACATCACTTGAAGGCAAGCAATATCCAGTGGCAGTCAAACTCAATTTCGATTGCACAAATAATGTGGCGGAATATGAGGCTTGTGTCAATGGCTTGTAAGCCGCCTTAGAGCTAGGTGTCAAAGATCTTGATGTGTTTGGAGATTCAGCCCTTGTAATTTATCAGGTAAAGGGGGAATGGCAAACCAAAGATCCCAAACTAATCCCATGCCAAAAGCACCTGACGGAATTGTTATTGAGGTTTAAGGAGATAAATTTCTCACATCTAACCTGTGATAAAAAATAGTTTGCCAATGCGTTGGCTACCCTGGCTGTAATGATCAAGTTAGACTGTGGAGTCAACATGCTTCCCATCTAGGTTGAGACTTGGGACTCCCCAGCTTACTGCCTAAATGTTGAGGAAGAAAGCAATAGACAACTGTGGTTCCATGATATAAAGAACTATGTCCAGAGTCAGCAATATCCGACTGAGGCATCTGAGAATGATAAAAAAACCATTTGCCGATTAGTGATGAGTTTTTTCCTTAGTGGAGAAGTGTTGTATAAAAAGTCATGGGATAACACTCTGCTCCGATGTGTGGATTCATCAGAAGCACGAAGGATAATGGTAGAGATTCATAAGGGAATATATGGGACCCATGCTAATGGCCATACCATGTCTTGACAAATCCAAAGGTGTGGATACTTCTGGTTAACCATGGAGAAAGACTGCATTGACTACATGAGGAAATGTCATAAATGCCAGACATATGCTAATAGGATCAATGCTCCACTGCAACCGCTACACAACTTGGTGGCACCTTGGCTATTCTCAATGTGGGGAATAGATGTGATTGGCCCCATCAATCCAAAGGCATCTAATGGACACTGATTCATTGTGGTAGCCATCGATTACTTCACAAAATGGATAGAGGCATGTTCGTTCTCCAATATTACCCAAAGGGTCTTCCTCTGATTTTTGAAATTGAACATTATATGCCAATATGGTATACCAGAAAGGATTATCACTGATAACACTCCTAACCTGAATGGAGTGACATCAAAAAACTATGTGAACAATTTAAGATTAAGCATCACAACTCTGCACCCTACCGGCCACAGATGAATGGGACAGTCGAGGCAGCAAACAAGAATATCAAAAGTTCATTAACAAGATGGCTATCACTTATAAAGACTGGCATGAGATGCTCCCGTATGCTCTTCATGGGTATCGCACAACAGTACGAACATTCACAAGGGCAACTCCTTACTCTTTGGTATATGGTATGGAGGCAGTCACCTCGGTTGAGGTAGAGATCCCTTCTCTCCGAGTGTTGATCGAATCCAACCTAGACAAGAGTGAGTGGGTAAAGAAACGGTATGAGCAATTGAACATGATCGGAAAAAATTGACTAGTAGTTATGTGTCATGGGCAACTATACCAAAAAAGGATGGCAAGGGCCTTCAATCAAAAGATTCGTCCCCGGCGATTCGAGCCAGGGGAGTTGGTTCTGAAAAAAATCCACCTAAATTAGGAAGATAATAGAGGCAAATGGGCACCTTAGTATGAAGGTCCATATATGGTGATACGAGCATTCTCCGGAGGTGCACTGGTTCTTGCTGATATGGATGGAAGGGAGCTTGGGAAACCAGTTAACTCTGATGCAGTAAAGAAATACTTTGTTTAAAATGGGAATGATAGGAAAGAGGAAAGAAGAAAGAAAAGAGATTTTACAATCAGGGAAAACTTGAAAAGGTAGCTTAACCAAAAGATAGGGCAATAAATGATGAACAAAGTGAGGCTTCCCAAGGACTAAATCACCTACCTAGAAGGATCCTTAGAGATTGTCTTCATTAATCAGTTTCAAAATAAGTGTATCCGATGGCAACACCAGGTGCAAACTACCATTGCCACCTGGAGCCGAAAGTCAAAGTCATTCCAGTTGCCCTTTTTGCTATTCTTTGCATTTGTATTCAATTTATCACCCACTTTCCTTATGACCTTGTGATCTATCTTCAAAATAAAGTTGCTTACTCATATAAGATAACTGTTTCTTATTACTCTTTTCCTTTCTATATAACCGTATCGCCTTTATAATTGGTTCATGCATTCAATACACAAAATAAACATTCAGGTAAATAATGCCATTCAAAATATTGTCTAATGATATGTATTTCGGAAACACCCATGATTCTTTTTAAATAAGTGCTTCCATGCAATTGTTGGGATGAAGCTTAAAGTGTGAAACATGTATGCATCTTGGCATTTCTGATTTCGTTACTAGGTTACTTTGTAAAAAGGGGGATAGAAGCATTTTCAATGTCCTCTAGTTTACTGTAAGGAAAAGAATATAAGCGTGCCGAGAGTTAAACTGAAGAGGTAAAGTTATGTAGATCATCGGCTGTTGAAACGACAGATTTAGGGTCACAACACAAAAGAAGCTTGGTTAGGCTGTTCTTTCGCTCTGGACAATATTGATGTCTTTCCAATTAGCATGAATTATAACCTAACATGTCACCCCACCAGTTTCCAAAGTAAAAGGTAGAGGTTCTATGCTCACATAAAGTTATCTTATTTCTAACACTCAAGGTATAGGTATCATTTTGAAATATATCAAAGCAAATAAAATTTTCATTATCCGTAAAAGACATGCCTATCTCATGCATACATGGTTCTCCACGCTTATCATATATCTCGCTTGTGCATAATGTCCGGGCAATTTACATTTCTACGAAAGTCCTGCATCATGTCCAGGCAATTTACGTTTCTACCAAAGTCCTGCATCGTGTCCAAGCAATTTACATGTCTGCCAAAGTCCTGCATCGGGTCCAAGCAATTTGCATTTTAGTAAAAGTCCTGCATAGTGTGTAGGCAATTTACGTCTCTGCCAAAGTCCTGCATCGTGTCCAGGTAATTTACATTTCTGCCAAAGTCTTACATCGTGTCCAGGTAATTTACATTTCTGCCAAAGTCTTGCATCGTGTCCAGGCAATTTACATTTCTAACAAAGTCCTGCATCGTGTCCAGGCAATTTACATTTCTACCAAAGTCCTGGATTGTGTCCAGGCAATTTACATTTCTGCTAAAGTCTTGCATCGTATCCAGGCAATTTATGTTTCTGCCAAAGTCCTACATCGAGTCCAAGTAATTTACATTTCTGCTAAAGTCCTACATTGTGTCTAGGCAATTTACGTTTCTACCAAAGTTCTACATCGTGTCCAAGCAATTTACATTTTTGCCAAAGTCCTGCATTGAGTCCAGGCAATTTGCATTTCTGCCAAAGTCCTGCATCGTGTCTAGGCAATTTACGTTTCTGCCAAAGTCTTGCATTGTGTCCAGGCAATTTATGTTTCTACCAAAGTCCTGCATCATGTCCAGGCAATTTATGTTTCTTCCAAAGTCCTACATCGTGTCCAGCCAATTTACATTTCTGCTAAAGTCTTGCATCGTATCCAGGCAATTTACATTTCTGCCAAAGTCCTGCATCGTGTCCAGGTAATTCACATTTCTGCCAAAGTGTCGTAACCGACCATTCGGCGGAATAGAATAAAAAGGTGTAAAACTAATTCCCAAAAACGGAGTTTTGAAAATCAATTTCTTTGGAGTCGCCACCAAAATTTTTAATGGAAAACTTTGGAAAACCAATTTAAAACAAACGAAAAAGGCAAAATGGTCTGTGAAATCAGAGATAGGTTTGGGACTCTATTTGAGTGTGGGGAAGGTGTTAGGCACCCCATAACACCCGCCCATAAGGACGGTTACCTTAAACTAGTCAGTTGAAATAGAATATGGCCTTTAATTAATCTCAATTACCCTTTTATTGACATGGATGCATGTTAGACATAGGAGACAAAAAAACGAGAATGCATACAAACAGATAGATATTTACAAAGGGCGGACTTGACCTAGGATGAGAGCCTAGGGCCTACGTACCCTGCGATAAGGATCAAAGTCCACGTAGTTCGACCAAACAGCATGTTTTGCGGGTTGGTGGTTTTTTTGATTTGTGATGAGAATAGGAGGATTTTAATTAAGACAGATCATTGTAAACAAAACAGAATTGGGATTTGGTTTATGTGTTTTAATTTACTACAATCTGATTAACCTTATTCTCCTGATCTCTTCACATTTTCTCTTTTAAAATTTTTTTGTCGATTTTATTATTATTATTATTATTATTTTAGTTTTGAGAGTTTTGGGAGTTCATATTTCGGGAATTAATGCATGATTTATAATGAAAGGAATATTTATTTTTTTTGAACTTTTGAATTTATTGTTGGTAAATATTGATTATTATTATTATTGATTATTGGTAAATAATTTAATTCAAGTGCTATTATTTATTTGTTTATCTGTTTATCTTTGAACGAATATATGCTAATTTTTGGGTTCTATGGAGATTAAAATCTCACACGAGCCTGGGAAGTCGAGGAGAGAAAAGTATTCTCACACAATTCATTTGTATAAATATTTAATCAAAGTTAATATTTAATTATTGTCCATTTATTTATTTTTTGTATTATTATTATTATCATTAATATTATTATTATTTCTAAATTAATTATAGGGATTTAAGGAGATTAGAACCTCACATAATCCCATGCAATCGTGGAGAACGATATTCTCACATGATAATTTCGTAAATAATGGGAAATGTTTAATTAAAGCAAATCTGTTGATTATTTATTATTTATTATTCTTTTTTTTTCTGTTTTAAAAAAAGGGGTATGCTAACTTCAAGGATCTAAGGAGATTAAAATCTCACGCGATCCCAAGTAATCGGGGAGAACAGTATTCTCGCGCGATAATTTTTGCAAATAACGGGAAACAGTTCATTAAAGCAAACATTTTGATTATGATTATTATTATGATTTAATCAAAATTAATATTTAATTATCATTCATTTATTTTTCACCATTCATCCATTAATACTTCATTAATATTATTGTTGCTTTTCAATTATTCAATTCATTGTAGGGATTTAAGGAGATTAATATCTCACATAATCCCCAGTAATCGAGGAGAATAAAATTCTCACACGATAATTTTGCGAATAATGGGAAACAGTTCATTAAAGCAAACATTTTAATTATGATTATTATTATGATTTAATCAAAATTAATATTTAATTGTCATTCCTTTATTTTTTCACCATTTATTCATTAATATTTCATTAATATTATTATCACTTTTCAATTATTCAACTAGTTGTAAGGATTTAAGGAGATTAACATCTCACATAACCCCCGGTAATCGAGGAGAATAAAATTCTCACACGATAATTTTATCCATCATGACAATATTTATTAATTATCATTCATTTATTTTTCACCATTCATCCATTAATACTTCATTAATATTATTGTTGCTTTTCAATTATTCAATTCATTGTATGGATTTAAGGAGATTAATATCTCATATAATCCCCAGTAATCGAGGAGAATAAAATTCTCACATGATAATTTTATGCGTGATAGCAATATTTCTTAATTATCATTCACTTATTTTTTACCATTCCTTCATTAATATTTCATTAATATTATTGTTGCCTTCCAATTATTTAATTAATTGCAAGGATTTAAGGAGATTAATATCTCACATAATCCCCGGTAATCAAGAAGAACAAAATTCTCACACGATAATTTTATACGTAATAGTAATAATTAATCAAAGTTAATGTTTAAACAATGGTAATAAACAAAACTAAAACAAGTTTAAGCAAATGAACAGTAGCACCTCAGATTAAAACGCATGAACAGTGCAGCAGCATGAGATTGTCTTGAAGCAACTCATATGAACAGTGACATGCATGCAGAAATCTCGACAGTGGCAAACCGTGCAACCATACCTGTGCGTTTTCAGCCTCTCCCTTGTGCTCCAATGAAGAATGACCTTCTCCTCCTCACTCACCTATGGTAGATGGACCTCCAATAGCCCCAAAGTAACTGGTCTCGGCTGGAAGCAAGCAGAAATGGCGAACAGCTTCGTTAGACAGCTTTGTTGGAAATTCTGGTTGGCTTCAGCGCTGGAAATTCTGCTCACGCGTCTCTGCTCCTCGGCTGGAAGGCAAGGGCTGAAGGCTTCCCTTTTTCTTTACACTTCCTCTTCTTCCTTGTGCTCCCTAAGTTCTCCTCTGTTTACCTCTATTTTTTGAGCTCAAAATGGAGTTTTTTCTCTTCCATGGTTTAGCTTCTATCCATCCCTTTGTTGCCACTTTGTTTTGCATTCAAACCTCCTTGTTTCTGTTAATCATTTAGGCATCCAACTCTCCATTTTCTGCTCCTCGGATAGCCTGAACTTCAGCTCCTTTTCTCTCCACGATTTGGACATTTCTCTCCACCGTTTCTCTCCATGGTTTTCTGCACCACGACTCCCCCTCTCCTCCTCTCGGTTTCTGCCTCGTTCAGCTCCTCTCCCTCTCAGTTTCTGGTTTCGTTTTCTCTTTTGTTTTCTCCCTCACATTGCTGCCTTGTTTTCTGGTTTCGTTTAGCTTTGTTCCTCCCTTTTCCTCTCGGTTCGTTGCTCTCCCTCTCTTCTCTTCAACTCTCTTTTTTTTCTCTCGTTTCGTTGCTCTTCCTCCCTTCTCCCCAGCTCCCTTTTTCTCTCGGTTCGTTGCTCTCCCTCTCTTCTCTTCAACCTTGTTTCCTCTCAGTTTACATTGTTCTCCTTTTCTTCTCTTCAGCATTGTTTATCCCTTCTTTCTCCCTCTTCCCTTCTCTTCTCCTTAGCTCCATTTTCTTCTCAGCCGAGGCCTCCTCTCTTTATGCTCCAGCCCACCTCCCTTTTTTTGCCATGTTGTTCCCTTTTCTCCTTACTTTTTTTGTAACTTCCAGCCACTCACTTACTGCTCACGGTCCCCTCCTTTTTCTGCCATTTTCAGCCATGCCACTCTCTCCTTTCTCTACACCAGCCGCTCCACTTTCTGCCTCCTCTGAAGAACCAACTCCCTCTTGCTTTTTTGTCCCCCTTGTCCTCTTGTACATGTGTGTTCATGAGTGTATGCATGTGGGAGTGAGTGAGTGTGTGAGAGTGATGTGTGTCATGTGTGTGAGGGCAAGTGAGCATATGGGAGCAAATGAGCATGTGAGAGTGTGAGTGTGAGTGTGTGAGGAGGTGTGTCCATGAGTGAAAGTGTGAGCGTGTGAGAGTGATGTGTGTCATGTGTGTGAGGGCAAGTGAGCATATGGGAGCAAATGAGCAAGTGAAAGTGTGAGTGTGAGTGTGTGAGGAGGTATGTCCGTGAGTGAAAGTGTGAGTGTGTGAGAGTGATGTGTGTCATGTGTGTGAGGGCAAGTGAGCATATGGGAGCAAATGAGCATGGGAGAGTGTGAGTGTGAGTGTGAGTGTGTGAGGAGGTGTGTCCGTGAGTGAAAGTGTGAGTGTGTGAGAGTGATGTGTGTCATGTGTATGAAGGCAAGTGAGCATGTGGGAGCTAGTGAGCATGTGAGAGTGTGTGAGTGTGAGCAAGTGAGAGTGTTTTGCAATTCCATTTCAAGTATGTGGCCTTGTTCATTTTATTTCCTTGCAAGATGATTGCCATGTCTCTTCTTCAAACATATATCTTGAATTTTCCTTTTTATTATTTTTGGTTCTTATATTTGGTTTTTTCCATATTACTTTTTTTTTTTTTTGCCTTTTGCAATTTTGTTTTAATTAATTATTATTATTATTTTTTGAATTTTTTAATTCTAGTTATTATTATTACCATGATTATTATTATTGTTAATTCAGGTGGGGTGTTCACAGTTGCCTCTCTTTGCTTGTCTCTTAAGTTAGGGAAGTGAATAGTGAAGAAATGACCTATTCTTAAGAGCAAGCAAAGATATGAACACACCACCTTCCACATCGAGGGAAGATAGGGGGAGACAGGAGTAAATTCGTGCTTAGAAAGGATGGTGAATATCCTGAACAAAATGCCTGGCTTTCGACATAAATGTAAATTTCCTGGACACAATGCAGGACTTTGAAAGAAATGTAAATGGCCTGGACACGATGCAGGACTTTAGCAGAAACGTAAATTGTCTGGACTTGATGCAGGACTTTTGCAAAAATGTAAATTGCCTGGACTTGATGCAGGACTTTAGCAAAAACGTAAATTGCCTGGACTTGATGCAGGACTTTTACAGAAATGTAAATTGCCTGGACTTGATGCAGGACTTTTGCGGAAATGTAAATTGCCTGGGCTTGACGCAAGACTTTTGCAGAAATGTAAATTGCCTAGACTTGATGCAAGACTTTTGCAGAAATGTAAATTGCCTGGACTTGATGCAGGACTTTTGCAGAAATGTAAATTGCCTGGACTTGAGCAGGACTTTTGCAGAAATGTAAATTGCCTGGACTTGAGCAGGACTTTTGCAAAGATGTAAATTGCCTGGACTTGATGCAGGACTTTTATAGAAATGTAAATTGCCTGGACTTGATGCAGGACTTTTGCAGGAATGTAAATTGCCTGGACTTGAGCAGGACTTTTGCAGGAATGTAAATTGACTGGACTTGAGCAGGTCTTTTGCAGAAATGTAAATTGCCTGGACTTGAGCAGGACTTTTGCAAAAATGTAAATTGCCTAGACTTGATGCAGGGCTTTTACAGAAATGTAAATTGCATGGTCATGATGCATGAGTGAGGTAGGTGTCGAACATGGACAAATGTGTATGCGTGAGAAAGGCACATCCTTAAAGGATAATGAAAATTTTATTGGTTTTGATACAGGTTAAAATGATACCTATTCCTTATGTGTTAGAAGTAAGGAGACTGCTTGTGAGCGTAAAACCTCTATCTTTTATTTTGGAAATCAGAAGGGTGACATGTTAAATTATGATTCAAGACAATTGGAAAAACGTCAATATTGCCCAAAGTGAATGAACTGTCTAACCACGTTTCCTTCATTGCGACCCTAAATCCATCGTTTCAACAGTCGACAATCCGCATACTTCGCTTCTTCACTACAAGCGGGCTTATACTCTCTTCTTTACAGTAAGCCCGAGGACATTGAAGTTGCTTCTATCTCCTTTTATACGAGGTAAACTAGTAACAAAAATGCCAAATTGCGTATATGCTGCATCCTTTAGGCCTCATCATAGTAATTGCATGGAAACACTTATTTAAAACGCATTGGGGTATTTCTGGGATGCATATCATCAGACAATATTTTGAATAGCGCTATTCACTTGAATGTTTTATTTTGCATATTGAATGTATGAGACAATCATAAAGGCAATATGGTTATGTAGGGGAAAAGAGTGATGAAAGACAAGTTATCTTAAATGAGTAAACAACTAAAGACCCGAAGGAATGCGGGTGGTAAGTCGAGCACAAGTATAAAGAATAGCAAAATACAACTGGGATGACTTTAAATTTAGGCTCCAGGCGACAATGGTTGCTTACACCTAGTGTTGCCATCGGATGCACTTATTTTGAAATTGACTAATGAAGACAACCCCTAAGGATCCTTTCGGGTTAGCAATTTAGTCTTCATACCACCTTACTTTGTCCATCCTTTGCCACCCTATCCTTCATTTGAACCTCCTTCTTGAACTGGCCTTAATTGTGAATTCTCCTTTCTTTCTTCTTCTTTTTTCTCTCGTCATCCCCGTCTAAGCAAAGTATTTCTTGACTGCGTCGGAGTTAACTGGTTTTCCAAGCTCCCTACCATCTATATCGGCAAGAGTCAGGGCCCCTCCAGAGAATGCTCGTGTCACCACATATGGACCTTCATATGAAGGTGCCCATTTGCCTCTATTATCTTCTTGATTTGGGAGGACCTTTTTCAGAACCAACTCCCCCGGCCTGAACTGTCTAGGATGAACCTTTTGATTGAAGGCCCTTGCCATCCTTTTTTGGTATAGCTGCCCATGACACATAGCTATTAATCGCTTTTCTTCGATCATATTGAGCTGCTCATACCGTGTCTTTACCCACTCGCTTTCCTCGAGGTTGGATTCAATCAACACTCGGAGAGAAGGGATCTCAACTTCAATCGGGGTGACTGCCTCCATGCCATATACTAAAGAGTATGGTGTTGCCCCTGTGGATGTTCGTATCGTTGTTCGATACCCATGAAGAGCATATGGGAGCATCTCATGCCAATCTTTATAAATAATAGCCATCTTGCTAATGACCATTTTGATAATTTTATTCGCTGCCTCAACTGCTCCATTCATCTCTGGCCAGTAGGGTGCAGAGTTATGATGCTTAATCTTGAATTGACCACACAATTTCTTGATGTCAGCTCCATTCAAGTTGGGAGCGTTATCCATGATAATCCTCTCTGGTATACCATATCGACAAATAATGTTCGATTTCAAAAATTGGAGGAAGACCCTTTGGCCAATATTGGAAAACGAACATGCTTCTATCCATTTTGTAAAATAATCAATGGCTACCAAAATAAATCGGTGTCCATTTGACGCCTTTGGGTTGATGGGGCCAATCACATCTATTCCCCACATTGAGAATGGCCACGGTGCCACCAAGTTGTGGAGGGGTTGGGGTGGAGCATTGATCTTATTGGCATTTATGACATTTTCTCATGTGGTCAATGCAGTCTTTTCCCATGGTTAACCAGAAGTATCCACATCTTTGAATTTGTCTAGCCATAGTATAGCCATTAGCATGAGTCCCACAGATTCCCTCATGGATCTCTATCATTATCCTTCGTGCTTCTGATGCATCCACACATCTAAGCAGAGTGTTGTCCCATGACCTTTTATATAACACCTCTCCACTAAGGAAAAAATTCATTGCTAATTGACGAATGGTTTTTTTGTCATTCTCCATTGCCTCAGCCGGATATTGCTGGTTCTAGATATAGTTCTTTATATCATGGAACCATGGCTGTCCATCATTTTCTTCCTCTACGTTCAAGAAGCAAGCTGGGGTGTCCCGGGTCTCAACCTTGATAGGGAGCATGTTAACTCCAAAGTCCAACTTAATCATTACAGCTAGGGTGGCCAACGCATCAGCAAACTGATTTTTATCACGGGTCAAATGCGTGAAATTTATTTCCCTAAACCTCGACACCAATTTTGTCAGATGTTTTTGGTATGGGACTGTGAACACCCCATCCCTAATTAATTAATTATTTAATTAATGGAAACACCAATTAATTAATAATTAAGAACATGGGAAATTTAAAAATGTCAAAACTTCAAATGATATTTTCAATTGGGGGACAATTTAGAATTAAAAATAAAGAATGGGGGATAAACTCAAAATTAAAAAAAAAATAAAAATAAAAAATAAATTAGCTAATTAGAATAATTATAATAAATAAAAGAAATATAATAAAGAAATATAAAGATATAAAATATATTACAAGGAAAAAATCAAAAATCAAAAAATAAAAATTAATTAATAATAATAGTAATAATAATAAAAATTAGATTAAATTAAAAAAAAAAAAAAAAAGAAAACAATGGATCAGAAAAAGGAAGAAAAAGCTGAAAAAGGAAGGCAAAAAGAAGAAAAGGAGGCTGGCAGTGCAGGAGCAGCTCGTGGGAGAGAGAAAAAGGAATGCTACCAAATCTCTTTTCTTTTTGGCTCTGTGAAGCTTTTCTGCAGAGGGGGGGGCCTCCTCAGTGGGTTTTTAGGCAGAGAGGACAGAAAGAACTGAAGCAGAAAAGGAGAGGAGGGACAGCGGCCAGAGGGGATTAAAGGACAGTGGCACCGTTGCATGAAAAAAGAGAGCTGGAAGTGTGAGCAGGGGGGGAAGAACGGATGGTAGGAAGGTAGAAGAATGAGATGAGGGAGGAGGTAGGAGTCCAGGAAAAACCAGAAACTTAGCATGAGGATTAGAGGAGAACCGAAAGAAGCTGAAGCAGAAACCGAGAGAGCAGAAAACTGAAGCAGAAACCGAGAAGCTGGAAGGAAGAGCAGAGAGAAAAAATTGAGTAATGAGATGGAAGAGAGGGTAGACAAAGATGGATTTTTTTTTGAGATGAACTTCTTTGCCAAGGTTCAGGAGGGCAACTTCTGCTCCAGCTTCTCCAACAGTATTCCCACTGAGGGTGATGTCGTGGTCAACCATACTACTATCCCCAGGGACTCCAACCGAGACACTGACATGCAACGTCTTCACCCTCACGTCCTTGATGGCTTTCTGCTCCTCCACCACTAGCCTCATCCTCTTCCTCCTTTCTATCCTCTCCACCACTCAACTTCACGACCAAGCCCCCTTACCCATTTCGACCACCCTATATGCCATCGTCACTACCCTTTTTTCGCCACACACAACTCCAGAGATGCTCTCTTCAAGTCCATCTCAGAGGAGGGACTCTAGCCTCTATGAGGGCTCTGTTTTGGGGTATGAAAAATAGAGGAGGTGACATTAGAGAAAGAAGGGAGGGGACCAGTGTTGAAGGTCCAAAATGAGGTGCCGAGGGTGCCGTGAAGGAGGGAGAGAGAGAGAGAACATTCAAGGATTTCTCCTCTCTCACCCCTGTTCCTTCCCGAGAAGATAACCTCCCACTATCAAAGTCCCAGGCCATCGGCATCGTTGCAACCGCTCAGGCTAACTACATGCGCGTTACAGTTCAATCCACATCGAAAGTTTTCGGAGGTTCTGATCAGTGTCTGGAACCTTTTTCTTTGTCTGCTGGAGTTAAGCTACTATGTGTGGTGAGAAGGTTGTTGAAGAAGATAAAGAAGAGGGTGATGGTTGGTGACAAGTTGAAGCTAGAGTTGCCTGTGCTTACTCACTTTCTTGTGGAGGCATAGTCTACTGGGGCATCGCTTACACTGGGAATGAATAAGACCGAGCTTGTGGATAAAGAGACCCTCTGAGTTCCTAGAAGTTTAGGCCATGCAACTAAGGGTCCAGGTGGCGTTGGGAAGTCTATTTTGATCAATGCTCTTAGGAGCAATGGCAAAAACCGTGGTTCTGATGATGCAGAAGGGGACGAGTGGTGTGAACCCATTTCAGGCAGCAAGTGGTTTGAACATTAGTGTGTTAGGGGAAGTTTCCACAAGAAGTGGCAGAGGAAAACATACAACTCACCGTGTTACTCTGCTTCCATTATTTGAGAGGATTTCTAGCTAAAGACAGTTGGAACATAAAGAGAAGGAGACGTAAGGTACAAGGTGGGAGATATGGGTGTTCAACGAGCAGAGACTAAGGGACAGGAGCCATTCACGTTATACAAGTTAGCTTCCATCCATTTCATTTGTTTTGTTTTGTCTTGTTTTTAGCCTTTTTTTGGTGTATTAATATTATTATTATTTTTATTTTGGTATTTCAAGAAAAATTATAAGAAAATCATCATGTGAGAAATATTGTTCTCCTCGAGTGCTTGGGATCATGTGAGATTCTAATCTCCTTAGATCCTGAAATTTAGTATACATTTGTTTTAAAAATAATAATGATTATATATTGACTTAATTAAATACTTTCCATTACTTATGAAATTATCGTGTGAGAATTCGGTTCTCCTCAATTGCATGAGATCACGTGAGATTTTAATCTCCTTAGATCTTTTAAAAATTAGTACGTTTGTTTTAAAAATAATAATGATTATATATTGACTTAATTAAATACTTTCCATTATTTATGAAATTATCGTGTGAGAATTCGATTCTCCTCGATTGCATGAGATCACGTGAGATTTTAATCTCCTTAGATCTTTTAAAAATTAGTACGTTTGTTTTAAAAATAATAATGATTATATATTGACTTAATTAAATACTTTCCATTATTTATGAAATTATCGTGTGAGAATTCGGTTCTCCTCGATTGCATGAGATCACGTGAGATTTTAATCTCCTTAGATCTTTTAAAAAATTAGCACATTTGTTTTAAAAACAATAATTAAATATTGATTTTAATTAAGCATTTTCCATCATTTATGAAATTAGCATGTGAGGGTTTTATTCTCTTTGATTGCATGGGAATATGTGAGATTTTAATTTTCTTAGTTCCCTAAAATTAATACACCTCTATCTAATAATAATAATAATAATATAATAATAATAAAAAAAATCATAATTAAATATTCATTCAAATTAAATATTTCCCATTATTTATGTAATTATCGTGTGAGAATTCGGTTCTCCTCGATTGCGTGGGATTATGTGAGGTTCTAATCTCCTTAAATCCCTATAATTAATTTAGAAATAATAATAATATTAAAATAATAATAATAATAATAATGCAAAAATGAATATTTTAATTGAATTATTTACAAAATAAATAAAGTCAGGGTTTTATAAAATTTAATTAATTAAAATGCCACGTTCAAAAATTCCAAAAAATGGCCTTATATTATAAGTTTGTTCTAATTTCAGCAATCAATCCAGATTTTAAAAAAGGGGAAATAAAAATAAAAAAACAAGTGAAACAAACAAAAGAAAATCCAAAAAATCCAAAAATATATAAATTAAAAAAATTCCAAAGAATGGATTTCCTTTATAATTTTGTTCTAATTTCACAATAAATCTTTTTTTAAAAAAAATCTCAAGATAAATTAAAAAAAATAAAATCCAAAAAATACATAAATACAAAAATCAGAAAAATGGTTTGATTTTTCGTCCTAATTTCAAAGGTGAATTTCAATTTTAAAAGTCCAAAAAAAACAAATAAATCTAAAAGTTCAAAAATATTCTTTTTATAACTCCACTTCAATTCCAAGCAATATAAACTCCCAAAATTCCTAAAAATCTTATCCCATAATAATTTCATTTAAATTTCAAAATTAAAATTAAAATTCCAAAAATAAACAAAAGAATTAAAAGAGAAAAAATGAAGAGATCAAGAGAGCTAGATTGCTTAGGTTGTTGTATGCTAAAACACACAAATCCAAATTCCAATTCTGTTTTGTTTACAAAAATCTATTTAATTTGAAATCTCCTGTTCTCATCATAAAAATTAAAAACCACCAACCCACAAACATGCCTTTTGGTCGAACTACGTGGACTTTGATCCCTCTCATGGGGTACGTAGGCCCTAGGCTTTCATCCTAGGTCAAGTCCGCCCTTTGTAAATATCCATCTATTTGTATGCATTTTCGCTTTTTTTGTCTTCTATGTCTAACGTGCATCCATATCAATAAAAGGGAAATTGGGATTAATTAAAGGCTATATTCTATTTCAACTAACTAGTTTAAGGTAACCGTCCTTAGGGGCGGGTGTTGTGGGGTGCCTAACACCTTCCCCACACTCAAATAGACTCCCGAACCCATCTCTGACCTCGCAGACCATTTCGCCTTTTTCTTTTTTTGTTTTATTTAAATGGGTTTTCCAAAGTTTTCCGTTAAAAATTTTGGTGGCGACTCCCTAATGAAATCGATTTTCAAAATTCTGTTTTTGGGAATCGGTTTTCCACTATTTTTCAATCCCGCTGAAAGGTTGGTTATGACAGGGACCAGTTTGGGATCTTTGGTTTGCCACTCTCCTTTTACTTGATAAATTACAAGGGCTGAATCTCCAAACACCTTAAGATCTTTGGCGCCTAACTCCAAGGCGGCTTGCAGACCATTGACACAAGCTTCATATTCAGCCACATTATTTGTGCAGTCAAAATTGAGCTTGACTGCCACTGGATATTGCTTGCCTTCAGGTGATATTACTACCACTCCTAATCCACTACCATGTACATTGGTTGCCCCATCAAAATACATAGTCCACTTGATTTCCTTTGGATCATCTTTTTCCAATGTCAGAATATCCTCATCGGGGAACTGGAAGTCTAACGGTTGATATTCATCCAGGGGATTGGCCACCAAATGCTAAGCTATAACGCTCCCTTTGACTGATTTACTAGTCATATATTTCACGTCATATTCTGAGAGTATTACTTGCCATTTTGAGACTCTTCCCGATACATGAGGACTCTCAAAAATGTATTTGATTGGATCCATCCTGGAGATTAGCCACGTCACATGATAAAGCATGTACTGCCTCAGTCTCTTTGTGGTCCACACAAGACTGCAACAAGTCTTCTCAATTAACGAGTACCGCGACTCGCATTCATTAAATTTCTTGCTTAGATAATAAATGGCTTGCTCCTTTCTTCCTGATTCATCATGTTGTCCTAACACCGCACCCATGGACCCTGGTCGGATGGTCAAATAAAGGATAAGGGGCCGCCTCGGCATAGGTGGCACCAAGACAGGGGTGTCAAGAGGTACTCCTTTATCTTATCGAATGCACATTGGCAGGATTCATTCCATTCTCTTGGTTGGTTCTTGCGTAATAATTTAAATATTGGTTCACAAGTGGCAGTTAAATTTGCGATGAACCTGGATATGTAGTTCAAACGACCCAAGGACCCTTGGACTTCTGTTTCTGTACTAGGTGGTGGCATGTCGCAAATCGCTCTAATTTTATCAGGGTCTATTTCTATCCCCTTCTTACTAACAATGAATCCTAAGAGCTTCCCAGATGTAGCCCCAAATACGCATTTACTAGGATTCAATCGAAGTTTGTATTTTCGTAGTCTTTCAAAGAGCTTTCATAATACAGCCACATGACTTTCCCCTTCAGCTGATTTAGCAACCATGTCATCCACATATACCTCTATTTCTTTATGCATCAAGTCATGAAACAAGACGACCATCGCACGTTGGTAGGTGGCCCCAGCATTTTTAAGTCCAAAGGGCATTACCTTGTAACAAAAGGTTCCCCATGAGGTAATGAATGTGGTTTTTTCCTTGTCATCAGGGTGCATCAGGATTTGGTTATAGCCAGAGTATCCATCCATGAAGGAATACCTGAAGCTTTTTGTTGTGTTATTGACTAAGACGTCAATGTGGGGTAATGGAAAGTTATCTTTTGGGCTGGCCCGATTTAAGTCTCGATAATCGACACACATCCTCACTCGCCCATCTTTCTTTGGCACAGGGACTATGTTCATGACCCATTGGGGGTATTTAGAAACTTCTAAGAAACCAGCATCCCATTGCTTCATTACTTCTTCTTTGATCTTAAGGGACATCTCTGGGCTCATCCTCCTCAGCTTCTGTTTCTTGGGTCCTATATTGGAATACAAGGGTATCCTATGGGCAGCAATTTCAGGATCTATTCCTGGCATATCCTGATAGGACCAAGCAAACACATCTATATATTCCCTAAACAACTTGATCATATCCTCCCTTTCTGGGTTATCAACTATTTTTAATTCCTTCTTATCATCCTTTGTCCCCATATTGATCACTTTAGCGGTTTCTTTGTGCCGAACAATACCCCTTTCTGCAGACTCTACTATTAAAAATAAAAATGCAAAAAGCAAAATATAGAATTAACATGGGAAAAACCAAATATAAAACCAAAAAATATTAAAAGAAAAAATTCAAAATACATATTTGAAGTAAAGACATGATAATTATCTTGCAAAAAATAAAAATGAATAGGGTCAACAAATTTTTGAATTAATCCAAATACAAAGAGGGCCACCTAATTAAAATAAAAAATGCAAACTTACTCTCACTTGCTCTCACACACTCTCACTTGCTTTTACACACTCTCACACTTACATATTCCCACTGACACTTGCACACACTTATGGACACACACACCATTCTCACACACACTCATAAGAAACAAAAGGACACAAGGAGGACTGAAAAGAAAACAGGGCAAGAGACACGGCAAGAAAAGGGGGATTTGTTGCTGAAAAGTGGAGGTAAGCAGAAGCAGAGGCAGGGGCTAAAAAGGGAGGCAGTGTGCACCAAAAAATAGGATAAAAAGGGTTAAAAAGGAGAAGAAAAGGGGAGAACACGGAGAAGGGAACTAAAGGCACTGCTGGACCAAGAAGACAGCAAAAAAGAGAAGAAGGCCGAAGGCTCAAAACTAAGGGACAAACGCTACTGAAGAGGGGAGTTTTTAGAGGGGACGAACCGAAAAGACAAGAGAAAAGAGAAGAAGGCTAGAGGCTTAAAACCGAGGGACAGACGCTGCTGAAAGGGGGAGAACACAGAGAGGGGAACTGAAGGCACTGCTGGACCGAGAAGACAGTAAAAAAGAAAAGAAGGCTGGAGGTTTAAAACCGAGGGACAGATGCTGCTGAAGAGAGGAGTTTTTCAGAGGGGACGAACCAAAAAGACAACAAAAAAGAGATAAAGGTTAGCGGCTTAAAATCGAGGGACAGACGCTGTTGAAAAGAAAAGAACACCGAAAGGGGAACTGAAGACACTGCTGGACTGAGAAACTATCGCTGGAGGAGGAAAAAGAAGAGAGAAGAGGCGAGGTGCCAAGAAGAGAAACTGAAGGTGATGAGAAGAAGAGGAAGGAGAGAGGAAGAAGAGGAGGAGGAAATCCTCTGTTTTGAGCTCTAACAAACAAAGCTGAACAGAGGAGAAATTGAAGAGAATGAGGAGAAAGAAAACGCTGAAGATGGAGGCCATTCCGGGAAATCCAATCGATGAGAAATGCTAAAAAGAACTGAAGGTGTGTGAGGAGCCGAGAAGATAGCAAAAACACTGAGAAGAAGAGGAAGAAGAGAGGAAAGAAGAGGGAAAGGTATCAAGAGGAAGAAGAAGAAGGAAGGAAGAAAGCAAGGTGTTGAGTTGAAGAGAAGCACTCAACCTCTGTTTTCCAGCCGAGAAGCAGCAGTTCGGGATCGTGTTGGAGAGCTGTGAGCAAAGAATCAACCAAGGAAGGAAAAGCGTTCTTTCATCTGAGTAAGGATAAAATGCTGAAGAGGAAGCATGTGAGGTATGGTTGCATGGTGGAAGTTTTTATGCATGGTTAACATTGTTCATGTGTTTTGCTTCAGATAACATTGTGTTTATTTGCATATGTTTTGTTTTAATTTATTTTTGTCATTTTTATTATTCTTATTGTCATTTTTTTATGTCAATGTGGAATTAATTTCGACTTTACAAGAAAGGTTTTAAGCTATATCATCATCGTGTGAGAATATTATTCTCCTCGAGTGCTTGGGGTCATGTGAGATTTTAATCTCCTTAGACCCTGAAATTTAGTACATACTTGTTAAAAAATAAATAAATACTAATAATGACAAATAAATAAATAATAATAACTTAAAAAATGAATATAAAAATTAAATTATTTACAAAATGATTAAGTTGGGGTTTTTATAAAATTTAATTAAATAAAAGTGTCAGGTGGGACTCAAGTTCCCATAGGCTTAGGAGAGTTGATCTTGGCTTAAATATTTCCAATTTCAAAATTTGTTTTAAAATAAATATATGAAAATAAAGCTATATCGTCATCGTGTGAGAATATTATTCTCCTCGAGTGCTTGTGGTCATGTGAGATTTTAATCTCCTTAGACCCCGAAATTTAGTTCATACTTGTTTAAAAGATAAATAATAATAATAATAATAATAATAATGATAAAATAAATAAAATAATAATAATGAAAAACGAATATTTGAATTGAATTATTTACAAATTAATTAATTAAAATGCCATGTGAAACTTGGGTCTTCGTAGGCTTTGGAGAAATCGATCATATTAAAAATAAGACTAACAGAATTTTGATTTCAAAACCCTTAAAAAAAATGTAAAAATAAAGTCTCGAGAATTTTCAAATGTTTTGATTCAAATTTTGGGTTCTTGTGTGAGATTGCTTGTCTCCTCAGGCATCTAAAGGTTAATTAGTAGAGATCGTGTGAGATCTTGAATCTCCTCAGGTTTCAAAAAAAATTTAACATTTAAAGTATTGGGATGAATTAGTTAAAAATAAAGAAGTTAGTCCTACTTATTATGTAACTAAAAATCCTAAGAAGAATTTTCATTTACTTTAAGTTTCAAATAAATTTTAATTTTAAAAAAATATACAAAAATCATAACTTCAAAATCATAGAAATATTCTTCCATCATAGTTTAAAGTTCAAAATAAATTCTAATTAATAAATATGCATATATGTGTGTGTATATATATATATATATATATATATATATATATTAAAAATCCTATTAATTATAATCTCACTTGCAAAAATTAGAAAAATCCAGAAAGTTTATAAATTCAAAAATTCCAAAAAATGGCTTTCTGTTATAATTTTGTTCTAATTTCAACAATAAATCCTAATTTTAAAAAATCTAAAAATAAGTAAAAAAACCAAAATCCAAAAGAATAAATAAATTCAAAAACTCAAAAATATTCCTTTCATTATAATTACATTTCAAATTCCAAAAGAAATAGAATAAAATATAAACTTCCAAAAATCCTAAAAATCTCATTTCATAATCATTTCATTTAAATTTCAAAATAAAGATTTAAAATTCCAAAAATAAACAAAAAAATTAAAAAGAGAAAAAATGAAGAGATCAGGAGGGCTAGATTAATCAAGCTGTCATAAGTTAAAACACACAAACCGAGTCTCAATTATGTTTTGTTTAGGAAAATTTGTTTAATTTGAACTCTATTGTTCTCATCACTAAAATTACTAATTGTCAACCAATAGACATGCTTTTTGGGTCGAACTACGTGGATTTTGATCTCTGTCACGGGTACATAGACTTAGGCTTTCATTCTTGGTCAAGTCTGCCCTTTGTAAATATCTATCTATTTGCCTTCGTTCTTGTTGTTTTGTCTCCTCTATTTAACAGGCATGCATGTCGGCAAAAGGGTAATTGAGATAAATTTAAAAGCCATATTCTATTTCAGTTTACTGGTTTAAGATAAATGCCCTTATGGACGGGTGTTGTGGGGTGCCTAACACCTTCCCCACACTCAAATAGACTCCTGAACTTATCTCTAATTTCACAAACCATATTGCCTTTTTCTTTTATTTTAAATTGGTTTCCCAAAGTTTTCCCTTAAAAATTTTGGTGGCGACTCCAAATAAATTGATTTTCAAGATCTGCTTTTGGGAATCATTTTGAAAACTTTTTATCTATTCTACCGAAAGGTCGATTACGACACTATGCCACTTAAAGTCCTTGCCATGGTTGTTTTAAAATTGTGGTTAGGACAAATTTAACTATAATTATTTTATAACCATGGTTATGTTTTTTTTTTAACCACAATTAATAGAACTACAGCTAAGTCAACATGACTAAATCTAGTTTCCTTTGGACATTTGTGCTTTAAGAAATTACAGTTAATTATCATAAGTTGAAAACTTTGGTTAAAGTATTGTTTAGTCTTCAAACGTTATAATAATTTTTAGGTACAATCTTTGGTGTACTCACAATTTTGAGTGCACTAGTACACCCAGTTACAATATAAGGAGATAATTGTAATATTATTATTTTTTAGGTTAATAATATTACAATTATGTCCCTACACATTAAAAATTGTGAGTGCACCAAAGTTTTTACTTAAGTTTTATTATAGTCTTTAATTTTTATTGTGTTTCAATGTCATTCCTTAATTATTCAAATTTATTTTTGTTAATCCTTCTTAGTGACACTGTTACTTTCACTAGTGAAAAATACTGAAGTGACTTCCCATTATGGCTAAAAATTTACACTTGAACTTTTTTATTTTTAATTACTTTCACTTTAGGTAAAAAATTATGACAAAGTTTTGGGTTTGGGACCATAAAAGTAGAGTTTGGTCAAATGTTGTAAAAACAATTATTGATGTTGTAGAAAATAGAGTTTGGTATTGTTTTATAAAGGGGAATTATTGTAAATGTGTTATTTATTGGGCAAATGGTGAATTTTGTGGGGTGCCTTTTTCAATATTTGTCAAAGTGATTGGCTAAGTGAGATGAGTAGTAAGGTTGCGTTGTTAACTCTTCCATGGTTTTGTCCCCATGCATCTCAATTCCAAAGATATCTGTTGCTGCAATCTTGTTTGTTTGTTTGTTTTTTTTTAAATTAAAATTTAAAAATAATTTTGTTATATATCTTAAAAGCCCAAGTATACATTTTTAATTTTAATTGGAAGCCACTTCAGCATTTTTCATTAGATAAAATAATGGTGTTAGTAAGAAGAATTAACATGATTAAATTTGAATAATTAAGGGATAACATTGAAACAAGACAAAGATTATGAATATTAATAAAACCTATTGTAAAGTTATGGGAGTTGTGAACACCCCATCTTTAATTACTTAATTATATAATTAATTGATTCACTAATTAATTAATAATTAAGCAAATGAGGAAAATAAAAATGACAGAGGCTCAAATGACATTCTTAATGAAGGCAATTTAAAATTCAAAATCAATAATGGGAGAATATTAAGGAAAAAAAAACCAAAATTTGAAAATATGAATTAATTAATAATAATAATAATAAAAACAAATCAAAACAAAAAATCATAAAAGATACAAAACTAGGAAAAAATCCAAAAATAAATATTAATAGTGATGATGACAAAAATTTAAAATAAATAAATAAATAAATAATATAATAAAAAAGGGGTTAAATTAAAAATAAATTAAATCAAAAATACCAAACATATATAATACAATATATATGGCAAAACATGATTATCCTAGCATATTTTTTACGG
The DNA here is from genome assembly GCA_037074485.1 of Delonix regia. Lineage (NCBI taxonomy): Eukaryota > Viridiplantae > Streptophyta > Magnoliopsida > Fabales > Fabaceae > Delonix > Delonix regia. The sequence continues at coordinate 10,702,208 of CM073459.1, forward strand.
TGGCTTCGGCAAGTTGACACTACTCTGCAAACGCTGTAGCCGCCTCTTCTCCTCAAGTTACCGTAGCCTGACTGAGGAAGTGACGAGCAGCACAAGAGAGTTAATAATGATAGTAGCCTCTATAAAGAGAGGTTGAGAGCAGCTGGAAGGGAGGAGGATAAAGGAAAGAGCTGGAAGAGAGGCGAGGGAGTTGGGAGAGATCGAGAGAGTTGGGAGAGGCAAGAAAGTTGGGAGAGATCGAGCAAGTTGGGAGAGAACTAAAGGGAAATCGAAGGAGTTGGGAAACGCGAGAGAGTTGAGAGACCGAGCAGCAGAGGAGAAAGAATGAAGGAACACATACCATGAGAAGCAAACCAAGAGAGCAGTGAGCTGAAGCCAAGACGATTAAATCGAGAAGCAGTGACGAGACCGAACTGAAGCCGAGACAATTAAACAGAGAAGCAGTGACGAGACTGAGCTGAAGCCAAGAACACCCTCCCCTGTTTTGGACGCTGTGAATAGAGGCAAACAGAGGAAGAATGACGGACCGAAGAAGCTGACTGGGTGGTGTCGAAAACTGCTGAAGCTGTCTTCGTTCTAGAGCTGGGAAGAAAAACTACTGCAGAGTTTTTCTGGTGCCGTGGAGGAGAGAGAGAGAGAAAGAGTAAGCTTCCTGATACATGATTGTCTCCTCACCATGCTTATATATATATACACTATACATGTGTTTATATATATATGTATATGTGTATGTATAAATATAGAGGTATATATATCTGTTGCTTTTTCAATACATGTTTGTCTTCTCGCCATGCTTATACTTATACATAAACTACATATGTGTTTATATATATGTATATATATATATATATATATATGTATGTATGTAGATGTATATATAAATATATATATATATATATATATATGCGTGTGTGTGTATGAGTATATGCTTCTTTTGCTTCTTGATGCCTGCTTCCTAAAGCTTTCTACCTCTCATATCATGCTTATATACATATTACATATGTGTTTATATATATATATATATGTGTGTGTGTGTGTGTGTGTGTGTGTATATAGATGTATATATATATGTGTGTGTGTGTATATATAGAAATATGCTTCTTCCTGATGGCTGCTTCTTGGTGTTTGCTCTCCTCATCTATCATGCCTACATATAGTATTACATGTGTCTATATATATATATATATATATATATGTATGCATATATATAGATGTGAACACCCCATCCTTAATCACTTAATTATTTAATTAATGGATACACCAATTAATTAATAATTAAGAAAATAGGAAAATTAAAAATGTCAAAACTTCAAATGATATTTTCAATTGGGGGACAATTTGGAATTAAAAATAAAGAATGGGAGATAATTGAATAAACTCAAAATTCAAAAAAAAATAAAATTAGCTAATTAAAATAATTATAATAAATCAAAGAAAAATAATAAAGAAATATAAAAATACAAAATATATTACAAAACAAAAATCAAAAAATCAAAAAATCAAAATTAATTAACAATAATAGTAGTAATAATAAAAATTAAAAAAAAAGGGTAATAAGGCTGCCAGCACGTGAAAACCTATAGGAAAAGCTGAAAAAAAAAAAAAAGGGCAAAAAGCAAAAAGAGGGAGATGAGGCAGAGGTAGCAGCAGAATCAGGGAGTAGGGGCAAAATTCTGAAAAGTCTCAGCTTTAACAAGGATTTTGGCCTAAGGAGTGGGGAAAAAGGAAAGGAAGAGGGTTGGTAGAGAGAGGAGGAGCAGAAGGCAACAGCACCACTGAAGTAAGAGAAAGAAAAGAGAGGAGAGGGAGGAGGACGAGAAGGAAGCTGGAAAGAAGAGAGAGAGAGAAGAAGCTGTGGGGAAGGAAAGAGATGCGTATGAAGTAGTAAAGAAGAAAGGAGACTGAGTGAGGAGAAAGAGACAAAAAGATGATGGGAGTTTTTCTTCTACAATGAGAAATGTGAGTTCGAAGGGATATGATAGAAACTGGAAAGAAGAGTAGAGACGAAATGACCCTATTCTGAAGGACCAAAAACAGAGAGGGGGCGTGAAGTTGATGGGTTTTGGTGTGGCCGAAATCTAGTGAGAGTGAGGGGGCACCAATGAGGTCCTGAAAGTGGTGTAGGTGGCGGGGGCAGAAGAAAACAGAGAAGAACGAACATATGATAGGAGAAGATAAGAATGAAAGCATTTCTGCGCTGGTTGCTGCTGTGTTTCTGTGCTGGTTTCTACTGTATTTCTGTACTGATTTGAGCTGTATGTTTGCACCAATTCAAACAGTATTTCTGCAATGGGTCGAGCCACATTTCTGCACTGGTTTGGGCCGTGTTTCTGCACTAATTTAAGTCCTATTTCTGCACTGATCACACTAATTTGTATTCTGTTTCTGCTCAAATTAGTGGTGTTGCTACTGTATAATATTTCAATGCGTTATGCTACTGCATTTCTACTCTGCTTTCTGCTGCATTTCTGCACTGGTTGCTACTGCATTTCTGCACTGGTTTCTACTGCATTTCTGCACTGGTTTCTACTACATTTCTGCTCTGCTTTCTGCTGTATTTCTGCACTAGTTTCTACTGCATTTCTGCTCTGTTTTCTGCTATATTTCTGCGCTGGTTTCTGTGGTATTTCTGCACTGCTTTGAGCTGCATTTCTACTCTGGTTTGAGCCATATTTTCGCACCACCACCAACCACTGCCAACGACAACTCCACAACCCCCACCTCCGATGATGATGCAAGCTAAAAATGACACAGCAAAGCTAGTTGCTTGCCGTGGGATGAAGGAAGCAGTGGCAGGCCGAGAGAGCTGAGGTGGAAGGAGAGTGACGAGGTGGAGAAAAAGTGCCAAGGTGAGAAGGATGAGGTGCCGGCACGAAACTATCAACACAATACTTCAAATGAGAAGCTAAAGCAATGCCGTGGAATAGTGTCATGGTTGAGTTGCATGCACATTAACACTGTTCCTGCATTTGGTGCCAGGTTACGTGGTAAGCTGCATCTTTTTTTTTTTTTTTTTTTTTTGCTTTTCATTGCTATCATTATCATTTTATTTTTTGGCATTACAAGTGAAGGAAGACATTGTGTGAGAATATTTTTTTCCTCGAATGCTCAGGGGGTTGTGTCAGATTTTAATCTCCATAGACCCCAAAATTTAACCCATACTTGTTTTAAAATAATAATCGCAAAAATAATAATAATGCAAAAATAAATACTTTAATTAAATATTTTCTAATATTTACAAAATCACCGTGTGAGAATATTGTTCTCCTCGGATGCTTGAAGCTGTGTGAGATTTTAATCTCTATAAACCCCGAAATTTAATACATGTTTTAGAAATGATGATAACAATAATAATAATAAATATACAAAAATAAATTTCTTAACTAAGCATTTTCTATTATTTATAAAAATGATTAAACTGATGTTTTGTAAAATTTAATTAATGCCATGTGGGACTTGGGTCTCCGTAGGCTTTGGGAATTTGATTGTATTAAAAATAAGACTGAAAGAATTCTAATTTTAAAATCATAAAAAATGTGAAAATAAAATCCCAAGAATATTTTTCATTTTAGTTTTATTTTAAGTTTAAAATAAATTCTAATTTTTTTTTAAAGATATATGTACGAAATTCATAAATTCAAAAATCATAAAAATATTTTACCATTATAGTTTAAAGTTCAAAATAAATTCTAACAAAAAAAATGATGTATATATATATATATATATATATATAAACTAAAAGTCCTGTTAATCATAGTCTCACCTGCAAGAATTAGAAAAATCCAAAAAAAACTCAAAAAATATATAAATTCAAAAATTCCAAAAAAAATGGCTTTCTGATATAATTTTGTTCTAATTTCAACAATAAATCCTAATTTTAAAAAAATCTAAAAATAAATAAAAACCAAAATCCAAAAAAGTACATAAATATAAAAAATTAGAAAAATGATTTTATTTTCGTCCTAATTTCAAAGATGAATTCCAAATTTTGAAAATCCAAAAAATAAATAAATTCAAAAATTCAAAAATATTCCTTTCATTATAATTACATTTTAATTCCAAAAATATAAACTCCCAAAAATCCTAAAAATCTCATTCTGTAATCATTTCATTTAAATTTCAAAATAAAGATTTAAAATTCCAAAAATAAACAAAAAATTAAAAAGACAAAAAATGAAGAGATCAGGAGAGCTAGATTAGTCATGTTGTCATAAATTAAAACACACAAACCAAATCCCAATTCCATTTTGTTTACAAAAGTCTATTTAATTTAAACCCTCCTATTCTCATCGCAAAATTTACAAATAATCAACCAATAAACATGTCATTTGGTCGAACTACATGGACTTTGATCCCTATCACTGGATACGTAGGTCCTAGGTTTTTATCCTAGGTCAAGTCCGCCTTTGTAAATATCTGTCTATTTGTTTCCACTATTGTCGTTTTTGTCTTCTCTGTTTAATGGGCATGCATGTTAATAACGGGTAATTGAGATAAATTTAAGGTCATATTTTATTTCAATTGACTAGTTTAAGGTAACCATCCTCATGGACGGGTGTTGTGGGGTGCCTAACACCTTCCCCACACTCAAATAGACTCCCGAACTCATCTTTGATTTCGCAGACCATGTTGCATTTTTCTTTTTTATTTAAATTGGTTTTCCAAAGTTTTCCGTTAAAAATTTTGGTGGCGACTCCAAATAAATTGATTTTCAATATTCGTTTTTGGGAATCAATTTAAATTACACTTTTTATTTTATTCCGCCAAAAGGTTGGTTACAACAATAGAGGTGTATATATATATATAGGTGTGGGAGTGTTCCATGTGTTTCCAGATGCTTTCATACCTTTAATATCATGCTTATATAGATATTACATATATGTTTATATATGTATGTGTACATAGATGTATATATATATATATATGCGTGTGTGTATATGGGTATATGTTTCCTTTTTTTTTTTCCTGATGCCTGCTTCCTGAAGCTTTCTTCTTCTTTTGTCATGCTTATATATATCATTACATGTGTCTATATATATATATATATATGCATATATATATATACATATAGGTGTATATATATTATTATTGTCTTTGTGTCAATATGAGATTAATTTTTGGCTTTATAAACAAAGTTCTAAGAAAGTCATCGAGTGAGAATATTATTCTCCTCGGATGTTTGGGATCATATGAGATTCTGATCTCCTTAGATAAGAAAAAAAAATTAATACATACTTGTTATAAATAATAATAATACAAAATAATAATAATAATAATAATAATAATTAAATATTTACTTTAATTAAATATTCCCAATTATTTACGAAATTATCGTGTGAAAATATTGTTCTCCTCGATTGCATGGAATTATGTGAATTTTTAATCTTCTTAGATCCCTAAAATTAGTACACATTTGTTTTAAAAATAATAATAATTAAATTACTTTAATTAAATATTCCCCATTATTTACAAAATTATCGTGTGAGAATATTGTTCTTCTCGATTGTATGAGATTATGTGAGATTTTAATCTTCTTAGATCCCTAAAATTAGTACACATTTGTTTTAAAAATAATAATAATTAAATATTTACTTTAATTAAATATTCCCCATTATTTATGAAATCATCGTGTGAGAATATAGTTCTCTTCAAATACTTGGGGTCGTGTGAGATTTTAATCTCCATAAACCCTGAAAATTAATACATAATTGGTTTAGAATAACAATAACAATAATGATAATAATGCAAAAATAAATATGTTAATTAAATTTTTTTTTTTTAACAAAAAGATTAGTTCTTCCTTCATAATCACTTTATTTAAATCACAAAATAAAGATTAAAATTCCAAAAAAAAAAAAGGGAGAGAAAATGAAGGGATCAGGAGAGTGGGAGTAACCAGGTTGTCGTAAATTTAAACACACAGACCAAATTCCAATCCTGTTTTGTTTACGAAAATCTATTCAATTTAAACCCTTCTATTTTCATCACAAAAATTACTAACCATCAACCAACGGACACGCCATTTCTGGTCGAACTACATGGACTTTGATCCCTATCACGGGGTACATAGGCTCTAGGCTTTCACCCTAGGTCAAGTCCACCCTTTATAAATATCTACTTATTTGCATCTATGATTTTTGATTTTATCTTCTCTATTTAATGGGCATGCATGCTAATAAAGGGTAATTGAGGCAAATTTAAGGCCATATTCTATTTCAACTGACTAGTTTAAGGTAACCATCCTCATGGATAGGTGTTGTGGGGTGCCTAACACCTTCTCCACACTTAAACAGACTCCCGAACCCATATCTGTTTTTCACAAACCATGTTGCCTTTTTTTATTTATTTATTTTAAATTGGTTTTCCAAAGTTTTCTATTAAAAATTTTGGTGGTGACTCTAAATAAATTGATTTTCAATATTCATTTTTGGGAGTCAATTTAAAATTTTTATTTCTTCTCACCGAAAGGTCGGTTACGACAGGAGTAAAATAATATTTAGCCAAAAAATTTATAATAAAGAATTTTAAATTTTATAATTATTTTAAAAGATGTACATATCACTTTTTTTACTCTAAATAATTATATCATGAAATTTTAGGTCTTTTTACCTTTTAATTATGTGTTACCAAAGTTTTAAGACAGGCTCTTTTATAATAAATAAAATTTAGTTATCAAATTTTATAATAATTTGAAATTTGAAAATCTTCTATAACAAAAATTCTAGTAATTCTCCCTTACATTTTAGACGTGACAACGCAAATTTCTTTCCCATTTTTATTGGGTTCGAATACTGACCAATTTTGATTAATAGGTAACATAGTATTGAAGAATTGGTCGTAACCAGAGTTGCAGTGTAGTCTCGGAATGATTGTTTTTGAGACACAACAGTATTGGAAAACTTTCAGATACATTCCGAGTTTTCCATCCCAATAATTTTTTTGAAAAATAATTTTTAAAAACTTGGATTAAACCAATATGATTGCCCCATAATAAATACCAATTTTGAATAAAATTAATTTGAATTCCTTTAATTTATAGTATCTCAATGAAATACTTTTAATAATATGATTTGGCAAATTACTGTATTTAATTTATTTCCGTCCTTATCTTCATGGAATGCTGGCCAATTCTTGTTTCTTTACCACTTAAATTAAGACTGTGTAATTAATTAAAAAATAAACAAAGGCTTTATAAAATTAATTAAAAAAATAAAAGAATACTTGTATAGTGGACAAAGACTTTATTACTACAAAATATATCAACAAGAATTAAAGTAGTTGTTGATTGGAAGTTTTGTTTACTTACCGACACGTTGCTCGAGTTTTAGAGATTATTAATTTGTTTTCATAATGAGTTAATATATTTTAAATTAATAGCATTTTAAAAAATTTTTGAATTAAAAGATGATTAATTAATTATTTTATTATTATTTTATTGACAAAGAAAGACTTATACAAATTAATAGCTTTATTTTTTTTTTCATTAATTAAAAAGAATTTATATACTTCAAAAAATTCTTAATATATGTATAAAAAATATGAAAAGTCATGTAAAATTTTGGTCAATAGAACCATTCCGTCAATCAATAAAACTCTCATATTAAAAAAATTTTACTTTACATATAGATTTTCAAGAGTTCTATATAAGGTATCATAAAGTTGACAATGGTTCAATTTGTATTTTGTCCCTTAAATTATTTTTTATTTTTAATTTAGCTCTCTTTTTTCTTCTTCTCAAATTTATCTTTTAATTAATCTTTAAACTATGGCCCATCTGTCCCAAATTTTCGTCAAGCAATTTCAAAGGCTTCGCTGGGAAAGATAACTTGATATTTTTCTCCGTTGGTGTCTTATTTGCCCCCAAAACATCCTGTACGTATCATTTAAATTATTAACGATTTTTTTTTCTCGAATTTATCGCTTATTGGTGTCTCTCCTAAATCCTCATCTGCTAGTGCCTCTTTCAATAATGTTGGTCCCTCTAGACTAATTTTAACTAAAACATCATTGTCACTCAGTTTTAAGTTAATTTTGTATTAATTTCTATTATTAATTTGATATCTCACTTTTCAATTTATTTTTAATTTTGGTCTAAAATAAAAGTTAACACATGTAGTTCTTCAATCTCAACTTTGAGTTAAAGTATTTCACTTGGTTATACTTACATTAATTTATTTAAAAATTAGTTTAAATATTATAAGTTTAAAATATTTATTAAAATTTTTTATTTTTAAAATTATTTTGAATATCTAAATGACCAAATTTATTTTTAATATGAAGCACTCTGTTATAAGACTTCGAAATTTTATACTTAAACTCCTTCATTATGTGTTCTCACATTGAGAAAAGTATTAAATTATTTTCTTATTTTTATATTCTCTGATAATTTAGTTTCTCATAAATTATTTGTGTCAAATTAGTCTTTTATAATTCAAATTTTGTACATAACTAATCCCTCATTAATAAATTAATAAAATAATGGAATGACTAGTTCTGAGAAAAATGGAAATTGTAAGAAATTATTCGGCATGAATAATTTATGAGGGACCAAATTTTTACAAAGTGTAAAAGTAAAATATCAATTTGAGAATTTTCTCATTCTTGAAACTCTAAAATAGGATCTTTCAAAATAAAAAATAAAATAAAATTCTTTAAATTGATTTTGAATTTTAAAATCTGTTATAATATTATCATCCATAATTATAATTCTTCCTAATTTATTTGGGACTATCAAACCAATAATACATTTAGGTCAATAAATAACTAAGAGGGAGACACATATCATATTACGTTGATTTTTTACAAATTTAAAATAATTTTTTGTATTTATATTTTGACCTAATTAATTTTAAATTTTATCAATGAACCCAAAATTTTTTGTAAAATTTTCAATTTAATCCATTTATTTTTTATTTTTTAATAACCGACATAGAAATGTTAATTTATAATTTTGTTAATCCACCTTTATTTTATTTAATTTCTTAATAACTCCACAATTTTATAATTTTATGATAAAATTTTTTATGTACTTATATTTTTTAATCTACCAATACACTCTATTATAATAAAAGAACATAACTATAATAATTTTAAATAAAAAATAATATAATTATAATTATATCCTACGATATAATTAATATAAAATTACAATTATGCCTGGTTCGTTGAAGTCTCCAAGAAGGAAAGCTATAAATCGATGAAACGGTATAATCAAAGCGGTCACTGTAGAGGAATTGAATTTAAGGATCGATTTGATTCCTATTACGTCAATGTCTTCATCAACAAACCCCCAATCTTCCTCGTCGGAACCCATATGGACCTACAACGTATTCCTGATTCTAATGATCGATTGCTTTCTCACTTCTTCTCTCAAATCCTCTCTTAGAGATGTAAAATCATAACATTCATCGACGATGATCACGGTGAAGAGATCACACCTTCACTGTTATGAGCCATCGAAGACTCTAGAATCTCAATTGTCGTTTCCACAATCGAGTATGGCGACTCCAGAAAGTGTCTGCAGACACTGGAGAAAATCATGGAGTGCCACAGTAGAAGGGGGCAGGTGGTGTTGCTGTTTTATTACGATGTAAGTTTGTGAGAAGTTCGAAAGCAGAGTGGCAGATTTGGAGAAGAGTTTGAAGGCCTTGTGGAGGGAATGTGTTTGAAGTCCGAGAAGGAGATGAGATGCAAAAGACAGTTCGCTGAAATTACACTGTTGCCTGGTAGGGACGTGTCAACTTCTAGGTAAGTATTTTATAGAAACTAAACTTTTAAAAATATTATTTTGATTATTTAATTTTGAATATAGCCTTATTTTATTTTTTATAAATTAAAAATTTTAAAACAATTATTTAATTTTGAATTTATTTTTTATTTTGGTCTTCCACAACAACTTCTATATAAATTCTAATTTGGTTTTTCATTAGATCTAATTCAAAATGGTTCCAAAATAATTTTTTTTACTTATTGTAATAATAATTTTGAAGTGATTTAATTATATCGTTTAATTTGATTTCTAATGAATAAAATTTTTATTAGTAATATTTTCAAAAAAATACATTAATTTTAGAAATATGAAAGATATAATTGATAATAATTTTATTTATGAATAATCAAATTGAAATATATTTATATGTAAGGGATAAAATCTTATATGAAGAATTAAATTGAGAAAAAATATTTATAAAGAACTAAATTGAAAAATATTTATAAGTTTATATGTGTGTGCACGTGCGTGTATTTGCGTGCGTTCGTGAGCTCTTTACAATCCTTCAGATTTAATAGAACGAGAGATTTAAGACCTCCAATGGTTGAGTGGACCATAGATAAGCTCTTTATAAAGAATTAAATTGAAAAATATTAATAAGTTTATATGCGTTCATGCGTGAAATATAATTAATTTGACACGGCCTTTCCTTAATTTGACACGGGCTATCCTTTGGAATAAAATTAAATGATAGGACTGTGAAGTACTAGTTTTGCAATCTTGTAGTTTTTTTTAAAAAAATATTGTTTTAAATATATAGGACAAATATAATTGAAGGCGAAGCTTTCTGAGCATTGCATTAGAATATAGAATTTAGGACAAAAAACTGACAAAACATAATTCATCACTTAAAATTTGATTTTTAATCCAACTTATAAAAAGTAGCTCCCTGAGAATTAGATTTTGAGTAAGAATTAGACTTATATATAATTCTTTATACTCTTGTTATATTGTTTTGCAATTGAAACAAGACAAGTGGTTGATTAACTAATAATAATGTATAATTTAATTTTAAAATAATATAATTATTTGCAATAACCATAAACGTGTCATGATATAATTAAAAAATTAAACACTAGTTACATTTTAATCAGAGAATAACATAACATAGATATAAAAAAAAACATATAAACTTATTTTGAGAAATAACTTTTAAAAGTCCTCAATAAAAATCAAACTTTTAATAGTAACTTTTTAACATATTATCAAGAAATGCTTTACAAAACTTTTAATTATTTTTAATTTTAAATTATATTTTCATTATTGAACCATATTTTTTGGTTGTTGAGAAGTACATCTTCCCAAATGCTTAAGATAATTGATCTAAACACTGAGATTTTATTACCCAATTTTTTAAGCTGCTAAGGTGGTTTTTTAAGTTTTATATGAAAAGAAAATAGGCTTCTTGTGTTCCTTCATCCCTTTTCTGCAACCATTAGGATTGTCTACTATACTCCACCGACTTCTTCAGCCTTCCACAAAGCAGTGGAGACCACCAATTTTCTGAAACCTAAAGCGGAACCTCAAGGTTATGAAGAACTTGAAACTCCTAGAACACACTATGGCAAGAATATGAAATGGAATGAACTCCTAACCTATTGAATTCCCAAATGACATATGTAAATGGAAACACAAATGATAGGTTAATTAGAAACAAGAAATAATTCATCTTAAGAAATCACCTTGCTAAGAACTAATTCTCGTTGCAATAGAAGAAGACAAGCTATCATCTCTTATAAAAGTCTGGCCATGCCAAGAAGGAAACTAAAGAGTTTCTTTGATAGAATGATAAAGGCTTTAAACCCTTTAAGAAACCCTAATTCGAAATGTTTCCTTAGACCCCCAATAAGTTGGGTCAAATGATGCCAAAAATAACTTCTGACATTAAAATGGAAGCCCAATATATAACCATATATATCCTAAGCCCAAATTCATTATAATGAGGTCCAAAACACTTATTTCAATAATAACATTTCTGGATAACATAACCCAAACGAATTGGGCCTTCATTTGGACAAGACATGAATAAGATGAATGACTTAAGTTTTCTTCTCGAAGTCCAAACCATTCAAGTGGCTTTCTTTTACATTCTCTAAAAATTTTTCTATATAAATTTGTAGCGATTCCTTGCACTTCTTGGCTGTCAGTCTTGTAATTGGACTTGAAGGAAATTTCTTATCATCATTCAAGTCATCATGCCTCTTGTCATTTGTACTCACATCATTCCCTCCTTCATAAAAAAGATTCATCTTCAAATCTGAATGAAAATCAAATGGAGAAAGATCAGAAACATTGAAAGTGGCACTTACATTGTACTCACCTGGAAAATCTATTTTGTATGCATTGTTGTTGATCATTTCCAACACTTGAAATGGTCCATCACCCTTTGCATTAAGTTTTGATTTTCTTTGTTGTGGAAACCTCTCCTTTTGCAAGTGCACCCAAACCTAATCTCGTGGTTGAAAGATAACTTGCTTTCAACCCTTAATGGCTCTTTAAGCATACATGCAATTCCTCTTTTCAATTTGCTCACATGTTTTTTCATTCATTGCTTTAACATTTCAGCCTTTTTTATTCCATCTAAGTTAGCAATTTCACTCTAAGGCAAATGTATCAAATCTAGCACAGTTAATAGGTTAAAACCATACACAATTTCAAACAGTGAAAAACCTATGGAATGCATACTTAATAAATGACAAGCAATCTTCCCAAGTTTTTAAATTATTTTCCATAATAGCATGCAACATGGTTCCTAATGTTCTATTTACCACTTCAGTTTGACCATAAGTCTATAGGTGACATGCAATTTAGAATAAAAGCTTAGTACCTAACTTTTCTCACAAGACTTTCTAAAAATGACTAAGGAACTTAGCATCCGTATCTAAAACTATGGTTCTTGGCACACCATGAAGTCTAACCACTTCCTCAAGAATAGATCAACAATGTTTGTTGCATAATTTGTTTTATGGCAAGCAATAAAATGAGCCATTTTACTAAATCTATTAATTACAACAAATATGCTATTTTTACTCCTTCTGGTCCTAGGTAGTCCTAAAACAAAATTCATTTATATATTAGTCCAAGGTTTAGTAAGAACAAACAAAGGTGTATACAAGCCATGTGGCTTTGACTTAGGCTTAGCTTGTTTGCATGTGACACACTTAGCACAAACCCTTTTGACATCTTTTCTCATATTTGGCCAATAATAATGTTTAGTAACCATATCTAAAGTCTTTTGTACACCATAATGGGAACCATTAGCCCACCATCATGCGCTTTTCGCACAAGCAATTTTCTAATAGAACATGTAGGAATGCATAGTTGTTTATTTTTAAATAGAAATCCCTCATGCCTGTAGAACTTATTAAATGCAACATGTTCACAAGCTTGATACATATCACCAAAATCAAAAAATTGCAATACAATTATTTCAAATGCTCAAATCCAAGTAGCTTTGAGCTAAGCATAGAAATCAAAACATACCTTCTTGAAAGTGCATCAGCTACAACATTGTCTAACCATTGCTTGTATTTGACCATGTAGGAAAATGTTTCCAGATATTTCACCCATTTTACATGCCTCTTGCTTAACTTTCCTTGCCCCTTCAAGTATTTTAGTGATTGGTGATCTCTATGGATGACAAACTCCTTAGGTAGCAAGTAATGTTCCCACACTCCAAGAGCCCTCACCAATGCATAGAACTCTTTATCATAAATAAAGTAATTCAAAGTTAGTCCATTTAACTTTTCACTGAAATATGCTATGGGTTGGTTTTCTTGCATCAAAATAGCTCCTATACCAATCCCAAAAGCTTCACATTCAATCTCAAAGGTTTTAGAAAAATTAGGCAAACACATAGGTGCAACATAATTTTTTCTTCAAAGTGTTAAATTCATTTTCTTATTCCTTTTTCCATTTAAATCCAACACTATTTTTAACAATTTCATTTAGTTGGGCAGTGATAGTAGAAAAATCTTTAACAAAATCGCTTATGGAAATTTGTCAAACCATGGAAACTCCTAACCTCACTAACGGACTTAGGCGTTGGCTATTCATATATAGCCTTTACCTCTTTAAAGTCAACCTCAACTCCATTCAAACTCACAATAAAACCTAAAAATATAACTTTATTGAAACAAAAAGTGCATTTCTTAAGATTCGCATGTAATTTCTCCTTTCAAGCACATCTAAAACGGCCTTAACATATAGGGTATGATCATCTAAGCTCTTGTTGTAGATCAAAATGTCATTAAAATAGACACCAACAAATTTTCCAAGAAACTCTCGTAAGGCATGGTTCATTAAATGCATGAATGTACTATATGCATTAGATAACCCAAAAGGCATCACTAACCATTCATACAATTTGTATTTTGACTTAAATGTAGTCTTCCATTCATTATCTTCTTTCATCCTAATATGATGATAGCCACTTTTCAAATCAATTTTAGTGAAAACGCATGCACCATGCAGTTCATCCAACATACCATTTAATCTAAGAATATGATGATGATACTTTATAATGATTTTGTTGACTGCCCTACAATCCACGAACATCCTCCAAGTTCCATTTTTCTTTGGTGCCAAGAGGACAAGAGCAGCACAAGGACTCATGTGTTTCCTCACATACCCTTTAGCCAACAATTCATATACTTGCCTTTGCAACTCCTTTGTTCCTCAGGATTGATTCATAAGCTGGAACATTTGGAATTTGTGACTCTGGGGATGAAATCAATATGATGTTCAATCCATTTGAATGACGGTAACCTATGAGATTCCTCTTTAGAAAACACATCATTGTACTCATGTAATAAACTCACAAACACATTAGTTAAGTTTGAATCAAGGTCAGTGTTAGTGAACAAAGTTTCTTTAAACCGTATTAGGATTAAAGTTTTTTTTCCTAATTATGCACTTCTAAATTCTCTTTCTTTTGCATAATAACAATGTTTTTCACCCCTCTTAATTTATTTTTTCTTAATTTTTGCATTATTTTCTTGCTTTTCAATCACGAACCTCTTCTCTCTTGCATATCTAACTTTCTTTTCCTCACTTATGTAATCACTCACTATTGGGCCTTTTTCTTTATTCTTTAAACTCTTGGCCTCTTTTCTCTCTTTTCGTTTAGAACCCTTACAATCCTTGCCCTTATTTGTTGAAGACCTTGCTTTGAGGTGGTTTTGATAAATTTCAAATGGTATAATCTTGTGGTCATTCATCTCAAATTTGTACCTGTTTGTAAATCCATCATGAATTACCCTTCTATCAAATTGCCAAGGCCTACCTAATAAAACATATCTAGCTTGTATCAGTACCACATTACACCTCACTTTGTCAATATATTTGCCCATGGAAAATGGCACAACAACCTGCTTAGTTACTTTGCACCTTTCATAATCATTCAACCATTGGAGCCTATATGGTTTGGGGTGCTTTTCACACTCTAGCCATAACTTCTCTACCAAGTATGTACTAGCCACATCAGTACAACTACCACCATTTATGATCATGCTACAAATTTTCCCACTTACTAAGCATTTGGTATGTAAAATAGTTTTTCTTTGATCTAAGCTTTCTTCCTTAACAGTCAAATTTAATGAACACCTAGTCACTAGGGATTTTCCTTGCATAGCATATTCACTATCCTCATCAACATCTAAACAATCATATAAAGATGACATACTCAAGTTATCATCAGGATCACTATCATGCTTAGATTCAGAAACAATTTTATTTCCCCTAATAAGCATAGCCTTTCTATTAGGACAATCAGATGCATAATGACCATGCCCTTGGCAATTAAAACACTTAATTTATCTATGTTTAGAAGGTAGATTAGAAGTACCCTTTTGATTCCAAGTATTGTTCACCTTACCCATGTCTGTTTCATTGGCCTTCACTCTCGAATCCAGACTTGGTCCTTTCTTTTTGTTGTCATCGTTACTCTATTTTGAGCTTCATTTACTGTTAGAATTTGAAAATGATCTTGCTGAACTCTTTTATTTTTGTTGCCTCTCCACTTTCGAGGCTAAGTTGACTAGATCCTCCATATCCACATATAGGTGCAAGTCTACCATGTCAGCAATTTCTTTATTTAAACCGGTAAGAAATTTAGACATTATCACTTCTTCATCTTCCTTAATATTAGCTTTTATCATAAGCATCTCTTTCTCCTTATGATAATCCTCAACCGACTTTGATCCTTGAATAAGCCTTTGTAGCTTTTGATATATCTCTCTATAGTAATAAGAAGGAAAAAATCATTTTCTCATCACTCTCTTCATCTCAGCCCAAGTCTCAATTGGATCCTCACTATTTCTCCTCTTAGACTTTATAAGTTCACCCCACCAAACTAAAGCATAATATGAAAATTCAACTGCAAATAACATCTTAACCTTCCTCTCCCATTCAAGATAAGTTTCGACATCATTCATACATTTAAATAGAGGAATGCTTGTCTTAATAGCATTGAGATTGTTATCATTCCTTTCAATTCGTACCTCCTTTCTTCTATTTCTCATGGAATTTGCATCATCACAATCTGATTCTCCTTCTTCTTCAACAAATAGGGACCTTTGCGTAGGTCTTGACATGCTTGGGGACTCTAAATTATCCAACCTTAAGTTTAGAGCTTTGAACTAGTCTTGTATAACCTTCATAAATAGCTTCATATCAACTTCATTATTTTCTCTAGAATTACTCATAATTCTTAATCTCAAAAAGAACTAAAGAAAACGAAATAGAATAGATTGGTAAGTAGCACACTACCTTACGTGTTTACACTCAGGGGTGTTTAATTCACTTATATTTCACACGGATTTTGGCTTTTACCTCTTTTAAGCTCACCAACACTCGAGCCTTTTACCACTTAAGCTTGATGTCCTCGATTACACTTCAGAATATATTTCCTCACAAGATAGACCACTTTCACAAATTAAATGAATAGAAGGGATTAAGGACTAGTAGATAGTGGAATGATATAAGAATAACACAAATCAAACTGTAGAAGGCATGTGAAAGAAAAACGAAGATAGACTTATGGTAACTTACAAAGTCTGATTGTTTATACAGTACGCTTGACCAATTTTTTTTTTTCAATACTGCAACCTCTTTTTTTCTTCTTCTTATTTTAAAAAAATAAAACAGTAACCTTAATTCCCTTAGATTCCTAAGTCAGACTGCTTGATCATACCTATTTTTACCAATGCCTTTCCATGTCATCTCATGGTATTTTATAAGGTTTATTAAGCTTAAATGCATGTTTTGATAATATTTTGTGGTAATTTTACTCAGATTTTTGCATTGTAGGTCAAAGTCAAAGGCAAGCTAGAAGAAATTGCAATCAAGGACTGGAAGAATAGAAAAATTGCATAAAAGGGCCAAAGTTGCTTGCTATGTATGTAAACTCATCTTAAACTGCAAAATTTTTTATGTAGATCCGAACCCAACTGTGAGAACCCATCCTGACTTACCTCTTTTTAGTAATCAAGATTCCTTCTGCAGAGGAAGCTATGAGAGACCAAAGGAAAGTCCTAGAGACTCTCTTTCTTCATCTTCTCCTTCTATTTTTCTCATCTCTCTATCATTTTTCAGCACTTGAATGGTTGTTCTTGGTGATTTGGAGCTTGGTGAAGTATTTCTTATCACCATAAGCAGCTAAAGACCACTTGCCTAAAGGAGATTTGATGAGGCTTGAGCTTGAAGCATCAACTAAGGAGTTTTTCCTGTTCTTTTCCATCTTGCCTAGCTTTGTATTTATTTTATCTTGGTTAAGTTATTTTTTATTACATATTTAGGCTGAATCATATTGCTATAACTTATATATTATGGATTGGATTATGAGATTTTTGTTTTGATGTGTGTTTTGTAAGGATTATTGCTACATTTAATTGTGGGTTTGGTATAATCTAATATATCTTATGATTGCTTGTAGTAGCTTGGTAGCACTTGGTTAAGTTGCTCAAGTTGTCCTTACATCTTTACATTGATCTCCCATTAGTGCATTAAAGAGGGTAGTTAATGTTGTTATAAGCTTTTGGATTAAAGGATTTACCTAGTGTTTAAATGGTATATCAAATCATCTATGGAAATGGTTTTCTAATGAAACTTCCATTTATCTTTTAAGAAGCTAGGAAGGATGAATCAAATAAGTGATGGACATTTCATCATCATTTGCATTAAATCTAATTATTTTATCAATTTTCATTTTATAAAAAAAATCTCAAAAATATTATCATTTGTTGCATTTCATTCCAATTGTATCCATTTGATAAAAACAAGAACAAAACCATAATTTTTCCCATTTCTTTACACATTTTTGCATTGGAACAAACTAGGCTCCTCCTTGAAGTGAACACGACCTAGATTACACCACTATAATGTATTTTTGTATCTAGTTTAGCTTTTGATATCTAAATGACAAGGGTTCGGTCACTGCTACACTAAGGTTCATTCAAAATTTTTGAATTCTTGTGGTAGGCTACCAACTCCAATATTCACTCATTAGAAGTCTTTTAAAAGATTCTTTTACCTTTGAATTCTGTACAATACACTCAATACTTTTAGACTTTTTTTTTTTTTTTTTTTTCAATTTTCATTTTCCAAAAGAAGATAAGAATACTGAACAAGATATTAGGGAAATTCACTATTGAACAAAAAGTGAAAGTGGATGAACAAAAATTAATAATAAAGGGATCAATCTATGCAAGATTGAATTAAAATAGAATGAGCAATAATTGATTTTTTTTTTTTTCATTTTTCCACAAACTCTTTAAGGATCAAGAAAATAAGAATACAGAAGCAAGATTAGAATGAAATACATTGATGAACAAAAATTATTAACAGATAAAATAATCTGGTCAAGATTAAGACCAAAAAAGAATGAATAAAGACTGATTTTTTTAATTCAGGAACAAACAAGAATGTTAGGAACAACAAACAACAAACATAATAAATAAGACTTTACCCCAATCCAAGCTTTGGTACTAAATGATGCAGAACCCCAAGGTTATGAAGAACTTGAAACTCCTAGAATACACTATGGAAAGAACATGAAATGTAATGAAGTCCTAACCTATTGAACCCCCAAAGACATGTAAATAGAAACGCAAATGATAGGTTGATTAGAAATAGCAAATAGTTCACCTCATGAGATCACCTTGCTGAGAATTAATTCTTGCTGTAATAGAAGAAGACAAGTTATCCTCCCCTATAGAACTCTGTCCATGCCAAGAAGGAAACTAAAGAGTTTCATTGAAAGAATGAAATTTAATGTCTTACAAGGTTGAGGCTCAAGCCTTTTTATAAGCTTCAGACCCCTTAAAAAACACTAATTTGAAATGCTTCCTTAAACCCCTAATAAGTTAGGTCAAATAATTCCAAAAATAACTTCAGACATTAAAATGGAAGCCCAATATATAACCATATATATCCTAAGCCCAAATTAGTCATAATAAGGTTCAAAACACTTATTTCAGTAATACCATTTCTGGATGACATAACCTAAACAAATTAGGCCTTCATTTGGGCTAGACATGAATCAGATGAATGGCTTGAGTTTCCTTCACCAAGCCTAGACTGTCCAAGTGGCTTTTTTCTGCATTCTTTAAGAATTTTCCCTTATAAATTTACAGCAATTCCTTAAGCTTCTTGACTCTCAGTCTTGTAATTGGACCAGGAGGAAAATTTATTTCATTATTTAAGCCATCATGCCTCTTGTCATCTGTGCTTACATCAAAACCTATTCAAATGTTGCATTTAGATTATGTGTAGGAGAAAGAAAAATAATAGTTTGTCATGTCATCGCTTGACAACCTAATTTAGCCATATACTAATGGCACATGTATGGAGGGACCACTTTGGATCACGTTTGAATTAGTGGATGACTATTTCGAGATTATAAATAAGTGAAGGACCAAATTGAGATTGAGTTCAAATGTAGAGAAAAAAATGATGTTTTACTTTATTGTTAATGTTACAAATGTAGGTTTTAGGGGTGTAGTGAAGGGAAAATTTATTTCTTCCATTTACTCAACACTTTATTTACATGGGTATTTATAAACATAACATTCACTAAAAAATGTAGGCTAATCAAGGCTAGTGAGACCAAGTAATATTGTAGGTAAATGAGACCAAACGAGACTAATTAATGCTAGTGAGACCAAGTGTAGGACCAATTAATGTTGTAGGTGAGTGGACCAAGTGATACCAATTATGCTATTGTTGACTTATTCTAATACTCTCCCTCAAGCTGGTGCATAAATAGTCATGCCTAGCTTGTTACAAAGATATTCAGTCAGATTTCCCTTGAGAGCTTTTGTGAGAATATCACTCAACTGATCTCTTATTTTCACATATCTTGTAGAGACGAAATTTTCTTGTATTTTTTTATGAACAAAAAGACAATCAAACTCAATGTGTTTAGTTCATTCATGGAAGATTGGGGTTCATGTAATATGAATAGCAACTTAATTATTGCACAAAAGTTTTGTTGATAGTGATAATTTCAATCCAACTTCGTCCATAAGATCTTGTATCCACATAATTTTGCATGTAGATTGTGCTATAGCTCTATATTCTAATTTAGTGCTTGATCTAAATACCACATTTTGCTTCTTGCTCTTTCAAGACACAAAATTTCCTCCAATAAATACATAGTAGCCAGTAGTAGATCTCTTATCTGTCATGTATAGTAAACCACATCCTGAGCCCCCTTTTAACTAGCATAAGATTTGTTCTAGAGTTGCAGAATGATTAACTATAAGTGAAGACATAAATTAGTTAACAATACTAACAACATACCAATATCTAGTCAAATTACTATGAGATAATTTGGCCTTTCAACTAACCTTTTGTAATTTTTAAGATTTTAAAATAATTCATTATCTTCTTTTGTGAGACCAAGAATAGGAACCATAGGTGTGCTACATTATGTTTCTCTTATTTTACTAGTTTTTATTAGTAAATCAAGCACATATTTCCTTTGAGATAAGGAGACTCCTTTATTGCTCCTTTCTTATTCCTATTAGTGTGGAACTTAGTATGTAGGAATGATTTAAGGGATGAAATCCCTTCATCATTGTCTCCTATGATAACAATGTCATCAACATACACCACAAGAAGAATTATACTAGCTTCAGATTATCTATAGCATATTGAGTGATCACACTTGCTCTTCTTCAAGCCAAATTGTTAAACAGCCTTACTAAATTTTCCAAACCTTGAATGGTAAATTTGTTTTAAGTCATATAATGATTTTTAGGAATGACAAACTTTACTATACTTCCCTTGAGCAATAAACATAGGTGGTTGCTTAATATATCTAATTGGTGTATAGGCCAATTATGACTAGCAGCCAACGAGATGAATAACCAAACCAAAGTCATTTTAGCAATAGGTTAAAAGGCATCAGAATAGTCTACTTTGTATGTTTGAGTATAACCTTTAGCAACAAGACATGCCTTAATACGAGCTACTAAGTCATCAAGATTAAATTTCACTGTAAACATCCATTTACTGCCAATAGCTTTCTTGCCAGGATGTAAATCTACCAATTCCCATATTCCATTTTCATCTAGGGCATTCATCTCTTCCATCATTGCATTACACTGGCCAAGGTGGTTTAAGCCTTCCTTGAGGGATTTGGGAGTAGAAACCAAATCTAAAGAGGCAATGAAAGAGCTAGACAAAAGTGACAAATGATCATAGGAAACAAAATTAACAATGGGATAGGTTTACCTTTATAAAGGGCTATAGGAAGGTCATCAATGCTGGGATTTGAATTCGGTCTTAAAGAAGATGGTACGATACAAGTATCATGAGTCTCTTGTCTTTTAGAATAGACATGAATGTTGGGCGGTGATGACGTAGATTTAAGAGCTAGAAATGGTGAAGGATCATAATCTCCTAATTGCTTGAAAGAGGGGATATCTGTAGGTGATTTTATATATACCAACCAATCTTTATCCTCCCTTTAATTGGTAAATACTAAAGGTGTGCCAAAGAATGGTATTCTCAACAATGGTGACATTAGCATATATTAGATATCTATTATGATTAGGATTAAAGCATTGATATCCTTTCTAAGTACGAGAATATCCTAGGAAGACACACCTTAAAGATTTTAGGTCTAATTTATTGTCCTGTAGTCAAACATCCTTATTATAATAAGTACTTACAAATATCTTAGGCTCCACGGGAAATAATGGCTTGTTAGGAAACCAAACACCATGAGGGCTATTGTTTTTAATGATAGATGAGGACATACAATTAATTAAGAAACATGTCCTAGACATAGCATCAGCCCAAAAATGTTATAGACCTTCATATGAAATATTAGTGTCTGAGCTATCTCAAGTAGGTGTTTACTCTTTTATTCTACCACTCTATTTTGGGAAGGTGTATCTACACAAGAGGTTTAGTGAAGTATTCCATGTTGAGTCATGTAAGTTTTGAAAGAATCAGTAATATATTCTTTGGCATTATCACTCCTTAATGTTTAAATAGAAAGATTAAATTAAGTTTTGACTTTAGCATAGAAGGTGCAGAAGTGAGAGAACACCTTAGAGCAGTCTTTCACAAAATATAGCCAAGTCATACGAGAAAAATCATCCATAAAAAGAAATAAAATATTTAAATCTAGATTTGGATATAACTAGGCATAACTCCCAAACATCAGAATAAATCAACTTAAAGGCAAAACTAGCTCGTTTATTAACTCATGAACCAGAGGGACTACAGTGATGCTTAGCAAAATGTCATGACTCACAATCTAAAGATAAGACACTATGAAACTAGGGGCATAACTTCTTGAAATGATAAAGAAGGATGGTATAATCGACAATGAGCTTAAAATGGGAAAGTTAAGCAAGCCAGTGATCGCAATATCTGGTTATCAAGTACATAGAGACCATTTAGTACATGTCCTTAACCAATAATCTCCTTTGTGATAAGATTCTAAGAAAGGCAATGGTTAAGGAAGAATGAGATACTATAGTTGAGATGACAAGTAAGCTTACTCACAGAAATCAAGTTGAAGGCAAGTTTTAGAAGATTTAAGAAAGATGATAATGTAATTAAGGAAGTAGGATTAACTGTCCTAGATCCCATAATGCTATAGGTGGTCCCATTGGCTATTGTTATAGGTGATGAAGATTTGTGGGGCTGAAATGAGAAAAAGAGATTAATGTTATTTGTTATATGATCTGTGGCGCTAGAATCAATAACCCATTTAGATAATAAAGAGATGAGGCATGTAATAGGTTTACCTGACTCTGCAAGAGTAATGACTGGTATTAAGTACTTCAATGAGTCTTAGTATTGGCAAAATTTGGTAAATTCATCTACAAAAACCATAATTAACTTTCTAGATGAGGAGTTAGAACTAGTCGATGCAACATTAGCAGTCTGGGTCCTTTGAGTACGGTTCAATAATTTCATGCATATAAGCTTTGTATGACCTAATTCATGACAATAATAGTGTTCAACACTCCCTGATTCATTGTGATAGTTTTTTGCAGGTAATTCATCTTACGACCAATATCATTGCCACTTCCTTTAGTAATAAGGGCATTGTTAAGTGGGGCCAAATAAGAAACTTTTGTACGAAGAACCCAACTGAAAACTTCTTGGAGAGAAGTGGATAAGATGTTAAAACTTAAGAGAATTTAAGATTTGACTGTCTTAAAATCAGAGAGAAGGCATGTTAGATAGTTCATTATTGCCATTTGTTCCCTTGGAGCTTGTTACACTTTGACATAAGAACTAAATGGTAGTAGCATGTTTAGCTCTTCATAAGTTTTCTTAAAGTCCGTAAAGTAGGCCATAAGTGATCTAGCCTCTTTCTCATGATGGTAAAATGCCTTGCACACCTCATAAATCTAAGAAACATTCTCTTTTCTAGAATAAAGAAAACTAAATAATCTATTAGTTCTTTAACAAATTCATAGTGGTTAATTAGGCTAATTACCTCACTGTCAATGGAGCTTTAAATTTGTAAAAAGTGTTAAGCATCTTCTCTCAACCAAGCTTGTTTAGTGTTATCGATAGAGGGATCACTAGTCACGTGGTCATCTTTGGCAATGCTCCTAGATGTGAACTGTCTTACTGCAGTCCAAATAATTAGAGCCATTTAAATTGTGTTATGTAAACTTGGGCATCATGGGAACCGTGTTAGTTACAATTGTCTTTGCTTTAGATATTATGACAAAGTAGCTTAGTTTGATTAATATGAATGAAAAATGCACCAAATAGAAGTGAAAATAGACTCCCAAATAGCCACTCGCACCCCACTAATCACTAGTAGCACACCTAGGCTATGCTGGAAAGGAGTAGTTGATCATTGAAAATAAAGAATGGAAGGGAATAGAGTAGCCACATGCCTCCATGCTCTAGGATTTAGGCCACCAAACTCCTTGGTCTAACTGATCTTGAACGTTGGTCCTTTCTATGCTGGCGATAAGACAAAACTGATCACATAGGGTGATGATCTAGGTAACAAAATCTAAAATAATGGAAAGAGCCAGAAAAGGGAATAGAGAAGGCTCTGATACCATGTAGTGAAGGGAAAAAAAGTTATTTCTTCCATTTACTTAACACTTTGTTTACATTGGTATTTATATACATAACATTTACTAAAAAGTGTAGGCTAATTAGTACTAGTGAGACCAAGTGTATGACCAATTAATATTGTAGGTGAGTGAGACCAATTAATGCTATTGTTGACTTGTTCCAATAAGTGACAACTTTAATAATTGTTCAAAATATACTAATTAGTGGCAAATTTTTAAAGTTTTCATTGAATGTTAGTTTCAGCGGTGCCTTTTATGAGTAGCCGCCAAAACTTACTTTTTGTCACAACTTTATTCACTGTGAGAGTAAACTTTTAGTTGCAACTTTTGAAAGTTATCAATAAAACTAATTTTCAATGATGAATTTTTGTAATTTGCCACTAAATTAGTTTTTGGCAGTGACTTTAATTGTTTCAGATGGTTTTTTTTTAGTGGCAACTTTTCTCAAACTAAATCAATATTTTTTATGGGAGCTTTATCTGCCATAAAAGTCCACTTTTGCTTCAGTGACAAAGTTATGACTTAGTAATTTTTGTCATGACCCTAAGAATGAGGACATGACCATAATAGAGAGTGAGGTAAATCTAACCCTCATAAGCTTAATAGACATTGCTTAGAAATCAAATTCCAAGTTCAATAAACAAAAATAACATGTGGAACTAATATGGAATATATATATATATACCAAAAGAATTAGTTTAAATCCTATGTAGAGATTTCAGTAGAGTCTCCCTTGAAATATAAACCTCTCAAATGTTTACAATGAGAAATCTGATATAACACATGAAAAAGAGCTTTGCTCTCAATAATAATACAATAAACCAACCATCAACACTATAGTAATATAATGAAACCATTTGCCAGTATATATAGGAGCCTCTCAATTACAATTACAGACTTTATAGCAAAAGGAAAACTCAATGTGCTAAAATAATAAAGTGGTGTTTTTTTATTAGCACTGCAATATAGAAAAATGTAAAATAACGAGGGGTGAGTGAAAACTCAGTGAGAAGATAACATGAATTAAGTAACGGAAGGGATAGACCTAGTACGAATCTCTTGAGCTTTTCAATTGGCATCCGTTTAAGCTAGCAATCCCTAAAAAAGATTTGATTGAACTTTCAAGAAAGGTAGTTTCATACTCTAGAAGGCAGCCACTAGGTCTTGAAATCCTTGGCTCACATTTGTTTGGCAAGGAAATACATGATTAGGAAGGTGTTTAGGAGAAAGTATAATAGATATTAAAAGATTAAATACTTGAAAAGCTCAAAACAAGCTATGATGGCTTGAGTGACAATATAAAGCAGGATATTCCTTAACATATGTTGTCATTTTATTGGTAAGGACATAAATTATGTTACAAAAATATTAAATGGTTGTGGACTTCATGCGGAAATAGGAATTACACGTCTAATAGAAAAGTGCCTTGTAAAAGTTGACAACAAAAATAAGCTTGATATGCATGGCTTACTACATGACATGGGACGAGAAATTATTTGTCAAACATCACCTAGAGAATCTAAGAAGCGTACTAGATTATGGCTTCATAATGATGTGCTTGATGTGTTGAAAAATAAAATTATAAGCATAATTATGAAGAGTTAGTTGCACAAATTTGTTTATTTTTGTCATTATCCTTTATATATTCCCTCTCTTTTAGTTGTTATTTCTTAAAGTAGGTTTGAGTCTTTATTATATATTGCTTATCTACATTTTTCACTTAGCTATGCAATATATGTATATATTGCTTTTCTTGGTTTCTATTTAATAGGGAACAATATTAGTTAAGGGATTGGCTTTTGAGTTTCATAAAACAATTCATTGTCCTTAACTATCAAAGCATTTAAGAAGATGAAGAGACTTTGATTGCTTCTACTTGATCATGTATAACTTGCTGGAGGTTATGATTATCGATCAAAGAGTTGCAATGACTTTGTTGGCATAGATTTCCTTCAGAACATGCCAATGAACTTAAGTATGGAAAAAATAGTTACCATTAACTTAAAGTGTAATAATCTTACACAAGTATGGGAGAAGAGCCAGGTATTTACAGTGAACTTTTGAAATTAATGACTAGTGACAACAGTAATTGTTTCCACCTTTTTATTCTTTCCATTTATTATTAAATTGTTACATTAAATTATTCCTTTTCAATAGAGTGGTCAAATGTTCTTAATTTGAGTCATTCCCATTACTTGATGCAAACACTTGACTTTTCAATGCCACCAAATCTTAAAAAGTTAATAACCAATGATTGTCCACATTTATCTATGGTTCACCCAACAATTGGGGACCTTAAATATATTATTTTATAAAATTAGAAAGATTGTAAAAACCTCAATGAACTACCAAGAAGTATATATAATTTGAAATCTTTGAAAGCTCTTAATCTTTATGATTGTTCAAAGATTGAAAACCATGAATAAGACATTGAGCAAATGGAATTTTTGACAACTCTAGTGGAAAATCAAACTTCCATAACACAAGTGCCTTTTTCATTAGTGAGATAAAAAAGTATTGAATATGTCCCTATGTGTGCTATAAGGCATTATCACATTATATGTTTCTGTTTCTCGTTATGTCATGGATGTCACCAACAAAGAATCCTAAGTCCATGTTTCAAGCATTTGGGAACTTGAAACATTAATCCAGGGTCTATCACATCATTTGTTTGCCAAAATAATGCAATAATATCAACATGGCCAAGCACATCTCAAGCTTCATGCAATAAAACTCTAAAGTCTTTGATAACTTTTTAATGAGTATGTCATAAAGTTTTCTCTTTATCTTTATAGCACCAATGCTTACTCAATCTTAGATGAACATCTATCTCAAATATATCTAAAGAGTAATTTAATGTTTTGTAACTTAAATGTTTACCAATGTTTACTTTATACTTTGAACAACTTACAACCTCATTCTTGATTGCTAAACTTTTTCACCACCCTTCCTATTATATCTCATCTTTTTTCTTTACCTTATCCTACTATAGATGTAAAAAAGGTATCTAGCAAGTGTCAAATATATTCAATAAACCTTAGATTTATTTTTTATTTTTTTATTTGAACGGACTACACAAGTGTTGTTGTTAGATATGGTTTTGAAATGCTCATGCATCTTTCATAACATTAATGAACATGGTGAATTACTTCAATTATTAGCTTATTTCATCTATATATATTTAATTCCAATACATTTGGAAATAAATAAACCATAATCATATCAAGTTCAAACCATGCAACCATTTGAGTTAAGCTAAAGAGTTTTATCCTTGTACATTTTACTTTATACATACATACACACAACTTATATGTATGTATTGTCTATAGTTATATGGATTCTTTTTTTTTTTTTTTTATGGGTGGAATGTTAAAGGGTTTTGTCATAACCGACCTTTCGGCGGAATGGTATAAAAAAGTTTAGAAAGGTTTGAAACCGATTCCCAAAAACGAAATTTTGAAAATCAATTTATTTGGAGTCGCCACCAAAATTTTTAATGGAAAACTTTGGAAAACCAATTTAAAACAAAAAGGCGAAATGGTCTGCAAAATCAGAGATGGGTTCGGGAGTCGATTTAAGTGTGGGGAAGGTGTTAGGCACCCCACAACACCCGCCCATAAGGACAGTTACCTTAAACTAGTTAGTTGAAATAGAATATGGCCTTTAATTAATCTCAATTACCCTTTTATTGACATGGATACACGTTAGACATAGGAGACAAAAAAAAGCAAAAATGCATGCAAACTGATGGGTATTTACAAAGGACGGACTTGACCTAGGATGAAAGCCTAGGGCCTACGTACCCCGTGAGAGGGATCAAAGTCCACGTAGTTCGACGAAAAGGCATTTTTGTGATGGGTGGCTTTTTGATTTGTGATGAGAATAGGAGGATTTTAATTAAAACAAATCATTGTAAACAAAACGGGATAGGAATTTGGTTTGTATGTTTTAATTTACTACAATCTGATTAACCTCGTTCTCCTGAACTCTTCACATTTTCTCTTTTAAAATTTTTTTGTCAATTTTATTATTATTATTATTTTTTTTGAGTTTTGAGAGTTTATATTTCGGGAATTAATGCATAATTTATAATGAAAGGAATATATTCTTTTATTTTATGAATTTTTGAATTTATTGTTGGTAAATATTGATTATTATTATTATTGATTATTGGTAGACAATTTAATTTAAGTGCTATTATTTATTTGTTTATCTGTTTATCTTTGCACGAACATATGCTAATTTTTGGATTTTATGGAGATTAAAATCTCACGCGAGCCCGGGAAGTCGAAGAGAGACAAGTATTCTCACACGATTCATTTTGCGTAAATATTAAATCAAGGTTAATATTTAATTATTGTACATTTATTTATTTTTTGTATTATTATTAATATTATTATTATTTCAAAATTAATTATAGGGATTTAAGGAGATTAAAATCTCACATAATCCCAAGCAATTGAGGAGAACGATATTCTCACACAATAATTTCGTAAATAATAGGGAATGTTTATTAAAGCAAGCATTTTGATTATGATTATTATTATGATTTAATCAAAATTAATATTTAATTATCATTTATTTATTTTTCACCATTCACCCATTAATATTTCATTAATATTATTGTTGCTTTTCAATTATTCAATTCATTGTAGGGATTTAAGGAGATCAATATCTCACATAATCCCCGATAATCGAGGAGAACAAAATTCTCACACGATAATTTTATCCACCATGACAATATTTATTAATTATCATTCAATTATTTTTCACCATTCCTTCATTAATATTTCATTAATATTAATTGTCACTTTTCAATTATTCAACTAGTTGTACGGATTTAAGGAGATTAACATCTCACATAACCCACGGTTACCGAGGAGAACAAAATTCTCACACGATAAATTTATCCATCATGACAATATTTATTAATTATCATTCAATTATTTTTCAACATTCCTTCATTAATATTTCATTAATATTAATTGTCTTCCAATTATTTAATTAGTTGCAAGGATTTAAGGAGATTAAAAAAAACTCACCTAATCCCCGACAATCAAGAACAACAAAATTCTCACATGCTAATTTTATACATAATAGCCATAATTAATCAAAGTTAATGTTTAAACAATTGTAATAAACAAAACTAAAACAAATTTAAGCAAGTGAACAGTAGCATCTCATATTAGAATGCGTGAACAGTGCACACACATGAGATTGTCTTGAAGGAATTCGAATGAACAGTGACAGCACGCAAAATTCTCAGCCAAGACACAACGTGCAGCCATACCTGGCATTTTCAGCTCCTCCCTTGTGCTCCAATGAAGAAGGGCCTTCTCCTCCTCACTTACCAATGGAAGATGGACCTCCAACAACCCCAAGGCAGCTGGTCTCGGCTGGAAGTGCAGAAACGGACAGCTTCGTTAGAGTTTTCTGGTTGGCTCCAGCGCTGGAAACTCTGCAGAATGTGTCTCTACTTCTCGGCTGGAAGGTGGTGGCTGAAAGCTTCCCTTCTTCTCCACACTTCCTCTTCTTCCTTGTGCTCCCTAAGTTCTCCTCTGTTTATCTCTGTTTTTTGAGCTCAAAACAGAGTTTTTTCTCCTCCATGGTTCAGCTTCTATCCTTCCCTTTGCTGCCACTTTGTTTTACGTTCAGACTTCCTTGTTTTTGCTCATTATTTTGGGCATCCAACTCTCCATTTTCTACTCCTTGGATGGTCTGAACTTCAGCTCCTTTTCACTCCACGATTTGGGATGTTCCTCCACAATTTTCTGCACATTTTCTGCACCAGTTTTCTGCACCGTTCAGCTCTCGGTTCCTGCCTCGTTCAGCTCTCAGTTTCACTCGGTTTCTGGTTCGTTTTCTCTGCTATTTTTTCCTCACGTGGCTGCCTTGCTTTCTTGCTTCGTTCAGCTTTGTTTCTCCTTCACGTTGCTGATTCCATTTTCTTCTTTCGTTTAGTGTTGTTTTCTCTCGGTTTGTTGCTGGTTTCGTTGCTCTCCCTTTCTTCTTCAGCTCTTCTTCCCTTCTCGGTCACGTGGCTCTCCCTTTTAGCGTGGTTTCTGCCTTCTTTTTCCCTCCTCTCTTTTCTTCTCCAGCTCTTTTTCTTCTCAGTCGAGGCCTCCTTTCTACTCCAGCATTTTTTTTTTCTTCTCTTGATTTGCTTGCTCTCCTTTAGACTCTAATGCCACCTCCCTTTTTCTGCCATGTTGCTCCCTTTTTCCCTTGCTTTTTCTGCAACTTCTAGCCACCACTTTGCTACATACGGTCCCCTCCTTTTCCTGCCATCTCCAGCCATGCCACACTCTCCTTTCACTGCACTAGCCACCCCACTTTCTGCCTCCTTTACAGAACCACTCCCACTTGCTTTTTTGTCCCCCTTGTCCTCTTGTGCATGTGTGTGCATGAGTGTATGCATGTGGTGAGTGTGTGTGTCCGTGGGTGAGAGTGTGTGAGAGTGTGAGTGTGAGTGTGTGAGGAGGTGTGTCCGTGAGTGAGAGTGTGAGTGTGTGAGAGTGATGTGTCCGTGGGTGAGAGTGTGAATGTGTGAGAGTGATGTGTGTCATGTGTGTGAGGGCAAGTGAGCATGTGAGAGTGTGTGAGTGTGAGAAAGTGAGAGTGTTTTACAATTCCATTTCAAGTATGTGGCCTTGTTCATTTTATTTCCTTGCAAGATGATTGCCATGTCTCTTCTTCAAACCTATATCTTAAATTTTCCTTTTTATTATTTTTGGTTCTTATGTTTGGTTT
Source organism: Delonix regia (assembly GCA_037074485.1). Taxonomy (NCBI): domain Eukaryota; kingdom Viridiplantae; phylum Streptophyta; class Magnoliopsida; order Fabales; family Fabaceae; genus Delonix; species Delonix regia. The sequence goes on from CM073459.1 coordinate 10,733,294, forward strand.
TTTCATATTACTTCTATTTTGTTTGCCTTTTGCAATTTTGTTTTGATTAATTGTTATTATTATTTCATTATTTTATATTTTTTTTTGAATTTTTTAATTCTATTTATTATTATTATTGTGATTATTATTATTGTTAATTCAGGTGGGGTGTTCACAGGTTTGATGGTGATTCTCTTCTTCCTGGAGACAATTATCCTAATTGGTTGAATTTCAAAGTGCCTTATATTATTGGTAGTAGCTTAAAAGGGTTGATTCTCTACATTGTCTATTTGTCTCCTAAAGATATCATGGCATCTATATATCCTATTATTGTCTTGATATCAAATCATACAAGGGCTACCATTGAGTTCTACAAATGAGATGTAGGGACTACTTCAAACAATGAAGAGTTACATAACATAATTTCTAGTTTAGGACTTGGTAATGAAGTAAAGGTAATATTAACTTTTGCATGTAAATTGACTATAAAGAAGACACTCATCTACTTTGTATACAATAAAGAAGTTGACAAAAGAATTTTATACTAAACATCACAAGGATAATTGCATGAATAATGTACATGTAGTCTTTAATATAACTAGAAGTTATTCCAATGTATTCAAGCTTAAGCTATTTTTTTAGTTGTTAATGGTCTTGTCATCATATATGAGCCCCTTACTATAGTCTTCATTAGTTCCTTGTGATATCTATTTTTAAAGTAATATCTTCAATGTATACAAAAGTATGATTTTTTTATTTATTTTCCTAGATACCTATGATTTTAATTGATAAGATTTGATGGCTCTGTATTCTTAAGGTAATGACATGTTTCAACTTTACAAGAGTAGTAAGCATGCAACATGTAGCTAGTGCATGAGATAAGTATTTATGTGAACATCTTAAACAAAAACAAGAATTTCCTGCCATTTCCAAATAAAGCAGTAATGGATGGTAAAAGTGGTAAATGGGAAGGGTAAATTCCATAGTAACATCTAATTCATAGAATTGTCGTATCTAACTTGTAACATGTTCTCTTGTCAAAGTGGTGGGTTCCACTTTAATAGTTGACTCTACACACGATGTTTGTCTTCTTCCAAAATTGATAGATTCAATTTTAAAAAAATTTAAGCAAATCCAATTAAATCGTATCCATAATCAGCTAATAACAAAACTTTTCCATAAAAACCCACTAAACAAACAAATAAAAAATAAAACAAAAAAACCAAAGTGACTTATAAATTATAATATTAATTTAAAAATAAAAAAATTCTGAAAACAAGATTTAAGTTGAAAATTTTTAGTCTCTAATAAATTATACATTCTAGAGAGTTGATATATCATTGACAAGTTAGATACATATCCTGTTAGCATATTTAATATTGGACAGAAACTAGTAATAGGGCTTAGAAATGTTTTTTTTTTTATAGGTAATTTATAGGACTTGTCCCATAAGTGCATTAAGGATGATTAACTCTTGATTGCATTATTGGTGAAAATTCTCTTATAACATCTACCACAGGATTGAACCTATGCAATTTCGACAGTAGTTCAATTATTAATGATTATTAATATTTGCCAAACAAATAGCAATGGAAGAAAAATGAAATGCAAGAAGGTGAAAGTTTATGTATGTATATCTAGATATATCTATGTCTGACTACCTATAAGATCCCATCTTAAGGGAAGAATAAGAAGTTGTGTCCCATTAGGGAGAAGTTATTGTGATTGATCAATCAAGTGTGGTGAAGGATAAGGAGGAATTGCGCCTTGAACATTTGGAAAGATAAATGGAAAAGTAGAAGGTGCCTTACAAGATGAGGCTGAGCCATTGTCACGAGGAGAGGTAGATTAAATTGACTAACTGCAACTAGGCTGATAGGAGTTAAAGATGATCCATTAAATAACCACATTGTATGGAAGCTGTAAACCATCCATGGCCTTATCTTGTGTCACAACTTATCATCTACAAATGCATAAAATGAATGTTAAAAACTTATCCATATATATATATATATATATGATAAAAGCATATAAACTTATAACAAAATGCATGCAAACCATAAATGGCAAAATCACTGTTAGATTTAAACAATAACAAGCTCTTAGAAATTCTTCTAACTTGATCATTGACTCTTAGTTTTAGGCTTTTTTAATAGTGTTATAATGTGAATAAATTAAAACCAAGCATTTTAGGTATTTAAGGCATAACGATCTCTTAAATTTGTATAACTTGTAGAAAGCTGAAGAATAGAGAGTTAATGGTCCAAAAAAAGAAAAAGAAAGAAGAAGATTTAAGAGTTTAAAAGGGGAGAGTGACATTCAAGTGTTTCACTAAAAGAATTTTCTATCAAATATATCAGAAGTGGTTGATTAAAGGGTTTATGGGGGATATTATCAAAGTCAAATGGCTAACAGTACACAGTATGATAATCCATATTAGAAGAATTGAATAGAATTTGAATTTTTAAATTCAATGGGTCTAATCTTTTTTACCCTTTTTTTTTTCAACACTATGTTCATCAATAACAATTGTCTGAGTAGTATTTATCATTTGTTTGTTAAAAATAAAATTTCATATACTATTTAGATTCTTTTTTCTTTTCTTTTGTGGTGAATTTTGACTTCATACAAAAATCCAAAACAACTAAATGAGAATAGAACTAGAGCACTAAAAAAGCAAAGCAAAACTGAGCATGAAACAGAGAAGTTAGCTCATAGAAGCTCATCCAACTCCTCAATGTCCTTGTTCTCGCATGCCAACATTTGATCAAAAGCCAAGAAATGTAAAATGTCTCATCACTGAATGTACCCAAAAATAATGGATTGCACAAACTTTCACTTACATACTAAAGAAACTTAAATGTATAGTGATGAAATGGTTGTTTATGCAATGAAGCATAATATTGTGATTGAAATTGTGCCGCTAGGTAATTATAAAATTATAAAAAAACTAGTATTTCTATCATATAACAAACTTGACTATTACTCAATTATTGAAGTAAGTGTATGATTAAGCATCTAAGAGTCTCTTAGTGTAGACTGTATTAGTATTTCTATCATATAACATGCTTGACTATTACTAATGGCTAGCTATAGTTAAGATTTAATGGTAATTACTAAAATTAATGTCTTATCCTTATTTAAAGAGCTCCCTTTATAGGGGTATTTTATACAATATTCAACAACTCCTACTCACACATAACACGAGTGCTCATACACTCTAAGAGACTCTTTCTCTTTATAATTAGTAATTGTTCTTACAGGGAAAGTAGGTCGTGTGACCAACATACTATGAGAGCATCAATGTTATACTTCAAAAGTATAAAATTGAGTTCCTTAATCTACGCAATGTCTTGAACTCATATATAGTAACTAAGGTAAACTAGAAATGATGAACTTATTTCACCAAATCAATCATAATGACCTTATGTCATCAATTAGGAGACTGATTTTCAGAATAACTACTCTCAAATTATCCTCCTAATAATTTCACTTAAAATTTTGTCTCATTTCTAATGTCTCACAAAGACATTTAGGCATTACCAATGTAAGAAAGCTAACCTTTTTGCCTACCTGACATACTTAATAACAAGGAATAAATAAAGATTATACACAACATTCAAATAAAGACATATAAGCATGGAAATCAAACTTTATTGATTGTCAAAGAACATTAAAACATTTGTGTTAGTGAACAATTAGAATATGTCAAAGAAAAACAAATAAAGTATCTTAAACTTTACATAATCCTAAACACCTAGTACATTTCATAAACACATATCTAGAGCAAGCTTGGTCAATAAATCTACCAGCATCTCATGCATAGATATATATACTTTATGTTCACAGTCTTACATGTAACCATGTCCTTCACATAGTGATATTTGATATATATGTGTTTGGTTTTACAATGGTACTTTGGATCATAGGTATATGGAATTGCAGCTTCACTGTCATAGTAAACTAACACTGGTTCAGTGTTTTCTATTTTGCATAATAAGTGATCCAAGAACTTCATTAAGCATACGGCCTCTTGAGCTACTGAAGAAAAAGCCACGAACCCTGCCTCCATCATGGATAAGAATACATATGACTATTTCTTACTACTCCATGATATGGCACCATCATTAAGTAAGAAAACATATCCTGAGGTACACTTTCACTCATTTAAATCTCCTCCATGATTAGTGTCAATCTATCCAACCAATCGTAGATCTATAGCACCTTGATACCAAAGTGCATAATCTATAGTCCCTTTTGAATATCTTAATATTCTCTTTATTGCTTCCCAATTTTCAAGACCTTGGTCAGTTTGATATCTACTCACCAAGCCAATTACTTGATAGATAGACAACTAATTACTTCCAATAAGGAGTTCGACTCATACGTTATCTTTCTATGGAAATCTTGGGACACATTTTGGCACTCAAGGTTTGACTTGTGCTGATAAGAGAGTCTACAAGGTTACAACTTTCCATACTAAAATGCTTTAGAACTTTTCTTATGAAATTCCCTTTTGAGAGATACAAAAGTTTCTTAGAATGGTTTCTTGAAATCTTAACTCTAAGATTGTATATAGCTTTACACATATTCTTTCACCCTAAAACGAGATGACAACCAAGTCTTTACCATGTTGATGAACTCCATATTAGTTTTAGCTATGAGTATGTCATTAACATATAATGTCATAATCACAAAGTTGCCTTTAGATCTTTTAGTATATAAGCAATTATCTTCACTCTTCACATTGAAATAACTAGAGATGACTGTATTGTGAAAACAAATATACTACTGCCTTGAAGATTGTTTAAGGTTATAGATAGATATTAAAAGTCTACAAGCATTCTTTTCCTGGAAGTTTTTAATGAAACCCTTAGGTTGTTCCATATAAATGTCTTCATTTAATTCTCTATTGAGAAAGGTACTCTTAACATCCATCTAATGTAACTCAAGATCTAAATAAGCTACTATAGCTAAAAGTAGGCAAAAAAAGGTGAGTTGTACAACATAAGAAAAAGTCTCCTCATAGTCAATTTCTTCCTACTATATATAGCCCTTTGCCACTAGACGTTTAAATCTTTTGATTGTGCCATTGGCTCTTTTCTTGACCATGTGAACCCACTTGTTCCCAACAACCTTATGTCCCTTTAGGAGGTTAACAAATTCCCATACATTTTTTACTTGCATAGACTCTATTTCTTCTTTGATAGCTTTAGTCCATTTATCCTTAGAAGGGGATAAGAGAGCCTCTTCCAGATTTCTTGGCTCATCTTCATTTTGCAGGAGCATTGTAGAAAGTTTGTCACCATCTATCTCATATTGTCAACAATGAATCTTTTACGTGAATCACATATCAATTGTGATTCATTTCTCATTTTGTTATTCCCATTTGGATTAACATTACTCCTACTCGAATAAAAAATGATGGTCTCATTCCCACTTGGATTGGGTTTCATTTGGTCTTTCCCACTTAGAGAAATTGGCTTAGGAACACTTTCATTTGCATCTAATGATAAAGAAGGTTGCTAGTGAGAAATGAATTCATCATCCACTATAATCATCACACTCGAATGAAGTGGTCCTAATGTGTTTGGATCCTCTATCTTGGATAAGAATAGGTCATGACCTACTACACCTTTCTTAGGATATTAAATCTTTAAGAATGTGACATCTCTAGAGTCAAATTAAGTCACATTCATACTGTCTTGTTGACTTATAAACATAACCTTTCAAGGTTTTTGAGTATCTAATAATGATACTTTTCTTTCCTCTCAAACCTAAGTTGTCATGTTTGTAAGAGGAATCATGTGTATAGGCAACATATTCCCAAGGTTTCAAAACACTTAGGTTGGGCTTTTGCCTAGTCTATAAGTAATATGGAGAGGTTGTAATTGATTTTGTAGGCATATAGTTAAGTACATAGGTTGCAGACAACAAAGCATCACCCTAATAGGTGATTGGCAAATTAGCCTACGCTATCATGGACTTAACCATCCCATGAAGCATTCTATTCTTTCTTTCCACAACACCATTTTGTTATAGAGAACTTGGAATACTCAATTGATGAACTATCCCTTTTTCATCACATAATTCATTGAATTGAACTAACAAATATTCTCGAACATGAATGGTCTTATCTAATTAATTAACCACTAAACTCATAATTTATGAAGTAGCTCAAAGCTTTTGACATGTGAGAAATCAAATAGACATAAATGAAACGAGTGTAACCATCAATGAATATAATGAAATAGTTCACTACATGCCTAGCTCTTACATTTATAGGCCTACTGATGCCATAATGAACTAACAGCAATGAAAAGTTGGCTCTGGTTGCTTTATTAAAAGGTTTTCTAGTAGATTTTCCTACTAGACAAGATTCACAAGTACACCAAATTTACTCATTCGAAATCAGGAAGCAAACCCTTTTTTACTAATTGTTGCATTTTTTGTTAGCCAATATGACTGAATATAACATGCCATATGTTTACTTCATGATTGAAATCACGTGTAGAGACAAACATGGAAAAACTAATAGTATTATTAATATAAGATTTGTCATCCAAATCCATAGGAATAAAACCCCTGGTTGCATAACCAAAACCATAAAATAATTGAGTCATAACTCAATTTAACATAATTGCCATGGAAAAACTTTTAGTTGGTCCTTTGTTCTTTCCTTAGTTATTTCTCTTTGAATCATGTCTTCCACATGAAGTTGACATATGCAACTCACATATTAGCTTGGCAGATTAAAGCCTTTCTTTTTTGAGTTTGAGGTCCCTTGGGACATTTTCCAAAGTCATGATATAGTCATTGTGGGAAAGATCATCTTTATATGCTCCCATGTACTTGGTAAAGAGTGAATGAAAGCTTGGATTTACAGCTCATCTGTTAAGACATTTCCAACATCCCTATGCTCACCGATCATGTTTGTCATAAGCCTTAGATCTTTCCTCATAGAATGTTCTGGGCGTTTCTTATATGAATCAAACATGATTGTTATAGAATGTAAATTGGATACAGACATAGTTCCAAACCTTGTTCTCAGAGCATTCTAACTATGGATGCAACAAACAATACACTAAAAATTGAAAAAGTTGTAGCAAAAATTTGTTATTCTAACTATTTATTCATTTTTTTGTATTGGTTCACTCTGCATGCTTCTCATTATATTGCTATTATAGTTTGTACCATGCATTTTTTAAAGTGTTTAGTAAAATTTCCATTTTGCTAACTTCTTCATATTGCCAGAATTGAAACTGAGTTAATTGACCATATTATTAGAACTATTACCATGAAGCTAGACATCAACAAATATTTATTTGTTGCTCACAACCCAGTGAAAGTGAAGTCACATGTGGAGGATATTGTCAAATTGCTAAGCTATAAATCAAATGAGGTTGTCATTATAGAGATCCATGGGATGGGAGGAATTGGTAAAATAACCATTGCCAAAGCCATTTACAATGAAATTGGTCAGAATTTTGTAGGTAAAAGTTCCTTATGAATGTTAGGGAAGTTTGGAAGCAAGATAATGGTCAAGTTTATTTGTAAGAGAAATTTCTTTTAAGCATAAAAAAAACAAGAAGGAAGACACTACTAAGTTTAAAAATGGGGAAAACTCTAATCAAGGAAATGCTTTCTCAGAAAAGGGCACTTGTTATACTTAACAAAGTAAATAACGAAGAACAACTTAAAGCTTTATATAGCAGTCATGAATGGTTTAATCAAGGCAGTAGAATAATCATCACTACTAAAGATGAATGTTTGCTTAAGTTCCTTTGAGTGGTTAATGTATATAATATGATAGAAAATGATGACAATGAATTTCTTAAGCTTTTTGGTTGGCATGAATTTAAGAAAGAGATTCTTGAAAGAGATTATTGAGAACTTTCAAGAAGGGTTGATTCTTACTCTGGAGGATTGCCACTTGCTTTTAAAATCCTAAGCTTGTATTTATTTGGTCAGGAAATTCTAGATTAGGAAAATATGATCAAAAAATTACAATGAATTCCAAATGATCAAATATATGAAAAGCTAAAAATAAACTATTATAGTTTGAGTGACCATACAGAGAAAGATATATTCATTAGCATATGTTGTTTTTTTATTGGTAAAGACAGAATTTGTGTTTCACAGATATTAAATAGCTACAGACTTCATGTAGAAATTGAAATTACTTGTCTAATAGAGCGAAGTCTTGTAAAAGTTGATAGCAAATATAAGCCTGATATGCAAGACTTACTGCACGATATAGGAAGATGAATAATTTATAAGCAATCGCTAGAGGAACATGAGAAGTGTACCAGATGGTTGAAAAATAAAACTATAAGAATGTTTCTCAATGACTTAATTAATTACATGACCACTAAGTTTTTGCATTTAAATTTGGTAAGTTGTTTCTTCATTACCCATTATGCATTCATTGTCCATCAGTAGTTAATTGTGGGTTTAACCCTTTATTTCTCTATTATATTGCTATTTAATGAGCGAGATATTTCTTTTTGCCCCTTACATCTATTAAATGGGGAATAATAACTGTCAAGGGATTGGCTTTAAACTTGTCATAAAGAAATTCACTATCTTTAAGTAATAAAGCATTCAAGAAGATGAAGCAACTTCAACTGCTTCAATTTAATCATGTAGAACTTGGCAAGGAATAGCCAAGTATTTTGCAATGAACTTTTGGAATTAAAGACCGATGGTAGTTGTAATTCTTTCAATCTATTTTACTCTTTTGAACTATTTTGGAATTAATATTAAAATGTTTTTGTTTTATAGTTGTTGGAGTGGTTGAAAATTCTCAATTTGAGTCATTCTCATCACTTGAGACAACACATCTAACTTTCAAGGCTACCATATCTTGAAAAGCTAATACATAAAGACCGTCCAAGATTGTCAATGGTTCACCCTCCTATTTGAGATCTTAAAAATATTGTTTTGTTAAGTTTAAAGGATTGCAAAGGTCATATCCAAAGAAGTATATATACTTTGAAAACTCTGAATCTTTCTAATTGTTCAAAGATTGAAAAGCTGGAAGAAGACATCCAACATAACTTTAATGGAAAATCAAGTTGCAATAACAAAGGTCCCTTATCATTAGTGAGATAAAAGAGCATTAAATTTGTAACGTTGTGTGGTTATGATGGATTATCATGTGATTTATTTCTATCTTTCATTCAATCTTGTTTATCACCAACAAATAATCCAAAGTCCCTAGTTTGATCATTTTGGAACTTCCCATATTTTGTTCAGGGCCTATCACATCGATTGCTTCTACATGTAGTGCAATATTGCAAATAAGATGAAGCACATTTCAAGCTTCATGTAGGAAAAATCCATAATTAATTGATTTGCATGCACAAGTGGAAAAATAAAAAACTTTCATGAGTTCTCTAACTATTCATGTGGGAGAGTTCAACAAAGTCACTAATACACTTCTAAAGATTATTTCACAATTTTTTCTCTTTATCTCTCTACTACAACCATTGCATAATTTATCTCAATATTTCAATAACATCTTTCTCACATATTTAGATAGTTTTTCAATAAAATAATGTTTTGGTAATTACATGTGCAATAATATGTACATAGAACAATTTCTAAAATCATTCTTGACTCATGGTCATTTTTAGCCCCTCACTATTCTAGCTTATCTATATTCATTTTGCTTCATCACATTATTACCAATATATATATATACACACATACACACCCATAAACACCTTGTTGTCTAGCTATATAGTTAACTTTGTTCCCTTTCTATGTTTATGGTTTAGAGAAGGAATGACAGAGGGTTTAGTGGTGACTCTCTTCCTATAGATAATTATCCTAATTAGCTAAATTTCGATGGTGATGGATCCTCTGTATCATTTGAAGTACCTCAAATCATTAGCAAAAGGTTAAATGGGTTGATTCTATGCATTGTCTACTTTTCTCCCCTAGATAGTACGAGATTTGGATTTCCAGTTAATGTTGTGATATCAAACAATACAAAGGCAACCATTGAGTTTTACAAGCGAGATGCAGTAACTATTTCAAACAATGAAAAGTGCACAACATAATTTCTAATCTAGAGAGAAATAATGAAGTTGAGATTATAATAAATTTTCATGTAAATTAACTGTGAAAATGATGAGCAATTAATTGGTATATGATGAAAATGTTGACAAATGAATTATGTATTGCAAGTTGCTAGTATGATAATTGCATAATGTTGTATACCTATAGCTAGTAGGCTTAATTAAGGATCATATTCTAGCATTTTGTTCTCCTTTAAAATATGTTTGGAATGTTATATTTATATATCAAGATGAGATATAACCATTACACTCAAAAGAGTTATTATTTACTTTAGAAAACTCTTTTTGGGAGTGACCAGTCGACTGTCAGGGGCTCACCAATCGACTATCCACCAAAAAATGACCATTATTTCAAATTTAGGACTAACCAGTCGACTGTTACGAGTTGAGCCATCATGCTCACTTTTTGGATTGCACCAGTTGACTTGCCACAAGTGATCAGTTGACTGATCATTTACAGTGACACAGTTCCAACTTCAAATGGTTATAATTTTCTCATTTCAAGTCCATTTTAAGTGCATGAACTATTGTTGGAAAGATATTTAAGCTATTTTCAAATGAAAGAAGTTTTATATAAAAAAATAAATATAATTTTGGAGATATGATCAAAATAGTGAGAAAAGGTTAGAAACCAGTTTTATGCTGAATTTATATCTCACCACTCAACTTTATAAAGTCATAGATTTTTCATTTAAACCTCGTTTTAAGTGAATGACCTATCATTGAAAAGCTATTTGAGTCTACTTTCTAATAAAATATGTTTTATAGCAATATTTCATAGAGTTTGTGAGATATAAGTAAAATAATGAGCAAAGGTAAAAAATAATTTTAAGTAAAATCTAAATCTCACTATCTTTTAAGCCAAACTTATATTTTGAGAACCAAAATATCATGAGTCAATAAATGCAAATCTAAATCATTGAATTTCATAAAATAATAATTAGCCTATGATTATTATATTTATTCAATTCATTGGTTATCTTGATGCATCCAAACTTCCAACTCTTTTAATCTTTAACTTCTTTAAAGTTTAGAGCACCTTTCATGCATGCTTTCACTATGGGTAAAGCATGGTATTGATATTTCATTGTCTTTAATTCCATGCCCACTCTTCCGTCTTTGGACCATCCTACACATAATATATACAACTTGCAAACCAAATAGTTAGTCCAAATGATTAATCAATTAAGCACATATTACTATTATATTTGTAACTCATATTGTTCATATATTTGTCATCATTAAAGCAATCTCAATGAGAAGGGTTTTAAATTTATCAAAGATATGAAGCCTTGACTTAAGTTGAAGATATCACACCAAATTGAGCTCCAAATTCAAACTTTTGTGCATGAACAGTGCAATTTTTGGGGTTTTTCGATTGTGAGTTATATGAGTGAAATTAATTAGTGGAAATGAGAGAAAAAGAGGATCAAAATTTACTGTAAACACAAAGCCCCAACTTCCTTATAAGAAATCACACCAAAATCAAGCTCAATTTGAAGTTATTCATTCATTAGAGCTATAAAAGTCAGAGCTTAAATGTTGAAATTAATTCTAGAAATCAAGAAAGAAACAACATAAATCATACTCTGACTGAGGCCCTAAAGAGATTTTGAAAAAACTCACCTAAATCATTCCAAATTCCAGCTAAAAATCACAACTATTATATAAGAACCCTAATGCGAGTCTCTGACCAAGCAATAACAGGAACATGTCAGAATCTTGTTGGAAGTGATGTAGAGGTGACAAAACACACCAACAAACCTTAAATCATTTGAAAGGGAGAGCTTGAAGGGGAAGAAGAAATTAGCAGTGGTATGTTTGTTAACTTCCCATGGGAGGGGCACATAACAAAATAAGAGAAAACATAGGTTTAATTCAAAGTTATCCAAGTGTTCAAATATAATGCTACACTAATTTATATTTAAATCTTCTTGAATCTCTCTCTTTTTTTCTCAATTTCCCCTATTGTTTTAAATTATACCAACCTCAAATGCATTTCCATCCTTTCTCCTACTTATTAGATAAAATTCCCACACATAATAAAATATTTAATGGAATAATTTTTCGTAAGGGTTACAAGGCATTTCCAATGAATACATGTTATCCTTGTAATTATATGAAACTTTCTTTGTAATAAGAAAGCTAATGGGAAATATATCAAAATCTTTCCTAATAGCGCCTAAACAATCAACTTAACAAACCACTACTATCTTGTAAGTGCATGTCATACACTTATTTTATATACTTTCCATTGCTTAATTTGCTTTTTTCTTTTTTCTTTTAATGAATTTTATTGTTTTTATGTTCTTTTAAGTGATATGTAGGGCTTTAGAGAGGAATTTGGAGCAAAATTTGAGCATTTGGAAACATATTTGACAAAGTTCAAAATTGCTTACTGGCAATGTGCCCTTTTGTGAACACCCATTTTTAATGAGTGAATGAGAATAACAACATGTAATCATTATAAATCTAAAAAAGAAAAGAAAGAAAATTAAAAATTAAAAAGTGTTATTTTGAAAAAGAAATTTCGATAATTATAGTGATTGAAAATTAAAAAATAATGTAGAATATCTTTTTCTTTTAATAAAATCATTATTGTCAGAAAAAAGTCAAGAAAATCATATTTATGTAAAAATTAAGAAATTGGCTAATTAATATAAGAATCTTAATAAATTAGAAAAATAAAAAAGAAGTTAATCAAAATAAAAGCTTTGAAGATTAAATAACCCAAATGTGGGTGGCTAAAGGAAAGAACAAGATGCAAAAAATGAAAAAGGCAAACAACAAATTGAAAAATAACAACATAGAAATAAGAAAAATGATTAATAAATCCAAAATAAAAAAAAACAAAAATAAAAACAACTAGAGAAAAAAAGCCAAAATGCCACACAAACACACTCCTATAGCATATCAAGTTAAAATGCAGTTTTTTGATCCATACACTATAAAAGAAGATTTTTTTTTAAAAAAAATCCAACAGATGAAAAAGTATTACTTCCTAATACTATAAAATTTGGGACTTAGACTAAATGAGACAAAGTCCCAAAAGGTAGCCAGCCTGACTTGGAAACATTGTTTTCGAGTCTGGCTAGAGTAGCTATTTTTGAAACAAAAAGCTTCCCTGACTTGGAAACAGTGTTTCCTAGTCAAGCAATTTTTTTTTAAAAAAAACAAAACCTTCCCTGAATTTTTTTTTTCCTCTAAAATAAAAGTTATCCTAACTCAGAACTATTGGTTCCGAGACAGGCTTTGATGAGATAGGACATCATTGTCCTGTCTCGTCCAGTAGTGGACCGTTGTGGGGTGGACAATATATTGTTGCGGTCGCCCCCGGTCCTCCCATGCTCTCTTCCCTAGTTCTTTTTCCTCTTCTTCCTCCGCTGTATCTTCTTCTTCTTCTTCACCTCCTCCTTCTTTCTTCTTCATGCTGGGCTCTTTTTTTTTTTTTTTTTTTTAGCTTTAGAAGATTTGAAGGGAATTTTTACTGATATTAATTTTTAAAGTACATAAGATATTTTTTTATATATTATTTTCTTGTAAATGTAGGTGAATTTTTTTTTTTGATAAATGGGTATTATATTTATTTGTTGATGGTTAAGGTAAGAAGAGTAAATGAGATGTTTCATTAGAGTAGTTATTTTTTTTTATTTAAAATATAAAATTACTGTAATTTAGGTTTTTATAATGTGGAGCTAATTTTTGTAAATTGTTTAAATTATAATGTCGTTGTCATTTAGCATTTGATAGAAATTAAATTGCATAGTTTAGTAAGTGGAGAATTAAGAAAATAATAGTACAAAAGTCAATTATCATTTTTATCTTGAAATGCTATACATAATGGAATTGAATAATACGATGGAATGAAATTGAAATTTAGTATTTGATCTTTTAATTAGGCTTGATTACAATTTATTTGTTTATTAAAAAACATTATTGTAGGGTAAGAAATGGACAACACGAAAGAGCTTGTATGTGTATATGCGAATGGAAGAATCTATGAAAGTAACCACGGTGCAATGTTTTAATGCATCAATGTCTAGATGCTCATAATGGACATGAACATCAACTTAGTGGTCCTAAAGTAGGTGGTGGGGTAGAAGCTACGACTTTCCCAAAATCAATTCATGTCCCAATTGATATATAGGTACCCAACATCACTCAACCCAACATGGTACCGCATAAGTACATTGGAAGACGATTCTTATGCACAAAACATGTGGCATGTGGCATCACGATTTCGATCACAGCTAAGTGGAGTTAATTTATATGAACACATCTCGACAGCTAAACTAGTAGTTAACATGGAGCACCAAGCAATGGAGGACTATATCCCAGACACATAACCATTTTCTAGCTATTTCAGTGAGTTGAATAATCAAACATCATTTATCAGTTCTTACTTAAGAGAGGGACCTTCAATTTACCCTAACACTAGTGAACCCTATCGACCCATTGAAGTGAATGATATAACTGATGATGTTGAGGACAATGAGGAGTACGATGATGATTTTCAGTTGGATGAAGAGAATGAGGAGAATGAGTCAGATGATGATGGCGATGACGCTGGAGATCTTCTAAATCTCATGCCAGTGTCACCCATAAATGAATATGAGGATCCTACTACAACATTTTTTGAAAAAAGTCAAGATGGAGGCGGCCATGGATAGTGATTCACAAGGAATAGGTGGTCTTTTGGATGTCAAAGAGTTGTGCATCGACCTGCAATATTCTAACAAGCTAGCACTACGACACATAGTTAAGTTGTATTCTGTACATGCACACAACACCTTCATAGTGTACCATTCGTCAGCAAAATATGAAGAATATCATTGTGTAAATTACAATGATAGCTGCAACTTAAGGATTAGGGCATGTAAAAAGTCAATGAGGAATCACTGGTAGATAACAAAATACAGGGTTGTACATACTTGCCTCACTGCTTCCCTTTCTCAAGATCATCTAAAGCTAGATTTTGATGTCATTGCATCATGTATTGTTAGGATGGTGACAGATAGACCCAATGTGTTAGTATCTCAAATAATTGAAAGGATGAAGAGCTTGTTTGGCTATATCGTGTGGTACCAAAAAGTGTGGAAGGCAAAGCATCAGGTGATGGGTGTAGCATTTGGTAATTGGGTGAACTTATATGAATTACTGCCCAAGTGGCTGGCCACTATTAAACATTTTATACCTGGGTCATATGTAGAGTTTTGTTACAGGGGCTCCCTTCAGCGTAGTTCAAAAAGGGAATCGATGATAGGGTTTTAGCGTGTGTTCTGGGCATAGAAGTCGTGCATTGATGCGTTTGCATACTTGAAACCAATTTTATAGGTAGATAGAACATTCCTTAGTGGCAAATATAAAGGAACATTGTTAATGGCTACTTCATAAGATAGGGAAAGGAATGTGGTGCCACTTGCATTCATAATTATTGAAGGTGAGACACAAAGGGCATGGTCATGGTTCCAATTAAACCTACAAAGATGAGTGGTAAGAGATAGACAAGGGATATGCTTAATTTTAGATCAACACCTATCAATTTTAGCCTCAGTATCAAACCCGTGGATTGGGTGGCAACCACCGTACGCTCATTATGTCTTCTATATCTATTATGTGGCAAGCAACATGAACAAACATTTTGGAACAACATGGTTGAAAGAGAAGTTTATAAATATTAGCTATTCGTATAAGCAAGATGTTGTTGACACCCAATTAGCTAAGCTTTCCCTTTTACACTAACAAGCTGGTGAATGGATCACTAATATACCCTAACACCATTGGACTAGCGTGTATGATGTGAAGGGTTTTCGAGATGGGCATATGACCACCAACCTTGTTGAGAGCATGAACAGAGTGTTCAAGCATGTTAGGTAGTTGCCTATAACTGGCTTGACAAAGCCATCTTTCACTGATTGAATGAGTACTTCTCCAACATTGTCAAGTTATACACCTACTACATTGTCACCATTCTCGTTCACCCCATAACAAGTGCCTTTTGATATTTACTCAACCTTAACAACTGAGTATGGTCATGCCTTCTTCTACTTTAGTGATTCATCCCAATAGTGGTTCTTCACACCATAACAGCCAATTCCTCTAGTTTAGTCCCCAATTTTCAATTTAAATACGTCACTGATTGCTCCACAAGATGCATAAGAAGAAGAGGTAGCACAGTTACAATCGTGATGACCACAACACACTAGGAAAAGGCCTAGTTGAGGAACTAGTAATCATTTTTTCAATGAATAGTCCTCTGCATCTTATTCCTATTATTACTCTTAAAACATTATACACATGACATGTAATTTAGATTTTTTTCTCACTCATGACAAGTAATTTGGTTGTTTTTTTTAACTACTGCAAGCCGAAGTATCATTTCCATAATCTACGTCATATTTTTATTACTTATTTTTTAATTTCTAATTTTTCCACCATGCATTTCATTATTCACACTTAAACACTTTTTTTTTCATTTTCACTATCCAATAAAATTTTTATGTTAATTTTACTTATTCTTTCATATTAAATTATTTATAAAATCATTACAAAGGCCTTGAAATGCAATATTTTGAGACCTAAATTTTTTTTTTTTAAGGACTTTGAATATTTCATTCAGAGTCCTTTTTTAAAAAAAATAAAAAGTCCCTAAATTGGAATCATTGGTTCTAATTTATGTTATAAATTGTTTTTTTTTTTAAAAAAACATGTGTGAAACGAAAGTTATGATTCAGATTTATCATTTATAGCATTTAGGTGTAATAGTTTATAATGTCATGAATTTTTTTTAAAAAAATGATGTGTATGCCTAAAAAAACCCATTAAAATGCCCAAGAAGAAATGGAGGTAGGGTGGTTAGCATAGCTCAAAGAAAGTTAGGATTAGATGTTATGCAATAAGCATCCATATTCATCCTCAATCTTCACGTCAATTCAGTGAGAAAGAGGGAAAACATTAATGGTAAGACGAGAATTTGGGCTAGTGATTGAAAAAGAAAGAGGAGAGGAGAGAGTTTAGTGAAAAACAAGAATATAGAGGGAATACTGGAAGGGAAAGGAATTCAAGAGAAGAGAAGCTCGAGAAAATAACAAAAAGAGTGAGGAAGTGACCAAAAGTGAGGGAGAGGGGGTTGAAATAGTGAGGAAGAGGGAAAACATAAGTCTAGGAGAGGAAGAACCCCGGAGAAATTAGAAAAGAATTAGAGAAGAGGAGTGTGAGTAGAGAAAAGGAGCTAGAAAAGACTAAGAATCTAGAGAGGCATGAAGTTGAAAAAACTAGAGAGGGAACGTAAAGTTGAAGAGTGCAGAGAGGAAAGGCTATCGTGCTCTTCTCCATTTCACTAATATAAAACATGGATGAACAAAGACAAATGAGAGGAGGCTAGATATGTGATAGGCCAAGGATTAAAGAATGTAGCAAACCAAATGTAAAGACAAAGCAAAAGTGCATGTAAAGATGAAAACTGAGCAAGAAAAGAGACTAGAAAAAGCTCAAGGAAGGAGGCTGCAACAAGAAAGATAAGAGAATCAGAGAAGAAATGGAGAAGAGGAGAAGAAATAGAGAAGATGGTCAAAAGATAGCTGAATGAAGGTTGTAACAAAAATTAAGAAGCAATGATATGGAGGAAAAGGACTAATACCTCTGCCTTATATTTGTAGAACAGAGCAAAGGAAGAAAGGTGGCTTTAGGGAACTCGATGGCTTAATGAGGAAAATATTGGAAAAGAGAACAAAGGAACAACTCCTGAGTTAGTGGTCATGTTTTGATCGAAGAGAAAAGGTATCTAAGTTTTCTTGCCTTAAGGTATATACTTTTATAGAATGTAACCATTTCTTGTCACTGATTTATGTGAGATTGGGGTTTCAGTGTTATATAGTTGAGTCACACGTTAGGCCTTATAGGATTTACTGAGTTCATCATGTACTATTTTAGCTTAGAGAATCAAGGGGGAATAGGATTAGGTTGTAATATGTGAATCCTGAATAGTTTACTCTCCCTTGTTACCTACAGTTTGATATTTGTACTGGACATTAAGATGGCTTTGTAATGCTTGACTTGATAATGTTACTAAGGGTTAGTAATAGTGTAACACTTGCTAAGTTAATGCAAAAATTGTTCTTTTAGCTAGAATGAAGGTATAAATATTTGTAATGTGTAATATTAATCAGATGTGAGCTCTGGCTCAATGGTAAGGCAAGTCATCCGAAGTTAAGGGGGCGTGGGTTTGAGATATAGCTCCATCCTCCCTCAACATTTTTTTTGGTATTGACACGTGTCACCTCCAGGCAAAATTATAGAAATACCCTTCATTATACCCTTCTTCTTCCTCTGTAGAACGAGAATTCTCGTCCCTCTTAGTTTCTAGTTTCTGCTCCATCCACCACCATATTCAACCTTCAGCCAGCTTCCTCCATCATCAGCGAAGCTTTCTGGGCAGCCACCGCCTACCGTTGGTCGGCGATAATAACTTTTCTAATGGTTTCACGTCATAACCATGGGCAGCAAGTTTTCAGCGATTTTGGTGAGTTTTAATCTATTTTTTCATGAGAGTGATGTTAGGAGATGCATTTTTGGCCCTTTCCCATTGAATTTCAGCTTTGGAAGCATGATTTTAGGCAAGTTTTTTAGAGTTGTTATGATAAGGACTAAACTGAAAAGTTTTGAAATTTGGGGTTTTCAAAAAATGGTGAAATTCTGCAGTTTAATAGGTTTAAATTGGTCTTATAGGAACACTTTTAAAGTGTATGACATAAAACCCAATTGTTCTTCATGGTTTTACTTGAATTGAAGGAAAGAGTATGAAATGGGGGACTAAAGTGAAAATTTAGAAAGTGTTTAAGGCAGTGAATGTAAATTGATGAAAATTTTGGGAAAGTTAGGGGATGGAATCAAGAATTTTGATCTAGGGCTTTTTTTAAGTAATGAGAAGGGAATGGAATATGAAATTGGTAATGGTAATATGAAGAATTAAAGAGAATATGCGATGAAGTAATAAGATAGGATTATGATTGTTTTATGACTTTGTTAAGGCATTATAATGAACCAAAATTGATGTGTTTAGTGATGGGAATTGAGGAAAGTATATTTTGATGATATAGGGATTGTGGGTGAACTTTATTGTTAAACAAGAGAATAAGATAAGGTTATTTAGCGTACGACATCCACCAGGTAAACAATAGCTTTTCCTACTGTATAATTACCATTGTATTTATGGTAGCATAATTGTTAAACTTATTACTCTTGCATATGAACTATGAATTATGATTGGTATGTGATATTCATGTAAAATTTGTAAAAGAGAGACTTGAATAAAAAAGGGAATGTTTTACTAGAGAATTGATATTGAAAAAGGGAAAACTCATAAATGGTAGTTCCGTAGATTTAAGGAGGACAAGATAAGATGGATGTTTTAATGTGACCTTGTGACTCACAACCATATGAGTGATTTACCCTGAGATGCTGTGTGCTCTCAACCAATATGAATAACCCAAGGGATACATACGCTCGACCATATGGGTGATTTACACCGAGATACTGTGTGCTCTCAACAAATGATTAAACTGCATGGGCCACAAGTCCATGAACGATGCTTGATGTCTAATAATCCTCCCTAGAATCTAGGTTCTGAGCCAACTATACTTTGAATTAAAAAAAAAAAGTTTTTACATGTTCTTTAACAAAAACCCAAGGGCTAAGTCCCCTTGACCATTGATAAAAGTATACAAGGGCTAAGTAACCCTCACCAATGGAAAAGATTCTCCAAGGGTTGTGGATCCTCGACCATGAAAATGTGATTTCCAAGGGTTATGTAAGCATGACCAATTTAAACTTTCCATGGAATGAATGTTACTGCATGTTTATGGTTTAAAGTGTTAAAGGTTTAAATCATAACTTCCGAAAAACTAACTGGTTTAAAAGGTATTATTGATTTATTACTGGAACACTACCTGTTTACATTTTAGTGAATTTCAAGCAGCCATCCTAAGCAGTTTATTGATCAAGAGGGCTATAGGAGCCTTGTTGACACTATTAACATTTTGGGTTTCTCCATTTTATTGAGATTTTTGTTATATTTGGTATGTAAATGGTAAAGATGTAAATAGATGTAATTGATATGCATAACCATAGGTAGATTCCCCATTCCCCTTGTGTTGTAGTTGTCTCTGGATTGAATTGAGAGTTGAGCTCTCTTTTATGTATATGATTGTTTTGGCAGATGTTTGTAGAAACTTCGGGAGGTCTCAGTTACAGAGGAGACTTTGTCGAAATTTCTACAAATTTAAGATGAATACAAATCTGCTTGGTTATGAATGTCTATAATGTATAATTGCAACTCAATTAGGAACCAACATGTCAGGCTTACAAAGGCAGGCAAGTCTCGTTATTTGTGCCAGTCACACTTCGGGAATTGGGGTGTGACAAATAGATTATAATGCTGTAATTTAATATGCATTTGTCACTTATTGAATAGGTAAAATGGGAAAGTTTGGAAGTGTATTTTTTTTTTTAAGCTTCAAACATGCATAATCTGGTTTTTGATTGAGCTTGATTTCAACTAATATTAAGTTCAAGTAAATGTGCAAATGAATAAATATTTTGATTGCTAGGTAATACTACTTTTTACAGGAAAAAATATTGGGTGGTACACTTATGTGACAGCTAATGTAGCGTACTAGTCACAATAATTTCTTTTTGAATAATTTTATTGAAATTGGTATACTAAACCAGCTGTCACCCAAGCATAGCAGGATTAGCTAATATTTTTTCCTTTTTACAGTGTGTGATGAGATTCTGCCATTATAAATATTGCCATTTCGTATTTTTGTCACATCTATCCTTCCACTTATGAACCTTATATTGAGGATTGGGAAACAACCAAGAATCCCTTAAATAAGGATCAAAGAGAAGTCTGGAAAGGAGCTTCCAATATTGGCTTTATTTTTAGTTTTATTTTTATTTTTATCTTTTTTCCTCCATGTCTTTGCTAAATAATACTTGAAATTATGTGATCATTGATTAAACACAAGCACACCGACACTTGATGTACATGCTTATAGTTCTTCACTTTCACATTATTTTCATTTTGATTTCATTTGTGTTAATGTGTGGCAACCTTAAACTTCTCATGCATTTAAGAATTGTGATAAAAGTCATGTGAGACCTTTATCTCTTTAGATTTTGAAAGTTAATATAGTATTTTTTTAAGAAACTAAAAAATAAATAAATACAATTTTAAAATGGTTCCTTCAACCATTTATTTTTAGTGTTGTTGTGTGAGAATATTAATCTCCTAAGGTTCTCACAAATTAATCAATAAAGGTCATGTGAGACCTCAAGTTTCCTTAAACTTTGAAAATTAATATACAATTACCCGTAATGCAAAAATAAGTTATTCCTAAATTACAACTTCATTTGGGATTACTCATAAAGCAAACATAAAATAATTTTTGAATCACAAACTTAAGGATCATTCATAATGTAAAAAAGAAATAATTTCTAAACCACAAATTAATTTAGGGTTACTTGTGAAGAAAATATAAAATGACTTTTTAGATCACAAAATTAAGGATTTTTCATAATGTAAAATAAATAATTTATAAATCACAAATTATTTTGCTTTAGAAATCATCATGTGGGATCGTCCAACTCCTCAAGCACTTAGGAATTAATAAATAAAAGTCATAAGTTATCCTTAATCTCCTTAGGCTTTACAAATTAATATCTAATTTTTTGAAAGGATTAAAGTGGCATGATTTCTAAATAATATTATTTTGCCTTTTGTTTCAAGGAGTTGTCATGTGAGAACATTACTTCTTAACCACTAAAAAATTAAACAGTAGAGGCTACCTGAGATTCCTAATCTCTTTAGGCTTCAAAAATTAAATATTATTTTCCAAGAAATAAAATAAAAAATAATTTTAAAATAACAAAATAGTTTATTTTACTTGCTATTTTAAAAAAAACGAAAATCACAAAAGACTTCTCTTTAATTATTTCATTCCTATTGAAAAATTAAAACAAAGAATTCTAATTTCAAAAACAAACAATATAAATTGAAAAAGATCCTAAAAATCCTTTTCTTTGGCAGGTTTGTTCTTGTTTCAAAACTAAATAAAAAATCCCATTTTAAAATCCAAAAAGAACATTAATCCAAAAGAATAACAATATTTTTGTTTTTTAATAATTTCATTCCCCACAATACCAAAAGTCCAAAAAAACATAATTTCAAAATCATAAAAATCCTTTTTCCATTATAATTTCGTTTCACTTTCAACATTAAAATAAAAATATAAATTAAAAATTCCAAAAAAAATAAAAATTGAAATAAAAGTAGAGAACATGAAATTATGATGATTTTGTATTTAAAAATACAAACCAAAGTCCAAACTGTTTTGCTTACGAAATTCAAATTGATTCACGTTGTCATGCTCATTTCACAAAAATTAAAAGACACCAACTAGTTTTCACAATTTTCTTTATCAAACTATGCAGATTTTGATCGTTATCGTTGGATCTATAAGTCCTAGGCTCTCATCCATGGTCATATCGACCCTTGTAAATATCATTTTATTTATCTTTAATTTTAATTCTGATTTTTCTGTGTTGTTTTCATGTATTTTAAAGAAGGTGATCTAAATAATACTAAGGCTATATTACATTAATTTTGATTGACTAGTTTAAGGTCCTATGAACAGTAGGGTGTCTAACTCCTTCCTCACACTCTAATCGGCTCTTGAACCTATCTTTGTTCATGCAAATCACCTTTCCATTTCTTCTTCTTTAAAATGGTTTTCCAAAGTGTTCCATTAAAAATTTTGTTGGCAACTCCTAAATTAAATTGATTTTTGAAATTGTTATCAAAATTTGTCTATATTGCTCAAAATTAAGAGATTCCATATTCTAATAAATGTACAAGATCACACAATTGGAATATGGCAAGTATACAATATGAATTTTTGAAGTTTTCTATCATGAGTAATTTCTTGCATGTGAAGGAAAAGTTTTAGTCCAGCCTCATTATAGGATATATCCTTTGTATGAAGCCCAAAAATAGTGATTCTAGTGTTCAAATTGAAGCCCAAGATGTCTAGTTTCTAATATGCTTAGAATTAGTGCATTTGAAGATCCACAAAGAGAGTTATGCAACTTTTAGCATTGGCTACTCATAAATGCAACAAATCCTAATTCAACTAAGAGTCTCTTTTTAATAAGATTTCCAATTAATCTCAACTTGGAGTGCTTTCAAACACCTTGGACATGTGTTAATACCTTAACAAATGAACAAAAGAGGAAGAATGACATTTTTAGAGTTTGACTTTGGTCAAAAGATTAGCCTTCTTCCTTAATTTTCTCACTATAAATTAATCATGTGGCAACCCTCTCTTCAACTATCAAGCTTTCACACATTCTTTCTCTATCTCTTTCACACACACACACACTATACACATTCTCATACCAAGTTATTGGAGGCAAGATCTCCATCAAGAGAGGGATGACAATGTTGGAGACAAAATCAAGGATGAAGTGCATACTTTGATTGTCTTTGAAAAAAAGTTTCTCTATTATCCTTTACTTCTTTTTCATGATTTTTTTTTTCCATTGTAGTTTTGATTTCTAAGATGTTAGGTTAATTTTCTTTTAGGGTAAGCGTAATGTGGAGACTTTAAGATTTTGTAATGTTTTCAATTTGAGATTATTATGTTTTAATTCAAACTAAGTTGTTATGATTTTCTAGATTTGATTGTTAATGATCATGCTTTTACTTGTTTGGTGTGGTCAATTAAGCTTGTTATTAGTTTTATCTATTGCTGGTTTAGGATTGTAAGCATCATATGATTCTTAATCAAAGCAGTAACTTCTTAATTCATTGTTTTGTTGATTTAAACAAAAATATAACATAGAAAAATGTTTTACATCAGGCTAGAAACTCTTGAATGGTTGTGCTTCAGTGAGGACTTTGATTATGAATCATATAATGCTTACAATCTTAAACTAGCAATAGATCATACTAAAGCTATATAATTGGACGTTCTAGTTATCTAAACCATTGACTTAGTGAGAATTGGTAAGAATAATAATTAAAACCTAAACATATGTGTCTTAATGGTGGAAGCAATCCTTTAATTGATTCATTATTATTTGATCAATCCATTCAAATCAATTGCTTTTATTTCTTTGCTATTTTTGCATTTTAATTTTTAGGATTTAATTCTATTCTAATCAACACTCAGTCCATTTCCATTAGTCCTTAAAGTTATTGCATCCACTTGTTTAATATACTTTCAGTTGTTTAATTTTCTTATTTCATAATTATTTTATTATTCTTATGTTCTTTCAAGTTTTGTGTATGGTTTTAAGTGCCAAAGAGAAATTTGGAGCTGAATTAAAGCTTTTGGAAACAAATTTAGTAGATTTTGCAAAGTGCTGAATTGCTTGCCGACAACATCCCTTAATTTAGTCATAATTTTGTGTATATTGCTCAAAGTTGAAAGATTCCAAATTCCAACAAAATTATACTTCCAAAGCTTTCTAACAATACAAGATCATGTAATTTGAACATGGCAAGTTGGCAATATGAATTTTTCAAGTTTGCTATTAGGAGCAGTAACTTGTGTGCAAAGGTAACTTTTTGGTCCATTTTTTATAGAGGATATTTCCTTTGTTTAAAGCTTAACAATAGTGACTCCAGTGTCTAAATTGAAGCCTCATATAAAAGAATGATACAATATTTACCACTAGCTGCTTAGAATTCCAACAAGTCCTAATACAACTAAGAGTCCTTGTTTCATAAGATTTCTATTTAAGCTCAACTTGGATTACTTTGAGATTCCTTTGACACATGTCAACACCTTAATAAATGAGGAAAAGAGGGAGAATGATGTTTTTGGAGTTTGACTTTTGTCAAAGGATGATTTGTTTCCATCTTAAAGATTATTTTCTAAACTTTGATTAAGTTTTGATTTGTGAGGACTTTTCTTATACTAAAGTTGATAGACATTTGTATAATAAACTATAAATTAGTGACTATATAATCATTAGTCAATATGTAGATGAAATGCTAAATTTTTGAACTAGTATAAATGTTGTGCATAAAATGAAAATGTTTCTTGCATCCAAATTTAACATGAAAGATATGGGTGAAGTTAATGTAATTTTGGGTGTTAAAATTATAAGGAAAGGTGATAGTATATTATTGTCACAAGAACATTATGTTGAGAAACTTCTTATGAAGTTTGGTCATTATGATGACAAACCAATGCATATTCCATATGATTTTAACACTCAATTAAAGGAAATCGAGGTGATTATATTGCTCAATTTGAGTATGTACAAATTGTTGTTAGTTTGTTGTTTTTATCGAACTTCACTTGACTAGACATAACATATTTTTGTGTAGAATGGGTAAGTATACACAAATCCTAAATCATGATCATTGGACAGTTTTTATTAAGTCAATGATATATTTGAGAGGTACAATGAATTATGGTATTGTGTATAGTGAATTTCCTATTGTATCAAATGGATACAGTGATGGAAACTACATATCAAATTTAGATGAGACAAAATCCACTATTGGTTATGTATTCATCATTACAAGTGGTGCGTAACTTGGAAATTCGCCAAATAAATTACTATTGCCAGACTAACAATGAAATTAAAGCGTATTGCACTAGAATTAGTTGGCAATGAAACTAAGTAGTTGAGAAACTTCTTAGTTAATATTCCATTAGGAGTGAAGCAAACACCTACTATGTCTATGCATTATGATTATCAAGTAGCAATAGTCATTGCAAAGAATAAAACTTTTACTGATAAGAGTAGACACATACATTTATGATAGAATGTGGTTAAGCAGTTGCTATATGATGGTATTATATTTATTGATTATGTAAAGTCATAAGTGAATTTAGTAGATCCTCAACAAAACCTTTAGTGAAATATTAATATTTTGAAACATGAAGGGAAATGGACTTAAATCAATCTAAAATTAACATTAATGGTAAGCTAACTTTTGTATTGAAGATCCAATGAAAAATATTCATTTAGGAAATAATAACTTACCTGATAATTCTACTATTATGATTAGTTTTAGTGCCTTCCTATGATGTGAGAAAGTGCTATAATGCATTGAATGACAGGATGAGCATAATGCTCTTTATGATTTTCATAGCCTTGATAGTTGGTGTATACATTGTAGATATACTTGACAAAATTACATATATGATTATGGAGTACGGTTGCTTCTTTAAGATTGTGGCAAAATCTTTCAATCATTCATGAACTACTAAACACATGCATGGCCTATTAGTGCAAAACCATATGAACAACAGGCTTTATGGGGGAGTAATATGACTAATAAGTCCTTTAACTTGCAACCAAGAGTATTTGGTTCATAGAAGTTATCAACTTCACCAAGAGCTCTATAAGTTAAGTCATATCTCTCTAGATCTTGTTCATAGGTCAAACAACACCAAATTTGAAACAATTACACTCATGTATGTAACCCAAAGATTTTTCATCTAACCTAAAAATTTTTCTTTCGTACTAATTTTTTTAAATATGTAGGAATTTGTTGGGTATGCGAGTAGTATTTCAAATGAACCAAGTCCCATAGTGCTTGGAATAGCTATCACATTAATTTCTAAATCATACATTACACAATGCTTGGAAAAGCAAGCCTAATAGTTTCTAAACCCCTATAATTACAATTCATTCTCTTGGGTTACTACACATTAAAAACCTATTTTGAATAGTTCTATTCTTGAGCTTTTGCATTGGAAGAGTCAGTTCTTGTACTAGGGAAAATTTGTCTATATTTATTAATTTTGATGCAATGAAATATTCCTTAAAGGAAGCTTTATTTTCATGACTCAAACTAAAGATTTTTTATCCATTGGCTCTAAATTTTACAACAAAAATTACTTAACTCACCTAGCTGAATTAGTTCATAAGGTTAGAGCACTTTCTACTAACAATCTACTTATGAAAGGAGAAGGTTTTATATACCCATATATATGTGTGTGTATATGTGTATTTACACTCTTACATATCAAGGAATATATAAGTGAATATGTATACGTAACCCCTTTGTTCTTACCTATGATATAGCTAACTAAATTCCCCTCTTGTTATTCCAAGAGGTAAGGGGAACTAATCCATCATATATAACTAGGAAATCCATTAAGAAATGGGGAAAAAAAAGTTTCTTGTCTAAATCCTAACTTGGCCAAAATTAACTATATTTTAGCCATGCCATTTAAATGAACCTAATTGTTCTCACTTCTCACTACCACTTAAAATTTACCATCCATCTTCAACGTTTCCAATTATTTTAGAGCAGTCACCACCATGATTATGACTTCACACACAATAACATACACTTTTGTAAGTAACCCTCGTACTTAAATTTAATCAAATAAATGTAAAAGTTCATTTTAGTGTTGACTCAACTGCTCTCTAACAAGAGTTCACATTCACATTTTTTAATTAACAAACCATTGGAATTGATGAAAATAGGAATCCACTATATTTAAACTTACCATACTTGTTAAAGCTTCCAATAGCCAAATCTTGTTCTTCCCATGATGTAAAATTATGATAAAATGCAAAAATAGGTTCATGGAGTAAGCTTCAAGCATCCAACCATGTTGTCAAGAAGGGTTTAAGAAATCAAGAGCCAAAACCATAATGTTAAACTCAAAAAGATGGAAGAAACGATAAAAATCCAACAAGAACACAAGGGCACAATTAAATTTTAGAAAATCCCTACCCTTTGTTGGCGAGAAGAAGAGAGGATGCTTTATGCAAAAAATATAGAAATTTCCAATTTGGAATTAACCAAATAAATGGATGGAGATAGTATAAGTCAAAGCAAAGGTGGCAAATATTGACAAATTCAAGCAAAACCTTGGGAGAAAAAAGAAGGAAGCTTCATTCATTCATACAAGA
Source organism: Delonix regia (assembly GCA_037074485.1). Lineage (NCBI taxonomy): Eukaryota > Viridiplantae > Streptophyta > Magnoliopsida > Fabales > Fabaceae > Delonix > Delonix regia. Next base: position 10,761,307 of record CM073459.1, read on the forward strand.
GTAGAAACTTTTATGAGACAAAAAGGACATGTGAGGGAGAAGAAGAATAGGGAGGGAATTTTGTTAATTTGAATTAGGAACATGTGGCAAAATCTAAAAAAAAAAAAAAGAGATATTTCTTGACATGCACAAAAGGGGTTTTAGACTTGGATGGTTATGTATGCATAAAGTGTGTGATAGCAACTTTGCTAGCCACGTCCTCAAGTTTTATCAATTTTCAATTTATATTTAAGTCATAATTAATTATTGTTTAATTTCCTTTCAATGAATTTAAGTTTCCATATATCTTCAACCTTAATACATTCTCACTCTTTCCCTCAATCAAGAATGTTGTAATTAATTTCATTCAAGTAAAAATTAATATAGAAAAAGGAAAATTTCCATAAGTTTTACAATGTAAGTGAAGGGAGTTGAGACATGGAGATGAAATAAAAAAGAAAAGAAATCTTTCTTAAACCTTAAACATAATTAAGCATAAAAAGGTAACAAAGTAATTTTCTACATTTTAGTTAAAATTAGTGATATAATTACATAAATTTAATTGTTATTAACAAAAGTTCATTTTTTTACTTGCCAACATTAATTAACATTTAAGATTTTTATTTTAATATAAAATTAAAAAATATTTTCTTATATTTCAAAGTTTGAGTATTAATTATTTTAATTAAGCAGTAGCTCAAACATATTACATATATATATATATATATATATATAGGGGTAGAGAGTGAGTGAGAGTGAATGAGAGTGAGAGAGAGAAGTCTTTAATTCCTTTTTAAACTATCCTTTATTGAATTTAAGTTTTTATATATTCTTTATCCAAATACATTCTCACTCCTTCCATTACAAAAGAAAAGGCTTTTGCGAAGATTTTTTTAATCGCTTTTGTGAGGATTTTGACCGTCATAAAGTGGCTCTATGATGGTCAATGAAAATGTTATAGAAACCACTGACACAAATGAAATAACAACATTTTTCCATAAACCCTTGTAAAAGTCTTCACGATGGCACGACCTTGCGATCATCAAAAAACCCTCACTAAAGTCGTCACAAAAACACGTTATTGCGAGGGTTAAAATAAGCATTATTGTGCCAGGTTTTGTAGCAATTTTGTTGACCTTTACAATCACATGCCAATGCAATGGTTAAAAAAAACTAATGTCGCATTATCATGGTTTTGCGACAGTTGTGACTAAACTGTCATTGATGGTGTTATATTTTCTATGGCAGCAATTTTAGCCGTCACTGATAGGTTTTTTTTTAAAAATATATAACTTTAATTTTTTGTTTCAATTTTTTTCCCTAAATCAGTATCCTGCAAATATGATAAATCCTTAATCATAACAACATAATCTGATACTTAAAGCTAACAGGGCCTACTTGATAATCAAATGTAAACATAATTACATACAATGTTGAACATAAAACCATAATTAACTCTAAACATAATAGGATACTAAATAATAACAAAATCTAACAATAAACAATGATAAGATATCCTAACTAGCTAATTGTTCCTACTAGATAGACTTGGCGAAGGATTTGAAGGCAGGTTTGCACTATCTTGCTCACTAGGTACCTAAAAATTGAAGACAAACTTTGATAAGCAATGAATTGAATAATAAAGATAAAAGAACTTTATAAACAAGACTTATACAAAACAAAAATGATTAGAGAAATACCCTACGAGATAGTATGAATGCGAACTCTGGGGGCAAATCTCCCTAGACATTTTTGAGGAGAAAAGACACTATTGCATTTGTTCATTGTTGTTATTATTAAATCAATAATTTGAGCTCTTCGTTGTGCATCTATTTGGTCTCTTTCTACCATTTCATCTCTAAGTGATACAACTTCCATCTGTAGCTTAAGTAAGATGGTCCAAATGGTAGAATCCTACCAACATGACATCCAAACACTTGGGAGGGACAAACACTCACTCCTGTTCCTTAAACTCATCTAGAATGTACCTGAATCCCTAGAGCCTGTGAAAATGAGTCTTGCAGGGAAATTTCTTGTGTGCAAGAGCTGGATGCCTTAAACTCAACTATTGTTTCCTACATATTAGTTTAAAATAAAAGAACAATAACTTTTATCAACATTAAACCATTTGGAATGAATCAAAAATCAATAATATAACATGAAAAAGGTCATAATCATACACCAATTACTTGAGCATCCTCATTAATGAACAATCCATTAGCCCTCTTGTGCACTGTGATCTAAACCTCTCCCCCGGAAGCTAGATCTCCACACTCTTCCTACTACATTTGTTTTCATATTCTAACATATCAAACAGTTATACAACATTTAAGTGTAATACATTTTACTAATATAAAGTCACCATATCATCTTTTTTCTATGCATGACTCTTCGAACCACTAGTGTGTGGGATCGTTTGCTTCCTATTATTTTCTTTAATTTTTGCAATAGTGGCCTTGTATTTGGCCAAAGCATATTAATTAGATTATTAAAAATTGATATAAAGACAAACTAGAAATATATATATATATATATATATATATATAGTTTTGTTGTACCTTAGTTTTTAGGTCAAGTCAGTAATCGACAAAGGATGCCCATTGCTCCTTTTGAATGCCCTCTGAGGCTAAGCCAATTAACTCATCTCTCGTTTTTGTTTCATCATCTAAATATGCCCATAATCAAGAGTGAAAATATTTCTACTAGCGTCCCAAGGATTCAAGAATAATTTTCCGATAAACCTCCTCAACAACAAACTTTACCTGCAAGATATATACATATATATATATATATATGTATGTATATATATATATATATATATATCTATCATAGAAAAATCAATAAAGAAGTTGTGAAATTTATATGGAAATTAGATAGAAAATGCATTATTACCTGTATTTGGTCTCTAAATGTCATTTTTATATTCAAGAGGTACCAACTTCCACTTTTGCTAACTAATGGGTAACTTATTAAAATCTTTTACAATGCTCCCAAGAATGAAAGCCAACAATCTACCAGTTTCTCTGGTGGGCTGGTTGTTGGGGTTGAATGGTACAATCACCCTTTCACCCCTTGGATGAGTCCAAATGTCATACACTGTTAGGTGCATACTCTTAACTTGACAATTCACATATAAAATGTCTATGTTAATGAATGAACATACAAGAATCAACATTGCATTGAATCTCATTAATTAGTCTACTTACCAATGACATCAACAATCCATCCTCTCTTACATGGTCATGGTATAAGCTATACAGGCTATTTGTTTGAAACATGCTCTTTTTGTTGCTACCCAACATTGGCAGTGGTACTTTGAAAGGTAGGTTGTTCATTTGAAACATCTACTAGGGTACTTGGAAGGAAAGGCATAGATTGATCACTAGAAGTGGTAAGGCTTGGCAAACCTCATCATTGTGTCAAAAGATGATGGTACCGGACCTTCAACTTCATCCATAATCTTATTGTCATTATGAACCCCAAATGCATCATGGATCTTATCCTGAATAGGATCAACCCTAAAAGTTCTTTCTTCTACACCTTGGGACACTAACATAAGTTATACATAAGGTAAATCTCTACCTCTTTCCCCATGCCTTACCCAGAAAGTATACCCTTGCGAGAATGGTTTAACAATTAAGTGATCCAGCACAACTTTTCTAGTCTGCCATTTCTTAAACTTACATTTTAGACAAGGGCATATTATTTTACCCTCAACACCCATATTAGCAAAAGCAAAATCTAAGAAACTATTGAGTTCTTTTAAGTATTTAGGTGTATTTTGGAGTTTGGCAATCCAAGACTTATCCATTTCTAAAAATAAAATAAAATCAATAAAACTATCACTAAAAAACAATTAAGTTTGGAACATTAACTTTACCAATACCAAACAACCAACATCAACATATTATTATCCAACATTAAAGCTATCATTAAAAAAGATAACGTTCAAAGTACCAGCTATAACTATATTAAACAACTAATATCAAAAGATCACTATATATCTATTCCAATAAAGTTATTAGAAACATAAACAACTATCTATCGAAAAATAAAATGCAATAAATTAATGTCACTTTATTAGCAATAAGCAATTTACTTTTTAATTATAGTGAAACTTCTTCCCTCTAATGTATGGGACTTCTAAAACCAAATCCCTTTTCCCACCCCATAAAAGAGGCCCTAGCCATTATTCACTCATATCCTTAGTAGTTTTAGAATTATTTGAAAATGGGCAGAATCTTACTTTTAACATCTAAAGTTATATTTAGCTTTTGTTTTTAGACTTAAAAGTTTGTATAGTTCTTTAAAGTTTCCCAAAAAGTAAAATGTTAATATAATCTTTTCTTTAACATTCATTTACATACATTTAATCCCGTTCAATTTTTGCTTCTAAACTCAAGGACTTCTCCATTCAGGACACTATTGTAATTATCATATTAGCAACAAAGCTACACTTTTGTAATTATCGATATAGTTTAAAATTACATTATCTGATTTTAATAATTTTAAAAGATCATTATATATTCAAAATGATATTGAAAAAAAACTAACTTGTGAATGCCGGTGAGGGGGATGACTGAAGACGAAGGGAGGAGAACATCGATGACTAACGCCAGCGAACGGCGCCAGTGTGGAAGAGGAATGAATCAGTCTTCACAACACGATGCCTTTTGCATGCACTGAATAGGGGAACCTTGACTTTTTAACAAACAACAAAGCTAAAGGGGGCAAGTAACCATGGCGATGGCCTGATAAAGCTGCGACAACGGTGACCTACCAATGAACAGAGGGACATACTCGAGGTAGTTGGCAGCAAGAAATGAAGAGAGACTTAACCCAGTGCTTTAATTGACTAAAATAGATATGAGAAATCATCTCAAATCTGTTTTAATAGCTCTAATGACTATAAAAAAACTTACTATCATTAAGGCATGCTTTAACTACGGTCAAAATGTGATCATCGTTAAAACAAACAAGCCTAACAACGGCCAGGAAGCAGTTGTCATTAAGCTAAGGCTTCATGACGATTTTCTAACCCGTCATTAGGCCCACAATAAAATGGACCTCAAGTTAAGGTTCACTTTACCATAGGCCTAACAACGACCCAAAGAAACACCTAACAACAGTCATATATTGACCGTTGTAAGGACCTATGCTGATGACAATTAGAACCTTGTTGTTGTTAGAGGTCTGTCTTAAATTATTGCAATGGTCATTTCTAACTGTCTTAATATGTTGACATTATGATGGCCAGAGCAAAATCATCGTAAGGTCAATAACTTAATGACGGTGAGCTTCCTTATCGTAATGCTTTGTCTTTGCGATGGTCATTCACAATGACACATTTTTTTGGTAGTGTTTCGTCAATCAACAATACTGTAATTAATATCATTTGAATTGAAAATAATATACTAAAAGAAAATCTTTCGTAGGTGTTACAACCTAAGTGGGGGAAGTTGGGAATTAAGTGAAAAAAAAAAAATCTTTCTTAAATTCAAAACTTAAAAAAGTAACAACAATTTTTGTTTAATTTTAGTTAATGTTAATGATATAATTACATAAATTTAATTGTTGTGGCAAGATTTTGCTTAAGCTCAATGCTGATCTACAAAAAGTTCATATTTACTTACCAAAATTAACTAGAATTTGATATTTTTATTTTAATCTAAAATTAACAAAATATTTTCTTATATTTTAAATTTTGAGTATTAATTATTATTTTCCATAAAAAATTATTAATTATTTTAATTAAGGATTAGGTCAAACAAGCATTGAGCTTAAGTTTTCTATTATTAGATCTCTTCATAATTTACAGACGAAGGTCAAGTTTATAATTATTAAATCTCTTCGAAATTGATGTAAAACAATTTCTTATTATCATATACATAAATCTTGTGGTGATACAACGGCGGAGAATAATTGATAAATATCTAAAATTTTTATTTTAATTATGAATTCTATTGTGAAAATACTATTTTTCTAATTTGTAATTTCATGTAACTAAACTCTATCTTGAACTGTACAATTGATTATGAATAAAAATAAGACAAGGTGTTATTGTCGTTGTATTGAGCAATTTTTAAATTAATATGTTTATCACATATACATATAATACACAAATAATTAGAGATTAATTAGTAGGTGTCCTAGATAGCTCAAAGCGATTGGTCTAGTGATTAATTAGTCTTTTTTTTTTTTATCTCGATTATTTAAATTTAAATTTAAATTTTAGGAAAACAATTAATAATTTTTCAATACACCATATCAATATATCAAAGAGGGAGATTATTTTTAATTATTTAGCAGACTAACTCAAAAATACCCTCACCAAATAGGCATTAATTTTGGTATTTAAGATGGAAAATAGTATTCCATCGCACATATCTATGGCCTATTTAGTTCGTAAAAATATTTGTGATGGAAAAAAATATGAATGAAAATCGAAAATGGAATGGAAAAGGTAAAGAAAGATAAGTACATTTGATTGCACCAAAAAAGGAATTGAAAGAGTATAAATCGATTTTATTGGAACGAGGAATCAGTGAAGGAAAAAAAAGGATTAAGAGAAAAGTTAAATAAAAATAATTATTAATTCCTAAAAATTTAAATAAAAATAAAAATATATTTTAAACATTTAAAATTATAAAAATATAAAAAGTGCATTTTTTTTAGATTATATATATTATCCCTAGCCAAAAAATTCTTATTACAATATATATTCTAAAATATAATAATTATTAAATTTTAAAATGGACATAAAAATAGAAAAATATATTTTAAAGATTTAAAAATATAAAATAAATAAAGTTATAAAAATATGAAAGTGTTACTTTTAATTATATATTTATATTTGATCCAAACCCGAAAAAGTATTTTTGATAGGATATTCAAAATTAGAAATTAAATATCTTTTAATTTAAAATTATATTCATTTTATATCCCATATATTCTATTATTATAATTATTATAATATTAATATAATTATAATATATGATTAAATACTTATGTAATATTTTATATATTATATAATATTTTATTAATAAAACCATTGGTGCATTCAATGTACTTAGTTATAATGTAAAACATAATTGTAATATTATTATTTTTTAGGTTAATAATATTATAATTATATCCTTATATTATAATTGAATATAATAATATATTAATAAAAAATATAATAGAATTTTAATTAGATAATATAAATATTAAAAAATATATGAAAAGAAATAGGGCCACATCTGCCACTATTGTCATCAAACACACATATTCTTCTGCTCCTTTTCCCAAAGTGGTTCATCTTCTTCTTCGTTTTCTCTGTCCCTGTTAGTCGAATCAGGCAGATTAGTAAATTGCTATGTCGGACTAGCTCTTGCATATAAAAAATACCTTTCCAGTGTCAGGTGAGCATATGAAACTTTTGTGGAGTTGTGCAAATCCAAGTCTTCTTCCGGTATGTTGGAATGGTTCTTGCATGTCGAAGTCGTCGCCGGCAGGATCTCCTAAATGCCTCGATGACACTGTTGTCAGTGAAACTTGTGTGGGAGAGGACGAGATAATGAGTAGCAATGGGTGCCTGCTGGTGAAATTTTTTGGCTTTGACAGAGAATTTAGAGTTGACAGCAGTACGACATCAAGGGCAATTTTGACCTTAAATTTTTCGTTCCTAGGTGTCCACCATCTTTCGATCAATATTTTGATGGAAAGCACATTCCTTCACATGCGGCTGAGAGGTTTCCAGAGGTTGAGGGAATCCTTGGAGCTTCTTTGAAGTTTGAACCAAACGTGATCCATTTCCATTCCCTGGGCCACTCTCCATGAACCAAACGCAGCACTAACAGTCTTAATTGATCTGAATTTTCTCATGAAAATTCCAAACTCTTTGTTGTTGTGAATTTCGTGTGTTTTGTTGCTTATTTTTGCTTCAAGGTGCTACCATGAGCTTCGTGTATTTGAGGCATAGAGTTCCCTCAAGTTTTTTGTCCTCAGCCTTACGTGTTTTGCTGCGCCAAGTTGCTGTCATAATTACATTTTTCTTTGCTGCCATGGTTTTTTGATTATAGTACTGCATTGTCTTCACTCTTTTGATGACATGGTATTTGTTGAATTGCTTCACCCTTTCTTGCCATCGAAGTTTGCTGTTATTTTGTCTCTGTTTCTGCCTTAAGAACAGGCTGGAGTGTGATGCATGTTTTACCCTTGTTTCTTCCTTAAAATTCACTGAAATCTGATGCATGGTTTCCTTATGTTTCTGCTGTAAAACACGCTGCAAGTTCACTACACATTCTGCCATCATTTTGTTGTAAAATACGCTGTAAGCCACCACATTATATGCCTCTCTTGCTGTTAAATTTTGCTGCATTATACGTCTTCTTTGCTGTCCAAAAACCCCTGAAAATTTTGCTGCATTATTACCTCTTTTGCTGTCCATAAAATGGCTGAAAGTTGGCTTCAATGTTGATTTGGTGCGCTGTCCTAACTTGGCTGGAAATTGGCTGCATCTTTTCATTCTTTTTGCTGTCCTAATTTGGTTGAAAAATTTGCTGCATTATGCTCTCTTTGCTATCCAAAATTGTGCTGGAAATTCGCTGCATTACGCTCTCTTTTACAGCCATGAATCTCACTGAAAGTTTGTTGCATTATACCCCATTTTTTGTACTAAAATGCATTGAAAATTTGCTGCAACGTTCATTGTTTTGGTTGTCCACTTTTGCCTTGAGACTTGCTGCATTGTTTAGTATCTTGGTTTTACATTTATGCCTTAAAACTTGCTGCATAGTTAGGGTTTTCGGTTGTCCAAATTATGCCTGAATTTTGTTGCATGACAAGTCATTTTGTTGTCCAAATCTGGTTGAGAAATGCGTTGTGTTCTTACCAATTGTTGCGGCTCAATTTTGGTTGAGAATTTTCTTGTTAAAAAGCTTGTTGAAAATCATGGAAAAGTGGTCTCCAAATTAAAAGCAGGAAGCAACCAAGCAAGGATGAAATGCAATTGGTAGCGAAAATCATTGTATGGTTTATTTCTAATGACTGGGAGAAGCGATTTCATTTGTGTTATTGTGAATTTTGTATATAAAATATGAATGGATGTATAATTGAACACTAACACTCACAATGCACTAATAGATATTCAATTGAACATCAACACACACAAAAGAACCAATGTATGCCTTTATTATTATTCAAGTGTCATTTGAGCTCTAACGCCTCCATAGAAATTTTTGAGTTCCTAGCCAAGTGTGGTCCTAACGCCTCTATAATCTCATTTTATAAACATCATTCTACTTTTAATCTTAGTGTTATCGTGTGAGACCAACATTTTCAGAGCACCTAATGATCCATGAGTGGAGTCATGTGAGATTCAACGACTTCATATGCATTATCTAATATAGGTATGTTTAAAATAAATTTGAGGTTCCAATAACCCGTATTTTATTACACGTATATTCTAAAAATAAAGTTGGATTTCAATGATCCATATCTAATTAACATTTTTACAAAAATCCTGAATTTTAACATTTTTTACAAAAATCTTGAATTTTAAAATAACCTGATGTAAATAACAGCCTTAGTAAAAATTATTTTGCCAATTTCTTCATTTTATTTTTCCTATTTGAAATTCAAACAAAATATTGAGTTCAAAATTATCTTTTATTATTTTTCTTTTTCGAAATTCATTTTTAAATAATAAGAAACCAACCATATGTGTTCGTTTTACACTAATATTTCCAAATAAAGGCCTACGTAATTCAAGTCTTCCAAAGCAAAAAAGAAATAAGTGCAAATGAAGAGGGAAAAATAGTAAAATTATACTATTTTTGTAAATTAAACTCACCAACCAAACTTCAATTCATTTTGTTTCCAAAAATTAGTCTGATTTCAACCACCTTTGTTCTTTTCACAAAAAATTAAAATATACCAACCCAAGCCATTTTAGATAAATATGTAGACTTTGATATCTATTGTAGGGTACATAGGCCGTAAGCTCTCATCCTAAGTCAAGTTCACCTATTGTAAGTATCTATTTTTTGTTCACATTAATTTCATTTTATCTTTTTCTTTAATTACTTTTCATGTGTGTGTTGATGTGAACAGCTTTAAATAAATTTAAGGTCATATCATTTACTTCATTTGGCTAATTTAGGATAACCGTCATTACATATGGGTGTTTTAGGTTGTCTAACATCATTCCTATACTCAAATAGACTCTTGAACCTATTTCTGGTTACTTAGACCACCCTTTTTCTGGTTTTCAAAAATTTTTCATTTAAAAATTTTGGTAGCAACCCATAAGAATTAATTTTCAAAATTCATTTTGGGAATCAATTTGCTTCTCTTTCTTCTTCTTCTTCTTTACTCCTATCTATGTCAATGTTAGTTATAACATATGTGCATTTAGTTATTTGTGTAAAAGAAATAAGAAAGGAAGAAAATGCATTGTGATTATAAAGAGAAGAAACTTGTAATCCATGAGTTCTGAGAGTAAATTACATGTTAACTAATGAGCACAAGTTACTTCATTATGTTCTTCATTAACTTTAAGTAGTTGCACCAAGTTTTGTTTTCACTTGGATATCAATAAATTTGTTAACTAATTAGCACAAGTTACTCTAATATTAAATTTGAGTAGTCTTAATTTCTTTTTGCCACTTAGTTCAGTTGTCACTTGGATATCATTTTGTAAGTTAGAAGCTTGACAAACAACATTTCTTTGCACTTAGCAACAATTGGAGAGCAACTTTTGCTTAAGTTTTACCCATTTGAGGGTTATTTAAGAGGCAGAAAGATACAACCATTGCTATGGTGGCATCATCACTAAGATTTATTTTTTCATACCAAATTTATTAATGTTCTTGGCCTAAAATCTCAGGTGAACACTATGTCTATGTCCATTTGCTTGATCAAAGAACTAAATTGTAATATAAGATTTAGTTAGAACCATATGAAAAATATATTATAAGACATTGTTCAACAAGTAGAACAAGGTTAAAGGATTTTGGTACATTATTGGTGTGTTCAAATCATGAAAGAGAGGCTAGTTTTTCTATTTAAGGTAGTTTCCATTGTTCAACAAGTGCTTTCTCATTAGCGGAACACATGGGTCTCCAAGAACTTTATATGGAGCTTAGGTGACAAATAAGTGGCCACATGTATAGTCCACATGATCTCTATTAGCCACCTCATCAACATTTGTATGGTGGTATAAGAATGTTGGACGGTGGGGACAAATTTTTAAATATTTCAAAAGTACAATGAGTGATTGTTTATATATATATATATATATATATATATATATATATAAGTAAACTATAAAAACAAAATTCATGGTTAAAGAAAACTATAGGAAAAAAATTATTAATTTTCCATGGACTTTTTATGTAAAAAAAATAAATAAAAAGAAGTTAAGTTAAATATTCAAATTAGTTAACTTTTTAAAGGGAAAATTCATCATTTAGTTCCTATAGTTTGAATGAGTTCGTAATTTGGTCCTTACACTTTAATTTTTTACAAAACATTCCCTACACTTAGCAAATGGTTAAGGATTGCTCCTTACCATTAGTTTCCATCTTAATATCATTTAAAAGGAATTGATACGGCAAACCAAACACACATGGCAAATTATCTACCACACAAACACCTCATAAGCATGTATATTCAATGAAAATGTAAAATAGCACACATAAACATTGCCGAAAAAAAAATGAAGACCAAAAACCAATTCCAGCTATGAGAGTCCCCCTTTTCATTTCTCTTCAATCTCTCCACCCCCCTCTCCTAACCCCATGAGAACCCATTTCCTCACTTGTCGCACTCTTCAACATCTCTTGCCTTTTAGCATTCGACAATAGCTGAGATTTTGGCTTTTGAATCACATATTTGGGTGTCAATTTTGGAGGTCAACTGAAGATATGCCACTAAGATTTTGGCTTTGATTCAGTAGCATCTCAAGGATAAAAACTTACATGTTGATCAAATTTTTGTTTTCAATAAACACTTGCGTGTTTTGTAGTTCATAATGCTATATAAATTCCTGCGGGTATTTGTACATCCTTTTGTTGATAAATTGTTGTGGAGTGGTGAGGGAGCCAATGGGTTCTTGAAGTTGAAGGAGGTAGTAGAATGGCATTTGAGATAGAGAGATCGAAGAAAAATGAGAAGGGGCTTTCATATATGCACTAACGGATAATTGGTTTCTGGTCTTCATTTTTCTTTTCTGAGCAGTGTTTATGTGCACCTTTTTGCATTTTCATTGGATATACATGCTTATGTGGTGCTCTTTTGGTAAATAATTTGCCATGTGCATTTGGTCTACCATATCATCTCCTTTTAAATGGTGTTAGGATGAAAACTAATGGTAGGGAGCAATTCTCAACCACTTGCTAAGTGTAGGGAGTGTTTTGAAAAAAAATTAAAGTTTAATGACCAAATTACAAAATCATATAAACTATAAGGACTTAATGATTAATTTTCCCTTTTTTAAAAATACAGAACTTATTTTTATTTTAGATAAGTGGAATTCAATTATGTTTTCTTAAATTTTAATATCAAAACTATTTTTATATTGTTTGAATAATAATTGGTTTGATTAGTGACTAAACCATTGAAGTAGTCCATGGTTAAATTCGAGCGACCTTAATGGTACTATTATGGATATCTTAAACAAGTTTAAAAAATGGTCCTTATACTTTTACGTAGTTTTCAATTTAGTTCCTGCATATGTAGTTCAACATAAGAACAAAAAAGGAAAAAAATTATAGGAGTAAATACAAATCCCAAAATCATAAAGAATAGAAGAAAAAATCCTTTGGAAACAGCCTTCAAACCTCAGTCTTCTCCTCTTCTTAGAAAGTTGCTCCTTGCTTGTTCTTTTCACATAGATGGTTGCCTATCTTTCTTCCTCCGTTATAATCACACCTTCACTCTGTGTTTTAGGATTCTAAATGGGCTAGGGTCTCAATTTTGAAACTATTAGGCTTTCTTTAAAACATAGTTTGGGAAGATTTTCAAAGACACTTGGGAAGTATTCTTCCCATGAGTTCGAATTCTTTGACAATCTGTCCTACTTGCTATCTAGGCATTTGTGAGATTTTTTGGGTCATCTGGATGCTTCACTACCACTTGCTCTATCTTTAGCCATCATGTCTACCTTTTGAGTTAGCCTTTCGTCATATTTGCCCATTCTTCAATTTTCTTTATTCCCATTGACTCAAAACATGAACAAAACCTACAAAAGCAAACTTAAAGACACCAAAAGTGAACTTGATCAAGTTAAACTAACAAAAACAATCCTACAACTGAAAGCTATCTAAAACTAAGCTAAAGTCCAAGAAAATTGGTTAAATTCAATAATCTATTTCAAAGAGTCATCGCATCCTAATATAATTTTTTTTTTTTGAAATTTTGGATATCTTGGCTTGAAGCAATATGAATGCCTCTTAATAATAGGAAAATTAATCATTTAGTCCCTATATTGTACATGAGTTGCTAAATTAGTCCCTGCGCTTTAATTTATTTTTAATCAGTTATGATTGTTTATAAAATTTTCAACTCAATATCTACCATTGGATGGGCTCTGAACACCTTCTTCTCAATCTTTTAGCTTTTCTTTTTCCTTAAAGCTTTCTCTCTCTCCAATTCAATCTCTCTCTTGCTCTCTCTCTTTCTCTTACTCTTCCTTCCTCTTTCTCTCTCTTAGTTGCATGAAACACCCACTCTTCTCTCCACTATTTATAGGTGTGGCTCATTCTCTCTCTCTCTTACATGACAAGTTTAAGTGGCATCATTTAAAGCCTTCTCTTGCTAAGTGGAGATGATCCACATCAAAGGTTGCCATCCATTGTTCTCCTTATTTCCCACTAATCTAAAGCTAGCATTTTAACTTTTTTTTGTGGTTTAAATTGTACTTTGGCCCCTAAACTCATACTTTTATGGTGAAAATTACCATATATATACACCATGCATAAGTTGTCGTGCATATAAGGAATTTATTTCCTTAATTCTTTTCCTTCTCTCTCCTAATCATTGTCTCTTTTCCATTGCCCCTTATTCTTACCTTTTTGGTGAATATTTTTGTTCTACCCTTTAAGTTTGCAAATTTATACTTATGACCCTACGTACATTGAAAATTTGCACATAATTAAATAATTAATTCTTAACTTGATATTAGGATTGCAATGTTACATAGGGAGCTTTGGAGAATCTAACCTATAAGGGTAGCTATTTTTTTATGCCTTTCTAAAGGTAGAGGAGCCTCTTTAATAGCCAATGCACCCTTAAATTTCATTACATTTCATTTGCATTTACATTACATTACTATATAAGAATTTTGGATTAAGATCATCATGTTACTTTCACTATAATATAATCTTAGGTACAACATTTTTTATGTACTGTCTTTCAAAATATCATGATCCTTTCTGTAGAACTCACAAAGACAATCCTACAATTAAAATCTATCCAAAACTAAGCTAAAATCCAAGAAAATTGGTTAAATTTTGTCTAAAAGATTATTCTATTTCAATGAGTCTTCAAATCAAATTTTTTTTTTTTTAGATTTTGAAAAACTTGAATTGAAGCGATATGAATGCCTTTTAATAAAGGAAATTTTGAGTTTTTAGTCCTTATACTTTACATTAGTTTGTAAATTGGTCGCTACACTTTAATTGTTGTTAAATAAGTCCTCATTGTTTACACAAATTTTCAACTTAGTTTCTACCGTTAGGTGGGCTCTTAACACTGTTAGTGTAATGTTTATTTAGATTGTCCCTTTGTCTAGTCTGCCAACTTAGTTACTAAATTAATGACACACTACTTTTAAAAAATTATTCTTTAACTTAAAATAAAAATCTATGTATATTTACCTCACTAGTAACTCAATGACCTGTCTCTATTGAAGGCTTCTCACATGATTCACAAACTTCAAGTGCAGCACTAGCTTCAGCCAACTATTGTCTTTTCATTCTTTTCTAAGCCCATAAAAACTAGATTGTCATTATTTCAAATTGATCTAGTACTAAGACACAATTTTCCCAAAATTTAACTTGCAAAACTTAGCCACCTTAAATCTATGAATACATCCGACAATATTTGTTTTACGTTCACTTGCTCCTTTTGTTCATCAAACTACAAAAAAGAAGCCTAGGACCAAATGCTTTTCAACCCATCTAGAACCATGAAACAACAAAACAACATGTTATGGCTAAGAGAATCTATTATATATAAGTAAAGTAGGCTACCATAAATGTGGAAGCTCTGTTTGAGTGGCAATAAGCTTTGATTGATCAAAACCTCAGCTCTTTATGCAATGACTTTTCGACTGCCTTTAATATAATTTTCATTAATTCTAGTGTTATATTTAACAACTCTTATATAATGATCAATGTTAAGCCCATTTGCTGAGAGGTCAAAGTTTTGATGATAACAATACAAGAAGAAAAGTTTAGGTTCTAGCTATCTTCAATGTTTAATCGTACCTTAGGAACCTTTATAAATGGTATTGAGCTGACAAGAATCCATTAAAATGAATGGAAAATTAATCTCAGGTCTTAAAGCTTGAGAAAAGCTAATTTGGGAGCTTTTTGTCACTAAACAGTCAACTAGCCACTAGCCAGTAGTTGACTAGTCACCTTCTGGTAAGCCCCTAGTCTACAGCTAGCTTGAAATCAAATCAACTAGGCACTCTCAGTCAGTGAACAGTCAACTGGTCACTTTATTGGATGAGACCAGTTAGTTGCTAGCTTAAACCTAATTGACTGGTCACTTTTTTCTGAGAGAAAAGCTCAAGGAGGTTCCTTGAGAGAGTCAAGCTAAGAGATAGCTTAGGTTCAAAGGGAGTATATCCCTAAGAGAGTTTTCAAAGAGGTCCCTTTAAGGAGTCAAATTGTGAGAGCTTGGGAATTGCAGGGAGGTTCTCTTAGGAATTGTATTGATTTTCTAATATAGTGAAAAAATCCCAAGAGATTGCTTGGGGATTGGACGTAGGCTTTGGTAGAAGCTGAACCAAGATAAATCTCTATGTTCATACTTCTTTCCATAATCCTTTTGTATTTTACATTCATTGTTTGATTTTATCATCCCTGTTTCTAGAGGAGTTATGTAGTAAAAATTTCCATGAACCCAATTCACCCTATTGGGTTCTAGCCTTGTTCAACAAGTGGTATTAGAGCTTAAGCTCTTAATTAAAGGAATTAACCATCTTAAAAGTATAAATGGCTAGATTTGGTGATAATGTTTTACCTGAAGGGTTATCTATTACAAAACCTTCATGTTCCATTGGTGAAGATTTTACTTACTAGAAATTGTGGATCAAAATTTTCTTTAAAGCTATTGACACTAACCTTTGGGATGTTATTGAGGAGGTTCCTTATGTGCCTATGAAAGAGGAAGAAGGCAAGACCTTAGTTGAACCTAAAAGTGAATGGAATTAAACTGATAAAAGAAAAGTTTTGTTAAACAATAAAGTCAAACTTATTCTTTCCAATGTACTTAGCTAAGAAGAGTCTTTTAGAGTGTCAAATTGTGAAAGTGCAAAGGAAATGTAGGAGGCTTTAGAGATAGATTATGAAGGAACCTCGAGAGTAAAAAAGTCTAGGATTCATAACCTTACACAACAATATGAATTGTTTAAGATGAATCCTGGAGAAACCATTAAACAAATGCAAATTCATTTTACTCTCTAGGGAAGACATACTCATAGGCTGAGTAGGCTTATAAGATCATAAAGGCTTTCCCTATGGAATGGCAACCAAAGGTGACAACAATTGAAGAAGTAAAAGGTCCATCAGTAAAATCAGTTTCTGCTCTTTTTGGAAACCTTCAATAGCATGAGCCAAGGTTGAAGCAGCTCCTTGAGGAATAGGATAAGAAGAATAAGGGTCTTGCTCTCATAGCTTCATCATCAATACATCCTAATGAAGAAGAATATAATGATGATTCTCTGGATGAAATTAAGGAAGAAACTCTTGGTCTCTTCATCAAGAAGTTTGGAAGATTCTTCAGCCGTAGAAAAATTAATGGAAGGAGACCAAATAGAAGAAATTAAGAAACCAAAGAACTTCCTATCTACTATTAATGCAAAAATCCAGGGTGTAACACTTATATTATAGAATTTATTATAAATTTCAATTAAAAATATTATAAAGCAAGAATTATGAAAAATGCATTAGAATGTCTAAAACATAATAGTATAATTACAGATAATAGAAGTTCATACATCCGTTTGTTCATACATCTATATGGATAATTCAACATAATTGGGAGAAAGGGTATTAAGCCTATTGAAATTAGGCCTATTATTAAAGACTGACTCAGGACTTGAAAAACTAGTAGAATTTTTGCCTTCTTGTGACACGAACATAAGTGGTATGACACGTAAGGCCATATCACATCTTACAATGATGATCTTAATAACAAGTGCTTCCCAATTAATGGGATAAATACCTATTTTACATGAACTTCAAGAGAAATTTGGTTATTTGCTATCTATAAACATCATTAATAGAATAGTGAGAATAGTTTCTTAGTAGCATGAAAAAGCATATATGATATTCAAAATATCTGTAGAATAAATTATGATCTGTATGAAATATTTATGGATGTCAGATATCATAACATATAAATATGCATTAGCAGGCATATGGCAAACAAAGGTAGACAATGTCTTAAACCATTAGGCATTGGGAAGTCATATATGGGTTATTCGAGTCTCACGAAGCCCAATATATGACTGTCATGCGCAGGCAATCAAGTCTCATGAACCCCAGTGTATAATCTTTATAATATTTATCTTAATATGTCATCCAAGTCATCATATGGTCAAGATAAGATTAGTTTGAGAAAGAACTATCAAGATTTCTTTTAAACACTGATGTTCTTATGACAATCAGGAATTCCTTTGGTGTTAATATAATTCAAGATATTCCCAGCAAGTATACATTCTTATCCTCTCTTAATTTCTTAGGACCCTTTAAGCAGCACAACCTGCCATTGATCTCATAATTCAAGTTGTGGCCCAAGAAATGTAATAACACCATTTTTCCTATAATCATTTAGGTAGTATGACCTACCATTAAGGTAGCATAGGCAACCATTATCAAATAGGATTCCAAACTATCAATAAGTACAGTGTACATGAATAGTTTACTCTCACAAATAGTAGTTCTCTTCTTAAACAACCATATTGTCACCCAATCATACAAAGTTGAAATGCACAATAACATAGGCAATTATAGTGTATGAATAACAAAACATTTAGGCAAGGATACATAATGCATAAGAAAATTCACACATCAAAATTCTTTTCCTAAAGTTGTTATAACTTACATAATATTTCCCTAGATATTTCAAAATATTTATTTAGCCTCAATCTTCTCTAATTCGACCCTTCTTAGACCTTGAATGGGCTCTTGGAAAGTCATGGTGACAAAATTTTACAATAAATGACCATAGGCCAAAAGGGATTGGTTATACAGTATTATGGTGTGTTCTAAACTCAACTACATTTCCACACCATAGCCGACCTTTTTTACCCTTATATTACCATGAAGACCATTCAAGAAGAAGAAAAAGGAAAAAGAAAAGAGAAGAAAAGAACCTATAATATATGTTAAATCATGTTACTTGGATACGCTCTCCTTTCTTGTAATTCTCCTAAAATTGCTTCCTTCCTTCTTAACCTAAGTATGGAGTGGAATGGTGTGAAGAAGACAGGTAGGGAGTGGGGTATCTAAAGAGAATTCAACGGCTAGGATTTAACCACATATGCAATTTAACGGTTGTGATTTAATCTTAAATTATAAATATCTAAGATATAATTATGGTATGGGCCTGACGAATATCTAATATTTTATTATGATTTGCACACTACATGTGCGAGTCCCACATGTTAAGATAATGTCACATGTCCTTCCTTGTGAATTTACCATTTTTCCCTTCGAATTTTTCAAAAATGACCATTTTGCCCTTATGCCTTAAAACTAAGTTTTAGGTTGTTTTCTTTAAATGATTCAACTATGCATATTTATTCTTGTTTAATTCTTTCTTATTTCTGCTAAATAATTTAGCTTATACTAATATCATTAATTTAGGGATGTTACATAGGGCATATCAAATAGCAATGTTCTCAATTTCTAAAAAAAAAGACAACTTTGAGAAGAAGAAAGGAAAAGAAAAGAAAAATGCCTACTTGTAGCTACTTAGGGAGAAAGTGATGAGGATTTAGAAGATGATGATGAAGAAGCTAACCTCTGCCTTATGGCAAATGAAGATGAGGTAAGCTCACTCCCTTCATATGAAGAATTACAAGATGTTCTTGATCATTTACATGCTGAATTTCTTAAGTTAGCAAAAGCCGTAAAGTTTTCAAAAAAGAAAATTCTATTTTTAAAGGAGGAGTTAGAGAAGAAAAAGGAAGAAAACAATTCCTTACTTCAAACAAAAGATTCTTTTGAAAAACAAATTGTGAAATTGGAATATGACTATACTAATCTAAAAATTAAACATACTTCCTATAATTATGAACTTCCACAAAAAAAGAAAAATAATTTCATAAATATTCTTGCTAAATTTACCAAAAGAAAAGATAACTAGAATATCTTACTTGGCAAATGAAGATGCATATTTGATAATGGTGGTATTGGATATAATCCTAAGAAGAGGCAAAAATATTATAAGAACTACTTTGTTCCTGCTATCATGACCAACACTCCATATATCACTTGTTACTTTTGTGGTAAGAAGGGGTATGGATCATACTCTTGTCTCCACAAAAATAATAAAATTCTAGAAGGAAAGATAATATGGTTTCCCAAAGGAACAACTAGCAGTCAAGAACCCAACAAGGCTTGGGAACCTAAGAATAAGACCTAATGCTACATGAAGGCTACTAGAACAATAAGGTAATTGGATAGTAAATGCTCCATACATATGACTAGAGACAAATCCAAGTTTATTTCTTTTCAACCAAAGAATGGAGGGAATGTCACATTTAGAGGTAATGGACATGGGAGAATCACTGGTATTGGAAAAGTTAGTAAGAACTCTTCCACCTCCATTGATAATGTGCTTATTGTTGAAGCACTGAATCATAATTTTTTGAGCATTAGTCAATTATGTATTAAGAACAATAAAGTTATATTTGATTCAAATCATTGCCTAGTTGAAAATTTAGATGAAAGAAAACTATACTTATAAGACATAGAATTAACAATGTATATGTTATTGACTTGGATAATGTCCCTTATACAAATTCAAAATGTTTGATAAGTGTAACTGATGATAGTTGGTTATAGCATAAAAGGCTTGCTCATGCTAGTGTGAGTCTATTAAAGAAGCTTGCCAAGAAAGACCTAGTATTAGGAATACCTAAATTAAGATTTGATAAAAATAAACTAAGTGATGCATGTCAAAAGGGAAAATAAGTTAAAAGTTCATTCAAGGCAAAAGGAACTGTCTCCACAACTAGACCACTGTAATTACTTCATATGGATTTGTTTAGACCTTCTAGGACTATGAGTCTTAGAGGAAATTATTATGTTTTAGTAATTCTATATGATTTTAGCAGATACACATAGACACTCTTTTTATCTCACAAAGATCAAGCCTACCAATCTTTTTTGAAATTGGCTAAATTCATTCAAATATGCGAGTTCTGTGATGATAATAAGAAGTAATCATGGCGAAAACAATTTATTTATGGAGTTCTGTGACGATAATAGAAGTAATCATGGTGAAAACAATTTATTTATGGAGTTCTGTGATGATAATAGAATTGAACATAACTTATCTGCACCAAGAACTCCTTAACAGAATGGAGTAATTGAAAGGAAGAATAGAAACTTAGAAGAAATTATTAAAACCATGTTAAATGAAAGAAATCTTCCTAAATATTTCATGGCTGATGTAATAAACACTGCTTGCTATGTCATGAATAGAGCTATGATAAGGCCCATATTGAAAAAGACTCCAGATGAGCTATACAAGGAAGAAAACCAAATATTTCTCATCAGCATGTATTTGGATGCAAATGTTTTGTATTGAATAATGGAAAAGACAACTTAGGTAAATTTGATTCTAAGTCTGATAAGGCAATCTTCCTAGGATATTCTAATATAAGCAAAGCCTATATGGTATATAATAAAAGAACTATGATAGTAGAAGAATCTATTCATGCGAATTTTTATGAATCTATCCCTCTTGAGCTAAGAAAGGTATCCTCAGAAGAAATTGCAGTAAAATTCAATGATATCAACTCAAGAAAATAAGAGTGAAAGTGAATCCATCAAGATAAAAGAACAATCCTCCTTACAAGATGAATCTAATCAAGAAGAAGAAGAAGTAAGCAATGACCTACAAAAGGCATGGAATTTCAAAAAGGATCATCCTTCTAAGCAAATAATTATTTAAGTCTCTAAAGGGGTAACTACTAACTTTCTCAGAAATATCTATAATCGTCAAGCTTTTTTATCTCAAATAGAACCAAATGGAATTAACGAAACATTAAAAGATGAATATTGGATTCTAGGTATGCAAGAAGAATTGAATCAATTTGAAAGGAGTCAAGTGTGGAAACATGTTCTTAAACCCAATAATCATTCTGTAATTGGTACTAAATAGGTATTCAGGAATAAGCTTGATGAATCTGGAGTTGTTACTAGAAATAAGGTTAGGTTGGTTGTAAAAGGTTACAATCAAGAAGAAGGTATAGATTATGATGAAACCTTTTCACCAGTAGCTAGACTGGAAGCTATTCGTATGTTACTAGCCTTTGTATGCATAAATAATTTTAAGTTGTATCAAATGGATGTCAAGAGTGCCTTTCTTAATGGATACATAATGGAAGTGGTATATGTTGAACAACCTCCTGGTTTTAAAGATCAAAATTTTCCAAATCATGTATTTAAATTAAGAAAAGCACTATATGGTCTTAAGCACGCCCCTATAGCATAGTATGAAAGATTAAGTACATTTCTCACTAAAAATAATTTCTTTGAAGGCAAGGTTGATACAACATTATTCTTTAAAAAGAAAATTCATGATATATTAATTGTTCAAATTTATGTGGTTGATATCATATTTAATGCTGCTAATGAAAAGTTGTGCAAGGAATTTGCTGAAATAAAGAAAAAAGAGTTTGAAATTACTGTAATGGGGGAGCTCACATTCTTCTTGGGTCTGCAAATTAAACAATAAGAAAAATTGACCATTTGTAAATCAATCCAAAGATATCAAAGAATTACTCAAGAAATTTGAATTTGAAAATGATAAAACAAAAGATACTCCTATGGGATCAACTGTAAAGATGGATGCTGATGAAAAGGGACAGTCATATGATATCTTAAAATATAGAGGTATGATTAGATCTCTTTTATATTTGGCTGCAAGTAGACTTGACATTATGTTTAGTGTATGCATTTGTGTCAGATTTCAAACTTGTCCTAAAAAGTCTCATTACATAGAAGTAAAGAGAATCTTTAGATATATTGCTAGTACAATACAAATGAGTCTGTGGTATCCAAAAAGATCCAGTAATACCCTGGTAGGATATTCATATGCTGATTTTTCCAGTTGTAAAACTGACAGAAAAAACACCAGTGAAACATGTCAATTCTTTGGAAATTATCTTGTTTCTTGATTTAGTTAGAAACAAAATAGTGTAGCATTTTCCATTGCTAAAGCTAAATATGTTGTAGCTGGTAATTGTTATGTTTAAATCCTTTTGATGAATGAACAACTAAAGGATCTTGGGATATATTTTAAAGAGATTCCACTTAAATGTGACAATATTAGTGCAATTAATCCTACCAGGAATCCCATCATGCATCCAAGGTCTAAGCATATAGAAATCATGCATCATTTCATTAGGGACCATGTTTAAAAGAAAGATATTAGCCTTGAATTTATCAAAACATAATTTCAACTCGCAGATATCTTTACTAAACCTCTTTCCACTAAAAGATTTTATTTTATAAAAGGTGAACTAGGAATGGTTAATCCTAATGAACTTTAAAATAAAAGATTTAAATTGTTTCACCATTTGCAGAATAGAATCATTACTGATTTAAGCATCAAAGTGGTTATCATCTATTTTGCAAGATGTTTATAAAGGTTTTCACCTGTTTATCATATAGTTTGAATGCTTATTTATGCTTATAAGTATGTTGAAGTGGTTTATCCTTTAAAAATTTTAAAAATTGGCTTGAAAAACTCGAATTGGTCACATTTTTAAGTGACCAGTCAACTGCCAAGGAGTGGACAGTCAACTGGTCGAGGTCAGAGAGATGACCAACTACTCAGGATAAGAGGAATAGCTAACTGATGGCTCTCTGTAAGGGAACAGTTGACTGCCAACAAGTGACCAATCAACTGTGCACATTCAGAGGCCCGACAATTGATTGGTGATGTGTGACTAGTTGATTAAAAAGTTCCAGAGAGCAGCCTTATGAAAATAAAGTCTGATAGTCAACTGCTTATAAGTGACCAGTCGACTGGTCGATGCTGGAGAGTGATGCTAAGCAAAAATAAAGGCCAACAGTTAACTATTGCTCAATGAAAAAACTTGTTATTTAGAGCAGTCGAAACCTTAAAACTATAGGTCGACTTTTTCTTGCTCTCAAATTTTTCAGCCAAATCCCCATCAAATTGGTGATTTTGTTTCCAAAACCACTTAAATCATCATTTAAACTAAAAAATCTAGGGTTTCACCAATTTAAAAGAGGGCTTTCTACTCTTCTTCTTCTCAATCCAGAATCTTGCCCGCTATTCTTGATTTCTTGCCTCCAAACCTTCCTTCTTGCTTCTCCAACCTCAACCATGGCCCAAAGACCAACTCCCAAATGTACAAGGACTAAAAATGTTGCTACAGGGTCTTCTTCTACTCTTCAACCACTTTGCTCTTCAAGAGCACAAGAAATTGCTTTTGTTAAGAACTTCCATCGAAGGGGAGTTCTTCTTACTAGGTACATCCATCTACCTTTCCTACAAGAAGAAGAATTTAGACCTTCCAATTTATTGACAAATATTGGGTTAAATTTTTTATTGACTCTGAAGTTGGATTACAACCCTAAGGTTATTAGGGCATTTTACTTTAACATCACATTTAACTCCACTACCTATCTCATCACTACTTAGGTCAGAGGTTCTAAAAATGTGTTTGGTGATGAGACCTTAGTCGATATTCTGAACCTTCCCACATTGACTAGGCACTATTTCACTTATCACCCTAACTTATTGAAGACTATGGCTGGTTATAATAAGATGGAGATCATGAATAGGATAAGTGAAGCTGTCATTAACAATCTAAACACTTCTTTCAATGCCAATGACTTGTCATTGGAGAATCGACTGCTACACTGCATCATTGCACGTTGCTTGATCAATAAGTTAGGCAACTTTACATACCTTAACGAGCCCAAAATGTTCATGATGAAGTGCATCCTAGATGGGGAAATCTTTAGGCTTTCTTAGCTGATTACTCAAAAGATGGTGACATGCAAAAAGAAGAAGTCCTATTCACTACCATATGCAGCCATCATAGCTACTATCCTTTGCCATTATGATATTTCGTCCTTAAAGGATGATGTTGAATCCCCTTTCCAGATTGGGTGTAATAACCTATAGCAGATGGGGTTCATTAAGACTCCATAAGGGCAATGGGTTTGACAAGGGCAAAGAGTGCCTAGGCCACCTCCTCCACCTGCTGCCAATGTGTCTTCTCCAGCTTCTCCACCTCCATACCTAGCTTATACTGAGGAAGGGCCATCTTTTCATATCCTTTCTCTTACTGCTCTTATGCCTCCATCACCACATGCTCCTACATCCATAGGGTACACCCTAGCTAAGCCTGAGACTATAGTGATTCTGAAGCCTATTCTCCTAGATGAGATTCGAGCATTTTACCAGAAAATAGACACCTTCAACCTTTCAATGTAGAATCTCCAAGAGACAGTAGAATACATGAATGCTAGGCTTGAGCACATTGAGTCATAACATGAGCAGCATTTCGATTTCTAGGCATTTCAAAGATAGCTGGGTTCTCTTCCTCCCTTTTTTATTGGACAAATGGGGAGAGAAATTAAAAGTTTAGGAATTTTGAGTTTAAGTTTAGGCATTTTATTTAAACTTAAGTTGTGATTCCTTGTTAGTTTGTTATGTTTTCAATATGTTCTCATTGAACCATATGGTTGTTATTTTCACTATAATTATCAATTCAACAAAAATGGTTATTTTAGTTATATGGCTACTTAATATCGATATTTATCATTTGAATCTGTATTTATCACTTGAAAATAACAAAATAAAATAAGGAAACTAAAAGAGAAGAAAGTTAAACAAAGTGAACTTATTAAAACTTTCACAAAAACAAAGGATTTTACCTTGAAAACCTTTCTTTGTGAAGAACTAAAATTTATAGGGTTGTCATCATCAAAAAGGGAGAGATTGTTTAGCCAATTTATTGAGAGGTTGATGTTTTAATGATAACAACACAAGAAGAAAAGTTTTGATATGTATTACTTAGGTTCTAGTTGTTTTCAATGTTTAATCATACCTTAGGAACCTTTGTAAATGGTATTGAGTTGATATGAATCAATTAAAATGAATGGAAAATTAATCTCAGGTCTTAAAGGTTGAGAAAAGCTGATTTGGAAGCTTTATATCAGTGAACAGTTGACTAGCCAGTAGCCAACAGTTAGCTAGTCACCTCCTGAGAAGCTACCTAATTGCTGCCAGCTTGAAATTTGATCGACTGGGCAATCTATGTGAGTGAGTAGTTGACTGTTCATAAGCCAACAGTCGATTGGTCACTTTCTTGGATGAGACCAGTCAACTATTAGCTTAAACATGATCAACTGGGAGCTCTCTATGAGTGAGCAGTCGACTAGCCACATGTGAACTGTAGACTAGTCACCCCCAAATCAAGCATCAGTCAATTGCCAGCCTTGAGACCATCTACTGGGAGCTCTTTATGATTGACCAGTTAACTAGTCCAAAGTAAGCACTCGACTGTCAAGGTCTAGAATTTGAAAATTGTGAGAGGGAATGGAGTAATCAACTGGTCAGTGGTGAACAGTTGACTAGTCAGTGACAGAGAAGCTATAACAGATTTATAACAGCTATATTTTGAATTCTCTGATTTCCCACTCACTCCCATTGGATCTATTGGACCTTAATCTATATAAACTCAACCTAAGACCTCTGAAAGAAAAAGAAAAACATTCAAGAGAGTTTATATCATTTATTTTCATTTACTTATCAGCTCTTTATCATCTTAATGCTTCATTGTATTATCTACTCTATTCATAGAGTTATTCATTTGTGATTATTTCTTTCTTTCGAGAGAAAAGCTTAAAGAGGTTACTCGAGAGGGTCAAGTTAAAGGAGAGCTTGGGTTCAGGGGGAGTATATCCCTGAAAGAGTTTTCAAGGATCTTCTTTGAAGGATTCAAGTTGTGTGAGCTTGGGAATTGCGGAGAGGTTCTCCTAGGAATTGTATTGATTTCTTGAGATAGTGAAAAAATCCCAAGAGGTTGCTTGGAGATTGGACATAGGTTTTGTAGAAGCCAAACCAGGATAAATCTCTATGTTCATACTTCTCTCCTTACACCTTTTAAATTCTACATTCATTGTTTGATTTTATCATCTCTGTTTCTAAAGGAGTTTTGTAGTAAAAATTTTCAAGAACCCAATTCATCCCCTCTTAGGTTCTAGCCTTGCTCAACAATCATGAGTCAAGAGTTAAAAGTCATTATTTTATGTGTGTATGAATTAATGTCAAGTTCAATCTTCCAAGAAACAACCAAATCTTTCATGGGATATGTTAATTTTTTTTTGGCATGTATTACTTCAATTTTTTTTTTTCACGATATGAGTTCATTTTTTTGGCCTTTATATGGCTTTCATCACTGACATGTAAAATGTTTTAATAATGAAGAGCTTTTATGCTTTTTCAGTTCCATCTCATTATGGCCATAAAATTCATGGGCTATACATACTAAACAACAATCACAAAATGATACTTTATGTATTTTTTAACATTAATTAATGGATAACTACACAAATAATCATATATATTATTATTTTTCTTCTCTTCTAGTGAATGTTTCTCACTTTGACTACATTTACCATCTCCATTCATCGTCTTTAGACTTTCCATATTGGTAATTTTGAGCAAAGAAATTAAACTAGTTTTCTTCAATCAAAGAGTTAGTTTAGATCATAAAGACTCATCAGCTGAAACCAATTGGTATTATAGTTTGAGCTAGGCTTTAATAGTAATACAAAATATATGTGGAAGATGGGAACTATAGAGTGGTATAGTGGGAACAACAGGATATGGTGGAAACAAAACAATAGAAGGGCTTGTTGTTCGTGCCTCAAAACAATATAAAGAGTCATATAGTATTGAAAAGCACTTCCTCTCCCAATCTTTCTTTTTTAGCACATTATCCTCTAAATTATTGGTAATTATGCCATGTCCATCCTATTGCTAAATCTTTCAATATTATTTTGATGAACAATTTGGCATAAGTTTGTAAGTAAATGAATAGTGAATACTTTAGCATTCTTGATTTTTGTGTATGTGAATACTATAGCATTAATGATTTCTATGAGTCACCCTTATTTAAGATTTCACCAATTCGAATACTTAATGATTTTTGTGTCACCTCATGTCTAAAAGCATGTTCAAATCTATGGAAAAATAATGCATGTTTAGCAACTTGTAGGTCTTCCTCTTCACCAATTTTCAAGGCATTCTTTGCTATGCACTGAAATGCTTCTTCAAGATTAATACCTTCCTTGGTTGATGTCTCAAAATATTGTATTTTTGTAAACAAATACCATTCTTCTATAGTGCATAAGCTTATAGCAAAATTACATTAATTTTTTCAAATGCAAATCAACTAGTTAATAAATAAAACAAGTTATAGTTAATAATAAAGCATGAGCTTACTCCTTTCCTATCTATCTATATATATATATATATATATATATATATATATAGGAAATGAGTACAAAAAATACAACAATAAAATAATTATCCTAATCAAATATTACATAACATGAGGCAAACCCGAATAGAGTACAAGTTATAAGATAAAGAAAGTACAAAAAGACCATTAAGAGAAAGCCAGATAGACCCCAAGAAACCAGTATTCACACATAAATTCATACCTCTAGAATAACTGAAAAACATAACATTAGTAAAATGGAAAATAAGAGAAAAAGGCAGTAAAGAAGCCAAAGAAATACTAAAGCAAATAAATAGAAAAATTAGAAAAGTTAAATATTGAAGATAAAAATAAAGGAGCAAGAATTAACATAACTAAACTAGAACAACAATTTAGAGATGATGAAACCCTAATCATAAACAAGATAAAAAGAAGTTATAATAACAATTATGGAAATAACTTAAAAACTATTACTCATAACCAACATCACCAAACTTACAGTTTGATGAAAGGACATCAAATAGCAGCCTCTCACTATAATGGGAGATCCATTTATGGATGGAACATAGATGAATATAGAGAAAAAGAAATAATGAATATAGCTCAAGAAATGATGATGACGGTAGGCCCCTATAGGTTTTGAAAATAATAATGATGAAATTATATTTGATAATTTAGCTCAAGGCTTTACAAGAAGCCTCAAAGGATGGTGAGAACATATTAACTGAACAAAATTGAATGGAAATAAAACATTATCATTAGGACAAGAAGAGAAATATTTAGACAATATAGCTCGATCAGTTTATGTGATAATAAAATCATTTACTGGAGAGCCCACAGGAATACAAGAGAAATATTTAGAATTGTTAATGAATCTAAGATGTCTAACCTTGGCAAATTTTAGATGGTATAAAGATAACTTCATCCTTAAAGTTTGTCAGAGAAAAGATGGAAATTTAGATTTTTAGAAAGAAAGATTTATCTTAAGTTACCAAAATTATTTGTAGAAAACGTAAGAGATGAGATTAGAAGTAATAAAAGAGGATAAAATATAGTTTACTAACATATAGTCACATGATTAATGTCAGAAATACAGCAGGATAAGATGATATCAAGTTGTAGAAAAAAATTATTTGGAAAAGATATAGGGCAAGCTTACTTGGAGATTTTTCCAAACAATATGGATTTGAAAGAAATAAAACTAGGAAAGAAAAATACATCTACATTTAGAACAGAATCCTTTTACAAAAAATATAAGAGAAAGAAGTACAATAGAAAGCCTAAAGAAAATTTTAAGAAAAATTCCACCAAGAAAGAAAAGTATAAGAAAATAAGAAAGAAATAGTATGCTATAAGTGTGGCCAATTTGGTCATTATGTCAATAGATGTAAAATAGAGAAGATGATAAGGGAATCAAATATTAGAAAAGAAAACAAGCAAAACCTTTCAAGGGTGTTAATTAATGATTTTGCCTAGAGTTAGGAGTCAACAACAAGTGAAGTGGATCACATATATCGAATACAGGAAGAGTCTAATACTAAATCTTCTGAGTCAAAAGAAGAGCAATATATGAGTATATGATTAAGTAATTGTGAAAATTGCTTAAAGAAAGGAATTAATGTTATTTCTAAAGAAAAAATTTTCTTTTTAATAAAAATAATAGACCCAATACATGATAAGGAAGTGAAGAAACAATACTTGCTAAAAATAAAATTTATACTAGATCAAGAAGAAAAAAGGATAGAGCATCCACCACCATTAATTATGAAAGATGTTTTAAAAGGATTTCAAGACAAAGCCCGAGAATTAGGAATCAAGGAACTGCAATAAGAAATAAGAAACATAAAATCATAAATAAGAGAATTAAAAGAAAATGAAACCTATGTAGATTTGGAAATCTTAGAAATCAAATCAAGAATATAAAACAAGAGACAATAACGAAAAAAAAGGCAAAAATTGAAAATGAAGAAAATAAAGGACTAGGAATAGCCAGAGAAACAAACCAAGAAAATTTATACAAATAATATCAAAAGTATTGAACAAAAAATAACATTTTCAAATGAGTTTAGTCATAAATAATGAATACTTAAGAAATTTGGTAGTAGTAGTAGTAGACCCAAGAGTGGACATGAATATGTATTCAAGGACAAATCCCAACAAAATATTATGAGAAAACTATAGAACTTCTAGTAGCAACCAATAGCTCAAAATTAAATATATAGCACAAAATCTCAAATACACATATATGTAATAAAGGAATATGCATTAAAAATAATTTTGTATTGGTGAAAGGCTTAACTAAACTAGTAATTTTAGAAACACCTTTTTAACTACAATTTATTTCATTATGGTAACCTTTTCAAGAAAAACTACAAAAATTATAGGAAAAGAAATATGTTTCAAATCGATATAAACCTCTGTAGAGAAAGAAATAAAATTATTAAAGCAAGAATCCATTTATAGGATAAATAGAATGAAAAATATACAAAAAACAAGTTTTCTTCAAAAGGAAATACACTATAAGAGAATAGTAGAACAAATAAAGAATGAAAAAATACAACAGAGAGTTAATGAATAAAAAGAAAATTTTGAGAAGGAAATATGTTTTGATCGCCCAAATGCCTTTTGGGATAAAATGAAACATGTAGTCAAACTACCTTATGAGCAAGAATTTGATGAAAAATGGATTAAGACTAAACCAATATAGATGAAAGAGGAATTATTAGAGTATTGTAAAAAAGAAATACAATTGTTATGAGGTAAAAAGTTGATAAGAAAAAGTAAGTCTCCTTCGAGTAGTTCAACTTTTTATGTTCAAAATCATGCTGAAGTAGAAAAGGGGGCCCCATGAAGGGTACTAAATTACAAAGCATTGAATATTTTATTAAGGTGGATATGATATACAATCCCTGAAAACAAAGATATCATAGAATGATTACATGGCGTGGTTAAATTCCCAAAGTTTGACATGAATTTTAGATACTATAAGATATAGGTAGCAGAAGAAGATAGGTATAAAACAACATTTATAATTCCCATTGAGCGTTTGAATGGAATGTGATGCCTTTTGGATTTAAAAAAAAAAAAAAAAAAACTTACCATTAGAATTTCAGAATATAATGAATGGCATATTTATTGATTAGAGTAAATTTACCATTGTTTATATCTTTGTCATGTTATTTTTCATTTAAAACATATCAATTGTTTGATTAACCCATAGTAATGCATAATTTTGTTTGAAAATAATATAGTTATTTGCAATAACTATATACGTATCATGATTTATTTAGAAAATCAAACACTTGTTACATTTTAATTGGAGAATAACATAACATAAATATAAGAAATTACATATAAATTTTTCTTTTTTGAGAAATAACTTTTAAAAGTCCTTAATGAAAATTAAGCTTTCAACAATAAATTTTTAATCCTTTCTAAACCGACACCACCACCAATCTTGTAATATATATCAGAAAGTTCCTCTTAGCTACTCTTACAATATTGTATTCAAGACTACAAAAGGGCTTGTATAGTCAACAAAGACTGTAATTAATTAAAAAAAATTAAACGAAGACTTTGTGTTATTAATTAAAAACAACAACAAAGACTTGAATAGTCGACAAATACTTTGTTATTAAAAAAAATATCAACAAGACTTGGAACAATTGTTGATTGGACATTCATCTGAAATTCCTAGTTTTAATTAAGAATGCTATGTAAAATTTGTTCCGTCGCTACAAATTGAAAAAATGATCACAATGGTTTAATCCATATTTTGTCCCTTAAATTATTTTTTATTTTAATTTAGAATTTCTTTTTTATTTCATATTTATCTTTTAAGTAATGTTTAAATTAAGTCCCGTATATCCCAAATTTTCGTCAAGTAGCTGAAGAGGTTTGATTGGCAAAGATAACTTAGACATTCTCGTATCTGTTTGTGTCTAATCTGGCACCGGAACATATATGGTTAGTATTTATATAATTAACTTTGGGTTAGACTTAGATATAGGACTTGTTTGATTCTATTCTTTGTTTTTATGTTCTTAAAACAATTTTGTGAAATTA
Source organism: Delonix regia (assembly GCA_037074485.1). NCBI lineage: Eukaryota > Viridiplantae > Streptophyta > Magnoliopsida > Fabales > Fabaceae > Delonix > Delonix regia. The sequence continues at coordinate 10,793,294 of CM073459.1, forward strand.
CTTTCTAGAATAGTTTTAAAAATTAAAAAGTTAAAATATTTGTTTGAATCCTTTGTTTTTTTAAAACATACTCAAAATTAGAAAAAATAATGTTTGAAAAAAATTTCAAAAACAAGTTTTGAAAATACTAAAACCTTGTTTAGTATGAAGAATTAAATTTATAATGTACAATTGTAATTCTAATTCTAATTCTATTAAAATTGAAATTCATTCAGAATTTTAAATTTTATGTTTGAGCCATGTAAAGAATTAAAATATAAAATTGTAATTCTGAATTTAATTCTCATTTTACTATTTAGACGAAAGATAAATATTTATGTATTTGTGTTACATGTTCAATATATATGTGTATGTATCCATGTGTGTATATTCATACATGTGTATACGTGTATGTAATAAATGCATTATGGGCATATGGGTGTATTTGTGTGTGGAGGTACGCTTGCATGTGCATCGATGCTATGTATTCATTTTTGTGTGTGTTAAACATGTTTAATATATATGTATGTGTGTCTGAATTTATATATGCATGCATCTGTATGTACGTGTATATAACAACTTTATTATATTTGTTTTTGTATTTGTGCATGAAGGAGCATGCGCATGTGCGTGCACATGTGTGTTACATGTTCAATATACAGGAGTGAGAGTAGGAGTGCAGGTGTGTGTTTTAATTAGGTTAGGTTAGGTATTGGGTTTATTCTAAACTTAGTTATATATTATTTTCTAATATTAATTTATTTTATGTATAATAAATTTTATTTATGATAAATTTTTAAAATGTTAATTCTTTTTAAATTTTAGTTATTTTTCATTTTAGATTGTATTTTTTATTTTATTCTTTTTATTTTAAGTCTTTATTTTTTATTTTTCCTTAAGAAATTATTTTAAAAAAACATTTTTTAATAAAAATATGAAGTGACCCGACTTGGTTAGTTACTAACCAACTGAGTTAGATTTCAAAGTTTATTCGAACCTAGCCCACAACCCTACTTAAATAATTTCTTACACAATTATAATTTTATCTTTGATTAAAACAATTTTGACAAACAAAGGAAAACATCTATAAATTTATTCTTGTTTCTTTATTATTAAAATTTATTTTTTGTTTTTTAATTATTTAAAAAAATTAATAAAAAAATTGCCAAACAAGTTTTTTGGTTCTTTTATTTTTTTAAAAAAACAGCTTTAAAAAACAATAGTCAAACATGACTATAGTTTTTATATCTCTTTGCTATCAGGTTATTCAATTAACACATGATAAGGGTATAATTGATCAATAATAATATAAAAAATGTATAATTTAATTCAAATTTTTTATTGTTAATTGCAATAATTGTGATATTATTGGAAAAACTAAAATCTTATCATAGTTTAATTGAAAAATAATATAAAAATGATATGAACAACTATATAAAAATTATTTCCATCAACTTTTTTCATCTTTAAAATCTATTGCTAATTGGTGTCTCTCCCAAATCCCCACATGGTGCCTCTTTCAATAATGTTGGGCCCTCTAATTATTTGAGTTAAATATTTAGCCTCTCACTTATCAGTTAATTTTTAATTTAGTTCCTTACATATTAGTCAAGTATCAATTTGATCTCTCATTGATTTTTCATTTTTAATTTGGTCCATCAATTATTCCTTCATTTTCAATTTATAGTTTTTCACTAATATAAAAGTTAATACATTTAGTCTCTTACTCAAGTAAATTTGAACAAAATATGCCAATATTTATAATAACAAGGGATCAAATTGAGAATGAGCTTATGAGTGAAGGATTAAATTGAGACTAAACTGATAAATGAGAGACCAAGTTGAGAATAATGACAAGCATGTGTACAAACACATGCACATATATACCCAACATGTAATACACACGTACATGCATACAAATACATATATAATAAACATGTAATATGTAACATAAATGCACAAGGACACACACCTCCATGCATGAACATAAATGCTTATATAATAAATATGTTGCGTACACACATGCATGTGCATACACAAATGCATATATTGAATGTGTAGCACAGTACAAAAACATTATATATACTAATTTTCACAAAATAATATGATTATAACATATATGTCTATACACACAAATACACTATAATATCATAACACAACACTATAAGATGTATATGAAATAACACAATGTTCATATGCATATGCACATATATTCATAACAAGACACTTATCACACACAAAAGTCAAATAATAGATTGAAACATGTTGCAATGGGTCAAAATTAAGCTGAATTATAATGCAATATAGCAACGCAATCTATATCGTATTCACTAAAGAGCCTTTATTAAAATTCTAAGTTAAACTAATTATAAAAAAACAAGCCATTAGCATTGGAATTGTGTTCGAATTTTCAAACTAAATGAATGTGTAATCAAGTAAAACTAAAATGAAACTAAAATAAATCTAAGCTACTATTTTTTTGTTTTTGTTTTTGTTTTTTTTTGAAATGGGAATGAGTGAATAAAAATGAGTTGGAAAGTATATGATAAATGCTCTTGGAAATGGAATGATAGCTATCATGGTTCAAATTAATATGAAATTTAATTCTTCGTCAAATCTTAATGAAAAACCTCACGATACCACTTGAGTTGAGTGTTTTGAGTTAGTAATTACTCCTATTAACATAGCTAATAACCACTAATTAAGACATTATTTAAAATTCACTTAATGTGTGATTAAAATTAGGCAAAAACAACTTGTTCCTCTTTTTAATTGTTGCTCAAATAAGACAATCAAATATAAGGATATAAGATTATATAATACAATCATAAACTTGATAGAAAATACTCATAGCATTACAACATAATAATTCCATACAATCACCACATTGCATCCACCAATTAGAAATCACAATTCTCAATTAACAAAGATAATGTACCTAAAATTTAGGTTTCACAATTGTATAAAGAATATTCTAAATTTAGGAAATCAATTACACAATCTGAAAATTAAATTGAGAAATTAACACTCCCCTTTGAAGCTTGAACTCAAGCAATGATCTCCATGTCCAAGAAGCCAAGCTCTAGCCAACCATTGGGGAAGAATTCACAAGTTGGTTCACTTCAACTATAGTGTAAGAGGTGTGGATGAAGGAGGAAATGAAGGGGATGGAGTGAAATTGGGATAGAATGAAGAAAATTGAGAGAGAAAAATGGAAGAATGAGGGGAAGAGGGAGAGGACGTGCAGAGAAGGAGAGTGAATAGAAAAATGACGTGAACAGAAGAGAGAGAGATTGTGGAGAAGGAAGAGCACGTGAAATTTGGGGAAATTTTGGAAAGAGAATAAAGGGTGAGGTGGCGTTCAAAAAATGAGAAAATAAATTGAAAAATATGAGAAAAAGTGGCGTGAAATAAATGGGAAAGCAATTGAGAAGATGTGGCGTGAAAAATTGGAGAGAAAAATGGGGAAAGAGGCCACGTGTGAATTTGTGGAGGATGGTGCTAATGTGGGGTGAGAGAATATCGATCGAAGATGGGTATTGGGTAAGCGAGGAATTGGGTCTTGTATCCGGGTTATTGAGTTTTGGATTAATGAATCATTTTGGGTTTCGAATTCTTGAGATTTTTGGGTTGAATTTTTTTTCTTTCCTTTCTTTTTTCAATCTTTTTGAAAAAATTACAATGAAAAGCAAGCCTTTTATAAATTTTTTTGCAATTATTTTTTATATAAATTTATCATAATTAATGCATTTAAGTCCAATAAAATATGATAAATGTCCCAAAATAAAATATAAAACATTATATAAAATGAAAAATTATCAATAATCTTTTTTAAATATATTTTTAAAAATACTAAATATGATGTGGTGTTAAATCACTAAGAAAAATATCATATATCATCTAATCGAAATTAAGAAAAATAGAAACTATTAAAAGAATAAATTATAAATTATTTTTAATGTATATTCATGCTAATCGTTTTAAGAAAATATTAATCTTTCATCTAAATAACAAAATTCGAATCAAATTTAGAATTACAATTTTATGTTCTAATATCTTACATCGCCTAAACATGAATTTTGAAATTCTGAATCAATTCTAATTCTAATAGAATTGAAATTAAAATTATAACTCTATATTATAATTTCAAAGCTTTATTTTCCATTATTATAATTCATCAGAATTTATTCGGAATGGTCAAAAACCAATAATGTATTGAAGGCAATAACAACTTAAAATAATGGAAAAGTTATACTCTTTTAATATTAATTTTGCATATCATTTAAATATGTTAATGGAAGAATGTTTGATACTTGAATTCATTGTTGGAAAAAATTGCAATCTACTTGAGAAAGATGTGCCTTGCATATCAATAACGACTTACATTAATTATCAATATGTTAATGGATTAATACTCGATAATGAGTTATAGCTTGAATATATATAGCATCTAAGCTCCCCGGAAAAAATGCTCTGACATGAGAATGCTTCCAGTTTATTAATAATTTTGCATACATTTTTTGTCATTTTTTGTTTAAAAACTATTTTTAAGGCAAATTCTCATTTATATGTACAAATAGGTTTTCAAATTTGTTAAACGCCAAATCAAATAGATTATAAGTCAATATTACTCTATTCTAGCATGTTTAAGTGAAATAAAAAAAATTAAACACAGTTTAGTAGAGCAGGTGTGTCTATTCATTGAAAAAAGAAGCTCTCTTATTAGAAGATCACAATTCACAACTATAATGTATTCATATATATGAAATGAATTATAAAGTTCGCATTGCAAAAAGTTACAAAAAAGCATAAATAGGCAACAATATTATTAGTCAATTCTCAATTGCTCTGACACTTCTAACATGAAGATAAATCTCATAAAATACTAGGATTAACACCTAATACGTCGTGCTGGTTTAGTACTTTCACTTGTTGAACCTATGTATAGGAGTAAGACTAAACACCCTCTATTATCTTGAGTAAAAAAAAGCTCTTGGCATGATTACTAATAAAATCATTATGTCCTCCCCTAACTCCCTTGTCCTCCATTGTTATTGTGATTTGGAATGGATCTAGAATTTAATTCTAAGGGGACAAAAGTCTTCAAATTAAAAATTTGAATCAAATGAGGCAAATTCTTACGGGCATGAACTCTTATAAGTTAAAAGAATCAAATCAATAATATAAGATAAAACTACATGTATAAGTTAAAAATTTTAAAAATCCAAGGGGGCAACTATCCCGTGCCCCCCTTAGATTCATCTCTATTGCTATCATTGGATTGTACCAAAGAATCTTCCCATTGATTTCTAGCACCATCTCTTCATTTTTCCTCATGGCAAACACATTTTTTGGAACATCCTTTAGGTAGTATGTGATAAAATTACATGACAATGCTAATCAAATCACATACGAATTAGCAATAAAGGAATTAAAGAACTTGCCTTATGGTGTAGACATGATTAGAACAAAACTTCAAGTAGAAGATGAGGCAAGAACATCAACCCACAAGACCCTTACTTGATTGAGAGAGAAAGTGAAAAAGAAAGATTGAGAGTGTATTAGGAATTGTTTAATTAGTCTTAGAAGACTAATAATGATCTTATTTATAGACACTTCAATCTCCTCACTAAACAATTTAATTAGGCCTAAAATTAAGCCCAGTAATCTCTCTCTTTCTACTAGTAATTCAATGAGATAATTACTAACAAAGCCTATGCTACAAGTTAGGGTCTTTACCCAATAGGTCAGTGGATAATCCGACCCATTATTGATTATGAACACCACATTCCTAATGACCTAATTATTTAATTAATTGATACACCAATTAATTAATAATTAAGCTTAAGGGAATAAATGAACATAAATATATTCATAGTTTGGATTACAAGACTTACATTGATCACATAATTGCGGAAGCTTATTGAACTCTAGTTAGAATCACTGATTGAATGAGATACCCACAGTGTATTGGGTGTATCTTGGGTTTTCACAACCTCAATCCCCTCTCGAATGCAATTGCAGAATACTCACAGGTATTCTACTCAAAGCGTCTCAAATTTCTCTCTTTTTGGTGAGTTTTCTATCATATATTAGTCTAGCCCTATTTATAGAAGGCTAGCTAGGGTTAGGGTTTAGTAGTAATTCTTATAATTATTATTTTATCCTTATTTAATGAGCACCCCTTATGGGTGGACTCAGTATAATATCTTAATAGATTAATACCCTAGATTTTATATGATTTTCTAACATCTCCCACTCACACATAATGGGAGTGCTCATACGCTTTAAACCCAAGAAACATATTCTCAGTAAATCAAGAGAACACTTTCTCTTTGTAATATGCAGTCATTCATACAGGGTGTGACCAGCATACTATGAGAGCATCAATGCTATACATCAGTTACGAATATATAGTCTCTCATCAAAAAACACACCTGCATGTAGATCATAAAGTATGCATGCACTTTAGATCATAAGAATCACATTTAAATATCTCATAATGATCTCATTTATCATAATATCTTGTATTCACAATCATGACACATAAGTCATAACTAGTATACCAGTGAATACAGAATAATGAGATTTTCTTTATGATCTTCCTCTTTTCACAATCCTATCAACATAGACTTAGTTTGCTTTTCTAGACATGTCTTGCTAGACTGAATCATTACACATTGCTTTTCTAGACATGTCTTGTTAGACTAAATCATTACACATAATCCTTAGGCAACACACTAAGATAGCAAACACCAAGTTGTATCTCAAGTACCTGATAGGAGTCTAAGGGTATAAATATAGAGCCAACATAAAGGCTTAAGGGTCTTACACAATCATGAGTTGAGATCGCACTCATGTTAACCCATATGGTTAGCATTTGCACACATAGTATGAAACATGTGCTATAGCATTCCTCATTTTCCCGTGGAGTGTATGTCTATTTCATAGATAGTATTATATTGATGATATTTTAGACACCACATATCAAAAATTGAGTTCCTAGATCTACACAATGTCTTGAAATCACATCTGGCAACTAAGGTAGACTAGAAATGATGAACTTATTTCATCAAATCAATTTTAATGACCCTATGTCATCAATCAAGTGACTTAATTGATTTTAAGTGTAGTTGCTTTCACATTATCCTCTGGATAATTTCTCTTAAAATCTTGTCTTATCTCCAATGTCACAAAGACACTGAGGTGGTTACCTATTAAAGAAGGTTAACCCTTTTATCTACCCGAAATACTCAATAATAAATAAGAATGTACACAACATTCAAATAACGATATGTAAGCATGGAATCAAACTTTATTGATTATCAAAGAACATCAAAACATCTTTTTCTATGAGCAATAAGAAAAATAAAAATACAGATGAAGTATGTTAAATTCTACACAATCCTAATGACCTAAAATATCTCACAAACACATCTCTAGAAATAGGCTTGGTCAACAGATCTACTAGCATTTGATGCGTAGACACATACTTCACGTTCATAGTCTTGTGTACAACCATGTCCTTCATATAGTTATACATGATATCTATGTGTATGGTTTTGCAATGGTACTTTGGATCCTTGGTGTATGCAATTGCAACCTTACTGTCGCAGTACACTAACATTGGTTCAATGTTTTCTGCTTTGTACAACAATTGATCCAGAAACCTTTTCAACTAAATGGCCTCTTGGGCTGCTGAAGATAAGGTCATGAACTCTTCTTCCATCATGGACAAGGATACACAAGAATGTTTCTTACTACTTTATGATATGGCGCCATCACTGAGTAATAAAATGTATCCCGAGGTAGACTTTTGCTCATCTAAGTCCCCTTCATGATCAGCATTAGTGTATCTTTCCAATCGTAGATCTCTATCGCCTTAATAGCAGAGCGCATAATCAATAGTCCCTTTCAGATATCTTAAGATTCTTTTTACAGCTTCCTATAATGCTTAAGACCTGGATCAGTTTGATATCTACTCACCATGCTAACTACCTGATAAATATTAGGTCTAGTGCACATCATAACGTATATTAGACAACCGATCGCATTCCTATAAGGAGTTTGGCTCATACGCTCTCTTTCCATGGCAATCTTAGGACACATTTCGGCACTTAAGGTTCGACTTATGCTAATAGAAGTGTCAGCAGGGTTACAACTTTCCATACTAAAACATTCCAAAACCTTTTTGATGTAATTCTCTTGAGAGAGATACAAGAGTTTCTTAGAACAATTTCTTGAAATCTTAACTCCAAGAATGTATGTAGCTTCACCCATATCCTTCATCTCAAAATAAGATGACCACCAGGTCTTTACCTCATTAATAAGCTTCATATCATTTCCAGCTATGAGTATGTTATCAACATATAACACATACTTGTCCTTAGATCTTTTGGTATATACACAATTGTCTTCACTCATCATAGTGAAACTACTAGAGATGACTGCATTGTGAAAACAAATATACCACTTCCTTGAAGATTGTTTAAGGTCATAGATAGACTTCAAAAGTCTACAAAATTTTTCTTCCTAACCCTATTTAATGAAACCCTCAGGTTGTTTCATTTAAGTTTCTTCATTTAATTCTCCATTGAGAAAGACAATCTTTACATCCATCTGATGTAATTCAAGATCTAGACAAGCCACTATAGCTAGAAGTAAACGAACAAAGGTAAATTGTATAGCAGGAGAAAAAGTCTCCTCATTGTCAATTCCTTCCTGCTATGTATTCCCATTTGCTACAAGTCAAGCCTTAAATTTTTTATTCATACCATTAGCTCTTTTCTTAATTTGAGAACCCACTTATTCCTAATAGCCTCGTGTCCCCCTGGAAGATCAACAAGTTCCTAAACATTGTTGACTTTCATGGACTCCATTTCCTCTTCCATAGCTTTAGTTCATTTATTCTTAGAAGGGGATAAAAGAGCCTCTTTAAAATTTCTCGGCTCATCTTCATTTTGCAGGAGCATTGTAAAAGTTCACCACCTTCAATCTCATATCGATGGCAAGGAGTCTTTTCATGTGAACCACATCTCAGTCGTGATTCATTGAATTTTGTTTCAGTGTTCCCATTTGGATCAGTATTGCTCAAACTTGGATCTAGAACAATAGTCTCACTCCAACTTGGAATGATATCCATTTGGTCACTACCACTTAGAGCAACTAGCTCAGGAACACTTTCATTCACATCAAATGATGAAGAATGTTGCTGATGAGAAACTAATTCATCATCTGCTATAATCCTCCCACTCAAATTAAGTGGTCCAAGTGTGTTCGGATCCTCTATCTTAAATAAGGATAAGCCGTGACCTACCTCTCCCTTCTTAGGATATTCATTCTCTATGAATGTGATATTTCTAAATTTGAATTCAGTCATGCTCCCACTGTCTTGCTGTCCAATAAACACATAACCTTTTGAGGTTGCTAAGTATCTAATAAAGATACTTTTCTTTCCTTTTGGACCTAATGTCCCATACTTGTGGAAGGAATCATGTGTATAGGCAGCATATCCCCAAGGCTTCAAAACACTTAAGTCAGGCTTTCGCCCAGTCCATAACTCATATGAAGTGGTTGCAACTGATTCCGTAGGCACACAGTTAAGTACGTAGGCTACAAACATCAATACATCACCCCAATAGGTGATAGACAAATTAGCCTGTGCCATCATGGACCTAACCATCTCAAGGAGTGTTATATTCCTTCTTCCCGTAACACCATTTTGTTGTGGAGTACTTGGAATAGTCATCTGATGAACTATCCCTTTCTCATCATATAATTCATTGAATTGAACCAACAAATATTCTCGGCCTCAATCGGTTCGAAGAGCCTTAATCTTCTTATCTAATTGATTCTTAACTAAACTCATATAGTTTTTAAAGCAGCTTAATTCTTCTGACTTATGAGAAATCAAATAGACATAACTGAAATGAGTATAATCATCAATGAATGTGATGAAATAATTCACTCCATGCCGGGCCCTAACATTCATAGGCCCACAGATGTCAGAATGAACTAAGTGTAGTGGAAAATTGGCTTTGGTTGCTTTATTGAAGGGTTTTCTTACAGATTTTCCTATTAGATAAGATTCACAAATAAACAAATCTACTCATTCAATGCCAGGAAGTAAATCCTCTTTTGCTAACCGTTGCATTCTATGTTGGCCAATATGACCAAGTCTAGCATGCCATATATGTATATCATGATCATAATCATGCATAGAGGCAAACATGGAAAAACTAATATTATTATTAATGTAAGATTCATCATCCAAATCTATAGAAATAAAACCTCAGGTTACATAACCAAAACCATAAAAAACTGAGTCATCACTCAATTTAACACAATTCATGGAAATACAAATCATAACCTAGCCTAAGTAAAACCAAAACTGAAATAACATTTTGACGAATTTAAGGCACATAATAGACATCATGTAAGATCAGTTCTCGACCACTATGCAAGACTGACTAGAATGTTCTGATCCCTTTGACAGCAACCTTAGTGTTGTTGCCGACATATATCTAAAATGCTCCATAAGGAACTTGCTGGAAGTCAACAAAGGCATCACGGTCACGCGCTATATGGCCCATGGCTCCTGAGTCTACAATCCATATAGGATAAGATTTAGTAAGCATAATTAAGCTAGAAACACAAAATTCACTAGTATAAGTAGTGTAAGTTACCTTTTTGAATGGCTCAGGGCAATCACTCACATAGTGTCCCTTCTTTTAGCAATTGAAGCACTTAACTTTTGCCATATTCACGTTTTGCTACTTCTTTTTGCCTTGCTAATTAATCTTTGGTTTTTCTTAGGTTAAGCTAGATTTTTGTTCTTTCCCCAGCTCTTTTTTTTTTTAACCACGTCTTTCATCTGAAGTTGCCTTGTGCAACTTAAGTATTGGCTTGGTTGATTCAAGCCTTTCTTTCTCAAGTTCGAGGTGCCTCGGACATCTCCCAGAGTCGTGATTATGTCATTGTGAGTGAGATACATCTTCATATGCTCCCATGAACTAGGCAAAGAGTGAATGACAACTTGGATCTGCTACTCGTCTATTAAGACATTTCCAACATCTTTTAGCTCAGTAAACATATTTGACATCAGCCTCAGATGTTTCCTCATTGAATGTTCTGGGCGTTTCTTGTATGAGTCAAATTTGATCATTAGAGAAAGCAATCTGGATACGGACATAGTTTCGAACCTTGTCCTCAGAGCATTCCAAAGCCCTATAGTGCTTTAGTGGTCCTTGAACTCCCTTACGATGTCATCATCCAAAGTGCTCAACAACATAATGTGGGCAGTGGAATTCTTTTTCTTCCAAGTGTCATAAGCTTCACGGCCCTGCCTATGCTGGGTCATGTGTCCAACTTTTGGCTTTTCCATGACATTATTAAGAGTCTCAAAAGCCTCTTGCTCTTCCAGGAAATACTGGACTTTTGTACTCCAGATCTCATAATTGTCGTCATTTAACTTTAACCCCTTGTTAAGCTCAGCAATAATACTTTTGGAAATCGTAGTTATTCTTTACATAAAAAGAAAGACAAACTTGAATCAAGATAATGTAATTAAAAACACACAAGATTTAAAGTTCACCATGTGTACAAATTATGACACTAAGTATCGTATGATTAAGCTAATTAATCCATGCATGACCCAGAGTCGAAAGAGCATGAAGTGCCAATCATCATCCTAAGGTCATATGCAAGGTGTAAATTAACAAAATCAAAATACAACTACATGTCCTTATCATGCTACAAACAAATTGTAAATCATGATTTTTCAAATGCTAAACAAATTAACATTCATTAACTAATGTGTTAAATTAATCAACACATTAATCAATTATATAATGTTAAACTAATTAACATTCATTAAGTTAAACTAATCAACAATATAAAATGCATAATGTTAACTAATTAACATTATATGTCTAAACTTTCTATTAGAAGAAAATCGACAAAAAAAATGTTAAACTAATTAACATAATGACAAGTAATCACATATTACTTGACTGAGATTTATTGGGATCTAAAAGATTAATTTTTCACCAAAAATTAATTGGATTTATTTAGGGCTAAAATATAAATACACAATTTATATTTTTGAACATATCTATATGTACATTAATTAGGGATTTAACAATTAGCCCTCTAATTATTATTTCTTAGATGGGCCACATGCCCAATTAAAAAAAATAAGGCCCAACTCTCAAAGAAAAAATAGCCCAAAAAAACTATTTTTAAGGCCCAAATTTTCTTCAAATTATTTTAAAGGCCCAAATCAAAAAGTTTTGAGCCATTAAAAAAATTTAGGGTTTTAGATCTAAAAAAAATTTAGTGTTTTCAAATTTTTGAAATTTTTGTTTTTGAAAAAGATGTTACAGCTACAGTGTTCTTCTTCCTCCTCCCCTTTTCTTCACTGCTACTCTTCACCACGTTGCTACTACTTGCCAGTTGCCCACTCATGGGCACCAGCGATGCGGCATTGAGTACGGCAACGAAGCCACCAATATAACTTCTCGGAGGGACACGTTTTAGAGCTCAATTTTGAGCTTGTCTTCCTCGTCCCTGTCGGCGGCCTTTCGCTGGCATAAGAGACGACTAACGTCACCGGTGGTCCCATGTACTGCATCATGCCACTGTCAGCCATAGCCACCGATGGCTCAAAAAAAAATAGAGGGTAGCTTTTATTCCTTTTTTTTTTTTTTTGAATGATGGTAGTTGTAGCCTGTGGAGGTGTCAGTGACATAGTTGTCGACAATGGAAGGTTAGCTGGGGGGGATTGCTGGCGATAGTGGTTGTCGACGGCATGAAGGTTAGCTGTGGGAGACTTTCATCATTGACGAATGAGATGATTGTTCAAAAAAATTCATTCAAATTTTTTTTTTAATTAGCCCCAAATAAAATCTAATCCCAATAAAGTATATAATTGATTAGAAAACCAGTCTATGACTTTGATAACAATGAAAGGAATAAATGAACATAAATATATTCGTAGTTTCAAGTACGAGACTTACATTGATCTCTTAATTGCATAAGCTTATTGAACTCTAGTTGGGATCACTGATCAAATGAGATACTTGCAATGTATTAGGTGTATCTCGGGTTTTCACAGCCTCAATCCCCTCTCCAATGTAACTGCAGAATACTCATAGGTTTTCTACTCAGAGCGTCTCAAGTCTCTCTTTTTGGTGAGTTTTCTATCGTATAATAGTCTAGCCCTATTTATAGAAGACTAGCTAGAGTTATGGTTTAATAGTAATTCTTATAATTACTATTTTACTCTTATTTAATGAGCACCCCTTATGGGTGGACTCGGTATAATATCTTAACAGATTAATACCCTAGATTTTATACGATTTTCTAACATAAGCAAATAGGAAAAATTAAAAATGATAAAGCTTCAAATGATATTCTCAATTAGGGACAATTTGAAATTAAAAATAAATAATGGGAGATAATTAAATAAACTCAAAACCCAAAAATAAAATTAGCTAATTAAAACAATTATAATAAATCAAAGTAAAATTATAAAAAAATAATATATATATATATATATATAAGAAAACAAAAATAGAAAATTAAAAAATTAAAAAATTAATTAATAATAATAGTAATAGTAATAAAAAATAAGAAAAAAATAATTGTAAAGCTACAATTAGCACCAAAAAAGGAAAAGGCAATCCTACAGGCAAGCTCAGAGTCTGCTACAATAGTCCAAACAACACATTTAAGTGCATTCTCTAGTGGCTTTAATGCGGGAACATCTGTGTTTGCTGTTACTACGTTTGGCCAGCATGCACAAACTAAACCAGAGCTTAGGGAACCTTTTAATGGTTCAAGGGGCAAAGAAGAGAGGGACGTCAGAGGAACTAACCAAAAGAAAAAGAAGGAAGAAAGGGAAAAGAGAAGTGGAAAAAAGAGGTGACGGAGGGCCATCAAGATAAGAGATACACTGAGAAGGTTGAAGAGGGGAGAGAAGGGAAGAAAGAGAAGAAGAGAAGGAGAGGGTGGTTAGAGATCAAAAGAGAAAGTCACGGAGTACAGTGAGAAGAGAAGAGAGAAGGAAAGGAGAAAAAGAAGAGAATAAGAAGAAGAGAGGAGAGGAAGAAGAAAGGGAGAGAAGAACAAGAGAAAGAGAGATGATGTAGGGTTGTGGGTTGAGCAGAGAAGGAAAATTGAGGAAAGAGGAGAGAAGAAAATAGAGAAAGGAGAGGCAGCTACGTGGAAGAGAATGACTAAGAAAAAAAGTTGACCAGAGGGACTAAGAAGAAAAGTGAAGAGGAAGGAGAAAGGAAGAAAAAGAGAGAGGAAAAGGAGAATCACCTTCTATTTTAAGCTTTGAAAATAGGGCTAAACAGAGAAAGAGGGGAAGGGGAAGAAGAAGGAAAGGAGAAGGGACGAGGAGGAAGAAAGAGGAAGTAGAGCATTGTTGCAATCTCCGAGAAGGCTGAGAAGAGGAGGAAGAGAAGAAAGGAAGAGAAAGGAGAAAGGAAGATGAAGAGAAGAAAAAGTGGGGAAGAAAAAGGGAAGAAAGTTTTCGAGTGTCAGGGAAGAAGAGAGAGAGAGGTAAACCAAGAGGGGAATAGACGAGGGAAGAGAAAGAGCTGATGGAAAGCCACCAAGCAGTTAAGGATAACCAACAAGAAAGGGAAAAGGAGGAAAGGCACGTAGGCCCTGTTTTCCCAGTTAAGGAACAGAGGCTTTGGACTATGGTGGAGAGAGGTTGGAATGAAACAAATTAAGAAGGGGAAAAAGAGAGAGAGGGAAGGGGTTAGCAATGCCGATGTGAAAGAGCCGATGAAGAAGGAAGATCGTGGCAATGAAGAAAAACCAACAAGAAATGAGGGGGAGGAAGAAGCATTCTCTCACCTAAACAAAAGTGAAGTAACCTGGGGAGGAGAATACATGAGGTATAACTGCATAGGGGTTGCATGGCTTGCATGTGCTTTCTTGCCATTTTACACTTAGTACTGTTCATTCATACCTTTTTAGCTTATTCATGATTCTTAGCAACTTAGATGGTTGGGCTTGAGGTTCTCCTACTATTGATTGAATGATGGATCTCTTTTCCTTCGGCTCAGTGCAGATTCGAGGCCTTTGCTTGGGTTTGTGTCATGTTGAGCATTGGGTAGAAAAGAGAGTCTTGCGTGCTTTGCTGATATCATAGAATAAATTGCAAGGGTTTCTTTTCCTGAATTTATTTTGTACCACGTTAAATTTGATTATACAATTATTATTTTCATTATTATTTAGTTCTGGTAATATATATATATATATATATATATCATAATAATAATAAAGGAAAAAAGAAAAAGAACCTAAAAACCTCAAAACGATAATTTTAGCACAATAATTTTAGCTTAAATTATTTAATTACCAATTTACTTTATCAAATGAACTCCTAATAATAAATGAAAATCCCAAAAGTCACTTCCATTTTTCAAATTGTCGTGTGAGACTATCCATCTCCTTATGCATTTTGGAACTAACGAATAGAGGTCGTGTGAGACCCCTAATCTCCTTAGACCTTGAAGGTTAATATATAATTTTTCGAAGAAAAAAAATAATAAATATCTTAACTAAATAATATCTTTTATTACAAAATGATCAATTTCGTCCTTTATAAAATTAATTAATCAGAACATGTCACATGGGACCTGAATCTCCATAGGCTTTGAAAGTTGATTTTGGTAAAAACTAAATTACAAGAAGCCTAAATGTGAAACTTAACTAGTAAAAGTTGTGTAAGGCCTAAGTGTCCTCAGGCTTTGAAAGTTGACATTTAAAAAACTAAGATGAAATAATTCTAAAAAGGAAGTTTATCTCATCTATTAAGTATAATAAAAAATTTTAAAAATATTTTTCCATTATAGTTATACTTTAAGTTTAAAATAAATTCTAATTTCATAAATAAATACAAAAAGGAATCCTAAATTCAAAAATCCCAAAAATATTTTTCCATTATAGTTTTACTTTAAGTTTGAAATAGATTCTAATTTCACACAAAAACATATATATATATATATATATATATAAATTTAAAAAAATGTAATATAAAAAATCCTTAAAATCCTTTTAATTTCAATCCCTCCTTCAAAATTAAAACAAAAATCCAAAAGTCCAAAAAATATATAAATTCAAAAATTAGAAAATTGGTTTTTTTTTCATCTTAATTTCAACAATAAATTTCCAATTTTGAAAATCTAAAAATAAATAAATTCAAATTTTCAAAAATATTTCTTTCATATAATTTCACTTCCACTCCAAATAATAAAAACTCCCAAAAATCCTAAAATATTTGCTCATTATCATTTCATTTAAATTTCAAAAATAAGATTAAAATTCCAAAACTAAACAAAAATTAAGAAGAGGAAAAATGAAGAGATCAAGGGAGCTAGTTTAATCAGGTTGTTGTAAATCAAAACAAGCAAATCAAATTCCAATCCTGTTTTGTTTATAAAAATTTGTTTAATTTGCACTATCTTGTTCTCATCACAAAAATTACAAATCATCAACCAATAGACACGCCATTTTTATTGAACTACATGGACTTTGATCCCTATTATAGGGTACGTAGGACCTAGGCTTTCGTCCTAGGTCAAGTCCATCCTTTGTAAATATCTGTTTGTTTGCTTTCATTATTGTTGTTTTTTTTGTCTTTTCTATTTAATGAGCATGCATGTCAATAAAAGGGTAATTAAGATAAATATAAGGTCATATTCTATTTTAGTTGACTAGTTTAAAGTAAACGTCCTTATGGACGGATATTATAGGGTGCCTAACACCTTCGCCACACTCAAATAGACTCCTGAACTCATTTCTGCTTTTGCATACCACTTTACCTTTTCTTTTTGTTTTAAATTGGTTTCCCAAAGTTTTTCGTTAAAAATTTTGGTGGCTACTCCAATAAATAGATTTTCAAGATACATTTTGGGAATTAATTTAAACTGCTTTTTATTCTTTCCACCAAAAGGTCGGTTATGACATTCATTATCCACTGATAACATAGACCTAATCTATTCTTGGTTTAGTCTAAGTATATTAAATATCCAATTAATTAACTAGGATATATTGACCTGATAATAAATTAATGTTAATCAATAATAATAAAATTTATTCTAACAATCTCCCACTTAAATAGCATTAATCAATTATTAAGTCAATTATAAAGATGATATAATTAAGCATTTAATCATTCACATAAACACACAAATGTGCATATATGCTAAATCATGCAAGATTCAGAAATGTAACCACACAACGATCACTGGATCCGATAGGGAAACAAGCGATATTAACATCATCATGGATTGGTTTCAATATTTGTATAGAATGGAATATGAAATGATATGTTAATGTCATTTCACCATAGAAGTCCTTTAAGGACTCAACTCATACTCCCACTCGACCAAAGCTTCATTAGGGATTCAACATGACCCATATGAGTTACAAGAATTTGAAATACTAACAGGGGTAAGCCTTTCGTTGATCGATCCATAAATATAGATTCACCATGAATGTGAACCACTCGAGTCTGAAATGAGGAAAAATTCATAAATGAAACTGTGAATCAAGAACATTGAATCCAATAGAAAAAACAATGTTATAAACATCAGAAAAGTTTCAATTTTGAATTATATCTAAATTTGGCACAACCAAGAACATTGAATCCAATAGGGAAACAAATGTTATAAATGTTAGAATATATCAAAGTGTTCCTTAAGAACACAACTAAGACTCCCACTTAACCAAGACATCAAAATTTTCATAATACCCAAGAGTAAGAAGTTTCTAAAACTTTAATGGATTAGTCTTGGTAAACGGATCAGCTAAAATGTTCAATGAGTATGAGTTTCACAAATCTTTTCTCTAACAAATAGGAATTATGAACCAAACATTTAGTGTAACTAAAATTCCTATAATTTTGAAAGAAGCCTATAATAAAGTCATTGTTATAAAAATGCTTAAGACTTAAAACATGTGAACAACATAAAAAAATTCATTTCTTTGACCACATTCCTTAACAAATTGCCACAATAAAACGATTGATGTACTCTTAACTCATGTATATAAGGTAACTGCAAGTGTCCATTTGACACTTCTTAATAGAACAACTCCTCCAAACATCGTAAAGATGCATGCGAAAGCTTAAACAATTGTAGATGTTCATTGATACTTCACAACAGAACAACTATTCCAAAACATCATAAAGATGTAAACAAAGTTTGAGTAACTGTAGAGATTCTCATGACACTTTTCAACAAGACAATTTCTCCAAGACATCATGAAGATGTATATACTAGTTGAGAAAGTTGTAAGTTTCTACTTGAGCATACATCGAGCTACCAACAATAAAAGCAAATGGAAATTTCTTTCCATCTTGGTCCTCTCTTTATTATATTAAGGACCCAAGAGGTTTAAATGACCTCTATCACCTATCTAAATAGGTGCACCACAAAAGAAACAAAAGTACATTCTGAATTCTATGAGCACTCAATCAATAAGAGTTCCTTGAGATAAACCCAAAAAAAATGTGTGACCTATCACATTGGAATTGAATTCCATTAATACAAGAAGTCTCATTAAGATTTATCATGTTCGGCTAACATCAAGAGGTTATTATCACAAAATGGTTAATGCCACTTTAAGTGAATAGTATGTCACATACATTACGAAAATAAAATTGTGGCTGCATATAACCTCATCAAATTGAGATAAAATTTCCGTAGACTTGTTTCAACTCAAATTTGATCATTCAATTTTCACATCAAGTGCTCAATCCATGATAAAAACCATCCACTGGATTTGCTGATGGACACTAACAAAAGGTATAGGAATAATTAATTCCTTTTACCTCATTACAATCACCATGATCATATTAGGCTTAAAATTATTTTCAAATCTCTCTCTATTTATTGGATCATCAAGACCCACTTTTAATCATGAGTTTGACAAGGCCCAAATGTGAATTCCAAAATTTTCAAACATGGTGTGAGATTATGACTGACTTTTATATAAGGGTAACATATATAAAGCATAAGTTATAACAAAATATGTTTTTTGCAAATAAACCATGCCAGTAGCTAGAAATTTTAGGGATATGGTATATCATACTATACCATAGCAGAAGCATGATAAGGAACTTAGGGTTACAAACTTTCATATTAGTGGTTAACTTAATAGTCTTGGACTCCCACTTGTCCCCTTGCACCTAGCTCTAGCAAGAATAATTGCTTTTAATATAGTTTATACAGAATCCAAAACTTAATGTTGTATAAGATAATCTGTTAAATTAGTCTTATCAAATTTTCTATCTATGACTCAAACAATTACCCCCACAATACTTGAGAGTATTATAACATTAGATCCAATGATGGAATTGTAAAACTCAAAACCAATTGAGAACAACAAACTCAACAACATTAAATTCAAATTAGCTAGAGCCGTAGGGACAGTCCATGATCTAGTTACTATAAATGATCTATTGCTCTTACAAGGTTCCAAAATAGCCAACTTAATTATTACATTAACTTGCTACCCACTGTCTGTTTTGCCAATTAGGTCTTTAGCTTTTTGTTCTTGGTAAACTTACATTTAACTCTCAACTGGATCCTTAATTCAGAGGATTCACTATAAGAGTATGACCCTTTTCTATTGAGTTTATCCTTTTAAAGAACAACCTCAATTGATTCATTGACTATCTATTTATCTAGTTGGATGTGGTATAAAGCCTTTAGTAGTTAACTATGACAAGAGATACACAAAAATGTGTCAGACATTAGGCTTATCTCCAGAGACATGACTGAAGGATTTTAGTATTATGATAATGTACATAAGCTTCAATATGAATTCTTTGAACACCAAACACACCTTCAAATTAAGTGTTTTCAAATTAGGAGACATTCATGGTTTTTTTTTCTCAAGCCTTAACAATTTTCTTGAACTATCTACTGAGTAGCCCTCACATATTCCACTATTGTTTCCATGGATGCCTTCACACATATACACTCAAATTGGGTGGTGTCATAGTTCAAGAATGGTTCTTCAAGACAGTGGAATTTTTGTTAAATGCAATAGATGTATTCAACCTAGGGCCAAGGCCATCATTACAATTACTAAAACATATTTTTAGGGACTTTTTAAGTCATTATAATTTGTCATACTAAGAGTTTTCACTATTGATAGTTGCCGTAAACAAAAGCTGAGGTAATGAAATTAGGAAACATATATTATGTGTTGACACATAATTATAAAACAAAGTTTCCTCCAAAAGGCTTAGCTTATCCAACTATATTAACAAGATTGTTTATCATAAGGGTCTTGGATTACAACAAACCAAGAAACTCATTATACATTAAAAGACCCATACAACCAAATGTCTTTAATATCTCTATATCGATAAGGTAAATATTAAGACATCAATTTTAACTAAACCTCAATAATATAAAATCACATTATCAGTGCTACACTGATAGGGTGTATCCACTGCCAATGTAATTTACCCAGCAATAACTATACATTACTAATTTGAGATAGATGTCTCAATTTAATTAACTAATAAACACCCCTACAACTAGTTCCACGATAGGTGAGCTCATAATCGCAAGGTGTTAATCGCTTGAGTGATCTTCACAACAAGTGAAATCACTTAATCTTAAGAGCAAGCAAATGCCAACACTTTGGATGTCATTTTAATTCAGAGGATGCATGATTGACTGCTAAGAGTATAAAACCAATCATGCTTTTAATATATAATTTTGTTTAAATTTGAGAACTTCCAAACAAATAATATTAGGCTTTGTATAGTTACCATTCTTAAACGTAATATTGGCTTTAAACCATCTTCATTAGTCTATTGTATAGAGCCCAAAACTAAGTTTCTTGAATTTCAAAGTCCTTAAGTCAATGAAAATGATGGAATTTGGGCTCGAAATTGGACTGAATCACCTTTGGCAATTTGCCTAGGCATTGGGCTTTTAATGAGCTTTTTGAAATGGTAGTGTAAGCCCAAAATTTCATTTGTGCTAAAAGTTATTACTATTTTAAATCTAGTTACCCATTTAGACATAGACTTGGGCTTTTGACAATCAATAGCCCAATTAATCAACCACAACAACTCATATCACCCATAACAAATGAGTATATTGCCCAAACAGTTTTAAATAATTAGGAAAACAATTTCCTTAACCAAATTCATGAAGTCTACATGAAAATTGGTTTCAGAATTACATTCAGTACAATACTTAATTCATAAAGGCATAATTTCTACAAAAATTATTTGGTCCAATTTACAAAGTTATATTAACAATGTCCTACTAATAGGGTATGTCCACTACCAATATAATGTAAATACTCTCTTTTTGGACTTCATCTAACATTCAATCTTATCCCTAATAATTACTACAAAGTGTCTACAAAGAGAGAGGAATGGAATAACAACCACAACATAAGTTGTTTATAAACACAAACCATCATGATTGGGCCCACGATAGGTGAACACACAATCACTAGGTGTGAGTGACCCAAAAAAGGTCTATAATAGATTCCAATGTATTTATTCCTTGAGACACTTCCCTAAGTTGGAATTAAATCCACCAATAATGAGAATAAATTCATTTTAATTTATCCCTATATTATTAGGGAAAGTAAGCATAATATAATGCTCCTCACTATGTATAGACATAATACAAATTTTTCAGGTCAAAATTCCTCAACTACATATTGTTTTTAGGCCATAAATCTCCAAGAAATTATTTAGTCCATCAAAGTATTCTACCTCTGAGAGTGTGAAAAATATATGGTACTAGGTTGCACTTAGAATATGCACAAAATTTTTTCAGTCCAAAATTTGGAGAGTACCTATCTGAAATACAATGTAGAATACTACGGAAATTCAAAAACACATAATTTTTTATTTCAAAAAAAATTCCTAAAAAATTACCATTAATTAGGAAATTGAAAATCAATGCGAAATCCAATATTTTGGGCCCAAATAGGCCCTTAGGTGGGTTCCAACATGCCACACTCGCTACAAGGCATGAGTAGGCATCGATGAACATCACTGTTCATTGTCTTCCCCACCAAAACGGGTTTGACCTGATTGGACCTCAAGATGTAGACTTGTCAATTTCTTGATTGGTTTTGGGCGTTATTAGTGTCAAAAGACTCATATTTTCAAAATCTACAAGACCCCTTTAACAATTCTGCAAATAACACACCATTAGGGAAAAATATTTATCGAAATATGAGGGGTATCCACACATTCAAGGCTTTCAATGGTAACTCGCCATTTTTTGCATGTTTAAGACAAAAAATTACCCCTACTGGAGTCAAAACTCATAAGCAAGTTAAATCCCATGAGAAATTTTGAAAGATTTGATCTTGGTTGAGTCATGTTGAATTCAAAAAACATATGCAGTGTTAAATAATGCAAGAACATGAACACGATGAATCTTTTCCAAAATCTTTTAATCATAAACATGTGTATATACATTGTGAAAAACGTATATAGCATTTGATTATGCAAGAACATGAACACGGTGAATCTTTTCCAAAATCTTTTAATCATAAACATGTATATACACAAGCCATTTTTCAACAAAATAACCCATAGGAAAAGAAGATCAAAATTTTAACGGGGCTCTGATACTAATTGTGATAAAATTACATGACAATGCTAATTATATCACATACAAATTAGCAAGAAAGGAATTAGAGAACTTACCTTACGGTGTAGACATGATTAGAACAAAACTTTAAGTAGAAGATGAGACAAGAACATCAACTCACAAGACCCTTGTTTGATTGAGAGAGAAAGAAAGAAAGAAAGATTGAGAGTGTATTAAGAATTGTTTAATTAGTCTTAGAAAACTAATAATGATCTTATTTATAGACACTTCAATCTCCTTATTAAATAATTTAATTAGGCATAAGATTAAGCCTAATAATCTCTTTCTTTCTACTAGTAATTCAATGAGATAATTACTAACAAAGTCTGGGTTGCAAGTGGGGGTCTTTACTCAATGGGTCAGTGGATAATCCGACTCATTATTGATTATCCACTAATAACATAAACCTAATCCATTCTTGATCTAGTCTAAGTATATTAATTGCCCAATTAATTAACTAGGATATATTGAACTAATAATAAATTAATGTTAATACATAATAATAAAATTTATTCTAACATAGTATTCAAATAATTAACTTTTAATTAAACTTAGATATAGACATATAATTCCTTACTTTTTTGCTATCAAGTATTTCATTTAATACATAACAAGTGCACGATTGACCAAAAATAATATAAAAAGTTTGTAAATTAATTCAAAATTTATACAATTAATTGCAATAACTATATACATGTTGTGATATTATTATAAAACTATAAACTTGTCATATTCTAATTGAAAAACAATATAAAAATTATATGAATAGCTATATATATGTATATATATGTGTGTGTGTGTGTGTGTGTGTATAAATATTCTTTTTTCCATTAATGTTTCTCATCTCCAAAATCTATTGCTTATTGGTGTCTCTCCCAAATCCCCGCATGTTGCCTCTTTCAATAATGTTGGGCCTTCTAATTAATTGAATTAAAACATTATTTTGGTCACTCATATATCAGTTGATTCTCAATTTAGTTCCTTACTAATGATTTTAATATTAATTTGATTTGTCATTAATTTTTATTCTTAATTTGATCCATAATTTATCTATTCATTTTCAATTTAGTTTTTCACTAATATATGGGTATTTTTTTTTTTTTGGGTTAAAAAAATTATAAGATAAATGCCTATTTAGATATGCAAATATGTTCTCATTAAAAAAAAAAAAACTAAATCAAACAAATTATAAGTTAATATTACTCTACTCTAGTATGTTTATGTTTAAGTAAAATAATAAAAAAATTACACAAGTTTAACAGATGAAGTATGAGCAAGTTTACACACTAGGAAGAAAAAAAGGAAAAAAAAAAAAAAAAAAAAGCTCTCCTATTAGGAGATCACAATTCACAACTAACATGAACTCATATTATAGAATCGGAATTATAAAATTCACATTGCAAAAAGCAAGAAAAGCATGACTAAGCAACAATATTATTGGTCAATTCTCAGTTGCTCAAACACCTCTTAGTGTAGGATCAAAACAAAGGCAAATACGCTGACCAAAATTTGAAGATCATAAAAAAATTGGATTAACATAGTCGTTAAACATGACAAAATGCATGCAACCTAGCTACCTAATACGTCGTGCTGGTTTAGTACTTTCACTTCGTAAACCTCTATGTATAGGAATAACACCTAACACCTTCTATTTTCTTGAGTAAAAATAAGCTCTCGCCAAGATTACCAATAAAATTATTATCTCCTCTCCTAACTCTCAAGTCCTCCATTGTTGCTGTCCTTGGATTATATCGAAGAATCTTCTCATTGATTTCTACTATCATCTCCCCATTCTTCCTCATGGCAAACACATTTCTCGGAACTTGGTCTTGCACTGTAACTATCTTTGTCCATGACTCTGCGACACCATATTCTTTCATAACCCACACGCACCAAAGAGCAGGTGCTCTTGCTCCTGCAGACTTCACATGTGACACAGCAAGCGAATCCCCTCTTGCCAGTACAGAAATTGAACCCCTACGAGCACTTTTGTCACTAACACTCTGAGGAAGCGATATTTCTCCAAACCTCTCTTGTGCCAGATCAAGTGTAAGTACAAAGTTGTCATCCCTTGCGCTGTGCCGGGCAAGCCAATGAAGTGCACCATTGATACACACGTGGATTCTCCCGTTAAGTAAAGAACATGGAGGAGCAGTATCAGTGAGAGATTTCCATGCCCTGTTGGCCAATGAATAAACCCAAGTCATACATCGTCTTTCCACTTGGGCGAAAAGTTTGACAACCTTGAAATCTTTGTTCCTGCGATCAAAACCAAGCCCTAGGGTTCCATATTCAAGGGCTGAATCGGGTCTGGGAAGCAATGCATATTTTCGAGCATTTGGGTTCCATAGAAGGAAAGTAAAACTGTGATCGGGGTCATCAACAAGGCATACTAACCCATTGCAGGAACTCACCAGTCTGAAAGAGAACCTTTTTGTCCTGAAGCGAGAGATGGGAGGACCTTCCTGTTCACGAAGCGAATCAAGTTGGTCATTGTCTGAACGCAGCAAAGTACAACTTAGTTCTCGTCGTCCATCTCTCGAATCTCTGTCTTCACGGAAAATTTGAAGGAGGAGGGATTCGTTTTTGGAATTGGAAAGTGGATGAGGGTATGAGTAGCGGGATATGAAATAGGGACTAGTTATATGGGAATTCCAGCATTTGCAAACGGTAGTGCAACTAAGTAAGGTTTTGACGTCGAGTTTGAGCAGAATTTCCCCAATAATGTCAAAAGGAAAACGACGAGAGTTTTGTGACATTGTGGAATCATGGACAGTGACGAAGACGAAGAGAAATTATCAAAGCAGTGCGGATCCAGATGCTTGCTTTGCCCTAAGGCGGTGGATTGAGATGAGGACTATGGAATTAGACTACTAATAAATAGACCTTGATGCGATAGGATAGATAATATTATATATATTTTAATATTTATTTATAAATATAATTATTTTTTGTTAATAAAAATCCATTATAATCTATATTGACTGTTTCTTCTTTTTTTTTTTCTCATTGTATAATAGATTTTTCATTAAGATATTTTTCTGGCAATAAGGAACTTTTAATTATATTATATTACATTATATTATATAAAAGAGGTTGGTGAAATTTATAATTTTAATTGAAAAGTTGAACATTTTATAATTATATTTCATTTGTTTTAAAATTTATAAATCTAATTAATCCTAGTTATTAAATTTACAGATTTATTTGAGGCAAAAATCATTTAGAATAATCTTATCTCATTATCTTAACCTTAGAATATTATTTATTAATCTTATCTTTAAAATCTTGGAAATATTGCTAAATCTTTTCAATGTTTAATTTCGAATGCCATAGTTTTCTGCGAACTTGGGGGACATGAGATGAGTGATAGGAGCGTGGGGTATTGATATCGGGTGAAGAGTGGATTTCGGAAAGGATTGGCATTCCTATATATAATTTTACTATTTTTTGTTTTAGTAACTTGATTATTATTATAATTACTTGTTATATTATATTTTTTAATAATTAAAAATTTTAGTATCATTATACTATTCATATTTTGATACATAAACACTTTTCATCTAAGTCTAGTATCTAATTTAATTATACTTTTAAACTCTATTTTTAAAAAATTATATGTTAAAACTATAAATGACAATTATATTTAATACTTGATGTACGTACAATTCGCCTAATTTGGAGTCAACTTGAACTGACTTTGAGCTAGCCACATGCCTGAACTAGTGGTGGAGAAGACTATTATATATATATATATATATATATATATATATGGTATTTCTTGTATTGAGGATTTATTAGCACCTAATTAAAAGGGTAGTAGGAGCTAGTTAATTACTATAGTAGCAGCTGTGTCTTTGTAGCTTGTGGGGATTCTCCTTACCATAACACAAACATACATTATATTCCGCCACGAAATAAGCAGCGAAACATATTTATATCAGTACAGTTCCTATTAAAATTTTGAAGGGTTGGAGATTACTAAAATTATGGAATTAAGTTGAGATATTTTAAGGAGTCATTAATGATCAAAATTAAATATACCATGCTTAATGACTTTCCATGATTGTTTTATGGTTAATGAGAGAGTTAAATACAATTTTAATTCCTCACTTTTCAATTTAGTCTCAATTTGGTCATTTACTTATTAATTCAATTTTAATTTAGTCCCTTATTAACATGAAAGTAAAGACATTTAGTCCTTTAATCTTAAGTCTTAGCTATATTTGGATTAAATATCTTAACATTATATTAGTGAAGATTCATTGACAATGAAAACCAGTGAAGAACCAAAATAAGATTGTACTGAGGGATTGATAATAAAATTTTGTTAATAAATCAAATTGAGAATCAGTTTATAAGTGGAGGGACCAAAGTAGTGTTTTATATGACTAACTAATTAAGTCAATATTAATCTACTCAGCATATTTGAGTGAATTAAAAATAAAAATTATACATGTTTAACAGAGTGAGGTAAGATAATTAAAGAAAAAAAAAGTCACAAGATGACAACTAATATAAACTCATTTAAATAAATGGGAAAAATTCACATTGCAAAAACCAACAAAAGAATAAATTGGCAACAATATCATTGGTCAATTCTCATTTCAAGATAAAGATTACAAAAAACTAGGATTAACGTAGGCATTAAACATCTATATTATACGAACATAATAGCATGACAAAATGTACGCAACCTAGCAAGCCAGAATCCCGTGCTCGTGTAGTACTATCACTTCTTGCAGCTATGCATAGGAATAAGACCTAATCCCCTTTATTTTGTTTAGTAAAATTAAGCACTCCATACGACTACCAAGAAAAACAATATCTCTTCTATCTCCCAAGTCCTCCATTATCGTTGCTGTTGTTGGATTGTACCTAAGAGTCTTCCCATTGCTTTCAAGTATCATCTCGTCATTCTTCCTTAGGGCAAACACATTTTCTGGAATTAGCTCTTGTGTTGTGACTATCTTTGTCCATGAATCCGCCACACCATATTCTTTCATAATCCACACGCACCAAATAGAAGATACTTCTCCCAACTTCACCTGTGACACAGCGAGCGAGTCTTCTCTTGCCAATATAGAAACTGAACAACCCCAAGAATCACTTTCTTCGCTAATACTCTGAGGAAGCAATATTTCTCCAAACCCCTCTTCTACTAGATCAAGTGTAAGTACAAAGTTGTAATGCCTTGTCACTGTGCTAGGCAAGCCAATGAAGTACACCATTGATGAACACGTGGGTTTCGCCCCAAAGGATAGAACATGGAGGAGGATTATTAGTGAGAGATTCCATGAACTTGTGGCCAATGAGCAAACCCAAGCCATAACTGTCACGCCCCAACTTTCGGACTACAACTAGCACAGATAACGGAAATAACCCATTTCTATATGCCTAACACGATGTTTTCTTAACCGAATTATAAATCATATATAATGAAAATTCATTATTAAGCAAATTCACATTCATATATTTTGTAAAAATTTCGATAGAGTATCCTCTGTAACTAAGACCTCCCAAAATTGCTACAAATATCTGCCAAAACCACAATATCTAGAAAAGAGGACTCAACTCTTTAATCAATCTAGAAACAATTATATCTCAATAGGGGAATGGGAAATCTACTTGTGGTCATCCATACCCATTTACATTTATTTACATCATTAACAAATTACACTATTACAAAAAATACAAAACCCCAATAAAAAATAGGGAATCAAATCCTCAGCAATCCCAATAGGGCTCTTCTAGCCCTCCTAGTCAACAAATTACTCTGGGTGATTGCCTAAAATTAAGTAAAATATAAACAGGTAGCATTCCAGTAATAATCCATTATAATATCTTTTAAACTGGTCAGTTCTCTGTAAATCATCATTTAAAAATTATCATATTAAGCCATAAACATGCAATATAACAATAATGGTCATGGATTCATTCCATGGAAATTAAGTCGGTCAAGGGAACATTGCCCTTGGATAATTTATCATCTATCAAGGGAACTTTGCCCTTAGTTACTTTTATCATTGGTCAAGGGAACTTAGCCCTTAGGTAATTTAAATCAAATAGTCATGAGGCACAAGCTCATGCAATTTAACACATCTAGTACTACTTTTCATACAATATTCTTTTTATGGTTTTTGCATGGATATCACATACAATTCATAAATCATAATTCATTTGAAAGACTAACAAGTCTAACAAACTATGCTTTTATATAATGATGCAATGGTAAACATGCCGTTGGAAGAACTACTGCTTACTTGGTGAGTGAAGCAGGCTCCTTCTCTTAAGTAGGCTCCTTCTCTTAGTTATTAGATATTTCACCTAATAACTCTTATATCACAAAAATACAATTTCCTCAATTCCCATCACTAATACACATCAATTTAGGCTCATTTTAATGCCTCTTAACAAGTTCATAAATGGAAAAGATTTACCAAAAGCAACCAAAACATCTAAAATTCTCATAATAGCCCATAACATCAACTCTACGCATAATCCCAATTAAGAAGAATTTTTCTTCTTTTAATGCATCACATTTCCATTACCAAATTCATGTCCAACTTCCTTATTACCACTAAAAACAAGCCTTAGTTCATATTCCTTGATTCCACCACATAACTTACTCAGGTTTTTTCATCAATTTAAATTCACTTCCTTATAAACTTACTAAATTTTCAATTTAATCCTAAATTTCCATACTTTCACCTTCAACCAAGCCTAGCCATGAAGATCAATAGGATTTCATTTCATAAATATTAAAAGTGTTCCTATAATACCAACTTAAACCCATTAAATTCCAACATTCTACAATTCTCTGTAAAACCCCAAAAATCTAGAAAATTTTCAGTTTAGTCCCTAGAAGAACAAATCTAAAAAACTTGCCTAAAAGCATGCTTCTAAGGCTGAAATTCAATAGGAAATGACTAAAAATGCAACTACCATCAACATTTTCATGAAAAATTGAGCAAAACTCACCAAAAAAACCATTGAAATCCTTTTTTTCTTGGCTGCCAATAGTAACTAATGGAAAACAAAGGCTGTCGCCAGAAACTACAAGGCATGGCTGTCAAAAACTCATCGTCGGTGAGGGAGGGTGCTAGCTAGAAGCTGAGACATGGCTGACTGTGGCAGAAGAAGAGGAAATAGAGAGGATGAGGATGAGCGTTCTGCTAAGAAGAAAATTACGGGAGAGGAAAAAGGAGATAATGAAGGCATTTTGGTCATTTCACCTGGCAAGAAGACACATGTCATCACCAAAAAATTTCTAAGGGAGAAGGAAGCTAGTCTCGAACTCGTGCCCTTAGACTCCCACTACCATGCTTTTTACCACTAAGCCAAAGCTCATTACTTGATTAATAATATCCACTATAAATATTTATGCTTTTACTCTTGCTAAAAACAAAAATTTTGCATTAGACATGGCAAGTGTTAGAACTAGATGTTTCATAAAGAAGACAAGTCTGACAACCTTAAAATCATTGTTCTTGTGATCAAAACCAAACCCTAAGGATGTTTGTACATAGGGAGAATGCAGTCAGGGAAGCAATGCATATTTTCGAAAAGATGGGTTCCATAGAATGAAAATTTTACTGTAAAAGAGATCATCAACAAGACATACTAACCCATTGCAATTACCAAGCACTCTGAAAGAGGACCAATTTAACTTGAAGCAAGAGATGGGAGGGCTTTCCAGTTCACGAAGCAAATCAATTTGGTCATTATCTAAACACAGTAAGTAAATGTCTCAGTAGTGTGAATCATTGTCTCTAAGACAAATTTGAAAGAGGAGAAATTTGTTTTAGGAACGTAAA
Organism: Delonix regia; assembly: GCA_037074485.1. Classification (NCBI taxonomy): domain Eukaryota; kingdom Viridiplantae; phylum Streptophyta; class Magnoliopsida; order Fabales; family Fabaceae; genus Delonix; species Delonix regia. The sequence goes on from CM073459.1 coordinate 10,823,760, forward strand.
GTTCGGTTTGCTTAGTGGGATATGAAATCGGGACTTTTAATAAGGGAATTCTAGCATTTGCAGATAGAGGTGCAATTAAGTAAGGTTTCTACATCAAGTCTAAGCAAAATTTCCTCAATAATTTCCAAAGCAATATGAAGAATACTATGGGGCATAACGGATTCAAGGACAATGATGACAAAGAGAAGGGAGTGCAGAGTTCTTGCTTTGCCCTTGGTGACTATGAATATCTATCAAAAGAGTTGTGGTGGCTCCATTGGCATGGTTTTCCTTTAAGTTGCATGCTTGACAACTTTTATTGAAGAAATTTAGTTACCATTGAGTGTCGACTTAAAATACAATAGTCTCATACGAGCATGAAAGGATATATAGTTAGAAAACTAAAATTAATTTTACAATTCAAGATTAGTAATAAACTAATAATAATAATTGTTGCCATGTAGATTTCCAATTGCTATTGAATTTATCTTATAAAAGATTCACATTTCACAGATGTTAGAGAGATTAATAATCCTTAATCTCAGTTCATGTTAATTAACACAAGCACTTGACTTTTCAAAGTTACCAAATCTTGAAAAGCTAATACTCAGAGATTGTTCAAGCTTATCTATGGTTCACCCAACCATTGGAGGACTTAAATCTCCCATTCGATTAAATCTATAGGATTGTAAGCCATCTTTCGAGAAACATATATATAATTTGAAATCTTTAAAAACTCTCAATCATTTTGGTTGTTCAAAGATTGACAAGCTGGAGGAAGACATCGAGCAAATGGTGTCCTTAAAAACTCTAATAGCAAATCAAACTACAGTAACACAAGTCCCTTTTTCACTAATAAGATCTAAAGACATTAAATACGTGTCTTTGTTTGGATATGAAGGACTATCATGCGATGTATTTCTACCTCTTATTTGGTCTTAGATGTCACCAAAAAATAATCCAAAGTCCCTAATTCAAGTACTAGGGAACATGCAATAATTATTTTAGGGTCTTTCTTAAGTTTGTTGTAGAAAGACTCCAGCATTAGTTGATTTTCCTGAGCATGTTCACATGGCGGAGTTAGAAAATTTTTTGAGTTCACTAACTATTCAAGTGGGGGAGGGGGGGGGGGGGTTTCAACAGGTTCAACAAAGGCAAAGATATACTTTTGAAGAGTATATCACATGTTTTTGTCTTTATCTCATTGTTTCACCAGTTCATGGTTAATTATCTCAATATGGGAAGAACACAACTACCATATATATTTCAATAGCTATTATGTAATTATTATAATGAATGCCTTGAAATTTAAATGATAAATCATTTACATTTTACTTTGAGTAATTTCCAATGTCTTCCTCGACTAAAGATCATTTTTACCACTCTCATAATTGTACCTCATCTTTTTATTTTCTTCTTCCTTCATCTCACTATATACTCTTTGTAATATCCTAAAAATTCTACAAAGAGAATTCTCTAAATAAGAATTTCTTCAGGAAAAATTTAAGAAAAGTAAGACGATGAGATTGAACCACAAGGTTAAGTCCATGGCTAGGAATTAAGCTTAATTAAATATTCTAATTATGATATTTTATTCAATGAACATAAATTTTAGCTAAGTGAATTATTTAAGTTGTTTAATCATGCTATTTGTCTATTTAAAACTAGAAACTATCTCTGCGGTAATTTAGTGATCTTCCGCATAAGTAGAAAGATAAACTGATTAGGATTTTCAAATATTAATTACCATTCGAATTAAATTAGCTTTCCTGTAAAATGGTAATTTATGATATAAGTGGATAAATATTGACTTAATAATTTAGTACATAATACATATTAGTAAGAGTATTCAATTCACAATAGACAGTAATGAGGAAAATTAAGTATTGAATTATTTTGTTTAAAACTCTGCAGTAACATACTTAATTGGATACAAAATATGACATGAGGAGAGTTTACTAAGTGAAAGATGAAGTCACATATTATAAAAGGTGAACCACGATTAACAATACGTGACAATTTAGTAAATTATTTTTAAGATAAAATAATTAAAAATTTCTTCTGGAAGGATTTAAGATTAACTGATAAAAGGGGGCACAATGGAATTAATTAATTTAATTACTTCATGAAATATTAAATTTCGAGCCTTAATTGGAAGGTTTAGTGGACTTTAATAAGTATAATATTAGGTAAACATGGGTTTAGCCAAGGAGTTCTATGACAGTAGCATAAGGGGACCTATCACCTAGCAAACAATGTAGTTAGTATCAAGTGGTGTGATTTTATAGTGTTAAGTGGTCAACATATAAGTGGTAGTAAAACAAGGAAGGCTTATATGATGATTAATATAATTAGGGGATTACTCACCAAAATATGTGTCAAGATCAGAATTCATTAAGGAAAATTTGAGAGATAGTTGGCAGCGAATTGAGGAAAGTAATATCTCTTTAGGCAAAGATAGATACTAACATGAGATGCAACTCGTGAAGAGGAAACTCTAAGTATTGAGAAGGATGAATTATGGATTAGCTCCCTCAAAAGAGCAAAGGACAGCAAGAAAATACTAGGTAACGTGGCTGAAGAGGAAGACAGTGAAGGATAGGAGAGTTGTAGGAGAAATTCGTAGTGGAGGTAAATGGAATTTGAGAACCTATAAATCGGTCTCATGTCAGCTAAGTGAAGGCATCAAATCAGAAAATTGGATAATTAGGCAGTAACAAAGCAGAACACTAAGAAGAATGTTGTGCAAAGAGAACAAGAAGGAAAGCAAATGGGAGCTTAGTACAGAAACCAGGAAGTAAGTAAACCTACTGAACTTTAAGAGATAATTACACAGAAATTTTGGTTTTCCTTTACTCCCTTAGTCTGTGAAGATTTAGTTATCTTGGTAGTTCAGAGAATATTAAGAATAAGGTATTAGATGAAAGGATAAATAACAAACTGGAAATTATGTCAAACAAATTTTGCACACATTAAGTAACTTATGTTTTATGATGAATATTGCTGTTAGGGTAGTTTAGGATAATGATAATAATAAAGAGATGAAGCTTTATGAGGATTATAACAAGAAATTTTAAGCACAATAGTATGAGACAAAGTAAATACAGGAACAATAATGTACAGCAAAAGTAGTTAGAACTTAGACCTAAGGTAATGTGCAGCATAAACCATTTAAAACATAGTTTACGCTGTTTTAGAAATTCAGTTAGTTGAACTAATAAATGACCTCCAATTGAGTTAAAATATGGTGTGAAATGTCTCAACATGGTAAAGGTGTGATCAGGAAAGTTTTGTTAACTTTGGAGGATTTTTTATAGCACTGTCACTCACAAACCGAACCATGTTGACAGAAAAAGACAGCAAAGGGTACTAACATCAAACGTGGCATTTGGATGGGTAACCAAAAAAATTTTTAGATGAAATTTTAATATCATGTTTTCAAAACCAGAATGAATGTGTATGCCAAATTTTAGGAGAATTGGAGTAAGTTTACCACTTTAACTAAGCTGAAATGGTATCGATATCAGAAATTGGGACCAATCTGCACTATCTGGAATTTCAGTTTGGTTTAGGTTGTGAAGTAATGAATTCTAAGTCCAATTTTCTCTACTATGAAGAGGATACACAAAATTTTAATTCTATAAGCTCTCGTGACTTTCAAAATAAGTTAAGAATATAAATCTAATTTAGATACTGAAATTAATATTTAAGTGAATCCTAGATTGAGGAAATTACTATAGTATAAAAAATTTTATATAAATATTAATGTGTATAAGCTAAATGTGAAAAAAAGAAGAAAGCATTTCAGAGGCAATCATGTGGAGAATGATGCATGCGAGATTATGAGGTTTTATTTATATTCCTCATGAAAAAGCAGAACAATAATAAAATAAGTTACAAGGAAAAGTGGTAGAAATGTAGTCTTTCATAAACAACATTCTAAATATGATTTTATTGAATATTATAGATAAACGCCCTAAGAAACAAGAAGAGACAACATTAAATGGTAACTACTGAAGATGTTATAGTAAATGATGAAGTTTCCTAACACTTTGTAAGATGTCTTCATATTTCATTTATGAGCAAACTTCACTTTGTAATAAAAATTTATAGAATTTATTTGGTAACTGAAATTATGTCCACTCATAGATAATTCAATATCTCCTAAATTTCTAGGACGAATAAATGTTTAGACACGAGAGAACCAAATAATTGGAATCTAGAGATAGGTTAAGAAACGTTAGTCTTGCTTCCTAAAGCTACATTTCTGAGAGGAATTACAAAATTTTGTATATTTGTTGAATAATTTATATAAAATTCACAAGCATATTGTTGAAGAAAAGAAGAAGGGTAGAGATCTGGCGCCTAGGCTCAACATTCCCGAGTGAAAAACATAGATTGCACACGTAGGTGCCAGATCTCAATACCTAGGCACCATGCCAATATAGACCTGCCGAGAGCTGGCGTATAGTTGCCAAGTCGAAAGAGTCAGCCAATGGTAATTTTGTAATTTTCTTTTCATTGTTATTTAATAAAGATTAGTTTAAAGTTTGAATTTTTATTTTTTATTTTTTGTAGCTATCTCAGATCTTAAGGGATAGAGTTAGTTAAGGTTTGAGCCTTATATATATTACCAACTTGAATTTCATTGATTAAGGATCAATAAACAAAAGTATAACCACTTTATGAAATTTCTTCATTGTATTTTCGCCCTTCCTAGGGTAATTCTAAAGCGACATACTTCGATTTAGCAGCTATTCTACCTATCAAACTACGGTTCAAGATTCACTAATTGAATCCTCATCAATGTTGCAATACCTATTCTACCGATCAAACTACGATTCGGGATTCACCAATTGAATCCTCGTCAATGTCACAGCTAAGTCAGCCATCTCAAGCCTATCCTCATCTTCTTTATCCCGTGAGTCCTCACCAATGCTATTACTTAGGCATTGTCTGAATGGCAACAATTACTTTCCTTAGTCACAAGCTATCCAAATGTTTATCATCAGACGAGGAAGGGAGGAGTATCTTGCTGGTAAGGCAATTCAACTTGAAATCTCTGATCCCATGTATGATCAAAGACGTGCAAAAATGACCAAGTCATGTCTTAGTTAGTCTACTCCATAAATCTAGAAATTGAGGAAAAATCCTTGTTATTCTAAATAGCTAGGGACATTTAGGACACTATTTGCCAAAAAGTTACTCCTCCATGGATAACACTGCTACCTTGTACCAAATCAAGGGGTTAATCATAAACCTAAAATAGTAGGAGTTGTCAGTAGCCCATTACTATAACACCTTGGTCAAGTACTGGAAGCAACTATACATGTATAAGGTCCCCCGTTGGTAGGACTCTAAGGATGCCCAAAGTCATTAGCAAAGGTAGAGAGAGATTATATCTATACTTTTCTATTAGAACTTAATCCATCCTTTATGGCTATTAGAGGAAGGATTATGGCCTATAAACGTTCCCCTACTTAGATGTTGTCTGTACTGAAGTCTGTAATGAAGAAAGTTAATTGCAATTAACCACTAGTGTTACCTCTCACCTCCCAACCAATGACTCTTTTGTATTAACTATTATGTGCAATATTTCGTCAGAAGCTAAATCTAAAAAGAGGGTTAATCCAATAGTTGAACGTTGTCACAAGACGGCTCATACCAAGGATAAGTGCTAGGATATAGTTGGTCAACACCTTCTCTGGAAATCGTGCTAACAACGTGAGTTTCATGGATATTTGGTGGCTGAAACAAATAAGGAACCCACCCCTAACACTAGTGTAGCTTTGTCCACTAGTGAGCCAACAGGTGCTTCATGGATAGGTGTCTAAGTTGTAAGCACCAGTGTTATGGTACAAAAGGTAATTCTCTATCACCTTCTCATCACTAATCCAACTCGTTGATAGTTGATTTTGGAGCCATATACCACATGACCGATAATATCTTACTTCTCACTGGTTATACCATTTTCACTAATGATGTTTATGCGAAGTCGATTGATGGCTTTACCCCATATACTAAAGAATGCAAGTTGTTGTATCCAAAATGCCACCATGTGCAAGAATACACCATCAAGAAGTAATATAGTAGTGAACAAATCAAGTTTTGTCATCTGGAAACTCTAGCTAAAACTTATGTTAAGTATTATTACTGCTGTGGTTATCCAAGTCCACGCTATTCATAATCTTCAAATTGAAAAAGATAGTAGAACATAATGAAACAAAAGAGATGAGTATGTATAAAAGGAAACTCCCTAGGATTTTGGTTTAATTTGACATTTCAATTGCAAAAAGGTTACTTTCCTAACTTGAATTCAATGCTTATGAATTAGTATAAGCTCATAATTTCACTATAAGAACCTATCAATTCCTTATAGATTCTATTGCCTTAATTTAATTTCTTATATAACTAAAGAGATGCATTACGTATGATTAATCATAACTCTACTAGCCCATAGGTATATGTCTATCCTAAAGGTAAATTAGGTTAATTCAAGTACTTAATTAATATCAATTAAGTAGTATTTAAATCTATGACTAAATTTGGCATCTCTTTCATGAATCCTTAAATTCTCAACCTAAACCTTAGTTGGCGGCCAAGTGATAAGGGAATAATGCAAAATTGAAATAAACTCATTCACAACGAAATTTAAAAATAAAAGTAATAATAATTATCAATTTACATGCAAATTACTATAATTCTAGAGAAAAAAATCTAGCCTAGCATATGTACAATCAAATAACCTAACTCAAAAAACATGACAAAAGTTGAAGAAAAAGAGAAGAAAACTTCATTTTCAAAGCTTTACATAGTTTCCTTCTTGAAATCTCCACTTGAATGCCTTCTTTGAAGCTATTCCTTGTCCTAAAATTCCAAGTTTCAACCTCATTTGCCTCCAAATAGCTCTCCTTTCAAAAAAAAACCTTAAAAAATTTTATATATCTAGCCAAATTTTGAAGAAAGACCACATTAACCTTCATTATCCATGCTTTGGCATCATGGCACCACATTTTGGCACCACGGTGCCAACTTATCAAAGTACTACACGTTTTGGTGCCATGGCACCAAGTTGCTAGAAATGCATTGTATGGGGTGCCATTGCCTCACATTTTACTTGCTGAACAAACTTCAATATTTTGAGCTAATTTTGTACTCCAACAATAGATTTCAATAAACTACCACTCATTGGAAAGATTTAGACAAGCTTTATAACATTTAATGAAATGTCTATATTAAACTTCTGACATTTAAAGGCTCCAAAGTTGACACATGATTGGGTGTTCATTTACTTGATATCAAAACTTTCATTCTGTCCTTCCATAACCTAGATAAGAAATAAAACCACATGAGTAGATAAATGACTAAATATTTGTATGTAATTCAACAAATTAATATAAACTAACACTAAAGTAACATAAAACCTAAACTTTTAAGATAAATTTCCTAAGCCAACAAAAATAACTCAAACTTAAATTAAGACTAACAAGATTACATAATAATAGAGCATTAAATTGGCTTGAATAACTCTAATCCATAGAGTTATCACAGGTCTTTTTTCGATTGTTGGCCTTAATGTTCAACTAATGATTTTTATTGTTTAATGGCATCATGGGCTAGGTCACCTCAATTTTAGTTGCATGGAAAAAAAAAATTTATATACATTTGATCAATAAAATGAGTTGTTTTCCTTTATGTAATGTTTACAAATTGTCTAAACACACACATGCATCCTATCTGGCTCATTACAATTAACCCACAACACCCTTTTCTCTTATTCACTATATTATGTGTGGGGACTTTCTCCTATTAAAAATCTTAACGATGGCAAATGGTATGTCACCTTTATTGATGGCCATAATTGATTAAGTTGGGTCTATTTACTTAAATAAAAGAATAAGGTGGCTACCATGTTTCAAAACTTCCATAAATTTATTCAAACTCAATTTCATACCACAATCCAAAAACTTCTTAGTGTTAATGGTACAGAGTATGTCAATACATCCCTCACATCCTACCCCAAGCACACTGGCATCCTTCCCCAAACTTTTTGTCTCAATACCCCACAATAAAATAGTGTTGTTGTTGAATGCAAAAAATGTCACTTACTATATGTGACCTGATCCTTTCTTTCAGCTGCCAATACACCTTTTTGTTATTGGGGGAAGGTCATTCTTACTACAGCTTACCTCATTAACAGAATGTCATCTCATACCCTCAACTTTACTTCTCCCTACCATAAGCTTCTTGAGTCCTATGCCACTTCACGTGTCATGAACACCCTTCGTCTCAAAGTTTTTTGGGTCCACTTTTTTTGTCCACAATGACAATGGTAGCAAGTTAGAACCAAGAGCCATTAACTATATACTTTAGCCTACTTATCTAATCAAAAAGGGTACAAGTGTTGGTCTCCCTCCACCAAAAGACGTATATCACATGAATGTTAACTTCTCTGAATCCCAACCTTATCACTCCAAAACACTCATTTAGGGGAGATCTTTACTAAAAAAGAGGGAGAATAATGTTTAGGAGTAACCATGAACCTTTACCCCTTTTAGTACCTACTTACTGAAACCACACCAACACTTAATCATGAACCAAACCAAACTATCCATGGTGCCATACAACAAAAGGAATTGATTGTCTATAATAGAAGAAAGGAACAAAATGAAAAAACACCAAGGGTTGAGCCAGAAAGTAGTAGTAGAAGCACACATCCTGAACAAAGTTAACACAGTTCTTTGATTCCAAGTTTAGATACTCGAGACCTAGATTTGGCTATCACACTAGGAAAAGGCATAAGAAAGAGTACAATGCATCCTATTAACGATTTTGTGGGCTATGAATGATTATCTAGCAAAATGCTGGCATTCATTCACAATGTCTTAAGTGAGACAATTTTATAAAGATTTTGTGAGGCCCGACAAAGTAAAAAATGGAGAGCAACCATTAAAGAAGAGTTAGATGAACTTGAAAGAACATAACATGGGAACTTTTTCAACTTCCTCTCAGATAATACTAGAGTGGGTTGCAAGTGGATCTTTATAATGAAACAAATGGGAGTTTTAACCTGTACAAAGAAAGACTTGTAGTTCAAGGATTTATACAAACACAGGGAATTGACTATAAGGAAATTTTTGCTCCAGTGACAAAGTTTAACACCATTAAAATCCTATTGTCTATTGCCACAAATTTGGATTGGCCACTGTTTGATGTAAAACATGTCTTCCTCAATGGTAATTTGGAAGAGGAAGTATACATTGTGCATTCTTCAACTAAAGAGACTATGGTTAATAAATACAAATTAAGACAATAAGTGGAGCTAAATAGAAATATGTAAATTATTTTTGAAATATTTGATTCATTTTTTATATTTTGACTTATTATTTACACATTTTAGATACAAAAACAATCTGTCTCAAGATATTCATCTTAAATTTCGAGTCAAATCCATGTCAAAATGGCTTTTTATTATTTTAAAATAGTTAAATAAAAAAATACTATTATAATATCTCACATCTTGACCTAGTGTCAATTTGGTTCTTTATGTTTGCCCTATCTCAAATTACTCCTTTACATCTTCGGATTGAATTAAGACATGGTCAATATGTAAGCCAAATTATTCTCTAAACTATATATAATAGTAGAAACCTACAAATTTTAAGCTGTCCACTTGAGGTGCCTTTTTTATTTTTTATTCTCAGTCTTCGATTATTATTTTTGCTTTCATATAGAATCAATGTCCGTGTCTTGTGGAAATGCTTCGTCACTTCTCAAAAAATTATTGGTGACATATGCTATTTTTTCCTTCGAACCTGACTTGCTCTTTCCAATTCTTCACGTCAAAGACTCAAGCCAATCCTTGGCTTCACTGGAGCTACTTTTCACCTAACCTTCGCAAAGTAGCAAAATTCTCGTAAACTCTCTTTTTGTTGCTGTGGCCATTACAAATTAGGAGTAATATTAAATTGAGGGCCACTTTGGTATGTTCGAATGATTTAAATGACATTGAAAATAGAAGTGTGAATGATAATGGCATGGAATCTATCAACCATTAATTAAGTTTAGTATGACTTGAAAAAAGAATAATGATATTTTATTTTTATGTTTGGTTAGATAAAAATAATGTATAAATTAAAATAAAAATAATACATACATAAATTTAATAGGATTTTAATAGTAAAAATTAAATTACTATATTTACAAATTTTAGTTAATGTTTGGTTAGATTCCCTCTCGTGCCCCCTACAGTGTAAACACCACCCCTTCCATATGTATACGATTACTTATTTGAAGAAAAAAATTTAGATTTTTGGGTTTCGTGTAAAGTCTTTTCACACGCAACCACCGTTAATATATAAAATAATAATAATAAAATGCAATATTTATTAACTGTTTCACATCTCCTATAGAGGATCCGCATCCGAATAATATTTTAAGAAATAATTAATGTAAATATAACTGATTTTATGAGGTGAGGAAGAATAATGTCTTTTTGGATCTAGTTTTTATTAATTCAAAAGAAGCTAAAAAAAAAACAAAAATTAAAGGCTTGTCTGATTCTGTTTCCTATTTTTGTGTTCTGAAAATAGTTCTACCAAATCATATTTTAGAACAAGTTTTAAAAATTAAAAATTTTAAAAATTGTTTGAATAATTTGTTTTGAAAACACATCTAAAGAAAAAAAATTAATTTGAAAGATTTGATTTGGAAGCAAGTTTTTAAAACATTTAAACCAAAAATTGTTTGATTCATTTATTTTCTGTAATTAATATTGACATTCTTTTTTATAATAAATTAAAATTGTTTTAAAATAACATAAAATGTAGATACTTAGAATGTGATTTGACATCGTTTAAAAATAAATCTTAAAAATGTTATATTCTTTTTTAATACAAATACTAGTTTACATATTGATTTATTTATTTATTACTTTTAACAGAACAATTGGTATAAAATAGAAGAAAAAAATGAAGAGAAAAAAACTATTTAACTGCACTAAATTTTGATACTATATTGCGATGAGATCAAAAAATAATTTATTACAGTTAAAAGAAGTTGCCATTTTGCTCTGCGTTCATCTTTTGTGGATGTGGCTGAGAGTGACTGAAAACATAGTCATCCAAGATGATAAAAAAAAAATAATTAAATTTATAAAAGTGCCATTAATGAAAATACCTTGTTCTCCGCCTTTCCTAGCTGTTTTTGGAAACAAGAGATACAAAACATCTAAAAGGTATTCTGTATTTTTTGTTTTCAAAATACCTATTCTGTTTTTTTGTTTTCAAAACTAATTATACGAAACAATGTTGTCAAACAATTTCTTTTAGTTTTTGTTCTTAAGAACAAAGAACTGTTATGGAAATAGGAAATCAAACAGGGCCTAAGATGAAGTTTATGGTGTCCATCATTTGAATAGGGGTATCAATGTGGGTCGTAAATATACTAAATAACATGACATTGGCTGTGAAACAAAATTATAGTCTGAGCACTCCACCGTTGGATTTTACTTTACAGCTCATAGACTAATATACTTTAATAATAGACAAATGTGTGAAATTAATATTAGAACAATTTGGTACAAGAAGTACATTAATCAAGTAACTTTTCAGTGACCTCTATTATCACTACGTAGACACGATTAATTACTTCATTAATTAATTTAATATACTAAAATAAAATAAGATAATTATATGCGAAAACTTCTTCGTTCATAGATTTATCATAAAAGATCACTCCGTACTTCTAACCAAAAAACTCGTTTTTCTTTTAATATTTTTGATCGAGCCATGTATCACAAAAACTTAAAATTATTGGTATAAATAATAATTGACTTAATCGGTAAAATTGAAGGAGAAAATTTAAATACAGTTATTGTATTTCCATTATCATATTTTTTAACAAAAATTAATATGATAATGAATAATTTATATATATAAATTTATAACTTTTATAACTTAATACATTAGCGAGAGCTTTTAAAAAGATTATTTACGTGTATTATATTTTTCTTAGCAATCTGAACAGTAAAGATCGATATAATGGGCTATACATAAATGAAAGCAAATTTAAATTATACCAACTCAAAATATATGAGGTTTAAGTCTCGTTGCTAATCCCATTTTAGTATGACTATAATTCAAGTGCAACTCGTGCCTTAAATAATTTATAAAATTCTTAAATATATGTTATAAAGGAAAAAGGAAATTAGATCAAAACCATCGATTACTCCTTCCTCTAAACTCGTGTTGGAGATAAGCCTTGTCGACTTGAACATCAATTTTTTAATTGCTGTTTGCATTATTCGAGCTGCTTCCCGTCAAAAAGTAAAAGCAAAGTGTTCGCTTTTCTAAAGATGCATTTGGTGCTTTTATGCTTTGGCTTATTTTAAGCAATAAATGTCTTTTCACATGGAATAATCAGCCTCACGCGGAAAATTTAAATGATTGAACGATAAGCTTTCCAAATTAAAAGAAGGTCCAACAGAATTGAAAATGTATATTATAATTACATTTTAGTCCCATTAATTTATGCCCTAAAAGTCTAATTCCTTTCTGATCTTCCAACGAAAAGGTCATAATATATACAAGCAACACGAAATCAGATGCGATCAATGTTTTAGGGTTATAGATTTATATAGATGAAAATTGATAGTAGTAAATTGGATGAGATCAATATTTTGGACTAGGACACATCTAAGATTCGCAGTTTTTAAGAAATAATAAAATTATATAAGCTTTAGTAATCATAATCTTGTCTTTCACAATTTGAATTTTAAAATTTAAAATAAATCATAAAATCAACAATATAAATCGTGATTTGAATCAAAAATAATTTTAAATGATATGATTCATAAATTAAATTTTACAAGTCATAATAAATCACAATATTAATAATATAAATAAATAATTAAATTAAATATAAATAATACAATTCAAGTTAATATAATAAAATAATATAATTTTATAATTCAATAACATAAAAAAATTAATAAAATGATATGATAATATTATATTATTTTATGCATAATTTATGTTTTTATAAAAAAATATTATTTAAATTTATTTCAAAATTTATTATTAATAAATTACATTGTTAATAAATTTTTAAAAAATTTGTTTTAAATATTTTATACATATTATATATATATAATATTTTATATTTTAAATTATTTTTTATTTATACTTACTCATTCCCGATGATAGGATTTGATTTAATGTAAATAATTTATAGCTCTCGAGAATTGGGACACTTGTATATTTCATCGTATATTTTTAAATTAAGTGGGTCCCATTTCAACGTTAAAAATTTATTATCCTGACAACGGTAACTTTTGCCAAGGCAATGAGATAGCAGTTCTTCGTCGTGACAAGGCACAAAAGTCTGGAGGAACTTGCTTTATTGTTTGAGGAAGAACTCTCCCATCCTGCTTCACTTGACAAGTATGCTATTTTCTTCAGACGCCTACCCATTTTTTAGTATGGATTTAAAACGCCAACTAGAGTAGTATGCTCTCTCATGATTCAAATTTTCGTTTGCCGATAGCGAAAAGGTATCAGATTCATCATTCATCCCCCGTTGTCGACTCCATGGTTTTTCTCTTCGCTTTACATCTCTATTCATTTGACTTGCTTTCATCCATCATGGCCTTCTCATAATTATTTCTTAATAGTTGCTACTGTTGTTTGATTTTGTTCCTAATGCAATATTGAATGATGATTTGTTTGGAGTTCTAACAATGATCGATGCTTGTTTCAATTTCAACGGATTGTTCTTAGCTTGAGAGGAATAGATACCTGTGAGTCTGACAATTCTACCGGCCATATTTTCATGAAACTGGCAAAGATTAAAACTTTTATCAATAACAGATTTGATGAAGGAGAAGATATATCACCAGTTCTTCTGAAAATATTTATTGATGATTTGTAGTTATATGAATTTGTATCAATGAACAAAACCGAACCACGAAACCTCTCATCTTCCTTTCCGTTTCTATATCAGTAACTCTTCATTTACTTTTCATTTGATCTTCGTTTTCTAAAGGAGATTAGCTAGCACAGCCGCTGCAAATGGATCGGATCAAGGGCCCATGGAGCCCCGAAGAGGACGAGGCGTTGCAGAAGCTGGTGGAGAAACACGGACCCAGGAATTGGTCCTTGATCTCCAAGTCCCTTCCGGGTCGCTCCGGCAAGTCTTGCCGGCTCCGATGGTGTAATCAGCTTTCTCCTCAGGTGGACCACCGACCATTCACGCCGGAAGAGGACGAGACTATTATTCGGGCTCATGCACGTTTCGGCAACAAATGGGCAACAATAGCCAGGCTTCTTTCGGGTCGAACCGAGAACGCCATCAAGAACCACTGGAACTCCACATTGAAATACAAACGTGCGTCAGATGATAGAATTATATAGATTTTTTAATTATATAAATCATTATTTAAAATATATATTTTTATTTGTATTTTATATGAAATTTTTATATTTATGTATTTTTTAAATTTAACATTCAGTTTATAGGTACGACGTGTTCTTGAGCTTCAGGGGTCAAGATACTCGAGCGTCTTTCACTTCACATCTCCACTCCTCTTTAAGCAATGCTGGAATTATTGTTTTCAAAGACGATTCTCAGCTTCCTAGGGGAAATCATATCTCAACAGAACTATCGCGAGGAATTAAAGGTTCTAGAATTTCAATCATCATCTTCTCTAGAGACTATGCTGGTTCTAGGTGGTGTCTCGACGAACTCTCGACAATCATGGAGCAACGCAGAGCAGAGGGTCAGGTGGTTCTGCCTGTGTTCTATGGCGTGGATCCGTCGGAAGTTCGTCGTCAAACCTCTAGTTTCGGAGAAGCATTTCAAGATCTTATACATAGAATCTCTCCCGCAGAAGATGAAGTATTGAGGTGGAGGACAGCGCTCCATGAAGCAGCAGGTATTGCAGGGTTTGTTGTGCTTAATTCCAGGTATTTTTTTGAAATTTATTTTTATTTCTTTCTAAGCTGTGGGCATTGCAGGGTTTGTTGTGCTTCATTTTTAAAAATTAAGTTTCAACTACATTTGTAAATTAGAATTTAAGACCCGTTTGGCACACAGAGAGAAAAAAAAAGAATGAGAATGGATTAGAATGTTATTATATAATTTAAAGTACAGTAAATTAATAGTTGCAATGATCCATATTTTTTATTTTTTTAAAAGACAAAAACCAAATTATATATATATATATATATATATAGACACACACTCTCCTCCTCAAAGTCCTAGAAAGAAGTTAAAAATTACAAATTAAGCATTTTGGTGGCCAGATTTAAAAATTCATTTTGTAATTATAATATTAAGATAAAAGTTGTTGTTTTGAACCGTCACATGCATTGTGATTTATATGTATGACATCTATAAGACTTCATGAATTGACTTGTATCATTTTAATTCTTTTAAGGGGAAGTTGATTAAATTAATTTACTCTATAGTGTTTCGGTTTCTTCCTAATTTATTCTTCCAAATAAACCTTGCTCAACCGTTATTATAGATAAGTCGATTTCAAAGTATAATATAGTATGATTACATTTCATGTGGGCCTAATTGAATGTCTTGTTGTGGTCAAATATGTCACCTTAAATCTCCTAAATGGTCATGAAATATATATGTCATGTTATTCACCTCTTACGCTGTCAATGTTTTTTATGATGAATTTTCGTATGATGTTTTATTTTCAGTTTGCTAACGATACTTTTAGTTCTAAGTGTAATTGTGGTGTCATAGTTGCCAACATGGGTCCATTGCTTTTTTTATTTTTTTTTTGGTGGTTTTGCTTATAATGTTTCCTCTAATTCTGATACATGCTGCTTTTAATAGAATGACATGTTTTATTTCTAATCATTCTTATATGATCAATGCTACTTTTCTGTTATTCTTATTTCTAATTCACAGGGATGAAAGTGAGGATATCAAGAATATTGTTGAGCATGTTTGTAATATACTGGACAAGAATGACTTGTTTGTCACTGACCATCCAGTTGGAGTGAACTCTCGCGTGCAAGATGTGATTAAAATGTTAGAAGACCATCTATCGAATGATGTTCTCTTATTCGGGATATGGGGAATGGGAGGCATTGGCAAAACAACCATTGCCAAAGCCATATATAATGAAATCGGTCGCAAATTTGAGAGTAGAAGTTTTCTTTCAAATATCAGGGAAGTTTGGGAGAAAGATAATGGCCAAGTTTATTTACAAGAACAACTTCTTGCAGAAATCTTTAAAACAACAAAGATGACAATACAAAGCATCGACTCAGGAAAAAACATATTGAAGGAAAGACTTCGGCATAAGAGGGCACTTGTTGTACTTGATGATGTGAACAAGCTGGACCAATTAAATGCTTTATCTGGAAGTCGTGAATGGTTTGGTCCAGGGAGTAGAATAATCATCACAACAAGAGATGAACATATACTTAATATCCTAAAAGTGGACCATGTATATAGAATGAAATATATGGACAGCAATGAATCTGTTGAGCTTTTCTGTTGGCATGCATTTAAGCAACCAAGTCCTAGAGAAGAATTCAATGAACTTTCTAGAAACGTAGTTATTTACTCTGGGGGATTGCCACTAGCTCTTGAAGTCCTTGGCTCCTATTTGTTTGATAGGGAAGTGACAGAGTGGAAGAGTGTATTGGAGAAACTAAAAAGAATCCCCAATTATGATATACAAAAGAAGCTAAAAATAAGCTTCGACGGTCTAAGTGATGATACGGAAAAAGAAGTATTCCTTGATATATCTTGCTTTTTTATTGGGATGGACAGAAATGATGTGTCACAAATATTGAATGGATGTGGATTTTTTGCAGACATTGGGATAAGTGTCCTTGTGGAACGATGCCTTGTAACTGTTGACCAGAAGAACAAGCTTGGTATGCATGATTTGCTGCGAGACATGGGAAGAGAAATAATTCGTGAAAAATCACCAAAAGAGCTTGGGGGTCGAAGTAGGTTATGGTTTCACGAGGATGTGCTTGATGTAATATCAAAACATACAGTAAGAACTTTTCAATTTTTTATTCTTTGTTTTAAAAATTATAATAGCAAGTGGAGCATGATGAACGTGAATAATTTGATCTTAGAAACCACATTGTTTGTTTCTTATCATAAGAAATTTACAAGTTAGTGTGTTCGCAATTTGTTTTGTGCTTCTTGCCTCCTAGGCACAAACTGTGTTTTAAAAGTTATTGTTTTAGTCAATTGCTTTAGAGGCTTGCTTGTGACACAAGTTTATATTTAACTTTTCAGCAAACAAATAGACAGGTGCACACTATAATTTTTACATGCTCTTTATTACAGGGAACAAAAGCTATTGAGGGACTAGCTTTGAAGTTTTCACAAACCAATACAGTTTGTTTTTGTACAAAAGCATTTTAGAAGATGAAGGGACTTAGATTGCTTTGCCTTGATAATGTACAACTTGATGGAGACTATAAATACATTAATGGTGATCTCAGATGGCTTTATTGGCGTGGTTTTCCATTGAAATACATCCCTAACAACTTTTATCAAGAAAAGTTAGTTGCTATTGAGTTAAAAGACAACAACCTCAAGCAAGTGTGGAAGGAACCCCAGGTATGGATACTTATTTTGTTGGTATAATTGTTAGAATCAAAGTTTATGTCTATGAGATAAGAGAGGGAGAAAAAAATAAAAAAGAAAGATTTGGAATTACATGGAATTGGCTTCCAATGGGATTACCCATCAAAATAATCTGTCCCTACCACTAAGACCTCAGGCTAGCGATTAAAGGGTGGGAATAGGTCTAGACGTGCAATAACCATTGGGCCAGCAAATTGTACCAAGGTCAATACCAAAAAATGCAAAGGAAGAAAGAGATGAAAGAGGAAATTCTACTACAAAAGAAGAAGTGTGTGGCTAGGAGACTTGGTGGACAATTTTGTGGGGAAACTAGCATCAATGTAAGGAAGAGATTATTTTGATGAAAGTTCTTGAAAGCTGGTCCTTGGTTCTCTACTATTGTTTATGTCTTTCCATTCATTCCTAACTACATGGGATTGTGTTGGGTATTGGGTTAAGCTAAGATTAGTCCATGAATCCTTTTGTGGGGTTCATATAATGTTATTTCATCTTGATTAATACGAAACCCAAGTTACCTTGCTATTTCCTTCTATCTTTTAGGTGTTGTCTCTATATGGTTTATATAGGATCCAATCTATTAGAATCAAAAAGGTATAGTGAATCGTTAATACGAGATTGTAATGGTTAATATGAGGATGTGGCGGAATTAAAGGAGAATGTAGAGAACCTAAGCAGAAACGTAGATGTGATGAAGGTATGGATAATGGAGATGAAGGAGTCATGGCTTGAATGTAGGATCCAATCTATTGGAATCAAAAAGGTATAGTGAATCGTTAATACGAGATTGTAATGGTTAATATGAGGATGTGGCGGAATTAAAGGAGAATGTAGAGAACCTAAGCAGAAACGTAGATGTGATGAAGGTATGGATAATGGAGATGAAGGAGTCATGGCTTAAATGGAGGGAGGGAATGGAGATATGATAGAGTCATAACCTCAAGGCTATACACATAACCAAATTTTGGCAAATGCACAAGAAAAAGTAGTAGTAATTGGTAAAACAACCAACGAGAAAGAGATTAGCATGTTTCTAAAGTTGGAATTACCCTTGTTCTTAGGTGAAAATCTAGTAGGGTGGTTGTTCAAAGTGGAGTGTGATTTACACATGAAAGGGATGTCCGAGCAAAAAAAACTAGAGTTATAGTGTGTTTGGAAGGAAAAGCTTTGAATTGGTTCCAATGGATGGAAACCAAGAGCCTTGTTCACACTTGGCCAAAATTCATGGCAAAATTTATAGCCTTTTCATCACTTGCAGTTAGGGAATGAATATGATATGCTCATGGCTTTGAGGCAAAGTGATTCAAATGATGAGCACCAAAACATTGCCTAGCTAATAAAGCTTTGTCACCAAGTGGAAGAGAGGAACATCTTGTTGAAGAAGGCAAAGGAGAGCTATTCCAATAGTGGGTAAGTTCTTAGCCCAACCTAGTAACTTATGATCTTGACCTGAACTGGTCACTAACACAACCACCCTCAATTTGCACAAAATTAATGAGATGAACATAGGAGAATCCGAAACAAACAACAAAAGTACCAAGACACCCTTTCTTAAATGAGAAAACTCTATTAGTAGGTTATCAAAAGTTGAAATCGCTTAAACAATAATTTTGTTATTGGAAGGAGAGATTGAAAAGCACAGTAGCAAAGGATCACCTATCATTGGAAGAGGGAGAGAACCCATGGAAAGAGAAGGAGATGCCACCATGCAATTATCCCCATGCCTCTAGTGAAGAAGAAAGACGGGAGTTGGAGATTTAAGGTGAATTACTAAGCATTAAAGAAGATAACATTGCCAAATAAGTTATTTATCCCTGTTATCAATGAGTTATTAGATGAATTGAAGGGAGTCTCTATCTTCTCAAAGTTGGACTTAAAATTTGGTTACCATTTGTAATAGATCAAGCTTAAGGATGAACACAAAACTACATTCAAATGACAAAGGACACTACGAGTTCATGGTCATGCCTTTTTCTAGTTGACAAACGCTCTTTCCTCCTTTATTTCCTAGTGAATGGCGTGTTCATAAAACATATTTGAAAGTTTGTACTCATTTTTTACAATATCTTGATATTCAGCCTCAATATTCTCACTCGCATCCACCATTTGAAGACTATTCTAACAATATTAAAAAGAGATGACTGGTGATCAAAAGTGCACTTTTGCACATCCAAAAGTGAATAACTTGACCACATCATTTCTACCAAAGGAGATGGGGCAAATTCTTCCAAAATTTGTAGCATGATCAATTGGCCTGTACTTATAAGTGTGAAATCCTTGAGGGGCTTTCTAGGGCTGACTGGGTATTATAGAAGCTTTCTTAAAAACTATGGAAAGATAGCAAGCCCCCCATTGATCTTCTGAAAAAATAATGCATTTAAATAAACCTTTGAAGCTATTGAAGCCTTTTAGAAACTAAAAAACAACAATGACTACCCTTTCAATGCTGACAATGCCCAATTTGTCTCTACCCTTTAAGCTGGAAATAGGCTCATTATTATATAAGGTTAGGGCTGTACTAATGCAGTAGGAAAAACCCTTAGACTTTTATTACTGGTAAAAACTATCAAACAAGGCTACGCTGTACTTTGCTTATGATAGAGAACTAGTAATTGTAGTAATTGCTATTAAAAAGTTGCAAAACTATTTATGGGGGCACAAATTTACCATTAAAATTAACCATATTAGATAATATAGGTGACCAAATTAATGGGATTCAAGTTTAAGATATTTTACAAACTAAGCTACTAATGCACAGTCCAAGTATAGGAGGATACCATAAAGTTGAAGGCTTTCTCCCTGTTGTAATTTGGATAACATAAGATATTAAAAAAATGTACAAACTAACCCCGAGTTGTTAAACATCTTTCAACAAATCCTCACAAAGAAGTTAAACCGTAGGGTTATAGCCTCAACAAAGGCTGCTTGTTGTATAAAGGAAAGCTAGTCTCCTCTTGAAAATCCCTAGAATTCATTTATTGATGGTCTAGTTCTATACGTTGCCCATGGGAGAACATTTAGGTTGCTTGCACAACTATGGGATGAAAAAAGACGTACAAGACTTTATGGTAAAGTGTGATATTTGTCAAGAAGGAAAGTACAAAGCCCTTTCCCCAACTGGATTGCTATAACCCTTACTCTTACTAAAACAACTTTGAGAAGACATTAGTATGAACTTCATCACAAGCCTTCCAAAGTCTAAAAGGTTTAACATTATCCTAGTCATTGTAGATCGTCTTACTAAGTATGCACACTTCTTCCCTTTTTCCACCTTTTCACAGCAAAAAACTTGGCTGAAATATTTGTCTATGAAATAGTTATGCTACAAAGATTTCCCAAAAGCATCATATAAAATAGGGACAAGGTGTTCACTAGTCAATTTTGGGGAGAGGTTTTTAAACATTTTGCCATAGCTCTACTTATAATCCTGATATCAATGGACAAAGCAAAGTGGTAAAGGGATTAGACACTTGCTTGTGTTGTTTCATGAGTGAAAAGCAGTGATCTCAACAGCTCTCTTGGGTAAAGTATTGTTATAATACCACCTTCCATAATGCCACAGGTTTGACAAATTTAAAACTGTTTATGGTAAGGATCCTCTTACCTTATTCAAGCTAAATGACGAACCATTTGTAGTGAAAGGAATAAATGAATAAGTTCAAGCCTGAAATTTTAACGTTGCAACCCTTAAGGAATATTTAGAAAATGCCTACGAAAGAATGAAGACACAAGTTAAGGAAAACCAGAGGATGTTAGGGACATTGGTAGTATGGGATGCCTAAGTCCTACATCAAGTAGTATGGGATGCTTGATGGGGTACTTAAGGGTGGTGGTTCTTTCCCCTTACAAGCCGATTTTCAAGGATGGGTTTCCCACACTCCCTTGGGTCCTATCAATTGGTATTAGAGCCTGAGGTCAATGTCATGGAAAGGGCTACCTATGAAGGGTTATGACCAGTAAGAAGGGCGAGTGAAGTGTCGTAGAGTGCAGTCGCCTGGACTAGACCTGATCACGGGCCAGGCCTTTGTGAAAACAGGTCGACCTTGCATTTGAGCTCATTTTTTTTCAAAATTTGAGCCCAGGCCCGAGCCCAACAAAAAGCCTAAAAGCTTAGCCTAACCCATTTTATACTTGTATAATAAAACAATTACAATACAAGGAAACTTAATAGATGTAATTTGTTTAACCAAAAAATGCTATTAGCAAAATTGAAAGAAATAATTATCATTCATAAAATTTAATAAAAATATTAAATGTATTTATATAATCCATTATTATGTAATGTCAAAAAATTATCATGTAATGTCAAAAATTTTAAAAAAAATGAAAAATATATA
The DNA here is from genome assembly GCA_037074485.1 of Delonix regia. Classification (NCBI taxonomy): domain Eukaryota; kingdom Viridiplantae; phylum Streptophyta; class Magnoliopsida; order Fabales; family Fabaceae; genus Delonix; species Delonix regia. The sequence continues at coordinate 10,845,710 of CM073459.1, forward strand.
TAATTCAGGTCGGGTTGGGCTTTTAAAAAGCCCAAGTCTGGCCCATTTTTTATTCAGGCCTAAATTCGGGCTAGGCTTTTATTGATTAGGCTTTTATCCGTTTTTTCCAAGCCAGGCTGGGCGGTCTTTTCAATGGATGATCAGGTCTAGCTGGGACGTCGGCTATTCAGGGGCAATGCTATGATAGGGACATGGATAGTATGGGATGCCTAAGTCCCACATCGAGTAGTATGAAATGCTTGATGTGGTACTTAAGGGTGTGGTTCTTCTCCCTTGCAAGCCAATTTTCAAGGGTGGATTCCTCACACTCCCTTGGGCACATCTCATCTACTTAACAATTAGACCCTATAAGCCAGAGTCTTTTTCTAGAAAGACCAATGAAAAACTCAACCCACTATTTTATGGTCCTAGAAAGTGTGGGATTGGAGCAATGGCTTATAAAATGGAACTTCCCCTTACAACAAGTATCCATTTCGTGTTCCACATATCTCAACTAAAAAAATCATTACACTTATCTATCCCCACTCAAACACTACTACCCCTTGCCCTCTTTGAAGTTTTGGAGATTTAAGTGTAGCCTCAAGACATATGTAAGCTCATAACACTTTCCAATGGTCAACTGAAGGTGCTAATAAAATTTGAAGGACTATTGGATTTTGAGAACACATGGGAAAACTTAAAAGTAATAAAATCCTAATTCTGTCATTTTCACCTTGAGGAAAGGTGAAGCCTTTTAGGGTGGGTATTGATAAGGCTACCCATTCAAGTTTATCTACATTGACCATTAAGACTATGGTAAGGGACCATAGAGTGGGAATAAGTTTGGGCATGTAGTAACCATTGGACCAAAAGATTGTACCAATGTCTTTAGCAGAAAAGCCAAAGGAAGAGAGAAACAAGAAGGGGAAATTATGCTGCAAAAGGAGAAGTCAGTGGTTGGAAGGCTTTTTTGCGGGGAAACCATCATTAATGAAAGAGAGAGATTATTTTAATTAAAGTACTATGGAGAGAACTGGCACCTCAAAAGCATAGTTCTTTGGTTGTTTGTGTCTTTCTATTCGTTCTTATCTATGTGGGATTGGACTAGTTACTGGGATTTGGCTGAGATTAATCCTCAAATCCTTTTTGCATGGTTCATACAATGTTATTTCTACTTGATTAATACAAAACCCAAGTTACCTGCCATTTCCTTCTACATATCTTTTGGGTGTTTTTTCTACGTGGTTTATAGAGGATCCTATCTGCTTCTCTGTTTCTAATTGGACGCACTTGTTGCCATACTTCCCATTTATAGGCTAATATAGTAATTCATGCAATCTACATATTTCATCACTGTTCAATTGTATTTTTATGATTTTTCTTTACTACCTAGCTTCTAGATAGGTCTTGATTCAAAATTTTCTACTAGCTTCTAGATGAATCTTCCTTCACTGCTATTCTAGAATAAAGTAATTTTATTTTCTTCTATTTACTTTCTTTTATATTTATTGCTATAGATCTAGCAATTCCACCACTATATTGGATTATGTGTAAATTTTTCTTGATTAGTTTTTTGATAGAGTTCGTTGTTCCCTTCTTCAATTAAAGTGTTTAGGAAGTATATATTTTTTTTTCTAGGACAAGGAATTTATAAGGAGGTTAACCATTGTCTATAGAAGTCGATCATACTTGGTATTTTAGAATGTCAAAATCAGTAGACACATTCACAAACTATATTGTAAACCTATAAACTAAAGCACTCAATGTTGTGCTCATAATTTTGTGTTTGTTTTATTCTCTTACAAACATCTAAAACACTTTTCTTAGATGTCAAACATTAAACTAGTTCTCAAGCTTCTAAAAGCTTATTAGAAAATGCTAGTTTTATAGTATGATCTATTGCTAGACTTTAGAAGTAGTCTTTGACAGTAGGTTCCAAAGCGATATCAAAACCCAACTATGAGTGACACTTTAAACATTCAAAATTGTTGATAAATTTAATTGTTTCCATCTATCCTATAAGTTTCTTCTCTAATTTCTGCTTGAAATTTTCTTTTCTTGTAGTTATTGGAGCGCCTTAAAATCCTCAATCTCAGCCACTCCCCTTACTTGAAGCATACTCCTGACTTTTCAAAACTTCCAAATCTGGAAAAGTTGATCCTTAAAGATTGTTCAAGGTTGTCTATGATTCATCATACCATTGGGCACCTTGATAAACTTCTTTTGGCAAATTTCAAGGATTGTGCTAGCCTTCGTAGTCTCCCAAGAAGTATTTATAAATTGAAATCTCTAAAAACTCTCATTCTTTCTGGTTGTTCAATGATTGAAAAGTTAGAGGAGGACCTAGAGCAAATGGATTCCTTGACAACTCTACTTGCTGATGACACTGCAATAACACAAGTGCCCTCTACATTGGTAAGATTAAAAAGCATTGAATATATATCTCTTTGTGGTTACGAAGGATTAGCACGTGATGTGTTTCCTCCTCTCATTTGGTCTTGGATGTCCCCAACAAATAATCCTCTATCTCTTGTTCCACAACAAACTTTCGATTCTCTGTATGCTACAAATCGTATGGAACTAGCAACAACACCAAATACTGTAAAAATCTCACATATTGAATCTTCTGTGTTAGTTGATCATCATAGTCAAGTTCACATTTCAGGGTCAAAAAATTCCCTAAGACATCTTTTAATCCAAATTGGAAGGAATGACCAAGTCACAAGTACCCTTTCGGAGAGTATTTTACAGGTTTTCTCTCTCTCTCTCTCTCTCTCTCTCCATCTCTCCTTATTGTACATATCTAGAAAGGACCAATTGGACCATATGTTTTATGATTATCATTGTTTAAATTTAGGCATCATCAGTGGCTATACATAATTAGAAAAACCCAAAGGTTCAACCAATGTTGATTGTGTTTGGAAAACTTGAATTTCAATTGAACTGAGTTCTCATTTATTTAAGGTGGAATTCAATTATATTTGTTAAAAACATGTGGATTGCACCGTGGCTTTTGAATCCCCCAAAATGCTTAGGATTCACTATCAAGAATTGAGTTGTAGACAAAATGACTACTTGGTGACAAAAAGGACTTCACTATTCCTTTGTTGTAACACTGGAAACGGATATTATTGTAAAAGTAACAATCTAATTGAATTCTACCACTTTAAAAATGAATCCAAATGAATAAATTTAATTAATTTCAATGAAATTCTAAAATATTCCAAAAAAATTATTTAATTAGATAAATTCAACTAAACTCATTACTATAACTTAAGTTGTAATCTGGATATAATTTGACCGTAACATAACCCATATGCACACTAGAACTGTTTATATGTTTGTTAGTTGATCTTAATTTCAATTAGTGCAACCATTTTTAATTGTGTTTATATAAATTGCCGAAAGACTTAACTTGTTATGATACAGTATCTTATAACTTGTTTGGAAACTTATTGTTTCATGCAAAATTCATTATATTAGAAAATATGTATCATAATTTTGCTCCGATTGTGTTGTTATTTATATTTTTTTCCCCGTCTATCAAATTCTGTTTTCATTTTGAAAAAATTTTTAACCGAGTCATGATTCATTATATACTATTTTATTTTAATAAAATTGGAAATGACATTTTTCCTTGCATATGCATATAATTTTATTAGAGCATGCACTTCTGCAACTTTGCAGGGATTAACTCCCAGAAAGGGTGGTGATGATTGTGTTCTCCCTGGTGACAAATATCCCTATTGGCTAACTTTCAAGGGAGAAGGAGCTTCAGCAAAATTTAAAGTGCCTAGAGTTAATGGATGTAATTTGAAAGGAATGACTCTTTGTTGTGTGTATTTCCCATCAGGTGTTTGGGGCATCATGGCATTTGAATCTTTTATTAGTTTATTAATCATAAATTACACAAAGACGATCACTCTACTCTACAAGCGAGAGACAGTGACTTCATTTGGGGATGCAGAATGGAAGGGAATAATATCAAATCTAGAAGCAGATGATCAAGTGGAGGTGATTGCAGTTTTTGGGAATGGATTCACTGTGAAGAAGACAGCAGTGTACTTGATATATTATGAGTCATTTGATGAACAGATGGAGCATTCATCATCATCTACAGCTATAAATTTAAGAGGAGTCAAAAACAAGGAATGCATATGTGAGGAGGAGGAGGCAGGTCAATCTCTAAGACCCAGAAAGACAGTGAGAATGTGAGATTTTATACAGAATTTTCTTCCATTTTCGTTGCAATATATGTTACGTAAATACTTACTCTTATGCATGGTTTAACAAAAATCCTTTTCTCATCATATGTGGCTTTTGTTCATAACTGAGATCTAATAATTTGAGCTTTCTTTTACGCATAATTGTTTACTACTCTTTCACTTTTGTTTGTTATTCTGTCAAAAAAGTTGATTGTGATGCATGGGGAAAATAGGGTTTATACTTGGTCGAGTTCATAATCTTCACTGGTTATTGTTGTTTGCACGTGAGAGATATTGTAGCAAACTACTATGCCCTTTGCTCGAAAGTCAATTTCAACATTTTGATACGCTACATTCCAGGTAAAGTTCATCTGTAGAAGCAGAAGCATCTTGATTGTCACATAAAAGCACCATGAAATGGTTCAGTGAGATTTTAAAGTATGCTAGAATATTTGGTCGTGAGCGTAAGTAGCTTGTTTGCATGTAGCTACAACTCTAATGAGACTTGGCTTCCTTTACTTGTTTATTTATTTATTATTATTATTATTATTATTATTATTATGGTTGCTTTCGCTCTTTTGATAAAATTTTACAGCGTACATATTTTCATGTTTAAATTCTGGCCAATTAAGACTATTAGATATGTGTGATGGGTCACTATATATTAGTAGTCTATCTTACATAACTAAAAGTTGTTGCAAGGTGAGGGTATTTTTGAGTTATTTTGCCTATATTTACTAAAACTGAATTTCTCCCTTTTTGTTATGTTGATATAGTTTATATTGAGAAAGAATAAATATATTAAGTGTTTCTCCTAAAATTTAAACTTGAATATCAAGATTCAAAGCTTCCATTTCATCACAATCAAGTTTATAAATAACGTTGATCTAAAATTAAGCTTATACAACAATAATTCAAACACATATTTAATGTCTTAATCTTGGTGATTACTGTGAAACAATTCCTGTTTAAAGTGCAATTGATTATTTCTTTTAAATTGATAATCAATTTAAAGTGCAATTTAAACAATTCCTGTTTAAATAGCAATGAAAGGCAGCGTGAGTTACATCTCATATTGATTGCATTGTTGTTAGAAGGAAAAATGAGAATATTCTCACCGAAAATGGAGTAAAAAAAAGATTTGAAAAAAAGATAAATTGTAATTAAAAAGATTGTATTATTCTTCTCTTCTGCGAGAGATTTTTGAAATCATACAATCCTCTTTTGTAATTAAAAAAATATATCTTCAAACTTTTAGTTCAATTATTTTTTATTTTTTGTTAAAAATTTATATTTTGACTTTTTACAATTCTTTCACAAAAAATTTGAATATTTTTATATTTATAGTCTATTATTAATATATGTCTGTAAAGGTATTTTAGTCAAAATAGATATAAATATAGAATTGTAGCTTTCTTATGAAAATGTAATTCAGGAGAATGTGTATTTTGACATTTACCTTTCTTAGTATAAGTAATTCAACGTTTTAACAAAACTAATTGTACAATGTTAGTTTAATTCAACGTAAGTCATTTTGATATATATATATATATATATATATATATATATATACCTTTTGTAACAATTTAATTAAGAAATTGGTCAAACATAATGAAATTGATCAAAACACTTATCAGATAATTTTGTCAAATAATAATTACTTTTTTGTAATATAATCAAGAAACTTAATTTTAAAAAATAAAAATTCAAAGCAATTCCTATTAGATGATGATAGAATTAAGATCATAGATATTGAAGCCACCAGGATGAACGGACACTGATTTAAATAATTTAGTCAAACACACCTTAAATAGAGCTAACTCTAATCCCAAAACGCACATTGATTTAAATAAATGGTTAAAAAAATTTTCTGGTTCCTATATTTCAATTGTATATATAATTTAGCCTTCATATAGTTTAAACATATTTAAAATGGAATCAATACGATTTAAAAATTTTTAATTTAGTTCCTGAAAGCTATAACAGCTATTAAATCTCCACTTGGACTAGGGTATGAATGGGCCTTTTCTCACAAGAAAAAAAAAATAGATATCATTTATTGGTTAAGGTTTGATAAAAAAAAAAAAACCATTTTATTTGCCCGTGTGTTTCATAAATATTAGAGAAAATTAATTTGTTTTACTATACGTAATACATTTTAAATCAACAATATTTATAAGTATTTTTAAAAAATTAATTTTAGTAATATATTGTGATATAAAGTATACATTATAAATTAGAGAAAGTCTATAAAATTAATAATGTAAAATTGGTGAATGAAAGTGACGACAATAGACTCATTGAGAGACACCATTATAAACAATTCAATCATATATAAATGAAAAGTGAACTTAATAATTACTAAGAACTTGATATAGACAATGCAGTTTGTGATTATTATTATTTGTATAATTATATATTAATGAATTATAAATACAAATTAATAACTATATTGACATAAATCCTATGTAAGAATCTATTAATTATTATTTTATTACTAAGATAGTTTAAAATTAACGTAATTTTATTTTTAATACCTTAATTCTCAACTTACTTTTCTTAATTTCTAAGTTAAGGTTTATTTTAATAATAGAGCTTTTGATTTTCTATATAAAAAAGATAAACTTTAAAAATAGCCCAACCCTAATTCATTTTATCGAACGAATTTTTTTATTCAACACATGAACACAACAAATGAACCAAAATAATCAATATGTATACGATGAGCTTTTTGGTCAGAAACCTTCGTTGATAAATTATTAGCCGTTTTAACTTTCTTAATGTCTTAGTCGGCCGTCCCCTCATTGTGAAACGATTCCTATCAAATGTATTGAGTATTATTTTTTTTCATAATTTGATAAAATCAATAAAAGGAAGAGTGAGTTACATAGTCTCACATTGATTGCATTTTTGTTTGGGGGGAAAAATGAATAAAAGAAAAACATTTAACTAGAAAGAATTGTGTAATTACTTGAAAGTTAATTATTTGGTATAACTATAAAATTAATTGCATTGATGCAATTACTATATGATATACTAAAAAGAAAATAAGTGACAATAATACGTTATATTATACTAATTATATGACAATTTAAAATAATTGTTGTATTTATATTTTGACCCTATTGTTTTTAGATTTTATTTATAAACCTGAAATTCTTTTTGAATTTTTCAATTTACTTCTTCGACTTTTTATTTTTTAGTAACCCATACATAAATATTAGTTTATAATTTTGTTAATTCACCCCTATATATATTTCTTCTAATAACTCCATAACTCCTTAATTTTATTCATATTTTCAATTTATGAACTAATGTTGTGTGAGATCATTAAAAAATTAAAAAAAGCCAGAGTGAATTGAAATTTTTTAAAAAGTTTTAGATTCTAAATAAAGTATAAAAATATTGAGGTCAAAATATAAATATAACAAATTATTTTAAATTAGCATATAATCAATATATTTTAGCATATTATTACTACATATATTCTTTTAAATATGTCATATAATGATTATATCAGTGCAACTAATTTTATAATTGCACTAAAAATTATACTATAATTGAATTATCTTTTTCTCTTCCATGCGAAATGTTGAAATTATACAATTCTCTTTTCTATTATGTAGATATGCCAACTTCTTGAAGCTAAAATATGACTCGTGAAGAAAAATGTGTTATTATTACTATTTTTTTGGCCTAAAGAAAAATGTGAAACCTATTCACGAAAGAGGATATTGATTTAGTCCGTCTCACAAGGGTCAGATTAAAATCGCATATGAATTACATCTTCTTGTTAAATAGAAGAAAAATATATTTTCAGTTTCTCACTTATTACAAATTGTCATTTTAATATTTATTTATAAAAATGTCTAAAATATTTATTCATTCATTAAAAATTATTACACTTGGTCATTTACTTTTAAAAAAATTATCAAATTTAATTCATCTACAAAATCGTAAACCACAAATCTAAAAAACCAAATTTGGTATCTTTGTTAAAAAATAAGAGACAAAATGTAATATTTTCCAATGAGTAAAGGACCAAAATGATAATTTTATAATAAAAAAAGAATCAAAAGTATATTTTACTCATTAAATAAATCCACAAAATGTCCCTTTATGTGTACTTTTTTAAGGAAAGTCATTGCACTATACTCAGACCAAGTTTCTTCAATACTTACTTTCACGTATATTAATTTTATCCCCCTAAAAGTTGTAACAATTTCAACTTCTATGATAATTGATTAATTTATTTAAATTTAAAATCCAGAAGTTAAATTTTAAATTTAATTCTTATTAATTAATTAATCAAAATATTAATAAATTAATTAATAATATTAATGGTTTGGGTTTGGTTCAGTGTGGTGGCCTATTTTCCAACAACCCAAATATTCTTAGGAATAATTTTAATTTATTTTATTAAAAATATATGTTAAAAAATATTTTCAAAATTTTTTTATATTAAAAACTACAAATTAATATACTAAAAATTTTAAAAATTGGCTATTTATATATTGGTTGAATAAATACTTAATAATCGTTTTATTATATTATTATATGTATAGAGATATTTGCTCAACATAAATGTAAATATGTAGTTGTAGTTTTCCTTTGCTAAGGCATATTTTAATTTGAGGAGAAAAGAGTGTAGATTTTCAAAATAGAAAAGAAGATTATTTAAATTGATATATCTCAAATAAGAAAAATATAATTTATAGACTAAGTAAGAGAATGTATCTTTTGATATTTACCTTTCTTAGCATGCAATAGTAATTGTAGATGTTAGTTTATTTTAACACTCATTACTAAACGCTGCATCATATGTAGTTTTCATTTATTCCAAGTTGTATCCCTCTGTTTGAAATTCCACAAAACCATTTTCACTCAGAAAATGATGGACATCTCTGCTTAAAATCAAACATAAATGATAACACTACAAGTCTCAATATTACTATCAAAGACTTTGTCCATTTATAAAGAAATTATCTATATATAATTAATATTGCAAATTTCCCTTAAGAGTGAGACCACTAGATGTACCAATCAGATTGACAACTATGAGAATGTATCTTGAAGCCACATATCATTTGGGTAATATAAATATAAATATCAATATATATATATATATATATATATATATATATTAGATTTTTTGTTATATTCCATAATGAAAACCATGTGTGACGTGGAAATGAGAATTAATTAAATCCGGTTTTAGATGGCAACTTATGGGAAATTTTATAAGAGTGACAATTCTAGCAAGTAAAATATAATTTAATATCTCATTTATTACAAAATTATTATTTTTATTTTTTATTTATTGAAATGTCTAAATGATTCGTCATTTATTAAAAAAATATTACATTTGATCTCCCATTTAAAAAAAAAATTAAATTTAGTCTATTAGATTTAGTATGTAGAATTTAGTAAAAAAATTAAATTTAATAATTTTTTAAAATGTAAGAATCAAATATGAGATTTTCAAATAAATAAAAATTTATTTTGAATATTACAATGAATAAAGGATTAACATAATAATTTTATTATAAGTAAGAAAAAATATATATTTTTCTCTAATTCCAACTATTTTCACAAAGTTGGTGGGCCCTTTTAGAGTGGGTACCTCTAGTTTTGTCTCTTTGTAGTAACCAAGGCGTCACTTATTGTCCATCCTTCTTCGCTAATCAAAACCAAGTAAAAATATCACATATGAGATATTATGCACAACTGATTAAGGGCTGTTTGGGCCTACTCGTGGAAAGAAAAATTATTTATTTTTTTAAAATAATTTATTTTTGTTTTAATTATATGTCTTTAGTCCAAATTGAAAATTGCTTCTGGATAATAAAATATACTTTTAAAAATTATTAGTTGACAGCTCTATAACCCAAAAAATCATGAACAGAGTATCAAGACGAAAGGAGATCTCTCAATTTTTCTTCAAAATAGTGATATGGATTGTTAGATTTTAATTTAACAGTCCAGATGTTTTCTATAAAAAAATTTGAATATTTTATAATAACAAATTTAACTTATTAGATAAAAATTCAATGGTCTAAATTATTACTTGGAAAAACTTATGGGAACCCCAATCTCAATTTGTATCAAGATGGTTGAGGAGTAATACAAGTGAAAGAAGCCTAGTTGAAAGTGATAATAGTTGACTGAGGCCAGTTGAAGATCTATACTTGAATGCAATACAAAACACTAGAATTTAAGATAATGTGCAACCTAATCATCAAACTAAGCTTAAAAAGATAAGGTCAGATTATAATTAAAAAGAAGAAGCTCGAGATTGTTTTTAAAATTAATCAGGTTTTTATTTGGTCAAATTTTATCTTTTTTTAAGGCTGAGCAGGATTTTAAAGCTATAATCAAGTAGAAAAAATAGATCGTGTTACTGCACCAAAAGAGTTCACAGGAGGCAAGCCTTGAGCGCTCCATTCTATGAGCGAGGCAGCTAGAAGACAGCAAATCTCCATTTTTTTTTTTTTTAAAAGCTGGTCCCATTGATCTAATCAAAGCTTAGTACCAAATTAAATAGGCAAAAATTAGAAATTGCTGAATCCACTACCCGGTACGAGGCTTTGGTGAAAAAAGAAATCTAAACCCATTTTTAAATCAGACCTTTTTAATCGAATTTTATTATTTTTAACTCAAATATATTTTTAAAGTTATAATAAAGTATAATACTCAAAATAAAAAATTTGGTAGGAAATAAAAAAAGGACATGTAACAACGAAATGATCATGGCTATCATAATTGTGCCAACCTCATAATACGCTATGAATTATAATATTTCAAGGCGATAAGAGATGAGATATGGTGTTGCCTTCTACACAAATTTAGATACTATAGGAAATAAAGGCTATGTATATGTCCCTTTTCTCTCTTATTCTAAATTATTATTTGTAAATTATTATTTGACACATCAAATGACCTTGGAATGGCTTGAAATTTTGTCTGGGGACTCTAATAAATCCCTTATTCTTGAAAATTTTATTAGAACTAGAAATGTGTTAATGGGCTAATTAAACCCAAACAGTATAGTTTGTTAGTAAAATGACAAAACAGGGCACATTGTCTAAATTTCATATCTGAAGTACTTAAATGAAGTTTGAAACTAACCAGTCTAGGTATTACAATAACTATATAAAAACATTTATTTGTTCAAATATTATTAATTGCAAATTCATTTCTATGTATCTCTTTTATAATAATTAGATTATAAAATTATTTTAAAAAACTGATCAAATACAACTGTTGATAAAAATATTTATGGTTTTGTAAGACACTAATTATTTTTGTTAACATAATTTTAAAAAATTAATCATTTAATCTTTATAGTTTATTTCAATTTTTAATTTCATCTTTATAATTCAACAAGAGCTGCATACAAAACACACAAGGAAGTGTTAATAAATTTTTGTGAGTCCAAAAATGATCCATGTGATGCAATCCCCAGCTATTTCTTCGTCTCTCTTTTCATTCATGTTTTCTTTTACACATATATACATATCTATACAGAACTACAATCTCAAATTCAAATCCATTCTTTTCTATCCTTCATTTGACCAATGGAAGATGAAGGTGTCCATGTGATTCGTAAGCCCAATTTAATTGATAAGATGAATATGGAGATGGGTGGTACAAAGATGAACACTATCAATGGATTCTTCAAGGAATTTAACTTACGCCTACATGTAAATGTGAAGGAGTGTGGGGACACATGGACATGACTTCATTCTCCCAAACTTAGCTCTACTTTTTTTTTTTTAATTTATTGTTACATCATAATTCATAATATCTATTTATATAAAAATTTAAATTCAAAATCACTTGAATGAATGTGATGAGCCTTGTTATTAAACTAATCTTGCTATGCTCGCTTCAACATTACTTTAACCACATAGAATGAACATAAACAGTGTATCTTTTTTATAAAAAATTAACTTGTAAAGACTAAATTAAAATATGAAGTAAATTATAAGGCTTAATAATTACTTTTTTTCCTTTTTAATAAAATTTTTTAAAGAAAATCTGTGACACTTGAAATCCTAGCAAGGCAAAATGGGCTAAGATTCTCTATCATCATATAAGTAATGACTATAGAGGACGTTACAAACAAAGTACATATTTAAAATTATTTTGGTAGCTCTCTTTATTTTCTTCTCAAATGCCCTCTTCAGTCATATTTATGAGCGTAGAGAATCTTCACCCAAGCAAAACACTCTAACATGCCAAACCCTACACGCTTGGTAGGATTAATATATTTTGAGAATGATAATAAGAGTAACGTGTCATTATTGGTGTACTCACAATTTTGAATATATCAGTACATATAATTATAATATAAAAACATAATTGTAATAATACTAATTCAAAAAATAATAATATTACAATTATACCCCTACATTATAACTAGGTACATTAGTGCACTCAACATTATAAATGCACTCAAAATTTTACTTAAAAATAATTTTGCATGAAACAAAATTTTGTAATCCATTATTATGTTTGGTATGATATTGATTAAAAGAGAAAAAAAAACTAATCAAATAATAATAATACCCGTTATAAAAAAATATTTTCAATTTTTTATTTGTAAAATAAACATTTTTAATTACTCATAATAAAAAGACAGTAAAATATTTATTTTATATTTTGAAGATAAAAAAATAAATGAACAAGGCTGAACCAAGTTGCTTCAGTCTTTCCCTTCATCGTTTCATTTGTTTAAACAAAACAAAAAAAAAATGCAGAAGTTAATGAGAATGGAGGGTCCAAGTCAATGAATGTGCTTTGGCAGTGGTGGGAAAGCATAATCTGAAATCATTTCTCAAAAGCAAAGAGAAACAAAATACAGAAAAGATAGAAAAGATGATGTTGAACTATGAGCAACTGGTGGGTGAGAAATGAAATTAAGAAATATCTTATCAATATCAAATTAAAAAATAATTATGTAAAATATTAAATTAAAACATAGACTAAAATATAAGGCGTGTATTTTTAGAAAACAAGAATATACAGTATCCTACTATCCTATAATTAAAGATATGTTGTATTTAATTTTTTTTTTTAACAACTAGCTAGTAGCAAAACAATTTCCCCACAATGAAAACCATGCAAACATTTTTTTAAAAACTAAAATACCCTAATATAATATTTTGTCAGTTTACGCAATATCATAAGTCATAAAATAAATTTAGTTATAATATAAAGATATTGAGTCATCTTTTTTGAAAGAAGAAAAATCATTTTACTATTAAATAAAGTAAAAGGTCACGTCTTTATCTTTTTATAACAAGAATAATATCTTTTGGTAGGTACATAAAAATAAAAAGTGTAACACATGTGATATGATATGTGAAGAAATGGAAAAAGAAATAAAAGAAAGAAATGACCAATCCTCTATTTAATTTAGTGTTGCAAAAGTCAACGCTCATGTTTCTATCATTCACATTAATGGATTTGTTTGTAGAGACAATTATTACACACAACTAAATATTTAAACTAAATATTTTTTTAATTTTTTAAATCAAGTGATAAACTTTTTTGAATTAGTCTTGCTCTGTTGAGAATAACCTATCTCTACTAATCTAAAAATTAATATAAATTATATATTTTGTACTTTCTTAACTTTTTCAATTAGTATAAATTATTTTATTCTTATTTGATATGCTTGAATTATAATATTGTGTGTGAAAATATACACTCCCCCTAAAGTCAAAAGTGTACAGTTACCTTGTATAGCATATGAAATATGAAATATAATATTTGGATATTATATATCTCATCCAAAATAACCTACTTTGACTAGTCTAAAAATTACTCTAAGGTACATTCTTATTTTTTTTCCTTAAAAAAATCATTTAAGTTAAGGTAAATTATTCTCCTTTCCCAATCACAAAATCTTCTCTTTAATGAAAATGTATACTTTATCTTATAAAAAAAAAAAAAACACTACATTTGTCTCTATTTCAATAAAAGATAACTATAATTACAGTAATTTAATCAAAATATTATATCAAGAATTAATTAAATATAAAATTTTAGTAATATAAATAGTCAATTTTTAAAATTTAATAATTTTCTTGAACGCAAATTTAATAATTTGTTAATATTTAATAATTTAAAGATAATATTTACATAAAGATATGTAATAAATATACATATAGTCATAAATTTAATGTTTTTAATATAATTCAAAGTTATAATTTTTAACTTAGAGTAATAATTTTGAAATAAAATATATAAATATATTTTGAAAAAAATTACAATTTGATCCCCACAATTTGTTTTAACGACAAATTAATTATCCACAAATTTCAAATGACAAAATGGTTCCTCGGTAATTGATTAGTAAGCAAAAATAGTCAATCCATGGAGGATTGCAATTTACGGTGAGCTACTAATGTTTATTAATTAATTTCTGAAAAATCATTTTGTTATGCCAAATTCGTGGAGGTCTAATTTGTTGGAGGCAAAACGTGGAGATGAAATTGGTGTTTTTCTCAATAATTTTTTATTAAATTAAATTTAATATTTTAATAAAAAATTGATATTTTTTATTGAAAGACATGATGTGCAGAAGACTAACTTGAAAGTTCATCAATCTGTCGTGGCCAAAAAAGAGTTTTATTCTTATTTTCTTCTGAGTCTCCTTTCAGCTATTAATCTTTACCTAGAATTAAGCACTGAGCTCTCCTGGTTGGCTGTGAACACGCACATCAGACATGATATGTGTGCATTCTGTTCTAAAAGCAAAAAGACAAATATTTAGAGCACTATATTATTGTCATCACATCAGTTATCTGGATTTTCAAAGTGAGGGTCTAACCCTGTCAATTACTTATGCCATGCATTTTACTTCTTAATTACTTGAACTATAGTCACATAACCTCCTCTGTTTTTTCCTTTTCAGAACAAGGTATCATTATTATCTGTGGAGGCCATTCATCACCTGCATATCTTTATATTCGTCCTAGCTTTAGTCCATGTGACCTTTTGCGTTCTGACTGTTGTTTTTGGAGGAGCAAGGGTGAGTATCTAATACACTTTTATTTAAACTATGCTTGCTCATAATTAATTTCTTTTTATTAATAATCCATCTGTTTTGTATAGATACGTCAATGGAAGCTCTGGGAAGATTCAATTGCTAAAGAGAACTATGAAACACAGAAAGGCAAGTGATCAGCAGTGTGTTCAATTATTTAATCAATCTGTAGACTCCGATGGATATTTTTCAAGTCATCATGATGCTACTTTATTATCTTTCTGCTTCTGTGAACCATGGAACCATTAAAAGCAATTAATTTAAGATGTTATATTATCTATTTAACTCCTAGCAAAGCTATTTTAAAAATATTTCTTTTCTCCACTGCTCCTCATATGCATATTGGATTACTGCAGTTCTGGAACCCAAGATCACTCAAGTTCACCAGCATGCTTTTATTAAAGGTCGGTTTCTGGGTTTTGGTAAAGACTCTGCTCTGATGGGTTGGTTGGTAAGTTGTTCATAAGTTTACCATGGTCTGAAACTTTGAATTGATAAAGATATAATTGTGTCACTCATGCTAAATGGAGAAAACTTATATATTATTCGTTATATACTTATATTAGGTTTTTCAATCAATTAATGATATCTGGATAATTTTTACACTTTATTCACTTTCATATTAATAATATTAACTCTCACTTTTTTTAAAATTATCCATATGTCATTAGTTAATTGAAAGAACCAGATAAAGGTATATAAGAAATAGTATATAAGTCTTTTCCATGCTAAAACCCCATTCTGATCCATTTATACGAAGATTTTCTATGTAATTCTGTCTACTTTTCTAGTACTATATAATGCACCCTGACATAAAATGCACATGGAGACAGGGATAGAAAATAAGATAATTGATTATTACAAGTCCTAAACAATGCACCCCAACACATAATCTATCTTACCCTCGTTTTTTTTTTTTTTCGTGCTTTTCCTTGTCCAATCAAGCTTAATATCAAGCCATTTATGTCTAGTCTTTGTCCTGCTTGAGTGCACCTTAGTTGACGTTACAAAAGACCATGACCTTGTAAAGGAGTGGAAGCAGAATGCAATATAAAATGCAGCAGGGATGGAATGAGTAGTTTGGCCTAATTTTGTAGGCGAGTGGCTGATCTTTCAGCCTGAAGATTCGATTATTGAAGTCTTACCAGCGCCTTGTCGTTTCTGAAACTGTTACGTTCTCCTTTTCCTGTAGCTCTTTCCTTATTAGTTTGATTGCCTCTATTTGGTTCATTTCTTTATATTCTTAAGCTCAGATTAGCAAATTCATTGAACACTTCTAAAGTTTGTTCACAAGGTAGACTACGTCACATATTGCTAAGTGCATGTTAAGCATTTCTATAAAATTTTAGTTAATTATCCTAATCTTGCATGTTTCTTTCAGCATTCCTTTTTCAAGCAATTTTATGGATCTGTAACTAAAATGGATTATGTGACCTTACGGCTTGGTTTTATAACGGTGAGTTTCTGGTATATGATGCAATGTTTATTGTCAAATAATCTTTAATCTGGCTATTGGCCAGTAGCCTCCAAGTAAGAATATAATATCATTCTTTTGTATGTTACTCTGTTGGTATAAGGTAAGTGCTTCTGTAGATTCAGTTTGTAGTCAGTAATAACTAATAATGCTTTTGTGCTTATCATACATATTAATCAGTTAGACTGCCCTATCTTTCTTGTTTTGTCCTGTAGTTATAATGTGAAGTTACAGATTCTGATACTTATGATCATATTTGTTGTGGTTGCAGTTGGTATCTTTAAATACAAACAAAATACCACGGTTAGCTGTAGTATTTTTATCTTCACAAGGTAACTGAAATGGTGATTGTTGTGTTTGTGTTACTCTTTCATGGCCACTATTGGCATCTAGGACCTAGTAAATATTAAGAAATACAAAAATAAAATTGTCTCATAAGTGCAAATTTTACTAGTTTAACAAAATTGAAAACACTACCTATCCATATGAGCTTCCACTGAAGTTTTAAAGCATAGATAATTATGTAGTAAGAAATTTACACAAAACTTGTTGCATGAAGCTAATTCAGATAGTAAGTTTCCCTAACTTTCTTTCATCACATCCATTTCTTCGGCATGTTTTTCCTTTAAATCCTTCATGTATTGTTTTAACCTTTGGATTACTTCATTTGATAAATCATCCAGGTATTATCTTCATGAGAAGATCTATTATCCCATAAGAGAGAAGGAGTAGGATCAAGTCCTAAACCACAAACATGACCACTTCTTATACTTCCTAACACTACGACGTACACATCTCCATCCCAA
This sequence comes from Delonix regia, assembly GCA_037074485.1. NCBI lineage: Eukaryota > Viridiplantae > Streptophyta > Magnoliopsida > Fabales > Fabaceae > Delonix > Delonix regia. The sequence continues at coordinate 10,863,230 of CM073459.1, forward strand.
GCAATAGGAATGATCAAGGGTCGGGCTAGGTCGAATTTGAGTAAGACCTAAGATTTAGCCTAGTTTAATGCCGAGATAAAAAAATTTACCCTAAGACCCGGCACAGCATAGTATGACTTGGAAAGTGACCAAGCCAAAGTGGGTTTAATTAGTCCGGGTCGAGTCCATCTTTATTTTTTATTAATTTTTTATCTTAAAAAATTATTCTTTAATTAATAAAAATAGTTTTTAAAAAAATAAAAAATAGAAAAAATTAATATTTAAATGTAAAAAAATACAATAAGTAAAAATTAAGATTATGAATAAAAAAGTATTAAGATTTGAAAATAATTAATATATTAAAACTTTATTATAAATAAAAAATAAATCACATTAAATAATAAAATAATATTTTGAAAATAAAAAATATAATTGGGTGGGGCCGAGCCAAGTAGATAGCAATCCCAAGACCCCACCTAGCCCGACCCAATATAACAAAGGCCGAGTCAGGTCGAGTTAGCCAAGTCTCCAAGTTATACGCTCACCCTTACCAAGCAACACTTCCAAGAGTTTATTCAATAATTGTTTCATCATTACTTAATTTTTCTTTCAACATGTCTTGAGCATAATTACATTAAAAAATACTCAAATTGACAACATACTCTTCACAATATTAGCAATAACATCAACAACACTTCAATAACTACATAGACAACACTTTAACAATCCTACTAACAAATATCATTAAACTACACAAAAAGTCCACACTATTAAAGCTTAGTAAGCCAAACAAATACATAGGTAGCACTCTAGCAAGGCTCAATCAAATCATAAAAATAGATTTTAGTAGGAAATCATACAATTGTTTTTGCAAACTCCTCATCCAATGGTCTACCATCTTTATGGTTCTTATGAGTTTTTATTAATATTTTTGCCTATGTAAGCTCTATCCCATCTTTAGCCTATTACAATTGAATTGATATTAGATTAATTCTTAAGACGTATATTGTTAGTAATTTACATGTGAATACCAAAACATCCATCAAACATGCTTTGCTTTTGGATCCTCCTGTGTGAGGCATCTTTTGTTTAGCCCTGTTGATTCTATTTGCTTGGCTGTGCTTTTGTCATTATGAAACAAATACAAAATATAAAAGCAAGGCAAACACTAAGTGAGTATGTGACACCTTTTTTCAATATGTCCAATGTTGATACCTTTGCTTTATCAGAAATGCAATAAAAAACAGGACCAGTCCATTGGTCTCTTGGTAGACGATTGGGTCGATCTTTTAGTAAGACATCTTTGGTCTTGTACTTTGCCAAATTCAAATTCTGCACCATCTAGATAAAGCACCATATGTTGGAAAATCATTTTTAGTCCACATGAATGCAGCTTTCATTTCAAATGTCTCCTTAATAGTGCCATCATAGGTTTCAAGCCTCCACATCCCATAATTCATTCAACTCTTCAATTAAAGGTTCCAAGAAAATATCAATGTTATTTCCAGGCCCTTTTGGTCCAGGAATGAGTAAGTATAGAATAAAGAATTCTTTCTTCATGCGTAACCATGGTGAAAGATTATATGGCATTAAAATCACTGGCCATGTACTGTAAACACTTTGCATTGTGCCATATGGATTAAAGCCATCACTAGCTAATCTTAGGCAAACAATGCAAGGAACCATAGCAAATTCTAGATGATAAGTGTCAAAACTTTTCCACGCTTCAGAATCTGCAGAATGTTGTAAAACTCCATCTTTATTGCGTCGTTCGTGATGTCACGTCATCAGTTTAAAAGTTTTTGACGACATAAATTATCTTTACAACCTTGGTTTCAGAGGAGAATATCTTAGCACCTTGGCTGGATTTTAATTATATTTTCTTTTATTTGTACTTGAATTTGTTGTTTGTGAACCTTTCTCATTGGTTTTCCATATAAAAGCTCCGTAAACAAAACATTCATCATCATTAGCATATTCTTTCCTAAAAGCATGATATCATTGGGACAAGCATGGATCTTTTCATACTTTAGGCCTAATCCCTTAACTATCTTCTTGGTTTCATAATAGGAAGAAGGAAAATTTTCTCCCTTAGGAAATGCATCCTCCAATAGCCCGAGCAAAGCATTAAAGAACTCATTTGTCCATTTGAATAACAATTTTATATGGCAAAGATGCAACAAAAATGAAAGTTTGCTAAATTTCTTACATCCAAGGTAAATTTCTTTATTTGCATCTTTCATTAGTTGTTCAATTTTTTCTACCTCTGGATGAGGCTGATTTTGTGACACTTGAGGACTATTTTCTTCTAAGTTTAGCCTAACCCCATCTCTTTCACAATTGTTATTATCTATAAATTGAGTGAAGCTTCCAAAATCATGATGTATCATTCCTTCCATATCATCACCACCTCTAACATATTCTTTGCAGTTAGTTTTCTACATACAATTTGACCCATGGATTGACTCCCCATGACAAAACCAAGTATCATATGATGGTATAATCTCGTTAACTACAAGGTGATCATACACCATAGCTTGATTTACTTCATATTGTAACACACATTTTTTCACAATGACATGGAATTGTCTCTTTATCATGTTTTTTACAAGAGGCATGTTGTAAAAACATCTTAACTCCATCCAAATATTCTGTACTAACTCTATCACAATTCTTCCATCTTCTATTTCTACGAATGTCCATGATAAGAAATCTTTTCTTTTCTATTAAATATAGGGTTAGCAACTAGGGCCACCTAAAATTATACAAATACGAACACTGAGACATACATTTTTATGGTTTCAATGCTTAAAAGAACAAACACAAAGAAAACAAGAACAAAAGTTAAGATTCAATAATAATGCCCGTTTAATTAAGAAAAGCTTAAATGAAACAAATATTGAGCATTTTTCTGGATAATGAATAAATAGTTGACAAAAAGTTTCCTACCTAATGAAACAAAGAGTGCTTAAGTCAAAGGCATTCATGAACAAATAAAAATTATAAACAGTATATAAAACAATAATGTTATCGAATATAAAGTAAAAATGGAAGTATGATAAAAGTAATAGCTAAAAGCATGAAAGAAGAACCAATAAATGAAGTCAAAGCAGAGTCAGAAGAAGAAATTAACAACGTTAAATAATTAATTAGCCAAAATGCCCATAACCAGAAGTCAATAGTATAGTAAAATAAGGTCTGGGAATCTCTTGGACTAAGCAAAAGGGAAATGCAAAGAGCAAATAGGCAATTATTATCAATAGAGTAATAGAACTTGCCCTTTTCCTTTTGTCATATCATAAGATAAAATAAAAAAGGCAAAACATAACTAGGTAAAAATATTAGGGTGTTTATTACTATATGTCTAAATATATTTCAAAAGTAATTAATATGTACTAATGAATGGTTAAAAAAACAATGTTATGTTCAAATTTTATTAAAAAACCAAATAATGAAATCCACACAATTCTAATCATCATTACCTACTAAAGACCAATTGCTCATCAAGTTGGCAAATTAAGATATAAGATCTGATCACATGCACCTATCAAGAAAACTAAATTAAGAAATTATATCTTTGGAGATTGTTAGATTAGTTATTAAAAAAATGAGTGAAAGTTATCTAAGAACAATCTCTCATACATATATATTTCAACTTCTCTACTATTATATATCTTTAGTAATTATATATGGCATTGTCATCAAGCATTATCTATTTATTTATCTTCGTCAAAGCCATCCTTTTTAGGGAAAATGAAAGTTTTTTTCCCCTTGGAGTACCGAAAAGTTGTATGAATAAATTAAAGATTGAAATAGAAATATACATTTTATTAATCTTATAAGTTCTATCTTTACATCTACATGTTACTCACATAAAGAGTAGATTGAAAGATGAATATGGTCCAATAATATCTTGCCACTTTTCACTAGAGAAGGGTTGTTTGTTGAAGAAATCAAGAAGTTACGACAATTAATATTTCCTGCTGAAAAGTACTTTAAAGTAATAATAAAATAAATAATATAGAAAAATCTTTACTCTGCTTTTGCCTAACTATGTTATATTAAATAACTGACTTTGGTTCATCAAGATTATCCACAGAAGTGAAATTATATATTGGAATATATATCAATTAGCCAACCTAAGAAGTGAACAAAAATAAATATGAAACAAAGCCTCTGGATTTTCAGCTGAGGGACCACAATCACAACACAATGCATTCACATATGCTCATCTTTATCAGTAATACCAATCCAGCACAAAAAGGTACTTTATCAACTAAATCGTGCATTCGAATGGGCAAATATTTAATAATTCATATTTAAAATAAAGTTACTAATTCAGATAAATTTTTTAAATTAAATTAGATAAATCTTATGCTATAACTGTACTTTATCATCCACATAAATTTAGTTTATAATACACGGACTCCTATAAACAAAGGGATATAGTGTATATAAAAATTAAAATATAAGAGCATGGGATGACACTTAACCACCGAAGAGTAAGGGAATTTCTAGAGGAAAATAAATGTGAACTCATCCAATTTAGATAGCATGAAGTATGTGTCTTAAATATAAGATGGCAAGGTGGCATCAAGAAAATATAGTATTAAGCGGCAAAGCTAAGGAATGAACATATGGCCGAGAAAGAGAAGGTGGTAGCGTCAGTAACATACAAATAGAGTAACTAGTGATTTGGGGAAAGAAGAGAAGAGCTGGGGTAGTGGATGGAGAGAAAAACATAAAGGGAAGAAGCCATGTTTTCGTGCATAGAAATCTGGGGATAGTGTGAGTAGAGGTGGATGAGAGATTAGAAAGATAGAGAACGAATGAGAGTGCAGGAAACCAGAATGACCATGCAAGAAACTGGAAGAAACAGGGAATGAAGAAAACAAAAAGGAAAAAAAGAAAGCAAGCAAATCAATATCATTAGCTTATACTATTAACTTATATGTGGAAATTTTTATTGGTCTAATCTCAAAGAATCATGTATATTACAACTATCTAAATCATTATTTGCAATTAATGTCACAAGATGTGTGTACGCAGTCACTTAGAGATCAAGGTCCAGCACATTTCCCTTCAAACCATCAGCACCATCACCTTTCTCGATTCACAATACGAACAAAATAAAATGGTTCCATGTCTGTATAAACTTCAAGAGTTTCAAGACCTATGCACTTAAATATGCACATCCCAAGCTAATTTTGCTTATAAGTAAATAGTGGAGCCAAAGTACATGACCAAAGGACAAAACCTTTTGCTCGCTATCCCATGAATCAGATAAGGCCACATATATTATTATAATTTATAAATCAGAGCAATTTAGAATACCTGAACTTTTCCAATCTCCAAATCATAGCAAGTTAAAAAGTGAGCGACCTGCACTAGAGGAGATTGTCGTAATACCTGAGAAAGTACAGAAGCAGCTAAATTAACTTAATCACACAAAGGAAAGCATAGGGGATAAACCTAATCGCGCAGAGAAAGCACAGAAACAAGACAGTATAGTAAGAGAAAGCACAGAAGCAACTACAGATGGCAAAGTGAAACCCAATCGCATAGAAACCGTAAGTGATGAAAGGTGCAGATAATGAGGATTGTAGACACAAAGGGAGGGAACAGTGAAAATAGGGCGCGCGTAAGGAAATTATTTTTTTAATTTTTTTAAGAGTTAAAATATAATTTTACCTTTACTAATAATTAAGGCTTTTACTGGCAAATGGACTCAATTGCCTGCTTATACAAACTTATTTATGGCTAATGCCTAATTGCCAGTAATACTTGTATTTTAACCATTTATTCCCGGCAATAATGTTTTTGCCATTAATTGATTGCCACTAAAATCGTTTTTTGGTGTAGTGACATAATTTTTTTTCCTATTCACCATATAGGTTTCTTGCTAATGGCAAGGATGTCAAAGATTGTATTGTATATATTTTTAAAAATAAATATAATGGCGCGTATAACTCTTGGCCATATGTACCTCAATCATTTAGGACACAGTGGTGGTCTAACTTTGAAGTAATCTTTTTTCCTCTTCTGACATCCAACTTTTTATTTGTATACATTATAGTCCAACTAACCGCTATATCATGGTTTAGGAATATTATTGTTAGATGGCTAAACAAAATAACCAAATTTGACAATGTTTTAAAAATTGTATGCAAACCCACCTAAAGGATTACATTGCACATGCCAAAAAAAAAAAGGTCAACATCTAATATGGATACAAGAACACATATGGAATGATATATGTTCTACTTGGAGCAGTCCATCATTCGAACAACAAAGTGAGACTAGAGAAAAATTGAGCATGTTCTACATCTTTCCACATTGGTAGTTCTGTATCAATGACAAAGCATGCTAGAAGATTGGTAATTAATCATACATTTAAGCCCAATTTTAATTCACTTCGCATATATTTAACTTGCTTATTACGTAATTTCCTTGCAAATTTCTTCCCAGGCACAAGAATTAGGTTGTGAAGTTATAGCATATGATGTATTCAAATGAATCCATCAAAGAAATAATCAATAGATTGACAAAATATCCAAAGCTATATTTGGGCATCAGTTAAGGAATAATTAATATAATTGTGTATGATATTGAACCTCCAATCACTTTATATAACTCTACTTACTTATCCTAGCATGCTTTATATTAAACCCTAAACCCTAGCAGAAGGAGTACAAGAGTTGTAAAACTACAGGTAAGAGTTCTAGTTCTGAACATCCAAATGTAGATTTATGGGTCTAAACTGTGGATGGTAGGAAAAAATGCTCCATATATGGTTTAGGAGACTTAGGCCAAAACATTGTAGGTAATACTGTTATCGAATACAATTGGGGAAGTAAGCCCTCTTACTCATATTCACTAATTGTTGATGAGGCAACTAGAACTCAATTTACGAAGCTAGCAATGGCAGAATTTGAGCCCATAATTCATGGACATGATTAACAAATTGAAGAGTTACAATCACAATGCATTTACTTGTCATAATTTGCTAGCCAGTGTAACCCTAATCTGACCAGGATGTTCAACTATATTGGCCCAATATTTCAAATATTTATGATCATGTAGAGGATGAGGATTTGAATAAAGACAACAAGGATGACTATTAATTATTCGTGTATTATAATGTTGTATAGAGACAACTTTACTTGTAATAAACATATATAATTTTAATAGTAAATCTATTTTCTAAGAAAAATTGTTTGAACTAAGTAGATTGACAAGCAAATCAAAATAATTTTCATAATGTAATTAACAAAGAAATAAAAATGATAAAGCATGCTAAAAGAAATTAAAAAATTTGCAATGACACAACATGTTAAATGATTGTTAATTAATTATACCTTGGAGCATGCTAAATGAGGACAACAAGAATATATACTAATTATTATTTTTTTCACAATGTTATATTATGCACATTTTAATTGTAATAAATATATCTTCACTCATAATTATAATAGTGTAATTACTTAATGCAAAATTGTTTTAATTACATTAATGTACATACTATAATTAACACATATATTTTCTCCCTCATCAAACTAATTTATAAAATTAACTCAAATTTTATTACATTTTCTATTATAAAAATATTACTTCGATTACATTTTAAAATTGAATTTTATATATGTTTAAATTTAAATTAACAATTATTGTAAAAATAATTACAATTTAATTTAGAAATATATATATATATATATGGTGAAATAAAATTATATATATATATATTTATTTAAACTCTTAATTTAAAAAAAATTAAAGTAATCCTATTGAATTTTGGTTAGAAAATATGTTTGTTTTGATAGTCGAAAATCTAATCCTACTATATTTTGTTTGAAAAATCCCTTCGTTTTGCTAGCCAGAAATTCCATCCATTGAAACATCCTCTCTTTCCTTTACCCACAATTTTCTGCAAGTGTCCTTCATTAGTTCTTCTTCTCTTTCAACACCATTCATTCTTTCTTCTTTTATATTTTCAATATTTTTATTCTATTACATTAACTTTGCTCTTTGTTATTTTCTCTATTTTTGCCTCCAATATTTTGTACATTTTCTATTCTCAAATTTTTGCTTTAGTCCATTTCCATTGTTCCATTTTTTCTTCATTCAGAGACTTAAATAATATATGCAAAGCTTCCCCTTTTTTATACTCAAATAATATTTGCATCATAGATGTTGAGCAAGGCTGACACCTAAAAGGGGGTAAATTGGGTATTATACAAAATTTGCAAAATATTAAAATCCTTTGAAAAGGTTTTTCTAACTTAAAACAATATGAGCAAGCTTAAAGATTCAACACAATAAATGCATAATATAAAGAGAATAAGGGAGGTGAGTGGTTCTACCCAAGCCTACGTCTAGTTCCTAAGCAATCGCTTAGGATTTTTTACTATCTCAATGAACAAATACAATAACCTAGGAGAACCTCTCCTTAATCCTAGGCTCTCACAGCTTGCCTCCTTCAAGGGATCTCCTTAAATACAACTAGGGATAAAATCCCCCTCAACCCAAGCTCTCTCTCAAGGAACCTCCTTGAATTTCTCTCTTACAAGAAAGAAAGAATCACATTTAGATGAACCCTCTAAAACAAAGTATATAGAACAATAAAACACTAATGTAATAAAAAGCTGATAAGAAGGTAGAATTTATGATATATTCACTCTTGAATATTTTTCCTTATTGATTCAGAGTCCATAGGTCATGTTTATATAGTCTGAGGTCCAATAGATCCATTGGAAGTGCGTGAGAAGTCAAGAATTTCAAAATATGTCCGTTATAAAGCAATTATGACTGCTTCCTCATAATCAGTCGACTAGTCCATCTTTCCCTCTTTAAAAATTCAAATTTGGACCTTGACAATCAACTACACACCCAGGGCTAGTCAACTAGTCTCTCACAAAGAGCTCCCAGTCAATTGGTCTTGAAGCTGGCAGTGGACTGGGCTTGAATTGGGTGTGGCCCGTTGACTGCTAGCTGGTGGCCAGTCAACTGCCAGTCAATCAAGGCTCAAGCTGGCAGTAGACTGGGTCATATCAAGATGAGGCTAGTCGATTGGGGCCAAGTGGCCAGTCTATTAGGACCTCACAGAAAGCTCTCATTCGAATGGGACAAGGCTTGACAGTTAGTTGGCAAGGGGTCAATCGATTGTTAGGCTACTGCCAGTCAACTAAGGACTTCCAGAGTTTTCCAAATCAACTTTTTTCAACCTTTAACACTTAGAATCAATTTTACATTCATTTTAAACATTTTCTTATCAGCTCAATATCACTTACAAAGGTTTCTAAGACATGATAATACAATAAAGAATATTTCAAACCTATGTATTACATTGAAAAGCTTTCTTCTAATGTTTGTTATCATCAAAACCATAGTCTTTAGCAAATGGGCTCAACAATAAGGGTCTCCTATTTTTCATATATTAGTTTGGGTTAACAAGTTAAACAATTAAAATCTATGGCAAAGGTACAAATTTTATTACTACTGGGACTTAATATATATCAAACAATTAATGGGGTCATAATGCAAATAAAATAAAAGGTTATCTCATAGTTTAGGACTTCTTTTCTAATTTTAACATTTATTTGTTCTCTTAATATATAAGACACATGGCGTAACTACATTGGTACACCTAATACAGGCGGCAGAAGAATTCACCATTCTTTCTACCCCTTGCTTTCCTACTAGCAACCTTTTAGTTTGAGAAAATATATTTTTAATATCTCATTTATCACAAAAACATCATTTTAATCCCTTACTCATTAGAAATGTCACATTTGATCATTTATTTTTTAAAATATTATCAGAGTTAGTCTCTGTACTTAATCATAAACCTTAAATCTAATGGACTATATCTGGTATTTAAAGGAAAAAATGACTAAATATGACATTTTTTAATGAGTGAAATATCATTTTAAGCATTTAAATAAGTGAATGACCAAAAATATATTTTACTCTTTTCAATTTTCACCTTGCAAAATTTTTGGAAATGAGATGTAAAACTAGTCAAACTCTCATTACACTCTCTTGTATCATGATAAATAAATAACATCAATTTTAAAAAAAAATTATCATAATATATAATTAAGATGTATTAATATTTTAAATATTAGTAGATCAAAAAATAAATAAATTGTAAAGTGTGAGGATTAAACGAAAAATTATTAAAAAAAAAAAAGTATTCAGTTTTATTTAAAAAATACCACCATGTACAAAAAAATCTAAAATATTAATAAAGTTGCATATATATCATAATAAACATTTTTAAATTTTAATATCTATTCAAATTAAATAACTATGCCGCGTGAATGCATTTTGAATTATTAGATGGCCAGATGTCCTATAGTAGGAGACTACAGAGATCTACTATATAGGGAATTCGCATACGAATAATAATCTTAAGAAATAATTAATGTAAACATAACTAATTTTATGAACTACGGAAGAATAATGTCTTCTTAGATATAGTTTTTATTTATTCAAAAAAGAAGCTAACAAAATACAAAAATTAAGTTTACCTGAAGATGAGGTTCATGGTGTCCATCAATTCAAGACTGTTATTATCAATGTGGGTCGTAAATATATTAAATTACTTGACATTGGATTTTACTTTACAGCTCACAGACTAATATACTTTAATAATAGACAAATATGTGAAATTAATTTTAGAACAATTTGGTACAAAGCTTGGTCGAACGCATTTCAAAGAAAAATAGTTTATTGATTTCTAATATAAGTGAGCAAGAAGTACGTTAATCAAGTAACTTTTCAGTGACCTCTATTATCACTACGTAGACACGATTAATTACTTCATTAATTAATTTAATATACTAAAACAAAATAAGATAATTATATGCAAAAACTTCCTCGTTCATAGATTTATCTTAAAAGATCATTCCGTACTTCTAACCGAAAAACTCCTTTTCCTTTTAATATTTTTGATCGAGCCATGTATCATAAAAACTTAAAAGTTATTGGTATCAATAATAATTGACTTAATTGGTAAAATTGAAGGAGAAATTTTGAATACAGTTATCGTATTTTAATTATCATATTTTTTTAACAAAAACTAATATGACAATGAATTTATAACTTTTATAACTTAAATACATTAGCGAGAGCTTTTAAAAAAATTATTATAATTACATTTTAGTCCCATTAATTTATGCCCTAAAAGACCAATTCCTTTATTATCTTCCAACGAAAAGGTAATAATATATACAAGCAACACGAAATCAGATGCGATCAATGTTTTAGGGTTATAGATTTATATAGATGGAAATTGATAGTAGTAAATTGGATGAGATCAATATTTCGGACTATGACAAATCTAAGATTTGCAGTTTTTAAGAAATAATAAAATTATATAAGTTTTAGTAATCAAAATTTTATTTTTCACGATTCGAATCTTTTAATTCAAAATGAGTCATAAAATTAATTATATGAAACATTGTCTAAATTAAAAGTAATTTTAAATTATATAATTCACAAATTAAATTTTATAAATCGTAACAAGTTACAAAGTTAATAATATAAATAAATTGTTAAATTAAATATAAATAATGTGATTCAAACTACTATAATAAAATAATGTAACTTTGTAATTTAAAAATATAAAAAAATAATAAAGTGGTACGATAGTATTATATTATTTTAAACATAATTTATATTTTTATAAAGAAAACAAAAAAAAATATTATTTAAATTTATTACTAATAAATCATATTGTTAATAATATTCTCAAAAATTTATTTTAAATATTTTATACATATTATATATATATATATATATATATATCATATTTTATATTTTAAATTATTTTATATTTTTTACTATATTCCGATGATACGATTTGATTTAATGTAAATAATTTATAGCTCTCGAGTATTTGGACACTTGTATATTTCATCGTATATTTTTAAATTAAGTGGGTCCCATTTCAACGTTAAAAATTTGGTATCCTGTCAACGGTTTCATTTGTCGTGACAAGGCACAAAAGTCTGGAGGAACTTGCTTATTGTTTGAGGAAGAACTTTCCCATCTTGCATCACTTGACAAGTATGCTATTTTCTTCAGACGCCTACCCATTTTTGAGTATGGATTTAAAACGCCAACTTCAGTAGTATGCTCTCTCATGATTCAAATTTTCGTTTGTCGATAGCGAAAAGGTATCAGATTCATCATTCATCCCCCGTTGTCGACTCCATGGTTTTTCTCTTCGCTTTACATCTCTATTCATTTGACTTGCTTTCATCCATCATGGCCTTCTCATAATTATTTCTTAATAGTTGCTACTGTTGTTTGATTTTGTTCCTAATGCATATTGAATGATGATTTGTTTGGAGTTGTTTCAATTTCAACGGATTCTTCTTAGCTTGAGAGGAATAGATACCTGTGAGTCTGACAATTCCACCGGCCATATTTTCATGAAAATGGCAAAGATTCAAACTTTTATCAATAACAGATTTGATGAAGGAGAAGACATATCACCAGTTCTTCTGAAAATATTGATTGGTGATTTGCAGTTATATGAATTTGTATCAATGAACAAAACCGAACCACGAAACCTCTCATCTTCCTCTCCGTTTCTATATCAGTAACTCTTCCTTTACTTTTCATTTGATCTTCGTTTTCTAAAGGAGATTAGCTAGCACAGCCGCTGCAAATGGATCGGATCAAGGGTCCATGGAGCCCCGAAGAGGACGAGGCGTTGCAGAAGCTGGTAGAGAAACACGGACCCAGGAATTGGTCCTTGATCTCCAAGTCCCTTCCGGGTCGCTCCGGCAAGTCTTGCCGGTTCCGATGGTGTAATCAGCTTTCTCCTCAGGTGACAGCCCTCGCGGAGGAGCACAAGAGGTTTCAAAAAATTCTCCGCGACACAATAAAAAAAGAAGTAGAAGAGATTGCATCCAGCTTGATGAGGCAGAGCCACGGTAACCCCTCCTTTAAACTCAAGCGTGCATCGATGAGTAAAATTGTACATGGGACTAATTCGAATGCCACACTTGTCCCATTAGGTTGATCTGATGGCTAGAGACAATAAATTTTTAAATCTCAAAAGGACCCAGACTTCATTAAGTTATTTGTTGTGTTTAATAATTTAATCCCTAATAATTTTAGTTTTTGTTTATTAGCCCAAAGCTCTTAAATTGTAAAATTCACAACATACTCCCCACATATTTTTAATTTGAGATTCGGGGTTATAAAAAAGTGAAAATTTGAGGAAAGTATGTTGTGAATTTTACAATTTAAGGATTTGGGTTTATAACTAAAAAAACAAAAACTTGGGGCTAAATGACTAAATGCAATAAATAATTTTCTTAACATTTGGGTTTTTTTAAATTTGAAAACATATTACCCAACTACTATACTAATTCAATCTGAGGTATAACACTCCATTAGTCCGCAGGCTTTTTTTTAGCCAAATATTAGGCCTTGGGTCATTGTTTTGAACTTTCGAGACATTGTACAAAATAATTTCCCTGAAATTATATTTATTTTTAATTATATTAATTATCATCTAAAATATTTTATTTTTATACGACTTAAGATTGTAATTTAAAATTTTCAATAATTCTTTATTTTTAAATTTTACATTCAGTTTATAGGTATGACGTATTTTTGAGCTTCAGAGGTGAAGATACTAGGGGGTCTTTCACGTCACATCTCTATTCTTCTCTAATCAGTGCTGGAGTTATCGTTTTCAAAGACGATACTGAGCTGCCTAGGGGAAATCATATCTCAAAGGAACTGTCGCAAGCAATTGAAGGTTCTAGAATTTCAATCATCATCTTCTCTAGAGACTCTGCTGGTTCTAGATGGTGTCTCGACGAACTCTCGACAATCACGGAGCAACGCAGAGCAGAGGGTCAGGTGGTTCTGCCTGTGTTCTATGGCGTGGATCCGTCGGAAGTTCGTCGTCAAACCTCTAGTTTCGGAGAAGCATTTCAAGATCTTATACATAGAATCTCTCCCACAGAAGATGAAGTATTGAGGTGGAGGACAGCGCTCCATGAAGCAGGAGGCATTGCAGGGTTTGTTGTGCTTAATTCCAGGTATTTTTTTGAAATTTATTTTTATTTCTTTCTAAGCTGTGGGCATTGCAGGGTTTGTTGTGCTTCATTTTTAAAAATTAAGTTTCAACTACATTTGTAAATTAGAATTTAAGACCCGTTTGGCACACAGAGAGAAAAAAAAAAAAAAAAGAATGAGAATGGATTAGAATGTTATTGTATAATTTAAAGTACAGTAAATTAATAGTTGCAACGATCCATATTTTTTATTTTTTTAAAAGACAAAAACCAAATTATATATATATATATATCGACACACACTCTCCTCCTCAAAGTCCTAGAAAGAAGTTAAAAATTACAAATTAAGCATTTTGGTGGGCAGATTTAAAAATTCATTTTGTAATTATAATATTAAGATAAAAGTTGTTGTTTTGAACCGTCACATGCATTGTGATTTATATGTATGACATCTATAAGACTTCATGAATTAACTTGTATCATTTTAATTCTTTTAAGGGGAAGTTGATTAAATTAATTTACTCTATAGTGTTTCAGTTTCTTCGTAATTTATTCTTCCAAATAAACCTTGTTCAACCGTTATTATAGATAAGTTGATTTCAAAGTATAACATAGTATGATTACATTTCATGTGGGCCTAATTGAATGTCTTGTTGTGGTAAAATATGTCACCTTAAATCTCCTAAATGGTCATGAAATATATATATCATGTTATTAACCTCTTACCCTGTCAATGTTTTTTATGATGAATTTTCGTATGATGTTTTATTTTCAGTTTGCTAACGACACTTTTAGTTCTAAGTGTAATTGTGGTGTCATAGTTGCCAACATGGGTCCATTGCCAATTTTTTTATTTTTTTGGTGGTTTTGCTCATAATGTTTCCTCTTATTCTGATACATGCTGCTTTTAATAGAATGACATGTTTTGTTTCTAATCATTCTTATATGATCAATGCTACTTTTCTGTCATTCTTATTTCTAATTCACAGGGATGAAAGTGAGGATATCAAGCATATTGTTGAGCATGTTTGTAATATACTGGACAAGAATGACTTGTTTGTCACTGACCATCCAGTTGGAGTGAACTCTCGCGTGCAAGATGTGATTAAAATGTTAGAAGACCATCTATCGAATGATGTTCTCATATTCGGGATATGGGGAATGGGAGGCATTGGCAAAACAACCATTGCCAAAGCCATATATAATGAAATCGGTCGCAAATTTGAGAGTAGAAGTTTTCTTTCAAATATCAGGGAAGTTTGGGAGAAAGATAATGGCCAAGTTTATTTACAAGAACAACTTCTTGCAGAAATCTTTAAAACAACAAAGATGACAATACAAAGCATTGACTCAGGAAAAAACATATTGAAGGAAAGACTTCGGCATAAGAGGGCACTTGTTGTACTTGATGATGTGAACAAGCTGGACCAATTAAATGCTTTATCTGGAAGTCGTGAATGGTTTGGTCCAGGGAGTAGAATAATCATCACAACAAGAGATGAACATATACTCAATATCCTAAAAGTGGACCATGTATATAGAATGAAATATATGGACAGCAATGAATCTGTTGAGCTTTTCTGTTGGCATGCATTTAAGCAACCAAGCCCTAGAGAAGAATTCATTGAACTTTCTAGAAATGTAGTTACTTATTCTGGGGGATTGCCACTAGCTCTTGAAGTCCTTGGCTCCTATTTGTTTGATAGGGAAGTGACAGAGTGGAAGAGTGTATTGGAGAAACTAAAAAGAATCCCCAATTATGATATACAAAAGAAGCTAAAAATAAGCTTTGACGGTCTAAGTGATGATACGGAAAAAGAAGTATTCTTGGATATATCTTGCTTTTTTATTGGGATGGACAGAAATGATGTGTCACAAATATTGAATGGATGTGGATTTTTTGCAAACATTGGGATAAGTGTCCTTATGGAACGATGCCTTGTAACTATTGACCAGAAGAACAAGCTTGGTATGCATGATTTGCTGCGAGACATGGGAAGAGAAATAATTCGTGAAAAATCACCAAAAGAGCTTGGGGGTCGAAGTAGGCTATGGTTTCACAAGGATGTGCTTGATATACTATCAAAACATACAGTAAGAACCTTTCAAGTTTTTATTCTTTGGTTTAAAAAGTATAATAGCAATTGAAGCATGATGAACATGAATAATTTGATCATAGAAACCACATTGTTTGTTTCTTATCATAAGAAATTTACAAGTTAGTGTGTTTATAATTTGTTTTGTGCTTCTTGCCTCCTAGGCACAAATTATGTGTTTTAAAAGTTATTGTTTTAGTCAATTGCTTTAGAAGCTTGCTTGTGACACAAGTTTTCAGCAAACAAATTGACAGGTGCACACTATAACTTTTATATGCTCTTTATTACAGGGAACAAAAGGTGTTGAGGGACTAGCTTTGAAGTTGTCCCAAATCAATAGAGTTTCTTTTTGTACAAAAGCATTTAAGAAGATGAAGAGACTTAGATTGCTTTGCCTTGATAATGTACAACTTGATGGAGACTATAAATACATTAACGGTGATCTCAGATGGCTTTCTTGGCATGGCTTTCCATTGAAATACATCCCTAACAACTTTTATCAAGAAAAGTTAGTTGCTATTGAGTTAAAAAACAATAGCCTCAAGCAAGTGTGGAAGGAACCCCAGGTACAGATACTTATTTTGTTGGTGTAATTGTTAGAATCAAAGTTTATGTCTATGAGATAAGAGAGGGAGAAAAAAATCAAAAAGAAAGATTTGGAATTACATGGAATTGGCTTCCAATGGGGTTAACCACCAAAATAATCTGTCCCTACCACTAAGACTTAGGGCAAGCGATTAAAGGGTGGGAATAGGTCTAAACATGCAATAACCATTGGGCCAGCAAATTTAACCAAGGTCAATACTAAAAAATGCAAAGGAAGAAAGAGACGAAAGAGGAAATTCTATTGCAAAAGAAGTGTGTGGCTAGGAGACTTGGTGGGCAATTTTGGGGGGAAACTAGCATCAATGAAAGGAAGAAATTAATTTTTATGAAAGTAGTGTGGAGAGAACTGGCCTTTCGGAAGCTAGTCATTGGTTATTTACTATTATTTATGTCTTTCTATTCATTCCTATCTGCATGGGATTGTGTTGGGTATTGGGTTAAGCTAAGATTAGTCCTTGAATCCTTTTGTGGGGTTAATACAATGTTATTTCATCTTGATTGATACAAAACCCAAGTTACCTTGCTATTTCCTTCTATCTTTTAGGTGTTGTCTCTATATGGTTTATATAGGATTCAATCTATTAGAATCAGAAAGGTATAGTGAATGGTTAACATGAGATTGGAATGGTTAATATGAGGATGTGGCAAAATTAAAGGAAAATTTAGGGAACCTAAGCATAAACGTACATGTGATGAAGGTATGGATAATGGAGATGAAGGAGTCATGGCTTGAATGGAGGGAGGGAATGGAGATACAATAGAGTCATAAACACATAACCAAATTTAGGCAAATGCCCAAGAAAAAGTAGTAGTAATTGGTAGAACAACTAGTGAGGAAGAGATTAGCATGTTTCGAAAGTTGGAATTACCCTTGTTCTTAGGTGAAGATCCAATAGGGTGGTCGTTCAGAGTGGAGTGTGATTTCCACATGAAAGGGATGTCCAAGCAAAAAAAACCTAGAGTTATAGTTTGTTTGGAAGGAAAACCTTTGAATTGGTTCTAATGGATGGAAACCAGGAGCTCTGTTCACACTTGGCCGAAATTCATGGCATAGCATTTTCAGCCTTTTCATCACTTGCAGTTAGGGAATGAATATGAGATGCTCATGGTTTTAAGGTAAGTGATTCAAATGATGAGCACCAAAACATTGCCTAGCTAATAGAACTTCGTCACCAAGTGGAAGAGAGGAACATCGTGCTGAAGAAGGCAAAGGAGAGCTGTTCCAATAGTGGGTAATTTCTTAACCCAATTTTTCTCTAGTAACTTATGATCTTGACCTGAACTGGTCATTAACACAACCACCCCAATTTGCAGAAAATTAATGAGACGAACATAGGAGAATCCAAAACAAATAGTAAAAGTACCAAGACACCCTTTCTCAAAATGGAAAACTCTATTAGTAGGTTATCAAAAGTGAAATTGCTCAAACAAGAATTTTGTTACTAGAAAGAGAGATTGAAAAGCACAACAGTAGAGGATCGCCTATTGTTGGAAGAGGGAGAACCCATGGAGAGAGAAGAAGATGCCACTATGCAATTATCCATGATTCCCATGCCTCTAGTTAAGAAGAAAGACAGGAGTTGGAGATTTAAGGTGAATTACTAAGCATTAAAGAAGATAACATTGCCAAATAAGTTCTTTATCCCTGTTATCAATGAGTTATTAGATAAATTGGAGGGAGTCTCTATCTTCTCAAAGTTGGACTTAAAATCTGGTTACCATCTGCAATAGATCAAGCTTAAGGATGAACACAAAACTACATTCAAATGACAAAGAACACTACGAGTTCATGTTCATGCCTTTTTCTGGTTGACCAATGCTCCTTCCTCCTTTTATTTCCTCGTGAATGGCGTGTTCATAAAAAATATTTGAAATTTTGTACTCATTTTTTACAATATCTTGATATTTAGCCTTAATATTCTCACTCACATCCACCATTTGAAGACTATTATGACAATATTAAAAGGGAATTGACTGGTGATCAAAAGTGCACTTTTGCACATCCAAAAGTGAATAACTTGACCACATCATTTCTACATGAGGAGTTTGGGCAAATTCTTCCAAATTTTGTAGTATGATCAATTGGCCTGTACTCATGAATGTGAAATCCTTGAGGGGTTTTCTAAGGCTGACTGGGTATTATAGAAGCTTTGTTAAAAACTGTGGAAAGATATCAAGGCCCCTATTGATCTTCTCAAAAAATAATGCCTTTAAATAAACCCTTGACACTATTAAGGCCTTTGTGAAACTAAAAAACAACAATGACTACACTTTTGATGCTGACCATGACCAATTTGTCTCTACCCTTTAAGCTGGAAATAGACTCATTGTAATATAAGTTTGGGGTTATACTAATGCAGTTGGGAAAACCCTTAGACTTTTATTACTGCTAAAAACTATTAAACAAGGCTAGGCAGTACTTTGCTTATGATAGAGAGCTAGTAGTTGTAGTCATTGCTATTAAAAAGTTGCAAAACTATTTATGGGGGCACAAATTTACCATTAAAACTGACTAAATTAGATAATATAGGTGACCAAATTGATGGGATTCAAGTTTTAGATATTTTACAAACTCACCTACTAATGCATAGTCCAAGTAGGAGGATACCATAAAGTTAAAAGCTTTCTCCCTATTGTAATTTGGATAACATAAGATTAGAAAAAGATGTACAAGCTGACCCAAAGTTGTTAAACTTCTTTCAACAAATCCTCACAAAGAAGTTGGACTATAGGGTCATAGCCTCAACAAAGGCTGCTTGTTGCATAAATGAAAGCTAGTCTACCCATGAAAATCCCTAGAATTCATTTACCAATGGTCTAGTTCTATGCGTTGCCCATGGGAGAACATTTAGGTTGCTTGCACAACTATGGGATGAAAAAAGACATGCAACACTTTATGGTAAAGTGTGATATATGTCAAAAAAGAAAGTACAAAGCCCTTTCCCCAACTAGATTGCTATAACCCTCACTCTTGCCAAAACAACTTTAAGAAGACATTAGCATGAACTTCATCACAAGCCTTCCAAAGTTTAAGAGGTTTGACATTATCCTAGTCATTGTAGATCGTCTTACTAAGTATGCACACTTTTTCCCTTTTTCCATCCTTTCACAGCCAAAGACTTGGCTGAAATGTTTATCTATGAAATAGTTATACTACAAAATGTTTGTCTATGTAATAGTTATGCTGCAAAGATTTCCTAAAAGCATCATATAAAATAGGGACAAGGCATTCACTAGTCAATTTTGGGGAGAGGGTTTTAGACATTTTTCTATAGCTCTACTTATAATCCTAAGATCGATGGACAAAGCAAAGTGGTAAAGGATTTGACACTTGCTTATGTTTTTCATGAGTGAAAAGTAGTTGTCCAAATAGCTATCCTGGATAAAGTATTGTTATAATACAACCTTCCGTAATGCCACATGTGTGACAAATTTCAAACTATTTATGGGTGGGATCCTCCTACCTTATTCAAGCTAAATGACGAACCATTGTAGTGAAAGGAATAAATGAATGGGTTTAACCCTAAAATTTTATCATTGCAACCCTTAAGGAATATTTAGAAAATGCCTAGAAAAGGATGAAGACACAAGTTAAGAAAAATCGGGGGGTAATAGGGATATGGATAGTATGAGATGTCTAAGTCCTACATCAAGTAGTATAGGATGTTTGATAGGGTACTTAAGGGGTGTGGTTCTTTCCTTGTAAGCCAGTTTTTAAGGGTGGATTCTCTACACTCCCTTGGGTCCTATCAATTGGTATCAGAGCCTGAGATCGACGTCACGAAGAGGACTACCTATGAAGGTTTTTTATCGGTAAGAAGGTTGAGTGAAGTGTCGTAAAGTGTAGCCACCGAGACTATACCTAATCACGGGCCAGGCCTTTACAAAAATGGGTCAGGCTCAATTTGTTAAAAATTTGGGCCTAAGTCCTAGCTCGACTAAAAGCCCAAAAGCTCAGCTCGACCCATTATATGCTTATAAAATAAATGAAATTTACAATACAAGGAAATTTAATAGATATAATTTGTTGAACAAAAAAATGATATTAGCAAAATTGAAAGAAATAATTATCATTCATAAAATTTAATAAAAATATTATATATATATATATATATAATTCAGGTCAGGTTGGGTTTTAAAAAAAGCCCAAGTCCAACTTGTTTTTTATTCAGGCCTAGTTTTTACAGATCGGGCTTTTATCTGTTTTCTCCAGGTCAAGCGAGCTTTTCAATGGATGATCAGATTTAGTTGGGACGTCAACTCTTCAGAGGCAGTGTTATGATAGGGACATGGGTAGTATGAGATGTTTGATGGGGTACTTAAGGGGTGTAGTTCTTTCCCTTTGTAAGCCCGTTGTCAAGGGTGGGTTTCCCATACTCCCTTGGGCCCTATCAAAGGGATATCAAATTAGAGGAGTAGATCTCATCTGCTTAACAATTAGACCCTATAAGCCAAAGTCTCTTGCTAGAAAGACCAATGAAAAACTCAACCAACTATTTTACGGTCCTAGAAAGAGTGGGATCAGAGCAGTGGCTTATAGATGGAACTTCCCCTTACAACAAGTATCCATTTTGGGTTCCACATATATCATTACACTCATCTATTCCCACTCAAACACTACCATTTGTCGTCTTTGAAGTTTTGGATATTCAAGTGTAGCCTCAAGACATATGTAAGCTCATAACACTTTCCAATGGTCAAGTGAAAGTGTTAATAAAATTTAAAGGACTATTGGATTTTGAGAACACATAGGAAAACTTAAATGTAGTAAAATCCTAATTAAGTCATCTTCACCTTGAGGACAAGGTGAAGCCTTTTAGGGTGGGTATTGATAGGGCTACCCATTCAAGTTGATCTGCATTGACCATTAAAACTTATGGTAAGGGACAAAGAGTGGGAATAAGTCTGGTCATGTACTAACCATTGGACCAGAAGATTGTACCAATGTCTTTACCAGAAAAGCCAAAGGAAGAGAGAAACAAGAAGGGGAAATTATGCTACAAAAGGAGAAGTCAGTGGTTGGGAGTAGTTGGAAGGCCTTTTTGCGGGGAAACCAGCATTAATGAAAGGGAGAGATTATTTTAATTAAAGTACTATGGAGGGAACAGGTGCCTCGAAAGCATAAAGCATAGTTCTTTGGTTTTTTGTGTCTTTCTATTTGTTCTTATCTATGTGGGATTGGACTAGGTACTGGGATTTGGCTGAGATTAATCTTTAAATCCTTTTTGCATGGTTCATACAATGTTATTTCTACTTGATTAATACAAAACCCAAGTTACCTGCCATTTCCTTCTACATATCTTTTGGGTGTTTTTTCTACTTGGTTTATATAGGATCCTATATGCTTCTCTGTTTCTAATTGCACGCCCTTGTTGTCATACTTCCCATTTATAGGCTAATATAGTAATTCATGCAGTTTACATATTTCATCACCATTCAATTGTATTTTTATGATTTTTCTTTACTACCTAGCTTCTAGATAGGTCTTCATTCAAAATTTTCTACTGGCTTCTAGATGAATCTTCCTTCACTGCTATTCTAGAATAAAGCTATTTGATTTTCTTCTATTTACTTTCTTTTATATTTATTGCTATAGATAGCCATTCCACCACTATATTGGATTATGTGTAAACTTTTCTTGATTATTTTTTTGATAGAGTTCATTGATCCCTTCCATGAGTTCATTTCTTACTAATTGTAATTAATAATTCAATTAGAGTGTTTCGGAAGTATACAACTCTTTTTAGGAGGAGGATTTTACAAGGAGGTTAACCATTGTCTGTAGATGTCGATCATACTTGGTATTTTAGAATGTCAAAATCAGTTAGACACATTCACAAACTATACTGTAAACCTATAAACTAAAGCACTCAATGTTGTGCTCATAATTTTGTGTTTGTTTTATTCTCATACAAACATCTAAAACACTTTTCTTAAATGCCAAACATTAAACTAGTTTTCAAGCTTCTAAAAGCTTATTAGAAAATGCTATTTTTATAGTATGATCTATTGCTAGACTTTTGAAGTAGTATTTAACAGTAGGTTCCAAAGCGATATCAAAACCCAACTATGAGTGACACTATAAACATTCAAAATTGTTGATAAATTTAATTGTTTCCATCTATCCTATCTTTCAAGTTTCTTCTCTAATTTCTGCTTGAAATTTTCTTTTCTTGTAGTTAATGGAGCGCCTTAAAATCCTCAATCTCAACCACTCCCCTTACTTGAAGCATACTCCTGACTTTTCAAAACTTCCAAATCTGGAAAAGTTGATCCTTAAAGATTGTTCAAGGTTGTCTATGATTCATCATACCATTGGGCACCTTGATAAACTTCTTTTGGCAAATTTCAAGGATTGTGCTAGCCTTTGTAGTCTCCCAAGAAGTATTTATAAATTGAAATCTCTAAAAACTCTCATTCTTTCTGGTTGTTCAATGATTGAAAAGTTAGAGGAGGACCTAGTGCAAATGGATTCCATGACAACTCTACTTGCTGATGACACTGCAATAACACAAGTGCCCTCTACATTGGTAAGATTAAAAAGCATTGAATATATATCTCTTTGTGGTTACGAAGGATTAGCACGTGATGTGTTTCCTCCTCTCATTTGGTCTTGGATGTCCCCAACAAATAATCCTCTATCTCTTGTTCCACAACAAAATTTCGATTCTCTGTATGCTACAAATCGTATAGAACTAGCAACAACACCCAATACTGCAAAAATCTCACATATTGAATCTTCTGTGTTAGTTGATCATCATAGTCAAGTTCACATTTCAGGGACAAAAAATTCCCTAAGACATCTTTTAATTCAAATTGGAAGGAATGACCAAGTCACAAGTACCCTTTCGGAGAGCATTCTACAGGTTCTCTCTCTCTCTCTCTCTCTCTTCATCTCTCCTTATTGTAGATATCTAGAAAGGAGCAATTAGACCATATGTTTTATGATTATCATTGTTTAAATTCAGGCGTCATCAGTGGCTATACATAATTAGAAAAACCAAAAGGTTCAACAAATTTTGATTGTGTTTGGAACACTTAAAATTTGAATTTCAATTGAACTGAGTTCTCATTTATTTAAGGTGGAATTCAATTATATTTGTTAAAAACATGTGGACTGCCCCGTGGCTTTTGAATCCCCCAAAATGCTTAGGATTTCACTATCAAGAATTGAGTTGTAGACAAAAAGACTAATTGGTGACAAAAAGGACTTCACTATTCCTTTGTTGTAACACTAAAAGTTGTTGCAAGGTGAGGGTATTTTTGAGTTATTTTGCCTATATTTACTAAAACTGAATTTCTCCCTTTTTGTTATGTTGATATAGTTTATATTGAGAAAGAATAAATATATTAAGTGTTTCTCCTAAAATTTAAACTTGAATATCAAGATTCAAAGCTTCCATTTCATCACAATCAAGTTTATAAATAACGTTGATCTAAAATTAAGCTTATACAACAATAATTCAAACACATATTTAATGTCTTAATCTTGGTGATTACTGTGAAACAATTCCTGTTTAAAGTGCAATTGATTATTTTTTTAAATTGATAATATTTTAAATAGCAATGAAAGGCAGCGTGAGTTACATCTCATATTGATTGAATTGTTGTTAGAAGGAAAAATGAGAATATTCTCACCGAAAATGGAGTAAAAAAAAGATTTGAAAAAAAAATAAATTGTAATTATAAAGATTGTATTATTCTTCTCTTCTGCGAGAGATTTTTGAAATCATACAATCGTCTTTTGTAATTAAAAAAATATATCTTCAAACTTTTAGTTCAATATTTTTTATTTTTTGTTAAAAATTTATATTTTGACTTATTACAATTCTTTTTAAAAAATTGAATATTTTTATATTGGTCAAATCAATACTTAATATTTGTTATACTATATTATTAATATACGTTTATAAAGGCATTTTAGTCAAAATAAATATAAATATACAATTGTAGCTTTCTTTTGAAAATATAATTCAGGAGAATGTGTATTTTGACATTTACCTTTCTTAGTACATAAGTAATTCAACGTTTCAACAAAAATAATTGTACAATGTTAGTTTAATTCAACGTAAGTCATTTGTATATATATATATATATATATATACACACACCTTTTGTAACAATTTAATTCAGAAATTGGTCAAACATAATGAAATTGATCAAAACACATATCAGATAATTTTGTCAAATAATAATTACTTTTTTGTAATATAATCAAGAAACTTATTTTTAAAAATAAAAATTCAAAGCAATTCCTATTAGATGATGACAGAATTAAGATCATAGATATTGAAGCCACCAGGATGAACGGACACTGATTTAAATAATTTAGTCAAACACACCTTAAATAGAGCTAACTCTAATCCCAAAACGCACATTGATTTAAATAAATGGTTAAAAAAATTTCTGGTTCCTATATTTTATTGTATATATAATTTAGCCTTCGTATAGTTTAAACATATTTAAAATGGAATCATTACGATTTAAAATTTTTTAATTAAGTTCCTGAAAGTTATAACAGCTATTAAATCTCCATTTAGACTAGGGTATGAATGGGCCTTCTTTCACAAGGAATGAAAAATAGATATCATTTTATTGGTTAAGGTTTGATAAAAGAAATTTAGTTTATTTGTCCGTGCGTTTCATAAATATTAGAGAAAATAAGTTTGCTTCACTATACATCAATACATTTTAAATCAACAATAATTGTAAGTGTTTATATAAAATTAAATTTAATAATATATTGTGATATAAAGTATATATTATAAATTAGAAAAAGTTTATAAAATTGATAATATAAAATTGGTGAGGTGAAAGTGACGACAATAAACTCATTGAAATAATTTGACCATATATTATTTTCTCTTATTTTAGTTTTCAATCATATCAAGTTATATTTATAATCCCTTATCGAAAAATTTAAGTGACAATTAATTAATTCATTCATTATTTTTCTCGTTAACTTAAAAAAAATAAAACTTTAAAGAATTTCTGATTTAAGACGTAGATAATTAATTCATTATTTTGTACTTCAAAAAATTCTTAAACTTCAAAAAATAATTCATTAATTTTCATGTCCAGTCTAAAAAATTCTCACAATTCAAAAAATTCTTGATTTAAAATACGGTTAATTAATTTATTAATTAATTGTTTCATTATTTTTCTTATTAATTATGAAGAATTTATTCAAATTAATGACTTTATTATTTTCCTTAATTATAAAAAATTTACACAATTCAAATAATTCTTAATACATATATGAGAAATATAAAAAATCATTGCATGAAGAGTTAAAAGTTTACTCTATAGAACCTTCTCATCAATCAACAAAACTCTCATGGCAAAAGAAATCTATTTTATTTATATATAATAGATGGACTAGATTATTATAAAATAGAATAATTTATAAATTATTTTTATAATATTATCTATTTTAACAAAATTTCATTTAAGAGCATTTTCAAAGTAGAAGCTGAATGCTTTTCTAAGTCGTTTTGGCAGTAGCCCCGTTTATGATTAAGGTTGACTTTCTGTGTCGGAAGGATGAGAGAGACAGCATTAGCAGCGGTGATCCTGTTAAGCATGACCACCTCCACTATTCATACATTATATGAGATCACTAGAAAAAAATTTAATTATTCAAAATATTTTAATTTAATTAAAAATTAATTTATTTCAAAAATTATGATTATATGAATAAGTATCCTAATAGTTTAAATCCTTCTTTTATATAGAATAATATTCTATCGAAGTGAAAAAAAAATTAAACGATTTCTAACAATTCAAATCAATTCCTCGCATCTTAACTTTATTTGTTCATACAAGATGAAAAGCTGTTAAAGAGTAAAAACATGAACAGTTTACAACATATTCTTCACATCTTTAAATTTATATTTTTCTTTAATCAGATACCAACATGTATAAAAAGCAAAGATCTAACATATTAATATATTTATCCATATTATTTTTCCCAAAAAAATTAATTGAATTAAAAAATTTTGAACTATTTTAAATCATTAAGTTTTTATTTATACAACTTATGGTGATCTCCATCATGACAAGTCATAAGACTGTTTTGGTTGTATGTGATAAAAGGAGATAATGTGATTCATTCAAACTAGTTTATTTAGTTCTGTATTGCACCAACCTGAAAGAAGATTAGTTTATTTTGCTATATATTAATACATTTAATTTTTCATTCACTTTAAATAATTTTTAGATTTTGAAAATTAATTTATTAATTTTCTTATTCATTCTAAAAAATTTTCCAACTTCAAAAAATTTTTAATTTAAGAAACAACTAATTAATTTTTAATTAAATACTTTATTATTTTTTTGTTAACTTCAAAATATTTTTGATATATGTATAAAAGAAAATGAAAAATTCTCCCATAAAGAGTTACTAGTTTAATCAAAATATATTTTTTATCAATTAAATGAAACTCTCACATCAAACAAAATCTAAGTTATCCAGCTTCTATAATTTAGTCCGAAGAGGCCTACTTTAACTGTGTTTAGTTCAGCCTAAAATATTTTATTCTGAATAGTCCATTTCGGTACAGGTAAGCCCAAGAAGTAGCCACTTAGGTTTTGGTTCAGCCTTGCTGTTTGGATATAATTTGGGCTTTATTTGATACGTGGGCTAGCATTTATCTTCATTGGCCTTTTTGACATGTTTGACATAATCGCAAAACCTAATGTAAATATTTGTTGTTATATTTTGCAGTAATATAATTAATTGGAGTCTCCCTTTTTTGTTTCTAATATATGAACTAATTAGTCCTTCAAGAAAATTAGTCTATCTTACTATATTCTTATACATTTTAATGGAACAATTACATTTATTATGTTTTGTGAGAGTTTTTTAATTGCAGTCTTCCCTACCCAAGATCCCCTAAAAGGCAGGGATTATTTTTCTTCCTTTTACATAATATTTGTTGAAGCCTCTCCATTTCTTCATCCCCCCCCCCCCCCCCCTTAGTGATTATATCTAACTTGCCCTTCACAATTTACAAAATGTTTATCATTTATAACTATTTGCGTAAATTCTTTAACCTTTATGACTAAATAAAATTATATAACATACTCTTTGCATCATAATTTTGAGATTTCCTTGGCAAGAAAATATTCATATTTAAATATACATGTAAAAAATATGTTAGCCTTATTTACGTGT
Organism: Delonix regia; assembly: GCA_037074485.1. Taxonomy (NCBI): domain Eukaryota; kingdom Viridiplantae; phylum Streptophyta; class Magnoliopsida; order Fabales; family Fabaceae; genus Delonix; species Delonix regia. The sequence goes on from CM073459.1 coordinate 10,891,129, forward strand.
CTCATTTCGCCATCAGAGTTAGGTCTGTCCCATACAATTTTAATGTTTCCATCTTAAGTTGCCCCTTGTCAAGATTTTTCATTGCCAATTCAAGGTTTTGCCTTAACAAACCACTTTTCAATTTCCTTCCTTTGGGTTGAATTACACTAAGCTTGAAAGTTTTTAAATCATTAAATGGAGAAAAGATAGCATTTACTTGATGTGTTTTACACTATAAAAAGCAATCCCAATAAGATGTGAATTAAACACAAGCAATGCATCACATTGCACACTATTTTCAAAACTACTATTACACTTCCCTTCACAACCTCAATTAAGCCTCATTGTGTAAAGTCAACGTTACAATTTCCAAAGGATCTAGAAATGCAAGTCCTTTCAAGTAAAAGATAATAGATGCAATTATTTTGCCTTTTGAATTTGTCTTATTTAGAAGCTACCGAAAACAATTAGCATCAATTATGCTAGTTTCCTCGTGAATTCAATGCACATAACTTTACAGGCAATAGGTCATGATTTATTTTGTTCTCTATCTATAATTATTGCATATACCAAAAGAAAGATAGAAAAAAAAGTGGCTACCTTCCAATTTTTATGTAAATAAATTAATAATGTTTTTCACAATATAATTATCACCTTTCTTGTTAAATTTAAGACTAAAATTTTATTCTAAATATAACAATAAAAATATGCATGTTAAATAGAGAGGGCTTGTTAAATGTAATACTAAAATTAATAAAATAATTATACTAGAGGGAGTTGAGTCATCCCACATATAAGCTAAAGCTAAAGGTTTTGATAAAAAAAAAAAAAATTATCATCAATCAAACAAAATTTCTACATTAAAGAGAGCATATCTTGTATATATATATATAATATATGGGAGTCTCCATTTATTACAGAGTTCTTAACACATATCTGATATGCAATTTGTAAAAGTCTTCGCAAATGAAGACTAGTTTTCTTGTGCTTCTTCACTGCTTTAATTAATACTAAAAAGGTGCTTACTTTGTCTTCCGGCATTGTTTGAAAATTGCAAGTTTCTCATCAACTTGTGCTAATGAAAATAATAAAATCTTATATTCAAAGTTCATGCCATCTGTTAGGTAGATTAGTTTACTTCTTAAATTTAATCTTTCCAAACTGATAAATCTATCCACCACTATCACAAAGCATAATTCTCAATATTAGGCTTGTTGTATGTTAAACAATGTGTATCCTTGTTAGTAAGTGTAAAGATATGCCAATACATACATATATTCATAAAATCATACATACATATATACATATAATTGACTAAAAGTTGTTGGAGATATGAGATGAGTAAATACATAAACTTGAGTATTTTTTTTTTTTTCATTACTGAACTTTTATAAATGTTGTATTTAAAATTTTCAAGCTAAATCACTTTTTAAATTTTGCATGAGAACAACTTTAACTTTGTCAATTGCTTGCGTGCTCCATAAATGTGACAGGAAAAACTCTTTTTCAAGGAAGTTTGGGGATGGGGGTGGAGATGATACCTTAGACTTGTAAGGTCCTGTCCTCATCAATTATATCTAAATATTATATATATATATATATATATATATATATATATATATATATATATTGATTATTTTACTTGTTATTTATATTTATGATAATTAAAGTAAAAAATAATTACATTCATTACATATTATTCTTCTATTTCTTTAAGACTTGAAAAACATAGTAGGATTATTTACAAAATGCTTTAGAATTACAATTACATTGCAATAGTAAATAGGAAGTGAATATTAGAAAAAATAATATTAATTATTTGTAAATTAGGACTAAAGATAAATATAAGAATTAGATTTTTTTTAATGTTTTTATTTTAAATTTAATTATCTTTTTGTTAAACTTATTTTTTAGGAATTAGCTTATCTATTGTAACTTATAGAATGTAAAAGTTATTATTTAAATATTTGTAGTTTTATAAACTTAATTAGAGTTTTTTAAATAATACAAGCAATGAGCTTAGGCTTTAAATCTAAGTTACACACATTATGTATTTTTTCTTATTTTTATTAACAAAATTTCAAAATCCATGTGGGGATCTATAAGGATTTGCACCTCTGAAAAATAAGAAAAAGAGAAAAATCTCAAAGAATGAAAATAAATAATATAATTGGTTATGATAATGGAGAGTGTTTCTTGTTCTCATCCTGCAAAATTGCAATCCCTAATAGTAAACTTAATCTTTGACAGTATCTCATCGTAGGAAGCAATGATATAATGAAATACTTGTTAAGAAAAAAGAGATGTTATTTGTTTTTTCTTAATTGACTCAAATCAACCTATTGTTGAATAGATGATTATGGGTCAGGTTCATTTAAAAACAACTTATGCTCATAAAATTGGGTTACGTTTAAAACAGGGGTTGAGCCCTCTTTTAATTAGGTTTTTTTTTTTTTTTTCTGTTTAAGTTTATATCCACTTTATGAAAGGTCAAGTGAGATTATTTTGGTCATAGTCAAGTTTAATAACTACTAAGAATTTGATATAGACAATGAGGTTTCTGATTATTACTGCTTATATAATTATATATAAATAAGTCATAAATATAAACTAGTAGCTGCATTGACATAAATTCTATGTACGAATGCACAAGTTACTATTTTTAAGTTAAGGTTTATTTTAATAATAGGGCTTTTGTTTTTCTATATAAAAAAGGGTAGGCTTTAAAAATATATTAAACCTAATTCATTTTACCGAATGAATTTTTTTATTCAACACATGAACACTACACATGAAAATTACACACTTCGAAGGCATTAAAAAAAAAACATTCAGCATATTTTGAAACCTTCGTTGATAAATTATTAGCCGTTTAAACTTTCTTATTGTCTTAGTTGGCTGTCCCCTCATTGTGAAACGATTCCTATCAAATGTATTGAGTATTTTTTATATATATAATTTGATAAAATCAATAAAAGGAAGAGTGAGTTACATAGTCTCAATTGCATTTTTGTTTGGGGAAAAAATGAAAAGAAAAAAAAAGATTTAACTAGAAAGAATTCTATAATTACTTAAAGGTTAATTATTTGGTGCAACTATAAAATTAATTGTATAGTTGCAATTACTATATAATATACTAAGAAGAAAAATATGATAATAATGCGTTATGTTATGCTAATTTTATGACAATTTAAAATAACTTGTTGTATTTATATTTTGATCCTATTATTTTTATATTTTATTTATGAATCTAAAATTCTTTTTGAATTTTTCAATTTACTCTTTTTACTTTTTATTTTTCAGTAATCTACACAAAAATATTAGTTTATAACTTTGTTAAGTCACTCTTATATTTTTTAAATTTTTTCAATAACTTCATAACTCCTTAATTTTATTCATATTTTCAATGTATGAACTAATGTTTTGTGAGATGATTAAAAAATTAAAAACAGACAAAGTGAATTGAAAATTTTTTAAAAGGTTTTAGGTTCTAAATAAAATATAAGAATATTGAAGTCAAAATATAAATATAACATGTTATTTTAAATTGGTAGATAATCAATATATTTTAACATATTATTATCATATATCTTCTTTTAAATGTGTCATGTAATAATTGTATCGATATAACTAATTTTATAATTGCATCAAAGATGATACTTTAATTGAATTATTTTTTTCTCTTCCATGCGAAATTTTGAAATTATACAATTCTCTTTTCTATTACAGAGATATGCCAACTTCTTGAAGTTAACTCGTGAAGAAAAATGTGTTTTTTTTTTTTTGGCCTGAAGGATATTGATTTAGTCCGTCTCACAAAGTTCAGATTAAAATCGCATATGTATTACATCTTCTTGTTTAAATAAAAGAAAAATATTTTTTCAGTCTTCACTTATTATAAAATTATCATTTTAATATTTATTTATAGAAATATCTAAAATAATTTATTTATTAAAAAATATCACACTTGGTCTTTCACTTTTCAAAAAATTATTAAATTTAATCCATCTACAAAATCCTAACCCTAAATCTAAGAGATTAAATTTGATATCTTTTTTAAAAAATGAGAGACCAAATGTAACATTTTTTAATGAATGAAGGATTATTTAGACAATTTAATGAGTGAAAAATTAAAATGATAATTTTATAATAAGTAAAGGATTAAAAGTGTATTTTACTCTTTAAATAAATCCACAAAATGTCCCTTTTTTATGTGTACTTTTTGAAGGAAAGTCATTGCACTATACTCGGACCAAGTTTCTTCTATACCTACTTTCACGTATATTAATTTTATCCTCATAAAAGTTGTCACAATTTCAACTTCCATGATAATTGATTAATTTATTTAAATTTAAAATCCAGAAGTTAAATTTTAAATTTAATTATTATTAATTAATTAATCAAAATATTAATAAATTAATTAATAATATTAATGGTTTGGGTAAGTTTAAGTGTGGTGGCCTATTTTCCAACAACCCAAATATTCTTAGGAATAATTTTAATTTATTTTATTAAAAATACATGTTAAAAAATATTTTCAAAATTTTGTTTATATTAAAAACTACAAATTAATATACTAAAAATTAAAAAATTTGACTATTTATATATTGGTTGAATAAATACTTAATAATTGTTTTATTATATTATTAGTATATATCTATAAAGATATTTGCTCAAAATAAATGTAAATATGTAGTTGTAGTTTTCCTTTGCTAAGGCATATTTTGATTTGAGGAGAAAAGAGCGTAGATTTTCAAAATAGAAAAGAAGATTATTTAAATTGATATATCTCAAATAAGAAAAATATAATTTATAGACTAAGTAAGAGAATGTATCTTTTGATATTTACCTTTCTTAGCATGCAAGTAATAGTAATTGTAGATGTTAGTTTATTTTAACACTCATTACTAAACGCTGCATCATATGTAGTTTAAAATCATTTTCAGTCAGAAAATGATGGACACCTCTGCTTAAAATAAAACATAAATGATAACACTAACAACTCTCAATATTACTATCAAAGACTTTGTCCATTTATAAAGAAATTATCTATATATAATTAATATTGCAAATTTCCCTTCCACCAAAGAGTGAGACCACTAGATGTACCAATCAGATTGACAACTATGAGAATGTATCTTGAAGCCACATATCGTTTGGGTAATATAAATATAAATATCAATATATATATATATTAGATTTTTTTGTTGTATTCCATAATGAAAACCATGTGTGAGGTGGGAATGAGAATTGATTAAATCCTGTTTTAGACGGCAACTGATGGGAAATTTCATAAAAGTGGCAATTCCAGCGAGTAAAATATAATTTAATATCTTATTTATTATGAAATTATTATTTTTGTCTTTTACTTATTAAAATGTTTAAATGATCCGTTATTCATTTAAAAAATGATACATTTGATCTCCCATTTAAAAAAAAATCTTAAATTTAGTTTATTAGATTTAGTGTGTAGAATTTAGTAAAGAGATCAAATTTGATAATTTTTTGAAATGTAAAAATCAAATATGAGATTTTCAAATAAAAGAAAATTTATTTTAAATGTTATAATGAGTGAAAAATTAACATAATAATTTTGTTATAAGTTAAAAAAGTATATATTTTTTTCTCTAATTCCAACTATTTTCATAAAGTTGGTGGGCCCGTTTAGAGTGGGTACCTCTAGTTTTGTCTCTTTTTAGTAACCAAAGTGTCACTTATTGTCCATCCTTCTTCACTAATCAAAACCAAGTAAAAATATCACATATGATATATTATGCACAACTAATTAAGGGCTGTTTGGCCCTACTCTTGGAAAGCAAAATTATTTATTTTAAAAAAATAATTTATTTTAGTTTTTAATTAGATGTGGGTAGTCCAATTCGAAAGTTGCTTCGATAATAAAATATATTCTTAAAAATTATTAGTTGACAACTCTATAACCCTAAAAAAATGAACGGAGCATCAAGACAAAAGAAGATCTTTCAATTTTTCCTCAAATAGTGATATGTATGGTTAGATTTTAAGTTGACAGTTCAGATATTTTCTATAAAAAATTTTAATATTTTATAATAATAAATTTAGATAGTTGGATAAAAATTCAACTGCTCGAATTACTATTCTCGATCTCAATTTGTATCAAGATAGTTGAAGAGTAAAGTACAAGTGAGAGGAGCCTAGTCAAAAGTGATAGTAGCTGATTGAGGCCACCAGTTAAAGATCTACACTTGAATGCAATACAAAATACTAGAATTTAAGATAATGTGCAATTTAATCATCAAATCAAGCTTAAAAAGATAAGGTCAGACCTTAATTAAAAAAAAAAAAAAAGAACCTTGAGATTGTTTTTAAAATTAATCGGGTTTTTATTTAATCAGATTTTATTTCTTTTTTAGGCTGAACAGGATTTTTAAGCTATAATTAAGCATAAAAAATTGATCGCGTTGCATAAAATGTGAAGAATCGGAATGAATCTGCATCAAAAGAGTTCACAGAAGAAGATGCAATCCTTGAGCGCTCCATTCTATGAGCGAGGCAGCTAGAAGACAGCAACTCTCCATTTTTTTTTAAAGCTGGTCCCATTGATGTAATCAAAGCTTAGTACCAAATTAAATAGGTAAAGATTAGAAATTGCTGAATCAACTACTCGATACGAGGCTTTGGTGAGAAAAGAAATCCAAACCCATTTTAAAATCAGACCTTTTTAATTGGATTTTATTAGTTTTAATTTAAATATATTTTTAAAGTTATAATTAAGTATAATACTCAAAATAGGAAAATAAAAAAGGACATGTAACGACGAAATGATCATGGCTATCATAATTGTGCCAACCTCACAATTGATTATGAATTATAATATTTCAAGGCGATAAGAGATGCGATATGCTGTTGCCTTTTACACAAATATAGATATTATAGGAAATAAAGGCTATGTATATGTCCCTTTTCTCTCCTATTCTAAATTGTTATTTGTAAATTATTATTTGACAAATCAAATGACATTGGAATGGCTTGAAATTTTGTCTGGGGACTCTAATAAATCCCTTATTCTAGAAAATTTTATTAGAACTAGAAATGTGTTAATGGGGTAATTAAACCCAAACAGTATAGGTTGTTACTAAAATGACAAAACAAGGCACATTTCCTAAACTCCATATTTGAAGTACTTCAGTGACATTTGAAACTAACCAGTCTAGGTATTACCATAACTATTTAAAATCATTTATTTGTTCAAATATTATTAATTGCAAAATCATTTCTATGTATGTCTTTTATAATAATTAGATAATAAAATTATTTTAAAAAAAATGATCAAATACAACTGTTGATAAAAATACTTATGGTTCTGTAAGACACTAATTATTTTTGTTAACATATTTTTAAAAAATTAATCATTTAATCTTTATACTTTATTTCAATTTTTTATTTGATCTTTATAATTCAACAAGAGCTGCATTCAAAACACACAAAGAAGTGTTGATAAAATTTTTGTGAGTCCAAAAATGTGATCCATGTGATGCAATCCCCAACTATTTCTTTGTCTCTCTTTTCATTCATGTTTTCTTTTACACATATATACATATCTCTACAGAACTACAATCTCAAATTCAAATCCATTCTTTTTAATCCTTCTTCATTTGACCAATAGAAGATGAAGGTGTCCATGTGATTCATAAGCCCAACTTAATTGACAAGATGAATATGGAGATGGGTGGTACAAGGATGAACAGTATCAATGGATTCTTCAAGGAATTTAACTTACGCCTACATGTAAATGTGAAGGGGTGCGGGGGCACATGGAGATGACTTCATTTTCTCCAACTTAGCTCCACTTTTTTTCTTATTTATTGTTAAATCATAATTCATAATATTTGTCCATACAAAAATTCAAGTCTAAGATCACTTGAATAAATGTGATGAACCTTGTCATTGAGCTAATCTTGCTATGCTCGCTTCAGCATTATTTTAACCACATAGAATGAAAATAATAAGTGGTATCAAATTTTAAAAAAAAATTAACTTGTGAAAACTAAATTAAAATATGAAGTAAATTATAAGGGCTTAATAATTACTTTTTTTCTTTTTAATAAAAGTTTTAAAAGAAAATATGTGACACTTGAAATCTTAGCAAGGCAAAATGGATTGAGATTCTCTATCATTGAAGGGAATAAAAAAACACAAGAATATAAATTCAGAGTTGGATAAGAGACTTACATTGATTATCTCATTTGCGAAAGTTTATTAAGTTTTGGTTGGATCACTGATCGGATGAGATATCCACAATGTATTGAGTGTATCTCGAGTTTTCACAACCTAAATCTCTTCTCAAGTATGACTGCAGAATACTCACAGGTATTCTAGTCAAAGCGTCTCAAGTCTCACTCTCTAATGAGTTGTACTCATCGTACACTAGTATAGCCCTATTTATAAAAGGTTAGTTAGGGTTAGAGTTTAGTAGTAATTCTTATAATTACTATTTTACCCTTATTTAATGAGCACTCCTTATGGATATAATATCTTAATAGACTTATTATCTAATTATTATACCATATTATAACAATCATCATATAAGTAATGACTATAGAGGACGTTACAAACAAAGAGCATATTTAAAATTATTTTGGTAGCTCTCTTTATTTTCTTCTCAAATGCTCTCTTCTGTCATATTTATGAGCGTAGAGAATCTTCACCCAAGCAAAACACCCTAATATGCCAAACTCAACACGCTTGGTAGGATTAATATATTGAGAATGATAATAAAAGTAATGTGTCATTTATGATGCAATTATAATTTTGAATATATCAGTATATTTAATTATAATATAAGAACATAATTGTATTATATAAATCTAAAAAATAATAATATTATAATTATACCCCTATATTATAACTAAGTATATTAATGCAATCAAAATTTTACTTAAGAATAATCTTCCATGAAACAAAATTTTGTAGTCCATTATTATGTTTGGCGTGATATTGAATAAAAAGAGAAAAAACTAATCAAATAATAATAATACCCTTTATAAAAAAATATTTTTAATTTTTTATTTGTAAAATAAACATTTTTGATTACTCATAATAAAAAGACAGTAAAATATTTATTTTTATTTTGTAAGAAAAAAAAATAAATGAACAAAGCTGAACCAAGTTGCTTCAGTCTTTCCCTTCATCGTTTCATTTGTTTAAACAAAAAAAAATGCAGAAGTTAATGAGAATGGAGGGTCCAAGTCAATGAATGTGCTTTGGCAGTGGTGGGAAAGCATAATCTGAAATCATTTCTCAAAAGCAAAGAGAAACAAAATACAGAAAAGATAGAAAAGATGAGGTTGAACTATGAGCAACTGGTGGGTGAGAAATGAAATTAAGAAATATCTTATCCATATCAAATTAAAAAATAATTATGTAAAATATTAAATTAAAACATAGACTAAAATATAAGGCGTGTATTTTTAGAAAACAAGAATATACAGTATCCTACTATCCTATAATTAAAGATATGTTGTATTTAATTTTTTTTTAACAACTAGCTAGTAACAAAACAATTTCCCACAATGAAAGCCATGCAACCATTTTTTTAAAAACTAAAATACCCTAATATAATATTTTGTCAGTTTACGCAATATCATAAGTCATAAAATAAATTTAGTTATAATATAAAGATATTGAGTCATCTTTTTTGAAAGAAGAAAAATCATTTTACTATTAAATAAAGTAAAAGGTCACCTCTTTATCTTTTTATAACAAGAATAATATCTTTTCGTAGGTATATAAAAATAAAAAGTGTAACACATGTGATATGATATGTGAAGAAATGGAAAAAGAAATAAAAGAAAGAAATGACCAATCCTCTATTTAATTCAGTGTTGCAAAAGTCAACGCTCATGTTTCTATCATTCACATTAATGGATTTGTTTGTAGAGACAATTATTACACACAACTATATATTTAAACTAAATATTTTTTTAATTTTTTAAATCAAGTGATAAACTTTTTTGAATTAGTCTTGCTCTGCTGAGAATAACCTATCTCTACTAATCTAAAAATTAATATAAATTATATATTTTGTACTTTCTTAACTTTTTCAATTAGTATAAATTATTTTATTCTTATTTGATATGCATGAATTATAATATTGTGTGTGAAAATATACACTCCCCCTAAAGTCAAAAGTGTACAGTTACCTTGTATAGCATATGAAATATTAAATATAATATTTGGATATTATATATCTCATCCAAAATAACCTACTTTGACTAGTCTAAAAATTAATCTAAGGTACATTCTTTTTTTTTTTCCTTAAAAAAATCATTTAAGTATAGGTAAATTATTCTCCTTTCCCAATCACAAAATCTTCTCTTTAATGAAAATGTATACTTTATCTTATATAAAAAAAAAAAAAAAACACTACATTTGTCTCTATTTCAATAAAAGATAACTATAATTACAGTAATTTAATCAAAATATTATATCAAGAATTAATTAAATATATAATTTTACTAATAAAATAGTCAATTTTTAAAATTTAAAAATTTTCATGAATGCAAATTTAATAATTTGTTAATATTTACATAAAGATATGTAATAAATATACATATAGTCATAAATTTAATGTTTTTAATATAATTCAAAGTTATAATTTTTAACTTAGAGTAATAATTTTGAAATAAAATATATAAATATATTTTGAGAAAAATTACAATTTGATCCCCACAATTTGTTTCAACGACAAATTAATCATCCACAAATTTCAAATAACAAAATGGTTCCTCGGTAATTGATTAATAAGCAAAAATAGTCAATCCATGGAGGATTGCAATTGACGGTGAGCTACTAATGTTTATTAATTAATTTCTGAAAAATCATTTTGTTATGCCAAATTCGTGGAGGTCTAATTTGTTGGAGGCAAAACGTGGAGATGAAATTGGTGTTTTTCTCAATAATTTTTTATTAAATTAAATTTAATATTTTAATAAAAAAATTGATATTTTTTATTGAAAGACATGATGTGCAGAAGACTAAATTGAAAGTTCATCAATCTGTCGTGGCCAAAAAGAGTTTTATTCTTATTTTCTTTTGAGTCTCCTTTCAGCTATTAATCTTTATCTAGAATTAAGCACTGAGCTCTCCTGGTTGGCTGTGAACACGCACATCAGACATGATATGTGTGCATTCTGTTCTAAAAACAAAAAGACAAATATTTAGAGCACTATATTATTGTCATCACATCAGTTATCTGGATTTTCAAAGTGAGGGTCTAACCCTGTCAATTACTTATGCCATGCATTTTACTTCTTAATTACTTGAACTATAGTCACATAACCTCCTCTGTTTTTTCCTTTTCAGAACAAGGTATCATTATTATCTGTGGAGGCCATTCATCACCTGCATATCTTTATATTCGTCCTAGCTTTAGTCCATGTGACCTTTTGCGTTCTGACTGTTGTTTTCGGAGGAGCAAGGGTGAGTATCTAATACACTTTTATTTAAACTATGCTTGCTCATAATTAATTTCTTCTTATTAATAATCCATCTGTTTTGTATAGATACGTCAATGGAAGCTCTGGGAAGATTCAATTGCTAAAGAGAACTATGAAACACAGAAAGGCAAGTGATCAGCAGTGTGTTTAATTATTTAATCAATCTGTAGACTCCGATGGATATTTTTCAAGTCATCATGATGCTACTTTATTATCTTTCTGCTTCTGTGAACCATGGAACCATTAAAAGCAATTAATTTAATATGTTATATTATCTATTTAACTCCTAGCAAAGCTATTTTAAAAATATTTCTTTTCTCCACTGCTCCTCATATGCATATTGGATTACTGCAGTTCTGGAACCCACGATCACTCAAGCTCACCAGCATGCTTTTATTAAAGGTCGGTTTCTGGGTTTTGGTAAAGACTCTGCTCTGATGGGTTGGTTGGTAAGTTGTTCATAAGTTTACCATGGTCTGAAACTTTGAATTGATAAAGATATAATTGTGTCACTCATGCTAAATGGAGAAAACTTATATATTATTCGTTATATATTTATATTAGGTTTTTCAATCAATTAATGATATCTGGACAATTTTTATACTTTATTCACTTTCATATTAATAACATTAACTCTCACTTTTTTTAAAAATTATCCATATGTCATTAGCTAATTGGGAGAACCAGATAGAAGAATATAAGAAATAGTATATAAGTCTTTTCCATGCTAAAACTGCTAATTCATATAATATTAAATATATTCTTATAATCTCTCACTTGGATAGCATTAATTAAATTATTATGTCAATAAACAAATACATAATTAGGCAATTAATATTCACATAAACACATGGATATGTGTATATCTATAAACTATAAAAATTCAGAAATGAAATTACACACAAAGATCACCGAATCCGATAGGGACACAAGTAATATTAATATTGTCATAGATTAGTTTTAATATCTGAATAGAATGGAATACAAAATGACATTTGAAGCATCATATTACAATGCAAAAGTCCCCTACAGACTCAACTCAGAAATTTAATGTCAAATTGCACCGCAAAAACCCTTTAAAGACTCAACTCATAAATTTGTGTCAAATTGCACCATAAAAACCCCTTGAGGACTCGACTCATACTCCCACTGGACCAAGACTACATCAAAATTCAACAAGACCCATATGAGTTATACAATTTGAATTACTCCTATGGGTAGGCATTGGTCAATAGATTCGTCATCATACGCTCACTGCAAATGTGAACCATGTGAGTCTGAGATAATTGAAAATTCAGAAATGAAATCATGGATCTAGGATATTGAATCTGATAAGGAAAGTATTGTTATATATCCCAACAAAATTTCAATTCTGAATTATATCTAAAGTTTTGGCATAACTAAAACATTGAATCCGATAGGGAAACAAATGTTATAAGTGCCATAATATGTCAAAGTGTTCTTTAAGAACACAACTCAGACTCTCACCAAAACAACACATCAAAATTTGAATATACCCAAGAGTCATGTATTTTCAAAACTCTAGTGGGTTTGTGTTGGTAAATGGATCACCTAAAATGAGTATGAGATATATAGATCTTTTCTCCAACATACAGGAATTGATTGTCAAAATTTGATACAATTGAAATTCCTGTAACTTTGAGAGAAGCGTATAATAAAGTCATGTCACAACAAAATGGTCAAAACTTAAAATATACACATGATAGAAATTGATTTCCTTGACCATATTCCCTAACGAGTGACCATCACAAAACTAGCGACATACTCTTCACTTATATATATATATATATATATAAAAGGCAGCTGTAAATGTCCATTTGACACTTCTCAACAAAACAACTCCTTATAATACATCTTATAGATGTAATTAGAAGTGGGTTCAGGACCATCATAATTGTCTCTGTAGCTTTCTAATTATCATGCCCAGAATTACTTAAATATATCTGCCAATGACACCAACATGGAAAAGACAATGTTTAAACGTGTGCACACTTGAGCCTATATATTAGGCTATTAATAATTGGTTCACATGGAACTTTGCCTATCAAAGTTTTCTCTTCATCATTTAGGACATAACGATTTAAACAACCTATCACCTGCACAAGTGCGCAAGGAGTGCAAGAATACATATCAAATTTCTTGACCACTTGTTCAATATAGGTTGCCTAAGACAAACCAAGAATGCCACAAGATCTGTCACGATGAATTCGAATTTTCAAAATAAAAAAAGATTCACCTAAATCTTTCATATAAAAGTGGCATGACAAAATGTGCTTTGTCTCATTTAATAAGCACACTGAATTATTGGCCAATAGAATGTCATCCACACACAACACATCCTCATGCAAGTCTTCATCTGTGATTACAGTGCCTACATAGCTAACTGTAATCGAACTTCCTTCCAATCCAATGATGGTTTATTATTCTTATTACTTTTCTTAAGTCCATACATTTTCGTGTCATTGGCATTGTCTTCACTTTTCTTTCCTTTTCAATTTCACATTTCCAGCCTTGTTCGATGAACCATGTGAAATATAGTTCATTAATTATGAGAATTCACCTTCTTTATTGATTCTTCCTCTTGGGTCATTTTAGACATCATATGATTAATAAACCACTCTAACTCTTAGGAATTATAAGTGGTTCTCAAGACTCCATATTCAGCAGAAAGGGATTAAGGAACTTTATAAACTAGGTTGCTCTCATTTAAGTCCACATCTAGTATTTCAGCTTATTGTAGAAGTTTATAAGCTTCATCATATGCTCACACACTCTTGACACTTCGTCATAGTGAGTGTTATCTAGCAAAGAGAGATAATAGGCCTTTTTAAATCTTATCAAACTTTTTAAATTTCTTACTAACCACTTTGAAATATTCAATTGTTGTGTCCTTCGTAGTAATACTTTGTCTGATAGTCTTCTCAATTGTATACTTAATGATAGTCAGACAAATCTTATTGGACTCATACCACTGCTTATAGTAAGCTTTGTCAATAGCGCTAGACTCAGCGGTGAGATCCGCTTGCTTAGATTCTCTCATACCTAAAACTTCCCTTGGTGATCACTAGATACATATTAAGGGACTCAATCCAATTATCGTAGTCTATTCTGTTTAGGGTTTTCACCATAAATAGTTGCAAAAATAGAGAAGCTGAGGGAAAAACAAATAAGAAACATATAATTATGTCCCAGACACATAATTATATATATAACAAAGTTTCCGTGACAAGACTCAGCTTCAGCAACTATGTAACAAAATCCTCATCATATCCTACCTAAGGGGTCGGACTATGATAAATCAAGAAAACTCATGCACACCAGGGAAGCTCATTATCAAGAGAAACAACACAAAATGCACCCACAATCTTCATATCGATAGGATATAAAAAACCATGAATACATCAATCAGCAAATCGCCATTGACAAGCCATAAATAGGCCTTATGCACAAAATTATATTGACAATGTCACACCGATAGGGCATATCCATTGTCAACATAATACTTACATATACTCTCTCTGGTGGACTTATCACAATATTCAGACTCATCCCTGATAATGGTAATTAAATGACAAATACGGTATTAATTTATAAAAGACATATCACCATAATTGGGCCCATGATAGACGAGCACACAATCAATTGGTGTATGTGAACTAAAGTCATTACAATTTCCACACACAACCTATTCCTTTTAACGCATGTGCTTAAATTAGGAATAAAATCTAATAATTAACACAAAGAAATTGATTATAATTTATTTACACATAATCAGGGAGAGTGAACTGAACATATTGTTTCATACTATGTCTAGTCTTTACATAAAATTTTTCAAGTCAAAATACCTTATTTACACATTATTTTAAGGCCCTTAATTTTCAAAATAATTCCAAAAAAAAAACTCCTATTTCTAGGGCTCAAAAAATTCTGAAAAAATCACCATAATTTAGATTAGGGTGAGTGGAGCTAATTTCAAAATTTGAAGTTCATTTGACCAATGGTGTGGCCGCACGCACCAACACATGCCAGCGGTGCGCGTGGGCCTGCCCACGAGCACCTTCTTCAACCTTTGGCGGGTTGATTCGACCCACCAGAGAACCCACTGGTCCTGAACGTTGACCCACCGATTTTTCTACTCCTCGGACTTTGAAACTGGGACCATTTTAATCATCGTGTCATGATCTTTAAAACCCTTATATCAGTTTCACGTCAATGTCTTCCATTTGAGCTATATTTGAATTTGAAGTTCGAAACTTTCCAGTGGTTTCAATTTTATTTTTTTTAGTTCAAAATTGGTTCGTTGGTTCGAGATGGGGCTTATCGGCGACCCAAGTTGACAGCCATGATTATCTCTGTTCGAATTGCTAGTAACCACAACAACTTCGAATGGCGACAGGGAAAGAAAATTTCATGCCGGAAGGTGAGTTTCTTACCAGCAATAGTGATCAAGGAAGGCGATGATCATTACAAAAAAAAAAAGAATAAAATTTTATAATCCATAAAATGACTATGATGAAGACAAGATCCAGAGGAAAGGATTAAAATATTTATATATATATATATATATATATATATTTTCTCATACTGTACAAGAAAATTCACTCATCAAAATTCTTATCCTAAGCTTGTTATGGCTTACACAATATTTTTCTAGATATTTCAAAATATTTATCAAACCTCAGTCTTTTCTAATTTGATCCTTCTTAGACCTTAAATGGACTCATGGAAGGTCATGGTGACAAAATTTCAAGATAAATGATCATAGGCCAAAAGGGATTGGTTATACAATATTATGGTGTGTTCTATACTCAACTATATTTTCACACTATAACCAACCCTTTTTACCCTTACATTACCAGGAAGACCATTTAAAAAGAAGAAGAAGGAAAAGGAAAAAGAGAAACTAGAATATGCTAAATCATGTTACGAAGACGAGATTAGAGAAAGGAAATTTAAAAAATTTCATAGTCCATCAAACCATGGCTCTGATACCATTTGATAACGAAATTAGAACATATAATTAAACATGATAAAAAATTAATAGAATAAATAAATTAACAATCTGACCTGATGAAGACGACATCATTGATATGAGTATTGGTTGAGTCTAACAAGTTCAACCCATAATGCCCAAGAGCATTACTCAAAGTGTTTTGACGGCAGAGAGAGAATGATAGATTTAGTGTATGAAAACTAAGGTTTCAGTGTGTTATTTATAGGATTTTATTTTAATAATATAATTAATCAATATTATTAAAATAAAATCCTTCAGAATCTTAAAACAATTTCTCATTTAATTAATTAATCAAAATAAGCCCATTAAATCTCTCTCTGGGTAACATTCTCAAATTAGTAATCAGACAGGATGATTACAAATATTCTTGGGCTATGGGTTGGGTTTCTGCCCAGCGGGCTTGTGGATAATCGAACCGATTACCAATTATCCACAAATTAAAATAAAATCCAGTCCATTCATAGTTTACAAATTATAATATCAATTGCCTAATTAGTTATAACATAAAATTAATCTAATAGCATAATTAATGCTAATCCATATAATGTTAAATATATTCTAACAAACCCCATTCTGATCCTTTTATACGAATCTATGTAATTCTGTCTACTTTTCTAGTACTATATAATGCACCCAGACACAAAATGCACATGGAGACAGGGATAGAAAATAAGATAATTGATTATTACAAGTCCTAAACAATGCACCCCAACACATAATCTATCTTACCCTCATATTTTTTCTTTTTCGTGCTTTTCCTTGTCCAATCAAGCTTAATATCAAGCCATTTATGTCTAGTCTTTGTCCTGCTTGAGTGCACCTTAGTTGACATTACAAGAGACCATGACCTTGTAAAAGAGTGGAAGCAGAATGCAATATAAAATGCAGCAGGGATGGAATGAGTAGTTTGGCCTAATTTTGTAGGCGAGTGGCGGATCTTTCAGCGTAAAGATTAGATTATTGAAGTCTTACCAGCACCTTGTTGTTTTTGAAACTGTTACGTTCTCCTTTTCCTATAGCTCTTTCCTTATTAGTTTGATTGCCTCTATTTGGTTCATTTCTTTATATTCTTAAGCTCATATTAGCAAATTCATTGAACACTTCTAAAGTTTGTTCACAAGGTAGACTACGTCACATATTGCTAAGTGCATGTTAATCATTTCTATAAAATTTTAGTTAATTATCCTAATCTTGCATGTTTCTTTCAACATTCCTTTTTCAAGCAATTTTATGGATCTGTAACTAAAATGGATTATGTGACCTTACGGCTTGGTTTTATAATGGTGAGTTTCTGGTATATGATGCAATGTTTATTGTCAAATAATCTTTAATCTGGCTATTGGCCAGTAGCCTCCAAGTAAGAATATAATATCATTCTTTTATATGTTACTCTGTTGGTATAAGGTAAGTGCTTCTGTAGATTCAGTTTGTAGTCAGTAATAACTAATAATGCTTTTGTGCTTATCATACATATTAATCAGTTAGACTGCCCTATCTTTCTTGTTTTGTCCTGTAGTTATAATGTGAAGTTACAGATTCTGATACTTATGATCATATTTGTTGTGGTTGCAATTGGTATCTTTAAATACAAACAAAATACCATGGCCAGCTGTAGTATTTTTATTTGCACAAGGCAACTGAAATGGTGATTGTTGTGTTTGTGTTACTCTTTCATGGCCACTATTGGCATCTAGGACCTAGTAAATATTAAGAAATAATTGTCTCACAAGTGCAAATTTTACTAGTTTAACAAAATTGAAAACACCACCTATCCATATGAGCTTCCACTGAAGTTTTAAGGCATAGATAATTATGTAGTAAGAAATTTACACAAAACTTGTTGCATGAAGCTAATTCAGATAGTAAGTTCCCCTAACTTTCTTTCATCACATTCATTTCTTTGGCATGTTTTTCCTTTAAATCCTTCATGTGTTGTTTTAACCTTTGGACTACCTCATTTGATAAATCATCCATAGTATTATCTCCGTGAGAAGATCTATTATCCCATAAGAGAGAAGGAGTTGGACCAAGTCCTAAACCATGAACATGACCACTTCTTACACTTCCTAACACTACGACGTACACATCTCCATCCCAAGCAATAGGGATGATCAAGGGTCGGGCTAGGTTGAATTTGAGTAAGACTTAAGATTCAGCCTGGTTTAATGCCGAGGTAAAAAAATTTACCCTGAGACCCAGCACAGCATAGTATGACTTGGAAAGTGACCAAGCTAAAGTGGGTTTAATTAGTTCGGGTCAAGTCCATCTTTATTTTTTATTAATTTTTTATCTTAAAAAATTATTCTTTAATTAATAAAAATAGTTTTTTAAAAAATAAAAAATAGAAAAAATTAATATTTAAATGTAAAAAAATACAATAAGTAAAAATTAAGATTATGAATAAAAAAGAATTAAGATTTGAAAATAATTAATATATTAAAACTTTATTATAAATAAAAATAAATCAAATTAAATAATAAAATAATATTTTGAAAATAAAAAATATAATTGGGTGGGGCCGGGCCAAGTAGATAGCAATCCCAAGACCCCGCCTAGCCCGATAGATTTACAAATTTTTTTATTTAGACTCGACCCAATATAACAAAGGTCGAGTCAGGTCGAGTTAGCCAAGTCTCCAAGTTATACGCTCACCCTTACCAAGCAACACTTCCAAGAGTTTATTCAATAAATGTTTCATCATTACTTAATTTTTCTTTCAACATGTCTTGAGCATAATTACATTAAAAAATACTCAAATTGACAACATACTCTTCACAATATTAGCAATGACATCAACAACACTTCAATAACTACATAGACAACACTTTAACAATCCTACTAACAAAGATCATTAAACTACACAAAAAGTCCACACTATTAAAGCTTAGTAAGCCAAACAAATACATAGGTAGCACTCTAGCAAGGCTCAATCAAATCAGAAAAATAGATTTTAGTAGGAAATCATACAATTGTTTTTGCAAACTCCTCATCCAATGGTCTACCATCTTTATGGTTCTTATGAGTTTTTATTAATATTTTTTCCTGTGTAAGCTCTATCCCATCTTTAGCCTATTACAATTGAATTGATATTAGATTAATTCTAAAAACGTATATTGTTAGTAATTTACATGTAAATACCAAAACATCCATCAAACATGCTTTGCTTTTGGATCCTCCTGTGTGAGGCATCTTTTGTTTTGCCCTGTTGATTCTATTTGCTTGGCTGTGCTTCTGTCATTATAAAACAAATACAAAATATAAAAGCAAGGTAAACACTAAGTGAGTATGTGACACCTTTTTTCAATATGTCCAATGTTGATACCTTTGCTTTATCAGAAACGTAATAAAAAACAGGACCAGTCCATTGGTCTCTTGGTAGACGATTGGGTCGATCTTTTAGTAAGACATCTTTGGTCTTGTACTTTGCCAAATTCAAATTCTGCACCATCTAGATAAAGCACCATATGTTGGAAAATCATTTTTAGTCCACATGGATGCAGCTTACATTTGAAATGTCTCCTTAATAGTGGCATCATAGGTTTCAAGCCTCCACATCCCATAATTCATTCAACTCTTCAATTAAAGGTTCCAAGAAAATATCAATGTTATTTCCAGGCCCTATTGGTCCAGGAATGAGTAAGGATAAAATAAAGAATTCTTTCTTCATGCGTAACCATGGTGAAAGATTATATGGCATTAAAATCACTGGCCATGTACTGTAAACACTTTGCATTGTGCCATATGGATTAAAGCCATCACTAGCTAATCTTAGGCAAACAATGCAAGGAACCATAGCAAATTCTAGATGATAAGTGTCAAAACTTTTCCACGCTTCAGAATCTGCAGAATGTCGTAAAACTCCATCTTTATTGCGTCCTTCATGATGTCACGTCATCAGTTTAAAAGTTTTTGACGACATAAATTATCTTTGCAATCTTGGTTTCAGGGGAGAATATCTTAGCACCTTGGCTGGAATTTAATTATATTTTCTTTTATTTGTACTTGAATTTGTTGTTTGTGAACCTTTCTCATTGGTTTTCCATCTAAAAGCTCCGTAAACAGAACATTCATCATCATTAGCATATTCTTTCCTAAAAGCATGAAATCATTGGGACAAGCATGGATCTTTTCATACTTTAGGCCTAATCCCTCAACTATCTTCTTGGTTTCATAATGGGAAGAAGGAAAATTTTCTCCCTTAGGAAATGCATCCTCCAATAGCCCGAGCAAAGCATTAAAGAACTCATTTGTCCATTTGAATAACAATTTTATATGGTAAAGATGCAACAAAAATGAAAGTTTGCTAAATTTCTTACATCCAAGGTAAATTTCTTTATTTGCATCTTTCATTAGTTGTTCAATTTTTTCTACCTCTGGATGAGGCTGATTTTGTGACACTTGAGGACTATTTTCTTCTAAGTTTAGCCTAACCCCATCTCTTTCACAAATGTTATTATCTATAAATTGAGTGAAGCTTCCAAAAGCATCATGTATCATTCCTTTCATATCATCACCGCCTCTAACATATTCTCTGCAGTTAGTTTTCTACATACAATTTGACCCATGGATTGACTCCCCATGACAAAACCAAGTATCATATGATGGTATAATCTCGTTAACTACAAGGTGATCATACACCATAGCTTGATTTACTTCATATTGTAACACACATTTTTTCACAATGACATGGAATTGTCTCTTTATCATGTTTTTCACAAGAGGCATGTTGTAAAAACATCTTAACTCCATCCAAATATTCTGTACTAACTCCATCACAAGTCATCCATCTTCTATTTCTACGAATGTCCATGATAAGAAATCTTTTCTTTTCTATTAAATATAGGGTTAGCAACTTGGGCCACCTAAAATTATACAAATACGAACACTGAGACATAAATTTTTATGGTTTCAATGCTTAAAAGAACAAACACAAAGAAAACAAGAACAAAAGTTGAGATTCAATAATAATGCCCGTTTAATTAAGAAAAGTTTAAATGAGACAAATATTAAGCATTTTTCTGGATAATGAATAAATAGTTGACAAAAAGTTTCCTACCTAATGAAACAAAGAGTGCTTAAGTCAAAGGCATTCATGAACAAATAAAAATTATAAACAGTATATAAAATAATAATGTTATCGAATATAAAGTAAAAATGGAAGTATGATAAAAGTAATAGCTAAAAGCATGAAAGAAGAACCAATAAATGAAGTCAAAGCAGAGTCAGAAGAAGAAATTAACAACGTTAAATAATTAATTAGCCAAAATGCCCATAACCAGAAGTCAATAGTATAGTAAAATAAGGTCTGGGAATCTCTTGGACTAAGCAAAAGGGAAATGCAAAGAGCAAATAGGCAATTATTATCAAAGAGTAATAGAACTTGCCCTTTTCCTTTTGTCATATCATAAGATAAAATAAAAAAGGCAAAACATAACTAGGTAAAAATATTAGGGTGTTTATTACTATATGTCTAAATATATTTCAAAAGTAATTAATATGTACTAATGAATGGTTAAAAAAACAATGTTATGTTCAAATTTTATTAAAAAACCAAATAATGAAATCCACACAATTCTAATCATCATTACCTACTAAAGACCAAATTGCTCATCAAGTTGGCAAATTAAGATATAAGATCTGATCACATGCACCTATCAAGAAAACTAAATTAAGAAATTATATCTTTGGAGATTGTTAGATTAGTTATTAAAAAAATGAGTGAAAGTTATCTAGGAACAATCTCTCATACATATATATTTCAACTTCTCTACTATTATATATCTTTAGTAATTATATATGGCATTGTCATCAAGCATTATCTATTTATTTATCTTCGTCAAAGCCATCCTTTTTAGGGAAAATGAAAGTTTTTTTCCCCTTGGAGTACCGAAAAGTTGTATGAATAAATTAAAGATTGAAATAGAAATATACATTTTATTAATCTTATCAGTTCTATCTTTACATCTACATGTTACTCACATAAAGAGTAGATTGAAAGATGAATATGGTCCAATAATATCTTGCCACTTTTCACTAGAGAAGTGTTGTTTGTTGAAGAAATCAAGAAGTTACAACAATTAATATTTCCTGCTGAAAAGTGCTTTAAAGTAATAATAAAATAAATAATATAGAAAAATCTTTACTCTGCTTTTGCCTAACTATGTTATATTAAATAACTGACTTTGGTTCATCAAGATTATCCACAGAAGTGAAATTATATATTGGAATATATATCAATTAGCCAACCTAAGAAGTGAACAAAAATAAATATGAAACAAAGCCTCTGGATTTTCAGCTGAGGGACCACAATCACAACACAATGCATTCACATATGCTCATCTTTATCAGTAATACCAATCCAGCACAAAAAGGTACTTTATCAACTAAATCGTGCATTCAAATGGGCAAATATTTAATAATTCATATTTAAAATAAAGTTACTAATTCAGATAAATTTTTTAAATTAAATTAGATAAATCTTATGCTATAACTGTACTTTATCATCCACATAAATTTAGTTTATAATACACGGACTCCTATAAACAAAGGGATATAGTGTATATAAAAATTAAAATATAAGAGCATGGGATGACACTTAACCACCGAAGAGTAAGGGAATTTCTAGAGGAAAATAAATGTGAACTCATCCAATTTTGATAGCATGAAGTATGTGTCTTAAATATAAGATGGCAAGGTGGCATCAAGAAAATATAGTATTAAGCGGCAAAGCTAAGGAATGAACATATGGCCGAGAAAGAGAAGGTGGTAGCGTCAGTAACATACAAATAGAGTAACTAGTGATTTGGGGAAAGAAGAGAAGAGCTGGGGTAGTGGATGGAGAGAAAAACATAAAGGGAAGAAGCCATGTTTTCGTGCATAGAAATCTGGGGATAGTGTGAGTAGAGTGGATGAGAGATTAGAAGGACAGAGAACGAATGAGAGTGCAGCAAACCAGAATGACCATGAAAGAAACTGGAAGAAACAGGGAATGAAGAAAACAAAAAGGAAAAAAAGAAAGCAAGCAAATCAATATCATTAGCTTATACTATTAACTTATATGTGGAAATTTTTATTGGTCTAATCTCAAAGAATCATGTATATTACAACTATCTAAATCATTATTTGCAATTAATGTCACAAGATGTGTGTACGCAGTCACTTAGAGATCAAGGTTCAGCACATTTCCCTTCAAACCATCACCACCATCACCTTTCTCGATTCACAATACGAACAAAATAAAATGGTTCCATGTCTGTATAAACTTCAAGAGTTTCAAGACCTATGCACTTAAATATGCACATCCCAAGCTAATTTTGCTTATGAGTAAATAGTGGAGCCAAAGTACATGACCAAAGGACAAAACCTTTTGCTCGCTATCCCTTGAATCAGATAAGGCCACATATATTATTATAATTTATAAATCAGAGCAATTTAGAATACCTGAACTTTTCCAATCTCCAAATCATAGCAAGTTAAAAAGTGAGCGACCTGCACTAGAGGAGATTGTCGTAATACCTGAGAAAGTACAGAAGCAGCTAAATTAACTTAATCACACAAAGGAAAGCATAGGGGATAAACCTAATAGCGCAGGGAAAGCACAGAAACAAGACAGTATAGTAAGAGAAAGCACAGAAGCAACTACAGATGGCAAAGTGAAACCCAATCGCATAGAAACCGTAAGTGATGAAAGGTGCAGATAATGAGGATTGTAGACACAAAGGGAGGGAACAGTGAAAATAGGGCGCGCGTAAGGAAATTATTTTTTTAATTTTTTTAAGAGTTAAAATATAATTTTACCTTTACTAATAATTAAGGCTTTTACTGGCAAATGGACTCAATTGCCTGCTTATACAAACTTATTTATGGCTAATGCCTAATTGCCAGTAATACTTGTATTTTAACCATTTATTACCGGCAATAATGTTTTTGCCATTAATTGATTGCCACTAAAATCGTTTTTTGGTGTAGTGACATAATTTTTTTTCCTATTCACCATATAGGTTTCTTGCTAATGGCAAGGATGTCAAAGATTGTATTGTATATATTTTTAAAAATAAATATAATGGCCCGTATAACTCTTGGCCATATGTACCTCAATCATCTAGGACACAGTGGTGGTCTAACTTTGAAGTAATCTCTTTTCTTCTTCTGACATCCAACTTTTTATTTGTATACATTATAGTCCAACTAACCGCTATATCATGGTTTAGGAATATTATTGTTAGATGGCTAAACAAAATAACCAAATTTGACATTGTTTTAAAAATTGTATGCAAACCCACCTAAAGGATTACATTGCACATGCCATAAAAAAAAAAAGGGTTAACATCTAATATGGATACAAGAACACATATGGAATGATATATGTTCTACTTGGAGCAGTCCATCATTCAAACAACAAAGTGAGACTAGAGAAAAATTGAGCATGTTCTACATCTTTCCACATTGGCAGTTCTGTATCAATGACAAAGCATGCTAGAAGATTGGTAATTAATCATACATTTAAGCCCAATTTTAATTCACTTCACATATATTTAACTTGCTTACTACGTAATTTCCTTGCAAATTTCTTCCCAGGCACAAGAATTTGGTTGTGAAGTTATAGCATATGATGTATTCAAACGAATCCATCAAAGAAATAATCAATAGATTGACAAAAAATCCAAAGCTATATTTGGGCATCAGTTAAGGAATAATTAATATAATTGTGTATGATATTGAACCTCCAATCACTTTATATAACTCTACTTACTTATCCTAGTAGAAGGAGTACAAGAGTTGTAAAACTACAGGTAAGAGTTCTAGTTCTCAACATCCAAATGTAGATTTATGGGTCTAAACTATGGATGGTAGGAAAAAATGCTCCATATATGGTTTAGGAGACTTAGGCCAAAACATTGTAGGTAATACTATTATCGGATGCAATTGGGGAAGTAAGCCCTCTTACTCATATTCACTAATTGTTGATGAGGCAACTAGAACTCAATTTACGAAGCTAGCAATGGCAGAATTTGAGCCCATAATTCATGGACATGATTAACAAATTGAAGAGTTACAATCACAATGCATTTACTTGTCCCAATTTGCTAGCCAGTGTAACCCTAATCTGACCAGGATGTTCAACTATATTGGCCCAATATTTCAAATATTTATGATCATGTAGAGGATGAGATTTGAATAAAGACAACAAGGATGACTATTAATTATTCGTGTATTATAATGTTGTATAGAGACAACTTACTTGTAATAAACATATATAATTTTTATAGTAAATCTATTTTCTAAGAAAAATTGTTTGAACTAAGTAGATTGACAAGCAAATCAAAATGATTTTCATAATGTAATTAACAAAGAAATAAAAATGATAAAGCATGCTAAAAGAAATTAAAAAATTTGCAATGACACAACATGCTAAATGATTGTTAATTAATTATACCTTGGAGCATGCTAAATGAGGACAACAAGAATATTTACTAATTATTATTTTTTAATGTTATATTATGCACATTTTAATTGTAATAAATATATCTTCACTCATAATTATAATAGTGTAATTACTTAATGAAAAATTGTTTTAATTACATTAATGTACATACTATAATTAACACATATATTTTCTCCCTCATCAAACTAATTTATAAAATTAACTCAAATTTTATTACATTTTTTATTATCTACTATAAAAATATTACTTCGATTACATTTTAAAATTGAATTTTATATATGTTTAAATTTAAATTAACAATTATTGTAAAAATAATTACAATTTAATTTAGATATATATATATATATATGGTGAAATAAAATTATATATATATATATATATATATATATTTAAACTCTTAATTTAAAAAAAAATTAAAGTAATCCTATTGAATTTTGGTTAGAAAATATGTTTGTTTTGATAGTCGAAAATCTAATCCTACAATATTTTGTTTGAAAAATCCCTTCGTTTTGCTAGCCAAAAATTCCATCCATTGAAACATCCTCTCTTTCCTTTACCCGCAATTTTCTGCAAGTGTCCTTCATTAGTTCTTCTTCTCTTTCAACACCATTCTTTCTTTCTTCTTTTATATTTTCAATATTTTTATTCTATTACATTAACTTTGCTCTTTGTTATTTTCTCTATTTTTGCCTCCAATATTTTGTACATTTTTTATTCTCAAATTTTTGCTTTAGTCCATTTCCATTGTTCCTTGCATTTTTTCTTCATTCAGAGACTTAAATAATATATGCAAAGCTTCCCCTTTTTTATACTCAAATAATATTTGCATCATAGATGTTGAGCAAAGCTGACACCTAAAAGGGGGTAAATTGGGTATTATACAAAATTTGCAAAATATTAAAATCCTTTGAAAAGGTTTTTCTGACTTAAACCAATCTGAGCAAGCTTAAAGATTCAACACAATAAATGCATAATATAAAGAGAATAAGGGAGGTGAGTGGTTCTACCCAAGCCTACGTCTAGTTCCCAAGCAACCGCTTAGGATTTTTCACTATCTCAATGAACAAATACAATAACCTAGGAGAACCTCTCCTTAATCCTAGGCTCTCACAGCTTGCCTCCTTCAAGGGATCTCCTTAAATACAACTAGGGATAAAATCCCCCTCAACCCAAGCTTTCTCTCAAGGAACCTCCTTGAATTTCTCTCTTACAAGAAAGAAAGAATTACATTTAGATGAACGCTATAAAACAAAGTATATAGAACAATAAAACACTAATGTAATAAAAAGCTGATAAGAAGGTAGAATTTATGATATATTCACTCTTGAATATTTTTCTTTATTGATTCAGAGTCCATAGGTCGTGTTTATATAGTCTGAGGTCCAATAGATCCATTGGAAGTGCGTGAGAAGTCAAGAATTTCAAAATATGTCCGTTATAAAGCAATTATGACTGCTCCCTCATAATCGATCGACTAGTCCATCTTTCCCTCTTTAAAAATTCAAATTTGGACCCTGACAATCAACTACACACCTAGGGCTAGTCGACTAGTCTCTCACAAAGAGCTCCCAGTCAATTGGTCTTGAAGCTGGCAATGGACTGGGCTTGAATTGAGTGTGGCCCCTTGACTGCTAGCTAGTGGCCAGTCAATCAAGGCTCAAGCTGGCAGACTGGGTCATATCAAGATGAGGCTAGTCGATTGGGGCCAAGTGGCCAGTCTATTAGGACATCACAGAAAGCTCTCATTCGAATGGAACAAGGCCTGACAGTTAGTTGGCAAGGGGTCAGTCGATTGTTGGGCTACTGCCAGTCAACTAAGGACTTTTAGAGTTTTCCAAATCAACTTTTTTCAACCTTTAACACTTAGAATCAATTTTACATTCATTTTAAACATTTTCTTATCAGCTCAATATCACTTACAAAGGTTTTTAAGACATGATAATACAATGAAGAATATTTCAAACCTATGTATTACATTGAAAAGTTTTCTTCTAATGTTTGTTATCATCAAAACCATAGTCTTTAGCAAATGGGCTCAACAATAGGGGTCTCCTATTTTTCATAATTACGTTTTTCATATATTAGTTTAGGTTAACAAGTTAAATAATTAAAATCTTTGGCAAAGGTACAAATTTTATTACTACTGGGACTTAATATATATCAAACAATTAATGGGGTCATAATGCAAATAAAATAAAAGGTTATCTCATAGTTTAGGACTTCTTTTCTAATTTTAACATTTATTTGTTCTCTTAATATATAAGACACATGGCGTAATATATTAAAGGCGGCAGAAGAATTCACCATTCTTTCTACCCCTTGCTTTCCTACTAGCAACCTTTTAGTTTGAGAAAATATATTTTTAATATCTCATTTATCACAAAAACATCATTTTAATCCCTTACTCATTAGAAATGTCACATTTGATCCTTTATTTTTTAAAATATTATCAGAGTTAGTCTCTCTACTTAATCATAAACCTTAAATCTAATAGACTATATCTGGTATTTAAAGGAAAAAATGACTAAATATGACATTTTTTAATGAGTGAAATATCATTTTAAGCATTTCAATAAGTGAAGGACCAAAAATATATTTTACTCTTTTCAATTTTCACCTTGCCAAATTTTTGGAAATGAGATGTAAAACTAGTCAAACTCTCATTACACTCTCTTGTATCATGATAAATAAATAACATCAATTTAAAAAAAAATTATCATAATATATAATTAAGATGTATTAATATTTTAAATATTAGTAGATCAAAAAATAAATAAATTGTAAAGTGTGAGGATTAAACGAAAAATTATTAAAAAAAAAAGTATTCAGTTTTATTTAAAAAATACCACTATGTACAAAAAAATCTAAAATATTAATAAAGTTGCATATATATCATAATAAACATTTTAAAATTTTAATATCTATTCAAATTAAATAACTATGCCGCGTGAATGCATTTTGAATTATTAGATGGCCAGATGTCCTATAGTAGGAGACTACAGAGATCTACTATATAGGGAATTCGCATACGAATAATAATCTTAAGAAATAATTAATGTAAACATAACTAATTTTATG
Source organism: Delonix regia (assembly GCA_037074485.1). Classification (NCBI taxonomy): domain Eukaryota; kingdom Viridiplantae; phylum Streptophyta; class Magnoliopsida; order Fabales; family Fabaceae; genus Delonix; species Delonix regia. Next base: position 10,920,143 of record CM073459.1, read on the forward strand.
AACTACGGAAGAATAATGTCTTCTTAGATATAGTTTTTATTTATTCAAAAAAGAAGCTAACAAAATACAAAAATTAAGTTTACCTGAAGATGAGGTTCATGGTGTCCATCAATTCAAGACTGGTATTATCAATGTGGGTCGTAAATATATTAAATTACATGACATTGGATTTTACTTTACAGCTCAGAGACTAATATACTTTAATAATAGACAAATATGTGAAATTAATTTTAGAACAATTTGGTACAAAGCTTGGTCGAACGCATTTCAAAGAAAAATAGTTTATTGATTTCTAATATAAGTGAGCAAGAAGTACGTTAATCAAGTAACTTTTCAGTGACCTCTATTATCACTACGTAGACACGATTAATTACTTCATTAATTAATTTAATATACTAAAACAAAATAAGATAATTATATGCGAAAACTTCATCGTTCATAGATTTATCTTAAAAGATCATTCCGTACTTCTAACCAAAAAACTCCTTTTCCTTTTAATATTTTTGATCGAGCCATGTATCATAAAAACTTAAAGTTATTGGTATCAATAATAATTGACTTAATTGGTAAAATTGAAGGAGAAATTTTGAATACAGTTATCGTATTTTAATTATCATATTTTTTAACAAAAATTAATATGACAATGAATTTATAACTTTTATAACTTAAATACATTAGCGAGAGCTTTTAAAAAAATTATTATAATTACATTTTAGTCCCCTTAATTATGCCCTAAAAGACCAATTCCTTTATGATCTTCCAACGAAAAGGTAATAATATATACAAGCAACACGAAATCAGATGCGATAAATGTTTTAGGGTTATAGATTTATATAGATGGAAATTGATAGTAGTAAATTGGATGAGATCAATATTTTGGACTATGACAAATCTAAGATTTGCAGTTTTTAAGAAATAATAAAATTATATAAGTTTTAGTAATCAAAATTTTATTTTTTATGATTCGAACCTTATGATTCAAAATAAGTCATAAAATCAATTATATGAATCATTGTCTAAATTAAAAGTAATTTTAAATTGTATAATTTACAAATTAAATTTTATAAGTCGTAATAAATTACAAAGTTAATAATATAAATAAATCGTTGAATTAAATATAAATAATGTGATTCAAACTAGTATGATAAAATAACGTAACTTTATAATTTAAAAATATAAAAAAATAATAAAGTGGTACAATAGTATTATATTATTCTAAGCATAATCTATATTTTTATAAAGAAAACAAAAAAAATATTATTTAAATTTATTATTAATAAATCATATTGTTAATAAAATTCTCAAAAATTTATTTTAAATATTTTATACATATTATATATATATATATATATATATATATATATATCATATTTTATATTTTAAATTATTTTATATTTTTTTACTATATTCCGATGATACGATTTGATTTAATGTAAATAATTTATAGCTGTCGAGTATTTGGACACTTGTATATTTCATCGTATATTTTTAAATTAAGTGGGTCCCATTTCAACGTTAAAAATTTAGTATCCTGTCAACGGTTTCATTTGTCTTGACAAGGCACAAAAGTCTGGAGGAACTTGCTTATTGTTTGAGGAAGAACTTTCCCATCTTGCATCACTTGACAAGTATGCTATTTTCTTCAGACGCCTACCCATTTTTTAGTATGGATTTAAAACGCCAACTAGAGTAGTATGCTCTCTCATGATTCAAACTTTCGTTTGTCGATAGCGAAAAGGTATCAGATTCATCATTCATCCCCCGTTGTCGACTCCATGGTTTTTCTCTTCGCTTTACATCTCTATTCATTTGACTTGCTTTCATCCATCATGGCCTTCTCATAATTATTTCTTAATAATTGCTACTGTTGTTTGATTTTGTTCCTAATGCATATTGAATGATGATTTGTTTGGAGTTGTTTCAATTTCAACGGATTCTTCTTAGCTTGAGAGGAATAGATACCTGTGAGTCTGACAATTCCACCGGCCATATTTTCATGAAAATGGCAAAGATTCAAACTTTTATCAATAACAGATTTGATGAAGGAGAAGACATATCACCAGTTCTTCTGAAAATATTGATTGGTGATTTGCAGTTATATGAATTTGTATCAATGAACAAAACCGAACCACGAAACCTCTCATCTTCCTCTCCGTTTCTATATCAGTAACTCTTCCTTTACTTTTCATTTGATCTTCGTTTTCTAAAGGAGATTAGCTAGCACAGCCGCTGCAAATGGATCGGATCAAGGGTCCATGGAGCCCCGAAGAGGACGAGGCGTTGCAGAAGCTGGTAGAGAAACACGGACCCAGGAATTGGTCCTTGATCTCCAAGTCCCTTCCGGGTCGCTCCGGCAAGTCTTGCCGGTTCCGATGGTGTAATCAGCTTTCTCCTCAGGTGACAGCCCTCGCGGAAGAGCACAAGAGGTTTCAAAAAATTCTCCGCGACACAATAAAAAAAGAAGTAGAAGAGATTGCATCCAGCTTGATGAGGCAGAGCCACGGTAACCCCTCCTTTAAACTCAAGCGTGCATCGATGAGTAAAATTGTACCCCGCATACATGGGACTAATTTGAATGCCACACTTGTCCCATTAGGTTGATCTGATGGCTAGAGACAATAAATTTTTAAATCTCAAAAGGACCCAGACTTCATTAAGTTATTTGTTGTGTTTAATAATTTAATCCCTAATAATTTTAGTTTTTGTTTATTAGCCTAAAGCTCTTAAATTGTAAAATTCACAACATACTCCCCACATATTTTTAATTTGAGATTCGGGGTTATAAAAAAGTGAAAATTTGAGGAAAGTATGTTGTAAATTTTACAATTTAAGGATTTGGGTTTATAACCAAAAAAAACAAAAACTTGGGGCTAAATGACTAAATGCAATAAATAATTTTCTTAACATTTGGGTTTTTTTAATTTGAAAACATATTACCAAACTACTATACTAATTCAATCTGAGGTATAACACTCCATTAGTCCGCAGGCTTTTTTTTAGCCAAATATTAGGCCTTGGGTCATTGTTTTGAACTTTCGAGACATTGTACAAAATAATTTCCCTGAAATTATATTTATTTTTAATTATATTAATTATCATTTAAAATATTTTATTTTTATACGACTTAAGATTGTAATTTAAAATTTCCAATAATTCTTTATTTTTAAATTTTACATTCAGTTTATAGGTATGACGTATTTTTGAGCTTCAGAGGTGAAGATACTAAGGCGTCTTTCACGTCACATCTCTATTCTTCTCTAATCAGTGCTGGAGTTATCGTTTTCAAAGACGATACTGAGCTGCCTAGGGGAAATCATATCTCAAAGGAACTGTCGCAAGCAATTGAAGGTTCTAGAATTTCAATCATCATCTTCTCTAGAGACTCTGCTGGTTCTAGATGGTGTCTCGACGAACTCTCGACAATCACGGAGCAACGCAGAGCAGAGGGTCAGGTGGTTCTGCCTGTGTTCTATGGCGTGGATCCGTCGGAAGTTCGTCGTCAAACCTCTAGTTTCGGAGAAGCATTTCAAGATCTTATACATAGAATCTCTCCCACAGAAGATGAAGTATTGAGGTGGAGGACAGCGCTCCATGAAGCAGGAGGCATTGCAGGGTTTGTTGTGCTTAATTCCCGGTAGTTTTTTGAAATTTATTGTTATTTCTTTCTAAGCTGTGGGCATTGCAGGGTTTGTTGTGCTTCATTTTTAAAAATTAAGTTTCAACTACATTTGTAAATTAGAATTTAAGACCCGTTTTGCACACAGGAAACAAAAAAAAAAATAATGAGAATGGATTAGAATGTTATTATATAATTTAAAGTACGGTAAATTAATAGTTGCAACGATCTATATTTTTTATTTTCTTAAAACACAAAAACCAAATTATTTATATATATATATCGACACACACTCTCCTCCTCAAAGTCCTAGAAAGAAGTTAAAAATTAAAAGTTGTTGTTTTGAACCGTCACATGCATTGTGATTTATATGAATGACATCTATAAGACTTCATGAATTAACTTGTATCATTTTAATTCTTTTAAGGGGAAGTTGATTAAATTAATTTACTCTATAGTGTTTCAGTTTCTTCCTAATTTATTCTTCCAAATAAACCTTGTTCAACCGTTATTATTGATAAGTTGATTTCAAAGTATAACATAGGATGATTACATTTCATGTGGGCCTAATTGAATATCTTGTTGTGGTAAAATATGTCACCTTAAATTTCCTAAATGGTCATGAAATATATATATCATGTTATTCACCTCTTACCCTGTCAATGTTTTTTATGATGAATTTTCGTATGATGTTTTATTTTCAGTTTGCTAACGACACTTTTAGTTCTAAGTGTAATTGTGTTGTCATAGTTGCCAACATGGGTCCATTGCCATTTTTTTTTTTTTTTTGGTGGTTTTGCTCATAATGTTTCCTCTTATTCTGATACATGCTGCTTTTAATAGAATGACATGTTTTATTTCTAATCATTCTTATATGATCAATGCTACTTTTCTGTCATTCTTATTTCTAATTCACAGGGATGAAAGTGAGGATATCAAGCATATTGTTGAGCATGTTTGTAATATACTGGACAAGAATGACTTGTTTGTCACTGACCATCCAGTTGGAGTGAACTCTCGCGTGCAAGATGTGATTAAAATGTTAGAAGACCATCTATCGAATGATGTTCTCATATTCGGGATATGGGGAATGGGAGGCATTGGCAAAACAACCATTGCCAAAGCCATATATAATGAAATCGGTCGCAAATTTGAGAGTAGAAGTTTTCTTTCAAATATCAGGGAAGTTTGGGAGAAAGATAATGGCCAAGTTTATTTACAAGAACAACTTCTTGCAGAAATCTTTAAAACGACAAAGATGACAATACAAAGCATTGACTCAGGAAAAAACATATTGAAGGAAAGACTTCGGCATAAGAGGGCACTTGTTGTACTTGATGATGTGAATAAGTTGGACCAATTAAATGCTTTATCTGGAAGTCGTGAATGGTTTGGTCCAGGGAGTAGAATAATCATCACAACAAGAGATGAACATATACTTAATATCCTAAGAGCGGACCATGTATATAGAATGAAATATATGGACAGCAATGAATCTGTTGAGCTTTTCTGTTGGCATGCATTTAAGCAACCAAGCCCTAGAGAAGAATTCATTGAACTTTCTAGAAATGTAGTTACTTATTCTGGGGGATTGCCACTAGCTCTTGAAGTCCTTGGCTCCTATTTGTTTGATAGGGAAGTGACAGAGTGGAAGAGTGTATTGGAGAAACTAAAAAGAATCCCCAATTATGATATACAAAAGAAGCTAAAAATAAGCTTTGACGGTCTAAGTGATGATACGGAAAAAGAAGTATTCCTTGATATATCTTGCTTTTTTATTGGGATGGACAGAAATGATGTGTCACAAATATTGAATGGATGTGGATTTTTTGCAAACATTGGGATAAGTGTCCTTATGGAACGATGCCTTGTAACTATTGACCAGAAGAACAAGCTTGGTATGCATGATTTGCTGCGAGACATGGGAAGAGAAATAATTCGTGAAAAATCACCAAAAGAGCTTGGGGGTCGAAGTAGGCTATGGTTTCACAAGGATGTGCTTGATATACTATCAAAACATACAGTATGAACTTTTCAAGCTTTTATTCTTTGGTTTAAAAAGTATAATAGCAATTGAAGCATGATGAACATGAATAATTTGATCATAGAAACCACATTGTTTGTTTCTTATCATAAGAAATTTACAAGTTAGTGTGTTTGTAATTTGTTTTGTGCTTCTTGCCTCCTAGGCACAAATTATGTGTTTTAAAAGTTATTGTTTTAGTCAATTGCTTTAGAAGCTTGCTTGTGACACAAGTTTTCAGCAAACAAATTGACAGGTGCACACTATAAATTTTATATGCTCTTTATTACAGGGAACAAAAGGTGTCGAGGGACTAGCTTTGAAGTTGTCACAAATCAATAGAGTTTCTTTTTGTACAAAAACATTTAAGAAGATGAAGAGACTTAGATTGCTTTGCCTTGATAATGTACAACTTGATGGAGACTATAAATACATTAATGGTGATCTTAGATGGCTTTCTTGGCATGGCTTTCCATTGAAATACATCCCTAACAACTTTTATCAAGAAAATTTAGTTGCTATTGAGTTAAAAAACAATAGCCTCAAGCAAGTGTGGAAGGAACCCCAGGTACGGATACTTATTTTGTTGGTGTAATTGTTAGAATCAAAGTTTATGTCTATGAGATAAGAGAGGGAGAAAAAAATCAAAAAGAAAGATTTGGAATTACATGGAATTGGCTTCCAATGGGGTTAACCACCAAAATAATCTATCCCTACCACTAAGACATAGGGCAAGCGATTAAAGGGTGGGAATAAGTTTAAACATGCAATAACCATTGGGCCAGCAAATTTAACCAAGGTGAATACTAAAAAATGCAAAGGAAGAAAGAGACGAAAGAGGAAATTCTACTGCAAAAGAAGTGTGTGGCTAGGAGACTTGGTGGACAATTTTGGGGGGAAACTAACATCAATGAAAGGAAGAAATTAATTTTTATGAAAGTAGTGTGGAGAGAACTGGCCTTTCGGAAGCTAGTCATTGGTTATTTACTATTGTTTATGTCTTTCTATTCATTCCTATCTACATGGGATTGTGTTGGGTATTGGGTTAAGCTAAGATTAGTCGTTGAATCCTTTTGTGGGGTTAATACAATGTTATTTCATCTTGATTGATACAAAACCCAAGTTACCTTGCTATTTCCTTTTATCTTTTAGGTGTTGTCTCTATATGGTTTATATAGGATCCAATCTATTGGAATCAGAAAGGTTTAGTGAATGGTTAATATGAGATTGGAATGGTTAATATGAGGATGTGGCAGAATTAAAGGAAAATTTAGGGAACCTAAGCATAAACGTACATGTGATGAAGGTATGGATAATGGAGATGAAGGAGTCATGGCTTGAATGGAGGGAGGGAATGGAGATACGATAGAGTCATAACCTTAAGGCTAGACACATAACCAAATTTAGGCAAATGCCCAAGAAAAAGTTGTAGTAATTGGTAGAACAACTAGTGAGGAAGAGATTAGCATGTTTCTAAAGTTGGAATTGCCCTTGTTCTTAGGTGAAGATCCAGTAGGGTGGTCGTTCAGAGTGGAGTGTGATTTCCACATGAAAGGGATGTCCAAGCAAAAAAAACTAGAGTTATAGTTTGTTTGGAAGGAAAACGTTTGAATTGGTTCCAATGGATGGAAACCAGGAGCCCTGTTCACACTTGGCCGAAATTCATGGCATAGCATTTTCAGCCTTTTCATCACTTGCAGTTAGGGAATGAATATGAGATGCTCATGGTTTTAAGGTAAGTGATTCAAATGATGAGCACCAAAACATTGCCTAGCTAATAGAACTTCGTCACCAAGTGGAAGAGAGGAACATCGTGCTGAAGAAGGCAAAGGAGAGCTGTTCCAATAGTGGGTAATTTCTTAGCCCAATTTTTCTCTAGTAACTTATGATCTTGACCTGAACTAGTCATTAACACAACCACCCCAATTTGCAGAAAATTAATGAGACGAACATAGGAGAATCCAAAACAAATAGCAAAAGTACCAAGACACCCTTTCCCAAAATGGAAAACTCTATTAGTAGGTTATCAAAAGTGAAATCGCTCAAACAAGAATTTTGTTACTAGAAGGAGAGATTGAAAAGCACAGTAGTAGAAGATCGCCTATCGTTGGAAGAGGGAGAACCCATGGAGAGAGAAGAAGATGCCACCATGCAATTATCCATGATTCCCATGCCTCTAGTGAAGAAGAAATACGAGAGTTGGAGATTTAAGGTGAATTACTAAGCATTAAAGAAGATAACATTGCCAAATAAGTTCTTTATCCCTGTTATCATGAGTTATTAGATAAATTGGAGGGAGTCTCTATCTTCTCAAAGTTGGACTTAAAATTTGGTTACCATCTGCAATAGATCAAGCTTAAGGATGAACACAAAACTACATTCAAATGACAAAGAACACTACGAGTTCATGTTCATGCCTTTTTCTGGTTGACCAATGCTCCTTCCTCCTTTTATTTCCTCGTGAATGGCATGTTCGTAAAAAATATTTGAAATTTTGAACTCATTTTTTACAATATCTTGATATTTAGCCTTAATATTCTCACTCACATCCACCATTTGAAGACTATTCTGACAATATTAAAAGGGAATTAACTGGTGATCAAAAGTGCACTTTTGCACATCCAAAAGTGAATAACTTGACCACATCATTTCTACATGATGAATTTGGGCAAATTCTTCCAAATTTTGTAGTATGATCAATTGGCCTGTACTCATGAATGTGAAATCCTTGAGGGGTTTTCTAAGGCTGACTGGGTATTATAGAAGCTTTGTTAAAAACTGTGGAAAGATATCAAGGCCCCTATTGATCTTCTCAAAAAATAATGCCTTTAAATAAACCCTTGACACTATTAAGGCCTTTGAGAAACTAAAAAACAACAATGACTACGCTTTTGATGCTGACCATACCCAATTTGTCTCTACCCTTTAAGTTGGAAATAGACTCATTGTGATATAAGGTTGGGGTTATACTAATGCAGTAGGGAAAACCCTTAGACTTTTATTATTGCTAAAAACTATTAAACAAGGTCAGGCAGTACTTTGCTTATGATAGAGAGCTAGTAGTTGTAGTCATTGCTATTAAAAAGTTGCAAAACTATTTATGGGGGCACAAATTTACCATTAAAACTGACTAAATTAGATAATATAGGTGACCAAATTGATGGGATTCAAGTTTAAGATATTTTACAAACTCACCTACTAATGCATAGTCCAAGTAGGAGGATACCATAAAGTTAAAAGCTTTCTCCCTATTGTAATTTGGATAACATAAGATTAGAAAAAGATGTACAAGCTAACCCAAAGTTGTTAAACTTCTTTCAACAAATCCTCACAAAGAAGTTGGACCATAGGGTCATAGCCTCAACAAAGGCTGCTTGTTGCATAAATGAAAGCTAGTCTACCCACGAAAATCCCTAGAATTCATTTACCAATGGTCTAGTTCTATGCGTTGCCCATGGGAGAACATTTAGGTTGCTTGCACAGCTATAGGATGAAAAAAGACATGCAACACTTTATGGTAAAGTGTGATATATGTCAAAAAAGAAAGTACGAAGCCCTTTCCCCAACTGGATTGCTATAACCCTCACTCTTGCCAAAACAACTTTAAGAAGACATTAGCATGAACTTCATCACAAGCCTTCCAAAGTTTAAGAGGTTTGACATTATCCTAGTCATTGTAGATCGTCTTACTAAGTATGCACACTTTTTCCCTTTTTCCATCCTTTCACAGCCAAAGACTTGGCCGAAATGTTTGTCTATGAAATAGTTATGCTGCAAAATGTTTGTCTATGAAATATTTATGCTGCAAAGATTTCCTAAAAGCATCATAAAAAATAGGGACAAGGCGTTCACTTGTCAATTTTGGGGAAAAGGGTTTTAGACATTTTTCTATAGCTCTACTTATAATCCTAAGATCGATGGACAACGCAAAGTGGTAAAGGATTTGACACTTGCTTATGTTTTTCATGAGTGAAAAGTAGTTGTCTAAACAGCTATCCTGGATAAAGTATTGTTATAATACAACCTTCTGTAATGCCACAGGTGTGACAAATTTCAAACTATTTATGGGTGGGATCCTCCTACCTTATTCAAGCTAAATGACGAACCATTGTAATGAAAGGAATAAATGAATGGGTTCAACCCTAAAATTTTATCATTGCAACCCTTAAGGAATATTTAGAAAATGCCTAGAAAAGAATGAAGACACAAGTTAAGAAAAATCAGGGGGTAATAAGGATATGGATAATATGAGATGTCTAAGTCCCACATCAAGTAGTATGGGATGCTTGATAGGGTACTTAAGGGGTGTGGTTCTTTTGTTGTAAGCCAGTTTTTAAGGGTGGATTCTCTACACTCCCTTGGGTCCTATCAATTGGTATTAGAGCCTGAGATCAACGTCACGAAGAGGACTACCTACGAAGGTTTTTGATCGGTAAGAAGGTTGAGTGAAGTGTCGTAGAGTGTAGCCATCGAGACTATACCTAATCACGGGCCAGGCCTTTACAAAAATGGGTCAGGCTCAATTTGTTAAAAATTTGGGCCTAAGTCCTAGCTCGACTAAAAGCCCAAAAGCTCAGCTCGACCCATTATATGCTTATAAAATAAATGAAATTTACAATACAAGGAAATTTAATAGATATAATTTGTTGAACAAAAAAATGATATTAGCAAAATTGAAAGAAATAATTATCATTCATAAAATTTAATAAAAATATTAAATGTATTTATATAATCTATTATTATGTAATGTCAAAAAATTATCATGTAATGTCAAAAATTTAATAAAAATATTAAATATATATATATATATATATATATATGTATATATATATATATAAAATTCAGGTCGGGTTGGGTTTTAAAAAAAGCTCGAGTCCAACTTGTTTTTTATTCAGGCCTAGTTTTTACAGATCGGGCTTTTATCTGTTTTCTCCAGGTCGAGCGAGCTTTTCAATGGATGATCAGGTTTAGTTGGGACGTCAACTCTTTAGAGGCAGTGTTATGATAGGGACATGGGTAGTATGGGATGTTTGATGGGGTACTTAAGGGGTGTAGTTCTTTCCCTTTGTAAGCCCGTTGTCAAGGTGGGTTTCCCATACTCCCTTAGGTCCTATCAAAGGGATATCAAATTAGAGGAGCAGATCTCATCTGCTTAACAATTAGACCTTATAAGCCAAAGTCTCTTGCTAGAAAGACCAATGAAAAACTCAACCAACTATTTTATGGTCCTAGAAAGAGTGGGATCAGAGCAGTGGCTTATAGATGGAACTTCCCCTTACAACAAGTATCCATTTTGTGTTCCACATATATCATTACACTCATCTATTCCCACTCAAACACTACCATTTGTCCTCTTTGAAGTTTTAGACATTCAAGTGTAGCCTCAAGACATATGTAAGCTCATAACACTTTCCAATGGTCAAGTGAAAGTGTTAATAAAATTTAAAGGACTATTGGATTTTGAGAACACATGGGAAAACTTAAATGTAGTAAAATCCTAATTCAGTCATCTTCACCTTGAGGACAAGGTGAAGCCTTTTAGGGTGGGTATTGATAGGGCTACCCATTCAAGTTGATCTGCATTGACCATTAAAACTTATGGTAAGGGACCAAAGAGTGGGAATAAGTCTGGTCATGTACTAACCATTGGACCAGAAGATTGTACCAATGTCTTTACTAGAAAAGCCAAAGGAAGAGAGAAACAAGAAGGGGAAATTATGCTACAAAAGGAGAAGTCAGTGGTTGGGAGTAGTTGGAAGGCCTTTTTGCGGGGAAACCAGCATTAATGAAAGGGAGAGATTATTTTAATTAAAGTACTATGGAGGGAACAGGTGCCTTGAAAGCATAAAGCATAGTTCTTTGGTTTTTTGTGTCTTTCTATTCGTTCTTATCTATGTGGGATTGGACTAGGTACTGGGATTTGGCTGAGATTAATCCTTAAATCCTTTTTGCATGGTTCATACAATGTTATTTCTACTTGATTAATACAAAACCCAAGTTACCTGCCATTTCCTTCTACATATCTTTTGGGTGTTTTTTCTACTTGGTTTATATAGGATCCTATATGCTTCTCTGTTTCTAATTGCACGCCCTTGTTGCCATACTTCCCATTTATAGGCTAATATAGTAATTCATGCAGTTTACATATTTCATCACCATTCAATATTATTTTTATGATTTTTCTTTACTACCTAGCTTCTAGATAGGTCTTCATTCAAAATTTTCTACTGGCTTCTAGATGAATCTTCCTTCACTGCTATTCTGGAATAAAGCTATTTGATTTTCTTTTATTTACTTTCTTCTATATTTATTGCTATAGATAACCATTCCACCACTATATTGGATTATGTGTAAACTTTTCTTGATTATTTTTTTGATAGAGTTCGTTGATCCCTTCCATGAGTTCATTTCTTACTAATTGTAATTAATAATTCAATTAGAGTGTTTAGGAAGTATACAACTCTTTTTAGGAGGAGGATTTTACAAGGAGGTTAACCATTGTCTGTAGATGTCGATCATACTTGGTATTTTAGAATGTCAAAATCAGTTAGACACATTCACAAACTATATTGTAAACCTATAAACTAATGCACTCAATGTTGTGCTCATAATTTTGTGTTTGTTTTATTCTCTTACAAACATCTAAAACACTTTTCTTAGATGCCAAACATTAAACAAGTTTTCAAGCTTCTAAAATCTCATTAGAAAATACTAGTTTTATAGTATGATCTATTGCTAGACTTTAGAAGTAGTCTTTAACAGTAGGTTCCAAAGCCATATCAAAACCCAACTATGAGTGACACTTTAAACATTCAAAATTTTTGATAAATTTAATTGTTTCCATCTATCCTATCTTTCAAGTTTCTTCTCTAATTTCTGCTTGACGTTTTCTTTTCTTGTAGTTATTGGAGCGCCTTAAAATCCTCAATCTCAGCCACTCCCCTTACTTGAAGCATACTCCTGACTTTTCAAAACTTCCAAATATGGAAAAGTTGATACTTAAAGATTGTTCAAGGTTGTCTACTATTCATCATACCATTGGGCACCTTGATAAACTTCTTTTGGCAAATTTCAAGGATTGTGCTAGCCTTCGTAGTCTCCCAAGAAGTATTTATAAATTGAAATCTCTAAAGACTCTCATTCTTTCTGGTTGTTCAATGATTGAAAAGTTAGAGGAGGACCTAAAGCAAATGGATTCCTTGACAACTCTACTTGCTGATGACACCGCAATAACACAAGTGCCCTCTACATTGGTAAGATTAAAAAGCATTGAATATATATCTCTTTGTGGTTACGAAGGATTAGCACGTGATGTGTTTCCTCCTCTCATTTGGTCTTGGATGTCCCCAACAAATAATCCTCTATCTCTTGTTCCACAACAAACTTTCGATTCTCTGTATGCTACAAATCGCATGGAACTAGCAACAACACCAAATACTGCAAAAATCTCACATATTGAATCTTCTGTGTTAGTTGATCATCATAGCCAAGTTCACATTTCAGGGTCAAAAAATTCCCTAAGACATCTTTTAATCCAAATTGGAAGGAATGACCAAGTCACAAGTACCCTTTCGGAGAGTATTTTACAGGTTTACTCTCTCTCTCTCTCTCTCTCTCTCTCTCTTCATCTCTCCTTATTGTACATATCTAGAAAGGAGCAATTGGACCGTATGTTTTATGATTATCATTGTTTAAATTTAGGCGTCATCAGTGGCTATACATAATTAGAAAAACCAAAAGGTTCAACAAATTTTGATTGTGTTTGGAACACTTGAAATTTGAATTTCAATTGAACTGAGGTCTCATTTATTTAAGGCGGAATTCAATTATATTTGTTAAAAACATGTGGACTGCACCGTGGCTTTTGAATCCCCCAAAATGCTTAGGATTTCACTATCAAGAATTGAGTAGTAGACAAAAAGACTACTTGGTGACAAAATGGACTTCACTTTTCCTTTGTTGTAACACTAGAAAAGGATATTATCGTAAAAGTAACAATCTAATTGAATTCTACCACTTTAAAAATGAATCCAAATGAATAAATTTAATTGATTTCAATGAAATTCTAAAATATTCCAAAAAAATTATTTAATTAGATAAATTCCACTAAACTCATTACTATAACTTAAGTTGTATTCTGGATATAATTTGACCATAACATACCCCATATGCACACTAGAACTATTTATATGTTTGTTAGTTAATCTTAATTTCAATTAGTGCAACCATTTTTAATTGTGTATATATAAATTGCCGAAAGACTTAACTTTTTATGATACAGTATCTTATAACGTGTTTGGAACCTTATTGTTTCATGCAAAATTCATTATATTAGAAAATATGTGTCATAATTTTGCTCCGATTGTGTTGTTATTTATATTTTTTTCCCTGTCTATCAAATTCTGTTTTCATTTTGGAAAAATTTTTAACCGAGTCATGATTCATTATATACTATTTTATTTTAATAAAATTGGAAATGACATTTTTCCCTGCATATGCATTTAATTTTATTAGAGCTTGCACTTCTGCAACTTTGCAGGGATTGACTCCCAGAAAGTGTGGTGATGATTGTGTTCTCCCCGGTGACAAATATCCCTATTGGCTAACTTTCAAGGGAGAAGGAGCTTCAGCAAAATTTAAAGTGCCTAGAGTTAATGGATGTAATTTGAAAGGAATGATTCTTTGTTGTTCGTATTTCCCATCAGGTGTTTTGGGCAACATGGCATTTGAATCTTTTGTAAGTTTATTAATCATAAATTACACAAAGACGATCACTCTACTCTACAAGCGAGACACAGTGACTTCATTTGAAGATGCAGAATGGAAGGGAATAATATCAAATCTAGAAGCAGATGATCAAGTGGAGGGGATTGCAGTTTTTGGGAATGGATTCACTGTGAAGATGACAGCAGTATACTTGATATATTATGACTCATTTGACGAAGAGATGGAGCATTCATCGTCATCTACAGCTATAAATTTAAGAGGATTCAAAAACAGGGAATGCATATGTGAGGAGGAGGAGGAGGCAGGTCAATCTCTAAGACCCAGAAAGACAGTGAGAATGTGAGACTTTATACAGAATTTTCTTCCATTTTCGTTGCAATATATGTCACGTGAATACTTACTCTTATACATGGTTTAACAAAAATCCTTTTCTCATCACATGTGGCTTTTGTTCATAACTGAGGTCTAATAATTTGAGCTTTCTTTTACGCATAATTGTTTACCACTCTTTCACTTTTGTTTGTCATTCTGTCAAAAAAGTTGATTGTGATGCTTGGTAAAGTCCATCATCAAATCGATTATGGGGAAAATGGGGTTTATACTTATTGGTAGAGTTCATAATCTTCACTGGTTATTGTTGTTTGCACATGAGAGATATTGTAGCAAACTACTATGCCCTTTGCTCGAAAGTCAATTTCAACATTTTGATACGCTATAAGGTAAATTAGATTGTATATTCCTGGTAAAGTTCATCTGTAGAAGCAGAAGCATCTTGATTGTCACATAAAAGCACCATGAAATGGATCAGTGAGATTTTGAAGTATGCTAGAATATTTGATCGTGAGCGAAAGTAGCTTGTTTGCATGTAGCTACGACTCTAATGAGACTTGGCATCATTTAATTAATTAATTAATTGTTTATTTCTTTATTTATTTTTATTATTATTACTACTACTACTACTATGTTTGCTTTCGCTCTTTGAATAAAATTTTACAACTTAAATATTTTCATGTTTAAATTCAGGCCAATTAAGATTATTAGACATTGGATGGGTCACTGTATGTTAATATTCTATCTTACATAATAAAGGTTGTTGCAAGGCGAGGGTATTTTTGAGTTAGTTTACCTATATTAACTAAAACTAAATTTCTCCCTTTTTGTTATGCTGATATAGTTTACATTGAGAAAGAATAAATATATTAAGTGTTTCTCCTAAAATTTAAACTTGAATATCAAGATTCAAAACAAGATTCAAAGCTTCCATTTCATCAAAATCAAGTTTATAAATAACGTTGATCTAAAATTAAGCTTGTACAACAATAATTCAGACACATTTAATGTCTTAATCTTGGTGATTACTGTGAAACAATTCCTGTTTAAAGTGCACTTGATTATTTTTTTAAAATTGATAAGACTTTAAATAGCAATAACTGGCAGCATGAGTTACATCTCATATTGATTGCATTGTTGTTAGAAGGAAAAATGAGAATATTCTCACCGAAAATGGAGTAAAAAAAAGATTTGAAAAAAAGATAAATTGTAATTAAGAAGATTGTATTATTCTTCTCTTCTGCTAGAGTTATTGAAATCACAAAATCCTCTTTCGTAATTATGAAAATATATCTTCAAACTTTTAGTTCAATATTTTTTATTTTTTGTTAAAAATTTATATTTTGACTTATTACAATTCTTTTTAAAAAATTGAATATTTTTATATTGGTCAAATCAATACTTAATATTTGTTATAGTATATTATTAATATATGTCTATAAAGGTATTTTAGTCAATATAGATATAAATATACAATTGTAGCTTTCTTTTGAAAATGTAATTCAGGAGAATGTGTATTTTGACATTTACCTTTCTTAGTATATAAGTAATTCAACGTTTTAAGAAAACTAATTGTACAATGTTAGTTTAATTCAACGTAAGTCATTTATATATATATATATATATATATATATATATATATATATATATATATATATATATATATATATAACTTTTGTAACAATTTAAATGAGAAATTGGTCAAACATAATGAAATTGATCAAAACACTTATCAGATGATTTTGTCAAATAATAATTACTTTTTTGTAATATAATCGAGAAACTTATTTTTAAAAATAAAAATTCAAAGCAATTCCTATTAGATGATGATAGAATTAAGATCATAGATATTGAAGCCATCAGGATGAACGGACACTGATTTAAATAATTTAGTCAAACACACCTTAAATAGAGCTAACTCTAATCCCAAAACGCACATTGATTTAAATAAATTGTTAAAAAAAAATTCTTGTTCCTATATTTTAATTGTATATATAATTTAGCCTTCATATAGTTTAAACATATTTAAAATGGAATCATTACGATTTAAATTTTTTTAATTAAGTTCCTGAGAACTGTGACAGCTACTAAATCTTCATTTGGACTAGGGTATGAATGGACCTTTTATCACAAGTAATAAAAAATAGATATCATTTTATTGGTTAAGGTTTGATTAAAAAAAAAACCGTTTATTTGCCCGTGTGTTTCATAGACATTAGAGAAAATTAGTTTATTTTATTATATGTAATATATTTTAAATCAACAATATTAATAAGTGTTTATAAAAAATTGAATTTAGTAATATATCGTGATATAAAGTATACATTATAAATTAAAGAAAGTCTATAAAATTGATAATGTAAAATTGGTGAAGGAGAAGTAATAACAATGGACTCATTGAACATAAACAATTCAATCATATATCATTTTCTTTTATTTTAATTTTCGATCATATCAAGTTATATTCATAATTTCTTATCGAAAAATTTAATAGACAATTAATTAATTCATTATTTTTTTCGTTAACTTAAAAAAATATCAAAACTTCAAAGAATTTCTAATTTAAGATGTGGATAATTAATTCATTATTTTGTACTTCAAAAAATTCTCAAACTTCAAAAAATAATTCATTAATTTTCATGTCCATTCTAAAAAATTCTCACAATTCAAAAAATTCTCGATTTAAGATGTGATTAATTAATTATTTCATTATTTTTCTCGTTGATTATGAAGAATTTATTCAAATTAATGACTTCATTATTTTCCTTAATTATAAAGAATTTATGTAGTTTAAATAATTCTTGATATATATATGAAAAGTACAAGAAGTCATCGCATGAAGTGCGAGGAATTTACTCAATAGAACCTTTTCATCAATCAACAAAATCTCACGTTAAAGAAAATCCACTTTATTTATATATAATAGATGAACTAGATTATTATAAAATAGAATAACTTATAAATTATTTTTATAATATTATCTATTTTAACAAATTTTCATTTAAGAGCATTTTCAAAGTAGAAACTGAATGCTTTTCCAAGTTATTTTGACAGTAGCCCCATTTATGATCAAGGTTGACTTTCTGTGTAGGAAGGATGAGAGAGACAGCATTAGCAGCAGTGATCCCATGAAGCACGACCACCTCCACTATTCATACATTCATTATAAGAGATCACTAGAAAAAAATTTAATTATTCAAAATATTTTAATTTAATTAAAAATTAATTTATTTCAAAGAATTATGATTTTATAAATAAGTATCCTAATAGTTTAAATCCTTCTTTTATATAGAATAATATTCTATCGAAGTGAAAAAAAAAAAAAATTAAACGATTTCTAACAATTCAAATCAATTCCTCGCATCTTAACTTTATTTGTTCATACAAGATGAAAAGCTGTTAAAGAGTAAAAATATGAACAGTTTACAACATATTCTTCACATCTTTAAATTTATATTTTTCTTTAATCAGATACCAACATGTATAAAAAGCAAAGATCTAACATATTAATATATTTATCCATATTATTTTTCCCAAAAAAATTAATTGAATTAAAAAATTTTGAACTATTTTAAATCATGAAGTTTTTATTTGTACAACTTATGGTGATCTCCATCATGACAAGTCATAAGACTGTTTTGGCTGCATGTGATAAAAGGAGATAATGTGATTCATTCAAACTAGTTTATTTAGTTCTGTATTGCACCAACCTGAAAGAAGATTAGTTTATTTTGCTATATATTAATACATTTAATTTTTTCATTCACTTTAAATAATTTTTAGATTTTGAAAAATAATTTATTAATTTTCTTATTCATTCTAAAAAATTCTCCAACTTCAAAAAATTTTTAATTTAAGAAACAACTAATTAATTTTTAATTAAATACTTTATTATTTTTTTTGTTAACTTTAAAAAATCTTTTATATATGTATAAGGAAAATAAAAAATTCTCACATAAAGAGTTACAAGTTTAATCAATGAATATTTTTTATCAATTAAACAAAACTCTCGCGTTAAACAAAATCTAAGTCATCCAGGCTCCATAATTTAGTTCAAAGAGGCCTACTTTAATTGTGTTTAGTTCAGCCTAAAATATTTTATTCTGAATAGTCCATTTCGGTACAGGTCAGCCCAAGAAGTACGAGCCACTAGGTTTTGGTTCAGTCTTTCTGTTTGGATATAATTTGGGCTTTATTTGATAGCTGGGCTAGCATTTATCATCATTGGGCTTTTTGACATGTTTGACATAACTACAAGACCTAATGTAAATATTTGTTGTTATATTTTGCAGTAATATAATTAATTGGAGTCTCCCTTTTTTGTTTCTAATATAAACATAAGCAATGCATCACATTGCACACTATTTTCAAAACTACTATTACACTTCCCTCCACAACCTCAATTAAGCCTCATTGTGTAAAGTCAATGTTACAATTTCCAAAGGGTCCAGAAATGCAAGTCCTTTCAAGTAAGAGATAATAGATGCAATTATTTTGCCTTTTGAATTTGTCTTATTTAGAAGCTACCGAAAACAATTAGCATCAATTATGCTAGTTTCCTCATGAATTCAATGCACATAACTTTACAGGCAGTAGGTCATGATTTATTTTGTTCTCTATCTATAATTATTGAATATACCAAAAGAAAGAGAGAGAGAAAAAAAGTGGCTACCTTCCAATTTTTATGTAAATAAATTAATAATGTTTTTCACAATATAATTATCACCTTTAATTTTCTTGTTAAATTTAAGACTAAAATTTTATTCTAAATATAACAATAAAAATATGCATGTTAAATAGAGAGGGCTTGTTAAATGTAATACTAAAATTAATAAAATAATTATACTAAAGGGAGTTGAGTCATCCCACATATAAGCTAAAGCTAAAGGTTTTGATAAAAAAAAAAAAAAATTATCATCAATCAAACAAAATTTCTACATTAAAGAGAGCATATCTTGTATATATATATATATAATATATGGGAGTCTCCTTTTATTACAAAGTTCTTAACCCATATCTGATATGCTATTTGTAAAAGTCTTCGCAAATTAAGACTAGCTTTCTTGTGCTTCTTCACTGCTTTAATTAATACTAAGAAGGTGCTTACTTTGTCTTCCGGCATTGTTTGAAAATTGCAAGTTTCTCATCAACTTGTGCTAATGAAAATAATAAAATCTTATATTCAAAGTTCATGCCTTCTGTTAGGTACATTAGTTTACATTTTAAATTTAATCTTTCCAAACTGATAAATCTATCCACCACTATCACAAAGCATAATTCTCAATATTAGGCTTGTTGTATGTTAAACAATGTGTATCCTTGTTAGTAAATGTAAAGATATGCCAATACATACATATATTCATAAAATCATACATACATATATACATATAATTGACTAAAAGTTGTTGGAGATATGAGATGAGTAAATACATAAACTTGAGTATTTTTGTTTTTTTTTTTTTCATTACTGAACTTTTATAAATGTTGTATTTAAAATTTTCAAGCTAAATAACTTTTTAATTTTGTATGAGAACAACTGTAACTTTGTCAGTTGCATGCTCCACAAATGTGAGAAATGACATCAAGTTTTGACTTTATCTAGCACGTTTTTGAAACCTGTGAATTTATGACGATTAAATTAATATAAAATAAATAAAGTTTTAATCAAAAAGAAAACATAAGAGTAAGGTAAAATCTTTCACATATGTGCTAAATCTAAGTGAACTAAGTTGGCAAATAACTGTAAGATAATTCAAATCAATAAATTCAACATAGTAAATAGGAATTGCAAAAGGTTCTTAAATTTAGGAAATTTCATAGGACTATCCTATTTAGGAATTTATAGTTGGAAAATTTTTTTCTGTGGGGATAGAGATAGGGAAACTCTCTTTTAAGGAAGTTTGAGGATGGGGATGGAAATCATACCTCTGATCTATGAGGTTCTTGTCCTAGTCAATTATATCTAAATATTATATATATATATATACTAATTTTTAATTATTTCACTTGTTATTTATATTTATGATAATTAAGGTAAAAAATAATTAAAATTTAAAAATAATTACACTCATTATATAGTGGTCTTCTACTTCTTTAAGACTTCGACAACATAGTAGGATCACTTACAAAATATTTCAGAGCTACGATCACATTGTAATAATAAATGTGAAGTGAATATAAAAAAAAAATATTGATTATTTGTGAATTAGGACTAAAGATAAATATAAGAATTAGAATTTTTTGAATGTTTTTATTTTAAATTTAATTATCTTTTTGTTAAACTTATTTTTTTAAGAATGAGCTTATTTATTGTAACTTATAGAATGTAAAAGTTATTATTTAAATATTTTTAGTTTTATGAACTTAATTAAAGCTTATTAGATAATACAAACAATGAGTTTAAGCTTTAAATTTAAGTTATGCACATATTATTTCTTTTTCCTATTTTTATTTAAAAAATTCAAAATTCATGTAGGAATCTATAAGAATCTGTATCTCTATAAAGAATGAAGAAGAGAGAAAAATCTCTTCTAAGATAGGAAATGAAGATAAAAGATATAATTGATTATGATAATGGAGAATGATGAGATGTTCCCAATTCTTATCTCACAAAATTGCAATCTCTAAACCTTAAACTTAATATTTGGCTATATCTCATCATAGGAAGTGATGATACAATAGAATACTTGTTAAGATAGAAGAGAAGAGATGTTAGTTTCTTTTTTTTTAATTGACTCAAATCAATCTATTGGTGAATAGATAATTATGGGTTGGGCTCATTTAAAACCGAGTTAGACTCACAAAATTGGGTCACATTTTGGTTAAAAAGGAGTCAACCTTTTTTTAATCATGTTTTTTTTTTCTATTCAAGTTTATATCAATTTTATTAAGGTGAGGTGAGGTTTTTCTAGTCATAATCAAGTTCAATAACTATAACTACTAAGAACTTGATATAGACTTGTATAATTGTATATAAATAAGTTATAAATACAAAATAGTAATGGTATTGATATAAATCTTATGTACGAATGCATTAGTTATTATTTCATTACTCAAATAGTTTAAAATTAACATAATTTTATTTTTAATATCTTAATTCTTAACTTACTTTTTTTAATTTTCTAAGTTAAGATTTTTTTTTTAATAATAGGGCTTTTGATTTTCTATATAAAAAAGGGTAGACTTTAAAAGTAATCCAAACCTAATTCATTTTACCAAAGAAACTTTTTTATTCGACACATGAACATTACACATGAAAATTAAACACTTCAAAGGCATTGAAAAAAACATTCAGCATATTTTGAACTTTGTGACTAATGTATACTGTCCCATCTTTTCATTGATTATACCCAATGAACCAAAATAATCAATATGTATATGATGAGCTTTTTGGTCAGAAACCTTCCTTGATACATTATTAGCCGTTTAAACTTTCTTAATGTCTAAGTTGGCCGTCCCCTCGTTGTGAAACGATTCCTATCAAATGTATTGAGTTTTTTTTTTTTTTTTTTATAATTTGAAATCAATAAAAGGAAGAGTGAGTTACATAGTCTCACATTGATTGCATTTTTGTTTGGGGAAAAAATGAAAAAAAACAGCTAGAAAGAATTGTATAATTACTTGAAGGTTAATAATTCAGTGCAACTATAAAATTGATTGTATTGATGTAATTATTATATGATATACTAAGAAGAAAATATGTGACAATAACGTATCATATTATATTAATTGTATAATAATTTAAAATAACTTATTGTATTATATTTTGACCCTATTGTTTTTAAATTTTATTTATGAATCTAAAATTCTTTTTGAATTTTTGAATTTACTCCTTCTACTATTTATTTTTCAGTAACCCGCACAAAAATATTAATTTATAACTTTGTTGAGTCATTCCTATATATTTTTTAAAATTTTTCTAATAACTTCATAACTCCTTAATTTTATTCATATTTTCAATTTATGAACTAATATTTTGTGAGATCATTAAAAAATAAAAAATAGACAAAGTGAATTGAAAATTTTTTAAGAAGTTTTGGGTTCTAAATAAAATATAAAAATATTGAGGTCAAAATATAAATATAACAGGTTATTTTAAATTAGTATATAATCAATATATTTTGACATATTATTATTACATATCTTCTTTTAAATATGTCATATAATGGTTGTATCAGTATAATTAATTTTATAGTTGCACCAAATATAATATTTTAATTGAATTATTTTTTCCTCTTCCATGCGAAATATTGAAATTATTCAATTCTCTTTTCTATTATGTACATATGCCAACTTCTTGAAGCTAAAATATGACTCGTGAAGAAAAATGTGTTCTTTTTATTCACAGAAAGAGGATATTGATTTAGTCCGTCTCACAAGCTTCAAATTAAAATCGCATATGTATTACAAATTTTTGTTTAAATAAAAGGAAAATATATTTTTAATCTCTCACTTATTACAAAATTATTATTTTAATATTTACTTATAAAAATATCCAAAATAATCCTTTATTCACTAAAAAATGTTATACTTATTCCTTTACTTTTCAAAAAATTATTAAATTTAGCCCATCTATAAAATCTTAAACCCTAAATCTAAGAGACTAAATTTGTTATTTTTTCAAAAATAATAAGAGATTAAATGTAATATTTTTCAATTAGTGAAAGATTAGTTTAGACAATTCAATAAGTAAAGGATAAAAATAACAATTTTATAATAAGTAAAAGATCAAAAATATATTTTACTCTTTAAATAAATCCACAAAATGTCCCTTTGTTATGTGTACTTTTTGAAGGAAAGTCATTGCACTCAGACCAAGTTTCTTCTATACCTACTTTCACGTATATTAATTTTATCCTCATAAAAGTTGTCACAATTTCAACTTCCATGATAATTGATTAATTTATTTAAATTTAAAATCCACAAGTTAAATTTTAAATTTAATTATTATTAATTAATTGATAATATTAATGGTTTGGGTTTGGGTCAGTGTGGTGGCCTGTTTTCCAACAACCCAAATATTCTTAGGAATAATTTTAATTTATTTTATTAAAAATACATGTTAAAAAATATTTTCAAAATTTTGTTTATATTAAAAACTACAAATTAATATACTAAAAATTAAAAAATTTGACTATTTATATATTGGTTGAATAAATACTTAATAATTGTTTTATTATATTATTAGTATATATCTATAAAGATATTTGCTCAAAATAAATGTAAATATGTAGTTGTAGTTTTCCTTTGCTAAGGCATATTTTGATTTGAGGATAAAAGAGTGTAGATTTTCAAAATAGAAAAGAAGATTATTTAAATTGATATATCTCAAATAAGAAAAATATAATTTATAGACTAAGTAAGAGAATGTATCTTTTGATATTTACCTTTCTTAGCATGCAAGTAATAGTAATTGTAGATGTTAGTTTATTTTAACACTCATTACTAAACGCTGCATCATATGTAGTTTAAAATCATTTTCAGTCAGAAAATGATGGACACCTCTGCTTAAAATCAAACATAAATGATAACACTAACAACTCTCAATATTACTATCAAAGACTTTGTCCATTTATAAAGAAATTATCTATATATAATTAATATTGCAAATTTCCCTTCCACCAAAGAGTGAGACCACTAGATGTACCAATCAGATTGACAACTATGAGAATGTATCTTGAAGCCACATATCGTTTGGGTAATATAAATATAAATATCAATATATATATATATATATATATATATATATATATATATTAGATTTTTTTGTTGTATTCCATAATGAAAACCATGTGTGAGGTGGGAATGAGAATTGATTAAATCCTGTTTTAGACGGCAACTGATGGGAAATTTCATAAAAGTGGCAATTCCAGCGAGTAAAATATAATTTAATATCTTATTTATTATGAAATTATTATTTTTATCTTTTACTTATTAAAATGTTTAAATGATCCGTTATTCATTTAAAAAATGATACATTTGATCTCCCATTTAAAAAAAAATCTTAAATTTAGTTTATTAGATTTAGTGTGTAGAATTTAGTAAAGAGATCAAATTTGATAATTTTTTGAAATGTAAAAATCAAATATGAGATTTTCAAATAAAAAAAAAATTATTTTAAATGTTATAATGAGTGAAAAATTAACATAATAATTTTGTTATAAGTTAAAAAAGTATATATTTTTTTCTCTAATTCCAACTATTTTCATAAAGTTGGTGGGCCCGTTTAGAGTGGGTACCTCTAGTTTTGTCTCTTTTTAGTAACCAAAGTGTCACTTATTGTCCATCCTTCTTCACTAATCAAAACCAAGTAAAAATATCACATATGATATATTATGCACAACTAATTAAGGGCTGTTTGGCCCTACTCTTGGAAAGCAAAATTATTTATTTTAAAAAAATAATTTATTTTAGTTTTTAATTAGATGTGGGTAGTCCAATTCGAAAGTTGCTTCCATGATAAAATATATTCTTAAAAATTATTAGTTGACAGCTCTATAACCCTAAAAAAATGAACGGAGCATCAAGACAAAAGAAGATCTTTCAATTTTTCCTCAAATAGTGATATGTATGGTTAGATTTTAAGTTGACAGTTCAGATATTTTCTATAAAAAATTTTAATATTTTATAATAATAAATTTAGATAGTTGGATAAAAATTCAACTGCTCGAATTACTATTCTCGATCTCAATTTGTATCAAGATAGTTGAAGAGTAAAGTACAAGTGAGAGGAGCCTAGTCAAAAGTGATAGTAGCTGATTGAGGCCACCAGTTAAAGATCTATACTTGAATGCAATACAAAATACTAGAATTTAAGATAATGTGCAATTTAATCATCAAATCAAGCTTAAAAAGATAAGGTCAGACCTTAATTAAAAAAAAAAAAAAAAAAGAACCTTGAGATTGTTTTTAAAATTAATCGGGTTTTTATTTAATCAGATTTTATTTCTTTTTTAGGCTGAACAGGATTTTAAAGCTATAGTTTTTGATCGCGTTGCATAAAATGTGAAGGATCGGGATGAATCTGCATCAAAAGAGTTCACAGAAGAAGATGCAATCCTTGAGCGCTCCATTCTATGAGCGAGGCAGCTAGAGGACAGCAACTCTCCATTTTTTTTTAAAGCTGGTCCCATTGATGTAATCAAAGCTTAGTACCAAATTAAATAGGTAAAGATTAGAAATTGCTGAATCAACTACCCGATACGAGGCTTTGGTGAAAAAAGAAATCCAAACCCATTTTTTAATCAGACCTTTTTAATTGGATTTTATTAGTTTTAATTTAAATATATTTTTAAAGTTATAATTAAGTATAATACTCAAAATAGGAAAATAAAAAAAGGACATGTAACGACGAAATGATCATGGCTATCATAATTGTGCCAACCTTACAATAGGCTATGAATTATAATATTTCAAGGCGATAAGAGATGCGATATGCTGTTGCCTTTTACACAAATTTAGATATTATAGGAAATAAAGGCTATGTATATGTCCCTTTTCTCTCTTATTCTAAATTGTTATTTGTAAATCATTATTTGACACATCAAATAACCTTGGAATGGCTTGAAATTTTGTCTGGGGACTCTGATAAATCCCTTATTCTAGAAAATTTTATTAGAACTAGAAATGCGTTAATGGGGTGATTAAACCCAAATAGTATAGGTTGTTACTAAAATGACAAAACAAGGCACATTTCCTAAATTCCATATTTGAAGTACTTAAATGACATTTCAAACTAACCAGTCTAGGTATTACCATAACTATTTAAAATCATTCATTTGTTCAAATATTATTAATTGCAAAATCATTGCTATGTATGTCTTTTATAATAATTAGATTATAAAATTATTTAAAAAAACCGATCAAATACAACTGTGGATAAAAATATTTATGGTTTTGTAAGACACTAATTATTTTTGTTAACATATTTTTTAAAAATTAATCATTTAATCTTTATAATTTATTTCAATTTTTAATTTGATCTTTATAATTCAACAAGAGCTGCATACAAAACACACAAGGAAGTGTTAATAAAATTTTTGTAAGTCCAAAAATGATCCATGTGATGCAATCCCCAACTATTTCTTCGTCTCTCTTTTCATTCATGTTTTCTTTTACACATATATACATATCTCTCCATAACTACAATCTCAAATTCAAATCCATTCTTTTCTATGCTTCTTCATTTGACCAATGGAAGATGAAGGTGTCCATGTGATTCGTAAGCCCAATTTAATTGACAAGATGAGTATGGAGATGGGTGGTACAAAGATGAACACTATCAATGGATTCTTCAAAGAATTTAACTTACGCTTACATCTAAATGTGACGGAGTCTGGGGACACATGGACATGGCTTCATTCTCCCCAATTTAGCTCCACTTTTTTCTTTTAATTATTTTATCATAATTCATAATATCTGTTCATACGAAAATTTAAAATCAAAATCACTTGAATGAGTGTGATAGGCATTGTTATTAAACTAATCTTACTATGCTTGCTTCAACATTACTTTAACCACATAGTATGAAAATAAACAGTGGTATCAAATTTTTTTTACTGTGAAGACTAAATTAAAATATGAAGTAAATTATAAGGGCTTAATAATTACATTTTTTTTTTAATAAAATTTTTTAAAGAAAATCTATGACACTTGAAATCCTAGCAAGGCAAAATGGGCTGAGATTCTCTATCATCATATAAGTAATGACTATAGAGGACGTTACAAACAAAGTACATATTTAAAATTATTTTGGTGGCTCTCTTTATTTTCTTCTCAAATGCCCTCTTCAGTCATATTTATGAGCGTAGAGAATCTTCACCCAAGCAAAACACCCTAATATGCCAAACTCTGCACGCTTGGTAGGATTAATATATTTTGAGAATGATAATAACGATAATGTGTTATTTTTAGTGCACTTATAATTTTGAGTATATTAGTACATCTAATTATAATATAAGGATATAATTGTAATAATATATATATATATATATAAAATAATAATATTATAATTATACCATTATATTATAATTAAATATATTAGTGCACTCAAAATTTTATTTAAGAATATTCTTCCATGAAACAAAATTTTGTAGTCCATTATTATGTTTGGCATGATATTGAATACAAAGAGAAAAAACTAATCAAATAATAATAATACCCTTTATAAAAAAATATTTTCAATTTTTTTATTTGTAAAATAAACATTTTGGAATACTCATAATAAAAAGACAGTAAAATATTTATTTTTATTTTGTAAGATAAAAAAAATAAATGAACATGGCTGAACCAAGTTGCTTCAGTCTTTCCCTTCATCGTTTCATTTGTTTAAACACAAAAAAAAAAAAAAAAATTGCAGAAGTTAATGAGAATGGAGGGTCCAAGTCAATAAATGTGCTTTGGCAGTGGTGGGAAAGCATAATCTGAAATCATTTCTCAAAAGCAAAGAGAAACAAAATACAGAAACGATATAAAAGATGATGTTGACCTAGGAGCAACTGGTGGGTGAGAAATTAAATTAAAAAATATCTTATCTATATCAAATTAAAAAATAATTATGTAAAATATTAAATTAAAACATAGACTAAAATATAAGGCATGTATTTTTAGAAAACAAAAATATACAGTATCCTATAATTAAAGATATGTTGTATTTAATTTTTTTTAACAATTAGCTAGTAACAAAACAATTTCCCCACAATGAAAGCCATGCAACCATTTTTTTTTAAACTAAAATACCCTAATATAATATTTTGTCAGTTTACGCAATATCGTAAGTCATAAAATAGATTTAGTTATAATACAAAGGTATTGAGTCATCTTTTTTGAAAGAAGAAAAATCATTTTACTCTTAAATAAAGTAAAAGGTAACGTCTTTATCTTTTTACAACAAGAATAATATATTTTGGTAGGTATATAAAAATAAAAAGTGTACACATGTGATATGACATGTGAAGAAATGGAAAAAGAAATAAAAGAAAGAAATGACCAATCCTCTATTTAATTTAGGTGTTGCAAAAGTCAACGCTCATGTTTCTATCATTCACATTAATGGATTTGCTTGTAGAGACAATTATTACACACAACTATATATTTAAACTAAATATATTTTTTATTTTTTAAATCAAGTGATAAACTTTTTTGAATTAGTCTTGCTTTGTTGAGAATAACCTATCTCTACTAATCTAAAAATTAATATAAATTATATATTTTGTACTTTCTTAACTTTTTCAATTAGTATAAATTATTTTATTCTATTTGATATGCTTGAATTATAATATTGCGTGTGAAAATATACACTCCCCCTAAAATCAAAAGTGTACAGTTACCTTGTATAGCATATGAAATATTAAATATAATATTTGGATATTATATATCTCATCCAAAATAACCTACTTTGACAAGTCTAAAAATTAATCTAAGGTACATTCTTATTTTTTTTTCTTGAAAAAATCATTTAAGTTAAGGTAAATTATCCTCCTTTCCCAATCACATGAGCGTATACTTTATCTTAAAATGTATACTTTATCTTAAAAAAAAAACCACTACATTTGTCTCTATTTCAATAAAAGATAACTATAATTACACTAATTTAATCAAAATATTATATCAAGAATTAATTAAATATAAAATTTTACTAATATAAATAGTCAATTTTTAAAATTTAAAAATTTTCTTGAACGCAAATTTAATAATTTGTTAATATTTAATAATTTAAAGATAATATTTACATAAAGATATGTAATAAATATACATGTAGTCATAAATTTAATGTTTTTAATATAATCCAAAGTTATAATTTTTAACTAATAATATTACAATAAAATATATAAATATATTTTGAGAAAAATCACAATTTGATCCCCACATTTTGCTTTAGCAACAAATTAGTCTTCAAAAAATTTCAAATGACAAAATGGTTATTCGGTAATTGATTAGTAAGCAAAATAGTCATTCCTAAGAGGATTGGAATTGACAGAGAGCTACTATTGTTTATTAATTAATTTCTGAAAAACCATTTTGTTATGTTAAATTCATAGAGGTCTAATTTGTTATTGACGCAAAACGTGGAGATCAAATTGGTGTTTTTTAAAATAGTTTTTTTATTAAATTAAATTAAATATTTTAATAAAAAATTGATATTATTTTAAAGACGTTTGACCGATTTTTAGTTTCAAAAAGTAATTATATTTTTAAAACAAAAAAAATCATATAATTTAAATATCTCTTAAAAATAAAAAGATAATTTACGCTTTCTAATTAATTATTCTCCTTCCTTCTGGGGAAGCCACAATTTCATACCCATTAAATGCGTAATTGGGTGCCACCTAACCATTGTCAAGGTGAAAAGTGTTTAATATTTTTATTTTTTGGGGCAAAGCGAAGTGTTTAATATTAAGAAACAGAAGAGTAGTCATCTTTCTTAGTTTCGTTGGTGAAATCAGAAAATTAAATTTCGTTTTTTTTTTCATTAGTGAGCAAATTAAGAAGCGCCCATTATCTTTTTTATTTCGTCCCTCAAGAATTTTAAACATGATAAATATAAATTTTATTAATTATTTAAAGATATGTGTATAATTATTTGCAAATAATTATATAATTTTAAAATTAAATTATATATTATTTATGTTATTATTGGTTAATTATACATTTATTATAAGTTAATTAACAATGTGATGACAAAGATAAAAATAACTGTATTTAAATTTTATTCTTATTTTTTTAATGCAAAAAATAAGCCTCTATTCATCCTATAATTAGGTTATCTAACAATTTGTGAATTTGCTTTAGTGCATGAAAAATTAATAATTTTAATAATTATTCGAATTTTTCTCATCAAATTACAAAAATAAATTTTCAAATTTTTCTAGGGCGTTTACTTAGCAGCGGACACATTTGTGACTTGTGAATGAAAAATAATAATTTTTTAATGAAATATATATTGTAATAAGATACAAAAAAAATATGAATTAATTACATTACCATCTTATAAAAGTGAATCTTATAGATAATTTACAAAAGCAATGTGTACTAGCAAACCTTCTAGCAGAAAAAAGAAGCACGCGGATTTGAATATTCTTTCACAAAGTCAAATCGCCTAAAGCTTGAAAAGATGAAAAATATATTTTTGATTTTTGATTTATTATTTATTGAAATGTTTAAAATAATTTTTATCTATTAAAATATGCTATACTTAATTCTCTATTTTTGAAAATATTATTAAATTTAGTCATTTTAGTAAATTTTAAACTTTAAATTTAAGAAACTAAATTTGATATATATTTTTTAAAATAAAATATTAAATGTGATATATTTTAATAAGTGAAAGATTATTTTAAATATTTTAATTAGTAATTGACTAAAATAATAATTTTATAACAAGTGAAGAACTAAAAGTATATTTAACTTTCTTTAAAAAACAACAATAATTTAACTAGATTACTTACTATTGTGGGTCTTACAAATAGGAAAAAGTAAAAAGAAAAAGAAAAGTAAAAAAATTTTTAGTGGAAAGTGGACGAATAAACGAGCTAACGAAACAAATGCTAAAAGAATTACTTTCTGATAAAAGTGAATCTTATAAATAATTTACAAAAATAAATTGCGACGAAAAAACTTTTACCAGAAAACATGCACGCGGATTTGAATATCCTTTTCAAAAGTTAAATCGTACAAAATTGGCAAATCTTGAAAAATAAAAACTACTATAAATTCATTAGATTGCTTAATTATTGTAGTCACTTCTAAAAAAGAAAAATAAAAGAATTAATTTGTTTGTTAATTTACTCTTATACTTGTTAACTTTACTTTTTATTTTTCAATAACTTATACGACAATATTAGTTTATAATTTTATTAATTTATTCTTATATTTTTTTATTTTTCTAATATCTCAATAACTCTTTAATTTTATTCTTATTTTTGAACTAATAGTTAATTTTGTGAAGCTACTAAAAAATAATGATAAAAGGGGTAAATTGAACATTTTAAAAAAATTTTGGACTCAACTAAAATTTAAAAGTATTGGGATCAAAATATAAATTTAACAAATTATTTTATGTTGACATATAATTAATATATTTTAATCTGTCATTGTTATATATTTTTTCCTTAGTATGTTATATAATGATTGCACTAATATAACTAATTTTATTATTACACGACTTATATTTGTAAAAGTAAATATAATTACTTATGATTATTAATCAAAATATGAATTATTTCATGTGGAGCGTTAAAATTGAAATCTTAAAATCTAAAATAATAGTAAAAATAACAGGTGATTCCTTTGAAGTAGACTAGGTTACTTTCTTACAATAGGAGAAACAAAGAAAAAAAAAAAGGGAGAAGTGATTTGAAAAAAATATTAAAAAAAGTTAAAAACCACCATAAATTAAACTAGATTACCTTCTTACAAGGGTGAAACTTAAAGAGGAAGAAAAAGGGAAAGGACTTCTGGTGGAAAGAGGACAAAACCAAAGGGCTAAACTGGCCCACTATAAATTAAACTAGATTACCTTCTTACAAGAGTGAAACTTAAAGAGGAAGTAAAGGGGAAAGGACTTTTGGTGGAAAGAGGACAAAAACCAAAGGGCTAAACTGGCCCCCTGGTAAACAAACAAACACCAACAGAATCCTCAAATAAAGCCTACACTAGAGAAGCAGGAGAAAGAGGAAGAAAAAAAAAAGATACAAATGGCTTGTAAATAGCTGTAATAGGGATTGTTATGAAAAAAGAAAAAAATAAGAATATTAGAGAGACTTCTTTTTGTTTTGTTGAAACTTATATAAAATTTTCTTCTATCTTTAATATATATATATATATATATATATACTTTTTTAAAATTAAAATTTATGCTAAATATTAATGTGTTTTTGAATGGATGGCTTATGGTAGAATACAGTAAAAATGCCAAGAGGATTAAATCAAAACGGGAGTGAGCATTCTATTTTTTCTTTTGGAAAAAAGAAATCATTTTAGTTTTTTTCAAAATATACTAAATAATCAGCAATGCATTTAATACTAACTTCATTTGATACGACACAACAAACTAAAATTGATATATGTAGTTACTGAAATATATAAAATTAATTTTATTTTTTGTTAAAAGCATTTCTAATTTGAATTACCTTACAATGTATTTGACTTAGAGATTAAGAAACATAAACTTTTATTTATATACTAAAATAAAAATTTATTTTAATAATAGGCTCTTTTGATTTTGTTATTGAATTTATTTTTTAAACTCTGATTATACATAAGTAAAAAAAAAAAATTATGTTTTCTGTGGACAAAAGTTGGGGATTGAGGATGAAAGTTCATTCATTGAGGACAAAATCACATCTGATTAATATTATTTTTAAGAATTAAGTTAAATATAGACTCACTCAAAAAAGAAAAAAAAAGAAGTAAAATTACTTGTCACCTAGTATGAAATGGACTACTTCTGAAGAAAAGCTCTGTGTGCATTATCACAACGCGAGCTCTGCAGGTACATATGGACAAAGTGACAGAGCAGAGAATCCACAGAGTATTAAGAGAGTAAGAGGATAGAAAGTAGGAGAGAGACAACGAGAGAGAAAAAGAGGTAAAGGCAGAAAGAAGCAAGAAGAAGAATGAGTGGAGGTGGGGAAGAAGAAACGACCTTGGAGTATACTCCCACATGGGTTGTTGCTCTCGTTTGCACTGTCATCGTCGCCGTTTCACTCGCCGCCGAACGTTTTCTTCATTTTGGCGGAAAGTTTCTTAAGAAGAAGAATCAGAAGCCGCTCTACGAAGCTCTTCAGAAAATCAAAGAAGGTTCTGTTCTGTTCTGGGTTCTTTACTCTTTTTTATTATTATTTTTTATGTTTTGTTATTTTCTCTTTCCTCCATTTGTGGATGTGCAGAAACTTTTAATTTTCAATTTTTAATTTTTTTTGGTTCACTTTTTCAGAGCTGATGTTGTTGGGTTTCATATCGCTGCTTCTAACGGTAACACAGAATGGTATAACCAAAATCTGCGTTCCGCCGGGTTGGAACCGCCATATGCTTCCTTGTGAACCGACGGAAGGGGAAAGCAAAGAATCAAAAACACCCACATCCCATTTTCAGAGTGCCTTATCTTTCCCTGACATTTCTGGAACTGCTCGTCGTCTTCTTGCTGAGGCATCAGCATCTAAAACCGAATACTGTGCTCGTAAGGTAATACTGCACATTCATCTGTTGAGATTGCTGGGCTTTCAATTTGGTCGCTGATGGGTTGCTTTTTTCAAGTTAGTCCGTCAATCGTTCGTTAAAATGCTCGTATTATGTCATGTCATCCTATCTCTGTTACAAATTTAATGCCAAATTTAATTGTCCGCTTACTTGGATGCCAAATCTGAGGCGTGATTTAGTGATGCCAAGTAAGAAAATGACATTCAATGGCGTATAATTTCGAAAGGGAAAGAGACGAAATTGAAAGACATGATGTGCAGGAGACCAAATTAAAAGTTCATCAATCTGTCGTGGCCAAAAAAGAGTTTTATTCTTATTTTCTTTTGAGTCTCCTTTCAGCTATTAATCTTTATCTAGAATTAAGCACTGAGCTGTTGGCTGTGAACACGCACATCAGACATGATATGTGTGCATTCTGTTCTAAGTCTTATAATTTGAGAAGGCAAGGAAGCTTCTAAAAATAAAAAGACAAATATTCAGATCGCTATATTATTATTACACATCAGTTATCTGGATTTTTAAAGTGGGGATCTAACCCTGTCAATTACTTATGCCATGCATTTTACTTCTTAATTACTCGAACTATAGTCACATAACCTCCTCTGTTTTTTGCTTTTCAGAACAAGGTATCATTATTATCTGTGGAGGCCATTCATCACCTGCATATCTTTATATTCGTCCTAGCTTTAGTCCATGTGACCTTTTGCGTTCTGACTGTTGTTTTCGGAGGAGCAAGGGTGAGTATCTAATACACTTTTATTTAAACTATGCTTGCTCATAATTAATTTCGTTTTATTAATAATCCATCTGTTTTGTATAGATACGTCAATGGAAGCTCTGGGAAGATTCAATTGCTAAAGAGAACTATGAAACACAGAAAGGCAAGTGATCAGCAGTGTGTTCAATTTTTTTAATCAATCTGTAGACTCTGATGGATATTTTTCAAGTCATCATGATGCTACTTTATTATCTTTCCGCTCCTGTGAACCATGGAACCATTAAAAGCAATTAATTTAATATGTTATATTATCTATTTAACTCCTAGCAAAGCTATTTTAAAAATATTTCTTTTCTCCACTGCTCCTCATATGCATATTGGATTACTGCAGTTCTGGAACCCAAAATCACTCAAGTTCACCAGCATGCTTTTATTAAGGGTCGGTTTCTGGGTTTTGGTAAAGACTCTGCTCTGATGGGTTGGTTGGTAAGTTGTTCATAAGTTTACCATGGTCTGAAACTTTGAATTGATAAAGATATAATCGTGTCGCCCATGCTAAAAGGAGAAAACTTATATATTGTTCCTTATATATTTATGTTAGGTTCTCCAATCAGTTAATGACATTTAGACAATTTTTACACGTCATTCATTTATATATTAATACTATTAGCTCCTACCTTTTAAAAAATTATCCACATGTCATTAGCTAATTGGAGGAACTTGATATAAGTATATTAGGAACAGAATATAAGTTTTTTCCATGCTAAAACCCCCTTCTAATCCTTTTATATGAAGATTTTCTATGTAATTCTGTCTCCTTCTCTTATATAATGCACCCTGACACAAAATGCACATGGAGACAGGGATAGAAAATAAGATAACTGATTATTACAAGTCCTAAACAATGCACCCCAACACATAATCTATCTTACCCTTGCATTTTTTGTTTCGTGAAGCTTAATATCAAGCCATTTATGTCTAGTCTTTGTCCTGCTTGAGTGCACCTTAGTTGACGTTACAAGAGACCATGACCTTGTAAAGGAGTGGAAGCAGAATGCAATATAAAATGCTGCAGGGATGGAATGAGTAGTTTGGCCTAATTTTGTAGGCAAGTGGCTGATCTTTCAGCCTAAAGATTCGATTATTGAAGTCTTACCAGTGCCTCGTTGTCTCTGAAACTGTTACGTTCTCCTTTTCCTATAACTCTTTCCTCATTAGTTTGATTGCCTCTATTTGGTTCATTTCTTTATACTCTTAAGCTCAGATTAGCAAATTCCTTGAACACATCTAAAGTTTGTTCACAAGGTAGACTACATGACATATTTGTAATGCCAGAAAGTCATTGCTAAGTGCATGTTAAGCATTTCTATACATTTTTAGTTAATTATCCTAATCTTGCATGTTTCTTTCAGCATTCCTTTTTCAAGCAATTTTATGGCTCTGTGACTAAAATGGATTATGTGACCTTACGGCTTGGTTTTATAATGGTAAGTTTCTGGTATATGATGCAATGTTTATTGTCAAATAATCTTTAATCTGGCTATTAGCCAGTAGCCTCCAAGTAAGAATATAATATCATTCTTTTGTATGCTACTCTGTTGTAGACACACTGCAGGGCAAATCCGAAGTTTAATTTTCATAAATACATGATACGGGCCCTTGAAGATGATTTCAGACAAGTTGTTGGTATAAGGTAAGTGCTTCTGTAGATTCAATTTGTAGTCAGTACTAACTAATAATGCTTTTGTGCTTATCATACATATTAATCAGTTAGACTGCCCTATCTTTCTTGTTTTGTCCTATAGTTATAATGTTAAGTCGCAGATTCTGATACTCATGATCATATTTGTTGTGGTTGCAGTTGGTATCTTTGGATCTTTGTGGTCATTTTCTTGTTGCTTAATATTAATGGTATGCTACTTGACCTAACAACACTTGTGTTATGTGATAGTTACACCCCTTTTTTTTCCCCAAAAGGAAAAGGCTATCAACAATATACTTTTTCCTATTAGGAGTCATTTACCTAATTTCTTTTGATTTTTTTAGTTGTTAATAAGACATTACTTTCTGTCTCAAAATTAAGATTTTTTTTAATCTTACAGGTTGGCATACGTACTTTTGGATAGCCTTTATCCCTTTCTTCGTAAGTATCTTGACAAGATTTGTTGCACTTTTGGGGACATGTGCATTGTCATGCACATATAATTTATTCTGCTTGCAGACTCATCATGTCTCAATTATGTACAGGTGATACGATAAAAAATGGAAACAGTTGCCTGTAGTTATATCTATTAATCTAAATAAGGGAACTCAAATAAAAGCAAAATGTTGTTTCTATGCTATGTCATAATTTTTCTGGTTCCTTTTCTTTATCAGCAGAGTTACTTGGGAATTGATCTTAAAGCATCCTTTGAATTCTGATTGCAATATGAGTAACCACTACTGATACATCTTTAATTTTCCTTTTGTTTTATACTTAAGCCTGTGAAATTGAAAATTTATTAGAAGTTGCACCCTCAAACAGGCCCAAAAGTTCTTCTATTCAATTTCTGGTTGACATAGAGAACCTCCATTTTTGTTTAAAATTTGTTAAGCAGACACAATGCCACCTTCTTCTTTATAGTGTTTTTTTACCTTCAGTACTCTGTAAGATTTGATTAAGACTGAACCCTGGTTTAAAATTATCTCAGAATTCCCTTTCCTTTCAATTTGTAATTTAAGAAATGTCTTACATGTCTGTAAGTGTCGTACTTTCTATCAGTTTTGGTTTCTTGTCAACTGAATATGGATTGACATATAATCTCACCATGCAATTTGACAAAGTTCAGGGACTTCATGTTTGAAAATTTTCTTCTAATTTTTCTTAGATTCTTTCATTCCCCGCTTTGTATCTTCCTCTATATTTATTCCATTATTCTGATTTGCAATCTTTCAGCTTCTATTAGCTGTGGGAACCAAGCTGGAGCATGTGATAATACAATTAGCTCATGAAGTAGCTGAAAAGCATGCTGCCATAGAAGGTGACTTGGTTGTTCAACCTTCGGATGATCACTTTTGGTTTCATCGGCCTCACTTTGTTCTCTTCTTGATTCACTTCATCCTTTTTCAAAATTCTTTCGAGATAGCATTCTTTTTCTGGATATGGGTGAGCAAATTCCTTTAAAGTATGATAGACCTGTTTAATATTCTCATTCTGCTTTCATTGACCCTTTTGGTTTGGAAATAACAAATATAAACTCATAGCTGTAATGAACATAACCTTATCTGCTTATGCATCTCAGGTTACTTATGGCTTTGACTCCTGCATAATGGGACAAGTCCGTTACATTGTCCCTAGGCTCATTATTGGGTAATTGCAACGCTGTTCCTTCCCTTTAAGTATTGTGGTTTATTTCTTGGCTAACTTATTCTCTTAATCCATAGGATTTCACTTAATTTTCATTTGGTTGCTATAGTGCAGAATTTTTTTATTGGATCCTTAAAGTTTGAAAAAAACTTCTAATCTAGTCCTTATCCCCTGCCAATGTAACAGATGATGACAAGGTTAATCATATGCTATCTTGACACTGTAAATATGCATGATTTATGCTAACAAAAGAAGTAAAAAGTACATGAAGTGAAATTCACTCAGGTTTATGGCATGTGATGCTGCCTAGATTAAGTGGTTGGTTTATTTTGGCATAATTCATGCATTTTCAGTGTCAAAATAGCATATAACCGGTTACATTAGTAGAATTTAACTGCCCTCAAATGGAAGTTTAACAACATGGACCAAAATAAATTTTAAAACTATAGGGTTTAAATTAAAAAGTTGAATGTGACTCTAGGGACCGATAATTATTTAATCTTCGTTCTTTATTTTCTTATTTTATGCATGCTGAATCTCATTCTTCTTTCTCTCCATTTTCTTCCCATTTGTTGGGGTTTCAGGGTATTTATCCAGGTGCTCTGTAGCTACAGCACTCTACCCCTTTATGCACTTGTTACACAGGTGCGTTTGAATTGCTGTTCAAACTGAAATATACACTCAGTTTCTCGCATCAGATCCCCTCATGGGAGGATATTATATAAAGCTATCATTTTAGTTGCATCTCACTGTTTATTACCAGTCAAGAGCATATCAACGATTACAAGGATGCCACATGACAGATAAATCAATAATATTCACTACTTGGTCAATTTGCAAATTTTCATTGTTTACGAAGCAACAAAAATGATAATGTTAAGAATTCGGTGTGGATCCCCTGCAGTAAAGTGGTTTCTGGAGTATTCTGCAGTAACTATTTTAAACCATTGGACAAAAATTCGATCATCAATAAAAATCTGAACCTTTAGATTTTCAGGGCTCAAAATCGTTACAACAGAAAGTACTACAGTAGATAATCTGGATTCGTTAAAAAATATTCTGACTTTGAATCCAGGCATGTTTGCATTAACTTTTCTCTTTTTCAAATAATGTGTAGATGGGGACACACTTCAAGAAGGCGATTTTTGATGAGCATGTGCAAGTGGGGCTTGCCGGTTGGGCAGAAAAGGTAAAAAAGAAGAGAGTACTAAGAGGTGACCAATCTGGCCAAGGCAGTTCTCATGATGGTCCTTCAGTGGGACTCCAGATGGGGTCCTTCTTTAAACGGGTAGCTGCCCCAGAAGACAATCATCCTGCCCCAAAATCTGAGGGCTCCAATTGAGTGTTGCAATGTGAACTAGAATCATAGTAAATTAGTAGTAGGTCCTGTGTGATATAACAAGATGAACTGTAAAAAATGGTAAAAATAGCTTTGTAACTTTTATATATTTCTATTATAGACTAGTAATTGTGATAAACCCATTGCAATTTTTTTTTAAATCAGGTGTTTTGAGGATGTTGGAAGTATTCATGTGCAATGAGTAATTTTATATACTCAATTTTGGAATTAGAATTAAATTGGCCTTAAAACGCATAGCTTGATGACGTGGTAGGGAAAGGTTTTAAAATTTTTTTGAGTTAGCAAAAATAGTCACATCAAGTTTTTTAGTGGCCACATCAGCTTTTTAACGGCCACATTAGCATTTCAGTTAACTGTGTGTGAAGCGGGATAAAATTTAGTTGAATGATGAATTAAATTGAGAAAATAGCAGGATAAAATTTAGTTGAGTGAGGAATTAAATTGAGAAAATAGCTTAGTGAAGAATCAAAATAGAGTTTTTCTCCTATTAAGATATTAATTATTATCTCAAAATTTTACCCAAAAAAAAAAAAAACAGTTCTCTTTCTCTTCCCTGTCCGTTTCATCTTCCCCACGTTTCCTTTTCCATTATTCTATAGTACTTTGCCATATGCAAATCTGCATCTTCCAGTCGCTTCCTCTCTTTATTCCATCTTTCTTCACGGTGTCTTCCAATCTTCCTTCTCTTCCAAAGCCTTTCTTCTCTCTCATTGGCAGTTTCTTCCTCTCTTTCTCTCGCATCTAGAAGCACCACTGGGAATGTGCTACCAGATTGGAGAGCCTCCTCTAGTTGATAGTCCACGCTTCGCTGGCACTGGCAGCCACCAGATCAGAGAGTAGAGCTTCGCCAGACGACGTTGGAGACACCGGCGGAACCAAGTAGTGCCCAGGGTGGGCATATGCCCCCATTGGAATGATAAAGATTACTTTATATTGTATTGGGTTTGGGTACTGTGCCCCCATAACTCTAAAGCTTTTGAACCCTAACTCTATTTTTGTTTAGCACTCAAATAACTGAGTTATGTAATATTTTTTAATTATTTAACATGTTAACACGTAACTCTTACTAAAAGCCCTTAATTATTATTGTTGTTATTATTTCCTCTTTTCTTCTTCTTCCCTTTTTTTTATCCTATTCTATCCCTATTGTTCTTATTCGTTCTCCAGTTCTTCTTCACTTTTTCCTCCTTCTTCATATTGTCCATGTTACAAAATAGAAGGTTCATAAAAAAAAAAAAACTAGAACAATCATATATATATATATATATATATATATATAGCATTTAAATGGACATAGTTTTTCAAACACTTAATGATAGTATTGTATACTAAGTTATTAATTTTAACTTTAAAATTTTATTTAAATAATATACTGTAAAAATATAATTTTTTTAAAAAAATTGACATTAGAGCAGTAATTTTTTCTCAAAATTTTTTGAATTTAACATCTACTAACAACAAATAGAGATTAATTTAAAAGATTTATTATTAGAACATGAAAAAAGAAATTCAAAGTTTAATATATTTTTATAATAAGAAACAAAAAACATATTTGTAAGGAATTATATTAATTTTGCCCCCACTAATCTAGGGTCCTAGCTCCGCCACTTGTTGGAGTGCATAAGCTTCGTCAGACGATATCAAAGAGCACAAGCTTCGCGAGGTCTGAAAGTGGGTGCATCTTTCTGGGCATGGAGAAAAGTGCAAATAGACAATATGGTAATTATATAACCCATTCTAGGAATTGGTTCACATTCCTTCAATTAGAGGAGGTATTGCTGATTCCTATACCTGAGGGAGTGAAGATTTACCATGCAATAAACCAACCAAATATAGAAATGAGCCTTTCTTATTTCCTCTCCATGGCTTCATTTCTGGTAAGCAAACACATACATTGGAATGATTTTAATAGAAATGAGAATGAGAGATGAAATTAGAGTTGATGGAAAGGAATAATTTGGCCCACAAGTATGTTTGATTTGCAATGGCGAGGAATGACAATAGATGTGGAATGAAACATTAATGAAAACTCTAATATATCCTTGAAAAATAATAAAATAATATATAAAGAAAGAAATAGGTTAGGACATCGTGCTCCTTTTCCCGCCCTTTTCACGATTACATGGTCCTCATTTGCAACGGTAGCTAGCCATGTCAGCGTGCGACCACCATTGGATTGTTGTCAAAACATATGCGGGTCGGATGGGAAGAATGCATTTGTTATTATATAAGAATTGCATTATAGAAGATGGAAGAATTTAGTTTGTTTTTTGCAGAGCATTAAATCTTTGAAAGAGGAATCATATGATTCTTTAAGATTTGGCTGAGTGAGACACATTTTAAAAAGGAATCTTTCGGAAATGTTTGCCTTCCCTGAGAATATAAAAACTGAGAATTTTATGACTTAGCTTTGTGTCTTAAATTGCAAGTTGAAGGCTTAAAGGAGCTAAATGTGATATTACTTATAATGGTTTCTAATTGGTATTAAAGAGTTTTTAGGATGTTGTTGATTCCAAGAAGCTATTGTTTTGTTGTAGTATACATTTGTATATGTGATGTATTGCCAATTCTATATGCTAGAGGTGAAAGCTGAATTATTTAATGTGTTGGTTGCATATTGAGATGGCCACTTCTAGCATGGGTGAAAGTAGTGCAGGAAGTTTTCATGGGCTAGGCAACAGGAATTACTACTGCAGCAAAAGGGAAATCCCGGAGCAATTGAGTTGAAGGGATTTTAAGGGCTATGAAGTGGGTGGTTGTGGTGAATGCCATTGTATCTGGGTTTATTTTGTTATTGTTGTTTGTTTTATTGTTGAAGGATCACTAAGGCATGTGTATGACCATGTTTGGAAGTGACAGTTTTTTTTTTTTCTTATGTAACACTCATTGTGATTAATATATATATATATATATATATATATATATATATATATATATCTATCTATCTATCTATTTATATATATATGGATTTACTTTTGTGTAGCTACTTTGTGTCTAAAATTTCTTGCATTATTTATCTTTTGCAAGATGTTGTGCACGTGGTAATGACAACTGCTATACATTTTCTATCCTTTGTAGCCTAACCCAACTGTAATATCATCATATCCATATTTAATTTCCAAAGCAGCATACATTCATATATATATATATATATATATATATATATATATATATATATGTACAGAACACAAATTCTGCAAAGTTTAATAATAATTCCTCTATGTCTCTTTTTTTAGCATACTTTAATATGTATATACATACGTTATGCTGTGGATGCCGGACTATTGAGGAATACCTCCAAACACCTAATGCCCAATATTTTGAAACACATCATAGACACATACATTAACATGCATGAACAGGGAACTTTTGATTGTTTCTTTATTTGATGTTTTCCCGCGGAACAATGCATTTTTTCTATTGAATCGATTAGTTAATCTTACTACCAATGCTTCATGTTTACATAGTATAATTAATATCATAGACATATAATGTTCTAAAAAA
The DNA here is from genome assembly GCA_037074485.1 of Delonix regia. NCBI lineage: Eukaryota > Viridiplantae > Streptophyta > Magnoliopsida > Fabales > Fabaceae > Delonix > Delonix regia. Next base: position 10,962,964 of record CM073459.1, read on the forward strand.
TCTATTCCTATTATAATATATGGGGTGGTTTCATTAAATTGATACAATATTGGATTTTTTAGTTTTATAATCTCCTATTTGTATTGGTACATTTTTTATTAATAATTCTATTACATGAATTTTTTTTTTTGCACTAGCCATTCTCATTGGTCTTTTTTTTTCTTCCATAATTATGAGGGTAATACATTATATTTATGGTTGTTACATTAGTTCTTGTATCTATTGTCGCATGATATTTTTTAGATTGATATTGATCATAATTAAATTTTACTAATATATTGTAGAATTTCATTTATATTATTTTATATTTCTAATATTTCTACTTGTTAAACTATGTTTGTTAATATTCTATTTTCTTGGATTCTATAAGATATTACTTGCTCTGAAAATTCTTTTGCTAAAATTAATATATGTGTTATATTATTATTGACTTTAGTGTCAACCCCTAGTTTTATTTTTATTGTGTCCCTCTTATTAAATCTTATTATGGCATATGTTTATGTTCCTTGTTCTTCTATTTCTATATTACTTTTGGTATATTCTAATTGTATAGTACTTCTTTTATAATTAGGTATTATTAGTATTATTACTTCTAGCCATACTCTATCTTTCTTTATTTCTAATAATACATAATCCTCTTGCCCATTAGTTAGATTTATATCTAGGGTTCTTCTATTTATTTCAACCAAATTTGAGGTTATTGGTATCTCTGTTAATTTAGTTTAAATTTTTCATATTTACTTTGACTTCTCAATCTTAATAAACCTCTTATAGATATTGGTCTATATTCTTCCATACTCCTCCTTGAAAGATTTATATTTATATTTATTATTGAAGATGTGTTTATCCTGATATTTCATTTTCCTAAAGTATTATCATATTCTATCCTTCTTGGGGTATTCTCATATGGAGTTATTTCTATGGTATTATCTAATTCCATTTGTAGTTGTCTTGGTATAGTTATATTAACATGGTTTAATTTTAATTATTCTAGTAATGACATAAAACTTTTCTCTATAATTATTTTTCCTTGATTTCTTCCATAAATTATGTGTTCATTTGAAATATTAGTCCTACCATTCTTGTTATACTTATTATTTTACTTTTAGGTGTCATTTTTATTCCTTTCTAATTTATGATATATTACTAATGTATTATTTACATTCATTTTTACTCTAGATATTGAAAAATTTGTATTTAATATAAATTTTAATTTTTGATTTATCAAATCTAAAAATGTTATTTGCTACACTATCTATAATTTTATTATCTATTACTAATAATTCTATTGGTGAGTCTATACCTACTTGAAAATATGGTTTTATTGATAATTGTATTCGTGGTATATATATTTTTTCTTTTATTTCATCTTTTATTGATAATTTTTCTATTTATTGTACTATTAATGTTTTATTTATCAATGGTATTATTAAAATTCCTCTTGTCTATTGCTTTTTTTTTTTTTTAGTACTACACATACATATTTTTCTTTTTCTTTTGGTTTCATTATTTTCCCTATTTTTTACATTAATCCTTGTTGTCTTGAGTCTTGGAGTGTTAAACTCAATTCTTTATTTCTTATTTTATCATATTATTTTGGGCTAAATTTCATTTTTCTTTCTATTTTCATTCTTCAACATTTATAAATTTGTTATATTGTTTGCATTTTAATTTTTCATTTTCTATACTATTAGTAGTCTCTGAATCACTTTCAATTTCTTTTGAATTACTTTTAGTTTTTATAACTATTTTCTATATTTCTAAATCTAACTTATCTATTTTACTTCCTAATATTTCGTAATATATTATAGGTTCTAATCCATGTTCGTAAGTTATTTCTATTATATTCATAGCTTTCTTATTATTTGATTAAGTATATTTTGTAGATATATGTCCTATTTGTTTGTAGTTATAGATGTGGCATTTTCTTGGTTTTTTCTTATAATATAGTTTTCTCCCTTTTTTGAAATATTTTCTTGGTTAATAATGACTTTTAATTTTATAATTTGGATACCTCTTAAATTTTTATTTTTATATGCTTTGGAATATTTATTTTTCTTTTCATATTTCCTTTTTTTTGCTTTATATATCTATTTGTGAAGTGTTTCTAATTCTCCACATTTTAATACTAATTTATTTGTTTTATAATACTTAATATTTTTCCAAGCTTCTTTGCATTTATTGGATAAGTATTTTTTTAAATAATCTTTTCTTCTTCCCATAATATCTATATATGGTATTAACTCCTCTCTTTCATTAAATACTTTTTTAAGAGTCCTCAATTATTGTTTCAAATATTAATTTTGGCAAATTTCTATAAAATAATTCCATATAGATTTTTAGTTGTTCATACGTTCGTAATCTTGCTTCATAAAACTATTTTTTAAACTCATATATATGTTAGCGCAAATCCTGTGGATCTAATATACAAATCTCTATTTATTGTAATTTTATTTTTGTTCTTTCTATTTTTGTTGTTTCATTTATTCCTTCACTTTTTTCTATAAATTCATTTTTAAATAATTGTTCATATTGTACATATCTAATTGAATTTCTTTTGATATTGGACAAGCATTAAAACACACACAGGAGAGAAAACTAACAAGGTAAAGTTGTTAGAAATGAGTAATGGTCATAGGTCTTAGCTAAAGATATTGTTGGTCGATGAAGCAATTTTTCCAATCGTTTCTTTCTCCAGGGGTACTATGACAATTTTGATATTTGAAGGTGTCTCCGAGATTGTTAATGTCCTCTATGATCATCGAGTCCTTACCAATGTCTTTGCCCAGACCAAAATAGTTATCCACATCCTTCTCATCCATAAAACAGAGGTATAAGTCCATAGAACTGGAATCGGAGTACTTAAAATAACTCTCTTTTCATTTTCCTCATAGAACTGAGATAATTTTGTTCTATCCTAGCTCAGGTTGTATCCGTTGAGGAGATCTACTACCCTAAGATGGTTAATAATAACACCATTTTTTGCTTTCCACCATAATGGTTGCTCGAGGGGAATGTCTTTCCTGGTTCCAACCTTCCATTTTAGATTTGATGTGATCAAATCCTTACTTTTCTGAATTCCTTTCCAAATTCATGATGCATTGGTTTTGCTAAGAAGCTGTCCTTTGATGGGGCTGCAGTATTTTTTGGCCAGGATGGAAGGAATGGATCCATTCAGTTAGCTTTCAGGATTCTCCAATTCTGCTTGGCTAGGAGAGTTTGATTAAAACTGTGGGTGCTTTTTATTCTCGAACCACCTTTTCCCAAAGGTTGGCACAAGATTTTCCATTTAGTTAAGTGCATTCTGGGTTTTTTATCCTTGAAGCCCTTAGAAGAAATTCATTATTTTAGAGTCAATCAATGAGCAGTATATCTTATGTAGGTTGATATAGGATAGCTCACACACTAGACTAGAATTGATGAGGGTTAGCCTCCCTGCTTGGAAAAGAAGATTGGATTTCCACGACTGAAGTTTTTTATCAACCTTGCCCACAATTTTCTGGAAAATTCTTGATTTATTCCTTCCTGGATCTATGTGAGTTCCTAGGTATTTCCCAAGGGTGTTGGAGGGCTTAATTCCCCGGGTATGGGCCATGAATTTCCTGAAGAGTCTGAGAATATTGGGACTAAATAACACACAGGATTTATTCTTATTTGTCTTGAGTCCAACCAACGAGTTGAATTCTTTAAGGATCTCTTTGACTATCTCACGTGACTCATTATTTGCCTCAAAGAACAGGAAGGTTTCATCCACATACAATACATGCGAAATTGGGTCAGATAACCTTCTTATTTTAACTCTTTTCCCAAGCTTAGCTTCTTTTTCCATAATCATGCAAGAAAGTATATTTGCACAAATAATATACATATATGGGAAAATGGGGTCACTTTGCCTCATACGTCTGCTAGGAGAAATACTAGGAGTGCGATTACCATTAATAATGATTTGATATGAGACACTAGAGATGCATTGGGGAATAAGTAATTGAGTGATTCGAAATAAGCTCGATTTGGCGCAAGGCTGGGCTATAGACACTTTTATTACTTGTATTATATCACCAATCATCGCCTTGCTACAATTTTGTGTCGGTTACAGCATAATTTACGGACAATTTAAACAAAAAAAAAGTTTTCATGAAATTATTTTCTCATACGGCAAATGGTAAAACATTTTCCCAAGGAATTTTTTAGGCATCGTCTGTTTTGAAGGTTCTAACATTAAAAAATTTTTGTTCACTTTCGTAAAGTGTTGGAATTTTTGAAAATCAAAATGTTGAATTTAAGCTAAAGCAAAACTTGGTCTCATGTATCTTTTTTTGAGCCAAAAGTTAAATTCAAATAACAATTATTAGTTTACTACAAAACATACATGCATCTAAATATACATACATTCTGTGCATATATTTGTTAATTTGGATATCCTGTATTTAGTAACTAGATACAAAAGTAAATTTAGTAAGAGGTTGGAAGAAGAGAGAGGAGAGAAAATTAAATAAGTCTCATCATATACTTTTTTATCTTTTTTTTTTTTTTCAATTCTTTTATCTGTCACTAAATTCACCATATATATATTTTATTGCTAAATACATGGGATCCAAATTAATATATTTATATGTGTGTGTGGAGGCACACACACGCGTGACACATACATGTATACATACAAATGTAAAAAAATGTTTATTTTTCTGCTAAACAACTGCAACTGAAATATATTTTTAAATAGCTTTTCCAAAAATTAATTTTTTAAAAATTTCTTTTCTCATGGAGAGCGTAAATTACGAATTTTTCTCTCAGCTACATTTTACGTTGGGCTTCTACCAATTTCATTATTCTCGGGTCGGGTCTAGATTGTCGATGTCATTCACAAAAAGTCGGGTCGAGTCGTTCCGATACTGTGATTTGAACAGCTTTATCCGTAGCAGAGGATAAGAACTCAACTCTCTAATCCTCTATGGTAGCAAATTTCCAGCTATCCGGTTCCATTTCTCGTCTCTGCAGAGCGTGAACGAGATCGATGGTTAACCTCTGAATTACAGGAAACCACAGATACACAGTCATGTCAATCCTATCAATTTCTTCATCAATTTCCCTTTGTTCGTCACGTTCTCACCACAATGCCGCTTCTACTTCCCACATCACGTGCTCCCTCAAGCTTCCGCCATGCCAAATCAAGAACCCATTTTTGAAATTGCAACAACCATACCATTCGAAACTGTACACAGCTGTGTCTAAAGGAGGAAAGAGACCACTCAGAAATGTGGTGGTTATGAGCATGGAGGCTGGTATAGGGGTCATGGGCACAAAGTTAGGGATGATGAGCTATTTCGAACCAAGTGGCGAGGTCGTTCCCGTGACTGTGGTGGGTTTCAAAGAAGGGAATATTGTGACTCAGATTAAGACTGAGGCTACTGATGGCTACGATGCGGTCCAGGTGGGATACGAAAGGGTGAGGGATCGAAAACTCACGAAACCCGAGTTGGGCCATCTTGAGAAGGTGGGTGCTATGCCCATGAGGCATCTTCAGGAATTTCGTCTTCAATCTGTGGATGGGTTCGAGCCTAATCAGCGAATTATATTGGATGAGATTTTCAAGGAGGGTGACCTTGTTGATGTTTCCGGCACCACCATTGGCAAGGGGTTCCAAGGTTTTGCTTCTTTCTTTCTCTCTTCCTCTTTGTGTTTCGCTGTATATTAGAATGAATTGGTATTAACACTTAAGTGATTTCAACTTACCATTATATTGCCTACATTTTATGGTAGAAAAGGGAATATAATCTATTAACCTCAGGCTTTTGATAGGTGTTTTCAGCTAATCAAGTCTTCCATTTGATACTTCCTAACTCCTTTCATGCCAGCAAAGGAGTTAAGATGGGTACTAGTGATTAAATAGTGAAACTTCATTAATCGCTTAGAACTTCTTCTTCAAATTGAAAAAGAAATGTTTTGTTCTATTATATCTTCATGCTTGGTATAATATACTGTCCTAATTTTGTTCGCTGCATTTCCTATCAATTGGCCAGTCCTTTGAAAATTGAAAGGAAAAAAGAAGGGTAGGCGGGCTAGAAATTGTAGGTTATATGATTTTGGACCATAAAAGTTACATTAAGGTGATTGCTGATGTATTAGGTTTTGAGTCAAAACAGTAACTAAATATACGCTTAGGAATTTTCTAGGCGAAGGGTTAAAAAAGGGAAACAGCAGAAGATGTACCTATCCATTCAAGGATTGTGACAAGAATTTTTACTTCTGATTTGTTGTCATATTTGTGTAACTAACTGTTTTAGCTGCTTCTGATCCATGAACTATGCAGTGGTCTCAAAATATATGGATTTTTTGTTTGTAAAATTTACAACCTTTATGTTTTACAACATGTTTGAGTATCAGTATAAGTGTAGATGATATGGAGTCATTTGAATATAGCCTTAGTTGATTCAGAATTGGAATAATGTTAACTGATGTGTAATGTAGAGTACGCCATATTATACCTTAGGCTTTAGTTTATTGGTTCCATTCATTAAGGAAGTTAGTGAAGTAAATTACATGCAATGGCATGAAACAGGCCTTTGATAATCATTTCTATATTATGTGGCAAGTTCTGTATATCATGGATTTATAGGCCAGGGTCTTTTTGTCATGTTTGTTGCTAGGCTTTATTTTCTGAAGATTGGCACGGGACATGTCTAGGATTAGATAGTTTTCTTTTCTGTTATTAGCAGTCTGTTCAAGATGCCTGGCTGGTTGAACCGACTGAACCACGTTCTGGCTAGGCAACCAGTTTGTGTCACCTCTAAAATTTGGTTAGGTGGTTAGCCTGGAAGCCAAAACAGGAAAAACTGATGTCATCTGGAAAAAACTGGGACCTGACTTGGGTTTTGTACAGGCCAGGTAAAAAATAATTTTTTTTTTTACCTCAGAGGCTTGAAACTTATATCTAAATAAATGACATTATGATTATGACTATGTTATACTTACGTTTGCCTTGTATATTAATTTTATTGATTATTTTAGTTTAAAGTGACATGTTTAAACATAATTTTTTTTATAATAACTGATATTATGTATTAAAATTAATTAATTTTATATTATATACTTATGAGATCATCTGGTTAAACAGTTGATTGAAATGGTTGAATCAATCACCTGTAACCATGACCAGACAACATCTATGAGTCAATGGTCCAGGTTTAAAAACATTGGTTGTTAGAATTGATTGCTTCCATGGAATGTAACTGTAATATATCTTATGTTTATATTGCAGGGAAATTTAATTTGCCTTTCTAGAGAATTATCATTTTCTTGTGTCTAGTGTCACCTTAGAGATAGAGTCCTCATATTGTTTCTTGAGCAAGTAATTGGTGTTGTTATTTACTTTTATTTATACCCTGTCTTCTTTGGACATTGTTTAATTCTTCTCTATTTTCATACATGCCATGAGATGTTCTATCTATTTTCCGCTAATGACTATATGTACAAATAGCTACTTCCTTATCGATCACATCAAGCTCTAAAATCACTTACCATTTGTAATTTTTGTCTTATTACTCTGGTGCCAGTTTTGTTGTCCACTTTGCATACGCTACTTTTTGCTGCTTTTCCCATTTGATGCATATAGCTCACATTGTGAATGGAAAAGTCTGCTTATGACAATATGATTTGATTTTGTTCACATTGTTGTCATTTGCTAGTGTGATACACAGATACAGTATTGTAAGCTTGTGTTTACTGGTTTGGTACCAGAAAAAGCCAACAGAAAACATTTAGTTCACAAAGTTTTCCGGTTATTAATGTTTATGAATTAGGTAAACCATTGTCAGTGTTTAAGTTTTGTCTTTTCAAGCCCAAAATTTTGGATGAAATATTCCCCTCTCTGAAAGATGGCTTAATTACATGATCTTCCCTTCTATTATGAAAATTTACTTGGACCTCCCCTTAAACTAAAAGGTGTGTAAAAACTAAACCCAATTTAATTCTCAAAATATGATCATATTATAATTCATTTCTTGAATTTAATATTTCTATCGCTGACGTCCTATAATCAGGCACTTGCTGGTCATGAATCTACTCTTTTATTTGCATGGTCTGAGAGAAGAGGATGGTTGGCATGAATTGATCAAAGTGGAAGTGAAAGTACAATGCGGCAATAATGTGTAGAAGTTTGCTCATCAAAAAATATATTTTGATTTATCTTCTTCATAATTTGCAACAGATCCACGATGTCTTGGGTCACTTATTCTTCATCCATACTCATTACTGCGTGAATCTAGATGACCTGTTTGAAAGATAGCTTTGACACTATAGTTGATTATATCATAATGGAAACAATATGTAAGCTCTCCCGATATGTTTTGGGATGGAGGACAACGGAATAAAATTTCATTAGAACATTTCCCTTGTTTGGGAGTCATTCATGAGGAAGGAAGGAAAGTGATGGATTTTCATTAACTTTCCAAAACCCCTTCAAAGCCTTCTCTCCTTTATAATTTTAAGTTTCTTTGATTGTGGGGATTTTAGGAGATTTTGGAGAAGTTTCCCCAAACAAAGAGGGGGAGAAAAATCATCCATCAATCAGTCTTTCCCCTCCGTTCTCTCCCCTTTCATTTTCTTTCCATTCCTTCGAAGCCCTTAGTTTCCCAACTCTCAAACATATCCTTAGCTGTTAGTGGGACTTCTCATCTAGTATTGTTTATTGATATATGAGTCTTACTGTTATGTGTTTAATGATTAATTTCTAATCCTGTTTTAGTTTCCTTCTCATAATATTCTAAAATTCAAAACCAAGCAGCCAAAGTGAACTGAATGAGTTACCTTCATTGTAGCCTGCAACAATTGACAGAAGGTAGATTCTGGTACATAACTTTTGAACTATTTTCACAGGTGGAATCAAGCGTCACAACTTCAAAAGGGGTCTAATGACTCACGGTTCTAAGAGTCACAGACAACTAGGATCAATTGGTGCTGGAACCACGCCTGGTCGTGTATATAAGGGAAAGAAGATGCCTGGTAGGATGGGGGGAACAAAAACCAAGATAAGAAAGCTCAGGATTGTCAAAATTGATAAAGATCTTAATGTCGTAATGATCAAGGGTGCTCTACCTGGTAAGCCCGGAAATCTTCTAAGGATAGCTCCTGCCAAGATTGTAGGCAAGAACATTCCAAAGAATTAGCAATTTTTTTTTTTTAATCCTTTCTTTTTTTTTGGTTCCTTCCTATTGGCTTGATGAGTTTTTCTGTATTTTTTTTTTTGTACTTTCTCTCATGTAAGCTGATAGTTAATGTTACTATTATGCCTTTTGTAATTCTTGTTTCTTGTCAATGAGTGAGCATATTATGCTCCACCTTATGTTTCATGTCTTTCTTCCTATATCTTGTTAGTGGCAAATAAACTTGACAGTATTTAATTAATTTTAGAATATTTAAACATGTATGAACTTGAACCAATTATCTCTTTTATTATGATAAAATAGTTTAACAAAGTATTAACTTGTTGGGAATTTGAGTATGAATGAAGAAGCTTCGTATCCATAGTGGTTGGACTGAATGGCCCATTAATGCAATATCTTGTTATTTTGTATTAACAATTTAAAACAAATATATAAATTATTACTCATATATATATATATATATATATATATATATATATAAACATTTAATACTTTAATTAATTCATGAAACTTCACATTGCCATACAACAGACAAAATAACCATATTTCTGCATATATATAAATCATTACTTATAAAATACATATATGCAAACGATTAGTACTGCAATTAATTCATAAAACTTAAAATTTTCACACGAGAGAACTATATTTTGGCTACTGCATCAATTACCAACCATCACCATGTATTGAAATAAATATATAAATCATTATATATATATATATATATATATATATATATAAACGTTTATTACTTTAATAGTGTCAGTGCCAAAAGAACAATTCTCAACTTTAAAACAATTACATCTATTTAGGTTCATTAAGTTCTTGAATCTGTATTCAAACAAAGAGAAAATTCATCATTTCATCCTTATACTTAGTATCAGTTTTTAATTTAGTTCTTATACTTTATTTTTTCAAACAACTACCCATACTTTACAAAAGTTTCAAAAATGATTCCCATCTACCCTTAGTACAACTGCTTCAGCCCCTCCATGGCAGTCAAAGTCGTTATTTTAGTCACCGCTCTTTTCGTCATGTGCTTTATCTCCAGTCATTCCAAGCGTCAGCCATGTGGCCTTTGATCTTGCAACCATTGAGACACACACACACACACAACTCATCAACTCTTTTATTTGGCACCACAAAGCATACCCTTCTCCTTCACACTAAGGAATGGAGCTGAAGCTCGCCACCTCCCCCCACTTCGACCAAGTGTTTGTCGCTATCTTGCTTTGAGTCATCAATATTATCTTCTCGTTACATAGACACATACGAAGGATGTGAAATTTGTTAGACCAGGTAACCAACACCTAAAAAGGGGTGAAGTTGTTATTTGCAAAATTTCGGTTCTTTTCAAAATTGTTTTACAAAATACTTGTTATAAATAATGCTTGGATGAGTATAATGTAAAACAATCAATTATATCAATTAATAGAGGCTTAATGTAGATGATTGGGATAGTGTAACACTTTCAAGTATAATATAAAAAATGAAAGCAAAACATAAATATGATAATTCAAAATATAAAAAATATAAAGATTTAGAAAGCAACTCAATGATTTATCCTAATTCAGCTCTAATATAAGCCTACATCCAATCCTTAAGCAACAGCTTGGGATTTTCTACTATCTCAGTAGTTAATTACAACAAGAAGGTAGAATCTCTCTCTTAATTACAAATCTTAGGAAGAACCTCTTCCCAAACTCAAGCTCTTCAAGGAACCTCCTTAAACTTAACTAGGGGAACTTTCCCCCTAACCCAAGCAATCTCTGCTTGACATCTTCAAATGAACTCTCTCAAAGAAGTAGATATACAAGATGAAGTTCTAAAAACTCAAATAATAGAGAATATGTAAGTTTTGACTCAATGATGATTGTTTCTCTCTCAAAGACGATATAACAAGTTAAAGATCACATTCTAGCATTTGTTTCTATTCACAAATATGTTTAGAAGGTCATATGTATAGATCAAGATGAGATATAGTCGTTAAATACTCAAAAGAGTTGTTATTTACTTTGGAAAACACTTTCTAGAGGTGACCAATCGATTGTCAGGGGTCTCCCAGTCAATTGCCCTTCAAAATATTACTGTTAGTTTGAATTTGGAACTTGCCAGTCAACTGTCGAGGGCTTTCCAGTCGATTGTCCACATTCTGTACTGTCCCAGTTGACTTGCCAAAAGTGACCAGTCAACTGGTCACTTATAGTGACACAGTTTTAACTTTAAATGATTATAACTTTCTCATTTTAAATCATTTTATGTACACGAACTATTGTTGGAAATATATTTAAGTCTATTTTCCAACTAAAGTAGTTTCATCTCAAAACTCAATATCTTTTGGGAGATATGATTACAATTGGGACCAAATGTTAGAAAATAGTTTTATGCAGAATCCATATATCACAACTCAAATTTATATGTTCATAGATTTTTTATTTGAATTATGTTTTAAGTGAATGACCTATCATTGAAAATCTCTTTGAGTTTATTTTCTAATAAAATAAGTTCTATAACAAAATCTCATATGGTTTGTAAGATATAAGTAAAATAGTTACCAAAGGTAAAAAAAAATTTTAAATAAAATCTATATTTCACTATCTTTTTAGTCCAAACTTATATTTTGAGAGCCAAAATATTTTAAGCCAATTAATGCAAATCTAAATCATTGAATTTCCCAAAATAACACTTATCCTATTGTAATTATACCTATTTAATCCATTGGCTATCTTGATGCAACCAAGCTTCAAATCCTTAACTTCTTTGTTGCTTAGAGCATCTTTCCTTCTTGCTATCTTTGTGTGAAACATTATATTGATAATATATTATCTTCACTTCTATATTCACTCTTTTTTCTTTGGACCATCCTACATAATAGATATTTAACTTGCAAACCAAATAGTTAATCAATTATGCACATATTTGTAACTTATATTTTTCATATATTTGTCATCATTAAAACAATCTCAACAATCTCCCTTTTTTTATGATGATAAATCAACAAAGAAAAAGTATGTCAAATAATAAAGTATGTAATGTATTGATCATATGTACATATTTTCCTTCCCTTCTCACTATGCACACTCCTGTCATCATGTCCATATTTGTTCTCTCCTTTCTCTCCCCGTTTATCACTTTCAAGCTCAAGAGATGTATAAGACAATAGGTTAGGAAGTGAAATAATATATTTCACTTAAGTACAAAAGGATCCTATTAAATCACATGTTCAAGTATAGGAAGATCACTTATAGAGAAACATATATATTTCAAAAGCATGTACCCTTCTAGCAAATGTAATATCATATACTTACTATTTGAACAAGAATTGCTAGAGAAGTACAAAAAGGACATAAATACTCCAAATAATAATTTATTACCCAATCATGATATTTTAAACAATGCATATAAAGTGAGTAAGATATAGATATCATTAGAATTGTAGTCTTTCATGTCCTTGTATTCAATTATTTGGCATTGGTGTGAAGTTGCTTCTTTTCCAATAAAAAGTTTGATACCAAAATTCAAGTTCCAAACATTTTTGATAATATGCTTCATCAAGGGTGGTTGTTTCACTTCCATCTATATTGAACTTCTATTTGATATTTTCAAGGAACAACCCTCTATGAACCTTTCACTTTCAAAGAAGAAAGATTTATAGAGAAACAAACTCTAACAATAGAGTATATATAACATTAATGTAATAAAGAGTTGATAAGAAGATGATTCTTATGATATAAACACTCTAGAATGTTTTTTCTTACATGTATAAATAGCTAAAGGTCTAATGGATACATTGAGAGTAAGATGGAAGTCAAACTTTTCAAAACAAGTAAGTTGCAAAACAATCATGACTTCTCTGCCACTGGCCAGTCGACTATTCTCACATAGCTAGTTGGCTAGTCTTTCTTTCCTTTTTTTTAAAATTCAAATCTAGACCCCGATAGTCAACTGCTTACCCATGGCCAATCGACTAATCTCTCACAATGAGTTCCTAATCAATTGGTCGAGGTTGGTAGTGGGCTGGGCTTGATTTAGGTGTGGTCAGTTGACTACTGGCTAGTGTCTAGTCAACTAGTGACTCATAGAAAGCTCTTGGTTGATCAAGGCTCAAGCTGGCAGTATATTGGATCTTTCAGAAGGATACCATTTGACTGCTGGTCAGTCAACTAAGGACTTCTAGAGTTCCCCAAATAAGTTTTTCTTCAACTTTTAATACTTAGAATCAATTTTACATACATTTTAAACATTTTCTATTAGTTTAATATCACTTATAAAGATTCCTAAGACATGAAAATACATTAAAGAAAGTCTAGAACCTATATATTGCATTGAAAAACTTTCTTCTAGTGGTTGTTATCATCAAAACCTTAATGTCTGTAGCAAATGGGCTTCTTCCATTTTCTATAAAGCAAATTATATCCTTTTCATGGTACTCAATACATATTGGGTCCCAAGGTTTAATGTATAGTAATATTTGAAATTTTGCATACTTAATCAAAAATTAAGATATAAGTGACAACTACAGAATCATATTTAAATCCAAGTAATGGTTCAAGATAATGATCCTTTAAATCCATTTTCAATAAAAGATATATAATATATTATGTATAAGAGAAGGGATAAAGATGAACATTACTTGGAACTTGTACTCATCTTCTTAGAACTGCCTTAATCATCATAGAGTTGATTAATCCTCAAGATTCTCATTATTCTCCATTTTTATTGCATACTTGAGGTGGAGGTCACTCTTATATCTACAAAACAATATAACACTTCTTCTTTGGCACTCAACCAATTAGGAACCAAAAAAGGTTGGATTGTAAAGGCTTTAATATGTTCATATGCCTTGAAGAAGTAAATAAGCCAAAACATGATAATTGAACATATTGAATTAAACACACAATTATTCATTTATCCAATTTGCATTATCCCCATTATCAATATATAAGTTTAGTAAAGAGCATGATAAATTGAGACTAAACATTGTATATCTCATATAAATTACTCATTCAAATTCTTAATCTAAAAATGTGAATCATGATCAAGTTATGTATTAATGACAATATATTCACATGAATTCGATTAATGCAATGCATATACCCAAGGCTATAAGCATCATACCTCAATGGATGTCAAATACAGTTAAAGAAGAGGCTTTGTCACTTGATACCTTGGCCATGATATTTGAAGGATGCCATTTTCTAACCATTGCTTCTCCTTGTAACTTTTGAACTTGTAATTCTATCTTTCGGTACTAGAGAAGCTTTCCTTGATAGTTCTTTCTTTTCATGACTAGTTTGTTTATCATTTTGAGAGATTTTTTGCATAGTTGAAGCACTAGAAGGAGTTTTTTGTACCCATATTAACTTGGGTCATTGAATGTTAGTACAATAATTTCTAAAGCCTTTAGAAACCAAGTATATTTATTTCTCATGTAAGAACTTCTTCTAATCGGGCATAGGTGAGAAATATGTCCTCCACAATTACAATAATTGCAAACAATATCCTTTTGAAAAATTATTCTAGAAAATTTTTGTCTTTTATTGGTATAGTATCTTAAATCATGAATTCTAAAATTCTTTTTGAAACCTTGTTCCTTTAGAGACTTAAGAAAAACACAAGGTGAATTTTTAGTAAATAAATTGCTTTCAAGTTTTTGAGTTGCAACAACTTGAGCATTGAATAATCAAAGGTACTATCTCATGTAATTCATTAAATACATGTGACAAATTTTTATGAGAGATACTATTAAGTTTGGAGTTATCATGTGCCTCTGAATCTTTATGAGCTGGAGATTGAAGATTTTCCAATTCTTATTTGTTAAGCTCACTTTGGGAATCTTCCTCCTTTTCATTGTTAATAAAATGTTCTTAAGGATTTTCATCTTCTCTCCTAATTCTATATTGATCATCTTCAAGAGGCATAGAGCATCATTCTTCATCAAATACACTCTTGTGAGAGCTATCAACATTAACAATTTCAACAATATGATTAGAATGATACAAAGCATGAAGAGTATCCCATATATCTTTAGCATTAGAGCAATGTTTGATTCTAACATAATCATTTTTATTTAAAGCACCATAATGTACATGTATTGCTATAATATTCAAAGAAAATAACATCTTATTATGCTCATTCCATTCTTTCCTTGGTTTAGAGATAAAACCATCTTGTATTACATCCCATACGTCTATATGTAGAGATTGAATATAAAATTCCATTATAGCTTTCTAGAAATCAAAACTAGTAGCATCAAGGAAAGAGGTTTAGTAATATTAAAACCTTCCATCAATGTAAAACATCCAATGGTTGCCATACAAATTCTTGAGATGGTTAAGCCCTTTAAACAAGAACCTAAGCTCTAATACCACTTATTAGACCAGGCAACCAACACCCAAGAGGGGGTGAATTGGGTGTTTGTAGAATTTTAGTTCTTTTCAAAATTGTTTTACAAAATAATTGTTATAAACAATGCTTAGATGAGTATGATGTAAAACAATCAATTATATAAATCAATGGAGGCTTAATGTAGATGCTTGGAGTAGTATCAGCATTTCAAGTGTAATATAAAAAATAAAAACAAAGCATAAATATGATAATTCAAAATATAAAGAGTATAAGGATAGAGAAAGCAAACTCAGTGATTTATCCTGATTCGGCTCCAATCCAAGCCTACATCCAATCCCCAAGCAACCATTTGGGATTTTCCACTATCTTAGTAGTTAATTATAACAATAAGGTAGAACCTTTCCTTTACTTTCAAATCCTAGAAAGAACTTCTTCCAAAACTCAAGCTCTTCAAGGAACCTCTTTGAACTTAACCAGGGGAACCTCCCTCTCGACCTAAACATTATCTGCTTAACACCCTTAAAGAACCTCCTTGATCTTAACCAGGGGAACCTCCCCCTTAACCCAAACACTCTCTACTTGATACCTTCAAGAAACCTCCTTGAGCTTTTCTCTTTGAAATAAGAAAGGAATATAAATGAGTAAACTATCTCAAAGAAGTAAATATACAAAATGAAGCTATAAGAACTCAAATGATAGAGAATATGCAAGTTTTGACTTAATGATATTTGTTTCTCTCTCAAAGATGATATAACATGTTAAAGATGACATTCTAGCATTTGGTTCTACTCAAAAATATATTTATAAGGTCATATATATAGATCAAGATGAGATATAGCCATTACATACTCAAAAAAGCAATTATTTACTTTAGAAAATACTTTTTAAAGGTGACCAGTCGACTGTCAGGGGTTTTCCAGTCAACTGACTTTCAAAATATTACCCTTATTTTGAATCTAGGATTTTCCAGTCGACTGCCCACATTCAGTGTTGTCCTAGTCAACTTGTCAATGGTGACCAATCGACCAGTCACTTATAGTGACATAGTTCTAACTTCAAAAGGTTATAAATTTCTCATTTTAAATCATTTTAAATGCATGAACTATTGTTGAAAATCTATTTAAGTCTATTTTCCAATTAAAGAAGTTTCATTCAAAAATCAATATATTTTGGGAGATATGATTAAAATAGTGATCAAAGGTCAGAAAATAATGTTATGCAGAATCCATATATCATCACTCAAATTTATATGGCCATAGCTTTTTCAGTTGAATTATCTTTTAAGTGAATGACCTATCATTGAAAATCTCTCTGAGTCTATTTTCTAATAAAATAATTTTCATGACAAAATCCCATGTGGGTTATGAGATATAAGTAAAATAGTTACCAAAGGAGAAAAATGATTTTAAGTTAAATCTATATCTCACTTTCTTTTCCAAACTTATATTTTGAAAACCAAAACATCTTAAACCAATAAATGCAAATCTAAATCATTAAATTTTACAAAATAACACGTAGCCTATGATAATTATACATATTGACTTTATTGGCTATCTTAATGCAACAAAGCTTTAAATCCTTAGCTTCTTCTTTGCTTAGAGCATATTTTCTTCTTGCTTTCTTTGTGTAAAACACGATAATGATAATATATTATCTTCACTTCTATGCTCACTCTTCTTTCTTTGGATCATCCTACATAATAGATATTTAACTTGCAAACCAAATAGTTAGTCTAAATAGTTAATCAATTAGGCACATATTTGTAACTCATATTTTCCATATATTTGTCATCATCAAAATAATTTTAACAAAGTCTGAAGAGAAAAACAAGCTCTTATACACTCTCTTTTATTTTAACCTTAACATTTTTCATGTACCTCCTCTATTATATGCTATCTATTTCTGCCACCTGTTCCACTTGTTTCATTTTTTGGTACTACATTTCCACCCCTTTCATTTTTTTGCTTCATTTTCTAGACAACATTTCCACTTGATTCATTTTCCCTACAACATGTCCACCTATTCTAATTGTGATAATTAATGAAGTGGTAGCCTCAAGCTATTATATTAATATGGGTCCTTAGATCAAGTTTCTAATTACTTACAGAATTTACTCCATCATTTGAAAGTGAGAAATGAAGGCTTAGTAGCATCCATATTGGGTTCCAATGTATTTGGTACTTAAGAAATTGTTGATAAGTAGCAATGGCCAAAGCTTGTAGGAAATAAGACCAAAGTAAAAAGAAATTAGGACCAAAATGAAAAGAAAAATTAGTTAAGTCATGTAAAAAAGTACACTATCCTTAATAAATATTTTGCCACATGTGAATTTCCTCCTCAATAAAAAAACTCTTCAGAGAAAAAACTCATGAGCAGATACAAGCAAAGGAGGAATTTGTTGGGTAGTGAGCTATATTTATAGGGATTTGGATACCAACAAATAGCTAATCTAAGTGATGTGGGATTTTGAGATTATAATAGTTAACTACAACTAAATAATGTAGGCTTAATTATTTTGAAATAAACTTACACACCCAATAATCCCCCATATGTTTCAAAATGATCATAAGTAAAGAAACATTTTTAAGTTACAAGAAAAGTCTCTAGGTTACATACATAAGTATAATTGTTTCAATTTTGGTGTGTTTTGCATCTTTATGTACTTATCATCAATCATTCCCTACCTACAGTAGTTGCCGATGATGAACTTTTACCTCTTAACATCTTCAGCAGTGTATTTGAGAATCATTAATTCCTAAATTTTGTTGGTTTCATTGTATGTGCAATAGACATCAAATAGATCATTTGATAATGTATTAATAATAGTGTGTTTGCATACCTTGTTGGCATGTGTCCATGCCTCTAATACTTTTGGGTCAGCTGTAAGCAAAGGCATGGGCTCCGTGAGAGTTGAAGCCACTCCATGCTTATCCAAGGTTGAATAAATTCACTCCTGCAATCTGTGAAATTTTGACTTCCAAAAACCTCAATTTTTGAAACATCTGAGAAAGACTTTGCATATAGAAGGGTCAACGCACCTGGGATAGTAGATGCATTGTAGTACAGATAAAACTTAATCTGAGTCACATGAAAATTACATTGTCTTTAAAGAATATTTTGCCACAAGTTAATTTTCTCCAAGATAAAACAAACTCTTTTAAGAAAAAACTCAAGAGCATATACTAGCAAGAGAGGAATTTGTTTAGTGTAATGTAACCCAAATAGGTGAGTTATATTTATATGGGTTTGGTTACCAACAACTAGCTAATCTAAGCAATGTGAGACTTTGAGATTATAAGAGTTAACTATAACTAAACTATGTGGGCTTAATTATTTTGAAATAAAGTCACACACCGAACATATATAGTTTTTTCGGCATTACTTTTATTTGTTTTAAACAAACTAACAAGTTTGTTTTACATAAAGGTTATTACACATCACCAACAATAGGTTTCATTTTTCTTTTTTCTTTTTGTTCCACGTACGTTAATATTGTAGTAATCTTTATGTTTAAATCTATACGTGGCTGTAAGGGGTACACGGATATTGTCACATTTACTTCCATGTAGGCAAGTCACCTCACTTTCATTAGCCACTTCAGCAAGCTCTAAACAAAGTTATAACAGTGGGAACCATTCTTGAAACTTTTGAAAAGTATAAGGAGTTATTTAGAAAAGATATGTATAAGGACCAAATTAAAAATAGATGCAAAGTATAGAGATAGATCAATTAATTTTTCCTTAAGCAAATATATAAATTATTACCTTATATATATATATATATATGTATACGAAACACTTAATATTTTAATATTAATTAATTCATGAAATTTCAAACCTCCACATAACTAACAAGATGTATCCATATTTCTGTAATTGCATAAACTAACCAACCATCCTTACATTGAAACATATATATAAATCATTAGTCCAACATAGATAGATAGATAGATAGATAGATAATATATATATATATATATATATATATATATATATATATATATATATATATATATATATATGTATATGCCAATAGTTTTTAAAAATTATAGGCCAAGTTAGAAAAAAATGAAATTAAGGGACAAAAAAATTAAATTTTGACATAAAGTGATGGGACCAAATTGGAACCAAATAAAATTAAGAGATAAACATGAAATAAAATCAAGGGAAAAAATTGAAACTAAATGAAACTAAGGTATAAAAGTGAAATATAAGATAAATATAAAGAACTAAATCTACTATATATATTTAAAGTAAACTCCTTTTAACGTAAAAATTATATTTGATCAAGAGCTCTTTTTTTATCATCCTTTAGTTTCTCATGCAATGACTACTCACTCTTCCCATACATACATAAAAAATTCTTTGAAGTGGGAAAATTCTTGGGAATAAATGAAAAAAAATAATGAAATAATTGTATAAAATTTCTTAGAAGTTTGGGAACTTTTTAAGGAAATGAAGAAAATAATGAATTAATTAATTAGTGAATTAATTGACCATCTTTTAAATAAGAAATTATTTGAAGTTCAGGAATTTTTTGAAGTTAATGAAAAAAATAATGAATTAATAAATTAATCAATCACCTCTTATATTTTTTAATAAAAACCTATAAATATAACTTGATGTAATCTAAAATTAAAGTTGGAGAAAATGATATATGATTGAAGGGTTTAACTAACAATTTGGATTGTTCATTGTCATGCATCACTTAGAGTTGTCAATTGTGATTCTATCAATTTATAAGATTTAAGAGTTAATTTTTTAAAAGAGTAATAATGGCGGCAACTTTATACGTCAAAGAAGATATCTTATGTTGGTATTTTCTTAATAAGTCAATTGCCATCACTTTTCTCTTACTAATATCACAGAACTAATTTTATGCACTTTTTCATGCTTCATTAGATCATAATACATTAATAAATTCAATTTTGTTAACACCCGCCTCTAAATATATAAGCGTATAGTAATATGTTAATTTTCTCTTATGCCCATGGGCAAATAAACTAGTTAAAACTTAATTCATAAAACTTCAAACATCAAACAACAGTTCGACAACAACATTACCTATCCAACCATCACTACACACATTGAAACTAGATTATACAAGAAATATTGTAAGTTTCATTCATTATCTTTGCGTTCTTTTGTGTTTGAAGAAGAACCTTCCTCCTCTTTTTTTTATTCTGAAGAACTCTCCCATATGTAACCTTTTTCCAGAAAAGCTTGTTTAAGATTTACTTTGTTAGGAAGTTGCAAACCTATAGGTAGTCGTCGAGCCCCATATCCAGTCTCTATCAAATCTTCGCCAAATTTTTCACGATAGAACTTTAAAAGATTTTCATGTTGATAATCATAGTATGCTTTAATTTGTTCTGCAGATTTTGTTGGAATTAGCTTTGCGATTTCTTGCCATTCACCTCTTGTGAAGAATTCTTTATGATCCACCATTGTTCTGTTGAACACTTCAGTTTCATGGTGAGTCCAATCATTGTTTGAACTTGAACCTGGAACCATGGAAGAAGTTAATACTTCATGTGGATAGAATTTTCTGTGTCTTTGGCTTGGACTGAGAAAATGGGTATTTAAACAGATTTATGAAGATTGGATTGGTTTTAATTTAATTTCATCAATGGGAACTACATGATTTTACCCTGCAAAGAATACAAATTATATGATGTTCAAAAGAAATTCCGATGATCCACCAGAAAATTAGTGTCATGTGCTTTGAGACTTATCATTCAATCAGTGCCATATTTCAATGATTCTTTTTAATAAAAAACGAAGAGAAATTTCCATGTTTAATTTTCATAATATACAATAATATCAATCAGTAGCGTATTCTTGGATGATGGAATTAATTTGTAATCTGAACTTTGTTTTGATTCTAGAAGAAACGGTCATTAATAAATTTTTGTAGGCAAAATTTCATAAATAAAGTTTTCCAAAAGCCGCATAATCACCTCTTTTAATTTAAACCTTTTTTGGTCTATAAATTCTATTATTTTGTGTATTATAGTTTAAAAATCCATGATAAAGTTCTCCTAGCTAGTTTAAAATTTTAATATTTAGTTCTCATCATTAAACTTTTATTAATGTTCCGTTAAATTAGTTGATGTATAGTCAAATGTGATATTTTGATACGCTTAATAATCAAATATGATTAACTCACATGTATAATATGCAATATAACTTATATTAATTGACTAGGTTAATTTGATTTCATTTATGATTCAGAGTGCAAAGATAGCATTCAATAGGTCATGTTAAAAAAATTTAACAAAACACTGATAAAAGTTTGATCGTCATTAAGTAAATTAAAAAAAATTTTAAACTATATATAAAGCCTGAATTAAAAATTAAGTGAACTCATAAAAACTAAAAGAATAAGTTTTCGTCGATTTTTTACACTAGCAACACAATACAGTAGATTATTGAACATCCTCCTCACAAGGCTCAACATGACCACTCAACAAGAAAGTACAACAAATGAAATATGGCTACTGATGAAAATGTCTTTGTGGTTTTTTTTTTTTTCAAGGGAATGATATAGAAGATGAATGAGACTTAATGTTGAGAGTTGGAAGGAAATGTCTTTGAATTTGATAGTTGCTTGAGGAAATTATCCAAGTGCTATAGATTCTAAGGACTAATAGAATTCTTTAAATTTGTTCATGCAATTCTCATAAAGGTGGGCAAATTCAAATTGGTTTTATTTGTTTAGGTACCTACGGATTCAAATGGGTCATTCAGAATGAATATTTAATTTTTAGGTTACTATTTGTAAATATCCAAATTCATGAGCTAACTTTTACACCTTTGTACGTCTCTTTTGCAATTGAGTATGGGTCGAAATGCAATTTTGTCAAACTCATTACCCTCTCTTACGAGTCCCTCATTTCTACCATGTTATTCCATGTGTCGTTTATTTGGTCGACTTGATGTTGTTTCCATACAACTAGATTATAAGTTGTATGAAAGAATTTACCAAACTATAAATCAAACACTACAGTTGTAATGGATATAGGAAGAACAACCATTTTTTTAACCATCCCTTCTTAGTAGAGCTATGGGTATACATAGAAGCATAAACTTTTTAACCATCCCTTCTTAGAAGAAACTGATGAGATTAGGCAAAACAGGGGTGATAAATTTCCACACTCCTTGCATCTGTATGGCTTTATTCAAACCAGTGAATCTCAACCATCAATAAACGAATCACGACAGTCCCCGCACAAGCAAATTGATCTAGTGGCTATATTCATATTAGAAAGAAAAAATCACAGGTTAGCACTGATCCAACACAAAACTCTGGTGAGACCCTCCCCACAACCAAGTAAAGACATGACAAATCATCGGACACCCAAACAATAGTGAAGATAACAATGAAAGGTAACACCAGAACCAAGTAAAAAAGGCCGTTCAAATAGCCACAACAGGTGAGAAGAGTGCTCTCGGAGACAGCAAAGACGGTGACCTGAGTTCGTTTCCCAGAGCTACATGACACCAGCCATGCTCAACATAGTTGGAGGTGGAGGTTTGGAGCAAAGCTAAGGTTGAGATGAGAGATAGGATCAAAGGAAGGGACAAGGTATCGTACTCTACATTGAGGGCAATTTAGTAAACATACCTTGCATTTTCTAGAAAACACAGCCATCCATTGCTCTAGCTCAGGAAACCAGATTGCCATGTATAAAGAAATCTACACTCCTAAGGGAAAGGGAGAAGCGCCGAACGCTACGTACCAAATACACAGGCCAAGGGAATCTGGTCTCATATTCCTTTTCCATTGTAGCCATTGAATAGCAACTCTCCTTCAGAGAAGGCAAGTCACTTATTGATATCTTTTCTTTCAATTAACAACAAGTGGGCAATTCATTTTGTAAATATAAAAGGGATTCACCCCCAGTGGGGGCGACTCCCATTATATATATATATATATAGACAATATTATTTTGATTGTCTATTTTTAAATTTAGTCTCATTTTAATCTTTTATAAATTGAATGTCTCAATATGATATTCTTCTATTAAATTGAGTCTCATCTAATAAGGGAATACTTTGGGTTAAATTTTGTAAAGTTTAGAATTAAAATAAGACCAAATTTAAAAATAAATGACTATTTTGAGACTTTTACATTGTGGAAGCCTCAAAATTGCATTTTTCTCTTCATATATATACATATATATATATATAAAATGTTTTTTTGGTTTGAATTTTGAAGGATATTTGTTATTATTATTAATATTATTCTTTTATTTTTTTCATTTTAACCTGTTTAAACCCAATGTTAAAACTTAATTCATAAAACTTCAAACATCACCAATAGACAAGAAAACTATATTTTTGCACCTACATTAACTAATTAACCAACATGTTATATTAAAATGAGATTAAACTAAAAACATTGTAAGTTTCATTCATCATCTTTGCGCTCTTTTGTGTCTTACGCACCCCTATGTATCCTTTTTCAAGAAAAGCTTGTTCAAGATTTTCTTTTTCTGGAAGTTGCAGACCTATAGGTAGTCGTGAAGATCCATATCCAGTCTCCATCAAATCTTCGCCAAAATTTTCACGATAAAACTTTAAAAGATTTTCATGCAGATAATCATAGTATGCTTTAATTTGTTCTGCAAATTTTGTTGTAATCAGCTTTGCGATTTCTTGCCACTCACCTCTTGTGAAGAGTTCTTTATGATCCACCATTGCTCTATTGAATACCTCAATCTCACGGTGAGTCCAATCATTGTTTGAACTTGAACCTGGTGCCATGGATGAAGGTAGTAGGTCTAGTGGATAGAATTTTCTGTGTCTTTGGTTTGGATGAAACAGTAGGTATTTATACAGATTTTTTAAGATTGGATTGGTTTTTATTTAATTTCATCAATGCGAAGTACGTGATTTTACCCTACGAAGAATACAAATTATATGATGTTCAAAAGAAATTCCGATGATCCACCAGAAAAGTTTCATGTCGTTTGAGACTTATCATTCAATCAGTGCCATATTTCAGTGATTCTTTTTTTTTTTTTTTTTAATCAAAAAGAAGAGAAATTTCAACGTTTAATTTTCATAAAATACAACAATATCAATCAGTTCCATATTCTCGGATGATGAAATTAATTTGTAATCTGAACTTTGTTTTGATTAAAAAAGAAACGATCATCAGTAAATTTTTGTGCAGTAGGCGAAATTTCAGAAACAAAGTTTTGTAAAAACTGCACATATATGTATAATCACCCATTTTAATTTCAAATTTTTTGTTGTCTAGAGATTCTATTAAATTATGTACTATGGTTTAAAATCCATGATAAAGTTCTCCTACCTAGTTTAGATTTTTAATATTTAGTTCTCATCATTAAACTTTTATTAATGTTCCGTCAAATTAGTTGATGTAGTCAAATGTGATATTTTGATACTCTTAACGTGCACATTTTAGGCAAACAAAATGGGTAGTAGTAATAATGAAATATGATTAACTCACATATATAATATGCAATATAACTTATATTAATTGACTAGGGTAATTTGATTTGAATTATAATTCAAAGTGCAAAAATAGCATTCAATAGGTTATGTTAAACAAATTTAACAAAACACTTATAAAAGTTTGATCGTCATTGACTAAATTAAAATTTTTTTTAAACTATATATGAAACCTAAATTCAAAATTAAGTAAAATTATAAAAACTAAAAGAATAAATTTTCCTTGATTGTTGACATTAGCAATACAATAAAATAGATTAGAGAACATCATCCTCACAAGGCTGAACATGACCACTCAATGAGAAAAGTATAGAATTAGTTCCCGACTTTTGCACTGTGACAATTTCATCTTTTATAAATTAGTCATAACAAATCAATTCTTTACAAATTCATATTCGTATAAAACTAGCCGTTCCGTTTGGATTAATGAGGAATTGATTTTTTATAAAATAAAATTTTTAAAAAACTAATTTGTCATTGTTAATTTGTGATGGGCCAAATTGTTTTAAAATATAAAATGGGGAGCCGATTTGGTACTTTTCTCACCACTCCATA
This sequence comes from Delonix regia, assembly GCA_037074485.1. Taxonomy (NCBI): domain Eukaryota; kingdom Viridiplantae; phylum Streptophyta; class Magnoliopsida; order Fabales; family Fabaceae; genus Delonix; species Delonix regia. The sequence goes on from CM073459.1 coordinate 10,988,510, forward strand.
GTGTCTAACTTAGTAAAAGTACTACAAACAATTTAAGCTACTAAAATGTGGAAAGTATTCTTCAAATGATTATAAGTTTTAGAGTTCTGTCGTTGTCTTTAAATGTTCTCCTATTTAATTATCATGCAGCTTCAAGCTCGTTGCAATTCAAACAAGTAAGAATTTACCATTATGACTTCATATTGTCATCTTGAATGCATCAATGTCTTATTACCAATTCGATCATCTTTTAACCACATGTGCAATATACTCTTAAGTTAACATTTTTTTTTTTTCTGGCCTCCTGCCCTTAAGTTAACTTGAATGTCAAGAAGGCAATCTTAAAATTATCTTGTTCAAAAATCTTCATCCTAAATTATAGTAATAAAGCATAGCATTATATTATAATGAAGAAAATTAGAATTAATGAACATGTATTTTACTTCAAAATTTATTTAAAAAGATTTTAAACAAGAATCCTTCTTAATTATTCAATATTGCCAAAATATGATCCTACGTTGATCATGAAATCCTTTCATATTAAGCTCCTTGGAAACTTTTCTTCTATAATACTTTACTTATTAAAGACTCTTTCCATAAACATATAGTTTCAACCCGTACACCTTATGATTAAGAATATCTTTTAGGCCAAAAAATAAAGTATTTTTTTAGCACAATTGGTCCAAATTATATTGAAAATATTTGTGGGAAATCAAAAAGTATTATTGATTCTATATATATAAGTTTTCAATATAGCCCTAATCCTAATCCTAATCCTAATAATCTACTAGAGTCCCTACAATCTAAGGATGAGATAATCTCATCTAATCATATAAGAAATACATTTAGAATTTGGAATAGAAGTAAATCAATATTGGGCTCTTTAATTAAGCCCATTAAACCATCTGTATAGGGCTCTAATCTAACACTCCCTTTCAAGCTGGTGAATGGATATCTTTCATTCTCAGCTTGCAAATAATATTATGAAAAATAATGCTAGGCAGTCTTGTAAATATATTCACGAGCTAATCCTTGAATGATACAAATGGAGTACAAATTAACTTATTATCTAGCTTCTCCTTTATAAAGTGTCTATCAATCTCGATATGTTTAGTTTAGTTATATTTAACAGGGTTGTGAGCTATACTAATGGCAAACTTATTATCATAGTATAGCCTCATAGGTTCTTCTCTTTTTATTTTCAAGTCATCTAAAACCATTTTCAGCCACAATAATTTACATACCCCTAAAGCCATTGATATGAATTCTGACTTAGCCTTTGACCTTGCTACAACATTATGCTTTTTACTCCTCCATGTCGCAAAGTTTCCACCAAGAAGGTACTATAACTAGAAGTTGATCTTTTGTCTATTAAAGACCCTGCATAGTTTGCATCAATGTAAACTTCTAAGGCTAAATTTCTACCTCTTTTAAATAATAGTACTTTCTCAGGGGAACCCTTTAGGTATATCAATATCCTGTTAACTACCTGTAGATGGCTTACCTTAGGCTTACAATGAATGCAATATTAGGTTTGGTTTAGGATAGGTAAATTAGTTTTCCCACAAGTATTTAATATGACCCATTGTCAACTGTTAGTTCATTTAGAGCTTTACACAACCCATGGTTATATTCAATGGGTGTAGCTATTGGTTTACATACCACTTTTACAATTTCTTCTAGTAAGTCATAAATATATTTCTATTGTGAAATAAATATTCTGTGTTTAGAATTTGCTACTTCAATACCTATAAAATATTTTAATTTCCAAAGCTTTTTGATGTTGAACTCCTTCAATAAGCACTTTTTAAGGCTTGAATTCCTGTATCATCAATCACCTTTGTTAATCATCCAAACTAAGCTCTTGGTTATTGTTTTAAGCCACTATAGTGCTTTCTTAAGTTTACAAGCCTTCCCCTCAAGGGATTTTAACCCTGGCGGCACCTCCATATATATATATATATATATATATATATATATCTTTTTCAAAATCTCCATGTAAAAAGGCATTTTTACCATTAAATTGATCCAATGACCACCTAAATTTTGCAGATAAAGATAAAATACTCTCACTACATTTATCTTGGCCACTTAGGCAAAAGTCCTAAGATAGTCTATACCATAGGTTTGTATATATCCTTTAGCAACTAGTTGTGCTTAATATCTCTCCATTTTCCTATCTGAGTTATATTTCACCGTAAATACCCATCTACATCCCACTTTAGTGCTTCCACAAATTCCTAGGTTTGGTTATTTTCAAAGGCCTCCATCTTTACTCTTATAGCCCTTTCCCACTTTTTATTTCCTAATGCTTCTAACAAGGTCTTCAGAATAGGTATTGAATGAAAGTTACTAATCAAAGGCTTGATGTGTTAGTGAGAGTTTATTGTAGGATAGCAAAAGGTATATATATGGTGTTTAGTACAAATTTTAGTGCCTTTTCTAAGGGCTATAGGTAGATCCAAGTCACTGGTAGGTTCAGTGGTGAAAGAAGTGATGGTGTTTCAGGCTGTGATTCTGAAGATGGTTTTGGACATTCATTTGTTAGATTAGAAACACGATTAAATGGTTAGGCCTGCATAAGATGAGCATGGTTTCCTTTCCTACTAGAGTAAGCCTGCAACTTTTAAGCACTATCTAGATTTAGGTTAGGAACAGAGTCAAGTTCAGGTATGATTACTATGAACAGCCCAATTTGTTCAAGAAACTTTTAAAATAGAAATAATTAAGGGGATCTTAAACAACTTAATAGGCTAAAATGAGTAAAAAAATTTAAAAGAAATAAGTAAACAAAATTTGATTGGAAATTCGAAAAAAATAGAAAAATGGAAGGGTAAAGCATTGTTGTCAAAATCTCAATTTAATTCAATAGAATCGTCAATTTTATGATCTTAGGTCACATTTTCGTGTTAAATCACAAGAAAAATCAGAATCAGTGCTAACTTGGTCAAACTCGGTACTGACTCGCATAGACTCGGTAGAATCGACGAGTTTGACCAAATTAGTCGATTTTACCTGATGAGCCATTTCTATAGCCCAAAATCAAATCCCTCATTTTCTTTGCCCAAAAAAAAAATGTTTTAGCCCAAACCCCCAACCCACCAGCGCCCAGAAAAAAACAAAAAACAAAATTCTGATGCCTAATATGTCGAACTCGAATGTGTTACAGTGTAGGAAGACTAAGTCAAAGCTTGAAATCCCTAAAAGCCAAAAATTGGTGAACGTCGCGTCGCGTAATCCTCCCGTTGGTGAACGTCGTGGTCTCACCTTTGCTCACAATTCTTTGCCTCTAGCCTCACGGTGCTCTTCTCACTGCTCTGCCTCTCTCCTTCGCCTTACAGTGGTTTGCGGTCTACCTTGCATTTACCTCTCGGTGGTCTGCTGCTTGCCTCACAGTGCTCCGCCTCTCACCTCATGGTGCTTTGCCTCTACCTCTCGTCTGACGCTGATGATGCTCTGCCTCTGCCTCTCGCCTTTGCCTGACGTTGCTCTGCCTCTAGCCTCGTCATCATACAGTCCAGTGACTCTGGTCCATCTCATTCCTTCTTTCACCAGATATTTTTGGAGCTCCTTAGCTGCTTATGTTTCGAATGGTGCTTCATTGCTTCGAATGGTATATGGAATGGTGTTACAACTGCTTATTCTATTCAATTTGTTATGTTTTTGTTTAATTTGTTGGCCTTAGTATTTTCTGGGACAAGCTTTCAATGCAAATTATATAAAACAATTGCAGAATGGTGAAACATTCTTAGAAAATTTGCTGCTACATTGCCGTGTGAGTGTTCCATTTCCATTAATTGAATATAGATACTTGGCTTCACATATACAATGGACTAAGCACTAAGTTATGGCTGTATAATTTTGTCCAGATTTCTTTTAATTAGGTATAGAAATTAGTTTCTGTATGTGCAAGAGATCTATAGTTTACTTCTGTCTACCTCATTTGATGGTTATATGCAGATATCTTTTAATTGCTTGTTTTCTCATCAATTTTGGAATCTAGACTGGTATTCATTATTATATTATTTATGTTGAATCTTAAAGCAATGAAGAATATGTTTTTTGTGTTGTCCTTTGCATTTACCAAACAATTATTTAGATATAGGCATATAGCAATGAAGATATTAGGTTTGATTAAAACTATTTTGTATCAAAATGTACGAATGTCTTCCATCTTTTTTCTTCTTGGTCTTTATACCAATGTCTATCATTTTAATTCTTTGTTTTAGCCAAGAGAATTAGATGGTTAGTTAAATTTGCATGAGATGCAAGAATTTACTATCATATTATGAATTGGTGATTTTTATTGGTGGTTACATTTTCCACTTTCATGATTGAGGAGTGAATATAAGATTTTTCCACTTTTGAACAAATAAAACTTATTGTGTGAACTATGAATTGATCTCCTACATTTATTCATCTTTGTTTTGTTGTAATACATCAAAGGAAATATGTCTTCAAGTGCAAGTGCTCCATCACTCCCTACTAGAAAAATTGTAACTGCTGGAAGGAAGAATTTTCTTGGTAATAGATATGATATAGGGTGGAAACATGGGAAGGATGTTAGTGGGGATGCTAAAAAAGTTAAATGTAGTTATTGTGGCAAGGTTTATGAAGGAGAAGTCTATAGGTTCAAATATCATTTAGTTGGCACAAGAATAGATGTTGAACTATGTCTTAGTGTTCCACAAGATGTTTGAACATCATTATATGTTGATTTGGATTATATATTATGGATTATGGATATAGATTCAGAGTTTATTGAACTTTGTATGTTATAGATTATGGATTACGAATTATGTATAAAATTTTATGTGGTATGGTTATGTTTAATAACTTAAATAATATGTGTAGGTAAACTCTTACAATTCTACGTTACGAGTTACCCCCCTTTCAGAGTCTACCTAGGATCGCGATTTTGACAACATTGGTGTAAAGTAATAAAGTTTTAAATAAACGGGCAATTAAATGACAAAATAAAAACGGGGCTTAGAAAAATAAAGAAAATTAAAAATGAAATTGAGTTACTTTTTTTTTTCTAAAAAAAAAGGGAAGCAATTCATTTGGAAATTGGACCCACAAGAAAAGTGAAGAAGTATGAACAAGTTTAAAGAATTAAAGAAATTGGAAAAGGAAATAAAAGGGAGAATTTTCTTTCTTGAATACCAAGACATAATGAAAACGGAAACCCCATTCCTCTGGTTGAAAATAAGCAAAAGTAAATCAATAATTGAAAAAGAAAAAAAAAAGGAAATAAAGGGGATAATCTCCTTTCTTAAAAATCAAAGCAATGGAAAAAGGAAACTCTCAAAAAGGAGAAATTGGAAAGGGTTAATGAGTAACTTAAAATTTTTTTTGATGAAACCTTAGTTTTCTTACTATAAAAAGTGAGAATGGGGCTTTCACATAAGGGGAGGATAGATCTTTTTGGCTCTTGCAAGATTTGGAAGCTAGACTAAGGAGGAGAAATAAGGCAAACAAAAAAGTAGGAGGCAATTATATGAATATCGTAAGTGTGAGCTATTGATGGGGGACCTTTTGTGATTTCTGTTCTCTCTTAGTCATTCACACACCACCATAGCTCTCTTAGATACACATACACCTTAGAGGCAAGTGAAGAATGATGCTAAAATGGGTGTTAAAGGCTAAGGAGAAAGGTAACCCTCTTTCACACTCTTAATCTCTCCTTAATTTTCTATCATTAGCGCATACCTAGGGTGGGCATTTTTAGTTTCTTGCTATGTGAGGCCAACCACCTTTTTTTTTTTTGAAAAAAAAAAATTTACTTTTTTTCATGATATTGCCATTTAAGGCCCAACACTTGCATAGGCATGATTTACACTTTTTATTTCCAACATTAGGGTTGCCATGTGAGACCAATGTCTTTATGAGCACCTAATGATCTACCAGTGAAGCCATATGAGATCCAAAAACTCTGTAGGCATATTCCAATATTGCATGCATACGTTTAAAATAAGCTTGAGGGTTCCAATAGGCCCTTATATGCATTTGCTAAATAAAGCTTAATTTTATTTCTTTAAAATTATTTCCAAATAAAGTATCATTTATTGTTTCAAGAGTTTCAATAAAAATACCTTTCCCATTATTAATTTTCATTTAAATACAAATAAAACATGTTTCCAAAAAGTTTAAAAGAAAATATGCAAATAAAATAAAGAGAGTAAGAGGGTGAGATTACACAGTTTTCATAAATTAAAACACACCTACCCGAACTCTAAATCATTTTGTTTATAAAAATCAGTCTAATTTTAGCTACTTTGATCTTTTTAAAAAAATAAAATAAAAATTTTCAATAAATTGACACTTTTTTTTCAAGAACTATGTAAACTTTGATCCTTATCGTATGCTACATATGCCTTAGACTTTTATCCTAGGTCAAGTTCACTCATTGTAAATATCCATACTTTTGTTTCATTTTATTTTATTTTCTCTATTATTCCTAAGTGTGCTTAAAATAGGTGATTTAAAATAAATGTAGGCAATTTTAAAATAAATTGAAGGTTGTATCTTGTACTTCAATTGACTAATTTAGAGTAATCGTTCACATGAACAGATGTTGTAGGGTGCCTAACACATTTTCCACACTTAAATAGACTCCCCAACCCATCTCTAGTTATGTAGACCACCCTTCCATTTTTATTCAATTTTCCAAAATTTTCCTTTTAAAAATTTTAGTAGCACTCCAGTGAAATTGATTTTCAAAATCACTTTTAAGAATTAATTTACTTTTTCACTTTTCTACCAAGATGTCAAGTATGACATTATAGATTTGGGTTTAGGTGTTAGTTTAACTAGCATAGGAGTTAATTCTGACCTACTGAAGAAGATATCATTACTTATAAACTCATTTTGAGATGCAAAATTATTTTCATAATACCACTCCCCATCAGGATGAGCATTATTAAAGAATGACTCAAACTTAACAAATGTAACATTAGCTATGACAAAAAATTTTCTAGTAGATGGATGATAACATTTATATCCCTTTTAAGTGGATGAATAACCAATAAAAATGCACCTGATAGCCCTAGGATCTAACTTTCCCCTTAGTTGAGAGTGAACATGGACAAAGGCTAGCAACCAAAAATTCTAGGTAATAAGTGTTCTAATGCATAAAATTTTCGATAATGATCCTTTAGTGTGTTAAGGGGTGATTTGTTGTATAATGTTTTCTAAGGAACCCTGTTACTAAGGTAGGTAGCTGTTATGGCTGCTTCACCCTAATAATTTTTTGGCATATTCTTACGAAAAAGGAGGGCATAAGTAATATTCAGAAATAAGCCCATTTTTTGTTCAACAACCCTATTTTGTTAGGGTGCTTGCACATAAGAGGACTCATGGATGATCCTTTCTATTTTAAATAATGTCATCAAGTTCTAATTAAAGCAATCATTAGCATTATCTAACTGAAAATTTTTAATTGAGGTGTTAAATTGAGTTTAAATCCTGTTGAAAAAAATGAGAAATAATGGTTTGTGCATCAACTTTTTGTTTGAGTAAGTAAACCCATGTTACTTTAGTGCAATCATCTACGAAAGAAATAAACCACTTTACACTAGAAATGTTAGGGATATTAAAGGGAGCCTATATATCACTATGGACCAATGTAATGGAATGATACTTCTTTTATTACTACTTGGAAAAAATACACGTCTATGTTTAGCAAGTTCACAATTACTACAATGCAAAAGATCATAATCTAGATCTTTAAAAAAAGGAAGGAAACATTAATTTCATAACACGAAATGATAAGTGACGTAATCGCCTGTGATACAACTAAGCTTTTTCTTGATTAGACATGGTTGACTTAAAGAAAAAGGATATAGATAGTGAGAGTTGGTTGTCAAGGTGGTAAAGTCCTCTCTGTTCTTTAGCATACCTAATAATCCTCTTCATTTCCCATTCCTAAAACACACAATAAGAGGGAAAAAAGGTTATTTAGCATTGTGAATCTTGAGTAATTTTATGAATTAATATGAGGTTAGTAAGCAAGGTAGGGATATGAAGGACATCACTAAGTTTGAGAGTATTTAATTGAATATCTCTAATTCCAGCAACAATGGCTGTAGAGCCATCTATAGTTATTATATTTTTAAAACTAGAACAAGGTTCATATGAGGTAAAGAGTTCATGTGAAAAGGTCATATGATTAGTAGCACTTGAATCAATTACCCATATAGACAAGTTCCTCGTCGCTACATTAGAAACAAAAGGTGAGGAAGATATACCTAAGAATACAAGGGAATAAGTACCTTCAGGAGAAAATAATTTCTCTAGAAAACCTAGCAAACCTTTCAACATGCCAATGTCTTCCTTACTAAATTCTGATAGTGGTTTAGATGGCCTTTCCATATCGTCATTTGTAAAACTAGTATTAAGTGCTATTTTCCATGACTCCTCCCTTTATTTGGTTGTTCTGGTTTGCCAATTAGCTTCCAATACTTATCTCTAGTGTGGCAATGTCTCTTATGGTAGGTACAAAATTCAGTATCTTTATTTATGGGTTTCTATGTCTTATTATCCACAAGTGGCCTATTCTCCTTGAATACAAGTGTTGTAGTGATTATGGTGGATCCATTAACACTTCTATAGTTCTCTGACATCACACCCCTTCATCTTTCTTCAACATGAACGATTGCTATAGTCTCATTTAGTGATAGGCAACCTTAGGAAAGATGAGAAATATGAAAAAATTTGAAAAAACATAAAAAGAGGAAGAAATTAGGGTTTAGGTTAAAAGGAGCTAAGTAAAGTAGAGTAAGGCAATAAAACCTAGGTTTTTTAAGGCTTTGATACCATGTGGGAAATTAAAATGTATTATTGATTATATCTATTTAATGTATAGTATATATACAACTTTTCAATAAAACCCTAATCCTAATAATCTAGTAGAATCTCTACAACTTAGGGCTCATATAATCACATAAGAAATACATTTAAAATTTGGAATATAAATGAATCAATATTAGGCTATTTAATTAAGCCCACTAAACCAGCTACTTAGGGCTCTAATCCAACAATATTGAACAAGCTCTTTCCCAAAATCAATTATAGAAAAGGTTTGTTATAATAAAAATATTAAAGTCTTTCATCCAATGTTCATGATCAATCACATAGTTGGGTAATATAGTAAAATTGTCCAAGTAACAAATTAGGGAACATGTTGAAGAGTTGTCATTTTACTTATAGATTTTTAGCATTAGTTAATACTATCTATTTATTTGATTTTCAAAAAATTGTAAGCATTAACTGCCTTATATTTTAAATTTGAGAAAAATACACTTTTGGTCCCTCACTTGTCACAAATTTGTCATTTTACACTTTTAGTCCCTCACTCATTGAAATACCCAAAATAGTCCTTCATTCATTGGAAAATGTCACATTTAATCTCCTACTTTTTAGGAAATTACCAAATTTAGTCCATCTACTAAACTCTAAACTCTAAATCTAAGGAATTAATAAACATGGTATTTTTTTAGAAAAGTGGGATACTAAGTGTGACATTTCCCTATAAGTGGGGGGACCATTTTGAGCATTTCAATATGCGAGAGAACAATATAATAACTTTGTAATAAGTGAGGGATAAAAAAAGTATTTTACTCTTTTAAATTTTGAGTCAACTGTAATTGTCAACAAGATGTCGTTATGATAGGAATATTGTTAATTTCTTTGTATAAATCATTAACCATGATCTGAATAAAATAAGGTGCCTTCTTCTATTTATTTCCTCTCTCTTTAATTCTTTTGTAGCTTTTTTTTTACTCACTATTACATCATAATTCATAGTATTTTTCATTACTAGGATTTGAGCTCAAAATTACTCGAATTAATGTGAAGAGGCCTATCACAGGATACATTTTTTTTTTTAATCCAACAACTAGTGTCAAAGTCATAGGTTATGGGAACATGAATTTAAGTTAAAACACGAATAATTTATAACATATTGTAGGGATGAAATAATTTTCAAGCTCATGTCAGCTTGTATAGTGACAAAATTACAGTTTGTTAACCAAGTTATCTTCAATAGGATGGTGATATAATGACAAATCATATTGCTGTGGACCAAAAAAAATATAGCAACAAATTGTAAGAACTAGTTTAAAAAGATGTAAATTATAAGGATAAATTGAAAATTTAGGCAAATTTTAAGTGCAATGTTTATTTATTTTGAAACAAAACAAAATGGTATATTACTTTATCAACCCCTGAAATATGTTTAACTTACATAACAATTCCTTCTGTTTTGTTATTAGCACTTATCCTTATAAACTAAAATATGACTAAAGTACCTTTAAGAATAATGAGGATGTTCTTAATATTAAAAAATATATTTTAAAATTTTATTTAAATTATATCAATTTTGATAACCATAAATTTAATTTATTTTAAAAAGAAAAAAATTTATATAGTTCCTTGTATTTTTATAACCTCGGAGAATTTGGTAGTAAAATATTTATGAAATTTATGGCAATACTTTTATCTATATAATTTTTAAGATATATGTTATCTTTAAAAATTAAATTATTATATGTAAATTAGAACAATTTAAAAGTTTATTTTTAAAAATATTTGTTTAACAATATAAGTTTATCAAATAATTTTATAATTTCCAATATATATTTAAAAAATTAAGCATTTTGTACTTTTTAAATATACATATGTATATTATAACTTATTTTTAGGCTTTTTAATTAATGCTCACAATCCTGGTGGATTAAAATTATTACATTTTAACACGTTGGGCTTGTTTAGTTGCAAAAGTGTATGGAAATAAGAATGGAAATGAGTTTTGATAGAATGAAATCTTGTGATCCATAATTATGTTTAGTATGATATGGAAAGGAATGGAATAGAATATGCATTATTGTGTTTGGTTGAATGAAAATAATGTAGGAATGGATACAAAAGTTAAACAAATAATCATAATATCCCTAGTGTAAAAATATTAAATAAATTTTTATTTAATTTGTAAAAATATTTTATTAGTACTAATGATACAAAAAAATAAGGGTCTTTCTTCCATACAACCTATAATGAGGTAGCATCGATACAAACCTCAAGGATGAACTATCAATTTGTTTGATAAAAAGAATGTGATGATTTGGCAAGATTTTGTAATATTGTGTTCATGGTCCAATTGATTTTGAAATGACAAAGTAAATTGAAAAGTAACCCCATTAAAAATGCTATATTCCTTAACAATTCATAGCACTTCAAAAATTGTCATCAAACAACCATAAAAGGTAAACATAGTAAAACTAATCCCCGAAAATTGTGCATAATTTATCTTATGTACTATCTCAAGATAAACAATCAACCATACATGATGCGCAATCAACCATTGCGATGAGAAATCAACCATTCATGATAAACAGTCAATTGTTCATGATGATCAGTTAATTGTTATGATGAATAGTCAACCGTTTAATTCCTAGAACTTAATTTTTATCTCCACTCAAAATTTTCGCAAAGATAATCACCTAAATACCAATGACAATAAATGAAGTATGGCTACAAACGTAAATGTCTTTATGGGTTATTTTTCAAGGGAATGAGATAAAAGATAAATTAGGCTCAATGTTAAGGATTAGATAGAAATGTCTTTGAATTTGATAATTACTTATGGAAAATTTCCAAGTGCTACAAATTTTGAGAACAAATAGAATTCTTTAACATTGTTCATGCAATTCTAATAAAGGTGGGCAAATTTAAATGGGTTAAGCATATTCAGGTACCAATGGATTCATATGGGTCAAATTAAAATGTTACCACTTTTTATGGGGTTTAATCTATCCACTAAATATTTTATATTGAATGGAGAGATTTTTTCTTTTATTTTTAATAAATTCAAGATTAGGAGAAAGGAAGAGAATGCATTTAAGGTAAGAAAAAATTCAAATAATTAAAAAGATATTGGAAAAGGAATTAAAGAAGACTTAATATAATATGGGTTAGGATTATACTTGAGATTAAGGCTAATACAAGTGGGTAAGCCTTATTCTATGCATTTCTAGTACCCGTGTTTGAACCTTAGAGTGTGTAAGTTAGGTTACTTTCATTTTTTTTTTCCTGATATTGACACGTGTTCCTTACTTGAAATTACCAAAATGCCCTTAACTATTTCTTCTTCGACAAGACACTTTCCTCACACGATGCATACTTAGCCAAGGACCAACCATGATTTTGCTTTCTCTCCTCCACGAGCAGTGTCGTCCAAGGTTGTCAAAATCGCGATTCTAGGCAGACTCGTTTTAGGGGGGGTGAACTCGTAACGTAAACTCGTAACGTAGAATCGTAAGAGTTTACATATACCTATTATCGAAATTCTCATTGAACATAACCATCTAAAAAAAAAACATTAATAATAACATTCATGCATAATCCACAATCCATACTTTCATACTTGCCATTCAAGTCTACAAATATATTTCAATAAACTCCATACATTAATTCTCATTTAACATCACTAGGCTTCAAAATCAACAATAAAAATTCACCATACATTAATTTTCATTCAACATCACTAAGTCTTAAAATCAACAATAAAAATTCACCATAATTCTTCAAATCCTACTGTATTATCATCATTTCCAGAGTCTTCACCTTCATCATTTCTATTACCTACCTCACAACCATCATTTTCTTCTTCCTCATCCTCAAAGTCATCAACCAATGCTAAATTTTCAGAAGGTTCACCATTGATATTTGGATTCAAGTCAACCACAAAATCATCACACATTCCTGCCATGGGCACAAGAGGTTGAAGAACCTCATCATCATTATCTTCCTCATCCTCAACATTAACATCACTTCTCCTCCCTTCAGTTATCCATTCATCATCAGAATGAATGTCATCAAAGTCATATTCATGAGTTTTCCTTGATTGCTTGCCTTTTAACTTCATATTGCACATTACAAATGCCAAATCGTTCATCTTCTTTTGGAGCAAACAATTTCTTCTCTTAGTATGAATCTAAACAAAATAAAAATGCTCAAATGACATATTCAAATCGTTAACAAAATGAAAAAGCAAAGTAAATTAGAATTTTATATCAAATCAAATATATTTACTTACCATCTCAAAAGCACTCCAATTACGTTCACACCCAGAAGAGCTACAACATAAGCTGAGAATCTGGATTGCAAATTTTTGAAGTTCCGGGCATCCATCTCCATAGGCATCCCACCATTCTGCTGGTGGCATTTTTGTTCTTAATGACTTTGCCCCTTCACGGCCAAACATGTCTCTTGCATAATGGAAGTCAGTGAGTTGGAACTCAATTTTGTTTCTCTCCTCAGCATCTTCAACTAATCTTGCTAAGCAATCATACAATCCTTGCTTAATCCCATAATCAGCTTTGAAGTCACGGTTGTAGTGAAAATAGGGATTGAGGTAGTATGCAGCTGCATGTAGAGGCCTATGTAATTGAGCTTCCCACCTTTCATCGATGATATTCAATATGGGCTGGTATCTGCAATGATTAATTATAAAGCGAAACATATATATACAAAATTAATGAGTACAAATATAAGGTATTCTATTTACCTTTTTAAAACATTATTAAAGTTCATTTTAATCTTCGCCTTTGCACTTTCCATTGCTTCAAATATGAATCCCATCGCTGGCTTCTCATCAGAATCCACCAAGCGAAGAACTTTAATGAGAGGAGCAACAGCCCTGAGGCAAGTCACAATGTTCTTCCAGAACATATTATCCATGATACTTTTTGTTACTTCTTTTCCATCTTTGGTAGAAGAAAATCTACTATCTTTCCATTCATTAGAATTAAACATATTGATCAATGCTGCTTTATGCTCATGAATACAACTTATTGTCAAATAAGCTGTGGCAAATCGAGTCACACCTGGCCTAATCAAGTCCCTCCCTTTTGTGAAATTTTTCAACATGCTAATGAGCATTGTTCTTGTGTAAATGTAAGTTGTGATTTTTCTTCCCCTGCTTATGGTTTCTTTATGCAACTCCATTTTTTTTTCAAAATCCTCCAACATCAAGTCAATGCAATGAGCTGCACATGGAGTCCAATATAAGTGTTTCCTCTTCTCCATTAACTTTTGTCCAGCTGCTTTGTAATTTGCAGCATTGTCTGTTATTATTTGCATAACATTCTTCTCTCCCACCTTCTCAACAACTTCATCAAGCATGGCAAACACTTTATCTGTAGTTTTAGATATATGAGATGTATCTAGTGAATATAAAAAAACCGTCCCTTTAGGACTATTGACCAAGAAATTACAAATGGATCGTCTTTTCTTATCAGTCCACCCATCAGACATAATGGAGCAACCCACTTTATCCCACTCTTCCTTAAACTCGTCAAGCATAGCTTGCGTGTTTTTCACCTCCATATTTAAGTACTTTTCTCTAATCTCATAATAGGAAGGAGGCTTAAATCCTTGGCCATATTTTCCTATAATCTCACACATCTTGGTAAACTCAGGATTTTTTATACAATTAAAAGGAATGGCACTTGTGTAAAAAAACCTTGCCACCTGTTGGCAAGCTTCCTCCCTCAGATCTTTCTTAAACATATTATTAATGGTCGATTGTGAGCTACCAACTCCGCTGCTATTTTTTCTTGAACCTCTCAATAAATTCATTAACTCTTGAGAGTTGGCATGTACTTGGGTACTTTGAGCTTCCTCATCACCAACGTCTAACCACTGTTTCTTTCTTTTAAATGATAAAGTTTTAGCCTCAATCACATGTTGTAACATTGTTGCCCTTACATCATCTCCAACACTTACACAAGCTTCAACATCAATTTTAGTACCAGCTAAGTGATGTTTAAACCTATAGATCCCTCCACTCACAACTTTGCCATAATAATTACATTGAACCTTCTTACCATCCCTACCAATATCAATTCCATGTTTCCACCCAATGTCAGTCTTATTACCAGGAAAATTCTTCCTTCCAGCAACTACATTTTTTTGAACTTGAGTAGGGCCACTCCCACTTGCATTTGAAGACATATTTCCTTGCACCAATTAAAAGATATTCTGGAATTCAAAATTTCAGATTATGGCGGAAATACTAGTACACCATAAAATCCCATTGCATTGTAGACAAAATCACACACTGATTAAATAAAATAAAATAAAATAATATTCCAACCTAATGAATCTTTATTCAAGTCATAGGTTGATTAGGTTCTTGCATGTTTCTAGAATATAAGATAAGTTTTAATGCAAGCTGAGCATATAACAGACACAAAATCATCTGGCATATAACACAAAAGCAAGCTGAGCTCCTTGGCATAATTGCAATTTGCAATTTGAGAGAACAACCAAGTTCCTCAAGTTATAAATTCCAGTTAGTTACTTCAGGCATGTTCCATCTCCCAACAGACTAGAGTATGATACTACATCAGTAATACTAATAGTAGCTACCTAGCTAGAACAAAGTCTGCAAGCTGAGTCTTTTGAATTGCAACATCATCAATTTTTCTAATATAGACATTGGCACATTGCAACTAACACATTGGAAACCTTTAGAGTTTTGAATTCCAGCTCTTCTTATCAGTCATCAATCAAACATAAATAATCAAACTCAAACAGATATAGAAGGCGAAGCCAGAGCCAGTAACACTATAAACATGTCACAATAATTGCAGAGGAACTAATCTTATTCTCTGATATGTTGAAACTCTATAACATTAACATGACTAAATCACACAATGATGAAAATGATGATTTGGTCTCAGTCTCATGCTTTCAACTCTCTATTTTCACTTAACTCTCAGCACTGTGCCTCTGATGAAAATGGAAGGGATTACTAGATTAGGGACTTACAAGTTACAATGCAATCTTCAGTGACAGAAGATAGGACGATCTCCGACGAGGCAGTGCAAAACTCCAAATCGTGAATGACTGTGAGTCTGTGATTGTTCAAACCTGGAACCGTTGCTGCGCTGTGATTGTTCGAGTTCGAACTCTGCTGCTGTGAGTCTGTGACTGTGAGTCTGTGACCACCGTTTAGCTCGATTGTCTGACCACCGTTGCTCTTTGACTGTGCGATTATCCGACCACTGTGCAGTGCTGCTCTCCAATCCAATGTTGCTGCTCTGTTAGGGCACGAGTTCGCCAAAGTTGAAGGAGAAGAAGGTGAAGTCGTGTCGTGACTTGTGAGTCCCATGGTAAAGGTAGATCAGATGCAGATTGTAGAACAGCAGTATACACTTTGCCATACGGTGCGTTTTGTTTTAGATGGTTTATTGGGTAATCCATTTGGCAGCTTCGGTTTTGGGCTTAAAAAATGGGCTGACCCGGTTTCTTGTTTTTTTTTTTTTAAAAAACAAGCTCAGGTTAAATTGGGTTTGATCCAACTCGGTGGAAACTCGCTAAATCAGCAAGTCAAGCGATTCTGTACGAGTCATGGGCGAGTCTGAGTGAGTCGATGGCGAGTCCGAGTCTACGTCCGAGTCAGATCGTTTTGGTCATATGAAAACGTAAACTCGGCGAGTCAACCGAGTTGACTCGTGAGTTTGACAACCATGGTGTCGTCCTTTAACGACCAAGTTATGCCATGTTTCGCCACTTTTTGGCTGGAGAAAACTCCTTTAAGGTTCCAACATGTGTGGGTTGTGATTTTAGAGTAAATAAAGTGAAAATTAGTGTGTTTTCCTTTAAATTAGGGCTTCTATTCTTAGCTAATTTTCAAAGCTTTCTTCTTTATTTTCACTAAATTAATGGCACCATTTAGGCTTTGAACTTTTGAACCGCTTTCCTACCGCATATGGTACAACTTTCAGCCTAAAATCGGTGAGATTTAGGTATTTTTTTGTGAAATTTCCTTAGTACTTCACATCTAAGGTGATTTTTAGCCCTCTTTCTCTTTTCCACTAATCAATTTCCCCCATATAGCTCCCAATCAAAATTCCCCTAAATATGTGTACTATTCATGCACGAAAAATGGAATTTAGAGCTCAATTTTGTGTGATCTCATCAAATTGAGTTAGGGCTTCATATCCTAGGTAAATTTTGAACCTTTCCCCCTAACTAATTTTGAGCTTTAGTTCCTAGATTGAAAAACCACAATTTGGCCATGTGTATTCTTACTTGTAAGGTAATGAAATATGAAGTTTTTGGGCCCCTCTAACATCGCTAAGCATTTAAGGGAAGGATTAAGGCTACCAAAAGTTACCATTTTGAGCTGTAAGTTGATTTGATAATTTTTCATAATTTTCTTGGATTTCCATTAGTGTAAAAAGAAGGAAAGATAAATGGAAAAGCCTTATTGAAGTTGATAAAGTAGCCTTAGATCTTTATTACAATTTAATGAGTAATTTTGGAATTTGGTTGGTTGATCTTTAATGGTACATTAGTGAAATTGATAAATTCTTGATTATGGAATAAGGGCAAAATAAAGCTTGGTGGAGAAGATTTAAGGTTTAAATATTGTTTAATGTTATGAATTAATTTTGGTTTAAGAAAGTGTCGTTTCCAAGTTATGAATAAAGTTGGATGGTTAGTGATCATGAAGTTGGAAGTTTGGAGAAAAAAATTATTGAAAGTGTATTGGAATAGATATAGATAATTAAATTTTTAAAGGAATTAAATTGAAATTAATCAAGTTATATGGGAAACCTATAATGTTGGTAATTGGGATTAAATTAAGTGTGATATCAGCCTAATTAAGATGATATTTATTTAATAATTAAACTTTGAAATTTGAAGCAAGATTGATAAAAAAGTTAAGGACAATTATGGAAGGCTGTGTTTAATAATCCTTGAATCATGATTATTGAGACATATGTTTATAGTTCATAAGCAAATGAATAGTTAAATAATTAAATTGATAGAATTAATGAAACTACATCTGATATGAAAGGTTAAGAGCGCATTACTTGATTATTGGTCCTTAGAACCAATCATGGTCAAGAAAACAGTGGATGGTATTAGGAAGAGGTTCATATGGCCCACTTTATGTGAGTTTATATAGCTAATTATGCTTGTTTTTTGTGTTTTAAATGATCCCTTATGAATTAAGAAATTTATATGCTCCAACGCCTTGGGGATAAACCTCCTAAAGCATACCGATTTCTCCTTAAAAAATTTATTGTATATGATGGGATTTCTATAAAATTTTGTTATAAAGTTGCTCTTGCACCTGATTTACTTCTATATTATGATTCAACTGCTGTATGGTTTCCAAAAAGTTCTAAACGAATTGTTACTGTATGGAAAATTTATGGTTTTCAATTGCTGTATGATTTCTGGGAAACTTGGCAAATTACTAGTTAGATATTTGAAACTGATTTGCATTGTTACGAAGGAAATTGTTTTCTTAGAATTTCATCTAACACAAAACCTTAAAGCTAACAACAGTAGGTTTTAGCCATGATGTACCATGAATTATATTATTGTATTAAGGCTTTATGTTGTATCACTGACTATTTGTGAGCCATTTTGCTCACCAATATTGTATTATTATTGCTAACACTAGTTAACACCTAATTATTGTTTTACTGTTGATCTAGGAGAAGTATTTCAACTTCTGTGGTTTGAAAACTTAAAAATTTCAATTGATTATCAGTATTTTTTTAGTTTTGTAAACAACCTTGATAACATAAAACTTACGAGTTTTTTTCAAGTGATTTTTGTTCATCTAGTTTAGACAATGTTGGTTTTGCCATAATCTTATAAAGTGATTCTTAGTTTACTGATTTGCAAGTAATTGTTTTATGTGATTTCATTGTTATTTGAATTAATCTAAGGATTGCAAAAAACTTTATTATCCATGTTTGTTCCCTTCCTAGTATAGTTAGTGGCATTTACTCACTGAATGTTGTCACTCATCTCTTGTTTTTCTATGTTTTTCATATAGCAATGTTGACCCTATACCTTCTTCAATTGCTGAAAGTCTAGATAAATACCTTTTGGTAAGCCCTGCATTGTCTCTAAGGTGAAAATGATTTTGTGTTTTTATATATATTGGCACTTTAGTCACTCTTATTGTCATAGGCAAGGATTTAATAATTGTGTTACATATTTACTAGGTTGTTTGGTTATAATCTTTTGTGAGAGCAGAGCTTTCATATATTTTGGTTAATAGGTCTTAGGTGTGAAAATTTTGGGAAGTCCATATTTTAGAAGAAACTACTAAAATTTTCACATGAAGGTATTATGGTAAATTATATGCTTATAATCTACTTAAAGTAATTGTATCAAGTATGTTTTGATAAAAAAAAAAAAATTATGTGTAATTGTTAACACAATTAGGCTATTTGGTTCATTTTAGTTTACAAAGGCAAAGTTTACTTCATTCCTCATGCTGGTCACATCTCCTTAGTTAGGAGTGACATTTCTAGGGTACTATTAGTAAATATCCAAATTCATGACCTACCTTCTACATCTTCATAGGTCTCTTTTGCAATTTAGTACAGGTTTAAATGCAATTATGTCAAACGCGTTGCCTTTTCTTATAATTCCTTTCATTTATACCATGTTAGCAACTTTTTCCATGTGTCATCTATTTGCCTATCTCTAACTAGTCCACTTGAGATTGTTTCCACACAATTAGATTACAAGTTATATAGAAGAACATAACAAAAAATAAGTTAAACGCTAAAGTTGTAATAGGTATAAATAGAATAAAAAATTTTTTAACCATCCTTTCTTAGTTAAGCTATGGGTATACATAAAAGAACAAACTTTTTTTATCATCCCTCGTAGAAGAAACTAATGAGATTGCAGTGGCAAAACAAGGGCAATATATTTCCACACTCCTTGCACCCAAATGGCATTATATAAACTAGTGAATCACTCAACCATATATAAAGGAATCATAACAATTCCCATGCAAGCAAATTGATCACATGGCTATATTCAAATTAAAATAGGTTTAGTACAAATCCAACACAAAACTCTGATGAGATCCTTTCCATGACCAAGTAAAGACATCACAAATCATTAGACATGCAAGTAATAGGAAAGAAAACAATGAAAAGTAACACTAGAAGCAAGCAAAAAAGGCCTTTCAAATAGCCACAATGTCATGCCACAATACATAACATCCTCTAGGCAAGTAGTCCAAGTGTTCACAAGAAATTTGAGTCAATCACGTGATAAAATTGAAGGAAATATGGTGAGATGTTGATATATAGGAAAGGTAAATTTAGGTCAAAGAGATACTGTTCATATTGTAATTTTTCCAAATTTGAAAATTCATAATAAATTTTAGGAAGTTCTGAAAATTATGAAATTTTATAGGCAACTAGAATAGCATGATAGCTAATAGTGACCAAATTTCAGTTGAAGTTTTGTTTATCTGTCCCTTCAAATAAATTCATAATCATGACTGTATGGAGTTATGCATAACCATAATTTTATTTATGATATTTAGTGTGAAATCCCCTGGAATGAAATCCAAATAACATCAACCTTTTCAAAATACTTCATTAGTACATTAGGGGCAAAGGAAATAAAATTTTGGCCTAAATTCATTCATTAAGTCCCTCAAGTGCCACGTAACATCATGCATAGTAGAAAACGTTTTTTGTATAATTCTTCATACAAAGTAATGCGCACATCATCATAACATGAACATAGATTATGGAATTATGCTAGATTCGACACCTTTGACTTTAGTTAATGACTACATCATATTCAATATCATGATTAGGGTAGGATTGCCATGTCCAAACCCTATAAGTCATCACATATAATATCAATTGTGAGCCACTAAAGCTCTATATGATATATCATACCATCATACATTAACTTATAGCTACATGAAACATAAAAATTCATCAAATATGCAATCACTACGCATAAGCACACACATAACATATAAGAAATGGAGAATGAGCTAGCTTGCTACTTTAAGCTAATTCCTTTCTTGATTTTTCATGCAATGGCAATATCTTTTCTCTAAAGTCAATCCTTGATAGCTCTTTTGGCAATAATCAATCTTTATACACATAAGATTCATTACTATTATTATTATTAATTTAAATGCTTTGACCATACTTACTTCTCCATTTAAAATTTTAAAGTGCATCATAAATTACTTAAAAATATATCTTATTACATTAGTAGGTGCCAATAGATCAAAGACCCACTTAGGCAACTTGGTTACATTTTGTTTCTCCACTTTCTAGCTATAATTTCACCTAGGACATGAGGAGAAATTTGTTCACCTAAGTCTTTAAATTACAAATATGGTATGGAATAGCTGAAACTTCATGGTCTTTGCCATAGAGGATCTATTTCAACTCAAAATTTCTACAAACTATTTAAGAAATTCATATAAAAAGCTTACCCTTTCTTTTACTTTACTTTTCTATACTTGAATCCACTTAATCCTTCAGTACATCTAGGCTGAAATCCACTAGAGAAAAATATTTGGCTTAGTAGATAGCACTAAGTGACCTCTAAAACTTTTCCTTCTACCATGAGTGTGAAAAGTGAGCAAATTACCTTGAAAAATCCACTTATATATTTCTCTCTCTTCTACCATTTTCTCCACTATTTTTTCACCTTATTTTCCTTCTTTGGTCATGCATATATAATGGGGAAGATGGTGAGGTGTCCCTTTGTCCCTTACTTGGCTGAAGGGTGGGTGAAAAAGTCAAATAAAAAAAATTATTTGATGAACATTAGACATTTTTTCCTTCATTCACAATTTTGTCCCCTTTAATGATATTTTCTAATCTAGAATTATATAAAATTCTTTAATCATAATTTTTGGATCTTCTGATAGTTCTAAATTTAACTTTTAGCATGCCTTGCATCTTTTCAAAAATTACACTTTTACCTTTATTTATATTGAAACTTTTAAATTAGGTCCTTTTAGCTTTTCAATTTAGTCCTGCCCTCTATGATTGGTTTAATTATTATCCTAACAAGGTAAGTTTATACCTATTACTGAACAACTGTTATTATTTGGGATGTTACACACAACAAGTGAAAAGAGTGCTTATTAGAGACTACGTAAACGATGATTGGAGTTTGTTTCCTAAAGCTATATGACATTAGAGATAATCAACACAGTTAGAGGTAGAGATATGGAGCAGAGCTAAGGTTGAGATGAGTGATCAGATCAAAGGAAGGATAGGACAAGGTGTTGTATTCAAGATTGAGGGTAGTTTAGTAAAATACCTTGCACTCCTTAGAAAACAAGGCCATTCTATTGCTTTAGCACAAGAAACTAGAATGCCATGTATAAAGGTATATGCACTCTTGAAGGAAAAGGAAAAGCGCCAGAAGTTGGGCTAAGAGAATCTGATCTCCTATTCTTTTTCCATCGTAACCATTAAAGAGCGAATCACCTTTAAAGAAGGCAAGTCACTTTTTGATATTTTTTTCTTTTAATTAATAATAAGTAGGAAGGTTCTCTATGAATATAAAAGGAGTCGCCCTAGTGGATAGGGTTGAACACAGGTCGAGTTGGGCCAAGTTTTTACCCAACCAGATACTCGACCCCGTATTAGTAACAGGTCTCAATTTTTGGCCAGAGATTCAGACTAGTCCAATTATTGTTAGGCTTTCTTTCATATATTATCAAATTAGATTAGATCATAAAGAAAAATCATATGTGATTAGGAAAGAAAAATCAAATAAGATCAAGAAAGGAAAAGATGCAAGGAAAAAGGGAGATCAAGAAAATTAAGAAAAATCAAATTAGATTAAAAAAATAAAATCAAATTAAGGAAAAAATCATATTGTAAAAGGAAGGACAAAGATCATATCAAATATGAAACAAGGATGGAAGATCATATAAGATACAAGGAAGAAAAGATATTAGAATATATATGAAAGGATACAAAGATGTACAAAAATGATAGGTCTAAAACAAAGATGCTCGAACCATGAGGACAAGAGATCAAATGATAGAGCACAAAACAGAGATGAACCATAACTGAAAACAACCATGCACATAGATTTGAGGTGTAGATAAAACATGAAACAACCATTCGTCATTATTGCAAAGGAGAGAAGTGTGTTGTCCTTGAAGTTGAAGAAGAAATGTGAATGTGAAAAAGTTAGAAAATTTTAAAAAAGGGAAATTTTATTAAAGATGATATAGAGAGATATATATATATATATATATACTTTGGGTTGAGCCAAGTAAGATATGGTAGCAAATGAGGTGCCTCAAGACTCAAACTAACTCAATTTGAACAAGTCAGACCAAGTTCACTAGGTAATTCAGGCCAATGTTTAGCCCTACTAGTGAGGACATGTCTCATTATATATAGAGAGAAAATTGCTATTTTAGTTCTCCATTTTTAAACTTAATCTTATTTTGGTCATCCATAAATTAAAGATCACATAATAGTCTACCACTTTTAAATTTAATCTAATTGTTATTGTCCACAAATTGAAAGTCTCAAAATAGTCCTCTATTTTTAAACTTAATTTCATCTCAGGGATTACTTTGGATTAGATCTTATAAAATAGATGACCAAAATGAAACTAAGTCCAAAGTGGAGAATATTTTGAAGCATTCGATTTGTGGAGGACCAAAATGATATTTTTCTATTTTTGTTTGAATTTTGAAGGATATTTGTTATTACAATTAATAATATTTTTTATTTTTTTTTATTTTAACCCACTTGGTGAAATGAATTAAAGATTCCAACTTGTTTATATATGGTGAATCAAACTGGCTATGCCCATTTAATACATGATTTGCGGTGGGTTAAGTTAGTATGTTTTGACACTTTTAAATATATTTAAGTAGGACTCATTACATTAATTGTTTCTACCTATTTTATTTTTCATAGTTTAAATAATAAAAATTTAATAGGATACAAATGCTTACAATTCTTAAAAGTTTAAATTAAATAGTAAAATAAATATGGACGAAATCAATAAATTTAAATTGATTGCATTTTTATTCAATTACATTCAAATTGATTAGTCCTAGCTAAAGGCGAGTCACTCATGTTCTTGTATAAAAACGATATAAAAAAAAAAAAGAGAGAAAGATTGTATTTTGAGTTTTTATAATTTTACTTAATTTTTAATTTAGTCCTTATATTATTTAAAATTTTAAAAATTATGTCCTTAGAGTTTAAATAGTTTTAAATTTTTCTTTGTTATTATATTTTTATTAATATTTTATTATACGTGTGAGTTAATTTTACTCCATTTTTTATTTTTATTAATATAAATAAGACAAATTCAAAGTATTAAAATAGTATAACTTAGTTACATCAATAAAATTTAATAGAATATTAATAAAATTTTGACGATAAAAACTAAATTAAAATATTTATAAATTGTAAGAATTAATTTATTAATTTTTAAATTACAAGGATCAACTTAAAAATTATATAAAATTATAAAGATTAAAAATAAAATTTTTCTAAAAAATATAAGTGACTTGTCCATAATGATGATGAGTTACTCAATTTTTTTTTTTTTAAAAAAAAAAGAGCACAAAAGTACTTGATAAGCGATTGGAGATATTATAGTTCTGTCGTGGATTTTAATAAAGAAAAGTGTTTTTTTTTGACATATCATGCTCAATTTTATGCGAAATGAAAGAATGCAGAATTTACCCAACAAAAAACTTTTTTATCGGCGTACTAACGCAAATTCCCCACATTGCCGCCGCCAAAAGTTAACGATGCTATTATGTTATTGAAGGTAGGAAGAAGCCCCTTTGAGTTGAGCTTCACTGTTGTCGCAGTCCTCCATGGAAGAAACTGGGACGAAGCCCAAAAGAACCGGTGGTCGTCTGTGCTGCATATGCAGCCAAAGAAGGGCTGCCCTCAAAAGACCTAAAACCTTAGAACAGGTGCCTAAATCCCAGAAACTTGTTTTGGAGTAATATGAGAGATTTCTTGCTTAAATCTCTTTCACAATTGCGCAAGTGCACTTTTTTTCACGACTGTTCAAATGTTTTCGTAACATGTGTGAATTCGTTGTTTGTTTCTAATTTTGAATTGTTTTATACTATGATTTATTCTACGAAAGGGTTGTGTTGTATTATTTTGTCCATTCTGCTTTTTATCCTTGTTTTAGACTTTCTATGTTTACCAGAGAACAGATAAATCTCTTCAATTCTGTTTTTCTTTTTGTTTTTATCCTTTTTTTAATTTGAGGGGTGGGGTAGGAGAGGACGTCTCTTCTGGAATTGGATTTCTGACACTTGTTCTGATTTTGCCAACCGTTGAAGATTTGCAGGGAATGTTTTTATGATGTTTTTGAGGAGGAGATTCATCAAGTTATTGTAACTAACCAGTTATTTAAGCAAGGTGAACGTATCGCTCTTGGTGCTTCTGGTGGCAAAGGTAAATATTTGTTCAGCATTTTTTGTTTTTAGCATAATATCTAGTCAGACCTGATTATTGACTGTTTGCATAGATCAGTCCCACACCGTTGAAGATTCCCTTGCTAAAATTTTATGATTCCATTTTTCATTGTGACTTCAATGGTACCTTGGTTCTTCGTCACTGCTGATCTATTATGGATATTGGATTTTACTTATTGTCTACAGCTTTCCCCCACTATGGGAGTAATGAACTTTTTTGCGTTTTCCAATCATAGTATGCTTTATCTGCGTCTATGTTTTATTTAGGTTAATACATGTAGTGGATGTTGTTGGAGTGTGCATATGAATTAATGAAATCTTATTAACGCTTTATTCACATGAAAGGAGGAAATGAACCAAGTGTATCAGATTAATGAACTCTCCATCATTTGAACACACCCTTTGTCGGAGTGCTTCACTGTTTGTCAGTTTTTAGTAGAAGTTATTTACCTTTTGAATTTCAAGTTCCGTATTCTTATATTTTGGGTTAGTAGTTTTGACCAGAAGCGATGAAATTGTACACAGTCTATATCTATACAAGCTATATGTTCTCTTATTTTCCCTTTTTTACCTTCTTCCTTCCATTCAAATCTGTCCTATATTGTGATTAGCTGATTACTTGTGATTAGTCAATTTATATTCTCTTATCGCCTATTACAATTTTCTTTTGCAGATTCAACGGTCCTTGCTTATGTATTGTCAAAACTAAATAAGAAACACAATTATGGCCTGGATCTTTTCCTCTTGTCAGTTGATGAGGGTATTACTGGGTACCGAGATGACTCCCTTGAAACTGTTAAAAGAAATGAAATTCAGGTTAAAGAGATTTTTACTTTTAGCACTATGCATGATGAGCTTTTTAGTCTAGTAGATGCCTTTTTTTTTATTAGACAGGTTTAGCTACATCACCTTATCATATGTTCGGTAAAGATGTTTATCTCATTCTTCTTATTGAGTTAAATGCTTTCCATTTCACTATTTTGGAATATTTTGTTTATCTGGTTGTTTCTGAGATTTGTCTATATTTGTATTGATCTACTATACATGTCTTTTGGTGCTAAATCCTGTATTTTTAAGTCAATTAATAATATGCATGAACATGGATTTAGGTCTACATGCTAAAACATATTTTTTTTCAACTAATTTCAACATTATTCTCTCCCATGTTTTTACACGACATGATTAACCTTTCACTTAACTAGCTGAGTTCTTTCTTTGGCTATATTTTGCTGACCTGATAACATGACTGATTGTACTTTTCTTTTTCCCCTTTCCTAGTATGGATTGCCTTTAAAAATCATATCTTACAAGGACTTGTATGGATGGACAATGGATGAGATAGTGAAGATGATTGGTTTAAAGAACAATTGCACCTTCTGTGGAGTCTTCCGTCGCCAGGTATCTCTACAGATTCCTTTAGAAGTATGTGTCCTAGTTGCAAGCTTTAGGTATTCTTAGATTGTGTGCTGGATGATTATCTTCATATAGCTCCTAAGTAGCTAAGTAATGTGTTAGCATTTATTTTGGACTAATAATGCTATGTTGTTTCTTTGATTGCATATTGTTCCATATTAATGCAAGAGCATCCTTAAAAGCGCATAAGCCTAAATGGGCCAAATAGGCTCAAGGCCAGCCTTTGATAGCTCATAAATTATTTGTTTTAATTTTGTTGTCTTTTTCTTTGTTTCCTTTTATTCCTTTTTCTTGTGTTGCTTTATTTTATTTTAGTTCTCTTTTAAAAGTCATGTGCTTAGCATGTGATCTTTTGATGAGCTTGGACTGTCATGATTTAATCAATTTATGTTTTGAAGAGTCAAAATTCTAGGGCTTAGTAGGAACATCTAATTAAAATGGGTTCCTAAGCTACTGTAATCAGTTCTGATAATTTGAAGAAATAGAACAGCTTCTTGAGTTTCCTAGAGTTTCTTGACCTAGAACTCATTGTTTACCCACAATCTCTACTCTTCTTAGCTATTTTTTTTTTCTGCCTTTTATTCTCCACTCTCCTGCTGTGTCATATATGATCTAGAGTTACAGATGGAAAGTGGTAAAAAAAAGCTAACAAAATATACATGAAAATGATATTAACTATTAAGTATTGATAGGTGATATTTGATAGTGAGAGCACATTAACCTAAAGTTAAGCCTTCGATAGGAGTCTTTACAAGTTAAAGAAAACCCTTATATTGAACTCTTTATATTAATTTATCTAAAATAGTAATGATATGCATTTCTGATTGACTATCTACTCAAAAGATGGCCTGAAATATCATGAGTTTTGCCATTTCCCCGACATTTGGTAGTCTTTCTGCTGTTGGATTTCTCCTGTAAAATATTGCCATAGAAGAAATAATTGTTCAACTATAGTAGTATTATTTAGAATTAAGATCTTTGTCTACTGGCCACATTGTGGCTGAAATTTGACGTTTCGTGAAAATGGTTTGTGCATCTGTAGTCTAGCACCCGTGCCACAATAGTCACCTGTAAATGCATATGCTTGTCTATTAATGAAGTCTAGATTCCTTTGGAATAGCGGTGGGAAAATGTTGTAGGAATCACCGTCTCTCTTCAGGTTGCTTAAAAATGTAGGTAAAAGGACTTTCTGCTTTTGCCCTCATGCAACAGAATACTTGTTGATTCGAACAAATAGTTTCCTGCTGCCACTACAAAATAACTTACAACACATTGGCAGCCCAGCCTTGCCTCTTACATATATGTAGATTTAAGGTTCTTTAGATCTTTATCTCCATTTATTTGCATCTTTTTGCATTTCAAATGTCAAAATGAAAGAAAGTAGCAGTCACAACTTGGCAACTTCTGCTGCTGACTGTATCAAAGGCCTAATTGTGAAATTCAATTAGAATAAAAATAAGTATAGAAATGGCCTGCCATCTCCGTGACAAATTATTTTATATTTTGTAAACCCTGTACCTAATTCTAATAATAGTGGATTTAGTTACATTGCATTGAGAAGATACGACAAGCTTAATCTTCACAGTTTTGTTTTAAGAAGTTTGGGGAAAAAAGTAATTGGAATATTGGAATATGGTCAATAAGAAGTTAATTTAATTTTCTTAAATTTAACTTATTAGATAAAGGATGAACTTTTAATCTTAGAAAACAGAGAAAGTTTCTTAACTTTTTACTTTGGAAACTCCATTAACTTGTGACTTGACTATAAAGATGATACAAAACCTTTTATCTTTAGATCATAATGTTGAGTAACAAGTTCAACTTTTGGCTTTGCCATTGAAGTAGTTCGGGAGCTGGCTGAAAGCAATTGTAGTTTATTATCAGATATGTTGGAATAATTCTACTTATTCTTGATTTTTGTGAGTCTAGGCCCTTGATCGTGGAGCTGCATTGTTGAAAGTAGATAAGCTTGTTACTGGTCATAATGCAGATGATATTGCAGAGACAGTTCTCCTTAACATATTACGAGGAGACATTGCTAGGTTATTTACTAAAAAACTCATGTCACTTTTATTTATTTTGGAAAAGGATAGTTTCAGTTTGGAAAATAAACTGATGTCAGTTTTATTTTTCTTGGATAGGTTGAGCAGATGCACTTCAATAACCACTGGGGAAGATGGGCCTATTCCCAGATGTAAACCTTTTAAATATGCATATGAAAAGGAGATCGTAATATATCCTTACAGCTGAAAGAAGTTGTCAATGATCTTTTCTTTCTTTATTCTTCTTGTTGCATTGTTTTGTTTATCAGTTGGACCTTGGTAGTTGCAAATCCTTGACCACCTGATTACGTATGCATATTTCAAGAAGCTGGACTACTTTTCCACTGAATGTAATGTTTATCTTTCCGCAATAAACATCTGTAATGCTTATTTGTCCATCAAACTGTCTAACGTAACATGCTCTTCAAAATGGAAGGCATCTATTCTCCAAATGCTTATCGTGGTTTTGCTCGTGAGTTCATCAAAGATCTGGAAAGAATTAGGTGATTATCAACATTTAGTTTTATGATACTGCTCTCTATGTGTCGTCTTTTACTTGGAACTGTGCTCCTTGAATTTTAGCATTGACATATTGATGGCTGTATCTTGAAATGCAGACCTAGAGCAATTCTTGACATAATCAAATCAGGGGAGAATTTCAGGATTTCTACTAGTACAAAAATGCCAGAGCAGGGGACATGTGAACGATGCGGTTATATATCTAGTCAGGTAGATTTTTTTGAATATGCCCCTTAGATGAATATGAACCTTGTGTTAATTTGCTTTTATAGATCCGATGGTGCATCCATACCAAAGCTTTTGGTTTCTGATTTAGGCCCCCAATTAGGATGGTGAATGTCTATAGAAAGAAGAATAGGGTTGTTAAGGGAATGGGTGGCAGGGTTGCATGAAGTGGCTAGTAAGGGCTTTGGAGAATAATCCAGAGGGGCTTTGGGACACAAGCAACCTGTTAGTGGGATTATTTAGAATAGGTTTGTTAGGAAAATGGCAATACAAAGGGCGCTAAGAAAGATTGTGGAGGTAGGAGAAAATTGGTAGACTTGTGGGTGGTTCTAGCCCCTTAAAGAGCTTGGAGTATTTTTATTCTGCAATTACTGAGGAAAAAATGAAAGTTTTTATTGGTTTCTTATTTGTCTTTTGGTGATAGATCATCTGAAAGTTCTTGTTGTCAATTGACCTGATGGAATTAATTAAAATTAATGTAACATCTTAGATAGTTTTCACCCTTCTTTTGATACCTCCCACCACAGTTTGATTTGAAAAATTAATTTTATTAATTCTATTTGTCCCTTGCACTTTTTGCATCATAAATTATTGGCACTTTCTACATGGATCCCCTCTTACGTCCTGTTGGCATTTAGCTTCCTTTATATAGCTGAATTCATATTTTACTTTAATATTCTGAAGCCTTTAGACTGGATCCGTCATAGTCCCATATGCTAAAGCTTCTGAAACTAAGGTTTCATCTTCTGTTACATGTGCAGAAATGGTGTAAAGCTTGTGTTCTTCTTGAGGGACTGAATCGGGGTTTGCCTAAGCTGGGAATTGGACGGAGTCGGGGCAGTGTTAATGGTTCTAAGGATAGAAACGAAAGTGATGGAGGAAAGAGTATTGCAAGCAAACAATGTGGAACTTTAGACTTCTAATACGTTATTTAGGCTTAATGTCAATTTCATTCGAATTCAAGTGATCTGTGTCATTGATTACTCAGGGACATCTAGTATCAGTCATAGAATGCATAGGAGTTATTGAAAGTGGATTGAGAATCTTCACTCTTCTAGGACCCGAACCTTGGGCTTAGGTTTGTAAAGCATCCGGCAAGAGTAGCAGCGAAAACTAGGAGTGATGTGGGGAGGTTTCTTATAGGTTCGGTGTGGGTTTAAAGTTTAAGGTTTAACTATACATCTCTTACAATGTGGGCATATTTTCTCAGGCATTATTCTTGGTATTTATATGGTTGAAAGAAGCTTCAAGCAAGATGTGCAGCTTGAGTTTTGATATTGCAATCTTACTGTGTTATTTTCCAGAACTGGCATTGTAGAATTGAGTTACCTATGAATTTGTTTATTAATCTTCTGGCATTAAATGGTTAATTGATTTAGTCCAGCAATTTAATTCAGTAAAATTCCAATGCATGCTGTAATAGTGAAAGCTGCTCAATACTTTGACGCCTATTAATTTTCATAAATTGCTCATTTAAATTTACGATCTCAAGTGAGAAAGTGTGAAGTGTCAATTGTATAAGGTTACTTTTGTTGTACCTCTACTTCATATGCTTGAGCAAAGAGTGTGGGTGGTATGTGAAAAGTTATTTACATCATAGACTCATGGTATCCAAAATATGAGATCTGAATTGTCGGCTTTCTTGAATCATTTTTTGGATGTCCAAACAAATATCTGACCGTTTCGCACACAAGCACATCTTTTTTTTTTTTTACCTATAAAAAAAAAAAAGCATGTTTAAGAGTCTATTTGTATAGGTAAATGGTATTTTACTTTGCAAACATGTTTATTTAGTTTGACATTTGATTTTTTTAAATTCTCGTTTGCACAAAAATGTAAAAAAATAATTATTTTTATGTTAGATGAATTGTATAAATAATAAAAAAATTAATGTTCAAATAAAAGTATTCAAAAATAAATTATGGTTATGTAAAATTATATTTGATCAAAATTAATTTTAATAATTAAGTTAATTTAAAATTATATTAGCCTAATGTCAATATAAAGACATCAATAATTTTCTATTGAGTAACAAGTCACATTTTTAAACACAGAAAAGTCCCATTGAAATATATATATATATATACTAGCAGCATTTCCCATATTAAACAAAAATAAATAAAAGAAAAAATTACTAGTTTATTTGTTATGAATGATCATAAATTTTAAAATTATTTTACGATTTTGGGATTAATTTTTTTTATTCTAAGACTTTTAATTAGAGAAATTGAGACTTAATATTCAAATATTTAATTAAAGAATCTCAGGCGAAGATTGAGTAAATAAATTTTAATATCAAAATCTTTTAAAATATTTTATGTAATTATATTTAGCTTATGGTCTTTAAATATAATTTTTGCTTAAAGTTTGGACGTCGATGAAAAGTAGATGAAATGTTCATTAACTTCCCTTTGATTTGTTTACAATATTTATGTGCAAGTAGAATTGTTGGTGATTCAAATCTAAACCACTCTAGTATTGATATATGTTTCTTTATGATGGTCGAGTCAATCTTGGTTGGTTCTTTTTTTTCGTTTTTTAATTGCAAAATAAAGTGGTTGGTTGATGGTTAGTTGCGATGATACAATGCAAGAGGAAGACAAAAAGTTATGACGGTGTTAAAATATATTTAATAAAAAATAATTTGTCATATTATATTTTTATTTTAATTTTTTCTAAGTTTTATTTATGAATCCAAAACTTTTTTAAAATTTTTTGATTTATCTACATTTTATTTCCTAGCAACTTTTTAAGGAAATAATAGTTTATAAATTTATTAATTCATCCCTATACTTTTCTTATTTTTACAAGAATGCCCCAAATCTTTAATTTTATCTTTATTTTCAACATATAAACTAATATTTTGTGTAATTACTGAAAAAAAAAAACTAAAGGGGATAAATTACATATTTCAAATAAAATTTCGGATTCATATATAAAATTTAAAAATATTTTAGTCAAAATATAAATACAACAAGTTATTTTAAGTTAACATATAATTAACTATTTTTTACATGTAATTATCACATGTTTTTTTATTATGTTACACAATGATTGTATCAATGCAATTATTTTTAAAGTTGTACTTATTGTTGTTGTTGTTGTTGTTATTATTATTATTATTATAGTTTATCTCTTAAAATCTAACCTGAAATTAATTTGTCTATAGATATGTTAAAGTGTTTCATTTAACATCATGTGTGATTTAGGTTGTTACTAAACTAGTATGTGTTGAACAAAAATAACGAAATAAATTTAAATGATAAATAATTTTGTTGTTAAAACTTCAATCGACTCATATCTTAAATAGTAGTATAGGATTATTGAGACTTTGGTGAAAATAATACAAACAATTATGATTTCGAAATGTTAACATAATTTTGATTATGAAATTGTTTAATGTACAAATGAAACATGTTTGTTAACATTGATGTCATACAAATTTCACATATTATACCTCCATAAAAATTGTAAAGAAATAATTGTTTTATGAAACCATAATAGTTTGTTTGTCCGTGAACAAAACTTTACTACATTAATGGTCTTAATTTTCTTGGAGAATATTTTTATAAAAAAATAAAAAAATTCTTTTATTAGTCTAGAGACAGAAAAATTTGAAAAGAGAAATTAAGAAAAAATGGGACAAATGTGCAGTCGCATAACCATTATGATGGAATAAAATGAAAAAGAAAAGAAAAGATATTTTACATATTTTCTTCAATTTATGTTTAAATAGATATTTCTTTCTCTTCCCATTTTTTAAATCCAAACATGTTTTAAAAATTGTCATATTTAATTTAAATTAAAAATATCTAAATTAAAACTTTTTTTCCCCTTTTCATCCTTTATTTCTTCTCAATCTAAAGATACTTCAAGTAAATGCCAATATATGTATATATACACAGAGAAAAATAATTAGAGCTTGATTTTCATTTAACTTTTGCTTAAACTCTATATGTGATAGAGGATGACGGTGAAAGATTTTATAACAGATGTAGATAGATGAAGACAATAAATAAATAAATAAAAACTGAAATTTTGGTGAAATATAATCCAAAAAAAGATAATATATTAGAAGATAAAATAATTAAATAACGTCACAACTAACAAAAAATGGCCATAAATATTTCAATATTGTTTTAGAGCCATTTAGCCACATTTCTAATCATGCTTTGCAATAAGAATTAAAAAAAAAAAAAAAAATTCTTCAACATATATGCAAATGTATTATATCGCATATCATATCAGGTATGAGTCTATGCTTCTTGTATATGATTACAACAATCAGGTTTCGTTATCAAAGTAACAGTATTAAAGAGATTTGTGTTCAAGAGCTTAAAGAAAACATGTCATTTCCAGTCTATACCTTAGAAGCTATGGTAAACAGCTGCTTATGGGAAAAGCCTAAATCAGATTATACAGAACAAGAAAGAGCAGAAAGAAGAGCAAAGAACCCAAGCCAAATCTGAAGCCATCATAGTCATGGCCACGTTCTTGCTGCTTCATATAACAGGAAGGCTTGCCAATGGAGAAATATAGAGAAAGACAGTGAATGATCACTAGAAGCAAAAGAACCAGAAGGACCAAAATGAAATAGGTGAATAAAGGCACTACAGTGTCCAGGATGTTCATCAGAGTAGGCCAATAGAGTACCAGTCCCAACCCTACCACCATTAGAGAAGGTAGCAATGGTGATGGCCCTCTCTCCATGTTTTTCTCATATGTGATTGTTGATAGTGTGGAAGTGTGGTATATAAGATATGTATGGGCTGTGTAAACTGAGGTGTGAAGCAATACGGTGGTGTAAAATTTTATTTTGTTCTCTTATGTATAGAGTGCTTTTTCAATTTAGCCCCTCATAGAATTACCTTTTTAATTTGGCCCCTCATATATTGAAATTTCTTGATTTGATCCCTCATAAATAAAATTATTATAAGCTGTGTTCTTAAAAAAATGCTAACTTCAAAATATAGAGGACATTATTGAGAATGATTTTATTTATGAGAAACCAGATTGAGAAACATCCATATGTAAAGGATTAAATTGATAAGACAATTCTATAAGGGATTAGATTGAAAAAAAAAGTTATGTGGGAGACTTAATAGAGAATGACTATTTGATGGACTAAACAGAGGTGTGAACCAATTTGATGGAGTAAAATTTATTTTGGTCCCTTATAGAGTTTTTTTCAATTGAGTATTTCATAGAATTTTTGTTTAGTTTAGTCCTTCATAGATAAGATAGTTTTCAATTTGGTCCCTCATTGAATTGCCTTCTCAATTGGGCCCCTCACATATCGAAATTTTTTTTATTTGATCCATCATAAATAGAAATATTATGAATAATGTCCTTAAAAAATTATCTTGATTTCAACAACATGAATGACATTATTAAGAATGATTTCATTTGTAAGGACCAAACATATGTGAGGCATATTGAGCAGACAACTCTATGAGGGACTAAATTGAAAAAAAATTTATGAGGGACTAAATGGTGGAAAAATCTATATGTGAGGAACCAAAACTGATTTTTCCTCCAAATTTGTGCTTTGTGTTAATATTTTAATAGAAACATAATCAAAGGACAAAACATTTTAGTAATTGAGGGACCAAATAAAAATAATTAATTGATAGAAGACAAAATTGAAAGTAGACTACTTTGCTAATGGTCACAATAAAATTTTGAAATTTGGAAAGAATTTATCAGAAGATTCTCACCAACCACTTTACTCACAAATATATGTAGGGTGAAGAAGAGCCAAACCTAAGAGATGACCAACATTTGAATTGTTTTATTGGGTGGTGCATGTCAGATTGGTTGAGCTATGCCAACCTCCCCTATAGTTACTATCTCTAAGAAAGAAGAGAGCAGCCAAAGAGGTTGTTTGGAGTTTGGATACCAACCCCAAAAAGATATGTAGTATAAAGAAGACAACCAATTGAAATATGGTACAAATTGACGTGTTCGTGTGCCAACATACAGAAGATGATGGCATTAATATTTTTCTTTGGAAGATAGTATTAATATAAAAAAAATTATTTGCAAAAGAATAAAATATTATTTTTGCTTATCACTTATTAGTCCAATCACAATCGTCCTCTTACTAGCTTTTAGTCCATTTTAATCTCTCATTTATTAATTCAATTTTAATTTGATCCATCACTTATGTTCAATCTCAATTTGATTTCTTATTTATTAGTTTAGATTCAATTTGATCCCTTAGTAATATGAATGTCAATATATTTAGTCATTTAATTTTAACTAAATTTAAATTAAATATTCTAACATTTGCATTAGTGAAAGACAAAATTGAAATTAGACTAATAGATAACGGATCAAATTGAGACTAAAAGTTATTAAAATACCAAGTTGAAATGAAAAATTAATGACAAACCAAATTAATGAATGAGAAACCAAAATAATGTTTTGCTCATTTGTGAAACTAAATTTTCTCCATATGCTAATAATTAGAGTTCAAGGTTTATGGTATAGATATTTTTAATACGTAGAAACTTGGATTAGAAAAAAAAACGTATTCATAATTATTTCACTGAACACTAACATCTTAACCCTGAGGGAATTTCAAAGTGAAGAATCACAATTGGTAACATTTTATGCCCCTAACCAAAAAGTTCATTTGATCTTCTAGACAAACCTAACAAAAAATTAATCAAAAGTCAGTTGAATCGGTCAAAATTGCGTTTTTTTTATTTTTATTTTGTCTAAACTCTGAATCAAAGTTTTGTTTACAGAAAATATTCTAGATATCTAGGAGAGAAATATAATTTTGACAGGATAAAAATGTAAACAAAGTAAGAGTAAATATGTAATCCGGTGGCTCGGTTAATTAAACTCAATTCAGTTATATTGGGCCAAATTTTTTAAAATTTATAAAAATTATTAAGCCAAGTCAGGTCGAGTCTCGGATTCATTAATTACTTGGCCAACTTAGTTATATTTTTTATTTTTAAAATATTATTTTTATAATTTAATTTTTTATTTATAATAAAATTTTAATATATTAATTCTTTTCAAATCTTAATTTTTTTTTCATTCTAAAATTTTAGTTTTCATTCATTTTATTTTTCTCATCTTCAAATCTCAAATTTTCCATCTTTTTATTTTTCAAAAATATGTTTATTAATTAAAAATTATTTTTATAGAAAAAAAATTATTTAAAAAAGATATGGTCATAGCCAGTTAAACTTGCTCTAACCTAACATCTTATCAAATCATATTGCGTCGGCTCAATTCTCGAAAAAATAAGATTTCTTAAACTGGGTTGAGTTCTTATTCTTATTCAAATTCAACTCAACCCAACCCATAATGACATGTAAGAAAAATAGCCTTGAATCTTCAAACCAGAGATGAAACACTCAAATGTGAGGGCACTCTATCTGCGCTGTGGATGGAACCAATGACACCAATGGGACTTGTGTTATTCATTGTCTTGGAGATTATGCACAGTAAAATAAGAGAGAGGAAAGGGGAAGAAGTGTGCCTATTGGGTATTGAATACGATGAGGGTGGGACGTGGATGACTATGAATTTTGGTTAAAAAATTTATGTTGTTTGACAATTTATATTTAATATAAAAATTAAAATTAAGAATTTTAATTACTAAAATAATTAAATTGAAAATCTTGATGCAACAATCTACATCAAACAAATTGCAAATGATAGTTCAACCACCCAAACTGAGGAAATCTGAATTTGGGATGGGGATAGGCTAATCATATTATTTTATATATAAATTCTTTGCTATATGCAAATCATATTATACATTTATATATATATATATATATATATATATATATATATGATTTGATCCAAGGAGACTCATGGACTCGTATTTTATTCTAATTTAATAATTGGTTTGAGAGTATAATAAGAGTAGTTTAATAATAAGACTTCTCATCCAAGGTGAATCATAATTTTAGACTCAAATTTTAATATAAACAGATATTATTAATTATAATGTAATAATAAATAAAAAAATTAATTGGGTTTGACTTTTAAAACACTAATAAAACATCCAAAGACTTGCTTACAATGAATTAGTTCCTTAAAAAATTGATTCCTGCGCTTCAAAGTTTAAGGGCTCAAATTACACAAATCTAAAAACGTTAGGGGATATCAATGCAAATCAAGTTATCAAGTTAGTTATTACCCTGCCTCTTTTTTTTTCATGATGCCATGTATCAAGAATTTTGATTTCACTATATGATTCCAATTCAGATATTCTAAGTTTTGTAGAAACTACACACAGTTGAGTAGACACCACATTTATTATGGCAAGTGGCAACTAGACAAAGTCCCACGTGCCCATTTCTAGGCCGTTTAATCCTTTCGTTTTGGTAGACCCAGCCTGGGTGCAATGACACAAATTGCCAATATATTTCAAAGAAGATAAAAATGTTATTTTGATCTCTCACTTCTTGTCTTATTTTCATTTTGGTCCCCCAATGATTCGAAAGTCCATTTTTGTCCCTCACTCAGTCCTCCATCTATCAAAATAGTCCCTGCAGTTATTTAAGGTGATGATGTGGCCATTACATGCTGAGTGAGTATCTTTTTTGCCGAGTAAGATTGATGAATAATGCCACATCATGTAAAACCAAAAAGAAAAAAACAAAATTCAAAAACTTCAACTGCCCCGACACTCCTCTATCAGAAACCCACCGTGTTTTCCATCTCCTTTGCCTCCACAGCAACTCTCGGTCGTGAGGTTTTAGCAGTAGCAAAAACACATAACTCATCAACATCTCTTCCACTCCTACTAACACTCTGAATTGCAGCATCAGCCTTAGCTGCATTCTGGTCTACAGTACCCCCAGTCACCGGACACTTAGTATGAGAAGGTTTGTCTGAGTCAGATGTCTGCTTTAATTCAAATTGAGAGTGCTCCTCAACTTCATCTTGCTCTTTATTCAACTTAATACATGTAGGCATGGGGCAAGAAGTGTTAAGACTAGCAGAACTCAGTCCTCGAATGTTTTTGACACCATCACTGCTACTCCGACTCACAAAGTTAGCAGTATCAGAAGTATGCCTATCTATAGTACCCTGTGTTACCGATGACTTTTCATGTCCTGAGGCAGGCGTAAATGATACAGATATAGCTTTAACCCCATTTGGAAATCACCTTCATTGTTGCTAGAAGAAGCAAATGAATTTGTCCCCCTGCAGGCAAATTATCTTCTTTGTTGACACTCGTAAAGCATGCTAGATCACTAAGCTTGTAAAAGTTGAAAATGGTAGGAAGGGTGAGCCACATGGGACCCACTTGAGTACTTGACCAAAAAAAAATGAATTTAGATATTTTTCTATGGTTTTAACTCTTAATCTATATACTGGCCAAAAAATAAAGCTCTTAATCTAAAAAAATTTTAAATATTTTGATTCATAAAAGAATTTAGATATCTAAACATTTTAATTTAATGATGCTACCAAAAAAATAATAATTTGAAATATTTTGAAACTTAATGGATCAAAGGGAAATTCAAAGTTCAATTAAGACTCTAAATTAAAATCAAATGAATTTAAAAAAATAAAAATAACACCTATGGTTAATTAGAGGACCAATTTAAGACTAAATAAAGTTCATGAATAAAAATAAAGCTTTAGATAATATTATAAGACCAAAAAGTGTAATAATAATAATAATAATAATAATAATATATACTTGGAAATTGGGATATGTTCCTCCCCAAACATAAATTAGTTGACCTAATAAATATATACCTATGAACCAAATATTATGTAAAAATTCCAAAACCACGACTCGGGAAAAAAAAAAAAAAAAGAACAGTGGACTCCAACCAGTCACCTAAACCCATGCAAAAGCTTTCCCCTCTATATGTATAGACACACACGCATACACATACATATGTAAAGCTGCTCTTTTCATTCTCCGAGTGAACCACCGGAACGTTTTCTCACTTGTAGAAAGAGTCATGGTCTTCACGGTGCCGAAGTGGGTTTAGGGTTTGGGGACCAACAGCTTCCTCGAGGGTGTATCGGGGGTGCTAGCAGGGAAGCCAAAGACATCGACAAAGCCGGCGAACGACGACAAGTGGCGAGTGGAGCTGAGGTCGTCACCGAGGAAGTCACCTCTAGCAAAGCCGAAGAAGCTGCTCAGCAACATAAGCAACAAAGCGCTGCCGTTTTTCTCCCTCACCTCATTATGAGTCTAAACTTATTGAATCACCTCACAACGCCGATGAACTCTGTGGGTTTCCGATGGAGGTGTGTCGGGTCAATTAGATTCTTGGGTTGTGCGTGTGTTTTTTTTAATATATAGATAATGTGGCATCATGCGACATTTTTCATTAATCTTACTCAGCCAAAAAGATACCCACGAAGCAGATAACAGCCACGTCATCACCTTAGATAACTGCAAGGACTATTTTGGTAGGCGGAGGCGTGATTGAGGGACCAAATGGAAATGGGGCAAGGATTGAGGGACCAAAATAGTATTTTTGTCTTTAAAAGAACAAGACAGAAAGGAAGAAAATTCTAAAGATACTTTCTGAAGACGAGGAAATGAGATTGTTAAATAGAAATAGGAGGCAAAAGTTTTGGTTACTTACACTGCACTATTCTGTAAAATCTTCAAATACAGATACCATATTACTAACAATAAGCGCTTAAAGATCTGTCTACAAAAGGACAATCCTTTACTACTCAGTCCAGTCAAAATATAGGATTGCACTGCCCTATCTGCTAGATCTACAGAAGTAACCATCGTAAAAAAGTAACAAGCACCTAATGATCTAACTGCAAAAGGCAGAGTATTCAATACCCTGTCCAATTAATTATAAAGGATTGAACTGGAGACGTTGCTCGTAGAAGTTGATCAGCTGGAACATAAGAAAAGTCATTAGATTAAGGTATGTAAGAGAAAAGAGACATTTTTTAAAGTAAAACAAGTGTTAATCCAACAATACGCAAATGGATGATAAATTACCAAAAGTGGATTGTTTGCCTTGAGATATTTGTTATCCACCATAACTACTGTTCCATCAGACCTGTAAAGCTAATCATATCAGATTTATTATGTGGAGAACGATGCTATATCATTAGTTGTTAATACCCAGACGAAAGGGATACATATGGAATGAAATCCTAGGCCCACATAAATTGAAGTGACATGCATACATATATAGAAACAAATATGGATTATATGTAAGCCAAAGACAAAAAGAATGTGTGGCAACTTATGTCAAGTGACTCAAACAAAATGCTCTTTCTGTATTAGTCAGGGTCAAATTAATTTAGGGCATGTTTAGATTGAGGATAATGGAAAATAAGGAAAGGGTTTAGGTTTAATTTAGCCATTCTCCTTGGTTTCAAATCATTATCATATATTTTATTCCCTTTTCTCTTCTGTTCTCAAACCAAACATACCCTCATAGTCTTTCCCCCCATATGGAACATGCTTCAAAGACAGTCTGGGTCAAAATAAAATCACCTTAAATCTGTCTTCAGATCATGCTTAATAACGATCTTCCTACTGCTCAATTTCTTTCAAAATCATCAATGTTTCACAATTACAATAGCTTCAATTTATATAAAAACTTCTTAAGTCTTTTTCCCTTCCCATACGCACCTTTTCTACAGACTCAACCTCCCTCCTTGTTAGGTTACCAAAGGAATCATGCATCCAAAGTAAACTACAAAACCTAATACTTAGTTTAAATTCAAAACGTGAATTCAGTTGTAAGACATTCTTTTCTTGACTGAAAATAGTCAACATTTCTTCCTTATGCACACATTTTATGTATGAGTGTTTGTGACTTTTGTTAAATAATATTGAGTTGATGAGTGTGCTTTTGAAAAGGAATCTTGGATCCAAAATTGGTAAAAGTAAGCGTATGTGTGTGTGTGTGCATATGTAAGTTTAGAACAAATGCTACCTGCAACCATGAACTACATATCCATGGTTGAAATATCTGTTAGTACAAGGGAGAAAGGTGGAACACAATACTAGGACTCTCAACAAGCATTTCATATACCCCACAACACAGATTGCGTACATCACATGGCTTCCCTTTGTAGCTCTGCTCCAAGGAATTAATTGGCCTCAAAAAAGGGGGTTTACTAAGTGGATGAACCATAAAATTGAAAGACCTTAGTGTTTTAATTTTGGGATTTCTTTGTGCATAACTATTCCCCTTTTATCAACTAAAGGATAAAAAAGAAGTCACTATAGGGTAGAGCATTATATATTTGACACTCCATCCCTAAATAAACATCAAATAGTGATGAAGCGGATGCAATAATATGTTATTCATGCAATAGGCCTTAGACTTCGGCATTTTATTATACATCTATGACAGTAGAAAGCAAGCATAACAATTGCAATTGTATTAATAACTAATAAGTAAGCATATTTATAAGCATCAAACAAAACATGCATAACATGACAAGTTCTCTAAACTAAATGAGTCAATCAACATGCATTTTAAGAGACATTATAAAAACCATACAAATTAAAAGTCATTGCTAATATGGTTCTGACAGCTACAAGTGAAGTACACAAGACGCAACCAACTGGACAATCTACAGGTTGAACAGGAAAAATCATCTAATGAGGTTAAACCATGCAGCTTCATCAAAGCACCAAATATCAATGATTAAGTATAAAACAACAGTTTTTTATATTTCTCATTGATTCAACTAAGTTGTTACTAAACATAACAGCATTTTGCTAACTGATAAGTGACTGTGAAAGACATTGACCATGTTAGAATGCAGGGGCATAGAATTTCTTCTCATATAAAGTGGTGCCCTTGTTGGTATTAAACTCTACAATATATTGCATACCATTTTTAGACTGACTTGCAATTAGAATATCATCTGATGCAATAAAGTGTTTTTCCATTACACTCTTGGATTATGAAACTCAACTATTTCTATCAATTATTTTTTCCTATGGTCAGAAGTGAACAATCTTGTAATATTTCTAAGATAAATTAGAAATCTGTAATGTATGAATTATGATTAACATTTAACACTATTTTCTGCTAACTAATGTTCTATGCTTAAATAGATTAATAAATTAAATATACAAAACAACCAACCAATAAACTATCAAGCAACACTAGCCACTCATTATAGCACTAAACCTATAACCAAAACATGGCCAAGTCTAACACAATGTTGAGATATATGTTTATAACTTATGAGTGATTGATCCATTCCTTCAACAATGTGTAATAAAATGCACATTGAAAGAGACTGAAGTCCAGAGGCCTAATAACTATTTTTGTTCAATTTCCTGAAAAGCAGTCATTGCTTTGGATTCATGACATAATGTTCATTATTCATAAATGGAAACATGTATCATATGGAACTATACTTTCCTTAAATCGACATGCTAAACCTGAGGAAAGCTTAATTTAATCCAGAAAATAAATTCAGTAATGCAATTAGATGTTTCACCAAAGTCAAAGGTATGGGAAAAGGAAATTTAGATTAGCCAGTTGAGTGCCTCACCTCATGGCCATAAAGGTTACTAAAATATCTGGCATGTTGCTGGACACAGAAGCTAAACAGGTTAGTGGCTTTATGATCTTGACAATATTGGTCAAATTAGCGTCACCCGTCTTGAGACCATAATTCCCCCCAAAATCAGCAATTTGTGTCCATGCTTGTTCAATAGTGATTGTTTCTTTTTGACTATCATCAGGTTCACATGCGTATGAGTCTTTCTTGAACCTTTTCACAGAACCAGATTTCCTCCTCTTGGCTCCTCTGCAACGGCCACTTTGAACTGGCTCCATGTAGTCAAGCTTAGATTGACCATCCATGAGACCATTGCCTGTTGAGGCATTGACTTCTTGGATATGTATGGCAAGCTTATCTGAACCAACCCCATTGGTTGTCATGGATGATGCTGTAGCTTTAAGCTTAGTAAGCATGGGATCACAATCATTTTCTCTTCCAGCATTTTGTTTGACATTTGCAGACCAATTTTCCTCAGATGGTTCAGCTTGCACAAGACTGCTAGCATTACCATTTTCTTCTCCATCAGAAAAAATCACAATTTGAGGCAGAGCAGGAGGATCAGCTAGACTATGGTCATTGATGGGAGCAGATTGATGATGGTTGTCAGCTATGCTATTTGAAAACTGTCTAAGGCTATAGGAAGTGGTTGAACGCTGCTGCCTCTTCCTGGGTAGAGTGTGATGAACTGCATGCTTGCGTTTGCGCTTTCGATGCTTTCCTGATCTCAAGCTTCAAAGTAGGAAGAAGGAACAAATATTTGAAAATATAACAACTGACCTAGTCGTCATGTCTCTCTAATTTCTAAGTGAAATCAATAAACAAATACCAACCAAAAAAAAATCTAAAACTAGGCTTATTCCTCTAACTCTTTTGCTAATACTCATAACTATCCTATTTATAAACTTAGCAAAGTAAAGCTAGAAATATATCAGAGCATACCTTTCATGTTTTCTTATATGTTAACATAGCATCCATCATGCATCAGAATTAGAAGTTACTGTGAGTAGTTAAGTTGGTTGAAGTAGGTCTGACGTGGCTGATTAGTTGTCTCAAATCATAAGGATAAGCCGCATCAGTTTGTGCTAGGTTAGCAACTGAGTTATTGTTAAGGTGTTAGTCAGAGCGAATACTAAAGGAAAGTTAAGGTGCTAAGTGGATTCAGCATTAATTCTAATGAAGATTAGTATCATCCTTCTTCTCTACCCCTCTTCTCTTTTTCTCTAGCTCAGCCACACACGAGATAAATAAATAATATAAATAAACTGATAGAGAAGGAAGATATACCTCTCTTCAAAAGCATCAACAACATCGGGGATCGACTGTAAATTTTCCAGGGGCTCCCATGTGTTGGCCGTCTCAGGCCAATCGCGCCTTCAGAAATAAAAGAATATAACAATCACATTTACCCAGTTTCACTTCTTCCCTTCGTTTTTATAATGTAATAAGAATAGAAAGACAAAGGAGTAATAGGACCACCCACCATTTGATAAGGTACTCGAGCTGACCCTATGTTTGCAACATTTGAATTTTATCATTAAGGGGAAAAAAAAAAAATTAACAGAGAAAAAAGAGAAGTCAGGCCAAAATAAAATTGGGGGGAAAAATTCTAATACACACTTTAAAGATTTCTAAAAAAGACAAAGAAAATAAAATAAAAACCCCTAATGTGTACCTTACGAACCCTCTTACGACGGATTGCCTCGATCTCAAAGTACCCATCATCAAGCTTAGGACGTTCACCCTCCTCAGTTACCTTA
The DNA here is from genome assembly GCA_037074485.1 of Delonix regia. Classification (NCBI taxonomy): domain Eukaryota; kingdom Viridiplantae; phylum Streptophyta; class Magnoliopsida; order Fabales; family Fabaceae; genus Delonix; species Delonix regia. The sequence goes on from CM073459.1 coordinate 11,033,263, forward strand.
TCCCCACCTTCTTCGTCTTCCTCCTCAGCCTCAGCTTCTGAATCTTGCACTTGAACTTCGTCTCCTTCCACTTTCTGGAACAGAGTCTGATCACTTTCAACAAGAGGATTTAACGGATCATTACCCCCATTGCTAGCAATAACACCACCAGCACCAGAAGCAGCTACAGAACCGTTCGGTGGTTCCAAATCGCTCCCTCCTTCGTCCATTATTGTGCTGATAAAGCGAAATTGAAATGGGAATTAGCACATAGTAGAAGAGAAGCACAGTAATTTCTGTGTGATATGTTCGAGTCAATTGAACTAATTCTACTGTTACGTGGTTTTCTTCGAGATGAACGCCCGTAACTTGTGGCGAGTGACCCATCTCAAACGCCTGCCAAATGGGAAACGGCAGCGTTTCATTCACTCCTTTTGCTTTTTGGCGTCATTTTCTCCGATGATAACTTTTGTACGAAAATAATATCATTTTATTTCTACTATATTTCATATTAGCCCACTATATTTTTTCTATTTCAAATGGTCTTTCATTTTTTAAAAATAAAAAATAAAATATTATTTTTAATCTTTCACTTCTTAGTTTAATATCAATTTTTTCTTTTACTAATTTTTTTTCTTAATTTAATTTTTCATTAATTTTTAATGTTAATTTAACTCTTTAATAATATCAAACTAAGTGATTTCTCAATTTTAATTGAAGATAAAAATACACTTTTAATCCTTTAAAATACATTTATGATCCTTAATTTTGTTTGAATTTAAAATTTTATCTCTTAATATTATTTAGTTTTAATTTGTATCCTTAAGTAAGTTTTACTTTTATCATCTTATATGCAAATAGTTCTAATTTAACCCATGAATTTTACCTTAAGTTTATTTTTGTCTTTGAAATTTATTTTGTTTCAATTTCATTTACTTATTTTATCTCTAGTTTTACTTTTGTCCATTATTTTTATTTTATTCTAATTTTGCCCTTAATTTCAAGAAATTACTCAAATTTCTCTTTTCCTTTAACGTCATTGTATCAAAATGGTTCGAATACTTAAGCTTTGTTAGATTAAGATTTCCAACCACTTGAAAACAAATTTAGCTATATTGAATCTCCAAATGGAAACATTTCATAGGGCTTATTCGTTTTAATAGACAAATAAAAAATGTTTGAGTAGTTTTTGAATAAGTGCCAAACTAAAAAAAAAAAAACAAATTAAGAACAAAAGCAAAATTTGAAGTTAAGAAACCAAATTAGAATTAAATAAAATCAAGAGATGAAAGTTAATGCTAAGATAAAGGTAAGGAACCAAATTAGAATTGAATGAAATTAAGAAAAAAAATTGAAGCATAAGATCAAATTAAGGAACTAAATTGAAACTTAATAAAATTAAGGAATAAAAATAAAATTTGATATAAAATTAAAGGATCAAAAATGTATTTTTTGTCTCAAATAAATTTGAACTAAATATATTAATATTCTTATTACAAAGGGGACAAAATTCAAATTAGACTCATAAATTAGGGACCAAATCATGACTCTAAATTAGTGAGGACCAAATTAAAATTAAACTCATAGATAAAGAATTAAAATAATATTTATTATTTTAAAAAATCAATCCCTTTGTCTCTGGCCTTTATCAAATACATTCTTCGACGTAGGGCACCGGTCCTTGAATGAGGTGAACAAATAAAATGCTGCTATATAAAAGAAAGAGTAAATAGAAAAAATCATATGCTTAATTTTAGTCACATTTACAATGTGATCACACATTTTATTTATTTTACTTTCAAATTCAATTTAATTTATATTTTTATCTTATCTTTCTCAAGAATCGTTGCAAATATTTTTCTAAAATAATCTAAATGTTTTAGTAAAATTATGATACAAAAGTTTACACAAAAGACTATATATAATTTTTAAATTAAAATGTATACATAACGAATTTATGATTCATATTGATCACCCAAATTAAGAGTGTGTTTATATAATTATATAATTATTTTCCTATCACATTATAAAAAAATCAAAGACTATTGAAGCTTCAGAGAAATTTATACGTGTTTATATTATTACGTAAAAAATAAAATCATAAGTTAATATTGTGTGAAAAAAATTAATTAAAAATTAAATAATAAAAAAAGTTTTCTGTAATATATATATATATATATATATATATATATATCACTCTCTCTCTCTAATGATAATGTAAAGAATGTCAAATAATATATTTAAAGTAATAAAAATCTTAAAATGATTTAACCAAAATTTTTCAGTTTAAAATATTGTACATAGTAATTCATTTAAGCTGAAATTTGAAAAAATAAAAAAGGAAGAATAACTAAATTGTATGGGATGGTTATATCAATTTTTATAATGTCATATTTTATCTATATATAAATTATAACATTAATTTAGAAAATTAAGTTGTTAAAAAATAAAGAAAATTAAATACTTAAAAAGGACTTCTTGAACAATTTTAGTAAAAATTCTGATTAGAAAATTTGACCAAAAATAGATAAAAAAAATTTTTTAAATAAATTATCTCAAACTTTCTAATCTTTTGATAATTTTATCATTCTTTTTTGTCTCTCAACCTATTAGTTACATAAATAAATAAAATTGATTCATGTCACGCACGTGAGTACCGCTGTCTGAAAAAGTTGCATCGAAGAATGGACCTTTATCAAAGGCTGACGTGGAAGTTATTCGCTGAGATGGCAAAGAAGCATCTTGTGAGAACTTTTATCCCGAGCACATCGTGCAGTGACCGAACAAAAGAAAATGTCACTAACACATCATCCTTATTTGCAATGATCCGTTAGGGCTCAAGCATCCATTCCTCCTGCTGATCACAGCGGCGAGACGAACGCAAGAGTGAGGGGAAACCCCCGTAGTTGTTGGCTTCGTTGAAAATCGCCGTCGTTCTGCCAAGGTACGCGTCGATCTGTTATTATCTTTTCTGCCATGTTCTGTTCTTGCATATAGTGCTTTGTTCCGGTATTCTCTGTTCTTCTGTAATGTTCTGTGCCTAAATACTATTTCTCCTTTCGTTGTTGTCTGTTCTTAGAAATTTTGAAGAGCATTTCATGGGTTGGTGTTTTTGGACGGTGGTATTCTTAGTTTCACCAGTATCTGGTAGTGTAACATAATGGATTCTTAGCTTGAATATCTTAAAATGTGTTGCTCGTGGATAAATAAAATAAAATTTTCAAACAGTAACAAGATCATGATGACAGCTTGTTTTATTTACTTTACCTTGTGAAGTGCAAAGCTTGATGAAGTGTGCTGGATATAATAAAATAGGATTGAAAGCAAATCAAGACAACAATATCTAAGGATAAATTATTGTGGATACCCAGCAAGTAAGGATCAGAAAGGAAGCTTGTTTTCTTTTCTTTAACTTTTGTGAAGTGCAAAGCTTGATGCTCATATACTTCAATTGTAAACAAACTAGTCCAGATTAACCATGAACGAGATACACATGGAAGTTTCACAAGCATCTTGGTACCAAAATGAGATTGTCAGAAATCTTGCAAGAAGAGCCTGTTGTGGTATGTTCTTGGAATTAATATGGTTTCACGGGTTTAAGGTAAAATGACGCATGGCATTATTGATTGAACCATTATAGTGGAACCCATCAGTTAGCCCAAATCTGAAATGGCCCATAACCTATATTTGATGAATGACAAAATCAAATGAAGTAAGGCCCAACACATCAGTAAAGCAAGCCTGCAGCAAATAAAACACAAGGCCAAGTCTGCAAATTTAAAACAGCTCATAAAAAATGGCTACTGTGAAGTGAAAGCTATCAGTTTCTACTCTAACACACCACTCATGCGCCTTCTCTCTATCTGAGCCGTCATCTGCAACCATTAATGGTGCTCCAAGAAAACTTGAAGACTTAAGTCGCATAGGAGCCAAAATCTGTAAATAAAGCAGTTGAAGAAGAAGTAACGGCATCTCTCTCTTCTCATTGAATGTCTTCCACCTTTAATACGCTCCAACGTCTCCCTACAGAAAAAGCTATAAATACTGAGGTTCCTATTGTTGAAGAGGGAGTGAACCACAGAGCAGAAACGAGAAGAAGCGGAAAGAGATAAATATTTTGTAACAGTTTCTCTTATCTTTATTTTTCACTAAACTTAGTTTCTGGTTCATCTGCTTTCAAGAAGCAAAACCTATACTGTTATAAAAAACCAATCTGTTAAGGGTTCAAAAATTCCTTTTATTGATTCACCTCTGTCTCGAGTGGAGAAGAGGACTGCTGTGACTATAATAGTTTGAGGTTAAGTTAGAAAACTTTGTGTTTGGAGTTAGCACGGAAAACTCTTTGGTGAAAGTGTAAGAAAGACTTTTCATAGTGAAAAACCCTTGTGAAAACAAGGGGACTGGAAGTAGGCATTGTGTTTGGTCGAACTAGGATAACTTTCTGTGTGTTTAATTCTTCTTCTCTGTTCTTTGTCTGTCTATTCAATTCTCAATCAACTAGATTTCTTTTTAGTTAACTGTCTTTTCTTCTGTCTCTTTTTTTTCTCAAAAGTTCAATTAACTTTATCTTATTACAATTGATTATTTATAGTCTGAGGGGCCATTTAAATTATTCTTGGTTCACTTATCTTTTATTCTTATATTTTTGGTTAAGTGAACATATTACTGAAATTTTCAGTCGGCTGTATTTTATTCAGTTAACTGATTTTTTTTATTTACGGTTGATTATAAAATTTTTAGTTAACCAAGATTTCAAAAATAAAATTAATTTCTTAAAAAAAAATTTAAGGGCACCTATTCACCCCTTCTAGATGCCCTGTTACCATCAATCCAATTCATTGACCACAACAGATAAGAAGGGAGAAAGCCATTCAGTATTCTTAATCTAACTTGTGCATTTTATCATTGGATCATAAATTTGACCGTAAAAGTTCAAATTCAGTACTTTTTAAGCTAAGTGTTCTTCATTGGCATAAATGTAGACTTAGAGTTGTGGTTCAAGTCTCATAGACAAAAATAAAATCCAAGGAGAAAAGTCATGTGTTGTCATCCAATATACAAGAAAAGCACGGGCTGCAATTTCTTTGTATTGGTTGATGAGGCAGATTGTTTGAACTGCAAAAGGCAGAAACGTAAACTCAAGATTTTGTCAATTGCTATGGGTGTCTTGGGGTTCATTACAATTATGCTTTGGTTTGGTTTGTTTAAGATGTTTCAGGGCGCAATGTAAATGTCATGGTACTAAACTGTTGTATTATGTGGATGAATTATAATTGTACTTTGCTTCTGTAGGTTGCAAATGTTTTAGGAAGTAATGTGTGAACCTTGTACTCTTAGTGCTTGTAAGCACTTTGAAGCAATCATTGTTATGCTACTATCACCTGTGTATGAGGATGACAATTTCAGCTTCTATCTCATGCATCAAACATTTCTCATGCATTTTGGTAATTAACATTAACATTCATTTATTACATATGTAAGCAACAGAGGTCTTTGTAATTAATATTCACTCAATACATTAGTGGACCAAAAACAGTCTCTTTACATATGTAAGTCATTGTGCCCTTTTAGAGTAATTACACTATCTAGATGTCATTGTTTCTTTACTAACTCTCCCCCTGCTTGTAGTTTATGTGCCAAATCTCAACAGAATACTAAACCAAAAAGTGAAAATAAATAAATAACAATTTACCCGTAGTAGGATGATTTACGAATCTGTCATTCCAATTCAATCTATTAATTGGACGTATTGTTCGTTGACGAAAGAAAAAAAAAAGATCTGAATGAGAGACAAGAAAAAGGGTTTCTAATTTCTGAGAAAAATATTTGTTCCAAGAAAACAATTTGTGATGAGAAGAGATTTGAATTACAAAAAAAAAAAAATAGTTGATAGATATTAAAGAGAAGAAATGTTATATTAGTCCATAAATCACATTACTTTTTAAAACTTTTCATGGAAATGGTATGCACAGATATCTTTGTATGTGTCACTAAAATTTCCTAGGATCAATGTACAACTTTTTTCTTTGGGTTGATCTGAATAAGAAATATTTTATAGTTTTATAAGTAAACTCTTATAGTTGTACAAATAAGTTCATGAACAAATAATAAATAAATTTAGAAGATGTAAAAGCATATTTATGAATAAAATTACATAAGAAATAAAAGCCACTTGGTCTCCAATTTTAGTGGTGACAAGATATGAATAACTTGTTAGAGGTTTTAGATTCAAATTCCCGTTCCACTGTATAATCAAAAAATAATCAATTTAATAAGTGCATAGAAAACATATATGTGCCTGTCAATGACTTCACTAGAAAACTTAGTTCAGAAGATTGGCGTATATTGAGTACACTTCATGTTTAATTAGTCTTTATTTGATAATTTGAACTCTTTTCATCATTCTTTTTGAAAGAGTAAAAAAAGTATATGCACATCTATCATTGATTTGAAACAAATTTAGAGAAAATAATTGTATGTGACTATAAACTTTTGATATGGGAAGAACAAAAACATTGACAAACATATTCTTCATAAAAGATGTAGGCTATGTTTGGATGGAGGGTCAAAGAGGAAGTAGCACGAAGTAAAATGAGCAAATTAAAATTAATATATATTTGAATGTTTTTATAATAAAAGAATAGAATGATAGTGGACGGTCTTGACATCCAAAATTTCATTTTTTTTGTCTTCCTAAATTGGGCAATCATAGATAAAAGTAAGTGGCTCAGTAATTTAAAATATCATTATATCTTATATCATGTATTGAATAATAATAAAATTATTACTTATGTATTTATATTATAAGAGATAATATTGAAAAATAAAAAATTAATGAATCATTCCATTCCATTCATTTTATTGTAATTTTTAAATAAAAATTATAATTTTTTTTTGGTTAAAACTCTCAACCAACATATTTATTTAAATTATTCTATTAATGACCACTCTATTTTGTAAACTCTCAAATATAACTATAGGAACATCCAAACATAAAACATTGAACAGCTAAAGATTTACTCTGTTTCTCTGCCATTTTTCTGTTGCAGTAAATAATTAATTTTCATGTATGATTGAATTTATATGAATGAAGGAAGTGAAAAGTAACTTGACATTATCTTTTCTAGTATAAGAAAGAAGAAAGAAAAGAAGATATGCATTATCTGTGTTTTTATTGGGTAAGACAATGGCGGTCACCAAAAGCCCAAAAGGAAGGAAAAGAACTGAGCCATACATGCATAGTCTTTTACATTGGGAGAAAATTCATACTTCCCATTAATCAAATAATAAAAATTTGTTGTCCCACGTCTACCAACATATATATATATATATATATTGGCTTTAAGAAAAATAGTATTTTAGTCCTTAATTTATAATTAAATTATTATTTTGTTTTTTCACTTATTTTATTTTTTTAAAACAACCTCTCATTAATTAAAAATTATCACTTTTGGTCTTTTTATATGAGTTAGTAAAGATTAACTCAAGATTATATATGGTAACAATATAAAAAGAAATCATTATCTACAAGATTAAATTGTTATCATTATCTACAAGATAAAATATTTTATAGGGTTAAAAGAAATCACACTCCCATATGATGCAAATTACCAAATATCTATAAAACACTAAATTGATCCTCACACTACTTTTTTTATTACGAGAATAGCTTTTCATATAATCTCCTAATTAGTATGTATAGTAATACAAGTCACACTATTATTCCCCAGCTTTTTGAATCATCTAATTTTGGTGTATTATGAATTGTAATTATGATATAATAAACTATTAAATATATAATAATTATTATATCCAGTTCATATCAATTAATAAGAAAAATTAGTCATTTAATCCCTAAGGTTTCGCCCTATTTTCAAATCATTTCCCATACTTTAAATTTTTTCAAGCAACTCTCCATGCTTTTAAATCATTTCACAATACGTCCCCACTGTGAAAATTATTTATAATGCAATCCAAAATGTTCCGACTGAGTTAACAATGCTGAAATGGTCAGCTAGTGCGACAATGATGTGGTAAGTGATATGATGTGGAATAATCTTCACCAAAAAGATAAAGAAAAAAACTGTTTGGACTCTCATTTCACGTTCATTTCCTTCCTCTGTCTCCCACATTGTGCACTGAAGTAGATAAGGGCTAAAAAATAATGCAAATAGGGACTGTTCAGATTGTTAAAGACATCGAGCAAGAAGTGTAGTAACTATACGAGGGTAATATATTAATTTGGTTTTGCACCAAGAAAACAGCGGTTGATATAGAAACAAAGGAGTAGATAGAACTAGAGGTTAAGGAGCCAAATATTTTGAACTTGAAGGAGCAAGAGCACATAGAGTGTTTGGACAATTGAAAAGCCATAAAGGAAAAAAAAACATTCAGAGGAGAAGTTCCACACTATTACTCTATTTTAGCTCCAAGAAAACAGAATGGTACTGTAGGGGCAGTTTGCTATAGGAGCTGACCAAAGATAATCACTAAAAAATTGTCGCCGCTAAAATTTGTCACTAAAATAGTAATCATATTTATAAATAGAATTTTTAGCAGTAATATTAAAAATGTTGTCACTAAAAGTATTTAGCAGCGACATTTTGGTCGTCACTAAAAATATTTAATGCAATATCAATACTATTGCCACTAAAAGTTTCTAGTGGCAGCAACACATATTCCCACGGTGTAAAGTGTCACTGCACTTATCTAGTAATGACATTAATAAAGACATTTAGCGGCGACTTTGATTAGCGGCGACTTCGAGCCAAAAATAATATATAAAAATGTTAGAATAAAAGTAAAAATGCAATAAATTCTAGTTATGTTTAAAAAAATATATTATTTTATGAATAAAAATACCATTTTAGTCCTCCATTTTTTAGCTTAACTTTAATTTTGTTCTTTTCAAATTAAAAGCCTCAAAATTGTCCTTCACTATTTATTTTAGTGTAATTTTAGTCATTTACAAATTGAAAGCCTTAAAATGGTTATTCACTTTACAAGATTTAATCCACACAAGTCTCTATCTAATTGAGATTAAAGATGATTATTTTGAATCAAATCTTGAAAAGTGAATAACAATTTTAATACTTTCAATTTATAAATTATTAAAATGAGATTGTTCAAAAGTATAAAACTATTTTAAAACTTTAAATTTGTAAAAAATTAAAATAAAGCTAAGTTTAAAAGTAAAAAACCACAATAGGACTTTTTTATTATTTTATATCATAAATAAAAATTATTAAACAAAAGGTATATTGGGTAATAAAAATTATTGGTATAGAAAATGTTAAATTAATAAATACAAATGTCGTAATTAAGTAATGCTAAAATAATGTCATCTGTGTAATATAAAATCATACTGATCCCCCAAATACAAATTTTGCATTTAATTTTGAAATATCACATTTTATAGGTTAAATTATCATTAAAAATTTTTTTATATATCAATAAACTTTGATTTTTCAAAATTAGGTATTCTTAATAGCAATATATATAGATCAACAATTGTACACAAACAAAAATTCAAAAACTTAAACATTTTTATTTTACAATATCATAATTTTTTAAATTATTTTTAAAATGGTTAAAATAAAATTTTATTCATTTTGAAATGTTAGATAATTAGTTAATATAATAACTTAGTTGGGAGAAGGAAAGAATAAGAGAATAAATGAAAAATAAAAGTTAAATAAAATAAAAATAGAAAAGTGATAAAAACGAAGTAAGATTAATTAGAATAAAAATAAATAGCATAATGCGTTTGCTTTTTCATACTAACTGAGAAATGCAAGATATTTATGGTCGTCAGTTACAAGGTTATGTGCAAGAGGAATTTTCAAAAAACATTAATTTTATACATAAATACACAACCAAAATTACAAAGAATTTCAAAACTATATAAGTTCATTATTCCAGAGTAGCTGAAATTCAAAAACCCTAAGTAGAGAAAATTCAAAACTTTAGATTGGAGAAATTCATAAATTCATAATCAAGATCACAATCAAATAAATTCATAAACTCAAAACTAGACAAACTAATAAATTGAGAATTTAGAGAAATTAAGAAATATATTTTAAAGTATTTAGAAATACATAATAAAATTAATTTACAAATACACAATTGACGTACATCATAAACATTAAATTTGAATACTTTAGAAAAAGTCAAAAATTTAATCAAATGCTTGACAAAGTTCCATCAAATCTAGAGTTTTCCAAATATTCAATGTATTAAAGAATGATGAGGATTATAAATTCTAAGAAGTCTTTCCTATAGAATTGGAATATTAAATCAGAATAATTTGCATAAAGAAAATATTTAAATTAGGAAATAAAAAACTCATAATTAGTATTATATACTCACATAACAAAAAAAGATCAAAACATAAGAAATTTATAGCAATTCAAATCACTTTCAATTATACATCCACTCCTTAGCTTAATTAGCTAAATATTTCATTTGGGGCATTGAAGAATATAGTCAACATGTTGGTATCTACATTCATTGGTTTTCCTCTGAGAAGAAGTCAAGCCTTGAGAGTTTTGCCTTCAAAGAACAGGTTTGAGTATAATTCTTGCATAAGCCTAGGATATACCCTTTCTTTGAGTTGAAAGAATTACTCCTAATTAAATTTGCAAAATAAATCAAAACATTTCAGATTATTCCGTTGAAGAAAATTCCAAATTTACTATTCTGGTTTAAGCAACGCGTCGTTTCTTATAGTCCGTTTCAAATATGGCCTTTGCTTAAAGTGTTAGAATAATTGATTAGTTTGTAGATTAATATTAATTACTTATTATGCTAATTAATATATTATGATTTAAATAATATCAAATAATTAATTATTAGTATTTAATATTACTTAAATAAATTGAATTTAAAGCTTAAGGTTATGTGATTGAATAGTTTATTATATGTTGAGATATTTATGAACTTCTATATTGGGAGAGTCCTAACTCATAGCTCATTTATTCACGCTAGTTACTCTATATCTAGTTGGGGTTTCATCTTTAAATCTTAAACCATTTTGCCTACCTTTAGCTACCATTAGGTGTTGTAAATTGTAATTCTTTATTGCTATGGAGGCTGCGTGCATATCAATAGACTACGACATTATTCCATGTCAGATCTAAATTTCATTTTTCTAATCTCTTTTATTCTAGCAATTGGTACAAGAGCAAACATAAGTTCATGATTTATCTGTGTTTATTTATGTATCTCATTTTTATCTGAAGAAATTTTATGTTAATTGAACAACTATATCGTGATGCTATGGATGATGCATAAATTTTTGAATTGAAGAAATTATATGCTAATATATGGTTTTCGATTTGGGTATATTGAAACCTTGAAATGCTTCTTTCCATCATGATTAGACGTCATTAACATCAGCAAAACAGTATCGACCTTCCTTAAGCCAAATATGTTGATCAAGAGGGGTTTTGGTCGACATCTAAAAATATTAGGGGATTTTAAATGCAAATCAATTTAGTTATTAGCCTACCTCTTTTCTTAATTTTTAATTATGCCTTGTAACTCTGTTATAAAGTTTTCTTAAAATATTCAAATGTCAATAAATTCTACTATTAAATTGTTAGGTTGATTTAAAGTTCAATAATAAGATCGTCTTGATGTAAGTTTGGTTCAAGCTAGATGTTAGACATTCATATCAATGTCGAGTGAACCTATCAAAATGTCCAAGTTAGAGTAGTTTCTACAAAATTTAGAATATTTGAATTGAAAATATAAATTGAAATAAAAAAAAATCTTATTTTTTTACCAGAGATGGGTTAAAGAGGAAAAAAAAACATAAACCATTTTAACCAATTTCATAAATTTTATTATTTTTCTTTCTTTAGTTGAATAGTCACCACAATCATTATGGCAAGTACCAACAAGACAAAGGTCCACATACCCATTTCTATGCCGTTTGACCCTTTGCTTCCAGTAGACCCACTTTGGATCCATTGAGGCAAATTGCTAACAGATTTCAAAGACAAAACAGAAACCAAGGAAATTTTTAGAACTTATTATATATAAATAAAATAAGCTTTGTATTAATGTGGAACTTCATTGACTAATGGAAAATTTTCATTGAATAAATTTTTTAGTTTTTTATACAATGACTTTTCATTTTTTATATATATATATATAAAATTTATTGAAATGTATAAATTTTAATATGTATAAACTTTTCAGGAACAAAAAAATAATAATAATTAATTAATTAACTGCTTCTTAAATCATAGATTTTTTAAAACGTGAAAATTTTTTAAAGTGAACAAAAAAATAAATAAATTATTCTTCATAATCTAAAAACTTATTTAAGTGAACGAAAAAATTAAAAAAATTAATTAATTTTTTTAAAAATTCGTGCAGCACACAACTGAAGGAAAAAGGAAATGAGATTGTTAAATGTTAAATAGAAATAGGAAGCACAAGTTTTGGTTACTTACACTGCACTTTTCTGTCAGATCTACAAATATAGACACCATATTACATTCAACAGGCGCATGAATATCTGTCTACAAAAGGAAAACCCTTTAATACTACGTCCAGTCAAAATATAAGATTGTACTGCCCTGTCTGCTAGATCTACAGATGTAACCACTATACGTCAGTAACAAGCACGACTGCAAAAATACCCTATCCAGTTAATATAAAGAATTGAACCGGAGACGTTGCTCGTAGAACTTGATCAGCTGGAACATAAAAGTCATTAGATTAAGATATGTAAGAGAAAAGAGACATTTTTTCATAGTCAAGGAAATGTTAATCCAATAATACGCAAATAGATGTTAAACTACTAGGAGTGGATTGTTTGCCTTGAGATATTTGTTATCCACCATAACTTCTGTTCTATCAGACCTGTAAGGTAACCAACCATATTAGATTCATTATGTGAAGACCCATGCTATATCCTTATTTGATAATCCAGTTCACTTCAATATCCAGATGAAATGGATGCATATGGAATGAAATCCTAGGTTCACATAAAAACCTACTTCTCAATTTCTTACAGCATCACTGTTTCACAATTACAATAGCTTTCAATTTATATAAAAACCTCTAAACACTTTTTCCTTCCCAAAGGAATCATGCATCCAAAGTAAACTACAACACCTAATACTTAGTTTTGATTTTAAAAACCCAAATCTAGTTGTAAGACATTCTTTTCTTAACTGAAAATGTTCAACATTTCTTCCTTATGCACACATTTTATGTATGAGTGTGTTTGCCACTTTTGCTGAATAATAGTGAATTGATGATTGTGCTTTTGAAAAGGAATCTTGGATCCAATATTTGATAAAAATAAGTGTGTGTGTGTGCATGTAATTTAGAACAAAGGTTACCTGCAATCATGAACCACATATGCATGGAAACTGAAATGTCTGTTAGTACAAGGCAAAAACTTGGAAAACAATAATAGGACTCCCAACAAGCATTTCATAGTAATACCCCGCAACACAGATTACGTACATCACATGGCTTCCCTTTGTATCACAATTTAATTACTATGCTTTAAAGGTTTTTTGGAAAAATAAAGAATAGGTTTTACCCCTAATGCGTACCTTACGAACCCTCTTACGACTTATTGCTTCAATTTCAATGTACTCATCATCAAGCTTAGGACGCTCACCCTCCTAAGTTACTTTACCCCCTCCTACTTCGTCTTCCACCTCAGCCTCAGCTTCTGAATCTTGTACTTGAACTTCGTCTCCTTTCACTTTCTGAAACTGAGTCTGATCTTTTTCAACAAAAGGAGTTAACAGGTCATTACCTCCATTGCCAGCAACAACATCAGCAGCTGCAGCTACAGAAACGTTTAGTGCTTCCAAATTGCTCCCTTGTCCCTTCATTATAAAGCTGATAAAGCGAAATTGAAATGGGGATTGCTCATAGTAGAAGAGAAGCACAATAATTAACGAACCTCACAGAAATTACCGTAATAATATATTCTATTCTTTACGTCTCAAGCTTATTTTTTCATACAAGATGATACTAACATTTTACAGTCGTATACTCATATCTTATTATTTACTTATTTTTTCAACAAAATATTATTTTATATTAAAAATTTTAAAATATTAATAAATTTTCGTATTATCATAATTTAAAAAAAATTAATTTTATTAAAATAAAAATTTTAAATCAATTAATTGTACCAAAAAACTTCCTGTAACGTCCAAGTTTAATGGAAATCTTAGCAAAATACTAAGCCAAAAGAAGAAAAAGAAAATAAAAATAACGAGTAAGCTATAATTCAATGATTTATAAATCCGCCATTCCAATTCAATCTATTAATTTGGACACATTATTTGTTGACAACAAAATAAAAGATCTAAATCATAGAACAAAGATAATCATAAAATAAGTAGAAAATTTTACAAAAGAGAAGAAAAAGGAGTTTCTAATTTTAGAAAAAGATATTTGTTCTAAAAAAAAACTTATGATGATAAAAAATTAGAATTACAAAAAAAATAGTTAACAAATATTACAAAGAAGAAATATTCAATTAGTGGGCAAATCACATTATATTTTAAAATTTTTTCATGGCAAAGGTAAGCAGAGATATCTTTATATGTATCATTGATATTATTAGGAACAATGTAAAACTTTTTTTTTTTTTTCTATTGATCTGAATAAGAAATGGTTTATAGTTTTAGAAGTAATCCCTTATAGTTTTACAAGTAAGCTCATGGATAAAATTAAATAAGAAATAAAGCCACTTAATCCAATGGTGACAAGTTTTCAGTAACTTATTAGAGGTTTTAGATTCAAATTTCTGTTCCACTGTATACCCAAAAAATGATCAATAGAATAAGTGCATAAAGAAAATAAATGTGCCCGTCAATGACTTAAGTAGAAAACTAAGTTCTGAACAACTTAATTTGCATTTTAATACTTGAGAGTACAACACTTAAATTGACGTATTAGGTAGCACACAAATCTACTGTTGGACAACAAATCTATTGTCCCACCAAAATATATTGTTTAACTATTTTTTTTTTTTAATTATCTCTTTTACCGGACAATAGATCTATTGTCCCGTAAAAGATCTATGTCATTAAGTACACTTCATCTTTAGATAATTTCAACTCTTTTCATGTTGGTTTAAAAAGATGCCAAAAAGGTTGAAAAATATTGTTTGCAATTGTCTTTTGTGAATTTGTGCGCATTTGACCTGAAGGTATAATTTTTTTTAATTTAATAAGTTAAATGTATGAAATGTAGTTTAAATGCACCAAATATGTTTCAAATACAGAGGATCTAGATCCCAAAAAAGTATAAGGACATCTTGTTAGTATTTTTGTACTTATTATATATATATTAAAGATAATAATAATTGTATGTTATATACTACCATATAAAAGGATAAACTCAAATTTTAAAAATGATATAATTCAATTTAAAATTAAGATGTGTTTAAAGTCTATTAAAAAGTATGAGCTTATATGTGTAGATATCCTAATAAATATAATTTTTAATTTGATGATGAGCCTAATTAAAAATTAGGACAATATGTGCCATTATATAAAATAAGGTTATGGTCCCCAAATTAGATGTGTGAAGTTTCTTTTCTAATATTTTATTATTAGAGAAAGAGTCTATTTTTCTAAGGATCATACGTATCAATTTGGATGACCGATAGCAGCAAGATCAAGGAAATATAGATTTAGGTATGTTTTAGCATTTAAATTATTCTTTTTGATGATTTGACATGATAACTCTTAAATTGATGAGGATTTCATCAAAATTAAGTTTTGCACTAATATGTGGTACAGAGACTATTTCATGTTAAATCATTAAGAATTAGTTATTAAGTTATTTTTAGATATTCCATAATATAAGTTTGCTTTTGGGTTTTGATTTCACTTGTGAGATTTAATTTAGATTTCAATTTTCATAACTCATAAGAAATCAATATAAGTATTAAGATTTACGGCAATGTGACATATATCTATATATATACACACACACTTATACTCACCTTGGATATAGCAACATGGATGAGAATATGGCATTTGAGTATTATGAAATTCGGATGTAGGATTATGGCAATATGAAATTTTTTTTATTTTGATTTTTATATATTTTGTTAATCAACAAGATTTTGACATTTTGTATATAGCCTAAGTGTTTTGCAGCAATATGCATCGAATACAATATATATATATATATATATATATATATATATATATATATAAGGGACAAGATGTGATTTGCTACAATGAGAAAAGATTATAAGGAATTGACTAATTCGGAATTGGGACCTAATATTAAAGGTAACCCTCCTAATGTTACACTCTCCTTATACAAGATAATAATCGAACATGGGTTAATTATAAGGGGTACTGAGTTTCTTGTCACTCGAGCCAATATCCGTTGGTATAGATATAAAGGATTGATTATAAAACCATTATAGTTGTGACAACATGGGTTGGCATATATCTACGATTATGCACATGATTTATATAACTTACGGCTATATGGTTTATGTAATTTATTATTTAAGTAAATATGGAATTGCCACAATATGGAATTTTAGCATGTGCATATTTACATGAATGCCAGTTGCCCAAATATAGCTTAAGGTCACATAAATTTTATATAAGTTGTGATTATGTATATTTTTATACATATATATGTTTTATATATATATGAAAAGGGATTTGCCGCTTATGCATATATATATATATATATATATATGTGTGTGTGTGTGTGTGAGAATTTATGTACTCTGCTATTCAATTTTATATGAGATGACATATAGGATTAATTATCCTTATTCAAGTTTGCGTCCATTGCACATTAATTATTAAGAAAAAAAATAATTATGATATATAATAACATACTACAAGTTTGAAAATTGGGGGAATTTAAATTTGAATTTTAGTATGTATATATATATTTTTAGATAAATTAATTGAAACAAGATGTCACCAAAGTGGCGATTGTGAAAATTAATTTATTTTAAAATATATAAATGGTTGTATGCGTATGTAATTTATGTAAATATTGATTGGCTTAAAGGAAAGTCTATATTTAACATAATTGCATAGGCATAAGTTAGCACGTGATAATTATTTGGCTTTTACATGTGAGCTCTAAATAAGCCTAAAGGAGGATTTATTGTTCAACATATTACTTTATTGTCAGTGTTTGATTACTGTACCAAGATATCACTTACAAGTTAATATTTTGTCCAAAGATAAAATATTAATCGAGTGCCCGATATCTTGTGATAAGGTATACCTTTATTCAAATTTATTATTCCATTTTGGTTTCACTTTGGTACATATGTAAGTTTTTTTTGTCTTTTAATTTTGTTCTCCATTTAGTTTCTACTCCAGCTAATATTGTTGTCAGCATCAATTCAATTCTTATGTTGAATGGCACAAGTTTTAAGGCATGACATGATAGTGTCCTAATTACTCTCAAAGTCATAGACCTAAAATTTTCGTTAGAGATTCATAAGCCTGCAAATAGAGTACCTCATATAAAAGGAAGGAGATATATATATATATATATATATATATATATATATATATATATATATATATATATATATATAAAAGTAAATAAATAAATAAATAAAGTGAAAAAAAGTCTAGACACATAAGTCTTATTACAAAAAATGTTAATGGCAATATGTCTGATAAAGTGGACATGGCTAAAGCTTTCTTTCAAGACCTTAAAAGGAAATTTGCTAAGACTGAAAAGGCTTAAACTAATACAAGCTTAGCAAAACTATCTCTTAAATATATAGGGAAAAGGAAATATAAGGAAGTATATTTTGGAAATATCTCATCTTGCTTAAAAAGAAAAAAACTTAAAGCACTCAAGTTAAACATGTCTAAAGACATGCTAGTGCATTTAGTTCCGATATCCCTTCCGACATAGTTCAGACAGTATAAGGTGAGCTATGAATGCCAAGAGGACTCTTGGCCAATTAATACGTTCATCTCATGCTATATTTAGGAAAAGGAGATACTAAAGCATGAAAATATAACAAGTGCTTAATTGTCCTTTGCTTCAAAGGACAAAAAGAAAGACAATAAAAAAAAGAAGAAGGAAAAGTTGCAAATACAACATCATTAAGAAACAACATAAGGAAGCAACTCAGGATAGTTATTTCTTCTATGGGGTTGTAGGTCATAAGGAGAAGCAGTGTACTAACTGTCACGTATGGCAAGCAAGGTCTGCTTCTTAATTTTGTTTGTTTTGAGGTCAATTGACTTCGGTACCTATACACAGGTGGGGGATATGTTCAAAAGGTTATAAGATTGATGTTGAAAATTAACTTAACAAAAGAATTACAATGTCATATATGATCGTGATGGTGTATACTATGGCAAATATAACAGATTAAGTGAACAACATTCAAGGTCATTTGTGAAATCCTTAGAAAAATACGATATCATCTTTAGTACACTATGATGGGTTTGTCCATTTTGAATGGTGTTGCTAAAAAACGAAATAGAACACTTAAGAATATGGTGAGGAGTATGATTAGTTATTCTACCTTGCCTAAATCATTTTAGGGAGAAGCATTAAAAATCATAGCATATATGCTCAATAGAGTTCCAATTAAGGCAACTGAAGAGAGTTCTTATCTACTTTAGATAGGCAAAAGGTTTAGTTTAAAGCATTTTCACATTTGGGGATTTCCAACTGAGACAAGGCCTCATAGGCAAAATGAAAAGAAACTGGAAACAGAACTATCAGTTGCTATTTCATTGGATACTCTAAAAGGTCTACAAATTTTATGATCCCATGACTAAGTCTAGTTTTGAGACAAGAGTTACCCGGTTCTTTGAGGATGCTGAGTTTGTAAGGGGAGATAGAGTTAAGGATTTTGTCCTTGATAATGAATATATGGATATTCCTTTAATTGCAATTGAAAATGATTAGAAACAATTTCTCATACTTAACATTGTTCAATAGCAGTTCCTAATCAAGACAATATTGTGCAACCTTCTGTACAAGTTCAAGAAGTTGTTCTAGAAAAATGAACTCCACAACCTCAAGAACCATTGCCATTAAGGAAATCCACTAGAGAGAGAGGAGAAATTCAATTCCGAATGATTATATTGTATTTCTCTAAGGACATGATGTTGACTTTGGAGTGATGGAAAATGATCCAATCAATTTTTGTTAAGCTATAAAAGTTCTAACTCTCAAAAGTGGATCGATGCCATGAATGAAGATATTGAGTCCATGAATGACAATGATGTAGGGGATCTTGTCCCATTGCCTAAAGGTGGGAAGCCCATTAGTTGCAAATGAATATTTAAGACCAAAGGGAATTCGAAAGGTGATGTGGATAGATACAAAGACATCTTGTTGCCAAGGGCCTTACACAAAAAGAAGGCATCAATTATTGAGGGACTTTCTCTTCAATTTCATTGAAAGACTTTTCTAGGATTATAATGGCTTTAGTGGCAATCATGAGCTACATCAGATAGTTGTCAAGACTGCGTTTCTCAATGGCAACATTGATGAAATAATTTATATGGTGCAACTAGAAAAAACAATGTATCGGGTGATGCAAAGTCAATGGTTTGCAAATTAAAGAAATTCATGTATGAGCTCAATTAGGTGTCTCGTTAATGGTATTATAAATTTCACCTGGTTGTTATATCCTTTGGATTTGAGATAAATTTGGTTGATGATTGTATATACCATGAATTCAGTGGGAGTAAACATATTTTTTTGGTTTTATATGTCAATGACATATTGCTTGCCAATAATGATATATGTTTATTGCATGACACTAAGAGATTTCTAGCAAGAAATCTTGAGATTACAGATCTTGGTGATGCAATCTTTGTATTAGGGATTCAAATACATCAAGATTACTCTCGAGGTATTCTTGGATTATCACAAAAAGCCTATATCGAAAAGATTTTTAAAAGATATGGCATGCAAGATTGTAAACCAGGTGATACCCCTGTGGCTAAAGGAGACAAGTTTAGTCTTGATTAGTGCCCTAAAAATGCCGTTGAAGCAAAGGAAATGCAAAAGATTCCTTATATGTCAGCAGTAGTAGAGAGTCTAAAGTATGCATATGTTTGTACGCATCCAGATGTTACGTACATTATGGGAATGCTAGCAAATATTTAAGCAGTCTAAAAATGGATCATTGAAAAGCAAACAAATGGTTTATATGGTATTTTATAGAGAACAAAATATTATATGCTCACATAAAGAGGTCGAATAAGTTAGAGATCACCAGGTATTTAGATTCTGACTTTGCAGGATGCCTAGATAATATGAAATCTACTTAGCTACTTCCACTAAGGCAGCTGAATTTATAGCATGTTATAAGGCATCTAACCATGGAATATGGTTGCGAAAGTTTGTCACTACCCTGCAAATTATGGATGAAATTAAAAGACCAGTTAAGATATTTTATGACAATAAATTAGCAAATTTTATATTCCAATAACAACAAAAGCTTAAGGAAGTCAAAACATATAAACATTAAGTTCCTTGTTGATAAAAAAGAGTTTAGAGTTGTCAGGTGTCTATAAAAGCATGTTGGCATAAACTCCACGGTTGCAGATCCTCTTAGCAAGGGATTACAACCCAAGGTTTTTGATAAGCAGAATGCTCATATGGTGTTAGAATATTCAGTTTTAGTGGGAGTTTGTAATTTTGCTTTATAAACACATTTTATGGTTATTTTAGTTATGGACTGTGAGGCTTTTTTCTACATAAATAAAGTTCTTTCAATTCATTCACATTCTGATTTTGATACAATTTGATCTCACTAACATTTAAGCTGGACCAATTGGAAATAGGCATGTTTTAGATCACATTGCATGTAATTTCTATGCTACACATCCATACTTGTTCTGTCATTTGGTTATGTTGATATATGTAATCAGGGATGTATTTAGTTACGATACATGTAACGAAAGTCGCCTTGGTTCTAGGTTAGCATAATTAATAGATGAGATTGTTTAAGGATACCTTTAGTTATGATAGCAAAAGGTTTTGAGCTCATAAGGTTGTATTGTGACATAAAATTATAATGTGAATTGTATATATAAATATATATTCCAAGTGGGAGATTGCTAGTATTTATGGACATATATATTATATATATTAAAGATTATAATAATTGTATGTTATATGCTATTATATTAAAGGATAAGTTCAAAATTTAAAAGTGATATAATTCAATTTAAAATTAGGATGAACTTATATGTGTATATATCTTAATAAATCTAATTTTTAATTTGATGATAGGCCTAATTAGAAATTAGGACAGCGTGTGCCATTGTATAAAATAGGATTATAGTCTTCAAATTGGATGTATAAAGTTTCTTTGCTAATATCGTATCATTAGAAAAGAAAGTCTATTCTCCTAATATTCATATATATCAATTTGGAATACCAATAGCTGCCAGATCAAGGTAATATAGATTCAGGTTCACTCTCACATTTAAATTATTTTTCTTAATGATTTGACATAATAAATCTTTATTTGATGACTATTTTATCGAAATTAAGTTTTGCCCTTGCACATCTATGAATGATTGGAAACAAATTTAAAGAAAATTAATGTATATAACTATAAACTTTTGATCTGGGATAAACAAAAAGATTAACAAACATATTCCGTTTAAAAGACGAAGGGAATATTCAAACATGAAGCGTTGACCAGCTAAACATTTACTCTATTTCTAGAGTAGTGACTAGTTAATTTTCATATATGATTGAATTGATGTAAATGAAAAAAAGTAAAATTACATTGACATTATTTATTCCGGTATAAGAAAGAACAAAGGAAAGAAGATATACGTTGTCTGTTTTTTGATAAAATATTATTTTAATTCCTCAATTATTAATATAATTTTAATTTCATTTCTCACTAATTCGTAACTAATAAAATATAAAGGACTAAATTAAATATAGGGTAAAAATATAGAGATTATTAAATAAAGAAGTTCCTAGACCAAATTAAAATCAAAACTGTCCAAATATAGGCACCAAATGCGTTATTTAACCTAAAAATAACAGAGGTGATGACTGTTGTTCTTTAGCTATGACAAAGCTAGAGCTCCCTCAAGAAATTGAGGATGAGAATTTTGTCCTCTAAAGAATCTTGTACTTTTGGGCATGAACTTCCTAATATCGAAAATCTCCAAGCACTACACAAGGCGATTAGCAAATGGTAAGGTTAGTAGACAATTACCAGGTACTGAGATGACAGAACAGTTACACAGTTACATGAGAAAGATTTCCTAGTCATAGAAATATCATAGATAGAAGGAATGTAAGTATATTTCTTGTAAGGCAAGAAGTTAGTATAAATTCACTAAAATAAGCATACTAATACCTTAATAGATCACATTACCCGCAATGTATATTTTAATTAATTTATTGTACAGCCAACTACTCCGTTGTATATGCATAAATTTCTTCCGAGAGTCTAAATTCTAGGACAGTTGTGACATTCTGCAAATCCATAAATCATGCAGAGATCTCTTACTATTACACTATTACAACATGTGTTTTATGTATTTTGAGTCGTTAAATCATTGATAATTTCATGCAATCATATTCATCCAACGCTTCTAAATGTATACAACACAAGCTGCAACAGCAAAAATCTATTTATCCATAAATCCTTCACTTTTGTTTTTTGTTTTCCTTGTCATCAGTTATTGTGCATAGTTTCATTGAACATTCCACAAACAGAATCACTCCTTTTTTAGGCTGCTCTATAACTCTATCCACACTAAAAGATTCAGTAGAATAATCTTTTAGCAAGATCTTGACATTTACATGATTCCAAGCGTTTCACATACATTAGAAAAAATGGTAGAACCCTCTAAAATTAACCTTCCTGTGTACATCCATTGTCTGGTATAGTGAAAGTTTTTTTTTTTTTTCTCTTTAGACAGAGGAAAAATGGAGGAAAAACATGCAGAAGAAAAGCAATGAAATAAGCTAACTCAACATGGGTCTAACATCGATTTCTCATAGGGTTAGGAAGCCACATATTGCAGTAAATGCTTGGTTCTCTTCTTGTTCTTGAGTTTCCTAAAAGCACATGACTCAATTTGTCTAATTCTTTCCCTACTAACACCCATCATCTCCCCTATCTCTTGTAAGGTCTTCATTCTTCCATCATCCATACCGAATCTCCATCTTATGACCTGCTTCTCTCTTGGATTGAGACTGTCCAGTACCATTTCCAGATCCTTCTTCATAAATTCCTTAAGGAGCAGTTCCTCGGCTGTTTCTGCATTGGGATTAGCAATTACTTCCTGACAAAAAATGGACCGATATCAACAAAACGAACATCATATAAGAGAAGAATATTTTCTTTGACTGGGAAAATTTGAATACAATTAGGACAGACCGAAGGTTTAAGATTCTGGTTAATCCCAATCTTCTGTTCCAGTGATCTAGGAGCTTTTGGGGTCAAAAGTACAGCATTTAGCCTCTTCATGGACAGTCCGGCTGCCTCAGCGATTTCTTCATCTTCAGGTTGTCTTCCATTTTCACTATACAATTGTTTTCTTGCCTCCTTCACTCTGTAAGTTGCCTCCACCATGTGGAACTGTTAAGCCAAAAACAACACAACGGTATGATTTATTATAACATATGAGAAAGTTTAGTTCGTATAAGCATCAAAGCTTGCCGTTTTCTGTATGAACAATAATACAGGAAATACTTTGATGCACATCGTTAGGGAAAAACTAATCAAAGACGAGATAATACTCACTGGTAAGCGAATTGTCCTTGACTGATCAGAAAGAGATTTCCGAACAGCTTGTTTAATCCACCAGTGCGCATAGGTGGAGAACTTAAAACCCTTTGAAGCATCAAACTTCTCTGCACCTCTCACAAGGCCTCGACATCCTTCCTGCGAGTGGATGAGGAAGAACTTAAAAATGCATTACCAGAAGCACTGTAGTTACCATTCACCATGCTTTACAAACATTATGTGTAAGTCCCATTTTAGTCCTGAGTATCAACTCGCTCCCTCAAATATTTTATATATTACTTTAGAACTCAGAAAGTTTGGCTTTGTTCCAATTTCATCCTTTAGAAGGTAGTAAAATGATACTATGCAATCATTTAAGGATCAATATTCTATGGAATTGAAACAAAATCAATCTTTCAAGTAGTAAAGTAATACAACAAATTTGAGGAAGCCAGTTGATACTTGGGTCATTTTCTGAGGACTAAAATAGAGTTTTACTCCAATAATATTTATTTACCATAAGGGTGTACTGGGGAGAAAAAATACCTGTACAAGATCTTGCAGATTCATTCCAGCTCCCTGATAATTTTTAGCAATTGATATGACAAGCCGTATATTGCTTTTAATCATTTTGTCCTTGCAAAAGATACCATAATTTAAGCGCTTCCTCAGGGTTTTCTGATCAACTCCTGCTGCTGCAGCCCATTGAGCAAATGTGGGTGGACCACCACATCTTTCTGCAAGATCATCCTGGAGTTTTTCCAGCTTCAGGAGGTCCTGAGTTATATTTGCAGCAGAAAAAGGCAAAGAAATTAGACAACGGTGGAGACCCAAGCTACTAAAGAGTGCTTTAAAGTATTATTTATGAATATAGTGCTGGTTGAATCCCCTCTGAGTCGTTCAGAGAAAGGAATGAACTAGGAACAGCGAAATACAAAGGGAAATGGAAAACAGAAAGAGACCCACTTGCATTTAAGGTCAGCGTCTCTCCACACAAGTCCCAACACTTCCCCTGCCCTCCTAACTAGCTCCTCTCAGCATATAATCCTTCCCACCTCTCTCACTCTCTGCCTCCCTCCTATACGTGTCATAGTTAGTTACTAAGAATCATCTCGCCACCCTCTGCTCAACATTAGCCCGTTTCCCCTTCCTTCTTACATATACTTTAGTATTCTGGCCCACTCCTATAGACCCATCAGACAACAAAAAACAAATAGAGAAATTTACTCCACAGCCAGAACAATACCGCTAGTTCTCTCATAATTCTTTATAATTTGAAATGTTGAAAGCTCTGAAAATTTGTAATGTTCTATGATAGTGATATATCTTTATACGAGTAGCTCTATATTCTCAAATTAATAATTTGCGATCTTCTTGTTCTTTCTGCTCTCAATTACAGAACACGTGGCCAAAAGAAGAACTTGACCAGCTTCCCAAGACCTTTGATTCTTAACACCACAGGAAGTGGAATAATGTATAACTCTATCTGGGCCAACAATTGAGCTAGAAATTCAAGAAAACATTATGTAGCTATCTATGAGAACTTTATTCTCTAAGACGATTGTAGTAATAAACAAAATCATCGATTGTAGTAATAAACAAAATCATCTTACAAAGAGAAGATTCTAAGGTAGAAGTTTTCAAAAAAAAAAAAAAAACATGAAAAATTTAACCAGCCCTAGAACATATATAATATACTCATTTAAACTAATCATTTGAAGCACATGACTAAGAAATATAGTTGTGCCAAACATGGCATCTAATATAGATCCAGAAGACACAGTAAAGGAAAAAAACCTTAATGAAGATTGTCTACTAAATAATAGGTGATTACTGCAGCATATCAAGGGCATGAAGAGCACAATATGTAAATCACACCTGTATTCCTTCAGACAGCTCAAGTTCTTCAGTTGGATTAAGAAGCTTAGTAGTACTGGTAGTTGCTCTTAAATATCGCAGTGGATCAGAATAGTCTACTTCTTGCATAGAAGCACGCTTTTTACGGCTGGAAGAGCCAGACTTAAAGGATACCATGTTTGTGGAAGCCCTCTCAGCTGCCCTGGCTCTTCTAGCTTTTCGTTCAGGTTGGCGCTTTGATCTTACAGCTATACTGTTAAGAAGCTGTTCCTCCAAACACTCAAGTTCCTCATTGGTCGGCTCCACATCATCAGACTCCTCTTCACTGTGATTTATGTTAACATCTTGCATTATTTCTGCTTCAGTGCCCATGGATCCTCCTGCTACACGATCTTTGGCTTCCATACGTTGAACCCATTTGAGAAGTACGTTATCAGTTTTAGGAGAAACAGATGGGCTATACTCCACTTCTGCTGGGGACTTCTTTTTCACTAGCAGAGCTGCATCCTTTGCAACCTTCACAGCTGCTTTAGCAAGGGCAACAGCTTCAGAAGCAGCAGCAGCTATTACAGCCTCTTCACTACTAATAAGTGATTCTGTAGCTAAAGTTGCTTTAAGGCTTGCCTGATTATTAGCATAAAGCTAGTTAGCTGCTGAGCAAGCTAAATACATATAAAACTCTTTGCATGACTAATAACATGTAAAAATACTGCAAAATTAGGAACTTGGTC
Source organism: Delonix regia (assembly GCA_037074485.1). Lineage (NCBI taxonomy): Eukaryota > Viridiplantae > Streptophyta > Magnoliopsida > Fabales > Fabaceae > Delonix > Delonix regia. The sequence continues at coordinate 11,059,564 of CM073459.1, forward strand.
CACAAATTAAATGTCTGCTCATCTTTGTGATCTGCATATGAATAAAATTGAGAAGGAAGTTTACATTTTATAACCACATTGGTTGACAGAAACCTATATGAGCAATTGAGAATGTTAGAGAAATTCCATTACCAAGAACTCAAGCGAATAGTGGAATTTTAATAGCATATGGCCAAAAAAAAAAATTTTTTTTTTTTTTTTAATAAACTTGAGCTAGTTTTTCTATACAAAACTTAAATGTACACAATCAGGATTCCATCACTTCCAGCATACATAACATTACATCTTGATCAAACAATCATGAAATTGATTTAATAACTATCTCATAACAAAATTGCCTAATCTAACCTCTGTGGGTGGACCAGTTGTACCAGTATATGTCAAAGGTCTGTTTGTAGTGAGTGAATCAGAATTACCATCTAAAGAAGGTAATGCCAACTTTTCCAAACTGAATAATGCTGTTGCTCCTATTGATGATGAAGTTGAAGGAGACGCTGCTGATAAAAGACATTGTGCCTGGAAACACAGAGTTTCTCTGGATTTTGCTGCATATTTCGAGTTGCAATCAATGAATCATGTCAAAATCCAATTGCGGTAACTGCTGCAACAAGAAGTGATAAAAAGCAGACCTTCCTGACCCACTAATTTAATTGTGTATACAATCCCCCCTCAGGCTAATAGCATTCCAAAATTTTTGTAGCTATGCATGAATACTATCAATAGCATATTCAAATGAAACTGTTACATAATGGGGGCCTGGTTTCTCCAAGGCTACTATTAATTTTTAATCAGGATATCAAAAAGGAAACAAATTATTGCATAAAGCCAGAACAGAAACAATTTCGTTAGATCGATTTGATAAGTCAAGAACTAAAAGATTAAGAAAATGCCCACCTAATCTAGCCATTACAAGACAGAATCAGTGGCAATTGGACACATCAAGATGGTCAGAGAAGAAACTTGACAATTTTCCTTAAACTCCATAAAATCAGCTTAGTATAGCATATATCATCGACAAGAAATTTAAACTTTGATGAAAATAAATTCTGTTTTGTGCTATCCTCATATTTTACTACAAGTAATTAGAATCAAACCCACAATAGAAATGTATTTATAATAGTGTCAGGACATGTAGATACAAAGTTAGAGGATAGACTACTAAAACAAGGCATAGGTCAACACGCCACAGACTAAACTTGTTGCCATTTCCTGGATGGTTTCTTACATCAGCAGAAATAAACGTATGTCATTTTTCTCTTTCACACTCTTCACAAATTCCATTTTTTTTCTTCAGAAATATGACTAAATTTTTTATGATTTTTTAGAAGACATAATCCTTGTCCAACGATATCAAGTTATTTGGAATATGATTAGGGTAATCTATAACAGATTAATTTGGTTTAGCTTTGAAGGTGCACAAATAAATAAAAGATCATTAGTGGCCCAAGTGCCAACACTTATCATACAAATGCCAAGAACCTAAGACAGAAGAGATTGATGGCCAAATTGAAGCAGCACTTGATGTCAAAATGAGAAAATACTAAACACAAATACATAATTGTCTCAACTCCTAAGTAGTAGTCAGAAACGATTTTCTGTTCCATATGTTACCCACCAGCTTCACGGTTTAGTGACCAACAATGACAGGGGAAGAGAAATAATACAGCCGGATCCCAAAGATTCAAAATGCAACTAATTGGGTTATATTGAATAAATTTTTGTAGCACACATCAACAATATGGGCAATGCAGACTACTGAAAATTAAAAGTTCTAACAAAACAACCAAAACGAAAATAAACCCAGTTCAGCCTATATCGCAATAAAATCAAAAGAGTTAGCAAATGGGAGTGGGAGAGAGAAGAGAAGAACTTACATAGATGGGAGTGCGAGTGCGAGTGAGAGTGAGTAGTGGGAAGAGCATGAGGATGAGTTCTGAAGTGGATAGAGAAAGTGTCGGGCTGACACTTGAACTGTGGCAACAAACACGACATTCTACCGCCCTTCTTGTTGTGCTCGAGCACTAAGAGAAATGTATAGCTTCCTTATGGATGAAGGGCAATCGAGGGAGTCTCATAGGAAGAGCGAGAAGGAGAGAAAGAGAACGATAACGATGAAAAAGAGCAGAGAAGACTTGTGTTGTGAATAGGTTTTGAGAGACAGAAAATCGGATAAGGGGTTACACTGCTTGGATGATGAGGATGAGAGAGAGACAAGCCACCCCTATTCTTTTTTACCCTTTTACTGAGCTCCGGTTCTAACGTCGGCGAAGAGAAGAAAGACAACGAAGGTAAATTACGTTCAATTTTCGTAACTAGTCTATGTTATTCTTCTTCTCGTTTAAAAATACATTTATCTTAAAATTAAAATATGATCGAAATATTTCTAAAAGAATATTATTATTAATATTAAAAAATAATTTATAAAAATGGTTTTTAAATTTAAATGTTATATTATAAAATTATAAAATTATAAAATTATAAATCTATTTTAAAATTTATTAAATTTATAACATTATTTTTGTTTATTATAATATAATTAATGTAAATATTATTATTAAAATTTAATTGTTGTCTATACATCAGCTCAACTGAAAAATAATTTTATGAATAAATTCTTTGTTTCTAATAATTTTTTTAATTTTCTAAATCTAAAAATTTAAAAATTTAGTATATGATATATTATAAAAATAACGTATAAAGATAGTTTGATCAAAATAAGTGTAATAACATTTTATATTTTTATGTCAAAAGAATTATATATATATATATATATATATATATATATTAAAAAAAAGGCATATACTTTATATATTTGTTTAAGAAAAAACTGAATTAACCCTTTCTATTATCTATACTAATATAGACTTTTCAGGTATGTGCAGGTCTAATAATGAAACAGGAAAATAAGTGAATTTTTTATTTCAAAAATTGAAAATTAATTAATCATGTGAATAGTCCATTATTTAAGAATTTATTATATATTTCAATTATAAACCAGAGTAAGTAATAATTTAATAGATCAATCTTCTATAATACAACTTGCACTTCAAAAATTAAAATTTTATTAAGGGAATTAGAACTGATAGAGTTATTGGATTTATTTCAACACACACCATAAGCATTTTAAAGTTTCCCGCAAATTTTCTATTTTAATATGTGAGAATTTTTATTTATATAGGTTAAAAGACTATAATTTTATCCAATGCGAAACTTAAAAACATATCTTCAATTTCATGCGTTTATAACTTAGGCTAACATTGGTACACAAGAATGATTTATATGACAATGAAAATGGAAAAAGAAAAATTATTAGAGTTCATTGATTGATTGAAATTATATAGGAGGATATTTTGTTTGGTATGTTGGAGGAAAAAAGAGAAATACTATTTTTTTCCTTTGTTAAGTTTGATATGAGGGATATGGAAATCAATGGCTAGGAAATGACAAAACTACACATAGTACAAAATGTAAAAATTTGTGTTTCCATTTTCCAAACCAATGTTTGGATGAAACTAACAGTTTAAATGCAGTTTACAACTTCTAAATCTACATATATTAATTCAAAGGCAGTTGCCTCCCAAAGAAAAAATTTTTAGATTAGATTCAATGGACACTAAAATAAGTGTTGAGAAGTTGAAATTATGTAGATAGTACAGTATATTTCATTCATCATATTTCGTTATTTGGTTGTATTCTTGATGCCATGAAATTTTGAAACACAAGTTTATGAATATTTTTTTCAAAGATAATAGAGGAGCTTCAAGGAAAGGATATACTAACCACAAAGGATAACAAAGAGGTTGTTGTCTTAACAAATATAATTGCTAATACAATCTGCTGTTAGACCATTAGTAGCATTGGAAATGCATGAAATTGAGCAAGAATGAAAAAAATATTAGTTAATTTTGGTATACTTAAGTGACAATTGATTTAGTGTATTAATTTTGATAAAATTATTCAAAAAAAAGAATAAAGACTATTAAAGAAATGATATTATTGAAGTTGATACATTTTATTAGTTGTTATTTAAATATATTAAGATCAATCAATATCTTTTAAAATAACCGCTCAAAGCGATCACGTTGTCCATCAAGTATTGACCAAGCCAATCTAGACACATTGTATGATCATTTATAGCAATAACCAAACTCTAATTATCATATTCCAAAACAATATTATCCAGTGAAGATCTAGCTAGAGCCATATGTAGTCCTTTGACAAAGCAAGGAGCTCCACCATGAACACAGATACAGCAGAAAACTACATAACTACACAATTTAATAACAGTACGTTTGTCATCACGAAAGATCACTCCAACACCTCCTGAAGAACCATTTAGAAAACTCCCATCAGCATTAATCTTCACTATTTCATTCGGAGGAAGTTAGATTGATCATTGAGTGATATAAAAACTTGCACCAGAAATCACGATAACCCGGGCATAAAGGGGAATTAGCACATTTCCTCCTTTACAGGTTAGTCAAAGTAGGCAAAAAAATCTTCACAAGCTCTCTAGAGAAAGTGTTCAGCCTTTGAGGGCAATTTCAAATGCCAAATAGCCTTTCAAAGCTCCGAAGAGAAGTGATGGGAAGAAGAAGCCCTATAGTTTATGGTAGTACCCTTCCTTTACATTTGTAATTAGTAGTTTACCTTCACAGAAAACATCATATTTTTCACTCCTGTCCAACAAAAGACGATCTTCTTCGAGAAACCTTGGTATATGAATTCTTTTAAAAGCTGTCACCACTTGTGGAAGGAGCCAAGACTCCACCCTAAAGAGATTCCATTGCCCATCAACTAGAAAAAGCTAATTCTTCAAAGGGAGGGGAAGAAGACAATCTGTAATTGCATAAATCAGAAATCCAGGCATCTGTCCAAAATTTAACATGATGTCCATCCCAATAGACCACACTAAACCCTCTTTAAGAGCATCTCGACCTTCTAAAACACTCGATCAATCACTCGCATACAAGAACTTCATGAATTCTCCCCCAACTCATCTATCCTGGGTCAATTTTAATATCATGTCCAATCTGCTGACAATGATAGAAGTAGGTTTGTAGCTTCTCAAATTTTTAAGGATACCCAAATTCTATCCATTCCTGGTCTTGGTACCCAGAATCCGTGCACCAGATTGTTGTTGTTAACTGATGAACGGCAAGCATACAAGTCAATGAATAGTAAAAGTATTTGAAAGATCAAGTTTGTTCACACGATGATATTATATTATTTTTATTGTTCTTAAGATTAAATTTTTTTTCTTATCAAATATACAATTTATACAAAAACATGAATTATGGTGATTATTTACATATTTATACTAGTAATTAAGAATCGATTCAAGTATGATAAACAAAATAATTAAGTTAAATTAATATTCTTCAAGGTCCAAACGAAAAATAGAATACTCAAGAAACTACACTAGATTAAGCTAATTGGATGTTGAAGTGAGGATCAATTGAATTATAAAGTTCACTCTTAACTTTGTTCAACAAAATTCAATTTCTCTTCTGGATAATTTAACTCACTAAAAAGATAAGTCTAATTCCAATGATTATCTTAATTTTAGTTCCAATTCTACTTAAAGGTTGATCTTAATCGTTTAAATGAAATTTTTCTTAAAAAGCATTAAGATTAATAGCTAAACTATTAAATACAACCTATTTAGAGGTTAATCTCAATCATCTAGATAAAATTGCACTATCTTAATTATTAGTGTCTCTTAAAAGTTAATCTAATCATTTAAGAAAATTAATCCTAAGATATTTTAAGCTCTCAGAAATCATTGAAAATATAAGTATAAATATACTTAAAGATTAATTTCAATTATTTAAGGCTCATTCCACTCAATTCTAAATGAAGCATTTCATCAAATATCTTTTGGGCACTTAACTCTATGACAAAAGATTATGAAAAAAATTAACAAAATAAATCATTCAATCTATTTAGAATTATATTAATTGACTAAAATATATAAAAGCCTTAAATAAAAAGCAAAATACATTCATTAATTAACCTATAATTACAAGAGAAGAGAAATAATCTCTCTTAACATATGTGGATATAAAATTATGAAATTCCTACTCAAAATTCTCAAGAAATCCAACACAAGAATTTAAAAAAAAAAAAGTTCAAATTTAAATTATATTAAGAAAATGAAAAGGAAAATAAGAAAATAAAAGAAAGAAAAGCATAGAAGGAAACCTTCACAAAAAAATCCATGAGGTTTGACCACAAAAGGTTCAAGGAGATTAACTATTGGTCTCTCCTTCTAATGACCAAGAAAATAGAATGTTTCCTTACTTTCCTAAGAAGAAAGTCAAACTCTAGCCTTCTCCTTTGTCTCCTTTTTTTTTTTTCTCCCTCAAAATAGTAAAAGTCCCCTTTTACCCTCTGAAAATGAATAAAAAATTACATTTTCTAAAAGTTTCAAACGCTTAAAACCAATTTGAAGATTGGTACATAAACTCATCACAAGAAGGTAATCAAATAATATTTCATATAAAACACATAAAACTAATATTAATTGGTCACTTTTCAAAGAGTTTTAGTCAAATTAAATAATAAGTTTATAATAAAATATGTACAAATTTAACATAATTAAAGACATGAACGGATATCCGAATTGGGCAAAGCCCATAATAATGCCACTCATGACAAAGGGGTCTTCATAGGCTATCATATCTCCAATATGCGTACCCATCTGTAAAAGACTTTTTCTAGACATACCATCTCTAGGAAGACTACGTAACTAGATCCAAAAGGGACATCTGTCAAAAGAAATTTCTTGGAGCGAAAGCATTCTAATCCATGACTTCAATAATAAGATTATTCCAAACACAATCCATGGGTTGTTTCCAACAACTTTGTTATAATCCTCAATAAAATCAAAACTAAACCTTAATAATCGAAGACCAACTTCATTGATCATGGCAACACCTTTAAGATTCCATGTTTGCAAATAATCGTCCTGACTGAATTTTTATTGAACCCCATATTAAAACATATCTTCCGAACCAGAGTTTGGTCACCTACACAGTCATTCATTTCAGTATTCCAGTCTAAGTTGAAGATGCCATCAGTGTCTTCACTTCCAAGATTGCCAGAGCCGATATCCATCAAAATAGTGTTACAAGAAAGAGTAAGAAGCAAATCACGCAACGAATTTGAAATATCCAAGACACCCACACAAGGGAGAATGCATTCACTCACAAAAGAAGTCACTCTCACTTAGGACAAAAGCCATTTTTTTAACAAAGAGAATGTCAATTGAAATACCACAAGAGTCAATCCCTTTGTAAAATTTCAGTTGGTATCCTTTTCTTCGATCTTTGATAAGATTTATTTTTAATTTTTTTAATTTTCACCTTAATATTTTAATGATTTTAGGTGCTAGATAACTTTAATTAGAACCTGATTCGCCCATTAAATCCAAGTTAGGTTCATGGTTCACCATCATTAAAAATAGAGAAAATCCGAAACCTTGAAAACGAGATATATAGATATTCTCTATAGTATGGATATTTCTATATAAGAGGCAGACCTGTAAAAAAAAATATATTCGATATAATATGTAATATGATATATTTGTATATATGTTGAATTTTTTTTTTTCTCGTTCTACATTCACTTTTGAATTATATTCATTATATATATATATATATATATATTCTATTATTATTATTATATTTATTGGTATATTAAAATAATTAAATATTTATTCACCCATCGGACTACATATACTAAGAGGGGAAAGTATTTTTTTTTCCCACTCATCACCACACCAAACAATGCACACATCAGCACCCATTTCTTGATACGCACAGCATAGAAAAGGTAAGAAGAATGACAGATTCATATCAACACAGTAGGCAAGACCGATTTGTACAGATATTGTTTGATTCCTCGCTGATAGCAGGAGAAATTTCTTAAACGCAGACAAGAACGGATGGGTGGGTGGAGTCTTTACTTCAACATTCTTTTTTGTTCACTGGCGGGTAATACCTCTCCTTAGTTCTCTCCTGTCTTTTTTTTTCTAATTTATGTTTACTTTCATCATTAGACACAAATAAAAATGAAAACTTGGAATGCTTCAATTTCTTGATATACTAAAGGAATTTTAGGAAGTAGGGAATGCTTAAGATATATTTAAATGAATGATTAAGGATGGAGTAATAAGGAGTGGAATGATCTAGATTAAAATTATGTTTAAATTTTTTTTAGATAAATAGCAAATAGTAGATACAAAAACATTTTATTGTTATTCAAAACAATAATTTTGTCGTTCTTTCAAATTAGGAATCAAAAATGAAATAAAATAGTATAAAAAATTAAATTATTAATATACTCTTATCTTATTAATTATAATTAATATTATTATATTCAAGTGAGGCATTTTGCCTTTATCATCATTGTGTTTTTTCTATAGCCGAAGAGGGAACAATGTCTAAGTTAAGAATCGAAAGTCCTTTCTCGTAATGCATATATCATGAATCATTGGATATATTATGAAGTTGTTTTTATCATTGAGAGGTAATAGTAGTCACTCTTTAGGGTAGTAAGTTTCGTAACTTTCACTATACTATTATTATTTGCATCAATATTCTTACTATCTTTTTGTTAATTTACATAACAATGGCCAACCTAACTAAAACTATAATAAATATATAATATTAATGACAAATATAATAAAATTCTTTTAAACTATTTAAAAAAATTTTTCCATGAACTCATTACTACAAAAAAGAATCTCACTCTTTTACAATTGTAATCATATATCACGAATTCAACAATGAAAAAAAATTATTAATTATGTGTTTATTTTATAAGGATAATATTAAAAAAATAAAAATAACATGAATCATTCTATTCCATTAATTTTATTGTAACCTGTAAATAAAAGTTAAAAAAACATCTCCTTCCTTTCATTAAACTCTCAACTAATACACTAACATCAACTCTTTCATTTCATTCTATTTCATTATATGTCATTTTATTAATAACCGTTCTATTCTATTTTTTAAAAAAAATCTCAAACATAACCTAAATCATACATTGAGTAATATAAAATGTTTGGTGATATACTTAAGGATTGTGGTTTTCTTTTTTGTAAGCCAAGCATCAAAGGTGAGTTCTTCGTACTTTTTTCTTAGGTCCTATTAGTGGACTATATCAATACTCCATTTCTTATAATAAGTTCTTTTAGTCGAAGCACTTAGTAGCAAGGACGACAATGCAATGATAAGTTAAAACTATTCTCCTTTTATTTTTTAAATTTGTGTTTGAATGTTTGTTAAACATGGTAATAGAGTGCTTGTGAACTTGTTCAAATGCTTTGAGTATAGATGCTTCATACACTTGGTATATTGATGAAGCATGATACTATGACACATTTCAAAGCCAATCAAGTATATCTAATAGTGAGTCTATGAATGAAGGAAAGTATGTCACTAGTATTATGAAAGTCAATGTAAGAGGAATGATATATTCTTACTCATTATTGCTTATTCTTTAGTTTGTATTTATCATTTTATAATCTTTCTTTATAGGTTTTTAAAATATGTAATCTGATATCTTTTTGGTACTTTTTAAATATCTAAATATGTTATTGTATTTGTTTTACCCTTAATAGTTGATTAATAAATAATGGAACAATTTTTCTATTTAAATGTGTTTCAATATTTACAATAGATTTATAAAGGAAAATGCAGAATAATTATTATGATAGCCTATTGATGCTGCGTCTTTAGAAGATCAAAACGGGGTTTAAATTAAGAAAAAAAAAAACGGAAAATGAAGAGATAAAAACCCATGAAATTGAAACATGAGTCAGCTTTAAGTCAACATAACCTACTGGCAAAAATTAAAGTGGATATAAATGATGTTTATAAAGATGAAGTAGTTCCCCAGGACAAAACAACATTGACTATATAAATGAAATGCTATACCAAAAGAGGAAAAAGAAAAGAAATAATTTTTTTCTTATTCTGTAGTATACTAAAAATAATGACAACCCATAAATGAAATTCTCACATGTTTCAATAATCATGGTTTTCTTCTTTAAATTTTTCTTATTCCAAACTTTGGACGCAAGTCATTACATGGAATAGAACAACACATAAATGAAGTCATTGAGTGAGTTGGACAATTTTTTTTTTTTAATTAAAACCCTATTATCTTCTTGAAAGCCAGTATCAATTAGCTCTCATAATAATTATTCTGCATTTTCATTATAGACCCATTATTAATATTTGAACACATAGTTAAATAGACAAATTGTTACGTTACATGTTACTCATACTACTGAGTGTGAAAAACACTACAATAACATATCATTTAGATGTTTAAAAATATAAGAAAAACAACATTAGACTATAGGTTTTAAAAACCTCATGAACAAGGATTATAAAATGATAAATAAAAACTATAGATTATGTAGCAATAAGATGAGTTTGGACTTTCTTAATTCGCCTCAATTTTAAAGAGAGAAACACGAAGTAAATATGTTTCACCTAAATGGTGGGTCCTATTTGAAAATATGAGACTCACTTTAGTAATAGGGCCCACCCATTTTATGTCAATATCTCTTCGAAATTGAGGCATATTGGAGGAGGAATCCATTCACAAGAGAGGAGTCTGGATTTCCTCGTTCATTTTCTTCCGAATCACTAATGACATAATTTTTTCTTTCATTTATAGGCCCACTATAGCATACATGATTGACTGGTTTGTAATGCTTTGAAAGGTGTGATAGTATCATGCTCTAATAAGATACCGTTGTGTATGAAGCTTCTATCCTCAGAGCATTTAAAATGGTTCACAAGATATTACAAACATTAACAGACAGTTTAATATACATTTAAAAAATGGAGAGAATAATTTTAACTTACTATTGCATTGTCGTCCTTGCTAGTAACGGCTTCAACTATAAGAACCTAAGATAATAAATGGAGCAGATAATTGATATGGTCCACTGATAGGACCTAAAACCATCCTTGAAGCGGACATAAATGATGTTGTTAAAGATAAAATAGTTCCCCAAGACAAAAGCACGTTGACTATATAATTGAAATGCTATACCAAAAGAGGAAAAAAGAAAAGAATATATAATCATTTTATTTAGTGGCATACTAAAAATGATGACAATACATAAATGAAACACCTTCGAGTTAATTGAGAAGGTTTTCAATCCATTGCTCCACTATAGCAGGGGAACCATACCAAGGTCTCAGTTCATCATCTGAACCAACTGGTGAGTGATAAACTCCATCCAAGGTAATGTTGAGCGCCCCCTCAAGATGGGCCGACACTTCTGGCACAACTCCATCACCCCATACATCTGCCTGCCCACAAACCTGACAAAATTTTATAGCTTCAGTGAAAAATAATTGAATTATCAGAAGGATTGGAAGATAGATATTTAGAAATTTTAGTTAGTATCCAAAGATGAACTGAAGAAAATGATGAGTAGAACTCCATTTTAGCCCTCTATAGACGACCTCATTACCATTTGACTCCCTGGAAGATATTTTGTATCACTTTAATACTCTAAAAGTTTGGTTTTGCTCTAATTTCATTCTTCCTGAAAGTTGTAAAATGATACTATTCAATTTTCTAGAAAGAAAAAACAATTACAATATTTGGAGGAGCAAATGTTCTGTGGGTGTGATAAAAGATTCAAAATTTCAAGAAATAAAGTGATAAAAAATATCATTGAGGAAGCCAATTGATTTTGGGATCAGCTTAAGAGTACCAAAATGGAATCTTACTTTAAAACAATTCAATCAATCACCTGCTTGTACCCTTGTCCAACAAAGCGAGTTCGAAATGTTGTTGTCATAGTGGGAGAAGTGCTTGAAGCGTTCATAATAGCAGCTTCAGGAACTGGCTGAGAAACATTCACAGGAACCACAGACTCAACTTTTGGATTTGACTGACCAAAAAACCGAGCCCCTTCAATATATCTACATATAGATTTACTCAATTAAAATACATTTAAATTTACATTGAAAATAACATATATATTGAATTCTTTACAATAATTTTGGTAGTGTCTGGAATCCATAAACTCCTAAAGTTGTTATCAAACTATTACAACATTAATTCATGAAAACAGAAAAATCGATCAGTCTTCTTTTAGACATGTCTCTTTTGCCGTTTAGAAACCTTTCTTTCCCTCTCTATTACATGTTTTAGGGAATAAACTATAATCTTAATCTACTATTTCCAAACTAATAAGAAATACACTGCTTATCATAAAGCAGGATACTCTGTTTCTCCCCAAAGGCAAGGCACGTATACACTGATCCTGAAAGGAACGTACAAATCTTGGTTCAAGAGTTGGTTACAAAGGTTATGTATAATATTTGGAAGCTTTAATTCTGTGGTGAAGAAAAGCTAAAATTTGGTCCATTGTGGGAAAATAATCAGGCGAGCAATGAAGTAATGGATCAAGAAGTTAACCATCATAGGTGCTTGTTGTATTACTATTAATCTTTTCTTAAAGTGAAAAGTCATTTATTTAAGGTCATACATGACGTTCATGGGAACCATAGAAAAGAATATCATGTTTTGTGAAACATTAGGCAAACACCAGGAACATAAAAACAAGATAATATAGGATGGAGAAAAGGTAAGGACTGGCTTGGTGAGTCTTTAAGGAAACCAAAACAATACTATTGGTGTACAAATACCGTACATCACCTTTTGTTAAGATTTAGTGTGAGTGGAAAAAGTCCCACATTGAAAGTGTATGAACTAAGTGAGGACCATATTAGTGAATTGACTCATAGACCAGATGTCTTAAAATTTTGGGTTAAGATGTGGTGCTTAACCCACGAGTATGGTTTCTTACCCAATGAATGGAGATCTCTCGAGAGACTAAAGTGTCTCCTTGGCAAGAACATTAACAATCTCAAACTCACTAAGTCACCTCTTTCAAGTTTCGACAACTTTTGTTTCATCACCACAGTGAAATGCCTCATGTGTAATTAAAAAATTCATGAAAGGCATATCCATTTTGTCTCAAGGATCAGCAAAACTGAACATCTTTTTAGGGGAACATCACAACACAATGAAAACATCTCAATAATCAATAGCCGTTAAAGCATTCAGCAATTGAGTAACTGAGCAGGGAAAATAATTTCACACTTATCCAACTGTGAATTAACTCAATCAACATGGCATGAAGCAGAAAATGAGTTTACCTTCCTGCTATACAAACATACTTCAGTTGAGGGGTATAAACAGCTTTTGAGCAGTTCTTTTCAACATAATTTAGGAGACCCCTTGTTTGATCAATAACCCCTGGCAAGCCCTCTGGAGGTGGGCTGATAAGAATTTGAAGAAAATTTGATCAGAAGTTTATAATCATTAATCAGAGTAAGTCAGAATCATTTCCTTCATGTTGGAATAATTAAAAAGATGGATGTAAATTTTAGTCTTCCAAAGAGATACCATATCTCAATTTGGTCTCTTAGTTTTAAAGTCTCACGTCAGTCCTCCAAGAGTATTTTCTTTCTTCAATTCCGTCTTTATGTCAAGCTCAATAACTAATAGTTAACAATGACAAGTGATGTGGGTTAATGTGAAACTGATGTGGCTGTTAAGTTTTCACCTAACTTGGCATCAGACAAGTAGCTCAAGATGGCATGCTTTGTAATTAGCCCACCACTCAATCACATCAACTTCTCATTAGGCGCCCCGTCACTCATCTTTGTTAAATATCTATGAATGGGCTTAATATGAAAATAATATATTGATATTGCATGTCAAATACACTTAGAATAATTTTAGAGGACCAAATTAAGACAAGGTGTATCTTTCTAGAAGTAAAAGATCAATTCGCTCTAATTAAAACTAGTAGTGTGTCCCTACATAAACTACGCTGTAAGTATCAACCATTGTGCAAACCGTTTGAGGATCCAACATCTATCAGCAAGGAAATTACAGGTGAGGGGTTCCAAGAGTCAATAACAAGGAAATATGAGACATCCCAAATTCTTCCATGTAGACACGTGCAAGCCATCCTCCTGCTGAGTGTCCAATCAACGATAAGGTTGAACCTAAAACAAGATTAATTATTGGGATTCAGATTGGGATTCAGATTCGTACATTGAAAGTGCACAGAGAATATTTGATGAATAATTCAAATGCTCTGTGAAAGAGAAATGGCAGGGAATGAAGAGAATGAATGAATTGCTTCAAATTTCATGGTTCGCCTGGACTTATGTTGACAGAAGAACAACTTGATTTAAATGGTTAATAGATGAGTTTATCTTTCCTCTCAAACTCTATCTACCCCCATGTTTATTCCCGTCCTACCACATAAGTGAGAGTTGTGCCATCTGAATCACTTCAGAAATTGTTTATACTATACTCTTTATTATTTAATTATATATTTATATCATATGTTTCTATTATCAATTGTGCAGTGAAGTTTATATAAGTTGGATGGTTCCCAGTGGCAGATACAATTTATGAATCTGGAGAAGATAAGATGATACAAAGTAAAATTTATATATGAAATGAAACATGAAGAAATGCAGAAAATAGAAAGTGTCAAGTGAAAATATATGTTTAAGTGTTTTAATTTTCTCTTTCCAGTACATGCCATATAAGATATTTACCATCCAACAGATCAAAACACGAAGCAGAGTAATAAAGTCAACTTATTGAGAAACCAACAAATTGATCAATTACTAAAAAATTCCAAGCCAAAACAAAGAACTAATAAGGCTATGATCCTACACCTAATTTAATCGACCATAATCATATGGAAAAGTAAATTCAATCTCATATACAAAAAGCCAAGCTAGATGAACCTTCTGCCAACTCCTTTGCCTCCTGAACAGCATCATGAACCCTCTTCAAGTACCTACATAGACCAAAGAACAGTTTTGCACCAAGATAAATATATATATAATCTCCTAATCAACTTGAGACCCAAAAGGTATTCCTAATCTTAAGCAAAATGCTTGCATTTTATGTACCACTCATGCTGTAAAAGTAAAGTCTATGTTTCTGACACTCATTATAGACACTTCAATTTACACCTAGACATCCCATATTCGTGGCAAATATCCGTGCATCTTTCTTAGCTAGCATCTGAAAGAGAAATGAATACATTAACATTACCAATCCAGCACAGGCCTAGGTCGGAGAGTGCCACGCCAATAATCGGGGTCCAGCAAACCAGCGGCATTCCTTAGCCAATCAATCCTTGATACCTTAGCCACCACCGTGGGCACACCATACTTGTCATTCAGTGTCTTAATCAACTTCTGGTAGTCCCCCGAATTGTTCCCTAAACCCTGAGAATCAATCAAGCAAACATTAAAGGTAACAATTTGAGCAACCAAATTGCCAAATTTTTTACCATTGTTTCAAGCCTCAACTAGTAGAATCCTCTTGAAAGATCAATTTCGGACTCTAGTCAAAGCCAAATTACCCAAAAAAAAAATTCCCAGATTCTTAATGTGTGTGTTTAGTGCTTGTGATCGACAAAGAGAGAGAGAGAGAGAGAGAAAGAGAAAGAGAGAGGCAGAAAGGGACGAACGGGAAGAATAACAGCGGGGCGATAGCTGGAGAAAGCAGGTGAGGCTTCGGACAATGGGGTGGAGCAATGGGTTCTCTGCGGAGCCATAAACATAGTGACACCCATTTCTCTGCACTGAGCAGAGCATGAGGAGGAAAGTGAAGATAATTGAATGCGAGGTCCAAATTTGCCAACGAGAAACTGAAGACATGGAAGTTAGGCGTGGCGCGTTTTGGTCCCATTTCAAGCTTCTCAAAAGTCTCATCTTAACTCATCTTCATGCCTTGAAATTTTCGAAATTTGGCGAAGTCTTTGGTGATTCCTAATATTTTCTGTATTAGCAATATTACCCCAACTTTTGTATGTTTTTCTACATTATTTGATTCGTGGGGAGGAAATAAATTTAGTCAATTAATCATAATGACATTTAATGAATAATTTAAACTAAATATCTGCATTAAATAATGATAGATTGATATTAATTCTAATGTGCCACTAATTCTCTTTAGTTGAGAGTTTTTCTTTCCTTAGCTTTCTACTTATTCTCAGAAAAGAAAGTCAAATAAAAATTAAATAAAGGATGAAAGAAAAACTTTAAAGTTAAGAAATTAAATTAATACTAAATGAAATTAAAGAACAAAAATAAAACTTCAGGTAAAGTTAATAGAAAATATATTACCTAAACTAAATGTGATTAATTTATTAATAATATCTTGATTTTTTATTTTTTAAATTTAACAATAAGTTTAAATTTAAATGAGTGTTGTATCATCTATTACTTTCTATATTAATATTAATTTCATTACTTAAATAACTATAAGGACATTTGTATACACTCACTACTCATATAATACATAACAAAGATACAATAAAAAAATATATATCATCACTTGACAATATCATAATAGTTGCAAATTGACAACACCAAATAAATATAAATAACTCAAAAGAGTATTTTTCAAAGAAGCAAAAAGGTTTATAGAATGAAGTATTAAAATTTATAACTGTCAATGAACAATATGTTTATAAAGCATTATAAATATTAATTTATTCATCAATGTTTTGCAAATTTTTATAACAATTTTGGGGACAATTGTTCAAGTTCTAACTAAATATTTACATTTGAGCTTGATTATAGTTTATTAAATTATTATAAAATTATTATTTACAAAATTGTATGAAATGTTCACACATAAATTAAATATATAATTATATAAATAATATATACATGAGTTTAATGGATTCAAATTAAAATACATGAAAACATAAAATTATAACTTAATATTATATATATATATATATATATATAAAAAACTGAATGGGGAAACTTGCATCTCCTTAGATATATGTGGCTTCGCCACTAAGAGCATCCATTCCCTCGTATTTTATCAAAGAAATAAGCATTAGTTCCCAAATAACGTGAATAAATAAACAAAAGCGTATTATAGTGGCTTAAGGAAAGAATAATTTGGATTTGTGTACTTTTAAAGATGCCCAATTATAGTGATAAATAAGCTCTTATAATCATGCTTAAAATTGTAATGCCATTGAACCCCTAGACTTCAAAAGTTTAGGTAATTTATATTTTTCTTGAATTAAATCATACTTTAGGACCAAGAGATTTCCATATTTTACATTCTTATTAGTTAAGTCTCTCAATGATTTCAAATTGGGCTTTCATTATTGAGGAGTACTTGATTTCTTCTTTTGATGCCTAGTAACTCAATGCTAGCCCCACCTACCCCTTGCTACAACCTAAGAAAGAATAATACATGATACATGTTATAGCCAAAGTTGGAAGTAAATCTTTAAGTAAAATGAGCATTGAAATTTTGGAACTTCTGGATTTAAGGTAATAAAATTGTGTTGTATTGTATTGTACGAGCACAAATAAAAGAGACAGTATTAAAAAGTTTGTTGTATCCTCTTGTACAATAAGTAGATCATATTGACTATACTTACGTTTATCTTATGTGAAGAATTTTTATCAATGTGGACAGGGGGCTACTTTCATGAACATGGGGTTTCCATGCATGAAATTAGAATTTTGAAATGTTGTAAGCTTTTTTGTGGTGATATCTTTCTTGAACTATGAAAATTATTTAAACTATCTTTATTGAATTATGGTAAAGCCTATTTGAATAATAACATTGACTTTAGAAAAATTTTAACTGTGTTGACCTCATGGTCATGAATTTTTGATTGAGTTCACATGTATGTACCTAAAAAATTGATAAGGGAGCTATTATACATAGAATTTTCTAATCAATAACAATGGACGTTAACCATGATACACCATAACCTAATTATATAACTAAAACGATATACCACATATTTGTTTATTTGTGAACTAAGACTCATGTCAGTATAAATATTATTCACGAGCTCAGATTAGTGCATACATAAATATATTTATAAGCTAAGACTCTTGCCTATATAAATATATTCATGAGCTAAGATTAGTGCTTGTACAAACGTTTTCGCGAGCTGTGGACTCACATCGGATTTATGTATGGATATTGAATTGCTAACTCTGTGTCAGTGCCTATATTTTGTAGTTTCTATTGAATGCATCTAAATTTCCTTGTCTGTAAAATAATGTCATGACTAAGTGTGAATGTGAGTTATTTTTTATCACCTTACATTTGGTTTGATGTACATGTACTTTATCTGCTTAAATACTTACCACATTTTTTCTTCCGTATCATTATTACCTAAATATGTATTGTTTTATGATCAATTGAAATTAAGCTTTATAGATGTATATATATCTATATATATTCTAGTGGTTATAGCATATTCCTTTATTGTATTATTAGTATTATTTATTTACTGAATGTCACCAATTATCTTTATTTTTTCTTTACTTTTTAGATATTAATCTTGATTTTGGGCCCCACTCATGCAATAATGATAATGATTCACTAGCTTCATGATATGTTCATATATGAATATAAATCTACCACTATATAGCAGATATATTGTACAATGATGGATCAATAAAAAAAATTTAACAAGTAAAAAATTTTTTAAAAAAGTTTTTGTGTGTGTAGCGGCCGTATAACATACCTGTTGTAAGATTGCTGATTCAAATTTGTTCAGACACCTAACATCCCATTATTGATGATATGATCAAGAAGGGAAAGATACTACTGCTTTTTTAGTTTTATCAATCTTTTTGAACTTCTCCTTGGCATATTATATTATTGGCAGTGTCACATTAACAAGGTATACTCATTGTCATCACAACTTACATAATTTATTGACAATAGTAATTAATGGTCTCCTTTAATCAACTTTCATTAAGACAACATTGGGATTGGACTCACCATAAATGAGTACATGACCATAAAGTGTCCATTAATATTAACTATTATCATCTCTCCATAGTTATTCCTAAATTCCATGCCAGAATTTGATTTAGAAGATTTAATTTCAGCGTACTATGGGCACTAATGTCACCAAAGAGAGTACTCAACATGTATGGTACAAAATTGCATATAATTTATACACCAAAACTTCAGCTTAAAAATAAACAAATGATAACGCAGGCCTTGGAGTTTACACAAGTATTTTATTGTAAATCTAACCAACTTGTGATATCATCGGTTAGAATTTTAAAAAAGTGGAAGAAAGCACAATCAATCACATGCTCGTGAATTGACTAAAATTTATAAGATCATTGTATTAGATTTTTTAAAATTAATATTTATGATAGATTTATTGTGGTATTTATGACCACATGAAGAGACATAGTTTATATAAATGTTACATAATTTAAAGAGTTATAAGATATTTGTAATCTCTAATAATTAGGAATAATTATTTGACCATAGTCATATATATATTTTAATTATGTGATGTGCATTATCCAAAATTAATGCACTCTTAAAATTCATGATGTTAAGTATATGAATAGTATTCAACTTAATGACTTGAAATAATAAAGATTATGAATATAGAGGAAAACAAAGAGTAGTTATTCTTTGATAGATTGAGTCTTGAAAGTGATATATACAAGTTCTCGATCCCATTTTTTAACTTATCACTTAAATTTTTTTGACTTTCATTATTTAACAAACATAATAATTTAAATTAAAAGAAAAAGTGTTAAAGTGTCATCATTTAACTAACATTTTAACTTTTGTCATAAAAATAAAGTTTAAGATTGATTTTATGGGTTAAAATATTGATTTTTTTTTCATAATAAAAATATTCTTATTTATTTTTGTATAATAATTTTATTCAAATTTTAATCATAACCAAACATCCAAACCAAAATATTCTTACACTGTAGTCTGACAATGAATCGACATAGAATGATCATTGAGGAGAGAGAATGAGAGAGAGAGATTTGCAAATTTGCAATAGCCTGCTATCCACTAGAAAATTTTTCATAATGTTAATATATCTATCAATCAAATAATATAATATTATATTAATATTATTAAAACAACTTGAAATATATTAATATGTCACTGTTTTGGGCAAATTTATTGTCAATTTAGAAGAATCAAATGGATTTTAACCAATTCACAAGTATGTTATTAACTATATATTCTCCCAATCATAGAAGTTATTACATAGTGAGCCTAAAGGCTGACACCCAAGCATACATTTGTAGTAAATGAAATTAGAAGATTGATTAATTTCTTCAATAATACCCAATCAATCAGAAATCAAGGTTGGAATTTACAAGTGTTAAAAAGGAATATAAAAAAAAACGTTTCTTTTATGAAAGTTGATAAAGTTAAAATTTTGGATGTGTGACTTTGTCGTATATATGATTGAAGAATCTTATGTCCAAATATATATTCTAGATCATTGTTTCGTGTATGAAGAATTTAATATTATGAAAATTATCTTTAATATTAGGTTCAACAATGTCTTATTTTGAATTAATCGATTCTGTACCTTTAAAAATTGGATTGAATATCGAGAGATAATATAAAAAATATATATCTTAGATTATAAAAAATATATATATCTTAGATTCACTGCTTGCACATATAGTTGGAAGCTTTGTGGTGATGTTTAAAAGAGCTTTCTTGAGTCAACTATTGAATTAATTTAGATTAAAACTTTTTTCTAATCAATCATATTAAGGCAGCTCTTATATTATTACATTTTAAAAATTCAAAGATGAAAGAATTTTTTCTATTTTTCAATTAATGGCAGGGTTGCAAAAATAATTTTTTATTTGTTTAATAATGATTCTGAATTATTACTGAACCAAAGAAATAAGGTATTCAAGATACATGCAAATTGACCAAAACAATATTTTATAACAATTTAAAGAAAAAAAAACAATAGGGTTCTGAAATTTTTGTTTTTTGTTGAGTTCATTGATATGACTTATATGATCATATCTTTGCCCACAATTTGAGCCTTCTTCATTTCCTTTGGGTCAACCTTGTGAAAAATTTTCTGTTTAGGACCATAAGTTATAATTAATTATTTTTTAAAATGTTATATTTTATAATTACATTGAAAGAGTCATTTTATAACTTCTCAATAGATAAATATACTCTTAAAAATAGATAAAGTGATATACCACAAAATTGACACATAAATACCAATGGTAATAATAACTGAGTTAATTCATAACTAAAACAAATTAATTTTGTAATAAAATTATAATGGACTCGTGCATCCAACACAAGTCAAAATTAGAATTACTGTAGTAACAGGCGTAAAGACAAATAGTAATTACACCTGAGTTTATTTATAATTTTAGGAAACCAATGTTAGAATAAATTTATTAGTTACTTATGCCACTAATATAAGTAAAACTAAAATCACAATGGTAACAAACATAAAAACCAACAATAATTATTGTAGAATTGATTCGCAATTAAGGCAAACAAAGGTTGCAAAAAAGTTATAAGTTACTCATGCATTCAATCTAAGTTAAAACTAAAATCTCAATGGTAAAACATTAAATTAATAATAATTATAGTTGAGTTGATTCGTAATTAAAGCAAACCAAGGTTGTAATAAAATCACAACTTACTAGTGAATCTAACATAAGTTAGAACTAAAATTACTATGCTAAAAAATGTATAAAAAATCATTTGTAATTGTAGCTAAGTTTATTTATAACTAAGGCAAACTAATGTCGTAATAAATTGATAAGTTATTTTTTGCATCCAACATAAATTAAAACTAAACTCACGGTGATAACAAAAGGCAAAAACTAGTAGTAATGACAAATAAGTTATTTCATAACTTTGATGCTTCCATGGGACATCCTCCCGTCAACATGACAATAGATTGAGATTTTTATGTTTGGGTCGATTATGGCCTACTTCATGGTAACGGGAATATTGGTATATGATAATGGAGCCTCTTATTTGAATCCTTTAAGAATCTCTTCACTAATATTAGAGTAGCAAAATATTTCATTTGGAAGTGATTATTCATTCTTTGATCCATTTATACTAAGGACAAGTTTTTTCACATTCTTAAATTTCTTTTGAATCAACTACAATAAAAGATAAAGGTACAGTAAAATATTATGAACAAGCCAACATTGTATTATAATCAAATTTATTATAATCAAAACATGCTAACTTTACTACTCTAATTTAAGTTTGTTACTACCTTGTTTCATTAGTAACAGTACAAATTTCACCATTGAGGGTTTCTAAGCTAACAAATGTATTTCACAATTTTTACTTATTTGATATAGTCAACAATGACTTGATTTTATCTTTTTATACTCAATCATACTAAAAGGTAAAAGTATGTTAAAATGTTTTGAATAATACATTGCATTCACTTCATTCAAATTAATTCCTCTATACAAAATAAAAATAATTTCATTATCAAGGTTTGCATTTGTGTTTATACAACCATGTTCGATAATCTTACTTTGCTTGCTACTACTTGTTATAAGGAAAATTTCTTATCATTAAAGATTCTCAAACAAATAAGTGAGTATTATTATTATTATAGGTTTATTGTGGTATATGATGACTTCCATATTTTTTAATTTCTCTTTTTTCCATGACAAAGGATTTTTCGTTTTAAGATAACAATGGCTTTTAAAAATGGTTTTTTCCCACCTCTTTACTTCAACGCTGCAGATGATGAAAAATAGAGATGATAAAGATTCATATGTTAGCAGAAATACCAACACTACAAGTTTATCCAAAAAAATTGTAAAACTTGTAAATATTAAAAACATACCTCCTTAAAATGTGTATTTGTCTAATAGAAAGTGATGAAGGTTTCGAATGTGAAAGGGGTACACATGAGGGTGGAATCATTAAGACTTGATAAAACATGGTGTGGATGAAAGTTATTAGAATTATTAACGCTATAGATATTTTTGTTCATTAAAAAGTCATAAAATAATTTTAAGTCCTTCAATTTAATTACAAAATATAAAGTCTTTGAGAATAATTAATTGCAATATGTAGTCTTAAACTGAAAATTTCCTTGTTTGTGGAGAAAACCAAACGCAGAATAAGTATGTTTAATTATTCAATTAAATCCCACACTTTTAAGTGGGATTTACTATTCAGGTGAAACTTATGTTTATATTCTTTTTAAGATTGACAAAAAATTAATCAAAAATTAAAAAGATTTGAATCACATGTTATCCACCGTAAACACAAAGTATTGTAACCCAATCTAGATCTTAAATGAAAATTTAATGGATTAGATTTAAAGATGTAAAAAATATCTAAGAACATAATTTGATTACAATCAATATTAATTTTTATAAATTTAATTATCATATAACATATTAATATTTAAGATATTTTTTAATATGATAATATTCTAATAAAGGGAAAAAATTAAACAATTTCTAATAGCTTACAATCTATTTTATTGTCTTCAACAAGATATCATCTTATATATATAAAAAAATTATTTAAAATTACAATATGTTCTATAATAATCATTAAAAAATGAATACATATTAGAATCAAATGATTTTTTTGAAATTTATTTATATCTTTAGATGTGTACCACTAAAGAATCTAATAACCTAAATGGGCAACAATATATGGACAGATGATCCAAATCAGCATGTGATTCAAATCGAAAATGAAAAAGGCTGTAAATTGCCATTGCCTGGAAGTTGGAATTTATGCTTTTCACATAACAATTTTTTTTATTTTCAAAATAATGTAATATGGAATCTAATATTCCAAATTGCACGGTTCTCGTTGAAGTTCTCAAATACGCGTTGAAGCCACGCCACAATATATAAATATTTTCAAACGCAAAAGAATATTCTCCCTCAAAGAAAAAGAAACGATAAGGAATAAGAATTTTGTTTTATGATAAAGAATAAGAATATGGTAATGCTTATAAATTCAATTCACTCACTGACTTTCAAATTTAGAAGACAATCCGAGAATTGCGTCCCAATTTCCAAGAACCAATTCAGTAAGCATCTTGTAACTATTTTCCTCAGTTTTAGTCCTTCCTTCATGATAATTCTATATGATTTTCATGGATTGTCATGCATGAACCACTCTCTCTTTTTTATAATTTTCCTTGTTATATTAAGTATATATATTACTTTTGCTTAAAGCAGTTGATTATGAGACCAGATCTTACATGAGTTTTGGACTTTTTATAGTTTATGGAAATGTCATGAATTCATCCAGTAGAGTCATTGAAGTTCCACAATTATTTCTGTTCTAATACTTCTATCTTTTAGCAGCATAATAAAGTAGGTAAACTAACTAACAATTTCTGAAAAATTATGGACTAATACAATCTATAGGTTTATGTTCTTTTGCCCCCTGAAAAAAGAGTGAATTTTTAATTGGGTTGTTCACAAAATTATTCATTTTAATTTATTTTTACTTATTAAAATGCTCGTAAGGTTATCAATTAATATTATTTTATCTCAAATTTAATATCAAACTTAACAATTCATTTGCTTTTTAAAATACTACTAATTGATCTTTGACATTTAATTCTAGGTTTAGCTATACATTTTCAATATGAATAAGACAAAAGGACAATATCGCAAGAACTTTGGATATCAAGAGAGAAACTTAATAATTATTGTGACTTAAATTATATCTTCTATCTTCTTTTCCAATTCTATGTTGTTTTGTACATAGTAGGTTTTGATAAAAGTAAGAATAATTTATTTTTTTTCTTGTGTTGCATATTTGAAGGTAATCTCAAGTTAAAGGGAGCAAGATGAGTTATCAATATCCACCTCCAGGAGGGTATCCACCATCTGGAGGGTACCCCCCACCAGGAGGGTATCCACCATCTGGAGGGTACCCTCCACCAGCTGGATATTCCTCACCTTATCCTCCTTCAGGGTACCCTCCAGCTTATGGCTATTCAGGTTCAGCTAATCCATATCATCATCATGGTACATGCACTCAACCCTTACCATTTTTTATTTGGGAAAAAATATATTTTTTGTGCTTATAATTTTAATTAATTTTTAATATAAATTGTACAATTTAATCATTCATAATTATGTCCTTAAAATTTAAATGATTTTTATCTCTTTTTATATTATAATTTTTGTTTTACAATTTCTTTTAGTTGTAGAACTAGAACTATACAATGATATACGATACTAGGAAATTAGGAATATTATGTTTTTTTAATTATGACACAATAGTCACTAGATATTATTAAATATGCAACAATTTTTTTGTTTATTTTAATTAATTTGTAACAATAATTATATTAAATAATGACATGAAATCAAATTAATTCGTTTAAAAACCATATTAATTATTATATAAATCTATATTCTAACAAATTATATAACTTATATACTATTCTGTATTTAATAATTATTGCATCATAATTATAGTACATAGGATTCTCAAATTCTTAACATCACCTATCAGAAGTAAAAAATTATACTCCTATCCAACATGTGTGTCAAACATAGGATTTAGCGATCACGGTTTATAACTACACCGTGCTAATTTATTTGGTTTTTGTGAGACAGGGTATAATGGAGGCAGTGGCTACTATGGAGGTGGTCACCGTCTGGGCCATGGTTCTCACTACCTTGGACATGGTGGTTACTATGGTCATGCCCATGGTCAAGGAAAGTTCAAGCATGGCAAGCATGGAGGCAAGTGGAAGGGTTGGAAGTGAGAGACAACCACTATAATCATATATGTACACCTAATGATAAGCATGGTACTAATTGCTAATAAATTCTGT
The DNA here is from genome assembly GCA_037074485.1 of Delonix regia. Lineage (NCBI taxonomy): Eukaryota > Viridiplantae > Streptophyta > Magnoliopsida > Fabales > Fabaceae > Delonix > Delonix regia. The sequence continues at coordinate 11,085,272 of CM073459.1, forward strand.
AAAATAAGCCACATCAGCTATACAGCCTGGCAGTTATATTCTTAATACAAAGTGACATTTGGCATGATGTTTTATCATGTTTTTATGGTGTTTCTAATAATATCCTATGAGATGTTATAATGTTTAAGGTGTCCATGCTTGATAATTCAAAGATGTCACAAAAGATATATACATAATACTTTATGAAAGTTAATAGAATAAAGAAAGAGTGTGATACTTGATCTATCTGGTTTTTAAGTGATAATGAGATATCATTTAGAAAAGTATTATTCTATGACACTATCATTTTGAGCCATGAAATTGATATATCAAATAAAAGAATCTTGGCACACACTTGATACGCACTACCCTCTTCCAGAGGATTCGACACCTCTAGAGTGCACCTTCACTGTAGAAGTGAATTGCAAGTAGACCTAATATTTTCTTTTGCATATATAGATGGACATCAAGGGTAAATTTCAATATCTCATTTGACATATTCTTGTATTTGGTAAACTGATATGAAGAATGACAGGTATCATTCAAAATGTGGAAGTGACATTATCTTGAATGATAGCAGCTACTATCTAAACATTTAGAGAATATCACTTCTGTCATTTGTATAATTATTTTTTAATATTATAGTATCTTTACTCGAACCTCTTATATCATAATATCTGAGATATTATGAAATATGAAATGTTTGTCAATTTCCTTATCAATAGTTTATAGTTACCCTATACTCTTCTCAAAAGTTCACCTGTACTTTGAGATGTCTCACATATCTTTTACTATACAATGTTTCACTAACAAAAAATTTCCTAGATGGCTAAATGACACATAAACCTATTATCTTACAGACTTACAAGTTATAATGATGCATCTTCAATATTTTAAATAAATCAAAGATCATAAAGCTACAACAAAGCAGACTTACATCACGCGTCCCTCACATGAAAGGCTAGAATTTAGAAACTCTTCATCCATCATTCAGATCTCTGATAGATTTTTACAATATTGCTCTTCCATGAATCTGATAACTGAAGACACTAGAGAAGGATCAGCAGCTATAAAACTTTCCAAAACTGCAGCGTCCTTCGCTCTAATTATTCAGAATTGAAACAGCTTCAGAACAAAGAAGCATTAATATACCCATCTAATTAGACCATGTATGTATTGCAAGATTAAACAGTGCACTCACAGAGAAACTCTGAGCTCTGAGATTAATACTTCCAGCTCTAAAATAAAATGCGATGACCTCTAAAGAAAAGGTTGAGGAAAGAGAGAGGGGGTGCATTTAACAAGTTAGGATGCTAACTGCAGATATACAAGCTATATTGAATTTCCTATTAATAATCTAACATTGCCATACACCTGTTCTAAATTTTGTAAACAATTTCTTCTTAGCTCTGAAAGACATACCACTTAATACTTTAGTCTTTGGATTTACCCCTTACACAAGTTAGTCCCTCAAAGTTTATATATAACCCACAACTTGCTAGTCTTTCTAGTGGACGTATTTACTTTACTTTAAGGGACTGACTCAATATACATATATTACAAGTTGCAAATTTTGGACAAATTTGTATGGAAGAGAAAATCCAAGAGCTAAAACATAAAGAGGTTAATTTTGCAAGGACTAAATTGTCCTCTTGAAGAAAACAAAAAAGGCTACAGCTATGCTCAGAAACTGTTTCTTAAGAATATTAATAATAAGGAGCACTCTAGTTGGTCTACCATGAAATTCTACAGATTCAATTTAAGAAATTAGGATTAAATTGCAAATAAGATATCATTATGCAGAATTTATTGAGATTAAACAAAATTCCAGCCAACTAGCAACAAAAGCAGTATAAATAATTGCAGGATTCAATAAAAGTCCACCAACCTCGACATCTATCCAAGACAAAAGTTATTTTGTATTAATTATGCATAACCTAGATTCTTGGGTGTTGTTGCTGCTTGAATTTCTTTAATTAAAAACAATATGTTTGAAATTTAACACTCAAAAAGAGCAACCTCCATGGAGTGAATCCCATATTCAAGAGTTCAATCTCTCAAGACTTCAGTTAATCACAAGCTACTATAACTAAGCCAGTACGTCATGTTTTAGACAAAAGGGAAAAACAGAAAATTTGAAGTTCAGCAGAACTTAATATTTACATGATTTCAGTAGAATGATAGTATTTAATTTAACCCTCCAAATTACACTTGACACATATAATGCAGATCAGATAATATTGTGATCAGTGAGTCTATGTAGTAAACCATTAAAGTGAGCAACTGAGCATACTAAAAAAATGTAAAAGCGAGTATATTTTCATTAACAAGCATGCATCCTCCTTATGCAACCCCTTTACCAGAAGCAAAACGCATCGATCAATTAGAATGTATGAATTGAGAATCCAGTGTTTTCCCCCTAATTTGGTGCAGATTGGCAACTCTTACTGCATAAACCCATAACTCCCATCTTTCTGCAAACTCATATCATAAGCTTCAGAGTCTGTATATTTAGGTTCTGGTGAAGGATACAGTGAAGTCCCCTTATTATAGTTCCGACCGTGATTATGAGGAACAGGATTATGCGCTCTCTGTTTTCTTCCAGATTCAACTCTTCCCAGATATCCATTTGAACCATCTAGGTTTCTGGACAAATACTTTCTTCTATTTCCCTTCCTCCTCAATTTTCCATTAAGCCCATTATTGGTCAAAGATTCTACAGAATTCATTGGAGAAGAATTCCCTGAATATGATCCATTTTCCTGATATGATAACTCCCCCCTATCAGTCTCCCCTTCTCCAGAGGACCTACCTCTAAATTTTCTTCTAGATGATCGCCAAGTTCTGTTACTCTCTACATCGCCCAAAGCATCTTTGTCAGCTTCTGATTCTGAACCCTCCTCAATACTGTCCAACTCATCAGAACTAATTTTCCTATAAGGTCTAATACTGTGGACAACCCCTTTTGGAAAAAACCTTGCGGAAGGCAACTCGTCTGGGGTCTCAAACAATTGTGGCCCATCTCTCTCTGTCCACATATCAAACCCACCTGGCTTTTGAAACCTATCGGCTAAGACCTTTAATTGTTCATCTGCTTTAACTGAGAATAAGTTGGGGGCCCTCTCAACCACCTCCCATGGTCTCTCAAGCTCAGACACTGCAGCCTTCAGCTCTGCCCTCTTGCGCATTTCATATATCTGCCGCTCACGGCATAGCCGTGCCTTTAGCAGCTGTTTGGCTTTCTTGGCCTGCATTCGCTTCCACTGCCACTTTGATACACCTCCCGGGTAAGTCCGAGGGCCCCCACCCATACGAATGACTGTCCTTTTTGGGGTAACAATGGGAGACTGAGAAAGGGAGAGATGAGAAAGCTTTTCATGAAGGGAGAGGCAGCCTGGACTTGTCAAAGATCCAGAGAAATTTAACTGCTGCGGAAGATTAGGAATTAACAGATTCATTGGGTTTCTTTTCTATGTCCTAAATAGTACAGGGTTTCCAATGAAGGCTCTGTTGATAAGCTTCAACAAGGGTTTTAATTCACAACTCTGGTAACTTCAAAATCTAACTGAAAAACAATAATTATCGGAAGAGATTAAGGTCCACCTTGTCTATAACCTGCCAGAAACACAGACAGCATACTCTTTTAATCTAAACTAATGTTCCACTATCGATGAGATGCTTTTGAAGAAAAGCTAAGAATGTCTAATCCGCAGAGATTAAAGCGCAAATTCAACAACAATCATGCAAATGGTTCAAATAATCATCCAAAAAAAAAAATCTGCGCCACTGATAATAGAGAGATCAGTGCATACCTAAAACGAGAGATGAAGACAAAACGCCCAGCCCCGAATTCACCTGAGCTATGTCTCGAATCTTCGTTTCATACACTCCGTGAATCAGAGAGGCTCTCAGCACTCAACAAGTCCGAGAGATTCTTCGGTCTTTCCAATCTTAGTCAGAATTCCCCTATCTGCTCATCCACACATTCTCTTCCATACACAGACACACTAGTGTACGAAAGTCCTCAACAGGGTTTGCAATTTTTAATGTGTTAAATTACGCTGGGATCCATAAAAAATATAGGATTTTTCGAAAAGGTCTTTAAAATTATTTCATTTTTTTCTGAAAAAATCTACTGGGTCCATGAGACTTTTTGTTAAATTTCCTGGTTTCGTGAATTATTCGTCCCATGTCGTAAGACATAGGCTAGAGGAGGATTGTAGCGAGTGCTACTCAGGTGTCTATATTCGTTCCAACCCGACCAATAAGTGACTAGGGGTAGAGTTGAGTTATATTAGATCTAGGTTGAGTCAATTTATTATTATCTTTTAGTTTTTTTTATAAAATAATTTTTTTTTGTTAATAACAAAATTTTTAAATAAAAATTAAAAATTAAAATGAATAAAAAATATATAATAAAAAAATTAAAATTTAAAATTAAATGCAATTAAATTTGAATAGAATTAATATTTTTAAAAAATTATTATATTAAAATAAAAATAAAAATAAAATAAAAGAATAAAATTATTAATTGATGGCTATATTTGAACTTAGAATCTATTGCGACTCGAGTATACAATTTGACTTGATCTAATAAAATTTGACTTTTTTTAAATTTGACCATATTGTTGGAACACTGTTGCTAGAAATAGGGATAACTTTGTCTCTTTCCAATAATTTTTTAGAAATGAGTCTCATTCTTGTTAAGGAATAAAAATTACTACAAGTAAAAGAATTCGATCTACCAAAAAAAGGGAAACAAGTCATCAAAAATAAGTTTACATTAGGTAGGATATGAAATTATTGTTGTATGGATAATGGAGATGGTGGAGGTGAGGAAGACTATGCCCCTTCAGCTCTAAAAGGTCTTCTATTTATGCTTTTCTTTAAGGTAAGCTAATAATAGTACTTGAATTATGTGACCTAGTGGAGTCATAGAAGTTATCTTGTTTAGAGTAACTTATGCATAGAGTCATACTGTTGATGAGAATTCCTTGTATCAGTTAAGACAACTTGTTTAATTGTGACTAAGCATGCTTAAACTAAAATGAATTTTCTTGATTTGTTGGATTTAGTAAGGATCATCTTCTACAAGAGAAATATCAGTGGTGGCCAAGATCGGAAGTAATGGGGGTGCCAAAAAATTTTTCAAAATTTTTATATTGTATTTTGAAAAATTATATTTTAATATTATAATTTAAAATAAATTTCTTTCATTTAAACTTTTAGATTAAACTAAATGAGATTAATTTATTAGCAATATCTTATGTTTTTCCTTCCTAAATTTAAATGTAACTTTAAAATATTGTACTATATATTATTCTCCATTTTAATATTAATTTCACTATTTAAGTACTTACTAAAATTTTATACTTGCTCATTACTTATATGATGCATAACAAAAATATACTGAACAAAATAAATCATTACTTGATAATATCATGATAATTCAATAAATAACTCAAAATAATATTTTGACGAAAGTAAACAAATTTATTAAATAAAGAATTAAAATTTATAACTATCAATTTATAAAAAAAATATTTATAAAGCATTATAAATATTATTTTATCCAGCAACATTGCAAAAAAATTTTTTAGAATTTATAGGGACACTTATTTGAGGTCTAACTAAAAATAACATATCAAAAACTGCAATTTACAAAAATATATCAAATGTTTACACAAAAATTAAATATAAAATTACACACAATACATATGTGAGTCTAATGAATACAAATTTATTTGTCAAATAATAGAATAAAATAACATGGTTCAAAAATTAAATTCAATAATTTCAATGAATTCAAAAAAATCAAATATATGGAAGCAAAAAGATTAAAACTTAATAATATATATATATATATATATATATATATATATATATATATATATGGCTCCGCCACTAAAAATATTAACTTAGAATGCATTATATGGCCCTATAAAAATATTTAAAAATACAAGTGCAAATAGAACTTATCCATAGGGACTTATATATTAAAAATTAAATTATAGACTATATTATAAATTCAGATTGAATATAATGACCAAATATACAAATTTTGTCCTTTATAATTTTTCATTCAATGGCCCTTTTAACTAATTATCTTAATTCTCTTTTTAAAGAACTACAACAAACCCTTTGAAATTTACTCTTTCCTTAGAACCAATGGTTAATAAAGAATTATTTAAGCATTTTGTAGATAAAAATATATTCTTAGCTCACTTTATATATTGTTCTTTTGCATCCCTGGCATTTGAATTCGGGACCTTGTGGATGTTCCTTCGAAGAAATATCATGAAGTCTGAAAGCGTCCGTCACGACTTTTTGATTTATATATAATTAAAAAATATTGAAAAAGCCAAAATCCAATAGTATAAACAGTAATGCAAGCAGATGCCATAATTTGAGGGATTTGGAATGAATGATTTCGAGTTCTCTTCAATTTTTTGTTTTAAAAAATTAAAAGAATGAAAAGTCAGAATGTATTATCCTGAGTCTCATAAAAAAAAGGCTGCCCCATTTTGGGATTTGGATTTCAATTTGGATCATCAGATGAAATCGGATGGTCCAAATTGTTTCAAAATTTTTTTATTTTAATAACTATTATTTTTTTAAAAAAATGTTTATGATAATATATAAATTTTTTTAATATTTTAAATTTTTTAATACAAAATGATATCTTATTGAAGAAAAAAATAAACTATTTTAAATAATTTATAATATATTCTTTACATCTTAAGTTTATTTTTATTTATACAAAATAGTATTATGATAAAAAGAATTTATTACTTACATTTTATAATTTATTTTTTCATCAATAAAATATCATTATGAATAAAAATAATTTAAAATATTCATATATTTTTGTGCATTATTATATTTTTTTAAAAGAATAGTTAATATTTTTAAAAAAAGTTAATATTTTTCAAAAAATTAAAAATTTATTTTTATTAAAATAAAAAGTTTTGAACCAATTTGGACCATCAGAGTTCATCTGATGGTCCAAAATATTTATAGAATTTCCTCCCGTAATTTGTTTAAGCACTGATCATTTGAGTGGAAAAATTTATGACTTTTCTTTTGTAGCATAGAGGGACAAAAGGTGGGAGGGAGAGGTTTTAGAGAAAAAAGAATAAAAAAAAGAAATGGGTTCATAAGAAAACAATTGAAACGGTTTCAAAAGTGGAATAAAAATAAAAAAAAATTGGCCAGCGATCTTGAGGATGCTGTTTAAGAGCTTTGGCTGACAGAAATTTAATTGCCAGCTTGAGGGCTGTAGCTGGATTACCAACTCAAGATGAAATATTTTCTATTTCACTATATTCAAATGATGAGGAAAATGGACCTGTAAAATAAAGAAGAAAAAAAAAGAGTAAATCTCGATGTTCCTTTAAGTTTTCTTTGAAAAATTCGTTTGATAACACGTCCATGAAGATGAAAGATTACGGAAAGAATTCGTCTGGTAGCACACCTAAATTTTTTGTTATTTTGCTTCTAAAAATGTTTTAATTTTTTTTCATGAACCCTTTTTTTTTATCTTTTTTCTCTGAAACCCCTCCCTCCCACCTTTTTTTGCTATGTGATTCAAATGAGAAATTATCAATTCTCTAACTCAATGAGCAGCGCTCATTCTTCTATAATAGATAAGGGTGCTTAAACTCAAAATGAGTGTACCATTGAATTTTAGCTTTTTCAATAGCAATATGAACATCACTTATTAAAAGAGCAAAATAAGAAAGTAGGCCAAATCCATGACCCATAAGCCTTCACAGGATATTGGCCTAAAATTAAAGTCCTACCCTTTGTTTTCTTTTTATTTAAGTTCACCTGTCATCCGGGATTTGATCTTTTACAGTAGAGTTATTTATTGCAAATTTTTCATTAATGATATGGATCATTAGATCCAAACATAATGATATATATTTTTAATATTTTTTAAATATGATTTTTTAAAAAAATATATGAACTATTATATCAAGATCTAATGGTCTATCTTTTTCTGCAATAAAATTTTTACTACAGAAAATCTACGGGCGTTATCCTATCCCTTTATTTTATTTTTTTTATTGCTGCATCTTTATGTTAAAAACTAGTGTATTTTGATTTAATTAGGGGTTGGATCTCCCAAAGATTTGTGTTTTGTGAGTAATGCTCTCCATACAATTAACTAGTTGTATAATAATCCAATTTATATGAAGATTTTGTCCAAAATTTTTGGAATGGTCAAGAACACAGTTTTGAAGTTATTATGTTTTGTTGTGTTACTATACTGTCTTTGCCGATAAGAGACCTGTAAAAGAGTTCCTATAATTATGATTTCATCTACCACATGATTGGCTTCATTCATATTTCGAGTATTAGAATTCTTCAATCTTCTTCGTATATTATACCATATATTATGGACTTGTTCTCCTAACAAACACATGTGTGGGCTTAATTCCTTCTCGTCCCTTGCGATAGTTAAGTATGCATACTTTAGTTAACTAGATTGGCCAGGGAAAAAGACAAAAGAGAAAGAGTTTTGGAATACTTTAAAATTTAAATGCAAAGATAATTTACAAATGAGATCTTATCTTTATTTATATACTTCTACCTCATCAATGGACAGTGGTGATCAACCTAATTTAACAGTAAAAATTAGATTTTTAGAACTCTCTATTAAAATGTCTAAAACTTAAAATATCCATAAAACATCCACAAAAATATACTTGAAATATTCACAAAAATATTTAGGTCCGCAAGAATATATACAAAATATTTACATTTCTCTATACTATTTTATGTATAAGAATATATAAACTTCAAGTTTCAATACCAAGACAAAAGGGCTGTGACATTATTATATATACTTATTTAAATCTTTTGGAATACCATCAACATGAAATTATCCATGATCATTTTGAATAGTTTTCATTCTTACTATCTCAGATGAAAAAGTGTATGGACAATAATTTATTCTTTTTTTCTCCCGGAACAAGGGAAACACAAGTATACATACGAAAGGAGAGTGGATTTTCTGTTGGGAAGTATGGCTGCTAGTTGATGTACCTGCTACCCAGCAGAAAATATAACAAAAAAATTAAAAGCAAGTTAAAAAGAATAATTGGATAACTTAATGTTGTTCAGCAAATGTTCTGTTCTCATACCATAAAGAGATCCTGACCAGACTCTTATCAGAGAGAGAGAGAGAGAGAGAGAGAGAGAGAGACTGCGCGAACCACAAAAATGTTCGTCATGCATCTAAAATAGATTAGTCTGAAGGATAGTATTTCTCTATCTCTTTCTTCTTTCTTCAGTTTATTTTTTCACTTATTATTGGAAAGAAAGCTTGTTCCCCGGCTACAGTAGAGGCATGATCTCAACCGATGATGCAAAAAATAGAGGGCAATTCCAAATGACAATTACGAAAACAAAGAACAACTCTTTGTAAGTAACGTAGATTATTAATTCATTGCTCAAGAATTATTTCATCAAATACAAGACAATTGTGTTTTTTCTTTTTCTCCTTTCATTTTATTATTTTCTTTAAACCATTGACCTTGAAAGTTGTTACTACCAACAATTTAGGGCCACAAATATTTATCTCAAGTTAAAAGCTTTTAAGTGGAACCTAATCCAAACGAATGAAGATAGAATACAACTTTAACTCATGAGATAAATGCAATCTCAATTAAGAAAGGTAATTTTATTCCATTCCCTCTTAAATTTTCAAACATAATCTTAAGATCAACATACATGGCGCAATTTTGTTCAAGAGTTTCATCTCAATGCCTAAGGCAATTAAGGTTAACATACAAATTATCTCTAGTACAGGACAATATTATTCCAACAGGGGCAATTATACAGATCTTACACTGCACGTTGACCATATACAGATATGTATATTGTATGTCAAATAACTCTAATGGGCTGCAAGTGGCACTCCCGTTTTCATAAAGCTTTTGAGATATTCCTGTCTAGCAGGGTGATCTTCCTGTGGCCGATTATATGCTGTCCACACTGGCACCCCTTGGAATAGCCTCATCAACTGCACACAAGGCACATCATACATGTTGTCAAACTCAAGACAAAGATACTTTTAAAAGAATAATTATTCAAATACACACACACAAATATATATATATATATATATATATATATATATATAAAATAGCCAATGATTATATGAGTGGAATGTATTACCAATGAGATTTTATAATAGTCCTAGTATATTCCAAAAACATGTAATGAAACTATTATTATTCATTAGAAATTTTGTAGCTATCTATATAGATGATATATTAATATTTTTCAATAATAAGGAAGAACATGAAAGACATTTATTAGAATTTATGAACTTAATAGAAATAAAAGGATTAAATATTTCACCTAAAAAGGTAGAACTAAGAAAGGAAAGAATAGGGTTCCTAGGGCATTATATAACTAATAATGATATAGAATTACAAGAACACATTAGTCAAAAAGCTGAAGAATTCCCTAAAATAACCACTAGAAAAGAATTACAATCCTTTTTAGAAATAGTAAACCAAGTTAGGAATTTCATCCCACATATAAAGTATATAGCCAAGATATCGAAATTAGCCAAAGAAAAAACCCAATGGCAATGGAATGAAGAAGCGAACAGAATAGTAAGGAAAATTAAATTGCTTTGTAAAAATTTACTAAAATTAACTATTCCAACAAAAGAACCAATAAAATAGATTATTTATATTGATGCTTCAAAAAATTATTAGGGTGCAACCCTTTATCACAAAAATAATGAAGGTATGGAAATAATTACCAGATATGTTAATGAAAAATTTAATGATAGTCAAAGTAGATATCATTCTAATTGGAAAGAATTCTTAGCTGTAATAAAAGCAATAGAAAAATTTGAATTATTAATAGTAAATTCTCATTTCATTAAAAGAACTGATAATACTCAACTAAAGCATTGGTTAGATAGAGGAATTAGAACCACAAAGTTATCCAATAAAATGTTAATAAAATGGCAAGTAGATTTAACCCATTATGATTATGAAGTTCAATATATTAAAGGAAAGAATAATTTGATTATTAATTATTTTAGCAGATATAGAGCCCAAGACAAATAAGCAACATACCAATAGTCCTCTAAGAAAGGAGACCAGTATTGAACAAATAGTAATAAGGCTCAGTATCCTCGAAATGAATACAAATATGATCCAAGCTCAAATGAATAGTCAGTTCAATAATTTTGTTAGCTCAATAAGTTCATTAAGTCAATCAGTGGGTAATGTTATTACTTATCTTAATGACTTATAAGAACAAATGACACAAATAAAAAGACAAATAATGCCTTCACCTCATTCAAGCCAAAAAACTAGAGAACCACTCCTAGTCCACCCACACTGGACAAACAACCATCTTTTTTAACAGTAATCTAGTCCCAAGGAAAAGAAAAAGGCCTAGAGAAAAATGAAGCCTAAATCATAAAACTACCAATAACCAGTATGTCTAAATCAATCCAAGAAATTATCTCTTCACAATCATCAAAAACTCAATCCTCCAATACCTCTAAACTTTTAGAACAATACCAATATTTGTATCTTCTTATAAAAAAATTAAATAACCTTCAATTATCCTCTACAACCATTAGTTAAATATCTCATTATGCTATAAATAAAACAGTCATTTATCTCAATACTAATCTAGCTTTAGTCCAAACTCTCTTTAGTTATAGACTAATCTATTTTATTTATCCATAAGTCGACCTCAGAGAAATAAGCCAACTCCCTAAATCTGTCCAAGAAGTAGCAAAACACTACTCAGGAATAGTCACCCAATATATGATATATATCAAATGCTATTCAACTCTTGCTGAAATAACCTCAGACAAATATTATCCTCCCATCAATCTGATTAAATTTGGAACTACAAAAAAGTCATTCGATTTCGAACAATTAGAAAAAGACATTATTGACCCTGACGAATTTGTATCAACACTATCCAAAATGAGAGCCCAAGAAATGGAAGAAATATTTGCTAAAATGAATAGAACATTAACTTGTGATGTAGCCCAATAAAATGTATATATTCAATTGGAAAAAGCAGTGAACAAAGTAGACAATTTATCATGTTTTACGACAAGGATAAGAACAATAATATGGAGCATCCAAAAACCACTAAGAAATGAATATGCCAATAGCTATAGGAATATCAAAATCACACATGTAAATATTGCAAGAATATCAATTAATATCCTCGAAGACTAAAAAGAAAAAGTAAAAGAAGAGAAAGGACAAGATGACTAACAAAGCAAAAAGGCAAAGTAACATCATCAGAGTAAAACGACTGCCGACAGAGTAAAAGAATAATAAAGCCATCAACAAGAAATTTGAAAGGACAATAATTGAAGAAAAAGAAGAAGACGAAGCAACCATAAAGATAAGAAAGAATTTTAGAATAGTGAAAAGGTTGGGAATACCGAACCTATATAAAGCTTTGTAATTTTCATTCTAAGGCATCAAACACCTAAAGCCTCCTTAAGCTTCTAAGTGTTTAGTCTCCAGAATTCTTTCAATTGCATCCCAAATATTTGATCAATAAAAAATCCTTATTTGAATATTTTTGAGTGCATTATTTAAAGCTTTAGAGTTTCTTCATCAATATTTCTCTAACAACTATCTTAGCAAATTAAGGTATCGAATTCTAAATTCATTATACGAAATTAGGGAGATTATTTTATGAAGTTCTACTCTGATACTATAACTTGACAACTCATACAATCTTTGTACGTGGCGTTGTTTCACCAAGAACATCGGTCTCATAATATAAGACCTCTTCGAACCAGTAGTCCTACAGTTCTGAGTTTCCAACCTACATACAAATGGTTATTAATTATGGAAATATTAGATCAATTATGGAATAATCTTTATCGAAACTAAACCAGGTGATAAAAGGAACTCTGTCCTCATTCATGCAGAGGTCTTTTACGATGCTTCAGTAGCACGACTTTCCCCCTTCAGTTTAGTTCAGCACAACTTTCCTTCGGTTCCTACCAAAGGTGTACTTATTCCATAACTTAGTCTAATATTAAAATAATTAATAACTTGTCGGTAATCACCTTATATGATCACAACATTTTAATTAGAACTTCATAAAATAATCTCCCTAATTTCCCATAATGAATTTAGAATTCCATACCTTAATCTGCTAAGATAGTTGTTGGAGAAATATTGATAAAGAAACTCTAATGTTTCAAAGAATGCACTTAAAAATATTTGAAAAGATATATATATATATATATATATATATATATATATATATATATATATATATATATATAGGCTTTGTTGTAGGGCTGAACATCAATATGATTGGTTCGGTCAACTCAACCTGATCCAATCACATCGAGTTAAGTTGAATTCAACCAACTAAAAAAATTTGCATCTTTTAATCAAGTTGAGCCAGGTCTTCCAAATTGAGGTCCTGGGTTGACATAAGGCCCAACCCAAGTATAATTTTATTATTATTTTTTAAATGCTTTTATTTTATTTATAATATATATTTATAATATTAATTCTTTTCAAAATTTAATCATTTTTCATTCTAAATTTTAATTTTATATTTTATTTTCTTTCTATTCATTTGAAATCTTATTTTTTTTTAATTTTTTGGTTAAAAAATTGTTTTTATTAATTAAAAATATTCTAATAAAATAAAAATATAAAAGATAATTAATTGACCCGATCTAACTTAGTCACTTATCGAGCCAAAACTAAGCTGGGTCGAGCCCTAGGTCATACAAAAACTTGACCCAACCCATACCTATGCACCTCTATACTCTTGTATGAAAAAGCATAACCAACATAACCATAGATCCATAAAAGATAAATAGGAAAGTGGGGTTGTGCAAATATCAAAACAGAATTTGCCACAGGGAAACACAGCGTTTTGGGCAGTAATCTTCCTCTTTCTAGGGCACTAAGAAGTAAAGTAGGGAAAGAAAATTAGACTGTGCAACATGATACACACGGTTAATCAGCATAAGAAATTTCATACCTTTACATAGTTACTTGAGTCAAGAGTGAAGCGGTGGTAGATTCCAGCAGGCAAAATGATAAGATCACCTGCCTTGATCCAAATGCGAATCCAACGGTCGTCCTTGTCTCTCACGTCAAAGTACCCACTTCCTTCCAAACAATAACGAATCTCTTCATCCTGATGAATATGCTCAGTATAGAAGTTCTTCAACTTCTCTTCGTAATTTTCCACTTTTTCTGGGCATAAATCAAGCAGATCCTGCACCATATTCAAATGAGTCAAAAGCTATTCAAATTTGGATTGATGCTTCTACTACCCTTAAGCCAGAACATACACAAGACAAGGCCAATTTATGGTCATATTCTTTTGTACTTGCAAGTGCTAACCAAATATGGATGATGACTCTGTTATTACGGTGGAAAAATCCTTCATTATTCTGGTCTTATTAATGACTGCCAAACGAGAAAAAAAGTTTCAATGAATAGTGGCGGTGGGAGGGGGTTGCAGGCCTACATTTTTTAAATATTTATATTTTATAATGAAATTTTGAATTGGCCTTCTCAAATGAATATTAGATTTACATGTGGCCCCCTTAACTTAATGTCAAGAACACCATTGAGGTATTACTTAATCTAAGTTACCTCAATAATTGGAAGCATTTAAGAAATGTAAAATAAAATAAGATTTTGCTTACAGGTAATAGCAACGATAAATATTTTTTTTATTATTTTTTATTGCATATTTAATTTTATTTTTATCACAATATTATTTTTCACCTTTTTCAAGAAACATAATATCTCCATATTACTCTTAATACATCATGAAATTTCGTTTAAAATGATTATTTTTAAAATAAATAAAAATTATTTTTTAAAAAAAAAAATTAAAGGTAATGTAAAGATGTTATTTAGATATATGAAAATATAAAAACTGTTATAAATTGATTATGTCTTTTGAAAAATATGAAGGACAATGTTATTATAAAAATTAAACTAAAAAAATTAATTGGATGTAATAAAAAATAATAAAAAATATTAATTATTATTATCAATGATTGTAATACATAATCTTTAATGAATAATCTTAAATTGTGAGGAATGTCTAGGACTCGACAATCAGGGTATTCCTGTAGATACCGAAATCATAAGCTATAAAAACAAGGACAAATTTTACGTGGAATTTTTTAAGCATAATCTATATCCAAAATTTGTCCCAAAAACAACCCTTTCATCCAGACAAACAACAATTGGGAAAACCTATCGAGTAGGCGCCATAAGATAAATTACATTGCTTTCAAATCTACGGCAAATGAACAGTTTGACTGTTTCATATTAAAAGGAAAAACCCAACTCTGGGTACAAGTCTTACCCGAAAAAATAATTAGTGATATTAATTGATCGTAGTACATGTATAATTTTAATAAAATTATTTAAAAGGAAGAGTGATTATTATTAAAAGAAATAAGAATTTGTTAAATTATTTCTAATCCCTTCATCTACACAGCGACCAAGGAAATTTAAAAATTTTAACAGTTGAAATATCTATAATTTGTATCAATAAAAAATAAAAAATAAAAGTATATATTAAAAAATATTAATTCAATAACTAAATAAAAATAAAATAAAACTATAAGTACCAAAAGTATAACTTTCACTTTTATTTAAAGATTATTTAATTTTTCATATGCATGTCAAATTCCTGATAAAAACTCAACATAGGATAAAAAGACTCCATCATGTTTTAAACTTACTGAAATATTATTTCTTCAAGTTTTTTCTTGAACTTTATGAACTTATAAACTTGTTATTTATTTTTTAAAGTTTTATTACCTTAATTAGAGTGTTTTTGAAGGTTAAGTTAAGGAAATTGAACTAAATATAATTATTTTAAACACGTAAATTTCTGCACTTTCTTTTATTAAATATTATTTATTTTTTATTACTCTTAAAGAAAACTGATAGTTGACAGCGGAGGCAAAAAAGTAGACGCTCCGCCTGGCCTCGCAAAATCGCCGTCGATGTAATTGCGAAAAACAGAATAAGAAAAAACTGAAATTAATCAAAGAATACAGTAATCTTACAAAGTAATTGTATCCCCTGGTCTCTCTAATCTTCTGCAAATCTTCATCGTTCTCGTAGTCAGTCCGATTCAGCTTCCAGTACAATACCCCCAATTCTGCAAATTCACCATTTTCAGCTGAAGCCACTGGGAAATTAAGACCCATACAGGTACGATATACACTACTCATATACTCTCTCTCACATCCTTCTATACAGAAAAACAAAGAAAACAAAATCAAGTAAACCTGCCAATTGGTACATAGAGACAAGTTCCTTAGGGTCGCGATGGTGAGGAAGCCTTGGATCCTCATTGCTGTCGTCCATGAACCACGCCTGCCAAAATTTAATCGATACTTTACAAAATTGAATCGAACTGTGTTATGAGATTTCGAACTGAAGTTAAACACTAACCTATCAGTATTTATTCTTAGTATATTAATGAATAATGATTAGTTCATAGATAATCGACCATGGCTGATCAGATCAATGAGAGAGAGAGAGAGAAAGAGAGAGAGAGAGAGAGAGAGAGAGAGAGAGAGAAGAGAGAGAGGAACTCACCTCGATCGCCATGGATGAGTACGACGAGTATGAACGACTCAGCCGCTCGTGAATCAAGAAGGGAGAGAGCATAATATATTTATATAGGACAGGACTAGTGTGGCAATAATTTTTATTTTATTATTTAGTTTTATTTTTTAAAATTCAAGGCAATAGTGATTTTAGTTTTCAGCGTCAATTTCACAGGTATGTGGTGGGCGTCTAGACGTGAGAAAATATCATTTGTCGTTTTATGTGATTTTTAGAGGTGCCTCACTTTCCTTGTTATAATTTTTTTAGAGAGCAGTACACGATCGATTTTTAATTTTTATATTTTGTAATAATTTAATTTTTTTATAAATTAATTATAATAAATGAATTTTTTAATTTAAATTTATAGAAAATTATTTTTTTATAAATTAAATATGTATAAAATTAATTTTTTTATTTATATTAACGAAAAATTAATTTTATATATAATAAAGTTTTTTAAAAATTAATTTACCACGATTATTTTAACAAAACAACATTATTATATAGTACAAATATGAAAGACTTACTTTTCACAATTTTTCTACATACTTTTATCAGCTTTTCATGTTTGGAAAACTAAGAAGAAAAGGAATATACTTTTGTCAGCCTTTTATGCTTTTCAGTATCTTCTGGAAGCAACTATATTTCATTAATGTTTGTTTTAAACTGATAAAAGGCAACAGAACTTGTAATCTTTCAAAATCCTTATTAAGGACTTTTAATCCTAAATAAGCATTTTATATTGACAATAAGGATACAAGTGATTTGGTGTAACTCATGTTTTGGTGAAATTCACAATTTGAATCAAACAACACCAAAAGGAATTAAAAGAAAATTAGCATAGAAATTTAATTTTTAGGTTTAAATTAAAAAATAATATGAAGAGGAATAAATCATTCATTTCATGTTGTCTAACTAAATTTAACAAAATATAGCAGGAGTAACTCAGTGGCAGGACTCCTCGCGCTCATTCGAATGATCTCGAATTCGAATTTGTAAAAAAAAAAAAAAAATTTAACTATTCATTAATTACTCATATTTATTTTTAAGTTTAAATTCTTATTCAAGAAAAACTAAACGACCTCCACATAACCAATTATTTTATAAAGTAATATGGATTGAGAGGCACTTTACAATACATGTCAATGTGATAGATGTCATATTGTGAACATTCTAAAATTCATCCTCATAAATTATTGTTTTTTTAAAAAACATCATACCACTTGGGGCATCCATCCATGTCATATGTAATACTCATGAAATTTTTATGTTAAATAAATTATTTTAGGTGAAAAATATTTATATAATTTTATGAGTTAGAGAAAATAAAGAAATGTACTTGAGACACGTATAAAAAATTTAATTTTTAGGTTTATTTTTAGGTTTGAATTTTTTATTCAAGAAAAACTAAACGACCCAATGTCCATAACCAATTAATTTTATAAAGTAATATGGATTGAGAGTCACTTTAAGATAAGTTTGATTTGTCAATATAATAGAGGTCATATTGTAAACATTCTAAATTTCATCCTCGTAAATTATGATTTTTTAAAAAAGCATCATGCCACTTAGGGCATCCATTGATATTACATGTAATACTCATGAAATCCTTACATTAAATAAATTATTTTAGGTGAAAAAATTTTATATAATTTTATTAGTTAGAGAAAGAAAAGAAATGTACCTGAGACAAGTATAAAATTGAAAATAATTGAAGGGATGTTTGAATAAGGAGATTTAAGAAGACTTAAATATAAATTGAAATAATATTATATTTGAACTTAAGGTTAGTACAAGTGGTTAAACCTCATCACGCATTAAACTTTTTATCTATCATGTTTTTTTTCTTCACACATGACTTTCCCCATCAATTTCTCCTCTAAGCTGCTACATCTATCCATTTCTTCTGTGATCCGTCGTTGCCAGCGTGTCTTCATCATCTAAGCTTGGTCATTTGGCTAAGTGGAATTGCTTCATTTCTCTTCAAATTTTTGTAAGGCTTTACTTCTAAGAGATGTTTTTACCCTTTCTCCCTTATTTGCATCGATTGATTTCATGATTTCAGCTTTCAATACAAACCCCCTTCTATAGTGCTTAAGGCGTGTTTTCTTTGAAACATTGGTTGCTTTGATCTGATATCTTCAAATTAGGTTAGGGTTTCATATCTAAAGTAATTTTTACACCTTTCTCTCTTAAATCCCTTAATCAATTTGACCAACTTGACTCATAATCAAAATCCAAAATTTAGTCTTGTTCATGGCGAAAAGTGGAACTTGGAGTTTAATTCGGTGTAGTCTCATCAATTTGAGTTAGGACTTCTCATTCTAGGTAAATTTCAAACCTTTTCCCTTTAAAATCAATGATTAATCTTGAGTTTTAGCTCCATAATTTAAAAACAAAAAACCAATTTGGCTATGTGTGTTTGTACTTGTATGATGATAAACTTTGAAGTCTTTAGACTCTTCTAGTTCATTAAACATCTAAGGGAAGTATTAAGGCTAACGGGAGTTATCATTTTGAATGGTAAGAGGATTTCATAATTTTTCTTAATTTTCTTGGATTTTTATTGATATAAAAGGAGGGCAAGTGCAATGGAATTGACTATTATTATTGAATTATTATTTTAGTTATAACTGGTATAAATTTTAAGTCTTTAGAAGAGATAGATAACTTAAAAGTTTGATAGAATGGATTAATTGACTCATTTTGAGCATGTTTAGATCTTCTAAGTATTTATATAAATAATCATGTTTGGTAAGTGTGTTTAGTGTCATGTATAACTTGAGACACTCTAATGTTTCTATATTGGCAATAACACTATTGGTAAGAGCTAAGAATGGAAAATTAAGAAAATTAAGAATGACTTATATTGAACTAAGTATGCATCAACTTATTTTTATTTTGGGACTTAAATGACATTAAATTCTCATTTGATGGAAATTATTTAAACTTATAGGCATAAGGGCATTACCAAAACCTTGTAATATTTTTTAATGCAAAATATTGGTGTTGATTATTGGTAAAAGAATGAAAACTTTAAACTTATAGACCATTTAGGTTCTTAGAGTATTTCCTAAGTGTATATGTATGTATGTGCTAGTAGTGACAATTAAAATTATTAGGGAGAATAATGGTGACATTATAGAAAGGAAATAAAATGTAGAAATAGTTTAAAATGTCAATTCACTTGTAATCACTTTAATGTCGGGATTGCCATTAGAATTTATTTGAGTTAAGATGCTTTATAGCATATGACGTTAAAAGTGAATATTCTTTTCAGGATCATAGAAGTTGCATTGTGTCCAACAAATAAGGAAGTGAGATGTGTGTTTTAGTCAAGTGAGTAGATAATACTAGTTATATATATTTCTAGTTTACACTATCTCTTTTTAAAGATATTATTTTATGAACTTCCTTGCACTGTGAGGAAGGTTTTTAGAGTTTATAAATATCATTTTTATACTCTGAAAACTTTGAAATTTCTAAATCTATGAATTACTACAACTTTACACTTTTGAATTTCATTGATTATAAATTTTCTAAGTTATAATGATTCTGAATTTCTAAAATTCTTTATTTTATACTTCAAAGTATTTTGGTTTTATATTCATAAAATACTTTGATTATTTAATTATGAAATATTCTAATTATGTATATATGAGGTACTTTGACTTTGAGATTTTGAATTACTTTTATCTATTTCTATGAATAAGTCTAAATCAGGATTTTCTAAAATTTTGAATTTTTTATTATGAATTTACGCATGACAAAGAATTTTTTAAGGAATGCATCCAAAATAGGACTTTATAACTAACGATAGTAGACGTTAGCAGTAGTGCATTATAATATGTATTCCAATACAACTGGACATGTTGCCGACATTATGATATTATGTCTGAGGCCTAAGACTATTATTCTAATTATTTCAAGCTTGAAGATCATAACTAATATTTGATCTTGATTATGATATTCTTGAGCTAATTCTTCTTTTCTTCTGGACTTCTTGTGGTTTTGTTGGATAATCCTGAGCATTCTATTTTGATTTGAATATTCTTATGTTGCAAATAAACTGATGCATTTTCATTTAGGATTTGTTTATATTTTTGTTTGGGTTTTCATGAGAAGGTTAACAAGATTTTCCTTATTTTGATGCAGTTTCTATTAAATATTAAAGGTATTCATATATAAAGATAACAAATGATTTATAGAAAAAACTCTACCATACTAATATGTATCTTCCATTACATAATTAGTATTATCAGTTCACTAAATTTCCACTCACCTCTCATTATTTAACATTTTTAATATAATAACGTTATTTTAAACCCCAACTATGGACTAAGAGCTTAATAAGTGTCTCTTTTAATGAGTCTTACATTGTTTACAAAGGCAAAACCTCCCTTATTAAAGTCTATTTGTAATTTAGTAACTCTTGTATATACAAGCAAATAATCTTATTTTGTTATTATTGATGAAAATTGTCTATTGTAAACACTAAAAACTGATCGAATCTCCTAAAGTGCCTGATAGATTTACAAGAATAAAATTTATATAATTTTCCATGTGCATCACATCCTCGTGGGGATGGTGACGTTAATATGAAGATTTTAATATTAAGAATTTAAAAAGCTACTACGTAGAGAAGATACAGGGTCTAAAACTCTGGAATTCTTATTCAATATTGATGACATAAATAAAGGGATAGAAGTTGTAAGAGCCAAGAAATTGCAAGCCATTAATATGAAGATTTTTATATTAAGATTTTAAAAAGTTACTACTTAGAGAAGATATAGGTCTAGCACTCTGGAACATAGTAATCAGAATCTTACGATTTACAATTCGAATCTTACAATTCAAAACGACTCATAAAATCAACGATATAAATCGTTGGCTGAATCAGAAGTAACTATAAATCATACGATTCACAAATTAAATCTTACGATTTGCAACGAGTCACAAAGTTAACAATATAAATAAATCACTAAATTAAATATGAATAATGCAATTCAATCTAATATGGTAGAATAGCATGACTTTACAATTCAAAAATATGAAAAATCAATGAATTAGTATGATAATAATGCATTGTTGTAAACATAATTTATGCTTTTTATAAAGAGAACAAATAAAATATTATTTAAATTTATTTCAAGAATTAAGTATTAACAAATCATATAATTAATAAAGTTCTCATAAATTTATTTTAAGTATATAATGCATAATATATGTCATATTTTATATTTCAAATTATTTTTACTTGTTATTGAATCTTACGATTCGATACGTTATATGATTCACAATTTAAAAATATGCTATCCGATTCACAATACGTATCACAATTTGATTACTATGCTCTGAAATTCTCATTCAGTATGAATGACATAAATAAAAGGATAGAGGTTGTAAGCGCCAAGAAATTGCAAACCCTTCTTGCGTTCAAACATCTATTCTCGTGGGCAAAATTATGCTTTAGTAATACATAGATTGCTTATGGACTTGTGCTGCCAAGAAAAGAATTTATGGTCTTAAAAATAACAGATGTATTTGTAATTGTCTTTCTTTATACATAACGGAGGAGGTTTGAAATGAAGACCTCCTGCTAACTACTTCCGATCCTCACTATACCCAATTTTTGCTTTTGTGGAGAAAAACAAAATTCCTCAACAATCAATATGATAGTTGGCCAAAAGAATAAACTCAGATTATGCCAACTAACCGCACAAAACTTGAAGGCACCAATCTACATTCCAAGCATGATTATGATACCTCCGCAGATGATCTTTGTGACTTTAATCCGAACAAATTTTCAAAGAGTTTCGGGGCCATAGGAGGAAGATTCATGGGCCTAGGAGCCATGAAGTTTACTATCTTTTCATGAACATGATACCTTCAACATCACACAATGCGCAAGAGCAACAATAAATTAGTCCAAAAAAACTCTTTCAGCCCTGGAGAAGTGATCAACATATATGAAAATAAAAGAAAAGAATGAAACAAGAAAAATAGTCTTCTGCTAACCTGATCTTGCGACTTTTTGAGGCCCGACGGTCAACAATTTTTCTTTTCTTTGGTTGCATTCTCTTCAGAGCATAAAATGCTTTCTCTGTATGAATTAATATAGCAGGGAATGAGAAAGTGGCTTCCACTTGTAGGGCTAAAGGTTAAATCTGTAGTTCTTAGAGTTCGGCACCAAGACTTAATATTAGCGGACTGAAAGGAAGCAGCACATGCAAAAGCAGCGCCAAAAAAATTTGAACCAGAGTCGGATGAAAAAAAACTAATAACTACTAATTTTGCATTGTTTCCCTATTTACACTTTTATAAATCTTTATTTAAAAAAAAAAAAAATCCATGTTCATAGGTCCTTATGAAAGGTGGGAAAATAGCAGTCTTCAGTAGCAGCAACTGTCAACTATTCACACTTTATACCTAAAATCAGTAACTCCCAAATGCCAAAATATTTTCTTCGCATCCATTCAATTAATAACCATGAATAATGGAAATCCCTGACTAGTCCAATACTCCTATGGCATCAGAAGTAGAAATATAAATATAATAAACATAGAATGTTTATTCAGCCAAACAATGAAAATGATTGCTTACCAGATGATGTAGGATCAACAGTCTCAAAAAATTCTTTTAATAATTGCTGATAAAATTCAGAGTCATCCAGAAGTTCAGGATCACCATCAGCACGTGCTTCCTGAGCAAATTAAAATTCAAAACTATGTCATCATGGAAACAAAAGCGGGCAAAATGAGTTCGAGAAGGCAGTGAAAAGGACATGACATTGATCCATGTTATTATGTACATGCATGTACAGGTATGGATTTACACTTGCACTGAGGATTTACATAGTTTCTAACTTGGTTGAAACCCTTGAATGACTTCCTTCCAAAAATATTACTTAAAAACAGATACCAATGTGACTTTATTTTGTCTGCACTATCCAACAAGGAGAAAAATCTGAAGGTTCTACTTTGAAGCACTAGTTAATTTATGGTAAGGGAATTATGCAGGTCTCATAGTCATTTGGGAATGAAGACATACCTGAGATATGCCTATGCAGACTTCGTTTTATTTAAAGAAATTTCTGATCTACATATCCTAATTGCACTAATTAATTTATTTGGATCATTACATATTTGGCACACTAAAGATAATTTTGAACAGCCCATTAGCAGAACTGAAGAACAAATGGAGAAAAGGCCAATCATTACTATAATTGAGATTGAATTATATTTAACCGGAGATGAAAAATGTAACATAAGCAAAACAGAGTTGTAAAATATATGATAAAAATCCTAAAGACGCACTTGTTAGTCATATAAATATATGTCACTGCCAGGACTTGATGGTCCCTTCCACATAAAGCAGGACATCTTAACAATCTCATCAAACTCAAATAGTTGTCTACATGAAATCCACTAGCAAAATACAGCCTGTTCAAGCAATAAATAATAAAAATGACACTAACACCTATAACAAAACCAATGTCACAAACATTTGTACTACTTTTAGCTTTGGTTTTATACCATCAAATGCTGTGAAAGATTGCAAAGAAAGCAACTTAAGACCTACATAACATTCTATCACCCGTGAAAAATATTACTCGCTGATCACCAGGTACATAAGTGAAAACACAATTTAACATGATCAGCAATGAATTAGACTAACCTCTTCTTTAGAGTCATCCCTGGCCTCGGGAATCTGAAGATAATACCGGTGAAAATGCATGCAGAAAACAGAAAAGAAGATTAGCTTGTTCTTAAACATAAGACTCTTGATGTCAATATACATATACTGGCAGGACTCAAAAAATTGAAGACAAGAACCAAAGTAGTATAAGTCATTTTTATGATTGTACAAGGACACTGTAAACTGCAGCATGTTTTTAAGACAACTGAGATGACAACACTAACTTACATTTCCAAATATACTAACAGCTGATCTTCTCAATTGCATCTGTTTAATCATTCTACTGGGATCCCTCATATAAGCAGCAACTTGATCACTTATATCCTGTGATGGGCCATCAAATTAGGAGAAAAACAGCAAGCCTATCACATATTAGGATCCTCAGTCAAGTTACAAAGCCTGACCTGATTAAAAGCCTGTAATTTGCCTTTAAATGCCGCAGCACCAGTTGTCACTTGTGTCATCCTCTGCCATTTGTTGATTGACCTGTCTCTGAAAGGTGCCATTCTACAAGATACAGTCATGAATAACATCAGTCAGGTCATAGACACACTTGACGATTTTTATCACACAAGCATCAATATTGGGAGCATAATTTGTTTAAGATATGTCAAAGACCACTTAAACCCAAAAGCTTAAGTTGTTAAGTGAAGACAGATGATTGGCTTAATTAATATCTCTAACATGGCCCCCTCACACAAAAGCCCCAGGCTATAAGTGTGGAAAAAACACAAAATCACCACATCTTCTGCTGAAAGTTTAGTTACAAGAATAGAGACAGCAAGGACTGAAGGCAAAAATAGAAAAACTCTTAACAGGATAGAAAATACTGAAAAGTACATAATATATAACATGATAATTTTTTTTGTTTGAGTAAATTTATCATGATCAATTTCAAATATTACTTACACATAGATGATGGGGTTCGAAAAAAAAAACTTAGAAGCTTCAATGCTGCAGTACTCCGGAAAATGAATGTCTAGCAGAATTAGGGTGCAACAAGAAGCTGAAAATAGAAAAATACCTCTTATGCATCTGAGAAATCTGTGACCACTCTGCATCAAAGTTGTCATCCAAATCCTTATAAACGTCTAAATGTTTTGATGCCCTTTCTGAACCTTTGATAAGTGAAAACAAATTCATTTTCGTTCAGAAGACTATTGAAGCAGATATGCAAAATATACATTTCTGACAATGTACAAAAAAAAAAAACTGACAAGAGAGTCTTCAACAATCCACCAAGGCATCTATTCCTGTTTAAAGTGACAACGTGACATACTCACCTATGGCTTTACAACAGTATTTTATCACTTCTAAGCTACACATTCCACCTCTTATCCTCGTAATTCTTTTCACTCATCTCATAAATTAAGATGCACAGTAGCAACCATGCCCTTTAAACTTCATTTCCTTTCTCCATACACCCAAGCCATTTCTTTCTTATGCTTCAGAAAACTACATTAGATTTACATTTTCTTTAAATTTTTCCCTCAACTAGTCTCACTGTATGGGCATTATCTGTAATTTATTTCTTTCTATTCATCTTATATTGGCCTATAGAGTCAGAATCTCCACAGACAATTAATATATTAAAACTCATGGACATCAATTCTTTCCAGCTTCATTCCCTAAATGCACCACATAAACAATTGCAGATGCCCAAGTCCGCAGTCCCATCAGAAAAAGTTTTCTTTCTTCTCCATCAGCCTTGTAAGTAGAAAAATACCAGCTACATTCTAATCTATGCTCAATCACTCTCTTCCAAAGTTCCACAGTGGCATGAAAAGATTCACTCTAATTGATACAATTTAGTATCCGCAGCCACCAACAAGGCAACTTCCAGTTCATACTTGTTAAACAGACTACACCATGCCCACCATAGGCCTAGCATTTTTAGGCTGCCACAAAATTGTCCACTTTTGAAACTCCATCACCTGTTCTAATTGCAATTCAGTAATTTTGTGAATTCATAGTCACTAATGTGAAGGGAAAATATAAATTTTACTTGTTCAGCATGAGCTAAATTAAACAACTAGTCAGATAGACTACCTTCCCCAAAATTATCTTCTTCCCATACTAAAAAAACTGTGGTTCCCAACTTCTGACAAATCTCAAGAATTAATTCTCTCTCACAGTCACAGCAATCATTTTCGGCTTAGATGCCTCCATTTCTTGCATGTACTAATACTGAAGTAGGGAAGACTCTTGAATCTAACATCTACTACTTACACAGAATTTCCAGCAAGAGGAAGGGAATAAGCCCCCGTACTATCATACAGAATTTCATTTTCTAAGGCAGTTAAATTGCTAGTATGCTTGCTTCTTGCTGGGATTGTTCTATGCAACCCTCAACAGAAACTCCAAAGATATATCATATTAAACAATGTCTCAAGAAAGAAATAATAACAATATAGATATATCATGGGAAAAATAAAACGGGGCAATAAAAGAATCAATTACCATCTGTGACTTGGGCAATAGATGGATTCTTTGCAAGCAGAGCCTGGTATAAGGAGAGGACTATCAGTAAATAACAAAAACTAGCAGAGCAAAGATGTAATATTGTAGATAAGTACTTCTTAGTTGCCATTGGCATAACACAGAAATACAGGTATGAAACAAGTTTCATACAACAGTTCCGCATTCTCCTCTGTATCCTTTAAATTTCCAGGCCACAAATGTACCTCTTGCAGTCCCAATATAGAATCTAAAGTCTCCTTGGAGGAAGTGATAAGATCTGAATATGCTACACTAACACTCTCATCCGAGCCATATAATGAAGACTTGACTGCCTCCTGCAGAAAATTTATCAGTTTGACCACAATATTCATATATGATAAATAGACAATCAAAGCAATCTTAAAAGTGGAATAGGAAAATACCTGAGGTAACCTATTTGAACTTGAGAATGGCTTCTGAAGTAAGAACCTAAGCTCAAGAATCTTGTACCAGAGTGCCTTCACGAAACAAAATACTTCAGTAATATGATTACAAACTCAGCAGAGGGAAATGTCCACCAAATCATGTACATAAACCATGGGTAACAACTACTACTGAAAACACCTACAAAAGAACTAATAAAACATATTTCATGTTTCTATAGAGAAGGAAAGAACAAAATAAAATTAGATAATTGGCAACTCATTAAATAATACAACAATTTATACCACTTTAAAACCAAAAACGTTGATCAGGAAACAAGCCAGTTAACACCATACCTTCTGGTTTTTTACAGCTTGACCTTTAAGGACATCTTCATCTTTATGATGCTTCAAATTCTTCAAAGTATCTCTGAAATTGGAAAATTAAAAATTCCATAATCACAATTCATACATTGTTATAAATAAAAAAGGGAATATATCACGACCAAAGTCTTATATAGAGATAACTTTTGCTTAGGATAATGACTCATGCATCATCAGGTTACTCACTGTCAAGAATTATGCACATGCAAAGCTAATGAGTGCAGTTTTTCTTTGCTTTTTGGCCATATCCTAGTTCATAAATCTAGCACAAAAGCAGTACTACCAAAAAAGACTTTTTCAAAGAACAGAACACTGTAAAAACAGCAAAGCAAACAAGCCTCCTCAATATCTTGCAATTGTTGCTTTTGTAATCATATAATAAGCATAAGTCAGAACTCACAAAGAAGGAATAGGTCATTGGTATATAATAACACAGCACATTATAGAACAGAACAAATTTGATGAGGTGAATACACACAATCAAAGCTGTGAATTGGAATAAATTTGACTTTGTGATCCATTAACTTATTCCAATAGTATGATCTGTTAGGTTAGGTTCCTACCTTGCCTAGCAATAGCAGCAAATAAACAGATTACAGATGTAGTGTAGTATAGTACAAGGTATTAAGCATAGTTGTTAATAGCAAGTGCTACACTGCAATGTGTTGTGCAATGCAACATTGAAGAGAAGATCAGTTATAATTTATGTAATCCAAAATAACAATATGAATAGAACAACATTCAAAAGCAGATGCATTGAGCATAGAGTATAAATCTAAACAAAAATCTTGAACAAGCGAAAGGTGAAGGAATTTAGAAGTTCAGGGAAAAGAGTAAAGGAATCCCTTCCACATAACAGTTGGAAGCCAACTCCAATAAGTATGCTGGAAAAGAGAAAAGCAAGCACGTTCTTTGGAAGAGAGCAAAAAACCGAGGAAGAACATTACTGCCAACATATAAGACATTTGTGATAGAGTGCCGCATGCCATGGCATACACCACAGCCCTCATTAAAAACTACGCTACAGACATACTTAAATTGTTATATCTGAGACAACCTCATTTTCTTTTTAAAGAGGCAATAATTCACTTGGTCTAGCTGATTTTTGCCTATGCGTTGTTTAATCATACAATGATATAGGTATTTGATGTAAAATAAAACTTCACACACATACTCACAACATCAGGACTAGTAAATAAGTACATTACACAAAAATAATGAATGCGCAGAAAAGTATCCAACATTGAACATATTGGCAACTTCAACTCTAGCAATAAAAATCACGTTACATCTATATAAATGAAAATCTTACAGCTCCTGGTGATGCAGATCCCTATACTCTTTCTCAAGCTGTTCCATCTCATCATTATTCCATTTATGTTGTTCTACTTTACCATCTTCTTCATCATCGGTTCCCTCCCCTTCATCTTCATCCATCATCTCATCATCATCATAATCCTCTGCATCATGCTCCATCTACAGCAGAAAAAAATCCTCAATCACGAAGAAATCACAAAGACCATATAGAAGATTACACTTTGCACCAACACTTGCCATTTCATTCTCCATATCATTGTAGTCATCTGAATCAATGTCACTGTCTTGTGCTTTGCTAGATCTCTTGCCAGAAAATCCCATCTTACAACCAAATAGAAAGAACCTGACATCATCAAATATTTATATTACAAAAATAATACTAATCAAACATGTCCTCATTAGAAAGATACTCCAAAGGCAAAATTGTTATAGCTTCACAAATCTACTACAAAGACTCAGCGATGTATAGAAACAGTAAATAGTCTTTCATGCTGGATAATAAATTGGAAAGCTCTATTCTAATT
Source organism: Delonix regia (assembly GCA_037074485.1). Taxonomy (NCBI): domain Eukaryota; kingdom Viridiplantae; phylum Streptophyta; class Magnoliopsida; order Fabales; family Fabaceae; genus Delonix; species Delonix regia. Next base: position 11,114,672 of record CM073459.1, read on the forward strand.
ACAAATTGCAACGCAATTTTCTCAAAATGCAATCGTTCAAGTCACAGTGACATTAAAAAGTTCAAATATTCCACAAACACCGTCAATATTGTTTCTCTCCTCTTATTTTCGAGCTTATTCTTAATTGGCAGCGGCTTACCTCCAGAAAAGGGCGGTAAACATGAAGATTATACCTAATATTATGGAAACAAAACTGATTGAAAGGTTCAAAGAAAATTGTGGAGTTAGCTCAAGGGAGAGACCGCGTACCCTGGGACGAAGAAGAAGCAAGAAGACGATTATATTTTTAAGCTTCGCGAAGGAGCAGTGCAGGCCTTCAACGCTTAACCTCGAACGAAACAGTGCAGAAGAAGATAACAGATACTGGCTTTTCCTCTTCGAAGTCTAGGGCAATTTAACTTGTCGGCGGCGAAGACACAGGGCGGCGGCAGTAGGCCAGCGCAGACGGGGTGGACTGTGTGAGGGGCTCGCTCAGTTGCTCGAGGCGAGAGGGCATTTTAGTTCTTCGTGGGGCAGGGGTTTTCGCTTTCGATTGTTTGGAAGAGTGATTTTGACTTTTCACAAATCGGGATGTGTTTTTTTTGTTCGGTTTGGTTTGGCATAGACTGGGCTCGGCCCCATTGAGTGGTAGTGATCCTCGGCCATAGGAAGTGGACTTGAATTTGGGTTGGGTTGCGTTCTAGCTGTAAACCAGGAAACAAACTTAGGACTTGTTTTATATATATTTTTTAATATTTTTATGTTTTAAAAATTGTTTTCGGAACAATCGGAACAAGTTTTAAATAAAATTCAAAACTCAAAAACCTTATTTCAATGATTTCCTTTCAAAAACACATCTAAAAATTTTCTTTTATGAAAAAATAATATAAAAACAGATTCTAAAAACGTTAGAACAAAAAAAAAACCGTGATGCAAACTTTTTAAAATATATATAATGAACAAGTTTTAATCATATAAATATATAATAAAAGTGACGAACTTTTATAATCATATTTCATTCTCTAAATTTTTTTCTTATTTTCAAATATACGATGGTACTGATACAATTCAATAGATAATGAACAACAGCATAATTATATATTGGACTGGGTTATAAAAAAAAAATTCAATTTTAAAATTTTAAAAATTTATTTTTCATTTTATTTATAGTAAATTTTATTCATGTTATTTATTTAAATATTTTTATTTAATTTTAATTATTTTTCATTTCAAATCATAATTTTATTTTTTTTCATTCCAGTTATTTCATTTCAACAATCAATTTTTCTATGTTTATTTAAAAAGTTATTTTTCTTAATAAAGAATTATTTTTTAAAAATTTAAAATTATTTTAAACCCTAAACCTTAATACAGTTACTTATTGGGCTAAGTTGGATTTCAGATATTATTCAAATCCAACCAACACCCTTATGTAAATCTTTTTCTTATAGAACTACAATGTTTCCAATATTGAAAATAATTTTGGAAAATAAAGGAAAACATCTAAAATTTATTTTGGTTTTTGATTCTTGAAATCACCTTTTTTATTTTTTGGTTTTTTAAAACAGTGGATAAAAAATACATTATAAAGCACTTTTTTTGTTCTTTTATTTTAAAAACTAAAACTTAATTTGAAAACGACAATTAAACAGGCCATGATATGCGACTATTTATCAATTGAAGGGTGGCAAATATACAGTTTTCTAATAATATTACAATTTGTGTACAGCCACTCTAGGTAAATATGTAATTTTTGAAATCCATTATATACTTTTTTAAGTTATTATTAATTAATAACTTGTCATTGGTAAATTAAAAAATTTTATATTAAAGATATGATGAGCTATACCTAAATCTAATCCAACAAGAAAAACACTTTCTAGTTATACTAGGGAATAAAACATTGTTTTGATCCCTCATTCATTAGTTAATTTTTAGTTTAGCCCATTTTTTTATTTTCATTGTCAATTTAGACTTTAGCTTATCTAAATATCAGCATTTTTTACTCAAGATTTAGATTAATGAAGGACTAAATTGAGAATTCACTAGTAAGTGGAGGAATAAAAGTAGTGAGTTTTAATGAGTGGGAAACATAATGAAAAATTAGTAAATAACTAAATTGAGAATAGTTTAATAAATAAAGGACCAAAATAGTGTTTTACTAAGTCCATGAAAAGTATATGGAAGTCACTAATTTGCTAAATGACACTATGTTAACTCGTTTAAACCATTATTTTAGTATATTTAATTTAGACATTTACATGCAAACCCATTTAACAAGGTCATTTCAACCAAAATTGTTTGAATTGTGAGTTACATGGGTCAATAAGTGAGCCAATTCACCTAACTTGGCATGGTCTTTTCACTAATCTTAATAATTTTTTAGAATTGGGATTATGAATAAACTCTTATTATAACAACTAGTACTGTAAGATTCAAATATTATTGATGAAGAAATTTGAAAATTTTAATTACTTATTTTATCTTGGTTTGGTTGTTTAATGTGACTTGACATACTTAAGTAATTATTTGTTGGAGTTTGAATAAGTTGTTTAAGTGTTTAAAATTTAAATTTTATTGTTTGAGATAGTTGGTTGGATTTCATAGGATGCCATTTATTATAATCAATTATTTGCTTTTACTTTTTCTTCAATCTATTTTACATTTTTGTAGTTGGTTAAATAAGCCAACTACTTAGCCAACCAAGTGAGCGAGATAAAGTTTTGAACCCATTTAAGTAAAGAGAGTTAAATGAGTCAACTCATTTATCCTACAAAAACTACTAGAAAAATTCAATTTAGTAACAAAAATTTACGGGAATGACTATAGAAAATTTTCATTTTTTTCTCAAGATTGGCCCATTTAGTAATTAATAGACATCTAACAATAACATTATTAATTAGTAACAAATTAGTAATGATTATGGAAAAGTATTATCTACTCACTTAGTAATAACCATTCACTCCTATTTTTCTTTTTGTTTGCATATAGTTGTGCTATTCTTGGTGCTCCACCTACAATTAAGAAGAGTTCTTAGTGTGCTTATTGGCGAGCCCTACATTAATTTGCAAAGGAAGCATTACAATTTATTATGTAAACGTTATATTTTGGATTATGCTCCTTTGGTCATGATAGGATCACTAGCCCATATTTTAATTTAAAATTGATGTTTGGTGGATTTATGTTGCTAAGAGCGGAGTTTTCTTTCTTTTAAAGAAAAATCCACTTTCAGTCCCTCAACTTTGGCAATTAGATCTGTTTGGTCCTTAAAAGATGGAAAGTATTGATATGGTCCATCAAAGTTTTACCTTGTGACCAAAACTAGCCCTTCTATCAGCTAAGCATTTAAAATTATCTAACGTGGCACGTTATTTGCCTACTCACACCATTAAATGCTAACTTGGATCAGCACACACATCAGACCAATTGGATCGGGCTTTGAAACAGGGTTTAGGAATGGGTATCAGATGAAACTAGTCATTTTTTGTTTGCTTGATTCATGTCCTGATCTTTTTAAAACATATCTTTGGAGTCTAGGGTTTTTGTGCAATACAGAAAGACAAAGGGAGACTCAATCGATGGCAAGCAGCTATACAAGAAAGAAAGTTGTGTGAAGACTATGACAAAATACACTAAAGAGTTCTCTAGCACCACGGACTATGCCATTCTCCCAGTTTGGCTGACAACGCTATGAGAAATTGAAGTTCGATCGTCAAGAGATAGAAGGAACGAAGGGTTGAAAGGCTATAATTGAAGGATAAATCATCAGAATAGCTAAGGGCAAAAAGTCGATAGATTAGGAGGATTAGCTTCCTTAAAGGTATGTGGATTTTAAGTAGAGGAATGTTTTCATTTTATTTTCTTCATTTATCGTTTAAGAATCTTTGTGTATGTGGAGATTGTTGTAGCTGAACCCTATTTAGACAGAAAATTACTTCTTTTTTTCAAACACTTTTGTGCCAATATAGAATTAATTGCACATGGTCTTCTTATTTGGTGGGTTCAGAAGCAAGAATAAATTCTTTATCTAACATGAATCTTTAAAGCATCTAGTGATCTCTCATGTGTGAGTAATTTCCATGGTCCCTTGTATGCCCCCTACAAATTTGAATAAATAACTCATGCGGTCCCTTATGTGTTATCTTCATTTATTATTTAAGAATTTTTTATACAAGAACTTCAGATAGGGACACACCTCCTTATGATAGCAAAACCATGTATGACAGTTGTATGCTACCTCATTTGTAAAACACATTGAACATAAAAGAAAATAACGTGAGTGTAATAGTATGTTGCAAACTTTAGGGACATAATAGGGTGTCATTTTCGTTTTGATGATGACGTGGAAAAGGAGGTGATTAATACTTGTTTCTAACTTTTCTATGTGTAGTTAGGTTTCTGTTTTGTCACGTTTATGACTTTATGGCATATGACTTGTTTTATTGAGGTATCAAAAATTATCATAAAGCTAAGCAGAATAATAGAAAAGAATCCCTAACATCCATAACTGAATCAAATCCTTTAATTGTATAATAAAGCTAAGCATAATAGCAGAAAAACATCCCTAATATGGCATATATCACTTGTCTATTATGGAAATTAGTTGTTTTCTGTAGATCTTCTAATCTTACTTTCTTAATAAAGTCACATACCTTTTAGCTTGTAGTTTTAAGCGTTTGGTTCAAATTTTGAAGTTAGTGTAAGTTAAAATTTTAAAACGAACATGAGTGTTAAAAATAAATAGAAAAATTAGTAGACTCATTTTTGCACACGTAAAGTCTTCTTCTTTTATTTTATTTTTCTCTGCTGGCACTGTCTATTATACATATGCATGATCGATCCTAGTATGCCAACTTAGAATCATCTTAAACCAAAAAGAAGCCCAACCTGTTTTATTGAAGTATCATTAAGTTTAATGGTTTATATTTTCTCATGGCTGTGACTTTATGAAATAGCAGATGATGAATGATGAAGTTGAAATGAAGGTGCCCTATCACAATGAACCCATTGAGGTGGAGGATGATGGAGGTGACTCCAAAGGAGGTCATGCAAGTAGGGAATTCAACGAGGATTATTTTGAAGATAAGGACGACAGTGTACATTTTAGCTACATAGATGATATCCCAGTGGAAGGGATGTACCAAGCCCCACAGTGTGAAGAAAATGTTATAAATGAAGACAATCAATATTACTCAAAAGAGTTACATAGTGGGGTTGAATTAAATGAAGAAAATGAAAGGATGATACTTATTAGATGGCCACAATTCAACAAGAGTGCACTGTTTGGGCAGTTTTCCTTTAAGTTGGGAATAGAGTTCAAAAATCTATCTTAATTCAAGAAGGTTGTTAGAGACTACATTGTCCACGTAAGTGTGAAGGTGAGATTTAAGAAAAACAATTCAAAGAGGTGTAATTCTTTCCTAGTGAAGACATTTAACAATAAGCACACATGTATTAGTTCATTGAATCTGAGACAAACAACTTTCAAGTGGCTTGCTGTAAATTTAGTGTCATTCCCTAGGACAAATGCAAACCCAGAACGACAAGATGTGGTTAACTACATAAAAGAAAGGTTTTGCTTGAACGTCCCTCTAACCAAGGCTTATAGATCATGGATACAAGCAAAGGCCCTTATTAAAAGTAGTGAGAAAGACCAATACAAACGGATAAGAAAGTATTGTTAGGAGATTATTCAATGCAACCCAGGATCAAAATGTCAAGTGGAGTTATCCCAAGCTTCACCTAATCATGTATTGACATTTAATAGGATGTATATGTGTTTGGAGGCATGCAAGAATGGATTTCTTACTGGGTGTAGGCCTGATCAGGTTTGATGGATGCTTCCTCAAAAGGCACTATGAAGGTGTGTTGTTGTCCGAAGTGGGTCAAGATAAAGACAACTCTTTTTACCCTATAGCAATTGTAATGATGGACAGTGAAATTACAGAGACTTAGTCTTGGTTCCTTCGGAAGTTGCTGGATGTTATTAGACCTAACTACTAGGGACATGCATGGTGTTTCATTACAGACCAACAGAAGGTACGTTGACTCATCTTAATTGGATGTTTGTGGTTGTTAGTTGGACATTTGTTAGATGTTTCTTGAGTTAGTTAGATATTTGTTACTGTTTGGATGGTTCAGGATATATTTATCTATGTAAAATGATCGTGTCTATGACTGTGATTGGTTATTTTATCTTTTAATGCTTAAAAAACCCATCTCTTGCACCCTATACCCCATCTCTATAATTGTGAATAGTTATTTTCTTTTGATGCTTTAAAAAACCTTAAATTTCATAACAATAAGATGCATATAATTTAGCTTGAGGTAAACATCTATTTATGGTTCGCACCAATAAGTGTCAGAGTAAAAAGTTCTACATTGTCAATAAAACCATAGGACACCATCTATTTGAAAATCTATTAAAAATATTGACTAGACGTAACTTGCCTTATTTACTATAATGATGTAGCACTTACTTGCTTATAGATTATAAGTAAAATTTTTCACTAACAGTGGATCAAAAGTTCTATTGAGAATAAATTACATTTGTTGTTGAATGGGTGATCTGATAACTAAAATTCCCAGTAGTTTTAAACACTAAGTGGTTAATGGTTCTTCTCTAGGGTATTAATATTGGTTAGTTTTGTTATATTATTTTTCTAATTTAATTTTACATAATTTTTTGCTATCTAATGCAATTGCTTTGTACAGCTTTTAGCAATGATGTTATTTACTCCCTATCTTTCTTTTGGCACCCTACTATCTATGTTAGCTATTAGATATTTTTGTCTTCATTACCAAACTATCTAACATTATTTTTAAATATTTTCTATGCTGTCTGAGCAAGTTAAATGTGAAGAACAATGAGTGCAGATTTTAAAATGCATATCTTGTTAAGCATTTATATAAGTAGGTTAGAGAACAATCATGTAAACTCATTTTCCTTAACTATTATTAGTTAAAAACTTGTTGCTATTTGGTATGTTTAAAAACTTATTGTTAATAACTTTAATTTACTACTTATTTATTACTGTTACTTCTTATAACTTACTTGCATTACTTGAATGTCCTTATTTGAATTATTATGGTTTCCTTTGCATCTTCTCGTGGTCTTATCCCTACCGTAGTTGAGATACGCCCAAGAAGTGAGCATCGCTTCTACGCTTATAACATATACAACAACTTCTCTAAATAGTTTTAGGGGAAATAGCTTAAGTATCTCCTTTGGAAGTGTGCAAAGGTGACTATTATTTAGGAATTCACAAACCACGTAAATGACATGAAGTAACTGAACGAGAAGGCATGGGAGTACTTATCTAAGATCCCTCTTAGTTAATGGAGTAGGTCTTCCTTTGATACATGTAGCAAGAATCAAGTGTGCATAAATAACATGTGTGAGCAATTTAACTTAAAAAAATGTGAGTTCAAGGAGTAAGCTGATTATCATAATGATAGAAGGGATATAACTGTTCATAGTTCAGAAGATGATCACCCAAGGAAATTGTGTAAAGTGCTTTAAAGGGCCACTATGTTCACTTGTTAAAGCTAAATTAGAATAAAATAAACTTATAAGCAGGCTTTAGGTACCATAGTGGGTAGGTGTTCGAAATAGGGAGTAATTTGAGGTGTGCTGCACCCCGGAAAAATATGTAGGGGATTTAGGTGCTTGTACTTGTTCATGCAGGTGACAGGATCTATATGGCATGTCGTGTGCACACACGACGGTAGCAATTGGATGGAGACACTAAATCCAAATGAGTATGTGCATTGAAGCCTTATCAAGGACACATTTCAAAAGGTATACACACCTTATATGCTTCTGGTCAGTGCTTAGAGCATGTGGAACAAGGCAGATGGTGAAGAGATTCATCCTCCTCCTGGTAGGAAAAAGATGGGTAAACCCAAGAAACAAAGGAAGACGGACCCCCTATTGAGACTGAGTTAAAGAGGGACCAGAAGACACTTAGGAAGAGAACAATTCGCACATGTTTGAAGTGCTATCAATTAGGCTACAACTCTCATGGGTACAAATGACCTTTGGAGGTAGTTTTAATCACAGTCCTATGTTGGCTTTCATTGCTGGTAGATCAATTTCAACTATTTTTTTTTTTTATTGTAGGGTGTAGGCACATCATCAAGTGTAGGACAAATAGAGGCTATGACTGCAACTCCAAGGACAATAAGTCAAGTCAGCCATGAGATAATGACATTTGTAGGTGTGGCAACTCGTTTATGATTTGCAAAACACCTCAAAGGGACCCAAGAATCTACAAGCAACGTGTAGTCAATTCTATTTAGGTGGCAGTACTAGTTTTTGTGTAGGAAGTTATTGTTGCTTGGTGCTTAGATATGGTGAAGCTTTTAGGGGACAATTTTACTCGTGGTTGTTGTCTTGTTTCTCTTTTTTCTATTGAACAATAAAGTTCTTTTTCTTTTTTTTAGGGCCCATATGAATTAGGTGTTCATATATGGTGAATATCTTTTCTTGTAATAAAGAATATGCAGTTTAGATATATTTTAGGTCAGATATAACACCATTGACACTTCACAAATTTTCAATAATATTAACTTTGTCTAAATTTTTTAGGTTAGATTACACACTTGCTATAAATACTATTTTTTTTTTAAAAAAAAAAGGAAGAATAATGAACATGTTCTCAAATTGATCAAAAGGTTCCACATATGAAAATCAATACCATTGACAATATACCTAAGTTCAAATGCTCTAAAGCAACACAACTTTTCCAACAACATGAATTGGTCTGCCAGAACATACATATCTAATGACCAAACCACAACTTTTCTTACAACAAGCATTGGTTCACTGTGAACACCCCACCCAAAAAATAGTAATAAAATTAAAAATTAATTAATTAATCAATTGACTAATTAGTTAATAATAATTGAAAATAAATGAAATTCCAAAGCTAAAAAAATCATTAAAACAAAAATTAAAAATATCTTTGAAGGAAAAAAGATTCAAAAAAATTAAATTAAAATAATAAACAAAGAGCAACAAGAGATAAAAAAAAAAATTAAGGCTAAGAGTAACAAAGCCAAACCAAAAAAAAAAAAGCATAAAGAAGAAAATCAAGAAAAAGGGGAAAATAAAAATATATATATATATATATATATAATCAAGGCAAGGAGCAAAACAAGGGAAGGAAAGAGCAAAATGATACCAGCCACTGAGGTCCCATTCTACAATGCCAAAAAATAGCCTTTAGACTAGCTTAGAAACCCTTACACGAAATAGTGAAACATAATAATGTTGGAAGGTACAAATGAACAAAAAGCTACGGCGGGCACATTTATCATTTCATACAAGAAAGTTGAAAGGGTGACAGAGAGCATCTAAGGGAATAGAGAGGATGAGGTATAAGGAAAGTAAAACAAACAGAAAATAATAGCTAAGAAAAGGGGAAACCAAGTGGAAGAGAGAAAAGCAATAGTTCCTCTCTATTTTTAGCTTCTAAAATTAGGGAAAATAGGAACACAATGAGACAGAAAAGGGCTCAACTAGAGAAAGCTAAGAAGAAGAAAGCAGTTTGCTAAGAAAAAAAAACCCCTGTTATGATGTTAAAAGATAAGGGAAAATGTGAGAAAGTTTTGCAAAAGAGAGTGAGTTAGGAAGACACAGGGAAAAGAGAGAGAGAACCCAAGAAATACAAAAAGTGAAGAGAGGAGAGAAATCAAGACGAAGACAGTTTTCTAAAGGGAAAAGTGTGAGCAAAAGTGGAGAAGAAAGAATGCAATATGTAGATATGGAAATGAGCTTAACTAAAAAGAGACTTGTAGAGATAAAAGAAAAACGAAAGTGGAAGGAAATGCAAAGAAACAATCTAAAGTTCGAAATAGACAACTAAGAGGCAAGTATTTCAAACCTCACCTTTTCTTTTCTTTTTTTTTAAATTTGCAAGGTTCAGACAATATTCAATGGGTTAAGCTGAAGAGTTTTGATGAAAAGTTCTTAATCATGTTCAAATAGTAGTAATTTTTTCTTATGACTCCCATATATGCTGAGATGCCTTCTCTTTTATTGAAGCAGCGAAGTTCTCATCATTATTTATAATAAAGGATACTTTGATTAAACTTTTGGGTTTTTTAAATTGTCCATTTATCAAAAGGGTTGCCCTTCATGAATGAATTATTAGTAGCATTGAGTAACAATATTGTATTATAATATGATGAAGCTTAAAATAGATTTGGTTATGTGTTATTTTTGTTTTTCATTATTGGGATCAATATATGCTAGGAGCATATAAGAAAAAAAAAAAAAAGGAAACTCAATCATCAAGAATTGCTTTATGCATTAGATCTAGTGTAGTGCTTCTCAGTCCTATAGTTGTAGCTTTTTTTTATTAGCTATGTATTACAAAAAAATTCACTATCTTAGCAATTTGTGCTTAAAATAATATGATTGTTAATTGAACATAAGCACATACTTGCACTTGATATACATGCTTATGATTTTTATTATTATTTTGTTTTATTTCCATCTTAATCTTATTTCTAGAGCTGCTATGTGAGATTTAGTGTCTTCTTAGGCACTTGAGAGTCAATTGGTAGGAACTATGTGAGATTTCGTGTTTTCTCTAGTTTCATTCATTGCCAGCTAATCCTTTTCTTAAAATAAATTTTGTTGTAACCAACCTTTCGGCGGAATAAAATAAAAGTGTATAAATTGATTCCCATAAACGAATATTGAAAATCAATTTATTTGGAGTCGCCACCAAAATTTTTAATGGAAAACCAATTTAAAACAAAAGAAAAGGCAAGATGGTTTGCGAAAACAATGATGAGTTCGGGAGTCCGTTTGTGTGTGGGGAAGGTGTTAGACACCCCACAACACCCATCCATAAGAACGGTTACCTTAAACCAGTCAGCTGAAATAGAATATAGCTTTTAAATTTACCTCAATTACCCTTTTATTGACATGCAAGCCTCTTAAACAGAGGAGACAAAACAACAAGAATGAAAGCAAACAGATAGATATTTACAAAGGGCAAACTTGACCTAAGATGAAAACCAAGGGCCTACGTACCCTGTGATTGGGATCAAAGTCCATGTAGTTTGACCAAATGGCATGTTTATTGGTTGATGATTTGTGAATTTTGTGATTAGTACAAGAGGGTTTCAATTAAATGAGTTTTTGTAAACAAAACGTAATTGGAATTTGGTTCGTGTGTTTTAATTTACGACAACCTAATTAATCTAACCCTCTTGACCTCTTCATTTTTCTCTCTTTTTAATTTATTATTTTTGTATTTTATTATTGTTATTATTATTTTAAAATAACCATGTGCTGATTTTGAGGATCCAAGGAGATTAAAATCTCACATGACCTCATGCAATCGAGGAAAACCGAATCCTCACACGATAATTATGGAAAATATTTAATTAAAGTCAATATTTAATGATTATTATTTTAAAACAAATGTAATCGAAGAGGATAAAACTCTCACACGCTAATTTCATAAATAATGGAAAATGCTTAATTAAAGTCAATATTTAATTATTATTATTATTTTAAAACAAATGTACTAATTTTTAAAAAAAAAAATCTAAGGAAATTAAAATCTCACATGATCTCATGCAATCGAGGAGGATAAAATCCTCACATGCTAATTTCATAAATAATGGAAAATGCTTAATTAAAGTCAATATTTAATTATTATTATTTTAAAACAAATGTACTAATTTTAGAAAAAAAGGATCTAAGGAGATTAGAATCTCATATGATCTCATGCAATCGAGGAGGATAAAATCCTCACACGCTAATTTCATAAATAATGGAAAATGATTAATTAAAGTCAATATTTAATTATTATTATTTTAAAACAAATGTACTAATTTTAAAAAGATCTAAGGAGATTAAAATCTCACATGATCTCATGCAATCGAGGAGGATAAAATCCTCACTCGATGGTTTTCCTGGAATCTTGTTTATAAAGCCAAAATTAATCTCCCATTGATAGGAGACAAGCACCGAGAGGCAAATGAAGTACTTCCATGCATATATACATATATATACCTCTATGTTTACACACACACAAATATACATATATATATATATATATATATACACACACAATGGAAGGAGAGGAAAAAAAGAAACAAAAGACATAAGGAAGGACAAAGAACCCTCAACGCCACATGCAAGCACTCACATGGGTATTCGTATATTGTATATATATATCTATATATGCACATATATATACATATATATATATATATATATATATATATATAAGCATATCTATCCATATACATCTATATATACCCATATGTAGATATGTATGAACATGACAATGGAAGAAAAGAAAAGCATCAGTAAGAGGAAAAACCTACACACCACATGCTTATATTCATATATATATATATATATATATATATATATATCTATATGTGCACACACACACATATATATATTCATACATCTATATATATACATATATGTAGACATATATAAACATGACAATGGAAGAAAAGAAAAACATCAGTAAGAGGAAAAACCTACACACCACATGCATATATTCATATATATATATATGCACACACACACATGTATATATCTTCATACATATATATATATATATATATATATATGTGTGGATATATATAAACATGACAATGGAAGAAAAGAAAAACATCAGTAAGAAAAACTTACACGCCACATGCATATATTCATGTATATATATATATATATATATATATATCTATATATGCACACACACACACACACATATATATAACAATGGAAGAAGAGAAAAACGCATCAAGAAAGATAAGGAGCCCACCCCACACCACATGCATGCACTCATATGGGTATTCATATATCCATATATACATCTACATACATCCACATATACACACCCGAATGTATATATATATATATACATCCATATACACACAGCTATATATATATATATATATATATATATAAAACGATGGAGGGATGAGGAAAATGTTGAAGAAAATGCATTAGGAAGCAAGAAAACTCCTATACACACACGCTTATATGTGTATATTATATATATATATATATATATATATATATTTCTCAGCCAGAAAAATGCATCAGGAAGCAAGGAAACTCAGATACACACATGCCTATATATATATACATTCTCGGCCCAAAAAAAAATGCATCAGGAAGCAGAAAAATGCATCACGGCACCCTAAGTTTCTCTTGGCCAGACTTACTTCTGTTCGCCCCTGTTCAAAGCTATTTGGAACAGAGGAAAATGTTCACAACTTCAGCTCGGTCTATTTCTTGGTTCCAGCTTGGTTCAACTCGTCGTTGTCTTCTCGTTTCTACTCGTTACTGCATCCTTCACTCTGCTCGTCACAGCTGTAGCTCGTTTCTCTCAACTCTTTCACTTCTCTCAGCTTTTTCAGTTCCTTCCTAACTCTCTCGGTCTCACTTCTAGCTGCCTCCAACCATCTCTTTTCTTTTTCTCCCTGCAGCCTTTTCTTCAATTCTCGGTTTCTCTCCCTCACAGCAGCTCTTTTCTTCAATTCTTGGCTTCTTTCCCTCACAGCAACTCTCCAAACTCCCCCCCACTTGGTCCAGCCGTGACCTCGTTTTTAGCAGTGTGTCCTCCCTTTTATTTTCTCTTCTTTCTTTCCTCTTTTCTGCTTTGCCTCTGAAACGACGAGCTGCTCCCCCCTGGCTGTTGCAAATGCTCTTGCTTTTTAAGCCTCCAGCCTTCTTCTCTTTTTCTGCTATCTTCCTTACTTTTTCTGATGCACACTGCCTCCCTTTTCAGTCACCACCATTGCTTCTGCTCCCTCCCACTTTTCAGCAACAAACCCTCATTTTCTTCCTGTGTCTCCTGCTTCTTTTTGCTTTTTCAGCCTTCCTTGTGTCCTTTTGTTTCTTAGTAGTGTGTGTGTGTCCGTGAGTGTGTGCATATGGGAGTGGGAGTTTGCATTTTTATTTTAATTAGGTGGTCTTTCTCTCCTCTTTGTATTTAGATTAATTCACAAATTTGTTAACCCTATTCATTTTATTTTTTTTGCAAGGTGATTATCATGTCTTTACTTCAAACATATATTTTGAATTTTTCCTTTTAATATTTTTAGTTTTATATTTGGTTTTTCCCATATTACTTCTATCTTTTGCTTTTTGCAATTTTTTTTAATTAATTAATTTTTAAAATTTTTAATTTTATTTATTATCATTACTATAATTATTATTATTAATTGTTTTTATTATAATTATTATTATTGTTAGTTTAGGTGGGGTGTTCGCTTTCAATAGCCAGTGCTAAATCCAAATATTCAAATATTAAAATTAGATTTTTGTTAGTTCTAAAATCCTTTGGCCTTTTACCATAAAATAAAAAAATATATGATTTTGTTATTTCAAATTACAAAAAAATTACTAAATAATTTGACTCTTTGGTATCTAATTTTGGAGTTTCTATGTGAAATTATTAGTCTTTTCAGGCAAGCTGATATAAGCCATATGAGACCTTTAATCTTCGTAGACTTTGAAAGTTGATTTTTTTGTAATGAATAAAAATAAATAAATAAACAAATAAAAAATTAATTTTGATTTCTTCCACCTTCTTATTTATTCATTTATTTATCTTTTATTCTTTAAAGTCACCATGTAAGATTGCAAGTTTCCGTAAGAACTTAAAAATTAAACGGTAGTTGTCATGTGAGACCTAATGTCTCCTTAGACACTTACCAATGAGACCATGTAAAACCTTATGTCTCCTCATTTTTTACCCAAGTGCCCATCAGGTCATATACTTTTGAATAAATATGAGTTCCAACGACCCATTCTCAATTAAACCTCTTCAAAAGGGAAATAAAAAATAAAAAAATAATTAATTAATAAAAAAACAAAAATATTTTTCTAAAAAATTCCTTGATTGCTTTTAAAATAAACATCTTCATAAGAATCGTGTTTCTAATTTTCTTTTCCCTCTTTTAAAGTTATTCTCTATTATATAACACAAAAGAACAAACAATATTTCTCTTTTCTTTTAAGATTTTCTTTTTTTTAACTTCAAAAACAAAAATTCAAATAAATAACTTTTTTAAGAAATTCCACAAAAAAAATACAAAAGAGAGAAAATAAAGAGAAGAAGAAATGAGGTTACAATGATTTTGTAAATTAAAACACACCAAACAAATCTCAAATTCATTTTGTTTACGGAAATCAATTAAACTTCGTCTATCTTATTCTGTTCACAAAAATAAAAGCCACCAACCAAGTGACACATCTTTTAAGATGAACTACATGACTTTGATCCTTACCAGAGGGTACATAGGACCTAGGCTCTGATCTTAGGTCAAATCTGCCTTTGTAAATATTTTATTTTTTTTCCTTGCTTTTAATTTGTGAACACCCTATCCCTAATTACCTAATTATTTAATTAATTGATTCACCAATTAATCAATAATTAAGTGAATAGGGAAAATTAAAAATGATAAAGCTTCAAATGATATCCTTAAGTGAGGATAATTTGAAATTAAAAATAAATAATGGGAGACAATTAAATAAACTCAAAATTGAGAAATAAAATTAGCTAATTAAAATAATAAATCAAAGCAAAATTATAAAAATAAAAATATAAGAAAACAAAATAGAAAATTAAAAAGTCCAAAAATAAAGATTAATAGTGATAATAACTAAAATAAAAAAATTAAAATTAAAATTAAAAAAAATGAATCAAAATCAAAAGGTAAAGAAATATAATATAATATAAGCAATCAATAAAAAAAAAAAAAAAGAGAAGTCATGAAGTGAAAAAAAAGGAAAAGCATGCAGTTGACAAAGGGGAGATTACACGTTTCCCCTACTTACCAGCTGGAGGGAGAAGCAAAAGCAGCTACTGGATGGAGAAGCTGAGGGAGCAGAAGCAGCAAAGAGAGGAGAGAGTGAGAAATGAGAAGGGAAAAAGAGACTATCCCTGCTTGGTGGCTGGAGAAATAGAGCAAAAATGAGATAGAATAACTATGCATAGAGAGGGAAAAAGAGAAGGGATAAGAGAGAAAACTGGGAAGGAATACAAAGAAAAGACGACATGAATCAAAAACTGAAACCTAGACGGAGCAGCAGGAGATGATCATCACCGAGGACATCCTCAGTTCGATGGTTGCGTTGATCCCTCGACCTGCCAATATGAAGAAGTAGATGGCAACGAGGGCTACATCTGAGGGGAGACTGACAAATGAAGAACGAACAAATGAGAGGAGAAGATAAGAATGAAAGGTAAACCTCCTCTTGCTGGTCTTTCTTCTTGCTTCTGTTATGCGTTTTGCCTCTGACTTGCTACCATCTTACTGCTCTATTTTCTTTTCTGTACTGTTGTTCACTCTTGTGCTATGTCCTTTTCAATTTTTGTTGAATCTGATAGTCATCTTATGCTTTTGGTTGCTGTCGAGTAGTATTGATTTGTTGCATTTTGATGCGTTACTCTATTGCATTTTTGCACTGGTTTCTGCTACATTTTTGTGCTGGTTTCTGTTGTATTTCTGCATTGATTTGAGCTGTATTTTTGCACTAATTCGAGCTATATTTCTGCAATGGTTCGAGCCGCATTTCTGCATTGGTTTGGGCCGTGTTTCTACACTAATTTAAGTCTTATTTTTGCACTGATTTGTGTTTTATTTTTGCTCAAATTAGTGTTGTTGCTACTACATAATAATCTCTAGTTGTTGACAGAAACAACACTAATTTCATGGCGGTTTATTCATTTGTAGTTTATGGTCTTATGCTAAAGTATCGTTTAGTTTTGTTAAATAATTTTGTTTCATTTCTGTTCTTTTTTTTTCTCTTGTTGAAATCTTCCTTATTTCATACGTAAAGTAAAGCTCATTTTGTAGTATACTTATTACGGTCCAGTGCTTATTTAGCGTAAAAATTATCTGTAATGTATTGTCTATTTTATTAAAGCATTTTGATGCATGTTATCTCCAATTTTCTGTTATAAATTCACATTGTAAGTTGTTGTATATCCCTCATGTCATTGATGCCATAGTGTTCATAAATTTTTCTGCAGTTCCCTTGTGAATAATGGACACAAATTTTAACGTAATTAGTGGTATGTTTTTATTTGTTTTGTTACCCTATCCATATCCTTAGCTACCAAGACTTTTGAAATGGTTATGCCACCATATTTACATGTTTATGGACTACAAGTGTTTTCTCTTATGCTAATAAATCAGAGTTAACACATATTCATTCAGGTCTTATACGTTGGTACCAAGTTCCTACACATTATTTCCCATTTGTTTGTTTAGTTCTTTTATTATTCAAAATTTGGCCAAAGTGGTATGGTTTATTTATCTATTCTGACATCTAAATGGAGTTGAGAATGTGATGGTTAGAAAGCTTGAAGATTGGGGCCTAGTTACTCTAGAGCTAAGAGCAAGGAATAATATAGGCAAAGGAGTATGAAGCTAATAAGATCGAGCTTTTGGTAAGATCAAGTTCTGAAATATTTTTTTATTTAATATATTATTTTTTGTTATTGGTTGTAAATAGTATGTCATGATAAATACTTAATTAAGCACCAATACACATGAACGTTTGTGCGTGTTTGATTAAATACTCGTACACACAAAAACCAATGCGTGGTTTTATTGATGATGCTATGTGAGGTCCAACACTTCCATAGGCATCTTCATTCCAACATTGTCATGTGAGGTTTAACACTTCCATAGGCAACCTAGGTAAATAATTCCGATATGCATTTTGTTGAGATCATGTGAGATTTTAATCTCCTTAGATCCCGAAAATTAATACATATTTGTTTAAAAAATAATAATAATAACAAAAATAAATACTTTAATTAAATATTTTCCATTATTTATGAAATCATTGTGTGAGAATATTGTTCTCCTTGAATGTTTGGAATCGTGTGAAATTTTAATCTCCTTAGATTCCAAAAACTAGTATATATTTGTTTTTAAAATAATAATAATAATAATGTAAAGATAAATACTTTAATTAAATATTTTCTAACATTTACGAAATCATCGCATGAGAATATTATTCTCCTCAAGTGCTTGGGATCATGTGAAATTTTAATCTCAGATCCCGAAAATTAGTACATGCTTGTTTAAAATAATGATAACAATAATGATAATAATGCAAAAATAAATATCTTAATTAAACATTTTTTTAATCACATTATTTACAAGATGATTAAGTTCGTTCTTTATAATAATTTCATTTTAATTTCAAAATGAAGATTAAAATTTCGAAAATAAATAAAAAAAAATTAAAAGGAGAGAAAATGAAGAGATCAGGAGAGCAAGATTAATCAAATTGTCGTAAATTAAAACACACAAACCAAATTCCAATTCCATTTTGTTTACAAAAATTTGTTTAATTTAGACCTTCTCGTTCTTAGCACTAAAAATTAAAAATCACCAACCAACAGATACGCCATTTTAGTCGAACTACGTGGACTTTGATCCCTATCACGGGGTACGTAGGTTCTAAGCTTTCATCCTAGATCAAGTCCACCATTTTGTAAGTATCATATTGGTTAATTTCATTCTTGTTGTTTTGTCTCCTCTGTTTAACAAGTATGCTTGTCGATAAAAGGGTAATTGAGATAAATTTAAAAGTCATATTCTATTTTAGCTGACTGATTTAAGGCAACCGTCCTTATGGACGGGTGTTGTGTGGTGCCTAACACTTTCCCCACACTCAAATAGACTCCCAAACTCATCTCTGATTTCGCAAACCATATTGCCTTTTTCTTTTTGTTTTGAATTGGTTTTCCAAAGTTTTCCGTTAAAAATTTTGGTAACAACTCCAAACAAATTGATTTTCAATATTCGTTTTTGGGAATCAATTTAAACACCTTTTTATTTATTCCGCTGAAAGGTCGGTTACGACATAATTTTTTGTTTTCTTTATTATTCTTTTTTCTTTTTGCATGTGATTGATAAGAGTAATTGAAATTTAAATTAAGGTCATAAGTGTTTTATACAATCAACTTTACGTAATCATTCTTAAGAACGGGTGCTATAGAGTGCTTAACAATTTCTTCACGCATAATCAATTCTTGAATTTGATCCCTAGTCTGTAAACCGTTTTTATCTTGTATGGTTTTCCAAAATTTATTCTTTAAAAATTTTAGTGGTGACTTCCAAATTATGTTTTTAAAGCAAAAACTAAAAATTATTCTCTTTTTTTTTTTTTGGCTGTCATATTTTTAGGTGTGACATTCACCTCAAAAGAGTTCAAATACTCCAAAGCAAGTACATACATGTCTAACACTTTCCACTTTCCATTCTTACACCTACCTAGAATAGTTCTTTAATTAAAATAACAAATTGCAACTTCTCAAGGAAGCAAACAACCAACTTAATTCCCCCCATCACTCCTTCTAAAGCTTCCAAGTTAGACACTCTCCTTTTTATATCAGTGACATCAGCATCTATTTTTCTTCTTAGATCAGCAACATCTGTATCTGTACTTCTTTTTGGATCATGCGATTGTTGTATTTCTATGCTCCCATTACCATGCTCACCTCCCTACTCAAAAGCATCACTGCATAACCAATCAAAGAATTTACACTTTCTTTCTTCACATATGACATAAAGCTTGTTGGGGTTCTTTGTAAACTCTCAGATCTTTACTCAAGCCTTTTTACCACAGTAACAATTCCGGTTCCAAAATCCATTGCCTTCTGTATTACTCGTGTTCTCACCAACATTAGAGGGGGCCGTAACACTTTGAAATTGATATATTCAACACCAATAACTTCAATAAATCCAAATCAAAGCTATGTCAGAGGCAATACATCAATGGTCTCATAAAGTTAATATTACTTTCACTCTTAGTTGATTCCTATACAATACTCGTGAGGTTATCAAGGTATATATAACACATGAATTCCTAGGTAATATATTAACCATATATCTTGTGCAAATTAACAAGCAACACCTATATATATGCATGCTCCACAACATTCAAAATTTTCCAAGTTCAATTGTAACATCACACACAGTTATATTTGATTTTTCTGTACATGATACATGTAATAAAAAGAATAAGAAGAAAAACTCAAAACAAGACTGATCAAGTACGGACAAAATAACATGGAAGTGATGAAACTCATAAATAACACCATAATTTAAGAACAAATGAAAAGTATTCATGATATAACATGGTTTAAATAATTTTCAGAAAAAATGGAAGGACACCACCATCTTCAAACCCGATCAGATACAGCAAAAAGAACACCACAATTCAATAGTAGATGAAAGGCATTCATAGTATAAAATGCTTTAAACAAGTTTCAGAAAACAACATGGAAGGACAGTGGCAACCAAACTGTCATCTTCAACCACTGATTTCCCTTCCACGAGCATTCTCCTTTGAGCTGGAAATTTTGTCGACGATGCCTCCCTTACAATACGAACCCTAATTGCTATCTTTGCATCTATTTATGAAGGTGACAAGCTTCATTTTATTTAATGTGTGTGTAGATGAAGAGCCAACATTGATCCAGGATAACATTTAATGATATTAACAGGCAGATAATTGGCCACATTATGGGACAAAACTTTAAAGGACCACATAAGTACTTTCCATTTCCAAGGACCAAACTGATCTAATGGCCAAAGTTGATGGACAAAAAATGGATTTTTCTCCTTTCTTTAATATATCATGTGGTCTATTATAGAAATGTCATGACATATATATTTAGGGAGGATTCTATCAAAATTTCTATATATTATTTTCATATGATTCTCTTGAAAAAGAAAATGGAATGTTATGTTCTAGAGGTGTGCATCTAAATTCTGCTTACCCTAATCTATTGCTGTGCTTATCAATCCTTGGTCATTTACTTCATTTCTCATGCTAGTTTATAACACACTATTCCTTTTTCTTTTCTCCCTGTAAAATCCTCCACATAATAAGAAATAAATTAAAGACAAAATTTTGGATTACTACAAAATTTTAGAAAAATAATTTAAATATTATAAGTTCAAATACAGGAATAACATAACTAATTTGGATATAGCTATAAATCTTAAAAGGAGATTACCCAAATAATATTTTTCTCCTTGTTCTTTCAACCTCTTACCAAGCACAAACAATTTGCCATTGTTTAAAATTGTTTTACATTTAGTACTAATTACATACAAATTAAAATGTGAATATTTAAATCATTTATCCCTTAAAATAGCATCAATTGTAAAGTCCTTTATATAATTGTAGTGGTTTGATAACAAAAAATACTTATTTGTAAAGATTGATCAAATACAATTATATTCATAAAATTCATTATTTGAAAATCTCACCAAATACTAAATACTTCATTGTTATAGCGTTCTTTTTATGAATCTTTAGTATTGAGAAACAATTTTAACATAAGCAAAAATTCAAAGCAACCACAAATAGCTTCTAGAGTATGAAAAATGTACCAATATCATGCTAAATTGACATTGATATAAATTATAAAACAATACTTGATGTAAGAATTCTTTTTTTTTTTTTTTTTTCGGCCAATAGATGTAAGCATTCGATGATCAATACCATTACTGATTAAGCATGGCACAGTAATATGAGCACCTTAGAATAAACAATATAATTGTTTTATCAATGAGATAAACAAAAAAACATAAAAAAGTTGTTTCAGTTTCCGTTAAACATGTTGTGAACTTTGAAAGAGTTGATTCAGTTATGTTTACCCTTGAAATTAAACCCAAGTGCACCTACAATGCACCTAACAAAGATAGTAGAATATATGAAGGATAAAAGATACCAAAATTCATGATCACAATTTGACTTTGATCTTACAAAGTAACACAAGGGTGACAATGATATTACGAACAATACAAAACTATATTCTTTAGAAGGGAAGATAATTCTTCCAACCATTGCTATGTACAATCTAACCCGAATGTACCAAGGAGTTTTATTTATATAAACTAAGCATTCCTACCATAAAGAATATTTGTTGATTTGCTACATTTATTTCTACCAGAAAAAGTTTTCTACACACGAACTGGCCAGAAGCAGCTGCAGTGGAACATATAAGATCAGTGGCACTCCATGTAAAAGGTCTCACAAAGCATGGAATAATATTGAACTGATAACTCATCGAGCTTCTTCCTCTGGTATCCTATAATAAATGACACTCTCTTCTGCACTAGGATTAGCATGATATTGGCCATAAATTGCATACACACCGACCATAACAGCACTAAGAATGATAAATCTCACCCATGCTTCATGATGCAACTGTAGAAAAGACGATTTAGTTATAACTTTTCTTTTGACATATAAATCCATCAACTTCAAATTTTCATAGCCATTACTACATCAAAGTCCAATACAGAGGTGACAAACATACCTGTGCAAATAAGAACATGTTGAAGAAGATGCAAATAATAGGCAAAAGGGGAACCCAAGGGCATGAAAAGCCTGGTGCATCTGCATAAACCTAAGATGGAAAAAGTGGAGCAGAATTAATGAGAGAAATTAACAATAATATGCAATGATCATGATGATATCAATGTTTTCAAAACTCATGAAGACCAAAAAGATTAACAGAGTTCCTAGCTCCAGAGACTGCATTGCCCTTGATACAGCTGACATATTCTTACCACAGTGTGTTTGTAGTACAAAGCAGGGAAAGAAAGCAATTGACCAATTCAAAATGCATTCCTTCTACAAATGGCAGTATGTAACTACAATAGCAGAGAATTTCTCTACATCTCCCAACCACTTCCTACCCAAAAATAATCAGAGGGAGCATCATTAAAGCGAGGATCCGGCTAATAAAGTTATTTATCCATGAGGTTATTTGGTTCTTATGGATGTTTAGAATTCAGATTTATACGAAGTTATATCAATAAAATACTGTTGGCCAAGGTGTGGCAACAATTGTCCAATATCAGAGGCCTAGGTGTAGGTCTTAGTCATAATTGAAACACGGCGTTTGAGTTAGATATGGTTAAATTATTGACCAAAAGCTATAATTTTTTGTCTAGTGATAAGAGTTTGATGCAACAAACAAATACAATAATTGTTATTGGAACAAGACATAATAAATCAATTAAGAATCTAACTAAAACCAGGCTGATGGAATCGAAAGGTTCCAGTAATATTATTTATGTATGAGATGATGAGCTGCTTGAGCTCAGGTACAACAAACAAGTAAGAAAATGCAAGAAAACCCAGTAATTCCCCTGACTTTCGAGAGATCAGGGCTCTCTCCTTCTACTCACAGCTTCTTTTTCCCCCCTCTCACATCCTACCCACCAGTATACAAATTCTCTTCCTTCCCCAATTTGTTCCAGCTCACACTCTCTCTCCTGGACACCTGTCCCTCCTGAGCTTCTATTCCCTTCCTGCCTTTCCTCCTAGCATAAGTCTAATGGATCTTAGGCCCACTATCCTCAAGCCTGTCATTCCCCCCCGCCCACCCAACAAGCACCACCTTGTCCTCAAGGTAAAAAGAAGGAAACTGCTCTTTGATAACATCATAGTTCTCCCAAGTACATTTGAACTCTGGAAGGTCTTTCCACTGTACCAGAATCTCTACAGCACCATTCATCAGTTTTCAAGCTTTCTGAATTTTCTCAGGCTCAACCTTAAGCTCCAGGTCATCAGTCAAACAAGATGGAAGTGGTTGAGTAGTAACAGAAGGATGGAGAGAACGCTTCAATTGAGAAGCATGAAAGATCGGGTGAATTCGAGCAGTTGGAGGGAGTTAGAGATGATAAGCCACCTCCCCATACTAATCAATCACCTTATAGGGGCCATAAAAACGTGGACTAAGCTTCTTATTAATCCTCTTTGACAGTGATTTAAGTCTATAAGGGCTGATACGCAAATACAGATAATCCCCTACCGTAATCCCGATTGTCCTCCTCTTCTTGTCAACATATATCTTCATATATTCTTGGGCTAGCTCTAAATGCGCCTTCAATTTGGCCAGCACTGCATTCCAATCTCTAATGGTAACATTGATTCTTCCACATCAGACACAACATCCTCTAGTTTGAATAGGGCTAGTGGATCTCTCCCATATAGAGCCTTGAAGGGTGTAACTCTCGTAGACCTATTATAGGAGGAATTAAACCAATATTCAACCCTGAAGCCAGCAGACCCATTGTTTAGGCTTGTCACCTGCAAAACAACAAAGTAAGGTTTCCAAACTTTGATTCACCACCTCCGTTTGCCCGTCCATTTGTGGGTGGTAACCAGAACTGTACTTAAGAGATTTTCCAGCCTACTTAAATAGCTCTTGCCAAAAATGGCTGATAAAGACCTTATCTCTGTCCAAGACTATGGATTTAGGGAACCCATGCAGTTTCACCCCTTCCTTAACAAAAACATCTGCAACAGTCTTGGTAGTAAAAGGATAGACCAGTGGAATGAAATGGCCATATTTAGTAAGCCTATCCACCACCACTAGTATCACCTTATATTTATCTGATTTAGGTAAGCCCACTATAAAATCCATGCTTAAATCCTTCCAAACCTGTTGGGGAATGGGTAGAGGTTGTAAAAGTCCAGCTGGGTGCATAGCTTCATATTTATTCTGCTAGCAAACATGGCACTGTGCAACATATTTCTGAATTTCAGTCTTTATCCCTTCCCAAAACACAACCTCTGACAAACGCTTATAAGTCCTCAAATATCCGGAGTAACCCCTCAAAGGTGAGTAGTGAAACTCCTTCATCAAAACTGGAATGCGTGGGGACCCCTTAGGAATCACCAGTCTGTCATTAAACAACAAACACCCACGCCTCATGGTATATCTGGTTTGCACCTCTTTTCCAACCAACAAATTCTGAATTTTCTCCCCTAACTTTGCATCTCTCCTGACTTCGGCATCTAAATCTTCCAGCTCCTGATATTGCCACAAGGAATAGCTATTGAATTCCAAAACTTCCTGTTTTTGTGATGGAGCATCAGTAGCTCGGTTCTCGTTGCCCGACTTGTAGTGAACTTTAAACTTATAACCCATTAGCTTGGACACCCATTTCTACTTATTAGGTTCCACTATCCTTTCCTCCAATAGAAACTTCAAAGCCTTCTGATTAGTACGAACTACATATGAATGTCCCATTTAATAATGGTTCGACCTCTTAATGGCAAGAACCAATGCCATTAGTTCCCTTTCATAAACCAAGCTTGTTGAGCCTTAGGAGAAAGTATTTGACTGAAATAGGCAATGGGCTTTCCTCTTTGCATTAACACTGCCCCTACACCTTTCCTGGAAGCATCTGTCTCAATCTTGAAAGGGATAGTGAAGTCTGGCATGGCGAGGACAGGCAGTGATGTCATAGGTGTCTTCAACTCTTCAAAAGTTTGTTGAGCTTCAGGGGACCACTTAAAGGCATCCTTTTTAAGAGGCTAATTAAAGGTGCTGCAATTTGCCCATAATTTCGAACAAAATGCCTGTAGTATCCAGTCAGCCCCAAGAACCCTCGCAAAGCCTTGAGATCTTTGGGTGGAGGCCATGATAACATAGCATCAATTTTAGAGGAATCAACCTCAACTCCTGCCGCTGAAATAATATGGCCAAGATACTCTAATTTTAGCTGCATGAACACACATTTCTTAGGATTGATCACCAACTTATGTGTGTGTAACACCTCTAACGCCTGCCTCAAATGCAACATATGAGAGGGTACATCAGCGCTATACACCAAAATATCATCAAAAAATACCTGAATAAATTGCCTCAAATATGGTTTAAAAATCTCATTCATTAGAGGTTGAAAAGTGGAAGGTGCATTGGTTAAGCCAAAAGGCATAACCAAAAATTCATAATGACCCTCATGGGTTCTAAAGGCTATCTTTTCCTCATCTCCCTTCTTCATCCTCATCTAATGGTACCCTGATTTCAAATCCAACTTTGAGCCAATTGTTGCTCCTCCAAGTTCATCCAATAACTCATCTATGGCTGGAATTGGAAATTTATTTGGTATTGTCACTTTATTGAGGGCTCAATAATTGACACAAAAATGCCAGCTCCCATCTTTTTTCTTAACCAACAACACCAGGCTAGAAAATGAACTCTTCCTAGGCTTAATTATTCCAACTACCAGCATCTCCTTGACCAATCTCTCAATCTCATTTTTCAAAGACTGAGCATATCTATAAGGTTTAATATTTGGTGGTTGTGCATCAGGTTTTAGGTTAATTGAATGGTCAATAGGTCTATGACGTGGTAAGTCTTTCAAGGGAACACAGACATCCAAAAATTTTGCTAATAATTTCTGTACTGATGCATTCTCCTCACCATTAGACTGTTGCAAACTCATCCCTCCGAACTCAATGTAAAATCCTTCTCCACCTCCTTTTACTGATTTCAAAATTGTGCTAAGAGACACCAGTGTTCGTATCAAGGTAGGATCCCCTTTTAGTCATCTCCATTCATTCCCCACCTTAAATTTCATTGTCAACAGCCTCTGGTTCACCCGTGCCTCCCCTAATGACTCTAACCAATCAATACCTAACACCAAATCAACTTCTCCAAGGTCGAAAGGGTAATAATCTTCAACTTTTCTAATCCCCTATAACTCCAACTCCAATCTACGACATACTCCTTTACCCCTAATCCAGTACCCGTTACCTACAATGATGGTATATGTCTTGGTTTCCTACAAAGGAATGTTAAGTTGCTCTAGTAATTTAGCTTATATGAAATTGTGGGTTGTCCTACTATTAATCAATACCAGCATCAACTCACCTATCAACAACCCTATTAACTTCATCGTCTGGTGCCCAACCACTCCCACTATAAAGTTCATGGATAATTCCATCGGCACCTCAGTACTTTCCTCCTCAGCCACAACTTGCCCTCCTTCCATGTCCTCTTCCTCTTCTGACAGTAGCAAAACTTGCAATGACTTATTTTTGCATCTATGCCCAGGTGTATACTTGTCTTCACACCTAAAACACAACCCCAATTCTCTCCTTCTCGCCATGTCTGCCTCTGTCAACCTCTTAGGCCGTCCCTCCACCTTCTTGGCTCCCATAACACTATTAGAGCTAGTGTTAGTAGCCCCTCCTTTGCTTTCCTCCCCTGGCTCGTTTTCCCCAGCCTTCGTTCCAGTTACACCCCCTACTGTCTTACTCACTTATACTAGAGTAACTAATTTCTGGAAACTCCCTTTAAACTGACTCCATTTCTAGTCCCACATAGGACAAGTGCCTTTGTAAAACTTCTTTTAGTTCACTACCTCTAACATGTTATTCCTTTCCTACACCTAAAACACCATCTCCATCAATTGTTTTTGATGTAATAGGCTGCAGCATTCTTATTTCTACCCTTATATCCTTCTTGAGCCCATGCTTAGAGGCTCCCATCAAAAACTCATTCGAAGCCTCCACCATGGGAGCTGACAACCTTTCGAACTGCTCCCTATACTCAATTACAGTTCCCTCTTGTTCGACATGAGTATCTCGTACTCATCTCCCAATTGTTTCTTGTGAAAGCGGCCAGTTACTTCACGTTTGAACTCCTTCGAAGACTGCATGGGGTCTCGTACCTCCATCCACTAAAACCACCCTAGTGCAGTACCTTCCATACACACAGCAACAGCCTCTAACTTCTCTTCCCCTGCCACGGAATTCATCATAAAAATCTCTCGACCCGGAATATCCATCCATATAGGTCATCATGCGAGAACAAAGGCAGTTCCAAACGTCAGAATTTGCCTACGTCCTTCTCCAATGACACCTCCATGTTTGTCGACTCCACATTTCCAACTTAGCATTTTTGGTTGCCGATGAGTTTCCCCTTTCAAAAGCCTTCCTTTTCTCCGTCGCTTTTATCGCCACCTTCAACTCATCCAGCTGCATGCAAAAATCTCCAAGGATGTCCATCATCGCAGCTAGTTTCACATTAACATCATCGACATTCTTCTCCAACCCATCTACGTGTTGCTCCATTCTTGTTGCTGCCATTCCCGGCCGGAACCAGCTTTGATACCAAATTGATGGAACTGAAAGGTTCCAGTAATATTATTTATGTAAGAGATGGTGAGCTGTTTGAGTTTGGGTACAACAAACAAGTAAGAAAATGCAAGAAAACCCAGTAATTCCCCTGACTTTCGAGAGGTCAGGGCTCTCTCCTTCTACTCACAGCTTCTTTTCCCCCCTCTCACACTCCTACCCACCAGCATACAAATTCTCTTCCTTCCCCAGTCTGTTACAGCTCACATTCCTTCTCCTGGACACTTGTCCAGTCCGTTACTTTCCTTACCTCCTGAGCTTCTATTCCCTTCTTGCCTTTCCTCCTAGCATAAGTCTGATGGATCTTAGGCCCATTATCCTGAGCCCATCAGAGGCAAAGATAAGTTTTGAGCTAGCTAATTCCCATAAATTATCACCATCCATAGAAATTGATAATCATGTAATACCCCATCTAAAAACCACGACATAGCGGTGATTTACGTTCATAATACAACTGCAGATTCATATTTTATTTTACTTTGGACTTTGATATGAATTATTTTGACATATCCCAAGCTGGTAACAATAAATTGAAGTGTTCCATAAACAGAAATAAAAGTTACCTGACGGAAATAAAGAGCAGCAGAAGCAGCTATTGCAACAACTAGGAGGAGAATCAGAAAAATAACTGAAGCATCATAGTTATATAAGATCCCAGCACCAAATCCACAAATGGCAACAGCAATGAGGCAAATTACACCCTCCCTCCAAGCTGAAGATGATACTTGACTTGTTGTCTTATCCCTCCAGCGAAGAGCTACTACACATGCTGAGACAACTGAATAGCCAGTCTGAAATAAGTGAATATATTATGTAAACAAGACTATTTACCAACAAAGGCCAATCATGTAGTATATCTTTGTATAAGCACCGAACTAGATATCATTTTTTATACATATTATGTTCAACAACTGATATCGCTTTATATTAGTAAGTTCTGAGAACCTTAATCTCACAATGCATGGAAATAAATGGTAACCTTACATTAATGTACCCATTGTCCCACCTAGAACCCACATTACTTTTTACACGTTATAGACATCATGTGTAACAGGAACTAAAAAGACAAGATAGGTGGAGAGAGGGTGGGAGGGAAGGAGAGATTTTTTGACAGCCTTAATGCCATGAACTGAAATATAGACTCTTACCAATGTACCAACGGAAAGAATGTGTGAGAGCACATGCACATTCAATAGTCCAGCCAAAACACTGGCAACAATACCAACCCAGATCTGAGAATGAACAGGAGTGTGGTGTTTGGAGTGCACTTTAGCAAATATTGAAGGCAGTAGACCATCCCTTCCAAGCCCAAGATATAACCGAGACTGCTCATGAGTTACATCCCATTAGCCAATGCTACAAGAACTAGGCATATCAAGTGTCATAAATTCTTGAGTATTTTACCTGAACATAAAGACCAACTAGGAGTGTTGTTGTAAGTCCAGCTACAGCACCTATGCTGATCAGGACAGAAACAAACTTTAATCCCTTAGATGTAAAAGCTTCAGCCAAAGGAGCATCTTCCCCAATAAACTGGTATGGAACCATTCCAGTAATCACTAAGCAAACTCCAATGTACAATGAGATACATACAAGGAGGCTTGCAATGATGCCAATTGGCAAATCTCGCTGAAATATCAAAAGAATTAAAGAAAAGAAATAGTGGTTAGAAAAAGTGAATGAACTGATGGGAAAGTACCTATTATACATTTACACATCAGATAACAAATATGGCATCCAGCTTATTCATCAAGCACTGGAAAGGTCTCAACATATCATACCTGTGGTCTCTTAGATTCCTCAGCAGAATTGGCAACAGCATCAAATCCAACATATGCAAAGAAGACTACGGTAGCTCCTGTAAATATGCTTTTGATACCATATGGAGCAAAGGGAGACCAATTGGAAACATCAACCTCAAAAGCTCCAGCAAAAATGACAATGATAACAATGACTACCTGCAACCATTAGTAGAATAGCTATAATTTCTGTTCTCATATTAGCCCCAACAATAATTAAATGCTTAATATTGCATAGCGGTAACTTGTAAGAAGGAAAGGAACCTTTGTCACAGTCATAAAAGAATTTACAGCTGAAGATTCTCCAACACCCCAACAGAGAATTATAGTCAAAAGTACAAGGAGAATTGGAGCTAAGAGGTTGATTGATAGAACTCCTCCAATGTCTTGACCATGTCCAATCCATAGAGGAATGTTATCTTTGAAAACAGGAAAGAGCTCTAGAATTGTTACTACATAATTTGCCAAGCTCCTTGCTATGCTAGCTGCCCCAATATGATAGTCAAGCATTAATTGTCCAAAAACAAGAAAAGCAGTGAGTTCATTGAAAGCTGTATATGCATATAGGTATGCTCCTCCAACAACAGCCGGAAAACGAGAAGCTAGTTCAGCATAACACAGTGCATTTATAACACATGATGCTCCAGCAAGTATAAAACTAATTGTTACTCCTGCATTAAAGCAACAAACCATGAATAAGCCACAAAGTTCAGAATGGTAAGTACACAATAAGCATTACATATCCTGACCAATATTTTAAAGCAGCTTTATAGACACATACTGTAAGTTTTTTAACTTAACTAGTATCGACACTACTCAGAATTCCCTTGCAGCATTCGGTAGTTAAGCTTGAGCTCCATAGCAATTTAAATATAGAAGAATGATAAGAAAGCGTATGAAAGCTGAAGAAACTGTTAAAACTGAGTGTAAATAGTAGAAGTAATATATTCCAGAGTCCCGCATTGTTTATCTTTCCCATTGTATAGCCTTTTCTTTATTACAAATATAATACAGCATGAGGCAATCTCATTCCGCTTTCCAGAGAATTCTCTCTCTTTCTTAGTTTCCACAGTAACTTTTCAAGTTCATTACTTCCCAAGATTTACATAAGAGTGTCTTTTATCTAGCCATACTCCTTATTGAAGAAAGACTGAAAGAATTACTTGAGATGAAGAGAAGTGTTCACATTGTTGTATATATAAATGTCCATATCCATACATCTAGGAATTCTAAATTGGCAAACATAGCAACTGAGGATTGGGGGCAAAAATAAGAAGACTCGTCGTTTAAGACATTTTTCCGAAGGAATATATTTTGCCATCCTTCATTTTTAGCTAAGTTCCTGCTTGGCCAAGGTGATTTGGTGGAAGAAGCTGCCTATAAAAATTACTTTTCATATTTTGATGTGTTTGGCCATGTTTCTAGTAAAATTTGGCCATGTTTCTAGTAAAAAGTAAGCTAATATGAGTGGTGGAAGAAATAGTTTTGCTTCAGCGGGAAGAAAGTAAGAAGTTGGAAATTTTCCTTTGAAGCAAAAGCAGTAGCAGAAATTTTCTCAAGACAAAAGTACCCTTACTCAAAATCATTAATTGCCATAGTAAACCCTACCACTTTTTTATGTCCTCTTTTTCCATTCTCATTGCTTCTTTTACCCTTATGTATTTTAATAAATTTATTTTAATTTTATATGCTCTATGTAATTATTTTGATTAAAATATTATACATTTATTCTGTTTTTATTTTCTATACTAATGAAGGAAATTAAAAACAACTAAAATTAACCATAATTTAGCTTCATTTATTCATTCAAATAACATTAATTGCAAAGTCAAATCTCTTTTTAGTAATTTGACAATAAAAAGCATTATTTACAAAAAATTTGCCAAACACAATATTTAATCTTCTGAAGCTACTAACCTCTAACTAAAATTTTATTTTGTACTCTTGTAATTCTCCTTCTACAACTCCAGTAAGAAAAGAAGAAAAATTCACTAATTTGTATAAAATCTCTTCAGCTACATTAATTAAATACAGCATCCGTTTTATACCTAAGATCCCCTCGAGTAAACAGAAAGCCCATCAGCATTATACCATTTCAAAACACAGAAAATCCTGGATATAAACAGAGAAAAGAAATAGCGACTACCAGTTCAGCCGAAAATGAGAATAAAGGGAACACAAACCTGGACCGGTATCACGAGCGACGGTGCCGGTGATGACGAAGATGCCAGCACCGATGGACGCGCCAATGCCAAGAAGGATGAGGTCAAACACGCCAAGCCGCCGGGAAAGGCCACGGCTGGAATTATCGCGGGCAGCTTTCTCCGCCGGCGTGGCCAAGCTCTTGGCTCTAAGTGCTGACGACCAGAAATGAGAACAATACGAGGAGGAAGACGAAGAAGAAGTAGAAATGCCTCCTTCATGGCCCCCCATGGCGGATAACGGAGATCAGAATTGCAGCAAGTCAAAGAGGGACAAAGTGTCAAAATTTTCTTGGTGTATAAATCTATTTTTCTGAATTATACGTAAATTTTTCGATTTATATAGAATCCGAAATTGTTAGAAAAAAGCAAATGGGACCCACAAAGATGCAATAATTTGTCCGAATTCGAATTTTCTTAAATCTGTAAATTTTTTATTACAAAATACAAAAAATTATTTTAACTATAATTATGATTAAAATATTAATTTATATTAAAAGATAGCTTTTAAGAAAAATATAAATATTTAAATTAAAAATGGCATAATTGTAGTATATATTTTACTGCAAATAACTTTTTTCAGGAGAGGAAATTAATTTTTAAATTTTTTTAAAATATATTTTTAGTTCCACACTTATCATAAAATTATTATTTTGATCACTTATTTATTAAAATATTTAAATAGTCTTTATTGATTAAAAATATCACTTTTGGTTCTTTAATTTTTTTAAAAATTATTAAGTTCAATCCTTTTATTAAACCTTAAATTTAAAAAATCAAATTTGATTTTTTTGGTCAAAAATAAAATAATAAGTGTAATATTTTTTAATAAATAAAAAATTATTTTATACATTTTAATAAATGAGGGATTAAAATAAAATTTTATGCAAAGTAAATGAAAAAAATGTTTTACTAAAAAATTTTATAACATTATATGGTATGTGATTATTGCATTAAAATATTATATAAAATTTCTTTTGTTTCTACGAATATGATAACTAATTGATTGATTTGTGAAATTTTCATACTATTATACAACGAGTATAATAATAAAAAAGTGATCTGTAAAATTTTGGATTTATAGTGTCAGAAATTGTTTAAGCACAAGTAGGACCCACGACAATGCAATAATGTGCACGCCAATGCAATGTTCTGTTCCGCCCTCCGACTCTGAAGGATGCGGATCGGAATGATGATGATTTGTACTGTAGATGTATTGAGACCCTTTCTCTGACACGATTCATAAGTGATTAAGGCCTTTGGATGATTTCAATTTATAGCTCCCATTTTAATAATTATTTAAAAATTAATTTAATTTTAATACATATTAAACTTTTTAAAGAAATATCATACTGTAGATATAAATATTTAGATTATTTTTCTCGTATACAATTGTGTCAATAAAAAGAAAAATTGAATAATTTCGAATAATTTATAGTAGTTTATTTTTTTAAGATATATCATTTTGATAACAAATTAAAAATATTGATATATTTTTGTATATTAGGATAAATTTTATAAAAAATTAATATTATTAAAATGAAATTAATTTTTAATATTTATTAAAATTTAAGCCATTAAAATAGCAACGGCTATTATCCTACTCCCTATTGATTTACTTTCCTGTGGCCATCTCATGTATTATATATTTTTGTTATGAGATTTTTTTCTTGGTTTAATAGAGCACGTGATGTTAAAATGCAACGAAAATTATAAATAATATGAGAAAAATCTATTTTTAAAATTTTGAAAAGAATTTAATTTCAGTGGCAAAAAAACTTAAATAATGTGTCAAAAATCTGGAAATTAATGGTACAGGCGATGGACTTTCTGTATTAATGAGAATTGCATTTTGATTAGAGGTGTTGAACATGTTGGTTCAAGTGATTTTATACTCTAAAATAAAAAATAAAAAAAAACGTTTTTTATATCTCAATTAAACTGAATCAACCTAATTAAGTTAATAAAAAATAAATTTATTCAATTTTTTCGATTTAATGGAAACAAACTGAATCAGTAACTATAAATTTAATTTGTTTACACCTAATCAGTTTTGATCTTATGCTTTGGCTTCAGTTTAACTAGTTTTGATCAAGTTTAAACACCCCTAATTCTTGTAGTTATCATACAAAAACCAACTATAACAAAAATTATTTGCTCAAAAAACTTCCATAATGATTATTATATTTATTATCCAGACCAAAAAAAAAAAAGTAGTGCTGCACCTTAAATTGTCATTTTATAATATTCCTCTCAATAGACAATATATTATGGGTCCATTTCATTTACCAAAATGTTTATAACAAAAAGGAAAAGGAAATAAGAATGGAAGATTAAATTAGTATTGTTCATAGAAAGAAATGGTATAAATACTGTAATGTTTTATTTTGTATACTGATTGGGGACAGGAATAGAAAGAATTGAAATGAAAGTTACTATTTTACCCTCAAGAAAATAAATGTTCATATTCAATGAATTCAATCGCTCCCATCACCCATTGACTTCATGTTACTCCCACCAATCAACAAACGCAATCTTCCCTAACACAATTGGGTGAGGATTATCTCCAGTAATATTATTTTATTAATATTAATTGAGATAATAAAAAAATATAATTTTATTAATATTAAATTAACAATAATAATTTTTTATTGTCTTCGATTATTAAAAATTCTTCAATAACTGAAGATAATCCAAATCCAACACAATACTCTCCCTGCATTTTAAATTCAGCTCGCTGTTTCTCGATCGTGCTACGTACACACGAACAAGGGCAATATTTTTCCGATTCATCCGCCCAACAGTACAATACAAATAGGGATATTTTGGTAAATATGACATTTATTCCAGGACAACCACACCCATTCCATTGCCTTTTTGAGGAAAATCGCTCTTTTATGAGTAGGGGAGAAAGGTTGCTAGTAGGAGAGAATCCGTCAGCATAAAGTGAATCAAACAAAGTCTAGGGATTGTCATCCCATTGCCTCACCTGAAAGAAGCGAACCAAACAAGTCATAGGACATGTTTGGTTAGTAAAATCTAAAGGAAAAAAAGGAAATGGGAATGAGCTTTAGGTTCATATTTCATGTTTGGTTGGGAGATGAGATTTTCATGAGAATCTTGATTCCCACATTTAAGGTAACGAATAATCCTTCTAGTTTTTTGATAGAGTCCTTAACATTCCCTAGAATCTATATCCAAATTACCATATTGCCCTTTCACTTCTCACTCTCCTCCCTTTCATTCAACCAAATATATATGGATGATGTCTCACAAATTGACTAGATGCAGATCGACCTACTATAGAGAGAGTTGGGGGGAAGAATATGATCACTCTAACTACTTCATCTTCTCAAATCTTGCCTTAATTCGCTCCAATGAGAGAGACAAAGAGAGTGAGTCTGAGAGCTCTGCAGATTAAAGCGTGCATGAGAGAGAGAGAGAGAGAGAGTGAGCGAGGGAAGAAGAAGATGATCTCTATTCTTGCGTCGTGTAAAGAAGATATTAATGGTAAAGTTCTCTCATTGTCGTAAAGAGATGATAATGGTGAAAAAGAGAAACTATTAAAAGAAAAGAAAATTATAAAAATTAAAATTAAAATTAAAATTTTATAATATTTTCCCTATTTTTATATTAATAATTAATTTTTTTCCTATTTTCCTCGTTATAAAGAATGACGTTTCTTTAGTTTATAAACCTGATGGGTATATCACTTCTGAATTATTTATTTTAATGGGTATATCACTTCTGAATTATTTACTTTATTCGAAATAATTTAAATGAACATAATATGATGATCCACCCACATGAATTCCTCCAATTAAAATATTTCCCTTAATTTAAGAAAATTATGACAAGCTTTTTTCAGTAAAACTTGAACCTTATTTGGAGATGGAGAATAATTGCAATTGTGGGAAAATTTTATGGTGGGTATAACGGTAAATTCTTATGTGAGAAGTGTATTTTAATAATTTCATATAGCTAAAAGAAAATTGAATGGTTAATTAATTTAATTATATCAGAGAGAGTTATTTTTGTGTGACTAAGAAATCAAAAGTGACCGATTTCCATTTTTAATAAATTCAAAAGAACATCAAAATTGAGGACCAAAATTAAAAGGATTTGAATAAACATAATTGCAATTAAGAGAGACAAATTCTTATTAATTAAAAAACTAAATTATGAATATATATGATAAAATTACATATAAAAAATTAAAATTTTAAGAATTTCCTCCTCTGAATCCATCCATAACCTAAAACTATAACAACGCTTCGGTATAATTTTGCATACCAAGTAATGTAATGCCAGTATTTCTCTGGAATGTTGTGCCTTGAAAGAAATACATCACTATGGGTTTGAGACAATAAAAACTCTGAAAGTGGTTCTGCGAAATGTTCATCGGGGCTTAAAAACTGGACATGCAAAGATGTTTGCTTATGGTTAGAGTTACACAATTCACATGGAATCGCCATTAATGAAAGCAAACTTAGAAGCAAAAGTACTGATTAATACCTTTGGTATTTCATTGAGTTGATATAAGCTTCTTGTCTTCTTCACTTGCATTGTTATCTTCTCCATCCTCATCGTCGTCAAATCTCTCGACCTCCAACATAATATTGCTCTTTGTCACTAATATGTCTTTCACAAACATGGCTCCTTTATATATTGATGAACATTATTGTCTTACCCTTTTTTGTTCTTCGTTTATTTGGAATAGTACTAATTATAATTTATGTCCAAATCCCCACCTACCCCTAACTTCTATATTCTTTTTGTCCTTCTTAATGAGTATTTTTAGACACGATAAAACAGTGGATGGCTTGTGGGTAGTATAGTAATTGCCGTCTGTTTTAGTAATCTGTTTGTCCACAAAATTGTTTGGCAAGTTCTTTATGTTGAAAATAATTAATTTGAAAAACTAAGCTTCCAACTCTTATATTGGATAAAACTAATGTTTTTAAAATTTATATTATTAATTATCCACATCACATATTAAATTTGAAAATTAGAAGAAAATTAAGTGTTATTAAATAATTTATATTTAAAAATTCAATGGTCCTAAATTTTTAATTTGTTTTGTATTTTATTATTATTATCTATTTCTTTATTTATTTAAATAAATAATTTTTTTATTTCTTTTCATTCAAATTTAAATGTTTATTTTTCAATGGTCATATTTTCATTTGAATTTTGAACTAATATAATTTTTAGAGAATTGTACAAATTCTGGTTATAAATACAAACTTGGATATATTAGAAAATATAGAAAAAGAATATAAATACTCATGTTCTCTCATACATTCTATTTTGTTTTTATTCCAAAGTTTTTTATAGAGAAATTTATAAAGATTGTTGTCTATAAATCTCTACATGTTTGGGATAATTCTTAAGGGTGATTTGCTATTAACCCTGTAGCAAGTTAAGTGGGAAAAAACATCACCTTAAGGACAGTATGGTTAACACACATTTTTTGGCACTATTTTCATCTTTAATGTATATTTTGGTTAAATACTTTTCTCTTACAATTTAGCCTATATATCTTTACCTGTTTTTATTAGTCATACCTATATGTCTTGCATAAGCTTGTTTTAGGATTTGTTAGACTTGTCAATTAGATCATGACTAAAATATTTTTTTTGTCTCTCATTTATTATAAAATTATTATTTTGATCCTTCATTTATTGAAATATTTAATATAATCTCCTACTTATTAAAAAATATCACACTTTATCTCTCACTTTAAAAAAATAAATAAATTTAGGGTTAAAATTTAAAAAAAGAATTAAATTTAATAATTTTATAAAAAACTTAGGATCAAGTGTGATATCTTCTAATAAGTGATGAATTATATTAAGTATTTTAATGAATAAAGGACCATAATGATAATTTTATAATAAAAAGGAACCAAAATAATATTTTATTTCAATAGATTATATATATAAACTTTTATAGGTCCATCTCCTAACTCTCAAGATCTTGTAGCAATCTGTAATAATGGTAACCACAATTTTGACACTTTGAAAAATGTAGTGATATAATTATAGCACTTGTCACGTACTTGAAAAGATCCTTACGTGCTTTGAATGTACATACACTTAAAAGATCAAGATTTAATCCGTATGATGTCCCCTGTTTATAGCTCAAATATATAAAATCTTGAATCGAGTGTACATGCACCTAATAATGTAGGAGACTGTTATTTTTATTTTTATTTTCATATAATCAACGATTTCCTATATGCCAATGTTGATTGTTACAATGATTAATAAATTTAATAATTTACAAAGTTTTGAAGTGTGGCAAAAAGGAAAAAAAATCAGAATACATGCTTACCAAAAATAAAAATACGTTAATACCTTTTTTTAAATATATATGAAATTGAAAAAAAAAATAGAATAGATTATAAATAAGTAATAAAAACCCACTTTTTTTTTATACAAGTCTCACAAATATGCCACTTAGGTGCCTTTTTTTTTCAAGTGTTACAAATAAATATTTATAGGTAGACAAAAAGTTGCAATTGACATTCTTTTTTATTGTCACAAAAATTTTTAATAATTAATCAATTATTTTTGAATTAATAATAACATAAATAATATGTGAGAAGTTAAGTAAGATAAAATTATTATAAACTACATAAATTGCCAATATAAGATATGTATTACAATAATAACATCTTTATGAAATCTTTTGTAGCCTTCTTGGCATAAAAGTAACTATAGCCTTTTTATATAACTTCTAGTCATATTGTAAATTGTAATAACTAGCCATAAAATAACAAGAATATTCTTATTCACTTCTTGGTATAGCTCATCCTTAATACATAGTCTTATTTATAACTCTTTACTCCATAAAGATAAACATGTAGTGTAAATTAACATAATTAAAAATTAATTTGCATAATTGACAATAATTTAGGGATTATAGGGAATATGAACCCAAATAGTCACTTTTTAAAATTTATGGACATCTATACAATGAAATGATTTATAATAATTTGGGGCTAGATTTTGTAACTACTTGTGTTGTTAGGAACCTTGGGGCAAATGCCATGTCAAAAGAATTAATCTACAACGAGAAAAATATAGTTTTAATCCTTCATTTTTTATCTAAAGATCAGTTTGGTTCTCTAAAGATAGAAAATATTAAAATAATCCTTCAAAGATGAAATCTTTTAAAAAATATAGGTCTTATAAAGATCAATTTAGTCCTCTATTGGGACCAAATCTATTCATTTTTTTATCTTTTGAGGACTATTTTGATACTTTCCATCTTTAGAAGACCAAGTTAATATTTAGTCAAAAGTGAGAAACTAAAATTATATTTTTCCTTGATCTACAACTATTTATAGATACTTAAAGTCCCTTCCTAACTATTGCTAATCACTTGCATGTATCATCATATTTTTCTCTTTTTGCTAAGCAGTATGTATCTTGATTTTTTTTTTCCTTTTTGCCACACTTCAAAATTTTGTAAATTGTTAAATTTATTAATCATTGTAGCAATCATCATTGGAATAAAGGAAATCGTTGAGTAAATGAAAAAAAACTCGTGTAGACTAAATGCATGTACACTCCAATCAAGATTTTATATATTTGAACAATACATTGGTAGACATAATTTTAACTTAAAAAGTTCGTCTAACCTAATGAGTTCAACTTAAAAAAAATAAAGTCTGATTATAAAACAAGTCGAACTCGGGTTTTTTAGCTCAAAAAATTCAAATAAATACTTTTTTAATAAGTAAAAACTTATTATTTAAAGAAAAATTTAGTGTAATATGACATTTTGATGAATAAATGAAAAATCCCTCTTATTTAAAGGATTTATGTTAATATATATAATCTTACATGTAATAATAACAATTAAATATATTAATTATCTCAAGTTTTAAGTAACAAATAGTTTTAATCAACTACCATAATATTTTCCATTCCTCTTTTCTTCCTTTTACATCAATGAAAATTCAAAAAAATTATGAAATTGATTTACAACTCAAAACAAATATTATTGTTTACCTTAATCTTTTCTTTAAATGTTTAATAAAATTAGAGGAGTCAAAATACTTTGAATTTTCTCACCCTACAAGTATAAATACACATAGGGAAATTGGGGTTATTCAATTTTGAATCTAAAACATGAAATCAATAATTGATTTTAGGGAAAAAAGGTTCAAATTTCACTTTGAATATGAAGACCCAACTCAAATTGACAAAATCATATCAAATCCAGCCCAAAATTCGAACTTTGTGCTTCACCAATGTTGAAAAAGTGTGTTTTGCCAATCAAAGCTAATTTGATGAAACTTATTAGTGAGAATGAAAGAGAAAAGTACAAAAATTACTTTAGATGTGAAGCCTTAAAGAATTTTTGTGAGAATTCACTCAAATCTCACCAATTTCAAGCTTAGAATGGCACCAAATGCTATAAAAAGGGATTTGAACTTTCAAGGCCTAAATGATGCAATTTTGTAGTGAAAATAAGGGAGAAGACTTTGAAAATCAAGATAGAACAAAAGCCCTAAGTTAATTAGAAGAAAACACACTAATTTTTGCTTGAAATTTGTTGAAATTGTGCCACATGAGCATTGCTAGAACTTTTAGTTTTTTGACCAAAAGACACCAGATTCTAGACAGTAATTGGCAGGTGACAATGCTGAGAAGTTGGACGTTGATCAGCGAGCACAAGTGGTTGACATGTGTGAGCACAAAGAAAGCAACATGAAACCAATGTACATACAAATGGGAAAAGAAGGAAAAACACAAAAAAAACACGAAAAAGATGTTTAGGAGGATAATTTTGTAATTTTACTAGTAGGGGACACATGTCAATCATAGAAAAAGAATAGAATTTACCTGACTCGCATACTTTGGAATTAAACTTAAGCTCTTTAGTTTGCATAGATAAGGCTTAGTTACTTTTATCACTCTAATTCTCAAGTGTGATGCTACTATAACTTATATTTAAATCTCCTTTTTTTTCTTTTCTTACTCATAATATTATTTGAAACAAAATTTTTCCCCCTTACAATAACTAATTTATTTAAGAATTTTTTAAGTGTTACAACATAAATGATTGAACCATATACATTATCAAAACCATATCTTGTAGCGCGTGTATGTAGCTAGTAAATACAACATGTATATATTGCAAATTTTACTGCATATATATATATATATACTTATTTATTTATTTATAGAGAAGATATACTATGAAGCACATTCATATATTATTTGATATAGTAAAATCTATTAGAAATTGTTTAATAGTTATTATGTTGGTCAATGATTCTATTCCATCAAACTCATTTACATTCTTATTCATAATCATTTTAGGAACCAAACATAGTCTTAATGAAATTTATAGCTCTGTAAGATTAAGGTATCTTACTTATGAGAACACAATAAAATTAACCCATTTTAACATTAGAGTGAGCTTGCTCCTATGATAATATATAAGGTCTATTCTCAAGACACATTTAAAAAGAAATATACACATAACGTCATATATTGTTACAACAATGAAGGTCTCATTGGTTTTATTGTCAACTTTTTAAATAGAGTTGTCAAAATGATCCAAACTCTTGTAAGCTTATTTAACCTACTATTTTGACAAAATAAATTTTTTTATTAAAATTGAATTTAACAAATACAAATTA
Organism: Delonix regia; assembly: GCA_037074485.1. NCBI lineage: Eukaryota > Viridiplantae > Streptophyta > Magnoliopsida > Fabales > Fabaceae > Delonix > Delonix regia. The sequence continues at coordinate 11,156,285 of CM073459.1, forward strand.
AATATTTTAAATTGAAATATAAAATAAGAAAAAATAACATAAAAGAGGTACACTGATGTTATAGCAATCCTTAAAACTAAGCATATCATTAACCATGCCTATAAAGTCTTACCATATATCAATGGCATAAAAAGTACAAATAAGACAATAATTATAATGTGATATTTTCTTAAAAAATACTTGAATTTTGAATAGACAAGGAAACTTAACTACAAGTTTTATATTATTATTTTTAAATTGAATTGACTTGGAAACTTAATATGGTCATATTAAGATAAGTTAAAATTCAAAATTTTTTTTTTTAAATGGAGCCTAGACAAGTATAGTAATTGACTCAAGTCGAGTCGTTTACTTAATTCTTGACATATATTTTTTAAAATAATACTATAATAATTTATATTTAGTTTATTTAAGATAAATTTATTGATAATAAATTTTTAAAATATTAATTTTATTCAAATCTTAATTATTTTCCAATTTTATGTCAATTTTAATTTTTAAAATTTTTATTTAAAAATTACTTTTTGATGGAATTCATAAAAATTATTATTTTTTGATTAAAATTTAAAATGAAAAATGAAAAATTTGGCATGCTTTTTCAAAACAATATTTTAATAATTTATTTTCATTTTACTCAGATAAATTTATTCATAATAAATTTTTAAAATATTATATTTATTCAAATGTTGATTATGTTTCATTTCATTTTTCATGACAATTTTTTTTTTCATTTTAAATTTTTTTTATTAATACAAATTAATTTTTTGATGGAATTAATGAAAACATTATTCTATGGATTTAAAATTTAAAATAAAAAAGAGGAACTCAGTCCTGCCCCTTCACTAGTTCGTCTGAGCCAAGTTATGAATATTGAAAAAGTGGTCTAAGTCATCATTTGAGTTGGTCCTGAATCTTATACAAACTTATCCTAATTCAATTCGTGCATATTCCTATTTATAATTATCATTATCAAATTCTTTGATAAAATCATAATAAATATATGCTTTTTATAAGTAAATTCTTACACTTTGACGTAGTATAATTAAAACTTTTAATATGTAAATATAGCAGGAATAGCAGTAGATTTTTCATACTCATTTAAGTAATTTTAAGTTTGAATTCAAATAAAAAATAAATATTATAAATTAAGATGAAAAAACTTTAAATATATATATAGCATCCCACGAACTATATATATATATATATATATATATATATATATAGATATAATTTTGATAAAAAAATCATTATGTGTGGGATGCATTAAGTACTTCCACACAAAAAAACACAAGGGTTTTACCAGACGATAATCCGGGGTTTTGAGATGCTCCTGGGTAGGCTTTGTGTTGGCCTTATAGGGCCGAAAGCTAACCATGAACTCAAACGCTAGCTCTCACCATGAGCGACCGCGACAGAGCTCGCGACCGCGACCGCGACCGTGACCGAGATCGAGATCGAGACAGAGATAGAGAAAGGAGACGCGACAAGGAAGATCGTGACCGTGAACGAGACCGAGACCGAGATCGAGCACGCAGCAAGCGATCCCGTTCGCGCACTCCTGACAGGGGCCGCTCCCGCCACACGCGTTCTCGCACGCGCTCCCCTGATCGTTACCGTTCTCACTCGCGTTCTCGCTCTCCAGGCGAACGTTCCCATCGCCGGCGGCACCACCACCACCGGACCCCTTCGCCTGAACCACACAGGAAGCGTCTTCGCAGAGAATCTACGGCGGAGGACAATAGGGATACGCAGAAGGTGGTCTCTGACTTTGTGGATGGAATTGCGAAGGAACAGCAGCAGAAACATAAAGATAATGGTGGTGGCGGCGGCAATGGCGGAGCGGAGGGAGAAGATGCAATGGACGAGGATGAGATGGAGATGATGAAGAAATTAGGGATTCCTACGGGGTTCGACTCGACCAAAGGAAAGCCAGTGCCTGGTGCAGACGTGAGTGGTGTTAGAGCAGTAACCAAGCGGCAGCCAAGGCAGTACATGAACAGGCGGGGAGGGTTTAATCGGCCATTGCCTGCGGAGAGGAATCGGTAGATTAACTCTGATTTTTGAGGTGTGTGAGTTTTGTCTCCTGCTTGCTACTTTCTACTAAATAATGAGATGGATTGGAGTGTATTTCTTATTTGAAGGTTAGAAAATAGCTATTAGGTTTAAGATTTTACTCGAAATGATTGGAGAATTTTCCTAGCGTTTCTTTCTTCAGGTATAGCCTAACTCTGATTGCTGCGGCTGAAGTAATGATTCGGTGGTTGTATTTATATGCTGAACTCACCCTCAGTTATTTATAAATCAATCTTACCCTCATTTGAGTGATAAAGTAATCCCGGTAACTTCTGATGTAGTTGATACCCCTTAGTTGTAATGCTGAATAGGGGAGCTAATATTTTATCATACTAATGTAGGACTTTTGTTAGTTAAATGTTCATTTACATCATGAAAGTAGCTCAATTTGATCGTGGAAAGCATCTTGACTTAAAATTCAAGAGCATTTCCCAGAGGATGCTTCCCATTTCTGTACATAAAATTATAACGAGTTTTTAGTTTAACACTGTGAGGTGGAATATCTTTTATGCTTGTTCATGTAGTGTATAGGCCTGTTACATTTCTACATTTGTGTTTCTATTTGAATGTCAGCCTTTCATTCCATTTGAATCCATGTTGAACTCATATGGGATCCTTAGTTGTTAAGAGGCTAAGCTGGAAGGTCGTTTATCGAGCATGCCTTCATATGTAGTGGACATGTGTTCAAAGAATAGTCTGAGAGTTGAGATGTGATAGATTTATAACTTTTTTTTGTTCTGTAATCCCTACTGTTGTTTTGGTAACTAAAAGCTCATAATTCATGCTACTTGTCAATGTTGTGGAGATTAAACTCACGATGGTGGCGTCATTCATATCTTCTATGCTGTTGATTTGGTAATGTGAAGAAAACACCCTTGGATCCTTAGGCTGGGGAAACATTCTTGTCCAGGTTAGTCATGTGATGTGGGATATTGTTGAATAATGAAATGAGACGAGAGGTGGAGAGGACTTGTAGCCTTAGGGGATGTGCAGTGAACCCATTGTTGAATTAATGATATTGTCATGACTTTAAGGGTTTTGTTTTAAGATTGGAAAGAGATGAAAAGCATCAAGACTAGGATGAAATAATGTCTCTGGGATCGTTGCTAGAGTGCATGTATTTTGTTTCTTTTCATAGTTGTCAAATCACAAATTTAAAGGCTTATTTTCAAATTGTGACTCATAATAAACAAGTGGAAAATGTAACAACCAGCAAGTTTAGACCCCAATAAGTCAAACCTCAATTACAATAATAACAATAATTATAAACATGATAATATAAAATGTCATTAGCCAAAAAATAAGCTTAAATAAATGGGTTTAGAAATTAACTTCAAGAATGACTTGGTAGTAGTGGTCTACTAATGTAGTTCAAAATCAACCTAAAGTGTCTTGGGTTCAAATCTGTGGGAGTTTTGCAGTCCTAATATTTTCCTTCTTCATATGATATTTAATATCACGTGTAATGACCAAAAGACCCTTCAAATGTGCAGTCAAATTACCTTTATGCCCTTCTGCACATTATCCTCCTATGTATTGCTGAAGCTTTGCCAATTTCTCTCATTTCTAGGGTTCTGGGACATTACTCTGCAAGAGGGAGTAAGAGCTTGAGAATTTATATTTCTGCATCGTTTCCTCACCCTCAAGCTGCCCATTCTTCATCCTTCTTGTGCCTGCTGTTGAAAGAGAAGGAAGATTGATCTTCTTCCTTTGATCCGTACACCATAACCCTTGTTTTCTTCTTCTTTTTTTTTTTTTGTTAACTTCTTCTTCCTCTTCCCCAGTATTATGCAGTGTTGAAGGAGCTCCAGAATTGTTCTTTCCATGCTTCCATCTCTGAGCTACTTGCAGCTCTTTTTTTGTTCGCATTAAGGGGGGAGGGTTTGGTGGGTTGCATATCAACCCATATACTCTGCTTTCTGGAGTGTATTCCAGAGCTTGTTCCTTCCTCCTTAGCTGAAATCTTGACGTTTTGTGGTGAGTGAAGCAAATGGATCTCTTTCTTTTTCATTTCAACCATGATCTGCCATTCTTCTTTGGCTTTTGCCATTTCTTCTGTGTTTGGTTCTGCAAAATTGAAGCAACGATAGTAGTGGTACGAGGGGGCTTAGGGGTGGCCAAAACTCAGAAAGGAGAAGTCTGCTTAGAGTACCAGGAAGGCTGCACACAAATTCCGTTCATTTAATCTGAAATTTCCGTTATTGGGGTCTAAATTTGCTTGTTGCTACAGAAAATTTCCCTGAAATATATCTTGTTACAAGATATGAGCACTGAAATCTTTTATCTTCAGTTTTCACTTTCTTTTCAGAGTCATAGTTAACTGAATCACATCTGCACGTTTAACACCACTATAGTTCCAAAAAAATAGAGACATTGAACACCAAATGTCTAATACCTCCATCCCCAAGAGATACTAGGAAACTCATCTTCAGCACTTAGATAGAGTGGCATCGGAATATAGAGAAGTTGAGAAGAAAAATTGGAATGATGTTATGTAGCATCATAGCATGGCATGTAATAAGTCCATGCAGTCAACAACTGTGGGTGGAGTCCACTGAGTTATTTTCAAATGTAAACAGATGTTGAAACTCAAACTGAGGCCAGTTTTAACCCTTGACCACTATAAAGTGTTGTTTAAGAGTTCTGTTTTAGGTCGAAAAAAAGAAAAAGAGAGAAAAGTGTGAAAAACAGTTTTTTAAGTTCAGGTCATGGTGGACTTGACTTTGCCATTGGGACAGAACCTATCAGAGAACACAGGTGATGTATTGAAGAATCACACGGTACATCATTCCTGGGCTGATTTGTTGAGATTACAGCAATTCCTGGTCCAATTCATGGTGTTCTCTGATTTTTTCGGTCATTTGTATCGCTTGAAGGTTGAACTGTTGCAAATCCCACGATTCAAACTGCAAGTTATGCGGTTTTAACCACTATGTTTCTGGTCTTATTCTCTACAAACAAATGAATGCTCTTGGATTTTCAAAGTGATGATTTGACTCAATGTTAGGAAAAGCAGGAGAAAAAATGAGGGTTAATTTTTTATCCACCATATGACTCCTAAGAAATCCAAGTTTAGGCAAACCCTGTACCTGGATTTGTACTTATGATAATGATTATGCTGTTGCATTATTCTTTTGGACATAGAATTTGCTCTTACATTCTTCATATTTGTTACTTGTGTTGGTTACATTAAATGTCTCTTAGCTATGACAGATAAAATGTAAAAATTTAATATTATTGTCTTGGTATCTGTTGGCTTTACTTAATTATCATCATTGTTCAATCTGCAGATGGCGAATGTCCTTTGATGATGGTTAAATTACATGGAACCGTAGATGCCTGAAACCCTTGTTGGTACTTTAGGAGCCATTTTGAAAGCTTTTAAGAGTTTGAGTTATTTCTGTGTGCATCTAATATCTTGTGCCTTGAGGTTAATGTCCTGTGTAATTGTTTTATGGCATCTGATTTTTGATATACTTTTATACTGGTCAAGTGGCACTCAAAATTGTTGGATTATTTAGCAACTGGAATCAATTGCATGCCATATACCGTGATTATGCTGTGAGATGATTCTAAACTTTTCTATCATGATCAATAGGTTTTGAAAACGCTTATTACCTATACCATTTTCTTTCATTTGTAGGTACTGTGCTAGAAAAACAAGGGTTTAAGATTTTAAATGAAGCTTTCTGTTGTTTTGATTTTTTATATGAAGATGCATCTTCACAAGTTGTTCATAAATTGTGCATTCCTGAGAAGAAGTAAATGCTTGTGAACTGTAATAGCCACTAAGCAGTAATGGCTTCTCTCTAGTCTACTTTGCTTACACGAATGACATACTATATTGTAGTGAAATTGTGATGATCAGGTCTGTTTTCTTGAGTATCTGCCTGCCCATGCCACAACTAGCGTTCTTTCTTGCCAGATTTATGATTAACTACCCGTATATTTACTACTAGAGTTAGCATTCTTATTTTTCTTAATGTTAGAGATTTATTTCTATTACTTATCGTGCACATGTCAATTGATCTAAAGTTTTAGCTACTAGAATTCGGAATTTGATATTTGCATTCTTTGCTATTGTTTTATTTATTTATTTATTTATTTCAGTAAGCATATGTGCATGCATGTATTGATTGAAAAATTTTTTAGAGACTTTGTTTAGATAAATTATTGTTGAATTTGATGTACTACTGTTCTGTTTTGTCCCGTTCATTATTATTATTAGTTATACAATAAATGATTCAGAATAAGCAGTAGATTTTTGAGTGAGAAAAATAGCAGACTCTTTCTAACTGTATTATATTACAGTTGTTTTGTGAGACTTCTTTGGGGCCGTGAGATCGGTTCTTTTCTTGGCCATTGTTAAAACTTGATAGTAAAATCTGGGTTCCGTTGTAGCAAGGTACCAATAAATGTTGCCGTTATTTTTCTTAGTAGAATTAGAGTTATTAAAGATCGGCAAGAATTCTTTACCATAATAAATATCATAGAATTTAGTTGTAATTTGAGAACTAAGAAATAAAGTAACTTAACCATACCTGGTTTTTCATAAATAAAAGGGTAGGAAAGTGCTGATATTACAATCAATTCGTACCATGATCTAGTAGTATTATGCACGTCTTACAATTTACGTTTGATTTTGTTCAAATCATTTACATTTTGGCTGGACAACAAATTTTTTTTCCCTCTTTTTGAATAACACTATAGTTTCAGAAAAAAGACGATAAAGAGTATATTAATGATTTAAATTTTTTTTTAATAATCACTTCTTCAAATGTAGATTTTCAAATTAAAATGATTATTTTATCAGGTAATTTTTTTTTCTCAATTGAAAAATGGTATGCATGCTAGTTAACTCATTACATAAACATAGTTTCTCTTGAAAGGAACCGTTTAGATAAATCTTTCAAAGCCAAGTAAGTAATTAGAGTTACACATCCTAGGCTCGGCCAGATTAGATTTCAACATGTGGCTCAGCTTGAGAAATATATTGGGCCAATTTTTTTGGTCTGGGTCTAGGACCCTGCTTGACTGAGCTCATAACTAGGTTGGGTCACTGGGTTTTTTTCTTAAATTTTATATTTTTTAAAATTTAAATGTAGAATCTTTTTAAATTTTTTTTAATATGTAATAAATTAGATATTTGATGTTGATGAAAATTATTTGTATATATATCACATATGTAAAATATTTATTTTTTTTAAAAAAATATAATTAATTTCATAAAAAACACAAAAAAAAAGTTAAAAAATAAAACAATAATTATATATATAAGTCAAAGTCAAGTCAATGCACACTTTCACAGGTAATCGTCAAAATGATATCATTTTGAAAAAATTTATCATTCAAATGACATCATTATGGGCAAAAGACGACACATTGTAAGGTTTTTTGTTGGCCTGATAATAAGTTAACAATTATTGAAGGTTTCGTTTATTCATTGAGAAAATTTTTCTTAAACAAAAGAATTTTGATTGAAGAAAAAGATTTCAGAAACTAAATAAATATATTTTATTTTTAAATGATGACATTTAAAAATCAGTAAAAGAGTAATTTTTCAACACCAAATAAGTAATTTACACTTTCACAAATTATGGAATGGCAATGACCATAATTTCCTTTTCAAAGAGGGTATTTGCTGGCTGACGATTAATATATTTGGAAATAGCTTACGAAAATTGATAGGATACTACATGAACCTGTTTAGTTGTACAAGTAGCCCTATTTTTTGTACCAAATAGGACAAGGTTAAATAGTATAAGTAGCATTGGATAATATAATATAAGCTATTTACTGTATAAGCCTTATACGTTGTTATATACTATTTCGAAATAGCTGACGAAAGTTAATAATTATTGCAAATGAATTAGGCCCTGTTTTATGCATCATATTCTTATAGTCAAATAGTATATGTAGCACGGATACTATTGTATAAGCTATCTACTGTATAAATCTTGTGTGTTATTATGTTCGTTGCCCTAATGTATAACACAATATGCAGTATATTGCGAGCCAAATCCAATGGCTTATATTTTTTTAAAAAAATTATTTTTTAAAATAAAATAAAAAAATATGAGCCATTAAATTTTAATCTAATTACTCATATTTTATTGCAGAATTTGCAGGAAATATATTCTATTGCAGATGAGCCGTGCTCAGATAGCAGTGATAATTGTTGCAAAAGTAGCTGCTATAGAAATATAGAGGTAGTGGTGATAATAGAAGTAATGGTGCTGGTGGCAAAGTGGAGGTAATGACGGTGGTGGTGGCAACAATTGTGGTGGTCATGATGATATGATAATAGACTAGCAAAGGATGATAAAAAAGTTTTATTAAAAGATTATACAAATTTTCTTATGGCTTATCCCTTTCCTCTTGGATGGATTGTATTATATAACAATAATCATAAAAAAATCTAACTATATAAAATACAAATCTTTACGTGCACCAAATGTTATATAAACATGAATTCTTGATCTATACTATCGTATAACTTTATATCACACACCAAGTGGAGCATTGTGACGATTAGCTTTGTCATCTGCACTAAGGGAAGGGAAGAAATGCAAAAGAACTACAAAAGCTAATGCGGGTGCTACAGCAATTTTAAAGAATTATTTGGTATAGTGGTATTTTATATTCACAAGTGTAGGATATTGCTATTTAAAGTACTAAACAAATTAAACAATAAGTATTTCGAGAAAATATTTATTTTGTTTCCTTATAATTTGATATTTTACAAGCTATTTTTTCTAATTTAGCCTCTCAATTATTAAAATTTTACAATATTATTTTAATATATTTAATTTTTATTCAAAATTTAACAGTATGCTAATTTAGACCAAAAATATGAATTACTAATGACCAAGTAAACAAATAATATTCAAGCTTGGAAGGCATTAGGCTTAACATAAAATTTTGTATGAATATAAGATTAAAAAAATAACATTGCAAACATTTTAATAACTAAAGTATTCAATGTTTTATAAAAGATATAAATTAAATTTAAGAATGTTGTTTCTCATAATAATAAATTAACAAAATTATAAAAAAAAGTCTTCCATTGGTTTATTACATTAAAATGTATCAGATCATCCTCTATAAATATAACATAAAAAAAAATGTTTTCCAGTAGGGTTTGATGTTTAACGAGGGCCCACATTTCACGACTCAATAATGCTACTTGTCAACTTGTCTCCGTCAAGGACAAAACTCACGTTAGTCCTAGGAAGCAAACAAAAGGGGCTTGGAGTTCAAATAAAGGAATCGTTCCTAATCCACTAACCCAAATTTTTTATATTAAAAACAAGTTGTTCATTATGCTACTCAATAAAAAAAAAATGCACACAGATATGCACATCCCATAAACCATGTATGCCAGAAACTATTGGCTGATTCCGAAGCAATGATCATCCATCATTTGAAATCAAACCAAAAAGCTCACTCACATGTGTTTCCCTCGAGCAAGTGGCTTAAGATTCCACCATTCTTATTTTTACATCAAGATCAGTAAACACGAAAAACTTTAATGACTCACTTTTTTATTTTAAGATCAATTTAATCTTTTTGAAAGACTATAGGTTTTATCTTTGAGAACCATTTTGATAATTTTCATCAGGACCAAACTGATTTTCAAATTATAAGTGAGAAACCAAAGTTGCATTTTACTCGTACTCTAATACAGAAAAGGAAAAACCATAGGGAAAGATGAGCAAAATGGGTCTTTAAGTACTGTTAGGTCTCTGGATGATGAAGGCCATGGACTGCATATGGCGCTGGTTGTCAAATGCCAAGCAGCGTATATATGCATTTGGGTATGCCCTCTTGCACTCATGGATCTCATTCAGCACTTGAGATGAATCGGTGCACCCAAACATTGGCAACTTCCACAATGTCCAATACCTCCCATCATAGTACCCTGGCATCTTGCTGTTCTCTCTACGAATGCACCCCACCTTCCATGTTACAACACAAAACAGACTTGCAGGTTATTAAGATGTGCAAAGTTTGCTTTGAAGATTGAAGTATCGTTATAATATTCATAGAATATCTGGTTCTCCAAATCATTGTATGAAGAATCTACCTAAATTAAACCATTCAAGCAAAGATCACAAGAATAATAAATATATCAATATTTTAATTTCTTTGGATCATCACAATCATAACAGGGGCATGAGCTTTGCTAGTTTTTATGTATGTTAGTCATATGGGCAATTATAGTACATCTATCACTTTTAACTTTAAAAAAGATGAACGTAAACCAGCAATGTCATCTAGGTTCATTTCAAACAAACCTCATCAAATTCAAGGCAAGGGATCCATCCCTTCTTGAGCATGTAATCAATCTCCTTTGCTACGGAGTCATCTGAGAGGGGAGGGAGGTAGGAGAGTGTTTCGAACTTCTTGTTGTTGATGGGATTCCATGTCTGTTAGAACATATTACACAGCAAATCAAATAAGAAAGGAGGGAAGACTACTAATATTATCAACTATTAGATCGTTGATTGGATCACTTCACCTTCATACAGTGAGTTTTAGAGCCATTGGAGACAGTTTTCTTTACCCAACCAATGGACCATGTACTTGGGCGTAGATTTACCGAGTTGGATTTCAAGCCAACAAAACCAGCCCCAGAAATCGCACCTGCAGAACTTGTGGCAGACATTTTTCACAAGTGGGTTTGGAAGAGAGAGGTTAGATTCAGTGGAAAGACAGGTGACTTGGTTGATATAAAGAGAGGATGAGATCTATGGTAGTATAACTCTAAATGACTTTAAGGTTTAATCTCGAACGAGGTAGAATCAATAGCAGAAGGGGGCAAAAGGATTCGAATTGAGCGATCCAGAATGATGCATGGCCATTTTGAAGAGTAAGCAGTGTAAGAAGGCGGTTGGCACAAGGTGGTGGAGGCGACTTCAATTAGGCTTTAATGCTCGGATTTCACCCACAATAATCTGCCTTTTCATAATTCTGCTAGCAGCACTAACGTTTCGAGTCAATGGAGGGGCCCTCTAATCCCTGGTTTCACCGAGGAGTTTCTGCCAGCAAGCTGAAGACACAGCTTAACCAGTTAAACAAAATAAATAAACTCTCTCTCTCGCACCACACCCCCCCCCCCCCCCCCCGGCGCCCTCTCTTTGGGCTTTTCTTGTGCACAACATCCAAGTTTGGTTAAGCTCACGTGGAACATGAAATCATGTTTAATTATAGTAAATCATTAGATAGAGATTTGATGGTCTAAATTTATATTAAATTAATATAACTGTTTGTAATTGTATTTTTTGTCTGTAAATCTGGACTATTGACATCCAACAATCTACTATGATTAAACATGATCGCATGTTCCCAACACAACATGAGGGATTGGATTGGTTTGGTTGGGTGGATGTGGACGAAGTTGTCTCAAATACCTTCTTTACAGGCCAAATAAAGATTTGACTTCTTACAGTTTTCAGAAGCCAACCTCATCACTTAAGTTCAAAAATAAACGAGACAAATCACTTGGGCAAAATGAAGGGGTTATTAACTCTTGAAAGATAGAACCTTAGTAATCCAAGGAGGAAATTCTAATGTTTGCCTTGGACATGTCTTGCAGACATGCAATTAATTCCAGTCTGAAACTTTATCAAGTCATTGCTGTTTTAAATAAAAATTGCATCATTTGCTATAGCAAAATCCTCAAGTTCCTTTCCCAGTTGTCTTAAAACACCATAGATGTCCCCTAAATCTGAATGAGACTTATCATCAACTACAAATTTGTGGACAATCTGATCAATTTCTATGAAACTCCAACCAGAAATAGGTAGTACTCCTCGGTCTTTCATCATTTTCCTTATCACAGAAACGTTCTCCCACTTACCCATACTGGCATACATGTTTGCCAGAAGGACGTATCTTCCACTATGTTGAGGCTCTAATTCAAGCAAAAGCTTCCCAACTCTCAGTCCCAACTCAGTATCACCATGCATTAGACACCCATTGAGCATTGACCCCCATATAGCTGCATCGGGTTCCATTGGCATACTGTTTATTAATACTTCAGCCTTTTTAGTTTGTCCGGCTCGGGCCAATATATCAACCATGCATCCATAGTGCTCAACGGATGGTGGTATGCCATAAACTTTACTCATACGTGCAAATAATCGCCATGCTTCATTCAATAGAAATTTGTGATTGCAAGCATTAAGAACACCAACAAAGGTCACAGCATTCGGTTTGGGTCCAGTCATCTCCATCAGTGCAAAGAGCTCAAGTGCCTTCTGATTCTTTCCATTAATCCCCAAACCCAAGATCATAGCACTCCAAGTAGTAACATCTTTATGTGACAGGCTACTAAATAATTGCTCTGCTGCTTGCACACATCCGCATTTTGCATAGAAATCAATCAATGCAGTACCGAGCTCAAGTTCATAGTCAAAACCATTTTCATCAATGTATGAGTGAACCCATTGTCCTTCATCAAAGGCACCTACAGCCGCACAGGCATTAAGAACACTCACTAAAAGCGACTTGTTCGGCTTCAAATTTCCACAACTCTTTAACTCACGAAAAAACTCAATTCCCTCATTGAAAAAACCATTCCTGACATACCCAGATACCATTGCGCTGTAGGAAACATCATTCCTTTGAGGGACTACATCAAATAAAACGCGTGCTTGATTAACCAACCCATTGTCACAATAACCACTTATAAGGCTAGTCCAGCAAACCACATTTTTGTGAGGACTTTCATCAAACACACGGCGAGCAACTTCCACTGCTCCGTGCTTAGAGTACTTGCTCAACAGAGAACTAACAACAAAAACATCAGAAAAATTCCCGAACTTTACTATCTGGGTATGAACCTGTTCAAGCAAAGACAAAGAAACGCATGCTTTGACCACAGCAGTAAAGGTACGAGCGTTAGGACGTATTCCAATACTGGGTATTTGGTTGAAAATGGAGAAAGCCTTATCGAATTGAGAGTTTCTCGAGAAACCCATTATCATGGAATTGCAATCAAAGATATTGGGCATCGACATGTGATTGAATATCATCTCTGCATAGCACAAATCACTGTGTTCTGATTGAGCACAGAAGGCTAACATTTTGCTGGCGACGTAGGCGAAACGAGCAAGACCGTGGGTAACAGCATGAGCATGGATTTGCTTCAGCTCTCTCATGCTGAAGCATCCTTCTAACAATTGAAGAAATGGACCATGTGGGATTGTACTGATCAAATTTTTGCTCATAAGAACAGGCAGGAGCTCCCGCGTCCTGGGATATCAGGCACAATTTGCCTCGTTCATCTATGACACATTTGAGTATTGACACAAACAAGTAGATCTAGTAGACTTTCTTTTAATATAAAAGTCTGTTTGACTCAGGGTTTTATCGATCAAACTTTTAAATTTTTATGTGATTACTTTTTTATTTTTTTTCATATATATATATATATATATATATATATATATAATTTTTTAAAATAGTTAAATTTTTTATAGTCAATAAAAAAATAATAAAACAATTAATTGTTTCTTAAATTAGAAAAGAATTTTTTAAAGTAAATAAAAAAATTGATAAATTAATTAACTGCTTCTTAAATAAAATTTTTTTTTAAATTTTAATATTTTTGGAAATTAAAAAAAATAATAAATTGATTGATTGGTTGATTTTTAAATTTTTTAATAATAAACTATAAATATAACTTGATAATTACAAGAGGAAACAATATATAGTTAAATAGTTAATGATGGTACACACACTTTCTCGCTAATATCATATATTTAATTTTATAGACATTTTTTAATTTATGTTTTTTTATATCACAATATGTTATTAAATTTAATTTTTACTAATATTTACAAATATCATTGATTTAAAATATATTAACATATAATAATACAAATTAATTTTTTTAAAAGGCTCGTGCAATGCAACGTGCATTTGGCAAATAAACTAGTAAAATATGTATCTTAATCTCATTTGGAATTTAGTTAATCTGTATTTGATATTTTTTTGCCTTAACAATTATATATATTTTTTAAGATTTATTTTCTACCAATGAAGTTACCTTTCTGTACAATATGTATTTTTTTAAAAAAAATTGCGTTTACTATTATATTAAGAAGAAAATTACACTTTTGTAAGAATTTAATACCAACTTAACTATTTTTCTTGTAATATTAATAGTGAACTCATAATATTATATCTAAAAGTTGGAAGAATCGAGTATAAATTTTTATTTTTTTTTTAAAAACTATATGTAATTTAATCAAACTTAAAAGACATCAATATAATTTACTCTATATTTTTTGAACCAATAAAATAATTTATAATTCCTTGAGAGAATGGCATAGAGGCCATTGCAGAGGAAGATATAGAAGGGCACTAAGATAAAGGATACACTAACTAGGCTGAAAAAACTAACTACTTACTTTAATGAATGATTTGGGTAGTTTTTGAAAGCTCTAGTTTGAATCATATTGTAGCATCAAATGCTTATTATTAGGTGAGAAGCGGTGACACCAAATATAGAATCAAACACTTTATATTAAGCCAAAAATTATAATCATTAGTTATAGCGCAAATTTATGTCTATAACTACGACTTAACAAAAACATCACATTTTAATTATAACTCAAACACATACTTAGACTTTTACAATGAGACAATTGTTGTCACATATCATGATGAATACATATGATTGGATCTTATCTCAATCATTATAATGATAGTACAGAATTTTAACTTATTTTTGTTTAGATTTGATAATAAATCTTTTAAATTAAGCTCAATTTACTGTTAATAGAAAATGAATTCAAGAGGTTTAAATGAAAATTATTACTCTTATGTCAAATTTTCAAAGTAAACTTTTTCATATCCTATTAAAAAAATTATGCTTATATATTACTTCGTTTGAATAAAATTTTAAAAATTAAAATTAATAATTTACTTCTCTACTTTTATTACTATGTTAGTATAAATAATAAAATTATAGTACAACCAATATTTTTACATTTAGTAACTTAGCATGCAAAATTACATTAGTATGTTCTACTTATTTTTGAAAAGCCAAGTCTAGAATCCAGATCATCAACTGTAAAGCAGATCTGTTGTACGATTGGTGTAAACACAAATTTTTTTTTTAATTTTTGGTTATTATTTTTTTTTTCTGACCCACCGATGTACAACAAGTCTACTGTACAACGATGGATCCGCTTTCGTCCATTTAATAGCTATATGTTGAAGTGTTCTATTTATTTATTTTTAATAAACCTTCTAATTTAAAACATTTGAGTAGAGATATGGACGTCATGAAAAACGAAAAAAACTAACAGTGTGGAAAAAGTAAAGGAGAAACTGAGAAAGAAAGAGAATAAAATCCATTTCAATTTATTGTATCACTTGTCACCCACTTCTCTTTCAAAATGTTTAAAAATTTCAATAATATCTAAATTTAGTTTCATGCAACTTCTAAAGTTAAAATTCAAACTTCCACTAAATTGTGCCTCTAGCATTTTTAGTAAAAAAAATTTCATGATGTCCATTTTTATTATAATTTGATTTCAACTATGCATATTAACGAGCATTATGACCCAAGAGCAAGCCATTACATGTCAAGTCAGTATGATTCTTTTTCATATTTGTACTGTTAGCCTTAAAGTCATTTAAAATATTATATTTGTTCTTCGTCAAATTTCTTAAATGCTTTATGTCAGTTTAAATCTTTCAAGCATCACCTCCTGTAACGCTTCAGTAATTGTATGATCCTAAATAGTACAAACATTTCGTTGCCTTTTTTGCTTTGATGCTTTTAAAAAAAAGTTTCAAATAGCCATTTGGATATCTCTGCGACTTTATCATATAAAAATGTAGCCCCAGTAAATCATAACTATCTTTAATGATTGGATTATGAAAATAAAACAGACGGTCTATATGCATTTTTAGTATTATATTTAGTTTCAAAGGTACCACATCACCAAAATAAGCATAATTTGTCAACATTTTTGCGTCACTCCAAAATATAGTGATTGTTTTTCCATATTCATTTGGATAGCATAGTAAAATAAGGGATTTTGCGATAATTGTCCATAGAAATATTGTATTAAACAACATACTTATCCACATACCAAAAGCTTCTTTGTCTTTTAGTCCAAAGACAATTTTTCTTTTATCTAACTGGAATAATTAAATTAGCTCTTTCCCCCCAAGATACTTACTCGTTAATTCAAATGAGCTCTCCATTGAAGCCTAAAATCATATGCTAAATCAATTCATGTACTTGAACTTGAGATGCATTACCTTGAAATGCCATTATGTGAGTTGTTTCTATAAGATGAAGAATATGAGATTATGTTCCCCAACAAAGTCATGGACTATATGAGTGGGTTTTCTATTTATAAGTGTGTGACTCTCATTCTTGCTTTGCAATTAACTCTTGCCTCAAACCAAGGATTAGTCGTAAGAAAATCTCTTTCATAAGCTTTTCAGCAACCCTTGTTGCAACAAACAATTCTGCAAGAAGTTATCACTTTGTCTTTCCTACTTTGTTAGCATGCTATTTCCCAATTCCAAATCCAATTTTCCCACATAGTCAACCCAAAACTTCATATCTCTAGCGTATCAAACTTCATACTACCCTTTAGGCTTCCACTCAACCTTCAAATCAGTATTTTCAGTTGATATAAAATTTACACCTTTCCCACCGGCAAGAGGGATAACGGTGAGTTTGAAGATAAGACTTATGGTTTACAGTTATTACAGCCCATCACTCATTACTAACTATAAGTTTGAACCAAAAGATTGGAGCTACAATTTACTATGTCCACAGTCTTTATTTGGTGGAATCCATTCAAATCTCAATTTTACACCCATTCGGCCATCAGCTGCATAGGGGAAAAGTGACTTGAGAGCCTAATCACTATTAGCCCAAAAAAAAAAAAAAGTAAACTAAAAGACCAGTGTTACCAGAAGAAGAATATACACACCAGGGCCCATCTTTCTGCAAAAGCGCAAGGGTATCCAACTTATTAATGCCATTCTCAAGACAGCTGAGCATAAAAAAAAAAAAAAAAAATGCACCATTTTCTCCTTTCGCCGATCCTAGAGATGACTTTGATTGGGAATCTATCAAACACTTAAAACATTCATATTAATGCCAGTGAATTCACAAATTGAGAGTGACTATTACCAAAGAGTGAATCTACAAACTTTCCATCATTATATGAATAACAATGCTATAATATTATATAATTAGAAACTGTCTAGAAGAATATTCAAGATCTAAAGAATTACTGCATCACAACCCATACTGGGGCTTAATTATCAAGCCAGTAGCAGGACCTACAAAATCTGGTCAATGCCAAAGCTTCATGCAGAACCCAGCTGGCACCACAGATGGTCTCTTGTTTGACATACATTCTGAGAAGGTGTCTACAAGCTGCTCAGCAAGAGATGCTGGATCTTCAAGAAATGTATCAATATATACCTTCACAATCTTTACTTCCTGTGGTGTTGCTCTCAAGCTGTACCAAGTCAAAAATTTCTGTCTGAAGTTCTTTTCTATATGTCCTCCGCACTCCAGCCATCTGATCACCTTGACATAATATTCAAAATCCCGATCTGAAAACCCATTGGCAGCACAACCCTCATCTTGCCTTTCTTCACCTCTCTTCTTTGATGTGCTTCCATCTTGTGGGCCCCCTCTTTTTCCAGACACATTTTCTTGATCCTTGCCAATTGACTTAGATCTCCCATTTCTTCCTGGCCCATCCTTAAGTAATTCCAACTTGCAGGGAGTAACAGGCAAGCCTTCTTCTGAGCTACGTACTAATGGCACACATTCCCTCCCAATCTGAACAGGGGAGTTTAACCCATCATCAGTACTCAAGTCCTCAGTGATTTGTTCATCTGATGAGTGCTTGTTTTGAAGTTTCAGCATCTCAGAACCGGGTATGGTTACAGCCAATCCTTTAGCATGTTGCTTGCCTGACAAAGAATCTGCATTGGTTGGTAGTCCCCCTCCACCTTTGTTGGAATATTTAATAGCATCATTAGATAAATTTTCAGAAGCAAGCTTGTCGGCATCCTTGTGGTAGGTAATATAATTGTCTGCACGATCATCAGTCTGATCACTATATGGATTACTGTTATTAGTTTCATCTTCCACTGAAGAAGGATTGGAATGGCTGCTACAGTTGGTTATAGGGCTCTCACTTCTTTCTGTTGCTGAGCAGTTAGGAACATCATCCTCGCCATGCTCAGTTGAGATGTGAACTTCACACATACCCAACTCCCTTGATTCACGAAAGTAAACAACTTTGAAACTATACTTCGTAGCTGGAATCAGACCCTTTATATTGAACCTTCTATCTGGTAGAAGCAAAGTACAAGTTGGCTCAACGGGATAGTCCACATCATGAGCCTTGCGATGCCACAAGGAATAGCCACTAATATTTTCTCCAGAAGTATCTTCAGAACCCAAAATCACAGTCAAGGATGTATCAGTGACATCTTCAAACCTCACCATATTTGTAGCAATCAAATTTGTATCTGAAAAATTCATGTACAATCACAAAAAGCCCAATAATCACCTAATTCAATATCAAGAAACCCAAGGGAAAAAAACATATTACCTTACAATTGTACCGTTCTTTTTAATAGCGCTTATGTACTTCGAAATAAGTGCAACAAGGATATCAAATAAAGTACTGTATGATATAAATCTTTGCAGAAAATACATGAAGCTAATTATATACAAACAATGCTTAACTATCTAAGAGGTGGATTGGATGAATATTTTGCTAATATATTATAGAGCCACACACACACTCACATGTGCACTGTGCACACAGAAAATAATTAGATAAGTGATAACCTTTAATTGTTGGATTTGGTGATGGAGGCATGACCCTTTTGGAAAGAACAGAATCCAGTGATTCCAAAGCCAAACCACAGAGTTTCTGAACCTCTGGCCCTGAAGAAAGTCTGTTCACAATACCCCTACCAATCTTCACCGGTGAGCCAGTCAAGGGACCCAATTCTGGTTCAAGTTTCCTCACTGCCTCATCAACGATTTTATAAAGTTTTTGATACTTTTCGGTCCCTTGTGAAATTCTTTGGCATAGTGAAACACGGTAGCATAGTATATCCACACGTCTGGTGTCCTTGGCCACCATCAGTTGTTTTCTCCAGCATCTAAATACAGTTTAGAAACAAAACAAAGGTGAGATTGAACTTACACTGGACATCTATAAATATTTCATCCCAAAGATGTGCAAGATACTCTATATATATTAACAGTAGTCTTACCATCAGTTGAACAATCACAATACAATTTCTGTCGGATTGAGTTGCGTTCATAATAGCATGCAATACTAAAACATGCCACTTTAAAAGAGGGGCAAGGGGGACAGAAGTCTCCACAGTTTCAGACACCCCCAATTAATGCACGAAAAATTTCAATGATTTAAGAACATGGTAGTGATAAATAAATATATCAAACTGCATTATAACAGTTTATCTCAACTATTGTCATACTGATCAAACAGAAATCAAGCAAACATCTTATATTTACACAAGACCTAAGCTGAAAGAAGCCAAAAGGGCAATGATGAATTAGTAGGAAGAAAAACGAGGATGTGGAAAACATATATGAATTATCGCTCTGCCTCATCATTAAGCATAACTCAGATACATCTTTTAGTGGCTTTCCCATAAAAATGAAGTAAAACAAAAAAATATTATGTACCAAATAATACCATATTTCTATATTACACGTAACTCAAAGCTTTTTGTACTCAAAGGAATGGAAAGAAAAATCTGAATGTTTCAGATACTTGATTATAATAGAAACTTGATAAATAGAGTCCTGTACTCAGTTAGTCACAACTTTACAATAGCATTCAAAGAATTATTTCAGCTCCAAAGCTTAAGCAGTTCAGAGAAGGCTGCCAAGTCATGCTTTTCATATATACGTGTGTGTGTGTGTGTATCAAACAATTACTAACAGAAATGTTAGAATAATAGTTTACTAATATTTGTACCATAATATCCAATATGAAGTTCAAATTTCTCAAAAAGCAAACCCAAAAACCAAGATCTATATAGCTTCATCCTTTTGAATTTTTCTGTTTCCTAGGCCCAAACCAAATGCCTTAACCAACCTTAGGTTCTTCCTTATATAGAAATATAGTCAGAACAATGCACAAGCTATAATTTCCACATTCTAACTCTCTCTCTCTGCTCATTACCTTTTCACTGTCTATTACAATCATATAGGATCCTGTTTAAAATTTTCCTAGCTTGTCCCCAGTAAAATAATTTGAAGCAAATTAGTCCAGCTTCACCGACAAAGAGATATGCAGAAAATCTCACCAACAATTTACAGTACACCATAGCTAATCCAGATTAGATCAGCAATCTCAAACTTACTTTCTCCCCATTTTGCCAATATCGTTCATTAAGACAGCAACCTATCCATATATTTCAATCTGAACATTGTTTTTCACCGGATCTTTGTATAGGAACAGATCCCAAATCTAGCATATAACTGCTTTCATATGACACACTTGACTACTATGTTGCTTTCTTTCTTATAATCTATCAAGTCAATGAAGTCCCAAAGGTCTAATGATAGATCTTGAAAACAACTATTTCTAAAATACAATTTCCATCATGCACATCAATAACTTGCATGTATAGAGAGATTTTGGAAAGGAGCACTCGCGCAGAAACTGACAGAGAAAGAAATATAAGAAAAGCAGCAAATTTTCAAATGGATACAAGATGTAGTATCTAAGAAACTGAAAATCACTAACTTACCCGAGCAAATCATTCACTTTTCCACAAGAGATGCAGTAAAAGCCTCCATCAAGCTTGGGACATTTTCCATCTTTGGCAATGCCAGAACTGTCATGCTTTAAAGCACACTCAAGATGACATGACAAGCCACAAGAAACACCGAGAAATGGAGGCTCAGAGCCACATATTAACCAAAGGCTAGGATCTTTGTTGTCATCATATTTATGACAAATACAGCATGAGCACCTTTTGCAAAACGAATCTGCTTCATTTAGGGTAGCTTTGCAAGCTGTGTTTTTGCAGTACGAAATAATACCTACATCTCCAAATCCATTATTGACAGAAGCATCATTTGCTGGAAGAGTTAATCGAGATGGATTCTCATTTTTTCTCTGCCTTTTAGCAGGTTTCTGGCCATGTGCGGTAGAAGAATGCGGTTCAAGGTCTGTTGCAATTTCATGGCCTCCTGATTTCTTTTCAGAAACAAGTTTTAGAAGGTTTTCTATAATTTTCAACTTTGTTAACCCAGTATACTTCCTTTCTTTCCCCATCTCAGCACAAAGGATTTGTAAAATCTCTTGACGGCTCCACGACTGTAGCATTTCTGATGCACCATGTGGCCACTTAGATATTTCATATACAAGTTCTCTTTTTTCCTCCATACTCAGCTTACTGCATTTAGATGGATCAAGTGTGACACCTAGAAGCAGTATAAGAAAAACATATATTAGTACATTAGATATGTAAGTGTATTCTAACTTTCCAAGTTTTGATGTAAACTAAGGTTACTTCTCCAGTTCTTCTGTTTTAATAGTTTTCTAATATATAATATGAGAGGGGGATAAATGTGGAAACAATGCCAAAATCAGAGCACCCGTAAAATTCCTCATAAAGAATGCTGTGTTCTAGACAAGTCATGATAAAAATGTAAATAATAAAAAGTTGAAAATTAATCAGGAATACCTGACCAATTACATTACACAAACTACAGTGTCATCATCTCATCTTCATTAAGAATATATCAGTTAGGCAATTATTTGAGAACCGACTTTCAACTATGGTTAAAATTAAAAGTCTTGAAACTATGATTAAAGCAAAATGAAAAAAAAAAAAACTACATTATTGAACATAACCAACCAGTTGACTCCGATGACAGGGACGTTCTAACCACGTAAAACCGAGAAGGACTAGAAATACAGGGAAGCTCTAGTAACAGACCTATAAAGTCAAAGAAATAGACAACTGGCCTTAACTGCCTTTGAATTTTTTATGTAACTCCATTCTCTCCTAAGAGACATCCCATAGACAACTAATTTTGTACCCTGCAGCTGATCAATAGCCTATTATCATAAAATAAAAGCTTACTAATTTAAAACCTCCCTAAAACGCACCAATAATTTATTTCGCAGAGTACAGGCACAGCCAGTTATGAATTATCTGGCTAAATGCGGTTCGGTCAAGGTGATAACGTGCGAGTCAACACTACAGTATAGTTTTAAATTAAAACCCAAATGCCAGTTTCAAAAAAGAAATAGATGGTAATCATCTCAATGTCAAAATAGAAGAAAATAACTAATAGCCAAGATTCCGAAAAGCAAGCAAGGCAAGACATGAAAACAAAGTAAATCAACAACCATAAATGCAGTTAAGACACAATGCTTCAGCCATCAGCTGAAAAACATGTAGAGATAAATCACCGTCTGGACCGTTAAATTAACAAGTACGTTATATCCCTGCAACTGGACTATCACGGAAAAACAAAATCCAATTCAGTCACTAATTTCAACTGAACGAATTGAAATCAGCGGAGAAAACAATGTTAAGCGTGAGAATCAGAGAAAAATAACAGTCAGGCCCTACCCTCTAGAGAAGAATCCGCTGCCATAGCTGTTCAGTGACAAGAAATCATCCACCCCACCACATCACAACCTAGAGCCCATAACATCTCGAAATCTGCACAAAGTGAAATCTGCCTCGGATGAGGCTATATGTCAACAAAAATAGTAGTAAAACAAAAGGGGTTAAATTTACCGAACAAAAAGGACGACCAAATACAGTAAATAAAATAAAGGGGGTGAGGCAGACTGAAAGAGAGTGTAAATGTGGAACAACAAATACCAAGAAAGGACGCTGGAAATTCAACCACAACCAACAAATCCATCAATTCTCACACACACACACACACACACTCTCTCTCTCTCTCTCTCTGTGTCTCGCAGCTCTCGCTATAATCTTCCTAGGAGCAGTTGGTTTGGAGCATCGGAATCAGTAGTGAAAGGGAGATTGGAAGAGAAGGAGGAGGTAGAGGAGGAGGGTTGGTGTTGAAGAGAGAGAAAGCTTGTAAAGAGAAAGAGCAAGAAAAGCGTTGGTATGTGAAATAAATAACGCCTTCGAATCATGCTATTCGCCGGGGCCAAAAGCGGCTGCATGCTTACTCAACATTGCTTTAGCCTTTCCGTTAGCTTGGAATAGTCCAACGTCCTAAATCACCAAAATACCCTCCTTCCGTCACACACACACACACACATATATATATATATATATATAAAGAAAAAAATACCTTTTGATCTCTTGCAAATTTATCATTTTGATCATTTATTTATTTAATTATTTAAAATAATTTTTCATTTATTTAAAATATCATATTTTGATAATTTAATTTTCAAAAAATTATATATATATATATAAAGAGAAAAATATCTTTTGATTCCTCATTATCACATAATTATTATTTTGATCTCTCATTTATTTAATTGTTTAAAATAATCATTCACTTATTAAAAAATATCATATTTTGATCATCTAATTTTCAAAAAATTACACAATTTAATTTTTCTATCAAACCCTAAACATTAAACTTTAAATTTAAAAGACCAAATTTAGTATTTTCTTAAAAAGTGAGAGACAAGTATAACTTTTTTTAAAACGTGAGAGACCATTTTGGGTATTGGTTAAAAAAAATATTTTACTCTCTACATACATAAATATTTTGGCATTTGATCCTTTACATATTTTTATTTTTAATTTAGTCTCTCACGTATTAAATAATTTTTAATTTAATTTCGCACTTGAATTTTATTCTCAATTAATCCTTCTTTTATAAATTTATTCTCAAATCAATCCTTGCTAACCTTAAAGTTAGTACACTTGGAATTTAACTAAATAAGAGAGACCAAATTAAAAATAAAAATCAACTAATAATTAAATTAAAAATTAATTTATAAGAGAGATCAAAATAAAAATAAAAATTAATAAAAAAACTAAATTAAAAATTAACTCAGAGATCAAAATATATTTTTCCATATATTTTCATATCTTTTATTTTGGCCATTCATCTAATATCTTGTGTAGATGATAGAGTACAGCCAATGCATCTAATTGGGAAGCGGTGCAGCGCCAAGTATATCATATCCCATCAACAATTCTTGTCACATTCGCACATGGCATAAAATATATTTTTCAAAAAGTTGTTTAAAAAATTTAAAAGAAATAATTGAAAATAAAAATAGAATAAAAAGAAGGGATATGGTTGCTTTAAGAGCCAATGGAGTCTGGAAAATAAATGTTTGGCCCTATATAACACACACTCTTCAAAAAATTATTCTAAATAAATTGTGAATAATTTATAATATGACATTTATTTCCGTTATACAAAGGTGGACTTTGATGCTTTTATAGCATTTTTAGAGTGTAATTTATTTTTTTAAAAAAACTAGATTTGACTAACAATAGAAGCTTAGGACTTAATTAATATTTTGTAGAAAGATATATCAAAGTTTATACTATTTGAATGATAAACTTGACCTTAGAAGGAATCAAAGTCAATATAATTTAAGATAGAAATCCATTTAGTTGGAAATTTTTATTTTATTTTGTTTATGCCATAAAAAAATACTGGCTATGAAAGAGTTGTAACAAAATCATTTTGAACAAGCAATTTGGATTTTAGAAATAGAATTTAGTGTACTCTATAGTTTTTTCCAAATAGATTTTTTAAAACATAATTTTTATTTTTTTTATCTTACTTAAAAACAGAAAATAAATTGGATGCTGACTCTTAGAATATTAATATATAAATATATAAATATATATATATTTAAAACACAGTAAAACATATCCGCATTGGTTTCAAAGGATGGTCAAGAGACCTGGGAAGTCTCCTTCTTTCTCATGATATTCTATTACAATGTCTCACACAACTAAAGACTCAACACACTACATAGAAAAAAAAAAAATTATGATTTCACACTATCAAATTTACCAGTAGGTAAATTCAAAGTAACATTTTATATAGAAGGAATCCTTTAAATCCATGAACTGAGTATTTGCATTTAAAGACAGTGTTAAAAAAAATCTAAGATCTAAGGTTTGGTTTTATGCAATTAACTTGCTTACTTTTTACTAAATGCATTCACTGTATTTAGTTTATAAATATAACATATCCAATCATACTCAAAAATTTGAAAATAATGAAAAGCAACCAAATTTGAAAATACAATAAATTTAAGGTGTCATTTTTAATAATTTAAAGTATACTAATATACTTAATTTTAATGTAAATATATAATTGTAATAATATCAATTTAAAAAATAATAATATTATAATTATATTCCTATATTATAACTAACTAATACACTCAAAATTATAAGTGTATTAAAATTTTAATTTAAATTTAATTATAAAATCTATAAATTACTTTAAAAGTAGAGTGTTTAATAGTTTAATCAACTTAGTTCGATCCAACTATATCAGGTCAGGTTAAATCTAATAAAAAAATATAAAATTATAAATTTAAACATATCAAATTCTGAGGTTATTAAAAAAATAAAAAAAAGAACTCAACCTAAAGTCAGCCTAAATTTCAAATCTTTCAAAAACTCAGCTCAATTTGACCTAGGTTTACCCTCTCTTTTCACTGGATCCTTCTTTTTTCTATATCTTTTATCTCTAGTGGTATTACAGTTGGAAAAATTTAGTATTTAGAATTTAAAATTTAACCTAAGAACACTCTTTCACACTCAAAATATCATCCACACATGCATTAGAAACAGAAATCTGATCACCAAATCCAACAGCACAATATCACACAAGATTCAAAAGCAACTTTCAGAATCATTAAGCATAGAATTCATACGCCAAGGCGAAAACAGAGTTCAGAGTGCGAAGTTGAAGAAGACAAGACCATCGCAAACCAATCTCATGCAAAGCAGAGGGTACAGGTGAAACAGGGGAAGAAGCAGACCTGCGAAAGTGACTTGTTCATTCGTACTGTGAGACGAAGAAGAAGAAGAAGAAGAAGATACAAGAAGCTTGAGAAGAGGAGGGTTTGAATCTGGAGGTGGTTGATGAGGATGAAGATAGCGTTTCGGTGGTTCTGTGATGAGAAGGTTTTGAGTGTACGAGGATGTTGGATTCTTTGTTGTGTCCCCAAAACGCATGAGACAGAGGAAGGGATTAGGATATTTTATTTGAGACTCTGTTTTCGCGTTGAGGGAAGAGGATGAGGAGGCACCGGCTTGACCGAAAGGAAAAAGATTTTTTTTTCTTTTTACTGTTAAATTGGATAGAAATCCTTGGAAGATGCGTAAATAATTTTCCTCATGTTCAAAACTTTTAAATTTATATAAATAATTTTATTATTATTAAATGGATCCTTAAAATTTAAATTTTTTGTGTAAATAATAATTCACTTTAATTGTAGGTTAAGTGCAGACAATAGGGATGATTATAGGTGGGTTGGGATTTTATAAGACGTAGAGATCTAGTTCAACCAAGTTTAGTTTAGTCAATATTAAGGATTCCGATTAGATTAAAATATTATTTTAAATAAAATAAAATTTAAAAAATAAAAATATAACATCAAGCCTAGTTGAACCAAGATTCAACTTAGCTTGATTAAAATTGCAAATTCTTTTTTATCTAGTCTTATATGACCGGATCAATTAAGTCTATAAACACTTTTGACAAACAATTTTAATAAAATTTAGAGTCATGCATAAATAATTTCCTTATTTAGTATGTTTTTGCTAGTGAAATTGAAACATGATCAAAATATGAGGGTCAAAATAATATTTTTGTCTAATTTTTTTATAATTAATTAGCACTAAAGTTAGATATCTGTCATTTTTCTTTAAATAGCCAATAACAAAAATTCACAATGTCGGATTTAATGGTCTCTTTTCAAAGGATGGCATTCCTGTGGAGCCTACCATCAATTATCATTTTCTATTTTTATCTCCATTTTTGTTGCACAAAAAGTTCTTCCATTCTCATTTTAAAAAAGTAAAATAAGAACAAATAAATTGAAATGTTTAAGAATAATTTAATTTTAAAGCTTAAGTAAAATCTAATCTAGTTCTAAAAATTAAAAGAGAAATTTAAATAACAAGTTATACAACTTTGGCTGACTATGTCTAAAATCTTTATTATCATTTCATCCTTTTTACAATATATCTATAAAAATGAATTCTTCATGAAAAATATTCTAAAAAATTATAAAGTAATCTAACATATGTTCACTCACATGAACATTATAAAAATGATAAAAATCCATATTGGAAATATTTAGATTGATCAATATATTTGAAATTAATATAAATATAAAGAAAGAGCAAAATATTTAAAAGGACATCACATAAATACACACACACACTTATATTTATATAAAATTAAATAGGGCAAATACCTCAAATAGTGAGATGTATGATTCTCTTGTCTCTAAATTACCTTTGAAAAGTTTTTTTATTTTTATTTTGCATGATGTTTTTTAATAAAAATTTACTGTTTATTTAATTTTTAATAAGTCAAACCAAATGCCTACTAAAAGAATTAGTATGAAAATTTGTTTATAATTCTGAAATTATTTTTAAAAATTTTTGTAAAGAATATTATCAGAAAGTAGTAATTTTTTTTTAACAATAATTGTTCTTATCAGTATAATTGTATCGGAATCTCTTAATAGTTATATTTTATACTGTTAAATTACATTATAAAAAAATGCATTTAGTAGATGGGTATAAAAAGTGGAAGGTAAGTATAGTAACTGCTAATTTTGAATGTGGAATATTTATGTTTTTTAAAAAAAAATTGCTTTTGATTGTGAGGAAAAAACTTCAATTTTTTTTATTTATAATAAAAAAATCGTTCATTAAAACCTTTTTTCTTTTTAACAAAAATTTGACTAAAGACTTAATTTTCTAAAAATATATATCTTTTGTGATAAGCAAATTTAACCTTTTTCTAAGTTAATTAATTAGGCCAGATTGTTAAACACAATGAGAAAAGTATTTTTAAATTGAAAAATGTAAAAAAAAAAAAAATTCTGTTTCTTAGTATATACAGAGAAAAGTGCAGTATTAATTTATCACTTTTATACTTTATAATAATTTGATCTTTCATAAATTAATTATGATAAATCAATCTACAATAAATTCAAATTTGTAAAAAATCAGTTCTTCACAAATTCAATTATATACAAAATTAATCCCTCATTTTAAGTAATGTAAGATTAATTTTGTATAAAATAAAATTTATAAAAGACTAATTTTTCATTAAGAGATCAAATTATCATAAAATATAAAAATAAAAGATCAATTTAATACTTTTCTCAAGCAATGGACGTTGAAGTCTTAAAATAATTTTCAGCATATCAAAAGGAAAAACCGACTTTTTTTTTACCATGTTTAGCTCATAATCTTAAATCACATCAAATTATATGTGTTCATCTTCTTTTGCTTTCTTATTTTGTTCTTCTTTAGCTTAACAAAATCCTAGTTTTATATTAAGTCAATTATTTCAACACATGGAGACTTCACCATCAATGTTCCGTTGCGTAAAAGAATTGCTATAAATATGAAATATTCTATTGGTTAAACGTAAATAATATAAAAAATTAAGAAAAATTAAATTAATTGAATAATTTGATTAAAGATTATTCTCTTCTTGTTTTAAACTTACCCTTGACTTTGACTGTCCTAATATTTATATATATATTACAGAAATTTTCTCTCAAATTTACAGCCTACCAAAGAAATTAATTTTTGGTGTAACATGAAATTAAGATTTTATTCTTAATATAATAATAAAGTTATAATTAGCTAAGTTAATATAAAAATCTGCCATAAAATTATGGTTTTATTTTTAATGTAACCGTTTAAACCATTAATTAATTTTATTGCTATAAAGAACATAAAATTACTCTTTTGTAATTTACATTAAAAAATTTATATTAGAAAACAGTTATATATAATTTCTAAAACAAAAAACATATTAAGTTTAGCCAATCATCATAATTATTTAGTTTAATTTACTAATTTAGCCTTTCATTAATTTTTATTTACAATTTAATTCTTTACTAATTGCTATTATGAATTTAGTCTTTTACTTATCAGTCCATTTTAAATTTAATCTTTCATTAATTTTTATTTTTAAATTGTCTCTCACTAATATAAAAATTAACACATTAAATCCCTCAACCATAATATAATTTGGACTAAACAAAAAAGTATAAAATTAGTCACTTACTTTTGCACTTTGTAACAATTTGCCCTTCACAAATTAATTGTGATAAATTAATTCCCCACAAATTGAAATTTGTACAAAATTAGTCATTCGTAAATTCAAATTTATACAATAATAGTCATTTCATTTGTATTAATGAGGGACTAATTTTACATAAAATAAGATTTTTTAGGGACTGATTTGTCACGATTATTTGTAAGGTACCAAATTGTCACAAAGTGTAAAAATAATAGATTAATTTGGTATTATTCTCGACTAAATAAGCTAACATTCAGATTATTAAAGGATTGAATTGAAAATAAATTAATAAATAAAAGACCAAATTAATAATACAAATAAGTAAGAAACTAAATTAAGAATAAATTGAAAAGTGAATTACTAAATTGAAAATTAAAACCAATAATGAACCAAAATAAATGTTAATTAATTAGTTATAGACTAAAATAATATTTGACTCATATCTATGTATGGATCATTATACAAGAAATAAAGAAAATAAAAGAAATAAGTGAAAAAAAAAATAGGGATTAAATTATGGGATTGATGAAAATGACATGCTTGATCAAAGACAATTAAGTATGTCATAGATGATAAGGGAAGAGATTAGAGATAAGGAGGCACACAAGTTGGCGCCGACAAATGACAATTTGTGACTGAAAGCCTTTTGGGCTGACATGAATATGATGGTGATGCTGTGATCAAAAGTTATCAAATGCCTTGTTTGTTTGTGGGACTAAATCATACACAATTTTTTATTTTTCAAAATTTAGTTAAAATATTATGTACTTTATTAAAATGTATATTTTAAAAACTCATGTTTTTATTATTTTTAAAAAATATTTAAGTCAGCATTATTGTGGGAAGATTTGGAAGAGATATGTGTAATTCATTTATATTTTAAAAGATAATCCTAGGAGCATAGCAGGAATAGTACAGTAATAAAGTTTCTTACACTTATTTATGTAGTCTCAAATTCAAATCCTCTTAAAAACTTCTATTATGTCAAAGAACAAAAAAAGATAATCTCAGGCTAATTGATATTGTGTGACTAATTTTTTTTTTTTTACTTATCTTTCACTACAAAAAATAATCTTGGTTATGGTATATAAATTATATTCAACCAATGAGTAGATTGCAAAAGATGCAAATTTAATGTTGATTAACATAATTTATAAATTTAATTTTAGTCAAAATGTTGTATAATTGTGATTTATATTTAAAAAATTTTATTTGAGAAGTGAGTTTTTTCATCAATATAATTAATGCAAAGCGGAAAAAACTTTTTCGTTTTTTATTTCAATGTAAATAGAAATTTGGAAGAAATCCATAATTTTGAAAAAGAAAAATTTTTAAATCAAATTAAATAAAATTATTTATAAGCTATGCACTCATTATAATATGCCAATATATTTTTAAACTTATTAAAAGCCAAACCGAAAGAACTAGTATGTACTATATATGCTAATAAGAATTGACTGAATTAATAAAACAAAGTTGCGTGAAAAGCAGTTTCAATAGATATATATTTATCAATTACAGTATTATTCTAATTACATATCATATGAATTTTATATATTTACGTAAACAAATTTATTTATTATTGTTCGGTTGGAATTTTGAATATAAAACAAAATGTTATGATATTAAAAAAAAAACTTAATGAAATAATTAATTTGAGCAACCATCCGTTTGTCTCCCTAGATCGGTGAGAATATTGACTATTGTGAACCATAGGTGGCAAAACTGGGTTTTTATATTTTTTATTTATTTTTGGTCAACTTTTATGAAAAAATATATTAAATTATTTGTCTACTCTTATACACAATTTAATCCCTCATAAATATATTATAACAAATTAATTTTTTAAAAATTATGTTTTATATAAAATTAGTTTATTGTTGTTCTAAATAGAAAGATTGATTTTGTATAAATTTATATTTGTGAAGAATT
The DNA here is from genome assembly GCA_037074485.1 of Delonix regia. Taxonomy (NCBI): domain Eukaryota; kingdom Viridiplantae; phylum Streptophyta; class Magnoliopsida; order Fabales; family Fabaceae; genus Delonix; species Delonix regia. The sequence goes on from CM073459.1 coordinate 11,187,615, forward strand.
AATTTTATATAAAATTAAATTTATGAGTGATTAATTTATAGAGAACCGTTGTGAAAGTAAAGACTAAATTTAAACTTTTTTTCACTTTTATTTTTTTTTATTTTTATAATATGTAAATGTGTGTGCGTTTTGGCAAATCATTTAATTTTCTGTTGGGTATTTAATGTTGTGCACGTACCAATAAATGAGAAAATAACAAGGCAAAGCATTCATAAATGTGCCCCATGTGCCTCCAACCTTGAATTTGCAGAAAATTCAAAACCAAGAGTTATAAAATTCAGTTGGAAGACGAAGATTTACCCATATTTAATTAGATATATTGTTGATAAAAAAATAGATATATTGAAATTTAATTAAATTTAAATGTAATTATTTATGTATTTATTATTAAGTTTTGCAATGTTTAATTAAAAATATAATAAATGTAAATTTTAATGATATAATTTAATACTGTTAAAAAAATTGTAAAAAACTACTGGTCCTACTTCTTATAAGTTATTCTCAATTTAATCTTGTTTTAATTTTTATTCTTAATTTGGTCCTCCAATTATCAATTCATTTTTAATTTCTTCTATTATTTATCAGTTTATTTTCAATCTAATTCTTCACTAATATGAATATTTAGACATTTAATTCCAATATAATTAAATTTGATGGGCTAAATAAGCAAACTTTATATTAGTAAGAGAGCAAAAGTAGTACTACTCTTTTAGAATAAAAGACCAAATTGAAAAGAAAAATTAGTGATGGATCAAACTTCGAATGAACTAATAAACAACGGATTAAATTAAGAATGAAAATTAATTATTGATTAAAATGAAAATTAACTAATAAGTGATTAATTAAAATAGTATTTGGCTCCATTTATTATGTTTTTTATTTTAAATTATGTTTTTATAATGTTTTGATTATAAAATTAAATAGTAAAAATGTAAGAAACTTTGAAATTTAATTTACCATGCCATGTATGTGTAGAGCAAATATGAGCTGTAAATGATAGTTTAAACCAAACAGACATAGAAGACAAAATGTGCAAAGGTTTCACAATTAATTTGTCTTTAGAGATTGTTGAGAGTTCTCTTTCTTATAATTTGGAGTAATCATGGCTTCATGTGCTGTCTTTCTTGCCATTTCTTTATATATAAATGACATTTTCATTTTAAAATTATTTAAAAAGAATTTAAAGATTATATATATATATATATATATATATATATATATATATATATATATATATATATATATATTACTAAAACCCTGTTCTAAAACTCTGAAAACTTGTCATAAAATGGTTAGGGTAGGCTTTTACAATTTCAAAATAAGCCTTTTTAGAATTGGAAAAAAGTTAATCAATGGGATTTTAAAATAATTTTAAAATTTAAGATCTTTTAAATAATAATTTAAATTTATGATCTTTAATTTTAATTTTTTTTTTTCATTATGGAATGAAGGAATTCATCAAATTTGAGAATTTTAAATATTTGATTTATTTAAAAGTAAAAATAGTCAAATATTTATTTACCAATAAAGTAAATAAATTATTTATGAATACATATATCAAAATTGAATCCCATTATTACGGTTTTTTTTTTTTTTACACACACACTCATATATGTATAATGAATTTAATATTAATTTATTCTTTCAATCTTGATAAAATTAAAGAAAAAAATACAATTTTGTTTTTTCTCTTTTGACCTTAAAATTAATTTAGTAATCTAAAAAAGAAAAATATCAAATAGTCCTCTATAATTAAAATCTCAATAAAAAACATAAAGGTACTTGACTGATCAATTTGATCCTTCAATGGTTCGCTATTTTTTTGTCTTTTATTTTGAAAGATTATTTTAATATTTTTAATCTTTATAGAATCAAATTGATACTTAAACAAAGAATAAAGACCAAAATAACATCTTCTCTCAAATTAAGTCACTAAAAAAAGGCAAAAAGGATACATTTCTATGTTTAATAATTTTGAATTAACTTATTCATAATATGATTATTTTACATATATATTCCGATTAAAAGCAGAATATTCACATCAACATTAGCAAAGCTAGACAAATTTCTTATGATTTAACCTAAAAAATATAATAATAAAATTAATATTCTAATTTATAACAATATTTAGTGATACATCATTCAGTGGTGACAATTACTAAACTAACCTCTCCTACAATTGAAAGAATATTTATTATGGCAATTAATATATGCAGATGTGGACACATATTATATAGAATTGGCTATTATTGAGGGTGATAATGTACTTAATTATCACTATTATTTGGATGGCTATTCCAAAAGGGATTCTCTCATTGGCCACACATAATTATACATTATCATCTTTGTGTGGTGGTCCTTCTCTTCTTTCATTTTTCTTTTTTCTTTTATTTTCTTTTTGTGTGGTCCTTCATGTTATTAATTATGACATTAAAATCATTTCATCCCTTATGGCCTTTAAAGAATCTTTCTGTTTACTAAGGTACTTGTTCAAATTACTTTGTGAAAATCACAAGCAATATATATATATATATATTATAAAGAAAATAGTTGAAGAGGAAAATGTGGCTTCCTAATTATTTATACTCATGTTTTCCAATCTCATCAAACTCTATTTTTTTTTTTCAAGTTTATGGCGATTTTTGTTATCGGTAAATTATTCTCTCTTATTTTTTGTCTAAATAACATGAATTTTTATTTTAAAAAATAAATATTTATTTTACTGAAATCAAAATATGACCAAATATGTTTAAGAATAATATTAATTTTGGCCATCAAGAATATAACTTGTAAGAAAAAAAAAACGGTTTTTTTAAACTTTTGTGTCATGTTATTTATTATGTATTGAGCACTGTAGAATTAACTTATTTTAATTCTTTATACTCTTTTATGTTTATTGATATATATATATATATATATATATATATATATATATAATACAAATGAATGAATGATACTCTTGAAATTAAATTATTATGTATTCATTTGTTAAATATAAAAAAATATCTTTTTTACATATTCTTCGTTATTTATATTTTTCAATCAAATGATTTAAGAATTTATTAAATGTAGCAAATTATCTATTTTATATTGGTCATATGTATATATGTTTATATATTTAATGCATTTTGTATTATATAAGTAATAGAAGTTGGAGTATTTTAGTCAAATATTATGTTGTTTACTTTGATTACAAGACAAATATAGCTTATTTCTAGATTTTAAAATAGAAAAATTTCTATTTTCAAAAAGAGAAAAAAAAAACCATACAACTCATATATTTTTATAAAAAAATAAATTACCCATCTTTTGTCTCATGTTTTGCTTTTATAGGCCTTTGTTAAATCAACAACCATAGCCCACCTAATTTTTTGTAATAAATTCGAGTGAAATTTCAGAAAAATAGTTTTTTCGACAATAAAAAAACTTTTTAAAAGCTTTTTTTTTTTGTCAGAATATTTAAAGCTTTTCAAAGAAATAGTTATTTGCACAATGAAAAAAAATCTTAAAAAAATTGGGCAACTAGCACCACTCACTCTGTAATATATTTTGCTTTAGGGCAGAATTCCATAATATATTGAAGTGACAAGAGTGTGTCCATTTCTTTATGAAAATACTTTTTTAACAATAAGGGAGTAAAATCTTATTTTAATTTTTCGCTTTTCAGTCTAATCTCAATTTAACCTATTGTTTATTTTTATTCTCAATTTAATCCCACATTATTTAGTATTACTTACTAATTTCTATTATCAATTTGGCACTCTCATTCAACATAACCATTCTCAATATGATCCCTTATTAATATGAAATTTAACACATTGAGTAATAGCCCTTAGCTTTAGTGAAATTTGGACTAAATTTATTAATGTTTATATTAGTAAGGGACCAAATCAAAAATAAAATAACATATGAGAAATCAAATTGAAAATGAAAATAGTGAGCGACTAAATTGAAATAAAATTAAAAAGCGACTAAACAAATTGAAAATAAAACTTACTGAGGGATTGGGCATAACAGGAATAGTCCAATGGTAGAACTTCTCATGCTCATCTGAATGGTTTCGAACTTGAATTTTAATAAAGATAGATACTATAAATTAATATGTAATAATGAGTAAAAAAATAAAACTTACCAAGGGACAAATAAAAAATTAACTGATACATAGAAGATTAAAATAATGTTTTACTAACAAAAAAGTAAAGTGGTTATATAGACACCCACAAAAGAAAGGAACCTTACAAAATAGCATTATAACTATGACTTGTCACTTGACACTGTCACTCCTAGCCTGATATTGAAGAATACCAGCAAACTAGCAAATTCACCAAATGATTTATGAAGGTCTAATCCCAAAGATTGCAATGTAGAATCTTTCTATATATAAATATAAATATATATATATATATATATATATATATATATATATATATATTACTATTGATTTTTAAAATAATTTAGTCATTAAATTAATTTTTTCAAAAAATGATTGATTTCAAGCTTTTAAAAATTATCAAAATTGATAATTTAATTTTTAACGTGGATTGTTGAATGACTAACTGTAGTAGATCTGGATCCGAAAAATGTCTAATTGAATTGATAGTGGGGCATCACACATGCAACTTGTTTTGTTGGCAGTCGTTAGTTTCTTGTCTTTTTTAATAAACAAAATGAAGCAGAAGGAAAAAAGAGAGTTGGTAAAGGACTAAAGAAGAATAGATCCTGTCCATTCTTGGTCTATTACTAATTAATGAAGGATGAATTATGGTGTGAGGGGTGTCATATTGTTTTGTATTGTGCGACTATCAAAATTTCTCATTGTTGCAAGCAATCAATACCTCTTTGACCCTTTGGATAAAAGTTCATTTTGTGTGGATTATAGCCGTAAAAATATGTTTGATTTATTATGTTCAATTTGCTTAATCTACTAAAATAGTAGACTAGATTGTAATTTTTAGTTTATTTAATATATATGGGTTAAACTAATTTGACTCACTTAATTCGTACACTAAACAGATCAATTCGGTAAATTGATGGGTTGTCCTATTTAGGAGGTATTGTGAAATTTTTTTTTATGAAAAGTTTAATATTTTATAATCTAAAATAACATTTATTCTTGTTTTGTTTTTAAATATTTAATATTCAATCAACCATAAATAATATGAATACAATTTTAGTATTAAACTAAAATATTTGACTTGATAATTTAATATTTTTGCATGAGGTTGCTTTTTTTCTTACAAATTCTTTTAAAATCTTTTAATGAGTTAAACATGTCAATCTATTTAACCCACTTGGTGGGTTAGATTCATTATTCCAACTATTAATTCACATAGATCAATTTAGGTAGGCAGAGTTGATCTGTTTTAATACCTCCAGTGTGGATACTCTTAAAATGATATGCTTCATTTATTGAGAAAAAAAATATTATATCAATTCTCCACTTTTAAATTTAATCACATCTTAGTTCTTCATGAATTGAAAGTCCTCCCATCACCAATGTGAAGACGTACAGTACTTGGAAAACCATATTTTGTTGGACCTATATCACAGGAACATAAACAAGGATAACTAGGAAGACTCGAGATTTGATATCCCTAAGGATGACATTTGTTGTGGTTTAGAAGAAAAGCTTTAGTTTTCTATATTATGAAAGCTTCCATGCTTATCATAGCCTTCTAATTGGGGTGAAAGTGGTAAATTCCTACTAATAAATTTTACCAATACAAGAAATGAACATAAGTTCTTTTTCTCTTTTTTGGTCCATGTAAGAGAAGTTAAATTTGGCTCATAAGTGTTTTTCAATTAAGATTGATTATCAATTTATTTATTTTCATTCAATAAAGTATACCTAAAATGAAAAGAATGACAATGAATTTTCTCAGTTAAAATGATCACCTTAACAAAAGGACCTATAAGTGGCCATAGATGAACAAAACTACTTTCTTTTAACAAAATTGCTATATATATATATATATTAATATTTTGAGTAAAGAAATGTAGAGCTGCTAAACAAGGCAACTGGTTCACTTGTCGAGTATCATAGGTTCAAATAACTAATTTGTTTAGACCTACTTAGTTTGGTAGGCTAAATCTTGGACTTAACTCATCTTTTTGTTTAACTCAACAAAAGTTATTAAAAAAATAGTAATCAAATATGTTTATTTGTTTATTTAATTAAAAAAAGGTTTTAAAATTCATTTAGAGCTATCAAAATGGGTTAAACCTACCAGATCAACTTATTTAACTCACAATTTTTATAAGTTAGATATATATGTTCATATATAAACTTATTTAATAAATTCATTTTAACTAAGCTTGTTCAAATAGCGAGTTCAACAAGCCATCTAAGTTTAATGAGCTAACCCTCCTAAGTTGATGTTTTTTTATTTTGTCATTAATTCAATAGTTTTAAGAATTGGGATTATTTTTAAAATTTTGTTACAAGAACAAACCCACTAAGGCAAGACTCAAGTTCCCATGGCGAAGAAATTTGAAGAATTTTATTTCTTATTTTACCTTGTTTTAGTTGTTTAATTAGACATGAGCTATTTAAATAATTATTTTGGTTCAAATGTTAATATTTGAAACATTTGTTTGAGTGTGCAAAATTTATATTTAATTATAAGATATAGTTGTTTATATTTTGGACCATACTTGTTATTGCAATTAATATTATTTATTTTTCTTTATTTAGAAAACTATTTACTATCTTAGTGTGTTAAACAAATTAGCTTATATAATCTACTTGGTGGATTAGATTGAAGTTTCAACCTATTTAAATATAATAAATTAAATTGATTGATTTATTTAACCCACAACTCGTGATTAATCGAGGCGGTTTGATATTTTTTCCACAACTTAGTTACATAAAAATTTTTAGCTAGTGTCTACATAAAAGAAAAATGTACCCTAAAAATTTCAGAGTTTGGATCTTTTGCTGTAGGGATCCAATAGCAAAGGATCTTGTAAGCCTAGCTTGTGGTGTTCGCCACCCATACAAGGGCTCAAACATTTACTTTATATATATATATATAGACTGATTTTCATTGGCCACAACATTTCTTGTAGTGAACCCCTACCACAGGGGATCTTGGGGCAAAATTTGATATCCTTTACTATTTAACTAGAGATAATGCATATCGAATAATAATGAATTGAATGAAAAAGAATTAATGGGATATAAACACATGTTTAATTCCATAATAGTGTTTATAAGATTGTTGTTATCTTGAAAAGAAAATAAGAAATTTACAATTAAATAAAACTTCATTCATTTGCTATGTGTTTTGTTCCTCGCCAATTAAACAAAATGTTATCATTTTAGCTTTAAGTGAAAAATTAAAAAAAATAAAATAAACGAGTTAACTTATAAGTTAAGTAAAGTGTACTTTTTAATAAATGTGTTAATTAAAATTAACCTAAATCCTAAATCTTCTAGATGGAATGCATATTTGATTTTAAATGTATAAAATAAATGTTTAAAACATTGTTGTTGTCTTAAAAAAAATGTGACAAGTTTAAAATTAAATGAGTTTCAATCCATTTTCTGCGAGTGTAGTCTATTGTTATTGGAATGGAAAAAATGGCAAGTTATGCAACAAACTTCACCAATTAAACCAAAATCTACGTTTTTAGCTTTGGGCGAAAGATAAAATCGAATAAGGTGAACAAGAAAATTCTCAGCTTAAGTGGATTGTACTGTTCAATAGGTAGATTAAATGAAACAAGTTAATTAATTCATCTTTAATGAAATACAAATTTTAATCCAATGTACCAAAAGAATAGATCAAATAAATCAATCAAGTTGGTCCCATAGTGAGAATGTTATCATTTTGGTTTTTCATGTTTCAATTTAGTTAAACTTTAGTCATTTACAAATTTAAAGTAATAAAATGACCTCTTAATAATTTATAACTAAACCAAATAAGTCCCTCTATTATCCTCTCGTTAGAAAAAGAAAAAGGCTAAAACGTATTATTTTCTAACACGTGAAGGTTAAGTGTACATATGAGATAAGTTCTTTTTTTTTCTATGATCACTAACACTTCACAAAGTATGAAGCATTTTTAGCGCTTTTTTTTATTATTGAAGTTAAAAGAAGAAGCCATGAATAAGATATCAGTTTATTTTTTACCATTACCAACACTTTATCAGGTATGAAATATTTTTAAAGTTTCTTTGATCAAATTTATATCATATTCATGGTTTCTTTTTCTAACTTTAGTATAAAAAAAAAACCTTAAAAATATTCACACCTAATGAGGCATTAAGTGAAGAAAAAAATTTTATCTTATGTGTGTTTTTAATATCTGCGTTATTAGAAAATAATTTATCTTTATTTTTTTTTAACAAGATGATAGAGGAACCTATTTAGTTTATACTAAATTCTTAAATGATTATTTTATTACTTCAAATTTAAATTTATAAAAAATTAAATTATTATTAAATTAAAATATGAAAAATTAAAACAACAATTTTTCCAATTTTATAGCTGGAAGTGAGTGAAAGCTTAAAAAAAAGAAGCATAAAAAGTGAAAACATGAAAGTGAGAGGCCAATTAGAGTTGATGTGTTGATGACAACCTCCACTTTTCAGCCAAAAGTGCATCTTCAGAAAGTGAAAGGTGAAGATAATAAAGCAAACAATTTTTCGGTGGAAGACACTTAATTCATGGCGGGAAGGGTGTCCATTGAGAGGAAAGAAGGTTTAAAAATGAATTTAAAGAAAATAATCCATTTGATTCTGGTTCATTTATATGTTTTCTTTTGTTAACTTACGGAAAATAATATATTTTTAATTTTTTTATTTATTATAAAATTATTATTTTAATTTTTTATTTATTAAAATATTTAAAATAGTCTTTCATTTATTAAAAAATTTAATTTCTTTACTAAATTTTATTAAAAACTAAATTTGACATATTTTTTTAAAAATAAAAAAATAATTCTAATATTTTTTAATAAATAAAATTATTTTAAATATTTTAACAATTAAGAATTAAAAATAATAATTTTATAATAAGTAAAAATTATAAAATATAAAAAGAAAAAAGTAATAATATTTAATCATGCATGGAATTATGTGCATTAAAGTGACGACTAGACTTGATTTCTATCTTTGAGTGTGAAAGCAGCAAAGGTGGCAGAAAATTCAAAGTTTAGATAGGGATTTACACAAAAGGGCTTGGTTAATTATTGTCTATTCAAACTTCTTTATTATCTCCAACTTTTTTGAAAGTGAAAATTACTTTCTTGGTTCCTCAATTTTAACTTAATAACGGTTCAGTCATTATAATATAGTCCATCAAGAATTTATCAATAAATAAAATAAATTTTTTAATTTTTTTTGTTAAAATTTTTTAAAATAGACTATTTTCTGCTTATATGATTGTTAGATGTATACGAGGAATACATTTTCTTTTCCTATCATTACCGATACTTTATCAAGTGTAAAACAATTTTAAAATTCTCTTTATCAAATTTACACTATATCCACAATTTTTTATTTTAAATTTGATCAAAGAAACCTAAAAATATTTTACACTTGATTATGTGTTGATTATAATAAAAAAAAAACTTATTTCACATGTGCATCTAACCTTAACGTTAATAGAAATTAGTCACCTTAGTGCTTTTTCAATGGGAAGATGATAGAGAAAATTTGGTTTACTCATAAACTTCTAAATTCGTAGAGGTTCACATTGACACAAATTTAAGATTTGAGGGAATAAAATGATAATTTTTTTTTTAAATTAAACTTTGAGGGCCCATTGAGTTCACATCACACCCCTTTTAATAAACCAAATCACCTCTAACTAACCTATTAATTGAAGAAAACAACAACTGTAATTACAGCTGCTAGCAGGCAAAACTACAATTATCACTAGCTGGAGTGCACAAGCAGAGGTGAAGTATGTGGACACATTTTTGTGATTTCATCCAAGTTTGAACTTTTATAAATTTATTTTAATAATCTACTTTTAACTAATATTCCAATTTGAATTTCATAGTGACTATTCCAATACCTCTCAACCAAATTTGGTTGGTAAATTCCTATAATCTAATTAGAGAATATATTATTTTAGTCTCTAATTTATTATAAAATTATTATTTTAGTCCATTACTTTTTTTTTAATAGTCCCTCTATGTATTAAAATTTGTTACTTTTGACTTCTCAATATGAATTAATAAGATTCAATTTGAGAAATTATATATAATAATGATTTTAAAAGTAGAGGATCGATTAACATTGGTAAAAGTTTTTTAAAATAAATGAGTGAAGACTAAGATGACAATTTATTGATAATTTAGGGACCAAAATAATATTACTCTAACTATATGAAGAACTTGATCTCACATTTAATCTTTTAATAAGTTAATTATAAATTAAAAAATAAAAATTCAAAATGCATTCAATATTGAGAACATTAACTATATTTATGAGTTGTAATAAAAACAAAAACAGCCTAAACATTCCCATGTGAAGCAAAATTATTACTTTGGACTCTTCTAAAGCTCTTCCAATAACTAAGCTAATTAACCACATGATAATCACTGAACTGAGAGTCTGGTCTTTCTTTTGCATTAACATTCATTCATTTTTATTATATGGAATAACATTTTCATAAGTGCAGTGTGGTAATTTCAATCTAGTGAGGCCTTTTTGGTAAGTGACATTTCTATTTGATGCACTTTTGTTATATGTCAAAAATTAGGTCAAACTCCAGCTACCCCATTTGTCTCCACCCACCAAGTTGTCTGCAGTAACATAGATCGGACAGTCCATAATTTAAAAAATTATTAATTATGGTTTTTATAAAATTAATCTGACAATTATAAACATTTCAAAGACTTAATTCAACGGATAAGAATCATTTAACTGTAATTATTCTCAACCGTTGAGAATCATACATCGCCACCTACTCTTTTTTCTTCTTCTTCTTTATCTATTCCTAGGCAAATAGTTTGTATTATTGTGAAGAACTTAAAATAATGGTGAGATAAATGATTTATTGAATTGTTTAGTGAATGCGAAAGAGTTGAACCTATTTTTTTTTTTAACTTAGTTCTGTTTTGATTTTCAATAGATTGAAAGTTTTAAAATAATCTTCTATTTTTAAATTTATTTTTATTTTGATAATTTACCAATTAAAAATATCCAAATAATTCTCTAATTTTTAAGATTTGACTTAAAATATATCTTTTTAAGCAATAAGCAAACAAATAACACACCCACGATATAGTAAGAAAGAGATTACTTTGAGTCAGATTTTTAAAAATAAAGGATTGTTTTTATATTTTTATGAATAACCAAAAAGAATTATGTTAAGATTTTTAATATATTTTCCTCTTAAAGATGGCATTATCATATCATTAAGGGATCTTTTCGTACAAAATCGACGTCAAGGGATTCCTCATTACTGTAGAGTGACATGTTTTATAATGTTTGTTGCTTGCAAGTCTCATTCACTAGGTGATGAAAAGAGTAAAATAGAGAGTGAGATGGCAATAATGGAGGCATAAAGAAACCCTAAAAAGGAGAGCATGAGAGGAAGATGCAGCCAACTGTGGAAGCACCCAAATCAAGCAAGTTGGTAATGTGGAGACACACTGCCTCTTGCAATCATCCACCTCACAAATCTCTTCATTCACAAGCAAGCCAATTATAATATTAAGTACTATTCCATCATGCACTTTTATAATTGTAAGCACTCAAATGCATCATGTTTGGATCAATTTGTGTTTGCATAAAATCAGGTCATGGTGTTTTTCTACATTTGATGCAAAATCAAAACACATAAATGAAAAAATACCTTTTTAGTTCTTCACTTATCGTAAAAATATTGTTTTGGTCCTTAATTCGTAATGTCATAAATCAAGGACGGATCTAGGATTTGATGAAAGTCTTTGAATCAAATATTTGAACCAAAGAAGCAAAATTTTTACAATCGAAGGGAGTGAACTCTTATAAATTAAAGAATTAAATTAAGAATATAACATAAAATTATTTATAAAAATTGAAATATTAAAAGTCCAAAGGGACACTCCCTGCGCCCCTTTGAATCTATCTCTACTTAAAATGGTCTTTCACTTATTGAAAAATATTATACTCGATTATTTACTTTTTACAAAAATATATCATATTTAGTCCATTTATCTAACTTAAACCTTAAATTTTAGAAACTAAATTTGGTATTTTCTTAAAAAGTGAGTGATTAAGTATGATATTTTTGAATGAATGATGAACTATTTTTGACATTATAGTAAGTGAGGGACCGAAAAAACTATTTTACTAAAAAAAAACAAATGCGACTAAAAATTTAAGATTTTGATAGTAGTTACATGATATATGTTCTACAATGTGCAATTAAAATTATGAATTGATAGGTTAATTCTTGAGATGAAGTTTCTCTCTCAAGTCATGTCAAGTTATGAGTCTCAATAGATTAAATCGTAAATCTTAAATTTTAAATAATTTTATAAAAGGCATAACCTTGTAGTGTTAAATTGTAAAAAGAAAAAAAATCTATGAATCATATTTTTATAGAAAAATTAATAACAAACACCAAAAACTTGTATATATTTTATAAACACAAAAAAAGGAATCTTGGATTTTCTTATTAGTGTCCAAATATGAATCAATTGGCTGACTACAGCTTCAATTGTTTGTCTTTACAATTATATTTCATGTTGCTTTATTTTTATAAGTTTGGATTAAAATATTGATATTTTCTTTCTTGTTTTTTTGGGTTTCACTTTGTAGTATGTACACAATAAAAATGTATTGTAAATGAATTGTTTTTATAGAGAAATTAAGATACAATCTCAGTAAAATCTTTAGTACACTCATAATTTTGAGTGCACTAATGTATCTAGTTATAATTTAAGAGTATAATTGTAATATTATTATTCTTTAATTGATATTATTACAATTATGTCCCAATATTATAACTGAATGCATTGGTGTATTCAAAATTATGAGTAAACCAAAGATGACACTTATAATTAAAAATTTCATAACAAACATACAAATTTGATAGATATTTTTTATCAATACAATTGATGGTAACTCTTTTAAGAAAAACACTATTTTGATTTCTCACTTCTAAATTTTAGTCTCATTTTGTTTTTCTATTATGATTTTAAGATTTATAATATGTGAAATTGGCTTTAAAAAGTAAAAAATTATTTTAAAATTTTTAATTCGTAAAAAAATAAATAAAATTAAAATTAAAAAAACAAAATAATATTTTTCTTGTAACTCTTTCTTTGTGCCCAAAGTCACCACCAAGTTTTAATGTTGGTAATCTAAAAATAACCCTCATGATGAGCACCCTTTGTTTAATATTTTAACGAAATGATTAAGACAATATATTTATTTATTTATTTTTGTTTTCAGTGAAATCTAGACTATGGATTCCAGCATGCTTGTTACTTTATGATCATGTGCTGAGAAAGAGACAAGCATGTCACACAAACACATACATACACACAAGAAAAACAAAATTTGTTGAGGACAGTTTTGTTGGATTATGTAGTGATTTCTATATGAATATAAAATTAATTATTTATAATCTATGGAAAATTTTAATAAAATAAGAAATTCCATCTCTTAAAAAAGCGAACATTTCCTTATATGTGATATTACCTAAAAAAAAAGGGCACATAAATAAGTTCTACCTATCGCTAACTTATTGACTTTAATAGAAGATTGATTTCCCATTATACCTCGCAAGGGTGGATGGATCCAGAGAGAATTTTTCACATTATATATCTTTAAAATTTTTAATTTTTATATATAATTTTATTTTATATTCTTAGTTTGATTATTTAATTTATTTGTTCCCATTATATTTTTTTAAATTATAATTTTTATATATAATTTTATTTTATATTCTTAGTTTGATTATTTAATTTATAATTTTGTTGCATTTAGATTGTAAAAAAATTATTTTTATTAATTCAAATATTTGATTTGAACACTTATGTATTTTTAAATTAAATTCTAAATCCGTCTCTACTCGCAACTGCACTTTTTATATGTTAATAATTTGTCATGATGACCTATACTTCACAAGTGAAATGAAAATTTTTTTAATCATTAAATTCACTTTAATAATCTTGTTTTTACTTTTTCATTTTTGTAATAATGCTATAGTTTCAAAATAAATCTAATTTCACAAAAATGTATTCTTTGTAAAAATATAATGCACTCTAAATTTTACAAATTTTTTTTTATCAGTCGTATCAAATTAGCGTAAGTGTTTCTTAGTTAATTTATTTTTCTAATTTAATGAAAAGAATGACTATTCAAAATTTTAACAAAAAAATAAATGAAAAATCCTCCCCAATTCGACCCCAAAATATTCACATTCTAGGGCCTATATTTGATGATGAAGTACCCAAAAGCCCACAATTTAGTAGCCCACATCAAAAGATCACCTTGAGAAGTGGCTTATCTCCAATATCTATACTATAAATAGTAATTCAGATTTTTTTAAAAAAAAATTTAGATTCAATAGTCAATATTAAAATAATTTTATAAATCTAACACTCTATATTTAAGATTAAGTTATCAAAATTAATAATACTAAGAAATCAAAATTCACAATCTTAATCTGAAAATTAGACTTTATTAATTGTAGAACTTGCAGCTAACACTCCACCCATAGATAATAGGCTAATTTTAAATACTACAAATTTGATTTTAGTTGCAGACTCTAATTTCTAATAATTGTTGAAGTCAAAGCTCTCGTACAATCAATATTAAAATAATTACACAAATCCAAGAATCTGCGTTTAAAATTAAATTATCGAAATCACTAATTTTAAAAAAGTAAAATTAATATCAAGCAAATAAATATTTTTGTTTGGTTTCGAAAACAATTATTATTGAATAAAGTCATACATTAAAAATTTTCAATTTTCATAATTAAAATTTTTATTTTCCTCTTAAATGTTCCAGTATACTGCATGCAACATATTCGAAAAATCCATGAAGCATGAAGCAAAGACAAGTTGTAAGTATGTGGGCATCAAGAATTTAATAAGGCTGACCAAAATGTCTTCATCGTATTGTTTTTGGGTCTTTTCCATTCATAGAAGGTATATATATATATATATATATATATATATATATATATATATATATATTTATATATAGTGACGTCGTAAAACTGCAGTCTCAAATCTCCAAGCACAATCACTTATGGTGGTTGCTCACAGAACCAGATCCCAAATTTCAAGCCCTTAGTGGAGAATTAAAGTATATATATATATATATAGAGAGAGAGAGAGAGAGAGAGAGTAAAGCTTATTGATCAATTTGCTTCTTCCATGATTGCCATTGTTGAAGTTAGGGTTAGGGTTCCTATTTGCACTTCGAATCTGAGGCCATAAATGATTGATTCTATGAGGGCTTTGACTTCTACAACTATACCAAAAGGGGTCACAAATTTTAGTGCGCAACTGAAATCGAAAGCACTATCGATCCGAAAATGCTATTCAAAAGTTAACGAATCATGTGCAGGTGAGGTTCTATGGCAGATTTTGTTGGAGTTTGGATCCTGTAAAGCAGAAGGGGCTTCGAGAAAGTAATACCATGAGAGTGTATATTTGGTTCATGGCCTTTCTTTCTACTCATTCCCTATTTTCTCTCTTTCTTTTTACTTAAGAGACATTTTACTAATTCTATACGTTAGAGGATCCAGATCGATTTTGTTATTAGCAAATGTTTTTTTTTTGGGGTCAAATTGTTGGTGGCAAATCTTAAATGTGGGATCAAAATTAATTAATTTTTTCAAAATATATGAAATAATTGAAAATACCAAAAGTAAAGTATGAGTAAAACAATTCCAAAATGCAAGATAACAAAGGATTTTTGGCTCAAAAGCAGCCTTAATCAAATAAACTCGTTTAGAATGATGACGTGAATTGAATTTCTCTTAATTAATATGAAGTATAGCTCAAAATACCTTTTGAATTAAAAGTTATGATCATTTAAAGTTAAATTACTTGCTTATTCACAAATCACAATAGATCATTATTTAAACTTTTGACAATTATTTACTTCATGAACTCAAATCTCATTACACATCCTATTGTCTATTATAAACCATGATTAATTTATCAGTCATATTTAATTTTTGTGAACTCATCTTTAATTGTAATAGCATGATAAAATACCAAGAATTTATGTGTAACTTAAAATGTTAAATCATTTATAAATTTACCCAAAATTATTCTAACATGTCCCTAGTAGAAGTGTTTGAGATTTGACAAGCTATTTCACAAAATGATATCTGAATTTGAAGGGAATTTTTTTTTTTTTTTGCCAATGGTAAGTGTAGTCATTAATCCGACAATTCAAATTTTATTTTAATGATTGGATTCAATAAAAAAAAAAAATAATTATAACCGTATGCAATTATAATTTATTATACAAT
Source organism: Delonix regia (assembly GCA_037074485.1). Taxonomy (NCBI): domain Eukaryota; kingdom Viridiplantae; phylum Streptophyta; class Magnoliopsida; order Fabales; family Fabaceae; genus Delonix; species Delonix regia. The sequence goes on from CM073459.1 coordinate 11,204,059, forward strand.
TATAACGGCATTAACGGAAATCGATTTGAAGGGACGGCTCTTAATGAACCTGGGAAGACAAGTTTATTAGCATATATTATAATGCGGTATAACATGCAAGAATCCACTCAATTGTACTCAAGCAATATGTAGTAGTGGAGATCATCCACTAACCAAAAAGAAGACACAATAATTAAAGGGAGTTCTTGTTAGTTGCTTTTCTTTTCTAGTTTTCGGAGATGGCAATTATATAATATATTCTTTGTTGCATCTATTGATTAAATAAAAAACAATAAAATGCTCAAGTTGTATAAATTCTAAATTTTTTGAAATCATTGATTCATTTTATTTTAAAAATAATTGTAAAATTCTCACTTTAATTTTTTACATAAAAAATTATCACTTTTAGTTTCTCACTTTTAAGATAATTATACATAATTTTTTTAAGCTAAATCACGTAATTCTCTTAGAGGAATTAAAAGTAATAATGTTTGGTTAGTGGGAGGTTATTTTATAAAATAAAATAAATAAAAAATTAAAATAACAATTCAATAAATTAAGATTTAAAATAATGTTTTTTTTTTCATCACGAATCATACCTTCCAAAATTTTGAATAATCTGAAGCACATACTTCTTTTGAGTAAGAATGCGAACACATAATTGATTACAATATAATTCTTGATTCCTTTTCCAGAAAACCAAGTATGAAGTATTATTTTGTAATATTCCAAAAGCAATATTTTTTATGGACGTTATTAAATGCGAATATTGTAATATGTTTCCCACCAATACAAGAACTATGGTATATGGCTTAAATGAGAAGATATTCAGCTTGTCAATTGCTATTGAAAGTTCAAGTTCAATCGATTATGAACGTTCATTGATTCACATTTTTGTTTTGTCAAAAAAAAAAATCAATTATGCAAGTAAAGGAAAAAAAAATAGAAATAATTAAGCTTCGTAGAAGTTATTTTCTTGAGTCTAAATTCACTATTAAACTTTGAAGGAAAATTTTCACAGAACTGATTGCTAAATTATCTTCATTTTTTTTGGACTTAAAGAAAGATAATATTCATATTATTTTGATTATGATTATTATACATGCAAGCACACATTAACAGTGGCAGAAAATTCGTCTGTTAACTTGGGCTTCTTTCTTATTCATTGGCCCAAGGCTTTTTTCTAATTCATGGGTCCAAAAGGGGTCGTTGCTATCCGATTAATCATAGCAAAAATAGGGAGAATTAATCAAGTCTTCTAAGTTTAAAATATTTATCATATAGGATCTTAAATTTCAGAATTATTTTGAAGAAGATAATTAACATATTCTAAAGAAATACATAATAAAGAAGTCTCAAAATAAGATTCTAAAATCGTACGCAAGATCCTTCAGAATAAAAAGCAAAAATTTTTTCCTTGAATAATTCAGAATAATTTTAAAATTTAAAATCCTTTACATTATAGTAAATATTACAATCGCATAGCATTTAAGCATAATTTATCCAATGTAAGATGGACTAGAGGTTAGAACTCATGGCAAGCTCATTAGGCACAGGTCCAAACCCTCAAAGGCTCCATCACCTCCACGTCAAAACTCTTCGCACGTAAGGGCATACTTCAAATTTGTGTCATACTCAAGACTAGATCAGATTTAATGGCAGGGCCACTTTTCAAAACGCAAGACTTGGCCTAACTCCATTAGGCTTGGCTAGTGACCAGGTGACTCAAGTTGCGTTTGAACAACTTGTAAATTTTCAAAGAGGAATGGTAATAAATTAAGACTTGAGATGAAGAAAAAAAACTGAACGAAAAATGATTAAAATTAAAATTGATATTAATTAAGATTTAAAAATAACTAACATTTATATGAAATAATATAAAATAAATGATTAAAAATAATTTTTTAATCAATTGACCTTGTGACCTAATCAAGCTAGTTAAAATGCTTTTCTTTTAACTCACCCTAATTCAACCCAATATGATGAGATTAGATTAGCTGGGCTAACATGTACTCCCTTACAAGATAAGATCAATTCCATACTAGAATCTGTCACTAATTCATACTATCAATTAGTTATCAAGAGAAGCAAAACCAGAAATATTAATATGTCCAACTATGGCTTTGCTTTTCCATATCAAACATCACTAGGATGCATACAAGGTTAAACAGAAACATCACCGGTATGCATACAAGGTTAAACAGTCGATTATATAATGGATAATCATTTTACGACTGACTCTGACTAGGACCAAATATCTGTACTAGATGTCAACCATTGATAATTGACTTATAATGATCGGCTATAGCTTCATATATGGCGCCTTCCTCAATAAGATTCTTGATGGATAACCTGCAAAGCCAGAACCTATGTCAAGAAAATTCAACTAGGTAGCATGAGAAGGGAGGGAGGATAGACAGAGACATGAGCTTATCTAACGGAATTCCAAGATGCTGTGCAATAAGTTCACGAGGGACACCCTCATCCCTTGCCCTGAAACATCAGAAAGATAAACTTGTGAATCCTGGACCTAATTTTGCTAGTAACAATTCTACCAAAGAGTTTATGTGTATGTGCATAATGAAATAATTACAAAGAACATAATGATTAACGAAATTTTGAAGAACATTAATAAGTACCAATGTATGAACCTAGCAATCACTGAAGTGTACACTTAAATTATAAGTGAGTTCATGTACATCAACCTGGCAAAGGTCATCATTTATATTGTTCCAATACTTAGTTGTTTCACAGATTAATTTTGATTCTTGCCTGCGCTGATGTCATGATTTGAGAATATATGCACCGTAAATTTTCTACTTTTGTTTGTTTCAGAAGGAAGATTGAAATTAGTTTTAAGGATTCATACAATAGACCCCACATTCTAGAGATTAGTGTTTTTCTTTCTCCTTCATAACAAGAACCAAATTTATGGAGACATCTCTCAACCCTCAGTAGGAATGACATCTATTACAACCATACAAAAGAAAAACTATTCCGTCCCTCTACATACAGGGCCAAGATGGCTAGTTGCTGTTTAAATGATCGCTAATATGTTTGGATTTAGTGAGGTGGGGATGAGATGGAAAGGAAAGTGGGGAATGGAAGAAGTTACCTACCCATTGTTTGGAGAGGGGAAAATAATAGGTTTAAAATACAACGTAAACCTCACGCCAACTTTACTTGCGAAAACCATATGATTTTTCTCACATGACAAGTAAACAATTCCATATATGAAATTACCAAAAATTATTAATTTACACCCACTCAATAACAGAACAAACAGAAAATTCATTATTTTATTTCTGCTGTAGATGATGTGTTTGATGTTGCCATGTCCAAGAAATGAATGTATGAACACAGATGCATATGCATTGGAAGCAAAGACTCGCATGGATACACCATCCAAGCAAAACTAGGGCACCCAGAAGGAAGGGCAAGGGAGTCAGCAAGATGTTCAATAAGATCAAGTGAATAACATATACAAGTAACCTTTTAGAATTACCTGTTTGTGGGAAGATGCAAGATATCTAAGACCATATCTTCAACACTCTTCTGACCATTGTTGTATTGACTAGAGTGCTGGTAAGAAAAAGAAAAAAAAGGCAGGACATCAAATAAGATTTTAGTAAAGCGGTCAAAATTGAAAAATCATAATTAGTCCACTCTTACTTGATTTGACGGGGCAGCTTGATAACCATTTGTGGGAATGATAGGTGTGGAATTGGTCATATGTTGCTGAATTGGGACAGTGTTCTGTAAATTTTTTATGATGAAAAATACGAAAATAAAAAGAAATTAGCATCTGAAGCACAATCTTGTAAGAATCATATATACGCATTGAAATCATGTCAAACTCAGACATAATGATACGGCCAAAAAAACTCAGACATAATTTGCAATATTCTAACTTATACCCGTAGCCTGGTATTATAGAGATGGACGTATATGCAATCAATGAAGTGGCTTGCAATCTCGTTAAAGTCGTTCAAAGGCCTATAATAAACAACACCAATGTTGATTTCGAAAGTCAAAACAATACTTGGACCATCACAGAAATTTAATAAAACCAAGGATATGCTTTTTTGAGATAATTCATACATAAAAGTAGGAAAGAAGACTACAAGTACAAACAACTACTACAGAATCAGAATAATACAGCAATCACAAAATCTTCAAATGTTCATGAAGAGTCAATAAAAATCCATGGAAGTTATTTAAATCAACTTTTTCATAACACATATCAATATTCATAACTTGAATTTCAAATGAATGAAGGTTAACTAGTGAATGCATTGAGAAATCTCAGTAAGGCACTGATTAAACTGTAAACAAAATACCAGATCTGTCTCATCATTCGCCTGATGACATGGGAACTAGCCCCTTTACAACTGTCTTTTGCCAATAGTCGTTACAGGCTAATAACATATCCAAGAAAATGCTAACTATTGAACTGCTAAACTCAAATATGGAAAGGTAAAATTCAAATCACACCTAAAAGAGAATACATTTAATGTCCTTCTTCCCTGAAAGCCTTTTAAATGCCCATGTAAGCGCACATACATTCCATCCCTGAACGAAAAAAAAAAAAGACAGATTTATTATGACATTTTATGAAATGAAATAAACACCGTTAGAAAATAAAGAGGCAGCAACTAGCAACCATATTGTTACAAACCACCTCTCTACAGAGGGACCAATTATGTTTGTGTGTGTAGTTCTATGGGAGTAATGATTAACGGGAAGATTGCCAAATCATAAAATTCAAACAAACTGCATCAAGTTATAATTTTAACAAGTGTTGGTGGCCCAAAAAATAAACAAGTTTGATGTCCATACGCAAGTAACCCAAAAAAACTCATAGTTTATAAAAAAAAAGAATCTAATGAAAGAATCTAAAATTTATGAAACAAAGAAATCTTTCTTGTCAGTCTATTATATATTTTTTGATAATTTTCTTAGAAAAATCACTCATTGAATGTAACACCACTAGTAGTATCAGATGAATAGGAAATCCAAGCAAAGCAATATAACATCATACCTAATACCCTCCGCTTCATTCGTGTCTACAGCTTCCTGGAGCCTGTACATACAAAATTACCCAACATTGAGGAAAATTATTAGACCAGAAAAAGTAAAAGGAAAAAAAAAGCAAAACATCGACAGTATAAAACAAAATTCACCATTTATTACAGTCAATCCTTCCAGTCCCATCATCAAGTACAAAAGTAACATCAGTAATCCTTCCGGCTTTGTTGCACACCCTTCCTACGAGAGTAACCTAGACATGATTTTAGATCAAACTGTTAGAAGAAGAGGAAAGCACACCACAACCAATTATCAGGTTCTAATTCAAGGAACTCACATTATTAACATCCACGCCATCAATAATCATGTTAGACTTATCATCGCTTGACAGAAATGCATCATTTATCTGCTTGATCGTCAGAGGAAGCAATGACTGAGCATCCCGATTCTGCAAAATGGATGTATTATGTCGGTTCAGAAAGGAAGTTAACTTTCAATAGTAAGAAAGATAAGTCAACCATAAATAATAATGATTTTCATCAAGATTCGGAAAAAAAAAACAGAAATCAAAATACAGCAAAACTATATTGTTAATTGCTTAAAGAAAATAGAAAAAAAGCAGATCAAACTAGAGTTGTAAAATTGGACAATGTAAAATTGGACAACCTCTTGCAATTCTATGATTAGCATACCAAAGCCCTAACCACTCTAACCAGAACTTATAATCTAGATCTCTATACAACAGAACGCAAGAGTATGGAAACAGTAGAAGTAGAACTAAGCTTCGCGGCAACTTCAGCTTATGCAAATTATAAAGAAGGTGAAAAACTGAAAAAGCAAAAAAGCAAAAAATGAAAGGACAAAAAGTGTACGTGCCTTGGAGGGGTAGAAGGAAGGTTCTGCGCCCTGTGTTGCCTGAGACGGCATAAATCCACCGCCGGAGAAGGCTGCAGCGCCGTCGAAATCGCTCGAATACATGCTTGTTCTCTCTATGCAGTTCTGAAATCAAACCCTAATGGCAGAGAACAGCAACACACAGTCCCCTAGTCGAGAAATTTGAAATTTCGGAAGTGGTGTTCTACAACTTCTATGGTTGAATTGTTTGATACGAAAATGAATTGGTTTTCGCGCCATTCTTCTTACGGGAACCCGGATTATCTGGAGTGATGGTAGATTTTTCAGTAATGATAACAAAATATTAATATTTTATTAATATTAAATTAAAAATTTTTAAAAATAAAATTTTTAATCGGTGGTTACTGTAGAATCGGAGGTGATCCATGCCTTCGTAAAGTGCTGTTGTCCCATTAGGCCAACGTATCCATTAGACTTGATAGGTGGATTTTTTTTTTTTATAAATAAACTTATATAGCTTTTTATATATTTATTTTAGATTCTTTTAATTATCTAATGATACGTGAATAATATTTTAAAAATTGAGAGTTAATAATATTAATAAAAAAGTGAATAAAGTATAAAAATTGTTAAAATATCATTAATTGATTGAGAAATCTAATATAAGTATATAAGGAATAATAAATAAATTTTGTCTTTTTAAAAATTGGGTTTGAATTTATGTTCAAAAAACGTGAGTTCGCATTTTAATTGAATATTTTTATTTAAACTTTTATTTATATATTTTGGACCGGCTAATTGGGTTATTTAAAGAAAAAATCAAATCAATGTTATTTAAGATTTTGAAATAAATAACGTAAATAATTGTTTGTATTATATGTAAGATTATATATTGAGAAGTTGTAAATACAAATGAAATATTGTATTGATATAAATTTTTTAAATAAGAGGTATTATTTTTTAATTATTTATCAAAATATCACATTACACTAAATTTTTTTTTATATATAATAAGATTTTATTAATTAAAAAAAGTATTCATTAGGGCTTTTTGGACTTAAGTTGGGCTGTAAAAAAAGTCAAAATTTGACCTATTTTGCAAATTGAGCTTTTTTATTCGAGCTTTATCTTTTCGGGCTAGACAAATTTTTTAAGTTATAATTAGGTCTAGTTCCCACCCCACTTCTTTGCAGTCCTTCAAATTATTTTCGAGATAAAAAATTCATTTCTTGAATGAAGTGAAGAAAAAAACTAAAGCTGTTTTCTTATATTAATTTTTTACTTAATATATGATAAGTGTATAAAAACTAATAATATAAAAGCATATAATTTAATTCAAAACTAATTTATTTGCTTCAGCGTTATATAGATCTTACATAAAAATTAATTTGTTTTATTATATATCAATACATTTTAAATCAATGGTATTTATAGTAAAAAAATGAATTTAGTAATATATTGTAATATAAAAAAAATAATAAATTAAAAAAATTTATAAAGTTAGTTATGTGAGACTGGTGAAAGAGAAACAAAGACAATGAACTCAGAGAACACCATCATAAATCATTTAACTATATTTTGTTTTTTTTTATTTTAATTTTGTACCATATTAAGTTATATTTATAGTCTCTTATTAAAAAATTTAAAAGACATTTAATTAATTATTTCATTATTTTTCTTCTTGACTATAAAAATTTTTTGAACTTCGTAGAATTAATTTATTAATTTTCTTGTTTACTCTAAAGAATTCTCATACTTTAGAAAATTTCCTATTTATGAGATGATTAATTAATTTTTAAATTAATTATTTCATTCTTTTTCTTATATACTATGAAAAATTTATGTAGATTAATTACTTCATTATTTTTTATTAATTACAAAGAATTTATGCACTTCAAAATATTCTTGATACATGTTTGAGAAAAGTAAAAAGTCATCGCATGAGAAGCAGAGAATTTGATCAATTAAGCATTCTCATCAGTCAAACGAAACTCTCACATTAAAAATAACCTACTTTACTTATATATAATAAATATAATAGATAGATAGATTATACAATTATTTGTAATAATTATACACATCTCTTGTATAATTATATACTTGTCATATTTTAATTGAAAAACAACATAACAAAAATATAAAGATTACATGAAAGAATTTTTTTGAATTAAAATTAAATATTTATTAAATATCCCTCTACATGTATTTATTTATAGGCAATATGACTTAACACTTTATTTGGAGCTGCTTTGACTATTGAAATTAGGTTAAAAAAATGGGAATGAAATTGAAAACGAAAACGAGAATGAAAATAACATTAAAAATGAGAATAAAAATATGAAGGAATGATATGAGATATAATTACATTTGGGAATATGAAATCAACGGGAATTCCTATCAAAGAATGCAAAAAGAAAAAAAAAATAAAAAGACTATATTACCACCACTGAAAAAGAAAGAAAATGCAATATTATTGTTGGCAAACTTCCCTTGGCCATCCTTTTGCTCCATGTTGAGATTATTGGCTTCAATTTGTCTCTAAGAAAGCATTGCTATTACTGCATGTTTGGTTCCTTGTAGTTGTGATGTATTTTTATGTTATGATTTAGTAATATATTAAGCCATATGAATTTGAATTAATAAAAATACATCCACTATTATTAAATTGATTTACTTGTTCCTTTCTGCCCTTGTATTATATGTTAATATATTTAATTGGTATAGTGTGACATCCTAAATTTTACACTGTGACCAAAGTAGATTACGAGAAGACTCTTGTTCCCACAAGCCTAAACTTTCTATCTAACCATTTTTAATTCACAATCTTGAAGACATAAGAAACAAAAGCAATGGAATTTTCTTTAATAATTCAAATAAAATTTCCCATCCAAATTTTTGTTTATACAAATTTTGATAGAATTTCCCCCAAAAATTAGGTTCTTTGAAATTTCATACAACAATCTTTCAGCAAAAATAACAATGTAAAGAGAACTCCACTCTTAAAACCAATTGAAAATAAAAGTACTACAAGATAGGGGATCTATACATGGTCAACATAAAGCTACAATCTAGAATGAATTCACAATTTACAACTTATAACATAATCTATATAAAATAAAAATAAGATCAAATGAAATGAAAAAAAAATTACACAAAAGGGAGGCCTGGTGGATCAAATGTAGGCTCATCATACAATACAAGGCCTCAATACTCTAGAGTTGGTTCTTGACCTATTCTATGAGATTCCAAATTTTTACCAAGTAAATAACATTCCATAAAATAAACAATTTAAAGAACTAAATCAAATAAACAAAAGAAAAACATGCATAAGCATATATAAATTATCAATCTAGTAATAAATATGCTACGGAAGACATACTGAAAACCAATTCATGTATATTGTCATACTTGACATCTGGGTGGTTAGGTGAATGAAAGTGAAAAAATAAGTGTAAATTGATTCTAAAATGAATTTTGAAAACCAATTTTCTAGGAGTCACCACCAAAATTTTTAAACAAAAATTTTTGGAAAACTAAATGAAAATGGAAAGGTGGTTTGCATAATTGAAGATGGATTCAAGAATTTATTTGAGTAAAGGGAAAGTGTTAGGCACCCTATAACACTCGTTTATGAAGACAGTTACCTTAAACTAGTTAAGCGAAATAAATGAAATACGACCTTAGATTTATTTTAATTGCCCAAATCAAAACATGCACGAAATAAATAGAGAAAATTTAAGGGAATTAGTGTAAACAAAAAACTGATTATTTACAAAGGGTGTACTTGATATAGGAAGAAAGCTTAGGGTCTATGTACCTTGTGATAAGAATAAAAGTTCACATAGTTTGTCTAAAAAGGCATGTCAGTGGGTTGATACTTTTAATTTTACGAAAAGAACAAAATAGTTGAAATTAGATTTTCATAAACAAAACAACATGAAATTTAGTTGGTGTGTTTTAAATTTATGAAAAAAGTATAATCTCAGTTCTTTTTCTCTCTTCATTTTTATTTATTTATTTTGAATATTTTTTGAAATTTGAAAACATGATTTATTGACACTTAAATTGAAATATCTATGAAAAAGTAAACACTTAATTTTGGTTTTTTGATTATTGACAAAATGATTTTCAAAAACAAAGAAACTTTACTTTATTTGAAAGTATTCATAGAATTTAAAAGACATTTTCATTTGTTTTTATGATTGTTTTATTTGAATTTCAAAATATTAAGAATTAAAATAAAACCGAACAAGAAATTGACAAAAAATTTTTTTATTAAAAAGAGGTTATTTTATTTTTATTTGATTGTTTCAAATTCGGATTTTTTTTTTTGTAAAAGCCGTTGGTTGGACATGGGTCATTGAAACCCAACTTTATTTTTAAAAGTGTGTTTAATCAAATACAAGTTGGAACCTGAACTTATTTGAAACATACACATCCAATATTAGGTGATGCCTATGGAGATATAGGATTTCCTTGGCCCCACACTAGTAGGTTCTCATGTGAATGTTGGTCTCACACAACAACAATAATATTAAAACTAAAATAATGTTTATAAAATGAGTCTATGGAGGCATTAGATCTCATATGAAAAATACCAAAGCAAAGATGCCTCTATAGGCATTGAACCTCACATGATACCATTGGTGAATTCATTAGGTGCCCATGAAGACATTGGTCTCACACGATAACACTAATGTTGAAAATAAAACAATGTTTATAAAATGAGCTTATAGAGGCGTTGGATCTCACATGGCAAATACCAAAGCAAGGATGCTTATGGATGTGTTGGACCTTACATGGTACCATTAATAAAAGCATACATTGGTGCTTTTTTTTTTTTTTTGTTAGTGTCAAATTAAATTAGTATCATTACATGTTGTTTACAAGAACTGAACCAAATACAAGTAAAGAAGGATTAATTTAATTTGGAATTTTCCTTACTAGCTTCTATGTCATCAAATTGAATTCCCATCTTCACCCATTTGCCTTATGCTTTCCAATCACCAATATTCCTATTAGACTCTCCAACAAGCATACTTTGAACCCAAATTTAATCAATAAGAATAGCAAACCCAACATATTTTCAATCCCAATTTGGACATCAACCATATTAATCATATTGTCAAGTTTAAACAATCAAAATACCTAGTTATACAACAAATATTAACATTGAACCACATCATCCAATACAACAAAACAACCTTCTATTGGAGGTAAAAGTATGGGGCACTCCTTAGTACTTATGAATATTAAAATGAAACTTAAGTTGAATCATAATTGGGTCCAAGTTTTCAACACTAAAATGGGACATAAACCACACCTCTAATAAAGGTATTTTGATGAAAGTAGGGTATTCAAGTTCTCTTTCTTTACCATCAAACTACGCCTTTTATCATTATAAATCAAACCCAATTTATATTCATATTAATTAATCAACCAAAATGACTTTTGTTGTAGTAAAATCTAGGCATAATTTAAGAAGTAAAATTTGAATTAATTTTTTCACACAAATTGATCAACCAAGATACTCCAAGATGCAAAAAAATCTAAGCATACTTGGACATAAAAAATAATTATTATGCAGCCATCTGTTGTCACTCTTTTATCAACGTTAATGAGCTTGTGGCACATCCTTTTAATAGCAAACAAATCAAGCTTTGAACAAATTCTTGTACCTGAATTCTTATACTATCTTAACATCAAAATAAAGCCAAAACAAAACACCCTATAAATGCAATTTTGACAACAAAAATGGAAACATAATGGATGTACCATCTTAACATTGAAAACAATGGAGCAAACATAATGAACTCAGCAAACCATAAGAAAGAGAAAACACCCTAAACTTCCCATGACATGGAGGAAAGATATACATTAGATTCCATGCCATTTAAGACAGCAAGAAACAAAGGAACATGCGTAGGAAATTTCACCTTAGCAAAATAAAGGAATATGTACAGCAAATTGCATGCCATAATGGCAGCAAAATGGAGGGGAGATGCAGCAAAATTCAATAGATTTTATGATAGCAAAAACAGAGGAATATGTGTAGCAAATTGCACACCATAACGATTGCAAAATGGAAGGAAGATGTAGCAAAATTTACCAGATATAATGACAACAAAAACAAAGAAATATGTGCAGCAAATTGCATACCATACTGACAACCAAATGGAAAGAAGGTACAATAAAATTTAGCATAGATTATGATAGCAACCATGAGCTAAACTCAGCTAAGATTTTAGGAGCATAATATATTCATTTTTGTTCTAACTATGTTCATTTTGTTAGATACAACAACCTATAATGTTAATTTTTCCTAGCTATGGTCCATTTGTTAGGTATAACAACCTATCATTATGGATTTTCATCATGGCTATGATCCACTCAATAAGTGCAATATTCCATTATTTTGAACTTTCATCATTTCATACACTTTACCTACCCACTTACATTATTCAATTGTAACCATTGATGGAGTGATTATCTCAAATTCTCCTATAAATATGGGTCCTTAAGCTTAGTTTCTCATAACTTGTAACTCACACACCATCTTAAAGAGTGAAAAACAAAAGTTTAGAAGCATCCATCTCATATTAATAGTAATGGCTAGAGGTATGAATTTTCTACATTATTTCTTTGTTTTGAGCAAGCTAACGAGTTTGTTTTATATCTAAGAACTTACATGTGGTATCAGAGCCATTAAACCTTTGCCTTGCAAAAGTTAAAATTTTTTTCAGATTTGAGTTGATCATATTCATATGTTTTTTGTAATTTTGAGCTCATAAACTTGGTTCTCATGAAAAATTAATTAGTTTTGGCTTTTTAAATGCTAAAAACGGAGCTTTAGAATGAAAATATACTGGAATATCAAACTGGGTTCATTTTGGGTCGAGTACAAATATTGAAAAATTGTTCTAGCCCAGATTTGAACACATACCCTTTTGATTAATATTTATGGATCCATCCATGTTTCTAACAACCCTTTGTTGAAATGATTTGGCTAAATATTATATTTATTCTAGTTATATGGTTTTGAGTCATTTGTTTTGTTTATGGGCCTTTGTTTAATTTTATATTATGCTTTAGGCCTTTTTCATTTTTGGTCCATTAATAAATATTCATACTAAAATAAATAATGTTATGTTTTGGGCCTTTTTCGTTTTTGGTCCATTAATAAGTATTCATATTAAAATGAATAATGTTGGTCCTTGTAGAATTTAAACCCTTACTATAAGGTATGTTAGACCAACCTTCAGACCACTAGACTAATGGAAACCTTTGTGTAAGGAATTATTTTTAAAGTAAATTTAACTTGCCAAAAAAAAAAAATCATTTAAATTGCTCAAATTTTGAAAATTTTTGTTTTGAGCAACTTAAGTATATTAAGCAAGATTTGGTTGGTATTTTGTCTAATATTTTGCAAAATTGAATTTTATGTCATTTAACTAAATGCTTAATTTCTTGAAAATTAATTTTAAGCAAAATTCTATGGCATCCTTGGACAAATTTTAAATGAAGGGATATTTAATTAATTGATTTGTCACATTTTAGTTTTGTTGACTAATTATTTAATTGATTAAAAAATCCCATTAAGAAAAAGGCTTGTTTTATGCATTTTGCATGATCATTTACAAGCATTCAAGAAAATTTGATGTCATATAATTTATATAATTTTGGCATAATTAGAATTTAGCCACAACACCTTTAATTATTCTACTATTATACATTAAGTTATAAAATTACATAAAGGAAAATGACATCAAATTATAATTAATCATATTTAATGTGGTAATTATCATCTCAAAGGAATGTTATCACATATATGATTAATTAGGATGTGATAGTGAGTTTTTCTTTTTCTTAATTTGCCCATAGAGATTGAGGAAAGAGACTATTATTTGCTAGTTTCATCAAGATTTATGCATGATTCTAATTAAATAAAACTTAGCCCACATGCAGTTTTATTTGTTACTAGGCTCATATTTACTTTACATGTTTTACATTAGTAGAACATGTTATATGAATTTTTCAAAGTTGTCTCAAATATCAATATATGCATGTAATGTTTATGCAACTTTTCAACCACTTAACATTTCTGATTTTCAAGTTCCTAAACTTAATGGGGATAATTACAAAATTTAGAAGGAGAAAATTCTTCTCTAATTAAGGTAGATGGACGTTGATTACGCCATTAGAAAAGATGAACCTCCTACACCTACAGATACTTGTAATACATCAATAATAACTTTTTATGAACTTTGGGAGCGATTTAATCGTCTCAACATGATGTATATCAAATCCAAGATATCTGATAGTATACATAGATCAATAGGAGAGAATAAAAATGTCAGTGACTTGATAAAAGTCATTGATGAAAAGTTTGAATATTCTGAAATGGCTTTAGCAAATACCCTAATGTCAAAATTATCCACTATGAAGCTCACTGGCTTAAGGGGTGTGCGAGAGCACATCATGCAGATGAGGTATATCGCGACTCAGTTGAGAACACTTGAGGTTGAAATACCTAACTCTTTCCTAGTGTACTTCATTCTGAATTCCATACTGCCTCAATATGGGCCCTTCATGATCTCTTACAACACACATAAACAAAAATGGTTAATAAATGAAGTATTGACCATGTGTGTTCAAGAAGAAGAAAGACTTTTAGCAGAAACAGGAGACAGTGCACATATGGCAACTCAAAAGAAAGACAAAAAACAAGCCAAGGGAAAATGGAAGGGTAAAGTGCCATCCAAGGTGATATTAAGAAGGAATCTAAGTGTTCTTTTTACAAGAAGAAAGGACACATAGAGAAAGATTGCAACAAATTCAAGGCCTGGCTTGAAAAGAAAGGTAACTCAATCTCATTCTTTTGTTTTGAATATAATATGGTAGATGTTATTAATAACACATGGTGGATTGATTCTGTTTCTACAATCTATATTTCAAATACTTTATAGGGCTTTCTAAACTAACTAAAGCCGACGGGAAGTGAGCAATACATCTATTCAGGAAAAAAGATGGGCTCACTGGTTAAGGCTATAGGAATTTGTAAGCTGGTTTTAAATTCTAGTTTTGTTTTGATTTTGGAGAAGACCTTTTATGTACCAAGTTTCTCTAAAAACTTGATTTTTACTTTAAAGCTTGTACCATTAGGATATTCTTTTCAATTTTCAAATAATATGTTGAAGTTATTTTATAAATCCAATCTTGTTGGAAATGGTACAATTTGTGATAGTCATTTCCAAATTCAATTACAAGGTAATTTGTTACATGAAACCATGCATGCTTCTTGTAGTATAGGTATACAGAAATGTGTTACTAATGAAAATTCTTCTATATTGTGGCATCATAGACTTAGTCATATCTCAATAGAGAGGGTAAAAAAGTTAGTAAAGGAAGGAGTATTAAATACTCTTGACATCACTAACTTTGATACTTGTATAGACTACATCAAGGGTAAGCGGACTAATAAGACTAAGAAAGGTGTTAAGAGGAGTTCTACCTTATTGGAAATCATACATACAGATATATGTAGTCAACATATGGACTTAAATAGTTAGAATACTTTATTTCCTTTATTGATGATTACTCATGACACATGTATCTCTATATGCTTAATAATAAGAATGAGATATTAGATGCCTTTAAGGTATTTAAATTAGAAATAGAGAAATAATATGGTAAACAAATTAAGATAATAAGATTAGATAGAGGTGGTCAGTACTATGGTAGATACACTGAAGATGGACAAGTACCTAGTCTTGCGAAGTTTCTTCAATATGGGATTGTTGCCTAATACACCATGCTTGGTTCCCTAGACTAGAGTGGTGTAGCTGAAAGAAGAAATTGAACATTGTTGGACATGGTATAGAGCATGCTTAACAGCCATAAGTTTCCTATATTCTTATGGACTGAAGCCCTTAAGACAGCTGTGTATATACTTAACCAAGTTCCAACCAAGGTTGTTGAAAAGATGCCATTTGAATTAATGAAAGTTTGGAAATCGACTTTGAGGCATATGCACGTATGGGGATGCCCATCTAAGGTGCGTATTTACAATCCATAAGAGAAGAAGCTAAACCCAAGGATAATTAGTGGCTACTTTATTGGTGTGCTAAAAGGTATTAGAAATACAGGTTTTATTGTGCATCACATAGCACTAGGATTGTGGAATCAAACAATGCTAAATTTCTTGAGAATGACTTGACCAGTAGGAGTGATCAAACTCTAAACTTAGATTCTGATAATGATCAATTGAGAATTCAGGCTCCCCCATTAAGTAATAGATTGGTTATAATTCTTATCCCTCAAGTGTAAATGGGTCTTGAAAAACTAATCATCAAGGAACCACAAACTATTGACCATAACCTAATTGATCCAATTGTGCAACAACCTCAAGAACTTGTTATGCAACTAGTTGAGGAACATGTTATCTAAGAGAATGTTGAATCAACATTAAGAAGATCAACTAGAATTAGGAAGTCAGCAATTCTTAGTGATTATGTTGTGTATCTACAAGAGTTTGACTATAATATTAGAGCCAAAAATGATCCTGAAAGGTTTTCATATGCCATCAATTGTAAGGAATCTTATTTGTGGCTTAATGCTATGAAGGATGAGATGGATTCTATGGCATTTAACAGAGTTTGTGATCTCATTAAGTTGCCTAGTGGCTCAAAGATCATTGATTGCATAGGTCTTTAAGAAAAAAAGAGACTCATTAGACAACATCAAAAGATATAAAGCACGTCTCATGGCCAAAGGATTTACTTAAAAGGAAGGAATTGATTACAAGGAAACATTTTCTCTTGTATCAAAGAAGGATTCTTTTCGTATTATATTAGCATTATTTACCCATTTTGACTTGGAATTACATCATATGGATGTAAAAATGACATTCCTTAATGGGGATCCAGAGGAAGATGTATATATGAAACACCTTGGGATTTCCTTTAATGCCGATGACCATTTAGTTTGCAAGCTTAAGAAATCCATATATAGATTGAAACAAGCCTCCCGCCAATTGCATCTTAAATTTCATGAAATTATCTCCTCATTTGGATTTGTGGAGAATGTCATGGATCAATGCATATACCAGAAGGTCAGTGAGAGTAAAATATGTTTCCATGTGCTGAATGTGGATGACATATTACTTGCAACTAATGATAAAGGGTTTCTATATAAGGTAAAGCAGTTTTTCTCCAAGAACTTTGATATGAAGGATATGGGTAAGGCATCTTATATCATTGGCATTAAGATCCATAGAGATAGAACTCAATATATTTTGGGTTTATTGCAAGAAAACTATATTAATAAATTCTTATAAAGATTTCATATGAAAGACTGCTCAATAAGTGTAGCATCTATTGTGAAGGGTGATAGGTTCAATTTAAGCCAATGCCCAAAGAACAATCTGGAAAAGGGATAGAAGCGTAACATTCCATATACTTCAGCAGTTGGAAGCCTTATGTATGCTTAGGTTTGTGCAAGACCTAACATTGCATTTGTTGTTGGGATGTTAGGTAGATATTAGAACAATCCAGGGATAGATCATTGAAGAGCTACAAAGAAGGTTATGAGGTATCTCAAATGTACCAAAGATTACATGCTTATATACAAGTGAACTGACAACCTTGAGGTAGTTAGCTACTCTGATTTAGATTTTGTTAGTTGCATTGACTCTTGGAAATCAACATCTGGATATATCTTTATGCTTACTGGTAGAGCTATTTCTTGAGGAGCGCAAAGTAGTCTTTAACTGCTACTTCTATTATGGAAGCAGAGATTGTTTCTTGTTTTGAGGCAACTTTGCATGGTGTATGGCTTAAGAGCTTTATTTCTAGTATTAGACTTTTGGATTCTTTCTCAAGGCCATTAAGAATATATTATGACAACTCAACTGTAGTTTTTCTGGTTAAAAACAATAAAAGTGGAAGTCAAAGCAAGCATATTGACATTAAGTACTTAGCCATTCAAGAACGTGTTAAGGAAAACAAAATTTCTATTAAACATATAATAACTAAGTTAATGATTGATGATCCCTTAACAAAAGGCATGACACCTATTAAATTTAAAGATCATGTAGCTAGAATAGGACTTGGTTCCATATTAAGTATTATGTTATCATCACTTGTAATAAAGCTCTTATTCATTTGAGTTTTTTTTTCACGTTTTGTGTGCACATTTATATTTAGAGAATAAATAACATTAAGAGGATCCGTAGTAAGCATAGGGCTTATTCATTAAGATTATGGTAGGATGAGAAAATGACATGCATTGTGATACATAGAAGGTAATACTCACTTATAGAGGACTTACTATTATGATTCGTGCATTCGACCTTTCTCTTTTGGAATATGTATGGAAGAGGATATTGAAATTAGTGAGTATAATGGACCAAGTGAGAGAATATTAAATTTTGTTCTAATTATGATCCATTTTTTAGGTACAACAACCTATAATGTTAATTTTTCCTAGCTATGGTCCATTTGTTAGGTATAACAACCTATCATTATGGATTTTCATCATGGCTATGATCCACTTAATAAGTGCAATACACCATTATTGTAACCTTTTATCATTTCATACACTTTACCTACCCACTTACATTATTCAATGGTAATCATTGATGGAGTGGTTGCCATAAATTCTCCTATTAATGGCAATAGCTGGAGGTATGAATTTTCTGCATTATTTTTTTGTTCTAAGCAAGCTAATGAGTTTGTTTTATGTCTAAAAACCTACATAATATGTACAAGAGTTTAGTTAAAATTCATGACAAAAATGTATGGATAATATATTGCAAATCATCAAACACCTTGGCATCAAAAGAATATAGATGTTCAACCAAGAGGAAGAAAAATGATAGAAAAAACTTACAGGCAAAAATAGTAGCAACGTCCGAGACCTCTCAGTTTAAACAAGAGAAAAAAAAAGACAACAACAAAAGAAACGAAATAACCTAAAAAGAGAAGAAAGGTAGTGAAAGATATAAGGCATTTATTTAGCAACAAAAACATGAATCAAATGGCAGCACAAATAGGGGAAGAAAATAACAAAGAATGAACAAAAAATTAGCAATTATTGAACAACAAAATTAAGAGAAAAGAGAGACACCAAATACCACTCAGACCTTTCTTTTTCTTTCTCAATTCTTCACCTCTTACTCCCTTCGTCTTTCTCAGTGTTTCTTCTTTCAAAAAGAAAATCTAGTACTCTCCTCTTTCCTTGCCCTTCACTTCTGATCACGTGTTTTTCCTTTTGGTTGTTATTCAGGGGTGAGCATATGGCCCGAGACTCGGCTAAACTGATTTGATCTAATCATATCGGGTTAAGTTGGGTCGGTCTAAATAAAAAATTTTGTAAATTAATCTTTTTTTTTTTTTTTTTAACACCTCATCTCTCCAGTTTTTTTTAGCATACACTCCTTTTTTTTCAGCACACTTCATCCTTCCGGCCTTTTTTTTGGCCAACATATGCCTTTACATTTTTCTCTTTTTTTCTTTTTTTAATTTTCTGATTTCTTATTCTTTTATTTATTTATTTCTTGGTTTATTTGTTTATAATTCAACTTTATTTATAAATTTTCTCTCTTTTTTTTCAAAAAATTATTTGATTTTCTCTTTTAATTAGAAGTTGGTGATCTTAACTAATCTCTTAATTGATTTTCTTCTTTAAAATTTTTTTATTTCCATCTCTCATCATGTGTTTCTTTTTATTTTCATGATTTTCATATATAATTTATTTTTTTATATAATTTTGAAGAAAATTAGATTGATTTGGATTTTTGGATTTTCTTTCTTCTTTTTAGAATTTTTATTTGATTTTTGATATTTGGTATTATGAACACCCAACCCCGAAATTTTCAAACAACAAAATTAAAAAAAGAAAACTAAAAAAGTAAAAATATTAACATAATTTATTTTTTAAAAAAGAAGAATAAAATTAAAAATATAAAATAACCTAAAAATAATAATTGAAATTTTTTAAAATTTGAAAAAGGAATAAAATGGCTAAAATCTAAAAAAAAAATAAAATAAGAAAAAGACAAAATTAAATAAAAAAGAAAGTAGAAGGAAAAAAAAAGAAAATAAGAAGGCAGCCCAACATATTACATTACATATTCTAAAGAAAAAAATAAACAAAAATAAAAAGAATTAAAAAAGGATAAAATTGAAACTTTAAAAATTAAAGAAAAAAACTAAGTATGGAAAAACAAAAGTAAAAAACCAAGGGAGTCAAACGAAAATACTAAAGCTCGAAATGTTGACTTTTATCTGCACCCTTGTATTCGTAGGTCTAACACATACACATCGGAATGTAAAGCCAAAGCAGGAGTAAGAGGACAAAGCTATAAGCTACGTTCTGATCGTCGAAAGCATTAAGATAAAGATGAAGACAAATAAATTGATGAAGGAAGAAGCCAAGGCAGAGGATGACTAAGCTAGAGCTTGTGAGAAGGACATATCAGGAAAAACATAATACAAATGCAGAACGTGAGAAGATGGTAAGGGGAGATTACAATGAGAAGGGAGCAGTGAGAAAGAAGAGAAAAAAAAAAAAGATGATAAGAAAAAGGGAGAGTGAGAACTAAGAAACAAGAAAAAGAAAAAGAGGAACTCGGGCAAAAGAAAAGTGGATAGAAAAAGAGAACAGAGCATAGGGGTTGAGTGAAAAAAAAGAAAGAACAGAAACAGACCGAGAAAAAAAAAAGAGAAAGATAAAGAAGAAGAAATAAAGAAAAGATACATAGGTGAGTCAGTGAAAGGAGTTTAAGAGCAAGGGAAAGCAAAGGAAACAAAATAAGTGAACAAAAGAATAGAAGAAATGAGGTGCATTGATGGAAAGGAGATGAGCAATAGTACGCCTTTGTTTCTAGCCCAATTGTAACACTTGCAAATTTTTGTTCTTAGAAAGAGTTAAAGCATAAATGTCCATACTGGATGTTGTTAATTAGATAATGAACTATGGCTTAGTGGTAAGACCTTGGTGTCCAAAGCCTGATGGCAAGGGTTTAAGACCTAGCTTCCTCCTCCTTAAGAATTTTTCTGGTGCTGCCACATGTCCTAGCTAGGTGAAATGACCAAAGTGACCCTCACTTCATTTTCTTCTCCTCCCTGATCAATTTTCTATAGAACTCATCTTTAGCTTCTTCTCTTAGCTTCTCCTCCCACCGGATTGCTCTACCACCACCCTAGCTTCTAGCTAGCATCCTCCCTCGTCGACAATGAGCTTCTGACCGCCGCGCCTTGCAGTTTTCAACGACAGCACCTCTTTTTTCATTGTCTTCTGTTGGTAGCTGAGAGGAGAGATCTTTCAGCGATTTTTTGTGAGTTTTTCCTCTGATTTTCATGGAAATGTTGATGGTAGATGGATTTTTTATCCTTTCCCTTTAAATTTCAATCTTGGAAGCATGTTTTTAGATAAGTTTTTGAGATTGGTTTTCTTAGAGACCAAACCAAAAATTTTCCACATTTTTGGGGTTAAACAGAGAATTGTAGAATTATGGAATTTAATGGTTTAAGCTGGTATTTTAGGAACAATATTAATGTTTATGAAATGGTATCGTATTATTCTTCATGGCTAAGCTTAGTTGAAGGTGAAAGGAAGAGTTAAAGTATGACAACTTGGGATTAATTTGAATAATTAGTAAGTGTATAAGGAAGTGAATTTAATTGATGAAAAAACTGAGCAAGTCATGTGGTGGAATCAAGGAATATAAGCTAAGGCTAAGGTATGTTTATTTTTAGTGGTAAATAAAGAAGTTTAACATGAGTTTGGTAATGGAAATGTGATGAATTAAAAGAAGAAAACTCTTCTTAATTTGAATTATGTGTTGAGTTGATGTTATGGGTTAGCATGAGAATTATAGATATTTTAGTTGTTTTTAGTAAGTCTTTTTCCATTTATGAACTTGTTAAGAGGCATTGGAATGAGCCTAAATTAATATGTATTGATGATGGTGAATTAAAGAAACTGTACATTTGTGATATAGGGATTATTTGGTGAAATATCTTATACCTATGAGAAAGGAGGCAATGTTATAATAGACTACTTCACCCACCAGGTAAGTGGTAGCTTTTCCAACAGTATGACATGTTAAATGATGTTGTTTACTATTTACGTCATTATATAGTGGAATAGTTTGCTAGACTTGATTTGTCTTAAATTATGAATTGTATGTGATGCCATGCAAAAACCATAAAAAGAGGGTTGTATGAAAAGTGAATACTAGATGTGTTAAATAGCGTGAGCTTATGCCTCACGACCATTTGATTTAAATTACCCAAGGGCTAAGTTCCCTTAACCGATGATAAAAGTATCTAAGGGCTAAATACCCTTGATTGATGATAAAGTTTCTCGAGGGTTGAGATCCTCGACCGATAAATTTATTATCCAAGGGTTATGCACCCTTGACTGACTTGATTTCCATGGAAATGAATCCATGACCATTATTGTTATATTGCTTGTAATTAATGCATGTTTATGGCTTACTATGGTAAGGATTAAATGTTGATTCATAGAGTACTAATCATTTTAAAAGCTTGGTGCCAACAAGTATAGTATTAGACATTTGAGAAGCTATTATGCATTAAATTACACAGAGCCCTGCATACCTAAAGGTATTGTAATGGTTTTCTTACTGGAATGCTACTTATTTATATTGATTTAATTTTAGGTAATCTTTTAGAACAATTTCCTGATCGTGAGGGCTAGAAGAGCCCTACTGGTACTGCAGAGGATTTTATTCCTTGTTTTACTGGGGTTTTATACTTTCGTACTAGTTTAAATTGTTAAAAGTGTAAATAACTGTAAATGAGTATGGATGACCACAGACAGATTCCCTATTCCCCTATTTTGATTTAGCTATTTCTAGATGATCTGAGAGCTAAGCTCTCTTTTATGGATTTTGTTGTTTATGGGCAGATATTTTTAGTAATTTTGGGAGGTCTTAGTTATAGAGGAGACTCTGCTAAAATTTCTACAAAAATATATGATTGTTAATCTGCTTGGTAATGAGATTTCCATGATTTTACATTATTGTATGAGTTATAATGCGTTCAAGTATGTGATAGGCTTACAAGAACGGGTTATTCCCATTATCTATACTAGTTACACTTCAGAAGTTTAGGGTGTGCCACCAATGAGGCAGATTATAAGAAGAGAGAGTGAGAACTAGGTGGCATTTCGTAGAGAGCAAAAAATGGGAGAAAAAGAAATATGGAAAAAAGAAGCAGGAAGGACAAAAAAGATGAGCGCAAAGAGAAAAACTCTTGAGGGCGAAAGAGAACATGAGAACATAAGGAAGAATGAGACTAAAGGGAGGTGTTACACAAATCTATTTCAAATCAAGAAACAAAGGTCTGTGAGAATTCATGGACCAAAAAATGGGAAAGAAGAGATAAAAAAAGAAGATAAAGATAAGGAGTTTGAATAGGGAAAGAAACACAAAGGATGAGGGATAAGAAAGTCTGGGAGAGCTTTGAGTGGCCAATAGAGCTAAGAAACCAAAAAAAAAAAGAGATACAAAAGGGGAAGAATTTGAGAGGTGCAGAAGCAGAAAAGGTTTGAAAGAACAAAAAGAAGCCAATGAAGAGCACTTTTATTTTAAAATAAGAGGATAGAGCAAACTATATTCCATTACATGAACAAAGCTTGAAAAAAGCAGAGGAGCAGTTTCAGGTTTTTAAATGGCTAAGCGAAGGGATCATAATCATGAAGAATAGTGGAGGCTCGATTAACTATAAAATCCCGAAAGGCACAACATTCAAATGTAAGTTCTTTACCTCGTATTTTACTACAGGATGAGTTCACTAAATATGCAAAGTTTACGCTTTCCTTTAGTGCTTCAGTTGCCCACCACTTGGTTTTGGATCTTATAGAAACATTACATGTTTAGATGTTCAAGGAACCTCAATGCTAATGAAGTGGTTATGTGTTTTTGATGTGTTTCACTTGGTTTCATCTGGCAACGCTGGGTGCGCAAGGAGTATTAAAGCATGTGTTCAGACTTTTCGTTATTTGATAATGTGTACGAAATAATGAGAATAAAGGAAAAATCAAAGGAAATGAGAGAAAGTTGTTTGGTAAGTCCCTGGCTTCACCACTTGTAAGTGTTGCTCGTATGACATGTTGCTTGATTAATACATTCACTCACTCATTTGATGCTACATGTTATTATATTTTTTTTTCTATTTTTATCTCATTTTACTCTATTTCTTGGCAATCTTCATGTTAATCTTGCTATTACAAATGCTTGTTATTTGGGTTAGAGATTTGATGGACTAGAATATGATGAAATATGATTCATGTTAAAGATTAATCCATTCAAGAATATTTGGTGTCATTTGGTTGAAATATGATTCAGGTTCAAGATTAATCAATTTAAGAATGTTTGATGTGATTATGTAGAAATATCACTCATGTTAAAGAATAATCCACTCCAGAATATTTGATGTGATTTTGTTGAAATATGATTCATAAATTTGAACAAGATATTTTTCTTTTTAAAAATTCATCTTGAAAGATTTTTAATTTATTCTAAAATCAAAATAAAAACTGCTTCAAAGATTATTTCTCCACTCAAAATTTTTTCTTTCTTTCTCTTTCAAAGTTGCCATTTGAGATCATTAGTCTCTTTAGCCACTCAAAGTTAACTGGTAGAAGTTGTGTGAGACTTTAGTCTCTTTAGGCTTTGACATTTAATATAAAATTTCTAAAAATACAACAAAAGATTTCTAAATTACAAAATTAATTAATTTTTCCTTTCCTTTCTAAAGTTCATGTGTGGGACCATTTGTCTCCTCAGATACTTAGGAAATAACCATGAGAATCTATGTGAGACCTAAGTCTCCTTAAGCTTTGATAATTAAAATATGAATTTTTAAAATAAATAAATAAATAGTAATAAGATAAAATGACTTCTAAATTATGAAGATGATTAATTTTGTCTTTTTAAGAGTTGTTGTGTGGAATCATTAGTCTTCTCAGGCACTTATGAATAAATGAGCATAGGTTGTGTGAGACCCATAATCTTCTTAGGCTTTAATATTAATATGAAATTTCCATAATAAATAAATAAATGAATAGTAATAAGATGAAAATTATTTCTAAATTACAAAAATATTTAACTTTGCCTTTTCTCTAAAAATTGTTGTATGAGACCATCAGTCTCCTTAGGTGCTTTGAGGTTGTGTGAGATTATTAGTCTCCCTAAGCTTCAAAGGTTAATATGTGATTTGTAAAAAAAAAAATATAAATAAACATAGATGAATAGTTATGAAATCAAATAATTTCTAAATGGTCGTGTGAAATCATTAGTCTCCAGAGTTAATCAGTAAAGGCCTTGTGAGACCTTTGTCTCGACAGGCATTTAGGATTTAATAATTATTTATTTTACTAGTAATTTGTAAACCAAAAATCCCTTGAGAAATTAAAACAAAATCCTAATTTCAAAAAATCTAAAAAATATAAGTAAAAAAGTCCAAAAATATTTCCCTTTAATAATTTCATTTCTTCTAAAAAATTAAAACAAAGAAAAATTCAAAAAATCATAGATTCAAAAAATCCTAAAAATACTTTTCCATTATAATTCCATTTCAATTTTAAATTAAAACACACAAATCAGACTTTAGTCTTGTTTTGACTATGAAAATCTGTTTGATTTCGACCATCTTATTCTTTTTGCAAAAATAAAAGTTACCAATTAATAGGCATGTATTATTAGACACACTTGGTAGACTTTAATCCCTATCATAGGGTATGTAGGCCTTATGCTGTTATCTTAGGTCAAGTTCATTCTTTGTAAATATCCATTTGTTCATTTTTATTGTTGTGTTTCTGTTTGCTTTGTTTAGTGTGCATGTGTGTTAGTAAGGGTGATTGAAATAAATTTAAGGCTATATTACGTTGATTTCACTTAACTAGTTTAAGATAACAGACTTTACAGAGGTGTTGTGGGGTGCCTAACACCTTTCCCACACTTAAATAAACTCTTAAACCCATCTCTATTTTTATAGATCACTTTGCCTTTTCTTTTTGTTTTAAATTGGTTTTCCAAAGTTTTCTTTAAAAAATGTTGGTGGTGACTCATAAAATAGATTAGTTTTTGAAATTCCTTTGGAATCCAATTTGTTTATCTTTCATTTCACATTGTCCGTGTCACACTTGACTTATCTGTTGTGATAGGTATTTACTTTGATATTTCCTTGATTATTGCCACTTTTTTTTTTGAATTTCCCATTAAGCTCTAAAATTATTGCTATTTTTTATTTTGGTATTTATTTTGATATTTCCTTAATTATTGCTATTTTTGAAAAATTTGCCAAGCAAATTATGGTGTTCACAGTTGCCATTCTTTACTTGTTATTAAGTGAGTGTGGAGAAAATGTAATTTTTGAAAATACTTGCCTAATAAACAAGTAAATATATGAACTCGTAATTTGTCTTGCAAAGAGACACAAAACAACCAATTAAAAATGAATTAACATAATGAAATTAAGAGTTGCCCTAATTCCAATGAATTAAAAGTTGCCCTAATTCTTATATATCATATCATTCCTTAGTAAGTCATCTTTATTGCCTTAAAATGTGTAGAGCATGGGAAAACTTAATGATTTATGAATACCTCATAAATGAGGTGTGTAGAGTTGCCCTTCTTTACTTATTGGCTTGGTTGAAAATAAATCAAAAAACCATTTTGGGTATTTTTAGTGAAGGAAGGAAGTAAAGATAAGCACGTCATTTATTAGGATGGCCCAGAAGACTATTGTGTACTAGGAATGACTTATGAGTATTCCGATGCCATAAGTGTGGTGTATATGCCAACCATGCTAATGGAAAAGGAAACTTGACAAAAAAATAATCGCAGAGTTGTAAAGGTATCTGGACGAGATGCTAGAACCAAACAACAAGTGAAGATGGCTAGACATGATGTAAGACTTGAATGAGGAAATAAAAAATGCCTAGAATTATGCAGGGCTTTGAAATGAAAAAAGAGGAACCTAACGTGAGCCAGGACTTTAAAATGAAAAAAGGTCTTGACGTGAGCTAGGGCATTGAAATGAAAAAGGGGGCCTGATGTGGGCTAGAGCTTTAAAACAAAAAGGGGGCTTGACATGAGACAGGGCTTTGAAACGAAAAAGAGGGGCTTGATATGAGTCTGGGCCTTAAGATGAGAAAGGGGGCTGAACGTGAGCCATTTTGGAACAAAAAAAGATCGCTTAGCCAGGGCTTTAAAATGAAAAAAGGAACTTAACATAAGTTGAGACCTTAAAGCAAAAAAGGGGCCTGACGTGAGCTAGGCCTTTAAAACCAAAAAAAGGGGCCTGATGTGAGTCAGGGCTTTAAAACAAGAATGAAGGCCTGACATGAGCCAGAGCTTTGAAACTATAAGAGGGCTTGACGTGAGTCAGGGCTTTGAAACAATAAAAAAAAGGGGGAGGGAGAAATGACATAAGCTAGGACTTTAAAATGAAAAAGGAGGCTTGGTGTGAGCTAAAGTTTTGAAACGAAAAAGGAGGGCCTGACGTGGGTTAGGGTTTGCTTGACATGAGCTAGGGCTTTGAAACAAAAAAGAAGGCTAGATGTGAGTTAGGGCTTTAAGATTAAAAAGGAAGCCTAATGTGAGCCAGGGCTTTGAAACAAAAAAGGAGGCTTGATGTGAGTCAATATTTTAAAACAAAAAAAAGAGCCCTGGCGTGAGCAAGGGTTTTAAAACAAAAAAGGGGGTTTGATGTGAGCCAGGGCTTTGAAACAAAAAAGGGACTTGACGTGAGTCAAGACTTTGAAGTGAAAAGATGAAAGCCTGATGTGAGCCAGGGCTTTGAAACAAAAAAAGGGGCCTAGTGTGAGTAAGAGCTTTAAAATGAAATGGGGTGCATGATAAAAATAGGTAGCAAGTTAAAGGTGCTTCGCTAAGCAAGAATGTGATCCTTGGACGTACGTGGTTTGATGACCATGCAATGTAGTATGATATATGTTGGTGGTGTGAGATACATGATATAATGTTTAATTTTTTTAGATGATAGTTTTTGATAAGTGGTGCATGCAGTTCAATATATGTACACATATATAATGCTTGATGCATATGTTAGCTCAGACAACCAACACCCAAGAGGGGGTGAATTGGGTGTTTATAGAATTTCTATTTCTTTTCAAAATTGCTTTACAAAAATTCTTGTTATGTAATATGCTTGGAAGAGTATGATGCAAAGCAACAATTAAATGCATTAATTTAGTCTTAATGTGGATGCTTGGGGTATATATATAAAAATACTTCAAGTGTAATATCAATTATAAATGCAGATCATAGATACAAAGAGTGTAGGGATAGAGAAAGCAGACTTAGTAAATTTATCATAGTTTGACTCTAAGCCCAATCTGGCCTAGTCATGTGCTGGGTCTAACTTGACCAGGTCTAGGTCTGGATCACATTTAGTGACCTGATATGAACCTCGGGCCAGGCCCCGAGTTAAGCACAAACCCGGGGCGAGGGTCCGATGATTGTGCACAACTAATGTGTATTATGTGTGTGTCATGTGTGTATATATATACTTTATTAATTAGCAAAATATTAAAATTAAAAATTTTAATTATTTTATAATTATATTAATAATAAAATTTAAAATATAACATTCAAAGCAAAAAGTTAGCAATGACTTTTAAAAATATAAAGTATTGTATTAAAAGTAAAAGTGTCCCACTTCAATTCTAACATTTGGAATTGTAATTTTTCAAATTCGAGATAAAAATTAGAAATGACATTTACTAGTTATATTTTAATTTCACAGAATTGGTGTATGGAATTAGAAATACAATTCTATAAGACTATCCAAACAAAAATATTATAATTGTTGGATCCAATTCCAATTCCATAATCTAATTTTGAGTCCAATTCTTAATGCTAAACATATATTAAAAGGAAAACCACATAATTTGGTAGATTATTCCACCAAAGGATGTTACACACCGCTCTATCTAGTTGTCATTTTATATGAGCAATACCTTAGCATTTGTTTGTCCTTGTAAATTTTGGACACACGAAATTAAGTTAGCGCTTTTCAATTAATTTATTAAGTTTTGTTCAATAGTGCCCGATACTGTGTTAGCAAGAAGATAATTTATATTTAAGTATTTACTCATACGAAAGAACCATGAAAAATTATTTTATACAAAGATAAGATAAAATATCAAGAATTTCACCTGCGTGCGTTAAATACACGTACATCTAATGAACTACATTTATTTTATTAAAAAATATTATTTTAGTCATTCATTTTTTTTTAATTAATGTCAATTTGGTCATTTATAAAACAATACTGTCAAAATAATTCTTCAAACATATAATATCAATCAAAAGTAATATATAAAAAAAGTTATGACTAGTTTAATAGAAGATTATATTTTATTAATATTAGATTTTTGAGGAACTATTTTAGCATTGTAAATTTATGAAGAATTAAAATGATATTAAAACAAAACATAAGAGATTAAAATAGTAGTTTTTTCCTTTATTTCATATTAATTGTATGGATTAAATCTGATAATCGATGTACGTGCATTTAGTGACAAGAATTTCTTCCTATTTTTGTCTGATATCTATATGAAATTAGTTTAGTTACGCCTCTCGGTTAGTGCGGAAATAGCAGTGTTTTCAAATAGTGGTTCACAATTTTTTGTATTCGGCGCAAAAATTAATTTCATCAAAATATTAATTACCATTTCAAAAAATCTCACCTATTCTATTAAATGTTTCTAATTTAGAATATTTTTTCTCGTATTTCTTTACATAAAAATTTGTCTATGAACTGACTTTCTAAATTTACGTTTTATAATTAAATTATAATTCTGATTAAATGTATGTCAAGTCACAGTTGCGGGGAACAGTACTGCAGCAAAGACTTTGACTCTCAAGTCAACGAAGACGCGAAATGAAAGTAGTACACAAAATCTTTTTCGAAATTATCACACTGTCTTGGGTCCCACATATTACTCCCGAATATAACGTATTTATATCGTAATTCAATATAGGGAATGTTATAATTTTTTAGATTTTTAAAATAATCACATGCATTTACATTTTTAATTAAATAATTATAGCATTTTTCGTCTATATGTCACTATGTGTTTGTATAATAATTTTTTTATTATTATATTTTAATTTATAATATTTATCTTTACCGAGGTTCAAGTTTAAAACCTTTAAATAAGTACAAAGAACTCTATTATTAGACTACTACTATTAATCAATGCTTGATGGGTTTTTAAATATTTAAAGACTCTTAAAATTTGTAATTATTGCAAACTTGAATATGTAATTTTTAGGACTTAGGCACAAAAAGTTAAGGTGATTCCTAAATATTTGAACACTATAACCAGACCAAATTTTATTATTTTTGTGTCATAATAAATAATTATATGCAACAATTATTTAATTACTTTATGTACAATCAAGTATCAAATAGATTTCTGATTTTGATTGAATACTTGATTCTTGGACTTTAGTTATATAAACAAAAAACTTTAAATTTATGTTGTCAATTTGATATATGGGTACATATATTTCTAGGAATCTCAGAAAGTTTTAATTCTGGAGGATTGAGAATTTAAATTCTTATAGTTTAGGTAGATTTATGCAAGTTGTATTAAAATAATTGCACATATCTAATATTTTAATTTTAATTAAGTTATAAATTTTGACAACATTTAAAAACCAATATCGATTAATCTATGGTTTAAATTGTGATAATTACACTGCAGTCCACAATCAATTCTCTTCATTTAAAGGGCTCAATTGCAGCTACAATCAAATTCATAGTAATTATTGAATCAAAATTTTAAAATATTTATAAATATTAAATAAAAATTTAAGATATTTATAATTATTAGATCAAATTTTAAAAAAATTACTGAGTTCAATTGAACTCGCTGTCCAGAGGCAAAGAGTACATGTCGTTTTCAAGAGGAATAATGCGTGTTTTTTATTATACATAAAAGTAATTGAAAGAAAGAACATTAATTTGTAACAAGCTGTCTATAAAATGAAAATTGTATCGTGCCTATACGACATGCGTTTAGGTGCACAGTATTTTTTTATTTAAAATAAAATTAAATATTTTTTATTTTTTATTTTTTCACATTATTCTTTTTTAAAAAAATTAAACTTTTATAATGTTAGAAATTTTAATAAGTATTAATTTTTTAAGAAAAATATTAGAAAAAATATATATTTATTTTTATTTTTATATTTCTTATAAAATATAAAACATAAGTTTTATCTTTCTTAAAACTATTTATTTATAATTTTCATTTTAATAATTTTTTAAAAATAAACATTTGTAAATAAAAAATTACTGTACACCCAAACGACGTGTATTTCCTTTAAAATGGACTGGTCTTGGAATCAGAACGAGAACATTGCAGCCTTTCTTTCGTGGGACTTTCCTTAAAATAAAAACAAAAAAAAACAAACGCGTGGAAATTTTTAATTTGTTGTTCTTTACGACAAGAAGAAAGGCTAATCCGCGGACTTTCATTAAAAATATATGAAAGTTAAGACTGAGGGGACTCTTCGCTGTTCTTTCCTACCTCACTGGCTAGTTTAACCCATCATTTTAATTTGCCTTGACCCAACTTTCCCAATCAGCAGCATAACCATTTCTGAGTTCGTCGATCCCCTTCGTCTTCTTCCTCTGCAATATTCCATGTCTTTCTTCACTTCTTCTTCATCTTCAACCCCCAAATCTTCATCCTCCGCAAACGCATGGCTTTACGACGTGTTCTTGACTTTCCACGCCAAACACCCCTCAATAAGCTCTCTCGAATCCTCTTTACGAGACTCTGCGATCAAAACATTCATCGACCCCAATAAAGGGGTCACTTCTAACCTCTCGGAAGCCATCGGACGGTCCAGAATTGCCGTCGTTGTCTTCGCTAAAGAGTTCGTTTATTGCAGAGACTGTCTGAAAAAACTGGACAGAATCATGGAGTGTCAGAAAAATACAGGCAAGATGGTCTTCGCTGTGTTCTGCGGTGTGAGTCCGTCGGAAGTACGTCAGGAGAATGATAGACTTGCTGGAGTGTCTCAAAAAGACAGAGAGGTAGCAAGATGGAGAAGACAGCTCACTGAAGCTACTCGGCTTTTCGGTTGGACTTTGTCATCTTCCAGTTCCACCAGGTGAGCACTTTATGCACAAAAAAATATAAAATTTGTTATTTATTTTGACGTAATTTAATTTTTTATAAATTAATAGCGGATAAATCAATTATTTATAAATTTAAATTCATACTGAATTAATTTTTTTTATTTAAACTAACGAGAGACTAATGGATAGAGGCCATACTTCCTCTTCCGTCTTCCTTTCCTTAAATCCTTTCATATCATTGATAAAGGCCTTAATGGAAGTGGTGATGAATTGCTTCATCTTCTTAACAATCTCCACCTTAACAGTGTTCACTAAAATGAACACATTTGTGGAGTTTCCTATAACAATATGCTTAATCACTTGATGAATAATCATGGTATGTTCCTCAGAATTAGCATCAAATGGCAAAAGAAGAGAAAGAATAAGCTTCTTTTTAGACCCTTATTCTAGTTGTCTCTTCTTTAAAGTAATCATATTCAACACCTTCTAGAGGTACAGTAGAACCATATTTCTCTTTGGATTCACCAATAATCACAGGCTCCATAGTTTCCTTCTTTACAGTAGACGATTTGAAGGACTTTCAAGTAAGAGGACTCTATTAGGTATCTTCTTTCCTTCTTTGAGATCCTTTTCCTCTGGTTGAAGGAACTGATGTTTTCTTTCTTTTATACGGCACTATCTTCTTTCTAGCCTTATTGCCTTTGATTCACTGGTCATCAATCTTCTGATAGTAAATGGAGCCCAGAAGTTCCGAGTCAAAATTATCTTGTTGAGCTACATTTTTCCATTGTAAGCAATGAAGTACGCCCTAACAGCACTGCTAGGTACTTCATGAAGCCTAATTATCTCTATAACATATATCTAAACTAATTTATCTAAGGTATAAGTAGACTGAATGGTTAAAAAGTGGACAAACTTTGTTAGTTTATTCACTATCATCCAAATGGAATCATAACCTAAGGATGTTCTTAGAAAACCCATGATGAAATCTATAAATATACCATCCCTTTTTCACTCAAGGATCTCTAAAATTTTTAGTAATCCTGCAGGCCTTCGGTGTTCTTTTTTTAACCCTGACAACTTAGACATTATGCTACACACAAGACTATGTCCAATTTCATTCTAGGCCATCAGAAAGATATCTTAAGATCTTGATTCATCTCGGTGGTTCTTGGATGAAGGATGTAATTTCTCTTATATGCTTTAGTTAATATTGTTTTCCTCAGGTTTCCTTGTTGATGTACACATAGCCTATCCCGATGTCTAATCACCCCATCCTTAGAGATTTTAGATTCATTAGGCTTCTTTTGGGAAATTTGCTCCTTAATGTCCTGTAAGAATGGATCAAAGACTTGCAAATCCTAATATGGTCTTTGAAGTCATTTTGGATCCTTAACTCACTTATGTGGAGACTAAGAGGGTAAGGAGATATAGAGACTTAGATCTCCTAAGCTGTCAAACAATTGTTGTTCCTTAAGTATTATGAACGCCACATGAATGGATTTCTTACTCAAGACATCAACAACCATATGTATTTTTCTTAGATGATACTTAAAGGAAAATTCATAGTCATTCATAAACTCAATCCATCTCTTTTGTCTCATATTTAATTCTTTATAGTCAAAGAGATACTTTAAACTCTTATGGTAACTACAAACCTCAAACTTGTCACCATACAAATTGTACCTCCATATCTTAAGAGCAAATACTACAATTGCCAACTAAGTCATAGGTAGGATAGTTTTCTTCATGGGGTCTGAGTTGTACTACTTTACCTTTATCCATAAGAACACAACCTAAACCCTTCTCAGATGCATTACTAAAAATGGTTAATTAAGTTTTCTTTAAGGTCAAGAATGATTAGGTTTGGAGAAGAGGTTAACTTATCCTTTAGTTAGGAAACTACTTTCACACTAGCCATTCCAAACAAAAGGCTTATCTTTCCTTGTCAACCTAGCTTGTGGCATGGAAGAAAATCCCTTGATGAATTTCCTATACTACCTAGCTAACCCTAAGAGAATCCTAATCATGGTGATTAACTTGGGCCTCTTCTAATTCACTACAACCTCTACTTTATTGGGATCCACAATCACCCGCTCCTTGAAGATAACATGACCTAGGAATTTTACTTTTGATAACCAAAAATCACACTTATTGAACTTGGCATGCAGTTGTTTCTTTCTCAAAGTTTGGAAAACTATCATAAGATGTCTCTCAAGCTCTTTAGGACTTTTGGATTAGATGAGGATGTCATCAATGAAGACTACTACAAAATGATTTAGGTAAGGTTTAAAAATCCTATCATGTAGTACATAAAGATGGCCGGGGCATTAGCCAAGCAAAAGGGTATAACTAGGAACTCATAATGCCTATACCTAGTCTTGAAGGCTGTCTTTGTGACATCTTCATCCTTAATTTTGAATTGATGATACTCTAATCTTAAGTCTATCTTAGAGGAACTAAGGTTCCTGCCAATTGGTCTATAAGGTCATCAATCCTAGGTAATGGATATTTGTTTTGAATGTTATCTTATTTAATTCTTTATCATCTATACATAACATAAGGCTTTCATATTTCTTTTTAACAAACAACACTCTTAAACCCTATAGGGATATACTGGGTCGAATAAAACCTTTCTCTAAAAGTTTCTTAGCATGCTCTTTGAGTTCAACTAATTCTATTGAGGCCATCATATATAGGGCTCTAAAGATAAGACATAAAAGGCACTTGGTCAATAGAAAATTCTATTTCCCTATCTATCAGGTGGCAAACTACTAATTTGTCTAGGGAATATTTCTGGGTAATCCTTAACATTAGATATTTTCTCTAAACCTTTTGCCTTTCCTTGTAAAGAGTAGATGACTAAACAACCTTGACAACCCTTTCTAAGATATCTCTCAACTTGGGCAATGAAAATTAAAATCAAATTGGTAAGGTAGCTCAGTCAAAAAATTAGAATAAAAAATCAAAGTAGGTAATGAAACAAACTTTATAGAATAATCAAGAATGACATAATAGGTAAAATACCAATCCATGGGAAATAATAAGATTGATGCCATACAAGGGAAGACAAATCAAACCAAGAGTAGATTGATTGTTATCAAATTTGACTTCACAATTCAAGTAAACATCTGATGTGATTACCTGCACTCCTATAGGAGTAGAAATCAACAAATCATATGGCAAGGTGCTTAGTTTCATATCCAGACTTCTAACATTGTCATATACAATAAAAGAATGCATATTACCAAACTCAAATAATGCATTTACAAGAATATTATAGATCGTTATCATATCTGGAATTAAACAAGGAGACTGCCTAGCCTCCCATTGGGACAATATGAATATTTAACCTTGGTCTTGTGTTATGGTCTCATAAACTCATTCTTTGCTCACGTTGCAGTGTTTTGGAAATTAACTAGCTTGCCATAATTGGAACACTCCTTGACCTTCCATACAGGGCCTATTCCCATGGAATTTACCACACTGCTTGCAATAATTTTTGTTAGCACTTTGAATACTTGTCCTTTAATTCATTTTGCCTTGGATACCACCTTGTCTAAATCGCTTATTCCATGGCCTAGTACTCTTTTAGATAATTAAGTTTCTTTCTCAGTGAATCCATATTTTTTTACTAGTTGGATAAGAATTTTAACTTCAAGGGTTACCACTTTGTTTCTCAATTCAGGGCAATGGCCTCTGTCATACTCTCTAAGGCTAACCATCATAGAGTTTAAGGTATGAGGAGAAATTAGATAGTTGAGCAAATTTCATTTCATACTATAGTCACATCTCCCTGCTTCAGTTGCATATACTCAATTTCTTTATCATCTTTTATTGAATTTAGAAATTACTTCTTATAAAAGGCCATCTAAAATGTTTGTCAAGTAATAACCTGGGCTCCTTCAACTTAGCATAAACTCTGCTATGGCTACTATTTGCACTAAATTATATCTCATAACTATAAAAATATCTTATTTAACACTTAATTTCAGTTTCCTAGTATTCGTTTACTTAAGCTGATAATTATTGCTCCATGAATCTGCAAGGATATGTAAGTTGGTTATATTTTCTTTACGTGATTTAGCCAAGAACTCATAATAACCACTTCACATAGAAATTGCCATTATGGCTTTTTATGTGATGCTTAAGCTTAACTTGTTTAGGAGTGGAAAATAAGCCTTTATATGACCAGTTTTCTTGCAAACATAATACTTATGGGTTTTTCTAGTTCATCCATGCTTTGGCATGCTTCTCTCCTTCTATTGGTATAATAATATTTATTATAGATGTTGAATTTCTTATTTTTCCTCTTCATGAGTTGAATCTTCTTGGAGATACCTTTTTTTCCTTTTATTTTTGCTTACAATATTCAAATAGCTACTTTCATATGTAATTAGATTTCCTATAAACTCGTTAATTGTCATTCTTTCTACCTTTTCACTTTCCATGATTGCAGCAACTTTTGTGTTCCAAAGTGAAGTTAGACTCTAAAATTTTTTGCACTGGATCTTCATATATCCTCACTTTTCATGAGCATTGAGGTCAATAATAATTTTTCCTGTTCTTTGGAGCACTTTTTGATACTTTCATCTTGCTTCATCCTTAACAGCTCAAATTCATGTACCAAAGTGCCAATTTAAGTCCTCTTTACTTTAAAGGTTCCTTTGTATGTTATTTGCAGCTTGTACCACTTCTCCTTTGTAGTGTGGCACTTTGAGAGCTTTGGAATTCTTTTGCATCCTTAGCATAAAAAATATAATTAATAGCTCTATACTTAGTTAATATAATTAATAGCTTTATACTTAGTTTCATAACTTTGTTAGTCTCCCTTATTTGAGGTCATTCAACTTCTTTGTCGTCCACCTTCTTTATGGGAACATATGGTTCTTACTTAATGTGATGTGGAACCCCAAGGTTATGAAGAATCTAAAACTCTTAGAACACATAATATAGCAAGAACATGAAATTGAATGAACCCACAAATGACAAATGTAAATGGAAACGCAAATGATAGGTTGATTAAAAACAAGAATGAATTCACCTCATAAGATCACGTGTTTACACTCAGGGGTGTTTAATTCAACCGTATTTCACATTGATTTTAGATTTTACCTCTCTTAAGTTCACCAACACTCAAGCCTTTTTTACCACTAAAGCTTGTTGTCCTCGGTTATACTTCAGAATATATTTTCACACAAGATAGACATCTTTTTGCAAATTAAATGAATGGAAGGGAATAGACTAGAGACAGTGGAATGATATAAGAATAACAAAATCAAACTATAGAAGGCATGTGAAAGAAAAATGAAGATAGAATAATGGAAACTTACAAAGTTTGATTGTTTGCATAGTACCCTTGACCAATTTTTTTTTTTCAATAATACTACCTTTCTTATTTTTTAACTTCTGTTTTTTTTAAGAAAAATGAAATAGTAACCCTAATTCTCTTGGATTCCAAAGTCAAACAGCTAGTCCAAGGTGCATTGAAAATATTTGGATTCTTGTGGTAGGCTATCAACTCCAACATTTACTCATTAGAAGTCTTCAAAGATGCTTTTAGTTTTGACTTTTGTACTCAACACTTTCAGATCTTTTTTTTCTTTTTTTTATTTTCGTTTTTTCCCAAAGAAAACAAGAATACTGAATAGGATCATAGGAAAATTTACTAATGAACAAAAAGTGATAATAGATGAGCAAACTTTAATAGCAGTAGGGATAATCTAGGGAAGATGAAATTAAAACTGAATGAGCATAGACTGATTCTTTTTTTTTTTTTTTTTCGTTTTCCCAGAAACACTCTAAGA
Organism: Delonix regia; assembly: GCA_037074485.1. Classification (NCBI taxonomy): domain Eukaryota; kingdom Viridiplantae; phylum Streptophyta; class Magnoliopsida; order Fabales; family Fabaceae; genus Delonix; species Delonix regia. The sequence goes on from CM073459.1 coordinate 11,241,881, forward strand.
TAGGATCATGAAAATAAGAATATAGAAGCAAGAACAGAAGGAAATACATTGATGAACAAAAATTAGTAACAGATGAAACAATCTGAGCAAGATTAAGACTAAAAGAGACTGAACAAAGACTATTTTTTTTTTTTTTTAAATTTTGGAACACACAAGAAGGTTATGAACAACAAACAACAATTAGGGTAAATAAGAATTTACCCCAGTCCAAGTTTTGATACCAAATGATGCAGAACCCCAAGGTTATGAAGAACCTGAAACTCTTAGAACACACAATATGACAAAAAAAAAAAAAATGGAATGAACCCCTAACCTATTGAACCCCTAAATGACAGATGCAAATGGAAACACAAATGATAGGTTGATTAGAAATAAGATTGAATTCATCTCAAGAGATCACCTTATTAAGAATTAATTCTTGTTGCAATAGAAGAAGACAAGCTATCCTCCTCTATAGAGTTTTGGCCAAGCCAAAAAGGAAACTAAAGAGTTTCTTTGATAGAATGAAATTTGATGTCTTATAAGGTTGAGGCTCAAGCCTCTTTATAAGCTTCAAACCCCTTAAAAAACCCTAATTCGTAATATAACTCTGGGCCCCTAATAAGTTGGGTCAAATCAAGCTAAAAATAACTTCAAACATTAAATAGAAGCTCAATATATAACCATATACATCATAGGTCCAAATTAATTACAATGTGGTCCAAAACACTTATTTCAGTAGCAACATTTTTGGATGATATAACCCAAATGAATTAGACCTTTATTTGGGTTGGATATGACTTAAATTAATCACTTGGGTTTCCTTCTCCAAGCCCAAGCCGTCCAAGTGAATTTCTTTTGCATTTTCTATGAATTTTTTCACATAAATTTGTAGCGATTCCTTGAACTTCTTAGCTCTCAGTCTTGTAATTGAACCCAGAGGAAAATTTAGATCATCATTCAAGCCATTATGTCTCTTGCCATCCGTGCTCACATCACAATGACTCTCCATACTTGTGTATCGGCGGATTGATTTTATATTGGTCATCCAATATGTATAGTTGGCTCCATTGATGAATAGAGGTTTGCTTTGATTGAGTGAACTTCATCATTAGGAAACAAACTCATCTTTTAAATCATATTACTCCTGTAAAATAGAGACCATAGCTCTTATAGCAATAGGAATCTAATAAAGGGAATGAATTAGATTTTTCAATTATAAACATGTTTTTTGAAAATTCCTTTCTAGGAAACTCAGGGTCCTTCTTCAAAAATCACTTAGCTTCCTACTAACTTGAAAGATAATTAAAACGATAAATAAAGAGTTCAAGGAGAGAGAAAATCACACAGCCAGATTTATAGTAGCTCAGACCAAAACGTGTCCTTCATCTAGTCCCAAACACAAGCAAGGGAATTTATTAATTGGCCAATCAAAAAGTAGGCAACTCTAGTTAGAGGCTCAACTTTTTAGCTTTTACAACTTAGTCACAACATATTCTAACAGGGATCAACACCTTAGTTTTTTCTACCTTGGGCCCTTGATTTTTAGGAAGCTCTTTAAAAGCTCGCAAGGCAACCTAATAAAAGGTTTAGCTACTTGGCTTTACCTCCTAATCTCAAGGAAAACTAATGGGCTCAACCCTTTGGCTTTAACTACCTTATTTGGCTTTTCACATGGCACTTAGAAACCTAAGCCCTAGGTTTTTTTTATATGCTACCAAGAAACTCTACACCCTAGATTTTTATTGTTACTTAAAAACTCTATCCCTTGGTTTTATGTAAGGTACCTAGAAACTCTACAATAAACGTGAGAACTTCTTCCTCACAAAAACACACGAACACTTACTAGGCCCCTAAGAACCATAATACAATGAAGTGCAACAAACTATGGAGAACAACACTTAAAAAGATGGGCTTGAAAGTTCAGAGTTCTAAGTTCTACATTTGTCTTCAATTGTTCTCCTATTTAAAGTGCATCTTTAGGTATGACTGCTAAAATTCAAATGAGTTGGAATTTAAAAGGTACCAAATAATTTTAGCCCTGATTAAATGTAAAATACCCTAAATATCCTTTTTTAGAAATCACTTAATTTAAAAATATTTGTTATAATAAATATATTAAAAGAGCCCTTGATCAACAAAATGGTTTATCAATCATTCATGATATAGTTAGGAATATTAACTTTCAACGTGAAATTGATCTAATAAATTTAAAAGTGATTACATTAACGAAGAAAACATTTTAGCATAAAGGTCCTTGAGTTATGATCATGTGTGTGTATGTGTGTGTGTGTGTGTGTATATGATGTTTATATAATAAATAACTAAATTTTCTAATTCAAAAATTGTTTTGTCAAGCAGTGACAACAAGATAATCAAAGAAATCACTTGCCTCATTAAGGTAGAACTGGACATGCCGTTCTTGGATATGCCACGACATCTAATGGGGATACAACATCGTGTGAAAGAAGTGCTTCATTTGGCCAAATACTATTCAAATATAGTTATCAGGAAAGAATATGTGATCACAGTAGGTATATGGGGAACTGGAGGAATTGGCAAAACAACTCTTGCTAGAGCTATTTATGATTCATTTAGTGGCAGTTTTGAGAGTCAATGTTACCTTGAAAATATAACAAATGTAATGGAAAAACAAAATGGTCTAGGTTGTCTACGAGAACAACTTATTTCAGATATTCATACAAAACATGAGAAGATACTTGACAGTAAGATGGAAATTAGACGAATAACGCCTACTTTACGCAATAAAAGGGCACTTGTAGTACTTGATGATGTAAGTGAAGTACACCAATTCAAGGCATTGTGTGGAACTGATGCATGGTTTGGTTTTGGGAGTATGATACTCATTACAACAAAAAATAAGCATATACTTGATGAACTACAAGTCAAATACATCTATGAGATGAAAAAATTGGACAACAGTGAATCTCTTGATCTTTTCAGCTGGAATGCATTCAAGCAATATAGTCCTCGGAATGATTTCAATATTCTCGCAAGAAAGGTGATTACTTACTGCGAAGGATTACCTTTGGTTCTCGAAGTCCTTGGCTCTCTTTTGTTTAATAGGACAATACCAGAGTGGAAAAGTGTATTGAATAAGATCAAATGCATTTCCCCAGGTCAAATACAAGAAAAGCTCAGAATATGCTATGAGTATTTGGATGATGCAATCAAGGATATTTTCTTTAATATTGCTTGCTTTTATGTGGGTGAGGAAAAACAATATGTCATGCAAAAACTAGGTGGCTTCCGATTCCCAATAGAAACTGGAATAAATATGCTTATTGAGCAGAGCCTTGTAAAAGTTGACATGAATGGCAAGCTTAATATGCATGATTTGTTGCAAGAGTTTGGAAAGGGACTAAATCGTAATAAGCCAACGGCCAAATACAATGTGTTCTTGAGTTTCAGAGGAGAAGATACACGTAAGTCTTTTGCTTCTCATCTCTATGTTGCATTAAAAAATGCTGGTGTTGAGGTATTCATGGATAATGGCATTAAAAGGGGAGAAAGTATTTCATCCACACTCATGCAAGCAATTGAAAGTTCCAAAATGTCAATCGTTATTTTTTCAATCAATTATGCGGGCTCTAAATGGTGCTTGCAAGAACTAGAGAAAATTATGGAGTGTCATAGAACGTTTCATCAAGAGGTTCTACCCATATTTTATGGTGTGCAACCATCAGATGTACGTAAGCAAACTGGCAATTTTGGAAAAGCATTGGAAGGACTTATAAGGAGAACTACAGCTACCAAAGACAAGAAATTGAGCTGGACGAAAGCTCTCAATGATGCTGCCAATTTATCTGGGTGGGACTCGCTTCAATATAGGTAAACTTGTTATTCCTTTTTTCATTCACCACTTAAAGAGCTTAATTTCTTTTCATTTGTACTTAGATAACCAAAAAATATTTTATTTCTTTCACTGTTGAGAAAATATTTGGTTTAATATTGATAAAACAAAAACATTGATAAGAAATTGGACTAATTTACTTTGTTCACCCTTGAACTTTACTAAAAAAATCAAATTGGTCCTCATTATTTAAAAGTTTAAAATTATATATAACTTGATGCCTTTTATTAAACTTCTCTAAATGTCATATATCATGCAATTATGTGGTAAACTATAATTTCCGCATAAAATCACTCATCTCACTAAAATTTGGTCGACATTTATTTTCATTATACATATTTTAAAATAATTATAAAATCCATCAAATTTGTGATAATTTTAATGTCTATAATTTCCGATTCTTTTAGTTATTTCATGGTTGATAATCATTTATTTTTTTTAATCAAATCTAAGATATTTGTTATTCCATGCTCAATTAAAATTAACATGATATTGTTCCATTTAGGAAATAAAAACAATAACTTTAATGCTTTTGTCTAAGTTTGAGCTAATTATTGGAATCAATTCTTCTGTGCGTAGTGGTATCTAATGTGCACCTACCACGACATAAGGTTCCATGAATCATATGAATGGTCGTGTTTAACTCTTTAGGTCATAATTAATGATTGATATTGTAATTGATCAAGTAATCTTAAAATATAGTTGGCAATAAAAACCTTAAACTATAAGATTCCTTTTGAACTAAAGATAGTAGCAAACAGGAAAAAAAGTGTAGAGGAAAAATTAAATAGAAAAAATTGGGAAATAATTCATTTATTTTCATATAATGGTTCACTCTAAATGCAACGCTTGTTGTTTCTATGATTGTTTGTACCATGCAATGTTGGGGGTACTTGGCAAATTTTCCTCTAATGTTACTTCTTATTTTTGTGGCCAGAACTGAAGTTGAGTTGATTAACAATGTCATTGAAACTGTTACAATGAAACTAGATAACAACACACTTTTATTTGTTGCTGATCACCCAGTGGGAGTGAAGTCTCGTGTGCAGGAAATCATCCAATTGTTAAGTGCCAAATCAGATGAGATTGTCATTGTAGGGATTTTTGGCATGGGGGGAATTGGTAAAACAACCATTGCCAAAGCCATTTACAATGAAATTAGTCAAAGCTTTGATGGTAAAAGTTTTCTTACAAATATTAGGGAAATTTGGGAGCAAGTGAATGGCCATGTTTATTTGCAGGAACAACTTCTTTTAGACATCCTACAAACAAGAAGGATGACACTATATAGTGTTGAATTTGGGAAAGCTATAATGAAAGAAAGGCTTTGTCATAAAAGGGCACTTGTTGTACTTGATGATATAAATAATGTGGACCAACTCAATGCTCTATGTGGAAGTCGTGAATGGTTTGGTCCAGGTAGTAGAATAATCATCACCACGAGAGATGAGCATCTACTCAAGATCCTTCAAGTGGATAATGAATACAATATGAAAGACATGGATGATGACGAATCTCTTGAACTTTTTAGTTGGCATGCATTTAAGCAAGCAAGTCCGTTAGAAGATTTTGTTGAACTCTCAAGAAGGGTTATTGCGTACTCTGAAGGATTGCCACTAGCTCTTGAAATCCTTGGTGCATGTTTGCGTGATAGGACAATGCAAGATTGGGAATGTGTTTTAGACAAACTATGTGGAATTCCAAATGATCAAATACATAAAAAGCTAAGAATAAGCTATGATGGTTTGAGTGATGATTCAGAAAAAGATATATTCTTAGATATTTGTTGTTTTCTTATTGGTAAGGATAGAAATTATGCTACACAAATATTAGATGGATGTGGACTTCATGCGGAATTTGGAATTACTCGTCTAATAGAACTGAGTCTTGTAAAAGTTGACAAGAATAACAAGCTTGATATGCATGGTTTACTACGTGACATGGGAAGAGAGATCATTCGGGAAAAGTCAGTAGAAGAGCCTGAGAAGCGTACTAGATTGTGGTGTCATAATGATGTAGTTGATGTGTTAAGAAACCACTTGGTAAGTACATTCTCAACGAATCTATTGTTGCATGATATGAAAACTTAAAAATTAATTCATCATTACTCATTACTAATGTTCTTTTTATTTGATTTATTATTCTTAGGGAACAATTTCTGTCAAGGGATTGGCTTTGAATTTGTCAAGAACCAATATGCTTTCCTTTGATACTGTTTCATTTAAGATGATGAGAAGACTTAGATTGCTTCAACTTGGCTATGTAAAACTTGATGGGAACTATGAATATCTATCAAAAGAATTGAGGTGGCTTCATTGGCATGGGTTTCCATTAAGTCACATGCCTAAGGATTTTTATCAAGAGAATGTGGTTGCTATTGATTTAAAATATAGTTATCTCACACAAGTATGGAACAATTGCCAGGTATTTCCAATGAACCATTAAAATTTGAAGTTATTGATGATATTAATTTGCCATGTATTTTATGATTTCAAATCATTTTATTGATTTTATGTAAAATTTTTTTTTTCCAGTTGTTGGAGAGGTTGAAAATTCTCAATCTAAGCCATTCCTATTACTTGAGACAAACACCTAACTTTTCAAATTTACCAAATCTTGAAAAGCTACTGCTCAAAGATTGTCCGCGTCTGTGTTTTGTTCACCCATCCATTGGAGATCTTAAATACCTGATTGTGGTGAATATGAAGAACTGTAAAGATCTCATTGATGTGCCAAGAAGTTTTTATAATTTGAAATCTGTGAAGACTCTCATTATTACTGGTTGTTCAAGGATTGACAAATTAGAAGAAGGAATCGATCAAATGGAATCCTTAACAACTCTACTAGCAAATGATACTGCTATAACAAAAGTGCCCTTCTCATTAGCGAGAGCAAGAAGCATCAAATATTTGTCATTATGTGGATATCAAGGATTACCACATGATGTATTTCCTTCTCTCATTTGGTCTTGGATGTCACCGAGAAATAACCCGAGGTCCCTCATTAGAGCATTCGCAAGCATGCCATTTTTACTACAAAATCTCTTTCACAATTTGTCTAACCAAAGTAGTGGAAAATGGGAAACAAAAGCAAGTGCATCCCATATCTTATGTGCAGAAACTTCAGCATTAATTGGTTTTCATGACCAAGTCAATGATATAGGGGCTGAAAAGTTCACGAGTTCCCTTGCTATTCAATTCGGAGGATTCAACAAGGCCATTGATACACTTTTGAAGAGTATCACACAGGTTTTATATTTATCTCTTTTTCTCAATAAACATGATTATTATTATTGTTTGATCAATATTTATATTATAAGAACACTTTTCTCTTGTATAGTTGAAGGAAAAATTCTTCAATGAATTAAGTTATCAATGCAATTCAGTAACTTCTAATTGGTGACAACTCATTAATTGTGTTGATATCTATACCTTGCTACATTCACTGGTTACCTACAACGGTTGCTTAATGTGTTGGTAATGACTACTTAAATTGCTAATAACTACACACTGTTACCATTAGTGGATTGTTAACTATGTATTAGCTGAACATTACTAGCTGATTTCAATTGCTATTAACCCAATAAGGTAAAGTTACTAAAATGCATTAGTACACTTAATAAATCTTATAGTTTGAGTGATTCCAATTTTATTCTCTAATGATTTTTGTGGTGTTAGTCTCACTATAAATGTTGTGTGTGCATGTACATATATTCTTAAACAATATACTTACAAGTGCCAAAAAGACGTACTGAGAAAGTACGAAATATGCATGTTAAATTTTAACCTTGAGATTTTAATTAGTATGGACATTATATAAAAGTTTTGAAGTTTTGACTCAAGTGACTGATATGTTTCCTCTCATTTTCATGTGATAGGAATGGAGTGATACGGGGTTTGGATGTTCTCTTCCTAAAGACAATTATCCTAATTGGCTAGGTTTTGAAAATGAAGGATCCACAATATTGTTTAAAGTTTCTCACATTGTTGGTCATTTCTTAAAAGGGATGATCCTCTGCATTATCTACTCGTCACGCCAAGATAGCATGGCATTTGTATATCCTGTTAGTGTCATCATAAAAAATTTCACAAAGGCTACCATTGAGTTCTACAGACGAGGTGCTGAAACTACTTCTAATGACGAAGAATGGGAGAACATAATATCCAATTTGGAGCCAGGAAATGAAGTGGAAGTTAAAGTAGATTTTGCGCATAAATATCTTATAAAGAAGACTGCAGTCTATCTGGTATACGGTGAAGAAACTGACAAAAGATCTGGGGGTATCATAATTTAGGATTGGCTTGCATTTGTTCAAAGTATGTTCTGTAGCTTGTTTCTATGCAAGATAATATGTTTAAGGTTTCACTTAGACAAAATAACAAGTGAAGGTACATGATAATTGCTCTATGACTCGTGTCTTTGTTCTTCATCTCTTTTGTTTTTTTAAATATATGTTGAGGAAAGAAAATGCAACATCCTTACTTTCTATAGAACACACAAGACACAACTCTGCTTTTGGTTTTCTCACACAAACACATGGATAGGCCATCTAACGTGTGTTAGACTATTATTTAGTTAGTGTGTGGATTAGTATTATTCAATTGTTAGATTATTGAGGTATTGTGTGGATTAGTATTATGCAATTGTTAGACTAATCATACGATGTTTGATGGAATTAAATAACCGATTTTTGCATGGCACTTTCCAAAATGAATTGGGTTATGGGGATTAAATAGTATAACATCCCTAGAATTTCTCCTAGGTTTAAAGTCTCCTTTTTACAATGAGTTGACAATATTAGGTACTTCAAGGAATCTAGAAAAATTATAATTCAAGAAAATTAAATATTTCTGGAATATCTTATGGCATTAATGATGGCCTTGACTTCCTTCATATTGAAATATTGATGGAATTAGTAAATCACTATCCGGAGAAAAGTGACAAAAAGGTTTCTTAGCTCACAATCAAAATATTCGAAGGTGTCTAACAATTTTAAGATATCAATATGCAATTAAGAATTAGCCAATGTTCTAATAGGGGAAACTTGATTAATTTGTAATCCAAGGAATTCTTGGTGAATTAAATAATTAGACCAGTATACGTATATCAAGGATGATACAAAGGAGATGACCAATCAAAATTTATGTAAAGGATTCCTCTAGCTTACAAATATCTACATACAACATTTGTAGAATGTAAGGAGGCTATTTAGTTAAGGAAGGTTAGGTGACAACCAAGTATATCTTATACTCAAGAAACAGATATTGTAGATACTAAATGAAAGTCTCCTGGTGAGATCACATGAAGGTAACTGGATTAATAGATGGCAGTGGCGAAATAAATTATACTTAAAACACACATGTTTAATTACACTTTAGAATGAATACATGGCAGAGGAAGGAGTTATGTGATGACTAATGCAATAGTTATGCAAAAGTAGGAGCAACTAGCAGTGAGTAAGCATATTTCCATGATGAATATGTTTTAGGTGGGTGAGTAGTATTTCAAAAGAATCAAGTTTCACATTGCTTGGAATAGCTAGCACGTTAGTTTTTAAATCCCATATTGCTTGAAATAGTTGGCCTATTATTTTCCAAACCCGTATGAATACCATACACTTATTTGGGTTACTACACATCAAATACCTTTCCTGTTTGTTCTATTATTGAGCTTATGCCACAGAAAAGTCTGTTATATCATGAGAGAAATTTGTCTATATTTCTAAATAGGCGTGAAAATATCCCTTTAGAGCAGCGTAATTTTACATGACACAAACATTTCTATCTATTAGGATCTAAATTTACAACAATCTAGAGACTAGTTTGCCCTTTGCCTTACACAGCGTAGAGAGAGCCATATACACTGCTTTTTAGTTTGGATTCGTTGAATCGAAATTTTGATGTTCAGTCGAAGCTTTGTGTCGTGCATTGTGTCAACACTGTGCCTTAGTTGAAGATGGTGTCTCAGACTCAGTCTGTAATTTCCTTTCTAAGTTCAGTATTCAGGTTGGTTTGATTTTTTTAATAATAATTTTAAATGGAGATGTTTTCTCGCCCCTTTTGACTTCCTCAAAATATAACTTAAAATATGGAGAATCAACTTTTGGTTTGATTTATATATCCTCTCACCACGTAAAATAAATAAATAAATGAAATTTTTTATACGCATTATCTTAATGAAAGTTCTCTTGTAAAATTATCCAAATTCTCTTCTTTTCTCTCAACCTTAAGCATGTTTTATTGTGATTTTAGTAATTATAATATATCCTTTTGAGAAATCATTTTTTATACAGCTCGTTTGGCATGAAATGGCCTTTCATTATTTATTGGAACTATAATTTTGTTTCATAAATATTTCGTTGGCCTTGTTATGATCTCATTGCCATCTGAACTTATTTATATTTACAGGAGTATTAGTTGTTCTACTTATTGAACAACAATGGGATTGTTTAGTGAAACCAGTGTCTTAATTAATTATTGTGGGTCCTGCTCTGTTTATTAAAGTGCAATATATATTTTAATATTGTCTATGATGAATCAATGATTATTTTCATGCCAATATGAAAAATGAAACATACTTATGGACCTAATTTGCCAAGAAATAGTGTGTGCTTAATTTTCCTTTTTGGTGCAAGATTTAATACAAGCTTTATTCAACGGCTGTTTCATGTGTATTTCATTCTCGGTCGTTACTTAAATTTCATGATGGCTGAGTTTCAATATAGAATATTTTGATGTCATATACCTTTGGCTTGAGTATATTACTATATTTTATAATCAATGCATTAAACAAAATGTGTTTTAGTTAAAATTAATATATTGGTAACAGAACACCATCATGCCTTTGCGTTCTGGGTTGATGAAGATATTTACATGACTTTAGTCATTAACTTTGGCCAAAATTTTGGGAAAGAAGGGGATGTGAGCATGTGAAGTGGCATGATGAAGCCACAACATGCCTCAAATATTGTACTCACGTCATCCTTTTTTCTCTTTCACTTTAATTAATCAAGTGGGCTTGGTTTTTCTGTGTAGTCAAATATTGACTTCCTATAATCTCTCATCTCTTTTAGATGTGGAAGCCTCTCATTGATAAGATGCATTATAAGATGTTTAAGTTACATTACATGTTATACAGTTCTTATACAATGTAATGCAACAAGTTAATAACACTATCAATGATAAAAATTATAGACACAACTATTTAATTCTTGAAGTAGTTTTCTTCATTAATTTCAATACATGTAATTGCATGTGATTGTAATAAGTAATCAATGATAATTTAGATATTGTTTTCATTAGGACGTAACTTTAACTTGTTACTTATTGATTATTATTAAAATTCTTTTAATTTAGGCAGAATGCGATAACAAATAAGTAAAATTAAAATACATTGAAAAAAAATAGCTAAAACAGGTAAAAATGAGTTTTTATATAATTGACTCTGGAACTTTATACTGAAAGTTCTCCCCGTGTGGTAGTTATCCTACTGTATCCCCTTCTTCGTATCTTTTTATGACATAATTCACTAATCTAGTGAGTTAATTATTCATATAATTCCATTGAATCTATATAAATATAATTATTTTCACCAATTCTTTATATTTTCATGAGAATTGGGCCTAAAAGTAGCTTCATTTACCATAATCCTGTAATCAATTATTAAAGATAATTAAGTAGTGTTGTCTTAATTATGAATTTCTATTCTCTACCTAAAATAATGCAAAAGAGGGCTATTTTATTTAGGTCAAAACTTAAGATTTCTTTGTCGAATCTACCTATGTTACTAGTTCAATTCAAAAAGTGATTAAGCTTCCGAAAATATTAAACATAAGTTAAAAATTGCATTTATAATTAATAAGAAACAAATGTACAACAAAAATAACACTAAAAAAGGGTTCCATGAGAACCCAGAACAACCAAATGAGCCTCTCGTCATCATCGTAAACCTAGAACAATACATGTACAAATTGAACATGAAAAGAGAAGAAAAGAAAGTATCAATCTGTAGATGGAGATTCCACTTTCTTGTCACAGCCCTCAGTCTCCTCGCTAGTGCTCAATTCCTTGATACTATTGGTTAGACACAAGGAAGCTACAAAGCAAGTGATAACGAGGGTAAATGGTAAGGATTAAGGAATCATAGGAACATGAACAGTAACTACAAGATAAGGCTAAGTTTTAGAAATTAAGATATACATAAATTAGAAGAGCTCAAAAAAAGACAGTAGAGGAAGTGAGAATTTCAGTGAAAACTTTTGTGAATGGGAAACAGAAAATAAGTTTAAGAAATTGATCCTATGTGGTACAATTGAAAGATTAGATGCACCTAAGCTAAGTAAATAAGAATATATTTGAAGTGACAACAAAAGAGTAATAGGTTTTGATATATCAAGAAAAATAGGAACTTAATTTCAGAAGCATAAAGGTTCTTTTCTCTGTTCAATTTAAATTGAAAATTACCATAAAATTAGTAATGCATGCCATCAATTTAACATCAGAAGCATGAAGATTCTTACCCGGAGCGTTTTGGATGGAGATGAGGTTATCTCTATCTGAATACAATTAGTCCAACCTTTTACAAATAATATTATTTTAGATGTATTTTGTAGGCACTATTTAAAGTAGGATAGCTAGGGACTTTTTTCACACAAGTCAAAGAAGGCATTATACTTTTCTACCCACCAGTAGGCCAGTTTTTGCAAAACAAAATACACACTAGATTTCCATGAAGGAAGGCTATTATACTCTATTTTTGTTTTGAGACCTCAGACCATTTTCTTCTTTCACTTTGGTATCAAATTCATCGATTGTCCAAACATATGCACTAGAGTAAACCCATGCAATTATGAAACTTTTTGCTTTTAGTGTAATTTTAAAAGGGCATAGATCTTCGTTCAAGGATTATTACGATGGAGTTGGGAATGGAGTCCATTGAGTCATCGTAATGACAACGAAAACAAATTGTGATGCACATTATGTGCCTTGTTGAATCAGCTTCCAGGTTTCGTGGTTTCCAAAGTGAGAAATATATATATATTTTTTAAGAAAAAATTGAGGCCTGATGGGTCACAATTTCACTAATTGAAAGATCGATGGGGCTAATTTGACATCTTTCTTGTTATATGACATTCCCATAATTTATAAACGGTGTTAAGAAATTGATTAACAGTGGAACTTATTTAAAAATGTTTTAAACTATAAAGACTGGTTTAAAAGATAATAAAAAGACTAATTTGTAAATTTATGTAAAGTATAATGATTAAATAATTATTTTTTTATTAAATATATCACAAACTTAAAATAATAATTTAAAGCAATAAATAAAATTATGGTGACAAAACATTAATTTCAACTCACGAATATAAAGCAGATCCAAAGTGGATCTACCTAACTTGTTTGGTTCATTTTCCACAAATGCATCTACTTACACAGTCAAACCGGCGACTTTGCTTTTCGCATTTCTTCGTTTTTTTATTTATTTATTAATTTATCTTTTCTTGTGACAACAACTTTTATCAATTAATGTTCACACATATAATAATCAGATATTCAGAATAATCCAATCAAATTCTTAAGCAGTAAATTAGCGGATACAAAATCGCCCACACAATCAATGCATCAAAATGACACTTAGCAGCAAAATTGAGTAATCTCTGCAATGTATTTTTAGCCTGCAATTTCTCAAAAAATATGTTAATTTAAAAATATGAATGACATTATTGATAAGAATTTTATTTGTGTAGAATCAAGATAATAAATTTATGAAAGACTAATTAAATTAAAAAATTATAAAAAACTAAAATAGAGTTTCATTTAGGGTCCTTTCTTTAGGGCACTTGGCAATATTATATGCTTTCTTCAATTGCAGTTGCTGATAATTGCTGAAATTTAATAAATATGTTATTATTATAATCATTATTCATGAGGAAAATAATCTGAAATAAATATTTGGGCCAAGTATTATATAAAAATGTGCAGGTTTAATGAAAAAAGTGAAATTTTGTGAAGACAAATGGGTAAACATATTAGTCTACTCGAGAATTTTAGGATTTTGCCAATTTTCCAACTGCAATATACTTATTATATTTGGAAACTGAAACCAAACTAAAAGGATTTTTTTACCTTCGTCTTCTAAAAAGAGATTTTTGTGTGACAATAAAGCCGTAAATACTAAATATCATAATTACGATCATACTTAAGGAACGAAATGAACTAAATTTTGCAGTGATAATAAGGAAATATTCTGTTAATGTCTCTCAAAAATATAAAAATATAGAAAGAGAGACTTGCTTTGACGCTAAATAATCAAAACCGCGTGGGACACATTCACTAAAACGATGTGGGACTAATAGAAAGAAAAAAAAAAGTCTTTTCCATTGCAAAACATATTATTTTGATCCTCCATTCTTTACTTTAATTTTAATTTAGTCATCTAAAAATTTCTAGTATCAAAATGATTTCTCAAAATTTTAATTATAATCAAAAGCAATCCCTTGTTAAGTCAAGAATAAGTCACCTATAACCATTTTGTAAGACTATTTTTACTTGATTTCAAACTTTTGAAGGATTATTTTATTATTAAAAATATATAGAGAACTAAATTGATACTAAAACAAAAAGTGAGGGTCAAAATGGTGATTTTTTCCTTCTCTTTCATGACCTAATGTTCAGTTTCATTTAGCGTCTTGAAACTTTCTGAAGTAGTAGCAAAACTAAACCATCTAGGCTGATCCCTTCTGTAGCACTTGCAAAGTTTGATGCAAAAGTTTTGTTCTTACAAAGAGTAAAAGCATAACATGATGTATGTTATTAATCAGATAATGAGTTATGGCCTAATGGTAAGGCATGACACTTGGAATTTGATGGCACGGGTTCAAGACCTAGCTTTCTCCTCTTTCAAAATTTTTCTGGTGCTAACATGTGTGCTCCTAGGTGAAAAGACCAAAATGTCCCTCACTTCTCCTTCTTCTTCCCGATTCTTTTTTTTTTTTCCCTTGCAAAACATCATCAGCTCTTCTCTTTATTTCTGCGCTGCACCGCCACCACTTTGCCGTTGTTCCAGTTCCTGCTAGTGTTCCCCATCATCGACAACTTGTTTTCGGTCACTGAGGCTTAGGTTTCCAATGACAGTAGCTCCGTTTCAACGTCTTTTGTTGGCAGTCGTGGAGAGTGAATTTTCAGCCCTTTTTTGGTGAGTTTTGCTTGGTTTTTCAAGAAAATGTTGATGGTAGATGAATTTTCGGTCATTTCCTGTTGAATTTCAGCCTTGGAAACATGTTTTTGGACAAGTTTTTGAGATTGGTTCTTCTAGGGACTAAACTAAAAATTTTCTAGATTTTTGGGGTTTTACATAAAATTGTAGAATTCTGGAATTTAATGGATTTAAGTTGGTATTTAGGAACACTTTTAATGTTTATGAAATGAAATCCTATTGTTCTTCATGGCTAGGCTTGGTTGAAGGTGAAGGTATGGCAATTTGGGATGAAATTGAAAATTTAGTAAGTTTATAAGGAAGTGAATTTAAATTGACAAAAAACCTGAGTAAGTTATGTGGTGGAATCAAGGAATACGAGCTAAGGCTTGTTTTTAGTGGTAATAAGGAAGTTGGACATGAATTTGGTAATGGAAATGTGATGCATTAAAAGAAGAAAATTCTTCTTAATTGGAATTATGTGTTGAGTTGATGTTATGGTTATGGGATAGTATGAGAATTATAGATATTTTGGTTGCTTTTAGTAAATCTTTTCCATTTATGAACTTGTTAAGAGGCATTATAATGAGCCTAAAATAATGTGTATTAGTGATGAGAATTGAGAAAATTTTACTTTTGTGATATAGGGATTATTGGGTGAAATATCTTATAACCAAGAAAAAGGAGCTTACTTCACCCACCAAGTAAGTGATAGCTCTTCCAACCATATGATATGTTATATGATCTTTATTTACCATTACATTATTATATGATAGCATAACTTGCTAGACTTGATTAGTTTTGAATTATGACTTGCATGTGATGTCATGCAAAAACCATAAAAAGAGGGTTGTATGAAAAATGAATATGAGATGTGTTAAATAGCGTGAGTTTATGCCTCACGACCGTTTTGATAAATATATATCCAAGGCTAAGTTCTCTTGACCGATGATTAAGACTTCTCCGAGAGCTGTGGATCCTCGACCGATAAATTTGATTTCCAAGGGCTATGTACCCTTGACTGACTTAATTTCCATGGAATGAATCCATGACCATTATTGTTAAATTGCATGTTTATAGCTTAATATAATAAGATTTTAAATGTTGATTCACAGAGAATTGATCATTTTAAAAGGTATTGTAATTGTTTATTACTAGAATGCTACCTGTTTATATCTTATTTAATTTCAGGCAATCACCCAGAGCAGCTTTTTGACTGGGAGAGCTAGAAGAGTCGTATTGGTATTGTTGAGAATTTGATTCTCTATTTTTGTTGGAGTTTTGTAATTTTTTTTGTAATAGCATTATTTGTTAAAGATGTAAATAAGTGTAAATGAGTATGGATGACCATAGGTAGATTTACATTCCCTTATTGTGATATAGTTATTTCTAGATGATTTGAGAGTTGAATTCTCTTTTCTGGATATTATGGTTTTTGGCAGATATTTGTAGCAATTTTGAGATGTCTCAGTTATAGAGGAGACTTTGTTAAAATTTTTATAAAATATATGAATGTGAATTTGCTTGGTAATGAGATTTTCATGAATTTCTTTTATGTATAATTTACAATTCGGTTAAGAAAACATCATGTTAGATTTACAGATATATGTTATTTTTGTTATTTGTGCCAGTTGTATTCCGGAAGTTGGGGTGTGACACCTTCTCTCCTTCATTTGCAATCCATGTTCTCTGGTTCTTCTTCTTCTTCTTCATCACCATCATCAAATCCAAATCTTCATCTGTAGAAAGCGAATGGTTGTACGACGTGTTCTTGACGATCCCAACAAAATACAATCCATCAATAAGCTCTCTAGAATCCTCTTTGATACGTGCTTCAATCAACGCAATCATTGACTGCAATGAAAAGATCACACCTCAACTTTGGCACGCCATCAAACCGTCCAGAATTATTGTCGTTGTTTTCACTCAAGTGTTTAAGCTCAGAGATGATCCAGATAAACAGGATGGAGTACTGGACTTCCGTAAGTGTGTATCCAGAAATTTTCTGGATAAACTGGACAAAATAATAGTGTACGGGTAAAGTGGTGTTGCCTATATTCTGGGATGTGAGTCCAGGGGAAGCACGTCGTCATATCAGTATATTAGCGAGTGAGGAAGATGATCAGGAGGATGAAGATGATATTTCGAGACGAAGAAGACGACTTGCTGAAGTTACATCTCTGGTCGGCTAGAGTAGTTTGTCAATTTCTGATTCAAGGTGAACATCTAATGCATTTTAGTTATTATTGTCTAATTAGTACTTTTATCTTTTGTCATATAACTAAGCAGAGAATATTTTTTTAGGGATTGAGTTGAAAGGCTTTATAAAGAGTAATCCTTCATTAATTAACTCTTTGAAGTTTAGTGTAAAATATAATTTTGGTCTTTCATTATTTTTACTATCATGATTTAGATCATCATTCAATTTAACTTTTCACTATTTTTATTTTTAATTTTAGTCCTTATTAGAATGTTACTATTTTTTATCCCTTAGGAATTTGAGGTTAGTAGATTTATTAAAGTTTAAAAGTAGTAACATTCTATGAGGCCAAAAGAAAAGCAGTATTGCTCTAATGAGTGAGGGATCTAATTATGAATATAAATTAGGTAAGAACCAAATGAGAATGAATTGAAAAGTAAGGGATTAAATTAAGAATAAAAATTTTTGACAAGCCAACTTAAAAATATATTAATAAGTGAGAAACCAAAATGACATTTTACTCCTTAAATTTATAATCTTAATACAATGGATCATATTAGTTAATGAATTGGATGATTTATATACCATGATAATGAAATAGTAATATTTGCTTACAATTTTCATGATAGGATAAAAATCATTGGAGCATGGATACATGGAAAAGGCTGTTGTATCCATATCGGACATGTATCCAATATGGATATGTGTACGTTATGTGTGCATGCGTGTCGAACACATATCAGTTCGTATGAAACACGTTCAAATGTATACAAGCATTTCGAAACACACTAGAACGTTTCGAAATGCCCAAAAACGATGTTCTGAAAAGCCTGAATATGTTTTGTTCTGTTCCGCTCTTGTTTCTGCCTGCATATGTTTGGTTCTGCGTCTGAGTGTTTCATCAGCGTTTCTGCATCTGTTTTTTTTCTGTGCCTTACTTTGTTTTGGTTTTTTTTTTTTTCTCTGCTTTGGAATTTTGACTTATATTACTGGGCAATGCTTTCTAATTTTTAATTTACTGTACAATGCATTTCTAATTTTTTATGCATTATGTTTTTAATTTATTAAGCAATGCAATGCATTATTATTTTATTTATGACTTTTATGTTCTGTTTTTTTATGCATTATCTTTTTATTCTAGAGATGTCAATTTTTTTTTTTTTTTAAAGATGACCTATACTGGTTTCTGAATCTTTTCTATTCGTTTGGTATGAAGAGAATAGGTAGCATATCAATATTGAAGTACAATTTTTTTCAAATGACATTAATGAAAATGCTTTTCTAATTTTTTTTGCATTACGTATTTAATTTACTCCGCAATGCAATCCATTATTCTTTTATTTATGAATTTTAGGTTCTATTTTTTTATGCATTATCTTTCCACTTTAGAGATGTCAATTTTTTTTTTTTTCAAGATGACCTATAGTGGTTTCTGAATCTTTTCTATTCTTTTTGTATGGTAAGAATAGGCAGCATATCAATATTGAAGTACAATTTTTTTCAAGTGACGTAAATGAAAATGCAGATTTTTTATATTGTTCATTTCATACGTGTTTATATATATATATATATATATATATATATATATATATCACAACTGCTGCATCTTAAGATTTCAAAAATTGGCATATTATACATATCGTATCAAATACGTGTACGGTGTACCCCTATTGGTATTTCATAGACAAAACCCATGATAACATTTCAGCACAAATGGCCATGGATCATGTTCGCATGTGTTTGTCTATATATATCACATAAATTTGCTATAAATTTCATTAATACTGACGGGTTAGTTTTCTGATTCTAAAATTATGTTGTTGGGCAGAAATAGTGATGTCATTGCAGAAATCACTAACTACATTAAGATGGAACTGAGCAAGACATACTTGGATATCCCGCAACATGTGCTGGGGTTACACCTTCGTGTGAATAAAGTACTTTGTTTCTCTGAGTACTATACAAATGATATTGTTCTTAGGGAAGAAAATGTGGTATTAGTAGGTATATGGGGAACTGGAGGAATTGGCAAAACAACAATTGCCAAAGCTATTCATAATACAATTCATGGCAATTTTGAGAGACACAG
Organism: Delonix regia; assembly: GCA_037074485.1. Lineage (NCBI taxonomy): Eukaryota > Viridiplantae > Streptophyta > Magnoliopsida > Fabales > Fabaceae > Delonix > Delonix regia. The sequence goes on from CM073459.1 coordinate 11,261,216, forward strand.
TTTCCTTGAAAATATAGAAAAAGTGTCTAGAAAAGATAGTGGTCTATTCGTCTGCAAGAGCAACTAATTACAGATATTTCTCATACAAAACATGAGAAGATACTTGACATTGAAAAAGGAATTAGACAAGATGGTATTGCACAAAAGAAGGGCACTTGTAGTACTTGATGATGTAAGTCAAATAGACCAACTCAGGGCTTTGTGCGGAAGTCTTGAATGGTTTGGTCTCGGGAGTATGATACTCATTACAACAAGAAATAAGCATGTACTTGATCATCTTAAAGTCAAATTTGTCTATCAAGTGGAAAAAATGGATAAAAGGGAATCTCTGGAGCTTTTTAGTTGGAATGCATTCAAGCAATCTAGTCCTATAATGAATTTCAATAATCTTGCAAAAAAATTAATTACTTATTGCGAAGGATTACCACTAATTCTTCAAGTTCTTGGTTCTCTTTTGTTTGATAGGACAATAACAGAGTGGCAAAATGTATTAGCAAAATTGAAAAGCATTCCTGGAGGTCAAATACAAGAGAAACTCAAAATAAGCTATGAGTATTTAGAAGAGTCAGCCAAAGATATATTATTTAATATAGCTTGCTTGTATGCGGGTGAGGAAAAACAATATGTCACACAAAAATTAAGCGGCTTTCAATTTCCTGTAGAAACTAGAAGAAACAGGCGCATTGATTGGAGCCTTGTAAAAGTTGACATGTACAACAAGCTTGATATACATGATTTGCTGCAAGAGATGGTAGAGGGCATCAATCCTAATAAGCCAAAACCTAAATATATCCCCAAAGTATTCTTAAGCTTTAGAGGTAAAGATACTCGCAAGTCTCTTGCTACACATCTTTATATTGCATTACAAAAGGCCGGTATTGAGGTTTTCATGGATAATGGGATTAGAAGGGGAGAAAATATTTCATCCTCACTAATGTAAGCAATTGAAAGTTCCAGAATGTCAATCATTATTTTTTCAATCAATTATGCTGGCTCTAGATCGTGCTTGAAAGAATTGGAGAAAATTATGGAGTGCCACAGAACTAATGGTCAATAGGTTTTTCCTATATTCTATGGTGTGCAACCATCAGATGTACGTAAGCAAATTGGCTCTTCTGGAAATACATGGGAAGGATTTATAATGAAAATCTCAGCTAGCAAAGACAAGAAATTCAGTAGGACAAGAGCACTCAAAGAAGCTGCCAATTTATCTGGGTGTGACTCGCATCATTATAGGTAAACTCAATATTCTTTTACTTATTCACTACAGAAAAGCATAATTTCTTTTCATCTACACTTCCTTGGATAACAATAAAAATTGATTTTTTTTTTCAGTGAAATATTTTGATTTAATATTGATAAAGCGAAAAAATGTTATAAGAAATTCAACGTATTGTATAGATGTCATAACCCAATCTCTTTTCCTTGAGTCAAATATAAAAAAAATAATTAGGCGAATTGTTACAATATTAATTTATCACCATACTTTTTAAAGGATTACTTATCTAAATTGTTAGAGATCATATATAAAAGAAAGAAAAAGAAATGATGAATATGATTGTAAGTCAAGGGATGTTAAAATATAAGATTTGATATGTACTAATGATAGTACCAAAATGTCACCAATAAAAAAAAACTAATATTAGCAAAAATTGTTTAATAATATATATTTTTTTATTTTTGCATCTTGGTTCACCTTGCTCTATCCTTTAGTTGTTATAATTGTTTGTACTGTGAACTATGAGGAATACTTGGTAAATTATACTTTAATCTAACTTCTTCTTCTTGTGGCTAGAACTGATGCTGATTTGATTGAACATGTTGAAACGGATGACATGAGGCTAGACGACAAGACATGTTTATATGTCGCTCATCACCCAGTGGGAATGAAGTATCGCATGCTGGACATCATCCAATTGTTAAGTGGTAAACCATATGACACTATAATAATAGGGATTGTTAGCATGGGGGGAATTGGCAAAACAACTTTTGCTAAAGCCATATGCAATGAAATTGGTCAAAGGTTTGAGGGTCAAAATTTCCTTTCAAATATTAGGAATGTTTGGGGGCAAGAAAATAGCCAAGTTTATTTGCAAGAACAAGTTCTTCAAGACATTTTACAAACAAGAAAGGTGACACTACGTAACATTGAATCGGGGAAAGCTATATTGAAGGAAAGGCTTCGTCATAAAAGGGAACTTGTTTTACTTGATGATGTAAGTAATGTGGACCAACTCAATGCTCTGTGTGGAAGTCGTGAATGGTTTGGTCCAGATAGTAGAATAATCATCACGAGTAGAGATGAGCATGTAGCTAAGATCTTCAAGCAGATAATATATACAATATGAAAGAAATGGATGATAATGAATCTCTTGAACTTTTTAGTTAGCATGCATTTAAGCAAGCAGGGCCAGTAGAAGATTTCATTGAACTCTCAAAAAGGGTTATTGCTTACTCTGGAGGGTTGCCACTAGCTCTTGAAATTTTTGGGTCTTATTTGTTTGATAGGGCAGTGCAAGTTTGGGAAAGCATTTTAGACAAACTAAAAGAAATCCCAAATGATCAAATACATAAAAAGCTAAAAAGAAGCTATGATGGTTTTTGTGATGATATGGAGAAAGATATATTCTTGGATATATGTTGTTTTTTTATTGGTAAGGACAGAAATTATGTTACCAAAATATTAGATAGTTGTGGACTTCATGCAAAAATTGGAATTACTCAACTCATCGAGCAAAGCCTTGTAAAAGTTGGAAAGAGTAACATGATTTACTACGTGACATGGGAAGAGAGATCATTCGTGAAAAGTCACCAAAAGAGCCTGAGAAGCGCACCAGATTATGGCTTCATAATGATGTGATTGAAGTGTTAAGATACCACATAGAATTTTACCAACGAGTTTATTGTTCCGTAATATAAAATTTGAAAATTTGTTTTATCACTACACATTATGCACTGGCCACCTTTTCGTTTCTAATTATGAGTTTCAAACCCTTAATTTATACTACTAAATGTAATATTCAAATAAGCAACATTTTTGTTTTAATTTCTCTCTTACTCTTCATTTACAGGGAACATTAGCTATTAAGGGATTGGCTTTGAATTTGTTAAGGAACAATACACTTTCTATCAGTACAATTGCATTTAAGATTATGAAGAGACTTTGATTGCTTCAACTTGGCCATGTAGAACTTAATGGGAACTATGAATATCTATCAAAAGAGTTGCGGTGGCTTTCTTGGCATGGGTTTCCTTTAAGATGCATGCCTGAGAATTTTTATTTAGGAAACGCAGTTGCTATTGACTTAAAATACAGCTATGTCACACGAGTATGGAAGAAGTACCAGGTATTTTAAATGAAATTTTAAAATTCCTTATTTATGATATTAATAGTCCTAATTTATTTTACTTTGTCCAACTATTTTTAATTAAATTCTAATTTCTTTTTCTAGTTGTTGGAGAGGTTGAAATTTCTCAATCTAAGTCATTCCCATTACTTGATACAAACACCTAACTTTTCAAAGTTACCAAATCTTGAAAAGTTAATACTCAAAGAATGTGTACGTTTATCTTCTATTGATCCATCCATTGGAGACCTTAAGTACCTAATTTTGGTAAATTTGAAGGACTGTAAAGATCTAACCATCTACCAAGAAGTTTGTACAAGTTGAAATCTTTGAAATATCTCAATCTTTCTGGTTGTTCAAGGATTGAAAAGCTAGAAGAAGACATTGGGCAAATGGAATCCTTGACAACTTTACAAGCAAATGAAACCGCTATAACACGAGTGCCCCTTTCATTAGTGAGATTAAAAAGCATCAATTATGTGTCATTATGTGGCCATGATGGTTCAGCACGTGAAGTATTTCCATCTCTCATTCAGTCATGGATGTCACGAACAAATAATCCAAGGTCCATTCTTCAAACGTTTCCAGGCATGCCTCATCTACTGAAAAATCTGTTGCACAATTTCAATATTCGAAGTGGTGTAAAATTAGAAACAACAGCAAGTACATCTCAAATCTCATGTTCAAAAACTCCAACATTGACTAGTTTTAATGACCAAGTTCACACTACAGGGGCTCAAAGTTTAATGACTGCTCTTACTGTTCAAGTGGGAGGATTCAACAAAGTCATTGATACACTTTTGAACAGTATCTCACAGATTTTCAATTTCTTGATATGCCTCAATATTACTACTATTGTTTCTTCATTAATATTTAAATTATATGAACATTGTTCTCATATATTTTTCGAGGCAAAATTTACAGTGCATATTAAGGAATTAATGTACTAGTGCAATTTAGTAACTTCTTCTTATTGTGCTAATAATAACTCTGGAAATGTGCTAGTAATAGTGCTTAAAATGTTGGTATTACATGGTTTTATCATTAATAGCTAGTTACTAATAGCAGTTATTCATGGTGTTGGTAATGATTGTTCAGGCTACCAGTAACTATAAATTATTATTATTAGTATTAGATAGTTACATGCATGATAGTGATATGCTATCAGCACATTTCAAGGGACATTATTTGCATAATAATAATAAAAAGTTTACTAAATTGCACTAGGGTACTTAATCATTTATTATACATGATAAAATTCACCATGTTTCAATAATTATTAAGTGATGTAAAGCATGTTTTGAAATTTTCAATGCAAAATAATAGAGATTTGATTTCAACTGATTCCAATATTATTTTCTCATGATTTTTCACTGGCCCCACTACACATGCCTCCTAGTTTCTTTCCTTCATCTCACAAGAAATTGTTTGTGTATGTCTATATGTATGTGTGTACAATTATCATTAAGCAATATACCTGCTAAGTGCCATAAGGGAATTTAGAAAGTATTGAACATGTGTGCCAAATATTAACCTTGACATTCTTCATTTGCATGAACAATATATAAAAGTTTTGAAGTGTCAACAAAAGTGACTTTTATGTTCTCTCTTATGTTCATGTAGCAGGGATGAAGTGATAAAGGGTTTTGTTATTCTCTTCCTAGAGATAATTTTCCTTATTGGCTAGCTTTTGACAATGAAGAATCCTCAGTACTATTTAAAGTATCTCAAGTTGTTGGTCGTTGCTTAAAAGGAATGATACTTTGCAATTTTTACTTATCTCCTCAAGAAAGCATGGCATCTGTATGTCCTATTGGTGTCATAATAAGAAATTTTACGAAGGCTACCATTGAGTTTTACGAAAGGGACACTACAACTACTTTTGATGATGAAGAATGGCTTAACATAATCTCCAATTTGGAGCTTAGAAATGAGGTGAAAATTAAAGTAGATTTTGCTCACAAATATCAAGTAAGGAAGATTGCAATCTATCTGGTATATGGTGAAGGGATTAACCAAAGATTTTAGGCAGATCACTACCTAAAGGATTATTAAATAAAATTAAAGCATAAACTATTGGAGGCTTGTATTTCCTTTGTCAAATGAGGTTAACAGAATAAAGGATTTACTTGTATTTGTTCTAAGTATGTTGTGATGTTTGTTTCTACGTAGGATAATATGTCCTTTTGACTATGACAAAATTACAAGTGAAGTACAGGCCAATGGCTTTGGGACTCCTATGTCTTTGTTGTTCACCTTTTTCTTTAATATTTGTCAAGGAAAGAAAACGAATCATCTTCACTTTCTATAAGACATTTGTGTCACAACTAGGAAAAAGGCACTTGGTTTGCTCATATATGGACATGGGAAAACAATCATTTTATTAGATGATCATTTTATTAGACAATGGATTAGCATTACTTGCTAGACTATTTAACCGACTTACTTTTGATGATATAAACTCATCATTTTTCTGTTTCGCACTTTCTAAAATGGATTGGTTAAAGGGATTAGATAACTTGCAATAATTTAGGTTATCCATTAATCCATTTTAGAAAGAGACTTAAACTCACAGGCCATTTTGAAATTAGTAATCTTATTTAAACAAAATAAAGGTGTTATTTTACTTTCTCATGCTATATGTGAGGGTAATAGTAAACTATATGAAATTTTTGGCATAATGTGGGTTACTTACTCCTCTCTCCTTGCCTTTTAAGCTTTTTCCTTCTTTCTAGCTTTCCTATACCATCTCTTCGGATTAGGCAACCAATTAAAGATATGGATGGAGTTTTAGGTATGATTCAATCATTTCATTCATAATATCCCTCTTGTGTTATTTAGCAATTGGTATTAGAGCACAACAAGATGAATCTTTCATGGTTGAAAACCTTATGTTTGTTTTCCTTTAGTTCCTTCTTTTAATGGTTGTGATTGCTGAAAATCCTGATTCTTGGATGAAATCTTGTTATTTTGGTTAATTCATGCTTGGGTTTGATATTTTGATGTTATGTGATGCTTCCTATGTCATTATACCACTTTAAATATCCCTTCTTTGTTTAAAATTACCTCCTTTTACCCAAACAATGCTAAGAAATTGCAAATACACTTTGGTATATTGTCACAACAAACTCTTGGTTGGTGATGACACCAAAACAATTTGTCTTTCAATGTTGTGTCTTGGTGCCACAACAACTCTTGGTTGGTCATGTCACCAAAGCACCATACTCTGAATTTTTTTTATGACGTTGTGACTAGCTTTTGGCTGGTCAAAGCACCAAAACATTCTATAAAGGGAATTTTAATTTTGGCATTTTCTGATGCAATTTTAGGCACTTATTGAGTTCTTGTCCTTTAATCTTGAATACTTAGCATTGTAAACTTGTCATGTTGATAGAATGTGACATGCTACTGTAGTTTTTGGTGATGGTATGCAATTTGTAAATGTCATTTTTAATCTCACGCTCTGGTTGCATGGAATCATGATTATAATCACTAATGGAATAAATTGGTTGTGCTCTTCTTCACTTCCTTATAATTGTTACAAGGCATTTAACATTTTATGGTTATGTGCTCGTCTATCATTTGTCCAATCATGAGGGTATCTCTGTAAACCTAATTAACTCATCCTTTTTAAAAAATATACTTGATGATATATCATGTTATTTACCATTAAGACATATTTTTCTTTTGCAATCATGGCAATGAAAATAGAATATTATGTCATCTATAGAACATAATCATATGCTTTTTTGCATCACTGCTTTGAAAGATTAAAGATTATTGTTAAGTACGATTGGAGCCTTTAAACATATTTTCATATAATAGGCAATTAACACTTTGTGGTTACATATTACCTACCATAGGACCAATTATAAGTCATTTGGTGAAATTAATTTGAAATAATTATTCTATTTGATATAACTTTGGTTAAGGCATGATTATGTTTATAATCTTGAAGATCACGTTTTCATATTTGAATAACATAGCATCTGATTTGCATGCACACGCTCTTGGTACACCATTACTATGAGGAGTTGGTGATGTTAATTATTGTTGAGCACGATTGAGTATTTCACATATCATAATGACCACTTTCCTTATTTACGCCTTGAGATTGTGCACTAACCTATTGTGGAACCAATTATAGGGCTATTTTGGTTAATTTGATTGAGGCATTTGTTTAAATTGATGAGTGTTCACTTATTTTATATTTTATGATTATTGCTAGGTAAATTGCATTGCAAATAGATATACTTTATTAGTATAGCATTGTCAACATAATCTTTTATTACTGAGATATTTCTTTATTGTTGTTTTAATGTTTCTTATATCCTATCATAACAGGCATGTTAAAGACATTCACTTTTAGGCTGTTTGATATTCAATTAAATTTTTTTAAAAAAATTGTTGTGATCTAGGACCCTTAAGCTGAATAGTGAAAAAAATATATTTGTATGCAACTGCATTAGCTATATTTTATGTGAAGCTTGGTTTTAAATCATGTTATGTACACAATTAATGTATTCTCATGTTTATATTCTAGCTTTTATATTTATTGAATTACCAAACATGAAAATTCCATGTAGGTCTTATTGTTTTGATTACGAAGAGTCCCTAGATTTATATTTGATAATTGCACTATTGGCCATGGCCCTAAGTATTTATACAGTTTAGGCATTGGTTTCCTAATATAGTAATTGTAGTGGAATTCTTGAGGGCTATTTAGGATAAGGTTTAGGCAACTTAATAAGGCTAGAAGGGCTACTACCTCTCTTAAATATGAAGTGCACTATAATGGTGTGATTATATTTAGAGATCACATCATGAAGCAAGTGTATCGCTAACATGAGCTTAAGCCTTCCAATCTCATCTTAAGAGATAACCCCTCATCTAGTACATTCTTTAGTACCACCTGTCTTTGTTTAATTAATAAATGCTTCTTGATATGCTCAGTTAGAAAAATGGATTATTCATCAATTGATGTATATTGTTCCTTGATAGGAGGAACTCAAAGAAAATGGTAAGACTTTCTATTCCTAATATGATTTGATCAACTATTCAACCCGATAGTAAGTCAATCAAATGTAATTTTATAAGGGACTAAAAGGCCATGTACCATTTTGTGATAAGAAGGCATATTAACTAGTTAGTAATATTTGTGTTTGCTATTTGGGACCTTGTGATGGTGAGTGGAATTTTTCAAGTGGGATCATTATATAATAAGACTATTATGTCTGTCCTTCTATCTCTAGCTTATTTTGAATCCATGGCTATTGAGTTTGTGCTTCTCACATGTTTGATTTTATGATCCTATCATATATAGTAGCACACATACTAGAATACTCTCCAACATCCTTACATTAGCATTTAAGTCACATTTCTTCGGAGAGGTGGATGAGATTAATTGAACAAGATATCTTACACAACATTAATTTCCCTTATTCTTATGTAGAATACATTAAAGTGAATTCATTGCTAGAGATAAGTTCAAAGAGACTCATGGGAGATTTTTGTATCATATTTACTCAATTGCTTATGGGTCTTTAACTTCTAATTCGAACCTTCCTTGGTAACTACCTCTATTATGGACAATTGCTCATCAGTATAAGGATTCAAATTATTGGATACCTTTAAGACAACTAAGATGACCATTAAGCTAAAAATTGCTATGACTATTAAAGGCATCAGATTTAGCAAATTTGATTTATGTTATGGTAGAACTTTGGACATTAATAAAAACTGTCTATCATTTTTGTTATGTTTCTACTACATTGTGGTATTAAATTCAGTATACCATGCATGATACCCATTTACAAGTATAGGGTTGTTTTCAACATACACTTATAGGAAGTTAAACTTTGAAAATAATTTTAATTATAAATTTTGAAATTTTAAAAAAGCCAATCCACCCCAATCTTGACCATATTGGACTAATAATTGGTGTACATTATTTTTTATTTTTATTAGTCTAACAACCTTGAGAAAAGATCATGCCTAATAAAATGAGTTAGCCTTTTACCTTCAAAGATCACTTAATTAACAAGCCTTCATACTTTGATGAAACAAAGTACACTTAATGGAAGACAAAACTAGAGATTTTTATTCAATCAAATGGTTTAAAATCTTGCAATGTCATTGAAGATGGACATCACATCTTCACAAAGAAGTTTAATGGAAAACAATCAAGGAGCCTAGAAAAGAACTTAGACGATGCAAAGAAGAAATTTGAAGTCAACTATAAAGGTACTACATTTCTATGCAATTAGTGTTGATGAAATCAATATGCTATCAACTTGTGGATCAAAAAAAGAAATGTCAGACAATATGCTTATAAAAAATGATAAACTTCATAAGTCAAGGAAACAAGAATAGATACTCTTGCTCATCAATATGAACAATTCCAAGTGAATAATGAAGAAAGTACTAGTGACATATTCAAGAGGCTAAAAAATCATCAATTTATATATGTGCTTTGAAAATATTAATGGATGAAGACATAATTGAAAAGGTATTAAGGAGTTGAACATCTTGGAAACCCATTATTGCCGCTAGTTTAACAACTAAAAATTTGGGCATAATGAGCTTTGATGAAATCAAGTGCAATTTTGTGCCTTATGAAAGGAGCTACTTGAACAAAGAAAAGCTATATATGGATGTGATACTATAGTAATTGCATCTTAAAAAATAATTGGAGATTTTGAAGATCATTCAAAACGATAGGAGAAAAACTCAAGTCATAAAAAGAATGATCAACTTCTACAAAAGAAGGTACCACATCAAGTAAAAGGAACACATCAAAGTGAGTTTTGCCCTAAACTACCCTTGTTTATTATGGATGCAAGATGACACATCATCTAAAGGTTGACTACTCACTTTAGTACAAATCTAGTATTAACAAATGGAAAGCAATGGCAATTAACACCTTTTGAAGTGATGATGAAGTCTTATATGATTTCAATGACGAAAAATATGAGCGGAACACTGCTAACCTATGCTTGCTAGCTAATGATGATTATGATCTCTTGGAAAAAGCTAAGAATACATACGAAGAAGAGGTAACCAATGTTCTCATTTGCTTTTAAAGAATTGTTAATGCATCAAATATTGGAAGTTAAAGAATGCACACACTAAGATCCTAAAAAATGTAGTCTACATAAAGAAGGAAGGGATATTGTCACACCTAAATGGTGACTCCAAGGCGCATAAGGGAAGAAATTAAATTTTTGCTTTAAAAACAAACACCAAAGTTTAGAGGACTCACCATGATAATTTTAAAAGGATTAACGTTGGAAAACCAAATTATAAGATAAGGTGGTATGCATACTAGGAATCAAGTTCGAGAGTCAATTGTACATGAAAATGGTAATAGGCACTCCACTACAATCATTCATAAGAACAATTATCTAAAGTTAATTATGCAAAATGTATATGGCCTTAATTTAGATTTAGATTACTCTAATCAACCACATGAAAAATGAAAATAAAAAGGAAATTAAGAAAATAAAATATAAATTTGGAAAATAAGAATTAAGGAAGAAAAATAAAATGTTTACAATGGATGACTTAACCTAGGATCAAAGCCTTGGGCTTACAACTCTACAACAGGGGTCAAAGTGCAAGTAGTTAAACAAAGAAAAAAGGCATGTTTGTTGGTTGGTGATTTTTATTTTTTGCAAACAGAACATGATATGTAAAATTAAATAGATTTTTGCAAACAAAACAAACTTGAGATTTGGTTGGTGTGTTTTTATTGATGAAATCAATGTAATCTTACATTTTTGCTTTCTTTATTTCTCTCTTTTCAATTTTTTTTATTTTGATGAAAATTTGAAAATGTGATTTATTTTCATTTTTAATTTGAAATTAATGATTGGAAGTTTAAAAGAAAAGAGAAATATATTTTAGTTTTTTGGTATTTTAGAAAAAGTTATTTTATGGTTATTTGATTTTCAGCCATTGGAACCCCAATTTATTTATTTATAGTTTTTTAAAATGGAGATTGACTACCATTAGGTAAAACCTGAAAATATATTGGGTCTCATATATCCCACCGGTTAACCCTTTAGGTGCCTGAGGAGACACGTGGTCTTCCATAGCACAGCTACTCTAAAAATTAAACATATAACAACAAAATAAGACAAATAAAGGTGAGCCAAAATAACGATTCATGATTGTGTGTGTTAGTATTCCATTAAATATTATTCACTTCAAACATAAATTACAATTATATAAAATTTATTTGAATTTGGCAATCAACCATAAGACTTCTTCATTCTTTCTTTGAGATTGTAATAAGGCCATGATCCTCCCACATTCCTTGAATTGCTTCCCATAAAATTCAAACTCAAATCATAACAAGAATAACTAATTGTTACTATTAGACTATGCAAGCTATTATGATATGGAACCAAATGAACCTCTTGATATCCCTTTTCACATAGAAGTACCAATTAGAACACCACAATGTGATTGGGTAATATGCTAAACAATAAATCAATGCACTATTCATGATTGATCAAACCATCCCCAAGACAATTCCACTCACACATTAAGATCATTGAGAAAATGCTAAAGTTTTGAAATGAATTAACATTCTTCATCACAACCCACTTAAAGCTTTGCTTAATTTTTAATTCACTAAATTAAAATTCATCACCAAAACATCTCAAAACTTTATATGATTTTGAGCAAATTATTTTGCACCCAACTAAAATAGAATCAATTAGATGTAAGTATAACATAACTAGTGAGTTGTAGAATAGAACTTCCAGCCAAGGCTACCTGACGTAAGGCTAACTACGAGACTGAAATGACGGGGAGAATATCTAGTAGAGAATTTGACCAAAACCTTTAAGCAAGAAAAAAGAATAAATTCTAAAGGAAATATTCAACATCACTCAATTAGCCTACTTTGATCATATTCAAAGAACACATATGGGAAAATCATACCTAATTCTATAACAAGAGCCATAAGAAGTTTCACCAAAAACAAATTTGTTAGTTCATCTGAAATGATAAAAGTAATGCAGATAAACCATACCTCCACCCATTGCTTCATATCAGAAATTCTGTAAATATCAAAGTAGTTGGATTTGATTATGGATACTTCTAGGCCTTAGTTTCTCACTCTGATATAATGGTGTGTTTTTATAGGTAATGAGTAACTAGACCTAGGGACCCATATTTATAGGTGAGCTTAAGGGCACAATTCCATCAATTGTAACCATTACAATCGTTTCAAATGGAAGGGAATTAATACAACAATGGAAATGTAGAATGAATATCATTTAATGCACATATATGAAATCAAGAGACTCAACAATAAATAAATTTGCTTTATCCCACTTGGTCCATAATACTTAATAATTTCAATCTCCATGGCTATATAAATTCCTAAAGGAAAAAGCTGAATGTGCATATCACATCAATAAGTCTTTTATAAGTGAGTGTTATCTTTTGTACATCACACTACATGTCACTTCCTTAACCCATCATAACTTAAATAAATAAGTCCTATGCTTAATTTGAGTCCTCTTAATCTTATGTATTGTGACATCCCTAAATGCTTAATCAAGTAGATAATTATCTAATTATACCCACAGAATATGACCACATACTAATAAAATACTAAGGAAAAGTATCTAGGGACTAAACTAATTTTTTTTTTTAATTTCTTCTACACGAATATACTTAAAATTTAAGAAAGTATTATCTTAATTTCTAGTTAATCATCACGTGTGGACTATAAGGAAAAGTCCTAAAGATTATGCTTATATAATCAAGGCCCATAATATTCAAATACTAATTTTAAGCCTATAACCCATATGTTAAGCCCAAGTTATACCTGATGGATTTTAAGCCTATTATTCACCTAATTGGACTTTTCTACAAGCCTTATTAACTAAGCCTAAACTTACAAATTTTAAAAAATGGAATTTCAAATCTTTATACATGACATGTGTAGGACTTGTCATTATCATGGTGTCTCCTTGAAAATTTTACCAACATCCACTCACACGTGCTCCTATGCAAGGATATCATAAGTGCTTTCTTTTTAAGAACACATATTGGCTAATCAAATTCCAATCATGGCCACATCATGCTTCTACCTATTTCCAAGGTTGTCTACACATTCCACTAAGTAAGACTTAAATGAAAATACTAACTTGTCTCATCTAAATCATTTTCCCATGCAATCACTACAAAAAGTACCCAATGACTAAACACCTTAATTGTCATAAATCCATCAATCTTCCAATAATTTAAATTGCTCATTATTACCATCAAATTTCAACCAATCAAACCTATTGTACAATTTTAAGATCACTTTCTTATTCTTTGGGCTATACTTTTGTAATATCAAATGCACTAAGTCAACTAGTGTCCAATCAATCATGCTTATATTATTCATGCAACTAACACATTTTTCTAGCCTAAATGCATGCTCTTATGGGCCAAAGGGGATTGCTTAACCCAAGGAGATTTCTTTTTCCTAAATTGGGCATTAGGATCAATATTAAACAAATTAATATACTTACCTCTCTCCTCTAGTTGATAGAATTGTCATCTAGCTCCTTAACTTGCCTCTTTTAGGTTTCCAACGTTGAAAACTCCAACTTGTCTAATCTTGCCATGCATCTCAGCCAAGGGGCTCATTTGTCCTATCAAGATTTAATTTAACATATTCCATGCAACTACTCTAGGTTAAGGTGTGGCCTATCCATTTCCATTACCTTTTTCCATTTCCAACAATGATAAGACCTATGACCTTAAGCTATTTCCCATGTTAATATTATGCTTAACCTAAGGGTACAATGGTTAACTTCTTCCTTTTAGATTTCAGCCTAAGTGATAAGCATGTTGACCTTGATTAATTTTATTATCTTAAGCCTAAGTAAAGTTTGAATCTATATTAAATGGCATATCAAACTTGGTTACTATATCTATATATTCCTTTTTACCAATCTAGCCTAGGTTTAACATGTAACTTTGCTCATTACAACCCTAGGATGGTCTCGACCACATGGCCATTTTAATTCATTTAGACAATTGTTAGACAACATCAACTTAGCTAATTTAATTAAGCACTAAGCTCATACCACGTTAGCTTCCAATGACCTGAATTAATCTATATACATGCTCAGCCAATAAGAAATAATGAGAACTAAATTTAACAAATCATATCCTTGAAACATTTAAACATTCATTATAACAACTAACATACTTCCACATGGGTTCATACAAAATAAAGTGAAGGAAGAGAATTTCAAAATAGCATGTCTAGGGTTACATGAAGGAAAGAATAGGATTAATATAATACAATTCAAAATTATCCTATCCTAATGGCAACTTGCCACCTAACAAGATAAACTAGCCAAAATTTTCTCCTCCTTTTCCACATTTCTTCACAGCCTATAGATAAGGGTAGTCGCCACTCTCGGCCATAACTCTTGCATGACGCAAGCATTCTCAAGCACAAGCCTACTCACGATTACCTTGGCTGCCATTGTTCCATCATCTAGACAAAACACCATAATAGTATATACAATCACAGCATTTGTATAACTTTGTATTAACCAAAATGTATTAAATATTGACATTGTTTCCTAAATGTAATAGAAAAAAGGGGTGAGATTTCAACAAATCCTAGTAGATAAATAAGTGTTCCAAATAATTAACAGAGTGCAAGAATAGGTTAATCATCATTCATCAGGATATCATAACAAGGATATAAACAAACAAGGATGTCAATATCAAGGATCCATAAACACACATCATGTATGATCGATTGCCTAGGCAATCCACATCCTTAGCCACACAAGGGCTCTTGGCCACATAAGGACCATATCTTAGCCACACAAGGGCTTTTTCTCATCGACCGTGCAAGGACTTAGCCACACAAGGGCTCTAACCTCATTCTTGTACAAAAAAAGAATTAAAGAATAGCTTAAATATCTACCTTAGTTTTGTCTCGACCAAAGGTAAAATGTTTTGCTTCTAAATGTTAAAAATAAAACAATGTAATGCATAATCAATAACCTAGTTAAATGATGGATGAAGATGAGAAGAATGGCGAATGTAATGGAATAACCTTAAGCTTACTTGCCCTAAGAGGTTTCTCAGCCACCACCAACTTCCTCCTTACTCTCAGCTTCTTCCTTTTTTTCTCTCCAACTCTCACGGCCTCCCTCTCTTTCTCTAGAACACACTTCAATTTGCATAAAATGGCAAGATGGAAAGAGGTATTTATAGGATGGATGGCTTGCTTCTTTTCCAAGTTCATGCTAAGTGTCACCTATGTCTCCATGTATTGGTGCACATGTCTCACTTCACATGGCCCTCCAATGATTGTTATTGATAGGTAATGATGGCTAGTATATGTTCATTCTCTTTTTGACTAAATTCCAACTTGATCCCACACTTTTTAGTTTCTTTAAGGTTAAAATTACATTTTGTGCCCTTATATAAGAATGTGCACTTATCACCCAGAGAAATCTTCACTATAATCCTTCCAATGATTATTTTCTACTCCATTGGTCTTTATCTCCGCTTTTCTAGGCCACTTTTTGTTCGTATCTCTTAACTTCACATTTTGCAATTTGGTCCCTAAAATATACTTTTTGGTTTGCAATTAAGGACAACCTTCCATTTACCTTTCTTTTAAAATTACTATGTAGCCCTTACACTTTAAGGATTCCTTTCTATACCTTAAAACTCCTTTATTTCACAATAAGATCCCTAATCAAATTTATTATTTCAGGCTATATATAAAAAGTTACTCCGAGGTTATACTTTACCCGAATAATTTTTAATTAAGGACAAGGGATCTAAGTGTATAAATTTAGGATGTTACATGTATTCTCTATGTATAAATGTGCATACAAAATGAGAAAAAAAAAAACTAACTCAAATCAAAATAAATATTAGCTTTGTTACAGATAATGACCATATATAAATCAAATTCTCAATGTGGAACTAAAGTATCATTCTAGCTACATGATCCTTAAACTTTGTAGGTGTTAAGTCCTTTATCAAGGAATAAGCAATGATAAACTTAGTGATTATTTGTTCAGTGGTAACTTTATTTTCCTTGAAACATTCTTGAAAGGCTAAATACTTAATGTCGATGTGTTTGCTTCAATTTCAACTTTTATTGTTCTTGGCCAAAAATACCACAACTAACTTGTCACAATATATTCTTAATGGCCTTAAAATAGAATCCACAATTCTAAGTCTAGAAATAAATCTCTTAATCCATACACCATGTGCCTTAAAATAAGATATGAATTCAACCTTTATGGTAGAAGTAGCACTTAAGGTCTACTTTTTGCTTCTCCATAACACGACCCCATTGGCAAGCATAAAGATATAATCAAATGTTGAGTCAATGCAACTATAAAAATTTTATTCAAAGTAGCCAACCATCTCAAGGTTCTTAGTTCATTTGTGCATCTTTAGTAACATTGAGATATCTCATAACCTTCATTTCAGCTGTTTAGTGATCCATTCTTGGATTACTCTACTATCTGTTAAACATTTCAATTGCAAATATAATGTTAGGTCTTATACAAACATGATAATAAGGCTTCCAACAATAGAAACATATGAAACTTTACGTATCTATTCCTTTTCTAGATTATTCTTCGAGCATTGACTTAAATTGAACCTATCACCCTTCACAATAAGTTTTACACTTGGAAAACAATTTTTTATTTGAAATGTCTTTAAGACTTTATTAATATAGGTTTCTTACGATAAACCCAATGTATACTAAGATCTACCTTTACGGATCTTAATGTTAATGACATAAGATGCCTTACTTATATCCTCCATATCAAAATTCTTATAGAGAAATTGTTTCACTTTATATAACAACCTCCATATCAACATATAACATAAGGAAACATATTTTACTCCCAATGACTTCTAGTATAAACACTGATCCATGATGTTCTCCATGAATCCCAATGAGGAGATAAATTCATGGAACTTAAGATACCATTGGTAGAAGGCTTATTCCAATCCATATATGGATTTCTTAAGCTTGCAAACTAAATGTTCACCAACACTAGAGGAAAATCCTTCAAGTTGTTTCATATATGCTATTTCTTATAGATCCCTACAAAGGAAAGTTGTCTCCACATCCATCTGTTGTAGTTCTAAGTCAAAATGGGCAACCAATGCTAATATTACATGGACGGGATCCATCTTAGATATAAGAGAAAAATTCTCCTTGTTATAAATTCCTTTCTTTAGAGTGAATCCCATGACTACAAGTCTTGCCTTTTATATCTCAATATTGCCTAATAAGTCTCCTTTGGTCTTAAAGACTGATTTGTAACTACAAACCTTTGAGCTATTAGGCAACTCAATAAGATCTCAGACTCCATTAAATGCCATGGAATCCATATCATCCTTTATAGAATTGAGCCATAATTCAAATCTTTAAAACTAATGGGTTGTAAAAACATCTTAGTATCACTTTAGGCTCCTATATTATAGTCAAATTCTTGTAGGTACACAACATAATTACTAGAAATTACTAACCTCATAGTACTAGTTGATCTCCTTAATGTTGAGTCAACATTCTCTAAAGAAGCATCTTCCTTAATTAGTTGCTTAATAGGTTCTGGTGATTATTTTACAATCGGATCAACTTGGCTATGGTTCATAGTTTGTGGTTCTTCATGAATTAGTTCTTCAATACTTGTTTGTACTTGAGGGGTATGGATTATAGCCAATTCATCACTTGATATGAAAGCTTAAGTTTCTAAATAATCAAAGTTCCAAGTTTGATCACTCCCATTGACTATGTAATACCTAGGGAAAATTTCATCCTTTAAGTTAATTTTTAAATAACTAAAAGGAACTTATTTAAAGCTTTCTTAATTGAGAGAAGGGATTAAAATTGTACAAAAAATTGGGAAAATGACTTAAGCAAACTATAGAATTTAATAATGTAAAACAATTACTTTAGATTGAGTTTAGCTTATTGGCTAAGCCTCATCACTTCATTCAAGAGGTAATATGATCAAATCCCCTATCTATTGCTTGGTGAATTTTTTTTTTTCTAATTTAACATATGTCTCTATCATAAAAAATTATAAAATTTCCCCTCTAGCCTTTTCTTTCTCCTTCACGATATCTTTCTCTTGTAAAAGTGTTGAGGCTCAGTTTTTTGTTCAAATATTCTCTCTTTCACTTCCTTCGAGCTATCTATATTGCTTTCACTTGTTCACGTGTTTTACCCAATGTGTAGGGTCCAAATGCTTCTTCAAACACTGATGATGACTTTGTTTTTCTTCTTGCTAATGTTAAGCTCAACAGATTGGCATGGGTATCTCATGTTTGGTCTCCCTTAAGAGGTTTTAATCTAAATTCCATATCTAGTGGTGGTAGGAAGAGGCAATAAAAGCACTACATCTTTGGTTGTATAATGAATACATGAGATTGTTTATATATGTTTTCTACCGTTATCTTTGTCTTCTATTTCGATAAGTGTTTCAATATCTTTCTAGTGCCTTAAGACAAGCTTCTTGTCATCATGACTTGTTGAACATGTAAATTTTACTTTACATCTTTTAAATCTTGAAGTCATTGAATTATTAGGACTTATCTTAATTTGAGAACCACTTAGAGCTTATTATAAATTGCATTAACATCTTTTGAGTAAAGGTTGCTTTCTGATTGATGATTTTGGAATCTCACTAAGTTTTAAAGTTTATTTCTTCTTAAGTTAGGGTTGTTGATTTGACATCAGACATTTTAACAAAACTTTTTTGATAAAGCTCTAAATGGTTATGTGGAATCATATGTTTCCACATATTGATTTGAAACTTATAGTTGAGAAAATAATTTTTGGTAAGTTATCTAGTATAGAACCTTGCAGTTAACGATAGTAGTTGTTAGCCATGATGCACCGTGAATTGAACCCTAACTAGCAGGAATGTTGCTAGCCCTGTGTTACCACATGTAGACTAAGTTATAAGCTTTGCACCTATGTTGATTTATTATTGCAAGCTATAAGCTATGTGACAGTGTTGACTTATATTCATAAGCTATGTGCTTTACGCTAATGTTATTTACCCTTGTGAGCTGTGTGTTATACCTATGGTTAATTACCTATGCAAGTAGTGTGCTTCACACCTATAAATTTTGCCTATTTTTGTTCAGATGCTTTCAACTCCCAGAGGTTTATTAATGACACTTTATTTTACTGACTGTACTACACGTCTCCTTGATGCAAGTTGTCAAATTACTTCTACCTAAAGAATATTATTGATTTTATGATTTCATTATATTTTACCAATAATACTCCAAATGACAATTAACTAGAACAAATTCTTCAACTAAAATCTTCAAAGCAAATTAATAATTCTAGGCTTATTTTAGCTTAAATATGTTATCCTTTAGAAATTTTACTACATCACCATGTTTTTAACTCTTCTAAAAGATTTTCGGTGAAAAATTTCAAGGAAATGAAGCTAGAGCTACTATAGCAGCTAAGGGCAAGAGAAAACAAGAGAATTCAAGAATGAAAGTCTCTTTAGATTGATGTGCTAAAACCGCAATG
Organism: Delonix regia; assembly: GCA_037074485.1. NCBI lineage: Eukaryota > Viridiplantae > Streptophyta > Magnoliopsida > Fabales > Fabaceae > Delonix > Delonix regia. Next base: position 11,281,136 of record CM073459.1, read on the forward strand.
CCTAAGCACTAAAATATGCAAGATTGAAACCTAAGTTAAGGAACCAGTGCCTAGGCATTTGAACTCCAATGCTAGGGTACTAATTCCAGAGTGTTGGCAACCAAGCACCAAAATCCCAGTGCCTAAGTAACAAAAGTTATAGCTAAAAAATCTAAGTTAGATGACTAGTGCCCAAGCACTAGAGAAGTAGTGCCCAAGTGCTAAAATATGCAAAAATTCATAGGCACCAAAATTTCAATGCCTAGGCACTAAAGATAAAGAGTTAGTGCCCATGCATAGTAAGTAAGTGCTCAAGCGTGCCATCAAAAAACCTAATTTTAAAAATTAAGGCTTATGAAAATAAGGTTAATTCCCTAAGTTAAGATGGATTCCTAAGGGCTTTGAAGGCAATGAATAAAAGGCTTAAGGGTGTGCAAAGGACACATCAATATAGAGAGACTTTGAGATGGAGTTAAGAGTTACATAAAGTAGGGTTTTAGTAGGATTAAGAGAAAACTTCTATATAATGGAGCAGCAACTCACTCAAAGTTGTACCTTTTTTCTAGTTCTTTTTCATTTTCTTATGTATTTCTTTCTTCTTAATTTTATGTTCAAAATAATATCAATGCTCAACTAGTAAGCTTGCTCTAGGATTTTGACTAAACCCTTTGTGGGGTTATTTTTGCATGACAGTAGCTTTTAATTAATGTTTTGAATTTAGTTTAGTTATTTTCATTTTTTGTTTAATGCTCTTTAAGCATGATCACCTTGGAATTGAACTCGAAAGGAAAACCCTAAATTAAAAATTGAATGAAAATAATATCTATTTGTATGCTTAAAGAGTAGTAAGTATAACAATTCATAGTTAAGATGATAGTACTTTACTGTCTTTGATAACCATGATTAGGGCAAGACTTTAACATCGATTGTCTTCTCTGTTGATCCTTATAGGAATATAAAGAATCAGGGGAAGCAGTCAAGTTTATGTAGATTCGAGAGAATGACATAAGCAATTGAATTCTTACGTTAGTAAATTGGTTAATAACATAGTAAAAAAGTGACTGTCATTACAAAATAATTACATATTGTAGGTAAGTCTTGGTCCTAAGATCATTCATTTAATGGTATAATATGATTTGCATTTATTTTCTAGTTGTTTCACTTAGTAATATAATCCTTTTTTCTTAAGTTGAAAGCTTAATAATAAGCATCAATCTTGAGTTAAGCTAAGTCCCTATCGGAATGATATCCTACTCTAACTATATTATTATTCACGATTACGTGCACTTGCATGTATTGAATCAAGCAAATGTTTACTTTATTACGATAACAATTTCCTTAAGCAATGAATGATTGTGGACATTTTATTTGGTGTTCATCTCAATTGATTTACTCATACTATCAGTTAACTTAGTTTTCAAAAGTGATTTTGATAGTATCATAACTACTTTGTCTTGGATTTGTTGTTTTTACTTAAAGATTGATATGGTGGTTCCATTCCATATTGTTTATGTAATTTTGAACTATGTTTTCAAACAACTCTTGTGTTTTGGCTTGTCCCTCCTTTGGATAGGTAGTTTTATTTGCTCAATAAGTGTCCCCACTAACCCTTCTTAACATTTTTTATAGGTTTCTAATAGCAACACTGACCATGAATTAATTATTAGGGGGCATGAATGGCTTAGGGTTCTATGGTATGCCTTGCACTTGTTTGCAGGTTATATGTTATTTATTTTAATTCATTTTACAATTTGTAATCTAGTGTTGCTTCACTAGACCACAGGCAGGAGGATCCTTGAACCCATATTAGTTCTATTCTATTTAAATTCAAGAGCAAAGCTTCATTTGTTGTTTGGTTAAAATGACAAGTGATTTTACAAATTTCAGAGAGTCCATTTATAGGGGAGACTCTATTAAAATTTCTTCAAAACCAAATGTTGTTGGCCTATGTAGGTTAGTCTTGAAAGAAAACTATATATTGGTTCATTATTTTGGAGTTCCTTTGCAACATGAATTGTATAGGTCCTTGAGAGTTCAGGCCTACGGAATAAGATTCATCTTTAATTTTCACTAGTTACACTCCAGGAATTTAGGGTGTGACTGATAAAGTCATTCTCAAGAAATTTAACGATTTGCTTAATTAGACCAATGGAACAAATAGTGAACTATTTTGGTTTTAGGTAGTCACATGATCACAAGAGACTATAGTTGTCTAAAATTTTGGTTTCAAATTAGGACTTATGATTTCTTTCCAGATTGAGGTATACATAAAAGGATTTATAAAAACTTAGTGAAAACAAATATGGTTTATCAGATCACAAGGTTTAGGTAAAATAGAACTATCTAGATAAGTTGTTGACATTTGTGGAAGTAGAAAATAAGTTTGGATTGGCTAGTTATGAGTTATGGAAATTAAAGTCATAGATTATTGCTACATTTGGGGTTTAGTTAATTAGTTATGATGAGGAATTTGAGCTGACAGTTCATATACTAAAGAAACAAGGCAGAATCATAGAGGATTTTAATTCTATAGGTTAAATTTAAATCTATGGATAATTATTGGTGTTCATATGAAGGAAATTAGTTTAATTCCTTTTGGATCATATAGTTAGAAATTCTAATGATTTTTGTAGAATAAATGATTATTTATTTAGATATCATGGAATGTAATTTTGATATCTTATGGAGGATATTTGGACAGTGAAATTTATTTAACTAGATTGATAGATTATAGTATAATAAATCTACTGGCTTAGATAGAAGAAGAACAAGATGATATTAGAGAAACACTAATTTGGAGATTTCAATGGACTTTGGACATTGAACAATTTGTTAAAGGTAAGATCCTTTAATAGATGTCTAGCATAGGTATTGATTATTTGCTTTTGAAATATTATGAATTGTAAATTGAAGGCATTTGATAAGAACTCAGGTATGACCAGATTAGTTAAGATTTAGACTTTTAACTGATGAAACTTTTGGACACATTTTTATAGGTTCTCAATTAGTAGTATAAAAAGCTTTTGGCAAAATATGTGTCTTGATGACTTTAGGACTTAATTTGTATAGTTTTTTTTATCAATAACAAACAAAGAAATTTTACGTGGATTATTCAAGGTTTATTAGTTTGAAAATTTACTAGCTTATAGTTAAATTCTTTAAGTATGGAGAGCAAAACTTATGCATTATTTATAATTAACTAGTTTATGAAGGTGACATAAAAGGAGGAAAAGTAGAAGGATATAGAATAGTTTAAGATCCTTAAAAGTATTATAGTAACAAAACTCTTATTGTTCGCAAGGATACTTGTACCTACCAATGTAAGCTAGACCATCAGGTTATGAAAAAGAAAACAAAATGCTACAACACAAGAAAATTTTAAAATTAAGTTTGATTATTTTTCTAGATGAGCGTTTCATGATTACTCAAATTAAAATTTACTTGTCAATGAAGTACAAATTAATATATGGCTAACAAGAGAACTCAAGCCGTAAACCTTAACGAAATCTTAGAATTTATCAAGATTAAGCAAGTGGACATGATTATAGAAGAATATAAAGCAAAAATTGAGGAATTCTCTCCTCGTATAAATTATCCTCATAATGAAGTATGGAACGTTGCTAACTTTGAAAAAGGATTAAAATCATATATCAAAGAACAAGTGGCCATCCTTTAAGGAAATAGATAGCTTGAGTCACATTGTAGAACTCTATCCTTAGGAATATTTGGCAAATACATGAACTTCCCCCAGAATTAAACAGAGCCTTCAAGGTGAGAACCCATGAGCAAAAGCTGGTAAGAAGAGAAAAGTGATGTTTATTATGTGTGTTCTGTAACCGAAAGAGATGCTCTATTTATAGGAGAAGAAATTAGTCATTTGGTGATAAAAAAAAAAATAAAACAATACAATTGAAATAGTTAAAACATCACAATGGAAATGGTCAATAGCTAGTAACAGTAATTTATTAACAGTAAAAATTAGCAACAACCTTGAAAAAGTCAAAAGATGGGTAGAAACATATAGGCTAATTTTGACCCTTTCAAGGTAAAAGGAAAATTAATTACAAAAATTATTATTTTTTGGATAAGCTTTTAAAATAATTTTTGCAAAAAGCTAGGCCACACGATTTTGAACTATATTTGAGCTCATTGGCCCATGCTTGTGTGAGCAAGGCCTCAACCTTTTCTTGGCTCTTTACAAGCCTAGTTATTATATATACACCCATGGCTTCACACTTTTAAGCAATGTGGGATTTCTTTTGAAATAATAACACACACACTTTTTTCAACAATCCCCTAAATATTTCAAAAAGATAATTTAAAATGAAAGATAAATATGGGTTACAGAAAATCTATGGGTTACATACACGAGTGTAATAGTTTTAATCTGGTGTCATTTGCACTATGAACTAGATCTAAACAGATAAGGCTTAACCCACATAGACATGGTGAAGTTTACAACTTTTATGAACCATAAACTCTTTTTTATAAGTTATAGATCTTATCAGCCACATTACATCCCGTAATTCTTACTGTTATCATGGCTACACACTTTAATCAGCCATATGCATGCTAGTAGTTCATGACTGCTATAGAGATTTTGCCAAGATCTCATAGAAGCAACCCCACTTTACACTGATATAGGTGATTTCATTAATTGTATCTACAATGAATTCACCACCCATCAAGGCTATGAAAATCATTAAAAGCTTTGTGCTTATCCTTCTATTCAATGCATTCTAATACTTTTTCACACCATAGGAAGGGATAATAATTAATAGTGCTAGTAAAATTAATAGGCAACTTGTTATTACCAATATGAACCTTTTTCATAGGATCTTTAGTCCCAAAGGTTAGGTTACCATCAATTGTTCATTTCAAAGTGGCTTAAGTCTCATTCCCTTCGATGTTTAAAAGATTATTTTCCTTACCAAAGGTTTTGTCAGAGATCCACAAAATTCATCTTAGACCTCACATGATCGATTGATATCATATTATCTCTTACAGCTGCTTAACCACATTATGTCTTTGACAAATAAGTCTACTTTTACCATTGAAAGTTTAATTCTTAGCAATAGCTATTGCCACTTGGCAATCATAGTGCATTAACACAAAAGGAGTTGGTTTTACTCCTAATGGTATATTAGTCAAGAAGTTTCTTAACCACTTAGTTTCATGACCAACCAATTCCAAAGAAATAAACTCAAACTCTATAGTGGATCTCATTATAAAAGATTATTTGGTTGATCTTTAGGTTATTGCACCACCACTAAGGATGAATAATAACCACTAGTGGATTTTAGTGGATTTTTTCTCATTTGAATATGAGATCCAGTTAGCATTAATGTATTTTTCTAATACAATGGGAAATCCACTATACGTGATACTATAGTTCATGGTATCTCTTAAATGTCTCACTATTCTAACCAACACAGCCTAATGATCATGGTTTGGACTGTGTGTATTTCTACTTAATCTACACATTACATATGCTATATCAAGTTGAGTGAGTTCATTAAATGCATCAAACTCCTAATGATCTATGCATACTCAGATTAAGCAATGAGTTCCCCTTTATTTTTCTTTAGTTGAATGTTAGGATCACATGAAGTTTATATCAGTTTGTCATTGTAATGACTAAACTTTCTCAATAATTTTTCAACATAATGTTCTTGTGACGACAATATACCATCATCACTCCTAATGATCTTAACACCTAGAATTACTTTAGCCTCACCCATGTCTTTCATGTCAAACTTATATACTAGAAATAATTTTGTTTTATTCACAACATTTATGCTAGTACTAAAGATCAACACATTATCTACATATAAACTGATAAAAGTACAATCATCATTTTCAAGTTTTGTACACACACACATCTATCTACTTCAATTGAAGTGAAACTATCATTGGTCAAAACTTGATGTAATTTCTCATGCTATTTTGGCACCTGTTTCAATCATATAAGGATTTGAGAAGTTCACAAACTTTGTTTTCTTATCCTTAGATGACACAACCCTCAAGTTACTCTATGTAAATTTCTTCATCTAAATCACCATTAAAGAAAGTTGTCTTAACATCCATTTGATAATTATAAAGTCTGTCGGTTAAGGCTAAAGCCATCACAACTCTAATAGAAGAATTCTTGTAATAGAAGCAAAAGTATCAAAATAATCAACATCTTGTTTTTTAGTAAAATCTTTCATTACTAATCTTGCTTTATATGTATCAATAGATCCATCAAGATTATATTTCCTTTTGAAAATCCATTTGCTACCTATAGTTTTTATTCTTAAAGGTAAATCTACCAAAGTCCATGTATTATTTTTTGTAAGAGAATCAATTTCAGTTTAATTGCTTCTTTCCAAAGTTGTACAGTAGGAGATGAAATAGCCTCAGAATAAGATGAAGGACCATTTTTCACAAGATAAGTATAAAAATCATCACCGAAAGGAAGTCTCATTTCTTTATTGTTTGCTTTTTCTAAAATCCTTGGATGAATTCAAGGTTTTCTTTATTAGCTATAGGTGAATGTGTGAATACAAGTGCTTGAGAAATATTATCAATTTTCAAAGGAAAAATAATGTCAAAAACTTAACATTCATAATCTCCATTATGGTATTAGAATTAAGAACATCACTTTTCAAGACAATAAATCTATATACAGCATTATTCTCAACATATCTAACAAACATGAAATAATAAGTTTTAGAGCCTATTTTCCTTTTTTTGGGGTCAGTAATATAACCTTTGCTAGATACCCCCACACTTGTAAATATCTTAAGTTAGGTGCATACCTTTTTCATAGCTCATATGGGGTTTTATCATTCTTCTTATAGGGTATTCTATTTTATGAATGACATGCAAATTACATAGCCTCAACTCAAAGATTATTTGGAGCTAAAGAGCTAACTAGCATAGCATTCATCATCTTTTTTAGAGTTCTATTTTTTTTTTTTCTACTACTTCATTAGACTCAGGGGAATAAGGGGGAATAGTTTCTTGAATTATTCCTTCCTTCTTACAAAACCCATTGAATAAAATATTCACCTCCTCTATTTGACCTTACTCTTTTAATTTTCTTATCTAATTGATTTTCTACTTTGGTTTTATATGAGAGGAATGTATTAAATGCCTTATTTTTACTTATAAGTAGATACGCCTTAGCATATCTTGAAAAGTCATCTATAAATGTTATATAATAATTTTCCCACATCTAGTCATTTTTTGTTTTAGGTCTCCTAAGTCTGTATAAATTTAACTAAGTAATTTGCTTTCTCTTTGTACATTATGAAAAGACTTCTGGGTTTGTTTAGACTCAACACAAGTCTCACATTTGTTTAAAATTGTATTATTAATTCCAGAAATTAAACTAAGATTTTGCATTTTCCTTAATATAAGAAATACTAACATGTCCTAATCTAGCATACCACAAATCAACATAATCAATCAAGTAAGCAGAAGATGATGCATTATCATTCATAATATCATAAACACTTAGTACAAAGAGTCCTTGATTATAGTAGCCTTTACCATTAAAAACATTATTCTTTATCATTACAATCTTGTCAAATTCAAATGATACTTTAACCCTAGCCTTTCCTAATAGAGCCATAGAGATCAAATTTGCTCTTATGTTAGGTACATGTAGCACGTCTTTGAGGGCCAAGGTCTTCCTAAATATAAGCTTGAGAAGAACCTTACTTCTAAGAACGTTTGCAGTTCTTAAATCACTAAGGTATATGTGTTCTTATACATCTCCCACTACAGTGTAGGAGGTAAAGACATCTTTGTTTGCACAAATATGCCTAGTAGCACCAGAGTTTATTATCCATTCTTTCACATCGACTATCATGTGAGCTTGAGAAATTACTGCAACAATTATATCATCTCCTTGGACTAAATTTGAATTTGGCTTTGAAGGCTTGTCATTTCTCTCTCTCTTCCTACATTGGGTAGTATGATGACCTGGCTATCCACAAACAAAACAATTTCCCTTCTTTTTAAAGGTGGGGGTTAGATTGCTTAGGTTTGTAATTAGTTTTCTTTTTTTCATACCTTTTTTTCTTGCGTAACTTTTCTTATACCAAGTTTGCCTTTGTGGTCATTTCTTTTGGTTTTGTAACTTTAAGCTCTTTTGGGTTTATGTTTTCTATTATGATGTGAATGATTAAATTTGTGAGTGACATTTGTCTTTGCTTGTACTTAAATTGTTGTTTATAATCATTCCATGAATCTAATAACTTCTCAATCAGTATGCCAGCAACAAACTTATCAGGGAGGTTGGTCTACTTAGCTCAAAGTTCCTCTAGTAATTTATGATATTCATTTATTTGCATTTTTATGTCATTTTCATCGGTTATCTCCCATTAATAGTTACTTATGACAAATTTTTTCTTTCCAACATCCTTACCAATATATTTGAGAATCATTGATTCTAAAATTTTGTTAGCTTCCTTGTAAGTGCAATACACATAAAAAAAAAAAATCATTAGACAAAGTACTAATTATTGTATGTCTACATGGCTTGTTTACATATGTCCAAGCCTCCAATGTTTTTGCATCAGCGGATAATGATGGCATTAGGTTAGTAAGTGCTGAAGCAACTCCATGCATATCCAAGGTAGAGAAAATCTGCTCTTGCCATCCCTAAAAGTTTTGTCCATCAAACATTTGGATTTTTGATATATTTGAAATGACTTGGCATACGGAATAGGTGACAAGACTGGAACAGTCATAGTTCCCTAAATGGAGGTTGCAATAGTCATTAACAATGCAGTATCACCGGAGGCATTAGCAATAGCAGTAGTGTCCATATTCCTAAGATTGTAAGGAAATAGGTACTCTGAGTCACATTGTAGAACACTATCCTTAGGAATATTTCACAAACACACGAATTTCCACCAGGATTAAATGGACCCTTCTGAGTGAGTGCCCAGGAGCATAAGCTAGCAATAAGAGAGAGGCAATGATTATTGTGTGTGCTCTATAACCTAGGGAGATGTTGTATTTATGGGAGAAGAAATTAACTATTTGGTAACCGTAAAACATAAAATGATACAATCAAGACAATCAAAACATCACAATGGAAATGGTCAATGGCTAGCAACGATAATTTATTAATGGTAAAAATTAGCAACAGTCATGAAAAGTCAAAAGGTTTGGTTCTAGAAATAGATAGACTAATTTTGACTCTTTTAAGGTAGAAGGAAAATTAATTACAAAAATTATTATTTTTAATATAGGCTATTAAGATAATTTTTGAAAATAGTTGGGCCACAAGATTTTATCATGTGCAGTGGGTGAAATCTCTTATTTGAATTACATTTGAGCCCACTATCCTATGCTTGTGTGCGCGAGGCCTCCACCATTTCTTGGCTCTTTACAAGGCCAATCTCACATGTTATTATATATACACTCAAGGCTTCACACTTCCAAGTAATGTGAGACTTTTGAAATACCCACACACACACTCTTTTGAATTCATCCAAGGGGTCAAGAGCTTTGCTGAATCAGCAAATAAATGTAAAGCAAATATAAAACTTAAATAAGGATCAGATGTTTGCTGATACAAATCAAGGTACATAACCTAAATTAAGTTATTTGAAGTACATTAGATAGAAATTTAATTAGAGTTGCACAATGGAAGAATAAGTTATAGGAAATTGACTATCGTATATCCTAAAATTAGTTACAAAATAATAACAATGAGGTAATATTGAATTTTGAGAACAAAATTCATAAGAGGTGGGGAGAATTGTAATATCCCAAAGTTACCGTAGGAGAATTTTCTTTTTCTTTGTATGACTTTTAAGAAGGGATCTAAGGGAAATCTAATAACAAGGGTAAGTTATGATATTTGAGCCTTAAGCCCTCCAATAGAAAAATTTGAGTGAAATTAAATAGATATGGAAAATTGATAAAAAAAAAAAAGGGGAATAATAATTTTAGATAATCCCTATAAATAAAGTATGCGATATATACGTTATTTAGAGGGTTAAATAAATGTTTTTGGATATGGTATGATACTAACCATATAGTATCATGAAAGGTTATTCCTATAAACAAAATAGGTATGATTTTATTAGAAAAACTTAGTTGAAGATCAAATGATAGGTTTCTGATTAAATATGGGACTTAGCAATAATTGCTACTATATGATTAATATGATAAAATACTAGTTCCCAGCTCCTAATTGAATTACGAACAAGTATATTACGAGATCAAGAAAAGGAGAATGGTTAATTATATTCTAACCGACAGTAAATTGAAATGGCATGAGAACACGTAGCAAAAATTTAAGAGGGGCAAGACTGAAATTTAAACCTATATATACAGAGCACTCATATGTAGAATGAAGTACTGAATGAGGAGGCATTATAGCATAGGGAATAGCCATTTCAGAAGCAAATAGTTACTATGTTTTATACAGTAAAAACAGGTAATCCAGTTAAGAAGCAAAGGGACTCACATTGTGTTTAGGGTGCTTGGAAAGTGCAAAGCTATTGTAGTAAGAACGTTGCTAAGACAGACATAAAAGTTAATAGAAGGATTAACATTTGAAGAAGTCATGGACATAAACAATTGTGCTGGAAGGTCATGCTAGATTGATATAGGGTGCAGCACAGGATATAGGAAAGGTATCAGGTAAGCTTAAGAACTATGGATCCAAAGGGGGTGTGGGATGTGATCGCCCTATTAGATTTTTAAAATTTCAATTTTTATATGTAATTTTATTTTATATTTTTATGTAATTTTTTAATTTATAAGAGTTCGTCCTCTTTGAATTATAAAAATTTGCTTCTCTTAGTTCAAATATTTGATCTGAATACTTTTACTCCATTGAAATCAAATTCTAGATCCATCTCTAAGAACTAATACTCTTGGCAGCAATAGATAGTTGAGAATAAGCTCCAAAGAAGTTTAGTTAAGAGGTCTGAAATTAAGTCTAAAACATAAAAGAAGGAAACCAAGTTTATATGAATAAAAGGATTAATCAGCAGTAGGTTATATAAGAAGAAGCTTAGTTGATGGAATTTTATATAATATTATTAGGGAAATTTTAGCATTAGAACAGTAAAACGTAAAGCATGACTATGGTTGTTAGTACCTAAAATATAAGAATAGATTCTTATATGAGAAATAGTACAAACATAACAGCGTAATTATGCTCACCTGAACTAAGGAATTATTACGTTCTTATGATTGTCACAGCAAATATATATATATATACACACACACACACACTTTCAAGTAGAAATAAGCTTCAGTATACAATAATAAGAAAAGTTCCAGCATTTCCGTACGAAAGAGTAGTATTTTAGTGAAAAATGTATATTTAATCTGATTAGATTACCAAAATAATCAGTATTCACCATTAAGTTTGGATGTCATCTTGCAAATTATGTAGGAATAGGTAATTATGAGTAATGCAAAGCTATAAACAATAGATTTTAATTAATCCCTTACTAAAAATATTTAACAAAGGGCTACTTCTCATGAAATTATGAATAAGTAAAATAAAGAAATAGATTAGTTTTACAAATAAGAGTGAGTTCAAATATAGTCTTATTGAACTACTCTGTCTAGGACGCTTGGGAAGAGAGTAAGATTTGAAGAAAATCAGCAAAATATGTAATTAGTTTTTCCAAACATACTCTAGCAAATTTCCCCTTCATACTTATGTGTCTAATTTGTTATGCATATGTGAATCTTATGTTTTAATTAAACAAGATCACGTTATGGGATCCACATGTAAGGAAATGGCCATCATCGAAGGTAGTTCCCAAAAGAGTAAGGTGGTAATAAGTCCAATCGGGCTTCAATAGTAGTCGTAAGAATGAATATGCATGCATAACTAGGCGTTGAGATATGAAATAAGGGCATTAAATTAAATTATTTTATTAACAGTATGTTAACTATTAAAACATAAAAGTCTTATATTTTTTAAATTCATTTTCAAATAAGTGAAAACAATCAACTAGCATGTAAACAACTAAAGCTTCTTAACGGTACACCTGCTTTTGTATTAAATAAGAGCCAAAAACTTAGACCGCCAAAATTAATAACCCAATATCCTGTTCCCGATTTTTCTTTTCATTATATTAATTGAGTTGTGGCCAAGGACAGACCACAACTCATGTATTTGATCAATTGGATTGCGATACAGGTTGTACCCCAATCCCTTTTTTATTTTTTATTTATTTTTTTGAAGTATAATAATATATATTTGAATAATATATATATATATATATAATAAATATAAAGATTAGAAATTAAGTTGAATATTTAAATATTTTCTAATTATAATTATTGAATATATTAATTATTTATCAATATTAATTTGGAATAATAAAAATTTGAATTCAAACTCTAAGTATTTTTCTATAGAAAATATTTAGGTGTGGAAAAATAATAATAAAAAATAATATTTAAATGACATAACATATAATAAGATAGAAAATTTAATTAAAAATAAAATTGTGTTTGATGAAAATATGATGAAATAAAATATTCATTTTGTAATTATATATTTACATAATAAATAGTTAAATTGTTAATGGTGAATGATATAAATAGATTTATTAATAAATATAGTAGCAGAATATGAAGTTCATATGATTAAATGACATTAGTATTTGATGAATATATGATGAAAATTTTAAGAAAGATTCAAATAAAATTCGTACAATTTAGATATATTTCAAAAGAAAAAATTAAGAATGATGAAGAATGGCAAAACATAATCTCTAATTTGGAGCTGAGGTGGAAATTAAAGTGAATTTTGCGTGTAAAATATATTGTAAAAAAGATTGCAGTCTATCTAGTGCATGATGAAGAAATTGAAAAATACTCTCGGTTGAGCATTACCAAAAGCATAATTGAATAATGTTAAAGCTTAGTGACTATAAGGGAGGTTTGTATTTTGTTGTCCATTAATTGGGGTTTTCAAGATACAGGATTCTATCGTGCATTAAAGGTTCAATAGTTTTTCACCTGAATGCTTAAAGTATTTTTTTAATAAATTGTCAACGAATTCTTTTTTTTAAAAAAAAATGTGTGCAGTACACAGGAATGGACATCTCATGTTCTTGTGTAAGGGATGTCCCCAATATTAAATAGGGCATGACCCCTTTCCCCACAAAGAAAAAATTTTGAAAAGAAATTAATACAAATTAAGCAAATTTAATCATTTTAATCAAATTTTGTAAATTTAAAAATTTAAGCAAATGACATATTAATCATTTGTCAAGATTCTTATAAAAATTAAATTAATTTTCCCAATCTTTTTCTTTAACAAAAATTAAAAATCACCAACTTATTATCAAATATTTTTATTCAAATTGCATACATTTTTATTCAAATTTCCTACGTCAAATTTTTTTAATTTCTTTTAAATTTTTTCATGTGAATAATAAGGATGATTGAAATAAAACTCAGGTCATAATTATTTTGCATAGTTAATTAAAGAAATAATTATTAGAAAGGAATGTCGTTAGGTATCTAATACTTTTTTAACGTAGAATCAATCCTAAATTTAATATCTATTTCACAAACTATTTTCAAAATATTGCTAATTTAGCTTTCTAAAGTTTTATCTTATAAAAAATTTTAGTGATAACTGCTTTTAAATAAATTTTTGTCTAGAAATTCTTTTATAATTTTTTCCTCTGCTTTGTAATCGTATTTAGACATGAAAAGGGTTTTTACAGCTTGTTCTCTCAAAACGGATAGTGACTAATTAATGAAATGTCTTATTATGCTATTGTCACCTACTAATTAACAAGTATATTATATTCAAAATATTGAAATTTCTTTTGTAAATGTAAGGTACTTAAAATTCTAAATTTTCAAAGATTGAAATAAATTATTTTGATTACTAAAAGTCATCTCAAATTTTTTTATAAATCTAATCATATTTTGGAAGATAAATAACTTATTGAATGTTTATTAATTAGAAATTAAGTATTTTGATTATTAATATTTTTAAAAAACTTTTAATGTAAAATATTATTAATTAAATATTTTAAACATATTTAATATTTATAATAACTTGTTAAATATAAGTTAACATAACTTCTTTTTATTAATTTTGAAAAAATATTTTTTTTAGGTGCATACCCATTCCCATACCCACTCTAATTCTCATTCATTTTATTTTATTTCTGACAACCAAATGGGTCCTAAAAGAATACACACCTATGTTAATGCAACTTCACAAGCAAGCAGTAAGCTTCATTATGAATAAACAAGGTATACATTATATATTTAAAATTAATAATTATATTTCATGACAAAATACTCAGTTTCTTGCAACAATGTGATCAAGTGTTCAAATAGAGATAAGAAGAATAATTAATACTAACTGTTAGCTCCATGCATTGTCACTAACTTCTACTTAGATTTGTTTAGATCACACTTAATAATTTTCTTATTTAGAGAATGTCATTTATCTTTTTAGACATGTGATATATATATATATATTATAAATCTTTTTTACTAGTTTATTTCTTGATAAATGAAGCTAATTCTTTTACACATTCATTTTGAAAGGAATGCATATTGTGTTGAGTTCTAGAAGTTCCTTAGGCGAATTATGTGGTGTTATGACAGCTAGTTTTACCATAGCCTTTCCATGAATTTTAGAAGAGGTTACCTAATTTATTGTTGAAGAATGATGGAAAGTAAAGAAGGCTCCGGCCACATAGATACACCATCTTCACCAACTTCTCGAGAACCTTTGTGTCTTTATTCCATCTCTCTCCGTACCTATAACGAACTCGATGGCTCTCATCTTCTGGTGAGTTTGCTTTTGAATTTTGCCAAATCAACAACACAAATCTCTTCTTACTTTTGGCTCCGAGTCGAAGAAGAAGAAGAAGTGGCTAGGGTGTCTGAAAGCTGGGCAACACTGGTTAGTTCTTATGAAAAGAAGAAGACCACATCAAGTTCCTGAAGAAGATGAAGATGAGGCTCTAAGGTGTGCACAGGGTGTGTGAACGCTAGACAGCACAAAGAAGATAGGGTGTGTAAACGCTAGGCAACACTGGGTAGTTCTGAGAAGAAGACGGTGAGTGCACTAAGTTTGTGGCGATGGGTTCATGTGATTATGCTGATGCTTCAACATAAAGGGAAAAGTAGATACAACTGATGTTCATACTTCAGCAAAGAAGTAGAAGTAATCACCACGTTATCCATACTTTCACAGTCCATGTCAGCTAAAGTAAACACTGTTAAAGAGAATAGTAAGGTGGGGGACAAAGGTGCAAGAAATTGAAATGTAAAGAATGATTTAAAATATATATATATATATATATATATATATATATATATATATATATATATATATAAGAACCAATTTATAAATCGGTGTAAATTATAGAGTAACTAATTAATTTTTCCGAGCTATAATATCTCCAGCTAAGAATTAAAGATGGACAGAAAAGTACATTAAAGTGTTTATATATATATATATATATATATATATAATATTTTGATATTACAAAAAATATATTTTAATTATTTCTTAATTGTAGTGTATGATATTACAAAGAATTTACTTTATCCTCTTTTTTTTTTCTTTAAATGTTATCATCAAGTAATTAGTGTCCAAGTCTTTGTATCGACATTAATTAATATTCTGATTCATCGTTCTCATAACAAACTATTTATGTCAGAACTATCATTGGAAAATTTATTTCAATCCAACTTCAAAAAATTAACATCATTAAATTCGAGTTTGTGAAAATAACTTTAACCACATACATCACATATTCCCTCCCGAGCTTGAGTTTTTTGGACAGTCTTTTTTCTTGCATTTATACACTTTTCAATTGTCATATATGAAAGCAGTAGTTTATCAAATTTTCTATATATATATATATATATATAATAGTTTCAAAATTTAATAAATTCAGAGATTATCATTAAAATATTGTTATACAATAATGCTTCAAAACTATTGATTAACTTACTGATAAATGATGAAAATGAATATTTTTTTTATTTGTCTTTAAAACTAAGTGCTTCAATTTATTATAGATACAAATTATGTATATATCATTTACTGTTTAAAATGATCTCACACCCTCTATTTTTCAAGTTTTAAATTTTAAATTAAAAAAAGTCAATTAAAATTTAATATGAAATTGAATTTTGCCTATAAACTTTGGCCTACTATTCCTAAAATCATCGAAATACCAATTGAGGTTACATTAATAAAAATTTGTTTTAACATATTCTTTAAAAATAATCAATATTTATAATTTAATAATGATTTTTCATATAAATATCTATAATATTAATATAGATAAATTATAAATTATTAACATAAAAAATTAAAAATTTTGGAAAAGATAAACTTTCAGGGAAAAAACATATATAAGAATGGTGTTTACCCGATTCCTCCCCCAAAACACTTTTGCTGATTTATGGCTGTCACGAAGTATATAATAATAATAATAATAATTATAAGGACAACACATCATAAGAAGCTAATACCTTCAGTGACACAGAATCCATAACTCTAACTATTTCTACTATATATCAATAAAATCAAAAGCCCCAATGCTCTGTGCATAAAGGAAAATTAAATATCGTAATAATAGAAAAATATGACAAGGACTGAGTTTCAAAGAAAGGGAATTGGATTTTTTAATTTTGGCCAAATTAAAAAAAAAAACACGTTTAGAGTTTAAAATTTAATTTTTAGTTGAAGAGCGGTTTTCTAGATTTGAATTAAATTTAATTGAGTGCTAGTATATTTCATAGATTCGGGCTGAAACATTTTTGAAACAAACGAAAGCATTATATGTTATTATGTTATATTTAATTCAGAGTAGGAATTTTTTTTAAAAAAAAAGTTTTATGGTGTCTCACTTATTAGAAAATATCATATTTCATCTTTTACTTTTTAAAAAAAATACCCAATTTAGTCATTTTATCAAATTTTAAATATTAAATTCAATAGACTAATTTTTTTAAAATTAAAAATCAAATGTGGTATTTTCTTATGAATAAAGAACTATTTTAAATATTTTACCAAAAAAAGTATTTCACTTGAAATTTTACATTAGGAGAATAAAAATTAATTGAAGACTATATCAGTGAATTAATTTAATTTATAAATAATGCGAACGTTAGGTTTATGAGTAATTTTCTTTGTGAAGCCCAAATCTTAATCAAAATTAAATTACAAGCCCTCTAACGATTTCAAAAGCGAGCTATTACTTGATAATTTAACTTGACAAACATAAGTTATTTCTTAATCTTATATAAAGGGGAAAAAGTAAGTCAATGCTTTTAGGGAATACTAAATTATTAGGTTTTGTTTAATAGCGGCAATTGGTAAGATATTTTAAATTTAAATAATCACTCATGTAAAAAATTGATGAAAATTTGTTCTGCGTGGACGTAATGTAAAACATTAAAACCAATAAAATGAGTATATTCACGTTGGACTTGACATTAATTTATTAGGAATATGTCTATTAATTCTTTGTTTTTGAGTGCCTCAGATTTTCCTTTTTACAAAAATTGTGTTTGCAGATACTATTATTTCATCATTTTTTATATTTGGTGCGAATAATAATTTTCTCAAAATATTAATTTGATTCAATTTTTTCCAAAGTCTTACCTATTCTTTGAAATGTTTGGGAGTGAATTTTCAACAATTCTTAAAAAAAAGTTGTTAACCATAGCATTGTTTTAAAATTTGAACTGTTAGATAAAAATTTTTAAATTAAAAGTAGTTAAATTTTAATATTTTTTATCATGTTAGCTCATTAATTTTAATATGAACCATTAAATTTATATATTTTTTACTAAATATAAAAAATATGGATTCCAAATGTTTTTAATTAGGTGTGACTGGATTCTCATGGATGGTCATCTTACATGATTCGGTTAATTAGGCTCTGATGAAGTTCAGACAGGCATCCTTTGGATCTCGTGCAGTTCTTAAGATTCTAAATGTGAATTATTAGAACACACCATGCGGCTTTTCAATTTTATTTAAATAAATACTAAATTTTTTTTAAAAAATTATTATAATAAATAATGATATAATAATATTTTATATCATTTTTTATATAAAATAATATCTCGTTGCAGAGAAAATAATTAAATAAATTTTAATAATTTACAATATGTTACTCTTTAATAAAACGTCATCTTGTATAAAAAAATCTAAAATGATAATTGTTTTATAAATTAATATTTATTAAATTAAACTAAAATCATATGATATGTTCTGCACTATTTAGAAAAATCTAATAATTCAGATTTAATATTAGAAGATCTAAATAGTACTCTTTTTTTTTTTTTATAAATAACGAGACAAAATATAAAAAAAATAAAAATAAAACTAGCAAACTAGGTTTACAAAACAGTAACAATTAAAGAGACAAAATTATAAACAATATTAAAACACTTGAAGGAATAAAATTGATTTTATCTATACTTAGCAAAAATATTAATAACAAATTTTACTTCAAAAAAAATGTGAAAATTTTAAATAAATCAATTTAAATCTGACTAGTGTCTAATAACACAAATTAAATAAAAATTTTTATGCATATTATTTTATAAATTTTAAACCTTAAGCTCTACAAATGTAGATCTGCTCTCACTATAGTCTTTCTTTCAAACCAACGACAAAGCTTACTGGCTAGTTTGAATATATAGAATGGTGCACATGATCACTCTTCTCTTGGTTGAATGGCAGAGTCCAAGATTTCAGCTGCCCATATCGTCCTGTGTTCATGCATGTGAAATCTTTACAATGAATATAATATTTAAAAAAATTAGATTTATATACAATTATTTATATCTTTATTATACTATTCTTTAATTAAAATATGATAAATATATAATTTAATTTAAAAATAAAATAATTATCTATAAAAACTATACAATATTGTGATATTATTAAATAATTGAATATTTATCATATTAAAATTAAAAAATAGTATAAAAAATATAAAAAAAATTATATAAGTTTTTAAAGGAGAAACTGAGCCGCAGTGTGACTGTAATGTGAGAGAAAAAAGATATGTTCCAAGTTTTTAACTTGGCAAAATGGATGTAACACCAAAGTTAACGATGTTATATAAATAGGGTTACTAATTTTAATTTAATTAATGCCGTTTTATGAATTTATTATAAAATTATTTTAGAATCAAAACATAACTTTAAATAAATCAAACTAGAGCTTTAACCTGTTTAAAAAACAAAATAGGATCTACATCATCAATTTAGTCCTTTGAATGATTATATATTAATTTTTCTGGCAGAAAAAGAAAGATTATATATTAATTTTAAAATGTAACTGAATTTATTCTAGTTCAAGTGGTTGATGGGTGTCAATTTAAGAATAGCAAATTCAATCCTTCTCGTATATCAGCAAAAATTAATGTAATTTATTATGTAATTATTTAAAGTATTATACTTAAGAAAAATCTTATCCCAACCAGATATTATACTTAGCCCACGTTTGTCACATTTTTATTAGCAGATAACCATTTGAGCGAAAATCCAGCCAAACTAGCGACTTCGGTTTTCACTTTTCTTCGTTTTTCTTTCAAAAAATCTTTTCTTGTACGAACTGATATTCACCTATATAATAAATTAGCGAACCATTTGAAATCGCCACCATCTAATACATCAAACTATTATATATACATACATGTATGATAAAATTTTTTGTACAATTATAAAAATTAATTGCACTGGTCTAATTATTATATGACATACATGGTAATAATATGTGGTAATAATATATCAAATTATGTTAATTATATGTTAATTTAAAATAATTTATTTTATTTATATTTTGACTATATTATTTTTAGATTTTATTTATGAAGTTAAACTTTTTTTAAAAAAATTTTAATTTACTTTATTTAATTTTTATATTTCAATAATTCACATAGAAATATTAATTTATAATATTATTAACTCACCTCTGTATACTTTATTTATTTTTCAATAATTCCACAATTTTATATTTTTAATTTATTAACCAATATTTTTTTTAATTATTAAAAAATAAAATATAGAGAAATAAATTAAAAATTTTAAAAAAATTTTAAGTTTATAAATAAAATTTAAAAATATTAGAATTAAAATATAAATACAATAATATTTTAAATTAATATATAATTTATATATTTTAACATATCGTTATCGTATGCCTTGTCTTAAATCTACTAAAGCCTGAATGCATTGCTACAAAGTTTTGTAATTGCATATATATATATATATATATATATATATAGATATAGATATGCTTCACCTATACTGTTCGGGAAGCTTAAATTACGTGATTCAATCTTTATGAGTATTTCACTAGTGGTTTCGACTTATGAGACGTTGGATGATTAAACCGCGTGAGACATTCTTACAAAGCGTGTGGGACTACAAGTAAAAAAATAAAATAAAATAAAAGTCTTATCTTTTCAGCAGGATTTAATGGTCATTTTCATTTGTCTAGCAGACAACTTTCCAAAGAGAAGCAGAACCAAATCATCTTTAGCTGATCCCTTCGTCTCCTTCATATCCGCAATCAATGTCGTTCTCTGGTTCTTCTTCTTCATCATCATCAAATCCCAGATCTTCATCCTCAGAAACCCAATGGCTTTACGACGTGTTCTTGACGTTCCCAGCTGAATATCCATCAATAAGCTCTCTCGAGTCCTCTCTGATAGGTGCTTCGATCAAAACAATCATTGACTACAACGAAAAGATCTCACCTAAACTACTGCAAGCCATCGAACGGTCCAGAATTGTTGTCGTCGTATTCACCAAAGTGATCGGTGATTCCAGAAACTTTCTGGATAAGCTGGACGTGATAATGGAGTATACGGGGAAGATGGTGTTGCCTATATTCTGGGGTGTGAGTCAAGGGGAAGCACGTCAGTTGATTAGCAGATTGGCGAGCGAGGAAGATGATCTGAGCAAAGATGATCAGTCGCGGCGGAGAAGACGGCTGGCCGAAGCTACGTCGCTGGTCGGCCGGAGTGTCGCAAGACGGCTTGCCGAGGCTACGTCGCTGGTCGGCCGGAGTACTGCGTCAAGTTCCAGTGCAAGGTGAACATCTAATGCATTTCATTTTTTATTAGTGATTTGTCTATAGTAGTAGTTAATGTGTTCAAGTAAAATAATAAATTTATTGACAAAGATAAAATGTTGTTCTATATTAATTATGTAATATTTAATGATTAGTTATATGGGAACATGATTTATAGAATGTATGATAGTCATTCTAAATCTCTAAATTGAGGCTTAACCGATCTTTGAGCCACATAACATGATTGGCTCTTTCTGAATAAAATATTGACAGTAAACTTTTTAAAAAAGATTTCTGGTCACGTGGGGCCATATATCGCGACCAGCTTGTCAGTTCCCCTTGCACTGGTCAGAGTGAGTGGCAAAAAGCGAATTGGATTATCTACTAAAATTTGAATTATTAAATAAAAATTTAATAAAATAAATTTTAAATGCAGGAAATCTAAATCTAACAAAGAGATTATCACATTTTATTTTAAGATATTTTGAGTCAGTTATTACAAATGGTTGACCATCAGTATAACATATAATCTAAATGTTACATATATTACAAAAATTCTTTTTAAATGCATTAGAATCTCGTTCATTTTAAATACATTTTGAGAAAGAACAAAATTTCATGTATAGTTTTTGGGACAGTAGTTACTAATTTTCTTCTAATAAAATTACTTTATATATATATATATATATAAAAGTTAGTTTGCTAAAAAAATTAAGGTGTTATTTTTTTTGTAACTATAAAATTGATTGTATAGGTATAATTTGACACACACAAAAAAAACATGTGATAATAATATGTTAAAATATATTGATTGCATGCTAACTTAACATAATTTATTACATTTATAAATTAATATTTTTTATAGGTTATTGAAAAATAAAAAATAGCACAAGTAAATTGAAATTTTCAAAAAGAAAATTGTTTTATAAATAAAATTTAAAAATAATAAAATTAAAATATAAATACAATATTATTTTATGTTGTTATACAGTTAACATAATATTACATGTCTTGTCACATATATTCTTCCTTTTGTATTATATAATAATTGCATTGGTATAACTAAATTTATAATTATACTAAACAATTTACCAAAAATTAATTAGATAGAATTAAATTGCAAACAATTTAATTTTACAAATGCTAGAGTTGAGACCTTTATTTTATAATGAGAATTGAATACCTTCAACGGAACGTGCTGTATATTTGATTTTAAAAATTATTTGTAATTCGACACTATCTATCTAATTGATTTTTTAATGAAATATGATATATAATTCTCACTTTCATACTTAAATTTCATGTCAGAATTAAATTTCAGCATAAAATATGATATATATATATATATAAAATACATTTTTCCATGCACAGATTTTATTGTATTTAAAAATAATTTTGTAATATATGTAATGTTGAGATGCGTGCAATTCATGTGCATTCTAAAATATGTTCGATAGTGTTGGTTAACCATTTGTAATATTCGACTCAAAATATTTAAAAACAAAATGTGATCATCCATTTGCCACCCACCCTTACCCACAGCAGCTTCTCAATATGTGTCCAGGAGGTCTGATAAGCTAGTCGTGGTATACGGCCCTACGCGACCAAAATTCTACTTTTAAAAAATAATTTCTTGTCGCGTGGTGTGTATTGCCACGACTATCAATGTCTTGTTCAGAAACACGTACGATGTCGCATATTGAGCCAATAAGTTTGGCGGCAGCACTTTCCAATCATTAATGATTTTACCTGTTGCAGTACGATTAAAAAGCCCATAATTGAATAGATAATTATTTCTAAGGAATTAAATTTAAAGGCTTTATAAGATTAGTCCTTCATTAATTTACTCTTGAATTTATAAGCTTAATATAGTGGATCAGATTAGTTGATGAATTGGATGATGAAATTAGTGCTATTTGCTTGCAACGTTCAAAAATGGTCTAATAAAACTCATGATAACTATAGTTTAGCACAAGAGGCCATGGATCACAATGGCGTGTGTCTATGTAGCATAATGCTCATTAATAGCGATTAGTTTTTCTAATTCTAAAACTATTGTCGAGCAGAAATGGTGATATACATGATGAAATCATTGACTACATTAAGATGGAACTAAACAAGACATACTTGGATATCCCACGACATGTGGTGGGGTTACAAAATCGTGTGAATGAAGTGCTTCGTTTGTCCAAGTACTATTCAAAAGATCTTGTTCTTAGGAAAGAAAATGTGATCATAGTAGGTATATGGGGAAGTGGAGGAATTGGCAAAACAACAATTGCCAAAGCTATTTATAATACAATTCACGGCAACTTTGAGGGACAGAGCTTCCTTGAAAATATAAAAAATGTGTCAGAAAAAGATAATGGTCTTGTTTGTCTACAAGAGCAACTTATTTCAAACATTTCATATACAAAGCATGAGAAGATACTTGACGTTGAAACTGGAATTAGACAAATGAAGATAATACTGCACCAGAAAAGGGCACTTGTAGTACTTGATGATGTAAGTCAAATAGACCAACTCATGGCATTGTGTGGAAGTCGTGAATGGTTTGGTGCTGGGAGTATGATCCTCATTACAACAAGAAATAAGCTTCTACTTGATTATCTCAAAGTCAAATATGTCTATCAAGTGAAAAAAATGGACAAAAGTGAATCTATGGAGGTTTTTAGCTGGAATGCATTCAAGCAATCTAGTCCTAGAATTGATTTCAATAATCTTGCAAAAAGAGTAATTACTTACTGCGAAGGATTACCACTGATTCTTCAAGTCCTTGGCTCACTTTTGTTTGATAGGACAATACCAGAGTGGCAAAATGTATTAGAGAAATTGAAAAGCATTCCTAGAGGTCAAATACAAGAGAAACTCAAAATAAGTTATGAGTATTTAGATTATTCGATTAAAGATATATTCTTCAATATAGCTTGCTTTTATGTTGGTGAAGAAAAACAGTATGTCATGCAAAAATTAAGTGGCTTCAAAAGTCCTGTAGAAATCGGAATAAGCATGCTTATTGACTGGAGCCTTGTAAAAGTTGACATGTATAACAAGCTTGATATGCATGATTTGCTACAAGAGATTGTAAAGGGCATCAATCCTACTAAGTCAAATCCCAAATATATCTACAATGTGTTCTTGAGCTTCAGAGGTGAAGATACTCGCAAGTCTCTTGCCACTCATCTTTACGTTGCATTACAAAGGGCTGGTGTTAAGGTTTTCATGGATAATGAGATTAGAAGGGGAGAAATTATTTCATCCTCACTAACACAAGCAATTGAATGTTCCAGAATGTCAATCATTATTTTTTCAATAAATTATGCTGGCTCTAGATGGTGCTTGCAAGAATTGGAGAAAATTATGGAATGTCACAAAGCTAATGGTCAAGAGGTTTTTCCTATATTTTATGGCGTGCAACCATCAGATGTACGTAAGCAAATTGGCTCTTTTGGAAATACATTGGAAAGACTTATAATCAAAAGCTCAGCTAGCAAAGACAAGAAATTGAGTTGGACAAGAGCACTCAGTGAAGCTGCCAATTTATCTGGGTGGGACTCGAATCATTATAGGTAAACTCAATGTTTTTTTTTCTTTTTACTTATTCATTACTCAAAAGCATAATTTCTTTTTACATACACTTTCTTGGATAGCAAAAAATGACATTGATTCTTTTTAATTTATTGAAATATTTTGATTTAATTTCAATACATAAAAAACAATGTTAAAAAAAAATATAGATGTCATAAGCCTATTTCTTTTCCTTAAGTCAAAGATAAAAAAGAAATTAATAAGGTAAATTATTACAATATTAATTTTTTATTTGATTTTTATTGGATGACTTATCTAAATTATTAGAGTTCGAACATATATAATTGAAAGAAACAATATAATGATTGAGATAGTAACTCAAGTAATATTAGAATATAAGATTCCATATGAATTAATGATAGTACCAAAATGTCACCAGTAGGTAAAAAAATTTTATTAATAATATTTTTTTTTAATTTTGATTAATCTTAAATTACTCTTTTTAGTTTCTATAATAGTTTGTATTATGACTTCTCAATAGTACTTAGTAGATTTTCCTTTAATCTGACTTTTTATTGTCATGGCTAGAACTGATGCTGAGATGATTGACCATGTTATTGAAACTATTACCATGAAGGTAAACGACAACATGTATCTATATGTTGCTCATCACCCTGTGGGAGTGAAGTCTCGTATGCAGGAAATCATTCAATTTTTAAGGGGTAAATCAAACGAGATTATCATAGTAGGGATTGTTGGCATGGGGGGAATCGGTAAAACAACCATTGCCAAAGCCATTTACAATGAAATTAATCAAGGCTTTGAGGGTAAAAGTTTCCTTACAAATATTAGGGAAGTTTGGGAGCAAGAAAATGGCCAAGTTTCTTTGCAAGAACAACTTCTTTCAGACGTTTCACAAACAAGAAGGGTGACTCTACGTAGCATTGAATTAGGGAAAGCTATAATGAAGGAAAGGCTTCATCATAAAAGGGCACTTGTTGTACTTGATGATGTAAATAATATGGACCAACTAAATGCGCTGTGTGGAAGTCGTGAATGGTTTGGTCCAGGCAGTAGAATAATCATCACTACTAGAGATGAGCATTTATTGAAGGTCCTTCAAGTCGATAATGTATACAACATGAAGGAAATGGATGATAATGAGTCTCTTGAACTATTTAGTTGGCACGCATTTAAGCAAGCAAGGCCAATAGAAGATTTCATTGAACTCTCGACAAGGGTTATTGCTTACTCTGGAGGACTGCCACTAGCTCTAGAAGTCCTTGGGTCTTATTTGTTTGATAGGACAGTACAAGCTTGGGAAAGTATTTTAGACAAACTAAAGGAAATCCCAAATGATCAAATACATAAAAAGCTCAAACTAAGCTATGATGGTTTGAGTGATGATTTGGAGAAAGATATATTCTTGGATATATGTTGTTTTTTTATTGGTAAGGACAGAAATTATGTTACAAAAATATTAGATAGTTGTGGACTTCATGCAGAAATTGGAATTACTCGACTCATAGAGCGGAGCCTTGTAAAAGTTGGAAAGAATAACAAGCTTGATATGCATGGTTTACTACGTGACATGGGAAAAGAGATCATTCGTGAAAAGTCCCCAGAGGAGCCTGAGAAGCGTACCAGGTTATGGTTTCCTAATGATGTGCTTGATGTGTTAAAAAACTATATGGTAAGAATTTTCACAAAGAGTTTATTATTCCATAATATAAAATAAAAAAATATTGTTATTTCAGTGCACATTATGTACTCTCCACCGTTTTGTTTTTTTATTATGAGTTTCAAACCCTGATTATACTAATTAAATGCAATATTCGAATAACTAACATTATATATTTATTTTTACCCTACTTTTCATTCACAGGGAACAATAGCTATTAAGGGATTGGCTTTGAATTTGTCAAGAAGCAATACACTTTCAATTGATACAATCGCATTTAAGATCATGAAGAGACTTAGATTGCTTCAGCTTGGCCATGTAGAGCTTGATGGGAACTATGAATATCTATCAAAAGAGTTACGGTGGCTTTGTTGGCGTGGGTTTCCTTTAAAGTGCATGCCTGAGAATTTTTATTTGGGAAATGCAGTTGCTATTGACTTCAAATATAGCTATCTCACACGAGTATGGAAGAAGTGTCAGGTATTAATTTAAATGAACTTTTAGAACTCAAAGTTATTAATGATATTACTTGTTCCTATATATTTTATCCTTTCTAACTATTTTTAATTAAATTTTAACCTTTTTCTAGTTGTTGGAGAGGTTGAAAATTCTCAATCTAAGTCATTCCCATTACTTGATTCAAACACCTGACTTTTCAAAGTTACCAAATCTTGAAAGGTTAATACTTAAAGATTGTGCAAATTTGTCTTCTGTTGATTCGTCCGTTGGAGACCTTAAATACCTGATTATGGTGAATTTAAAGGATTGTAAAGATCTTAGCCATCTGCCAAGGACTTTATATAAGGTAAAATCTCTGAAAAATCTAAATCTTTCGGGTTGTTCAAAGATTGAAAAGCTTGAAGAAGACATCGGGCAAATGGAATCTTTGACAAGTCTACAGGCAAATGAAACTGCAATAACACAAGTGCCATATTCATTAGTGAAGTTAAAAAGTATCAATTATGTGTCGTTATGTGGCTATGAAGGTTTAGCACATGAAGTATTTCCACCTCTCATTCAGTCATGGATGTCACCAACAAGTAATCCAAGGTCCCTTGTTCAAGCATTTCCAAGCATGCGACTTTTACTACAAAATCTTTTGCACAATTTCTCTATTCAAAGTAGTGGCAAATTGGAAACAAGACCAAGTAGATCTCAAATCTCACGTGCAAAAACTTCATCATTGATTGGTTTTTATGACCAAGTTCACATTGCAGAGGCTCAAAATTTCATTAGTTCCCTTACTATTCAAGTGGGAGGATTCAACGAAATCATTGATGCACTCTTAACGAATATCTCACAGGTTTTTTATTTATCTATATGTCTCAATATAATTACTATTACCATTGCTTTATTAGTATTTAAATTATAAAAACACTTTTCTTATATATATTTCATGGCAAATTTTACGGTGCACATTAAGGGATTAAGGAAGTGGTGCACTTTAGTAACTTCTTTTGCAAATAATAGCTCTTGAAATGTGCTAGTAATGGTGCTTAAGATGCATGTTTTCACCATTGGAAGCTTTTTACTAGCAACAACCACTCAAAGTGTTGGTAATAACTGCCCAAGCTGCTAGTAACTATACATTGTCGCCATTAGTAGATAGTTACAAGCACATTTGTGAAATATTATCAGCACATTTCAAGAGACATTATTAGCACAATAAGAAAAAGTTATTAAATTGCATCGGTGTACTTGATTTTTTTTATCATGCACTAGAAAATTCTCCATGCTTCAAGGTTATTAAGTGAAATCATAAATGTTTTGAAATTTTAAATTTAAAATATTAAAGATTTTATTTTGAATGATTCTAATATTATCTTCTTATGATATTCACAATCCTAGCCATAAATCTCTGCTACTTTCTCTTTCCTTCATCTTGCTACATATTGTGTGTGTCTAAAAGAAGAATTTAGAAAGTATCAAACATGTGTGGCAAATATTAAACCTTGACATTCTTCAATAGTACTTGAGTAATATAAAAGTTTTGAAGTGTCAACAAAAGTGACTATTGTGTTCTTTATTGTGTTCATGGTGTAGGGATGGAGTGATAGAGGGCTTGATTGTCCTCTTCCTGGAGACAATTTTCCTTATTGGATAGCTTTTGAAGATGAAGGATCCTCAGTATCATTTAAAGTATCTCAAGTTATTGGTCACTGTTTAAAAGGAATGGTGCTTTGCGTTATCTATTTATCTGCCCAAGATAGCATGGCATCTATATATCCAATGAGTGTAATGGTAAAAAATTTTACGAAGGCTACCATTGAATTCTACAAACGAGATGCTACAACTACTTCTAACGATGAAGAATGGCACAACATAGTACTTAATTTAGAGCCTGGAAATGAGGTGGACGTTATAGTAAATTTTGCACATAAGTATATTGTGAAGAAGACTGCAGTTTATGTGGTATATGGTGAGGAAATTTAGATGATGCTAAAGCCTTGACCATAAAGGAGGTTTGTATTATATTGTCACTTGGGATTGTCATTGTAGATAAAAAATTTTCAAATGAATTTTGATTTAGTTATATATGTGAAACACCATTGTATAAAGAAAATCACTTTATTAGGCTCTTAACACTAGGGAAAAAAGAATTTAATGATGGTTTATTAGTAGGATTTGCGAAGGTTTTAACAACAATTAAATTAATTTTAATGATAGCTTCTGTAATCGTTATTAGATCACTATTATGTTGCTTTTTTTTCTTTTGGTAATGTGAAAATTTGATCAAATGAAATGGGCCAAAGTGTTTTAGGTCAACAACTTTTTGAATCCATTTTTCAGAAAAAGGTCCAAGCCTAAATTTGCTTATCTAAATTGGGCGAACTCTGAATAAAAACCCCATGTTAACCAACTCATATTGGTTGAAATGTTTGAATGCATAAAATTGCAAGCAACGACCCATTAGACAATAACCAAGGAGCATACCAAAAAATGGATTATCAACTAGTAACCAAGGAGAAAAAGAATGAAGTGGAATACGATAGTAACATAGCAATGAATGTAGAATTTTACATTCCACTTTCCACTTTATTTTGCAATTTCAAATCTACAAAGAAATTGAAATTAAAGTGATATGGGCAAGGATAGAGGAGGACCATGAAAGGATGAGAATTTCCCACTTCTAGTGTGAAGATTATAAGGTTAAAGGCCAAAAAACTTAAATTTACCTTGCAAAGCTATGTAGCCCATTGGAAGGAGAGCTTTTGTGAACCCTTGTTTGAAGACAATTCTAGGCTATCCACAGGAGTTAAAGAGGTGCTTATCCTTAGTTCTATATGACAATGAGTAGGCCTATGTCACAGACTTATTCTCTTAACAAGCTCACATGCGACCTTAGCTCATTTCCGCCCCTTGTAGTTGCTAAGTCAGCCTACCTCAATGAACTAGATTGGCTAGGAAAAGAAGAGAGAATGCAAGAGAGAGAGAGAGAGCTTTGGAATGCTTTGAAACTTGAATGCTTGGATGATTTACAAATGAAAATGCTACCCCTATTTATACAACTCTACCTCCTTAATGGACGGTGGTGATCAACCTAATTTAACGGTAGAGAATGGTTCTCTAGAACCCTCCATAAAAATATCAAAGACCTAGAATATCCAAAGAATATCCATGAAATATCCTCCTTTTAGATTACACCATGTGTTCCTAGGTTTTTCTAGAGAATTCTATGTACAAGACTATAGAATTCTATGTACAAGAGTTTGTAAACCTTTGGTTTTAATGCCAACATGAAAAAGGCTATGACATTCTCCCCCTCATAATTTGGCGACGTCTTCGTCGTCTCGTGCGTTCTGAGTTGATCATGGAACTGCCCCAAGTTTTCCTTAGATTCCCCTTAGATTGTGTAAGCTTTATTTCATATTTGACTATATATTTTCTTTAGGCAATAAGTAGTTTTCTTATTTGTCAAATCCTAAGAAATTAATTAGTTTCCTTATTTGTTATTTCCTTAAGCATTAGGTAATTACTTTATTTTTTATTTCCTTAGACATTAAATAGTTTCTTTATTTGTTATTTCTTAAGGCATTAAGTGGTTGCCTAATTTGTTATTTCCTTAGAGATCAAGCAGTTACCCTATCTATTATTTTCCATAGACATTAAATTAGTTACGTTATTTATTTTTTCCTTGGACACTAAGTTAATATGGGCAATAAATATTATTCTATTACATTGTAAGACATGGAATTTAATGAATTGAAAAATATTGTGTTTTCGTTATATCTTTACAAGTGAGACATGTTTACATTCCTTGTTGCACCAAGAACTCTATATTTTATCAAGGTATACCTATATTTTATAATGATTTCAATTTTAGCTTTTCAAGCCTTATCATATGCATATCAAAGAATAGGTTTCTTAAGGGTTTAGTAGGGCAAGGGTTTAGATTTGATCATTGTTTAAATCTATTGTATGTTGGCATTTTGGTCTTTTTAGGCTAAGGTTCTGCATCATGAAGCTACCAAGCAGAAAGACCATCGTTAGTGAAAAAAGAAGCTTTAACTTTTATGAAAGAGGTGTTATAGTTGAATATGAGGAAGCATAATGACTCTAAGCATTTATTAAAGATCTTGTAACTATTGGAGCAAAGTGGAAACCAAGGAGGAATGTTTCTCCAATACAAGAATAGTAATATGATTGAGTATTTAAATGGCTATGTACTTGTTGTTGTGCTTAATTATTGTAATACTCCTAGTAAGCTATTACTAATCTATGTGCTCTGAGTAACCTAAGCTAATTTACTTTAAGTGGCCTTGCTTAAATGTGTTCTAATACTTGTCATATACTTTTATTTGTGTTACTTGGAATCTATTGTAATCTTAGTGGTTTGTGTATCTAGGAAATTGGTTTAACTCTTATGGCATAGAGTGTAAAACCTTAGTGGGTAAGCCTTGAGTTTCTTGGGTTACCGTAGATTAGAAGTCAAAGTCCAAAGGGGCTAATCCCATTGGTTATCTCATATTTTGGAAGTAAACATACACAAGTGTGATTGTTTGAGGTTATCATGGATAAGTAGTAAAAGCCGAAGGTGACTGAGCCTCATGATAAAGTTTCTTAGTTGTATTTGTCATTGCCCATTATTAATGAAAATCTCTTGTGGAGTGGACTTACGATTCACATTGAATCCACCACTATATGACTACAATGTGATTTTTGCTCTACCTAGTTCATTTAGCTTTCTATAATAATTAGCATTGAAATGGGAAACTAAAATATTCAAATTATTTTATTGTTCAAGGAATTGGTTTTCAGATACACTTCCAAGCAAACTATACTTTGAAAAGAATTTAAATTATCAATTTTGAAATTTTAAAATACCAATTCAACCCCAACTTGATCATTTAGTATCTGAGCATTGGTATTATTTTTTACTGGTTTAACAACCTTAAGAAAGATCATGTCCAAAAAAGGTGAGTCAACCTCCTGCTTTGGAAGGTCACTTAATCGATAAGCCTCTAACTTTTGATGGAACAAATTACACTTATTGGAAGACAAGGATGGAGATTTTCATTCAAAAGAATGATTTGGAAGCTTGAAGTGTCATTAAAGATGGATTCCATATCCTAATGAAGAAGGTTGATTGAGAAATTGTCAAAAAGCCTTAAGAAGAACTTGATAATGATGAAAAAAAGAAGTTTGAGATTAACTATAAAACAAAGAACTGCATTTTCTATGCAGTTTGCATCGATGAATTCAAGATGCTATCAAGTTATGGATTAGAAAAAGAAATGTAGGAAAAATGCATGTCAACTATAAGTGAACCACAAAAGTCAAGAAGACAAAAATAAACACTCTAGTTCATGAATATGAACTGTTCAAAATGAATGATGGTGAATTATTAATGACATGTTTTAGAGAGTGGAAAAATTATCAATAAGTTAGATACTATTAGGAAGTGTTATTTGATGAAGACTTGATAAAAAAGTTTTTAAAGAGTTTAACTCCCTCTTGGAAAGCCATTGTTTCTTTAACCTTAACAAGTGGGAAATTGGGCACAATGAGCTTTGATGAATTCAAGGTAAATTTTATAACTTATGAAAGCTACCTAAACAAATAAGATCTAGAAAAACTAAGGGATATTATGCTAAAAGCTTCTTAAAAAATAATTGATGATCCAATGGAGATTCCTAAAGATAATTCTAAAGATAGCAAGATCGAGCTTCTCTAATAAAGAATGTTCAAGTTCTATTAATGAAGGTACCAAAGCAATAATACTAGAAAAAGGAACACATTAAAGTGCATGAAGGGTGAAAACTGGCTCGGCCAACCTGGTCAACCAGGCCAATTTGTCTCTTTGACTAGGCTAGACTGGGTCTCAAGGGTGACATATGGCCGGGCCCAACCTGATTTTTATTTATTTTATTTTTAAATTTTTTTAATTTGATTTAAACTAAATTTTATTTATAACTAAATTTTAAAATATCAATTCTTTTCAACTTTTTATTATTTTTCATTCCAAATCTTAAATTTTTTTGCATTCTACTAATGTAGGGTGATCCCTACACATGCAATGAAGATAACTCCAAGGTCTTGTTTAATACCTTTATTTTACCATCTATCTATGGATGATATGTTGAAGAATACAATAACTTGACATGTTGACATTGAAATAGCTCTTTCCAAAAAATACCATAACAAAGAGGGTCTTAATCTGTAACTATTGTATTACGAAGCCCATGAATTTAAACCACTATGTCCAGAAAAATTCTTACTACTTCCACAGTAGTGTAGGGGTGTTTCATTGGTGCAAAATAGGTAGCCTTGGAGAATCTATCTACCACTACAAGAATCATTGTATAATTAAAGGATTTAGGTAAACCAATTATAAAATCTATAGGCAAATCTTTCCACACCATTATAGGAGTTGGAAGAGGTTGTAATAACCCTGGGGAAGCAATATTCTGTACCTTGAAACATTGACATGTTGCATACTCCCTCACAAAATTCCTAACATCTTTCTCTAGACCCTTTCAATAAAAGATAGATGAAAGTCATTCAAAAGTAAGGGTTAGTCTCAAATGCCCACCATAGTGGCTGTTATGGAGGTTGGATAATAACTCTAAATACCCTAACACCAATTTTCCTTTTCTTTTGAGTGAATTATGTTCCCATATATATTTTCCACTAGAAGAAGGATTTTGTTTCAATTTAGAAATCAAGTGATGTAAATGGTCTTCCTCTTCCCAAAACTCAATAACTCTCCTATTCAAACCAAAAAAAACTGTAGTAACTACTAAGCAATCAGTATTTGAACTATGTTCCACTATGAAAAGAGAGTCAACAACCATATTTTCATAACCCTTCTTATACTCGATGGTGTAGTCTAAACCCCACAACTTATAGATCCACTTATGTTGCTATGATGAAATAGCCTTCTAATCCAGCAAATGTTTTAAGGTAACATAGTCATTTTTTATTGGAAAATGAGTACCCTGCACATATTCCTTCTACTAGTTGACTGCTAATATGATGGCAATCAATTCATGTTCATAAGTTGACAATGCTTGCATCCTAATTTCAAAAGCATTGCTAACAAAGGCAATATGATGCCCTTCTTAAGATAATATTACATGTACTTCTTCCTTCGATGCATTAGTCTTAATCACAAAGGTTTTGGTAAAATCTGGAAGAGCTAATATAGAAGTAGAAGTCATTGTTTTCTTTAAAGTTTGAAAACCATCAGCTACCTCCTTAGTCCATGAAAAATAACTTCCTTTCTTCAAAAGTGAAGTCAATGACTTACTAATTATACCATAATGTCTTACAAATCTTTAGTAATAACCTGTAAGACCAAGAAACCCTCTTAATCCTTTAATGGAAATAGGTATAGGCTAGTCAAGTATTGCTTTAATCCTCTTAAAATCTACCTCTCCCTTTTAACAGAAATGACATGGCCTAATTAATCAATTTACCGAGCTACAAATTCACATTTAGACTTTTTAGCAAAAAGTTTATTTGCTCGTAATGCTTTCAAAGCTTCTCGAAGATGAATTAGATGGTCTTCTCATGATCAGCTATACACCAAGATTTAGTAGGAAAAAAAAGAAGAAGGAAAAACCAGAATGCTTTTGCTTAGGAAAATCTTGAACACTGAGTTCATAAGGGCCTGAAAAGTAGTTAGTGCATTTGTGAGCACAAAAGGCTTCACCAAAAACTTGTACAAGCCTTTGTGTGTTCGAAAGGTTGTCTTATGAACATCATTAACCTTCATCAAAATCTGGTGATAACCTGTCGTCAAATCCAGCTTAGAAAAGTAGTAAGCTTCGTGTAACTCATCCAATAGTTCTTCAATTATTGGAATGGGAAACACATTTCAGAATAGTTTGGCCATTTAGTTGATGATAATCCACACAAAAACGCTAACTTCCATTCTTTTTTCTTAACCAACACTACCAGTGAAGGAAAAGAACTTAAACTAGGTTGGATAATGCAATTGTTTAGCATTTCTTTAACTAGCTCCTCCATTACATTTTTCTGAGCTAGACTAGAGCGATAAGGATGTAAGATTATGGGTTTTTCATCCTTCAATGGTATTCCACGATCAAACAAATGAGATAGTGGCAACGTCTTGGGTACTTAGAGGACATTCTTGAATTCTAAAAGTAAATTTTGTAGTTTTATTTGCTGCACATTAGTCAACTATGGTTTCTGTACTGAAGGTTGTTCCATTTGCATAACAAAGGCTTCTGGATATGCCAATATTTTTTTTTCATTCCAATACTTCACTATGCAGTTGAGTGTTATTAAATTTCAAGCCTTGCATCTTATAATACTTCCTAGCTAAGACAAGGGTTATAAGATGTTATTGCAAATCCATATGAAATTTTGCCAAGGACAGCAACCATTACACGTCTAAAATGGAGTCATAGTTGCCTAAATTCATGACAAAAAATCCCGATACAAATACTTCATGTTACATGCTTTAATTTAATTGTGAACACCACAACCCTAATTACCTAAATATTTAATTAATTGATGCACAATTAATTAATAATTAAACAAATAGGAAAAATTAAAAATGCAAAGCTTCAAGTGACATTCTCAATTGGGGACAATTGTAAATTGAAAATAAATTATAGGAGACAAGTAAATAGACTCAAGACCCAAAAAAAAAAGTTAATTATAATAAACCAAAGCAAAATTATAAAAAAAAAAAAAATATATATATATATATAAGAAAACAAAAATAGAAAATTTAAAAAAACTCAAAAAAATATTAATTAATAATAATGATAATAGTAATAAAAAAAAAAAAAGGGAGAAGTAGTAAGGCTGCAACATGAAATGAAAAGAGGAGGACAGCAACACAATGCACAGCTGCAGGAAAAGTTAGGAAAAACACTCCACTACCTCCAAGTTCCAGGCTTTTCTTTCTTTCACTTCTCCTTCTCGTTTTGATTCTTTCACACTCACTCACACTCTCACATTCCACTCTCACACACACTCACAGGAGACAATAGGACACAAGGAGGTTGAAGACACAAGAGACATGGCAAAAGTGGAGGGATATGCTACTAAAAAGTAAGAGATGGTGACAGGCCCCAGGCAGGGAGAGAAAGATGGCTGGTGGAGTTAAACAAAGGAGGCAGAGGTTTGAGAAGAAAAGAAAGGGGACTTTGGAGAGAAGAAGCCAGAGTGAGTGAAAGAGAGGAGAAGGCCTTCGGTAGAGAGAAAGGGAGGCGAAACTAAGAAGAGAGAGCTAGAGACGTGAACTGAGAGGAGGCCAACGTGAACCAATTGATCATGGTTGGAAGAGGAAAGAGAAGCTAAGACCAAGGAGTGCAAGAGGGAGTCGAGAAATCTGACAGGCGAGACAAACTAAGAAGAAAAGAGAAGAGAAGGAGAAGGGAGAAGAATGGAGGAAAGAAAGGAGAATCACCTTTGTTTTGGGCTCTGAAAATAGAGCTGAACAAAGCAAGAAAGGGAGAGAGACGAGCTGAGAGGAAGCCACACCGTGGAAGAAGAGATGGGAGGTGAGTGTCATGCAAGCTCCGAGAAGGCTGAGGGGAGGAGGAAGAGAAGAAAAGAGAAGAGGAAGGAGAAGAGAAAAAGAAGGAAGAAAAAGCCAAGAGAAGCCATCGGGGAGAAAGAGAGAGAGAGGTTGTAGGTTGAGCAAGGAGAGGAGAGAGAGAGTTAATAGAGGATCACCATACATCAAAGGAGGACCAAGGAGAAGTGATAAGGACTACCAAAGGAGGAAAGCCGATGGTGAGGAGGGTCAGCTGAGACGAAGCTTAGGTGAGCTACATCTCATGCATGCATCTTTGACTTCGTTTTAGCATTTCGTCTTCATTTCG
This sequence comes from Delonix regia, assembly GCA_037074485.1. Taxonomy (NCBI): domain Eukaryota; kingdom Viridiplantae; phylum Streptophyta; class Magnoliopsida; order Fabales; family Fabaceae; genus Delonix; species Delonix regia. Next base: position 11,317,698 of record CM073459.1, read on the forward strand.
TTTTGTTTGCGTTTTTTAATTATTATTATTATTATGTCCATATTAGACTAATTTTTGGCCTTACAAGCAAGGTTCTAAGAAGATCATCAGGTGAGAATACTGTTCTCCTCGGGTGGTTGAGGCCATGTGAGATTTTAATCTCCTTAGACCTCGAGATTTAGTACATACTTGTTTTAAAAATAATAATAATGAAAAAATAAATACTTTAATTAAATATTTTCCATTATTTACAAATTCATCGTGTGAAAATATTGTTCTCTTTGAGTGCTTAGGGTCGTATGAGATTTTAATCTCCTTAAACCCTGAAATTTAATACATACTTGTTTTAATAATAATAATAATAATGCAAAAAAAATACTTTAATTAAATATTTTCCATTATTTACAAATTCATCATGTGAGAATATTGTTCTCTTCGAGTGCTTGGGATTGTGTGAGATTTTAATCTCCTTAAATAATAATAATGCAAAAATAAATCCTTTAATTAAATATTCTCCATTATTTACAAAATGATTAAGTTTGTGCTTTATAAAAATGCCACGTGGGACTTAGGGTCTCCATAGGCTTTGGGGAGTTAATCCTATTAAAACAAGACTAAGAGAATTATAATTTCAAAATCCTTAAAAATTTGAAAATAAAATCCCGAGAATTCTCAAATACTTTATTCTTTATTTTGGATTCCCGTGTGAGATTGTTTGTCTCCTTAAACACCCATAGGTTAATTAGTGGAGACCGCGTGAGACCATGAGTCACTTTAGGTTTCAAAAATTAACATTTAACATATTGGAATGAATTAATTAAAAAAATAGGGACGTTTGTCCTACTGATTATGTAACTAAAAATCCTAAGAAGATTTTTTATTTTAGTTTTACTTTAAGTTTCAAATAAATTCTAATTTAAAATATATATATATATATATATATATATACAAAAATCATAAATTCAAAAATCATAGAAATATATTTTTTTTCATTATAGTTTAAGGTTCAGAATAAATTCAAAATTAAAAAAAATATAAAAAGAAATTAATTAAAAGTCCTGTTAATCATAATCTCACTTTCAAAATTTGAAAAAACTAAAAACCCAAAAAATATATAAATTTAAAAATTCCAAAAATTGATTTTCTGTTATAATTTTGTTCTAATTTCAACAATAAATTCTAATTTTAAAAATCCAAAAATAAATAAATTTGAAAATCTGAAAAATACATAAATTCAAAAATATGAAAAATGGTTATATTTTTGTCCTAATTTCAATGATAAATTCCAATTTTGAAAATCCCAAAAAATAAATAAATTCAAAAATTCAAAAATATTCCTTTCATTATAATTACATTTCAATTCCAAAAAATATAAACTCCCAAAAATCCTAAAATTCTCATCCCATAATCATTTCATTTAAATTTCAAAATAAAGGTTTAAAAAACAAAACAAAACAAAAAAATTAAAAGGAGAGAAAATGAAGAGATCAGAAGAGCTAGATTAATCAAGTTATCGTAAATTAAAACATACAAACCAAATTCTAATCCCATTTTGTTTATAAAAATCTATTTAATTTAAACCCTCATGTTCTCATCACAAAAATTAAAAATCACCAACCAAAAGATATGCCATTTTGGTCGAACTATGTGGACTTTGATCCTTATCACGGGGTATGTAGGCCCTAGGCTTTCATCCGAGGTCAAGTCCGCCCTTTGTAAATATCTATTTGTTTGCTTTCGTTATTGTTGTTTTTATCTTCTCTGTTTAACGGGCATGTGTGTTAATATAGAGTAATTGAGATAAATTTAAGTCCATATTCTATTTTAGCTGACTAGTTTAAGGTAACCGTTCTTATGGATGGGTGTTGTGGGGTGCCCAACACCTTTCCCACACTCAAATAGATTTCTGAACCTATCTCTGATTTCACAGACCGTTTTGCCTTTTCTTTCTGTTTTAAATTGGTTTTCCAAAGTTTTTTATTAAAAATTTTAGTGGCGACTCCAAATAAATTGATTTTCAAGTTTCATTTTGAGAATCAATTTAAACGCTTTTTATTTGTTCTCGCCAAAAGGTCGGTTACGACATCAATTGTTTGTAAATTCCATCTATTTGAATATTTCCTCCACCTACAACCACAACCTCCATTCCTTCAGTATACGCAACCTTCAAATGTATTCTCTTCATAACTACTAAATGAATAAAATTGTGTGTGCTTCTTGTATGTATCATTATAGTATTTGGTTGTTTTTTAATGTACCTGTGAACACCCTATCCTTAGTTAAGATTATTTGATTAATTGAGTTACCAATTAATTAATAATTAAGCAAATAGGAAAAATTAAAAATGACAAAGACCAAATGACATCCTCAAGCAGGAACACTTTGAAATTGAAAATAAATAATGTGGGGACTTTAAGAAAAGAAAAATAAAAATCTAAAAATAAAAAACTAATGAATAATAATAAATTGAAGTAAGAATCATAATTAAAAAAAAAAGAAATATAATAACAATAATAAATAAATAAAATGATAATATATATATATATATATATATGGAAATTGCCAAAAGGGAAAGAAGATCCTTTGTAGCAGCTAGTTATAGCCTCCTTGGCTCTCATACACAATATGAGAAAGCTATAGGATCACTTATATGCTTCCCTCCTACTACGCCTGATGACAGGATGCAAAAAGAAGAAGTATGAACTAGGTCAGAGAACAAAGAGACCTACTCCCTCAGCCAAAACAAGAGGCAAGAAAGGAAATCTCTGTTAAAGGTTGGAGCATTGACTCTTTTGCCTATAATACCAAGAACCTTAGAAGAGAGGGTGAAAAAGACGTGTAAAGGGCTTGGGCAAAAGAAAAATACATTATGACAATAGAAATCGAGGAGCTTTGTTAATGCACCATAAAACAGGGATAGCGAAGGTGGCTACTAATTGAAGTCTCTTGAGTGTAAGGGAAAGCGAGGTAGCTCTGGTGAAGCATGAGAAAAGAGCCCAAGCGAGTGTGAGGAAAAAGCTTTTGAGTAAAAGAATAGATACATCAAGAAAAATGTGTGAACTCTGTTCCACTGGAAGAAAACAGAGCAGCCAATGAAGAAAAACTCACACCAGGGGAATGAGATCGAGAGAAAGCTTAAAAGAGACAAAGAGGTATGAAGAAAAGGAAGAAGAAGTTTCCCTGCTTTAAGGTGACGAAGCTGAGTAAAGGAGAGTGGAGACAACATAGATGGATAAAAATCAAGAGTTTAAGGAAGAAGAAAGAGCCTCTCTGAACACACATCCTCCTCTATACACCTCGGCTTCATCCACATTTTGGCCAACATAAAGCAGGGATGAGCTATTGACGGAAAGGAGAAGCAGTGCAGAGAAAAAGAAAGGCAAAAAGGCGTCGAGGACCATAAGAGTAAGGGAAATTGAGAGGGAAAGAGAAAAAGCAAGGCAAGTCATATGAAAAGCTACTAGAGAAGCACGTGAAAGAGCAGCTACTGAAGCTGGTCTGAAAGGTGAGAGGGTTGCTGTTAAGAAAGCTAGTGCTGAAGCTTGAGAACAAGTTAAAAGAGCTGCAATACAAAAGGCACATGCTGAGGCCTGTGAAAAGGCTGTTACTGAGGCAAAGGAAAGGGCTAAAAGGTCTACTACAAAAAGAAAAAATGAGAGAGGGAGAGAGGCACGCGAAGAAGAGAGAAACTGAAACAAAGGTGAGACATGGAAAGAGATAAAGAGAGCTAGACTGAACTGAGCAAAAAAACACTCTATGTTTCTATGGAACAAAACCAAAGCACCAGGAGCATGAGAGAGAGAGGTTTTGAACATTTTTAAAAAAAAGTAAAAAGAAAAGATAGTAGAAGAAACCAAAGAGAAAGAGCAAAGTCGAGGCAAAAGAAAAAAAAAAAGATCGAAAGTGCAACATTGTGTACACCTCAAACAGGTAAGTCTCTTATCCACTCTTTGTTTTTGTTTTTTTGCTTGTCTTTGTATTAATCACGTTGAGGGATGGGAGTTCAACTTTGTTTGGGTAATCTGGATTATGGCATGAAGTTTTCTCTTACATTTTTCTGGGTACACTTTAGATGATTATAGTTGTAGTAGTGCATGCTTTGTCTTTGGTTTGGTTTCTATCTATTGCAACATTTTAAATATTTTAATTTTGTTTGTTTGATTTGGAATAAATGAGTTATGTATTTTCCATAGGTCTACCTATTGAGATCACATGAGCACTTTGTTGGTTTCTTTCCTGAGGTGCATTATTCTTATAAATGTGTTAACTTTAGTGAATATGGCTTTTTTTTTTTTACTTCCTTTTTTCTTTTTATAAAAGATGCTAAAGTCTAGATGAAGTCTATCTTTTTAAGGAATTTCAAGTAGTATGGTATCTATTTTAACTTATATATTTCAATAACTATGTTCGTTCTATGTCCATTCTACAAAATAATTATGTCTAAAATACTTCCTTTTTTTTTTCCCTAGGCTTAGCCCTTATTTAATTTTTAGAATTGCTGTGTGAGATTTATTGTCTCCTCAGGCACATATAGGGTTAATTGGTAATAGCCATGTGAGATCTTTAATCTTCTTAGAATTTGAAAATTAATATAAAACTTTCAAGAATGCAAAAGTAAAATCATCTTTAAATTATGAATTTAATTTGTTTTGGTCTTTATTTAAAAAAGTTACCATGTGAGTTTGTTGATCTCCTTAGGCACATAGAGGATTAATTAGTAGAGGCTACGTAAGATCTTTAGTCTCTTCAGGCCTTGAAACCTAATATTTGTATGCAATAATACAAAAATGAAAATAGTCCAAAAAATATTTTTTTCATTATAACTTCGCTTCAAGTTTGAAATAAATTCTAATTTCATAAGAAGCCTAAAAATCATAAATTTAAAAATCTTGAAAAATCCTTTTAATCATACTTTTAAAATTATAACAAAATAAAAAATCCAAAAAAATATAAACTCCAAAAATCCCAAAAATCTTTTCCCATTATCATTTCATTTAAATTTCAAAATAAAGTTTAAAATTCCAAAAATGAACAAAAAAAATTAAAAAGAGAAAAAATAAAGAGGACAAGAGAGTGAGATCAATCAAAGTTTCCTAAATTAAAAACACACAAACCAAATTTCAATCTCATTTTGTTTACAAAAGAATTTGGTTAATCTCAACTCCCCTACTCTTTTCACAAAAAGCAAAACTTACCAACCAACTGACACACATTTATGGTCGAACTACATAGACTTTGATCCCTATTACAGGGTACGTAGGCCCTAGGCTTTCATCCTAGGTCAAGTCTACCCTTTGTAGATATATATTTGTTTGCTTTCATTATTATTGTTTTGTCTTCTCTGTTTAATGAGCATGCATGTCAATAAAAGGGTAATTGAAATAAATTTAAAGTTATATTCTATGTCATTTGACTAGTTTAGGGTAACCATATTTATTTTTTCTTTTGTTAAATCAATTTTCCAAAGCTTTTCATTAAAACTTTTGGTGGTGACTCAAGTAAATGGATTTTTAAGATTCATTTTGGGAATCAATTCTCCTCTCTTTTTTAGTTTTTCTGCTAAAAGGTCGGTTACGATAGTTCCCTTGAATTCGAAGTGTAGAATACTTAACCAATTCATGTATGGCTTTGACTGTAAAAATTGAAATATTAAATTTAGTAGTTGTCACTTGATTACTCTGTTCTTTATTAAGTTCCTCATCTTTCCTTTCTACTTCATCTTCTTCAATGCTAATAATAAAAGAATGCATTGATTTGCATATATAAGATGCTGAATACTTTTCATTACACTAATAATTGAGCCCTCATTTCTTCTTTTCATCCAACTCACTTCTTGTCAATTGCTTAATAGATTTATTAGCCACTCTGATCGATTTCTCACTCAAATTGCCTTTATCACAAGAAGACTAATCCACCTGAGTAATATTACTGAATGACTTCGCAGATGAAACAAAATATTTTTGAAGACTTGCAAGTGAACTTATTCCAATCTTTAACACCCATCATCACGTCTTCTTGAAGGCTTGCTTAAGTATATGGTATTCACCAGAGTTGAAGGTTTAAACATATGTACCTATGACTCAATATCAGGTTTCAGTCCACCTAGATAAAGATTGATTTGTAACTCCTCTGGTAAGTTGACTTCAAACAACAAGTCTTCAAACTTTTCCCTGTAAGAAATCATTAAGCCACTGTCTGAACCCTCGTCATTAGGGTGTCCAAAGCAACCGGATACAAGAATGCACTATAGTGGTGTGATCCAGGTCGTGTACACTTTAAGGTGCCTAGTTTGTTTCTAGGTAATTTGAATGCTAAAATGTGAAAAAATGGAAAAAATTGGGGTTTTGTTTTTGTTTTTGTCAAATGGATAGAAGTTGAATGAAATGCAACAAAATGAAATTGTTTTTGGGATTTTTGTTATAAAGTGAAGAGTGATAAAATAATTGGATTTAATGCAAATGATGATGAAATGCCCATTGGAGATTTGATTTGGCCCTCCTAGCTTCTTAAAAGATAAATTGGAGTTTCTTTTAGAAAACCAATTCTTTAAGTGGTTTGAAACACCATTCAAACACTAGGTAAGTTAATTTATTTATGAAACTTTTAATCCAAAAGCTCATAACAACATTAACTACCCACCTTAATGCACTAATGGGATATCAATGTAAAGATATGAGAATAACTTGAGCAATTTAACCAAGTGCAACTAAGCTACCACAATCAATCATAAGTTATCTAGGATAATACCAAACCCAATAATTCAATAATCAAGTGCAGCAATAATCTTTACAAAATACACATTAACACATAAATCCCAAAATCCAATCCAACATATAAAATTTTATAGCAAAGTAATTCAACCTATCAATGTAATCAAAATGATTTAACATACAATGGTTACAAGAAATGAATGATGGAAAAAATTAAGAAAACACCTTAATTGATGCTCCAAGCTCAAGCCTTATTAATTCTTCTCTAGGTAAGTGATGTTTAGTTGCTCATAGTAGAGAGAGAGGCTTTACCAAGCTCCAAATCACCAATGACACCCATGAAAGTGCAGAAAAATGATGGAATGATGGAGAATTAGAGGAGAAGATGAAGAAGGAAGAGTTTTTCAGCCTCTCCCTTGGTTGCTAGATGCCTCCACTCTGCATAAACCTTAGTATTTAATGGGAGGCGAGTTGGGTCAGATCTTATAATCAAATCCATATTAGAATTAAAAATTGTGCAGGTTAAGTAGAATTCGCCACAGCGAACTACACAAAGATAAGGCATTAAAAATGAGACTGTGATAGCAAAAATGCATTTTTGCCGTGGCAAACTATATAGCAAGCTTATACAAGGTCTTTTTTGCAATTTTTTGATTTTTTTGGCCCCTGATTGCGATTTCTCCCAACTAGTCTTTAAATTATAATATTGTAATATCCTATATTCTCCAATTCAATTAATTTGAGTTAAATTAGTGGAAAAATTACAATTTTACACTTAAAAAGCACATTTTGCAGGAAGTTGCCTCTGATCCCAAGTTACCACAAAATATTATCAAAACATGCATTTAAGCTCAATAAACCTTATAAAATGCCATGAAATGACATTAAATGACATGGTAAAAATGGGTATGATTAGCCACTCTGTTGTAGTTCCTTCAATTCAGCCAAGGGATCAACCTTTATAATGTCACTAAATCAAACTCCTAAGGCTCTCATATACTCCATCCAAGGAACATCATAGAGTCATTTCTTTGCCATGAATGTTTAGTGCCATTGTAGAGCACGGCCTTTTAGGTGTAAGGTAATAAGATGAATCTTATGTTCGACCGAAGTGTTGTCAACTTCAAAAAATTGCTTGCATTTACACGACCATCCACAAGAATCTGAACCATCGAACTTGGGAAAGTCAATTTGTGAGAATTTTGTGGGAAATGTATAACCAAAGTTGTTTGGATCCTGAAATGACCTAAAGTTTGGTCGCACATCAATGCCTCTACCACCACTTGATCCTGCCAATGTTTGATTATTGTTGCTGAACATCGTCATTAACTAGACCCAACTTCGAAGCCATGTTTGCTGCTAAACTTTCTAATCATGACACAGAACTACACAACTCATCAATCTCAGAATGATTTTGCCCAAGCTCTTATTCGAAATCCTTCAGTTGATCCTGCGACCTCATCTTATGCATCATCTCGCTAAATCATAAGGCTCTAATACCAACTTGGTACAAAGGAGAATGCTACGTATTATTATTTCCCAAAATCAACTACATTCAAGTAACACAACCCTTTTTATAGCCAAGGGTTTATTGCTACTTTTGCTTAATAGAAGTAATGGTTATTCTAACTAATAACAGACTCACTATCAGCCTCACTAACTGACTTAGAACTTATCAACTAACTAACTCCTTTCTACACGTGGCCATACAATATGTAACATTCCCATTTTTACAAGTTTGTCTCTTGTGCCTACCTTTGAGGAGGAACTTATTATAATTTGAAAAGCCCATTTAGCTTAATAGGCTTGGTTCAAAACTATAAACATAAGCCCTAAAAATAAAACTCGAAAAAAAAAAAGTCAAATTAGAAAGCCTATTTGTCAAAATGGGCCACCTGAGCTCGAAAAACATAAATTATTTTTTTTATAAGCTAAATTTAATTTGATCATTGAAAAATAATGCATTTTAAGAATTAAGATGTTAAAAATAAAAATATCTTAATTTTAAATATGTAAAATATAAAGTTTATTACATAGATTAACTCAATTTTAATACAAGGTGGTTATCAATAAAATAATAGATTTATGTGGCATGATATCTTGATAAGAAAATAATAATTAGTACCCTTCATATAAAAGGTTTATGTTAATAAAACAATTAATTGATATTTATAATTTTTCCTTGTACAAACAATAATAATCATTTTATGTATATCAAACATTAAATAATCAATTGGCTAAATCATAATTTGAAAAACTCACGTGACCCTAAAAAAACTGATATAAGCATAAGTATTGGGAAATTAGTGCCCCTTGTTAGTTGTTAAATTAGGAAAATTGATACTGATTCTGCCCTCAATGATCTTGATGAGTAGCTGTTGTCCTCCTGTTTAAGACTAACAAGAATATATCTAAGTTTTTCTCCTTTGACAAGTATTATAGTTTGTTTAAAGGAAAAAAAAACTGTGGCCTTAATAGTTATTGGATTAATTAATTTCTCTAATGTTGAAGGAATTTAAACACAAGGAAAATAGTGGTAGATAAAAAGGATTTACGTGAATAAGATTTACATCCGCATAAGGATTGAATGACATGGTAGTTGGTAAACAACTTTATAGGTTATCCGGAGATGATGGAATATTACTAGAAACTCTCACTATCTTAGCTCACCAGCTTCCTTAGCCTCACCTTATAGATTGTTGCCACACTCAAATTGTTGGCAAAGCTCATTAGCCACGGAGGATAGATCAGATGGAGTTATAATTAAAAGCTGAAACCTAATAATAGGGACCTAATTTTAAAGGTTAAGAAAGTATAAGGATGGATTTGGAAAAACACAAACAATAGGGACCAACTTAAAAATAAGAAAAACAAATGGGGCCAAATAATTAATTTTTCCTAACGTATTGAAATGATAGGCAGGAGTTCCAATGTGCAGAGTTCCAATCTGAACAGTCTAAAATCCCAAAACGCAGAACATTTTCCCTTTTTTTCGCAAAAAAGGAGAGGAGAAAGTCCATAGGAATGCCATTGCGTGTGCATAAGGAAGCAGTAGAAAGGAAAGTTGTGTAAATTCACAAGCCGCTGCTGTCGCCGCAATTTGGGAGGGAGATTGAGCAAGAAATTCTGGACAAACCCTCGAAGTCAAGGCTGTAGAAGAAAGAAGGAGAATTGAGAGGAAAAGGCCAATTTTTCAGATAAAAGAGAGATCGTAATAGGGAGAAAGAGAAGAAAAGAAAGAAAAAAGAAAGTCGGACAAAATAGAACATGAGGGCATAGGCAGAGGCGTCTGAACAGAGAGAGCAAGGAGAGTGTGGGGGTGATTGAACCAAGTTGGGATTTCGTAGAGGTAAATTTTCGTAATTTGTTCCCTGAATTTCGATACTTCTAGGTATTGTCAGTGTAAAAGAGTCCAAGTGGTCTGTTATTGCTGTGTGATTCTGTGAGTGAAGGATCCTACTGAAATTTAGGTAAGCTTGCGTCGATAGGTTTATATTCTACATGGGGACACTTAAATTAATCTTGCCCTTGATTCTCTGCTCTGGCACCATATTGATTCTCATTTGTTAATTGACGTATGTTGCTGCCCCTTTGTACTCTGCTTCATAAGTGAGGTCTGTTGAATGATGTTTTTGTAGTCTGCTTTCCCTTGCTTTAATTCAGCTATTAGGATTACACGTTGTTCTTATGCTTAAATTTTGAATTGCTGGTTGATGGTTAGAATTTGTGTACCCACTGGAATAGAGGATATACTAGGCCGTAGGTTTTTCATTTAAATTTTGATTTGCATGTGTTCTCTACTTTGCTTGATAGAAGTGCTGATCCGTGAATTGGTACTTTGGTAAGAGCTCTTAGTTGGAACATAAGTGCTGTGCAGTGAATTTTCATGCTGCTTTTGCTAACCTTGTTCAGGATATTGGAAATGCATATGTGGCTTCGTGATTGTGAAATTGATTTCTGAATTATGCCCTAAATATTTGAATCTGATTTCCTTCATATTTAGGGTCTTGAAAACTGGATGGTTTTAATGCTTTTGATCTTGTCTAGCTCCATGATGTCTTGACTTTGATTGGCTGCACTCATAATGTCACTCAATGGTAATAGGCATCATATACTTGTGTTGAATTTGGCTCTCTGTATCTCTGAAGTACTGGTATGATGCATGTTGGCTGTTTTAATCTTACTTACCTCAGTGATGCTTTGACTTTGATCGACTGTACATGCTATGGTATTCAATGCTAATTGGAAGCTAGGATTTGTGTTCAAATAGGATTAATCTTGGGTGCAAAATCCATTGCAATCCCACAGGATAAATGATTAGAATCCCACTTCCAATATGGGCCCACTTACTTGATTGAGTTAATTGAAATATGACCCTTATGTCTTTGCCCAAATTTATTCTTAATTCCATACCATGTGCTTCTTGGGGAGGGCTTGAGGGAATCATGGAAAATAGACATGAAAATAGGAAGATTCACCAGGTTTCATCTCTTGTACTCTGTCTTCAATAAAAAATGAATGTGCTCGATTGGAATGACCACCAAACTTCACACATTGACTTTCCAAGCACCATTAATTACTTATTTTTTTTATTTCACTTATTTTATTTTACTATATTTCTTTTAGCATGTCATATGTTTTTGGTCACTATTTTTTTAAAAAAAGAAAATCATAAAGTGATCATATTTTTTTTATAAAAATGAAAAAAAGAGGAACAATTATGAGATCAAGATAGAGAGGATTAAATTGGATTTCATCAATTAAAAAAAACCAACCAACTTCAAATTTGTTTTAGCTGTGAATTCAAATTAGTTTGTATTTTCTTACTCTTCACTAAAATAAATAACACTATGCAACCAAGCAATGTGTGTTTTTTACCAGTTGAACTATGTGGACTTTGATTGTTATCTTAGGGTATGTGTGTCCTAGGTCCCCTTCCTAGCTCAAGTCCATCCTGTTAAACTATTTCTTTTTCACCCTTGTAAATTTGTTTTAGTTGTGGGATGCTTAACACTTTACTCACGGCTCAATCAATTCTCTAACCTGTCTAGTTAGTAGATCACCTTTTCTTATAAAAAATGTTTTTCCAAAATTTTTCCCTTCCAAATTAGTTATAATTTTGGTGGCTATTCCATTAAATTAATTTTTTAAAAATAATTTATAGGAATCAATTTGTTTTCTCTTTGTTTGTGTAATTTGCATTGTGCACAAGGTGCGACAATTTGGCTCAACTTGAGTTCTCAAGTGTGACAATAGTTAATAATTATGATGTTTTATTGAAGCTCATGGTGTTATTCTACATCGGTAGACATAGAAAAATATAGGAAGATTCACATTGCCCGTGCCGTTGGCTGGCCCTTTAAACACATTGGTCTGCGTATGTATGTTGCTTTTACAGCCCATTTGATAAACAGCATGGTCTAACTAGGCTGGTATAGGACCAGCTTGTTTTGAGCTGGGCTAGGCTAGCCCTTTTCTAAAAGTGCTAATCAACTCCACTTAACATGTCTTATAATTATTTTTCATCATTGAGTCATTATTTATATACCATCAAATTCGTTATTTGAGAATAGCCCAGGGACTATAGTTTACAAAAATATCTTAATGAGCAACGAAATTCTTTGCAAGACTTTTGGAATTATAAAAATTAAAATTTAGCATTGTGCACTTCATTACACATTTCTCGCCTTTAAGTTTCCCCTCCTAGCACATGTTCAATGGGCAACGTTGTGCCAACACTGTAAAGAAACAATACAATTTGGAAATATGACATCCTTTTTAATTCTCTGTGCAGATCTTCATTATCTCAAATATCTGGTATGTTGTATCATATCGAATCAGTCTGTTATGTGACCTAGACCATGGTCCTTGCCCAGCCAATTCCCCTTGCTCTGTTGCACATGTGCACTGAGTCAGTCACTTGTCTCTCCTCTTCATGGGTCTTTCAAAAAAATCACATTCTTGAGTTCTTTTAGTTGACTAATATGGGGTGAGAATTGACTGGCAGAAGATGATTTCTAATTATGCTGCAGGTGGGCTGACTATTGTCCCCAAGAAACGGAACTTTCTGGATTTTGAAGGAGAAACTTTCTTGAAGCTGGTTTCTGCATCATATTGTCCAATGGTGCTTTATGAAGAAAGTTTTGACCTTTGATCATATGAAAACTAATATCATTGTGCAGAAATGAAATTTCTCCATTTTGTTCATTGGTTTTTACTTGGTCTTTCATGGTAGAGCCTCCTACCACATTTAAAAGGTAAGCCTTCATGAGTTTAGAGTGCAATCAATTTCTTTACTCCTGATTCATTTCTTTCTTTGAAGGTGATTAGGTGCAAATTAAGGAGGATTCAGGGTTTAGCATATTCATGGCAAATTTTTTGGAATTTAGTGCAGATATGTGCAAAATATAATAGGGGATAATGTGCATGACATGTGGCTCTTTGCTCTTGGTTTGTTAACTAGGATGTGCACATTAGTTAGTTGAAAAGTATAATGTTTATTTCAACTGAATCTCATTTTTTGCCCAGTTAAGATAATTGAAGTTTGATTAGTTCTTGAAGCTTTATTATTGATTATTAAATAAACTGTTATTTAACCTTAACTAAAATGGACTTTTAGCATGCCATTAGATTATTTTGTTTGTTACTATATCAATATCCTCTTTTCACCAGAAGAAAATTGGTTGTGGTTGGGAGCAATGTTAGAAGGGACCCAGGAAAGGTATGGGTGTGGATTGCCTCTTGCAAACAGATTATAGGGATTCTCATGTAAATAAAACAATGTCACTCCAGTTTTTTTTTGGGTTTTCTAGCAATAAAAAACAGTGCGTTTGGAACATCTTCTTCCTCTGAAAACATAGTGATCTGGATTGCTGGCGATATGCCGTTTGTGAAAATGCTACGTTTATGTCTCATCTTCCTTGCCTCATTTGGTCGCCACGGGCAACTTTGACAAGGGATCCCAATTGTCTTCCTCTCTTCAACTATGACCTGGATTTGGGGTATGTTGCATTCATGTTGCATTTTGAAAACGCTGCGTTCAGGTTGGGTCTTCCTCGCCTCATTTGGTCACTGCCGGCAGCTCTAACAAGGGGATTCCAATCTCTTTGACAGAGGTTAGGTGCTTCTCTCTTCCTCTCTTCTTTTCTCCCTCTCTTCCTCACACGACAAGGGATTAGCTTCGATCTCTTCCTCTCCTCTATTCAGAAATGCCTTCATTATACACTTGCTCCTTCTCTTTTTCTTGGATGTTTGTTTGGCTATCTTGACAGTTTCAATACTGCTTATATACATAGATTAGTGTTGCAGGTTCTGCCACACCATTATTCTAGAACGTGTCATCTTTCCACTTTCATAGCGTACTCCATCTTCACTTAAGTTATATCTTTTCCCCTAAATTGCACCCCCGTATTAGTTTTTAGAATTCAAATCCAAAACCAACATTGCTAGAGAAAGATTTGCAATGACCCTTGAATGATTTCCCAAGAGACCATGTGTTGTCATCACCATTTTGACTTTGGCAATATGATTGCTTTTTCCTATCATGCACATTGATACCCACATAGCCAAAACAAAAAACAAATCTCATCCACTACTATAAATTGACAATTATGCCATATGAGAAGCAACACAACGCAGAGCTTCTGAGACTATCTTATCTAAGAAGTTTATTGCAGTAATGACAGGCACTCTCTTTCGTCTGTTTCTGATCTCCCTGGGGCTCTCTCATCTTATATGCTTGAAGGCAGTTCCAATTAGAAGTAATTAAATTTTACTGTTGTATTCCTTTACTTCTTAAAGTCCTTACCCAAGTTCCCCAAGTTCTTCTTGTTCGGGAGAATACCCAGAAGGATTATATTTCGATGGCTTTGGAATATATCTAAATTGCTTAAGAGATGTAGTAATGCGTTGTTAGCCAAGAGTTCTTTGTATTCATAAACAGGTCAATGCTGAGGAAAACATGCACAGGGAGGAGCGAAGTATGAGTAAGAGGATGGACTTGGAACTTCATGACTACCCACCATTTGCAAGTACCCAGCGGTTTTCGAAGGAATAAGACTCCAATATTTAGTTTAATCCAAACACACTGTTTTTTATTGCTGGGAAAAAGAAAAAAACTGGAACGGCGTCGTTTTATTTATGTGAGAATCTCCTGTAATCTGATTACAGGAGTCGATCTGCACCCGGAAAGGTATATATGAGCAGGAAAAGTTTTCAATGGTACAATCTTGGTGAGGCATGAAACAACGTCCCAAAACGTCGTGATAGGCTCTTCCAGTACTTGCTAATTTATATGTGCCGACGGCTGGGTAAGGACCTCTTTGAATGTGTATGTGTGTATGTATGATTGCCAGTCATCAGCCACATTTTTTTAGTGTCTTGGGGCAATTATGTGCTTCAATTGCTCATATAGAAAAGGAGGGATGAAAGCATCAAGAATCACAGAAAAATAGGGATGAGTGTCATGCTTATGGGAAGATCTATTGGTATAGGGGTGGACTTTAGAACTTACTTACAGAGCCTTGTGATCGACATTTTAATTGATTTTAAAATTAGCCAGATGAAATGAACTCATTGATGACTATTGATAATTTGATATTTGCTGTTCTTTCTTATTTGAGAAGAGATTTTATATTCATTGACTTGAGTTATCGTGTATAATTTCATGAAATTGATTTGGTAATGGATCTTTCTTTTATTTCTTTTCAGTTCTATTCAAAGTTTTTGTTTTTGACGTGAACTGGGATAGCAAAAATGAGTGAAGAATCTTATTCTAAAGGAAAAGGCGTGGATCTCTTACATCAATTGGAAGATATGCTTGAATCTGACCCACTAATGTAAGGTTAATGACTATATGCTATAATTTGATTGATAACTGGTTGCCTTGGTAGTTGCATCAGAAACTTGAGAAATTTTATGACATTTGGTTGAGAATGAATACTTTAGTGCTGAATTTGGAAGTTTGGAAGATTCCTTCTTTACGGCTCAAGATGAAATAAGGAAAATGAAGAAAACTTTATTCCTGTTCGCAATTGTGTTGTCTAGTGTTAAATGTTGGCAATCATTCAATGTGTACTCAATAAAAAGTTTCATGTAAATTCACAATGAGGTTACAGATTGTTCGAATGACTTGGATATAACCATTTGAGTCATTTCTAAAGGCACTAGTTGCTTCTTGCTACCTGATATATTAAGGTAAAACATATTTACTGTAGAATTTTAGGGTAGAGGGACACATAAGAACTGAAGTTTTATTCTGATGAAACAAAAAAAGAAAGAAAAAATCTGAGAGTTTCGGCCTTCCCCTTGATATTTAAGGAGAAAAAACCAGCTGCTCATTTGGATAGGCTTAAACCCTAATAGTAATGTAACAAAACTTGCCTACCCTAATCCTAATGTTACAAAACCGGGTCGACTTAAATACAGGAGATAATAACAGAGTAAGTAAAATAAAAAATACACGGAAAAATTAAATATTAAATGCATAACAACATTTATTTATAAGGACCAGGAACTGTCTCAAGACTTGTGGAAGTTGTCGTAGTACATTGCTAGTTGCTATGCATTCTCTGAGCTTCCATTGAGGAATGTTTTAGTGGTGTAGAATCATGATGTTGAGTCTCATTCAAAATGATTAAAAAGCGAAAATGATGCCCCAATATTTGCAAGGCACAATTTTTTCTTTCTTGTATTTTAATTGTTGGTATGACCTGTTGCACAAGTTGGTGGATGTGTTGGTGCCTCAATGCCTGTATGTGTCTTACAAGTTGCAACTGTTTTTTGTCGCTCAATCTGCTGTCTTCAGTTATAGCATTGCATTTGCCTCAGGGATGGTTAATGAGATCCTTTATTTTTATCATACTGAAAACTTTAATTATACAAAGTCTCTGGATGATAGAGTGATCTCTGAAGATATAACTTTGACTGGAATATCATCCTGTTAGTATTTGTTGCATCTCTTTAATATATTTTTTCTTTGGTTGTTGTATATAGTGATGAGCTGGGCTATATTCATCCATCCCAGTTTTTCTTGCTAAATGATGCATCAGGCATTTCCAGTCATTCATCTAAAGAAGTTGTTCGTCAATCAGCAGATAGGATAGCAAGCTCTATGGAATCATTTCTTGATACTTCCAACCAAGAGAACTTATATTTCTGGAACAGGGACCATAAGCTGGGAATTTCGACCCAAATTCTTCTACCATTATATAGATCTGCTAAACATGCGTTCATGACTGCATTTAAACAGTACAAGGCATCTAGTAATCACTCTGACAAAACTGGGAATTCTTCATATGAATTTTTATCCTGTGACCGTCTTGAAAATGTACTTATGAGACACAGCAGGTCTCTTCTGATGCTGAGCTGTGACTTCATAACTGCTTGGAATTGCAGGTTCCCTTCTTGCCAGTTGTATACTTATATGTTTCTTATAGATATTTGTCAGTCAACGTCATAAATTGGAAAATTGGTATAAATTATCTTCTGCTGCTTGTTTGATAACAGTTTGAATAGCCACAATGCCATATTTTCTTTCTGTTAAGGGATCTTAAGAATTTAGGAAATTCTTATTAGATTAAGGAACAGTTACTTATGTTGCTTCCAAAGTAAAGGGTCTACGTGTCGCTGTAAGGTCATAGTATTAGTATAAGTAGATGTTTTGGATCGATGTTATAAACACTGTCAGTTATTTAATAGAAGATTTTGTTTGGTGTCCCTTTTTCTTCTCCCTTGTCTTTTGGCTATCCCTATTTTCTCAACAAGGTATTAGAGCTACAATATATCCCACCTTGAATCCCTACCCAAGCTTCCAAGGAAAAGGAGTGATTTTTGTGTGTAACCCATCTGAGCTAAACATCTAACAAAGTTTAAGGCTGGAAGCCCCAGAAAATAGCGAAAACAGCAGTCAAGAGGACCACAGGTTAGATCGTCCTGGTGTTATAGGCTGTAATACAAGGAGGCTGCCCTGGATTGACCTGGAAGTGGTCTGAGTCTTTAGTGGGTCTATGCCTAAAGGTTTTATTTGTATTCTTGTGCTCCAACGTCCACTGAAGATATTGTGTTCTGTCATGCAGTGGAGATTGGAAGAGTTGTGTGTTGAAGACTTTACCATTGGAGTTGTGTGTTACTGAGTCATCTAGTGAGCAATTCAAGTGGTGGAGACCATCATGGAGAAGGTTGAGGGGACCACTCATGGGAAATAGGTTGACAAATTCTAGGGGTTGTGTCATTGTGTTAGATGATATGGCCGAGGAGAGCATCTGGAGTTGGGACATAAGATGCAGAAGTCTAATTTTCTGGGAGCTGTGTCTGTGGAGGACATCGTTAGAGAAGGTGCTAGTTTCTTAAGTTTTTAAGTCAATGACTGAGTTATGCTTATTTGAGTTAGTTGTTGTTCTTTGTATTTAGTTGAGTGTGATTTGTAACAAGTTGTAAGCTTTGTTTGCTTCAGCTGAAGGGGGAGTGTTAAGAGATATTGTGCATATAGCAAAGTTTAAGGACATAGTCCCTTGTTATGCACCCAAATCAAGGGGTTTGCCATCTTTGAGCGGTCTTATAATTTCTGTACATAGAGGGTGAGGGTCATTGTTTATAACACTGCCATTGAGTTTTTAATAATATATATTGTTCGGTCAGTTTGTAGTCTTTCTCCTATACAAAGTTAAGGGTCTGTTCAGTTGCATTTCTCATATCTCTTCCTAAAATGTTGCTCTTCAGAGAAAATAATTAGATGTTTAGGTAAAACCTTTTTGACAGAGGATAATATCCTCTATTTTTTTCTGGAGAGTGAAGGAAGAAAGTGAGGAACAGGGAAGGATTGGATGGTGAAATTTAATATATTCTTAACATAGCTGTTGAACTCAATTTAAAACCAAGCATTTAAAAAAATATTTTCTTGATTGTTTAGAAGTGGAAAAACCACCTGGGTTGATGTTTTCTGGGTTTAATCTTGTATGAGATGGGTTAATATTAGTAATTCTTTTTTTTTTTTTTCACCTGTATGCAAGTTGAAAATGCAAATAAAAAGATCTTAGTTTTCTCTGAAATTTAGTTCTATTGTGAAATTTGTTGTTTTTTCAAAGTGCTGAGTAAAATACTCATGGCAATCTTATTTTTTGCATTTTCTATTGAGTTATTGTTCATTTTTTTCTATTTGCATGGATTTGAGAACATACATGTACATTAAAATTGGAACTGGGTTAAAATAATATAAATGTCATTCGTTTGATTTTTGTGGCAAACCTTTAGAATTTTCCAACACTTGTTGCAGAAGATATGTACTATCCAAGAAGAATCAGCCGTCAATGCTTATGTATGAACTTCACCTTTCAGCACTCGTGCTCTCCTATGCACCTAAAAGTGAACAAACTTGGAACCATAGGTATATGTATATATGACACTTAAGGCTTTGTCTCTGTCAGTTAAAGGATATGTGTTGTCTTGCTTTAATTTTTGACTATTGGTTGATCCTAAGGCTGTTTTGGAAATTTGAGTAGCATTCTAATGCATAGATGTATTATTGTCAGGCGTTGGGTAATCAAGTCAATCTCCACAAACTGTTCAAATTTCAAAGAGATTTTACAGAAAGAATCTGAGCTGGTGGAAAAAATAGCTGAGGTGTTAATTCAGTATAGGAATTGATACTATTAATTTGCGAGGTTTTTGTTTTGTCTTCCAATGTTCAAAGGATTTGCTTACCCAGGAGAAGTGTAAATGTTTTATTGGCTTTATTTTTATTTTCCTTGATCCTTGGCTACACAAATCTACACAATGGACGATACAAAATTCTGTAGTCAAATTGGCAATTGTATCATTTCACATTTGTCTCTAAACTTATTGTAACCTTTAAAACATCAAGCATTATAAAGATGAAATCATCTATAAAACATCTTTCCCATATTTAAGAGTGAGAGAAAGAAGAGAGAGGGTGGGAGGAGAAATAAGAGAAAAAAGGCAGGAGAGAGCTATGGACAATTTTACTAGATTTCTGTAGAGCATTCACTTTGTATTTTAGATACTTTATGTGAAATGAACTGTTTTTATTATTATTTGAATATTCATTTGTGCCTTGTTTACTCTGTCATTTTCAGCAATCAAAGATGAATTACCGTGCTTGGAATTACCGTTGCTGGTTAATTTTGTACATGAAAAGAGAACAGGTTTTCTTTCAATATATATATATATATATATATATATATATATTTCTGTTGGCTCTAGGTCTTGTAATATGAATTCTGGATCAAGCTTTTAGCACAATAACAAAATGCACTAGCAAGCTGACTTGAAAGACGGTATGTACAATTTTGAATTTTCAGTATGTAAATTTGTGTTTATGTAGGTTCTTCATGAATTGGAGAAATCTAGAAATTGGGCTGCGCTTCATGTTGCTGATAGTTGTTGCTTTCATTATCGCAGAGTAAGATTTTTGGTTTACTTGCTTGGGCCTGATACTGCATGCTTATTATTTATAGATTATTATTCCTTTCTAGTTCAGAGACATATGTCTGTGATATGATGAGCTTGATATTTTGCAGTCTACATAATTAAAGTTTCTTCAATGCAGCGGCTATTGCAAAAGATTCTGGAGGACCCAGGTTGTGTGGGAGAAGGTGTATCTTCTGGTCACAATGCTGATGTTGACCAGCTTTGGAAGGTAAAGTTAGCATACTTTCTGGAACATTGCTCAAATTGTCTGCATTGGCTTCTAGCTTAAGTCCTTTCTGTGCTTGTGTTGATTATGCCAGGTATTAGTAACGCACAGGTTTGATAAATGGGAATGTTTTAGACACAAGGCATTGGAACCTCTTTCTTAGTGAAATAGTTGAATGGAAACTAATTTAAAAAGGTTTTCCCTTCTGCTCTACCTGTACTTATTTTCCTAACAAGACCGGGCTTCCACAGCAACTATATGCTTGGGCTATTAAATTTCTATTAAATCACTGATTAGGCATGCTTCATACAAGGTCAGTTAGGTATGCCTGTAAAGAATAACATTTAAAAATAAATAAATAAATAAAACGGTTGACAAAGGAACCAAGAAGACTTACAAAAGTTGCCAACTACTGACCTGTTTCAACAGAAGAAGCACATTTTATTAGGCAGCCATCTAACATATCATTGGCCTATAACTTTGAAGATGCACATTATTTTGGTGAGAACTAAAACAATTTGTTGCTTTGCTACTTCTGATGATGGTCTTGGATCTATCTTTGTTCCTGATTTGGACAACCCTTTATTAGTGAAATGTTCAAATTGTACCATTAACTGCCAAAAAAAAAAAAAATGTATGAAGTATTCTCCAAAAAATTGGAAATGAGAAGTACTAATGTAGGAGGTGTTTAGTACATTATTATCTCGCATTCCATGGTGTCTTGAATCTGATGATAAAAGATACCATGGTAAGATGCACAAATTTGCTATGACAATTGAAAGCTATTATACAAAGGATGCATGTGGTATGTATAAGAAGTTAACAGAGCCAAAACAGGTGTGATGTAAGATTCTCATGGTTTTCGGGTGTTATGGTTTCTTTCTACGACAACCTGTTAAGATAACACTCATAATTTTGGATATTAGTGAACCAAGTATTTCTGTAATAATGGAAATTACATGTTCTGTTTTTGTCACTTTGTGTATCTATTAGTACTTTTGTGTCTGTGTCTGTGTGTGTGTGTATTACTTTTTGATACTTTTGTGTTGACAGGATGAACTTGATTGGAACAGAACATTGATAAATCGTTATGTGGGAAGAGAGGTATGTGGCCTTTGTATATTTTTTATCAGTTATCACTATTATAATTATCTTATTAGAGTGATACATGGGTCAATGAGGGATTTATAGTACATTATGCATGGGATGCTTGCGTTTCCAAAATCTGAGAATAGCATCTTGTTGTCTTATGAGATAAGGATTGCTTTATTTTAACATAACATAAGAGCACAAGCACTAATCTCTTCCACAAATACTTGCAGATTGGCTAGAAAAATATGCATTATTTTTTGCATATATGACCTAAAAAAGTGGAAGATATATTTCCCCTTTTCTCAATGTAATTTTAGTTTTTTTAAAAGAAATTGTTTCTTTTGTTTCCCTTTTATAAATGAAATCTTTCCATGAATTATGTGTTACAATGATATATATTGCCCTTTTAAGTAACGTGATGACTTTTGTGATACGATAAGGATTGGAGAAGATCTCTTATTATATATGAGATAAATAGGTGTTTTAGGATGATAAGTCGGTAGCTAAAATGATTGGAAATGGGAATGAGAATAGGAATAAGAATAAACTTTGATGAAATGAAATCCTATAGCCCATGTATGATGTTTGGTATGAGATTAAAAAAGAGATAGGAATGAAAAGGAAGATTATGCAAATGATTGTAATATCTTATAAAAAAATAAAAATATTATTCATTATATTTTAATTTTATAAAAAAATCATTTCATTTTCTCCTTCATCACTTCAGTGACTGTCTTCTTCCTTCTCTTCGACTACCGCAACTACATTCTCTACAGGAGACCACAAATGGAAACTCTGCAAATGACAGCGTGATGAAATGTCATGCTTGGCTTGTTCAAGTGCTTCTTGGACGCAATCATTGTCTTAAGCACCCTTTCAAGGAGCTTTTGCTGGGAGTCTCCAACAGCATACCCATCATAGAGCTGAGCTTGGTCTTCTGCAAGATCGATTATAATGGAGTCAAATATCTGAAACTGTTACTTCTTAACTCTCATATCTTCCCTCTCCATGTTTCATCCATCAATGGATGGGGGAGAGAGAAGTAGAAGATGAAGGGAGGAGAGAGAATCAGAAGATGGAGGATGAGAGAGAAGCAGAAGAGGGAGGGGACGGTGGAATCAAAGAGGGGTGGGTTCAATGGCATGTTTGTAAATTCTTTTATCTTGGAGAGAGCATAATAGTAAAATCGTATCTCATTCCTAGGAAATATGACCATCCCTTCACGTGACTGTGGGAATCTCCATTCCCACATGGGAATGAGCTCTACCAAACATTACTTTAATACATTACCTCTCCCTCATTCCCTACCTTCCCATTACCATCTACCAAACAAGCCCCAAGGGATCTTTAAGAACCTTTGGTGCTTATAATTAAACTATGATTAATTGGGGGGCTTTTGGGCATTGTAGCCTTATTATTTGCTCCTAACAAACCTGGGTTGGGGTAAAGTTACTCTGCCCCTGGAAATTATGTTTATTTATACAAGTAATATTGTTTTTCAGTTTCATGGGGCCTATCCCAATTCTATCTGCATACCAACAATGAAGTTATGGTTCCTTTTCTTTTTCAGTTATTACTATTTCATCTCATTTTGTTTCTGCCTTTTTTTTTTTTTTTTTTTTCAAATTTTGGGTGATGAACTGGGTCAACTTTGCTCTTCATGCTATTTCAGTAATTTTCTCATAACCTGAGCTGTTTCATTTTGCTCATATTGAACAGGCTCTGTGGCTTCATCGTCGGTTTCTTTCGTCATGCTGGATCAATCATTTTCTAACAGACTCGAGTGATACATTTAATCATTCTGAGAAGACAGCCAGCAAATATCATGATTTTGGTACGTTTCTGGAGAATGAATTATGTCTCCTCAAGTCTTGCTCAACTTTTGTGGATAATGACTTTGAGGATCTCCAAGCACAAGCAAAACATTCTGCTTGTTATATCCTCTGGTTGAAAAAGGTGCGTGCATCTTTTATTTTCTTTAGGGTTTCAATTTTAATTACTTTGTAGGATTGCTTTCTGAAGTTATTTGTTGAATGTCATTATGTACATCAGCAAGTCCCCAGGCCTCTAGAAAATGAGCTCCTAGAAAAACTCAGAGAAGTTGATCTGATGAATTTGCTTAATAAGTCATGCCCAGAGAGATCCTCACTGTTCAATTACATTATGAGCTAGATGGAAGTAAGGCAAGCTTTGTGAGGGAGTAGATCTCTTTTTTGAAAAGATGGTGAGCTAGATCTTATTTTTTATTCCATCAATTTTCTTTCAGTTTATATTATATGATGTAATCTACCAAAAATACTTCATACAGACAATAAAGCATCTAAAAGAGAGCATGAGACTGATAAAATTAGATCAATTATGCTCAAATAAAGATACAAAATGCGAGATACCTATTTGTATTGGGTACTATATGGCTCCTGTTAAATATTTCTTTTCACCAAAACAAAAAATTCAATTGGGAAATCATTCTATACAGAACTCTTCGTTTTAAGAGGTTGAGATTTTCCCCAATTAGATACATCTCGAGATTCTGTGTTTAATTTTCTAGTTAAGGTGAAAATTTCAAAGTGCATCTCTTGTTCAAAAAGTTCACTTGTCTTTTTGGTAGACCTCTCGCGTGATAATTTCAATTTGGTTTAATCTATAATATTTAGACCCCAGGAATCTCTCTTATATTATGTTCTCTTAATTCTAATACCAGAACAAATTTATTACTTTTTCTGTGATTTTCCACTCGCACATCAGAAAACTTGTACAAAGCAACCATGCGGTTCAAGATTAACATTTCAACCCATGGTTTGTTAAAAGTTTTAACCATTATTGTGTGGACGAGTAGAAAGGGTACGGAGTTGCATAAATTTAAAATTATACTGCTCGTATATTTCATCCAATGTCAAGTTCATCGTAGGAGTGTAAGTACCTTGAAAAGGAAAAGATTAATTCTCAGTTGGATCCATGAACAAGATTATAGGTCTTATGTTTTTAATGTTCCTATTCAAATCTTATTCCTCAAATATCGGTGATTAATGGTCAACTTTCAGTACCATAAATTAGAACATCATTTGCAGGTGATTAGGAAGAACGTCCATAGACTTCTCTCCAGTTTTGCTGTTTGGATTTTTAAGATTGAGTTTTCATCTAATAGTTCAAATTTTAGTAAATAAGTAATGTTTAACAATTTTTTAAATTTGAATCATTAAATTGTCATTTAGCAATTTAGATCTTATTAAATTCACCTAAAGAAATCCACTTTTGAACCTTAATCTTTTCCTAACATATCTTTGTGATGAATGGGAAGGCTTTTTCCGTCGTATAGTAATTAAAAACCTCTTTACTCTTCTTTGACTCATCAATCCAAAAAACAAAAATTAGATATAATAAACCTCATCAGAAGGTATAATAGCAGAAATAGTACAACGTCAGTAGTTAATACAGAAGTTTAAATCCAAAGTTGAAGTTTTCATTACACTATGCAAAATCTGAGATTAGAACAAATAACGGCAAAAACAAATATAAGTTAACAATTATATATAAACAAAATCAGTTATCTTTGGTACAATTATAAAATTAGTTTTATCGATACAATCATTATATGAAACACTATGAAAAAGAAAACACATAGTGACATATCAAAATATAACCAATATAAAATAATTAATTGTATTTATATTTTAATTTTAATATTTTTCAATTTTAATCATCAACCCAAATTTGTTTTATAAAATTTCAATTTACCCCTTCACTTTTTAATTTTTAATTAACCCCATAATATATTAATTTATAAATTGAGAATAAGAATAAAGTTACAGAGTTAAAAAGTTATTAGAAAAATAAGAAAAAGTATTAGAATGAGTCAAATTTATAAATTAATATTTTTGTGTGAATTACTCAGAAATGTAAAGTATAGAAAGTGAATTAAAAAATTCAAAAAGAGTTTTAAATTCATAAAGAAAACCTTTAAATAATAAAGTCATAATATAATAAAATAAGTTATTTTAAATTATCATATAAAAAATATATTTTAACATATTATTGTCATATATCTTTTTTTTTAGTATATTATAAAGTAATTACACTAATACAGTTTCTTTTATAATTGTACAAAAGTTTTTACAGTAAATAAATCTGTAACTGCTATTTTAAACTCGATCTATCCTGAGGCAACACTAAGAAAAAGTGAGCAAATTAATTCATTAAACTTTCCATTTAATACAGATTTGTGTAGAAATAATAGTACAATAGATAGGGTACTGTGACAGCCTAAAAACATAGAAAGATGCAGTGCCCGTTGATAGCATTTATTGGAGTATAGCCCAATATCCATACAACACTTTTGCACATGAGTAGGATTATAATAGAAGCCATGACCTATGAAGGTAGACCATGCATGAACATACTCTATTAGACAGTGTAGTGCCCATTGATGGCATCAACGTCCAAGCCTCTTAGCTTGGCAAATGATTCCACTCTGCCTTTTAGGGTGTGAAGCTCTCTCAACCTGCACAGAATCAAAGGGGGAAAAAAATTAAAAAGAGAAACTAAAAATGAAGAAAAAAAATATAATTTTAATTATTCACTTTTAAACTGTTTTATTTTGGTTATTCAAGAATTGAAAATTTTAAAATAGTCTTTTACTATTGAACTTAGACTTATTTTGAGAGAGATTATTTTGTATTAGATTTTGAGAAGTGAAAGACTATTTTGAAACTTCAATTTCTGAAGGACCAAAATGAGAGTAGATTGAAAAGCGAAGGACCTTTTTGAGACATTCAATTTATGAAGAATCAAAATGAGACTAAGATCAAAATTGAATGACCATTTTGAGACTTTCAATTTGTAAGTAACCAAAATAAAATTAAGTTAAAAATGGATGACCAAAATAGCATTTTTGTTTAAAAAATGCTTGATGTTAGATCTTGGAAAGAGTATTTTTATCAAAAATGGTTCTCCACTTTTGGACCATGTCTTATTTAGGAAAAGATTATTATAGATTAAATCTTGAAAAGTAAATGATAATTTTAAAACTTTCAATTCATCTCCAAAATGAAGCTAAACAAAAATAAAGGATCAAAATGACATTTTTTTCAAAAAATGAGAAAGAATGAAGATTGACCTGACTATCTCAGCTCGCCTTTTAGCCTCTTCTGCCAGTGTGTTGATTTCCCTGAAGGTGTGCTTCTCTGCAAATGTCTTTGCATCTGCAGACTGAAGGCCATGCAGGGTTCTCTGTTCAGCAGCCCATGCAGCCTCACGAGCTTCTCTACCAAAGTCGTTTTTGTTGGTGAATGCAGTCTGTTAATTCACATGAACAAAAACAAGTCATATAAATATATTAACCCTAATCATTTTGCATGAATCACAATTTATGCCACACGTAGCACAATTTTGGGGCAAAGTTACCCTTGTTTTTCTGCATAAAAAATGTGGAATAAAATACTATTTTAGTCTTTCACTTATCAGTTACTTTTTAATTTGATCCCTTACTAATTTTCATGCTCAATTTGATTCTTCATTAATATGAAAATTAACACATTTAGTCATTTAGTCTAAATTAAGTTTAAACTAGATATGATAACATTCATATTAATAAATGACCAAATTGAGAATGGACTGATGAGTGAATGACCAAATTAAGAATGGGTTAATAAGTAAAGGATCAAATTGAGAATACAAATAAGTGATGAACTAAATTGAGACTTAGCTCATAAGTGAGTAACCAAATTGGGATTGAAAATTAGTAAGAGATCAAATTAAGATTGGACTCATAAGTGAGGGATCAAAATTGTATTTTACTCTTTCAAAAATGTGTCATCATTTGCCATAGGGAAAATTCAATTTCACTTACTCTTTGGTCTACCACAAGATTCCATTTGTCATCATGTCCTTCATTTATTAGTTGATTCTCAATTTGGTCCTTCACTCATTTCTATTGTCAATTTGGTCCCCCTCTTATCATAACCAATCTCAATTTAGTCCCTCAATAATATAAAAATTAACATATTAGCCCCTCATTTAAAACTAAATTTGGACTAAATGTGCTAATATTAATATCAGTGAGGGACCAAATTGAGCAATGGACCAAATTGAGAATAGACTAGTAAGTGATAACCAATTGAGTCTAGACTAAAAAGTAAGAATCTAAATTGAGAATAAATGACTCCAAAAATGTGGCATCATTTATTATAAGGAAAATTCAATTTCACTTACTCTTTGGTCCACCACCAGATTCCACGCTCTTCCACTTAGTGCATAACGGACAGCAAATTTTATAGGATCCAGCAATAAATAGGTTAAAACATTGTACAACCAAATGACTCCTGTCCAGCCCCAACCTATCTTTCTGATTCCAGCAATTTTCCAAGTGACAGTGGCAGATATAACTGTTGCAACCTGTGGAGAATGTAATAGTGATTGAAATCTAAATGAAAGAATAATACTTAAGTGAAGTTCTTTTGAGTATTTGTTACACAGTTTTTCAATAAAAATATGACATGTAGATATTTTTATCAACTAAACATTGTATTATCGGTTCCTTTCATAAAAAATTTTGAGTATGTCAGAGTTCTATTCTGCAGTGTATGATACTTCACTAAGAAAAGCTATGCCAAAAAAAAAAAAACCAAGAAATAATATATGGTACTTCAATCAAACTGTAAGCTTTCCATTTGGGAAGCTCATTGGGTTTTGCCATGAACAATTTCAACCTAAAAGCTTGAACTTCAGAATTGAAGTTATTCTTGACATTGAATTAGAACTTCTTTAACCAAGTGATCAAGATTCAAGAGTTTGATCCTTGCTATCTCTAATTTTATTAATCTAAAAAAATAAATGAAGTTTCAGCACAAGCTACAGTTGTATGTGCTGTGCGTACACCTACTAGTTCCGAAGAGTTTTCGTGTGAAAAGACATGTTAGGAAATTTGAAACAGATCACCTGCAATAGCATTTATTATAACAGATTCTGCCATAATAAATCTGGACCATTCAATGCATCTGCTAATGAATAATGGTCATCATATTATGAATCTGTCTTTTACTAATTACAGTTTCTCAAAATTACCGATTTCGTAACTCAATTTTAAATGTTAGATGCTAGATCGTTTGTAGTATTTATCAACCGTCAGATCCCACTACAGAAAATATACTGTAAGCGATCCAGATCATAGGAAATTATGAGGGATTGGAAAAAAGGAAGCACCAGCTGAGCAATAATGAAAGCAATAACGAGCAGGAGACCAGGTCGATCAGAGTAGGACCATCCCCGGGAGCGAGTCACAAAGATTAAGGCCTGACTGATTGTACTGACTTGAAGATACACTGCAGATCCCATCTTCTCTTTCAGTGGAGTGGGAACATCTCCATCTGGCGTTTTGAGAGGTTTTGAATTGAAGTTTTCCACTTTGAAATGATTCTGCATTAGAATGCTTTATTTCATATAGTTCCAAGGAAGACAAGCATAAAATGAATGAGCATGAGGAAGGAAAAGTCTTACAGCAA
Source organism: Delonix regia (assembly GCA_037074485.1). Lineage (NCBI taxonomy): Eukaryota > Viridiplantae > Streptophyta > Magnoliopsida > Fabales > Fabaceae > Delonix > Delonix regia. The sequence continues at coordinate 11,346,626 of CM073459.1, forward strand.
AGAAGTCACTTTCATAAGCTGCCCAGAAGAAGATCACAGTCATTAGAGCCAGATAGCCTCCAAGAACAATCCCAGTTGCAAAAATTTCACTAAGCTTCCAACTATCAGGAAGTGGAGAAGGCTTAACTCTATCTTTAGATATTGTCATGATGGTACCTATAAGAATGCCAACAAGTGAAAACATGGACTCATGTAAGGATTATAATTTGAGACTAAGATATTAATATTATAGCTGATTTTACCATCGTTGAGAATGGCTATTACAAGAACCATGAAGGGAGGGAAGTCAAATCTCCAAAAGCAGGTCAGTAACATAAAGCCCAGCTGCAATATGAAAGTTCTGAAAATTAAAATAACATAAAATAATATAATATATATATATAGAGAGAGAGAGAGAGAGAGAGAAAGAGGGAAAAAAAGGACATAAAATGTTGATGATCTGATCCACTGCTGCATATATGCAGAAAATGCTTACCACAATACGTATGGTGATAGATACAGCATATATCTGCAAAGAGAGGGAAGAACAAAAAAGAATCAATATTTGTGTGCCACTAGGTATAGTTATGGTGCAATTCAATTCTCTTAGTTTTTCTGGCTCCAGTTTCACCCTCCGCGTGGTACCAAAAGCACAACGTAGTCTAAATAATTGCTTTTAACAAAGTTCTAACTATAACTAATTGTTGAATTTATATGGCACCTTTTGTGAAAGCATGGAAGGTGAAATTACATCAATGAAGACCATAGTAATCAAAATCTTATGATTCGAAACGAGTTATAAAGCCAATGATATGAATCGCTGGTTGAATTGGATGTAATTCTAAATCGTACGATTCTCAGCAAGTCACAAAACTAACAATATGAATAAATCGTTGAATTAAGTATGAATAATGCGATTCAAACATAACATGACTTCGCAATTAAAAAATGTGAAAAATCAATGAATTGGTATAATAATATTGTATTGTTGTAAGCATAATCTATGTCTTTTATAAAGAAAGCAAATAAGATATTATTTGAATTTATTTCAAGAATTAATTATTAACAAATTATATGGTTAATAAGGTTCTTGAAAATTTATTTTGAGTTTTTTATGCATATTAAATATGTCATATTTTATATTTTAAGTTATTTTTTATTTGTTATTAAATCTTACGATTGGATACATTATACGATTCATGATTCAAAAATATGTTTTCGATTCGCGATTCATATCACGGTTTGATTACTGTGATGAAGACTATGAAGATTGAATTGAATCTTTCTTGAAAACACAAGGATAGCCTTAGTTCATAGTAGAGAGATTACTGTGTAGTTTTTCATTCTCTGGAAAATTGCACGGCTAGTTAAAACTGCACTTATGATCACACTCAACCCTGGTTCTGTTAGAACTATGTCAGATGCACTTCGAGCAGCATCGGTGGAATCTGCCACAGCTATGCCTATGTCAGCTATCTTCAAGGCTGGCGCATCATTTACGCCATCACCAGTCATCCCACAAATGTGCTTTCTAGCTTGTAGTCTCTTCACAATCTCATACTTATGCTCTAAGAGAAACATAAATGATCAGAAATATTTGGACTGAAACTTGAAGAGAAAAGTATCTTTTTTATTCTTAATTTATCATTTAATTGTCATTTTGATCATTCACTCAATTTATTATATAAAATAGTTCCTCAATGAATCGAAATTGTCACTTTTGGTTATCTTGTGTGTTAACGGAGTTTAGCTTGAGAAACTATGTATAGTAACAATCTTAAAAGTGAATAACCAAAATGACAATTCAATAATAAGTTGGGAACCAAAATGATATTTTTCTTGAAACTTGAAATATACAAAGCTTTCATGTGCTAAGTATTGTTCTACATACCAGGAAAGACACCAGCAAATCCATCAGCATTCTCAATGAGCTCATCAATGGGGAGAGCATTAAGCGTTTCAACTTTTCCTTCACCAAGAAGAGATGAAGAAGGATACATGTTTGTACCCATTCCTAGACGTCTTCCAGTTTCCTTAGCAATTGCAAGCTGATCTCCTGCATAGGGATTTTATTAGAAGCATGATAAAAGACCAGATTTTCACACTTGGATTTCATTAATTTTTAGTCATATTCTTTCAGATGAACATGAGGACAAGTCTAGAGGTAAAAAATCTCCCACTAGCAAGTAAAAACTATGACAAATATCTCTACTATTTAAAAATTATTAACTGTCATAGCTCACAGCTCATAGCTGAGAGTGATGTACAAGATGAATAACCACAATCATGAATCTCAGTTACCTAAAACTGCAAGAACTGAATCTCTTTAACAGAAACCAGCACTTTGAAGAACAAAAGAGCCTCTGAGGTATTGTTCCCTTTTATTTTTTTCTAACATAGTTTATAGAAATAGAACAGAAAATGATCATTTTTTAGGAACCAGTAAAAAGAAATGTTTGCATGAAGTAATCTTAAATGAGAAGAAAATATCAAATTAGTGAGACTTACCTGTTATCATTTTGACACTCACACCAAGATCCAGAGCTCTTCTGATTGTTTCTGCACTATCATGGCGAGGAGGATCGAACAGTGGAAGAAGGCCAACAAATTCCCAGGACCCTCCTGCACTGTCTTTAGTTCCCTCAGGTACTTCCTAATTAAACAAGAAGTTCATGCCTCAAATATCTACACATAAAAATACACATATATACAAAATGATGCAGCATTCACAAATTAACTCTTTTTCTAAATAAAAACCTGTCGGGCTACTGCAAGAGACCGTAGTCCACGTTCTGCAAACTTGTCAATAATTGCATGAACCTTCTGTGCAATTTCTGCTTTGTTATGTGCAAGATGGAGAATCTACATAGAATATGAGAAGGAATAAATGACTCTCAAACAACAGGTAATTTGGTGTGTAGAATGGTCTTTTGATGTCTTGTACCTGTTCTGGTGCACCTTTGCTCACTCTGTGCATCTTACCATCAGCATCAATGTATGTAAGTGCAGTTCTTTTATCAGTTGGATTGAATGGAAGAAAATGAACTTCTGTTATTCCGGCTCGTGCCTTGCAGATTCAGAATAACATGCAGATTAGCCCAACTTTACTTCAACAAATTCTTTTTTTGGCTTTAAGACAAAATTATGACATTGGACAAAGTCTAGTCATATTTTCTGGATTTGGATTAGCCAATTGCAGCTACAGTCATGAATGTGAACAATTGGATGAAAATTGGTCAAGAATTTTTTTCATGAACAATTGACTATATGCAATTATATTTACTGTCAGTAAATTTGAACTGTTAGATTTTTATCAATGACTGCGATCATTTTGAACAATTAACAAATGCCAATAGCAGTGGATTCACTTTGATATTTTTTTGTGTGTTTGTGGTCAGGATCTTTACAAGAATCATGAGATGTGGTTTTTTGTTGAACAACCTGAGAGCAAACACCTAGATTGCTATAATTAAGTTTTTTCCTCTAACATAACATCTTCAATAATAATAAATATTTCAAAATTCACTTCAAGTAACAATGGCAAATCAAAAAAGATAGTGTGATCAACTTTGAAAAGCAACAGTTATTTATTTATTTCCTCTAGTCTACATCATTTAAATGATTGAAAGGACCAAAATACTCAGACATTATTAACTAGTTAAGTATCTGAACTATTACCTCCTTTGGGTCTGATAACATTGCAACGATTGCACCATCAATTGCATCCTGGTTCTCTATCCTTGATGCTCTTGCAGCCATAAGTACAACCATATCCTTGTCCACACCTTTGGGGAAAACCTGCCAGAGATTGATATATTTCACTTTATGGGTCAAGAGAGAATTCCATTGGCACATTTCTTTATGAATTTATATGTACAGACTTCAAAAGTTCCACATCAAAAAACTTCGTAGGAGGGATTTTATTCAGCTCTTACTATTCATGATAAGAAATCACAGGCTTAGATCAAACTAACTACTAGTTATAAAGGCTCTAATATCATGTCAGACTATTTCAACTAAAAGAACTTAAGTTCTTGTAATGATCTATGATTAGTTTTATGATAATCTCAAACAAATTCTATTGTAGGTCTGAAAAGATTAAAACCTCAATCAAATTCTTGTCCACAGTAAGCTTGTTAAGAGTTAGTGTGCCTGTTTTGTCACTACAAAGCACGTCCATTCCAGCCATTTCTTCAATGGCAGTCATCCTCTTGGTAATAGCACCCTGCAAAAGCCATGTACATCATGCCTATTAGCTCTAAACTGCAAGCATTATATAATCCATCAAAAGGTGAAATGCATAATTTAGAAGGCCCTTCAAAATGTAGCAGCTTCACAAACCTGCTGAGACAATTTGTGTGAACCAATAGCCATGGTGACTGAAAGAACAGTTGGCATAGCAATTGGGATCCCACCTATTAGTAGCACGAGGAGGTTGTCAACTCCAACCCGGTATCCCCTTTGCTGAATCCCATATATCGCGATGATTTCGATAATCATTCCGACAGCAATTGAACATATGCAGAAGTTTCCAATAGACGTCAAAACCTGAAACAATTTTTATACCATCAATGAACATGACCCTACATAAATGCTTCAGGACTAGACTTAGGTGCAGTTCCTTAAGTACTTTCTATCGAGTTCCCCAACAAACACATGACATGTGAAAGAAATTTTTGAAATGATCTATTCAGATGGTTTTAAACTGTAAAAAATCCTGACTTGTCATGTTTTTGTCGCCGAATCTGATAACAAACACTTAAGGATTACTCCTATGTCTATGGAGAAGAATTGTATAAGAACCTTCTGGAAGTGTCCTATGTGTGTGGTATTTTCCACAAGATGAGCTGCCTTCCCAAAGAAAGTGTGGACTCCAGTTGCAATAACTACAGCTTCTATTTCTCCTTGCTTGCATGTTGAACCAGAATACACTCCATCTCCAGAATGTTTGCTTACTGGAAGTGATTCTCCAGTAAGAGCAGACTGAAATAAAAAAAGAAGAGTATTTCTTAATGCCAGATGATCATAAATATGATTGAGGCACTGAAGATGCCAAACATTGCATGAGAATGGTTCTCAACTCTGAAGCATAACATAGTTTGTGAAGTGTCTTATCTATCTCTTATGAAGTTCACTATTTAGCTCATATTTTCTCTTAAGAATTCATTAGCCAAACACAGAATTTCAAACACTTCAACTTTTGTGGAATTTCAAATTCTTCTTTACCTGGTCAATCTTTAAAGGATCTCCTTCAAGGAGACGTGCATCTGCAGGAATGATGTCACCAAGTTTGATGCTAATTATGTCTCCAGGAACCAACACTGAAGCATCTTCCTCACTCCATTTTCCATCACGCAGTACCTATAAGTATGTGATACAATTCAAAGGAAGCGAAAACATTCTTAAGTATGCAATCATATTGAAGAGAGAGGTCCGTTATATTGTTAGGAGTAAATTACGCTAAACTCCTCTAAAATTTAGTTAAATTACACTTGATTCTTCTTTTTTTGCTTTAAAAATTACACCTGGCTCACTGGCATTTTGATCTCTTTTATAAAATTTATTTAAACTTTTTGCACATGGAAATTTTTCCATAATATAACAATAATAAAAGTTAAATTAATAGAGAAAAAAATGTTTTTGGTCCCATATTTATCACAAAATTTTCCTATTGGCCCTTCACTCATTACAATACTCAAAATAGTCCCTATTTATTAGAAAATGTCACACTTAATTTCTTACTTTTTTTGAAAAGTACAAAATTTAACTCTAAACCCTAAATCCAAATAACTAAATTTAGTTTTTTTTTTGAAAAATAGGAGACCAAATGTAATGTTTTCTATTGAATATAAAACCATTTTGGACATTACAACGAGCAAGAGATCAAAATGATAATTTTAAAAATAATAAGAAATACAAAAAATATTTTACTCTAAATTAATGCTAAACTCTAAGATTTTATAGGAGGAGGAGTTTCAAATGTAATTTAGCCGAACCTTAAAAAAAGGTTCAAAAAGATATTTTTCTCTAAATTACTCTGTTATTTACTGGTGATTGATGAGGGAAGAGAAGAAACCTTAGCTTTAGGAGCCAAACGGGCCATAAGTGCAGCAGCTGCATTTCCAGCATTGTTTTCTTCTATGAAACTTATGGTAGAGTTTATAAGTAGCAAAATAATTATGCCAGCAAAATCATGATAGTCTCCAGGTTTGTTCTGCACAAAATCATTGCTTTTTTCAAAGTGCGTAACAAAGAGCAGTCTAACAAAGGCGAACGGCGTCATTAAAGCGCCTGATCTCTAAAACTCCTTGGATGAAAGGTGCCAAATAGGTGCATGTTTGAGTGAAGTAAGGCACTAGAATAAACAAAATGCTAAAAATATACTATATAAAAAAATAAACAATTATAATTTCATACAACATTAAACAAAGTAATTTAGGTTAATTCTACCATTTAAGTATAATAATCAGTAAGTTATAATGATCAATAATATTAAATGCACTTTTAACTACTAATTTCCTTTCATAATTTCACATTACCTTAGGAATCCTGTCTAACCTGAGAAATTATGAAAAAATTTAAAACAAAGGAAAATAAAAAAGATTGAAGAATGTAAATTTACCCCTCCATGTGCCATAGCAATGGCCATGAGAGCAGCAGCTTCCATTACCCAAGACAGAGGATTCCACATGAACCCCAAAAACTTGAGTATTTTACTTTCCTGGATGAGCATTAAAATTATGAATTAAAAAAATTTCACAAATTATAACAACCAGATATTAAAAAAAATGCCTTTATAAAATTTATCTTTTAATTAACCTTCTTTTCTTCCAGCTTATTATATCCAAACAAGTCCTGTCTTTCCTTCACTTGCTCTGAACTCAAACCTTCTTCTGTGCATTTGAGATGTTCAAAGACTTCCTCAAGAGGAATGTTCTCCTGCAATATTAATTACCATAAATTCCAAGAATAGCATACGAATAAAATGTATTAATTCTCTTTTCCCTTTTGTATTTCTTCATCAGTTTGTTCATTTTGTTACAATTCGATTATCATGAATTTCATGACATTTTTATTTTTCACTACATTAATGTATAAAAAACTATCATCATTTTTTATTATTAATTTACATGCAAAGTAATTGAATTAATTAATTACAAAAAATTTGATTAAATTATTCTATTGGTTCCTATAATTTCACTCAGTTTTCAATTTGATTTTTACAATTTAAAATTTGTATAATTAAGTTTCTGTGGTCTTAAAAGTTTTGATATAATCCTTAATTATTATTTACCTTTTGTCAATGGAGTAAATATTTTTTTAATCTCACACTAATTAAAATGCTCAAAATAGTTTTTCACTTTACAAGATAAAAATTAGATTTAGCCCTTTATGTTTTAGGGTGTAGGATTTGATAAAGGGACTAAATTTGGTAATTTTTTGAAAAATAGGAGATCAAGTGTGACATTTTTAATCAATAAAAAACTATTTTAAACATTTTAATGAGTAAAAGACTAAAATGATAATTTTATAATAAGTGATAGACCAAGTGTTTATTTTTCTTTTGATCAATATGTTACTAAATCCTGCTCTCTTAGTAATACATATACCATCTTGGCATTATAAATATTAATAATTCATACCAACAAAAAAAAAAAACAAAAGTCAAAGTAAATGACAAAATAAAATCATATGGTTTTACCGATGTTAAATTGATAAATTATTAAAATCATTTATAAATAGGAGCGAGATGACACATAAATTGGCCATATCAACAAATTTTAGCAAAAAGTTTAACAATAGAGACAAAATTAAATATGTTTAAAAGCTATAAAAATTTTGATTACAAACTTTTAAATTATAAAAACCAAATTTAAAATAAAATATAGTAAAAAATATTTAGAGTTTAGGATCCATGTAAGATCTACCAAATGAGAATCAATTGTCAAAATACAAAAAGAAAATATTATTTTGGTAACTCACTTTTTGTCTTAGTGCCAATTTGGTCCTCCACATATTTGGAGTACTAAAATGATCCTTAAAAAATTTACCATTAGTTAAAAGTAATTCCTAAATAAGCTAATTATAATATTTTTGAAGGACTACTTTTAATTAATATTAAATTTTTTAAGGACTATTTTAGCACTATAAAATTTGTGAATGACTAAATTGATATTGAAACAAAGAAGGGAATGACCAAAATGGTCATATTCACTGAAAGAAACCTCAAAAACATTTTCAATTTCAAAAGAAGAATAAGACATACTAGATCAACAGCTTCCTTTATAATATCATCAAGTGCAAGTGATTTCTCTTCCATCTTCTTTCTTTTCCCCTTTTTCTGTGTTTGCTTGTGCCTTAATCCCTTCCCAGCAAGAGAGACTGCAGTTTTGTGACGTAAATAAAGGAAAAAAAAATACAAAATATAAGCTATCCTATATATTATAGACATTATAGTACAGAATATCTTCAAAAGAAATATAATTTTGGTCCCTCATTTTTCTTTAAAATATTAATTTAGCCCTTTAAAGATGGAAAGTATCAAAATTATTCTTTAAAAATGAAAAAATAAACAAATTTGGTCTTTGTGAAGGATCAAATTGGTCTTTGAATGACTAAATTAATTTTAAAACCAAAAGTGATATATTCATATTTTGATTAAAATATCAATTTTGTCTTCTAGAGATGAAGAATATCAAAATTGTAATATGAAAAAGTGAACAGATTGAGTCCTTATGAATAATTAAATTGATCATTAGAGGACTAACTTGATCTTAAAATCAAAATTAAAGGACTAAAATTATATTTTTCTCAAATATCTTCATAAACTAATACAGACACACATAGTGATTCATAAAGTGGGTAAACAAAGCAACTAAATATGAAACCAAAACTGTATACCCTCTGAGAAGTTTGATGAACTCCAAGGCTCAAAACTCTCTCTCTCTCTCAAGCTCCAATGGAAGAAGCTGAGGAAGATTGATGGAGATAATGCAGGGAAGGAAAATGGGGAAGAAGGAAGAATATTTATATGTGAATAATAGTCCTGCAAATTAAGCCAATCATTATCAAGCAAAGTGAGACCTGTGTGCTTAGAAAACAAGAATGACAAAAACAATAGAGGCATGCAGCAGAGTGACAGATAGGGAAGAAGAATACAAATGGCTACATATGGCAATCCGCTAGGCTATGAAGTAAACGAAATTGTAAAGCCTATTCATATGCAGTTATGATATAAGTTATAGCTATTCAAATATTGGTTTCTATTTGCCGCCGTACCCCTTTGGATACACCGTCCCCTAAGTAATGCAGTCAAATACAATGATATTGATTATATAAAATATATATATATATATATATATATATATATATATATATATGGCGCTTTGTTTCGGATCTCCTGCTTTAATTAATACCTAGTTATTTAATGATTTATATTAATTTTATAGTACGATTTATATTAAATTAAAATTATTGAATTCGGTAGCTTTTTAAAATTTGATCTAATGGTGGTTGTTAATAAAATTACATCACATGCACTGCAATGTAAACATCATCTGTACAATAAGAGATTCAAACTTTATATTTTTTTATATGATTTTTTTTCATTTGTTAAAAATTGTGTTGGTTTAATAGTTAATATTAAAAGAAATGCGTGAATTTAACTATTTATGTTTAATTGGAAAACCAAATTAGATTACTTAGAGTTACTAAAATTTGTAAAATTTTAAATTTTGATTTGACCATTAATATTAAACAAACTTCATGATATGTAATTGAGGTGTGAAATTGTAGAGAATGTGGATTCTTCCATATTAATTAGGTGCTTAAGCACACAGCCAAGAAACCTTTAGGTGTTGCCTTTGTACAATAGAGTTTACATAAAAAAAAAAATTATAGAAGAAGAAAATGGTGCACAAAAACGTGTGTAAATCCCAATCCTTTTAAAGCAAAATTTATATTTGTTTTAATTTTAAATAAAAAGCTATGTTTTTTTTTTTCGAAATCATATATGTTTGAAATTTAAACGGAATTAAATAACAATAAAAACATTTTAGAAATAGTAGCCATCGAACTTGTTTCAATGTAAACTAAGTATTTTTTATTTTTTATTTTTTTTAATTTAGTATATAATGTAAATATTCATTTCATATAAGTTTGAAAGCATATAAATCTATTCAATGTGAGACTTAAAAATTTATTTTCACAACCCCAAAAGTTTAATTTAGTTTTTCAAACTATTTTTTATAATCAACAACCTTACACTATATATTTGACGATAAATTAGGGGAGTCTAATGTGTAAATATAAAAATATTAATTCTTATCATGACATCACACAATTTTTTTCCAATTGTTGATTAATTTTACTTATTCAACTAAATATAAAAATACTAAGTTCATAAAAAATAATGCTATCAAAATATGTTGACGCACAAATATTTACCATATTTTTTCAGAGAAAGGAAGTAAGATTTCTTAAAATTTAAAATTCTGCGTATCAAAGTAGATCAAAAGTCACACATTAAATTTTTTCTCATAAAACCAGAATCCTCTAATTAAAAATTTTATTAAACTTATGTGATGTGTCACACCTACACCACCAATATATTCAAACTACTATAATAACATTAATCCGCTTGCGAAAATGTGTGTTTTATTTATTTTTAACTGTTGGGTATTATGAGAAACAGTCTTAGATGATTCACCAAAAAAAAAAAACAGAAAATAAAAATAAAATTTATTTTCATGTCCTCCAGTTTACTTTTTTTTTTAATATATAAAAATTATTTAATTCAAATCTCATTTGCATATTGGAGTCAGTGCTTCCTTATATTATTAATTTGAATTTAGAAACTTTAAGTGCTTTAAATGTTTGGCAGCTGCAAAATGCCAAGTTCAATAATATATTTCTATATAATTAGAATCTGAAAGCTTATGGAAATATCCAAGAGTAAAATATATTTTTAGTCCTTTATTTGTCATAAAATTATCATTTTAGTCCCTCAATTTTCATAAAATTACCAACTTGGTCCCTCATTTATTGAAATATTTAAAATAGTTTTTCATTCATTAAAAAATGTCATACTTAATCCTTCACTTTTTAAAATAATATCAAATTTAGTCCTTAGATTTTAGATTTAAAATTTAACAGAAGGATTAAATTTAGTAAGTTTTTAAAAAATAAGTTATTCACTGTGATATTTTCAATAAATAAAAAATTATTTTGAATATTTTAATTCGTGAAGTATCAAAATAGTAATGGTGCAATAAGTGAAAGACAAAAATATATTTTTTTCAAAAATCTAAATTTTATTCCCAACCTTTTCGAAAGTATCATATATAAGCGATGATTGAATGCAATTATATAATACAGAAATAATTTACACGCCTTTTCCAGAATATTTGGTTACATATAAACACAGAAACAACAGGAAGAACAGGATGAGATGAATTATTTTATTCTTTTTTGAAATATGATTAAATCATGAAGCTCTTCTCTCTATTTTAAAAAATTCCTTTATTCTTCTTGAAATCAGAATATGCCCTGCACAAATTTTGGTCAAAACAGTCTTATATTTATTATTTATATGACAAGTATCAAATATATATTTGATCACTATGAAATAGTCTATTTCTTACGTTTAATATAAAATAAGTTTATGATTTTCAACACAAAATAAATGAAAATTTAAGAAATGAATTTTAAATAAATAACATTTTTATATAAAAATTATATTATTCATTTGATATTTTCTGATTTTAAAAGAAATTTATATATACTTTTATACTCAAGAAAAAAATTATATACTTTAAGCATATTTAAATAGTAGAATTTTGAATCCCTTTATATTCTAACGAAAATATAAAATCACATTTGACTATAATAAATTATTAGATAAAAAATTAATAGTCTAAATTTATAAATAAAAAATATAATAGTATGATCCCATATAATTCTTAATATAAATATAAGCTACTAAATTTTCATCTAATAATTCATAATTATCAAACGTGAACTTATATTCTTACCAAAACACAAGGGAACGAATTGCTTTAAAAGTATTAGTTTCTGCAATATTTGATGCTGCCTTTTTTGGCGATAGATGCTGCTCACTGTTGTGCTACATATATTTATTTTATTAAGTAATTCAATAATATTAGTTTCTTTTTGAAAATTTTTTTAAGTAGAAAATCAAATCTTTTATCCCATTGTATTCCCGATTTAAAAAACCATTCCCCAAATTGGTTCTCCAGTTTTAGATTTCCTACATTTACTCATAATTACACAAATCGAATAGTTAGTATTAAAAATGATATAGATCTGATGATCCTCATTTAAAGTTGAAATAGTGAAATTATTCAATTACTAAAATCTAATAAAATAAAATAAAAATTGGCTACTTTTTGTTGTGGAAGCTGAAAATCAAGAAGGTGGTCTTAAGCATTACGTAATTTTCACAAAATATTCCTGGCTCTATCGTATTCTTCTTGTACATATTCATCAAAGTCAGCATTTTTATGTAATAGCTCTCTTTATTTTTTTTATTTTGAAAAGAATGTAATTGCACTTAGTAACAATATCTGGCTACTTTATGTTGGGGAAAATGAAAGGGCAAAGGAAAGATACAAAGTCTGAAAGGGGCATTAGAGAAAGAGAAAGAAAAGGAATAAGCTTTATTTTGATTCTCTATATTTAGGGATTTTTAATTTAGTCCGTTAAATTTTTTTTTTTAATTTGATCATCCACAAATAAGATATTTTTCAATTTTTTTCCTCATAAAATTTCTCAATTTAATCCCTTACAATTAATTGAAAAAATTACCCTGAAGTTAATTTCAAAAATAAAATATTATTGATAACAATTTTATTTGTAAAAAATCAAGATGGAATAAATTGAATGACAATTTTATGAGAGATCAAATCAACAAATATATTATATATGAGAGATTAAATTAAGAAAAAAAAATTATAAAGGGCTAATTTTTTAATAAAATATTGTATAATAGTAATTATCAATCTATTATCTATTATATATATAAAGTAGGCTCTCTTTTAACTTGAAAGTTTTGTTTGATCAATGAGAAGCCTTCAATGATCAAACACTTTATTCCTCATGTGATTTCTCTTCACATTTTTTATATATTTATCGAGAATTCTTCAAAGTGTGCAAATTTTTTTAAGTCAATGAGAAAAATAATAAAGTAATTAGTTATTGAATTAATTAATTGTTTCTTAAATTGAGAATTCTTTGAAGTTTAAGAATTCTTCAAAGTGAATGAAAAAATTAATGAATTAATTAATTGTCTCTTAAATCTAAACTTTCTAAAATTTGGACTTTTTTTGAAGTTAACAAGAAGAATAATAAATTAATTAATTAACTGTCTTTTAAACTTCTTAATAATCGACTATAAATATAATTTTACATGATTCAAAATTAAATGAGTAATTAATTAACTAATTAACCATCTCGAGAATTTTTCAAATGATAATTCTTTAGAGTGAATGAGAAAATTAATTAATTACTTTGTAAATCAAGAAATTTTTAACTTTTTGGACACTTTTTGAAGTTAACAAGAAAAACAATAAATTAATTAATTAATAGCCTTTTAAATTTCCTAATAAGAAAAAATAAATATAACTTGATATAATCCAAAATTAAAACAAGAGAAAATGATACATGATTTAATAGTTTATTGAACCATCTAAATCGTCCAACATCATACATTATTTAAAATCAAAAGTAGAATCAAATATGATTCCATCAATTTTTAAGACTCTAGAGTTTTTTAGAAATAATAACAATGGAAGCTGCTTCGTATAACGAAAAAAAGAAATCTTTTATGGTGGTGCCCTCTTAATGAGCTTATTTTTGTCACTTCTCTCTCATCAATCTCACATAAACAATTTCATGCACTTTCTCTAATTTATTATCAAATTTAATTTTTCCTAACATCTATAAACACCCGTTGATTTAAAATATATTGTCATAAAATAAAACAAACTAGCTTTTTTTTTTTTAAATACGAGCAAATAAACTAGTAATACATTACATACATATGGAATGTCATAACTATGGTGTTCCCAAGAATATGTGATCATCACTCATAAATTTGTCTTATTAACTGCCTACACTCACTCCATAGTAAGTACAATTAAAAGGGCTTATTTGGTTTATAGTAATGGAAAGGTAGGCAATGAAAAAGGGAAATGTTTTAAAGTGATGTTTGGGAGAGCACATTCTTATTCATTTAGGAGAGTCCATTCCCACGTACGTAGGAACAAAGATTCTCATACTTATGGAAAGAAATGGTCTTATTTCTTGGGAATGAGATAAAATTGTACTATTATGCCTTCTCGATAATAATAAAATTACAAACATGCCATTGAACCCTCCACTTTCTAATTTCAATGTTGCCTCCCTAATATGTTTCTCTCTTCCCCCTCCATCCTCTACTTCTCTCCCATCTTCCATCTTCTGCTTCTTTCTCCTCCCTTCATCTTCTACTTCTCTCTCTTGCCATGATTGTGTCCAAAAAGTACTCAAACAAGCCAAGCATGACATTTCATCTCGCCACCATTCGTAGAGTTTCCATCTATCGTCTTCACCATAGCTAGATTTGTGGTATTCCCTATAGAGAATGCAGTCAACATGGCCAAAGAGAAGGAAGAGGATGGTCACCAAAGAGATGGAGGAGAAAATGACTTAAAAATTATGAATATTATTTAAATCTCTTTAATAAGGATATTACGGTCATTTGCATAATATTCCTTTCCATTCTTATCTCTTTTTCAATCTTATACCAAACATAATAATGGGTCATAAAATTTTATTTAAGCAAAACGCATTCTTATTCTAACTCTTATTCTTATTCTCAATAATTTCAATTACCAAATGGACAAAATGATAAGAGGAGACTAAAGATAATGGACTCTTTACCCTTTTTACTAACGTTGAAATTGATTGATCTTTGTACAAAACAAATATTTCTTTTAATCACACACATATTTCAAAGCACATTTGAATGCGAGAGATTGACTTCCCTATGTATATTCTTGAAAATACTTTATATATATATATATATATATATATATATAAAATATGTTTATTGTCAAAAGATCTCCAAATTTGAGGATTCCTTAGGTACTATCTCATTTGGAAACCTATATTAGGAATTTTTTTCTATAGAGATGGGAATTGAGGAAAATCTCCTCAAATATAGTTTAAAATAGGGATAGTGTTGCCCAAATATTGTGCATGCAAATATACGTATTGACATAAGTAGTATAGTATAAGATCGCTCCCATGAAAAGCTAATACTTATTGTAACGTTGATCACCAATTATTATCCTTTATACTATCCAAATTAATGACACTAAAATTTAGAAAACTAAAATAGATTGAAATTAAATCACGAAGCAATTAAAATGAATAAAACTGTCAATATAATGAGTCTAGGATTGCAATCTTATCTTATGCCAAGTTAATTGAATTATTCCCTTCCTATCTATTTTCAATTGAGCTTAATTATTAACTTAGGGAACTAAAATTTCTTTAATTCTCTTACAACCAACTAAATAAATAATTTAATATTCCTATACCCATAAAAGTAAATTAAATTGTGTAAGTTCAACCCCAATTTGGCTACTTAAGGTATTGAGGTCTATTCATATACTAATTACAAATGAAATTAATCTATTGCAGTAAATTAATTTGAACAAAAACTAGTCATTCTAGACTTGAAATCTAAAGTCATTTTCCAATTCTTTTAAATTTTATCAGATTAATAGTTGATAAGGCTATTAACATTAAAAAACAAGAATGAATAAATCAACAACTCTAAATTAGAAATAGGATGGTATAGAAATAAAAACTTCAATTAACTAACAATAGAACCCATTGCAACCCTAAAAAATAGTTTAGCTCATCATAATGTCAACGAACATATCTAATTTAATACAAAAACTAAACATCAGTATAAAGAAAGCTAAAGAGAAGATGAAGAAAGAAAAGCTCAATAGCAGCAATCTTTTAGTATCCACACTCTTCAATTTCCTTGTGAAAATCCTTTAATTATTGCTCTAAAAAAGTTATAAAAGCTCTTTTGGTCTCTCTTTGTTGCAAATCCTATGTTTTGAACATTTTATAGGCTAAAATTAGGTTTAGAAAGGTGGAACTGCATATTTTAACAAAATTGTCCGTTTTGGTATCTGACATTACCATCCAGGTAGTAAAACTTGCCGCTCAGGCAGTAACCTTTTTGCCAATGATAGAGAATTTGGTCTACAAGGTTGCCTAGACATGAGATTTTACCACCGACGCAGCTACTGTTTTGACATGAACATCAAATCTTTTGTTTCTTCACTTTTTAACCCACTCCAAAGCTATGTCCAATACTAACATGATTTTCATATCCATTTTAAAGAAAATTAGCCTAAAATTTAGCATGAAAAATAACTGAATAAGATGAAATAAAATTAAAACTAGAACTGAAACAAAACATGACTTTTTCTTTTAAATCAACTAAAGTAAAGATAAACTGACTTAAACTCTATCTAGATTAAGACTATAATAAGTCTATAAAATAGAATTATCAAACAGAAATTATACTTCTTGCCACGTGGGGTTTCTGTAACTGTCAATTTCACATGAATGCTTTTAAAGTTTTATATTGCATTACTAAACTTTGTATATTTTAGCAATTTCACTCATTATGAATATTTATAATAATTAAAAATAAAAATATATATTTAACCAAAAAATTATATGTCACTCATCACATTTTAATTTTCCACTTCTTGAAGTCTTCGACATCAAAGTAATATTACTTTTGGAATACCTTGGAGTTGTAATAATGGAGAATAAGGAGAGAATATTAAAAAATAATAATATTAATTAATTTTTGTAAATTAGAATTAAGAATTAATATAGAAAATAAAATTATTTAAATGATTTTATTTTGAATTTAATTTTTTTAATGTTTTAATAATTATCCTTTGTTAAGTTTATTTTTATTTTTAAATTAATTTATCATATTAGGAGTTCTTTATTAGGCTTTATGTAATTCCTATAATAATTAGAATTAGGGTAGCATATGAATTGATCATTAATAAAATTCTCTTGGCTTTTATTCATGTGTTTGTTTTGAAGTCATTTTACACGTAAAGAATAAACAATTATTAAGATTGTCATAGTGGACAAAATGTTCAGATGACTTCAACTTGATGTTTTTTATTTGTTAAAATTATTATTTTGTTCAAGCTTTTGGAAAATTTAAAACTTGTTAATTGAAATTTGTTAAAATTATTATATAAGCGAGGACTAAGCTTTAGATTTTAGATTTTTTAAATATGTATTTATGTGTGTGTATATATATATATATATATTGTTTTATTAATATTATTTGTTTGTTGTGATTTTTTTTTTTAATTCAAGCTCCTCGTGGATTTGCATCTTTGTGAAGAATAGGAATGGGAGAAGAATTTTCTAATGGGGTCCACCCTCACCAATAACATTTTCTAGATATCATTTTTGTTAATAAAAATTTAGAAAGAAATTAAATTACTCACACTTCGCAATTTGTAATCAACGAATACACTTATCTTTAATTCGATAGTGAGAAACATGCTTTCTAGGCTACAATTACCCAATTGAGAACTTAAGCTTAGAAATATTTATTTTAAAATATTATTATCTAGTAGCTTCAATATAGTTTCAGCAGATTATCAATTATTGGTAAGATTAATCGATGCACTTGACATTTTTCATTGCTCTCTAATTAATTTTTCATGTTATGGTTTTCATTTTTAATAATATAGAAGCCACTTGATCATAAGATGCATTTTATAACCTTATGTTTTTAGGTTAAAAAAAATACTTCCAATTATTCATGTTATTATGAATGAGGTGAGCTCCTCTCATAACTCTTACAAAGACACTTTGTAGGCCAATCAAAGTGTCTGTGAAAAAGTAATCATAAATTCAAAGTTATTATAATAAAATTTATTATAATAATGACTAAATGACATTGAATAAGTAATATAATTTAATTTAATCATTAAAATTTTAAATTATGTTAGCATAAATTTTAAACTATTTTGATGGAGTTAGGCAACTCATGGATGAGAAAAAGAATTTTAGATTATATATATATATATATATATATATATATGTGATTAATTACATATGAATAAAAATAAATTAATAAATAAATACAAGATTTGAGAGAAAGAATAGAAATTTGCTTATAATATTCAAAGTTGAAGGTATAACACCTCACTTTGAAATTGAGAAAAATTGGTATGTGGTAGCTAGACAAGTGTTGAGTTAGGCGTTAGAAATTTTATTTGAATTAAGGATAATTTTTTATAATAGAAATTAAATGTACATTACTTGTTATTAGAGGGTCATATACATTGATTATGTAATCAAGTGAGATAAGGAAAAAATATAGGAACAAGAATTTTGAGTGTGCTCCCTTCATGTTAGTAAATGTTACTAATCATGCTTGTTTTATGTATTTTTCATTGTTCATTTGTAAAATATTTTTGTTTAAATGCTTCGATGCCTTGGGAACAAGCTTCTTGAATTATTATGTTAACTCTAAAATTTTGGAAAAATTTCTTTGGCGTATTCCCTCACTTTTGGATGATTGTTTTAAACAATACACATTCTATATAATTTCCTAAAAACTTTTTGAATAACTTTGTTACTATATAAATTTTTGGAAATTCAAAATTTTGTTGTTAGGTACACTTTTAATTGTTTATACTATTATGAAAAGATATTGTTTTCATGGAAATTTATCCAACACAAGACCATGTAGCTAATTATAGTTGACATTAGCTTTGGTACATTATGATTTTTGTTATTTGAGGCATTGCCTAGGCCTTCGACTATTTGCAAATCTTATTGCTCAACTTTGACCACTATATGTATTGTGATCACTAGCCTAGAGCTAGTGTTTGTTTATAGATTGTGATTGGTTCTCTTAGATATTTCACTTCTATATTTTATTCATTGAATTTTGAATGCTTTTAATCATAATTTGTTTTTGCAAAGTAACTTTGAATTTGCTTAAGCCTAGTGATTCCATTATCTAAATTATGACTCTTCTTAGTGAAACAATTTTGATATATGTAGGTTTAAAGTGTTTTGCACTAAAAATTCTTATGATTGAAAAAAAAATCTAGCAATCTTGTATGTTCACTTTTGGTATTGTTAGTAATATTTACACACTGAGTGTTATTACTCACCATTTTTCTATTTAATTTTTTTGCAAAGAGTAATGTTGATCCAATTATCTATTCAAACTTTAAAGATGTTTGAGAGATTTGCTAGTGGCCTTGCATTGTTTGCAAAGGGCAAAGAGTTTTATTTTGTTTATCCAATTGTAGATTTTTATCATATTTTCATTGTTCTATAGAAGTTCTATTTGTCATAGGTAAGATTTCAAATGTAGTTTTTAATAACATTGCATGATATTGGAGAATAAGACATAATATTGTTCACGTCCGTCATTATATTTGTATTTGAATTAATTAGATTGTTAGATTTATTTAGTTTATAAAGACGAGATTTATCTTATTTTTTATGCTAGTTGCCCTCTACTTTATAAGCATGACACTTTAAGTCTCTGCGACCTGCCTCGACTATCTATAGTTTATGCAACCTTAGTTGCAATAAGCTAATACAACCTTAAGTCTAGATGACCTCAACTATTCAAGGTGCAACCTAAAAAAAAATGTCAATGCAACCACAAAAAAGTCCATACAACCTCAACAAATCTATGTGATCATGATAGGTCTAAGTGACTTGAATCACAAGTGGACCTACAGTACAAAGTGCAGACACTTGTTAATTTAAGCAAAGAGAAAGAAGCAAAGTGATCAAGTATGATCCAAAGCTTTAAACAACATTGCCATTATCCTCAATTTAACTCAGATATACGATAGGTCTAGTTGCTTTCAGCTATACAATAGGTTCATACGACCTCAAAAAATAGGTCTACATGACCTAATCAACAAGAAGTCAATAATGAGATTTGAAAACAACTTCAAAAGTCTATTGATTTTCATTCGACCTCCTTAGTCACAGAAGATCTCTGAAGAAAGAAAGGCAGCACATGTGTGTCCCTGCACCTCCCCTGTAAACCTTAGCATTGTCGCCCTATTCCCCCATGCCACTCATTATCTCATCTGCAAGAAAACTTTTTGGCTCCCGGATGAGGCCTTAACCATTCACCGTTGCATGCTTTCTTCGATCTCATAACCTCATCATTCCACTCTGGTTGAATTAATCCTTATAACTCATAGTGCAACTCTTATCTCAACCCTGAGACATCTTTGGTTATGATTTGGACTCTTCTTTTCTTCTACCTCGAACGTGTCTTACTCTTCTCTTTAATAACTCTTCTTCTCTGCATCTTTTGTCTTGGTTTTTGTTAGATCAAAACCACACAACTCTGTTCCACTCTGTGCTATTAACTTCTATCAAAGGCATATTGACAAAGGAACCTGACAAGAGGTTATGAATGGTCCGAGAGTAGCCTGACCCTTCTGAAACTTCTTTGGACTTAGACTCCGGAGTTAGATCTTACTGGCTATCAAGGTACGACTCATACTTCAGGTTATGTGAAAACACGATCAAGAAATTCAAAAGCTATTGGAAGACCTGTCTGCTTGCATTCTTAAAAGACGATAACATCCTTCCTTTACACAGAATGGAGCATGCTCTGCAAAGAGCCTGGCACTTGCAGGGGGCTTCAGAGTGATGAAACGAGACAAGAGCATTTACATGGTCTAGTTTTTGAACCATGAAGATAAAAAATTCATCCCAGACAATGACCCCTGGTCTATGATGAATAAGCTATTGATCATGGAAAGATGGCATGCCAACGATCTTCTCAAAGAAATAACTGTATACTGGGTAGCAACATGAGTGCAATTTTGGGGGCTGCCGCTCAAGTATCACACCAATGAAGTCGCTGAGCTAATTGGGCACATTGTAAGCGAACCAAAGGACTAAGACGGTGGCTTCTTACTGTCAAGCAACCTTCGTTTTATCTGGGTACAATGCCTCGTCGATCACGCACCCCCTCTTCTCATGGCAGTCAAGGTCAGATTAGACAGTGGCCAAAAAATATGGGTCGAATGTAGGTATGAGAGAGCATTCCAGCGATATAAGCAATACGGGTGTATAGGCCACCTAGCTTGAGACTTTGAATGGACACCAGAACAAACCCTTGAAGCGCATGAGGCACTAAGAATCAGTATAAAAAATAAAATAAATGTAGATTTCGTCCATGACCTAAGATTTCCTCTAGTTCACAACCATTCTATTGCTTTCAAACGAAAGAGATCCATCAGAAACATTACAAAAGTTAGATGGCAGGAACGAAGGGATGGAGGATATTACTTTGTCCATGGCAGGGATGTTGAGGAAGAGCACGAAGACGGTGATGGACCTTGTCGACCTAGGAATGTCAAAAGCGCCAACAATGACTCAATGTCCTTGGATTCGTCCAATGAAACTAACCCATCTGAACCCACTTCCCCTCAGCAGATAGTAGTAAATCCAAACCAACAAGGACAAGACTACATGGAACCACCTCCACATCCTATAGACTATTAGTAATAAAAGCAGACAGATGCCAATCTTAATGGAAAAATATCCCTAATCAACAGGTAAACTGGGATCAAAAGGGAATACAAGGGACCTATGAGGGTGAAAATCATAGTTTTTTAATGCAAATTTTGACTTTTTATGGCAACCTAAATTGCAGAGAATTCATGACACGGATATGGGGCCTCAGGGACCCACTCCTTTGTTAGAACTAAATGCTTCTGTAGTAGCCAACTTGATTGCCATGCAGCCTTACATGGAAGAGCAAGTGTCGCCTTACTCAATGAAGCTCAACTGAATAAGCGCCCTGACAATGAAGATCCTAACTTAAACCTTACTAACCCTAATTTTGCAGCCATGGACCTTTGAGAGACCCTTAGACATTTCTTCCTCTCTAAATCCTCTCTCACATAGGATCCTTCTTTTGCTTGTCTCCTAACAAACTTTCCAAATGAACTTATTTATGCAGGATGTGTCAATGTCAAAAAGCTTTACCCTCTCGATTAGACCTAAAAACAGCTCACATCATATGGCCTCCTTGTTCACTCTAAATAACTGGTGGAGGATGATATATAGCAGCAACTGGAACATGCAAGATGAGTTCTCCCTGATCAACAATGGTTTAATCTCCAAGCTGCATAAAAATGTTCTCCTTGAATGGTGTTTATGGCCATGTAAAGTTCCTAGGTCAGACGAATGGCTATGGAAGGATCCTTTCCTTGTTTTCTTCCCAAGCAACGCAGAAAAAATTCTATGGGAACCCTTAAACTGCCATTTTTGTCACTAACTTCTGAATTTTTGACGCTAAACTCTTTCATTCGAGTGAAAAGGAACTGCCTAGCACTTTTCAGAAACAACGATTATCCGCTATTCACTGCAAATTTTGCTTTTGACTATAGCCATGAACCCATCAGGAAGAAAACTTATGTTCTAACGCCAAACAGTGTACCCCTGAAGCTCAGGAAGAAAAAGAGGTGAACTATTCTGAAGAAAGTTTACTCGAGGAAAAAGAAAGAGATATCTTTAACTGAAGACAAAAACTTCGCCATCCCCTATAGGTTGTTTATCTTTCAATCCTACTACAAATCCTCTCACATGGGCTTGGGAAGCTACCTATGAAAAGCTTCCTTAAACACCATAAACTGTATAAGTTGGAACTACTTGGGTTTCAATAAAGCAACGATAGTTCGTAGGATTAAGAATCTCCTTTGTAAATACCGCCCTCTTTTTTTATTTCTGTCTAAATCTCTTTTGCCTGTAAAAGAATTCGGTAATAGACTATCTAATTTTGGGTACTCCTGTGTTTGTGGAAGTGATCCTATAAAGAGAAGTGGTGGCAACATTTTGGCTTGGAATGAGGAAACTCCTTGCATCATTTTAGACTCAACCCCAAATTGGATTCATATTGTCACCGACCTCAAAAACTAGAAATTTTATTTAAGTTTCCTTTACGGAACCCCCAAGTCGTAGAAAAGAAACATACTTTGGTCCTGGATACAGTGCACAACAATGAATGTGGATGCTGTCTGGGTTGTAATTGGTGATTTCGATCAGGCTTACTTGGACTCTGGCAAATTGAGCAACTGTACCACTATAATGGGGGCCACGATATTCAAGGACCTCATAGACAGTTGTCCCCTAATTAACTTGATCCCAAAAGGACAACAGTTTACCTGGACGAATAATAAGAAGGGAGATGATATGGTTTGGGCCAAGTTGGACAATGCGTTTTGTAATGAAAAATGGTTGAATCTGTTCCTGACACCATGGTCTGTAATATTCCTCTGTATCTTCTAATCACTTCCCCTTATTTCCCTACCTCTCACCTAACGCTTCGCCCAAAGCTGAAGCGTTTTGACAAATTCTGGACATGACGCCAGGAAGCAAGCAACATTGTTTCTAACACTTGGATGTCCATACCCCAAAGATCTCCCAGCTTCCAGCTTAAGTGCATATTGATGACAACAATGAATTCACTATGGAATTGGAATAGGCATTCAATTGGGAGCTTAGCTGGAAAAATAAAAAATCTTGAACTGAACTTATAGCATCTTCCATGTAGCATCTCTGATTATAAGACAGCTCAAGAGGAAAGATTGATAAGAAATGAGCTGGAAGTCTTCTATGATTGTGAAAAAATGATGTGTGCTCAGAGAGCTAAGCAATCATGGACGGTCCTGGGTGATCAAAATATGAAATACTTCCACTTGACAGCCTCCAGGAAAAAGGGTCTTAAATCCATTAACAGATTAAGAAATGACCAAGGGGAGTGTGAGGAAAACCCCGCACAAATCAGAGATGTTATGTGTAGCCATTCCAATACTCATTTCAGAAATTCTAATGACTCTCTTGATGCTAATGATATTCTTTCCTAGCTCAACCAACTGGACATTCCCAGACTTGCAAAGCCCTACAGGATTTTGCTTCAATCCCACGTTACCAAGAGTGAGGTAAGGGAGGTTGTCATTAGCTTAAACTCTAATAGTGTTCCTGGACTTGACGGACTTAATGGTAAATTCTTAAGTCTGAAACATTACCAAGGAAGATATTACCTGCATGGTGACTAATTGTGTCAATATTGGGCACATGCTTCGTAGTTTCAACAAATCTTTCATCATGCTCATTACCGAAACCCATTGTCTACAGTCTGTGAATGATTTCAGGCATATTAGTCTTTGCAACATAGTTTATAAAATTATTTGTAACAGATTGAAACATTTCATAAGCAACTACATAGCCCCCATTTAAAGTGCCTTTATTAAAGGTAGACTCATCACAGATAACATTCTTTTGATAGCTAAACTTCTTGGCACTATCAAGAGGAATTTTTAGTGCCCTCAAATTAGATATATCTAAAGCATTTGATAGCTCATCTTGGCCCTTCATTGAAGTCATGCTTAGGAGAATAAATTTTTCAGAAAATTAGGTCAAATTGATAATGCAATGTGTCACAACAATTTCCTATCTGGTGTTGGTGAATGGTGTCAAATCTCCCTTCATTATTCCCAAGAGAGGCATCTGTCAAGGTGATCCAACTTCACCTTATATATTTATCCTTTGCTTATTCGCTTTAATTCTTACAGAAGAAAACTGGGGAGATTAGAAGAGTATCAAGATTGCAAAGAATGCGATCCCAGTTTCCCACATGATGTATGCAGATAACACTATACTATTTTTTTAGGCTAACAGCGAGTCTTGCCTGATTGTAAAAAAGACCCTGAAGGACTTTAGTGCCTTCTTGAGCCTAAGGGTTAACAAACAGAAATCTGCCATGGTGTTTAGCCCCAATACCCTAAGAATATTTGAAAATTTTTTAGCAAACTCTCTATGAGTGGAATACACAAAGAACATAGGCTACTACTTTAGATAGTAGGTGGACCCTAGAACTAAAAGAATTCATATTTATCAATTGTTGGTCAATGCTATTGAGCAGGAAAAAAGAAAACCTGGAAGTCCAATTTACTCTCCTAGGCAGGTAAATTTACATTAATTAAATATGTTATCTAATCAACCATGCTTTATCAACTTTCCTAGACTCTCCTCCCAAAGAAATATTACTTAATGATTGAATCATGGATCACTAGCTTCTTCTAGGGTTACCAACTGAACAAGCTTAAAATGCACCTCCTAAGTTGGTACTCTATCTGTAAGCCTATCAAGATGAGGGGACTAAGAATTAAAAGCATCTTTCATTTTAACTAAGCCCTTCTAGTAAAATAGGTCTGAAGAATTATTCAAGCATATGACAGTTCTGTTATTACAAAATGCTTATAAGGAAATTCTTTGACTTGGAAAAAGGTAATATCCTAAAGAAAGTCTAATCATCTTGGATGTGGAAGGGGATATGTAAAATGGAAAGCCTTATTATGTCAAACCTAAAGTGAAGTGTAGTGATGGATCTTCGATCTTGATCAACAACTATTGCTGGTGGTTGACCAAAGAGTGTGTAGACTCCTCAGGTGTCAAAGTATTTAACCTTTTAAGAGAAGACAAGTCCAATTAGGATACAGAAATGGTTTTACACTTCCACCTTACAGAGTCACTTCAAGGCATTATTTCCACTTCCTTCTCCATAATGGGGGCCCCAAATAATTGTTATTGGAATGTAAATGACAGAGGTACATACAACATCAAAGATAGGTGCAGGATGGTATATAGGAACGTTACCCAAAATGGGCAATTCACAATATGGAATGAACTTTGGAAAGTTAAGCTCCCATACAGAATAATCCACTTTGCGTGGAAAGTACTTAACAAAGGCCATTTGTTCTGGAGATAATCTTAATGCCCACTACCTCCACACACAAACATTTTTCTACCTTTGTAAGGAGAAATAAGAATTGTTGAACTATCTTTTTTTTCATCAAATGTCAATTTGCAAGATCTCTATGGTTTCTATCTCCCTTAAAGCTAAGAATTGATGATTTCAAGATCCAGGACATCATTGATTGGCTACAAAAAATATTCTCGATGGGTAAGGATAACCCAGAAAAGCTTGACTATTTCACTAAGTTTATTATGACTTCTTTATATGTCATTTGGAGCACTAGGAATAAGGTAGCTCATGGTAATCACTCTCCCAATCCCCTATCCCAACTAAATGAGATCAAACACATGATGGCAGTAGCAGAATTAGCCTAGAAGACATGGGCTTAAAAGCTAATATCAAAACTATTATCTTTCCCCCTCCTATAGAATTATGAGTCCTAAACAATGTTATGTTTGCTGAATTAATTTATCCTTATATTAAAAAAAACACACACACAAGAAGTCAATAGGACCTCCTATGAAATAAGTTTATGTGACACTATCAACCATAAGTCTATATGACTAGAGGTAAAATAGATATACTTTATCTTAAAAGAACATATCAATGTGACCTTAGTTGTAAAGGGCAAAAATACTGTTCTTTAGTAAGGGAACATTTTGATAGTGCACCTAGAGGAGAGGGGTGAATAGGTGCACTTAAAATTTTTTTTTTTAAATTCAGTTTTGAAAATTTAAGTTAACTGAAAAATTTTACAGTCAATTGTAATTGACAATAATTAGTTAACTAAAATAAAATACAATTGACTGAAAATTTCAGTAATAAGCTCACTTTACCATAATAGAGGGAAGAAGAGAAGAGTGAACTGAAAGTATCTTTTAGATAGCTACAAATGCAATTAGACAGTCAACTGTAATAAATTAAAGTTGACTGAACTTTTCAGCACAAAAAGATTTGAGACAAAAGAAAATACAGTTAACTGTAAATGTTTCAGCGAACTGAATTTCTTGAAAAGAACTAACAAAAGAAGAGTGCAGTTAACCATAAACTTTCAAGTTGACTAAGAATTATACTGATAGGCATAGATCAGGAAAAGAGAATCAGACACAAAAGTCTATCCTGGTTCGGCCAATCACAATGCCTACTTCCAATCCCCTTATCTTTTCCAAGGGATTTTCTACTAAGAAAAGTTTTTCTTACACTTTCATAGGGAGTTTTCATGTGCTAACTCCAAACACAAGGTTTTCTAGCTCAACCTCAAACTTTTACAATCAGAACAATCCTCTTCTCTACTTGAGATAGAGGTATATCAATAGATAAGAAAGAGGTTTATGAACCCTCTACAGCTGGGTTTTCTTTAACAGCACAAGAATGCTTCTAGCAAGCAGATAAACCAGAGACTAAGCTCAATAAAAACAAAGTAAAAGAAAAATGTTACAGAATGCTTCTTTCTTTCAGCTCTTTCTCATTTATGTTTCTTGGTTCTGCACTCTAGCAATGCCAGAAACTTCTCAGTATTTATAGCTTTCTTCATAAAGAGACGTTGGAGTGCATTAATGGTAGAAGATATTGAATGAAGAGAGAGAGATATCATTGCTTCTTCTTCTGCTGCCTTGATGTACAGATTTTAGCTCCAATGAAACGTTGGCTTCGAGTTTCTCTGAGAAGCCATTAATGGTTGTTGTTGTCTTTTCTTCCAGGAGACAAGAAGGAGGCGCAGGCAGAGGAGATTCAAAGAAGATTTTGATAGCTTTCACTTCATAGCAACTTTTGTACTTTTAGATGAGCTGTCTTACACTTAGGTTGAAATGGGCTAAGTTAGAATTTCTGTAGATCTTATTTTCTAATGTGGGCTGGACCTTTCTTCTTCATTCGATTTTTCATTCATCAAACATGGGTTTTAGGCCATTTTGGGCCAACAATCTTCCCCTTTTGATGATGACAAAATAAATGGAAAGTCTTGCAAAAGCTCCCCTTGAAACTAAGAATTCTCACATAGCAAAGAGAAATAATAGCCAGCATATAATAGCACATGACATGTCATTCATCATCATCTTAAATATCATTTATTAGCCATTCATGATCAATATAGCAATGTAATCCACAGTATCATCCATTAGAGTATAGTAATTTTAAATAACTGTCAAAGATTAATACAAAATCCATAAAAGTAAAACAGAGTCTAATAGAAAACAGTTAACTGAAATAAAATAAATTCAAGTTGACTAAAGTTTATTCTCCCCATTTTTGTCATCACTCAAAAGGAGAGTGAGCAAAAAGAAGAACCATCATGGGCCATATGTCAACTAGAAGTAGATATCCCTCAAAATCAGTGACACTTGAAGGATTGGAGAAGCTGTTGAAGACCCACATGGGATTGAAGAATGGTATTATGAAGGTCTTGAAATTATTGAGTCAGTTGAGCTTCTCTTTGTTACAGTGCTGACTTGGCATCTTGAACATCAGTGTTAATTGTGTCCTGGCGCTGATTGTAGGTGTTTAGTTGGCCACAGATAATTGACAATTAAGATTGGACTTCAATCAACTGAAAATGCATGGAGTCCAAGAGAGAAAGTATCTGAGTTTGATTGTTCACCAAGGTGTTGAGGATTTGGAGAGGATTAGGGAGAAAACTGCCTACTGAGGTTGAGGGTTCAGTTGGAGGTGCAGAGGAGGAAAGAGGCATAGAGTCCTTAGGAGGCTCAGAAGGAGTGGGAATCTAATGAGCTAGAGGGCTTTCAAGGTCTGCCATTCTTACCCAATGATCATCCACAAATTTATACTTCATCAGCTTAAAAGATGAAGCATCATAAGTGGCAGTGATGTATCTACAAGGATGTTGATCCAAATCAGCTCCCTGATCTCTGAAAATTCTTGTAAGAAGCATGCCATAGGGAAGGCTAGAGGTAGGATCTAGATGAGTGTTACTTTCCAACATGTACTGAATTATCCAGTAATGCAAGTTAATATGATGTTGAGCATGCAGGCAGAATAGCAACAATTATTCCCTTTTACTTAACGTTTCTAGAGATCTAGTCCTAGGAAGCACACATGTAGCAATCATATGTGCTTGGACTCTGTCTTTAAAGGAGAAGGCTAACCCATTTAGTTTCTGACCTTGCAAGAATTCACTTCTTTCCACTAGCTCACTTTTAACCTCTTCAAAGGTAAAGTTAAAGGACTTAGGTCATTTGCTTTTAAAGAACCATTTATCCTCAGCCTCAAAATGCATACTTAATACCTCAGCAAAGGTATTTTCTTTTATAATTATCCTAACTCCATCAACCAGAAATTCAAGGGTGGACTCATCACCCAAGGCAGACAAGTTTGTATAGAATTTTCTAACTAAGTCCTCATAAATTGGTTCTGATAAAGTGAATATGGGAAACTAACCTAAGTTTTGAATTTCTGGCTCTACAGGGACGTGTAATTAGCTAAGTTTTTCAAAGTTTATAGTTTGACCATAAGCAATTGGTTTAGAAGCGAAAAACTGTTTATATTTACTCTTATGCTCAGATGATCGAAAATACCTTAAAATATGGGCAGTGAAGGTACCTTTCCCTTTGACATTTTTAGGTTTGGCAGAGAAAGCTGGAATTTTTGGAGGACTAACAGATCGTGGTGGCAGAGGGGTTTCTTGGATTTCAACCTTTTCTACAGAAATTTCTTTTATTATTGGACTGTCTACTGCTACTGGGTTTTCCTCAGTTTCTGGGTGGTCTTCATGTTATGGATTGTCTTCTGCAAAGATTTGTGGTTCCTCTTCTTCTGAAAAAGATTAGGGAATAACTACTTTTCTTTTTCTTCTGGAAGAAGTGGGCTTAGGAGAGGGTGTCGAGACAGGTGCTACAGGAACTTCTTCACTCATTGTTGGCAGAGATTTCTCCTCAACTGCAGTCGCTAGAGAAGGTTGAGTGGCCGCAGATCGATGAGTGGACCTTCATCGAGTAAAAGGAACGTTGTCTGCCATGGAAGCTGGTGGTCGAGATTGTCATGACAAAAATGGCAGAGAGTTTTGATTAAGAGTTTCAAAGACTGCTAGGGCACGAGTCGTTCAGAGTGACAGAGAGATAGTCTAGCAGTTTTTTTTTTTTTAAGTCTTAAGAAGGTAGAAAATCCTATCATCTCATATTAGTTAGTGTGAACAGGACAGTTACAGAGTTAGTTCCCAAGGATGTTTTCATGATGTAACTGTCAGAGAGTTGTGAAGGGAAACTAAAGAGTTTCTGACTAATTTGACTAAGTGATCAGCAAAACTCACCGTTTGGATCTTTCTTTTTTTTTTATTTATGATTTTGGCCTCAGAAAAAAAAAAATCAGTTAACTTAAAAGAACATAGTTGACTGAAATTTATAAATTACTTTAAAGGTTTCAAAAAAATTCAGTTGATGGTTTTTATAAAATTTTAGTTAACTGATAATTTTTTAATCAACTGAAAAGGCAAAAATTAAGTTAACTGAAAATTTTTCAGTTGACTGAAAATTTCCAAAAAAGTTTATTTTTCGCATAACTCAGTTATTCCAAGTTCATAGCATAGAGATTTGAACCTATCTTCATGAAGAAGCTTGGTAAAGATATCAACTAGCTGATTTTCAGTCTTAACATATTTTATCTCAATGGTTCCTTGTTGAACATGATCTCGGAAAAAGTGATGGCGAATCTCGATATGTTTCCTTCTTGCATGATGAACTAGGTTCTTAGTGAGGCATATAGCGCTAGTGTTGTTACAATATATTGGAATTTGTGACAGACATAGAGAGTAATCCTCAAGTTGTTGCCTCATCCATAAGAGTTGAGTGCAACAACTTCCAAGTGTCATGTATTCTGCTTCTGTGATGGATGATGCCACTGATGTTTGCTTTTTGCTGAACCAAGAGACTAGGGATTTTCCAAGCATTTGACAAGTTCCACTAGTGCTCTTTCTATCAAATTTACCTCCTACAAAGTCAAAATCTGCATATCCAACTAGATCAAAATGATTAGTTCTAGGATACCATAGGCCATAATCCTAAGTTCCAACTAAATATCTAAATATTCTCTTAATTGCAACATAGTGAGTTTCTTTAGGATTAGTTTGGTATCTGGCACACATGTAAACACTGTTCATAATGTCTGGACGACTAGTAATGAGATACAAGTGAGAACCAATCAAACCTCTATATACCTTTTGATCAAAGTCCTTACCTTTTTCGTCCTTATCTAAGTGGGTAGATGGGTTCATGGAAGTTCCCATTGATTTTGCATTATCAAATCCAAATTTGTGAAGTAGATCCTTTATGTATTTGGTTTGACTAATGAAGTTTCCCCTGTTTGTTTGCTTTATTTGGAGATCAAGGAAGAAGGTCATCCAACCCATCATGCTCATTTCAAATTCACTATGCATGAATTTTGAAAATTCCTTGCACAAATCATCATTAGTACTTCCAAAGACAATATCATCAACATATATTTAAACTAGTACAACCTCTTTATTAGTTTTCCTAATGAATAATGTAGTATCAACATTTCCTCTTTTAAAGTCATTTGATATGAGAAAATTTTTTAATCTCTCATACCAAGCTCTAGGAGCTTACTTTAAGCCATAAAGAGCTTTTGAGAGTTTATAAACATGGTTAGACATATTTATATTCTCAAATCCAGAAAGTTGTTTGACATACACTTCTTTATTTATCAAACCATTTAATAAAGTTGTCTTGACATCCATTTGGTATAATTTAAAATTCATATGAGAAGCATAAGCAAGTAGCATTCTAATATATTCTAATCTAGCAATAGGAGCATAGGTTTCATCATAGTCAATACCTTCTTGTTGGGTGTAACCTTGGGCAACTAGACGAGCTTTGTTTCTTATTACGTTTCCTTGCTCATCTAACTTATTTCTAAATACCCATTTCGTTCCTATTATGGAGGCATCTTTTGGTTTCTCAACTAGAGTCCATACTCCATTTCTTTTGAACTGATTCAGCTCGTCTTGCATAGCTACAACCTATTCTTCATCATTTAATGCTTCATCTATTGTCTTCGGCTCTATTTGAGAATGAAGAGCCAAGTTGTTGTTTTGCTTAAATGATGATCTAGTTCTTAGCCCTTCTTGTGGATTTCCAAGAATGAATTGCATAGGATAAGAGGGTGAGTGTTTCCATTCTCTTGGAAGTTTCTGTTCTGTTTTGGACATTTTCAGTTGACTGTGTTCTTTTTCTAGTTGATTGAAGTCTAGATTTGCAGGAGTGGTCTGAATGGTGTTCAGTCAACTGGGTTCATTTTCCAATTAACTGTAATTTTGGTCAGATTGAATTTTTTGATTTCATTTGAGTCAAACACATTTCTTTAACTTTTCTGATTTGAGGGTTGAACAGAGACAGGAGTAGGTTCTTTATCATTATTTGTGGCTACATATTTCTTAAAATTTGAGTTAGAATCATCTAAAACTACATGCATGGATTCCTCTACTACCAATGTACATTTATTGAAGACTCTATATGGTTTGCTAGAAGTTGAATATCCTAGAAATATTCCTTCATCACTTCGTGCATCAAACTTTCCCAAGTTATTTTTTCCATTGTTATGAATAAAACATTTGCAACCAAAAGCATGAAAATAACTAATATTGTGTTTTCTTCCTTTCCAAAGTTTATAAGGTGTTTTCAAGAGAATAGGCCTTATTAAGCAATGATTTAAAATGTAGCAAGTAGTATTTATAGCTTTAACCCAAAAACATTTTGGTAGATCGTCGTCAAGAAGAATAGTTCTAGCCATATCTTATAGTGTTCTATTCTTTCTTTCCACCACACCATTTTGTTATGGGGTTCTAGGAGAAGAAAAGTTATGGCTGAGTCCATGCTTATTACAGAAGTTTTAAAAAGATTTATTTTCAAATTCACCACCATGATCACTTGTAATGCTTGAAATCAAATACCCTTGTTCCATTTGAACTTGCTTACAAAATACTTAAAAGAATTTGAAGGTTTCATCCTTATGACTTAGAAAGTACACCCAAGTTTATCTTGAGTAATCATCAATGATGACAAATGCATAAATTTTTCCACCAAAGCTTCTAGTTTGAGTGGGTCCAAACAAGTCCATGTGTAGTAATTGGTGTGGTCTAGAAGTAAAGACAATCCTTTGATTTAAAAGAAGACTTTGTTTGTTTCCCAAGTTGACATGCATCACATATATGATCTTTTTCAAAATTTAGTTTTGGAAGACCTTTGACAAGGTTAAGTTTATAAAGCTTTGACATGAGATGCATGCTAGCATGACCTAATCTTTTATGCCATATCCAAGAGTCATTACAAACAGATGAGAGACACGTAACATTTTGAGTAAATAATTCTTCTATGTTTAATAAGTATATGTTACCATGTCTTTGGCCTACAAAGAGAGCTTTGTCACCATTGAACACTTTACAGCAGAGTGATTCAAACATTACTTTGTAGCCTTTGTCACATAGTTGACAAATGCTAAGAAGATTATGTTTGAGTCCTTCAACAAGATACACATTTTCTATACAACAGTCAGGGAGTAATTGTACCTTACCTATGCCAATAATTTTACCTTTGTTGTTATCTCCAAATATGACCGATCCACCATCCTTTATTGATATTGAGATGAATTTGGATGGCTTTCCTGTCATGTGTCTTGAATAGCCACTGTCCAAGTACCATTGATTCCTGATAGTTCTTCCTTTAAGACAAATCTATAGAAACATCTATTTTGCTTTAGGTGCCCAAACTTGCTTGGGTCCTTTCTTGTTAGTATGGACAGAGAGGGAGCCCTTAGGAATCCAGATCATGTTCTCTTTATAATATTTACATTTGTAGCAAGTGTGTCCTTTCCTTTGGCAATGAATACAGACAGAAGAAGATTTTACGAAAAAAATTCATGTAGAGTTTAACAAAATTATTTTTATTGTAACCAAGACCTGATTTATCAAAGCTGCATTTTTGCTGTCCTAACAGCAGATTTAAGTTTTCTTCTCCTCTGACAAAATTTGCTAAATCTCTAGTCAATGTAGAGACTTTAACTAGTAAGCCTTTATTTTCACTTGAAGCTTTTTCATGTTTAATTTTTAGGATATGGAAGTTTTTTTCACGTAACTATTTTTCCTTTTCCAACCTTCTGTATTTAATAAATAATTTTTTGAAATCTTTAAACATCTCATTTAAAGTATCATGTAATTCTTCTTCAGAAGAGCCAGTGGTTACCTCATTTTCTTATGTAGCAATGAAGCAAAGGTTGGCCACTTCTTGTTCTAGCTCTTCTTCCTCTTCTTCGTCATCTTCATCACTCCATGCTGCAATAGCTCTTCTTTTGTTTGTGGTTTTGCTAAACTTTTTCTTCAAGAAGAGGTAGTCAGACTAAATGTGTCCGTTTTTCCCACATTCATAGCAGGTTATGGTGTTATTTCCTTGTTCATCCTTATTGAATTCCTCCATTGGAAAGTTTCTTCTGTTCATCATGAGCTTAGCTTTCTGTCTGGCATATTTTTCAAATTTCTTTGAAAATAATGCTAGATCTTGTAAGTCTATTTCACTTTCTTTATGCTCTTATTGCTCAGAGGTTGCAGCTTTTAGTGCCATATTTCTTTCTCTTTTCAATTCGTAGTGCTTGAGATGATTATTCTGGTAAGCGATAAGAATTCCTCTCAGCTCATTATAAGTTAGTTCTTTCAATCTAAAGCTGCTCTCAATGTTGTCTACTTTGGATTTCCAACTCTCTGGGAGAGATCTTAGTACCTTTTTTACAGTTTTTGTGATTCGTGTAGGACTATCCAAGAAGCTTCAATTGACCCATAATTTATGAAAAAACATTAAACATACTTTCTATGTCCTCATTCTCCTTCATTTCAAACAGTTCCAGTTCATATTGTAAAGTATTTATCTTTGAGTCTTTCACATTTGTTGTTCCTTCATGTGTGACCTCTAGCTTATCCCACATTTCTTTTGCAGTATCACATGTTGAGATTTTATCATATTCTTCTCCGTTGACTGCACAATATAGTATATTTATGGCTCTGGCATTTGCTTGAATCATCTTGATATCTTCCTCATCATATTCTTCTTCTAGTTTGAGTTCTCCATTTTCTGTTTTAGGAAATTTCAGCCCTTGTTCGATAACTTTTCACACTGGATAATCTGTGGCTTGTATGAAGATCTTCATTCTACCTTTCCAATGTGTGTAATGATTTCCATTGAAGTAGGGAGGCCTCAAGATGTTGTGTAGTCATTTTCTGCAAAAGGATCTTTTCTTCTGGCTATAAAGCACAGATTAAGTGAGACCAAAGCTCTGATACTAATTGATAATGCACCTAGAGGGGAGAGGTGGATAGGTGCACTTAAAATTTTTTTTTTCTTTAAAATTTGGTTTTAAAAATTTAAGTTAACTGAAAAATTTTACAGTCAATTGTAATTGACAATAATTAGTTAACTAAAATAAAATACAATTGACTGAAAATTTCAATAATGAGCTCACTTTACCAGAATAGAAGGAAGGAGAGAAGAGTGAACTGAAAGTATCTTTTAGATAGCTACAAATGCAATTAGACAGTCAACTGTAATAAATTAAAGTTAATTGAACCTTTCAGCACAGAAAGATTTGAGACAGAAGAAAATACAGTTAACTGTAAATGTTTCAGCGAACTGAATTTCTTGAAAAGAACTGACAAAAGAAGAGTGCAGTTAACCATAAACTTTCAAGTTGACTGAGAATTATACTGATAGGCATAGATCAGGAAAAGAGAATCAGACACAAAAGTTTATCCTAGTTCGGCCAATCACAATGCCTACTTCTAGTCCCCTTATCTTTTCCAAGGGATTTTCTACTAAGAAAAGTTTTTCTTACATTTTCATAGGGAGTTTTCATGTGCTAACTCCAAACACAAGGTTTTCTAGCTCAACCTCAAACTTTTACAATCAGAACAATCCTCTTCTCTACTTAAGACAGAGGTATATCAATAGATAAGAAAGAGGTTTATGAACCCTCTACAACTGGGTTTTCTTTAACTGCACAAGAATGCTTCTAGCAAGCAGATAAACCAGAGACTAAGCTCAATAAAAACAAAGTAAAAGAAAAATGTTACAGAATGCTTCTTTCTTTCAACTCTTTCTCATTTATGTTTCTCAGTTCTGCACTCCAGCAATGCCAAAAACTTCTCAGTATTTATAGCTTTCTTCATAAAGAGACATTGGAGCACATTAATGGTAGAAGATATTGAATGAAGAAAGAGAGATATCGTTGCTTCTTCTTCTGCTACCTTAATGTACAGATTTTGGCTCCAATGAAATGTTGGCTTCGAGTTTCTCTGAGAAGCCATTAATGGTTGCTATTGTCTTTTCTTCTAGGAGACAAGAAGGAGGCACAAGCAGAGGAGATTCATAAAAGATTTTGATAGCTTTCACTTCATAGTAGCTTTTGTACTTTTGGATGAGCTGTCTTACACTTGGGTTGAAATGGACCGAGTTAGAATTTTTGCAAATGTTGTTTTTAGATGTGGGCTGGGTCTTTCTTCTTTATTTGATTTGTCATTCATCAAACATGAGTTTTGGGTCATTTTGGGCCAACACATTTCCTCTTTGTTTTGTTGCTAAACCTACATAATGAGGGGTTTATGATGGAATAAGGCTGGGCATTTCCCTAGCTAACTAACAATTATTAATTAGAAAGGAAAACTTTACCTTCTTGTTTGGTTGCTAAATTACCTTACTATTAATTGTTAATACCCTCACTATTAATTGTTGAATTTTTTGTCCTTCACTATACTAATAAATTGCCAAAAGAAATTAGTAAAAATTAATATATAAGAAAATTGAGTAAAAAATGAGAAAAAAATAAATTAGGGTTCTCTCAACAACATTCAGAGCCCACCAACAAAAAGTCTCAGAAATCAATCTTAAAGCATGTTACAAAATGATATTCAATTCAGCATATATACTATGATAACAACAACGAAAAAAGTGATGAACATGTAAGGAAGAGCAAGAGCAAGAGACTTAAGGTGCAATTAATAATTTCTAATTTAGGAATTAGAGATTTTATTTTAAAATCTTTCAGCAAGGGATCAGCAAGGAAATATTCCTTCCCTAACCATAAATAAATTAATCTTTAATTCGTTGGTAAGGAATTTCCCTTGCTAAAATTATATTAAGGAAAATAGAGAAAAGTACACTTTGGTCCTTTACCTTTTGCTATTAGATCAATATGGTCTTTGAAAGATGGAAAATACTCAATTGGTCCGTCAAAGATTGTATTGTAATCACATTTGGTCCTTCCATCATATGGCCGTTAAAATTAATTGGAATTGGACTCTTTATTGCTTATCAATGCATTATCTGTTGTTGACGTGGATTAGTATTTTGCTTATCATTAAATAATTTAGTCCCTCATCTTGGGCTAATAGATCAATTTAGTCCTTTATTTTTCACAAAGAGATCAATTGGTCCATCAATGTTCGACATTAGATTAATTTAACCCCTCATCTTTTAACATTAGATCTATTTGGTTCCTTAAAGATTTCAATATGATCAAAGTTAGTTTTTAGTGATAAAAATAAAATAATTATAGTGCCACTTTCAAAAAAAGTTTTAATGTTAGCTAAAATGAAATAAGAATACAAATAAAATTTAGCAACTATACATAATAAATATACATTACAATAATACAAATACACAACATTTAACTCTAGAACCACAAAACACACAGACCACATTAGTACCCCATTGATAGGTCATTGATTAGTGTTTTTTCTTTTTCTTAACCTACACAATATAATTATTTTACTTATTTATTAATATTTTACTTCTTTTATTAAATTTTATAAACTATAATTCTTTTTAATTCATATATTTCAACTTATTATCTTATGTTTTTTTTTTTTTTTGTTTTCAATATCTTTCTTAATTTCCTTTTCCATTATCTTCTTCATATTATATAATATGATAATATATATATATATATATAGGCATAAATTTTTCAAATATATATATATATATATATATAATTTCCTTCTACTTATATGATTTACGTAATTATTATTTAGATTTTTTTACATCTGTAATAAACTTCAAAGCATAACATAATCTCTTTTCAAATCAGTACTAATTTTTTTTAACTTTTATAAGCATATGGTAACGTTTTTTTGAAATCTTCAATAATTTTTTAATTATTTTTATATGATATAATTTTAGAAAATAAGACATTCACATAGGTTTTATTCATGTGACACAAATAGTTAATTAATCACATATAATCATCAAAAATTATTTATTTTTGACAATAATGTATGCTTTTTAAATTTTATTATAATTATAGTATAAACTTATAAATGAAATGTAATTTTAATAGTAATTTTAATAGTAGCATTCAAATTATTCATATAATAATTATGTTTGTGATAATGTAAAACTAATCGATATTTTAGGAGTTTAAGTTATATGAACTTAATAAATAGCTAAATATTGGGGAATGATAAATCTGATTCACTTACTTGAAAATAGTTATAAAATTTAATAAAAAAGTAAAATGTTAATAAATAATTGAAAATAATTCTATTGTGTTGGTTAAGGATGAAAAAACATCAATGAATGACCCATTAATTTGGGTTTTGATACCTAAATATATGTGTCTTGTGGTTCTATGACAAGTATAAGTTAAATATTATGTGTATATGTGTGAATTTGTGTTAATATAACTGATAACTTATGATGCATTGTTGTTAAATCACATTAATATTCTTATTTTATTTTAGTCAACATTAAAAATTTTTCGAAAGTGGCACTATGTTTATTTTATTTTTATTGCTAAGGACTAACTTGAATCATGCTGAAAATCTTTGAGGGGCCAAATAGTTTTAGTTCCAAGATAACGGACCAAGTTAATCTACTTTTAAAGATTAGGGGATCAAATTAATCTATTTATGAAAGATAAAAGGACAAAATTGATCTAGTGGCACAAGATAAGGGACCAAATAATTCAATGATTGGCAAAATACTAATTCATCTTAGCAGATAATGTGTTACATCAGAAAAAAAAAAAAAAAAAAACAATTCAGCTTAGATTAATTTTAACGACTACATGATGGAAAAACCAAATGTAATCACAATGTAATACTTTTCATCTTTTACGAACCAAATTGATTTAATAGCAAATGGTAAGGAACTAAAAGTGTATTTTTCTTAAGGAAAATACTTTAATAAAGAATATTTCTTTACTAACTAGTTATAGAATGTGGAGTGAGTGTTTGTGCATTTTATTTTTATAGATTTTTTTGAACTAGAGAGAAATTCATTGTTTCTCATTATGCCCTCGTTAATGTAATACATATTTAGTAAGGAAATCAATCCATGCTATCATTTTAAAGATAACTTACTTAAGTTTAGAATTGTTAGAACATGTTTAACCTACTAGGTTTGGCTTGTTTAACCTATCATTTTAGTAAGTTAGATTGAAATTTTCAACTCATTTAACATAGGTGGCTACAATGACCTATTTAACTCGCAAGTTAAACAGACTAACTCGGTAGGGTTAATAGGTTGGTCTATTTAAGACATTTTTTAGAGTTGTTTTTTGTGAAAAGTTTATTATCCATAGTCTTAAGTAATTTTTATAAATTTGTTTTTGAAAATTCAATATTTGATTATAATGTACAACATGAATGAATATTATGTATGATATTTTTATTTTGGATTCTCTTTTTACTAATTCTTTTAAAAAAAAAAATTTTATAGCTTAAACAGGCTAAATCATTTTATCTACATGGTAAATTAAATTTAGCATCTTAACTTACTAAACTGAGGTGGACTAAACGAATTGGTTTGTTTAAACCACTCTTTCATATGCCCCAATTGGCCCCCTGCTTTGCTTAACTTTGTATCTCTCCTTCCCTTTCCTTAACTCTCCTTTCTTTTTTACCAAATAGCCCTTGACTTTGCAACTAAATCTTCCCCAACTAAATGGTTGCAAACTTTGGTACGAGTGCTTTTGCCTTTATTTGAATTATTTTTACCTTCATGTTCTTATACATTTTAAGGCTTGTTTGGTTACTGAAAAGAATATGTATTATAATAAAATAAATTAAAAAAATAGGAATAGATTTTGCGGAAATAAAACTTATCCCAATTTATCATATTTGGTATGATATTTAAAAAAAAAAAGAATGGAAAGGTAGGTTTAGTAAATGACCATAATATTTTTATAAAAACAATTATTATTTTTATTAAAAATTATTAATTCTGATAAAATAAAAATTTTATAAATATTTAAAATTAATAAGTATTATAAAATATTAAAAATTAATTGTAATTAATATATTTAACTATTAATTTAATAATGTAAAAATTATTTTATATCTTCTTCAATCTTGTCGACGGATACCTTTGTTCGCTCTTCTTCTCGTCGGCGACACTCTTTCTTCTCCAGGTGTGGATGAGAGAGGCAGGGGAGAGAGAGATGGTGAATAGAGTGAAGCCCCCCTTTCGATCTCATTGTCTATTCACTGGCTTCCCTCTCTCATCAATTTCGCTGCACTATACATCTATCGTTGATCTTCTCTATCTCCTGACTTCCCTCTATTTGTTACTCTATCATCAAGCTTTGCTCTCTCTCTCTCTCTCTTGTCGATCTGCAAAAAGTGGGCTCGACTCTCTCTCTCTTATCGCCGTCGAGAAGCACTACATCTCTATCACCTTTGACGCTGAGGATGTGCAGAGAACAATCAACGATAGTGACAAAAGGAGACAAAGCAAAAGGAGTAGTTGAAAGAGAGGGAGAAGACGGGTGAGTGCATTTTGGTCAATTTTCCATCTATTCCCAAGAATGCTGGGCAATCCCTTGGAAGCTAGAGGGTGAGTGACCATTCCCAAGGGAATGTGTCTAAAATTATACCAAACATAAGCCTAAATCTTAAATTCTAGAGTCCTATTCCTTCTCCTTTCCTTTATTTTTACAAAGCAAATAGGCCAAGAGAAATGATTATATGCTTGCTAATTCAGTGGGAATTAGTGAGGGATAACAAATTTTTCTAGCTATTTTACATTTTTCTTATAATGAAAATATAAGTAAATAACAACTGCTTACCCTGCTTACCCTCGACTTAAAATAACATCTTAAATTTATAACAGCCACGATTAATTTTAAAAACACCGGGATTCTTTCCAAAAGCCACTATATCTTTTTAAAATACTATAAAAAATTTAATTAAATATAACATT
This sequence comes from Delonix regia, assembly GCA_037074485.1. Lineage (NCBI taxonomy): Eukaryota > Viridiplantae > Streptophyta > Magnoliopsida > Fabales > Fabaceae > Delonix > Delonix regia. The sequence continues at coordinate 11,387,699 of CM073459.1, forward strand.
TTTTATTTACTATAAAAAAAATACTAAAAGTAGAAGTTACAATAATTGTAAATGAGCTCATAATGGTTCGTCCAAGTCATTTTAATATATTAAAACTAAGCCTTTTAAAAAATATTGAAAATAAGTGTAATTTTGTGTTTTTGTTATTTAAATTTACAAATATATGGCTTTTATAAATAACTATATAATTTTTCACAATTCAGTATTATTAGGAAATATAAGGAACATTTTATACAAACAATGCCTTGAGAACCAAATGGAGCGCGAGCCGTAAAAACAGCCATCGTCCTCCGTTTCTCGAAGCCGAGAGCCGCTGTGTATGGTCCGTTGAGAGCTTCCGTCTGCCGTCCTCCGTCCTCATCTGACTTCAGCACCATCGTTTGCCTCTTATAGTATGCTTTTCCTCTCTCCACCTCTCTTCCTCTGTTCTTCGAACACTATGGCAATTTCTGACTTAAGATATTTCATATATTTTTAGCTCAGTCCTGGCCCCTTATCTCCTTCTTTCTTTCTATAACTTGATGGAACTCTTGCTTGTGTATGGGTTTATACCAAATGGAAGCTTAGGTTTTCACTTTTACTTCACGAAGTTTGGGAACAACAATCGTTCTTAGACATAAAATTAAGCAAAATTTTGCTAAATCCATATTATCTTTTCATGTATTTGCTCTTTTTGTTTATTGACTAACTACAAAAGCTATCTATTACTAGGAAAAGCGAATGAAGTTAACCACTCAGTATTTAAACGTTTGTATATGTTTCTTTGGCATGTAAAATATGTTTCATGAAGCTTGTAATGACATTGTGTGACAGATATAAATTTTCTCAAAGCATAAAAATCAAGAAAGAGAAAAGATATTGATTTCCCTAATTTGTTTATGTTCCTTTCTTTCCAAATCTATCTAACCAAACATAGCCTTATGAAGCTTATGGCGGGAGTGATTGATTTCTATTATCTGAATTATATCTTCAAACTTACATATAGATGCTTTGTTTGTAGTTGAAGAGAACTAGTCCACCAACATTCTTACTAAAGGTCTTTCACATGACTATAGTTTCTGTTCTATTACCTAGCCAATTAAGTTAGCCAAACCTTTCATTTCTTCATTCAAGCTAAATAGAAACATTTAACTATAGTTTCTGTTCTGTTAAGTAACCAGGCTGGATATTGCTAAATTAGTACAGTACTGTCCCCTCATCTTTACAGTACATGCTTGTGGCAAACAAAGCCTTAGATGTTTCTAAATTAGTCCAATTGGGGATATTTTCTATTTTTTTTATTTTTCAGGTTTAATACATCGAATTCCAGCTCTGTTTTTCAAATGCAAAACATTAACCATATGAATAAGGAAAAAGGCTGAAATTGAAGTTAGTTAAATTGTTCTGTTATTGCTTAGGTGATGGCAGATAAGATTAATGTTCCCTGCATGCTGTTCACAGGGAGCTATTGCACTGGAACTTATGATGGAGCTGTGAATTTGATTAAAGCTAATGATGGAAGGTAACTGTCTTATGGTGGGATTTTATCTTCTTTATGTAACATTACTTTTAAGGGTGCCTTATTCATTGGACACTTCTAATCTGTAAGTCATGCTAATTTGAATGTGTTTTATTGTGTTAGAAACTTTGTATTATACCCAGAAGTACCGCTTCCAAAAGCAAATTTATTTCCTACATCCAATTAGTGCATCAGACCTGGTTTCACTTTCCTAGAGATGAATCCAATGGAAAGGATTCATCTATAGGAAAGTCAAATCTTTATTCTAAAAGAAGAATATTGTTAACTCCAATTCATCTTGTAAAACTTAACAATGTCATGCAATCACATTTTTTTCATGTAAATATCGTGTTCCATAAACCTCTTGCAGTTCTAGGTAAAGTCCTAATAGCTTAAGGGTTGATCTTTTGTGAATGGACAGATGAAAATCTTAATGTTCACATTTCAACAAATTATTGTGGAATTTAAGTTGCACTCAGAATAATTTAAGTTTCTTTCTGAACTCAATCACCAAACTAAGTGACGATTCTGACATTAACCACCCAGAGAAGCCTAAGACTAAGCTTATCTTGAAATTTTATTTTGCATGCTAACTTATATGTATTTTTTTTTTTTTTTTTGGCACATGGGTCCTTCACTGGTACTGACATGTTCATACTTACAATGGCAAGAGCAGATCCAAAATTAATTTCTGCAAATGATTTACTATATTTCACCAAAAGTGTTACTCAATGGTACTTCTCTCTTTTCCTTTCCATATTTCAGCAGCATGCTTTTACTCAAAGGCATTTTTTACTGTGTTGCCTTCATTATTGACATTGGTTATGCAATTTATTTGATCTTTCTGCAAAAATATAAACTGAAGTTAATTATATCATTCTGTTATTGCTTAGGTGATGGCTAATAGGATTAATGTTCCCTGCATGCTGGTCATAGGGAGCTATTACACCGGAACTCATGATGGAGCTGTGATTTGTTTAAAGCTAATGATGGAAGGTAATTATCTGATGGTGGACTGTTATTTTCTTTATTTAAAGTTGTAGTTATTAGATAGACAGGAGATGAATAAAACATTACCATTTGATAAAGAGGAAGATCTTGGTTTGGTTCCCTTTTCCTCCTTAATAAACCTTGATTTTCCTTTCTTGAATCTGTCATTTAAATAGGATGCGTACATGTCTAATCTTTGCACTTGCTTTGCAAATACTCTGGTGTTCAGCAATCTAAGTCACATAACAGATTTTGATATTTTAAGTACCATTGATGGCTTATTTGTTTAGATTTGCATTTAGGTAAATTTTGTGCAATATCTTTTCCATGACCATAATGAAATGTGGCTGAGTTTTATTTTCTATATATTTATGGTAGTCATTCACACTAATTTACAATATAAAACCACTTTTCCATGTCCATGTCTCGTTTTGGTTTGGAAAGTTTGTTTGGCATTGGATATGGTATGTTTAGGGCCAAATATAAATGTTTTTCTTGGCTGAAATATAAGTAAGACATTTTTTGTTTGGTATAGGTGTGGCAGCTAGTATATGTCATTAATTAACATCTGCTGAGTTCAATATCCATCTGTACTATCTAAAACTAATGTTATGCAAGTCTTTTTTTTGTTTGTTTATATTATATATGTATTATATAAATTAGAATTAAAATGTATAAATAACAATGACAATGCAATTGACAGGTACCAATCTAGTTAGCTTATGATTCAAGGGATCAGTTGTAGTTTTGTCAAAATTTTAATTGCTGACATGTCATGATATTTATTGTAGATGGGAACTTAAGGATCAGAATACCAAAATTGCAATTCCTAATGCCAATAGTCAATTCTGAACAGACTTTGACGTTTTTCTCTGATTTGGTGGACTTAGTTGCCATTCCTTGCTTCCAACGCATTGACCTTTAATAAAACTTTCATGCTCTCCCTCTCCCTTCTAATTCTTAGAACTCATGGCAGTCAACGGAGATTCTTGTGTACTTCCAAAGCCACCTCTATTTTATGCAGACATTACATCTTTGTGCTCAGAACACTTTGCTGCTACCCTTCGAGTTATGCTACATCCTCCTCTTTGGCTCAACCTACATCACCATCCCAATCTGTTGTGAAAATGGTCTGCTCTTTAGTGTGTGATTCTTACTACCAGCAAACCCACACGAGAGTGTTGCATCCCAAGCTTCATCTTCACATGGATGCTGATTCTTTGACTCAAGAGCAGGCCATTACAGTAGTTTCTTCACTTGCAAGTGAAGCTGGTTCTATGGTAGCATTGAGTTTCTTCAATTGGGCAATTGGGGATTCCAAATTTCGGCATTTTATGCGGCTCTATATAGTTTGTTCAATATCGTTGATTGGGAATGGAAATTTTGAGAAAGCCCATGAAGTATTACAGTCTATGGTAAAGAATTTTGCTGAGATTGGGAAGTTGAAGGAGGCTATTGATATGGTCATTGAAATGCATAATCAGGGTTTATCTCCCAGTACTCAAACATTGAATTGGATTATAAAGATTACTAGTGACATGGGCTTGGTTGAATATGCAGAACATGTGTTTGAGGAAATGTGTGTTAGAGGGGTTCGCCTAGATTCTGTAAGCTATAAGTTGATGGTTATTGCATATTGTAAAATAGGTAATATTTTGGAAGCTGATAGATGGTTGAGTGCCATGCTTGAGAAGGGTTTCATGCTTGATAATGCAACATTAACACTGATAATTAGAGTCTTCTGTGAAAAGGGTTTTACAAGCAGAGCATCTTGGTATTTTCATAGAGTAAGTATTATGGGTCTGAAGCCTAATATGATTAATTTCACGTCATTAATTGAAGGCTTATGCAAAAGGGGCAGTGTGAAGCAAGCATTTGAAATGTTGGAGGAGATGGTTGGTAATGGTTGGAAACCCAATGTGTATACACATACAGCTTTGATTGATGGTCTTTGTAAGAAAGGGTGGACTGAGAAAGCATTCAGACTGTTTCTTAAGCTTGTTCGGAGTGAAAATCACAAGCCAAATGTTCTTACATACACAGCAATGATTAGTGGGTATTGCAGAGATGGCAAATTGAACCGGGCAGAAATGCTGCTTCAAAGAATGAAGGAGCAGGGATTAGTCCCAAACACCAACACGTACTCAGCACTTATTGATGGGCACTGCAAAGCAGGTAATTTCAATAGAGCATGTGAATTGATGAATATAATGAGCAATGAAGGTTTTATTCCCAATATATGTACATATAATGCCATTGTTGATGGCCTTTGTAAAAAGGGAAGGGCACAAGAGGCTAACAAATTGCTGAAGAATGGTTTTCATCACGGATTGAAAGCTGATAAAGTTACCTATACTATTCTCATAACTGAACATTGCAAACAGGCAGATATTAATCAAGCTTTGGTGTTGTTCAATAAGATGGTCAAGAGTGGCATTCAAGCTGACATATATTCATACACAACATTAATTTCTTCCTTCTGTAGGCAAAAGAGAATGAGAGAAAGTGAGATGTTTTTTGAGGAAGCTTTAAGAATTGGACTAGTTCCAACGAAGGAAACTTACACATCCATGATATGTGGGTATTGTCGTGAAGGAAATCTGAATTTGGCTATGAAGTTTTTTCATAGGATGAGCGACCATGGTTGTGCTCCAGATTGTATTACTTATGGTGCTCTTATTAGTGGGCTATGCAAAGAGTCAAAGTTGCGACAAGCTCATGGCTTATTTGACACCATGATAGAAAAAGGAATTGTCCCATGTGAAGTTACCCGGGTTACTTTGGCTTATGAGTATTGCAAGATAGATGACTGTGGCTCTGCTATGGTGGTCCTCGAAAAGTTGGAAAAAAAACTCTGGATCCGGACAGCTAACACATTGGTCAGGAAACTAAGTAGTGAGGGGAAAGTCGGCATGGCAGCGTTGTTCTTTCATAAGTTACTAGACATGGACCATCGTGTCAATAGAGTAACATTAGCTGCCTTTAAGACTGCATGCTATGAAAGCAATAAGTATGCTCTTGTTTCTGATTTGTCTGCAAGGTTATATAAGTAAAATCATTTAGTAGTTGAAGTCAATAGGAAAATTTGAATATACAGTCTTAATCTCATCATCCATAGAAGGTTTGCATTTTGTAGTTGAAAATGTCCCTGGAATCATAATTCCAGTTGCTGGTGATGTAGTGAAGATGTCGTGGCTTCTTGTGTTGATTTCTGCATTAGAACTTACTGTCAATTTGATCAATTCTTGGGCCATGAAGGGCAAAAGTGGCATTACACCTCAGGTAACCTTACATGTCCTCTTGGAATTCGAGGAATTATTCTGATCGATGGTCATCTGAAATTCTAGGAATTCTTAGTTTGCTCTGATTTATGCTTCCTTTGTACTTGCTAGCTTAGGTTTATCCACCGTCCTACTTATTGTTTAAGTGGTAGGAAATACACTAGCAAAGCATAAGTTGTCTGATTTTTATATTTTTACCAGTTCAATTGAAATAACACACTATTGTCATTTCTTTTGAAAAAAAGGAAAAACAAAAAAAAAAAGCTTGTCCAGAATAGGCAGTTGCGTGAGGCAATGTAATGCACAGTAATTGAAACCACTCGTTTCAATAACATAAAGGAGGTTTTACTTCACTGTGTTGCAGTCGCATGAGGCCAAATGAGTGTCAATTTCCTTTGATTGAAGCACATCGTTTCAATGAAGAAGAACAAAACAAAAGAATTGTCTTCTTCCGGTAGTTAGTTTGCAGGTCACAGAGGATTCGACTTCGTGACCTAGGAGTAAAACATTTTGAATCATTGGAACGCTGGTCATATCTGGTTTAATACTAGCAATTCAGACGGACAATTTTGGTCATTTTCTGATGTAACTACTATTGTTGGACATTTGAGTTGGATCAATTTGTGCATTTTGAATAGCAACTCGCACAACTTCGATTATAATGGTTTAAGATTTATGGGTTTAGGGTCTTTTTTTTTCTTTTAATTTGTATACATGGGTCTTGTACTTGGTTATAATTATTTATTTTGTAATGGATACCGAGCTGGTTGAATATTAGGATCAACAAGCAGGTGATTCTAAGTACGTTTGAAGGATAAATGTTAGGTTCACTCAATGGATCATATGTTGGCCACTTTTGAAGCTTTGATAAGACATTAAGATGGTATTAATTTGACACGACTGAACAAAATGGGAGATAAAGGCGTAGCTAAATGACAAATTGAGGCAGTTCAGAGGATACAAGAATTATTATTGTTATTTTTTCTAAGCTAAAGTTGAGCTTGTGGCAATTACTGTCCTGTTGAGCCTCCTTTGACAAAATTATCAGTCACACGTAACTTTTAGATGGTGGAATTCTGGTGTACCATTATTTAGTTTACTAGATTGGGAAAAGGAAACAAAGAAGTGAATTGTTCTTCGGTTTTTTTTTCTTCTTTTGGGCTGCAAAAATGAATTTAATGAGATCCAAATCCTGTGTCCAGCTTAGTGTCATCCATGTCAATCTAATGAATATGCTGTAGAGATAGAAATTTCTCAAATTTGGAGATACTAGTGAAAATTACTGTATTTAAAGATCTGCAGAGATTTATTTTTTGTTGGGATGAAAATGAGAAAATTTTCTTCAAAAAGATAGGGACTGTACCCTACCCGCGGCATTTTCGTCCCTATTTATTTTATTTAAATACTATTAACTTTATATGTCTTATTTTGTTTATATATATATATATATATATATGTTTTATTTTGTTGGCAAGTTACACATTGGAATAAAACGATGACAGAGATTTATACATGGCAGACAAGAAGATCTAAAATTGATACTTTAGACTTGTTGAAACTACTATGGTTATTTTTTGTACTTTCTGAACTTGTAGAATTTGTTATTTAAAAATAACAAATAAGTTTAAATTTTAAATTTGTGTGCATAACCTCCGTCGTTAACAAATCTGATAATTTTGTTATGGAAGGGTGATATGTTAGATTAAATAAATCTCCTAATAAGGCCAACACAACACAGACTTATGTGTCGTGTTATTAGTTTCTTGATTCTGTTTTTATTTTCCTTATGTGTTTCTTCCTCTCACCTCTTCTTGTTCCTATATACTCTCTTTCTTGGGTTTAGCTCAGTTTATCTCGTAGCAAAACACCGAAACCATACTTATTTCCGCAAATCGTCAGTGCTACCTTGTGCTGTCCACGTCACTGCTATGTCGTGCTTTCTAGTAACTAAAACTAGTTTTAAGGCACATTAAAATGTTTTTAATCTTGATTTAGAGTCTAATATTTAGGACATGTTTGGATAAATGATCAAGGAATGAGTGGTATGGAATGGATTGTTAGATTAGGATAAATATATGTTTAAAAGTTTATTTTGATATGAAATGGAATGATTGTAAAGGAATTTTAAAGGTGTTTTTTGTTATTTAAAACTTTATTTTTGATGTTTCTCCAAATTAAAAGATCAAGTGATATAATTATTATAATTTTCTTTTAGGCTATAAACTTATTATGATAACATTATATTTATAAGAATAATATTGTAAAAATAACATTTATAAGAGTAATATCTAGAAATTATTTTCAAACACCTTATAAAGAATTTAAGTCAACAAATTTTACTTCTACTAATTTATTCAAAATACTGAGAGCACCTATTTGCTAAAATATGACTAATGAGCAAATTTTGACTCTTTGTAATATTATAAAACGAAAAAAAAGAAGAAGAAACAATTAGGGCCGTAAATTAGCAATTTGGATTCTTGCTTGTTTTAGTAGAAATATGAGATTATGTTTAATTATGATATATCGTTAAATAAAAATTTAATAGTATATATATTTTATATTAAATAAATATAATTATATGTAATTATATATTTATATTAAATTAATATGATTATTTACAGTTATATATATTTTTTAAAATTTGAATTATTATATTTTTATTTAATGATTTACCATAATCAAATATAACTTGATGATGTCCTAATAGAATATGAAGAGATTTAGATTGATCACGTTTTTAAATGAGAAAGAATTTCAGCACGTGGTCAAAACTTCTTGTTAAGGGAACTCTAGCTTAAATCATATTAAGGTTCGGATTTTTCAAGTTTGGAGGCACCTTTAGTTACGTTGAGCTAAAGCTTATTGCTTACAAAGGATTTGTTTGATTGAATAACAGTTTATGTTAGAAGTAAACATTAAAGAAAAATTAATTCAGTAAGCTGCGTAAATAAGGTCTAAAAATTTATGGAAACTTTTTGTTAAAAAACCAATTATCGCTTTCAATTAATTTTGTAAACTTTCAAAATTGTAAAAAAGAAAATAATTCCGTAAGTTTACACAATTTTGTTTTATTTATTTGACCTTTTGTCATATTCAAAATGTAATCGTAAGACGTGAAAAAAAAAAAAATTTTAATTATTGTTTTAATAACAAAAATTAAAATTTAAGAATTGTTATCAAAATTTTTAAAAGATAAATTTTAAAAAATTAATTTATAAGATAAGGTGATTTGCGATCTAAGGATCGAATTTAAGAGTTGATAGTATATAAAAAAAATGCTTAAAAATGAATACCATAAAATATGTATAACTTTAATTTAAATTTTAATTACTCTTATCAATTACATATCAAACAAAAATAAATAAATAATAAAAAGTTTAAGAAAATAACAAAAAAAAATGAGATCAAAGTTTAGAACCTACCTACTCTAAAAAATCAAAGTCAATGTGGTGTGCCCTCCGTTTACAGAAGACAACCCAATCCCTAATTAGACGATGACTCGGTTTGTAGGGGAGAGAGACAACTAATGCCTTGTGCGTCCTTCCCTTCTCCTTTGGCTCACTCTTTCTCTTCGAAGCTCAACTCTCCATTTCTTTTCGACCTCGGCTCTCACTCTTTCTCTTTTGCTCTCCTCTCCTCTCCTCTCCTCTCCTCTCAGGTTTCTCATCTATTTTCTTCACAGTTCTTCTCCTCGAGCTCCCTCTCCAAGTCCGTGCTCTCTCTCATCTTCTCTCACTCTTTCTCTTCGCAGCTCAACCCTATCTTTTTCCTCAACCTCGGCTCACAGTCTTTCTCCCCTCTAAACCTCTCGGTATCCTATTCCTTCTTCTTTACTGTGGCATTCTGTTCTCCTCGTGTATATATGTTTTCTTTCGAATTCCCTCCAGCTCCCTCTTTTCGTTCACTCTTTCTTCTTCGCTGGGACTCCCTCTCGCTCCCTTCACCCTCACTGCGTCCGCTATTCTTTGGTTCTGAAAACAGGGGTCACTTTCTCCCTCTTCATGCCTCCGCCTTCTTTATTCCCCCTTCGGTTTCTTTTCTCTCAAAATCTCTCTGAGCTCAACTCCTCCCCACCTTCCTCTCGGTCTTCTCCTTTCCTCTGAGAGCTCATTCTCGGCCTCGACCTCCCACTCTTTCTCTCTTCCTTTCAAATAGCTCTCTTTCTCCTTTCTTCCCCTTGGCTTTCTCTCTTACTCTCTCTTATGCTCTTTCCGCTCCGAAGTGTCCTCCAGCATCTTGATGAACCCCATTTTTAACGTGTAAGAGGCAGCATAAGAGCACTAAAATGATATTTTACTCATAGGTGGTATAACATAACTCATTCATTTGAAAGTTGAATAAAGCATAACTCATGAAATTGACTTGAAAGTATAACGGTAAAACCAGCCAAGGAATTACATTTTCCTTTTTTGAGCCAAGAGGATGACTTGAAAGTTGAACAAGGCATCATTACGAAAATGAATGTGAACGTAAAGGTCATGAAAAAAAATTTGTATAATGCGTAGACTTAATTTTAATATATTTAAGCTTAAGGTTAATGAGTCATACAAAGCGAGAAACAGAAAGGGTCGAATTTGGAGATAACAGGAACACTTGCTTTGGAAAAATAAAAATATCAATACTTTCTCGTTCCAAATTCTGCTTTGATATATAGAGTTATTATGGGAAATAAAATTCTTTGAACCCACTTATTTAGGAATCACATTATACACGATTGAGTCATAAGATTTTCAATTGATTTTTCCTTTTTCACTTGCTTTCAAAATCAATGGAAATGAAATGTGCCCAAATATTCACAAGAATTAGGATTCAGCTGCTGCAGTGCACCCAAACAACAACATCTTTTATATTTTTTAAATAGTAATAAAATTAAAATTTTAAAAATTATTAAAATATTAAAAGTAAAAAATAAATATTTTTTTTAGTTCTTTACTTACTCCAAAATTATCGTTTTGATCTCTCACTCAAAAAAATATCTTAAATGGTTCTTTATTTATTGTAAAATGATACACATGATTTCTCACTTTTTTTTTTAAAAAAAAAGACTTAGTCTATTAAATTTAAGATTTATGGTTTGATAGATGTATTATTTTGTAATTTTCTTAAAAGTAGAGGATTAAGTGTGACATTTTCCAAATAAATGATCATTTTTGGCATTTCAATAAGTGAGGGATTAAAATGTTAGTTTCTTTAAATGTAAAGTAAAAATAATTTTTATTTTTTCATATAATTTCATTCTCTTAAAGAAAAAAAAAATTAATAGATTAAAGGCTATTGATTAAACAATTTACAAAATATACCATATTTTTCACCAAATAGCTCTATGCTAAATGAAACGAAAACTTATAATTACTATCAAATTTTTTAATGAGAACATCACAAGTATATGTTTTTAGTTGATAATTACATTTTTTTTTTATTAAATCATACGTTTGTTTGTTATTGAAAAATAACACTTATTCTATTTTAATTAAATTGTAATACCCATAAAATCCATATATAAATTAAGTTATTCAGGTGAATTTTTTTTTTAATAAAATTTTAAGAGTTAGAGAAAGGAAGAAAATGCACTTGAGATAAGTATAAATTTTAAATGAAGATAGAACATTGATGAAATATGAGGAGTATTAAATATAGATGTAGATAGCATCATGCCTTAATTAGAAGTTAGCATGAGTATTTAAGCTTTATTCTATGCATGTCCAACATCTATAATTGAATTGGGAGCTTGTATATAAGGTATTTCCTATTATTTTGATATGATATTATAAAGTATCATCTAAAAATCACCTAAGTGCCCCTAAATATATCATTTTCACCATCAGACATTTCTCTCCCTCATACTTTTTCTCCCCCATGTTGCACACATTCTCCTATCCTCCTCCAGCTTAAGTTGCCCATCATTCACCATCGTTTGAGCTCACCAATGGACATCCGGCGTCACTGCATCCATACCAGCCTTGGAATGTCTCTCTTCGATCATTTTTTGCCCAAAAAACACAACAATTCCATCAGGCACAAGCTAACGTGATTTTAGTTGAAATTGATTGAATTGGATGCATTTTCTCGACTAATTTCCTAAGGGCTTCACCTCTAGCATTATTTTCGAAGCCTTCTCTCCTATTTGCACTGATTAATTTCACTCTAACAACAAATCAAAAAGTCTAAATTTCTGACATTGTTCACGTACAAAAGTGAAGAATTTGAGCTCAATCTGATGTAATATCATGAAATTGAGTTGGGGTTTCACATACTAAGTAATTTTCGCACCTCTCTCCCCTAGAATTATTGGCCAATTGTGAGTTTTAGTTTCAAAATTGAAAAACCCGAATTTGGAAGTATATGTTCATACTTGTAGGGGGATGAAATTCAAAGTTTTTAGACTTCTCTTGCATCATTGGGCATTTATGAGGTGATTTTAGTCTATCAAAAGTTATCATTTTAAGTTGATTTGATATATATCTTAATTTTCTTGAATTTTTTATAGAGAAAACTGAGGAAGATTTTGAATGGGAAACGTTTTAGGACTTGATTAAGTGGCCATGAATGATAATAGTAGCTTAATGAAGGATTTTGGAACTTGGTTGGATGATGTCTAAGGTCACATTGGTGTATATGGTAAATTATTGAAATTTGCATAAGTGCATAACATATATTAAATAAGATTCAAGGCCTTAAGCCTTTTTTAATATCATGAATAAATTTGGACCAAGAGTATGATTACTCAAGTTATTGAAAAGTATAAAATACAAGTGGAGTTAGAGATAATCCTGGAAAGCTCTATGGCAAAAAAATGAGTTATAAACAATAAGGCTTATATGATGGCTTTGAAGCAAGTGAATAGGTAGATAAAATAGATAGATTGAGTTAGACTATTCCTGGATATTAGAAGCTAAGAGCACTCTATATGATGTTATAAGTATTTAGAACTCATTATGATAAGGAAATTGTAAAAAAAGCAAGAAAGAGATTGGTGTAGCCCCCTCTAGGTGAGTAAATATTACAAATTATACTTATTTATTTATTTATTTATTTAAAATCTTCTTATAAGAATTTGTACGCTCTAGTGCCTTGGGAGCAAACCTCCTAAAACATATTGATTTCTCTATGAGAATTTTACTACATGTGATGGGATCTCTGGAACATTTGTTATAAAGTTGCTTTTGTTCCTAATTTACTAATGTATGACAACTTACCTACTGTATGGTTTCCAAAAAATTTCTAAATGAATTGTTTACTACATGGCATACGAAGAATATTTGATTTTCAACTATTGTATGACTTTCTAGATACTTGGCAAATTACTAAATCGATATCTGAAAATGGTTTGTATTGTTATAACAAAATCATGTTTTATTGGGAATATGTCATACACAGGACCATACAGCTAATGGTAGTATGCGTTAGCCATGGTGCATAGTAAACTATATTACTGTACTAAGGCATATTGCCGCATCACTGACTGTTCATAAGCCATTTGCTCACCATTGACTACTATACTATACTATTAAATCTAGCAAATGCTAGCAATTCATTATTGATAATTGATTACTTATGGTTATGTGAGATGTTTTCCACTTTGGTATCTTTTAAAATCATGATTATGAATGTTCATTATTATTCTTTTTGTAAAACACCCTTGTTTTGACATAACTCATAATTTTATAATGTGATTCATGTTTCAGTGACTTTTAAGTATTTAGTTTTTGCAATATCTTGATTTATGGAACCAACAAAAGAGTTGTGAAAAACTCTACCATTATCGCCAGTTCCTTTTCTAGTATGTTTTACTTATCCCTATTTTATTATGCTTTTCATAGCACAATGCTGACCTTGGATTCTCATTAGCTTCCTAGAGTCAAGTTAGTTATCTGATGGTGAGCCCTTTATTGTCCACATGGGCAAAATTGATTTTTATTGCTAATTATTACATTATTTTGTACTCTAAAACTCCTATTGTCACAGGCAGAGATTTAATATTTGTATTGTATATTTATTAGATTATTTGGTTGAAATTTTTTAGAGAGCAAAGTTCTATTCCTTTGTGATTCATTGGTCTTAGTTGTAAAAATTTCAAGGAATTTGTGTTTAATGGAAGATTCTATTGAAATTTTCACACAAAAGTTATGAAATTAATGATATACTTATGTTTCATCAATATAAATTGCATTAAGTGGTAGACTAATATAATGTAGTGTTGCTATTATATAACTTTGTGATCAAATTGATGGTTTTGTCTACCTTATTTTGATTTGCCGAGATAAGGTTTATTTTGTTCTTCATACCGATCACATTTTTATAGTTAAGAGTGTGACATAAATAATTTGCTAACAGAAATATATCAAACTGCATTAAGTGATATCTAATTTATATTTTGAGTCTTTTGATAACAACTACTTACTATAAGTATAATGAAATATTCAGTGACAAAGATATTTATAATGAAATAGTCGTAACCTTCTCCCAGAGAATATATATGTGTTTGTACGACCTAAAATTTATTGAGAACGATCTTTGACAAAATTTTAATGCATAGTCAACTACATATAATATTCAAATTTGAAGCAATTTGACCATATGGGGCATTCATATTATAGATAGTCCAAGATTGAACAAATCAAATTAGCCTCACTATATTCATTATTTTTTAACAAATATTTAATTATCAATATTACATCACATGTAAATTGTGCATGTTTGTTTGTTTACTTGGTTTCAATGCTTTATTGAACAATTATTGGTCTTCAATCTAGCTATACACGTGTTCCAGAGTTGTGTCCTAGAAGCTAACTTCTTTAGTTGTTTGCGAATCAATTAAATAAAATATTTGTAATTAATCAAATTAATTCCAACTGTTTAATATATTAAGAATGTCTGGGTGTCATGCTTGTTGGGCCCAGTAATCAATGTTAGATCAACTAAACGTTTTCCTCAATAGTCAGTAATATTACATTCAATAGGATTTTGTACGTACGAATATATTATTTAAAGATCTATTAATTAATAATCTAATATAACACGTCTTTAAATTCGAGCTTGCGTGTGTGTGTGTGTATATATATATACACACACACACACATGGACAATAAAGACCAGAGAATTCTAAAGCAATGTTTGGTAGGGGCCGACGGAGAGGAAGAGGACAACTATGATGTTTGATTCTGGGAGGACTTTCCAACTAATCATGGAAGATCACATTCTATCATGTGAACAATGAAAAGGTTGGTCATTTCTGGGAGTGTAAATTTTGTTTCCAATTTTGCCCTGAAGCAACCTAAAAAATAACAAGCATTGTCCTTGAATAAAGCTTCTTGGAATAACGTTGTGCAAAAATTATAAAATTATCTATTACATTTACTTTAACTAAATTAATGCTTTTTAGTATGATTATTCTAAAAATAATTTTAAAAATATTTATTTAATATTTTTGGTATAAGGGCATAATAGAAACATTTCGAGTCTTTACATTTCATTATTATTTTCATTCTATCATTATCTTTACTATATCAAATAAACTTTACAATTTTATTCTTCTTTTTGGTTCTCAACATATCAAACATATTTAGGCATCAAACTTTCCTTTTTATTTCATTTTCATTCACATTCACGTTCCACCAAAATTTAATAATGCATACTAGATGGAAACTAAGAGTGATTTGATTCTTTTAAAAAAAAAAAAAATCTTATCTACCATATTAAAGAATTATTTATAACCTATGGTGCGAGTTCAAGATATAAATTGATAATTATTGCAAGTCCGTGAAATTATACATCCAATGCTTTTGATAAAATCATCGATCATAATGTAAGAAAAATATTGGACTAAGGTAGATCTGTGAGCTTGCACATTAATTACAAGCTACCCTTGAATGAAACTTTTGACTAAGATGTCTTTGTCTTTAGATGAAGCCTGCTGGTAAAATTGTTGCTAACATAATAACTTCTTTTGAATAACATATTTCACAAAGATAATTTTCTGATAGAAAATTTAATAAAGAAAATGTAATTTCTTCAATTGTGTTAACTTCATTGTTCTATGAAATAACAGGAAGATTTCAACTTGAGACACTACACTTTGAACAGAGTTTCTCTTTTTTTCTTTTTTTTTTTTTGTCCTTGGAATACAATATGTAATCATTAAGACAATGATTAATTTTCTCTTACCCCAAGCCTAATTAATCCGGAACTTTATCTTCTTTGTTTCATATATAGTATAACTCTTGCAAACGTATTCTCTTCTAGTATAATATCTTTTAATAACTCTAATAACATGAAAAATCACTCAATATGATATAGAAGTAAGTATAATAAATGATAATTTAAAATACATTTCATAAGTTGTGTAGAACTTTTGTTTGGCCTCTTTAATAAATTGATGAAATTTATCATAGCTACATATTGTCTTCATATACATTGTTGTTCACAATGTTTTCCATCACTTGTTTTTTTTTTTTCTTCTCTACTAACGTCACCTATGTTATTTTCACTTTTTTGTCCTAATCCAGTCCAAAAATATCTTGAAGTAATTCATGCATATCATTCTTTAACTTTATGAGTTTTATATTCACACCTGAATAAGCTTCATATGTCTCTCCATGAAAAAATCAATTTTTCTACCTTTTAAAGAAACTCACAACGTGGATAGGTAAAATGCTTATAAACACTTGATCTAGAGTAAGACGAAGGTTATATCACATGAGGCACAAGGAGACAAAAATTTTATTTGAACGGATGATTTCTAAAATACTAAGTCCAAAAATACAATTATACCTTAATTTAAGCTTCACTACTTTGTGGATGATCACTCATCTGCATTCTACCAATCATAAGATAAAAGTAAAACTACAAATATGCAAGTCTAAAATAAGACACATACTTAAAATCATGTCAATGCACTTCAAATAATTTTCCAGGAAAAGATGTCACCTACCATTCATACATTTCATCAAGAAAATTCAACAACCAGAATTCATATTTTATAATAAAATTGCTGCCAATAGAATTACCATTTAATGGACAGAAAATTAGCACCTGCAATTAGTTTTCTTTACCAAATTAAAAAAACAGAACCAGAACTTGGTGTGAAACCAAGAACATTAAACACTGTACTTGAGCAACTTATATCAAAACTTCAGCATGCCCAAAAACAAAGCTTAAGTACAGAATTTTAGCATACCTTTGCTATCCATCTAACAATCCTATTTAAATAGTGTTTAGTATATGGATATTTTGATTTATTTGGAGGCCTATTTAAGAAGTGTTTAGTATACGCTACATTCAAATATTTAAGGATTTAACAAGTGTTTTAAAGAGCACTCATTGCATTCACTGATATCAATAATTATTGTTTATTCATTATTTTTCATGACATTCAATTAACGGTTTCTTTAGTTTTGTTTTAAGACCGTATTATCTTTTATCTTTTTCAAAAAAACATAATCAATCTCCAACAATTTTTATATCTACATATAAGTAATATGTCCACATTATTCTTAATTTTTTTAAAAAATAATTTTTGCTTATTTTCAAACTAATATTTTTTAATGAAGTTTCATGAGTATTAAAGAATAATATGGAGATATTATTTAGATGTATGAATATATAAAATTCCATTAAAATTTGATTATAAATTCTTTTTTTAAAAAAAATTGATTATGCCTTTTGAAAAATATATAGGATAATATTATCATAAAAATAAACTAAAGAAAGATGCTATAAAAAGTAATGAAAAAACAGTAATCATTGGCATCAATGAATGCAATAAATATCCTTGACTAATGTTTTAAGAGACTGGACAACAAAACCCATATTTAATAGATGCAATGGTCATTGCATTTTTGTTTCATTAAACAAATATATTAGATCTTAAGTTATAAATGATTATTGAAGGATGGGAGACAAGGACCAATTGTAAAAGGTTAGAAAGAAGACAGTACTAAAAAAACGGAAATTGAAGCAATTAAATTGGGAACACATGAAGAGTTCAGAATGGCAGTACTGCATCTAAAGAGAAACATGGATTTTCATTTTCAAATTCTAGGTACATTGATCTTATTTAGTTTTTTTAATATATAAAAGATAGAGAAAAGGGAAAAAAGTCATATGCTTGAGCTTATTAAAATTCAGGTGATTCATCAGCCATTGATCAACATTAACTTGCAAAATCATTTCAGACAGGCTTGGCTTCTTTTTGTGGCTAAGTCATTCAATAGACCAGCCAGACTCTTCCTCCTCTTTGGCCCTTCAGAGCCATCATCGTCCTCCGACGCACACCATGACGGAGATGAAGTTTCCGGAGAGTGGCGCTTCTCGCCGACAACTACTCTCACCGGCTCCGGCGGAGTGACCGACCCAATGAGGTGTGGAAAATTCAGCTTGGCTTTACTACCTCGCATCCGGAAAGCAGCTCTGTCATAAGCCAAAGCTGCATCCTCCTCCCTCTCATAGGTCCCCAGCCATATTCTTGCACCGTTCTTCTTCAGGTCCCGGATCTCCGCAGCGAACTTTCCCCACGGCCGGCGTCTCACGCCACGGTAGTTCCTCCATATACGTGGCCCCACATTCCCTTCACGCGCCGCCACAGCTGCATTGTTAGTATTAGCCCTATAATCACTTGGTTTCATGGCGTTAACCTGCTCGTCGGAAAACATTGTGCGACCATCGTCACCGGGGTCGCCAACACCCTGCTCCGGCGAAGCATTGTCGCAGTTAGGGCTTGAAGTAAGGTTGCTTGTGAAGAAAACATTCATGGGAAACATGGAGGTAGGATTATGTACATGAAAGTACTCTTAAACTGAATCTAAAGGAGAAAGATTAGTGATAATTCCGGGAAGCTAATCTTGCTGTTCTATTGATAGAAGCCCACGAGCACTGAAACACAGCTTATTTATATGTTTCATGACTTTTGGTTAAAGGGAGTATTGAATTCTAGTGTCGTGGTTGTTTGATGTTTCCATGAAACTTCAATAATGGAGTTTTAATAAGCGACATTTAGGTTTGTAGTGTGTTGGTTGTTTCTTCCGTGCAACTTTTGGTTGAAGGAAAATATTCAATATGTATCGCGATTCGTTAACTCAAAAATAAAGAGAAAATCCTACGTTCGGTCACTCTCTTATTAAAAATTATCATTTTGGTCCTTTATTCATTAAAATGTTCAAAATAATCTTTTACTCATTAGAAAATACAACATTTAGTCATCTACTTTTCAAAAAATCACTAAATTTTATCTCTCTACCAAATCCTAAACACTAAAATTTAAGAGACTAAATTTAACAATTTTTTAAAAAGTGAGAAACTAAATGTGACATTTTTTAATTAGTAGAAAATCATTTTAAGTATTGCAATGGGGGTCAAAATAATAATTTTATAATAATTAAGTGACTAAAAAAATATTTTACTCCAAAAACAAATCATTGTTGTTGACAGATATTATGCTTTAGTTATGAAATACATAAATAATATAATATAGAGGGTTAAAGTTTATATATTCTATCATTATAATTATGTATGAATTAAGCTGCTTCTGGTCATCTGCTTTGCTTTCCAACAGTGGCAGAACCCACGTGCCAGTCAACTTAATAATATTTTAATGTAAGTACATAATTGTTAAAAATTGAGTTCACCATTAATTATTAAATACTCCGCTTATGCCATCTTGACAAATAAAATTATTAACTGTTGTAAATTGTAATGCATTTGAAATTTTAGTGAGTTATATGTATTATAACAACATTAAAGTTTCTCTTTGATACCTGAATGCTTCGGATTTATTTCAAAATATAAAAAATGAAACTAATGATTTCCCCTTTTCGTGATTTTTTTAATGTAGCCTTATACAGAGTAAACTACACTTTTAATTTCTCATTTTTCATAAAATTATCATTTTAGTATCTCATTTATTAAAATATTAAAAATAGTCGTACACTCAATAGAAAATGTCGCATTTGATTTTCCACTTTTTTAAAAGATACTAGATTTAGTCTCTTAAATTTAAGATTTGACAAAGAGACTAAATTTAGTACTTTTTTGCAAAGTGAAGGACCAAATGTGATATTTTCCAATAATTAAAAAAATTATTTTGGACATTTGAATGAGCGACAAACCAAAATAATAATTTTGTGATAAATAAGGAACCAAAAATGCATTTTTCTCCTGGGATAGACTACTAAAATAGTGAGAATATATATATATATATATATATATATATATATATATATGGCTTAAAATACGTTAAAGAAAATTTAATTTGAACAACATAATTTTATGGAAAGGAATTATTTCCAAAGTTAACCCCCAAAAATTAGAATATTGAGTAAAATACCTTTTTAGTCCCTCATTTTTCACACAAGTGTCATTCTGGTCCCTCATTTATTGAAATACCCAAAACAATCTTTCATTGAAAAATATGTCACATTTGGTTCTTTACTTTTAAAAAAAAAATCAAATTTAGTCCCTTAAATTTAGGATTTAAGACTTGATAGAGAAATTAAATTTGATACTTTTTTAAAAAATGAGACATCAAATGTGATATTTTTCAATTAATAAAAGACAATTTTGGGTATTTCATTATGTATATGACCAAAATGATAATTCTATAATAAATGAGGGACCAAAATGATTTTTCTCTTAGAATATTATTACAAAGTTATTCATCTTTAGACGCCTCCTTCAATACTGCATGATGTCTACATTAACATCAACAAAACTGGTTGATGTCGCTTCGCTTGCACTATTAAAGAAGGAACAAAAAGAATTGAAGAAACCGCGTGAAGTAAATTAACGGCAACATATATTCTAATGAGAAGAATTTGAGCGCGTGGTCAAATCCCTCAACTTGAACGGAACATGTTAGAAACTTCATGGAACCAACGAGTACCGCCGAGGACTATGTAGAAGAAAATATGAGATCATGTATAATTATGATATATTATTAGATAAAAATTTAATGGTCTATAAATTTATATTAAATTAATATAACTGCATGTAATTATATTTTTTTATTTATAAAATTAAATCATTGAATTTTAATTTAAAAGACCATCATAATTAAATATTACTTTATATTTTTACGAGAAGATAAGGAAGTCTAAATTGTTTTGCACATGAATGAATGGTCACCTGTAGGGTTTTTTCACGAACATTCGATAGTAAAAGCAATAAATAACTCAGACCCTTTGCCTCAATTGTTTATTACACACATTCAAAATTAAGTAGCTTGGTTAATAAAAATGATGATTTAACATGTCATGTCAGTTAAAAAACCCACCTGAGGGACTGAAGAAGAACACGGGTCCCTGAAACCAGTGAAGTGACTTTACTTGAAAGTTGAATGAAGAAAAATTTATGAAAATGAATGTCAAAGTAAGACTGCTACTTTTGACTAAATCATCTGTTGAAGTCTCCTTTCAAATGGATAGACTTGTTTTTTATATATTAAGCTTAAAGTTAGAAAAAAAAAAAAAAAAAGTGGGGGTGTGGAGGGAGAAAGTTTTGAATTTGGAGATAACTGGAACTATTTGGCAAAAAAAGTTTCAAATTTAGTTGTCGTGACCTGAATATTTATTGACACAGATATTGAGGTAAATTTTGTTGTTGTAAAATTGGCTAAAAAACAATAGATAGTAACAAACAAACCAAATGAGCCAAAATGGATCATCTTCCTGGAGATTAGGAATGATTAAAATATATATTTCTTTAATTTAATATATTTTTAAATTTAATATTAATAATAAATTATTTTTTATCATCTCTAGTTATAGGAGAATCTTCAATAATTTGAAATAATCCAAATTGGCAAATGACCAAATAGGGTAAGAGTTATCCAACAGAACTATAAAAAATGTAGACACCAACTCCAAACTAGAGATCATCAAATATAACGATACTAGCATTAGGCTAATAGAATCAAAATAGTACAAATATCAAACACAAACAACATGGCTCAGAATAATCAAAATAATGACATTACATCTTAGACAAAGTATAATATCGTAGTGTACTATAGCTTACATTTATTGTTATTAGGTATGGGTAATGTTGTCAAAATCGCGATTTAACTCGATATAATCGCTAATTTTACAATCCTAGGTAGTATTTTTGTGTTAAATCATCAGAAAAATCAAAATCAATGCTAAGTCGGTCAAACTCGCCACTGACTCGTATAGACTCGGCAAACTCGGCAAGTTTGACCAAGTTAGCCAAGTTTACCAATTGGACCATTTTTGCAACCCAAGAATAAAAAAACCTCAGATTATTTGCTAAAAAAAATTTACCTATTAGCCCAGCCTAACAGTGCCTAAAAAAAACGAAAATGCTTAATTCCTCCAGATGGCATGATTCTGATGCCTAAAATTAAAATCCCTAAACCCATCCTCGTCTTCGACTCTGCCTCTACTCTCACCTCACAATACCCTGCTTAAGTGCTCATCCATCCTTGTCTTCATCTCAGTCATTAGATCACAACAGTCTGGTCAGGTGAAGGTCATAGCAGTCCTCTGCTGAAGGTCATAGGCTTGCAACAGTCCTTCAGCAGTCCTCCGATAAAGGTCACAGGCTTACAGTAGTCCTTCAACAGTCCTCCAGTGCAGGTCACAGGCTCATAGCTTGCCATTATTGCCATTTGTCATGTTCATTCCTTCCACTTACACGTAGGCATCCTCTCAGACCTCTCCTTTCTTACTTGTTAAAACTGCCTCTTTGATGCTCCATTTGGCTAAATAGAGTAATATGATGCCTTTCCATGTGTTACTTCCTTTCCAAAATTTACATATGTTATTTCCTTTCTAAAATTTATAGTAGTGGAATGTAAATTATCCATTCTAAATTATATCTTAATGTTTTAGCTTGATTAAATCAGGTAGAATGTTGATTATATTATTTTATGGCAAATTTTAATTGTAAAGTTTTGCATAAGATGATATGACAATAGTTTACCTAACAGTTATTTAGATATAGCGATGAAGATTTTAAGTTTGATCAGAACTATTTTGTATCACCATGTACAAATGTCTTCCATCTTTTTTCTTTTTGGTTATTATATGAATGTCTATCATCTTAATTCTGTCAGTTTCATAAGCACTTTAAATTTAGTGCACTATATTGCTATATTTAATAGGCGATTAGAAAGCTTTGAAGTTAAAACAGGTTCAATTTAAAGCAAGCTTCATCTAAAACCAAACAAAGCAATGTTAACAACCTAAGCTCGGTGGATACGATCATTTAACCCACAAACCTTGAATGTTCTTGTTTAAACAATTAGTTTAGTGTTAGAAACTTATGTGCTAATCACTTTCAATGCATTGTATGTCTAATGTAAGTCATAAAAAATTTTTAGAGTTTTGTTTTGGCCAAGAGTATTAGACAGTTAATTAAATTTGCATTAGATGCAAGAATTTACTATCATATTATGAATTAGTGATTCTCATTGGTGGTTACATTTTTCACTTTCATGATTGAAGAGTGAATATAAGAATTTTCCATTTTTGAACAAATAAAACTTATTGTATAAACTGTGAATTGATCTCTTACATTTATTCATCTTTGTTTTGGTTAGCTTCATTAGAATTTCTCTTTAGCTAATATGAACTTCTATGTTGTTTTTTTGTAATACACCAAAGAAATATGTCCTTAAGTGCAAGTGTTCCATCAGTCCCTGCTGGAAAAAATGTAGCTGCTGGAAGGAAGAATTTTCCTAGTAATAGATCTTACATAGGGGGGAAACATAGGAAGAATGTTAGTGAGGATGGTAAAAAAGTTTAATATAGTTATTGTAGCAAGGTTTTTAGTGGAGGAGTCTATAAGTTCAAACATCATTTAGTTGGCACAAGAATGGATGTTGAACCATGTGTTAGTATTCCAGATGATGTTAAGGCACAAATGTTACAACATGGTATTGATGTCAAATATGCATCATCTAAAAGGAAAAGACAATTGGTTGATATTGGTAAGGAGAAAACAATGGGCACTTATGGACATTTTAATTCCTAAGACCTCTTAAATTTATTGAGAGCTCCCAAAAAACATAGTAGTGGCTAAGGTAGCTCACAATCTATCATTAATCACTTGTTCAAGAAAGATATTAAAGAAGAAGCTTGCCAACAAGTAGCTCGATTTTTTCACACAAGTGTCATTCCTTTTAATTGTGTAAAAAATCCTGAGTTTATTAAGATGTGTGAGATTATTGAAAGATATGGCCAAGGGTTTAAACTTCCATCCTATCATGGATTAGAGAAAAATACTTGAATATAGAAGTTAAGAACATATATGTCATGCTTGAAGAGTTTAGACAAAAATGGAAAAAAAAAAAATAGGTTGTTCCATTTTGTCTTATGGGTGGACGGATAATAAGAGGCATTCCATTTGTAATTTTTTGGTCGATAGTCCTAAAGGGATCGTGTTTTTATATTCACAAGACACCTCTTATAATTCTAAAACTGCTGACAAAGTGTTTAAGATGCTTGATGAAGATTTTGAGAAAGTGAGAGAGGAGAATGTGGTGTAAATAATAACAGACAATACTGCAAAGTACAAGGCAATTGAACAAAAGTTGATGGAGAAAAGAAAACAGTTGTATTAGACACCATGTACAGCCCATTGCATTAATTTGATGTAGAAGGACTTAGAAAAAAAAAAAAAGTTGCATAAAGAAACCATAAGTAGGGGTAAAAGAATAACAACTTATATTTATGCAAGATCAATGCTCATCAATATGTTGAGAAAATTCACAAAAGGGAAAGACTTGATTAGGCCAACTGTGACGTGTTTTGCCACAGCTTATTTGACATTAGGTTGTCTTAATGACCATAAAGTGGCATTGATAAATCTATTTAATTATAAGGAATGGGAAGATAGCAAATTTTTTGCTACCAAGGATGGGAAGGAAGTGGCAATAAGTGTTATGGATAACAGGTTGTGGATGAATATTATTACTTGCCTTAAAGTTGTTGATCTTCTCATTAAAGTTATTCGCTTAATGGATTCAGAGGAAAAACTAGCAATGAGATTCATATATGAAGTAATGGAAAGTGCAAAGGCAAAAATTAAGATGAACTTTAATAATGTTTCAAGGAAGTAAACTTAAACTAGTATACCTTATATTGATATCTTTATCTTTAATATATTTTAACTTAATTGTCTGTTGATTACTACAACTATGAGCCTGTATTGAAAATAATTGATAAAATGTGAGATGTTTAATTGCATAGGCCTTTACATGCAGCTGCGTACTACCTCAATTCTCATTTTCACTTTAACACTGACTTCCAAGCTGATTATATGGTTAAGCAAGGGTTATATGAATGCGTAGCAAGACTAGTTAAAGATAAGGGAGAAAGAGACAAAATTGAGTTCCAATTGGTCAAACTCCATTTTACAAAAGACATATTTAGTTGTAGTTCTACACAGACATTAAGAACACAATTAGCCCTAATAGAATGGTGGGAAGCCTATGGAGATGGATGTCTAGAACTTAAAATATTAGCAATTCACATTATTAGCTTATGTTGTGGCTCTTTTGGAAGTGAACATAATTGGAGTGCTTTTAAAAGGGTAAGTAATTGTAAAATTATAAATTATTTTTTTTCTTTATTTTCATTTTAATTTTTTTAGGGCTTAAAATACTTATCAATATTGTTTATTTTGTTAGATTCATACCAATAAAAGAAATCACTTGCACCAAAAGAAGATGAATGACTTGGCATTTATGATGTGCAATTTGAAGTTAAAAAACAAGCAAACTACAAGAAATCATGTTTATAATTTTGATAATATTCATTCTCGTTAGAATATCGTATAATATCCAGGGTTTAAATCTGTTATGATATTATACAGAGTCCACCCGTAAGGGGTGCTCATTAAATAAGAGTAAAATAGTAATTATAGGAATTACTATTAAACCCTAACCCTATCTAGCCTTTTATAAATAAGACTAAACTATTATACGATAGATAAAAAAAATATAAATTACTATAGATGCTCTGAGAAGAATACCTACGAAGTGTTCTACAATCGCATTCGAGAGGAAATTTAGGTTGTGAAAACCTGATATACACCCAATACATTGTAGGTACCTCATTCGTCAGTGATCCCAACTAGAGTTTAATCAGCTTCTGCAATTAGGAGAACTATGTAAGTCTCATACTCTGAATTTATGAATGTGTTTATTTGTTTTTTATTCCCTTCAATTCTGATGATAAATGGATAACTGAGGAGATGGGAAATAAAGGTAATGTGGAGGCAGATGATGAGGTCCTTGAACCCATTCATGTTAATTATCTTGCGATGGCAATAGAAATGGGTGATTTGGTTGTTCAGCTTAATGCTAATGTTAGTGGTATTGGTGTTGGTGAACAATTTAACAATATGACTTTTGATGATGACTTCCAGGATTAGGAAGAAGATAATAATAATGGTGAGAATGAGAAAGAGATAGGTAGAGGTTATATAGGGGATGATCAAGATTCTGGAAGTGATAATAGTCATGGGATTGATGATCTTTATTGAATTTATATTGAGAGTCTATTATGTTAAATGAATTATTATTATGTATTATGTGTTATAGATTATATATTATGGATTATGGATTATAAACTATGGATTATGGAGTTTATTGAACTTTTGTATGTTGATTTGGTGAAAAGTATGCAATATGGAATGGATTGTGGATTATAAAATAAGTACTTACATATGAAATTTTATGTGATTTTGTGATATGATTATGTTCAATAGCTTAAATAACATGTGTAAGTAAATTCTTACGATTCTACGTTACGAGTACATCTCACTTTCTGAGTCTACCTAGAATCACGGTTTTGACAACATTGGATATAGGTCATATTTTAAATGGATTTCCAAAATAATACTTTCAGAAACCTTAATCAACACGATTAAAAATTTAATACCAAATCGTTTCCGTAACCAAAATCATACATTGTAATTCAGGCATACATAAAATTTAATCAAATGCTTGATTATTCACAATTCTAATAAAATTGTATTAAGATCCATATGTTTCAAAATAAAAAAAATATACATAAATGATAAAGATTATAAATTTCAAGAAACTTGCTCCTATGGCACTTGAATATTTAATAATTATTATTTTACAAAAAATATATAAATAAAAATATATGCATAATTAATGTCATCTATTCACCTAATATATGAACATCAAGGTTTATCTCTTACTATCTCCTCCACATAAACACCAAATTTGCATAAAGGATCTCTAAGATCCTATAATGCAAAGTAAAGCGGCTTTAATTTATGAAGTCCAAGAAATAATTCCTCTAAATAATTACATCCCAAGCCACATTTATTTTCTTTTTTTTTTTTTTTTGCTACTATTGATTACATTGTACTAATTCACCTCCAATTAATTTACTTGCTATTAGTATTACGGTTATGTGAGCATACATATTTGCTAATATGTACTTTCCAAAATTTCACTTACTACTAAAACCAATAGACCAAATTTATTGCTTGTGATTTGTTACATTTCTTACCAAAAATATTAATTCCCTTATCTATTAATAATTAAATTATCTATAATATGTAGACCCTACTAAACCAATAACCCAATTTAATGAGAATTCCCTTGGTCTCACCAAAACGTAGTTTTACATAAAGATAAGGATGGATCTAAAAGGAGTGCAAGGGAGCGGTTGCTCATCTTGTATTTTGAAAATTTTAACTTTTATGTATAATTTTATCTTATATCTTTTTTATTTGATTCTTGCTCTCTTAGATAATAAGAATTTGCCCCCCTTAAATGAAATATTTGATTTAAAAAATTTTGTTTTCTCAAAATTAAATTCTAGACCTTTCCCCACAAACACACACACAAATATATATATATATATATATATATATATATATATATATATATATATATATACACTTCAAAGTTCAAAAGATATTGTGAACATTTATATAGATTAAAATATACGTGTAATTAAGAAAAATTCCAACAACATAATTTTATGGAAAAGAAAGATTCCAAAGTTAATCCAAAAGATTTGAATATTACAGATTTATCCATTTTTTGCATCTCCTTCTAAACCGTATGATGATCATAGCATTATAAAAACTGGATGGTGTCATTTTGCACTATCAAAGAAGAAACAAAATGAAATGAAGAAACCCCACGTGAATTAAACCACAAAATTTTTTAATGAGAAGGAATATATTTCAGCACGTGGTCAAAACTCAAAACCTTGGACGACAACACGTTATTGGGAACTTCTTGGAACCCACGAGACACCAAAAGAGTATCTCGTGTAGAAGATTTCTCTTGTAAAATAAATTTCATTAAAACTCGTGTTTAAATTCGGATCCTTCGTGATTTTAGTTACATTGTGCTTAAGCTTATTGGTAACTAGCATATTGATTTTTTTTTCTCTCACTCTTGAGATCATTATCTTATGTAGTCACTATGGAATTACCATATATAAGTGATCATTTTTAAACAACAAATGACTATTTTGATAAATAAAATAAATAAGTGACTAAAATGACAAATCAACAATAAGTCATGCATGAATAAATTTTTTCTTTGCTTCTCAGGTAATAACTCATTATATCAATATGAATGAACCGAAAAAAAAAAACCTTTAGTAGATGTGTTTATGGGAGAATCTCCAATAATAATTGTAAGTTATTAGATGAAAATCTAATAGTTCAAATTAAAAAATAAAAAAGTAATCCACAATTGCATGTGGTCATTAATTACCGTATATGATCATTAATAAAAAAATTTGAACCATTAGATTTTTATTCAAACATTTTTATTTTATTAGAGATTCTCTCATAATTTAAACTACTAAAAAACATTCGAACTCATGAATGGACATCAATCTAGATTCCCTACAATTATTAGGAAATATATGGATTCAACATTTAATATTAAAGAAAATACGTGATTTGATGGTGCAAATTAATGTTAGAAAATACACGGTAAAAATTTTAAATTTTAACCATGCGTGGTCGAAGAATTTTAATCTAACAATTCATACCTCAAAAACTGTACAATTCAACCACCAGTAGTTTAGGAAGTGCCCAAAATCCAAACTAAATGGACACTCGTACTGAACGCGGTGCATAAAACCAGTAAAGAGAAATGACTTGAGTTGAAAGTTGAATAAATGCATAGCTCACGAAAATGAATGTGAACGTAAAGCTCACCTACTTTAAAGAGAAAATCAGTCGGGATTTACTTTCAATTACATAGATTTTGTTCTTAATATATTTGAGCTTAAGATTAATTACTCATAAAAAACAAGAAAAAAAAAAAAGGGGGTCGAATTTGGCGATAAATGGAACACTTGCTTTGGAAGAAATCAACACTATCTTGTTCCAAATCCAGCTTTGGTGTATAAAAGTGTTGTTGGATCAAATTTGGAACTAGGATTTGGACTAAACGGGGAAAAATTTTTACAATGTAAAGGAGATCAGTTTTTATTAATAAATGAATTAAATTAATAATATAAAATGAAATTATATCTAAAAATTTAAAATTTAAAAAGTTTGAGGTTGACTGTCCTAGTATCTATTCTTAATTTATTTTGTTTATTAATAACTTTTTTCTTGAATTGAGATGAGGAATACTATTAATCAAGCGATGAAGATGGAGACCAGTAGACGAATTTACCAATCAAATGGATAAATAGATAACTTTTCTATTATTTAGGAGTGAAGAAGTTTTTAATTTCATGATTAATATATAAATGAAAAATAAAAGGTTGATCATAAATAAAATTAGCAATGTACATATACAAAAATTTTAAATTATTCATTAGGGGTGTTCAATTAAACTCTAGGTCAAGTCAAGTTTTTCCATCAACCTATTTCAGCCAAAAAATGGTATAGTCCCAAAGTTGACGGGATTAGGCCCAAAATATAATTGAATTGGATTGGCTAGGTCATCTAGAATTTTTTTTAACAAAAAATTTATAAATTTGATTTTAAATTTTGGTTTTTAAAAAAGAAAATGTGGTTTATATTTAATAAATAAAGTATCTCATATTGATAAGAGTAGTCTATATTTAACATAAAAAAATAATTTGTTTTTTTCAAAAAGATGACCAATTTTTTTACAAAAGAGAAATTAAAAAAAATTTAAGAAAAAAATAAGTCTATACTTTTACCTCGAACCTAGCTCAGCATAGTACAGGTCATAACCACTCCTATTATTAACTATTTTGCTCAAGCTACATCTAAGTAATTTTCATATATAAAAAATTTTATATTCCTAAATAACTCATTATGCACAATTTACGAAAAAAAACTTATATATCATATTTTTCATCAAATGTCACTATTTATATTTCTTTTTAAAAAAATACAATTTTAATTTCTTACTTTTAGCCTTAAAATTAATTTAATCCTTTAAAAATAAAAATATTAAAACAATTCTCTAAAAATAAGGCCCTTCAAAAAATAATAATCATCTAAAAATTAATTTAACACCCTAAAAAGATCAAATTAGTTCATTTTTTATTTTAAAAAAATCATTTTAATACGTTTTATTTTAAAAAAATTAAATTAATATTTTTTAAAAAAATAAAAAACCAAAATTAGATTTCCCTCGTTCCTTCTCGCAACCACTATTTTTCGATAAGACTCTACGATAAAAATTCACATCAATCAATGAATACATAAGACTATTTAATGAGTTAAATAACTAAATTTTAAAGCGTCTTGAAGGTGATTTGACCATATATTCTTCAGAATATGTATGTCTCCTTGGCCCTGGTCACATCAATTTATTAGTCGACTGAGATTGAGCGTTCATGATTTTAGTAATTCTAGAAAGCAAGGGAATGCGCGTTGACCAGTGTTTTACCGCAGCCCTCCCTTTGTGTGGAAGGGAATTTTGTTTTCTTTGGATTTCCGACACTTTGCTTTCAAAATCTAGTCAGCCTTGTGCTATACAAATAATAATTAATCAAACAAATCTATATCCCTATTATTTCACATGTAATCTGCATTCATTTGTTTTCTTTTCCTTTGCTGAAGGATTATTATATTTTTTCATACTTTTGTTGCTAGGGTTTGGGATTTAGTATGACTTATATTTTAATTTTTTTATTTTATAAAGATGCATTTTTATTAATAAAAACAACTTTCCAAAGAAGAAATTAAAAAAATTAAGATTAAAAATAAATGAATAATGAAATAAAGAATTATGATTTGAAATGAAAAGTGGTTAAATTTTGAAAAAAATTAATATTTTAATTATTTTTATAAATGAAAGCTATTATAAATAAAATTAAATTAAAAATAAAAATACTAATAATAATAATAGAGCCGAGCTAGATCTTGTGTAAACCCAAGACCCACCCTGCCCCTAGTTATGTGATTGACCTAATGTAACGCCTTGAAAAATAATATTATTTCTCTACAATTAAAATTTTATGTGTGTTCAGCCTAAAAATAATAATTATTATTATAATAATCTTAGTAATTATGAATCATCTTTATGTCTTAAAATTTAATGTGTATTTAGTTTCTACTATTCTAAATTTAAATTTATCCAGGAGCCTTTCGTATATATATACTTTAACATTATTCTTGTTCTAGAATGTTCCTGGTACAAAAGCATTCCTGTCCTTACCCAAGATTTTAGATCGAAAATGTAATAACCCAAAAATATAGAAATTTTAATAATAACATTGGAAAAATAAAAAAAAAATTACGGACTAAAATGAAAGGAAAAAATAGTATTTGGGGTATAAATTATAATTTTAACTATTTTTAGGGACAAAATGTAAAGAAAATATTTTCTGTGATATAAAAAATATAATTTAAACCATTATATAGTAAATGTCAGTAAAAACACTTGGTTAATATGTAAAATTTGGCTAAAAACGTGGTTACTACAGTGCCAAATATAGTAAGTTGCATAGTAACTTGAAAAATTCAATAAATAGCACGAACATTTCTTAATTTCTCATTCAAACTGGAAAGAGAAGTCAAAGGAACATTCATATATGTATGAAAGATAGTTTTGCGGAGACCTCTTTAATCCGAGCTGTGCTATAGGAGTAGGGAACCTATATTATTAATCTCTATCGATGAGTGTATAATTAGTAAAGTATCACTTTCCATTTTACCGAACGTCTTTATTTTCTTGTCCAACTTTCAATTTCTTTATTTTTATATAGATTATATATATATATATATATATATATATTTCTCTCTCTTTAGTCATTTAAGAGTATTGATCTATTTTATACAACAAACTTCTACATATTATGCTCATAATGGAGGTGGAATCCCATTTAATAAAATGAATAGAATTAAGACACTAAAATGAAATTTGATAGTACCTTTATGGAGCTTTATGGACTTTTGTACAAGTTAGACTATTCGCAAGTTATGCTGCCTAAATGACTAATTTAAATTTTATAAGTTCCTTAACAAAGCAATTCATCTTATAACTCCTAAGATCTATGGCAAGATTATACCGCTTAAATAGTCACTGGTATATAGGGTTACTATATTTTCCTGTTAGGAACATTCTGGAACCAAACCATGTTAAAAGCTCTTAGATCAATATGGACTTAGAAAAGCAGAAATTAAATATTCAATAAATTTTAAGACATATAGGGGATTCCAAACTATCAAGAATATTATTATTATTATTATTATTATTATTATTATTATTATTAAAAGAATAGACACTCATAGGATTTAAATTTTTTATATCTGACAAATAAGGTATAGATGCCAATTATTTGTAGGTTCTCAAGTGATTTGAATGCATGTTCTATTTTAATCATTTATATTATAGTCATTTCATTCTTAATCACTCTTTATTTCATCTTATCTTTAAGATTTTTTTTATTTGAATTACTTCATGGTCGTAAATATGTTTAAATAAAATTATTTATTTTTATATCCTATTTACATTATCCAATAAATTTTATAATTTAAATGATGGATGGGAATTCATGTAAGAACCCACAATCGTTAGCTAGGGTAACAACCTTGGTGCATTTTGTTGAAACAAATTATTAAAGACATATCCAATAAAAAGATATGGGTATGAATTATTGAGACGTATCCACTGAAAGGATACGAATATGAGATATTGAGATGTATCCGATAAAGGGATACGGGTATGAATTATTGAGACGTATCTAGTCCTAGGAATTTTCTTATTGTCCAGACCTTTTGATATGTCATTCTTGGTTAATCACTATGTATGTCTGACTCTAAAGTGGCGGCCACTAGATGTCTATTTGTTAGGATTTTGTGAAGTGTTATTAGCCTTGTGTGGACTATTTCCTTATTATACCATATATATATTGTGAAATTGTTGAATTACATTTCAAAGTATGTCTAATGTCTTTCATCAATATTTTTTTTAAATGTAAAAAAAAAAGGGTTATTTTAGGTTGGCTAGACTAAGTTATGCACTGGTCACAACTAATGAATTTAGGTCGTGACAAAGTTGTTATCAAAGCCAGGTTTATCTAGATTTGCCTAGGTTATGGTAGCCATTAGGTTAGCAAGTAATGGAATATTCTATGTCATTGTGTAAATTGGCCAGCATATCTTACATACAGAAGGTTATTGTTACCAAATCCACATCATTGAGTCTTTAATCATAGGAAATGTGTCATATATATTTAAGTAGCTATAGAATTTATTAGAATAACCATTTGAATCCAAATTACTTATCTCAAGTAAAGGATGCCATCAAGGAAAAGGACAACTCCTAAAAGGTTTGTTCCTGATGAGGCTTCCTCCGTACCTCGTAACGTCGTTTTAACTTCCAAAAGCCGAGGGCGTAAGGCTGGTAGAGGCTGTAGACATAGCAGTAAACTAGAACGTGGTCAAAGAAATGAGACTATTAAAGGGGTTGAAGATGAATTGCCTAAAATAAGCAAGAAAATGTTACAATAGCTAATTTAGTTATTGGAATGCTCGATATACAATAAATAATAAGAGAAATGATGGGCATGATGATGCAGCAACAACAGCAAGGTAGAGGACATCATGTAGACCCCGAGCCTCAAAGAGAGGTTAGACCAGTTAAAGAACAACCAAGTCGACAAGAGAGGGGCATTGAGGTTCAGTTGTTAGACTTTATGAAACTCAAGCTTCCTTTCTTTATAAGTGCAGAAGCAATGGAGGACCTACAAAACTTTCTAGATGAGGTAGACTAGCTTTGTAGGACACTTGGGTGTTCCTCAGCTATATCAACAGAGTTGGTAGAACTCTGACTATTAGGAGTAGCCCAAACTTGGTTTAAAACCATGATGCAGGGAATACCTCAAGATTTGCCTCCTTTGAATAGGAGGAATTCACATAATTATTTTTTAGGAAATTTCTCTTTTAATCAGTGAGAGATGTAAAGGCTAGAGAATTTGAGGTATTGAGATAAAGAGAAAAGAAGCTCATTCTAGAATATGAAGTGATATTTATTTAATTGTCGTAGTATGCTCCACACTTAGTGAAAAATGATAACATGCGTGCAAAGCACTTTGTCTATAGGCTTCTAGATTACTTATATTGATCAGTAGCCAAACCACAATATGATTCCTATGAAGATGTGGTTGATAGTGCAAAATTCTTTGAAGCTAGGTTTAGAGGTAACAGAAATATGAAAAAGCATTGTAAACGGCAACATACTGGAGGTGATCAAAGTGGTCAACTAGGTCATGGTGGTAACAATAATGGTAGAGAGATCATAGTGAGTCATCAAGGCTATCAAAGGAATTCTCACCAATGGGGAGCCCACAATGGCCATTCTTCAAGCATTGTACAGAGTAATGGTAAGGGGCGATCATTTTGTCCCATCCTCCTTGCCTCACTTATGGAAAATACATATTAGTATTTATTTTGTGATTGGGAAGGTATGTTACTAGTGTAGTTAATAAGGCCACTTTAATAAGGATGGTCCTATGCTATCTGCACCACCATTCTTTAGTCAAGCGTCTGCACTACTGTGCTATTATCATCTCTAATACCAGCACTACCTTTGAGGCAAATTGGGGGTCCTGCAAGTCATGGATCTAGTGAATCGCAAATTAATGGCAAAGGTTCAGGGGGTAGGAATCAAAGATATGCGAGGAGAGGACAGGCCCATGTTTTTGCTATAACTCATTAAGATACTCAAACATCTAATGCTATAGTTGCAATTATGCTTCTAGTTTGTTCTTTTGATGCACATGTTTTATTTGATCCTAGGGCTACCTATTCCTTCGTGTCCTTATTCTTCGCATTACAATTTGGTAAGGATGTAACACTCTTAGATACACCATTAGTAGTATCTACACCTGTCGGAGATCCAGTTATCGTTGATCATGTGTATCATGAATGTGTAGTATATTAAAAGAAATTAAGTTACTAGTTAATTTGATAGTCCTTGATATGATGAATTTTGATGTGATTTTAGGCATGGATTAGCTATCTTCATGCAATTCATGTCTGAATGTCACAACAAAGTGGTGAAATTTGAGCTGCCAGAGGGGGATAATTTTACTTTTCATGGAAATCAAAGTTTAGCACCTAATAATTTAATTTCTACTATTAGTGCTAGTAAATTGTTAAACTTAGTTTGTGTCTATACCCCTATATCGTATGTCCCTTGTAAAGCTTAAGGAGTTGAACAAGCAACTACAAGATCTTCTTGACAAGGGATTCATACACCCTAGTTCTTCACCATAGGGTGCTCCAGTATTGTTCATGAAGAAGAAGAATGGTTCCATAAGGTTGTGTGTTGATTAAAGGCAATTGAACAAGGTGACAGTAAAAAACAAATATCCATTACCACAAATAGATAACTTGTTTAACCAACTTCAAGGGACCCAATTTTTCTATAAGATTGACTTGCAATCAAGGTATTATCAATTGAAGATTCGAGGGGAAGACATTCCAAAGATAGCTTTTAGGACTCGTTATGGGCATTACGAATTCTTGGTTATGTAGTTTGGTCTTACAAATGCTCCAACAACTTTTATGGACTTGATGAATTGAGTCTTTAAGCCATACTTGGATCATTTTGTTATTGTCTTCATTGACAATATCCTTGTGTACTAAAAAAGCAACACAGTTAGACCATACAATATCCAAGGATAATGTTAGTGCATATTTAAAGAAAGTAGAGGCAGTTCATAATTGGCTCAGACCCACCACAGTGACTAAGATATGTAGTTTTCTCAAGTTAGCTGGTTATTACCATAGATTTGTTAAAGACTTTTCCAAGCTTGTCACTCCTTTAACTAGTTTAACTAGAAAAGGTGTGGAGTTTCAATGGACAAATGCTTATGCAGGGAGTTTTCAAAAATTAAAGGAATGCTTAACTTTAGCACCAGTATTGGCTCTTCCTTTTAGGAGTGGCGGGTATACAGTTTACTAGGATACCTCAAGAGTGGGATTGGGTTGTGTATTAATGCAGTATAAAAGGGTGATGGCCTATGCATCTAGGCAACTTAAAAAGCATGAACAGAATTATCCCACTCATGATTTAGGGATGGTTGCAATTATATTTTTCTTAAAGATATGGAGACACTACTTCTATGGCGAAACCTATGAAATCTACACTAAAAACAAGAGTCTTAATTATAGATTTCAACAGAGTGACTTGAACTTAAGACAAAGGAGATGGGTGGAACTCTTGAAGGACTATGATTGCAATATTTTATACCACTCAGGTAAGGCTAACATAGTTGCTGACGTTTTGAGTAAGAAGTCTATAGGTAGCTTGGCTCATATAGTTGGAAACAAGAGGCTAATTACGAAAGAATTCCAAAAGATTATTGAAAGTAGAGTACAATTTGAGATATCAAGGTTTGGCTCACTACTAGCCTATGTACAATTTCGTTCTACCTTAGTGGATAGAATTAAGGTAGTATAAGACTAAGACATTTAGTTAAAGAGGATTATGGAAGAAGTCAATGAAGGAAAGGTACAAGAGTTTTCACTAGATGATGAAGGTGTTCTAAGATGTGGCCAGTATTGGAGGAAGCTCATCACTCTGCATACACTTTTCATCCAAGTTTCAATAAAATGTAACATGATTTGAGGGAGTTGTATTGGTCGAAAGGGATGAAAAAGGATGTAGCAGAGTTCATTTCTAGATGCCTAGTGTGTCAACAAGTGAAGGCTAAATACTAGAAACCCACAGGCTTGCTTTAGCAAATTGAGATTTCGGAATGGAAGTGGGAAAGGATCACAATGGATTTTGTTGCTAGCTTGCCCAAGACCTTTAAAAGTTATTATTCAATATCGGTAATTGTAGATCAGTTAACTAAGATTGCCCACTTCCTACTTATAAAGTCTACCTATAGTATAGCCCAATAAGCTAAGTTATACTTAGATGAGATCGTCTCCCTTCATGGTGTGCTAGTATATATTATTTCTGACTGTAGGCCACAATTTACAGCCAAGTTTTAGAAGTCTTTCCAAGGAGCCTTAAGGACTTGTTTAGATCTAAGCACAATCTTTCATCCTCAAACTGATGGATAATTAGAGCGTACAATTCAAATATTGGAAGATATACTTTATACATGTGTTTTGGATCTTAGTGACAGTTAGGATAAACACTTGCATTTGATGGAGTTTTCCTACAATAATAGCTATTAATCTAGTATATAAATGGTGCCTTTTGAGGCACTATATGGTAGACGTTGTAGGTCGCCAATTGGTTGGTTTGAAGTAAGTGAGTCTAAACTCTTGGGCCCAGACTTAAATACAAGAATCAATGGCCAAAGTCAAATTGATTCATGAAAGGTTATTGGCGGTCTAGAATAGGCAAAAAAACATATGTAGATAATAGGAGGCGTGGCTTAGAATTTGTAGTTAGAGACCTTGCGTTCTTATGAATATCATCCATGAAAGGTGTTTTACGATTTGGAAGGAAGGGAAAGTTAAATCCTAGATACATTGGACCATTCAAGATACTAAAGAGGGTGGGCACTGTAGCATATCGTTTGGCTCTTTTACCAAATTTTGTGAATGTGCATCCTATCTTCCATCTATCTATGCTTCGAAAATATTTACCTGATCCTCCTCATGTCATTTAACTGCAATCAATACAATTAGATGAGTAATTCTTCTACGTGGAGCAACCTATCGCCATAACTAACAGACAAGTCAAGAGACTGAGGAACAAAGACATAGCTTCATTCAAAGTGGTGTGGCAGAATCATACAGGTGAAGAAGCAACTTGGGAAGCCGAAGAAGTCATGTAAGACAAGTACCCCTATTTCTTTGTTTCTAGTGGTAAGTAGCCTCAATAAAATTCAGAGACCGAATTGTTTTTAAGGGGAAGAGAATATAATAAACCAAAAATATATAAATATTAAGAATAACATTAGAAAAATAAAATAAAATTTTATGGACTAAAATTAAAGGAAAAAAATAATATTTAGGGTACAAATTATAATTTTAACTATTTTTAGGGACTAAAATGAAAAGAAAAATATTTTCTTAGATGAAAAATATAATTCTAACCATTACATAGTATTTTACATAGTAAATGCCGATAAAAATGCATGATTACTGTGTAAAATTCGGCTAAAAGCATGGTTACTATTTGCATAGTGCAAAATAGTAACTTGCATAGTAACTTAAAAAATTTTATAAATAGCACAAACATTTCTTAATATTCTTATTCAAATGGGAAAGATTGGTTAAAGGAGCATTCATATATGTGTGAGAGGTAGCTTTACAAAGACCTCTTTAATCCAAGTTATTCCATAGGAGTAGGGGATCTCTATTATTAATCCTTATCGATGAGTGTATAATTAGTAAAGTAGCACTTTCCATTCTACCAAACGTCTTTATTTTCTTGTCTAACTTTCAATTTCTTTATTTTTATATGGATTATATTTATATATATATATATATATAGATCTTTCTCTTTCTAGTCTTTTAAGACTATTGATTTATTTTATACAACAAATTTTTACATATTATGCTCATGATGGTGGTGGAATCCCATTTAATAGATGGAGTAGAATTAAGACACTAAAATGAAATTTAATACTACCTTTATGAAGCTTTATAAACTTTTATACAAGTAAGACAATGGCAGGCTATGCTGCCTAAATGACTAATTTAAATTTTATAAGTTCCTTAGCAAAGCAATTCATCCCATGACTCCTGAGATTTATGGCAAGATTATACCGCCTAAATGGTTATTGATACATGGGGTTACTATATTTTCCTACTAGGAATATTCTTGAACCAAACCATTTTAAAAGCTTATAGATCAATCTTGACATAAAAAAGCATACACTAAATATTTAGTAAATTTTAAAACATAAAGGGGATTCCAAACTATCAAAAATATTATTATTATTATTATTATTATTATTAAAAGACTAGACACTTATAGGATTTAAACTTTCCATATCTAACAAATAAGGTATAGATGTTAATGATCCGCAAGTTCTACTTTAATCCTTTATATTATTGTCATTTTATTCTTAATCACTCTTTATTTCATTTTATCTTCATGATTATTTTTATTTAAATTACTTTATGGTAGTAAATATATTTATATGAAATTATTTATTTTTATATCCTATTTAAACTATTTAATAAATTTTATAATTTAAAGGATGGATGAGAATTTATATAAGAATTTCATAGTCATTAGCGGGGGTAACAACCTTGGTATATCATGTTGAAATGAATTATTAAAGACATATCCAGTCAAGGGATACAGGTATGAATTATTGAGACATATCCAGTGAAAGGATATAGATATGAAATATTGAGATGTATTCGGTAAAGAGATATGAGTATAAATTATTGAAATGTATCTGTGAAGGGATACATATATGAAATATTGAGATGTGTCTGGGGAAGGGATACAAATATGAATTATTAAGACGTATCTGATAAAAGGATACATTATGAATTATTGAAACATATTTGGTAAATGAATATGAGTAGATGATCTTAGTTCTTTCCTTGATACCTGCTTCATATAAAATTGTATTATCAAAACTTGTTGTTTGTTAAAAATTCTAAGGTCTCTATTATTTTTCTTTTCACTTACTTTGTTATTTATTCATTTACTAAGTTAATGGTAGACTTAAACCTCTATCTTTAATATTTTTCAAATCAATAAGTGCTAATTAAGTTGCCTAGGGAATTTTCTTATTGTCCAGACTTTTTGTTATGTCATCTTAGTTATTCACAGTGTACGTCTGACTCCAAAGTGATGGATACTAGATATCTGTGTGTTTAGGATTTTGTGAAGTGTTGTAAGCCTTGTGTAGGCTATTTCCTTATTATACCAAATATATATTGTGAAATTGTTGAATTACATTTCAAAGTATGTCTAATGTCTATCATTGATATTGTTTTTGAAAATGTAACAAAAAAAAAAAGAGTTATTTTATTCTGGCTGGGCTAAGTTGATCTAACCTATGCACTGGTTACGACCAATGAATTTGGGTCTTGACAAAGAACCTCTTAATCTCAGGCTAAGGTACAAGAAAATGCAGTAACCCCACTTATAGTAACTATTTAGGCGGTATAAACCTACTATAAATCTCATGATTTATGGAATAAATTACTTTGCCATAGAACTCGTAGGATCAAAATTAGTCATTTAGGCAGCATAGTCTGTTGTAGTCTTACATGTCCAAAGTCTATAAGGCTCCATAAAGGTACTATTTAATTTCATTTTAATGTCTAGTTTTCCTTATTCTATTACATGGGATTCCACTATCAATGTGTACATAATATGTAGAAATTAGCTGTATAAAATAGTTCAATACTTTTAAAAGATTAGTTCTCATAAAATAAAAATATAATCTAAGTCAAAATAAGGATATTAGATATTTATTCCAAACCAAAATGCATAGTAAAAATATTCACAAAAAATATAGTACATTTTTAGTTCTTTAAAAATTTAATAATAGTAATAACAATAAGGCTCTGTTTGGTATCAAGAATTGAAATCAGAATGTAAAATTATAATTCCAATTTCAATCCTGCTAGAATTGGAATTGATTTAGAATTTCAAAATTTATGTTTGGGTCAGTAAAGAATTAGAATCTACAATCGTAATTCCAAATTTAATTATAATTTTATTAGTTAGATAAAAGATAAATATTTTTTAAAATGATAAACATGAATAATATATTAAAATTAATTTATAATTTATTTTAAAAAAAATATTTTCTTTTTCTTATTTAGATTAGACGATATAAGATACTATTTTCATTGATTGTAACATTACATTATATTTAGCATGAAAAATAATATTTTTAAAGAAGATTATTTGATATGTCATGTGTGTGATAAATGTTCTGTTATGGATGTGTAAGCACATACGTGTGTAATGTTGTCTTATATCATATGCATATTATAGTGTTGTGTTGTAATATTAAGTTATACTAATGTGTATAAGCATATACATATACAGTCATATTATCTTTTTAAGACTAGTATATCTAATGTTTTTATATCATATTACATTTTCATTATATATATGTGTGTGTGTGTGTATGTGCAAGCGCGCGTGTGTGTGCATGTTCATGCATATGCATGCGGTTATATGTAACATATTTATTATAAATATATTTATGTTTATACGTATAGGTACATGTGTGCACATATTTTTACTACATATTCGTTATATGTATTTGTGTGTGTGTGTATGTTTTACATATTCAATATATATGTACATATGTGCATATGCACATACATGTATTCATGCGTGTATATAACAAATTCAATATATATGTATTTTATATTTGTACATGTAAATGGATGTACACGTGCACGTGCATGTGCCTTTGTGTTACATATTACAAATATATATATATATATATATATATGTGTGTGTGTGTGTGTGTGTGTGTGTGTTCGCGTACATGTACATGTGCGTGTATATAACATATTCATTATATATGTATATATATATACATATGCGTT
This sequence comes from Delonix regia, assembly GCA_037074485.1. Classification (NCBI taxonomy): domain Eukaryota; kingdom Viridiplantae; phylum Streptophyta; class Magnoliopsida; order Fabales; family Fabaceae; genus Delonix; species Delonix regia. The sequence continues at coordinate 11,429,375 of CM073459.1, forward strand.
TATATTACATTTTCGTTGTGTTTGTATGTGTGCGTGTGCGCGCTACATGTTCAGTATATATATATATATATATATGTGTGTGTGTGTGTGTGTGTGTGTGTGAGCATGCGAGTGTATTATGTGTGTATATGTATGTGTACTTTATTAATTAAAAAATTAAAAATAAACAATTCAATTATTTTATAATTATATTAATATTAAAATTTAAAAATATAACATTCGAAGCTAAATGTTATTAATGACTTTTAAAAATATAAAGGTTTGGTTAGAAGTAGGAGAGTTTCCCTTCAATTCTAATATTTAGAATTGTAATTTAGAAGGTTGGGAATAAAAATTGGAAATGACTTTTTCTAGTTATATTTGAATTCCATGGAATTAGTATATGTAATTAGAAACGTAACTCTAAAAGATCACCCAACACAAAAAAATTGGAATTGTTGAGCCCAATTCTTGACGCAAAATGGGCACTAATAATAATTATAATTATAATAACAACAACAATGATAATATCATTAATTGGTTTAAGAGAAATCAATTCTGACCATTTTTGGATTTAATATAGCTAAAGTCAAACCTTTAGAATAATATACTGTTATTAAATATTTTATTTAATTATAAACATATACTAAACAATTTATATGAAAATATACATTTTATTTATAAATATAAATACCTTCATAATAGTTACTTGATACAAACATATTATACACATTATCCTTATAATAAAAGTACATATAACAAATGACAATATAATTCTATAGTCTATCACATGGTTTGCTTTCTCTTATCTTCATTGAAACATTTACTTAAAAAATGTTAATTAACTTAGGTGAGATTATAAATCTCAGTAGTCATGTATTTTATTCAAAATATACAAGCATAATATTATACATACAATAAAAACTAGGAGTTTTAATCTAGACTATGTAACTTAATACATATTTGGTTTCTCTTTGTAACCACAATCTCATACTTGTGGCTACCTCATCATATATCATAATTGTTATCATGTCGTAATATTAGTCAATACATCATTATGGTGAGTCTAAAAAAAATAAAGAGTTCAATCTGTCTTTGAAAATTATCCTGTGGCAATTTACAGATGAACCAAGCTTACCAACTGCATACATAACAAGATATGCTAAAATATATTAATAATCTAGTTCTAAATAGGTATATAAAAAATAAAAGTACAAACTACCTACTATACAAGTTAGAAATCTAAAACACTTCTACCACTACATCTTTCTCTTCTCTCGAATGAAAAAAAAAAAAAAACTAAGAATGAATTGTGGTTTATATAAAAGATTTTAAATTATTATACAAGTTATTATTTGACATTATGTAAATAGTATCCTAACACATTTTGTAGATAGTTTACTATACAAATAGTATGTAATGTTGAAACTATATTTTTATCTCAGACAATATTTTTTTCATTTTAATCCCTAATAAAAATGTTAAATTATAATTATTACCCCAAACATTATTTTTATTTCATTTTAGTCCTTATGCCTTGTTGACACACTGGCAATTTTGTGGAAAATTTAAAACTATAATTTTATTTGAGATAATATTCTTTTCATTTTATTTTCATCCGTAAAAAGAGTTAAAATCATAATTTCTACCTAATATTATTTTTGTCCTTCATTTTAATCCTTAGAATTATGTTTTTAATTCCATTTTCATGGCACATTAAATTCTTATAGGCCAACTAATAATTATATGTTAGCTTGACAAAATTAACTTTCACTTAATTAGACCTCATATATATTTAATATACTCCTAATAAATTTATATTTTTAATTAAAATTGGTTTAAAAATACTAAAATGTTACACCCGACCTAGTCATATTTACAAACTCTTATTTTTAATCCGGTCCAATATAATCAAGCTAGACAAGACTAGTTCAACTGGACTATCATCCCTACTACTCAAGTTTAGCAAGATCGTATGAACATTGCTTTCTTTCTAAAGCTAATTTCTGTAACAGTTATTTGCCCCTCCTACTTTGAACAAAATTAAACTATCATCATTCATAATCAAAATTACACAACTTCTTACTACTAGCTATCAGATAAGAAGGGCCATCAGTTCTTTGAAAGTTGTTAAGGGACAATCTCTGGAGAATCAATAACCATAATTACTTCTTGTGGAGGTAAAAAAGTCTGGGTACTTATCATTGTAGTCTTCATAGCTTGAGAAACATCAGTGGCTCCATGCAGGATAATTTTGCATATCAATATATGGTAGCATTATGACAAACGCACAAGTTAACTACAAAGTTGTCAAACTTATGAGTTTAACAAAATCAAAAAAAAAAAAAAAAAAAAGGTGACTTGTAAGGTCAATTGTAAGTCCTTTAATTATAAATAACTATTAAAATGAGCATAATAGAAGTAGGTCAGTGATAAGGCTCTTCATGCTCACTTGAGTGGTCTTGGGTTTAAATCCTAACAAAGGACAAACATTATAAAATATAATGTAATAGTGAGTAAAAAACTATTAAAATATATAGGTACATTGTTAAATTCATTATTTTAAAATTATGGAACATCAAAAGAAATAAAACAAAATAAAAAGGACTTGAGAAGCCTCAAAATATAAGGAAATGGATATTCCCAAATATATGTGAATTTGATAAAATTTGAAGTATTAAAATTCAATGGTTTTGATTTTAAACAAATATTAAAAATTATTTAATACTCATTAAACTCTGTATCGTTAGAGATATAAATTTAATTACTCAAATCTTCTCAATTTTCAAAATATTTATTTAGTTTATTAATTTTATTTATTACTTTAAAATAGTCCTTTAAATTCAAAGCTTTTAAAATGATATTATAAATTTCAATTTCGTCTTGTAAACTTCCTAGTTAAGACATTTTACGGTGTTTATCATTGTGTTAACATGAAAATCACTTTTATGTTTTCTTTTATACTAAATTATGGGGTTATACACACTCAGTATATTTTTTTTCAAAAAAAAAAAAGAAAAAAGAAAAAAGTAATAAAAAAACCTAAATGCTTCATTATCCAAACTTGAATGACCGAAAGAGTATGGTGGGCACTTTTTTTTTTTTTTTTTTCTGGCATTTGTTTAAAAATGTTTGTGTCTAATTTGATTTGCATTTGAAGTGGGCGTCTAATGCAACACTTAAAATATTTTCGTTTTTTTTTATTCTTTTGTTGTTTTCCCTTATTAAAATAAACGCTAATTGGATACCATCTTTCATCATTTAAATCACAAAAATAAATGTTGGTAAGAGTCTTAACAAGTTTCACTTGAATGAGATTTTTATATTTAAATTTTCACTTCAAATTATAAATGACATTTTAAAATGATAAATAAAATTTAAATGATATAATACTATTTTAATCGAACTATTTAATTGAAATAATAACTTTCTCTAGCTAATGAAATTTGGCCCGAATAACAGAAAATGCTGGAATAAAAAGTATATTTACCAAATTTAATGATAAAATAAGGTATGGACCAGAGACTCACAGTGATTAAATAGAGAAACACTCTTTTGAACTTGGGCTGAAATTGAAAGTTTACTTGGCCCATATTCCAAGCAAAAGAACCTTAAGCTTTGAACTCAATAAGTAAGCCCAACCCAATATAGTGATTACCAAAGCAAAATGAACTTAATATCATGGAATTGTTCATGTTTTGGGTTTCCATGACTGCTTTTAGGCCTTGTTTGACACATAAAAACAGATTTTAATTGAAAGAGAAAGAGAAATGAATGAAAATAAGGTGGAATGAAATAAAAAAAATTTGATTAAAAATCTGTTTAATATGTTAAGAATAAAAAGAAATGAAATGAATTTGTTTAATATGATAAAAATGATAATATAATCAAAATAATAACAGGCCCAAAAGACCAAATTGCCCTTGCTTTATACAATCATCATGTGTGTTGCACAACTCCTGCATCAATCATGTGATGTGTTATGGTAAGGTAAAGAGTAAATTAGGGGTAATTTTGTATTTTTGTTGCCCATTCGTTGGAATTCTCCGTACGTTTCCTCCTCCCTTTTGACGGAATTTTCTCTCCTAGTAATGGTGGGAGATCAGTCTCCTAGAGTTGGTGAAGAATAAATTAGAAGCACTTTTGTAGCTTTGCTGCCCATTCTCTTAAATTTCTTCCCCTTTTGACGCAATTCTCTCTCCTCATGATGGCGGGTGATCAATCTCCCATGAAAGCCTTAAACCCAATCACCAAACAACCCTGGCATCATTTCCTTAACCCATGGCAACAATTCCCATGCACCAAACAAACCCCTATTATGGTAAAAAAAAGTAAGTAAATGATACAAATTCTCATTGTAATTATTATCATTATTTTATTTTTATCTTTTTTTTTATAGAGACTACGTTATATAGCAATAAAATGGAGGAATTAGGAGAAAAAATTTCAACTAACATGTGGCAAAGTGGTGGAGGCCTTTCTATGTTCTTTGTTGTCAACCGAGAGCATGAATAGGAAGGGTTGGGATTCTCATCGTCTTCTCCATTTAAGAGCAACAAAATCTACAAACGAAAATAGTAAGGGTTGGGTTCTCTTTGGTTAGAGAAGACAAAGAGAATCCCTATCCATCCTTCGTGCCCTCCAGCCTCATCCTATCATCACCCATGCCTTATTTTTGGCGTTATTGTACAAGAACACTAGCGGCTTCCCTTCCTCCCTCATTCTTGGCTTCCAGCCAATAGATCTTCATCCTTTTCATGGTGCAATGATTGTGGGGTTAGCTCCTTGGGTGAAATTTGGAGTGTTTGATCTTGAATCCTCTTGATAGTTCATTCCTTTGGCTTCTTTGTAACCTTTATTTCCATTACTAACTTGTCTATGATGTTATAATTTTGGGGGTTTTTATTTATTGTTGTAGGAAAATCTCTTCAATTGATAGTTGATTGAACTACTCAATAGATTAACATCCTGACTTTTTCTCCCTAAGTTAAGCTCTAAGCAAATATAAGTTGGTTGAGAATTAATTTGAATCATAAAAAAAGTTCAAGCTAGTATGAGAAGTAAGGATTGATTAAGTAGTAAATTAATTAAATTAAGGGGGAACTTAGTTGTAGTTGGTGCAGGAATAAATATCTTATTTTGATATGTCTAAAGGTGTTGGTTATATGTCTAAGAAACACTAGTGTATAATACGTTTATAAATGTGTTTTTACATACTATTTCAAATATTCCCATTGAAGAGTTTAATATTGGTTTAGCATTAAGAGAACCATTTCCATTATGCAATCACTATAAATAGATAGTAAATCATGACACATTATAAAATTGTTCATCAATCACTAAAAAAAATTAGAGTTTTAATAGTGACTTTTAACGACAACTCAAAAATTTCATCACTAAAAATATGCTTTTAGTAACGATATTTATGAACTATGGCTAAAAAGTGTTACTAAAACTATGTTCATAAAAGAAGTTGAAACTTTTTGTGCTACTAGAGTTTCTCTAGTAGATTTTGGGTCATTAGATCAAGATTTAATGAACCAAATTTTATTGAATTATATTTTAAAAATAAATTTAAGAAATTATTTGATAAATTTTGAGCCATTGCAGAATCTCCTATTACTGCAAGAGATCTGCAAGTGTCTTTTGATGCGTCTCTGGGTGCATGTACGTGTGATGTGCAAGTGGGTGTGTGGGTGCTTTTATTATCTTGGATTTCCTTTTAATGATGTTCTAATAATTCTTAATTCATGTGTAAATGTGTGACTTTTGTGAGAAAATTGAATTAAACACTATTTTGATCATTAATTTATTTGTCGAATTCTCATTATGTCCTTTACTAATTTTAAATCTCAATTTGATAACTTATTTATAAGTTTAGTCTCAATTTAGTTCTTAATTATTTTTTATTTTTAATTTGATTCCTAACTAATATACAAAAATAATATTTTTAGTCCATCGATTTTAACTAATTTTGTACTAAATATGCTAACATTCATATTAATGAGAGACTAAATTGAAAATGGATTAATAAGTTAAGGACCAATTTAAAACTTAGTGAAGTTCCAAAATGATGATATACTCTTAGACTATATATATGTAGGTTTTTTCTATCGTAATAATATAATTAAAAAAAAGTATATTCAAATTATTAATTCGCAAAATGTTTAAAGTGACTCACCTACAAATATAACGAGTCGTTTTAGTAAATTTTTAAATGAGCCCCTGTAACACCTAACAACCCAGTCGGAGGGTCAACCACGACGCAGATAGCGCAAAAATAAAAGAAAACCAAATTTTCTCTAAAAATGATTTAAAAATCTATTTATTTTAGAAGTCACCACTAGAATTTTTAACTGAAAACTTTGTAAAACTAATTTGAAAACAAAAATAAAAATAGATGAGTTTGAGAGTTTATTTGAGTATGGAGAAAGATGTTAGATACCCTATAATATTTGCCCGTTAGGGAACCACCTTAAACTAGTAAATGAAACCAATGTAATATGACCTTAAATTTATTTCGATTACTCTTACTAACACGCATGCACGTTAAATAAAGAAGACAAAAACAAAAACAATAAAAACAAACAAATTGATATTTACAAGAGGCGGATTTGATCTAAGATGAGAATCTAGGGCTTAAAAACCTAACAATAGGGATCAAAGTCTTCGTAATTCGACTAAAAAATGTGTGTCAGTTGCTTAGTAGTTTTTATTTTTGTGAAAAGAACAAGATAGTTGAAATCGAAAAAAGATTTTTGTAAATAAAACAAACTTAATATTGAGTTGGTGTGTTTTAATTTTACGAAATCAATTTAATATGATTTTCTTGCCCTCTTCATTTTCTCTTAATTTTTTTGGATTTTTGGAATTTGGATTTTAATTTTAATTTTGAAAGTGAAATGAAATTACGATGGAAAAGGATTTTTAGGATTTTTGAATTTATGTCTTTTGGATTTTTTGGAAATTATAATTCTTGTTTAATGTTCCAAAATGAAATGAAATTATTTAGGGGAAATATCATTGGGCTTTTTGATTTTGTGTTTTTTTATTTTTGAAATTCCAATTCTTTATTTTAATTTCCAAAAGAAATGAAATTATTAAGGGCAAATATTTTTTGGCTTTTAAGGTTTTTCAAAATCAGGATTTTAATTTTAATTTTCAAAGGGTTTTAGATTTACAACCAGTAGACAAAGTAAATAATTATTAAATCCTAAATGTTTAGTGAGACTAAAATTTCACATGGCCATTCTTATTAATTTTTAAGTGTTTAAAGATATTACCAATCTCATTCGGTGATTATTAAATTAAAAAATTGAAAGTTTGATTATTTCAGTAACCTAGCATTTATTTATTATTATTTTTTGAAATTTTGAAAATCAAACGTTAACTTTCAAAATATAAAGAAACTAGGGTCTCATATGGTTTTTAGAAGTTAATTTTTTTTAAGTATCTTTAGAGACCCATGATCTCACACGTCAACTTTGCTTTTTTAAAAAATGTAAGATAAATATTAAAATAATTCATTTTATACTATTTATTTATTTTATAAATGTTATATTAACTTTTGAAACTTAAATAGACCAAGTCACACACGGTATCTACTCAATAATCCTAATTGCCTGGGAAGATTAACCCTTTCACACAACAACTTTTCAAATAATTTTACAACTAAAAAATTATTTTTGTTTTGTATTTTTGAAAAATTATATATTAATTCTCAGTTTATGAAAACTAAAAGTCTCATGTGGCTTTGATGGTTGACAGCCCAAATGCCTAAAGGGACAAAGGATCCCACATGATTGCTTCTATATTTAAATAGAAAAAATATTTTTGTGATTTGAATTTATAATTGGATTTAAAGAAAAATGATTTTTATCCTTCAAAATTTGATGGCATATTTCAGGTTTCATTTATTATTCCACTTATTAATTTGCAAAATCTTAAGTCAAGACAAAATGAACCCTTTTTGACCTTTAAGAAAATCATGATTAATATTGTCACACAACCTTCTTTATTCTTAGATCCAAATCATACAGTGTAAGCATGAACAAATAAATGCAAAATCACTATAGACATGAACATTATGCCTTAGGTATGCAAGGTTCTTAATTCATTGGCGTGAAGATAAAGCTAAATAAAATAAATCTAATGACATCAAATAAAGAATGAACAAAGAAGAATAAAACAAAAAGGTAGCTTTTTTTTTTTTTTTTTGCCAAAAACAAAAAGGTAGTTAAGTAGAAAAAAAGAATAAATAGTTATACTCCCGAACAAAGATCACATGCTGTACAACATTTGTACTATACAACTAAATTTTTTTTTTATTAATTTTCCTTTTATATATATATATAATATAACTCACACCTGCTGTGAGGCATATATGTGGTGATCCAGGTTCTACTCATGCCACTGTCTTGAAATAATGCTTACAGATTTCACTCAACTCTTCTCATATGATGTATCAAGCTCAGGAAGAAACAAATAGGCCATACATTATCAATGTAGGTATGGGTCTGTGATTTTTATTCATTTTTTAATTTCAACCAGTAGCTTTCTAGAGAAGAAATACCCATAACAAATCCAGTGACTCAAATGCTTGCCCAAATTCTACCAGCTCCAAGAAGCAGACAAGCAATGACTCAGGTAAAAGAAAGTGAGTTTCGGATTACCTATCCTTGCTTTAGCTTGTGCTTTTCACTCTCCGAGCTCTCTCTTTGATCATTTTCTTTTTGTTTCTATTTTTCCCCTGCTGTTCGTTCAACTTTTCCTCTCTTCCATATTTTCTCCTTAATTTCTTCTTCCACTGCTCTGTTTTATCATTTGAAAACCAGAGGAGTTTCTTTCTTCCTCAGGCACTCACTTTTCTTCTTCTTTACTATATGCTCATCTCTGTTTCGCCTCTCATTCTCTTTTTTTTTTTTTCGTTTCTTCTTTCCTTGAGCTCTCTTTCCTTTTCTTCCTCTGTTCTCTCGGTCTCTTCTCTGACTCACACCTCCATCTCCAGCTCACTCTCGAATCCCTGCTTCCTTTGGCATGAAAGCAGGGACCATTCTTTCGTGCTTAACTTCTTTGGTGATACGTTTCTTCTCAAATCTCCCTACCTCTCATTCTCTCTTTTCCACTCCTTCTTCTCATCTTCTTCTCGTCTTCTTCACCAGTTTTCTTCCATTCTTCCTCTTCTGTTGCTGCCTCTTTTTCTCTAAGTCTCCCCACTCTTAACGTCTCATTCTCTGTTGTTGTCCCCTTTTTCTTTTTCAAGTGTCCACTCTCTCTCCCTCTATCTCTTGAGCGTTCTCAAAGAGTAAAAAACTGAGAGGCCTCTTTATTTTTGGTTCTTTTCCACTCTCTTTTTAGTCTCTCTTAATGCTTCTCTCGGTCTCTTTTTTCGTCTCAAACCTCAAGCTTTTTCACTCTCTCTCGAAGCTCTTTCTCCTCAATCTCTCGCCGCTTGGTTTCTCCCACATTCTCAGATATGCTCTCGTTTTATCTTCTTCAAAAGTGAACCAGGACTTCCTTCCTCTTCAAACTCCCACTCCTCTCTTTTTTGGTTCTCTCTGCTTTAGCTTTGTCTATTCCTGTTTCCAGACTCACTTCGTGTTATCTCCATCGTTCTGGGTTGCTTCTGCGGATCAGCCTGCAAGTTTCCCTTTTCCTCATTCTATCAAGTAGGATAAGGGAAGTAGTATGTTAAGCCTACGCTTTTGATTATAATTCATGTTTGACCCAAACTTTTGTCCCTGCTTCTGTGCTTCTGTTTTGTCTTGCATTGCTTTTTTTTTTTTTTTGTTCTTCTTTTTAGCTTACTTCATTCATTTTTGCTTGATTTTCCACATAATGTGTTCCCTTCTCATCATTTTTATTTTGAATTTTTTTGCTTTCTTGATTTTTTTTTTTCGTTTTAATTTTCAAAGTTGTTATCTTTCTTAATTAATTACTTTTTTTCACATTTTTAAAATTTTATTTTTCTTTAATTTTCAATTTTTATATTTTCAATTCTTATTGTTGTTTTCTTGATTTCGGGTGTTCTCAGCCTCTCTTCATATATATAAAATATGTATTTAAGAAATTGTAATTTGAGATGTCTACAAGAACTATTACATTTAAGAATTTACATTTGGAATTTTTCTTTCTATGAATTTTTATTTTTAAATTGAAATAGAGTTTCTATTTCTGTCAATTTCACATAAATACTTATAAACAATTATGTACATGTATTATTAATTCTTGTATTTTCTTAATTATTTCAATTATTATTAATATTATGAACTATTTAAAATAAAAAGTTAATATCAGTTATTATATTTTATTATTTTTCTTTTTGAAATTTAGATGACATGATAGGATTACTTTCAAAATATCACAGAAATATAGTATTTTTTTGTCTCCTCCTATAATTGAATTATTAGAATTCATGGTCAAAAACTTGTAATTTGTAATTCTTAATGCATTTATAATAATTTGTCTAATGTCCAATTGCTTTGTGTAAATATAGATGTGTTATGTTATAATTATAAAGTGTGAAAAATATTGATATATTTAAAGTTGTAAATGATATTTATATTTGAATGAACGTAACTCTTTTAATAATATTATTATTAATTTTATAATTTTTTATCATATTATTTATTTAAATATAAAATGTAATTAAATAAAGTTAATTGATTTCATTCATATAAATAATAATATATATAATATTATGATATATTATATTATATGTTATATATATATATATATATATAAAACGAAGGTTCCTTCTAGCAATTCGATTAGCAACACATGGCCGTACCATATTTACGGATCAAATTCATCCAACGAGTGGCTGTGTTGAGTCTAAATATCTCCGATTGATGACTGTAGTGCTGAAAGTTGTTCTGTTCCTCCAAATTTCTTCTACGGAAATGAAAAATTAAAAAAATTTCTGAGGTGACGGTTCTCCCAATGAAAGATCCAATTAACAAGTAAGCCTCTGAGCCTTTCCTTCGAAACCACAACTGTTGACCTTTTCCCCACGGCCAAGTGTTCATATCGTCATGGGGCAAGTCTTGGACAGGTTACAGGGTAATGGGCTATCTTCTGAATTCGAATTTTGTTCCAACTGTAGTCTTTTACTGATGATCACACAGATTGATTCGCAAATTGATTTTTTTTTTTTGGTTATTGTTTTGGGTGGATTTTCTTTTTGTTTATTAATATTGCTTTTTTATCTGCGGTGATAGTCCGTTTGTTCTGAGAAATTAGGAAGGATGGAAAAATAAATGGTTAAAATGGAGACCCGAAACGTTGATTCTTATCTAAATACCTTTAATTTTGAAGCACCTGTTATAACTTATTAATCGCCAGAAGTCTTAGTTTCTGGTCTTTGAAATCTTGAAGTTTCATCAGTACTCTGTTTTGTCCAGCTAATTCATATTGAAGTTTCATCAGTACTCTGTTTGTCCAGCTAATTCATATTAACTTTCTTATTTGTACTCACATAAATACATACGAATATATTACTTAGATTTTCCTTGTAGAGCATCTGCTATGAACTCACAAAAAGAAGAAAAAGATACGCGTCATCCAATTGTGTTGAAAGGAGAGAGGACCCTTTCTGTATGCTTATTGCTTAGAAATTATAGAGTCAGTTCTGTGATTTTACTTTTGCTTTTTTGCATGAAAATTTAGTATCTTGTGTAATTGAATACAAAGAGGCTTTTGTTTAGATAGACAAACCGAAGATGCTAGAATATGAAACGCTAACTTATTATTCCATAAGCCCGAAATCAACAGGGCTGTAATACTTACGGCCTAAATTGCAAATCTTTAGATATTTAAACTTCGAATACTAAATTAATTACGATCCTGTTTCCCTGAATTGGTATTACAAAATTTCTTCTTCCATGATGATTATAACGAAAATTTTGTTCTATTCTGCATATACTATTGATTCCAAATTCTTAACGATCGAAACCCTTAAATCTCTAAATTAATGAGGATTCTGTTTCCCTTAATTGGTATTGAATCCTTTTGTTTGATGATCGAAAGAAATCAGTTCTAATTTCATTCTGCAAAAACTTGATATTTCTGGCTATTATGTTGCAATAATTTTTTGTCCTTTAACCATACATTATATCAAAAATAGATTCTATTGGTTATTCCATCTTTCAATTAATCAATTATTGCATACTGGAAATAGATTGATAGAGGGAAAAGGGGAAGAGTGAGTAAAGAAGTACTGATATTTTATTCAATTATAATTCTCCTTGAAAAGTTTGTGGTCAAAAGTTCATAAAGGAAACTATAAGACACAAAATACTTATACATGTGCTTAAAACATAACTCAAGCCTTAACTGATGTTTTCCTTAATCCATGATTTACAAAAAATACCATATAATTATTGACCATAGCATGCGTAATATTCTTATCCCTTTCTTAATCAAATACACTTCACTGGTAAAGTTGTGATATGCAATGCCCTTGCTTGTATGAATATGTCAGCAATTTACACAGGTAAGGAATGGAGGCAAAGAAAAATAAGGAAGATAACAGATCGAGCTTTTGACCATCTTGTGAATCAACCAGGGAAGGCTAATTTGACATTTGAAGATCTGTATATTGCTGTTTTACTTGTGTACAAGTAAGATGTCTCTGTTATTTTCTTTAGCATTCTAGTTTAGTTGACAAAATTCTCTTACACCTTCTAAAATTGAGCTGTTTAAATGTTGTAGTGATCTCAATAAGCATTTGCCTGGTCCACATTTTGATCCTCCATCAAAAGACCAAGTCAGAGAAGTCCTTAAGGTACTTTATTTTGTGATGCTGTGATAAAACTCTGTACTGTGTTTATTTACATGTATGAAACTGTGTTGTCAAAGGCCCTTGTCTCAATGCCTAAGGTCCTGAGGTGAGGCTCTATTTGAATCTACCATGAGAGGTGCTGGCTTCAGCCAAGCACTCACTTGGGAGCGCCTTTGGCTCCTTTTTGGCAGTCCAGGCGAGCACCTTATGGCGCTTTGTTAACTTAGGCTATTAGGGTTTTTTTTTTCCTACTTAGGGTTCACTTGAGAAGTGCAACCCAAATGTTAAGTGCACTTAACATTATTGTGAGTTATGACCTAATGATTATTATGTTTGAATGGTGATTGTAGTGACCTAAATTAATTCATTTGATGATTATTATGCCTTTTGACTTGATACTATTATGTTTCCAACTTCGAATAGTTTATTTATTTGTCAAATATTGTTATAAAGTTACAATTATCTTTTTTTTTTTCTTTTTTGTATAGCTTCTTTTTAGCCTTTTCTTTTTATTTCACACCTTACTTTTCTTGGGCGAGCATCTTTTGGGCACCTCTTGCCTAAGGCGTTTTAGAGGTATGACGCCTTTTGCCTTTGGCTATATTGGTATGAAAGTACTGCTTCTTGGTATTGGATCTATGCTCTGGTGCTCTATGCGTGCTCCAATTTTTTTCGTAATAGGTGATCTGTCAGTTTCTTTTCTCATTTTTCTGATCTAAAGTAATAACGGAAAGTTTGAATAGGAGAGGAATCCAAACTTCAATCTGTGGAATTGTTTATATCATATAGTTAAAATGCCACTTGAGTAACGACCATGGCAAACTTGTTTTGAAAGATTAGGGTTTTATGTATTGATAAAGAATAGTAGGAGTGGTGGGAAAGAATGAAAATTGTCTTTGTATTAAAACATAAATTATGTCCAAGTATACTGCCTGCTTTGGCTCCTCATATCCACTTTTCTCGCTCTCGATGTTGCTAAGCTCAGGATGAAGTTATGAAAATAAAATATGAATCTTAGATATAAAATTTAAAGTGGGTTTATAATTTAAGAGGTTTCAGTTGTATGTTTTTTGGATTCTTTTGGTAGGAAATTTGAACATCCAGAACATGGAGATGAGGATGATGTGGCTATGCATTATGTGGCTGAGACATGTGCATGCATCATGTCAATTTATAACCTTCTCATGACCTCGAAGTATGAATATTTGATCTTAAGAATATTAAGATTTTTGAATCATTATAGCTTAAGTTTTACATTACTATCCCAAAAACTTTAGTTAAGGACTATCAAGTTGTGGAACTTTACTCTCATTCTCTGCCTCTGCCATAATTGCACATTATTTAGCCAACCAAACCCAGTAAGATGATTTTATATTTGGATTATGGAACTTCTTAGTCTTCATGGCTTTGGCTTTTTATAGATAGGTCATTAGTTGATAAGGATTTTTATGTTCAAATAAATATTTTAGGATGTATAAGGCTTGAAATTTATCTGAATGAGGAAGTTTATCTTGGAAGGATAGTAGAAAGGGGTAGAGCATAAGGATTTCATTTGGAAGAAGTAAAATTCAGTCTAGCTGTTATAGACAGCTAAGTTGCTGATGGTGTTTTCAATAAGGAATGGAGGACCTATGTTAGACGTAAACATAGGAGGAAGGGTCAAAGGGCTCAATTCTAGGGATTTGATTATTGTTATTTACTTATTATTATTATTATTATTTCCTTTTCAGTATGCTTGATATTAGGGGTTCTCTGTAATATTGTTTCCTTTCTTGATTTCAATTTTCAACACATGCTTTATTGTTGCCTTTATAAGGCTGAGAGCTATAGAATTGTAAATAAGTTTTTTTAACATTGAATGAATCCTCCCTTCTCTTTCTCCCTCCTTTTCTTACTATTTTTCCCCTTTCTCTACTGGTTCTGAGTTAGAAATGACTATCCTTCAAAAGCCTGCTTGTTTAGAAGCTATAATGTCACAGAACTTGAAAATAGCAGATCTTTCTGTTGGAAAAATGGATTACTTTTAATACTCAAGCTGGTATACAATAAAGGAAGATAAAGAAGCTCTTTTGTGATACACACGATCAAGAGAAAAGGGATATTTTGTTGGGTAGGGTGGATTGCATGAGATGACTCTTTATATTAAGTTCGTTATTTTTAGTTTTATTTTGTAAATTCACAAAAATGTTTTGCTGAAACTGGCTATGAAGGTCACAACTGCAACGAACGCATAACAATAGAAATTACCAAATATTACTGTTGGACCAGAAAGTGTCATTATTATAAATTAAATGACTGAGGTCAGTCAGAAATATGGCGCATCTTGTCAATTTGAAAGTACTTTATATTGTATGGTTCTCCTGTGTGTCTAACTGTAGAAGTCAAAATTTAGCAACATAAAAAAGCCATATGTTTGGGAGTTTATAAGGGAATGGAATAGAATGGCAAATAATAGAATGAAATGCAAAGCCAAGGAGTGGAATGGCAAGTCATATGCTATTCCATTATTTGGAGTTTAGTGAGGGAATGGAGGGAGTAATTAATAGAATGGAATGACTTATAAATTATTCTCTAATATTACTATTATAATTATAATGTGATTCTAACAAGTTTTTAAGAAAAGAGGATATCTCTGTGGGTCCATTTTATTCCATCCTAAATTTCCTCAATTTAGAAGAACCAAAAGAAAAAAAAAAATAATTTAGCTTTTGGATAGCAAGGTGGAGTCTTGGAATCTTATTCCATTCCATCTTTAAAGAAAAGAAAAAAAGAAAATTCAATGGTTTAGCTTATATTGGTCATTCCATCCCTTATATTTATCCAAACACATATGGTCCTAGGGCCACAAGGGGTAATTGCCCTCAAATAACTGAAGTAACTGGACATGTACCTCATCTTATGAAAGTACTGTAGTTGCTCATGAGAGTACCTTAAACACTACTGGACTACTGGTTGCACTCGAAGAACCAGAACATTCGATTTCTGGAGGCCTTTTCTGGATATTTAGTGAAATCTTTCATCATCTTGAACTTTGAGTAACCTCTTATCTAGCATAAGTGTTACAGATGGGTGAGAAAAGCATGTTTCTGGATCTGTTAAGGCTTTGTAAGTCTCAGTTTTGATGCTTAATATGGTTTTACGAATATTAGAGTGGGTATGGAACATATGGTATTTACACAAGCGAAAATAGTTGATGTTCAAAAGCTATGATGTAATGCTAGAATGCCCCCCTCCTAGAGGTTCTCCAACGTATGTAAAGTTATGAACAAAGATGAATTAATAACATTGAAATTTCTTGCTAAAATAATTGCATCTTTCCTTAATTTTGGATCATATGATTTTGTAAGCTTAATGGGGACATTAACCATATAAAGCTTTTCTCACTTCAGAAGTGAAATGCTTCGTTAATGAGTCTTTCAAGTTTGAAGTTTCAACTGCTTACTTGTTCATGATTATTCTTAATCAAGAATTTAGTGTCATTTAATTACAACTTGCAGGACTGCGATATCAATCTTGATGGGGAAATCGACCGTGAGGAGTTCTACTTATTTATAAAGCGGATGACAGCGGATACATTCACCGTTGTAAGTCAAGGGCTTGTTATCACTTTGGTTGTAGCACCAACTGTTGCAGTGGCAACAAAGAGGGCTACTGAAGGTGTCCCAGGTGTTGGCAAGGTAGTGCAAAGGCTACCCAATTCAGTTTATGCATCCCTTGTTACTCTTGCTGTTGTCATGTTCCAAAATTTAGGGCAGGAGTCTGTGTAGTGGCCATTGTTCATAGAATTGTATGCATAGAATTTCTTATAAGGACTTGGATAAAATAATTTAGGTGTTTGTTATCAAATTCTTTAGTAAAAATATGACATATGGATAAAATTTGTTTAAATGACCCAATTAGATGGTGCTAAACTACAACAAATATTCACTTGTCATATTTTTATGGAGGAATTTGATAGTAAATACTTAAGAATTGTACTTAAATGCTGCCCTTAATTATATGCATCTAAGTTGTATGTAAGTAATGGTTGTGGTTTGCATTTTGGACAACGGCTATGCTTGTTTAATAAAGGGTCTTGTGGCAGATTAATATGATATTTTTGTCGTTAACATTAATTTTTCTTATTTGTATTGTTTCTCTTACCTTTTCTTCCCCTTGATCTTTTTTCCTGATTTCCTTTACAAGGATGATCTGACTTCTGTAGATATTTTGAAAAGGAAAGCTTTACAATCTCCCCTCCCAAGGATGTTAAATGTTACCTTATAATTGATTAAAAGTACTTTGGCCTATTTTGGATCTAGAACTGAATAGATAGATTCTCAATGACTATTAAAATATATGTCCTTCTTTTTAATATTTGGGCAATGCTATGAAATGAGAGATCGAACTCTCTCATTATTGGATTTTTTTAATAGAGTAAAATATCTTTTTGTCTCTCACTAATTATAAAATTGTTTAAAATGATTTATATCCATTGAAACATGTTACTTGCATTTTCACTTCTCAAAATAATATTAGATTTAGTTACTTAAAGTTAGGGTTTAGGGTTTAATAGAAAGACTAGATTTGATAATTTTTAAAAAAATAGAGAATCAAATGTGATATTTTTTAATAAGTGAGGAACTATTTTAGGTATCTTAATAAATAAGGAACTAAAATAAAAATTTTGTAACAAGTGAGGAATTAAAAGTATATTTTTTTCTTTCTTGATATTTATATAAAATAATTTTTTTATTAACAAGGCATATAATCATTAAATGAAGATATTAAAGTCAATTAAATTGTTAAATGCCTGGAATATAATTCTTTAATAAGATTCTTCGATAAGTTCGTTTCAAGTCTCACAGAATATGCACATCATCCCTCTCAACCTGTAGAAGTGGACCCAGGTAGTGTTTGGAAACATATCCCACAGAAAACAGAAATTAAGTATTTTTTAAAATAAGGATATATTAATATTCTAAATTTTTTTTATATAGAATAATATTTTATTAAGAAAATATATTGAATTGTATTGTAAAATGTATAGAACAAATTATAAAATATTAAAAACAATTCAATTTGTTTCTATTAGAATACTCTGAGTGTAAAAAAATTAATATATTTTTGTTTTAAAAATACTTAATTTTAATTTAAAACATATCTTTTCTATGACACATTTAGAACCAATTTTTTAATGTTCCCATAATGTTTAAAGCATTGCTAAAAAAAAAAAAAAAAAACTAGGCAGCACAAGTTGGTTGAATCGATAAGTTGGTGACTAATCCGTTGACCAACTCGTTTAAACTCATAAAATTGATCAGATAAAACTAAGTTAACAATCACCAATCTGAATTGACCAAATATCAATTCACTAGACTAACTGAAATTATTTACTTTTAGACTTAGGAAAGTCAAGTTCTTTTTAACAATTCTAAATATAAAATATATAATATAATTCAAACATATTTTTAAAATAAAAACTGATTTAAAATTTGAAATAAATCCAAATTTCTAGATTTTCGCTCGCTCCATGTCTTGGTAATGTTGCAAGCTCACCAAATATTCTTTTTATAGAGTAGAATACAAATCTCCCTTAAAATTTGACTAAATTATATTTATTTTTTATAAAATAACATTCCTTCCATTTATTATTAAATAAAGTAAATTTCTGTAGAATGATAATTTAAATTCATTCTCAATATGACAATAAGATGGTTAAATGATTTTATTTTCGAAATGAACTCATATATAGCTAAAACCAAAAAAAAAAATCAGTTGTAGGTGACATTGTTGGTTCATCCTTGCAAACACTATATAACAAACTGTGAGAGAAAGATATGGCTGTACAAATTTCATAATTAAATGCTAACTAAAAGCTTTTTAAAAATTTTTACATTTAAAGCTCAATTTTTTCTACATTTTGTTTGTGAACCCAAAGTCTCTTGTTTTTTAAATTATGTACGTACTCTTTCTACTTTTTTTTTTTTAATATTCTTAATGTCTCCCAAAAAAAATGAATTTAGAATTTTATATAATTCTATTTCCTTTAGTTGCTCAATAACCTCCAAATTCCTAATTCTAATCTTACACAAGTCCATCAATTAGTTCCACTAAGATAAGATTTTTCTCCCATGATCTCCCTCCCCTTAAGCCTAGTTAAAACTGAAACAGACATGGGTTTAATGTAGTTAGGGATAATTGAGTTGTGGTTAAATCAATTAGAAGCTGCCAAAATAGTTCACATAAGGGATTTTGCTGACATATCCCTCATACTATACTTGGGTTCAGCATAGTTAACATAAGATTAAATTATAAAATTTCCAAGTCAAGTCTATCTTGTTTGTCTACATTTATTTGATCTACAATCGTTCCTACATTGTTGCATCTTTGTATACAGTAATTTAATCTTCAAACTAGTAGGATAACCTTAAGTAGCAGTTAGATTTGGGAAAATAAATTGGAGGCAACTAAGTTGTAATTAAGATAACCTAGATTGTAGAAAACCTAGGATATATATTTAGATGAATTACAATGAAAATGTGTAGTATTTATATAGATAACTAGTATATTTAGAAAAAATTAGTTTGTTTTACTATATATCAATACATTTTAAATCAAATATACATGTAAGTGTTAGTAAAAAAAATTAAATTTAGTAATATACTGTGATATAAAAAAAATATAATCAATTAAAGAAAATTCATAAAATTAGTTATGTGAAATTGATGAGAGAAAAATAATGACAATGAACTTATTGAAAGCACACTATTATAAATCAGTTACCCATATATTATTTATTTTTACCTTAATTTTAGACTATATCAAGTTATATTTATAGTCTTCCATTATAAAATTTAAGAAACAGTTAATTAATTAATTTATAATTTTTTCGTTAACTCCCAAAAAGGCCTAAATTAAAAAAAAATTTCAATTAAAGAGGTGGTTAATTAATTTATTAATTTTTTTTGTTCACTCTAAAGAATCCTCAGACTTTGATCAATAATTTATTAATTAAAAGTTCACTCCAAAAAAATTCTCAAATTTTAAAAAATTTTGATTTAAGATGTAGTTAATAATTTATTAATTAAATATTTCATTATTTTTGTCATTGACTATGAAAAATTTACATAAATTAATTATTTTATTATTTTTTTCGTTGATTACAAAAAAGTTACACACTTCAAAAAATATTTGATAAATGTATGATAAATGTGAAAAATTATTGCATAAGAAGCTAAGAGTTTGATTAACAAAACATTTTCATTAATCAAACAGAACTCCCGCATTAAAAGGAACTTACTCTACTTATATATAATAGATAATAGATATGGGTTAATCACACATCAAGCAATTTATTATACAATAGTAGGATAATTAAAAAGGCTAAAATTGTATAGTTAGAATAGCATAAGGGTTCATTAGGGTTTTGGTTGATTGCTGCTTGTTCCTAGTGTTAAACTATGTGTTGATGTGGGTGCATCAATAAGAGGACTCAATATTGGATGGCCCTTGAAGTTATTATGCAGACAAGGTATAGCAAGCAAGTATATAAACCACTCTTAGTCAACATTGACATGATGTGTCTGAATATTTTCTTAGTCATGGTTTTAGAAGGCTTCTATTTCGGAATATGTTTTTTTAAAGAGAAAGAGTTAACTCAATTAACTAAGTTACTTCTTACAACACAGGATAATGTGTTTGTTGTGACATGATTGTAATAACTTATGAGAAAGCTTTCAAATTATATTTACATTCCTATTTACATGTTTACAATTTGTAAGCGGCAATACAGGTGTAGAAGGTAGTAGAAGAATGTTTCACTCTTCTTTGCTTTTCTTTATATTGATACGAAATACCTAATAACACAAACATTAAAATCTTACAAAACATATTAGCATTTCTAATTATGGAGATGATCTTATGATTTATGGGTATCCTTCTTTCTACCTTAATTGCTTTCAATGTTCATATAGAATTGTATTGCAGTCTACATTATAAATCATGTGATATCTATTGAAGATATATAGAGGAATGAAATTCTACTGATTTTCTTTGCATTTTCATGCTATACCCCATAGGTATTTATACATGAAATTGGATCTGAATTAGGAAACAATATAAAAAGAAATAAAAATTACAAAACAAATCAAACCCTTAAAAATCTATCTAAATCAAATCATATAAGCTAATAATTGATTGGTCAACTAATCAAATATTTGTTTACTAATAAATACTTGATGAAACAAATATTTGATTAGTCAACACTTCCCCTTAAGTTGGTGGATAGATGTCACACATGCCCAAATTTTAGACTAAGGCTAAGTCCTTTAGTAAACATGCTTGTCAGATGACACATGGAATATGCTCATGGCATCATCTATCAGCTTCTCTTTAAAACAATGTCAATCAATTTCAATGTGCTTTGTTTGATCATATTGAACTGGATTATGAGATATAATAATTGATGCTTTGTTGTTACAATGTAAGGAAAGTTTGTTCTATTTCGTTAGTCCAAAAGGTTTCCCCAACCACAAAAGCTCACAAACACCTTGTGTCATAGCTCTATATTTTACTTTAGCACTTGATTGGGCAACTAAACTCTATTTTTTGTGCCTCTCCATGTGACCAAGTTTCCTCCCACAAACTTGTTGTAACCATATGTTGACCTTCTGACATTTACATATTCTGTTCTATTTTTAGAACTAACCACACAAAACATTGTTATCATACTGTTTTGGTTTTTTTTGCTTCTTGAGAATATAAAATAGTGCACAAGATAGAAAATCAAACAAGCCTTGTCACCTAAGTTTTGAGTCTTCTTACTTCTTTTTACTTGATTCCACTAATGGTTTATGGTTTTCAAGCCCTAACCAAGTACATTTGTGTTTACCTTTGATGAATTAATGAGAATTTGGGATAAAGAAAAAGCTACCCTACAACACTGTATCCCAACGAAGATGATGCATTAATTTGATGCATTTCTTATATCAACTGGTACCTTGCTATATCCCTTGCTCAATATAAGTATAATATGAATTCTCTACATTTATTATGAAATGTATGGATCTAATGGTTAATAAGAAAAGAAATGCATGATCTCATAATTCAAATTAAAATTGGAGATCGCGCGTTGTTAAAAATTTTAAAATTTGACTATACACAATTTAAGAATTTTGATCAAATGACTCAGACATTAGTAACTGCGAAATCCGACGACCAACAATTCCTTTTTAGGAACTGTTGAAAATCTAGATTAGCTACACACTTATGTTTTAATTAGCACATTTTGAACCCCTTTAAGGCAAATATGTAAAATGCTTTCCACCAATGCAGCAGAATTTATTATAGTATTCTTATATGGTTTGCGAGACGCATGTGTTGTTCCTTTACGTACCTCATTCATTTTTGTCATGGCTCTATCAATTATTTCAGTGCTTTGTAGGTTGTATGGCTTTAGAACCAAATCTATAATAATAATTCCATGATAGCATGAATTGTCATATAATATATATATATATATATATATATATATATATATATATTTTAATTTTTCTTATGTAGTGATTAGTCATAAATATTTGAGTTCTAAAATTCCCTTGTTCCTTAATATATGTATATATATATATAGTAAGCTATTGTGGAAAGCCACAAGATTCCTCTGTGCGTGTTTTTCTTTTTTGGAACTACTGGCTGTGATTTCTTCTTCGTCAGAGTTGTTTTGAATTTTTGAATGCTCCGTTTGCAACTCATACTCCTGCCTTATTATTTCTCCGATTGCCTCGAGATTCATACAACTAATATATATTATTTATTATATATAAATAAAAGTAGGCTCACCAGAAAGGGTCGTTGATTGATAAAAAATTTTATTTGATCAAATTCTCAGTTCTTTGTGAGATGACTCTTTATATTTGTTGAAGTGCATAAATTTTTTGTAATCAACAAAAAGATTATGAAGTAATTAAATAATGATTTAATTAATCATCTCTTAAATCAGAAAATTTTTTAAAATTAATGAAAAGTTAATGAATTTTTTATCGTTAACGAGAAAAATTATGAAGTAATTAATTAATAAATAAATTAACTGCCTCTTAAATCTTGAATTTTTTGAAGTCTGAAAATTGTTTGGAGTGAATAAAAAAATTAATAAACTAATTAACTATCTCTTAAATAAAAAATTCTTTAAAGTTTAAACAATTTTTAAGATCAATAAAAAATTAATGATTTAATAATTAATTATTTCTTAAACTTTATAATAATTTTGCAAGGACCCACATATTTTCATGGAAATCTTAAATTTTTTTAAAAAAATTATAAAAATAAAAATATAAAAAAATAAACATATTAAAAAATTAATTTAAAACTTAAATATCTTGTTTATATATATATATATATATATTTATAAACTACTACTGACAAAGAAAGAAAAAGACTACTGCTGACAAAAGAAAAAGATTACTGCCTACCACCAACAGAAAGAGACACATCCAAAGCAGCCCAAAGAAGCACGCAACGTGACTAAAGGATCATTATTACTCCAACTTTAGTATGAAACAATGAGGATCGGAGAATAAGCATCTTCAATTGTAGTTTTTCATGTATTTAAGCTCTTTAGTCTTTCTTTGTAACACACGGCCTTCGAAATTTCAACTCTCTTGAGCTTCCAGAGACTTCAAACTTCTAGCACCCAGTCCTTTCCTTGTATTCCAACATCTAATGTATATTTTCCAGTAGCAATAAAATATTTCCATTTCCATTATTATTGTGCTCATCAATCTCCTCTTCTCTGATTATCTTCCTTTTTAAAGTTTGACGAATATCTGCAAGCCTCTAAGGTATGGCGCACTAAACTTATTAGGGAAACTAAGGTGAAATTTATATTTCTGAAAATCATAAAAATGATTTGATCCTATTGATTGATTAATGGTAAGATTACTATTTACCAAAAACATGTTTAAATGATAGCCTAAGTACACCTTATGTAGGAAACGAAATAGGGTTGTGCTGGTTTAAAGATGAAGGAGGAAGGTCTGTACATATGTACTGTAAAAAATCCTTGTATGAAAGAGGACAAGGTTCCTTCAAACCCATTTTTAAATTGGTCAAAAGTTAGGTTATAATCT
Organism: Delonix regia; assembly: GCA_037074485.1. Lineage (NCBI taxonomy): Eukaryota > Viridiplantae > Streptophyta > Magnoliopsida > Fabales > Fabaceae > Delonix > Delonix regia. Next base: position 11,453,240 of record CM073459.1, read on the forward strand.
AAACCTACTTGCGTTAAATAGTAGTTTTACCAGTTGTCAGATAATGGTATCAGAGCATGGTTATGATGACGAAATGTAAATGGATCTTTAGTTTCCCTTATTCTGTAAGATTGTAACTGCTTGTTCTTTTTATTGTGCTTTTCATAACTTATTGCTCATGTATTCTCTAAATAAGATAGAACCCAAGATGTATTATATAGATAAGAAAAATATTCCAAAACAGTCATATTTTCCTACCCAGAATAATCAATCTGTAGTATTTGCTACCCCATTCATACTAGATGGAGAAGGTGATGAGTCATTTAACCAAAATAATTGGACCAATATGTATTTAATGAAGCAATTAGGATGTTATATTAATACCAATATCGCTGAAGATATAGAAATCAATGATTTAGACAAAACGATGAAAAGATTACCTAAAGAAGCTAGAAAAATATTAGAAGCTGTACCTTCAGACCAAACTATAAAACGATTATATAAATTAGCAAAACCCATTGAACAAAGGATTTATGAATTAAAATTAGACATAAGCCTAATAAAACAACAGGTAGAAAATATAAAAATAGACTTAACAGACTTAATTAGTCTCATAAAAATAGCCTTAGGAGTCCAAGATAGAGCTAAAGCAAAGACAGTCAAAATAACTCATGAAAATGAAATTAACACTATGGTAGCCATGAGAGAAGCTTTATATGGCGAAAAACCTAAAAAAGAAATTAGGGAACAACCATTAAGTGACAATATGGAAGAAACTAGAATTATTGTAGGCTAATTACAGAAAGGACAGGAAGTTTTGAATAAAAACCTATGGACACTATATGAGGAAATAAAAGCTAGAACTATTACTCCCATAACTGAAAAAAGAATAATAAAACAAACGAAAGAGAAAGAAAACTATTATGAAAAAGTTGAAGATAATCTCACTTTGACAAAAGATGATTATAGAGTCACAGAATTTGCTTGCCAATTAGAATATGATATTCCAGGTTTCATGGAAAGATTCTTCCCAAGAAAAACCCAATGAAAAGAAATAAATATGCTAACAATATCCGAAATGGAAGATAGAGAACAAGATGAAATAGAAGCTAGAATGGGAAGTGAAATAGGAATAGAAACTATAAAGAAGGAATGAGAAAATAAGTTAAATATACAGGAAGAAGACTACCCAGATTCAAATATATCCTTTGAAATAAATATGAATCAAACACAATAACAATCTCCAACCGAAAGCAGTTTAGTACAAAGTAATATAACCCAACAGCAACCATCATTTAGACCTTTAGATCTAACTCGAATAGATCATATGCAAACAGACCCAGAAACAAGTATTAGGGAAAGAAGAGAAAAAGCGGCAAGTAGGGATACTTTGAGACGCAGGGAATCTACTAGGACAAATAACTCAGAATTAAGTTATATATTCGATACCACATATGGACCATCAGGAAACCAAACCAACCCTACGAGATTAGAACAATTTGAAACCAAAACAATACCGAACTCAGGAGTATGGTTAGACCTGGACTGTAAGAAAGACAATGAGAAAAAATTAGAAGAATGGGCCAAAGCCCAATTTATAGCATTAGCTAATAGAGGAGTAGACACCCAAGCCTCTGGCCTTATTGTTGAATCCAGTTTTGTAGGAAATGTGCATGACTGGTGGAAGAGCTGAAGCCAAGAATTTAAAGAACAAACTAGGCATGTAGAATCATATAATACCAGAAAAGAATTTTACGCTACTTTAGTAAGACAATATGAACAAGTGCTAAGAGCAGAATTTCTAGGAAGAAGTGTAGGAGTAGAAGAAACAACTAGACAGAAAAATGCAATTAGGTATCTATATCAAATAGGCATATGTACACTAGATCCTGAAGACATAGATGGATATATATGTGAATTTAGTAAATATTATTATCAAGTAAGATTAAAAACATATGCTGACAATAAAGTCTTTCTAGACCTTTTCTATAGAAAATTACCCAGAATATTAGGAGATAGAATTATTGAGGACTATTATAATGCCATAACAGATAGACCAGATTTAATCCCCTATATTGACACTTTAGGTAGGAGAATAGATTATTTGAGAGAATATTTATCCAACAAATGTAAAGAAGCATGGGAAATACATAAATATTATAAGACCAATAAATTAGTTCTCAAATGTGGAAAATTAGCAACACCATATCAATGGGGATGTAAGCCTCCCAAAACATATAAATCTCACAAGAAAAATAGCACTTTAAAACCCTACTTTAAGCCCTATAAAAAACATAAACGCTATAAATTTCGCAAATATCCAAAAGAAAAATTTATTCATAAATATAAACCAAGGAAATATTTTAATAAAGGCAGAAAATTTAATTACAAAAAATATCCAAAGAAATGTCAATGTTATAATTGTGGAGAATTAGGACATATATCCACTGAATGTTAGAAACCAAGAAAAAAGAAAATAATAAGCACTACGAAAGCAGCAGAATTAGAACAATTAACACCAATCGAATTCAACAGCTTCCCTATAGAAGAAGCCTATGAGAGTAGTATAGAGATATATAAGATAGAAAGAATTTCAGATTCAGAAGAAAGTAGTACAGATACTGAAACCGAATATGGATCCTTAGAAGAAGAAAATGAAATAAATATGATACAAGGAGAACCATCCAACCAAATAGAAGAAGTACAAGAATATGACCAATATGAAGAATATAGAAATCCTGAAGAAGGAATAATAGAATGACGGATAAAATTTAGAAAAGACCAATAGGATAAAATTAGAAATAAGGAACTAGATATGTCTACAGATGGCTTATCTAAACAAAGTATAATATCACGAATTGGAAAAATATTAAAAACAAAACAAAAGGAAAAATATGCTTGTGTAGTGCTACAAAAGAAATACCCTATAGAAGCAACACGAACAGAAGGAGTCTTAAGAATTCCATTAATTAGCAAATCTATAATTGATCAAGAAATTGAAAAATTAGATATAAAAGATGATATCACAGAAATTTATATTCCAGGAATACAACAATCAGGAATAGATACTCCAATCGAATTATTAATAACAGACAATCGAATTATTGATAGTATACCTAACAGTATATTAGGAGCTTTAAATGGAAACCTAGTATACCAAAAATTAAAATTCACATTAAACACTAATTTTGCTATCTCCAGAGCAGAAATGAATATGAACCGAACATTAATAGTATACCATAAACTAAAAGGAATAAAAATGCCGCCAGGTAGTAAAATCATTAGTATCACAGGGATGGTAGGACTCGTATTTTCAAACGAGCATAAAATTTATAAAAAAAAATCAAGGTAAAATAACAATAGGAAAGGAATTTATGCTAGTCTTAGAAGAATTAAAATTAGATCCTATCAAAATTACTATCCCAAGACAACTACAATTAGAATTAGATAACACCCGAGAAATGGCAAATGATTATGAACAGAGACGAGTCCATTACGAAAATAGTATAGGAAGGCAAAGTATTAGGATAAATACACCTATAGACATAAATATTAATATTAACCCACGTTCAAGAAGTTTAAGAAGTTTAAGCTACCAAGAACCAAGACCAGTATCAAGAAAAAGTTTTTCTAGTTTGGAGAGAAATAGGTTAGTCGAAATACCCTTAACCACAAATTTAACTGAAATAAAACCAGAAACTCCAATTATAGATTTAACAACTTCTTTAAATGAAATTTATGTTTTAGTTGAAATATAATGAGAAGGATTATGGACCGAGATAATAGCAATCATAGATCCAGAACAAGAAATGAGTCTTATTCAATTAGAATATACCAATAATGATATAGAAATTACTGAGCAAGGAACAAAGGCCAATATGTCACTTAGATTTGAGAAAAGAGAAATTATTAACCTTAAAATATGGGTAGATGAAGAAATAATAGAAACAACAAGCCATAAATTAATTCTAGGAAAAGACTTTCTAAATCTTGTCACTCCTTATAGAATCCAGAAAGACAGAATCCTCTTAAATATTAACCAAGTAGTTGTTATTCTAGGAAAAATAAAATTGGTTTAACATGAACCTATACTATATCCTATTGAAATTCAATTATAATAAATATCAATCAAGAAAATATCATACTATGGTCGATACTGGAGCAAATACGACAACAGTCAAATATAATGTGTTACCACCAGAACAACGGAAAAAAGGAAATACCATAAAAATGACTAGTGCAGGAAAAGAAGTCCACTTCTTAAAATTATTTGCAGAAAAAGTAATGATTCAAATAGGAGAATATGAATTAAAAATACCTCTAGTATACCAATATAATGAAGCCACACCAGATATCATTTTAGGAATGGATTTTTTAGAACAATATATGCCTTTACATTTTACCCCAACAGCTTTAGTTCTTACCAAACCTTGTCAACACCAGGCATGGGCTATAAGGATTTTAGATCCACAAAAAAGGACTGATACAGTCTTTCGGAAAAAGAAATCAACTAATGACGAAGTCCAATTTGTCCCAAATTTAGAACCAATACTAGAAGCAAGAAGGAAAATTCATATTCTTAATGCAAAAACTATTGAGCAAAGACTGGAAGAAAATTATAGTGATAATCCCCTTATTCATTAGGAGAAGTCAAAACCTATAGCAAAAATAGAACTCTTAGATTGTAGCAAAGAAATTAATAGTAAACCTTACCCTTGGATAGAAGAAAATAGGAAAGAATTTATCATACACCTTAATGAAATGAAACAATATGATTTATTTCGAGAAAGCAAATCCAAATATTCCTCACCTACAATGATAGTCGTAAAACACAGTGAAGAAAGAAGAGGAAAATCTAGAATGGTAATAAATTATAAAAAAAAATTAAATGAAATAGCTGTCAGAAATAGATATCCAATTCTAAAAATTGAATTACTTTTTAACTTGATCAAAGGAAAACAAATCTTTAGCAAATTTGACTGTAAATCAGGATTTTTCCAAATTAAACTAGAAGAAGACAATAAGAAATACACAACCTTTAGTACATCAGAAAGACTCTATGAATGGAATGTATTGCCAATGGGATTCCATAATAGTCTTGCATATTCCAAGATCATGTCATGAAATTATTATTACCCATTAGAGACTTTGCAGTAATCTATATTGATGATATTTTAATTTTTTCTAATAGCCAAACTGAACATGAAGAATATTTAGAAAAGTTCGTATCGTTAATAGAAGAAAAAGGATTAAATATATCTCCAAAGAAAGCCGAATTAAGAAAATCAAGAATCAGATTCTTAGGACATTATATTTCTAAAGACGTTATAGAATTACAGGAACATATTAGTAAAAAAGTCGTAAACTTTCCTGAAATAACAACTAAGAAAGAATTAAGGTCATTTTTAGGATTAGTAAATCAAGCCAAAAACTATATTCCCAATTTATCTAAATATACTTCCAAAATAACTAAATTATCTAGAGAAACAGCTGAATGGAAGTGGGACAATAATAGTAAGAATATTGTAGAAAAAATTAAACATTTATGTCAAAAGTTACCCAAATTAAGCATTCCTACTACCCAGAATATAAAATGGATAATATATACAGATGCATCAAAAAATTATTGGGGCGCAGCCTTATACTATGAGAATGAAGAAGAAAAAGAAGTAATTACTCGATATGCTAGTGGAAAATTTAATCCAAGTCAAGCTAAATATCATTCAAATTGGAAAGAATTTTTAGCCGTAGTAAAAGCAGTAGAAAAATTCGAACTTCTTATAGTAAACTCCAAATTCATAATTAGAACAGATAATACACAAGTAAAACATTGGATAGACCGAGGCATCAGGTCAACTAAATTATCTGATAAAATGCTCATTAAATGGCAAAGTGATTTAGCTTATTATGATTATTCTGTTGAATATATTAAAGGAAAGAATAACTTAGTTGCTGATTATTTGAGCAAAGATGGAGCCAATGACTAATGAGACAAATAACATTCAAGCACTTAGCCCTGCAAGGGAGTCCACTAATCCAACAATAGAACAACTAGCTCTCAGACTTTCCATGCTCGAAGTAAGCGTAGGAATGGAGAAAAATCAGAATTCTAGTTATTTTACAAATATTTCAAGTACTTTAAAGCCAATTATTGATCAGCTCAATCAGTATGGTGAAAAAATTAACCAATTAGAAAATCAATTAAAATCTGGTTCATTTAACTAGGCCGGCCCTTCAGGCCAACCCATTATTCAAAATCCCATATCTCCATGCTAACTAACACCTCCAGAAAGCCCATTAATATCTTCTCCAAAAGACTTTTTTTTAGACAAGGCCAAAAAAGGAAAAGAAGCTTAGACCTTTAATCCCATAGGCTCAATCATCAATCCACCAACACGAAAAACTCTAACCCTAACTCCAATAACCCCAACTAAAGAAATTCAAAGGCCAAGTCCAAAACCCTCTAAGACTCCAGATCCTAAAATCCAAGAACAATTTGACTATTTTTTAATGCTCATAGAATCCCTCAATAACCTCAGCTTGAATTTGTCAACATCTTGCTCAACCATTAAGTTCATCTCCCACTATGCCATCAACAAAGCCATTATTTACCCTGGAACTGATCCTGAATAGTACGGACATGATTTAGTTATGGTTTAATCCAGTCCATATATCCATCCCCAACTATGACAGAAATATCTCTTCTATCTAAATCCTTAATTGAAACCTCTAAACACTATTTTGGTATCGTCACCCAATATCAAGTATATATCAGGTGTTATTCTACCATTGTTGAATTTGCACCTGACAAATTTTATCCACGAATAAATCTCATTAGATTCGGTACTGCTAAACAGCCCTTTAAATTTGATAAAGAAAAGAAAGAATCCATTCTTGACGACCAAATATAAGAGCCCAAGAAATGCATATTATCATGAATGAATTAACTCGTACTTTAACCAAAGATGAAGCCCAATGGACTTACTTTACTAGTCCAACCACATATATTTACTCCACCGGCCGCAATGGCAAACAGTATAGACAATTTAAGAATTGGTACGACCGAGTATGAACCAACAATATAGACCATCTTGAACCAACTAAACGATGCATATGTGAAAAATTATCTGAATTCCTGGAGCACCACTGCAAATATTGCCAGGACCAAAACGATGATGACTACACTATATATTTATATATATGTATATATATGATTCTTTTTCACATATGATTCATGCCTTAGTCTGGAACCTAACATATTCCAAACCTCCAGGTTCGTACCTTCCCGAAGAGTCATAATGATGCAGCATGCAAAAGTAATAATTTGCTTCATGCGTTCTCAAATTTTCAAGAAATTTTTTTTCCTTGGTTGAAAACTAACAGGCCAGATTAATAATTATATATTTTTTATAATTCAATACGTGAAGCAAATTGGACTACAATAACGTACATTTCCCTAGTTGTCAAACTTATTCGACATATTTCCTTTACTTTGGAATAAATTTCTTATATATATATATAGTTTTTGTCTTTTTTTCACATATAGTACACTTAATACGTTTTCATCCTTTAATGTTCTGTTTTTTTTTTTTTTGCCATGTTCTCTTGATGTAAATATGTAATTCATTTGCATAGTTTCTTTAGTTTATTGATGTAATTCTACTAATTCTTTTAATGTTTTAACATAACTTTTTTAAAGATATTTTTTAAAGTTTTGAAATTTTTATCATGCAATTGCTACTTTATTTGTTTTTTTAATATTTCATTGAGCCTAGTTTATTTGATTATAACTTTGTTGCTTGATTGGGGTATTGTTTTCCATTTTGTTTAATTTATTTATTTATTTTGAGTATAGGTATCAATTTTCAAGAAGTAAGCATTGTTATTAATCTATATCATTCATGGCCTGTCTTCTAGTTCAACCAATAATAGTTCTACTTAAATATATTAATCAACTAATGAACTTCAAAGGTAACTCCTTTTATGGGCTTATGTGACTTTAGTTAGTAAAAGCAAAGATGGCAAACATGCAAATTTAAGTGGTGGAAATGCACACTAAAAGTGTAGTTATTGTAATCATGAATACGATTGATCCTAGTCTACAGTTAAATGACATTTGTTAAGGGTGCCTAGTAAAGGAATTGTTATGTGCTCTAAAGTTGATAACCAATATTTAGCTAAAATGAAAACAATGCTAAAGGAAGTGGACAATATATCAAAGCCAAAACAAGTACCATTACTACCACGAGCGATGGGTTTATCTTTTTTAGAACAAAATGATTCTATTGTAGTTGAATGTGTATACAACTAAAGACGAAGGAAGGTCATGAGTGCTTTGGAAAGAGGCATTAACAATGGAGTTAGGGAGAAACTATGTGGCAAAATTGCAAGAATGTTTTATTTGGTTGATTTTTCTTGCAATTTGGCGTTCAATTCCGATTACATTAGTTCATTTCAGTATACTATAAATAACACGATTGATGGTTTTAAGTCTCTTAATGCACTAAAAGGCCCTTTATTGCAAAAAGAATGGCAAATGTTGAAAAGTTACTAGAACTAGTCAAAAAATATTGATTGAAAAAGGAATGAGTATAGTGACAATGGTTTGACTGATTTGTAATGAAGGCTTGTACTAAATTTTATCATTGTATCTAACGATGGTCCAATTTTTTTAGATTTTATTAATGGATCTAAAGAGTATAAAGATAAATTCTATATAGATTCATTGATTAAATATGTAATTGAAGAGGTTAAACCTCATAATGTGGTTCAAATTATTACTCATGATGCCTATGTTTTGAAAAGCTATTAGTAAACTCATTAAAACATAGTATCTTCTCATTTTTAGATGCCCTGTGTTGTTCACACACTCAATATTGCTCTTAAAAGATAAGTGTAGCTAAAAACACAGAGGCAAATGTGCATGTATTCAAAGAATGCCATTACATTACTCAAATTAGGGATGATGCAATGTTTATTATGACTTTTATTGTGGATCATTCCATAAGATTGGCTATTTTCAATGAATTTGTTCCTTTGAAATTGTTGGCTACTGCTAAAACTTGATTTGCTTCAACCATTGTGATGCTGAAAAGGCACTTCTCCAAGCAATGGTAATTAGTGAGGAATTGAACACTTATAGAGATGATGATGTTGGAAAGACAAACACCATTAAAGAGTTGATCCTTGGTGGTATAGGATTATTGCATTCTCTCTTTCATTAAGCCTATTTATGATATGCTTAGGTTTTCTGATATTGATAAGCCTATACTTCATTTGATCTTTGATATGTGGGATTCAATGATAGAAAAAGTGAAGACATCAATTTACAAGCATGAGAGAAAGGAACTTTTTAAGTGTTCAAGGTTTTATAAAGTTGTATATAAGATTATAACTAATCGTTGGACAAAGAGTTCTGTACCACTTCATTGTCTTGCTCATTCATTGAATCATAAGTCTACATTACATAACTATGTTGTTAAATTTCTTTTTAAGTTTAATTTTGTGCTGTGGTAAACAAGTAACATTACTATTTTAATTTATCTATATAGGTATTATACTCTTTAATCGCTTTAAGGGGCATAAAAAAGATGATGAAATTTCAACTTTGAGGACCTAATGCTTTAGCACATACTTTAAAGAGTGAAGGAGAGAAAAAATGATCTTCAAGAGTTTTATAAATTCTATGGACCTTCAGAGGCATATTCACTAGATGATTTCTTACAAGATAGGTGGATTTATGGAACCTATAAAATGGTTGATAAATTATAGTTCCTTAAGCCCTATGCTTTAAGAGCTTGCATTGAAACTTCTAGGGCAACCATGCTCATCATCTTGTTGTGAGAGACATTAGAGCACTTACTCATTCATTCACTCCCTAAAATTGGAATTAGATGAATCCAAATAGGGCTGAAGACTAGGCTTATGTACATACCAATCTTTGTCTTCTATCAAGAAAGAGTGAAATGTATTATAAAGGACAACATAAAACATAGAATGTTAATGGAGATCATTGGGAGCCATTTGACGAGACTAGAGGCCTTGAAGTTGCTAATTTTTCTCAAGATGAATCACAATTAGAACAAGAGCTTATAGGAAATCATATTAATGTGAATGATGATGAAAAAGATTAATTTGAATTGGAACTACTAGTTTTAATTTACTTAAAATTATGTATGCTATTATTCATTTCTTTATAAACATCTTACATAATTGCAAATGTTTATTAAAAGTCAATTTAATTTTATATTGTTCATTTTTTATGGATTAATTTGTGAAATTACACACACACATATTTGCGTATTTGTATCTTAAAATTTAAAAAAATGTCGTATCATTCATATTGCATTGTGTTGTATCTAATACTCATACATGTATTTATGCTACTTAGGCTAATCCAAATATATATGTCACCACTGTAAGATCAATTTCATCAATCAACATATATATTGTTGGCTTCAATGCCACTAGTAGCCACTATAATAATCATTGACATTACACCAAAACTTTATTTAACCATTAGCTAACATTGAAGTTTTTATGCCTAGTTCATAGTAATAAATCATACTAGTGGTAATTCATAGCTAGTTGCAAAATGATCCTTGATGTACATAGTTAATCATGCTTGGTTTAGGTTGCGTACTTAGCTTGGTGTTGATTAATACTAAAGGATTGCATTGGCTTGCACTATCACAGGCTATGCAGTAGGAGCTGTCAAATTGCGATGACCTTTTACCAATCAAGTGTAGAATCGTCATAATCAATTTACAAAGTATGCATTCTATATGTAAGATGGACTAAAATGTTATATCTTTTACTTATGCTTTGTCTTTGTTGTCTACAGCAGGGGGTGTAATCCTTCTCCATGTATGTACTATTTGCATGAGATTTTTTCCTTTTTATTGTCATTAGGTTAATAGTTTGAGTGATTGCTACTAGCAATTATAATTACATCTAGTGTCCAACTTGTTTCTGCATCTACAGATGGACTACAATCACATGATTTCAATGGACTTGATCATTTTTTGAATGTTGACGTATTTGTGATGAACTCTTGTTTAATTGCATAAGAATTCATTACTTTAAGGAAAGTCTCATATGACCACTTCATGTCCTTAAATGACTTTTATTCGTCCTTATTTCACGATGCTTGCTAGAGAGCATGTGTACTACCTATGTCCACTTGCATGCTATTTTACAATTAGCCATTTGATCTATAACGGTTCTTGTATAAGATCCTTCATTATACATAAATCATGCTTGATCTCTCTTACAACAATCTATGTCTTTTATTCATCGAAATTAGGTAGTACCAATATGTATATGTAAATGTCCTTTAATATATTGCAAAAGTGAACATTCTATGTTAGACCTTTCACTGGCATGTATAAGGAGTATGGGGATGGTGAGAGCCAATTTTTTAGTGCTCTATTTGTGTCAAGGCTTTATTCATTGGAATTAGTAATGCATATGCTCTTACTCACCAAAAAGTGAATGGTATTTATAGGGGTTTAGAAACAAATGGCTAGTTATTTTAGGTAATATGGGATTTAGAAACCACTGGGTTAGTTACAACCAAGCATTATAATTCACACACCTAACATTCCCCCAAATATTTTAAAAGAATTAGTAAGAAAGAAAATTTCTTGGTATAAGAAAAATCTTTGGGTTACGTACATGAGTATGATTGTTTCGAATTTGTTGTCTTTCAGATCATGAACTATACTAGATTGATAAGACTTAACCTACAACATTTTTGTGAACTTCATAACTTCTATGAACTAACAACTCTTGATTGCAAGATAAAGATCTCATTAGCTAAATTACATCCCTACAATTCCTGTTGTTATTATGATTTTACGCTAATTGGCGATGCATGCACTTGGTAGTTCGTAAGTACTCTAAAGATTTCGTCATTATCATATGGGAGTGACCTCACTCCATTGACATATATGTGATTTCATCAATTATATTTAGAGTGAATACACCATCCATAAGGGTTATGAAAACCATTATGAGCTTTATGCTCATCCTTCCGTTTAATGCTTTCTAGCACCTTCTCATAATTTAGAAAGGATCAATAATTAATAGTACTAGCAAAATTAACATGTGATTTGTTATTATTCTTATTAACCTTTTTCATGGGATCTTTAATCACAAAGGTTGGGTTTTCATGATTGTCAATTTCAAATTGGCTTAAGTTTCATTCCTTTCAATGTTTCAAGGATTAATTTCCTTCTCAAAGGTTTAGTTAAAGGACTAGCCAAATTCACTTCTGACCTCACATAATCGATCAATGTAATTCCCTCTTTTAGTAGCAATTAATCACATCATATCTTATACATGTGTGTTTACTTGTACCATTGAAAGTTTTGTTCTTTGCAATGGTTATTGCCACTTAACATATCAATGTATAAACATAAGAGTTGATTTCATACCTAATAAAATACTTGCTAAGAAGTTTTTCAACCATTGAACCTCATCTCCAGTCAATTCTAGAGTAATAAACTCTGACCCCATAGTGGACAAGACAATATTTTGTCTGGTTGACACAAGTTAACACACCACCACAGAGGGTGAATACAAAGCCACTAGTGGATTTTATCTCACCTGAATTTGAAATCTAGTTACCGTCATTGTTTCCTTGTAATACAGTGGAAAATCCACAATACATGATAACATAGTTCATGATACCTCTCAAACATCTCATTAGTCATACCAAATTTACATGCAAGAAATGTGAAGTACCAAAAGTCCTAATTACAATAGCCTTTACCTAATTTTTATTTTCTTTACAATATTATGAGATTCAATTGATACTTTAACACTAGTCATTCCTAATAGAGCCACAAAAATTAAATTTACTTTGATGTTAAGCACATGAAGCATCATTGAGAGCCAATGTCTTGCAGTTATAAGCTTGAGAATAACCTTACCTTTCCCAAGAACATTAGTAGCTATGGAATTACCAAGGTACACATGTTGTTCTCCATCCCCTATTGAAATGTAAGAGGTAAAAATAAATTTGTATGCAAAACTATGCCTAGTCGCCCCAAAGTCTACCACCTATTCTTTCAAATTGCCCACTATGAGAGCTTGAGAAATGACCGTATCAATGATATCCTCTCCTCAAACCAAATTTTTATTTAGCCTTAGAGGATCATCATTATTTGTTCTCTTCCTACATTGAGTAACATAATGACCTTGCTTCCTTATATCTAAGGTGGGGTTAAATTGCTTAGGCTTGTACTCATGATAACTTCATGGATAACCATATGCTATGTGTTTTACTTTTGAATTCAATATATTATTTTATTTTCAAAATTTTAATATCATATTGCATACTTTCTAGTTTATCATTTTTTCTAAATAATAGTCATTTATGACATCCAAGCATAGAAATTAGTGAATAAATCTACACCATATCTATCCTCTTTTCATATGCTTATACAATATTTACAAGATAGTCTCATCTAGTCACTATTGCTTTTCTCTTTTGAAAAAATGTCTTCTCCCTCTTAATAAAATCATATTTGGATAAAGCTTGCAATTGTAAAATTCTCAACATGCTTAACTAAAATTATTAGGATATTCTATAATATCTTGCCTTACAATTTCACATAATATATCATCATCCATTCTAATTAAATTAGAATTTTACAAGATAATTATCAACTTTATAAGAAGAAAAACCATCACTTATAACATTTGGTCTAATTTTTTATGATATTATTTTGGTACTTGTTTTTATAGTAAAGTCATAGCAAGACACTTTACACTCTTAAACTGTCATGACCTAAATTTATTGGTCATGATTAGCATATAGGCTAAACAAACTTATCTTAGCAAATCTAAGAGAACACTCTTACAAAGTCTATAAAATATCGATAAAACACATTAAGCACACTTTAATATATAATTTGACGAAATTACTTGGAGGCTACCTAAAATGTTGGTAGCACCTCCACCAAAATTCAAAGTGTTTCCAAACATGTAAATTAGTCATATTTCAACAACATCACAATGATATCAAATAAACCCACTTAATAATGTTGTAAAATATATATTTAATATAGTAAGGAAATAGCTTACATAAAACTTATAACACTTCAAAAAAATTTATAAACTTAAAACAATCCAACATCTAATAGCCACAACTTTGGAGTTAAATGTACACTATGATTAACAAAAAATGACATACCAAAAAGTTTGGGCCATAAGAAAGTCCCTGAGCAACTTTACATTACCACTTGCTAATTTATAAAATGTTATAGAGAGATGTGTAAATCTACCATTGACTTAGATAGTGTATAAATATCAAAGTAAACAGAAGGGGAAACAATGAAGGCATTAGAGTTCTTCACAAGTATATATTTAAGTAATGAAATTGAAATTTAATAAAGTAAAACAATATTTCTAAACTTAAAATTTAAATGAAGTGGGTATCAAAGAAGAACCGTGATAATCATTTTGTGCTTTTAGCACATAATTGGATTTGTTATCATTGCACTAGACAATATCTCATAGTACCATATTAATATTTCATACTTGTATATCCGAACCGTATACAACACCAAGCATATAAGCTCGTATCCCCACACTAGATACATCTCAATGTCTTATACCTATATCCATTTACTGGATATATTTTAATATCTCATACCCATATATGTTTACCAAATACGTCTTAATATCTATGCCCATATCCCATTACTAAATATGTCTCAATATCTCATACTCGTATGCCCTTATCGGATACATCTCAATAATTTATACTCATATCTTATTACCAGATATGTCTGAATATCTCGTATCTATATCCTTTCTCATTAATTCATCTCAACTAGGTGCACCTAGGCTATTACTCTTGCTAATGACCATAGGGTTCTTACATGAATGCCATCAAACCTTTAAATTACTAAAAGTATTGAACATAAATAAATAATGTAAATAGGTTTCATGAATAAATAAATTCACTACTTAAGCATATTAATTACCTTAAAGTAATTTAAAAAATAGTTTAAAAATGAAATAAAATTAAAAAAGTGAATATTAAGAATTGATGTCAGAGAAAATGACGATAATATAAAGGATTAAAAACGAAAAATAAAATAATTTTATAATAAAAGAAGATAAACTTAATAAAGTACCAACATGAAACTTATAGATAATGTGAATGACACAATTATAATTAAAAGTTTTATCACAGTCTTTTCCTTGCACACAATATTGATATTCACAATACTATTTTTTATAACACATGATATTCCAACATTTCACTAGGCATATAATACTTTTACCTTAATTTATATAATATAGTCTTTACTTTGCACTTCTTATATACCAAGTTACTTTCACAATAATAATAGCTCATAAATTAGTAATCTTATTTATCATCATGTTAATATACATTTGTACATATTATATCATATATACACACTTTGAGAATCATAGATTTGTCATCCCTATAAGATGTGGAGCATAGAATAATGAAAATGAAAGTTTGGCAAGGAAACATAATCATGAAGTAAAATGAGAAGTGGTACTTTGATATTTATACACTCACCAATAAGGATTGATATCAGAGGTCTCTTATTCCTATAGCTTAGCAAAACCCTTAGTTGAAGGGGTATCTGCAAAGTTACTTAAAATTATATTCAACCATATGAAATTAACATAATAAGCATTTCAATTTGCACTTATGATTATCATTTTAACTAAATATAACCTCTAACACTTAAAGCCCTAATTATTTTAAGATTTTTATACTTTCACTAACCCTAAACCTAGGTTTTCCAATTTAAGCTACCATAAATTAAATTGAGTTTAGTTTATACATTATAAACTTAAAATTAAAGATATAAGTGTAAGAATCTCTCTTTAGTGCTTCAACAACAAAAACCCCAAATTAAAGTGCTTGAACATAGTCAAATAACGGAAGAAAAATGTTAGAAATTTTCATAAAAATCTATATGAAGAGATTCCCAAATTGTTACTAGTAGCCTTTTAGCTTTCATTACTCATTCTATACCTTGCCACCATAACTCCACTTCATCTTGGTTGAATTAAGAAATAACTTAATAGAATTTTTAGGGCATTATATCTCTAAAAATGGTATAGAATTACAGAAACATATTAGCAAAAAGTATTAGAATTTTTAGAAATAACAACTAAAAAAGAGTTAAGATCATTTTTAGGATTAGTAAATCAAGCTAGAAACTATATTCTTAATTTATAAAAATATACCTCTAAAATATTAAAATTAGCAGGAGAAACAACTGACTGGAAATGGGACGATAATAGTAAATATATAATAGAGAAAATAAAACATTTATGTAAAAACTTACCTAAACTAAGTATTTCTATTAATCATCCTATAAAAAATAAAAGAAATTAATATGTTAACTTTAGAAGAAATAGAAGATTTAGAAGATGATATAAAACAAAAAATGGTCAAGGAGAAGAAGAATTAACATTAATTATGGAAGAATATGGAAGATTTGTAATAATTGATGAATATATACAAGTAATTATTAGTTATAATAAACTTAAAATAACATATGGATTAATTTTTGACTAGATAAAGATTAGGTGACAGAAAAAATTCTGTTCTCTTTTACATAAAAGTCTTTTACAGTGCTTAAACATGCACAAACTTTTTCCTTTCAATTTCAATTATTATCTAACACAACATTCCTTCATTTCTTAGATAATGTATACTTAATCCATATCTTATTTTAATTTTAAAATAAACAATAACCTTGTTGGTATTTTATACAATAGGATCAATTTATTATTATAAATTATGAAAAATAAGATCACCTTAGTTTTTTTATTTGTTTATCAACTTGTTTTCTGCATATTTTAAATATGTATTCACTCAATAGAACAGAACCGAATTTACCTCAAATAAATTTTACCTACTAATTAATCTTATCAATTTTGAGACTACTAAACAACCATTTAAATTTCAAAAAGAATTTCAAGAAGAAACTAAAGAAGTTATAACAGCTTAACACTTTTTTTCCACTCTGTCCATATTTTATATATATATATATATATTTATTTATTTATTTAGTTATTTTTGGTCATTACATTGCATGTCATATAATACTTAACTCGGTTTTCAAAATTTCCATTTCCAGCACGACGGAACATATGCGAAGGCGAGAGCCAACTTCGTTCCTTTCAACTCCATTGCAGGCGTAACCCAATAATCTTTTACCTAGGAGCTACAGACTCCCCAGAGTCATAGCCTGAAAGATTCGCTAACCTCAGTCTCT
Organism: Delonix regia; assembly: GCA_037074485.1. Classification (NCBI taxonomy): domain Eukaryota; kingdom Viridiplantae; phylum Streptophyta; class Magnoliopsida; order Fabales; family Fabaceae; genus Delonix; species Delonix regia. The sequence goes on from CM073459.1 coordinate 11,470,501, forward strand.
TCTCGTCTACAAAGCCAACAGATCGATGGCGAACCCGGTTGCCGATTCACATAGCAATAGAGCTGCCGTCCAAGCCACCAACGACGACGCTTCCGCTAGTAAATTGTGCGCACACCCTCAATTCCATTGTAGTTCCTTTTCTTATTCTTGAATTGCTGCTTCGTTTCTCCCGAGCTATCCAAGAATTGATTCTGTGCATATGGAGTCATGCAATTTCTAATTTATGTAATATTTGTTTTCTTTGAAAGTTTCAGCTTCTGAAGCAATCTTTGTTACACTTCTCCCTTTTGTGGTTTTGGATTTCGTGAATTTACAAAGGCTGTTTCGAAATTGAAAGACGATTATGCCCCTGAGGCTATTCTATGTAATGTTTGCTTCTGTTAGTTTATTAGCTTGCGAACCTTCTTGTTTGTCTTCATTTTCTCTTCTATCGTGTGGTTGTTGTGAACAAGAATGTGCGTTTGGGTTTCTGGACGATTAAAATTATGCAATATAGCGTTTAAGTCACTGTTCTTAAAACAAGTTTCGGTCACTTTACTAACAGCTTTGGTTCCCTTTTTTTTCCCCTATTTTTTGGGGGGCGGGGGGGGCCCCCGGGGGGGGGGGTGTTGGATTCTGTCCCATTGTTGGGGGTGATGTCGTCGGCTTCTTCTTGCTGCAATTTGCAATTTCTTGTCTAGTTCCATAACAGGGAAAGATTTTGGAAATTTTTTCGTCTAACGACTCTTAACGCTTTTGTTGACTAGTTACAGATGCAATAGCCAGAAGTAATTATACCGCAGTATCGGGGGATATTAACTATGCTCTTGATTTTTATGGTGAAATTGTGATTTGATGTTTAGGCTTTTAATTTGAGACTTAGGGATTACTTGTTTGGATATTTGGAAGTCTTATATTTCAGTTCGAAGTATTTTATTCCTTGTTCTGGATTAGGTTTTTTTCTATTTGCTTGTTCAGGTTGCTTGTTCTTATATCGTTATTATTTTATTTCATATCTTGAATTAGGATTTTTAACAGTCTTGAGTTTCTTGTTGAATTGGGGCTGTTTGAATCATCTATTCAAGGCATATTATCTATCTAATGAAAGTTTTTATGCATTTTTTTTCTTTATCACTGAATTCAAATGTTTTTTTTAGATAATTCTCTCCTTTAAAATCACCGTTCCTTCTTGGAGTATGTCCTGAGTATGTACCTCTTTCCTCTTGAATATATTCTTTATTACAGGAATTTTTGCTTCTAGGATTTGGCTTCATCCTTCCTTTCTCTTTTCCACTTGGACATTTGTTTGGATTTTATCACTTTGCTTTTGTGATGTAATAAAGGGAATAAATTTACCACGTTCTCTGTCTAAAATTCATGTTCTCTCATATTCTGGCATCCTTATGTTTCAACTCCTTTGGTGCTTTCTTTAATATATTCTTGTCCAAGTTTGGATACTATAGATCATTTGCATTCCCTCATATAAAGATGAATTTGATAGATTGTAAAGTGAGAAATGGATCTGGAAAGAAGGCATGGGCACCGATATAGTTGTCTCTTGTCTCCCTGGTGAAAAGTTACAAATTTATTGCGTGTGATGTTGTTCATGATTGCCATTCATAAGAGGTAGTTGTGAGGAAACAATAGCTGGATAAATTACCATTCATAGGATTGACTGAGAAGCTTCAATTTTAGACATTTTCTGTGTTATTTATAATTTTGAAATACTATGATAGGCCATTTCAAATATTTATTGATAGCTGCTCAATTTAAACTCAAGACCTCTACTAGCTCAACTACCTAGTTTATATCACTTGAAATGTGTGCGTTAAAAAGCCACTTGCTTCAGAAAGAAAAATTAGCATTGTATTTCTTAAACTGTGTATTTCTTCAGATAATGTTAATCCTTTTCTTTTCAATTTAGAAATCGTATTTTTATCATTCACCTGAGTATGAATGAACTACTTATTATTCCCATGATGGGGAATACTCATAACTCAAACTGCCTGAAGGTCTTGTGTGAAGAAGGGATACATGAAGGATGATTATATTCATCTATTTGTCAGAAGACCAGTGAGGAGATCTCCAATTATTAACCGCGGTAGGATTTATCTTAAAAAATTGCATTGTTGTTGAAATTTTGATACTTTTAAGTATCCATCATCCTTTTAGTAGCCTGTTAATCTGTTATAATTATCTTTGAGTATGAAGGTTACTTTGCTCGTTGGGCTGCTTTTCGGAAACTTCTCTATCAATTTCTTGATGTTGAGAACAAGTTGGACAAAGACAATCCAGTGAAAAAGCAGATATTATCACTTGGAGCAGGCTTTGACACAACATATTTTCAGTTGCAGGTGCCTTGTTTTCCCTGTGAGTTGTCATGAGTATTGTGCACATTGTGCTTAAGAGGTTGTTCTACTTCAATCTTTCCATAGAACTATGGGTTTGCCGTTACTTCAGAGCCAAGTTTGAGAAAGACTGCATTGCTAGTCATCCTATTTGAACTTTGTTTAAATGGCTAGGGGTGTACTGAGCAAGTTAAATCTTGTTGAACTGATCTGTACTTGCAGGGAGGGTAGTACAATTGCTAAGTGGTCACAGTTGTATCCCCATGATTTGCAGCTTTATCTAATTTAGTTTTTTTGGCCTTCCAGTGGCTGTGGAATCATACTGTTAGATGAGCTTATGAGATTCACCGTCCCCCATGATATAATGGTTGAGTTTTGGTTTTTGTTTTTGAGCCCTTGTTTACCAAAAAGAATTATAAAAGCCTTTACATTATAAAAATTGATAAAATATTTAAAATTTTATTATGTCTTTTGACATAACAAGAGGGAAATTTTGGTTTTGTTCTTGTAGCTGATTGTAAGCTAGCGTCCCATAGATTTTATAACTTTAATCTTTAAGAGACAATTGAATATAACATGTCATGTTCACTGGCGCAAGACTTGAGGATTAAATTGTGAAGTTTAAATTCACATACTGCATATATGACTTTGTGATTGTGGCTTAAATTTGTTTACTTTTTCTTTTTCTTTTTGTTTTAGAGTAGGTGTAACTTGGAAGGCAACTGCCTGTAAAAACTCTGGGTTTCTTATATAAATGTGTTCTAGTAAACATATGGGATGATGAGTAAGGAGGTTTGTTAAAGTGGTTAATACATTACTGTTATATTACTACTTGCTATTAAATTTTAGTAATAGGCTATTTGGAAATGTTGATTCCTGTAAGAAAATTTGAATTAGTGAGAGGCGGAATTTAAACAGTGGCTTTTTTTTTATGTAGATAAGTATGTAATTCTTTCTGGGCCTTACCAAAACTTCGTAACTGGTATTCTTGCTCTCATTCTTGCTGTTGCTCTTGTTCTGTCTGTTTCCCAGCTTCATTCTGATCGCTTTAAAATTGTGTGCTTACTTTTGATGCGCTCTTCTAAATATGCACATGGTAGATTGAACTTATGTTGCACTGATATTTTTGCTATATGTTTGTATTGTGATGTACTATCGTCCATGTTGTATGTGGTTAAATGTTCATGTACATTTGTTACTGAAATAATTCTACCTTCTCTATACAGGATGAGGGAAAAGCACCGCATCTATATGTGGAAGTTGATTTTAAAGAGGTGAAAAGATGAATCTGCTTTTTCTTCTAGGGTTAGCCAAGGCTGTCTTTACTTCTATTCCCATACAGTATCCCGTGTTAGATTGACAGTAGATGCTTTGTCTAGATAATTATTACTGTACTAATTAGTTTGTTAGCAGTAAAAAATGGACCTGTTATGATTGATTATTTAATTAATTGTTACGTGACGCAAAAAGCTTTTTCTAGTTTGTGAATCTTGAGTTCTGAATTGCCATTATCAGTAGACAAGGTTAATGTAATGTTGTTTATTTAAATTAGGTAACTAGTAAGAAGGCTGCACTTATTGAGACTTGCAGTCAATTGAAGGACAAAGTGGGAGTAACAGCAGTTATATCCAGAGGTAAGCAATGCTGGATATGATACTGTATATGCAATGCACATTAATTATTGGCTTCTGTTCTAATATCAGAGATGTTCTTTTCCTGGGCTGTGTAAAACATTGTGCAGAAGTGTTAAGAATTCTGGCCTGTTGGGGCTGGGTTTGGTGTGAGAAATATCTAATTATGGACAAGGCTTAGTTGCAGTTCTTCAGCATTTGCTATTAGGTTCTTCAATTAAAAAGTCAAGTGGATAGTTCTAACAGATTAGCTCACATGATTCGGTTTTTTTGAAAAAAGTTCCTTCATGTGTTATATATTTATTGGTGAACTTGATTGCAAGCACCTATGGAACTTTACCTGAGTTTTGTCTAATAATTAATCATGAGGTAAGAAGAAATTCAGGCTTTCTTGTAAGATTGGGTGGAAGTGATACTTTGCGTATTTTACGTATTGTCATATATGGACTGTTGGAAACTTCTGCTTATCTTGTCCAATGTTTTTAAAGTCCCATACTTTTTTCCTTTTTGTGGTAATATGTTGGTAAGATATGAACGTTGTTTTCTGCTTTAGCAATTATGAGACACTGTGTATTCATATGATTAATAGCAGTTCATAATTCCTTTAGTAAAATATATATTTCATTTCTTCTTGCTAACAAATCTTTCTTCTATTTATAAAACTGGAAAGAAAGTTCTGTTTATTTAATCATCTCACTTACATTTAAATGGTAGGTGAAAAGTTAACTCTTTGGCATTTGAGGTTTTGGAGAATGAATGTGATATTGGGTTGCGAGTGGGATGATTGTATTTTAGATGGTATTTTTGTTTTTAAAAAGGAAGAATGCAACATATATAAACTCTTAATATGTTTATTTAATTTTTTTCTTCATAATAAAAAATGCTCAAATGAAACAACTGTGAACAGAGCTGGTGAATGTAATTAGATCCTATTGTGTGATCTGTCAGATTAAATTAGATATGTAAAATAATTCTTAAGATGTGTTATAGCCCTAGGAAGCTCCAGACATCCCTCCCTTGCAACTCAGTACATTAAAACTGGTTTTTGTTTAAAATATTTTTCAATATATTTCATGGAGAATAATAACGCACAGCATTAGAGAAACTAGGATTCTACCTCTAAGCCTTAAAATTTCAAGACTGCAAACTTATGAGCTTTGATTTAACTTATAGCATCTGGGAATAAAATAAAATTAATAGATATTTTCAGTGATCTTCAAAATATGAATATTGAAAAAAAGTATTTTGGAGTTGGTTCAAGTGTTGAACTCCTGCCAGTTATTTTTCATTCTTTGCAGAGAAAGGAGAAGTGTCTGGTGACCACTACAAACTACTACCTGTAGATTTGCGTGACATACAAAATATGAATGATGTTATAGCTCTAGCTGATATGGACCCAAGGTATGTATTGGAAGTCAGTTCTCTTACTCTCTCTCATGCTGCTCTGAATTTTCATTTCCATTTGGGTATAACTGAGAATTGGTTTAGAGCCACCAGCACCTTGTAGGAAGATGCATTGATTATATGATATAAAGGTCATATAATCTGAAAGTACTTTCAGTTTTTTATACATCTTACAATTGTAAGCTTAGGAAAATGGAAAAAAGATAGAAAGAAAACCCAGGTTTTGTAGTAATAATTCTGAATTCTCATTTTTCAGTTTCTTCTAATGGTTCATGACATAAATGCCAATAGAGTTCTTTGATGTACTTTTTGAAGACATTTATATGCATGAGGGTTTTGTGCTAATTTTATAAATGTTAGAGTTTGGTTTCTTGGCTATATTATATATCAATGTGTTTACATGATTCTGGATTTTGATTTATTTTTATCTAAACAATCTTATATCTTTGATGACCAAGGAATGGTTACATTGCTATGTTCTGATATTGTTATCAGCCTGCCGACTTTTATAATTGCAGAATGTGTTCTGATATACATAGATCCTGATTCAACTCGTGCAATTGTTGGTTGGGCTTCCCAAACATTTAAGACAGCAGTATTTTTTCTTTATGAGCAGGTTACAGATTTCTTAGTAGTCTCTTCTATTTTGCTTATTATTTTTGTGGAAGGTTGTGTCTTCTTTGCATTATATGGTACTTTGTCAACAGATCCATCCAGATGATGCTTTTGGGCAGCAAATGATCAGAAATCTGGAGGTATGGATATTGAATTTTTTCCTTTTATATATAATTTCATATTACAGTTGGAAATGTTGATCTTGAAAGAGGAAGTTCTTCACATTGTCAAGAACCTACATCTGTGCAGTTAATTTTATATCTTTTAATTGCTGAAACTTTTTATCTAGTTCTGTACATTAAATTACTTAATGAACAGAGAACCCAGCTTGGGTGAATTAAATTATATATGCAGTTAATAATATATAATTGAAACCATAGTATGATTTGTCTTTGTTATTTGTTTCTGATGGGCCTGATACTCCTGGACCAAATAAAGGACAAGTTTATGGAAGGAGAAATGAGGAGAAAAATGTCATGACAAGGGTTGGCGTTATTGATGACGAGGTGGCTTGACAGGGCAGCAAGGGGAATATTTTCTACTAACTGCATCTGCCTGCATGTCAGGAGGTGTGTTGGAAGAGAGGGAGAGGGAGAGGGGGAGAGAGAGAGAGAGAGTAGCATGGGGATAATATCAGAGGGGTTTGATGTTGGCTGGTCATTGGAGAGTCTCTAGCCTCTTAAAAGCTAGATGACATTTTCTCTATTACTTCCCCTTTTTGGTTTTGTACCCAGTAGCTGTTAATTCAACCTCTCCTTCATGTTTCTGGGTAGGATTCAGACTTTATGTACATAAATAATACATTTTTCTGCACTCCTTCATTTTCAGAGTCGAGGCTGTGCACTCTTGGGTATATATGCTACACCAAATTTACCTGCAAAGGAAAAGTTGTTTTTGGATCAAGGATGGCAGGTATAACATAAAGCCTTTTATGGAAGTGAAGTCCTTACTTTCCTAACTCTTGTTGGCTATATTGTTTATTTGATGTGATACAATTGCATTTTAATGTTACAAATCCTTTAATAATGTGTTTGATTTAGTGTTTGAAAGACTTAAAAGCTCATTTGTACATCTAAACAGGAATTTGCCTTACAACTCTCATTTGTTTTGGCGTTTCATTTTCTTTATGGTCACTTTGCCCTCCAAACATCTGTGTGCATAAAAGTGGAAAAAGTTATTTTATGTTGAATAAACTGAATTGACGGCAAAACTCAATTTTGAGATGAAAATTTCCAAACATAAATCACGATTAGATAAAATTAAGTAATCAGGTTGATCCAAAATTAATCTTGCCCAACTCCAATCCAAACTCACACTAAATGATGATGATGGAGTCATCCAGATTCCAGCGTGAATGCTTGGAGAACATAGTAGTCTAATAGGATATCTACTACTGCCAGTTCACAATCAACAACATAATTGATAGCCCTTCTACAGTATTTCTGACATAAAAGTTCTCATTGGAAGACTTATTGATTTCACTTGTGTTGACATATGCATTTTGTTTTCCATGTCAGGCAAATTTTATTAGAGTCATAACCTAATTGACAACCGGCACTTAATTGCAAAAGATGAAAGGATTATAAACTATAAGCACTCAATTCCAGAAAATGAGGTGTAGGAAATGATTTAAAAAGAGTGAAATTACAGGGACTAAATATATAATTGCACCAACAATTTTATTAGGATGGAAAGAAAGAAAATTACAGGGTTATAAATAACAAAACTGAGAACAGAGAAAAAGTGGTGCATTAACAAAGCAAAGCTTTACAATCCTGCTGCATATCAGAAAGAGACACCTAAGTAAAATAACTATAAGCTGAGCACCATAGAGGTTTGAAAGACAACTCAATTACAAAGAGTGGCAGCAACAGAAGTTTCTCCCTAGAGTTTATAGCAATTCTCTTAATTCCAATTATAAATGCCTCTTTTACTGTGAACATGCACAACCCAAAGAACTTTTCCTTCCTTACTAATCCAAAACCACATTAGTGAGAATAAAGCATTAAAATAACCTCCAAACTATCTGGGCCAGCAGAGTTAAGTTTCACCAAAAACTCTAAAGAGCCTTCACCAGCCTTTGCCAAAGTTATTTGGCAGTGGGGATATGAAGAAATAAGTGGGCTACTCTTGGAGTTAGTGAAGCACAAAATGCAGATATAGGGGAGACCGGAGAGTGCTTTGGGAGGTGCATGTGTTTGAATCCTATGTAGTACTGCAGTCCAAATAAAGGCCACTACCTTAGAAGGAGCCTTAGACTTATACTTTAGGCCGCTGTTCTCTTCTAAGCTATATGATTATTGCATCAGATTTTGGATAGATGTTTGTTTGGTCAACTTTCCTTTTCACTAGGACTTTTCTTTCCTATATCCTGTTTCTTCTCTACATCTGCACCCTATTCAAATTTAAATTTATTCAAGACTCCTATATTTAATGGAATTTCCATTTCTTCAATAGCTTGAATGAAGGTGAAACTACTGATTTACGTTCCATTTTGCTCTTGGTAGACTATGTGTTCAACTTTTGATATTGATAGAAAAGTGGAGTTTGACACTTCTATTGAGTATATATTTGCATTTCCCGTTTCCTTACCCACTCTTCAAATACGCAGATTTTCCTCCAAATTAAACCACTTTGGATTTCTGAAGCAGCTCTTAATGTTTTCATCTGGGCATTGGTTTATACCAAGTTTCAGACTAGTGATATACTGCAAATTAGAAGATTCCACAAACCTTTCCATTATTTCTAATGTTTGGCTCTAACTCTATTGGGGTTTGGAACCGGCTTTTGGAGGGTAGAACTAGGAAGAGGAAGGTGTTACACCAATATGGTATCTCTGTGGTGTATTCAGCTTGAGTGAGATGCATGTATTGTCAAGGATTCTTCTCAGCACTAGATCTTATATGGGACAAAATTAATCTTTGGTGTTCAGCTCAGCCCGTGGTTTATTTAGGGGTCTCTCCTTTACATATATTCAAAAGATAGGAGACCTTATTATATTGGAGTCTGTTTATCTATTCTCTTTGATTAGCTCCCTAGGTGGATATCAGAAGCCCCTCCTTCTGCATCTTTCTCCCTACTCCCCTAACATTATTTTTTCATTGATCCTAAGAAATATCTCCTTTCCCTGTGATAAAAAATGCCTTACATGTGGTTGGTGTAATCATTCCATTTATATATATATCTTTTTAAACAATGAATGACATCATTTGAGACAGTACACAATTCAGATTCAAAGACTTAGCAAGTTTATTACTGGTTTGCGGAATTTCACTGTTTCTTCCTTTTCAGGTCTTACTATTGACTTTAATTTTCCATTTTCCATTCTTAATATGTATGTGTCAGAGGGCTGTTGCATGGGACATGCTGAGAGTTTATAGTGACTTCATTGATGCTCAAGAAAGACGCAGGTATTTTGATTTATAAACGTGGATTGTTTGCTTTCTAAATTTATAAATTCTTCCATGTATTTTAGTTTGCGCTGGGTCATTTTCTTGGACCAATATGTGTTATTAATTACTTAATAGTTGATACAATGAGCATATCCTTCATTCCTTCTTAAGATGAAGTTATACTAATTGTTTGCAACAGTGTTAACATAGTGGTCCTCCGTCTTTAATGCAAATACGAAAATAGTCCTTCTCATGGGTGGTTAAATTTTTAGTTAATGGATTTTGGGATCTTAATTCTGTTATTTTTCTTATACATGCTTTTGCATAATGAAGCAGATGAAGTTTTATTTTTATTCTTTCTTTATAAATTATTTAATAATGCTTGGTCATTTTGTCTTGTCTGATTCAGTAGTATAATAAAATATTTATTGTTTCACTAGATTGCTTAGATATGTTTATTGACTACATACAATTTTTTAATGATATCGACAATTGTGCCTAGTCATTAAAGACAAAGAAGTTACTTTGGATTTGACAGAATTTGGTATTTTGAATATTGATTAACTTGTTATTGATTTTGTTATTACTTAAAATGTTATGTAGAAGACCATTAAGTTGAAAGAGAGTATTGAATTTTGTTTAATTAGATATTCTAAATTATTAAGACAGTTATAGTTGTATTTTACAATGATGGGTTACATTCTCTAGCAGATGGTTGTGGTGTTTTTTGTGTGAGCTTCAAATGGTATGTAAGGCTTTATTCTATGCACTAGTTTCTACAGCTGGTCTATAACGAGGGTAAAATTCTTAACTTACCAATTCAGAAGTTGTGGCCCTATTTACTGATGTTTTCGAAGTTAATATCTTCTTCTAAGTAGTTGAGCTATGATGCACAAATGGTAGAATTCACGTATTTACAGTGGCATTAGTTATTGAAGATTGGGTACCTGCCTGCACTGTGTCTTATGCGTGTACTTGTCACTAAAGAAATTGAGAAAAATAAATTTTTGTTTTTTTAAGCTGCATAATTTTTCATACTTGAAGAAATTAGGTGGAAATGAATTTATGGGTGCTTGGGATTGTTAGTTTGTATGAATGGTGGAAAAAGAGATTATAGGGTCTCTCTCCATTATGTGGACATGTGAGTATGTTGCACTGATAAAGTGAAGGACTGTTTTCTCATGCCAAAACTAAATTGTCTTTCCCTGGTTGTATATTTGGAAGTCATACATCTAAATTAGTTAGCATATCCTCTGAAGTGAATGTAATGGCTTCCCAGCCTAGTGTCTTAGAGTCAGAGGGTAAGATTGAGGGCATGGTTGGTGTGATAACAGAAGGAAACACCCAGAGAGAGAAGGAGGGGGTGGTGAAATATAGCAACTATTAAGACGTAAAAACCTTGCTTTGACAAGTCTCCCTCCACCTCTCTAGTTTTTACGTTTACTAAGCATACTCTAAGAATAAAGTATAATGAAGAACTGGAGCATAATGAATTGAAAAAGAAAAAATTAAAAAAAAAAAGCGGAAGTGAAATGACAAAGCAAATCAATATATATATATATATATATATATGTATGCACACTTTTAAGATATTAGCAATACGTATGCTGACTGGAAGTGTTTTAGTATGGGTTTTGTTTGTGTAAAAACTGTAGTGTACAAACATGATGGATTAGAGGTGTCCTCCTTTGCTCTGCCCAAATGAACATATAAAATAGCTGCTTCTCTTGATGCTTCCATTAAAGGAGAATTCTTGGCTTCCTCTTTGTGGGAAGTCTCTTTGCTGGTTTTGATCCCATCAAGATTCTAGTCCATATTAGTTGCTATACTAAGTTATACCAATGTCTTGTAATTATGATATGATGGAAATATTTCATGTCTCTTCTAATTTAAATTATTATTTCCTGGTGTAATAGGCAGTCTGTCCCTGATTCCCAATCTTCCTTTGCTCTTTTTATCTCCTTTATTGCTTGAAGCCTGTTTCTTTTTGCAAGATATGTAAAATATACTAATTAGTGATACCTTATTCATAGGACTGAACGGCTGGAATTGTTTGACGAATTTGAGGAGTGGCATATGATGCAGGTAAGTCTATCTCTACATTTCTGCTGTTAATAGCTGTGAAAGTATGTTGATTTTGTTAGAAATAACTTTCTGGGCATTCAAGTTTACTAATACAGAATAGAATAAGAGACATTTTATTATTTATTAGTAATTTAGTTATTAGAGACAAACCTGATATATTATTTGTAATTTAGTTATTTAGGACAAATCTAGGAATTAGAATTATTTTGAATTTAAGTATGTTTGTCAGGCTTTTAATTATCCTTTGTTATGCTTTAGTTTAGGTATTTACTTATGTCAGAACTATTTATAAATAGCTTTAAGTACTATGTTTTGAGGCAGACTATTTTGATTGATTGAATAAGAATATTATGTGTCTAGGGTTTCCTCCTGCTCTCTCATTTTCTCCCTCAGTTTCTTTCCTTCCTTCCCCACCTTTTTCCCTTCTTTCTCTGATTGTTCTACATCATCTTCATTGGGAAAATTTTTCCGTGCACCCTATCTAGTGGCAACCTGGTTCCTAGCTATGCTAGCAACCATTGTTCAGTGCCAAAAAATGAAATAAAAAATCTTAGAGCCTGCTTGGTTTGCTTATTTTCTTTTTTATTTTCATTGAAAATAGTAAACATCACTAAAATTATGTTTTGTAGAGCTTAGAACAATACTTTTTGAAATTACTTTCTAAAATAGGTAGAGAACAGAACAGTGAATCCAAAATGTGACTGGTGGCTCTTTTGCAGGAGTCCCCTAATAATTATTAGAAAAAGTCAAAGTTATGTCACAATTATTGATGGTCAAACCCAGAAGTCAGTTAACATTAATGGCTATTTATGTCAATTTGATTCAAAAGCAATGATGAACAAATTTTTAACTTCACAAAGCAAATGCGTTTGCTAAATGATGAAATTTGCAAATGTACATTTAAAAAATGAATATTTGTAGAAATTGAACACTCTCTTAGAGCCTGTTTGGTTTTCTTGTTTTCTCTTTTCATTTTCAATGAAAAGTGAAAACAATATAATGTTTATTTGGTAGGGTTTAAGAGGATACGTTATGCAAGTAGTTGATGGAGAACCAAGCTACTGTAATTTCTGTATGGTTTTATTTATGGGCAAACACTGGTTGAATGCTCTCTGAAGGAAATCAGAGGGCGATTGATTCCAGAATACAGCGAATAACACAGATACCCATAGGTATTTGAGAGACCAGGGAAGTCTCCAAAGTTGGTCCACTTCCTTTGTGCACCCTCTAACTCCCCGTAACATAGAACCTTCCCCTGATACTATTCTCTCTCCTCAGCCCCCAATACACGTGCCTGAGTTAGTTATTAGGACCATCCCTGCCACTTTCTCTGATAACACCGGCCCCACTTACCATTTCTCCTCACACAGAACTTATTAGTTTGGTCCACTCCCTCAGGCCCATCAGTAGTATTTACGTGACTGGCACCCATAATGTTCACCTGGCAACATGCTTCGTCATCAACAAAGGAAAGTTCCTCTATTATTGTGATACCATAACCACTACTATCTGAAATTTTGTCCTTACTGGTGATTTTCAGGAGCACTACTGTGTGGCTTATGCAATCAATGACGCTATGGTAAGCACTTGCCCATCCATGTTGTCTCATATAAAGCACATTGGGTTAAATCTTCATAAGGGAATTGATAGCATATTATAAATATTAACCGATGTATAATTTGATGATGGAAGTAATAGTCTTAATACATGTGCTCATAATTTTCCCCATGCTCTCCAACTGCTGTGGTAGTTAATGCCAGGAATGAAGTTGTTTAGATTAAATTATTTTGGCTGCAACATTTCTGGCAATCATCGTAGTTATTGCTCCATAGACCTGAGTAGGTGGGTTGATGTGGAATATGGGAGGATTGAATTCTGTTTTAGAAACTTTTCAGGTAGACCTAGTCTGCAAATGATAGGTACAAGAAGATAAATATGAAGAGACATGCAAGTATGTTGGGGTTGTGCTACTACAATGTGCCTGATATGCTTTATATATCTTTTCATGATTGGTTGGTCAACTTTTTTGTTTTTGTAGATTGGGTCTACTAAGAATTTTTTGGGAGATAAGATTCTGTTTTAAAGATGTGTTTATAAGATCTGTATTAAACATGGTAACAGGATGAGATACATCTATTGCATTTCCCAAGAGGTCATTGTAATGTGGTAGTGTAGGGAGTTGTCTAGCTCAGTATTTACTCTTTGGCTTTCTTTCAAAATGCAGGGTCTTTTTGGGGATTTCGGTTTTCCTAAAGACAATAATGAGCTTCATTCTTCATAAAGCGCCAGGGTAAACTCCAATCTAGCATATTATATTTTTTTGGCCATGTGTTTTTTGTCACTGTTAGATATGGGAAACAATCCTGGTGACACGTGCCAGGGCCGGGCTGTTTTAACTACTAGTTGCTTTCATCATAATTCAGTCAAAGGATTATTGGCCAGAAAAACGGAAATTGAATTCAGCCAAAGGATGATTAGTTCAATGTATAGAACATGTCTATATGTATTGTTTCCTTTGTTTGAAACAAAAGAATAGATCTTTTTTCCTTTTCCCTTAATGTGCTAGTTGTTTGGCAAAGAACGGGCGGGGCCCACAGAGCACCAACAACAGGCAACAGGGTAAGTCGTCCTCTTGGCCTGTTTGTGGGAGCAATGCACTGTCCCGTGTGGAAGAAGTTTGGATAGTGGCTTGCAAAGTTTCTGCATTTATTAACGTACTTTGTACTTACACAACCTTTTGCTTGCATCTTTTCTCTCCCTCTGGTTCTGTTCAGAATTATGATGACTGGAGGGATTTATATGCTCTCAATTTTATAGAAAAATGAGTGTCAATTTCAAAAAATATAATCCAGTGTGAATTCACATTACTCGATGGTTATGTCTATTTTTGTTTTTTCCAAGAAATTAATACTGTCAATAGTCGCATTTGGAAGTTTTTGGGGGTATCTGAATTTCTTCGTTAATTTTTTTTTCTTTGGACTAGGAGAGAATGGTTCTTCAAATTCTTGAAATGGTATAATTAAGTAAATTTGAAATGATTTGAAGTTCAACTTAAACAGGTGAAAATTGAGAATTTCCATTTCTTATTTTTTGGTGGGATAATTTCTTGTGCCAATTTTAATACCTATATATGTTCACTCGAGCTTATTTAAATACTTCGCATTTTAAGTTTCACAAAATTCTATATCACACGTTTCAAATGCAACTTCGGAGAATTGAGTGAATTCAAATTTTGTATACAGAAACTGAGCTGACGAGAGACGTAGGGGGTGGACGTGGGCTTTTCTGTTTCTTCGGGGAACGCCTTTTTCTCTTTCTTAGCAACAAAGTAGGCAACATATAAAGATGGGGAGGGAAGGTAGAGAAACTAACAGAAAACCTTTAACCGATTATAGTGCCGAGTGGTGTATTGGTTTTGCCTGTGATACGATAAAAAAAATGTGTTCTGTTGTTTAAGCTGGCTCCTATGCTTCCTAATCTATCCATTTACAATAGGGAGTCTATGTTTCTGTCGTGCTAGATTTGTAATATTCGATTTTCATGTAAGATTTAAGTATAATATCATAAGATGCTTTTTTTTCCAAGCAAAAAATTATTAGACCATTGGATGAAGATCTCCGCTAATGCATCTGGTCGTCCATTGCTCATTAAACAAAGTACTTTGAAAACAGACATGCAATAGTGGCGGTGGAATGACATTGGTTCTTGAATTGAGATTAATGGACTATGATCTATTTTGATCTTTTATAGATTTATTTTCATAATTTGGTATCTCGTGAATACGGCAATTATTTTCTCATTTTGGTCTGCTATAAATGGGGGTTTTTTCTTTTTTGGTTCTTTACAAGTAAAATTGTTAAAATTATATCCTAAATTATTTTAATTATGAAAATATGATGGATATTATTGATATGACTTTTGTTTGAGGGATTAAAATTGAAAATAACTATGTGAGAGTTCCAATTAAGAAGACAATGCTATGAAGGATGACTAAATTGGGAAACATTTTGTATGTGAGGAAATAAATTGAAGAGGCAATTTTAATATGGACTAACTGGAAAATTACCTCTCCATGAGGGGCCAAAATAAAAGTTTAGTATAAGTTAATTTCATGAACTTTAATGCAAATAAAAAAACTTGATAATCAAGGGAAAATATAAGATAAATGCTGATTTTGGCATTGAAGCTAACTTTTGAGGAATAAGTAAAATTTCAAATAAAGCGTGTCATTAAAGATCAATTGGAAAAACAAAAAAGGAACAATTGATCTTTTTGTCCTAATAGTTTGCTCAAATTTTTAAATCGGTCCCAATAATTTGTTTTATTTAACCCACTCCTTATACTATTCTAAACATTTAAGATTTGATTTCTACTTTTGGTATTAGCATAACCCACTCCTTGTAGATAACTCTCGAAGTAGATCCAATTTGAGCACAAAAATTCAAGATAAACTAAGTCTAGATCCTAAAATTGGTGAATGTATGAGTTATTATATATTTATGACAAACTAATTAATTGAATGTAGAATTCATTTTTAATTCTAGAACTAACTTAGCTTGTGCACCCACTAGTATTTGTACCATTAAAAGACTATGGATTTTTTCATAATTACATCACTTTTAACTTTGTTAACTTTTATAAATCAATAATTATATACTTTATTACAAGAATTACGAACATAATACTAAAAAAAAAAAAAAAGCAATAGGACGCTTCACTATAAATTGTTAGGTACAATTAATTGTTTCTGGGCTTACTAGCAATGAAGGATACGAATACAAAATTGCTTCTTCTTTATCTTTCAACTCTGGTGCCACTTAGACTGATTCTAGGTTTGAATGTAATGATGATTGAGGTATTTTTTCCATTACAAAGAGACCACTAATTCTGCGTTAACTTTTGAAATCCGAAACATTAATATCAGTGCTATTAAATTTGATGATGTGGTTAAAAAAACTTGTGTCTTACAAATTATGCAAGAGAAGGAGTCTTACAAACTTTAAGTTTGTTGTCGTTTGAGTCTTACATTTAATATATTCATTAAAAAAATTCATACCAGTAATTACATTTAATATAAAAAGTTATTCACATCCATTTAATTTTAGTTGAGGGGGGCCATGATTAAATTGATAGAATCTACATTAAAATTAATGTAGAAAATACAGGCTAAATTGTATGAGAAAATAATGATTGGAGAAGATAAATGCCTTCCTTTGGCAATAAAAGATAATGTCACAATTATAGCTAACTGAAAGTTAGCCTTTTTTCTTTATTTTGGGTACTATCTTGAATAATAGCTCTCTTAACGTGCACTCTCCACATACAAAACAAGAATTGAACCCAAAACCTTACTTAAAAAGAATCAAACTTCTTGCCACTCGAGCCAATAATTGTTTATGAAAGTTAGCTTATAATCATCAACATTAACATTATCTTAAGAATATATGCAAAATACAACAACAATGATTGACAATAATAAAAAATGAATTCCAAACAATGTCTCTTCAACCCTTCTATGTATATTGCCTCCTTATCTTGGAAAATCTCCTTATAACTTGTCAAGCTCAATTGCTTTACTTTCTCACTATTCAAAAAACAACCAAATTAGCCTAACTTGTCCGAACACATATGAACGAATTTTAGCATGAAACCAATGCCAAAATTTTCCTTTACTTGTCTAGTTTCTATGAAGACCATGACCCATCCCATGTCTCTTGTAACCTGCAAGCATCCACATATAAATAGTCTCATATCAACTTAAAGAATGACTTTACTTAGTACAGGTTTCTTATAGATAAACCCTATATTTTGGTCCCTGACGATGATGTTATTATCAAGTTGTTTCTTTACAATTTTTTGTATCACCAGAGAGTATAATTTTGTTCTAAATTCACTGTGGACTTGGAAGAAAAATTGTACTCTTGAAGACTAAATTGATACAAAAAAATTGAGCAAACTAATTCTGTTTAACTTTAATACTTGGAAATCAGTGATGGAATGTGTTAATTATTCTTCAAAATTAACAAACTCATCGTTACAACAGTTCCCATGAAATCACTAATTCATGCATTTGTTAACGTTTTAAAGACTAAAGCTAAACAAGTCTAATACTGGTTCACTTTGAAGAAAGAAATTAGAATATTAAATTGATTATGGCCATTTATTATATAGAAGTGCTTATTAGCAAATGTTACCAAGTAGTGTTCTCATTTGGCTGCTACGAAAGTATCAGAGAAAATAATAGCTGGGTAAACATGATTTCCCAAATCGTTTCACTTAAATTGAGTGTTTATATCTCACAAAAGCATACCTTAAAAGCATCATCATCATTATTGTCATCCCCTACATATGTATAGTCGTACAACATTATTGAAGTTGTCATATCCAGGAGGGCCATCCCAATTTATATTTGGGCGACTCTTAATAATGTGTGCAAGAGTTTGAAAATTTATGTTTAAGATAAAGGAAAAGTTACATTTATAAAGGTTGATTATTTATGAATGATAAATTCAAGACCTTTATTTTATAAATAACTCTTCTAAGGAGATCCAATTTGTCTTACCATATCTAACTAAACATAGACAAATGAACTTAGACAGTTGGAAAAACCCAACATACACTTCACTTAGAGGTGAATCAATTAATATTATTATTGCTATTGCTATTATTAAGGTTGTACAAGCAGTGGGTTAGCCCAAGGTTGCATCTAACCCAAGGCCCAACCCAATATAAATAGGGCCTTATATTATTTGGCCTAAGATATTTGCCCAGCCTAGACAGGCTCGATATATACCAGGTCTGTCCGAGCCATATTGGGCCAACTCTTTTAAAAAAAAATGTCTAACAATTCCAACTATTAGTCTAAAGCTTTTCTCCTTAACAAAGGGATAATAAAGTGCTTGAAAGTATGCATAGGAAATTTAATAAAAGATTTTATCATTACAACATCGCTGTAAACTATTCCATTGGAGTCTCAATCACAAAAATTTCAGTTCTTTGAGTTCCTTGAATTCATGAATAACATTTCTTCTACAATCTTTGCAAAATCTTTTGCTATCAAATCTAAGATAGAAAACAACATCTTAATAAAATATAAGGATAATAGCATAGAAGCTCCTAGTAAAACATAGAAAAACTTATAAGTACAAGTACATCAACAATTAGCATGAGTACAAAGTGTGACAAGAGATGGATACATAATAGTAAAAGATAATATTTTTCTACACATTTCCAATAGCATGAAGAATAAAGACCCACAAAATGCTGCAAATTAAGCTGAAAGCTTTCTACTATCATGTAACTCTAGAATGAAAGATACTAGCATAAAACACTAAAGAAACAAGAATTGTCATGTAAAAAGCAATTACTCCATTAGATCTATAATAATATGTTCCCACTTATCCATAAAATTGTTCATATTTCTTCAAGTTCTTTTGTGTTTTTTACTCTTCCCATGTTTCAAATATCAAAATAATACAGAATCCCCAACTGTTTGACTATGAATCACAAAATAATACAGAATCCATGAATATACAAGAAAATTCTTTCAACTGCTTGACTATGTAATAAAAACAATTTTCCATTAATGTGGCATTATATGTCTTTAATTAATCTGAAGCATGCTTTTGTTCAATTTTTTAAATCCTAGCCTATAAGGGAGCTCCTTACAGATAGATAGTCTATTACATATTGGTAAGCAAAAGGGTATGGAATGTAATTAAGACTCACCAATTAGGTTCTTGGTTGTGCCATAGTATCTTCCAACCTTCATGCATCTCAAGAAAGTGTTCTTCATCTAAATTCACTTGTGAGTAGTTGAAAATGAACAACAATCATAATAGATAAACATAACACAATGATATCATTAAAAACTATTCAATCCATTATAACATTACTAATACAAGTCAATGATGCAAAAGTTCAGTATTCATTTTTGAAATCTCCATTGGTCATCAATGGAATGAGTAGTTAAACACATATAATTAAAGTTTTAGTAAGATGTCAAAGAGTCAATAGTGTGACTTACACGCATGTAGGATGTTTTCAACATCTATTTGAGCTTATTTGATTCCTCTATAAAGATAACAATCCTTAACAACTATCACCCTTGATGGAACCAGAAGTTTAGGTTCCATTTGATTTAGCATCTTACAAAACTCATTCCTTTCCATAACTTAAAAAAGGTTGTTCATCATATATTACAAATTCAACAATCACTCTTCAACATGTTTCATAATTGTATGTGTGGGAAACCAAGGTTTTTTTACTGGGATCCTCCCAATGGTTCAAGGTATGCTAGAATGGATTGTTTTTTCTCTTGAGCCTTATACAGGTACTTCTAACATTTTTGCAAATTTTCCTCAAAGAGTTTATGTCATGCATGTTAGGGTAATAGGCATAGAAAGCATTGCAATATTTGCATACAGCTCTAACATCCCCATTTGTTTTCTCTAAGTGTAGCTTTATAAAATGGTCCCACACACCTAATTTGTTCACTTGGGATTTCCTCTTTGAGCCAACAACAGTGGATGTAGTAGCAGTCATGGATGTTGTTATGGTTGCAATAGTATTTGGAGCAACTTTTGAAGGAATAGGATGACTTGGAATAGAATTAAGGTTATTGTTCCCTTGTGGAGTACTTTGGTTATCCAATTCTAATTTTGTAAACCAAAGTTAATAAATTAAAATACCACTTAACAAACCTACTATGCAATTGATTTTAATTATGTATATAAAGAGCTATTTCTTTCATAGATTAGGGAGAAATGATGAACAATGATCTACATAACAAATATAAAATTAAACATTTTGTGTTAACTTAGTCAATCCAACGGATGCTTTCTCCAAAACCATATATCCAAAAGGCAAAGCTAAAAAGATAGAGTTTTTTTTTTTTAATTTTCATTTCCCATTACCATTATTACCAAACAAACCTCCAAAAAAGCAACCCATCATTTCACACTAAGTAAATTACCTTTCCAAAAATCAAAAAGGAAAATTTTTTTTTTAAAGAACCAAAATGATGGTTCTAAATTATAATAAACTAGAATGTGGACCTAGATTACAGTACATTCACAGCTAAAATTAAGCATTTTGTGTCAACTTAACCAATCATGCTTTAACTTAATCATGCACTAGCAAGAATGGAATCAAACAGGAAGAATATTAAACAAATAAAGAAACATTCTAAATTACAATAAATGGCATAAAACTAATGGGGATTCAAACTTGAGAGACATTGCAAGAAATTAATCAGAAGATAGGACCTATTAGTGTTGAGAAATATTACCTAAAGGCTAAAGCACAATAATAGTACTGCAAAAATAGGGACTTCTAAGACCTTAAATGGGAAGCACAATACATGCTTGATTAAGAAGATGAGGAAGCTCCTTTTGTGATTGATTAGGAAGCTATGGAAGATGCTCTTCATTTTGGCCTAAACAATGTCATTGGGCTACTTTAGATCTAAAAAGACTTGCAAGGTTGTAATGACAAGGCTACAACAACCAATAACAGAAGCCTGCAATTAAAGGTGACAGGCGCGAGATCTAGGCCTTCAAGTTTAGGGGATGGAGTCTCCTCGTTGTGCGCCTTTAAGAGAGAGAGAAACAATTGAGAGATTATTTGGCATTGGCAACTAGAACTCTAATGAAGAAACCTTAGGAAAAATATAACATTTTGGCAAGCAAAAGTAGGGAATAAATGAAGTTAAATAGTAAAATATTATAGTATAACATAACTATTGGGCTAAGCCAGGTAACACACATTGAAGACTCACTGCACCATTAAACCTAGCCCAGCTTTACAACCCCAGATAAAGGCCATTTTCTTCCTTTTTATCTCCTTTTTATTCAACCTGGCCTGGCCCAAAATGGCTAAGCCAAGCTAGGTTTCCCAAGCCTTCAAGTTATTGTACAACCCTAACTGTTATTACTATTATTATTGTTATTGTTATTTTTATTATGCAAAACTCATTTACCAATTATCATCTTGTTGGATATCTATTTCTCTTCTCCTTCTTTATGGAAGGTTTTTTCTTTTGTTTCATTAAAGATTTTTCCTTTTTTTAGTAAGATAGCTTTGAATATTCAAGTTATAATGTTTAAGGTTTTCATTTCATTCCATTAAATCTATGTCTTTACTAAAACAATCTAAGCGAAAGAGCTTTATGGGAGACTAAAAGCACATAAACGGTTAGGTGTAGTGTTGCTTCCCCCTGGATCTGTTTCATATCTATTCTAAATTATCTTTATTATGTTTTATTCAATGAAAAAGTGAAGTAATTTTTTAGTGGTTAGACTAGAGTGATAATAATTAAATACATAATTCTCATTTATAAATCCAGATGAATGCCTAAAATTAAATAGGTGATAACACTTGCCAATACACCCTACCAAACATATAATATTTACCTAATAGGCATTACAATTATTACTATGTATAACATAATTTAATTTAAAGTATTATCACATATAGCTATGTGAAAGAATAAACCTAGTGGTCAATGTGGGCAGTTCATGTAAAGAGTTGTGAAAGCATTATGAAAAACAAGCATAACAGGTAGTGCCTTCCTATTCAGGCAACATAGTAAAACACATGTCCCAATTACATATAGCTATTATATTTTATGCGAAACATTTTTTAAATAAATTTTCATTGTTCAATATGACTAACTACACATGGGACATGGGTTCCACCAATTGCTCCTATTGCATTCTTGGAAAAATACCAGTATTGTTTATCATCTCCAATAATGGAGGGAACAAAATTTAGAATCTACTGGCTTAATATATTTGAAGGACAATCTCAAGCAAGCAATTAATATCGAATGGAAATGTTTATTTATAGTCTCTCTTGAATATGGAAACCTTGCTTTTAACTTCTTGTTACCTACCTCATGGCTAACCAAGCAACGTAACATTACAACTATCTCTCCAACTCTCATGTGTTTTGTACACTTCAAACCACATTCATTGAATTTTATGCATAATTTATAGAATATATGTTTTTTCATTTAAATCACCTAATAGCATAAAAAAGGATGCCCTTTAATATTTCTTGCCCACATCTAAATGGTTTATAAAAAGGACATTTAGTTACTTTATATAGCCTTAATTTAGTTTCCTCTCTCTCATACACATAATAACTCTCTCTAAAATAAGCTAAGGTTTTGTGGGTTACCGCTTTCTTTCCCAATCTTCTACCTTAAAGATTCACACCATGTTTGTAGCCTCATCAAGTCAAATTACTTAATTTTATATCCTTAGTTTGTACATGCTTGTATGTGTAAAAGATTCATCAAATAGTATTAAAGCCCTAAAGAAATTTTGATCTTCTTTTGATATGGGTTCTTTTGCTAAAAATTGTTTATGTGTACACATATATATGGCTAATCTGTTATGAGTGAAACACACCAGATTTACATGTTTGCTTTATCTAACCTTACACATCTATTTTTTAATTCAATTTTCAGAACTAAAAAGGAATCTTTCTTAAGGAACTTTTTCTTTTTAATGATTTTTTACTCTAGCAATGATATTTTTTTTTCCATTAATCCTTGCGAAAAAATTAGTTGCCATTAAAGCTCCACAACGTGTGAAAACCCTTAAGTATTGGTCAAGATTTCTTCCATATGGTTACATGTAAGCTAAAATTGTTTTAAGGGAATGATAGATCTTGAAAGAATGAAGAGATTGATACTTAAATCACCCCTTAAAACTAAGAAAAAACATTAGGCCAACCTACAAGTTTTAAGGCAAGTGGAACAAACCCATCAAAGGTTGAAGATAAAGATTAACTATGCGTGATATGAAGCCCACACATGGTTCCAGTGCATGATGGCATGTGCACATCTCATGCTAGTCTTGTGTACCTTAAACTATCATAGTTTTACTCCACGTACTATTTCCAAATTTTTGGTGATTTTTCTAGATTTTTTTCAAACCATGAAAATAGGAGTTTCAAAATTTCTTAAAAAATTAGGGCCTTAATTCACTATGTCATTGACCTATTTTGACCTAAAAAATTTTGTATTATGAATATGCATAGTAAGGAACAGTATACTCTACTCTATCTCCCTAATAAACACTAGATAAATTAAAATGAATTTATGTTTGTTATTAATGGATTTTATTCCAATTTAACCAAGTGTGTTAACGAATATATTATATATAGAATCTGTTGTAGACCTTTTAGGTCACTCACACTTAATGGTTGTGTGCTCACAACCTAAGTTATGGTTCATATTTGGTACCTCTTTCCTTAAAAATACTTTGTAATAATTATTAGAGATAAGGTTGAATCTTAGAATAAGACTACAAGAAAATGCATATTGTATTGGCAATGGACATACCCTATCAATGTGACATTATTAATATGATTTTGTGAATTAGGTCTCATTATGGCTTGTTAGAAGCATTCTTTTAATTGATGCTTTCAAGTTGTTTATATCCTATCGATATATGAATAGTGGATACATTTTGTATTATTTCTCTTTATAATTAAATCTATAGTAAACATAAGTTTTCTTGGTTTATTATAGTCCAGGACCCTTAGGTGAGATTATGATAAACATTTTGTTATACAATTGCATAAGCTAAGTTTTATGAAGGAAACCTCATTTTATAATTGTTTCAAAGACATAATTAACGTTTCCAGTTGTGCTCCTTCAACTTCTGTACACCAATAACTGTCTACAATGAACACTAAATAGCCCTAATTTTGGTGACTAGAATGAGTCATTAGATATATATCTGGCTATCTCTAAAGCAAATTTGGCTATAAGAGAACTAAAGTCAGTAGATCTTACTACTGAGTCTAGTGCTATTGACAAGACTTATCACAAGTGATTGCATGAATCCAATAGGATATATCTAATAGTTATGAAATACACCATTGAACAGACTATTATACAGAGCATCCTTAAGAAGGACATTGTTATTGAATACCTCAAGATTGTGAATGAGAAGTTCAATAAGTTTAATAAGATGCCAAAAGGCCTATTATCTCTCTTTGCTAGATAATACTCATTATAATGGAGCATCTGGTGTGTGTAAGGACATGATGAAGTTAGCTAACTACTTTAACAAGTTAGAGTACTAAAATGTAGGTTTGGGTAAGAGTTACCTGGTCTACCATGTTTTACAGTCTCTTTTAGTTGAATATGGGGTTATTAGGACCACCTACAATTCTCAAGAAGTTGAATAGACCGTTAATCAAATGATTTCTATTGTGACTCAAAAGAAGAAGTTATTAAATAAAGTGAACTCTCGTGGTCAATCATTGAATTTCATCTCTCAGGGTTCATCTAGTAAGGCTAAAAATGAGAAATAGAAAGGGAAAAAGCATGAGGACAATGCTGATGGCAAGAGACACCTTAGACCCAAAAGGAATAACACTAATAATTAGGGTCAATGGAAGAAGCCATTTAAAGGTGTGTACCACTATTATAAGAACCCTGGCCATAAGGTCTTAGAAAGGCTCAAACTAAAATGCAAACATGAGAAAGAAGGTATTTCTTTTGATGTTACCCTTTTTCTTTAGTTTTTTTTACTCTAATAGTTTTGAGACTTCTACGGGGTCTTGGTGGATGGATTTTAGAGCAACAGTTTATATGACTATTTCCTTGCAAAGGTTTAAAAACAGGAAGAGCCTAAGTGAAAAAACACGGGTCATTCTAAGAGTGGAAGGAAGTTTAGCTATAGTGGAATGCATATGAATTGTAGTTTTGGACTTTTATTCTAGACACCATTTAGTTTTGAATGACATTGTCTAACTACCCTTGTTAAGGATGAATTTGATTTCCAAACCTATATTAAACAAAGATGGATTTTCTTTTTGGCAAGGAAATAAAAGAATTAATATTTATTGTAATTCTATTATTGTTGGATTTACTAATTTGATGTCAGTTCAGATCCTTCCATTGGGGCATCTATTAATGTTATCATTGGACATAAGCACCAAAGAATTAATGAGCATTCTTTATGTTGTGTCATTGGCATTTAGGTCATATTTTCAAAGAGAGATTAGAAAGGATGGTCAAACAAGAAATATTACATGACATATATTTCTCTGATTTTTTTTATTCTTTATTGATTGTATTAAAGGAAAAGTTCCTACTAGAGCTAGAAGAAAAAGGGGCAAAGAGATTTAAAAGTATTTTGGAATTGATCCACATAGACATTAATGGACCAATTACTAATGTTGCTATGGGTGATTACATATACTTTATCACCTTCATAAATGATTACTCCATATTTAGATGGGTTAACTTGTTGCGTGAGAAATCTGAATCATGGGATGATTTTAAGGCATTTGAAATTATTGGTGAGTTAAAATTTGGGAAGGCAATCAAATATGTAAGATAAGATAAAAGATGCAAGTATTATGGAAGGTATACTGAAACAGGTAAAAGCCTTGGACCTTTTGTTTGACTTTTAAGAAAAATGGAATTAAAGCCCAGTATAACATATATGACATTCCCCAACAAAATAAAGTTTTTGATATGCATAATCACACCTGAATAGACATGGTTAGGAGTATAATTAGTCATTTTCCTTGCCAAAACTTCTATAGGGAGATGCTCTTAAGATAGTAACTTAGATTCTGAATCAAGTTCCAAGCAATTCAGTTGAAAAGACCCTTTTGAACTTTTCACTGGCAAGAAGCCTAGTTTGAGGCACTTTCATGTATGAGGTTGTAGTGCATATGTGTGACCTTATATTCCTCAGTTCAATAAACTTAATTCTAGGACTATTAGTGAATTCTTCATTAGGTACTATTATGGATCCAAAGAATGCAAATTTTATTGCCTTACTCACACTACTAAGATTATTGAGTCTAATGGAGCATTTTATTTTGAGGATGACTTAACTAGTGGGAATGAAGCTCCTAGGGTTATCAATTTGCATAATAAAAATGTCTTATTACCTATACTAGCTTTGTCATCTCCACTAATTGATTATATTAATATAAACGACACTTTTGTTGAAAATCCACTTGATCCTATTGTAGGACCTCTAATAGCGAATGTGGAAGAATAAATCACTAAATTGAGATAGTCATAAAGGATTTGTTAACCTACAATTCCTGATGATTATATAGCATGCTTGTAGGAATATGAGTCAGAAATTGTCGATGGCATAGATCTACTTATGATGAAACTATACCAAGCTCTAATTCATCTAAGTGGTTGGAGGCTATAAATGATGTTATGACCTCCATGTATCATAATTAATATAGGAATTAACTAAGTCACTAAATGGATACGAACTTAGTAGTTGCAAATGGGTATTTAAGACCAAGAAAGGGTCATTGGTGAAGTTGGAAGATACAAAGGTAGCCTTGTAGCTAAAGCCTATAATAAGAAAGAATACATAAATTAAACAAAAACCTTCTCACCAATAAAGGCTCTCATTGCATAGTTAGATCTTGTACATTACTAAATGGATGTTAAGTTAGCATTCTTGAATGTTGATTTACTTAAGGATATTTATATGACACAACCTACTAAAGCTAGAAAGGAACACCTTATGTGAAAGTTGAATAGATCCATCTATGGACTTAAACAAACCCTAAGATAGTGGTACTAAAAATTTGATTAGATAATCACCTCAATTGGTTTCATAGAGAATGTTTCAGATTAATGTATCTATAAAAAATTTAAAAGAAATAACTTTGTAATTCTCATACTATATGTTGATGACTACCTATTGGTTACTATATTTTGTCCTACCACTTTGATATGAATGATTTAGGTAAGGCTTATTTTATTTTAGGAATTAGATTCATTATGATAAATCATATGGTATTCTTGGTTTGTCTTAGACAATTTATATAAATAGAATGCTAAAGAAATTCAATATGCATTCTTGCACTTGTACAACACCTGTCCTAAAAGGTAAGAGATTGTCTGAATCATCTCATCCCAATTATCATGATGAGAATATTGTAATGGATAAGGTTCCATATACATTTGCTATTAGCAGCCTAATGAGTATACACATAACTTAATATTGCTTTTGTTGTTGGTGTACTTAGCAGATACTTGAGTAATCATGGTCAAGATTATTGGAGGGTTGTAAAGAAAGTTATAAGATACCTCCAAAGTATAAAGCATTATATGCTTACTTTCAAGAAGTCAGAACCCCTAAGATAGTAGGTTACTCATATTCATATTATGCATCCTATTTGGATAATAAAAAATCTTTTCTAGATACATCTATATGATGTCTGAAGGAGCTATTTTTTGGAAAAGCTACAAACATTCAATAAAAACTACCTCAACATTGGAGGGAGAGTATATTGCTTGTTATAAGACTACTTACCATGCCATATAGTGTAGGAAACTAAAATCTAGTATGCATAAAGTTTGATTCAATATCACGGCTTCTAACCATATATTGAAATAGGTCATCTGCTATTAAGCTTTTCTCATAATTTTTGGAACTCCATCTGTACTAAACACTTTGATGTTAAGTCCTTGTTTGTCATGGAAAATATTACTAAATTTTAGACTCGTTTAGTTCACAACCCTAGTGAACACATATTGGTGAATTCGCTAACTAAAGGTTTACCAATATGAGTCTTCAAAAGTCATGTAAGTCATATGGTATTGTTGAGTAAACCTTATTTAGTGGGATTGTGTATTGAGTCTTAAAGGGACTTTTGTGTTGTAATATAACAGTTACAATAATTTTATATTATGTTCTATTCAAATATTGAAACTTATTTATGATGATGTTAATATCACTTATTTTCCTATCAGATCCAGTGATCTTTATGTGATTTCATTTTTAAATCACGCTTGGTTTAGTATAGATGCATATTCGTATGTTTATGTGAATATTAATTACTTAATTCTATAATCATTTACATTAACTTAATAATTGATTAATGTTATCTAAGTGGGAGATTGTTAGAATATTATTATTACTATGTGGATTAGTATTAATTTTATTATTATGTCAATATTTTAGTTTATCAATTGGATAATTAATATTATTAGACTAAACCAAGAATAGATTGAGTTTTTGTTGATAATGGGTAATTAGTGATGGGTTATATTATTTACTAGCCCATTGGATAGAGACTCTAACCCACAACCCAAGTTAATTATCCCATTAAATTACAAAATGAGAGTTAATGATGGATAGAGAGAATTTGGGCTCAATTTAAATAAGTCTTATTTGTGAGTTTATTTCATAAATTATTAAACTTATTTTATTTTAAAATAAAAGTGACTAAACGGTTTGTAAAAAGGACTTTCAATTACTTCATGTAGCCTTAATTCAATTTCCTCTTTCTCTCTCACACAATAACTCTCTTTGAAAATAAGCTAGGGTTTTATGGGTTCTCTCTCTTTCTCAACCAACTACCTTTAATATTCACACCATGTCTACAACCTCATTAAGTCAGATTACTTAAATTTTATAGTATCTCCTTATTCTGTCATGCTTGTGCGTGTAGGAGGTTCATCAAAATATTTTCCAAACTAAGGCAATACCCATTAACATTTTCCTCGAAGCCACTAGGTAACATGCCTAATGATGGTGCCTTAGCAAATTGTCCATTTGCCACCAAGTGTGGTTAATTAATGGGCAAAAAGGAGTCCCTTATTTTTAAATTTGCTTATTGAGGATTATCATGCTTATGTATGACATATTAGTACAAATTATGAAAACTAAAATAAATTTGAAACTTAAATACACACATGAATGCATTACATGTCAATTCTTTTTTGTCACACCACTCACTTGGTGCATTAACTATGTGCTTCACATTATTCTACCATAATCTTGTTTCCTTTTGCAAAAAACTTATGTCACATTGACCACTACTTTTAAAGTTATGATAGTTATTCTTAAATTGGCCCTTGTATAATAACTAATTTCCACCCTACCCTTTCTTTATAAGTATAGTTCCATTGCATTCTCCTTTATAAGTTTGATCTAAGCATGTGTTGATGAAGTGCTCAATTGCTTTAATATCCCAAGAAACATTTGATTTTTGAACTTCATTATCATTTGATAAGGGTATCTAGAATGACTTTATTTTTTTGAGAACTCAAGCTCTTATAGTTAAAATTAATGACTTGAGTAATATAATATTCTCTAATATCTATTCACTATTATATATATAGTCATTTTAGATGTCTTCATAACCGTTTTTAATTTTTTAGTAAGATTGAACTCTTCATACATTATGCACTACCATAATATAAAAAGACCAAAGCAATTTTTTTCTAATGAATGTATGCTTAAACATACAATCAACAACATTTATTGTTAAATTTAAGTTGAGCACCATTTTCAAGTTATTTGAATATATGCATACACTAAGCACCATTTTGCATACACTAAGGTAATTTTTCCCTTACGCCTGGTTAATTAACTTTGTCACATCTTCAACCTTTTGGATGGTCTCGAAAATACCACATAAAAGGGAGTTTATGCCTTATTTAAATCTTCATGTAAATGGCTAAGTATCTAAGCTTTCATAATTCCTTCGCTTAAGTAACTAAGTTTTCCTTAATTCATTCAATTACTTCCTATCTCAATCAAATGTCTATTTTCTCTGGTAATTTCAAATCTATCTTTAAATTGATTTAGGAGATTTCAAGATGTTACACTATATAAAACCTTTAAAATTATAAGTAACTAATCCCTTGGAGTCAACATTTGTTATTTTGAGTTCATTTTATTACTTGAACTAATAGGGTAGTTGATAGCTTATATCTATATATGATTGCTAGCATTAACAAGTGAAAAAACATAACATGAATGGTAATTTAGTTTTTAATTTTATATATAAGAAACATATTATATAAATGAATTCTTTTGATTTTATTGTCTCACAAGATCTAAAGAAAGCTATTGTTGTGCATAAGGTTATTCTACCTATATGGTTTATATCAATTACACATTGCCACAATCGAATTAAATATACTTGTTTCTTTCATTAATGCCATCAAAATATGTAAAGGGAAGAGGGAAGGAGTTTGTTCCCAAGAGCAACATCAACACATCAATAAACTATAAGTATTTGAACTTTCAACTACTATGGTTTTGCTTGTCACGCGTAGATTGTCCAAAGCAACCTTAGGAAGAACAAGTCTCTTAAGAAAGATTAGACAATAAAAATGAAAAAGCTCATCCTATGTGGTAAAATGTTTGTGTGTAAATAAAGACAAGTATCTAGTTAACTAAAAACAAAATGCATAATTAGAGGTCAGCCATGTGATTCATGAAAAATATCCCTAACCCATGTGATTCATGAAAAATATCCCTAACTAATGCATTAAGCCTTTTCCAAGTTAAATTTGTTAAGCATAGCTAAGTCATTAATGTGTTTGACTATGACATGTCGGAGGGATCAAATTACTCATCAATGACATTTATATAATCTTTGACCTTAATTAGGACAATCTAGTATAGATTCAGAAGTGTTATTCTTAATGTTTTATTTGATCAGTATCATGCTATGACAAATAGCTTACTCCCAATAGTCATAATAACAAATATTTAGCCTATGAACTAGCACTTGTATGACTAATAGTGGCCCATCCTTGCAATGAGTATTGTCCAGGTCAAGGTATCCTAATTAACCAAGAATATTTTCCTTCCAAACCTTGTAGTTGGTTCCTTTTTAAATGACGTGTCAACTCATAAAAGAGACAAAGAGTATGATGCTACATTGTAAAAATGATCATTAATAATGCTAACTAAC
Source organism: Delonix regia (assembly GCA_037074485.1). Lineage (NCBI taxonomy): Eukaryota > Viridiplantae > Streptophyta > Magnoliopsida > Fabales > Fabaceae > Delonix > Delonix regia. The sequence continues at coordinate 11,501,680 of CM073459.1, forward strand.
CATAAAATAAAGCAATCAATTATCAAATTTCAAGTGTATGTTCACTAATGCATGACATACTAAAAACGCAAATTTCATGTCATTAAAATCTACCAATGGGAAATGACCTTAGCATAATGAAAAATTTATATATCATTTATGATAAAACTAAAAGGCTTTCATCCTTCATTATACCTATAAGCTTCCTTAAAAACACAAAACAATTTCTATTTCATCATAATTAAGCATATAGCTATAATTATCTACCTATGGGCAATGACATGTTGAAATTACATACTTATATTGATGTTTTAAAATCCTTATGTGATTTTTATGTCTGTAAAAACAATCCAAGAATGCATATTCATAATTTTGTGAAGATACTATGACTGGATTTATGATTTGATTCTTAGAGGTGAAAGTTTTTGAATTATAAATTAAACCAAGGGAGATAAATTTTTACAATATAAAAGAGACAAGTTTTTATAAATTGAAGAACTAAATCAAGAATATAAATTAAAATTATATATAGAACTAAAATTTTTTACATTTAAGAGGGGCGCTTGGATATATCGTTGGGTTATAGCTACTCTTTAGCTAAATATGCTAATTGTATGATATGAAAATTTATTATGTGTATAATACTTTTATATGCATCAAAGAATAGTGAAGTGCCTATAGGAATAAAACATTTATTGATTTAATTAATCATTCCCCTTACTTGAATATCACCTAGTTAATGAGATTACGTCACTACAGATGAATACCATGCATTTAAAAGACTTTGTGTATAATCCTTCTCAGTGACCTTCCAACCTCCAATAAATGTATCATATGCATACTATAAGCTATTATCATTGCTACTCAAAATTAGCCCAAAATCATGTTCTATAACATTAAAACATGTTAAAAGTAGTAAACTCAAATACATACACAAAAATATCATAAAACAACATTATTATAGAAATGAGTCCATGACTTTCATGTAAAAATGGGTTTACTTGGGCAAAAATTCAATGAGAAATTGTATAACCATGCTAGTAATCAAATTTATGAGCAATATATGATCTAAAAACATATTTTAATTGATTACTTTCATCAAATTAATTCCACATGTGACCCCAGTTTTCCCAACCATCACAATTACCTAAGGCTAAATAAACAATCAAAATTCATGCCAAGGTGATTAGAATGTAGTGTTCTAATACACATGCAAGGCTAGATGTATAAAAATAACATGAATTCCTTACAAATCAACACTTTTTTGAAGTTGAAAGCCTTTGTCAAATCTTAGGTTATGTTTGGATGGATGGTTGAAGAGGAAGTGATAAGGAATGAAATGACTAAAATAGGTTGGACTTTTGTTTGGATTTTTTTTAAGGTGGAATGGGATAGAAAGGGAAAGACACTAAGACTCTTCTGTGCCATCCAAAACCCTAATTTTGGTATTCCTCCAAATTTGTAGGTGAAGGAGGATTGGAGTAGTCTAAGAAATTAAATTATTAATATACCCATCATCTACGGAGAACTATTCTAATTGTTACAACTTTATCTTATTTATATAATTATGGTCATGACCTCTCTCTCTTTCTCTTTTTTTTTTTTTTACTTAACATTTCAAAATAAAGAAGAGAAAATGAAGAAATCTACAATTTAGGTTAGTTTCATCTATTTTAAAAATTTTTTTTGTCAACAATTTTTCTTTTTAGCTTTTCAAGTTTGTCTTTTAAAATTTTTTGAAGCAACATAGGTATTTTTTAATAAATATATTGGATAGAAAAAGTGGACAAGATAATTTGTAAATAATATATATATATATAAACAAGAGAATAACGTAATATTATGTAGTGAACAATGACAAAATTATCAATCACACATATATGTTATAAGGGGTAATATTACAAAAAAATAATTAATAAGTCATTCTATTTCATTTATTTTATTATAACTTCCAAACAAAATTAATAAGTGTTCCTTTATTTCTTTATTAAAACTTTTAAACAATATATCTACTTAAGTTATTCCACTATATTCTATTATATTTCATGTCATCCGATTAACTACTTAGATTACCAACACTCCAAAACATTGAATAACAAAAGAAGAGTTAGATGCGATTTTGCGGCAGAAGCAAGGATTTATTGATGGTATTTTTAGGGAATCACTCCTTGAAACCCTTTCACTACATGGCTAGATATCTATTGCACTCTCTTTTCATCAAAGAAGCTATTTCTACTGTGAAGAACATGACGAACCCATGTTTTAATTTAAAATAATGATATTTTTTAATGTAATTTTAATTTTAAAATATCGGGGCAAATTTTTAAGGAAAGTATGTACTTTTTATAATAAAAAAGTAACGTAATCAATCCATTTTTATAATTTGTAAATAATTTTTCAATGAGTTCCTGAGACACATTAAAAAAACTCTAATTCTTCATTTTGCAGTAAAAAAAGAATTCTATTGTTAGTTGAAACCATAATGTAAATTGATGAAGAGCATTGGTCAAAATGACATGTAAATTTTCAAGGAAAATCCATATTTTTCAAAATGAAAACAAAAAAAAATTCAATGTAATCAAGCCAGTTTCATTATCTATAAATAATTTTCTAATGAGTTCATGTGATACATAAAATAATTTAATTATAACATAAATACATTTTTGATCCCTTAATTTTAGTTGAGGCTTTACTTTCGTCATTAAACTTCATTTAGTTTTAATTTGATTCTTTAACTTTACTTTAACTTTTACTTTCATTCTTTAATTTATTTTATTCTAATTTTTCTTTTAATTTTACTTTAAATTTTATTTTTGTCATTTAAATTCATTTTGTTCCTATTTAATTTCTTAACTTTACCTTAAGTTTTACTTTTATCCCTTAATTTTTTTATTCCAATTTTACCCTTAATTTTTAAAAACTTTTCAAATGTTTTCTTTTTCCTTTAATACCATCAATTTAAAATACTTTAAATATTTAGACTTTGTATAAATTAAAAGTTATAACTACTAGAAAACTAATTAGGTGAGGAATATCAAAATGAAGAAAAAAAGATTAAAATAAATTCAAGAGTAACTATCAATTTATTTTGTAGAAGAATAAGACAATAATTGAACTTCAAAATCATAATTATAAAATTCATAGAACTTTTGCATCAATAGGTAAATTGAGTGGTTTTTTTTTTAAATTAAGGCTAAACTAAAAAAAATAAAACTAAAAAGAAATGAAACTTAAAATAAAATTAAGAGATTAAAGTATAACCAAAATAATTTAAGGGACAAAAATAGAATTTAAAGTAAACTTGAGAGGCCAAATAAAAATTATATAAAGTTAAACGACAAAAATGAAATTTAAAATAAAATTAAATAAAATTAAAAGATAAAAATAAAACTACAAATAAAATTATGGACATAAAAGTGCATTTATGCCATCTAACTATTTTACTTCTTTTAACATTAATCAAAATTCTATTGTTAAATGAAAACAATATGGTTGTCTTCACTAATAATACTAATCTACTAAAAACGCCGTTAACCAATTTTGGTTTAACACCTCTCTTTTTTTCTTTTTTTCTTTCGGCCAATTCAAAAACATAGATCCAACAACGTGAAACAGCAGAGCAACCAAAACAATCACCAAAAGAACACACAGCACAGCCTACTTCCTCTTGAATACAGCACGAAGAAACAACCACAACCCCAAAAATATACACAATTTATGAGAATCCTCGATAATCAATTTATGAATAATTCGGATTATCATCATAAGGCGTACGCTCTACGGCTAGTTCATTTTGAAAAGGAAAAAGAAAAAGGAAATATTTATCGGCTAAAAAAGCCACGTGCAGGGTTAGCCAACTTCGCCAGACGATGATGACCCCTTTTCCTGCTGTAGTGACGTTGACTCTACCTGCAAGTCCATGCTCTCGTTCGTAACGCTCCTCTCGTTTCCGTTGTCGCAACGTTTAAGCCCTCAACCACCATCACCGCCTTTGCCTTCCTCTTTTCTCTCTCTCTCTTTTTAGTTCAGCCATTTTCTAGATCTCTTTCTCTTCGTTCAATTTTATGGCTGTCGCCGCCGCAGCCGTCGGCGGCGGGATGAGTGAACCGCCGCAGCAGCAGATGGACGCCTCTCCTCCTTCGGAATTAGTCTCCGGCGCACCTTCATCGTCCGCGTCCCTCTTGAATGGTCCCGATCGGAGTGATTCTTCGAATTCTTCGCCGAACCCTCGTAAAGATGCTGAAATTGAGGTGTTGTGCTCTTTTATTAGACTTGAATTGTTTTGTTTCTTTAGTTTTTTCCTAATGCAGATACGTTTCTGATCTTCTGGACGGTTGAGGAGCCTTGAATTGGATAATGCTGTACTTTGTATCTGAGTTGCTGTTCACTTGTGCGTTTTTTAATCGCAGTCTCCAGACGTATTGAAGAGCGAAGAGTACCGTCAACTGTTTCGTCTTCCACCGGAAGAAGTGAGTATTTTCAACCTTGATGAGCACCAGTCTTAATTAATAATAATCGTAATGTCTCTATAGATGGTTTATCTGTTTACCGATTGTTAACGTCATTTTATATTAATATTGAAATTTAATTTCCTAAAAAACATTTGGCAATCTCTATGGGTTGTGAAATTTGCGTATTTTCCAGAAATGAATTTGTACTTATTAGTGATACCTTATGGCTCGTCATTTGGTTTGGTCATACTATCTTTCCATCCTTTTTCCTTTTCATGATGTAATGAGAGGGTAAAACTTCTCCATTCATTGCAAAGGGAAAAAAAAAGTATTCTGGATTTGAGTGTTGAGAATGCTGAAGTATTTGTTCTTTGTCTATGATTTTCTTGCACCTATTGATCTTACACGTCAACAGTGGTACAAGAAAAATGACATTGCTGTTAGTCAAGTGTTTTTATATACAATAATGAGTCCTATAGTTGAGAACTTTCTGAAATTTCCCTTTTTTTCCTTCTTGTTATTGAAGACACTTTTCTTTTTTTTAATTTATTCTCCTTTCCTTATTTAGGTCCTTATTGAAGATTTTAACTGCGCTCTCCAGGAAAATATACTAATCCAGGTAATTTTTATATTTTAGTTGAATGTTGCTGTGGGATCTGCATGATATATTGGCTATAGTCTTAAGCGTTTCTCCTTATCGTTTTTGGAGTAAATATCACTATGCTATATATTTCACGTTTAATTAATAATAATTAGAAATGTATTTTTTATTTTACTGTTAAGCCTTTCTTTTGTTTACCTGTAGGGTCATATGTACCTGTTTGTAAATTTTATTTGTTTCTACTCAAACATATTTGGGTTTGAGACAAAGGTATGCTAGTTAACTCACCTTTTGGTCTATTTTCTTATGTGACTCCATTGTGCATATTGCACGTATTCTGACATGTAATTTTCTTAAAAGAAATTTGGGTCTATGTTATTTGTCCATGTAAATATTCCAGTTTTTAACCTTAGAAACAATGCATAAAACACTTATTTACCTTTAAGTTTGCTGTCGGTTCAAGTTTGCCCACCTAAGTGGCTATATTCTTGAGTTGTATATGAAGAAGCTAATTGTCATCTTCATTTTATTCCCTTTAATATACCACTCCCCATAACCCATTTACTTATTGCATTTGAATGTGCATGTGAGAATATGAATAATACATTCATGTCTAGAGATTATTTAGTTACTTGGTTTTGTCATGAAACAAATTTATCCTTCAAATGGTTTATTTGGTTGTATCAAGAGTTGGAATTTTTCTAGATCCCATTGAACATGCATTGTACTGTGGAAGGGATCACATTTCATGATCTGTAATATGGTCAACTTATGATTTTTGTAGCCAATGCTTTTAGTTCTCACTCTCTGATCTTTATTGCTTCCTATAAATTTTGTTGGCTTAATGATATAGAGAGTAATCCCATTACATGAAGTCACCAGTGTAAAGAGGGCAAAGACAGCAGGACTCTTTCCTAATGCCATTGAAATTTTTACTGCAAGCAAGAAGGTATGCTGTATTATCAAACTTTTACTTTGTGTTGCATTTGTCTTTTCATTTTTGTCCATCTTGTTTTTCAGTATCAGCTGCACAATGTCTTACTAAACTTATTTGGCAGTACTTTTTTGCTTCCTTTCTGTCCCGTGATGAAGCTTTCAATATCATTAATGATGGTTGGTTGCAACATGGCAACGGGGCTAGAGCCAATTCTGAGCAGCAGGTTTTGAACAATAGCACTCTGTGTTGATACTTGGTACCTGTTGTTTATAATTTTGTGTAGATTTATTAAGTTGGGAGCACTTATAATGATAAAATTATTCATTTCTACATAGGTAGTGTGATATGTTTTAAAAAGTCAAAGGTGCCTCTTTGGTATATTAAGTTGTTACCAAATTATGGATCAAGTATTGATGTGCTTTAAAGAAGTTGAGATTGAACAAACCCAAAACACAAATAAATGAAAAAGGAAAGATAGAACAATTAGCAATCTCAAATGATAAGTTTGCATGCCACACTAAAAAATATTAGGTTTGATTCGCCACACTCTAGAATAAAAGAAGGAGAGTGATAAGAATCGGGGATAATTTCGCCATTAAGTTTAGAAAACTTAGATAAAAAATTTGCATATAAAAGGCTAAGCCAATTTTCAGAGCATTCAAGGTTGCATTTCTCGTTGATAAGTTTTATATTTATAGTCAAGAACAACCCTTATAGCATAAGTCTAAGATTTACTTAATTCTCACCTAATTTTGAAAAACATGCATAGAAATACACCTAATATATACTTTTAATCCAATGTAGCTTAATTAACTTATCTAACTTAGACTTTTAAAGAAATATAACCCACATAACTTAGATTTTAACCAATACTTATTTTAACTTTCATCACATATATGATTGACTTTTCACAATTTATTCATTATAACACATGATCAAATTACTCTACTTGAACTTGGGCTCCATATAAAAGTAAGGCTACGACCTTAAATGGTCTGATTCCACTTTGAGTTGCAGGATAACTATGGCCTGAATCTTTTTGGCCATAGGACTCCTTGGCCAAAGTTAACCTCTTGTTTAACTTGATGCTCATCATTCTCCCCAGGTTCAAAAGGATTTGCCCTCAAATCCAATTCTACATTATCATCCAATTATAACGTCAAATCTCTTACATTGAATGTGGCTGAAATATTGCATTCTCCTGGTAAATCAACTTTGTAAGCATTGTCATTTATTTTCTCAAGAATCTTGAATGGACCTTTAACCTTGGGCATTAGTTTTGACTTCCGTTTGTTGGGAAACCTCTCCTTCCAAAGATGAATCCAGACAAGGTCACCCAACATGAACTAAACTTGCTTCATTCCCTTGTTTGCTGCTTTTCCATAAGTTGCATTCTTCTTTTCAATCTGCCGCTTTACATTCTCATGTAGAGCTTTAATTTATTCAGCCTTCTTCTTTTCATCCATGCATAATCTATCACTTGAGGGTAGCAGTTCTAGATCAAGCAGTGTGATAGGATTAAACCAATAAACTACTTCAAAAGGAGAATGTTTAGTAGACCATGAACACTTCTATTGTATGCAAACTCAATAAATGACAAGCATTTATCCCAATTCTTCATATGCTTACCAATAATAGCTCCAAATAAAGAAGAAAGTGTTCTATTGACTACCTCAATTTGCCCATCAGTTTGAGGATGGCAACTTGTGCTAAAAAGTAATCTTGTCTTAAGTTTTTTCCACAATGTTTTCCAGAAATAACTCAGAGGTATCTCGGTTTGACACAATGCTCTTTAGAATGCCATGTAATCTCACAATTTTCCATAAGAACAAATCTACTATGAGAAGCATCATTAGTTTTGTGACAAAGAATAAAATGGGACATCTTCGAAAGTTGATCCACCACCATAACTAAATGTTTGCCCCTTTGAGTTCTTGATAGCCCAAGCACAAAATCCATGCTCAAGTCAACCCATGGTTGATCTGGAACTAGTAATGACATATAAATCATGTGCAGCCTCGTTGCTCTTTGCTTTCTTACAAGTTGCACATCTCTCCACCACTCAATGCATATCTTTGATCATCCTTGGCCAATAAAAGTGTTCCTGAATTATCTCTAATGTCTTATTTTCACCAGAGTGTCTTGCCAAATCTCACCCATAAGCTTCACTTACCAATAATTCTCTGACAGAGCAATTGGAAATACAAAGTTTGGAACTTTTGAACATGAATCCCTCATTCTTATTGAAGCCTTTAATAACACTTTTTTCATATGCCAAATATATAGCGAAAAAATCAAGATCTTTTACATATTGGCCCTTCATTAATTCGAATCCCATCAACTTGAGATTCATTAATGAGATTAAAGCATGCCTTCGAGACAAGGCATCTACAACTACATTAGCTGCTCCTTTTTTATATCTGATGACGTAGGGAAAAACCTCTAGAAACTCTACCTATTTAGCATGTCTCTTGCTTAATTTAGTCTGACTCTTCAAATATTTCAATGACTCTTAGTTTGTTTGAATAACAAACTCCTTGAGTAACAAGTAATGTTCCCAATTCTATAAGACTTTGACCATTGCATAGAATCTTTGTTGTAAGTTGAATAGTTCAGAGTTGCTCCATTCAACTTCTCACTGAAAATAGGCAACATGATGCTTTTCTTGCATAAGAACTGCTTCAATTCTTACACCTGATGCGTCAAACTCAATCTCAAAAGTTTTAGAGAAATTAGGGAGTGTTAGTATTGGTGCTGAATACAACTTCTCTTTAATGACTTCAAAACTTCATTGGGTCGCCTCACTCCACTTAAAGTCACCACCCCCTTTGATGCAATTAGTCAAAAGAGCTAGAATAGTATTAAAATTCTGCACAAATCTTCTATAAAAGGATGCTAAGCCGTGGAAACTTCTCACCTCAAAAGTATTTGTAAGAATAGGCCACTCCTTGATAGTTTTAACTTTCTCTAGATCAACTTTAACGCCATGCAAACTAATCACAAACTCAAGAAAAACAACTTGGTCTTAGCAGAATTGGCACTTTTTGATATTGCCAATTAATTTTTCTATTTACAGTACTTCAAAGACCCTCCTCAGGTGCTCTACATGTTCTTCCTAACCCTTGCTATAAATTAGAATGTCATCAAAATAAACTACATCAAAATCTCTAATAAAATTTCATAGGACATGATTAATCAAATGCATGAAGGTGCTTGGGGCATTTGACAAATCAAATGGCATAACCATCCATTCATATAACCCATGCTTTGTCTTGAAAGTTGTCTTCCACTCATCCCCTTCCTTTATTCGAATCTAATGATACTTGCTCTTGAGATCAATCTTTGAAAAAATTGTGGAGCCATATAACTTATCAAGCATGTCATCAAGCCTAAGTATAAGATACCAATACTTCACTGTAATTATGTTTATGGCCTGACTATCTATGTACATCCTCATAATTTCATTCTTCTTTGGCACTAACAAAGCTGGTACTGAACAAGGGCTTATTGACTCTCTCACAAAGCCTTTATTCAGTAACTCATTTACTTGACATTGTAACTCCTTGATTTCCTTTGAATTACACTAGTAGGCCGGTTAATTAGGTAAAACAGTACCTGGAATGAGATCAATTTGATGCTCAATCCCTCTAATTGGCGGTAATCCCTTTGGCATCTTATTTGGAAACAAGTCAGCAAATTCGTTTACTAACCTTCTCAATCAAGGGAGGTATAGACACTACCTCTGTTGCCATAGCTTCCTTTGCCAGTAGCATTAGTATTGGATTAGTTGAACACAAAGTTTTCTCAACTTCTCCTTTAGTTGCAAAAAAGTTTTCCTTTTTCTTTTTCTTCTTCGCTAGTTGACATCACATACTACTTTATCTTTGTAAGACTTTCCAATAGCAAATGGTACCTGAACTAGCTTAGTGACTTAAATTTCTCGTTGGTCATTCAACCATTGCAGCTTGTACGAACAAGGAATTTTCAATTTGATGTTGTTTCCCAAGTCACATTACTGCCTCCTTTGTCTATGTGCATCAATTTCACTTTCCATTTCTTCATCACAATCAGAATCAATGGAAGTTAGATGATTACGTCACTGTCGAGGTTGTTGAACAGTCAATCTTGCAATTGCCTACTCTAGACGAATCAACTGCTCTCTCATTTCTTGTTGACTTTGTTGTATACCCATAATTTGAGCTTGTTCCAAAGAAAGCCCTCTTAGAACATTGGTAGCGTTGTTTTCAGCCATATCTTACTTTAAACACTATTCTCACGTGTTTCTCTCTCTACCCACTAGTAGCTGGAGCTTTGTTACCAAAATGATGTACTTTAAGGAAGTTCAAATTGAACAATCCCAAAACACAAATAAATGAAAAAGGAAAGACAGAATAACTAGTAATCTCGAATGATAAGTTTGCATGCCACACTCAAGAATATTAGGTTTGATTTGCCACACTTTAGTATAGAAGAGAGAGAGTGATAAGAATCGAGGATAGAAAGCTCTATATGCAGTGAGAATAGAAAGCTCTTTCAGATTGATGGGCCTCTTTGTTTTTTGTCTATGTTTCCTTGTGTTTGTATTCCTGGTATTTGTATTTCTTCTATTTTGGTTTCAGTACTTGAGGCGGATATTTAGTATGAAGGTGATGATTAATATTTTTGTCAAAGACTATTTAAGTCAAAAGCTTGTTAAGTGAAGTATGAATAATATAGCTATAATCTTTAACACACTCTTTCACATAAAAGCCTTTTGGGCTTGAAGTATGGACAAAGCACAGACCCATCATACCTTATGCTGAAAATTTTAATTAAGAGAATAGGAGATGGCAAGGTTTGAACTCTTGGACACTTGGTCTTAAAGGCTCTGATACCATGTGAAATGCCATTTCAACTGAAAATCTTGATATGTAAAATGATGGCCCATGAATGATTTTATTATAGTCTTTTTCAATTTATAAACTTAGTGTCCTTTGGAAAGGTTGTATGAGAACTTTTTTCAGACTTTAATAGATTGGATGTCGATTAAGCTATTATTTTTAATGTTGAGGTTCCTTTTCACTTCTTCTAGAAGTTGTGGATTTGTGTTTAAAATTTATAGTGTTTAGTCTCGTGTATTATACTGAATTTGCACCCAATACATTTCAAACTAAAGTCATAAGCATATAGGTTGTGCAGTTCAATTTTTGTTTCTGTGGAAAATGTGATTTTAGTTGATGATCATATTTGAATTTATTGTCGTATTTTTTTTTTCCACTTGCATGGACATAATTCCACCCGCACCATGACCGTATAAAGTTGCTATTCCATGTTTGTATCTTGGGTAGAGAATAGAATACTATGAAGCATGGGTGTGGCAAAAATGGTACCGTACCCATACCACGTATTATGGGGTATGGGTACCTTTGTACGCTAAAATGTATACTGCATACAAACACTATCTTCAACCAGCGCTTGATAGCCTTCCAAAGAAGGTTGAGTGCCAAATATTTGGGAAGAAATCTGCTGAGAAGGTTGCCATAAACCTGACAATATTCAAAGATGATATTTTTGCCTGTGAGAAAATTTGAGCATAGTCTAATGATAAGATTCTATAATGTCAATTAATTGGTTGTAATTGCATTATTCATATCTATCCTAATATCTTGATTTTACTTCAGGAGTCAATATCTGAGTCCAGCAGTCAAGAGAATGGATTTATAGCTAATGAAAAAGTGAACAGTTCTGATATACTAGACAATGAATCGCCTGCTATCAATCTGTACGTTCGTTGTGACTATGAGTATTGCTTTAGAGTGCTTTGATTTTATGTGAAACTCATCCAGGGTTTACTTATATGCACAAATCAGGAGCAAAGATACTTCTTGCAAAGATAGTGCATCAATGACAGTTCCACAGCAGCAATCCAGTGTAAACCAAGGTGCAGAACCTGTATCAAATAATGTTGATTCAAAAACGACCTGGACATGGAAGGAAGAGAATATTGATGCTCCAAAAAGTGAGTTTGGGGTAGCTCTTCTAGTTCACATATGGGATACAAGCAACTGAGTGGTGATTTGTTGTTGTTCTAGAATATTTTAAGTGAGAATATCGTTCTAGTTCATTTTTTTTTTTTTCACTATTTTGCATAGCTAAATGAATGTCTATTATAGGTCTGGGAAAGATATGGTTACCTAGTATAATTGTGTTGAAAGAAAATTTTACTTTCCTGTTGCTTCATAGGGGTAGGGTAGAGCCATGATATTCTGAGAGTAAACCATCCTTACTCAATTTTGAAAGCAAAAGGGTCATATTTGTCACTTAAATTCAGAATTTATTTCTCAAATTGTATTGCTGACATTTTGTTGAAAAAGCTATGCTAGAGTTTAATGACCATATTAGGAAGTTTTTGCAGAACTTGTTTGATTGGCACTTTAACTTTTTATTTCAATGGTTTAAGCTTGCTTTAAATATCAATTTTTTTTCTTCCCCTTCATTTTCAGGTCTATTGTTATCGTGAATAATCTGTGCGAAGGGGTGTTGTCCCCTTACCAGTCTTTTAACATACTTTCCTTGTATATGCATGCATATATATTCGTATAATCAAGAAAAAAAGTTATATTTGCTTTTGTAGCCTCTGAAGTTCTGAGCTTTAAGGTTAGAAAAGTGTCATTGGTTTGGTAATATGAAATGGTATGCTTGACATTAGCAAATAAAGGTGATTTGATGCAATCAGGCTATTCCTGAATTTCACTTTCATCTCCACTGCCCAACCACCTCTATTGAAAATTGATGTCATTGATGATATGTTGTGATGATAAAATTTTCCTTTTCTTGTTAGAAAAACAAAATTACTAGTTCTTTTTTTCATCTGAAGTTCCAAGAAACTGTATTCTTACAATTACCATAGGTTAGCTACAGGCAATGTTACAGTGGTATTAGAGCTAGACCTCATTTCTTCACACGCCCCGAATGGAAAGGGCTCCTTGGTGGGTTGCGACAACCAAGATGGCCTAGTGAGCTTCCAAGAGTGGAGCCATCGTATGGAAAGGCTACCTAGGTGGGTTGTGTTTGTTGAGATAGCCAATTGAGCCTTCTAGAGTGGAGCTGCTGTGGGTTTCAACTTTGAAGAGTGGGGCTGTGTTAGAATCTTATTGAGTCCCACATAATATGGGCTCTACCTTTCTAATAAGCCAGTCTTTTGGCACAGGTTCTCCTCCAGGTTTGTATTGGATAGGAGGAAGAGTTTGATAATGGAGTTAGAGTTAAAGAAAATGGAGCCATTGCTGTGGTGGCTATTTTTTTATCTTGAACTCTATGAAGTGGATGTTCCTTGTAGGTTGTCTATTTAGGGACTGGACAGGCTCCTATTTCTTGACCTAATTCTGTTTGAAGAGGCCATTTATGAAGGAAAATATTCAAAATATTAATTGTGTGAGTAAAATAAGTCTCCAAGGCCTGTTGGTTTTAAAGGTGGCTACTTCCAACGTTGTTCGTGCATTAATAGAGAAGGCTTTCCTTAGCAGACTGATGGGCTTTCGTAGTAACAGGAAGGTGGTAAGAAGTATCAATGTAAATATTGATACCCTTGTGCTTGTGGAAAGGTAGTTCTATCTGGGTGAGGGATTATACGCCTATTAGTTTGTTATCTAGTTTGTACTAAGGTCCTCGTTGTTTGACTAATTTTGTGCTGTCTATGACTTTCTGAACATTATTTTGGGAAGGCAAATTTTCAATGCAGCATCAGTAGCAATGAGTATTTTAAAAGATAAGAAGAACAAGGTTTGGTCTTTCACATTGGACTTTGAGATTGTCAACGGCGAGCCTAATTGTGGCATTGAGGGATTAGAGGAGTTAGATAAGAGTTTGATCTTATCCTTTCTTGTTTACTATACGAGTGGATGTTCTTAGTCAGATGATCTCTAGGGCAGCAGATAGTGTATCATTGAAGGAATATTTGTTTATATGGTGGAGGTTAGGTTTCACGTTTCTAGTCTGCAGACAAAATGATAGACCTTTTGTAACCAAAGTTTACATGTGTTGGCAAAAGAAAGGGGTGCTTGGGGAAAATCAAGTCCGTAATGAACCTGGGAAGGGAAATAACAAAATATGGCCTGGGAAGGTGTGATGGAAGGGAGCCACATGCGGGCCTAAAGAAGAAGTTTGGTATAGGTAAAACAATAAAGGGAGAGGGGGAAGGTGAATTAGCAGATCTGGATATTGTTGGGAGGTCTAGCCCCTCAAAGTGCTAGGGATAATTTTAATTTTTTTTCTTAATTTTTGGTGACTGTTGTAAATATGTGTGCTTTTGGAAATTCTCTGCTAAATCATTCAGAAGAAGGCCTGGTACTTATCATCTGGTATTAGAGCCTCAGGTGACTGGCATGTTCAACACAAGGATGGAGCTAGAATTGATAACATGGAGAGGGAGATGTGAAGCGGGACCTTGGATAGCTTAAGGAGGAACATGCAGGAGTTGAGAACTAAAATGGAAAATTCGCAAAATTTCATGGCTAATTTGATGGTCTTTATGTGATCCTTGAAAAGATAGCAAGGTGGCTTATCAGTTGAAATTGTTAGTTGCTACACATGTACAACCCCTTTTAATGTCTCTCAACTCAAGAACTGTCTAAATGCTTTGGTATTGTGTCAACAGATACGTTCCCTTTGACAGAAGAAAAGGAATTAATGGTGCAACCAACAGCAATTAAGGCAGTTTGTTAGGTCATAGGTGTATAATGGAAATTACCCATGTAGGCAAAAGAATGGGCGTTTTGGGGAAATTCAAGTCCATAAACAACCTGGGAGGGAAAATTAACAGTGGCAGGGGAAGGTGATGAAGGTGAGTCATGTGGTGTGGCTCTAGAAGAAGTATGTTAAGGGAGTAGGGGAGAGAGAATAAGCAGAACCGGAGGTGATTCGGAGGTCTAGTCCCTCAAAGTGCCTTGGATAGTTTTTTCTTGCTTTCTGGAGACTGTTTTGTGTGCACTGCTGGAAATTCTCAACTAAGTCACTTAGAAGAAGGCCAGGTACTTACCATGAGATGATTATTTTTTAAGAGGGAATGGAACAACTTTCGTAATGTCTGTTTTTCATATAAACCTTTGAAATTGTATTAGGGCTGAAGCTGACTTTGAGATACTTGGGTGTGCCCTTCGGAGGTAATTCAAAGCTTCTCAATCCAGTTGTCTTAAAGGGTTTCTAAGTGCTTGGATGTCTGAAAGGTTCCCCCGCTTTTTTCGGTATAGCCCTAATTGAGTCTTGTTAGCCCTATATTATACTTTATTATCTCTATTTGTCTCCTATCCCAGTAGGTGCATGTGGTCAGAGAAGATTACGTGTGGATTTCTTTGGTTCGGTATAGGTGAGATGAGGAGCAATCACCGTATTGCTTGGGAGAATTGTTGTAGGCCAAAGTCAAAAGGGGGTGTAGGTCTTGGAAATTTGGTGTCTAAGAACAATACTTTGGCTGTTAAATGGCTACAGCATATTTTTTTTGGGACTAATTCCTGTTGGCTCTACCGTCTCTGTGGATTACATCAGAATGGGTGGATGCTGGCCTTGCTCTCATTGTTTTTTCATGCTAGCTCTTGGAAAGTTATTTTTCAAGGCCATAATGGATCATTTCACTAGATCGAGAGGATATCTAGGAAGGGAATAGTTCTTTCATGGAGGCTTTTGTCTCCTCTATAATGAGAGAAGTCCTTATTGGTCATCCTCATTTTTATACTTGAACAATCCATACCATAAATGGTGATGAGCTACTACTTTTTATTGCAGGGCCATGGAACCATGGTCAGAATGCGCATTGGATATTCTTTTTTATTTTAAGCCTCAATAATTATTGTCATAAGCACATGACTTTTGTTCAGATGTTAAAGTGTTATTTGTTATCTAGGTTATTTTGAAGTTGGGAACAAAATTGCTGTATTCTTTAAAAGTATGCATGAATTTGTTCTCCAAGAACATTTACAATTGCTTATTTAATTGAACTTTTATTTATTTAACTAAAAGTTGTTAGTAAATTCATAATCAGAATTCTTATTTTTAGATCAACACTGAAAGCAAATATTACGTCAAAGTTTCTAAAGCCACTTTTCTTGGATTACATGGATTAATCTTTGTCATTTATGTTATATTGTGGGTTTTACTGATGGGGGAGCTTTTGATCATTAGTTTTAGAGAATTAGGAAAATGAGGAGGGTAAGATTTTTGGGAGTTTGATTGTGCAGTTATTCATTGTAAGTGGTTGCACAGAATGCACGTACTTAATAAAAAGCTTCTGCATTAAGCCCCAGTTTGTACAAGATTTTGGAAATTTTAACTTCTGAAATTGTCTGTACTTTTCTACTTTTCCTGAAACAATCTCTTAATACCAAAAAGACTTTAGGGATTTTCCAGGAAAAGGCTCGTTCAATTAGCCCTTAGACTTTTGCAGTAGGATTGTCTTCTATCATTCATTATACAATTGTGAGTTTTTTCTTAGAGATTGGAGCCAGTGGTTGTTTTTGTTATAATTTTTTATTTCTTATCTCATGAACATATAATCTTTTCCTGTGCTGTTTCATTTTCACATGTTTTTTATTACAATGATCTATTATTTTAACATGAGAAAAAAATCTGTGTCCACTGAAATTTAGGACCATGATAATATGACAATCTTTTGAAATTATTCATGTTAAGTTTTTTATGGATTACTATTTTCAAGTGTTGCACTATATGTTGAAAACTGCTGCTGTGCTCCCATGTGTTTATCAAATCTATAATGGAGAGAATTTTTGCAAGTTAGAACTTCATCTTTTGAATTATGAAGAAAAATTACCATGGTTGTTTATGGTGCATAGTAAAATATTGCACTATAAACATAATGGCATATGGATTCAGACATAATGCTACATCCAGTATTTTATAGAATTTTAGCTTTATGGGTAGGTTCATTATTTTAAAATTAATGATTTTGAATTTTGTTACTAAGTAGCTTGTGTGAGGTTTTATCTGCAAACAAATCGTACGAGGAAATATTGTGTGCTTGCAAGAGTGAGATACACTATGTTTATGTATCCGTTGTATGTACCTTGTAGTATACTAGAAGTTATGCGTGCAATTATTCTGATGATTTGAGTTTGTTTTCTCATATGCAGTACCAGAAGTTTTTACAAATGTTGCAGAATCAAAGTTTCCGGTAATTCTTTATTTGAAATAGGAAGTTACTAAAATCAGACTGATTTCCCTTGAAGTTTAATTTAATCAACACTGAAATCCCCTCTACTGTGAAAGTATACAAATATCTTCCCTGTTTAAAAAACTTGTGTCCTCACCCTGTACTGAATTGATTTTTGAGATTGAGACACATAACTGTCTCTATTATCAGTCAGCACAAAATACTGGAGGGATTTTGTATACCTTTAAAGTAGAGGGGGCTGAGAGATAGGTTTTGAAAACACTAAAGGATGTCAATGAGTGTAATTCACTATTCATTACAATTTTTCACTTCCTTTAAGTTTTTCCATGTTGAATATTTGTATAGATATTGATCAATACTAATATTTCTGAAAAGCTTTTCTGAAAATTCTGATCTACAAATTGCAGATAAAGGTAGAGGACTTCTTTAGGTACTTTTTCTCAGATGATGCCATTAATTTTCAGGAGTCTTTTCATAGAAGATGTGGAGATAAAGGTAGCCTACATGAAACTCATTTAACTTGTTTATCTCAATTTGCATCCTTGAATTGGCCAACAAAAATATATATATATATATATAGAAACTGCATACTTGTGATTTTGTTTATTTTAATTAAGGTACTGAATAAAGGAAAACTGATGTCTTTCCTTACCTTATTCTTTTGGTATGTATGGTGTTTACTTTCAGACTTAAAGTTTACTTCATGGCATCCTCAAGAAGAATTTGGGCACACTCGTGAAAAGTCATTTCAACATCCAATAAAAATTTATCTTGGTATGCATCAGCTGCTTCTATTATGAACATACAATAAATACAAGTTTCTTGTTTGGGCTTTTGTTTCAGATTTTTTCCCAAAGTTTATCTTTTAAGTTAGTCATATGATGTGTTTTCCTTCTAGGAGCGAAATTTGGCAGCTGTCATGAGGTTCAGACACTTCGAATCTATAAGAACAGGTTGTTACTATGACTGTTGTCTATCAATCTTCTTATGGTTATCTTTGATTTTTGTCCTCTCATACATCTGGGGTGAGAGTTAAGAATAAAGACCTAAACCCTGAACTTATCTGCTGTTTGATTTCAATTGAACTTTTTCTGGCTATGAGTTGGGATCTTCCAATAGAATGGAAACTTGGTAGAGGCTTACTATTAGAAAAGCTACAGGGATGGATGTCCCCCCGTAGTTAGGGGCAAAATAGGATGGGGTTCACGAATGTAATGAGGTAGGCTTAGGTAATTCTGACCAATTGGCTTAATATTTATGAAAGGGGAGTTTGGGAGATGTAGAATTGACGTGACACATGCTGTTTATTTGCAACACCATAAGAAGAAAATGACTGTTGAGCTACTCTGTGTATTGTAACTCCTAAGATAAAGAGGCAGTAGTGTCAGAGTTTGACTGGATCCCATTGAGTTCCACATTGGGTAGTATGGGATGCTTACGTGGGCTTATAAGTCTAGAGGCTCCCCCATTCAAATAGGCTATCCTGCTGGTTGAGGAAGGAAGATTCTTATTCAATCAAACAGTTTTATACATCTCCAATGATTTGTTGAGTGAATTTAAGATTTTGGACATCATGACCTAGTAAGGAGAAGCTTATTTAAAGGCTATATGAGACATTTGTTTCTTATCTGCTGAGTAATATGGGCTAGGAGTACTGCTGCATTGATTATGTTAGGTTAAAGTATGGCTGATTTTGCTCTTATGTTATTTTGATCTGTATTTTTCTGTTCTTTTATCTTATTAATATATTTTTTGAAAAATTGAAGATATTGCAAATTTATGAAATATATAGAGGAGCATTTGAATTGCTTTATTCATTATTTTCTTGACGTTGTACTTGTTGCTTCATCCAGTCATTTGGTTTTAGAGACATCGCAAGAAGTCAGCGACGTACCTTATGCAGATTATTTCCGTGTTGAGGTAAAAATTCTTCTAACATATATAAATTTCCATGCTTATAATCTGAAATTTTCTGTAATATTAAGCTGTAGTTCTTTAGATTTTTTCACAGTTGACAAAAGTAGGGGAAGATTATACCAGTACTAAAGCCTTTCTTGAATTTCATTAAAAGCACCAAAATGTAAAACATGTTCTGTTCTATAAAATGCAACAAAGTTGTGAAGCTGCATGGTTCTGGAAAGTAATGCTATTTTGTACTTCGCAAATGGTTTGCAAGCTTCTGAGAAGGTGCAAGACAATGCTTTGGTATACTGTTCTCAAAGTTGACTAGTCTCCCCATTGGTCTGTTACTAGCTGTCAGTAATTTGAAATCTTTTATCATGTTTTTGGGTGACGAGTGCTCAAGTGTCTCTCCTAGCAGCTACTACATGGCAGCCTTTATATGGATCTGAGTGGTTTTGAGTACTTGTTACTTGCAGACAGCACTTAATGGCTTCACAACTTGGCCACAAATTTTAGATTTTCATACATTTTGATGAAGTAATTTAAGATGGCATTCTGTTGAAAACCTCTTTTTGATAGAAGATAGTCTCTTTTAAAATAGTATTCTAGTAATTGTGTGTGACCATGTTGAGAGCTTCCACTGATGCTGGAAAACTTTGCAAATTAAAAGCCGTGTCCTAACCTTTTGGAATTAACAATACTGTGTATTTGTTTATAATTTTTTCTTTTGTATTCTCTCTTTTTCTTAATACTCTGGACATAAGCATGCCTCAACATGCATATATTATTCTAGCTGTCTTTACTCTTGCCACTCCAGTAAAGCAAACAAGCTCTTCATGAATTCTTTATTTTGGCTTCCTGGTGCGTTATAATCTTAGAAAAAAGAAATAATAATATTTTACATTGGACAACCTGGTTGCTTTTGAGGTTCTTTCTGTTTGAACAGTCATCAGTAAATTTTATATGCATTCCAGTCCCTTCACTGAGAAATTTGTTTTCCCAATCATTTGTAATGTTTACTTATATAGTACTTTTTTCATTTATAACCAGGGACTGTGGGATGTACAGAGAGACAACAATGAATCAAACGAGTGCTGCGCTTTGCGAGTATATGTTAATGTGGCATTTTCTAAGAAAACTATATGGAAAGGTATGCCTTTTAGTATATATCTTAGCCAAATATTACCTTGGTTTTAGTTTGTTATCATCATTTTCTCTTATTACTACCTTAGGTTGCACTGATTTTGATATACTATAATTGTTTGGTTTCTAACTTGTGGACGTTCATTCATGCTACAGTAAATAGTTCAGATTTATGCTGTTGTCACATTTTTCATTGTCTATGTTTGTTGCGTTGCTGCTCATATAATATTTGAACTTAAAAAATAAGGTCATTTTTTCAAAATTTTAAGTTGGATAGTAATTTAACCAAATGGTTTCTCTTTACATCAGTTTCTGACAAAAATTGAGAATCTTGAGCATTATATAGCCATTTTGGCATTGTATGCTATTCATGGTATATGAAGTTATCTGGAACTCTTAGTGCTTAATGATGATTTCAGGTGAAGGTAAATCAATTCAAAGTTTATAAAATATGACAAGTGAACTTTCTTGGTGTCACAGGCTTTCTTAGATGGATGTTTATAGTGTTTCGTAGTTGTCTTTTTACATGTCTGTTTTATGATATCCTCCACCCTCACATTTTTATATGCCTATTTGTTTTATTTGTGTTGATCATCTATGATGCACGATGCTTTCTGCAAGTTACATATATTGTGTTTGATTTTTTGCATTGGATATTTCGTAGATATTTATACAATAAGCTTCTTTCATAACAGATTATGGTGGCAAACAATTCACATTTAATTAGATATAATTCTGTCTTCATAAGCTACCTAGAGTTTCCTCTCCAATTTGTGTGCCAATTTCTGACTAGTATAATTTAACCCAAGATTGTCAGAATATTGATTTCTTCAAATTAGTGTTGTTTCAAACATCTAATCTATTCCTGAGAAAAGGGGATTGGCATGTTCAGTTTATCATATCTTTAGACTTTTGCCTAATGCTGTATCTCTCTCTTTCTCCCTCCCTCTCTCTCTCTTATTGATTTCTTCAAATTAGTGTTGTTTCAAATATCTAATCTGTTCCTGAGAAAAGGAGATTGGCATGTTCAGTTTTATCAAATCTTTAGACTTTTGCCTAATGCTGTATCTCTCTCTCTCTCTCACACACACACACACACACACCACCCCCATCATTGCATTGAGTTGCATATGGATGTACATATTGCTTTTAATGTCATGAAGTTGGACTTTTTCGTTTTGTTTTGTTTTTTCGTTTTTGATTCTGAGTGTCCATAATCACAGGCAAAATAGTACAGTCCACGATTGAAGAATGCCGAGAAGCTTATGCAACATGGATAAACATGGTAAGTTCATATTATTGTTATTATTATTATTATTTTGTGTGTGCGCTGGCATGTTTTCTCTGTATGATACATTAATGCTGTTTTTCACCGGGATCTGAGTCTATATTCCCATTTCTGTCAGGCACACGAGTTGTTGAGGCAGAAGAACCTTGAAAAACAAGAAGGTTTGATATTTGCAATGAAGTTTTTATACTTTCCAGATACCAATAATAAAATTGCCTTTTGTCCCGGACATAAGGGTTCTATAATTTGCTTTTCTGATTCAGAGAGCGGTTGCACTGCTAGTGCAACTCAAACCGGTGAAGGAAGTTTAGATAGTGAACAAAAAACTGGAGAATCTTCTGAAAGGTCACAGGAGCCAGGTAACCCTGCAAGGGTGCCGGCTATAACTGACATTGTCCATCCCAATCACTCTGTTGGCAACCGGTTTCAAGGAAACTTGATTGACACAACGTCTGTTTCTTGTATGTTAAGAGAATGTATGACAAAGTTCCGGTCCTGTTTAAAAAGTCAGGGCCATCTCTCATTGTTCCTCGTTATCATTTTTGCTGTCATCTTCTTTATGCAGGTGCGCACTTGCACCCCAGAATGTTAGAATTATTCTGCCTTATTTTCTTTAATTTAATAAAATATATATGTAGCATTTGGAACTTTAGCTTAAAAATAGTTGCATGTCAATTACATACATCTGAATTAATTCTAACCATTTATTCTGTTGCAGCAGTTTAGCATACTTGTACTGTTGTCCAGACCCCAACACATCCATGTGAGCAGTCCCCCAGACTTTATGAATAGGATAGAAAGTGGAGTGACCAGAAGCCCTTCAGACATTGCTTGGATGGAAAAAAGGATTCACCACCTAAAAGATGAGATGTACATGGTTGAGACCAGGCTTGAGAGGATGAGGTATGAGCATGCCCTGTTGAAAAAACAACTGAAAGATCTAGAGCTAGAGCCTAGATAGATAGATAACCGTGAAACTTTAATTGATGTCCTCATTCCTTTTTGTACATAAGAAAAATGTATGATTTAGTCATGAGAAGAAGGAACTTGCGAAGTAGCTTGATTCAAATTTAACTTGTTTCATTGTTGATAGCAATGTATGTGTAATATCTTTTTGTTTTTCTTCTTAAAGTTGTACTGTTTATTATTATTATTTTTTCTTTGGGTCTAAATGACGGAACATAGGTTTCAATTGAGGGTCTCTAACTATAACACTATGAGGATATGTTTGGATAGATTGCCTAGAAAAAGTGGTAAGGAATGTAATAGTTAAAATAAGATAAATGTATATTTGAAAGTTTATTTTTGCATGGAATAGAAAGTCTCTTGTAATAACATTTTATTTATAAGGTTAATATTATAAAAATAATATGTAAGTTATTTTATTTCATTAATAATCATTTTTCTCTCTTCCTTAAACTTTTAAACAATGAGGTATTATATATTTTGTCACTATTATTTGCTATCATACTCCCTTCTATTATAAATTATTTTATTTTATACTTTTCTAAACTCTCAAACATAGCCTTAGGGGGACTTGTAGTTCTTACTCTTCATGCAAAAATCCTCATCATATTGGATATTCCCTAGGGATGTCCTATTCAGTAGAAACGCATACATGTTTATTCTTAGAATATACATATTTTCATTAAATTATTTTTCTTTCAGTTGTCACCTAGAGCTACTTCAGTAATGAAAAAGGAATAGGAGGTTAACTAAATATATGCCTAAAAAGGGCATATAGGTATTTTGCGTTTAAAGTGAATTTAATATAATTTTGATTTAAAACTTGACTAAAATGTTTAGTAATTTTTAAAGAAGATGCTCAAATAGTTCAAAGTGTTGAAAACTTTAAATCGGAATTTATTTGAAATAGAGATGCAGTGTCAGTCAGTTGAAACTTTGATTCGTTGTGACAAGAAACAGAGGTGAAAATAGTGAAGGAGTGCAAGTTCTTTTCTAGGATTTGCAATTTTCTTATCATTACTTCTTCCTATTCTTTTTACTTTAAATTTGTGTATCTATTCTAGGTTTATGATAATGATGAGAGGTTGATTTATTAATTATGAATGTAGCTCATTTATTTTATCTTGAATTTAAGGTTTTTAAAAGTCTGATCAACTTTTAAATTGAACTATCAACTTTGTGAACTAAGAGAAATTGTAGGCTTATGCCCAGATAAATATTGGTAGCGAATGGCAATTTACAATTAAAATGCTAGTATTTGATTGTTGTACTAGCCAAGTGCACGGTTGTGGCAAAAAGCAAGTACTTTTTAGTCCAGTGACTTTTGTTAATAACCCTTATTCCAATTAATGTTTTCAAGGAATGCAAATCATATATAAACCTTTTTATAATTATCTAGAGTTATTAAAAAATGAAAATTATAAAATTCTCCTTTAATCTCTATAATTCCACACCACCTTCCAAGTTTAAAAAAAAAAAAAGGATCTTATTTCATTTTCGAAATTCTTCCTTTTTATATTTCAAAAAACAAAAGAAAATACTTCTTAAACATATGCCTTGAATCATATTTCTAAATTCAACACACAAATTAAAAAATTCATTTTCAAAATCTTCTTTCGTTTTCAATTTCCATTTATTAAAGAAATAGTAAAAATAAAGTATTCTTCTTCTAAATCCTTAAAAATCCTTATTCATAATTTCATCCATCCAAAAAAACAAATGCAAACTAATTTTATGTATAAAATCTGAAAAGTGAGAAAAATAAAAGAATAGGAAAGGAAAGTTTGTAAGCTGAAACATACCAATCAAATATCAAACTCATTTTGGTTAAGAAAAATTGAATTAATTGCAACTATCTTCTCTTTTTACAAAAAAAATATACATCACCAACCATCTATTGTCAAAATACGTGAATTTGTATTTAGGCTTTAATGTCTCATCTAAAGTCAGTAAGCCCTTTGTATATATTCATTCTTTATCCTTTTTAATAAAATTTTTTTCTTTTGCATATGTTTTGATATAGATAATTAAAAAAGAATTGAAGCCATAATCTTGTTAATTTTGTTTGACTAACTTAAAGTAATCATTCCTCTAAATAAGTATTGTAAGATGCCTAACATTATTCCCACACTTAAATAGATTAATGAATTTATCTTTATTTTTGCATATCATCTTTATGATCTCTTTCTTTCATAAATACATTTTTTTAATTTAGTTTAAAAATTTTGATAATTATTCCTAAATAATTTAGCTTTGGAATTATATTTTAAATTTGATTTTTCTCTTTTTTTTCTCACAAAATTTGCTTCATGCTTTACTCTAATGAATTGTCAAGTTTGACTTACATCTTATCATAGAAACAAGCACAACAAAACTCACGAATCAAAAATAAATAGAAGAAAAAAAATTGATTTTAGATACTCAAGGAGGAAATACATTAAAGATTGAAAATGCTGCTTCAAACTAATAAAAATAATTTTGGTTTATCAAATTCCTTGTCTTATTTTTTATGTGAGATTTATGTGTGCAAATTTCGTATCTGCCTAGTGGGACAATCTCTGTCTCGCATTTACTTTCTTGAAAACCAAATTCAATCATCTCAAATACATACGATACTTTTGAAGAAGCTGATTTTAATCTACAACTTGATCATTGCTTAATTTGCAGGATCTAATTAATCCTCCAATCAACCAAAATTATTTTCCAGATTTTGACGCTTCTAGTTTCTTGACTCAAAGTAGCATCAAACATTAGTAGAAATATATGCAAATGCAAATGCAATTTCAATACCTTCTAAGGTTTTAGCAATATTCTTGCTTGCTTTCGCTGCTGTGCCTAGAACCTTACCAAAAGAATGCATCCATTGATAGGAGCTCCACCCGAGTGTTGGAGTTTTGTAATTTCTAAATCCAAACTGTTAGATAAAAAATTTTGAACAACCCAGGGTCAAATTTTGAAATATTTTACTGTGTACAGTCACTAATTTTAATCTGAATTGTCAAATTGCGCACTTTCATCAATATTAATCATTAAATCAATACATTTCCTACTAAATGCTGGAAATTTGGATCCCCATTGAAGTTGTAACTAAATCTTTAAGTAAACCATCATTTTAGTCCCTTGCTCATTGGTTGATTTTAATTTGGTCCCTCACTTATATTTAATCTCAATTTAGTCCATTTATCAATTTATTCTCAATTTAATCATTCATTAAACTTAAAACTAACACATTTAGTCCCTTAATCTTAATTAAATGAGTGGGAACAAATTGATAATTGAGAATAAACTGATAAGTAAAGGACTATATTAAAAAACAAAATTGATAAAAGACCTAATTAGAAATCAAATAATAAGTGAAAGATTAAAATGAAAATAAAAATCAATGAAATATCAAATTAAAAAATTAACTAGTGAGTTAGAGATTAAAATAATATTTTACTCCTTAAACTTCTAATACGCCTTCCTAATGGAAACCTCTGTCGGAAAACTTGAAGAATCGCTTGCTTAACCTGTTGACTACCTGAAAGCTAAATTCAAACTTGCACAAATTTAATTTTAATATCCCAACTCTCCACAATGTCTATTGTAAGTTAATTAGAGATTGAGTATCTATTTCTAATAAAGATTCATTAGATATTCATATTTTCAATTGCAGTAGATGATTCACCCAATTCAGATGGTCCACTGTCACTAAGAACTAGTAGGCACGGGCGCCAAAGTAAAACAATCTACTTTACTATATATGCTAATACATTTTATAAGAATTGTATTTGTATTTGTGAGTATTACTGTACGAACCAACTATTATCGTTGTTTTTATTAAAAACTTTAGAATTTTAAAAATTGATAAAATTACGTTAATTCTACTTTTAATTTTAAGTAATGTATAACAATAGACAATTCAAATTGTTAAATAAATCATTTAATTATATATAATTCTTTTTTAGTTTTTTAATTTTGGACAATGTCAAATTATATTTATAATCTCTTATTAATAAATTTAAGAAGATAGTTAATTAATTTATTAATTTATTGTATTTTTTATTGACTAAAAAAAAAAGTCCACACTTTAAAAAATTCTTGATTTAAGATATAGTTAATTAATTGATCAATTTTTTGTTTACTCCAAAAAATTTCAAACTTCAAAGAATTTCTAATGTAAAAGGCAATTTATTAATTTATTAATTAAAAACTTCATTATTTTGTCTTTAACTCCAAAGAATATACATGTCACACCTTGAACTATTGAAGTGTGATTGGCTTGAAGAACGAAGTAAATCTCATCCCTGTGAATTGAAACAAGTCCGACAACCTACCAAATGATTGTTTCTAAATTTTGTCAATCTATAAGCAAATTATTCATTATTTGGCTTTCGCATGAAAATTTTAGCAGTCTTCTCTAAAATATAAACTTTTCAAAATTTTCACAACTTAACTTGTAAATCAGAAGGTAAGAAGCTCTGCTCGCACAATTTAATACAACCAGATAATCTCAAATATACCATACACTCACTAATTTCCAGTCTATGACAATCAGAGCTACCAAATTACAATATTTAGAATGCTCAACAATAAGAAATAAATGTGTCATTGTAGAGAATGTAAGACTCACCAAGAAAAATCTAACTTGACTTTATGCAATAGAGGGGGCCAACAACTCTCTAAGAAGCAAAGAGATAAAAAGAGTGAGTGAAAACACTCAGTGAGTACACAATACTACCTACGTCGAGAAGTAACAAGTGAAGGGCTCTATTCTTTCTTTTATTTTTTCCTTTTAAACAAAATACTTACCATACCAACTGCGGGCAATGAGAATCAATATTAATTATTCATAACTTAAATAAAGACATTGTCGGTGTACACTTATGAAATCAAAACATGACCAAATTACCATTTTTTAATCAAAGAAATATATTAGAATAATTTAACAGAGCAGAACTAAGGGCATCTAAACAAAACCAAAACAGTGTACGAATGTTGAGCACATAACTTGTGAAGGGTAAATCACCACGGATATAAAGCACATAGCTCACAAAAATAAAAAATCTCATACGTAAAGCATACAATTTGCAATAGGTAAATCTCCACAAATATAAATCATATAGCTTACAGAAATCAAAAATCACAAATGTAGAGCACACAACTCATGAAAAGTGAATCACCACAAAATATAGGGCATATAGCTCACAAAAATAAGAAATCTCATACGCAGAGCACATAACTCGCGAAGTATAAATAACCACAGATACTGAGCATATAGCTCACAATAAGTAAAAAATCACAGACGCAGTACACACAGCTCACAAAGGGTAAATCACCACAGATACAAAACACATAGCTCACAGAAATTAAAAATCTTAGACCCAAAGCACACAACTCATGATAGGTAAATTATCATAGATACATAGCACATAACTCACAGAAATAAGAATCTCATACACAAAGTACACAGCTTGCGATGGGTAAATCACCACTGATATTAAGCATATAGCTCAC
Source organism: Delonix regia (assembly GCA_037074485.1). Taxonomy (NCBI): domain Eukaryota; kingdom Viridiplantae; phylum Streptophyta; class Magnoliopsida; order Fabales; family Fabaceae; genus Delonix; species Delonix regia. The sequence goes on from CM073459.1 coordinate 11,529,604, forward strand.
AGAAATCAAAAATCTCATATTTGGAGAAACTCGTAAGTCCACAATAAGAACTTATAATTCAAAAATGAAATTAGTTCATAAATACATAATCAAAGTATATCTTAAATATAGCATTTTCAGAATATCCAAAACTAAAGTTGTTAATCCAAAATCAGCTTTATTCGAAAAAAACAGAATCAAAGTAAATCAAAATTTACAAGATTAAGGTACTTCATAATTACAAATCAGAGTACTTTAGATTGCCCTTATTCCAAAATCAAGAATTTATTCGTTTTACCATTATGGCATTAAGGTTAACCAACCAAATCCAAAAATTACTCATTAAATTGTAACAATCATCTAAGGTTACTTTATCACCCCCAACATGGTTTTCCATTCATCTTTCCTCTTTTTTTACATCAATCAAAGTCCAAGGAAATTGTAAAAATTATTAAATCAACTTACAACTCAAAACATAAACTTCTAGTAAACTTAATCCTTCCCTTAAATGCCTAGTGATGTTAAAGGAGCCTAAAAACTTCTGATTTCATCACCCTACAAGTATGAACATATATACCTAAACAAAAGTTTTTCAATTCAGGTGCTAAAACTCAAAATTGACCACTAAATCTAAGGGAGAAAGGTTCAAAATTTACCTAGGATATGAAGCCCTAACCCAATTTGATGATATCACACCGAATTGAGCTTCAATTTCAAACTTTTTACACATGAACAGTGCAAATCGCACATGAATAGTACCAGATTTAGGGATTTTTTTATTCTAAGCCAAATTGCTAAAATTGATCGGTGGAAAAGAGAGAGATAAGGCCAAAAATCAATAAGGAAACAAAGCCCTAACAAAGTTTTGGAAGAATAACACATGATAATGCCAAATTCACCAAAATAATGCAAAAAGGGGCTTCGTGATTCTAAGTATGTTAGATGAAATTGATTTGTGCAAATGGGAGAGAATGTTTTGAAAATCTTGCTAGAGGTAAGGCCCTAAACAAATTTGAAGAAAAACGCATCACATCGAGCCCAACTTACTCTGAAACCGTGCGAAAGAAAGGGTCTCATTGGAACTTGTGTTTTCCAGCCAACAAAGGTCTAAAAGGGATGTTCTCCAGCCGGCAAAGTGTATGGACTCTAGAAGATCACCAGCGATCATGAATGGTGGTGGAAGGTTTATGGATAAAGTTGGACGAGGAGTGACAATGTGAACGCATGCAAAGAAGGAATAAGCACTAGGAAACAAAAGAGTGAGGGAGAAAATAGAGTATTAAAGGTATTTAGGTAATTTCAACAAGTGATACTTTACACTATTAGCTTAAATTTTTCTTAAAATAAATTGCTTACACTCTCTGAGGTATGAACATTGGTGTTGGGAATGCATAGGATAAAATTTAACTACTCTTGTTGGCTTCTAACTCATATATAACACTACCTGCATTCATATTTAATATTTCTTAAATTTCTTCTTCCAATGTTCTTTCATTTATCTAAAATTTATACTTGCCTCAAATGCATTTTATTCCTTCCTTCAACTTAAAAAAAAAAAATCTACCTAAAATAACTTATTTACCATAAAAATTTCACAAGCATTACAATACACAATTAAAGAATTCCTAATATATATGAGAAAAATAAAGAGTTATCGCACGAAGAGCTAAAAGTTTGATCAATAAAGAACTCTCATCGACCAATGAAAAACCTCCCATCAATCAAACAAAACCTACATTACAAATATGCTATATTATGTGCATTATGTGATAGATTCTAATTTTTATTAACAGCTATATACAGTCATACATAGCCTATGAATTTAGAGCATTAAATTTAGATCAATTACTAAAGAATGTACACAATGATCCGCATTAGTCATCTACCCCGTCCTAGATGCAGACAAGCTTTCACCTTTATAGAAAGTTCATGCTGATATTCCCAGATTAATACGCCCTCCTACTCGTCTCATTACTATTTTATAAAATTTTGTGAAATTCTTTCTAATTTAAAACTTTTTAGATTTAACAGATCCAAAACCCACAATTCATCCATAAATTAATTCTCCTTATACTCAAATAATTGAAATTATTTTTCAAACAACTATTAATGTATATTGAATTGAGCGATCATATTTGAATAAAATATTTTTTTGGTCTCTCACTTATCATACAAGTCTCATTTTAGTTTCTTACTTACTTAAATACTTAAAATAATCTCTCACTTATTAAAAATATCACACTTAATCCCTTAATTTTTTTAAAAAATCAAATTTAGTCTCTTAAATTTAAGATTTATGATTTGGTGGGAGACTAAATTTAATAATTTTTTAAAAGTGAGAAACCAAGTGTGACTATTTTTAATGTTTGAAGGACTATATTAAGTATTTCAATAAATGATGTATCAAAATACTAATTTTGTGATAAGTAAAAAACTAAAATTATATTTTTCTCTATCATATATCTTTTTTTTTCTTGGGCAAGCCGATGAAGTAATAACACAAATTATTATAAATTTGAATATTCAAATTATAATATTGCTCCTTAGTGTTTTTGCACTCTTAACAAGGAGACAATTTCAACTATATAATTGAATTTTACGCCCATTATATGTTTATAATAAAAATCAAACATATAAAAAGCACATAAAAAAACTGTAACTATGCCTACGTCTTTCAACAAATGGAGAACATTCTTGTTCACCGGCGGAGGAACCTCTTCGCGGTGGTTTTAAAGGGACACGTGGAGCTGACGAAACCATCGACCAAGTGGAGATACGTGCTCAGATCGTGACATGTGGCGACATCGATCCGACTGAGGTACGGAGAATCCCTGCTACATAGTCGCAGCTCCTCCCCCACATCCGCGTACCCCCACTGCGCATCCTCCACCCTCCTCTGGACCCAGCTTGGCAATCCCGCCACGTGGACACCGCCACCGTTCGCCACGTCAGCATCGCCATCGAAGACGAACCCTGGAACTTTCGTCACCACGTCGTCCGAGTTTACTATACGTAAAACCTTCGTCCCTTGCTTTTCCAGGTGCTGCCTGAACCTCCGATTGCCGACACGTGGCCCACCGAACGATATCACGGTGACCATCGGCATCAGGTGGTCGCAGTCAAAGGCTGTTTTGATGTCGTACGCCGTGATAGTCGCCAGCGCCGCCCCTAGACTGTGGCCAGTGATGGTCAAGCTAAGGGGTTCGGCACCACCACCGTAGGTTTGGAGGATCCGACTGATTTCTTCATGCACCATTTGTTGAAGGCTCAAAGAAGCACCAGCTGCTGACGTGTACAGACTTAAGAACCCACTTTCCACCATGGGTCCATGTCCTCCCTGTTCCAACCCCGTTTCAAAGCCTCTCGTAGGAAGGTGGGTGAGGTTGGCACGTAAGTTTTCGAGCCATTCCATACACGTGATCGTGCCTCTATATGCAACGACGACGTCTCGACGACCAAGTCGTTTGATCTCTTCTTTGTTGTCGCAGACAGCTACGTAGCCGATGTAGCTGGACTGAGTTGCGACCCAGCTTGGTGCCTTTTCGACCCAACGAGGAAGCTGGATCCCTGAGGTTGCTCGTAAGTGCTTAGTCACCTTGTACCCGGTGCTCGGCGTACCACACCGGTCGAAGAGCTTGTTCTTGGGGAAGCGGCAGGTGGCGTAGGAAGGCGAGGAAGGATCGAACTGGAAGGATTTATAGGCAGCGTCGACGAAATTCCCGTACCTGAGAATCTCGGCTCGTAGATTGTCGTCTAACGGATCGAGCAAACCGTCCCAGTTGCTCAAACCTTGGTACTCCATCCATCTCTTTCGAATGTTGAACCAGGACGATGAGTATGTAGACGATGACGTGGATGATGATAATGATAATGACGACAACCTACTGATGTCGGACGATGAGTTTGCCACATGGTCAGGTTTCATTGGTTGGATGAGAGTTGTGGAGGTTGAGGTAGCGCTGGAATTGAGTGTTAATGTGAGCGTGGTAGGTCTCATGAGCCTCATGGTAGTGTATTAGCTAGAGAGCTTAAGAAGAAAGGAAGAGAATATAAGAGAGTTAGAGATGAAGATTCATATTTATTAATTTGCTGATGCTGAGTATAAGTAATGAACTTGGGATTGATGGCTTTTATGAGCGGAAAAAGTGTAGGGAGGAGTGAAGGATATGAAAGTTCAGCAGACAGAAAGTGCAAAGTATGTAAGTTGGTGGGGACAAACTAGATATATTTCTTGATTTTCTCTCGTGTTTTTGTTACGTTGGAAAGTATACAAACAACAAATATAGAGTAAGTAGAGCTCATTTGAGATGCATGTCCTACTTAGAGATATAGAACTCACATGAATAGTGAACTTTACTTACACTGTATCTATCTTTCTCTAATTTAGCAAGAACATGAGACAATCCAAATCAAATAACATATCGACAGGGGCCGATTTTGGAGCTTTTGGGTTGGCTTCGGAAAGAGTAATGAAGGTGTGATTACAAATTGCGGCGTGTTGAGTTGGTTAAAAGGGATGGTTCGAACTCACTAAGCCTGTTTGGCCAAACCTGGAAGAGAAGCCTGAATTACACGAGTTACGAAAGAGGCGTTCGCTATTGGGCAACGGCGAGTCTGTATGAGAAATCGAAAATATAAATGAGTTTCACGACACTATTCTGTTCTTATTTCCCTGGAATTTCTTCGTCAATTACTTTTTTATATATACATATTGAGATCAACTTATAACTCTCTCGTCAAGCTATACATTACCCTCACAGCCTCAACTATTCAGATAATTAATTATGATTTCTTTTTTTCTTTATGCACAAGATGATAATGGGATAAATTAGACCGAATATCATCAACACTTTGTTATAAGGGTTTAGAAATTAAGTTTTTGGGTTTTGTACGAGGGTTGACCTCCAATATAAACAACTATTATAAACTACTATATATAATACTAAAGAGATTCAAACTTACGCAATATAAATGACCGCAAAACTCTTAGTTTAAGAAATCCAAAATAAAGAGCATAATAATAATAGCCTAGTAGTAGGACTTCTCATACTTATTCAACTAGTTTCAGGTTTGAATCCTAATAAGAATAGATATTATGAATTAAAATATAATATTTAGTCGAAAAAAGTGCCAAATGAAATTATAGATCACTCCATATTCATTCATTAATGCACCAATATTATGTTTAGGTTCGTATATAACTTGTGGAAATACGAGTGAAATTTGAGTTAGAATATTGTGGCACAACTATAAGACTTGACTGACTTAAGTAATAATGATTAAGTAATTAATTGGTTAAATAAATAATTAAATGGGCTAATTTTTAATTAGTTAATTGAGAAGTAATTTACTCATATTATCTGTAATTAACTATTTGATGAAAGTGGTTAATATGATATTTGATAATTTAAAATTTGAAATGATTAAATAATAAATAGATATCAAATAATCATTATTATTATCTAATAATAAATGTTTGTATGAAAACTAGTTCTTATACTTGCCTATAAATAGAGGCTATGTATTCTCTCCTTATTTATCATTAATGTATATGTAAATTAGTAGAGGCTAAGAAATAGAAGTACAATTTTTCTCCTCCCGCAATTCTCTTTTAAGTTTTAAGAATCGAAAAGTTCATGCCAATTGGGCGATGGATCAAGATATGGATTTTTTCCCAAACTATAATTGATCTAATAAATTATAATTAATTGATAATTTCTATCATCATAATTATATAAAAATTAAGAAAAACTTCCAGCAACTTCTCTATTTAATGGAAAGAAAGAACAAGGAAACTGGAAATTACTTCTTTGGCCAAAAGCAACCAATTTGTGGATTCGTTGCCTTAAATCCTTTGCTGGCGTAAAATCCGACTTACCATTTCTTTATTTTCTCTGTATCTAATGAAATAATTTTGGAATCTAAGTTAACTGTCGTACAGCATGTCTACTATATAATTTTTAACTCAATAAATTTTGTTTTTCTAATTTTATTTTGTCAAAATCTTTTTAAACAATACAGCGAAGATCCGTTTTGATAATTTGGTCGGATACAAGCACAGTAAAGATCTATAAATAAGTGGAAAAGTGTACCACAACTCATGCACATGCAACGTCTTATACAGGGCCCACTCCCTTTTTCCGGTTAACGACGTAAGAGCTTCTTAATGTCACAATCTGAAACCCTTAGATGCTAGGAATTATTGAAGTTGGTAGGTCATCCTAAAATATAATGAGTTCCTATTGTGAGCAACAAATCCAAAAGCCTTAAGTGAACTGTCTCCCTGAGTTGGACAAAAGTAAAGTACTAAGCCACATTTGTTTTGCTAATTAACTTTCAAATTAGTTAAATAACTACACTCAAATTATACTTATATGTAGATACACAGACATATATATATATATATATATATATATATATATATATATATATATATATATCAAACTCTTTGATCATGTTACTTTAAATTTATCTTTATTTAGCGTTTACTACTAGTTACTGTTGAGCTGACTGACCTTATATAGTTCAGATGGCAATTAAAGATGATATGAGAATATATGAGGGTTAAACCGGCCCCCAATACACTCATTAAGAAAATATTACTAGTTATTATTGTTAACCAGGAAAAATAATAGTGAGTTAATACAGATCATTATAAAAGAATTGTAATTAACAGGATACCTATGATTATGGAAGTGAAAAAAATTAATATAAATTGATCTAATTTATTAAATCATAAGTATAGAAAGTACAATTTTTGAGTGCTTCGATTCCAAATGGACACTCATGCCACGTATTGAGATATTGTGGCCCAAGATGTTCAGGGAATGATATTTTCTTTCTTGGCTAATGGATGGTACCTAAAAGACTCAATAAAACTTCTATAACTTCTGGTTCTCACATTCGATAAGCCTCACAGCCTTTCAAAGACTTTTCACACGAGTTCTCATTTGTTCATGTTCATAGCAAAATCATGAGGGTCATTTGTTATTCCCAATCATTGAATGAAAATTTAATGATATAGATTTAGAGTGCTTTTATTAAAGGGAGATTGCTTATTGATAACAATATTTTCATTGCCTCTGAAATAATGAATAATTAAACTCAGAAAACTAGAGGTACGGAAGAAAAGATGGTTTGCTCTTAAGATTGATATTCAAAAGCTTTTCATAAGATGTACTTGAAGCTTTCTAGATAAGAATATTCTCATTCCATCATTATTTTAGGAAAATGAGTTCAATTGATAATGAAATATTTTTCTATAATAAGTTACTAGATTGTTATTAATGGTAGTATAACTAAGAATGAGAATTTTGTGAGACGAGGGCGGAGAGTACTTCCCTTCTCTCCATCACCACCATTATGTGTCTCCATCCCCGTCTCCATTGTAGGGAGATTTTCCTTCATTCCCATGATGTGGATCCCCACAAAAACCTTAAATTTTTTAAAAGAAAATTACAAAAAATAATAATATTAATAAATATAAAAGTAAATAAAGTTTACGATCATTATATATATATTATCCAATAAGCTCTAATCAAATTCATAAGAAGCAAAAAAAAAATTCAAATGACAAGTTGTAAACAAGTCCTTAAAATTCCAAAGCCTCAAAGCAATAATGACTTCAACAAATAAAAATAAAAATAAAAAAAATTGAAATCTTCTTGACATCAAGACATCTTGTCTACTATGTATGAAGTCTTCATCATTAATTGTTTCTTCCTTACGTGCAAGTTGGACATGTCAATCTATTTTGTAACTACAACCTAGTATGTCATAAACTTATGCATTTGAATCATCAATCAGGATAGGCTCGTCTATCTAAGTAGCAATCTAATTTGAACTTAATATTAGTACTTGAAACAGTTTCTTTTACATATTGGTAATAGTATTTTTACTTTTTTGTCTATACAAAAAATTTTATGTTTGTCAAATTTAAAAATGTAATAAAATTACTACCAGTAATATATGTATATAAAAATTTAAAAATATTTAGGTAAAATTATTGGGAATGAAGACCTCATAGGGCGGAGAGTATAATCCTCATTCTCATTTACAAACTACCTTTGGAGAGATTTCTTTCCCTTGATATGGGTCCCCAAATGAGGCATTCTCCACAGGCAAAGATCTTCAATTATGAGAATACTTTGTCATCCCTAAGCCTGACATGACCTACTTATTCTGACTATGAATTTCACAAGAAAATATTCTTTCCCCATATAAAATTATTCACACTTAGAAATAGAGATTGAGGAAACAAATTGATGGCGGGGAAGGAGAAGGGGGAGCCCTGCAAAATTGTCATTCATGTTCTTTCAAGTATAAAGTTAGCTAAATGAGTAATAGATATAATAGCATTTTGGTTAAAATGAATCTTTAGTTAATGAGTCATTTGTTCTGCAGATAGGTTTCTGTAACTTTCTATGATAAAAGAAAAAAAATTTATACAATTAAATCATGTCAAAAGAGAGAGAAAACTATCAGGCCCTTATATTTGACTAACTTACAATCTCAAATTCTTCATATGCAATGCATATGATCAATGTCTTCAAACTTCACATATGGCAAAAGCTAGAAAGCCCCACTCATAATTTAAACTAGTTAAAACTGACCAATTCCTTTGGATCCATCTTTTGCCAACGATTCATGCCTGAACTCAAACGGCCAATGGAGGAGAGCGATGGTTTGGAAATTTAAAGAAAAAGAGAGAGAGAGAGAGAGAGAATTATCCAAAAAAGTAAATTGCCACAATTATATTTAATTTAAACCCAATTCAATTTTTTTAATCCAATATTGACAGCACAATATGTCCCTTTCCATGGCCTTTATTTGGAGTTTTGTGTCACTAATGGTGCCATGACATGTGAACAAATATCTAGCGATAAAAAACATCAGCAATTATATACATTTGGACCTACATTTGTAGGAAGGACACAAGCAATCCCAAGTTTTTATGATACCAGTGGGACCGTGCTTACCTAGCAATTCCTCACTTGCAAATTGCCTTTTGGAAAAGTGATGCACTTTATTGTTCATAATAGAGAGGATTTTTTATGTGCATATATGATGGTGAAGATTACATTTTCATGTGAGTCTTGTTTGTCCGAAAGCATCTTATACAATATGTATGTACACTACAAAAAATTTTCACAGTTAAATCCCTTTAATAGCTTTCACACTTCACATTTTGTTGCTATACATATTGAAGTTAGCTTTCGGTTGAATATTGCCACTAAGCAAAAACCAGACCAAAATTTGACCTCCCATAGTTCTCATTTATTTAATATATATAAGGGACTAAATTGTAAAAAAAATTCTATAAAGGACTAAAATGAAAAATATCTTATCTGCGAGAGGTCAAAATAAGATTTTACTCAAAAAGTCATGGGATGGAAAAGCATTAAAATTAGAAAAGATTAATATTTTAAATCTCATGATAAATAAAATATAACCTAAATAAAAAACACAAATTATTAAAAATAACAATTTATTAGAAAAATATAACCAAATAGTATCAAGTGAACTTGAAACTTGGACTAACTAGCCACTAAATTCAACTTGGCTTGGACAAAATAAATTTTTTGGCTCAAGGACCAAGTTGGTGGTCCCAACTGCATTAGTGTTCACTCCTTTTGTTGTGACTTGAGAGGGAAGGAGATAAGATATTCAGATTGCGTCCTCATATGGTTGCGGTAAAAAGTAGATATTTAAATACTTTTTAATGTATTATGAATATAATTATGCTTAATCAAGGGAAGCTAATTATTAATACGGTACAAGTTTATACAAAATAATTTGTGCAACAAAGACATGATAAAGGTGGACCGTGATGTATAAAATTAAACTTATATGTAATTTTTTATATTTTTACTATATTATTTTTTAATTAGAATATGAAAAGCATTTGATTAATCAATAGTATTGTATAATTTAATTTAAAAATAATATAGTTACTTCAATAATCATATACATGTGATGATATAACTAGAGAACTAAACACTTATTATATTTTAATTAAAAAACAACGTAATAAATATATAAAAAATTACATATAAATTTCGTCCTAATGAACAAATTTATATAATCCAATCTTATATGATCTACCAATTGACTTCGTAACTGTTGGCGTACCTTTTTCATTTTGCTGTTGTAGAAACCAAATGATAAGTTCTACGGTAACTAATACTGAATGGGTCATAGTAAAAGAATATAGCATCAGTCGAGGCACACAAGTCATTGAAAATATATATTGGCAAAAATGTATTTTTGGTTTCTTAACTATATATAAAGCTTTTTTTTAATGAACTATATTGGAACTTTTAATTTTATATTTGAATTTTAATTTAATTTTCCAAAATCTTTATGAAAAACAAAAACAATAAATTCGAAAACTTCAAGAGTCATATATACAGGTTTAAAGTGAAACCGTTTAAAGGTATCAAAAACCTCTTATTTAGTTATTTGGCTACGTAAGAAACATTTAAGAGAGATCTATTAGCGGAATGACAATTGGGAAATACCATAAAATTAAAGAATTTTTTAACATCAAGGATGGCATTAGACCAAATCATTATCAAACTCATGAGTCAACTAATCAAGTTGATGTTGGAATAATTTTAAATATTTATGGATTAGCATTAATTATTTTATTAGATTAGTATCTAATTAAGCAATTAATGTTACAATTTATAAACTGATAATGGACTGGGTTTTTTTTATTTTAATATGTGTGGATAATCGGTGATGGGTTCGATTATTCATAAGCTCGCTGGGCGGAAAACCCAACCCACAGCCCAAAAGTATTAGTAATCATCCTGTCAGATTACTAATCCAAGATTGTTATCCAGAGAGAGATTTTATGGGCTTAATTTAAATTTAAATTTGTTTTAAAGATTTTGGAGGATTTTACTGAATAATATTGATTAATTATATTAGTTAATAAAATCCTATAAATAACATAATGAAGCCCTAGTTTGATATACACAAAAATTTTATCACTCTCTCTCTCTGCCGTCAAGACGCTTTGAAAAACACTCTTGGGTATTGTGGGTTGAACTCATTGGACTCAACCAATATTCGAAATAACGATGTCATCTCCATCAGGTCTGACTGTTGATTTATTCTCCCAATTTATATTCTTGTTTAATTACATGTTTTGATTCCGCTAAATCCAGTTCTGCTTTCAAAATGGTATCAGAGCCTATGGTTTTCTAATCAAAATTTTCTTTTGAAAAATCTTATCTGACTAATGCACGTATTATTGATTACCGAGTTTACGTTCAAATTTTTTTTGAAATCCACCATGTTCATCAGAAAAGGAAGAAAAGAAATTTTTTTCCTTTTTGGCGAAACAAAGAAAACTTAACTACATAACAAAATTTTGATCATTCGGCTTGCTACCTTTCAAAACGATCACCTATTATCTGAACCAAGAACAACACGGTGGCTGAGTCTCATCGCTGGTGAACCGTGTTCAGACCGACGAGACCCTTAATGATGGGAATCCAAAATTTCGAGTGGTTTCTTGCTTCAATGGGACATAATCACTCGAAAACACCACTGAGAAACCGTAGATCGTGAAAAGACGATCGAAAAGAGGCAAATATCGCGGTCTGAAGCTTTGAAAACCTACGGGTCACAGGTGGGTACCCGTCAGGTCTTTGGCAGGTCAAATCGACCCACCAGAGGTTGAAGAAGGAGCGCGTGGGCAATCTTCAGCGCGTGCAGGCGCGTGAAACTCTGTCTTAAGTCAGATGAATTTTAAATTTTGGAATCTACTTCTACTCACCCCAATCTAAATTATGGTGATTTTTTCAGAATTTTTGAGGCCCTATAAATAGGAGTTTTGAAATTTTGCAAAATTAAAGGGCTTAAAAATAATATTTAAATAAGGTATTTTGATCCGAGAAAATTTGTACCTAGACTAGATATAATACGGGATCATGTGTTAAACTCACTCTCTCTGATTATATGTAAATAAATCATAATTAATATTTTGTATTAATTATTATGTTTTATTCCTATTTTAAGTGTGTGCCTTGAATGAGAATAAACCATTGGAGAAATCTGTCCTAACTTTGGATTACATACACCTAATGATTGCGTGTTTGCCTATCGTGGGCTCAATCATGGTGATATGTCTGATTATGAACAAATTTACATAACATTTGTTACTAAATTTCCTATAATTTTGGATAGTTTAGTTTGGCCTCATCAGGGAAGAGTCTGAAAATTGCGATAAGTCCATAAGAGAGTATATATATACATATATATATTAATATATGTTATATTGATGATGGACATACCCTATCGGTGTGACGTTATCAATATAATTATGAGAAACAAATACATTTACAAATCGTTGGCAGCATTTCAATCTTGTTATGGCCAAATCAATAGGGCATATGAGTTTTATTTCATAATCTGTTATAATCCGAGACTTTAAATAGGATTATAAACCACATCTTGATGATACAGTTGCATAAGCTGATTTTGTAAAGGAAATCTTGTTTTATGATTATGTTTCCGGTACATAATTAATATTTCCTTATTTTGCTTTATCAGCTTCTGTGTTCTAGCAACTGTCTGCGGTGAAAACTCTGAATGGGACGAACTATGACGACTGGCATGAGTCCCTTAAAATGTACCTGATCTTCTCCAAGGAAGATTTGGCCATGAGAGATCCAAAACCAGCTGATATCACTGCTGGGTCTAGTGCTGCTGATAGAGCTTATCACAAGCAGTGGTATGATTCCAACAGGATCTGTTTGACGGTCATAAAATACACTATAAAGAAGACAATCAGACAGAGCATTCCTGAGAAGGACACCGCTGTAGAATACCTTAAAGCTGTGAGTAAAAAGTTCAAGAAATTTGATAAGACACAAAAGGCATATTATCTTTCATTACTAGATAACACTCATTATGATGGAGTGTCTGGTGTACGTGAGCACATGATGATGCTGGTGAATTATTTCAACAAGCTGAAATCTCTAAATGTGGACCTGGGTGAGAGTTATCTTGTCTACAAAGTCCTACAGTCTCTTCCAGCAGAATATGGGGTTCTCAGAACCACATATAACTCACAACAAGCTAAGTGGACCATCGATCATATGATGTCTATTGTGACTCAAGAGGAGGAGTCATTAAAGAAACAAATTCACGTGGACATTCAGTGAACTATGTTTCCCATGCCTCGTCAAGTAAGACTGGAAATGAGAAACTTAAAGGGAAGAAATCTGAGGGCAAGCCTAGTGGTAAAAGGTTCTTTGAGATCAAGAAAAACAATGAGAAGAACAAAGGTCAGAAGAACAGATTTAAGGGTAATTGTAATTACTATAAGAAACCTGGCCATAAAATCTTAGATTGCCTTAAACTGAAGTACAAGCGTGAGAATGAAGGTATCTTTCTTGAAACTGCCCCCTTAGCTCTAGTTTGTCTTGAATCCAATAATTTTGAAACCTTTATGGATACTTGGTGGTTGGATTCTGGAGCGACTGTTCACGTAACTAATTTCTTGCAAGGGCTCAAAGACAAGAGGAGCCCAAATGAGAGGGAAAAGACCATTCTGGGAGTGGAAGGAAGTTCAGCTGCAGTGGATTGCATAGGAACTGTGGTTTTGAACTTGTACTCTGGACATACTTTAACTATAAATAATGTTGTCTATGTACCTTCTTCAAGAAGGAATCTGGTTTCAAGTTCTGTGTTAGACAAAGATGGATATTCCTTTTGACAAGGAAATAGCAGAATTGACGTTTATTTTAATTCAATCATTATTGGAACTGCTAGATTACTAAATGGCTTATATTGCTTAAATGCGAATGTTTGTTCAGATTCCAATCCTATGGTATCAATTAATACTATCATAGGACATAAACGTCGAAAAATTGATGAGAACTCTTCCATGTTATGGCATCGGCGTTTGGGTCATATCTCAAAAGAGAGATTAGAGAGAATGGTTAGACAAAGCATATTGCATGACCTAAACTTTTTTGATTTTGAATCTTGTATTGACTGTATTAAGGGAAAACTTCCCGCTAGAGCTAGGAAGAAAGGAGCCAATAAGTCTGAAGCTATTTTGGAATTGATCCACACAGACATTAGTGGACCAATTACTCCATGTGCTATGGGCAATTACAAATATTTCATAACCTTCATAGACGACTATTCCAGATTTGGCTAGGTTGATCTGTTACATGAAAAATCTGACTCGCTAGATGCCTTTAAAGCATTTAAGGCTGCCATTGAATTAAAGTCTGGAAAAGTAATCAAGAGTGTAAGATCAGACAAAGGTGGAGAATATTATGGTAGATATACTGAAACCGAGAGAAACCCTGGACCGTTTGCTCTATTCTTACAGGAGCAAGGAATTGAAGCTCAGTATACTATGCCTGGCACTCCACAACAAAATGGAGTTGCTGAGAGGCGCAATCACACCTTGATGGACATGGTCAGAAGCATGATCAGTCACTCTTCATTACCAGAATTTTTGTGGGGTGATGCCCTTAAGACAGCAGCCTATGTCCTGAAACAAGTTCCAAGTAAATCTGTTGAAAAGACATCGTATGAGCTTTTCACCGGTAAAAAGCCTAGTCTGAGGCACTTTTGCATGTGGGGTTGTAAAGCAGAAGTGAGACCCTATAATCCGCAGCTTAAGAAACTTGATTCTAGAACTATCAGCAGATTTTTTATTGGGTATTGTTCAAGATCCAGAGGATGCATATTTTATTGTCTCAGTCACACTACTAGGGTCATTGAATTTGACAAGGCCTTCTATTTTGAGGATGACTTGGATAGTGGGAGTGGCGTCCCTAGAGTAATTAACCTACATTGTCTGGATAACATCTTGTCCGTGCCATCATCGTCATCTCAACCGGTAGATCATGATATTGAAGATGACATCCTTGTTGAGAATCCGATTAATCCTATTGTAAAAGCTCCTATAACTGATATAGAAGAGCCAACTCTTAATTTGAGGTGATCACAAAGGATTTGTAGACCTGCAATTTCAGATGACTATATAGTGTACTTGCAGGAGTTTGAATCAGACACTATTGATGGCACAGATCCAATTACTTATGGCAAGGCTGTAACAGGATCTCATTCATCTGAGTAGTTGGAGGTTATGAATGATGAGATGTCCTCTATGTCTCGCAATCATGTATGGGAATTAACTGAGTTGCCAGATGGTTGTAAACCCGTTGGTTGCAAATGGGTCTTTAAAACTAAGAGAGGGGCCAATGGTGAAGTTGAAAGATTCAAAGCCAGGCTTGTAGCTAAAGGCTATAATCAGAAGGAAGGGATCGATTATACGGAAACGTTCTCACCCATATCTACTAAAGATGCCTTTAGAGTTGTAATGGCTCTTGTTGCACAGTTGAATCTTGAACTTCACCAGATGGATGCCAAAACTGCATTCTTAAATGGTGATTTACTTGAGGATGTTTATATGACACAACCTGATGGATTCATTGAGGTAGGGAAAGAACACTTAGTGTGTAAGCTGAAAAGATCCATTTATGGACTTAAACAGGCCTCAAGACAGTGGTATTTGAAATTTGATCAGATAATCACCTCACTTGGTTTTACAGAGAACATTGCTGATCAATGTATCTATCAGAAATTCGATAAAGATAATTTTATGATACTCATTCTGTATGTTGACGACATACTCCTGGCTAGCAACTCAGTAGCCATGTTGAATGAGGTTAAACACATTTTGTCATGCCACTTTGACATGAAAGATCTTGGTGAAGCCTCTTTTGTCCTGGGAATTCAGATTCACCGTGATAGATCTTGTGGCACTCTTGGTTTATCTCAAACAACCTATATAGAACGAGTACTAAAGAAATATAACATGTATACTTGCGCTCCTTGTGTAGCACCTGTACAGAAAGGTGAAAAGCTATCTAGATCATCTTGTCCCAATGATGACAATTTGAAAATTGAGATGAATAAGATTCCATATGCATCCGCTATTGGCAGCCTTATGTATGCTCAGGTGTGCACACGACCTGACATTGCTTTCGCTGTCAGTGTGCTTGGTAGATACCTGAGCAATCCTGGTCCTGATCATTGGAGGGCTGCAAAGAAAGTCATGAGGTACTTGCAAGGTACAAAGCATCACATGCTTACTTTTAGAAGATCTGAGCCACTTGAAATTGTGGGTTATTCAGATTCTGATTATGCATCTTGTGTGGATGACTGTAAATCTACTTCTAGATACATCTTTATGATGTCTGGAGGAGCTGTATCGTGGAAGAGTTGCAAGCAATCAGTCACAGCTACCTTGACTATGGAAGCAGAGTATATCACTTGTTATGAGGCTACCCGCCAGGCCATATGGTTGAGGAAACTGATATCTGGCATGCATATAGTTGATTCTATATCACGACCTCTAACCATATACTGCGATAGTTTGTCTGCTGTCAGTTTTTCTCAGAATTATAGGAACTCCAGTCGCACTAAACACTTTGATGTTAAGTTCCTATTCGTCAGAGAAAAGATTGTTATATCTCATACTCGTTTGGTTCACATTCCTGGTGAACACATGTTGGCGGATCCGTTGACCAAAGGCTTGCCCGTAGAAGTCTTTAAGAATCATGTGACTCACATGGGCGTTGTTAAAATTTTTGATGTAGCCTTGGTTTAGTGGGAGTCTGGATTAAAATTCTTAAGGGACTTTGAATTGTTATTTGACAATTTTGAATATTATTTTGTGTTCCATTCAATTCATTTGATGAAACTTATTTATGGAAATATTGATATCACTTGAATCCCTATCGGTTTCAGTGATTTTGTGTATGGTTTCTCCACTGAATCTTGTATGGTTTATAAATATACACACATCCATGTGTCTATGTGAACATTATTGTGCCTGATTAACTATTCGTCTATTGATCCAATAATTTAATTAATGCTATCCAAGTGGGAGATTGTTGGAATAATTTTAAATATTTATGGATTAGCATTAATTATTTTATTAGATTAGTACCTAATTAGGCAATTAATGTCACAATTTATAAACTGAGAATGGACTGAGTTTTTTTTTTTTTAATATGTGTGGATAATCGGTGATGGGTTCGATTATCCACAAGCCCGCTGGGCAGAAAACCCAACCCACAACCCAAGAGTATTAGTAATCATCCCGTCATATTACTAATCTAAGATTGTTATCCAGAGAGATATTTTATGGGCTTAATTTAAATTTAAATTTGTTTTAAAGATTCTGGAGGATTTTACTGAATAATATTGATTAATTATATTAGTTAATAAAATCCTATAAATAACATAATGAAGCCCTAGTTTGATATACACAAAAATTTTATCACACTCTCTCTCTCTGCCGTCAAGACGCTTTGAGAAATACTCTTGGGTATTGTGGGTTGAACTCATTGGACTCAACCAATATTCGAAATAACGATGTCGTCTCCATCAGGTCTGACTGTCGATTTATTCTCCCAATTTATATTCTTGTTTAATTACATGTTTTGATTCCGCTAAATCCAGTTCTACTTTCAAAATGACTAAGTCTATACTTTTATAGCAAGAAAATGTATCAAATTTAGACTCAATTTTGTTGCTAACTCGGAAGATTCCTAAGTGGCTCGTGCAACCATGGTTGATTCAGCAAGTTCATCAAGTGTGAAAATACAGTTTTTTGTTGAAAACATACTTGTTCTGTTGTTCATGATTATAGCTATAGACTAGTTTATTGGTGAATTGGTGTTATATTTTTGAACATAAAATGGGGATATTTTATAGGCCTTCAGAATTGTTGTGCCGACCTAAATAATTCTTATAGAGTTGGGATTCCACTTTAATCAATCCCTATACTTGTTGAAGGAACAAATGATTATATATAAATGGAGGTTAAAGTAATTGTTGATTTGGTTGAATTGTACTATAATGTAATGTAGAGATCTAAGGCATGTAAAACTATCTAACTACTAACAACAAGCACTAAGCAATGTAAAACGGAATTTAGATTGGTTGAATTGACGCAAAACCTCATACTAAATAGACTAAAACACCAACAAACAATATGAATAAAGCAATAATCAAATCTAAATCATTACCCTACTAAACCTCTAAGAAATTTGTTTTTAAAAATACAGGTGATAAGACTTGAAGAAATAAAAATTAAAATTGCTACAAAGAAAAAAAAAACTACCTTGATATATCAAATTCATAATGTAATTAGGAGAATTGAAACAATACTCAAAAAAGCAATAAACAGAACATAATCTTTTCAAAAGAAGAAAAGAAACAATGTTTTCTATTCAGAAGTATGCTGTAAAGTAATGTCCTATGAGATATTTATAGACTTCCTTAAAGAAAAAAAACCCTAGAAGGCATAAGTAAACCCAAGCTCAAATCTAAAATAAATTAAGCCAATAATGTGTAGCCAAACAATGCCCTCAGTTTTTTAATTAGACTTACTTAAGTCCATTTGTAGCCTATAAAGATGGTTCTATGTATAACTAAATATTTAGGCTTTCATAAATTAGTTATTTTAAGCCTATTTAAGTCTTACACACATAACAAATAGTCTTGGGTTGTCCATCTATAATTCATTGTCCATTTGATTTAGCTTTCTCTTTCTTTAATAATTCTTGATGCGTCACTTCATCAAAAGACTAAACCATATTTTTAAATCCAATCTTCACCCTCTTTGTCCTCAATATTGTGATCAATCTCATTGGCATGATAAAATGTCCATTTTGCCCTTGAATGTTAGAAATGTTGGCACTTATGCCCACATCATAAATGAATGACAATTATAAAAATAGTAGGAAATTGGAACGTGGGGAATGAAGTTTTTCTTATGTTGCTAAAAAATGAAACAAATATGTACATAAGTATGAATGCTACAAATTGAAAGAAAATGAATGCTAATAATTACAAATAAAAAAATCAAATAATACAACTGATTTGTGGGAAAGGATTTCGTATCATGAGTGATGTCACATCATTGATTAAAATGTAGAAAAATGTAGACGTGGCTTCCATGTAAT
The DNA here is from genome assembly GCA_037074485.1 of Delonix regia. Taxonomy (NCBI): domain Eukaryota; kingdom Viridiplantae; phylum Streptophyta; class Magnoliopsida; order Fabales; family Fabaceae; genus Delonix; species Delonix regia. The sequence continues at coordinate 11,548,599 of CM073459.1, forward strand.
TAGGAAAATTAACATAGTTAAATTATTAACACTTTTCACTTAAAAGGGTTTTTATAATGTGAACACCCATAACTTAAAGTTAAAAAAACATAAGTATAAATCATTTAATTCAAAAATTTAAAAAAAAAACTTTTGGAAATGCCAACATTTAAATAACCAAAAATTTTAGAAATTATAATAACAATAAAAATTAAAATTAAAAAAATTCTCACATAAGAAAGTTAAACAAAATTAAGGAAAACACAAGAAAATAAAATAGAAAAGAGAAGAAAGGGAAACAATTAGAGATGCATTCGCATGATCAGCACGACTTTTCTTCTACCTCCCTATTATGTGAAGATAGGGGCATACTTTTGTCATTAGAGTGTCTCATCAAATCACTAGTTATCGGAGGCTCATGGAGGGACCGAGGGAAGAATAGAGAAATTGGGGCAAGAGAGCCCGAAAGAGAATGGAAAGGCAAAGAATATAGGAGAGAACAATGTTGAAACAAAAAAAAAGGGTGAAGTACAGAAAAGAGAACAATAATAGGGAGTGCATGGAGAAAAAAGTGTGAGAGAATGTGCGTCAGAGAAGTAAAAATGACAGAAATCGAAAGATACAGTGGAGAAGGTGAGAAGTTCAAAAAAGTAAAGAGAGCTTTAAAAGGAACGAAGAAACCAGACAACAGAGAATAGGAGGAGAGGTTTCGAATGAAATATGAGCATGAGAGAAAAGACGTTGAGGTGAAGTAGCAAACAAAATGGAGCTTTGAGATTGGGAAAGCATTTGAAGTATAAAAGAGAAAGGAGTAAGAACAGAAAGAACATTGAGTAGAGGGAAAAGGAAATCCTGCGAGGGAGTACAGGTAGGAGTATTGATACAACACAATCAGATGATTTATAAAATTTTATAATAAAGGTACTAGTGTTTATGTGTGTTTATATATACAATTAAGCAAATGAAGCTTGAACTTCTTTTCACCACTAGCCAAATGTTGTATGTGATGAAGCAAGATTATGAAAGATGAAGGTAAATGTTGTCGATAGCTAACCATCATGGTGCAAGCATACCCTGTCAACAAGTAGTAAAAATGAGTAGAATATCATCTTATGGGAATTCTAGTTTAAAATCCTATTAATTACTACCATGTATATATTTATCTTATTCAAGCATTCAATTGTATGAAATAGAAGAAAAAATTGTAAATTACCTAAATAGTGCAAATTTAATTGAGATGTTACTACTGCAAGAGATTTTCTAAAAATTATGGTTTATCATGGCACTACAATTGCAATATAGCAACTTTCTAACTTAAATTACTGTTTTAAGAACTAGTATTAGCCTCTAATGTCATTTTAAAAATCTGTCAATCCCTTATAAATTATATAACTCTAATTTAATTTCTTATATTTTTATGAGAACCAATCTGATAGATGCATTACATACGACTAATTACAACTCTGTAAGTTCTTTAGGTGTATGTCTATCCTACAAGCAAAATGAGCTAGTTCACACACTTAATTAGCATTAAATAAGCAATATATAGCTCTATGACTAAATTTGAGCTTGTCATTTAAGAATCCCTAAATTCTCAATATAGATTCTAATTGATGGCCAATCAATAAAGGAGTAATAAAGATTTGAACTAAATAAAGTCAACCACAATGAAATTCAAGTAGAAAAGTCTCAATAGTCTTTAATTAACATGCCAATTGTCTAATCCCAGATAAATGTAAACTTAGTCTAGGATATCCATGAATAAAACCCTAACCAATAAAAAAAAAAAAAAGTCAAATTATGAGTAAAAGAAGAAGAGAAAAAGGGAAAATTTGTTTTTGATGCTATTAACTCTCAATAATTTAATTATTTTGCCATGTTTTTGAGAGTTAAGAGTTATTTTGTATTGGGTTTATGTAATAAAAGTAGTTTTTGGCTCCAATTACAATTAAGTTTAGTTATTTTTTATAATAGTTTGAGTGTTAATTTTTGGTTAGATATTTAATAATTTGTAACTAATCAATTTCATATGTTTTTGTTAGGTTTTAACGCAAAGAAATAAAAGCCAAAGGTGTTTCAAAGCTTAACCAATGAAAACCTAAATCTAGGATATGCAAAAATTAAGTTGAAGTCCTTTTGCTAAATTTGGTGCCATGACCAGCCATTAACTAGTCATGACCTAAAAGGAAAATTTATGGATAAAATGGAACGTCACCATAACCAACTAAGAGTTGGTCAGGACACCATATCAAAACTAAGCAAAAGGAATGTGTTTTAGAATTCAATTTTTAATGGTTTAAAAGAGGATTTTGAGGCATTTGAGAGGTGGCGGCCATTTGGAGTCATTTTGGAGGTTGAAGGGGCTAGAGAAGGTCTCAAGGAGCTCTAAAGCCAAAGGAAATGCTTGGGTTTGAAGGATAATTGCCGATTAAATTAGTTTTTCTCCTCCATTACTTCTCTTTGTATTTTTATACTCATTAGGCTGGTGCTCTATTTTGAATGTTGATTTTTCCTGTATTCATGAGCTAAACTTGTTGATTTAGGATTATGATGAACCCTAGTATGTAATAGGACTCTTTCTCTCTCTTTACTTACAATTAATTATATGATTTTTTTTACTCAATCTTGCTCTTAATGCTGCTAAGTGTGTGGAAACCATTAAAAGATTTAGGTAACCTAAATGAACCTGGGAAAGGGAATTTAAGGCTAGACCATGGATTGGGTAGTGTGAGTTCGTGAAACTTGCCATGTTGAGTTGGTTGATTCGCTTGTAAGATAGGAATATACCTACCGACCTGGCATAGTCACATTAGGACCTGTTCTTCATTAAGTCTTTTAATCAATTGCATAAAAATTTATGGATAAGTAAAAAAGGAATGCTTATAAGTAATTCAGAAGATGCTTAAAGGTAATTAAGAGTCCTAGCCTAGAAAATTATACTATTAAGCATAATATTAAAGACAATATCTTGGGTTTCTATGAAATACTAGGAGAATCATAATCCTAAGTCTCTCACATCCAGAATTAGTTTAGAATGTTGTCCTCATTTGTTACTTTTATGTTTTTAGATTAGTTTTCCTTCATTACAACTTATCATTGGCTTGATTTAGATTAAGGAGCTAATTTTAATACTTAGCAATTATCTTACTATCAAATCCTTGTGGAAACGAACTTTACTTATCATTATATTACTTGTGCAATAATATAATTGCATGTGCACTTTTGTAGTGCAACTTAATCAGCCTCATCCCTTGAATCTTCTCTCAAAATGCCTTATTTGAGCATATTCTTGCCTCTAAAGCACCAAGGTTTAACCTCTCACTATAAGAAAATAGCTTATTAAAAATCCAAACCTAATTAGGGATTAGGGACCGCAAAATTTAAGGATAAAAATTTCGTCCCTAATTTAGGCACCGTAGAATTTAAGGATAAATATTTTTTTCGTTTTTGAAATTAGTGGATGGAATTTTCCCATTTCTAATTAAATTTCATTCCAAAATAATATGAGAAGTCATTTTTATTTTGAAACTAAAAATGAATTCCATCCCAAATCTGTCTTAAATTTAAGACAAATTTGGAACATGTTTTGCATCTCTGACTAATTCAAGTTAGGATGGAAAATGAATTTTGTCCCAAATTCATCTTGAATTTGAGATAGGTTTAGGACAGATTTGGCATCCCTGATTAATTGAATTCGAGATAGAAAATTAATTCTGTCCCAAATTCATCTCAAATTTAAGACAGAATAATCCATCCTTGATTTGTCTTAAAATATTGATTTTGAATCATATATATATATATATATATATATAGATATACTGCAGCAGTTTTAAACGCGACTAAGACATTAATATATTTTATAAAAATAATAGAAATAAATTACTCTCAATTTATAGATTCTACAAAATCAATACAAAGTTTAATATAGATTTTTCATGAGACTAATTAAAAATTAAAACATCTGCCAAAATTATTTCACAAGTGACGAATACTTCACACGAAAAGTAATTCACACAAACAATACAAAAATTACCCAAGCAAGAAGCATATTCCAATTTCATTACATATAAACATTAGTAACAAATATGCTACCATTATTAGCTCCTGTTATAGCAATGATGTAGTCATTCTTCTCACTGCTACATAATTTATTCCTATAAAAATAGCAACAGACGCAGTTAGTTTGTGAAAAAAAAACAAGCTTGGTGGTGGTGCTATCTAATTCTCAAGCTCAAGCCTACGTTGCAGTAGGAAGATTAATTACAAGAATGGAAAAGGTAACTAGTAAAATAAAACTTTGGCTAACAAAAAAAATTGGTAAAATAAAACATTAGACCAATAAATTAACCATTCTAATACATTAACAACAGATCAAGAATAATCTTTTAAAATCAACCAAAGTTTAAAATAAGAACAAAAATTTTAAAAAGCAAAACAAAAAAAAATATAATATGACTAGCATCTAATTGCGTAGATATATAATCAACCAGTGGAAATCCAACTGAAAAGAAAAAGGATATAACATTAGTAAATACAAAAACCAACATATGATGAAAAACAAACGATATCAACCAGAAAAAGTTATAAGATTTAGAACTTGGCCAAAGCAGAATTAAAGGATATCATTCTTTCCCCGCTTCAGTTCCTTTAAAACCTAAATATTATACTTGAGTAAAATCTTTGTGACAAGACATATTCAATAGCCACACTTAAGATGGTTACACATTGACATATTCAAAGGTCACACTAATTACGCAATAACATTATAAGCACTTCTTTCTAAACAAGTAAACGAATCCTAGCTCTCCTCTAAAGGAATCCAAGTCAAAGAGGTTGCTTTTGATCAATGATCTTCTCTACAAAGAGGAGCAAAAACCTGATCATCCTTCCAGATTTAAACAGTAGCAAATACAAAATTTAACATATGTTCCATTACGATATGTATATGGAGAAAGAGAAAGTGAAAAGTGAAAAGAGGGAGTCCAAGATTTCAATCACAGTCAACTTACAAAATTGCACTCAAGGAGAACAAGGACCAAAAGGAACACTATTGATTGATTTGAAATACTAGACAGATACATCTCATTTAGATTTATTGATAAGTTATGCATAAATAATATTAAAAATAAACATGATAACTTTAAAGGAATAAAATATGATTCAGAAATAAAATATTATTTTAAAAAATTCAATATTATAACCAATGTAAATGAGATAGGTCTTTACATGATTTAAGATATTAGGTCAAAGAAACAAAATAAAATGACAATGATTCAATCCCCCATTGACTATTCCTTGTGGACTCAAATAATTGCCAAGATATCACATATAGACCTGATCGCAGGCGGAGCCTTTGAAAAGTCAGGCCAGACTCTCATTCGGGCTCTTGTTTTTTTTTGGCAGGCCTGGGCCAAAAGTTCGAATTTTTGTTTATTTTCAACCTTGGCTTGACCCACCAAAAAGTCCACAAAGTCCGCCTGGCTCATATGCTTTATTTACAATCAGATTTTAGACAAAAACATCTGCCAATTCTTCCAATAATAAAAGGACAACCAGTTAAGTCCACAAAGCTATGACTCATAAAAATTATTATAAAAGACAAGCAAGCATATTTTTTTCAATCTTCACTTCAATTATGTAGAGAAATGACACTAATACAACAAGATTACAAGAATAATGTAAATGACACAAATATCATAAATTCAAATCTTTGCAATGCAATCTTCAATACCTTTATCATAAAAGACAAAAAGAAAATTAGCCACTTCATCATTAACTTAAACCAAGAAAAAATCCATAATACTAGAAAACTTACAATCTTAAAACACATCTTCCACATTAGAATTAGGACTAACATCATCATCAGAGGAGGCCGCATCATCCAATTGAGACTCTTCACAAATGCCAAAGCACAGGAAATATAATTTGTTGCAAGAAAAAAAAATAGCATTAGCAAAATTGAAAGAAATAATACTAATTCATAAATATATATTATTTAAAAAATAAAAAATTACCTCATGTATAGCTTTTTGCACGATACCAATCTTCTAAACATACTAAAGCTTCAATCATTTTCCTACTTAATGAAGACCTCAAAGGATTGATTACTTTCTTCCTAATATTAAATGTAGATTCAGAAGCCACAGTAGATATTGGGATGGCCAAAATATCTCGACCCATGTTGCAAGCTTAGGAAAACGTGCAACATTTGATCTCCAATAGTTTAAAATGTCAATCTCTGCATTCAAATCCACATTTGGTTCATCCAAATAAATGTCCAACTCTATCTTTCTTGCTTATGACTCTGCTAAGTAATCAAGAACTCACTACAATCTTCAAAAGCATCCATACCACATGTTCTAGAATTTGTAGAATCTCCAACACTTGATGAAGTATCCATATCATGTTAGTTTTTATAATGTTCAAATATCACATGGAGAGTATTAATTACTTTAGACATATACTCATCAACATTACTATATATCTTGTTGAAAAAGTATTGCATAAATCTGAGCTTCAACCTTGGATCCAATACAGCAGCATATGAAAGTAACAAATTATATTCATCTCAATATTTTTGAAATTTTACAACCATGTCTGCAATCATATCCTCTATGATATCAAATGGATTTTTATAAGCTTCAAACAAGCATAGATGGATTCTACACACTCCTTTAAAATAGATGTTAGAAGTTGGATTCTTAATGGTAGAAAATATAAGAGTATCATTATAAAATGACTTTAAAAACTTGTGCAGTTCTTTAACTTTATTTCACTCTTCATTAGAAAGCACATAATCTAGAACTATGATCCATTTCCCCTCAATATTGGAACACTTTTTGTAGTAGAGAGCATGTTCAAGCATTAAAAATGTAGAATTACACCTCACACACATGTCGGTCCTCAATTTTCATGTTGTAACCAAATTAAAATTTCTTTTGGCCAAATCATATAATTTATTTCTCCTAGGGGCTAACTTTTAATGAACTTCACCCTGTCACGGATCTTTGAAATAGCATTGCCTGCCATTTTCATACTAGCTTGCACAATTAAGTTCAAAATGTGACATGAACATCGAATTTGGAAAAATAGGTCATCGCACACCAAATTTTTAGAAATATAGGACCTCATTTTTAAATAAGTAGCAATCACATCATTGTAACTAGCATTGTCTAATGTGATGCTACCTATCTTCTCCTCAATCTTCCATTCAAATAAGCATGAGGCTAACTCATCAGCTAAAGAAATACCAGTAAAAGAAAGTGATATAGCTCTAAAGCAAATGATTCTTTTATGCATTTTCCAATTAATGTCAATCTAATGAACTGTTATACACATATACTCATCATCAATGTGTTCAGCTCTCCAATTATATGAAGTTAAAGCAATCTTACCAGGTGCTTTTGCTAACTCCTCCATTACAAACTTTTTTTCTCTTAAATGAACACCCATCACATCTCTCTTAGATGTATGCCTACTTATTGACTTACTTTCGAGTGAAAAAGTTTGCAACATATAATTAAAGGTAAGTAACTCAACAATACTAAATGGCAACTTTGCATATACCAAAATATTTGAAATTGCTTGTCAGTTTTTCTCCCGATCAAAAGTAAATGATGTTAAAGATGATGACCCATCAATGCTATATTTCCTAATGTTTGGCAATACACTTTTCTTACACAGAAGTAAATGGCAAGATAAATGTGAAGTACCTTTACTTAAATATGCCACAAAAAGCTTTTTACATTGGTTGCATTGCACACTTCCATCTTCTAACTTAGTCATTTGCAACCACACCTTAGAAGTCAATTTCTTTTTAAATTTACTACATTTACAAGAATTTTCATCCCCTATCTCTTCAAATGGGATGGCTAAGTCAATGTTGACATTGTTGCTTGTGATTGTTGCCATTAGTGTTTGATAACCTTGTAAAATAGACATAAAAAATAATAACCAAGTCATAAACTATTATAACAATATATATACATACACACACACACACACACACACATATATATATATAAAATTGTCCAAATGAAAAAACTCAAATCACTGGACACTAAGAACAGTGTGTGGATGGAAAACTAAATAAGCATTAAGCAACTCTAGACTTCTTTAGCTAGTGCCTCCAAGTATCATTACATGGCAATCCATAGAGGGATCCAAAAATTTTTTTAAGGAATTCTCAGTTCCTTTTGATAGTGACACCGATGAACTCACTGTTAAGTTTGATGCTGGCACTCTCAAAATCAAGTTTCCCAAACTCATTACTCCTACTGCTAAGTCACCAGAGAGAGACGATGTTGATGAGAAAAATGCAGCTAAATTAGAGGATCAAGAAACGGCAAAGATTGATGATGAAGTTGCAGACAAAACCCAGAAAGTGAAGGAGCCAGCAGGTGATGATTTTACAAAGGAAAAGGGCAAAGGTAGTGATAGGGTTAACGAGAAAAATGATGTTCAAGAGGACCAAGAGAAAGCAAAGAATAATGATGATGAAGTCTCTCGAAAAACACCACCAGCCAAACAGATAGAAAAAGAACATGATTATAAGCCAACCATTTGGTGATATTGTGATCGTGCAACAGTTTGACCATGTCTCCACTTGTTTTGATCGAGCGAGAGTCAATATCTTAACCATATATGATATATGCTTCTCTTCCAGAAGCCATATCCTACTTTTTGACTAATATAGTGAATGCTTGATATTACACCAGCTGGAGTAATAATAAATTAAAGCTATAGTTTTGTTTGTTTTGATTATAGAAGCTCTTTCACTGCGTACGATTTGGACTCTAATATTGGATTAACTATCTGGGGAAATATTGAAAGAAGGGGATCGATGATTTTAGGGCTGAGCAGCAGAAGAAGGTGGTGGATATATATAGATATGGATATATATATATATATATATATATATATATATATATATATATATTGAAATGATTGAAATTCATGCACAGAAAATGGTAGGCAGCACCAACATGAAATGGTAAAGTCCAGAAAGAAGGAATCATAATAACAGGTAAGAGAGAGAGAGAGAGAGAGAGAGAGAGAGAGGATATTGGGTTGGTACTTGATACTCATAAGGCTGTCTCTGGCACCGACCTCTCCAAAAAGCAATAAGTCAACTAACAATGCTTGCCTGAAATTGAGTCGTGGTATAGGAGTAGCTCCGATTAGTGATTTGAGAACATAAGTAAGAAATAATCAGAAATAATCAAACACCGATAGCAGGACTCTCAAGTCCTAAAGTATATACCAGGAATGGCATCAAAAGAGAAAGAGAGGAACTCATCATTCACAATTAATGGTTATTGACAAAGATGCAGAGAAAATTAACTAAAGGAAGAGCTATGGTGTGCGACATTGAGCGATGAAAGCCAGACACTTGGGATTATTTGCGCTGCTTTTGATATTGCTGTGCAATTTGAGCGAGAGAAGAGGAGGTGAGTTGAGGTGAATTAAGAATGGATGCGCAGTGGTGATCATTAAAAATGGATGACGGTGATTAGAATTTATTTTAAAATGTAAAGAGGGAAATTAAAATGCAAAGAGGGAAACGAAAAGTTGGTGCCAAAGATTTACTCTGATATGTTTATATAAGTTTGAATTTTATAAATCAATACATATATTATATATATAATTTTATATTTATTATTATTTTTAAAGATATTAGACTTAAAACATTATTTCCAGTTTCTTAGTTTTAATTTTATTATGATAATTATCATATATTATATATATGCATATTATATTTGATTTTCATATGAGGTAAAATTGCGTTGATTTTAATATGTATAACTTTATAAGAATTATTCTATTGATTTTTCTATTTTTCTACTTTAGAATAATCAAACTAATAACTTCAAATAAAATTAGATAGAATTGCGTAGATTTTAAAATAGATAGATAGATATACATGAATTTTAAAATTATTCTAAAAAAAACATCAAAATTTATCTACTTATCTCTCCATCTATATATTTAAATTTATCTCATTCAAAATATTCAAAATAAATGACTTGTAAAGAAAATCAAGATTTTAATTCTATTGCTCAATATGGTATAAATTTTCAAATTAATTCAATTTTTTAATTAAATATTATATGATTAATTAATTATATATATATATATAATTAAATCATCAAATAACAAACATTTAAGAAATTATACTCAAGTCGTTAAATCAATATATTTTCCCAAGCCAACATGTAACGTTTAATTGGTACTAACATATTAAAATGTTAGCTTTTCGCTAAATCCTGACAAATGTTTGAATATAGGGTCAAACCTGTTTTCATTATGATTTTTTGTTAAAGATTTAGTAACCACACAAGTTCCTACATAGAAGTATTTTTTTATATGTAAAATTTGGATGAATTCTAAGTAAAATTTTCGTTAAGTAATATTTTAAAATTTTTTATATATAAATAAGTAGTTAAAATCTCATTAAATAATATTATTTTATAATAAAATATTTATCGATAATACTTAACTATTGCCAAACTTAATATTCAATAACAATTTTAATTGAGTTTCTTATGTTCAAAATTATGTGTAGCTTACATCAAACTAAAATTAGGAGACTTAAATTATATATTTTAAAGACACTTAAATTATATAAACATATTAAAATTTTTATAATAATCAAATCATACATCAAAAGTGAGGGGAATTAATAATTAACTTAAATTAAGCTATTGGGTATTTAAACTTATAAATTATTCTAAAGAAGAAACCTAATAAAAGAAATCAGTAAATGTTTGAATTATAAATTATTGTAAAAAAGTATGTTGTTCTATCTCTTTAATCATTCACATTTGAGAAATACACATATGCCTTAACACCTGATGGTTACTTGAAAGATATTACATTATTAAGGTTAGTAATGGTAGTGAGAGCAAGCGGAAATGAGGAAGGATTTCATTGTAAAAAGAATTTCCATGATGTTATGCATTAAGGCCACAATTGAGGAAATGAAGTCGTCAAAATGGTGGATCATACATTTATCAAAAAATATATATATATTTCTAATGCTTTTATCATAGCACATGATAATGTGAGTGCTTGCATGTGTTAAACTATATTTTAATCACTCAATATTTAAATCATGGATTTAGATTTGGAGACTTTGTTATTTACTTGGTACAGTTTGCGGTTTTACATATATTAATGAATGTCATAGTTCTTTATTTATATTACAAGTTATATTATGCACAAACATAGATCCACATTCAAATTTCAATATTCCCTTTTTTTTTTTTTTCTATTCATTCTAAATATATTTTTATAAAATACATTATATTTTAATATAAATTAATGAAATAGCATGAAAATTCTAATTCTTTTTTTACTTTTAATTTAAATATATATGAACTATTTATTATTTAATTTTTTTTATTAAAAAAATATATAAATATCATAAAATATAATATGCAAAGTAAAAATGTTTATTTATTCCAATGTTTTAAAAAAGCATTAGGGACAAAAAATTTTTCTCTAAAAGATTTGTCCCTAACATGATTTAATTATTTTGGAGTAATAAAAACTCATTTTGACACCGAATTAGGAATGAATTTTTAGCAGGAAAAAATTTATACCGAAAATTTGTCCCTAAAACTATTTTTAAAAAAGTAAAAAATAAAAAATGATTTTGGTACAAGTTTGAGACAGAGTTAAATACGGATATTGTGACATGAAATATTCTATCCTAAAAATCTGTCTTAGATAAATATTTTTAATTAAAAATAAATAAAATTTCTTAGACAAATATGTCACATATTAGAGATGAATAAAAATTTGCCCCTACTTTCAGTCTCTAATCTCATGTTTTTTAAAAGTATCACTTATTTCATAACGACACTTTCTTTCGAAAAAGCTCTATCTAGCTCAATATAACTCACCCCCAAAATGTAAAATGAGGTCTCTATCTTTCATTTTCTACACTCTGGCACCATGACGTCAAGTCTCTCGATTGGGGTAGCTTTTTGGCGTGATGGTGCTAATTCTCTAGCTTTAGTATGAAGTATGGTGTTATGGCTCCAAATTCTTGCACCAAGACACCTGCTCTACAACCTTGAAATGTACTTTCATTGATGCTTGGACTTCCAAAACTTGACTGCATGCCTCCTTTTTCTCTCCCAATGCTTGGACAAGTTTAAAACTCAATAAAAAAAAAAACTTATAAATGCTAAGAATTAAGCAAGAAAATTACTGATTCAACACTAAAAACTACTAAAATAACTATATGTAAAAACTATTAAAAGAGTGATGGCTAAACTAACACAAATAACTTAAAATTATATTAAATCTAGAGATTACATAAAGATTGAGCATAAAAGTTGCTTAAAATAACTATTTCATAAAGTTATTGGTAAATGAAGATGATAAACACAAAAAAAAAAAAATGTCAGATTTATTGAAATATAATAGAAAAAGATGATAAAATGAAAGATAATATAATAAAACAATATCACAACTAATAAAGAATATGGGTACAAATATTTTAGCACTAATTCGATGTCATTTCAACACATTTTAAAACATATTTTGCAAAAAAAAGTTCTCCAATACATATGTAAGTATATCACATCGTGCATCATATCATACACATATCCGATATGCATAGGCATCCTATTTTTAAGTATATGTTCTTCTAAAGAAAGAGCCAAACTAGGAGAGAGAGAGAGAGAGAGAGAGAATGTGACCGGGACTCAAAAATAGAGAAAAAACAAAAAAAAGGAGGAAGAGAGGAGAGCACCCAAAAAAAAGAGGAGGATGGAGAGATATAAAAGGGAAAAGCGAGAAAGAGCTAAAGAAATACTGAGAAGGAATTATAATCGAACACAACAGAGCAAAAATATCCCTGCCTGCAGTAATCCGAAATGGAGTAAAAGATAATCAAATATAGTGAAGCCTGGGAAAAGGAAAAGAAGAGATAATCAAAGAACTAAGGAGGATTAAAGCTAAAAGTGTGAGAGTCTGAACTTGAAGCTTTTCCGGCAACAGGTAACATTTATAATGTTTGGGTTTGGGAAATTTAACTTTCTCAAATGGCATGTGCGTTTTGTGGACCAAGGATATTACATTTGGCTGCGTGTGCTTCTTCTTTTCTTGGTAATTGGTTTTAGCTTGTTTCTGTATGATTGAATAGAGTGATCCTGATAAGAGCTCCAGTTTTGCAGTGGTTCAACTTAGCAGTGGCTAAGTGATTTTAAATTGATAAAATGTGCACTTATTTTGCTAGTCATTGTTAGAGCTCCAGTTTTGCAGTGGTTCAACTTAGCATTGGCTAAGTGATTTTAAATTGATTACATTTAGACTTATTTTGCTAGTCATTGTTAGTCAATGTAAGTGGATATTTCAAGATGGTCTTATACTAAGTTGCAATTTAATAAGAAGCCTCTTCTTGTTAAAATGTTGTGGCATCAAGCTGGATTTGTAACTGCGCAAAATTTGTTGTGCATAAGTTTTGTCCAAAGTAGTGTTAGTTATGATATTTTTCTCTTTAGCTATGTTAATTTCATCCTCTCTATTGCATGTGGATTTTGAATATAAAGTACGAGTTGCTACAAGTGTCATGTAGTTAAATATTGTTGGGTCTAATGCATATATATTTTGATGATTAATAATGGATCTACTTGGAATTTAAATGATAGTTTCACATTTATTTTGACTTCAATTATTTTATAATTCATTACCTTACTATTGTGACCGAATCACGCATTGCATAAAACAAGAATGAGAGAACACTTAAGAACTATTGGCATGAGCCTCAAAGAAGAGATTGAGAGAAAAAGCTGTCATTCGTTTTCCCTTATATATTTTTGTAAATAATACTTGAATAAATGAATTAGATTGAACATTAAGCATACACTTCACTACTAGAAACTTGCCAAATAGAAACGGAATTTAGACACGGAAATTCAGTTGTATCTGAATGAGATAAAAATAGAAGCATAAATGAGCCAGATTGAACAACAAGCATACACTTCACGACTAGAAAATTGTCAGATAGAAATTGAATTTAGACACGAACATTCAGTTGTATGTGATTGAAACAAACATAGAAACAAATTTTGATATGATACCTCTGATTATGTATTACTGAGTTTTGAGACAAAATCTAAAACAGATTTTGTCCATCTCTGTTTTAGGTGGTATCTAATTCCATATTAAATGATTAATTTTATAAATTAATAATGGTTTAAAACTCTAAGACAGAATTTGTCCATCTCTATTTAGTTTATTCTTTTTTAAACTAAACTATATTGGTATCTAATACGGAACACATCCGTGTCTACCCAGTTAATTTTTTTTTAAAAAAAAAATAAACTATACAAGTCTCTGATACGGAACTCATCCGTGTCTATTTGAAAAGATAATTTTATTTCCTTTACTAAATTCCCTCCTCTTAGCGCCTAAATTTTTGTTGCGCGCCGAAATCCCAAAATCCTTCCGCAAAAAATTCCTAAATCTCTCCTTCACTATTCTTTCAAGCCCTTTGTGAGTGCTTTGCAATCTTCAAATCTGTGTATCACATATAGTTATGAGTTCTCCATTGAGCTCTCCTCTGGTGAAGCACTCCTCAAAATGGTGGTTAGGGGGTCTCTAGATCTCACTTTCGGTATGATCTTCAACCTTATTCTATAATTCTTTCCAAGTTGCAACTTCATCGTCTCTAGGTCTCTATGCTTGATTTCTAGTTGTATGAGTTATGCACGTCAATTCTTTCTTGATGTTCCACATTTTGCATTGAAATTATCGTTACTTCATGGTTTTTACTTGTAGGCACGAGAATTTGATATAACTTGCCTAATTTGTTTAGACTTTGAAGCATACGACACTTACTTCAGATTCTTCCAAATGATGTTGGTCTTTAATTTACTTCTTAGCTGCTTCTTTTTTTTTTTTTTTGGTGTTATGTCATTAGAGCTATATTCAATCTTTGTTATCGAAAAGCCAAGAGGCAAGCTTCCCCTGAGGATCATTGAAAGAGCTTTTGATGCTTAAGGCATTCCATCACCTTTACAGAGCAAAACCTCTCTTTTTGATGAATGTGATTCTTAGCACTATATAAATATCCCTCGCAGGCCAACTTTAGTTTTGTTGAATTCATCCTCCTCAGTTTTGCAGTACTTTACGAATGAAGCATCATGTTAGTGTGCAATATATCCTGGTTGTAGCTTAATAAGATTACTAGCAATAAAACTAACTTGGGAGTTTCTCTCTCCTTTTCTCTTCCATCACATAGGGGATGAAATTTTCAAAAAATTGAAAAGCCCAAAGCTAATATGATACCCTGGATTTGATTGACATACTCTTTTATTAGAGACCAAAAAAAATTTATGGAAAGTTCTCCCTATTATGGACTTGGATCAACAAGGAAATTATATACAGTTGAAGAAAGAGAGAGGAGTAAGTCGGCATTTGTATCCTCATTCCATAGAATTTAATTTAGTCTATTAAAAAGAAAAAAGAATAAAAATCCAGTTTCATCTTGTTCTAAATTGGGCTTTTAATGAGTTAAACTTCTCTCCTTTTTTTCTCTCTGGTGTCCTTTTTCCTTTTCCATATAACCGTCATTTTGAACATCATGAAATTACAGTCATATTGGATAGTTTCTTTTTTCGACGAAAAGTCATATTAGATAGTTAGGTTCTCTAATTCAACATCAAATGAATTTAAAGCGTGACTCTGCTATTTGAACAGCACTTTACTTAGCCAAAATTACTAGGACCATGATTTACCCCTAGCTATCATCTCTCTCTTGTATCTTTAGTCATCCCATAAATTTAGTAAGAGTGGAAGCCAAAACAAGTTCAGGTGTGGGGTCATTGTTCTTGTGTAGACAAAGATGAAAATGAAGCCAGAACATAAGTAAATGTGAGAAATAGATGTAACATTAATCATCTAGCGTGGTAAGGGAAAATTATAATCATAAAAGAAACAGCACAACAGTGATTCACATACCTCATGATCAAATATTTTTACCACCACCAAGAAGAAATCATTATCAACCTCTATGGTATCCTTAACTCCAACAACTACATCTTTCTTGAGATCATCCTCTTCATGAAACTTTGTCTCTAACCACCCTTCTCTGAACACTAATACACACATCATTCATCTAAAATGCTTTCAGGTGAACATCAGTACTCCCATCTTCATTCACCTCCAGTTTTACTAAAGTCGTTACCCACTCTTTCATACTTAATGGTGAAAGCACATCCCAGAAGAATTTTCTTTTATTAAAACATAACAAGAAGTAGAAAAGACTTCTTGCAGAAAACCATTACACAGTCTCAATATTTGTCACCGAATTTTTAGAAAATACATTAAGAAAACTCATCTTAGAGGTAACAGTTTACAATGCAAGAACACTAGGAATGCACTAAGTCACACAACTCATGATAAGCAGCCACTACAAAATTATATGCAACAACTCAAATGTGACGCATGTTTAAAAAGTAGAAGTAATGAAAGACAATGATGCAGAAAATAGAGTACATAAAATAGCATAGAACATAGAAAAACAATTAAGATTTCAGAAACAGCAAAAACTTCTCTTCTACAGAGTTAAAACCAAAGTAATCAATAAATGAATGAAAGATATTAAGAGCTAAGACAACCCCCCCAAAAGGAAAGAAGTACCAAGACAAGAATATGTATAGTATGGATATAAAGGGCCTCACCATTGGAAAGTCTGGGGAAGCATCTGGTTTGGATTATTTATGGGTTACGTTGCTTTGAGCTGGTCCATTACCTACAGCAACAACACCGCCCTTCTTCTCCTGCCTTGCTTTGCTGAATATCATTGTAAATCCTTCTGCAGAAGCAGGATTATTCACATCCCACTCCCCCAATTTATGCATAAATTTCCACAGCCCAAAATTCATATAACAGCAGCAAAAGAACATCATTCCCAATATGAATGGCACACAAAAAAGAAACTAACCCAGCACCGTAAAAACTATTTGTATAAAGGAAAGAACTTACCATTGCCGTTCCTCGATGGGTGAATTTCCTAACAACTACAAGAAAAAGTAGTATAATCTTGAACCTAAGAATGTTTTCCTCCTCCAAATCCGTCCCCCTTCAACAGTAGAAATATTATTACTACTTTGAAATACCATTACAACAATGAATATCACCAAGATATATTGAATAATCGAAAACGACAAACTCAAATCAGTGAATATTGAAAAAAAAAAAAAAAAAAGGAGATGTGTGCATCAACCTCAATCGTTTTCGTACATCTAAATAAGTACTGCTATCAATACAAATTCCAACTATAGAGGAGAAGGGTTGCAATATCCTTACCTTCAGTTTTCATATGCAACTCAGCCATGGAGGATAACTCCAAGCTCTTTTCACAGTTCGCACAGTGAAGGGCAATCTAGGAAAATTAAAGGAATACTAACACACGAAGAGAATGAGAGAAGAGATTGAATGGGGAGATTCCATAGTGTGGCTCAAAAGTCTTGTGAGAGTGGAGAGAATGGTGTGGCCGAAGAACAGAGAATAGGATGAACGAAAATGAGAAAAAGCCTAGGGTTTCTATAGATATTTCGTCTATATTGTATAATACTTATTTTCCATGCCTAATTTGACACGGACAGATTTAGTGTCTAATGACAATATAATTTTCTTAAAAAAAATACTTGCTAATCAGACACGAAAAATCCCGTCTCTGAATTATAAGCTATTGCGAATTTATAAAATTGATCATTTGACACAATTAGATACCACTTAAATTTGAGACTTATATAATTGCTTTCAGATTCCATATCAATAATAAGTAATACTCAATTAGTTATATCATATCTAAATCTGTTGTTATTTCTGTCTTTATTAGATACTATTTATTTTTTGTGCCTAAATTCTATTTCAATTTAACATTTTTCTAGTAGTGTTTTTTTTTTTTAATACGTTGCCATTACCCATGTATAGAAATATAGCATGTTCCATGATCATGCATAAATGTCATTTATATCAGAAATATTCTCTCGAAGATCTACACTTGTACCCCTTTATATCTTAGTGTTTTGCTTCTCAGCGCTTGTACCTTTTACATTTACTTTCATTATATGATCTTCTTATAATCTTTTTCTTTCTGTAGATAGAAGAGATAAGCTCGGTATTCAAATTCTTGAGGCATTGAGAATTTTTAAGCAATCAAACCATATTCTAGCTATTTAAGAATTATCATGTAGACATCGGAGTTGACATGGAGTTTTATAATTTAAAGACTCTTGTAATTGATACATTACTTATTTCTAACGTTTGTTAATAATATATATATATATATATAAATAAATAAAAGTTTCGACAAATATACGTGACTTCATTTAATATAATTTTTTTACAAATAATATTATTAAATAATTGAAAGTTACTTATCTCTACAAAAGTACCTTAGAAACAAAATCAAAGACAACATTAGCAACGAAATGATATCAATCTAATTATTAATATGAGATAGAATTATTTTGGTATTTCATATTTAGATACGAAATTAGAGATTGAATATGTAAATTCAAGTTTTTTTATATAAATAGAAATGTTTCCCCATCTAAAATATAGACATGAAATTAGAGACTAAATGAATAAAGTCAAGTTTATATTTGAGATGAAAATGATTCCGTATCTAAAAGATTAACATGGAATCAAAGACATAATTAATCCGTCTCTCATAATAAATTAAATTTTGGATACGACTAAGGTATTTATGTTGAGATGAAAATTTTTAAAATTTGATACAAAACTTTTTAGTTTTAATTCTAAGATAAAATCAATAATTTCATATCTAAACATTTAGAGATTAAAGTTTATAATACAAAATTTTATCCTTGTCTAATTTTGTTTGAGATGTAGTTAGAGATAAATTTTATATGATTTAGACATAAATTTTGTTCATCTCTATTTGGCATTTTCAAGTAGAAATTATATGAGTGCTTGTATAATTTATTTTCATTTTATATTATGATAATTTTATTTTAATTCCTAGAGTTGTTGCATAAAACTTTGCATTCAAGCATATAGAGAGTCAATTAATAAACCGTGTAAGACTCTATATCTCCTCTAATTTTATCTAATATCAATCAAGCTCTTTTTTTTTTCAAATAAAAACATAAGTTCCAATGGCTCATACTCAATTAGTGTTTTGTTAATAAATAGTAATTAAAACCATATATCATTTAATTCAAAATCCCTCCTCAATTTCACATTACTTTCTCTTAGATAATAAAAAACAAAAATTTATCTCTTTTCTTCTAAAATTCCTGTTTTCTAATTCGTATGTATTTATAAGTGACCATTGTTTGATTTCTCCTCACGATGCCAAAAATGTTTCGTTCTTCATATCAGTGAAAGTTTCAATGTAAGCAAGCCACTTTGGATTAGTCAAAAGGCTTCGGTTTTGAGATATATATATATATATATATATATATATATATATATATATATAATACAACCCTAAACCCTAAACCAAGTTTGCACCTTATTCTTTTGGGTCTAAATCTGTATGCTTTTATCCTTTTTCTACAAGATTGATAAGCTAAAAATCGTTGAATTTGATTCTCACGTTGTGATATGAAGTTTGAGAAATTTCACTTTACTTTTGGGTAGGTTACATTATTTTTTGCTTTTTAATTTTCTAAGTGTTAGTAAGTTGATTGAGAGATACTAGTATAGTATTCCAGCTCATAAAAGATTAAATGTACCGTTATATTATAATTCCACTTTATCTAAAAAAATTCAAAGTACATCTCAAAATTAACAAATCTCATAGAATTTGATGTAAGTATGACCAGACGAACTGTGTATACGACTTTATTTTTCTTTATTTATTATTATAGATAGATGATTATAAAATAAGAAAAGGAAAATGCAAAAAGTCACTTAAAAACTTGGTGTACGTTTGAATTAAAGTTAAACTCATATGATTTTAAATCAATTTGATTTTTTAAATTAATTTTAGTTAAATATGATTTTATATAACTATGATTTATATTTAAAATTTTTTTTAAAAAATTTATTTTTACTATCTATACAATTTATTTAATGTAAAAATAATTATTTATTACTTTTATACAAATAAAAATTTTGAGGACAAAATTAATTTTAAAAAAATAAATGACAATATTTGTAAGACAAATATTATTGAAGTGTGCAAATAGATTTTTAAATATTTTAAACACTAAAATAAATACACACTTGATCCGCTTATAAATAATTTTATGAAATTTCAAAACTAATAATTAAATTCTTGAATTTTGACATTCCAATAAATAGGTGTTTTTGCTTAATTTTCACTTATCTATATTAACTGATTTTTCACCTCACGCGTTAGTGTTGGTAACAAATGAGCACCTGTTACATCAATTATAACTGTGTATGGCAACAAATGAATTGACAGCGAATAGAAAGAAGTTTGACATATAAACCATTTGGATAAAATACGAAAGTTAAATAACTTCATTGTTGACTTTAAAAATTTAGAAAATTATTTACTTGTGATATAAAATTCCAGAGGATTAAAATTTAAGAGGACTTTTAATGTTTTTTAAAAGTTAAAATATCTGGAGCAAGCAATTTAATATTTTATATATATATATATATATATATATATCTTATAATAAATTGAAAAGTGAGTTCAACTCAAAAAATAGATATGAACTTAGAAATAAAGCATGAATAAAAAATTTGATTAGAAGAGTCGGTTTTGTAAAAGTCTCTTTATGGTTTGGCTTGGCCAAATTGATGTTTTTTAAATGAAAAACTTAGTTTAATCATTAAAAAAGAAGGTAACTAAAATTAAGATATTAAATATAATATTATCTTAATTTTAAAAATGTAAAATATAAGTTTATTAATGAGATAAATTATTTTAATTCAAGGTGATTATATATAAAACTATATATTAATACAATGTGACATTTTATAAGGAAATAATAACTAATATCTTTCATTAAAAGAATTTACTTCAATATGACAATTAATTTTAATTATAATTTCTTTATATACACAATAATAATTATTAATTATATTATCTATCTTAATTTTAAAATTTTAAGTAATTAATATACTTGAAAGTTGTGCAAAATTTATTTTAAAACAATTTGTATTCTAAAATTAATTTATTCAAACATAATTTTATATGACTATGATTTATATTTATAAACTTTGATATCAATATAGCAATCAAACAAAATTATTTATAAAACAAACTTAATTGATGTGCAAATAATCCTTTAACAATCTCAAACTCCAAACTAATTATATTATTAATCATGATTTATAAAAGATATACAGACCCAATAGACCTGCCCTACAAATAAAAGAGTCCAAATAAAAGAAAACTGAATTAAATTGCTTTTATGAGCCTGACTTATTTTTAAATAAACTCAACGTGTGATCAAATCTAATTATGTACATTATTTTGTTAATGTACATGAGAGACTAGACTTCAGAAAATTCAATTAAATAAAAGTGTTAGAGAATTCAGGCCCATGATAAAAAAAAAAAAAAAAAACTTTCCTTTTTTACTCTGCACGATCACTCCAAAGCACAACAGTACCACCAAGTCCTAAACTATACCGCTCAAATAAATTCCGTGTTTGAGATTAGGTTACGTCTCTTTTCGCTTGGTCTCTTCTCAACCTACACTGTCTCCTATTGCGGCTAGGGTTTTTCTCTCACACCCTTGATTTTGTTTCGCTTTCCCTCTCTTCGATCTGTGAATCTCTTTCGCTATATGTGCTGCGTGCGATGGAGTTATTGCTGATATAGGGCTCAGTGGTCGCCTTCTCGTTGGTATAAGTCTCTGCTGAGTATTGTGGAGGTTTCCTATCGGTGTTTTCTGTAATGGCGACCATGAACCCTTTCGATTTGTTGGGTGACGATGCCGAGGACCCATCGCAGCTTATCGCGGCTGAGCAGCAGAAGGTTGTGGTGGCTGCGCCGAAGAAAGCCGGGGCTCAGGACCAGGGCAAGCCGGGTGCTCGTCCCCAGGCTCTGCAGCAGAGCAAGGTCGCTCAGTTGCCTACCAAGCCGCCCCCTCCAGCTCAGGCTGGTAGGCTTCTAAATCCGTTTATTTTGTGGAGAAATTGATCTTTAGTGCAGTTGTTGTACGAGTTAATGTGTTTTGCTTCACAGAAGTAGAACCACCTGTCGTTTATATAAAATTATGGGCTTTCTGTTTGTCTTGGCCGCTGGAACTACGTCTTGCGTATGTTCTTTTGAGGCCATGGTAGGTTCGATAATGTTGGGCATATGGCTTTGGGATTTGGTGGGTTGTTTGCTTTCTCTCTGGTTTTCTATTTTGCTAGTGTTATGCTCATATCTAGAGTAGATGGTAAGAGAAATCTATTTTGCATATACGTTTACATGGGTTTATGTAATTGAAGCATGTCTATTATGTCTCCCTTTGTTCCTTCTCAATTGAGAAAAAAGAAACTGATTTTGGAGTTATTATATATGTGTGCGTATTTATCTGTTCTTCCTTTTTATAATTATGTAAATTTTGAGGCTAATCATTTCTACTTATAAAGTTGACTTACCGATTGAAAGGTGATAATAATAACATCTTCTCAATGCTATATTTTACAACAGCATCAGTCTTTTTAAAGTTTGCCAGTAAGGCTACATTTTCCATGTTGTAAAATGCCTTGACTTTTTCCTGCGTAGGCTGTGAAGTATTGGACATGGAGGGATGTTGCAGATCAAGCAGATACTTTATTTTAGTTGGCTAGTATTTAGAATCTTTTACTTCTGTTTAACTAATTCTTCAGGGTTAGGATAGGGGGTGGAGGTTTCTGTCTTTTTTTTCTGTTGGCCAATGAGGTTTGTTTCAGTTATTTTCTACTTGTTGGCATTTGTTCTGATTCAAAGTTTGAGGCTTCCTCCCTCCCATAATAAACTCAACAATCAGGTGTAGCTCATGTCAATTAAGTTGACAATTTTTGCCCTAATTTTGTGAGTTTTAAAGATCTTTTCATTAACTACTTTTATTGTCAATTTTATATTGATACAATTTGTTCTCTGCCACCCTAATTTCTGAATACCCCTTGTATTGGTGGTGCCTGTTTCATGATTCTCATTTTCAGATCATTATGTTATTTTTCTTTCTTACTGGTAGTGAGGGAGGCAAGAACTGAAAATTATCGAGGAGGCCGTGGAGGTGGACGAGGAAGTGGGCGTGGATATGGACGCGGTCGTGGTTTTAATCGTGACTTTTCAAATGATGAGAATTTGTTCTCTGGCACTGGAGCACCTACTGGCCAACGAGCTCTTGAAGAAGGAGATACTGGTAAGTCCTCAGAAAGGCGTGGTTATGGTGGACCTCGTGGTCCTTACCGTGGAGGTCGTCGAGGTGGCTTCAGCAATGGAGAAGTGGGTGAAGAAGGGCGCCCACGAAGAGCATATGAACGCCATAGTGGGACTGGACGCGGGTGAATGATGTCACTAATTGTTCATAACTTACCCAAATTTTTATATTTATGCCAATATTGGTCTGACTTGTTCTATTTGTAGAAATGAAATCAAACGTGAAGGTGCTGGGCGAGGTAACTGGGGAATGCAGACTGATGAACTGGCGCAGTAAGCACTTCATTTGCAATCGACTTCCATGCTTTCAATAGTGATACTTGATGCATGTTTTTACATAGAATATTCTATAATCATGATCATCTTTACTTATTTATTTATTTTTATTTTTATTTGCTTAGGGTGACTGAGGAAGTTGTAACTGAAACTGATAAGAATTTGGGTGATGAGAAGCCTGCAGTTGAAGAAGAGGTAGCAGATGGCAACAAAGATAGTCCTGCTAACGAAGCTGAAGAAAAAGAGCCTGAGGATAAAGTAAATGTCTAGATTTATTTGAATTTTTCCCCATTTAACCTGTTTCTTCTTTGTCTTTTCATCTAAATTTTCTACTTTTTCATGTTCAATAGACAAGCAGAAGATCTATGCATTGTCACGTGTTTAGTGTAAAATTATCACACTGCATGTGGTCAAACATGAAAAGTGAATTAATAATTACAAGATAGATTCTGGAGCATGAATGATAAACTAATAAAACATAACTAGGTTATCCTATTTAGTGCATTTTTACTTAATTGTACGGGCGCTATTATATTTGTTTGTGTAAATCGCTGTAGCTTTTCCACTGTGCACTTATAGAGTTTAACTAATCACCTTGATTTCTCTTCTCATTTACTTAGAATATATACCCGGTTTGTTTCTTTTGTTAGGTTTCTAATTGATATTTTACCTCTTCAACCATTGTTTCAAAGTGTTAAGGTGCATGTATCTTTCTTGCGGCCGTTGACATAGTTTTTGTTAAGTGTTTTCTATATCTTTGCAATTCCTGAATCAGTACTTTAATCTTTGTTTAAAGTACATACTTAAAGTGATTATCTTTTATCACAGGAGATGACTCTGGAGGAATATGAGAAAGTGCTTGAAGAGAAACGGAAGGCCTTGCAAGCACTTAAGACTGAAGAGAGAAAGGTAGATGTTAAAGAGTTTGAATCCATGCAGCAACTGTCAAGCAAGAAAGACAATCATGACATCTTCATTAAATTGGTGAGAATTTTTTGGCCCTTTTGCCATCATAATTTATAGCTTTTGTTAAATTGGTTATCTGTGATGATATCTTGACATGTACGCTTATCTATTCAGGGATCTGATAAGGATAAGCGCAAAGACGCTTTTGAGAAGGAAGAGAAATCCAAGAAGGTTTGACTTTGTTGCATTTGTCCTTTGATTGTTGTGCATTTGAAGCTCCATCAGGGGTTATTATTTTCTTCTCAATCATGAAAGTTGTCCACCACCAATCCTTTATTATAAGATAATTAATAGCTTCTATTCTAAGTTAATATAACTTTTGGGCTTTAGGCTAAGCTAGTGAACTGCAATTCCATTACATTGCACTTTAATTCTAAGGACTAAATTTCTGATGGAAAGTCTTATTTGCTATGATTTTTGTAATTTTTAGAAGATTTCATAAAAGTTGAATAGTGTGTTGTATAGTTGACAAATTGTTTGAAACAGAACGGGAGCAGTTGCTAGAACACGAAACTCTACCCATTAAGAATGCTCCAGTGTTCTATGTGTGCAACCCTATTGTACCACATTCTAAGCTCCTCACTATGCTGTTCTTTCTTTATCCACGTTTGTTGATATCTGTAATTTAATGCCTTCTCTTTGATGGTTGATGTAGTAGTTCTCTTTTGCTTGACTGAGTAAAGAGGTACTCATCACAATTATCCGACCAGATATTTCTATTAATCGCCCTTTTGAATGTACTTTTGTTTAGTTTATGTCGAGATATTTGTATATGTAATAATTTTGTTTGTATTCCTTTTTTGTTTTTTTATTATTTTTCTTGTTTTCTATGCTAAGAGTGTGTTTGGAAGAGCGATTACGAGATGGAAGGGGAATGATTTGCCTTGTTTGGGAGCTCTATTGGGCGGAAGGAGTTGTCTCTTTGTTTAATTATATATTTGGTGTGTAGTTTACCTTATTTTCAAATCATTCCTATGATTTTTTTCCCCATTGGAGCTTTATAATGTATGATTGTTTTTGTTTGTGATTGGTATCTGTTGATAGATTTTATGACTTAATTAATTATGTTAACATTACATTTAAAATGCACACATGTCAGCAAATTTGATCTTATTTATCCGTGATAGTAATTACTAATTGGATTTGTCTCTCTTAAAATTTATCTAAAATGATAAACAAAATGGGCACTTGGAAAATCACACTGGGAACTGCTTTAACTGTAATTTTTCCCCCTCCTTTTCTCTATATATCTCTTTCATTTGGAGTTGGGATTGATGGGACAAATCACCAACTTAATATTATAACAGGTATGTGAGTATATGACTATGATCATTGCCAGCCAATTGTACAAAACCAAAAATTTGAAGTTAAATCTAAAATAGAAATTTTAAAAATTGATTGAAATTATATAAATTAAAGATTTGATATTGCTACTCATGGCTTGCTGACATGCATTTCATTTGCCATGGCGGACAAATTTTAACGGTCATAGAGTTACTTGATGGCATGGACCCACTTACAAATTATCATAAACGATGAGTATTCAATTTTAAGGTTTTGGGGGTTGGGGGGTGGGGAAGGAAAATTAAACTGTAGAAAGCCCCAATATTGGTGTTTCTTCTTCCCAACTGTTTAGGTAGAGATTCTTGTGTATTTTTCTGTCATTCACATGAATATCTTGTGTTGGAATTGGGTCTGGCAAGCCGACTATTCATCTGGATCTCAGCCAAAACATGTGGTTGTCTCAGAACTCTAAATATTAAATACTCCCTTTTATTTTATCACTAAGAATCAATTGATGTAAGAGACTGCATGGGTTGCCTGAATAACTTTTCTTAGTTTCAGAAATGTCTCAAACTGATGATATTAAGTCAACTGTCATTTTATTTGGAAACCTGAAACCTTGCCTACATGCACTTTAACCATTGTGCGTTTGGCTTTTTTTTTAATTTTGTAATTGAACTCAGTCAATTATGTAATTTGGATTTTTCCTTTTAATAGCATTGTAAGCAAGATTAACCTTAGGAAGTTGGAAATCTAGTTTGCCCTCTAATCAATCAAACTTTAATCTTCTTGACATGTCTATGGACTATGGGAATTGATGACAACATTTCAATTTTTCATTTTGTCCTGGAGACCTCAATTATCAGTCTGTTATGTTGGCTGTGTTTTGACATGCTATATATTTCCGTTGATTTATTGTTTCTGTTATTAAAGATTTTCAAAATTTGAATTTGCAACTTTCATGATCTATTTGTTCACTCTGTAGCTTGTCAATCTTCTCTGTTTATTACTCCTGACTAATGTTATTCATTTCTTTTTCTTAGTCTGTCAGCATTAATGAGTTTCTGAAGCCTGTTGAAGGGGAAAGGTACTATTCTGGGGGGCGCGGTAGGGGGCGTGGTCGTGGATCAAGAGGAGGTTATGTTGGAACTGCAACCAGCAATGTACGTGCTCCATCAATTGAAGATCCTGGGCAATTCCCAACATTGGGTGCCAAGTGAGGCTGTACCCTCACCACGTTTCCCTGTCCTTTATTCGATTTTGGGTTATCTGCTTTGGACTAAATTAGAAGTATTACTATGGTAATTGGATTTCATGCATCAGAAGGGTTATTTAATTGTCTTAGAATGTAAATTTAGGTTGTTCTTCATACGGTCCTTTATTCACTTGTAGCCTTTTCCCCCAATTATTTTGCTTTGCTTCTACTATGTCTGAAATTTTGGGGGTATGTCATGGCGGATAAGACATAAATGTTCCTGAGTCTGCTTTTCTTTATAAGATTGATTACTCAGTTTTGCTTTCAAAATCTGGGCCCCTATATTAAGAACAAGGTGATCCCAAGTTGGTACGTGCAGCTGCTGCTGCTGCTTCCTTCTATTTTGCTTTATGTACTTATATTGAGAACTGGAGTGTGCCATGGAGCTGCTGTCACGTTGGTACCGCAATGACAGTGCCACACGATTTAGGGTGGTTTCATCAATTGAAGTTGTTTATTTCATTTATTTCATCCCCTCAGTTGTGTGGTCCATGGGTGATTTTTGTCCATGAAAAAACTGATGTCATCTTACCTGGATTGATGCCGTAGTAGAGCTAAATCAAGGTGTCATATTGAAGATGCTGTTCTGGTTCAGATAAGAAGAATCTAGGATCTTGAAATTGAGTGAAAACTTGACTTAAATCGGAACGCTCAGCCATTGGTTTGAAGTTTGTACGTTGAGTTACAAAACCAGTTGCCTTATTTCTTGGTCATAGCTTCTTATGTGAACCGTTGTCCTTGAAAATGACTGCCATTGAGGAAAATGCTAATATTGATGGCAAGCGATGATTGTGTTCTGTTTGAAGTTAGACATTTTCAAGCTAGCAGGCAAGTATCTGCACTTAAATACATGTACGCTAATTTGTAGGAATTTCCTTTGACGATAGAACACTTTGTACACCAATAGTGCCGAAGGATGTCCTATTCCTTTGGAATGGTTCAAATAATCTCTTGTTGGCTTCCTAAGGGAATTAGAGCTCTTGTTTCCTCATTGTCAGCCGTATGCTCTGGAAGAAGTTTGAACAGGGGAAGGGGTTTTAATTAATGGAAAAGTAGAATCTGTTGGAACATATCAGATTTTTCAACTAAAATATTCATTGTCAATTACAACATTTATTAGTTTAATTGTAGGGTTTTTATTAGGTCAACTCTTGTATTAATTAGTCTCTGTTTTTAATGTAGATTTTGTATATAAATATCTATATTATTAGAGTATCCAACAAGGTGAAACAATAGTTGTTTCAAAGTACTGAGTTCTAGTTTGGGTATTTTTCTTCATTGTTCTCTAATGTTCTTTGTTGGAGAAAGGGCAACCATGTTAGGTGGCCTATTTTTCCCTGTTGGCATAGGAGGAAGCGAAGTGACCAGTTCGGCCAAACCTTGACTAGTGGCTGGAAATGTTGTGCATGAAGCTCACATGCCACCACAATTACCTGTGTCTTTACTCACATACCAACACGTTGAGGCGTGTGTCCTATCCTCTTTACACCATTCGACTTTTTAGACGTTCAAAACCCTTTTTTTGGCAAAAACCTCTTTCGTTGGGCACAAGGAAATGTTTTAACCAGCCTTCATTGCTATCCATTTTTTTCTTAGTCCTTCATTTTTGTCGCAGAAATTTTTTTTTCTTTTTCTTTTTTCAGCCTTCATTGGTGCTTTTGTATTCCCTTATTAGCTTCCTTTTGTTTGTCCCATTTGATATCAGTATTAGCCTTTGTTAATACCCTGTTATTATAGTGTCAACATGACTGGAGTAGTTGTGACATTTGATTTTCAAAGGTCAAAGACCTTAAATCAAGGATAGAAACACAACTCAGTAGCCAAATCAAAAAATCACACAAGGAGGATTTAATGAGGAGGAACTAATAAAGCTCATAGCTTTGTTGAAAGATCTAGATGTGTCCACAGGTAATAGCATTATTTGTTCATTTGCCTTTTCTGGTTAGCAAAATTCCCATGGATTTAAAGGTTCTTGGGTTATTGACTCAGGAGTTATTGACTATATGACTAACTTTTTTCATTACTTTAGTACATATACTCAGTGTCTTACACAATAGAAAAATTTCAATTGCTGATGGCTCTTTAGTTACTGTTGTTGGACTATGAGATATCCAAATTAATCCTTCATTTATTCTTAAAATTGTTCTCCATGTTTCCAACTTATCCACCAATCTTATTTCCATACAAAAACTCACCAAAGAGATGTATTGTAATGTGATTTTTCATCTTACTTATTGTCTTTTTTAAGATTAGGCTTTAGAAAAGAGCATTGGGCTTGCTAAGGTAAAAGATGGATTGTACTACTTTGAGATAACAAAAAATTCTAGTAATATCATGAACACTTTATCTTAATTATTTCTTTTAGACACTTTTTCTCTTAAAGATAAAATTTGAGTTCATCATTGTCGCTTTGGACACCCTTCTTTTGGAACTTTGAAAGTCATGTTTTCTTCTTTGTTTAAAAGCTTGAGAGTTAAAAATTTTCATTGTGACGTTTGTGAATTTGCCAAACATAGACTTTCATACTTTCTAATCAATAACAATAAGATTTCCACCCTTTTTTATTTGATTCACACTCGATGGTTGTATCTTTTATTGATGATTAAACTAAAGTCATTTGGATCTTTCTCCTAAAAAGTAAATCGAATGTGAATAATTTGTTCCCAACCTTTCACATCATGATTCGAAACTAGTTTGGTGTAAAAATTAAGAGGATTAAGATTGATAATGCAAAAGATTACTTGAAACCTTATCAACTTATTTCTAAAATGAAAGAGTCATACATGAGTCATCTTGTGTCAACACTCTATAACAAAATAGAGTGGCAGAAAGAAAAAAATAGTAATATTTTATCCATTGCTTGTGCCTATTTGTTCCAAACCAATGTACCAAAATCTTATTGGAGGAAAGTCATCCTTATAGCCACTTACATCATAAATAGATTACCATCAAGGGTGCTTGATAATAAATCTTCCATGGAGGTCTTCTCTTAATTTTATCCTAACCTCAAAACTTCAAACAACCTTACACCAAAAATATTTGGTTACACATCATTTGTTCACATTCACAATAGTGGAAAGCTAGATCCAAGGGCCATCAAGTGCATATTTTTGGGGTACTCCTCTACTCGAAAGGGATACAAATATTATCACCCTCTTACAAAAATGTTATATGTCTCAGTTGATGTTACTTTTGCTGAAGATGCTCCTTATTTCTCTAAGTCTTATCTTTAGGGGGAGGTTTCTATGGAAGATAAGGACAATGATCCATTCTTACTTGACTTAACCCCCTCCATTTCCCAGCTCAAGGAATCTATGCCTAACATTGAGTCCATACCGTTATGTCATCCAAATCCTGAACCTTGTTTTAAAGCATGCCTACTTGACCTTGTCTTAAGTATTGAACATGTTTCTAAAGATAATGTTGTTCTTGATTCTACGAGGTATTTTTAGGTGTACTTAAGGAGGAACACTCCCACTCTTAAACCAATACAAGACCAAAAATCTAATCTTGACCTTGGAATTGAGGTAACAACAAGCTTTGAATCTAATTTTTTGGATGAATCAAAAAATGATGACCTTGATATTCCAATTGCCCTTAGAAAAGGAACTAGAGAAAGTACTAAGCATCCATTGTATCCACTTTCTCATTTTATGTCATTTGAAAAATGCTCGCCATCATATAAACCAGTAGAGTGTAAGTGGGTCTTCTTGGTCAAGTATAAAGTTGATGGATCATTGGAGAAGTATAAAACATGGTTAGTTGCTAAATGGTACACTTAAACTTACGACATTGACTATCAAGAGACTTTTGCTCCAGTTGCCAAAATGAATACAATCAAAATCCTGTTATCACTAGCATCCAATTATAATTAGACTCTTCAACAATATAATGTGAAGAATACCTTTCTTCATAGGGACCTAAACGAGAAAATTTACATGAATATTCCACAAAGATTTGGAGAAGCGTAAAAACATACAAAGTGTGTAAATTGAAAAAAACTTTATATAGTTTAAAACAACTTCCAGGTGCTTGGTTTAGGAGATTCACCAGAGTAATATTAGCCTCTGGCTATAAGCAGAGTGAAGGAGACGATACTTTGTTCATCAAACACAAGGATTCAGGGGGAGTCACAACCTTCCTGGTATGTTGATGATATCATCGTCATTGGAGATGATAAGATAGAACAAGAGGAACTTAAGAGACATTTGGCAAATGAATTTGAGATAAAAAAAACTAGGAAAATCGAAGTACTTCTTGGAATTGAAATAACATATTCAAAACAAGGTATATTTATTTCTCAAGAGAAGTATATAACAGATCACTTAAAAGAGACAAGTAAACTAGCAAGCAAATCAGCCGATACCCTGATTAATCTTAACCATAAATTGGGAGAAGCCTGTGATGATATTGCTGTTGACAAGGAAATGTATCAGAGGTTGGTAGGGAAACTTATCTATCTCTCTCATACTAGACCTATCATAGCCTATGGAGTAAGTATAGTAAGTCAATTCATGCATAATTCCAAACAAGTATACTTACAAGCTATCCACCGAATTCTACACTTTCTAAAAGGCACTCCAGGAAATAGGATATTATTCAAGAGAAACATGGAATTAACTCTAGAGGCATATATAGATGCTAACTATGCAGGTCGGTAATAGATAGAAGGTCTACTATAGGTTAACACACAATCTTAGATGGTAATTTATTAACTTGGAGGAGTAAAAAAATAGAACGTAGTAGCAAGATCCAATATTGAGATAGAATTCAGGGCTATGACACTAAGAATTTGTGAATTATTTTAGTTAAAGATTGTCTTGATGACTTAAAGATTAAGTGGAATGGACCAATTAGACTGTATTGTGACAGTAAATCTGCTATGAGCATTGCTCACAATCCAGTTCAACATGACCGAACAAAGCATGTTGAAGTTGAAAGACACCTCTTAAAGGAAAAGTTAGATAATGATATGATTTGTGCCCCTTATGTATCAACAATAGGCCCGTTAGCATATATATTCACCAAAGGAATCAACCGTGCAATATTTCAAACCATTTTATCCAAGCTATAAATACAAAACATTTATTCACTAGCTTAAAGGGGAGTGTTGGAACATATTACATTCTTCAACTAAAATACTCATTGTCAATTACAACATTTATTAGCCCAACTCTATTGTATTTGTTAGTTCAACTCTTGTATTAATTAGTCTCATTTCTTAGTAAGAATTTTATATATAAATATCCATGTTATCATTGTATTTAACAAGGTGAATTAAAGGTTGTTTCCCTTCACTACAAAATCTACTTCAAATATGTCTTTAGGCACGGCCATACATATAGATATCACACTTTAAGTGAACAATTAGCTAGAGCAACAGGTGTTGTAGCGATTGTGCTCTCCTGTACTTATTCACGGAATCCTAGTGTTAGTATGTTTAATTTTAAAATGATATCGATTATCAAGATGAATCTAAGTTATCTGTAACTTCTCACTAGGGAGGGGAAAAAAAAGTGATAGTGGGCGCTGTAGAAACATGAGGGCAGATTTAGTATAAGAAGTGAAACTGAAAGTGACTTATAGACATAGGTGGAGCTCAATGCTTATAGATACCATTCACATAACCTCTGTATGTTTGTTTGTTTGTTTTTTTTTATTCGGATTAGTACTTCAATCCCCAAATTGGAACCGAACATTAATGACGTATTAAGATTTTGAGATCCTGCGTAATTTGCCAATTGCTTATAGTTCACATATCGGGTTGCCTGTTAACTAGTTAAACATATAAACACGTGTAAAGTCAGACAAACATTTAAAGTAATAAATGAATGTTAGATATTATATATTTGCATCAGAACATGATTCAACCTATTTATTTAGTACCAGAACAATTTTTTAAGTCCATCATTTTTGATACAATTATAAAATTTATTGTACGGATATAATTATTATGTAGTATATTAACAAAAAGATATATGGTAATGATATATTAAAATATATTAAGTGTATACTAAATTAAAATAATTTGTTATATTTATATTCTTACAGTAATGTTTTTAAATTTTATTTATAGGCCCAAAACTTCAAATATTTTTAATTCACCTCATTTATTTTTTATTTTTAGTAATTTCACAAAACATTAGTTTATAAATTGAAAATAAGAATAAAATTAGAGAGTTAAAAAGTTATTGAAAGATTAAAAAAAAAGAGTTAAAAAAATTATAAATTAATATTTTTATACGAGTTACTGATAAATAAAAAGTAGGAGTAAATTAAAAAATTCAAAAAAAATTTTAAGTTTAAAAAAAAATTTAAAAATAATAAAGTCAATATATATATATATATAAAATAAATTATTTTATATTATACGATCAACATAACATAAAATTTACCTTTCTTTAACTTAAGTTGTAGATCACTGTAAATGATTGTTATTTTGGCTATCTTACAAGATCCTTCCATCAAGAATCTAATTATTTTGGATATTATAAATAACAGACCAGTTTGAAAGTCGATATCATAAAATTTCGAAGGACATTTTAGGAAGTATCAGGGTTACGAAAGAATTTACGAGAACAGTGGTAGCTTATTATTATGGAATTTGTGTCAATGATAAGTTGTACCATATTCATTAATTAGCTTATTTATTTTAAGTGCTAATATGCTCTCCAAAAGATAAAAGAAGCAATAGGATCACCCAGTTAGAGAAGTCAGATACGTGTCAGTGCTAAAACTTTGAAGACATTTGCAAGTATCAAGAGAGAGGAAAATATTTAGGAGCTTATAATATTGACAAAAGGCAAGATAAATGGTCATTAATTACACAAGAATGATAATAAATTACAGAATCCAATTCCATACGGTTGAGACAGCAGTTCCAAGATATAAATTTTCTTTTATAGAAAAATTACATTTAAGGAAAATAAATTTAACAAACTCATTTCAAATTATTCTGAAAGACCATATGATCGAGTTTTTAATTCTGAATAACCTTAACTTGGGGTCTATTCGTGAAAAATTAGATCTCCAGGCTTGGAACCTGAGTTTTATGGAATAAAAGATATCTGATCCCAGAATCCTACTTAAAAGTTTCAAAAAAATATGATCCATCATAATAAATATGTTAAACATAATGTCAGTTGAAATTTTCCCTACTAGCAATTTAAAGGAAAGGATATGAGCAGAAACACAGGATATTATCATTACTGAGTAATATACTTTGCACAAGCCATAACATCAACAAGTATATACTAAAGAATGGGATCACCTAGGTCAGTTCCCAAACCACCAGAGAAATTCTATGACATTGGTCTACTATTTAGTGAAATAACAAACAAATCTTACATTACATTAAATTGAGGAGGACCAGCAGACCGAATGAAATGCAACTAAAATAACACTTGCGGCTAAGAAGAGCAGCACCCACTTTTCTGGGCAACAGGCTGTCCTCTGATCTGCACTGTTGGAGGTCTACCATTGTTACTGGCTGGTTGGCTTGCCATTCTACATTCAAGGTGAAAGTTACCATTAGATAGATAGAATCCTTGAAAGATATCGGTAACCCAAAAGATCTAAAATAACTCATCCACATTAAAGGTGTCCATTGGGTATGTCTGGATTGAGGAGAATGGAAGAGAAAAGAAGATAAGGAAAGGCTTCATTTAGACATTCCCATTGATCTGGATCTAAATTTTTTCCTCTTTCTCTCTCCTCCATCCTCCACACATACCCTTAATAACTAGAAAATGGGTAAAGCACAAACCCTCAAGTTCAGAAAAGGCTTGCTATACTAGTAACTACCTACATTTCATATCTACCGATAATAATCTCTGTTTAGTTTTATGTATGTGTGTCTATATGCTTTTATCTACTTATTCATCGCTGTATTTTTCCCTATAACTAACAAATCATTAAAATTTTTTTATGTGATTGAGTGGGTACTTCTTTTTTAATAAAACCTTATACATTTTTCCCCAATATCTACCACAAAAAACAAAAAGGAATCAATACCTATCCTTGATTGCAGCAGCCATGGCCATAAATGCCTGTTCCACATTTGTAGCATCTTTCGCACTTGTTTCCAGAAATGGTATGCCAATTTCGTCAGCAAATGCCTATCAAAGGAAAGCAAAATAAAAATGGTGGCATGGGGTGAGCTGAAGCAGGAACTAAAAAGCAAGAACTCCCAACAGCTGTAACACAAGCACACATTTGAAACTAATTCTTAAGTTGAAAAAGAACAAAAAGTCATTGATGTATGACAATGCTATACTTTAGCTGTTTCATATGAGACAACTTTATTTGCTGTAAGATCACACTTGTTTCCAACCAAAAGTTTGTTGACATTATCACTAGCATAGCGGTCGATTTCACTGAGCCACTGTTTCACATTATTGAAGCTCTCTTGGTCTGTCACATCATAAACAATCTGTGGCAGAAAGGAACCAGTAGGTTGAGACAAAAAAGAACACTTAAAGGAGGGAAATCTCGTATAAAGAAAATAATCACCCACAATGATCCCATGTGCCCCACGATAGTAGCTACTGGTGATAGTCCTAAATCGTTCTTGCCCTGCAGTGTCCCACTACATACAGAACAGATTGAAACCAGGTAAGAAACAATCTGTCAATATAACCTTCAGTTTCAGAAACCCACATAGTCATGAAACATGAATTTCTAAGATATGTTCAAGCCTCTGGAAAATATAATCACATCAGAAGGCAAAATATGAT
This sequence comes from Delonix regia, assembly GCA_037074485.1. Lineage (NCBI taxonomy): Eukaryota > Viridiplantae > Streptophyta > Magnoliopsida > Fabales > Fabaceae > Delonix > Delonix regia. The sequence goes on from CM073459.1 coordinate 11,584,425, forward strand.
CTAATCAGATACATACAATCTGGAGTTTAATGGTTTTCCCATCCTGCTCAACAGTTCGTATTTTCTACACAAAACAAGAAATGATATTAGCATACAGACACATTCCAAATCAGTTCAAGCTAACCTTTGGATGTTGTACTCACAAAATCTACTCCAATGGTGCTTATGTAACTGTCGATATATGAATCATCCTGTGGCCAAACATAGAAAGTATCATAAACTTAATAGTATAAATTACAGCATTTAAACCCTACACACCATCATTATGATTAGAGTGATGGCATTGGTTTAGAACCTTCCATTACAAAAGCCATTTGAGGTTAGCAGAACTTTTTATCAGAAATACAGAAGAGAACAAAGAAAAAGAAATGGAGACAAAAATATTTTCTTGATGAAAAGCTACAAAAGATGCAATATATACATAGACATCAATAAAAGGCCTCGCGTTTTGATGTATAAGGTAGGTTTGATGCATGACTAAATTTTCGATCTTCATTCTTTTCTGTTCATGTTTTGACTCTAGTACTGTTTCTTAGGAGCATAATTCATACTCTTATGTAATTTTTCCTTCCTCCTTAATAAAATTTCATTTTTCAATTGAAAAACGACTCTGGGAAGGATGTATTATTAATTTTTGGGAAGAACTGAGGCAGGTAATATAATACCTATATGATTTCATGCATCCATTCCATAGGGGTATAGGCATTTACATACAAATGGAGGGAGAGATGATTTCATGTACTCAAAGGATGTGTAAAATCATGAAAGGATTAATTTTACAAAAGAGGAGGAAGCAGGGAAAGCAAGTAAAAGAAGAGAAAAAAAGAACATACTGTTATGCTATGAAACCTAGTAGTAGTAACAGATTGATACTAATTAGCATAAAAGACAGCAGAATAGTAGATAGCATACAGCGAATCTCAGAAGAAGGCATGATTTGCCAACACCAGAGTCTCCAATAAGAAGGAGCTTGAACAAATAATCACTGCAACAATGGACCAACAGTTGATTACCTTTTTCAATTAAAATATACTATAAATTGATTGCTGAAACTCACATTAAAGAGCAACCAAAATATGTCAGAAGTCCCTTGTATTTGTGGTCATGTTTATTTTGTTCTAAAAAGAGAAAAAATCTTTGATAGAACTAACTCTAAAATTCCAAGAAAATTTACATTATTGTTTGGAAGAAAATAAATGCTTGATGAGATGTTTGTATTGCATAATTGATATATATCATCCACGGCCCTTACCCATTCAAGATTCCTTAAGTCCTTACCTTACTTGGTCTTGATTGTGTTTATTGGTAAAGGAATTAAAGAGATCACGAATAGTAAGATAAATTTGTGACATAGGGCCTCAATATAAATTCACAGTACACCAGAAACCGTCCCTGTGGACAATAATTGAATTCTGAAGACGGGGAGACAGTTATGAAAGTTTCCTCTCGTTTTCAGATTTCGTATGAATTGTTTATTGTAAATTCAAACTAGTTAGCAAATAAATATTTCATATCAGAACAATAATAGGCATATAAAATCAAAGGGAACTCGTTAAAATAAAAGAGAAAACTTTGAGGTAATTCAGAAGCTCTGAAATAATACTTAGATAACATTATAGTATGCCGGTAGCTATCTAAGAAATCAACACAATAATTCAATTCAGTCGGGTCTGATTTCAAAATATGATCAAGCGCTTGGGAGTTGAGAGTAAATAAAATATAGTAGTTTAGTTTTCAATTCAATTAAAAGTTTCGACGGAGCAGGAAAATTCGATATACCAATAAAAATTTTTCTAAAATAAAAACGGGACAAGTTCGAAACAACTGTGCATCAGTTACTAAAATCAAAATACAGAAATCAACAGAATCCATGATTGACTATTACTAGATTGTCAACCCTGTCGGTCGTCACTGATTTTTAGAAAACTGATCAATCTAGGGTTAGTACAAACACTTTTGATCATAACAGCTAACCCATCTGCACCAATAAACTACGTCGGCAGTTACCCCTTTGAAACAGAACAAACAATCGGAAACGAAAATGAAATTTCCAGAAAGTGAACACGATTTTTGGGGTCCCCAAAGCATCGAAACAACAGGACTAGAAGATCAAAGAAGGGAATAGATAGAGAAACATACTACTCGGGATTCATGTTTTTTAAGCAAATAGGATCCTCCAAATGTTTAGCAGAATCGCACCAGAGGAGGAAAGGAAAACCTGCTGAGGGCCCTTTCGTCTGATGCCTTTATTTGTTTTAAAAGTCGCTTCTTTCACCGGCACGGAATTGTAAATATTTTTAATTATTGAAATATGACCCATATAAAATAATTATTAAAAAATTATATTTTTGACTCATAATTTCAATCAATTTTGAATTAAGTCTTCATACTTTAAAACATTATAATTAAATCCTCTTATCTAAATAATTTACAATGTAATCCATATTATTATATATTTGTCAATACTTTAGCCCTCGTGTAAGTCAATTTTGCTTTATTATCTTATTTTATTTTTATTGTTAGCATAAATTAAATATGTTCAAAGTATTATAACAATATATAATTAGTAATATTAATAAAATTTAACAACATATCTATAAAATAAAATTAAAATATCTATAAATTATAAAGATTTAGTTATAAAATTTTAAATTATAAAGATTAAATCTATCCATTATATATAAGTAAACTTCTTTTAACATTAAAACTTTGATGATCAATGAGAAGTATTAGTTAATCAAATACACAGTTTTTAGTGTAATGATTATTTACTTTTAATACATGTATTGAGAATTGTTTTAAATATATAAATTTTTTGTAGTCAATAAAAAAAATTTTGAAGTAATTAATTACTTCTTAAATAAAATTCTTTTCAAAGTCTAAGAATATTTTAAATTAATGAAAAAATTAATAAATTATTTTTACAAAAAAAATTATGAAGTAATTAATTAATAAATTAATTAAGTACCTTTTAAATTGTGAATTCTTCAAAATTTAAACAATTTTTGAAGTAAATGAAAAAAATTAATAAATTAATTAATTACTTCTTAAATCAAGAATTCATAAATTTCAAACAATTTTTAAAGTTAACGAAAAAATAATAAATTAATTAATTAACTATATCTTAAATTTTATAATAAGAGATTATAAATATAATTTTGATATAATTTAGAATTAAAATAAAAAAATGATATATAATTGAATTATTTATTTAACAGTTTAGATCATTTAAAGTCAAAGTTAAATATGATTTCATCATATTATGATATTTTAGAATTATTCAAAAAGAGTAACAATGAAAATTACTTTGTACGTTGAAAAAGATTTTTTATGATAATGTACTCTCAATAAATTCAATAATTTAACATGTATTAATATATAATAATACAAATACATTTTTTATAAGGCCATCCGATGTACCACAAATAAATTAGTTAAAAATTAATTGAAAGCCAAATGTACAACTTTTCCTCAATTTATATTAAAAAAAAAAAAAATCTGAAGTGAAAACAGTTTGTACTCCATAAGTGAGAATTATTTCATTTACTTATAAATAGATTAATTTTACGGATAATTAATTGGAACATGAATTGATTAATTTATTTTAACTTAATGATTTTGAATTTATATATAAGTACTCTTTGTTTCTAAAATTTTGAATTAAAATGTATACGTGGAAGATAACAATTTTATGATCATACAAATTATATACATTTATATTGGTGGATGATCCATTAATTTCAAAAGATATTTTACTTACTCGATATGTGCTAAAATCATGTATATATTTTAATTTATTTATCAGAAAATAAAATAAATTATTACCTAGTTTTAATATATCAAACACTACATAAAAAATATCTCAAATACTTATTCACTGCATGAATTTTATAACTTCTTTATATTATTAAAATACACAAGATAAATATATCATATATCTTGTAAATATGAAACTGAGAGATCATTTGTAATTTTTTTTATTTTTTAAAGAAATAATATATTATTTTAATTCTTTATTTATCAATTGATTCTTAATTTAATCTTTTATTAATTTTTATTCTCAATTTAATTTTTAATTTTTACTTATTAATTTATTCTCCATTTAATCTCTATTAATTTTTCATTCTTAATTTAGTTTCTTTCATTTAGTTAAATTAAGATGATTAAATATGTTCACTTTCTAAACTAAAAAATTAAAATAAATGAATAGTCAACTTGAGAGAAATTGGTTAAAATTTTACAAAATAAAATTAATAATGATTACATTAATAACATATAATAATGAAATTGCATTTTAATAAATAAATTATCTTTTTAAAAAATATTTTGGTCAATATTTTTCTCAATCAGAAATGGAAAGGAGGAATTTGAGAGAAATGCAAGTAACATTTAACTGCCTCACTTCACCAGTGAATTGAACGGATAGGCTAGAGGAACACGTTGTCCCTCATCGTCTCTCTAGTCTCTACTCGCTATACTCTGTCAAACGAAAATGGCTTCCTGTGCAACTACATCATCCTTCTCCTTCTTCTCATCCTCAATCTTCCTCTCATCATCTTCCACCCAACCCCACAACAAATTATCATCATCAGCATTTAGGCCCAATTCTCTTACCACAACTGCCTTAAAACCCCTATCTATCACTTCCCAGCTCGCCACCCTCCCAATCCTCTCCTTCAATGGCGAAAAGATTGGCGAGACCCACCTCGACCTCAAGACCGCGCCACCCGACACTGCACGCGCCGTCGTTCACCGCGCCATCGTCACCGACCGCCAGAACAAGCGCCGAGGCACCGCGTCGACTCTTACGCGCGCAGAGGTCAGTGGCGGAGGCAGGAAGCCGTACCCGCAGAAGAAGACTGGCCGTGCCCGTCGTGGGTCATCTCGGACTCCGCTCCGACCTGGAGGAGGCGTCGTGTTCGGGCCAAAACCTAGAGACTGGAGCATCAAGATTAATCGGAAGGAGAAGAGATTGGCGATTTCTACGGCAATGTCTAGCGCGGCGGTGAACACGATTGTTGTGGAAGAGTTTGGGGATAAGTTTGAGAAGCCGAAGACGAAGGAGTTCATTGCAGCAATGAAGAGGTGGGGGCTTGACCCGAAGGAGAAGTCTATGTTCTTGTTGACTGAGGTTTCGGATAATTTAAGGCTTTCGAGTAGGAATATTGGGACTCTGAAGATGTTGACACCTAGAACGCTTAATTTGTACGATATATTGAATGCGGATAAGCTGGTGCTAACGCCTTCTGCTGTGGATTATTTGAATGAGAGATATGGGATTGATTACGTCGGAGACACTGAGGATGAGGATGAAGATGAAGCGGATGGCGAAGATGAAGGGGAAGGTGATGAAGGTAAGCGTTAAGAGTAATTAATAATAAAGTTGCTATGTTAAATCATTCATTGTTGTTTAGTTTAATTGCAATTCCAAGAAGCTCCGATATTGACACATGATATGGATACGGTATGAACACGATGACGTGACAAGATATAAATGCATTTTCGAAGTCTTAAAATACGACATGGCTTCATTTTTTTAACATGGATGCTTCGTAGCTGCAATTCCATAATTTTGCCATGGAATATTGTCAATTTTCGCGCCTTTCCCCTGCTGATTTCACTCTTGGTTTTCAGTTTTGCTATTTTATCTTCAATAGGGTACAGTTTGAAAATAGATTGTGCATTGTCATGCATGATGACTTCTCTGTTGCTCTAAGAGAGCTTCGAATCAAAATCACATCTCTGTGTGAAATTTATTTCTTGCTGTTCTGTGGGGTGAAGCATTGAAAATATTATTGTTTTGTGAAATGCAAATGGATGATGTATAGTGCAAATAAGTGTTGCTATTTGAAAATTTTGAGGTCTGAAATATGAGAAATATCACCCAATCTTGTTTATTTGCAATACTTGAAGAGTTACTCCATGACACATCATGCATACCGATCCTCATTAATCTGCAGAATACAAAATGACATGTACTTGTTAATGTTGTCTTCATCCAAATATTCTATTTTACCTATTTTAAATACAGGTAGAAATTGCAGTATCTCTGAATTACATACTTGCTATTTAAAAAGTAGTTCTTCAGTTTAATTCTGTGCCACCAAACAAATTAGTCATCGCTCATCAATTGGCTTTTGTTAACTATATACCCATATAGATTCCAAGGAATTCTATGGGAAGCTTCACTCCTAAGAGGTTGAGCTCTTTCACCGTCAATTATAGAGTTTTTAATTAACTAGGTGATCAACCTTTTGAGAGGTTGAGCTTTCCCTAGAATTACTCTTGGTTCCATGCTGATCATTGCAGTAGTTCATAGTTACTCATATCGCAGTTATAGATGCTACTCTCCATTGGGATTTGGAATTAAAAAGACTAGGTAGGATACAAAGGGCAAGGGAGAGAATGGAATAGACAGAACAAATGCTCTGCTATTTGCTTGGTTCAAATTATATGGTTCTTGCACCTATTTATAGATGGTATGAGTCGGTTTTCTTCTAAACCAACTTCACGATTTTCTAAATTTATTATAGTAATCATTACTCATTACAATGGTGGACCTATTGTTGCAATATATTGTCAAATTTAATAAGCTTAGAGAGATACTTGGAGTCATGGTTTTTTTTTTTTTTTTTTTTTTTTTTAATTTAAGATTAAGGAGGAGTATTAAACACTATCAATCTAGAAATATCCAAAGTTCCTAGAAAGTGAAAAGAATAAAAAAATCTACAGCCGTAAAAAGTCAGAGACATATAGAGTGGCAGTGAAGAAAATCATCCAGAAGCGAATTGAGGTGGAAGACTCTCAAAAAGTGAAGACTGATGGAAGGAAAAATCTTGCAATAATTTATTAATCTCCCACCAACTTGCATGTGTATAAATATCAGAGTACCACTTGTATTGAGCAGTTGCAGAAATCAGTAGCTGCTTCTGCGATGAGCAATATACATGTCCCATTTTCTCTTCCTCTTTCCCATATCTACTTACATCTTATCCAGCAGAATACCTGTCATTCTATTTGTCCATGTGCATTAGATGGTCCAATCAACAATTTACTACAAATTTTACTGTAACTATGCACCCAATATATTATGACATTGTAAATCTTTGATGTCCTAGCCCTCTGATTGATAGGTTGCTGAACTCGTTCCCTTTAATTTGAGATGCAGGAATTGAAGGAGAGGAAAATGCCAATGTGGTGGATTAGCGATCTGGAGTTTTATTTGTACCATTTATATGTTTCTTTTTCCCTCCATTGCCAAAGATCCTAATCCTGGTTACCTTTAAGGGCCCGTGTCTTTGCGCCACTAACATTCATCTTATTCTGCAGGCTGTATCAAAGGATGTTCTGCATAGTCTCTTGCACCGATTTTGTTTTATGTAGCCTTTTTATGCAGTGTTTGTATTATATATCTTATATCTTGTTACATCCTTCCAATGTTTTATTCATTCTTCTTTTCTAAAGAGGATATTAGTTGGCTCCCAATCTGTAGTAGCCTACTGTTATATTTTGCTAGAACATCTCTTGCTCATGACCTTGTCTTTATTTACTGTTGGTGCATGTGTATTGCTGATTAGTACTTTACTATATATGGTGTGTAAGGTTGAGCTAATAGAGGTTTAAATTTGATACTTTCGTACGGGAAATCAAGGCTTTTTTTTTTTTTTTTTTAAATAGCCGAAGGGAAATCAGGGTTTTAACTTGCTGGAATTTTCATCTTTAATGATCTCTATTTCTAAGTCCTTTGCTAAGTTTGCGTTGCATTTGGTTATTATTGTTGTATCTGATCGGTATATGTTTCTAGTTCACAGTGTGGAAATATATCATGATTTTATGTTTCATGGGAATGACAGGCGCATGGACAAATTTTACCATTTTTTGATTTTGGTATGGGACTGGTGTATTTGATCACTACATATGTGTTGCTTCTGGGAGATGACCAATTTTTGGAAGATAGCACTAGGTTGGGACATGATAAGGGATGCGACCTGCTTGATGCTGTAATATGAAAAATTAAGAAATATATTGAATCCGCTGGTAACCTGACGAGGCCAGAGAAGCATTCATTAGAACCATCGAATTACCAGTTGCTATTGTTGGGTTTGGAAGAGAAGAAAATGAGAGAGACGATAGGATTGAAGATTTGAATCCTGTCATTGTTCTAGGTCAATTTCGCGTAGAAAACGGCACACTCTATGTGAAATGCACGCAGATTGTTGGGTGAAGTTGATTTTACACAATGTATCTTCCTCTGTCCTCAATTTTCTAAGGAATTGTATGAGAGGGAGGAAAAATGTAGGGGTAGGTCTCCTTGGTTGGAGTTTGTTATAAGGAGGGGAGTAGAATAAAAAACTATAATTAACCCTCTAAAATCTTCCAAAGTCTGCCATGTTTAGCAATTTTGATTTCTAATTTGGAGGACTTCTGAGGAAATTCTTCTCAAACTAGGGCAGGGAAATCGTCATTTACCCATCTCTTCTCCTTCCCTTCATTCTCTTTGGCTTCTCTTCTTCTAGATCCCTTAATGGTGTATTAGGGGCTTTTTGACCTTCATATTGCACAAAAAATAACAACTGACTATATTGTTGTGATTCGTCAAAAAAACAAAAAGAGACTACAATGTTGTGGCATCATTCTTATTCCCTTCATATGCTATCAGCTTTTCTTTTTTTCCAAAACTTTACCAGGTTGATAAACCCATTTTTTGAAGGAAAAAATAAAATAAAATAAACGGCCAATCTCATTCTTGCATAGGGCGAGACTGGCCTATTCGTTTTATCTAGAGTGCCAGGCTGAGATAGGTCTGCACGCCACCCATGGTAATATGAATGAGAGAGAGAGAGAGAGAGAGAGAGAGAGAGAGAGAGAGGCCTATATTTTCCTTGCGTGAGAGTGTAGAGTGGAATAAGGAATGGGCTTTATTAGCAAAATATTACAGAAAGAATACTTTTCGAAAAGCTTAGCTGACATTATTATTTCTTCAAATGCGTGATCCGTATGTTTTTGTATATATTCTTCATTAATAAGGGCGAATTACTGAAGTCTTATATTTAATTTTTAAAATGTCTGCACATGGTCACGTGACAAGCTAGTAGGCTTAGCCTGTCACCTGATAGGCCTAACTTGTTCAGTGAGGGCTAGTTGAGTTGTCATGTGTCCGAGTATAATTCATCCATAAGAAATTTTCTATGTTCTAATTGGCCAGCTTTTAAAATTCTATCCATTGCTGAGCTGCAAAATTATATTTTTAGCCTCCTTCTTTGTAATATAAACACTAAGCTAGTTCCTCTTCCTCACTTTTTGCTGAGTTCTTCCGTCCTTTATCTTTTGGTTAATGTGGATCCATTGCCCATCTATTAGTGTTATGATTATGCAACGTTTTATATTAAATTAACAACATTATCTAATGATTTGTATTTAAATTCTGAAAATTGAAATTAGTAATTTTTTAAAATTTAATTAGATAACTATAAATGATTTAAAAATTTGATCCAACGATTATCCATAATTTAATGAAACCTACTATCAAAGAAGGTAACACAAGGTGATCCATTGTTTCCTTTAGTTCATTTTCCACCTTTACCATAAAGAGGCAAAATTGTATTCTCCACTATACTGTTTTCTTATTTTTTTTCATGGATGTGAAGCTTAGAGGAAGTTGAGAGAATATTAGTTTGTAGGCTAAATTGTAGAAAACTTTCTTAAATTTTAAGTCACGTGCAAATTACTCTCCTCACATTCAAAACTTTACAATAATTTCCTCTAAACTTGAAATTATGCGCAAGTAAACCCTCAAGTTAGTTAGCCAATTATTTTATTAAGAGAAGCAAGGTAAATAAAGGATTATTTGTAGATGAACCAAAGTTCAAGAGGATTATCTAAATATAACTCAATGTTTAAGGGAGTTATTTGTACAAAATGTTAAATTGTGGGGTCGTCTATTTATAATGGTCATATGCACAAATTTAAAAGTATAATGGGGTTCATTTCCAAGTATTGAAGGAGTAGAGGGTTATTTGCATATGACCTAAAGTTTAGGGTAATTCTATTCAATTTAAAGTATCATTAAGAAGTATACATCGTTAACAAGTAATACATTAACAAGTATCACCCTTAAGGAACTCTAGTTATAACATCCACTAAATACCAATGCTATTATAGCCCTATATTGATGTAAATCACCAACTATCAAATTGGATGAAAATAGTTCAAATAACAATACAAAGTGATATTAACAAGAAGAGACTATATCAATGAAACTTGCTAGGATTATAGTAGAACTTAACACTTCAATTACAATAGATTACCTTCTTAATTCAACTCAATGCTTTATGAATTATTCTTAGAATCTAACATCATTATAAGAATCTATCGATTTTTTATAAATTTTATCACCTTAATTAAATTCTTTATATTTTTATGGGAACCCAATTTGAAAGACGCATTACATATGGTCAATTACAACTTTGTATGTCCCTTAAGTATATTTCCATCATAAAGGCAAATCAAATTAATTCATGCAATTAATTGACATCAAACAAGCAATCTTTAGTCCTAGGACTAAATTTGAGAATCTCTTTCAAGAGCACCCAAATTCTCAAGAAAAAACCTAATTGGTAATCAGACAACAAAGGGGTAATGAAGCAATAAACTGAATAAATTCATTAACATTGACATCAAAGTAAGAAGTAACAATACAAATTAATTTACATGCCAAGGGACCAAGAACCTATAGGAAAGAAAACCTAGCCTAGCATCTCTATAGGAACAATCAATCACAATTCAAAAAACACAGTAAAGGGAAAAAAACAAAAAAGAAGAAGAAGGGATGAAAACTCCATTTCTGCAACTTTAGTTGGCTTCGTCCTTTGATTATCCACTTGAATTGCCTTCCTTCAAGCTATCTTTTGCCTTAGAACTTGGTATTTTTTGTGCCTATCTTCCTCTCTAGCATCTTTTGAGTCAACACCCTAATTTTCACTATTCATATAGCCCAAAAAAGTTAAATTATGGAGTTACCCTTACTAAGTTTGCATTTTAGCACCTAGACTTTTAAGTTTTAGGAGATTTTGGCACCTAGGCTTCAAGGTTTTGCCTCCTGCACTAATTTTGGCGCCATGTAACACCTAGGAAATTTTAAATCTAATAATTTTAGTTGTAATTAATAAATTAAATTATAACCCATTTAGTTAGGAAAGAAGTGGAATGATTCGAGAGAGTGACAATAAATTTAAAGTAATTAAGGGAAATTTTCAAAAAGGTTAGGCAAGGTATAAGATTAAATAAAATGGAGATTTATATTAAAATTGAGGTTGGTTTAATGGCTAAGTCTTACTCTTTCTCTCCAAAAGGTGCTAGGTTTGAACCTTCGCTCCTTCTTCCCTTACATCTTTTTTTCATGCTTACACATGGCACATTAATAGTAAAATGACAAAACTACCCTAACTTCATATTCTTTTTCCCTATGTGCGCATGCTTTTGTACACAATAGGAGAGTTCTCTGCCTTTTGCTAGTGTTTTTCCTCCTTTCCTTAGTGATTCACACTATCGGCGACAACCTCCCTGTTTTCAACCTATTTTGAAGACGTCTATCCAAGAACATTTTGTTTTTCATCAAGATCCACTTCATCCTCTATTCGCGACATCTTAAGCTCTATATAAGGAAGAATTGCTTGAAATTACCTTGTGCCTTGTGTTTCTTATGTTGAAATTGTTATTTCTCCTCTATTTTCCTCGATTAAAAACCACAATGTTGGCTTTAATTTATCATATTTATATTGGCTACGTGCTATGGTTTCTTTAAGGGGCAATATTAGAAATTTATTTTGTGCCTTAGTTTTTCAATGTTCCAAAGGCAAGGGAAGTGGTTGTATTGTATAAGGGATTTGGTTGAGTAAGTTTAAGTAAGAACTGATTCATAGGAGGTATGCTAATTCTTAGGATGAAGTTCTTTAGCATAGAGTTTATGACTTCACATAAATATTTATATAAACAATATGAACTCCTAATTAGTTGAGAATTGCTTTTTCATTGAAGACCTAAGGTTAAGTGGTGGATATTTCTTTAATTTAAGATCTAATGCTAGGTGGTGCTTGAATAAAAGATGAAATTTGACACCACTATATTTGGAGATGTGTATATGTAAGTACTTATATATATATATATATATATATATATATATATATATATATTGATTATCTATTCAAAGGGAATATTTAGCATGTTAAGTGTGTAATATCTTAAATTCTGGCGAGTGGATTACTTTCTTTTTAGTGTAAGCATGCAAGATTAGGGTTTTTCCCTCGTATCTTATGATAATCAACCTATGGATTTTAGGATGTGACAAATTAGTATCGAGCCAAGTTTTGGGTCTTCTTGTGGTTGTTATGGATGACTATATCCTTCTATGAAGTCATTATACTTGTTATGATACTAGGACATATAATCATAATGGGGATATCATGAAAGGCCTAGTATAGGATGTTTATTTTTTTGTCCTTTCCTTGTTTCTTCCTTTATATTTTCTAGTGACATATTCCTATTGTTTTAAGGTTCATGCTTGATTCTAAGGGCTGAATGTTTGTTGTTTTGTTTTAAATTGACGATGCTTCCACAAAGATGTGTTGTTCATCAAGTGGCAGATGTAATAGATATGTCTACAAGCGCATCTACCTTGCCAGAGGTCCCACTTGCCAGGGGCTTGGTCAAATGCTAAGGCAAGGGTATTAAAAATGGCAGTTGCTCCCCTAATAAAACCTAAGGAGGAGCCACAGGTTTAGTAGGACCTCTAAATCAAATTATATAAAGAGCTTCCCTTACTAGTGGAGATGTAAAGGTGACTTTACCTTAATTTCAAAAGTTGAAGCCTCCCACCATCACTAGGTTAGACATTAAAAAGAATCCTTACAAATTTATAGAAGGGATGGAAAAAGTATGTGAGGCATTGGGTTGCTCGAGCATAGATCGATAGAATTTATAGAATTTCAATTACAGCATGCAGCTTACATTTTGCTCTAGGTAGTGTTAAGGGAGAGATCATATGATTTACCTCCTATGCATAAGGATGAGTTCAAGGATATATCTATAGATTGTTTCTTAGCAAAAATTGTTAGAGATGTTAGGGCTTGTGAATTTGAAGTACTGAAATGGGTCCTTGGCAATACTATATCATATTACGACAACTAGTTCACTTAACTCTCACATCACACACTGCATTTGATTCCCATAAAGAGATATTTATTTTACCCATTTTTACCATACCATTTAATGTCATTTCATAAGATTTTATAAGGATTATTAAGTTTAAATGCATGATTTGATAATATTTTGTGGTAATATGGGATTAAAGGTGATTTCATGCAAAATGTACATTGTAAGGGTAAAATTGTAATTATCTCATTGATTTAACTTAATTAAATTAATTTGAAGAATATGAGTTATTATAATATTTAAATTTTGTATTTTAGGTCAAAGTCATAGTTAAGCTTGAAATAGTCACAATCAATGACCAAGAGAATTAAGAAATTGTAGAAAAGGCCCAAAAGCACCAAAATGTTGCATTTCACTAAATTGTGTTTTTCGCCACAGTGAACTTGCTCCAGCAATTCCAAAATTCGAGAATTTTTAGTCCAAATTTGAACCTTGCCACAAAAACCTGATCTAACTCACTTATTTTTTGGATAATAGGGTAATTTTGAGGAGGTAGCCATCAGAAAGCATAGAGACTAAGGAAACACTCATTATCTATATCTTTTTCCTCTCATTTTCTCATCCCTCCACTATTTTTGCTCTTCCATGGTTGTTCTGGGGAATTTGGAGCTTGGTGAATCATTCCTCACCACTATGAGTAGCTAAACATTCCTTGCCAGGAGGAGGTTCAATGAGGTCTGAGCTTGGAGCTTGAAGCATTAACTAAGGAGTTTTTCTTGTTCCTTTCCATCTTTCCTAGCTTTGTAGTCATTGTATCTTGGTTAGGTTATTTTGATTGCATTGATAAGCTAAACCATATTGTTGTAAACTCTATATTATGGATTGAATTATGAGATTTATGCTTAATGTGTGTTTTGTAAGGATTATTGTTACATTTGATTGTAGAAATATTGGGTTTGGTTTACTCTAATATATCTTATGATTGATTGTAGTAGCTTGGTAACACTTGGTTAAATTGGTCATGCTATTTTCACATCTTTACATTAATCTCCCATTAGTGCATTAATAAGGGTAGTTAATGTTATTGTGAGCCTTTAGGTTAAAGGTGTCATAAACAAATTAAGTTACCTAGTGTTTAAATGGTATTTCAAACCACTTTTGGAAATGGTTTTATGAAGAAACCCCCAATTACCTTTTAGAAGCTAGGAAGGTCGAATTGAATCTCCAAAGGGTATTTCATCATCATTTGTATTAAAACCTAAATATTCACATTCCCTCATTTAATCATTTTGTTAATATGCATTTCATAACAATAATCTAAAAAATATTTATAGTTTGTTGTGTTTTATTCAAGTTTAATTAAGTAGATAGAATCTAAGACAAAACCTTGATTTTTCCCATTTCATCATATGTTCTTTTATTTAAATTACTTAGGAATAAATTAGGCTTTTTGAAGTGAACACGACTTAGATTGTATCACTATAGTGCATTTTTGTATTCGGTTTAAGCTTTTGGCACCCTAACGATAAGGGTTCACACCAAAACTGATGTTATGGTCGGGGAGCCATTTATTTGATGGAAAGAAATAAAAGTATGATGGAAAGGAAAAAAGGTGAAAAAAGGGTAAGAGAATGAAAGAAAAAAAAAAGGAAAAATAGAAAGAAAGAAAAAGAGAAGAAATATGAAATGAGAAAAAAAGAAAAAAAAGAAGTGGAAAGAGAGAAGAAAAAAAATTTTAAAAAAAGAAAAATAAATGAAAAAAAAAGTAGCTTTTCTTCATAGTTTGGTGCGATTGACTGTGCACAAATGATCAAGATGCAAGATATAGAGGAGGACTCTTCCAATGGAAAGAGAAAAAGAGAAATAGAGAATAGGCAAGCAAGTATTAGAACTTCCTTAAGGGAACCTAGACCCCAAGGGTCTTTCAAATTAGTTCAATCTTAGACTTGCACATTTGCCTTACCTTTAGCTAGTACGCTTGGAAGTACTGCAAGTACTAGGCCCACAAGGCCCCACGAGGTTTCACAGCACACGATCACGATCTAACATGTTCCACTAGTATATTTTCATACTACTCAAGCATGTTTCTGATGAAAGCAAATGGGTTATCTCAGTAGGGACTACCTTTTGGCACATTTAGCTCCTAACCAAGGGCCAGTTTTACTACTAGCTTACACAGCCCTATGTACAACTACATCGGAAGTAGGTCTTTCCACTTTAGTTTGTAGAGGTATGCTTAGGAGAGGCCTAAGCAGTCAGGGTCATGCTTCAATAGGAAGAGGCCAAATTAGATTATTTATATGAACAGGAAAAGATGTAAGAGCATTTAACATTGTGATAATAGGTATGATTATGGTTAATTTGTATCAAGCATGGGCTTCCTTTAATTTAGACTTTAATCATTCTTATGTTTCCCCACAGTTTGTTGAACGATTGATTATTAGCGTAACTCAACTAGATGATATCATATTGGTGCTTAACCCTCTTGGGGAATCTATGATAGTAGGTACCATATTTTGATTAAGTAAAATATCAATTAGAGGTAGGGAAACTCTGTTGATTCAATGGTACTACAGATGGTAGACTTAGATGTGATCCTCGATATGGATAGGCTAGCATCTTGTCATGCTATTGTAGATTGTTATTTAAAGGTAATAAAATTTGAAAACCCTGGTGAAACCTATAGCTGTCAAAGTGGGCCAACTTGGCCCACTTGAGCTAGTGGGTTGAATGAGTCAGCCCGTTTAACCCATTATAAGGTGGTGGGTTGAAAATCTCAACCCACCCTACTTGGTGGGTTAAGGGAGTTGACCTGTATAACCCACCAAAAAATTAAAAAAAAAAAGTAAAAATAAAATAAAAAATTATAAAAATTTAAATGAGAATTTTTTTAAACATATGTCTTGTTGAATCAATCAATTTCTATATCAATATAAATAAATAAAAAAACTAGATAAAAAACAAGTTTAAACGAATTAAAACAAGTAGAGTAATCCAATAATTCAATGATTCATTAATAATAAGAATATGATTATAAGTAGAATATTCAAATATGACAAATTACAAAATAATAGAGACAACATAACACATACATTATGGTTAATTTGTTTAAATAGAAAAGTGCAGTAGGTTGAAGCATTAGATTGAATGAGTGAAAAATTAAAAAAACAAAAAAAACAAGCAACCCATTTAACCCGCGAGTTGGCTTGTTTAACTCGCGGGTTAAATGGGCCGAGTTGATAGAAGTATACTAAACGAGTTCTCAAAGAAACCCCTCAACCCAACCCACCTCTAAGGTGGGTTAAACGGGCTCAACCTGGTGGGTTGAACCCGTTTTGACGGCTCTAGTGAAACCCCTTAGGAAATAGGGTATGGTCGAGTGACATTAGCTAAAGTGATCTTTACTTTAAGAGCACAAAAGTTTATGAACAATAGGTGTCATGGATTCTTAACATTAGTGAAAGATATAAAAAAAAGGCAAGTAACAAGGTTATATGATATTCAAGTAATTAATGAGCTTTTCAATGTCTTTCTTGAAAATTTACTAAGGCTTCTTACGGATATGGAGATTCAATTTTCCAATAATTTAATCCAAGGACTCAGCCTATTTTAATGCCTCCTTATCAAATGACTCTAGCTGAATTAAGGGAGCTGAAATAGTAACAAAAGGATCTCCTAGAAAAAGGGGTTTATCAGACCTAGCACTTTACCTTGGGGTGCTCTAGTTTTATATGTAAAAAAAAGATATGGCTCCTTGAGATTATATGAAGATTACAAGTAGTTGAATAAGGTGACTATATGAATAAAAAATTGCTACCTCGCATTGATTATTTCCATGACTAGCTACAAAGGGCTTAATATTTTTTAAAAATTGATCTTTGGTCAATATATCATTAGTTAAAAAATCAAGGGTGAAGATGTCCCAAAAACAACTTTCTATACTTGCTATGGTTATTATGAATTTATTATTATGTCCTTTGATCTAGCTAATGCACCAATGGCCTTATTAGATCTAATGAATAGGGTATTCAGCTCCCATATTGAGTTTACCTTTGGTATTAGTGGGTATGGGGTACACCATGATGCTTTCGGAATGGACTTAAGATGTGTGTTGATGCATAATGGTCATATTATAGCTTATACATCAAGGAAATTAAAGAAGCATGAGCAAAACTACCCCACCCATGATCTTAAAATGGTGGTAGTGGTCTTCACATTAAAAATTTGGCAACATTACTTGTATGGCAAAACATACATGATATACATGGATCACAAAAGTTTCAAGTGCAACTTTTAATAGAAAGATTTGAACTTTAGGCAAAAAAAGGTGTATAGAGTTGCCAAAGGATTACGATTGTATTATCTTTTATCACCCAGTTAAAATAAATGTGGTTATAAACACTTTAAGTAGAAAATCTATGGGTACTCTAACCTATATTCAGGTAGTAAGGAGGCTGTTGATTGAATAAATAAGGAGCATTTATAGCTCATGTACAATATAACTATACTATTACCAATAAAGTGAAAATGACTCAAAGATTAGACTTAGCATTATACAAGCTAATATATGAGTTAAGAAAGAGATGGATAAAGAATTCACTATTTATGTGAAAAAGGTATTGACAGTTAAAGAGAGAACATGCATGACATAAGTGGAAGAGCAAAAGAAGAAAATCTTTTAAGAGAGCTACAATTTAGATTACATGATGCACCCAGGATTTGACTTAGGTCTTTTAATGGAATGATATGAAAACGGATATAGCCAACTTTATCTTGCATTGCATGGTGTGTCAAGAGGGTAAAGTTGAACATCATAAACCTATGGGGTTACAACAAAGTCTAGAGATATCGAAATGGAAATAGAAGAGAATTACTATAAATTTTGTCACTAGTTTGCCATGGACCTTGAAGGAATATGATCCAATATGGGTGATTATAGATAGGTTAACAAAAATCAGCACACATCCTTCTAGTTAAGATGACTTATTTTGGGGCTAATTATGCCTGATGTATGTCAATAAAATTGTAAAGCTACATTGGGTACCATTTTCTATCATATATGATTGTGGACTTTGATTCACCTCTAACTTTTAGAAAGTGTTTTAAATAGAATTAGGAACTTAATTGGATTTAAGCACTACTTTTTATCCTTAAAATTATACTCAGTCAAAATAAAATGATACAAGCATTAAAAGATATGTTGAGATAATATCTCATAGACTTTGGTGGAAGCTAGGAGAACTACTTACCTTTGGCAAAAAAGTTGCTTATAGTTGTAACTATCAAGCCAGTATTTAAATGGCACCATTTTATGCCTTATATGGCTGGAGGTGCCATTCCCCCATTGGATGATTTTAAATAGGTGAAGCTTAAGTTTTGGTTCCAAATTTAGTGCAAGATGCAATAAAGAATGTAAAGTTGATTAGAAGGATTGTTAAGGGCACAAAGTAGACAAAATGCTTATGTTGATGATTGGATGATAGAATTGGAGTTTATGGTAGGCAACCATGTGTTTCTCCAAGTGTCTCCCATGAAGGAACATATCAATTTGGTATGTAAGAAAGGCAAGTTGAGCCCTATATACATAGGCCACTCTAAGGTCTTAAGAGAATATATGTCGTGGCTTATCAATTTGCATTATCTCATAAACTATCAAATATTTATCTAGTTTTCCATGTATTAATGCTTTGAAAGTATTTGCCCAATCCTTCAAAAGTAATGGAGCTATAAGATGTGCAAATTGATACCAAGTTAAGTTATGAGAAAGTTCTTGTGGCAATTTTGGATAAGTAGTTAAAAAATTTCAAACGAAAGAGATTCCTTTTATAAAGGTGTTATGGAGGAACTATTTGCAAGAAGAAGCCAACTAGGAAGTTGACTACAATATGCACATTAAGTACCTATATTTGTTTAAAGGATGAGGTACGTATATATGTTAAATTTTAGGACCAAATTTCTTTTAGGAAGGGAGAATGTAACACCTAGGAAATTTTAAACCCAATAATTTTAGTTGGGATTAATAAATTAAATTATAGCCCACTTTGTTAGGAAGAAAAAAGTATAATGACTAGGCAAAATATAAATAAATTTAAGATAATTAAAGGAAAATTTTCAAAAGAGTTAGACAAGTTATAAGATTAAATTAAGTGAAGATTTATCTTAAAATTGATGTTGTCTTAGTGATTGAATCTCACTCTTTCTCTCCATGTGGGGTCAGGTTTGAACCTTAGCACCCTCTTCCCCTCTTTTTTTTTTTTTGTTGAAATGTGACACAGTATTAGCAAAATAATGAAACTACCCTACCCTTATATTCTCTTCTTCCTAATATGTACACCTTCTCTTGTAGGGTAGGAGAGTTCTCAGCCTTTTGCTAATGTTTTTCCTCCTTTCCTCTGTGCTTCTTCACACTGCCGTCAACAACCTCCCTGTTTTTGGCCTATTCCAAGGATGTCAAGCCATAAACATCACGATTTTTGACAAATTCACTTCATCCTTTATCCATGACATCTTGGACTTTATACAGTAAGGAATCACTTGAAATTACCTTGTTCCTTCAGTTTCTTATCTTGAAATTGTCATTTCTCCTCTCTTTTCCTTGATTAAGCACCATGATTTTGGCTTCAATTTTTAGGATTTATATTGGTTGCATGCTATAATTCAAAAGTTATTCTATTGGCTTAAATTTATGACTTCATAATTATAGGTTCTTCTATTACTATAATTAAAAAGTTTATTTAAGTTTTGCATTAAGAATTTCCAATTAAAGACCTCGGTGCTCTTTCTTAATTCCTTGAGATAGAAGTTGTTCGCTCATTTGAAGGTCTTCTGAGCCAACAAAAGTATGTATATGATTTAATAGAATAAAATGGCATTCAAGATACAAAAGGATGTAGCACTTTGTTGCTTTAAACTCTCTTAATCAAAAGTGATGGAAATCTTCTTGAAGATGGTACTCAATTTTGCCAAACTATTAGTGTACTTCAATATGCAACCATGACCAATTAGGATATTTCTTTCAATGTAAGTAAATAATGTTAATACGTGCATAACCTTATAGATATTTAGTGGAAAGTAGTCAAAAGACTTTTTTGCTATCTTGCTTCTGCCATCTCTTACGACCTCTTGCTTGCTTTAGATTCTAATTGTCAATAGTGCAATGTGTAGATGGTCGAAAAATGGTTATGCAATATACATGGGCTTTAGTCTTATGCCTTAGATGAATTAGCCTATTGTCGCTTGATTGTCAAACAAAAATAAATATAAATTCATTGTTAATGGTACAATAGAGGTTGTGTGGATTGAATCCTCACTCAATGAAATAGGTATTTCACTTCCTTATCCACCAATTATTTGGTGTGTTTATATGGGATATCTTATCTCAAATCCTATTTTTTAAGCTCTAACAAAACATATCGAGTTGGATTATCACTTTGTTCAGGAGAGAGTTATTTTGAGTCAATTGAAATTTTACTTTATTTCCATTATATATCAAATTGGAGATATTTTTAACCAAGCCTTTGCCTATTGATTAGTTCTTGTTCCTTCGTAGCAAGCTTTGCCTTTTTCCAAGACTAGCAATGACTTGTAGAGGTATAAAGGATAAAGAATTTGTTATTTTTGTTATTATTGATTTAGTTTGTTATACACAATATTTACTAGATTTTGTTAGTTAAAATTGTTGTAATAAAAGCTATTACTTTGGGATTTCTCCTTGTATAAATGCTTAGGCTATTTGCCTGCCAATAATACAATTTACAATTTTATTTCCTCTAAGATTCTACAATGGCCGCTAGTCATCTAATCTAGTTTAACCTCTCAATTTCCACGGTATTTACTAATATCAAATTGATAATAATATTATAGATGATGTAAATAAGTCTTGAGTCTATTGAAAAAAAAAATAAACAAAAGGTGAATCTTAATGTGATGACAAGAAAGCTCTATTAGATTGACAATAGGCCAAAATAATTTGTAGATGGATACTATCAAATGGATGTGTAGACAAATCCTCAAATTAAATGAGAAAAAATAACCTTGATTTGAAGTAAGAATTCAGAGCAAAATCATGTTGATAATATGTTGTAAAACTAATGATAAATATAAAAAGTATAAAAGAGCAAGAGAAAAAATTGAAAGGAGGAATGAGAGAATAATTCTCATTCACTTCAATCTTTTTGCCTTAGTCCATAGATTTATTTACAAGTCTTTAATCTAAAATCATTGACCTATAAATCACAATGACATACATAAAAATTAATTTACCTAATTGTACAATGTAAATATTTTGGTAGTTGAAAGGTATATCCATTAAATATGTGACTGGATTCTAAGGAGTTTAGGAGTTATGGACATCTACATTAAATATGAATGTTGATTGAGTGTGTTACTTCCAATTTAAGCAATGGACACGTGACAGCATAGGCACCAGAAGATGGAATGAGTGGTTTGGATCTAACCCACAACACTATGTTGTAACACATGTTAAGTAAAAGATCTTTGTTAGAGTTATGGACATCTACATAAATATATTATATAAATTTCCATATAAAATTGATTGAAACTATAGGGACCAAAATTATAATTTTCCTTTTGCAATGTCATAACATTTATCACATTAACTCTTCCTCCTTTTAGATAATGCAATATTTGTTTCTAATTTTTTATTTCCTATAAATCATTTCTCAGTCTCAACCCCTAGAGCTTGTTTGGCGCACCTTATAAGGCTAAATTATATAAACTTATACAATGCAATCCACCTTTATCATACGCTTGGAAGACCCATTAGATTGTATTAGCTTATACAGTCAACTTTATTCAACCACTTTTAATACATTATAGCGCTATATTGCTAATCCAAACTTTCTTGACTTTAAACCAGATTGATTTAATATGTTCATGTTTACATTTGATCATTCACAAATGAAATCATTATTAATAATATCCTTAAAAACTGTGTTGATTAAAAAAAAATATGAACATATAGAAAATTTTCTCAGGTTCCTCAGATATAAGATGTTTTACTTTTTAATCCTTTATAGGATTGTATGTTCATTTTTTACATTTGATCCCTCACAAATGAAGTCGTTATTAATAATATCTTTAAAAAATGTGTTAATTTAAAAAACATGAACTTATAGAAAATTTTCTCAGGCTCCTCACATCTAAGATGTTTTCCTTTTTAATCCCTTATAAAATTGTCTTCTTAACTTAGTCCCTTCCATATGTACATTTCTCCATCTGATTCCTTTAAAATAAAACTATAATCAATAATATCCTCAAAATAAGTTAATTTGAAAAATACAAACTCATAGAAATTTTTTTCTCAATTTGGCATGCACATATAAGATATTTTTCAATTTGATCCCTCATGGAGTTGTCTTCTCACTTTAGTCACTTACAAAATTGTCTTCATAATTCAGTTCCTCACATATGAATAATTTTTCATTTGATCATTTGCAAATAAAATTTTTATCACTAAAATCCTTAAAGAATAAGTTAATTTTAAAGAAAATAGGAACTCATAAATTTTTTTCCAATTTGATCCCTTATACATGAGATATTTTTTAGTTTGGTCCCTCATAGAATATCAATCCCCGACTTATGCACATTCTTCCATTTGATCCCTTACAAATAAAATTGTTATCAATAATATCATAAAAAATAAATAAAATTGCTATCAATAATATCCTACTAAAATAAGTTGATTCAAAAAGGCTAATTCATAGAAGTTTTTTTTTTCAATTTAGTTCCTTACATATAAGATATTTTTCATTTTGATCCTTTTTAGAATTGTCTTCCAAATTTAGTCCCTCATATAATTTATTTCTTAATTTAGTCCCTCACATATAGACATTTCTCCATTTGATCGCTCACAAATGAAATTATCATCAATAACATCTTAAAACAAATAAGTTAATTTAAAAAATATAAAAGGAATTATTGATAATTATTTTACTTGTGAGATACCAAAATGAGAAATTTACGTATGTAAGGGACCAAATTGAGAAATATCTTATTTTTTAGAAAAATGAAAAAGAAATTGTTTGAGAGACTAAATTGAGAAATTTTTCATATGTGATGGACCAAAATGAAATTTTACTCATTTATTCTTTATTTCAAATTTTTATTTTGCCAATTTCACCTTATATACATACATACATATATATATATATATATATATATACATATGTGTATATATATATATATATATATATATATATATATACATATATATATATATATATTGATATATAGCTATTAGTATGGATGTATATAAGTATCAAGCAAACTTCAAATTTTTTTTCGAAAATTTTGGTGAATATATATTTTTAAGTAAGACATCTTTGATATAATAGTTAATTTTTATTCTATCTAATGTTATATGATGTGTCATTAAAAATAGAATAATAGTAACTTTTATAATACAATATAGTATCCCACCAAAAATCACTATTTATATTAAGCCTTTTCTTGCAAACCTTATACTATAGAGATCTTATCTATAAGAAAAACTAATCGGTGCCTAAACAAAAACGTACGTTATCACTGTGTCCAAAGTCAAAGGCATAATAATTACAGAAAAAATAGTATAATATATAAAACATATGAAATGACTACTTATAATGACAGAACATCAAAACGCACGTTTCCGAAGGCCCAAGACGGTGGTGAAGCTCCAGTGGACAGAAGAAAGCACATCGTATTACTTCGCGAGTGAACGAAACGCCTTGAATCATCTCACCAGTTGCTCTGAATACTTTTTTCTTTTTCTTCTTTTCTTTTCCCCTCTCTTATCTCCCACACATCTCTGAACTGAAAACAAAACGCCCGCAATCTCGATCTCAACTTGCCCTCAACAAAACACTTAGTCCCACGCTCCTAACCTAGCGTGCGTACACGCGCTATGCACATCTGCATGTAACTCCATACAAATTCAGCCTGGGATATTATATTAATATATTGTGATCAATTCAGCGTTCTGCCATCACTCATGACCTTCTCTTTTCATTTATATATATATATATATATATATATATATATATATATATATTCTGTTGCTAAAAATTCCATCTAAAATGCAACTGTCTCCATTCAGCCTCAAACATATTTTCTTCGAGATAGATTGTCATTAGTTAATGTACAAAAATAAAGCTATTTATGACTAGAGAGATTATAATGATTACAATACATCTCCCAGATAAGCTTATAAATAGGCTCACCGCTTGAGAGCTCAAGACCAGTCCAGACCATTCACTTACAGGACTTCGATATATAGAATTAGGAGCGATGGAGAAGGAGGGAGATGCTACTTCTTCTTTTACTTGTGTTATGTCTCTTGACCAGCTTGGAGTGTCTTCCATACCTCAACGCTACGTTCTTCCAAGCTCACAGCGACCAAACCCTAATGTTCAGATCTCCACCACCTTTCCCATTATAGACTTTTCTTCTTTAAATGATCAATCTCTTAGATCACAAACCATCAACAGTATTCGGGTTGCCTGCGAAGAGATTGGTTTATTTCAGGTATCACTTACGCTTTGATAAGCTTTTTTCTCTTTGTTTTTTGGGTTAAATTTGGTTTTGACTGGAGTTCAAAACTGAATTCATTTGTTAGTTTTGATTAAAGAGAGAGATAGAGGGATTTATATGTGGTGTACAACTGTACATACATATAACGGTTTAAATTTGTTTTGTAGTGAATTCCATGTATACACGAAAATTTGAACCATAAACGTATGTACGTACGCCACGTAGGCATACATAAGAAACTTTTCATTTCTGAGTTTTTTTAGTCTAGCTAGCCACTTGGAAGCTTAAAAATCTAGTTCTTCTGCTATCCATGCATATGCATGCACGCCATTGTTTGCTTCACTACTATTGTACTTATCATGACCTAAATACGATCAAATTAAGTTGACATGAACTTACTATGTTTTCAGGTTATTAATCATGGGATTCATCAATCTGTACTGGACGATGCCCTCGAAGCTGCAACAGAGTTCTTCAACCTGCCCAATGAGGAAAAATTGCGTTTATATTCTGATGATGCTCACAAGCCTGTAAGTTATGGAACCAGCTTGAACCTTGCCAAAGATGAAGTTTATTGCTGGAGAGACTTCATCAAACACTACTCTCGTCCTCTCTCTGACTGGATCCATTTGTGGCCTCCAAATCCACCAAGTTACAGGTAAGTAAATATAAATCGAATACTAACATTTTTCTCAAAGCCGGAACCAAGTGCAAAGCAGTTATATATATATATATATATATATCATACAACCTGAACTAGTTTCATGCATTTATGATATACTTTTCATCATTTGTCTTTTAAAATGTGGTCGCTGTCCTCTATAGACTTCGTGACAATTGAGAATGATTGTCGAAATTAATGTGTCATCTTATGTAGCTATAGTGTTTCTTTAGAGATTCTCACATATTCTGAGAAAAATATTAACACTTTTAAGAATATATGATAAAATTGAAACAACAAAAGCTAGATTACGAAAATGTATGAAATTGCATGCAAAGTTCTGAAATAAGTATATTTAGACCTATACACTAATTAAATCAAACTTTAAGATTCTCACAAGATACTCATTGATGGTATGGCATTAACGCTAACGATCTTGTGTGTCTCATAAAGCTCCTCAAAATATGTCAAATTTTATTTGATATATATGTAAACAGGGAGAAAATGGGAAACTATGCAAAGGCCACACAAGTGCTTCAAAAGCAACTTATGGAAATAGTTTTTGAAAACCTAGGGCTCAACCCTAGTTACTTAGAAGAAGAAATCAAACGAGGGGCAGCTGTAAACTGCTACCTTGCTTGCCCTGAACCCGGACTCACCTTAGGGATCCTGCCCCATTCGGATTACGGGTTGCTCACGGTCTTGCTCCAAACCCGATCCGGCCTAGAAATCAAGGACAAGAGCAACAATTGGGTCAAGGTTCCATTCGCTGAAGGAGCTCTGGTGGTGCAAATGGGATATCAAACGGAAATACTAACCAATGGACTATGCAAGAGTGTGATTCACCGAGCAACTGTGAATGGTGAAGAGAAGAGGCTCTCCATAGCAAGTCTTCACAGCTTTGGGATGGACAGTAAGGTGGGTCCAGCCCCAAAGCTTGTGGATGATCAGAACCCAAAGTCTTACTGTGAGTTCAGCTTCATAGAATATCTTGACTTCATCTCCACCAAGGACATTTCAAAGGGAAGGTTTATCGACACTTTGAAGATGAAACATTGAAACTATACACAGACGACAAGAAGCTCTTAGATACTACAATTCTTGAACTTTATCAAAGTGGGCATGCTTGCTTGTGTTACATGTGGTTGTTGTGGTCAGTTTGTAAGTGGAATAAGTATCTAAAAGGACGTGTGTGCGGCTTTGTCTGAGTGCTTTCCTATGCCTTTTTCTGACTTTTCTTCTGTTGTAGTCTCAAGCTATTGTGGAGCTCAGTACCAAGCTACTTCAAAGTTGGAATAAAGCATAAAGTGTAATATTATATCATGTTTGTCACCAATTTTTGTCTGTACCTTTCATTTCTCTATCATTCTCAACATGTCTCTGAAGGCCTTATAAAGCAAAATATTTTAAATCTGAAGATTTAGCGACCAATTATACCTGAATCAGTATTAAACGAGTTTGAATCAAGTACTGAACTGTTAAATTAGAATATATTACTAATAATATAAAAAAGGAATCACGGCACTTAATTACGCAGACATATATCTATCTGCTGAAACAAGATCTAATTATCTCTATATGAAAAGTGAAAACCCCAACTTCTTTCAGCTAATTAAAGACCCAGATGAATTAATTGTTGAGTTTTAGCTCAAATTAGGAAAATCCTAGAATGCCTTATCTGGCTACATATGATAGATTTCCTGCACTCTAATTCAACTAATCGAAATTCACTCTTTCTTTTATCAATTTTTATCTTCGGAACGTAGAGATTACACATGCATTTGAATATCTTCATGAAATAAATCAAATTAGATCATCGTAATTCGCAATTGATCATCCATCAGAGATATTCAGTGCGAATCCCAAAGGAAATTTCTAATACATCTTCATTTCAAATGATTACAAATTAAATATACAAATGTAGTCCAATATTTCTTGCAAGAAAAATTAATCCATAAAATCCCAAAAAAGAAAACGATTGAAAGATCAGATACTCACAGATTGCTTCACATACATCATGAAATGATTTCAGAGATAGCCCTATGCTCTCCAACGTGTGTACCACACGCGCGATGCTTCCCGATTTCCTATCTCTCTTCTTTCAAATCGAATCTCGGCTTCGCTTCTCCCACAGACAGAATCACGCTAAGATCTTCAAAGAGGGGCGAGTTTTGCTTCCATGTTATGCAGAACACGTAACCGTGCATGATGTCGAATAAGATATTGCCACGTCATTGCGAGATTGTGGTAAAAAGTACCATGTACGGTGATTGTACTTACGAAGCTCAGGAAGGGGTATGAACGCGTGGCAGCTTCAGGAGCAGCAACTGTTGGATGATCACATAAACAAAATTTGTGGCTACTATTGAATCCAACGTTCGGTTCCAAGAGTATTTGTTAAGAAAGTTAAATTGATATCAAAGTTCCCAAATTCGTGACTCATAGAGGGAAATTTTTTTTAATAAATAATTATTAAAATATATAATTATATAATTAAGTTAATATTTAAATTTAAATTAATCATTAAACTAATAAAGACACTTACTAACGATTATTAATTTAACTGTAGTAGAATTGGTAATAATTAAATATAAATATTTTTCTAAATTTATATATTAAAATTTTAATATAATAATTATTAAGTGTCATCTTTGGTATATTTACAATTTTGAATCAATTAATATACTCAATTATAATGTAGGAGTATAATTGTAATAATATCAGCTTAAAAAATAGTAATATTACAATTATGTCTTTATATTATAATTGAGTGCATTGATGTATTAAAAATTGTGAGTGTAACAAAGATTTTACATAATTATTAACTAGCAAGCAAATATTAATATTTTAAAATTTAAATCTAAGATAATTTATTTACTAATAAATATATTTATTAAATATTATTAAAAGATAAAAAATTTATGAGATCAATAAGTGTTATTTTACTGCGTTATATATATATATCATATTATTATGACGAAAAAATTCATATGATTTATGGTTAAATATATTAATTCATTAATATTTTAAAGAATTCAATATGATAAAATGAAATTAGTTTAAACTACAACACACAATATAAAAGCATGAAGCAATTATATAAAACTACTGCATTTGCTTCACTTCGTGTAGGACGGTTTAGTGGTAGAAGGTACTAAAGAGTTTTCAAAGCCCCTTTTCGAGTCCTAAAGTTGGTATCTTTTGAAAATAAAGAGCTACTTGATGTAGCAATACATGATAGTTTCTAACTTCCAAAATAAAGTTTTAGCTTTACATCAATTCTTAAATATTTAAAATTAAAAAAGTAGCATTACTAAAGCAAATTGTAGCGCCATTAAACAAATAATTAACGATGCTTCCAATTACACTGCATCTAAATTATTGCTCTTCATCACTTTGTAATAAAATAGATAGTTTCACTTTTTCTTCCTTCCACCAATTTAAAATCGTGATTGAACAAAAACAAACACACACACACACACACAAATAGGTTAACTTAAAAATCTATTTGTTGGTAGCCTGTGTTGGAGTCCTAAAGTTGGTATTATTAGGAAATAAAGAAAATAAAAGCTGTATGAGTTATCTGGCATAACTTAGACTCAACTCACAGATTCGGTTAAGTTTGGACGAGTCATTTGTAAATTTAGATGAGATAACACCAAATTCGAGTCTACAAATGATTGAGTTAGCTTAATTTCTTAACTTGGAAGATAAACTAGCCAAATTAACTCATGAGTTTGACAATATTAAACTATTTTAAAATAATGGTTATGCTAAATAAAAATTTTACAAAAAATAAACCTAGCTAAATTTTCATATCACAAATATAGCAGAAAAAAATATTCAAATGTAAGATGCTAGCAGTAAAACTAGATATATTACTTGAATATATATAACCAAAAAAGTTCAAAGTTCAAATTGGCAATTCATCAAACCTTCGAAAGGGATAGATTACTTGATGTATGTTAGTACAACACATGATTATTTCTAACCTTTTCAATAAATTTTTAGCTTCACATTAATTCTTAACGATTCAAGATAAAGAAATAGCATTACTATAATCAAATTGTAGCGCCATTAAACTAGTAACTAGTGAAGCTTCCAATTACACTACAGCTAAAAATATTGCTTTTCATCCCTTCGTAAGAAAATGAATGATTTCACTTTTTCTTTCACAAATTTGAAACCGTGATTAAACAAAAACACAAACATACAAATAATTTAAATAAAAAAAAATTACTAACATTCAATAGATACTTCATAATTTTCAAGAAAAATGTAACTAAATATATATGTCCTATGGCTTAGAGTTGCATGGTTTTTGTTATGAGTATTAGCCTAATGAGAAAGCCTATTAAAAAATATTAGTTAGGGTTTATAAGCTCCCTTTCTTACGAGAGGTTTTTCGATGTGAGATTCATAACAAAACACTCACGTTTAAAAACCACATTTCCCTTCTTGGCTCCCTTCCTTAAGGGAAGCTTCCTGATGTGAAACTTATAACAATACTCTCTCATTCCTTCATGTCTCAACCTCTTAGTAAAAGCATCAAACATTACGAGTATAATCTAAAGGGAAAGCTTATCCTAAAAGAATAATCTATCACGTAGGAGAACCTGATGTGAAACTTATAACAATGCACCTCATTCAAGAGCTGTTCTTTCCTCCTTGGTAGCTTTACACTTAGCTTCTAATATTCGACACAATACTCACACATTGCATCTTAATCAAGTCTACATATTATCTCCTTCGTGTCTCGTTATGAAAGTACCAATGTTCCAATATATAAGTTCAAAGGAGAGCCTAACCCAAAAAAGACTAGTACATTAGGTTAAAATACATTTTAAACTTAATTATAAACTCTCTTTTTAAAAAAGATCTCTTTAATATGAAACTCGCAACAGTCTTAAATCTCAACATGTTTATATTAAAGAATATTATAAAAATGCATGAAATACTTTATCAAAATCTCGTTCATGTGTAGTTTAAATCTCTAATATAGAGTGATGAGGAAAATGGGAGAGAGAAAAAGAATGTAGTATTTGTGGTATCACAAAGAGTCATTACGTACATTTTGTAATGACCTTCTCCTTCTATTAATACTCCAAAATGTTCAATACTTGCCTCTGCACTAAATCGATCTTTCCCTTTCGAAACGAAGAAGAATGTAGCTTTCGTAAGTCTCTCCTCAGTTCTGAGGAGGAAGAAAACTTGCTCTTCACGTAGAGCTAGCTAGTCATGAAGGAAACGTTACCAAAACCTTGAGTACGTAATGGAAATCACTATGGCTTGGTGTTTATATATCATAATAGTAAGTATATTTTAATTTCACTTTTTCATTATGATACGTATCCTTTTAAATATTTATATATAAATAAATATAAAGTATACTTTCTGGATGTCCCTTGGTGTGTGTGAAGTGTGAAACAATGGGCGTTTTCGTTTCCGAATGAGCTTTTTTGAGTGCCTTTAAACATAACAGCTGGAAGAAGACCAAAAACAAAAAGGAAGAAAAAAAAAAAAAAAAGAAACATGAAAACTAGCAAAGGCAATTAATAACTTTTGGGGTCTGCGTTAATACGTAAGCCTAAACAAGAACATAGTTTTTAAGTTTTCTTGATGGTCTCGTGCACAAAAATTAATTTAAACAAGTAAAATACTATTTGGGTTTTGCTAAGGATGAATTTGACTTTTTTGCATTTGAGATTTAAGTTTATTGTATTTAAGGAAATTTGGGTTATTAAATTTTTATATAATAATTTAGATTTTAATAAATATCAAACAGCTTCTATCGAGTTTTTTAAAAATTTATTACTATATTTTTATTAAATGATTTAAATTTTATCAAATTTACCTACTTTTGAATTTTTAATTTTACCAAATTTATTTCCACTAAAGAGTGCTTGGTTAAAAATTATTTATTGTACTCATTAATAATAAAAATAAATGCTTCCTGAATAATTTTATTGCATCTCATGAATATTTTTTTTGTTGGCCAATGTAATACATAATCTTTAACTAATGAAATTAACACTTGCCTGAAGTGGTTTTGTCTAGTTGTGTTCCTTGGACAAGAAATATTTATTAGTCAATAAACATTTATTATTATTATTAATAAGTGTAATAAATAATCATTAACTAATGTCTTAAGTTTACTCATTAACAAAAATTAATATTCACTTATTAATTTATTTTTAATATGGTTCTTGACTTGATTATTAGTCAGCAATAACATTACTACTTTTTATCCCTCATTAATTTGAACCTCAGCACAATTATTCTCTCCCTCTTGTTTTGACTAGATTTAGACCATGTATACTAATCATTCAGATTAGTGAATGACCAAAAGCAGTAGTAGGGACGGGCCAAATTCAAAGTAAAAATTAGTAAAACAACACATTAAGAATCAATTAATAAATAAGGGATCAAATTAAAAATAAAAATAAATTAATAAATAAGAGATTAAAATTATGTTATACACCAATTTAACATGACATCAAAGCATCAACTATTTATGGACAATTCTGAAGATTATTTTAACCAGATGACGTGTAATAAACTTTAATCTCGAATTTGTGTGCGTGGCTTGACTCGATGTTTTAGTGATGAATGAAGATGGCTTCCGCAAGCAAAGAATTAACAAATGGATTTAATTACGTATATTGCAGAAGCAGATAGGGTATAGAGAGAAAACGACAATTGAACAACTTGCGTTTAACATGTGGAATTTGCAATTTGCAAATTTACTTTGAGTGCTTTCAACGCAGCAAGTGGTTTGTCGTTGTGGCAATGACTTTCTAAAAAATAAAATTCTATTTAATTTTCCACTATAAATAATGACCCATTCTCAATTTTATCATAAGAGATGGAAAAATAATACTTTCAATCCATATAATTTTATTGAGTAAAATAGTTTTTTGTCCCTTATTTGTTACAAAATTATTATTTTAGTTGCTCACTCATTGAATGTCTAAAATAATTTGCAACTTATTAGAAATTGTCACACTTGATCTCTTATTTTAAAAAAAATATCAAATTTAGTCCCTCAAATTTAAGATTTAAAATTTGGTAAAATGACTAAATTTGGTAATTTTTTGAAAAGTAAGGGACCATTTGTATCATTTTTCAATGAATAAGAGACTATTTTAGACATTTCAATGAGTGAATGACCAAAATGATAATATAATGATAAGTAATGAACAAAAAATGTATTTTTTTTTCTAATTTTATTTAATTTTTAATTTGATCTCTATAGTTAAAAAAAATTGTAATTGAATCCTTACAATTTATAAATTTTTACTTTAGTTCTTATTATGTTAACACTCTAAATATATATAATTTATGCTAATAAAAGAGATAAAGATAAATAATGAAAAAAAATTAACTTATATAAAAAAATATTGGTAAAAATTTATATAGTAATAGTAACTAAATTAAAAATTATTTAAATTTTATGAACATAATAACAAAATTTTAAATTATAAGGACCAAATTAAAAATTAAGTATAATTACGATGACCAAAAAGTATAATTTTTTCTTAAAAAATTCTAAAATTAGTCCTTCACATTAGATACTGTCACTGGATCCAGTAACTATGCTAACATCCCCATCGAAATCTAATGGAATGAGTTTGTAATTGTAAAGTGCATATTGAATAATTTTTCGCTCAATCGACATAATTAATCGAAAGCACGTTATTTTGATTATCAATAATATTAGTACTTACCTCTTAATATAAGATAATTAATAATGCAGGTCGTTTATTTTGAGTAAAATATTATTTTAATCCTTCAATTATTAATTCAAACTCAATTTGATATTTCACAAATTATTAAACTCAATTTAGTTTGTCACTAATAAGTTTAGTCTCTTACTCATTTTTAATTTTAATTTGATTTTTCATTGAAATAAAATTTAATATATTTATTCTTTCAATTTTAAGTAACATAAGACGAGGGACCAAACTACATACATAGTAAGAATCAAATTGAAATTAGAAGTTAGTGAGAGGTTACATTGAAATATTATTCATATATGTGAGATCAACTTAAAATTAAACTAATAAGTGACAAATTAAAATATTATTTCATCCATATACAGAGATTGATAAAGTTAGAATCAAATTGAAAATATGGACTTTTTTGTTTAAATATATAAGGATTAAAATACGGATTGAGACATTCGCAAAATGAAGTCCATGTACATAAGCTATTGAATGCCGTGATTACATGCACAAATAGACAACTCATGAATTGAAGAAAAAGGAAAAATCTCCCAGTGACATGCCTATATCTCAAATATAGAGGCCCCAGAAAAATGAATAGTGATACGTCACATATTTTGGCCATGATCTGTTTCTACAGTGGGCCATGCCGGAGTTTGTGGTTTTAACGTCAACAAATTGAAGTATTATTCATTGTACCGCCATTAACGTCACTAGATACAAAACTAGCTTTCGTAGAACCATTTAATCCATCATTTATTAGCTCTGTTGTACCTGACTACAATTATGGTATAATCTGAAATATAGTTTATTGTAGTCGTCATTAAAATTTTTTGAATAAATGAAAATGAAAAGAAAAAAAAATTAAAAGACAAAAATTAATGAATAAAATATTTTAAAGGAAATAAATGACATTCACAAAAAATAGATTTGGGGTAGAAATGTTAACTAAAGCGTTCGTAACTCTGAGGATTACAGCCCACATAATTTGTAGAGTATAAATAACATGAGTGTTATATTTGGTGTACTTATAATTTTAAATACACTAGTATAATCAATTATAATATAAGGATATAATTGTAATAATATCAATTAAAAATAATACTATTACAATTATATTTTTATATTATAATTGGGTGCACTGGTACTAGATATGATTATCTGTCTGAAAGCTCGTCTTGCCCGATAAGCTTGGCCTAAAGAAAATAGATATTAGCTTGACCAAAAAAGCCCAACTCAAAAATAGGCCAAAATTTTTAAGTTTGAATTAAAAAATAAGCAGGGCTCGGACTTCATTTCAAAGCTTAGCCTGACCTAAATTATACATATATATATATTTATTTTTATTTTAAAAAAGATATACTTGTTCATCTTTTATATTAAGTCTATTAATTATATCTTTAACTTATGAAATTTTTTCTATGGTTGTATAATAATTATAAAAAATAATTTAATTTAGATCCTTCACTTTAACTTGACTGTTGTTGGTAAACATAATTTTTTTTTGTTAAGGTAAAAATAACATTTTGTAAAAAAATTTAGGGCAGGCTAGACTTTACGAGCATTTTATTAGATAGGGCTCAAGCCTAAAATAAAAAAAAAATTTAGACTTAAACCTAGATCCGAACAAGAAACAAAAAAAAGTTTGATCAAAAACCAAACCTATTTTTTAATACAACAAGAAGTTCATCTGAAATGTTATACAACAAGAAGTAACTCTCGCATTTTATCACCCATCATCCTATGCCCTCTCAATGGAATTTGGGGAACTTCATTTTGGCCAAACGTGTTGGGAGTTGATAATCTCTTCTCATATGGGTGTTTCAAGTGTTCGTCCACTATGTTCTCCCCTCTGTTGAAATCACCTTGGCTCATTTCTCTGGTGCTCAGAACTCTCATCAACTCTGTCATCTGCAATGAGAATCCCTCACTGACTTCTTGCTTATGCATTTGAAAAACGTAATTTTTCCTTCTGACAGTAGCTTGGTGATAATATAATTTCCTAATGATGGTTCTGTCACTCTAGGTCAAGTCCAGAAAGCATTTAAGAATCATTTAAGGCCCTGTTTCGTTGGTGAATTTGAGGAGAGGGAGAGGGAATGGAAATGGGTTTAAAGCCCATTCCCATATTTGACTTACAGATTGGTAAAGGGAAAACATTTCCTTGAAAATCTCATTCCCACAAATGTAGTACTGGACAAGCCTTCTAAATTTGGAGGGAATGGATGGTATTCCTAGGAATAAGCTGGACAATGACCATTATGTCCTCTGAAATTTTTAATTCACTCACTCTTGTCCTTTGCTCCTTCGTCCTCTCACTTTCTCATATTGGATGAAGTGCACGGAGGTGGGCTACCGATGATGTTGCCTGCGAAGATAGAGGAGAGAGACCGGCGAGGGATGCCTCCCTCCAATGATGCCAAAAATTATACCAGACTCGTCAAGGAGCTGGTGCTTTGGGTTTCACCATTATCGACTTGCGGTTGGACCTTTGTTATTGAGAGAAGAGAGGGATGAAGGAGACATCGTCATTCCAGTGTTGTCGTTCTGGGTTCACCACGAAGAGAGGGATGAGAAGACTGAGAAGACACAGATCCATGTTGAAGACACAGAAGGTTGAATCGGATCCATGGTTGGCCACCAAGGTTCGTCGCCGTTGGGATTGAGTCCGAGAGAGAGAGTGCTTGGGTGTTGGGAGGGGAAGATGATGGTGAAGTGCCGGCCGGAGAAGATGATGGTGAAGTGTTGGTCAGACATGATGGCGGTGAAATGGCATGAAGAGAAGATCTGATGAAATTGAAGAGAAGATGATGTTGAAGGGGAAGAGAAAATTAAAAAAGTATATAAATTTTTAAATAATAATAATTTATTTTAAATAATATTTTTAAAATTTTCATAATAATAATAATTAATTTTTTAAATGTAATAAAATAATTATTTTTGTAAAATAATGATTTTTAATGATAATAACTAATTTTTTTAATAATAATAATTTAGTTAACCTTCATTTCCATTCTTATCTTATTTTTCAAAATTATACCAAATATAATATACGCCTAATATTTTTTTCTATTAAAGTTCATTTTTATTCTCAAACTCATTCTATTTTCTCATTTCTTCTTATTCTATGAACCAAACGTGCCTTAAGTAATTTTGTAATTATTATTTTATTAGTTCCGAAACGTAGAAATACATCTTTGTAAATGGCTTTAGATTTTTCTTTTATCATAGCTTGAAGTTTGCCATCTGCCATCAGTGGAGTCTGAATGATATGAGCTAGCTTTGTTGAGATGCCCCCTGCAGTAGGCGTCCCAATGCCCCGGCAGAGAAGTTGCCATGGTGGGATGGTTTGGTGTAGTTTTATAAGAGGAACTCCTGCTGTTGGGTGTGCCTTCATACATGTAGATAGCTGATACACTCAAGCTTGTAAGAGCTTGACCAAGATTGTTAGTGGTGGGCCAATAACATTCCCACTAAATAGGACAATAAAGGAATTAGAATTTTAGCAAGCTAAATTTTGGGTTATGCAAATTATTTAAGGCTAGATTTGTGTTTTCAGTCTGAGTGTAATCAGTTAGTATTTTTCTGGAGCCTGAATAGGGCAATCAAATATAGAATCAAGTACTGTTCTAGAATATCAGCATGCTGTGAACAGTATTCTTTTTTGCATAGATCTTTTGGAAATTCGTAATGGATACATTAGTGCTGTTTTATGAGTTGGGCTACTTTAGGGTGTCTAAGGGATAAAAAATCTGCAAGGTATTATACAAAAAAATTAAACCAAATAAGACTTAAAAGTGCATGATTTCTAAACCCAAATACAGGCATTGACAATGAACTAAGGAAGTATCTGAGTTACATAAAACTTTATATAAAAGACTGATCAGTCCTTGTCATTGAATCAATGTATCAGTTTGGCCTAAGGATTGACAATGTAGTTAGTGGGAAGAGTAAAATTAGTTTGCATGCCAAAATTTGGCAATATTTCAATTAATATTTGCAATTTAAGCTTATGTTACATTGTGCTTCTTTTCTTCTCTTTTTCTTGTAGTGTGAATTAGCTTCCACTTTCTTTGCTAGCATCATGTGTAAAAGATCATGATTTATGTGTCATGCTTTGCTTGTTATTAGAGGTAGTAGCGTAGTAGTAGTTGTTATTATTATACATTAATAATTATCATTATCTCCAAATAATTTACTGTGTTTGGCCACTTCAATGATTATCAGCACTTATAATTAGAAGGCAGAATGCAAGATTTTCTTTTACAAGCAAGTTATGGCTTGGGTTTATTCTCATTAGAATTTGATGTCTTTAATACGATTTGAAGTGCTTTGTCTTCTCTCTCATTTTACTCCGCTTCAAGATCAAGCCTATATGATGAGGTCACAATGTTTGCTGACAACATGTTTCCCAGTAATGTGTACGAGTGTATCAGCTGTCCTCTTTTACTAATGGAATTTGGCATCTTACAATTTTAACATTCATGAACATGTCTTGGTTATGTGCTTGTGTGGTTACATAGATTGGAAATTTTTAATTCAATTGAGTACATGATATTTGTAGCAAAATGTAGAATGCATTGATCTGTTTTGGATGATTAAGTTATTCTTTTTCTTTATATGAATATTTTACTGGTTGTTTCCCTTGATTACTTTGTGTTTTTGTGCATGCAAAATTCGCGAAGTCCTAGAATTTAGTAGGAATGAGATGGTTTGAAATCCTAACGTTATGACTTGAAGAGGCTTTGGTTTCTTTCCTTGTGTTTCTTAAATGATGTCAGCGGAGAGTTCTTTCAAGAAGATATTTTATTATTTATTTTATTACATAATCATGTAATTGTTATTTGATAATTAAGATTTGCTACTTGGGACATAAAGTCTAATTTGAGATTTAAATAACGTCATTTGGACTTAACGGATGTTAGCTCTTTGTGTTCAGGGTTATGCTAGCTCTTATTTGTTTATACATGTGTCTAGTCATCACTTATTAATGTAGGACCAGTAGAGGAAAGTGAGACAAGGAGAAGGAGGGAGATAAAGAGAGATAGAGAGTGGAAGAAAGGAAGAAGGAAGAAAACTGGTAATGAATTTGAAATTGGTATAGAAATTTGCATACAATTAGTTAGAGAGTTATTTTTAGGGAGTCCATACATGAAAATAAAATAAAGATAAATAATACAATAAATATAAAAATACGGAATAAACCAAACATAAAATATAAAGTTTTAATTCTTATCTTTATATTTTTCCTTCAAGGGAAAGAGATATTCCAATAAATGCACATCTCTTTCTATACCATCAAAAAAAGTCACAACCCGTTTAGTAGCATATCTTATCCTACCAAATATTGATATAATTGACAGGGTTGAATAACCCACTAGGGTATTGTAATTTGTATACATTGATTTAGGGAAAAGTATTATTTTGGTCTTTGACTCTGAGTTAATTTTATTTTGATCATTTATAAATTAAAAGTATTAAAAGGGTCCTCTATTTTTAAATTTAATATTATTTTGGTCCTTCATAAATTAAAAATCTTAATATGATCCTCTATTTTTTAATATATAAGTCAAAGTAGTCTCTTTTTAAATGAGATTAAGAAAGACCATTTTGAGTTAAATTTAAAAAAGTTAAAAAAGTGTCATCTTTTCGTTTTCTTTATTGAATTTCTGTTGTAATTCCCTTACTATTCTGCTGGTTTGAGCAGAATTATTCTGAGTATAAATAAAATCAGAGCAGGGTTCCATCAGAATTGCACTTCAAATTCACTATGATCGTCGTCCAATGGGCAATGGAGGGGTTCCATTATAATATCATTAGGCTCTTCTGTTTTAGCTTCCTCTATTCATAATATTCTTCTTCTATCTTGCTCAAACCTTGGTTAACCGTAATTAGATTTTTCTAGTTATTGCCAATGAGTTTACCTAGGGTATTCATCACCTCCTCAGGATGATGGTCTACATATTCTCTTTCAACCTTATGCCCTTCCTCGAGATTGTTCAAGCTAGTTTGAATATTTTGGGTACTTGGTCCCATGGGAAATGTTTGCAGCATCATATGGCTCATGAACTTATTAAAACAAACTATAGTATACACTCAATCACAAAATTTCAAAGAGAGAATAAATACCTCAGCTTAGTAATTTAGAGAGCCAAAACTCAGTGAAAATACCCCATAATACTCCTAGTCAAAATGTAGGAAGTCAAGCCTGGAGGGTTTGTAGGCATGTAGGGCACATGAGGACCACGTGCAGAGAGGTTCGCCGGCATTTGGCAGCATCTCTATCAATGTTCTTCCAAGGTTAGGTCAACGTCATCCTTGTGCTTATGAAGGTGGGGTCAATTGGTTGATTTGGTGGCTGGAAGTGTGAGTTTCGACCTTGACGAAGGTAGTTTTAGTTTTTCGAAGATTTTCAAGCGACAGAGGTGTGGTTGGGAATAAGGAAGCTTTGCTTGCGACCAATTGGTGTAGGACTGATAGCAAAAATGGGGAGGATGAACGAGAGGGAAATAAAGAGAGAAAGAGAGGGTGGAAGGAAGAAAGTGAGGGAATATGACAATGAATTTGAAGATGGTTAGGAAACTGACATGCAACTATCAAGATGGCTACTTAATTATAGGGAGCCAATATAAAAAATGAAATAATTAGAAATAAGATAATAAATGTAACAAAATTAGAAAATAAATAAAATATAAAAATATGATTTTCTGAGTTTTATTTTCTCAACTATTAATTTACAAATAATTCATAATACTTCTAACATTCTCTTGCCATTCTCCATGATCTAAAGTACTTACAGTGATCATTGACAATGTGGATTGCCTGAGACTATGTCCCTCACATCACTACTATAATTGCCTCTAGTTTCTTCTTTATATTCTTATATGTGCACCATATTGTAATTGTTTATTTATACTTTTTTCTCAATATAATTATGTTATATATTGCATATTATGTATTTTTGCAAATTATAGTTGTTCTGTGCATGTTGCTAGCTAGTTCTTCCATACAACAAAGAAAGCCTTAGCTAAAAGGCACTATAATAACCGTTTTAGTAAGTTGCCTGTCTTGACTTTCTCATTTTCAGCGATTTATTTGCCAAACGTTGCTGCCTTTCTTCATAAAGAATTTCAGCCATCCTACACGGAACAAAGAAAGCCTCAAACATTTAAACCAATGTAGAATTTTTGTCAAACGTAAATGAAAAGCAGTTGACTTGAAAGTTATACAAAATTTGTGTAATAAGTTGAATCTAATAAAAACAAGTTTCATCAAACTGATAGGTTTAGTAATAAATTTTAGTAAAACATCATTTTAGTCATTCACTTGTGTGTTAATTATTAATTTAACTCTTATTAATTTTTATTTTCAATTTGGTCCCTCACTTATTAATCTGTTCTCATGTTAGTCGATCACTGATTTTCATTTTTAACCTGATCCTCATTTATTAATTCATTTTTAATTTGATTCTTTATTAATTTTCAGTCCTAATTAAATTTGGATTAAATGTGGGACTAAATGTGTTAACATTTAGATTACTGAGAGACCAAAATGAGAATGAATGATAATTGAGTGACCAAATTGAGAATATAAATAAGTGATGGGCCAAATTGAGAATCAACTAATAAGTGAAGGACCAAATAATGTTTTGCTCAATAAATTTTAACATAATAAGATAAAAGGACAACATTATTTCTTCATTAAATTGAAGAAATGCATGTGATGGACGAATTAAATATTTACCTTCATGTTAGTTTCCTAAAAAGTAAATCAAAACTACTGACTTGATATAAAGAATGCGTTCGAAATTTAAGTTTAATAAATCAAGAATATGCTAAAATCATAGGCCAAAAAATGTTTAGAATTTAGATTTTGAGCTTTGAAACTCACCTTTGTAGAGCTTCAGCATTGGTACCTTGACCTGTTTCCTCAGGGACAAAAGCTTGCACATTCATTCTTAAAACTGGCTTTTCCAACAGCTTCCTCCCCACCCCTTCAAGATTATCCATGTTTTCTCTTGTGGCATTGTCCACTGAGTCCATGGAAGCATCTAGCTCATACTCCTGAGCGTGGCAAAAATTATACACGTGAAGCATATTAATTGGCTTTAAATTTAAAACAGGTAAAATATTATTTTGGTATCTCATTGATTATCTTTCTCAATTTGGTCTATTAATTATCATTCCATTTCACTTTGGACCCTAACTAATTTGAAAACAATTACATTTAGTACAAAGTTAGTCAAGACTAATGTAATAAAATGTGCTTATATTTATGTTAGTGAGGGACCAAATTGATAATAAAAATTAATAAGTAATCAAATTGAGAGTCAACTAATATGTGAAGGACTAAAATAATATTGTATATGATTTTGAATCGTAGTTCACCGTCATGGTTGCAATCTTAACAATGTTTTCGCCATACATGTAAGATCTTACAAACACATTAGGCGACATGATTGGTATGCAACAAATGTATTTTTTTGCTTTTTTTTTTTTTTTTTAGTGAGATCTTATATTTCTAAGAACAACATGTTTTTTTTATTAGATGACTTAATTATTAGACATAGAACAATATCTTATCAAATAATAATTTAAAATATTACACTATTTAATAATTACTGGTTCTTTAATGAAATAAATTTGATTTTTGTATAATTAATGAGTATGATTATAATACTAAACGTATTTAAATAAGTGTATTATTATTTTTTGTTTAATAATTATTGTATTATTGCCAAATAATATGGAATAAGACTACTCAATTGTGATTTTTAAACAAACATTGCAATGAGAGGTAAAGAATATGGCAAGTACAATTTCTTCTTGAAAAGAAAAAATTTTGATCCTTCACTTTTAAATATAATTTCATTTTAATCATTCATAAATTAAAAGTCTTAAAATAATCTTTCATTTTGAACATATTTTATTTTAC
Source organism: Delonix regia (assembly GCA_037074485.1). NCBI lineage: Eukaryota > Viridiplantae > Streptophyta > Magnoliopsida > Fabales > Fabaceae > Delonix > Delonix regia. Next base: position 11,626,422 of record CM073459.1, read on the forward strand.
TCTTCTAAGAATTGAAAGTCTTAAAATGATCCTCCACTTAAAGTTGTATCTCCCTAAGTAATAACTTAGCTTATTTTAGTCTTCCACATATTAAAAATTTTAAAATGGTTCTATGTTTTTCAAGATCTGACCTAAATTAGTTTTTACTTAAGTAACAATTAAGAAGAATAACATATCTATGACGAAGTCGAGGAGCTTATTTTGAGTCCAATATTGAAAAGTGAAGAACTATTTTGATGCTGCCAATCAGTGGAGGACCAAAATGAGGTTAAATTTAGAAGTGAAAAATTATTTTAAAATTTTAAATTTGTGAAGGACTAAAATAAAATTAAGTTTAAAAGTGAACGAGCAAAATGGTCTTGTTCTCATTTCTCCTTTGGAATATTAGTATATATTTATACCTGAATTCGAAGGTACTTGTCCTCATCCATAATGGTTTGGGAAGCAGTTGCCAGGTAATAATCAGTCATGGCTTCAGGTGATTCGAAATAAGTGATATCATATATGGGGCTCAACCATTCGATACCACTCCAGCGCGCTGCAGTTTCAGCATCATATTGCGTGGTGGCTTCTGAGTCTCCAGTTCCTAAAGATATCACCAAGAATTTGGTGTCACTTTTCTTCATGGGAAACAATTCAGGCTTCTTCTGCTTCTTTTGTGCTTGTACCACTTCACTAATAGCAACCAGTGCCTGAAAATTACTTCATATTAAACTTCAGAAAGTTCATCTTTAACCTTCAAACTACATACATACATATATGTTTATATTTATGTACTGTTTTCTATATATTTTGCCAAAACTAATTACCGGATGATTAGCCGTGAAGGCACCATCGATCAAATTGAATTCATGATCTTTGCTCTTAAAATGATGGGGCGGAAAATAGGTTGGCATAGCTGATGTCCCTATGCATATATCTGAGACCAACACATCTGAATACTTCTCCTGCATCATCAAAATTGTATAACTTTTGAGTTCGCATAAAAAGCCTATTAAATGTTGCACCAATGAATGTTGCTGATTAGAAAATGAGAATAACAGGAATTTATAGTCAGTATAAAACCTGGAAGCTTGAGAATATAGTAGGATGAGACAGCTTGAGATCAAACGTTGTAATTACAACTTTTGTCAGCGTCTGGTGAAGCCGTGTTTGGTTTGCTTTCATTCTTATTATGCTACGTAACTCCTTGCCATCATACTTCGGACCGCTCGTGAAATACATGTCCCAAGGCCTGCATGTGAGTTAATGAAAATAATTTAAGTAGTGTATATTTGAACAATTTGGAACCGTTATAGTAACAAGTTTTTTTTCTTTTTAGTTTTTCAGTATTTATTTTAAACTATTAGATGAAAATTTAATGGCCTAAGTTTTTGGACCACAAATATGAATATATATAGTTATTATAAAAATCTCAACATTAGATATTCATCTAGCAGTCCAAAATGAATACCGTAGAGTTTAGAATGATAATAACTGTTGCAGCTTTTTCCATATCTGAATGGGGATGATGATGAAAATGAATGATGAGGAATAATAAGATGTGATAATGAAAAAACCAGAAGATATAAAATACTTTAAACTAATCATTTAAAGTCTTTCATTGATTTTTTTTTTTTAAGTTTTAAGCCTCTGCATTTTAAACTTTTACGACTAACTTTGCAACAAGGCTAAAACTAATGTGTAAATAGGCAACAGGCCATGGCTTCTCAACTATAGTATTTATAGGCATCTTCAGTCTCTTGATTGTGGAAGTTTCTACTTCTGAAAAATTGGATTTTAGAAACAGTTTGATTAGCTTCTTCCATTTTTATTACCAATTCCTATCTTACAATAGCCTCCCAAAAGCCTTATCTCTACAAGTGTGGTCTTAAAGCTACTTATGCAAAGAGATACATGCAAATAGCATTCTTGTTCATACTAATACACCTCCTGGTCTTTCTATGATGAATAATGGATTAGTTAAAACTGTTTTCGAAAGGCCTTCAAACGAATGGAGTTCTACTCCTTACTACTGTTTTACAGGTCAATACTGCCACATGCACACGAAGCACTTATGATTAGTCCTATCACCAAGCTGAAACAAAAGCACACAATTATGTAACTTGCTTTCCACCCAGATGGAAGTTTAACTTATGTTTCCCATATCAACAGTCATTTTATTTAGGACTGTGATCATGAAGAATATGACCCAAATTATAATTCTGGGATGAGGCTCTTTGGCATGATTGAGATCTGGAGAAAATCCCCACCAGGGCAGAATATCGAAAGGCAAAAAGAGAAGGAAGAGCTGCCTGTGATGCTCTTAATGAGAAATACAGACATAAAAGGGATGAGGATGATTCTTGATCAAACATATGTATACATATATTTGAGAGAAAAAACAAGCATGCAAACACACACACTTAAATATAGTGCTATGTCGTTACAAACATAAATAACAAAATACCGGCATGCCATCAGAAATTCATATCGTTTCTTGTAAACAATACTTATATATATATATATACACGCACACACATGCGAGGTTCACAAGCGTAGGACATTGAAATACCTGGTTTGATTGAAAACACGAGGGCCTTGTTCTTTGTAGAGTTCTAGGATTTCCCGAGCAGTGAAGACAGGATAATCTTTCTTATGAGGATGAGGAGCAGTAAGCATGGCAGTTATAAGCCCACCAGTGCTAGTACCAGCTATCACATCAAAATAGTCTACTATTCTTGTATTTCGATCTTTTTTCTGAATTTTACAAATAAATACAAGTAGTAATTGACATTTTGGTTTTATTTCCAAAACGAATTATTATAGAAGAGAAAGTAAGTTCATGAAATCAAGAGTAAATTGACATGTTAGTTCTTGTAAGGTATATGTTATCTCAATTAGTCGTTCAAAGTTTTAACATTGTATTTTAGTTAAGAAAATAAATAAAATGATCAATATAAATTGATGTATCTATTAATTATATGTCCACATAATATTAAACATACGCAATGATACAGCACTAAAATAATATGTTACTGCTAGAGCTAGCTTTGAGTGCATCGTACACTACTATATTATGAAATATTTCAAAGATAGTAGCACTTTTAATTATTGTATGTGTTGATAGTGTCTTGGAACCTGATTGCATTTGTTAATTATGTGCTATAGTGGATTCCTAGTGATTTGGAAATCTGTTTGATTTTTCTGTTATATATGAAAGTAACAATTATGGTTACTGCTATTTCTTAGTCAAGTTAGCATGAATTTAGGGATTTTATTTTGTGATTCAGCTCTGCAGCACTTGTATTTATTTGAATTTGAAGTTCAATAAAAAGTTAACTTTTCTTGCTTCTGTTATTTTTAAACAATAGTGATATCAGTTTATCAAAGCCTCTTTTTCTTAAGGGACTTGCTAGAGACTTTTGAGGTTATTTGACTGAGTATTCACTCAAAATAGCAACCAAACTTGCTTCTACAAAAAGACCGTTAAAAAATAGTGACTTCTGCATTTTTTATGTTTCTAAACCTGCAAAATATGTGGAAGGGGAATAATATCAAAGATGGACTGATGCAATGAAGGAGGAGTAGGCCGTGATAGAAAATCAACAGACCAGGAAGTTGGTAGAGAGGCCCCAAGAGAAGCAATTGGGGTTAAATGGGCTTTAGGACCAAAGTTCAATCCCGATAGCCTATTGAACAAGCACAAAGCTAGATTGGTGGTGAAAGGCTATGCACAAGTTTGGATAATAGATTTCTCTTGGGCGTACTTTTGGCCCAATAGCCAGATGGATACTCAAAATGCTTTTGGCTTTGGCGACAAAGAAAGGATGAAAGATTTTTTCATATGGACGTGAAGTTTCTCTTCCTAAATGGTTTACTTGAAGAAGAAATTTATGTTAAGCACCAAGGGAATTTCAATATACCAAGACACGAAAAGAAGGTCTGTTTATTGAAAAATGCTCACTATGGACTAAAGCAAGCTCTTAGAGCTTGGTACACTAGGATAAATGAACATTTGCTAGACTTAGGCTTTGAGAAAAGCTCAAGTGAATGAACTCTTTATGTCAAAAAAAGCACTCGGACTAAGGAAAATTATAATGATTTGGAATTAGAGCAAGAGAAAAGCACTAATATATTTGTAGATAATCAAGCTGTCATAGCTATATCTAAAAATCCAGTGTTTCATGAAAGAACTAAGCATTTAAATATCCAGCTTTTTTTTTTGAAGCAGTGATGTTGGCTTACCAGAAAACAGAAAACAGAAAACGGAAAATCAAGTACCTGCTACTTTTTACAAAGCCATTTCATGTTAACAGAACTGCATTTCTCAGAAAAAAAAGCATCAATTATGGTTGCCGTTATTTCTTAGTTTTGTTAGCATACTTTTAGGGATTCTATTTTATAATTCAGTTCTTTTCACTTGTATTATTCGAATTTGAAGTTCAATAAAAAAAATATCACACCTTTTAAGTCAATTTTCTGGCTTCTGCTATTTTAAAACTACAATAAGCTTCACCTCATGCCATGCCACTCATCTCTATCAACTATTTGTTAACTAATTTCATACAAGAATGATATTGAAGATGCAATCTAAACTATAAAAAATATTAAAATAGTATAGCTATAAGTGTATTTTTAAATGACTAAAATATATATATTTATTCCATTTAAAATAAAAAGTGAATATTCATCCCTTCCATGTACTAAAAAATGGAAAAAATTCTGAAATACTTTCAACTTATGACAATAAATATTTATTTAAATTGAGTAGAACTGGAACCTTGACTTCATCTGTCAACTTGAATACGCACTTAAAAGTTTAAACTTTTATATATTATTGTTAATGAAACTTTGGTTCATATCAAACAAATTTTCATAAGCACCCTGAAGATTTAAGGAATCAACTGTTAAATGGAATCATGAACATGTTCTCTCTCTCTCTCTCTCTCTATATATATATATATATAAGCACAACACAAATACCTGAAGGGCATCCTCTAAGTATTCAAGAATTACTGCTGGGATAATCCCTTTTATACCACCTCCATCAATGCTCAAAATGGTCACTAGCTTTCCATGTTCTGTAGCTGCTAGCTCTCTGTTGAATCCACCCACTAGTAGATTGGCAAAAACAAAGAGAAGCATCAGGAGCTTAGCCATTAGTGGAATGATGGAGAAGATTAGAGAATTATAGAATATTGGGGAATAACATGTACCGTTCCTCTTGGAACCTACAGGTTCTCCTCGTTGATTTATAGGGTTCACCAATTTGGATTTTTTCTATTTTTTTCTATCAATTTTTCAGTCAATTTCAATAAGAGATAAACACAGAACACATTTAATTTGTGGGTCTTAGTCTCTATTTTTCTTCAAAATTGACAAAGAAATTGATGAAGAAAAATGAAGAGATCAAAATCCATTCACTGTATGCTCCTTTTAAATTATTATTATTATCATCCTCTCATTCTGCACGTTATTTGTGCATTTTCCATTTTGTTATTTTTTTCTATTCTAAATTTGTCCACAAATTGACCAACACTTAAAATAATGTGATTAAAATAACTCATTTTAAAGTTTCGAAGATTGAATAAAAAATTATGAAAGATTGGTCTGAAATGGTTTTTTCCTTCTATTAATTATCTTTGTATCTATACTGTGGTCACCATATGTATGTTTTTTTTTTTTTTTTTATCTGATTGACGATGAAAGTGACAGAACATTGCTGAAGACTCTTCAAAACAAAAATATCGATAAAGGTTTTCGGAACCCCAGAATATTCCAACTGCCACTATGCATGCATTATTCTCGTGGGATATTATTATATATATTTTAAGTCCATTTTTAGCATCGATGACAATCAATTGAAGAGTAATAGATTATAAGATTGTAATTTATTAGTAGCTGTTTTATTTTTTAACAGGACATAATGATATATAAAAATAATTTAAAATATTAATATGTGAATATTATAATAATTTTTTAAAATAAATATATTTTATATTTTAAATTATTTTTTAATATTTATTAAAATATCGTGTAGTTTAAGGAAACAAAGAAATTAAAGAACCAGACAAGACTGTTTAGAACCTCCATACAAATGTTGCATGCGTGGATCAGACGGGACCATTTTTATAGTGTTTGATGTAAATATTATAGTCGGGCCCTCAGCTATATTGAAATTCAAGTAGCTTGTCTACCCAATAACTACCTTAGTATTTAAATTTGATAAAGAAAATTTCTATACTGAAATTAGGAATTAAAAAGTTAACTTATAACTGAGTAAAGTTATTACAAGACTTTTAAATTATATTGATAGAATATTGCTCGGTATATATTGGAGATTTGCTGGAAGTTAATTCAACAAATTTTAGGACTTCGGAAAAATATTTTTGAGATCCTCATGAAAGAAAAATATAGTTTCTTATATACACTTCATATATAAAAGTTTACTCTGATTTTTTGGCATGCTTCTTAAATATTTCTTATTTTATTTCGATTACTATTGTCTATGCAACTTTCATGTTTTTATTCTTCCTGTTGATTAAAAATTCAATATATGGTCTAGATCTATAGAGAGGAAGTATGACCACATTGGATTTATAATAAGAATTTAAACTTTAAATTTTTATTTAATAATCCATTATAATCAAATATGACCTTTATATTCACAACGAAATAGAAGAGAATGAACCGTATCTTTAATTTAGTTTCATGAAACATATGTATTTTTTATTCAAATTCAAATATCATAAATTTCCAAAAAGGCTACTAAAACAATTTTAAAAATGTGCACTACCAATGATGCATGTAGTTTTGAGTCATTTACAAACGCCTCCTTGAGTATCAATTGTGATAATTTTTTTTGTGCATTGGGAGGGCTTAGTAGCCAATTACTTATCCTTTAATATACCATATTAAATTTTTTGTTTTGTAGATTCATTATCAAATTATGATTATAATTTTATGGCTAAAATATGCGAATTATCTTCAACAGAGAGGCATGTATAATTATCCTCTAATCCTTAAGCATAATTACTGGCGAGCTTCCAATTCACAAATTCATACAACTAACCATTTAGTAGATATGTCCAAAATCTTATGAGGTTAGACTGCATATTTCGATAATAACAAAAAGAAAGATTGCACATATGGGTTCTTCCACATGTTTGAACTAAAACTTGGGGGAAGGAAATTGAATATCTATTTGTGTGTCATTTTCTGGGTTTAAGAGGGGAAAATATGGGGATTTCGGATTTTATTATTCCTTTCTTAAAAAAAGAGGTGTTTTTCTTGGTTGGGCAATGCCTAGAAGTCAAGTAAATCTTGGCAAACCTACTTGATAGTTGAAGTTGGGTGTTAGTCTAATCAAATTATTCTGTTAATATGTGGTTAAATTGTTCACTAGTCCAATCAAGTTGTGTGGGGCATTGACTTTTACCTTTGAATAATTTAATTGGATTAGCACATTACCATCAGTTGCTAGATAAGTATGCTGGTATCAGTTGGCTTGGTTGGAGATATGTTGCATGATATAATTCGGCGTGTGGTATTGTGATCAGAAATTGTTTACATGGATCTACTTATTAAAAGGTGAATTTGAATGAATTTATAAAAGATATATATATATATATATATATATGTGTGTGTGTGTGCGCGCGCGTGCGCGCGCACCCGAGTCCTAAAGTAAAATGAATTTTATGTATTTTACCCAAAAGTTAATTTTTTAAAACATTATATTTAAGTGAAATTTATAGTGTAATTATAAAATTGGTTGTACCAATGCAATAACTATATGGCAGACTAAGAAAGATACGCAATGATGACATGTTAAAATATATGCTAATTTAAACTAACTTGCTATAATTATATTTTGATACTAATATTTTTAGATTTAATATGTGAGCTCAAAAAGTTTTAAAAATTTTTCAATTTATCCCTATAGTTTTTTTTAAGTAATATCTAACACTAGTTTATAAATTGAAAATAATAAGAAAAGGAAATTTGGAAGTTATTGGAAAATAAAGAAAGTATAGTGGTGAGTAAACAAATTTATAAATTGATATTTTTGTATGAGTTACTGGAAAGTAAAAAGTAGGATGAGTAAATTGAAAAATCCAAAACGCATTTTGTATTCATAAATGGAAATTTGAAATATTAGGGTTAAAATATAAATTAATATTTTAGTTTTCATTCAATTAATATATTTTGATACGACATTACTACATATCTTATGATTTTAGTTTGCTGCGTAGTGATTGCACCATTGCAATCAATGTAATCAAACTCGCGAGTCAACTCGATTGATTCGCCGAATTTGCGTTTTTAGGTAAGCATTTCGAGTCAACTAGGTCTCTGACTCGGAACCAGCTCAGAATCGCTTTGACTCGGTGATTAACTCGGTCAAACTCGGTTCTTAACTCGTCCAAACTCGGACGAGTTGACTCAGTATCATTGTTTTCCAAAAAAAAAAAAAAACAGAACCACTTCCAGGACTCAAACCCATGACATGCCAGCAGCGAAATTGCACGTTTCCGCTGAGCCAACGTTATCATTCATTATATATGTGTGTTGTATTATATATATTTGGACTTTATTTTCTTAGTTTAAAAGAAAACATCTCCATATACTTAAACCCAAACATTTAGAATAAGTTCATCATCTATTACCACATAACCAATAAAAACTTTATGTTTATTATTTGTAATGTATTTTATATATTTATTATTGACTTTTTTTATAGAAATTTTATTTTGAATTTTTTATTAGTCATGACTTGAAAAGTTATCTGTTATTATCTTTGGACATATTTTGATAAGGTAATCTTTAATAATTATATTTATTACTCTATAAATCATTTTAATTCAAATTTAAAATTACTAGTATTTGATTATTAGTAGTTATTATATTTAGATTTAAATATATAAAATTTTAAAAAATATCTATATTTGATTATCACTTATTCAACTATAATCAAACTAATAAACTATTAATCATTGCATTCCGTAGTTTTAGTTATTAGTCTAAATTTAAAAATATTGATTTTAATTATATAATTGTATGTTTTAATAATTATTTTTTAATTATAGGTAAACTCTTACGATTCTACGTTACGAGTTTACCTCCCTCAAACGATTTTACCTAAACTCGCGAGTTTGACAACCTTGATTGCAATCACTTTTATAATTGCATAAAAAAATTTACTTTATATAAGTTATTAGAATTAGTTTTAAATTAGTAATAACTAATTTGGCCCATTTAATCAATGACCTTATAGTTGAACAAATAACCTAGTGACCCACTCTCCTCAGCACATCCAATTTTGTTCAATCTTGCAATACAATTTTTGTTGATTGGGCAATGCTCGGAAACATTGAAATACATCTTTGAGAATGGCTTTAGATTTCTCTTTTATCGTTGCTCGAAACTTGCCATCTACTGTCCCTGAATGATGTGTGCTAGCTTTGTTGAGGTGCCCCTTGCAGCAAGCTTCCCTTAGTTGCCATGGCGGGATTGTTTATAATCAAGTAATGTTATAGAATATCAGCATGTTGTTAACAGTATTTTGTTGTTTTCATAGATCCTTTGGAAAATCATAAATGGATTCATTACTGTTGTTTTGAGAGCTGGGCTACTTTAGGGTGTCTAAGGGAACAAATATCGGTATGGTATTTTACAGAAAAAAAAAAATCAAATAAGACTGAAAAACTCATGAATTCTGAACCCAAATACAAGCCTTCACAAAGGAATGAGGAAGCATCTGAGTAACTCAAAATAGAAGACTGATCGATCACTCATTGTCATTGGATCAATGTGTCGGTTTGGCCTAAAGATTAACAATGTAGTTTGTGGAAAGAGTGAAATTAGTTTGCATACCAAAATTAGGCAATGTTTCAATTGATATGTGCTATTTAAGCTTCAGTATACGTTTTGTGCTTTGTATAGCATGAATTAGCTTCTGTTTTTCTAGCTAGCATCATTGTAAATTGATCATGATTTCCGTGTCTTCCTTTGCTTGTTACTAGAGGTAGTAGCGTAGTAGTAGTTGTTATTATTATACATTCATAATTATCATTATCTCCTTATAATTCTATTGTGCTTGGCTACTTCGATGATTATTAGCACTTATAATAAGAAGGCAGAATGCAAGATTTTCTTTTACAAGCAAGTTGTGGCTTGGGTTTATTCTCATTAGAATTTGATATCTTTAAATAGGATTTGAAGTGCTTTGTCTTCTCTTTCATTTCAACTATCCTTTTTTTAACCAATGGAATTAGTTATTCTTTTTTCTTTATATGAATGTTTTACTAGCTGTTTCCCTTGCTCACTTTGTGTTTATGTGCCTGCAAAATTCGCGAAGTCCTAGAATTTAGTAGGGATGAGATTGTTTGAAATCCTAACGTTATGACTTGTTCATAGCAAGTTTAGGAAGCTTTGGTTACTTTCCTAGTGTTTCTTAAATTATGGTGTCTTCCTTTAATGTCAGGGGGAGAGTTATTTTTCTGGAAGATATATTTATTATTTATTTTATTACATAATAATGTAATTGTTATTTGAGAATTAAGATTTGTAATTGGGGACATAATATACGATATGATAGAGAGATTTAAATAACGTCTTTTGGACTAAAGGATGTTAGTTCTTTGGATTCAGGGCTATGCTAGTTCATATTTCCTGTATACATGTGTCTACTCATCACTTACTCTGTGTGTGTGTGTGTGGAAGAAAGGAAGAAGTAAGAACACTGGTAATGAATTTGAATATGGTATAGAAATTAACATACAATTAGTAAGAGAATTATTTATAAGATGTCCATAAAAGAAAAAAATAAATAGAAATTAAAAAATAATTAATTAATTAGGAAATAAATAAAACTGAAAGATAAAGTTCTAATTCTTATCTTTATCTTTAATCCCTAATTTACGAATAATGAATAATATTACCTTGCTGGGAGAAAACTCAATATTAGGTTTTGAAATATGGAAGCAATAGAAAAATTCAAACTTCAAGCATTAGATATGACAATGACAATGAAAGTAGAGTTGATGGCAAAAATAAATTTTGAGCTCTCTAGCACATCATAATTACAAATTCAATTTGACATGTCAACTCAGTTGGATAAACCAAAATATGATCTACAACTTATAATTTAACTTTTCAATGTTGTTCATAAGCCTCATGATCTTAAACATCCTAAAGTTACTTCCAATTGTACTTCAAAATCAATGATATTACTATCATCATCAATGTTCTATGGGCAATGAAGGGATTCCTTTATTGCATTATGATCTTGTAAATATTCTTCTTCAAACTTGCTCAGACCTTGGTTAACTCTAATTAGATTTTTTCTAGCTCCTGCCAATGAGTTTACTTAACAAGTTAAGGGCATTCATTACCTCCTTTAGATGATGTTCCACGTATTGTCTTCAACCTTGTGCTCTGTTAGCCAAGGTGTGTAGTAGCAATCGTCTCGTGGCGGAGGCCCAGGTGTGAGGTTGAGTCACAGTCGAAACATTACACTTATGCTAGGTCGTTGTTAAGGAAATAGAGTTGCGTCCTAACTAACAGTTATAGCTTTTAGCTTAATCTCACAACTCTCTATGTATCTCACAAATTTCTCTCTCTATATAGAATTGCTCCTTTCTTGATTGTAAGAAATGAGGTTTTGAAGTTCTCTATTTATGGGAGATCATATTTCACCATTAGAGGCTATGCAGATTCAGATTTTGCAGGTGATGTTGGCAATTGTAAATCCACTAGTGGTTATATGTTTACTCTAGTAGGCAGAGTTGTAAGCTAGGTTTTAAAACTGCAACCTATTATGGCCACTTGAACGATAGATGTAGAATATATTGCAGCTACACAAGTTAACAAAAAAGTGATCTGGTTGCAAATACTGTTAGAAAAGCTTGGGCATAATCCCAGGAAGATTACACTATTATGTAATAATCAAAGTGCTCTCTATTTGGCTAAAAATCCAGCATTCTATTCTAAGAATAAACACATATGAGTTCAATATCACTTTATTCGAGAAAAGGTGGAAGAAAGAAGTGTGGATATACAGAAAATTCATGCTAAAGATAACCTAGCATACGCAATGACAAAGCCAGTGAATATTAATAAGTTCATATGGTGTAGATCTTCTATTGTCCTAGTAGAGACATGAGCAATAGAGATGACAAGGAAGGAAGAATAGTGTGAAGATTGATTAATTCTCAATCATATCTTAAAGTGGGAGATAATTGTAGGATCAAGCGCTTACCATTAGACCAAAAGCTATAGCTATTAGTTAGGGCACAACTTTATTTCCTGAACAATGACCTAGCACAAGTGCCACGTTTCAACTATGACTTGGCCTCATACTAGGGCCTCCACCATGAGACAATTGTTGCCACACACTTTGACTAACAATGTAACACTTGCAAAGTCTGATGCAAAATTTTGTTCTTAGAAAGAGTAAAAGTATAAATATTCATGGTGTATGCTATTAATCAGATAATGAACTATGGCTCAGTGGTAAGGCATAGTACTTTGAGTTTGATGCCTCGGGTTCAAGACCTAGCTTCGTCCTCCTTTAGAATTTTTCTGGTGCTACCACATGTCCTCCTAGGTGAAAAGACCAAAATGCCCTTCACTTTCATCTTCTTCTTCCTGTCATTTTTTTTCTATTGAACCATTTGATCTCTTCTCTTTGCTTCTACTCTGGACTGTTATGCCTTGCCACCACCTTAACCTTCCAGTCAGCGTCCCCCATCACCGTTAGCTCGTTTCAAGTTGTTATGGCTTAGTTTTTCCAAAGAACTACCTTCCTTTTCCAGTTCACATTCGGCAACAGAGAAGAGAGAATTTTTTAACGGTTTTTTAGTGAGTTTTGTTTGGTTTTTTTCATGAAAATGTTGATGGTAGATGGATTTTTGGTCATTTCCCTTTGAATTTTAGCCTTGGAAGCATGTTTTTGGACGAGTTTTTGAGATTGGTTCTTCTAGGGACAAAACTAAAAATTTTCCAGATTTTAGGGTTTAACAGAGAATTGTAAAATTCTAGAATTTAATAGTTTAAGCTAGTATTTTAGGAACACTATGAATGTTTATGCAATGATATCTTATTGTTCTTCATGGCCAAGCTTGATTAAAAGTAAAAGGAAGAATTAAAGTATGACAATTTGGAATGAATTTGAAAATTTACTAAGTTTATAAGGAAGTGAATTTAAATTGGTGAAAAACCTGAGTAAGTTATATGGTGAAATCAAGGAATATGAGTTAAGGCTTGTTTTTAATGGTAATAAGGAGGTTGGACATGAGTTTGATAATGGAAATTTGATGAATTAAAAGAAGAAAACTCTTCTTAATTTGAATTATGTGTTGAGTTATTGTTATGAGTTAGTATGAGAATTATAGATATTTTGGTTTTTTTTTTAGTAAGTGTTTCCATTTGTGAACTTGTTATAAGGCATTGGAATGAGTCTAAATTAATGAGTATTAGTGATGGTAAATTGAGGAAATTGTACTTTTGTGATATAGGGATTATTTGGTAAACTATCTTATAAGCAAGAGAAATAAGGCAAGGTTATTTAGATTTCTTCACCCACTAAGTAAATGGTAGCTCTTCCAACCGTATGACATATTATATGATGTTTGTTTACCATTACGTCATTATATAGTTGCATAGCTTGCTAGACTTGATTAGTCTTGAATTATAAATTTTATGTGCTGCCATGTAAAAACCATAAAAAGAGGGTTGTATGAAACATGAATACTAGATGTGTTAAATAGTGTGAGCTTATGCCTCACGACCGTTGATTTAAATTACCTAAGGGTTAAGTTCCCTTGACCAATAATAAAGTTTTTCAAGGGCTATGAATCTTCAACCAATAAATATATATCCAAGGGCTAAGTACCTTTGACCAATGATAAAGATTTTCCTAAAGGCTGTAGATCCTCGATCGATAAATATGATTTCCAAGGGCTATGTACCTTTGACCTACTTCACTTCCATGGAATGAATCCATGACCATTATTGTTATATTGCATGTTTATGACTTCACAATGAACTGATCATTTTAAAAAGTAGTGTAATGGTTTTATTACTAGAATGATATTCATATATCTTTTATCTAATTTCAGGGCAATCACCTAAAGCAGTTTTCCAACCGTGAGTGCTAGAAGAGCCTAACTGGTTTTGCTGAGAATTTTATTCCCTATTTTTGTTGGGATTCTGTACTTTTGTAATAGTATAAATTGTTAAAAATGTAAATAACTGTAAATGAGTATGGATGACCATAGGTAGAATCTTTATTCCCCTATTGTAATGTCGTTGTTTTTGAATGATTTGAGAGTTGAGCTCTCTTTTATAGATTTTGTTATTTTTAGGCAGATATTTATAGCAATTTCGGGAGGTCTCAGTTTTGCCGAAATTTCTACAAACTACATGAATGTTAATCTGCTTGGTAGTGAGATTTCCATTAATTTCCATTATTGTATGATTTACAATTTGGTCAAGAAAACATCATGTTAGGCTTACAGAAACGAGTTATTCTCGTTATCTGCGTCGGTTGCACTCTGGAAGTTGGGCAGTGACAAACAATCTCCCCTTCAGCAATTGCCAACTAGGAATCGAACACGTAACTAGGCTCTAATACCAATTGTAGAACAAATAGACACTATATAGAAGCAAAACTGTAACAAATAATTTGAGATGACACACAAAATTTAACGTGGAAAAACCCAATAAGGTAAAAAACCACGGACAAGGAAGAAAAGACTTCACTATGAGAAAAAACAGGAGTTACACCTTCTCTCTCTATAGCAAGGATAATATACTAATAGGAGAATACTAATATCACAACTCTCTATATATCTTACAAATCTCTTTCTCTATATAAGATTACTCCTTTTTTAGTTGTGAGAAATGAGGTTTTGAAACTCTTTATTTATAGGGAATGATGAAGGGTTTCAATGCAATTTTCAAAGGACCAAATTGCAATTACAAAATTATTATTATTATTTTTTTAAGGTTTGGCCACCAACCTCCATTTTTTTCTCCAAGTTAGGCACCTCATTCACCTACCATTAACATGCTTTTCCTCAAGATTGTCCAAGCTTGTTTGAATGTTTTAGGTATTTGGTCCTGTGGGGAATTTTTATAGCATAAGATGATTCATGAACTTAATAAACAAACCTCAATATAAAATCAATCAACAAATTTTAAAGAGAGTATATATGCCTTTGATGGGTCTTTTTGACCCATAATGTCTCGTGTTTATTGTTGAAAGCCCAAGGGGCCCAAAGTGACTAAGGGGATGGGTTTGACCTATGTCAACGACGTATGTGAGGGGAATGTCTACCTAACTAGATGGCAGGAAAGGGATGAGAATAGGATAGGAGAGTCGGTAGTTATATTCTGTACATAAAATGAGAGGACATAAGGAAGATTTGAATTGTATAAGAGTCTCTAGCCTCTCGAAAGCTAGAGGGATTCTGCATGTTATTTTATTGTATTTTCTCTTTGTTTTTGGGCAATAATACCAAGAGCTACATTAATTCTAGTATTAGAACTATTTGTTCCTTGGGAGGCGTGGTCCATACACGAATGGAAGGTAGTGAGATTCATTGGAAAAATTGATTACATTAGCGGAGGTCGTAGCTTTTACAAAGGAGCAAAGTGCCATCTAGCTTATTCTTTTGGAGTTGCAAGCATTTTGAGCTAGGCATCAATCAACGAATAAAGGAAAGTCCATTGAAGTGGTGTCAGATCAAGAATTTGATATGGATATGGTAGAAGTGGTATGAAGATTACTCAAGAGATAGTGGAGTTGGATTCTAATTTGGTGTCGATGTCTCAAGCTTCCATTATATATGTTGGGGACGATTCAACTTGGCTGGCTCTTTAAAGTTAAGCATTACTTCACTGTGAATGTGCAACCTAAAGAGGAACATATGGAGGCAGTGGTAATCAACCTCGAGGGACAGGCTTGATCTGGTTTCAGTGAATGGAGCATCGAGCTACATTTCGTTCGTAGTGTAATTTTAAGGAGGTGCTACGATGTTTTCATTCTTAGTAGCGAGGTGTTAGAATATCATATAATATCTAGGGTTTAGATATGTTAAGATATTATACAATGTCTACTAATAAAGAATGTTCATTAAGTAAGGATAAAATAGTAATTACAGGAATTACTATTAAACTTTAATCATAACTAGCCTTTATAAAAGGGTTAGACTATTATATGATAGAGTATAGATATATTGAAAATATACTTAACTTAATACGATCTGAGAGAATACTTGCAAATATTCTGCAGTCGTAATTTGAGTGGGGATTTAGACTATGGAAATATGAGAAACATCCAGTATACTGTGGATATTTGGTACAATCAGTGATTCAAGTCAGAGTCATATCAGCTTCCGCAACTAAGGAGAAATATAAGTCTCCTAATTTGAATTAAATTATGAATGTATTCTTTATTTAATTCCTTCATTGGTATTAGAGTCATAAGCTAATTTTCTGATTAATTGTATACTTTATTAGGATCTGAGTTATTATTTAGAGTTTGATTAATTAAAGTTATTTTTAGATAACTTTTTTTGGATTTTTTTTGAATTTCTTTGTTTTTTTTAAATTTGAAAACCTCCATCAAATTAAAATTTCTAAACAAAAAACTATAACTTTTTGGCTTAATAACAAGCGCTTGATCCTACACTAGGAGAGTCTTTGCGTATTAGATGCTGGTTGTCTTGAAGTAGGAGACCACAATTTTAAACTGTTGGAGTAGTTATGCGAGGTTACGATACACGTGTGGTTAGTCATCTGGTTAGAAGGTTATAAATGAACTGTGTACATAAGTATGGTAGCCTGACTGTATCTGCACTGTTTAAGGACAAGAAACAATTTACTTTGCTCTTTCTTTTCTCTTTGCTTCACTCTCTCTCTTCCTCTTTGGTTCTCAAGATGGAATCCGAGCAACTACAGCCTTGATGGCTGAACGATCCTCGTCTCTAGCTGAACAATCTTCGTCTCCAGTCACCAGTCCGACCTCCTCTCTTGCGAAAGGAGATGTTATTGCTTTTACGCATGCGATCTCTGTTAAGCTGGCCGAGAAGAATTTTCTTCTCCGGAAACAGCAACTCAGCGCTGCAACCAGAGGATACGATCTCCAGAAGTACATTGACATCTTATATAACGTTCTACCAAAGTTTGCAAGTGAAAGTGATGAGCAAGCAGACAAGTTAAATCCAGAACAGGTGCTGTGGCAGAAGCATGATCAGCTTCTGTTATCTTGGATTTTAGCTTCAATCTCTGAATCTATATTGACGAGGTTGGTAGGCTGTGAAACATCGTCTCAAGCTTCGAATCAAATCCTCATTTTATTATCTACTCAGACCAGAGCCAAGATTAAGTAGTTTAAGTCGCAACTAAGGAAAACTAAGAAAGAAAGCTCGTCAATCAGTGAGTATTTGTTGAAGGTTAAAGCAGCTGTTGACGCATTGGTTAGCATCGAATGTCCTGTTTCTGTTGCAGATCACATCGAAGCAATTTTTGAAGGCCTTCCCAAAGAATATGATCCATTTATGACCTCGGTAAGCTCACAGTTCAGGGAGCGATTCACACTTTTATAAGCTCCCTGGGGGTGTTAGTGATGATGTTTTAATGGGCACATTTGATAGTGGTCTAATTAGACAACCAAAACATAATAGAAATACCCCAAAATACTCTAGTCAAAGTGGCCAGAAAATCGAGTCTGGAGGGTCTTGCACGTGTAGCCACGAGGGGCGCGTGAGAACCACACGCAGGGGAATTAGCTGGCACGTGGCAGCATCTCTAGTAATGTGTTTCCAAGGTTAGGTCGATGTTGTCCTTACTCTTACGACGGTGGGGTTCAATTGGTTGATTTGGTGGCTGGAAGTGTGAGTTTCAACCATGACGAAGGCAGTTTTAGTTTTTAGACAAGTTATAAGTAACGGAGGTGTAGGCCTGGTAGGCAGAAAGGGGAGGATGAAAGCGGAAGTGGGAGATGAAGAGAAAGGGTGGAAAAAAGGAAGGAGGGAAGATGACAGTGAATTTGGAAATGGTTTGGAAACTGGCATACAACTATCAAGAGGCCTACTTATAGGGAGCCAATATAAAAAATGAAATAAATAGAAATAAGAAAATAAATGAAACAAAATTAGAATATAATTAAAACATAAAATTATCATTTCTGAGTAATTCTCAATTATTAATTTACAAATAATTCATAATACCACTCCTTTCATTCCCTTGCCTTTCTCTTGTAATTATTAACAAAAAGGCATTATGATAGCAGTTTTAGTAAGTTGCCCGCCTTGGCTTTTTTCATTTTCAGCGATTTATTTGCCAAACGTTGCTGTCTTTCTTCATAAAGAATATCAGCCATCCTACACAGAACAAAGAAAGAGCCTCAAACATTTAAACCAATATAGTAGATTTCCCAAACATACATGAAAACTAGTTAACTTGAAAGATATATAAAATTTCTGTAAAAGTTGAATCTAATAAAAACCAAGAATAAAAAAAATTATTGTTTAGTAATGAATTGAGTAATTTGTCTACTTTTATTAATTTCTTATTAATAAAAATAGACAAATTTAGCCCCTAAGTTATTTGTCTATTTTTAATTTAATCCCTCACTAATTTTCATCATTAACTTGGTTCTCACTTATTAGTTCATTTTCAATTTGGTCCTTAATTAATTTGAAAGCACAATTAGTCAATCAATCCTAACTAAATGTGCTAACATTCAAATTAGTAATGGACCATATGAGAATGAATGATAGGCAAGGAATTAAATTGAAAATGAAAGTTAGTAAAGAACCAAATTAAAAATTAACTAATAAGCGACAAACCAAAATGGTGTTTGAATTAGTAAATTTTATCACAAAATGGGGTAAAATACATGTGAGGCCCAAATTAAATATTTACCTACTTGTTAGATTCTCGAAAACTAAATCAAACCCACTGACTTGATATAGAGAATGAGTTTGAAATTTGAGTTTAATAAATCAAGAATATGCTAAAATCATAGGTAGAAAAAATGTTTAGAATATAGATGCTAAGCTTGAACCTCACCTTTGAAGAGCTTCAGCATTGGTACCTTGACCTGTTTCCTCAGGCACAAAGGCTTCTACATTCATTCTTAACACTGGCTTTTCCAACAGCTTCCTTCCCACCCCTTCAAGATTATCCATGTTTTCTCTTGTGGCATTGTCCAATGACATCATGCTAGCATCTAACTTATACTCCTAAGCATTATGATGTATCAATCAGTGACAATGGTATCAATTACACTTGAACCATATTAAATGGCTTCATATTTTAAATGAGTATAACATTATTTTGTTTTTTTTATTAATATTCATTCTGCCACTCAATTATCATTCCATTTTCACTTTGGTCTCTAAATAATTTGAATACTACCTTTAGTCCAAATTTAGTCAAGACTAATGGACTAAATATGCAGATATTAAGGTTAGTGAAAGACTAAATTGTGAATGAAAATTAGTAAATAGCTAAATTAAAAATAAAAATTAATGAATAATCAAATTGAGAATCAACTAATTAGTGAATTACTAACTAAGCAAATAACATACCCACAACAAAGTCAAGAGACCACTTTGAATCTGATCTTCAAAAGTGAAATATTATTTTAAGACAGTCAATTTATAAAGGACTAAAATTAGACTAAACTTATAAGTAGATAATTATTTTCAAACTTTGAATTCTTGAAAGATCAAAATAAAACTAAGTTCAAAAGTAGAGGATTTAAATGGTGTTTTTCTTTTCTTTCCTTTTCTTTTCTTTGGAACATTAATTAGTATATATTTATACCTGAATTCGAAGGTACTTGTCCTCATCCATAATGGTTTGGGAAATAGTGGCAAGGTAATAATCAGTCATGGCTTGAGGTGACCTGTAAATAGTGATATCAAGTAGAGGACTCAACCATTCTATACCGCTCCAGCTCGCTGCAGTTTCAGCATCATCTTGATCAACAGCTTCTGATTTTCCAGTACCTAAAGATAGCACCAAGAATTTGGTGTCACTTTTCTTCATGGGAAACAATTCAGGCTTCTTCTTTTGTGCTTGTATCACTTCACTAATAGCAACCAGTGCCTGAAAATTACTTCGTCTTAAACTTCAGAAAATTCATCCATAATATATATTTTCTCTTTGTGATGTTTCAGAGTTTTGGGAACTTTCATACCGTAGTTGGTAACTTTGGTGACCATTAAATATAAATTGATCCAAACTTTCACTCAATTTTTGTTGGCCAATAACTTTCACTCAATCTTCTAAAAGCTTGAATTCTTATAGTTTTATAATTTTTCGATTTAGTTCATTATGTTATATTTATAGTAGTCTTTAGTTTCTAATCAACTGATTAGTTGCATGTTATCTTGACATTCTAAATGTGTATAGTTCATGGTCATTCAACTCGAGTAATGTGACCTAGCTAAGCGGCATCATATGCCACGTGAGTGACTAGATTCCACTCTGCTTGTAAATATATAACTTTGGTTGACATGAATTATGCATATTCAGAATGACAAGATAGCACATAATTATCAATATTAGCAAAATTTAATAACGCCTTAATAGCAACGATCGAATCAAATGTTATGTAGAATTGGGAAGAAAAGCACAAATTGAAAATAAAAATTAAACTTGTTTAATAAAGGCATTTTCACCTAACCCAATTTAATCTACAAGTTAAACGAGTCAACTTGCAAATTAAGTTGGCCAACTCACTTAACTTGATATTTTTATTTTTTTCACTAATCCTAATAATTTATGAAATGAGATTATATTTAAACATTTATTTTAGCTGCTAACTCTTCAAGATAGGTTTCAAATACAATTGATGACGAAAATTGAAACTTTTCATTCCTTATTTTATTTTGTTTTAAGTGGTTGGATGAGACATATGCTATTTTAATATTTATTTTTGGTTTGATTTTTAAAGCTTGGAGGAGTTGTTTGAGTGTTTTAAATTTATATTTAATTGTTTGATATAGTTGTATCAATTTTGAAGGATATATGCAATTAAGATTTTTTTGCTTATTTTTTATAAATTACTTTTTAATATTTTGTGATGAATTAAATAGATTGACCCATTTAAGCAACTTGATGGGTCTCATCAATTATTTCAACACAATTAACTTACAACTCTTAGCGGGCTATCTTAGGAATGATAATTTTGGCACTCCCTATCCTTATCATTATTTATGTCCCGCATCCCCATTTCCATGGAGATGTGGATCCACACAAGGACCTCAAATTATTTCAAAAAGAATTCAAAAAAATAAAAATAGTATTAAATCTGAAAAAATAAATTTAAAGTTTAAGCACATTGTTTATATTATTCAATAAGTTATAATCAAATCTTTTTAAAAAAAAAAACCTATAAAATAATTCATATGACAAGTTTTAAATAAACCATAAAAATTCCAAAAACTTAAAGGAATAATAACTTCAACAAATTAAGACATTAAATTCAAGTCGTATTGACATTAAAACACTATTTTCACTATGTGCAAAGTCTTTATTATCATTTCTTCCTTATGTGCAAGTTAGATATTTCAAGTTATTTTGTTTTATCTATCTTAATATATCAAAAACTTGTGCATTTGAAGCATCAATCAAAACATGTTCATTTAAGTAAAAGTTTTACTCTGACTTGGTATTACTAGTTGATACAGTTTCTTTTCCATATTAAAAATAGTTGAAAGTTTATATTATCCACTAAGTTATAATCAAATCTTAAAAAACCTTTAAAAAAATAAATCAAATGACAAGTTCTAAATAAACTCTAAAAATTTCAAAAACTTAAAGAAATAATAACTTCAACAAATTAAGACATCAAATTCAAGTTGTATTGACATCAAAACATCATTTTTACTATTTGTGAAGTCTTCATTATCGTTTCTTCCTTATGTACAAGTTCAATATTTTAATTTATTTTGTTTTAGCCATTTTAACATGTCAAAAACTTATACATTTGAAATATTAATCAAGACATGCTCGTTTAAGTAGCAATTTTACTCTAACTTTGTATTACTAGTTGGTATAGTTTCTTTTCATATTAGAAATAGTTGCACTTTCAATTTTTGTCTTAGCAAGAACATTCACGTTTGTTAAACTTAAAGATATAATAAAATTACTACTAATAACACACACACACATATATATATATAGGTCAAATTATTGAGGACAATGATCCCATGAAGTAAGGAGCATGATTCTCATCCCTATTTGCAAACTACTTCCAAGGATATTTTCCCTTTTCCCCATCCCTATAGGAAAATTTTTTTAAATGCGGGTCTCCAAATATAGTAATCCCTATGGAGATCTCTAAATATGGGGACTTTTTATCATCTTATGAAGGTTAGATTGGCCTATTTTGACACTTTTATAGTGTATACACATATATACATACATACATATATATATATATATATATATAAACAGTATTTTCTATATATTTTCCAAAATTAATTTACCGGGTTATTGGCCGTGAGCGAACCATCGATCAAATTGAATTCATGATCTTCTTTCCTAAAATGATGGGGTGGAAAATATGTTGGTGCAGCTGAAGTCCCTATGCATATATCTGAGAGCAGCACATCTGAATATCTCTCCTACATCATCAAAATTGTATAACTTTTAGCTGGCATAGAAAGCCTATTAAATATTGACTCTGTGAATATTACTGATTAGAAAATAAGAATAATAGGAATTTATGGTTAGTATAAAACCTGGAAGCTTGAGAATATAGTAGGACGAGACAGCTTGAGATCAAACGTTGGAATTACAACGTTTGTCAGCGTCTGGTGAAGCCGTGTTTGGTTTAGTTTTGTTCTTATTAAGTTACGTAACTCCTTGCCATCATACCTTGGACCGCTCGTGAAAATAATGTCCCAAAATCTGCATGTGAGTTCATGCAAATAATTTTGTAAGTGGTGGAGTATATTTAAACAATTTGGGTCATTTATAGTACCAATTTTTTTTTTTTTATGTTTTTCAGTTTGTATTTTAGATCATTGGATGAAATCCAATAGCCTATATTTATGGATAGCAAATATAACCATATACGGTAATTCATAAAAATCTGAACATTAAATTTTTACCCAACAATCCAAAACAAGTACTATAGAGTTTGTAAGAATGACAACTATTGTAGCTATTTTCATATTTGAATGGGGAGGATGACAAAAATGAATGATAAGAGGTAGATTCATTTTTTGTCCTGTACAATATGTGAAAATTAAACAAACCAAAAAATATAAAATACTTTACACTAACCATTTAAAATCCTTCTATAATTCTTTTTCAATTTTTATGCCTCTATATTTTAAATTTTTCCGACAAACTTTGCAAATCTTGGAAGTTCTTACTTCTGAAAATCAGCCTTTAGAACCAGTTCGACTAGCTTCTTCCTTTTATATACCCAATTCCTATCTTAAAACAGTATCCCAAATGATAGACACTTTTATGGAGATTACTAATCTATATGTCCCAAACCATCAGCATCTTGAAGACACAGTAGTCCATTCATGAATCCCTATAGTCTATATGCTGGGGATAGATCTATCTATAGGAGTAAAAGAATCCTAATTTCTACATAGCAACCCCTAATTTACGAATATATTCAGAGTACCAGAATGGACCAGTTTGGTGATGAAGTTACTTCTACAGAGCAATACATTACTCTGGAGATTCCCTTAAATTTCATTGCTTATTGTGGATGCCAAGACTACAATCATATCCATATTGGAGCTATCAGACTTGTTGTCACACTCCATGTGTAACACCCAATATATATATATATACATATACACACACACACATACATATTTGTTCTATTGAAAAAATGTAAATTCTTTATAGCTTTATGGAAATGTCAAAAGATCTATTAAAGTATCTTTAGATTCATTCATTCATTCATTTACGCTAAAAGCAAGGAATTTATTAATTATCAACATGCCATTATTAAATTAAATTAATTAATTCCTTAGTTATATAAATAGATGAGGTTTCAACTATATGAGACCCATAACTAATAAAAAGGGCAAATTTAGTAAAGTAAATTAGGGAATTAAATAATGAAGCACAAAATTTATCTTCTTCAAGCATTAGGATATATATATATATTAATAAAAAAAATTTTAGTTTACATGTATTAGGAATTTTACATGGCCTAGCCTAAGGATTTTTTAGTTTATTGAAAGCCACTAATGAGTATAAGATGATTCTTGCTTAGGATTAGAATTTACCCACACAAGGGAAACTTTCACTAGGGTATGGAGATGATAAATTTAAGAATTTTAAAAACCTGAAATTTCTCATAAATTATATCTTACTCCACCCACCCAAAATGAAGACCGAAATTAGTTAGAGTAGTAACAGCTAGAGCAAAAAAAAAGAAAAAGGTGTAAATTCTTAAAGCCAAAATAATCACGAATAATTTCCTATATCTAAACCATGTTCATAAGATTTTTCTAGCACATTAAAGCTGTAAAAAGAAAGGTACAAAATTCAGATAGTGACAGCCCCATAAATACAAGCATGAGGTGGCAAGTTCTAAGGGAAAATAAAACATGAGGTGGCCAAAATTCACCAAGCTCCTGTTCCCAGGCATGTCCAGCCTTAATATTTTAGGCCCAAGATCCCAGCAAAAACGAAGCTGGACAGTGAAAAACGCAAAACAGGGATTATGGAGAAAGCAAGCAACTAGGTGACGTTATAATAATGTTTAACCAAACTCCATAAGTTTCCCACTTCAAGAAGTTAGGAGAGTCATTTTGGGTTAGAAAAACGTGGCCAACTTGGACCAAGTGTCAAGGAAACATGGGTTGCAACTTGCAACATAGCTCAGAATTTCTACCGAAAAACGGAGCCCATAAACCAAGCCAACTTGCAGCCACAATTCAGAGGCAAGTGGGGTGGTTTTAAGACAAGAATTGGGAATAAAAGAGGAAAAAGCTAGTCGAACTGGTCAATAGAACTGTTTTTTTTTTTCAATTTAAGTTCTCATAGATAAGATAATTCTTAATTTGATTCTCTAAAAAAAAATTTTTTTAATTTGGTCCCTTATAAATAAAATTATTATTGATAATGTCTTGACTATTTTGATAATAAATTTCTATGCGAGGAACCAAATTGATAAGATAAATTTAACAGGTACCAATTTGCAAAATATCATGTCTATGAAGGACCAAATTGATAAGATAAATTTATCAAGCCCCAATTTGCAAAATACCTTATCTATAAGAGATCAAATTAAGATGATAATTTTGTGAGAGATTAAATTATAATACCCAATCTATTAAAGATCTTATCTAAAAATAATCATTTAACAACCTAAAAATAATCATTTAACCACCCCTAGGCCCTAGGCAACTCCTTTTATCCTATTCATAATGTTTCCATTCCATTTTCAAATAAACTCTAAACAAAATGAGGGTGCACATGTAGTGATATGTTCTATGCATTTTGAAATTCGCTATATAAAACAAAGTCAGACCCATAAGGTATCTCAGAATTCATTTTTTAAAATTGTTTAAAAAATAAAAAAGCTAATGATTAGTTGAGTTTACGATTTTTCAACCCCGAATTTTTTATGACATTATTAATATGCTTATCCAATCGATATCTCAATGGTTAACTAAATTTTGAAATGATAATCATAGTACTTAACTGAGTTGCATAACCATGTTTCATGTCAATTTTTTTCTTTTTTTAAAAAAGAAGGCTAGCTTGTATATATTGGTTATTATAGGGTATAATATTCATTTCTTTAATAATTTATTGTTAACTGTGAGATAATATTTCTAACAAAATCGTCATTTGTGTATACTTATGACATGGTGACTACTAGGATTTGCAATATTTATTTTAAAAAAAAATAAAAAATGAAAACAAAACCAAGTAAATCTTTGGGCTGCATTTGACAAATTAATTAATGTTAATATTTTTCACATATTTGAAAACATATTTGCATATATGATTATGAGATATGTTAAAAATTGTCCAAGCGGTAGTACGATGATTCAATTATTTAATATATATATATATATTTATATTGTTGTCCATTTAAATGATGTCTAATATCCTCTTATGCAATTTGAAAAGTCACTCATCTCTTTCAAAATCAAAATATGTATCACACAGAGACCTCCTGTAGCAAAAGATCTTTTATAACTGAACTTAATTTAATCATAATATCCATAAATTAATACTATCTAATCTAACAAGTATATATATATATATATATTAATTAAATTTAAAATTAATTAAATTCATAACTTTAATCGCAAAATAAATAATATTAAATATATAAATAGAGGTATACATTATTTATTTTCTTAATATATTTGACCCATGCCAAATATCACCTTATGAAACCACCCCTATAATATATTACATTCTTTATTATGTACATTGTTCCTATATTTATTTTCTATGCCAAACTATTAGAACTAAATATATAATTATATAATATTAAAAATTTATAATTATACAACATATAAATATAATTTTAAAATTAAATATATTATAGATGAATTTTCCTAATATTAGAAATAATTTCACAATGGTCACTTTTCAAAGTTAAATTTTCAGCAACAACTACGAAAATTCACAGTTGAAAGTTATGAACTTTTACGGCAACTCTCAACATTTGCTGCTAAAAGTCAAATATCAGATGGCGACTTTCTTTTGTTAATGTTGAAAGTCAAACTTTTGTTGGCAACAATAAGACGCTAATAGAGAGGTAATTTTAGTCATATTCAACTTTAGGTGATGAAATTATAATTGTCGCTAGAAGACAAACAATTTTGGTAACCACTATTAGACGTTATAGGTAACAACCATCTTTGGTAGCGACCTACTGATTGCCACCAAAAACGTTTCACATCCCTTTCATTTGTTGATTGATGTATTGGACAGAGAAAATCGTCATTGAAATTCTAATTTAAAGTAGCAACGATAATGGTTGCCACTAGAAGTCAATCTTTTCGGGCGACTATAAGTGGTCGCGGTAGAATGTATTTAACTATTAGTGGCAATTAATGAAATTAGGCTACGAATGTCTAACTATAGGTGGTAACTTTTGCAATAGCCACTGAAGAAAAAAATATGATTTTCAGTGGTCACTTTTGCTGTCGCCATTGAAATTTTTTTTTTGTTGGTGAGTTACCTTCTAATCCTCCTTGGTCACCTTCTAGTCCTCCTTGGTCAAACATATGTTTACATATATTTGAAGAAAAAAACAAGCAAATATATCATTACAAACATTAAAAAAAAAATTCTGACACGTAATCAAAAATTAATATTATTTCTTGTAAACAATATTTATGTATGTGCGAGGCTTTTATTTTAGCAAGATAAATATTTCCAAACTCTAAAATTCATAATACGTGATTTACTTCTACAAGTGTAGGACGTTGAAATACCTGGTTTGATTAAAAATACGAGGGCCATGTTCTTTGTAGAAATCAAGGATTTTCCGAGCAGTGAAGAGAGGATAGTCTTTGTGACGAGGATGAGGGGTAGTGAGCATAGCAGTCATAAGCCCACCAGTGCTTGTGCCAGCTATCACATCAAAATAGTCTGCTATTCTTGCATTCCCATCTTTTTTCTGAATTCCACAAATAAATTCAAAAGTCATTGATATTTTGGTTTTATTTCTAATACAAATTATTATAGGGAGAAAGCAAATTTAAATATCAAGAGTAAATTGATAAGTTGATCAATTAAAATTGATGTATCTGTTAATTGAATGTCGACCTAATATTAAACATATGCGATGATAAAGCACTAAAATAATATGTGACTACTAGAGCTAGATTTGGGTGCATGGTATAATACTATGCTATAAAATGTTTCAATGATAGTAGCACTTTTAATTATTGTATGTGTTGATAGTGTCTCAAAACCTAATTGCATTTTCTCTATAGTAGATTCCTAGTCATTTGGAAATCTGTTTGATTTTTCTGGTATACATGAAAGTATCAGTTATGCTTATTGTTATTTCTTATTCATGTTAGCATAATTTTAGGGATTTTTTTTTGTGATTCAATTCTGCTGCACGTGTATTTATTTGAATTTGAAGTTCATTAAAAAGTTATCTTTTCAAATCAATTTTCTAGCCTGCTATTTTTAAATGATACTGGTATCATTCGATTAGAGTCCCTTTTTCTTAAGGGACTTGAGAGGTTATTTGACTAAATGTTAACCTAAAACACCAACTAAACTTGCTTCTACAAAAGAACATTAAAAAATAATGACTTCTGCATTTTTATTGTTTCTGAACCTGCAATATATATGGAAGCAAAAAAAGTATCAAAGATGGACAGATGCAACAAAGGAGGAGTACGCCATGACTTAATAGAATCGAGCTAGGAAGTTGGTAGAGAGGCCCCAGGTTAGAGAAGGAATTGCGATTAAGTGGGCTTTAGCGAAGTTTAATCCTGATGGCTCAATGAACATACACAATGGTAGATTGGCAGTGAAATGCTATACTCAATTTTGGAGAACAAATTTCTTCAAGACGTGCTTTTGCCCCAATAACCTGATTGGATATAATCATAATGTTTTTGGCTTTGGCAACGTAGAAAGGGTGAATGATTTTTCACATGGACGTGAAGTCTTCCTTCTTAAATGGTTAAGAAGAAATTTATGACAGGCAGCCAGAGTTTCAATATACCAAGACATGAAGAGAAGGTCAAATTTTGTTTGGTTTATCATTTGATTTTCTCTAAAATCATGTTTGGCCTCCAAACCTACGCTTGTCCAAAAGTGAAAAATAAAATTTCGCCTTGGATGAACTATTTGCATAGCAAAATATGATTTTCAAATGAAAATTCTTAAACATAATTTGCAGTAGTTATGCAAAATTATGTTTGAGCAAAATTAATTTTAAAAATTAAGTTGATTCAAAATTATTTTTTTTCAACTCTAATATAAACATACATTCAAGCTGTGTTCATAGCAACAACAACTGTTGTTAAATCAAGCACTGTGGCTAAGAAAAACTACAATGATATGTAGCTAAGCAAGATGAAAGCACGAAATTTATAGATAATCAAGTTGCAATAGCTATGTCTCAAAATCTAGTGTTTCCCTTTCATGGAAGGACCTAGCATTTCCATATCAAACTTTATTTTTTAAGGGAAGTACTGAAACTTGGTGAAGTGATGTTAGCATACAACAAAACAAAAAGATCAAGTGACACATATTTGTTCGAAGTTTTTTATGTTAACAGAACAATATTTCTCAGAGAAAAGCTGGTCTTTATAAAATCTATATTATTTTTCTGTAATGAAAACATCTATTATGGTTGCTGCTATTTCTTAGTTTTGTTAGCATATTTTTAGGGATTCCATTTTATAATTCAATTCTACTGCACTTGTATTTATTCAAATTTGAAGTTCAAAATTAAAAGAAATTAGAATTTTCAAGTCAATTATCTTGATTCCTTCATTTTAAAACTACAATAAGCTCACCTCATGTCAAGCAACTCATCTCTATCAACTGTTTGTTAACTAATTTCACATGAGAATGATATTGAAAATGCAATATAAAAACTATTAAAAATATTGAAATAATATAGCTATACGTGTATTTTTTTGAATGACTATGATATTGATTCACTTTAAAATAAAAAGTAAATATTCATCCCTTCCATGTACTAAAAAAAGGAATAAAATTCTCGAATACCATCAACTTGTCCCCATAAATATTTATTTAAACTAAGTAGAACTGAAACCTTGACTCTGTCAACTTAAATACGCAGTTAAAATATCAAACAAATTTTCATAAGTTCCCTGAAGAAATCAACTGTTCAAGAACGCAAACATCATCATTCTCATACATTAATAAATGGAATCATGAACATGCATGTTCACTCTCTCTCTCTCTCTCTCTATATATATATATAAGCACAAATACCTGAAGGGCAGCCTCTAAATATTCAAGAATTACTGCTGGGATAATCCCTCTTATACCTCCTCCCTGAATGCTCAAAATAGTCACTAGCTTTTCATGTTCTGTAGCTGCTAGCTCTCTGTTGAATCCACCGATTAGTAGATTAGCAAAAGCAAAGAATAGCAAAAGGAGCTTGGCCATTAGAGGAATGATGGAGAAGATAAGAGAATTATAGAATACTGAGGAATAACAAGTACATACTCTTCCTCTTGGAACCAATGAGTTCTCTTCGTTCATATATTGGGTTGGCATAAGAGAAAATCCTGTTCGCTTTATTCTTCTTTCATATTATTATTATTATGATCTCGTCCTCCACGTTATATGTGCATTTTCGGTTTTATTGTTGTTAAAAGTTAAAAAAAAAAATTATTAAAAAAAAAACTCTTTTTAGAGAATCCAAAGTTGAATAAAAAATTATGTAAGATTGGAATGAATCACCATATGTATAATATGATTTTTTATCTGGTAGACGATGAAAGTGACAGAACATTAATTGCTGAAGGCACTACAAAGACAAAAAGATAGAAGTCTTGGAACCCCAGAATATTCCACCAGCTACTCCGCATGCATTATTCTCGTGGGATATAAATATTATTATATTGATATAAAATTTTTTGTGCTATTACCATTTTTTGTATCAGAAATAGCTGCACCCAACTACAGCTGCAGTTTCAATCTGTAAAGACAATTTTATTTAACAGTTTATATTTTAATAAATATTAAAATGAATTAATTTGATTTAAATATGTATTAAAATTTTAAAAAATATATATAATACATATTAATATTTAATTATATTATATTATATTATATATATATGATGACATCTTGTTGAAAAGTAGTAGATTAAAAGGTGTGTGGAAGAAGCTTCTTTTCATTTTTCATTAACAAGATATAATCAAAAATAAAAATATTTTAAAATATATATGTGTATTATAATAATTAAAAAAATTAATATATATTAAACCCTGAACCCCAAAAAATTATAAGGTGTGCGGTAGAAACTAGAAAGCTTCTTTCCATTGTTCGGCTTTATTGTTGTATTATCAATTTTGTGTTGTTGAAAGGAAACAAAGAAATTAAAGAACCAAACAAAACTTTCCAGAACCTCCTTATAAATGCTGCAAGCGTGGATAAGATGGGACCATTTTTATATTGCATATAAGTAGCATGCGTGGGGCTTAGCTATATGGAAATTAAGTAGCTTGTTCACCCACATAACACATTTGTTATTAAATGTAAAAATGAAAATTTCTATATTAAAATGAAGACTTAAAAGGTTAATTTAAAACTGAGTAAAGTTATTACAAAACTTTTGATATATTCTACTATCGATAGAATATTGCATAGTATATATTGGAGATTTGCTGGAAGTTAATTCAATAAATTTTAGGACATGAGAAAAATATTTTTGAGATCGCCATGAGAGAAAAATATAGTTTATTAATAGACACTTCATTTATAAAAGTTTACTCAGATTTTTTGGCATGATTTTTAAATATTTCTTGTTTTATTTTGATTAATATTGTTTATGCAACTTTCATGTTGTAATTTTATTCTTGTTGAATAAAAACTTATTGATTCAAAATTATAGATAGAATACGTTTGTATGTAATTCTTAATAGAAATATAAACCATTGAATTTTTATCTACAATTTATCATATTAAATATGAACACAGCAGATCTAGATTGTTAATTTAGTTTCATGTAACATGTGTTTTTTTCATTTAAATTCGAATATAATAAATTTCCTAAAAGGCACGTAAAAATAATTTTAAAAATGCGTGCTAGCAATTATGCATGTAGTTTTGAGTCATTCACAAAACACCTCCACTACAAGAAAATATGAACCTAGGGACAGAATTTAGAGAGGGAACAATTTCCGTGTTCCAAATCTGTGTCAAAATTTTTTTTTAATTTTAGGTTTTTAAAATTAATTAGAGACAGAAATTTGGAAGAAAAAACTCTGTGTCAAATAATCTGTCCCAATTTCCTTCCCAAATGATTTTTACAATTATTTTCTCAACCAAATGATTTTGCGGCATATTTTCCATGCCTACTTATGTGTCAAATTCGTGTCAAAATAAGCATATGCTAACCGGGAATAATCTAACTAAATTAGAGACAACGTTTAGGAAGGGAAAAATCAGTCCTAATACTTATATTTTTAAAAGAATATTTCAACATTGAATATTATTTTTGTTATTATTCCACCTTTTAAATAATTAAATAATAAATTTTTAAGGTATTTTTACATTAGAAAATAAAATAAGAATTAATAATATAATTTTTTTAATTTATATTTAAATAAAATGTAATATATGAAAATATATTTTGATTAAATTGAATAGAAAAGATATTTGCTCAGCTTTGTTTAATTTCAATACATTTAAATATCTTGAGATGGTAAATGATCAAAATAATTTATGATATGCTATTGAATACGAATTTAAAACAATTTTTTTATTTTTAATTTTAATTTTGATACTTATAAATTTTATTTATAAATTTAAAATCCATTATTTTAAAAAATTAGAAATTTTAATTTTGTACTCTTTTTATTTTTTCAATAATGTTAAAAAATAGTAATCTTAAAATCTATCAAATCACTCTTATGATTACTTTTTCAATAATCCTCAAATTTATAATTCTATTCTTTTTAATAATTTATAAATTAATTTTTTTTAAATTATTAGTCAATTAAAAAAGTAAAGAGAGTAAGTTAACAAAATTAAAAATAATTTTAAGTTCATAAACGAAATTTAATAAATAATGTGATTAATTAATATATTTTAACATATAATTATCATGCTTTTTTCTCTCAATATATTACATACTACACTTACTAATCACACTAGTGCAATTATACCCAAAAATACATTAAAGTTGGATGATTTAAGAGAGAGATATAGTAAGTATTGAAATTTGACTATACTTGGACTGACAATTATATTGAAATAATGAATTAGTCATGGGTCAATGGTTTATTTGATTATAGTTGAACTAAATTTGAATTGCTTCGTCTATAGAAATTATAGAAAAGATATAAATATATGCAATATTTTATGGTTAAACTAATATAGAAAGGAATCATTTTAGTCTCACACTTTTTGTATTAATATCAATTTGGTTATCTATAAATTTTCAAAATGTCTTTTCCGAGATTTTAAAGTTATTAAATCCAAGTCCTTTTATCTTGACATTAAGTAAGTTAATGACTATTTTGTTTTAGTAATTTTTATACTTTTTAATGACAATTTTAATACTATTAATTTGTGGAGCACTAAATTTAATAAAAAAAATAAATAGAAAATAATTAAATAATTAGCCAATAAAAATAAAAGAAATAAAGAAATTAGTACAAAATGATTACTTGCAAGTGTGTGTGCAGGTTCAAATAAAAAATAAAAAAAACACTAATACAACCATACTCTAGTCGTTTGACTTTCATGCTTATGATCCTTTACGTTGTTCATTTACATACCAATAAAATAGAGGTAAAATTTTGAGTAAAACAAAATCTCTTACTGGAGCAAAATAGAAATTTCCATCGTGCAACAATATCATGTCAATTGTTCAACAACATGGCACCCTCAAAACCATAAGTCTTCCTATCAATTAACCCACTTTATTTTGTTGTTTTCACTTTTAATTTTTATCATCATTATTACTTCCAAATTCAAAGATGTTGGTCGTGTCCTCCCCTGCACGAACCCACCTATCATGATTCCACTATATGCTTAAACAAGTGACTCCCAAACTCACATTGGGGCTATGCTTTTGAAAAAGCCCTTAATTAGTAGGATGAAATTATTAAATATAAGTATTTGACAATTTTATTCACAAAGAGGAGGCAAAATGAATTATTTAGTGACTTAGAAATCATTTTTATTTTTGTATATTTTGAAAATCATATGTTAATTTTTTGAAGTCTAAAGAGATTAAAAATCTCATGAAACTTCTACTAATTAAATCTTAAATGCCTAGGAGACTAATGATCTCACATGGCGAAAAAAAAAAAGAATATTTTTAAAAAAATTAATTTTTGTTTATTAGAAATATATCTTGTTGCTCTAACTTTCAATATTATTGAATATCCCCCCTTGGCATGACATAAACGTTGCCATTTACATTTTACTTTCATGTTATAGTTAAACGAACAATGATAATTGGTCATGTGAATTTCATATTATTTGGTTGTGAGATGCAAGCTACTTATTGATTGTGATTATAAAATGAGAGCGTCAAAATGGTAAGAAAAAAAATGTTAATATGTGGTGGATGATAATACAATTTACTGATCTTGCTAGAAGTGGGTTTTTCTTTTTCACTGAATTTTTCTTTTTTTCTTTTTTTGTTTCTAAATAGGGTAGTTGTGATGCTGGTTTATAGATTGAAGTATGGTGTTAAATATAAACCTCTTCACCATTTATAATTTTTTATATTGAGAAGCTTTAGATTAAATATATGATTATTTTTCATGTTTACAAATGGTTTGTTAACTTTCCTTAATACATTATGTTAACTTTAGATTAAATATAAACCTCTTCATGGTTATGTTAGATTGCATGTTTTTTGCATGATCATTTTGATACTAACTACTTAACACTATGTTAACTTTTCCTAATACATGATTGTGCTTTTAAAAGTTGGGCGGAATACCATTGTGAAGGGAGGCTTTATAGTAGTTTCAAATATTTACTTACTCAAGTGTCTAAAGAGATGAAATTTCTTCTGGATATGCATGAATCATATTCTTGCTGTCTTGAAGGGTATTTGGTTTGAATGGTTGGAATTTTCAATTTTGCACACTGATTAATTTTTCTCACAATTTATGGTTTTTGTATAAATTCCATATATCTTATTAGTATTCTTTATATTAAATGTATGCTTTGTCCTTATTATTCTTATTAGCAACATCAAATCACACCCTTTTACAACAATATATTTATGCAATCATGCTGCAGAAATTTTAATCGCTCCCAACTTGGTATTCTTGTCTTACTCCTACCAATTAGTTAAATATGTTCTAAAGTCTATATAGTTACAATGCTACCAGACAGATTCTTCCTCCTCTCACATGGCTCACTCTCTGGTGACAATGATAAATTCTCGTAAGTGAAAAATGGCAAGTTTGTAGTGCTCCTTGAATATTTGAAATCAAAATATATTATTTAATAACTATCACCTTCTATGATTTAAATTAATATGTTTAGCTTTTCAAGAACGTGGTAAGCTCAAATGCCACTTCAGGCTCATTTATTTGTTATGCGACATGCTTCCATTAATTACAATTGAACATTGGTAGTTATTATATTATAAGAAAGTTTAATTACATGGAATGAGATGCCTAGCCTTAAACATTTAATTTCCTAAATAAGAACTTTTGGTTTTGGAGCCCAATAGACTACTAGAGTATACCAGATGGGATCATAAGTGGGAAGAGATAAGAGTGTTATTAGAATAAAACTTTGAGGAAGAGTACTATCATGTCCCCAAGATGTGACTAGCACAAAGTATTAGATTAACCTCACAATTATAAGCCTAACCATGATAAATAATGAACATTATTGTTTTAAGTACTTACCAATTAAAGTGTCACTTTCCATTTATTTTCATTTTCGTATCCATTTTTAGG
This sequence comes from Delonix regia, assembly GCA_037074485.1. NCBI lineage: Eukaryota > Viridiplantae > Streptophyta > Magnoliopsida > Fabales > Fabaceae > Delonix > Delonix regia. The sequence goes on from CM073459.1 coordinate 11,662,040, forward strand.
ATTGTATTACGTACCCTAAGTGTGTGTACGAAGGAGGGTTAGCATCACCGATGGAGCTACATAGTAGTGAGGGGACCACTTCCCCCCGTCAATTTGCAACCAAACATGGGAGAATAATACTGTGTTTTACTTATTGTTTTAAGTACTTTTTTATTTTAGTGTATCTTTGTTATGCATTATATGAGTAGTGGGTCAATATAAATTTTCTCATAGTATTTAGGTATAGTGAAGCTGATATTAATATGGAGAGTAATACTTAGAACAATACTCATTTAAATTCAAGAAAGATAAAATCAAAATATTTTGAATGAGTTAATCTCATTTAGTTTAATTCAAAAGTTTAAAGAAAAAATTATTTAAAATATAATTTTTTTAACAAAATATATTTTAAAATAATTAAAAAATTTTACACTCCCATTGACCATATGTCTTGGCTCTGCAACTGGATATTGTATTAGAGTAGTGGCGCTAGGTATATATACAATATTTTAGTGCGCATATAGAATAATTTTTAACGCACAATTAGGTCAATAAATGAGGTTATTTTCTCAAAATTATGCTTAGATGTGTTCTTACATGTTCCTAGTTGCTTTGTATTGTCTCTAGTAGCTAATCATTTGTTGGGTTCTTAAGGCGAACGTTGGTTTTTAACTATCTTTATCCATATCTATGAAGTTGTTTGGACCTAAAATCGATTAGACCAGTAGCTTTCATTTGAAAGTCCCTCCGTATTCTTTGAAAAAAGTTATAGTAACCAAATTATTTGTTTAATTTTCGCAAGCATTATATGGCTTCACCTTAGACCTGAGGTCATGAAGTCATATAAGATTCAAAATCTGACATGTATTTAATTTCAATATCACATAAATCCAAGGTTTGAAAGATCATTTTTTTCTTTTGGAAGTCTCCCATGATTTGATTTTGAGGTTGAGATCCATGACTCACTACCAAAAAAAATAAAATAAAATAAAATTTAGTGGTGACTTTTAATGGCAACCCTAAATTTTGATCATTAAAAGTATAATTTTATGGTGACGTTTATCAATTTAGATTGTCTACTGTACACAAAGTGTTGTGCACAATTTAGACAATTGGATCATTAAAATCCATTATGACCGCGTGTGGTCATTATTGATCCAAGTATCCAAAATTTGCATAGCACTGCCCTGCACAGTTGGAAATCCATTTAGGACATTTATGGGTTATCACAATAAGTTGTTGCTAGAAATATGTTTGGACATTGATGGTGTAAAATTAGTGACAACTAAATGCTTTTTTTGTGGCAACCCAAATTGTTGCTAATAAATACTTCTAATGCAACTTCAAAAAATTGTCACTGAAAGTTTTTAGTGATGACAATTTTTAGGTTGCCACTTAACCTAAATGTTACCACTAAAAACTTTTAATAAAATCTCTTCTAAAGTCACCACTAAAACTATTTTGTAGCAAACCAAATGTCGCCGCTCAAGACTAAGCCAATAAAAGCTTTTAGTGGAAAAGTTTTTTTTTTTTCTTGTTAACACTAAAAACTTTGAGTGATGTATTTTCTTAAGTCGTCACAAAAGCCAATTTTAGTGCTATTTTTTTAAGACAAAAATAATATGTAATAAATAATAAAAAATAAAATGACTATACTTTTTAATTATGTTAGTAAATATTATTTTGTCATAGATAACAATTATCAAACGATGTAATAATTTGTGGAAATAAAATAATATAATAATGTAACATAAATGAGGTTTAAATAGTGAGTTGGTCTTCTAAATTTATTTATTATTTTAAATCAGTTCCTAAAGTTATAACTTTGTCTCATTATGAACCTTTTTAAATGAAAATCGTTACTAATTTAACATTATCAATCTCCTTGCTTGCATGGAAGCCATATGTATAATTTTTTTACATTTAAAATAATGATGTGATATCCAATCATCATTTGTAAAAAAAATACAAAACGCATACTCACTGTAACATGATAGAAGAATAATATGAGTATTCTTCAAGCTTGCAAGTAGTAGTAGAGAGGCATGTTGGCATCACTAGCAGATAGCATCAACCATGTGTAGATAGCATCAACCATGTGTCTACGCCATCTTCCTCACTTTCTTAAACCCCTTCCACTACTAAATCTATGTAAGTCTAGAACGACATCAACCTTTCTTCTCTTTATGATTACTCTAATCTCAAGGCCTTCTCCCACACTTCCACAACCCACCATGCCTCTCACACCTTGGTTCTTCATGACTTCCTATCCCACCCTCTCATCATACACTATCTTACAACAAGCCTCCCTTCCTTTCTCTTTACAATCCCACATCCCGCACTCTCCACTCTTTTCTCCTCAGCTTGATTTATGGCCCTAGCTTTCACAAACATAATCAACACTCCTCTTTTCCTTCTTCTTTTATTGCTCTCGATTCTTCTGCCTTTCCAACCAAGAAAAGGACTTGCGATGATATCTATCACTTTAGTGATAGATGTTTAAGCACATGATCAAATACAAATAATCTTCTTGACCGAACCACATTGCAAGGATCAAAATGAAACCAAATTAGAATGCAATATAACAATGTAATCCAGGTCATAATCACTCACGGAGTCTTTATTTGAAATCCTAAGCTAAAGGTACTTTCAAGCTATCCACTAAGTGTGTATGTAATCAAAGTAACCTTATAAGCTAATAAAAAGAACCTAATTAATTTTTTTTGGTATTTTTCTTGCATTGATAAATGAAAGTGAATGGGAATGTATATAATGTATGCTCTTGGAAATGAAATGTCAACTATCATTGTTCAAATTGTTATGGGAATAATTCTTCATTAAGTTTTAAGGAAAAACCTCAAGTTAACACCTAAGTAATTACTCTTACTAACATAACTAGCATATTCTTCATAAGACACTATCAAGAATCCACTTAATGTGTAATTAAAATTAGACAAAAGCAACTTATTCTTCTTTTCAAAAGTTTTCAATCGAGACACTCAAATATAAACATATAAGATTATATCATCTAATTATAAACATGACAAAAATATTGTCATATAGCAATGCAAAGGATATATTTTCATAGAATCAAGTTATAGCAAACAATTTAAATCACAATTGCTCAATATACATAGATAATGTAACCAAAATCTAAGTCTAACAACTATATAAAATTACCTAGAACTAGGAAACCAAATACATAATCTGAAAATAATATGGAGATGTTTAACTCTCTTTCTTTAGCATAGGAACTCAATTCATAATCTTCATCTCCAAGACGTCAAGACTCTAATCACACATAGGAAGAGGTCCAACAACTTGGTTCACTTCAACTCTCGTGCAAGAGATGGAGGATGAAGAAGGAAGAAGAGAAGGGAAGAAGAAGAAGAAGAGATGGAAGACAATGAAATTAAATGGGTGAGGCATGAAGAATGGATGGAGAAAATGGGACGATTGTGAATGGAGAGAATTAAGGGAGTGAAACATCGAAATTGGGAGATAAGATGAAATAGATGGGAGGCGTGAATGTGAAGCAATATGGAGAGGGAGATGTCGATTATTTTGGGGTGTGAAGATGTCGAAAAATTTGAGAATTTTCTTGGGTGAAGAGAGCGTGAGGATTAGTGCAAGGTCATGGGTCATGGGTTTAATGGATCTTGGGCTGTATTTTTTTTTTTTTTTTTACCTTTTTTCTTTAATTTTTTCAAGATATCCTACAATGCAAAACAAGCCAATGTAATATCATTCATTACAAAATTTTATAATTAAAGAATAATCACAAAAAGTATAACAATTTAATCCTTTTAAATCTAATTTTCATGCAATCAATCTTAAACCAAATTTATCATAATCAATGTATATCAACCCAATGAAATATGATAAGAATCCTAAAATAATAAATAAAATAATACAATAGGGACTTATCACTCCGGCTTGCACCGGAGCCCAAAAATAGGAATTTCTTTGTCTCTACTATATATGAAACTCTTTTATATTTTATAAATATATTATTTGTATATATTTCATATATATATATATATATATATATAGATATATATTTCATGTATATATATTTGTAAAATAAAAAGAGTATATTTAATGGCGTATAAAGGAATAGGCAAACTATATAACTCAATATTGATTCATAATAGCACATTTGAACTTAATTCAATAATTAAAAATATAAAAACTTGCTTGAAAATATTAAATTGAAAGTGTAATAATTAATGACATTTAAATATATAATAAAGAACAATAACAATGCCACATAAGTGTTTTTTAGAGTAACGTATTAAGCATTCAATATAAATTTACTAACATAAAGTAATTTAGTTAAACAAAACAAAAAAAGACAAAGGATGGATATATGGTTATAAATTTTTCAAATTTTTAGGTGCTATAAATAATAGCTCATGTATTATTCGTGCACTTAATTATATGAATGAATAAATCTAAAACCAAAAAAAAAAAAAAACACACACACACACACACTAATTGAAGACACAATAGTTATCTTCATTTGTACTTCTTAGGATTAACAACATATAATAAGGAAAATCATTTTGTTATAACCGCTATGTTTCAAAGTATATATATCCACAACAAAATAATGCATTTGCTTATTTCTTCTTGTACTTCCAAATATTAGCATCGCATCACATAATAATGAAAATCAATGCTTGAATTTGAACTCTGAATTTATTAGCCTAGAACTTATACCTATGCAGAATTGGATCAAATCTAATCTGAACTTATCAAATTTATGACATTAAATCCACAAAGTTATTAAAGACAACAATTTAATATCATAAGTTATTAGCACATTTGGGAATTGAGCTCTCTATTCTCCCACATGAATCCCCAGAAGGCCCAGAGGATGATCATACTATGGGCCAGAAGTGATAGTACTAGGCCGACATTTTGTTTGCTAGGAAGTAACTAAACACAAACTCTCTTGGACTTGGACTTGGCACACATGAATATAATAGTGGATAAATTTTTCAAAAAAAAAATTGTAGGAAAAAAAGAGAAAATTTAAATTTTATCTAATAATTTATTTTAAATTATTTTCCTTTTATGTTTACAAAATATTATTGAAAATAAAAATAATTCTGAAAGCTTATAAAAAAAGAAAAAGGAGAAAAATCATCTCATACATTGACCACATCTTGATTATTAGTTCAAAAATGTGTTTAAGCATAAATAATTTAAAATAAACTAAATTTTTATTTGGATAAAAACCTCCAAAAGTCAGAAGTGTTTTTATAATTAATATCATTAATGAAGAGAGTTTTACCTAAGAATATTGTAAAAACAACTTACTCTTACATTATTTTGAATCGAATTTTAGAACCGCGAGTTTGTTAAGTTTTCATTTCAAGTTTATGACAAAAATAAAATAAAATGAACTTTTAAAAGTCTTATAAGCTTTATTTTACCAAACTTATCCTTACAAATCACAAGTAATTGCTTACAAAAACATAAATGATAATTAATAAAATCATTTGAACACTAATATTATCAAATTACATAACCAACTTTTAAGGTTATGGAGAATTTGAGCCATCTATCCTTTCATTCTTTTTAAAGGATACGGTTAAATTGCACCAAACTTCCTCAAACTTCATATTATATGGACAAATTGTCACAACCCAAATTTATTGGTCATGACCGATGCATAAACTAAATCAATTTAGCCCAATCAACTTAAGATAATATTTTTTTTATGTTTTCTAAAAAAAATATCGATTTAGACACACTTTGAAATATAATTCAACAATTTCACAATGATATTAAACTAATAAACTTAATAATGTCTCAAAATATATATTTGGTATAATAAGGAAATAGCCTACGGAAGGTTTACAATACTTCACAATATCTATAAACCCCAAATAGACTGACTTTTAGTAGCCACTATTTTGGAGTCAGATGTACACTGTGATTAACCCAGAATGACATATCAAAAAGCCTGGATAATATGAAAATTTCCAAAGCAAATTTACTAGCACTTACTAATATAAAAATATTAAAGAGAGAGAGAGATGTAAGTCTACTATTAACTTAGTAAGTGAATAAATAACAAAGCAAGCGGCAATGGAAACAAATAGAGACCTTGGAATTTTTAACAAATAGCAAGTTTCGATAAAATAAGAATATTATTCTTAAACCTTAAATTTTATGTGAAGCAAGTATCACGAAAAGAACCAAGTTCATCATATTTATATTCATTTACCAAATATGTTTTAATAATTCATACTATATCCCTTTATTTGATTCATCTCAATATCTTATATCTATATCCTTTCATTAGATATGTTTCAATAATTTATACTCATATCTCTTCGCTAGATACATCTCGATATCTCATATCCCTTCACCGGATACATCTCAATGTCTCATATCCATATCCTTTCAATGGATACGTCTCAATAATTTATACACATATCTCTTTACCAAATACGTCTTAATAATTCATTTCAACAAGGTGCACCAAGGTCGTTGCCTCAGCTAACGGCTACAAGGTTCTTACATAAAGTCTCATCCATCCTTTAAATTATAAAATCCATTGAATTTTATAAATAAGATACATAAATAAATAATTTCATTTAAACATATTTACTACCATAAAATAATTTAAATAAAAATAATCTTGAAGATAAAATAAAATGAAGAGTGATTAAGAAAGAAGTAACAATAATATAAAGGATTAAAATGGTACTTGCATTCAGATCACTTGAGAACTTGCAAATAATTTGCATTTATACCTCAATTACCAAATGTAGAAATCATAAGTCCTATGTATAATATCTATTCAGGCCTTAATCAATTATATTGAATCATATTCCTAATAATGATAACCATCTTTTTGGGGGCAAAAACTAGGAATTTTCATTTATTAGTATTTCCTTAATCAATCTAAACACTAATCATAACTAAATACTAGACAATCATCTGTCATTCAATTACCTATTGGTCAACCACTAATCATTAGTGCAAAAATACCAATTATACTTGGAAGAGGAAAAATGAAACGTCTAAAGTATTATTACTTTTCTACAATTTAAAACTATATGAGTGTCTAGTATTTTAAAAATAATAATTATTATTATAATACTCTTGACATTTTGGAATCCTCTTTATGTCTTAAAATTTGTTGTATATTTAGTTGCTACTTTTTTAAATTCAGATTGATGTAGGAACCTTTAGCATGGTTCATGTTCCAAAATATTTCTAGCAAAGAAATATAGTAACCATACTTTATAGTGACCACATAGGAAGTATAATTTTATCATAGATCTCATGAATTATGGGATGAGTTATTTTATCAAGGAACTCATGAGATTTAAATTAGTCATTTAGGCAGCATAGCCTACTATAGTATTTCTTATACAAAATCTATAAGGCTCCATAAATGTACTATTAAATTTCATTTTAGTGTTTTAATTCTACATAAACTATTAAATGGGATTCTACCACAATTATGTGTATAATATGTAGAAATTTTTGTATAAAGTACATCAATACTCTTAAAAAGACTAGTTTAAAAAAAATATATATATATATATATATATATATATATATATAATCCAAATAAAGAAATTGAAAGTTGAACCAAAAAATAAAGAAATTTGGTAAAATTAAAAAAAAAATACTATTTTGCTAATTATACACTCACTGATAAGGATCAATAGTAAAAATCCCTTACTTCTACAGCACCATCCCAATTAAAGGGGTATCTATAAAGTTACCTCTCATACAAATTAAAATATAAACGTTCCTTCCACGACCTTTCTCTCTTCTTTTCTCTCCAATTTGAATAAAAAAATTTTAAGTTACTATACAAGTTATTAGTTAACACTATACAAATAGTATCCAAACATATTTTTGTTTACAGTTTACAATGCAAATAGTAATTAAACACGCTTTGCCAACATTTACTATGCAATGAATTAAATTATATTCTTTTATCTTAGAAAATATTTTTTTCATTTTAGTCCCTAAAATAGTTTTATAATTTGTACCACAAATACTATTTTCTCCTTTCATTTTAGTTCATAAAATTATATTTTATTTTTCTAATGTTATTCTTAAAATCTATACATATATATTTTTAGGTTATTTTACAAATAATCACTTTGATCTCCAAAATTTAACAATAAATCCCCTTAAACTTTCAAATATGTGCAGATAATAACCCCATGTCATTAAATGGACCTCCACTAAAGTTTAACATTTTCAGCAAATAACTCATTTGAACTTTGAATTAAATGTAGATAAGCCATTGAACTTTGATTCATGTAGAAATAATCCATTTATTTATCATGTTTATTAGTAAACTAATTGACTAACTAATGGTAGGGGTTTACTTGCACTTAATCTCAAGTTTAAGGAAGTTCATTACTAAGTTTTGAAGATCAAGGGGTTATTTTCACATGACTTAAAGTTCATGGGAGTTTTATACAATTTAGCCTTATAAATTTCACAACATTTAACCATGCCTTAAAATAATTTGATGCAGGAGCTCTGCCCTTCTATAGAGGAACCTTTGTTGTAACAATTAAAAAACAGTAGCAGACAAGAAGCAGATAAGATTTTCACAAAGTAAAATGCTATTTTAGTCTCTTATATACTAGTTAATTCTTAATCTAGTCTCTCACTAATTTTTAGTCTCAATCTAGCCTCTAAGTTATAAGTCCATTCTCAATTTGGTTATTCACTAATGAGTCCAATCTCAATTATGTTCTTCATTGATTTTTATTCTCAATTTAGTCATTCACTTATTAATTTAGTTTCAATTTGGTCCTACACTAATAAGAAATTTAACACATGTTGTCCCTTCATTTCACTAAATTATAAATTAAATATGCTAATATTCATATTATAAAAGAACTAAATTAAAAATTACTAATCATAAATAAGGGACCAAATTAAAAGATAATAATAATAAGCAGCTAAAATGATTCTAAACTTACAAATAAGCTAGAGAAATAATGTTTTCCTCTTTTGAACTCTTCAATAAGTGATCCCCGGAAAAAAACAATTTTTTTCTCATTCTTTGCTTTCAAGCATTAATTAATTAGGACCCAGCTGAGAGCAAAGGCCATACCCTACGTTCATCAATTCAGGTGGCACACCAAACATTGAATAAGTCATTGATGATGCATGGCATTATATGTATCTATCTATGTGGTTACGCATTTTGCCAAATTAAACCAAGTCATCTTCAGGGGAACCTAATCTCCTTGATTTTTTCTTAAAAGAAAGAAAACTTTCTCTACAAAGCTAGTAATTAATATATAAAATCTCGAGACTTCGATTATGAATTAAAAAACAAATTACATTAACTTTTTTTTAATTTAGTTAAATTAAAATTTATTTTTCTTATTTTAAAATTACTCTTGGTTTTCGTCTAATTTATTTTCTATCATTGAAATTAATTATCCATATAATATGTGTTTTTTTCAACAAAAAAAGAAGAAGAAGTTTTACTTGATTTTCTTCATTATCGTGTTAAGAATAAAATCACGGTTTCATATTGTGTAGAAAATTAATTTTGTTATAAATTGGATGGGAGGTTTCTACAATATACCCATATATATTCAAATGTTAGTGTTGAGTGTAATTTTTGAAGCAAGAAGGGCATAAGGTATAATTTAGCCAAAACTTAGGGAAGGCAAGCATAATTTGTTATTTAAACATTTCCCTCAAAATTTTAATTTTAGAGTAAATTATCCTATAATTTCTTGATGTTTAGCGGCATTGATACCCTTTTGTTTAAACATCACTCAATTTAATTTGACATTTGATAAATACTGCAAAACCCTCCATTATTATTTACTTTTTATAACTGAAGTTTTTTTTTTAATTTTTGTAAGTGAATTGAAGTTTACTAACTCCTAAATGTGTTACTATGCTTTTACTCTTAATATGACAATAAAGATAGTTAAATTGATGTTAAACCTCAACACTAGAATATAATTTTATACCTAATAAGATAGTATAATCAATTAAATGAGTTCAATTTTTAACAAAATTACTATTTTGCATAAACTTAATTGATATTAAATAAATAGTAGGGGACGCTTTAGCAATGTAATTTAACCGAAATTCATAAGGTCTTAATATAATATTAATCTAGTACTCTATTTATTGTGTTTTATGACTTGCATTAAACTTTTTTTTTTCTACTTATCTTTCAATTTATGTATACAATTTTAAAAACTAAAGTTTCTAAAATGTTGAGCCGTTTAAAACACTCGGGTGATCTTGGTCTCAGAGTGTGAAGTCATTCCTGGCACTCATCTCCACGGCACTGCGTCATTTGAGCGAATATTTTTAGACAAAGAATGCAAATTAGATCACCATTAATGATGGAATTAATTGTATAAGTATTGAATAAATACAGATAAATTTGATAACAATTTATATCAATAATTCCAATTAGTTTCTCATAAAAATTACTGATACTTTATTTTCAAAATGAAATACTAGGAGGCAGGGTAGGGATTGCCTCGTCACTCTCCATCCATTAAAAATAATAATAATAATAATAATAATAATAATAATAATAATAACTAAAATTAACATTAAACCAAGTAAAAAAGTTGAGAAGAATAGGCAACACAATCAAATTAGATCGGCTCCAAGGGAGAGTAAGATGGAGGGTGATCACACCTTTATATTTATTGTTGCCAACGAAAGCAAAATAGGTAGAGGAGAGTTTATCAATGAAAAAACAAAGAATATTCAAATTGAATTTTTATTTTAAATACGTATAAATATAAATAATGAGTAAAATAACTGTTATGGCAAATGATAATAAAACATGCTTATAAAATTTAATAGTATTTATATAAAATAAATGGGGACAAAAATTTTCTGGAGCGAAGACGAAAAGTACTATATCCGTTTTTACTCATAAATTATTTTCGGGAGATTTAATTTGTCGCTTATGCACAAAAAAATTCCTAAATTGAGGTCCCCAATGGAGCAATCTTAACGGAATTCTCAAGTTTAAAGATTTTTGTCATCTCTAATTTTGGCACTTTATCATTAATACGTTCTAAAATTTTCTTATATATACTAATACTTATAAATAATATAAATATTGAGTGGTTTGGGATCATATAGCAAATGAAGGCCCAAAAAAAGAAAGAAAGAGTATAATATCATATACAAGTAGTTATATATTTTTCTTAACTAGAGATTTGGGTGACACAAAGACTCACATTCATAAAACAATTATTAAAACTTGACCACAAAAAGCTTTATGGTCAGTAGTGGTTGTGACGTGCATCTTCAAATGATTGATCTTTCCATGACCTAAAAAGATGTTTGGCCACTAACCAAAACCAAAACAAACCACTTGAATTAGTTAAACAAAGGAAAACTTATACCATGTGATTATATGTTTGGTACAGATAGCTATCAATTCCTCAATTTATTTGCATATGGATAGATTGAGTTGATCAAAAGGAGACATCATTGATATGGAATCTCCAAGTAACTTTAATTGGTGCAACTATATGAAAATAAGAATGAATTAAAAACATATTTTTTCATGCCATTTTCTTGTGTGTTAGTTTAGTTCAAGATTGCCCTCACACACACAATTTTAAATTTTATCACTAATTTGTGATATTTTTATCTCAAATTTGTTCCAAAATGATTAACTTGTTTGAAAAAATAATGAGATTAGAGATAGATTCTGAGATGTACAATTTTTTGTATCAAGATAACTCATCACTAATATTGTCTCTAGTCCCATTTGTAATTTATGCTTGAATTAAAGATGGAAAAGTATATCTCAAATGTATTTCAAAATGTATAGTTTTTTTTTTTTTTTCAACAAATAAACATGATTATAGACGGATTTAGAGATATAATTTTCTGTCTCAAAATATTTAAAGTTTGATTTCATTGATAATTTTTTTATTTTGAAAATTTATTTTCTAGAATTAGAAAAGAAAAATTTTGTCTCAAAATTGTAAAAGGAAAAAAGATTTGAACAAAATTATAGGGGAATTTTCCATTTCATTTTTTCTAAAAAAATTCCTTTTTTGTATTGTTTTTATAATATAAGTGAAACATAGGAAGAGCTTTGTGTTTATTTTATTTAAAAATGACATTAATTTAATAAATATTAATTTTTAAAAAATTATCATAATATACCATGCATATTAATATTTTTAATCACTTTTTATATGGGATAATACCCTATTGAAAAGGAAAAAACTAAACCCTTTTCAACAACTTACAATTTAGTCTTCCATCTTGTATAAGAGAATATTTAAAATATTATTATGTCTTTCTATATTATGAAAATTTTCTTTAAACAACTAATATTTATTGAAATTAAATTATTTTAAATATTTATTAAAATATAAATTATTAAATTTTAATCCAATAATTCAAGTGGAATTCAATGCAACTACTGTTGGCAACTGAAGTTTACCCAAATTCTTATGTGTTACTGTCAATTTTATATGAGATAAAGAACCATTGAAAGTAAACTTCTTCATGTACATTAAGCTCATAAAATTTTATATTAATTTGAATTTTTTCTGTATACAATCAATTGATTATTGAGATTAATATATATATATATATATATATATATATATATATATATATATAGGCAAATATTGAAACGTATAAAATATTTAAAGCTACTTGTTATTTATTGTCCAAATTTCCTTAAATATATATTTACACGATGATGACTAATAATTAACCATTAAATAATGAAGTATATACTCTATTAAAATCTATTAAATGGTGCGAGTGTATAAACTTATCTCAAGAGTTAGTTAACCTAGGAAAATTCCCACCCTTCAGTGAAGTCAAACATTCTCAATATACCACATTAAATGTTTGACAAAAAAATTATCTTTCTTTCTTAAAAAAAATAAATAAATATCTTAGTGTTAGATATTTTTTTAAGATTTTTTTTTTTGGAAAAGACGATTGGCTAGTTAGATGATGGTGCCTGGCATTTTGAGTTGTCTTTGGAATCGGATTATCTTTAGTAATGACATGTTATTGAACATTTATTAATAAAATAAAGGTCATTACGTTGAAATTTAATAATTTAAATTTTTTTATTAATGATGTTATATTTTTTTTTATAAATTTAGACTGTGATATTTTCATCAAATGATTTTTATTTTATTAAAAAAAACTCTAATAATCGTACATTATTAGAGATAATCCATACACTTGTCTTAAATAGCTGATTTTATGAGTAAAAATGGAAGATGGAACTCAATTCTTCAATATAATGGGTCCTCCTAAATCTTAAAAATAACTAAGCCTAGGATTAAGCACTTTCAAATTGTGTGTGCAAAATAGACAATAAATTCTTGCCGAATAACACTAATTTGCATCAAGCTAATACAATATAAACGCAAATCAATAGTTAAAAAACACTTTAAAAAACTTATTACAAACTTTAGAAATGTATAATTTAAAAAATACTAAACAAAGTTATAAAGAAAGTACAAAAGCGAGTAAATTATTGAAAATACAATGGTAATTACAATAGAAGTTCCTACCGAGGTTGTCATGGGTTTGACTCCTAAGCTCTCTTCTCCATTTATAGCACTTTAAAACCCTAATAGGTACATTTTCATGTCAAGCCACGATCACCTTGCGAAGTCTCTTGTTAGTTTTGTGGCATTGTTGTGATGAGTGTGATTTTTTCTTTCTTTTTTTTTCTTTCAATGAAATCACTTTTTTAGAAGAATCCATGGATTCAAAATTTATATCATATTTCTTATTATGCTCAATCTTTTGGATTCTCAATTGACGATTTCATCGGTTTTCATTCTTGACTGTTTTCTTGGATTGATGTGATACTCAACCAATTATATGGGCATGTGCTATCATCTATTAATTTTGACCGCTAATAACAAGTGGATTTGAGATTTGATCTTAGGAGAGTGAAAACTTTTAGATTATATTATATCTAAATTATCAATTTTACTCTCAATTAAGATGATATATTCTTACAAAATAAGAGAGGTAAATTTTTATCAACTATGGGATTAAATCAAATAAAATAAAATTAGATAAAAATTAAAATTTTAAAAAATCTAAGAAACCAACTGCCAGGTGCCAATATAAATCTACATTTCCCAAAATTTCATGTTACATGTTGTAAGATTTCTGTTCAAATTTGGAGCCATGAAGAGCGATATATATATATATAGCAAAAAATTTATACTAGTCGAAATTTCTTTTTTTTGGGCGCAACCTGCTCGTTAGTTTAAATTTTGGTTAGCTAACCATCTGATCGGCAAGAAAGATTTAGTCTTGAAACAAAAAATACAAATAAATAAGAAAAACGTATGGCTAGAAAGTACTTTATTGATTCACAGAAAGATATACTTAAAATCAATGGAATCGGATCTGGTCAATAATTCATTATTGGCATCTCTTCAATTGATGCATAAAATATTTATTTATTTGAATCCCCAAGAAGGGGTATGAGAATTTTCATTACTTCTAGGAATTGGGGAAGTATTTAAAATATTGTTATGTTTCCAAAAACTACTACTATTCAGTTAATTACAGCTATCCAACAAAATGAAACAATGCTCAACATTTACTCGTGATATGGTTTGAATTTGGGTCAAATATTCTATTTCTGGTAGGGCTCCCATATGTGTTCGTGCACACCAAAATCATTAATTTTTGGATTTAAATGTGCTTTATATTGTCATAATCTAAATCTTTGCATTGGAAAGGTTCTTTTTTGAACAATTAACGTTTGTCTATTTAAAAGAAAAACTTGTAGATTTCGTTTGGTATAAAAAATTAGAATTAGAATATAGAATTATAATTAAGAATAGGGCAAGATGAATCGCTATTGTGCTAATTGAATCTAATTAATGTATTGTTCATTCATGTTAAGCCAATTTACCATTGTCATAATTTATTGAATATGTACAAGACTCAATAATTAGTACTTACACTTCATAGGTACAATTAGGAAAGCATATACTCTATCTACAAGATGTTTACACTTCCTAATTTCTTCTTAATCAAATTTTCTTGCATTCAATCCAATTAATCAAGACATAATTCAGTACTAATGATGTTTAAGCAATCATAATTTGATCATGAATAATGAAAATTCAATCAAGAGCATTACCAACTTGTAACTACACCATAACCTTTATAACAATCATCATTGAAAACCCATAAAATAATTATGAAAGATGTAAAATGAAAATCAAGTAGTTTATATTAGAGCAAAGTTTTGGAAGGAAACAAGAATTAATGAAATTATGAACAATTAATGACATCTTAAAAACATAAATTGTGATCAACACCAAATATGAGACATATCTCACATATATAATTCTAAAGAAACAATACCATCAAAGGCTATGAATAGAAGCAGCACTAATACTCACAAGGATTTAACTTTTCACAACAAATTTCCTTCCATTTGTATTTCAAATGTAATCATATTTAGAAATTCATAACAAAATAATTTTCATTTTCCTATTAGCTCATCACATTAGATGGGTATTTTGTCTCTTGTTTGTAGGGCTTACTTTAGAGTAACAACAGATACCTACACTTGCACATGGAAAGTTATTAATCTCCAAATGAACCGAATTGGTGTCCTACCAATAACAATGCTTTTGGAGCTAGACAAATGGGAAAAGGGTCATACATAACTCAACTACTTGCAATGGTAAATAACAAAGTGTGTTGCGCACAAGTGTAGGTATCCAAAGTCCTAACACAAGAAGATAATGAAAGGCTTTTAAAACCTTTTGCACCTTAAGAATTTAGGAAAGCAGTATTCCAAATACACTTTGATAAATCCCTTGGTTGAAATGGCTTTAATCTAACTTTCTATAGAAAAAAAAAATTCTATTATCTAATAAGGGAGGATACAGTTCAATGTTGCCAAAGTTGGCATAACAGGGGCCATCTTCTAAAGGATTCGGCAAACATCCTAGTAGTCTTTATTCCTAAAATCCAAAATCCTCAATCTTTAAATGATCTTAGACTTATTTCTCTCTGTAATGTGATCTACAAGATAGTGTCAAAGGTGCTTACAAATAGATTAAGAGGCATATTACCAAGTATCATTTTTTAATATTGATCGGCCTTTATGCCCAAGAGACTTATAACAAATACTATTTTAGTGGCTTTTGAACTAATTGACACTATGCAAAGGAAGACCAAAGGTAAGAGTGGTACTCTTGCTTTGAAGACATATATTAGCAAAGTCGATGACAGAGTTGGCTAAAGGATTGTATTTGATACTTTTCTATTTAATGGTGAGGAGGTAGGCCATATTATGCCACAAAGAGGGTTTCAACAAGGGGATCCCTTATCCCTTTATATGTTTATTTTGTGTGCAGAAGGCCTTTACTCATTACTAAGGCATATAGAACACAAGGGGTTAATGCATGGTTGTTGAGCTAGCTTTTACGGCCTAAAAATCTTTCACTTTTTGTTTATAGACTCTTTCTTTTTTTCTATAGAATGGATGAATTAAAAGGAATTTAGAGTTGTAAAATAAATCTTCAACCCCTATGAAGCAACATTAGGTCAGTTTGTTAATATTGAGAGACAAGGATTTTCTTTAGCATTAACATTGATAGAGTTAACAAGGAGGAACTATGTAATATCATGAGGGTGCACGCAACACTTAACCATAATAGATATCTTGGTCTTCCTTCTTTAATTGGTAAAAGCAAGAAAGCTATCTTTAGCTTCCTTAAAGATAAGCTATGGAAGACAATAAAAAACTAGAAGAGTAACTTTTTATCACAAGTTGGCAAGGAAGTTCTCTTGAAGTTAGTGGTCCAAGCAATTCTTACCTTTTTAAAAATTAACTCTAATACTTGCCTTCTCACATAATTAACCAGAAAATAAATAGATTAATATAGCCTCAGTTTGTAAAACATATAAACTTTGGATACAAATTACCTATCCAAGCATTCATTAAATTATCATAATCTAACAATGATTCACCTATACTAGAGTGCTCACCTTAAAGAATCACTTTGCAAGAATAACCCAAAACTTACTTTACTAAGATCACTAAAGAAAGAAATGGAAGAAAAAAATTAAGCCAACATAAAAAGTTGACTAATACACATATCATATCTAATTTAGCTTACCTAACAATTTAATCGTTATGCCTATGTTAACCATTATTCACATGAATTTGTACTATCTATCTTAATTTTATTTTTTTCCTAATTCTTACCATAGCAAAAAACTAACTCATTCCCTAAATTGCAAGACCATAGTTCTTCCTTGAGTTTATCAAAGAAGTGATTATGTTTTAAGCTATCACTTTTGAAGAGTTTCTTTTGTATTACCATTTTGATGCATGACCTCTCATATCATCAATCATTTTTTTCAACTCCCACAACATCAACGTGTGTAATATGATTCATCAATTGTGGTGGCCTAAGAGTCATTGTGTTTATGGGAAGAAGGTTAAAGGGAAGACTATTAATATTATTAACCTTGTGATGATTAATAAAATGATGATAAAATTCTTGATCATTCATATATTTTTTCAGTTCTTCAAAGAACTTGCTTCTTGGATCTTTCTTTCATTGTTAGTTCTTCCTTTTCATCCATTGCCTCTTAAAATAATAGCCTCATCTTTGGGGAAACCAAAAAGGGAAAGTGAATCCTAGTGTCATAATCAAAATTACTTTCCTTTGAGACATTTATTCTTTTATCTAGTGCTTTGCTTAATCATTGTTTTCTTTCAAAAAGCTTTGAATATCCTACTATGATCACAAATCCATTGCCAAATATGACTCTATTTGTTAGTATATATCCAAACAATCTGTTTTATCTTTTTTATTTCTATGGGTAACAAAGATTAATTAGCTAAATGCCTATCCATTTAGATAAATAAAATTATATACAAGGAAATCTTAAAATTTTTAGTTATAATATATGGAATTATACTTATTATTGAAGTGTGAGCTAATCATTAATTTTATTTTAAAATTTGTTAATAATGGTAATAATAATAATAATATTATTATTATTATTATTATCATTATCATTACTCTCTCTTTGCTTCTTTTAATTAAATCAATTTCTAAATTGTGAAATAAAAGATTTATTGATTCTTTCATATATATATCGAGATTTTGGTGGCTTAGTTTGTTTAAAAATCTATTACCAAGTGTGACTCTATTTTCTTTTATTTCTTAAATGTTCTTGTTTATTCATTATTCCTATTTCATATTTAATTATGATTTGTTAGTCGTTCTGCTTAGATGAAATTTTTGTTAGTCTCAAACAAAGAAGTTACAACAACGTATCATGATCACTAAAAAATTTTGGTCTTCAACTCACAAGAGCCCTAGGTACTTACATGTATTTATATACATATATTCACACATATATCCAAATATTCATGGTAAAATTTCAAGTTGGAAACCCCAACATGATGGAAGAATGGTTAACAAATGAAAAAACAAAATTGAACCGAAAAATTGAATTTGACATCATCTACCTAACCACACATAATTCTCAAACAGAGTTAATTATTTTATATAAGTGCAATAATATTTCTTCATCCCTTTGGCCTTTGAGTATGGAACTAATTAATTGTAGTGTTAATATTAGGGACAATGATGATGTGGAAATTTTGAGTCAATCAATGATTCCTTCGTATTTTAATCTAGATTCTGATAAAGGAAAAGAACCTTAAAGTAAGAAGCCTAGAACTTGTATATCATATGCGTGGAAATCTTTCACTAAGACAAAGTTGAAAGTGAAGGAAAACATATATAATGGATGTGGAGAGACATATTGAGTGGAGGTACAAATTTTGGTACTTTAAGTTTTCATCAGCATATTCCATAATGTCTAAAATTTTCTAAATTTCATAATGTTGGCACCATAGGATTAGATCAAGGAAGAAAATTGAGAGCTAGACAGGTTGATCACAAACCTACCATAGAGGTTTTTTCCATGGTCGTTATTGAGCATGATACTTCACATTTCATTTTTGAATATAAATGGATTAGGAAACTTCACAAGATTTACAATCTAAATGTGAAGCACATTAGTAGGAATAATATAATGTCTTATGTATGGAAATTCTATATTTAACAAAGGAAAAATT
Source organism: Delonix regia (assembly GCA_037074485.1). NCBI lineage: Eukaryota > Viridiplantae > Streptophyta > Magnoliopsida > Fabales > Fabaceae > Delonix > Delonix regia. Next base: position 11,681,157 of record CM073459.1, read on the forward strand.
GAAACAATTTATATTAAGGAATCCTACTAAATTATGTTTCACTTCTTATTGTTTGACTGGTTGCACATATGAAGAGTATACTTGTTTGACTATGCACTTTCTTGATGAGCTTTGGAAGTTTAATAGTATAATTTTCTCTTTTTGTAAAATAAAGCCACTCAACACTTGTACTTAGTTACTAACAAAGTGTTGGAATGCATTTTCTATTACATTGGACAATGCCTATACAAATGATAATATGCAAAGGATATTGAATGATATATTATGCTTGCAAAATGGCTTGTTATGTGATTATGAATCATTATATGTAAAGTGTTGAGCTCATATCTTGAACCTTAATGTTCAAAAGGACTTAAAAGTAACTAGTGGTGCTTTGCACATGTTTAAAGAGAACATTGATTATATCAAAGCATCAGAGGCAAGGATGAATACTTTCAAAGAGTGTGTGAAAGCAATTGTAAATATTAACACCAAAGTGAGTTTACAGTTGGATGTTCCCACTAGATGGAATTCCATGTTCACTATGCTTGAAAGAGAAATTAGGTATTGGTATGCTTTTTATGGACTATCCTGCCCTATAAGAATTTCAAGTTTTGTTTATCAAATGAAAAGTGGATAAGAGAAGTGCAAATGTGTGAGTTTTTATCTCAGTTAAATGTAGTAACCGACTTATTTTCTTATTCAAAGTTACCCCACTTCAAATAAATATGTCTTGCAAGTATATAAAATTGAATTTTTGTTGATGAAAATTAGGTGAATGTTGAAGATGAAAGAAAAGTTTAACAAATAGTGGAGTAATTATAAGTTATCTTTAAACTTGCTTCTATTCTTGATTATCGTATGAAGTTTACACTTATCTTGTAATGGGCTTGATTCTAGAACTTATCCAGATAAGCTAAACAACATTAAGATCACGATGCATCACTTTGATGCCCAATATGAAAGTAATGAATCATCATCAAGGCCAATGGGTGGAATAAATGGTTCAATTATGCCAACAATATCAACTTAGCAGCCTATTAATATAGGAGGTAATGAAGATGCCATTAGTGCTTTTGAAATCCTTGAAGTAAGTTTTTATTCCTTTAATAGTTTTACTTGTTTTTGTTTGTTACTTAATTCTCTTCTTATTGATTTATTATTTTTTATTTGTACTTGGAATATAGGAGTATATTATTTTATTAGTGAAAGCATTTCTTTTGCTGAGAAATCTAAATTGGACCATTACTTGGATGAAACCAAGTTGTTGACCCTAAGGATTAATGTTATAAGTTTTGATGATGACAAATATGTGACATATATGTTACAAGTATAACATCAATATGTGTTTAGTTTATTAATCACTAATATAAAATACCTTACACTTGAATCATCCTTTATATGATATATGCTTACTCATATCATATCCAACAAGCTTAATTGTTATATTATAATTTGAATTGAATATATGTAATTATAAGAATCTTATATACATGATAAAAATGTTTATATGGCACTAATTGCTATTAAAGTATGTATATTGTTAAATATGAATTAGACTAACTATTTAGTTTGCAAGTCAAATCTTTATGTAGGATGGGCCAAAGAAAGAAGAATGTATATTAAAGTAAAGAGTAGTAAATATCAATACCATACTCTACATAAAGATATAGCAAGCAAGAAAGATTTTTTAAGCTTTGAAGAAGTTAAAGATTTGAAGATTTGGAAGCATGGTTACATTAAGATATTCAATGAATTAAATAAGTATAATTATCATAGGCTAAGTGTTATTTTGTGAAATTCAATGATTTAGATTTGCATTTATTAGTCCATGACATTTTAGTTCTCAAAATATAAATTTGGACTTAAAAGATAGTGAAATATAGATTTTACTTAAAATCTTATTTTGACCTTTGGTCACTATTTTGCTTATATCTCACAAAGAATGTAATAATTTGTTATGAAACTTATTTCATTACAAAATAGACTCAAAGGAATTTTCAACAATATGTCATTTACTTAAAATTGAGTTTAAATGAAAAAGTTATGACTATCGATAATTGAGTAATGAGATATAGATTTTGCATAAATTATTTTATGACTTTTGGTCATTTCTTTTATCACATCTTCCAAAATATATTAGTTTTTCATGTAAAAATTTTTTGTATTAAAAACTAAATTTAAATAGTTTTCTAACAATAGGTCATGCACTCAAAATGAATTTTAAATGAGAAATTTATGACCATTTAAAATTAGGTCAATGTCGTTATGAGTGACCAGTCAACTGCCTCTCTCTGCAAGTCGACTAGGATATCACAGGTTTAAGGTAACAGTCATATTTCGGAAGCCAGTCCATTAGGAGACCTTGGAAGTCAACTAACATACCACAAAATCAAGCTAATAGTCATATTTTGGATATTAGTCGATTAGGGAGCTCTCAGCAATTGACTGACAGCTTCAGGAAAGCTTTTTCAAAAGTAAATAATAGCTCTTTTGTGTATCTAATTCCTATATTTCATATATATATATATATATATATATTCCAAACATGTTTTTTAGTATAATCAAGTGCTAAAATGTGATTTTCAACTTGTTTTACATTCTTAAAAGAGAAACAAATCTCATTGAGCCAAAACTTGCACATTCTTTATTATTTGAGCTCTTAGAGGTTTATTATATATATCTTCTATTTAAGAAAGTTTCTTTGAGTAACATTATTCATTGTCAATCTTTGTAAGACAAGGGTAGTATTTCCCTTACGAGAGAAAATAGGAGTGAGGAATCTCTTGGAGTGATTTTCTCTAGAAAGATTGGTGTTTTAAAGTGAGAAAAAAATTTTAGTTTGAATTGGATGGTGTAGAGGCTAACAAATACCCAGTTAAACTTGTGGAATTAGTAGAGAAATCTCAAGTAGAAGCTTGGGGACAGGATGTTGGTTTGGATTAGAGCCAAACTAGGATAAATCTTGGAGTTTGCTTTATTTTTCCCTTTTCTCTTTATAATTTGAGTTACTTTATTAATGCTCTATTTTTATTTTAATGTGTTGCATGAAATTTTGTGATTTATTGCTGGATACATTCTTTAATATCTACTTTCAATAATCTGATTATTAAAATGATCGTATGATTGTTCTAACTTATATGAAAAATATTTGAGTCAAGTTAAACTACATATCATTTAATGATATGTTTTTGGCAAAGAAACTTGTAATTTTCATGCTCCAAGCATTAACATTAGGTCTCCCTTAATTGATATAATTTTTTTTTGTTTTATATTCTTCTAAGTAACCTTCATAACAAGTTTTTTGTAAAGCAATTTAAAAAAATCAAATTTTTTGTAAACACCCAATTCACTTTCTTCTTACATGTTGGTTGCTTTGTCTAATAAAAGCTAAACCCTAAGTATGCTAAAAAGTTAGATGTCTTAAATTATTAGAAGGAGAATCAATATTGATTCCTTATCCTATCAAAAATGGCTCATAATCTACTTAGCATTCCAATCACTGGCACAATTACTAGTGAATCAACCTTTAACATTGGTTCACAAGTCTTGAAGAAGTATAGATACTTTGTTCTTCCAAACAATGTTTGAGCACTTGTTTCTACATGCAATAGGTTGCATGGTTTCCAATATGATAATGGTGATTTGTCACTTTCTTGTGTTGTATTATATATGTATCATGTATAGGGATTTAATGAATCTAATTACTTTTGAGTTTATTTGTTGTAGTTGATGTTGATCTTCATGGTGTAAGTGGTGAGATTGGTGGTGGTGGTGATAAACGCTCAACTATTGTTACAAGTCAAATTTTTAAAAATGGTTGATGATTGATGGAACTTGACCTTTTGGCTTTACTTTCTTATGAATGTGCCTCTTGGTTGATTGAACTTGATGTATTGAATCAAGTTTGTAATTTGTTAAATTTCATTGTTGATTTTTAGCTGCTTGTAAATTTTATGAATGGTTGAATTGATTTGCATATGTTATGAAATTACTGATAATGGTTGGTGATTTATGCTTGAAACAATTTCTTTTTTAGTTTATTTTTTATTTTTTAGTGGCTCGTTTAAACCATTAGGTGGGCCAAGTTTAGGCTTCCATCCTACTAAACTGTTATAGGTTAGTTGGTCCACTTTGACAGATCTAGATGTCATTGTTTATTCATAGTCAAAAAGGTCATGGTAACAATATAGATGTGTAAAAAAGAGTTGTGGGAAATTGGGGTCATAACTTTTGATACTCATAAGAAAGAGTCATTTCAAATTCATACTACGGTAATATGGACTATTTATGATTAGTTGGCATATGCAAACTTATCTGACATGGAAAAGCATAAAAGATTGATTAGTAGTCATTGTATTTACCCATAAATTGCATAACTCCCATAACGATGTATAGAATTTAGATTGTTCACATGTAAACAACTTGCCTCAATCTATAACCCAACCTCTTCCTGAAAAGAAATTAACAGGGAGAAGGTATAAGTTTTGTTAACTAAATAGTATATTTATTTAACTTGATCCTACATGACTCCTCCTACTTTTTCCAAATCCATACATGGGGTGTTGTTGGGGGATGTGTGTTTAGATCTTTGATTTATATATTACTCAATGATTGGTATGGAACTATAAGAATGAGCAAAAATCTTACTTTTTGGATACAATGAAAACATAGAGTCCATTATAAAAGACAAATCCAAATCTGAGGAGGTAAATACTATTAGAAAATCAACATGTGTAAACCTAACACATGAAAAAGGTATGAATCACACACTAATCATGTTCAATTATTTTAATACAAATTGTAACTTGAATATTGTATTATGGTATAGTAGGTCATGCTAATACTATGGGCCTACAAGAATGCTAGATGTATGAGACATGCATGATAATAAGTTTATTATTTTTCAATTGGATCCACTTGTCCGTCCTATTTGTGAGGAAGGAAGAAATTTAATTTTTTTCATCGGTAGCTTGGTTAGTAGGCATCAATGAATTAATTATGCAACATGGGAAGATATGCTAAATGAATACAAAGAATCAATGCTAAAAATAATATTGGTATTGTTGCTTATTCTTTTCCTTATTATGATGTTTTTCTTTGTTTGTACAAACATTAGTTGACATCTCTTTGTCCCACTTATTTAAAGAAAGTTTGAATATTGTTCCTAGACTGGATAAAAAACAAGAAGAAATTTTGACAAACATGCTAAAGTCTAATATATGTGACAAACAGAGATAATGGAATCATGATTTGAAGAACATGGGACATGAGAACAAATGGCCACTAATGTACTAGATTAAAGGGTTGATCCTCTTCAATATCGTCATTTGGTTCATTATTGGTGTTGTTATATCGGACAAGTAAGTTATTAGTTAAATTGATAGATTCTTGTATATCATGATATTGAATAACTTATTTTTATCCTATTGTTTGCATTAATTTACAAATAAGAATTAAGCGAGATTAACAAAAAAAAAATTGTACCAAACTTGAAGATAATCATTGCATGGGTACAAAAAGTCTCCTAAGGCTAATTAATGAGAATGTTTGTTTTCTTTTATGGTTTAACTTTTTGTACCACACACATAAGTTATTTAGGTTAAGTGGTTAATTTTCTTTAAATTTTAGGCAAAACAAGGAATTGAAATGCAACCTAGTCATGTACTGGTTTACAATGGTAAACTAGCAAGGACAAAAGAGTTATCACCAAGCAAGTTACTGAAGTAATTATAAGTTTTACATTTCTATTTTTTCAATTATTCATTTCTTATTCAATTATAATAACTTTAGAAGTAATTACACAGTTAGGATGTGAAGATTTAGATTTTATATTAAATATCCATCTAGACTTTAGAACGAGATGAAAAAGTTTATCGATGCCTAAGGAAGATCAAAAAATTCTAAAATCCCTGAAACCTATATATCTTGGAAGGATGATTATGTTTTAAAAACTTCAGACCTAAAATGAGAGGATGCATGCACTATTTGGTAAAGATTCCAATTGCTAAAAGCTCTACTCCGACTTCATTCTTATATATCAAGGGTTGAGGCCAAACTTTAAAATGTTAAAACTTTATTAACAACTGTTTTGACTTTAATTCAATGACTTTCTAGTGATGAAATTAATTATAGAGGCAGCATCTCCAAGTTTTGATATAATTTTTATATCATGTATATAATTAAACATTATACTTAAATTACTTATGAACACAATTTTGCATTTTTGCTTTCTATACAAGTACTAGATGGTGATAGTGTCCCTAATGGCCATCCAAGATCTCTAACTTCAAACAATCTCAATGGAAATGGTATATCTGTAAAGTAAATGCATTAATACTCCTTATCTTAAAATTTGGTTTCCTTCCACATTACTAAATAATGTCAATTTTAACACTAACATTATTGATTTCTATGTACAAATTAGGATTAACAAGTTTCAGGCATATTCAAAGTGCTCATCTTATATTAGAGCTATTATGCAAGCTAAAAGTATTATGCATGTGTACTTCTATAGCATTGACCCATTTTGGGTCCTTTTGTCATATGATTTGGAAAAATATTATAGAGTAACCAATGGGTGGACTGCTTATATTGTATGGATTAGACCATTATTAGAATTTCTTTATTATAATAATTTTCATTTACTTAATAGTTTATAAGTTTGTATATTTACTTTTCTATCTAGATTAAGTGAGAATCAACATATTGAAAGACGAATAAACCGAGAATGTGAAATGAATCAAATCTTAATGGTTATAGTGACAACAAAACGTTCGTGGGTAGAAGTTTGAGTGACAGCAAAAAATTCGTTGGTAATGGTTTTAGTGAAAACGAAAAGGATCTATGAAAAAATTTTAGTAACAGCAAAAGGTTTGTGGTAAATATTTTAGTAAAGGGAAAAAGTTCATGGATAAAAGTTTTATTGAATTTTTATTATATGATGTAGTGCCAATCATGCTTCCATGGGTAAAAGTTTTAATGTTATATGCACAACTTATGAAACTGTAGGTAACTGTTATACCCACAACCAAAAACCATAGAATAAAAAATAGCAAATCTGACAAAAATTTAGGCTCTTAGTATAGATCATTGAAATTATATCCACAGATTTATACTTTTTACCCATCAAAACTATAGATAAATGTCATTTTTCTTATAGTATCTCTTATAACACTATTAGGGGACAGAGAGCCCAACATTAAAAAGATCATCTTCCTTGCTTTACAAGAAACTAAACATAAACTTTAATCTCGTATCTTGATTTAAAATCTTAAAACATTAAATTACACAATTTGTACTCTCTCAAATTTGATGACGTACGTTTACTATGATAATTAATTGTATTATGGCCGTTATGTGCCTTTTTTCCAATAGTTGGAAAATATAAAACTTTAGCCTAATGTCCAATTAATGATTCCCTATTAATTCGTATCTTTGGTTTTTGTCTAATGATTCCGTATTATGTTTATATGAATAATGAAGCAAGAACAAGATTAATGAAACCCCTATGCCTGTGGTTAGTCGTGGAAAAGCGGGGCAACCGAAAAAGTTAAAGAGTACTTTGCATGCCAAATTTCCACGTAAAGTGGCCACAGCTTTATTGGAGGCCTTGAGATGCATGCGCATGGATCATTAACCTCTCTCTTTCTCTCCCTCTCTATATTCTATTATTTAACTTTTTCAAATAATATTTCTGAATTATTAAAAATAATACTTGTAAAGTTCTGGAAATATATGTAAAGAAAAATATACTTTTCGTCTAACTTTTCATAAAATTATTATTTTAGTCATTTATTTATTAAAATGCCTAAAATAATTCTTTATTTATTGAAAAATGTCACATTTAGTATTTAGTTTTTATAAAATTATCAATTTATTCATTATATCAAATCCTAAGCCCTAAAACTAAGGAATTAAATTTAATATATATTTTTTAAAGTAAAAAATTAAGTGTGATATTTTTTAATGAGTAAAGAGCTATTTTAAGAATTTTAATATGTAAGAAATTAAAATAATAATTTTGTGATAAGTGAGAGAGCCAAATGATATTCAGCTTAATATATGTAAGTTTATGATAGATTAGATCTAGATACCGTTATTTATATTTTTGTTATCAAGTTTTGTAATTAAAACATGATAAGTGTACATAAAAAATCATACATTTATATATTTTAAATGAATAATAACACTAAAAAATATTAAAAAATGTATATAATTTTTTATTTAATAATTAACAATATTTGTCTATTTATAAAAGAGACATTATTTTATTATAAAATATAAGTAATATTTTGGTGAGGTTGAGTTAAAAATAAACACACAAACAATCACAATACAAAATGATAATGTTCAACTAGCTAAGGCTGTGTGCACCTCCAAAGTGTTGCCCAGACGAGCGCCACGTGTCCGCATCACCTCATGGCTTGGGCCATGTTTGCCAAACATCCCACGTGAACATACGACCCCTGTTCTCAATATCCTAGAAGGCATTATTAATATGATGGTGGTCTCAAATTTGAAAAACACATCACGTTGTCCCCTTGCTCACAAAGTTTTAGCACTTTACAAAAGAAATTATCATGGATGCGTAATAATAACAACTTCGCAGATTTTTTTTTATAAAGTTGTGAAATAAAATTTAAATGAAAAAAATTATTATTTTAGTTGTCAATTTAATACTGAATTATTGTTTTAATTTTTTTAAATAATCTTACACTAATCAGAATTTATAACTTTTGATCCTTTTAGTTAATGAGTACTAATAAGTACTTGGCAGATTTTTTAAAGAAGATTATACTTTTAGTCTTTATAGTTTAAATAATTTTTTAATTTACTCTATGTCATTATATTTTTATGAGAAAAGTATTAAATTAGTCTTCTACTTTTATACTTTATCGTAATTTGATTCATTACAGATTAATTACTACAAATTAATTCTTTAAAAATTTTATTTTATATAAAATTAATTCTTTATTAATCTAAACAGATAAATTAATTGTATATGAAGTTAAATTTATAAGGGGCTAATTTGTTATAGTTAATTTATGATGAATCAAATTGTCAAAAAATGCAAAAGTGAATGATTAGTTTGATACTTTTTTCTTTCATATTTTTATCAATATCTTATCATGTATATGAGTTAATTTTATTTCATTATCTTCTTTTATCTCTTTTATTAGTATAAATTATACATATTTATAGTGTTAAAGATATTATATAGTTAGGTATATTAACAAAATTTATATAAAAAAAATAGTAATAAGGACTAAATTAAAATATTTGTAAGGTTTAAGGATCCAATCACAAAATTTTAAATTATTGAGATCAAATAAAAAATTGGATGAAACTATAGGGTTGATAGTATCATTTTACCTTTTTTTTATGAGATTGTGAAATAAATTCAAATATATGTATTTATTTTATGTAAATTTGGTAAGTTATAAAATCAAACCTTTAAAAAAATCCACAAAAATCATATATGTGAATTGACCCGTATCGATAAGGAAGTGATTATATAATAATCGCAAATCTTTTAATAAATTTGTTGTAACCTTTTCAATGAACATGAAAATAGAAAAGCACGTGCCATGTTAAAGTTAAGGACAAGATTTATCAAAAATATTTTCAGTGGATATTATAAAGTTATTTGATAAAAAAAAATAATTAGTAAAAGCATATGATAGCAAATATCTAAATATTATAGATAAGTTTTATTTTAAATTAAGGAGTATTAACTTTTTTGCTTTTTGGTATATTTTTAATTTTTGGAAGTTTGTAATTAGAATTTAATTTAGAGTGAAATGTATTTCAGGAAATCCGGATTGGTTCTGGTGCCTAGTTTACAAAATTAAAAAATTTTATATTTAATAAATTATATTACTAATTTTTAGCTCATAATTATTCTATAAATTTTTTAAAATAGATAAATATGATTAATAGTTTTAAATGTCCAGATAATTTATAATTGGATTTAATTTTAAGTAAATACAATAACAAAAAAGTAACTTTCAGAACATAAATATAATAAATAATTACTATTTTATACAATTTTTAAATATTCACATATTAAAATAAAAACCATATATTTCTTTTCTATAATAAGGAAATATTTACTAATATTTTTGTCATTTATGTGTATGATAAAATTATTTAAAAAAATATTCATGATTTTTTCTTTAATTATTTGTACAAAAAATAATTATTCAATTGAATAAAAGAAATTGACATATGCGTATCACTTTTCAGAAGTTTGTGAATGTTAATTTATTTTTCTCATTTGATAGATATTAGTTAAATGGTGCAGTTCTTTCAAAGTTGAAAGTTTATACCCTAAACCTAAAGCATTAATATAAGTAAATCTTGTTTATTTATAAAATCTCTGTTAATGAAAATTAAATTTTAAAAATGTATGGTATGTATTAGTTTATAAATTTCCTGAAATTCGTGTCCTCCCTTCGCTTAATTATAGTTTATTTTGAAAATTATTGTGGTGATTTGATTATCACGATTTACAATCTAGCACCCAATCAGTTAGAGAGAAGGAGAAGATATTCTTGAGAGCTACCTCTAATAACACGAACCAACATATTAATTTAGATTTAAAGATAAAAAATCATTTTTAATATACACGAAATTAACTTAATTAAATTTCAAGTCTAATTTATTATATACAGAGGTTATTGCAATATAAGTAATAGATTAAGAAATCACTTGGGCCAAGATATAAAATCTAACTCAAAACTTAACCGGTTAAACAAGTTTAAGTTCATTTAACCTATAAAAGTTATAAAAATTCAAAACAAAAACTAATTCAATAATTAAGCTAAATATTATATTCTAATGCCAAAAATTTATTTTATTGTTTATTGTTAATTAAATATTGAATATTTAAAAACAAAATAAGGATAAAAAATGTTGACACATTATAATATTGAATTTTTCATAGAAAAATTTTACAAAATTTATCAAGTTGGTCAACTTACAAATTTATTGAAATGGTCTATTTTACTTACAAGTTAAGTAAATTGAATTATTTTAATCTATCTATATTAATTAAATTAAAAATTTAACTCAGCTTACTAAAATAATATATTAGACGAATCAATTCAATAGATAGAATTTGTTTTAACATCTCTAACTAAGTTGCTTTTATTGTTCCTAATTATTGATTTTTGTTTTCCTTCAAAATTCCTCTTTTTTCTCAAACTTCATTAAAATAGAATTAGGCTTATATATACAATTTTTATATCTAACTCATATTCTTTTTGAATCAAGAGATTGTGTATAAGTTATTTTTGTAAAAATATATAATTTATAACAAAAAATAAATTTTAAATTAAAGGGGTATTAAAATTATAAACAAAAGATAACCTGTAATTTTCCATTTTATTATTAAGGTGTGTCTTACAGAAGTTCCCGTATCCAAAGCTTTTCGGCCTTCGCCTGCACAGAATTGTCTGCCTAACCACAAAAATGAAAGAAAAATGTTGCTTTCCAAAAGATCGCAATCCCTTCTCTTTCCTGAACAAAACGCTAACGCCATAGCGCACTCACAAAGGTTGAGAGGGCGACAGATATGTGAGAAATAGACACCTTCGTGCGTAATACTCTTCCATTTACTGCTTCTCTCAGATCTTGGAAAAGTCCTACCCATTTTCAAACCAACATTCCTCGCACAGCCTTCAAGATTCTTTATCTTTCTCACTTTAATTCGTTCCCAATCGTTCTCTTCTCCATTTTCATGTGAAATTTGTTCGTTTTCATTGAGTTTCGGCCCCAATCTGAGTCGCTTGTTTTTTCTTTTTTTAACCGTCGTTTTGGGAGAAAATCTGGAACTGACCTTGTTTGTTTATCCGGTGGTATTGAACTGGTTCTTGCTCGGTTTTGGTCTTGTTCGGTTCTGATTTTTCCGCATTTGTGGTTGTTGATTGTTACGACTGAGGTTCAGGGGTTTTAGCGAGTTCAGTGGGGAAGATTTTGGAGTTTGATCTTGTTTTCGTTTCACTTATTGGCATTTACAGTTTGCTTGGATTGTTAAGAGTGGATTTTCAGGGAGAGTGAGAACGTCTGGGTTGGTAATGATGCGGTTGTAGCAGAGGGGATTGGAGGATATGGAGGATAGAGGTGGCTCATTTGTTGCTGTCAGAAGGATTTCGCAGGGTCTTGACCGAAGCAACACCTGCCATTCAAGTTCTGGTAAATGCTTTAAATTTCCAATAAAATTGTTTGGTAATTTTTTATTTGCGACTATATATTTCCGAAGGCTTTGTTTCGCTTTTTGCACTTTCACAGTAGTTTACTACCTTTTATTGCCATCTCTCTCTCTCTCTCTCTCTCTCTCTCTCTCTCTCTATGTATCTCTCTAGCGTATTTTTCTCCCAATTTTATGAAGTACGGATCTCTTAGTCGAGATCAAATTATATTCGAATAATTTGATCATAACCCAAGTCTTCACTTCCGCGATGCTTGATGATATTCTAATTTGCATTGGTGGGTGAATTCATATGTCGTATAAATTAATTTAAGTATCTTGCCAACTTATACTTCGTCTTGCTTGATTGATACGCACACGGAAAGTTTCTTTCCCCCATCCTCTCTCAGACACACGCACTCTCGCTCGCTCACGTTAGATTGTTGGAAATCTCTAATTCTCTATCGAACCAGTTTCACTACGGAAGATGCTACTTTGTGGCACCCACGTTTAATTATTTTTCCGTACTGTTCAGGATTAGAGCCGTCTTATATGCTTAAATTATACTGCCAGCCATGCAGTAGTTATCTCTATATTCTCTTTTATGAGACGCGCCTATATTAGTATATTGGCAAATGCACCTATAGTCATCTTTCTGGGACCATATAACAAAGTGTGAAGCAAAGTACAGATTAAGTACGTGAGAAGTGGTAAATTGTAAACAAAGCATGCTAGTGGTTATTAGTCCTCTCTGATGATGCTTTAAAGTTATGTCTTTGTAAAAATTTCTGTAGTGCTTGGTTTCAGAGCGTTTTTGGTTGTGTTTTAGTTTGAGAGTGGCATGGAATGTTGATCTACATCCACCAACTCCCAAATGCCTTAGTCTGCTGTAATTAAAATTTAGACAAACTACTAGGAATGTGTTAAAAATTTCTTTGGAGTTTGTTTAATTTGCTGGGAAGTGGGAACAGAATTTTTTAATGCGCATCAGGGATCTGACTGGACCAGGCTACTTTTAAATTATTTAGCAAATTTTAATCCATTTTTATGCTTTCTAGTTTTAATGTGTTTCGTCTTTGCAAGTTACTTTTGGCAAGAAAATGCAAAACTCATGCAGTCACATAAAAATCATCACCGTTACGTCCTTTCAAAAAGAAAGAAAAATAGGAAACAGTGAAATAAAAACGATAAAGTGTTCTCTTTTCTGTTGTGGTTCAAATAAGCTGGTGGGTTCTGATTTCATGTTTCAAACCAAACTTAACATCATGTACCGAGAATGATTAGCATGAAACTTTGAAGCTCAATCTTCATTTACGGACAGTTTTATGTTGTTACAGCTGAGGCTGTGGCAGGATCGGCAGCATGGCTTGGCAGAGGTCTATCCTGTGTCTGTGCACAGAGGAGAGAGATTGATGCTCGTCCCTCTTTTGATTTGACTGCAGCACAGGTGATATTTTTGTGGCTTTATTACTAAACTGCCAGTTAGTTTCCCATTAAGTTATTCGATTAGTTTTTCTTTTGATAAAAGGAAAAAAAATTTATTAGCGAATACGAGGAAGAAATAAAATACAATGAGAAAGGATAATAAGCTACTCTCCTCGAAAGAAAAAGTTATAATATAACAGTGAGCCTAGGAGGCTCAAGAATGTCACAAAGCTCTACTATCTCTTGCATATCAGACAAGGAATTTCACATATAAAATCCCATCTGCAGCAGACCAAAAAAAAAGGCCCCATGTGCAGGATATCAAAGAGAGGCTATTCACATTCTAATTCCATGACATGCACGAGGGGAAAGCAATGCCCTTGAAAATTTGAGTATTCTACCCCTGTAGAATAGAATGTTGCCAACCACAAAGCTTTGGCCTCTCTATACCATTTTAGATCTTTAAAGCATATTCTGAGAAATTGCTTTGAAGTGGAAGGACACGGCCAGTATTGTTTAAGAACTCTTAGCATATTAGAGCAAAGAAAGTCATGCCTGACAATGCTAAAATGTCTTGTTCAACTTAAATTTTGATCAATAACATGTGATATGTTGTACTAATTCTTCGTGGTTCTTTTTACTGTGAAGTGCAGATAACTAATTTCTAAATTTCTAAGTGATGGGTGCACTTATCAGAGTTTGGAGTGTATTGAAAGATCCACTTATCAAATTACAAACTGTTGAATTTAATTGTTGGCTTTTATTTATTTACTTTTTAATCTTGTTATCTTACATACCTTCGATCTGATTTGGGGAAGCTTTTGTTGAGTTTAGTGGTGTCAACTGTCGAAATACTTGAACTCTCTTACTGTCAAATGAACTTCTGGAGTTCATTAAATCTTTTTTTTTTTTTTTTTCAAATTGTTTTATTTCTTTATTTTTCTCTTTTATGCTGATTTTCTTAAGAGTTTAAAAAAGGGACAATATTGATTGATACCATTGGATTCTCCTTTTTCTGGTACAAGTACAAAGATTATTGGATGGTGATTATCTTGCTTATATGGTAAAGAGCAACTAGGGCATGTTTGGCTACATTGTGCATATTTCTTGTATTTGGCAGTGATATCTCTGAACCATCAGTAATTTAGAAAGGTGAGAATGTCCAAACTTGGTCATAAGTAGATACATGATTCCAATTTCTTATAAATGTTGACCTTGGGTAGTTGATTGTTACCTTTAGAGGAAGTTGAGAGCTTGAAACATTATATATCTATGTAGAATTGTATACCAAGTCTGAACTAATTTATCTGACAATATAGTCATGTAAAACTATCAAAGTTACCCTTTAGCGTTTAGATTATTGATCCATCCTCTTTGTGCCTTGCAGTTCCTAAGTAATGTCCATACCTTTATTGTTGCAATCAGAAAGTTTCTATATGGAAAGTAGAGGCCATTATAGAGTGAAGTTCATCTTTTTGCTTTTTTTTTGTTTTTTTTTTGGGCATTAAAATGGCAGCTTTTAAATAGAGTATTAGACACATTGTCTTTAGGTATTATAATAGAAAATTTAATAAAACAAATAATTTGGGTTGGACTCCTCTGGTCACTGTCAATATCATTTCTTTGTCAAATTAACATATCATGTATTTTGGAAATTTTTGTACTTATCTCCTATTTTCAGAGTTCTTACTTTGTAACAAGTGTCATGACACCCATGTTTCACCTGGTTAGTCTTTTCTAATAATTTTCGTTCCAATGTTTGCTCTACTGTATGTATTCCTTTCAGGATTATTGCAATGTGTCTACATCCAACATTTTATTGTACAAATGTTGTTATTATAAAATATAAGACACATGTATTCATAATGTTGAATTTTGGATTCTCAGGAGGAGTGCCTGCAGAAGCTACAGAGCCGTATAGATGTTCCCTATGATAGTTCTGTTCCTGAGCACCAGGTATCCTTGGTATTAATACTCTTGGCAACAAATTATTTTTTTTATCGAATATTCTTCCTTATGTGCACTATATATAAATTTTTTTTCTGTCATTTATGTCTGTAATTTATATTAACATTGCTGCTTTGTTGTAGGAAGCCCTTAGGGCTTTATGGAATGCTGCATTTCCTGAAGAAGAACTCCATGGTCTGATATCTGAACAGTGGAAGGAAATGGGTTGGCAAGGAAAAGATCCATCAACAGATTTTAGGTAGATAGTGTGCTGGTTGATTTCTTCTAACTGCCAGATCTTTTCATGGTCTAAATCCATGTTGCTGTTGGTTTTGCTTTGAAATGATATGGCAGGGGCGGTGGTCTTATATCATTGGAGAATTTACTGTTTTTTGCTAGAAATTTTCCGGTATGATCTCTTCCTTCTGTTTCTGTACTCCTTTCTTATCTTTTAATGAATATTATTTGGATTTGGTCTTGGATGACTAAATTTAATGTTTAGAATGCAAAGCCTGCTGTTATGAACAGCAGCTCATCATGAACTATGGAACACCTGCAAAATTAACAAAATACAAGTCAATATCAATAATCTTCAATAAGAAATATTGCCCAATAAAAATAAAAGTGACTTCTGTATTTTAATACAAGATAAAAGGATAGTGGTGCCATTGGGGATCTAAATGCTTTAAGAATATTCCGCCCTCACTTCCTCCCTTCCCTCTGTAATTTATGTATTTTATTTGTCTTTGAGGGATCATCACTTCTGATAAATCTATTTGCTACCTGCTATACATAAAGAAAACAATAATCAGCAGATCCAGACTAGTATATGCTGACCTGAAGACTTTTCCTATGCTTGGACTATTCTTTTTTGAGGAATTTTGGCCATATTAATGGATTTGTAGTTTGTTCCTTTTCCTTTCTATTTCTTCATCTTCAGGAAAGAGGTTCCAGCTTTTAAGTGCCACTATGCATAAGAATGATTTTGATATTAGATGGTCTCAGGATCTCTTCTTTTTTTCTAACAAATGGCCTGTGTCAAATTGCATGTGCTCAAAGATTGCCATAGAATATTATGTCATGCAAATTAGCAGCTTAAGTTTTATTTATTAATAACCTTTCATAGGGCTTTAAGAATCAGAAGCCACCAAATCAGTGGACTTCTTATGAATTGTGATACTTTTAAATTGCCATCCTGTTTGAAAGGATCACTTATGTATTTTGTTACTGTTGTACTGAATTTTCAAATATTGAGCTTAGTTGGTCCGGGTGACTTCAAAGAAAAATAGTCTTGTTTGGTTTTGTCTGCATCCATTTCTAATGTTAAACATCTCTTTAATTAAATGACATTAAATATGAAATGTAATATATTCTTATACCGTAGCTTCTCTTGCATCCTATATGGTCCATTTGGTGCTGAAACTGCTGTTTGTTTGATAAATAGTGAAAAAGTGTCCTTTTTGTTTCTTTTTAGGCAAGATAAGTGTCGGACATATATGCTTGTAAATTTTTCAGGGTTCAGTTATTTGCATGTCTTTTTATCTATGTATGTGACCCTTCTTCCCATCTCAGAGCGTCTTTGTCAATTTATTATAGTTCTTATTCCCTGGTAACTGTGAATGTTAATTTATTTTTTCATTCAATATAGTCTTTATCATAAAACTTAAAACTTTTCATTTTGTAGAAATCCTTTCAGGACCTTTTGAGAAAGCAGGAAGGAGATCGTTCAGTTTGGGAATACCCATTTGCTGTTGCGGGTGTGAATATCACTTTCATGCTTATTCAGATGCTTGATCTTGAAGCAGGTTCTTAACTTCTGTTATCAAAGTTTTTAATTTTAAATCTTCATCTTGTCTATGAGAAAGTGGGTTGCTGCCTATATGTAGCATGGTAATCATGGTTGAAAGTGTCCTTGAAAAGTGATCACCTAAGGGAAGCATTACGCTCAAACTGTGAAAAAGCGGAGAAAACATAAATCAACTACTTAGGCATAATATTTGTATCAAAATGTTTATAAAGATTCTAGTTCACAGACCAAAAAGATGTGACAGCTCTGAAGTTCTTAACAAATAGAGGCAAGCAGCTGGAAATTCTTAAAAGGAACAGAAACAATCTCTAGACTTCATAAATCGAATAATCAGATTCTGTTCCATTGTTTTTGCTTTCACCTCTTCCATTGGATTTATATTCTACGTCTTCTACTTCATGTGAATGAGGCAATCTGATTGTCATGGTTCCTTGGCCCTACTAGTGGTCCTCTGGTTTTGGTCTTTTTGCAAAACCCCAAGACATTAGTATCAGCAAAGTGCAAAAAAGGACAGCAGAGCTGAGTGCCTGCCGGGAAGCAAGCATCAGGAGGCAAGGAAATTCTGTCACCTTGCTTCAGCACCTTTGGGGTGCCCTTTTGCACCTATTAAGCAAAACATCAAGTTGCATGGGCATTTCTGTTACCTTGCCTCTGTGCCTTAGGTGTGCCTTTTCATGTATGGGCATATCTATTTCTGGATAATTGTGGGTGAATTTCACAGTACACCAAGCTGAAATTACTTTCTGTGTAAAATTTAAATCCTGGGCTTTCATCTGTGCCCTAAAACATCTATAGTTTAAGATGCGTATGTTAGTTGCCATATACTTTCTGCTTAGATCAGTCAAACTTTTGACAGTGATACTACAAACAGCAGTTGTTGTAATCATCTTCTGGATAAATGATGTTGCTGTTTCATGATTTAAGGGCTTACAGCTTTTGATGGATTCCTACGCTACCAAGGAAGAATAATATGTCATGATGGATACTGAAAATTGTGGCTTATCTGAAAATAGCCTTTCCAACCTTACAAATTTTCAAGCGAGTTTGTTTCTTGAAGTGAAATTAAATGGATGGTTCTTAATGCTGGCTGTTGCATATAGATTTCCTTTGCAAAGCAATGAATTCAGTTTGATGGTGACGTTATATTTAAACAATTTGCTTATCCTTTGCAGTCAAGCCACAGACAATGGTGGGAGCAACATTCTTAAAATTTCTTGCAGGTATTCTCAATCTAATTCTGTTCATTTCTCGTTTTGGAGGAAATTGGGGATATGTATCTAAGATTGATGGAGCTTTAATGTCAACAATTCTACAGTGGGGAATTAAAAAAGAGTATTTCAATGGGATTGTGGTTCTCTTTGTTCAATTATATATTTAACTAGTTACCTTTTGAAGGAACAAATCATTCGTGTTTGTTTGCTTGGCAGAAAATGAATCAGCTTTCGATCTTCTTTATTGCATAACATTCAAGCTGATGGATCATCAATGGCTTGCTATGCGAGCATCATACATGGATTTTAATGTATGTATTCTCTTACCTGCATCCTTCCTGAAGAGATGGGAAAAAGTCGTAGCACAAGCATTGTAAAATAAATTTCGTAGAGAGGAAAGGGAGTGGGAGGAGAGAAAAAAGTGGATTTAAGAATACTAAATTACAGAGACTTAGGGTATATTTGAATTGAAAAGGGAAGGAAAGAGACGACTTGATTTAGATGTTCTCCTTGGTATTTAAATCTAACATTTCTTTCACTTAGAGTTTGTTTGGATTAAGGCGAATAACAAAAAAGGGAAGAAAAGAAAAATATTCATTGAAATCTGATTCAAAGAAAAATTCACTTATATTCCCTTTCCTCCATTCTCCTGAATTTAAAATGCACGTAGTGAGGCAGCGTGAGGCAGAGAGAAGAAATTATACAGTTGAAGACGAGATTCTGAAACTTGAAAAGCACTAAGGGATGGGTCTTGTTTGGGCTATTTGTAGAATAGCTGTGGCGGTCCTCTTTTGTCATATAGAAATTATCAGGGTGAAATAATCTCAAACCATTGCGTCAATTAAAAGGTTGTCTTGGAGAGCTGTTCCTGTTCCTTTGCTGCTGATTTATACTTCGTAGCTCCTAATTCTAGTTTCTGAATTTGCTAATATGTACCTGTTACTTTGTTTTCTGACAGGCAGTAATGAAATCTACACGCCGTCAGCTGGAGAAGGAGCTTCTAGGGGAAGACTTCACACGGCTAGAAGATTTGCCCTCATACCAACTTCTTACATGATAGATGTCAGTTCATCAGTCTGCTTGCTACAGCTTGAAGGGTTTTGTACATGATGTAATGCTCCTCACTATAATTTCTCTTCCTGCCAATTTGGCATTTAACCTTCTTAATTTTCAGCAAAACTGAGCTCAAACTCATAATAAGACTGAGGGCCAACCTAAGTATGTTGTCATCATGGTTTTAGATGTGGCACTTGTGCCTTTAGTCTAGTTGGAGGATGGTATTGTTTTAAGACACTATGCCAGATTCTGAAATGTAGGTTTGTATGGTTCCAAGAGCAATTACATAGAAATGAATTCTGGTTTGTCAGTATGTATTATCTGAATTCCATTAATGGGCATATGCAGCTTACAGCAGTATTGTTTACAGGCTTCTACTTTGCATTTGTCTGTTCCCGTTTGTCATGGAATTAAAACCCTAGTTATTCGTTTGAGTTAAAAGGAAAATTCCTGCATATTTGTCTTTTTTTTTTTTTGGCATTATTATTGTAGCTTTAAGCTTTTCCATTTTATGCTTCTGATTCTTAGATGGTTGTCATATTGTTCATTAGATATGGATATTCAAATCCGTCTCCTGGTGGTTGATAATAGTGTCAATTAAGCAAGAAACCATAGACAATACTTCTATTGTCTATGTTGGATTGCCCTTTGTTGAGTATTTATTAAAATCGTGTAGCCAATGCCTGTGCTGTTGGTCCTAACCGGTTCAAATTCCCCAGTTTCTGCTTTACTAAGGAACTGCATAAACACGTTAGATTTGCTGACATCGGACCTGATACTAGGACCTTTCCAACAAGAAAGTTCCGGTAAAACAATGCAAGTCAACCTTCAATTTTGTAGTAACAATTATAAAATGTGGAACCAACTGGTAGAATAATTAAAGAAAACCACTGCAAGACAATATGCTCACATGCTTCTGCAGATGAATTGTTCAAGCAACCTTCAATTTGAAAACTAGGTTACGTAGATGTTTACATGATATGTGGAGTCAAACAAGGAAAAATTATGCTGCAACAGCGCTCAATTTCTGTAAATGAATTCATCTTCAAGACATGTTTAAGAGTTTCTTTAAATTATAAAATAAATATAAAAAGTTTGAAAATTTTATGTCAAATAAAAAAAATAGCGTAGATAGTTGGTCTAGTAGGAGAGTTGAGGGAGCACACCAGTTTGTGGCGGCGTGAGAAAAGGCATTGAGGAATTTCTTTTTAAGTGCATCAGGTATACCTACACTCAATAATACAGATGCAGTCCATTTTTGTTTTATACAATAAGCATCATGTGTATGGATATTAGAGATTTTTCAGTAATATGAAAATTGTTTGATAAAAATTCGATGACTAAAATTTTTTATTAATAACCACATTTAATCATATTGATTTGTATGATCACATGTGATTATATTTTCATTTATAAATTTAAATTGTTGTATTTTCATTCAACAGTTCTTATTTTACTAGAGAATCTCGCACAGTAGTACATTATTGGAGATGATTTGTTCAAGTATATGGTCTCAATTTGACCATTGAGTGTACACTGATTGTAAGAATTTTACTGACAATGAACACCCAAATCATGACCAAATGGCTACTTGAGGGGGCAAACTCGATGTCATCAATGTTTGAGGGAGAGGAAATCATGCGTAAGTTTCTCTTTAACTGCTAATCCTTTAAATGTAGAGTTACTCGTGGCTTGTATTTACTTCTTTTCAGAAATGTTGTGGATTTAGATTTACTTCTCTTATAAGATATTGATAGTTTAGGGAACAAATTTAATTTCCTTTTCCCTTAGAAGGCTTTCATCATACTCTACCTTTTACTAGCACTTTTGTTATTGACCATTATAACCTTCCTTCATGTGGTAGCGTTGTGCAGTATTTGTATCCATGGGGTGTGGATTTTGAAAGGAACCAGGCTACTATGTAAATTAAAAGTTGAACCACGTTAATTGCTGTCTTTCATATTTTTTACTATTTAATATTTTCCCCCATTGCTCGTATGAGGAAAATACTATTATGGCTATAAACTTATTAATGAACTGTCAATTTGATTCCTCATTCATTCTATTTCTTAAAATAATTTTATACTAATTAAAAATTATCAATTTTAGTCAATAATTTTAAAATAATTATTTTATGTAAGTTAATTTCGTTTACTCTCGTATAAAGTTCTGAAAGTAATAATTTTCAAACATTAGGAATCATATTAAAAAATAAAATGAATAAAGGACAAAAATAGTTTTTTTTTTCTCTTTTATCTTATTATTGGGTCCCTATTTACAGCATAGAGCTCCTTGCAACTTCCAAAGTCTCCTCTAACCTCTGTTCAGAATGATAAAAAGCTTGGGCTGTGTCTTCATGGATTAAAGAATCAAATTGTATCCTGGCTTAGGATCCAAGTGTAGTAATGGGTTCCTTCAAAACAACTTCCATGCAAAATGCATTTCTTAGCCAAAGATGGATTATACCTAGTTTAGCATCCATGAAACCACCAAGTTGCTGGAAACTGGCTTGGCATTAAAAATCTTCATGAAGAACGATGATATTGGTCGGAGGCCAATCTTCATGCATGTTTTACCATTAAGACCAAGTTCATAGCTAGAGGACTTTTAGAACCAAGGCCACTCTAGTTTTCTGATTCTGCATAACAGTTACCGTTTGACCCAAAAAGTGGGATTCTTAGAATTTGGATCCTATCCTTTTCTTTTCATCTATTTCGGAGATAAATAAATACAGAATGAATGTAACCCGCAATTTAAATGAGCCTAATTTAAATAGGTTTCATTCACTCTGTATCTATCTACCTCCCATATTAACAAAGAAATTGATGGAGAAAAATAGAAAGGATCCAAATTCCAAAATTGCCTTACTTGGAGCCACAATTTAAAAAGTATTGTTACAGATATAACTATATGATATAGCACAATATAATACGTAAGATACAATACTTTTAAAAATTTTAAAATATGGGTATAAATATATATATATTTATGTGTATATATAAAGTCCAATAAATGGACTAAAGATTGCATGTGATAAAAAAAAAATATATAACAAACAAAGATGATGAATAAAAAAAAATCAAAATTTTAGTAAAATAAGACAGAAAAAGATAATAAAACAAAAAATAAGATAATAAAATGATGTCACACCTAATTAAAGAATGTACAATAATATTTTAGTACTAATTTAATGCGACATTGGCACATTTTGAAACATATTTTATGAAAAAAAAAAGTTTAGACTCTTGTCACGTGTAGTATTATATACATTCTTCTATTTAAAGTCGCAGTCCTATTTAGAGCTATATGTGCTTCTTTGGCCACAGTCCATCCTTCCACCAATGGGAGCTTAAACCGATCCATAACATATAATGGGATGGATTGAATGAGAGTCAATTAGCGTCATTTTACCTGATGCTGATAACCTCTTTCTCCTTCGAAGGAAATGTGCTAATCATACTGTTACAGGAAGAATGGGGAAAAAAAAATGTAAATATCCTCTTTGGCTTTATCATGAGATCCAACGTCAAGAATGATAGTTGCCAATTGGTTCCTTAATCGTTTAGGTTCAAAGATGGACAACGAAATTTATTTAATTAACTTGCTTCCCACCACTAGTGCAGGGAGAATGGAAATAAGGTTGAAAAAGAAAATGAGAATGAAATGAAATGGAATACAATAAAATATGATTAGGTTTGGCTTGACATAAGGAAGAAAGAGTTAAATATTATTTTGGATTCTCATTTACCATAAGATTATAATTATGATCTATCATTAATTGAGATGTCCAAAATAATCCCTCATTCATTAGAAAAAGTCACATTCAAACTTTCATTTTTCAAAAAATATATCAAATTTAATATCATAAATTTAAAATTTAAGGTCTAGTAGAGTGACTAAATTTAATATTTTTAAAAAAAATAAGGAATCAAGTGTAATATTTTCTAATAAGTAAAAGATCATTTTGAGAGATCAAAATAATAATTTTATAATAAGTAATAGATAAAAATGTTTTTTTTTTCAAAGGGAATGAGAACTTATGAGCTTCACAATGTTTGGTAATACATCGTCCATGGAATGGAAATATGGAAAATGACGGGCCTAGGAAACTTAAATGGGAAATTAACATCTAATATCGACTTGTGGCCAAAAGAAAAATTTTTGAGATCGAATGTTTTGATGAAAGGGATTGGGTTTACACCAAAAGACTTCAAATCTTTGTCGTGATTGATGATTGATAGCTATCGTGCGGGGAACTGTTTGCAATTAAGTTTCAGCAAGTGGAGGAAAAAACACAGCAATTTCAGAGTTCTGCAAGTAAGAAATTTGGCAAGTTAAGGCCTAGAATAGAACTAACTAATATTAAAACTAATACATTAAATTAGTTGTCGTTTAAATATATCAGAATTAGTTAACATGTTTTCTTCTCTTCAACACTGGTCAACTGCTTTGACCTTCAACAAAACACCGACTTGCCTCTTCGTCGACATTTGTACAACTCCATGGGCACATACAAGCACCACAGAAGCGCAGGAAAACTAGAGCTCAGATGCAGAGCATGGAGGTAGTACTTTTTTTATGGGTGAATGTGTGATGAGTTTGTCACATTTGAGGGATTGACCTTTACCTTTCGACGGGAAATGGCACTATAAATAAAGCAACCAAACGTGGGAGTAGAATTCTCACCCATTCTCCTCCCTCCCAATCTCAAACGGCCCCCTTAATATCCATCACCACTAAACTACCTTTAAGAGAATCTCTGGTAGCATATAGCACACGAATACAACAGCAAATATGATAGCCCCCACAATACACGTACATGTTGATCTCGAATATGCAAATTGAATATTATTTCTAACCTTAGTGTTTTTCCCACTCCGAGTGGCTTATTCTGATCAGAAGTTCAATTGATCACAAAATTCTGCTTCTAACTTCCTTTAACAATCAATAGTATTGTTCACCCGGCATATGTATTACTATTACCCCATACCTATATTACTTAAACCCATTTTGAACAACGTATGAAGCTAAATAGAATAGTTACAAAGTAATACAATCTACAAGTATATGTAGTATTTTCATTCGCTTAAAGATTTTATAGCTACGTAAATAATTATATTATCTTATATAGTTAGGACTTTATATATAGCCAAATAGAATAGCTAGGACTTCTTAAACAACTAAAGTTTTATTATATTCACCATTACTACCACCACACGAAATCCGCCTTGCCATTACCATCCCTACTGAAATCGTTGCCTCCAAAGACGTTACAAAATCTTATTTTATCAAAGCCACATCAAAAATAGAATTCCATTGTAACTCACAAGTCAATGTCACCTTAAAAACCTATGGGCCTTACCCAAGCATTCAAGAACAACAGGGGACATACAGTTTGAGAACTGTGACTATAAATATGTTCAGATGCAAAAGAGATAACTAAACATTTGAACCAAAGTTCAGCAACAGTTGAACAGAATAGAGATAGGATGGCAGCAGCAGGCATATTTCACTCATAGATCCATCTGTGGACGCTGCTTTGCCAAGCAACAGGGCCCTCAGGGAACCATAAAGCAATTTCCTTCCTAGCACTTTCAACAGAATCACTTCCATGGATGACATTCCTGCATACAGAGTAACATGTTTACATTGTATGCCAAACCATCAACTTCAAAAGAAACTTCACTAAGCATCCAACAATGAATATGAAAATTTTCTCTGGAAATTAGTAACCACGAGAAATTCTAGTTGACAATATTGTCTAACAAGTTCAAATGCAATCTGCTTGCTGTCATACTATTAAGCATAAAGCTCTCAGTTCTCTTTCAATTCAGATCTAGCATTGAGTTTCATCATGAAAGTGCAAATGATTATATAAGAATTAAAGTTAAGATTGTGTACACTTCTCTCAGGTCTCAGAGAACATTGTATTTGAAACTTATGTTCTATAAGTGCAGACACTATTTAGTTCCAATGACTAGAACAGCAACTGTAGTAAAACAAATTGCAAACTTTTTCAAGATAAATTGAAAAAGAACATAATCTAGAGATGCATTAAAAATCACAGATTACTCAATACCTGCCAATGTCAATGGCAAAGTCACCACGGATCGTTCCAGGGTCAGATTGTGCTGGGTTTGTGGCTCCAATTATCTTTCGGCCAGTTGTCACAACATTCTTACCCTCCCAAACCATGGCAACAACTGGACCAGAGATAATGTAGTCTACCAGACCATTAAAGAAGGGCTTGGCAGACAAGTCCTCATAATGCTTCTCAGCAAAAGGACGGTCCACAGAAATGAGCTTCAAACCTAAACTCGAAGTCACAAAAATAATCATTAGATTTGTAAACTGTGAAAAAGACCACAATCCATGTCACCTACAACCTCTTCAAAATCAATAATGATATAAAATTAATATAAAAAACTCAATTTGAATAGTTTGCTATCAAACCAAGCTTTCAGACGGACAATAATGTAATTGCAATGAGTCCGGTATTGAGACAAAACCTAGACTTTCAAATGCTCCAATAAAAATTGATCCTTAGAAAAACTTTATAATTATTGAGTAATGACATAACTACCTCAAGATAAAAGCTAAGCAAACTAATTTTTTTGCGTGGAAAAAAGAATCAAAAACCGTAGCGACAAATTAGTACAATCATGATAAAGATCTGCTCTTCTGGCCACTGGAGGTTACCTTTCAGTGAGAAGCCCTTCTTCTCAAATCTGCTGATAATTTCACCGATCTGAAACAGGTAAGAACGGTTGAGAAATCACTCTCTGTAATATGTGACTACCAAGCTTACATATACTTAAAAAAATTGAACCTAATCTTAAATTATTTTATATAATCCACAGTTTGCAAGCTTAAGAAAGGGATCATCTCCTCAATGGTAGAAACTGAATCCGGGTTATTAAGGATAATGTCGGAAAATAAAAATTAGCCAAAAAGCAATTCATACAAGCCCCGACGATAATGATTAGGAAAACCCCAATTCATATTATTATAAAACATGGCAGAAGATCAAAATCGTGCCAGAAAATAGCAAAAATGAAAAATCGAGTTGAAATAAAATGGGTTTTATACTAATTTCGTTCCTTCAGGAGGGAAAGAGTGAAAGAAAAGCATTTATCTGCAATAAGCAATAAATTAATCCAGATCCCGAGAGTTATCTTCAAGCCTACGCTTAACTCGTATTTCTCCAAAAACACACTTAATCATATGAGTAGGTACGATGTCCAAGGCCCACAAATCAATCAATTTAAAAGCATAAGGGGTATGAAGATACCAGGCCCCTCTGGACACCATCAGGCTTAATCATTATAAAGGTTTGCTCCATCCTGCTCTCTGTGCTGCTTAGCTTCTCAGTAGTTCAGCTGTAAGCGAGGGCGTAAGTTATACGAAGGAAGAGAAAGCGAGGTAAACGCTATTTATAGATGGCTGGGAAACAAACCCTAATTATCAGGACTTCACAAGAGACTATTTGGTCGATCACTTTGAGAAAACAAGAAGACTTTTTTATTTTTTGGGTCCAATGAAAAATGAGAAAACCGAATAGCCATTTCATTATTTGACCTCTTTTTTGTTTTGTTTTGTTTTTTTTTTTTAACCTTTTTTTTAAGTCAAATTTTGTACTTGCATTTTGCTTCCATGGCCAGAGCCACTTGGAACTCTGACAAGGACTTTTTAATTTATGTTTTTAAATTGAAAAATTATAATCAATAATTTTTTATAGAAAAAACTTAAGTATAATTTTTATTTTTCTAAATAAAAAATATAAGTATATATTTACTAAGATAAATATATAACTTTTATAATTCAGTACACATGATTAAATTTTTTTAATTTAAATTATTTTACATATTTTACTACCAAAGTGTAATTTCGTTTTAATTTGTAAACTGAAAAATATAATAAATAAAGAGACAATAAATAAATTCATGTGTAAAGAGACCAAAATAATAAACAACGATAAAACAAAGAAAATATGTGGTTACTATAGTTTGATTTAATTTTTAGTTTGGTCACATAATTTAAAAATTTGTAATTAAACCTTTAGTACCGTTTTTTTAAAATTTTGATCTAATCCTTAATATTAATTAAAAATGTTGATCTAATCCCTAATATTAAATTTCTATTAGTGTGGCATTCAATTTGTTAATGTGGTTAATCATGTATCATCATAATACTCTAAATTATATGATTCAAGCTAATAAAAATACTCAACATAAGTTGTATCACATGTCATACATGTGTGTTAATATCACTGCATAATTTACTTTTAATCCCATTTTTTGTTGTGCATTAGTTATGTATATTTAAGGTGCCAAAATGTTACTTTGTTAATTGTCATGTTAATAAAATATATCACCACACCAAGATATGTTCAAGGACTAATGTAAAGATTTTTAAATGTTAGACATGGAAACCAATATAAAAGGGTGGTAAATATTATACAAGGCTTGCATCTAAGAGGAGGGGTGAATTGGATGCTAAAGAAATTTTTTTAAAAACAAAATATTTTTTAAAGAAATTTTAAATCTAAACCAAGTTGGAAGTAAGAGACCAACAAGTAAAAATTTAAATGTCGAATGTAAAGAGAGTATAAGAGAGAATGAAGCTAAAAAAAGTTATCTTGGTTTAGCTTAAACTCAAGCATATATCCAGTTAGACTTGATCATAACATAAAATGTCTACTTGGTCCAATAAATCTAGCCCAAAAAAATAAATTTTAAATTAGAAAAAGTTTAATTTGTAAAACAAGTTAGGCTCAGATTATTTTTAAAGCATGACCCAAGTTCAAAAAGCCCAAATAAATATATAAGAAACACTAATGTAACGTGACATCTTAGTAAAGAAATAAAAGTTAATACATTTTATTTAACGAATTTATATCAATACAATAATTCATTTGTATTTACAACTTTTCTATATGTAATCTTATAAGTAATAATAACCATTAACTGTCTTATTTATCTAAAATCTTAAGTAACAAATTAACTTAATCGTAACTTTAAAATGCCCAATTCATTTGGTTTGAAAAATATTGATAAAAATTTGAATGAAAATCCCAATTAAAATATGACCTTGAGCTTTTTTTTTTTAGTATGAATTCAAACCCAATTTTGTAAAGTATAGCTCAATAATCAGGTCTATATGCAGCCTCCAAGCAACCTCTTGTTATCTTCACACTATCAAAATGATATATTACAACCAGGAAACAACTCTCCATTAACCTAGGCCTACAGTTTGCTCTCCTTAAGGAACAACTCTCCTTGAAATTACAACTCTCTTCAAAGAGAAAAATATAATGAATTACTCTCGAAAATAGAATAAGTTATACAATGAAGCACAAATGCAAAAGCGAGCTATATAAAAGGCATTTTGCAAGATAAATAAAAACTTAAAAATTTTCATGCGGGTTTCTGGAGTCTTTAGGTTTTATATATATATATATAACACAAAGCCCAAGAGATCCATTAGAAACACTAAGGAAGTCAAAATATAAAAAAAAAAAATAACTGTTAAAAAGCAACAATAACTTTTCTGGCACTATGCTAGTTGACTACTGGACTGATGACATTTGACCATTCCATCTTTTTCTTCGTTAATTTTGAAAACTATATCTCGACAATCACTTGTTGGTTAGGTCGATTGGTCATTCACAGTAAGCTTCTAGTAGATTAGTCTTGAGACTAGCAGTTGACTGCACTTGCACTAGCATGGCTAGCTAACAACTGGTTGAAAGCCAATGTGAGCTCTTAATAGACTGAAGCTTAAGCTATCAGTCGACTAGAGCACCACAAAGGCTCACCAAATGATTAGGCATAGAGGCCTGTCAACTATTTACTTAATGGAAGTGACAGTTGACTAGTATAGAGGCTAGCATCTAACTAGTATAAGGACTAGTCAACTATTGGCTACTACTAGGCAATTGAGAACTCTATGAACCTTCTAAAGTTCCTAAAATCAACTTTCTACCTTCAAGGACTTATAATTCTAGTTATGGGGGCATTCTAACTAAAAATGGCAAGAAGGGGTAAATTGGAAAAATAAAATCAAAATGAATCAAATTAATTTTCTATCCTAGAGAAAATCGTGAATCCACAAGCATCCTAATAAACAAGTCAAGGTAAAATATGTCATGCTAAGATAGAGTAAAAGGATAGAACACATAAGACTTTTAGTGGTTTAGATCACCTTTGATTGTACTTCCACTACCTAGCTTATTCATCTAAGATTTTCAAGTAATCAATATTAATAAATTTACAAGTCAACCTTATACCATTAGATTCGACTTATCAACTTTTTCACAAGGACAATAACCTAAAACTAAGACTTACTTTTAGGAAAATTTAACAGACTTCAATCAATACACACGTGATCCTACCAAGAACATAACTATATTCTTGAATTAAACTTATAGCAGAAGAACAAATCCTTAGGCTCTAAATGAGCACTCACACATATAATTAGTTGATTAACACAAAGATGATTTTACAAATGAAAAGAATAATGGTCTTTAAGATACATAAAAGAATGTAAGACATTCTTGCTTGAAAATTTGTTATCCCACAAAAAGAAATAACAAATATATATAGTCATGATATCAACGTTAAAAAAAAAAAAAAAGATACTTTTTTTCTTTATTATAAACTCACTATCAGTTAGAAATGTCAATTTCACTTTTTGAAAGGATGAAGGTAGGAGTAGACATACTAAATGCATGTTCACGCCTTTGTTTAGTTAAAGGGAAGTTGGTACAATCAATTTTGATAATGAGAGATTAGTTGTATGAGAGGCTTTCGTCTTTTTCCTTTTTAGCGTAGATCTATGTTTTTTTCATTGGCCCATATTGTCTTGCATTGAGTGACTTGATCAGTACTTAACCCACTTTAGTTATTTTGTGAACAATGATTAGCCCAACATAATTAGACACAAGTAAGCAAGTAAATTAATAAAATAAAGAGATATATTTCATCTCAACAAACCCTAATCAACTCGGTTTGAACAAGTTGTGCTAGATGCAAGGTTTACTTAGCTTTCATCCATTATGTTATTGTTGTTAACTTCATCTTACAAGACTAAGCAGTTAAATTTCTTTATTGTTTACAACATTTAGGGACACACTATTAAACCTAGCTACTAAAGGAAGTTTTTATGTTACTTATAATAACAATTCCTCAAGCCACATAAAATCTAAACCATTAATAACCAGTAATGAAAATTATAATCTTATAAAATCTTTTAGTATGTTAATTTTATATTAAACATCTCAGAATTGAACTTATCGTAGCTCAAAGAACCTTACCTTGACCATTTGCTAGCTTCAAGTTTTGTTTTTACTTAGTTTAGATTTCAACCCTTTACATAAAAGATAAAGTGTTGTTTGAGCTTGAAAGCTTTTAACCCACAGTACTTAACACATGGTGGCAAAGAAAGGATTCAACCTAAGCCTAAAGATCAAATAAGGTTCTCTTTCTCTGATGCCCAACACCTTTACTTTGCCATTGAATTCTTCCATCCAAGGGATATTTTTACTGCCAAAGGAGAGAATGAATCGAGGGATGATACTAGCAATAATTTAGTCACAATTGTAGATTTAATAATGGAAGCCATTCCCCATAAAGTTTCATTTCACAAAACATAACAAGGGTCGTACTTGAGCTAAAAGGTTTTTAGCTAAATCAAAAAATAGGGAAAATGTAGGAAGACCTAACATAACATTAAGTTTATGTGTTGAAGAAGAAGAATGAAAAATAGACTCACATAGCTTTAAAATGCTTGTTAATTAGGGAGGACAACATCCATAGGTAAGAGGAAAATAGTACCAAAACAAGACAACAATGGTAGGGAAAAACAATACTTTTAGCTTCCTTATTGAAGAATGAGTACAATGATGAAGGAAAATTACAACTACTACCACATGATAAAAGGGAAGAAAAAGAAAGACCAAAAGTCGTAGGGAGGAGGATAAAGGAGATAAATATCAAAAAGGAAAAGTACATGGGAGTTTTTGTAAGAAGAAGAAAGGGATAGGTGGAGGGCATTACCATAATTTCATTGTCTAAGAAAAGATAGAAAGAAAAAAAATTTGAACATAGAGACTGTGCTCAACCTCAGGTAGGTTTCTCCCTATTTTTTCTCTATTTCCTCTTTGACTTGTTTTCTTATTTTCCTTATAATTTTATTAATTTTTAATTTTTTTTTAAGATTATAATTTCCCTTTCCTTTACTTATACCTATTTAAGCTTCCCAAAGTGTTTACAAACTTATTTAAAGCTTAGAAATTTCCAAGTGTTACAAATTCATGCAAACATTAAAATAAAAGTAAAGTATCAATTAGACAACTTAAAAGATATATAGTCTTGAGAAAGAGAACACAAACTCTAAGATTTATCCGTATTTGGCTCCAATTTAAGCCTATATATAATCACAAAATTTCCATAAGAGATTATTCAAGTTTTTCTCTATAATATTTGTTTCTCTCTCAAATATATTGAAACAAGTTGAAAATCACATTATAACATTAGCTTCTATATAAAAACATGTTTGGAAAGTCTCACACACACACACACACACACGCACATATAAAGGCTCTATGAAAAATAACTAATAAATACATAAAATAGCCATAATATTAAAAAAATCTATTCTAGATGTTGCTCACCAGTTGACTTACGACCAAAATATGACTGTTGCTTCAAATTTGTAGCCCATCAATTGGCTAGTGTCTTCCAATAGTTGACTTATGGAAGGCTAACAATCGACAGTTATGTAGATACAATTTTCAATGGTCAAAACTTTTTCATTTCAACTTTATTTAAAGTAAATGACCTATTGTTGGAAAACTCTTTAAATTTATTTTCTAGTATAATAAGTTTTATTCCAAAATTATATAATAAGCGACAATCAATTAGTGATCATAGGTCTAAAAAAGGTTTTATGTACAATCTATATCTCATAATTCAACCTTAAATGGTCTTAACATTTTCATTTTAACTATGTTTTGTCATTAAAAATACATTACAAGCTGAATATATATATATATATATATATATATATATACACACATTCATACAGACATATATATATTCGAAACAAGAGACTATAATGTTTTAATACTAACATGATATAAATACATAAATTAACATATAATCAATATTTTAAAAGCAATTAATTATATTAAGTGATCAAGATTATTAGCAACATACCGCCAAAGTCATTTAATGAATCATATATCTATTAATTTTTGCTAAATAACCTAAATGAAATCTATTGTCACATCAAAAGAAAAAGGTAATGACAATTCATACTAGAGTCATTTAATGAATCATAGAAGTCCAGTGATAAACATTTTCATTTTCCAATCCAAAATATCTATTAAATTAAATAGCAAAGTTAACTGCTCTATTACATATTATATTAATAGTAACAAAATAATGAAAGGTTGTCCATGCATTTCTATAATGAAGATGAAAATGACAGCCATTATCCATGGACAAATTTAAAACTATAGTGCTTCAATCAACACCCAAACAAGTTAGTTGCACTATTAACATAATAAAGAAAATGATAATTACATGTGACCATAGTAGACATGAAGCTTGCATTCCAAATATTTAATTTTGAATACTTAACTAATAATTATTTCATTTTTTAAGATCAACAGTGATTGTAACAAGCTTTCTATTTTATTTATAAGCATAAAAGTTTTACCATATTGAGTTAATAGGACCACTTATTCCCAATGCATACCAAATTGAAGAAAAAATAAATCTAATTTTACTCTAGGGGAATTTATATGTCCTAATGGGCTCTTTCTTACTTTCACATACTCATCCCACACATGTTTCTCAACAGTGACATATTTCTTCACCTTGTCCTAACCAAAGCCACTGGTATTGACATCGCATACCATGTCATGAACTATTTGCCATAGTCCCTTCATGGTCTTAATTTGGGATTAGATATAAGGGTGAGCCCTTACTTCACACCTTAGGTAGCACATTTTCTCTAGTGCTTGGAGTGAAGTGACAATCCTGAATGTACTTTTGTTTAGTTTTCGAATCTACCAAAAAGTCCACAATACCTTGTCTTCGTCAACATTCCATACTTGCTTCCCACTAGGTGTGCCACCAACTAGATAAATTGGGCATAGTAACAATAGCACATACATAACACATATCATTCAATATATTAGATTCAGATAAAATAAATTTAAAAACACTATACATGGCATTGAATAAGTACATATCCATGTAGCACATATAAGAGGCTATCATCCACATTACAACATACTCATTGAAGGATATCAAAGTATCAACATAAGTAAAAGAAATTAAAATATAGCAATAATAGTTTTGACATAAGCAAGGAAACTTTCAATCCATTCTACATTACACAAAGCATACACCCTTGAGTGCTAGTCTACTCAAGTTTTCAACTTCGTAGATGGACTAAATGTCTATGACGCTAATCCCTATACTTTACAAACATTTGTGCCATCAAGTTATCTCTCCAGTTACCATACTTATTTGTGGGTTCTATGGTAAAAATAGAGTTTCATCTAACTTGACATTGAACAGGGTCACTGCGTTTTCCCTTTAGATTAAGTTATGCAATAAGCAATACAAGATGATCAACTGATTGTGCGTCTTAACCAAATAGAAAGAAAAGCTCTTAAGAATTGTCAAGCATATCTTTAACAAGTTGAAACACCACTCAATCACATTAGAAGTGGCTATGTGCTTTATGTCAAAATATTCACATGGATTTACAAGGGAATGCCCATCTTTCCATTTGCTCTAATGATATCGTTTGCCTTTTATATGGTGCAAGGCAGTCCTAACAGTTGGTGTACCCAGCATCTACAAGATAATAACATCATGTAAGTTGCACATGACATTAGCAAACTCAATGTAAAATGACATAAGTTTGAATAAATATCTAAAGGACACAACATACTAACCTAGCAATACTCTTAGTCTGTTTCACCTAGTATTTGTGTTGCATAATATTCTATCATTAGCAACTAACTCCTCCCACCCATAAAGCACATTGATGAATTATGCATTGGGTGTGGAAACTCCTAGCATATTAGTGGTAACTTCACCTTTTTTATTCATATTTTGGGTTATCTTATGTAGGTACCTTAATCCAAGCATGTGTGCCATCAAGTGCATCGAGACAACTTTAAACATCATAAAAGACAAATCAACATCATTAAGTGCCATTAATAATAAAGAATGTAGTGGAAGTACTAATTTTGAGCCCTTTAATAGTTCTCTATCCAACCTTATCATGACAGTCAATGCCACCTTAAAATATTTATTTATGGTTTCCCATAATGTAAACAAATTCAACTAGATGATGTAATTTCTAACGTGGTGAGCAAGTATGTGTAAGAACATTGCAACTTGCTCATGCACTAACATATGTTCAATGGGTTTTAGGTCTCTTATGGTGTCCAGCATAGTACACAATCTATCAATGGTTGCTCAACACATTTTAAACTAGTTGAAGCACGCTGTGTCATTATGGTATACCATGTTCCTAAGGTGGGCTCTATTGGTATGGAAGTCTAATCTATAAGAATTATCGCCAATATGCATCTTACTCTCCAAAACCATTCCCTCATTTGAATGACAAGACTATACATGCAAATCA
This sequence comes from Delonix regia, assembly GCA_037074485.1. Classification (NCBI taxonomy): domain Eukaryota; kingdom Viridiplantae; phylum Streptophyta; class Magnoliopsida; order Fabales; family Fabaceae; genus Delonix; species Delonix regia. The sequence continues at coordinate 11,716,447 of CM073459.1, forward strand.
CATGACGCAAGCACCACACTACAACACAAACTACACACTCCAGTCTCCTTTGTCCATAGTTATACCAATGTCAAAATATGAACACCATTGATCATGTTAACACAACTATATTATCCTAACAAGGTTTTTTACTTGGTCCAGCATAACACATAATCTAAACATATATATATATATATATATATATGCATTAATGGAAAAGGACATCATAGTGTTTATCAACATGTAAACTTAAACTCTAACAAAATAATGTGCACATATCTAGTTATGTAGACTCTTCAACATTAACAGTTGGACATCATATAAATAACATAAGTTACAACAAGGAAAGGACGACACAATGCATTAATTACTACAAAGTAGACCAAGATGAGACTTGAAATGTATATATATATATATATATATATCTAACTCCAACTATAGAAAGGAGATGTGGTTACAGACAATAGATAAAAGTATCATTCTTTTAGTTCTCCATTTGCTTCTTCACCATTTTCAAGTGCATAAACCTTATAATTGTCCAAACCTAAGAAATAGTTCTAAGTTGGATATTATAGTTATTATTTTAATCTAATTCAACTTCGAGAGTTCCAAAATGAAGAATATTGCTTTCATTTATCGACTGTAAATAACAAAAGCATACACACAAGCACTTCCTTAGAAAGAAGAATTGTCCAACTTTACTCTTTCTCTCCTTTCCAATCTCACTCTACTTGTTAACTTCTCTTTCCATTCAAATAAAGTATAGAAAGTACTGTTGTTTCATTTAAGTGTTCGTTCAAAAGTTTGGAAAGAGAAATTCAAAGAAAATATAAAAAAAGGGAATATAAGGAAATAGATGGTCTGTTTGCAATTGGCAAAACCTTTTTTCCTTTAGATCTTAAAAGACTCTACTATAAAAGAAAAGACTTTGCAATTTTTAAAAGATTAGTGAACAAAATCTTTCATTATTCTCATCTCATTACTAGAAAATTCTAAACAAATGAAAAGTTTCAATTAGACTTCCCTTCCCTTAATTTTCCTTCAATTATCTCCCATCCAAACATAACAGAAATGTCTAAAACATTTTTCTTTAATTTAACCATTGCTCTTACAAGCTTTATTCAATTACCAAGTTAGCAAAAGCAAGTTACAGTAAAGAGGTTTTGAAAAGAAAAATTAAAGAAGGTATTTAGATTAACTTCATTTATATAAATATTATACAAAATGGATTGCCAAGGGAAATTGCAAGGGCACAAATCTATATACAACAAATGACAATCACATTTGAAAATATTAAGATAATAATAATAGCATCTCTATCTTTAATCACTTGGCATACTCAACACACTACACACATCACCCACCTTACATATAAAACTCAATGGATGCAGTAATGGTTGCTATACCTCACCCACCATACATTACAATAACTTTAAAAAATGCATCCACCACGACATTTGTAGATCACAGTGACAAGAAAATTGACACATTGATCAACGTTAACACATTCAACATTTGAAACAAATCTACATTTCAGCCCTATGTTTGGAGGGAAAGAACTCTCCCACATGCACGGGAAACATGATGCCTACAAGAGAAAGGATACCTGTTGACTTTACCAACCGAACGTGGGTGAAGCAATGCTTCTCCCATCTTCTTGCCATGGTGGCAGCAACCAAACGATGTGTTAGTGACTTTTTTAAAACTCTTAAATTTGAATATCTAAACTCTAAAATCTTAGGTTTTAAACTTCCAAAGCCCAAAAAGGAAAAAATCTAAAGTATAACCTTTACTAAACCATAAATTCGTAAGTCATAAATACTGAAATTCCTAAACCCATAAAGCACTGAATTTTAAAATCCTAAACTCTTCAAGTATAAAGTCTAATTTTGAATTCATTTTTCTTTAAATTTAATTTAATCTTTTCATGTTAAATAATTTTATCACCTGTATTAATTAGCAAAAATATCTTTTATAATATTATTTTACACAATAAAAATTTAAAGATATTTGTGGAAGGACCTGATACATAGAGCACTTTAGTTTTGATTTTGATTTCTATTTTTTGGATTTTTCATAAAAGCACCTTTTGATGTGTGTGTACTTTGTTTTTTTTTTTTTTTTTTTGGCTCATCAACAAGCCTCAAAGCATCAAGGGATTGCTTGTCCCAAGCTTTATCTCCAGCATATCTTCTTCCCAAACCTGTACACTTCGGTATTCAGCTCCTTCCGCTAAACCTATAACATGCTTCTTCAATCGTCTCTGCACAACCAAAACGTCTCTCTTTCATCTTCTCTATGTTATACTCGACCCCTTCCTTCCACAATTTCCACTTCCACCCCTCGACAAACCGTATGTTTTCGGAGACTCTCCATCAGATGCTCAATCTCAAAAATTCATAGCTACGGAACCGTGGACTACGAACGAAGACCCATTGTAAGGTGGAACGACGTATACAGGAAAATATCGTTAATGAAAAACCCAGAGTTGGGTTCTGCGAGTGTGTTGAATCAGTGGGAGAATGAGGGGAAGAGTCTCACCAAATGGGAGCTTTGCAGAGTGGTGAAAGAATTGAGGAAATACAAGAAGCACGATCGAGCTCTAGAGGTAAGACACCGAAAATGATTTCTTTATTTCGTTTTCATTGTATTTTGGCTGAACGACGTGATTTACTTTGTTAATTGTTTAGAGAGTTCATAATTGTCCACTGGGATGACGCAAATACTGGATTGGTTTTTTTTTTTTTGAAAATTTTTTTTTAATTAATCTTTTATACCTTGGTCTAATTGACTAACTGACAATGGAGGGAAATTTGGGTTTGAATTCATATATGTGCTGAATTGCTGATCTCAAACATGAAGTTTGAGATTTTAGAAGAAGGCCCTCTGAGTTAGTAGAAAGATTGGCGAGTAGGGTAGAGTTGCTAGAACAGGAGGTCAGGTTTTTTTCAGCTTCTGCAAATTCAGGGATTCAATTCTGTATATGAAAGAAATTTTGGGTGTTTAAATATTTAGTCAAATATGCGGTAGTATGTGATACTCCACTAACACCGATGTAGGCTGGCTATCTGCTACTAGTTTTCTAGCCCCAAATCATTACCACTTTTGTACTGGAAGGATTTGATACGCGCTGATACGACTTAAGTTGCTCTTTCCATCAGACTAACTATTAGGTGGGAAGGTCTAAGTAGCGTGTTTAGGCTTGATTTTTTGCCCAAATCCTATGTACATGAGCCATGGTATATGGCAGATTTTGTGTCCCATGCCAAATCCTATGTGAAAGAGCTGCTCTTCATTTCAAATAATTTCGTTCATTAGCATTTTAAACTTCTCCCAAAGGGGGAGTAAGAAGGAAGAGGCTGCAAATGAGGGTTCCTGCTTGTGACACAACTCTCACAAAAATTGAACATTTGGTAATGCTAATTCTTCTTGCTGTCCTTGTTTCCAGTTGTATATTATCACAAGAAATTACATTCTTTGCAAGCATATCTTGTAAACTGTTCTTTCTGTATTTTACTTTTTCTCCTCTATATCCCTTCTAATACTTGGATTGGTAACATGGGAAGGAAAGGAAAAGAAAAGAAACAGTACAAGAGAAAGGAAAGGAAAGGGAAGAGAAAGTGGATGAACTATCCCGTCCCTTGTTTGATATCATATAATGGAAAGGAACAAATATTTTCCTTCCTTGTTTGGTTTCGTGAAGGAAAGGAAAGGAAAGGAAAGGAAATATATATCAAAGTTTTTATGTGCATTTAATTATAATTAACTCAAAATAGAAAATTGCTTTTAAATGTGATAGGAAAAGAGAACTAGATATATGAACTGTTGCATAGGATGAGAAGAAAATTATGACATATTAATAATAATAAAAAATTTAGTCAAACATAAAACATTTAAAAATTTCATGAGTTGGTTGTAAGTAATTTGGGTTTTTCTAACCCTGGGAGCTACATCAATTAGCTTATCAATAAAATAAAATATGACACATTAACATATTATACTAGGTTGGAATCAGGGAATCAATATGATATTCTTGCTTATAACCTACCCAGTGCTCATGACATCAATAGTTTACTTGGTATTGTTTTGATTTCAGCTCTTCTATGCAAAATAGCATCCTTGAGATCATTTTCCCTAAATAATAAATTACTGGACGGAGAGTGATTCCAGCATGAACAGCTTGGTTTATTTTCTCTCCAAAGACACAATTGATCATTTTAATAGTGATCAAGTCACTGGTGTACCCGTCAATGTTCTATTTTCACACCATAAGTAAATCAAACATATATGAGTGAGGTAAAAACCTGCTTAATGAGACAAATAAGGTGACAAAAGAGAGGGCAGAAAGACAAGAAACTATTAGTAACCCAGGCCGCTCTAGTTAGGATGGAAGATAATAAATTCTGATTAGAGAACCACAAAGTGTCAGACAAAATTTCACGCATATTCAGCAAAGTACAACAGACCACATTTTGCTATGGTCTATTTTTAAGAGCACTCATAGGTTGTACGACAAAAAACAATGATCAAAAGAAAGGGATCATCAGAGATTCAAACAAATGAGCCTACAAATCAAATCTTTGCAGCAAATTGCCCTAGACTCCATAACAAGCTTCAGCCTTCTAATACATCCCAAATAAGAGAGAAAAAAACAAAGTTGAAACCCTATGTGTTTGAAGCCAAGCAGCATAATTTAGAACTTAGAAGTTTTAAGTAACTACACAGAGACACCAACTTAAGCAGTTGAACTGCAAGGTTGCTAAAGAGTTGAAGCAGAACCTATCCCAAATGAGTATAGCCGCTACCATTTCTTATAACCCAATAACCCATCTCATCAAACAAATTAAGGATGAATTTGCAACAGACAGTTTTTGAAAACAATTATTGTTACAGGAAACGGTGGCGGAAGGCAACAACCTTGAATAAACCACTTTGAAGTTCAAATTATAAGAACTAATATCAGGTCTAATATTGAGCTTCATAAATTTGAAACTCAACTGGAACATGCAAAGTAACAAAGAAAGCACATAAAAGCGAGTTCAAAAAGCATAAAAAATTGGTAAATAGCCAAAGAGAATGCACCAATGTGCACTGGCAGCTGAGGGGATATTTCGAAGAAGAGAGTTGTGCCAAAGAACCGCTTTCTCTGCCATGACTGGCAATGATGCTTCCTGTGTGGCAGTGGGCTGGAGCTGCGAATGATAGTGGCACCTGGCTTCTCTTTAGAAGCTGCAAGCTCCAATGGACAGTGAATGATTGAAGAGAAGCAGGGTCTCATGGGATAGAGGAAAGAGAAAAGGGTCTTGCAGTTTTTCTCCAATTTTTCCCTTCCTTGCCCTTCCCTCCTTTTACTCTACCTCATGGATGGATTCCAATTTTTCCTTTACTTGCCCTTCCCTCCTTTCCTTTCTTTCCTTTTCACACATGCCAAACAACAGAAAGTCCTTATCCATCCCTACTTTCCTTTCCTTTCCTGCCCTCCCCCCCTTATCGAACATGGCATAAGAGTTGCACTAGAGTATTCTTTCAGGCAGAATCTGATTGGCTATTTGTAAGCTACATTATGTGCCAGCTGAGGCAATGGCAGTATACATAGTTATCATCTTTGAACTATCGTTCACTCTGTAAAATCCAAGGGTGGATTCCTCCCATTTGGCCATGTCAATGTAGTATAGCATGTTGCCAAGTTTGTATAAAATAAGTGCAGTCCAAAGAAACAAATTTGGGGTTGGGCATCAAATTACCTGAGACTGCAACGTGAACTGATTGATTTTATTGGAGCTCTATTCACTTGATTCTCTGAGCCTAAGAAATGCTTTCTGTGTCATCTTTATAGAAGAATTTGAGTTTGGAAGATTATCATGTATAATCACAAATACCTTCTATTATTTGCTTTTCATGAACCATATATTATATTTGGAGATCTAGGATGTTTTAATACTGTGACTACTGTTAATAAAATTCATAAATTCAAAGCCCATTTATCTTTCACTACATTTTTAGATGGTATTATGGCTTTTAAATTTATCAGAAGGTGGTACTACATCTGTTATTTACTTTCTCTTTTGCAAACAGTAATGCCCATGTTCTTGCTGTTGATGATCACTTTCCTAATTGAAAGATGGCCTGAGGAAATCTGTGCAGAATTCATTTTCCATTTTTAGTGCCTTTTTTTTTTTCTGGTTCTCTAAAGATACCTCTAATGGGTGTTGTAGTTTATATGAACAGTTTTCTCTTCAGTAATTAGTTGTGGCTCTAATCTCCTGAAAGATAGTAGTATCTTAGCCAAGAACGATAAAGATCAGTTATCACTTCTGCCCTTAGCCTTATTATATGTTAATATTAGCGATTAAAACATTATGTGAACAAAATCTATGTACTTTTTGCAATTTATGCAGGTATATGATTGGATGAACAATAGAGGGGAGAGATTTAGATTATCTGCAAGTGATGCTGCAATTCAGTTAGATCTTATTGCCAAAGTTCGCGGAGTTTCTAGCGCAGAAGAATATTTTTTAAAGTTGGCTGATAAAATAAAAGACAGGAGGACATATGGGGCTCTTTTGAATGCCTATGTTCGTGGCAGAATGAAAGAAAAGGCAGAATCCTTGCTTGACACAATGAGGAGTAAAGGTTATGCAACACATTCACTTCCCTTTAATGTGATGATGACTCTGTACATGAACCTGAAGGAATATGACAACGTTGACTCGATTGTTTCAGAAATGATGGAAAAAAACATACAGCTAGATATATATTCATATAATATCTGGTTATCTTCTTGTGGATCACAAGGATCATCAGAAAAGATGGAACATGTCTTTGAGCAGATGGTAAAGGATAATTCCATTATTCCAAACTGGACTACATTCAGCACACTTGCTACAATGTATATTAAGATGGATATGCTTGAAAAGGCTGAAGAGTGCTTGAGAAAGGTTGAGAGTAGAATCAGAGGTCGAGATAGGATACCTTATCATTACCTCCTGAGTTTATACGGAAGCATTGGTAAAAAGGAGGAGGTTTACCGGGTGTGGAATACTTACAAATCTACTTTCCCCACTATTCCAAACTTGGGATACCATGCTATTATTTCCTCTCTGGTTCGAATAGGTGATATTGAAGGTGCAGAAAAACTCTATGAGGAATGGCTTTCTGTAAAATCATCTTATGATGCTAGAATTGGAAACCTTCTCATAGGTTGGTATGCAAAGAAAGGTAAAACAGATAAAGCTCAGGATTTCTTGAAGCAGATGCTTGACATTGGTGGAAAACCAAATTCAAGTACATGGGAGATTCTCGCTGAGGGGCATATTGTGGAAAAGAGGATTTCTGAGGCCTTGTCCTGCTTTAAGGAAGCTTTTACACACGAGGGTTCAAAGAGTTGGAAGCCAAAGCCTGTGAATGTTTCTGCATTCCTCAAGCTCTGTCAAGACAAAGATGACATGGCAAGCTATGAAACTTATATTGGGTGGTTGCGGCAGTCAGGACATCATAATGATGAAGTTTATGCATCACTCGTAGGATTATCTGATATAGCAGACGCTAACAATGATGACGAGAACACGGATGATGGTTCTCAGATGCTTCTCAACCAACTAGAGCATAGCCATTAATTGTTACTCACATTTGCTTTTTCACCAAGGAGAAAAGCGCAGTGCTAGAAGATGGAGAATTTGATATAAAAGCTGCACTTATTCCAGTTTCAGAGCATGTGCACCTTCCATGGAAGTTATGAAGAGCCTCGGTCATTTGGTTCTGCTAAATGCTCTTGGAACATCAAAATGCAGAAATTCTCTATTTGCCTTCTATATGACATTTGAAGGTTTCCTTCTAACTGGTTACAAACCCTTATATGCCTGTTAGATTTGCGTCAGCTTTTTCTACTTTAATTTTGTTTTAAATTTGGATCATTATAGTTATTGTAGGCCATATCTCAAGCTGGTAAAACAGCTTCTGTTTGAACTTCGAACATCGTTCACGGAAAAAAAATGGTTTAAACCTTCGGAAGAACATCTGAATTTCACAATGGAACTGTGAATCTTCTATTTTCTTAATCTGTTGTCGATGTCAGGGGCTCTTCTATAAGCAAGTTCTACTAGGTCGTCAGTATGTCTTCCAATTTTTGACACTCGTGCTTCGATGTAAATATGTGATGTAAATTTCTTTCTTTCTTTCTTTTATCTGGGACATTCATTACAATCAGGGCACATAGGTCAACATATCCGGAAACAAAGCCATGCATACAAATAAGAAATACGAAATACACGCAGGTGCTTTTGAGATATGCATGGAAACAGATATATAAATAAATGAAATTTACAATACTCATTCACAGATATATAAATAAATGGATAAATAGTTTTAGATATTGGTCTTTTTCCTTGAAAATATTTGATGCATTTTTCAGTATAGTTGGACTAGAATTATAATCGATAAAATTTTTAGGCCCATGATTGATGATATTGACATCTTTCAAGGTGGTGTTTAAAGTAACCTAGTTTCGTTTACACTTGGAACCTACATATAAATTGTATAAGCCTGGGACGTCAAATTTTTTTTTTTTTTTTATTATTTAGGACACATAACACGAGATTTAAAATGTATTTCTATAGTTCAAATATTTTATAAATAGATTTTTCAAAGTGCCTAGGAAAGTAAGATATTCATATACCAAACACGCTAGGTATGTTTAGATGGAGTGTATTACATTAGAAGTTTAAAAAAGACGAAAAGTTAATGTTCATATAAACTTTTTATTTGTTTGGTAGTCTTCTATTCTCTCCCTCTCATTTTATTTACCATCCTTTTCAACTCTCAAATGTACGTAAACAAAATTGAATTGGGTTGCAAGATTTTCAATCTGTTTCAAACTGTGAGCCAAGTTGAGCCCATTTTTAAAAGTCTTTTCCTTATCTCTCTAGTCCAAAATTAATATATTATCCTAAGGGGAATCTACATTTTACCCTTGAACTAAGGTTTAATTACAACATTGACACATCAATTTTAAAATGTAAGAAAACACTCCTTTGAATGTTAGAATAAAATGTAAATGTAGTTAAATCTTTATAACAAGAAAGAAACTTTTTGCCAGTTTAGCATTGAGTTGGGTTGCAAGATTTTCAACCTGTTTGAAACAACGAACCAATTTGGATCCCTCATGCAATTAGGTCATGTTTGATCGGGCAAGGATTCTCTACGGTTAGCAATATGACTGTAGAGTGCAGCCCACACACATGATATAGTTTTTATATAATTTTTTACTTTTAATTTTTTAAAAATCTACTTTTTTTTTTTTTTTATGTGAGAAGATGCCTCTATAGTCAAAAAAACTTGATTGTAGAGGATCCTCACCCATATTTGATTAGAATAGACTGTTGAATAAAAATTTAATTATCTAAATTTATACTAAATTAATATAATCACATGCAGTTATATTTTTTGTATGTAAATCTAAATTATTAAATTTTTATTCAACGGTTAACCATGATCAAATATGACTATATGTTCTCCCTATAACATGAAAGGATCTAGAATGAGTGTTAATCCAAGGTTAATGCACTCTTTCTTAGCCATTAGACAATTTCTTATGCAAATTTGCATTTGCTACAATTCCATTAGGGAGCTGCACACCATTGGATTGCATGTTCTTTCTTCTGAGCTATTAGATTAAACTTTGGAGACTATGTGCGGTTACCAAGATTAATTTGAATAGTTAGATCGCGCATTTCCTTCAATATAAACCATTACATCTATACATTTCTCCCTAAATGCATTGAATTCAAATCATTTCTTAGGATACGTTTGGCGCTAATGTTGTCAAAATCACGATTCTACCTAGACTCGGAAAGGAGGGGTAGACTCATATCGTAAACTCGTAACGTAGAATCGTAAGAGTTCACCTACACCTGTTATTTAAACTATTGAACATAACCATATCATATAAAATTTCATACATAATTCATAATTCATAATATATAATATATAAAGTTCAATAAACTCTGTAATTCATATTCATAATCCATAATATATAATCCAAATCAATGTACAAAGTTCAATAAACTCTGTAATCCATATCCATAATCCATAATATATAATCTAAATCAATATACAAAGTTCAATAAACCCTGTAATTCATATGTCATAATCCATAATCCATAAGATATAATCCATCACACATAATATATAATAATTATTCAGTTAACATAACAAACTCTTAATATAAATTCAATAAAGATCATCAATCCCACGACTATCATCACTACCAGAATCTTGATCATCTCCTATATAATATCCACCTATCTCATTCTCATTCTCACCATTATTATCTTTTTCTTCATCTTGGAAGTCATCATCAAAATCCATAATGTTAAATTGTTCACCAGTACTAGTACCACCAACATTAGCATCAAGCTAAACAACCAAATCAACAATTTCTATTGCCGCTGAAAGAGGATTAACTTGAATGGGTTCAAGAATCTCATCATTTGCCTCCACATTATCTTCATTTCCCATCTCTTCAGTTATCCATTCATAGTTAGAATGAATATCATCAAAATCATAAACATGAGTTCTTATAGTTTGCTTATTTTTTAACTTCAAATTGCACATCACAAATGCCAAGTCATTCATCTTCTTTTGGTGCAGGTGGTTTCTTTTCTTGGTATGAATCTAAACAAAATAAACAATCTTGATAAGTATTCTAACCCCTAAAAAAAAATTAAAATGAAAATAAAGAAAGAAAGCAATTTATAATTTTATAATTATTTACCCTTTCAAAAACACTTCAATTACGTTCACATCCAAAAGAGCAGCGGCATAAGCTAAGAATGCGAATTGTCAATCTTTTAAGTTCTAGGCATCCATCTCCATAGGCTTCCCATCATTCTGCTGAGCCCAATTGTGTTCTTAATGTCTATGCAGAACCACAACTAAACATGCTCTTTGCGAAATGGAATTCGACCAATTGGAACTCAATTTTGTCTCTTTCTCCTTTATCTTCAACTAGTCTTGCTATGCATTCATATAGCCCTTGCTTAATCGTATAATCAGCTTGGAAGTCAGTGTTGAAATGAAAATGAGGATTGAGGTAATATGTAGCTGCATGTAAAGGCTTATGCAATTGAGCCTCCCACCTTTCGTCAATTATGTTCAATACAGGCTTATAGCTGCAGTAATCAACAAACAATCAAGCCAAAATATATTAAAGATAAAGACACTAATATAAGGTATATTAGTTTGTATTTACCTCTTTGAAACATTATTAAAGTTCATCTTAATTTTTGCCTTTGCACTTTCCATTGCTTCATATATGAATCCCATGACTGGTTTTTCCTTTGAATCCACTAAGCGAAGAACTTTAATAAGAGGAGTAGCAGCTTTAAGGTAAGTAATCATATTCCTCCATAACCTGTTATCCATAACACTTTTTGCCACTTCATTCTCATCCTTGGTAGCAGAAAATTTGCTATCTTTCCATTCCTTAGAATTAAATAAATTTATCAATGCTGCTTTATGGTCATTAAGACAACCTAATGTCAAATAAGCAGTGGCAAAATGAGTCTAGTTGGCCTAATCAAATCTCTCCCTTTTGTGAATTTTCTTAACATATTGATAAGCATTAATTTTACATAAATGTAAGTTGTAATTCTTCTGCCCTTACTTAGGGTTTCTTTATGCAACTCTATTTTCTTTTTTAAATCCTTTAACATCAAATCAATGCAATGAGCAGCACATGGTGTCCAATACAGGTGTTTTCTTTTCTCCATCAATTTTTGTTCAGCTGCCTTGTAATTTGTAGCATTATCAGTTATTATTTGTACCACATTCTCCTCTCCCACTTTCTCAACAACATCATCAAGCATATTAAACACTTTGTCAGCAGTTTTAGAAATACGAGAAGTGTCTAGTGAATATAAAAACACGGTCCTTTTAGGACTATTGACCAAAAAATTATAAATGGAATGCCTCTTATTATCCGTCCACCCATCAGACATAATGGAACAACCCATCTTTTTCCATTCTTGTTTAAACTCTTTAAGCATGACATATGTGTTCTTAACTTCCATATTCAAGTATTTTTCTCTAATCACATGATAAGATGGAGGCTTAAACCCTTGGCCATATCTTCTAATAATCTCACACATCTTAATAAACTCAGGATTTTTTACACAATTAAAGGGAATGGCACTTGTTTAAAAAAAATGAGCTATTTGTTGGCAAGCTTCTTCCCTAATATCTTTCTTGAACATGTGATTAATGGTACATTGTGAGCTACCTTGGCCACTGCTATGTTTTTTGGGAGCTCTCAATAAATTAAGAGGTCTTAGGGATTAGAATGTCCTTGAGTGCCCAAAGTTTCCTCCTCACCAACATCAACTCATTGTTTTTTCCTTTTAGATGATGCACATTTGGATTCAATAAGATGTTGTAACATTTATGCCTTAACATCATCTGGAACACTAACACATGGTTCAACATCTATTCTTGTGCCAACTAAATGATGTTTAAATCTATAGACTCCTTCACTATAAACTTTGTCACAATAATTACATTGAACTCTTTTACCATCCCCACTAACATCCTTCCAATGTTTTCACCCTACATCATATATATTACCAGGAAAATTCTTCCTTCCAGCAGCTACATTTTTTCCAATAGGGGTTGATGGAGCACTTGCACTTGAAGACATATTTTCTTTGATGTATTACAAAACAACAATATATAAATTTATATCAGCTAAAGAGAAATCCAATGAAGCTAACCAAAACAAAGATGAATAAATGTAGAAAATAAATTCAAAGATATCACAATAAGTTTTATAATTTGTTCAAAATAATAATAGCTAACCAACCATATTATATCCCATTCCAACATAATAACAATTTTATAATTTGTTCAAACTCATCTCCCTAGCACCATTTATATCCCTGTTATACACTCTAAGAGCACTGTCACTCCCTAACACTATTTATATCCTTGTTCTTTTAATAACAGATTGTATCATTATTCATTACAGAATTGTGATTCGATACAGAATTGTGACTAGAGGCAAATAACTGAATGCTACATTATATATGGTTATCATAAGTTGGATAATAGGATGCAATATATATATATATATATATATAGCAGAGCAGCCTCTCATAAGTTCTATAAGCTACATTTGTGTTTCTTTCAGTTACAAATTTCCTTTTGGTTACCTGTAACATGCAACGGAGGAAGAAAACCATGTTACCTGAACCAGAGGAGGAAATTGTGAGCAAAGAGGAGAACACAACAGTGAGCACTGAGTACCAAGTAGTGAGCAGCGACCACCGAGCAACCAGTAGCGAGCAGCAAACAGCGACCACCAAACAGTGAATTGGGAAGAGCATATTAGTTGAACCAGCCATTGAGCAATGGGTAATGAGCACAGAGCACCAAGCACCGAGCACCGAGGAGTGAGCAGTGAGATGATAGGAGCAGCACTGAGCAGTAAACTGAGAGGCGCAGCACCAAGTCCAACCATCGAGCACCGACAACCAAACTAAGAGGAGCAAGAGAGAATAGAGGGAAAATCGAGACGGTGAGACCAATGCAGCAACCCAGACTAGTAGAAAAGACCAGCGGCAGTGCAGGCACAGCAAATCGAGAACACGGCAACGACATTTCGACGAGAAGTTGAAAACAGAGGACTTAGGGCTCGATGAACAGAGGCGAAGAAACACAAACACAGCAGCAGCTCTGATTCTATAGTGTGAAGGAAGCTTTCATTTGGTTGATTCACTTCACAGATACTGCGTTGGAGTTGGGCAGCACTGGAGCAGGCTACAGTATAACGTTGGGCCTCACTGCTAGTCGATGGGCTTATCTTGACAGATACCATTTTGTTTATTTTTGGGCTGCAAAAGGGTGGCTGAGTTAACTCATTTGACTCGGTCAAACTCGCCAATTTTACCAAGTCAGTCCGAGTCAGTGGTGAGTTTGACCGAGTCAGTCCTGATTCCGATTCTAATTGCGATTTAACATAAAATTGCCATCTAGGATAGTAAAATCGGCGATTATACCAAGCTAAATCGCGAATTTGACAACAATGTTTGGCGCACAAGAAATATTTTTGTAGGCTTAGGAATGAAATTTGGGGTTTATGTAAAGAAATCTACTACAATGTTTGGTGGAAAAAGAAATAATGCAGGAATTGAATAGAAAGATCTCCTTCCTTATTGATTATCTTCCATCGTCATCAGTTCATTAGGTTCGCTGCTAAAAATGGTGCTTCTTCAAGGTTAGGCAAGGCCATGGATTTTAGGGCACTGGTTGTCATTGTTGGGGGGATGAGTTCAACATATCGCATATCCTCTCTCATTCATTGGAGTCTTTGAGTTAATTAGTTGAGGTATGACTCTTTCCCTTCCATTGTCATGTCTTTGCGTAGTTTGGTTTTGAGTTAGCTATAAAAATTGATTCATAGGCAAGAATTAGTAAATGGAGAGGGCTAGGGTTGTTTTGGTTGTTGATTAACTGGGTAGGAATTCATTATGTTTGATTGGTATTAATTGATTATTTATTATTTACTTTAACAAGTCTAGTGCTAGTGTTCAGAATTTTTTGGAAACGTAATGAGATTGTCAAGAATACAAGTTTGAGTGAAACCTTCTGTCATGAGATGAGTACAATTTATATGGTTGATATGAGTGAAGTTTAAGATAAAATCACTATTCAAGGGCTCTAAAAATGGCAAATGAAATGGAAATGGATTCAAGCATGTTTGAGGAACTAGTTGCATAATAGAAAATACAGGGTCACAAGTGTCAGCTATGTGAAATTATTTCCATGGGAAATTTAAAGGCATAATTAATCAAGCATGATGGTTATTAGATATCATATAAAAATATACTCATAATGGATGTTTATTAAATAAGATTAGGATGATAGTTTCAATAATTACCATTCAACTGTAAATCAAGAGTTTAAATAAGGATGGAATAAAATAGTTATTAATAGAATGACTTGAGTAGACATAGTGGCCCTCATTAATATTCAATTTCTTTCTCATAAAAATATCTAAATATACATGTACCATAATTTAATCATTTCACTCTTTGTTACTCTCTCTCTCTCTGCAACTCTCTTTCCAAACATAACTTTACAAGGAAAGAAAGTCAAACAAAACTTGAATTTAATATGAGAGAATGCCTTCAAATAACAAGGGTAAACCTCTTACTTCTAAAGTTAGAAATCCAATTTTTTTTTTTTTTTTGGTATTTCAGGATTTGAAAAGATCAGCCCCCAAAAAGATTTTACCACGACATCTATATTTTCTGCATATCCAATGGAGAACCTAAAGGCCTAAACAATGTATAACAAATTTATATAAAATTTAAAATATCTTGCATGTATTAACTAATAAGTGAGCCATTTTTGCTAGGATCAAGAGTTCGTTTGAATTAAATGACAACAAATATTATATATGGAGTTCTTTATATGGTAAGGTAAGATGAGGCACCTTCAATTGTTGTGGTTCATATAAGATTTGTATCACTCTCTCTCCTATATTTATAAACAATTTTACAGAAAAGACTTTAAGTGGATGGATTCCTCATAAAACCTTAGATGTGCTCTCAAATAATCAAAAAGTGATCCTCCAAAAATGTAGAATGAAAACGACAACTTCTGTATATATTTTAATTTTGTTTATTTTTCAATGAAATCAGTATAGGATTTCAATCCACCAAAAGAAATAGATACATCCAGACAAGCTATATATTTTTAATGGCTTGGGAAGCATCCTGGAAAACGAATTATTAGGGACCTAATCCACTGCGGCACAATTTAAAATGTTTGTTACCCAAGGATAACCATTGTAAATTATGGGAGTTATTTATTTTTTTTATTAAATTTTAGATTAAAGAATTAAGAAAAATTATAAATTCTTATAATGAATTTTGAGAATAAAATTTTGGATGTGATATCAACAAAATCAGATAAAGTTAGATTTAGGTAAGAATAATTCTACTTAAACTGTTTGTTTCCCAAGGATAACCAATGTAAATTACAGAAGTTATTAATTTTTTGTTAAATTTTAGATTAAAGAATTAAGAAAAATTATAAATTCTTATAATGAATTTTTAGAATAAAATTTTGGATATAATATAACAAAAATCAGATCAAGTTAAATGTAGATAAGAATTTATAATGTAAAATTATGTTTGGATTAGTGTATATAGTAATTGCAGAAGGTATATGCTGACTACCAAAGAAAAAGATGGTATCCGGTTTGTATTATTTGGGCTACTCTGTCGATTTGTTGCAAACGGTACGCAAAGCTGCCTCTTTCGTTTTAGACGTTTTGGATTTGAATTTTTTATATTTTAGAATTTAAATTTATTGTATTTAAAATTATTTGGACTATTAAATTTTTATTCTACAATTTTAATTTTAATAAATATTAAACAATTTCTCGTATTTTTTTAAAATATGAATCAGTAGATTTTTATTTAACAATATAGATTTTATCAGATTACATTTAAATTTTTAACTTCACTAAATCTAACTCATAAAAGTTTCGCTTCACTAATTTGATGTATATCAAAATAATAATAATAATAATAATAAAGGAATAAAATGTAACTTTGGTCTATTAATTTTTGCTTTAAGATTATTTTAGTTTTTTGAAGATAAAAAATATCAAAATAGTCCTTTAAAATTAAAACCCTATAAAAGGTTATGGTCTTTCTACTATCAAATTAGTACTCTAGAGAGGTCAAATGAGTTTACTTTTTATTTTTTGAAGTATTATTATGATAATTTTTATATTTGGAGGACTAAATTGATTTTGAGGCCAAAAGTAGGGGTTGAATTACAATTTTCCCAAACAGACATTCCCGGACAAAGGAAAATTCCTGGACACAAATGGCGTGTTTGATTGGCCATGACAAAGTTTTAAAATGATTTTCGTTTCCAATCATATATTGTTATTTTTTTTTTTTTATGAAATTACAATCATTGAATAGCACAACACATTCTTCATACCAAAGTATTGGGTTAATATAAATGATAGAAGATAAGACAATATATATTCATATTTAAGATGTATAACAGTGTTCTACTTAATTAACAACTATAATTAATTATTCGATAGAATTTGAATACAAAATTCAAAGGCAGATAAATACTTTGACGGAGAATCTTCTTTTGGATGTTATACCTCTAATGTGCGCTCAATCTAATCAAAATATTAAATACAGGAAAAAATTATATTTTCAATCCTCATAGTTATATTTAATTTTTAAATTAGTCCCTATAGTTTAAAAATTTATAATTAAATTCTTACAATTTACAAATAATGTTTTAATTAAGTCCTTACTATTATAATTTTGTTACCAATAGTTAAATTTAATTGATATAATTAGCTGTATATTATCCTAACATCTTAAATGTGTATATGATTTATGTCAATAAAAGAGATAAAAATAAATATTAAATTAAATTTAACTAACACATATAATAAAATATTGGTGAAAATATAGTGAGAGGGACTAAATTAAAAATTATTTAAATTCAAATTATTTGAATTCTAAAGACTTAATTAAATATTTTTAAATTATGAAAATTAAATTAAAAATAAAGTAAAATGACAGAAGATAAGAAATATATTCATTATTAACAACTATATTATTCGGTAGAATTTGCATACAAAATTCAAAAGCAGATAAATAATTGCGTACGTAACGGAGAATTTTCTTGTGGAAGTTACACCTTTAATGTGTGCTCAATCTAATCAAAATATTAAATAAAAAGGAACTTAAATTATACTTTCAGTCCTTACAGTTTCATTTAATTTTAAAGTTAGCTCCTATAATTTAAAATTTTGTAATTAGATTCTTCCAATTTGCAAATTATGTTTTTAATTAGTCCTTACTATTATAATTTTGTTAAATTTTATTGATATAATTAACTTTGTATTATCCTAACATTCTAAATATGAATGATTTATGTTAATAAAATATTGGTAACAAATAATATTGATAAGGACTAAACTAGAAATTATTTAAACTCCAAAGACTTAATTACAAATTTTTTAACTACAAATACCAAATTAAAAATTAAGCAAAATTATAAAAACCAAAAGCATATTTTCCCAAAAGAAAACTTTGAACGATATACTTAAACCATTCAAACGAGAAACAATGATAATAATAATTAATTAATTTATAAATAAGATAAGACGTTAGAATGTCACTTCATAACAGATCACGCGTTAAGGAAAACAAAATCACATTATATATATATATAGAGAGAGAGAGAGAGAGAGAGATCTACAAATACAGGCACATTATATCTTATGCATGTTTTCGTCTCTTTCCGATTCACTCCTCTACTTTTACAGTCATTCTATTATTGTTGCTTCATGTGGTGAAGATGAACGATGTGGTTTACACCTTGCTAGCTTTCTTGTTCGTAATCGCTATATGCAGCATCCTCACATTACTGTCCTACTTTTGCACCAAACAGCCCAACCCTGCGAGCCAATCTGATGGGGTTGATGGCAGTAACACTGTCACAGACTCGGACCAAAGAACACTGACAGTGGAGCCATGCATGGACCAAACTAGGGTTTGCAGATACCCCAAGCTTCTTTGCTCTTCGAAAGAGAAGATGTGCAGTAAGATAAGTACTTGTTCTTCTTCGAGCTCTTCTTCTTGCTGCTCCATATGCTTGATGGATTACAGTGAATCTGACCTCCTAAGAGTGTTGCCAGAATGCGGTCACTTTTTTCATGTGAAGTGTGTTGATCCTTGGTTCAAAATGCATCTAACTTGCCCTATTTGTAGAATGTCGGTGGTTTGATCCTTTTTTAATATGAATAATTACCTTGAGGGGAACGTAAGAGGTTGTATAGGAAAATCCGCCGTTTTTTGTTTAGTTGGTTTGATTTAATTTTATATTTGTTGTTGCTGCTTCAAGTATGCATAGCAGCAGAAATTGCTAGTATAGATAATTATGTTCTAGTAAAATATTATTTTAGTCTTTTATTTATCAATTAAGTTTTAAATTAATTTTTTACCAATTTTTAATTTTAATTTAGTAACTATTAACTTTTAATTTTAATTTAGTAACTATTAACTTTTAATTTTAATTTAGTCCCTTAGTACTTATAAGTTTGGTTTAACTATGATCATTCATTAATATAAATATTAGTATGTTTAATTTAAATTTAATTAAAAGTGAAGAGTTAAATATAATAATTTTCATCATATAATAAAGAGCCTATAATATGACTAGATTGATATGTGAAAAATCAAAATAATATTTTAGTCATTAAGTCATTATATTTAATTAGAAATAGAGTTTTCCAACAATTACAGTAGCAGTAGGCGACAAATTAAATCGCATGAGAATTTCATAGCTATTATATTATGAGTAAAATATTATTTTAACTTCTCATTAATTCAGCTTCAAATAAGTTTTTCGTTAATTTTTAGTTTTAATTTGTTTTGTTATTAATTTTTATTTTTAATTTTGTTTCTTAATACTCAAGAATCTGGTATAATTTAATCCCTCATTTTTAGTCAAAATTAAGTTGAGAGTGAGGAATTAAATACCAAAATTTTTTTTCATATAATAAAGGAACCATATTATAATTAGAGTGATAGAGGAACTAATTTAATATTTTACTCATTACATTTGGTTGGAAATAAAATTTCCCAACGCCTACAATAGCAGTAGGCGACAAATTAAAAGAGCTAAAATTTGAAATCTAACGTGGGAAAATTTAATCTAATGAAATTGAAAGGCTGAATTTAATCTTGTTGTTTACCGACTTAGTGGTAAAGTTTCCTCCTTAGTATAACCTCGCTATTTATTTATTTTATTAAATTTTTTTCTAAGCTTAGCTAGAATGGTTTCCATGCGAGCTTCGTCCTGAGGAGCGGTAATCCATAACAGAAAAGGCCCCATCGTTATCACCTTGGCCGAGCTTAATAAGCCTTGGGCTTTACCACAATGAGTTAGGCTTGATTGATGAACCGATCATTTTCGTAACCAAAAAAATATATTATTTTAGTTTTTAATTTATTATTAAATTATTATTCTGAATCTTTTACTGGTATTAATTTTTAAAATGGTCTTTTATATTGTTTATATCATTATTATATGTATATCCTTTCAAGTTAGATTTCACTAAATAATTATTATGTTTATATAAAATATCATATAAATATTTAATTCTATAAATATACCAATAAATATAATAATAATAGAATATATGTAATATAAATTGAATATAATTCAAAATTATAATATATTTATATTCAAATTTTGAATAATCATTATACAATGAAAAAGAAAATTCTATTAAATATATATATATATATATATATATTCTAAAACACTATACACTTCTTTTATTATAGTTTTATTTATTTTATATTCTTTAATTTGTTTAGAATACATTTTTCATATTTTTTAAATTTAATAATGATTATATATATTATAATAATTTTTTGCTCAAGAATAATATGATAACTTTATTCTCAATCCTGTTCTTTCTCTCACCAATTCATCAAATCAAAGAAAGAAAGATAGTCTCATTCTTATTTCACTTCATGTAAAATCAAGCATACTTATTCATCCTTCCTTTTTTTATTTACATTCTCATTTTATTTCTATCACGCAATTCTCCCAATCAAATATGGCTACAGAGAAACGTAGATGCCTTTCTGAGTTATTAGTTAGTCGGCAACGTACGGCCATGGTGTTATAGA
Organism: Delonix regia; assembly: GCA_037074485.1. NCBI lineage: Eukaryota > Viridiplantae > Streptophyta > Magnoliopsida > Fabales > Fabaceae > Delonix > Delonix regia. The sequence continues at coordinate 11,737,173 of CM073459.1, forward strand.
TTTCTATTAACACTTCAGCTGAACCGGCCAGCTCTTCATACACATGAGGACGACTAATTACTTACTTAAAGATACTTGCAAATGATTCCACATTACTACATCAATTCCCAGAGCATTAATGGGATATATATATATATGGATAGCTTTTACCCAAAGCCAAGCTTTGTTGCAAGTTTGGAGATTCTTCAATGACAAGGATGCCACAGATCAAATAGCTTCCTCAGTAGGTTTAGAAGCAGAATAGCGTATTGGTTCTTGATTAGTACGTAGTTGTAACAGATTAATTGAAGAACGTGCACTAGGATGTGGGTCGTCAGAAATCTTATGTTTTGTTCCTCAAGGCACGTTAGATACGCATGAAGGTCATGTTGCAAAAAGTTGCATGTAACAGCAGAATATGTCTCTAGTCCAGCTGTATTACTTTCCTAGTACCCAGTTGTCTCCCAATTATAATATGTTGGCCTCTAATCAATTTAAGAGTACTCATTCAGGTATTATAGCGTCAGTTTGGATTAAAATGGTATAAATTTAATTTTGAGTTACACAAATTTAAATTTGATTTTAATTTTGACCAAAAGTAAATTTACATTATCCTCATAGGTTTTACAATCAATATAAGTTATTAATATTATTTATTAAAATTCGAATATATCTAATATATTTATTTATTTTTTTATTATATTGAATTTCTTTATATTTATATATATTTTCTATTATATTCTATTTATATCTATTAATGATTAAAATATTATTTAAAATTAAATATTAAATTTTTATTCAATGGAAAAGCAAGATTTTATTAACTTTTGTGCACATGGTTCTAGTGAATAAAAGTGACGGTTGAGGAAATAATAACACTTAAAAATAAAATTATTTGTAAGGTGAATTCTTGTTAATTTTGATATACAAATAGGTTTTTAAACATTTTAAATGTCAAACTAAACACACTATCATTTTATATATTATTATCTTAAATTTATGAAAAAATACTTAGATAATGTAGAGTATATTATTTAAAATTATTAAATGAAAAATGTTGGTAATTATTAAAAATTTATGAACTAATTAAAATATTAGATTTTGTTGACTTTTTTATTTTTATACATACGATATATACTAACAAAATTGAGTTTTATCCTCCATTTTTCGTATAATATCTTGGTCACTTAAATATAAATAAATGTATATCAAACCCATCTTGTATTAGATCCAAGAGAGAAATTCATGGGGTCCTTATTATACGTTACTGTATCAGCTTTAATACACACTTATGGGTCTCTTTAATTTATCTTTCTCCTGAAAAATCTCTAAATCAAATCAAAGTGTATGATTTAAAAATTGAGAGAAAAAGCCAAAACGCTTAAATGTTGGGTCATTTAAAATAATTTCAACAAGGACATCTGAGGTACTATTATTAATGGTAAAATACACAAAATTTGTGATTTATTTAAAAATTATTCTCGTATAATCCAAAGCCTAATATCATTTTTCTTTTAAAAATTCCCATGAATTAATGCATGTTTCAATTCTATAATTCAAATTAAAGGGTGAAATTAATATGGATCACATGAAGCAATCTTAACACAAAGCACCATAATCTTGCTCTTGATTTATATTTATTATAAGTATGCCGGGAAATACGAACAAAAGCAGCATATGCGAGTGCTTTGGACCAACGTAGCAAATCCAAGTTATGTCACCCAACTCTTACAGAATCAAAACACATGCAAAAGGTCCCTGAAAAAGTGGGCCCCAAAATTACATTCACAAATTTTCCACATGTAAACACATGATGAGGCCATCACCTTCGGAACATGAATTCCTGATAACTGGGGATTTTTGTATTTTTTCAATAGCAAATTTAGACTTAAATTTTTTTTATTTTTTATAGAAATCTAACAGTATAAATTTATTATTATAAAAATTTATTTTTTTAAAATTGAAATCTAACGATTTAGATTTAAAATAAAAAAAATTTCCTATTGTAAGAACTTCTAGTAATCAAATTTGTTATGAATTATTAAAACAATATAAATTTTTTTGTAATAGCAGATTTAGACAGTTAGATTTTTTGTATTTATTTTATAGAAATTTAACAGTCTAAATTTATTATTATAAAAAAATAATTTAAAAATATTTTAAATTTAACTTTAAATTTAAAATACAGAAATTTCCTACTATAGAACCCGTGTTAACCACGTTTGTCACAAATCACCAGGAACCTATAAACCTCTTGCGAGAGAAATTAATCCAAAATAAACAAAACCTTTTGTTTCCCTCTTTTACAAGTCAAGTTTTGAAATGAAAAGTAGGCAAATGAAGATCAATACGTTACCCATCTCAAAATCCAAACTTTTAAGCCGAAAAGGACATAACCTCCCATTATTGCCAACTTGTATGCCATAATTTGAATTTCAAGGGACATTTCAGTCAGGAAATTATACCAATTCATAATTATTAAGAGTAAATTATGTTATATACAAACTTCTATGGTACCCAGAAAAATATACCATACGTTTATATTTAAAGGTACATCCAAAACCTCAAGCACCAAAGCTCACTCATCACCTCCAACAATGGCAGAACTCGAGAGCACAAGTCTGATGCCAAAGCTCATAACCTTTCTCTCTTCTCTTCTTGAACGAGTGGCTGAGTCCAACGATCTTCTCCTGCAACTCCAACCCCAGAAGAAAGTTTCAGTCTTCCATGGCTTAATTCGCCCCACAATCTCGATCCAGAGCTACCTCGAGAGGATCTTCAAGTACGCCAATTGTAGCCCTTCCTGCTTCATCGTCGCCTACATCTATCTCCATCGATTCACTCAGAGACAACCTTCCGTGACCATCGATTCCTTCAATGTTCATCGATTGCTTATCACCAGCGTTCTGGTTGCTGCAAAATTCATGGACGACTTGTAAGTGTCTTCCTCCTTCTTGCTCCTTCATCCATCGATTCTGTGTTGAATTCTGGGTTTTTGTCTTCTCTTGGCGATTTCTTCAGACTCTTGGGCTTATAGGAATTGATCTTATGAAATTGATAGAGATGGATTCATTGACTCAGGGCAGTCGGCAGAGTAATGATGGTTCCTTTTGCTCTGTTTTTCCCCCGTTCTGATATCTTTGATAGCTTCCCTAAATTGATGATTCCAGAGTATTTGGATACAAAAAAATAAAATATTATTGTAATTTTCACTTATTCATTCATTATTAATTTGATATTTTTATTTTTAATTTGATACCTTATTTATTAATTCATTATCAATTGGATTTCTTATTAATTTCTATTATCAATTTAGTCTCTTTTATTAATCTATTTTCAATTCTATCCCTTACTAATCTTAACATTATTTAGTCTTTTAATCTTACTTAAATAAAAAAATATTAAAAAATATGAGATTAAATTAAAAATAAAAATTAATGAATTGCTCTATTTCCCTGCATTTTTGATATCATTGATAGCTTCCCCAAATTGGTCTCATTCAAGATTCAAGAGTATTAGGATAAATAGAAATAAAATATTATTTTAGTTCATTACTTACTAATTCATTCTAATTTTATTTTTAATTAATTTTTATTTTAATATGGTCCCTCAGTTATTGGTGTATTATTAATTTGATCTTTTACTAATTTTTATTATCAGTTTAGTCCCTCTTATTAATCTCTTCTCAATTCTACCCTTTATTAATCTTAAAATTACTTGGTCCTTTAATTTCAACTAAATAAGATGGATCATTAAAAAACAAGGATTATATTGAAAATAAAAATTAATGGAAGACTAAAATTAAAATTAATTAATTAATGAAAAACTAAAACAGTGTTTTAATGCAAAGAAAAAGTCAAGTATTGGATAACTCATATTTGACATTTTTCTTCCTCTTCCATAATGGACTGGCGGGAAGTAAAGCTCAGAATCTCTATTTCTTGTAATGAATTTAATCTTGAATACTTTTGTCCAGGCTGTTTCTGTCACAGAGACAACCCACTCACGTGATTCTGAGTTTACTGCACATTTATATATGTATAGAAATTTTGGGATACAATATAGTAATGAGGTAAAAAAAACAAAATATATAGCCTATATTTTATCTATTACATTATGGTCTAATTACAAAATTAGTATATAAACTTTATAAAATGTTATAAAACATTTCTTGAACCTTAAAATGTAACCAAATATCGAATTTTCGATTTGAATAAGAGATTTCACTTAAAGATATGAGGTTTGAGTAATAGGTTTCACTCATTTTGTGTTTATCTTTATTTAATATGACAAAAAAAAGAAGGACAATACAGCATAAAAGGATCAAAATAAAATACCTAATTTTGTGTTAAATTAAATCTTCAGGTACTACAACAATGCATACTATGCAAAAGTGGGAGGAATCAGCACACTAGAGATGAACTTTCTGGAAGTGGATTTCCTGTTTGGATTGGGGTTTTGCTTAAATGTAACCCCAAACACCTTCCAAGCCTACTGCGTTCAACTACAAAGAGAAATGCTTCAGATGCCACCTCCTCTAAACTATGCAGATTCTTCACTTAGCTTAGGAAAATCACTAACGGCCCAATTTTCATTATGCTTTAATGATGATGAACCCTCCCATCAACACCAATTAGCTGTATGAGTTCCTGCATTTTCTCAATGCATGTAGTATAGAACATTCTAGACGTAGTGGAAACTTATTACAGGCTGGCAAATTATGCTCTTTGATTTCTCTTATAGACTCCACTTATTTAATTTTCTGTTTTATTTTTATGATTTTTTTATGAGGCTGGATATTGACTTAATAACTATATATATTAACTTGAGAAAATAATATTTTACCTTAACAATTTAGGTTTTATTTATTACAAAAGTAATATAAAATAAAATTTGGATAAATCAAGCCTATGTAAGCTGTGAGTGCACCACGAAAATGATTGTGATAAAGAATTAAACTCAAGCAAAATTTAAAGATGCTCCTGGATTTAATTAAGAAAATGCAAATAAAATTAGAAAAAACATACTTTTAGTCCTTATATAGTTTCAGTTAATTTTTAAGTTAGTCTTTATAATTTAAAATTTTTTAATTAAGTCCTTGGAGATCAAATGATTTAAAATTTAGTCCATATTATTATATTTTTACTGATATTTTTTCATATAGTTGAGTTTATTTATTTTATTATTTAATTTTATTTCTTTATTAACATAAATTATATATTTTCAGAGTTAGTCCGTTACATGAATAAAATTTTACAAAATATTATTTAATAGAATTTGAACTGTAAAGACAAAATTAAAACATTTGTGAATTGTAAGGACACAATCATAAATTTCTTAAACTATAGGGATTAACTTAAAAGTTAAAAGAAACTATAGTGACCGAAAGTATAATTCTCCCATAAAAATAATCACCTGTTGTATAATTACAAAAATAAAATCATTATTTATAATGGTTGTATTTTTGTTTCCCAGTGCTTTGATTATTACTTAAGACTTATATTTTAGTACTCAATAAGAGTTTGATCCTCTCAATTTTATGCTATTTCAATGTCTCAATTAGAAAAAAAATATATACACAGAATAGTGGATTCCATTTTATTCACCTGATTATATGGATAATTCATTTTGTATCTAGCACTGTTTTAAAATTAAAAACAATTGAGGGATCTCAACTTAATATTTGCTCAACTATTTTTTTCCCTAAATTTTCTATTTTGAATTTTGATTAAATTATTTGGTATTGAACTGTTAACTGTCTCCTCTTTACAGTTTGGCAAGCAAAGTTCTGTATGTTGGTTTTACTTTATGTCTTTGTTTTCTTGTGGTGGATTGCAGTTCTTATCCAGGAGAACACGTTTCTGTCAGCCTTTTTTATTTCCGTTTTCAGTGCAGAAAATGCCATAAATGTGAGATAAGATTACTTTTTTAGAATATAAATTTATTATATTTAAAAAGATTTAAATCATTTAATTTTTATTAAATAGTTTAACTTTTAATACATATAAAATAATTTTTAATAATTTTTTAAAATTTATATCATTAAATTTTTATTCAACAACTCAAATTTTATCAAATTTATATACATTTAAAATTTTAAATTTAAATTCATAAATGTGCTCGTATTGGAGACTCACAGCGAGCGGTGAGTGCTACTTTGGTGCGGTTACTTTTCACAGTGACGGCAATTTGTGCTGTTTGACAGTTGTAGTAGCCGACATAACATGTGCACTCACAGACAACTTGCTAGTTGGCTATTGGCTACGAGGAAAGACAAGGTGAAGGGGATAACTTTGTTTTAGCTAAAAGAATTTATTATATTTGATTTTGTTTCCAGAAATTCTCAATTTTTATGATTTTTTAAAAAAATTAAAATCATTTTCTTGAAGTAAGAATTAGATATACTTATTTTATAATGATTTAATCATAAGTTAAAAAAATTTGTCGAATTTAATCATTTTGATCTAAAAAAATATAAATATAAACTTAAAAAGTAAAGTCCAATAAAAAAAGATAGATTAAAAAAACATGTTTTGTAAAATGAATTGGATCCAAGCTTTTACGAAGCAATCGAAGTTCAAAAAATAAGTTTTTTGTCAAAAAACTTATTGTTCAAACTTAATTTGATCATTAAAAAAAAGAATATAACTTAAGAAATAAGATATTGAAAATGAAATTATCTTAGTTTTAAAGTTTTGACATAAAAGTTGATTATAGTGGTTTTGTTTTGACTTTTGAAAGATTTAAAAACTTATTTACATTTCTAAACTGGAATTTGTCTTACATATAATTTCTTTTAGTATAGACTTTTGTCTTCCAAACTTTTGTTTACAGAGTTAAAAATAAAATTGCATTTGCATTTAATAAATTGTATGAATGACAAAGCTCAAATTTGATATTAAAGTTCCCAAACACAAATCATAGTCATATAAAATCATGTTTAATTAAAATAATTTTAAAAATTAAATTGATCCAAGATTAAATTTACTCAACTCTAATCCAAACACACACTTAGTGATATTAACTTAATTCTAATTCAAGATGGTTATACATAATATTATAAGTTATAAAGTTAATATAAAGTGATATCTTGACAAAGAAACAATAATTATGTACTTAATCTAAAATTTTTTTATATTAATACAATAATTAATTTATATTCATAATTTCACTATATATAATCGTATAATTAATAATAATTATTAACTATATTATTTATATCAAATTCTTAATAACAATGAATTATAATTTGAAATAGCTCGTGAGACCTTATTGTCCTAAAAAAGATATGAGTCGCGGGAGGACGAAGAAAAAAAAGAACGTGAATATATAGAGTTGTTTGCAAAAAAAGAAACAAAGAAGAAAACCAGAAAGATCCCAACTCTAGAGTCAAACAAACAGAAGAAGGGATAGAGAAGGGAGAAGGGAGGATGACGTGAAAATGGGATGGAGAGAAATTGAGAAACAAAAGTGAAAATGGAGTGAGCTGGGTGAGGGGGCTCGGTTAGGAAGATAAGAACTGAAAACAAAGTGGAAAAAGAGACGAAGAGCGTTTCAGAAAAAGAAAATAAAAGTAGGGATGGAGAGAGGGGGGAAATGAATAGGAGAAAACTTGTGAAAGCGGTAGGTCATCAGTATTTTTTTATCTTTTCCTTTTCGAAAGATTTTAATTTTTTTATTAATCATAATTTAATAGTTTAAAATAAAAAATAAATAATAATATAACTTTTTCTAATTCAAATGAAGAATTTGAAAATTATATTTTCTTTTAATTTATCCTACACAAAAATAAAATTGTATTCCATTAACTCATAATTTTATAGTTAAATTATGATAATAAAGTTAAAAAAATAGATAATAAAAAATTTCAATTTTTAAAGAGAGAGACAACACCAAATGAATTAAATTAGTTTGAGATCCCATGATGCAAATCAGCGGCACCACCACATGAATAATAAATTTCATTATATTGGCAGCTCCACTCCTTTAAAAATGATGAAAATTAGAAAAATTATTTTTTTTGCTAATAAATTAGAAAACTAGGTTTTCTCTTTGTTTTGGCTATTAAATTGGAAAACTAATTTTTTTTGTTTGTTTTGGCTCTTAAATTAAGAAATATAAATATCATTCAAGGATGAAAATTATATAAAAAAAAATCATAGAGAGTGTTGTTGAGTTAAGTAACTTTGGTTTTCATTTCTATTTAAAGAGGCGAAATCTTAGTAATGAATAAATCAAATGAATAATATAAAATAAAATTACATATAAAATTAAATTTTTTTAAAATTCTAAATGGGTCGGCCGCCCTGCAATCCTTGAGCCCATCCCTGGAGAAAAATGGGATTGAGATGAGAGTGGAGAATGAGTGAGTATGAGAGAGCACAATTATTTGATTCAAATGCCGCTTTTGATGTTTTATAAACCGGATTTTGGATTGTTAAGGATTTGTTTTGCCAATGTTTTTTATGGAAATAGGTGTGGTTTTCCATATGAATGTATGTTGAAGACTTATGCAAATGCTTAAAAGTTTGATGAGTGATTTGGTTGAGGATGTTTAAAATAGTGATTGTGATTTGTGATTAAGTATTAGATTGGCCTCATGCTTGAGTCAGAATTGAGATTATCCTGTTGTGCCCCAATGTGATTTGAATTTCATGTTACCATTTTATTTATACTCTTGGTTTTGTTCTTTATCTTTTAACTTCCACTTATATAAAACTCAAAAAAATTTAAGAAAATGAAATGATTTAAAAAAAAAAATTGTTTAAAATTTAGTAAAATTTTTGGAGCATCAGTTATAATGTAGGGATATAATTATAATTTTATTATATTTTGGATTGATATTATTATAACTATATTATAATTGGGTGTACGAATACTCTCAAAATTATGAATGTACCAAATATGAGACTTCAAAATTTTTCTTTGAATACTTCTTAATTATTTTAGAATAAAAAACACAAACAAAAATCATGTTTCAAAAATATATTTCTTCTATCTTTTAAAATTATCACCATTAAGTCAAAAATAATTGCAATTAAACTTTATTTTCAAAAATTGAAATCCAAGAAAACTGAAAAGATAGAAAATAAAGACAGTAAAAAAAATGAAATTATACTATTTTTTATATTAAAACACAGAAACTAAATTCAAGCTGGTTTTATTAACAAAAATGCTATTAATTTTTACTCTCTAGTTCTTTCTTCAAAAGTAAAAATGATTAACTGACCTGTACGTATTTATAGTTGAACTACATAAACTTTAATTTTTATTGCATGATACATAGGTTTTAGACTCTGATTCTAAGTTAAGTTTGCATTTACAAATATTTAATTAATTTATTTATTTTATTTTCTTAATTCCTTATATTATTTTCTTCTTGCATGTGTTTAATGAGAATAATCCAAAACAAGATTAAGACTATACGCATCCAACACAATCAATTTTAGGTAATTTTTCTTATGAATAAGTGTTGTGATGTGTTTAATATATTCCTCACACACTGTGAACTCTAAAATTTGATCCCAGATTTACAATTGTAGACTATTTTTTTTAAAATTTGTTTTTAAAAATTTATCCTTAACAAATTTTGGTAGCAATTCTTTATTATTTTAGGTTTTTGTTTCATAACGAAAATTTAAAATTTTTATTTTCATGCTGGGCACTCACATTTCTAGTGTGAAATGATTGAATATATATTGACAATTATAGCTTCATGACTATGGTTAAATAAATATGCAAGGAATTGTTATACGAAGAGGCCTACGAAGGGACAAAACACCTAATGCAATATCTGTCGTCGTCTTTTTTATTAACTTAATTGTTTACTTAACACTTGTAGTAGGTGTTTTGTTCACTTGTATTCTTTCCTCTTCCTCCTGTTGGCCAAAAAATATTATTTAATTTATTTTTTAATTAGAATAAATGGATTATGAATTTTGTACTATTAGATCCCGCGTCCTTGATAGATGAGTTAAGGGGGCACGTCTCCCTATAATAAATAAGGGACATGCCCCATTATTAATTTATTTTTGAGCATAAAATTTAATAATATTATAATAAAATAAATTTTATTAATTTCAAAAATATTTTAAAATAAAAATATAGAATATATTTAAATTTTTATATTTTTTAATTAATAAATTTTTGTAGTTGTAGAATTAAAATTAATTAAAATACTGAATCTTAAATTAACAAATTTTTGACAATATTATTTATCCTTAAAAGTAAGATTTATTATACGAAAAATGTTTAAAATAATGTTAATAATTAATATACTCGGTTAAAGACTTTAATAATTTAATGTTTTTAAGTAGTCAAAATTTACAAAAATGATTCAATTTTGATGTGTGAATGAATTATGGAATGAATGTTGAATTAATTTTGAAATATATTAAAATAATGTGGATTGGTATTAATTTATTATTAGGACAATTATTTTGGTTAATCAATTAATTAAGTAATTGTTTAGACATATAAACTAAAAATGGATTGAGTTTGAGTTCTTTGTGGGTAATTAGTGATAAGTTGGATTACCCACAAACTCATTAGATAGAGGCTCCAACATACAACCCAAATCTTATCAATAGTTATCCTATTATATTACTGATTAGTAAGAGGCATATTTTATAAGCATATTCAATTTAAATTTGGCAGTTCTGAGCAGTTGAGATAAAGTGGGGAGTAACCGTTTTCTTTTACTAAATAATTTGAATATTTTATTTAATAAATAAAGATAATAATTCTGAACAATAAATAACTTACCTACTTTTTCTAAGCTATCATTAGAACGTTTTGGCTTATCAATATTCTCTCTTCCTCTTTAAAAACTCTTTGACTTTTACATACAAAAGACTTAGGCAAAGTGAGTTGTTCACTTTACCAACATATCATGGCTGCACTTGGTGCTTCATCAAGTAAGTGACATTAATTACTGTTGATTTATTTATCTATCTCCCATTGTAATATGGAATTTAATTCCATCAATTTCTATCAGAACGTTAGGTGCTATAAATATTTTACCTTATTTTCTGTACGTACCTTGATTCGAATTTTGTTGTGCTTAATCAATACAAATAGGTGTGTAAAACAAGACTAAACTTGGATTAATTTTCGAACAAAATTCATTTTCATTCTTGGAGAATTCAGATAAACGAAGTTAGGGCTTTTGTAGATCAAAGAATTTGGAACATGAATATGCCCATTACATACCCAGAATCAAGAAGAACGAACCACAATTGGAGTTTAGATCCAAAAACAATTGAGTGAAATTACTTGATGTGTAGACCAAATTTAACCAAATGAGTTTAGGGGTTTTACTCATTGAGAAATTTCGAGCAAAACAAGATATATCTTGAAGCCTAACATCATTGGAAAATACATAGTACATCGAAGGCATCTCGTCGGTAAGAACCCTTGTTTTTTTGAACTAAATTTATACCAAATCATGCGCATTTTGTGAAAATTAATCTAGGGGAATTGTAGATTGTTCAAAGACGAAGAAAATGACACCTATTTTGCCTTTTAAGCCCTCGGTTTTGGTTAGGTTACATTTCGGACCAAAATCAGGTTCGCCCATGCACATCATCGGAGTGTGATGGCATGTGTGCCTCACTCGCAAATCATATGAACCTGAGACCTCCATAGTTGTGCTCCACGTGCCCCGTTAGATTTTTTGAGCCTTGGAAATTAGTGTTTTAAAATTTCTTGAATATTTAGGGCCTTAAAATAGTATTTAATTAAGATGTTTTGACCTGAAAAAATTTCTTGTACTGACTAGACATATTGGGGAACAAAATATTGAGTTCACTCTCCTTGATGATATCTAGGTGAATTAAATGAATTTATTTTGCGTAATAAGTTAATTTCTAACTTTTATTAGGAGTTGTGAAATTAATTTATGAATAATAAAAATCCAATAGATATCATAATTATTGGAATATATCCTTAAATAATTATTAAGGGTAAAATTAGTCACCAAGTAAGGACCAGAGAATTTTTTTTATTTATATTAATATTCGACATGCCCTATTGGTGTGACATTGCTAATGTAATATTATGAATTGCACCTGATTATGATTTATTAGCAGCATTTTAATTAATGTTTTCATAGTTTCTTGTATTCTACCGATATGGAAATTGTGAATGCATTTTATGTGATTTTCATATCATGAGTTAAATCCAAAATTGACATGAATGAGTTTTCTTTGGTTTATTATAGTCTGAGACCCTTAGGCAAGAATGCAATAAGCAAATTTGTATATAGTTGCATGAATTGAGTTTATGAAGGAAACTTTGTTTAATAATAATGTTATTTTAATGTTTCCTATTTTTGGCTTTCTTAGTTTCGGCTTTCCATAACTATTTTCAATGAAAACTCTTCAGGGGACAAACTATGATGACTAGAGTGAGTCCCTAGACATGTATTTGACAATCACTAAAGAGGATTTAACTTTAAGAGTTTCAAGACTAGTAGATCCCACAGTTGAGTCAAGTGCTGCTAATAGAACTTACTATGACAAGTGGCATGAGTCAACCAAAATTTTCCTAACGGTCATGAAATTCACCATTGATAAGACCATCAAGTAAAGCATTCTTGAAAAGGATACTGTTGTAGAGTATCTAAAGGCTATCGATGAAAAATTTAAGAAGTTTAAATAGAATTAGAAAGCGTATTATCTTTCACTGCTAGATAATATTTACTATAATGGAGTCTCTGGTGTGCGAGAGCATATGATGAAGCTTATTAACTATTATAATAAGCTGAAGTCATATAATGTAGACTTAGGGGAGAGTTACCTAGTCTACAAAGTGTTACAGTCTCTCCCTGCTGAATATGGGGTCTTAAGGACCATTTATAATTCTCAAGAAGTTGAATAGAATATTGACCAGATGATTTCCATAGTGACTTAAGAGGAAGAGTCATTAAAGAAAGCTAGCTCTCACATTTACAATATTCACTATATTTCTCAAGATTCAAGTGGTAAGGGTGGTAATGAGAAGCATAGGGGTATGAAGCAAGATAATAGATCTAGTGGCAAGAACTTTTTTAGACCCAAGAAGAATGGAAAGCATTATAAGGGTAAGAAGAAGAAGTCATTCAAGGGTGATTGCCACTACTGCAAGAGGCCTGGATATAAGATATCATATTGCTTTAAATTGAAGAATAAACATGAATGAGAAGGTACTTCTTTTGATATTGCCCCTTTAGGTTTAGTATGCCCCTTAGCTCTAGTATGTTTTGAGTCCAACAATTTTGAAACATCTTTTAATTCTTGCTAGTTGGATTTTGGTGCAACTGTTCATGTGACAAATTCCTTGCAAGGACTCATAAATAGGAGGACACCAAGTGAGAAAGAAAGGACCATTCTTGGAGTAGAAGGAAGTTCAATAGTTGATAGTATAAGAATTATTTCTTTAAATTTAGAATCTGGACATTGTTTAGTCTTAAATGACATTGTTTATGTACCTTCCTCTAAGAAGAATTTAATTTCTAGTTTTGTATTGGTCAAAAATGGTTATTCATTCTAACAAGGAAATGGAAAGATTAATATTTTCTTTAATTCAACTATGGTAGGATCTACTTCTTTATTGAATGGTTTATATTGCTTGAATATTAGCACCTGTCGAAATTTGTCCCAGGGTGCACCTATTAATGTTGCAATAGGGCATAAATGTCAAAGATCAAGTGAAAACTCCTCTATATTGTGGCATCGACGTTTAGACCATATATCTAGAGAAAGATTAGAGAGGATGATCAAACATGACATAATAGGAAAGTTAGATTTCTCTGACTTAGAGACATGTGTTGATTGCATAAAAGGAAAACTTCCCGCCAAGACTAGGACTAAAGGGGCACATAGGTTTGAGAACATTTTAGACTTAATCCATACAGATATATGTAGACCTATTACACCAGCTGCCATGGGTGGATTTAAATACTTTATCACCTTCATAGATCATTATTCCAGGTATGGGTGGATTGATCTATTGCATGAGAAATCTGAATTATTAAATGCTTTCAAGACATTTAAGGTGACAGTTGAGTTGAAGACTGGGACAACAGTTAAATGTGTGAGATCTGATAGGGGAGGAAAGTTTTATGGCAAATATACTGAAACAGGTAAGAATCTTGGTTCATTTGCCTTGTTTTGCAAGAACAAGAAATTGAAGCTCAGTATACAATGCTAGACACTCCTTAACAAAATGGAGTTGCTGAAAGACACAACCGTACCTTAATAAATATGGTGAGAAGTATGATCTGCCACTCCTCCCTATCAGAATTTTTATGGGTGATGCATTAAAGACTACGGTCTATATTCTGAATTAGGTTCATAGTAAAGTAGTTCTAAAGATGCTATATAAATTGCTTTTTGGTAGAAAGCCCAGTTTGAGGCATCTTCGAGTATGGGGATGTAAAGCAAAAGTAAAACCATATAATCTCCTGCTCAAGAAACTTGATTCAAGAACCATCAGAGGATTCTTTATTAGATAGATTAAGAGGGAGTAGGTTTTATTGTCCAACTCATACTACCAGAGTCATTGTATATAGAAGATACCATGTTACCTTTACTTGTTTCATCTTCACAGTTATTCCCTGGTCATATTAATCAAGATGATGCTATTTGGGAAAATCTAGTAGATTTTGACATATAACAACCCGCAGAAAATTTGCAGGTGGCAGCTAATGAATTGAGACGGTCTCAAAGAGTTCACAAGTCTGCCATTCCAGATGACTATATAGTCTACTTATATGAGTTTGAATCTGATGTAGTTGATAGAATTGACCCTATTTCTTTTAAGGAGGTAATAACAGGGCCTTATTCATCTAAGTTGTTAAATGTTATGAATGAAGAGATTGCCTCCATGCGTTATAATGATGTTTGGGTACTTACTAAACTGCCATACGAACATAAACCAGTTAGTTGTAAGTGGGTATTTAAGACTAAGAGAAAGACAGATGGTGAAATTGAAAGGTATAAAGCCAAACTTGTAGCTAAAAGCTATAATCAGAAACAGGGCATTGATTATACAGAGACATTCTCTCTTGTATCTACTAAGGATGCTCTTAGGGTGGTCATGACTCTTGTTGCATAATTTGACCTTAAACTTCACCAAATGGACGTAAAAAATGCTCTGAATGGAAATTTACATAAGGACATATATATGAAGCAACCTAATGGATTTGTAGAATTAGAGAAAGAACACCTTGTTTGTAAGCTAAATAGGTTCATCTATGGATTGAAGCAAGCTTCGAGGCAGTGATATTTGAAGTTTCATGAGGTAATTAGTGGACCTGGATTCATTGAGAACGTCGTAGATTAGTGCATTTATCAGAAATTTGAGGGGCGTAATTTTATAATTCTTGTGCTCTATATAGATGACATTTTGTTAGCTAGTAATTCTGTGAGTCTATTGAATGATACTAAACATATGCTATCGTGCCTTTTGATATGAAAGTTCTTGGTGAAGTCTCCTTTGTTTGGGAATTCAAATTCACTAAGATAGATCACGTGGTATTTTAGGTTTGTCTCAGACAGCCTATATTGATCAAGTGTTGAAGAAGTTTAACATGCACTCTTGCAGCCTTTGTGTTGTACTTGTACAAAAAGGTGAATGATTGTTGAAATCACAATGTCCTCAAAATGATAATGACAGTATTGCAATAGAATGAATTCTGTAACATCCCTTACTCACCTATAGTGTTTGAGGTAGATCAACTAGCTGCATTTTCAACAAAGGTGGTAGCTTAGTTCGAAGTAATGAACAATAAGTTAGATAATCTAACTTTAGGGAGACAATAAAACACCTGACCAATGCATCAGGTAAAAGTTTTTAAACCATGTGAATATTGTAGGGAGGGACATTTGAGTGCATAATGCCCACTAAGTTACCCAGAAGAAATAGTGAACTATGTGGGTAATACTTTTAGAGGAAACAACCTATTTCTAACACTTATAACTCTAGTTGTAGAAATCTCCCTAACTTTTTGTAACATCCTTTACTCACTATACGTAGGTTTGATGGAAGCGTAAATAAATACAAAAGCCTATGAATACGATAAATATTTTGATTCTAACTTTAACTATCCCTTAACCCACTAACAAGGATTTAATAATTGAAAAAAAAATAAAACATAATCATTTGGTCTCATATATGTCCAAATTATCATCAAATAGCAGTTGTGGTTATGATACATTAAGCAATACATAAACGATTAAGAACTTCAAATTTATACAAATCAGAATTCCCATAATATAACTCTATGTCCTTTATGTAAATAAGAACTTTTTAATATGCTAATTCCTGGGTCCCACTTCTTGATTAGGTTCTTGGTTACCTAGAAATAGATATACATAAAAACATGAGATTTTGCAATCCTAGTAGTCAGCAGTTCAATAAAAACATTCTGTTTGTAGCCCTTACACATCAAATATGCATAAATCACATATAATCACATAAGAAAAGATATCAACATGATGACATGCTGGGAAAGCCTTTTACAAGGTTTAGGGTTTAGAAACCTGATGGGCCCTGTTTGGAAACTTTATCCCTTCACTGTCCTATACTAATTCAAGGTTTCATGCTACCTTATAATGTGAAGGCCAATCACAGGAAAACCTTATGACATCAAACCTGATAGGTGTCTCCTTACTAGCATGCATATACTAAACATAATTTTTGGTATTAGTTATAAATTTTTGGCTAATGGTGATTATGTAAGTTTTCTTGTCTGATATAATTTGGTTAATCTAAGCTTAGTTTAAATGTTGCATAATTTTCCTTAAAATGTCCTTTATGGAATTCAAAAATCTTAAGCTAAGGTCATATGAAATTTCCAACACATGTAGGCCCTTATTCTATATATATATATATATATACACACACACACATTTAAATAATATACATATATATAATGAAAAATAAAATAAAGTCAATTTCTTCTTAGTTTTCTAGGGGAAATAACTGTTAAAAGTAATTATTTAATCCTCCCCCTTTCATTCTTAAAAATTTAAATTTTCCTTAATCTATTTTATCTTTATATGACTTATGGATCTTAAATTTGACTAAAACTTCCTTCATAATAATATCACATACTAAACTAATTTTAAATCAATGAACTAATGACTTTGGCGATTATAAATGAGTAAATAGATAAATATAGTTTATCATAGAAATCGACTTTTTATAGGTATTGCAAATTCCATATGCATCTACAGTTGGCAACTTAATGTATGCTCAACTATGCACATGTCCAGACATTGCCTTTGCGATTAGTGTGTTTGGCAGGTACCTGAGTGATCCTGGCCATAATCATTGGAGGGCTGCAAAGAAAGTCATGAGGTATCTTTCAGGTACAAAATATCATACGTTGACTTTCAAGAAGACTAAATCATTGGAGATTGTGGGTTATTTTAATTCAGACTATGCATCATGTATTGATGATCATAAGTTAACTTTGGGATACATCTTTATGATGTCTGAAGGAGCTGTTTTATGGAAAAGTGCTAAACAATCAATCATGGCTACCTCAACTATAGAAGCAGAATATATTGCTTGTTATGAGGCTACCTGCTAGGCCATATGGTTGAGGAAATTGATATATGGCATGCTTCTTGTTGATTTTATATCAAGACCTCTAACCATATATTGTGATGGTTTGTCTGCTGTTTCCTTTTCTCAAAATTACAGGAATTCCAGTTGTATAAAGCACTTTGATGTTAAGTTCCTATTTGTTAGAGAAAAGGTTGCTGAATCTTAGACTCGTTTGGTTCACATTTCTAGTGAACATATGCTTGTGGATCCATTGACCAAGGGCTTACTCGTGGAAGTATTTACGAATCATGTAACTTGTATGGGTATTGTTAAATTTTGATGTAATCTTGGTCTAGTAAGAATTTGAGTTAAATCCTAAAAATACTATTGTGTTGTAAGATGACATATTAAAATGTCATTTCTATGATCCATTCAGTTCAGATAATGATTTCACATTATAATTACATCATTTGTTTCCCTATTGGATTCAATGATATTGTGTTGTGATTCTATGAATGTCATTTGTTTCTCTATCAGATTCAATGATATTCTGATGTTTTATTTCTAAACTTTGTGTGGTTTTTATGTATATTTTAGTTGCTTAATTTACATTGATATTTGTTTAATAAGTTGTCTAATAATCAATTAATACCATTCAAGTAGGAGATTGTTGAATTAATTTTGAAATATATTAAAATAATGTAGATTATTATTAATTTATTATTAGGACAATTATTTTGGTTAATCAATAAATTAAGCAATTATTTAGACATATAAACCAGAAATGGATTAGGTCCAAGTTATTTGTGGATAATTATTGATAGGTTGGATTACCCATAGGTCCATTGGGTAGAGGCCCTAACTTGCAGCCCAAGTCTTGTCTTATCCTATTGTATTACTGACTAGTAAGAGGAGTATTCTCTAAGAATATTCAATTTTAAATTTTGACAGTTCTAAGTAGTTCAGATAAAGTGGGGAGTTACCATTTTCTTTTAATAAATAATTTGAATATTTTATTTATTAAATAAAGATAATTATTTTGAACGATAAATAACTTACTTTTTCTGAGCTATCATTAGAACATTTTAGCTTATCAATATTCTCTTTTTCCCTTTGAATACTCTCTGACTTTTACGTACGAAAGACTTGGGCAAAGTGGGTTATTCACTCTACTGACATATTATGGCTGTACTTGGTGCTTCATCAGGTAAAATTAACTACTGTTGATATATTTATCTATCTCTCATTGTAATATAGAATTTAATTCCATCAAGGAAAATAGAAAAAGGAGCTTAAGTATTTACATTTTAAACCCTACAAGTTCCATCTTCTCTTTTCCATTTGAGAATGATAACAGGTGGAAATATCCCCCATTTCAAAATTCGGGGCACTTCACATCCTGATTTTTCATTCAGATTTTTTATATTTTTTTATAATGTGTAAGGTCAATATTATAAAATTATACAAATTTAATAGTCCACTTTTAAAGTTAGAATACCAAAATTAATGACTAAAATAATAGTATAAAAAATAAATCTGAAAATTTATATTAAATAAATTGTTCAATAATATTTGCGCAATTTGCTTGAAAAAATACTTAACTAAATCACATGTTGTGAAAAGCAAGGGCGGTTCGCATTTTTCCCTGATGGGTTCTTCTATTTACAGAAATTGAATGGATGATTCAATTAGGCCTTATTTTAGGAAATAGTATTCAAGAATGGAACAGTAACTTTCTTTAAAAAATGAAGGGATCTGCCTCATCCCGATACAATTTCCATCCTATATCTGTTTTTTATTTTCTTTTTCTACAACGTGTTTCGTTATCTCTCAAGATAAAATACAAATATCTACACCGTCGGTGAGTCCCACATGCATTTGGATTATATTTACGATTTTCTAAACCGGTGATAACTGTTTGGCTTAAATTTATTTACCATTATCTTAATATATAAATATAATTAATATTATGTGTATGTCAGGCCATCACATTATTTATAATAATCAATTATGGCGCATGTTAAATTACATAACTAATATTTATTAATAATCAATTGGGGTATTAGTTAATATTGTACATAATAAAATATTCTTAATTAATGAAATTAATTAATAATCATTTATTGTACCTACTAACTAATAATAAATGCCGACAAATTTTATTGATTAAACATTGTTTATTATATATCATAAATGATCTTTAACTAATAACTTGATAATATTTGTTAGCAAAAATTTATTTATAATTTTTTTCATCCAATCACGTGTTTTAATTATTACAAGAGGATTGCAAGCTAACCCATCATTAAATTAGAGTGTTTTTATTATTACAATTGAATTTTGAATTTTAACTGAAAATGATACATTTTGTTACGAGTGTTTCCTTAAAAAAAAAGTTTTAAATTCAAAATTTTTAAAAAATACAATAATTAAATAAATAATTGAATATAGTTTTTATCGTTGAAACTAATAAACTGTAGCAGATCCTAGTTAGCATTCGATAATTCCAAGTTGGTGCAAAAGGGGCAAAGCATTATCACTACTATCAATTAAGCATTCATATGTTTGGTCGTTAGTTCATAATTAATTAGTTAATTAGGATATCGTCTGTGGCTACCACATGCATTTCTGAGAATAGTTCTTCTTATCCCCTAATAAGCAGGCAGAGGAATCGTTCACGTTTGGCTTTTATCCATAGGCATTATTTCGACAAATAATAATAATTAATTATAATATATATCAAACTAACATTATCATATTTAATTATATATAACAATACATATATATATATATATATATAAATTTAAATAAATAAAATTTTTAAAACGATTATTATAATATACAATGATATATATAATATTATAGTTTTTTTCATTTAAGATAATATCTGGTTTTTAAGAATTTATTGTCAACTCTTCACATCTTATAGTCTATTTTTATTTTTATTTTCAATATATACTATCCTATATAATAAAGGATATAATTCTACAAATATTGCAATTTATTTCTTTTTCTCTTTAACAGGATACTATCTTGTATAACAAAGGATATAAAATATTAATAAGTCTTTGTATATTATGATAATTTTTAAAAAAATTAATTTATCTAAATTAGAATAAATTTTTTTATCTAAATTAAATTTAAAAAGTTAATTTATGTAGATTAATTTCCACTGCAGAATTTACAATAGGATGCCCTATTACAGAAGATCACCTTCAAGTAAACTAATAGAAGTGGGTTGGAGAAAAAAATATAAATGGCTTACATGCTCTTTGTTTTTAATTTCTTTCTAAAAACTTGAAGAAAAAATTGATAGTTGGAAATTGTTTGTTATATTTGGAGCAAAATTTTCTTTTCTTGCAAAAGGAATAGAGGGAGAAGAATTATCCTACCGAACAAAAGGGTTAAGATATATTTTTTTTGAGAAAAAAATATTATTAACAAAATTAAATACTCCCCAATGGATGTACAAATAAAATTAATAAATAAGTCAAAATTCATAGATAATAGAATTCAAAATTGATAAGCTTGAGATATTTTTATGTCATGCAAGGCTCGTCAAAAAGTACACCCTTGCACTCGCGATAGGTGATCAAAGTTAACACTACTATCTAAAATGAGCAAAGTAGTTAAGGGTGAGTGACGACACCCAACGAAGATATAGTACTAATCATACTACAAAGAAATATATTGGGTACAAAAAAAGTTTTTGAAACCATATGGTTTACTTTTACAGCATGTGACTAGAATATGTAGTAATTTATCCAAAACAGAAAAAAGAAGTAATTCAATCATTCAAAATATACATGGTCATGCCAACTAGAGAACAAACCTGAAAAATCAATTTCTATAACTATAAGATATCAGTTCTCAAGTCAAGGGTAGGTAACCATTAAACTGAACTATCACTAAAGTAGACACAAGCAATATCATTACAGCACAAATATCGAACACGAACAATGCAAATAACTAGAATGGTGGCGTATTAACTTAGACAAAAAATTAGATCCTAATGCATTGTAACTAACATTTACCTTTAAGATCATGTGTTATCAATACCATACAATTTTTGGAAGTGAGACATCGGATAATGCAAACATTATCGATAGCAAACAAGAAATAAAGAATCCACTGCGGCATCTTAGGCGTAAATGACTCGATCGATCCTCATAATTTAGCACCATGAAATCTCACTTATATATTAAACTATTCACTCCAATACATACACATTATGCCATTTTACAATTAAAAATGTCAACTTGTGGAGTCGTTCCATGGGAATGGCCTCTATATATACCCTTCATATCCTTGAAGGTTACTCATCAAGCTTTCCCTGTGTGCTCTTTATTACTTGTTCTTGTGCATTCTATCTGATCTCTTTCTTTGTCTTTCTCTAAAAATATATATCAATGGCAGGTGAACACTCAGCTTCCACCTCCCTCATATGGTAATGTTATCACAATCCTCAGTATTGATGGAGGTGGCCTTAGAGGCCTCATCCCTGTAGTCATTCTTCAGCGTCTTGAGTCTATTCTTTAGGTTCGATCATTTTATGCTTTTTTTTTGTTTTTTAAACTTTTAGAATTTATTGTTGTGCATAAATTAACGAAGCAAGATATATGTACGTATGTTTCCTGAAGAGTAAATGAATCAGTATGTTTAGCCTTGAAACATGACTAATTTTTTAATTTCGTCATTACAAACGTAAATCTCTCAACTTAATATTTTAATATTTTTTTTAATACTATGCATGTTTTCCATCATTATTGCCCCAAAACATGCAAATATATTGCTAACTTCTCACTTTGATGAGTTTCAGACATTAGCGAATGATGATAGTGTGAGGACAGTAGACTATTTTGACATAATAGCTGGAACTGATAGTGCACTTAGAGGGGAGGGGTGAATAGGTGTATTTAAAAAAATTAAAAAACAAAATTGTTTTTGAATATTTAGTTAATTGAAAAATTTACAGTTAACTGTAATTCACAATATTCAGTTGACTGAAATAAAATACAGTCGACTGAATTTTTTGTAAGACGTTTGTTTTCCCCAAAAAAAATAAGAGAGTTAACTGAGAATATTTTTGATCAGATATAAAATACAATAATCAGCTAATTGTAATAAATTTAAGTTGACTGATCATTTAGTTTGTGAGTTAGTAGTAACAGTAAAAAGGACAGTTAACTATAAATATTTTAGTGACCTGATTTTCTTGAAAATAACTTATGGAAGAGGAAATCAATTAATTGTAAAATTTTAAGTTGATTGAAAAATGTACTGATAGATAAAGATTAGAGAAAGAAAAATCAAACACTCAGGTTATCCTGGTTCGGCCAACCACAGTGCCTACTTCTAGTCCCCTTGTCTTCGCCAAGGGATTTTCCACTAAGAAAAGGTTTACTTACACTTTCACAAGGAGTTTTCACGTGCTAACTCCAAACACAAGGCTTTCTATTTCAACCTCAAACTTTTACAATCACAATAACCCTCTTCTCCACTTGAGACAGAGGTATACCAATTTGAAGAAAAATATATGAACCCAACACAACTAGGTTTTCTTTAATAGCTCAAATAAGCTTCAACAAAGCAGATAAACCAGAGACTAAGCACAAAGAAAACAAAGTAATAGAAAATGTTACAGAATGCCTCTTTCTTTCAGCACTTTCTTGTTTCTGTTTCTCAGTTCTGCTCTTCAAGGCAGTGACTTTACCATATTTATAGCTTTCTTCATAAAGAGATGTTGGAGCGCATTAATTGTAGAAGATATTGATGAAGAGAGAGAGATTTCGTTGCTTCTTCTTTGGCTGCCTTGATGTACAGATTTTAGCTCCAATGGCACATTGGCTTCGAGTTTTATTGAGAAGCCATTAATGGTTGCTGCTGTCATATCTTCTAGGAGACAAGAAGGAGGCACAGGAAGAGTGTGGCAGAGGAGATTCAGAGAAAATTCTGATGGCATTCACTTCACAGCAGCTTTTGTACTTTTGGATGAGCTGTCTTGCACTTTGGCTAAAATGAGCTGAGTTAAAATGCTGCAGATGTTGTTTTCTTATATGAGTTGGGCCTTTCTTCTTCATTTGATTTGCCATTCATCAAATATGAGTTTTAGGCCATTTTTGGGCCAACAGGAACCAATACTAGTAGACTCATTGCTGCCATGCTCACAACTCCTGATGCTGCTACAAAGCGTCCTTTGTTTCCTGCCTTTGAAATAGTGCAGTTATATAAAGAGCAAGCTGCTAATATTTTTCCCCCGAAAACTACTTCAAGGTAGAATACTAAACAAAAAGAAAAAAGAAAGAAGCATATTATTTTTGTCCATGACTTAAATTTGAACCATTTTATTCCATGGCGTATTTTATTATCCAAAATAATTCTTCAATTATTGAAAATTGTCACTTTGGGCTAATAGGGTTTAACTCAAATTACTGCATGTATAAAAATATGGATTTCAAATTTGGCAGACCATGTTAAAGTTTTGAATCAGCAAAGGCATATTTTGAGATATAAAATGAGTAAAAAACTAAAATGATAATTCAGTACTAAATCAAGAAAAAATGTAGTAATTTTCTCCAAAATCAAAATCCATTGAATACTATGCACGCTAGGTAAATCAACATTTCTTTATTATTTTATGGTCTAACCTAGATATTTTATTTATGCAGCCTAAGTGAGTTTGAGACTGAGACATGGAACACCAGACCTATTTATAAGGAGACGATATTGCATGAAACTATAAGAGATAATCTGCAGGAAACAAAACTAAGTGATACTTTGACTAATGTTGTTATCACAACATTGGACATCAAGAAAAATTGTGCCTACGTTGTTCTCAACTTATAAGGTAACTTATTTATTCTTAATTTCTTTGATTGAGTTCATGTTTTGCATATGATTCTTCGTTGTGTGTCAAATTTGGAGTTGTATTGGGTGAAAAAGATTGTATAAAAATTTTGTCAAAATGATATTACTAAATGACTTTGTAAGTAAATATACAAATATGATCAACCAAAATGATGGGTTAAACTAACCGAATAAGTGGGATCAACCCATATTGAACAGTTACATTTTGAAATTGAATTATGGCGATAAAAAAATATTTTAGATAAATCTTAAAGAAATCCAACGATTAGAAAAATTGAACTCTCATTAATATTAATCTTCACTTTGATGAAGAGATTATAGATCCAGTTATTCTTTCAAATAATTGGCACCAAAATACAGGTTATTAATTAAGACATTTTTGTAATCACAAAAATATAGAATGCTTTTGCTACTAATGCAATCCATTGATGCGCAGTTGAAAGAAGTGGCCAAACGTATTAAAGCTTGACATTTGAATAAAGAGAATGATAATTGGAATTTGTGTTTAAGAAAAATCAAAATTAGGTTAAAAAGCTCTTTAGAATGGCTCAATTTACTACTGAAACTAAGAATTTAGTTATAAATTTAGGCCAAGTTAACAGCACACAATTAGAAAAATTGAACTCTCAAAATATGGGTTATTAAATAAGACATTTGTAACCAACAAGTTAATCATATATAATCTCCTTTAGCAACTGATTTATACAATTTGTTGCTGTAGTTAGAAGAAGTGCACAAATTGGATGCCCTACTCTAAGATATATGCATAGGCACGTCAGCAGCACCAACTTATCTCCCATCATATCACTTTACGAATGCTGGTAAAGACTTTTAATTTGATTGATGGCGGTATAGCCGCACTTAATCCGGTAATGCAAAATTACAACCATAACACCGTAATATTGATATATACTTGCTTTTATAAGGATTTACTTCTAGTACATACATACAGCTACACTAAGATTACGGGTGGATCCACAGGGGTGCGGGAAGGCGGTCCCTCCTTGAATTTTTTAAATTTTAACATTTTATACGTAATTTTATTTTATATTTTTATTTAATTCTTTAATTTATAAGAATCTACTCTTTTAAATGGTAAGAATTTGTTTCTTTTAATTCAAATATTTGATAAAAAACTTTTACCTCTCATAATTAAATCTTAAATACGATTCTGCTAAGGGTTTTATTAAGTTGTGTTTGAATCCTTAGCGAATTTGTGATTTAATGTCATTTCACTGAAAATAAAAACATTACAATTATTGTTAGTCTATTTGTCATTGTTGTTATCTCTCTATATCTGTCAGTTTCTCCCGTTTTACTATTAATATAGTACATATTAGAAGAACAACCATATATAGACCTAACATTTTAAGGTGCGAGATGAGATCGGCTCTTACATACTGTGAGAGCTGTGTGTCCTACCGTGATAATAGTTCTGGATGAGATGGTTGTGGCTTTGACATTGATGAGGGAAGTCCTCAACTATTGCCTTAAGGATTTGGGTTAAAGATGTGGTGACATACTGTCATGTTAATGTATATATTCCCTCTTCAAGTTCAATACAGAAAGCTCGTTGAAAGAATATCTCCCGGATGTTATAGTCACCCCGAGCCTCTGACCTAACATTTCATGCTAACTCAGGGTATGGCTGCTTTGAGTGAGGTGGCACAACAGAAGCACAAGAGTCCAGAGCTGTTCCCCATGATGCAGAACCCAAATGACTATAAAAATATCTTATTAATGTCATTGGGCTGTGGAGAAGACACCGTGAGGAACGAGTACGATGCCAATGATGCTGCCAAGTGGGGGCCTCTTAAATGGGTTTTGAAAGTGCAAAATTTAGTGCTTCTTTCGTTCAGAAGTCCCTTAACAGAATTCATGTTTGATGGAAATGCAGACATGACAGATTACCACCTTGTTTCTCTCTTCCGTGGCCTTGATGCTCAGGACAACTATCTTCGAGTTCAGGTTCTTCAATTACTATTCATTTTAAAGTTATAGTAGTATATAATCGTAAACCTGTTTGCATATCAAAACAGAAGTTTAATATTTGTAACAATGATGACAATAACTGAAACAATTGATGTTTGTAACAATAATGACAATAAATGACACAAGTATTTCATCACGATGCAGGATAATTCGTTAACTGCAGATATGGCTCGAATGGATAATGCCACACCTGAGAATTTGGAAAATCTTGAGAAGTTCGGAGAGGAGTTGTTAACGAAATTTATCAGAAGGGTGAACATGAACACCTTTGGGCTTGAGGAACATCCCGACATGGGTACATATCAAGAGAATCTGGAAAGGTATATACTCAACCTTGAAAGCATTTAAAATGGCGTATGATAAAATTATATTTGAAGAAAATTATTAAAAGCCACAACGATTAAATTGGAAAAAAATAGATAAAAAATAAAACCCGCAATACTAAAATTTCTTTTTGACCATATACGAATCCATATTTCATATTTGGTTCAAAAACAAGACTAAATAATTGTTCATTTTAAGTCAGTAATTATATTTATAATCAAAATTAATGTTAATCTATGATGAGTTAAGTAAAATTAATTCAACGTATAAATTTAGATCTAGTGCATTTGGAAGGGTGAAGTGCGCCTACAAATGACCATCAAATTGTGCAGTTTAATCAATTTACATAATTGGATTAAATTTTAATGCCTCATGCGATTAAAATAAATATTTTTTTACAGCATGCAGTTACTTATTTTTAATTTAAATCATCATATCTGTGCATTTGCTTCAATAATAACTGTTAAATCTACACATTTCTCCTCAAATGCACCAGATCCAGATTATTCAAGGAACCTTAGCAACTAAGTCAAATTCAAACTAGAAAGATATTAGATACTCAAAGCTTTAATATTTCATTTGACCCCAAATTAAGCTTATTGTTTTACTCATTTGTCTATGATGTGGGTACGTAGGTTGGCGAAGGATCTCATCAATGAGAGAGAGGCGCGTCTGGAGAAAATGGCAGGGCAGAAAACATCAAGGTTTAACGCTCACACGGTCACTATCACTAGGGGGTGATGCTTAAAATAATAATAATAAAGGTCAATAGGTGGCCTTGAACATGAAGTAATCATGCAAAAGCATATTAAAGAAACCAAGTGGGTTAATTAATAGTGGGCTACACATTTTAGTTCTCCTTTTTATGCTTTAACCATGCATCGATCTTTTCATTGTGTTTTTCGCCAGAATAATTAATGTTTTAGCCTTGCATGGAAATAATAAATGATTCAATAAACACCTAATATTTTGTGCAAATGTATGGATTGAGTCTTTTTCACGCAACCTTCCTTTTTTTTGGAACAAAATTGTAAGAATATAACTTTTTCACATGGGAAAAAGATTCAAAACCTAATTACATGAAGAGAAAATTACAAATGACAACATTTTGGTACTTCATTTATCAGTTAATATTCTTAATTTAATTTCTCACTAAATTTTAGTCTCAATTCGTTTCACACTAATTTGCAATTTTAATTTGGTACTTGATTTATAAGTTTACTCTTAATTTGGTCTCTTCTTAATATGAGTGTTAGTATATTTAATTTAAATTAAAATCAGACTAACTGATTAAATATATTAATTTTCATAAACTAAATTAAGACTAAACTCATAATTGAAGGACTAAATTGAGACTAATAATTAATGAGGACCAAATTAAATCATCACTCTTCAAATTTTGATGAAGTAAAGTCACAAGTAGTGCATCAAAATGACGAAAATCATGGGGGAAAAATACCATCGTATGTGAGATAATTCTTGAAGAATTAATCAGTCTAAACCTTAAAGGTCTTCATGTCACATGAAAGAAAAGAAAAAACTAAATCGTTATTAAATTGCAGTATTCTTTTTCTTTAACAATAGTAAAGTTGGAGAATAATATCAAGGGATTAGATTTCAAGTGCACCAAGGAATGAAATAACATGGCTTCAAACCGTAATGTTACATCTCTTGAATATGGTTTTCATTGATTGAGCTTTGAAACGCATTCAGCTTATATTTCTTGCCTTAAAAACCTTACAAAAACACATGAAAATGATTAATACAAATTATTAAATATTCAATCAAAATAAAACCATACGTAATCAACTTATAAAAATATGACAATATAATTGAATTACTGAGAATTAACAAAAGTTTATATACAAATGCAACTAGGCATCCTAGCTTAAGTATTTAAGTTTTTGTATATGAAATTAGGCATGCTAACGTAGGAACCCAAAAAGATTTGAAAAAAAATTCAAAACCATTGCTCTCAATAAAATTTTAATTTCATGCTACAACACTTCATTACAGTCAAACCATCACACATGAAATTAACAAATAATGTAAGGAAGAAAATTATTTTATATGTAAACTCACAAAATGAATAGTGAAACAATAAAATGAAGATAATATTACTTAAGATCACTTTATTCTTTGCTTCATCCAATTTCTGCTCTTCTTCCCATGATTTGCAATGAAACAGTTCTAACATCAAATGCTTGTGTTTCAAACTCCTTATTCTTGACCTTTAACAACTAAATCAAAGGAAATATAAGTAATTTAAACATAATTAATTTTTTATAATGAAAATTAAACCTAGTTGAAAAACAAACTAGAAGCATACTGTACTACAATCAAATGCAAGTTGTAACACGTAGACTAGGACTTTATTAGTTTGAAACCCAATATGACAAAAATACTAGATATATGCAATGTTTTTGTCATTTACAACATTAGATTTGATAGCGGTGCATGGTGTCTCAATTCATCTGATACTCTAATTATACTGCTTAGGGTTTCTGATGGCCTGCCTAAGCGATGACTTTTTGGCCACTGGGAGCCAACTCTCTATTTTTGGCTCCTAGGCATCACTTTTGTGGCACTTGGGTGCTATGCTTCAAGAAATTTCAGTGTCTGGGCACTACACTTGGTGCCTGGGGGGTGGAACTTTGGCGCTTGGGAACTAACCCTTACACAACAAAATTTTAGCGTGCATGTTTGGCGCCCAAGTGCTGAATTTTTGGTGGCTAGGTGCTAAGTATCTGGAATTGGTCTAGAATCTTCATATTTTTCACTTTTCTTCTCTTCTTTGCTACTAATGTTCTGGCTTCATTTCCTAAAAATTCATCACAAAAAATGCTTAAATCTTCACTTAATAATGGTCAAAGTTAAACTTTCAAGCTATAGATGAAATTTCTTTAAAATCAATGAGATTTTATTTATAATTTAAGTGTTTCTACTATTAATATTGTTTTAAATAGCTCTCCTTTAGAGAGTTATCACACCCCTAGACTTAAGGGTTTGCTAGTCCTTGAGCAAACAATATCAATCATGGCTTTAACTATATCATTATTCACAACATCCAAGAATCGCTAGATGTATACAAGCCTTTAAGCTGTATTAAGTAAAAGTGCTTTTTAATTCTCAAATAAGATGCAATCAACAGGTCCTTCCTACCTCTGAATTTTTTATTCCTTTTGAAAACATACGTCAGTGATCTATCCCCTCTTCTATCTTTATCCCATAGGCCTACATTTCACTCCATTCTCTATACTTCTTAAAGGAACACAAAGTCAAAAATCATGAGGTCTTTATAAGCTTGCAATGATAGGCTTGGGTAAGGATGGATAAGAAAGGAATTTTAAGCTTAGACCATACCATAAGCAAGCATCTATAAAGACAACATTACCATGTATTCTCAGCCTTTCTTTTCACTAGGGGACATTTTCTTCTTTTCATTCAGCTCTAGCTTTAATTTCTTCTTCTTTCTATCTCTTTTTCTCTTTTTTCTTCTTCTTTTTTTCTTTTTCCTTTTTTCCCATTTTCTTTTTCTTTCTTTTTTAAGGAGCTTATGTACTTTATTTTTATTTCCTTTGTAATATTCATGTATGGTACTCCTATAAAATTTTTTTTCATACATCTCTATTCATCCTACCTTCCCTATAAGATATAGGCTGTTAGAATTTTTACATGCTATAATTAGTCTTGATTATGCCTCTATGGTATGAATGGTGTAACTAAGGGAGTGCAGTTAGTGTGGCTAGGTGAATAAGTATTTGAAAGAAAAGAAAGGATATTTAAGGCTCAAAAAGGGAAATCTAGGGATAAACATTTTCAGGTTAGCTAGAAAATGGCTCAATCTGTCCAAGAAATGCTTAAATCCTTTTTCAGACAATGTGTTACTCTTAAAATTGGGTCTTAAGTGCGATTAAATAGGCTCTAGAATGTAGTTCAAAAGGAATAAATCAAAGTGCATGCATTCAAATGTTCAAAGTCATCTTTGAAGTAAGCAGGTTCAATTTAATGCAATTTATTCCAAGTTTTCAAAGTATTTTATGCATCATGACAGGAATAAAAATAGATAATTGGTCCATATGCATTCAGTATCATCTTTTTTGCCATACTAATGGAAAGTTAGATGCTATTTTCAAGTGCAGCAATTAGATGCTACATATTAAATGCAAAAACTACTAATATTTACACAGATTTCAAAATTTTCCAATACGGATGATATTATCTATGTTCATATGCATGGATCCCTCCCCTAGACTTAATCTAAGCAATATTCTTACTGCTTAGTCTATACTTCTAAAGGGAAAGGATATAAGAGGGCAATAGTCAAACTAAAATAAGAAGGAATAAAGTACACCCCTATTTGTTTAAAATTCTAGCTTCTTGTCATCCCTTATGGCTTTGGATTCATCCTCCACTGAACTTCCTGAATGTTGTATTACTATGCAAATTTTTAGTTAATTTGCGCTTGGGCCCAATAGCTATGAATAAGTTCCAGGTTATAGTACCTGGGCACTTATTTTCTAGCACCTAGGTGCTAATATCAAAAGTAGCTTTTTCTAATTTTTTCCTGCAATTTCAGGTGTTTAACTCCTTTCTTGCATAGATATCCAAAAGTTTAAGTTAGTATTCAGAGGGTATTATTCAATGAAATCCTAATGAAACTAACAAAAAGAGGAAAAAGAACAAAACTAAAAAAATTACAAGAAGCTTGGGTTGCCTCCCAAGAGGAGCTTGAATTAGAGCCAACAGTTGGACTTTCCCCTGGATGTGTTAGGGATCTTTAGGTATTCGATCATTGCTGATCTCTCCTCCCTTACTTTGCCTAACATGTTTCCCTTTCACTGAGTTGTAAGGATTTTTTTCCACAATGCTAATAAGTGTGGTGCATAAGAATTCAGGTTGTCAACCTAGGTATGGCTATCAGCAATCGGATCAAGTTCTCTACTGCTATTATCCACCATAGTAGGAGATTCTTCATTTTGACTTCTTAGTAGGTTTTTGATTTTTTAGCATGCTCTTTCAATTTCTTAATAAAAGGGTAGAACTTTAGCTTTTCCTAGCATATACTTGCATGAGAACCTAAAAGGTCAACAAAGAAAAAAACCTAAGATTAGTAGTTCTTAATAATAGCCTTAGTAGAATTAAAACCCAAGTCCTCGACAATGGTGCTAAAAACTTATTCGCTTGAATCTACACACAAAAGTGCACGTGATCTCGATAAGTAATAGAGTGTGAGTAGGTTATTGCTCCCACGAGGACCGAGCTTTAATTATGAATTGATGTAACTATTAAGCTTTTAACTCAAGGAATTGGATTGAATTATTAAATGAACAACTAGAACATAATGCAAATTTGGGTAAACTATTAACTAAATAGACCTAGGACTTTGACTTCACCTCAATGTGTAGTTATTTTGAATTGATAGTTACTTCTTTATTGAGTTATGAATTAGTTAACTCACCTAGGGATTCGACTACTTATGTAATTCTATCAAATCAACATAAACCTAACTGCTTCCCCTGATTCCTTATATTTCTATAAAAATTGGCTAATAAGACAATTGATATAAAGTGTAGCCCTAATTGTGGTTATCTAAGACAGTTAAATGTCGTCGTCTTGATTTCTAATTGCTATACTAACTTTTTAAGTATGCAAGTAGGGATTAGCTTCATTTAGTTCTTAATTTAAGGTTTCGCTTTTGAGTTAACCAAAATCCTAGTTCAATTCTAAGGAGATCATGCTCAGAAAAGCATTAAACACATAATGAAAATAAGTAAACTGAATTAAAAATATCAATATGAAGATACCATCATACAAAAATAACCCCATAAAGGGTTCAGTCAAAATCCTAGATAAAATTTACTAACAGAGAATCAGCATATGTTCAAAACATAAAAATAAAAGGAAAATAAAAAGAAGAAAATAAAGAGTTAAAAAAGAAGGCCACTCTAAGAGAGAGCTGCCTCTCCCTTCACAAACTCTTTCCTAACCCTATTGAAAACCCTCCTTCAGAGTGCTCCTCAACTCGCCTTTAGGCTCTAAGGTTTGGTGTTCTTTGTAGTATGCCCTCAAGGTCTTATTTATATGTCTTAGAAACCTTAGAGTTTGAGTTTGAGTGGGGCAAAGTGTCTCAATTCATCTCAAACTCTAATTATGCTGTTTAAGGTTTCTGACGACACGCCTAGGCGATGACTTTTTGGCAGTTGGGTGCCAACTTTCTATTTTGGCGCCTAGCCCCTAAGTCCATGGAATTGGAGCCTGGCACTGGATTTCTAGTGCTTGGGCGTAGGAATCTTCTTGTTTTTCACTTTTCCTCCATTATTTGCTATTACTGCTCCAGCTTTATTTCTTGAAAATTCATCACAAAAAATGCTTAAATCTTCACTTAATAATGGTCAAAGGTAAACTTCCAAGTTATAGATGAAATTTCTTTGAAATCAATGAGATTTTATCTATAATCTAAGTGTTTCTGCTATCGATATTGTTTTATATAGCTCTCTTTTAGTGAGTTATCACTCACCAAATCACATTATTGCCTTATTAGTATATATTGACATTGATAACAGTTGTATATGTTTCTCTACTTGCTTATTATACATCTGTATATATACAATACAAATACAATTCATCAAAATTATGTTGTCCTCTTATAACCTTCAATATCATCACACATTTAAGAACTATTGAACTGCTTAATCAATTTAGTATTGTAATTCTTACTTCAATTAACTATTGGCGTATAAATTAACTGTTGAACTTCAGTTATTAGTGATCATGGTGAGCATATATATATATATATATATATATAAAATCATTGATGACAGATGGGCAATTATCATAAATTGATAGGGACACTTCACTTCCTTGTCAAATTTCCCCTAATTAATTTCTCTATAAATAAGTAAGATTAAATTGATTAGAAAAGTGATTTGATTTTATAGTTAACTCAAAGGATTAGGTATTGGGTCATAAAAAATCAATATTGAAGCCTATAAAGCAATAAATATAGTTACATTTCTTAAAACATGGCAAACTTGAATTTACAATAAAAAGATTAAGATGTATTCCATAAAAGTGGAAAAATCATATTTGTATGTGATTGAATATTGTAATAGTGTTTCACCTGGAGATTAGTTACATGAAAGTGGAAATATTTAATAGGTTATTTATGACAATTTGTGATAAGTTGCTTCAATCAATAGAGTATTCCGTATAATTGCATTAGTTATTGACATGAAGTTGAAACACTACTAACTATCAAGAATTAAACAAAAAAGTGCTTCATGACCAAACTTTCCACTGACATTGCATTTTCTTCAAACTTTTAAGAGGGTATCTTTCTAAGAGTAATGATTCTTACAATACGTTATGTGATTTAAATCATTTCCAACAATTAATAAAAGTAAAGAATCAATTTTGACATATTATAAGTGATGAATATATTTGTAAGCTATTCTTATTATTAAGCTAGTCTAACTCAATCAACAAGACTGATTAAATGGTTCCACAAAAGCCTAATAGGGTATTAAGGGTCATTATGCTTTCATTATCATCATTTATTATCCTCTTCCTCTAATCCTAACCCTATATATGTCATTAGACCAACTTAAAGATGATAGTTTATGCTAAAATCATTAATTAATACCTTCATGACATTGATCGTATTCTATTTTACCAATATATGTGGTAAAATAAAACATATATATGATTCATATATACTTGATAGTCTCAAAAAACATTTTTAATCTTCAAGTAAAATAAAAGTGAAAAGTTATGAGAAAGATATCAAGAAAGAGAAACAAGCTTAAGGTCGGTAATGTATATTTTTTAGGCAAGTGGTGGTAGGTGTTAATCAAGACATAGTCTAAATCTTACTGTAGATTGAAAGCATGTCATGAAGTGATTAAGCTGATAATTATATATTTTGGAGTCTTTATCCCTTCATAAGTCCTCTTCATCATATCTTTTGTGGTCTAACTCAGTAATAAACTGATAATAATAATAATAATAATATAAGAAAACTTGTAATTAAACTGAGATTAGTTACATTAACACTTCCATTAACACGTGCTAATGCTCCCTGACAGAAGACAAGAAATAAATAATAAAGAATTAGCTATACCATAACTAATTGTTTTAAAACCGGTACCATAACTAATTGTTTTACAACTCACTTAAACACTTTACTATATATCAATTATAATTAATTCTCCTCTTTCATGACGTGTCTTGCACATGTTAATGAGATGGAGACTTACAATTATATTAACTATGACTTCATCTATCCATAAAACATAATATACTTCTTATTTTCCATTTGAAATTTTATTAACATTTTTTTAATAAATTTTGGACCATGGACATTTGAAGATATAAATATTATTCATATATAATATATTGCTTTTAACTTAATGTTGGAGGATAAAATATAAAAAATAAGTGATACCAGAAATAGCACAAATGACATACTTCACTATATACACTATGTCACACACTAGAACTTTGTCATATTCATGATATCATATAGACAAAGATTCTTGCACTTGATAAGGTACAGATGGAGGAGCTTAATTGTTGTATAAAGAAGTAGATATATGTATTATAAAGGGCATAATTGTTGATATGCTACTTATGTTTTTCACTTCATGAGTTCTTTTTCTTCTCTTATGGGAAGTGCGTTGGTGATATGTTGGGTCAAGGAATTATGATATTTTGGGTTCTTAGTATCTTCATTTAGAATCTAGCAAGACTTATTGAATTTGCTTATAGACAAGTTCATTTCAAAGAAGTAGGAATGTTGAGATGTCCTTGCAAAAATTGCAAGTACAAGGAATATAATTATATTAATGAAGTCAAGGCACATTTATATAAGAAGGGGTTTATAAGTAACTACTATTACTGAACTAACTATGATGAAGTCACTCCTCCAATGGGAGAGAACAATCACTATGGAAGCAACATATTATAAGAAAACTTTAATAGATATGAGCAAATGTATTGGATAGGGCTGGGCCTTCAATTGGTGATTACCTTGAGTGTTAACTCTCTAAAAGAGAGTAACTTGACCTAACTTTACAACTAAAAACCCTAGTTTTCAAAGAAACATTCAATAATTATGGATGCATTTAGCTTGAAATGTATTATCCCTTGGAAATGTTACTGTGTTGTAACTGACCTTTCAGTGAGAAGGAATAAAAAGTGTTTAAATTGATTCCCAAAAATGAATCTTGAAAATCAATTTATTTGGAGTCGCCACCAAAATTTTTAACAAAAAACTTTGGAAAACCAATTTAAAATAAAAAGAATAAGGCAAAATGGTCTGTGGAAACATAGATGAGTTAAGGAGTTTATTTGAGTGTATGGAAGGTGTTAGCCACCCCACAACACCCATCCAGAACGATGATTACCTTAAACCCATCAACTGAAATAGAATATGACCTTAAATTTATCTCGATACCCTTTTATTGACATGCATGCTCATTAAATAGAGAAGACAAAAACAACAACAATGAAAGCAAACAATTAGATATTTGCAAAAAGGGCAGACTTGACCTAGGATGAAGGCCTAGGGCCTACGTACCCCGTGATAGGGATGAAAGTCCATGTAGTTCAATAAAAAATGCATGTCTATTGGTTGATGATTTGTAAATTTTGTGATGAGAACATGAGGGTTTAAATTAAACAGATTTTTGTAAACAAAATAGAATTGGAATTTAGTTTGGGAGTTTTAATTTACAAGAACCTAATTAATCTAACTCGTTTGATCTCCTCATTTTTCTTCCTTTTAATTTTTGTTTATTTTTGGAATTTTAACCCTTATG
Organism: Delonix regia; assembly: GCA_037074485.1. NCBI lineage: Eukaryota > Viridiplantae > Streptophyta > Magnoliopsida > Fabales > Fabaceae > Delonix > Delonix regia. The sequence continues at coordinate 11,773,691 of CM073459.1, forward strand.
TAAATGAAATGATAATGGGCAAAGATTTTATGATTTTTGGGGGTTTAAATTGTTTGGAATGAACCTAAAATATTTTTAGATTCAAATTTATTTATTTTTGGATTTTTTAAAATTAGAATTTATTGTTCAAATTGGAATGAAATTATAACGAAAAGCCATTTTTTGGAATTTTTGAATTTATATATATATATATATATATATATTGGGTTTTTGGGATTTTTTAATTTTGAAATTGAGATTATGATTAAATGGATTTTTAATTAATTTTTTATATACATTTTTTATTAGAATTTATTCTAAACTTTAAACTATAATGGAAAAATATTTCAATGGTTTTTAAATTTATGATTTTCATATTAATTGTTATTTTTTTTGAAATTTTAATACTTAAAGTAAAACTGGAGTTAAGAAAAATATTCTTAGGATCTTTAGTTACATAATAGGAAAGACAAACCTCCCTATTTTTTAATTAATTCATCCCAATATTTTAAATGTTAATTTTTTGAAACCTTAGGAGACTCAAAGTTTCACGTGGTCTTTACTAATTAACCCTTGGATACTTGAGAAGACGAGTGATCTCACTCAGGAACTCAAAATATGGAATAAAATATTTAGGAATTCTTTGGGATTTTATTTTATGTGTTTTTAAGGGTTTTGAAATTAGAATTCTTTTAGTCTTATTTTTAACAAGATCAATTCCCCTAAGCCTACAGAGACCTAAGTCTCACATGATATTTTTTAATTAATTAAATTTTATAAAACACTGACTTAATCATTTTGTAAATAATAGAAAATACTTAATCAAGATATTTATTTTTGTATTATTATTATTATTATTATTTTAAAACAAATATGTACTAATTTTCTGGGTTTATGGAGATTTAAATCTCACATAACCCCAAACATTCGAGGAGAAAAATATTCTCACACGATGAGTTTCTTAGAACCTTACTTGTAGAACCAAGATTAGTCTCACATTACTATAAAAAGAAGATAAAATAATAATAATAATAATAATTAAAAAAATTTAGAATGACCGAAAACAAACGCTGGTTCCTGTACACGAACAAAATTGCATATATGGATATTACTCACCTGGGACGTTCAACTTCTTGCCTTTCTCACCGTCGGTTCTCCCTTTCTAGCGGTCCTCATCCCTTCTCCTCAGTTCTACTTCACTGCTCGGTGGCCCTCCATCTACTCTTTCTCTCTTTTTCTTGCTTAACCCGCGGCCTTTCTCTCTCTTCCTCCCCAATTTTGAACTCTCTGCTCTTTTTTTCCACTTCTTTTTCCCTTCTCCTTCCTCTTCCCTTCTTCTCTTCCTCCTCGTTTTAGCCTTCTCAGAGCTTGCTATGACACTCTCCTCTCCTCTCTTCCTCCTTGGAACTCTCCTTCCTGTTAACGTCTCTCTCCTCTTCTTTCCTTTGTTCAACTTTGTTTTTGGAGCTCAAAATAGAGGTATTTTTCCTCTTCTTCCCTTCTTGTTTCTTTCTCCTTCCTCTTGGTTTCCTCCTCGGTTCTCCTTCTATATTCAGTCTGCAGCCCTCCACAAACACTTCTCTCCTCTTCTTAGTTTCGAACTCTCTCTTTCTTCTTTTTAGCTTTGAATTCTCAGTCTTAGCTTCTCCTTTCTTGGTTTCAGCTTTTCTAGAACCTCTCCCTCTTTATGGTGCACTTCTTTCTCTTTAAAACTCCTCCAGCCCCCTTTTTCTCCATTTTCTCGATTTTGAACTCTCTCTCTTTTCATCTCGGCTTCTAACTTTTATCTCAGCTTCTCCTTTCTCGGTCTCAGCTTCTCTTGAACCTCTCCTTCTTTTTGGTGCACTTCCTTCTCTTTTAAACTCCTCTACCCGTGGTGCTCTTTAAATCTAGCCATGTTTGCCCTTCCTCCACCTTTTCAATAGCTCCTCCATCTTTCAGTAGCAAATCCCTGCACCTTTGTCGTATCTCTCATGCCTTTTGTACCATGTGGCCTTTTTGTCTCTTATGGATGTGTGAAAGAGTGGTATGTGAGAGTGTGTGAATGTGAGTGTCCGTAAGTGTGAGTGAGAGTGTGTGAGTGTGAGTAAGAGTGTGTATGTGTGAGTATGAGTGAGAGTGTGTAAGAGTGTGAGTGGGAGAGAGCTTGCATTTTTATTTTGATTTTAATTAAGTGGCTTTTCTCTCTTTTTTGGATTTATATTAATTCAAAATTTTTTACTCTATTTAATTTTTCTTCTGCAAGATAATTATTTAATTTTTCTTTTGCATGATAATTAACATGTCTTTACTTCAAATATTTATTTTGAATTTTTCTCTTTTGATTTTTTTGGTTTTGTATTTGGTTTATCCCATTTTTTTATTTTTTATTTTGCTTTTTTTCATTTTTGTTTTAATTTTGTATTTTTTCTTATTATTATTATCATTATTATGTTTTATTATTTTGTCTCCATATTTTATTTAATTTTATTTTATGACTCCCATTTTGCATTTATTTAGTTATAAGAGTAACCAATTGATCCATTATGTAGTTATTAATTTTTTTTTTTGAGGTGGGGTGTTCACATACTGCATCACCTTGTTTTTAACTCTTTAAAAAGATTTTTGGTGATATATTTTTAGGGACGTAAAGTTAGAGCAACCATAGTAGCTGAAGGAAAATGAAAAGCATGAGAATTCAAAGATAAGAGTCCAATGCTTGATCACTAGAATTCTAATGCCTAGGCACCAATTCCAAAAACCTAGTGCCTAGGTACCAAAAGTCTAGCACTTAGGTGCCAAACCTACTTGTTGTAATTTCACAATCAAAGGGCAATGCCTAGGAACTAGAATTTTAGCATTGGAATCAGTGCCCTGGCACTAAAAAAACACTGCCCAGATGCTGAAATTTCTAAAAGCATCTAGTACATAGGCTCCACAAAAGTGACACCCAGGCATAAAAAACAAAAAGTTTGCACTTAGGTGCTAGAAATTCATCGCCTGGTATGCCATCAGAGACCCAACCAAAAAAAATTAGAGTTTTAGTTGGATTAAGATACTAACTCCACTCAAACTCTGACTCTAAGGTTCTTGAAGCCTATAAATATGACCTTGATTGTGTGTTGCAAAACACACCAAGCTAGAGAGCCATAGAGGCAAGTTGAGGAGCATTCCTAAAGAGGATTTTCAACAAGGTTAGGAAAGAGTCTATGAAGGGACAGGCAACTCACTCTAAGAATGGCCTTCTCGCTGAACTCTCTCTTTTCTTCTTTCTATTTTCCTTTTAATTTTATGTTTTGAACATATGTCGATGCTTGGCTAGTAGGTTTAATATAGAATTTTGACAAAACCTTTTGTGAGGTTTTTTTTTTTCTTTTTTTATGATAGCAGTTTCTTATTGATGTTTTGAATTTAGTTTACTTATTTTCATTTTGTGCTTAATGCTTTCTAAGTTTGATCATCTTAAAATTGAACTAGGATTCTCAAAAGAAAAACCCTAAATTAAGAACTGAATGAAGATAATCTATGTTTGCATGCTTAATGAGTAATAAGTGTAGCAACACATAGTCAAGACGATAGTACTTCACTATCTTAGATAACCATAATTAGGGCAACTTTTATCAATTGTCTTCTCAGCCAGTTGTCATAGAAATAAAGGCAATCAGGGAAGAAGTTAGGTTTATGTAGATTCGAGAGAATTACATATGCAATTGAATCCTTATGTTAGTAAACTAGTTTATAACTTAGTAAAGAAGTAACTATCAATACAAAACAACTACACATTATGGGGAAGTCAAGTCTTAGGTTCATTCATCGAATATTTTACTTAAATTTGCATTATTTTCTAGTTATCCACTTAATAATCTAATCAATTTGCTTGAATTAAAAGACTTAATAGTAGTATCAGTCCAGAATTAAAGTTAGGTCCTTGTGATAATGATATCTTACTCACATTATATTACTTATCGCAATCCTATGCACTTGCGTGTATAGAATCAAACAAACAGGTTTTTAGTGCCATTGTTAGGGATAAGTATTAAGAGAATCAATCTTGGAGGGCCCTAATCCAGATGCTAAAATTTTTTTTGAAATGTTGAGTACTGCCCAAGCTCCTTTGTGGAATGGTTGTGAAACTCATTCTAAGTTGTTAGTTGCATTAATAACACTTAGTTTGAAGTTTAGTTCAAACATGTCTGAGACTTGCTTTAATCACTGGATGCAATTTATAAGCGAAGCTTCACCAAATAATATTTAGGTGTCTAAAGATTTCTACAATGCGAAGAAGTTAGTGACTAAACTTGGCTTGGGTTATCAAATGATTCATTATTTTCCTAAGGGATGCATGTTGTATTATGATGAAAATAAGAATATACACAGTTGTAAATTTTGTGATGAGCCATGTTGTAAGAGTGTTAATAGAAGAGGCAAGTTGAAAGAGATTCCTTTAAAGAAAATGTGGTTTTTCCCTATTGTTCCAAGGCTACAGAGGCTTTCTTCATCAATGTAAATAGCAAGTTAAATGAGGTGACATCGAGAGAATCAAAAGGAGCCAGGGTCGTTATCTCATCCATTAGATGGGGAAGCTTGAAAACATTTTGACTTAAGGTATCTTGAATTTGCATAAGACCCTCGTAATGTGATGTTAAGCCTATATGTTGATGGTTATGCTCCATTTGAAATGAGTGGTACTACTTATTCATGTTGGCCAGTAGTCCTTACCCTTTACAACCTCTATGGATGTGCATGCTATTAGGTTGGTAAACAATGGGAAAACTTGCACGCCTAATTTGTATGGAGTATTAAAAGGCATTCTCCCTTAAATATAGCAAGAAAACACCATTTTTGGGCTGCCATAGACGATTCTTACCCGAAGGACATCAATATAGAAGAAATGGTGAAGAAATGTGGGGAAGGGTAAGACACATCCCAAGTATAAATGAATTAAAAGGAGAACGTCCACCAGGGTATGGAATTGGTGACCATTGGACTAAAAGAAACATATTTTGGGAACTTTCTTATTGGAAAGCAAATCTTCTTTGACATAATTTAGATGTAATGCATATTAAGATAAATGTGTTACTAAATATTTTCTACACCGTTATGGACATAAAGGGAAAGAAAAAAGACACTAAAAAAGCTAGAAAAGACTTGGCATATCATTGTAGATGAAATGATCTAAAAATGAACAATGGTGAAGGTACATAGAAATAAACCCCCTAAAGCACAATATACCTTACACATGAAACAAATATTAGCTATTTGTGAATGGGTAAAGCTGTTGAAGCTACTAGATGGGTATGCCTTAAATTTAGGTAGATCTATTGACACTAGGGAAGTAAAGTTTACAAATTTAAATAGTCATGATTTCCATGTATTCATGCAATGTTTGCTCCCAATTGCATTTAAGGCTTCACCGAAGCCTATCTGGAATGCACTCTTTGAGTTCTCTCAATTTTTTAGAGAGCTTACATCATCGTCACTGAGAAATGATAAGTTAGATGCTTTAAATGAAAACATTCCACTCATTTTGTGTAAACTAGAAAAAATATTTCCTCTAAGTTTCTTTAATTCTATGGTACATGTTTCAATTTATTTGGCCTATGAAACATGGTTTGAGGGCCTCGTACAATATAGATGGATGTATGCTTTTAAGAGGTTAGGTCTCTTGTCTTTATTTTTTAAATCATGTTTTCATTTGTTTAATGTTTGAATACTATATTTTTTTTGTTAATAATATTAGGTTCATACATACCATGAAAAAGAAGGTTAGGAACCAAGCTCATTTAGAGGGCTCTATTTGTGGAGCTAATCAAGTGGAGGAGACATCTACATTTGCATCATACTATTAACCTCCAAAAATTTCATCTATGAGGACAAGATTGCCGGGTAATGTTGAAAGGTTTAAAGGTAGTTCCAACTCATTGTCCTTGTCTATATTTAATTATCTTGGGCATCCAGCTGGAAAATACACATATAGTATGTTGGGAGAAAAGGAAATCAAAGCTACGCGTCTTTATATTCTTCTAAATTGTCTTGAGGTGGAGCCTTTTTTGGAGTAAGTTATCCAATTCTTACTTATTACATGATTTGTATACTAAACCTATCATATCTTCAGCCATGTAGGATCTATGTGCAGAATATACTGATCTATTATGAAAACTTGATGTACATGACTCAAAAGTAGACAAGCAAATCTCCTTAACATTTCCTTCATGGTTTAAGGAATATGTATGTTAGACTTTCACCTCATTTGCAAATGTTTCCACCTCATTAATTGTATTTCTTTGTCATACAGGCATTGAATTCAAATAATAACATTAAAAATGTTCTTTTAAAGAGTTTGGCATAAGGGCCTTTAAACAAAGTTAGGAAATGGCATACATATTTCATAAATGGATACAAATTCAGCATAAAAGCTCAATGTCAAGGGTTGAGTTCAACAAATTATGGTGTATATGTTAGAGGTGGGGAGAATGAGACAATGGAGAATGATTACTATGGAGTTTTAACTAACATTATTGAATTGCAATATATTGGATGGTGAAATATGAGACTAGTCTTATTTTTATGTGATTGGTATGATCTAACTCCAAATAAAGGGACAAAGATAGATAGTGTAACATCCTAGGATAACTAGCTAGAGATAATGATTCTAATAGTGATTTTAATTAATTCAAGGGTAGCCTTAGTCAAAGGAAGCAAATTGTATGAAGCATACTTCTATTGGTTGTATAAAAAAAAAATTAGAAAGATTAATTTGCAAGGAATAAATTTTCTAAGACAAGAAAAAAATTATAATGTGCTACTCTTGAAAGTCCTCTTAGATATTTATCTTATTTTGATAAGATATTATTATATGAATTTAAAGTATATTCAAGGAAAATTTAAATTATGCAAATCTTAGCATTTAGTGTTTTGGACAAAGGACAAAAAAAAAAAATGTTATCACATCATTATATTATTGTGCAACTTCCAAGTCTACTAATTTGGAATGAAGTTTCTTAAGTAGGAATGATGGCCAACTCCATCATCCAAAATTTATGCTTACAAAAAGAAGTAGTGGCCATGTGATGAGGGACCCATGATTGATGAAGTCCAAACATAGAGTAGAAAAGATGCCTTCAATATACAATATAAATAATAAAGAATTGCAAATAAAAAATTTGCAAAACATGTCATGGAGGGGAATTTAGTCATGTAGTACATTTAGGCAAATCAAAATCAACTTCATGCAAGCTTGTGTGTTGCTTTTACTGACACCAAGAATCTCTCTAGAGATGGGGTCATAGTTCCACTAACTTAAGGCTTATGCAAGATGTCTTGTATGGGTATGACTTCAAATATTTCACAAGGTATTTTAACATATGACTCACCCATTCTCAGCCATTCCCTTATAAAGCAACCCATACCCTATAGATGCTTTCATTTTGATAGAAACAAAGAAGGAAATATATAATAGTGAAGTATGGGGGTCTATGGGTGTGAGGTAGCATGTAGATAGTATGAGAACATGCCACATAATGGAGTCATCCATCCCATTTAGTCATACATATAGTATAGCTAAAGAGTGAGAGAGAATGACCCATTCTCCCTTCTGCTAATCGAATAGAGAGAAAGAGTGAGAGACAGTGATGGCTAAGCTCATTGCATGAGGCACCAATCTTTCATTCCTAGTTGGGGTAGAAGGCAAAGTTAAGCAGAATTCTTGTTGAACTTGTACTCCAAATTCAGTTTGAAGTGGCACCAAGTAGAAAGAACTAAGGTGGTTTCCATAACAACACTAAGAATGAACCATAAGAGGTAAGTTCTCTAGCTTATTCATATTTTAGTTTAATGTGGTAAATGGATCTATTTGGACTTTGTCTCTAGTGATGTTCTTTATAGCAGCAGGTTTGGGTAAAATTCTAACATTGAAGATAAATTTGAGAACATAGGAAAACTTGTAGCTCAAATTATAATTTTAGTAAGGTAGTTGGTGTTAAGGCTGAACTAAAATTTAGAATAAGGCAACCTTTGATCATTTTACTTAGGAAAATGAACTCTAGTGACAACAAAGAAAAAAATTCGTGAATTGTTTACACAATTTGATGCATTAAGAGCCTTTTCTGCACTGTTATAGGAACTGGTTTAGTTGATTGACCTAACAGCCTCAAAACGAAATGCAATTTGGTGTGAGTCACCTCAACATCTTAAACTTCTGATCTGAAAATTTATAGAAATTTTAAAACTATGTTGATGTGTTTTTCAATTTAAACCAATACCTGCACTAACAGAAAAAGACAGCAAAGGTTACTGACACTAAATGAGGCATTTGAATTGGTAAACGAAAAAGTTTCTAAACAAAATTTTAATAGAAAGTTTAAGAAATCCATAGGAATTTTTATGCCAAGTTTCAATTGATTTGGAGCGAGTTTACACTTTTAACAAAGCTGAAAACAAATTAATACTAAGTTTAGGTGCTAAAATCATGAATTCTGAGTCTTACTTTCTCTAGTATAAAGAGAATACATGAAGGTTTAATTCTGGAAGTCCTCATAATTTTTGAAAAAAGTTAAGCATACGAACCAAATTTAGATACTGAATTTAAGATTAAGTGAATCTTAGAATTTTTGGACTAGGATAAGTAGAGATTTTCTACTAGTTAGTTGATAGCAAAATCTATGAAATAACAATGGTTGTTTTGAAAAATTAACCATGCTTATACATGTGTATTGATATTTTGAATGTTAGATTATATTTTACCCCAACTTAAAGAAGGGAAGCAAAATAGAGATAACCCAAGCTTGGTCTGCATCAGAGGTAGTCTATAATCTTGTTCTCTATATACCTGTATAGAACTAGATTATTTATATACCTAAATATATCTTACTATGTATGCTTTTGGTTAGCTATGTTCATTTGCAAAATTGCCATAAGGTAATTCTTATTACAGATTGAACACTTGAGTTTTAAACTCACCACGATGATATATTGACCAATATTTAAATATGGTGACGACCATGATGATGAGGATGATGATGATGAGTAGCCACACGAATGGAATTGTAGTTACAGAAAAAAAAAAAATCGAGTATGCATTTATGCATCATGTTACATAGCCCATGTCTACTAATCTTAGTTCTTACAGCATATATGATGATGTTTTGTATATCTTGAATAAGGTACTTGACTACTGAGGTTTATAAATCTCACCCATGTTTGAATTAATAATATTATAGGTGAATGTGCAACTGACAATAAAGGCAAGCAGGTTGCGTAGTATAATTGAGGAACTACAGATGTTTGTTTATGGAAATATGTGTCTGAACTCAGGTGATGGAATAGTTAATATGAATGAATGTAGTATTATGAATCTCTCTTTGTATGTATGATATATATGAATGAATGCTAGAAACATGGTACCTTTTCCATAAGTATGTCTATTATGCGTATTTGGTTTGAATAAAATACCCAATGACCTTATTTTGCCATGAAATTTAATATGATGCCTCTGGAGAGATTCATTTTTTATTCTGAAAGTCTTGAGAAAATTATGAGAGAAGAAAGTTAAGTAAAAGACCAAAAATAGAACAGTGCTAAGATTTTAGAACTCCATTGAATAGCTTTTGGAACTTTCAAAATTAAAGAGGCAAAGAAATTATTTTAAATTTGAAATTTTATTGGAACATTCAGAACATTTTTAAGAGGTTTCATACCAAATTTGAGAGCAATCTATGTTAAGTTGCATTGCCAAATAATTTGAAACAAAACAGCTTTTGAGATAGGGACCAAACTGCACGGTTTTGAGTTTGGGTTTGGAAGACGCTCAATTAATAAGATTTCTGGGTCCATAATTTTATAGTATGAACTAGACATATGAAATTTTAATTCCTGAGAATTACAGAATTTTTAGAAGAGTTTATGAGTATTTTTGGAGTTTTCCAAAACAAGGGTAGATTAGCGACTAATTCAAATATCCAAAAGTATAATTAGGAAGTCTTTCTTATACTTACAATAATTTACTAAAAAATTAGTTGGTATGAGTTAATTTAAATTTTTTTCGAAATAGAATTAAACTATTTACAAAAATAATTTTTCATTTTCTTTTAATTTTTTTTGGCATCCTATCTTCTATTGCGCTAATGTAATATATGATTAATTGTATAACTAAATTGTAAATAATCAATGTGATAGTATAAGTAGTCACTAGGTGTGACATTGTCAGTATTAGAGTGGTGGTTTAAGTATAATCACTACTTCTAAATTGAATTTATGATGATTATTGAGTATGATTGATTGAAATAATTTGAATGTTGAATTTTTTTATGTTAGGGTAATCTTGTAATGAAGTGATACTGTTGTGTATTGTTGTATTGCAAATTTGATTGCATTAAATGAAAGTTATATGGATGTGTCCCTAGGATAATATGATGGATAAGAGAACCTAAGCCCAAATCCTTAGGGAAATTTCTGACAATATGGTTACCCTAGATGAAAGAATTAAGGGGCAGACTACAGCCCAAGCCACAACTGCTTAAATTCTATAGCAGGTGCATGAATCTCTAAGACAAACAAATTTATAGGGAGAAAATGAAACTAATAGAGATGAGCATGATGGAAATTAGATTAATAAATTTCTACCTCAATTTAGAAAGGCAAATCCCTTAGCTTTCCATGGTGAATATGATCCTATAATTGCGGAAAGATGGATGAAGCAAATAGAGAATATTTTTAGAGTAATGGCCTGTATTGCAGAGCAGAAAGTTGCTTTGGCTACATATATGCTAGAAGGAGAAGCCGAGCATTAGTGGAAAGATGCTAAGAGAGTTCTATAAGCTGAAGAAACTCACATTACCTGGGATGTATTTCAAATGAAATTATATGACAACTATTTTCCAAATAATGTGAAGAATCAGAAAAAGGCAGAGTTTATCCTACTTAAGCAGGGTAATATGTCAATAGGTGAATATGTGGCCAAGTACAAGGAACTCTCTAAATTTTCTACCTATTTGAAGCACACCCATGATGAAGTATGGAAAGCTACAAATTTGAAAGAGGTTTAAATAAAGAGATCAAAGAAAAAGTAGCAACCCTAGAAATAAGAAATTTTGCCAAATTAGCTAACAAATGTCGAATTGATGAGGTAAGAATGATGGTATTGAATCCAATAAGAGGCAGACACATATAGAGAAAAGACAAATAGGTGGTGAAATTGGTAAGAAGAATAATAGACCTTGGAATAAGAAAATTAAAGGGGTGATCACCGATACAGAGGGAGTCAACCTAATCAAAATACCCTTTAGAGGCACTATTAAGTTTGGTAAAAACCATGGCCTTAATCCTTATCTGGCAGGCAAGAATATATGCTACTGGTGTGGCAAATTGGGACATGTATTGAGGAATTACATTAGATAGAGAGAGAAAGTCCCTTGAGCTAAACCACAAAATCAAGGACGAGTGTTTGCTCCTTTGCATAAGGTGGCTAATAAGTCTTGTCGTAAATAAAAAGTGGTTTAAATTGATTCTCAAAATGAATCTTGAAAATCAATTCATTGGAGTTGCCACTAACATTTTTAGCAGAAAACTTTGGAAAACCAATTTAAAACAAAAAGAAAAGGTAAAATGGTTTGCGAAATTAGAGATGAGTTTGGGAGTCTAGTTGAGTGTGGGGAAGGAGTTAGGCACCTTACAACACCCATCCTTAAGGATGGTTACCTTAAACTAGCCAGAGGAGATAGGATATGACCTTAAATTTATCTCAATTACTTTTTTATTGACATGGATGCAAGTTAAACAGTGAGGACAAAAATAACAAAACTGGCAAGCAAACAAATAGATATTTACAAAGGGTAGACTTGACCTAGGATGAGAGCCTAGGGCCTATATACCCTGTGAATCAGATGGTTTTATATTTTTGTGAAAAGAGCACGATAGTCAAAATTGAATAGATTTTCGCAAACTAAACGGGACTTGAATTTGACTGGTGTGTTTTAATTTGCGAAATCAATTTAATATCACTTCATTGCTCCTTTCATTTTCTCAGTTTTGAAATTTTTTAGACTTTTGGATTTCATTTTTATTTAAAAAAACATCAAAAAGTATTTTTTTTAATTTTAATTACAAATAAAAGGCAAAATAAATCCTTTTTTATTTAGAAATTATTCCATTTTTTGTATTTTGAAAATGGATATCAACTTTCAAGATCTGAAGAGACTAAGGATCTCATGTGGTCTTTACCAATTAACTTTTAGGTGCTTAAGGAGATCAACAATCTCACATAGTAACCCAAAATACGGAAGAGATTATTTGGGATTTCTTGGAATTTTATTTTTTTTATTTTTAATTTTGAAATCAAATGTTAACTCTTAAAGTCTAAAGAGATTAAAGATCTCACATGGCCTCATCGGACTACTCCCTAGTTGCCAGGGAGAGAAAAAGACCTCATGCAACAATTATTAAAGTGAGAAGGTAGATCATTCTGACGACCCAAAAATTTTGTTTTGAAGTTTTGCCAAATTAAATATTACCCTTCAAAGCCTAAGGAGATTAGAAAAATCTCACATGACTTCTATCTCAGTGCCTAAGGAGACTAGTCTTTCACGTGGCATTGTTGAAAATTATGGCAAGATAATAATAGGAATAGTTATAATGATAATAACAATAATAATGAAAAGAAACAAATAAAAAATATAATAAAGTCAAACAAAATATAAAATATAAAGAAAGGACATCAACAATATGAGAAAGCAATAGACCTACCCACGTCAATTTTGCCATGCACTTAACATGCACGTCCAAAAGCCAAGAAATCCTCATGCATTTAACATACCTGTAACTTCATTTCACTCTCCAAACTTAAATTACTTCCTTCGTGTGCTTGTTTTTTTTTTGGTTAAGCACTCAGTCTTTAGGCATTCTTCCTCGTACTACCTTAACTTTCTCAAAATCATGTTTACTTTTGCTTCATTGAGGGTGCATGCAACAGGGAGACCATGTTCCTCTTCCTTCATCACTCAATCTTCCTATCACAGTATTCTCCTTTTGCTTCATTCTTAGCTTGCCTAAACATGGGTGGTTTTGTGTTTACACGAAAACAAGGACTTCTCCTCTCAACACCTCTTCTGCTATTGTCATATGGTTTTCTTTCTTTCTTTCTTTCTTTCTTTTTTCACTCAAGCTCTCTTAGAATTTCAATTTTTCTCCAAAAATGTCTTCCTTTCAAATTGTCTTTTCCTATTTTCGTTCCCTTAGTCTTATTTACAGTAGCCCACTTCACCTTCTTGTACCCCCATTTTCCAATCATTGGGGCATAAATCTTCTCAAAGTCTACCCCTTTTATGGAAGAAGTGATATCTGCATATACCCTCCACCCCTCAGTACTTTCGATCATTGTTAATGGTATCCAACTATTTACTGTGAGACTGTATTGAACAAGATCCACAATGCCATGGAACAATGGTAGCCTCTGCTGCAATGGCACAAGCAATGGTACCAATCCCCTCAAAGCCACCACCTCACTATACAGCATAACCACATTCATCTTTATGGTAAGACACCATCATATTTTAGTGCTTCATTCTCATGACAAAGGTCCCAGTGCCACCGCCGATGTCTAGGTCTAAATAAAGAATGAACTTTACTACTTTTATAGGTGTACTTGTCCTAGATGACATTAGAGTTCAGGACTAATGAAGGAAAAGAGTTTTAGGGAAGAGAGGAAGTGGGTTTTTGTGGGGTTCTAGAGAAACATCATTGACAAGGAAATAGGTGGCAACTACGGAGAATGAGAGCCTTAACGAGCCTAAAATCTTATGGGCAAAGTGAGAAGGGAGTGTAGCTCATGTACTTGTGTAGAAGTTCATGGTGGCTATGCAAGACAAAGTTATGGGAGAGAAATGAGAATATAGTAAGAGATTTGATGACATAGTGGGTTTAGTGGTAGAAGCAGGATTGTCACTAGTAGATGCATGTTGGAGGAGCGTGATGTGGTTTATGGTGGCGCGTATAGAGTGGAGTGGGTGGAGAAGCTGATTAGGTACAAGTTGTCATCTCCTTCATCTATTCTTCTTCTTGCAATGCTCTACTTCTTATCGCTATAACTAGGACGAATAAAGCACCCTCATGGAGGCCATATTCCTTTCCTATGCTTCTTTAGTTTTCTCTCCTTAGTCTGTGGCTTCCCCCCTTCTCTTCTTAGTCTGTTCTCTTATGAAAAAAATGGAGCCACTCTCTTTATCCCTTAGTCATCTCCATGCTGCATGCTATCTCCCGACTTCTTATCCTACCCATTATAGCTAGGTGTTGTCCTTTCTTCCTTCCCATGTAAGTTCTGCATGCAAGGAGCAGAGTAAGTTTAACTCATCCTCTTTTGCTGCTATCCTTCCCTCAGACGTAGCGGATGGGAGTATCAAGAAGCTAGCATCTTGCCATTTTGGTGTTTTTCTCTGGGTTTGCAAGAAGGGGGGTAACATCCTTCCTATAAAATGATAATGCGCCAGACTTTGCCTTTCTACTCTTTGTCTCTCTTCTCACTTATTTTAAGATCTTCAATACACCTCTGCCTCGACTTTTAATCCATGTTGTTATATATATATCTATAACATTTTATTTTATATTTTTCTATTCATCCTTCTTTTCCCTTTTTTTTTTTTTAAATTTTAAATCATTTTATTTTATATTTTAGCTTTAATTTCTCCAATTTTATTATTACAATTTTTCATAATTTTTACCTCGATTTATTATTATTAATTATCATACTTTTGAATTTTTTTTTTACTTGTCACAAAATCCCCTTCATTATTTATTTGCAATTTCAACTTGTCCCCAATTGTGAATGTCACTTGAGTCTTGGTCATTTTTAATTTCCTAATTTGATTAATTATTAATTGATTGGTGAATCAATTAAATGATCATGTAATTAGGGATGAAGTGTTCATAGTTGCCCCTCTTTGCTTGTCTCTTAGGTTAAGGCAACGAATACTATGGATAGATGGCCCAACTTAAGAGCAAGCAATGACGTGAACATACCATTCCTCATGTCGAGGGAAAATAGGTGTAAATCAGTGCCTATATAGGACAGTGAATTGCTTGGCTATAATGCAAGACTTTTGGAAAGAAATTGCTTGGACACAATGTAAAATGTAAATTGCCTAGATGCAATGTAGGACTTTGGCAGAAATTAGAAATTGCCCGGACACGATGCAGGACTTTGGCAGAAAATGTAGATTGCTTGGACACGATGCAAGACTTTGGCAAAAATTGTAAATTGCCTAGACACAATGCAGGACTTTAGCAGAAATTGTAAATTTCCTAGACACAATGTAGGACTTTGGATAGAAATGTAAATTACCTGGACACGATGTAGGACTTTAGACAAAAATGTAAATTACTTGGACATGATGTAGGACTTTGGACAGAAATGTAAATTGCTTGGACATGATGCTAGACTTCAAACGGGGTTTGTGTCGCATGATAATATGACTCCGCGTGGCACATGCTTTGGTGACTATGCAATGTGATGGATGTCCTCTCATAAGATGCATGATGCAAATGCTTGATTTATCTTGTTTGAAAATTTTTTATCTTCTATGCATGGTGTATGTACACATGTTGAATGCATGGTGTATATGCTCAAATTTTTTGAAAATTTTCAAAATTTTAGATTCTCTTTTATGATTTTATATGTAAAATGCAGTGTGTATGCCAAGGGAAAATTGTCCCTTTTATGATAGATTAAAATTGTTACAGAGATGAAGGGAGCATCTTGCTTTTTTTTATTTTGAACAATATTTTGAGAATTTAATGGCTAGGAATTAACCATATATTTTTAATCAAATGTTTGTGATTCAATCTTAAATCATAAATATCTATGATATAATTATGATGCAAGCCCCATAGATTTCTAATATATTATTATGGTGTGTGCCCCACAGGTTAAGGTATTGTCACATGTCCCTCCTTGTGAATTTACCATTTTTCCCCTGGCTTTGTGAATTTACCATTTTGCCTTTAGTATTTTTCAAAAATGACCATTTTGCCCCTATGCCTTAAAACTAAGCTATAGGTTGTTTTCTTTAAGTGGTTCAACTAGGCATATTTATTCTTGTTTAATTTTTTCTCATTTCCCTTTAAATAATTTAGCTTATATTTAAAATCACTAAATTAGGGATATTACAAGGGGAGTAGCAAAATAACGAAGCAGTTATCATTCAAAACAAAAGGAAAAGAGTAACAGAAGATTACCTAAAACCTCAACTCCCTTGCTCCCCCTTTAAGTTCTCTCTCTTGTCTTATTTTAGCCTTCTTTTTTAGTATTTCTCTCAGCCTTTCCACCTCTCGATCTCACTTCACCTAGGAAGCACAACATAGAGGCTTGTTCGCTTTTTTGTTATCTATCCTCCATTCTTTGTTTTCTACAAGATATGGCTCATTTTTTTTAGGTTTTTGTTCATCATTCATGTTTATAACTTCTCACTAATGCTCAAACTCTTAGGCTCTCATTCTTTATGATAGAGAAATAGACCTGCTTCTCCTATCTTCTTCTCAGATTTTCATCTTCTAGATTCATTTTCCTTTTTCTTTATTCATCCCAAAGTATATGTTCTGAGCATTATCCTCACACATCTACAATTTTCCCTCATATTCTGTCACTATTAACTACACCTGCAAAATTGAACTGCGTGAGATGAAAGAGGACACCTTCAACATGGAGAGAAAAAGAGAACTAGATAGGAGACATACTAGCCTTAGTACTTCCTATAGGGTACCCAAGCATCAGAGGTCCTTCAAGTCAGCCCAGTCACATGCCCACACATTTGTTACATCTTCATATAGTACTCCTACTCATAGATCTACTCCAAGGAGTAGCAGACCTATAGGGCCCTATGAGGCATCTTAGTTGTTGTGCTTATGAGCTGCATGCCCTACTTGCATAAACATTCATTTAGGGGTATTCTATTTTTCTACAGGAGCATGTTTACATTATTGATAAATAGGTCATTTTAGGAGGAATTGTCCTTTAGCACAATAAGCTTATTACCAGGGTTCAATGTAGCCAATTGCCTTTTCTACCCCACGTGTGATTACATCAAGTGTAGGTCCCTCTGTTTCAGCTAGTAGGGGTATGCCCAGGTGTGGCCCAGATAGTCAGGGTCACGCATCAGTAGGTAGGGGCCTAGCCTATGTATTTGCATTGACCAGACAAGATTTTTAGGCATCCAATGTTGAGGTGACAAGTATGATTTTGGATGGTTCGCATAAGGCATATGCATTGTTTAATCCAGGGTCCAGTTACTCTTATGTTTCTCCTTACTTTACTAAACAAATTTGTGGTAATATGATAATTCCATATTAGTAAGTGTCAATCTTGGGAAATCTGTGGTAGTTGACACAGCATATTGAGCATGTAAATTTGCAATTTGAGATAGGGAAACTTTAGTGGATTTAATGGTATTACATATGGTAGATCTGGATGTAATTCTTAGTATAGATTGGTTAGCCTCTTTTCATGCCACATTGGATTGTCATTGAAAGGTAATAAAATTTGAAAATCCTGATGAAACCCTTTTTGAAATGCAAAAGGATATTAGAGTGACTTCAACTAGAATAATTTTAGCTTTAAGAGCACGAAAGCTCATAAATAGTGGGTGTCAAGGATTCTTGGCAGTGGTGAAGGACATGGAGAAATAAGTAGTAAGGCTAGATGATATTCTAGTGGTTAGGGAATTTTCTAATGTATTTCAGAGGAATTACTAGGATTGCCTCCAAATTGGGAGATTGAATTCTCTATTGATTTAATTCTAGGCACTCAGTTTATTTCAATTCCTCCTCATCGCATGACTTCTTTTGAGTTGAGGGAGTTGAAGGAACAAGTGTAAGATCTCTTAAAGGAAGGGTTTATCAGGCCTAGCACTTTACCTTGGGGTGTTCTGGTCATATTTGAAAAAAAAAAAAAAAGATGGTTCTCGAGGTTATGTGTGGATTACAGGCAATTAAACAAGGTAACAATATGGAACAAATATCTGTTACCATGCATTGATGATCTTTTTGATCAATTTTAAGGAGCTCAATGTTTTTCAAAGATTGATCTTCAGTTAGGATATCATCACTTAAAGATCAGGGGTGAAGATGTTCCAAAGATGGCATTTAGTATTCGGTATGGTTAGTATGAGTTCCTAGTAATGTCTTTCGAGTTAACTAATGCACCCGTAGCCTTTATGGATCTGATGAATAGGGTATTCAAGCCATTTCTTGACAAGTTTATAATTGCCTTTATTGATGATATTCTAGTTTATTCTAAATGACCCAATGAACATGAACAACATTTGAGAATGGTATTATGATGATTGAGGGAAGAACAACTATATGTTAAATTCTTGAAGTGTGAATTTTGGTTGAATCAGGTGGTATTTTTAGGTCACATCATCTCAAAAAAAGGGATCCAAGTGATCAAAGTAAAGTTGAAGCTGTACAAAAGTGGCCCACCCATACACTATTGCAAAAATTAAAAGTTTCTTGGGCATGGCTGGGTATTATCATTTTCTCAAAGATATCAACTTCATTGACATGGTTTATATAAAAGAATGCAAAGTTCATTTAAAGTGACTCTTGTGAAGTTAGTTTTTAAATCTTAAAGGAATAACTTATCTCAAACCCTATATTAAGTCTACCTTCAGGCACTAGTAGGCATAAGGTGTACTGTGATGTTTTTTGAGTAGGGTTAGGGTGTGTATTAATGCAAAATGATCTTGTTATAGCCTATACATCCAAGTAACTAAAAAAGCATGAGCAGAATTATGCCTCTTACGACCTTGAAATGGCAACAATAGTTTTTGTATTAAATATATGATGGCATTATTTGTATGGTGAAACTTATGAGATATCTACGAATTATAAAAGCCTTAAGTACATCTTTCAGCATAAAGATTTCAACCTAAGGCGAAGGAGGTGGATGGACTTATTAAAGGATTATGATTACATAATTCTTTACCACCCAGGTAAAGCAAATATAGTATTAGACACTTTAAGTAGAAAATCTAAAGGAAGTTTAGCCCATACTCAAGTGGTGTGAAGACCATTGATTGTAGAACTACAACAGTTAGAGAAGAATAGGTGAATTTTGGATTTAAGGAATCAGGAGCTTTCATGGCTTGTATACATTCTAATTATGATATTACAAATGAAGTGAAAATTGCTCAGAGATCAAATTTAAAATTGTACAAGTTAATGGATGATGTTAAGGAAGAGAAGAATAAAGAAATTACTATTGATGCAAAGGGAATGTTAAGATTTGAAAGGAGATTATATGTACTATAGGTTGAAGATTTAAAGAAGAAGATCCTTGAAAAGGGCCACCGCTTAGCTTATACTATATACCTAGGATTCACCAAAATGCATTAAGATTTGAAGTAGATTTATAGGTGGAGTGATATGGAAAAGGATATAGTGGAATTTGTCTTTCATTACTTGGTGTGCCAACAAGTCAAGGTCAGGCATCAAAGGCTTGCCGATTTACATCAACGGTTAGAGATACCTGAATACACTTGGGACCGAATTACTATAGACTTTGTTACTAGTTTGCCCTACACTGTAAAGGGATATGATTCCATATGGGTTATTGTAGATAGATTAATAAAGTCCATGCACTTCCTTCAAGTCAAGACAACTAACTCTGTAGCTAAGTATGCCCAACTGTATGTAAATGAGATTGTTAAGCTATATACAGTACCATTGTCTTTCATATTTGATTAAGGACCTCAGTTCACCTCTACATTTTAGGAAGCATTTCAAGTAGCATTAGGAACTTAGTTGGACTTGAGTATTGCTTTTCACCTCCAGACAAATGCTTAGTCGGAAAGGACAATCCAGATATTAAAAGATATATTAAGATCATGCATTTTGAACTTTGAGGTAAGTTAGGAGAACTACTTGCCCTTAGCAAAATGTGCTTATAACAACAGTTATCAAGTTAATATTCAAATGGCACCATTTGAAGCTTTTTATGGTATAAGATGTTGTTCCCCTATTGGGGGTTTGAAACAAGAGAAGCTTAAATATTAGGCCCAGATTTTGTGCAAGATGTAATAGAGAAGGTAAAGTTGATTAAAGAGAGATTTCTTGTAGCACAAAGTAGATAGAAGTCATATATAAATCATCAAAAAAGGGATTTGGATTCTATGGTAGGCAACCATGTGTTTTCACGAGAGTCTCCTATGAAAGGCATAATAAGATTTGGCAAGAAGGGCAAGTTGAGCTCAAGGTACATTGGCCTGTTTAAGGTGCTCAACAGGATCGGTTCCATAGCTTATCATCTTGCACTATCTCAATGTTTAGGCCTCATTTCCATCATCCAAGAAGGCTAGGGTTTGAACCTCAGCTCCCCCATGATCATACCCATTTTTACCATGTCATTCAATGTCATTTCATGGCATTTCATGAGGTTTATTGAGCTTAAATGCATGTTTTGATAATATTTTGTGATAATTTAGGATTAGAGGTAACTTCATGCAAAATGTGCTTCTTAAGTGTAAAATTGTGACTTTTCCACAGATTTGACTTAAATTAATTAAATTAGAGAATATGGGATATTACAATATTTAAATTCTTGCATTACAGGCCAAATTCAAAGACTAATTGGAAGAAATCTCAGTCGAGGACTAGAAAAATTCTAGAAAAGATCCTGTATAGACTTGTTGCATAGTTCACTACAATGAAGTCTCATTTTTATGCTCATCTCTGTGTAGTTCGCCATGGCGAACTACGTTTTTTGTCATGGCGTGCTCTATCTAACCTACACAATTTTTAATTTAGATTTGAATCTGATTGCAAAGTGGAGGCATCTAGTAACCAAGGGAGAGGCTAGAAAACTCTTCCTTCTTTATCTTCATCTCTTATTTTCGATCTTTCCATCATTTTTTTACACTTCCATGGGTGTTCTTGGTGATTTGGAGGTTGGCGAAGCTCTCTCTCTACCATGAATAGTTAAACATCACTTACCCAGAGGAGATTTGAGGAGACTTGAGCTTGGAGCATCAACTAGGGAGTTTTCTTAAATCTTTTCCATCATTCATTTCTTGTAGTCATTGTGTTTTAGTTAAACCATTTTGATTACATTGATAGGTTGAACTACATTGCTGTAACTTTTATATTGTGGATGAGATTTTGAGATTTATGTTTTGATGTGTGTTTTGTAATAATTATTGCTATATTTGATTTAGAAGTATTGAGTTTGGTTAAATCTAATATATCTTATGATTATTGTAGTAGCTTGATAGCACTTGGTTAAGTTGCTCAAGTTGTTTTCACATCTCCACATTGATCTCCCATTAGTGCATTCAAGAGTTAGTTAATATTGTTGTGAGTCTTTGGGTTAAAGGTTTCATAAACAAGTTAATTTACCTAGTGTTTGAATGGTATTTGAACCACTTGTGGAAATGGTTTTCTAAAGAAACTTCCATTTAACTTTTAAGAAGCTAGGAAGGCTGAATTGAGTTTTTGACAGGTAATTCATCATCATTTGTAATGAATTCCAACTATTTTCATTCCCTCATTCAATCATTTTGTAATCTACATTTCATATCAAAAATCTTAAAAACATTTGTAGTTAAGTTACATTTTATTCAATTTCAATCTCTTTGACAAACACAAAGGCAAAACCAAAATTTTTCCCTATTTCTTCACATATTTTTACATTCAAATTGCCTAGGAACAAATTAGACTTCTTAAAGTGAACATGACCCAAATTGCACCACTATAGTGCATTCTTATATTTAGTATTAGGTTTTAACACCCTAGCGAAGAGGGTTGGTCACACCACTTGTGTTCTTTTCTTGGTGTTGACATTTAGCATTAGTAGTGAAAAGACAAAAATGCCCCTTACTGCATATTTCTTCTCCCGTATAACTTCTGTTCTTCATCATGATAATGAGCTACAAATTCCATATCCCCTCCATTCTTTGATATTAATCCATCAATGTTGTTTCCCCCATTTGCACCATGATTATCGATGAGGTCTTGGCCATAGATGACTATCATTTTGGTGAGAATTTTCTTCCATCATTTGTTCAGTGTTTGTCATAGATATACAGCAATTTAAGCGAAAATTGGTGAGAATTTTTACAAATTTTCATGTGCCTTTTGACACTTACATGATTTTCTACCCTTTTACCCTTAAACCATGAGTTTAACAATGAGATTTAGGTTAATTTTTGAAATTTATTTGACAGCGCACCTAGGGTTCTAAGAGGGGAAAATTTTCAAATTTCCTTTAATATGATACTCATTGTGAGTTAAACTTGAAATTTTGATATGTCTTTTCTTCGTCTTACTAATTTCATCCATTTCCTTCTCTCAATTCAAAGATTACAGCAAGAAATTCAAGCAAATTTGGAAATCCCCAATTTGAAGTGAAATTAAGGTTCTTATGGGACCTAATAGAACTTTTTGAGAATTAGCACTTCAATTAACAACATGAGGGAAGTAGTTGGAACAATTAGAAGTTATCATTTTGAAAAGTAAGATGAATTGATAATTTTCCTAAATTTTTTTCTTGAATTTCATACTTATAGAAGGGTTAATAAGAAGGAAAAGTATGTTGGAAGAGCCTATTGTGAATGACTAATTGTTTAATCATGTTAACAATATTTAAGAACAAAATTTGTAAGAAGAGAATAATTGGTTTGGGGTTTTAACAATTAGTGAATTGAGAATTTCATTTATTACTTGAATATGTGTAGGAATATAAGTTCTTAATGGGATATATTTATAAGATTCCATTTCCTGGTGGGTTGTGAGTGTTCTTATGAGAATTAATGTTGATGGTGTTTAGGTGAAGGTAATAGAAACTCTTAATTTCTAAATTAAGATGTTAAGTTGATGAAATTCAAGCTTGATTGAAAAATTGTCAATTGATAAGAGTATTATAGTATTTCCAACAATACTTATATTATAAACTTTATGCCAAGAGTATTCAGAATAAGAGAAAGAAAGTAATTTAAATTTTTTATTGACATTGGGACTTCTTAGTGGGGTGATTTTCCACCTGAGTTTAGGAAGACTAGGTTACTTGATAGTTAACAACATTTAGGTGTACAGATAGCTCTCTCAACTCCTTATGTGATTTGTGTTTCCTTTATTTATTAGAATATTTTTATGATAATAATAATAATAATAATAATAATAATAATAATCATTATTATTATTATTATTCAGTATCGTTAATCCTTATTAGATGATTTTCCAAAGGTGAATTACATAATTACATCATGTGTGGATTGGCAAAGACCATTGAGAAATTCATGAGTACTATTAAGTACAACCGACAAATAAGTTAGTATATGTAAAGTTAATTGATTTCATGCATGCTTGTTTTATTTTTCATTGGTCTTAGAAAGACTTGTTAAGACATTGGAAGCTAACAGTAGTTCTATTAGCCCTTGGTGCACCTTTGGGCATACCCAGCTAGTAAGGTTAGTGGAAGTGCTTGCCCTGTGTGACAGCCATCACACGTGGACGGAAGGACGATTGAGTTTTTATGAGTTAAGATCTCATGCATGTTGGTTATTTACCCTCAAGGACTATGTGTCCTTGCCAGTTGTGATTTAACTTCATAAGTTGTGTGCCCATGCTACATGTCTAAATGCTAGTCCACACTAGTCCTTCCCTATAATGGATTTTAGAGACCCATTATTTTTTTGCTTTACTATTAAATTTATACATTTTAAGTTAAATTGCTTACCAAGAGTTTAAAACTAAATATGGCTAATTGTTTTGAGTGAGAAGAGCTGATAAGTGCATATTGAATTGCATGTAAATAAGGATTTTTATGTTCATCAGATAACTGGTTTCTATCCTTGGAGAGTTTTACATAATTTGACATTTTATCTTAATTTATTAAATTATTTTTCCCATCTTTGATTGTTGATTACATATTTCCTAATTAATGATTTTATTAGGGTGCTACCTATCGAAAATTTTTTTATCTCAGATAGTAGAGTTAATGACCTGCTTGAAGGAGTTAAGGAGTGATTGAGGACTCCCTTCAATGAACCCTACTTTGTATTTGCAAGGGCTAAGTTCTATTCTTTTTGTTATCTACACTCTTGGGGTTGTATTCATGTTCAGGGTAGCTATTTTTTTCTTCACTCTAGCTATGTATCCTAATGACCACATACTATGTATCTCCACACCCTCCTTCTGGTGTATTTTTGTTTCATTTTGCTACTGTGAGAGCAAAGCTCTCTTTTTGTTTTAGTTGGTTGGACTAGCAGGATCTTGTAGAAATATCGGGAGGCCCTATATATAGGGGAAACTTTTAAATTTTCTACAAAATCTATGCATTGTATATAGACTATATATCTATAATGAAAGGGGCAATATTACTTTGTACATGATGTGATGCTTGAAATTTGTATGCAATTTTACTTTTCATCTAGCGTAGGCTTGTAGGTTCGAGATTTTTTCCTTGTTTCCTACACCGATCACACTCTTAGGTTATAGGGTGTGACATTTCTGGTACTCTCTCTCCAATGCAAGAGCCTCTCTCTCTTCATGTGTCTCCCTCTTGTTCTCTTACCCAAAAGAAAGCTGCCAAGCCCAAAAGAAATCTGAAGATCTAATCGAGGGGTCTCTTCCTATTTCCATGCTTCACTTGCTCTGCCACAAAGCCTTGCTCCTTCTCTATCCCACTTTCATGCATTGCTCATAGTGACAGGATGATAGTCTTCTCAACCTACTGCATTCGGCTTCCAGTCTTCTCCGTTTGCATTTTTGTCTTTGTTTGACTTTCACTTATTTGGTCTCTTTTCTTTTTGTTTTCTTATTTTTGGCTCTTTTGTTTTGTTTTTTAAATTTTTGCAAATTTTTAGGTTTTTTTTTTCATTTTATTTAAATGAAGTTGATTGATTTTTTTTTTTTTTTTGCATTTTGTGATATTAATCTTATTCTTTTTGTTCTTCTTTTTATTTCCACTTTGTTTCTCTTATTTTATAATTAAAAATTATTTTAAGTTTTAATTTTGAAGTTTTCAATTTTTATTATTTTAAAATAATTTTGTAATTTTGAATTTTGATATTTTTAGTTTTGAAGTTTTATTTTATTATTTTAAAATTTTAAGGTTTGGTGTTCACCACAGTGGCGAATGTGGTTAGATGGAAAACGTGCGTGATTGGGTGGCAATGAAAGGAGACCGCAAATGATGATTGGGTGCAACTAGTGAATTATCCCTAGCGAACACTTTTATTATCTACATAAAGTGAACTCGAGAGCTTAGCTGGCAGGAAGGGAGAAGTTCAAAGGTGAGCAAGATGAATAAGTGCCTTGTTGGCAGAACCAAGGGAAACAGTGAAGGGTTAGTTAAGCAAATGTTAAAATATCAAAGGTCTGAAATAAAATTGTTTTATTCACTGTATGTTAATTACGAAAGTCTCACGTTTTTTTTTTAATTTATTTCTAGGTGAGCTAGCGTAGTCAATTAAGATGTGAACAGCTAAAGTAAAATAGTTACGAATTTAGAAGAATCAATAGAAATAGAGAATTTGACATAAATTTTGTAAATTATGAAGGTCATAGTGAGACTGACAAAAACGTAATAAATAATTGTTTGTAATAATGACGTAGTTGTCTTGTTGCATTCTGTGCAGTCTAATATTAATAGTTAAAGATAGAGTTTTACTGCTGGCTTAAATAAAAAGGTGAATAATAAAAGATATTGTTTAAGCCTAAGTTTCTTAGAACTTATAAAATTAGACTCTTATCACCAAAAAAAAAAAATCCTCATTACATCGTGGTACTGTGGTAGTCCTTTTTTTTTCCTCTCTCTCTCTCTCTCTTTTTACAATAGCAAACGAAACGCGGGTGATAAAATCAAGGGATTAGACTTCAAGTGCATAAAGAAATGAAATAATGAAAACTATAATAAAATGGTCTTTTTTTTTTTGGCCAATTATAAAATGGTCATCTTTAATAGAGTTCTACTATGGTAATAGTAGGACGGCCATGTGTTGAACATTTTACATTATGCCAAAGGCCATTTAATGCCATCAAAAGCGCCTACCTATTCAATGCAATTCTTTGGTTCTTTGAATATAACATTTGAGAAATTTATTTTTCAATTTTTTAAAAATTGACAAACTTATTTATAAGTAACCTAAAATTAATTTACGAAAGGTTTTTTGCATTTTTCTATAACATAGGGAGCAATACAGCTTGGAAACATTGATTCATGTTAGTTAATAGTGAATCATATATCCGTTTTACAAATTCTTTTATGACAAATATATATATATATATATATATATATATAATACGCCGTTTTTGGCTGTATATGACGGCCCACTTCCTTTAGATGAATTTGAATAGATGAGCACTGAAAAAATATTAAATTTTTTGTTCTAACGATTGTTATGAGTGGCAAGATTGAATTTAAGTACATATAGCAGACTATAACTATGCTTTATTCAAAATTAACTCTTTAAGAGATTAAATTTTAAGATCATTAAATGTTACATATACAAAATACTGCTACAGTGGTAGAATCAAATTAATCACTTATTTCCAACAAAATTGTCAAACTCACGTATTGTATTTGTTTAGATAAAATCGTATAGAGAGAGTAAACTTGTAAAGGACATAAATATTATATTTTATGTGATAAAATACAGAGAATAATTACCTAAGTCAGGGACTCGAGTTTGGTACTTATTCTAACTACTTTAAGTTTCCCTATAATTAAAACAATTATGTACATATCCACTTAGCGATTAAAACCAAAAAAAGATTACCACCAATTGTAATTTATAAACTAATTAAAGGGATCAGAGGGACGAGGATATGTGATATGTGAGATAATGCATAAATAAGTGGGATAAATATGACGATCACGTTTAAAAAATAATAATTCAAAATTTTAAATGTATCTCATATTCTCTCACTTGGTCTGAATATTTCATGTAAAAATTTGATCAGATGTGTTCTAGCATTTCATCGAAGTGATGTAATGTGTACAGAAACAGTGAGCAGTGCCTAAAAACTTCTAAAATTTATACCTCAAATCTAAATAATAGGTTCTAAAGTCAAAGCAGGACAAAGGAAAATTAAAAAATATATATATATATGGACTTTTTTTTTTTTACATGTGGACTCACAAAATTAATAATTAAGCAATAAAATGAAGATAATAGTGAGTGAAGAGTGCCCTTTAATTCTGTGCTTCATCCAATCTTTCTTCTTCCATGCATATATAGCCATGAATCAATTCCAATATCAAATGCTTGAGTTCCAAACTCCTTCTTCTTGACCTCTAACAGCTACATAAAAAAAAAAAAATACAAATAATTCAAACATATAACTATTTTTTTGTCAATGAAAATTAGACCTAGCTGAAAAACAAAAGCATACCTTACTATCAACAAAAGCTAACCGAAAACCAAAACTCCCAAATGCTAATTGTAACACATATATCCACTATTATTTAGAGATTTAATATAAATATGAAATTTATGTAATGTCTCCATCTTGTTCTGTTTCACTTATGTATTCGCTTATGGTTTACATGAACCCATAAGCAATTTTTCTGGGTTTCTATACTTTTTTTTGGTAGCAAAATTGTAGGAACTTGATAGCAACATTCATTCAGGCCCAATAGCTGGAGACCTATCACAGGACGGCCCAAGAGCACAAAATCTTCAGAGTAAGAAGAAGTCCAGCATGGATGAAAGATTATGTAATGTAATTGAGCTCTAAAACGAAGGTGGTCCCAGAGTGCAGAAACTGGCAGAAGAATGATTGAAGACCGTTGTAGTTGGTTAGGTCTTTGGATTGGTGTGTCAACTGTATTGTGAGTCCATAAATAAGGAGTGCATGGTGATGCTAGGCAAGCCAAGTGAACATCGTTGTAGGAGCGCCCCTTAGCTCAAAAGGGGTCTTGTTATTTGCATCTTTAATTCCAGAACCTTCAGCTTTTTATATTCTTCCTCTGCTATTTCCTTTTTGCCTTCGGTAAATCCTCTGGTACCCATTTATTTTCCGTTAGGGTTTTCCATAGGTTTTCCTTTTTCTTAGCAATATCTACCTTGTTCTGAATAATTTTGAAATATAAAATTATCAAGCTCTAAAAGTTCTGAAACCCTCCAAAAAGGACCTTTTATGCCTGTTATTAGTCATAAAAATCTTGGGCCAAACACGTTTCTATTCCACCTGAACCATGGCAATTTCTAAAACTGTGCAATTTGGTCCTTTTTCTAGGACTATTTAGTTTGGCCTTGGTTCCAAGGGTAGACTAGCAGAGAATTACACAAAATTTGGCTAAGATCTTCCATGATATGTCCTTGAATTATCTACATGAAAATCTAAAACTGAGTACAAAATTACAAAAAGTGCCTCAAAATCCGGAATCTTTTTATAAAAATAATAGTATAATAGCATGTGGGATAATCACCTTGAGGACAAGGATGGATTCAAAGGGTACCTTCGAATTTTTTTAACATTTCAACTTTTATTTGTAATTTTACCATATATTCTTGACTTGGTCCTATAACTGATAAGAACTCCACCATTTATTTAACAAGAATTCGCCCCCACACTCCATTATCAATAAATTGTTTGTATTTCTTAAATTTAAAATTTTCATGTATGAAAAGTCGTGCTTAATGATCCAATTCTATGAAATTCAAAAACTATATCTATTTGCACTTGAGTCATGAAATAACCATAATTTGAGGTTGGTGTTACAATAAATGAACCTAAATGCTTTATTAGGCCCTATCCTTACTCGCTATAGCCTTTTTGTGGAAGATAATGAACAGGGGATAGGAGACACAGACTTGAAAATGAAAAAGTGTTAAAATGGCAAAGAGCTACTTTTTTATAAGTAAACAAAAGTTACCAAATTACTCCAATTAGTGTCTCTAGCACTTAACATATACATTCTATTATGAAATTTAAGTTGCGGTTTCCCAGTACCACTGCATTACATTTTCTTATAACAAAAAAAAAAAAAAAAATATATATATATATATATATCTGATATATAAATTTAGTTTGCGTTTTATTTTTGAATGTTTATAACTGATATTAAATTTGATTGGGGCTTATTTTCTTTTGTCGAATCTTCATGCTTTCTTAATTATTTTTGCTATTTGGGATCTCAAATTTGGAAAGATGTTGAATGAGATTGGGCAAGCCTGAATATTTGATTTGCAAGTATATTTATGGAGTTCATGAGGAGAAAACTATTCTATAGTTCCTGTACCATACTTTTACACTTGTTTCCTATAATTGATTGATTTACTTCAGAAAAAAAATGCCAGTTTTTGATAATAGAAAATGATAAGTTAAACAAAATAAAAGTTATGTTAAACATTTTAATATAATATAATCTTAAAGTCCCTCTTAAAATCAAACCCTAAATCTATCCCACTATGAAAAACTAATAATTTGGCGATTAAAAGTTCTATCTTTGTTGCCTTCTAGCTTATCTTCACTTTCGTTTTTTATAAAAACACATCAGAGTTTTGTGGTTGTGTTTCCAACTCATTCCTTGCCTCATATTATATCTACCATCCTTTTGTCCTCTAGCTAGTTATATACATCTACCGTCCATTTGTTTACACACATCATAATTTGTGGGTATATTTCCAATTCATTCAGTGGCTCATATGAATCCTCCAATTATCGTTTCACACCTTACAGATCGTCATGCCAAATTAAAAAAAAAAAAAAATCTAAATGCTTAATACAACGTGGTATTACTTTTCCCTAACAATAGCGAAGGTGAACGATTAAATCTTTTTCCTGAATACCATCTCATGATATTGCGTTACTATGAGCTCTCAGTTCACTTAAATATACCATCACGTGAATCTTCGTTTGTGATTCAATTAATTAATGTCTCACCATTAACTGATATAATGGTACTTATTTGTAAGAAAAACTAGAATCTTATTATTCAACCAGGAAACCCTAGTAGGCATCTTAGTTAAACAAGAAAAGGTCGACCTTATCGATAAAAATAATCTCCTTTTGTAAATAAGAAGAAAGTCTCATAACTAAACAAATTTTAATTTTAATAACAGTAGCAATATTACAAAAACTATAAAAGTTATTAAAATCGTACACAAATCAAAATTTTTCAAATTTTCCCACTATATTAGCTTTGAATTTCATGAAGGAGTGTGAAAACAATAAAAGAAGCAGCCTTAATTGACTGAATTTCACGATGGATATATAATAGGGCGGCTAAATATGTTGTCTATATATAGAAAGGCTACTCTGCATTGTGCCAAAAGCCATTTAAGGTCATTTAATTTTAAGGTCCCACAAAGTACCAACCCTAAAATTTAAGGCGATACGGAAAATACAATGAAAACACAGAGAAAAAAAGGGGGCAGTGTAGCATCACTATTCTCCTACCTTGCCATGGGATTGGGCTCTATAAATAGCTTTCACATCCTTGAGAGGATGCTCAAGCTTTGTTCCATATTTGTTCAGATTCTGAGCTTTCTATCTCACATACTTTACTAATGGCAGTGGAGTTCAAAGGCCTTCCATCTCCTTCACATGGAAATTATGTGACTATACTCAGTATTGATGGAGGAGGTGTTAGAGGCCTCATCCCTGCAGTACTTCTTCAGTACTTAGAGTCCGAGCTTCAGGTTGGAATTCCATCATATTAAGCTTTTTATATGTATTTTATTTTTTGTTGGTAAATTAACACTTTACCCAATTATTTCAATGATGATGCAGTCAATACTAGCCAGTGGCAAAATCTCGGATAATATTTGATATTATGCTCTCATATTTGGATGTTATACCCTCATATTTTTAAGATTTTGAACCCACTTAATTCACATATATAAATATATGTATCATAAATGTAAACTTTTTGTTTTTATTATTTGACATCTTAATTTAATCTCACATAATCTATACATATATTGTGTATATACATAACTTTTACAAAAATAAACTTTATAATAAGTATTTTTTTATTTTCTCCTCATATTTTTTCTCTTCTTTCGTTCTGACGTCCTCTCTTTTTCTCTCATTTATCTTTCAAAATTACAACTTCTTGATTTAGTCCCTTAATCAACAAGAATTTACCTGCCTTAGTCAACATCCTGTTTCCAAATATATAGTTATTATTGTATTTGTATTGATCCATATTACAGTTGTTTATTTCTCAATACTAACTATTTTTCTCTCTAATCACAATCTGGCGAGTTCAGAAATTTGATGAAAATGCAAGGATAGCAGACTATTTTGATGTGATTGCAGGAACAAGCACAGGAGGACTCATTGCTACAATGCTTACAGCTCCGGATCCAAATAACAAAACTCGCCCTTTGTTCACTACTTCTCAAATTGTGGACTTTTATAAAAAAAAATCACCTGAGATTTTCTCAGACAAAACAATATTACTAAGGTACAATATAAATCGATTTATTCCTTTATTATTCCTTCAACAAAATGAGGAATTGAGGATAGACTGGTTGTGTAAATTTATAAGAGTTTATAATAAATATCTATTGAATATAGATAAATTTATAAAATATTTAAATCTTTTTCATAAATATTTATTATTTAACCTATATTACTCATTTAAAAAAATTCATGCTACTCAAAAATAAATTTTAATAAAGTCTGTACATGATTTTATATTCATAAAAAATTTTAATTTTGAACTAATATAAATTTGATAATTAGGAACTGATATTTTTTTTTTTTTTTTTTTTTTAACTTCTGCTTCAGTTTCTTTTTGGGACATAGTTGGGTGTTCTAAGCTAAAGAAAGTTTAATTTTTCAATTTGGTAAACTTGTCATGCACTCAACAAGTTTACCTATGTGTACATGAGTTAATCCGAGTTTGTTGTAATCTTGAGTCTATGCTTAAGTTAAAATGTTTTTTCCTCTGTTAAAACATAAAGTCGACCAATTTATCGAGTTAATTCACAAATTTTACAATAATGAATGGAACTAAAATTTTATTATACTGCTTTTTGATAATTAGGGATTGAGATTTGGGTTTTTCCTTGACTTATGTTTCAATTTTTTCTTGGACTGGGTTCTAGTCTAAAAAAGTTTAATTTTTCAATTTGGTAAACTCCAAATTCACTGGACAAGTCTCGTGAGTCCAGACAAGTTTACCTAAGTCTACGATAATTTTGATTCTACGTCGGAGTTAATATGAATTATGATTTTCATGTGTTAAAACATAAATTTGGCGAGTTTACCAAGTAAAGTCGCGAATCTGATATCAATGTATGAAAGTGAATGTTCATGATATTGCTTTTTGATGAACGTACACTCATAAATCATTACATTTATATTTGTAGTGTAACATATATAATCTTACTTATGAAGGAACAACGAGGTTAAAGTTTTAACTCAAATTGAAACGCAAGTTCAAGTCCAAGCCCAAGCTAAAGAAGAAGAAGTAGAAGAAGATTGTAAGACTGAAACTATGGTTTTAGCTGATCAGCCCCACGTTCGAGGTTTCTTGATAGGTCCTTCTTATAGTGGACGTCCCTTACGTGAAATTTTACAACAAGAACTGAAAGAAACACGACTGCATGACGCATTGACTAACGTTGTTATTCCAACCTTTGACATGAAGCGAACTTCACCTACTCTTTTCTCAAGCTATAAGGCATGTTTTCTTCACTCGTAGCATGTAGAGTTGAGAGACATGCTACTTCAAAAGAAATATATATATATAGATTTAGCTTTTTCTTGAATATTCGTTATCAGTTTTTTCCCTTGATAAAATATGATAAGTTGAGAATTTCTGTGACTAATTAATTGTATGGTTTTGACAAATGACAATACCGATTTTTGAAAAAAATTATAGATAAATACAATATATGTGCAACTTTAATTTGTTTGATGCAGCTAGAAGAAGTGCCTGAATTGGATGCGAAGCTGTCAGATATATGCTTAGGGACTTCAGCTGCACCAACATATTTTCCGCCCCATTATTTTGAGAATGCAGACAAAGAGTTCCATTTGATTGATGGTGGCATAGCTGCATGCAATCCGGTAGTGACGCTCTTATTTGGTATAAAGAATTAGAATAATTAAAATGCAAAATTTATATTCTGAATCACCTAATGAATTATAATCTATAATGACAATTCCAAATTTAATATCAGTCTTATAGTTTAGATGAATGATAAATATTATAAAAAATAATAATCCAGGAATATACGTAATAAATTATATATAATTTATTTTTTAGAAAAATTTCTTTTCCTATATTAATTTAGATAAGATAACACATTTTTCTTAGTGATTGTAATGTCACATCATGTTTAGTACTTAAAATAATATCTTAAAGAAAAAGTATTTGACAGGTAATGTGTGTGCAATATGTAAGTGTCTGATCATGAACATACATACATATAATGTGCAATATTGTGTTATATCATGTGCATAATATAATGTTATATTGTGATCTCATGTTATGTTTATGTATTCAAGCCTATACGTGTGTACAATATCATATATGTACAGTAACCTAACACTATATATGTCATTAGATTTTCTATAATAATTAATACAAACCGTTGTTGGATTTTAATGCAGAAGCATATTAATGCATGGGATCCTTTTTATATTTTGATAGAGCTATAATTGTGGTAGGTACTATTTCCATGATCCCTCGTTCTCTGAACTTGTCTCATTCTACTTAATTAGGGTTTAGCTGCCATTAGTGAGGTGGCTCAGCAGAAGAATGTAAACCCAAGGCTCTTCCCTATGATGAAGGATCCAAGTGACCGTACCAACTTCGTGATGATATCTTTAGGGTGCGGACTTCGAGCTGTGAAGAAATCCTACGATGCTCGATGTGCAGCTCGGTGGGGTGAGCTGGAATGGGCTGGCCCTGTGGTTGATTTATTGATGGATGGAAGTCAAGACATGATTGAATATCACCTTGTCACTGTTTTCCATGCCCTTCATGCTGAGGACCATTACCTTCGAATTCAGGTATTTATTTATTAGTTATGTGAAACACCAATGATTCTAGTCTAAATTTAATCTCTCATTAATTTTGAGTCTTAATTTGGATTTTTATTTACGAGTTTAATCTCAATTTAATCATTCACTGATTTTTAGTCTCAATTTAATCTTTATTTATAAATATAGTCTCAATTTAGTTCCTCATTTATATATATGTTAATATATTTGGTTTAAATTTAGGTGAAAACGAGGGACTATTAATCTTTATATTATTGAGAATCATAAATGAAGAATTGAAATAATATTTTACTCTAATATTATACAAAGAATATCTTGTAGTGTTATTTATGTCACATTGTTTGTCCCCAAAAAAGAATTAGTACTTTTCTTAAAAATATGAAGTGTTTTATTCAATCCATATGGATTGATAAAAGTAATTAATTAACTAGTCATTTATGGCATGATATTTTTCAATTTGAACATGAATAATTACATGGATATATAAATAATTTTTAATTAAAAATGTTATTGAACTCTCTCTTTTCTTTTTATGAAAAAAATTATATAAAGTTTCTTATATCTTTGTTATGTTATTTTCTAATTATAACATGACAAGTGCCTGAATGTCCAATAATATTATGACACGTATATAATTGTTGTTGATAATTATTTATTTTAAAATTAAATTATAAATTATTATTAGTTAATCAAATACTTATCGTATTTAAATTGGATGATAGTATAGTAAAGATATAACAAATTGCATATAAGTCTAGTCCTTCTTTTTTATATTTACAGTTTACCGTTAAGATTGAATTTGTATGTCCAAATTGGAAATGCTAACCAAATCTTAATAATAAGCACCACATGTTATAAATTTGTTTAAAATATAAGTGAAATAGAATTTTTTTTTTTTATATATAATAGTGAAATAATAATTAAACAAATAACAATAAATTTCGATAATAATAATGATAATGAGTTTAATTATTTAAGAATGAGAAAAATGAATGCATTCATATGTACCAAACTTCGTCATGATGCAGGACAACGCATTAACAAATGAAATGGCCCAAATGGATAACGCTTCAGAGGACAATTTGGACCATCTTGAAAATTATGCGAGGGAGCTGTTACGCAAACCAGTTAAAAGGGTGAACACACACACTTTTGAACTCGAGCCAGTGCTTGGGAAGGGTACAAATGCTGAGGCTCTAACGAGGTACATAAATACCCTACATTGGCTTCTTATATATAATTTTTTTTCGAGGTTAGTTTCAAGTGATCAGTGGCATAAAGATGTGAAAATCACAATAAGAAAAACGAGCAAGTGTTATTAGAATGATCATCTTAAAGAGTAACACAATGACAAAGAGATATAAGGAAAGGGATGACTTAAATAGAATACAACAGTATGTAAGGAGATATGCTTGTGTATGATTTTCTCATACTGCATATTATAGTTCTCTTAAATGTACTCTAAACTTAAGCATATGGGCCAGCGAGAAAATTGGGGTAGGAAGCGAATACTGTACTTTCTAGGGCCTTTATAGGCTTCATGGAGGATTACATGCAAAAATTGCAATTAATTAGATCGTTAAGGACGATTATACACTACTATCATATGTAGTTTTTCTTGAATTAAAAGAAACTGAGAAAAATATCAAAGCATAGTTAACTTTTTCATGAAAACCAAAGCTTATGTTTATTCATTTATTCTGTATAGCATGGCAAAGCGTCTCCACAAAGAGAAACAGGATCGTCTGAAGAAAATGGCAGCATCTTAGTGGAAAGTACCCGCTCATAATTCAAATGCCAAAGCTCTCTTCCTACAGAGGCTGAGAACTTTTCATTTTCACTTTCTGTAGCTTCATGCTTGCCTCTATACTAAAGAGGCAATGGGAAATAAACTAAGTTTACTAGTTTATGGCTTGAGACTCCTTTATCCTTGTGTGTTGTACGCATGCATCTTCGTGTACTTTTCTGCTTTCCGTTAGAATATATAATGTTGTAACCTTGCTGGAAAATGCAAGACTGAATAAAATTTCCATATTTATCTATTCTACAAGTTTGGTAGATTGTGACCTGTCTTTGTCATTTTATATACTATAGTATATTGGATATATCAGAATTAGATGACAATCTTTGGTATGCTAATTTGTAATTTCAAACAACTTGTATTTAGCCTTTGGAGCCATGTGACAACAGGATCATTGAGAGAATTTAGTAATGTGGTTGGGCCACATTGTATTTTTAATGGACTTTTTTTCAAAGGAATATCATTTATTGGGCTTCTAAAATTATGTCCAATAATTTTACAGGATTTAGTTAATGTGGATTGGGCCTCATTTAAACCTTAGAGAATTATTGGTTTCAAAGGCACTCATGATTAATAATTATAGTGTATCCGCGATAATTCTTAAATGACTAATATTTTGATGATTATAATATCTATCTCTTTAATACTCTAGTAGTCTAGTTAGCTCTTGAGATTATGCCAAATAAATGCACCGAATTGTCTAGAAAATGGTCCAAGCCCAAAATATGACTTTTCGCATATCGGCCATTTTTTAACAAGAAAAAGGACCCGAAAGATATATTTTCGAATATTAAGAATGCAATTGGATATCATAATAAGCATATAAAATTACCTCTCCTATTGCCCTTTTTCTTTTTAAAGATAATTAATTTACACTCAATTTCTTTCTTAATTAATTTTATGGCTTTTTCAATAGTATGCCAAATTCATTTTTACTATTTTAAATTTAATTATTAGTATTTAAAAAAATGGTGTAAATATTTATTAATGAGATAAATTATTATGATTTCACATAATGAGTCTATATTTTGATTATAAATTTGTCTAAACTCGCAAATTTGACGAGCTTGGATTCAAGGGTGATTACAAATTTTATAAAAAAATGGTTATGCATTTATCATTTGATCAACTATTTAATTTTTTAAAAATTTAAACATAATATTGTGTTATCATTCATCTATAAATAAAATCATTTACGTTGTGTATATAAAGTTGAAAATTGGCCATCCAGCGATTGGTTGACCCAAACCCACACCATTAGTATTATTATATAATTATTTATTAAATTCTAATGCTTTAATTTAAATTGACTAACCAACTAACAAAGAAGTTATATAACATACAACTTTTAGAGGGAATTGGCATAACATTAGAGTTTTTCCTTCTAATATACGCATAACAAAAATGAAGAGAAAACTCTCTAGGAACTCCATAAGAGCGATTTCTGATAGATTTGATATTAAAAAGTAATTGCGATCTCTGTTACGTAATTCAATAAGTACTTCAGCTCCCTCAATCATTGATTGGGCTCCATAACTTTATCATAAACTTCATAGATCCGAAACGTATGACAGACAAATTTGTGAAATAAGTTACAGGACGGGAATGAGACAAGTTTTGAATGAACAAGACAAAGAAATGGCAATAAAAAACCTGTCCATTCTTGTTCCATTGTCATCCCAACAGGTCCTAATTATTCGTGTATTGTATGTCACTCAAAAACACAATTAAATAATGAACAACCCGACGATTATTATTTTTTTGTTTTTGACCATAACAATGGATTTCTCCTTAAAGAAGAAAAATTAAAGGATCTGCAGCATCCAGAGACGAGTTTCCTTCCTTTATCCTTTTTTTTTTTTTTTTTTTAAATTTTCTTAATTCAGAACAAATGTTTAGTTATCTCTCAAGATAGTCAGTGATGTATACTGTCGGTGATTATCATATGCACTTGGAGTTGGATTAGATTTCCGACGTTAAAAATTAGTTATAATTATAACTTAAATCTAGTGAGTTTGTATCTAAGATGGAAGGAATTTCACTTATACAAGTCAGGTATACATACAAAACTTGGTCGT
The DNA here is from genome assembly GCA_037074485.1 of Delonix regia. Classification (NCBI taxonomy): domain Eukaryota; kingdom Viridiplantae; phylum Streptophyta; class Magnoliopsida; order Fabales; family Fabaceae; genus Delonix; species Delonix regia. The sequence goes on from CM073459.1 coordinate 11,811,476, forward strand.
AGTCTCTGTTTTTCGTTGCTTGATATCTTGCTAACTATTCAGATATATGTATCTCATACCTTTTATGCATTAACCAAGACCAGGAAACTATCGAGAGATAGAGAGAGAGAGAGAGAGAGAGAGAGAGAGAGAGAGAGAGAGAGAGAGAGAGAGAGATATGTATATGCAGAGCGATTTGCGAGTGTATAAACCTAATTTATAGGAGGAGGGTATGAACATCTTATGTAAAATAGATTAAAAATATATAATTTAAAATTTTCTTCAGTATAATTTTTTAACTAATATGAAAAATTATTGCATTAAATAATTAATATATAAATAAAACAAATAATAAGAATAATATTATTTATTAATTAATCTTAATAATTACAATAATAAAACTAAGTAAACATTTCTTATAATTCTGGCCAAAAATTCATTACTATTAATTATTTAATTTTATGAAATTATTCATTAAATTTTGATAATATGTTCATTATATAAAACAAATAACAAGTACTATTCTTTACACATGATAATTATGTATGAAAGACGTTCTTCGTAGTCCTTCATTCAATTTCATTAAAAACTATTCGCGATGGACTGACGAAGGACTAAGAAAAGAATGACAAGGGAACATGGAAAGGGACTGGTGAAAGATTGGACAGTGAAAAACATTACCAAAAGAAACTTATAGTCAATTGTATAAAATAAAAATAAAAAGCCCACAGCGGCATATATATAGGATTACACCATGAATACTCACTTGTATATTAAACTATGCACTTCAATACACACAAAGTGCTATATTACAATTCAAAATGTCGAATTGTGGCGTCGTGTCATGGGAATGATCTCCATTTATACCCTTCACATCCTTGAAGGTTTCATCAAGCTATTTTAATCTGAGACACCAGAAAACAAAAAATTGTACCACAAGCAAATGATCTTCCTTGTTGCAAGTAGATGAAACCTCCTTTAGAGACTCTGGATTCTTCAACCTCCCTGTTGCACAAAATCACGGGATCTTGCCAAAAAAAAAAAAAAAAAGAAATCCTTAAGCACATTAGACTAAAGAAAGAAGAGCTAGTGTCAGAGAACAAGATTCCATTACCCTCTGGGGTATTGAACATGTAAGGAATGTTAATGATCTTATCTGCATCGCGATGTCCTTTCTCGAACTCTTCCACTGTCCTCCTTCATCAAACAGCATTTTAAGGGAAACGAAAAGCCTCTCAAACAGCATCTTCTGCATCTTCTCCTTCATCACCTAGTTTTCTAAATTCTTTTTGTCATTGGCTCCATCAGAAGGTTTCACCTTCTTTTCACATTATTTTCCTCTTAGCTCAGCGTAACTTCTACAACTTCTAGCGTTAATTTCGTCTTCTTCATCTTTATGTTTATTTGTCACTCTTGACCCAAATTTATCACAATTAATGCATTTAAGCCCAATAAAATATGATAAGAATCCTAAAATAAGATATAAAGTAGGGACTTATCAATGTGCCTAAGGATTTCCTTTTTTTTTTTGGGGCAAAATACTGTGATTTTGTGCAACTGGGTGGGTGAAGAATCTAGAGTTTCTAAAGGAGATTTCATCTGCTTGGAACAACGAAGATCATTTGCTTGAGGTAAATTTTTTTGCTCTTGTGCGTTCTATCTCTCTTTCTTTGTCTTTCTCTAAATATATTAATGGCTGATGAGAACTCAAAGCTTCCACCTCCTTCATTTGGCATTTTTATCACCTCAGTATTGATGGAGACAGTGTTAGAGGCCTCATCCCTACAGTCATCCTTTGGCATCATGAATATGGTCTTTAGATTGGATCATTTTAAGCTTTAACTTTTAGAGTTTATTGTTTCGCATAAATTAATTGAAGAAAAGTTTATCAAGTATATACCTTTGCAGTAGAATTCGAATCTTGTCAACTCTACTATCACATGTAGTTTGGATTGAAATCACTAGACAAACTTTGATAACTTTTTCACAACAGAAAATGCCAAAGAGGATGAGTAATTTTGTTTTTTGCACATTAGAAAAGAAAAAAACTCATCTCTCTTTCTGTGCTCTCTCTCTTGCACAAAACTGTGTTATCAGAAAAATTACCATGTCCCTCACATTTTATGTAAGTTATATCTTTCTTTTATTAATTGACAACCCATTTAATTATTTGAAGTAATTAACTTATCAAATTAATTAATAATATTAATTAATTTAATGGTTGTGGTTTTGAAGTATGAGTCTGCCCATCATGAGTGACCCAATATTCTAACATCTCCAACTTATACATGTGGGATGAACTACACAGAATTCTTTGCTCCTCTTAATCTTTCATACTAGGTGCTTTGCCATGACTGCTTAAGCTCAATGTTTAAGAGCTTTTATATTAGAAATCCTGTTATAGGGCCAGCATAAAAGACTACAACCCTTATATATTTATTACACATATAATAATGTGCCTAAGATGCCTTTGATTCACCCATATATACTTTACTCTTGGCAAATCTAGTCCCTCTCGTGTATACTCTTACTCAGATTACCTTTATATATGCATAATATCCACACTAATGAATTTATTAAAATAACTTTATAATGAGCATACCTCAAACACTAGCATAGTTGGGTATATTTCAGACAACCTTCCATTTGCTGACATACCATTTATATATGATGTACACTAAAGTGGCAAACACTAACTCTTGTCCTCATGATATTGTCATAGTTATATGGGCATCAATGAAAGGATTTATTCCTTTCTAGGACTCATACAACAATGAAGCAAGGATCTATTCAAATGTTTTCCATTTGTGATCATTAAGCACATGCAATATGAATTGCATGCTACGGTGTCTCTTTTATCTCATAAGAGTGTATATTGATTTGATCATTAATACATTATAAATCTTAGTCTAGGTACACACAGTACCTAACTTGAATTCTTTTACTCTACTCGTACCCATGGTGCCTAGAAGAGAATTCGAATGTGGCTAAAGGTATTATGGATGGTTGGAATCCATAATTTAGTCTATATAATTATATTTTCAGATCTCTTCTTCATCTTCTTTTGTTTTTATCAAGGCCACATATTTATATTTTGTGTTCTTTCATTGCCATAATATGGAGCTTCTACTGCCTTGCTTGATGAACACATATGTATCATCTTTGCTCGCTCCACATAAGCACCAAAGGCGGTTACTTATCAAGTGAGAGATTCAGCCTCATCTTCTTATATGACATATCATTATTGTATATATCTATGATTATGGCATAATACATTATGACATAATTTGGATCTAAATAAAGTTCAATTGAATGTTATTTAAGCACAACTAGATTTGAAAGCAATCATGATCTTCAAGTGCCTTAAAATTTATTAAAAGGAAAAATAATGAATGATGTTCTCATTTGTACATTCACTATCATATTGAGCATACAAAGATTGCATTGCAAATATAATGAGCTTTAACACTCTACAGTTGCTTGCATTGTATATAATGCAGAAAGCTAGTTTTGGATTTTGTGATCACCAGGTGGAAGTTGGTGCACTCATAGGCTATATTCACTACTAGAAAAAAATAAAATAGAGATGAACAAAATTCATGTCTTAATCCAATAAATTCCATCTCTAAATAAATCAGAGATGGAATTTGACATGGATAAAGTTCTGTATCAAAAATCTTGGTCTCTAAATTATTCGATACAGAATTCAAGATTCCATATAAAACATGACACGGAAAAAATCCATGTCAGATTTTAATAAGTTTCGTCTAAATACAGATAGCAAACTTGTATCTATGATTAAAGTTTAGAAGACAGAGATGAAATTAATCTGTATTAAAATTTGTGTCAAAAATTTAGATAAGGAATTCTTTCTGTCTTAAATAAATAGTTAAATTAGTTTATTCTGTATCAAATTCCATGTCAAAATAATAGATACAAAATTTCATCCATTTCAAATCAACAATTCAAATATTTTATTTGGTGACTGATTTCGTGTCTAAAATATTGACACAAAATTATTCTGTCTCAGATTGGTAATTGGATTTTTGCCTTTTTGTATCTGATTCTGTATTTAAATATTTGAAACGAAATCATTTTGTCTCAGATGGACAACTGATATATTTTCTTTTGGTGTCTAATTCCATGTCTAAATTGTATTTGTAGGCCAACTAGTCCCTTTTTACTTTTATCTTCTTCATATTTCAACCTTATAAACAAATATTAATAGTAATAGAAATTGAAAATATCTATCCATATCATAACCAAGTATTGTAGTATAATGAAATCAAAAGTTTAGAAGTGTTATTAGTAAGACAATACTAGTATCAATTCCAATACAATAAAAGAGATCAACTATTTATCTCGTAATCAGCTTTTTGATCACCAAACTATTCATCTCTGTTAAGTGCTTGTTGTGTTATAGGTGGTGGCATTATTTGACCACTTTGAATGAGAGATCATAATTTCATCCTTTGCATCATCAATGCAAATTGTTCATCCTTGCACTGCAACTAAGTAGTAAGATCCAAAACTGTTACTTTGAGTGCAGCCACCACAACTTGAGTAGAATTGTTGATTGAAGATGATGATGTGGTTGTAGATTTTGCTAATGAAGCATCTTGTGAACCCAATCCCTTGACATGTCCTTTCATACTAACACCTCATACAACATCTAAGTAAATGCTATTATCAGCTTGCCAACTACTACCCTCCCTAATAGGATACTGGGAATCTCTCTCTGCTATTCACCTCTCATACTTATCCTAAAAAGCAAAGTATTGTAAAATATAATAAAATAAGTAAGTTTGAATAAGAGATCATAATATTGAACTAATTAACCATACAAATCATACTAAACTAAAATAATTTTGGTTTGAAATTACCAGTGTTTCAAAGATAACAAATGACTCATTATACATAAACTCTACCATTTGAATGATTGCATCAGTTTCAACATTTTGCAAACTCATTATGCTTATAGTAATGTTTATTGAAGCTAGGGAGTCTTATTGATTTTCTTGCCCTTTATGTTTGTGAAGGTGTTGGAACATGTCCCAACAATTTGGCTCCCTTCGAATTTAATTTCGCTATAAAGATAGAAAGATTAAAGCAAGTTCAACTAGTCAATACCAAATTAGGATTATAAATTCAATCAAAAAGTAGCACCAATCTTTTTTGGTGCTTCACAGTAGGGATGGAGCCTCTCCAGTGTACATTGAGAGCCCCCTTTCAGATCGCCTATTTTGACTATTTTACTTTCATTTATCTTGCCATTTAGGATCTTGCCACTTCATTTCCAACTGTTCATGAATACTTTAGGGAAGCCATTTCCCCTTATTGTCCCCTCTTCACAACCTACCCAGAGTAACCTTGAGCAAGTTGGATCCTTTACTATCAAAGATCTTTCTAATTTGATTACTATGCTTAGGGAGACATTGATATTTTCTCTACCTAAAGAAACAAAGTTTAAGGAAATGATCTACTAATAAGTTAGTAACTTTGTTCAAATAAATTAGTGATAGATTATCCCAAATTCAGCAAACCATTCCTCATTAGCACCTCCATTTGATGCTTTTATCCAATTTGCTCCCCTTTATGATTGTCTGTGAATTAGATGATCACCTATATACTAAGGTAGATCGGCTTGGTGGTTGGGTAAATGAGCTAGGTGGTTAGGGAGATGATCTAGGCTATTGTCTAGCATGTGCATCAATGGATAAGCTAGGAGAGGGGTTAGGGTGTCTCTCTATGGATGGTGCCTAAGAAGATGGGATATGTACAACCCCAATTTGAGGGCTTAGAGATGTGGTAGGTTGTTCAGATGGTTGATATGTACCTCTGCCTTTGCATCTGCCTCTACCCCTGCCCCTACCTCTTCCTTAACTAGAATCTACCGTTTATCTATATTTAGAAAAAAATCACCATATTATAATTATACTTGTCATACCTTTTTTCTTGAACATGTGCTTTTATACTTTGTAACTTCAATCAAATGTAGATATGTATATATATATATATACATATGTTGATGAGTTTGATTCAAAATCTTTACATTCAATCATAAAAGAGATTGATAAATATGTGCCCTAAAAATAATTCAATTTGATGCTCTAAATCTCAAATATTGTATGCATATTCACATTAAATAATTTTTTTCTTGTATGTAGCTATTAACTTAAGACCTCAACAAGTGAATAGAAGAGAATCTGATACAATGAATTAAAATCATTAAATTTTTTTTTCCTCCTCTAAATAAGTATCTTAAAATGCACTAAATTTTTAATAATGCACAAGAAATTCCAAATATGCACCAGAAGTTCAACAAGCTGATCCATCTAAATAGGTCAAAACAAAGATTTAAAAAATAATTGTACTAACTAAAAAAATTTACTCTTTAATGTAATGACAGACGCTCATTGGATTTGAAATATGAGAAGGGTGTTAATATTAAGTGGTGACACATGGTAGGACCATTGATCAGGAATATGCTAGAAGTGTCCATTCAAGAAACTTTAGAAGTGAAGCATTAACATTTAAACTATTTTGACATTAATATTGGTTATATATATGTATCATCTATCATGGAGTTTTTTATAGCAATCTAAATGGGTCCACATGTTCTATCAAATTCAATGCAATATGTATGGCACCACAAAAGGTCTCAACGCTAGCCAATGGCCCAAGATTGCTTTACATACATAGTGCACCATTGTCTAGTTGTCTTCAACTTAAATTATTTCAATTTGAATATCATTTGAAAAAATTGGATTTATTTATTTTGATAGATGGATAAAGGCAGTTAAAATCTAAATAAGATATATATATTGCCAAACACATCGATGTAGGAAGACTATATGTTTCACTCTAGTTTCAAGTTTCCAATTGTAACCATGACAAAATTCTACTTCCTCAAGATATCTTTTACATAACTATCCAATTACACTAAATTATAGTCATACATATAGAATTTTAAAAATATGACACGAGGTAAGAGATAATTTACTACCATTAGATAAACTCTTTCCATCTGATCACGTTAGTTATAAAAGTTTATTGCCACATCAAAAGTTTTATGGAATTCACTATAATTGTTTAATTATTTAATTAATTATTAATTAGATAGTCAAAGAAGCCAGAATTATTTTAAATAAATAAATTAACTTTTATTTAATAAAAGTCATTGGATAATTTATCAAGCATTAACTTCCCACCCTCATTGTCTTTATGCATTGTATATACAATGAAATAAACAATGCAGGTTGTATAGTTTGCCTTCTCTTGGGTATCATTTTCTAAGTATGAATTTTATCATAGGGTTTATAATTGTATTTGACTTAATCTCCCAAATTTTTTACCATAAGCATCCTCTTCCTTTGGATAATTGTTAGGAGAGTGTAAGACTAGATAATCAAGATGCTAATGTAGCTACTAGCTACATGTTCAATAAGTTGATTAATTTTAATAACTATTGGAATGATTCTAATTATTAAAAAGGCATTGAAAAATTTTATAAATATATAAGATAAAATCAACACAAAAAATTATATAAGATGAATTTGAAATTTTTTTTCTTCTCAATAAGAAAATTGACTCCAAGCTTAAGAAGAAAAAAGATACTTTAAATTTGTAAAAATTTAAAAGAGCGGTAATATTTTTAAGTAACAAAATATAATCTCAACCTGACAGTGTGATAGTAAACTTAGAAAATAATTAATTAAATTCACCAAAACTTTAATAATGCACCAAAAATTCCAATAATACACTAAAAATTTGATAAGCAGATCTAGCTACCTAAGTTCTTGAAAGTGCACTAGAAATTTCAAAATGTTTCTAGCAAATTAAATCATTTTGGGATAAAAGACTATAGATTTAAATTCCTTGTACCACCACACTAACCTTAGGTGAAGCTCTTCAATGGAAACATGCTGAAGCAAGACTTAGAAACTTTCATGTAAATAAAATGAATGACCTGAAATACCATCATTAATGAATAATAAGAATTTTTAAGTTAATGGAGAAAAATAATAGTGTATTCAATTATACATATGTTCAAAATGCATTAAAATAGTGAAAATTTAAACTTAAAAACAAAAAAAGTGAGAACATATAATGTATACTCCATCCAATTCTTCAAAGGACTGCATTGTGTAGTCATCCTCTTCTTCATCATTATCCACATCATCATCTTCATCCTTTTCCCCCTCATAATCATCATCATCATCTTCTTCTTCCTCCTCCTCGTCAACATCATGTATATCTTCTTCTTCCACCTCTTCCTTTTCATCCTTCCCCTATTCACTATGTGGTTCAATATCACCATTTACAATAACCATTGGCATTTGTGAGATTGATTCCTCTTGGTAAGGATCATCTATTTCTTGATTAATATTTTTTTAGGTTAGAATTTTACTTTGTGCCATGGTTTTAATGACTATTAACCACCCTTTTTGCCTTTAAGGATATTGTATAGTAAACTTGCTTTGCTTGTTAGGAAAAAATGAATGGATCATAGTTCTTGTATCTTCTAAATTCTTTAATTTCAACAATTCCATAATTTATATATATCTTTGTCTTTGATTTGAGTTGGATCAAACTAATCACATTTAAATATGACTATCATCTTGTTTGGCCATCCAATATCATTTCAACAATGACAATTAAAACCCTACAGTAATCAATCTCCATTATGCCATTTTCCCCACATTGAATGCATACATCACAAATTGTTGAACTAATCCCTTGACTTTGAGCTTTTGTGCTGAATTTATATTCGCTTACAAAATATGTATGTCATTTCTTAACTTTGTTCAAAGGCCCCCATGCCAAACTCTTCAAAAGATCATCTTTAATTTTGTTACTTGAATTCAAAACCTATATGATAAATGAGATGCAATTAATGAGGTGGTAACATTAGCAACTAAAGAGGAAACATTAGCAAATTATGGATATATAACATATATATTCCTTAAACCAAGAAGCAAAAGTTAACGAGATTTGTTTGTCTACATCTAAGTCATTTCATCAAGTTCTTGTAACATATCAGTATATATTCTGCATATATATCATAGATATGTGAAGATATGATAAATTTGTCAATGTGAAATGAGGAATAAGTGGGAACTAGATAACTTCGTCCAAAAAGGGCTCCACCTTAGGATAATTTAGAAGAACATAAAGGTTTGTAGCTTTCATTTCCTCTTTTTCTAACATACTACATGTGCATTTTCCAGCTGGATGCCCAGGATAGTTAAATATAGACATGGGCATTAAGCTGGAACTAGCCCTACCCTCATCATCATCATGTGGCAGTCTTGTCCTCATAGTTAGAATTTCTAGCAAATAATAATAACATGTAAATGTAGATGTTTCCTTAACCAATTAAGCTTAACAAATAGAGCCTTCCAAATAAGCTATGTTCCTCATCTTCTTTTTCAATGTATGTATAAATCTAAAATAATTAACTAAAAACTTTAGTGCTCAAATATTGAAATAATGAAAATATGATTAAAAAGAATAAAGGATAAATGACCTAACCTCTTAAAGGGATACATCCATCTATATTGCATGTGACCACCAACTCTTGCTTCATAAGACAAATGAATTGGAATGTGCTCCATGGAATCAAATAGACTTGGAGGGAATGTTTATTTTAATTTACAAAGAATGAGTGGAATGTTTTCATCCATCGCACATAATTTATCATCTCTTAGTGATGGAGATGTAAGCTCTCTGAAAAATTGAGAGATCTTAGTAAGTGTATTCCATATAGGCTTAGGTAAAGGCTTGAATGCAATTGGGAGCAAACATTTCATAAACACATGGCAATCGTGACTTTTTAGAATTGTTAACATTGCTTCCCTAATGTCAACACACCTACTTAAATTTGAGGCATGCCCATCTGGTACTTCAATTGCTTAACCCATTCGCTTACTACTAATCTTTGTTGTTTATATACGGTATATTGTGCTTTGGAGGGTTTATTTCCATCTCTACCTTCACCATCATGCATCTCTAGATCATTTTGTCCACAGTGTTCTACCAAGTCTCTTCTTGCTTGTTTAGTGTCTTCTGTTTTTCCAATGGCGTCTATAACAGTGTAAAAAATATTTAGAAACATATTTCTTTCAATATGCATGACAACAAAATTATACTAGAGAAGATTTGTTTTCCAATAAGGAAGTTCCCAAAATATGCTTCTTTCCATCCAATGATGAGTAACCCAATACCCTTGTGGACCTTCTCCTATTGATTCATTTATAGTGGGGATGTGTCTTACCTTTTCCCACACTTCTTCACTAGTTAACCTTGGTGGGGTCAATGAGGTTTCAACAACCTTTAGGCGAAAGGCCTTGTTATTCCATCTATATTGATGTTCAAGTGGCAAGAACTATCAATGACAATCAAAGAAAGATGCTTTCCTGCTATTTTTAAGGGTGAATGCTTTTGAGTGCTTTATACAAATTGAGCATGCAAGTCTCTCCATTATTTACCAACCTGTTAACATCCCATATGTGGGAAAGTCATTAATAGTCTACATTAAAGCTGCCTTCATTAAAAAAAATTTATTCAATGACACATCATACATCATAATGTCATTATTCCATAGTAGTTTCAACTCTTTTATGAGTGGTTGCAAGTAAACATCAATTTTATCTTTTATATTTGATGGGCCATAAATTATGATGGACAAGAACAAGAATTCTCTTCTTATGCATATCCATGGAGGAAGGTTGTAAGGGGTGAGGATTACTGACCAACATGAATAGGTTGTGCCTGTCATATCAAATAAAGCAAATCCATTAGAGCATAAGCCTAGCCTCACGTTACGAGGGTCTTTTACAAATTCAAGATACTTTAAGTCAAAATGTTTCCATGCTTCTCCATCAGATGGAAGGACAAGTACCCTAGCTCCCTCTAATTCTCCCAATCACCTCATTTGACTCACTATTTGGATTAAGGAATAAAGTCTTTAAAGTTTTGGAATAAAAGGGAAATACCACATTTTCTTCAATGGAATTTCATTCACCTTTCCCCTTTTGTTAACACTCTTATAATGTGGTTCACCACAAACTTTGCATCTACGCATATCCTCATCTTCATCATAATACAACATTCATCCTTGGGGCAATAGTGAATCTTCTTATTACCTAAGCCTAGTTTAGTCACCAACTTCTCCATGTGGTAGAAATCCTTAGTCGTCTGATTATTATTTGGCAAAGATTCCTTCATAAATTGCATCTAACAATTAAAGTAAGTCACAAACATGTTGAACTCAGACTTTAAACTAAGAGCTATTAATGAGGCAAATAACTTAGAATGAGATTCACAACCATTCCACAAAGTAGCTTGTGTAGCCCTTAACATATCAAAAAACTTTTCAACTTCAGGGTTAGGTCCTTTTAAGATTGATTCTCCAAACCCTAAACCATTTTGCTCAAGGTAATCACTAATAGAAGGTCCATCACCATCCATTATCATCTGCTCATAGCTATTAAAGTTTTCTCTTAAAAAACTACTTCCACAATAAGAGCTCTCTCCCACTTGTGGAATTAGAGAAGCGACTTCATCATGGTTAGTCCAATAATAGTAGTTACTCATAAACCCTTTCTTACATAAATGTACCTTGACTTCATTAATAGAGTGGTATTCCTTGCACTTGCAATTCTTACAAGGACATCTCAGCATTCCTACTTCTTTATAATGAGCTTGTCTACAAGCAAAATCAATAAACTCATGTATTGCAGCCAAAAATTCATCTATAATTCCCCGATTAGAACTAACTCTTCAATCCATCCACTTTGTAAGATGGGGGCATCCATTTCTATGTTAATCAAACAACTAAAAATGGACACTGACACAAATTGACAAAACAAAGACTTTAGATACAATAACTTTAATTCATTTTAGCCATACATCCAGCTTCAGTAAACAAAAAGAGTATTTAGATACTCAACCTTGTATTAGACACCTACATTTCCTATATTATTGTATTATCATATTACTATGGCTAGAAGTATGTGGTTGAAGTAATCATTTGAAAAAAAAAAAGTTCATTTAGATAGAAACATGCATTATAGATTATTATTTAAGAGGAAACTAAAATTTTAAAATTTTCTGAATATAATTTGTTGGGTTACCTATTACAGATAATTGAACACATATACAAACATGTAATAATTTGAATTCCATTCTTTTAGCAAATGTTTTGAAAGTCAAAATTTAAATGTTTTAAAGTAATCTAAATCGTAATAAATCCTATTATTAATGACATTACAGGTGTGTTTGTATAATAATTTTTAGTTAGTTTGACACATCATATTTTTGTTTTGTTATATATAGATTCAAAGTAAGTAAGTTTCAACTTAAGGATTTTACTTGATAACTTTTAATGAAACATCTTATACACACACTCACACACACTAACAAACTAAGGTTATTTTTCTTTTCAACGGTGTATTTAAATTTAAAAATATATTATTCTGAATTTGCAAAGTTTTATTCAACTATATATTATAAAATCTTAAATTTAATATAACTTTTACCAATATGCTATAATGTGGGATAATAGTTGGGATGGGGAAAGTCTTTCGACGCCTAAGTGTCTTTCTCCTTTAATATCATTCTTCTCAATGGTGAGATATATATATATATATATATATATATATATATAACACATAACAAGAGAGGAAGAAGACAAAAAAAGAAAAAGACAAAAAACAACATTGTGGTAATGATTAGAATTTACATTAAAGGCTTGTTGAGAGATTAATATAATGAAAGAAGTGGTTACTTAGAGATGGGGGCAATGAAATAGACAGGTATAATGATTAAATATTAATTGCCAATATAGAAATAGACTATGTAGTCTTACACCATTTAGGTGTCTGCAATTAATGCAGTACTCCAAGTTTGTTCTTTCTATGACAAAATATTTATATGGCTAATAGGTACGCAGAAAATAGTTTGAAGTTCGCAGTAGTTGTCTTGATGTTAAAAAATAATCAACGAATTATATTCAGAAAATTTTAAAATATTATGATAAATTTCTCATTTTTATAATAATTAGAATATAGTTATCAACAAGCTCTGACAACTTATCTATTCTTATCGATTTAATACTTAAAACAAGCTCATTAGCTATTTCCTCAATTTACAAATCATTTTAAACAAATTCTTAGAATTTAATCTATCAACAACATTTGGAACCAAAGAGACTATTAACTCATACTAACGAACATGATGACACGGGCAGTTCATTGAAGTCAAATTATACATCTCCTTAACAAGGTTTAATGATTGGATCTCACAATCCATGTAAAACATAAATCAGTAAGACTTTTGTTGCCGAGGCTAAATTAGCAATCTCCCTGAACACAATTTAAAATATATCCCTCCTTTTTCCCCACTTTAAGAAGAAAATGATCCTAATATGTAAAGGGGTCCCTAACTAATTGGGAGATTCTTTTAAAATATATTCCAAAGAATTTCACATATAAGCAATATCCTAACAAACTATTTTAAGAAAACCTTACCCTGAGAAAGAAGAGAAGCCTCTTCACCACAATAAGGATGAGTTGATAACAAATCCAACTTATAATAATTGATAATAAGTTCAGTACCTGGGAGTGAAAGGAAAAAAAAAAAAAACAGAGCTAGTTAGATATAAAAGTTATTACCTTTTACCTCACAATAAACTGAGTACTTGAAACAATATATAATTAATAACTCGGAGGGTGCTGTTAATGACTCAATCCTAATCCAATAGATGCAAGAATATATGACAAAGATCAAACATTGTTTTATTTTTCTTTAAATAAACCCCTTTATTCTACCTCGAATATGACCTATACACAATATAGACTAGTGGGGTGGGCTTAGCTTAACTTTAATACTTTATGTGGCAGATCCAAACTATAGCTTCTCAAAGTAAATACATATTATCAATCATCCTACTCAAAGTAAATTCTTTAAATTGTAGTAAGAGAAAGGCTCATGAAATTTGTGATTCTCTCCCTCGCACTTATGCACAAAAAACAAAAAAATCTTTTCTTTGCATATGTTTTGTTTCATAATTGTCAAGGAGAAAGAGGAAAAAAAGTGATAAAAATCTTGCAAGAATTTTGAGTATTTTAATTTGGGCATATTATCAATGGTTGGATGATAGTGGTTGATGTTGCCAAAATAGGCCATCAAAATACAACAGGGTACATGACAACCTTGTGGTCTAATGAGTAAAAAGTGTGTCTACCTACAAGGTATTTACTATTTTCAACTCTGCCATATAAATGTTGTTGAGTTGTTCACTTATAAATTCTTTACTGACTTTTACAATCTTACTGTGGTCAATCATTGATTTCAAAGACTGAACACCTTGTCACTTGGTTATTGAAGTTCTGATACTGTGTAAAGACCTTTCCACCCAAAAGCTTAATATGTTAAGTGAAAGTTTTCTTGTGAATAATTATGATTTTATTATAGTCTCTAACACACCCTATTTTACTTTAACTACTATTCATGATTGAGTTACTGATCTTATAGCTATATGCAATGCATACTTAGTTCAAGTAAACTTAGCTGGGAAAGAAATATAGCAACTTCACAAAGTTTTTGCTCACTATGCATTCTACTTCCAATGTTTCTTATATATATATATATATAGCTATAATTCCACATACGATAAACAAAATCAAATAATTACATGCATAGAATTGTTTTCGTCCATTGAGACAAGCATGACAAAAATACAACAGAGGATATTCTAAAAGCATTATTATCCTTTGCTGCTTCAACTTTTAAGTCAAGTCAGCTTATCCACAAATTAATAGAGGAGGGGAAAAAAGTTGGAGAAGTACAAGAAGAAAATTAGAAATTAAGAAATGAAGATCAACAAGAGGATAAGATTGCTACATATACTGATGTGAGCACAGATGACAAGAGGCACGATGGCCTGAAGGATGATATGAATTTTCCTCCAGGTTGAATTACAAGACTGAAAGTCAAGAAGTTTAAGGAATCACTGCAAATTTATGTGGAAAAATTCTTAGAGAATGCAGATGAAAGGCACTTGGACGACTTGGGCTTGGAGAAGGAAACCCAAATCACTCATCTTATTCATGTCCAACCCAAATGAAGGCCCAATTCGTTTGGGTTATATTGTCCAGAAATATTGCTACTGAATATGTGTTTTGGACCTCATTGTAATTAATTTAGGTCTAGGATGTATATAGTTATGTTTTGGGCATCTAGTTTAATGTTTGAAATAATTTTTAGAATCATTTAACCCAACTTATTGGGGGCCTATGGTTGTATTTCGAATTAGGGTTTATTAGGGGGTTTGAAGCATATAAAAAGGCTTGAGCCTCAACGTTGTAAGACATCAAGTTTCATTCTATCAAAGAAACTCTTTAGTTTCCTTCTTGGCTTGTCCAAAGCTCTATAGGGGAGGATAACTTGTCTTCTTCTATTATGACAAGAATTAATTCTTAGCAAGGTGATCTCTTAAGGTGAATTCATTCTTGTTTCTAATCAACTTATCATTTGCGCTTCCATTTACATCTATCATTTGGGGGTTCAATAGGTTGGGGGTTCATTCCATTTCATGTTCTTGCCATAATGTGTGTTCAAGGAGTTTCAGGTTCTTTATAACCTTGGGGTTCCACATTATATACCATTTGAATATTTTTCTTTGTGGTAAGACTTTAATAAGCTATGATTTATATAAAATGAACAATACTAATTTTTTTAAATTTTTTTTTGTCAATTTAAGACAATGAAGAGAGATAAGAGAGTCATGAATAGATCTTTGATACAAAAGTAGAAAAGTATTATATAACATATGCAGCAAATCAAATAGAAGTGTCTTCTCATTTAGTTTCTGTCAAGACTAAAGTGTTAACATAACCCACCAAGGTGTTAAGCCCATTCGTTGAAGACCAAGGTTTTGATGATAACAAACACAAGAAAAGTTTTATATGTATTACCTAGGTTCTAGATGATTTTAAATGTTTTATCATGTCTTAGTAACCTTTGTAAGTGATATTAAGCTGATAGGAATCATATAAAATGAATGCATAATTAACTCTAGGTCTTAAAGGTTGAGAAAAGCTGATTTGGGGAACTTTGGAAGTCCCAGTCAACTAGCCAGAAGCCAGCAATTGACTGGCCTTCTTGCCAACTAGCTATCAAGCCTTAACCAAACTAATAGGAGCTTTCTGTAAGTGAACAGTCGATTGGCCACTAGCCAACAATCAATTGGTCACCTTTTAAGAAGTCCCCAGTTTGCTACCAGCTTGAGCCCTAATTAACTGGGAGCTCTCTGTGAGTGAGCATTCGACGGCTGGTTACACACTGATCAAGCATCAGTTTGCTACTACCCTTGAGACCTTCGACTGGGAGCTATTACCGAGTGACCAGTCAATTGGTCAAAGGTGAGTAATCAACTACTAAGGTCCAGAATTTGAAATTTGTGAGAGTGAAAGAAGGAGCAGTCAACTAGTCAGTGGTGAACAGTCAACTGGTTGATGGCAGACAAGCTACAATAGATTTATAAAAGCTATATTTTGAATTCTCTGATTTCTCACTTACTCTCAACAGATCTATTAGACCTCAATCTATATACATGCAACCTGTGGACTCTAAAAGTAAGAGAAAAACATTCAAGAGTGATCGTATCATAAGTTTTCATTATCTTATCAGCTTTATATCATATTAGTGCTTCATTGTATCATCTAATCTGTTTCAAATAGTTTATCACTTGTAAATCTTTCTTTCTTCTGAGAGAGAGGCTCAAAGAGGTTCCTTGAGGGTGTCAAGAGAGAGCTTGGGTTCAAGGAAAGTATTTCCTTGAGAGAGAATTCAAAGAGGTTCCTCGAAGGTGTCAAGCTATGAGAGCTTGGGAATTAAGAGAGGTTCTCCTGGGTGTTGTATTAATTTGTTGAGATATTGAAAATTCCTAAGAGGTTGCTTGGGGACTAGACGTAGGCTTGGGAAAAAGCCTAATTAGGATCAATCTTTGTGTCTACTCTTCTCCTTTACTCTCTTTACATTCTACATTTATCCTTGATTGTTTTACTTCAGTTTTGAAAGAGAGTTTTTCAGTAAATTTTTTATAAAACTCATTTCACCCCCTCTTGGGTTCTAGCTTTGCTTAACAGAAGGAAAACACATAATATAAGAAAAAAAAACTAGAAAAAGACAGTATTTGATCTCATATGATACAAAGATAGATAGTGGAAGCTAAGTTTATGGCTCTCAGCCCCTATAACATCATTTTGTTCTCATATGAAATGGATACATCTTAGTTTTCTACAATGAATAAGGATAACCTGGAAGCATCCAAATCCAACCTCAACCATAATTATTAATAGACAAGAAGAAACTAGTCACTACTCACCCTCTTTAGTAAAGTGATAATATTTCCATATGAAACTACTAATAAGGAAACTAAGATATAAAAAAGCTTACAAAAAGTAGATAAAAGGAAGCTTGGTTTTCTTTTTCTTCTAACCACTACTAAGCACATTTGCCTCGCTTTTTCTCATCTTTTTTCCTTCCTAACTTTACCTTCATTCCTCTTAGGTAATTTAACCAAATTTTCTTGCTTTGGATTCTAACAAGAAGATGAACTCTATACACCCTGTTCATTTAAGTTGCTCTTGATTATAAGGCATATTAATAAGCAAAGAAAAATAATCCCAAGTGCCCACCTCGAACACAATTGCATATCATCAACAACAATCATGAAGACCATAAACAAGTTCCTAAAATGTGTTCTTATAAAACCATACCTGCTAAACCTAATCACACTTGACAAAGAGATCAGCTTTGGAAAAATAGTTCAGGCAAGAAAGTAAACTACTAAACCCAAGCAGTCCTAAAGAAACAAATGCTTCATTTAGGTAGACTTGCTAAGGCAAATTTTTAACTTGGTGCTTTCATGTTCAAAATTACATGGCACACAAAAATAGAATTTGAAAATAAGCTAGGTTTCCCCAATGATTCCTCTTTAAATGAATAGAGCTTCAATATGATGTTTGACAATGCTACTATGTACTCGACGACATCCAATAGTGTCTAGTGAAAAGGGTTGTAGAGTGCACCATAGAATCACATGAACCACCAACGCAAAGATTAAAGATGAAAGCTCTATACATACCTACATATTCATCGTGAGAGAAAAATAGGGCTCAACATTTCAATATGTGAAAAGGGTTCACCAAATGAAAAGAAAAAAAAAGGTGCATTTATAGACACGGAATAATTTCGTGTTTGATCCTAGCATTTTAATGCTAAAAATATATTATCCAAATAGATACGGAAAAATACTATAACTAACTTATATATCATTATTAATGTATTAAATTAATAGTTTGATACAGATTTAGATACATAATATAATAAAGACAGATAATATTCATTTTAAATTCTATCTCAAAAACCAAAATATAATTGGATGTATTATATCTAAATCCATGTATATTTTCGTCTCTATTTGATACAACTTATTTTCCGTGTCTAAATTCCGTTTCTATTCGACATTTTTTTAGTAGTGATTGCAGAGGTTATTTAATATCCAAAAACAAAAAATCCTATGATGATCATTGAAAAAGATGAAATAATTTTGTCATTGATTTGATGTTCTACAGGTTTTGGTATCAATTTAGTATCTAAGATTATGATTTCATTGTATTTAATTCTTTTAGGGGAATTAAGTTATACCATTACCAACACCATCTTTCAAGGATTAAAGAATTTGTGGAAATAAAAATAAATAATACTTATTTTGAAATTCACATCACATATGTACTTATCATGAAAGTTCACATCTTTTGTTTGTTTTAAAATTATTGGCAAGACAAGTCAGGTGGGAAATGGAACATGCTTGAAGCAACTGGCATTTATAACTTGAGGAACTTGGTTTGTCTTCTCCAATTGAAAATTGCAATTAATTTCTAACATTTGGTGTCTGCTTAATTTCTAAATTTTCACAAGTTCTAGTCTTGTCTTGAATACTTATCTTTTATTATGTAAATATGCAAGAATCTATGATAGATGTTGTTTACTAGGTACCTTTACCAATAGAATTCTTGGATGCATGTTTGTATTATTTTCTTCTGAACCTTCTATAATTCCATTATTATAATTTAAATATTTTCTATCTTGCTGAGTATGTAATTATTATCTTTGATATTTATTTTTTAGGATGCTGTATATATGAAATGACAGCACATAAGCCTGCACTTAAAGCATTTGTAAGTTTCTTGCCGCTTTCTCATCTACTTGGCTTGGGCCATTTTTAATACTTATTATCTATGATATTGTAAGGTGATTTTTCAGTTTATTATCAATCAAATACATATATTACATATCAATTTAACTTTCATAATGTAGGAGACAATAATTAAAAATGTGAAATCAATCCCTAGTCTTTTACTCAAGGCTTAAGATTTTGGGAGGAACTAGACCTTGACATGGTTTTAGAGCCCTAGTGACCAAGCGGTAAGGGGATGTCTTTTTTTAATTAAAATTTAATCTCACTTAATAGAGGAGAATGGACCCTCACTATTTTAATAATTTTAAATTGTTTTTGTTCTGTTGATTTCTTGTCGTCTCTTTCATTGTCATGTCTAAGTCTAATGCATTTCATTAATAGACATTTTTATTTATTTGACTTGCTTACCTCTTTTAAATTTACAGATGAAGAAGCACAACACTATTTTTGTGAAGAATTTTATGAAGACGTTCATGCAAAAGCTCTTAGAAGTCAGGAAAATTTGTGAACTTTAATGTTATTTGTATTATACACTTCATGTTTATGTTGAGTAAAGATGTAAATTGTAGTATTATTATTTTTTATGAAAGTAATATGTAATTATATATTTATTTAATTTAAGTAACATTGGTTTTATATAATAAGTTGGCTTGAATCTCAATTTTGAAAATAATACTAGAAGAAATGAAAGGAGGGAAAGAAAGCATCAGCAAAAGATTGCAGCAATGCAAACCAGAACACACTTTAAGTGACAGTCGTAACCGTTGCTATTAAAGCCAAAGCTTACCACATTTAGCATTTACTGATGGTCACAACCGTAGTTGATATAAAGAATCATTTAGCAATGGTTGTTCCTACGGTTTTCAGAACTGTCGTAAAATGTGTCTCAACGACGCATATAACAACTGTTTTGACAATCATCGTTTTACCTTTTGGTGTCAGCCAAAATTGATGCTATATGCTAATTTTCACTGACACCAAATGCTCTTGTTGTTGTAGGATGGGCACACACAAGAAAGAGAGAATGACATATGATGTATCCATTCAAAACATGCTCACAAGGTTTATGTCCAACACCCTTAATTTAGGCAAATTAAGATTATCAACCAAGCTTGCAACATAAGTTGGAAAAAACAGAGCAATCCTATTGAAACCTATAATTTCAAGTGCAAAAAGTATCAATTCAACAGTACTCAAGTTATCAAAAACTTGTTTTGGTGCTTGTTTTCAAGCGTAAGGAAAACACTCAAAACAAGCAGTTCAATGATAATTATACAAATTGCAAGGGAAGGGCACAAAGTAAGCAACATGCTAGACATTTTAGTAGTAAAACCCAATGAAATAAATATACATGTGTATCTATACAAAGTGGCTGAATTGGTTAAAAGCATAAATAGAAGATATAGATGTATTTCACTTAGGATTGATATGTGGCAGCAATTCACTACTATAGCATCAGCACACTTGGCAGAAAAGGGTGTAGTAAAATGTGATAATTGGCAATCAAAGAACAGTTGGGTAGTGAGCAAGAAAACTCATGGTGTGTTGGCATGTTGAGAAGAATTATTACTTATGGCTTGATAAAGAAGTCAGAAAAGCTTACTCGGTAAGCTTAGAAAAAAAAAAATTCACCCATAAATACCAATGCCTAGCTCTGCACAGAGCAAACCAGAAGAAGACGAAGAGAAAGAGAGAGGCAAAGAGGAAGTAGCGACACTCATTTATAGTGGAAAACAGATGTTAGTTCGGTATTGAAGGAAAGAGTGAGTCATAGTGGTGGAAGGCAGATATAGTGGGAAGGAAAGAAAGGATTGATAGCATATGAATGATGGAAGGAAGTGACAAACGAGAATATAGGAAGAGCAATACCCTGTTTTCGGATAGCACTGAACAAAGCTTCAGCATCAGGTAAGCCATTGAATTCCTTCTCTGTTTTCGGAAATAGAGTATAAAACCAGAAACACGGATCCAGCAAAGATAAGATAGGATATGTAGAGCTGAAGTTAATAAGAAGAATCTAGGATTACATTGTTAACTAAACATATTCTGTCTGTGCACCAAAATAATGAAGAAATAGGATAAATGTTTACTGTCATGGAATATGGTAGAGGGGATACTTGAAGTTAGTAAGAAAACTAGGATGAGGTCCATGCTAAAAAGAAAAGGTCACACTAACATTCTGAATGTGGTTCTAGGACTAATTTTATAGAGTGAAAGAACTGAATAAGGATAGATATGATAGAACTAGAATAAGAGAAATATGTAAAGTTAGGAATTAGGAAGTATTCTGGAACTCTTTTAGAAACTCAAAGAATTGGTGAAACCAAGAATTTACTTATAAGAAATAAATTATGAAGATAAGCACAAAACGTACAGTAGAAAACACATTAAGACATAATCTGCACTATTTGTGAAATCAGATTGGGAAAAATAGAAAATGACCACCAAATGGGATGAAATTTGATATTTGGTTCCTAGACATGTCAAATATTCGATCTGGAAACTTATGGGAATTTTGAAATAGTTCTAGTATGATTTTTAATTCTAAACAGTATCTGCACTGTCAGACAATGACAGCACCAGGCACTCTTCCAAAATGATTCATCTAAGAACCAAAACCTTGATTTTGGAGCTCAAATTTTAACTGGATAATACTAAGACATGTAAGAAACTCTCAGTTAAATTTAAAGTAATTTGGATATGGTTTGATTTCTAAAATAAATCCAAACAGATTAGAGTCCGAAAACGAGACTAATCTGCATAATTTTAAAGAATGGCATGGTTTAAGTAGCAAATCAACTAGTTTACTGCCCTACTTTTCTGGACAATAGAGAACACTTGAAAAAATAAATATGGAGATTGTAAGAATTTTTGGAATAAGGTAAATATGGTTTTCCTTTTAATTAGCAGACAACAAATTCTATGAGAGAATGACATTGTTATATATATTGGGAATTCATATTCATTAAGAAAGAAGTGTTGTTTCGCATTATTAGAATATTATAAGAATTATTACTTATGAGAAATAATTACTCATGTAATTTGATAGTTTTAAGATAATTATGGAAGCCTACAACTTTATTAAGAGGTTTTTAAATATGAATTTGTTGATAACAATATGAAAATCACAGATTTAATTTTTATATTTATGAATTCAAATATGATTTTGGGACTCCAGATAGCTGCCTTGGAATCTTGGGAGAAGATTATGCTTTGAAGGTAAAAGTGAAGTGGCAACACAGGTAGTTAGCTAATGCTTTACTTTGCTAAACTCCTTCATCTTGCTTGATTGGTGCATGTGTAGTGTTGTGACCTTCATGGTGGCACCTTTGGGTGTGTTTTTGAGCAATCCATGGATGTAGTTATCGACAATGTTGAATGTGTTCTTATTGGACCCATTGATTTTCATCCTTATGTGTGATTTTTGCTCTTATTGTTAATATTTTTGCCACATTTCCATGTACCATAATGTGAACATGTTGGAGTTTGCCATGTTAACTACTAAGATATGTTTGAATCTCACTTTTTAATGAATACATTTCTTGGTATCCAAGCAGACCACTAAGATAGAGTTCCAAGACTAAAAAGAGAGTAACAGTAGCAGAACAATTAGTTTTTAAGACTATAGTTATGCAATATGTAGATATGATCGAAGATGTACATTGTGACTATGGAAATGCAATGAATATGTGGTTGTATAAACGTTATCTCTTTTTATTTAATAGACATACAGCTGAATCATTCTATATAAGAATTAATATTAGAAAGATTATTGGATGGAATGGAAGTCTTAAAACGAAATTTTAAGTCAAGCTTTGCCAAACACAGGCAATCATCGTAATTGAACACTAATAAATAGTTTATAAGGAAGAACGTTACAATGTTAAAGTCCTACACCTCTTCAACACCAATGAAAAGTTAGATAATCAAGTATCAACTAATGACCTAAAACTAGAAAAATCATCCATGAAAATTTCAATGAATTTTTCAAACATATTAGAAAAATTGGAAAGCATACACCTTTGGAATGTTATGGGGGCATTGCAAAGTCCAAATGACATTCTCTGGTATACAAAGACTCCATAAGGACAAGTGAATAATTGTCCAAGAAACAATAATAAGCCCGACCAACCAATCTTTCCAACATTTGATTGATAAGGGAAGAGGGAAATGATCCTTTCTTGTTGCATAATTAAGCTTTCGCTAATTAATACATATACGCTAACCAAAAATGGTTTTTGTAGGAATGACTTTATTCTTCTCATTTACTATTACTGTTGTACCCCCTTTCTTGGGAACCACTTAGATTGGGCTTATCCATGAGATATCATAAATAGAGTAAATTATCCCTACACCAAGGAGTTTTAACACTTCTTTTTCCACCACTTCCTTCATAGAAGGGTTTAATCATCTTTGTGGTTGGATGACCATCTTATAGCCTTCATCTATATGGATTTTATGCATGTTAAAAGTGGGACTTATGCCTTTGAGATCTTCAATGGCCTAACTAGTACTTGTTGTGTTCTCTTAATACCCTCAATAATTTTTCTTCTTTAAGTTCACTCAAGGGCATACTAATGATCACAGGGTAGGTGTTATCATTACCAAGGAATGCATACTTGAGACTAAAGGGTAGAGGCTTTAACTTATGCTTTGGAAACTCTTTAAACTTCACCTCATTCTTCTTAATTCTTCCTTTTTCAAGTTTGGAAAGCTAATAATAGATGTTTCAAGATTTTTGATGCATTCCTTTACTTTTGGACCATCTTATTCCTTTTCCTTGGTCATTGCATTTATTGTGGTTGCTTCAAGAGGGTTACTTAAGTTGATTTTTCTAAATACAGTATGAACTAAAGAATCAATCATGTCCACCTTAAGACAATGTTCTTTTTCCATTAGGTGCTTCATTGCTTTAAACACACTAAAAGTTACTTTTTCATCTTATACTAAAAGTTAAACACACTAAAAGTTACTTTTTCCATTGGCTCCTTGTTGTACATCAATCAATGCTCTCCAATTTCCAATAAGGATTTTCCCAATACAAGAGGAATCTCAACATCTTCCTCCATATATAGAACTACAAAATTAGTCAAAAAGATAAATTTATCAACCTTCACAAGTACAATATCCACAATTCCAAAGGGAATCTTAATGGAATGATTTGCTAGTTGAAGGGACAACAAGGTTGGCTTCACCTCCCCTATCCCTAACTTGTTTAAAGTTGATAAGGGCATTAAACTGATACTAACCCTTAAGTCACACATGGCCTTTCTAATTGTCATATTTCCAATAATGCAAGGGATATTGAAACTATCTGGATCTTTAACTTTGGCGACAACTTTCTTTGGATGACTACACTTCATTCCTCAATCAACATTACCATTTCATTTTTTTTCAACTTCCACTTCTTAAAAAGTAACTCTTTCATAAACTCTGCATAAGAGGGTATTTGTTATAACGCTTCAACAAAGGAGATGTTAAATTGTATCTTCTTGAACATATCTATGAATTTTACAAACTTCTTTTCTTGTTCTTGTTGCTTTAACTTTTGAGGAAATGGAACGTTAACATAATGAGATGGTTCATATGGCTTCTCTCAATCAATTTCTTTCTTCTTCCATCTTGCCCTTTAAGAGAGTAATCCAATTGCTTTATCTTCATCTTTAAAAGCTTCTTTAGAGTTAGACTCATCTCTACTTGTTTCGTATTTGATGGGCTCACTTCATTTATAACCTTTTGCTTCTTTCTCATGATGCTCTACGTTGCTCAAGGCCTCAAACTTTCTTCCAAACTTGTTCTGATTATGAGCTTTCTATCTCACATACTTTAATAATGGCAGTGTAGTTCAAAGACCTACCATCTCCTTCATATGGAAAGTATGTGACTATTCTCAGTATTGATGGAGGTGTAAGAGGCTTCATCCCTGCAGTACTTTTTTAGTACTTAGAGTCTGAGCTTCAAGTTGGAATTGGATCATATTAAGCTTTTTATATGTATTTTATTTTTTGTTGGTAAATTAACGCTAATTTACATAATTATTTCAATCATGATGCAGTCAATACTAGGCAGTGGCAAAACCTTGTATAAAATTTTATTATATTATGCTCTCATATTTTTAAAATCTTGAACCCACTTGATTCACGTAATCTATACATGCATGTATGTGCAAAAATAAACTTGATATTAAGTAATTTTTCCCTTTTCCAACAGTTTACTTTTTTTCTTTATCACTTTTGGTATTTTCTCCTCTCATTTCTTCTTCTTTTCTTCCTCACTTCCTCTCTTGTTACTCTAATTTATCTTATAAAATTACAACTTTTCTCATCTCCTAAATATATAGCTGTGAGTGAGTTCAAAATTGAGGTTTTAATAGGAGCTGTTAAAGTGTGATACGTACCCTCCCCTTCAATTTTCAATTTTTAACTTATTGAAGTAATTTTTAAGCTTAATTAGAAATGTTGAAACTCATTTGTGTCAATTTAGTTCTTAATAATAAGTTTCCAATGTAATATTGATTTTACTACAATTTTATTATCAATTATTAATATAGACGTAAAGAAGTGAATTTGTAATTTTTAATTTTCAATTTCAATATGAACAATATATTTTAAAACTATTATTTTCTTAATATGGTACATATTTTTTATGAAAAAAATTAACATCAATTCAACTATCTTTATCTAAATCTCATGAATCAAATCTTTAGCAACAACAAACTTAAATTAATTTAAAAGATTTATCATTTAATCTAAGAAAATTAATTTAAATTTTTCCTACTACTCTAACAAAGAGATAAAATAGATAGGCACCATGTTAAGTTCAGCTCCACCACTGATATAAAGTGCTGTTACATATATTCTTTGACAAAAAAACATGATATAATTGATTTCTTGGAGACAAAATTGTTAGAATTTAATATTATAGTGTATTTAAGTGCTTCTTTTCACTCAATTATATAGTTATTATTACATTCTATTCATTTATAGTGATTTATTTATCAATATTAATTATTTTTCTCTCTAACCACAATTTGGTAAGTTTCAAAAATTAGACAAAAATGAGAGGATAGCAAACTATTTTGATGTGATTGTAGCAACAAGCACCAAAGGACTGATTGCTACAATGCTTATAGCACCTTATCCAAATAACAAAACTTGTCCTTTGTTCATTGCTTCCCAAATTGTGGACTTTTATAGAAATAAATCACCTGAGATTTTCTTCAAGAAAATAGTATTAATATGGTAATGCCATAAAATATTGCATGAAAATGTCCATAATACACCCCTCAACCTTTGAATATCCCCATGCACATGAATATGTATACAACCTTTGGCTTTCTCCATGCACACAATCCCTTGATTTCCCCCCTGTACATTAATATAGATATACACCCTTGAGTTCCAATACATTGTAACCTTTTAAGGTCTCCTAGCCTATAAATAGAGGTTTTGTGAGATGATATGTATAACACTCATGAGTTGAGTAAAGAAACACCCTCTTCCCCCACATTTCTCTCCATCTTTTTCATAGAAATACTCTTACTTTCTACATATTTTACATCACATTAAGAGTATGAATCTTTACTGATTTGAGTTTTGGGTAATTAAGGTATTGTTCAAGGTATATGAAATCACTTCACCTTCTATCCTTACATGCCCATGATCTACTATATGCCTAATACATTATCTTTTCTTTCATATTCAAAAGAAATTATTAACATTCTCGTGTTCTAATGAATTCTATTTTGCATATGTTTATATCTTAATTCAAGCATATTCATATATTAATGAATATAAGTTGTTCTCGTATAAAAGTGCATAATTTCTACTACATACACATAAATTGAATATATCTTGTTCTCTATTTATGACCTTTTATTCTCTTTACTATGAGAATTTGATGAATATATTTGTTGTTCTAAGTTAACCTTGCCCTATAAAATCATATGTATTAGTGTTAAAAGCATATTTATCTAATAGAGAATGATGCAAAACCCCAAGGTTATGAAGAACCTAAAACTCCTAGAACACGCACTATCGCAAGAACATGAAATGGAATAAACCCCCAACCTATTGAATCCCAAATGATATATGCAAATGGAAACACAAGTAATAAGTTTATTAGAAACAAGAATGAATTCACCTTAAGAGATCAACTTGCTAAGAATTAATTCTTGTTGCAATAGAAAAAGACAAGCTTTCCTACCCTATAGAGCTTTGGCCAAGCTAAAAAGGAAACTAAAATATTTCTTTGATAGAATGAAATTTGATGTCTTACAAGGTTGAGGCTTAAGCCTTTTTGTAAGCTTCAGACCCTCTAAGAAACCCTAATTTCGAAATGAAACATTGGGCCCCTAATAAGTTGGATCAAATGCTGCTAAAAAAACCTTCAAACATTAAAATAGGAGCCCAAGATATAACCATATACATCCTATGCCCAAATTAAGTACAATGTGGTCTAAAACACTTATTTTAGTAGCAATATTTCTAAAGGATATAACCTAAACGAATTGGGCCTTCATTTGGGCTAGACATGACTCAGATTAATCACTTATTTTCCTTCTCCAAGCCTAAGCCATCCAAATGACTTTATTCTACATTCTCTAAGAATTTTCCCATATAAATTTGCAGCGATTCCTTGAACTTCTTGGTTCTCAATCTTGTAATTGGACCCAAAGGCAAATTTAGATCATCATTCAAGTCATCACCCTTCTTGTCATCTATGCTCACATCAAAGATATATATAACTCATACTTGCAAGTTTCACTTATGTCTATATAGTTACAATATATATATGGTGTTTAATATATGTTTAAATTATTATTAATATTGTGTACTTATTAAATCAATCATGATAAAAATAGTTGTTATTATATTGAATATGTTTTTCATCTAGGAATCATATCCCCTAGTGAATTCATTATTCTCTTTTAGTACTTATCATGGCAAAGCTCGTAAAACTTGAATTTGTGGCCCTTGATATATCCGATAAAATTCTTTGTCATGGACGCTTGATGCCAAAATGCATTCAAATGCTATGGGTCTTAGAGAGACAATAAAAGAAGGAAATGAAGCATCAAGCCAAGAATGTACTAAGGCTATGGCTTTCATACACCATCATTTGGATGAGGGATTGAAAAATGAATAACTCACTATGAATGATCTCCCTATTTTATGGCAAAGTTTTGTTAGCCCATGCACCCAATACCCAAGAGGGGGAGAATTGGGTGTTAACAGAATTTCTATTTCTTTTCACAATTGCTTAACAAAAGTTCTTGTTATTAATTATACTCGAAAGAATATGATGTAAAACAACAATTATATGAATTAATGAGGCTTAATGTAGATGCTTGGGATGTATATATATCAACACTTCAAGTGTAATACCAACAATAAATGCATAACATAAATAAGATAATTCAGAATATAAAGAGTGTATGGATAATGAAAGCAAACTCAGTGATTTATCCTAGTTCGACTCCAATCCAAGCCCTACGTCCAGTCCCCAAGCAACCTCTTAGGATTTTTCACTATCTCATTCAATCAATTATAATAACAACAAGGGAGAACATCTCATTTAATCTCTATTCCCAGGAAGAACCTTTTCCTTACACTTAAACAAGGGAACCTCCCCCTCAACCCAAGCACAACAATGGTTAACTCCCTCAAGGAATCTCTTTGAACTTCTCTCTCACTAAGAAGAAAGGAATATTGAAGAATAACCTCTCTCAAAGAAGTAGATATACAAATGAAGCTATAAGAACTCAAATGATAAAGAATTTGCAAGTTTGGCTAAATTATCTTTGTTTCTCTCTCAAGAATTATATAACAAGTTAAGGCTCACATTTTAGCACTTGGTTATACTCAAAAATATGTTTGGAATGATATATTTATATATCAAGATGAGATATAGCCGTTACCCCTTCAAACTAGCAGTTATTTATGTCAAAAAACTATCTATGGGATTGACTAGTCAACTGGCCATCAAAATATGATAGTTATTTCAAATCTAGGATCGACAAGTTGACTGTTAGGGGTTGACCAATTGACTGTTCTCTTTCTAGACTATACCAATTGACTTGCCACAAGTGACCAGTCGATTGGTCACTTATAATGACATAGTCCCAAATTAAAATGGTCTTAACATTCTCATTTTAAATCCAATTTAATTGAATGGCTAATGGTTAAAAATATATTTAAGTCCATTTTCCAATGAAAGAAGTTTCATATCAAAACTCAATATAGTTTAGGAGATATGATTAAAATACTGACCAAAGGTCAGAATATAGTTTTTTGCATAATTCATATCTCGTCACTCAAATTTATAAGGTTATAACTTTTTCATTTGAACTCTATTTTAAGTGAATGACCTATCATTGAAAATCTATTTGAGTCTAATTTCTAACAAAATAAGTTTCATGGCTATATCCCATATGGTTTGTGAGATATACATAAAATAGTGACCAAAGGTCAAAAATGATTTTAAGCAAAATCTTTATTTCACTATCTTTTGAGTCCAAACTTATATTTTGAGAACCAAAATATCTTAAGCCAATAAATGCAATTCTAAATCATTTAATCTCATATAACACTTAGCCTATGATAATTACACCTATTCAATCCATTAGCTATCTTGATGCATCCAAGCTTCTAACTCTTTTAATCTTTAGCTTCTTCAAAGCTTATAGCACCTTTCTTGCTTGTAATTACTTTAGGTAGAGTATGATATTGATATTTCCTTATCTTCACTTCAATGCTCACTTTTCCTTCTTTGGACCATCCTACACATCATTGATATTCAACTAGCAAACCAAATAGTTAGTCAAAATGGTTAATCAATTAAGCATATATTACTATTATATTTGTGACTCATATTTTTCATATATTTGTCATCATCAAAACAATCTTAACAAGTTTGAAAAAGAGATTTAACCAATTAAAAATGGTCCTTCTCCCAAATGGACATGTCAAATGTTGTAGCATATGTGATAGTGTATGAGTACAATTGAAGCATATGTTGTAGTGAACCAGAAGTTTACTATTTCAAAGGATACATTTATAATTTGGCATGACTAGTTAGGCTATCCTAGTTCAATAATGATGTGAAGAATCATAGAGAATTCAAATGGGCATCCATTAAAGAACCTAAAGATCCTTTTATCTGATGATTCCCTTGTGCTGCATGTTCTTAAGGGAAATTGATTATAAAGCCATCACCAATAAAAGTTGGGATTGTAGCTCCAACGGTGAAAGCACTCTACTAGGCTAACATTGACACTAAGAGATGAAAGCTAGGGGAGCTTATGGAATTGGATACCGTAGTAGTCCTAGCCATAAATTATGGATACTAGGCATTGTGCATATCTACTCATGTTATGCTGTAGCTAATGCATTAAGTATCCCGCACCTTATGGACCATTTAGATACCTTATGGTATTGAAAAATGACTATACTAGATGGTCATGTATTTGTCTAGTATCAATGTATAATATGGCATTTGCATGATTACTTGCTCAAATAATAAGATTGTGAGCTCAATTTTTCAGATTATCCTATTAAAACAATTCGTCATGATAATGCTAGTGAATTTACATCCCAAGCTTGTAAAGACTATTGTATGTCAATTGGGATAAGTATGAAGTATCTTGTTGCTCATGTACACAAAAAATGGTATTGCAGAATCATTTATTAAATGCATTCAATTTATTGCTAGACCATGTCTTATGAGAACAAAACTCCCTATTTGTGCCAAAGGACATGCCATTTTACATGCTGTAGCACTTTGTACGCATTAGGCCAACAACATGTCATAAGTTTTCCCTTATGCAATTGGCTTTGGATGCGCAGTTTATGATCCAATTGCTCCACCCCATAGCACCAAAATAGGTCCTCAATGATGGTTGGGAAAATATGTTGGGTATGAATCCCCTTTAATCATTAAATATCTAGAACCCAAAATGGGAGATATATTTATGACACATTTTTTTTATTGTCATTTTAATGAAAATAATTTCCCAGCGTTAGAGGGAGAAAAGAAATAGTAGGAGAAACAAATTACTTAGAATGCGCAATCATTAATCAGTTTGATCCTCGTACAAAGTAATGTGAACTAAAAGTTCAAAGAATAATTCATTTGCAAAAATATTGCAAATCAATTGCTTGATGCATTCACTGACCTAAAGAAAGTGACGATTTCACATATTCCAACTGAAATGCTCCAATTCGTATTAAGGTCCCTAAAGGACAACCAAATACCATAACAAATGAGTATAAAACATGCCTGAAGCATGGTAAACCAATCAGTTCCAAATATAAGAATCCTTGAAAAAGAAAAAGAGCAAATAAACAAAATGGATCGACTAAGGAAATATATATTTCAAATGATAAGGTAGGCATAACTAATTAAAAATCTCCAAAAGAGATTCAAGTACCAGAAAGTGAAGAAAATAATGAGGTCTTAATAAGTTATATTGATACTAGAACAATATGGAACCGATCTGGAACTATTGTCGACAACATTTTTGCATATAATGTTGCACTAAAAGTTGTAAATGAAAATAAGGATCATGAACCAAAATCTATTGATGAATGTCGACGTAGAAGAGATTGGTCAAATTGGAACGATGCGATCCAAGCTGAGTTAAGCTTACTTGTGAAGTGTAAAGTTTTTGGACCTGTAGTCCAAACACCTATTGTTGTCAAACCAATTGGGTACAAATGGGTCTTTGTGTGAAAAAGAAATGAGAAAAATGAAATTATGAGATATAAAGCATAACTTGTGGCATAAGGTTTTTCACAAAGACCAGGAATTGATTATTAGGAGACTTACTCTCCTGTAATGGATGCAATCACTTTTAGATATTTGATTAGTCTAACTGTTTATAAAAGGCTTGATATGCACATAATGGATGTTGTTATAGCCTACTTATATGGATCACTTGATAGTGATATATACATGAAAATCCCTAAAGGATTTAAGATACCTGAAACATATAATTTAATTAATCGAGGAATATCCTCAATTAAATTGCAAAGATCTTTATATGGATAAAAACAATCTGGGCACATGTGGTACAATTGCCTTAGTGAGTATCTGCTATGAAAGGGATACAAAAATGATTATATTAGTCCATGTTTTTTTATAAAAAGATCAGGATCTGAATTTGTTATCATCACAGTATATGTTAATGATTTAAACATTATCAAAACTCCTAAATGTCTTTCAGAAGCAGCATAACTCTTAAATGGAGAGTTTGAGATCAAAGACCATGGAAAGACAAAATATTATCTTGGACTACAAATTAAACATTTAGAAAGAGGAATATTTGTTCATCAGTCAACATATATCAAAAGGATCTTAGAACGATTTTACATGGACAAGGCATATCTATTAAGTACGCCTACAGTGGTTAGATCACTTGAAGTGACAAGGATCCTTTCTGATGTCGAGAGGAAGGTGATGAACTTCTTGGTCCTAAAGTACCATATCTTAGTGCTATTAGGTCACTAATGTATATGACTAGTGGCACAAAACTGGATACAACATTTTAGTAAATTTGTTAGCGAGATATAGTTATTCACTAACACAAAGACATTAGAAAGGAATCAAACATATTTTTAGATACCTTTAAGAAACAATTGATAAAGGTTTATTTTATTCAAATAAATTTAGTTCACCATTAATTGTGTAATGCTCAAAAGATAAAAATAAATATATATATATATATGTATATATATATTAGGTGAAAATAAATAAAAATAATAATTTTAAATTTTAGTTTTAAGAGTTGGAGAAAGGAAGAAAATGCACATGATATATATATACATTTCAAATGATGATGGAAAAAGAGGACATTTAAGAAGCATTAGATATGAAATTTGATGATATCATATCTAAGTTAGAAGTAAGCATGGGTACCTGAGCTTTATCATGTGCATTTCCTAACACCTATAATTGAATCCCAGAGCGTTTAAAGTAGGTATTTTCAAAATTCTGTTTAATGATATTGCTAAGTGATCCTTAGAAAATTACCAAAATGCTCTAATTAGATTATTTTACCATTAGACTGCTCTTATTCCCTTGCCATTCTTCTTCTTTGCTTGTCGTCATTATGGATATCACCAGTTGGAGTTTAGAGCCATTTCCATTGCTATCAAGGCCATCGGAGCATGTCTAATGTCACAACACCACCACTAGCCTGAGCACGACTCTCAGGGCCTCCAAGTGGCTGAAAATACCTCAGATTCTAGTAAACATGGAATGACACGTTTCCAGCTGAAAATTCATTAATTTAGGTGTAGTTCACTTTAATTTAGCTTAGGAATTTAGTTTCTTAGTGGATTTCAACCAACTCTCTGCCATAACCACCAATTAATTTGATCAAAATAGCTCTAAATCAAAGAACCCCAAATCCCTGGTACTATTCACACAAAAAAGAAGGAAAATTGAGCTCAATCTAGGGTGATTGCTTCAAATTAAGTTGGGACTTCATCTCCTAGGTAATTTTCGCACCTCTCTCCTCTAGAATCACTAATCAATTGTGAGTTTTAGCTTCAGGATTTAAAAACCCCAAATTTCAAGTGTATATGTAATCTTGCAAGGAGGTGAAATTTGAATTTTTAGGCTTCTCTAATATCATTAATCATCTAGGAAGTGATTTAAGACTAGTGGAAGTTTGATTTTGAATTATAAATCAAATTACTAGTTTTCCTTATTTTTTTCTAGATTTTCATATAGAAAAATAGGCGAAAATTTGAATGGGAGACCTTATATGGCTTGATTTAATAGCCTTGAATGATAATGTAAGTTGAATGAAGAATTTTGGAATTAAGTTGAATAATCTCTAAGGTGACATTGGTGTTGATGGTGGGTTATTGGAATTTTCATAAGTGCATAATGAAGTATATAAAATAAAATTAAAGGCTATAAGCATTTCTGGAGAATTATCAAAGAATGTGGGCCAAAATTTTAATTTCTTAAGCTTTTGAGAGGTAAGAGGGGCAAGCGGAATTAAAGAAGTTATGGGAAGTCTATTTGAAGATTTGAGAATTTTTTTTATAATCAAAGGTATAATATTGGTTAAAGGTGAATGAATGATTAGATAAATAGGTAGGTAGAAGGATTAAATGGTTAAAATTATTCCTGGATAATAGAGGCTAAGAGCATTTTATTTAATGTTATAGGTGGCTAAGACAATATCAACAAGGATTCTAAACGAGGTTAGGAAGAGGTTGGTATAATCCTTTTCAGGTGAGTAAATATTATCAATTGTACTTATTTTCTAAAATTTAAATCATTCTTATGATTTAATTTATATTTTTATGCTCTACCATCTTGGGAACAGGCTTCCTAATAAGGTATTGGTTTCTTTTTTAAAAATTTTTCTAGAAACTTTAACAGATATTACAAGAAACTATTATATAGTTAGCTAATTATAATTTTATCAACCATTGTGAAATAGTTTACTAGTAGTATGATTCTTTAGTAGGATCTAAATAATATATTTTTATATGATTCTTGTAGAATTTCTGAAGGAAATTGGTTATTGCAAATTTCTGGAATTGAAATATGACTATTTATATATATTTGAAACCAAATTTATATTGTTATTTATTATTAAAGAAACTATTTTGTGGAAATAAGTCTAACACATAACCCTATAGCTAATGGCAGTAGGCGTTAGCCATGGTGCACCATGTACTATATTACTGTACAAAACCCTTGTGTCATGATACTGACTGATTATGAGTTTTCTCGCTCACTATTGATCACTAATTGTTCTATGCAATAATTACTAGATGCTAGCCTTGAATTACTAATTTACTATTGGTTCCATAGGACGTATTCCACCCTTATATCTTTCAAATCATGGTTTGAATGGTATTAGTAAATTATATTTTTTAAAATGCCTTTAATATGAAACAAAGTCTAAGTTTTCCATATGGCGAATGGTATTTTACTATATCATTAGTAATTTGGGATTAAGCATCTTCTTAAATTGTGATTAGATAATAATTCTTTGCAAAAAACTCTACCATTGGTATGTTCCCATTTCAGTATAGCTAGTGGTATTTATTCACTGAATGGTTATCACTCACCCATATTTCTCTACATTTTTCAAATAGTGCTGCCGAGTCTAGACCCTCCTCTATAATGTAGTGCCGAGATAGACTCTTTGAGTGAGCCCTTCATTGTTTGTAAGGGCATGAGCATTCTTTTGTGGTAAATATTGTATATATTGAACTCTAGTAGCTCCATATGTCACAGGTAGGGGTTTGTATATTTTTTATATGTATTGGACTATATGACTGAAAACTTTTGTGAGAGTAGAGTTTTCTATATTTTGGTGTAGATATCTATCTGTGAAAATTTCAGGAAGTCTATATTTCAAGGGAGACTGTCAAAATTTCCCCATTAAAGTCATGCAATGCATTAAATATTTATCCTTACTTTCTATGGATTGTATGTGTTAACTGATTGGTATGATTTAGTATACCCTATATGGAAATATGTGATTATTTTGATTATGTTATATGATTTACTGTTGGTTCATAGAGGTGAGATACACCTTACCTTACGTGTTAGCCACATCTTTTGTATGGTATGTAACAAATTGGTTATGCAGATGTAGAGTATTTGTCTAATCCACATAAAGGACGATCACAAATAGGTTATTTGTTTACATTTGGTCATACAGCTATATCTTGGCACTCAGCAAAATGAACTATAGTTGTTACTTCATCAAATCTTATAGAGTTGCTAGTCATTCTTGAAGTAAGTCGTGAATGCGTATAGTTAAGATCTTCATGTATCATATGGTCTATCACTCAATGAAAAGGTCCCAACAACATTGTATGAAGACAATGCCGCTTGCATAGCCCAATTAAAAGGAGGATATATCAAAGGAGACAGGACTAAGCATATCTCACCAAAGTTCATCTTCACTCATGATCTACAAAAAGATGGTGAGATTCATATCCAACAAATTCATTCAAGTGATAATCTAGCATATTTGTTCACTAAGGCATTACCAATCACAATATTTAAGCAGCAAATTCACCTTATGGGAATGCACCAATTGAGGAACCATCAATAATTCAACAATAAGAGGGGAGATACGCATTGTAATCTTTCTTCCTATGCCATGGTTTTGTCCCACCAGGTTTTCCAGTCAAGGTTTTTAATGAGGCAGCCAATAATGCATATCAACAAGCATATTTATTGTGGACATTCAAGGGGGAGTATTATAATATATTGTATGTGAATGCCCACAATACACCCCTGAACCTTTGAATAACCCCATGCATATGAATGTGTATACAACCTTTGGCTTTCTCCATGCACACAATCCCTTGATTTTTCCAATGTACATTAATATAGATACATACCCTTGAGTTCTCATTCATTTTAACCCCTTGAGGTCCCCTAGCCTATAAATAGAGGCTTTGTGCGATGATATGTATAACACTCATGAGTTGAGTAAAGAAACACCCTCTTCCCCCACATTTCTCTCTATCTTGTTCATAGAAATACTCTTCCTATCTACATATTTTACATCAAGTACAATACATGTCGATTTATTCCTTTAATTATAAAAGGACAAATTGTGTTCTATATTTAGTAATATTTAATAATTAATTATGTTATTACTAGGAAACATGGTATCCTCAAGAATATATGATCATCACTCTTTCTTTTCCAATAGATAGGAGTAGAAATTAAATCTATAACATTAATTACTAATACTAATTCAACATTCACTTAACTAGTGAACCTAGCCCACACAAGTTTCAAGTCTATGGTTATTGTATGCCTAGGTCAAAGTTTAACATGTTTTTTCATATGTTAGAACATAAACTCAATGAGTGTATATCGAGTTAATTCATAAATTTGACAATAATGAACGCAGTCAAAGTTTTATTATATTGCTTTTCGATAATTAGGGACTCAAATTTAGGTCTTTTTCAACTTATGTTTGCTTCTTTCTTTTTTTTTACTAGATTGGGTTTTTTGGGCTAAAAAAGTGTAATCTTTTACTTTGGTAAACTCATCATTCACTCAACAAGTTTATAAGAGTCCACATAAGTCTTTAATAATTATGAATTTATGTTTTTCATGTGTTGAAACAAAAACTTGGTAAGTTTACCAAGTAAACTTGCAAATTTGACATCAATATGTGTGGAAGTGAATTTTTATGATGTTACTTTTCCATTAGTATACACTCAATAAATCATTACTTTCATATTTGTGGTATAGTGCACTCGCGCAGGCATACACACACACACACACACACATATATATATATATAGTTGGGATGGGTTGGTCCTATGGTTGATTTTATGTTGGATGGAAGCCAAGACATGATTGAATATCACTTTACCAATGTTTTCCATACCCTTCATGCTTAGGACCGTTACCTACGAATTCAGGTATTTATCCATAAGTTATGTAATATTTTATTGTGAAACATCATTTTTGTCCTTCATTTTTTATTCCTGTCTCAATTTGGTCTATCATTTATGATTCTATTCCATCATTTGAGTATATTCTCAAGTTGGTCCCTCACTAATATGAATGGTATCACATTTTTTGATCAAATTTAGTTGAGAATAGAAATATATAAACTTACATATTAGTGAGGGACCAAATTGAGAATGGACTCATAAATAAGGGATCAAAAATGTATTTTATTGTAATATTATACTAAGAATATCTGGCACTTGCAGATAACATTGAATGACAAGTTTGAACCATAAATTTTGATAATAATGATGATAATGAGTTTCATTATACATGAATGAGAAACATGAAAAGACATGTGTGAATGCATTTTTTTATCCCGAGTTCGAGTCCCATAGGTAACTTCTGGGTGGCCCTTCATAGTCCTAAAGATCAACTTGTTTGACTCGAACTCAATTCACCCAATTGACTGAGTTTGGGTGACTTAATTGCGAATCAAAGCTAAGTCTGAGTTTATTACCAAATTGACACGATTTCCTTTAACTCAGAATGTTAGTTTGACAACATTGACCTAAAATATATGATATGTTCACGTCATGTGCAACAAAATCTACCTTACAATTACTCATGTTTCACCAAAGACCCCTATATATATTTTTAGTAAAACACAAAAAGTATTAATTCTGTACTGAAAATAAAAATTCCCAAAATAATATTTTAAGAACAAACCATTAAAAAATTATAATTAATAATATTTTCTTTCAACCAAAGTGTGTGTTTTGATTTTAATAGTTAGATATTAAAAATTAAAAAATATGATGGTAGATCGATAAATATTGATTTTTAATCTATGTTAATTTATGTTCAACTATTCTGAATAGAGATGGGCGATTGGTTTTTGTAGATTTTGGATTTTGGATATGACAAAATATCAAAATCTGATTTGGTGCTTATATATATCAATAATAGGTCGAATATATGTTTTTTTTTTTCTATTTTCGTATCTCTGAAGAAAAAAAAAAATGTTATGTGACGGCACAGTATGTAAGAATATATATGTGAAGGATTTAAGGGTGATTACAAATTTTAGTTTTCTTATTGGAAATATTTGCCTTAACTTCTCTCATTTTCGTTTATAGTACGGATTATCTATTCACTAAAATCTTGAATTCATTTGTTTTGCAAATATTTCAAATATTGGTTAGAAGTAGGTCTAGCATCTACAACTCGATCTGTGAAATATTTATATGATGGTAAACTCATCACATTGATCGTGTGGGCCATATGTCATATTTTGTTCTACTTATAGTACGGATTATTTGGGTCAACTAATTTTGTAATTTTTTTATCAAAAATGATTATGCATTAATCATTTGTTCAATTATTTAATTTTATTTAAGTTTTAACATAATATTGTATTTTCGTTCATCCATAAATAGAATCAACTATTCTGTGTATATAATTATTGGAAATGAACCACGTCATAATAGACTGATCCAAACCCACACCATTGATATTATAGTTAATTAATTAATTAATAATCAAATTTTAACTATAATTCTTAAAGTTAAATTAAATAACCAATTATCGAAGGAGTTATAAAACTTACAACTTTTGGAGGGAAAAATATACAACAAAAGGGAAATTGGCAGAAAAATAGACTTCTTCCTTCTAACTTCTAACTATATACATATCAAAAATAAGAGAAAGCTTCTGAGAACTTCTTATGAGGGATGTCTGGTGGATTTAATGTAAAAATAAGTTTCGATCTATTCGTGATGTCAACTCAAGCCACATTTTCCGTAATTAAGTACTCCAAACTTCTTCAATCATTGAATTGGGCTCCATAACTATGTAAGTGCTCCAAACTTCCATGAGTGTTGTGTTCGAACCGCAACACTGTGCCATCAGTTTGATCCGTGCGCTCTGCACCACTCAGCCATAATGTTGCTTCTGTATTAATATGCAAAACTATATATATAAATATCTGCTATATGTAATGCTCCTAATTTTTTTTAAGCTAGGACTGCATTGACTTGATATATTGTTAATGTAATGAATTAACATTTATACTTCTCATAAAAATTATTAGTATTTACTTGTTAATACTTATTACATTACATCATTTAATGTACAAATTCTATATATATATATATATATATATATATTGATTCAATGAATTATTAATTAACTAATGCCTTCATTACTTCAATAACTGGTTTGATTTTTAAAACATTTTTTATTTTAACTATCAATGTAATTATATATTTTAATAGTTATTTATTAATAGAAGTAAATTGTTACAAGTTTATGTTTCGAGTATAATTTCTTCTTACAAATTTACCTAAACTTACAAATTTGACAACTTACCTAAACTTACCATTGTTTATCATTTGTGTGTAATTTTGTTTCCATGTGATTTATATATAAGAATAATTTTTCATGAAATAATTATGTGATGAAACGAACAATAAATGTTTTTGTATGAAATTGATTTTCTTAGATTTTTTCAAATAAATGAAATGATACTACAAAACAAATAAATTTCAACATCATTTTCATTTATTGGTACCACTTCACATACTGCTTCATCTTTGTATAACTTTCTAATAGAAAATGGTACCTAAACTTGCTTAGTGACATGAATTTTTCCTTAGTCATTCAATCATTGCAGCTTGTATGGACAAGGGTGCTTTGTGGTCCTCAAGTTTAATTTCTCTACTAATGTTGTTGAAGCAACATTAGTACAGCTACCTCATCAATAATGACACCATAAACCTTTTTACAAATTGTAAACCTAGTATGGAATATGTTCTCACGTTGATCATCATCTACCTTTGCTTGTGAGTTCAAAATTCATTGAACTACAAGTAATTCCCCTTCATTTGGATACTCTACAATGCACTTGTCTTCTTCCTATTCAATTGTTGTTTCATCATGACTTTCAACTTCTCCTTGTACTCCTCAAACAATCATCACTCTTTGATTTGGACGTTCAAAAGCAATGTGCCCGAAACAAAGACATTTGAAGGACTTAATTTCCTTGCTCCTCTTTCAGTTCTTTGCATCATCAACCTTGTCATTTCCTCTAGATGAATCAGCATGGTTACTGGGGCTTGTCTTTTCCTTTCGCTGTTCATCCCACTTTGAGACATCTTTTGGTGTTGAATAGGTTAAGTTTGTTGCCTTGAAACTAGTAGACTGTGAACTTCCTGGTTTATTTGTACCTTTTACATGTTGCCTTTCCACCCTAATAGCAAGCTTAATTACATCCTCAAGTGTTACATAAGGTTATAATTTCACTACATTAGCAATTTTCTTATTCAAGCCTCTTAAGAACCTTGCAATAGATTGTTCCTGAGGCTCTTGTATCTCACATCTCATTATCGACATTTCAAACTCTTTAACATAATCTTCAACACACATCGCCCCTAGTATAAGAGTTTGCAACTGGATGTACAACTCCTACTTGTAATAGTCAAGAATAAAGCACTTTTGCATGAGTCTCTTCATAAGCCTCTAATTCTTGATCTCCTCTTCTCCATCTCCCAATTGTTGTGCTTTCAAATTCTCCCACCATAGATTTGCATAATCAGTAAATTCAAAGGTAGCTAGTTTACACTTTCCATCTTCAGAATAGTCGTGGCACTTAAACACCTCTACTCATTGCACCTACACTAAGTACTCCTCTGGAGAGCTAGTACCTTTAAATGGTTGAATCTTCGATTTGATGTTATTTCCTAGGTCACGATGCTGCCTCCTTTATCTGTATGTATCAACCTCATCATATATTTCTTCATCACTATTAGAATTAATGGAAGTTCGATAATTA
Source organism: Delonix regia (assembly GCA_037074485.1). Classification (NCBI taxonomy): domain Eukaryota; kingdom Viridiplantae; phylum Streptophyta; class Magnoliopsida; order Fabales; family Fabaceae; genus Delonix; species Delonix regia. Next base: position 11,853,016 of record CM073459.1, read on the forward strand.
TGTCATTGTGGGGCTTGTTAAACAGTTAATCTTGTGATTTCTTGCTCAAGACGAATCAACTGTTCTCTCATTTCTTGTTGACTTTATTGTATGCCTATAATCTAAGCTTGTTCCAAAGAAAGCCCTCTTAGAACATTGGTAGGGTTGTTTTCTACCATATCTCATTCCAACCACTCTTCTAATGTGTTTCTCTCTCTTACTATCGAGTGTTTCTCTCTCTACCTGCTATTAATCGAAGCTTTGATACCAAAATGATGTGCTTTAAGGAAGTTCAAATTGAACAATCTCTAAACATAAATAAATGAAAAACAACAAAACAAAACAACTAGCAATCTCGAATGATAAGTTTGCACGCTACACTTAAAAATACTAGGTTTGATTCGCTACACTCTATAATAGAAGAGGGAAAGTGATAAAAATTGGGTATAATTTTGCTACTAAGTTTAGAAAACTTAGATAAGGAATTCATATATAAGAGGCTAGGCCAAATTTTAGAGCATTCAAGGTTGCATTTCTCATTGATGAGTTTTGAATCTATAGCTAAGAACAACCATCTTGGTATAAGTCCAAGATTCACCTAATTCTCACCTAATTTGAAAAACATGCATAAAAATACACCTAATATAGACTTTCAATCCAATGTAGCATACCTAACTTATCTAACCTAGACTTTCAAGGAAATATAGCTCACCTAACTTAGACTTTAACTAATAATCATAATACTTATTTCGACTTTCATTACATGCATGTTTGACTTTCCACAATGCATCTATTATAGTACATGATCAAATTGCCCAACTTAAACTTAGGCTCTATATAGAAGTTGGGCTTGGACCTTAAATGGTCAGATTCCACTTTGAGTTGTTGGACTACCATGGCCTGAATCTTCTTGACCATAGAATAGGTAATCAACCCAGATGGAATTCTTGGCCCAACCCTGCCTCTTGTTCAACTTGATGCTCATCATAAACCTTTCTACCTAACTATTTTATCTAGTCATTCAATTACTTTTATCTTATAATATGAAATTTTGCTTTTTAAAAACTCTTAAATTTTCAAATAGAACTTCCCATAATTTTTTCAATTCCACTTGTACTTCTTACCTTTCAATATCTTGAGAAATTTATTTCATGATCCAAATTTATTCATAATCTTTCAAAAATAGGCTTATGGTCTTCAATTCTACCTAATATACTTCATCAACTAAATTCCAAAATCCTCTATTAAACTTACATTATCATTCAAAACTACTTAATCAAGCCATATAAGGTCTCCAATTTAATTTTGCTCCATTGTTCTCTGTGAAAAATCGAGGAAAAATAAGGAAAATTAGAAATTCATCTTATAATTCAAAACAAAATTTTCAATAGTCTTAAATCACTTCCTAGATGCTTAATGATATTAGAGAAGCCCAAAAAATTCAATTTTCATCCCTTACAAGTTTGCTTGTACACTTAAAATTTGAGGATTTTCAATTCTGAAGCTAAAACTTGTTAACCTTAAGATTCAATGTCATAAGTTTTGATTATGAAAAATATGTAACAAATGAGTTTGACATATAGTATCAACGTGTGCTTAATTGATTAATCATTAACATGTAATACTTTATACTTGAATCATTCCTTATATGAGAAATACTTGCTCATATTATATCCAATAGGCTCTAATATTATAGATAATCAAAATTGGATATATATATATATATATATATATTTAAAGAAATCTCATATACATGGTAAAAAATATTTATATTCTACTAATTATTATTAAAATATGCATATTGGGATATATAAGTTTGACCAAGTATTTAGTTATTAAGTTGGACTAACTGTCATGGGCATATTATTATTTTGTTAAATTCATTTAGACTTACATTTATTGACCTAGTACATTTTGATTCTCAAAATATAAGTTTGAGCTAAAAAGATAAGAGAGATATGAATTTTAATGAAGTTGTTTTTGGACCTTAGATCACTACTTTTATCATATCTCACAAATCAAAGGGAATTTCAAAATGAAACCTATTGCATCTAAAAACATACTTAAACATCTTTCTATTCATATATCACATGCTTAAAATAGAGTTAAAATTAAGAAGTTATGATTGTCAAAGTTGTAAGTAAGGATATTACACTTTTTCTTAACCTCTAGTCACATTTTCAACAATATCTCACCAACCATTAAGAATTTTTAAATGATGTTTATTTCATATGAAACTAGACTCTCACAGCTTTCCATTTGTATATCACATCCATAAAATTGATTTAAATAAAGGAGTTATGTATGTCTCAATTTGAGGCTTTGTATATTGATTTGTTATCTAACCTTTTGTCCCTCTTCAACAACAAAAAGTACATTGAATTTTGCAATGAAACTTTCAGGATAGAAAATAGACTTATAGAGCTTTTCAGTAATATATAATTTGTTTAAAATGAATTTGAAGTACAAGAGTTATAAACATCTAAAGTTGAAGTTATAGAATAGAGGATGACCATAAAGTCAACAAATGGAGCTACTTACTTCTAGCAATCAATTTGTACAAGTTTGGATTTCTTCTTGGCCCAAACGATTCTCTTGGTTTTTTAGGCTATAAATACATGTCTCAACAGCTCTGAAAGCACAAGAACCAAATGCTAGAATATGATCTTTAACTTATTATATCATCTCTAAGAGAGAAACAATCATCATTGAGCCAAAACTTGTATATTCTCTATCATTTGAATTCTTAGTGTTTTATCTTGTATATCTACTTATTTAAGGGAGTTTGTTCATTAGTATTTCTTTCTTCTTTGAGGTTCCTTGAGGGTGTCAAGCAAAGAGTACTTGGGTTGAAGGGCAGGTTCCCCTGGTTATGTTCAAGGAGGTTCCTTAAAGGAGTCAAGCAGTGAATGCTTAGGATTAGGAAGAAGTTCTTCCTAAGATTTGTAATTGAGGGAGAGGTTTTCCTGAGTTATTGTAATTGATCATTGAGATAGTGAAAAATCCTAAGAGGTTGCCTGGGGACTGGATGTAGGCTTAGGTTGGAGCCAAACCAGGATAAATCTCTAAGTTTGCATTCTCTATCCTTATACTTTTTCTATTTTAAATTATCATATATGTATTATTGATATTTGAAGTGTTGATATATATATTATATATATATATATATATATATATTTATACACACATACTCCAAGCATAAACATAAATCTTTCCTTGGTTGATATAATTGTAGTTTTGCTTCATACACTTCTAGTAATCTTCATAACAAGTTTTTTGTAAAGAAATTTTAAAAAGAACCAAAATTTTTGTAAACACCCAATTCACCCCCTTTTGGCTGTTGGTTGCCTTGTTCTAACAAAACACACAATTGATCCATGATTCCAAGGGAGAGGTGCAGAAATTACCTAGGAGGTAAAGTCCCAACTCAATTTGACGCAATTACCCTAGATTGAGCTTAATTTCCCTTTTTTTTGTTGTGAACAGTACCAGAGATTGGGGTTTTTCAATTATGAGCTATTGGAGCGAAATTAATCAGTGGAAATGAAGGAAAAATGATTGAAAACCATTAAGGAATCAAAAGACCTAAGCTAAAATGAAGAAAAACGCACCTAAAATCGATCAATTTGAGCTAGAAACACACCTACTGCATGTTTGCTAGAATCCGATCAATTTCCAACCACCTAGAGTTTGATAAGGGTCGTGTTTAGACAGTAAGGGTGCTGCAACATTGGACGTCTTGGCAACCTTGAATGACATCAGAAATGGCTCAAAACTTCAGAAGGCAATATGCCACAATGAAGAAGTTGGGAAATAATGGAACACGGAAGGATAAGGAAAATCTTAGGGGAAATATAATGTTAAGGGCATTTAGGTAATTTTCTAGGGAATACTCAACTATATTAGAGTAAAAAATTTTTAAAAGCACATGATTTTGGCACATTGAGATTCAACTATAGGTATTACGAATGCATAAGATAAAGCTTAGATACTCATGTTAGCTTCTAACTCATATATGATATTATCAAATTTCATTTCAAATGCTTCTTAAATTTCCTCTTTTAGTGCTCCTTCATCATTTGAAATGTATACATATCTCAAGTGCATTTTCATCCTTTCTTCAGTGCTTAAGATTAAAAATTATTATTATCATTATTATTATTATTTTCACCTAAAATATCTTCTTTTATATATATATATATATATTATGGGTATTACACGTAGATGAGATACAAGTATAAGATATTAAAATGTATTTGGTGAAGGGATATGAGTATGAGATATTGAGACATATCTGATAAAAGGATATTGATATGAAATATTAAGACGTATCCAGTGAAAGAATAACCGGTATGAGATATTGAGACATATCCGGTAAAGAGATACGAGTATGAATTATTGAGATGTCTCTGAAAAGACATGGGTATGAATTATTGAGACGTATCTGGTAAAAACATATGGTCATAATGATCCCAGTTCTTTTTTACATCTACTTCATACAAAATTATAAAGTTTAGAAATGATATTTTTACTGAAACTTGCTTCTTTACTTGAATAAATGTTTGTTAAAAACTCTAAGGCCTCTATTGTTTTTCATTCCATTGACTTTGATATTTATGCACTCACTAAGTCAGTGGCAGACTTACAAGAAAAACCTGATTTATAAAACTGGTTAGGTTTGATTTTTTTTTAAAGCTCGGTCCGAGTCCAAAAAGCCTGAATAAATTTTTTTAATACCAAAAAACTTATTATTTAAAAGAAAATGTAGTATAGCATGATATCTTGGTAAAGAAATAAAGACTAATTTTTTTATTTAAAAGATTTATACAAATACAACAACTTATTTATTATTATAGCTTCCTTATATATAGTCGTATAATTATTAATAATAATTAGCTATATTATTTATCTCAAGTTTTAAGTAACAAATTAATTTAATTATGATTTTAAAAAATCTAATTGGCATAACTTAAAAAATATAGATAAAAATTTAAATAAAAAATTAATTAAAATATAAATTCAAACTTTTTTTTAAACTCAAATTTAAAGCCAATGTTCAAAGGCGTGACCCAATAATTAAGTTTAATCAATCACAATTCATTTGGTGTGCCCGTTTTGTTATGCAAAGACAACATTTAATTTGTTGACAGAACTCATTGATAGAAATCCAAGCCTTGTTAAACTTGTTAAATGAAAGATCTTGATAGCAATATAACACTAAATTGTATGAACTCGTATACGAATTGTGATTACTATATCAGGTTCGACCAACGACCATAAGATTATTTTATTATTAATCATATCTCTTATATTGGAGTGTGACTGATAATTTTAAATCTTACTTAGATTAACTATAAAACATAATTTTCATTATAATTCAATGTTAACTTATTGTATATCGGACTTACGAAAATTTAATTTTTTCAAGTCAAAAAAGTAATTGGAAGTAAGCATTTTTGTATTTAATTTAAAATTCAAAATGTACTGCATTACGTTCTAAAATTACAGAATAAATTTTATACTTCAAATAAAATTTAAATAAACAAAATATAATTTCTCCACTCACTGACGGCAAGAAAGTGAATTACAAAGTATGGAGGGTTCCAAAGCACAACTTCTGCTTTTGGCTCTCGCTCACAGCCTTCCCATGTGAACAATTAAATCCCACCAATCTCTGCATGCCACGTAGACTCTCCCACCTCGCACCTACACATCATCCTCCTCATCCCATCCAATCTATCCCATCTCTTTCCAATAACTACAAGAGTCCCCCACTCACAATTACACCACCACCACCTCTTGTCGCCTCACAGTCAAACCAAAACCAAACCAAACACAACGCAAACACAACCTCAACCTCAACCTCCTCACTCACCTCCACCACCACCCAAAACCAAACCTCAAAAGCCCACGTTCGTGAACCCAATCATCACCCAACAAGTAAGAGAAAGAGAGAGAAAGAGAGCTTAAAAGTTGTAAAACAATAACATTATCACACACTACACAAAAACCACATAATTTTGATGACGATGATATGGTAAGGTAATGGCCAAAGTCAGAGGTGGACCTCCTCTCCTCTCTTCATGGCTTGGCAAGCGTGCGCCACCTTATCCCCCGCGGCGCACGTTAGCCTCTCTCCCCCCACCTAAGCGGTGGTGGCCTCCTCATCATCCTTCTAGATCTCAAATTCAGCCGAACACCCCTCCCACCCACCACCCACCTCATCCACCCCTTTAACCACTCGCGTTGCCCCTCATGTGTCTTAATCAATCTCCTCTACCACCACCACCACCGTCCTCAAGCCAAAATTCTCTTCTTGCTTTCTTTACCACCATCATCTTGCTATTCTGCGCCGCCCCTCTTATCCTTCACCCGCCATATCTGATCTGACGATCACGAACGCTATCTTTGACTCTGATTATCTGTTTTTCCATGGCTTCACCTTCTTCGCCGATTGATTCTACCCCGACTCCGGATCCTCCCTCGGCCGTGCCCCTTCCCCTCCCGGCGCCACCATCCTCTCGTCGCCTTCCGCCACCGTGCTGGTCCCACGACGAGACCGTCGCCCTCATCGACGCGTACCGCGATAAGTGGTATTCGCTAGGCCGTGGCAATCTGAAGGCTACTCACTGGCAAGAGGTCGCCGATGCCGTCACCAGCCGTTGTCCGAATGCGTCTCCGCCCAAAACTGCCGTCCAGTGTCGCCACAAGATGGAGAAGCTCCGCAAGCGATACCGTACAGAGATCCAGCGTGCCCGGTCTCTCCCCGTTGCCCGATTCAATTCGTCTTGGGTCCATTTCAAGCGCATGGATTCCATGGAGAAAGGCCCTTCCACGGTCAAACCTGAGAACAATTCCGATAGCCCTGATGAGATGGACCACGATGAGGACGACGATGATCAAGATTTATACGAGGAATTTAAGAACGACGGGGGGTCTAACACGAGGAGCTTGAATAAATTGTATCGGAACGGAATCGTAGGTGGTACTGACGGCGTCGGTGGAGGCGGGTTTCGGATTCGGATTCCGACTGGGGTGAGTATAGCGCAACCTGGGACAAAGTTTTATGGCAAGCTCGCTGATCAGAAATTTAACCCCAATTCGAACTCTGCCGCACCTAGCTCCAATTGCAGCCCCAATTATGGTACTAGGGTTTTGAAAGAGAAGAGTGGATTGGGGAAGAGGGAGAGAGAGAGGGACCCAGTGGGAGAGATGGTGACTGCAATTAAGGTTTTAGGGGATGGGTTCGTGAGGATGGAACAGATGAAGATGGAGATGGCAAGGGAGATTGAAACCATGAGGATGGAGATGGAAATGAAGCGTACTGAGATGATTTTGGAGTCCCAACAACGAATTGTGGAGGCATTCGCGAAGGCAGTTTCGGAGAAGAAGAAGAAGGCAAAGAGAATGCCGTCACCTCCAGAATTGTAGATACTTCGTGGGAATACTTTTAACGTTGCAGAGTAATGGACCTTTCTGAAGAGGCCATTGAGTTAAAACTCATGACTTAAGATATGTGAGTTATGTAGTTCAGCTTTTGATGTCAAGATATTTTGCTTTTCCGCCACATTTTGTAATTTAAGGAGAATTGGAACTTGATATCAGTTTTAGATTGATGGTGGATGAATGTAGCTTTAATATTAATTTTCTAGTGGTAAGCATGTCTGTGTCTGTGTAGTTTAAGTCAAATGACTCAGGTCAGAGAACAGAGTTGGTTTAATTTAAGATTCTCTCTTCGCTAATTAGATGTATGTGGTAACATTATGAGGAATAATTCAATAAAATGACTTAGCATTTTATCAGTGATATGTTGCAGAGGCCATAGCATATGGTGTGGGAGCACATCAATGAGGCTATTCATGGACTTTTATCATAAACCACTGTTTTTGTTGAAGGGTTTTAAACAATTGCAACATGGAATCAAAATAAGTTAGAGAACATCAAAGTTTTCAGAGTTTAAACAGAGAACATGACCCTTGGAATTCCTCTTGTCATGCATATTCTGAAGTTTTCTGATGCAGTGTTGAATATTCTTGTATTTTAATCAATTATGTGAAACGCCCATGTTTCTTTATTAAATTCTAGGATGTCTAATCTCACAGTGGCAGCTAAATCATATGGAGAAGCTCCTGTTTTCTCTTGAAAATGGTAGATGATCAAAATGAAATGTTTGTGTTTACTGATATAAAATCCACTTTCTATCAAGATTCTTTTACGTTTTACTACTCACCGATGGATCATTGAAGATTGCATGGAGTTGCTATGATTTTTAATGATTACTGTTATGTACTATAGAAAATTTGGATTGATAGACATTGGAAAGATTGAAATTGTGTTCATAATTCCTATTATGCTCACCAACACTATGGTCATAAGCAAATATTCAATTTGTTTGCACAGTCGCTCTGTTAACATGGTATTTTTACCAAACTTTTGTCTCTAATTTAATTTGCCAAGAATGAAATTGTGAATGATGGAAATTTTGTTTGTTTTATTTTGTCTAGCTTATTAAATAAACACATTGCTTCTTCCTTCGTATTTCAAATTCTTCTTCCTTCTGACACTTCCAATGCATAATGTGTGATGCAAAACTAACTCGACAATATGTGTAAGCTCTTCAGCATTTCATCTAACTCAACAGAAATAGGCAAGTCCGAAGCAAAACTAGACTGCCAAAATTCTTTACTAAAAATAGCAATATTAGGATATCGGTCAATAATATTGAAAATAGCTTGAAAATTTTGCAGTATTTTACTATTTATCTTTATATCATTGATGAACAGCCCAAATTTAACCTCAATTTTGACTGGATTCTCGGCGTCCTGAGAAGAAATAATATTAACTAATTCTAATACGCTTAAAGTAGTAACTGATTTAGTATATCAGTTTTAATAAAATCATTTAAAAAGAAGAGTGAAGATTATTAAAAAAATAATATTATTAAAATTGATATATCACATAAATTGTCACTTAAGTATACCAAGACCAATCAATAATAGGTTGACTTTGTTCTTTTCTCTGCATGCTAGCTAGTTGAGCCAAATAACCCTCTGCTACTGGCACTTCACCTTTCCTTAAAAGAAATTGCAGTAGTCCGAAAAAAAAAATTACTGTATTATATTTAGATCTTTAGATAAAAACTTAATGCTTTAGATTATTATTGCAAATGTCTATTGCACTTGATCCAATCTCGTACTGGGATTGGAATTGTGGAAGTTACTCAATGTGGAACGTTTAGGTTAAAATTTGACATTGTATGTAGTTAAAATTAAAGTTTTAAAGTTTTTTATTGTAGCCTGTAAGTCTGATCCCAAAGAAAAAATTTAAACAAAAAAATTCTATTAAAGAAATCTAATTTATAAAATAAATCGAGCCCAGATTTTTTAAAGTTTGATCTAACTCAAAAAAATTTGAATAATATTTTTTAATGAAATTTTCATAGTATAACATTATATATTAATAAATAAATAAAAATTAATATTTCTTACTTAATGGTTTTATGCTAATATAACAATCTATTTGTATTTACAATTTATCAATTTATAATCTTACAAATAATAATAACAATTAATTATTAAATTTATTTTAAATTTTAAGTAATAATTGATTTAATCATGATTTTAAAAACTTAATTTATTTGATAGGTTGGCCTAAGTCAAAATATATAAATAAAAATTTAATTAAAATACGAGTTCATATTTTTTTTACTGTTTGAATATAAGTCCAACTTTTAAAAATCTACTCAATAATCAGGCCAAGTATGCAATTACTTATTAATTCTGGGCTGTCCGATTAATAATGAATATCAATTATTAGAGAATGCAGGAAACTTGTTTCACTACTATTAGGAATGGAAGGTGATCTGGACAAACTTTCTACAGAAAATCAGGACTTTCTGATACCGTCCAAATCCTCTCATGTTTGGGGATGACATGACTTCATTTAGTAAAATCAGACCGTTCTTCTCATTAAAAGAATATCAGCGTTTGTGATATTGCTATAACAGCATATTATAAAAAAAAAAAATAGCAGAACTTGTTGATTCGTTATGACATATTTTCCGTTATAAAATTCAAGAGAGGATTCCCTAAGAGCATGTGTAAGGGATTAGGATATCCTTCTCTAAAAGAATTACAGGATATCTTGTAAAAAAATTTTGGACATCTTAATAAAAATTAATTTTTAAAAAAATATATATAATAATACATAAAAATTTATGAATATTTTAGATTACTTTTATATATAATGATATTTTATTGATAAAAAATAAAAATAAAATTTTTTGTATAATAATAATTTTGAGTACATTAATGTATTTAATTTTAATGTAGAGACATAATTATAATATTATTATTTTTAGTTGATATTATTACAATTATATCCCTACATTATAACTAAGTGTATTGATACACTCAAAATTATAAGTATACCAAATATGACACCATAAATAAATTATAAAATGTAAATAGTAAACTGTAAATTATTAGAACTTGTTTTTATTTTTTTATCATAATATCATCCTGTATTAAAAAAATAAACAAAAGATGTAAGAAACAGATTATAAATTATTAGAAACAATTCATTTTTTTCAATAAAATATCATTCTCTATAAAAAATATAATAAAATATTAAAAAATCTTTATATATTATTATAAATTTATTTTTAGAAACTAATATTTATTAAAATAAAAAATTTTAAAAAAACTTAGACATCAAATTTCATCTGATGGTCTAAGTTTTTTTTGTTCCTGGATTCGCTCCGGTAATTGGAGTGGATCCAGTAATTTAATATATTAAATAATAATAATTTATTAATTTAATATATTTTTATTATTATTAAATTAATAAAATATTATTATTTTAATATATTAAATTACAGGAATCCCAACTCATTTTTTTTCATGACATCTCCTTCTAATTCTTTTATAGGAGGATATCCGAAGGGTGTACAGGTAGGTGGCTTTTTGTAAAAATAAATTAATTGACAAAAATTTAATAATTTAAATTTATAAATAAAAAATTTTAATTATTAAATTTTCATCCAATTACCGCATATTACAAACAGCACTGTGGTAGTGCTTCTGCCTTGCTTTTTCCACTTCCCTTACTGTGCCCCTCTTAATAATGTATAAGTAATATCGTTTTATTATCATTCAATCTCAATATATCTCTTGCTCTCAACAAACCAGTATCCTCTTCCCAAGAATAATTCTTTGCATGCTAAGTCAAATTTCCATTTTTTTTATCTTGTTTCTTCGGTTTTATACACAAGACAAGCGAGGAATTAAAAAAAAATTATTTTAATTTTTCATTTATTACAAAATTATCATTTTACTCCCTTATTATTATAATACTCAAAATATTCTCTACTTATTGAAAAATATCATACATGGTTTCTAATCTTTTAAAAAAAATAAAATTTAGTCTCTAGAATTTAAGTTTTAGGTTTTAATAAAAGGACTAAATATAATATTTTTGAAAAAAATGAAAGATCAAGTATGATAATTTTTAATAAATGAGAGATTATTTTAAATATTTATGAACCAAAATGATAATTATATATATATATATATATATATATGTTACTTAAAATCAAAAGGGCATGATCAAAATCATATTATGTTCATATATATATATATATATATATGTTACTTAAAATCAAAAGGGCATGATCAAAATCATATTATGTTCATTTATGTTCTGGGAGGATATCAACTGAGCCGTCACCCAAGACAGTCAAATTCTTTTAGTCTGCAACATTAACACTTTATGACCGTAATTTTGCATGACCTACCTCACTTGACGTGAGAATATGGGTTATATACATTGGAATTCTAGGATCGAGATATCAAGTGTAGTAGATTTGGGTTTTCTATTATATTTAACATCTGAGATATGTATGACGTGTGGATATGAGGCCCACGAATGGATCCCCGCATTAATGACTTTGCAATAATTAAATGGCTACTATTGATTATTGTAGTAATTCTTATTTACTAAAATTATCTAACAGTCAAAATTCAGTACTAATTAAATTAGACAATCAAGATTTATTATTATAAATTCCGCAATAATATTAACTATTGTGGCGAATCTAGACTCATCAGGCCTACGTTGAACTTATCTTAAAAAGTGTAAACAATGCTCTTCTTTTGTCTCATAGTTGCCTTGCTTTTAATATTCTTTTGATTTTTTGCTTCTGATTTTGGGTTAGAATAACTGTGACTCTGCATCAATTTCTCAACATTTATCTCAGTTATTTTAGTGATTTTATTCGGAATTGGATCCTCTGGAGAGGAAAGTTCTAAGAAAAAGACAAATCTACCTAAAAGAGAAAATGTTAAAATAGAATCTGCTCTGCAATATTCATAATTTTGTATGGGAGTTCCCCTTACATTCGGGAATCAACTGTAGAGGATCTTGATCTACTAGACTCAGCACCCAATCATATTTTCACGTGAAGTCTCCAAATCATGATAAAACCATTAAGTGAAGTCTGCATTCTCTCAAATATTTTGAAAGGTGATTCTCATGTATACTTCCTTTTTTCTCACCAATAAAATTTCTTCTTCTACATAAGAAAAAAAAAAGAAGAATTAAGGACTCATGCAATTTAGGAATGGTTTTATCAGTTACATATGATTCGTGTAACCTTTTTCCCAATACCGTATTTCTACTTACATATATCTTAAAAGAATGCTGATAGAGGAAAGTTTCAAGCAAAAAACATAATCAGCCCCGAAGAGAGAATGTCAAAACAGAATCTACTCTGCAATATTCATAATTCTTGTATTGGACTTCCCTCTACATTTAGGAATCCAACTGTACAGAGTCTTGATCTACTAGACTCAACACCTAGCTAGTCAAATTCTCACGTGAAGTCTCCATTTCGTGATAAAATCATTTTGTGGAGTCTGCATTTTCTCAAATATTTTGAAAGGTGATTCTCTTGTATGCTTCTCTTTTTCTCACCGATAAAAGAAAGAACTAAGGACATAAGCAATTTAGCAATGGTTTTGTCAGTTATATATGATTCGTGTAACATTTATCCCAATACCATGTTTCTACTTACACATCTCTTAAAAGTATGCTGATAAAGGAAAGTTTCAAGCAAAAAACAGAATTTGCCCAGAAGTGAGAATGTTAAAACAAAATCTGCTATGCAATATTCATAATTTTTGTTTGGGAATTCCCTCTACATTCGGGAATCCAACGGTAGAGGTTCATGACCTACTAGACTCAGCGCCTAATCATATTCTCACGTGAAGTCTTCTTTTCGTGATAAAACCATTTCGTGGAGTCTGCATTCTCTCAAATATTTCGAAAGCTGATTCTTTTGTATACATCCTTTGTTCTCACCAATAAAATTTCTTCTTATTCATAAAAGAAAGAATTAAGGACTTATACAACTTAGGAATGGATTTATCAGTTACATATGATTCGCGTAACCTTTATCCCGATACCATTTTTCTACTTACACATCTCTTAAAAGTATCCTTAGAAGAATTGCGCATCAATAAGTTTCTTCTTGTATGCGAATTATTTTTTTGGCATTATAAAAAGAGAGGTTGACATGTGAAACCAGAATGAGGAATGAGCATAATGAAGTTGACATATGATTATGCTTGTAATATTCATAAAAATTATCATTTAATATATAATCCTAGTAGGAAAACTTTTTTTCATAAATATTTTCATTAATAGGGGAAAAGAAAGAAATGTATTTGGGCAAGTATGAAATTTAAATAATTAAAGGGAAATTGGGAAATAGAAAGTAAAATGACTCATATATTAATTCAATTGACATGTTACATGAGGATTAAGTTGGAATATGTGGCTAAGCTTTACCCATGCAAACAAAGGAGCATAGGTTTGAATCCAAGTATGACCATTCATGCAATAATAATCTTTGTTTTTTTTAGATGCTGCCATGTGCCCTTATAAAATTAACATTATACCTTTAAATTTTCTTTTGCTATCTTCTCCTGTTTTTGTGAGCGATCATGCTTTAGCACTACAGGCAAAATTTTATTCTTCGTTCTTGCGCCTTTTAGTTTAGAGACGGTGCAACTCCATTGTCTCACCACCTCTAATGTGTTCTGGGTAGTTGCTAACGAGTGAAGGCATGAAGAAACCCTAGAATTTTCAATGTGCTACAACGTCAATGCTGGGCACCTATTCAGTGAGACTTGATTTGGTGAGTTTACTCCAAATTTCTTGAGGGCTTTAATTTATATGGACATTTCAACCAATTCTCTCTCAATCTCAACGTTCAATTTCTACATTTTGCATAAGAAATCGAAACCCCTCTATGATTGTGTGATGAACGTGAACAGTAGCTTGATCTTGAAAATAGGACTCGATTAGAGTTGTTTCATCAAATTTCTTTGAGGGGTTTTAATCCTTGGTATGAGTCTAACATTTCCTTTGTGCCAATTTGATGTTTTGGTCACCAAATCAAAAACCTTTTTCATGGTAGGGAGTTGAAGTGTGGAGAGTGGTGAAATTCGGAAATTTCTTAATATTTTAACATCATTGGACCTCATGAAGAAGGATTAAGATTGATTAGAGCTTTTGTTTTGAGTGGTAAGTTATTTTGAGAATTTTTCTCAAATTTAACTTAAATTTCATTGTTGTAAGAGAAAGCTTGATGAAGGAAAGTTCAACAAAAGTGACTATCATTATTGAATAATTACTTAAAGAATGATTAGTACAATTTTTAAGCCATTGGATGAGTTTGGCAACTCAAGAGCTTGGAAGATTGGATTAATTAGCCCTATTTTAGGCATGTTTAGACTTTGTGAGTATTTATATAAATAATGATGTTCATAGGAGTGTTTAGTGCCATTCATTATTTGAGAAGCCTTAATGTTTCTATGTTGGAAAAATAATGTTGTTAATAAGAAGTGAAAGTGGGGAAATTATCAAATTAAGAAAGCCTACTAACAAAGTATGTATGCATGCATGTATTTATATATTGGAAATAAAGGCAATTAATTTTTCATTGGTGGAAATTACTTGAATTTAAGGACATGAGGACTTTATTAAATCTTGGGCACTCTCCTAAGCGTATATGTGTGTATACGTTAGCCATGGCAATTAAAGTTAGTAAAGGAATATTGGTAACCATAAAGGAAAGAAAAAAGTGGAACAGAAATCAATGGAGAACGACAAATTAATTTTTAGTTAGTTTAGCTTGGGGGTTCAACATTAGAAATTTATTTGAGTCGAAATATTCATAGCACAAGATGATAAGGTGATATTTTTTGTTTTTAGGATCATAGAGGTTGCACTATGTCTAGCAGGTAGTAGAAGTGGCAATAAGGAAGCAAGTTATATGTGATTTGGCTAGGTAAGTAGATAATGCTAGTTATGTAAATTTCCGTTTTATGTTATCTCTTTGCTAAAACATTGTTTCTTAAACTTTCTTGTGCTTTAGGATAGACTTCTTGAGATTTATAACTCATTTGTATTTTACGAATATTTTTAAGTTATAAATTTATGGATTACTTTGATTTTACATCTTTAAATTTCAATGATTATGAATTTTCGGATATATAATGATTTTATATTTTTGGACTTCTTTGTTTCATACTTTGAAGTGTTCTAATTTTATATTTATGAAGTATTATAATTCTTTAGTGATGAGGCATTCTGAATTTGTAATTATAATTTACTCTGATTTTGCGATTTTGAACTACTCTTATTCTATTTCTTTAGATATTATGAAATCTCTTAATTTTAACAAAGATTTATCTATATTTGGAAATATCGAGCATTTTATAAATTTTTTTATTTTTTGAAGTGCTCTGATTCTATTTTTATGAAGTATTTGATTATGTTTCTCTAAATAAATTTGATTCTAGCTTTCTAAACTTACTTTGATCCTGAATTGTTGATTTGTTTGATTATGTATTTATGTATGTAAAAGAATTTATAAAGAATTTATCCTAAATAAGACCATGTAGCTAACGACAATAGACGTTAATCATAGTACTCTATGATATAATATGCTGATATGACTAAGGAATAATGTCATATTTAGATATTCTATTTGAGGGAAAATGTCGTGATTCAGATTATGCTAAGCCATGTTTCTTGATGTCTATAACATCTGAAATTTTTTTGTTTTCAATTAGGTCCTAAATTTTTTTTTCAATTTGGTCCTTGCCCTTAAATGAAAAGAAAATTTTAAGTTAGGGACTAAACTAAAAATTTGTTATAACTTTTTACATAAAATCTTGAATGAAATTTTTAGTAAGGCATAAAGAAGTAATTAAGAAGCTACTTAGAACATTAATAAAATTAGAAAACATTAAATGTACTTTTCTAGATAATTAAGAAATGTAGAATAAAGCATTGTACTAAATTGCCAAAAAAAATTTTAAGTTAGGGGTCAAATTTTAAAGAGAAAAAAAATGAAAGGGTAAAAGGCCAAAATTTATGCTACAATTCTTGGGTGTAGCATGCAGCATTAAGCATGGAAAAAGATTGGTTGGAAAGGAACCAAATTCGAAGCCATTTTGGTTATCATTCAACCAATGGCATTATTAGAAGTTTTAAAGCAAGACAAATTAACATTAAGGAAGCCCAGATGCCATGATCAGTTAGGGCTAAGTGGCAAATTAAGATGATGCAAGGCGGCAAGAGTAATCATAAGTATTAGACAAGTATTCAAGAGAGAAAGTGACACCAAATGTGAGCTTTACATGCCATGCAAGAACCATAGGCTATATATAGGTGGAAATGAGCTTTGTTCTCCTCACACCACTATACGTAGCACTTCTTGAGAGAAAGGGAGGAGTGTTAGAGAAAAAAGGAGAAGGGAGAACCTTGACCAAGAAGAAGAAAGCATAGGAAGTCAAGTAAGATAAATAATTTATTCTTTCTTTCATGCTTTAGTACTTTAGTATTGGTTAGCTTGTGAATCCATATTCTTTCCCCTTTTCCACTTACTTAGGCCGAGACTTGGGTGAGTTTTTCAAGGAAGAAAACTCTAATTGATTAAGGTAGTTAACTTGCTTAAACTTCTCCATCATAATCATTGATATTTGGTTGTGTATTCTTGCCATGGTGGTGGCACATTGGTGCATTTGAGGAATGGGATTGTTTACTTTGAAAGTAAATATTTTGGCTTGCATGTGACGGTTTTGGATCCATAATTATGTGATATTCTTGCTCATTATTTGTATTTTGTTTACACATCTTATATCTTTGCCTAACATGATGAAAATTAGCATGTTTAACTATTGAGAATTTCTTGAATTCTCATTCCTTTATCTTAGAAAAATTTCAGGTCAAAATGTCTTTAATTGATGTATTTAGATTTGTGCTTCCCTATGATACTTACTCTATGGCATTTACCATTATGCTATATGATGTGGGAGGGGAGATTCTAATCGAGATCACTACGAGGAAGCTCATGGTTGGAGAATACTACAATGGTAGAGAAACAATTCCCAACATGTCTCTATTTGCGTTCTTTAGGCCTATGAATATTTTCTAGTAGAAGAAAGTAATGTTATAAGTAGCTAAGATGGCAAAGGTTCCACTTTTTGTAATGTATTATATTAGAATTTTGCCATAAGTAAATGTTTTGTTGTACATTTGAAGGTTGGGAGATGTACTTAACTTTTATGTAATAAGTCACTCATGTTGAAAGATCATAACTTACTAATGTATGACTTTTGACTATAGTGGGCTTGTATGAAAAATAGTTGACTCTTCATGATGGGTATGGGAATATGCTTTGAATCATGAATGGAAATATATGCCATAGTAGTTTAAGAGCAAGAAGAAATTATAGAGTTTAATGAAATAGCTTTCTATAGTTATATGTGTAGCTAATAACTAACAAAAATATACATAAATCGTAGTTAAGGACAAAAACAAAAATTCAAGGTATAAAGGGGTTAAATATATAAATAGCATTTTATACAACTTCCTTTGGAGGGACCTACTTAAAAAAGATATATTCTTCTTGCAAATAGTTGAAAATGACGCCTTAGGGACTAAAACAAAAATGAAAGTTGAAATATGGAAGAATTGGTAAAACATGGAAAATTTTCATGCAAAGTCATGTAGAATGCATATGGGCACATGATCTTGACTTGATAATTACCAAAATGCCACTACTTGCAAATAAAGTGATTATATAAATATTATCTTACTCTTGCAAGTGGTTACTTTGTTCCTAATGTAATAAATACATATGCAAAGGTTTGAAACTTGTATTATGTATATACAGATTACTTTAAAGTATTTAATTGGCAAGGTTTGATATTTTTCTATTTTTAGAATAACAATTGCATATTTGTTCTTATTTTTTAAAGTACTACTTTTATGGATAAGTATATAATTTGGTATTTTGTGAATAATAAAATTTTAGAAAGTTGTATAAACTATTCCTTGCTTAAAGACTTTTTCTTGAACTAGTATGGCCAAGTGTTAATTAAATTTTGGATAAGTTCATATGGGAAAAAGAGAAACTTTGTATCATTATAATTGATATTAAGGTATATTCCATTTTACACAATTATTGTTTATAATCAAGGTGCTTGGTATAAAACATATTTTAAGTTAGGTTGTATTTTTTGTGTGTGTAGATTTTGCAATTGTATATTGCTAACTAGAAACTTCAATCAAATATATTACCTAGAATCAAAATAAATTGAAATATTTATTTTCAGAAGTTATTATGACAGTATTGGTTGTTTTCAGAATTATTAAGTTATTTATCTTAAACGTTATTGCAATTAAGATTATCATAAAGTAAATTATATAAGAATTATTCTAATTGTTATGTAAGGAGAGTTTAGTATTTTCATCAAGATTTCTAATGTGATATTATCACTATTCACTGTGTTATACTTCATCATTTTTATGTTTTTATTCTGTTGTCCTTTCTTATTTCGGTGACAATTATTAGGTATTATTTTGGGATGTCTCAATGTCTAACATTTGTTTTGTTCTATTAAACTAGCCTAGTGCTAGCACAAGATTTTGATGTTTCTGTTGGAGGTTTCCTACCAATCTGATGAGTTTGATACCCTTATATTGTTAATGAAATTTGATTGTTTGATTTTAGGAATCACTTGGTACATATGATTGGCATTTATGTGAAGATTAAGAAAAATTTCTTTTCTGTATTGATTGTTTTATTATTTAACGGTGCTTTAATTTCAAAGAAATATAGATGGTTTGTGAAAAATTTCACCATAATGTCCCTTCCTTTATATAACTAGTGTTATCTATTCACTGAGTTTTTACTCATTCCCTGTTGCTTTAGTAGTGTCAACTCAGGTCACTTATTAATGACCTAGGAGTGTGGAAAAGGTCTTCTTTTGGTAAGCCTTGCATTGTTTGAAGGGTGTTGATATTTGTTTGTTGAAAATCTTTACCTTGTACTTTAGTAGCTCCTAAGTTCAAAGGAATGATCCTACCCAATTATAGTTGTATGTGATGTCTGTTTGTATTATTTCTTTTGAGAGTAGAGGTCTCTTTCCTATTGTATATCAGGTTTTCTTGTTGTAGATATTTTGGAATGTATGAATTTTAGGGGATACTCTGTTAGATTTTCTACACAGGAACAAAATTGATTCTTTGTTATATATGGTTATATTTAGTATCAATTTCATGTATTGATTTATCTGTTCAAGTTGTAATATGATTTCATAGAGATGTATATTAGGCTCATGAGGATGAGATTTGCCTTGTTTCCTGTACCGATTATGTTCTCATTCTTGGGGTCGTGACAATGCTTATTGAATATTGCAGAAATAGTGAGCTTGTTTGATTATTGTTTTCTAAAACAATTTTTAGTTTCTATAAATGAAGGAACAATAAAAACATATATGGTAATGTGTTTTTTACAAATTATTCTAAAATACAAAAAATAGAAAAGTGATTTTAAGAATTGAAAAAACCAAAATAACTTTTAAATGTTTTTCCTTGTTTTCCAAGATTATTTATATATATGGAAAAATTGTAATTTTGTAAAAGAAGTATTTAGGTAGGGTGTGGGTTGTGTTTGAACAAGATTTACCAGTTAGTAATTCGGTAGGGTTAGGTCAATTTTTTTTTTTTTCTAAGTGAAATAACTTTTTATGGAAAAATAGATAAAATTAAGATTTGAAATGAAAAAATAAAATAAAAAGTTATAATTTGAAATGGAAAATAATTAAGATTTAAACAGAATTAATGTTTTAAATATTTACCATAAATAAAATTTATTTTAAATAAATAAAAATAAATTATTAAAATAATATTTAAAATATAAAAATAATACCGATATTGAGTTCTTTGTGAACCCTCCTCTACTTGGTTCAACTCAATTAAAATGAATTTTTTTTTTATTTTGATTTTGCCCAACCCAACCATAGATATAATTGTGTCGTTGTCTATTATCCATTAGATAGCGTCACTATTCATTATATATTTGAATAAAAATATAGTTTAAAGAATGACATACGATTATAAAACTTTTTGTCACTGTTCATCATATATTTGCATGATTTGGAATTCTCATTATGTATTATTAATGAAGTTTGCATCACTGTTCTTTTTTCTTTTTGCATTTACAGAAAATTTTTAAAATTATTTTTTCAAACAATGTTTTTTGTTTTCTTGTTTTGGATGTGTTTCTAAAACAAATGATTTAATCAAGTATTTTGAGTTTTTAATTTTCAAAACTTATTCTTAAAAATAATTGATAAATTTTTTTTGAGAACATAAAAATAAATAATAGAATCAAATGAGCCCATTATTTCTTTTTTCCTTATTTGTAATTTTATAATTCTCAAACTATAATTGTACAGATTACATGTACTTTGTAATGTGGAGTGCCTGGATTATGGAATCTTACAAATTTTGTTTTGTCCTTGTGTTTTGGAATGCGCTTTTAAGTCCATTGCTGGAAAGACCATAGGTAAAAAGAGAAAGAGAAGCAGTATTTATTCGTAACTAATAATTTCATTGTACATCAATTTCGTCAATGTATCATAGCACCAAAAACACAACCTTGAACCTAGTTAAGAACAATCATTTAAAGTTCAGTTGCTGCAAGAGAAGTTATCCAGCTTAATCCCACAATGTTGAGACCTGTGTTGAGTATTTCTCTCACAAATCCAACTATGCTACTTTTTGAAGGAAGATGATGAACTATCAGTTTTTCTGGTATTCTCCATTTTTGAGGCCACTGTTGCATGTTGATGAGAATCGCCTTTTCAGATAGAAGTGGCAAATGAGAATCCAACTCCTTTTCTTCCATTAGATTGTGTGGTATCGAGTTTGGATTTCTTGCATCTCTCCAAATGAACTATGCACTATTGAATCGCTACCAAAAGAAAGTAAAATAGAGACGGAAGAAATAAGTGTCAATGTCTTTAAAATTCCATGTCTAACAAATTTTGAGACAGAATTTAACACAAAACAAATTTCGTATTGTAATATTTGGTTTTTAAATATTTGGACACAGAATTACAAATTCCACCTCTAAATTGATGCGGACAAATTCCATGTCAGATGTTTAGAAATTCTGTCTCAATATGGCAACCAAATTCATATCTAACATTCGTTTAATAGGAAGGAGACAAATAAAATTAGTGTCTGATTCCATGTCAAAATATTTAATATGAAATTATTTCTGTTTTAGAAGAAGAGTTTATTAATTTAGTTCGTGTCGGATTCTGTGTCTAAGTTTTACGGAATATATTCCGCCTCTAACTTCAAATTGGGTAATTATAATTCCATATATAATTCTATGCTTAAATTATTGATACGAAATATATTTTGTCTCAAATTGTCTTTTGGATAGATGTTTTTTCATATCAAATTTCATGTCTAAACATTTAAGAACAGAATTTTTTCTGTCTCAAATTTTGTATCTAATTTATTCTTAGTCTACCTATATCTTGTATTCCTCTATTACATATCTCAGCTGAGATATTTTTTTCTTAATTTCAACAACTAATATTTATCTTTTTAGATTTCACCGGATAAACAATCATTAATAGCACTAAAATTTTCTATGCATCTAAATATCAAACAGTGTAATACAATATTAATATTAATACTACCAAAGTGTTATCAGTTGGACTGTATATAATAATAAAGAAAACTGAAAATATATAATAATAAAGAAAACAATGGCAGCTTGAAATGACATTAAAATTCACTGCTATTAAAAAATTTTAGTTTCATTCCGTCAAGATTTTAGAAATTTGGTAAGCATTGTTTGACGAACCAGACCTCTGTTCTTGAGCATTAAAATTATATAGGGTTCTCCAACTATGGTTTGGACATTTGGTATCATCTGGTTTGGTTCTAATATATTAATATAAGCATCAAACATTAACTGGGAAAGGTAGAAGAACGAACCAATGTGCTAAGAAAACAATGCTAGCACTTCAGTATCACATAAATAGTGATTCTAATTTTGCATTGATAGCAAACACATTAGTCTAGTAGAGTGGGTTGAAAAGAACCACACTTTTAGTAGTAATCACCAGAACACACTCTTCATCGCCAACCCAAGACACGGTGAAAACTCCACTATCGTATATAATATTAAAGAAGCTTCACGAGATAGCACCCCAAAGCACTCAACAGACTGTACAGTATAGCCTTCGAAAGTGACCTGAACAAGACTCTATCTATACAAAAGACAAGGATAACAATTTTCCTTCCTATGCCAAAACAAAGTCCCAAACATTATATATCGTGTTATAATACAGATGAAACACCTGCACTCTAAAACCTTTGCTAGCAAACCCTGTTTCCCTTCCTCCTCTTGTGGCCAATAGTTAACCAAAAAATTTTAGCTTTTGGAAAATACACAGTACGTCTAAGAACCACCAAATAGATGTTTAAAAACCAAGACCCAATTCAATCAACGAAATACAATAACAAGAATCTCCGTTTCTCAGCGAATAGAGACAAGAAACTGAATAAAGCAACCTAAAGGAAGTCGGAGAAAAATAGAGATAGAATCGAGATATAGAAAGCGAGATAAAGCAGCCTTGCTGGGAACGGACCAGCACCGGTGAAGCTCCCGTTGGAGTGAAGGTTCAGTGATGTCGAAAGCATTCTCAGCGTAAACGAGAGGGATGACTTCAGTGATCATGCAGGTTCAACGCCTTTTTCTGAGATGCACGATAATGAAGAATAAAGGTTTAGGGAAAAGTGAGGGAAGAACAGGAATTAGATGTCATTGAGCGGCAGTGCGAAATTTATAAAAAGAGGGGATTTCACGGATTAGAGTGGGCACAAACTTTTGATACGGATTCAGTCTTCGTCTGATATTAAGATTGCTATAAGACATAGGCTAAATCCGTGTCAAATATATACATTAATATTAGATACGAATAAAATTTGTTTCTAATATTAATATAAAAATTTTGGACACGGATTGAATCCGTATTTGATTTTTTAATGGTGATTGATTTATAAATTTGTGGGTTTGACACAGAATTAAGCATCATTAAATTTGAGACAGGTGTCATTCATTTCAAATTTTGTGTTAGATGCCAATAAAACTTAATTTGAAGTATAATATATAAATCTATGTCAAATTTCGTTTTTATTTGATACAATTACACTTTCATGTCAATTTTTATCTTTATTTTGTATTTTTCTAGTAGTGAATTACAAAATTTGTTTGATGTTGACTGTTGAATTAACTTTTTTAGTTTTATCAGTTTCGATAATTGAAAAATTACCGATTTTGATATTCAATTTTAAATTCGAATTGTGAGAGCAGTTTTTTTAATATTGATCGTGTCATCTATGCATTTACGAAGAAATTTAAGAAATCTAAATCGGTGCAGTATCATGTAATTTGTTTCTATAAAACATGAGAATTAAAAAAAATTGAAACTAAAATTTTGGCATCTTTAGCAAGGTGGACAGAATATATATCAGGAAAAACAGATACATATCACTGCACTTGCCAATTCTGCAAGTGCTATATACTTGACTAATTACTTTACAGTATTAACAAATAGATTAACTGGATAAATGTTTTTATAGACTACTTAAAAAAATAAATACATTCTATGTTGATAGCATATTGACTTTCACTTTTTTATTATTTTCAAGAAGCAAAATAAATTATATGCTTAAAAAAAGACTATGATTCATTGGAAATCCATGCTCCGGTCAGAATTTATGAATAATTTTTATAAGTAATTAAAAAATTATTAAATATGAAAAAATTTACGACAAGAGAATTGTATACAACTCTTTGCTGTTTATAATAAAACTCTTCAACATAATTATAATACCCAAAAGTTTCAAATAATCATTAATAAGATAATTAATTGAAATATCCAATTCTTATTAATAAATTCATAGCAAATATTTACAAGAGTTTAGTTAACTTTTATTATAACAAAAATAAAATCACACATGTAAGTTATGAGAATATCAAACGACCTTGGATTGCGCTGGAATTTGGTATAGAGCCTCTGGACATGTCATACTTTAATTTTGGA
The DNA here is from genome assembly GCA_037074485.1 of Delonix regia. Taxonomy (NCBI): domain Eukaryota; kingdom Viridiplantae; phylum Streptophyta; class Magnoliopsida; order Fabales; family Fabaceae; genus Delonix; species Delonix regia. The sequence continues at coordinate 11,877,486 of CM073459.1, forward strand.
AGTTATGAGAATTTTTTGAAATAAGGAAGATGGGTAAAAAGACACAAATAGAACAGTACCAAGATTTAAGAATAAAACAAAATGGTTTTAGGAACTCCCAGAACTGAATGGGAGTGACTTTTTACTTGAAATTTTTAAGATAATTTTAGGACATGTAGAAGAGTTACCATGTCAAATTTGAAAATAACAGGAGTTGAATTGCTTAGCCAACCAAATCAAGACAGAACAGCCCTGGAAATAGGGACTCAACTAAATTGTTTCAAGTTTGGGTTCGGAAAGTTAATTTTTAAGAGTTTTGGGTTCAACCTTTTTCCAGTCAGCACTAGTTATAGAAAAATTTAATTATGGAGTTTTACAGCATTTTTAGATGAGTTTATGAGGAGCTTTGTATTTTCCAAAGCTAGAGAAAATTAGGAAATTTAAGAGGAAAATAGTTTTAAAAACTAATTATGAATTTTCTGGTGTTTAAAACTGTCAAAATAAAAGAAAGAGTAAGCATTTTTAAGTCTGTGGGGCCTATTCGTATTGTAATCCCATATTAATCTTATCGAGTGAACGGAGTTTTGGGCTGGACCATTTTGAAACACATTTGGACCTTTTATTCGGCTAAGGCAATTTAATTTTGGACTTCTTATTGTTGTTCATAGAAACGAGCCCAATAAATAATTTTTGACCCAATTAAGAAATATATTTTACAATCCATTCTAAATATTCAATGTTACAATATGAAAACTTTGGTCACTATGTTTAACATAACTGAAACACATAATAATGCTTTGGGGCCTTTGATTCAATTTGGGAATCACCGAATTAGACTCTAGAAACTAGCATGGTATGAATTTCGGTTGCATTTCTCCTTTTCTGAAAAGTCTTTGAGTCCAAAATTGTATCCATCTTCTATATCGAAAAAATTGCTAGATCTTCAACTTAACCATTTTAGTTTTAATTTGTTATAACTTAAGGAAATACAATAAATTACAATAATCTTAAATAGATGGTATCAATTTATTATTCACGTGCAATTTATAACAACATAAACGCCATTTTTGTATGTTAAGAATGAGGTGGAAACACGCGACTATATGTATGTGGGGGCACAGGAGAGAGGTGAACTTAATTGAGGAGTAAAAAATATGTCATGCAGCAGCAATGAGTAGTAGGTTCGAAAAGGTGAACATGATGATTATTACCAGAAAAAAATATAGTACAATACAAATTGTATTAAGATGGAAAAATTAGAAATTCAATTACAATAGAATTTAATCACATACAAAAAGTTTAATATTCATTAGATATGATTATTCTAACTCTGTTCGCGCTTCCGTTGGAATCTCTCTAAAATTTGGCAATGTAATAAATTTTGTAATAACTTGATTAATTTCATTTTTATAATTGTCCACCAGAAAGTAGAACATGTCCCAATGCACAACCCAAAGATTGCCAATAGCTTTCATGATCTGGGAAAGGGCAGTGAGGAATTTCATATTTGTAATTAGAGTCCGAGTTTTTGACTATGTTGGGGGTGTCATAATGATAGTAGCCCAGCCTACAATCACAGCCCATCGGAGGAAGGCAAAGAGGTTGTTAGTAGAACACGGAAGAAGGCACCAGGGTGTACATGTGATTTCTATATGGGATGATCAGTTGTGGGGCTTGGCTATGTGGAAGAATAATGTTGGTTGGCATACCAAGTTAGTTAGGGAGGCTTAAGTTTAATACGAGTGCATGCTGGGGAGTGAGGGTGTTGAGAATTTTCGTTTTGTTATGCAGAAGTTGTACCATTGGAGATTTTCCTCATCCTGAATGCAGGATCCGTCGTTATTTTCCATTAAGTTTCCTGGTGCTGTTATCATTTGGTGCTTTCATTGAGCTCTTGCAATGGCTGAAGGCACTCGTTTTGTGCAGTTGTTGTCTCACATTGAGTCAACCCTTCATTCCATGGAAATCTTATTGCAACGCTTAGATCAGGGACGCGCTGTTTCACACGAGGCTGGGCAGTCTTCCACTCATACTCAGGCCACACTTGAAGGGGATCGTCGTGACTCACCAATAATGAAAAGCATGAAGGTTGAGATTCCAAAGTTCGATGGCACAGAAGTGGACGATTGGATCTTCAAGATCCATCAATTCTTCACCAGGTACAACACACCGGAGTGTCAACGCGTGATGGTTGCATCTTTGCACATGACAAGAGCAGCGTACAGTTGGTATAAATGGCTACACAAAAATAACCTACTGCCATCATGGAATGACTTTTTACCTGCGTTATCCCAACGGTTTGGCAAAACTATTTATGATGATCTCAAAGCTGCCCTCAAGCGTTTGCGACAGACAGGAACAGTGGCCGAGTACCAAGCTCAGTTCGAGGAGCTGTCCACCAAGGTGTCAGGATTATCTGAGGAATGGTTGGTCGCGTTTTTCGTCGACGGATTACAGGACAACATTCAACATGAACTAATTGTGGCTCAATCGACAACGTATTTTCAGGCTGTCTTATTAGCTAAACTACATGAACAGCGTTTTCATATGAAGGGTGTTTTGTCGTCACTCACGTCAGCTACATCTTCCTGGTCCAACAAATCCATCAGTGCTGCTCCCTTGCCTAAACTAGTGCCTACACTGCCTCAGGAGTCGAATACTTCATCAAAAACCATTCTCATCATCCTCGCCCAGTTTTCTGACGTCAAGCTTATCTTCTTCTGTTAAGAAGTTGACGTCTACGGAAATCAAACATTGGTGAGAGAAGGGGCTCTGTTATTACTGCGATGAAAAGTTCCATCCTACACACAAGTGTAAAAATCAGTGTTATTTGTTGGTGAGCCCTGTGGAATTGGAGGATTCATTGGTAGCCTATGAATCACCGACAATACCAGAGGACGAACCACAGGATATACAACCACAGGTAGCACCAACTCCTAAAATTAGTCTGCATGCATTGCATGGGCATCCCAACCCCATGACCATTCGTGTTATGGGGCGTTGTAATAACATTTCGACCCTAATTCTGATTGATGGAGGCAGCACGCTCACGCTCAATTTCATTAATTTAGGAAATACCTAGAAAATATGAGGTTGGGTTGCAACCATCTCAAAACAACATGTAGCTAATTTGACCAGATGGAAAAACAAGGTTATTACTTACTTAACCAATTCTCCAGTAACGTAACATATACTGCTTTCATTATGATACCGATATTTGTTTGCAAAGTCACTTAATAGGTTTCTACCTAATGGAATGGATGTCAAACATGTATTGTAAATATTTTTAAAAGTAAATATGATGGCTCATATAACTATTGGTTGGAAATACCTCAATCAATTGGAGCATAGTGGTTGTCCAAATTTCAAGTAATTTCTTTCCTTATTCTAAAGTTCAATTTTAATATATTCCAACTAATTGCTATATTGCTGTTTAGAACTATTATTACTGGGTGTTGGAGTAAAACGATCAAATCTGGCAGTGCATTAAACATTGTGTGCTGACTTGTTGGATGGATTACATTGGACATGCCAAAAAAAATAGGCCAACGTCCAATCTAGATATAAAAACCCATCTGGAATGATCTTTGTTCCACTTGGAACAATCTATCATTCAAATTAGATGGGGGAAAAAAAAAAGAGCATGCTCTACTTCTCAGTTCACTTGTTTTTCTGCATCAATGATGGAGCATGCTAGAAGATATTTAAATAATCATAAATTTTTACCCATTATGAATTCATGCAAACATATATTTAATTTCCCAACTACTTAATTTCTTCATAGCACAAGAATTGGGCCGCGAAAATATCCTGAATGACGTATTCAAATGGACCCATTTTTTAAAAGAAATTAATGGATTGACAATAAATCATAACTTATGTCTGTGTATCTCTTGAAACATAATTCTATATAAAATACTTTATGTTGCTATGACTATATCTATTTTCTATTACAACTTTATTTGTTTTCCATTTCTACATGAGTTCAAGACTCGTAAAGATGCAACGGAGACTTATGCCAAATAATTTGTAGATGCCGTAACTGACCTTTCGGTGAGAATAATAAAAAGTGTTTTAAATTGATTCCCAAAATGAATATTGAAAATCAATTTACTGAAGTCGCCACTAAAATTTTTAACGAAAAACTTTGGAAAACCAATTTAAAACAAAAAGAGAAGGCAAAACGGTCTGTGAAATCAAAGATGAGTTTAGGAGTCTATTTGAGTGTGGGGAAGTTGTTAGGCACCCCATAACACTAGTCCATAAGGACGGTTACCTTAAACTAGTCAGCTGAAATAGAATATGACCTTAAATTTAGCTCAATTACCTTTTATTAACATGCATGCCTGTTAAACAGAGAAGACAAAAACAACAATAATGAAAGTAAATGAATAGATATTTACAAAGGGCAGACTTGACCTAGGATGAAAACCTAGGGCCTACATACCCTGTGATAGGGATAAAAGTCCACGTAGTTCGACCAGAAAGGTGAGTCTGTTGGTCAGAAAATTTTAATTTTTGCGACGAGAATAGGAGAATTTAAATTAAACAGATTTTTGTAAACAAAATGGTATTAGGATTTGATTTGTGTGTTTTAATTCACAACAACATGATTAATCTAGCTCTCTTGACCTCTTCATTTTTCCTCTTTTTAATTTTTTGCTTATTTTTGGAATTTTAATCTTTATTTTCAAATTTAAATGAAATGATTATGGGATAAGATTTTTAGGATTTTTGGGAGTTTATGTCTTTTTGGAATGAAACCAAAATATTTTTGGATTTTCGAATTTATTTATTTTTGGATTTTTAAAATTAGAATTTATTGTTGAAATTGGAACGAAATTATAACAGAAAGCCATTTTTCAGAATTTTTGAATTTATATATTCTTTAGGTTTTTGGATTTTTCTAATTTTGAAGGTAAGATTATGATTAACAGGATTTTTAATTAATAATTAAATTATATATATATATATATATATATTCTATTAGAATTTATTATGAACTTTAAACTATAACAGAAAAATATTTCTATGGTTTTGAATTTATGATTTTCATATTAACTATTACTTTTTGAAATTTTAATTTATTTTAATACTTAAAGTAAAACTAGAGTTAAGAAAATATTCTTAGGATTTTTAGTTACATAATAGGTAGGCCAAACCTTCCTATTTTTTAATTAATTCATCCCAATATTTTAAATGTTAATTTTTGAAACTTGAGGGAATTCAAGGTCTCACATGGTCTCTACTAATTAACCTTTGGGTACCTGAGGAGACGAGTGATCTCATGTGGGAACCCAAAATATGAAATAAAATATTTGGGAATTCTCAAGATTTTATTTTCACATTTTTTAAAAGATTTTGAAATTAAAATTCTTTTAGTCTTGTTCTAATTGGATCGATTCTTGGAGCCTATGGAGACCCAAGTCCCATATGGCACTTTTAATTAATTAAATTTTATAAAACACTGACTTAATCATTTTGTAAATAATAGAAAATATATAATTAAAATATCTATTTTTGCATTATTATTTATTTATTTATTTAAACATGTATGTACTAATTTTTAGGGTCTATGGAGATTAAAATCTCACACGACCCCAAGTACTCAAGGAGAATAATATTCTCACATGATGATTTTGTAAATAATAGAAAATATTTAATTAAAGTATTTATTTTTGCATTATTATTATTTTTTAAAACAAGTATGTACTAACTTTCGGGGTCTATGGAGATTAAAATATCACTTGACCCCCAAACACTTGAGGAGAATAATATTCTCACATGATGATTTTCTTAAAACCTTACTTATAGAACCAAGATTAGTCTCATATTGACATAAAAAAAAAAAAGAGGTAATAATCATAATAATTAAAAACCAAAAAAAAAAAAGACGCCATGCACGAACACGATCCTGGACGTGGAGAAAAAAAACATATGGTGCATGCAACATATGGCAACTCACATGGCTTCCTCTCAACTTCTCGCCCTCACCGACGATTCTCCCTCTCTGAAGTTTCTCCGATGGCCTTCCTCTTCTTCTTCAGCTTTGCTTCTCTCTCTTTCTTCAGCCCACCGTGATTCCTCTCTTATTTTGGTTCCTTTTCTCAACTTTCTTGGATTCTTCACGGATCCATCTGTAGCTTCTCTTTCTTCCTCTCAGTTTTCACAAAAGCATCTTAGCTTAGCTTTGTTCTGCATCTCCCTCCGGCAGCTCTCCTTTCTACCTTTTTCTCTCTCTAATTCTCTCTCTTTCTTTGGACCACCGTGGTCCCCTCTGTTAAGCCTTACTTCCAGAGCACATAATAGGGCATTCTCTTCTTCTTCCTCCCCTTCGCGGCTTATTTTCTGCTCAGTCTCCAGCCACCTTCCTTCTCTTCTTCTCTCTCTCTCCTCTGTTTGCTTTCTACTTAGTCTCTTTTCATCTCAGTTTGCTTTCTGCTCAGTCTCCTTCCTTCTTGATTTTGTTCGTCTTGGTGCTCTTTCCTTCTCAGTTTGCTTTCAGTGCTGTCCTTCTTAGTTCATTTTCGGTGCTCCTTCCTTCTCAGTTTGCTTTCGGTTTCAATTTTTTTTTTCCTTTGGCTCATTTCTAGCTCTTTGTCTTTTATTCTGTTCCCCCTTTTCCTTCTTTTCTCTCTTCGGTTTTGTTCCCTTTAGGTTCGTGACCCTCTTTTCCTTCTTCAGCTTAGTTTGTCATCTCTTCCATTTTCTCGGTCTATCTTTTTCCTCAAGCTCCCATGTCGTAGAGACCGACAGCCTGAAGTTTCCTTTTTATCTCTTCTTGCTAGTTGAAGAAAGGGGCCATTTTGTCTCAATCTCTAGTGGTGCTTCTCTCCATCGATGCAATGCTTCTCTCCTTGAGCTTTCACTACTTCTTCATAGTTATGAGAACAATGGGTCAATGGCATAGCTGCTAAACATTTCCTTTTCCTTCATTCGTTTTTGGCCAAGGAAAGAGGTAGGTCTGTCTTAACCAAAAATAGGGCTCCAGCATTACACAGGGTGCAACAATGTGAGGCTTTTGTGTTTATTATTCTTTGTCTTATTATGGTTATCATATATATATATATATATGTATACATATTTACCATTATTATCATATATATATTTTTTGGTTTTTGCTTTGTGGCTTTACTTATTTGATTTCTTTATTTAACTAGTGAATTTAAAAGATGCTCTAATTTCCTCCTTTTTATTTTTGTTAAATTCATCATATTTGATGATGTATTTATGTTTGTTGTTCTCAATTTCATTTGGCTTTTTATTGGTCAATTATTTAATTAATCAATTAATTAATTTTCATTTTGATTATCTATATTTATTTGTTTATGAGATGGGGTGTTCATAGTAGGTATTCCTTTTGCCTTTATACATTGATTCACTAGCCCTTTATGAGGTGATTAGAGCTTAATTTATTGAAGTTGTGAGTAGGGATCGTGAGCTAAAATTTATGAACTACAACGACGAGGTGGAATTACAATCATAGTGCACTCAATTATCTTATTCAGCTGGCCAATGCAACCTACGAATTGGTAAGGACGTCCAACCATATAAGCCTGATATGTTGAACATTATTAATAATAATGACAACGTAGAGCTTGATGACTTGTATGTGGACTACAATTGGTTATTTCGGTGTACTGTTATATTGTGTACAGATAATTTCATTTTAATAACAATATGTTTAATTATCATTACATCAATATATTTATTTCATATGGCAAAATTGTTCTAAGAAAGTAGATTGACTAAATTATATTAATTTCGATAATATAATTAACAAATATCTTCTCTCTAATATCAAACTAATATATGCTTTAATACTCTCATTTTCAAGGTCACACATAAAGGGGACAAATTTTATTATGATCTTTGTTAATTGTCACAAAAATATCACTTCCATTATATTTTCAAATAGAACTATAAATAGTACAAAATTTGAAATTAGGATGGCCATAATAAGAAACATACTAAATTCATTTTCACAAAATTAACAATTTAATACATTTCTTGTATAGTTTAATTTTTATTTCAACTAGATTTATAACAATTAATTATTGTGTTCAAATTTTACAATTTTAATTTGAATTATATGCATGACAAACTTAAAAATTACATATTACATTCATAAGTATAATGTTATTAATAACCAATTTTAAATTAATCAACGAAATTAAAAATGTCATATTAAGAGTTGGAAATGTCTGACTGTCTCTGTTTGACATTCATCCTCTACCTTACTCTATTTTTCTTTTTTTCTAATCACTTGACGTATTATTAGTTTTCCCACTTTTTTATCGTCCTTTTTTCCTTTCATTTCTTTTCGAACGTGGTGAATCTTAGTATTTTTAATTTTTTGCATACTTGCTCCATGTTTCAATACAGATTTAGCTATCTATTTGTAAAAATTATTGGTGCAAAAACTTATGTTTTACTCTTTGCTAAGATATTTTGACTTTTTCCTTACATTTGTGAAGATGGATGAGGGAATTACTAAGCTAGCATGGGTTGGAAGCTCAAACAAATAAAATGTGTGGCCAAATCCTATTCATATTGGGAATTAGTATATATCAAATAATCAATAGTGGTTATAATGTAAACACAAAAAAAATAATCTCAAACTTTGGGGTGTAATTTTTAATTTTATCCATATAATCTTCTTTCTTCCTGGCTTACGCATGGCACCATTGTATTGATAGCAATTTGAACGTATTATGCAAATGAAAAAAAAATCTTATAATATCCTATTCTAACAACAGTACATACCCAAATGCTTAATCTGACTATTTCTTTATTTACTTAAATAGTTGTAGAATGAGGAGGAAATCCCTAAAATATTTAACGAGGAATGATTCACCCTCCCCAACACACGCAAAACAACAATGTAAAACAAAAATCCATAAAATTAGCATTATTTTCTCACATGAAGAGGAGCACACCACCTCTCCTTAAAGCTTTTAACAATTCACTTGATCATGATTAGTTTTAAGGACCTATAAAATAAAGAAACACATTCTTAGCCTTTAATGTCCAAAAGTAGTCTAATTAATTCTATTAATAAAGTTATTTAGCTAGTCATTTGGTTCTAGACCATAAACATAAATCTCAATATATATGATTAAAAAATCATCAAACACAGACTTCCAAAATGGTCTCTAACTCATCTAGCAATTTTATTTCACATTTAATGGTCCAATTATTAAATAAACACCATCTTAATTAGGTTGATAGCATGCATAATTAAATCCCAATTAGTAACATCATATGTTTCCCCATGTAACTTGATTAATTTCTATTCAGTTCCTTTAAAAATTAGATTATCCATTTATATTCCAATGCACTTTCAAAAAGCTTTTTTCTCCAACTTTCTTTTTCATGATTACTAACCATCTAACTATATTCAATAGGTTGGAAACAACACTTCTTAAACCAAAATTAATTCATAACATTAAACAATATTTAATGCCCCTGATCCTTTCCACCCATATCTTTTTTTGCCTTTATTCCATAATCAAGGATTTATTGATTTCACCAATATGGCATTAAAGGTCAACCAACCAAATCCCAAAATTGCTCATGAAATAATGATAATCATCTAAGGATACTTAATTAACTACAAAGGTTTCCATTCCTCTTTCCCTCCTTTTATATCAATGAAAATCTTACAAAATTAAGAAAAATTATAAAATCCAATTACCACTTTAAATGCTAACTCCCGTTAGCTTTAATCCTTCCTGTAGATCATTAACGAAGCTAGAGTAATCCAAAGATTTTGAATTTCATCGTCCTATAAGTACAAACACATATACCTAAATTGAAAATTTTCAATTTTGAAGCTAAAACTAGAAATTGACCAATGATTTTAAGGAATAAATGTTTGAAATTTACCTATGATATCAAATCCTAGCATAGTATGATGAGATCACATTGAATGAAGCTCTAAATTCAAACTTTTTATGCATGAACAGTACCAACCTTGGGGTTTTATCAATTTTGAGCAAAATTTATGAAAATTTTGGAAAATAACCTGAAATCACACCCAATTTCCTCTTATTCATAAAGAACATGTTACAGAAAGGCGTTTACAGAGTAAATTAGATTAAACTAGTCAGTGCAAGTGCAAGTGAGATGTTTGAAAATCACTTTAGAAAGAAAGCCTTAAAATGATATCATGAAAACTCACCTTAATCATGTTTAATTCGAGTTGAAATATGAAACAATAACTCTCATTAGACTTTTGCATTTTCTGGCAATTTCTGGCAATGATAGCGATGGAAGGAGATGATATTCACCGGTGATAAGGGGGTGAAATTACCAAACTTTCACCTCTAGGTTTGATCAAAAGGAGAGGAAGGAAGAAGAATAAAAATGGCAGCTTTGCTTCCTACATGTGTGAGAGATAAAATGTGAGAGGGACGAGGAAGTTCAGAAGGGTAAACTTGTCATGTTATGTATTGGACATGTGTTTGCAATATGAAAAAAGATAGGTTTGTTTTAGGGTTGACCATGGAAAGACATGGACTTAAGTAGTTTTGGTTTCATAGGGTGAGGCATAGCCACTTATACGACCCTCAAGCTTAGATATAATGCTACTTCATTTAGTGTTTGGATCTTATTAAATTTCTTTTTTTAAGGCAATATTTCTCACTTAAAAAAATTTACTTTTGCTCTAATTTCATTTCTTTTCAAATTCATGGAATCATTTAAAAAAAATTTCCCCACTAAAAATAAGGTTTTTACCTCGTAAATTTTAGGAATATTACATCATAGATATTAGTTCTTTATTTCTAAACTTTCGTATTGTCCTATTAACTACACTTTGGTAGTGTCAATATCAGCTTTGTATTACACTACTTGATAGTTATATGATATGTATTTATAAAAATTTTCATTTATCATATTATTAATTATTCTTTATTAGTTGAAATCTATATATGATAAAAACTAAAAGGGACTACCAAGTTTGCCATAGAAATTTGAAACAAATTAGACACAGAATTAGGGATAGAAAGAAAATAATCCATTTGTTAATGAGATGTTAGAAATGAAATTAAAGATGGAATCTAAAAAATTTAATTATTAATTTGAGGTAGAATAAATTTAGTATATATTTATTGGACATGGAATTAGATACAAGAATATTCAATTTAACTTTTATCTAAGGTAGAATGGGTTCTATATCTACTTATTAGAGATGGAATTGGATATGCAAATAACTAATTCAACTTTTTATCTGAGATGGAAATAATTTCATATTTAACATCTTGACACGGAACTAGAGATGGAATAAATCACACATATTATTGTCATATAAATTCATGAAAAAATTAAGGATAATTTAAAATATTAGTGGGATCCTTAAAGCTTCATTATAAAGGACACGGAACTTGATAAAGTATAATTATGGGATTCTTTGAATGAAAGTATGCAATATTATACTTCATTAGACTAGTGGTCACATTAATGTACTATATCAAATTTTGTGTCCTCTAAAATATAGCAATATTGACCCTCTAATATTTTAAATTAACCCCAATATTTTTATGTATTTCTATGACAATAATATGTATAACTTATACTAATAAAATAAAAGAGATAAAAATAGAGAATGAAAAAAAAAATTAATTCACATGTATATGGCAATATATTGACAAATACAAAACAACAATGATGAAATTAAAATCGAAATGTATAATTTTCCCAAATTATTTTTATAGTGACATACAATCAACCTAGGTGCATGTAGCCACCTAGTGACTGACGATAACTTGCACAAAACATACAAGCACACCTTTAAGGAAACTTAATCTTGATCATATGAAAATATGAGAATCTATAAACCACTATTATGTTCCTTTTGTTATTAGCATGCAATTTGATCCAAAATTACAAACTAAGTTTACATTCAATTAATTAGTTTGTCATTCCTTAATATATACTAATTAATATGATCACAAGCTTCTATTATTGTCCTTTGTATCAATCTGCTATATACTATAAAGTTTGTATTATCAATTATGTTTGTACTACATCACTAAACTTGTTTTGTTAGTTAAATTGGCTCTTCTTTAAGGAGCAATAAGTCTTAGTTATCAATAGAATATCTCTTAATATTTCTTAAATAATAAATTTGTCAAGATTCCTACTCCATTAGTGCAAATTCACTAATTTCTATACATGTAAATGCTTGTGGTTGCAAAAAGTAATAAAGAGTTAGTAAGATATCGTTCCCACGAGGACTTGGCTATAATTATGGGCTGATATTACCATTAAGGTTTTAATTCAAGGAAATAGTTTGAATGAATGATTAAATAACTAGACAATAATGCATAATTAAGTAAATAATCAATTAAATGGATCTAGGACTTTGACTTCACCTTAATGTGTAGTTACTATGTATTAACAGTTACTTCTTTCTTGAGTTTTGAATTAAATTACTAACCCAGGGATTCAATTGCTTTTGAAGTTCTATTGAATCATGGTAAACCTAAGGCAAATGGCTTTTAAAGGAATGCCACTTACCTTGAAGTTGTGACAGACTTCCAAAAAGGTTCTTACATGTGCATTAAGATCTTCAGAGGGTAAGCCATTGAATTGGTTCTCTTTCAGCATCAACATAGTGGCAAAATCAATTTTAAAGTTAATGTTACCAATTTTAGGCCTAGCTATGCTGGACTGGATTCTTTTGAAGGTTGGCATGATATAATCTTTGACCTTATTTCGTATGGGTACATCAACATTCTAGTTGACAACATGGGTATGGTTGTCAGCCATTGGTTTAGGTGCTCCACTGCTGTTGTCTGCTATAACAGGTGATTCTTCCCTTGGATTCCTAGATTAGTTTCTTATTCATCTACAAGTTCTTTAAATTTCAGAGTCCAAGGGTAAAACTTCTGCTTTTCTACATGTACGCATGAACAAATGCTTGAAAGATCAGTAATGAGATAGGGTAAAACCCATAATAATAGCTTCAATCAAATTAAAAACTAAGTCCCAGGCAATGATGCCAAAAACTTGTTTGCTAATTTCTATACACGTAAGTACATATGATCACAAAAAAGTAATAAAGAGTGAAGGTCTCAATTTGAGGCTACATATATCAATTTGTTATTAGACCTTTTATCACTTTTTCAACTATATCTCAACAATCAAAATGAATTTTGAAATGAAACTTATGAGGATAGAAAGTAGACTTATAGAGCTTTTCGATGATATATTACTTGTCCAAAATGAAGTTGAAATACAAGAGCTATGAACATTTAAAGTTGTAGATACTAAATAGAGGATGGCCACAAAGTCAATAAATGGAGCTACTTACTTTCAGTAATCAAGTTGTACAAGTTTGAATTTCTCCTTGGCTCCAAATAGTTCTCTTGCTTTTTTGGCCTATAAATACATGTCTCAAGAGTTTAGAAATCACAAGAAACAAATTGAAAAACATCTTGAGTGATTTACACTCTCAAAGATCTCTATTATTGCTAGTGAGCTTCAATTGTGTTATTTGCTCTTTTGAGAGTTTTTATTGTGATGAGTACTTTCTTTTTTAAAAGATTTGTTATTTCAAAGAAAATATTCCTTTAGGAGAGTTTAAATTCAAGGAATGGTTTTCCTTGAAGAGAGTTTGGTTTTACGGGGAATATTCTTGAAGATTTGTAACAGATTACAAGTTGGTGGAAAATCTCGAATATTTGTTTGGGGACTGGACGTAGGCTTGGGTTTGAGCCAAACCAAGATAAGCTTTGCCTACATTCTCTCTTATCTTACTCTATTATTGTTGCACTTTAATTATGTTATTTATTGCTTTCCATACTTTTTCTATTGAAAATCATTTTCCATCAAGTTTTCAATTTGGAAAAGAATTTTTGTTTTTATTTCAAATTTTTTTATAAAATTCAATCCACCCACCCTCTTGGGTTCCAACCTTGCTTAACAAACTTTTCATATTGTCTATGAAATTTGTGTAGTTTTTATCCAAAATTGCAATATTTGTACAATTAATGTTTGCTTAAATGCTTTGCCCTAGAAAGTTATCACGCCCTAAGACTTTAGGTTTGCTAGTCCTCAAGCAAGCAACTTTAAATAATGCTTCTAGTCACTATTTTTGTACAACAATTAAGAGTTGATTTGACTATCTATAAGCCTTTTTAAACTGCACTAATCTTGATCATTTGGTCAAAGTACTTATTAAATTCTTAGATTGAATGCAATCAACAAATTCTTCTCACTTCAACATTTTTCATCCCTTTTAAAAACACACATTAATATTTTATCTTCTTTAAAAACTTTACTCCATAGGCTTAATCTTCACTCCACTCTCCACATTACCTTAGAGAACACATGTTGGGAATCATTAGGTCTTTATGAGCTTGTAATGTCAGTTTAGGAGGAATTTTGTAAGCTTAGTCCATATCCAAGCAGACATTTTAGAGATGGTAATGCCAATCTTTTTGTCAGCCTTTCCTTTACTAAGGGGCATTCTAATATCTCTCTTCTCTAATTTTTTTTTCTAAAAATATATTCTTGCTTTGCAATATTCATATGCAAAAGTCTACAACTGCCTTATAATTTTCTTTAATTCTTGTGAGGTTGCTCTAACATTCACCAATCACCATCAGACCCTATTATGTCTCTATGATATAGAAGGTGTAATTAGTGGGCAAATGGTGTGGCTGGGTGGAAGGTTGTGAAAAAGAAAACATTAATCAATTAAGGCTTAATAAGGGAATCAAGGGAAAGTGAATTTCAAGTTGGCTAAACAAAAGGCTCAATCGGTCCAAAGAATGCATAAATCCTTTTCCTGACATTGTGTTAAAATTATGCCTCAAGTGATGATCAATTAAGTTCTAGAATACTCAAGGTGACAAATAAAAATGCATGCATTCAGTTGTTCAGAATTATCTTTGAAGTAAGCAGACTCTATGTCATGCATTTTATTCTAAGTTATTCCTTGCACTTATTTTAATCATGATAAGAATAATGATAGGCAATTAGCCCATATGTAATCAATCATCTCTTTTTTTGTTATACTATAATAGTGAGTTCTAAGTTATTTGATATTGAATGCTATTCTTGCATAAACAGATAATAAAGCTACTGATTTTGTATACTATGATTGCAACTATTTCAATATTCATATGAGTATATAACCAGTTCATAACTCCCATGAGCCTAGTCAATGCAGTGGCCTCACTGCCAAAGTTATCATAATTTTAAAAAGGATTTCATGGAAAAATTAAAACTACTAATACTTCCTTATCTATCTAGAGGTCTGGCTTATCATCATCTTCAGTTTCCTTGGAATCCTCCTCATCAGAGTTCTCCTCTTCCACATTTGTTCTCACATAACTACTAAAGGATTACCCTATTAGATAATGGAACTCAAGTGGGGGCATGGGCCATGTAGGCATAATCTCAGGAGACATATCTTGAAAAGTTGCCATGGCTCTAAGGAATTCACCTATGGCTAGATTGCACTGAATCTAGCATTCATTGAAGCGCTTTTGTCTAGCCATCATTTCTCCCATGGCAAGCCATGATAGGTTAGGGATTACTGGGTAGTGAGATCTTGGGTTATAGGTCTTCCCTCATGCTGACGTCTCCTATTTTGGAGGCAAAAAACGTTCAACTCAGTGTGAGGCATTAGTACCTCTTCGCCTTGCTCTTACCTTACCCTTGCCCGCTTGCATATCTCTATTAAGAAGGATGGGTACCATAAGTTGTCTTTGACGTTGGTGGACACCAATATCAGGCCTTAGAAGATATAAGCGCCCAAGTCAAATGATCATCCTATCATTATGCATTATAAATGGATGGCTTAGTTGGTGGTGATTTCACTGATGTGCTAGGTAGGGGAGATTCTCAAAGTTATGAATTTGAACTAAAGCTGGTTCTTTGGGGTTAGTTAACTTGCGTTGAATCTCACATGCTTTTCCCTTGTAATCACCTAGTGAGGGTCCATATTACATAGTTGTCACCCTAAATCTTCTAAGTCTTAGCACTCTTGTAGGAGTTGGGAGCACCCGTCATGATCAATATTCAAGAGGCCAAATATTCTTTTGATATCATCCCCCTAACCGGCACCTTCTTCCCATGTACCAGGACTTCAAAATTAGATTGGTAAGGGAGGTTAGATAGAATTTCCAGACCATTGGGAGGATTGCTCTCAGCAAAATAGTTCCCAGGCTCGTCGCCATATCTCGTCCCCGATGGGTGCGTCAATATTACCGTCTACCCTGATTAAACCCACTTTCACTAGGTTTTTGTTCATAATCATGGTTTTATATTGGTGCATTGCTTCATGTAGGCAAAATGGGCATCATCCATCTGCTGGCTTGATTCCTCTTGTTACTTTTTCTTCAAGGCCATGATGCCTACAATTAGAGGTGTTCAATGTCAATATTGTTCAAGCCTTTAAAGTAATGTTCATTGATGATATTTAATCATATGATCCTCATGTAAAGCATATTTAACTAACATGATCAAAATAAACTAATTAACTCATGTAATAATGTTGATAATCTTGATTCTAAATGAGAAAATAAAGTAAAATTTCCTTAGTCACTCAAAAATACTTCCTTAAGAGCCTTAGGGTTCTCTAACTAGTAAACATGCCAAAATGTTCAGTGAAATTAATGATTTTCTTCACTAAATGTTTAAAAATTGCTTGTTAACAACTAAGACCAATAAAATCACATTATATCAACAATATATTTACAAGAAATCAACATATTTAATCAATAGGAAGCAGTTATCATAGAGAAAAAGAGGGTTTTTGTACATACCTGGAGAAATTACATAAAATCCATTAAATCAACATGAAATTTAAGTGTGGGGGAGAGGGGTTTTGATAAATGAATAGCTTTAAGGATGTAAGAGAGTGTGTAAATGTTTAAAATGAGCAAGAGAGTTGTGATTTAAAGGAAAAAATTGCAAATATTGACGCATCGCCTGGGTACTGTGTTTCAATGCTAGGGCTCCTGGGGGTTTTTAAAAGCAACACCCTGACATCAAATAATTGGCTCCTTGGCACTATATTTTTTGAGGAAATAACACCCATGCACTAACTTGTAGTGCTTAGGCACTAACTCGTAGCATTAGTTTGTGTTGGGGCACTAACTTTCCTATGCTTGGTCGTCAACTATCTAGATTGAAACCCATGCACCACTATTTTGGGCACTGGGTGCTATCTTCAAATGATGTTCCTAAGATTTTGGCTACCTGTGTTCTAGATTGTCTGTACCTAGGCGCCAATTAAATAGATTTAGGTTATGGGCTCCGTTAAGGTTATGCCTGGCTGCCAGTCCTACTTCCTTCCTTTGAACTTACCCTTTTGTGGCCTTGATTGTCACCCTTTTCTTATGAATCTATATCATAAAAAAAAAATATAAATATGGTTCTAGATGATAATGACAAGAAATTTGAAACAAAAGACAAAACAACGTGAGATGCTGTGGTTGCCTCCCAATAAGCACTTCAATTAGAGTCTTTAGTTGGACTTTTTCTTTGATGTGCTAGGGATTTCTACTATTTTGATCATTGCTATTCTCTCCTTCCCCATGTTGTTTAATCTGTTCACCTTTCATTAAGCCGTAGGGATATATTTCCAAAGTGCTAACATGCCTTGACCCTTTTATTTCTATCTTCCTTGATATAAGCTTCACTTTTTCTTTATAAGGCCTATTGGACTTGTAAGCTTTATGTTCAAGTTTAGTTAGGGAACAATCCTTGCCTTGGTGTGGGCTACCACTAATTATGACCTTGTTCCACATGTTAATTTCCATGCATGCATCCACCTCAGTTGGATACTTTATCTTTCTGAACATCTTAAAGGTCACCTCTTCTTCTTGCATTCTCATAGTTCGTTCACCATTATCAACATCAATGAGAGCCCTTCTTGTTGCCAAGAATGGTCTCCCTAAAATGAAGGGGATCTCCATGTCTTTTTCTATGTCCAGCACAATAAAGTCAGTAAGGAAAATAAATTTTTCCTCTTTAACTAACACATTTTCAAGGATTCCCCTTATGAGGGCTAAGGATTCCCTATGGGAGGGCTAAACAACGATGAGCTAGCAACAAGGTTATTGATGTAGGGCTAATTTCCCTTAAACCAAGCTTTTGATAAGTAGAAAAAGGCATTAAATTCACACTAGCTCCCAGATTGTAGAGAGCCCTATCAAAAAATTTATTTCCAATTGAACAGGATAAAGTAAAACTACTTGGATGCTTTAGTTTTAGAGGGAGCTTTTTTCAATAGAATTACACTGCACTCTTCTGTCAAAGCAATGGTTTTAGACTTACCCAGTTTCTTCATCCTGGTTAAGATGTCCTCTATGAATTTTACATAAGTTAGCTTCTACTCTAATGCTTCTGCAAAAGGTATATTAATCTGCAACTTTTTAAACACTTCAAAAGAATTATTAAATTGTTGATTTCTATTCTATTTTAGCCTTTAAGTAAATGGGATGTTCTGCATATCTTTAGGCTGCATACTATTAGACACTTTTTATTCTATGCTTTTCACTGGTTCCATAATTAGGTTTTTAGTTATTTTCCATTACTCTTCAGTGACTATAGGCTATTTTTAGGCTTTGGTTCTTTCATCTATTCATTGTTCCTAATGGTAACTACCTTACAATGTTCAATACCTTGTGGTCATCAGTTAGGTTCTGTATTACTAGGCAATGTTCCCTAAGGTCAGTTTGCTAAAGTAGTGGCTAATTGCCTTATGTGAACTTCTAGGTTTTTAAAGGTGGCTGCTTGGCTTAGGAGCAATTGTTTCACCCAATCATCCTGAAGATTGGATGATTCATGTTGCTGGCCTTGCTATTGTTTATTCCTATTTTGGAATTCTGATGGTATTTTTGGCCTAGGGGGTACATTCATTTGGTTATTTTTCCAAGAGAAATTGGGATGATGTCTCCATCTAGGATTATAGGCGTATGACCAAGGTTGGTTACCCTCCCTGTGATTATTTCCTATATAGTTCACTATTTCATGTAGGTAAATGAGTGGGCAATGTGCACCTGAATGACCCTCCTCACAGTAATTAAAGGTTAG
Organism: Delonix regia; assembly: GCA_037074485.1. NCBI lineage: Eukaryota > Viridiplantae > Streptophyta > Magnoliopsida > Fabales > Fabaceae > Delonix > Delonix regia. Next base: position 11,896,521 of record CM073459.1, read on the forward strand.
TTCAGAATTATGTACCTGATGAATTTGATGACTAGGCTATGGTTTCCCTATCACGAAACTATCCAGCCTCTTGTTTATTGCTTTAAATTAGGCAACCACTTTAGCTGAGAATGTAGTCAGTTGATCTACCCCATATAGTCTAATTGGCTTTTTTTTTTTCAGAGTTTATTTCATAGGCCTTGTAATTATTTAAGGTTAGATCTTCTGGGACCTCAAAAGCATCCTCAGGGTACTAGTTCAATAGTGACCATCTTGCAGCCTTATCTACTCGATCCCATGATGATGTGATCAAACCATTACAGAAGATTTTCACGTACTGTTGCTAAGAAAAACCATGATAAGGACATTTTGTAAGTGGATCTTTAAAAAATTCATATGTCTCATATAAGGATTCCAAGGCAGACTGTTAAAAGTTAAAGATATCTTAAAGTAATTTCTCAGTTTTAGTAGGAGAGAAATATTTTGTGAGAAATTTCTACACTAGTTAAGGCCAAGTTGTAATGGATCCATAGGCCTGTAAGTATAACTAATCCTTAGCCCTACCCTCTAGGGAGAATCTAAATAACCTAATGTGACTTTTGAAGGAATCCTACTTACGTTGAAGTTGTCACAGATATCCAAAAAGGTTCTTAGATGTGCATTAGGATCCTTTGAGGGTAAGCCATTGTATCACTTCTCTTTTAGCATCAACATTGTGGCAAAATCAATTTTAAAGTTAATGTTACCGAATATAGGCCTAGCTATGCTAGACTAGATTCCTTCAAACGTTGGGATGATATAATATTTGACCTTCCTTTGGAAGGGTGCATAAACATTTTGGTTGACAACATGGGTGTCATAACCGACTTTTTGGCGGAATAGATAAAATGTGTCTTCTTTGATTCCCAAAAAAGAATTTTGAAAATCAATTTATTTGGAGTCACCACCAAAATTTTTAATGAAAAACTTTAGAAAACCAATTTAAAACAAAAAGAAAAAGGCAATATGGTTTGCAAAATTAGAGATGTGTTCGGGAGTCTATTTGAGTGTGGGGAAGGCGTTAGGCACCCCACAACACCAGTCCATATGGACGGTTACCTTAAACCAGTCAGCTGAAATAGAATATGGCTTTTAATTTATCTCGATTACCCTTTTATTGACATGCATGCTCGTTAAACAAAAGAATCAAAACAGCAAGAATGAAAAAAAACAAATAGATATTTACAAAGGGCAGACTTGACCTAGGATAAGAGCTTAGGGCCTATGAACCCTATGATAGGGATCAAAGTCCACGTAGTTCGACCACAAAGGTGTGTCTATAGGTTGATTATTTGTAAATTTTATGATGAGAACAGGAGAGTTTAAATTGAACAGATTTCCATAAACAAAACGAAATTGAGGTTTGGTCTATGTGTCTTAATTTACGATAATTTGATTAATCTAGCTTTTTTGACCTCTTCATTTTTTCTTTTTAAAATTTTTGTTTATTTTTGGAGTTTTAATCCTTATTTTGAAATTTGAATGAAGTGATTATGAAGGAAGAACTAATCTTTTTTGTAAGAAAAAAAAATTTAATTAACATATTTATTTTTGCATTATTATCATTATTGTTATTATTATATTAAAACAACTACGTATTAATTTTCAGGGTTTATAGAGATTAAAATCTCATACGACCCCAAGTATTCGAGGATAACTGTATTCTCACATGATGATTTGGTGAATGATAGAGGATATTAAAGTGTTTATTTTTGTATTATTCATATTATTATACTTTTTTCTTTTAAAAAAACACATATGTATTGATTTTTCAGGATCTAAAGAGATTAAAATGTCACATAATCCCATGCAATCGAGGAAAACAATATTCTCACACGATAATTTAATAAATAATGGGGAATATTTAATTAAAGTAAAGATTTAATTATCATTATTATTTTTTAAAACAAATGTGTACTAATTTTAGGGATCTAAGGAGATTAAAATCTCACATAATCCCATGCAATTGAGGAGAACAATATTCTCACACGATAATTTCATAAATAATAGGGAATATTTAATTAAAGTAAATATTTAATTATTATTATTATTTTTTAAAACAAATGTGTACTAATTTTAGGGATCTAAGGAGGTTAAAATCTCACATAATCCCATGCAATTGAGGAGAACAATATTCTCACACGATGATTTCGTAAATAATGGAAAATATTTAATTAAAGTATTCACCTTCGCATTATTATTATTTTTAAAACAAATATGTACTAAATTTCAGGATCTACGGAGATTAAAATCTCACATGATCACAAGCACTCGAGGAGAATAATATTCTCACATGATGATTTTCTTAAAACTTTAATTGTATAACCAAAATTAGTTTCACATTGACGTAAGAAGATAAAATAATAATAAAATAGATAAATAATGAAAATAATCCACCCACAACCATTTTGCTATGCATGTCTCTCAAGAAATCCATGCAATTACCCTTCGTATATGACGATGTCTCTTTGGTATATATATATATATATATATATATAATGACATGCCTAATAAAATAAAAATAAAACTAAAAGAAATATGAAATAAAATAAGGTGAAACAAATAGACACATAAATAAATAAAAAAGAATAAATAAACAAAAAAAATTAAATAAGATAAAAAAGAACCCCCACATTTTTGTCATGCACATACCCTCCCATGCATCCATCAAATCTAATGGCACCATGTCCCCTTGGTATATACACACACATATATATAAATAAATAAATATATATTTATATATAAATGTATATATATACATGCATATATATAAAATATGATGAAATGCATAATAAAATAAAATGAAAATAAAGTAAATAATAAAATAAATAAGAAATAAAATGAAGTAGAATAAAATAAAATAAAATACTAAAAAAGTAATAATAAAAAATAATAACAAAACAAATAAAAATGAACCATATTGTGCAGGGGATGATCAGAATTACACGTCTCATAGTCTGTCTTGTTCACCTCCAGCACGTTCATTTGATTCCGTTCACTGTGTCGCTGAGACCTCTAGCATCGTCAAAAGCACAGCCCACAACAAGCGCCACTGCAGTTTCTAGTGAGCGCAATGACGTCTTCTTCACCTGAAACATTGCTCATCTGTTAACCATTGACCTCTCTGCTTTCCAACGCACTCTCCAACAACTCTTTCTGTCTCTTCTTCTTCTTCTTCCTCTCTCAGTTTCTCTCTCCTCTGTTCTCTCTCTCTTTGTCATCTGTTTCAAGTATTCTTATGCATTGAAATGCTTAACTCCTAAACTCTGATCACACCATCAATGTCGAACAGCTCCATGTCCGGCCTCATGAGAAACTTGCTCCTGATGGTGGACGTGAATTGAGTTGCGTGCTTTATCACAACACAATCCTTTAGCTTGTCGTGCTCGATGCTGAGCTAGTTGAGGAACCAGTGGGCCAGTTTACGGACTACGATGGCAGAGAAGAGTTGCCCGCCAAGCCATATGCCATCGCTGGGGCTAACAGATTGTTCGATGATCACGACGCGGAAGGAGTTGACTTTCATGGGGTTGTTGCTACTGGGTCAGTGGCTATGTCCACAGCTCTTACTTATCCTTTAGACACCATTAAGGCTATCATACAAGTTGGTTTGAGCTTTGGTATGGAGTTGACAGCTTTTGTTGCTTCCTGTACTTGTTTGGAACTTTGTCTTTTTCCTTAGAAGGCTTGACGAGAACTCGAACATCACAAACAAAATGAAGGTTTCCTTTGGACAGAGTAAGCTTCACAGTCTTTGGATAGACAAAGGTTATAAACCCAAACATACGCTTCTGCTAGTAAGGGATCCTCACGTCTTGAACAAGTCCATAAATGCTGAAGTAATTTGAAACATCTTCCTCTCTAAAAGTGCCATTTGTTGCGAAGGTCAAGTAGATCTGCCTAGAAGCTGGGTTCACCCTTCTAAGACCACCATTCAAATGATAGCCTGGATCATCCAAACTTGTGCAAATCCTCATTCATCATACGTGTAGCTATAGCTCTTTGGCTATCATTTTGTTGCTCTGTTGCTGAACATTCTTAGATCTGAGAAGCTTATGACACTGGTCCATCATCTCCATCTTGATGGGAGACCCCCACTACCATTGCAACAACATCAACTTCTCCAAGCCCACCATGAAGAAACCTGCATGTATTCTCGTTCTTGCAGTACCTTCTAGCAAAGTAAAGACAAGGCTTCCACCCTAACCCGTTCTTGCACCCTTGCTTTACCATTCACCGGTTCGTCCTCTTCATCCTATAAATCCTTGTTTTTCGTGCCTCCAAATAGGGCTCTCTCCTCCTCTTCTCCTTCTTTGTTGACTGCTCATGGTCCCCCCTTTCTCACGGTTTGGCCACGCCACTCCAAAAGAGTCCTCCTCATCCTTGCTTTTTAACTAGACTGACCATCCGGCCAAAGATATCTGTGCTCACGATCCCTACTTTCTCCCCTTGCCACTATCTACAGCCCCTAGTCGAGCCAAATAAACATGCCTTTTCAGTTTATTGTACAGCCGAGAACGTTGTGCCCTCTTTTTGGCTAGTAAACAGCTCATTTTCTCTCTCCTTCTACCTCATTTTTCAGTTCTCCTCTGCATCTTTCCAATCATAGGTTCACGCTCCACCTTTTCCTGTGAAAGCTGCATCAATCTGCCTACCAACGATTTTCCTTTTTTTTTTTTTTTTTTTTTTCAGCTTTTTCCTGCAGCTTGAGAGTACAACCCCTTTTCCTATTTTATACTAGTTACTTTATGATTTTTTTTATTTCTATTACCATAATTTTTATTATTAATTAATTTTTATTTTTGATTTTTTAATTTTCTATTTTTTTTTGTTATATATTTTTATTATTATTTTTTATAATTTTGCTTTGATTTATTATAATTATTCTAATTTGCTAATTTTATTTTATTTATTATTTTTAGGTTTTGAGTTTATTTAATTGTCTCCCATCATTTTATGTTTAATTTCAAATTCTCTCCCCTAATTGAAAATGTCCCTCGAAGTTTTGTCATTTTTAATTTTCCTATTTGCTTAATTATTAATTTATTGGCAATTAGGGATGGGGTGTTCACAATGGGTATGGTTGTTAACCACTAGTTCAGGTGCTCCACTGCTATTGTCTACCATAATAGGTGATTCTTCCTTTGGATTCCTAGATTGGTTTCTGATTCATCTGTAAGTTCCTTCAATTTTAGAGTATAAAGGCAGGGCTTTTGCTTTTCCTCACTTACTCATGCACGAATGCTTGAAAGATCAGTAATAAGATAGTGCAAAACCCTTAATAATAGCTTCAATCAAATTTAAAACCAAGTCCTAGGCAACAATTCCAAAGACTTGTTCACTGATTGCTATACACGCAAGTTCACATGATCGTGAAAAGTAATAAATAATGAGTAAGATATTGTTTCCATGAGGACTTGGCTATAATTCTAGGCAGATACTACCATTAAGCTTTTAATTCAAGCAAATAGTTTGAATGAATGATTAAATAACTAGACAATAATGCATAATTGAGTAAATAATCAATTAAATGGATCTAGGACTTTGACTTCACCTCAATGTGTAGTTACTTTGTGTGGACAATTACTTTTTTCTTGTATTTTGAATTAGATTACTAACCTAGGGATTCAACTGTTTATGAAGTTCTGTCAAATCATCATAAACCTAACTACTTCCCCTAACTCCCTATATTTCTATGAAAGCCAGCTGAGAAGACAGTTGATATAAACTGCTGCCCAAATCATGGTTATCAAAGACAGTCTAGTGCTACTGTCTGGACTGCTAATTATTACACTTACAAGTTTTTTCACATGTAAATAGAGATTATCTTCATCCAGCTCTTCATTTGGGGTTTCCTAGTCGAGTTAGCCTAAATTCCAATTCAATTATATGGTGATCAAGCTCAAAAAAGCATTAAAGGTAGAATGAAAATAAGTAAGCTAAATTCAGAACATCAATCTTTTAAATTCTATCATACATAAGTAACCCCACAACGGGTTCAGTCAAAATCCTAGGAAAAATCTACTTAGCCTTTCATAGGCATTAGTACAGATTCATAATACATAGAAAGTATAAAGAATGCATAAAGCAGAATAAGAGGGAGGTGTTTTGAAGGGGAAAAACTCTATATAGAGCCCTCACTCTGAAACAAGTCCTCTCTTTAGCAACTCTTAACTTTAGATCTCTTATCAAGTGTTTAAAACACTTCGTTATGCTTGGTGTCCTCTTTGCTTACCCTTAGGATCTTATATATATTTGGGCTTTTGTTGCCACATTCAAGTGCTGAGATATTGGCGCCAGGGCACCTTGTTCAGGGCATAATTGGCACCTGATGATGCCCAAGTACTGTCTTCTTGGCATTTTAGCATTAATTTTTTCGGCCAACACAGTACAAACTTTTAGAATTAGTACTCAAGCACAACTTTTGTGACACTTGGGCACCATCTCTCTGGAATTGGCACCCAGGCACAAATTTTTGTGCCACCTAGGTGCTGATTGTTGATGCTCCTCATTTATGCTACTTTTTTGCCCCTTTCCAAAAAGAAAACATTTAATTTTTTTCTCAACCATGCTTAGTGTAAACTTTTCATATTGTCTATGAAATTTGTGTAACTCTTATCCAAAATTATGATATTTGTTCAATTAATGTTTCCTTAAATGCTTTGCCTTAGAGAGTTATCATGAATCTTGCTCCTTTTTGGACAATAAATAAAAAATAATGATTTAATTATGCATTAAAACATATAATTTTATCAAATAATAAGATATGAAAAAATAATTTTTTTATTTACATATTATGCGATAACTCTTTGAAAGAAAGTTATCTAAAATAATATTGATAGTTGAAACATTTAGATTATAGATAAAATCTCCTTGACCATTATTAAGTAAAGATTTTAGCATTTTTTGTGATAAATTTTCAGGAAATGAAGCCAAAATAGTAGTAGCAAAGAAGGGAGGAAAAGTAAAATATGAAGATTTCACTGCCAGGGCACTAGAAATGCCAATTATAGAGACTCGGTGCCCATGGAAAAAAAAAAAATCAAATGCCTAGGTGGCAAACCTGCACATTGGAATTTTACAATCTAAGGTTCAATGGCCAGGCACTAATACCAGTGTCTAGGCTCTAAAAGACAACCACCCTAAGCTGAAATTTCTAAAAGGATAGCCACTAGGCACCATGAAAGTGATGCCCAGGCACCAAAATAGGGTGCTGGAGCCTAAATGCCAAAAAGTAATTGCCCTGGTGTTGTCAGAAACTTTAACAGAGCAATTAGAGTTCTAGTTGGATTGAACAACCTTGCACCACTAAAACTCAAACTCTGAGGCTTTTGAGGCTTATAAATATGACCTTGGGGAGTGTTGTAGCAGACACCAAGGTAACAAGCATAGAGGCAAGTTGATAAGCACTCCAGAGAAAGGTTTTCTACATGAATAAGAGAGAGTCTATCAAGAAAGCAGCAATTCATGTTGAAAGTGGCCTTCCTTTTGAACTTTCACTCTTTTTTTTTTTTTTTTTTATATATATTTTGATTTTTTGTTTTGAACATATGCCGATGCACGACTAGTAGATTAAAATTAGGATTTTGACTAAACCCTTTTGTGGGGTTAATTTTGTATGATAATATCTTCTTATTGATGTTTTGAATTCAGTTTACTTATTTACATGTGTCCTTAATGCTTTTTTTAGCTTGATCACCTTAGAATTAAACAAGGATTTAGGCTAACTAAAAAGAGAAATCCTAAATTAAGAAATGAATGAAGATAATATCTATCTGAATGTTTAAAGAATAGTAATTATAGCAACTCACAGTTAAGACAATAGTACTTGACTGTCTTAGATAGCCATGATTTGGGTACGTCTTTGTAGGAATGATATCCTACTCACACTTTATTACTTATCATAATAACATGTTTTTTCACGTATAAAATCAAGCAAATAAGCTTTTGCCAAGGAACTGGCTTTTAATTCTGTTGAGGCTATTATCAAGATATATTAATCTCAGTTATTTTGCTTTGCTGATCATTCATGTACTCATGCGTGTATACATGTTAAAATGTAAAAGTTCTACCTTTAGGCATAAAAATCAAAAGAACTTACTAGAAAAATAAAAAATTGACCTAGGCATCAGAGGGAAGAATCACCAACTATAGTGGATGATAGCAGTGGAGTACCTGAATCGGTGGCTGACAACCATGCATAAGTTATCAGCTAGAATGCTAATGTACCTGCACAAAGGAAGTTAGAGACTACATCATGCCAACCTTCAAAGGAATCTAGTCTAGCATAGCTAAGCTCAAAATTGGAAACATTAACTTTAAAATTAATTTTCCCATTATGTATATGCTAAAAGAGAACTGATTGAATGGCTTACTCTCTAAAGATCTTAATGCTCATTTAAGAACTTTTCTAGAAATCTATGACAACTTTAAGGTTAGTAACATTCTCCTAATGCCATTAGCCTTAGGTTATTTAGATTCTCCTTAAAGGGAAGGGACAAGGTTTGGTTAGACTCACAACCTAGTAGATCCATTACCACTTAGGCTCAACTAGTGTAGAAATTTCTAAACAACTATTTCTTTCCTATGAAAATTGAAAAATTGCTAAAAGATATCTTTAACTTTCAGTAGTTTGTCTTAGAATCTAAGAAAATGAACAATTTTAAACATCTACTTAGAAAATTCTCTCATCATGGTTTTTTGGAATAGTAGCAGGTGAAGATCTTCTACAATAGACTGATTGTGTGATTATGGGATCAAGTTGATAAGGTTGCTAAAGGGCCACTATTAAACTAGTACCCTAAGGATGCTATTGAGATCTTAGAAGATCTACCTCAAATAATTACAGGTCTATTAACAAAGTTTTGATAATAGGCCAATTGGAATAATTAGGGTAGATCAACTAACCACATTCCCAGCTAAGGTGGTAGCCCAATTCAAAGCAATAAACAAGAAGTTAGGTAATAGAGAAGCCATAGCCTAATTAACAAATCCTTCAAGTACAAAATTTTGCCCCAACTTGTGAATATTGTAAGGAGGGTCTTTTAGGTACACATTGTCCACTTACTCACCCTGATGAAAGAGTAACTACGCAGGTAATAATCACAGGGCAGGTAACTAACCTTGGTCAAGCATCTATAACCTTGGGTGAAGAAATCACCTAAATTTCTCCTAGAAAAGTAACCAAATGAATGCACCTTCCCCTTAGGCCAGAAATACCACCAGATTTTTAAAATAACTATAAACAATAGCATGGCTAGCAACATTAATCATCTAGTCATCAAGATGACTATATGAAATAGTTGCTCATAAGCTAAGCTGACACCTTAAAAAACCTGGAAGTTCACATGAGGTAATTAGCCACTACTTTAGCAAATAGACCTCAAGGAACATTATGTAATAGTACAAAACCTAACCCAAGATTATAGGGTACATTGTAAGGTAGTTACCCTTGGGAGTAATGAATAGTTAAAAGAACCAAAGCCTAAAAATAGTCAATAGTCACAAAAAGGTAATGGCCAATTAACTAAAAACCTGATTGAGGAAATAGTAGAAATTACAGAGGAAAGTTGTCTAATAGTATGCATTTTAAGAGTATGCAGAATATCCCATTCCCTCAAAGTGTCATAAAAGTTACAGATCAATATACATTATCTGAGGCATCGGAACGGATGCTAACATATGCAAAATTCATTAGGGACATTCTATCCATGAAAAAGAAACTAGGTAAATATGAAACTATTGCATTGATAGAAGAGTGCAATATAATTCTATAAAAAAAGCTGCCTCTAAAACAAAAAAAGGGTCTGGGCATGTTAGCATTATAAGAATATATCCCTACGACTCAGTGAAGGGAAAACATATTAGACAATGAGGGGAAGAAAAGATTAGCATTGATAAGCACCCTAGACATCCTTAGGACATCAGAGAAAATGTTTAGTTGAATACTCTAACTGAAGCACTTCTTGGAAGGCAACCCAAATTTCTTACAACTTTTTTTTGTTTTGTTCTCTTTCTTCTTTTTGCTAGTATTATTAGGATTTCATTGAAAAATACCTTTTAAAAGCTCACTTAAACTTTTGGAAATCTATGAAGAAAGGAGTTCAACACCTCAAATTGCAAAAAACTCAAAGAAAGCTACTTAAGGAATTAACGCCTACATGCTAGAAATCATAAAGGAAAACTGTCTAATACTAAGCATTTAGTCCCATCCACATTCCTAGAGTGACTTAGTGCTTTTGTGGAATGTGCAATCTTATTCCTATGACTTAAACAAGTCGGTAGTTTTAATTTTAAAATTTATGAAGTCGCTAATGAGGTCAACAACTAAATTGTAGATTCAAAATCTTTATCATTTAAAATATAAGACTTTGTTTAATTTATTACAAAATATTAAAAAACTGGAAAAAAAATTAAAAATTTTAACAATTAAATTACATATTTAATTCTAACATATAAAAATTTGTTTGTTATTTACTATTAATCAAATATTTAATATTTATAGATAAAATTAAAATAAAAGAAACTATAAAACTTGGAAAGTGAGTGTGAACACCCCACCTGAATTAACAATAATAATAATCATGGTAATAATAATAAATAGAATTAAAAAAATTCTAAAAAAAATAATAATAATTAATCAAAACAAAATTGCAAAAGGCAAAAAAAAAAAAATAGAAGTAATATGGAAAAAACCAAATATAAGAACCAAATATAATAAAAACGAAAATTCAAGATATATGTTTGAAGAAGAGACATGGCAATCATCTTGAAAAGAAATAAAATGAACAAGGCCACATACTTGAAATGGAATTGCAAAGCACTCTCACTTGCTCACACTCACACACTCTCACATGCTCATTTGCTCCCATATGCTCACTTGCCCTCACACACATGACACACATCACTCTCACACACTCACACTCTCACTCACAGACACACATCCTCACACACTCACACTCTCACTCTTAGACACTCTCACCCATGGACACACACACTCACTCACTCCCAATGCATACACTCATGCACACACATGCACAAGAGGACAAGGAGGACAAAAAAGCAAGAGAGAGCTGGTGGTTCAGAGGAGGCAGAAAGTGGAGTGGCTGGTGCAGAGAAAGGAGAGAGTGGCATGGCTGAAAGTGGCAAAAAAAGGAGGGGACCGTGAGCCGGAAGTGTGTGGCTGGAAGTTGCAGAAAAAGTAAGGAGAAAAGGGAGCAACGTGGCAGAAAAAAGGAGGTGGACTGGAGCATAAAGGGAGGAGTCCTCGGCTGAGAAGAGGGGGAGCTAGAGAAGAGAAGAGAGGAAGGAAAAAGAAGGTAGAAACCACGCTGAAAGGGAGAGGGAACCACGTGACCGAGAAAGGAAAAAGAGCTAAAGAGAAGAGGGAGAGAAGAAGAGAGAAACTGAGAGAAAAATGAGAGCTGAAGGGGAGAAGTAGAAATCGAGATGATGAGTTGAAATCGAGAGAATAAGAGACAAACCAAAAGCTGAATGAAACTAGAAAGTGAGGCAGCAACGTGAGGGAGAAAACAGAAGAGAAAACAAAGCAGAAACCGAGAAGGAGAGAAGCTGAACGAGAGGCAGAAACCGAGAAGAAAGGAAGAGGAGGTGCAAGCCGTGAGAGTGCAGAAGCAGAACGTGTTGAAACCGAGAAGATATGAGTTGAAGCTAGGGAGAAAAATCTGAGCTACAGCGGTGAACTGAAGCCACAACGATAGACTGAGAAGACAAGAACCAAACCGAGAGGAGGAGGAAAGGAACTGAACCGAATGCAAGCTAAGAAGGAGCAGAACTGAAAGCCATCCATGTGGAGTAAAATCTTCTATTTTGGCAGCCCAAAACAGAGTTTAACAGAGAGCCTACTGCAGACCGTAGAGAGAAAGAGAAGCTGAGAGAGAAGGGTGGAGAGGAAGGCTGTTGGAGGAGGACACAGAGCGAGAAAGAGCTAAGGTACTTTCATGGGAATTAGGAGGAAGAAGAGGCTACTGAAGGGTAGGAGAACAACCCTGAAAACCGAGAGAGAGACGTTGAAAGCTGAGGGAGACCGAGAAGGATTTGCAGTGAGCCAATGAGGGAGAAAGATTGCTGAGGGGAGGAATTACGGTGCACCAAGGGAAGCCGAGTAGAATTGCTGAAGGAGGAGAGTCACTGGGAAGAGCAGCTCACCAAGGCTGAACCAGGTAATCCTCACGCATGCATGTGGATGTTCATGCTACAGTGCATTTCGTTTGTCTCTATTCAGCCTCTTTGTTTTCTAGTTTATTAGTTAATTGATAGGTTAATTAATGTGTTATTATTTATTATTAGTATTGTTATTTGGGATTAATAATTTTTTTTTAGCTTTATAAGCAAAGTTTTAAATTAATTATCGAGTGAGTACATTGTTCTCCCCGGATGTTTGGGATCGTGTGAGATTTCGATCCCCTTAGATCCCAAAAAAATTTAATACATATTTGTTGCAAATAATAATATTAATACAAAACAATAATAATTAAATATTTAATTTCATTTAATGATTTTTCATTATTTATGAAATTATCGGGTGAGGATTTTGTCCTCCTCGATTGCATGAGATCATGTGAGATTTTAATCTCCTTAGATCTTTTTAAGAATAGCACATTTGTTTTCAAAACAATAATTATTAAATATTTAATTTAATAACTTTCCATTATTTATGAAATTATCATGTGAGAATATCGTTCTCCTCGATTACGTGGGACTATGTAAGGTTCTAATCTCCTTAAATCCCTATAATTAATTCAGGAATAATAATAATATTAATAATAATAATAACAATACAAAAAAAATAAATAAATGGACCATAATTAAATATTTATATCGAAATTATCGTGTGAGAATATCGTTCTCCTCGATCGCGTGGGATTATGTGAGGTTCTAATCTCCTTAAATCCCTATAATTAATTCAGGAATAATAATAATAACAATACAAAAAATAAATAAATGGACAATAATTAAATATTAACTTTGATTAAATATGTATACCAAATGTATCGTGTGAGAATATCGTTCTCCTCGATTGCGTGGGATTATGTGAGGTTCTAATCTCCTTAGATCCCTATAATTAATTCAGAAATAATAATAATATTACCTCTATCTAATAATAATAATAATATAATAATAATTAAAAAAACAATCATAATTAAATATTCATTCTAATTAAATATTTCCCATTTTTTACGAAATTATCGTGTGAGAATATAGTTCTCCTCAAATACTTGGGGTCGTGTGAGATTTTAATCTCTTCAAACCTCGAAATTTGGTACATACTTGTTTGAAAGATAAATAATAATAATGATGATAAATAGATAAAATAATAATAATGTAAAAACGAATATTTTAATTAGATTATTTACAAAATAAATAAAGTCAGGGCTTTATAAAATTTAATTGATTAAAATGCCATGTTCAAAAATTCCAAAAATGGCTTTCTATTATAATTTTGTTCTAATTTCAACAATCAATCCAGATTTTAAAAAAGGAAATAAAAATAAAAACAAGTGAAACAAAAAAGAAAAAACAAAAATCCAAAAAATACATAAATACAAAAAATAAAAAAAAGATGATTTGATTTTCGTCCTAAATTCAAAGGTGAATTCCAATTTTGAAAACCCAAAAAAAAAAACAAATAAATCTAAAAATTCAAAAATATTCTTTTTATAACTTCACTTCAATTCCAAACAATATGAACTCCTAAAATTCCTAAAAATCTTATCCCATAATTATTTCATTTAAATTTCAAAATTAAAATTAAAATTCCAAAAATAAACAAAAGAATTAAAAGAGAAAAAAATGAAGAGATCAAGAGAGCTAGATTACTTAGGTTGCTGTATATTAAAACACACAAATCCAAATTCCAATCCTGTTTTGTTTACAAAAAGCTATTTAATTTGAACTCTCCTATTCTCATCACAAATCAAAAACCACCAACCCACAAACATGCCTCTTGGTCGAACTACGTGGACTTTGATCCCTATCGCAGGGTACGTAGGCCCTAGGCTCTCATCCTAGGTCAAGTCTGCCTTTTGTAAATATCTATCTGTTTGTATGCATTTTCGCTTTTTTTGTCTCCTATGTCTAACATGCATCCATGTCAATAAAAGGGTAATTGAGATTAATTAAAGGCCATATTCTATTTCAACTGACTAGTTTAAGGTAACCGTCCTTATGGGCGGGTGTTGTGGGGTGCCTAACACCTTCCCCACACTCAAATAGACTCCCGAACCTATCTCTAATTTTGTAGACCATTTCGCATTTTTCGTTTTGTTTTAAATTGGTTTTCCAAAGTTTTCTATTAAAAATTTTGGTGGCGACTCCAAAGAAATTTATTTTCAAAATTCCATTTTTGGGAATCAGTTTTAAACTTTTTATTCTATTCCATTGAAAGGTCGGTTACGACAGTGAGCCAACAAACAAATTTATCAAATTAGCTCATTTAACTTGCAAATTAAGTGGATCGAACTTGTTTGACACTCCTATATTATTTGAGCTAAAAACTCTAACCAAAATAAAAAAAAAAAAGGGTTAAACAAGCTAATCTAGCAAATAGTGTTTTGAAAGCCATAATTTTAAACTTAAGGAAGAAATTAAGGTAGGCATGATATGATTAGGTGCCTTAAAATATCATAGGGCAGGGCATCCCTACAAAATTAAGCCCTAGTTATGGGTGGACCCATGAAGAAGATTAGCAAGTTGTGTGACCACGAAGGGAGTTTTACTAGATTTGAATTTTTTGTAGTTGAGAATTTTTTTTTTCCTTGCATTTAAGGGGACCTGAATCATTACATTTGTATCCAATTATTTAAATTTTTAATAAATATTATACAATTTCTAATGATTTTTTTAAATTTTGAACCATTGAATTTTTGTCTTATAATTTAAATTTTATCAAATTCACTTGCATTTAAATTTCTTAGTTCACCAAATCCATTTCCATTTTTTACCTTTATGTTGACTACCTTCAGCTTGTGACATAGTCTCAACCTTTCTGAAAGCCAATCTTAGCTTTGTGGCTAATAAAGCAATGTAAAGTGTACAACAAAGAACAATAAGGGCAAAAAAGCTAATGAAATATCGATAAATGAAATGTCATTCTAAATTTTTTCCAGTTTTACAAGTGCATTTCATATACTTATTTTATGTACTTTCCATTGCTTAACCTACTTGTTTCTTAAATATTTTATTGTTCTTATGTTCTTTTATATGTCATGTAGGGTTTTAGGTGCTAGAGAGAATTTGGAAACAAGTCTAGAAGATTTGATAAAGAGCAGAATTGCGAACCAACAATGTGCCTTAAAATAGTCATAAATTCTTCTATATTGCTTAATATGGAGAGCTTCCAAATTCTGGTAAAAGTTGACATCCAAGATCAAGGAAGCCATGAATACTTTGAGTGTCTTTCAAACAAGTTTTCCTATCTTCTACTTTTCCGTGATTTATTTTTCCATTGAAGATTTGATTTCCATATTGCTAGGCTAATTTTCTTTTATGTTAAGGGGTGGAAACCCTAAGATTTTATGTTTCAAGTTTGAAATTATTGTGTTTTGACAACTAAGTTGGTATGATTTTCCAGATTTAATTCTCAATGATTATGCTTTTACTTGTTTATTAGTCTGGCCATCTAAGCTTGTTATTAGTATAATTGTTGATAGTTTGAGATTGTATGTGTCATGATTCTAAATCAAAGTAGCAACTTGTTAACCAATGAATTGTTTTATTCATTTCAAGGAAAATCTAACCAAGAGTGGAATGTCTACATTAGGCTAGAAACTCTTGAATAGTTATGCTTTCTATTGCAATTGTTAATCGAATTTAACAAAAGTTCCTAAATCAATTTTCAAGGGTTAGGTTTAGAACATTTCAAGCTGAACTATTACAAAAGCTAGATAATTAAACAATCTAGTTATCTAAACAATTGACTTAGTAAGAATTGGGAAGCACAATAATTGAAAACTAGAACATACGTGTGTTAGTAGTGGAACCAATCCCTAATTGATTCATTATCATCTGATGAATCTATTAGATTCAATTATTTTTGTTTCATGCTCTTTTTTGTGTTTTAATTTCCAAAATTTATTTCCATTCCAATCAACACTTAGTTCAGTTACACTAGAGTCCTAGGTGTCATTACATCTTAGTTTTCTTAGTTTCTAAGGGTTTTGTTTTAAATTAAATTTAAATCAATTCTACAATAACTGATTGAATTAATTCCTCGATGGATCAATATTGTATTCACACTTTACTTGAAAATTCTCATGACTACATAGGGTTTTAATTTTAGTAGTTTGGGGACTTTTCAAAATTTTGGCACTATTGTTAGGGAATTACATCTCTATTGGATTATTTCCCAATGATTTTGATTTAATTTAAAGTTGTCTCTTTCTAGTTTTCTTTTTGCTTATTCTCATTCTTTTTAGCTTCTTTTCTTTTTAAAATGTGTTCTTTGATTCTTCTTTTCTTTTGTCAGATATATACTTAGTTCTAGTTTTGCATTGTCATATAGGTGCTTGGTAAACCCCAAACCAAAGACAGAAAATCTTTGAAAGCTTAAATTGACAACTCTCTTTTTACAAGGAGGAATTGATCAAACCTCCTTAGGGACCACCATCACCTGAATCTCCCTAAACTCCTACATAGCATTCTCCTTCCAATCTTGATTCCTCTAGTCACCTTTCAACTCTAATTTTGACTTAAGTATCAAATTAAAGAAATGGCTCAGAATAATAGCAACAAAACCTTGTAAGAACTTGCTCCATGAAATCTTTATGTGGAGCCTTTATACATCCAATACCCAGTAGTGGAAAAGGGTTTTGAAGTTAAAATAGGTTGATCAACTTACTTTTCAAATCTCATGGCTAAGTGGGGAAAGATCTTAGTAAACATCTTAGGAGGTTTCAAGCTATTTGTTATACACATAGGCCAATGAAAATGACAGAGGATCAAGTTTTGCTTAGTATCTCTCCATTCTCTTTAAAAGGACATGTAAAGTACTGGTTTTTTTATTTACTTCTTGAGTCAACTAACAATGGACTAAAATGAAGAGGAGCTACTTTCCATCTTCTAAAGATGGCAACCTCATAAAGGAGATATGTGGTATTAAGCAAAAACCATGAGAGACAATTTATGAGTATTGGAAGAGATTTTAATGCTTTTGTGCTAGCAACCCTAATCATAAAATCACGAAGCTATTACTTTAGTATTCCTATAAAGGGTTCATATATACTAATAGATTGATTCTTGATGCATCTAATGGTTGAGCCTTGGTACGTAAAACTCCTACTAAAGCAAGAAGGTTGATTCAAACAATGGAAGAAAACACCCGGTAATTTAGCACAAGACATGATTATAAAAGAGTAAATGAGGTTGATACAAGCTCATTGTAGAAACAACTTTCTCAATTAGCCTCTATTGTTAAGCAAAATGGCAAAGACATAAATCATTGCTAATGTTATAACCCCAAAACCATGTGGAATTTGTTTGCAACTTGGTTATTATACAGATGGATGTACAACATTGCATGATATGGATTAAAATGCCATTTCTAGTCTTTTTATTGATAATCAATGTCTACCATACCATTAATAGGAATGCAATCAAGGTAACTCTTATAGTGGATGTCAATTCAAACCTCAAGGTTTTCTAAAGCAACAATTCTGCAAAGGCTTGAACTAATTAGCCTTTAAAATTCTAGTTCTTCATTGGAGGAAATGGTGAAATATATGGCCTTAAATCATATTCTATTACAACAATTAGTGTCTCAAATGCATTAAAATACATGCAATTTCAACAAGAGACAATTAATGTGTCTAATTGTTTTATTAGCTATATAACTGAACAAGTTGGAATCCCAAATATCCAACAAGAAACCCTCACAGGCATAACTTAATCCCCACATCCAAAATGCTAGTGGTATTACTTTTAGGAGTGGCAAAAAATCTGATTCTCCATTTACGGATAAATCATTCAATGATATTAATCAAGGGTTCAAATTACTTGTTCATGAACTTTAAAAAATAATTCCACCATCCCAAGACAAAAACCAACATTGTGTGCATATTTTATCCCAAAATCCCATGATTACTTAACAAAGGAGTGTAAAACTCCTACCTTTCCCTTAAAGGTTTGCTCAATCTAAGAAAGAGGAGTTTCAAATGGGAATTTTAGATGTGATAAAAAAGATGGTAATCAAATAATGGCCCAAATATGCTAAATCTTTTGAAAGAGTTATACACCAATAAAAGAAAACTAAAAGGCAATGAATTTGTGCAACTTAGAGAACAAGTGTTAGTCATTTTCCAAAAGAAGTTGCACATGAAGTGCAAGGATCCTAGTTTATTGTCTATCCCTTGTATTATTAGAGATAAATGCATGTTAGACTTAGGGGCTGCCATTAGTGCTATGCCTTTGATTATCTTGCAACTATCTCTTGCTTACCTAGTGAGGGTAGTTGAAGTTGAACTTGTTAAGTAAATGAATTAGTTTTCCTTGCTCATTTTTACATCCTTGACATGGAGAATAGTATTCTTGAAATCCCACACCAATTCTACAAGGGAAACCATTCTTCAAAGTGGCATGATTGATAATTGATGTTTATGAAGGGTAATTAACAATGGAATTTGATGGTGATGTGGTCAAATTTAATTTGTTTGACACTATAAAACGTCCATTAGAACATGAATCTTTATGTTGCACTGAAATTTTTGATGAACTTGATGATTTAATGTAGAAAAAGTTTTATCATGACAAAGTTGATAGCTAGCATTTTGTACTTGCTAATGGCTTGCAGATAAAACATGTTGTTGAAGATGCAATCTTGAACCTTAAGGAAGATGTGAAAGATGTGGTGGCTACTTTTGAATCTTTGCCTCTTTTTCCTCCTAAAGAGGGAGGCAATGATACAGTATCAGTTATCATTAGAAATAACCTTACTGAGCTTTGAAAGGAAAAGCTTATTCAAGTATTAAAGGAACATTTTGTTAAGCAGAGGAAATAAAACTAGAGCTTAAGGAAGGCAACCTATCACAAGATGAGCATTAGAGATAAGATTTGATCATTCTCTCTCTCTCATTTTACTTTTTATTACACTTTCCATATTTGTTCATGTTGTATGCCTTCTTTTGTTTCATCTTAGCTCTTACTTTTGTCTTACATTATGGACAATGTAAGAATTAAATGTAGGGGAGAGGCCAAGACTAAGTAGGCTAAGTTTAGCATTTGGTAAGGTGCCATGTTAGAGTCATAATTGTTTGAACAAAAAGTATGTTGCTTTGCTTTGTTTTATAGTTGAACCATGATCTTATTCTTTTGTTGATAAGTTTTTATGATGTTATACTCTTTTGAATATGATAACTCTATAAGGAAAGTTATCTAAAGAAACATTAATTAAACAAATATTGCAATTCAAGATAAAAGTTGCATGGATTTCATAGATAATTTGAAAAGTTTTTTGCTGACATCAATTGAGAAAAGAATTACATGTTTTCTGTTAGGAAAAAAAGGGCAGAAATGGAGCAAAATTACCAAAATTCAAGAACCTGTACCTAAGCGCTTGAAGGAGGGCGTCTAGATACCAAAAATAGAGAACTAGTGCCTAGGTGCAACAAGGTAGAGCCTGGGCACTACTTCTAGAAAGATAGTGCTCAGGTGCCAAAGTCCAACGCTCAGGCACTAATTTAAGAAAGATGTTGCCCAAGCACCAAAACTAGTGACTTGGCCCATATAGCTAGATGGACCTCACTTGGGTGCACTATTAAAAACCTTAATTTGCTTTGATGATTGAGAGCTCCATACTCGACCCATACTCCATTTTTAGGGTTCTTGAGGCCTATATATAGGGTCTTAAGGGCAAGTAGCTAAAGCACCAAGTGAGAGAATAGTGGGAAACGCTAGAGAAGAAATTTGATTTAAGAATTTCTGAGGAGAGGGTTTGCTTTAGAGTGAGGGCTCTGTAAAGAGTTTTTCCCCTTCTGAACTCCTCCATTTCCTTTTTCTTCATGTATTCATTATACTTTTCTTTGATATTTAAATATGTACTAATGCCTATGAGAAGCTAAATAGCTTATTCCTAATAGGATCCATATATTCATTGTTTGCATAATTACAATTTGCAGCAAAGATAACAGTACTTGATTATCTGTGATAACCATAATTAGGTCTTGAAGTTATAAGGATCTTATCCTAGCTAATTTCCATAGACATATAGGGAATAAAGGGAAAAGAACTCAACATGTATGAATTCAAAAGAAGCATATAAGAAGGTAAGAATCCAAGGTTAGCAATATATTCATAAGGTAAAATAGAGCAATAATCACAACAAAAACCAACCCTGCATGTGCTGAGGACTCAAAATCCAAGGTTGTTAAAATTATGCTTTAATCAATAGTAGAATTTGTATTTACAGTTGCTCACATAATTCTTAATCTCACAATTTATGAATAGGCTTGTCAGTGAACATTGAACTCAAGTCTTTAAGGGATTGACACATACTTCATCATTATATTACTTGTTGACCATGTATACTTGCATGTGGTATTATAACTTGGTTTTAATTGAACCAACAAGTTTTTGGTGTCGTTGCCAAGGAATTGGAGTCTAATTTTATTGACACTATTTTTAAGTATTATAATCTAAAAGGTTGTCTTCTACGTCATGTGTTCTTGCATACGTATTAGAGGCAAAGTAGAGATTCTGCCCTTAGACCCTTAAATTGAGCATACATGCAAACAAATCTGAAACTAACCACGGAGTCAATCGGAGGAATCATCTACCATGGTCAACGTCAATAGTGGAGTTCTTAATCCAAGGGTTGACACATAAGCCCATGTTGACAATGAGAATATTGACTCACTTACTTGAAGGAAAGTCAAGGACTACATGATGCATGATGCCAACTTTTGAGGGCATTTAGTCTGACAAAGATAGGCTAGAAATTGGTAACACAAATTTTAAAATAGATTCTATTCTATGATGAAGCTCAAAGAAAAAATAATTAATGGCCTACCTTTTGAAGATCTAAATGCTCATTTAAGATCTTTTTTAGAGATTTGTGATAACTTCAAGGTTGTAGGCAATTCTTCTAAAGCCATTCACCTTAGGTTGTTTAGATTTTCATTAGAGGGCAAAGCCAATGACTAGTTAGATTCACAACCTAGTGAATCCATAACTACTTGGGCCCAATTAGTACAAAAATTTTTGAACAAGTATTTCTCTCTTGCTAAGACTGAAAAACTTATGAATGACATTTTTAACTTTTATCAATTTGAATTAGAATCCTTATATGGTGCTTATAAGTAGTTTAAGGAATTGCTTAGAAAATGTCCTTACCATGGTTTCTTTAAGGAGCAATAGATTTGAATCTTCTATAATGTATTGACCCCATCCTCTAGAAATCAAGTAGATGGAGCTACAAGAGGATCACTTTGAACCAATACCCTAAAGATGCATTTGAAATACTACAAGATCTTACCTCATACAACTACAAGGCTTGCGACAGTGCTTATGAAAAATGAACTGCTGCAGTAATTGAGGTGGACCAATTAATAACATTCTTAGCAAAGGTGGCAGCCCAATTTGAAGCAATGAATAAAAGGTTAGATAATCAAACTTTAAAGAGACAACATCAATAATGCATCAAGTAAACATTTTTGTGCAATGTGAATATTATGGGGAGGGACATTTAAGTGCATAATGCCTACTAACATATCCAAAAGAAACAGTGAATTATGTCAGTAGCAATTTCAAGGGAAACCTACCAATATCTAATACTTACCATCGTAGTTAGAGGAATAACCCTAACTTATCCCAGAAGAATAATCAACTGAATGCACCTACCCTTAAAATTGATGCACCCCCAAGTTTCCAGAATGATAGGTAGTAGCATAACTAGAATCATGAATCATCTAGTTTGGAAAATGATTGGGTGAAACAATTACTATTAAGCCAAGTTGCCACTTTGAAAAACTTGGAGACATATATGGGGTTGTCAACTAATACCTTAGCCAATAGATTGCAAGGAACCTTGCCTAGTAACATAGAGCCAAACCCTAGGTCATAAGGAAAAGAGCAGTGCAAGGCAGTTAACCTTAGAAGCAAAAGATTGTTGGTAAAGCCTGAACATAAACATTGCCCATAAAAAAATTGAAACAAAGGAGATTGAGGACCACGAAACAAAACTGAAAGAGAATAACAAATTGATTAACAAAAAATAAAATATTTTTTCCCTCAAAAATTGAAATAGAAGAATCTAGACTTATTTAAAAAGGTTGTAGGTAAACATACCATTTACAGAAACCTTGGAACAATTTTTGACATATGCCAAATTCATGAAAGACATACTAACAAAAAAGAAGTGGTTGGAGAAGCACAAAATAGTGGCTTAACAAAAGAATGCTCTGTAATTCTGTAAAAGAAATTGCCTCCTAAACTCAAGGATTTAGGAAGTTTTACCATCGCTTGCTTTATCGGTAATATTTTCTTTCGGAGATCTCTATGCAATTTGAGACCTAGTATAAATCTAATGCCCATCTTTATCTTTCAGAAATCAAGTCTTAGGGAAATTATTCCTACATCAGTCACCTTACTATTAGTTAACCAATCCCTAGTCTTGCTAAAAGGAATATTAGAAGACATCTTAGTTATGGTAGAAAAATTCATATTCCCTATATACTTCATCATCTTAGATATGAAGATGGATAAGGATATCCTAATCATCCTAGGTAGGCCATTCATAGCAATAAGAGGAGACTTAATTGATGTACAAAAGGGTGAGTTGACTATGAGGGAGAAGGACTAAGAAGTAAGATTCAACATACAGAAGGCAATAAAACACCACAGTGAAGAACCTGAACGTATGTCAATAGAGTGCATTACAAACCACTCATTACATTTCTACTTATTATGGAACCTTAGGGTGTTGATGGAAGCATTTTAAGGTGACTAATGTAATTTTGTTAAGTTTTCTCACTTAGAATCATAATTGCCAACAGCATTACATGATTTAATCAATTTATTTTGAACATTCGTATTGAATATGCTTTATATGAGAATGCTATGTTTGAATATCATCAATAAACAATGCCCTATAGGCTTAAACAACACTGACATTGAAGAGACCTGATTGTAGGCATCATGACTCCAAAGATGAAGCAACAAAGGGAATTAAGCCAGCCAATGGATGATGCCCACTTTGCCTCACGTGAATCAATGCATAGATTTCAAACTATCATTATTAATAAGAAGCCATTTAAGAAGGGTGGAATCAAGGTAGATGGTGATATTGGCACATCCACCATGGCCAGTGATAACAATGAAGCTCTAGATCCAAGAGTTGACACCCAAGCCTAGGTTGTCAAAGAGAATACTAACCCACCTGCTCAAATAAAGGTCAAGAATTACATCATCCAAACATTCAAGGGTATTCAGTCTAGCATTACTAGGGCAAAAATTGGTAACATAAACATTAAAATGGATTTTGCTACTAAGATGATGCTAAAGGAAAATAGGTTCCATGGCTTACCCTTTGAAGATCCAAATGCTCATTTAAGATCTTTTCTAGAAATATGTGACAACTTCAAGGTGGCAGGTATTTCTTTGGAAGCCACTTGCCTTAGGTTGTTCAGATTTTCTTTAGAGGGAAGAGCCAAGGACTGGTTAGATTCACAACCTAGTGGATCCATAAACTCTTGGGCATAACTAGTACAAAAATATTTGAATAAATATTTCTCCCTTATAAAGACTGAAAAACTTTTGAAGGGTATATTTAATTTTTAGTAATTTGAATTAGAATCCTTATATGGGGCTTATGAATAGTTTAAGGAATTGCTGAGAAAATGTCCTCTCCATGGTTTCTCTAAGTAGCAATAAATTTGAATTTTTAATAATGGACTGACCCCATCATCAAGAAATTAGGTGGGTAGAGCTATGAAAGGGTCACTACTAAATGAATATCTATAAGATGTTTTCTTTGGGAGAGCGCTATGTGATTTGGGAGCTAGTATACATTTAATGCCCCTCTCAATCTTTTAGAAATTAGGTCATAGGGCGATCAATCCTACATCAGTTACCTTACAATTAGTTGACCAATCCCTTATGTTCCCAATGGGAATATTGGAAGATGTCCTAGTTAAGGTAGAAAAATTCATATTCCCTATAGATTTTATCATCTTAGACATGGAAGAGGACAAAGACATCCAATCATCCAAGGTAGGCCATTCTTAGCAACAAGTGTTGCCTTAATTGATGTACAAAAGGGTGAGTTAACCATAAGGGTTCAAGATCAAAAGGTAACATTTAACATATTGAAGGCTATAAAACACCCTAGTGAAGAACCTGAATGTATGTCCATAGAGATAGTAGAGTGCATTACAGAACCCTCAGTGTAGAATGTGCTAACCTTAAATGCATTAAAAGCTTTTTTAGTCTTAACTGATGAAAAAGAGGATGAAGAGTTCTTAAAGTTCCTAAATTAGCTATAGTTTAGTTCTAAATTTAGGAAAGTCAATCATCAAAGATAGCCTTTAGACTTATATGAGTCTACTATGAAGAGAATGAAACCATCAATAGAGGAGCCCCCAAAAGTGGAGTTGAAACAACTTCCCTTGCATTGTTGATATGCATTTTAAGGAGACTCATATACTTTACCTCTAATTGTTTATGCATAACTAGCATCTGTGCTAGAGGAAAAAACTACTAAGAGTGCTAAGAGAGTAGAAAATTGCTATCGGATGGACCATAGCAGTCCATCCCTTTGCACACAAAAGATCCTAATGGAAGAAGGAAGTAAGCCCAACATTTAATAACAACAAGGACTTAACCTTGTCATGAAAGAGGTAGTAAAAGAAGTAGTATTCAAGTGGCATGATGTTGAAATTATTTATCCCATTCCTAATAGTTCATGGGTAAGCCCAATATAGTGTGTGCTGAAAAAGGGAGGAATCACTATTCTGACTAATGAAAAAACTGAGTTAATCCCTAAGCACACTGTCACTAGTTGGTATGTATGCATGGACTACAGAAAACTAAACAAAGCCACCATAATTGACCACTTCTCACTACCATTTATTGATTAAATGCTAGATAGACTTGCAGGAAAGTACTTATATTACTTTCCAGATGGATATTATGGATACAATCAAATCGAAATTTCCCTGAAAGACTAACTAAAAACCAATTTCACATGACCTTATGACACCTTTGAATTTCAATTGATGCCATTTGGACTGGAGGTGCATGATGGCCATTTTTTCTAATATGTTTGAAAATGGGTTGGAGGTGTTCATGTATGATTTCTATGTCATTATGAAATCCTATGATGAATGTCTGGAAGTTCTATCTAGAGTCCTAAAATGCTGCAAAGAAACAAACCTAGTTCTAAAGTGGGAAAAATGTCATTTCATGGTTGAATAAGCTATAGAAAGCCAAGCTTAAGACCATTAAAAAATTGGCACCACCAATCTTTGTAAAAAGGGTGAGCAGTTTCCATGGAGATGAAAGCTTTTATAGATGGTTTATGAAAGATTTTTCAAAAATTTCAAAACCTCTAAGTACCTTATTGGAAAAAGATAAACCTTTCTTATTTGAATGCTTTCAATGAATTAAAACATAGGTTAGTTACTACACTAGTTATCACAGTGCCTAATTGGTCTTGACCATTTTAATTAATATGTAATGCTAGCGATTTTGTAGTAAGAGCAGTGCTTGGGCAAAAAGAAGACAATCTTTTCAAAATCATCAACTATGCCAACAAAACAATAAATAATGCTCAATTGCATTACACAACCACTAAAAAGGAGCTACTAGCAGTAGTGTTTATAATTGATAAGTTCTGATCCTATTGGATCAGAACCAAGATGATTGTATATATGGACCATGCTACAGTCAAACTTCTAATCAATAAAAGGGATGTTAAACCTAGATTGATTAGATGGGTTTTGTTACTATAAGAAATTGATTTAGAAATATGTGACAGAAAGGGTTGTGAAAATAAAATAGCCAATCATCTATCAAGGCTTGGAAATATAGAGTACATAATAAGGTAGCTCTGGTTTACCACCCCTAAACGAATGGACAAGCTGAAGTATCAAATAGAGAAATTAAAACCATTTTAGAGAAAATAGTCTGTCAATCTTGTAAGGATTAAGCAGTAAAGCTAGATGATGCTCCATGAGCCTATCGTATAGGATTTACTTACCGTTTAGGCATGTCCCCCTAACAATTGGTATTCGGCAAGGCATGCCATCTACCATTTGAATTGGAACATAAAGCATATTGTGCCATCTAGAAACAAAACTTTATCCCAAGCATTTTTTTTCTCTGTATCTTTCATTTTGATTTCTTATTTATCACCATCCATTCTAGAATTTAAATATACTTTGTTTAATTTTTGTTACAAGTCAATTGGAAGAAGGAGCAACCTACGGTAGATAGATGTGGTGCCCAAGCGTAGAACAAAAGGCACTAAGGCACCAATTATTGAGAGTTAGCACTCCAGTGATGAAAAGGTGGTGCCTGAGCACCAAATTATCTAGAAATTAGCAACAAGAGGTATCATGGCACCAAAGAAGAAGCAATAAGGAGAATCAAACCAGCAAATGGATTATGCCTGCTTTGTCTCATGTGATGCCATGCACTGGTTCTAAACCATAATTATGAATAAAAAGCTTATTAAAGAGGGTGGAATAAGGATGGATGGTGATAGTGACACAACTATTGGGGATAAGATACAACAACAGGGCTAAGAATAATTTTACAGAGAACTAATAAGAGTAATCCTCTTAGTAGTGAGAGCGCATTAAGCAAACCTCCCTGATCGCACTCACTTTGATGAGCTCATTATGGAAAAGATGTTGTCAGTTGGGGGAGATGAAATTAACAAACTCTTTGGCCTCCCCAACATCAATCATGACATTTACTCTTAACTCCTACAAGGGCACCTGGACTTGGAAGGGCTGGAGAGATATCTATGCAATGGGGACCCCCATTTGGTGGTTAAAAGGGAAAAGCACATGCAATTCAGTGCCAGTAGATTGACCCTAAAGAATCAATTTTAGTTCAAATTCATCACTTCAAGGATCTCCCTCACCTAGCACAACAATGTGATCACTACCGATTAAGCCATCCTTTTGTATTTCTCCAAAATATTTGCTAAGATATGGACTAAGCCTACAAAATCCCTCCAAACCTACCCCTACCTAAGCCAAACATTACAAGCTCACAAAGACCTAATGATTCTTGACTATGTGTTTCTCTATGGTAGTGCAGAGAGTGGAGTGAAAATTAAGCCTATGGAGTAAAGTTTCAAAAAAGGATAAAATACTAATGTGTGTTTTTGAAACGAATAAAAAATCCAGAAGTAAGAAGAATTTGTAGATTGCATTCTATCTAATAATTCAATAAGTACTGTCGTAACCGACCTTTCGGCGGAATAGAATAAAAGGTTTAAAACCGATTCCCAAAAATGGAATTTTGAGAATCAATTTATTTGGAGTCGCCACCAAAATTTTTAATGGAAAACTTTGGAAAACCAATTTAAAACAAAACGAAAAAGGCGAAATGGTCTGCGAAATCAGAGATGGGTTCGGGAGTCTATTTGAGTGTGGGGAAGGTGTTAGGCACCCCACAACACCCGCCCATAAAGACGGTTACCTTAAACTAGTCAGTTGAAAAAGAATATGGCCTTTAATTAATCACAATTACCCTTTTATTGACATGGATGCATGTTAGACATAGGAGACAAAAAAAGCGAGAATGCATGCAAACAGATAGATATTTACAAAGGGTGGACTTGACCTAGGATGAGAGCCTTGGGCCTACGAACCCTACGATAGGGATCAAAGTCCACGTAGTTCGACCAAGAGGCATGTTTGCGGGTTGGTGGTTTTTGATTTGTGATGAGAATAGGTGGATTTTAATTAAAACAGATCATTGTAAACAAAACGGGATTGGAATTTGGTTTGTATGTTTTAATTTACTACAATCTGATGAACCTCGTTCTCCTGACCTCTTGATATTTTCTCTTTTAAATTTTTTTGTTGATTTTATTATTATTATTATTATTTTGAGTTTTGGGAGTTTTGGGAGTTTATATTTCAGGAATTAATGCATAGTTTATAATGAAAGGAATATATATATATATATATATATATTTTTATGAATTTTTGAATTTATTGTTGATTATGGAGACTCAAGTTCCGCATGTCATTTTTTTTTATTAATTAAATTTTATGCTTGACTTATTTAAAATGTTCATTTTTACATTATTATTGATTATTGGTAAATAATTTAATTCAAGTGCCATTATTTATTTGTTTATTTGTTTATTTTTGAACGAATATATGCTAATTTTTGGGTTCTACGGAGATTAAAATCTCACACGAGCCCGAGAAGTCGAAGAGAGAAAAGTATTCTCACACGATACATTTTGTATAAATATTTAATCAAAGTTAATATTTAATTATTGTCCATTTATTTATTTTTTGTATTGTTATTATTATCATTAATATTATTATTATTTCTGAATTAATTATAGGGATTTAGGGAGATTAGAATCTCACATAATCCTAAGCAATCGAGGAGAACGATATTCTCACACGATAATTTCGTAAATAATGGGAAATGTTTAATTAAAGCAAATCTTTTAATTATTTATTATTTTTTATTTTTTTTAAAAAAACAAAGGTATGCTAACTTCAGGGATTTAAGGAGATTAAAATCTCACACAATCCCAGTTAATCGGGGAGAACAATATTCTCACACAATAATTTTGCAAATAACAGGAAACAGTTCATTAAAGTAAATATTTTAATTATGATTATTATTATGATTTAATCAAAATTAATATTTAATTATCATTCATTTATTTTTTCACCACTCATTCATTAATATTTCATTAATATTATTATTGCTTTCCAATTATTCAATTAATTGTAAGGATTTAAGGAGATTAACATCTCATATAATCCCGGGTAATCGAGGAGAATAAAATTCTCACACGATAATTTTATGCATCATGGCAATATTTATTAATTATCATTCACTTATTTTTCACCATTCAATCATTAATATTTCATTAATATTATTATTGCTTTTCAATTATTCTATTCATTGTAAGGATTTAAGGAGATTAACATCTCATATAATCCTCAGTAATCAAGGAGAATAAAATTCTCACACGATAATTTTATGCGTAATAGCAATATTTCTTAATTATCATTCACTTATTTTTTCACCATTCATTCATTAATATTTCATTAATATTATTATTGCCTTCCAATTATTTAATTAATTGTAAGAATTTAAGGAGATTAACATCTCACATAATCCCCGGTAATTGAGGAGAATAAAATTCTCACACGATAATTTTATGCGTCATAGCAATATTTAATCAAAGTTAATATTTAAACAATGGTAATAAACAAAATTAAAACAAGTTTAGGCAAATGAACTGTAGCATCTTAGAACCAAATGCATGAACAGTGTAGAATATATAAGATTATCTTCAACCAACACGCATGAACAGTAATAACCATGCAGAAAATTGGCCATGCAGCCGTACCTGTGCGATTTCAGCCTCTCCCTTGTGTTCCAATGAAGAATGACCTTCTCTTCCTTACTCATGTATGGTAGATGGTCCTCCAACAGTCCCGAAGTGGTTGGTCTCGGCTGGGAAGCAAGCAAAAATGGCGGACAGCACTTCACGTTGGGCAGCGTTGGAATTTCTGGCTGGTCTCAGCGCTGGAAATTCTGGCTGGAAGTGCTCAAGTGTCCCTGCTCCTCGGCTGGAAGGCAAAGGTTGAAAGCATCTCTTCCTCTTTACACTTTCCCTTCTTCCTTGTGCTCCCTAAATTCTCCTCTGTTTACCTCTATTTTCTGGGCTCAAAACAGAGTTTTTTCTCCTCCATGGTTCAGCCTCTATCAATCCTTTTTCTGCCACTTCGTTTTGCATTCAGGCCCCCTTGTTTCTGCTCATCATTTTGGCATCCAACTCTTTATTTTCTGCTCCTTGGATTGCCTGAACCTCAGCTCCTTTTCTCTCCACGGTTTGGACGTTGCTTCAGCTCATTTTCTCTCCTTCTTGTTGTCTCAGTTTCTTCTCCTTTGTGTTGCTATCTTGGTCAGTTTTCTATTGCTGTCTCGGTCTATTTTCTGCTTCACGTTGCTGTCTCGGTGCTTCATGTTGGTGTCACGGTCTGTTTCTTCCTTTATGTTGCTGTCTCTGTCATTTTTTCTGCTTCACGTTGCTGTCTCAGTTTTCTGCTCCTCGTTCTCGGCCACATTGTTCTCTCCTGTTCAGCTCAGGTTCTGCTTCTGCTTCCTCAGTTTTCTGCTCTCACATTTTTCCCAGTTGCTTCTTAGTTTTCTGCTCCCACACTCTTCTTAGTTGCTTTCCTTTTCTCGGCCTCCTCTCTCCCTCTTCTGTTCAGCTCCAGTTCCCTCCCTCTCCAGCCGAGGTCCTCTCTTCTTTATACACCAGCCAACCTCTCTTTTTCTGCCACGTTACTCCCTTCTCTTCTTGCTTTTTCTGCAACTTCCAGCCACTCCACTCACTACTCATGGTCCCCTGCTTTTCTGCCATTTCCAGCCACTCCACTCTCTCTTTTTTCTGCACAAGCCGCTCCACTTTCTGTTTTCCTCTGAAAAACCAGCTCCCTCTTGCTTTTTTGTCCTCCTTGTCCTCTTGTTCCTTAGTAATGTATGTGTGTGCATGAGTGTATGCATGAGGGAGTGAGTGAGCATGTGAGCAAGTGAGGGTGTGTGAGTGTGTGTGTCCGTGGGTGAGAGTGTGAGTGTGTGAGAGTGATGTGATGGTGAGTGTGTGAGTGTGATGTGTGGCATGTGTGTGAGTGAGAGTGTGTGCCTTTTATACTTGTTTCAAATTAAACCCCATTTTTTACCATTTATTTTTAATCATTATTAATATTTTGGATTTTTCTTTTGATTTTCTATTTTGGTGTTTTTTTAATGATTTTTTTATCTTGATTTATCATTATTATTATTAATTAATTCTTATTTTTAAATTTTGGTTTTTTCTTAAAATTCCCTCATTATTTATTTTGAATTTCAACTTGTCCCCAGAAAATTTCGTTTGAAGCTTTGTCATTTGAAACAATTTATTTGCTTAATTATTAATTAATTGGTGTATCAATTAATTAAATAATTAAGTAATCAAGGATGGGGTGTTCACAAGTACTTTGACTTAGTGATCAAGATTAGTGTTGTTTTAAAAAGCTTATAGACAATCAAATTAACTCTCACTTGTATAAAAATAGTGGTGAGAAACATTACTTAAAATTGTTTGCTTAAGGACTAGTAAAACTTTAAGTCTGATAACTATCCAAAGCAAAGCCTTTTATGAAACTTTAATTGAACAAATATCATAATTTTCTATAGAAAAAATCAAAGGGATTTCTTACTTAACTTGAAAGTTTTCCATTAACATTGGTTTTAGAAAGAATTAAAGGTTGTTTTAGGAAAAAGGAGCACAATGAAAGGAAAGTTGTAGAAGACCAGTGAGATGGCACCCAGGCACCACAATTCTAGTGCTTGGGCATGAATTCTACAGCCCTCAGTCTGAAGCAAACCCTATCATTAGAAATTCTCATATCAATAATCTTATCACGAATGCCAAGTCTCTGGTTTTGCCACCCGACACTGGTTTTATAGTGCTTGTGAGACACATTATGGGCATGCTTGGTGTCCCAATACTATTCACATGATGCCTGAGTACTAATTTATTTAACTTCCCAGTCCTCCTATACCAATAAGTGCCCGAGTGTTGGTATTTTGGAGCTATCTTTCTGGAATTAGTGCCAAGGTGCTGGCTTTATGTCACCTAGGCACTCGGGCGCTAGCTTTATGGTACCTGGGCCCTAGTTCATGAATTTTGATAGTTATGCTCCATTTCCATCCCTTTTCCCTGAAGGAAAACATGTAATTATTTAACAATAGATGTCTGCAGAAATACTTTTCTTTTTCTCTAAAATTCGTGCGATTTTAAATCCAGAATTATGATATATGTTCAATTAATGTTTCCTTAAATATCATGCCTTAAAGAGTTATCACAACCCAGATTTGAGGGATTGTTAGTCCTTGAGCAAACAACATCTAATAATGTTTCTATTTCTCCTTTTGTTATAACATTTGAGAATTAATTTAACTGTCTATAAGCCTTTTTAAACTGCATTAATCTTATAATTTAGTCAAAGTACTAATTGAATTCTTAGACAAAATGCAATTTATTGATTCCTTTTGCTTCTAGATTTTTCATTCCTTTTGAAAACACACGTTAATATTTTATCCTCTTTTAAAACTTTTACACTGTAAGCTTAATCTTCACTCCATTTTTCGCACTACCGTAGAGGTACACATAGTTAAGAATCATTAGGTCTTTATGAGTTTGTAATATCAAGCATAGGCAAGGGTAGGTTAGAAGGAAGTTGTATGCTCTGTCCATATCCCAGCAAACATTCTACAAAGGGTAAAGCTATTTTTTATCAATCTTTCCTTTATTAGAGAGCATTCTAATATCTCTCTTCCTTTTTTTTTTTTTAACATATATTCTTGCTTTGCAATACTCATATGTAGAATTATTCAACTATGCCCCTTTTTTTTCTTTTATAAGGTTGCTATAATGTTCACTTATCACTATCTGACTCTATTATGTCTCTACAATATGGATGGCATAATTGGAGGGCAAGTGGTGTGGTTGGGTGGATGGTTATAGGAAAAAAGTAACATAGATCAGTTTAAGGCCCAACAAGGGAGTCTAAGTAACAAGAATTTCAAGTTAGTGAAACAAATGGCTAAATTGGTCTAAAGAATGCCTAAATCCTTTTCTTGACAATGTTTAAAATTATGCTTCAAGTGATGATCAATTAAGTTCTAGAATGTAGTTCATGATGACAAAAAAAAGTGTATGCATTCGATTGTTTAGAATTTTCTTTGAAGTAAGCTGACTCTACATCTTGCATTTCATTCTAAGTTATCCCCAGCACTTATTTTCATCATAACAAGAATAATGATAGGTAATTGGCCCATATGCAATCAATCTCCTCTTTTTTGCTATACTTGAAATGTGGGTTTGAAGTTATTAGAAATTGAATGCTATTCTTGCATAAATAGATAATAAAGTTACTAATTTTGTCTACTAATAATGCAATTGTTTCAATATTCATATGAGTTCATAACCCCCTGAGCATGCAGTACCCTCTCTACCAGAGTTATCACAACACTAAAATGGATTTCATGGAAAAATAAAATAAAATGACTAATACTTTCCTATATGCCTAGAGGTCTAGCTCATCATCATCTTCTATTTCCTTAGAGTCTTCCTTGCTATAGCTCTCCTTTTCCACATTTATGCTCACATAAGTGCTATAAGATTGCCTCATCTAATGCTAGATCTTAGGTTGGGGCATGGGCCATGCAGGCATCATGTCAGGTGGCATACCCTGAAAAGTAGCCATAGCTCTAAGGAATCACCAGTAGCTAGATTGCATTGAATCTTATATTTGTTAAAGCACTCCTGTATGGCCTTTCTGTCCCTATGGTAAGCCAAGAGAGATTAGGAACTACTGTGGAATGGCGTTTGGAGGCTACAAGTCATCCCTTATGCTGGCATTTCCTATTTTGAAGGCCAAAGATGTTTAACTCAATGCGAGGCATCTATACCTATTCGCCTTGTTCCCATTTTACCCCTGTCCACTTTCACATCTCTATTATGAAGGAAGGGTACCATAAGTAGTCCTTGACACTGGTGGATACCTAAATCATGCCTTAAAAGATATAATCCTTCATGCCAAATGATTGCCTTGTCACTATTCAATATAAAAGGAAGGGTCCATCGGTAGTGATTTCACGAATGTGCTAGGTGAAGGAGATTCAAGAAGTTATAAATTTGAACCAAAGCTAGTTCTTTGGGGTCTAGTCAACATGCACTAAATCTCATGTGCTTCTTTTTAATCACCCAGTAAAAGTCCCTATTGCATAGTTGTCTCCCTATGTCTTCAAAGTTGAGGTGCTCTTGAAGGAGTTAGAAGTACTCAACATATTCAATACTTAGGAGGCCAAAGAATCAATTGATTTCATCCCCCCAATCAGTACTTTCTTTCATTATACCAATACTTAAAAATTAGTTTGGTTAGGGAGGTTAGCATAGAATTCCCAGACCATAAGGAGGATTGCTCTTGTAGGATATCTGCAAAATAGGTCCCAGCCTCATTGACGTATCTAGTCCCCAACGGGCATGTCAATATCACCATCAAATCAAATTCCACCTTCCTTGACTAGCATTATGCTCATGATCATGGTTTGAAATCCATGCAATGTGTGAACACCCCACCCAAATTAACAATAATAATAATCATGGTAATAATAATAAATAGAATTAAAAATTCAAAAAAAATTAATTAATTAAAACAAAATTGCAAAAGGCAAAAAAATAGAAGTAATATGGAAAAAACCAAATATAAGAACCAAAAATATTAAAAAGAAAAAATTCAAGAAGAGACATGGTAATCATCTTGTAAAGAAATAAAATGAATAAGGCCACCTAATTAAAATAAAATTGCAAAACACTCTCACTTGCTCACACTCACACACTCTCACATGCTCACTTGATCCCACATGCTCACTTGCTCTCACCCACGCTCATACTCAAACACCCTCACTTGCTCACATGCTTACTCACTCCCACATGCATACACTCATGCACACACATACATTACTAAGGAACAGGAGGACAAGGAGGACAAAAAAGTAAGAGGGAGCGGGTTTTTCAAAGGAGAGCAGAAAGTGGAGCGGCTTGTGCAGAAAAAGGAAAGAGGTTGGCTGGAGCAGAGAGTGGAGTGGCTGGAAATGGCAGAAAAAACAGGAGACCGTGAGCAGTGAGTGGAGTGGCTGGAAGTTGCAGAAAAAGCAAGAAAAGAAGGGAGCAATGTGGCAAAAAAAGAGAGGTTGGCTAGCGCATAAATAAGAGAGAAACAACGTTGGAGAGGAGGACCGGTGCTGAACAGAAGAGGGAGAGAGGGGGCCGAGAAAAAGAAAGCAACTGAGAAGAGTGTGAAAGCAGTAAACCAAGAAGCAACTGAGAAGAGTGTGAGGGCAGAAACCGAGAGGAGAACCTTAGCTGAACAGAAAGGGAAAAACCGAGAGAGCAAGGTAGAAACCGACAGGAGAACCTTAGCTGAACAGGAGAAGTAGAAACTGAGAGAGCAAGGCAAAAATCGAGAGGATTAGAGAGGGAGAGAAAGATTGAAAAACGCTACTGATCGTGTTGGTGAACTAAAAGAGGATAGGTACTGCTGGGCCTTGAAACCATGGGTGAATGAGGGAGAAGAAGAGAGACAAAGAAGTGCAAAAGAGAAGGAAAGCAACGTGTCGAGCAGAGGAGCCACGGACTGAAAAAAAATATTAACGCAGAGGGGCCACAGACACATCGAGTTGCCTTTCTGTTCACCTCTATTTGAATGATCCAAAGCAGAGGAAGTTTAGGGGCTTTGTGAGGTGGAAGAGGAAGAATAAATTCTCTGTTTTGAGTACAAAAAATAGAGCTGAACAGAGGAGAAGTGGAAGAACAAAACGCTGAACATGGAGACCATACAAGGAGATGCAACCGAGGAGAGGTGTTGAGAAAAAAAAAACTGAAGGTGTTTCCAGCCGAGAAGACAGCAGAAACCTTGAGAAGAAGAGGAAAAGAAAGGAAAGAAGAGGGAAAGGTATTAAGAGGAAGAAGAAGAAGGAAGGAAGAAAGGATGGTGGTGAGTTTAAGAGGAGCATTTGGCCTCTGTTTTCCAGCCGAGAAAGCAGAGGTTTGGGGACTGTGTTAGAGAGCTGTGAGTGAGGCGTCAACTGAGGAAGCAAGGCAGCCTTTCATCTGAGCAAGAAACAACGTTGAAGAAGGAGCACGTGAGGTATGGTTGCATGGTAGAAGTTGTTGTGCAAGGTAGACACTGTTCATGCGTTTTGCTTCAGATAACATTATGCTTATTTGCTTATTTTTTGTTTTAATTTATTTTTGTCATTTTTCATTATTCTTATTGTCATTTTTTTCATGTCAAATGTGAATGTGGACTTGATTTCGGCTTTACAAACAAGGTTTTAAGCTATATCATCATCGTGTGAGAATATCATTCTCCTCGAGTGCTTGGGATTATGTGAGATTTTAATCTCCTTGGATCCCCAAAATTAGCACACATTTGTTGTAAAAATAATAATAATTAAATATTTACTTTAATTAAATAATCTTTCATTATTTATGAAATTATCGCGTGAGAGTTTTGCTCTCCTCGATTGCATGGGATTATGTGAGATTTCAATCTCCTTAAACCCCTAAATTTGGTACACATTGGGTTAAAAAAATTTATAAATAAATAGATAAATAATATAAATAAATAAATATGAATAATAATTAAATATTAATCTTAAATTAAATATTTTTTTGAAATTATCGCGTGAGAGTTTTGCTCTCCTTGATTGTATGGGGTTATGTGAGATTTCAATCTCCTTAAACCCCTAAATTTGGTACACATTAGGTTAAAATAAATAAATAAATAAATAAATCAAAAATATGAATAATAATATCAATAAAAAATATGAATAATAATTAAATATTAATCTTAAATTAAATATTTTTATGAAGTTTTTGCATGAGAGTTTTGCTTTCCTAGATTGTATGGGGTTATGTGAGATTTCTATCTCCTTAAACCCCTAAGTTTGGTACACATTAGTTAAAAAAAAGAAATAAATAGATAAATAAATAAATAATATAAATAATAATTAAACATTAATCTTAAATTAAATATTTTTTTTTATGAAATTATTACGTGAGAGTTTTGATCTCCTCGATTGTAGGGGGTTATGTGAGATTTCAATCTCCTTAAACCCCTAAGTTTAGTACACATTGGTTTTAAAGAAAAAATAAAAAAGGTAAAATAAATAAATAATAATTAAATTTTAATCTTGAATTAAATATTTTCATGAAATTATTACATGAGAGTTTTGCTCTCCCCGAATACCTAGGGTCGTGTGAGATTTTAATCTCCATAAACCCTAAAAATCGATACGTAATTGTTTTGGAATAATAGTAACAATAATGATAATAACTAAGAAATAAATATGTTAATTAAATTCGTTTTACAAAACGATTAAATTCACCCTTTATAATGTTTTCATTTAAATTTCAAAAATAAGGATTAAAATTCCAAAAATAAAAAAAAATTAAAAAGAAAAATGGAGAGATCAAGAGAGCTAGACTAATCAAATTGTTGTAAATCAAGACACACAAACCAAATCTCAATTTCGTTTTGTTTATGTAAATCTGTTTAATTTAGACTCTCTTATTCTCATCGTAAAATTTATAAATAATCAACCAATAAACACGACTTTTGGGTTGAACTACGTGGACTTTGATCCCAATTATTGGGTACGTAGGCCCTAGGTTTTCATCCTAGGTCAAGTCCGTCCTTTGTAAATATCCATCTGTTTGCTTTCATTCTTGTTGTTTTGTCTACTCTGTTTAACAGGCTTGCATGTCGATAAAAAGGGTAATTGAAGTAAATTTAAAAGCCATATTCTATTTCAGCTGACTGGTTTAAGGTAACTGTCCTCATGGACGGGTGTTGTGGGGTGCCTAACACCTTCCACACACTCAAACAGACTCCCGAACTCATCTCTGTTTTCGCAGACCATCTTGCCTTTTCTTTTAAATTGGTTTTCCAAAATTTTCCGTTAAAAATTTAGGTGGCGACTCCAAATAAATTGATTTTCAAGATTCGTTTTTGGGAATCAATTTGAACACTTTTATTTTAGTCCACCGAAAGGTCAGTTACGACACAATGCTTCTTATATGGTAAATTAGGCATCATCCATTAGCAGACTTGATTCCTCTCATTTCTTCTTTGGAGCCATGATGCCTACAATTTGAGGTGTAAATGTTAGTGATGTTTAAACCTTTAGGGCAATGTTCATTAATGATATTTGGACATATGATCTTTATGTAAAGCATATTTAATAAAAAAATCAAAATAAATTGATTAACTTATGTAATGATATTGACAATAATGATTCTAAGTGAGAAATTCTAGTAAAATTTCCAATACTCACCTTAACGCTCTTGGGCTCCCTAACTCACAAAGATACCCAAAATGTTCAGTGAAATCAATGATTTTCTTCACTAGATGTTTAGAAATTGCTTATCTTCAACTTTGACCAGTGAAATTGCATCATTTATACCTTATATTTTCCAAAAATCAATGAAATCATTCAACGAGAAACATTTATCATTGAGAGATATGGGTTTCAGTGCTTACCTGGAGAAATCATACAAATCCCAATGAACCAACACAAAATTTGAGCATTGGGAGAGAGGTTTAGACAGACAAACATCTCTAAGGGTGTGGGAGAGTATGTGTGTGTTTCAAATGAGGGGGAGAATTGCAATTTAAAAGAAAAAAATGTAGTTACCAACATAGTGCCCAGGCGCTATGTTTTAGTACCTGGGCGCTCAGGGTTTTTTAAAACTCAGTGCTTGGGCACTGAACAACTAGTGCTAAGGCACTATAGTTTATGAGGAATTAGCACTTTGGTGCGATGTCGTGGTGCCTAGGTGCTGTTTTTTCTGTAGGTGGTACGACTTCCTTAGCACCAAGGCATAAACTTTTTTGAACCTAGGCGCCAAATCTCTAGAATTGACACCCAGGCCTAACTATTAAGGCACAAGGGCACTATGCTTCAAAAGAAATTTTAATGAATTTGGGCACCTGGGCATCACTTTGGCAGCACCAAGGTGCAAACTCTCTAGAATTGGCAAACTGACGCCATTATGTCAATGCCTGGGTGCTATAACTTTACATTTCAATGTCTATTTATAGGAGATTTAGGTGCCGAGGTGCCTGTCTTCCTTAGCCTGGGTGCCAACTCTTAGGAATTAGGGTCGAGTTGCCATTTTTCCTCTACCTAGGTGCCATATCTTCCACCCTTTAATGTCCCTAAAATTGCACCTTTTTCTAGCAAATCTATACCATAAAGAAAATAAAGAGTAGTGTAAGTCTCTAATATGGATGGTAATAAATGAGAAATTTGAAAAGAAGACATAGAAAGGGAGATGCTTGGGTTGCCTCCAAAAAAGCGCTTTAGTTATAGTTGTCTGCTGGACTACCAACTCCTTTTACAGCTGAGTGAGTGGGATTGTTGCCTAGTTCCTCAAAGCTATTCCACCTTAATATGGCTTTAATCTTTGTCCGTTTAGCTTTAAGGTTTACAGAGTGTTTTTATCAAGGAGTTCCACTAAACCACAAGGATTTACTACCATAATAGTGAAAGCTCTTGACCATATTGACTTTAATTTTCTTGAAATGGGAATTAAATAATAATACCCTTTGCCTAACCTCAAAATTCCTCCACTAAATTTTACTGTCATGCTAGTGTTCTACTTTTTTCCTAATAGATTTTGTTATTCTTATATGCAGTTAGTCTAAATTTAGTGAGTTCATTAAGCTGCAAGAGTCTCTTTTCCACACATACATTAAGTCAAGGTTTAGTTTCTTAATAGCCTAGTATGCCTTATGTTCAAGTTCAAATGGTAGATGACATGCCTTGCCAAATACTAATTGAAAGGGGGACATTCCTAAAGGGGTCTTAAATGTTATATGATAAGCCCATTGAGCATCATCCAACTTTGTTGCCCAATCCATATGAGATAGACAAACTATTTTCTCAAAAATAGTTTAATTTCCTTGTTTGACATTTTAGCTTGCCCATTTGTTTGGGGGTGATAGGCTAAGGCTACCTTGTGGTGTACTCCATGCTTCTTAAGGAGGGTTTCAAATTGTTTGTTACAAAAATGCTTCTCTCCATCATTTATGATTGCCCTAGGCATGCTAAATCATGTAAAGATTTACTTTTTCAATAATCTTAGCACAACCTTAGCATCATTAGTGATGCAAGTAGTGGCTTCAACCTAATTGGAAACATAATTTATAACCAACAATATGTAAACGTTACCAATAGAGTTCACGAAGGACCCCATGAAGCTAATCCCCCATACATCAAAGAGTTCCACTTCTTAGGTAGAAGTTATCGACATTTCTTGCTTCTTTGAAAGGTTCCCTACTTTCTGACATCTGTCACAATTCTTAGCAAAGTCATCGGTGTCCATAAAGAGTGTAGGCTATAAAATTTGTAACAACCCTTACTTACTATACATAGGATTGACGAAAGCATAAGTAAATATGGAAACCTATGCATATGATAAATATTTTGAATCTAACGTTAACTATCTCTTAAATCATTAATTAGGATTTAACTAATGGAAAAATTAATAAAACATAACCATCTAGTCTCGTACATATGATCATTAGTTAGGGCAATACATCACGCAATATATAAATGATTAAAATCTCATAATGGTCTTACAAAGATGAACTATAATATAATGATAGTCTTTAAGTAAAAACATCTTAATATGCTAATTCTTAGGTCCCGCTTCCTAACTGGGTTCTTAGTTACCTGTAAATAGATATACATAAAAACACGAGATTTTGCAATCCCAGCATTCAACAGTTCAATAAAAACATTCTATTTCCAACCCTTACACATCAAGCGTACATAAATCACATATAATCTTATAAGAACAACTATAAACATAATGACATGCCGGGAAACCTTCTATCCCTACTTAAGCCAAACTGGACGGGCCCTGTTTGAATACTTTAACCCTTCATTATCTTATACTAGTTTAGGGTTTCATGCTACCTTATAATGTGAAGGCCAATCACAGGGGAACATTATGACACTAAACCTAATGGGTGTCTCCCCACTAGCATGCTTATGTGAAACATATAAAACACATCACATGTATATAACCATTAATTAAAAAAAAAAAAAATTTCAAAGTAAGATGTGCGAGGGAGAAGCAAACTGTTACTAACTGGAAGGTACCCTTTTACCTTCTGTTGTATATATACTTCCAGGACACCAGAGGATCTTATCTATCATAATAAATAATTTCTTAATAATGTATTTGTGAACACCCCACCTGAATTAATAATAATAATAATCATGGTAATAATAATAAATAGAATTAAAAAAATTCTAAAATAATAATAATAATTAATCAAAACAAAATTGCAAAAGGCAAAAAAAAAAAAATAGAAGTAATATGGAAAAAACCAAATATAAGAACCAAAAATAATAAAAAGGAAAATTCAAGATATATGTTTGAAGAAGAGACAAGGCAATCATCTTGCAAAGAAATAAAATGAACAAGGCCATATACTTGAAATGGAATTGCAAAACACTCTCACTTGCTCACATTCACACACTCTCACATGCTCACTTGCTCCCATATGCTCACTTGCCCTCACACACATAACACACATCACTCTCACACTCTCACTCACAGACACACATCCTCACACACTCCCACATGCATACACTCATGCACACACATGCACAAGAGGACAAGGAGGACAAAAAAGCAAGAGAGAGCTGGTGGTTCAGAGAAGGCAGAAAGTGGAGCGGCTGGTGCAGAGAAAGGAGAAAGTGGCGTGGCTGAAAATGGCAGAAAAAGGAGGGGACCGTGAGCAGGAAGTGAGTGGCTGGAAGTTGCAAAAAAAGTAAGGAGAAAAGGGAGCAACATGGCAGAAAAAGGGAGGTGGGCTGGAGCATAAAGGGAGGAGTCCTCGGCTGAGAAGAGGAGGGTGCTGGAGAAGAAAAGAGAGGAAGGAAAGAGAAGGCAGAAACCACGCTGAAAGGGAGAGGGAACCACGTGACCGAGAAGGGAAGAAGAGCTGAAGAGAAAAAGGAGAGCCACGTAAACCGAGAGGAAACAACGCTGAAGAGAAGAAAGGGAGAGCAACGAACCGAGAGGAAAAAGGGAGGGACAAAGCTGAACGAAACAAGAAAACGAAACCAGCAACGTGAGGGAGAAAAACAAAGATGAATGAAACCAGAAAACAAGGCAGCCACGTGAGGGAAAAAAATAGAAGAGAAAATGAACAAGAAATTAAGAGGGAGAGGAGTTGAACGAGGCAGAAACCGAGAGGAGGTGAAGGGGAGTCGTGGTACAGAAAACTGTGCAAAAAACCGTGGAGAGAAATGTCCAAATCATGGAGAGAAAAGGAGCTAAAGTTTAGGCCACCCAAGGAGCAGAAAATGGAGAGTTGGATGCTAAAATGATGAGTAGAAACAAGGAGGTCTGAATGCAAAACAAAGTGGCAGCAAAGGGATGGATAAAAGCTAAACCATGGAGGAGAAAAAACTCTGTTTTGAGCTCAAAAAACAGAGGTGAACAGAGGAGAACTTAGGGAGCACAAGGAAGAAGAGGAAGTGTAGAGAAGAAGGGAAGCTTTCAGCCCTTGCCTTCCAGCTGATAAGCAAAGACGCGTGAGCAGAATTTCCAGCGTTGAAGCCAACCAAAAATTCCAACGAAGCAGTCCACCATTTCTACTTGCTTCCAGCCGAGACCAGCTACTTTGGGGCTGTTGGAGGTCCATCTACCATAGGTGAGTGAGGAGGAGAAGTTCATTCTTTATTGGAACACAAGGGAGAAGCTGAAAACGCATAGGTATGGCTGCATGGTTTGCCACAGCCGAGATTTCTGCATGCATGTCACTGTTCATACGAATTACTTCAAGACAATCTCATGCATGTGCACTATTCATGCGTTTTAATCAGAGGTGCTACTGTTCACTTGCTTAAATTTGTTTTAGTTTTGTTTATTACCATTGTTTAAACATTAACTTTGATTAATTATTGCTATTACGTATGAAATTATCGTGTGAGAATTTTATTCTCCTTGATTACCGAGGATTACGTGAGATATTAATCTCCTTAAATCCTTGCAATTAATTAAATAATTGGAAGGCAACAATAATATTAATGAAATATTAATGAAGGAATGGTCAAAAAATAAGTGAATGATAATTAAGAAATATTGCTATCACACATAAAATTATCATGTGAGAATTTTATTCTCCTTGATTACCTGGATTATGTGAGATATTAATCTCCTTAAATCCCTACAATGAATTGAGTAATTGAAAAGCAATAATAATATTAATGAAATATTAATGATTGAATGGTGAAAAATAATTGAATGATAATTAATAAATATTGTCATGATGGATAAAATTATCGGGTGAGAATTTTATTCTCCTCAATTACCGGGGGTTATGTGAGATGTTAATCTCCTTAAATCCTTACAACTAGTTGAATAAT
The DNA here is from genome assembly GCA_037074485.1 of Delonix regia. Taxonomy (NCBI): domain Eukaryota; kingdom Viridiplantae; phylum Streptophyta; class Magnoliopsida; order Fabales; family Fabaceae; genus Delonix; species Delonix regia. Next base: position 11,939,769 of record CM073459.1, read on the forward strand.
TGAAAAGTGATAATAATATTAATGAAATATTAATGAATAAATGGTGAAAAAATAAAGGAATGACAATTAAATATTAATTTTTATTAAATCATAATAATAATCATAATTAAAATGTTTGCTTTAATGAACTGTTTCCCATTATTCGCCAAATTATCGTGTGAGAATTTTATTCTCCTCGATTACCGGGGAATATGTGAGATATTAATCTCCTTAAATCCCTACAATGAATTGAATAATTGAAAAGCAACAATAATATTAATGAAGTATTAATAGATGAATGGTGAAAAATAAATGAATGATAATTAAATATTAATTTTAATTAAATCATAATAATAATCGTAATCAAAATGTTTGCTTTAATGAACTATTTCCCGTTATTTGCAAAAATTATCGTGCGAGAATACTGTTCTCCCCGATTACCTGGGATCGCGTGAGATTTTAATCTCCTTAGATCCCTGAAGTTAGCATACCCTTTTTTTAAAAAAACAAAAAAAAGAATAATAAATAATAAATAATCAACAGATTTTCTTTAATTAAACACTTCCCATTATTTACAAAATTATCGTGTGAGAATATCGTTCTCCTCGATTGCGTGGGATTATGTGAGGTTCTAATCTCCTTAAATCCCTATAATTAATTCATAAATAATAATAATATTAATGATAATAATAATAATACAAAAAATAAATAAATGGACAATAATTAAATATTAACTTTGATTAAATATTTATACAAATGAATCGTGTGAGAATACTTTTCTCTCCTTGACTTCCCGGGCTCGTGTGAGATTTTAATCTCCATAGAACCCGAAAATTAGCATATATTCGTTCAAAGATAAACAGATAAACAAATAAATAATAGCACTTGAATTAAATTATTTACCAATAATAAATAATAATAATAATCAATATTTACCAACAATAAATTCAAAAGTTCAAAAAAAAGAAACATTCCTTTCATTATAAATCATGCATTAATCCCCAAAATATGAACTCCCAAAACTCAAAATAATAATAATAATAATAAAATCAACAAAAAAGTTTTAAAAGAGAAAATATGAAGAGATCAGGAGAAAGAGGTTAATCGGATTGTAGTAAATTAAAACACATAAACCAAATCCAAATTATGTTTTGTTTACAATGATCTGTCTTAATTAAAATCCTCCTATTCTCATCACAAATCAAAAAACCACCAACCTGCAAAACATGCCTTTTGGTCGAACTATGTGGACTTTGATCCCTATCGCAGGGTACGTAGGCCCTAGGCTCTCATCCTAGGTCAAGTCCGCCCTTTGTAAATATCTATCAGTTTGCATGCATTCTCGCTTTTTTTTTTTTTGTCTCCTATGTCTAATGTGTGTCCATGTCAATAAAAGGGTAATTGAGATTAATTAAAGGCCATATTCTATTTCAACTAACTAGTTTAAGGTAACCGTCCTTATGGGTGGGTGTTGTGGGGTGCCTAACACCTTCCCCACACTCAAATAGACTCCCGAATCCATCTCTGATTTCGCAGACCATTTCGCCTTTTTTTCATTTGTTTTATTTAAATTGGTTTTCCATTAAAAATTTTGGTGGCGACTCCAAACAAATTGATTTTCAAAATTCCGTCTTTGGGAATCGGTTTTAACCATTTTATCCTTTTCCGCTGAAAGGTCGGTTACGATAGTTTTGTCATCTATATTTATAGAATAATTAATTCTAATTATCCTACTTTTTGAAAATAATGATTTATATCATCCCATAAATTAATAATTTATATTAAATAATTAAATAACTATTTATAAAAGTAAAACAAATATCCACCCAATTAGATAACTTACAAAATAATTAAATGTCTACTCAAATAATTAACTTTATCAATTTTTAATACTCTTAAAATTTACATTTAGCTATTACTGATCTTTTATAATGGGAAAGGACATATATGTATATATATCTGCATATATGTAGGTACATTTATCCTTTTTCATGCTTATATTATATTCTTCTTTTCTAACAAGTTCTTTCATGTTCATTCACAAATCCACATCCTTCATGTTTCCTCTTCATACTTAGTTGGAGAAAACTTCTTCCTAATGCCAGCCTAGCACTTCTATCTTCTTTCATGGTTTATCTTTTCAATACAACTATATATATACATACACACACATATATTCCTCTATTCCTTGTTGATATTGCCTTTATTTCATGGACAAAGAATAAAAAAAACTTACTTAATTCACTGCATAAAGCTCCCTATATTTTTAGAGTTGGACTTTGGAGAGTGTGTGTACCTTTTATTTGGCTAGCCTCTTCCTTGTTTCTCCTTCTTCCTCCCTTGTTGCTTCTGCACTTACTACCTACACCTTCTTTAAGCTTTTTCAAAGTCTCTACCCAAAAACACCCAAAAACAAGTGGAAATGCTAGTATGGTAAACTCGAAGACTGTATTAACCTTTGGTTTCACGTTAGTTTTTGTTTAATCTCTTTTTCCTCCTTGCTTTTGCTCCCTTCTTTAACCTACAAGATTTCACTCTCATCCAAGTATTCTTAGGTGTTTTGGTGTTACTCACTGCCTCACAACTTTATAGAAACTTGGAGAAAAATCACTGGAAGTGACAACTAAAATACACTATTTTTATGCTTGAAAATATGTTTAGATTCCACTTTTGTTTAACCATGTTTCTCCTTTGTTTTTCCCTCTTCCTCTTTTGTTTTCTTTACCTCTCAACACCTAACTTCCTACGGCATTTAAGTATGTCACTCACTCCGCTAAATCACACTAAAGTTTGCTGAAAACTCTCCTTATGTTTCTACTCGTAAACCAAAATTCTCTTTCTAGTTTTCACTTTTGTTTTTGTGCTTCTCCTCCTCAACCCATGGCTCTCTTTTATAAAAGACCTTTTCCCCTATAAAGGTGCTTCAACATGGAGGTTAACCACCACCCAAACCACTCATCACAACTCTAATGTTGCAACTACCACTTGCTTCACTATACACTCTACTTTTGGTTGCCTACTGCAGAGATTCCAGCCTTCCATCAACTCACTTAGTTTTGCCCACAATCTCGCTGAAGTTTTTGGCTTACTTTATTCCTTCTAACCTTCCTTAAGTATGAAGCACTCTCCTATCAACTTGCCATGAGTCCCTAGGTTTGTTGCTACTTGGAAAAGCCTGACCTATATATGTATATAATATTTACCAACTTGGAAGAAAGTTTGGCCAACTTGGAAGAAAGCCTGACCACCATTGGTTTTGATTACTGTGCTTTGAAGAACTCCATTCTCATTGGACCAAAACAACGAATGAGTGACACCTCATGCTTAAGGTTTTAGTTTCAATGGGTTTTGTTCAGATAGAATATCCCTAATGCCACCTTTTACTTATTAGTGACAACTCATGCTTAAGTTAATGCTTCATAGTATGCCTATATCTCTTAATCTATTGTCTAATGTGCCATGATCTTGGTTTTCTGCCTAATACCCATGCCATGTGGCCTTGAAATCACCTTATATATATATGTATGCACGGTGCTCAAGCAAGGGTCATCTAGTGCCCTGGAGGGGATTTTATGATGTCTGGGTGCCATTTTCCCTTTTTATTTTTTAGGTATTACAAAAATCCTATCTGAAGGACCTTAAAGGCAATTTTCAATCCTTTATAATGTCTTGCACAATCAGTTACATGACAGTGATTTATAATGCTTCATAGTTTAGTAGCTTCCCCTTAGGACCCTATATACAGGCCTAAAAAACCCTAAAAGTGGAGTATGGGTGGAGTATGGAGCCCTCAATCATCAAAGAAAATTAGGGATTCTAGAGGTCCACCCAAGTGAGGCCTAATTGGTGCTTGGGTGCAAAGTCTCTAGTTTTGGCACTCAGGCACTAGTTTTATAACACTTTCACGACACATTCTGGGCATACCTGGTGCCCGAGCGCTATCCTCTTGGTGCCTAAGTGCTAATTTATCTAATTAGCACCTGGATGTTGGTTTGTAGGTACCTGGGCACAATCATTCTTAAATTGGCACCCAGGAGTTGGCTATGTGTCACTTGGGCACCTTCTCTCTAAAATTAGTGCTCAGGCGCTGGTTCTTGAATTTTGATAGTTATGCTCCATTTCCGCCCCTTTTTCTTAGAAGAACACATGCAATTATTTTCTTAACAAATGTCTATAGAAAAACTTTCATTTTCTTAGAAATTTGTGTGATATTAAATCCAAAATTGCAATATTTGTTCAATTATTGTTTCCTTATATATCTTGCCTTAAAGAGTTACTGCAAATTCATTTCAATCTACCCCTGCCTAAGCCAGACATTATGAGCTCATAAGGTACTATAGAGAATGGGAAGATGATTAAGCTTACGGAATAAAGTTTCAAAAGAGGATAAAGTATTAATGTGTATTTTTGAAAGGAATGAAAAATCTAGAAGTAAGAGGAATTTGTAGATTGCATTATATTTAAGAGTTTAATAGTACTTTGACTAAACACTAGCAGTTTAAAAAGGCTTGTAGATAGTCAAATAAATTCTTGAATGTTGAACAAAAATGGTGTCAACTCTCTATGGAAAGTTAACTAAAGAAACATTAATTCAACAAATATTACAAGTTGAGATAAAAATTCCACGAATTTCATTGTCAATATGAAAAGTTTTTTGCTGATGTTGTTTGAAAAAAGAATTACATGCTTTCTTTTAGGAAAACAGGTTGAAAATGGAGCAAAATTACCCAAATTCAAGAACCAACACCTAGATGCCACAAAGACAGTGCCCAAGCGCTAGTATCTCAGACCCATACTCCACTTTTAGGGTTTCTAAGGCCTATATATAGGGTCTTTAGGGCAAGTAGCTAAAGCACCAAGTAAGCAAATAGTGGGAAATACTTGAAAGGAAATCTAATTTGGGAATTGCTAAAGAGAGGGTTTGCTATGGAGTAAGGGCTCTGTAAAGAGATTTTCCCCTTGAGAACTCCTCCCTTTCCTTCTACTTCATGTATTCTTTATGCTTTTCTTGTTATTTAAATATGCACTAATGCCTATAAGAGGCTAAGAAGCTTATTCCCAGAATTTTGACTATGCCCATTTAGGGATGCTTTTCTGCCAAATGTTGTTATAGTTTTAATTGAATAAATGATTGTTTATATTCATCTTGTTAAATTATTTTCTTAAGCCTAGTCACCTTCGGAAAGATGATAGAATTTTTGTCAACCTAACAAGGTTACTTAAGTATATTAACTAAATGCATATAATCATTGTTTGCATAAATGCAATTCACAGTCAAGACAATAGTATTTGATTGTCTATGATAACCCAAATTAGGTTTTGAATTTATAATGATCTTATCCTTGCTAGTTTCCATAGACATATATGGAAGAAGGGAAAAAGAACTCTATTTGTATAAATTCAAAAGAAGCATATAAGAAGGTAAGAATCCTATGTTAGCAAGCAATTTATTAGGTCAAACAAAGTAGTAACCACAATAGCAACCTAACATGTGGTGAGGACCCAATATCCTAGGTTGTTAAAATTTTATATCAATTAATAGTTAAATTTGTATTTTCAATTGCTCACTTAATTTCGAATCATATAGCTTAAGAATAAGCTTGTCAGTGAAAGCTGAACTCAAGTCTTTTAGGGATCAACACTCCATCATTATGCTACTTGTTGACCACATATACTTGCGTGTGGTATTGCAACTTGCTTTCAATTGAATTAACGGATTATCATTACTAGCTTTGTTTTTAGTATAATTTTTGGCATGCTTGAATTGAGTTGCATTCTTAAAGTTCACACTTGATAATTGTTTGAAATTGATTTGTTTGAATTGTTAAATAGAAACCATCTTTTTGGCAGTGATATTGCAAAAGAAATTAAAATTCATTGCTTTGAAAAATGATTAAGGCACATAGGTTAAGCACCATGGCCAAACCTACTTTTTAGCCACATCTTTGTTGTTTCAAAGAGAACACAATGCCTTATTTGACAACTTTAAGCCTCTCTCATTTTGGTACCTTATCTTCTTTCCTAGTTTGAAACTATATTCTTGTTTAACATATATACTCAGACCTAGTGTTTGGAGGCAATATTTCCACCAAGATAAAGATGACAACAATGTAGACAAGATAAAGGAAGGCATGCATACTTTCATTATCTTTCAAACAAGTTTTTATATCTTCTTCTACTTTTCCATGATTTATTTTTCCATTGGAGTTTTGCTTTCCATACTGCTAGGATAATTTTCTTGTAGGTTAAGGGTGATGAGGACACCTTAAGATTTTGTAATGTTTCTAGTTTGAAATTATTGTGTTTTGATTCAAACTAAGTTGGTATATTTTTCTAGATTTAATTATTAATGATTAAGATTTTACTTGTTTAGTTTGGCCATTTATGATTATTATTAGTATTACCTATTACTAGTTTAGGATTGCATTTGTCATATGATTCTAAATCAAAGTAGCAATTTACTAATCAATGAATTGTTTTGTTGATTTCAAGGAAAATCTAACCAAGAGTAGAAGGTCTATGTTAGGCAAGAAACTCTTGAACATTTGTGCTTTGTATTGTGATTGTTCATTGAATTTAATGGATGTTTCTTAAATCAATTTTCAATTAGGGTTAGGTTTAGAACATTTCAATCCTAAATAATACCAAAAATAGGTAAGTAGACATTCTAGTTATCTAAAGCATTGACTTAGTGGAAATAGGGATGCATAATAATTGAAAGCCAGAACATACATGTCTTAGTGGTAGAACCAATCCATTAATTGATGCATTATGATCTGATCAATCCATCTAATTCAATTGCTTTTATTACTTTGCTATTTTTACATTTTAATTCCCAAAATTTAAATACTTTCCAATTAAGAATTAGTCCCTTTGCATTAAAGTCCAAGGTGTCATAGCATTATAGTTTTCCTAGTTTTTAGGGTTTTGCATTAAATTGAATTCTAATCAATTATGAAGCAGCCAATTTATTTAATTTCTCATGGGATCGATACCCTATTCGTACTTTACTAGAAAATTCTCAAGACTAAGTAGGGTTTTCATTTTGTTAGTTTAACGACTTGACTCTACATAACAGATACATTCATTCATTTGCAACTCAACTTCCTAAAATTTTAGATCTAAACCATTCTAGTCGCATGCAAAGAAAGTTTAATTTGACATTCACATTTGATTTATAGTTAAACGTAACCTAAATTTATATCTAAGCCATTCTAATTGCATAAAAAGATGTTTTAATTTGACATTCTCATATGATTTAAAAGCCAAAGAGAATTTATGAGATTCAAATGAAAAAGATATTTTTAATTTACAATTCAATTTGTAAAATAGTGATATTATGTAATGATGTAAAACCATATCCTAAAGAGATTAAAATGCCAACACACACTTAATTCAAGCAATAATCATCTGAATTCATGCCATACTTAACTCTTAGAAAAATAGTTATTAGAATCACAGGTGATAAGACTTGAAAAGGCAATAACCAAAATCACCATAAACTAAAGAATTACTGTGATAAAATATTAAAGTTATAATGCAATAAGGAACATAAGCGTACCTTTCCTGCAAAGAAGAGAAAACTCAATATTATGCAAATACTCAAAATTTTCAAAGTCATACAATGCAATAGAATAGTATTTATAGCCTATCGTGCTAAAATTTTGTTAGGCCATTAAACTACCAGAATTAAAATCCTATTTGATCTTGAAAATTTTCTAGTAAAGTGTCAATAAGGTATCAATCCCACAAGGACTTAAACTACCAGAATTAAAACCCTATTTGGTCTTGGCATAGTTGGACATAGTTTTAAGTAAATACATAAAATTCTTTCTCAGGTAATCTAGTTTCAAACACTTTTCCTCAATCAATGAAAGAATATGCTTAATCATCTCAGCATGCTTCAACATATGTCAGATTAGGTGTTCACAGTAGTTACTAACATTTATATATTATTATTACATTATATGATTGTATTTTCCTAGTACTAAGATTCAATGAATAAAATAATTAATTAGCAAGATTATTTTATAATATTGTGCATATGCATATACCTAATGGACTACAGCTGCTATTTCTAGCATTCTTCTTCAAACATGGCAATGGAGGCAAAGGGAGTCCCTTTAATGGGAGTGGTGGAAGTGAATTTCTTTCTTTGTAGCGAGTAAAGCTCATCAATGGTCTTAGCCCTCATTAAACAAGCACTATCATCATGACAAACCTTATTATGCTTCTTGTGCATCTAAATCTTTGCAATCTGTTCTAAGCAATCCTGTTCCCATTTTCAAAGCTAACATCTAACTCTATCTCTGTTCACAAAAATTTTTGTCTTCCTATACACATAAACAAACACATATCTTCATATTCAAAACCTATATCTCCTTAATCTGTTAGAGGCATCTAGATCTGTATCATAGGAGATAACTTCTCATAGGAAATGCTTTAGGTGAATATGGCAATTATCAAGATACTAGTAGGAGGTAGAGTCAATGAGGCAGGCAAGTAAATTGATGGTGTAACTTGTCCATAAATTAGCCTTCCATGAGAATTAGATATGGTTTTAAACCATATCTAATCTTTAAAGGCACTTGCGATGGTCACATCTTACTGTCGTAAGTTCTCAACCTAACTAAAGTCATATTAGATCATTATTGATCTATATCCTAACTATGGTCAAATTTGACCACTACATGTCCCTTTAAACTAGTAGGTCTAGTCTTAAATATGATCCTCCATAAATCATATGATGATCAAATTAGGACTGTTGTAGATCCATGACCTTACGACGATCCCATAAGGGTCATTATTATGGTATGATGTGGACCTTTTTATTGTTATGGTCCACATATGGACTTTACAACAGTCTCTTTTGGACCATTATATGGTCCAAACATTATGACATTTGTTCTTTCACCATTATAATGTCTGTGGTTTTTTTACATTGCATAGAATCTGTCGCAATGTTATTGTTATTTTTTTTGTAATGATAGGTAATGATGAATCGATAAAGGCATTGCTTTCTCCACTAAGAAACACATGTTTCAATTTTAATCATTTTGCTACCCAATTCTCACCAAGTCAATGGTTAAGATACCAAGAATGTCTGATTATCTAGCTTTCATATTGGTAAGGCTTAAAACATTCTAAACCTAATCCTTATTGAAAATTTATTTAACAAATGTCCATTAAAGTCAATTAAAAATTGTAATAGAAAGCACAACTAGTAAAGAGTTTGTAGTCTAACGTATAATTTTCACTCTTGGTTAGATTTTCTTGGAATCAACAAATCAATTCCTTAATGAATAAGTTGCTACTTTAAATTAGATCATATGATGCATACGATTTTAAATTAGTAATAGATCATGCCAATAACAAGTTTAGATGATGAGACTAAACAAGTAAAAACAAAATCATTAATAATTAAATCCAGAAAATCATAACAACTTAGTTTGAATCAAAACACAATAATCTCAAACCATAAACATAAAATCTGAGAGTTTCCACATCACCTTTAACTCAAAAGAAAATGTGCCTAACATTAAAGAAAGCAAAATTCCATTAGAAAAACAAATCATGGAACAGTGAAATATGATAAGAAAAAATTTAATTAGAAAACATGTTGATCAAGGCTGGAACCTAAGAGGGGGTGAATTGGGTTTTATAAAAATTCTATTGAAAATCTCTCTTTTAAAATTGAAATAAAATAATCAAAGATAAATGTACAATGTAAAGAGAGTATGGTAGAAGAGTGGTCACAAAGAATTTATCCTAGTTTGATTTCTACCCAAGCCTACATCTAGTCCCCAAGCAACCTCTTGTAATTTTTTACTTTCTAAATAAATCAATACAACACCCAAGAGAACTTCTCTTAAATCCCAACCTCTCACAGCTTGACTCATTCAAGAAACCTCCTTGAATTCTCTCAGGGATATACTCCCCCTTTGAACCTAAGCTCTACCTTAGCTTGTCATTTTCAAGGAACCTCTTTGAGCTTTTCTCTTAGAAGAGAGAAAGAATTATAGCTAATAAACTCTATGAAAAAAAGTACATAATACAATAAAGCACTAATATGATAGAAAGCCGATGTGAAGATAGAAACTTATGATATAGTCACTATTGAATGTCTTTTCTTATTATTTCAGAGCCTTTAGGTCAAGTTTATATAGATTGAGGTCCAATAGATCCATTGGGAGTGAGTAGGAAATGAGATATTTCAAAATATATCCATTATAAATCAGTTAGGGCTTCTCTACCACCGACTAATTGACTATTCACCACTAACCAGTCGACCACTCACTCTTTCTCTCACACAATTTTCAAATTCTGGATCCCAATAGTCAACTGCTCACTCTTAACTTGTCAAGTGGTCTCTCTTAGAGAGGTCCCAGTTGATGGCCTTAAAGCTGGCAGTAAACTGGTACTTAATCTAGGTATGGCTAGTCAACTGCTGGCAAGTGGCCAGTCGATTGCTCACTCATAAAGAGTGTCTAGTTAATCCAGGCTTAAGTAGGCTGTAGATTGTGGACTTCTTCAAAGGTGGCCAGTTAACTACTAGCTAATGGCTATTCGAGTGGTTAAGGCTTGGTAGCTAGCTGGCAGGTGCTTAGTTGACTGCTAGCTTGTAGCCACTCAATTGAGGACTTCTAAAGTTCCCTAAATCTACTTTTCTTAACTTATAAGACCTATAATCAATTTTATATTTATTTTACATGATTTCTATCTGCTTAATATCATTTACAAAGGTTCTTAAGACATGATTATACACTGAAAACATCTAGAACCTAAGTGATATATTGAAAAGCTTTTCTTCTTTTTATTTGTAATTATCAAAATCTTGATCTTTTGTAAATTGGCTCAACAATCTCCCTCTTTTTAATAATGACAAACTTGCAATTATTAATGCTTCACAAAAAAAAAAATTCAATGTAGTGTACTCATAAAATCCTTTGCTTTTGTGAAAGTTTAATATGGTCACGTTGTCTAACTTTCATTTCTTTAAATTTCAATTGGTTTCCTTGTTTATACATATAATAACAAATGATAATAATAGATATCTAACAATCATATTAATCAAAATAACAACTTTTATTAAAATTAACAAAGTTAAACACAATTGAAGTAAATCAATAAGGAAACAAACACACATGAAACTAAGTTCAATGAATCAAACAATATATATCAAAAGCTCATAATTCTTCCTAATTCCTTTCTAAGTTCCTAATTTCCCTCCCCCATTGTCATGTCAAAAATGGAGAAAGAGAACCAAACTACCTACTAAACTCTAAAAGTTAAAGTGCTGCTCATAATATGACTCAATGCGCTCTACCCAAGTATTTGTGTTCTCCAATGTCTCTTAAAGTTTCTGCATCTAGAAACTAAAGGTGTTCATCTTTGGATGTATGGTACAAATCTTTGCAAGAAGGATAAGCTCAGGAATTACCACAGTCTCAGGCTAAGCCAGGGTGTAACCTATCGAAGTAGAAGCTTGTGGAGATGGAGGCGTAGGGGCTAAAGGAGATGGTGACATAGGAAAAGATGGGCCTTCTTTTACTAGTTCTGCAAATGGAGGAGGAAGAGGTACATAAGCTATTGGAGGAGGTTGTGGCTTAAAGGCTCTTTGGGCTTTCCTAACCCATTGGCCTTAAGAATTCTTGGTAAACCCCATCCATTGTAGATTATTCTAACTAATTTAAAGAGGAGACTCCTCATGAACCTCAAGAGGTCTGATGTCATAATGGCAATGGATGGCTACTATGATAGTCCCATAAGGCAAAGGAGATGATTTTTATTTCTTGCAAGTTGTTATTCTCTGAGTGATCAATCATGAAAGCCTAAAGCTTTCTCCCTCTAGTATGCACTTCATCATAAACATCTTAGGCTCACCCAGATAAGCAAAGTTACCTGACTTATTAATTAGACAATGAACAATGATGTAATGCAGTAGTCTTTTCTTTAAAGATAACTCATTAACATTGATTGGAGTATTGGGGATGTCAATGGCTACTTCACTTATCCTATTCATGGCCTCCAATTTGTTGTTTACTAATACTGTCATGAGGGAGTTAGGATGATTAGTGAAAAATTGGCTAGTAGGAGGAGGAAGATTCATAATATCAGCCAATGTTTTATCACTAAAAACATTTCTTATTCCATTATCCTAAGTGGTGATGAGATAGGTAGTAGGATTGTATGTTAGATTAGAATAAAAAGGCCTGATGACCATTAGGCTATAATCAAGCTTAAGGCTCAGCAAATGATTCAATCCAGTATTGAAAAACTAATAAAAAAGACTAAACCCTTCTTCTTGAAGCTATAAGAGGTGCATATACCAATTTGACAGAACCCCACTTTGTTGGAAGTTCTCAAAGAATGTTATTTCTTAAGCACGTGAAGAGAAGAGAGGTGGAAGGTTGGAAGAGCCAATGGTTGGATTCCTGGTCCTAGCATGCTTAAGAGTGGAAAAAGGTGCAAGAACTCAAGAAAGATTGCATATTTTTAAGTGGGCAAAGAAAAGACCAAAAAACCCCAATTTATACTGATGAAACCTTAGATTTAGGTGTTTGATCAATGATTTTGATTGATTTGGAAACAAAATCCCTAAGATTTAATGAGGATTTGGATGAAAAATTAGAGAGCAAGAAAGGGGATGAGCAGTAGGCTGGTAAAAATAAGGAAAGTTATGAGTTTTTAGGGTTTTGATTACTTTAATAACGAGTTCTATCAATGACCAGTCAACTGGTCACTAGTGAATAGTCATCTGTTGGCCCTATTTTTATGCAGTATTGCTTTCTAGCATTGACAAGTCAATTGGTCACTTGTTAACAGTTCTATTAGCCGTTATTTTTCACAAGTTTACTCTCTGGAATCTCCTGGTTGATTGGTCACTGGACATCAGTTGACTATCGGGCTGTGTGGGATGCCCAGTCAACTGGCCACTCCATGGCAATTGACTACTCTCTTTTTGAGAGCCTTCAACCAGCTACTCCTTGCTTCCTTGAGTAGTTGGTCATTCCCAGACCCTCACTAGTTGACTATCCACTATTTGGCAGTCGACTGGTCACTATAAAATGTAAATAAATTATAAATTTTTTTATCAAAATTTCTTAATTTCTAGATAGTATTCTACTTAAATACATATTATAGCATAAATATTCATGTAAAACAAGTAGAAATCATAAGATATCATCACAAACTTTTTGTAAAATAAATTGAAACCACTTCAATGCTTAAGTTGGTGAATATTCTCTTCAAACAAATAACTAAACAATTAAATCTATGGCACATTAGGATTTATCATTCCAAGTTCACCTCTTATATGACATAATCTTTCAGTAGAAAGAGGTTTACTAAAGATACTAGCAAGTTGAAATTTGGTTTTGATAAATTCATGGCTAATACCTTTCTTCTGAACATAGTCCCTAATGAAGCTAATACCTTTCTTCTGAACATAGTCCTTAAAGAAGTGATGTCTAATTTCAATATGTATAATGGGATTCTTAGTCTGGTTTGTAGCACTAGGATTGTTGCATTTGATTGTAATTTCTTTAATATGTATACCAAGATCCTCTAATTGTTACTTTATCCAAAGGATTTAGGCACAACAATTACCAACTGCAACATATTTTGCTTCAGCAGTGGATAATGGTGTACTATTTTGCTTCTTACTAAACCAAGAAACAAGAGAATTTCCAAAGAATTGGCATGTTCCACAGGTGCTTTTTATGTCAATCTTACAACCAGTAAACAAGAGGATTTCCAAAGAATTGGCACAAATGCATACACTAAACATAATGTCAAGTCTACTTGCAATTAAATATAGAAAGGATCTAATCATACTTTTGTATTTTAAGATGTCATAAGGTTGCCCTTTTTATCAACATCCATTTTTACAAATGATCCCACTAATGTATCTTTTGTTTTGATATTTTCAAATCCAAATTTATTGAGTAATTCTTTGGCATATTTGGATTCATTTATAAAGGTTCCATGTGCTTGTTGTTTGATTTGAAGACTTAAAAAGAAAGTAAGCTCTCCAATCATTGACATTTCAAATTCTCCTTTCATCATTTCAGAAAACTCTTTGCATAGAGTTTCATTAGTAGCACCATAAATAATACCATCCACATGAATTTGAACAACTAAAATATTATGTCTTTTCAATTTAAGGAATATGGTTGCATTAACTTTACCTCTAGAGAAATTATTTTTGATGATAAATGTACTTAATCTTTCATACTCTGCTCTAAGTGCTTGTTTAAGACCATATAATGCTTTTCATAATTTGAATACATGATTTGGAAGATTTTAATCCTCAAAGCCTATAGCTTGCTCAATATATACTTCTTCCATTATGTATCCATTAAGAAAGGCACTTTTGACATCCATTTGGTACAATTTAAAATAATTTATACATGCAAAGGCTAGTAGCATACGAATTACTTCTAATCTAGTAATTGGTGCAAAGGTTTCATCATAATCAATTCCTTCTTCTTGATTGTAGCCTTTTTCAACTAGTCTAGCCTTATTCCTAGTAACAACTCCAAATTCATCAAGCTTATTTCTGCAAACCCATTTAGTGCTAATTATTGAATGATTATTGGGCATAGAGACAAGTTTCAAAACTTAACTCATTTCATATTGATTTAACTCTTCTTGCATAGTTAAAAACCAATATTCATCTTTCACGGCTTCATCAATTCCATTTTGTTCTATTTAAGAAAAAAATGCTTGATGATTATAGATATTTCTTAGTGAGTTTCTAGCTGTTACCCCTTTTAAGACATCATTAATTATTTGTTCAGGTGGATAATCCCTTTTGTAGTTCCATGACCATGAGAGGTTATGAGTGACTCCTTCCTACATTTCTTGATTTGATTCTTCATGCAAGAGGGTTGTTCATCTGTCTTGATGGACTCATATTCATTATTGATCTCTTGAGCTGTTTGTTTATCTTTTATTGTAAGGTCATTAAACTTAACTATAATTTCCTCATAAGATACCTTTCTTAGCTTAAGTGGATCAGTCTCATAAAAATTTACTTGTATAGAAATTTCTATAGTCATAGTTCTTTTGTTATATACTCTAAAGGCTTTACTAGTGTTGGAATATCCTAGGAAAATTGTCTCATCAGACTTCGCATCAAATTTACCAAAATTATTTTTTTCATTATTGAGCATAAATCATTTACAACCAAAGACAAGTAGATGGGAAATGTTGGCATTCTTCCTTTATATAACTCATATGGAGTCATTTTCAATATGGACCTAATCATTGCTCTATTCATAACATAACATATAGTATTTACTGCATCAGCTCAATATACTTAAGAAGATTTCTTTCATTTAACATGGTTCTAGCCATTTCCCCTTAGGTTTTATTCTTCCTTTCTTCTATTCTATTTTGTTAAGGAGTTCTAAGTGCAGAGAAATTATGTTAAATTCCATTATCATCACAAAACTCCATAAATAGATTATTTTCAAATTCACCACTAAGATTACTTCTTACTCTCATAACGATCATTCCTTGTTCATTTTAAATGAGCTTTGCTAGTTTTAAAAAAGATTTAAATGCTTGATCATTGTGAGATAAGAAAAGTGACTAAGTAAATCTAGAGAAATCATCTACAATTTCTAATACATAGTAATTTCCTTGTCCACTGCCTCTAAATGTGACCTATACTCCATTCTTTGGTTGAAGGGAAATAAACATGGAATTGTCTCTAGTTATATGTTTAGAACATCAACTATCTCAATACCACTTTGTTCTGGAAGCCTTCATACACACTTGCAGAAGCATAAAGTTTTATTCTTAGGTACAAAATTCTTGTTAGGCCCTTGAATGTTAGTTGTTCCCTTGGGAACCCATACTTTCCTTCCTTCAAGAATTTTATTCATTTTATAGAAGCGTAAATATGATCCATGTCATTCCATGTCACAATAGAAACATGTGATAAATGGAGTGCCAGTCATTAATGTTGGAACAAAGAAATTCTTATAATATTTTTGTCTTTTCTAAGGATTATATCTGATACCTGCTTTGTCACAAATACATCTTTGTTTTCCAGGCAAGATATTTGAATTATCTTTCTGTTGGTCCAATTGCAATCATGGTGCAATACCACATACAAGTATATGTGGTCAACAAGTAATATAATGGTGAAATGAGTGTCCATCCCTTAAAGACTTGGTTTCAATGTTCAATGACAAGCCTACACTTAAGCTATATGGTTAAGAATTTATTGAGCAAACATAAAAACAATTTCAACTATTGATTGATGCAGAATTTAAATAACCTAGGATTTTGATCCTTCACCACAAGTAGGGTTACTTTCTATTGCAATTAGTTCTTGATTTTACTTGATGAAAAGATTGCTAGCCAACCATTCTTTTCTTCTTATATGCTTCTTTCAATTTCATACAAGCTGAGTTCATTTCCCTTAATTCACTATATATCTATGGGAATTAGCTGGGATACGGTCCTTATAAATTCATGACCTAAATGTGGTTATTAACAGAAAAGTAGCCCTAATATGGGTTCAGTCATAATCCTAAGAATAAGCTACTTAGCCTCTCATAGGCATTAGTACAGAATCAAATATTAAAGAAAAGCATAAAGAATACATAAAGATGAAGGAGAGGGAAGAGTTCAGATGGGGAAAAACTGTATAAAGAGCCCTCATTCTAAAGTAAACCCTATCCTCAGTAATTCTCAATTCAGAAATCTTATCACGTGTTATTCACTCCTCTCTATACTTGGTCTCCCAGCTGCTTGCCCTTAAGACCCTATATATAGGCCTCAATCATCAAAGTAAATTAGGGTCTTCCAGCTGCTTACCATGTCTCTAGTTTTGATGCCCATGCCCAGTATTCTAGTGCCTAGACTTCATATTCTGGGAATACTTGACGCTTGGGCACAGTCATTATGGTGTTAGGGCATTATTTCACCAACCTTTCTACAGCAATTGGTACCTAGGAGTCACTTTTCTAGAATTAATTCCTAAGTGCTAATTTTGTGGTGCATAAGCGCTGGTTCACTATTTTTGGTGCCTGGGCACCCTCTGTGAAAAAACTTTTCATTTTGTTTAAAATTTGCGTGATTTTTAATCTATAATTGCAAAATTTATTCAATTAATGTTTCCTTTGATAACTTGCCTTAATCATCTCAGGCAGCATTCTTTAAAAAGTAACCATGTCTTTTAAGAATTTACTTGTGGCCTAATTGCACTGAATTTGGTATTCATTGAAACGCTTGTATCTAGCCATCCTTTCCTTTATTGTAAGTTGAGATAGGTCAGGAACTGCTGTGGAATGAAATCTAAAGTCTATAAGCCCTACCTCATGCTGGCGTAACCTATTTTGGAGACTAAAAACATTCAACTCAGTGTAAGGCATCAATACCTCTTCTCCTTACCCCCATTTTACCCCTACCTGCTTACACATCTCTGTTATGATGGAAGGGTACTATAAGCTATCTTTGGTGTTGGTAGACACCTACATCAAGCCTAAAAAAATATAAGCCCACATGTTAAATAATCACTCTGTCATTATGTAATACAAAAGTGATGGCTCGAACGGTGGTATTTTGCTAATGTACGGGGTGGGGGAGATTCTAGAAATTATGAGTTTGAACCATAGCTGGTTCTCTAGGGTTAGTCAACTAGCACTGAATCTCATGTGTTTATCCCTTTTAATAACCCAATAGGGTTCCCCATTGCATATAAGTCTCCCTAAGTCCTCTATGTCTAGACATTCTAAAAGGAGTAGGGAGTACCCTTCATGCTCAATATTTGGGAGGCCAAAGATTTTTTTGATTTCATCCTCCCTAACCAGCACCTTCTTTCCATATACCAAAACTTTAAAATTAGCTCAATCTGGGAGGTTTGCATGGAATTTCCTAACCACCAGGCAGATTACTCCTGCAGGCTATCTGCAAAATAGTTCCTAACCTTGTTGTCGTATCTCATCCCTGATAGTCATGTCAATATCATCATCAACCTTGATTCCACCTTCTATAACTGGCTTTTTGTTCACAATCATGGTTTGAAATCTATGCATTGCTTCACATGAAGCAAAGCGAGCATCATCCATTAGCTAACTTGATTCCCCGCGGTTCTTCTTTAAAGCCATGTGGCCTTCTATAGCCCTGAATTATCACCCTCTTCTTGAAAATATGTACAAAAAAAGAACATAAGTAAGGCTCTAGTATGGATGATAATGACAAAAAATATGAAACAAAAACAATGAACATGATATGCTTTAGTTGCCTCCCAAGAAGCGCTTCAATTAGAGTCTTCAGCTAGACTTTTTCTCTGATGTGCTAGGGATTTCCACAGTCATGATCTTTGATGATCTCTCCCTCCCATATTGTCTAATCCATTTCTCTTTCACTAAGCCATAGGAATACATTTCCATAGTGCTAACATGTTTTGACCCTTTTTTTTCATCTTCCCTGACACTAGCTTCACTTTTTCTTTATAAAGCTTACAAGACTTACAAGCTTCATGTTAAAGTCTAATTGGGGGAAGATCCTTGCCTTAGTGTGGGTTACCGTGAGTTATGTCATCTTTCCAGATCTTAATTGCCATGTATACATTTACCTTTGTTGGATACTTCATCATTTTGAACACCATAAAAGTCACCTCTTTATCTTGCACTTCCACAGTTAGTTCTCTTATGCCTTCGTCCATGTCTAGCACAATAAGGTCAGCAGGGAAAATAAATGTCTCCACTTTAAACAACACATTTTCAAGGATTCCTCTTAGAAAGGCTAAAGAATGATTAGCTAGTCGTTGGGTTACTGATGTAGGGCTAATTTCCCCTAGACCAAGTTTTTGATAAATAACAAAAGACATTAGATTCACACTGGCTCCTATATCATAGAAGGTCCTACTAAAGAATTTATTTCCAAATGAATAGAATATAGTGCAACTACCTAGATCTTTAAGTTTTTGAGATAGCTTTTTTCTATAGAATTTCACTACACTCTTCATCAATGAAATGGTTTCACACTTACCCAATTTCTTTTTCCTGGTTAGGATGTCCTTCATGAATTTTGCATAAGTTGGCATCAACTCTATTTCCTCAACAAATGGTATATTGATCTACAACTTCTTAAACACTTTAAGAAAATTATTAAATTGTTAATTCATGTTATGTTTTAGCCTTTGAGGGAATGGGATGTTCTGCATACTCTTAAACTGCTTACTATAAAAAAAAATTTCTTTAGTGACTTCCTCAATCAGGTTTTTAGTTAATCAGCCACTACTTTTCAGTGACTATTGGTTATCTTTAGGCTCTAGTTCTTCATCTATTCACTACTCCTAGTGGTAACTGCCTTACAATGTTTAATACCCTATGATCATAGGTCAGGTTTTGTATTACTTGGTATTGTACCCTGAGGTCTATTTGTTAAAGTAGTGGCTAATTGTCTCATGTAGACTTCCAAGTCTTTAAGAGTGACAGCTTAGCTTAGGAGCAACTGCTTCACCCTATCATCTTAAAGAGTAGATGATTCATGTTGCCAGCCTTGTTGTTGTTTACTATTATTTTGAAAGTCTAATAGTGTTTTTAGCCTAAGATGAGGTACATTCATTTAGTTATTCTTCCAAGAGAAATTGGGATGATTTCTCCAACTATGATTTATAAGTGTTTGATCATGGTTGGATACCTTCCCTTTGATTATTACCTACATAGTTTACTATTTCATCTAGGTAAATGAGTGGACAAAGTGTACCTGAATGACCTTCCCACAATAATCACAAGTTAGGATAGAATTTTGTACTTGATGAATTTGATGACTAGGTTGTGGTTTCCCTATCACCAGACTATTCATCTTCTTATTTATTACTTCAAATTGAGCTGCCAATTTTGCTAAGAATGCATTTGGTTGTTTTCAAATCAACCAAAATCATTTATTAAACACCTCAATCTAGGGTTTCATCGGTTTCAAAGGAGATTTTCTACTCTTCTCCTTCCCTATCTAAAATCTTTTCAATCTTTCTTGAGTTTTTATCTCTCCATCGTCATTCTTACACCTCCTTCCTCTTCAATGGCTCACAAACCCTCTCTCAAACATGCTAGGTCCAGAAATCCAACTATTGGATCCTCCTCAAGTCCTCCTCTTCTTTTCTTCTCCAAGGCATAAGAGATATACTGTATTGAAAACTTCTAACAAAGAGGAGTTCTTGCAAGTAGGTATATTCTAACTCCCTTGCTTTAAGAAGAAGGGTTTAGCCTATCTGATTTACATGCAAATGCTGGTTAAATTATCTTTTAATCCTTAAGCTAAATTATAACCCCAAGGTTATCTAAGCTTTTTATTCTAATCTTACCTACAACCCCACATCCTATCTTATCACCATAGAGGTTAGAGGAACAAAAATGATTTTTGTTGACGAAATCATAGTTGACACCTTAAATCTTCTTAACCCTTACTAACCTTTATTTTACTGATCATCCTAATTCCCTCAAGAATATGGTAGATTACAGCAAATTGGAGATTAAGAATAGGATAATTGAGGTAGCCATTGACAATCTAAATACTACAATTAGGTCAATTACTTGTCGTTGGAACATAGACTACTTCACTACATCATTACTTATCTAAGTGAGCATGAGATGTTTAAGGTGAAGTGCTTATTGGATGGAGAAAGCTTCTGGCTTCCATGGCAGATCACTTAGAAGATGGCCTAGTGCAAGAAAAATAAATCCTCTCCTCTGCCCTACGTGACTATTGTTGCAACTAACCTTCGCCATCATGACAAATCTCTACTTAAAGATGATACAGAGTCCCTTCTGCAAATTAGGTGGAATAACTTACAAAGAATAGGATTCATCAAGACTCCACAGAGACAATTGTTGAGGAAAGCTTAGAGAGTTCCAAGGCCATAGCCTCTTTTAGTTGCTCATATGCCTCCTCCTCCTCCATATGCAAAACTAGTTGAAGGAGGAGGTCCCTCTAATCTTATGCCACTATTTCCTTCTACTCCTATACCTCCATCACCTCTTTCTCATACATTGATGGATTACACATTAGCTCAGCCTGAGGTTATGGTCATTCCTGAGTTGATATTGTTTATTGAGATCTAAGCCATGCATCAGAAGATGGACTCCTTTAGTTTTCAAATGCAAACTTTTCAAGAAACCTTGGAGGACATGAGCACCACACTTGAGTGAATTGAGGCATATCATGAGCAGGACGTTTATCCCAAAGCATCGTTTAGGACCTCTTTTTTACGTGACAAAAGCAGAGAGAAATTAGAAGTTTAAAAACATTTGAATTTGTGCTTAGGTGTTTCCTTGTTAGTTTATATTTCTTGTTTCCATTATGCTTTAATTGGGTTTGAACCTTATGGCTATCTATTTCAGCTATGCTTCTGATTTCAATAAAAGTAGTTATTTCAATTAAAATGATTGTGGTTATCTTCTAATCATCTCTATAAACAAGGAAACTAATTAGAAGTTAAAAGAAGTGAAAAGTAAACTAAGTGAACATATGAAACTTTCACAAAAACAAATTATTTTACCTTGATAAACTATTCTTTATGAAGAACTAACATTTGTAGGGTTGTCATCATAAAAAAAAAAGGAAGATTATTGAGCCCATTTCCTGAAAGATCAAGGTTTTGATGACACCAACACAAAAAGAAAATTTTTCTTATGCATTACTTAGGTTTTAGATGTTTTTAATGTTTAATCATGACTTAGGAACCTTTGTAAATGATATTAAGCATCTAGGAATCATTTAAATTGAATGTATAATCAATCACACATCTTAAAGGTTGAGAAAAAACTAATTTGGGAGTTTCTATTATTGAATAGTCGACTGGTCACCTTCTGAGCAGCCCCCAAGTTGCTGCCAACTTGAGTTGTAATCAACTAGGCACTCTCTATGAGTGAATAGTCTACAAGTCATAAGCCAGCAGTTGACTAGTTACTTTCTTAAAGGGACTAGTTAGCTGTCAACTCATGACCTAATCAACTAGGAGCTCTCTATGAGTGAGCAGTCAACTGGCCACTTGCCAATAGTTAATTGGTCACACACAGATCAAGCATCAGTCAACTACCATCCTTAAGACCTTCAACTAGGAGCTCTCTGTGAGTGACCAATCAACCGTCAGGGTCCAGAGTTTGAAATTTTGAGAGGGAAAAAAGGAGCAGTTGACTAGTCAGTAGTGAACAGTTAATTGGTTAGTGGCAAACAAGTCTTAACATATTTATAACGGCTATATTTTGAAATATTTGATTTCCCACTCCCTCCAAATGGATCTATTGGACTCTAATCAATATAAAATCAACATGGGGACTTTGAGAAGAAGTGAAAAACATTTAAGAGTGATTATATCATAAGCTTTCATCATCTTATCAACTCTATATCATATTAAGTGCTTCATTGTATCATCCACTCCATTTTAGAAAGTTTATTACTTGTTAATCCTTCTTTCTTCCGAAAGTGAACCTCAAGAAGGTTCTATGAGGGTATCAAGCTAAAAGAGAGCTTAGGTTCAGGGGGAGTATATCCTTGAGAGAGTGTTCAAGGAGGTTCCTTTAAGGAGTCAAGCTGTGAGATCTTGGGAATTTAGGAGAGGTTCTCCTGAGTGTTGTATTGATTTTTTGAGATAGTGAAAAATCCTAAGAGGTTGCTTGGAGACTGGATCTAGGGTTTAGTAAAAGCTAAACCTGGATAAATCTCTATGTCTATACTTCTCCATTACTAGTTTTAAATTATGAATTTATTGATTCAAGCTTGATTTTATTTCCCTTATTTCTAAAGTAGTTTTTTAGTAAAGGTTTTATAAAATCCAATTTTCTTCCTGATTGGGTTCCAACCTTGTTTAACATTTTTCTTTTGTAAAAGTTCCTAATTACAAATAGCTTTATTTTTTAAAGAAAGATGCTCATTTTTAAGACTAATATAGTCATGCTATAATGTCTTAATTTGTTTTTCTAATGAACCTTTTTCCTAGAGTAGTGAGTTATTCTCTTTATTCTCCTTTTCTATATTTTCTTCTAAAGATAGAATTTTCCTTTTTAAAACTTTTAAATTTTTTGCTATCTTAAGAAATTCATCATATAAATCATAGAATGCATATTGCAGTTATTCATAAGAAGAGCTTACCTCATCTTCATTAGCCAAAAGGTAGAGATTGGTTTCTTCATTTTCTTCATCATTGGAATCTTTATCACTTTCTCCCCAAGTCACTAATAGGTATGCCTTCTTCCTCTTCTTTTTTCCTCTCTTATTGTTTATGTTGTCTTGTTTTCTTAGATATTAAGAACATTTCCATTTGATGTGCCTAGGTTTTCTGCATTCATAGTATATTGGAAGTTCATTGGCTTCTTGACCTCTTCTAGTTGGTCTTCTTCCTTTAATTCTTCTGTCGTTGATGAATCTCTCAAACTTTTTGACAAAGAGACCAAGAGTTTCTTCGTCAATTTCATCTTGAGAATCATCGTTGCAATCTTCTTCATCTAGATACATTGATAATGATGCTTTTAGAGCAAGACCCTTCTTCCTTTTGTCTTATTCTTCAAGAAGTTGTTTTAATCTGGGTTCATGCTCTTTATGATGTTAAAAAAGAATGGTAACTAATTTTACTGATAGTCCTTTTACTTCCTCAATTGTTGTCAACTTGGGTTGTTATTCCATGGGAAGTGCCTTCATGATCATGTAAGCATGATCTGTTTAAGAATATGCCTTCCTTAAAGCTGTCAAATGATTTATAATATGAGTAAAACGAATTTGCATTTCTTTTAATGTTTCTCTAGGATTTTTCTTGAATAATTCATACTGTTGTGTGAGATTATGAATCCTAGACTCTGTAACACCAAAAGTTCCTTTATGAGTTATTTCCAAAGCCTCCCATATCTCTTTGGCACTTTGATAGTTTGAGACTTTGAAGTAATCGTTTGGACTCAGTGCACTAGTGAGAGTGAGTTTGGCTTTGTTGTTTAGTAAAACTTTTCTTCTTTTATTTTCATCCCATTCAAATTGGGTTTGTTGGAGGTTTTGCCTTCTTGTTTTATCATAGGCACATATGGTCCTTTATCAATTACATCCTAAAGTTCATTGTTGACAACTTTAAAGAAAATTTTCATCTTTAGTTTCCAATATGAGAAATTTTCACCTTTGAAACGAGGGGGTTTTCTAATGAATAGCCATGCTAATAAAACATTGACATCAAATCTAGCCATTCATACTCTTGAGATAGTTAAGTCCTCTAAACAAGAGCCCAAGCTCTGATACCACTTGTTGAGCAAGGCTGGAACCAAAGAAAGGGGTAAATTTGGTTTTATAAAAATTCTACTAAAAATCTTTCTTTTAAAACTGAAGTAAAATAATCAATGATAAATGCATAATGTAAAGAGAGTAAGGAAGAAGAGTGGGCATAAAGAATTTATCTTGGTTCAGCTTCTATCCAACCCTACATCTAGTCCCTAAGCAACCTCTTGGGATTTTTTGCTATCTCAATAAATTAATACAATACTTAGAAGAACCTCTCCTAATTTTCAAGCTCTCACAGCTTAACTGTTTTAATGAATCTCCTTGAATTCTCTTTCAAATATATATTCCCCCTAAACTGAAGCTCTACCTTAACTTGACACTTTCAAGGAACCTTCTTAAGCTTTTCTCTCAAAACAAAGAAAGAATTATAAATAATAAACTCTCTGAAATAGAGCAGAAAATATAGTAAAGCACTAATATGTTAGAGAGCCAATGTGAAGATATAAACTTATAATATAATCATTTTTTAATGTTTTTCCGGTTATTTCATAGTCCTTGGGTTGATTTATGTAGATTGAGGTCCAATAAGTACATTGGAAGTAAGTGGGAAATGAGAGATTTCAAAATATATCTATCAAAAATCCATTATGGCTTCTCTATCACCAACCAATTGACTGTTCACCACAAACCAATCAACAACTCACTCTTTCCCTCATAATTTTCAAATTCTAGACCTCGACAGTTGGCTGCTCACTCTTGACTAGTCAAGTGGTCATTCATAAAAGGTCCCAGTCGATGGTCTTATGGCTGGTAACATACTGGTGCTTAATATGGGTATGGTCAGTCAACTATCAGCAAGTGGCTAGTCGATTGCTCACCTACAGAGAGTGTCTAGTCGATCAAGACTCAAGCTGGCAGTAAACTGAGGACTTCGCAAAAGGTGACCAGTCAACTGTTCACTCACATAAAGCTCCCATTCGACTAGTTAAGGCCTAGAAGGTGGCTAGCAAGGTGCCTAGTTGACTGCTAGCTTGTAGCCAGTTAACTAATGACTTCCAAAGTTCACCAAATCAGCTATTCTCAATCTCTAAGACTTGGAATTAATTTTATATTTATTTTGCATGATTCTTATTAGTTCAACATCATTTACAAAGGTTCTCAAAGCATGATTATACATTTAAAACATTTAGAACCTAAGTGATATATTGAAAAAAATTTCTTCTTAAAGTTTGTAATCATCAAAACCTTGATCTTTAGCAAATGGGCCTAACCAAAAAATCAAAATATACATAACTTCCTGGATCTTATCTCCAATGTTGTCCTCCTTCTTATGGTAGAGTATTGCCTCCAATCATTAGGTCTAAGAGTATATGTGTGTGTGAGAGAGTGAAAGCATGATGAAAGATTGACTAATGAAGAAAGGCGTACTACATGTTTTATTTATAATAAGGGAATTAGGGTAGAGAGCTCATACAAGAGTTCATGAAGCTCTATGAATCTAGAAACTCAAGAATTAGAAAACTCTAGAAATTAGGGAATTCTAAATTTAGGAAAATAGCGTTATAAATGGAAACCATTCATTCATTGACCAAGTCAAGTTCTTGAAATGTCATTCTTCCTCTTTTAATCATTTATTATAGAGTTGTTAAGTGTCCAAGGCTTCTTAAATCAATCAAAGTTAAGACCAATCAATAATCTTGTGATTCAAGGACTCATAGTTGGATTAGGACTTCATGGATTTTTGAACAATGGATGGTAAAAATAGCATAACTCTCTCTGTAGACCTCCAAATGAGTTGATTTTTAAACTGTTGGAAACTAGACATCTAAGGTTGCTTTTTTGGTTAAGAATCACTAGTTTTAGGCTTCTTTGAAAGGCAATATGCTCTAAAGAATTTGGACTAAAGATTTTCCTTTGTGCACAAGTTACTGCTCAAGATAAGAAAAGTATAAAATCTATATCTCATGTTTTCCAAATCCAATTGCATGATCATATACATTTTAGAAAGATCTAGGAGTCTAATTTTAGAATAATTTGGAAGCTCTCCATTTTAAGCCATATAAACGAAGTTCTTATTAAATTAAAGGACATTGTTAGCCATTTTTTTCATCACTTTATCAAATCTTCTAGATTTGTTTCCAAATTCTCTAATACAACTCCAAATTTCTTACTGGCACCTAAAACTCTTCATAACACATAAAAGATTATAAGAACTTTAAAATACTTAAGTAATAAGTGAATTAAACAATAGAAATCACATAAAATAAGTATATGAAATGCACACATCAATCTCGGTGAATGATATCAATAAGAAAGTATCCAAGTTTTTAAACATTCAAAAGTGATAGTTCAAGAAGTATTTCTCAATTTTAAATGTTATATGAGGTTTCAAAATAGGCCATAAATGATCTAGCCTTTTTCTCAAGATAGTAAAATGCCTTGTACACCTTATAAATTTGAGAAACATTCCCTTTTTCCAGAATACGGCATATCCAAATAATCCATTAGTTCTTTAACAAATTCACAATGGTTAATTAGGCTAATTACCCCAACGTCAATGGAGTTTCAAATTTGTAAAAAAAGTTAAGCATCTTCTCTTAACCAAGCTTATTTAGTGTCAATGGTAGGGAGATCACTAGTCAAGCGGTCATCTTTAGCATTGCTCCTTGAATACATACGAACTGTCTTACTCCAGTCTAAATAATTAAAGTCATTCAACTTATGTTTTGTGATCTTGGACATCATTAGAACAATGTCAGTTACAATTGACTTTGTTTTTGACATTATGACAAACTGACTTAGCTTCATCACTGGGAGTAAAAAATGCACCCAAAAGAAGTGAAAAGAGACTCCCTAATAATCACTTGCCCCATATTAATCATTGGTGGCACACCTGAGTTGTGCCAGAAAGGAGTAGTCAATCGCCAAAAATGAAGAACAGGAGTGAATGAAATAGCCATGCACCGTTAGGAGCCAGTGCGTCAAATGGAATAAAAATATGGTAGCAGCACGTGAGACCCACATGTTAAGGTTTAGGCCACCTGACTCCAAGGTTTGCCTGATCTTGACACGCTGATTCGTTCTCTATTGATGGTTAGACAAAAAAGATCACCTAGGGTGATGATCTTGGCAACACAAAATCTAAAATAATGGAGATAACTAACAAAAGGGAATTGGGAAAGCTTTAATACCATGTAGTGAAGGGAAAAAGTTATTTCTTCCACTTACTTGAGACTCTATCAACATGGGTATTTATATATGTAACATTCACTAAAATTGTAGGCTAATTAATGCTATAGTGAGACTAAATATTGTAGGGGAGTAAGACTAATTAATGATTTGTTGACTTGTTCCCTATCACACCTCAACTTCTAGAATGCAACCAGCACAGATAACGGGAATAACCCAGTTCAATAAGCCTAACACGATGTTTTCTTAACCAAATTGTAAATCATACATAATGGAAATTCATGGAAATTTCATTACCAAGCAAATTCATATTCACATATTTTGTAGAAATTTTGGCAGAACCTGCTCTATAACTGAGACCTTCCAAAATTGCTACAAATATCTGTCAAAAACCACAATATACAAAAAAGAGAGCTCGGCTCTCAAATCGTCTAGAAATAACTACATCACAATAGGGGAATGGGGAATCTACCTGTGATCATCTATACTCATTTACAGTTATTTACATTTTTAACAAATTACACTATTACAAAAGTACAAAACCTCAATAAAAATTGGGAATCAAATCCTCAGCAATACCAAGAGGGCTCTTCTAGCCCTCACGGTCAGAAAACTACTTTGAGTGTTTGCCTGAAATTAAATAAAATATAAATGGCTAGCATTACAGTAATAAACCATTACAATACCTTTTAAAATAATCAGTTCTCTATTATCAACATTTAAAACCTTATCATATTAAGCCATAAACATGCAATATAACAATAACGATCATGGATTCATTCTATAGAAATTAAGTCGTTCAAGGGTACATAGCCCTTGGAATTTACATTTATCGGTCGAGGATCCACAACCCTCGGGAAGCTTTATCAACAGTCAAGGGTACTTAGCCCTTGGATAATTTTATTTATCAGTTAAAGATCCATAGCCCTCAAGAAAATCTTTATCATTAGTCAAGGGAACTTAGCCCTTGGTAATTTAAATCAAACGGTCGTAAGGCATAAGTTCATGCTATTTAACACATCTAGTATTCATTTCTCATACAACCTTCTTTTTATGGTTTTTGCATGGCATCACATATAATTCATAATTCAAGACTAATCAAGTCTAGCAAGCTACGCTATCATATAATGATGTAACGATAAACAAAGATCATATAACATGTCATACGGTTGGAAGAGCTACTGCTTACCTGGTGGGTGAAGTAGGCTCCATTCTCTTGGTTATATGATATTTCACCCAACAATCCCTATATCATAAAAGTACAATTTCCTCAATTCCCATCACTAATACACATTAATTTAGGCTCATTCCAATGCCTTTTAACAAGTTTATAAATGGAAAGACTTACTACAAACAACCAAAATATCTATAATTCTCATACTAACTCATAACATCAACTTAACACAATTTAAATTAAGAAGAATTTTCTTCTTTTAGTTCATCACATTTCCATTACCAAACTCATGTCAAACTTCCTTATTCACCACTAAAAACAAGCCTTAGCTCATATTCCTTGATTTTACCACAAAATTTACTCAGGTTTTTCATCAATTTAAATTCACTTTCTTCTAAACTTACTAAATTTTCAATTTCATCCCAAATTGTCGTACTTTAACTCTTCCTTTCATCTTCAACCAAGCTTAGCTATGAAGAACAATAATATCATTTAATAGTGTTCCTAAAAAACCGGCTTAAACCATTAAATTTCCAAAATTCTATAATTCTCTGTCAAAACCCCAAAATCTAGAAAATTTTTAGTTTAGTCCCTGGAAGAACCAATCTCAAAAGCTTGTCTAAAAACATGACTCCAAGGTTGAAATTCAAAGGGAAAAGACCAAAAATTCATCTACCATCAAAATTTTCAAGAAAAACCAAGCAAAACTCACCAAAACCCTGTTGAAAAAACTCTCTCCGTGGCTACTAATAGAAGACTCCAGAAAATAGAGGCAATTGCTAGAAACTGCAAGGTGTGGCAATCAAAAGCTCATTGCTAGTGAGGGAGGGTGCTGGCTAGAAGCTAGGATGTGGCAAAACTGTGGTGATGGAAGAAGAAATAGAGAGGAAGAGATGATGTTCACTGTAGATGATGAAAATGATGGGGGAAAAAAGAATAAAATGAAGGGCATTTTAGTCTTTTCACCTAGCATGACACGTGGCACCACCAAAAAAATTCTAAGGGAGGAGGAAGCTGGGTCTTGAACCCGTGCCATCAGACTCAAAGTGTCAAGCCTTACCACTAATCCATAACTCATTATCTAATTAATAACATACACCATGAATATTTATGATTTTACACTTTCTAAGAACAAAAATTTTGCATCAGACTTTACAAGTTTTACATTCCCACTGCTACAAATTCTGCCATTATTTTGCTTTTATTTACTAAAATATTGTTGTAGATGAATCCATCAATTTTAAAGCAACAATTTTGGAAGTAATCCATTTATTTACTTGTTTAATGTTTACATAATCTTGGTTACAAACACAAATACACACATACATATATATATATATATATATATAAAGGATATTCTTCTCTATGATGCTTAGAACAAGATTGATGTTTGTTGTACGTTGTGTTTAGAATCCAATGGATTTTTATTAATTGGATGTGGTTGCATATTTGTAATTACAAGTATGTTACATATATATATATATATATATATATTCAGGTTGACCTTAGACATCTTAATGCTTTTAATCATTTGTATGATCAATTCATGGTGGTAATAAATAAAAACTGAATTAATTTAACAAGATCGTGAATGACTAAAAGGGATTAGGAAGCCCTTGTATGTGTTGGAGGAGACATTTCAAGGGTTAGTACAGCATATGATGGTGAAATCTTGAACGTGCAAAAAAAAAATTTTGTATGAAAACTAATATTTTTCAATGAAAGAGTGAGCTCTACATACTACCAGGGTGACTTATCAGTTTCAATCATGTGAACAACTTATGGCTGGTCAGAATTATAAACAAAGCATGCTAGCCAGCTAGCCCACAACATGTTATATGCAACTCATAAATTTTATCTTATATTGTACTAAATGAATTTTCAGTAAAATTTTCTATTTTAAATGAAAATAACAATAGAAAACAACTAAACCATATGAACCTATAATCTAACCAAGTATTCCAATAACTAGTTCCAAAGAAAAAAATGAAGATTGAATAATTTAACTTAAGAATGGTCCAAGAACAATTAATCTCAAGTATTTACTTCCATTAAATATAGACATATTTGATCAAAGATTTACAATATGTGTGAGCCTTTATGGAAAGGAGAAAAAAATTAAAAGGGACATGTGATAAGTAGTCCCTACAATTTTCAACAATAGGATAGGAGCTAAAAGGGTGCTTGGTTGGTGACTCACATGGCATTCTAGAAGATGTTTCATGAAGTATGGCAACTTCTTTCATATTTGTAAGCTTTGGCAGCTTCTTCTCTTGTTACTAGCATGCATGTGATGACAAATACAGAGCTCATTGGCTTCGTCTTTGACCTACACAAATTTGTAGGTGGAATAAAGTAATTTGTGTGGGTTAAATATGAAGTCAAGTTCAAGTCTTATAAGTACAACCTTATTGGAGCATGAAAAATATGAGAAACAAACATGACGAAGGCAACACCTTTGATTTTAAGTGCCACTTGCTCTATAAGGCAATTTAATAAACATCCTAGATTTTTCAATGAGGTTATTCATAATAATAATAATAATAAACTCACTTTTCCTTGTAAGTAAGGACAATTATACAATCACTTTAATACTTAGATTACCTGAAGTTGACATAAATGAATGTATCCAACAAAAGATCAATACTTTAAGTATACTATCAAGAATAAAAGCAAAACATAAATATCATAATTCAAAATATAAAATACATAAGGATAGAGGAAGCAGACTCAGAGATTTATCCATATTTGGCTTCAACCCAAGCCTACATCCAACCCCTAAGCAACCTTTTAGGATTTTCCACTATCACAATGATTAATTACAACACCTAAAGAGAACCTCTCCCTCAAATACAATTTCCAGGAAGAACCTATTTCTCAATCCAAGCTTCTCTGCTTAACACCTTTTAGGAACCTCCGTGAACTTAACCAGGGAGAACCTGCCCCTTAACCCAAGCATTCTTTGGTTTATACCCTTAAGGAACCATATTAAATAATAGTCAGGGAGAACCTCTCCATCAACCGAATCACTCTTGCTTTCTCTCCTAAGGGATACACCACCCATGTCTTACAAAGATTGAAGAATAATATCGCCTAAAGAAACTCTCTCAAAGAGAAGATGTACACGATGAATCTCTAAGTACTTAAAAGAAAGAAAATATGCAAGTTTTGGCTCAATGAATATTATTTCCCTCACAAAGATATTATAAATATTAAAGATCACATTATAGCATTTAGTGTGACTCAAAAACATGTTGGAAGGCCATATGTAAAGATCAATAAGAAATACAATGGTTACATACTCGAGTGAGCCATTATTTACTTTGAAAAATTTGTCTAGGTGTTGCCAGTTGACTACCAGAGGTCACCTAATCGACTACCCATGAAAATATAACCGTTAGCTCATATTTGTACTCTCCCAATTGACTTGTCATAGGGGACCAATTGACTGGACACTTATAGTGACATAGCCCTAACTTTAAATGGTCATAACTTTCACATTTCAAATTCATTTTCAATTCATGACCTATTGTTCGAAAGCTCTTTTAGTCTATTATCCAATGCAACAAGTTTCATATCAGAATTCAATATATTATGTGGGATATGATTAAAAAAATGACCAAAGGTTAGCAAACATTTTTATCCAAATCTCATGACTCAAATTTAGATAGTCATAACATTTTTATTTGAACTTCATTTTGTCATTAAATAGCCCTTTAAGTCTATTTTCTAATGAAATAAGTTTCATAATAAAATTATATATGGTTTAGGAGATATAAGCAAAACAATGACTAAAGGTCAGAAACAATTTCAAGTAAAATATATATCTCACCATCTTTTAAGCCCAAACTTATATTTTGGGAACCAAATATTCTGATGCCAATAAATGCAAATCTAAATCATTGAATTTCACAAAATTATCTTATGATAATTATACCTATTCAACCCATTAACTATTTTGATGCAACCAAGGTTCCAAATATTTTAATCTTTAACTTCTTTGAAGCTTATAGCATCTTTCTTGCTTGTTATTTCTTCAATTAAAGCACGATATTGATATTTTATTCTCTTCACTTCAATGCCCACTCTTCTTTCCTTGGACCATCTTACATAATAGATATCTAACTTGCAAATTAAATAGTTAGTCCAAATACATAATTAATTAAGAACATATTAATACTATATTTGTAACTCATATAATACATATTTGTGACATTTGTCATCATCAAAACAATCTCAACACCACCTATACAAAACAGCCACCACACAAAAGGCTATAAATGCCTGGACGAATTAAGGTGGCATTATTTCATCTAAAAACATAAACGTGAGGAATAAAAGGATGCCTCAAAATATGACATGATGGATTATTATTATATATATATAAACGATCATCTTAACATTTAAATGAGGATGAAGTACTGCCAACTCTTTAGTCATTGTACAAGTTGGAAATTGTACTTGCTATACCAAATAATAATATAAGTACCATTGTGCATTTATCTCATTCCAAATAATTCAAGTGGTGAGAAAAGTTCCTAACATCCTAAGATACTAAAGTTAATTGGTAAATTATCTTAGAAATCAAGTTACCTTATTTCAAGATTAAAAACTCTTGTAGCATTTCAAGCAAACAACTTTTAATTTATGAATTAAGAATTGAAGATTTATTTAAACCCCTTTTAACCAACTTAATACATTGATAACTCTCCAAACCAAAGTATTTAAGGAAACATTAATTAAACAAATAGTGTAGTTTTGAATAAAATCACACAGATTACATATACAACTTAAAGTTTTTCACTAACAATGGTAGAGAAAAGAATTAAGTGTTATTTCAAGAAAAAGGACCAGAATGGCTGAAAAAATCTTGAAGACTAGAGACCAGTGCCCAGGCGCTATAATTCCAGTGCCCGGGTGCAAAATCTAGAGATAGCACCCAGGCGCCACAATGCCAACGACCAAGTGTGAAATCCAAAGAGATGGTGCCCAAGTGCCAGAGAACCAGTGTCTAGGCACTAACTATTGCAAGAGGAGAAGGTGTGCTAGAAAAATTAGCACCTAGGGACTAACCATTGCAGAAGGAGAAGGTATGCTAGAAAAATTAGCGCTTGGGCACCAAGCACGCCCAAAACATGGTGCCCTGGCACCACTATCTTAGTGCCCGACACTAATTCTAGAGATATGGCATCCAAGCGCTAGAGTAACCTTGCCCAGGCACACTATAGTGATTGAGGTGGACCAGGGGGCACTAATCTTGATGACTTAAATACCCTTATTGCTAAACCCTTGTTATGGATACCTTTCTATTGAATGTTATTATAGTTTTCATTGAACAAATGATAGTTTATATTCATCCTACAGTTATTATTTTCTAAGCATGATCACCTTAATAAAAAATATAGAAATTGTGTCAACCTGACAAGGTTACTTAAATATCTGAACTAGATGCATATAATCACTGTTTGCATAAATACAATTTGTATTTAAGACAAAAGTACTTGATTGACTATGATAACCACATTTAGGTCTTGATTTTATAAAGTTTTTATCCCAGCTAGTTTCCATAGACATATTAGGAATTAAGGGGAAAAACCTCAGCTTATATGAATTTGGAAGAAGTATGTAAGCAAGTAAGAATCCTAAGTTAACAATCTATTCATCAAGTAGGACAAAGTAATAATTGTAACAAAAAGCAACCCTGCATGTGGTGGGGGTTCAAAATCCTAGGTTGTTAAAATTCTGCAACAATCAACAGTTAAATTTGTCTTTACAATTACTTAACCAATTCTTTATCATACAACTTAAGCATAGCCTTGTCAGTAAACATTGAAGCCAAGTCTCTAAGGGATCAACACTCATTTTATCATTATATTACTTGCTAACCATGTATACTTGCATGTGATATTGCACCTTCATTGCAATTGGAATAAACAAGTTTTTAGTGTCGTTACTAGGGACTTAGCATTAAAATTTATTAACACTTATTTTAAGCACGTTAATATGAAGGATTGCCTTCTGTAAATAGGATTTTTTGCATGCGTACAAGAGGCAAAGCAGTGATACTTCCCTTAGATCCTAAAATTGAATGAACATGTAGAAAAATCAGAAATCAACCAAGGAGTCAATAAGAGGAATTATCTACCATGGCCTATGACAATAGTGGGGCTCCTGATCCAAGAATTAACACCCAAGCCTATGTTGTCAATAAGAATATTGACCTACTTGCACAAAGGAAGGTCAAGGACTAATCATGCCAACGTTTGAGGGTATTCAGTCAAGCACAGCTAGGCCAGATATTAGTAAAATAAGCGTTAAAATAGATTCAACTACTATGCTAATGCTCAAAGAAAACAAATTCCATGGCCTACCTCTAAAGATCCAAATACTCATTTAAGATATTTTCTAGAAATTTATGACAACTTTTAAGTGGTAGGCATTTCTTTGAAAGCTATTCACCTTAAGTTGTTCAGATTTTCTTTAGAAGGAAGAGCCAAGATTGGTTAAATTCATAGCTTAGTGGATCTATAACCACTTGGGCACAACTAGTACAAAAAATTTTTAACAAATATTTCTCTACTGCTAAAACTAGAAATTGCTTAAGGATATTTTCAACTTTTAGTAATTTGAATTAAAATCTTTAAATGAAGCTTATGAGCAATTCTAAGACTTGTTTAGAAAATGTCCTCACCATGGTTTCTCTAAACAGCAATAGAATCGAATCTTCTATAATGGACTAACCCTATCGTTAAGAAATCAAGTAGATAGAGCTATAAGAGGATCACTGTTGAACTAGTACCCTAAAGATGCATTTGAAATACTAGAAGATCTTACCTTGAACAACTAAAGAGCCTATAAAAGTGCTTCTGAAAAAAGAACTATTACAGTGATTGAGGTAGGCTAACAAACAACATTCTCAGCAAATGGCAGCCTAGTTTAAAGCAATGAATAAAAAGTTACACAATCTAGCTTTAAGGAGACAATAACAACTAGTGCATCAAGTAAACACCACTGAGCCATGTAAATACTATGGGGAAGGACATTTGAATGCGCAATGCCCACTGCCTATCCAGAAGAAACAATGAATTATGTGGGTAACAACCTTAGGGGAAACTAACCAATTTCTAACACTTATCATCCTAGTTTGAGAAATCACCCTAACTTTTCTTAGAAGAATAATCAACCAAATGCACCTACCCCTAAACTAGATACACCCCTAAGTTTCCAAAATCATAGGCAACAGAATAACCAAAATCATGCATCATCAAGTCTGCAAGATGATTAGGTAAAATAGTTGCTATTAAACCAAGCTGCCACTTTGAAAAAATAGGAAACACCTATAGGCTAGTTAGCTAATGCCTTAGCTAATAGACCACAAGGAACCTTACCTAGTAACACAGAGCCTAACCTTAGGTCACATGAAAAAGAGTAGTGTAAGGTAGTTAACCTTAGGAGTGGAAGATAGCTGATAGAGCCTGAACCTAAACACTGATCCTAAAAATTTGAAACATAGGAAACTGATAAGTAAGAGGAAAAACTAAAAGCGTAATTAACTAACAAGAAATAGAATATTGCTTTCCTACAAAGATTGAAACACAAAAATCTGGACTCACAATTTTACCAATTCCTTGAAGTGTATAAAAGCTTACAGGTGAACATACCATTTGCAAAAGCCCTGTAGCAAATGCTAACTTATGTCAAGTTCATAAAGGATATCCCGACAAAAAAGAAAAGGCTAAGAGAGCATGAAATAGTAGCCTTGACTAAGGAATGTAGTGCAATTCTATAGAAAATGTTACCTCCTAAACTCAAGGATCCAAGACGTTTCACCATCCCCTACTCTATCAGTAATGTTTTCTTTAAGATAGCTCTATGTGACTTATGAGCTAGTATAATCTGATGCCCCTCTCTATTTTTCATAAATTGGGTCTTGGGGAAATTAATCCTACATCTATTACCTTACAATTAGCTAATCGATCCCTAGTTTTCCCAAAAGGAATAATGAAAGATGTCTTAGCTAAGGTAGAAAAATTCTTATTCCCTGTATACTTTATCATTTTAAATATGGAGGACGATAAGGATATCTCAATCATCCTAGGTAGGTTGTTCTTAGCAACAGGTAGAGCCTTAATTGATGTACAAATGGGGGAGTTGACTATGAGGGTGCAAGACCAAAAAGTGACATTCAACATACTATAGGCAATAAAGCACCCTAGTGAAGAATCAGAATATATGTCAATAGAGTGCATTACAAACCACTCAATATAGAATGTGCTGACCCTTGATGCTTTAAAGGTCATTTTAGTCTTGACAGATGAAAGAGAGGATGATGAATTCTTGGAGTTCCTACACTGGCTAGAGTCTAGTCCTAAATTTAGGAAAGTTAACCCTCAGAGGGAGCCTTTAGACTTATCTGAGTCTACTATTAAGAGAATGAAACCATCAATAGATTAGCCCCCAAAAGTGCGGCTGAAACAACTTCCCTCGCATCTTAGATATGCATTCTTAGGAGACTCATCCATTTTACCTTTAATTGTTTCAACATCACTAACATCTTTGTATGAGGAGAAACTATTAAGAGTAATTAGACAGCACAAAACTACTATTGGATGGACTATAGCAGACATCAAGGGAATCAATCCATCTTTCTATACTCACAAGATCCTGATGGAGGAAGGAAGTAAGCCCAACATTGAAACATAGAAGACATAACCCCATAATGAAAGAGGAAGTAAAAGAAGAGGTAATCAAGTGGCTTAATGCTGGGATTGTCTATCACATTTTTTATAGTTCATGGGTAAGCCTGGTATAGTGTGTGCCTAAAAAGAGAGGAATAACTATTGTGACTAATGAAAAAAATGAGTTAATCCTTACATGCACTGTCACTAGTTAGTGAGTATGCATGGACTATTGGAAACTGAAAAAGGCCACCAAAGAAGATCACTTCCCATTACCATTTATTGATCAAATGTTGGATAGACTTGTAGGAAAGCAATTTTATTACTTTTTATATGGATATTCTGGGTACAATCAAATAGCAATTGCCCCTGAAGATCAAGGGAAAACTACATTCACATGTCTCTATGGCACCATTGCATTTCAATGAATGCCATTCAAACTGTGCAATGCTCCAGCCATTTTTCAAAGGTGCATGATGGCCATTTTTTCTTATGTGATTGAAAATAGGTAGAAGATTTTCATGGATGATTACTCTATCTTTGGAGAATCCTATGATGAATATCTAGAAGCCCTATCTAAAGTCTTAAAATGCCACAAAGAAATGAACCTAGTTCTAAACAAGGAAAAATGCCATTTCATGGTGGAAGAAGGTATAGTATTGGGACATAAGGTTTCCAATAAAAGGCACTGAAGCCTTTATTAATGATAGTTTCCCATATGAACAACTATTGTTTGTTGACACTGCCAACACACCATGGTATGCTGACATTGTGAATTTCTTAACAACTAACACCCTACCTACAGATATGAATTCACAATAGAAGAAGAGGTTTTTACATGAAGTAAAGAATTATATCTTGGATAAACCATACCTATTTAAGCAATGTGGAGACTAGATCATAAGAAGATGTGTTCCAGAAGAAAAGGTTCAAAGCATTATGCATCACTGTCATGTAATTGATTATGTAGGACATTACAAAGACAAAAAATTGCCTTCAAGGTCCTTCAAGCAAGATTTTTCTAGCCTACACTCTTTAAGGATGCCCTTGAGTTTGCTAAGAACTATGACTGATGCCAAAGGGTAGGGAACCTTTCAAAGAAGCATGAAATGTCGCTAACTTCTTTCATAGAAGTGGAACTCTTTGATGTCTGGGGTATTGACTTCATAGCGCCCTTCGTGAACTCCTTCAGTAACATTTACATATTGTTGGCTATGGAATATGTTTCAAAATGGGTTGAGGCCACTACTTGCATCACTAATGATGCCAAGGTTGCGCTAAAATTCTTGAAAAAGCAAGTCTTTGCATGATTGAGCACACCTAGGGCAATCATAAGTGATGGAGGGAAGCATTTTTGTAACAAACAATTTGAAACCCTCCTTAAGAAGTATGGAGTACACCACAAGGTAGCCCTATTAGAGACATTTTTAACTACCTACTTCTTATATAATACATAACAAAGATATATTAAAGAAATATATCATCATTCAATAACATTAAAATAGTTCAATAAATCGATTAAATGAGCATCTAAAAAAGTTGTAATTGCCAATTTGCAAATAAAAAAGGACTTTCATAGAATATTATAAATATTATATCATATAACAACATTTCAAGAATTTTACTGTATTTTTAAGGACAATTATTTAAAGTTTAACAAAAATAACATATTGATACATTTGAACATAATTATATTCTACTTAGTTATTGTACAAATGCTATTTATGA
Source organism: Delonix regia (assembly GCA_037074485.1). Classification (NCBI taxonomy): domain Eukaryota; kingdom Viridiplantae; phylum Streptophyta; class Magnoliopsida; order Fabales; family Fabaceae; genus Delonix; species Delonix regia. The sequence continues at coordinate 11,978,739 of CM073459.1, forward strand.
AAGTATATTAAATGTGGACATATATCAAATATAAAATTACATACATAATGCATCTATAGGTCTAATTGGTTTAAATTAAAATATATAATAATAAAAAACAACTTGACCCAATCAAATGAGATATAAGAAAAATATATAATTTTAATGAGTTCAAAAATGTAAAATATATGAGAAAATAAAATTATAACTTAATACTAAATACATAAAATTTAAGGAAAAAAAATTGAGGAGCCCATGTGCCTTCAATCATCATTCATCCCTATGTAGCGCCACCAGTGTTTTACGGAGCTCAACTAAGATGGCTGACGTAATTTAGAAATTATATTTTTGTAGACACTAAAAAATCAATACATTTAATGCTCTGGTTGCCTGACTCCAACAAATTAGGAAATCTAGAACTGAAAACCAATTACAGTAGGCCTAACTATATATCACTGTCACTTGTCCACCACTACGTTTTCCACAATTGAAATTCAAAGCTATGGTTGCTAGGAAGCATGAAATATAATATATATATATATATATATATTAAGATATGTGAAGGAACGAACCAGGGTCAGCATTATGAGCACTAATTGACTGGAGACACTCCTTCGCCTGCACACTTACTCAAACGATCGCATACAGAGGCTCTCAAGTCGTTGAAGTCGAAGGAGTTCTTCATTATCACCACCGTCCCTTTGATCTGTTTGCCCTTCTTGGGGCCCAAAATGTCAGACAACACTGTCGTCTTCGAATAAACAACAATAGTAGACATTGCTCAATGCGAGGAACTGAGGATGTAAGACGCAAAGGCTCAACGAATATCATTTATAGAGAAGGGGAAGCAAGGTTAAAGGTGCAAGAATATTATTTATCAAGATATGTGCATTTCATTTGTTTATATGTTTGAGGCAAATATTATTTACCGTTGACGGTGAGTCAACAGATATGTCAGTAAGTAAAGGTGACTTTCATTTCAACCCTCAAAACTTATAGAACTTTCAGGATATAAGTCTCTATTTTATATAATATTTATATCTTAATTTATATAAGGTGGCATATATAAACCCTGTCTTTTTATCTTTCTTTCTCTTCTATCTAAATATGATTCATGGCAATGAGTGAAGCAAACCGTAGGAGTGGGGATATATATAAGTTCAGGCACACATCGATACATTTGGATTCTTTAATGTTTTGATGAAAACATAATGTCATGTGTTGATTACGGTGAATTGTTGAATAAAATTTAATGGTTTAAATTTATATTAAATTAATATAATTATATGTGATTGTATTTTCTATCAACAAATATAAATTATTGAATTTTTATCCAATAATCTGCTATAATCAAATATAATATCATGTTCCAAAGACCCAAATTACAAAATGATAGGCACGGCTAAAGCAACATTAATGATTGTGGATTTTTGGTGGATGCTCTAATCAATTTTGCAAGACTATAATAGATATTCTACGTATTTTGAATTATTTGAATGAGAATGATGATAAGCAATCACTTGTAATCCAATGAATCATTTTGATGAGAAGTGTTCCCATGTGGTGAAGAGCGTGGTAATCAATGGAGTCGTTACGATAAAGTATGTGAGACCAAGTCCATAAAAGAATCTTTTTTTCATAGCAGTAATTTTATATTTTTTAAAATTGTAATGTTTTTATTTAATGTTATTAGTTATTAAATATAAAATAATATTATATTAAACAACTAATTAAAATATTAGCTTATTTAACAATTAATAATTCTTAAAATGAATAAGTTAATTTTATATTAATTAACATAATTATAATAAAATTTATTGAACCAGTATTCTTAAAAACGTATATATAGTAAATTTATCACTTTCATGAGGCACATATTTCTAAATTTATCCTAATTCCCTCTTTACGTAGTTAGTTAGCTTATGGACAGAAAGTTAACAGTAAGTAGGGTTTATCTAAAGCTGTAGTAAATTGTACTATTTTTTAAAACTTTAATTTAATTATATTTAATATTTTTCTCAATAATATTCATTCTTCTCATATATAACTAACAATATAATTACTCATTTCATTTAAAAAGAATTTTTTTTATTATCACACACTACAAGAAAAACAATAGTTAGGGACAGAATTTTTCATCCCTAATGGTTAAAAATCCATCCCTAATTGATATGGGATGGTTTTTAGGATGGAAAAACATTCATCCTAGAAATTGAAGTTGTTTGGGAAGGAAAATAGAAGCCGTCCCTATACTTGATCCATCCCAAAAAAAATTTCATCTTTGAATGAGGAATATGGTAATCCAGTTTAGGGACACAATGTCCATCCCAAATCCCTCACAATTCGGGATTGAATTTTGTGAGGCAAATCCATCCCAAATTGGGATGGCATTATTCCCTCCCTAAATTCCATCTCAATTTAGGACAGAAATGCTCATCCATCCCTAAGTCCCATCCCTATTCCATCACTAATCTAACCCTAATTCGTCCCTATTTTGCAATTTAGAAATATACTCATCTCTGATCCCTTCCTATTTTACAATCCTAAAAAGGTGTTCATCCTTGAATTGTCCATGATCCATCCCTAATTTTCAATTTTAGAATTTTTTTCATCCCTAATCCATCTCTGAATGTCATATTCCTGTTAAACATTATATTGCTATTGGATATTTGCACACCTGAATACAGATAACAAAACAAACAACCAGTGGACTAAAATACATAAGTAGTCATAATATTAATATTAAAGCACATACATTAAACAAGTCCACAATAAAGTCCAACATAATATAAATATCAAACAAATCCTAATGGCTAAGTCCTCTAACAAACATTTAAAAAATGATAGTCTAATTTGTGGGTGGATGATAAGGGGCTAGCAAGTCTGTATCAGTGGCTCTATCTTCTTGAACATATGGAAGGTGCATATAAGACCTTATTTCCTTAAGCTCATGAACTAATCTCCGAATGATGTCACCTTGCTAGGAAATAACGTTAGCCTGCTAGGAGATAGTGCCTTCGAGGTGATCAGTGGCAACATCTATACATCGCTGCAACTCATCCTCAAAATCAGGATGCAGTCTTGATGGCATAGTGGAGCAGGGATTGGAACTAAATGCAACTATGTCTAGTACCTCAGACCTTATCCCAAAAATCCTACCCTTCTTGTTTCTACCTCCCATAACTTCCAACCATAGGGCCATCTCCTCACCTTGGCTTAACTATGTTGCAACCTCTGTTGAACCTTGAGATGATCTTGATGATTTTAGCCTCATATAATCAGCCTACAAAATAGAAAAAAGTTAAAGAATTTTCTGAATTAGTTAGAAAATATAAATAAATACAATAGAACATATCAAACCAGTTGAATAAACTCATGTATATTTCAGCTGCTCAATGGTCAACAAACTCCCCACTCTTCTGATCTTAATCTATTTTTTAGAAAACTTCAAATAATGTTGGCTCCCTTCCAAGTGTTTTCACTTGTACATTTAGGGGGAAAACCATGTTAAAAAATGATATGTTGAAATAAATGATAGAATTTGTATATATCACATATAATTAACTTAATTATGTATGTCTAAAAAGTAGTTACCAACCTCTTTTTGTGCTCCGAAGTGGGAATGCTACCACCCTTATGTAATGTCCCACCTTTAAGAGATGCTTTATTCCTTTATGCAACCTTTCGCTTCTCTTTATAAGCATTTGAATCCCATAATTCAATTAAGTGATTCATTACATCCTATGGGATCCATTTAGCCCTAATGTCATTCACCAAATCCTCATAAACTCTACACATCACGGCCCGAAGTCGCTCCCCACACTTTATAAACCAATTCCTCTTAATTTGGCCATCATGCTTTATAAGTCATTTTTACAATTTCTACATGGACATTGCAAAAATAGAATCAACGAATGAACATAAGATAAATAGAAAAAAATAATTTATAAACGTACCACCCACTCGTTGAACCACATCTCCTTAACCTAACGAACTGTTGTTCCCTAACTATAACATGGATGTTAAATTTTCCTTGAATAATATGTGAAAACTGCCACACAACATCAACAATAGGGTTGAATCTATGCATTTTAACATCAACATTAAAACTATTGTCATAAATGAAATAAAAGAATGCAATGTAAAAAGATAGAAACCTACGTATGGTTGTCTACGACTATTAGTGGGATCTCAATCCAATGGTTTGAAATGAATCTGTGTGCCCACACTTGATGCCATATCTTGTGGGCTCTCACTACAAGGAAGGTCTTGTGGATTATTGATACCCAATGAAGGTGGTGGAAGAGTTTGGTCCTCAGATCCAATTAGAGATGGCATCTTAGAAGAAGAGGCCAAGTGGATCCTATAAGAAGAGGAAGATGGCATGCCTGAACTAGCAATGGCAAGAATGGAGGGAATAGATGATGAACCACTAGACAATGACGATGATAAAATGATGTACCCCATCTTGACCACAACCATTCTAATCCCTTGCCATTTGCACATAAATAAGAATAGTTTGAAATTTGCTCACAGACACACACATACACATATATTTATATATATTTGGAAGAAGTAGATAAATTGAGCACAAGATGCAAGCATGTATAAGGAAAAAAACGACATGTATACATGTATATGAAAATTTTGGCCTACCATTTTCAAATATGTTATTCATTTGAGGCATTAGAGTCAGGTGGTTGTACACTATCATATTCATCTTCATCAGATGAATGAGATAGGGCCTCAGATTCACTCTCAGTCTCATATTCACTTATAGTCTGATATTCACTCTCAATGACCATTTGATTTGTCAAAATTATATTTACTCCATCAAAGCCACCTTCATTATCTCATAAAGTTGGAAGTTTATCATTTTGGATGATTTGGGGCAATACAATTTTTAGCCTATCACTTTGAAAAGCACTAATATCAGGTTCTACTATACTTGGAGCATCAATTGTAGTTATGGTCTTAATCATGGTGATGGCTAACCAGTCAGCCTTTTCACAATTTATTGGATATGATAAATAGTACACCTATATGGCTTGTTAAGCTAAAATAAATGGATCATACTTATTGTACCTCCGTAAAGCTTGTACTTCAACAATTCTATACTGCTCATGAACCTTAGTACCACAATTAAGGGTAGGATCAAACCACTCACACATGAAAAGCATAATTTGCTTCACTAGTGACCCTGTATACTCTAGCTCTATAACCTCTTGTAATATGTCATAGTAATCACAATATAATTCACCATAGTTAGTTCCCCAAATGCAAACCCCATTATTAATTGTAGATTTGTAATGGCTTATCTCATGTATGTGGAACTTGTAACCATTAACAAAATACATTGGCCATGTTTGGACTATCCTCTTTAGTCCACGAGCAATGTCATGCAAGAAAGGATCCCTAATATTGTTGGCAGGATTGTGAACCTATTGCACAAGTATGTATAAAGTGATTGACACATTGAAAATGAGATTAAAAGTTAAAATATGTGAAGTGCAAAATGTCTTACATGGTCAGGGAACCATGATGGGAACTTAGCTTCAATGTGTTAATCCATATCAGCATTTAGGATTTAAGGCATCAAATCAGTTAACCGTTCAACAAACAAGTTGAACTATGAAGTTAGATTATTAATGTACATTTGAATTGTGTGTAGTGCAATATTATGTAAGGGTTGGGTAACACTTACTTTAAATAGGGTTGCACTTCATCACAATTTATAAGCACATATCTTGTGACCACAGCAAGTTCGGTGTCGCTAAGAAAATGTGACTTCCATGCACGACTTGGACAACCTGGATAATTAAAGATAGAAATTGAAGGTAGAAGGGACTCACCCCTATCATCATTTCTAGGTAGTTTGGTTATCCTAGAGTGAACATATGGCTCAAAATAATGTGTGCAGAAAGTTGTTATCACCTCAGTTATATAGGCCTCACATATAAACCCTTCCACACAAGCTTTGTTCTTAACTTTCCTCTTTAAGGTATGGAGAAACCAACATAAGTAAGCAATAGAGTGTTAGATTATACCTTTGGTAGCTTATATTAATCCTAACAATACCAATGATGAATAATCATTACCTCTTAAATGGATACATCCATCGATACTTAACTGGTCCACTAACCTTAGCTTAGTATGCTAAATGTATAGGTAGGTGTTCCATAAAGTCAAAAAAGCCTGGGGGGAAGAGCTTATCCAATTTACACAATGTAAGAATTATGTTATGCTCCATCACGTCCAATTGATCCGCTCATAATGTGGGGGAGCAAAGGTCCACAAATAATCGACTAAGCTCAGTTAGTGGATTCCAAACAACTTCTGGTAAGGCAATGAAGGCTATAGAAAGCAAATGCTCTATAGATACATGGCAATCATAACTTTTCAATCCATTAAGTCTAGCTTCTTTCTAACCACACATCGACTAATATTATAAGCATACCCATCTAGCAATTTTATGTTCTTGATCCATTGGCAAAACTGCTCATTTTTGTTCAATATTAAGAGTGTGGTTTGTCTTCGGTTTGAACAACTTACCCCCACAGTTTACAAGTTCTAATTCTTTTTGCCGACAATATTCTTGGATGTCCATCCTCACTTTTTCATTGTCTTTTGTTTTCCCCTTAATATCCATGATAGTGTTAATCACATTGTCAAATACATTCTTTTCTATTTGCATAACATCAAAATTGTGTCGAATCATATTTGTTAAGCAATATGGCAACTCCCAAAAGATACTTTGTCTTGTTTAATTATGAGATACCCCATATTTTGCAATTGTATGAAGTTGTCTAAATTCAATGACCTTGGGAAGATTGCATACTCACTTCCATACTTGCTTACCATCTAATCGCAGAGGAGGAGGTGATTTATCTTCTTTGTTCTTTAAAAATGCATTTTTATTTAGAAAGTTGTTTTCTGACCATACTTGAGAGTGAATGCCTTTGATTTCTCCATACATATAAAGCAGGATAGTTTCCTAGTAGTCATCCATCTTGATAACATCCCATAAACTGGGAAGTCATTGATCATCCATATAAGTGCTGCCTGCATTTGAAGTTTTGTTTAAGTGAAATATCATATGTCTGCACTCCCTCACTCCATAATAGCTTAAGTTCATCAACCAATGGCTATAAGTAAATATCTATTTTATTTATTGGATTATTCGGTCTAAGGATAATCAATGTCAAGAACATGTACTATTGTTTCATACACATCCTGGGTGGTAGGTTATAAGGAGTGAAAATCACGAGCCAACACGAATAATTTTTCCATATTGGTTGTATGGGGTAAAACCTTCTACACAAAGCCCTAACCTCACATTTTGTGGATCAATGGCAAAGTCAGGGTATGTTTAATTAAACATTCTCCGTGCTTCTCCATTAGATGGGTGGGATAAGACCCCATGATCCTATGAATTTTCTTAGTGCCATCTTAATTCCTTAGCTGTGACATCAAAAGTGAACAATCTCTGAAGTCTTGGAATCAATGGCAAGAACCAAAGATGTTTGTTTGCCACCATCTTGGATCTCCCCTAATAGTCCTCTCACAATACCTTGTAACCCCACAAAACTTACATTGCCTCTCTTCTAAGTCACCCTTGTAATATAATATACACCCATTAACACAACAATCAATCTTTTTATATCCAAGGCCTAACTTAGACACCAATTTCTTTATTCCATAAAGGTCTATAAGAAATTTGTTTTTTGAGGGGTATTGCCTTTTTCATGTATTGCATGATGTTGTTATAGCACTATTCAAGCATGTTATACTCAGTCTTAATTTTTAGCATCCTTACTACTGTTGAAAGTTCAGAGTGAGTAGAAATCCCTTCCTATAAAGGGGCCTATGCAGAGGCTAACATATCATAGAATGCTTGAGCTTCAATATTTAGTTCCTCTTCCACCTCTTGAGGGGTGTTATCCTAAAAGGATGGCCCAGCAGTATCCATCACCATGGTTTCATATCGGTTCAATTGTTCACCACCTTCATCAGGTAGCATAAAGTGTTCACCATATGGGGGAAGCACCACTAGATTCATTCTAGGCGATTATTCACCATGAGAAGTCTATCAATAATAATTTGCCTTAAATCCTCGCCTGTACAAATGCACCTTTACCTCATCAGGAACTAAGTGAACCCTACATTTACACCTTATACAAGGGCACCTAATCATACCTCTGCTTATGAATGCCAACAATTTACTAGCATGTTCGATGAACTCATCAACCCCCCTCATAAACACGTTTGTAAAGCCTACTTGACCAAGAAGTACTCTATTGTACATCCATGCTCATCTTTCCACCAAGTCTATATTTTCTACCAATGCACCTATGAAAGCATGCAAATTTGATACAACACATAGACCTCCAAATTCACAAACAATACCATTACTTAGTAAAATTTTGAACCCTCAATCTCAAACACTAAGGTTAGCACATATACACTTTTTTAAAAAAAATCAAGCCCATACATTAAAATAGCTCACAACATAGTAATATTTCAAACCCACAATCTCATAAATTAAGGTTAGTACATATACAAAAATAGGTTACTTATAGACTTGCCACATACAAAGAGACCCATATCATTGAAGCAATTAATACTAATGATTATCCTGGTCACAGATTAGAAATTCCAAGCAACCAATATCATTTAAGTTACAAATTAAGAACAAGAAGCTCAATATATGCAACTTACTTATAAAATGAACAATAAAAAATGTAATAAACCTTAATTATAAAATGAATTTCAAAATGAGTGGAAGTACTGCAACTTGGTCTGTGGATATGCAAGATATGTCACAAGAACAGTCAGCATTCTCATGTTCAACTCAGTGAAAAATTCACAGTGATAGGAAATTAAATATGAGGAATTAAAATTAAGAAAAAAAAAATCCAACTATTTGACTTATTGATGAAAGAAAAGTTACTATCCCAACAAGTACAATCTTAATTCATACTAATAAAAATTATAAGTCTAATTATAATTAAATAATGGAAAAACACTCACCTTAAAGAATCTAGGAAAACTTGACTAGAAATGTTACATCCTAAGTTAGTAATTTTAGAAGAGAAATTATCAATGCAAAGAAAGTTATAAGCAGATATAATTAGGGTATGGAATTGAATTACTATCCTACTTAAATAAATATATCTTCACTAATTATAGTAATTTAGTAATTTTTTTCATAACCTGGTAATTTAGAATTAATGTGGGTAGATAAAGGAATATAAATACAGACATAATAATTTAATATATACATATAGACATGAATTTAAAGAAGCATAAAAAAAATTATAAACATCATACTAAAAGTTTAAAAGGAAGAAATATAGAAATTTCCTTATCAAACATTATGAAGAAATTAGCAAATTAAGTAAGAAGACAGGTATAACAACTATTATGAAAAAGAATAATATTGGTAAGGTTTTATGGGGATTGGGCAAAAAATAATTTTGAGTATAATAATTTAAAACGTACATAAAGAGAAAATATGAACAAGCACGTACAGAGCTTTAAGATCGCAATAAATGGTTTTTCTTAAGCTACTAGTTTGATTCACACTAGCAAGAGACTTAAGGGGCAACAAAATATGATTACATGAAGTTACGTGGCAATAGAAAGGAGTCTTGGTGCTTATGAGGATGAAACTTAGTTAGGTGGCATAAGATCAAGGTAAGCTAAATTTCTAAAGACACACGTTGCATAATATTTTAAGCAAAAGGAAGACTAAAAAGAGACCGGAAATGTGCTAGAAAATGGTGCTGAGTAACTGAGGAGTTGATGGAAGAGTGAGAAAATGGATAATAGAAAGAAGAAAGGGACAAGGCAAGTGAAGGGATGGATATATTAGCACTAAAGGTTCTAAGAAAAATAAAAATCATATTAAGCTGATGATGTGCCAAAAGACTGACCAACAGATGAATCTAACGACCTAAAAGCAACTATGGGAGATTCTCCAGTAATTTGCATTACTGGAGGTAATCTTAACCCATCTTTCCTTCTAAGTTTGTTTAGTTATCAAACATATTTCTTTTTAATTTTAATGTTATAATTATAACAAGTAAATCTATCTCATACAATAATATATATATATATATATATAGTTAATTTAATTAAATTGCAATAATATATACTCTACGCATTTTGCAACATTGATCATAATTAGACCCGAACCAGCTTAATTAGTAATGATTAAAATGTTACTTATAATTAATCATGTAAATAATTTATTTATTTTTAGTTTGAATTAATTGCATTTAATATTTTTATTTAAAAAATATAGTTAATTTTTTAATATCTTGATATATATTATTTGAAATTTATTGATTGACAAATAAATTACTTTCTTATATAATATAAAACTACACTTTTATTAATAATAAAGGTAAGTGAGTTAATGTTACGAATGACAATTTTGCAAAGTGGGAAGATACCATCATCAATTATATCTCTCATTTCTATCTTTATTTCTTACCTTAGTGAAAATTTTTTCCTCATCCTCATTCCCTGCGAGGATCCCCACAAGGATTTCGAATTTTTTTATAAAACTTAAAAAAATAATAATATTAATATATATATATATATATATATATAGATATATATATATATATATATATATATATATATGTATGTATGTATTTAAAAATTGGATTTGAAGTTCAAGGTTCCTATTCTAATCAAATTTATAAAAACTACAAATATTCAAATAACAAATTTTACAAAAACTTCTATAAGTTGTAATAGATAACACTTAAGAAGGTGAATTAATTATAAAAAAATTAATTTTATAAACCAGCCCAGGAGTCCCTATGGGATAGATGTGGGACATATTAGCAGGGTTATGATCCCCTTGTCTATCCCCAAACTTCATTCACAGAGAAATATGCCCCAAATGTAGGTCCTTAAATGGGGCCGTTCTCATGGGGAATGCCAGATTTTGATACCTTTCATTATTCGTAGTTAATGATAAACCCTAATATCATATTATAATTTTGTAGTATTATCACTACAAGAAAATACAAATTTAAGGACGAAAATTAGACACAGATTTCCATTCGTGTCTAATCTGTGCAAAATTCGTGTCTAAATCCGTCCCTAAAATGTTAATTATTTTAAATTTAACAATATAATTTGGGACAAATTTTTGACACAGATATTTTCGTGTCAAAAAATTTGCAACTAATTTCGTTTTGATTCTATCCTTAAAATAGGATTTTAAAATTTTTTTGTGAAAAATTTTTGGGTACAGAATTTAGGGAGGGATTTTTCCCTTTCAAAATGTCCCTCTCTAATTCTGTGTCAAAATGTGAACTAGATATTCTATAATAGTTAAACATATTTAGGGGCAGATTTGTGAGAGGGAGTAATTTGTCCCTAATTGTTTTTTTAAAAAATTTTAATAAATAAATTATTTTTAATTTTCATATTATTTCTTATTATATTTATTTATTTCATTTTTCTTAAATAATATTTATATGTATAAAGAAATGCTAAATATATTATCTCTCAATACTTGTAGCTTTAATATACTTTTATCATTCTCATTCAATTTTCATTGGTTATATGCTAAGAGTTTAAAAACTTATCATATTTAAAAGCAATTAATAATTTGCAATGAGTTTTTATGTTTAATGACATGTGCCTTATAATGCCTTATATATATATATATATATATATATATATATATATATATATGAACTTATAACTAAGGGCATAAAGATAGAATCTTATTTTAAAGAGTGAAATTTATGTAAGAAATTTACTTGTGTTGTTGAAATTTAATTTCATTCAATAACTATTTATTAATTTTTTGGTCACTAATAACTATTTATCTATTTTAAAAAATAATTATTTATGAATTTAAATATGAGTATTTATAAAATAAGGGAATCTCCTGTAGCTGTTGACGTCAAATAATTTTAAAAAATTTATACGCAATTCACTTTTGATATGTTTAGTAAATGTACTCTATTGTATTAATTTTACCTTGTACAACTTAATACTATGTTAGTTTTAAAACCTCCCTTACCATGATTAAACTTGATTGTATAAAGATTTTTAAGAGTTTAAATAATCTATTATTGTTTCAAATTGGGCAAATTATTTAATTAAAATATCAAATTACGATCAATAATATATATATATATATATAGTTTTATTGAAAATGTCATTAGTTTATGGATACTAATTACAAATATAACTGCGAAATGAACAAGTGGTAACTAACTAGTTTCCACAAGTGCTTAATTTAATATGAATTAGGGTATTCATTATGATAAGCTCAAAATATAAATAAATAAATAACTGAATATTAAAGTAATATTTATATTAAATAATTTTTTATTTTAAGGAAATATTAAAAAGGGGTATAAGGTTGACTTAAATATAAAGTAAATAAAACTAAATTCTGAAGATAAGATTAGCACAATTGGTCTCAAGAGTCATAAATTAAGACATGCACGCGTGCGTATACATACATATATATATATATATATATATATATATATATATATATATTAAAAATTAATCATTTGATTTAAGTATGATTAAAATATAGTCAACGCGTTAGAAAAAAAAACAAAAAAAGATGATACATTGTACAACATTAATGTTAGACAGATTGTCGGCAATAAAAAAATATATTATAAGTTAGTAAGAAAAAGCTAAAAATATTTACTTTAACATTACGGAATGATGCTTTAACACATATATAGGTAAGTAGGGTTAAAAGTATTCAACTTTTTCGTTTTTTTAACAAAAGTATGCTCTAGTAGTGGCCATTTGACAATAAGAGTGAGGGAGCCAAGAATAAGAATATAGTGCGAGAGGGCTTAACATTAAATAAGATATGTGACATATTAAAAAGAATAAACCACTAGTATATTATATAAAACATATTCAATTAAGTAATATATATTATATAAATAACTTTCTCGACTTATGAATGACATTAAACACTTACCCAACATTAATATATATTATATTAATTTAATTTTCTATATTTATTTAATTTAATAATATTATTAATTATTATTTAATTTAAATATTTATTATTTATTATTTAATTTAATAATTCATTATTATTATTTTTTAATTTAATAATAATAATGTGTCAATCATATCTTCCACAGCTTCCCACTGTTTTTTATTTATGTTCAAAATTAGATTTTGCTCTAATGATTCTAAGTCACTCATTTTGTCTCCAAATAATCACATTTAAACACAGTTCCTACAATAAACAAACCCAAAAGCAACTTTCTTTTAAAAGCAAAAGTGTCGCTTCCTCCCACACATCAAGCGGCTTACTGATACATTGAGGGCGGTAAGATTATTTCAATATGATCATTATATTTTCGAATAATAATTAAAGCAGATATTTCGTGTCCACTACCAAATATAATAAATTTTGTTTGCAGAAAGTGGCAAAGGAGATTATTATATCTCCACTCGATGCTTGCAGAAAGTGGCAAAGTAGATTATTATATCTCCACTCGAATCGAGAAGAATGTGAGCATCCTTCTATTTAATTAGAAGTAAATTATTTTTCTCCTCATTACCTTTTATCCTTTTATTTTTTCTTACATTTTTAGTACTATGTATTATTGACGTATTATATATATGTGTGTGTAAATATGAAAATAAATAAATGTTTATACACTATATTATGACACCCTAAAATACTAATAAAAATCCTCGTACAATCTTATTCAAACTTGAAGTGATTTAATTTAGCAAGTGGATTTAAGTATTAGCGTTTAAGATTTAAATATTTCTTTCATTTTAGTTATGAATAATTATAAAGACACGCCATTCACATGTATTTGGTGCATTTAGATGGATAATATTTTCTAAATATTGGCCCGAAACTTGGAATTCAAATATCAAAAAATACAGTTATATGCACGTCAAGTTAATTATCAAAGAAAGAAAAAAAAATGTTTGGTATTCCAGCATTTTAATTCTGGCACATCCTTTGATATGTTAAATACTTAATTTCATGTTTATGTTTGATATGTAGTTGTTGAATTAAAGAGCATTCTAATTTTAAATTTCAAGCAAACGTGATATTCTCTCCATGTATGAAAAAAATGATATATATATATATATATATATATGGATTAAAATTATTTTTAACATAAATATTGTAATGGTATTATCATAAACTTGCTAAGATACAAATTAAAAGGATTGATAGTGTATTTGGTTAAGTGTTTGAGATATTTAAAAACTCATTCATACACGTAAATAAGAGTTTGACTTTTAAATATTTTTGTTTGGTTTAATGTTTGATTTTTTTGAAATTTAAATTTCAAATTCTTGTTTACATAAGGATAAATCTTTTTTTACATTAATAAATTGTATAAATGATCAAATTTAATTTTTAAACAAAAATTTTCAAACATAAATTATAATCATACACAACTAGTTTAAAGTGTGTAAAAATTGTTAGTCTCTACTATTAATGTTAAAGATATATATGATCACAAAAATTGAACAGAGATGATCTAGTCTAAGGAAAGATAGGGTTAGATTCCAAATGGAATTTATGACATTGAAGTAAAGTGCATGAATCCTTTACAGTAGATAATTTTATTGCATAGGATTGTGAATTATTGGATCTTGATAGTTTATATTTTTAAAAAAATAATAAAATAAAAAAAATATGAATTATTGAATCTTGATCTAATGGTTTATGTATTTAATATAGAATCTGCAATAAATTATTTTACTCTATAAGTGAATGTAATTATTTCGCAGTCACGGGTGTTTGTTATCATTTTGTGTTTGGTAGCTCTAATATACGCTTTTGTCCCAGTTTCTAAAACTGCTATTATCTCCTTGTTTATCGCAAGTTGGATTTTTTTAACACTACATTATTCTAATAACTCATTTTTTTCAAGATGGTTAAACTGCATTTTTTAAAATGAATTTCTAATCGTATGACTACCATTATTGATCACATTTGAAAAATCTTTTATTTTAAAATGCATTAATATTAAAGATTAGTTAAAATTATTATTTTAATATAAAAGGAGGTAAAAAATATTTAAATAATATAATGTAATTTCATATTTAGTTACATATAATAAATAAAAATTTTCTTTGTACAGTGAAATATTTCTTGGTGGGAGATCTCCAGAGAGTTGTTTAGAATATGTTGAAAGGGTATAACATATAATTCTATTGGCATAAAATTAGTGAAATTTCTTTCTTATTTTTTGAATATTATGATGAATTAGCAAAGTTTGTGTTATAGAAGGGAGAAGAACACCATAAAAGATTTTCCAAAATCAAGTTCGCATTGGCTTTTATTTCCTTTCTTCTTTTATGTAATTTCATGTGGGTAATCAGAATAGCAATCCATGAGTAGAATCAAGTTAGTGACAGTATTTCTGGAAGTTAAAAGTGCGGAAAATTTTGTGGATAAGAATGGCAAGAACCCTGTAAACAAGTTTCTAGAATCAATTTACCATTGTCTTTTTACCTTTTTCTTATATAATTTCACGTAGGTAATACGAAGGTCACGATGGAGTCATAAGAGAAGTTCAATCTAAATTTTCTCATAGCACCAAAGCCCACGTGTACAACATACGTGTTGAGACCAAATTTGATGAAGGGTACTTTTGTCCAAAAAAAAATCTTTTCCCAAGAAACAAGTGGCTCTCCCTCGCATAAGTACGGGAATCTCTATTACCAATTTTATGGGAATGAGTTCTCTTCGAAAATGATGTTTTTCGTTGTCTTGATTCGACCCAATTCTTATCTTTTTTTTTTTTTTTCTTTCTTCTTTTCCATTGGAAGCTACCATACGTGGCCTTAGCTTTTTAGGCATTCTCGTCTATCTTTGTGTGCTTAATAACTAAACAATATTTTCATGGAACATATATTTAAATTCCCAATGAGATATGAGACATCGAAACATAATTGTTTCGCAGGACCAGATTACTTAAATGCTAATTAATACCCGTAATCCACAGGTTAGAGGGCATTTTATTACTTCCACGGCCGGATACTAGTCATTAATGTTTTTTTACTTCTTTCTATTACATTTGATTAATAATTTTTTTTATTTTTTTATGATAATATTATTGTTTATCTTTTAAAATACATAATTAATCTCTTTTATTTTTAAAAATTTATAATCACTTTAATGAATTTTTATATGTTCATACATCTAAGTAATATCTTTATATCATTATTAATATATCATGAAATTTTATTTAAAAAATGCGTTATAAAATAAATAAAAATCCACAAACGATAATTAGAAAAGCTATTTATTTATACAATTGACCCAACAAATGCGACTTCTGTTTATTGGTGTTGTAATCGACTTTTCGACGAAAAGAAAAAAAATGATTTAAATTGATTTTTAAAATAAATCTTGAAAATCGATTTATTGGAGTTGCCACTAATATGTTTAATGAAAAACTTTGAGAAACTAATTTAAAATAAAAAGAAAAAGGCAAAATGGTCTGCAAAAATAAAGATGGGTTCGGGAGTTTATTTGAGTGTGGGGAAAGTGTTAGGCATATCACAATACTCGTCCGTAAGGACAGTTACTTTAAACTAATTAACTAAAATAGAATATGACTTTAAATTTATCTCAATTACCTTTTTATTGGCATAGATGCATGTTAAACAAGGAAGACAAAAACAACACTAATAAAAATAAACAAATAGATATTTACAAAAGGCAGACTTGACCTATGATGAAAGACTAGAACCTACGTACCCTGCAATAAAAATCAAAATCCATTAGTTCAACCAGAAAGATGTGTATGTTTGGTGTTTTTATATTTTTTGTGAAAAGACCATGATAGTTGAATTTGGATAGATATTCGCAAACCAAACGGGACTAGAATTTGATTGGTGTGTTTTAATTTGCAAAATCATTCTAATATCACTTCCTTACTCCTTTCGTTTTCTTTTTTTTCTTTTTTTTGTTTATTTTTGAAATTTTAATTCGTATTTTTTAAATTTAAATGAAATGATAACGAGCAAAGATTTTAGAATTTTTGGGAGTTTATATTGTTTGGAATTGAAGTGAAATTATAATGAAAAATAATTTTAGACTTTCAAATATATTTATTTTTTTTTGGATTTTCAAGATTATAATTTATTGTTGAAATTGGAATGAAATTATAATGAAAAACCATTTTTCAGGATTTTTGAATTGATATATTTTTTTTAGATTTTTGGATTTTGTTCTAATTTTGAAAATGAGATCATAAGAAGAAAACATTTCTTAGGATTTTTAATTATGAATAACAGGTAAAATAAACCCTTTTTGGAATTTATTTTATCTTTATATTTTTGAAAATAGGCATTAAATTTCAAGCCCTAATGAGACTAAGGATTCTACACGGTCTTTACTAATTTATTTACAAGCGCCTAAGAAGATTTAGGATCTCACACGGAAACCCAAAATATAAAGGAGATTATTTGGGATTTCTTGGGATTTTTATTTTGATGATTTTTTATTCCAAAATCAAATGTAAATCTTAAAGCCTAAAGAGACTAAAGACCTCACTTGGCCCCATCGGTCAACTCCCTAGGTGCCAAAGGAGAAAAAACCTCACACAACAATTATTAAAGTGAGAAGGTAGATTATTCCGATGACCTAGAAATTTTGTTTTGAAATTTTGCGAAATTAAATCTTATTCTTCGAAGCCTAAGGAGATAAAAAATTTAATGTGACTTTTATCTAAGTGCCTAAGGAGACTAAAGTTTTCACATGGCACTATCGAAATTTGGACAAGATAATAATAAGGATAGTGATAATGATAATAATATTAGTAATGAAAAGAAACAAATAAATAATAAATAAAGTAAAATAAAATATAAAAAAAGACATAAAAAATATGAGAAAGCAATAGACCCACCCACGTCAATTTTGCCATGCATGTGCACTCCCATGCATTCATCATATCTATATGGCACCATGTCCCTCTTGATACATACACACACACATATATATATATGTATGTATATAGATAAAATATGATGAAATGCATAATAAAATAAAATGAAAATAAATTAAATAATAAAAGAAATAAGAAATAAAATAAAGTAAAATAAATAAACAAGTAAGAAGATAAATTAAAAAAAAAAAAGCATCGAAATATGAAAAACAAGACCCACATCTTGCCATGCAATTAACATGCGAGTCCAAAAGCCAGGGAATCCTCATGCTTTTAACATACCTGCAACTTCGTGGGATGCTCCTGGAAGGATGTGAGTGTTGTTTCTCATGTGTGGACAAAGCCATATACTTTCTCCAATCCTCGAGCAATATCTTCAGATCATTGATCTGATTTTCATGTTCGTCTCAAAAACAAAGGGGTGCGTTTTGATCTTGTTCAGCATATCTTAGTCGTGCAATTTTGGGTAGACTTGGCTAGAGTTCAACCACAGCTTGTAGAATTCTATGGTTCGAGGATTCGACTTCACGTATTTGAAGCCTCCATTTGGCAGGTTCCTTGTGTCTGAGGCATTGCCATTGAAGATTTCACAAGCGATATGGAAATCCGCATCCTCCTAAAATTGCAGAAATGGGTCTCAAAGCCACATTATATCTAAATTCATGAAGACTAAGTTGAAACCCATCTCAAGGGCAGAACCAAGAAACTTAATTCTTCGCCACATCATGTGCAGATAGTTGGGGGTTATGTAAAATGCATCAGGGGCAAGATCGCCTTCATCTGTAGTTTCCATTTGATAACAGTGTGGGTGTAAAGCTAAGTAATGATTATATACCTTTTGGTCCCAAGTTATCAACACTAGGTGATTCAAGAGCTTCTGTGTGTTGTTGCCTATCGTAACCGACCTGCAACTTTGTTTCACTCTCCACTTAGATTGCTTCCTTCCAGACAGATGAGGATGCACACAAGGAAGGTGACGGTGATGCGGTACAGCCATGGGAGCAACTCCATGATGCATGCTATTGTGTCATTCACGTAAACATTTCCCCGGAACATGCAGTGCTGCTCTTGTTCTGCTTCAACCTGAGCTGGTTTCCCTTCCTCCTTCGCCGGCACTGACGTCTAAAATCTGACACAAGCAGCACACTGTTCTTGACCCTATCGATCAAGCGGTACAGCGCATTCGGATTTGAAGCTACAATCACATGGTCTCTCCCATTATTCCGCTTCCAATACTCCTGCGAAGCCCGACGGAAGCAGAACTGGCGGAGTTGAAGTGGAAGGTGGCGTCGTCGAGTTTGGTGGATGAGTTGGTGAGGGCAGTAGGATGGAAGAAGGTGCTGAGGAGGGCGAAGGTGACCAAGACGACGAAGAACGTGGCTATGGTTTGCCTCAAAACCAATTTTCCCTCCAGTTTCCGCCCCCCTCTCCTTCACTATCTATTTGAATTCTCTATTTGCCCCTGTTCTTAACATGTGAAGGCAGGGGTGGGCAACGTTCTCATCCTCACACCACTCTTCTCAATCTACCTTCTCTCTATTCTTCTTCCGTTTGACCTTCTCTACCTCTCTTTCTCCCTGGCACTCGTAAACTTTCTTCCCTTCTTTCTTCTCCCCCTCCTCCTTTTATCTTGTTGGTGGCATCGTTCATAAGGTTGGCCGAGAAGTGGGTGGAAGAAAAGTGGGTGTTTTTTCCCTCGAGTGGCTTAGGTTCTCTGAGAGCTCTCCTCATCCCATGTTCTCCTTTCTCTTCCTTCAACACGCATGCAAGAGATAAGGTATGGGTCTTGCATTGTTTAATGTTTGATTCCCTCTTTGCAGCATAGGTAGTATGGGTTTGCATACTTTAAACCCTAAACCCTATGTTTTTACTTTTTTTCATAATATTATATTATTATTTTTTATATTTTTCTTATTTTTTATTTTTTATTTGCTTTTCATATTTTGATTTTGATTTTGTTTTTTTTCCATATTTTAATTTTTAATTTTGTTCTTTTTCATATTTTTATTTTTTATATTTTGTGACACTTATTTTATATTTGTTTAATTAAAGACTAAAGCAATTAATTAAATAATTAATCACTATTTTATTAATACTTTTATTCTTATTTTATTTTGGGTTGGGGTGTACACAGTTCACTATGTCTTCTCATATAATAAATGCTAAATTGTCTAAACATCTATATTCACCCAAAATTTAGGTTTGAATCTCCGTGTAATTCATTATGTATTTGAGTGAGAGAATTTTAAACTTTTCCCTTATCTTCTCAAAAAAATTAAAATTCCTAATCATTTTGTACAAGTGTGTATGTATGTGTGTCTGTAATGTCAAGGTAAAAATGATCAATCATGAGACCGTCATGTATATATATAACACTGCCTTTTCAGATACCCATCGCCATAGCAGACTTTTCTAAACTTTCAAGAAAGGAATAAACCAGTATATATATCTGCAAATTTGATTATAAAAACATTTGTATTAAATAGAATTGATACATACACTACAGAGGAGCTGAAACGGCTATATAGACAAAATGAGAAAAATAAAAGTGCATACAATAAGTGGAATGAGAGGCACTCACCACCCCAGCAAAAACTAGCAGCCTCAATTGATGAAATGCCTTTGCCTTTTAACGCTTCAATTACAGGTTAAACAACTTCAACACCTTTTCCCTGACAGAACAATATGACAGCATCAAAGAATGACGTATTATAGTTTTCAAATGAAGCACAATTGTTATACATTGGATTAAGACATTTCGTACTGCTAGATCCCAAAATCCAAACCATATTATAAAGATGAAAGACAACCATTTAACAATTAGATTCTGGTTAGTCAACAAGTAAATCAAATTTAACATAGAAAGAAAAAGAAATTTTATTAATTTAGGAAAGAGAAAAAAAAAACTCCTCAACTCAGTACAACCAACATTTGGAGAAACCCAAATCATCTTTGAGTACTTAATCGTTCACATATAAGAAAATTGTTTATGTTAGGTAATAAAGGATAATTAAATAGTTTACATATGGTCAATATATATATATATATATATATATATATGCATCTATATATTAACACCTTTATTGTTGAGTGTCTATATTTGATCATTAAAAATCATTACTAAAAATTTTGGTAATAAAATTTGACCTAGTGTGCGTTCCAATGAACAAGAGTCATAAGGTGGATAGTCTCCACAATAAGGATTTTGATGAACTGAATAAGTGTTTGGCAGTATTATCAAGAGTTCTCTACATCTTTCAAGCTAAACTTCACTACAAAGATCATTAACCATGTGAACACTTAACCCAAAATTTGAAAAAGAAAAAATGAAATAGAAAAAAGAAGAAAATTGAAGATTTAAAAAATTTAAAAATATATTAATTAAACTAAAAAAAATTATAAATAAAAATAGAATGTTTTAAAATAAAAAAAGTAAAAAGTAAAAAATATCAAAATTAGAAAAAGAATAAATAGTGTTCAATGCAATTTAAATTAATTAAAAAGAAAAGAATAGGAGAAAAAGAAGGAAGAGAGAGAGTCTCAGAACGCCCCTGTTTTCGAGGTCAAGAAGCAGAGTTCGAGAAGGGCAAGAAAAGGTCCATGTTTTGAGTTCTAAAAGACAAAACTCTCACTTAGCAGAAGAAGAAGCTAAGAGGACAGTGAACAAATCAGTAGAAACTGAACAAAAGAAAAAGAAAGGACAGAAGCAAGAAGATCAATGAAAAATGAAGAACGGGGGTCACGATGGAGACTGACAGAGGTATAGGAAACCGAAGAAAAGAAGATAAGCTGAGGTGAGGAAGAAAAGAGGCTAGAAGCAAAGGAGTTCTGGTTTTCGGTCAAAAAAATAGGGGTGGCAAGAGAGTTGAGTTTCTGTTTTGTTTCAATATTGGTTCATGTCAAGAAGGCTAGTATGGTTTCTGTTTTGTTTCATTAATCAGCACATGTTGAGAAGGCCAGATTTGAGTTTCTGTGTTGTTTCAATTATTGGTCAATGTTGAGATAGTTGGATTTGAGCCTCTGTTTGGCCTCATATGCTAGTTCACGTCGCTAAACATGAGTCATCTTAGGCATCTTCCTGATATTACTCTTAGTGAATGGATTTTGCTTTATTTTTATTTCAACTACTTCGTTTATTTGCATTTATTTTGTATGAGTTTGGTCACTGTTTATTGGGTTGTTATAAGGTGTTTCCTTTTCATTGTGATCCAAACTTGGTTGGGAGCTGAATGTCTAAATCTTGATATGTGGCATTAAACGGATTCTGTCGTGCGCTTTTAATGGCCACGGAAATAAGTGGGACATGGACCATGATTAACAAAACGCTAAGTCATCCTTTTTATCTTTGACTTTTGTGCTAAAGATGAGAATAGTTATTCTTTTTGGAGTTGTATTATTAATCTCCTTGTATACTTAAAGAGTTAACCAACAGCTAACACCTAATTAGTAAACTTAAAAAATTAATACATAATTTTCAAAACGTATGAAAGTATAAATAATTTTTAAGTCACAAAATAGTTTATTTTGTCTACTTCTTTGAAGACAAAAGAAAATCCCAAAATATTTTTTGTTAATAATTTCATTCCTTTTGAAAAATTCAAACAAAGAATTCTAATTTTAAAAAATCTAAAATATATATAAATTCCAAAAGTCCTTTTCATCAATAATTTTATTGCCCTCTCCAATAAAAATTCCAGTCTCAAAAATCCAAAAACCCATGTTCAAAAATCTAAAAAATAACCTTTTACAATTTCATTTCGCTTACAAAATCAAGGCGAAAAATTCTAATTTTAAAACATCAAAAGACATAAATTCAAAAATCTCAAAAATCTTTTTCATTGATAATTCTGTTCCTATTTTGAAATTGAAATAAAAAGCTTAATTCAAAAATTATAAAAAATTAAAAAGAAAAAAAAATTAAAAGAGTCAGAGAGTGACATTAGACTGATTTCCTAAGTTTAAATGCACCAACCAAATCTTAATTCTTTTTGTTTACAAAAATCAAACTAATTTTCGTTGCGAGGTATATAAGCTTTAGGCTATCATCTTAGGTCAATTCTATCCTTAGTAAATATCCAATTTTTCATTAATTTTGTTTCTATTTCCTCTATTTATTTTGCATGTGTTTTGTTACAAAAAATTGAGATAAAATTAAAGTCATATTATATTGATTTTGTTTGACTAGTTTATAGTAACTATCCTTATAGATAGGTATTATAAGGTGCCAAATACTTTATCTACACTCAAATAGACATGCGAACCTATCTTTGTTTACACAGTCCACCTTTCCATTCTTTTTGTTATTTTAAAATATTTTTCCTAAGTTTTTCATAAAAATTTTAGTGACAACTCTTAAATAAATCAATTTTTAAGTTACTTTGAAAGTTGATTTATTTCTCTTTCTTTCCATGCCATCAACGTTGCGCTTGACCCTCCAACATGTTGTCAAGTGTAACAAACTTAAATAATGCTGGAACAAAATTGTAACAAATTAGGACCTCTAAATTGAGAAAGTTCTAAAGAAACGAAGTTGAACAGCCTACTAATTAATCAAAGGGACTAAAGCCTATGTTCTGTATCACAAATTGACGGTGAATGAATCAGATAACAGTGTGTTGGGGTGAAGTACAAGCTTAATTCATATAGTGCAATGATGTGTAATGTAGACAGACAGAAAGTTACATCATCAGTAGCAATTAAGTCTGTTATGTCTTTACCCTGGACTTCAGACAAAAGATGTTCAATCTTATCATCATCAACCTATGCTCCAATTGTGCATTTACATTTAAAAAAAAAAAGAGAAATATCGCTGTCCTTGAATCGCCATGGTACTACATTGATAGGCCGGGAAAAAGGTACTACATTGATGTTAGTGAGTGTGAGTGTATATATATAATCATATAACTATCTAGATTACAAATACAAAGGTGGCAACCAAATGTTTTGATTTCATAATCCCAAAGCATCAAGAATTTAATTTAAATTATTATGTAATTCACATTTTAACAAATCCAGTAGAGGAGATAAACTATGCCAAAGCCAAGGATGTCCTTGATATTAGCAGAGGAAAAGCAGGTGTTCCCTCCCAAAACAGCCAGCAAATAAGCAACGATTATCTAGTTTAAGTAGTGAAAGTCTTGGAATATATATAGTTCATATTCTTGTGATACATTTTGACTTTATATTAATTTAATTTTTTCATAGAAGCTAGCAGCTTCAAGAATCTTCCTAGGCCTCAAACTCTTAGAAAATTGTAGCAAATGAAGGAAGAATAGATTTACCTAAATTCCCTCGTTCTAGATGGTTACAACTAAGAGAAGGACGAAATCTTCGAGTCTTTTTGGCCACCACATATCCACTCACACCAAAGGAGGTTTCGAAAATCAAAGGCCAAAATCTTGCATTGAACCACAAAAATGTGAGGGGAACTGACAGAAATCTACAGTAGAAGCAAAACCCCAAGAATAATTTTAGAAAAAAACACTGAATCAGCTCTTATTGCAAGGAGAAATCAAAGGAAGGTCACACCGGAACCCTTGCCTCTTTGCTCAGCCAAACAACATAGAGAAGCAACCAATGACGGCGAGGTTGTGAGCGATTATGACAAAGATGATCAAACGGAGGCAAGATCAATGAAGGAGGAATAAAACTCTGGCTCGTTCATGGGAGGGAAAAAAAAACTGCGTGCGAAAGAAAAACACATAGGGGTATTAGATGAAATATCCAGGGACACATGGCAATATTTGAAAAACGTGAGTTGAGTATATGAGGGGGGATTCCAACTTGGATGTCTAGGTAGTAAAGATGAGACTTAACTGTCTGTGTCAGTCTCAAACTAAAATATATATATATATATATATATATATATATATAATATAATTAACTCATCTAATAACAAATAATTAAAAAGTAATAATTAAGCTATTAAATTGGTTTGTTTTCCCAAGTCAACATATAATATTTTATTGGCATTAAAATATTAAAAGATTTTCACTAAATCTTAACAAACTTTTTAATATTTTATTAGTAGGCTGATTAATGATAATAAGGAATGTGTTTCACCATTTCTTTACTCAACTTTCATGGGCTTCAAATTGGGACTTAGGGACTTAGTGTTTCAACAAGAGTTTAAAAAGGTTTAAAAAATAATCATTAATGTCAGTGATCAATCTTAGGAATAAAATGCACAATACATGTACAATATGTATAATAAGTTATTTCCTATAATTACTGTTGTTATATAATTAATTCTAAAATGAAGAAATAACTTCAACTTACCATCTTAATATATATATATATATATATATACACACACACACACATTTAAGTATGATTCTATCAAAATTACAAAAATCTATATAAGCAATCATTCTTCTTAATCAATTCAATCGAAATAAATTTTTATAACATACATAATATTTAAATATAAAGAAAATAAAAAATTATACTATTAATTCTCATATTATTTTCTAATGTAAAAATACTTTCAAATTATATTATTTAATTCTATAAAAAAATAGAATATTATCAAAAATAATATTCAATGTTTAGATATAGGAATGAATTTTTCCCTCTAAAATATATATCCCTAATTTGGTTAGCTTTTATTCCAAAATAGCATATTACTATTTTGACACATATTTGACATGTAATTAGGTTTGAATTTTAGAGAGGGAAAAATTCATCCTTAAATTGCATCTCAAATTCATTTTTTTAAAAAAATTGTCAAAAAGGTTTTAGGTTCAGATTTTTAAAATATAAAAATTAAATAAAATATTTGACATGGATTTGAGACATATTTGGGACGGATTAGAGATGGAAACATTTCTGTCTTTAAATTTCATGCCTAATTCCATTTTTTTTTGTAGTGGAATACAGACAAATTTTATTAACATAAGATATTTATTAAATATAAACCACAATTTATCTTTAAAAACCTCAAATGAAATTTATAAAAAAAAATTGAATGATCTTACCCAACCTAATCCAATTATATTTTGGTTCAACCAAGCCACATGATAGGTTCAGACCACATTTGTTGGCTCAGGGGCCACGAGTTGACGTTAAACTTGGTTAGCCCAGGATCAAAACTCTCCTATATTCTACAAGTATACAATTACAGAAAATTAAATTTTTTTTTTTATTCAAATCTATAATACAGCGATCCCGTTCAATACTTGGAAAAAAAAAAATCACAGAGTGAATGTACAGATGCACTTCATCGGGTAAAAGAGAGACCATAGATGTATGTGGCCGATAAGAATGAACAATATTTTCATGCAGAGTAAGAAGTCAAGTTAGAGGAATACATATCCTTTGTTGACTAAAAACACTTCATGAATTAAAGGCTTTTATCCCAATCCTAGCTTCCGAATGCTCTTGTAATAGTAATTCTCATAAAAAAAGAAGAATACAAACCCAAAAATTTTAACCCTTCAAGACAGATAAAAAATGGTTGGAGATAGCACAAAAGGGTACAATACAATGCAAACTACAAAGGCTTACTACCATTGCAGCAGAAGAAGATAAAGAATAATAAATTTAAGAAAATGGAGTGGAGACATCTTTGGTTTCTCATAACCCAAGTGAGTGGCTTGTCAGCTCTAGATTAATTATTTTTGGTTCATTGTGTTTAGACATGTATTTCTCCTTTTGATATTAGGTTGGGAACTCAGTTCTCAAATTCCATGCATCTCCCAGTAGTATATAGATAGTAAAAACATAACCAAAAATAGAGACTGAACCAATAGTACATATAGGCTCCCATGATATTAATCAACCCATTGTTCTTGTGGAAAATTTGGCAGAAAGAGAAAAACTAACTACCGTCTTTTCCTATTTCTTCTTATTCTTCTTCTTAGTTCCTCTTACACTCTAGGGTCCACAAAGGGGTAGTGACAGTGCACTTAGAGGGGTTGAATAGGTGCACTTAAACATTTTGTATAAATTCTGATTTTAAAAATATAATTAACTAAAATAATTTTAGTTGACTATAATTCATAATAAATAGTTGTTTGTAATAAAATACAGTCGACTAAATTTTCAACAGTGCGTTTACTCTATCAGAAGGAAAGATAGTTAATTATAAATATTTCAATAAACTGAGTTACTTGAAAAGAAAAGACTAGTAAATAAATCAGTTAACTATCAAATGTGCAGTTGAATGTAAATAAACTAATAAAGTCACAGTTCAAGGATAGAATATTAAACACGATAATTTATCCTTCTTTGGTTAAAAAACAATGCCTACTTCCAGTCCCCTTGACTCATTCAAGAGATTTTCCACTAAGAATAATTCTTGTACAACTTTACATAGAGTTTTCACATACTTACTCTAAACACAAAGTTTTCTAGCTCAAACTCAAACTCTAAAAACAATCCTCTTCTCCATTGAGATAAAGGCTTAACACCAGTTGCAGAAAAAATGAGTTTTATAGACCCATACAAATTGGGTTTTCACTAACAGCTCTAAAAAGCAAGTAAACCAGAAGGTAAGCTCTAAGAAGTAAAACTTTTGAATATTACAGTATGATTTCTCCCTTCAATTCTTCTTTTCTGTATTTTTTCTTTTTTTTTTGAAGGCAACAGCTTCATATATATATAGCTTTCTAGAAAATAGTTGTTGGAGAGTAATTAATGTTGCAGATCTTCATGATGAGAGAGATATTCAGGTTGTTCCTTCTTTGACCGCCATAAGGTACAAATTTTAGCTCCATTGTGCGTAGTTCTTCTTGGTAAGCTGAGAGTGCCATTAATGGCCACTTTTGTTGGCAACTTCAGGCAAAAACAGAGGCGTAAAGAGGATGTAGCAGTGGGTGTCAGAGAAAGATTGAGATTTGTCTCTTTAGGACAACTTTTACATACTATGTTGGAAAGATAAAAGCATGAGTTATCTTCCACTATCTCAGACTGATATGGGCTTATGATATGGGCTGAGATGAGTGTCTAGACTTGCTTATTTTTCTAATGTGGGCTGGACTTGTTTTTCAACATTTGGTTTGTCATGAATCAAACATAAGTTTGGGCCATTCACTTTTGGGCCAACAATCTCCCTCTTTTGATGATGACAAAACCAAATGGAGAAACTACAAGAGCTCCCCTTGAAACTAAGAATCTCTCTATTTTCATAGAGCAATGTATATAATAGCCAACGCACAGTAAGTTATAAACATAGGATAGTAACATCACAGTAATATTTATCACAGTGTTGGTCATTCAAGAATCATCATGGTATCATTCATTCAAGTAATATAGTAACATCACAGTAATATTCATTCAAGTATCATTCATCAAAGTCAATAATCACAGTCAATAATTGTTATAATGTAGCAAGATAAAGCACTATCAAAGTAATACATAGTCCCAATAATATAGTTAACTGAAAATAGAGGAAAGGAAATTAAAGTTAACTAAATTTTTCTCCCCCTTTTTGTCATCACTTAAAAAGAAGGTGAACAAAAATAAGGGCCATCACAAGCCATATGTCAACCCAAAGACAGAAATTCAATTCAACGATGCCTTTAAGTTTGAAGAAGCTACTAAAGACCCACATGAGACTGAAGAATAATGTTGCGAAGGTCCTGAAAGAGAAGAGTCAGCTAGGCTTCTCGCTATTATAGAGCAATTTTTGTGTCCTGTAGGTCAATGTTGATGGTCTCTCGTCTCTAATTGTAGGTATTTAATTGGCCGTGAGTGATGGCTAGCTCAGATTGGACTTCACCAGTTGGGTATGCATGGAATCCATAAGGGTGAGCATCTGAGTCTAATTATTGAGCAGGGTGTTGAGGATCTAAAGTGGGTTTGGAAGAAAACTACCCACTGTAGATAATGGTCTTGTTGGAAGGTCAGAAAAAGATGGAGGGGCTAATGCTTCAAGAATGTTAAAGGGTGCAAGACCAAGTTGGATAGGAGGAGTTTCCAGGTTAGTCATTTTGATCCACCTCTCATCCACAAATTTATATTTCATTAATTTGAAAGAGGATGCATCATAGGTGGCTGTGATTCTTTTGCAAGGGTGCTAATCTAAAACTACTCCCTAATCTCTAAATAGTCTAGTAAGAAGCATTCTATAGGGTAGACTAGAGGATGGATCCAAGTGAGTGCTGCTTTCCAGAATGTATTGAAGGATCCAATTATGAATGTTGATAGGCTGCTGAATATGCAAACATAATAGCAAGAGCAATTCCTTTTTACTGAGTACCTCTAAGGATCTAATCCTAGGTAGGACACATGTAGCAATCATATGAACTTGTACTTTATCCTTAAAAGAGAAAGCTAGCACATTCAACTTTTGTCCTTGAAAGAACTCACTCCGTTCTACCAAATGATTTTTGACTTTTTCAATGGTGAAATTAAAATTTTTAGGCCATTTACTTTTGAAAAAGAATTTATCATTAACCTTAAAGTGCATATCCAAAATGGTAGCAATTGTGCCTTCATCTACAATTATTCTTACCCTATCATCACCTAGCACAGATAAGTTGGTATAAAAGTTCTTAACAAGATCCTTATATACAGGCTCAGATAAAGTAAAAATGGGATACCATCCTAGTTCCTTATTTCTGGTTCTACTAGAACATGGAGATTTGCCAATTTTTTAAACAGCACAGTGCGTCCATATGCTATAGGCTTAGAGGAGAAAAATTGCTTATATCTAGCCTCATGCTTAGTGGACCTAAATTGTCTCAAGATATGAAAGGATGAAGTACCTTCGCCTTTTGAACTTTTAGGGAGAAAGGAGGATGTTGTGCTATTTGATGAGTGGTGAATGACTTAAGGAGGCAGAGGACTTTTGGTCAAAGGACTTTCCATCAGTGTTTCTTTGGCCACTAGAGTTTCTTCAATGGTTTTAGGACTCTCTTCTTCTTCATGCAAGGAAAAGGGAATCACAATGTACCTTTTACCTTTGGAGGATGCCATTTTTGAAGTAGGAAAAGGGGCCGGTGATTCAATGGCCATGGCTGGAACATCTTTAGTCACAGCAGGAGGATGCTCCTCAGTGGTGGTCGCTGGTGGTTGCTTAGTTGCTGCAAATCATCATGAAAACCAGTGATGTGAGAATTTGCTCATTCCTTCCATGGATGCCGCTGAACGAGAAATAGAGAGAGTTGTTGCAGTGAGAGAGAGAAAGAGCTGAGATAGAGGTTTTGTGATTCTTAGGGCACGAAAATGATAGTAAGAGGGATAGAGAAAGAACCTGACTTTTTGTGTCTCAATAAAGCTGATAACTATCTTCTCTTATTAGTGTGAATAGTGGCAGTTATAGAGATAGGTTCCCAAGAAACGATTAATAATGTAACTATCATAATGAGGATGGAGTGAATGTAGAAAGTTTCTAATAGATTTAACTTGACAATCAGTTAAGCACACTGTTTTAGGGTCTCTCAATTTATATTGACATTTTTTGCCTCAGACAAAAAATTAGTGAACTCAAAATAATATAGTCAACTAACTTTAAAGTAGTTAACTGAAAAATTTTACAGTTGACTGTTTGTTTAAACTTTAGTCAACTAAAAAATTTATAGTTAATGGTGTTTCTAAATTTAAGTTAACTGAAAATTTTTGATTGACTATTTTTATAAAATTTAAGTTAACTAAGAATTTTTAGTCAATGAAAAAGACAAAAATTTAGTTAACTAAAAAATTTACAATTCATTGTAAAAGTTCAAAAAAACTTGTTTTTCATACAACATGGTTATTCTAAATTCATAGCACAAAAATTTAAACTTGTCTTCATGAAGAGGCTTAGTGAAAATGTCAACAAGCTGATATTCTGTCTAAACATAGTTTACCTCAATGGTTCCTTATTGAACATAATCTCGAATAAAATGATGACAAACCTTAATGTTTTTGATCTTGCATGATGAACAGGGTTCTTCGTTAGGCATATAGTACTTGTGTTGTCACAGTAGATAGGCATTTGTGAGAAGGATAATGAGTAATCTTCAAGTTGTTGCTTCATCTACAAGAGTTGAGTGCATCAACTTCCAAGTGCCATATCTTCTACTTCAGTGGTTAATAGTGCCACAAAGGTTTGCTTCTTGCTAAACCAAGAGACTAGGGCTTTACTAAGAATTTGACAAGTTTTACTAGTGCTTTTTCTTTCTAATTTGTCTCCTATAAAATTAGAATATACATATCCAACTAGATCAAGATCATTAGTTCTAGGATACCATAAGCCATGATCTTGAGTTCCTACTAGATATCTAAATATTCTTTTAATTGCAACATAGTGTGATTCTTTAAGGCTAGTTTGATATCTAGCACACATGTAGACACTATTCATAATATCAGGGCGACTAGCAGTAAGATAAAGATATATGAGAGAGCCAATCATACCTTTATATACTTTTTGATCAAAATCCTTAACATTCTCAACTTTGTTTAAGTGGGTGGAAGGATTCATAGGGGTTCCCATAGGTTTTGCATTTTCAAATCCGCATTTGTGTAGTAGCTCTTTTGTATACTTAGTTTGACTGATGAAGTTTCCTTTATTTGTTTGCTTTATTTGAAGACCAAGGAACTCACCCATCATGCTCATTGCAAATTCACTTTGCATAAGGTTGGAAAATTCCTTGCATAAATCATCATTAGTACTTCCAAAAATGATATCATCAACATAGACTTGTACAAGTATAGCTTCTTTGTTAGTCTTTCTAATGAACAAGGTAGTGTTAACATTTCCTATTTTAAAATCATTTGATATAAGAAAATTGCTTAATCTCTCATATCAAGCTCTAGGAGCTTGCCTTAAGCCATAAAGGGCTTTTGAGAGTTTATACACATGGTTAGGCAATTTTTCATTATCAAACCTAGGAGGTTGTGTGACATACACTTCTTCATTTATAAAACCATTCAAGAATGTTGTCTTGACATCCATTTGATATAATTTAAAGCTCATGTGAGAGGCATAAGCAAGTAACTTTCTAATGGATTCTAATCTAGCAACAGGAGCATAAGTTTCATCATAGTCTGTACCTTCTTGTTGAGTGTAACCTTGAGCTATAAGATGAGATTTGTTTCTTATCATTTTTCCTTGCTCATCCAACTTGCTTCTAAATAGCCATTTAGTCCTTATTATGGAAGCATCCTTCAATTTTTCAACAAGAGTCCATACCTCATTTCATTTAAACTAGTTCTACTCCTCTTGCATGGCTAGGATCCATCCTTTATCATTTAATGCTTCATCTGTTATTTTAGGCTCTATTTGATAAAGAAGAGCTAAATTGTTGTTTTGCTTGAATGATGATATGGTCCTTAATCGTTCTTGCAGATTTCCAAGAATAAATTGCATAGGATAGGTGGGTAAGTGTTTCCATTCTCTTGGAAGTCTCTATTTTATTCTGGATTTTTCTAGTTAACTATGTTCATTTTCTAGTTGACTAAAACTTTAATCTACAGGATTGTTTTGATTGTAGTTCAGTTGACTGTGTTCATTTTCTAATTGACTGAAATCTTAATTAGTTTGAGTTTTCTAGTTTTTCTTTTGAATTAGACACCTTTTCTTGATTCTTTTAAATTGGGTTCTGAACAAAGATAGGTGTAGTTTTGTCATCATCATCTATGACTACAAATTTCTTAGAAGTTGAGTTAGAGTCATCAAATACCGCATGCATGGATTCCTCTACAACTAGTGTATGTTTGTTGTAAACTCTATATGATTTACCAAAGCCAGAGTATCCTAGAAAATTACCTTCGTCACTGTGAGCATCAAACTTTCCCATGTTGTTTTACCATTGTTGTGAAAAAAACATTTGCAACTAAAAGCATGAAAATAGCTAATATTGGGTTTTCTTTCTTTCCAAAGTTCATAGGGTGTTTTTAAGAGAATAGGCCTTATTAAGCAACGATTCAAAATGTAACAAGCAGTATTTATAGCTTTAGTCCAAAAGTATTCTGGAAGATCATTGTCAATAAGCATAGTTCTAGCCATATCTTGTAATGTTCTATTCTTCCTTTCTACCACACCATTTTGTTATGGAGTTCTAAGAGAAGAGAAGTTACAGATAAATCTATGCTCATTGCAAAAATTTTCAAAAAGTTTGTTTTCAAATTCACTACTATGATCACTCCTAATACTTGATATTAAATACCCTTGTTCCTTTTGAACTTGCTTGCAAAATATTTCAAAGAATTTGAAGGTTTTATCCTTATGACTTAGAAAGTATACCCAAGTGTATCTTAAGTAGTCATCAATGATAACAAAAGCATAGCTCTTTCCACCAAAGCTTTGAGTTTGAGTAGGTACAAATAAGTCCATGTGCAATAATTGAAGTGGTCTAGAAGTAGAGACACAATCCTTAGGTTTGGAAGAAGACTTAGTTTGTTTGCCAAGTTGACATGCATCATATACATGATCTTTTTCAAAGTTCAATTTTAGAATACCTTTAACAAGGTCAAGTTTAGAAAGTTTTGAAATGAGATGCATCCATGCACGACCAAGTCTTTTATGCCATACCCAAGAATCATTACAAATGGATGAAAGACATGTAACATTTTTTGTAAATAAATCTTCTAGGCTTAGGATGTAGATGTTTTCATGTCATTGACCAACAAAAAGTGCTTTGTCATCATTGAAAACTTTAGAATGAAGTAATTCAAACATTACTTTGTAGCCTTTGTCACATAATTGACTTATTCTAATAAGATTATGTTTAAGTCCTTCTACTAGATACATGTTTTTAATACAGCAATCAAGAAGTAATTGTACCTTACCTATACCAACAATTTTACCTTTATTGTTATCTCTAAAGGTGACCAATCCTCCATCCTTTATTAATATGGATACAAACTTGGAAGGGTCTCCTATCATGTGCCTTGAGCAACCACTGTCCAAGAACCATTGATTTTTAGAAATTCTCCCTTTGAGGGACACCTACAAAGAAATTCATTTTGCTTTAGTTACCCAAACTTGCTTGGGTCATTTCTTGTTAGTATAGGCAGCAGAGGTGCCTTTAGAAATCCATATCATGTTATCTTTATAGTATTTACATTTATAGCAAGCATGTTCTCTTCTTTGATAGTGTATACAAATAGTTTTGGAAGAAGATTTTACAAAGGAATTTTTGTATAATTTTATAGAGTTATTTTTATCATAACCAAGACCAGATTTGTCAAAGCTACATTTCTATTTTCCTAAAAGCTGATTTAAGTTTTCTTCTTCTTTGACAAAGTTTGGTAGGTCTTTAGTTAATGTAGAAACTTTAAGTTGTAAATCCTTATTTTCACTTAAAACCTTTTCACTTTTTGTTTTTAGAGTTTAAAAATTTTTCTCAAGCACTTGTTTTTCTTGTTCCAAATTTCTATATTTAAAAAATAATTTTTCAAAGTCATCAAACATTTCGTTTAAAGTATTTTGTAATTCTTCTTTAGAGGGTTCAGTAATTACCTCATTTTCGGATGTATCCATGAAGCATAGGTTGGCTATTTCCTACTCTAACTCCTCTTCTTCTTCCTCTTTATCATCATCACTCCATGTAGCAAGTACTCTTCTTCTATTTGATGCTTTGTTGAATCTTTTCTTTGAGAAGGGACAATCAGAGTGAATATGGCCATTTCTTCCACATTTATAGAAGTTATGAGATTCTTCCCTTGATCATCTTTCTTGAATTCCTTTCTTGGAAAGTTCCTTTTATTTTTCATGAACTTATCCTTTTGTTTAGCATATTTCCTAAATTTCTTTGAGAAGAAAGGCTAGGTCTTGAAGGTCTACTTCACTTTCATCATCCTCTTGCTATTTAGAAGTTGTTGTAGCTTTTAGTGCCATATTTCTTTCCCTTTTGAGCTCGTAGCATTTGAGGTGATTGTTTTGGTAAGCTATAAGAATTCCTCTTAGCTCATCATAAGTTAACTTTTTGAACCTTGAGCTACTCTCAATGTTGTCCACCTTGGATTTCCAGCTTTTTAGGTGAGACCTTAGCACTCTTTTTACTATTTCGTGATTGGTGTAGGATTGTCCAAGTGGTTTTAGTTGACCCACAATTTTGGAGAATCGATTGAAAATAGCTTATATATCCTCATTTTCCTTCATTTTAAATAGTTCCAACTCATATTACAAAGTACTGATCTTGGAATCCTTCACGTTTGTTGTTCCTTCATGTGTGACTTCAAGTTTGTCCTACATCTCCTTTGTAGTATCACAAGTTGAAATTTTATCATATTCCTCACCACTGACAACACAATAGAGAATGTTTATAGCCCTAGCATTTGCTTGAATTATCTTGATGTCATCCTCATCATACTCCTTTTCTGGTTTGAGTTCTTAATTTTTAGTTTTGGGAAATTTTAGACCTTGCTCAATGACCTTTCACACTAGGTAATATGTGACTTGTATAAAGATCTTCATTCTACCTTTCCAGTGTGTATAATGATTTCCATTGAAGTAGGGTGGCCTTGAGGTTGAGTGCCCTTCACTGAAATAAGAGCTCTCAAGGTCTTGTGAAGTCATTTTCTGCAAAATGGATCTTTTCTCTTAACTGTAAGGCATAGATTAAGTGAGACCAAAGCTCTAATACAAATTGACTGTGCACCTAGATGGGGGTGAATAGGTGCACTTAAAAATTCTGCATAAATTCTAGATTTAAGAATATAGTTAACTAAAAATAATTATAGTCGACTATAATTCACAATAAATAGTTGACTGTAATAAAATACAGTCAACTAGATTTTCAATAGTGCGTTCACTCTATCACAAGGAAAGATTTAATTGTAAATATTGTTAGTCGACTATAATTCACAATAAATAGTTGATTGTAATAAAATACAGTCGACTGAATTTTTAGCAGTGCGTTTACTCTATCAGAAAGAAAGATAGTTAACTATAAATATTTCAATAAACTAAGTTACTTGAAAAGAAAAGATGAGTAAATAAATTAGTTAACTATCAAATGTGTAGTTGAATGTAAATAAACTGATAAAGGCAAAGTTTAATGATAGAATATCAAACACGAAAATTCATCCTACTTCGGCTAAAAAACAATGCCTACTTCCAATCCCATTGACTCCTTCAAGGGATTTTCCATAAAGAACAATTCTTCTACAACTTCACACAGAGTTTTCACGTGCTTACTCTAAACACAAGGTTTTCTAGCTCAACCTCAAACTCTAAAAACAATCCTCTTCTCACTGAGACAAAGGCTCAACACCAGTTGTAGAAAAAATGAGTTTTATGAACCCTTACAAACTAGGTTTTCACTAACAGCTCTAAAAAGCAAATAAACTATAAGGTAACCTCTAAGAAGTAAAACTTTCTAATATTACAGTATTATTTCTCTTTTCGGTTCTTCTTTTCTATATTTTTGCTCTTTTTTTGAAGGCAGCAGCTCCACATATATAGCTTTCCAGAAAATAGTTGTTGGAGAGCAATTAATGTTGTAGATCTTTATGATGAGAGAGATATTCAGGTTGTTCCTTCCTTGACCGCCATAAGGTATAGATTTTAGCTCCATTGTGCGTGATTCTTCTTGATAAGCTGAAAGTACCATTAATGGCCGCTTTTGTCAGCAACTCCAGGCAAAAACAGAGGGCGCAAAGAGGATGTAGTAGTGGGTGTAAGAGAAAGACTAAGATTTGTCTCTTCAGGACAAGTTTTATGTACTGTGTTAGAGATATAAAAACATGAGCTCTCTTTCACTATCTCAGATTGATATGGGCTGAGATGAGTGTCCAAACTTTTTTATTTTTTTTATGTGGGCTTGGCTTGTTCTTCAACATTTGATTTGTCATGAATCAAATATGGGTTTGGGCCAACAGATAGAACTTTTGGCGCTAAAAAGGGAAAGAACATTATGCATGTGGAGGAAAATGAAGATGAGATTGGGTCAATGTGAGTTTTAATCCCATACGCATTCCCAATGCAACTTAGTGCTTTGTGCAATTTGCAATCTCTATTCCTGTGACTCAAACAAGTCGGTAGTTTCCATTTAAAATCTAATGAGTAGGTAATTAAGCCAACAACTAACCGAGTAATGTTGCAGTATTGCAGTCATTATTGTCAAAAGTACAATACATATAGTTTGTTTAATTCGTTAAAAATATTTAAAAAATTACTAAAACTACTAAAATAAAAATTTTTAATTATTAAATTAAATATTTAATTTTAATGTAAAAATCTATTTATGTCAGTTATTATTAATAATATTAAATGACAACATAAAAAAAACTCTATAAAATTTGACATGTGTGTCAACAAAACAAATGATTTGTTTAACTTATGAATTAAATATATTAAATTAATTTAGCTGATGGGTTAAAAGTTTCTGCTCTATTCACAAAAATAATATATTAAACATAAATTGAGCTATAGTTTGAAACTTGCCAAACAAATTAGGGTAGGCATGACATGATTTGGTGTCTCAAAATATCATAGGGTAGGGTAATACTGCAAAAGTATGCCGCTGGATCCATGAGGAAGAAGGAATGGCAGGATGTGAGATCACGGGGGAACTTTTACATTGTGTTGTTAATGAAGCATGAATTTTTTGGAGTATTGTTGATTTTATAATATTTTTTTTTTGGTTTTATTTGTATAGAAAACATATCAACTATTGCATTAAAGATTTACAGTAAAGAGTTTGCCCACGTGTTAACTGCCTTCAACTGGTAACGTAGTCTCAGCCTTTTTGAAAGCCTATCTTAGCATTATGGCTGATAGAGAAGTGTAAAGTGTACATACAGCATAGGACAATGCGGGCCAAAAAGCTGAAGAAATATCATTAAATGAAATTTCATTTCAAATTTTTTGAAATATTTTAAAATCATTTTAGATTAATACTTATAGTCTGATTATTTTAAAATTTTAGAAGGTATGATATAAGAATATTTTGTTTTTGAATACTTATTTGAGACATAATCTATAAATATTTTATTTTGGAATATATATTTGAAACGTAATTTGAGAATATTTTATTTTTTAATATTCACTTTGATGGAAAGTGGGCTTAAGCATTTCCTTATAAAAATGAGGGTCTTTAACTTCATTTCTCACACCAAAAAATTTATTTTGCTTACACCATTTATTAGTGAAAAATAGGAGTTCAAAAGAATTTATATACAATGTGTGTGTTTTGATTTTTATATTACGATATTTCGAATTCAAAAGAAGCAATGACTATAATTACGTATATTTCTACATCATATTTATTTTACATGAATATATTAAAATTATTTATTGTATCCATGTATATATAGAATTATTTAACAATTAATATTAGAGCTGTATTTACCTCTGCCTTACTTCTAATTTCAAATTTTATTTTATTTGAAAAATAATTTTGTTATTGGACTGCACCCATATATATACGCAACTATAATAGTTATACAGCTTGCGGATTTATATATGCAGACATCTGCATGTTCTTGGATTTGATTAGATTTTCATGTTTGGGCTTTTAATTTGGAGATTTAGGGCTTCATGTTGAGAGTTATTGTTCTGGGCTTATTTTGGTCCATTAATCTCTCTAAACTTTATCTATTACAAGAATGAAGCTAACTAGCCCTGCAAGGAGTTGAACCCTACGCATAGCTAAACACGTCAGTATGCTTACCATTGATCTAAATTGTGTTTACTAACTATATTTTGTTTAGAATAATATTTAACATTACGTTATCATTTTTTTGGGCTGGGATTTAAAAGTTCTTTCTTCATGGACTTTTAATTTTGGACCAATCTTATTTTTTATTTTATTAGCATATTTTAAGTATCTCCAAAAAAAATTTCACAAGATTTCTCTGTTGTCCAAAATTTTAGGAAATTTATTTTGGTCAATATGTAATGGGCCTTTGGCCAAATTTTTTTGAAAAATATATTATGTGCCATATTGCCTTAATATTAAGGAAGGTAATTTTTGTATTAATTAATTTTTCATATTTATGTTTAGTTGAATAATTAATTAATTAAATCCCATTATGTTAAAAGCTTATTTATGCATCTTAAGCATTTACGAGTATTTTGTAAATTTAGATGTCATGTAATTAGTATAATTTTGATATAATTAGAGTTTAACCACAGCACCTTTAGTTATTCTAAAATTATACATAAGGTATTAAAATTACATAAATTAAATGACATTGAGTTGTAATTAATCATATTTGATATGATAATCATCATCCCACAAGCATGTTTCTAATTTTCAAGCTCTAGAATCAAATGAAGATAAATATAAAATTTGGGACATGAGAATTTTCCTCCAATTAGGGTGGATGGATGCTGACTATACTATTAGAAAGGATGAACCTTCTGCACCCACGGACAACGAATACTAGTATTACATTTGATATAACCCTTTATGAACACTAAGAGCGATCCAATCACCTCAGTATGATGTATATTAAAATTAAAATATCAGCTAGAATACGTGGATTGTTATGAGAGCATGAAAACGTCTGTGACTTGCTAAAAGCTATAAATGAACAATTTGAATCATCTTAAAAGGCTTTAGCAAGCACCCTAATGACAAAATTATCCACCATGAAACTCACCAGAATAAGGGGTGTACGACAACACATCATGTAGATGAGGGACATTGTGGCTCAATTAAAGACACTCGAGGTTGAGATGTTAAATTCTTTCCTTGTGCACTTTATTCTAAACTCCCTACAGCCTCAATATGGGCTTTTCAAAATATCTAACAACATACATAAGCATAAATGGTCAATAAATGAAGTTCTGACCATATGTGTTCAAGAAGAAGGAAGGCTCTCAACAGAAAAGGGAGAGAGTGCACATGTAGCAACCAAAAGAAAGAACAAGAAGTGAAACAAAGCCAAGGGGAAGGGCAAAGTGTTAGTCCATGCTAACTTCAAGAAGCAAACCATGTGTTTATTCTATAAGAAGAAGGGACACTTGAAGAAGGACTGCAACAAATTCAGACTTGGATTGAAAAGAATGATAACTCAATCTCATTTATTTGTTATGAATCTAATATGATATATGTTAATAGTAACGCATGGTGGATTGATTCTAGTTTAACAATCCATATTTCAAATATAATGCAGGACTTTCTGATGGGCTCACTAGTTAAGGCTATAGGGACATGTAGATTGGTTCTAGATACTGGTTTTGTTTTGATTTTGGATAAGACTATCTATATACCAAGTTTCTCTATAAACCTAATTTCAATTTCAAAGCTTGTTCCATTGGGATATTCATTTGAATTTTCGAATAAGTTGTTGAAATTATTTTATAAATCTAATCTTGTTGGAAATGGTTCAATTACTAATGGTCTTTTTCAAATTCAATTACAAGATAATAGATTGTTTGATTCATTGCATGTTTCTAGTAGCATAGGTATTAAACAATGCGTTACTAATGAAGACTCATATATGTTGTGGCATCATAGACATGGTCATATCTCAATAGTGAGGGATAAAAGGTTAGTAAAGGATGGAGTATTAAATGGTTTTGACTTCACTAAGTTTGAGACTTGTATATAATGCATTAAAAGTAAGCAGACTAATAAGACCAAAAAGGGTGCCAATAGGAGTTCTAACTTATTAGATATCA
Source organism: Delonix regia (assembly GCA_037074485.1). Taxonomy (NCBI): domain Eukaryota; kingdom Viridiplantae; phylum Streptophyta; class Magnoliopsida; order Fabales; family Fabaceae; genus Delonix; species Delonix regia. The sequence continues at coordinate 12,019,167 of CM073459.1, forward strand.
TACACACTAATATATGTACTCTAGGTATGGACTCAAGTAATTCAAAGTACTTTATTACCTATTTTGATGATTACTCACGATACATGTATCTCTATTTGCTTAATAACAAGTATGAAGCATTGATGCCTTTAAATCTTCAAAGTAGAAGTAAAAAAACAATGTGGTGAACAAATAAAGATATTGAAATCACATAAGGTTGGTGAGTACTATGGTAGGTATATTGAAGATGGACAAGCATTAGGTCCATTTGCAAGGTTTCTTCAAGAGCATGAGATTGTTACCCAATACACTATGTCTGGTTCTCCAAACTAGAATGGTGTAGTTGAAAGAAGAAATTGAACATTATTAGACATGGTTCAAAGCATGCTCAGTAGCTCTAAACTTCTTTAATCTTTGTAGATTGAAGACCTTAATACGGTTGCATATATTCTTAGCCGAGTTCCAACCAAAGTTGTTGAGAAAATGCCATTTGAATTAATGAAATGTTAAAAATTTAGTTTAAGACATATACATATTTGGGGATGTTCGTATGAGGTATGGGATTAGAATTCACAAGGAAAAAAGTTAGACCCTATGGCCATTAGTGGCTACTTTATTGGGTACACCGAAAGGTCTAAAGGATATAAGTTTTATTGTCCATCTCATAACACTAAGATTATGGAATCAAGAAATGTTAAATTTCTTAAGAATGACTTGATTAGTGGAGTGATCAAACTTGGGACTTAAATTCTGAGAATAATCATTTGGATAATCAAGCTCCCACATCAAGTAATAGATTTGTTATTATTCATACCCTTAATGTACAAATGCGCATTGAACAACCAATCATTAAAGAACCACAAACAGTTGACCATGAGCAAGTTGACCCAGTTGTTGAATAACCACCTAAGTGTGTTGAGCAATCAGTTGAGGAACATACTTCCTAAGAAGATATTGACTCAACATTAAGAAGATCAACTAAGATTAAGAAGTTAACTATTCCTAGTGATTATGTTGTATATCTACAAGAGTTTAACTACAATATAGGAGCCGAAAATGATCCTGAAACATTTTCATAAACAATAGTTGTAGAGAATCTAAATCGTGGCTTAATGCTATGAAGGAAGAGATGAATTCTATGGCGTCCAATGGAGTCTAGGATATCGTTGAGTTGCCTAATGGTTCTTGGGCCATTAGATGTAAATGGGTCTTCAAGACAAAAAAGGACTCATTAGACAACATCGAGAGTAAGACTCATGGCCAAGGGATTCACCTAAAGGAAAGAATTGATTATACAGAGACTTTTTCTCTTGTATCTAAGAAAGATTCCCTCCTTATAATAATGGCATTAATAGCCCATTTTGATTTAGACTCATATCAGATGGATCTGAAAACGACATTCCTTAATGAGTATCTAAAGAAGGAGTTATATATGAAACAACTTGAAGGATTCTCCTTATTGCTAGTGAAAATTTGGTTTGCGAGCTTAAAAAATTCATATATGGATTGAAATAAGTCTTCCACCGATGGTATCTTAAGTTCCATGAAGTTATTTCCTCATTTGGATTCGTAAAAATGTCATGGATTAATGTATATACCTGAAGTTCAGTGGGTTTAATATTTTTAGAAAAATATTTTCATTTTTTAATGTTTATTTTACCATTAATTAAATTTACGGAGGAAGAGGTTTTTTAACATTATGATAGAACTAGTTGCCTATGCCTTCCTCAAATTATTTAATCATTAAGTTCATAAAATGTTAGTTAATATATAGATTGAATGGCATATGATGTATTTATAGAAAAAATTACATCTCATATTCATGTTATTTGATGGTAAAGCAATAAATTCGGATTTTTGACCTTCAAGCCCTCAAGCACGTATTTCGTGAAAGAGAAATTGAAAAAGCAGATAAAGAACATGTGAGGGAGAAGCTAAAAAAAAAAGGGAATTTCAGTAATTTGAGTAGGGGCACGAGGCAAACAACAAAATTCTTATTTTGGTCCTCTGCTCGTTTTCCCATTTACATTTCAGTTCAACACTCCTTCGAAAATTTAAATTGGTTCCTCACTTAGTCAAATATCTTTTATTTTGGCTCCTGTGTTAACCCATTGTGAAAAAACTGCTCACATGACGGTTAAATACTGATGTGGAACCAACTCACTTACTCTCCTGCCACATCAGTTGTCCGCTGCTATAGAACACCCATCCACCCGAAAACACACTTTGTAGTTCATGTCTGGGCTTTATCGAAGCTGCTCCTCTTTGCTGCTATCATGAGAATCTCGCTGCATTCCCTTTCATCTATGACGTCACCTCGCCGCAGTTCGTTTGTGAAGGCACCGACTCTTCTAATTCTATACTCTAAATTCTTGCTCCTAAATATCATCCCTAATTCTCTTCCATGGTAAGCCTCATTCTAGCCTCGACGCTATCTTACCCATTATTATTCTTTTGATTAATTTTCCTACTATAGTTTTTCAGTCATCAAATTTTGCATCTTTACTTTTGCTTTTCCTCTTTTTTTATTGTTTCATCACATTGGTTTTTGAGATCTAGAGGTCTATAAATTCAAGGTGTGTGTGACGGCTTGTCAATCATGGAATTGCTGATACAAGAAGTAAAAGTGTATTCTAATGATAGAGTAGAAGAAGAGGAAGCAGAGAAAGTTAGAAGGAAAGCAGCAATAGTAAGAATTACCATCTTTCTCAATAAATTACGACAGCCAATTGATACACTGTCCAATTTATAGTTATGGTATCTTACCATAGCCAAGTACTGATAAAAGACACTACCACTATGTAAATAATAAATACAAAGAGGCAGAGGATGAAATAGCATTGTCAAAACGGGAACTAGCGAGTTTAGATAAACTCGTAAGAGAGAGGTAAATTCGTAACGTAGACTTGTAACATAAACTTGTAAGAGTTTACCTCAATTAATAAATAGTTATCAAAATATATAATTTTATAGTTTAAGTACTGTATACAATTAAATATTATTCAAATGTAATTCAAATTATACTTAATCAAACAAAAACTATTCATATTTTATAATTTGTAATACTCAACATGAATATTTTAAGATGATCATGCATAAATACTTATTCAGTATAACTAATTAAATAATATTTATTTTATTTTATTTAATAAGTAAATATTAAATGAAATTTTATTATTTTTTATGCATATTCAAACTTGTAATAAAATAAATTGTAAAAGCTTCATGGAAAAGAAATTGTTTATAGCTTATTTAGTTTTAAGTTTAAATTATTATATTGCTGACTTTATAAATAGTTGACACGTTAAAATCATAAATTTGGTAGACTCGGTAAGTCAACTCGCGAGTTTGTACTAAGTCTGAGTTTATAACGAGTTGACTCATTTTCTTTATATATATTCATAAACTCATAAACTCAGATAATAAACTCATGAGTTTAATAACTATAAGAACGAAGCAAGTAAATGTGGACGAGTTTGGGCACTGAATATATAATACATGAAGAAAAGTGGGAAGCTTGCCTTATATGAACAAATAATACTCATCATAAAAATTAATTGACTTCATTCTGAGTTAATGACCCCATCTCAATTTATAATATATAAGGTTTCCTAGCACTCGTCCTCTACAATTGTTATTCTTATGCATAAACTCTTTTATAGCACCTTTCACTCAACTAATATTGCATTTTCATTGTAAGAAAAACCATAATTAACGGGCAGAGCTGCACTTTTCTTAATAAAGCGGTCTAGAAATTTACTAAAATAAGAAGATTTTTTTAAAAATTAATTGTATGTGGACGAAGTTTGTTGTAACATTAGTAATTTTATTCTTAAGCCTAAGAAATTTTGCTTTAGGTCTACTAATTTCATTCTACCTTAATACTCCAACAAACCTCGGGGGGCATTAATGAAGGTCTCTTCATTGGCTGTGCTTCATAGAAAAATAAGAAATTTTCAACAATTCTTACTCCTTATTAATTGACACTCTCTCTGTTAGCTATATTCTTCCATAAATCACTTTTTCCCACTTCCTTTCCCTACTCACACCCTTCCTGTTTATCGACGCAACAGAGAGGATCAGTATCGACAATACCCAGAGGTTTTTGGGTGGGTGGTTTTTTATAGTCGCAGAGAACTGATGTGGCAGGAGAGGAGTGAGTTGGCTCCGCATCAGCGTTCAACAGTAGGCCACATAAGCATTTAACGGCCATGCCAGCGGTTTCTTCACAGTGAATTAACAGAGGGACTAAATGGAAGGATGTTTGGCTAAGTGGGGGTCCAATTTGGATTTTTAAAGGAGAAGGGGACCACATTGGAAATGGGGGGATGAGTAAGGGACCAAAATGAGGTTTTTGTCAAATAAAAACACAAGCTATTTCATTTGATGCATACAAATACTTAATTTAATCTGAGTTGCAATGGAGAATTGTCGCAACATATGTCATTCCAAATAACCATAATCAAATCTTTTCATATTATTTATTAATTAAAATGAATTTTAATGTTTAATTATTTTCACATTCTTCACATAAAATTCAATTGTAATTATATTAGATTTTAATTTTATTAATCAGTATTCTGAATGTAATTATCTTATAAGTTAATTACTTATTTTTTATTTTCAAATTGAATTAATAATTTCCTTTTGATATTTTAATAAATTATAAAAATATATATTTTTTAAAAATTCATTCAATTAATTATTATTATTATTTATATTTTTAAATTTATTTATATTATTTTGGCGACTGTATTTTAGCCACCCCATAATTTTTCGGTTACTTTAATATATATATATATATATATATATATATATATATATATATAGTGGTATGTGTTACCCAACAGGAAAGCATCTAGGATACATACAAAATAATCAATTCACATACGGATGAAAGGACATCAAATCCTTCTATTGGAATTTTTCTTTTTTTTTTCTACAGAGGATGTACACATAAACTTTGACCCAAAACTGTCAAACTCGCGAATTTATTATTTGAGTTTACGAGTTTATAATTATATATAAAGAAAACGAGTTAATTCGTTGTAAACTCAAATTTAGTATAAATTCAAGTAAATTCGTGAGTTGACTTACCAAATTTACTGAGTTATGATTTTAACAAGTCAACTAGCTTGTGAAGTCAGTAACATAATAATTTAAACTTAAAATTATATAAGATATAGACAAGATATAAAGTCTTTACAATTTATTTTACTACAAATTTAAATATGCATAAAAAATAATAAAATTACATTTAATATGTACTTATTAAATAAAATAAAATAAATATTATTTAATTAGTTATATTAAATAATTATTTATGTATGACCATATTAAAATATTCATGTTGAGTATTACAAATTATAAAATAAGAATGACTTTTGTTTGATTAAATATAATTTGAATTACATTTAAATAAATTTTTAATGTATATAATATTTAAACTATAAAATTACATATTTTGATAATTATTTATTAATTGAGATAAACTCTTACGAGTTTAAGTTATGAGTCTATGTTACGAATTTACTTCTCTCTTACGAGTTTAACAACCTTACTTTGACCATTACCTTTTATAATGCAACACTAAAATTGATACATCATGACATGAGGACTCATTATACTCTACAAAAGTCTAAATATTCCATTTTCACTAATCTTATGGCATCTCACATGACACATCCTATTCCATGCATTTTCTTGCCACTCACATCATACTAACAATAGTTCCATGCATCTTCTAATTCCTATATTATTATAAAACCAAATGAATCCTCAACTGAAGACTACAAACAATACAGTTAACAGGCGTAGGTCGCCTTTAGATTGAAATACTATTAGGAATTCCCTTCCCAGTTAGTCCTGCTTCACTTGTAGGATAAAGCAAGGTGTATGGCATATTGATTGGACCATGTCGGTTTTTAAGCTTCTCATCAATGTTATCTCCCTTGATTCTTTCTTCAATATCTCTCAGTTTTCTTTTGAACTTCTCAAATGCCTCTAAGGGCTCTTCGTCTGACGTCCAATACATGTCTCTTTCACCGAGGTAGGACTCATTAGAACTATGCCTCGACAAGATCGCTAAAACTGATAGAGCAGTTAGGGTTTGTGCCTTGGGTGTAATAATTCTCAAGAAAGCTTTCTCTAGATTTTTCTGAAGCTCAATATTCTCAAGGCTTTGAGGCATGTAGTCTCTGCTCATGGTAGGACGGTTTAGGATATACCCTCCATATGGGTATTGTCCAAAGTTAACAGCTGCATGAAAGGCTGAAGCAAGCCATATGATAATGGTGCAAGATTCTATCAACTCCTCACGAGTTTGCATCTCAGGCCACCATTGCTCGTCTTTCTTGTCACCATGACCCACCTTGACAAGTTCCTTCCACCAAGACTGGAGCTCAGTGTCTTGTTGAACAATGTCATCTTTCGTGTAGTAAAAGGAACAGTAATCATGGACCCAAGTTTTGATGGCAAACCATATATCTAGTCCATCAACAGCATAAGGGTAATCTTCAATCACAAGTCGAAGGCCGTGTGGAGAATCTGGATCCTCAACTGCCATTCCTCTAGATATCATGCAAAGAGATAGCAATTATTATTATCAGAATTCAATTTGTTATATGTATAATAGCTTGAAACATAAAAGAGTGTTTGTATATGTCTTGCGTTGCTAAATTGGAGTTATATGAGGCATATAAAGATAGGCCCTCCATCATTAAATCCTATATATGGACCCTTAATGTCTAGTAGCTAAAAAATTTTCTTTTGCTTCTGTAATGGCTTAGTTCTGTAAAGTTCACCTTTTGGCAAGATCAGCAGGTAGTGCTTGCTCAGTGAAAACCCACTTCTTGTAGACCGCAGATGAAAGTTCCATAGCATATTTTCCTGGAAAAAATGTTGACTCTATAATGCCATTGGCATGGATTAGAGACTGTCGAGCAAGTGCATTAATATTCATAGTATCACGAAAGTGTGGAAGTAGAAGTTTATAAATTGGATGAAGAAAACTGAGCTGCCTATGTGTTGCAATGATAAAAGGCTCAATCACTGCATGACTATGTAACCTGTCAACCATGACATGATATTAATAACAAACTTTAGAGAGAAAGAAAAAATCCAAAATAAATGAGGAAAATACTATTTTAGTCCTTAACTTTATCATTGAATTCTCCTTTTTGCCACTCACTTGTTTTATTTCCCAAAATAATCTCCACTTAATGAAAATATTACTTTTAGTCTCATATATAGTCCCTTAAGCTAAATCTTTTTAACTCATTTGGAGGGATTAAAAGTGACAATTTTCAATCACTCTTTAAGAAATAAAATACATGAGAGACCAAAATGACAAGACAATGAAAAGTTAAGAACTGAAATAATATTATTTTCTCAAAAATAATTTAACTTGAACAAGCCAATTTAGGAATACTTGTACCAATGGCTAATGAGTTGATGATAGCCTGAGTCATTCACAACCGCATAAGCTTTAGCCAACTTCCAAAGAGAACATTCCACGCCTTGTTCAGCGGGTAAGTGGACTCTACTTTTGGCACCAAATTGATCACCATCAGGGTGTGGCAAACTTAATTCAATAGCTAGGGGCTTTAAAGTCCCATCATTTTTCAAGAAAAGAATTGTCCTACTAGCATAAGCCGCCCGATCATGAGTTGCATTTATACGACTCAAATATGGCATGAAATCGTCGTGGTAATCCAGTAAAAATAATCTCTCTTCCTTTATTGCCTGTTAAACCAAACACAAATGAATTGTTGGAAATCATAGCTAAAGCAATGTATTTGTTTGGATAAAGTAAGCTAGACTTCTTGGGAAACAAACAAAGCAATGAATTCAATCCATTCCAAAAGCAATTTACTTCTTTGGATAAACAACTTACAAGTTTTTATTTGAATGAGCTGACCAATTATGCTCTCCAGCTTAATTTGTTTGTATCATTACTCTGTGAATTTCTTTATGACATAAATGGTGATAAAAATTTTCGAGGGGAAAAAAATTAAAAAATGTCGAAGCTATTTAACAAGGTTTTGGTTTTGATAATTTTTCCCATAAACTAATAAAATTAGATAAATGGACGGATATTATAAATGCTTATAATAAATTAATCCAAATACATAAAAAATAGTTCAAAGTGCCAATGAAACTAAAAAAGATATAATAAGTCTAGTTAAATTATCTATAGCAAGAGTTTTGTTAAGAAAGTTATATGTATTTCCCCGGGAACATTACCTCTTCCACATTTAACCCGTCTAGGTTATTCATGATGTCTTCTTTCGTTATTTTACTTGAATGGTCACCATATATAGTACTATCTAACTTGCTTTTTGGTGGGAACTCCTGCAGAGAAAAGATGAGACACGAAGGAAATGAAATTCTCCGTTATGAGATTAGGCCACTCAAGGTTATCATAGTCAGAATATGACATGCAAAAAGTTGTCTGAGATGCATCAAATTGCTAACAACTAACTTCAAATATTTCGGCATACCTGGAGACAGCAAATTTTGACAGGATTCACACCAGCAAGCATCTCTCTAGCGAATTCTTCATCCGTCATCCATGCTATTTGATCATCTGCAACTCCAAGTAACGACATTCACCATCCCTCAAATGATATCTAGTACAATGCTTGCATGAAAATTGAGAAAAGAACCATTTTGGTCTCCAATTTTCACATCAGTGTCCATTTAGTACTCCACAAATTTGCAATGCACATATAGTTATTCATGAATTCTAAAGCCACCATAACAAAATGGTCTCTCCTGAATTGTGTCAAAACCGAAAGACTTGTTCGGGTAACTACAGGATTTTTGAGGGATTTAACACTTCTTTTCAAAAAAATTCTTAGATACCCTTTCCTCCGAAGTGGGTGATCAATTGGCAAGATCCATTTGGCAAACTTATTTTAGTGAGTTTCCGCTAAAAAAGAAGTAATGTAAGAATTTCTCAATATTTGTTGGTCATGAAATATGTACACATTTACTTTGTACTAATAGATATATATGTTACGCACCACTTATCACCTGAGGCACTGGAAATTTGAGGAAATGCTCACCATCAATTCGAAAAACTTCCTTCAGTTTTTGGGCAGGAATACTGTCACTTACAGTCCTAAGTAAACTTTTCGGCAACTTAAGTCCACCCTTGTAGAGATTAAGTACATCTTGAAAGCTGTCAAACTCTTTATTCCGATATACTCTTTCTAATGAAGGTTTAATGATCTTAGATACAGATTTCAACTCAAAAGTAGTAAAGTCAGAATTCTTGATTTGAGCAAATCGTTCATCTCTTGGGACATAAATTGAGCTCCATAATTTCACCCTGCTCTCACATTCTGGATCTGTGAAAATGATAGAGTATTACACGTTAATCGATCATATATAAACAACAGCTAAATTTCAAAATCAAACCAGAATAATTGTCTAGCCTCATTAGATACCTTTCCCCGTTTAATGTTTTGTTGTATTTGGTATTGTCATTTTTTTTTCTTACATTAAATGAAATATTGAGGCCACATGAATAAGCATTGTTATGGAATATCGATCTCCCATTTATAACGGGAACCACTCGTTGGAATTTTATGAAGGCAAACTATGGGTTTTAAACACTTGATCTTAGGGATGTTCAAAGGTTTGGTTTAATTCGGTTTTGAACTAAAACCAAATTCAATCAAGCAAGTCGGGTTTGAAAAATAGAGAGCCTATTCATTTTTAGGTTATGGTCAGTTTGGTTGGATTTGGTTTGATTTGATTCATGTTCACATTAGTTTTTGCTTTTTTCAAAGTGATTATCCTTTTTCTTTTGGCATTTGCGTAATTATGAAAACTTGGAAGTGATCTGATTCAAATGTTCATCGTCATCCACTTACTCCTAAAGATCTTCTTCAGACAACAATGCCTCACAACTTATATAATCAACTATTACCTACAGTTCCGTGCAAACACTTAACCAAATAGTTGCAAATACAATTTAAATCTTGTACAAAAAGTAGACAAACCAATTTTGATTTGTTATTCATTGCATATTCCTTCATAATACTTGTCAGGGACTCAGGGCTACAAATTAAATTTGTATATATGGTGGAGAAAAAAATATCCAAAAGTAGCATTGATTTGTTATTCATTGGTTGGACCATTTTATAACGGTTTTGTTCAATTTTGGTTGGTTTAGTTCAATTAGTTTGGTTTGGTTCAATCAATTCTGAACGCCCCTACCCAACATCAACAACAAAAAAACTACAAGAAAATCCCTTCAATTCAGGCCATCGGTGATGATTACCTCAAATTTTATTTTAGTATGTACTAAAACATGACCAAGCATAAATTAATAGAAAGAAAATCATCGAACATCTTTATGACTCAAGTTAGAATGCCACCAATTAAAATTTTAAAGTAAAATATTTGAGCTTGTTTAGCTAGCTAGTCTAATAGATATAAATAAAATAAAAAATTCTTGAGTCATAACCAAGATAATAAAATTCATAAACCTAACCTTTCTTTGTTGGTGGCCTATTAGTTCTTCCTCTGCGAGGGTAAGGGTGTTTGCTTGACCCCCCAAGAATCGGACGAGCATAATCTAAACTCTTATCTGGTTTGCCCAAATCATTATATGTAGAATAATCATAGACCCTGTCCCATTCTTGGAGCTCCCCTTCTCCACGCCCTCTCAAGTTCGATAATTCTTCATCTCTATATTTGCGAAGTGGACCTGGTGTATCACTTGGAAGATATGTCTGCAATACATCTGATATATTTTGTTACTCAACAAATATATGCTAAAGAACAAATCCTTAATCCAGTACATAGCTACGTAACTAAGATTGTGCAATCTACATGTGACAAGCTGTATACACTCACGAAACACGTAATAACATATTGTTCATATAGTTTTATGAAGCGTTGCAAGAACCATAGTTTTTCTGAAAGTGCTCGACATAACGAAATTTCAATTATGCTACATGTAAATGGTATATATATAAAGAATGCATTACCTTGTTGGTAAAGAAAATGCGAGGCTTTCTGTATTTATTTGCAGGATAAACCCAAGAGTTGCAGGAAAAGTGGATGGAGCCTTGGTTTGGAACACCTTCAAGTGTCAAACTTACAAGGAAGAACTCGTTGAAATGTTTATTCTCAATCTGAAATGCTCCTGGAATCCCTACTTCATCTTCCCACACAAAATGAACTTCGAATTCAGACTTATCTGCTGTCAAGGATGGGAATTTGCTAATCCAGCCTTCCACATACGCAGCCTTTCCAATTTTCCCTTTTAACCCCTTTTCTGCAAATGTAATTTGAAAGTAATTAATCCATGTAAATTAATACCATCAGTCAATCAAGTTCCATTATATATGGAAGAAGCTGTAGCCAAAAACCAAAATGAAAGCGTGACACGGACGTGGGAGATGTATAACATGGTTTCACATGTGATTGTTAAGTACTTTGTTGTCACTGAATTACAAAGAAACAACATATACATAATATAGTGTATCTTGGCTCTAGTATTGCATAATTCAACAATAACTATCACTGAGCAACTTCATGTTATGTCATATTGCCTATCTCTATGGATAGATGCTACTCAAGTGCTTGTCAAACTCACCAATTTAGGAAAACTCATAAAGAAGTTGTAAATTCATAATGAAATTGGTTTACCTCAATTAATATATAACTATTAAAATATATAATTATATTGTTAAAATATTATATAAAATAAAAATTATTCAGATGCAATTCAAATTATACTGAGTCAGACGAAAGTTATTCATATCTTTTAATTTGTAGCACTCAATATAAACATTTCAGCATAATCATATAATTAGACACAAATAATCATTCAATACAACCAATTAAATAATATTTATTTTATTTTTTAAAATAACTACATATTTAATGAATTTATTCTTTTTATGTATATTTAACTAGTAATAAAATAAATTAATCTTCCTTTAAAAAAATTTATCTAAATTACATTTGATATTGTTTTTAAATCCTTACATTGCTCGCAACAAGTTAAATAATACGTTCTTCAATAAATAAAATTATAAATTCAATAGGTTCGGTACATCAACTTGTAAACTTACACTAAATCTAAGTACACCAAGTTAATTCTTTTAATTCAGATAATAAACTTATGAGTTTGACAACCATCCTCATATAATATGGTTGACCGAATTTGGAAATTATATTTCTTGTAGACATTATAAAATTGAGTACACATATTGTTCTGGAAGCCTGACTCCAATAAATTAGAAGATCTAGAACTCAAAATCTATGAACTGGCCTACAGATCTTCTGCATTAGCAGCAGAATTTGTAATATTATTAGAAAATTTTAAAATTTTTTTAATAAATAATCCAATAAATTTTGAATCTCCAATGATTCAAAATTTACTAAGTAGCTTTGAGATATTGGAGGTGATCTCAGCTATCAATTATCACATGTCCAACAAGCAATCCAAAACTGAAATTTAAAGCTATGAAATATATGATGGAAATTAATATATGTTAAAGAACCAACCAGGGTCAGCATTACGAGCACTAATCAACCGGAGAGACACTCCTTGGCCTGCACACTCACTCAGACGATCACATACAGAGGCACTGAAGTCGTTGAAGTCAAAGGAGTTCTTCTTCTTCATTATCACCACCGTCCCTTTGATCTGTTTGCCCTTCTTGCGACGAAAGATGTCCGACGACATTGTCGTCTTCAAACAACAAAAGACGCTGCAATAAGCAAATTATTTCAGTGCGACTACGAGCAGCTGAGGATGTAAGAGCCAAGAGGCAAAGGTTTAGTGGGTATATATTAATTATAGAGAAGTGGAAACAGTTTTGAGCTGTCGCCTGCTGAGTAATAAATAATATGTATACAATATTGTATTCGTTAAGAAAATTCAATCATAATATTGATTTATAAAAACAGAAACTCCACTTATTACAATAAATACGGAACTTAAAACTAAATACTTCAAAATTATACCTTATTTGTTTTATCATTCAAAAACTTGATGGATCGCTTTCTTTGTAATTTTGCCTTCAAGATCACAAAGTAAGGTGCTTTATAAGTTGTAGCCATTTCCATCGCATTACTCTTGCACTTGATGTAAATTTCATCTTCCTTCTTTTTCTTTTTCTATTATCGTTATCCAATTAATAAACCATGAAGAACCATTGTGTAAAATATTGTTCATAATTTATGAAAAATAGTTCATTTAAAAAAAAAGTGACAAGAACTTTTCCTATTTAATAATTTGAGAAAAAATTATAAATAAATTTAAACCAAGCAATATATAGAAGTTTAGTCAATTTTAGTTTTTAAGTGGGTGGTATTAAACTGCACTAAAATTTATGTCTAGCTGTCTCTTTCACCTATTTTGTACGAAGAAGAAGTGCTGCACAGGGGAGACTTTTGAAGATTTTACAGAAGAAAATTCTAAGAAATTGATTTGGGAGAAAAAAAAAGAAAAGAAAGATTGATAGACTCTTGGTATTAATTGCATGTGTGTGGACCAAATAGTGATGAGTGGAGTATATTTTAAAATTTAAAATTTTGTTTTTTGATTTTTTTTAAAGCAATCAAATTTTGATTTCAATTCCTATCACCTCAAACTTAATGACCTTACCAATATATATATATATATATGTGTGTGCGGGCGCGCGTAAATATTAACATATTTTGAAGTCATTTACTGATTTCAATGTAACCTACTTTAAGGTATGAGTTTGTCTAACACCTATGTTCTTTTATAAACCAAATTTAATTTATAACTTATAATTTGTAATTAACATAAATAATTAACTAAAATTTAATCGTCATCATTAAAGACACGAAATAATAATTGCAATTTACAAAGAATTTGAGTCATTGCTATTAAAGTTGCTAATTTTTTCGTTAAACATGCTAAATTTATATTTTTATATATAAAAAGTGTCAACTCGAATGTATATAAACTTAGAATCACTATAAGCTCGAATAAATTCAGCTTGTAAAAGATGAGTCTAATAAGTTTAAAAAACAAAGACTTTTTCCTTAGCTCAATTAAATTCAACCATGGCAAAGAAAATCTGAAGTTGAATGATGAAAAATGGTTAGACTTATATTTAATATATCTATATCTGTTTATAGATAAATTAATTGAATAATTTCCTACAAAATTATAACTGACAATTAGTATGTTCAGAGGTTTAAATTCTTAATAGCGAAAATAACTAGAGAAAATATCATGCGCAACTTCTGTTTTGACAGTTTTCTTTGGTTTCTTTTATTTTTATGATATGTGTACCGTTTCAAAATCAAACGTAGAATTTGTATGTTAGTTATGGGACTAGGATGACTTATGGGGTTTTCTTTATTTTTTTGGGAAGAAGAGTGGTCTTTAGTAAAGATTATTTTTCCCAAAAAATCTATTTCATGTTTACTGATCTTTATAAAAGATTTAATATATTAAAGTCACAAAATATAAATTAGAGTTTGAGAATGGCCAAACAAAAAATATAGTTTGTCGCTAATCCACTGAGTTGTACATTTTCATTCAATTTTTAATTATTTTTGTGAGAGACTTCAATTGAAATCTTTCATAAAATATTTTACAATCGAAAAAAAAAAGTTTGCCGTGAAACGCTTTGTTTTTTTGGATATCTCAAGAAACATTTTCTACAAATTTTTTAATGAAAAGATTTTAATATTAGCAACAATTTTTTTGTAGATTAACAAATATAACAAAATATACTTTTTGTAGAAAAATGTCAAAAGCTAATTGCAGTAGAATTTGCTTTAACAATTTTTTGTTTATTTTCTTATGTTCAATAGATGTGTAAGGTATCCAAATTAACCATAGAATTTGTAAATGAATTGTAAGGCTATCCTTGGTGTATGACTTATCGATTTTTTTGAAGAAAGCTTCAAGTAAAAAAGAATTTTTTTCCTTCAAAAAAGATATTTATTCCAAAAATACAGATCTCTACGATAGATTTGAAAGATTCGAGCCACAAAATACAAAATTAAATGAACAATGTTTCAAGTCTTCAATTTTGAGAATTTGTATATGTAGACTTGGGTCTATATGAATTCCACAAATGTAGTCTTCAATTTTCATTGGAGAATAAATCAATGGAAAAGTCATCTTTGGACTAAGGAAGCTTCTATGTATAACGACTATTTTATATATATATGCAATAAAATTCAAAGTCCATAAACCTAACAAGTGGTAAAGTTGCTATCCGTTTTATTGTATTGTACATATTAATTAGTAGTAGAATTGTCTTCTAGAGTGATGACAATTCTATGTATAAGAACTATTCTATGTATGTAACAAAATACAAAGTCCATAGACTTAAAAAGTTGTGAAGTTGCTATCAATTTCATTGGACCTATTAATTAATGGTAGAGTTGTTTTTGGACTAAGGACTATTCTATATTTGTAATAAAATACAAAATTCATAGACTTGAAAAGTCATAAAGTTGCTATCTTTTTTATTGTATGTATTAATTAGCAGTAGAATTGTCATTAGACTGAGGACTATTTTATGTATAACAACTATTATATGTATGTAACAAAATACAAAATCCATAGACTTAAAAAGTTGTGAAGTTGCTATCATTTTCATTGGACGTATTAATTAGTGGTGGAGTTGTCTTTGGACTAAAGACTATTCTATATATGTAATAAAATACAAAATCCATGGACTTAAAAAGTAATAAAGTTGCTATCATTTTTATTATATGTATTAATTAGTAGTAGAATTGCCTTTGGACTTAGGACTATTCAATGTATAACAACTATTATATGTATGTAACAAAATACAAAGTCCATAGACTTAAAAAGTCATGAAGTTGCTATCATTTTCATTGGACGTATTAACTAGTTGTAGAGTTGTTTTCAGACTAAGAACTATTCTATATATGTAATAAAATACAAAATTCATAGACTTGAAAAGTAATAAAGTTGCTATCATTTTATTGTACGTATTAATTAGTAGTAGAATTGCCTTTGAACTAAGGACTATTCTATGTATAACAACTATTCTATGTAGGTAACAAAATACAAAGTCCATAGACTTAAAAAGTCATGAAGTTGCTATCAGATTCGAATCTTTTGTAATGAACCGATCACATCCTCAAGAAATCAAGTAGATGCAGCTGTAATATGAATTCTTATCTGGTTTGCCCAAATCATTATATGTAGAATAATTATAGACCCTGTCCCATTCTTGGAGCTCCCCTTCTCCATGTCCTCTCAAGTTCGATAATTCTTCATCTCTATATTTGCGAAGTGGACCTGGTGTATCACTTGGAAGATATGTCTGCAATACATTTGATATATTTTGTTAATCAACAAATATATGCTAAAGAACAAATCCTTAATCCAATACATAGCTACGTAACTAAGATTGTGCAATCTACATGTGACAAGCTGTATACACTCACGAAACACGTAATAACATATTGTTCATATAGTTTTATGAAGCGTTGCAAGAACCATAGTTTTTCTGAAAGTGCTCGACATAACGAAATTTCAATTATGCTACATGTAAATGGTATATATATAAAGAATGCATTACCTTGTTGGTAAAGAAAATGCGAGGCTTTTTGTATTTATTTGCAGGATAAACCCAAGAGTTGCAGGAAAAGTGGGTGGAGCCTTGGTTTGGAACACCTTCAAGTGTCAAACTTACAAGGGAGAACCCGTTGAAATGTTTATTCTCAATCTGAAATGCTCCTGGAATCCCTACTTCATCTTCTCACACAAAATGAACTTTGAATTCAGACTTATCTGCTGTCAAGGATGGGAATTTGCTAATCCAGCCTTCCACATATGCAGCCTTTCCAATTTTCCCTTTTAACCCTTGTCATAACCGACCTTTCAGCAAGGAAAAATAAAAAGTTTAAATTGATTCCCACAAACGAATCTTGAAAATCAATTTGTTTGGAGTCGCCACCAAAATTTTTAATGGAAAACTTTGGAAAACCATTTTAAAATAAAAAAGAAAGGGCAAAACGATCTGTGAAATCAAGATGAGTTCGGGAGTTTATTTGAGTATGGGAAAGGTGTTAGGTACCCCACAACACCCATCTATAAGGATGATTACCTTAAACTAGTCAGCTGAAGTAGAATATGGCCTTAAATTTATCTCAATTACCTTTAATTAACATGTATGCCCGTTAAACAGAGAAGACAAAAATGACAATAATTGAAGCAAACGACTAGATATTTACAAAGGGCAAACTTGACCTAGGATGAAAGCCTAGGGTCTATGTACCTTACGATAGGGATCAAAGTCTACGTAGTTTGACCAAAAAGGCATGTTTATTGGTTGATGATTTGTAAATTTTATGATGAGAACAGGAAGGTTTAAATTAAACAGATTTTCATAAACAAAACAAAATGGGGATTTGGTCTGTTTGTTTTAATTTACGACAACATGATTAATCTCATTCTCTTAATCTCTTCATTTTCTCTCTTTTTAATTAATTTTTTTTGTTAAATTTTGTATTTTAAATCTTTATTTTGAAATTTAAACGAAATGATTATAAAGAATGAATTTAATTATTTTGTGGAAAAAGAAAATTAATTAAGATATTTATTTTTGCATTATTATCATTATTGTTATTATTATTTTAAAATGAGTATGTACTAATTTCTGGGATCTAAGGAAACTCAAATCTCACACAACCCTAAGCATTCGAGGAGAACAATATTCTCACACGATAATTTCGCAGATAATGGAAAATATTTAATTAAAGTAAATACTTAATTATTATTATTTTTTAAAAAATGTGTACTAATTTTAGGGATCTAAGGAGATTAAAATTTCACATGATCCCAATCATCCGAGGAGAACAATATTCTCACTTGGTGATTTTATAGATAATGGAAAATATTTAATTAAAGTAAATACTTAATTATTATTTTTTAAAAAAAGTGTACTAATTTTAGGGATCTAAGGAGATTAAAATCTCACATGATCTCAATCATCCGAGGAGAACAATATTCTCACTTGGTAATTTTCGTAAATAAGGGAAAATATTTAATTAAAGTAAATAAACAAATATGTACTAATTTTAGGGGTCTAAGGTGATTAAATCTCACATGATCCTACAAAATCGAGGAGAACAATATTCTCACACGATAATTTTTGTAAATAATGGAAAATATTTAATTAAAGTAAATATTTAATTATTATTTTTTGGTATTATTGTTACTATTATTTAAAACAAATATGTATTAATTTCAGGGATCTAAAGAGATTAAGATCTCACATGATCCCAATCATCCGAGGAGAACAATATTCTCACTCAGTGATTTTTGTTGAATAAAAGTAACTATTGAATTAAAGTATTATATTTTTTATTATTATATCTATTAGTTATTTAAAACAAATATGTATTAATTTTAAGGACCTAAAGAGATTAAAATCTCACATGATCCCAATTGCCCGAGGAGAACAATATTCTCACTCGATGATTTTCTTAAAATCTTGTTTATAAAGCCAAAAATTAATCTCATATTGACAGGAGACAAGCACCAAGAGGCAAATGAAGTACATCCATGCATATATACACATATATACCTTTATGTTTACACACACATAAATATATATATATATACATATGAACACATGTATAGTATATTATATGTCTACACATGACGAGGAAACAAATGTGCATCAAGAAGCAACAGATATATATATATATATGTGTGTGTGTGTGTGTGTGTGTGTGTATATCTCTATATTTACACATACACAGATACATATATATATATACAAACACATGTATAGTATATATATATATATATAGGCATGGCAAGGAGACAAACATGTATCAGGAAGCAACAAATATATATATATATATATATACCTCTATATTCATACATACATGTACACACACACACACACATATATATATATATATATATAAACACACATATAGGATATATATATATATATATAAGCATAGCGAGAAGAAAGAAACAAAAACAAAAACATGCATCAGGAGGCAAGTGATATATGTACATATATATATATACATGTATAGCATATGACGTGAAAAGAGAATAAGCACCAGAAGAAAATCTGCAGCAGCTCTCCTCCTTCTCGGCTTCAGAACGAAGTGAGCTCCAGTGGTCTTCAATGGTTTGTTCACCTCTGCTCGCCCCTGTTCAAGCTGCTCAGAATAGAGGAAGACGTTCACGGCTTCGGCTCGGTCTTGCTCAGTTTGATCGTCTCAGCTTCAGCTCGATCTCGTCACTGCTTCTCTGTTTAATTGTCTCGGCTTCAGCTCGCTCCTCTCTTGATTTTCTTTTCCTCACAGCAACTCACCTCTGTTCGCCCCCAACCCTCTCGGTCTCTCCTCCAGCCATATCGATTTTCTTTTGCTCATAGCAGCTCCCTCCTCCCTTCACAGCACGACACTCTTGGTTCCTCTCGGCAAGCTCACCTCTCTTCCTTTTTTCTTTTTTAGATCCCCCCTCCCAGACTCTCTTCTGTTCTCCTCTTTTATCCTCGCCTTTTCCAACTGCTCTCAGCCACTGTCATCATTAACTCTCCTGTGCTACCCGTTACTTCTTCAGACAAGTTATGGCAACTTGTGGAGAAGAGGCAGCCACAGCGTTTGCAGAGCAGCGTCCACTTGTAGCCACCATCAAAATATGCTAGAATAATCATGTTTTGCCAATATATGTTGTATTATATGTGTTTGGTATTTGATTTAATTTATTTTTAATTTCACCCCCTTTTTTTTAATTATATTTATTATTTATTTATTTATTTTTGTCATCATCGCCATTAATATTTACTTTTGGATTTTTTTTCTATTTTTGTGTCTTTTATGATTTTTTATTTTGATTTTTTATTATTATTATTAATTAATTCATTCTTATTTTTAAATTTTGGCTTTTTTTTCCTTAAAGTTCTCCCATTGTTTATTTTGAATTTTAAATTGCCTTCACTTAAGAATGTCATTTGAGTCTCTGCCATTTTTATTTCCCTTATTTGCTTAATTATTAATTAATTGGTGTATCAATTAATTAAATAAGTAAGTAATTAAGGACAAGGTGTTCATAACCCTTTTTTCTGCAAATGTAATTTGAAAGTAATTAATCCATGTAAATTAATACCATCAGTCAATCAAGTTCCATTATATATGGAAGAAGTTGTAGCCAAAAACCAAACGAAATCGTGACATAGACGTGGGAGATGGATAACATGGTTTCACATGTGATTGTTAAGTACTTTGTTGTCACTGAATTACAAAGAAACAACATATATATAATATAGTGTATGTTGGCTCTAGTATTGCATAATTAAACAATAACTATCACTTAGCAACTTCATGTTATGTCATATTGCCTATCTCTATGGATAGATACTACTCAAGTGCTTGTCAAACTCACTAATTTAGGAAAACTCATAAAGAAGATGTAAACTCATAATGAAATTGGTTTACCTCAATTAATATATAACTATTAAAATATATAATTATATTGTTAAAATATTATATAAAATAAAAATTATTCATATGCAATTCAAATTATACTAAGTCAGATGAAAGTTATTCATATCTTTTAATTTGTAGCACTCAATATAAACATTTCAACATAATCATACAATTAGACACAAATAATCATTCAATACAACTAATTAAATAATATTTATTTTATTTTTTAAAATAACTACATATTTAATGTAATTTATTCTTTTTATGTATATTTAAACTAGTAATAAAATAAATTAATCTTCCTTTTAAAAAACTTATCTGAATTACATTTGATATTGTTTTTGAATCCTTATATTGCTTGCAACAAGTTAAATAATACGTTCTTCAATAAATAAAGTTGTAAATTCAATAGACTCGGTATGTCAACTTGCGAGTTTACACTAAATCTAAGTACACCAAGTTGATTCATTTAACTCAGATAATAAACTTATGAGTTTGACAACCGTCCTCATATAAGATGGTTGACCGAATTTGGAAATTATATTTCTTGTAGACATTCAAAAATTGAGTACACATATTATTCTGGAAGCTTGACTCCAATAAATTAGAAGATCTAGAACTCAAAATCTATGAATTGGCTTGCAGATCTTCTGCATTAGCAGCAAAATTTGTAATATTATTAGAAAATTTTAAAATTTTTTTTAATAAATAATCCAATAAATTTTGAATCTCCAATGATTCAAAATTTACTAAAGTAGCTTTGAGATATTGGAGGTGATCTCAGCTATCAATTATCACATGTCCAACAAGCAATCCAAAATTGAAATTTAAAGCTATGAAATATATGATGGAAATTAATATATGTTAAAGAACCAACCAGGGTCAGCATTACGAGCATTAATCAACCGGAGAGACACTCCTTGGCCTGCACACTCACTCAGATGATCACATACAGAGGCACTGAAGTCGTTGAAGTCAAAGGAGTTCTTCTTCTTCATTATCACCACCGTCCCTTTGATCTGTTTGCCCTTCTTGCGGCGAAAGATGTCCGACGACATTGTCGTCTTCAAACAACAAACGACGCTGCAAAAAGCAAATTATTTCAGTGCGACTACGAGCAGCTGAGGATGTAAGAGCCAAGAGGCAAATGTTTAGTGGGTATATATTAATTATAGATAACAAGTGGAAGCAATTTTGAGCTGTTGCCCACTGAATCCTACTGGTTCATCGAGATATGTGCAATTGAATTCTTGTTTGTACACTAATATTTGAGGCGTGCCACTGAGTCTGATGGAGCATTCACAGTGGGATGCTATAATTTAGGTTTAGAAAAATAACTTCATTGTCCCTGTCGTCGACGGTGATGTTGGCCTAAAACCTATATTTCATGGATGACAACATCAAATGAAGAAGAAAGGCCCAGCCCATATCACAAGAGCAAGTCTGCAACACCTTAAACTTATGCCCAAATCTGCACAAGTTCAAGACAACTCATCCTAAAATGCAAAACCTGTTGTGAAGTGAAAGCCATCAATTTTTTTGAATCTCCTCTAACACACTCTTCCTGTGCCTCTTATCTGTCTCCTAGAAGTGTAGTCTGCAGCAACCATTAATGAAGCTTCATTAAAATTTGAAGCCATAGTTGCACTGGAGCCAAAATCTGTACATCAATGTAGTCGAAGAAGAAGCAACGGAATCTCTTTCTCTTCATTGAATATCTTCTGCCATTAATGCATTCCAACGTCTCTTTGTGGAGAAAGCTATAAATACCGAAGCTTCTACCAGTAAAAAGCAGAACTATGAAACAGAAAAAGCCGAAAAGAAAGAAGCTTTTTGTAACATTTTCTCTTACTTTGTTTTCACTGAACTTAATCTCTGGTTTATCTGCTTGCTAGAAGCAAACTTGTACTTTTAAAGAAAACCCAATTGCAAAGGGTTTATAAACTTGTTTTCTATTCATTGATACACCTCTGTCTCAAGTCTCAAGTGGAAAGAGGGTTGTTGTGGTTGTAATAGTTTGAGGTTGAGCTAGAAAACCTTGTGTTTAGAGTTAGCACGTGAAAACTCTTTGTGAAAGTGTAAAAAAAACTTATATAATGGAAAATCCCCTGGTGAAGACAAGGGGACTAGAAGTAGGCTTTGTGATTGGCCGAACTAGGATAATATTTTGTGTGTTTGATTTATTTCTCTTGATATCTGTTTAACAGTATAATTCTCAGTCAATTTGATTATTTTCAGTTAATTGTCTTTTCTTCTATCTTTGATTATTCTGAAAAATTCAATTAACTTAAATTTATTACATTGACTGTTTATTGCATTTAGAGCTGTCCAAAGATTTTTTTCTGGTCACTCTTCTCTTCTTCCATTTTCTGTTTAAGTGAACGTATTACTGAAATTTTCAGTCAACTATATTTTATTTCAGATAACTAAAATTTCCAAAACTTTTAACTAAAAAATTTTAAGTGCACCTATTTACCTCTCCCCTCTAAGTGACCTATCAAGTGAGTCAACAGACATGACATAATTTAGGTTTAAAGCCAATTTTGATCCCTTTAACTTAAAAGTGACTTGCATTTTAACCCTTATAACTTGTTAGACTTCACAAGCGCATTAATGTCTAATCTTTTCTAGTTCAGAAGCCCGGAGATTTACCATTTCTTGATTCATTCAGACGCGGTTTTCATTTGGAGGCTAACCAGCGTCCTAAAAATATCACCTAAAGAGTATTTATTGCACACAGCTTAATGCTTTTTCACTATTTTTTTTATTGCATTCAATTAATATTTTTTATTTTTATTTTTAAAACAATATTACCCTTAATCTTTTTTAAGAGTCATAATCAACCTTTTTTATATTTTAAAAGTTTATAATCAATTTCTAACAATTTCAGTATATTCATACATCTGAGTAGTATCTCCACAATACTTTTATTTTTGTTTTTAAAAAATAATTTTTTGTTCATTTTAAAATTAATATTTTTAAATGAAGTTTCATGAGATATTAATTAAGAGCAATATGGAGATATTATTTAAGTGTACGAAGATATAAAAATTCATCAGAAATTGATTATAAATTTTTTTAAGTAAATGTTAGTTATACCTTTTGAAAAAGATAAAGGGTAATATTGTCATTAAAAAAAACCAAATAAATTATTAATTGGATGCAATCAAAGATAGTAAAAAAACATTAATTGTAGTCTTCGTGGGTACGATAAGTCCTAACAAATTTTTTTTTTTTTATCTATACATAGATGCTCGCTGATAAACCTCCTCATACGTATGCGAAGTCATATATTTATAAAGCCATGAACATAAAACCTCGTGGGGCACGTCATATATATTTCTTCTATAATTTATTCATTCAGATTTGCATTTGAGTTGTTTATTGTTGATATATATGTGAAGTGTGCTGCCGAACATGCTATTGGTTCATTGAGATATGTGCATTTGAATTGTTAATTTGTAATTACTCTTTTATTATTTTATATGGATGTAATTTTATTTAATGAGATAACATGATGTTACAACGGAAACTTACTTTGCCGAAGATGTTTAATTTTTATATACTAAAATATGTGTAAAAAATTTAATTATATTAAAAATCATATAAGCATCATTTTAACCATTATTAATTTAGTTTGCTAGGGTCTGATTCACAAAATCGATTGGTATAAGGTCCTGTAGTAATTTTTTAAATAATTGAACGTACAAACAAATATTAATGATATACGTGAAGGACAAAAATACTTTATATACTTGATACAACTTTACCGTGCATTGCGACAAGATTCAGAAATATAGAATCTATTTATTAATGAACAATCTTTTTGTATCAAAGATGAAGCAAGAAATTAAATTAGAAGAATAATTGAATACAGGATAACATATCATGTTTAGGTATGACAAACTGCAACGAAAAATAATAATTATATGTGACGATGTTAGAATTCTAATAGCAATATATAATCTTGGAATTTAATATAAAATGTGACGAGCCATGTAATTATTATAAATTTATAATAAACACGCATCTTTTATGATGCTAATTATAAATTTATGTTTTTTTACTATAAAAAGGCATTAAAAAAACAAAAGTTGCAATATTTCAATACATGGCCTTACGCTAAGTTATTAAATATTTGCATGAAAAAGAAAGATTTTATAAAATGACAGCGTATATATGATATATATAACATTAAAAGTAAAAAGAAATGCGTTAAATAACTACACAAACTTTGAAGGAAAGATAGGGTTAGATTCCAAATGGAATTTGAGACACTGAAGTAAATATAAGTATTTCGCAGTCACATGTTTGTTGTCATTTTGTGTTTAATTACTAATATATCTTTTCAAGGGAAAAAAGTTTAAATTTGAACATTGAAAAATAATATATTATTTCGCAGTCTTGGTCAACATAATGCTATCAGTATCTAATTATTAGTTCTCTTTTTGGGGGCCAAAGTCAGAATTTAATCTTCATACATACGCTTTTGTCCCCAAAACTACAACTGCTTTTTTTCTTATGTGTCCTCGTTTATTGTTGTGCGTATGATTTGAGACGTTGAATAGAAAATTATTTCGTGGGCACAAGTTTGTTATCTTTTTATATACTATTAACGTCTTCATGCGCCCTGAGCCAATTATATAATTCACTGAAACTCTATATATATATATATGAGAGATAAATAGGATAGTCTCATTAAAAAGAAAAAGAGGGAGGGGGAGGAGGGGGTGGAGAAGAAACTAGAAAAGAAATAAGAAAATAACAAAGCTCCCCAATAGAAGTGTTTATCGGAGATTGTGAGCCATTAGATAAAAATTTGATGGTTTGTATTCAAAGATAAAAAAGTAATTTAAAACTATGTATTGTCATCGACGAAAAAATCTAAACTATTAGATTTCTATCCATTGATTTTTATTTTACTAGGGATATATATTGATTTCAAAGAAACTCCCTTTAAACAACCATAAATAAAACGTAAAGGCAAAAATAATGACCCTTTCCTAAAATTGACTATTTTTATAAACAGACACAATGCTCAACCATTTTTATTTCTTCTCTGATGAATATCTAATCAATGAATGTAAAATTAATTTATTAATTTTTAAGTTAATTCATACACATATTCATTTCTAAATAGTAAAATATTAATTTAGCCCCTCACTGAGTATTCCAGTCTTAATTTGGTTTCTTACAATCTAGTCTTAATTTTATCCTTTACCTATGAATTTAATTCAATTTGGCTTGTCATTAATTTTTTATCTCAATTTCCCCCTTATATATAAGTTTAGTTTTAATTTACTCATTCGCTTATAAAAGTTAACATATTTTGTCCCTCTATCTCAACTAAATTTAAATAATATATACTAACATTCATATTATTGAGGGACTAAATTAATATTAGGCACATAAGTGAGGGAGTAAATATAATTAAGATTGGATAAGTACTAAAACTCAATAGACATTCTTAATGAATCAAATTGAACATTAAAAAACTATCTGTTTCTAATCCTCATGCACCTTGAGCCAACAACCGCACACCACTGGCTAATTGTCCGAGAAACTACAGCTGGTTAGTTTGTTAGGTGTCTTCGTCTTTGTGTGCTTAATCACTAAGCAATTTTTTCACGGAACATGAGGTTAAATTCCCAATGACATGTGAGAAATTAAAATCATATAATATTTCCCAGGACCAAGTTGCTTATTAATTTAAATGCCACTTGGCTGCACGTGCCATGGCCCAACAAATACAACTTGTTAATTTATTATGTCCTATTGTATAATAAACGCCAAATATTGTCTGACATTTTTTCACCCACATGTTAGTTTTAATATTGTCTGACATTTGTTCACCCATATCTTAGGTTTAACTAAGGTAAGTTTGAACCACAATGTTGGCCGGAAGCCATGAGAATCCCACTTCTGAGAACGGGATTCATCAGCAACAGCCGCTGTCGCAGAACCAGTTTCCTCAGCCTCCACGGCCTCCGCCACCTCCGAGGCCATTGAAAAACACATCATGACTTCTTTAACGTACATCTAAACCCCATGCAGGTATTACAGTTAGATATCATAAATTTCCCATCAGGAGATCGGTTCCGTTGCTTCCAAGTCTGTTCGTTCTGGCGTCCATCGTCGAAGTCGTTCTCTGAGGAAGATGGGAGGTTAGCAATTGCTTCCTTAGCAAAAACACAGAGTTTTGGGTGATTTGCAATATTGTCAAAATTGCGATTCTGGGCATACTTGTTTTTGGACTTGTAACGTAAAATCGTATGAATTTACCTATAATAGTAATTAATTATTTAAATATATAATTATATCATTAAAATTAATATTTTAAAATTCAAACTAGTTTTTAAATTGGTGAAGGTAATGATTAATGGTCTACTAGTATGACTATAGTTAAAATAATGATAACTAAACATAAATATTTTTTTAATATTATATATTAAAATTTAAATACGATAGGTATTAATAAAAAAAACTAATAATTTGAAATTAAAATCAAAATTAAAATTATTTATACAATTATAAATATAACTATTAAAGACTATTTTGTTAAAACAAATAAATTAACAATATATTAATTTCATATTATTTTTGGGTAAAATATCATATTATAAATATATATATAAAAAATTAATATAATAATATTTAAATAATTTATATTAAAACACAAAATAAAGATCCTTTTAAATAAATTTAAAATTTGAACTCCAATAGATGGAGCTGTAAGAGGATCACTGCTGAACCAATACCCTGATGATGCATTTGAAATACTAGAAGATCTCACCTCAAACAATTACAAGGCTTATGAGAGAGATTCTTAAAAAAGGACTTTTGTAGTAATTGAGGTAGACCAACTAACAACGTTCTTAGTAAAGGTGGCATCTTAGTTTGAAACAATGAATAAGAGGTTAGATAATCTAACTTTGGGGAGTCAATAATAACCAGTGCATTAGGTAAACATTTATGAACCATGTGAATATTGCAAGGAGGGACATTTAAGTGCACAATGCCCACTAACTTATCTAGAAGAAATAGTGAATTATGTGATAACAATTTTAGGGGAAACCAACTAATATCCAATACTTACCATCATAGTTGGAGAAGTCTCTCTAACATTTCCTTGAAGAATAGTCAACCGGTTGCACCTACCTCCAAACATGATTCAACCCCATGTTTTTAAAATCATAGGCACAGCATAACTAGAATCATGAATCATCTAGTTTGCAAGATGATTGGGTGAAATAGTTATTGATAAGCCAAACTACTACTTTGAAAAACCTAGAGGCACACATGGGGCTATTAGCCAATGCCTTAACTAATAAACCTCAAGGATCCTTGCCCAGTAACACAGAACCAAACCCTAGGTCACACGGAAAAAAGTAATGGAAGGCAGTTTACCTTAGGAGCGAAAGACAGTTAGAAAAGCTTGAACGTAAACACTGCCTATGAAAAAATTAAACACAGGAAACTGAAAAGCATGAAACAAAATTGAAGGAGAATAAGGAATTGACTAACAAGAAACAGAACATTCTTTTCCCAAAAGATTGAAACAGAAGAATCTAGACTCACAGTTTAATTGGTTTTTAAAAGTGTTTAAAAGGTTGCAGGTAAATTTTCCAATCGCAGAAGCCTTGGAACAAATGTTGACATATGCCAAATTTATGAAGAATATTTTGACTAAAAAAAGGAGGCTAGGAGAGCATAAGACAATGGCCTTGATGGAGGAGTTCACTGTAATTCTGTAAAAGAAGTTGCCTCTTAAACTTAAGGATCCAGGAAGTTTCACTATCCCTTGCTTTATATGAATGTTTTCTTTAGGAGAGCTCTATGTGATTTAGGAGCTAGTATAAATTTAATGCCCCTTTCTATCTTTCAAAAATTGGGTCTTGGGGAAATAAATCCTACATTAGTTACCTTACAATTAACCAACCGATCCCTAGTATTCCCAAAAGGAATCTTGGAGGACGTCCTAGTTAAGCTAGAAAAATTCATATTCCTTGGAAACTTCATCATCTCTAATAAGGAGGAAGATAAGGATATCTCAATCAGTTTAGGTAAACCATTCTTAGCAACAGGTAGAGCCCTAATTGATGTACAAAAAGGTAAGTTGACTATGAGGGTGCAAGACCAGGGAATAACATTTACCATATTGAAGGCGATAAAACACCATAGTGAAGAGCCAGAATATATGTCAATAGAGATAATAAATTGCATTACAGACCACTCACTGCACAATACTAATCTTTGATGCATTGGAAGCCTCTTTAGTCCTAATAGATGAAAGAAAGGATGATGAATTCTTGGAGTTCCTAAACTATTTAGAGTCTAGTCCTAAATTTAGAAAGATTAACACTCAGCGAGAACCTTTAAACTTATCTGAGTCCAGTTTTAAAAGGATGAAACCATCAGTAGAGTAACCCCTATGTGGAATTGAAACAACTTCCCCTGCATCTTAGATACACATTCTAAGGGGATTCCTCCACTTTATTTGTCATAGTTTTTGCATCACTAACATGTGTATAGGAGAAAAACTATTAAGAGTACTAAAAGAGCTCAAAATTGCTATCGGATGGACCATAGCAGACATCAAGGGAATTAGTCCATCTTTCTGCACATACAAGATCCTGATGGAGGAAGGAAGCAAACCTACCATAGAACAGTAGAGGAGAATCAACCCTATAATGAAACAGGTAGTAAAAGAAGAGGTAATAATGTAGCTCAATGTGCGTATTTTCTATCCCATTTCTGATAGCTCATGGGTAAGCCTAATACAGTATGAGAGATGGAGGAGACAAAGGAGGAGAGAGAGATAGATTCTTTGAAATCATCTTCTTTGCAGGGGACAAACCGATTGTCCTTGGTGGCATCATTGTTGCGGAGGTAGATGTTGCCGATTTCGCCAGCGCCAATGCAACAAAAGAGATGGAAGTCATCAAAGGTAAGGCTAGATGATAAGATAGATGAGTTGGAAGATGAGGGAAAGGAGAGTCAAGCTTCTTCAGAAGAAGACCAGGTCACAACAGTAATTTTACCAAGAATTCCTGCAAATGGGAAGCTTTCCCTTATGTGGGTAAGGGATTAGCCATTCCCACATGTGGGGGAATAAGGATTCCCATTCCATGGGAATCCTATGCTATTTTTGCAGCCAAACTTGCGAATGGTCCTAAGTGTGGTATAATGTGTGTGTTTACTGTGTGCAACAATGTGGTGATAAACCATATAACATGCTTATTGAATAAACTAAATCCTATAGAAAATTTTAGTGTGATAATAAAGTCTGACACCAAAATTTACCATGGGAGATAATCTATCATTAGTTATTTATATTGTTTATAACATTATTTTCATTATGTAACATCCTAAATTTTTACACTTAGGTCCGCTATCGTTAACAGAAAATTGTCTGGGTAAAATATAATCTCAAAATAAATTTTTATGAATACCTTGAGGTAATAAATTTTGTTAGGGACCTAGTAGAGAAATAAAAGAGTTTTAAGGGGTGGAAAGGAATTCTCCAAGTACAAGGGCTACATATTAATTTTAAGAGAAAAGTGAATGGAGGATTGTCCCTAATTGTAAATGAAAAAGTATATTTTAGAAAATGGTTGTGTCTAATTTTAATACCAAAAACTCATTCCTGTGACTCCTACAATATTCCCAAAGGACATAAATTATGTAGCCAAATTTTATTTCTTTTCAACTGGATGCTTAACTCAGGAAGCAGCAAAGTTTTTCCTAGCAGATAACCATACTATACAAATATTAATGATCTTCCAATCCTTTTTGCCTTTTTATAGACCAATTGATTGTTGAGATTATTAGAGGTTACAACTTACAAATAAATACAAAAACTAAAATCAATCCAAGGAAAGGGGAAAAAAAAGGGACCAATTCTAGTATATAAACAAGTGATAATATCATGAACATCCAGTATGATGATATATTCAGAATTGAAAAGCAAAACAGGAACCATACAACTAGAAAAAGAACAGATAAGAGTGGCAAACAAATCTTATGACCCATGAATTTTAAAGTTAATAAATTGAAAAACAAAGACATGTTTCATAACAAATGACTCGAGACTTTTTAACGCACAACTTGCTTCTGAAATTAAAGCAATATGCAGCAACAGGTTTACTAAATCAGTTTCAAACTATCAGTGTTTACTTCATTGCTAACCTTCACTGTAAAGCTTCTCCAAGTGTCTAGAACCAGCTAATCATTTGAAACTGGGGTTTGCTATAGAGTACATCAAATGCTCCTTCAAGATGCCAGAACGAAAGAAGAGGATAACAGATGATGCACGGCTAGAGCAGACCGGGACAGAAAGAATGACCGAGAGCAGACCGGAACTAATGATGATGCACGGCGGCGTGAGAGAACAGAACAGGGGAAATGGAAGCGAGGAGTTTGGATCGGGGGGCAGTGAACTGGGCCGTGCTCTCCGTTTTTTCTCCGCCAACTACTTGGATTTGGCTTTTGAGAGGTTAGTATAAAATTTTAAATAAAAATGGGCCAAACCCGCTTTTGTCCCATTTTAACAGCTTACAATTAGTACGGTTACTGGGTAAATTCTCAACTTATACTCTGGGGTGCGCACTTGCACACTTACAATTTCAAATTATCCTGTTAACAAAGTCGAAAAAATAGAAATGAGAATGGGACAAAAGAAGAATGGAAATGGAGTGTAATGGAAATACTTATTTCTATGTTTAGTTAGATATAAAAATAAAAGAAATACCATTATCTTTATAATATTTGGTTGGTTAAAAAACACAAGAATGTGAGAAGTAATGTGATCAAATGATAGAAAATAGCCCAATATTATATTTTTTATGATGTAGAATTATTAGATATAAAATTGTATTTTATTTATTTTAATAAATTTAATATCATTATTATCATGTTTATTTATTAATTAATTTTAAAAAAATTGGTTTTTGAATTATCAATTATAAAGAAATATGAATAATTTAATTTTTTATTTTAATATGAAAAATATGTTAGTAACACTAATAATACAAAATATTAAAATATTCATTAGTAAAAGAACTTGACATTCCACATAAGAACTTCTCCTTATAACTTTAATGAATATTAAGAAGAAATAAAATACTTGGTTTTTCAAACACTTATTTTCGAATTTTAAAATGTTTAAAGTGAAGACTCAGCCCAATTAGAGATTTTGGTTCTTATGCAAACCCAAACCAATTTAACTAGTGAATGTTGGAAGCAGGCAAAGAAACCGTATGAGTTACCACGTAGCCCATTGCACCGTTTGCAAGATAGATCCATCGACTTATATGTTGTCAGTACCACCGTATGTATGCTGAGTTACAATCAATGGGTGCAGTATACACAGGTGATTGTACTAAAGAATTGCACCATTTATTCCCACATGTCTATGAGTTGTGCGTGCTCTTGCTATTAGTTTTTTATGGTTTTTCCCTTCAACTGCAACATATGCAAGTAACCCAAGTTAACTAGATTGTTAGGGATGAATTATTGCCAGCCAAATTGTTAAAAGACGTGATTTGGTGGATGTCATTCAACAATGTGGAAGCATATCAGGGGCACCCATGCCATCCATATATCGCAATAAGCCAGGCTATTATGGAATTACTTCTTGAACATTGTCTGGTTGATAGGGTTGCCAAACAATCTGTCATTTTCAACAAACAAGGTTATCCACAGTATAGTTGAAGGAGAAAAATAGTGCACAAGAATATACAAGTGTCATAACAAACCTCGTGGTCCCTTATCTAGTCAAGGAAAACTTGGTATTGGCGTAATGCATGTTTTCCAAATCGAGAAGTACGGCCAACATTCCTCCACTTGTGAATTGGAAAAATATAGATTATGCACTACATGTGATAAATAAAAGGGCAGGTTCAATGTACTTGTGCATACCTAAAGCCCAATGGTGGAAGTAAAGGGTAGATATCGATGCGGGCGTCTGTGACAAGTGTTCTCTTTAAGGCAAGCACTGGAAATCAATTCCATGTCCAGAGAGTCAACAATGTTAGGCACCCACATATGCCTTACTCTTTGGGATTTGTTGAGTTACACAGCTCCTTGTAAAGATATGCTAAAATTGCAGATCCCTAGCTTAGCTAACCAGCTTCTTCAAAGTTTACCAATAACGGTAGGTACATCAAGTAAACTTGGTGGGATGACCTATCAAGGAAAAGAATGCCCCCTATGAGTCTAAGTATGTATGCACAGGCAAAGAGCTGAACCTGCTTATCATTTGCATCATCAAGGAGCTTGCTAAAATGTTATGGTAACCATGTCATGCTTAGCTGTTGCCCATCGAAATGGTTAACTGGTGGTCTCACACCTAGTAGCAGCTCGTATACATCTGGCCATTTATAGCTTGTTGGTCCCATAACAAGCATTTCCTCATAAGGCAATCCAAGTTGGATGCCAATGTCCTTCAGTGTTATAGTGCACTCCCCATGTGTAGTGTAGAATGTATGGGTCTCTGACCCTTTACAAGAGTCGATACCAATGCTTGATCATACTCAAATTGACCAAGTCGAGCAACACTATAGAAAATGGCTTGATGAAGATAGTTTACTATGGCAATCGGTGGGTCTTGTAGTCGATCAGTGTGGAAAACATGTCGAGTACGCAAAAGCTGATCTCCCTACACAATTAAATACACATTAGGAACAACTATACATGATATGCTCATAAACAAAATATAGAAGAAAGTTATACATGTCAAAGCCAAATGGCCTATGAATGCAAGTCCACGACATTCTTATCCCCATCTTGTGAAGAAGCCATTAATAATGTTCCTTTGTATTTGCCATTGAGGAATGTTTTTTCCACCTACAAAATCAACTTTAAGTATACAAACACATCAATACATGGCTTGTACTCTCATAACACATACTAAAACCTTGATGTTAGTTCCCTTTCAGAACTATGCTGAGGGCAATCCCTGTAACAAAACTCTACGTATGACTTAGCATAAAATGTTTAATGGCAGTCAGCCACTTAGGTAGTAATTCATATGAGTTCTCCTAATTACTAAATGCTATGACCATCGCTCGATACTTTGCCTTCCATGCTTTTCGATACGACAGAGTATAGCCAAACAAGTTATTCATCCTTTCAATTATCTGAGACATCGACACATCTAGTCTATTCGTCACCATCGCAACAATACATGATGCAATGACGTAAGAATATGGCTTTGGATGATCCTAAGAAAGGGAAGCAGTCAAACAAGTATGTAGGCCCCCGTATTTTGTAATATGCCAGTGATTCCTTATTGACTTTTTATATGCCCTAACCTTTAGTTACAGCCATTGTCGTAATTTACACAACAATATTCTTCATATTTTGTAGATGAATGGTATACCATGTAAGTGTGATTTGCACGAACAAAATACAACTTGACAGCACATCGTAATGCCAACTTGTTTGAATATTGCGATTCGACGCATAACTCGTTGTCGTTTGAAATACCATATGTTCCTTGCAAATCATGATCTATGGCCACCTCCATGTTGACTTCTGTGAAAAATGTTGCTGCGAATCCTCATATTCATTTATGGGCAACGCTGGCATGGGATTCGAAAGATCTTTAGGATCATCACCATCATTATCTGGCTCATTCTCCTCATTTTCTTCGCCTAACTTAAAAGCATAATCGTACTCATCATCATCCTCAACATCATCAGTTATATCATTCACTTCAACGAGTAGATGTGGTCCACTAGTGTTGGGGCAAACTGAATGACCCTATCCCAAAAATCCTACCTTTCCTGTTCCTACCTCCCACAACTTCTAACCATAGGACCGTTTTCCCACCTTGGCTAAACTCTATTTTAGCCTCTGTTGACCTTTGAGATGATCTTGATGATTTCAACCTTATATAATCAGCCAACAAAATAGAAAAAAAGTTAAAGAATTGTCTTAATTAGTTTGAAAATATACATAAATACAATAAAACATATCAAACCAGTTCAATAAACTCACATATACTTCAACCACTCAATGGTCAACCCTTCCCACTCTTCTGATCTTGACGTATCTTTAAGAAAAGTTCAAATAACATAAGCTCCCTTTCAAGTGTTTTCAATTGTACATTAGGGGGAAAACCATGTTAAAAAATGATATGTTGAAATAAATGATAGAATTTGTATATATCTCATATAATTGACTGAATGATGTATGTATAAAAAGCAGTTACCAAACTCTTTTTGTGCTTCAAAGTGGGAATGCTACAACCCTTATGTAATGTCCCACCTTTAAGAGATGTTCTATTCCTTTCCACTACCTCTCACTTCTCTTTATAAGCATTTTAATCCCATAATTCAATTAAGCGACTCATTACATCCTCTGGGATCCATTTAGGCCTAATGTCATTCACCAGATCCTCACGAACTCTGCACATCACAGCCTAGAATCGCTCCCCACTCTTTATAAACCAATTCCTTTTAATTTGGCCATCATGCTTTGGAAGTCATTTTTACAATTTCTACACATACATTGCAAAAAGAGAATTAATGAATGAACATAAGATAAACAGAAAAAAATAATTGATATGCATACCACCCACTCATTGAACCACATCTCTTTAACCTCACAAGGTGTTGTTCCCCAATTGTAACATGGATGTTCAAATTTTCCTTGAATAATATATGAAAACTCCCGCACAACATCAAAAACAAGGTTGAATTTATACATTTTAACATCAACATTAAAACTATTGTCATAAATGAAATAAAAGAATGCAATGCAAGAAGATAGAAACTTACGTATGGTTGTTAGGGTAAATCCACATGCAACCATTAGTGGGATCTCAACCCTATGGTTTGAAAGGAATTTGTGTGCCCACACCTAATGCCATATCCTCGCGACTCTCACTACAGGGAAGGTCTTATGGATTATTGATACCCAATGGAAGTGGTGGAAGAATTTGGTCCTCAAATCTAATAGATAAAGGTGACGAAGATTGCATCCTAGAAAAAGAGGCCGAATGGATCCTATGAGAAGAGGAAGATGGCATGCCTGGACCAGTAGTGGCTGGAATAGAGGGAATAAATGATGAACCATAAGATAATTGATGATGATAAAAGGATGTAACCTATCCTCAACCTCGACCAGTCTAATCCCTTACCATTTGTACATGAATAAGAATAGCTTGAAAGCTGTTCATAAACACACACACACACACACACACACACACATACATATATATATATATATATATAGTTTGGAAGTAGTAGATAAATTGAGCACAAGATGTAAGCATGTATAAGGAAAAAAATGACATGTATACAAGTATATGAAAATTTTGGCCTACTATCTTCAAATATGTTATTCACTTGAGGCATTAGAGTCAAGTGGTTGTACACTATCATGTTCATCTTCATCAGATGAATGAGACAAGGACTCAAATTCACTCATAAGTCTCATATTCACTTATAGTCTCATATTCACTCTTAGTGACCATTTGATTTGTCAAATTTATACTTACTTCTTCAAAGTCACTTTCATTATCTCATAAAGTTGGAGTTCATCATTCTGGATGATTAAAGGTAATACAATTTCTGGCCTATCACTTTGAAATGCACCAACGTTAGGTTCTATTGTACTTTGAGCATCAATTGTAGTTCTGGCCTTAACCATGGTGACGGCTAAGCAGTCAGCCTTTTCATAATTTACTGCATATGATAAATAGTACACCTGTCTAGGTTGTTAAGCTAGAATAAATGGATCATACTTATTGTACCTCCTTGAAGCTTGAACTTTAACAATTCTATATTGTTCATGAACCTTAGTATCGCAATTAAGGGTGGGATCAAGCCACTGACACATGAAAAGCGTAGTTCAATTCACTAGTGACCCTGTATACTCTAGCTCTATAACCTCTTGTAATATGTCATAGTAATCACATTATGATTCACCATAGTCAGTTCCTTGAATGCAAACCCCACTATTAATCATAGATTTATAATGGCTCATCGCATGTACGTGGAACTTATAACTATTAACAAAATATATTGACCATGTTTGGACTATCCTCTTTGGTCCATGAGCAATGTCATGCAAGAAAGGATCCCTAGTATTATTAGCAGGATTGTGAACCTACTGCACAAGTATGTATAAAGTGATTGACATATTAAAATGGGTTAAAAGTTAAAATATGTGAAGTGTAAAACGTCTTACATAGTCATGGAACCATGACAGAAACTCAGCTTCAATGTGGTAATCCATATCAGCATTCAGAATTTGAGGCATTGAATCAATTAACCCTTCAACAAATAAGTTGATTGTGAAAGTTGGATTATTAATGTACACATGAATTGTGTGTAGTGCAATATTATGTAAGGTCTAGGAAACACTTACTTTAAATAGGGTTGCAATTCATCACAATTTATGAGCACGTATCTTGTGGCCATGACAAGTTTGATGTCACTAAGAAAACATGACTTCCATGCACCACTTTGAAGACTTGGATAATTAAAGATAGAAATCAGGGGTAGAAGGGACTCACCCCGTCATCATTTCTTGGTAGTCTAGTTAACTAGAGTGAACATGTGGCTCAAAATAATGTGTGCAAAAAGTTGTTGTCTCCATAGTTATATAGGCCTCACATATAGACCCTTCCATATGAGCTTTGTCATAACTTTCCTCTTTAAGGTAAGGAGAAACCTATGTAAGTAAGTAATAGAGTGTTAAATTATACCTTTGGTAGTGTATATTAATCCCAACAATATCATTGATGAATAATCATTACTCTCAAATGGATACATCCATCAATACTCAACTGGTCCACTAATCTTAGCTTCGTATGCTAAATGTATCAGTAGGTGTTCCATAAAGTCAAAAAAGCCTAGGGGGAAGATCTTTTCCAATTTACTCAATGTAAAAATTATGTTATGCTCCATCACTTCCAATTGATCCACTTGCAATGTGGGGGAGCAAAGGTCCACGAGGAATCAACTAAGCTTAGTTTGTGGATTCCAGACAACTTTTGCTAAGGCAATGAAGGTTATAGAAAGCAAATGCTCCATAAATACATGACAATTGCGACTTTTCAATCCATCGAGTCTAGTTTCTTTCTATCCACACTTTGACTAATATTATAAGCATACCATCTAGCAATTTTATGTTCTTAATCCATTGGCAAACTGCTCATTTTTGTTCAATATGAATAGTGTAGTTTGGCTTCAATTTAAACAACTTACCCCTGCAATTTACAAGTTCTAATTCTCTTCACTGACAATATTCTTAGGTGTCCATCCTCACTTTTTCATTGACTTTTGTTTTCCCCTTAACATCCATAATGGTGTTAATCACATTGTCAAATATGTTCTTTTCTATATGCATAACATCAAGATTGTATCAAATCATATTTGTTGACCAATATGGCAATTCCCAAAAGATACTCTATCTTGTCCAATTATGAGAAACCTTATATTTTGCAATTGTTTAAAGTTGTCCACATTCAGTGACCTTGGGAAGATTGCATACTCTCTCTCATACTTGCCTACCATCTAACTGTAGGGGAAGTGGTGATTTATCTTCCTTGTTCTTTAAAAATGCATTTTTATTTCTCCTGTACGAGTAATCCATTGGCAAGAATTGTTAGTGGAAATCAAATAAAGTTGTTTTTTGACCATACTTGAGAATGAATGCCTTTAATTTCTCCATACATATAGGGCAGGATAGTTTCCCAGCAGTCACCCATACTAATAACAACCCATAAACTGGGAAGTCATTAATCATCCACATAAGTGCTGCCCATATTTAAAAGTTTTGTTTAAGTGAAATATCATATGTCGGCACTCCTTCACTATACAATAGTTATAGTTCATCAGCCAATTGTTGTAAGTAAATATCTATTTTACTTTTTGAATTATTTGATCCAGGGATAATCAATGTCAAGAACATGTACTGTTATTTCATACACATCTCGGGTGGCAATTATAAAGAGTGAAAATCATGGGCCAACACAAATAATTTTTTCCATATTGGTTGTATGGGGTAAAACCTTCTACACAAAGCCCCAACATTACATTTCATGGATCAGTGGCAAAGTTAAAGGATGTTTAGTTAAGCACTCTCCATGCTTCACCATC
The DNA here is from genome assembly GCA_037074485.1 of Delonix regia. Lineage (NCBI taxonomy): Eukaryota > Viridiplantae > Streptophyta > Magnoliopsida > Fabales > Fabaceae > Delonix > Delonix regia. The sequence continues at coordinate 12,057,710 of CM073459.1, forward strand.
AGATGGGTGGGATAAGACCCCATGATCTCGTTGATTTTCTTAGTGCCATCTCATTTCCTTAGCTGTGACATTAAAAGTGAACAATCTCTAAAGTCTTAGAATCAACGGCAAGAATAAATATGCTTGTTTGCCACCATCTTAGATCTCCCCTGACTAGTCCTCTCACAATACCTTGTAGCCCCATAAAACTTACATTACCTCTCTTTTGAGTCACCCTTGTAGTATAACATACACCCATTAACACAATAATCAATCTTTTTATATCCAAGGCCAAACTTAGACACCAATTTCTTTGTTCTATAAAGGTCTATAAGAACTTTGTTTTCTCAGGGTATTGCCTTTCTCATGTATTGCATGATGTTATAGCACTATTCAAGCATGTTATACTCAGTCTTAATGTTTAGCATCCTTACTACTGTTGAGAGTTCAAAGTGAGTAGAACACCCTTCCTAGAAAGGGGCTTATGCAGAAGCTAACATTTTATAAAATGCTTAAGCTTCAAGATTTGGTTCCTCCTCCACCCCATGAAGGGTGTTATCCTAAAAGGATGGCCCAATAGCATCCATCACCATGGTTTCATATTGGTTCAATTGTTCACCACCTTCATCAGGTGGCACAAAGTGTTCACCATGTGGGTGAAGTACCACTTGATTCATTCTAGGCGATTCTTCACCTTGAGAAGTCCATTGATAATAATTTGGCTTAAATCCTCACCTGTACAGATGCACCGTCACCTCATCAAGAACTGAATGAACCCTACATTTACACCTTACACAAGGGCACCTAATCATACCTCCGCTTGTGAATACTGGCAATTTACTAGCATGTTTGATGAACCCATCAGCCTCCCTCATAAACACGTCTGTAAAGCCTACTTGACCAGGAAGCAAGGTTGTCAAACTCGCGAGTTTAAGCATAATCGAAAAGGGGGGTGTGGACTCGTATCGTAAACTCGTAACGTAGAATCGAAAGAGTTTACTTCTATTAATAAATGATTATTTAAATATATAATTATATAGTTAAAATATAATATATAACATGAGGTTTATTCAAATACTATTTATATTTAAAATCATAAAAAATGAATGGGATATATATACCATTAAAATCATAAATTTACCATCCTTAGATAAAAGTAATAGCATTGTGATTTTACATGGTTATCTAGAATTCATAGTATCTAAAAATATATTTAATATAATTTTTTAAAAAATTTATATGGATTTTCTCCCTAGACAAGTTATTATATAAAAATTTTATATTTATTTTTTAAATAATTTAAAATGGTTCATGAAAAAAAATTAACAAAAAGTTTGATTTCATGTTAAAACTCCAAAGTCAAATAGATCAAGTGAAATAAAAAATAGGAACTAGTTTATATATAAAAGGTGGGATATATGTATTAAATACTACCATTGGTTGAATGGTGGAGGCGCGGGCACAAGTTGCGAATGGTTGTGTCTTCGAGCTCTGGGTGTGCCCATTTTGTTGAGGTTTTCTGCGTTCAAATTTCCAACTCGTCCAACTCAGTGTATACTCGCCGAGTTAATCGCCGAGTTAATCGCTTCCGCATGAGTCAGATGCGAGTTCATCCAAGTGAGCACCAGGTCCGAAGTATTCTATTGTACATCCATGCTCTTCTTTCCACCAAGTCCATATTTTCTACAAATGCACCTATGAAAGCATACAGATTCAATACAACACATAGACCTCTAAATTCACAAACAGTACCATTACTTAGTAATATTTTGAACCCTCAATCTCATACACTAAGGTTAGCACATATACACTTTTTAAAAAAAATCAAGCCCATACATTAAAATAGCCCACAACATAGTAATATTTTAATAGGAAGAGATATAGAGATTTCCTTATCAAACATGATGAAGAAATTAGCAAATTAAGTAAGAAGACATGTATAACAACTATTATGAAAAAGAATAATATTGGTAGGGTTTTAAGGGAATTCTGCAAAAAATAATTTTGAGTATAATAATTTAAAATGTACATAAAGAAAAAATATGAACAAGCACGTACAAAGCTTTAAGATCGCAATAAATGGTTTTTCTTGAGCTACTAGTTTGATTCACACTAGCAAGAGACTTAGGGGGCAAAAAAATATGATTACATGAAGTTACGTGGCAATAGAAAGGAGTCTTGTGCTTATGAGGATGAAAATTAGTTCGGTGGCAAAAGATCAAGGTAAGCTAAATTTCTAAAGACACACATTGCATAATATTTTAAGGAAAAGGAAGACTAAAAAGAGACCGGAAATGTGCTAGAAAATGGTGCTGAGTAACTGAGGAGTTGATGGAACAGTGAGAAAATGGAGAATAGAAAGAAGAAAGGGACAAGGCAAGTGAAGGGATGGATATATTAGCACTACTGGTTCTAAGAAAAATAAAAATCATATTAAGCTGATGATGTGGCAAAAAACCTAACCAACAAATGAATCTAACGACCTAAAAGCAACTATGGGAGATTCTCCAGTAATTTGCATTACTGGAGGTAATCTTAACCCATGTAATTACGATAACTCAAAGAAGCCTTGAGATAGCTGACAACATTGATATGGCATTCTTGACTATTAGCAACCAAATAACGGAATTCTAGGGCAAGCAAGACATTCATTTTTCTTAGTTAAAATATCACAAGGCATTGGTAGTTCTTGTGTGTACTCAAATACTCTAAATAATACACCATCTTATTACTAGACTAGATCATCTCTGTTCAGTTTTTGTGATCATATATATCTTCAACATTAACAGTAGAGACTAACAATTTTCACACACTTTAATATAATTTTGTATGATTATAATTTATGTTTGAAAGTTTTTGTTTAAAAATTAAATTTTATCATTCATACAATTTATTTAATGGAATTTTTTTTTTATTTCTGTACAAATAGGAATTTGAAATGTAAATTTAAAATAAATAAATAAAACATCAAATCAAACAAAATATTTAAAAGGCAAACTTTCGTTTAGGTGTGTAAATAAGTTTTTAAATATCTCAAATGCTTAACCAAACACACTATCAATCCTTTTAATTTGTATCTTAACAAGTTTATGATAAAACCATTACAATATTTATGTTAAAAAAATTTTAATCCATATATATATATATATATATCATTTTTTTTTCATTCAGAGAGAGAATATCATGTTTGCTTGAACTTTAATATTAGAATGCTCTTTAATTCAACCACAACATATCAGACATAAACCTGAAATTAAGTATTTAACATATCAAAGGATGTGCCAGAATTAAAATGCTGGAATACCAAACATTTTTTTTTTCTTTCTTTGATAATTAACTTGACGTGTATATAACTGTATTTTTTTATATTTGAATTCCAACTTTCGGGCCAATATTTAGAAAATATTATCCATCTAAATGCACCAAATACATGTGAATGGCGTGTCTTTATAATTGTTCATAACTAAAATGAAAGAAATATTTAAATCTTAAACCCTAATACTTAAACCCGCTTACTAAATTAAATCACTTCGAGTTTGAATAAGATTGTACGAGGATTTTTATTAGTACTTTAGGGTGTCATAATATAGTGTATAAACATTTATTTATTTTCATATTTACACACAGATATATATAATACGTCGATAATATAAAGTACTAAAAATGTAAGAAAAAATAAAAGAATAAAAAGGTAATGAGCAGAAAATAATTTATTTCTAATTAAATAGAAGGATGCTCACATTCTTCTCGATTCGAGTGGAGATATAATAATCTCCCTTGCCGCTTTCTGCAAACAAAATTTATTATATTTGGTAGCGGACACGAAATATCTGCTTTAAATTATTATTCGAAAATATAATGATCATATTGAAATAATCTTACAGCCCTCAATGTATCAATAAGCCGCTTGATGTGTGGGAGGGAGCGACACTTCTGCTTTTAAAAGGAGGTTGCTTTTGGGTTTGTTTTATTGTAGGAACTGTGTGTTTGAATGTGACTATTTGGAGACAAAACGAGTGACTTAGAATCATTAAAGCAACATCTAATTTTGAACATAAAAAAAAAAAAATGGGAAGCTGTGGAAGACATGATTGACACATTATTATTATTAAATTAAAAATAATATTATTAAATTATTAAATTAAAAAATAAATAATTCATATTTAAATGAAATAATAATTAATATTATTATTAAATTAATTAAATATAAATTACATATATATTAATGTTAGGTAAATGTTTAATGTCATTCATAAGTTGATAAACTTATTTATATAATATATATTACTTAATTAAATATGTTTCATATAATATACTAGTGGTTTATTCATTTTAATATGTCACATATCTTATTTAATGTTCAGCCCTCTCGCACTATATTCTTATTCATGGCTCCGCCACTCTTATTGTCAAATGGCCAATAGAGCATACTTTTGTTAAAAAAAGAAAAAGTTGAATACTTTTAACCCTACTTACCTATATATGTGTTAAAACGTCACTCTGTATTGTTAAAGTGAATATTTTTAGCTTTTTCTTACTAACTTTTAATATATTTTTTGATTACCGACAATCTGTCTGAAACATTAATGTTGTACAATGTATCATCATTTTTTTTCTAACGCGTTAACTATATTTTAATCATAATTAAGTCAAAGGATTAATGTCGTAACCGACCTTTCAGCGGAATAAAATAAAAGTGACTAAATTGATTCCCAAAAACGAATATTGAAAACCAATTTATTTGGAGTCGCCACCAAAATTTTTAACGAAAAACTTTGGAAAACCAATTTAAAATAAAGAGAAAAAGGCAACATGGTCTGCGAAATCAGAGATGAGTTCGAGAGTCTATTTGAGTGTGGGGAAGGTGTTAGGCACCCCACAACACTTGTCCATAAGGACGGTTACCTTAAACCAGTCAGCTGAAATAGAATATGACTTTTAAATTTATCATGATTATCCATTTATCGACATACATGCTCGTTAAACAGAGGAGACAAAACAGCAAGAATGAAAGCAAACAGACAGATATTTACAAAGGGCGGACTTGACCTAGGATAAAAGCCTAAGGCTTACGTACCCTACGGTAGGGATCAAAGTCCACGTAGTTCAACAAAAAAAAAGCATGTTCATTGAGTGATGATTTGTACATTTTGCAATGAAAACAGGAGGGTTCAAAAATAGATTTTCATAAACAAAACAGAATTGGGGTTTGATTTGTAAATTTTAATTTCCTACAATTTGATTAATCTTGTTTTCCTGATCTCTTCATTTACTCTTTTAAAAGTTTTGTTTATTTTTGGAATTTTGAATACTTTATTTTAAATTTTAAATGAAATGATTGTGAAGGAGGAACTGATCTCTTTGTAAAAAAAAACTCAATGAAAATGTTTATTTTTGTGCTATTATTATTTTAAAACAAGTATGAATTAATTTTCAGGGTTTATGGAAATTAAAATTTCACATAACCCCAAGCAATCGAGGAGAACTATATTCTCACACGATAATTTTGTAAATAGCAAGAATATTGAATCAGGATGAATATTTAATTATGATTGTTCTGTTGTTTTTTTTTTATTATCATTATATTATTATCATTTTTTTTTAGATAGATGTGTATTAATATTAGGGATCTAAGGAGACTAAAATTTCACATAATCCCATGCAATCGAGGAGATCAATATTCTTACACGATAATTTCGTAAATAATGGAGGATGTTTAATTAGGGTGAATACTTACTTACTATTGTTTTTTTTCTTTATTATTACATCTTTATTTTATTTATTTATTTTTTAGATAAAGGTGTATTAATTTTAGGGATCTAAGGAGACTAAAATCTCACATAATCCCATGCAATCGAGGAGATCAACATTCTCACACGATAATTTCGTAAATAATGGAAAAGTATTTTAATTGAAGTAAATATTTAATTATTATTACTTTTAACCAAATGTATACGAACTTTAGGGATCTAAGGAGACTAAAATCTCACATAATCCCATGCAATCGAGGAGAACAATCTTCTCACACGATAATTTCGCAGACAATGGAAAATGTTTAATTAAGGTAAATATTTAATTATTATTATTATTATTATTCTTTTTGTATTATTGTTATTTATAGCGAATATGTATTAAATTTTAATTAATAATTTTTTTTCTCGGGATCTAAGGAGATCTAAATCTCACACGATCCCCAAACACCTGAAGAGAATAATATTCTCACTCGATGACTTTCTTAGAACTTTGTTTATAAAGTCAAAATTAATCTCATATTGACACAAAGATAATAATAATATATGTATACCTATATGTATCCATATATATACATATATATATACATACATATATATATATATATATATATATGCATATGTAACATATATATAAGCATAGTTTGAAGCAAAGAATGCTTCAGGAAGCAAGCATCAGGGAGAAGAAAAAAACATATACCCATATACACACACACATATACATATAGATATATCTAGGTACACATATATATATACATATATATATATATATACAAACATATATGTAATATCTATACAAGCATGACATGAAAGGTATGAAAAGGGTCAGGAAACGCATGGAACACTCCCATGCTTATATATATATATATATATATATATACCTATATACATTTATATATATGTATACACACACACACACACATATATATATATATATATATATTTATGTAGACACATGTAATGTAGGCATGATGGAAGAGGAGAACAACAGGAAGCAGCCATCAGGAAAATAGGAAAGAAAAGAAAAAAAATAAAGAAATCACATGTCCATATGCACACATTCACACACACATATATATATATATATATATACACACACACACACACACACACACACATATATATATATATATATATATATGTAAACACATGGATATGTATATAAGCATGATATGAGAGGTGGAAAGCTTCAGGAAAAACATCACGCAGTGAAGGCAGCATATATCTATATCTACACACACATGTATACTCACCCATATAAATATATATATATATATACATATATATAAACACCTATATAGTATATATATGAGCATGGTAGAAAGAGAAGGAGAGCAAGCATCAGACAGCAGTGAAACAAATGTGCATATATATATGCTCAAATATATATATATCTATCTACATGCATATATATGTACATGTATATATAAACACATATACAATATACTTCTATGCATCTATATATGTATATACATGTAGACACAAAAGGAAGCAAACTTCAAGAAGGAGAAAAAGCATCCCCACGCCTACACCTACATATATCTACATATATACACACATATATATATCAACACATACACATACATACATATAAACATGATAAAACAAATTTGAAAGCATCAGGAATCCAAAGAAGCTTACTCTCTTCCTCTTTTCTCCTTCACGGCACCTTCAGCTCACTCTCTCTCTGTTTATCCCTGCTCACAGCGTCCAAAACAGAGGAAGTTGGTTTCAGCCTCAACTCAGTCTCAGCTCGCCACCTCCTCGGTTCCAGCTCCCCTGGTTCTTGTCCTCGTTCTACCTAGCTCGTCCTGCTTCCAGCTCGTCACAGTCTGCTTTAGCTCTTCTCTCGGTTCAGCAGCGTTTCTCGGTCTCTCTCTCCTCTCTCTACTCGTCTCAGGTTTCTCTCTTTTCTCTTCCAGCCACTGTTTCAAGGCCCAGCAGCAACCATCTTCCTTCGGCTCTCCACTCTTGGTTTAGCGGTGTTTCTCGGTCTCTCTCTCCCCTCTCTACTCGTCTCAGGTTTCGCTCTCTTCTCCTCCAGCCACCCTTTTCTTTCAGCAGTGCCTCCTCTCTTTTTTCTCTTCCTTTCTCTCCTCTTTTCTCCCTTGCCATGGTCTAGTAGTCCCTTCCCTTTTAAGCCTCCAGCCTTCTTCTCTTTTTTTGCTTTCTTCCTCTCTTTTTCTGATGCACACTGCCTCCCTTTTCAGCCACTACTGTTGCTTCTGCTCCCTCCCACTTTTCAGCAACAAATCCTCCTTTTCTTCCCATGTCTCCTGCTCTTTTTTGCCTTTTCAGCCGTCCTTGTGTCCTTTTGTTTCTTAGAGTGTGTGAGAGTAGTGTGTGTGTCTGTGAGTGTGTGCATGTGTCAGTGGGAGTGTGTGAGTGTGAGCAAGTGGGAGTGTGTGAGAGCAAGTGAGCAAGTTTGCATTTTTATTTTAATTAGGTGGCATTTCTCTCCTCTTTGTATTTGGATTAATTCAAAAATTCGTTGACCCTATTCATTTTATTTTTTTACAAGATGATTATCATGTCTTTACTTCAAATATGTATTTTGAATCTTTCCTTTCAATATTTTTTGGTTTTATATTTGGTTTTTCCCATATTACTTCTATATTTTGCTCTTTGCATTTTTGTTTTTAATTAATTAATTTTTAATTTTATTTATTATCATTACTATAATTATTATTATTAATTGTTTTTATTATTATTATTATTGTTATTTTAGGTGAGGTGTTCACAATTAATTTTTAATATATATATATATATATATATATATATACATACCGATTGTGTCAGTCTCACCTTTAGACTTTAGTTGTACTTACTTTATATCTAAGTCAACCTTCTACCCCTTTTTAATATTTCCTTAAAATCGAAAATCAATATAAAAAATTATTTAATATAAATATTACTTTAATATTCAGTTATTTATTTATTTAAATTTTGACCTTATCATAATGAATAACCTAATTCATACTAAATTAAGCACTTGTTGAAACTAGTAAGTTGCCATTTGTTCATTTCGCAATTATATTTGTAATTAGTATTCATAAACTAATGGCATTTTCAATAAAACTATATATATATATATATATATATATATATATATTATTGATCATAATTTGAAAATATAATTAAATGATTTGCCCAATTTGAAACAATAATAGATTATTTAAACTCTTAAAAATCTTTATACAGTCAAGTTTAATCATGGCAAGGGAGGTTTTATAATTAATATAGTGTTAAGTAGTACAAGGTAAAATTAATACAATAGAGTATATTTACTAAACATAATAAAAGTGAATTACATATAATTTTTTAAAATTATTTGACGTCAGCAGCTACAAGAGATTCCCTTATTTTATAAATACTCATCTTCCAGTTCATAAATGATTATTTTGTAAAATAGATAAATAGTTATTAGTGACCAAAAAATTAATAAATAGTTATTGAACATAATTAAATTTCAACAACACAAGTAAATTTCTTACATAAATTTCACTCTTTAAAATAAGATTATATCGTTATACCCATAGTTATAAGTTTATATATATATATATATATATATAAGGTCTTATAAGGCACATGTCATCAAACATAAAAACTCATTGCAAATTATTAATTGCTTTTAATTATGATGAGTTTTAAAACTTTTAGCATATAACCAATGAAATTTGAATGAGAATGATAAAAAAAAGTATATTAAAGCTAAAAGTATTGAGAGATAATATATTTAGAATTTATTTATACATATAAATGTTATTTGAGAAAAATGAAATAAATAAATATAATAAGAAATAATAAGAAAATTAAAAAAATTTATTTATTACAATTTTTTGAAAAACAATTAGAGATGGATTACTCCGTCTCACAAATTCATCCTTAAATATGTTTAACTATTCTAGAATATCTAATTCACATTTTGACACAAATTTGACATGGAATTAGGGAGGGACATTTTGAGAGGGAAAACTTCCTCCCTAAATTCTGTACCAAAAATTTTTTCACAAAAAAATTTTAAAATCCTATTTTAGGAACGGAATCAAAACGAAATTAGGAACAGATTTTTTGACACGGAAATATCCATGTCAAAAATCCATCCCATATTATATTTTTTAATTAAAAATAATTAAAATTTTATGGACGGATTTAGACGTGGATTTGTCACATATTAGACATGGATTTCTATCTGTGTCTAATTTCTGTCCTTAAATTTGTATTTTCTTATAGTGATAATACTACAAAATTATAATATGATATTAGGATTTATCATTAACTACAGATAACAAAAGGTCTCAAAATCTGGCACTCCCTATGTGTACTGCCCCATTTAGGGACCTACATTTGGGGCATATTTCTCTTTGAATGAAGTTTGGGGATGGAAACAGGGATCATACCCCTACCTAATGTGGTTTTCAAAATACTCCCAAGCTATGATCAAATAAAAACGATTTCAATTATTTTTAAACTAGAATTAAGGATAAACAAGAATTAAAATTATTTAAATGGTTTTATTTTAAATTTAATTATCATTTTGTTAATGTAATTTTTTTATAATTAATTTACCTACTTAAGTGTTATCTATTATAACTTATAGAAGTTTTTGTAAAACTTGTCATTTGAATATTTGTAGTTTTTATAAATTTGATTAGAACAAGGACCTTGAACTTCAAATCCAAATTTTCAAATACATATAGATAATTAATATTATTTATTTTTTTAAGTTTTATAAAAAAAATTCAAAATCCTTATGGGGATCCCCACAGGGAATGAGGATGGGGAAAAAATTTTCAACGAGGTAAGAAATGAAGATAGATATGAGTGATATAATTGATGATTAACAAAATCATAGTTTTATATTATATAAGAAAGTAATTTATTTGTCAATCAATAAATTTAAAATAATATATATCAAGATATTAAAAAATTAACTATAGTTTTAAAATAAAAATATTAAATACAATTAATTCAGACTAAAAATAAACAAATGATTTACATGAATAATTATAAGTGTCATTTTAATCATTATTAATTAAGCTTGTTCAGGTCTAATTATGATTAATGTTTCAAAATGCGTAGAGTATATATTATTTCAATTTAATTAAATTAAATATATATATTATTGTATGAGATTTATTTACTTGTTATAATTATAACATTAAAATTAAAAAGAATTGTGTTTGATAACTAAACAAACTTAGAGGGAAAGATATGGTTAGATTCCAAATGGAATTTATGACTTGGAAGTAAAGTGCATGAATCCCCCACAGTAGATAATTTTATTGCATAGGATTGTGAATTATTGGATCTTGATAGTTTATATTTTTTGAAAAATAATAAAATAAAAAAATACATAAAAAATATGAATTATTGAATCTTGATCTAATGGCTTATGTATTTAATGTAGAATCTGCAATAAATTATTTTACTCTAGAGGATGTACTATTTTACTCTAAAAGTGAATGCAATTATTTCGCAGTCTCAGGTGTTGGTTATCATTTTGTGTTTAGTAGCTCTAATATACGCTTTTGTCCCAGTTAGTAAAACTGCTATTATCTCCTTGTTTATCGCAAGTTGGATATTTTTAACACTACATTATTCTAATGACTCATTTTTTTCGACATGGTTAAACAGCATTTTTTAAAAATGAATTTCTAATCGTATGACTACCATTATTGATCACATTTGAAAAATCTTTTATTTTAAAATTCATTAATATTAAAGATTAGTTAAAATTTTTATTTTAATATAAAAGGAGGTAAAAAATATTTAAATAATATAATGTAATTTCATATTTAGTTACATATAATAAATAAAAATTTTCTTCGTACAGTGAAATATTTCTTGGTGGGAGATCTGCAGAGTTGTTTAGAATATGTTGAAAGGGTATAACATATAATTCTATTGGCATAAAATTAGTCAAATTTCTTTCTTATTTTTTGAATATTATGATGAATTAGCAAAGTTTGTGTTATAGAAGGGAGAAGAAAACCATGAAAGATTTTCCAAAATCAAGTTCGCATTGGCTTTTATTTCCTTTCTTCTTTTATGTAATTTCATGTGGGCAATCAGAATAGCAATCCATGAGTTGAATCAAGTTAGTGACAATATTTCTGGAAGTAAGTGCGGAAGATTTTGTGGATAAGAATGGCAAGAACCCTGTAAACAAGCTTCTAGAATCAATTTGCCATTGTCTTTTGACATTTTTCTTATATAATTTCACCTAGGTAATAGGAAGGTCACGATGGAGTCATTAGAGAAGCTCAATCTAGATTTTCCCATAGCACCAAAGCCCACGTGTACAACATACGTGTTGAGACCAAATTTGATGAAGGGTACTTTTGTCCAAAAAAAATCTTTTCCTAAGAAACAAGTGGCTCTCCCTCGCATAAGTGCGGGAATCTCCATTCCCAATTTTATGGGAATGAATTCTCTTTTGAAAATGATGTTTTTCGTTGTCTTGAATCTACCCGACCCAATCCTTATCTTTTATTTTTCCCCTTTTCCATTCTAAGCTACCAGACGTGGCCTTAGCTTTTTAGGCATTATCGTCTATCTTTGTGTGCTTAATAACTAAACAATATTTTCATGGGACGTAAATTTAAATTCCCAATGATATATGAGACATTGAAACATAATTGTTTCCCAGGACTAGATTACTTAAATGCTAATTAATACCCATAATCCACAGGTTAGAGGGCATTTTATTACATCCACGGCCGGATACTAGTAATTAATGTTTTTTACTTCTTTCTATTACATTTGATTAATAATTTTTTTTATTTTTTATGATAATATTATTGTTTATCTTTTTAAAAAATATAATTAATCTCTTTTATTTTTAAAAATTTAGAACCACTTTAATGAATTTTTATATGTTCATACATCTAGGTAATATATTTATATTATTCTTAATATATCATGAAATTTTATTTAAAAAATTCGTTATAAAATAAATAAAAATCCACAGACGATAATTAGAAAGCCCTTTATTTATACAATTGACCCAACAAATATGACTTGTGTTAATTGGCCATGTCCTCTTGTATAATAAATGCTAAATTGTCTGAACATCTATATTCACCCAAAATTTAGGTGTGAATCTCCGTGTAATTTATTATGTATTTGAATGAGAGAATTTTAAACTTTTCCCTTGTCTTCTCAAAAAATTTAAGTCCCAATCATTTTGCACAAGTGTGTATTTATGTGTGTCTGTAATGTCAAGGTAAAAATAATCAATCATGAGACTGTCATGTATGAATATAACACTGGCTTTTCAGATACCCATCGCCATAGCAGACTTTTCTAAACTTTCAAGAAAGGAATAAACCAGAATATATATCGGCAAATTTGATTATAAAAACACTTGGATTAAATAGAATTGATACATACACCAAAGAGGAGCTGAAACTGCTATATAGACAAAATGAGAAAAATAAAAGTGCATACAATAAGTGGAATGAGAGGCACTCCCCACCCCAGCAAAAACTAGCAGCCACAATTGATGAAATGCCTTTGCCTTTTAACGCTTCAATTACAGGTTAAGCAACTTCAACACCTTTTCCCTGATAGAACAATATGACAGCATCAGAGAATGATGTATTATAGTTTTCAAATGAAGCATAATTGTTATACATTTGATTAAGACATTTCGTACTGCTAGATCTCAAAATCCAATCCATATTATAAAGATGAAAGACAACCATTTAATAATTAGATTCTGGTTAGTCAACAAGTAAATCAAATCTAACATAGAAAGAAAAAGAAATTTTATTAATTAAGATAAGAGAGAAAACAAACTCCTCAACTCAGTACAACCAACATTTGGAGAAACCCAAATCATCTTTGAGTACTTAATCGTTGACATATAATAAAATTGTTTATGTTAGGTAATAAAAGATAATTAAATAGTTTAAATATGGTCATAATATATATATATATATATATATATATATATATGCATCTATATATTAAGACCTTTATTCTTGAGTGTCTATATTTGATCATTAAAAATCATTACTAAAAATTTTGGCAATAAATTTGACCTAGTGTGCGTTCCAATGAACAAGAGTCATAAGGAGGATAGTCTCCACAATAAGGACTTTGATGAACTGAATAAGTGTTTGGCAGTATTATCAAGAGTTCTCTATATCTTTCAAGCTAAACTTCACTACAAAGATCATTAACCATGTGAAAACTTAACCCAAAATTTGGAAAAAGAAAAAAAATGGAATAGAAAAAAGAAGAAAATTGAAGATTTAAAAAATTTAAAAATTTAAAATTTAAAAGTTCAAAAATATATTAATTAAACTAAAAAACATTATAAATAAAAATAGAATGTTTTAAAATAAAAAAATAAAAAAAATATCAAAATTAGAAAAAGAATAAATAGTTATCAATGCAATTTTAATTGATAAAAAAGAAAAGAATAGGAGAAAAGGGAGGAAAAAATAAGATGGTGAGAGAGTCTCTGAACGCCCCTGTTTTCGAGGTCAAGAAGCAGAGTTAGAGAAGGGAACGAAAAGGTCCATGTTTTGAGTTCTAAAAGACAAAACTCTCACTTAGCAGAAGAAAAAGCAAAGAGGAGAGTGAACAAATCAGTAGAAACTGAACAAAAGAAAAAGAAAGGACAGAAGCAAGAAGATCAATGAAAAATGAAGAACGGGGGCCACGATGGAGACTGACAGAGGAATAGGAAACCGAATAAAAGATAAGAAGCTGAGGTGAGGAAGAAAAGAGGCTGACGCAAAGGAGTTCTGATTTTCGGTTAAAAAAATAGGGGTGGCAAGAGAGTTGAGTTTCTGTTTTGTTTCAATATTGGTTCATGTCAAGAGGGCTAGTATGGTTTCTGTTTTGTTTCATTAATCAGCATATGTTGAGAAGGCCAGATTTGAGTTTCTGTGTTGTTTCATTCATTGGTGAATGTTGAGAGAGTTGGATTTGAGCCTCTATTTGGCCTTATATGCTAGTTCACGTCGCTGAACACGAGGCATCTTATGCATCTTCCTAGTGAATGGATTTTGCTTTATTTTTATTTCAACTACTTCGTTTATTTGCATTTATTTTGTATGAGTTCGGTCACTGTTTATTGGTTTGTTATAAGGTGTTTCCTTTTTCACTCTGATCCAAACTAGGTTAGGAGGTGAATGTCTAAATCTTGATATGTGGCATTAAACGGATTCTGTCGTGCGATTTTAATGGTTCAGTACACTTGAATGATGGAAATGGTTGGAGGAATATGAAGTCAAATGGGCTAAGGTGGCATGGCATGGATGGAGAGAAGAATTTTGTCACCTTTCATTATATTGATTCATCATTCATTTGGAAACGTGAAGCACCGTTTACTACCCTTCACTTTTGTTTTTGTTTTATTGTTTTTATTATTATTATTATGTTAGAAAAAACAATGGTGGCAGCTCACGGAAATAAGTGGGACATGGACCATGATTAACAAAAGGCTAAGTCATCCTTTTATCCTTGACTTTTGTGCCAAAGATGAGAATGGTTATCCTCTTTAGAGTTGTAGCATGAGATTGTCATTCTCCTCACATATTTAAGAGTTAACCAGCAAACAATACGTAATATTTTTAGTCTTTTTAAGCTCTAAAAATTAATATATAATTTCCAAAACGTATGAAAATAAAAATAATTTTTAAGTCACAAAATAGTTTATTTTGTCTACTTCTTTGTAGACAAAAGAAAATCCTAAAATATTTTTCCTTAATAATTCCATTCTTTTTGAAAAATCCAAACAAAGAATTCTAATTTTTGAAAATCCAAAAAATATAAATTTCAAAACTCCTTTTCATAAGTAATTTTATTTCCCTCTCTAATAAAAATTCCAATCTCAAAAATCCAAAAACCCGTGTTCAAAAATCCCAAAAATAGGCTTTTACTATTTCATTTTGCTTACAAAATCAAGACCAAAAATTCTAATTTTAAAACATCAAAAGACATAAATTCAAAAATCTTGTTCAATGATAATTCTGTTCCTATTCCGAAATTGAAATAAAAATCCTAAATTCAAAAAATGTAAAAAATTAAAAAGAGAAAAAAATGAAAAAAGTCAGATAATGATATTAGACTAATTTCCTAAGTTTAAATGCAACAACCAAATTCAAATTCTTTTTTATTACAAAAATCAAATTAATTTTCATTGTCTTGCTGATCCCACAAAAAAAAAAAAGATACCAACTACCTGCCTTTGCATTTTTATGTCGAACTGAGTAGATTTTGATCTCCATTGCTGGGTACGTAGACCTTAAGCTTTTATCTTAGGTTAAGTCTATCCTTTGTAAATATTTAATTTTTTTCATTAATTCTGTTAATATTTTCCCTATCTTTTTTGCATGTGTTTTGTTACGGAAAATTGAAATAAAATTAAGGTCATATTATATTGATTTCGTTTGACTAGTTTTGGGTAACCATCTTTATAGATAGGTGTTATGAGGTGCCAAACACCTTCTCTATACTTAAATAGACATGTGAACCTATCTTTGTTTACACAATCCACCTTTCCATTCTTTTTGTTATTTTAAAATGTTTTTCCTAAGTTTTCCATAAAAATTTTATTGGAACTCCTAAATAAATCAATTTTTAAGTTACTTTGAAAGTTGATTTGTTTCTCTTTCCTTTTACACCATCAACGTCGGGCTTGACCCTCCAATAGGTTGTCAAGTGTAACAAATTTAAATAATGCTGTAACAAAATTGTAATAAATTAGGACCTCTATATTGATAAAGTTCTAAAGAAAAGAAGTTGAACATCCTACTAATTAATCAAAGAGACTAAAGCCTATGTCCTGTATCACAAATTGACGGTGAATGAATCAGATAAAAGTGTGTTGGGGTGAAATACAAGCTTAATTCATATAGTGTAATAATGTGTAATGTAGACAGACAGAAAGTTACATCATCAGTAGCAATTAAGTCTGTTATGTCTTTACCCTTGACTTCAGACAAAAGAAGTTCAATCTTATCATCATCAACCTATGCTCCAATTGTGCATTTACATTAAAACAAAAAAACAAAAAAAGAGAAATTTCGCTGTCCTTGAATCGCCATGGTACTACATTGATAGGCCGAAAAAAAGGTACTACATCGATGTTAGTGAGTGTGAGTGTATATATATAATTATATAACTATCTAGATTACAAATACAAAGGTGGCGAACAAATGTTTTGATTTCATAATCCCAAAGCATCAAGAATTTAATTTAAATTATTATGTAATTCACATTTTAACAAATCCAGTAGAGGAGATAAACTATACCAAAGCCAAGGATGTCCTTGATATTAGCAGAGGAAAGGCAGGTGTTCCCTCCCAAAACAGCCAGCAATAAGCAACGATAATCTAGTTTAACTAGTGAAAGTCTTGGAATATATATAGTTCATATTCTTGTGAGACATTTTGACTTTATATTAATTTAATTTTTTCATAGAAGCTGGCAGCTTCAAGAATCTTCCTAGGCCTCAAACTCTTAGAAAATTGTAGCAAATGAAGGAAGAATAGATTTACCTAAATTCCCTCGTTCTAGATGGTTACAACTAAGAGAAGGACGAAATCTTCGAGTCTTTTTGGCCACCACATATCCACTCACACCAAAGGAGGTTTCGAAAATCAAAGCCCAAAATCTTGCAATGAACCACAAAAATGTAAGGGGAACTGACAGAAATCTACAGTAGAAGCAAAACCCCAAGAATATTTTTAGGAAAAAACACTGAATCAGCTCTTATTGCAAGGAGAAATCAAAGGAAGGTCACACCGGAACCCTAGCCTCTTTGCTCAGCCAAACAACATAGAGAAGCAACCAATGACGGCAAGGTTGTGAGCGATTATGACAAAGATGATCAAACGGAGGCAAGATCAATGAAGGAGGAATAAAACTCTGGCTCCTTCATGAGAGGGAAAAATAAAGAAAAACACATAGGGGTACTAGGAAAATATCTAGGGACACATGGCAATATTTGAAAAACATGAGTTATAAGTGTATGAGGGGGGATTCCAACTTGGATGTTTAGGAATGTAGATCCACTACAGTACTGTAGAATCTGCAGTAGGTACAACCTATTGCAAATGATCTGCAGGTGATGTCTACGTAGATAAAGATTAGACTTAATTGCTTGTGTCACTCTCAAACTAAATTGTATATATATATATATAATATAATAAACTCATCTAATAACAAATAGTTAAAAAGTAATAATTAAGCTATTAAATTGGTTTGTTTTCCCAAGTCAACATATAATATTTTATTGGCATTAAAATATTAAAAGATTTTCACTAAATCTTAACAAACTTTTTAATATTTTATTAGTAGGCTAATTAATGGTAATACGGAATGTGTTTCACCATTTCTTTACTCAACTTTCTTGGGCTTCAAATTGGGACTTAGGGACTTAATGTTTCAACAAGAGTTTAAGAAAGCTTAAAAAATAATCATTAATGTCAGTGATCAATCTTAGGAATAAAATGCACAATACATGTACAATATGTATAATAAGTTATTTCCTATAATTACTGTTATTATATAATTAATTTTAAAATGAAGAAATAACTTCAACTTACCATCTTAATATATATATATATATATATATATATATATATACACACACACACACACACATTTAAGTACGATTCTATCAAAATTACAAAAATCTATATAAGCAATCATTCTTCTTAATCAATTCAATCGAAATAAATTTTTATAACATACATAATATTTAAATATAAAGAAAATAAAAAATTATACTATTAATTCTTATCTTATTTTCTAATGTAAAAATACTTTCAAATTATATTATTTAATTCTATAAAAAAATAGAATATTATCAAAAAATAATATTCAATGTTTAGATATAGGAATGAATTTTTCCCTCTAAAAAATATATCCCTAATTTGGTTAGCTTTTATTCCAAAATAGTATATTACTATTTTGACACTGATTTGACATGTAATTAGGTTTGAATTTTAAAGAGGGAAAAATTCATCCTTAAATTCCAAAAAGGTTTTCGGTTCAAATTTTTAAAATATAAAAATTAAATAAAATATTTGACATAGATTTGACACATATTTGGGATGGATTAGAGACGGAAACATTTCCGTCTTTAAATTTCATGCCTAATTCTATGTTTTTTTTTGGTAGTGGAATACAAACAAATTTTATTAACATAAGATATTTATTGAATATAAACCACAATTTATCTTTAAAAAACTCTAAAATGAAATTTATAAAAAAAAAAAAAAGGTGAATGATCTTACCCAACCTAATCCAATTATATTTTGGTTCAACCAAGCCATGCGATAGATTCGAGCCACATTTGTTGGCTCAGGGGCCACAAGTTGATGTTAAACTTGGTTTGCCCAGGATCTAAACTCTCCTATATTCTGCAAGTATACTATTACAAAAAATTAAACTCTTTTTTTTAATCAAATCTATTTCAATACTTGAATAAAAACAAATCAAAGAGTGAATGTATAGATGCACTTCATCGGGTAAAAGAGAGAGCATAGATGTATGTGGCCGATAATAATGAACAATATTTTCATGCAGAGTAAGAAGTCAAGTTAGAGGAATACATATCCTTTGCTAACTAAAAACACTTCATGAATTAAAGGCTTTTATCCCAATCCTAGCTTCCGAATGCTCTTGTAATAGTAATTCTCATAAAAAAAGAAGAATACAAACCCAAAAATTTAAACCCTTCAAGACAGATAAAAAATGGTTGGAGATAGCATAAAAAGGTATAATACAATGCAAACTACAAAGGCTTACTACCATTGCAACAGAAGAAGATAAAGAATGATAAATTTAAGAAAATGGTGTGGAGACATCTTTGGTTTCTCAAAAGCCAAATGAATGGCTTGTCAGCTCTAGATTAATTATTTTTGGTTCATTGTTTTTACACATGTATTTCTCCTTTTGATATTAGGTTAGGAACTCAGTTCTCAAATTCCATGGATCTCCTAGTAGTATATAGATAGTAAAAACATAACAAAAAATAGAGACCAAACCAATAGTACATATAGGCTCCCATGATATTAATCAACCCATTGTTCTTATGGAAAAATTGGCAGAACAAGAAAAACTAACTACCGTCTTTTCCTTTTTCTTCTTATTCTTCTTCTTAGTTCCTCCTACAATCCAACGTCCACAAAGAGGTAGTGACAATGCACCTAGAGGGGTTGAATAGGTGCATTTAAAAATTTTGTGTAAATTTTGGTTTTAAAAATATAGTTAACTGAAAATAATTTTAGTTGACTATAATTCATAATAAATAATTGACTGTAACAAAATACAATTGAATAAATTTTCAGCAGTGCGTTTACTCTATCAGAAGAAAAGATAGTTAACTGTAAATATTTCAATAAACTGAGTTACTTAAAAAGAAAAGACGAGTAGATAAATCAGTTAACTATCAAATGTGCAGTTGAATGTAAATAAACTGATAAAGGCAAAGTTCAAGGATAGAATATTGAACACAATAATTTATCCTAGTTTGGTTAAAAAACAATGCCTACTTCCAGTCCCCTTGACTCCTTCAAGAGATTTCCACTAAGAATATTCTTGTACAACTTCACAAAGAGTTTTCACCTGCTCACTCTAAATATAAGGTTTTCTAACTCAACCTCAAACTTTAAAAACAATCCTCTTCTTCACTGAGATAGAGGCTCAACACCAGTTGCAAAAAAAATGAGTTTTATAGACCCTTACAAACTGGGTTTTCACTAACAACTCTAAAAAGCAAATAAACCAGATGGTAAGCTCTAAGAAGTAAAACTTTTGAATATTACAGTAAGATTTCTCCCTTCAATTCTTCTTTTATGTATTTTTTCTCTTTGTTTTGAAGGCAACAGCTCCACATACATATAGCTTTCCAGAAAATAGTCGTTGGAGAGCAATTAATGTTGCAGATCTTCATGATGAGAGAGATATTTAGGTTGTTCCTTCTTTAACCACCATGAGGTACAGATTTTAGCTCCATTATGCACAGTTCTTCTTGGTAAGTTGAGAGCGCCATTAATGGCTGCTTTTGTCGGCAACTCCAGGCAAAAACATAGGGCGCAAAGAGGATGTAGTAGTGGGTGTCAGAGAAAGATTGAGATTTATCTCTTTAGGATAACTTTTATGTACTGTGTTGGAGAGATAAAAGCATGAGTTATCTTCCATAATCTCAGATTGATATGGGCTTATGATATGGGCTGAGATGAGTGTCCAGACATGCTTATTTTTCTAATGTGGGCTGGGCTTGTTTTTCAACATTTGGTTTGTCATGAATCAAACATGGGTTTAGGCCATTCACTTTTGGGCCAACAATCTCCCCCTTTTGATAATGACAAAACCAAATGGAGAAACTGCAAGAGCTCCCCCTGAAACTAAGAATCTCTCTATTTTCATAGAGCAATGTATATAACAGCCAGCACAGAGCAGTTTATAAACACAGGATAGTAACATCATAGTAATATTCATCACAGTGTTAAAAATCATCACGGTATCATTCATTCAAGTAACATAGTAACATCACAGTAATATTCATTCAAGTATCATTCATCAAAGTCAATAATTGTTATAATGTAGCAAGATAAAGCACTGTCAGAGTAATACATAGTCCCAATAATATTGTTAACTGAAAATAGAGGAAAGGAAATTAAAGTTAACTAAATTTTTCTCCCCCTTTTTGTCATCACTCAAAAGGAGGGTGAACAAAAATAAGGGCCATCACATACCATATGTCAACCCAGAGAGAGAGATTCAATTCAACGACGCCTTTGAATCTGAAGAAGCTACTAAAGACCCACATGAGACTAAAGAATAGTGTCGTGAAGGTCCTAAAAGCGTAGAGTTAGCTAGGCTACTCACTGTTATAAAGCAATTTTTGTGTCCTATAGGTCAGTGTTGATGGTCTCTTGTCTCTGATTATAGGTATTTAACTGGCCGTGAATGATGGCTAGCTCAGATTGGACTTCACCCAGTTGGGTATGCATGGAATCCATAAGGGTGAGCATATGAGTCTAATTATTGAGCAGGGTGTTGAGAATCTGAAGTGGATTTGGAAGAAAACTACCCACTATAGATGATGGTCTAATTGGAAGGTCAGAAAAAGATGGAAGGGCTGATGCTTCAGGAATGTCAAAGGGTGTAGGACCAGGTTGGACAAGAGGAGTTTCTAGGTCAGTCATTTTGATCCACCTCTCATCCATAAATTTATATTTCATCAATTTGAAATAGGATGCATAATAGGTGGCTGTGATTCTCTTGCAAGGGTGCTGATCTAAAACTACTCCCTGATCTTTGAATAGTCTAGTAAGAAGCATTCCATAGGGTAGACTGGAGGATGGATCCAAGTGAGTGCTACTTTCCAACATGTATTGGAGGATCCAATTATGAATGTTGATAGGCTACTGAACATGCAAACATAATAGCAAGAGCAGTTCCCATTTACTGAGTACTTTTAAGGATCTAATCCTAGGTTAGACACATGTAGCAATCATATGAACTTATACTCTATCCTTAAAAGAGAAAGCTGGCACATTCAACTTTTATCCTTGAAGGAAATCACTCCATTCTACCAAATGATTTTTGACTTCTTCAAAGGTCAAATTAAAATTTTTAGGCCATTTACTTTTTAAAAATAATTTATCATCAACCGTAAAGTGCATATCCAAAATGCTAGCAATTGTGCCTTCATCTATAATTATTCTTACCCGATCATCACCCAACATAGATAAGTTGGTATAAAAGTTCTTAACAAGATCTTCATATACAGGCTCAGATAAAGTAAAAATGGGATACCATCCTAGGTTCTTTATTTTTGGTTCTACTGGAACATGGAGATTTGCCAGTTTTCAAACAACACAATACGTCCACATGCTATAGGCTTAGAGGAGAAAAACTGTTTATATCTAGCCTTATGCTCAGTGGACCTAAATTGTCTCAAGATATGAGAGGATGAAGTACCTTTGCCTTTTGAACTTTTAAGGAGAGAGGAGGATGTTGTGTTATTTGATGAGTGGTGAATAACTTAAGGAGGCAAAGGACTTTTAATTAGAGGACTTTCCATCAGTGTTTCTTTGGCCACTGGGGTTTCTTTAATGATTATAGGACTCTCTTCTTGTTCTTACAAGGAAAAGGGAATCACAATGCGCCTTTTGCCTTTGGAGGATGCCATTTTTTAAGTAGGAGAAGGGGTCGGTGATTCGGTGGTCATGGCTGGAATGTCTTTAGTCACAATAGGAGGATGCTTCTAAGTGGTGGTTGCTTAGTTGCTACAAATCGTTGTGAAGACCAGCGATGTGAGAATGTGCTCATTCCTTCCATGGATGCCGATGAACGAGAAATAGAGAGAGTTGTTGCAGTGAGAGAGAAAGAGCTGAGATGGAGGTTTTGCAATTCTTAGGGCACGAAAATGACAGTAAGAGGGACAGAGAGAGAACCTGACTTTTTGTGTCTCAATAAAGTTGATAACTATCTTCTTTTATCAGTGTGAATAGTGGTAGTTATAGAGATAGGTTCCCAAGAAATGACTAATAATGTAACTATCATAATGAGGATGGAGTGAATGCAGAAAGTTTCTTATAGATTTGACTTGATAATCAGTTAAGCACACTGTTTTAGGGTCTCTCAATTTATATTGACATTTTTTGCCTTAGACAAAAAATGAGTGAAGTCAAAATAATATAGTCAACTAAATTTAAAGTAGTTAACTAAAAATTTTATAGTTGAATATTTGTTTAAACTTTAGTTAACTAAAAAAATTATAGTTAATGGTGTTTCTAAATTTAAGTTAACTGAAAATTTTCAATTGACTATTTTTATAAGATTTAAGTTAACTAAGAATTTTTAGTCAATGAAAAAGAAAAAAATTTAGTTAAACTAAAAAATTTACAGTTTACTGTAAAAGTTCAGAAAAACTTTTTTTTCATACCACATGTTTATTCTAAGTTCAGAGCGCAAAAATTTGAACTTGTCTTCATGAAGAGGCTTAGTGAAAATGTCAACAAGCTGATATTCAGTCTGAACATAGTTTACCTCAATGGTTCCTTGTTGAACATGATCTCGATTAAAATGATGACAAAGCATATTGTTTTTGATCTTGCATGATGAACAGGGTTCTTCGTTAGGCATATAGTACTTGTGTTGCCATAATAGATAGGGATTTATGAGCAGGATAATGAGTAATCTTCAAGTTATTGCTTCATCTACAACAGTTGAGTGCACCAACTTCCAAGTATCATATATTCTGCTTCAGTGGTGGATAGTGCCACAAAGGTTTGCTTCTTGCTGAACCAAGAGACTAGGGCTTTACAAAAAATTTGACAAGTTTCACTAGTTCTTTTTCTTTCTAATTTGTCTCCTGTAAAATTAGAATCTGCATATCTAACTAGATCAAGGTAATTAGTTCTAGGATACCATAAGCCATGATCTTGAGTTCCTACTAGATATCTAAATATTCTTTTAATTGCAACATAGTGTGATTCTTTAGAGCTAGTTTGATATCTAACACATATGTAGACATTATTCATAATATCAGGGTGACTAGTAGTAAGATAAAAATATATGAGAGAGCCAATCATACCTCTATATACTTTTTGATCAAAATCCTTACCATTCTCATCCTTGTCTAAGTGGGTGGAAGGATTCATTGGGGTTCCCATAGGTTTTGCATTTTTAAATCCGAATATGTGAAGCAACTCTTTTGTGTACTTAGTTTGACTGATGAAGTTTCCTTTATTTGTTTGCTTTATTTGAAGACCAAGGAAGAAGGTCATCTCACCCATCATGCTCATTTCAAATTCACTTTGCATAAGCTTGGAAAATTCCTTGCACAAATCATCATTAGTACTTCCAAAAATGATATCATCAACATAGACTTGTACAAGTACAGCTTCTTTGTTAGTCTTTCTAATGAACAAGGTAGTGTCAACATTTCCTCTTTTAAAATCATTTGATATAAGAAAATTGCTTAACCTCTCATACCAAGCTCTAGGAGCTTGCTCTAAGCCATAAAGGGCTTTTGAGAGTTTATACAAATGGTTAGGCAATTTTTCATTTTCAAACCCAAGAGGTTGTGTGACATACACTTTTTCATTTATAAAACCATTCAAGAATGTTGTCTTGACATCCATTTGATATAATTTAAAGTTCATGTGAGAGGCATAAGCAAGTAACTTTCTAATGGATTCTAATCTAGCAACAAGAGCATAAGTTTCATCATAGTCTGTACCTTCTTGTTGAGTGTAACCTTGAGCTACAAGATGAGCTTTGTTTCTTATCATTTTTTCTTGCTCATCCAACTTGCTTCTAAATATCCATTTAGTCCCTATTACGGAAGCATCCTTTGGTTTTTCAACAAGAGTCCATACCTCATTTCATTTAAATTAGTTCAACTCCTCTTGCATGATTAGGATCCATCCTTTATCATTTAATGCTTCATATATTATTTTAGGCTCTATTTGAGAAAGAAGATCTAAATTGTTGTTTTGCTTGAATGATGATTTGGTCCTCAATTGTTCTTACGGATTTTCAAGAATAAATTGCATGGGATAGGTAGGTGAGTGTTTCCATTCTCTTGGAAGTCTCTGTTCTATTCTAGATTTTTCCAGTTGACTAAAATTTTAATCCACAGGATTGTTTTGATTGTAGTTCAGTTGACTGTGTTCATTTTCCAATTGATTGAAATCTTAATTAGTTTGAGTTTTTTGGTTTTTCTTTTGAATTAGACACCTTTTCTTGATTCTTCAAAATTGGGTGCTAAACAAAGATAGGTTTAGTTTCTTCATCATCATATGTGACTACAAATTTCTTAGAAGTTGAGTTAGAGTCATCAAATACCACATACATGGATTCCTTTACAACTAGTGTATGTTTGTTGTAAACTTTATATGATTTACCAAAGCCAGAGTATCTTAGAAAAATACCTTTATCACTGTGAGCATCAAACTTTCCCAGGTTGTTTTACTATTGTTGTGAATCAAACATTTGCAACTAAAAGTATGAATATAGATAATATTAGGTTTTCTTCCTTTCTAAAGTTCATAGGGTGTTTTCAAGAGAATAGGCCTTATTAAGCAACAATTCAAAATGTAACAAGCAGTATTTATAGCTTCAGCTTAAAAGTACTTAGGAAGATCATTGTTAATAAGTATAGTTCTAGCCATATCTTGTAATGTTCTATTCTTCCTTTCTACCACACCATTTTGTTGTGGAGTTATAGGAGAAGATAAGTTATGGATAAATCTATGCTCATTGTAGAAAGTTTCAAAAAGTTGGCTTTCAAATTCACCCCCATGATCACTCCTAATACTCGATATTAAATACCCTTGTTCCTTTTGAACTTGCTTGCAAAATATTTCAAAGAATTTGAAGGTTTCATCCTTATGACTTAGAAAGTATACCCAAGTGTATCTTAAGTAGTAATCAATGATAACAAAAGCATAGCTTTTTCCACCAAAGCATCGAGTTAGAGTAGGTACAAATAAGTCCATGGGCAATAATTGAAGTGGTCTAGAATTAGAGACACAATCTTTAGGTTTGGAAGAAGACTTAGTTTGTTTGCCAAGTTGACATGCATCACATAGATGATCTTTTTCAAAGTTCAATTTTATAAGACCTTTAACAAGGTCAAGTTTAGAAAGTTTTGAAATGAGATGCATCCTAGCATGACCTAGTCTTTTATGCCATACCCAAGAATCATTACAAATAGATGAAAGACATGTAACATTTTGTTGTAAATAAATCTTCTAGGCTTAGGATGCAGATGTTCTCATGTCTTTGACCAACAAAAAGTGCTTTGTCATCATTGAACACTTTACAATGAAGTGATTCAAACATTACTTTGTAGCCTTTGTCTCATAATTGACTTATTCTGAGAAGATTATGTTTGAGTCCTTCTACTAGATACACATTTTCAATATAGCAATCAGGAAGTAATTGTACCTTACCTATACCAACAATTTTACCTTTATTGTTATCTCCAAAGGTGACCAATCCTCCATCCTTTATTGATATAGATACAAACTTAGAAGGGTCTCTTGTCATGTGCCTTGAGCAACCACTGTCCAAGAACCATTGATTTCTAGAAATTCTCCCTTTGAGGCACACCTATAAAGAAATTCACTTTGCTTTAGTTACCTAAACTTGCTTGGGTCATTTCTTGTTAGTATAGGCAGCAGAGGTGCCTTTAGGAATCCATATCATGTTATCTTTATGGTATTTACATTTATAGCAAGCATGTTCTCTTTTTTGACAATGTATAAAAATAGTTTTGGAAGAAGATTTTACAAAGAAATTTTTGTATAATTTTACAGAGTTATTTTTATCATAACCAAGACCAGATTTGTCAAAGCTACGTTTCTATTTTCCTAAAAACATATTTAAGTTTTCTTCTCCTTTGACAAAGTTTGGTAGGTCTTTAGTTAATGTAGAAACTTTAAGTTGTAAATCCCTATTTTCACTCAAAACCTTTTCACTTTATGTTTTTAGAGTTTGAAAATTTTTCTCAAGCATTTGTTTTTCTTGTTCCAAATTTCTGTATTTAAAAAATAATTTGTCAAAGTCATCAAACATATTGTTTAAAGTATTTTGTAATTCTTTTTTAGAGGGATCAGTAGTTACCTCATTTTCATATGTATCCATGAAGCATAGGTTGGCTATTTCCTACTCTAACTCCTCTTTTTCTTCCTCTTCATCATCATCACTCCATGTACCGAGTGCTTTTCTTTTGTTTGATGCTTTGTTGAATCTTTTCTTTGAGAAAGGACAATCACAGTGAATATGGCCATTTCTTCCACATTCATAGCATGTTATGAGATTCTTCCCTTGATCATCTTTCTTGAACTCCTATCTTGGAAAGTTCCTTTTATTCTTCATGAACTTACCCTTTTGTCTAGCATATTTCCCAAATTTCTTTGAGAAAAAGGCAAGGTCTTGAAGGTCTACTTCACTTTCATCATCCTCTTGCTATTTAGAAGTTGTTATGGCTTTTAGTGTCATATTTCTTTCCCTTTTTGAGCTCGTAGCATTCGAGGTGATTGTTTTGGTAAGCTATAAGAATTCCTCTTAGCTCATCATAAGTTAACTCTTTGAACCTTAAGCTGCTCTCAATGTTGTCCACCTTGGATTTCCAACTTTTTGGGAGAGGCCTTAACACTCTTTTTAGTATTTCATGATTGGTGTAAGATTGTCCATGTAGTTTTAGTTGACCCACAATTTTGGAGAATCGATTGAAAATAGCTTATATATCCTCATTTTTCTTCATTTTAAATAACTCCAACTCATATTGCAAAGTACTGATCTTGGAATCCTTCACGTTTGTTGTTCCTTCATGTGTGACTTCAAGTTTGTCTCATATCTCCTCTACAGTATCACAAGTTGAAATTTTATCATATTGCTCACCACTGACAACACAATAGAGAATGTTTATAGTCCTCATATTTGCTTGAATTATCATGATGTCATCCTCATCATACTCTTCTTCTGGTTTGAGTTCTTAATTTTTAGTTTTGGGAAATTTTGGACCTTGCTCAATGACCTTTCACACTAGGTAATTTGTGAATTGTATAAAGATCTTCATTCTACCTTTCCAGTATGTATAATGATTTCTATTGAAGGAGGGTGGCCTTGAGGTTGAGTGCCTTTTAGTGAAATAAGAGCTCTCAAGGTGTTATGAAGTCATTTTCAGCAAAATGGATCATTTCTCCTAACTGTAAGGCATAGATTAAGTGAGGCCAAAGCTCTAATACAAATTGACTGTGCACCGAGAGGGGGTGAATAGTTGCACTTAAAAATTTTGCATAAATTCTGGTTTTAAGAATATAGTTAACTAAAAATAATTATAGCCGACTATAATTCACAATAAATAATTGACTATAATAAAATACAGTCAACTAAATTTTCAACAGTGCATTCACTCTATCAAAGGGAAAGATAGTTAACTGTAAATATTGTTAGTCAACTATAATTCATAATGAATAGTTAACTATAATAAAATACAGTCGACTAAATTTTTAGCAGTGCATTTACTCTATCAGAAGGAAAGATAGTTAACTATAGATATTTCAATAAATTGAGTTACTTGAAACGAAAAGACGAGTAAATAAATTAGTTAACTATTAAATGTGCAGTTGAATGTAAATAAACTGATAAAGGCAAAGTTCAAGGATAGAATGTCAAACATGATAATTTATCCTACTTCGACTAAAAGACAATGCCTACTTCCAATCCCTTTGACTCCTTCAAGGGATTTTCCATAAAGAACAATTCTTATACAACTTCACATAGAGTTTTTACATGCTCACTCTAAACACAAGGTTTTCTAGCTCAATCTCAAACTCTAAAAACAATCCTCTTCTCCACTGATATAGAGGCTTAACACCAGTTGTAGAAAAAATGAGTTTTATGTACCCTTGTAAACTAGGTTTTCACTAACAACTCTAAAAAGCAAATAAATCAGAGGGTAAGCTCTAAGAAGTAAAACTTTTGAATATTACAGTATGATTTCTCTCTTCAATTCTTCTTTTCTATATTTTTGCTCTTTTTTTTATGGCAGTAGCTCCACATATATATAGCTTTCCAGAAAATAGTCATTAGAGAATAAATAATGTTGTAGATCTTCATGACGAGAGAGATATTCATGTTGTTCCTTCTTTGACCGCCATGAGATATAGATTTTAGCTCTATTGTGCATGGTTCTTCTTGGTAAGCTGAAAGTGCCATTAATGGCCGCTTTTGTCGACAACTTTAGGCAAAAACAAAGGGCACAAAGAGGATGTAGCAGTGGGTGTCAGAGAAAGACTGAGATTTGTCTCTTTAGGATAGCTTTTACGTACTGTGTCAAAGAGATAAAAGCATGAGTTGTCTTTCACTATCTTAGATTGATATGGGCTGAGATGAGTGTCCAAACTTGCTTTTTTTTTTTTTTTAATGTGGGCTTGGCTTGTTTTTCAACATTTGATTTGTCATGAATCAAATATGGGTTTGGGCCATTCACTTTTAGGCCAACAGGTAGAACTTTTGAAGCTATAAAGGGAAAGTACATCATGCATGTGGAGGAAAATGAAGATGAGATTGGGTCAATGTGAGTTTTAATCCCATACATGTTCCCAGTGTGGCTTAGTGTTTTGTGCAATTTGTAGTCTCTATTCTTGTGACTCAAAAAGTCGGTAGTTTCCATTTAAAATTTAATGAGTAGGTAATTAAGTCAACAACTAACTGAGTAATGTTACAATATCGCAGTCATTATTGTCAGAAGTGCAATACATATAGATTGTTTAATTCGTTAAAAATATTTAAAAAATTACTAAAACTACTGAAATAAAAATATTTAATTATTAAATTAAATATTTAATTTTAATGTAAAAATCTATTTATGTCAATTATTATTAATAATATTAAATGACAACATAAAAGAAAAAACTCTATAAAATTTGACATGTGTGTCAACAAAATAAATGATTTGTTTAACTAATGAATTAAATATATTAAATTAATTTAGCTGATGGGTTAAAGATTTTTGCTCTATTCACAAAAATAATATATTAAACATAAACTGAGCTATAATTTGAAACTTGCCAAACAAATTAGGGTAGGCATGGCATGATTTGGTGTCTCAAAATATCATAGAGTAGGGTAATACTGCAAAAGTATGCCGCTGGATCCATAAGAAGGAATGGCAAGATGTGAGATCCCGAGGGAACTTTTACATTGTGTTGTTAATGAAGCATGAATTTTTTGGAGTATTGTAGATTTTATAATAATTTTTTTTTGGTTTTATTTGTATAGAAAATATATCAACTATTTCATTAAAGATTTACAGTAAAGAGTTTGCCCACGTATTAATTGCCTTCAACTGGTAACGTAGTCTCAGCCTTTTTGGAAGCCTATCTTAGCATTCTGGCTGATAGAGAAGCGTAAAGTGTACATATAGCATAGGACAATGCAGGCCAAAAGGCTGAAGAAATATCATTAAATGAAATGTCATTTCAAATTTTTTGAAATATTTTAAAATCATTTTAGATTAATACTTATAGTTTGATTATTTTAAAATTTTAGAAGGTATGATATAAGAATATTTTGTTTTTAAATACTTATTTGAGACATAATGTGAACACTCCATCCCTGATTACCTAATTATTTAATTAATTGATACACCAATTAATTAATAAGTAAGCAAATAGGAAAAATTTAAAATGATAAAACTTCAAATGACATTCTCAAGTGGGGATAATTTGAAATTAAACAAAAATAATGGGAGAAAATTAAATAAACTCAAAACCCAAAAAATAAAATTAGCTAATTAAAAAAATTATAATAAATCAAAGAAAAACTATAAATATATATATAACAAAACAAAAATTGAAAATTGAAAAAAACAAAAAATAAAAATTACTTAATAATAATAATTAAAAAAAACAAAAAACAAAACAAAACAAAAGGCTACAAATATCACAAAATAGGATAAAGAAGGTGGCAAGCTGAAAAGGGCAGAGGAAAGCTGAGGGGGGAGGACTGTTGGTATGCAACCTTAAAGAGCTCTGAACCTCTAGCTCCCCAAGGCAGAACCTGCTACTTCTACAATAGCTACAGTAGCAGCATCATAGGACGAGAAAACGCAGCAAAAAGAGGAGAGAGAGGAGGCTCAGAGGGAGTGCTTAAAAGGGAGAACTTGAGAAGCAACTAGATAACTAGTCATACTACAACTTCCCTAAGGGCCTCTTAGAGTGAGTCAAAGATTAAAGTGTTAATTCTCTGTGTGTAAAGAGGCTGCTATTGTGGCTGCAAATAGGAGCTACAAAACCTACGTTGTGGTGTTGAAGGTCCAGGCTCCGCCATCGAAGGCGGTGGCACGTCGAACTCTAATAGACCTGGTCACGGTGCTTGATGTCAATGGAACTTGCAGCAGGTCAAGAGGGAGGTTTTGCATAGGACCCAAAGAGAGATGGAGGTTCACGATAAGAACCATGATGGGTATGTTTCATTTTTCAACATCCAACTGATAACAAAAACCCAAAGATACTTCAATGGTTGTGCAAAGAGGAAGTAAGGAAAAGAGATACAGCTCTAGAAAGGGAAGAGAGACCGTCAGAGCTGAAGGAGGAGAGACAGTGAGTGCTAGAGGGAGAAGCAAAAGCAGCTACTGGGTGGAGAAGCCGAGGAGAGAGAGGAGGATTCTTTGGTAGGGGAGTGGCAAAACCGTGGCAAGCAACGAGGGGCTTGAGTAGTGAACCCGCAGTGAACCCAACACTTTTGAGTTGCAGAAAAAGCTGGAAAAGGGAGAGGAATCGAACTGCAGTAACAACGAGCAGAGCCGGGAATCCTTGACGAGCAGAATGGAGGGCATGAAACAAGCAAAACCGAGACCAACCACGAAGAGCAAAGTGAGTAGAGAGCAAAGAGAATGTGAGCCGAGAACACCCTCCCCTGTTCCGAGTTGCATGAATAGGGGTGAACAGAGGTGAGCAGTTTGAGAAAGGGTGAAGAGAGGAGAGAGAGAGAGTATGCTCCTTTCTTCCTAAAGCTTTCTTTCTCTTCTTAACATGCTTATATATTACATATGTTTTCATATATATATATATATATATATATATATACATGGATGTGCTTCTTTTACTTCCTAATGCTTTCATTCTTCTCATACCATGCTTATATATATATGACATATGTGTTTATATATATATATGTATATGCGTGGATGTGCTTCTTTGCTTCCTGATGCTTTTATTCTTCTCATATCATGCTTATATATATATATATATATATATATATATATATTATATGTATATAGATGTATATATATATGTGTGTATATATGGATATATATATATATATGCATATAGGTATGTATATATATATATATATATAGGAGTGGATGTGCTTCCATTCTTGCTGATGTTTTTTTTTTAATTATTATTATTATTATTTTTATGTCAATATGGGATTAATTTTTAGCTTTAGAAACAAGGTTCTAAGAAAATCATCGAGTGAGAATATTGTTCTCCTTGAGTGTTTGGGATTGTATGAGATTTTAATCTCCTTAGATTCCGAAAATTAATACATACTTGTTTTAAATAATAATAATAATACAAAAAAAAATACTTTAATTAAATATTTTCCATTATTTATGAAATCATCGTGTGAGAATATTGTTCTTCTCGAGTGCTTGGGATCATGTGAGATTTTAATCTCCTTAGATCCCAAAAATTAGGACATACTTATTTTAAAATAATAATGATGATAAGTAAATAAATAATAATAA
Organism: Delonix regia; assembly: GCA_037074485.1. Taxonomy (NCBI): domain Eukaryota; kingdom Viridiplantae; phylum Streptophyta; class Magnoliopsida; order Fabales; family Fabaceae; genus Delonix; species Delonix regia. Next base: position 12,090,692 of record CM073459.1, read on the forward strand.
TGCGAAGACGAATATTTTAATTAAATTATTTACAAAATAAATAAGTTATGGTTTTATAAAATTTAACTTGGGTCTCCGTAGGTTTTGGGGAATTGATCCTATTAAAAATAAGACTAAAAGAATTTTGATTTCAAAATCCAAAAAAAATACATAAATTCAAAAATCTAAAAAATGATTTTATTTTTGTCCTAATTTCAACGATAAATTCTAATTTTGAAAATAAAAAAAAGTAATAATAAATAAATTCAAAAATTCAAAAATATTCCTTTCATTATAATAAAACATTAATTCCAAAAATATAAACTCCCAAAAATCCTAAAAATCTTATCCCATAATCATTTCATTTAAATTTCAAAATAAAGATTAAAATTCCAAAAATAAATTAAAAAAATTAGAAAGAGAGAAATTTAAGAGATCAAGAGAGTGAGATTAATCATGATGTCATAAATTAAAACATACACACAAAATCCCAATTCAGTTTTGTTTACGAAAATCTATTTAATTTAAACTTTCCTGTTTTCATCACAAAATTTACAAATCATCAACCAATAAACATGCCTTTTTCGTCGAACTACGTGAACTTTGATCCCTATCGTAGGGTACGTAGGCCCTAGGCTTTCATTCTAGGTCAAGTCTACTTTTTGTAAATATCTATTTGTTTGCTTGTCGATTTTGTTGTTTTTGTCCTTCATGTTTAACAAGCATCTATGTCAATAAAAGGGTAATTGAGATAAATTTAAGGCCATATTCTATTTCACTTGACTAGTTTAAGGTAACTATCCTTATGGATGGGTGTTGTAGGGGTGCCTAACACCTTCCCCATATTCAAAGAGACTCCTGAACTCATCTCTGATTTCGCAGACCGTTTTGCCTTTTCTTTTTTTGTTTTAAATTAGTTTTCCGTTAAAAATTTTGGTGGCAACTCCAAATAAATTGATTTTCAAGTTTTATTTGAGGAATCAATGTAAACATTTTTTATTCTATTTGGAACATAATTTGAGAATATTTCATTTTTGAATATCCACTTTGATAGAAAGTGGGCTTAAGCATTTTCTTATAAAAATAAGGGTCTCTTACTTCATTTCTCACACCAAAAAATTTATTTTGCTTACACCATCTATTAATGAGAAATAAGAGTTCAAAAGAACTCATATATAGCGTGTGTTTTGATTTTTATATTACGATATTTCAAATTCAAAAGAAGTAATGGCTATAATTACGTATATATCTACATCATATTTATTTTACATGAATATATTAAAATTATTTATTGTATTCATGTATATATAGAATTATCAAACAGTTAATATTAGAGTTGTATTTACCTTTGCCTTACTTCTAATTTCAAATTTTATTTTATTTTAAAAATAATTTTGTTATTGTATATATATATATATATATATATATCATACGCATCTATATATATATACAGCTTGCGGATTTATATATGCAGACATCTGCATGTTCTTGGATTTGATTAGATGTTCATGTTTGGGCTTTTAATTTGGGGATTTAGGGCTTCATGTTGAGAGTTATTGTTCTGGGCTTATTTTGGTCCATTAATCTCTCTAAACTTTATCTATTAAAAATTGAATGAAGCCAATTAGCCCTGCAAGGAGTTGAACCCTTGACGCATAACTAAACATGTCAGTATGCTTACCATTGATCTATATTGTGTTTACTAACCATATTTTGTTTAGAATAATATTTAACATTATGTTTTCAATTTTTTTAGGCTGCGATTTAAAAGTTCTTTTTGCTTCATGGACTTTTAATTTTGGACCAATCTTATTTTTTATTTTATTAGCATATTTTAAGTATCTCCAAAAAAAATTTCACAAAATTTCTCTGTTGTCCAAAATTTTAGGAAATTTATTTTGGTCAAATATGTAATGGGCCTTTGGCCAAATTTTTTTGAAAAATATATTATGTGCCATATTGCCTTAATATTAAGGAAGGGAATTTTTGTATTAATTAATTGTTCACAGTTATGTTTAGTTGAATAATTAATTCATTAAATCCCATTATGTTAAAAGCTTATTTATGCATCTTAAGCATTTACGAGCATTTTGTAAATTTAGATGTCATGTAATTAGTATAATTTTGATATAATTAGAGTTTAACCACAACACCTTTAGTAATTCGAAAATTATACATAAGGTATTAAAATTACATAAATGAAATGACATTGAGTTGTAATTAATCATATTCGATATGATAATCCTCATCCCACAAGCACATTTCTAATTTTCAAGCTCTAGAATCAAATGAGGATAAATATAAAATTTGGGAGGTGAGAATTTTCCTCCAATTAGGGTGGATGGATGCTAACTATGCTATTAGAAAGGATGAACCTTCTGCACCCACGGATAACGGATAACGGATACTAGTATTACATTTGATATAGCCCTATGTGAACATTAGGAGCAATTCAATCACCTTAATATGATGCATATTAAAACTAAAATATCTGCTAGTATATGTGAATCATTAGGAGAGTATAGAAACATCCGTGACTTGCTAAAAGCTATAAATGAACAATTTGAATCATCTTAAAAGGCTTTAGCAAGCATCGTAATGACAAAATTATCCACCATGAAGCTCACTGGAATAAGGGTGTATGAGAACACATCATGTAGATTAAGGACATTGTGGCTCAATTAAAGACACTCGAAGTTAAGATGTCAAATTCTTTCCTTGTGCACTTTATTCTAAACTCCCTACAGCCTCAATATCGGCTTTTCAAAATATCTTACAACACACATAAGCATAAATGGTCAATAAATGAAGTTCTAACCATATGTGTTCAAGAAGAAGGAAGGCTCTCAACAGAAAAGGGAGAGAGTGCACATGTAGCAACCCAAGGAAAGAACAAGAAGTGAAACAAAGCCATGGGGAAGGGCAAAGTGTTAGTCCATGCTGACTTCAAGAAGCAAACCATGTGTTTTTTCTATAAGAAGAAGGGACACATGAAGAGGGACTGCAACAAATTCGGGACTTAGATTGAAAAGAATGGTAACTCAATCTCATTTATTTGTTATAAATCTAATATGATAGATGTTAATAGTAACACATGGTGGATTGATTCTAGTTCAACAATCCATATTTCAAATACCATGCAGGGCTTTCTGATGGGCTCATTAGTTAAAGTTATAGGGACATGTGGATTGGTTCTAGATACAAGTTTTGTTTTGATTTTGGATAAGACTTTCTATATACCAAGTTTCTTTATAAACTTAATTTCAATTTTGAAGCTTGTTCCATTGGAATATTCATTTGAATTTTCAAATAAGTTGTTGAAATTATTTTATAAATTTGATCTTGTTGGAAATGATTCAATTACTAATGGTCTTTTTCAAATTCAATTACAAGATAATAGATTGTTTGATTCATTGCATGTTTCTAGTAGCATAGGTATTAAACAATGCATTACTAATGAAGACTCATATATGTTGTGACATCATAGACATGGTCATATCTCAATAGTGAGGGATAAAAGGTTAGTAAAGGATGGAGTATTAAATGCTCTTGACTTCACTAAGTTTGAGACTTGTATATAATGCATTAATGGTAAGCAGACTAATAAGACCAAAAAGGGTGCCAATAGGAGTTCTAACCTATCAGATATCATACACACTAATATATGTAGTCCAGGTATGGATTAAAGTAATTCGAAGTACTTTATTACCTTTTTTGACAATTACTCATGATACATGTATCTCTATTTGCTTAATAACAAGTATGAAGCATTAGATGCCTTTAAATCTTCAAAGTAGAAGTAAAGAAACAATGTGGTGAACAAATAAAGATATTGAAATCACACAAGGTTGGTGAGTACTATGGTAGATATACTAAAGATGGACAAGCATTGGGTCCATTTGTAAGGTTTCTTTAAGAGCATGAGATTGTTACCTAATACACTATGCCTAGTTCTCCAAACTAGAATGGTGTAGCTAAAAGAAGAAATTGAACATTATTAGACTTGGTTCAGAGCATGCTTAGTAGCTCTAAACTTCTTTAGTCTTTGTAAATTAAAGACCTTAATACGGCTGCATATACTCTTAACCGAGTTCCAACCAAGGTTGTTGAGAAAACACCATTTGAATTAATGAAAGGTTAAAATTTGAGTTTAAGACATATACATATTTGGGGATGTTCATATGAGGTATGGGTTTAGAATCCACAAGAAAAGAAGTTAGACCCTATGACCATTAGTGGCTACTTTACTGGGTACACCAAAAGGTCTAAAGGATATAAGTTTTATTATCCATCTCATAACACTAAGATTGTGGAATCAAGAAATGTTAAATTTCTTGAGAATGACTTGATTAGTGAGAGTGATCAAACTTGGGACTTAAATTTTGAGAATGATCATTTGGATAATCAAGCTCCCACATCAAGTAATAGATTTGCTATTATTCTTACCCCTCATGTACAAATGCGCATTAAACAACCAATCATTGAAGAATCACAAATAGTTGACCATGAGCAAGTTGATCCAGTTGTTGAATAACCACCTAAGTGTGTTAAGCAATCAATTGAGGAACATACTTCCCAAGAAGATATTAACTCAACATTAAGAAGATAAACTAGGATTAAGAAGTTAACTATTCCTAGTGATTATGTTGTATATCTAGAAGAGTCTAACTACAATATAGGAGCCAAAAATGATCCTAAAACATTTTCACAAACCATCAGTTGTAGAGAATCTAAATCATGGCTTAATGCTATGAAGGAAGAGATAGATTCCATGGTGTCCAATGGAGTCTAGGATCTTGTTGAGTTGCCTAATGGTTCTTGGGCCATTAGATATAAATGGGTCTTCAAGACAAAAGAGGACTCATTAGGCAACATCGAGAGCAAGACTCGTGGCCAAGGGATTCACTCTGAAGGAAATAATTGATTATACAGAGACTTTTTCTCTTATATCCAATAAAGATTCCTTCCCTATAATAATGACATTAATAGCCCATTTTGATTTAGACTTACATCAAACGAATGTGAAAATGACATTCTTTAATGAGTATCTAAAGGAGGAGCTATATATGAAACAACTTGAAGGATTCTCCTTATTGCTAGTGAAAATTTGGTTTGCAAGCTTAAGAAATTCATATATGGATTGAAATAAGTCTCTCACCAATGGTATCTTAAGTTCCATGAAGTTATTTCCTCATTTGGATTCGTGAAAAATGTCATGGATTAATGTATATACCTGAAAGTCAGTGGGAGTAAACTCTATTTCTTTGTGCTATATGTGAATGACATATTAATTGCAACTAATGATAAATGGTTGCTATATAATGTGAAACAATTTCTCTCTAATTGTAAAACAATAATAATGTGTTTAGGAGTTAAAGTATCTTCGTCAATCATATCAAAAAGAAAATATCTGAATTATTTAAATTTATAAAAAGTGATAGTTCAAGAAGTATTTTTCAATTCTAAAAGTTAGATAAGGTATTTACAATAATTGACCTAAAATATTTAAAAAAATATATTTTCATTTTTTAATGTTTATTTTACCATTAATTACATTTACGGAGGAAGAGGTTTTTTAACATTATGATAGAACTAGTTACCTATGCCTTCCTCAAATTATTTAATCATTAAGTTCATAAAATGTTAGTTAATATATAGATTGAATGACATATGATGTATTTATAGAAAAAATTACATCTCATATTCATATTATTTGATGGTAAAGCAATAAATTCAGATTTTTTACCTTCAAGCCCTCAAGCACGTATTTTGTGAAAGAGAAATTGAAAAAGCAGATAAAGAACATGAGAGGGAGAAGCTAAAAAAAGGAGAATTTCAGTAATTTGAGTAGGGGCACGAGGCAAACAACAAAATTCTTATTTTGGTCCTCTACTCGTTTTCCCATTTACATTTCAGTTCAACACTCCTTCGAAAATTTAAATTGATCCCTCACTTAGTCAAATATCTTTTATTTTGGCTCCTGTGTTAACCCATTGTGAAAAAACTGCTCACATGACCGTTAAATACTGATGTGGAACCAACTCACTTACTTTCCTGCCACATCAGTTGTCCGCTGCTATAAAACACCCATCCACCCGAAAACACATTTTGTAGTTCAGGTCTGGGCTTTATCGAAGCTGCTCCTCTTTGCTGCTATCATGAGAATCTCGCTGCATCGCCCTTAGTCTATGATGCCACCTTGCCGCAGTTCGTTTGTGAAGGCACCGACTCTTCTAATTCTATACTCTAAAATCTTGCTCCTAAATATCTTCCACAATTCTCTTCCTTGGTAAGCTTCATTCTAGCCTCGACGCTATCTTACCCATTATTATTCTTTTGATTAATTTTCCTACTATAGTTTTTCAGTCATCAAATTTTGCATCTTTACTTCTGCTTTTCCTCTTTTTTTATAGTTTCATCACATTGGTTTTTGAGATCTCGAGGTCTAAAAATTCAAGGTGGGTGTGACGGCTTGTCAATCATGGAATTGCTGATACAAGAAGTAAAAGTGTATTCTAATGACAGAGTAGAAGAAGAGGAAGCAGAGAAAGTTAGAGAGGAAAGCAGCAATAGTAAGAATTACCATCTTTCTCAATAAATTATGACAGCCAATTGATACACTGTCCAATTTATAGTTATGGTATCTTACCATAGCCAAGTACTGATCAAAGACACTACCACTTTGTAAATAATAAATACAAAGAGGCAGAGGATGAAATAGCATTGTCAAAAAGGGTACGAACAAGGTTGGTAAACTAACAAGTTTAGATAAACTCGTAAGAGAGAGGTAAATTCGTAACGTAGACTCATAACGTAAACTCGTAAGAGTTTACCTCGATTAATAAATAGTTATCAAAATATGTAATTTTAAGTTTAAATACTATATACAACTAAAAATTATTCAAATGTAATTCAAATTATACTTAATCAAACAAAAGCTATTCATATTTTATAATTTGTACTATTCAACATGAATATTTTAATATGGTCATACATAAATACTTATTCAATATAACTAATTAAATAATATTTATTTTATATTATTTTATAAGTAAATATTAAATGAAAATTTTTTTTTATGCATATTCAAACTTGTAATAAAATAAATTATAAAGGCTTCATGAAAAAAAAGTTGTTTATATCTTATTTAGTTTTAAATTTAAATTATTAAGTTACTAACTTTACGAATTAGTTGACACGTTAAAATCGTAAACTCGGTAGACTCAGTAAGTTAACTTACAAGTTTACCTGAGTTTGTACTAAATATGAGTTTACAACGAGTTGGCTCGTTTTCTTTATATATAATTATAAACTCGTAAACTCAGATAATAAACTCATGAGTTTGACAACTATAGGTACGAAGCAAGTAAATGTGGACGAGTTTGGGCACTGAGTATGTAATACATGAAGAAAAGCGGGAAGCTTGCCTTATATGAACAAATAATACTCATAAAAAAAATTAATTGACTTCATTCTAAGCTTAATGACCCCATCTCAATTTATAATATATAAGTTTTGCTAGCACTCGTCCTCTACAATAGTTATTCTTATGCATAAACTCTTTTATAGCACCTTTCACTCAACTAATCTTGCATTTTCATTGTAAGAAAAACCATAATTAACGGGTAGAGCTGCACTTTTCTTAATAAAGCAGTCTAGAAATTTACTAAAATAAGAAGATTTTTTTTAAAATTAATTACATTTGGACGAAGTTTGTTATAACATTAGTAATTTTATTCTTAAGCCTAAGAAATTTTTGCTTTAGGTCTACTAATTTCATTCTACCTTAATACTCCGAACAAACCTCGGGGGGCATTAATGAAGGTGGCTTCATTGGCTGTGCTTCATAGAAAAATGAGAAATTTTCAACAATTCTTACTCCTTATTAATTGACACTCTCTCTGTTAGCTATATTCTTCCATAAATCACTTTTTCCCACTTCCTTTCCCTACTCACACCCTTCCTGTTAATCGACGCAACAGTGAGGACCAGCATCGACAATACCCCAGAGGTTTTCGGGTGGGTGGTTTTTTATGGTCGCAGAGAACTGATGTGGCAGGAGAGAAGTGAGTTGGCTCCACATTAGCGTTCAACAGTAGGCCACATAAGCATTTAACAGCCATGCCAGCGGTTTCTTCATAGTGAATTAATAGAGGGACTAAAATGAAGGATGTTTGGCTATGTGGGGAACCAATTTGGATTTTTAAAGGAGAAGGGGACCAAATTGGAAATGGGGGGATGAGTAGGGGGACCAAAATGAGGTTTTTGTCAAATAAAAGCACAAGCTATTTCATTTGATGCATACAAGGCGATTCATACTTAATTTAATCTGAGTTGCAATGGAGAATTGTGGCAACATATGTCATTCCAAATAACCACAATCAAATCTTTTCATATTATTTATTAATTAAAATGAATTTTAATGTTTAATTATTTTCACATTCTTCACATAAAATTCAATTGTAATTATATTAGATTTTATTTTTATCAATCAGTATTCTGAATGTAATTATCTTATAAGTTAATTACTTATTTTTTTATTTGCAAATTGAATTAATAATTTCCTTTGGATATTTTAATAAATTATAAAAATACATTTTTAAAAAATTCATTCAATTAATTATTATTATTATTATTTATATTTTTAAATTTATTTATATTATTTTGGCGACTGTATTTTAGCCACCCCATAATTTTTCGGTTACTTTAATATATATATATATATATATATATATATATATATATATATACATATACATAGTGGTATATGTTACCCAACAGGAAAGCATCTAGGATACATACAAAATAATCAATTCACATACGGATGAAAGGACATCAAATCCTTCTATTGGAATTTTTCTTTTTTTCTTCGGAGGATGTACACATAAACTTTGACCAAAAGTTGTCAAACTAGCAAGTTTATTATCTAAATTTACGAGTTTATGATTGTATATAAAGAAAATGAGTTAACTCGTAGTAAACTCAAACTTAGTATAAGCTCGGATAAATTCGCAAGTTGACTTACTAAGTCTACCGAATTATGATTTTAACAAGTCAACTTGCTCGTAAAGTCAGCGACATAATAATTTAAATTTAAGATTAAATAAGATATAAATAAACTTCTTTTCCATAAAGTTTTTACAATTTATTTTACTACAAATTTGAATATGCATAAAAAATAATAAAATTACATTTAATATGTACTTATTAAATAAAATAAAATAAAAATTATTTAATTAGTTATATTTAATAATTATTTATGTATGACCATCTTAAAATATTCATGTTAAGTATTAAAAATTATGAAATAAGAATAACTTTTGTTTGATTAAGTATAATTTGAATTACATTTAAATAATTTTTTAATGTATATAATATTTAAACTATAAAATTACATATTTTGATAACTGTTTATTAATCAAGATAAACTCTTACGAGTTTACGTTACGAATCAATATTACGAGTTTATTTCTCTTTTACGAGTTTATCTAAACTCGCGAGTTTAACAACCTTGCTTTGACTAATACCTTTATTAATGCAACACTAAAATTGATACATCATGACATGAGGACTCATTATATTCTACAAAAGTCTAAATATTCCATTTTCACTAATCTTATGGCATCTCACATGACACATCCTATTCCATGCATTTTCGTGCCACTCACATCATACTAACAATAGTTCCATGCATCTTCTAATTCCTATATTATTATAAAACCTAATGAATCCTCAAATGAAGACTACAAACAATACAGTTAACAGGCGTAGACCGCCTTTAGATTGAAATACTATTAGGAATTCCCTTCCCAGTTAGTCCTGCTTCACTTGTAGGATAAAGCAAGGTGTATGGCATATTGATTGGACCATGTCGGTTTTTAAGCTTCTCATCAATGTTATCTCTGTTGATTCTTTCTTCAATATCTCTCAGTTTTCTTTTGAACTTCTCAAATGCCTCTAAGGGCTCTTCATCTGACGTCCAATACATGTCTCTTTCTCCGAGGTAGGACTCATTAGAACTATGCCTCGACAAGATCGCTAAAACTGATAGAGCAGTTAGGGTTTGTGCCTTGGGTGTAACAATGCTCAAGAAAGCTTTCTCTAGATTCATCTGAAGCTCAATATTCTCAAGGCTTTGAGGCATGTAGTCTCTGCTCATGGTAGGACGGTTTAGGATATACCCTCCATATGGGTATTGTCCAAAGTTAACAGCTGCATGAAAGGCTGAAGCAAGCCATATGATAATGGTGCAAGATTCTATCAACTCCTCACGAGTTTGCATCTCAGGCCACCATTGCTCGTCTTTCTTGTCACCATGCCCCACCTTGACAAGTTCCTTCCACCAAGACTGGAGCTCAGAGTCATGTTGAACAATGTCATCTTTCGTGTAGTAAAAGGAACAGTAATCATGGACCCAAGTTTTGATGGCAAACCATATATCTAGTCCATCAACAGCATAAGGGTAATCTTCAATCACAAGTCGAAGGCCGTATGGAGAATCTGGATCCCCAACAGCCATTCCTCTAGAAATCAAGCAAAGAGATAGCAATTATTATTATCAGAATTCAATTTGTTATATGTATAATAGCTTGAAACATAAAAGAGTGTTTGTATATGTCTTGCGTTGCTAAATTGGAGTTATATGAGGCATATAAAGATAGGCCGTCCATCATTAAATCCTATATATGGACCCTTAATGTCTAGTAGCTTAAAAATTTTCTTTTGCTTCTGTAATGGCTTAGTTCTGTAAAGTTCACCTTTTGACAAGATCAGCAGGTAGTGCTTGCTCAGTGAAAACCCACTCCTTGTAGACCGCAGATGAAAGTTCCATAGCATATTTTCCTGGAAAAAATGTTGACTCTATAATGCCATTGGCATTGATTAGAGACTGTCGAGCAAGTGCATTAATGTTCATAGTATCACGAAAGTGTGGAAGTAGAAGTTTACAAATTGGATGAAGTATACTGAGCTGCCTATGTGTTGCAATGATAAAAGGTTCAATCACTGCATGAGTATGTAACCTATCAACCATGACATGATATTAATATCAAACTTTAGAGAGAAAGAAAAAATCCAAAATAAATGAGGAAAATACAATTTAGTCCTTAACTTAATATTGAATTCTCCTTTTGGTCACTCACATGTTTTATTTCCCAAAATAATCTCCACTTAATGAAAATATCACTTTTAGTCTCATATATAGTCCCTTAAGCTAAATCTTTTTAACTCATTTGGAGGGATTAAAAGTGATAATTTTCAATCACTCTTTAAGAAATAAAATAAATGAGAGACCAAAATGGCAAGTCAATGAAAAGTTAAGAACTGAAATAATATTATTTTCTCAAAAATAATTTAACTTGAACAAGCCAATTTAGAATACTTGTACCAATGGCTAATGAGTTGATGATAGCCTGAGTCGTTCACAACCACATAAGCTTTAGCCAACTTCCAAAGAGAACATTCCACGCCTTGTTCCGCGGGTAAGTAGACTCTACTTTTGGCACCAAATTGATCACCATCAGGGTGTGGCAAACTTAATTCAATAGCTAGGGGCTTTAAAGTCCCATCATTTTTCAAGAAAAGAATTGTCCTACTAGCATAAGCCGCCCGATCATGAGTTGCATTTATACGACTCAAATATGGCATGAAATCGTCATGGTAATCCAGTAAAAATAATCTCTTTTCCTTTATTGCCTGTTAACCAAACACAAATGAATTGTTGGTAATCATAGCTAAAGTAATGTATTTGTTTGGATAAAGTAAACTAGACTTCTTGGGAAACAAACAAAGCAATGAATTCAATCCATTCCAAAAGCAATTTACTTCTTTGGATAAACAACTTACAAGTTTTTATTTGAATGAGCTGACCAATTATGCTCTCCAGCTTAATTTGTTTGTATCATTACTCTGTGAATTTCTTTATGACATAAATGGTGATAAAAATTTTCGAGGGGAAAGAAATTAAAAAATGTCGAAGCTATTTAACAAGGTTTTGGTTTTGATAATTTTTCCCATAAACTAATAAGATTAGATAAATAGACGGATATTATAAATGCTTATAATAAATTAATCCAAATACATAAAAAATAGTTCAAAGTGCCTATGAAACTAAAAAAGATATAATAAGTCTAGTTAAATTATCCATAGCAAGAGTTTTGTTAAGAAAGTTATATGTATTTCCCCGGGAACATTACCTCTTCCACATTTAACCCGTCTAGGTTATTCATGATGTCTTCTTTCGTTATTTTACTTGAATGGTCACCATAGATAGTACTATCTAACTTGCTTTTTGGTGGGAACTCCTGCAGAGAAAAGATGAAACACGAAGGAAATGAAATTCTCTGTTATGAGATTAGCCCACTCAAGGGTATCATAGTCAGAATATGACATGCAAAAAGCTGTTTGAGATGCATCAAATTGCTAACAACTAACTTCAAATATTTCGGCATACCCGGAGACAGCAAATTTTGACAGGATTCACACCAGCAAGCATCTCTCTAGCAAATTCTTCATCCGTCATCCATGCTATTTGATCATCTGCAACTCCAAGTAACGACATTCACCATCCCTCAAATGATATCTAGTACAATGCTTGCATGAAAATTGAGAAAAGAACCATTTTGGTCTTCCAATTTTCACATCAGTGTCCATTTAGTACTCCACAAATTTGCAATGCACATATAGCTACTCATGAATTCTAAAGCCACTATAACAAAATGGTCTCTCTCCTGAATTGTGTCAAAACCGAAAGACTTGTTCTGGTAACTTCAGGATTTTTTAGGGATTTAACACTTTTTTTCAAAAAAATTCTTAGATACCCTTTCCACCGAAGTGGGTGATCAAGTGGCAAGATCCATTTGGCAAATTTATTTTAGTGAGTTTCCGCTAAATAAGAAGTAATGTAAGAATTTCTCAATATTTGTTGGTCATGAAATATGTACACATTTAATTTGTACATATAGATATACATGTTACGTACCACTTATCACCTGAGGCACTGGAAATTTGAGGAAATGCTCACCATCAATTCGAAAAACTTCCTTCACTTTTTGGGCAGGAATACTGTCACTTACAGTCCTAAGTAAACTTTTCGGCAACTTAAGTCCACCCTTGTAGAGATTAAGTACATCTTGAAAGCTGTCAAACTCTTTATTCCGATATACTCTTTCTAATGAAGGTTTAATGATCTTAGATACAGATTTCAACTCAAAAGTAGTAAAGTCAGAATTTTTGATTTGAGCAAATCGTTCATCTCTTGGGACATAAATTGAGCTCCATAATTTCACCCTGCTCTCACATTTTGGATCTGTGAAAATGATAGAGTATTACACGTTAATCGATCATATATAAACAACAGCTAATTTTCAAAATCAAATCAGAAAAGTTGTCTTAGATACCTTTCCCCGTTTAATGTTTTGTTGTATTTGGTATTGTCATTTTTTTTCTTACGTTAAATGAAATATTGAGGCCACATGAATAAGCATTGTTATGGAATATCGATCTCCCATTTATAACAGGAACCACTCGTTGGAATTTTATGAAGGCAAACTATGGGTTTTAAACACTTGATTTTAGGGATGTTCAAAGGTTTGGTTTAATTCGGTTTTAAACTAAAACCAAATTCAATCAAGCAAGTCGGGTTTGAAAAATGGAGAGCCTATTCATTTTTAGGTTATGGTCAGGTTGGTTGGATTTGGTTTGATTTGATTCATGTACACATTAGTTTTTGCATTTTTCAAAGTGATTTTCCTTTTTCTTTTGGCATTTGCGTAATTATGAAAACTTGGAAGTGATCTGATTCGAATGTTCATCATCATCAACTTACTCCTAATGATCTTCTTCAGACAACAATGCCTCACAACTTATATAATCAACTATTACCTACAGTTCCGTGCACGCACTTAACCAAATAGTTGCAAATACAATTTAAATCTTGTACAAAAAGTCGACAAACTAATTTTGATTTGTTATTCATTGCATATTCCTTCATAATACTTGTCAGGGACTCGGGGCTACAAATTAAATTTGTATATATGGTAGAGAAAAAAATCCAAAAGTAGCATTGATTTGTTATTCATTGGTTGGACCATTTTATAACGGTTTTGTTCAATTTTGGTTGGTTTAGTTCAATTAGTTTGGTTTGGTTCAATCAATTCTGAACGCCCCTACCCAACATCAACAACAAAAAAACTACAAGAAAATACCTTCAATTCAGGCCATCGGTGATGATTACCTCAAATTTTATTTTAGTATGTACTAAAACATGACCAAGCATAAATTAATAGAAACAAAATCATCGAACATCTTTTTGACTCATGTTAGAATGCAACCAATTAAAATTTTAAGGTAAAATATTTGAGCTTGTTTAGCTAGCTAGTCTAATAGATATAATTAAAAAAAAGAAAAATTTTTAAGTCATAACCAAGATAATAAAATTCATAAACCTAACCTTTCTTTGTTGGTGGCCTATTAGTTCTTCCTCTGCGAGGGTAAGGGTGTTTGCTTGACCCTCCAAGAATCGGACGAGCATAATCTAAACTCTTATCTGGTTTGCCCAAATCATTATATGTAGAATAATCATAGACCCTGTCCCATTCTTGGAGCTCCCCTTCTCCATGCCCTCTCAAGTTCGATAATTCTTCATCTCTATATTTGCGAAGTGGACCTGGTGTATCACTTGGAAGATATGTCTGCAATACATTTGATATATTTTGTTACTCAACAAATATATTCTAAAGAACAAATCCTTAATCCAGTACATAGCTAACTAAGATTGAGCAATCTACATGTGACAAGCTGTAGACACTCACGAAACACGTAATAACATATTGTTCATATAGTTTTATGAAGCGTTGCAAGAACCATAGTTTTTCTGAAAGTGCTCGACGTAACGAAATTTCAATTATGCTACATGTAAATGGTATATATATAAAGAATGCATTACCTTGTTGGCAAAGAAAATGCGAGGCTTTTGGTATTTATTTGCAGGATAAACCCAAGAGTTGCAGGAGAAGTGGATGGAGCCTTGGTTTGGAACACCTTCAAGTGTCAAACTTACAAGGAAGAACTCGTTGAAATGTTTATTCTCAATCTGAAATGCTCCTGGAATCCCTACTTCATCTTCCCACACAAAATGAACTTCGAATTCAGACTTATCTGCTGTCAAAGATGGGAATTTGCTAATCCAGCCTTCCACATATGCAGCCTTTCCAATCTTCCCTTTTAACCCCTTTTCTACAAATGTAATTTGAAAGTAATTAATCCATGTAAATTACTACCATCAGTCAATCAAATTCCATTATATATGGAAGAAGTTGTAGCCAAAAACCAAACGAAAGAGTGACACGGACGTGGGAGATGGATAACATGGTTTCACTTGTGATTGTTAAGTACTTTGTTGTCACTGAATTACAAAGAAACAACATATATATAATATAGTGTATCTTGACCTATTATTGCATATTCAACAATAACTATGCACTAAGCAACTTCATGTTATGTCATATTGCCTATCTCTATTGATAGATACTAGTCAAGTGCTTGTCAAACTCACGAATTTAAGAAAACTCATAAAGAAGAAGTAAATTCATAATGAAATTCATTTACCTCAATTAATATATAATTATTAAAATATATAATTATATAGTTAAAATACTATATAAAATAAAAATTATTTAAATGCAATTTAAATTATACTGAGTCAGACGAAAATTATTCATATTTTTTTATTTATAGCACTCAATATAAACAATTCAACATAATCATACAATTAGACACAAATAATCATTCAATACAACCAATTAAATAATATTTATTTTATTTTTTTAAAAAAACTACATATTTAATGTAATTTATTATTTTTATGTATATTTAAACTAGGAATAAAATAAATTAATCTTCCTTAAAAAAAAACTTATTTAAATCTCATTTGATATTGTTTTTGAATCCTTTTATTGCGCACAACAAGTTAAATAACACATTTTTCAATAAATAAAATTGTAAACTTAATATACTCGGTACATCAATTTACAAATTTACACTAAATTTAAGTACACCAAGTTGATTCATTTAACTCAGATAATAAATTCGTGCGTTTGACAATTATCTTCAGATTAGATGGTTGACCGAATTTGGAAATTATATTTCTTGTAGACATTCAAAAATTGAGTACACGTATTGTTCAGAAAGCCTGACTCCAATAAATTAGAAGATCTAGAAGTCAAAATCTATGAACTGGCCTGCAGATCTTCAGCATTAACAGCAGAATTTGTAATAAATTTTGGACCATTGGTCTTGATCTAATGTTCCAAAATTATTAGACAATTTAAAAATTTTTTTAAATAAATAATCCAATAAATTTTGAATCTCCAATGATTCAAAATTTACAGAAGTAGCTTTGAGATATTGGAGGTGATCTCAGCTATCAATTATCACATGTCCAACAAGCAATCCAAAACTGAAATTTAAAGCTATGAAATATATGTTAAAGAACCAACCAGGGTCAGCATTACGAGCACTAATCAACCGGAGAGACACTCCTTGGCCTGCACACTCACTCAGACGATCACATACTGAGGCACTGAAGTCGTTGAAGTCGAAGGAGTTCTTCTTCTTCATTATCACCACCGTCCCTTTGATCTGTTTGCCCTTCTTGCGGCAAAAGATGTCCGACAACATTGTCGTCTTCAAACAACAACACGACAATGCAAAAAGCAAATAATTTCAGTGCGACTGCGAGGAACTGTGGATGTAAGAGCCAGGAGGCAAAGGTTTAGTGGGTATATATTAATTATAGAGAAGAAGTGGAAGCAGTTTTGAGCTTTCGCCCACTGAATCCTATTGGTTCATCGAGATATGTGCATTTGAATTCTTGTTTGTATACTGATATTTGAGGCGTTTTACTGAGGGCGATGGAGCATTCACAGTGGGAAGCTATAATTTAGGTTTGAAAAAATAACTTCATTGTCCACTGTCGTTGACGGTGAGTCAACAGACATGACATAATTTAGTTTTAAAGCCAATTTGGATCCCTTTAACTTAAAGGTGACTTGCATGTTAACCCTTATAACTTGTCGGACTTCACAAGCGCATTAATGTCTAATCTTTTCTAGTTCAGAAGCCCAGAGATTTACCATTTCTTTATTCATTCAGAAGCGGTTTTCATTTGGAGGCTAACCAGCGTCCTAAAAATATCACCCAAACAGTATTTATTGCACACAGCATAAGGCTTTTTCACTATTTTTTTTTATTGCATTCAATTAATATTTTTTTTATTTTTAAAACAATATTACCCTTCATCTTTTTTAAGAGTTTATAATCAATTTCTAACAATGTCAGTATATTCATACATCTGAGTAGTATCTCCACAATACTTTTATTAATGTTTTTAAAAAATAATTTTTGTTCATTTTAAAATTAATATTTTAAAACGAAGTTTCATGAGATATTAATTAAGAGCAATATGGAGACATTATTTAAGTGTACGAAGATATAAAAATTCATCAGAAATTGATTATACATTTTTTAAAACTGAAAATTAGTTATACCTTTTGAAAAAAATAAAGGGTAATATTGTCATAAAAATAAAACCAAATAAATTATTGATTGGATGCAATCAAAAATAGTAAAAAAACATTAATTGTTACTCTTTGTGGGTACAATAAATGCTCTTTAACCAATGTTCTAACACATTTTTATTTTTTATTTTTATCTATACATAGATGCTCACTGATAAACCTCCTCATACGTATGCGAAGTCATATATTTATAAAGCCATTAACATAAAACCTCGTGGGGGAGGTCATATATATTTCTTCTATAATTTATTCATTCAGATTTGCATTTGAGTTGTTTATTGTTGATATATATGTGAAGTGTGCTGCCGAACATGCTACTGGTTCATTGAGATATGTGCATTTGAATTGTTAATACTCTTTTATTATTTTATATGGATGTAATTTTATTTAATTAGATAACATGATGTTACAACGGAAACTTACCTTGCCGAAGATGTAAAATTTTTATATACTAAAATATGTGTAAAAAAATTTAATTATATTAAAAATCATATAAGCATCATTTTAACCATTATTAATTTAGCTTGCTAGGGTCTGATTGACAAAAACGATTGGTATAAGGTCCTGTGGTAATTTTTTTAAATAACTGAACATACAAACAAATAATAATGATATACGTGAAAGGACAAAAATACTTTATATACTTGATACAACTTTACCGTGCATTGCGAAAAGATTCAGAAATATAGAATCTATTTATTAATGAACAATCTTTTTGTGTCAAAGATGAAGCAAGAAATTAAATTAGAAGAATAATTGAATACAGGATAACATATCATGTTTAGGTATGACAAACTGCAACGAAAAATAATAATTATACGTGACGATGTTAGAATTCTAATAGCAATATATACTAAAGTTAGATCTTGGAATTTAATATAAAATGTGAAGAGCCATGTAATCATTATAAATTTATAATAAGAACGCATCTTTTATGGTGCTAATAATAAATTTATGTTTTTTACAATAAAAAGGCATTAAAAAAACAAAAGTTGCAATATTTCAATACATGGCCTTACGCTAAGTTATTAAATATTTGCATGAAAAAGAAAGATTTTATAAAATGATAGTGTATATATGCAATATATATATATATATATATATATATATATATATCTATATATAACATTAAAAGTAAAAAGGAATGCGTTTAATAACTACACAAACTTTGAAGGAAAGATAGGGTTAGATTCCAAACGGCATTTGAGACACTGAAGTAAATATAAGTATTTAGCAGTCACATGTTTGTTGTCTTTTTGTGTTTAATTACTAATATATCTTTTCAAGGGAAAAAAGTTTAAATTTGAACATTGAAAAATAATATATTATTTCGCAGACTTGGTCAACATATTTAAATGCTATCAGTATCTAATTATTAGTTCTCTTTTTGGGGGCCAAAGTCAGAATTTAATCTTCATACATACGCTTTTGTCCCCAAAACTACAACTGCTTATTTTCTTATGTCTCCTCGTTTATTGTTGTGCGTATGATTTGAGACGTTGAATAGAAAATTATTTCGTGGGCACAAGTTTGTTATCTTTTTATATGCGCCCTGAGCCAATTATATAATTCACTGAAACTCTATATATATATATATATGAAAGAAGAATAGGATGGTCTCATTAAAAAGAAAAAGAGGGAGGGGGAGGTGAAGAAACTAGAAAAGAAATAAGAAAATAACAAAACTCCCCAATAAAAGTGTTTATCGGAGAATCTTCAATAATAATTGTGAGCCATTAGATGAAAATTTGATGATTTGTATTCAAAGATAAAAAAATAACTTAAAACTATGTATGGCCACCGACAAAAAAAATTCAAATTATTAAATTTCTATCCATTGATTTTTATTTTACTAGAGATATATATTGATTATAAAGAAACTCCCTTTAAACAGCCATAAATAAAACATAAAGGCAAAAATAATGACCCTTTCCTAAAATCGACTATTTTTATAAACAGACACAAAGCTTAACCATTTTTGTTTCTTCTCTAATAATATCTAATCAATGGATGTGAAATTAATTTATTAATTTTTAAGTTAATTCATACACATATTCATTTTTAAATAGTAAAACATTAATTTACCCCCTCACTGAATATTCCAGTCTTAATTTGGTTTCTTACAATCTAGTCTTTATTTTATCCTTTACTTATGAATTTAATTCAATTTAGCTTGTCATCAACTTTTTATCTCAATTTAGCCCCTTATATATAAGTTTAGTTTTAGTTTACTCATTTACTTATAAAAGTTAACATATTTTGTTTCTCTGTCTCAACTAAATTTAAATAATATATACTAACATTCATATTATTAAGGGACCAAATTAATATTAGGCACATAAGTGAGGGAGTAAATATAATTAAGATTGGATTGATAAGTACTAAAACTCAATAGACATTCTTAATGAATCAAATTGAACATTAAAAAACTATCTGTTTCTAATCCTCATGCACCTTGAGCCAACAACCGCACACCACTGGCTAATTGTCCGAGAAACTACAGCTGGTTCGTTTATTAGGTGTCTTCGTCTTTGTGTGCTTAATATAATAACTAAGCAATTTTTTCACGGAACATGAGATTAAATTCCCAATGACATTTAAGAAATTAAAATCATATAATATTTCTCAGGACCAAGTTGCTTATTAATTTAAATGCCACTTGTCTGCACGTGCCATGGCCCAACAAATACAACTTGTTAATTTATTATGTCCTATTGTATAATAAACGCCAAATATTGTCTGACTTTTTTTCACCCACTACTGTCCGACACTTTTATTCACCCACATGTTAGTTTTAATATTGTCTGACATTTATTCACCCATATGTTAGGTTTAAGTAAGGTAAATTTGAACCACAATGTTGGCCGGAAGCCATGAGAATCCCACTTCTGAGAAGGGGATTCATCAGCAACAGCCGCTGCCGCAGAACCAGTT
Organism: Delonix regia; assembly: GCA_037074485.1. NCBI lineage: Eukaryota > Viridiplantae > Streptophyta > Magnoliopsida > Fabales > Fabaceae > Delonix > Delonix regia. The sequence continues at coordinate 12,111,181 of CM073459.1, forward strand.
TCCTCAGCCTCCACGGCCTCCGCCACCTCCGAGGCCATTGAAAAACGCATCATGACTTCTTTAACGCACATCTAACCCCCATGCAGGTATTACAGTTAGATATCATAAATTTCCCAACAGGTGATCGGCTCCGTTGATTCCAAGCCTGTTCGTTCTGGCGTCCATCGTCGAAGTCGTTCTCTGAGGAAGAAGGGAGGTTAGCAATAGCATCCTTAGCATAAACGCTGAGTTTTGGGTGATGTGCCAGGGAGATCTTATAAATCTCTTTCCATGTCAGCATATAAGGTCTTCTATCATCACTTAACGGTCCAACTAGCCAAATACTAATGCGTGGCTAACAAAGGAATCCAACTTGATAATTTTTTAATAAAAGTGTAATTCCGTAAAAGATTAAATTGAAATTGAGCTAATTAATAAGAAATCAAAATAATATATATGTGTGTGTGTATATGCATGCGCATTATACCTTATAAACACTAATTAAAATCATAAATCTACCCTCTATCATATATTTTTCAAAAGCCAAAAAAAACCAAAAAATATTGTGATGATAATAGTTCTAATGGTATATACTTCTATTGCAATTGCAAGTCGATAATAGAGATGGCAATAAAACCCCATATTTGGGGATTCTTATGGAGATTGCTCAATTTGAGGATCCGCATTTAGGAATTTTTTTCTGTTAGGATGGAGATGGGAAAATTTTTTTCCCTAAAGGTAGTTCAGGGATGGGGATGGAATCAAGCTCCCTATCCTTTAAGATTTTTGTTTTTGACAATTTGACCTATATATATATATATATATATATATATTTATATATATATATATATATATTTATATATATATATATATATTTATATATATATATATATATATATATATTTGTAGTAGTAATTTTACTATATCTTCAAGTTTAACAAATGTAAATTCTTTTGCGAAGACAAAAAAATTGGAAGTGCAACTATTTTTAATATGCAAAATAAACTGTTTCAAATAGTAATATAAAATCATATTTAATTTGTTACTTAAACGAGTATATCTTGATTGATGCTTCAAATGTATAAGTTTTTTATATATTAAGTTGGTAGAAACAAAATTGATTAAAATAGCTAACTTGCACATGTGAAACAATAATGAAGATTTCACACATGGTGAAAAAGATGTCTTGATGTCAATACGACTTGAGCTTGATGTTTTTGATTTGTTAAACTTATTATTTCATTAAGATTTTGGACATATTTAGAATTTTCCATTTGACTTCTTTTTAAAATTTTTATTTTTTGAAATTTGATCAGAGCTTATTGGATAATATAAATAAAGAACATAAACTTTAAATTTATTTCTTTTCAATATCTTAATTTTTTATATTTATTATTACCTTTGTTTTTGTAATTTTTTTTTTTTAATTTGAAGTTCCTATAAGGATCTGCCTTCCTATAGAGAACGTGAATGGAAAGAAAATTTCTCCCCTAGTGATAAGTGAGGATGGACATGGAGGACCCCACCTTGTAAAAATGTCATCCCTAGTTGATGATGCATATATGATCATGAAAGGGAGAAAAATAGGTCAAATGGAAAAAATAAATAAATAATTAGTGCATGCACGTGCGTCAAATTAAATTTATTAGAGAACACATATATTTCGAGGCATAATTTGTAAATGAGTCTCTCTTTTTTTTTTTTTTGTAGAAAAACAACTAAATTTGGCATGTCCATATATATATATATATATATATATATATATATATTGCTATCATATAATTCTTAAATAAAAATATACAATTAGTTGTTTAGAAACAATTATTTTATATGTAATCTACTTAGATCATTTGAAAAGTCTATAAAACTAATTATTTGCATACATGTAATATTTGAAATTTAAATTTCATAATTTTTTTATATAAATATTATATGTACAAATCAAATTTAGACCAATATATAAAATGGTGTGTTTATATATATATATATATATATATAAACACACCATTTTATATACTGGTATAAAACTCTGACTCAAGTATTAATTTTTGGCTTATAATACTATTCCAAAAAACTTTACTTAGAGTACAACCTAGGCCAAATATTAAAGAAGGTTGGGTCCAATTCCGAGTCAAAATATGTATATTTTTATAAGTTCCAAGGCCCTTTAAGCATATTTCTTACATATCGATAATTTTAATTTATTGTTATTTAATTCAATATTTCATTTAAGGAGTCATATAAAAACAAATAAAAAGTAATGATAAGCAAGCAAACTTTCTATGTTGTTTTTTAAGAGGGATTTATTTGGAATTTCGTTGCGTGTAATTAGTTTATTTTAGTTCATGACAGGAAGTTAACAATAAGTAGGGTTTTTCTAAAGTTGGAGTAAATTATATTATTTTTTTTAAAATTAATTTAATTACATTTAATAATTTTTAAAAATATTCATTTAGTCTATTCTAATATATAACTAACTAAATAATTGCTCATTTCTCCTAAAAATAAAATTACTTACTTGCTTAAATGTTATAACCTGATATTAGTGTTTAATATTAACTCACTTGCCTTTAATTACTATAATAAAATTACAATTTTATATTGTGTAAAAAAATAATTTATTTGATAAAATATAAAGATGCATGGTACGACTTATATAAAGATGTTGGCATTAAAACCCGGGAGCAACTAATACAAGATGTCCCCAATGGAATTTAAAGAGATCAATAGGTTGCATTCATAGATTATTGTCTTTTAGGGAAGGCACAGTGTTTTAACTTGTATTTCAGTATATATGATTGTCTTGAGACTTATATATATAGCCACAAAAAATAAGCAAAATCGAACCAAATTGACTATTCCACATACTGGTGGCTCGAAAAACCTACGAAAAAAAGGTAGAGATGGTAAGTTCATTGTGATAATTGGAACGAAATTGTAATATGTTTTATGTTACATGTGTCATTAATTTTGTAGGAAGTTGAGCGTGGTGGTCTAGTTACAAGGGTTGATGTGTGGACTGTAGTCCATAAGCATGCTCATAGATCATTTGTTAGTGACGAAGCTAGAGTGATAAGTGTAAGTGTTTGTAACATAAGTTGTTTGTATTTTATTAGATTGCCAATGGAAATGAATTGTTACTAATTGCATTTCATGAGAAGATTGTTATAATTGAGACAGAGGATCCTTCATCTCAACCAATATTTGCTTATGATTCATTGGCTAGAGCTTTGGGGACTCAAGAACACTATGGCAAAGTCAGAGGAATGGGTTTAGGTGCCTATCTGACCTAAGTATTTGGATGTCGTGCACGTGATAATTCATCATTCATGCCCTCTTACAATGAATTGCAAAATGAAGTGGCACAGCTGAGGGAGAAAATAGCAGAGAGAGAAGTATGTGAATCACAAATTAGAAAATAAATTTTTATAACATATATATATATATATATAATTTATAAAAAAATTAAGTATAATTCTTAAAATAAAAATATTAAATGTAGTAAAAAAGCCATAAACCTTAAGCCATGTACATGACCTCATATATGAAGCCATTAATTTTAAACTCTGCATAGGACATCGTATATTCTCTGTACTGGAGAATCTAAATTTATTACATTTAAAAGGATCTAAGCCATTAAATTTTTATTAATGGTCACTGAAATTTGCATGAGTTATTTATCATTTATATGTGAAGCATTCTGCCGAACATGTTATTGGTTCGTTGAGATATGTGCATTTGAGTTGTTTGTAATTACTATATTATAATTTTATATGTGATGTAAATTTAATTAATTAGATAAGATGATGTTACGACAAAAAAAATTATTTGTCTTGATACATATTAATATAATAAAACATGTGTGAACAAATTAATTATATTAAGAAAATATATAAGCATTAATTTTACCATTTATTTAAGCTGAACCTTGTGTGATTGACAAATGATCTTTCAAAAACTATATGCTGTGAAAAAAATTACTATTTAAATGATTTAAAAAGATTGTTTGATAATAGAATCATAAAAGCTGCTTATGTAACTGACGGAATTCTCTTTCGAGCAAAGTCACTCCACTAATTACATAAGGATAATGACAAAAAGGTAACCAGGGTGTATATATAAGACCTTACACTACATTATTCAGTGGCACTCAGCCAAACACATCCTAAACCTATAACGGAATTCAGTTGTCTCCAGGTCCATGCTTACGTACAGCAATTCGTTACTGCTCGTATCCCGAGGAAGATTCTCCCCCAAGTGTAATATAGTCATTCCACCATGAAGGACACTTCTGCTCTCTTCTCCAACGTTCTCTGTTTCCTTCCTTTGCAGCTTTTTGGCCTTCACCGTTTGAATCTTGAGCACCTTCATTTAGGCCCCCAATCTTGACTCCTGCCAATGGATCATTTTCCCTAACTTTTGGGCTTTTGTTTGTGACAATTGCCACCCCTTCAGAGACAACCTTGTCCTCAAGGTTGAGGCCTGCAAATTGCTGTCTTTGGTGCTCGACAGATTCCCATGTAGCTTTATCTCGAGCTCTGCCTTGCCATTCGACCAGTATCTCATCATCACATTGTTGTCCTACATGTTGGCCCACAATTGCCAAAGGTTAGCTATCATGTGCTTGCCATTGAATCAGTGGGGTTTGTTGGTGTATAAAGTTGGCAAGGTCTCCCACGAATCTTTTTAATAAAGAAACGTGGAAAGTGGGATGAACCTTGCTTCCTTCCAGTAATTTAAGCTTAGGCTACTGTCCCAACTCACTACTCAACTTGATAAGGCCCATAGTATCATTTAGCCAGCATTTGTTTGGGTTTTGTTGCAACAGATTGTTGCTTATAAGGCTTCAACTTCAGCCAAACCCAATCACTGTTTTGAACTATTACAGTTAGGGATTGTGGTACTAGACAACAATATTGAAGAATAAGAAAAGAAAAATTGACACAAGATATTTACGTAAAAAATCCTTTATTATGAGGGATATACCATGGACATAAATGAAAAAGACTTTCACTAACTCAAGAGATTGTACAACAATTCTTTGAATGTAAGGAGAGAACAATCAAACTCTCTCCCTCAAAAAATAAGAAAACATACAATTCTCTTTCTAAAGTGGATGAACAACTACTTACTCTCTCAACAAAGGAGATTTCACTACTCTTACAAATTTTCATACTCAAATGCCAAACCCCAAAGGGAAAGGCTTTATTTTTAAGCATCCTTTTCAAAATTTTTCACCAATCTTATCTTCCACTTTTTAAAAAAGTGGCAACTTTATCTTCCACTTTGTCAAAAGATGCCAACCTTATCTTTTACTTTGTCAAAATGTGCCAACCTTATCTTTCACTTTGTCAAAAGTTGGCAACTTTATTTTCCACTTTATCAAAAGGTGCCAACTTTATCTTCCACTTTGTTAAAAAGTGCCAACCTTATCTTTTACTTTTTCAAAAGTGGCAACTAGTTTTCAACCAACTTTATTTTTCCCAAATTGGTTACAAAATTTCTATCTTTTCTTCATTGTCAAATAGTAGCCACCAAATTTGTTTGTACCTTTTTGACGATCTCCCACTTAAAGTCAAATTTGGTGGTTTTAAAGTCTTTCCCTTCTTGCCGTCTCTAGTTTCTCACATCTCTACTAGGCCAATAGAGGATCTACACCATATGAACTTATTGGTGTTCACTGGCTTTGTCAGTACATCTGTTACGTTATCATTAGTGGCAATCTTGGGCATATAAACTCTTCGTTCTTCTACCATTTCCTTTACAAGGTGATATTGAACTCCTATGTGTTTTGTTTTTGAAAGAAAGATTAAATTTCTTACAAGTTGCAAAGCACTTTGATTATTGCAATATACAAGAATTTTAAGTTGCTTGTGCCCAAGCACATCCAATAACTAATGCATCCAAATTACTTCTATGCATGCTTGTGTAGCTACCTAATACTCTACTTTTGTTGTAGACAAGGCCACAACAATTTGTAATTTGGATGACCAGCTTATCGCTATTCCTGTAAATGTGAACACATAACCTGTGGTAGATTTTTTTATCAATATATTAACAAAATCAGAATTAACATAGCCTTTAACACTAAATTCAGATCCTCCATAACACAATGCAGCATTCAAGGTCCCATTAATGTATCTAAGGGTCCTTATCACCGCATTCCAATGCTCTTTTCTATGATTTGCCATAAGTCTAGTGATAGTGCCTATTGCCTGAGCATTATCTTACCTCGTACAGATCATGGTATACATAAGGCTTTCCATTGCTAATGCATATGGTACTCAAGACATTTCTATCCTCTTTATTTCACTGTTAGGACTTATACTTGAGCATAATTTGTAATTGACAGGAAGAATGGTAGAAATTAGCTTACAGTCTTGCATATTAAAGCGTTTCAAGACTTTGTTTAAATAATTCTTTTGTGAAAGCCAAATCTTCTTATCTTTTATGTCCTGGTGAATTTGCATCCCTAAAATCTTGTTTGCTAGTCCAAAATCCTTCATATCGAATTCTCTAGCTAATTGTCTCTTCAGTTCTTGGACTTGATCTTTGTTATGGCCTGTTACCAATATGTCATCCACATACAATAACAAAATGATAAAATAACTTTCATCAGACCTATTATGATATGCACAATGGTTTAAACTTAGTCTATTGTACCCAAGGTTGATAATGAAGAATTAAATCTCTTGTATCAACATGTTGGCGCCTGCTTTAAACCATATAGAGATTTAGTTAACCTGCAAACCAAGTTTTTTTTCCCTTTTTCTTCAAACCCTTCTAGTTAGAGCATATATATCTCTTCTACAAGTTCTTCATGTAGAAAAGTTGTTTTCACATCTAATTGCTCTAAATGCAAATCAAATGTAGCACACATAGCTAGGACCACTCTTATAATTGTAAGTCTGACAAATAGTGAAAATACCTCATTGAAGTCAATCCCTTCTTTCTGAGCGTATCCTTTCACCACCAATCTCGCACAAATATCTTTCTACTTTGTCATTTCCATCACGTTTGATTTTGTAAACCCATTTGTTCCTTATGGCTTTCCTTCCTTGGATCAGTGGAACAAGTTTCTATGTTTTGTTTTTATGCAAGGCTTCCATCTCTTCTTGCATTGCTGTCATCCACGGGGAAGCATCTAGACTTGTTATAGTCTCTTGAAATGTTGATGGTTCCCCTTCCTCCGTGAAAAGACAATATGCATTATGGCTTGCCAAAACATAATTTGAGTACCATGATGGTGTACTCCATTGATGGATTGACCATCGGACTTCCATGCTAGTCTCATTTGGTTGTTCTTCCTCGTGCTCAGGTTCCGCTTCAAAAGAATTATTATCTCTAGTTTGAATGGTAGTAGTTTCTTTTGTAGGTTCACTCTTTTTTACATCTATACCATTCTAATTGTGTACAAAGAAAGTTTAATTTGACATTTTCATTTATTTACAACTAAGCTTAACTAGATTTTAAATCTAAGCCACTCTAATTGCATAGAAAGATATTTTAATTTGACATTCTCATGTGATTCAAGAGCCCAAAAGAATACGTGATATGCAAATAGAAAAGAAATTTGAATTTGCACCACAAATTGATAATGTGTTTAGGAGTGAGAGTATCTTCGTTAATCATATCAACAAGAAAATATCCAAATTATTTAAATTTTTAAAAAGTGATAGTTTAAGAAGTATTTTCAATTCTAAAAGTTAGATGAGGTATTTACAATAATTGACCTAAAATATTTTTTAAAAAATATTTTCATTTTTTAATGTTTATTTTACCATTAATTAAATTTATGGAGGAAGAGGTTTATGAACACCCCATCCTAAAATAAGAACAAAACAAAAATTTTAAAAAATGAAAAAATAAAAAATAAAAAATAAAAAAGATAAACCAAAACAAAAAAATGGAATATGAAAAGAAAAATAATAAAAAAAATGAAAAACAAAATACCAAGTCAAATATGAGAAACAAAAAAAAAATCAAAATATGAAAATCAAAATACAAAATCCAATAAAATATGAATAGCGAAATACCAAAGATCATAAAAGTGCATAAACCCATACCTCTACACACACACACTGCACCCCAGGCAGCATAGGGAGGAGAAGACACATGCCAACTAGACCCATGACCATGGCTTAAGCATGCGGGTTTGGAGACGAGTGAAAGAAGGATGGAAAACCAAGCGAATAAGGGATGCAGCGTGAAGGAGGGGAGTGCATGCAAAGGTGAAAAGGGGAGCCTACACATTTTTGGGGGGGCGAAAGTGCAAGAAAGTTGAAAAAAAAAGCGTGGGGGGAGCTAAAGAAAGGAGGAAGCTGAAACCGTGGGTGGGGAAGGACGAAGGGAGGAAGATTAAGTAGAGAGGAGTCAAGTGCATGAGCTTTACCAGCATCCCTTTAGCAAAGACATCAGGTGAGCTCTCATGCAATGGGAGAGACCGACGAAGAAAGAGAGGAGGCCGAGGCTGAGAAGGAAGGAGCTTCAACCTTCAGCCTCTGGGGGTGGTGGAATTAGAGGGTACGTGCCTACTCTTGGAGCAAACTAGTTTGACTACAAGCACCCCTAAGAGCGTAAGTTCACAGCCAGCTTCTTTAACTGGTTTCTGCTCAACGTCACACTCGGGACCCCCATTGGAGTCACCTTCGTCATTCACGTCAGCACAAAAGTTGCCTGGGACAAAGGCTTCATCATCTCCATGTCTTGTTCCGCTGTTGCCCTCATCTTTGTTGCCTTAGGAAAGCATTCCTATCGTGTCTGTGTGCCTAGAAATAGCCCTCTCTTGAGAGTTCTAGAGTTGTTGGTGGTGACAGTCAAGAACTAGAAGGTGGAAGCGCCCTAGAATGCCGATGAGTTATACGAAATCAAAAATCGTCACTCTTCCACACATGAAAAACCCATTCCTCACACTAACCAATTTAGGGTACTTAAAAAGGTAGCCATTCTTCCTAAAGGAACCATAAAAGCCAAGAAATAGCGAGTGTGTAGAGTGACACAAGTGGAAGAAGTAAAGATCCTTATGAGGATGATGCCAACTTTGCTGAGCACCATCATTATGAATACGTACCTAGCCCAACTCCAAACTGTGTCAGTCCAACAAGGCTTCATCATGAACGGCCACCTCAGAGGCTTCATGGTGCCTGATGCCTTCATCCCTGTTATCCCCTTGTTCTTCATGTCCCTCCACGTCCCTATCTACGAGTTTGCCTTCGTGCCCCTTTTCCGGCGCATCACCTGCCACCGTAATGGCATAACACACATTCAGAGAGTTAGGGTTAGTCTGGTTCTTTCTGTCATCTCCATGGCTGTCGCGGGGGTCGTGAAGGTGAAGAGGAAGAACGCGTTCAGCCAATAACAGCATCAGATCAGCTTGTTTTGGCTGTCGTTTCAATACGCCATCTTTGGCATCGCTAACATGTTCACCCTCGTAGGCCTTATGGGGTTTTTCTATAACGAAGCACCTTCAGGGATGTGATCTCTGTCCATGTCATTCTCATTTCTTTCGTTGTCCATCGGGTTCTACTTGAGCACGGTTTTCGTTGAGCTCACTAACTCGGTGACCAGAAAGCTTACGAGTAACCCGGTTGGAAGGGAAGGACTTTCCCTGCAATAGGGAGAAGAGTCTGTTTATTGTCAATCTTGTTCCTCGAAACAAGCTCGAATTCACTGTTGTTCTGGAGGATGTCACATCAAGTCAAAATTATGGCAACTGCGGTCTGATGGTCAAAGGAGTCCAAACGAGTGTGACAGGAAGAGCATGGCGGCACTGCATGGGTCCATCGTTCTTCACATTGTAGGTTTGTGTGGATCAAGGTAAAATATCATTCTCTTGCATGGGCTTCTTTCCTCACTCTCAAATCAGGACTCACTTCTTAGTGTGTATTGGGGGTTACAGCACTTCATTTTGTCTTGAGAACAAAGGTTTAATGTAGTTCACGTTATATTTACGGTCAAGTTGTCTCGGCATTTAGTGTGTAGTAATCCCACCTAAGTGAACAGTAATTGTTCTTTGGGTTCGAGTTCTTGTTACACCATTTGATAGCAAGAAAATATTTTCTTCTTTTGGTGTTCTAGTAAAGAAAACACTGGCTACGAATTTTTATATATGTAATATTGTTTAATTATATTTTGATTTTGTATCATTTTAATTTTATTTTTAAATAGTCGTGTGAGAACGTTAATCTCCTTAGATATTTGAGAATTAATTAGTAAAGCTTGCGTGAGATCCTTAATTTCCTTAAGTCTTGAAAGTTAATATCTGTTTTCAAAAATACAAAGTTAGTGTGATTCCAAAATTAAAAACAAAAGAGTTTATTTTGCCTATTGTTTGTAATTAAAAATTCTAAAAATATTTTTTTCGTTATAATATCACTTTTGAAATTCAAATAAAATCCAAAAATTCAAAAAAGGAAAGGAGAAAGGAAGTGATGTTAAATTGATTTCATATGTTAAAATACACCAATCGAATTTCAATCTCGTTTTGTATATGTAAATTTGCTTAACTTCAACTTTCCTGTTCATTTCCCAAAAATAAAAACACTAACCAATTGACATGTCTTTCTATGTTAAACTACGTGGACTTTATTCCCCATCACTTGCTACGTAGGCCTTAGGAGCTGATCCTATATTAAATACGTTTTTGGTAAATATTTTATTTTTCTTCCTTTATTTTATTATCTTAATTTCTTCATTATTTTATTTTTTTGTGTATAATCGATAAGAGTAATTCTTATTAGAATTAAGGCCATATAATTTTTGCATAATCAACTTTAGGTATTTGTTCTTAGGAACAAGTATTATGGGGTGTCTAACACTTTTCCCACATACAACCAACTCTCAAACTTAATCTTTGGTTCACAGACCATCTTATCAATTTAATTGATTTTACAAAATTTGTCTTTTAAAAATTTTGGTGATAATTCCTAAATTTTGGTTTTTATTTTTGTAAGCAAAGATTAAAATAATTATTTTCTTGGGCCTTGCGGTCACATTTCAAGTGTGACAAGGTTTTTCAACAATATGATAGAACCAGGTACCTAAGCCTTCCTCAAATTATTTAATCATTAATTAAGTTAATAAAATGTTAGTTAATATATAGATTGAATGAGATATGATTTATTTTTAGAAAAATTACTTCTCATATTGATGTTATTTGATGGTAAGGCAATAAATTCAGATTTTTGACATTCAAGCCCTCAAGCACGTATTTCGTGAAAGAGAAATCGAAAAAGCAGAGAAAGAACATGTGAGGGAGAAGCTAAACAAAAGGGAATTTCAGTAATTTGAGTAGGGACACGTGGCAAATGACAAAATTCTTATTTTGGTCCTTTACTCATTTTTTCATTTCCATTTTAGTTCACCCTTCCTTGAAAAATTTAATTGGTCATCCTTTATTTTGGTCTGTGTTAACCTATTGTGAAAAAATTGCTCACTTGGCCGTTAAATGCTGATGTGGCATGTTGTTAAATACTGATGTGGAACCAACTCACTTACTCTCCTGCCACATCAATTGTCCGCTGCTATAAAACACCCATCCACCTGAAAACACATTTTGTAGTTCATCTCTGGGGCTTTATCTACGCTGCTCCTCTTTGCTGCTATCATAAGAAACTCGCTGCATCCCCCTTCATCTATGACGCCACCATGCTGCAGTTCGTCTGTGTCACACGAAGGAGGGAGAGACACACACTTTGCCATAGAGAAAGGCTAATAGGATCATTAAAGCTGTAACTGTATCTATATTACGCGATCTAAGTAGACACAGGATACATAGGGAAATTACCTCCTCTTTCACCTATGTTTCACAGTACAGTAGCAGGTCGAGGCAAAAGAATGTGAATAGGAAATTTGTGAAGGCACCGATTTTTCTAATTCTATACTCCAAAATCTTGCTCTTTAATATCTTCCCTAATTCTCTTCCTTGGTAAGCTTCATTCTAACCTTAAAGCTGTCTTACCCATCATTTTTCTTTAGATTAATTTCCCTACTATAGTTTATCATTCATCAAATTTTGCACATTTGCTTTTGCTTTTCCTCTTTTTTTATTGTTTCATCACATTGGTTTTTGAGATCTGGAGGTTAGAAAATTCAAGGTGGGTGTGACGGCTTGTCAATCATGGAATTGCTGATACAAGAAGTAAAAGCGTATTCTAATGAAAGAGAAGAAGAAGAGGAAGCAGAGACAGTTAGAGAGGAAAGCAGCAATAGTAAGAATTACCATCTTTCTCAATAAATTACGACAGCCAATTGATACGTTGTCCAATTTATAGTTACGGTATCGTACCACAGCCAAGTGCTGATCAAAGACACTGCTTTATAAATAATAAATACAAAGAGGCAGAGGATGAAACAACATTGTCAAAAGGGTACGAAGAAAGTAAATGTGGACGAGTTTAGGTACCGAGTCTTTAATACATGAAGAAAAGCGGAAAGCTTGCCTCATATGACCAAAATAATACTAATAAAAAAAAATTAATTGACTTCATTCTGAGCATAATGTCCTCATCTCAGTTTATAATATATAAGTTTTGCTAGCACTCGTCCTGTACAATTGTTATTCTTATGCATAAACTCTTTTACAGGAGCTTTCACTTAACTAATCTTGCATCTTCATTGTAAGAAAAACCATAATTAACGGGTAGAGTAGCACTTTTCTTAAAAAAGTGGTTGAGAAATTTACTAAACTAAAAAGATTTTTATTAAAAAAAAGAATTGCATGTGGGCGAAGTTTGTTGTCACGTTAGTAATTTTATTCTTAAGCCTAAGAAATTTTGCTTTAGGTCTACTAATTTCATTTTGCCTTAGTAGTCCGAACAAACCACTGGGGGCACTAATGAAGGTGGCTTCATTGGTTGTGCTTCACTGAAAAATGAGAAATTTTCAACAATTCCTACTCCTTATTAATTGACTCTCTCTTTGTTAGCTATATTTTGCTATAAATCACTTTTTCCCACTTTCTTTTCCTACTCACACCCTTCTTGTTTATCGACGTAGCAGATAGGACCAACGTCAATAAAGCCCCAGAGGTTTTCGGGTGGGTGGGTGTTTTATAGTAGCAGAGAACTAATGTGGTAGGAGAGTGAGTGAGTTGGCTCCACATCAGCATTTAACAATAGTCCACATAAGCATTTAACGGCCATGCCAATGGTTTCTTCACAATGAATTAATATAGAGACTAAAATGAAGGATGTTTAGCTAAGAGAGGGACCAATTTGGATTTTTAAAGGAAAGGGGGACCAAATTGGAAATCGGGGGATGATTAGCACTACAAAAAAAGCTATACATAATGACTAAACTTAGCCATGGTTATTTTAACCGTGGCTAAACCAAGTCTTAGCCACGGTTACCCTAACCGTGGCTAAGTCATGGATTTAACCATAGTAAAAAACTAACTGTGGCTAAATTAAGCATATGTTACTATGGTCAAGACTATTTAAGGCTTAGCCATGGTTATTGTATAACCGTGGCTAATGTTTGTCATAACCACAGTTACATACATAACCGTGGTTATGTGTTGTCCCAACCATGGTTATTACATAACCGTGGTTAGGACATTTATTACTACCCTCAATTGATTTCATCCCTTTAGCCAACAATGCTTTTTCCTCAAGAAGTTAAATTTCTTCATTTTTCCTAACGAGCTCTCTGGCCACTTTCACTGCTTGCTGTTGTCTCCCTTATCGTTGGCGATTCTACCCATCCTTCGTAAGTATCTTGAACCACTGTCATTTTTTCTTTTCTTATTCTTCGATCCCCTTAGTTGTTGGTCCTTAGCCCATTGCCGGCCAACCACTGTGACCCAGCAACTCTCAGTAGCTGTGACCCTTGCCAGACATTGCCGTCAACCATTCCATCACCAGTAAGGTTTTTTTGTGTGTGGATATTTTATGTTGGAAAATAAGAAATATATATATATATATATATATTTGTTTTTTTAAAAAATATATGATAATAATTGTTTTAAACTATTCTGGACTCTTAAATTTACTGAACATTTGCAATTTGTTGGGCATATGTAAATTTGATGGTTGTTTTAAATTGAACTTTTGCTAGACTATGAAATTGTTTTAAACTATTCTAGACTCACAAATTGTTAAAATTGAACTTTTGCAGGATTGTGATGTAAATTTGCTAGGCATATGTGATTAAATTTCTTGGACATATGTAATTAAATTTGTAGGAAACCCTTTTATATTATATAAATGAATAATGTTAAATTGAACCTTTGTGAAGATGATTATAAATGTCATTGCCTATACTATATTTCAATTGCAATTGTGTATGTTTAATGAATTAATGATAGTATTATTGATATGGACATGATTTTAATTTTTACTTCTAATTGATATGACAAAATGTGTTGTCAAATTATTTAGGAAATGGATAAATCTTAGCTTGTTAAGCCTTGAAATTATCTTGAATATTTAGAGGGATTGGATGGATTCTTAGACTTTGCATTTGCTAATGGAAGTATGGAGGGAAGAATAATTTGCCCATGTCCTAAGTGTAGGTTTAAGAAATGGCAAGTTTAGGGAGTTGTGCATGACCACCTAATAATTAAACCTTTCCCACTTGGTTATGATTTCTAGGTGAGGCATAGGGAGAAAATCATAGAAGAGTCTTATGAAGAACTTGAGACAAGATCACAAGTGAGAGAACTATATATGTCTAGAGATAATCTTATGGAAGATATGGTTTGTGATACATTTGGAATTCATCAAGGAAATGATAATAGGGATGATGTTAATTGTGCAATTCTACCATCAAACCCTATGATGAATGACAATGCAAAAGAATTTTTTGAATTAATTTCGGATGGCCAACAAAGCTTGTATGAAGGGTGTGAGAAGTACTCCAAATTGTCTTTTTTGGTAAAGTTATATCAAATCAAGTGTTTGTGTGGAATAAGGGATAAGGCTATGTCAATGATACTTGACTTGATGGCAGATGCATTTGAACATGCCAAACTTTCATTGTCATTTTATGAAGCTAAAAAAACCAGTAACAAATTAGGACTAAAGAGTAAATAGAGATGTGTGCATAAAGTACAACACATCTAGATGGAAACCAAAGAGTAAGGGTGAAAAGAGGATGAAGAGACATGGAAAAACATTAAGATACTTCCCATTAAAGCCACAATTATAAAGACTATTCATGTCATCTAAAACAGCTGAGCATATGAGATGGCATTATGTGGACAACACCAATGACAACATGATGCAACATCCGAGGGACTCAAAGGCATGGAAGAGGTTTGACATAATGAATCCACAATTTTCCTTGGATCCTCGTAATGTACCTTTAGGTTTAGCCACTGATGGCTTCAATCCATTTGGAAATTTGAACACAAGTTATAGCATTTGGCCAGTGGTTATTATAAATTACAACCTACCTCCCTGGAT
Source organism: Delonix regia (assembly GCA_037074485.1). Classification (NCBI taxonomy): domain Eukaryota; kingdom Viridiplantae; phylum Streptophyta; class Magnoliopsida; order Fabales; family Fabaceae; genus Delonix; species Delonix regia. Next base: position 12,126,564 of record CM073459.1, read on the forward strand.
GTGCATGAAACAAAGTTCCTTTATGTTCTCAATGATTATTCCAAGTAAAAGGGCACTAGGGAATGATATAGATGTGTATCTGTGACCATTAATTGCGAAGTTGAAAAAATTGTTGATTGGTAAGTTAAGTAATGAAAACTTTGGATCTAAGTTGTATGTTTTAAATACATATACTAACATTGACTCTATAGATAAGGAAGGACATATAACTACCAGACAGTTAATAGTGCATGATGTTGGGGCTTTACCTCGAGGACATAGGGTTGTAATGAGCTTTAATGACATAAACCAACCAGTTGGAGACTCCAACGGCTTGCTTGGTGTTCTTTTAGGAAACGTTGCTAGAAACTTCAATGCATTCCCTATCAGTTATCCATATTGGAGGCTTATACCTGGAGAATACAAAGATAATGTGTTTAAGGAAATTATACATGTATGAGTTAATTAGTCTTGCACTTCTCCTCAAATTTTGACCTCATCATTCATTAACGGCTACATTTATTCTTCTAGGCTAAGTTTGTAGCGGAGAATAGATCTAGAAATTATATTTTAAGTTCGATAGGGGCAAAGTGGAAGAGTGCATGGTACGACTTATATAAAGATGTTGGCATTAAAACCCGGGAGCAACTAATACAAGATGTCCCCAATGGAATTTAAAGAGATCAATAGGTTGCATTCATAGATTATTGTCTTTTAGGGAAGGCACAGTGTTTTAACTTGTATTTCAGTATATATGATTGTCTTGAGACTTATATATATAGCCACAAAAAATAAGCAAAATCGAACCAAATTGACTATTCCACATACTGGTGGCTCGAAAAACCTACGAAAAAAAGGTAGAGATGGTAAGTTCATTGTGATAATTGGAACGAAATTGTAATATGTTTTATGTTACATGTGTCATTAATTTTGTAGGAAGTTGAGCGTGGTGGTCTAGTTACAAGGGTTGATGTGTGGACTGTAGTCCATAAGCATGCTCATAGATCATTTGTTAGTGACGAAGCTAGAGTGATAAGTGTAAGTGTTTGTAACATAAGTTGTTTGTATTTTATTAGATTGCCAATGGAAATGAATTGTTACTAATTGCATTTCATGAGAAGATTGTTATAATTGAGACAGAGGATCCTTCATCTCAACCAATATTTGCTTATGATTCATTGGCTAGAGCTTTGGGGACTCAAGAACACTATGGCAAAGTCAGAGGAATGGGTTTAGGTGCCTATCTGACCTAAGTATTTGGATGTCGTGCACGTGATAATTCATCATTCATGCCCTCTTACAATGAATTGCAAAATGAAGTGGCACAGCTGAGGGAGAAAATAGCAGAGAGAGAAGTATGTGAATCACAAATGGTTGCACGACATGAGCAAATGACTGCTGAGCACATAGAGTTGGTTGATAAGTAACATTGAATGGAAGCCACAATGGCTTTTATTCTACGAACCATTCCTGGTCAAGTGCTTCCTGAACTTGGGGTAATCATCACTTTGTTTTCTATTATATATGAATAAAAGACTGTTTATATATTATGATCATTAACACACTACTAACGAGATGTTCTATGATTTTAATTTTAGATTCCGAGTGATCAATGTAGTGGAAACACAGCTTAACAAGCAAGCCCTTCATAGCATTACAGTTATATGAATGATTAGCTAGGATGAACTTTGATTATAGATCTGTGTGTAACTTGTTCTTTTTTGTTTATGTATTTATATTTTCAAAGACAAAGACATATATTGATGGGTAAATAATGATTAGACAATTGTTATTTTGAATGGAAGGTGTTAGCTTGTTTGATTGATAAATTAGGTTGAAAAAAATTGGGTAGAAAAGAATATTTGTATATAATAATGACAAAAAATTTTAAAAAAATGCCATCATAAATACAACGACGATTTAAAATACTTAACGACGGTTAAACATAACTGTCATTAAACTAGACTTAATGACAGTTACAATAACCGTTGTTAAACCAGAGTTAACAACGGATATATGAAACCATCGCTAAACCACAAAATAATGATGGTTGATGGTAGCCGTTGTTAGGTTGCGCTATAGCAACGGTTTTACCGACGTTTACATATAACCATGGTTAAACCAGTCCTGACGGATGATTTGGCAATGGATATTTTAGCCATCATTAAACTAATTTACCACGGCTATAATCGTCATTAAGTAGTTAGGACCCCGTTTTTTTGTTGTGTAGGAGGACCAAAATGAGGTTTTTGCCAAATAAAAACACAAGCTATTTCATTTGATGCATACAAGGGGATTCATACTTAATTTAATCTGAGTTGCGATGGAGAAGTGTGGTAACATATCTCTTTCCAAATAACCACAATCAAAACTTTTTTATATTATTAATTAATTAAAATAAATGTTAACGTTTAATTAATTTCACATTCTTCTCATAAAATTCAATTGTAATTATATTATATTTTATTTTTATTAATAAGTATTCTGAGTCTAATTATCTTATAAGTAAATTACTTAATTTTCTAATTTTCTAATTGAATTAATAATTTCCTTTTGATATTTTAATTAAAAATAAATATATATATTTTTTTAAAAATTTTCATTCAATTAAATATTATTATCCAGTTTTGGAGATTGTATTTTAGCAGCCCCATAAATTTTTGGTAATTTTAATATATTAAATGTATAATTTTATATATCTCCAATATAAGAATATATATATATATATATATATATGTATATATATATTGGTAAGTGTTGCCCATCAGGGAAGCAACTAGGATACATACAAAATAATTATTCACATATGGATGAAAGGAAATCAAATCCTTCTATTGGAATTTTTTTTTTCTACAGAGGATGCACACACAAACTTTGACTAATATCTTTATTAATGTAACACTAAAGTTGATACATCATGACATGAGGACTTATCATACTCTACAAAAGTCTAAATATTCCATTTTCACTAATCTTATGGCATCTCACATGACACATCCTATTCCATGCATTTTCTTGCCACTCACATCATACTAACAATAGTTCCATGCATTTTCTAATTCCTATATTATTATAAAACCTAATGAATCCTCAATTGAAGACTACAAACAATACAGTTAACAGGCGTAGATCGCCTTTAGATTAAAATACTATTAGGAATCCCCTTCCCAGTTACTCCTGTTTCGCTTGTAGGATAAAGCAAGGTGTATGGCATATTGATTGGACCATGTTGGTTTTTAAGCTTCTCATCAATGTTATCTTTGTTGATTTTTTCCCTAATATCTCTCAGTTTTCTTTTGAACTTCTCAAATGCCTCTAAGGGCTCTTCGTCTAACATCCAATACATGTCTCTTTCTCCGAGGTAGGACTCATTAGAACTATGCCTCGACAAGATCGCTAAAATAGATAGAGCAGTTAGGGTTTATGCCTTGGGTGTAACAATTCTCAAGAACGCTTTCTCTAGATTTTTCTAAAGCTCATTATTCTCAAGGCTTTGAGGCATGTAGTCTCTGCACTTGGTTAGACGGTTTAAGATATACCCTCCATATGGGTATTGTCCAAAGTTAACAGCTGCATGAAAGGCTGAAGCAAGCCATATGATAATGGTGCAAGATTCTATCAACTCCTCACAAGTTTGCATCTCAGGCCACCATTGCTCGTCTTTCTTGTCACCATGACCCACCTTGACAAGTTCCTTCCACCAAGACTGGAGCTCAGAGTCTTGTTGAACAAGTTCATCTTTTGTGTAGTAAAAGGAACAGTAATCATAGACCCAAGTTTTGATGGCAAACTATATATCTAGTCCATCAACAGCATAAGGGTAATCTTCAATCACAAGTCAAAGGCCATATGGAGAATTTGGATCCCCAACAGCCATTCCTCTAGATATCAAGCAAAAAGATAACAATTATTATTATCATAATTAAATTTGTTATATGTATAATAGCTTGAAACATAAAAGAGTGTTTGTATATGTCTTGTGTTGCTAAATTAGAGTTATATGAGACATATAAAGATAGGCCCTCCATCATTAAATCCTATATATGGACCCTTAATGTCTAGTAGCTAAAAAAATTTCTTTTGCTTCTGTAATGGCTTGGTTCTGTAAAGTTCAGCTTTTGACAAGATCAGCAGGTAGTGCTTGCTCAGTGAAAACGGAAACACTTGCTAAGTTTACTAAGTTCCTGCAAAAGTTTTTAAATTATCAAGAATGAGGTATAAGTATTTGTAATGTGTAATACTTATCAAATGTGAGCTTTGGCTTAGTGGTAAAGCAAGTTATCCGGAGCCAAAGGGGTGTGGGTTCGAGATGTAGCTCCCTTCTCCACCAACATTTTTATGGTGCTGACACGTGTCACCTCCCCCAACGAAAAACATAGCTTCTTTCCTCCTTTGGATTTCTACTTTTTGCTTCACCAACCGCCACGTTCAACCTCTAGCCACCTCCCTCCATCACCAGCAAAGGTTTCTAGGCGGCCACCGCTTGCCGTTGGCCGGTGACAACCACTTTTTCCGGTGGTTTTTGTGGCATAGTTGTGGCAGCGACTTTTTATTGATTTGATGATTTTTAAGTTGTTTTTTTCATGAGAATGATACTAGGAGAATCATTTTTGGCCCCTTTCCATTGAATTTAAGCTTTGGAAGCATGATTTTAGCTATGTTTTTTAGAGTTATTTTGATAGGGACTAAACTGAAAAGTTTTGAAATTTTGGGGTTTTCAGAAAATGATGAAATTTCAAAGTTTGATGGGTTTAAATTGGTCTTATAAGAACAATTTTACAGTGTATGACATGAAACCTTAGTGTTCTTCATGGATGAAAGGAAAAAAGTATGAAATGGGGGACTAAAGTGAAACTTTAGAAAGTTTTTAAGGTAGTGAGTGTAAATTGACGAAAATTCTGGCAAAAGTTAGGGGATGGAATTAAGAATTTGATCTAGGGCTTGTTTAGAGTAATGAGAAGGGAATGGAATATCAAATTGGAAATAGCAATATGAATAAGTAAAGAAAATATGTAATAAAGTAATGAGATAGGATTATGGTAGTTTTATGGCTTTGTTAAAGCATTATAATCAACCTAAATTGATGTGTTTAGTGATGGGAATTGAGGAAAGTATATTCTTATGTTATAGGGATTGTAGGTGAAACCAATTTTATAATCAAGAGAGATTAGCACACGTCAGCCATTAGGTAAGCGGTAGCTTTTCCCACTGTATAATTACCATTGTAATTATGGTAGCAAACTTGTTAGACTTATTAGCCTTGCATATGACCTATGAATTATGATTGATATGTGATGTGCATGTAAAATTTGCAAAAGAGAGGTTTGAATAAAAGAAGGAATGTTTTACTAAAGAATTAATATTGAAAAAGGGAAAATTTATAAATGGCAAGTCCTTAGATTTAGGAAGGACAAGATAAGACGGATGATTTTAGTGTGAGCTTGTGACTCACGACCATATTGGTGATTTACCCTAAGATGCTGTGTGCTCGTGACCGATATAAATAATCTGAGGGATACATACCCTCGACCGTATGGGTGATTTACCATGAGATGCTGTGTGCTCTCGACCGTATGAGTGATTTACCCTGAGATGCTGTGTGCTCTCAACCGTATGAGTGATTTACCACAAGATGCTGTGTGCTCTTGACAGATGATGAAACTGCATGGGCCACGAGTCCATGACCGATACTTTAAATCTGATAGTCCTCCTTAGAATCTAGTTCTTATGCTAACGGTATTTTGAATAAAAATGAAGGTTTTTACCTAACTTTAACAAGTATCCATAGGCTGAGTTTCCTTAACAATTTGATGTTAACTGATGGAAAGGATTCTCTGAGGGTTGTGGATCCTTGACCGTGAAAATGTGATTTCCAAGGGTTATATACCCTTGACCGATTTAAACTTTCCATGGAGTGACTGTTATTGCTTGTTATGGTTTAAAGTGTAAAGGTTTAAATCATAAATTGATTTATTACTGGAAATGCTACCTGTTTATGTTTTAATGAATTTTAGGCAGCTATCCTGGGCAGTTTGCTGATCAAGAGGGCTAGAAGAGCCCTGTTGGCACTGTTGACATTTTGTTTCTCCATTTTGTTCAGATTTTTGTTGTATTGGATATGCAAAATGGTAAAAATGTAAATAAATGTAAATGATATGTATGACTACAGGTAGATTCCCCATTCCCATGTGTTGTAGTTGTCTCTGGATTGAATTGAGAGTTGAGCTCTCTTTTATGTATAATATTGTTTTGGGCAGATGTTTGTAGAAACTTCAGGAGGTCTCAGTTATAGAGGAGACTCTACCGAAATTTCTGTAAATTTGATTTGAATGTGAATTTGCTTGGTTATGAATGTCTATTATGTATGATTGTAACTCAGTTAAGAACCAACTTGTTAGGCTTACAGAGGTGGGCTAGTCTTGTTATTTGTGTCAATTACACTTTGGGAGTTGGGGTGTGACAAGAGTGCCTTTATCAAGTTCAGTCCTTTTCCCCAAAAAAATGATTACTATTGTTTTTATGTTCATCATGCCGTCATGCCTGTTGTACTGCTCTTCTAGAAGACAATTGCTTGTTCAGATATAGTTGCTCTAAGTATTATATGTTGCACTTAAAAATGCAAGAAAAATAAGTAAAACAATACTAAAAGAAACAAATAGACAAACAAACAAACATGTTGATATATATAAAGAATGCATTACCTTGTTGGCAAAGAAAATACAAGGCTTTTGGTATTTATTTGCAGGATAAACCTGAGATTGCAGGAAAAGTGGATGGAGCCTTGGTTTGGAACACCTTCAAGTGTCAAACTTACAAGGAAGAACTCGTTGAAATGTTTATTCTCAATCTGAAATGCTCCTGGAATCCCTACTTCATCTTCCCACACAAAATGAACTTCGAATTCAGACTTATTTGTTGTCAAAGATGGGAATTTGCTAATCTAGCCTTCCACATATGCAACCTTCCCAATCTTCCCTTTTAACCCCTTTTCTACAAATGTAATTTGAAAGTAATTAATCCATGTAAATTACTACCATCAGTCAATCAAGTTCCATTATATATGGAAGAAGTTGTAGCCAAAAACCAAACGAAAGAGTGACACGGACGTGGGAGATGGATAACATGGTTTCACATGTGATTGTTAAGTACTTTGTTGTCACTGAATTACAAAGAAACAACATATATATAATATAGTGTATGTTGCTCTATTATTGCATAATTCACCAATAACTTGCAATGAGTAACTTCATGTTATGTCTTATCACCTATCTTTATGGATAGATACTAATCAAGTGCTTGTCAAACTCACAAATTTAAGAAAACTCATAGAGAAGATGTAAACTCATAACAAAATTCGTTTACCTCAATTAATATATAACTATTAAAATATATAATTATATAGTTAAAATACTATATAACATAAAAATTATTCAGATGTAATTCAAATTATATTGAGTCAGAAAGTTACTCATATTTCTTAATTTGCAAGTCTCAATATAAACATTTCAACATAATCATACAATTAGACACAAATAATCATTCAATGCAACCAATTAAATAATATTTATTTTATTTTTTTAAAACTACATATTTAATGTAATTTATTTTTTTTATGTATATTTTATTGTTTTTGAATCCTCATATTGCTCGCAACAAGTTAACTAACATGTTTTTCAATAAATAAAATTGTAACTTCAATAGACTTAGTATGTCAACTTGTGAGTTTACACGAGTTTACATTGAATTTGAGTGTTAACTCATTTTCTTAGTTATAATTACAAACTCATAAATTCAGATAATAAACTTGAGAGTTTGAGTACATCTTCAAATAAGATGGTTGTCCGAATTTGGAAATTATATTTCTTATAGACATTCAAAAATCGAGAACACGTATTGTTCAGGAGGCCTGACTCAATGAATTTGAAGACCTAGAACTCAAAATCTATGATAATGTGCCTAATAACTGCCTAAGACCCTAAGAATACCAATTATCACATGTCCACCAAGTAATCTGAAGGGAATAAATTAATATAAATATATTCAGAGATTTAGAGTATAAGAGTTACATTGATCTCCTAATTGTGGAAGCTTATTGATCTCTGGTTGGGATCACTGATTGAATGAGATACCCACAGTGTATTGGGTGTATCTCGAGTTTTCCCAGCCTAAATCCCTTCTCAAATGTGACTGCAGAATACTCGCAGGTATCCTACCTAGAGCGTCTCAAGTCTCACTCCTTAATGAGTTTGTACTCATCGTACACTAGTCTATCCCTATTTATAGAAGGCTAGCTAGAGTTAAGGTTTAGTAGTAATTCTTATAATTACTATTTTACCCTTATTTAATGAGCACCCCTTATGGGTGCACATAGTATAATATCTTAACAGACTTATTCCTTAGATATTATACGATATTTTAACATCTCCTACTCGCACATAATGTGAGTGCTCATACGCTCTGAACCCAAGAAACATATTCTCGGTAAGTCAAGAGAACACTTTCTCTTTATAATCTGCAGTCGTTCATACAAGTACGTCATGCGACCAACATACTATGAGAGCATCAATGCTATACATTAGTTACAAATATATAGCCTCTCATAAAAAATGCACCTGCATGTAGAACATAAAGTATGCATACACCCTAGATCATAAGAATCACATTTAGATATCTCTCAGTGATCTCATCTATCACAATATCTTGTATTCAAAATCATGACACAAGTCATAACTGGTATATCGGTGAATACAGAATAATGAGATTCTCTTTATGATCTTCCTCTTCTCACGATCCTATTAACACAAACTTAGTTCGCTTTTCTAGACATGTCCTGCCAGACTGAATCATTACTCATAGTCCTTAAGCAACATGCTAAGACAGCAAACACCAAGCTGTATCTCAAGTACCTGATCAGAGTCTAAGGGTACAAATATAGAGCCAACGTAAAGGCTCAAGGGTCTCACACAATCATGAGTTGAGATCACACTCATGTTAACCTAGATGGTCGGCATTTGCACACATGGTATGAAACATGTGTTACAACATTCCTCCTTTTCCTGTGGAGTGTATGTCTATTTCACAAATAATGTTGTACAGATGATATTTTAGACACCACAAGTCTAAAATTGAGTTCCTAGATCTATGCAATGTCTTAAACTCACATCTGGCAATTAAGGTAGACTAGAAATGATGAACTTATTTCATCAAATCACTTTTAACGACCCTATGTCATCAATCAAGCGACTTATATGATTTTAAGTATAATTGCTCTTAAATTATCCTCTTGATAATTTCTTTTAAAATCTTGTCTCATCTCTAATATCACAAAGACACTAAGGCGGTTACCTGTGTGAGAAGGCTAACCCTTTTGTCTACCCAACATACTCAATAATAAATAAGAATGTACACAACATTCAAATAGAGACATGTAAGCATGGAAATCAAATTTTATTGATTTGTTAAAGAACATCAATACATATCTGTCTGTGAACAATGGAAAAATAAAAAATACAAATGAAGATGCTAAAGTCTACATAATCCTAAAGACCTAGTGTGTCTCACAAACACATATCTAGAAATTGGCTTGGTCAGTGGATCTGCCAACATCTCATGCATAGACACATACTTTACATTCACAGTCTTACGTGCAACCATGTCCTTCACATAGTGATATTTGATATTTATGTGTTTGGTTTTGCAATGGTACTTTGGATCCTTGGTGTATGCAATTGCAGCCTCACTATCACAGTACACTAACACTAGCTCGGTGTTTTCTACTTTGCACAACAGTTGATCCAAGAACCTCTTCAACCAAACAACCTCCTAGGCTACTGAAGATAAGGCCATGAACTCTGCCTCCATCGTGGACAAGGATACACAGGATTGTTTCTTACTACTCCATGATATGGTGCCATCACTGAGTAAGAAAACGTATCTTGAGGTAGACTTTCGCTCATCTTAGTCTCCTTTGTGATCAGCATCAGTGTATCCTTCTAATCATAGATCTTTATCGCCTTGATAGTAGAGTGTATAATCAATAGTCCCCTTCAGATATCTTAAGATCCTTTTTATAGCTTCCCAATGTTTAGGACCTGCGTCGGTTTGATATCTACTCACCAAGCCAACTGCTTGATAGATATCAGGTCTAGTACACATCATAGTGTACATTAGACAACTGATCACATTCCTATATGGAGTTTAGCTTATGCTCTCTTTCCATGGCAGTCTTAGGACGTATTTCGACGCTCAAGGTTTGGCTTATGTTGATAGGAGTGTCAACAGGGTTACAACTTTCCATACTAAAACGTTCCAAAACCTTTTTGATGTAATTCTCTTACGAGAGATACAAATATTTCTTAGAACGATTTCTTGAAATCTTAACTCCAAGAATGTATACAACTTCACCTCTATCTTTCATCTCAAAGCGAGATGACAACCAGGTCTTTACCTCATTGATAAGCTCCATAACATTTCTAGCTATGAGTATGTCATCAACATATAGTGTCATAATCATATACTTGTCTTTAGATCTCTTGGTATATACACAGTTGTCTTCACTCATCATAATGAAACCACTAGAGAAGACTGCATTGTGAAAACAAATATATCACTGCCTTGAAGATTGTTTAAGGCCATAGATAGACTTCAAAAGTCTACAAACTTTTTCTTCTTGGCCCTCTTTAATGAAACCCTCAGGTTGTTTCATATAAATCTCTTCATTTAATTCTCCACTGAAAAAGGAAGTTTCTACATCCATCTAATGTAATTCAAGATCCTGACAAGCCACTATAGCTAGAAGTAAACGGACAGAAGTAAATCGTACAACAGGAGAAAATGTCTCCTATTGTCAATTCCTTCCTGCTGTGTATACTCTTTTGCTACTAGTCGAGCCTTAAATTTTTTAATCGTGCCATCGGCTCTTTTCTTGATTTTGAGAACCCACTTGTTCCTGATAGCCTTGCGTCCTCCTAGAAGATCAACAAGTTCCCAAACATTGTTGATTTTATAGACTTCATTTCCTCTTCCATAGTTTTAGTCCATTTATCCTTAGAAGGGGTTAAGAGAGCCTCTTTTAAATTTATCGGCTCATCTTCATTTTGCAGGAGCATTGTAAAAATTCACCACCTTCAATCTCATATCGACAGTGGGGAGTCTTTTTACATAAACCACGTCTTAGTTGTGATTCATTGAATCTTGTTTCATTGTTCCCATTTGGATCAATATTGCTCCCACTCGAATCTAGAATGTTGGTCTCACTCCCACTTGGAATGAGTTCCATTTGGTCACTCCCACTTGGAGCAATTAGCTCAGGAACACTTTCATTTGCATCAAATGCTGAAGAAGGTTGCTAATGAGAAACTAATTCATCATCTGCTATAATCCTCCCACTTGAATGAAGTGGTCCTAGTGTGTTTGGATACTCTATCTCAAATAAGGATAGGTCTTGACTTACCTCACCCTTCTTAGGATATTCATTCTTTAAGAATGTGACATCTCTAGATTTGAATTCAATCACACTCCCACTGTCTTACTGACCTATAAACACATAACCTTTTGAGGTTTTTGAGTATCTAATGAAGATACTTTTCTTTCCTTTCGGGCCCAATTTCCCATACTTGTGAGAGGAATTATGTGTATAGGTAGCACATCCCCAAGGTTTCAAAACACTTAGATAAGGCTTTTGCCCAGCCCATAACTCATATGGAGTGGTTGTAACTGATTTCGCAGGCACACGGTTAAGTACATAGGCTGCAGACATTAATGCATCACCCCAATAGGTGATTGGTAAATTAGCCTATGCCATCATAGACCTAACCATCTCAAGGAGCGTTCTATTCTTTCTTTCTGCAACACCATTTTGTTGTGGAGTACTCATAATAGTTAATTGATGAATTATCCTTTTTTCATCACATAATTCATTGAATTGAACCGACAAATATTCTTGGCCTTAATTGGTTTGAAGAGCCTTAATCTTCTTATCTAATTGATTTTCTACTAAGTTCATATAGTTTTTAAAACAACTAAATGATTCTGACTTATGAGAAATCAAATAGACATAACCGAAACGAGTATAATTATTAATGAATATGATGAAATAATTCGCTCCGTGCTGAGCCCTGACATTCATAGGCCCACAAATGTTAGAATGAACTAATTGCAGTGGAAAATTGGCTCTGGTTGTTTTATCGAAGGGTTTTCTTGCAGATTTTCCAGCTAGACATGATTCACAAGTAGACAATTCTACTCGTTCAATACCAGGAAGCAAACCTTCTTTTGCTAACCATTGCATTCCTTGTTGGCCAATATGACTAAGTCTAGCATGCCATATATTTACATCATAATCATAATCAAGCGTGGAGGCAAACATGGAAAAACTGACATTATTATTAATATAAGATTCGTCATCCAAATCCATACAAATAAAACCTCTAGTTACATAACCAAAACCAAAAAATACTAAAGTCATTACTCAATTTAACACAATTGTAATGGAAATTCAACTCATAGCCTAGCCTAACTTGCATAAAAGACATCATGTAAGATTAGGTTTCAAGCACCACACTCTAAATTGCATGTTCCAATCCCTTTGACAGCAACCTTAGTGTTGTTGCCCATATATATCCAAAATGCTCCATGAGAAACTCACCGGAAGTCAACAAAGGCATCACGGTCACACACTAAGTGGTCCATGGCTCTTGAGTCTACAATCCACACAGAACAAGATTCAGTAAGCATAATTGAGTTAGAAACACAAAGTTCACTAGCATAAGCAGTGTAGGTTACCTTTCTGAAAGGCTCAGGACAATCACTCGCATAGTGTCCCTTCTTTTGGAAATTGAAGCACTTAACTTTTGCTGTATTCACCTTTTGCTGCTTCTTTTTGCCTTACTGATTAGTTTTTGGCTTTTTCTTAGGTTGGGCTAGTTCTTTGTTCTTTCCCCAGTTCTTTCTCTTTGAGCCATATCTTTTACTTGAAGTTGCCATGTGCAATCCAGGTATCGGCTTGGTTGATTCAAGCCTTTCTTCCTTGAGTTCGAGGTGTCTCTAGACACCTTCCAGAGTCATGATTCTGTCATTGTGAGTGAGATGCATCTTCATATGTCCCACAAACTAGGTAAAGAGCGAATGACTATTTGGATCTGCTGCTCATCTGTTAAGACATTTCCAGCATCTTTTAGCTTAGTGATCATATTTGACATCGGCCTCAAATGTTTCCTCATTGAATGTTCTAGGCGTTTTTTATATGAATCAAATTTGATCGTTAGAGAACACAATCTGGATACAGACATAGTTTTGAACCTCGTTCTTAGAGCATTCCAAAGCCCCATAGTGCTTTGGTGGTCCTTGAACTCCCTTAAGATGTCATTATCCATAGTGCTCAGCAACGTAATGCGAGCAGTGGAGTTCTTTCTCTTCCAAGCATATAAGCTTCATGGTCCCACCTATGCTGGACCGTGTTTCCAGCTTCTGGTTCTTCCATGACATTGTTGAGAGCCTCAAGAGCCTCTTGTTCTCCCAGGAGATACTGGACTTTCGTACTCCAGATCTCATAATTGTTGCCATTTAGCTTCAACCCTTTGTTGAGCTTAGCGACAATACTTTTGGAAACCGTAGTCATTCTTTACATAAAAAGAAATATAAACTTAAATTAGGATTAGATAATTAAAAACACACAAGATTTAATGTTCACCATGCTTAAAAATTATGATACTAAGTATCGTATGATTAAGTTAATTAACTCATGCATAACAAAGAGTCAAAAGCCTACAAAGTGCCAATCATCGTCCTAAGGTTATATGCAAGGTATAAATCAACAAAATCATATCATAACTAATAGTCCTAATCATGCTACAAACAAATTGTAAATCATGATTTTTCAATTGCTAAACAGATTAACATTCGTTAACTAACGTGTTAAACTCATCAACACATTAATAAATTAAACATATAATGCTAAAATAATTAACATTTATTAAATAAACTTGTTAGACTAATTGTGAACACCCCATCCTTGATTACTTAATTATTTAATTAATTGATACACCAATTAATTAATAATTAAGCAAATAAATTGTTTTCAAATAACAAAGCTTCAAACGACATTTTCTGGGGACAAGTTAAAATTCAAAATAAATAATGGGGGAATTTTAAGAAAAAACCAAAATTTAAAAATAGGAATTAATTAATAATAATAACGATAAATCATGATAAAAAAAATCATAAAAAACACCAAAATAGAAAATCAAAAGAAAAATCCAAAATATTAATAATGATTAAAAATTATTAAATGATAAGTCTAATTTGAAACAAATATAAAAGGCACACACTCTCTCTCACACACATGTCACACATCACTCTCACACACTCACACTATCACTCATGGACACACACTCACGGACACACACACTCACACACTCACTCTCACTCACAGACACACATCCTCACACAATCACACTCACACTCTCACCCACGGACACACACACTCACACACTCTCACATAGGAGACAAGGGATGCTAGGGGGTACAAAAGAGGTGAAGCGTGGCAGAGAAAAAGGAGGTGGTGCTGAAAAGTGGAAAGGAGGCTGGAAAAGGTGGCGGTGCAAGATGGCAGGGGGGACAACACGGATAGTGGAGCAGGAAAAGAGAAAAGTAGTGGGCTGAACGCTATAGGCCCTGCACCAGCTGAGAGGAAAAGAAAGGGACACAAAATAGGAGCAGAGGCCGAGAATGATAAAAAAAAAAAGGGGCCTGAGGGAGATATAAAAGGGGACAGCAGTAGGTCGAGAAGAAGAGGGGAAAAAAAGAGAAGAGAGGAGGAGAGGAGAAGCAGAGTTGGAGGACTGCAGAAAAGAGGCTGAGAAGGAGGAAGAAGAAATGGGCCGAGAGGACGTGTAGAAACAGACTGGGAAGACTAAGCTGAAGAAACAGACCGAGACACCAACGTTAAGCACCAAGACTGCAACGTGAAGTAGAAAAAATGACAGAGACAACAACATAAAGGAAGAAACAAACCAAGGCAGCAACGTGAAGCCCCGAGACAGCAATATGAAGCAGAAAACTGACCGAGACAGCAACACGAAGGAGAAGAAATCGAGACAGCAAGAAGGAGAGAAAATGAGCTGAAGCAACATCCAAACCATGGAGAGAAAAGGAGCTGAGGTTCAGGCAATCCGAGGAGCAGAAAATGGAGAGTTGGATGCCAAAATGATGAGCAGAAACAAGGGGGCCTAAATGCAAAACGAAGCGGCAGAAAAAGGATTGATAGAGGCTGAACCATGGAGAAGAAAAAACTCTGTTTTGAGCCCAGAAAACAGAGGTAAACAGAGGAGAATTTAGAGAGCACAAGGAAGAAGGGAAAGTGTAGAGAGGAAGAGAAGCTTTCAGCCTTTGCCTTCCAGCCGAGGAGCAGGGACACGTGAGCACTTCCAGCCAGAATTTCCAGCGCTGAAACCAGCCAGAACTTCCAAAGTTGCCCAACGTGAAGTGCTGTCCGCCATTTCTGCTTGCTTCCCAACTGAGACCAACCACTTCGGGACTGTTGGAGGACCATCTACCATACGTGAGTGAGGAGGATAAGGTCATTCTTCATTGGAGCACAAAGGAGAGGCTGAAATCGCACAGGTATGGCTGCATGGGCTGCATGGCAGATTTTCTACATGGCTGTTACTGTTCATGCGTTTTAGTTGAAGATAATCTTATATATTCTGCACTGTTCATGCGTTTGGTTCTAAGATGCTACAGTTCATTTGCCTAAACTTGTTTTAATTTTGTTTATTACCATTGTTTAAATATTA
Organism: Delonix regia; assembly: GCA_037074485.1. Lineage (NCBI taxonomy): Eukaryota > Viridiplantae > Streptophyta > Magnoliopsida > Fabales > Fabaceae > Delonix > Delonix regia. The sequence goes on from CM073459.1 coordinate 12,142,337, forward strand.
ACTTTGATTAAATATTGCTATTACGCATAAAATTATCGTGTGAGAATTTTATTCTCCTCGATTACTGGGGGTTATGTGAGATGTTAATCTCATTAAATCTTTACAATGAATTGAATAATTGAAAAGCAATAATAATATTAATGAACTATTAATGATTGAATGGTGAAAAATAAGTGAATGATAATTAATAAATATTGCCATGACGCATAAAATTATCGTGTGAGAATTTTATTCTCCTCAATTACTGGGGATCATGTGAGATGTTAATCTCCTTAAATCCTTACAACTAATTGAATAATTGAAAATTGATAATAATATTAATGAAATATTAATGAATGAATGGTGAAAAATAAATGAATGATAATTAAATATTAATTTTGATTAAATCATAATAATAATCATAATTAAAATATTTGCTTTAATGAACTATTTCCCATTATTTGCAAAATTATCGTGTGAGAATATTGTTCTCCCCGATTACTTGGGATCGTGTGAGATTTTAATCTCCTTAGATCCCTGAAGTTAGCATACCTTTGTTTTTTGAAAAAATAAATAATAAATAATAAATAATTAAAAGATTTGCTTTAATTAAACATTTCCCATTATTTACGAAATTATCGTGTGAGAATATCGTTCTCCTCGATTGCTTGGGATTATGTGAGATTCTAATCTCCTTAAATCCCTATAATTAATTCAGAAATAATAATAATATTAATGATAATAATAACAATACAAAAAATAAATAAATGGACAATAATTAAATATTAACTTTGATTAAATATTTATACAAAATGTATCGTATGAGAATACTTTTCTCTCCTCGACTTCCCGGGCTCGTGTGGGATTTTAATCTCCATAGAACCCAAAAATTAGCATATATTCATTCAAAAATAAACAAATAAACAAATAAATAATAGCACTTGAATTAAATTATTTACCAATAATCAATAATAATGTAAAAATGAACATTTTAAACAAGTCAAGCATAAAATTTAATTAATAAAAAAATGATATGCAGAACTTGAGTCTCCATAATCAACAATAAATTCAAAAATTCATAAAAAAATATATATATTCCTTTCATTATAAATTATGCATTAATTCCTGAAATATAAACTCCCAAAACTCCCAAAACTCAAAAAAATAAAATAAAATAATAATAATAAAATTGACAAAAAAATTTTAAAGAGAAAATATGAAGAGGTCAGGAGAACGAGGTTAATCAGATTATAGTAAATTAAAACATACAAACCAAATTCCAATCTGTTTTGTTTACAATGATTTGTTTTAATTAAAATCCTCCTATTCTCATCACAAATCAAAAAACCACCAACCCACAAACATGCCTCTTGGTCGAACTACGTGGACTTTGATCCCTATCGCAGGGTACGTAGGCCCTAGGCTCTCATCCTAGGTCAAGTCCGCCATTTGTAAATATCTATCTGTTTGCATGCATTCTCGCTTTTTTTGTCTCCTATGTCTAACATGCATCCATGTCAATAAAAGGGTAATTGAGATTAATTAAAGGCCATATTCTATTTCAACTGACTAGTTTAAGGTAACCGTCCTTATGAGCGGGTGTTGTGGGGTGCCTAACACCTTCCCCACACTCAAATAGACTCCCGAACCCATATCTGATTTCGCAGACCATTTCGCCTTTTTCGTTTTATTTTAAATTGGTTTTCCAAAGTTTTCCATTAAAAATTTTGGTGGCGACTCCAAATAAATTGATTTTCAAAATTCCATTTTTGGGAATCAGTTTTAAACTTTTTATTCTATTCCGCCGAAAGGTCGGTTACGACACTAATTAACACATTTAAATGCATAATGTTAAGCTAATTAACACTATATGTCTAAATTTTCTATTGGAAGAAAATTAAAAAAATGTTAAACTAATTAACATAATAATAAGTAATCACATATTACTTTTACTTGATATTTATTGGGATATATTAATTTTTCACAAAAAATTAATTGCATTTATTTAGGGCTAAATTATAAATACACAATTTATATTTTTGAACATATTTAGATGTTCATTAATTAGGGATTTAACGATTACGCCCGTAATTATTTTTGGATAGGCCACATGCCTAATTAAATTACAAGGCCTAACTTTTAAAATTAGCCAAAAAAAACTCCTTTAATAGGCTAAAAAATTTGAAAACCCAAAATCATTTTAACAATGAGCCTAAATCAAATTCTATAAGCCCATTAAAAATAATAGGGTTTCAGACCAAAAAAAATTAGGGTTTTTGAAAATATTTTTTGAATTTAAAAAATATATGTATTTTTTAAAATTTTATGAATTGTTGAGATCTTTTGTTTTAAAAAAAATCTCATCATGCTCCTTCCTTTCCTCCCCCTCCACCACCTTCCCTCTGCTGCCGCCACTGCAGCTCGCTGGCATCATGGCCGGCTGGGAGAGTGATAGCGGCCATTGCTGCCAACAATGGGGTAAAGAGAGTCACTCTCTCTCTCTACCTCTCTTCTCTCAAGACCATGACTTGCCCCTTTTTTTCTGGTGCATTTTTTTGTTCAACAGGGCTACAGGAGGTGCCGGTGACACCTCGCGCGGCTACTATAGACACCACTAGTTGAAGGAATGTGGTCACCGGCGGTCAGCAGTTCAAAGGAGGGAATATTTATGAAAAAGCAGAAGCTTTGCGTTTTTCGGTTATGACTGCCGTCGATGTAGTCGCTGGCGGCCTCCCATTTTCGGGGTGTTGCCAGTGACCACTGTCGCCAGTGGTAGCTGATGAGAGGTTGAGCCAAAGGAGAAGCAGCAGAGTTCGACAGCAATGCAAGGCAAGTGTGTGATAGAGGCTGAGCGATTTTTGAAATTGTGTTTTTTTTTTTTGTAAATCAGAGGGTGCGACGTGATCACTGGCGGTAGTGAAGAAGGTGAGGGAGGGCCAAAAATATTGTTGTTGAACTAGCTCTACTGGTATGCACTCCTATTGCAAGCCGATCATCTGCATAAGAGCTCACAAATTTCATTTGATTATTGTGTCATTTGTGTGAAAGGGAGACGAATAGGTCAAATGGAAATTCCAAGATATGGACCAAACCGTATATAAAAAAGAATGAATAAATTATTAGTGCATGCATGTGCGTCAAATTTATTAGAACACATATATTTCATGACAATATGTAAATAAGTCATTATTTATAGGAAAAAAAATTAAATTTTGCATGTTCATATATTGCCATAAAATGTAACAATTTGTATGCACTCTAACGAAAAGGAAGTTTTAGAAAATTTTTTTTCTCTATGGATCATTTACAATCTCTATATACAAATTATTTACATACATGTAATATTTAAAATTTAATTTGCATAGTTTTATATGTATATATATACGTGTATATATATATATACATATAGATAGTTATTTTGATCAAATTTCCATGCATAAATTTAAACTGGCAACTTGATTTTTGAAAAGCATACTTTTGATTTAAGTGGAATTTTTAGACTTATAATACTATTTCGGAAACCTTACTTGTAGTCCAATACCTAGGCTAATTATTAATGGTGGTTAGATCTAATTCAGTTGAAATTGGACTATTTTCATATCTTTTTAGGCCTCATATTCATTTTTCTTATATTTAAATAATTTTGATTTATTATTATTATTTATTATTTTCAATATTTTGTTAAGGCTTCATATACATGTCTCTTAAAAACAATTTTACTATCAGATTATCATCAATAAAAATTTTACTATTTTTTAAAGTTTTTCTAACCTTATGTGTATTATTCCTGCATCATATATATATATATATATATATATATATATATTAATGATACAAATAATTGGACTCATTTATATGGAAAAACAAATAAGAAAGTTTTGACAAGCAAGCTTTCATTTTTTTTTCTTTTTTTTTCTTTTTCTAACACAGCACGCCCTCACTCTCATTTTCCCCAAGTTCTAGGCCATCTTCTCCTTCCATTCATCTTTCCCAATCTCAACACCCAATCTCACTCTCATTGATAATTAATTATTGTTCTTCGCACCAGCCAATCTCACATACAGAGAGAACAGTCGTTCTCTCACTTGTTCTTCGCACCACCCAATCTCACTCTCATTGATGGTTGACTCACCGTTCCACCACATTCATCATCAACTTGGGGGTTGGGTAACACCAGCTAAGGGTTCAACGGAGAGAATGGAAAACAGAGAAGAAAAGATGAAAAGTGAAAGGGAGAGGCAGGGTTCAAGGTTTCTGAGACGACAAATTGAATAAGCTTTTCTCTAAAAGCACAATACAGCGCTTTTTCACTTCATCAGAACTCAGAAGGTGGCACTTTGAAAGGAAAGGTAAAGGAATCCCACTCACAGCTTATCATTTCAACCTTTGCTGAGTACGTAAATAATTAGAACATTGCTTGAAGTTTTTCAGCTATTGCTGTTTTGTTTATGAGATACATGACTCTTGAGCTGATGAATGTGGTCAATTTTCTATTTTTCAGAAAATATAAAACACATGTTCGGACTCTTTAGAATAATTTGTAATTTTTTTTGAAATGGAAAAATGAAAATAATTAGAACGTGCTTTCCGTGTTAAGAATAGTTGTTTCTGGAGGTGGCAAATTTGTAATTAAGTTGCAAATAGTTAAAAAAATTTGTTAACGGCATTTCGATTCATGTTAAACTTTCATTCTGTGTACGCGCGCGCGTGTATATATATATATATATTGAACTTTAATATGTAACGTTGATAGAACATACTTATAACACAGGATATAACTTAAGATTGGTGCTGAAGTTTTACGGCCGGGGGTTTATAAGATCTACTTGTTAATGCTTAGATTCTTATGTTCTTTTCATGTTACTTGGTTTTATCATGAAAAATATCAAACATTCTTGATGATTTAATATAGAGGATATTATTTGAGTCATGTGAGCCTAAATTTGATGTCTGAATATACAGGATTCCTAAACCTGCATGGATGATCCTGGGTTTGGGAAAATTCGCACTTGGATATAGCCCTGAATGGGTGAAAAGTAAGTCGAAATAATTTGGTTTCATCTCTTCTGAAAATCCAAGAATAAAGAAAATTAGGTGTTTACAAAATCCAAAAAAAAAAAAACAGAAATTGACTTTGGAAAAATTCAATACAAACAATAATAACTCCCTCTGCTTACTATATTTATAATCTTCTTTTAAGAAACTTATGTTCGCCCTTTCTAAATTTTAAATAATAATTATATTATTATCTTTTAAATTTCAAGAAAGAAAAAAAATGGGGTAAGAAAGGAGATTAATTTAATATTATAAATTAGAATACATCAAACAACTTCAAATCATTTTGGTTGGTTTTTTTTTTAATAAAAGATAAAGTTTAATTATCAGTTTTTTTACTTCAAAAAAATAATTTGAACACGTCCACCAACAAGCAACCACAGCTTTCTACCCTCCAAATGAAGTCTAAATTTTATCACAGGGTTTGTTGATTCTTGATTCATATCCTAGATCCGGTTTGCCATGCATTCTAAATAATTTTCTTTTCCTCATTCATTCTTTTCTAATTATTTAATCACTTTTTATTTAATTTCGCAGGTGTTTGATGAAAGGGTAATCCAAATAAGTTTAAGGCCATCAAGAAGTTTTACCAAATTAGCTTAAGTTAATAATTCCTCAGTTCGAGTACTCGAAGGTGCCTAATATTTTTTTTACGCTTAACTCACTTCTGATATTCTGTTAGTTTGGCATATCATTTTTTCTTTTCTAATTAATAGATATATTTTAAAACTTATACCTTTTGTAAAATAACTTTCGGTGATAACACTACTTGTATTCTGAAATGATTTTTGATATTTTATATACCGTGCGCTTAATATCTTGAATAGGAGAAATTATATGGCTCAAATGCAAATTCCTATAGAAGGAGATGAAGAAAGCTGGAGGCAGAGATGCTACAACAAAGTGGAGAGACTAAAAGCTCTACAGTTTCCAAGCCCTGATCCGCCTTCAGAACAACTTACACTATTGCAAGAGGATACATTTGGGAGAAAAAACTCTCTGATTTTTGAATTGCAAAAGGCAGTTCAAAATGAGAATGTCGATTATTTTGTTGATGTCTTGGAGAATGTTTGTTCGAAGAGGAAGCTTGTTTTGTCTGCTATATTTGATCAAGTCACACCTGCAGGTGACTCATTGCTTCATGAGGCTGCATATTTCAAAAAAGCAAAGATTGTGCAACTGATTGGGCATCACTTTCCTGACCTTCTCACCAAAACAAACATCGACGGCGATACTCCACTTCATGTTGCTGCAAGATCAAAGAGTTCAAGTGTAATTAAGGCCATCCTTTCCCAGCATGATGCACATGCACACAAATCATCAATATCTTCAATAGAGAATAATAAAGTTGAAAAGTTCATAACAAGATTAACTAATAAATATGGGAATACGGCATTGCATGAGGCTGTCAGTAGCAAGCATGATGAAGGGGTCGTTCTACTGTTTGAAGCTGATAGATGTGTAGTACATTATTTGAACAAGTCAAGTAAATCCCCTTTGTATTTGGCTGTTCTATCTTCAGATAAGAAAATAGTTGATGTTTTCCTGGAAGCTCCATTTCCAGATGACAAGCCAATCCCAAATCACCATGGAAACTCTCCACTGCATGCTGCCATATACGCAAAAAATGCAGGTAAGCTATATATATACTTCCCTTCACCTTTGAGAGAGGGTTAGAAGAGGAGGGATATTTCCATATACTCACTTGTTTAATTAGCTTTAGATTATTGAATACAAGTAGTATATATAAGCACACTATGTGAGACTTTCTTTATGATCTACAATTGCATGAAGTACTAATTAATGATATACACTCCATTTACATAAATACAGTAATCCAGATACTTGACACATACATTAACATTGAACTTGGGAATCGATACAAATTACTAACCATATCAATTCTCCAACTGTGCACCAATTATTTTCTATGAGTTGTCTTTAATGGCAGATTTATTAAACGAGATATTGGAGAAAAGATCAGATCTAATGTGTCTGAGGGATGAAGTTGGAGGAACTCCACTTCACTATGCAGCTACTACTGGTTATGCTGAAGGTGTCCGTGTGATTTTAAAAAAATCTACTCTAGCTGCCTTTGAATGTAACACAAAAGGCCATCTTCCTATTCATCTTGCAACCAAATGGGGTCACATTATGGTGCTCAAGGAATTCCTTCGGCAAGAATGGGATGATTTGAGAGTTTTCCTCAACGGGAAAGGTCAAAATATTCTTCATGTTGCGGCAAAAAGTGGACGACGTAATGTGGTGAAATATGTTTTGAGAAACCTGAAGTTTAAGCACCTTGCTGTAAACAAGAAAGACATAAATGGAAATACACCATTGCATTTGGCTACAAGCAAAAACTTCAGCCCTTTTATTGTTTTCTATCTAACACAAGTCAAGGGCATTGACTTGAATATCATGAATAATGATGGTTTAACAGCTCGGGATACTGTTTCGATGAAAAGTGAAATGCTAATGACAGGTGAACAGGTATGGTTAAGTTACAATAATGCATAAAGAATTAATTATAACTTATATTTACAAGGTAGCTAGTTGCCTGAGATTAGTTTGAAGTAGAATGACAAGAACTATTTAGATATAAATTTTTTTATATGTGGCCAATTCATGCATAATTGGAAAAAAGATAGTAGTTAACTCGACAACTTGTTCAACCACATGAAAAAAAAATTGGTATTGTTTCAAATATGAGGGTCTTTTCTTTTTATGTACACATACAAATATGTACATATAGATGCATCTTTCTTACATATGCCTATTGCATCTTCTAAGTAGGTGTAGTATCATTCTCACAATTCTAGTTTGTTTACAGGAGACATCAAACTTGATCTTGAAATTTGCTGGCGCAAAAAAGAGTGATAAGGGAAGAAGTATGCTTCGTGAACACAAAATACAAGCCGCGGAAGATCAGATGAAGGATAGAATGAACATATTGATGGTAGTATCCATATTGATAGTAACGGTGACATTTGCAGCCGGATTTACAGTGCCAGGTGGTTTATACAGCTCTGATGATCCGAACCCACGTAATAGAGGCCTCGCAGTTTTGGATCGTAAAATATTATTTAAGATGTTCGTTCTTTTGGATACAGTAGCCATGTACACTTCCACATTTGGATCTTTCCTTCTTATGGGGGCACAAATTGGTAAGTTTAAATTTTTACAAGCCTACAGTCTAGCGCTTTTCATGGTGGGTTTAGCCTTACTGTTAATGATTTTGGCATTTATGGCGGCTGTGAGTTTAGTTGTGAGCAATGTCCGTTGGCTTGCTGGTTTTACAATTTATCTAGGGATTGTCTCATTCTACTTTATCTTAAGCTCATCAAATGCGTATACATTTTTCTTGTGTTTCTTCGGCTTGCCATCTTGGGTCAAGTCAATAAGATTATTGTTAGGATGTTTATTGCCATCTTGCAAGCATCAGAATTCAGCTTATGAACAGGCAAGAGAAGAAGAATGAGTCAGAGTTTAGAAAAAATGAAGTTTATGGTGAGATAGATGAAGAATTGGGCTAGAAGAAAGAGGAAATCGGCTTGAAGGATAGAAGAAAAATTTTTGTGGTGTGGTGTTCAAAATTTTACTGCTACAAGAAATGGCTAAAGATTTATGTTATAACTTTAAGGGTTTTTCTTTCCTTTCAAGGTTTTCTTACCTTTTATTTTATATATTGAAGTTGCTACTGTTTAAGCCGTGAAGAACATTATGGAGTGCCTTTATCAAGTTCAATCCTTTTCCCCAAAAAAATGATTACTATTGTTTTTATGTTCATCATGCGGTCATGCCTGTTGTACTACTCATCTTGAAGACAATTGCTTGTTCTGATATAGTTGCTCTAAGTATTATCTGTCGCACTTGAAAATGCAAGAAAAATAAGTAGAAAAAAACTAAAAGAAACAAATAAACAAAAATAAACATGTTGATTTTCCCCCATTGCACGCACCGTCACAGTGCCAGTTGCCAAAAATTTGTTGTATGAATAGCATATTCTTTGATAGTCTGGTTCACCTCTTTCCAGGCTGGTTTTTTTACTAAGTTTGACCAGTTCCCAGGGTTAATGGTTGAGAGAGATCTATGCATTTCCTCAGTTCACTTTTGTAAACTAAGTCTCTCTTGTTTCATTTTTCCAACTCTATGAAAAAGTTTGATATTGCTCAGCTTATTCCATTTGTTTTGAATGATTCTAATTATTGCCTCTAGTGCAAAGACATGTTGGTTTTCTCAAAGGTTGTAAACTATGGCAATATGTTATTGGTGATATGATATATCCTGCCAGAGAAATTGTAACCCCTTCTTCGTATTTATAGAATTTGTTATAAATTTTAATTACAAGTTATTCAGATGCAAAATTTATGTCAAATATACCAGAATTTAACAAAACATAGTCATGTGGTCATATGTGATAAAAGGGTCATACAAGTGATAGTTCATACATTCACAAACTAATTTAACAAAATTAGGAGAAGGGCTTTTAGGCCTATATCTATTTTAGGTCTATGATTATTCTATATTTAAAGATGTCCCACATCTTTCTCCAAATTTTCCACTAGCGCTTTAGTAATAGCCTTCTCCTAGGCTTGGAAATCTTGTGGGATTTAAGCCATCTGGTGGTATGAACATAAGTAGTATGACATATAAAGGCATATCACAGCTTGCAACAACAATTTTGTCAATCATAAGTACTTGTACAATTGGTGGGACAAATTCTCATTCCGCATGGATTTCAAGAGAGATTTAATTGCCCTATAAAAAATTAAACAACTGAAAGATGAGAAATAGATTCTCAATAATATGAAAGAGCATATAAGTTACTTGAGATATCCATGGAATATGAGTTAAAATTCTAATATTTATGAAATATGTATGCATGTCAGAATTCATATAAACAACATACAAATATGCATTAGCAGACATATAACAACCAAAGGTTGATAATGTCCTTGACCATTAGGCATTAGAACGTCATATTGGGGTTATTTGAGTCACAAGAAGCCCAACATATGACTATCACACCCAATCAATTGAGTCATAGGAATCTTAGTGTATGACACTTAACTGACAGGCATAACCCCACCTTTAGCTGAGGTGTCCCCCAGTGGGTATCTAAAACAAAGTTAAGCAATACAATTTTTATCTCAATATGTCATCCAAGCCATAATGTGATCAAGATTAGATTCGTTTAAGAAAGAACTATCAAGATTTCCTTTGTAGTTCTCTGAGCATATATGTTCTTATGACAGTTAGGAATCCTTTTAGTGTAATTTAATTCAAGGTGTTCCCTGTAAGGATACATTCTTGTCCTCTCCTAATTTTTTGAGATCATTTAAGCGGCACAGCTTGCCATTGATATCATAATTCAAATTATAGCTCAAACCATTTTTCTTATAATTATTTAGACGACATGACCTACCATAGATTCCAAGATTAATGGGTTATAATGCCTTGCTAAGGAACTCATACAGTTTACAATAGATATTAAGGCAGTATAGCTAGCCATCATAAAATGAGATTCCAAACTATCAATAAGTACATAGTGTATAAAAATTTGTGGTACAAAATAGTCCAATACTCCAACTATTGTTCTCTTCACAAACTACCATATTGTCATCCCATCATACAAAGTTAAAATGTACAATAACATAAACAATTATAATGCATGAATAACAAGATATTCATATAAGAATGCATCAAGAAAATTCATTCATTAGAGTTCTTAGCCTAGAGTTGTTATGTTTTACAATATATTTCCCTAGATATTTCAAATTATCTATCTAGCCACCATTTACTCTAATTCTACCCATTTTAGATCTAAAATGAGTTCATGAAAGGTTATGATGACAATATTTCAAGATAAATGACCATAGGCCATAAAGGATTGCTTATGCAATATCACGGTGTGTTTTAACTTCAATGACATTTTCACACCATAGCCAACCCTTTTTCCTTTGCAATACGACAAAGACCATTCAAGAAGAAGAAGGAAAGGGAAAAGAGAATAAGAGAACCTATAATATGCTAAATCATGTCACCTAGATGTGACTGTCTTTATAGTCTTTTTGAATTCCTTGCTTCCTCCCTTAAGTGATAGAAAAGTGTCAAAAGAAAAGTGAGTAAATGTGGTGCGTGAAGGTGGGCTAGTATGTAGAGTGGATTGAAGAAATGGGTTAGGAAAATGGGGTATTTATAGAGAATTTCAATGGCTAGGATTTAATCAAGTTCTTTGATCCTACGGTTGGGATGTAATTGGAGTGGACAATTATGATTTAATCTTTAAAAATATCTAAGATTTTAGTTTGAAAATATCCTAGTGCTATATTTATCCTTTTGCCCTTGGTATTTTATAAATGACCATTTTACCTCTGTGGTCAAATTACCTTTGCCCCTACACTTTTTATAATAATTATTTTCCCTACATGCTTTAAAATTATGGTTTTTCCCTTAGACTTTTTAAAATTATGAATTTGCCCCTTAGTCCAAAATTTGACCCATACACTATTTTTAATGATTCAAACTGATATATTTATTTCTACTTAATTATTTATAATTTTCTTTAAATAATCTAATTTAGCTAGTATTAACAATCAGTAAATTAGGGACATCACAAAAATCACAACTAAAAATATAATGAATAGTTGGAAGATTGGGATAACAAAAATTATCACATGTTTTGGAAACACTTTAATAGTTTGGACACTGTAAGACTACCAAAGAGGTGTGGGATTCATAGATGAGATAGATCATGTGAACTGGGTGTAAAGTAAGACAACAGTTTGAGCTATTCTATTTACATTTTCCATATTTTGCTCCATCCAAATTGTGTGTTGTTTCCACATCATTTCCTCCTAATTTGTGGCATCAATGCTTACACTTCATTTAGTTAAATGTACCTTATAATTTCTAATGGTTCCCTAAGCATCATTATAGACAAGTCTTTGCATTGTATTTCTTGTCAAAATGAGAAATAATTGGCTTTATATTTTAATAAAATGTTTCTATTTCAGATTATCTTTTGACTTGATTTACTCTAATGTTTAAGGTCCATTCCCTACCCCCTTTATAGGTGTCTCTCAACATTTTGTGCTATATATTGATGATTAGTATCTGATTACTTGGATATATATGATGAATTATTGGTCTAATGCTACAAAAAAAGTTTATATTTAATGACAAAACCTTAGTGGCAGTTAAATAACTGTGGTTTAGACATATCTTAACCATGGTTCAATTAACTGTGGCTAAGTCTTGACTCTTATTCCAATTTTTTAAGAACTGTGGTTAAGACATGTCCTAACCACAATTAATTGATAACCATGGTTAGGACATTAATGGTCCTAACAAGGGTCATACACAAGTAAGTGTCTAACCATTGTTGGGACCTAGCCTATGGTTATTATTTAATTGTGGTTAGGCAAAGACCTAGCCACCGATAACTAAATCATGGCTAGGCCATGAGGTGCCACACTTTTTGTTGGCCTATGGCCTAGCCATGGTTAGGCCCTATAAAAACACCATAACCCCTTTTCCCCTCCTTAGCATGCCATCACAACCCCCCTTTCTTTCATCCTTTCCCTCCCTTCTTCTTCCTTTCATCTCCTATCTCATCCAACCAAGCTTTCTACTCACCCATTACCAACTTGCAACGTGCGTGGGTGCTAGTGAGGAACCCTCAGCCATTGCCACCAGCAAGTTAGTTCTATCTCTCTCTCTCTCTCTCTCTCTCTCTCTCTCTCTCTCTCTCTCTCTCTTTTTCTTATTTCCTTGTTCATTCACCTAACATACTTTGGTTGCCACCTACCTCTACTACTGGTCAACCCTCTAGTCACCCACCAATGTTTAGCTTTTGTTGCATCCTACCATTGCCACCAGAGGTTATTGCCGTTTGGTAACTTTTTTATGTGTGTGCTTATTTTAGCTTAAAAAAAATAGTATTTTAGGAAATACGAAAATACTATTATTTTCTAAAATTTAATATTAATGACTTTTTTTATTTTGCATTCATATTATTAGATAATTGTTATTTTTTTTGTTGTGGGATACATATATTAATGCCTATTTTGTGAGGAATTTAATTAATGTGGAATTTTTTGGTTGAAGTTGATAAATAATTTGTCTTAGTAATTTTGATTGGAGTTGGTTTGATGATATAATTCATATTTGTACATGTTTATTGCAGAATTTAATTATGGTGTCGACAATGTAGTGATTTAAATATTTTTAAATTATTTAAATGAATATTGTTGAATTGAATATATATATAGTGTGAACTATGTTTGCATAATTTTTTTATATTTGAAAGTGTGGACAAGATTATAAGTGTAATTGTGTAAACTATATTTGAATTATAGTCATGTATGTTTAATGATTTAAAAATAGTATTATTGATGTAGATATGATTTTAATTTTTTTCTAATTAATGTGACAAAGTGTGTTGTCAAATTATTTAGGAATTGGATAAGTCTTAGATTGTTAAGCCTTGAAATACTTATAAATATTTAGAAGGATTGAATTGATTTTTAGACTTTGTATTTGAATTCTTGTTTGTATACTGATATTTGAGGTGTTTTACTAAGGGCGATGGAGCATTCGCTGTGGGAAGCTATAATTTAGGTTTAATAAAATAACCTTGTCGTCCCTGTCGTTGACGGTGAGTCAACTGACAAAACATACTTTTTGTTTAAAGTCAATTTGGACCCCTTTAACTTAAAGGTGACTTGCATTTTAACCCTTATAACTTGTCGGACTTCACGAGCACATTAGTGTTTAATCTTTTTTCGTTCAGAAGCCGGGAGATTTACCATTTCTTTATTCATTTAGAAGGGGTTTTTATTTATAGGTTTTGCTAATAAGCATCCTAAAAATATTAATTAAAAAATATATATTGTATTCATTGATAGTAATTATTAATATTTTTTTCATTATTTATTGCATTCAATTAATAATTATTTTTATGACAACATTACCCTTTATTATTATTAAGAGACATAATCAATATCTTTTATTTTTTAAAATTTATAATTAATTTCAAACAACTTTTATATATCCATATATCTGAGTAGGATCTCCAACATACCTTTAATTTTTGTTTTTAAAAAATAATTTTTAATCATTTTAAAATTAATCTTTTTAAATGAAGCTTCATGAGATATTAATTAAGAGTAATATGAAGATATTATTTAAATGATAAAGATATAAAAATTCATCAGAAATTGATTATATTTTTTAAAATAAAATATATTAGTTATGCCTCTTGAAAAAGATAAAGAGTAATATTGTCATAAAAGTTAAACCAAATAAATTATTAATTAGATGTAATAAAAAGTAGTAAAAAATATTAATTATTGATATGTGTGAGTGCAATAAATGCTCTTTATCAATGCTCTAGCAAAATGCTTATTTTTATTTTTATTTCTTTATACATAGATGATCAGTGATAAACCTCCTCACACGTATGCAAAGCCATATATTTATAAAGCCATTAACCTAAAACCTCGTAAGGGACGTCATATATATTTCATCTATTATTTATTCATTCAGATTTGCATTTGAGTTGTTTATTGTTGATATATATGTGAAGCATGCTGCCGAACATGCTATTGGTTCATTGAGATATGTGCGTCTGAGTTGTTAATTTGTAATTACTCTTTTATTATTTTATATGGATGTAATTTTATTTAATTATATAACATGATGTTACAACGGAAAATTTCTTTGCTGAATATGTATAATTTTTGTATACTAAAATATGTGTAAAAAATTTAATTATATTAAAAAACATATAAGCATCATTTTTACCATTATTAATTTAGCTTGCTAGGGTCTGATTGACAAATATGATTGGTATAAGGACCAGTGGTAGTTTTTTAAAATTATTGTAAACATACAAACAAATAATAATGATATACGTAAAAGGACAAAAAATACTTCATATACTTGATAGAACTTTACCGCGCATTGCGAAACGATTCAGAAATATAGAATCTATATATTAATGAACAATCTTTTTGTATCAAAGATGAAGCAAGAAATTAAATTGGAAGAATACTTGAATAAAGGATTACATATCATGTTTAGTATGACAAACTGCAACGAAAAATAATAATTATATGTGAATATGTTAGTATTCTAATAGCAACATATAATAAAGTTAGATCTTGGAATTTAAAAATGGGGAGAGCCTTGTAATCATGATAAATTTATAATAAGCATGCATCTTTTATGACGCTAATTATAAATTTATGATTTTTACTATAAAAAGGCATTTAAAAAAAAAAACAAAACAAAAGTTGCAATATTTCAATACATGGCCTTACGCTAAGTTATTAAATATTTGCATGAAAAAGAAAGATTTTATAAAATGACAACGTATATATGCATATATATATATATATATATATATATAGATATATATAAAACATTAAAAGTAAAAAGGAATGCGTTTAATAACTACACAAACTTTGAAGGAAAGATAGGGTTAGATTCCAAATGGAATTTGAGACACTGAAGTAAATATAAGTATTTCGCAGTCACATGTTTGTTGTCTTTTTGTGTTTAATAACTAACAATCTTTTCAAGGGAAAAAAGTTTAAATTTCCAAAAAAATTTGAACATTGAAAAATAATATATTATTTTGCAGTCTTGGTCAACTACAACTGCTTAATTTCTTATGTCTCCTCGTTTATTGTTGTGCGTAGGATTTGAGACGTTGAATAGAAAATTATTTCGGGGCACAAGTTGGTTATCTTTTTATATGCTATCAATGTCTTCATGCGCCTTGAGCCAATTATATATAATTCACTGAAACTCTATATATATATGAGAGAAGAACAGGATAGTCTCATTAAAAAGGAAAAGAGGGAGGGGCGGAGGGGGGAGAAGAAACTAAAAAAGAAATAAGAAAATAACAAAGCTCCCCAACCCTATATTAAAAAAAGGATCTCCTCCAATAAAGGTGTTTATCGGATAATTTCTATAATGATTATGAGCCATTAGATAAAAATTTAATAGTTTGTATACAAAGATAAAAAAATAATTTAGGACCACATGCGGTCACCAATAAAAAAATCTACATCATTAAATTTCTATTTAACAATTCACATTTTATTAGAGAGTCTCAAGTAGAAGAAAATCTTGATTTCCTGTATATATCGGTTATAAAGAAATTCCCTTTAAACAATCATAAATAAAACATAAAAGCAAAATAATGACCCTGTCCTAAAATCGACCACTTTTATAAACAGACACAAAACTCAACCATTTTTATTTCTTCTCAGATGAATATCTAAGCAATGAATGTGAAATTAATTTGTTAATTTATAACTTAATTCATACACTTATTCATTTTTAAAGAGTAAAAAATAATTTAGTTTAATTTAGTTTCTTACAATCTAATCCTAATTTGATCCTTTATTTATGAGATTAGTTTCAATTTGGCAATTTGGCTCCTCATTAATTTTCAGTCTCAATTTGATTCCTCACTTATGAGTTTAGTTTCAATTTAGTCATTCACTTATAAAAGCTAATGCATTTTGTCCCTTTGTCTAAACTAAATTTAGATAATATAAACTAACATTCATATTATTGAGGGACTAAATTAATATTAGACTTATAAGTGAGAGAGTAAATATAATTAAGATTGGATTTTTTTCCTGAAAGAATAATTAATTAAGATTGAATTGATAAGTACTAAAACTCAATAGACAGTATTAAAGAATCAAATTGAACATTAAAAAACTATCTTCTTCTAATCCTCATGCACCTTGAGCCAACAACCACACACTACTGGCTAATTGTCCGAGAAACTAAAACTTGTTAGTTTGTTAGGTGTCTTCGTCTATCTTTGTGTGCTTAATAACTAAACAATTTTTTCACGGAACATAAGGTTAAATTCCCAATGAGATTTGAGACATTAAAATCATATATCATTTCGCAGGACCAAGTTGCTTATTAATTTAAATGCCACTAGTGTCTGCACGTGCCATGGCTCAACAAATACAACTTGTTGATTAGTTTTGTCCTATTGTATAATAAACGCCAAATATTGTCTGACATTTATTCACCCACATGTTAGGTTTAATTAACGTATATTTGAACCACAATGTTGGCCGGAAGCCATGAGAATCCCACTTCTGAGAAGGGGATTCATCAGCAACAGCCGCTGCCGCCGAACCAGTTCCTCAGCCTCCACGGCCTCCGCCACCTCCGAGGCCATTGAAAAACGCATCATGACTTCTTTAACGCACATCTAACCCCCATGCAGGTATTACAGTTAGATATCATTAATTTCCCATCAGGAGATCGGTTCCGTTGCTTCCAAGCCTGTTCGTTCTGGCGTCCATCGTCGAAGTCGTTCTCTGAGGAAGAAGGGAGGTTAGCAATTGCATCCTTAGCAAAAACGCAGAGTTTTGGGTGATGTGCCAGGGAGATATTATAAAGCTCTTTCCATGTCAGCATATAAGGTCGTCTATAATCACTTAACAGTCCAACTAGCCAAATACTAATGCGTGGCTAACAAAGGAATCATACTTGATAATTTTTTAATGTTTGAGAGACTCTTTTAAAATTGAGATATAGTAAAAGATCAAATTGAAATTGAGATAATTAATAGTAATCAAAATAATAACTATATATATATATATATATATATATATATATGTGCACGCTCATTATACCATATAAACACTAATTAAATTTCATAAATCTACCTTCTATTATATATTTTTCAAATGACAAAGAAAACCTAAACATATTGTGATGGAGCTAGCTCTAATGATATATACTTCTATTGCAATTGCAAGTCCATAGTAGAGATAACCAAAAAAACCCCATATTTGGGGATCCCTGTGGAGATTGCTCAATTTGAAGACCTGCATTTGGGAATATTTTTCCATGGCGATGAGATCAAGCTCTCTACTCCTTAAGGTCTTTGTCCTTGACAATTTGACATACATATATATATATATATATATATATATATATATAGATATACACAGTTTACTATATCTTCAAGTTTAACAAATATAAATTCTTTTGCAAATACAGAAAACTGAAAGTGTAACTATTTCTAACATGTGAAAGATACAGTTTCAACTAGCAATATCAAGTTAGAGTTAAATTGCTATTTTGATGAGCATATCTTGATTGATGCTTCAAATGCATAAGTTTTTTATATATTAAGCTAGTAGAAACAAACTTGACTGAAACACCCAACTTGCACACAAGGAACAATAATGAAGAGTTCACATGATGAAAAAGATGTCTTGATGTTAATATGACTTGAACTTGATGTTTTTGATTTGTTAAACTTATTATTTCATTAAGATTTTGGAATTTTTAAGACATATTTAGAATTTGTCATTTGACTTCTTCATAGATTTTTTTTTTTGAAATTTAATTAGAGGTTATTGGATAATATAAATAAAGAACTTAAGATTTAAATTTATTTATTTTTCAATATCTTAATTTTTTAATATTTATTATTACTTTTGTTTTGTAATTTTTTTAAAAAAATTTGAAGTTCCTATAAGGATCTGCATTCCTATGGAGAATACAAATGGGAAGAAAATTTCTCCCCTAGTGATAAGTGTGGATGGTGACGGAAAACCCTGCCTTGCAAAAATGTAATCCCTAGTCGATGTTGCATATATGATCATGGAAGGGAGAAAAATAGGTCAAGGGGAAAAGATAAATAAATAATTAGTGCATGCACGTGCCAAATTAAATTTATTAGAGAACACATATATTTCAAGGCATAATTTGTAAATGAGTCTCTTTTTTTTTAGAAAAACAACTAAATTTGGCATGTCCATATATATATATATATATTGCTATCATATAATTCTTAAATAAAAATCTACAATTAAATGTATAGAAACGACTACTTTATATGTAATCTACTTAGATCATTTGAAAAGTCGATAAAACTTGTTTGCATACATATAATATTTGAAATATAATTTTCATAATTTTTTTATATAAATATTATATGTACATATCAAATTTCAACCAATATATAAAATGGTGTGTTTACATATATATATATATATGTGTGTGTGTGTGTGTGTGTGTGTATTTGTAGATAAAAATCTGACCCCAGTATTCATTTTTGGCTTATAATACCATTTCAAAAACTTAGAGTTCAACCTAGGCCAAATATTAAAGATGGTTGGGTCCAATTCCGAGGCAAAATTTGTATATTTTCATAAGTTTCTAGGCCCTTTAAGCATATTTCTTACATATTGATAATTTTAATTTATTGTTATCTAATTCAATGTTTCATTTTAAGGAGTCATATAGAAAAGAAATAGAAAGTAATGATAAGCAACCAAACTTTCTATGTTGTTTTTTAGGAGGGATTTAATTGGAATTTCGTTGTGCATAACTAATTTATTTCATGACAGGAAATTAACAGTAAGTAGGGTTTTTCTAAAGCTGTAGTAAATTATATTATTTTAAAGAAAATTAATTTAATTACATTTAATTTTTTTTTAAATATTAATTCAGTCTATTCTGATATATAACTAACCAAATAATTACTAATTTCTTCTAAGAGTAAAATTACTTACTTGCTTAAATTTTATAATACTTCAAAGTCATAACCTGATATTAGTGTTTAATATTAACTCACTTGCCTTTAATTACTATAATAAAATTACAATTTTATATTGTGTAAAAAAATAATTTATTTGATAAAAATAAATTTTTAGAATATATATAAAAAATTAAGTAAAATTTTAAAAATAAAAATATTAAGTGTAGTTATAAAGCCATAAACCTTAAACCACGTGCATGATGTCTTATATAAAGCCATTAATTTTAAACGTTGCAAAGGACATCATATATGCTCTGTAGCGGAGAATTCAAATTCACTACAAGATCTGAGCCATTAAAGTTTTATTAATGGTCACTAAAATTTGCATGAGTTGTTTATAATTTATATGTGAAGCATGCTGCTGAACATGTTATTGGTTCGTTGAGATATGTGCATTCGAGTTTTTGTAATTACTATATTATAATTTTATATGTGATGTAACTTTAATTAATTAGATAGCATGATGTTACAAAAAAAATTTATTTGGCATGATACATATTAATAAAATAAAATATGTGTGAACAAATTAATTATATTAAGAAAATATATAAGCATCATGTTAACAATTCTTAATTAAGCTAACCCTTGTCTGATTGACAAATGATCTTTCAAATGCTGTATGCTATGAAAAATATTACTATTTAAATGACTCAAAAAGATTGTTTGATAATAGAATTATAAAAGCCGCTTATGTAACTGATCGAATTCTCTTCCGAGCGAAGTCACTCCAATAAATGCAACATTACATAAGGATAACGACTGAAAGGTAAACCAGGGTGTATACATAACACCTTGCACTAAATTATTCAGCGGCACTCAGCCAAACACATCCTAAACCTATAACAGAATTGATGCCTCCAGGTCCATGCATACATTTGAACCCTCAATCTCTTAATCCATGCAAGTAAAGCCTGATCATTGAGTCAACCTCAATCTCAAAATATATTTTCACCTCAAAAAATGTTATACTTTAGAAAAAAGTTTTTTGAAAATTTCTCTTTTCTTAATATTCACTAATTAAGTAATTATATATACTTATCCCACTAATTACAATTTATTGGGTTATTACATTCTTGCCTCCTTAAAGAACTTCGGTCCTCAAATTTAATGTCTCTACGTAACTGAATCATCGAATAAGTGAGGATATTTGCTTCCCATATCATGTTTTAATTCCCACGTGGCTTCTTCAATGGAATGGTTCTTCCACAACACCTTTACTAACGGGATCCCTTTTGAACGAAGCCTCTTTACTTGCCTATCCTGGATTTTCATAGGCACCTCTTCATAACTCAACCCAGTGTCAACTTGCACCATTTGTGGCTCAATAACATGCCATGGATCATGCAAGTATTTCTTGAGCATAGATACATGAAAGATTGGATGAATATTTGATAACTTAGGTGGCAACACAAGCCAATAAACTACTGCACCGATCCTTTCAAGAACCTCAAATGGGCCTATATACCTAGGGCTCAAGTTACCCTTTTTGCCAAACCTCATTACCCTTTTCATGGGAGACACCCGTAGAAATACATGGTCGCCTACTATAAACTCCAAATCTCTTCTTCGATGGTCTACATAGGCCTTTTGTCTACTTTGCGGTGTAAGTAATCTTTCTCTAATCAACTTTACTTTCTCTATCCCATCCTGAACTAAATCTAACCCCAGTAATTGTGCTTCGACTATTTCAAACCACCCAATAGGGGAACGACACCTCCTACCATAGAGAACTTCAAATGGTGTCATTTGAATACTGGTTTAATAACTGTTGTTATAGGCAAATTCTGCTAAGGGCAAATAGTTCTCCCAATTTCATTGAAAGTCCAAGACGCATGATCTCAATATATCTTCTAATATTTGGATTATCCTTTTAGATTGGCCATCCGTCTATGGGTGAAAAGCAGTACTCAAATCCAACCGAGTCCCTAATGCGACTTGAAATGCTTCCTAAAATCAGGAAGTGAATTAAGGTCCTCGATCTGATATAATAGACAATGGCACCCCATGTAGCTTCACAATCTCATTGACATATAATTAGGCATACTTAGCTGTAAAGTAGGTTGTCTTGACTGGAAGGAAGTGCACGGACTTCGTTAACCTATCTACAATTGACCATATAGAATCGTACCCGTTTAGAGTGCGGGACAAACCAGTAATAAAGTCCATAGTAATTCGTTCCCATTTCCATTATGGTATCTCTAACTATTGATGTAAACCAAAAGGCCTTTAATGTTCGGCCTTAACTTGTTAACACACCAAACAATGAGAGACAAAGTTTACTACATCTTTCTTCATACCATTCCACTAACAAATTTGCTTCAAATCTTGATACATTTTGGTGGATCCTGGATGCACGGTATAAGTTGAATGGTGGCCCTCCTTAAGGATCTTCTTCTTTAATTCTTCCACTTATGGTACACATAATCTCCCTTTAAACCTTAATACTTCTTCGACATCCACAGTAAATTCTTTATTCTTCCGCTATTTACAATCATCTATTAACTTGTGCAATTCTGAATTTGATCTTTGAGCAACTTTCACCTTATTGGTAATAGCAAAATATTAGATTGTATGTGGGCCATAAAAGCTCTTGATTCACTAATATCAAAATTCACCTTATTCCTCTCTAACTGCTGCAGTTCAATAATTAATGGTCTTCTTACCTCTTAAATATGGGCTAAACTTCCCATGGATTTTCTGGTCAAAGCATCTGCCACCACATTTGCTTTACCTGGATGATAAAGTATAATGCAGTCATAATCCTTTAGCAACTCCATCCATCTTCGTTGCCTCATATTCAAATCCTTATGCTAAAAGATATAGTTTAGACTTTTATGATCCATATATATCTCACAGGTTTCATCGTACAAGTAATGCTGCCATATCTTTAATGCAAAAACTACTGTTGCCATTTTAAGGTCATGGTTAGGGTAGTTCTGCTCATACTTTTTCAATTGCCTGGATGCATAGGCTATGACTCGATCATTTTGCATTAAGACACACCCTAACCCTACACTAGAAGCATTGCAATACAACACATACCCACCAATGCCTGAAGGCAGACTCAAGATGGGGGCTGAAGTTAGACATTCCTTCTATTTTTGGAAACTAACTTTCTAAGAGTCACTCCAGATGAATTTTGGATTCTTTTGGGTTAACCACCTTAACGGAGCAGTTATCCTTGAGAAATCCTTCACAAAATGATGATAATACCCAGTTAAGCCTAAGAAACTTATGATTTCAGTAGCAGTGGAAGGGAGGGACCACCTTTAAACAACTTCAACCTTACTTTGGTCAACTTGGATCCCTTTTTTAGAGATGATGTGGCCCAAGAATGCCACTTGTTTCAACCAAAATTCACACTTTGAGAATTTAGCATAAAGTTGCTCTTCCCTCAATCGTTGTAACACTATTCTCAAATGTTGTTCATGTTCACTAGGGCTTTTAGAATAAACAGAATATCATCAATAAAGGCAATCACAAACTTGTTAAGAAACGGTTTGAATACCCTATTCATCATATCCATAAAGGCTGCAAGTGCATTGGTCAACCTGAAGGATATTACTATACATTCATAATGATAATAATGGGTACGGAATGTTGTCTTTGGAACATTTTCACCCCTGATCATTAACTGATGATATCCATACCAAAGATTAATCTTTGAAAAACACTAAGCTCCTTGAAATTGATTAAAAAGATCATCAATATGAGGTAAAGGATGCTTGTTACGTGTTGTCATATTGTTTAACTGTCTGTAATTCACACATAACCTTAGGGAACCATCCTTCTTCTTTACAAATAGGACAGGAGCACCCCAAGGTGACGTGCTAGGCTAGATAAACCCCTTTTCTATGAGGTATTGCAATTGTTCCTTTAACTCTCTCAACTTTGTAGGTGCCATCCGGTAAGGAAGAATTGAAATAGGTTGAGTGCCTAGAATTAGATCAATGGAAATTTTAATTTCTCTATCTAGAGGAAAACTTGGTAATTCCTTTGGGAAAACATCAAGAAACTCCCTAACTACTGAAATCTCATGTAACCCTGCTACTTGTTTCTTCAGGTCCATCACCACAGCTAAGAATCCTCGACACCTGTTATTTAGAAGCTTTCATGCTTTCAGAGCAGAAATCACTCTAGTTGAAGTCATCCCATCATCCCTTCGTATTTCATAAAAAGGTTTCCCCAGGAGTTTTAAATTTTATCACCTTTTGATGGCAATCTAACATTGTATGGCAAGAGGCTAACCAACCATACCAAAAATCACATCTAGATCTATCATTTGTAATACCATTAAGTCCGTTAAAGTTTCCCTGTCTCCGATTATAATTTTACATGATCGATATACTGTATCAACACCACAGATTCCCTTAAAGGGGTACCCACTAGTATGGGATTTTCTATGGACATGGGAGTACCACAAAGTAATTTAGCAAATTAAGGAGAAACATAAGAGTGAATGGAACCCGGATCAAATAAAGCACATGCTTGATGCAAATCAACTAAAATCATACCTATCACCACCACATTTGATGCTTGAGCATCCTGTTGAGTTAATGCAAATACCTATGCTTGGCCTCTACTCGTTGATGCCTGACCCTGACTGCCTGGGCCTCTCTTGGGCATACCCCTAGCTGCAGAAATGGAGGGGCGTACAACTGATGTAACCCAACATAGGGTAGGATAAGTTGTTAGCTGCACTGAGTCTTGATTAGAGGCTTGTTGTGCTAGAGGACAATTCCTTTTAAAATGGCTTGTCTAACCACAATGGAAACATGACTTTGTAGTGTGATAACATACCCTTGAATGAAAGTTCCCATAAGTAGGGCATGCAGTTCTTGAACGAACTTGATGAGATACCTCATGGAGCTCTGTAGTTCTATTACCTCCAAGAGTTGGTCGATGAGGGGAATATAATATGAAGGTGGAGCAAATGTGTGAGCCTATGTCTGAGTAGGCCTGAAAGGCCTCTGAAGCGTAGATCCCTCAAAAGAAGTACCAATGCCAGGATGCCTCCTCCCTTGTTCTCTTTTTCTCTTCTTGTTAAAAGTGTCTTCTTCCATCTCCCGTAGCTCAATTCTACAGGCACAGTTGATAGCAACAGAATAGGAAGGAAAATTATCCATCTATGAAGATAAAGCATGAAACATATACTTAGGTAACCCATCAAGAATCTCTTGATACGATGCCTCTCTGTAAGTACCAAATACAGCGTATAGCATGAGAGCTATGTGAATTTAATGTCATAATCTAGCACAGTTTCACCAGGGGTATATCTGAGCAACTCAAATTCACGAGCCTTGGCATCCCTCATGCTCTGAGGTATATAATGGTCCATGAACAACTCCTTGAACTCATTCCACTGCATTGGAGATAAGTCAATAGGTCTTTCACTCAATACTATTTGGAACCACAAATAGGTTGCATCTTATAGTTGAAATTCATCAAATTCAACCAGCTTAGTGAATGAACAATGCAACGCCTTACATAGTTTCTCTATTCCTTCTATAAAGTGATAGGGGTCTTCTTAACTATCAAATCTAGTGAAAGTGGGAGGCCTAAACCTCATAAATTGAGCTAAGGTCACCTCCTTAGTTTGTCCAGCTTGAGAATCTTTGGACTCTGTCTAAGTTGGAGGCATATGAGTCGCTTGAACTTGTGAATCCTCCTCCAATTCTATTGGGGAAACAGTTCTTGGTTGTTTAACAGTTCTAGGACCCTTGCCTCAACCTCTAGTACGACCCCAGACTAGGGGAACTTTAAGTTAGGTAGATACATTATCAGACATACCCAATACATCTACCACTCAGCGAATAACTTGCCTACGCAGAGGCATCAACAATCTAAAACACATAATAACAAACATTCAGCTTCCACAACTACTAATTAACTTAAAAGTGACAGATAGAGTTTAATCAATATTAAGGAAGAACTACGGAAAGAACAAATATACAGACACCTTAATCCAGGCCTTCCATGGTATCCCAATTATGGTTATGCTCGGGTTTCATAACAATAATGGAGACCCCATAGAAGGATACTGCCATCCCATATGACCATAGAAGAATCCACAACCAGGCTCTGATACCAATTAGTCACACCCAAAATCCTTGGAGTGAGACCGGCACAGGATAGAAGGAAATTCTCGAACTTGTAAGACAACACTAGATGGAAATCTACAACGATACCAACATTGTTGCAATTTACACCATATTCACTATAAACTTTGCTCATTTCATAAGGGTATGCAGTTTATACAATATAAGGAGTTTTGTAGAAATTTTTGCAGAGCCTACCCAGTAAATAAGACATCTCAAAATTACTACAAAATCCTGTCAAGCAATCAATATACATAACAAAAGCTCTACTCTCACCAGAGTGTACCAAAATAATCATACACCAAATACAAAAGTCGGGAAAGCTCATTTGTGGTCAAAATACATCTCAAAATGAACAAAATCATAGCTACCAAACACTATCTATATACATTTAAAAAATATATTGTACAACAAAATGAAATAGGCCAAACTCCACAGATCCAAGCAGGCTCACCCAAGAGATTCTAGTCACTCCCTCGCGCCCTTCGAAATCTCACTAGCTTCGCTATCAGAGATAACAAATTTTTCTGCAGATAACATCCCAATATTAGTAAACAATATACATATATAATTCGCAATCAAAAGTGTGATCATGATTTGTATGGATTATAATAACATTTTATTTATAAATACCAGCAACCAGCTATTTGATGCACATTGTAAAACATGTGTATTGCTTGAATTAAGATGCCTTAAACATTGAAAAGAAAGAATCAATAGGTTCCTGAATATCAATCAAGGGCAAGGACTACTATGGACTAGTCCATAGATATTCGGTGTGGCACACAACCTACAAGGGTAATCACAACAAACAAGGACACATAATCCTCAAGGGCAAATAACCAAAACATGAGGTTATAACTCACGAAAATTAATCATTCATCTATCTGCATGTGATGGCCGTCACACGAGGCTAGCACCTTCATTAACCTTGCTAGCTGGGTATTTTTTGAAGGTGCACCAAGGTATAACAGAACTGTTATTTGCTGCTAGTGTTCTAACTAATTCTTCCAAAGTTAAGGAAAATAAAACAGGCATGCATGAAATCAATTAGCATTTCAATACTATTTTTTCAGGTGGTTAGACATAACTGTATGCATGAAATTTCTCAAAGGTCGTTATCAAATCATACATGATGGAATTGGATAATTCACCTCAATAAAATCCATATACTAAGATTTAACAATACCAATTAATAAGAATCATA
This sequence comes from Delonix regia, assembly GCA_037074485.1. NCBI lineage: Eukaryota > Viridiplantae > Streptophyta > Magnoliopsida > Fabales > Fabaceae > Delonix > Delonix regia. Next base: position 12,169,281 of record CM073459.1, read on the forward strand.
ATGGTAATTGTAAAACATTTCCTAATAAGGAAAAAAAATAAAATATATAACAAAAAGTGTTGGGAGTGCTATTTGCACACCTGAACGCTGTTAATTACAAACAACCAATTCCTCAACTTGGGTGACAACCTCACCCCTAAGAAATTCCTATGCCAACATAAAAAGAAAGGAATTATTTCTCTTTCTCTTCTTCGAAACAATTCTGGCATTAAACTCATATCATAAGTAATCACCTTATCAATACTTTAATACCCTCAAAACATTTAATTTAACACTTAAGAGTCTCTGTACTCCTAAGAAGCTTACCACCACAAGGAAATTTCTACTTTAGCATATTATCAAGTAATAACCAAATTATCAATTCTCATTCATTATCTTACAACTCCTATAATTAAATTTCTCCAACATGCTTAGACTATAGGTCATTTACCATAGGCATCATTACACATCCTTAACCTTCATAGAGCACTTCCATAAATGAAAAATTCAAGGAAAAATCTAAAATATTACCAAATCATCATTCCTATCTAAACAATTACTTCTAATTATTCCAATTACTGCCTTAATGCTACTGATTGAAGCCTTAAATTCAAATAGTTTAGTTTGGTCCCTCAAAAACCCTAATTCACGTCTAAATTGTGGTTTTTCATCCTAAGTTCAAATTTCTTGAAATTGAAGGTAGGGAATGGCTGAAATTAATAAGAAAACACTAAGGCATATTGAAATTTTGCAATTCACTCACCAATTCGAGCTCAATTATATGAAACTACAACTTTGCTCTTTCTCGGAACCCCAATGCAAACCAACAAAATCAACAACAATTATCGGTTGATAGAGCACAGGATTAGAGGGGAAACACTAGAAATTATGTCAGGACCAAAGCCTATATCAGAAACACCGAAGAAAATTGCTTATCTACATTGAATTTACTTCACGATCTTAGTGTTCCAGAATTGTGAAGCTCGTGGGTTTTCTCACTGGAAAATGGCGACCTCCGGCTAATGACTCATTGGCGATGATAGCGTAAGTGGCAAAAGACAGCTCTAGTGATGTGAAACTGTAGCTCCGGTGAATGCATGATGCAAAAAACTCCTCTCTGTTGCTCTTTGCTCCTAGCTATCAGGAAGGAAGGTGTTATAAGGCTAGGGGTGTTTTTGTCATTTTGCATCATGGGGACATGTGTCAATGCCTAAAAAAAGACAAGGGAAGTGGGGAAGTTAGGATTCAAACCCTTAGCCTCTCAGTCTACGCAAGTGAAGCCTAACCACTGAGCCAGCCTCAATCTCAAGATATATTTTCACCTAAAAAAATGTTATACCATAGAAAAATTTTCTTGAAAATTTCTCTTTTCTTAATATTCACTAATTAAGTAATTATATATACTTATCCCACTAATTACAATTTATTGGGTCATTACAATCACCATTAGAATCCTGAGCACCTTTATTTGGGCCTCAATCTTGACTCTTACCAATGGATCATTTTCCCTATGATTTTTGCTCTTGTTTGTGACAATTGCTACCCCTTCAAAGATAACCTTGTCCTCAAGGTTGAAGCCTACGAATTGTTGTCTTTGGTGCTCGAAAAATTTCCATGTAGCTTTATCTCAAGCTTTGCCTTGCCATTTGACCAGTATCTTTTCATCACATTGTTGTCATACATGTTGGCCCACAATTTCTGAAGGATGGCTATAATTTGGTTACTATTGAGTCAATGGGGTTTATTGGTATATAAAGTTAGTAAGGTCTCCCATGAATCTTTTTAGTAAAGAAATGGAGAAAGTAGGATGAACCATGCTTCCACCTAGTTTTATGCTCATTGGCTATTGTACTAACTCATTACTTAATTTGATAAGGCCCATAGTTTTATCTAGCCAGCTTCTATTTGGGCCTAGTTGCAACAGAATGTTGCTTATAAGGCTTCAACTTCAGCCAGACTGAATCACCATTTTGAAATTGTTGCTCCCTACGATTTTTGTTAACATTCTTCTTCATCCTTTCTTTGGCACACTCCTAATTCTTTTTCAAAGCCTGTAGTAGTTATTCTCTGTGTTGGATTTTGTCTTCGACAGTGGCTACTTGACCTGTAAAAGGTTGTTTTCCAAGAATTGGTAGGAGCTTAGTGCCATATAATGCTTGAAAAAGAGACATTTTCAAAGCTTCAAGGTAAGCAGTACCATAACTTTACCCATAGCAAATGATTAACCCACAAACTCTAGTTTTCTATTGTAAATGACCTTAGATGTTGTTCTAAACACTTATTGAGAGCCTCTATCTGCCCGTCCATTTGTGGGAGATGAGCAATACTATATTTAAGCTTATTTCCATTGCTAGTTAATAAATCTTACCAGAATTTACTAAGAAAGATGGGATCCCTATCAGTAATGATTGTTGAGGGAAATCTATATAGCTTGACTACTATATTGTAGAACAATTGGGTTGCACTCGAAGCTGTAAAATATGAAGGCAATGTACTGAAATGGCCATACTTAGAAAATTGGTCTATGACAACAAGAATGACTATTTTTCCCTTCGCAAGAGGTAGCCCCACTATAAAGTCCATTGAAATATCATTCCAGCATGAGGTAGAGGGAGGGATAAGTTGTAATAAACTGGCTGGCTTCAGGGGAAGGTACTTCATCTATTGACAAATTGTGCATTGTGCTACTTAAGTCTTGACATTACCTCTCATTCCTTTCTAGTAAACAAGTTTGTGTCAAGCAAATAAACACCAGATAGAAGCAAAACTGGAGCGAATAAATTGAGATGACACACAAAATTTTACATGGAAAAACCCCAATAAGGTGAAAAACCACGGATAAGGAAGAATAAGCTTCACCATAAGAAAACTAGGAATTACACCTTCTCTCTATATAGTAAGAATAATACAATATTTTTATATCTCTTGCTAATAGAAAAATACTAATCTCACAATTTTCTCTCTATCTATATATATATATATATAGGATTGCTCCTTTCTTAGTTGTGAGAAAAGAGGTTTTGAAGCTCTTTATTTATAGGGAAGGATAAAGGGCTTTAATACAATTTTCAAATGACTGAATTGCAAATACAAAATATTTTTCTTCCTTTTCCTTGGTTGGCCACCTAACATACACCAACTATACCAACCATACCCTAACCTTTTGACATTCTCCCACTTGAAGATTTGATTGAGAATCAATCAATCTTCACACTATTCTTCCTTCCTTGCCATCTCTTGTTGCTCACATTTCTACTTGGCCAATAGAAGATCTACACCATATGAACTTATCAGTGTTCACTAGCTTTGTTATTGCCTCTACTAGGTTATCTTTAGCATAGATTTTCTATATATCTGCACTTCCTTCTTCCACCTGTTCTCTTCAGGAAAGATAACATCCTTGCTAACTATAACCTTGTGGTTAGTGGGATCCCACATGTGATACCTTTTTACTTCATTAGCATATCCCAAGAATAAGTATATTCTAGATTTAAGATCTAGCTTTGTAATTTATTGGGCATTGTATATCACATATACTAGACTTCCAAACATATCAAGGTTTGTATAATCAGTTGGCTTCCCAATCCATATCTCCATTGGGGTCATCAGATCAATTGTGGTTGATGGTGACTGATTGATCAGGTAGCAAGCTGTTTTGACTGCTTCTGCCAAAATGAATTGGCTAATTCAGTAGTTCTTAACATTGCTCTTGTCTTTCTTAACAAAGTCCTGTTCATCCGCTCTACCACTCAATTTTGTTGTGGAGTGTATGCCACCATGAATTGCCTCTTAATACCTTTTTGTTGACATAAAGTATTAAATTCATCACTGGTGTATTATCCTCCATTGTATGATCTCAAGCATTTAATCATTTTTTCTAATTCACATTCCACTCACACATTAAAGGTTTTGAAAACTTCAAACACATCTCCCTTTCTCTTAATTAGATACACCCAACATCTCTTGGAGTAGTCATCAATGAATGACATAAAATACTTTGCTCCTCCTAGGGATAAGACTGGTGCTTGCCAAACATCTGAGTGCACTAGGTCTAAGATAGCTTTACTTCTCTCTTTTGAGCTATTGAACTTCAACCTATGCTGCTTACTTGTAACACAATGCTCACAAAGAGGTAGAGAAACCTATTTGAGTTTGGGAAGAAGATTCCATTCTGCAAGAACCTTCAATCCATGGTCTGACATATGGCCAAGTTTACAATGCCATGATATCATTGATTCCTCAACTACTAGATCAATTGATGCAACAAAGACTTTTCATTGTTATTGTGTTTCTCCTTTAAGCATATATAGGTTGACCTTTATCTTTTTTGCTTTCATAACTACAAGCACGCCTTTAATAACTTTCAAAATGTCATCTTGTATATGGGTTTTATACCCATTGCTATCAATTTGTCCTAAAGACAATAGATTTTTCTTAAGACCCTTCATATGTCTAACCTCATGATAGTGCGAGTCGTACCATTATATATCTTTAATTTGATAGTGCCTATTCCAGTAATCTCCAAGAAACAATCATCTCCTATAAATACATATCCTTAAGAGACAGGTTTATATTGATGGAACCATTCTCTCTATGAGGTCATGTGCCATGTTGCAGCATAATCTACAAGCTAGATATCACTAAAACTTTTTCTGCACTCAGCAACTATTGCTGCCTCACTGTACAAGACTTCTCCATCATCTGAGGTACTTGCAACACATCCTTGAGCACTTGATGACCCAATATTTTTGCCTTTGGCCTTTGCATTATTCTTCAAATTCCAACACTCATTTTTGTAGTGCCCTTTTTGTTACACATGAAACACCTAATATTTTTCTTGCTCTTCGATTTTGATCTACCTCGATTATGACTTCTATTTGAGCCATGTTCTATTGATCTTCCTCTCATCATTGCCAACACTTCTGCTTGTTGTGAACAAATCAACCTGTCTTCCTTGTTTTTGTGCCAATTTTCTTTATCCAAAAATGCTAGTGCAATGCCATTGAAAACTAGATAGTCTACAAGAACATTATTGGAATGGTTGATGACAAGTTGGTCATAGGGATTGGATAGGCTTTGAAGTAGAATTTCAACACATTCATTCACCTCTATTTTGTGACCCAATGATGTGAGTTGAGAAAATAAAGTATTCAAATTGTTGATGTACTCTGTCACTAAAGTAGTTTTAGACATTCGTAAAGTGTATGATTCCCTTTTAAGAAAAATTTTGTTGTGTAGTGACTTGGCTTCGTACAATTTAGTCAAATGATCCCAAATTTTTTTCATCATCTTCTTCTCCTCTATGCTAGACAATATCTCATCTGCAAGTACTAGATAAAGATTTACAACTACATTCCTATCCATCTCATTCTATTTATTTTCATTTGTGAATTCCACCAGCCTTTCACTAATAATCGCAGGACAATTATCTTTTCTCAATATGGCCTTTATTTTCAACTTCTATAGTAAGAAATTACTGTAGTTGAACTTTTTGATCTCAAATTTTGCCACCATTACTTCAATTACAATATATTAGCAAGCAAAAATAGCTCCCACTTTTTTGGTGAACAGTAACCATATGTATGAATAGTATCTAGTACCTTATAATGGGTGAAAGTAATCTTACTTATTTTCTGATGCAGAGGATCCACTATATCAGTGGCAGTCATATACCATACAATATGTAGATAATAACACACCTAACTAGGCTCTGATACCAATTGTAAAGCAAATAGACACCAGATAGAAGCAAAATTGGAGCAAATAATTTAAAATGACACACAGAATTTTACATGGAAAAACCCCAATAGGGTAAAAATCACAAACAAGGAAGAAAATGCTTCACTAGGAGAAAACTGATAATTACACCTTCTCTCTATAAATCAAGGATAATACAATATTTTTATATCTCTTGCTAATTGGATAATACTAATTTCACAACTCTTTCTCTCTTTATACAGGATTGCTCCTTCCTTAGTTGTGAGAAATGAGGTTTTAAAGCTCTTTATTTATAGGGAATGATAAAAGGCTTCAATGCAATTTTCAAAGGACTAAATTGCAACTACAAAAAAGATTTCATCCTTTTTGTTGGTTGGCCACCTAACATACATCAACAATACCAACCATACACCAACCCTTTAATAGTTTGCTAACCTTTTAAAGGTTTTAGTCACTTCTACATGTCCTCTCTTCAAGGATGATTGAAATTCTATTAGTAGTATCGTTTTTAATGCAAACCCTTGGGTTATGAACAACTTGTTATTATAAGTAATATAGTTGCCATGTTGCTGAAACCCCCTAAGTACTCTTCCCTCTCTCATTAAAGCATGTAATTGCAATTTCTCTACTTCAGTTTGGTTCTTTATATGCAAGGTGTCCAAAAGCTAACATTGAAAGGACGAGAGACTGTATGGTGCCCCTCTACCATGTTCTCCCATATCAAATTGCCTTAAAAATGCATCTGCCATCTTATTTTACTTGCCCGCTTTATAAATGATTTGATAATCAATGCCCAATAGATTGGATAGATAATAATGTTGCTTCGGTGTTAGGATTGATTAGTTGAGCAGTTCTTTGATGTTCTTGTATCAGTGAAGAAATGAAATTGTAGCCCAAAAGTTAGTAGCGCCATTTACCCATTACTTGTGTATGGCATAAAGCTCAAATACATAAACAGATTTTCCAAGCATTCGAGAGTTGAATTTCTTACTAAAGTAAGCTATGGGATGATTATCATGCAGCAGTATAGCTCCAATCCCTGTTCCTGTAGTGTCAGTCTCTATGCAGAAGGTCTTCTAAAAGTTTGGCAATTGAAAAATTGGTACTATGGTCATAGCTTGCTTCATATGTCAAAAGGCATTCTTAGCATCCTCAGACTACTAGAATGAGTTCTTCTTAAGGAATTCTATTAATGGAGTAGCTATGAAAGCATAATGATGCACGAACCTTCTGTAATACCTGGTGTGTCCTAGGAAGCCTCACAATTGCTTAATAGTCTGGGGAGCGGACCACTCCAACATTAGAGAGATCTTACTAGGATTAGGTCGAACACCTTCAGCATCAACAATGCGGCAGAGATACTTAATAGTATTTCAGTAAAGTGACATTTAGTTGGTTTGGCAAAGAAGCTATGCTCAATTAAAACCTGTAACACTTGCTACAAGTGACATTTGTGGCTATCAAAGTAAGAATTACAAATTAAAATATCATAAAAAAAATAGCAACAAATTTGTGAAGAAAGGGATTTAAAATGTCATTCATTGTTGCTTGGAATATAGTGAGGGCATTTGTTAAGTCGAATGGCATAACTAGGAATTCTTAGTGCCCAAAGGAAGTTCAAAATGTTGTTTTACGAATATCATGTTCTGCCATGAGTATTTGATGATAACCAGAAAGCAAGTCATGCTTGGGGAATATTGTAGGCGCTAATAGCTCATAAAGGATTTCATCAATTGTCAGTATTGGAAAATTATCCTTCACTGTGATTGAGTTGAGTTCGCAACAATCAACACAAAATCTCCAAGCACCAACTTTCTTTCTAACAAATAGCACTGGTGAGCTATAAGCATTGTGACATTTTTTAATTATATTGTGATCCAACATCTCCTGAACCATTCCCTCCATCTCTTGCTTTCGGAAATGAGGATACCTATAAGGCTTCATGTTGGCAATAAGTGGATTTGATGGTCAACAGTTTGCTGTGGAGGCAGCTCTTGAGGTTCCATAGAGACTGCTTTATAATCAATAATCAGGTCAGCAATAATCTCAAGAGGAGTGAAAGGTAGCATTGCTGTCACTGATTCTACAGGACATACAAAATAACAACAAGGAATAATGTCAGCAGCTGCCATTTCTTGTAGTTGTGCTACTGTGAGGGGTTTACTGCCCAATCGTAGCAGTCCTTGTAGTGTGATGTGCGAATTGCCAAAGTTGAAACCCATAGTCAGGTTTTGCTTGTTATAATTTGCTTGAAAAAGGAAGATTTCATAGCATGAAAACATATGTAAAAGAAAATGATAACATTAAACATCAAAAGAAATGTGTGTGATAGCTAAACAAATTTTCAGGGAATTAAAGATAGTAGTGGCTAATTGTCTCAGAAACTACAACTTGTTAGCTTGTAAATTGTCTTCGTCTATCTTAGCATAATAACATAATTTTTTCACGGAACATAAGGTTAAATTCCCAATGTGATTTCAGACATTGAAATCATATTTTATTTCGCAGTACCAAGTTGCTTATTAATTCAAATGCCACTAGTGTCTGCGCGTGCCATGACCCAACAAATACAACTTCTTAATTAGTTATGTCCTATTGTATAATAAACGCCAAATATTGTCTGACATTTATTATATTTCAACTGGCAATAATGGAGGAGGGGAAGGAAGAAAATGTTTCCGTAAAATATTGTTTGTTTGAAAGTTGTAGGAAAAAACATGCGTCGACGCCTTAATACATTAATCCTTCGGAAAATAGGTAATACTTATTTTGAGATATATATATATATATATATATATATATATATATTATACCCTATAAATACTAATTAAATATAATAAATCTACCACCTATCAAATATTTTTCAAAGAGCCAAAAAATATTGTTATTGAGCTAGCTCTACTGGTATACACTCCTATTGCAAGCCGATCATCTGCATAAGAGCTCACAAATTTCATTTGATTATTGTGTCATTTTAGTGAAAGGGAGACGAATAGGTCAAATGGAAATTCCAAGGTATGGACCAAACCGGATATAAAAAGAATGAATAAATTATTAGTGCATGCATGTGCGTCAAATTTATTAGAACACATATATTTCATGACAATATGTAAATAAGTCATTATTTATAGGAAAAAAAAATTAAAATTTGCATGTTCATATACTGCCATAAAATTTAACAATTTGTATGCAGTCTAACGAAAGGAAGTTTTACAAAAAAAAATTTCTCCATGGATCATTTACAATCTCTATATACAAGTTATTTACATACATGTAAATATGTAATATTTTAAATTTAATTTGCATAGTTTTATATGTATATATATACGTGTATATATATATATATATAGATATTTATTTTGATCAAATTTCCATGCATAAATTTACACTGGTAACTTGATTTTTGAAAAGCATAACTTTTGATTTAAGTGGAATTTTTAGCCTAATATTGCTGTTTCGGAAACTTATAGAGTTTATAGTCCAATACCTAGGCTAATTATTAATGGTGGTTAGATCTAATTCAGTTGAAATTGGACTATTTTCATATCTTCTTAGGTCTCATAATCATTTCTCTTATATTTAAATAATTTTGATTTATTATTATTATTATTAATTATTTTCAACATTTTTTAAAGGCTTCATATACATGTCTTTTAAAAACAATTTACAATCAGATTATCATCAATAAAAATTTTAATTTTTAAAAAAAATTTTTCAACCTTGTGTGTATTACTCCTTCATATATATATATATGTATATATATATTTAATGATATAAATAATTGGTCTCATATATATAGAAAAACAAATAAAAACTTTTGACAAGCAAGCTTTCATTTTCTTTTATTTTTTTCTCTAATACAGCACGCCCTCACTCTCATTTTCCCCAAGTTCTAGGCCATCTTCTCCTTCCATTCATCCTTCCCAATCTCAAAACCCAATCTCACTCTCATTGATAATTAATTATTGTTCTTCGTACCACCCAATCTTACACATGCAGAAAGAACAGTCGTTCTATAACTTGTTCTTCGCACCACGCAATCTCACTCTCATTGATGATTGACTCACCGTTCTACCACATTCATCATCAACTTGGGGTTTGGATAACACCAGCTAAGGGTTCAACGGAGAGAAAGGAAAACAGAGAAGAAAAGATGAAAAGTGAAAGGGAGAGGCAGGGTTCAAGGTTTCTGAGACGACAAAATGAATAAGCTTTTCGCTAAAAGCACAATACAGCGCTTTTTCACTTCATCAGAACTCAGAAGGTGGCACTTTGAAAGGAAAGGTAAAGGAATCCCACTCACAGCTTATCATTTCAACCATTGCTGAGTACGGAAATAATTAGAACATTGCTTGAAGTTTTTCAGCTATTGCTGTTTTGTTTATGAGATACATGACTCTCGAGCTGATGAATCTGATCAATTTTCTATTTTTCAGAAAATATAAAACACATGTTCGGACTCTTTAGAATAATTTGTAAATAGTTTTTTAAATGGAAAAATGAAAATAATTAGAACGTGCTTTAAAAAGTACCGTGTTAAGAATAGTTGTTTCTGGAGGTAGCAAATTTGTAATTAATTTGCAATTAGTTAAACAAATTTGTTAACGGCATTTTGATTCATGTTAAACTTTCATTCTGTGTACGCGCACGCGCGTGCGTATATATATATATATTGAACTTTAATATGTATACGTTGATAGAACATACTTATAACACAGGATATAACTTAAGATTGGTACTGAAGTTTTACGGCCGGTGGTTTATAAGATCTACTTGTTAATGCTTAGATTCTTATGTTCTTTTCATGTTACTTGGTCTTATAATGAAAAATATCAAACATTCCTTGATGATTTAATATAGAGGATATTATTTGAGTCATGTGAGCCTAAATTTGATGTCTGAATATACAGGATTCCTAAACCTGCATGGATGATCCTGGGTTTGGGAAAATACGCACTTGGATATAGCCCTGAATGGGTGAAAAGTAAGTCGAAGTAATTTGGTTTCATCTCTTCTGAAAATCCAAGAATAAAGAAAATTAGGTGTTTACAAAATCAAAAAAAAAAACAGAAATTGACTTTGGAAAAATTCAATACAACCAATAATAACTCCCTCTGCTTACTATATTTATAATCTTCTATTAAGGAACTTATGTTCGCCCTTTCTAAATTTTAAATAATAATTATATAATTATCTTTTAAATTTCAAGAAAGAAAAAAAAAGGGGTAAGAAAGGAGATTAATTTAATATTATAAATTAGAATACATCAACCAACTTCAAATCATTTTGGTTGTTTTTTTTTTTTTAATAAAAGATAAAGTTTAATTATCAGTTTTTTTACTTCAAAAAAATAATTTGAACACGTCCACCAACAAGCAACCACAGCTTTCTACCCTCCAAATGAAGTCTAAATTTTATCACAGGGTTTGTTGATTCTTGATTCATATCCGTGATCCGGTTTGCCATGCATTCTAAATAATTTTCTTTTCCTCATTCATTCTTTTCTAATTATTTAATCACTTTTTATTTAATTTCGCAGGTGTTTGATGAAAGGGTAATCCAAATAAGTTTAAGGCCATCAAGAAGTTTTACAAAATTAGCTTAAGTTAATAATTCCTCAGTTCGAGTACTCGAAGGTGCCTAATATTTTTTTGACGCTTAACTCACTTCTGATCTTCTGTTAGTTTGGTATATCTTTTTTCCTTTTCTAATTAATAGATATATTTTAAAACTTATACCTTTTGTAAAATAACTTTCGGTGATAACCCTACTTGTATTCTGAAATGATTTTTGATATTTTATATACCGTGCGCTTAATATCTTGAATAGGAGAAATTATATGGCTCAAGTGCAAATTCCTATAGAAGGAGATGAAGAAAGCTGGAGGCAGAGATGCTACGACAAAGTGCAGAGACTAAAAGCTCTACAGTTTCCAAGCCCTGATCCACCTTCAGAACAACTTACACTATTGCAAGAGGATACTTTTGGGAGAAAAAACTCTCTAATTTTTGAATTGCAAAAGGCAGTTCAAAATGAGAATGTCGATTATTTTGTTGATGTCTTGGAGAAAGTTTGTTTGAAGAGGAAGCTTGTTTTGTCTGCTATATTTGATCAAGTCACACCTGCAGGTGACTCATTGCTTCATGAGGCTGCATATTTCAAAAAAGCAAAGATTGTGCAACTGATTGGGCATCACTTTCCTGACCTTCTCACCAAAACAAACATCGACGGCGATACTCCACTTCATGTTGCTGCAAGATCAAAGAGTTCAAGTGTAATTAAGTCCATCCTTTCCCAGTATGATGCACATGCACACAAATCATCAATATCTTCAATAGAGAATAATAAAGTCGAAAAGTTCATAACAAGATTAACTAATAAATATGGGAATACGGCATTGCATGAGGCTGTCAGTAGCAAGCATGATGAAGGGGTCGTTCTACTGTTTGAAGCTGATAGATGTGTAGTACATTATTTGAACAAGTCAAGTAAATCCCCTTTGTATTTGGCTGTTCTATCTTCAGATAAGAAAATAGTTGATGTTTTCCTCGAAGCACCATTTCCAGATGACAAGCCAATCCCAAATCACCATGGAAACTCTCCACTGCATGCTGCCATATACGCAAAAAATGCAGGTAAGCTATATATATACTTCCCTTCACCTTTGAGAGAGGATTAGAAGAGGAGGGATATTTCCATATATTCACTTGTTTAACTAGCTTTAGATTATTGAATACAAGTAGTATATATAAGCACACTATGTGACTCTTTCTTTATGATCTACAATTGCATGAACTACTAATTAATGATATACACTCCATTTACATAAATACTGTAATCCAGATACTTGACACATGCATTAACATTGAACATGGGAATCGATACAAATTACTAACCGTGTCAATTCTCCAACTGTGCACTAATTATTTTCTATGAGTTGTCTTTAATGGCAGATTTATTAAATGAGATATTGGAGAAAAGATCAGATCTAATGTGTCTGAGAGATGAAGTTGGAGGAACACCACTTCACTATGCAGCTACAACTGGTTATGCTGAAGGTGTCTGTGTGATTTTAAAAAAATCTACTCTAGCTGCCTTTGAATGCAACACAAAAGGCCATCTTCCTATTCATCTTGCAACCAAATGGGGTCACATTAAGGTGCTCAAGGAATTCTTAGGAAAAGAATGGGATGATTTTAGAGTTTTCGTCAACGGCAAAGGTCAAAATATTCTTCATGTTGCGGCAAAGAGCGGACGACGTAAAGTGGTGAAATATGTTTTGAGAAATCTAAAGTTTAAGCACCTTGCTGTAAACAAGAAAGACATTAATGGAAATACACCATTGCATTTGGCTACAAGCAAAAACTTCAACCCTTTTATTGTTTTCTATCTAACACAAGTCAAGGGTATTGATTTGAATATCATGAACAATGAAGGTTTAACAGCTCGGGATACTGTTTCGATGAAAAGTGAAATGCTAATGACAGGTGAACAGGTATGGTTAAGTTACAATAATGCATAAAGAATTAATTATAACTTATATTTACAAAGTAGCAAGTTGCCTGAGATTAGTTTGAAGTTTATATGTGGCTAATTCATGCATAATTGGAAATAAGATAGTAGTTAATTTGATAACTTGTTCAACCACATGAAAAAAAATGGTATTGTTTCAACTAGGAAGGTCTTTTCTTTTTATGTAAACATACAAATATGTACATATAGATGCATCTTTCTTACATATGCCTATTGCATCTTCTAAGTAGGTATAGTATCATTCTCACAATTCTAGTTTGCTTACAGGAGACATCAAACTTGATCTTGAAATTTGCTGGCGCAAAAAAGAGTAATAAGGGAAGAAGTATGCTTCGTGAACACAAAATACAAGCCGCGGAAGATCGGATGAAGGATAGAATGAACATATTGATGGTAGTATCCATATTGATAGTAACAGTGACATTTGCAGCCGGATTTACAGTGCCAGGTGGTTTATACAGCTCCGATGATCCGAACCCACGTAGTAGAGGCCTCGCAGTTTTGGATCGTAAAATATTATTTAAGATGTTCGTTGTTTTGGATACAGTAGCCATGTACACTTCCACATTTGGATCTTTCCTTCTTATGGGGGCACAAATTGGTAAGTTTAAATTTTTACAAGCCTACAGTCTGGCGCTTTTCATGGTGGGTTTAGCCCTGCTGTTAATGATTTTGACATTTATGGCGGCTGTGAGTTTAGTTGTGAGCAATGTCCGTTGGCTTGCTGGTTTTACAATTTATCTAGGAATTGTCTCATTCTACTTTATCTTAAGCTCATCAAATGCGTATACATTTTTCTTCTGTTTCTTCGGCGTGCGCATGTATTGGGTCAAGTCAATAAGATTATTGTTAGGATGTTTATTGCCATCTTGCGAGTGTCACAATTCAGCTTCTAAGAATGCAAGAGAAGAAGAATGAGTCAGAGTTCAGAAAAAATGAAGTTTACGGTGAGATAGATGAAGAATTGGGCTAGAAGAAAGAGGAAATCGGCTTGAAGGAGAGAAGAAAATTTTTGTGGTGTGGTGTTCAAAATTTTACTGCTACAAGAAATGGCTAAAGAGTTATGTTATAACTTTAAAGGTTTTTCTTTCCATTTTCTAGGTTTTCTTACCTTTTATTTTATATATTGAAGTAGCTATTGTTTTAGCGGTGAAGAACATTATGGAGTGCCTTTATCAAGTTCAGTCCTTTCCCCCAAAAGAATGATTACTATTGTTTTTATGTTCATCATACCGTCATGCCTGTTGTACTACTCATCTTGAAGACAATTTCTTGTTCTGATATAGTTGCTCTAAGTATCATCAGTCGCACTTGAAAATGCAAGAAAAATGAGTAAAACAAAGCTAAAAGGAACAAATAAACAAACAAACAAACATGTTGATTTTCCTCCATTGCACGCACCGTCACAGTGCCAATTGCCAAAATTTTGTTGTAAGAATAGCATATTCTTTGATAGTCTGGTTCACCTCTTTCCATGATAGGTTTTTTTATTAAGTTTCACCAGTTCCCAGGGTTAATGGGTGAGAGAGATCTATGCATTTCCTCAATTCACTTTTGTAAACTAAGCCTCTCTTGTATCCTTTTTCCAACTTTATGAAAAAGTTTGATATTGCTCAGCTTATTTGAACTCTTGTTCTCTTTACAGACTACTGTCATCTCATCATACGAAGTTAAAATGCATAAATAACAAGATATTCATATAAGAATGCATCAAGAAAATTCATTCATTAAAGTTCTTAGCCTAGAGTTGTTATGTTTTACAATATATTTTCCTAGATATTTCAACTTATCTATCTAGCCTCCATGTTCTCTAATTCATTGGTTATGCAATATCACGGGGTGTTTTAATTTCAATTACATTTCTACACTATAGCCAACCATTTTTCCTTTGCAATACCATGAAGATCATTCAAGAAGAAGGAAAAGGAAAGAGAATAAGAGAACCTATAACATGCTAAATCATGTCACCTAGATGTGACTCTCCTTATAGTCTTCTTAAATTCCTTGCTTCCTCCCTTAAGTGATATAGACAAGTGTCAAAAGAAAAGTGTGAGTAAATGTGGTGTGAGAAGGTGGGATAGTATGTGGAGGGGATTGAAGAAATGGGTTATTTATAGGGAATTTCAATGTCTAGGATTTATTCAAATTCTTTGATCCTACGGTTGGAATGTAATTTGAGTGGACTATTATGATTCAATCTTTAAAAATATCTAAGATTTTAGTTTGAAAATATCCTAGCGCTATATTTATCCTTTTGCCCTTGGTATTTTATAAATGACCATTTTACCTCTATGGTTAAATTACCTTTGCCCCTAGACTTTTTAAAATTATTATTTTTCCCTACATGCTTTAAAAATAATGATTTTCCCCTAAACTTTTTAAAATTATAATTTTGCCACTAAGTCCAAAATTTGACCCATACACTATTTTTTAAATGATTCAAACTGATATATTTATTCTAACTTAATTATTTCTAATTTCCTTTAAATAATCTAATTTAGGCAGTATTAAAAATCAATAAATTAGGGACGTTATAGAAATTACAACTAAAAATATAATGAATAGTTGGAAGATTGGGATAACAAAAATTATCATATTATCACATGTTTTGGAAACACTTCAATAGTTTGGACACTAATGAGATAGCCAAAGAGGTGTGGGATTCATAAACGAGATAGATCATGTGAATTGGGTGTAAAGTAAGACAACAGTTTGATCTTTTCTCTTTACATTTTCCATATTTTGCTCCATCCAGATTGTGAGTTGTTTCCACTTCATTTCCTCTTAATTTATGGCATCAATGCTTACACTTCATTTAGTTAAATGTACCATATAATTTCTAATGGTTCTCTAAGTATCATTATAAACAAGTCTTTGCATTGTATTTCCTGTCAAAATGCGAAACAACTGGCTTTATATTTTAATAAAATGCTTCTATTTCAGATTATCTTTCGACTTGATTTACTCTAATGTTTAGTATTTGATTACTTGGATATATATGATGAATTATTGGTCTAACACTACAAAAAAGTTTATATTTAATGATGGAACCTTTGCAACAATTAAAATAACTATGGTTTAGACATATATTAACCATGGTTCAATTAATAGTGACTAAGTCTAAACTCTAACTACGGTTTTCTAATAACTATAGTTAAGATATGTCCTGACCACAATTAATTGATAACCATGGTTAGGACATTAATGGTCCTAACAACCGTTAGACATAGGTAAGTGTTTGACCATTGTTAGGACCTAACCTAACCATGGTTATTATTTAATTGTGGCTAGGACATGAGGTACCACACTTTTTGCTGGCCTGTGGCCTAGCCATGGTTGACCCTATAAAAAAACCATAACCCCTCTTCCACTCCTTAGCATGCCATCACAACACCCCTTTCTTTCTTCCTTTCCCTCCTTTCTTCTACCTTTCTTCTCCTACCTCACCCAACCAAGCTTTCCACTCACCCATAACCAACTTGCAACATGCGCGGATGCTATGAGGAACCCTCAGTCGTTGCCATTGACAAGTTAGTTTTGTCTCTCTCTCTCTCTCTTTTTCTTATTTCCCTGTTCATTCACCTAACATACTTCGGTTGCCACCTACCTCTGTTGCCGGCCCTCCAGTCACCCACCAATGTTTAGCTTTTGTTGCACCCTGCCATCACCACCAGTGGTCACTGTCGTCTAGTAAGTTTTTTTTTTTTTCGGGTGTGTTTATTTTAGCTAAAAAAAATAGAATTTTAGGAAATACGAAAATACTATTATCTTCTAAAATTTAATATTAATGAATTTTTTTTTATTTTGCATTCATATTATTAGATAATTTTTTTTTTTTTGTTATGGGATACATAAATTAATGCCTTTTTTGTGATGAATTTAATTAATGTGGGATTTTTTTGTTGAAGTTGATAAATAATTTGTCTTTGCAATTTTGATTGGAGTTGGCTTGATGATATAATTTATATTTGTACATATTTATTGCTGAATTTGATTATGGTGTCGACAATGTAGTGCTTTACATATGTTAAAATTATTTAAATGAATATTGTTGAATTGAATATATATATATATATATATATATATATATATATAATGTGAACTATGTTTGCATAATCTTTTTATATTTGAAAGTGTGGACATGATTATAAGTGTAATTGTGTAAACTATATTTGAATTATAGTCATATATATTTAATGATTTAAAAATAGTATTATTGATGTGGACATGATTTTAATTCTTTTCAAATTAATGTGACAAAGTGTGTTGTCATATTATTTAGGAATTGGATAGGTCCTGGATTATTAAACCTTGAAATACTTATAAATATTTAGAGGGATTGAATTGACTCTTAAACTTTGCATTTGAATTCTTGTTTGTATAATGATATTTGAGGCGTTCAACTGAGGGCGATGGAGCATTCGCAGCGGGAAGCTATTATTTAGGTTTTAAAAAATAACTTTGTCATCCCTTGTCGTTGACGGTGAGTCAACAGACAAAACATAAATTTGGTTTAAAGCCAATTTGCACCCTTTTAAATTAGAGGTGACTTGCATTTTAACCCTTACAACTTGTCGGACTTCACGAGCACATTAATGTTTAATCTTTTTTCGTTTAGAAGCCCTGAGATTTACTATCTTTATATTCATTCAGAAGGGGTTTTTATTTATAGGTTTTGCTAACAAGCGTCTTAAAAATATAAATTAAAAAATATTTATTGCATTTATTGACAGTAATTATTAATATTTTTTATTATTTATTGTATTCAATTAATAATTATTTTTATGACAACATTACCCTATATTATTTTTAAGAGACATAATCAATATGTTTTATTTTTTAAAATATATAATTAATTTCTAACAACTTTTTTATATCCATATAACTGAGTATTATCTCCATCATACCTTTAACTTTTGTTTTTAAAAAATAATTTTTGATCATTTTAAAATTAATTTTTTTAAATGAAGTTTCATGAGATATTAATTAAGAGTAATATGGAGTAATTATTTAAATGATCAAGATATAACAATTCATCAGAAATTGATTATATTTTTTAAAAATAAAATATATTAGTTATGCTTCTTGGAAAAGATAAAGAGTAATATTGTCATAAAAGTAAATAAAACCAAATAAATTATTAATTAGATGTAATAATAAGTAGTAAAAAATATTAATTATTAATATGTGTGAGTGCAATAAATGCTCTTTATCAATGCTCTAGCAGAATGCTTATTTTTATTTTTATTTCTTTATACATAGATGATCAGTGATAAACCTCCTCACACGTATGCAAAGTCATATATTTATAAAGCCATTAACCTAAAACCTCGTAAGGGACGTCATATATATTTCTTCTATTACTTATTCATTCAGATTTGCATTTGAGTTGTTGATTGTTGATATATATGTGAAGCATGCTGCCGAACATGCCACTGGTTCATTGAGATATGTGCATCTGAGTTGTTAATTTGTAATTACTCTTTTATTATTTTATATGGATGTAATTTTATTTAATTAGATAACATGATGTTACAACGGGAAATTACTTTGCTGAATATGTATCATTTTTATATACTAAAATATGTGTAAAAATTTTAATTATATTAAAAAACATATAAGCATCATTTTAACCATTATTAATTTAGCTTGCTAGGGTCTGATTGACAAAAACAAATGGTATAAAGTCCAGTAGTAATTGTTTTTAAATTATTGTAAACATACAAACAATTAATAATGATATACGTAAAAGGACAAAAAATACTTCATATACTTGATACAACTTTACCGTACATTGCGAAAGGATTCAAAAATATAGAATCTATTTATAGAGTTGTCAAAGTGGGTCAATATACTTTACTTGAATTAACCCACTCGAATTGGTGGGTTAAACGAATCAGCCCGTTTAACCCATCATATGGTGGTGGGTTAAATGAATCAGCCCGTTTAATTCACTATAAGGTGGTGGGTTGAAAATCTCAATCCAACTCACCTGGTGGATTAAGCAAGTTGACCCGTTTAATCCACCAAAAAATTTTAAAAAATAAAAATAAAAATAATTATAAAAATTAAAATATGACTTTCTTTAAGCACATGTCTTATTTAATCAATTAATTTCTATATTAGTATAAATAAACAAAAAAAACTAACTAAATAAAAAGTAAGTTTTAACACATTAAAATAAGTAGAATAATCTAATAATTCAATGATTCATTAATAATAAGAATATGATTATGAGCAGAATACTCAAATTTGGCAAATTACAAAATAATAGAGACAACACAATGCATATATTAGGGTTAATTTTTTTAAATAGGATAGTACAATGGGCTAGTTCACTGGACTAAGTGAGTAGAAATTTTTTTAAAAAAAGCAGGTAACCCGTTTAACCTGCAAGTTGGCTCGTTTAACTCACGAGGTTAAACAGATCGAGTTGATAGAAATATATTAAACAAATTCTTAAAGGAACCCCTTAACCCAACCCACCTTTTAGGTGGCTTACACAGGCTTGACCCGATGGATTGAACACGTTTTGACGCCTCTATCTATTTTTTAATGAACAATATTTTTGTATCAAAGATGAAGCAAGAAATTAAATTTGAAGAATACTTGAATAAAGGATTACATATCATGTTTAGTATGACAAACTACAACAAAAAATAATAATTATGTGACGATGTAAGAATTCTAACAGCAACATATAATAAAGTTAGATCTTGGAATTTAAAGATGTGAAGAGCCTTGTAATCATGATAAATTTATAATATGCATGCATATTTTATGATGCTAATTATAAATTTATGATTTTTACTATAAAAAGGCATTTAAAAAAAACAAAAGTTGCAATATTTCAATACATGGCCTTACGCTAAGTTATTATATTTTTTGCATGAAAAAGAAAGATTTTATAAAATGACAACGTATATATGCATATATATATATATATATATATATATAACATTAAAAGTAAAAACGAAATGCGTTTAATAACTACACAAACTTTCAAGGAAAGATAGGGTAAGATTCCAAATGGAATTTAAGACACTGAAGTAAATATAAGTATTTCGCAGTCACATGTTTGCTGTCTTTTTGTGTTTAATAACTAAGAATCTTTTCAAGGGAAAAAAGTTTAAATTCCCAAAAAAATTTGAACATTGAAAAATAATATATTATTTCGCAGTCTTGGTCAACATATTTAAATTCTATCAGTATCTAATTATTTCTCTTTTTTGGGGCCAAAATCAGAATCAAATCTTCATACCTACGCTTTTGTACCAAAAACTACAACTGCTTAATTTCTTATGTCTCCTTGTTTATTGTTGTGCGTATGGTTTGAGACGTTGTATAGAAAATTATTTCGTGGGCACAAGTTGGTTATCTTTTTATATGCTATCAATGTCGTCATGCGCCTTGAGCTAATGATATATAATTCACTGAAACTCTATATATATATATATATATGAGAGAAGAATAAGATAGTCTCATTAAAAAGAAAAAGAGGGAGGGGAGGAGGGGGGAAGAAGAAACTAAAAAAGAAATAAGAAAATAACAAAGCTACCCAACCCTATATTAAAAAAGGATCACCCCCAATAAAGGTGTTTGTGGGATAATCTTCAGTAATGATTGTGGGTCATCAGATAAAAATTTAATAGTTTGTATTCAAAAATAAAAAAATAATCTATAACCACTTGTTGTGACCAATAAAAAATTTTAAACCATTAAATTTTTATTTAACGATTCACATTTGATTAGAGAACCTCAAGTAGAAGAACATATTGATTCCCTGTATATATCGGTTATAAAGAAACTCCCTTTAAACAATCATAAATAAAACATAAAAGCAAAATAATGACCCTATCCTAAAATCGATCAGTTTTATAAACAGATACAAAACTCAAACATTTTTATTTCTGGTCAGATGAATATCTAATCAATGAATGTGAAATTAATTTATTAATTTTTAACTTAATTCATACACTTATTCATTTTTAAAGAGTAAAAAATAATTCAGTCTTAATTTAGTTTCTTACAATTTAATCTTAATTTGATCTTTTACTTATAAGAGTAGTTTAAATTTAGCTCCTCATTAATTTTCAGTTTCAATTGAGTTCCTCACTTATAAAGTTAGTTTCAATTTAGTCATTCACTTATAAAAGTTAATACATTTTGTCCCTTTGTCTCAACTAAATTTAGATAATATAAGCTAACATTCATATTATTGAGGGTCTAAATTAATATTAGACTCATAAATAAGAGACTAAATATAATTAAGATTGGATTTTTTTTCTGAAAGAATAATTATTTAAGATTGAAATGATAAATACTAAAACTCAGTAGACATTATTAAAGAATCAAATTGAACATTAAAAAACTATCTTCTAATCCTCATGCACCTTGAGCCAACAACCACACACTACTGGCTACTTGTCCGAGAAACTAAAACTTCTTAGTTTGTTAGGTGTCTTCTTCTATCTTTGTGTGCTTAATAACTAAACAATTTTTTCACGGAACATAAGGTTAAATTCCCAATGAGATTTGAGACATTAAAATCATATATCATTTCGCAGGACCAAGTTGCTTATTAATTTAAATGCCACTAGTGTCTGCACGTGCCATGGCTCAACAAATACAACTTGTTAATTAGTTTTGTCCTATTGTATAATAAACGCCAAATATTGTCTGACATTTAGTCACCCACATGGTAGGTTTAATTAACGTATATTTGAACCACAATGTTGGCCGGAAGCCATGAGAATCCCAGTTCTGAGAAGGGGATTCATCAGCAACAGCCGCTGCCGCCGAACCAGATGCTCAGACTCCAAGGCCTCCGCCACCTCCGAGGCCATTGAAAAACGCATCATGACTTCTTTAACGCACATCTAACCCCCATGCAGGTATTGCAGTTAGATATGATTAATTTCCCATCAGGAGATTGGTTCCGTTGCTTCCAAGCCTGTTCGTTCTGGCGTCCATCGTCGAAGTCGTTCTCTGAGGAAGAAGGGAGGTTAACAATAGCATCCTTAGCAACAACGCAGAGTTTTGGGTGATGTACCAGGGAGATATTATAAAGCTCTTTCCATGTCAGCTTATAAGGTCTTCTATCATCACATAACAGTCCAACTAGCCAAATACTAATGCGTGGCTAACGAAGGAACCAAACTTGATAAATTTTGAATGTTTGAGAGACTCTTTTAAAATTGGGATTTAGTAAAAGATTAAATTGAAGTTGAGCTAATTAATAGGAATCAAAATAATAAATATATATATGTGCGCGCGCATTATACCATAGAAACACTAATTAGATTTCATAAATCTACCTTGTATTATATATTTTTCAAATGACAAAAAAACCAAAAATTATTGTGATGGAGCTAGCTCTAATTGTATATACTTCTATTGCAATTGCAAGTCAATAGTAGAGATAGAAAAAAAAAATCCCTTATTTGGGGATCCCTACGGAGATCACTCAATTTAAGGACTCACATTTGAGAATTTTTTTCCATGGGGATGGGGGTGGGAAAAAATCTCCCTAAAAGTAGTTCAGGGATGGGGACGAGATCAAACTCCCTACCCCTTGAGACAATTTGACCTATATATATATATATATATATATATATATATATTAGTAATTTTACTACATCTTTAAGTTTAACAAATGTAAATTCTTTTGCAGATACAAAAAATTGAAAGTGCAACTATTTCCAACATGTGAAAGATATAATTTCAATTAGTAATATCAAGTTAGAGTTAAATTGTTATTTAGACTAGTATATCTTGATTGATGCTTCAAATACACAAGTTTTTTATATATTAAGTTGGTAGAAACAAAATTGATTGAAAAATCCAACTTGGATACAACGAACAATAATGAAGAGTTCACTTGATGAAAAAGTTGTCTTGATGTTAATACGACTTGAACTTGATGTTGTTAATTTGTTGAACTTATTATTTCATTAAGATTTTTGAATTTTTAGGACATATTTAGAATTTTCCATTTGACTCCTTTTTAGATTTTTCTTTTGAAATTTGATAAGAGCTTATTGGATAACATAAATAAAGAAATTAAGCTTTAATTTTTTTTTAATATCTTAATTTTTTTAAACTTATTATTACTTCTTTTGTAATTTAAAAAAAATTTCAAGATTTTATAATGATCTATATTCCTGTTAAGAATGTGAATGAGAAGAAAATTTCTGCCTAGTGATAAGTGAGGATGGAGATGGAGGACCCCGTCTTGCAAAAATGTCGTCTTTTATACGATCATGAAAGGGAGAAAAATAGGTCAGATGGAAAAAATAAATAAATAATTAGTGCATGCACGTGCGTCAAATTAAATTTATTAGAGAACACAATATTTCAAGGCATAATTTGTAAATGAGTTTTCTTTTTTAAGAAAGACAACTAAGTTTGGCATGTCCATATATCTATATATTGCTATCATATAATTATTAAATAAAAAATACAATTAAATGTATAGAAACGACTATTTTATATGTAATCTACTTAGATAATTTGAAAAGTCTATAAAACTTATTTGCATACATATAATATTTGAAATATAATTTTCATAATTTTTTTATATAAATATTATATTTACATATAAAATTTCGACCAATATATAAAATGGTGTGCGCGTGTGTGTATTTGTATATAAAAATCTGTCCCAGTATTAATTTTTGGTTTATAATACTATTTAAAAACTTAGAGTTCAACTTAGGCCAAATATTAAAGATGGTTGGGTCCATAGTTGTTAGAGTCGTGAGTTTATTATCTAAGTTTATAAGTTTACGATTGTATATAAAGAAAATAAGTTAACTCGTTATAAACTCGGACTTAGTACAAACTCAGATAAACTCACAAGTTAACTTATCGAGTCTACCGAGTTTATGATTTTAATGTGTCAACTAGTTTGTAAAGTCAGCAATATAATAATTTCAAAACTAAATAAAATATAGACAATCTTCTTTTCTATGAAGCCTTTACAATTTATTTTATTACAAGTTTGAATATATAAAAAAATAATAAAATTACATTTAATATGTACTTATTAAATAAAATAAAATAAATATTATTTAATTAGTTATATTGAATAATTATTGATATATGACCATCTTAAAATACTCATGTTAAGTATTATAAATTATGAAATATGAATAGCTTTTATTTGATTAAGTATAATTTGAATTATATTTAAATAATTTTTTAATTTTTATAGTATTAAAATTATAAAATTACATAATTTGATAACTATTTATTAATCGATGCAAACTCTTACGAGTTTATATTACGAGTCTACATTACGAGTTTACCTAAATTTTTGAGTTTAACAACCTTGGTTGGCTCCAATTCCGAGTCAAAATTTGTATATTTTCATAAGTTTCTAGGCCCTTTAAGCATATTTCTTACATATCGATAATTTTAATTTGTTGTTATCTAATTCAATATTTCATTTTAAGGAGTCATATAAAAAACAAATAAAAAGTAATGATATGCAAGCAAACTTTCTATGTTGTTTTTTAGAAGGGATTCATCTGGAATTTCGTTGCGCATAATTAATTTATTTTAGTTCATAACAGGAAATTAACAGTAAGTAGGGTTTTTCTAAAGTTGGAGTAAATTATATTATTTTTTAAAAAATTAATTTAATTACATTTAATTTTATTTAAGATATTCATTCAGTCTATTCTAATATATAACTAACCAGATAATTACTAATTTCTTCTAAAAGTAAAATTACTTACTTGCTTAAATGTTATAATACTTCAAAGTCATAACCTGATATTAGTGTTTAATATTAACTCACTTGCCTTTAATTCCTATAATAAAATTACAATTTTATACTGTGTAAAAAATAATTTATTTGATAAAAATAAATTAGAAAATAAAATTTTCTAATATATAAAAGAAATTATATAAAAATTAAGTAAAATTTTTAAAATAAAAAATATTAAATGTAGTTATAAAGCCATAAACCTTAAACCACGTACATGATGTCTTATATAAAGCCATTAATTTTAAACGTCGCAAAGGGCATCGTATATTCTCTGTAGCGGAGAATTCAAATTCGCTACAAGGTCTGAGCCATTAAAGTTTTATTAATGGTCACTAAAATTTGCATGAGTTGTTTATCATTTATATGCGAAGCATGCTGCTGAACATGTTACTGGTTCGTTGAGTTATGTGCATTCGAATTGTTTGTAATTACTATATTATAATTTTATATGTGATGTAACTTTAATTAATTAGATAACGCGATGTTACAAAAAAAAATTATTTGGCACGACACATATTAATAAAATAAAATATGTGTGAACAAATTAATTATATTAAGAAAATATATAAGCATAATTTTAACCATTATTAATTAAGCTAACCCTTGTCTGATTGACAAATGATCTTTCAAAAGCTATATGCTATGAAAAAAAATTACTATTTAAATGACTCAAAATGATTGTTTGATAATAGAATTATAAAAGCCACTTATGTAATTGTTATAATATCATATAATATCTAAAGTTTAAATTTGTTAAGATATTATATTGAGTCTATCCATAAGGGATGCTCATTAAATAAGGATAAAATAGTAATTAAATTTGTTAAGATATTATATTGAGTCCACTCATACGAGTATTATGTAGTCACATTTGAAAGGGGATTTAGGTTTTGAAAACCCGAGATACACCCAATACACTGTGGGTATCTCATTCGATCAGTGATCTCAGCCATAGTTCGATGAACTTCCGCAATTAGGAGATCAATGTAAGTCTCCAACTCTGACTCTATGGATGTATTTATGTTCATTAATTTCCTTCATTGGTATCAGAACCTTAGGCTAGATTTCTAATCAATTGTATATTTTATTGGGATCAGATTTTTATTTAGGGCTATTTTAATTAAAAAAATTCAAAAATTCATAAAAAAAAATTTCAAAAACCCTAAATTTTTTAATGGACTTATAGGATTTGATCTAGGTTCGTTGCTAAAATATTTTTTGTCTTAGGCCTTCAAAATTTTGAAAAAGATTTGGCCTATTAAAAGAGTTTTTTTTTTTTTTTTTTGCTTTTTTTAAGAGTTGGGCATTGTGGTTTTTTAGGCATGTGGCCCATCCAAAAAATAATAATTACAGACCTAATTGTTAAATCCCTAATTAATTAACATCTAGAAATATTTAAAAATATAAATTGTGTATTTATATTTTAACCCCAAATAAATGCAATTAATTTTTTTATGAAAAATTAATTTTTTATATCCCAATAAATTTCAGTCAAGTAATATATGATTACTTGTCATTATGTTAATTAGTTTAAGAATTTTTTGTCAGTTTTCTTCCAATAGAAAATTTAGACATATAATGTTAATTAGCTTAACATTATGCATTAAAATATGTTAATTAGTTCAACATGTTTATTAATGAATGTTAATTAATTTAGTATTACATAATTAATTTATTAATGTGTTGATTAGTTTAACACGTTAGTTAACAAGTGTTAATTTGTTTAGCATTTGAAAAATCATGATTTATAATTTGTTTGTAGCATAATTATGACACTTAATTGTGTTTTGATTTTATTGATTTACACCTTGCATACGACCTTAGGACGATGATTGGCACTTCGTACTCTTTCGACTTTGGGTTATGCATGGGTTAATTAGCCTAATCATACAATACTTAGTGTCATAATTTGTAAGCATGGTTAACATTAAATCTTCCGTGGTTTTTAATTATCTTATCCTAATTAAAGTCTATCTTTCTTTTTATGTAAAGAATGACTACAATTTCTAAAAGTATTGTCACTGAGCTCAACAAGGGGTTGAAGCTAAATGATAATAATTATGAGATCTGGAGTACGAAAGTCCAGTATCTCCTGGAAGAGCAAGAGGCTCTTAATAATGTCATGGAAGAGCTAGAAGCTGAACCATGCCCCAACATAGGTGGGACTATGAAACTTATGATGCTTGGAAGAAAAAGAACTCTATTGCTCGCATTACGTTGCTGAGTACTATGGATAATGACATCCTAAGGAAGTTCAAGGACCACCAAAATGCCATGGGGCTTTGGAATGCTCTGAGAATGAGGTTTGAAACTATGTTCGTATTCAAATTGCGTTTTCTAACGATCAAATTTGACTCATATAAGAAATGTCTAGAACATTTAATTAGGAAATATCTGAGGCTTATGTCAAATATGATCGCTGAGCTAAAAGATGTTGGAAATGTCTTAATAGATGAGTAGCGGATCCAAGCTATCATTCGCTCTCTATCTAGTTTGTGGGAGCATATAAAGATGCATCTCACTCACAATGATAACATCACGACTTTGGAAGATATCCGGAGACACCTCGAACTCAAGGAGGAAAGGCTTGAATCAGCCAAGTAGATACTTGAGTTGCACATGGCAACTTCAAATAAAAGATGTGGTTTAAAGAGAAAGAGCTTGGGAAAGAACAAAGAACCAGCTCAACTTAAGAAAAAGCCAAAGACTAATAAGCAAGACAAAAAAAAAAAAAACAAAAACAGAGAAAGGTGAATACAACAAAAGTTAAGTGCTTTAATTGTTAAAAGAAGGGACATTATGCGAGTGATTGACTTGAGCCTTTCAAAAGGGTAACTTACACTGCTTATGCTAGTGAACTTTGTGTTCCTAGCTCAATTATGCTTTTTAAATCTTATACTATGAGGATTGTAGACTTAGGAGCCATGGACCATATAGCGCGGGGCCATAATACCTTTGTTGACTTCCGGCAAGTTCCCTATGGAGCATTCTGGATATATGTGGGCAACAACACTAAGGTGATGTCAAAGGGATCGAAACATGCTAGTTAGTCTTGCATAGTGGTTAAGACCTGATCTTACATAGGTTAGGCTATGATTTGTATTTCCATGACAATTGTGTTAATTTGAGTAATGACTCAATTTTTTATGGTTTTGGTTATGCAATTGGAGGTTTTATTTCTATGGATTTGGATGATGAATCTTATATTAATAATAATGTTAGTTTGTTTGCCTCTACACATGATTATGATCATGATGTAAATATATGGCATGTTAAACTTGGTCATATTGGCCAACAGAGAATGCAACAATTAGCAAAAGGAGGTTTGCTTCCGGACATTGAACGAGTGGATTTGTCTACTTATGAATCTTGTCTAGCAGGAAAATCTGTAAGAAAACCCTTTGGTAAAGCAACCAGAGTCGATTTTCCATTGCACTTAGTTCATTTTGACATCGGTGAGCCTATGAATGTCAGGGCCCGGCACGAAGCGAATTATTTCATCTCATTCATTGATAATTATACTCGTATCGATTATGTCTATTTGATTTCTCTTAAGTCAAAGGCATTGAGCTACTTTAAAAACTATATGAACTTAGTTGACAATCAATTAGATAAGAATATTAAGGCTCTTTGAACCGATCAAGGCCAAGAATATTTGTCGATTCAATTCAATGAATTATGTGATGAGAAAGGGAAAGTTTGTTAGTTGACTATTCCAAGTACTCCGTAACAAAATGGTGTTTCAGAAAGAAGAGATAGAATGCTCCTTGAGATAGTTA
Source organism: Delonix regia (assembly GCA_037074485.1). Classification (NCBI taxonomy): domain Eukaryota; kingdom Viridiplantae; phylum Streptophyta; class Magnoliopsida; order Fabales; family Fabaceae; genus Delonix; species Delonix regia. The sequence continues at coordinate 12,198,063 of CM073459.1, forward strand.
GGTCTAAGATGCACAGGCTAATTTTCCAATCACTTATTGGGGTGATGCATTAATGTCTGTAGCCTACGTACTTAAATGTGTGCCTACAAAATCAGTTGCAATCACTCCATATGAATTATGGATAGGGCAAAAGCTTGACCTAAGTGTTATGAAACCTTAAGGATATGCTACCTTTATACATGATTCCTCTCATAAGTATAGGAAATTAGGCCCGAGAGGAAAGAAAAGTATATTCATTAGATACTCAGAAACCTCAAAAGGTTATGTGTTTATAAGTCAGCAAGATAGTGGGAGCATGACTGAATTTGAATCTAGAGATCTCACATTCTTAGAGAATGAATATCTTAAGAAGGGTGAGGTAGGTCAAAACCTATCCTTATTTGAGAAAGAGGATCCAAACGCACTAGGACCACTTCATTCGAGTGGGAGTGAGACTAATGTTCTTGATCCAAGTGGGAGCAATATTGATCCAAATGGGAACAATGAAACAAGATTCAATGAATCACAACTAAGACGTGGTTCATATGGAAACACTCCTCATCAATGACAAAAGATTGAAGGTGGTGAACTTTTTACAATGCTCCTGTAAAATGAAGATGAGCTGAGAAATTTCATAGAGGCTCTCTTATCCTCTTTTAAATATAAATGGACTAAAGCTATGGAATAGGAAATAGAGTCTATCAGAGTCAACAATGTATGGGAACTTGTTGATCTTTCAGGGGAATGCAAGGTTATTGGGAATAAGTGGGTTCTCAAAATCAAGAAAAGAGCCGATGGCACAATAAAAAATTTTAAGGCTCGACTAGTAGCAAAGGGGTATACACAGCAGGAAGGAATTGACTGTGAGGAGACTTTTTCTCCTACTGTACGATTTACCTTTGTTCGCTTACTTCTAGCTATAATGGCTTGTCTATATCTTGAATTACATCAGATGGATATAAAAACTGTCTTTCTCAATGGAGAATTAAATAAAGAAATTTATATAGCTTAAGGGTTTCATTAAAAAGGACCAAGAAGGAAAAGTTTATAGACTGTTGAAGTCTATATATGGCCTTAAACAATCTTCAAGGCAGTGGTATATTTGTTTTCACAATGCAGTCATCTCTAGTGGTTTCACTATGATGAGTGAAGACAACTGTGTATATACTAAAAGATCTAAGGACAAGTATGTGATTATGACATTATATGTTGATGACATACTCATAGTTTGAAATTATATAGAGCTAATCAACGAGGTAAAGACCTAGTTGTGATATCACTTTGAGATGAAAGATATGGGTGAAGCTGTATACATTCTTAGAGTTAAGATTTCAAGAAATTGTTCTAAGAAACTCTTGTATCTCTTGCAAGAGAATTACATCAATAAGGTCTTGGAACATTTTAGTATGGAAAGTTGTAACCCTGCTGATACTCTTATCAGCACAAGTCGAACCTTGAGTGTTGAAATATGTCCTAAGACTGCCATGGAAAGAGAGCGTATAAGCCGAACTCCATATAGTAATGCAATCGGTTGTCTAATGTATGTTATGATGTGTACTAGACCTGATATCTATCAAGCAGTTAACTTAGTGAGTAGATATCAAATCAACCTAGGTCCTAAACATTGGGAAGTTGTAAAAAGGATCTTAAGATATCTGAAGGGGACTGCTGATTATGCACTCTGCTATCTAGGCAACAGAGATCTATGATTGGAAGGATACATTGATGCTGATCATAAAGGGGACTTAGATGAGCGAAAGTCTACCACAGGATAAGTTTTCTTACTCAGTAATGACGCCATATCATGGAGTAGTAAGAAACAATTTTGTGTATCCTTGTCTACGATAGAGGTTGAGTTCATGGCCCTATCTTCAACAACCTAGGAGGTTGTTTGGTTGAAGAGGTTCTTGGATCAACTATTGTGCAAAGAAGAAAACACTAAACCAGTGTTAGTGTATTGTGATAGTGAGGCTGCGATTGCATACACTAATGATCCAAAGTACCATTGCAAAACTAAACACATAGATATCAAGTATCACTATGTGAAGGACATGGTTGCACACAAGACTATGAACGTGAAGTATGTGTCTAAGCATGAGATGCTGGCAGATTTGCCAACCAAGCTAATTTTTAAAGATGTGGTTGTGAGACACATTAGGTCTTTAGGATTGTGTAAAATTTAGCATACTTCATTTGTATTTTTATTATTCCCATTGTTCATGGACAGAGATGTTTTAATGTTCTTTGATAATCAATAAAGTTTGATTTCCATGCTTACATATCTTTATTTGAATGTTGTGTATATTCTTATTTATTATTGTGTATATCGGGTCTACAAAAGGGTTAGCCTTCTCACACAGGTAACCGCCTTAGTGTCTTTGTGACATTGGACATGAGACAAGATTTTAAGAGAAATTATCAGGAGGATTATTTGAGAGCAATTATACTTAAAATCATATAAGTCATTTGATTGATGACATAGGGTCATTAAAATTGATTTGATGAAATAAGTTTTTCATTTCTAGTCTACCTTAGTTGCCAAATGTAAGTTCAAGACATTGTGTAGATATAGGAACTCAAATTTAGACTTATGGTGTCTAAAATATCATCTGTACAGTATTATTTATGAAATAGACATACACTCCACTAGAAAAGGAGGAATGTTGTAGTACATGTTTTATACCATGTGTGCAAATACTGACTATATGGGTTAACATGAGTGCGATCTCAACTTATGATTGTGTGAGACCCTTAAGCCTTTATGTTGACTCCATATTTGTACTCTTGGACTCCAATCAGGTACTCAAGATGCAGCTTGGTGTTTGCTATCTTTGCATGTTGCCTAAGGACTATGAGTAATAATTCAGTTTGACAGGACATGTCTAGAAAAGCGAACTAAGTTTGTGTTGATAGGACTATGAGAAAAGGAAGATCATAAAAAAATCTTATTATTTTGTATTCACCAACATACCAGTTATGCCTTATGTGTCATGATTGTGAATACAAGATATTATGATAGATGAGATCATTGAGAGATATCTAAATGTGATTCTTATGATCTGGGGTGCATGCATACTTTATGATCTATATGCAAGTTCATTTTTTATGAAAGACTATATATTTATAACTGATTTATATCATTGATGCTCTTATAGTATGCTGGTTGCACAACCTACTTTCCTTGTATGAACAACTATAGATAATAATGAGAAAATGTTCTCTTGATTTATTGAGAATATGTTTCTTTGATTTAGAGCATATGAGCACTTCCATTATGTGTGAGTAGGAGATGTTAGAACATCGTATAATATCTAGGGTTTAAATCTATTAAGATATCATACTAAGTCTACCCATAAGGGTGCTCATTAAATAAGGGTAAAATAGTAATTATAAGAATTACTACTAAACCTTAACCCTACCTAGCCTTCTATAAATAGGGCTAGATTACTATACGATTAACAACTCATTAAAAAGAGAGACTTGAAACGCTCTTAATAGAATACCTGTGAGTATTCTGCAGTCGCATTCGAGAGAGGATTTAGGTTGTGAAAACCTGAGATACTCCTAATACACTGTGGGTATCTCATTCAATTAGTGATCCCAGCCAGAGATTGATAAGCTTCCATAATTAGGAAATCAATGTAATCTCCTATACTGACTCTATGGATATATTTATGTTCATTAATGCCCTTCAGTAATAGATAAAATTCTCTTCCGAGCAAAGCCACTCCAATAAACACAACATTACATAAGGATAATGACAAAAAGGCAAACCAAGGTGTATACATAACACATTGCACTACATTATGTAGTCGCACTTAGCCAAACGCATCCTAAATCTATAATAGAATTCTAATGCCTCTAGGTCCTTGCATACATATAGCAATTCATTACTACTCCTATCCCGAGGAAGATTTCCTCCCAAGTGTAATATAGTTTTTGCACTATGTAGGACACTTTTGCTCTCTTCTCAAGAGTTCTTTGTTTCTTTCCTTTGCAGCATTTTGGCCATCACTGTTAGAATCCTGAGCACCTTTATATGGGCCCTCAATCTTGACTCCTGCTCATGGATCATTTTCCCTATCTTTTTGGCTCTTTTTTGTGACAATTGCTACCCCTTCAGAGCCAACCTTGTCATCAAGGTTGAGGCTAGCGAACTGCTATCTTTAGTTCTTGACAAATTTCCATGTAGTTTTATCTCGAGCTTTGCCTTGCCATTTAACCAGTATCTCTTCATCATATTGTTATCCTACGTGTTGGCACATAATTTTCGAAGGATGGCTTTCATTTGCTTGCAATTGAGTCAGTGGGATTTGTTAGTATATAAAGTTGGCAAGGTCTCCCACGAATCTTTTTAGTAAAGAAATGTGGAAAGTGGGATGAACCATGCTTCCATCCAGTTTTATGCTCATTGGCTACTGTACTAACTCATTACTCAATTTGATAAGGCCTATAGTATTGTTTAGTCAGCTTCTATTTGGGCCTTGTAGCAATAGATTATTGCTTATAAGGCTTCAGCTTTAACCATACCTAATCACCATTATGAAATTGTTGCTCCCTGCGATTTTTGTTAGCATTCTTCTTCATTCTTTCTTAGGCACACTCCTAATTCTTTTTCAAAGCCTATAGTAGTTGTTCATCGGCTTGGTCATTCCATCTACTAGGTTATCTTTAGTATGAATTTTTTGTATATCCACGCTTCCTTCTTCCACCTTTTCTCGGTTAAAGTGATATTGAACTCGTATGTGTTTAGTCTTAAAATGGAATGTTGGATTCTTTGCCAGGTGGAGAGCACTTTGACTATCAAAGACAATTTTCTCGGGACTGTACCCAAGTTCTTCTAATAGTATCTACAACCAGATTGCGTCTTTGCTAGTTTATGTAGCTGCATTATATCCTGCCTTTGTTGTTGAAGTAGCCATAATAGGTTGTGGCTTTGAAAACCAACTTACAGCTCGGCCTGCAAGAGTTAACACATGACCACTGATGGATTGCTATTGTCAAGATCACCTGCAAAATCTAAATTTGTATAGCCTCTGATGGTGAAATCTAATCCTCAATAATGCAATACAACATCTGTGGTCCCTTTAATATATCTTAGGACACTTTTTACAGCATTCCAATGCTCTTGGCCAGGAGTTGCCATATATTGACTAACCACTTCCACTACTTGTGCAATGTCTAGTCTTGTGCAAATCATAGCAAATATTAGGCTACCCACTGCTGATACATACGGTACTCGAGACATTTCCAACCTCTCTTCGTCACTGCTAAGACTCATGCTTGAGGATAACTTTAAATTAATAGGAAGTGAGGTAGAGATTGGTTTACAATCATGCATATTAAAGCGTCGTAAGATCATATTTAAATAATTATTTTGAAAAAGCCAAATCTTCTTGTTATTTCTATCTCAACGAATTTGCATCCATAAAATCTTTTTTGGCAGTCCCAAGTCCTACATATCAAATTTCCTAGCTAATTATGCCTTTAATTCATTGAGAAGATCATTACTGGGCCCTGCTACTAGTATGTCATCTACATACAACAGCAAAATAATGAAATCATTTCTACCAAACCTCTTGATATATGCAAAAGAGTTTGTATTAAGTCTGTTGTATCCAAGACTCATAATGATGGAATCAAATATTTTATTCCAACATCTCGACGCTTGTTTGAGACCATATAGAGATTTGTTCAACCTGCAAACCAAGTTCCCTTTTCCTTTCTCTTCAAACCCTTATGGCTGGAGCATAAAGGTTTCTTCTTCAAGATCTCCATGAAAAAATATAGTTTTCTTATCTAACTGCTCTAGATGTAAATCAAATGTAGCACACATTGTTAAGATCACTTGAATCGTTGTGAGTTGAACAACCGAAGAAAATATCTCATTGTAATCAATGCCTTCTTTCTGAGCAAATCCTTTTACCACCTGTCTAGCACGATATCGTTTAACTTGATAATCACTAGTTCTTTTGATCTTGTACATAAAAGTCAAAGGCTCTCCATCTTCTGTGAGTATATAGTATGCAACATTCACTTCCATAATGTAATCTTAGTGCCAAACCAGTTCCTTCCTCTCCTGAGCTGACCATCGAACTTATGGAGTCACAAGATCAAATTGTTCTTGTCCATCATACTATGGTGTTGCTTCAGAAAAATCTGGTACGTCTATTTTATTTTCTCCTCTTTCAATTTGTACTGTGGTGGTCTCGACTATTTCTTTTGAAGTGCTATCACCTTCATGTATATGTTGTTTCTCTTCAGGAAAGATGACATCCTTACTGACTATAACCTTGTGGTTAGTGGGATCCTACATGCGATACTTCTTTACTCCATCAGCATATTCCAAGAATAAACATATTCTAGATTTAGGATCTAGCTTTGTAATTTCTTGGGCATTGTACATCACGTTTACTAGACTTCCAAACATATGGAAGTTTGTATAATCAGCTGGCTTCCTAGTCCTTATCTCCATTAAGGTCTTTAGATCAATTACGGTTGATGGTAACTGATTGATCATGTAGCAAGCTATTTTGATTGCTTCTGCCTAAAATGGATTGGCTAATCAAATAGTTCTTAACATTGCCCTTGTCATTTCTAACAAAGTCCTGTTCATCCACTCTGCCACTCTATTTTGCAATGGAGTGTATGCCATCATGAATTGCCTCTTAATACCTTCTTATTGATAGAAAGTATTAAATTCATCACTGGTATATTCTCCTCCATTGTATGATTGTGAACACCCCACCTAAACTAGCAATAATAATAATTATGGTAATGATAATAAATAAAATTAAAAATTCAAAAAAAAATTAAAAAAATTAATTAATTAAAACAACATTGCAAAAAGCAAAAAATAGAAGTAATATGGAAAAAACCAAATATAAAAACCAAAAATATTAAAAGGAAAAATTCAAAATATATGTTTGAAGAAGAGACATGGTAATCATCTTGTAAAGAAATAAAATGAATAGGGTTAATAAATTTGTCTAAATACAAAAAGGAGGAAAAGGCCACCTAATTAAAATAAAATTGCAAAACTTGCTCACTTGCTCTCACACACTCTCACTTGCTCACACTCACACACTCTCACATGCTCACTTGCTCTCACACACAATCACACTCACACACTCTCACTTGCTTGCACTCCCACATGCATACACTCATGCACACACACACATTACTAAGGAACAAAAGGACAAGGAGGGCAGAAAAGCAAGGGGGAGCTGGTTTTTTAGAGGAGAGCAGAAAGTGGAGCAGCTTGTGCAGAAAAAGGAGAGAGGTTGGCTAGAGTAGAGAGGGGAGTGGATGGAAATTGTAGCTTGTGCAAAAAAAGGAGAGAGGTTGGCTGGAGCAGAAAGGGGAGTGGCTGGAAATTACAGAAAAACCAGAAAAGAGGAGGAGACCGTGAGCAGAGAGTGGAGTGGCTGGAAGTTGCAGAAAAAGCAGGAAAAGAGGGTGCAGACCGTGGCTAAAAAGGAAGTTGGCTGGAGCATAAATAAAGAGAACCTTGGCTGGAGAACAGGAGGAGCAACGTGGCCAAGAAAAAGAAAGTGTGGCTGGAGGAGAAGGGAGAGCAACCCGAGACGAGTAGAGGGGGGAGAGGGAGACTGAAAAACACTGATGGACCATGTTGGAGAGCTGAAGGAAGATAGGTGTTGCTGGGCCTTGAAAATGTGGTTGAATGAGGAAGAAGAAAAGAGACAAAGAAGTGCAGAAGAGGGGGAAAGCAACATGTTGAGCAGAGGAGCCACGGACTGAAAAAAAACTGTTAACACAGAGGTGCCACGGACACACCGAGTTGTCTTTCTATTCACCTCTGTTTGAATGATCCAAAGCAGAGGAAGTTTAGGGGCTTCGTGAGGAACAAGAGGAAGAAGAAATTCTCTGTTTTGAGCACACAAAAATAGAGCTGATTTGAGGGGGAGTGGAAGAATAAAATGCTGAAAATGGAGGCCATCCAGGGAGATGCAACCAAGGAGAGGTGTTGAAAAAAAATTGAAGGTGTGGGAGGAGCTGAGAAGACAGCAGAAACATTGAGAAGAAGAGGAAAAGAGAGGAAGGAAGAGGGAAAGGTATCAAGAGGAAGAAGAAGAAGGAAGGAAGAAAGGAAGGTGTTGAGTTGAAGAGGAGCATTTGGCCTTTGTTTTCCAGCTGAGAAAGCAGAGGTTTGGGGACCATGTTAGAGAGCTGTGAGTGAGGCGTCAACTGAGGAAGGAAGGCAGTCTTTCATCTGAGTAAGAAATATCGCTGAAGAAGGAGCACGTGAGGTATGACTGCATGGTGGAAGTTGTTATGCATGGTTGACACTATTCATGCATTTTGCTTCAGATAACATTGTGTTTATTTGCTTATTTTTTGTTTTAATTTATTTTTGTCATTTTTCATTATTCTTATTGTCATTTTTTTCATGTCAATGTGGATGTGGAATTGATTTCGGCTTTACAAACAAGGTTTTAAGCTATATCATCATCGTGTGAGAATATTATTCTCCTCGAGTGCTTGGGGTTGTGTGAGATTTTAATCTCTTTAGACCCCAAAATTTAGTACATACTTGTTAAAAAAATAATAAATAAATATTAAAAATAACAAATAAATAAATAATAATAATTCAAAAAAATGAATATAAAAATTAAATTATTTACAAAATGATTAAGTTGGGGTCTTTATAAAATTTAATTAAATAAAAGTGTCATGTGGGACTCAGGTTCTCATAGGTTTAGGAGAATTGATCTTGGCTTAAATATTTCCAATTTTAAAATTTGTTTTAAAATAAATATATGAAAATAAAGCTACATCATCATCGTGTGAGAATATTATTCTCCTCGAGTGCTTGGGATTATGTGAGATTTTAATCTCCTTGGATTCCCAAAATTAGCACACATTTGTTGTAAAAATAATAATAATTAAATATTTACTTTAATTATATAATTTTCCATTATTTATGAAATTATCGTGTGAGGATTTTGTCCCCCTCGATTGCATGGGATCATGTGAGATTTTAATCTCTTTAGATCCTTAAAATTAGTACACATTTGTTGTAAAAATAATAATAATTAAATATTTACTTTAATTAAATATTTTCCATTATTTATGAAATTATCGCATGAGGGTTTTGCTCTCCTCGATTGTATGGGGTTATGTGAGATTTAAATCTCCTTAAACCCCTAAATTTGGTACACATTGGGTTAAAAAAATAAATAAATAATATAAATAATAATTAAATATTGATCTTAAATTAAATATTTTTATGAAATTATTACGTGAGAGTTTTGCTCTCCTTGATTGTATGGGATTATGTGAGATTTTAATCTCCTCAAACCCTTGAATTTGGTACACATTGGTTTAAAAATAAATAAATATGAATAAAATATATAACTAAATATTTGCTTCAATTAAATAATTTCCATTATTTACGAAATTATCGTGTGAGAATATTGTTCTCTTCGATTGCATGGGATTATATGAGATTTTAACCTTTTTTAGATCCCGAAAATCAAAATGTATGTGTTTTTTGTAAGGAAAAAATATAATAATAAGAATAATACAAAAAAAAACGCTTTAATGTCCTCCATCATTTGAAAAATTATCAAGTGAGAATATAGTTCTCCTCGAATACTTGGGGTTGGTGGGATTTTAATCTCCATGAACCCTAAAAATCGATACGTAATTGTTTTAGAATAATAGTAACAATAATGATAATAACTCAAAAATAAATATGTTAATTAAATTTGTTTTACAAAATGATTAAATTCACTCTTTATAATGTTGCCATTTAAATTTCAAAATAAGGATCAAAATTCCAAAAATAAATAAAAAAATTAAAAAGAAAAAATGGAGAGATCCAGAGAGCCAGATTAATCAAATTATCGTAAATCAAGACACACAAACCAAATCTCAATTTCGTTTTGTTTATGGAGATTTGTTTAATTTAAACTCTCTTACTCTCATCACAAAATTTACAAATTATCAACCAATATACATGCCTTTTTGATTGAACTACGTGGACTCTGATCCCTATCACGGGGTACGTAGGCCCTAGGTTTTCATCCTAGGTCAAGTCCGCCTTTGTAAATATCTATCTGTTTGTTTCCACTATTGTCGTTTTTGTCTTCTCTGTTTAATGGGCATGCATGTTAATAAAGGGTAATTGAGATAAATTTAAGGCCATATTCTATTTCAATTTACTAGTTTAAGGTAACCATCCTCATGGATGGGTGTTGTGGGGTGCCTAACACCTTCCCCACACTCAAATAGACTTCCGAACTCATCTTTGATTTCGCAGACTATGTTGCCTTTTTCTTTTTTATTTAAATTGGTTTTCCAAAGTTTTCCGTTAAAAATTTTGGTGGCGACTCCAAATAAATTGATTTTCAAGACTCATTTTTGGGAATCATTTAATTTAAACTACTTTTATTTCATTCCACCGAAAGGTCGGTTACGACAATGATCTTAGGCATTTAATCATTTTCTCAAATTCACGTTCCATATGTGCATTGATGGTTTTGAAAACTTTAAACATATCTCCTCTTCTCTTGATTGGATACACCCAACATCTTCTGGAGTAGTTATCGATGAATGACATAAAATACTTTGCTCCTCCTAGGGATATGACTGGTGCTTGCCAAACATCAGAGTGCTTTAGGTCTAAGATAGCTTTACTTCTCACTTTAGAGTTGTTGAACTTCAACCTATGCTGCTTACTTGTAACACAATGCTCACAAAAAGGTAAAAAAACCTTTTTAAGTTTGGGAAAAAATTCCGTTCTACATGAACCTTCAATTCACGTTCTAACATGTGGCCAGCATTATGATGCTATGATATCGTTGATTTCTCAGCTGTTGGATCAGTTGATGCAATAGAGATGTCTCCTTATTGTTATATTTCTCCTTTAAGCATATATAGATTGGCCCCTATTGTTTTTGTTTTCATAACTACAAGTACACCTTTAATGACTTTTAAAATGTCATCCTGTATATGGGTTTCATACCCATTGTTATCAAATTGTCCTAAAGATAATAGATTTTTCTTAAGATCCTTCACATGTCTAACCTCATGGATGGTGCGAGTCATACCATCATACATATTTAATTTGATGGTGCCTATTCTTGTAATCTCTAATAAACTATCATCTCCCATAAATACATATCCTCTGGAGACAAATTTATATTGATGGAACCATTCTCTCCATGAGGTCATGTGCCATGTTGCAGCAAATCTACAAGCCAGATATCACTAAACCTTTTTATGCCTTCAGCAATTGTTGTTATCTCACTGTACAAGACTTATCCATCATCTGAGGTACTTGTAACACATTCCTGTGAACTTGACGACTCAGTATTTTTGCCTTTGGCCTTAATGTTCTTCTTCAAATTTCAACACTCATTTTTGTAGTTCCTCTATTGTTACACTTGAAACACCTAATATTTTTCTTGCTCTTCAATTTTGATTTACTTCGATTCTGGCTCCTACTTGAGCCACGTTCTATTGATCTTCCTCATATTATTTCTAACACTTCCGCTTATTGTGAACAAATCAAATTGTCTTCCTTATTTTGTGCTAATTTTCTTCTTCCAAAATAGTCAGTGCAATGTCATTGAAAACTAGATAGTCCACAGGAATATTATTGGTCTGGTTGATGATGAGTTAGTCATATGAATCAGGTAGACTTTAAAGCATAATTTCAACACCTCTATTTTGTGACCCAATGATGTGAGTTGAGAAAATAAAGTATTCAGATTGTTGATGTGCTCTGTCACCAAAGTAGTTTCAGACATTCGCAAAGTGTATAATTTCCTTTTAAGGGAAATTTTGTTGTGTAGTGACTTGCCTCGTACAATTTGGTCAAATGATTCCAAATTTCTTTCGTCGTCTTCTTCTCCTCCATGTTCAACAATATCTCATATGCAAGTTCTAGATGAAGATATGCAACTGTAATCCCATCCAACGACTTTTCATTGATAACCGTAAGACAGTTATCTTTTCCCAAGATGGCCTATACCTTTAGCTTCTATAGTAAGAATTTACTATCATTAAACTTTTCAATCTCAAATTTGGCCACCATTGCTTCAATTACAGTTTATTTGTAAGCAAAAATAGCTCCCATTTTTTTGGTGAACAGTAACCTTACGTATGAATAGTATCTAGTACCTTATAATGGGTGAAAGTAATCTTACGTATTTTCTAATGCAAAGGATCCATTATATTAGTGGTAGCTATAGATCATACAATGTGTAGATAATAACATACCTAACTAGGCTCTGATGTTAATTGTTGAGCAAATAGACACTGGATAGAAGCAAAATTGGAGCAAATAATTTGAGATGACACACAGAATTTTACGTGGAAAAACCCTAATAGGGTAAAAAACCACGGACAAGAAAGAAAGGGCATCACTATGAGAAGATTAGGAGTTTCACATTCTCTCTATATAGTAAGGGTAATACAATATTTTTATATCTCTTGCTAATAGGAAAATACTAATCTCACAACTCTCTCTCTCTATATATAGGATTGCTCCTTCCTTGGTTGTGAGAAATGAGGTTTTGAAGCTCTCTATTTGTAGGGAATGATAAAGGGCTGCAATGCAATTTCCAAAGGACTAAATTGCAAATACCAAAAAAAATTTCTTTCTTTTCTTTGGTTGGCTGCCTAATATACACTAACAATACCAACCATACACCAACTCTTTAACAGTTTGCTAACCTTTTAAAGGTTTAAGTCACTTCTACATGTCCTCTCTACAAGGATGAGTGAAATTCTGTAGGCAACATTGTTTTTAATACGGACCCTTGGGCAATGTACAACTTATTATTATTATTAATATAGTTGCGATGCTGCTGAAACCCCTTAGGTGCTCTTCCCTCTCTCATTAAACCGTGTAACTACAATTGCTTTGCTTCAATTTGGTTCTTTATATGCAAGGTGTCAAAAAGCTAACATTGAAAGGACGAGAGACTGTATAGTGCCCCTCTACCATGTTCTCCCATATTAAATTGCCTTGAAAATGCATCTGCGACCATATTTTACTTGCCCAGTTTATAAATGATTTGATAATCAATGCCCAATAGATTGGATAAATAGTAGTGTTGCTTTGGCATTAGGATTGATTAGTTAAGCAGCTCTTTGAAGCTCTTATATCAGTGAAGATATGAAATTGCAGCCCAAAAGATAGTGGCGCCATTTACCCATTACTTGTGTAATGGCATAAAGCTCAAATACATAAGTAGATTTTCCAAGCATTTGAGAATTGAATTTCTTACTAAAGTAAGCTATGGGATGATTATCATGTAGCAGTATAGCTCCAATCCTTGTTCTTGTAGCGTCGGGCTCTATGGAGAAGGTCTTATGAAAGTTTGGCAACTGAAGAATTGGTACTGCGTTCATAGCTTGCTTCAGATGTTGAAAGGCATCCTTAGCGTCTTCGGACCACTAGAATGAGTTATTCTTAAGGAGTTCTATTAGTGGAGTAGCTATGGAAGCATAATGATGCACGAACTTTCTGTAATACCTGGTGAGTCCTAGGAAACCTCACAATTGCTTAATAGTCCAGGGAGAAGACCATTCCAACATTGGATAGATCTTACTACGATCAGGTCGAACACCTTCAGCATCTACAATGTGGCAGAGATACTCAATAGTATTTCAGTAAAAGTGACATTTAGTTGGTTTGGCAAAGAAGCTATGCTCAATTAAAACTTGTAACACTTGCAGCAAGTGACATTTGTAGCTATCAAGGTAAGCGTTATAAATTAAAATATCATAAAAAAATAGCAATAAATTTGCAAAGAAAGGGTTTAAAAATGTCATTCATTGTTGCTTGGAATATAGTTGGGGCATCTGTTAAGTCGAATAGCATAACTAGGAATTCTTAGTATCCTAAGGAGGTTCGAATGCTTTCTTATGAATATCAGGTTCTGTCATGCGTATTTGATGATAGCCAGAGTGCAAGTCAAGCTTGGAGAATGTTGTGGACCCTAATAGCTCATAAAGGATTTCATCAATTGTCATAACTGGAATATTATCCTTCACTGTGATTGAGTTGAGTGTGTGATAATTGACGCAAAATCTCCAAGCGCCAACTTTCTTTCTAACAAAAAGCACTGGAGAGCTATAAGCACTGTGACATTTTTCTGGTTCAACAGTTAACGGAGCATGTAATTAGTTTCCTGCAGAGTGGCTTCAATGGCTGTAAATGCGAGTGTCCAAATCACGGAGGTTTCATTGAGCTTATGGAGATGCGTCCCTTCGGCCATGGCAAATGAAAGCACAAAAAATGCGACTGACAGAATTCTCTTTCGAGCAAAGTCACTCTGTTAAACGCAACATTACATAAGGATAATGATAGAAAGGTAAACAAGGGTGTATATATAACCCCTTACACTACATTAACGACACTGAGCCAAACTCGTCCTAATCCTATAACGGAATTCTGATGCCTCCAGGTCCATGCATATGTATAGCAATTCGTTACTGCTTCTATCCCGAGGAAGATTGTCCCCAAGGTGTAATATAGTCATTACACCATGAAGGACACTTACTGCTCTCTTCTCGAATTTTCTCTGTTTCCTTTCTTTGCAGCTTTTCGGCTTTCACCGTTAGAATTCTGAGCACCTTCATTTGGGCCCGCATTCTTGACTCCTGCCAATGGATCACTTTCCTTATTTTCGGGCTCAAACGTGACAGCTTATCAGAACAAATTGATTGGTATAAGGCCTAGTAGTAATTTTTTTAACAAATTATTGTGAACATACAAACCAATAATAATGATATACGTAAAAGGAAAAAAAAAAACCTTCATATACTTTAAAAAAACTTTACTTTGCATTGCGAAACGATTCAGATGAATTTACCATTTATTATCAATCAATTCTTTTATTTCAAAGACAAAGCAGGAAATAAAATTAGAAGAATACAGAATACAGAATAAAAATATCATGTTTCGGTATGAAAAACTTCAACGAAAAATAATAATTATAAGTGACAATAGAAGAATTCTAAATAGCAATATAATAAAGTTAATTAGAACTTGGAATTTAATTAATATTATATTAAATATTAATAATTTATAATTTATTTTTTATTTCATTTTTATAATATATATTAAAAATAAAAAAATTTTGAATTATTTTATTGAAAATTTTAAATAAATTTATAATTATAATAAACAATATGAAGACCCATCTAATCATTATAAATTTATAGTAAGCATAGCGCTGATAAACAGCATCTTTTATGATGGGTCTTAAAAGTATTTACAAATGCTAAAATGCAGATGTAACTCTGCGAATAAATTAATAAATAAATAAATATTCAAAGATAAATTTATTTTTTTCACTATAAAAGGATAAAAAGAACAAAAGTTGCATAAATTTGTGATATACATTTCTTGTTATAATTTGCTTGGAAAAGGAAGATTTCATAACATGAAAACATATGTAAAAGAAAATGATAACATTAAACTTCGAAAGAAATGTGTTTGATAGCCAAACAAACTTTCAGGGAATTAAAGATAATAGTGGCTAATTGTCTCAGAAACTACAACTTGTTAGCTTGTAAGGTGTCTTCGTCTATCTTTGAGAGCATAATAATTTAACAATTTTTTCACGGAACATAAGGTTAAAGTCCGAATGTGATTTCAGACATTGAAATTATATTTTATTTCGCAGTACCAAGTTGCTTATTAATTCAAATGCCACTAGTGTCTACGCGTGCCATGACCCAACAAATACAACTTCTTAATTAGTAATGTCCTATTGTATAATAAACGCCAAATATTGTCTGATATTTATTCACCCACATGCTAGGTTTAATTAAGGTATATTTCAACTGGCAATAATGGAGGAGGGGAAGGAAGAAAATGTTTCCGTAAAATATTGTTTGTTTGAAAGTTGTTGGAAAAAACATGCGTAGACGCCTTAATACATTAATCCGTCGGAAAAGAGGTAATACTTATTTTGATATATATATATATATATATATATATATATATATATATATTACCCTATAAATGCTAATTAAATATAATAAATCTACCACCTATAATATATTTTTCAAAGAACCAAAAAATATTGTTATTGAGCTAGCTCTACTGGTATACACTCCTATTGCAAACCGATCACTGCATAAGAGCTCACAAATTTCATTTGATTATTGTGTCATTTGTGTGAAAGGGAGACGAATAGGTCAAATGGAAATTCCAAGGTATGGACCCAACCGTATATCAAATAGAATGATTAAATTATTAGTGCATGCACGTGCGTCAAATTTATTAGAACACATATATTTCATGACAATGTGTAAATGAGCCATTATTTAAAGGGAAAAAAAAATTAAATTATGCATGTTCACATACTGCCATAAAATTTAACAATTTGTATGCAGTCTAACGAAAAGGAAGTTTTAGAAAAAAAATTTTCTCCATGGATCATTTACAATCTCTATATACAAGTTATTTACATACATGTAAATATGTCATGTTTTAAATTTAATTTGCATAGTTTTATACGTATATATATATATATATATATATAGTTATTTTGATCAAATTTCCATGCATAAATTTAAACTGGTAACTTGAATTTTCAAAGCCAGAACTTTTGATTTAAGTGGAATTTTTAGCCTTATAATGCTGTTTCGGAAACTTTACTTATAGTCCAATACCTAGGCTAATTATTTTATGGTGGTTGGATCTAATTCAGTTGAAATTGGACTATTTTCATATCTTTTTAGGCCTCATAATCATTTTTCTTATATTTAAATAATTTTTATTTATTATTATTATTATTATTATTATTATTTATTTTCAATATTTTTTTAAGGCTTCATATACATGTCTTTTAAAAAAAATTTTACAATCACATTATCATCAATAAAAATTTTAATTTTTTTTAAAATTTTTTTAACCTTGTGTGTATTACTCCTGCATCATATATATATATATATATATATACATATGTATGTATGTATATATATTTAATGATATAAATAATTGGTCTCATATATATAGAAAAACAAATAAAAAACTTTTGACAAGCAAGCTTTCATTTTCTTTTATTTTTTTCTCTAATACAGCACGCCCTCACTCTCATTTTCCCCAAGTTCTAGGCCATCTTCTCCTTCCATTCATCTTTCCCAATCTCAAAACCCAATCTCACTCTCATTGATAATTAATTATTGTTCTTCGTACCACCCAATCTTACACATGCAGAAAGAACAGTCGTTCTATAACTTGTTCTTCGCACCACCCAATCTCACTCTCATTGATGATTGACTCACCGTTCCACCACATTCATCATCTACTTGGGGTTTGGGTAACACCAGCTATGGGTTCAACGGAGAGAAAGGAAAACAGAGAACAAAAGATGAAAAGTGAAAGGGAGAGGCAGGGTTCAAAGTTTCTGAGACGACAAAATGAATAAGCTTTTCTCTAAAAGCACAATACAGCGCTTTTTCACTTCATCAGAACTCAGAAGGTGGCACTTTGAAAGGAAAGGTAAAGTAATCCCACTCACAGCTTATCATTTCAACCTTTGCTGAGTACGGAAATAATTAGAACATTGCTTGAAAGTTTTTCAGCTATTGCTGTTTTGTTTATGAGATACATGACTCTTGAGCTGATGAATCTGATCAATTTTCTATTTTTCAGAAAATATAAAACACATGTTCGGACACTTTAGAATAATTTGTAAATAGTTTTTAAAATGGAAAAATGAAAATAATTAGAACGTGCTTTACAAAGTACCGTGTTAAGAATAGTTGTTTCTGGAGGTGGCAAATTTGTAATTAATTTGCAATTAGTTAAACAAATTTGTTAACGGCATTTTGATTCATGTTAAACTTTCATTCTATGTACGTGTGTGTGTGTGTGTGTGTGTGTGTGTGTGTGTATATATATATATATATATTGAACTTTAATGTGTATACGTTGATAGATTATACTTATAACACAGGATATAACTTAGATTGGTACTGAAGTTTTACGGCCGGTGGTTTATAAGAGCTACTTGTTAATGCTTAGATTCTTATGTTCTTTTCATGTTACTTGGTTTTATCATGAAAAATATCAAACATTCCTTGATGATTTAATATATAGGATATTATTTGAATCATGTGAGCCTAAATTTGATGTCTGAATATACAGGATTCCTAAACCTGCATGGATGATCCTGGGTTTGGGAAAATACTTAAAATGCCTAGCACTTGGATAAAGCCCTGAATGGGTGGAAAGTAAGTCGAAGTAATTTGGTTTCTTCTCTTGTGAAAATCCAAGAATAAAGAAAATTAGGTGTTTACAAAATCCAAAAAAAAAAAAAAACAGAAATTGACTTTGGAAAAATTCAATACAAACAATAATAAATCCCTATATATATAATCTTCTTTTAAGGAACTTATGTTCGCCCTTTCTAAATTTTAAATAAAAATTATATCATTATCTTTTAAAATTTTGAAGAAAAAAAAAAGGGTTAAGAAATGAGATTAATTTAATATTATAAATTAGAATACATCAACCAACTTCAAATCATTTTGATTTTTTTTAATAAAAGATAAAGTTAATTATCAGTTTTTTTACTTCAAAAAATAATTTGAACACGTCCACCAACAAGCAACCACAGGTTTCTACCCTCCAAATGAAGTCTAAATTTTATCACAGGGTTTGTTGATTCTTGATTCTTATCCAAGATCCAGTTTGCCATGCTTTCTAAATAATTTTCTTTTCTTCATTCATTCATTTCTAATTATTTAATCGCTTTTTATCTAATTTCGCAGGTGTTTGATGAAAGGGTAGTACAAATAAGTTTAAGGCCATCAAGAAGTTTTACAAAATTAGCTTAAGATATTAATTCCTTAGTTTGACTACTCAAAGGTGTCTAATATTTTTTTTACGCTTAACTCACTTCTGATCCTCTGTTAGTTTGGCATATCTTTTTTTCTTTTCTAATTAATGGATATATTTTAAAACTTATACCTTTTGTAAAATAACTTTCGGTGATAACTCTACTTGTATTCTGAAATGATTTTTGATATTTTATATACCGTGCGCTTAATATCTTGAATAGGAGAAATTATATGGCTCAAGTGCAAATCCCCATAGAAGAAGATGAAGAAAGCTGGGGGCAGAGATGCTACGACAAAGTGGAGAGACTAAAAGCTCTACAGTTTCCAAGCCTTGTCCACCTTCAGAACAACTTACACTATTGCAAGAGGATACTTTTGGGAGAAAAAACTCTCTGATTTTTGAATTGCAAAAGGCAGTTCAAAATGGGAATGTCGATTATTTTGTTGATGTCTTGGAGAAAGTTTGTTTGAAGAGGAAGCTTGTTTTGTTTGCTATATTTGATCAAGTCGCACCTGCAGGTGACTCATTGCTTCATGAGGCTGCATATTTCAAAAAAGCAAAGATTGTGCAACTGATTGGGCATCACTTTCCTGACCTTCTCACCAAAACAAACATCGACGGCGATACTCCACTTCATGTTGCTACAAGATCAAAGAGTTCAAGTGTAATTAAGTCCATCCTTTCCCAGTATGAT
Source organism: Delonix regia (assembly GCA_037074485.1). NCBI lineage: Eukaryota > Viridiplantae > Streptophyta > Magnoliopsida > Fabales > Fabaceae > Delonix > Delonix regia. The sequence continues at coordinate 12,217,574 of CM073459.1, forward strand.
GCACATGCACACAAATCATCAATATCTTCAGTAGAGAATAATAAAGTCAAAAAGTTCATAACAAGATTAACTAATAAATATGGGAATACGACATTGCATGAGGCTGTTAGTAGCAAGCATGATGAAGGGATCATTCTACTGTTTGAAGCTGATAGATGTGTAGTACATTATTTGAACAAGTCAAGTAAATCCCCTTTGTATTTAGCTGTTCTATCTTCAGATAAGAAAATATTTGATGTTTTCCTAGAAGCTACATTTCCAGATGACAAGCCAATCCCAAATCACCATGGAAACTCTCCACTGCATGCTGCCATATACGCAAAAAATGCAGGTAAGCTATATATATACATCCCTTCACCTTTGAAAGATGGTTAAAAGAGGAGGGATATTTCCATATTTTCACTTGTTTAACTAGCTTTAGATTATTGAATACAAGTAGTATATATGTCACACCCCAATCCCTGAAGTGTGACCTATATAGATAACGAGACTAGCCCGCCTCTGTAAGGCTAACAAGTTGGTTCTTAACTAAGTTGTAATCATACTTAATAGACATTCATTACCAAGTAGATTCGCATTCATTTCAAATTTGTAGAAATTTCGGCAAAGTCTCCTCTATAATTGAGACTACCTAAAGTTTCTACAAACATATGTCAAAACAATAATATACATAAAAGAGAGTTCAGTTCTCAATTCAATCCAGAGGCAACTACAACACAGGGGAAATGAGGAATCTACTTGTGGTCATACATATCATTTACATCTATTTACATCTTTACCATTTACATACCAATTACAACAAAAATCTCAACAAAATAGGGAAACCAAAATGTCAACGGTGCCAACAGGGTTCCTTTAGCCCTTTTGATCGGTTAACTGCTCAGGATGGCTGCCTGAAATTCATTAAAATATAAATGGGTAGCATTCTAGTAATAAATCAATAATACCTTTTAAACCGGTCAATTTTTCATAAGTCATGATTTAAACCTTTAACACTTTAAGCCATAAACATGCAATAACATTCATTCCATGGAAAATTTAAATCGGTCAAGGGTACATAACCCTTGGAAATCACATTTTTCATGGTCAAGGATCCACAACCCTTGGAGAATCTTTGCCATTGGTCAACATCAAACAGTCAAGGGAACTCAACCCTTGGGTTCTTGCTAAAGAACATGTAAAAACCTTCCTTTTTATTCAAAATACATTTGACTCAGAACTTAGATTCTAGGGGGGACTATCAAGACATCAAGCATCGGTATGGACTCATGGCCCATGCAGTTTAATCATTTATCGAGAGCACACAGCATCTAGAGGTAAATCACTCATACGGTCGAGAGTACAAAGCATCTTGGGGTAAATCACCTATACGGTTGAGGGTATATATCCTTCAGGTTATTCATCTCGATCGAGAGCACATAGCGTCTCAGGTTAAATTACCCATACGGTCATGAGTATGTAAGCTCACGCTAAAACATCCATCTTTCTGTGTCCTCCCTAAATCTAACGAACTGCCATTCATGAATTTTCCCTTTTTCAATATCAATTCTCTAGCAAAACATTCCCTTTTTATTCAAACCTCTCTTTTACAATTTTACATGGATATCACATGCCAACCATAATTCATAGTTCATGTTAAAGACTAACAAGTCTAACAATTATGCTACCATAAATACAATGGTAATTATACAGTTGGAAGAGCTACCGCTTACTTTGTGGATGACGTACGCTAAATAACCTTATCTTTTTCTCTTGCTTAACAATAAAGTTCAACCACAATACCTATATCATCAAAATATACTTTCCTTAATTCCTATCACTAAACACATCAATTTAGGTTCCTTATAATGCCTTAACAAAGTCATAAAATAACCATAATCTCGTACCATTACTTCATCACACATTCTCTTTAATTCTTCATATTGTCATTACCAATTTCATATTCCATTTCCTTATCATTACTCAAAACAAGCCCTAGATCAAAATTCCTGATTTCATACCCTAACTTTCCCAGAATTTTTGTTAATTTACATTCACTGCTTTAAAAACTTTCTAAATTTTCACTTTAGTCCCCCATTTCATACTTTCTCCTTTAATTCAAGTAAAACTATGAAGAACAATAGGGTTTCATGTCATACACCTTAAAAGTGTTCTTATAAGACCAATTGAAACCACTTAAACTTCAGAATTTCACCATTGTCTGAAAACCCCAAAATTTCAAAACTTTTCAGTCTAGTCCCTATTAGAACAACTCTAAAAAACTTGCCTAAAATCATGCTTCCAAAGCTGAAATTCAATGTGAAAGGGCTGAAAATGCTTCTCCTAACATCATTCTCATGAAAAAAAGATTAAAACTCACCAAAATCACTGAAAAACTCGCTGCCCGTGGCTATGACGTGAACTTGTCGGAAAAGTTGTTTTCGTTGACCAACGGTAGGAGGTGGCTGTCCAAAAAGCTTTGCTGGTGATAGAGGAAGCTGGCTGGAGTTTGAATGTGGTGGTGGATGGAGCAGAGACTGAAAATCGAGAGGGACAAAATTTTTCGTTCAGCAGAGAAGAAACACCGCTGGAAGGAAGAAGAGAAAATGAAGGGCAATTATGTAATCTTGCCTGGGGGTGACACATGTCAACACTAAAAAAATTCTGAGGGAGGAGGGAGCTGCATCTCGAACCCACGCCCCCTTGATTTCAGATGACTTACCTAACCACTGAGTCAATGCTCACATCTGATTAGTACTACACATTACAAATATTTATACCATTATTCTTGCTATAAGAAAAATTTTGCATTAACTTTAGCAAGTGTTACCATATATAAGCACACTATGTGACTCTTTCTTTGTCATCTACAATTGCATGAACTACTAATTAATGATATACACTCCATTTATATAAATATAGTACTCCAGATACTTGACACATACATTAACATTGAACTTGGGAATCGATACAAATAACTAACCAAGTTAATTCTCCAAATGGGCACTAATTATTTTCTATGAGTTGTCTTTAATGGTAGATTTATTAAATGAGATATTGGAGAAAAGATCAGATCTAATGAGTCTAGGAGATGAAGTTAAAGGAACTCCACTTCACTATGCAGCTACAACTGGTTATGTTGAAGGTGTCCGTGTGATTTTAAAAAAATCTACTCTAACTGCCATTGAATGTAACACAAAAGGCCATCTTCCTATTCATCTTGCAACCAAATGGGGTGACATTAAGGTGGTCAAGAAATTCATTTGACAAGAATGGGATGATTTTAGAGTTTTCCTCAACAAGAAAGGTCAAAATATTCTTCATGTTGCGACAAAGAGTGGATGACGTAAAGTGGTGAAATATGTTTTGAGAAACCTGAAGTTTAAGCACCTTGTTATAATCAAGAAAGACATAAATGGAAATACACCATTGCATTTGGCTACAAGCAAAAACTTCAACCCTTTTATTGTTTTCTATCTAACACAAGTCAAGGGTATTGATTTGAATATCCTGAAAAATGAAGGTTTAACAGCTCAGGATGTTGTTTCGATGACAAGTGAATTGCTAATGATAGGTGAACAGGTATGGTTAAGTTACAATAATGCATAAAGAATTAATTATAACTTATATTTACAAAGTAGCTAGTTGCCTGAGATTAGTTTGAAGTAGAATGACAAGAACTATTTAGTTATAAATTTTTTTATATGTGGCTAATTCATGCGTAATTGAAAAAATGATAGTAGTTAACTTGATCAACCACATGAAAAAAAATGGTATTATTTCAAATATGAAGGTCTTTTCTTTTTATTTACACATACAGATATGTACATATAGATGCATCTTTCTTACATATGCCTATTGCATCTTCTAAGTAGGTGTAGTATCATTCTCACAATTCTAGTTTGTTTACAGGAGACATCAAACTTGATCTTGAAATTTGCTAGCACAAAAAAGAGTGATAAGGGAAGAAGTATGCTTCATGAACACAAAATACAAGTTGCGAAAGATAAGATAAAGGATAGAATGAACATATTGATGGTAGTATCCATATTGATAGTAATGGTGACATTTGCAGCTAGATTTATAGTGCCAGGTGGTTTATATAGCTTTGATTATCTGAACCCATGTAATAGAGGCCTTGCAGTCTTGGATAGTAAAATATTATTGAAAATATTTGTTGTTTTGGATATGGTAGCCATGTACACTTCCACACTTGGATCTTTTCTTCTTATGGGGGCATAAATTGGTAAGTTTAAATTTTTACAAGCCTACAATCTAGTGCTTTTCAAGGTAGGTTTAGCCCTATTGTTAATGATTTTGGCATTTATGGTGGCTCTAAGTTTAGTCGTGAGCAATGTCCATTGGCTTGCTAGTTTTACAATTTATCTAGGAATTGTCTCATTCTACTTTATCTTAAGCTCATCAAATGCGTATACATTTTTCTTGTGTTTCTTTGGCTTGCCATCTTAGGTTAAGTCAATAAGATTTTTATTAGGATGTTTATTGCCATCTTGCAAGCATCACAATTCAACTTCTTGGCAAGCAAGAGAAGAAGAATGAGATAGAGTTTAGAAAAAATGAAGTTTATGGTGAGATAGATGAAGAATTGGGCTAGAAGAAAGAGGAAATTGGCTTAAAGGATAAAAGAAACTTTTTATGGTGTGGTGTTCAAAATTTTACTGCTACATGAAATGGCTAAAGATTTATGTTATAACTTTAAGGGTTTTTCTTTCCATTTTCTAGGTTTTCTTACCTTTTATTTTATATATTGAAATAGCTATTGTTTAAGCGGTGAAGAATATTATGGTGTGCCTTTATCAAATTCAATCCTTTTCCCTGAAAAAATGATTACTATTGTTTTTATGTTCATCATGCCGTCATGCCTGTTGTACTACTCATCTTGAAGACAATTGCTTGTTTAGATATAATTGCTCTAAGTATTATCTATCACACTTGAAAATGCAAGAAAACTAAGTAAAACAAAACTAAAAGAAACAAATAAACAAAAAAAAACAAACATGTTGTTTTTCCTCTATTGCACGCATTGTCACAGTGCCAATTGCCAAAATTTTGTTGTATGAATAACATATTCTTTGATTGTATGGTTCACCTGTTTCTAGATAGGTTTTTTTATTAAGTTTGACCAGTTCCCAGGGTTAATGGTTGAGAGAGATCTATTCATTTCCTCAGTTCACTTTTGTAAACTAAGTCTCTCTTGTTTCCTTTTTACAACTTTATGAATAAGTTTGATATTGCTCAACTTATTCCATTTGCTTTGAATGGTTCTAATTATTGCCTCTGGTGGGAAGGCATGTGTGGTTTTCTCAAAGGTTGTAAACTATGGAAATATTTTATTGGTGATATGAGATATCTTGCCAGAGAAATTATAGCCCCTTCTTTGTATTTATATAATTTGTTATAAATTTTAATTATAAGTTATTCATATGCAAAATTTATGACAAATATACCAGAATTTAACAAAACATAGTTGTGTGGTCATGCGTGATAAAAAGATCATACAAGTGATAGTTCATACATTCACAAACTAATTTAACAAAATTGGGGGAAGGGCTTTTAGGCCTATATCTCTTTTAGGTATATGATCATTCTATATCTAAAGATGTCCCATATCTTTCCCCGGATTTTCCACTAGCACTTTAGTAATAGCCTTCTCCTAGGTTTGGAAATCTAGTGGGATTTAAGCCATCTGGTGGTATGAACATAAGTGGTATGACATGTGAAGGCATATCACAGCTTGCAACAACAATTTTGTTAATCATAAGTACTTGTACAATTGGCGGGACAAATTCCCATTTTGCATGGACTTCAAAGATTTAATTGCCCTATAAAAAAATAAACAACTGAAAGATGAGAAATAGATTCTCAATAATATGAAAGAGCATATAAGTTGCTTGAGATATCCATGGAATATGACTTAAAATTCTAATCTTTATGAAATATGTATGCATGTTAGAATTCATATAAACAACATATAAATATGCATTAGCAGACATATAACAACTAGAGGTTGATAATGTCCTCGGCCATTAGGCATTAGAACGTTGTATTTGGACTATTTGAGTCACACAAAGCTCAACATATGACTATCACACCCAATCAATTGGGTCATACGAGCCCCAATGTATGACACCTAACTAGCAGGCATAACCCCACCTTTAGTTAAGGCGTGCCCTAGCGGGTACCTAAAACAAAGTCAAGCAATACAATTTTTATCTTAGTATGTCATCTAAGCCATAATATGGTTAAGATTGGATTAGTTTGAGAAAGAATTATCAAGATTTCCTTTGTAATCCCCTGAGCACATATGTTCTTATGACAGTTAGGAATCCTTTTAGTGTTAATTTAATTCAGGATGTTCCCTGCAAGGTTACATTATTGTCCTCTCCTGGTTTCTTGAGGTCATTTAGGTGGCACAACTTGCCATTGATATCATAATTCTAGTTGTGCCTCAAACCATTTTTCCTATAATTATTTAGGCGACATGACCAGCCATAGATTCCAAGACTAATGGGTTATAATGCATTGCTAAGGAACTCATAGGGTTTATAATAGATATTAAGGCAGTATAGCTAGCCATCATAAAATGAGATTCCAAACTATCAATAAGTACATAGTGTACATAAATATGTAGTACAAAATAGTCCAATACTCCAACTCTTGTTCTCTTCACAAACTACCATATTGTCATCCCATCATACAAAGTTAAAATGTACAATAACATAAACAATTATAATGCACGAATAACAAGATATTCATATAAGAATGCATCAAGAAAATTCAGTCATTAAAGTTCTTAGCCTAGAGTTGTTATGTTTTACATTATATTTCCCTAGATATATCAAATTATTTATCTAGCCTCCATCTTATCTAATTCTACTCTTTTTAGATCTAAAATGAGTTTATGAAAGGTCACGTTGACAACATTTCAAGATAGATGACCATAGGCTATAAAGAATTGGTTATGCAATATCACAGCGTGTTCTAACTTTAATTACATTTTCACGCCATAGCCAACCCTTTTTCCTTTGCAATATTAGAAAGACCATTCAAGAAGAAGAAGGAAATGGAAAAGAGAATAAGAGAACCTATAATATGCTAAATCATGTCACCTAGATGTGACTTTCCTTATAGTCTTTTTAAATTCCTTGCTTCCTCTCTTAAGTGACAGAGAAGTGTCAAAAGAAAAGTGTGAGTAAATGTGGCGTGAGAAGGTGGGCTAATATGTAGAATGGATTGAAGAAATGGTTATCTATAGGGAATTTCAATGGCTAGGATTTAATCAAGTTCTTTGATCCAACGATTGGGATGTAATTTAAGTGGACAATTATGATTTAATCTTTAAAATTATCTAAGATTTTAGTTTGAAAATATCCTAGTGCTATATTTATCATTTTGCCCTTGGTATTTTATAAATAACCATTTTACCTCTGTGGTCAAATTACCTTTGCCCCTAGACTTTTTAAATTATTATTTTCCCTACATGCTTTAAAATTATGATTTTTCCGTTAGACTTTTTAAAATTATGAATTTGCCCCTTGGTCTAAAATTTGACCTATATGCTATTTTTAATGATTCAAACTGATATATTTATTCTTACTTAATTATTTCTAATTTCCTTTAAATAATTTAATTTAGCTAGTATTAAAAATCAGTAAATTAGGATTGTTACAAAAATCACAACTAAAAATATAATGAATAGTTGGAAGATTGGGATAACAAAAATTATCATATTATCACATGTTTTGGAAACACTTTCAATAGTTTGGACACTATAAGATTGCCAACGAGGTGTGGGATTCATAGTTGAGATAGATCATGTGAATTGGGTGTAAAGTAAGACAACAGTTTAAGCTTTTCTCTTTACATTTTCTATATTTTGCTTCATCCAGATTGAGTGTTGTTTCCACATCATTTCCTCTTAATTTATGGCATCAATGCTTACACTTCATTCAGTTAAATGTACCTTATAATTTCTAATGGTTCTCTAAGCATCATTATAGACAAGTCTTTGCATTGTATTTCCTATAATAAAATGTTTCTATTTCAGATTATCTTTCAATTCGATCTACTCTAATGTTTAGGGTCCATTCCCTACCCCTTCCATGCATAGTTGTCAAACTTTGTGAGTTTATTATTCGAGTTTACAAGTTTACGATTGTACATAAAGAAAATTAGTCAACTTGTTATAAACTCAGACTTAGTACAAACTTCGGTAAACTTGTGAGTTGACTTACAGAGTCTACCAAGTTTCTGATTTTAACGTGTCAAGTAGCTTGTAAAGTCAGCAACATAATAATTTCAACTCAAGACTAAATAAGATATAGACAAGCTTCTTTTCCATGAAGCCTTTATAATTTATTTTATTTTATGCATAAAAATAATAAAATTACATTTAATATGTACTTATTAAATAAAATAAAATAAATATTATTTAATTAGTTATATTGAGTAATTATTTATGTATGACCATCTTAAAATATTCATGTTGAGTATTACAAATTATGAAATATGAATAGCTTTTGTTTGATTAAATATAATTTGAATTACACTTGAATAATTTTTTAATGTATATAGTATTTTAACTATAGAATTATATATTTTGATAACTATTTATTAATCGAGGCAAACTCTTACAAGTTTACGTTACGCATTTATCTCTCTTTTACGAGTTTACCTAAACTCGCGAGTTTAATAACCTTGCCTCTATGGGTGTCTCTCAACATTTTGTGCAATATATTGATGATTAGTATTTGATTACTTGGATATATATGATGAATTATTGGTCTAACACTACAAAAAGTTTACATTTAACGGCAAAACCTTAGCGGCAGTTGAAATAACTATGGTTTAGACATATCTTAACCATGGTTCAATTAATTATGGCTAAGTCATGACTCTAACTATGGTTTTCTAAGAGCTGTGGTTAAGACATGTCTTAACCACAATTAATTGATAACCATGATTAGGACATTAATGGTCCTAACAATGGTTAGACACAAGTAAGTGTCTAATCATTGTTGGGACCTAGCCTAACTACGGTTATTATTTAATTGTGGTTAGGCAAAGACCTAGCCACCGGTAACTAAATCATACCTAGGCCATGGGGTGCCACACTTTGCGCTGGCCTATGGCCTAGCCATGGTTAAACCCTATAAAAACACCATAACCCCTCTTCCTATCCTTAGCATGCCATTGCAACCCCCCTTTCTCTCTTCCTTTCCCTCCCTTTTTCTTCCTTTCTTCTCCTACCTCACCCATCCAAGCTTTCCACTCACCCATTACCAACTTGCAATGTGCGTGGGTGCCAGTGATGAACCCTCAGCCATTGCCACCAGCAAGTTAGTTCTATCTCTCTCTCTCTCTCTCTTTTTCTTATTTCCTTGTTCATTCACCTAACATACTTTGGTTGCCACCTACCTCTACTACTGGTCAACCCTCTAGTCACCCACCAATGTTTAGCTTTTGTTGCATCCTACCACTGCCACCAGAGGTTACTGCCGTTTGGTAAGTTTTTTATGTGTGTGCTTATTTTAGCTAAAAAAAAATAGTATTTTAGGAAATACGAAAATACTATTATTTTCTAAAATTTAATATTAATGACTTTTTTTATTTTGCATTCATATGATTAGATAATTGTTATTTTTTTTGTTGTGGGATACATATATTAATGCCTATTTTGCGAGGAATTTAATTAATGTGGAATTTTTTGGTTGAAGTTGATAAATAATTTGTCTTAGTAATTTTGATTGGAGTTGGTTTGATGATATAATTCATATTTGTACATGTTTATTGCAGAATTTAATTATGGTGTCGACAATGTAGTGATTTAAATATTTTTAAATTATTTAAATGAATATTGTTGAATTGAATATATATATAGTGTGAACTATGTTTGCATAATTTTTTTATATTTGAAAGTGTGGACAAGATTATAAGTGTAATTGTGTAAACTATATTTGAATTATAGTCATGTATGTTTAATGATTTAAAAATAGTATTATTGATGTAGATATGATTTTAATTTTTTTCTAATTAATGTGACAAAGTGTGTTGTCAAATTATTTAGGAATTGGATAAGTCTTGGATTGTTAAGCCTTGAAATACTTATAAATATTTAGAAGGATTGAATTGATTTTTAGACTTTGTATTTGAATTCTTGTTTGTATACTGATATTTGAGGTGTTTTACTAAGGGCGATGGAGCATTCACTGTGGGAAGCTATAATTTAGGTTTAATAAAATAACCTTGTCGTCCCTGTCGTTGACGGTGAGTCAACTGACAAAACATACTTTTTGTTTAAAGTCAATTTGGACCCCTTTAACTTAAAGGTGACTTGCATTTTAACCCTTATAACTTGTCGGACTTCACGAGCGCATTAGTGTTTAATCTTTTTCCGTTCAGAAGCCCGGAGATTTACCATTTCTTTATTCATTCAGAAGGGGTTTTTATTTATAGGTTTAGCTAATAAGCGTTCTAAAAATATTAATTAAAAAATATTTATTGTATTAATAGACAGTAATTATTAATATTTTTTATTTTTTATTACATTCAATTAATAATTATTTTTACGACAACATTGCCCTTTATTATTATTAAGAGACATAATCAATATCTTTTATTTTTAAAAATTTATAATTAATTTCAAACAAATTTTATATATCCATATATCTTAGTAGTATCTCCATCATACCTTTAATGTTTGTTTTTAAAAAATAATTTTTGATCATTTTAAAATTAATCTTTTGAAATGAAGTTTCATGAGATATTAATTAAGAGTAATATGAAGATATTATTTAAATGATAAAGATATAAAAATTCATCAGAAATTGATTATATTTTTTAAAATAAAATATATTAGTTATGCTTCTTGGAAAAGATAAAGAGTAATATTGTTATAAAAGTAAAACCAAATAAATTATTAATTAAATGTAATTAAAAATAGTAAAAAAATATTAATTATTGATATGTGTGAGTGCAATAAATGCTCTAGCAAAATGCTTATTTTTATTTTTATTTCTTTATACATAGATGATCAGTGATAAACCTCCTCACACGTATGCAAAGTCATATATTTATAAAGCCATTAACCTAAAACCTCGTAAGGGACGTCATATATATTTCTTCTATTATTTATTCATTCAGATTTGCATTTGAGTTGTTTATTGTTGATATACATGTGAAGCATGCTGCTGAACATGCTATTGGTTCATTGAGATATGTGCATCTGAGTTGTTAATTTGTAATTACTCTTTTATTATTTTATATGGATGTCATTTTATTTAATTAGATAACATGATGTTACAACGGGAAATTACTTTGCTGAATATGTATAATTTTAGTATACTAAAATATGTATAAAAAATTTAATTATATTAAAAATCATATAAGCATCATTTTTACCATTATTCATTTAGCTTGCTAGGGTCTGGTTGACAAATATGATTGGCATAAGGTCCAGTGTAATGTTGTCAAAATCGTGATTCTGGACAGACTCATTTTTGGGGGTGAACTAATATCATAAACTCGTAATGTATAATCATAAGAGTTTACTTATAATAGTAATTAACTATTTAAATATGTAATTATATTATTAAAATTAATATTTTAAAATTCAAGCTAGTTTTTGATTGGTGAAGGTAATGATCAATGGTCTACTAGCATGACTATAGTTAAAATGGTGATAACTAAACATAAATATTTTTTTAATATTATATATTAAAATTTAAATATGATAGGTATTAATAAACAAATACTAATAATTTGAAATTTGAATTAAAATTATTTATACAATTATAGATATAACTATTAAAGACTATTTTGTTAAAACAAATAAATTAACAATATATTAATTTCATATTATTTTTGGATAAAATATCACATTATAAATATTTAAAAAAGAAAAAAAATTAATATAATAATATTTAAATAATTTAGATTAAAACACAAAACATATATCCTTTTAAATAAATTTAAAATAAAATTCTAAAAGTAGGTGCAATAAATTATATGATGCTAATTATGTGCAAATAAATACTTTTCTTTGTATGCATATTCAAATTGTTTAAATTTTACTTTTTATGAAATTATAAAACGATGAAGAACAAATATATATATATATAAAACGTTGCATATATAATTATATAAATGGTGTTGGATTAGTGGTATGACATACTGCCACAACTGGTGGTATCCGAGTTTGAGACATGGAGGTGACACTTTTTGAAACTATAAAATGATGAAGAACAAATATATATAAAATGTTGCATATATATACATAAGGATGACAACTTTGGTCCAGTGGTAATTTTTTAAAATTATTGTAAACATACAAACAAATAATAATGATATAAGTAAAAGGACAAAAAATACTTCATATACTTGATAGAACTTTACCGTGCATTGCGAAACGAGCCAGAAATGTAGAATCTATTTATTAACGAACAATCTTTTTGTATCAAAGATGAAGCAAGAAATTAAATTAGAAGAATAATTGAATGAAGGATTACATATCATGTTTAGTATGACAAACTGCAACGAAAAATAATAATTATATGTGACGATGTAAGAATTCTAATAGCAACATATAATAAAGTTAGATCTTGGAATTTAAAAATGTGAAGAGCCTTGTAATCATGATAAATTTATAATAGGCATGCATCTTTTATGATGCTAATTATAAATCTATGATTTTTACAAAATAAAGGCATTAAAAAAAAAAACAAAAGTTGCAATATTTCAATACATGGCCTTACGCTAAGTTATTAAATTTTTGCATGAAAAAGAAAGATTTTATAAAATGACAACGTATATATGCATATATATATATATATATATATATATATATATATATATAACATTAAAAGTAAAAACGGAATGCGTTTAATAATTACACAAACTTTCAGGGAAAGATAGGGTAAGATTGCAAGTGGAATTTAAGACACTGAAGTAAATATACGTATTTCGCAGTCACATGCTTGTTGTCTTTTTGTGTCTAATAACTAATAATCTTTTCAAGGGGAAAAATTTTAAATTCCCAAAAAAATTTGAACATTGAAAGATAATATATTATTTCGCAGTCATAGTGAACATATTTAAATGCTATCAGTATCTAATTTTTTCTCTTTTTTGGGGCCAAAATCAGAATCAAATCTTCATACATACGCTTTTGTTTCAAAAACTACAACTGCTTAATTTCTTATGTCTCCTCTTTTATTGTTGTGCGTATGATTTGAGACGTTGAATAGAAAATTATTTCGTGGGCACAAGTTGGTTATCTTTTTATATGCTATCAAGGTCTTCATGCGCCTTGAGCCAATTATATATAATTCACTGAAACTCTATATATATATATATGAGAGAAGAATAGGATAGTCTCATTAAAAAGAAAAAGAGGGAGAGAAGGAGGGGGGGGGGGGAGGGGGAAGAAGAAACTAAAAAAGAAATAAGAAATAACAAAGCTCCCCAACCCTATATTAAAAAAGGGTCACCTTCAATAGAGGTGTTTATCAGATGATTTTCACTAATGATTGTGGACTGTTAGATAAAAATTTAATAGTTTATATTTAAAGATAAAAAAATAATCAAGGACTGCATTAAGTCTCTGATAATAAAATTTTAAATTATTAAATTCTTATTTAACGATTCACATTTTATTGGAGAGTCTCAAGTAAAAGAAGATCTTGATTCCCTGTATATATCAGTTATAAAGAAACTCCCTTTAAACAATCATAAATAAAACATAAAAGAAAAATAATGACGCTGTCCTAAAATCAACCATTTTTATAAACAGACACAAAACTCAACCATTTTTATTTCTTCTCAGATGAATATCTAATCAATGAATGTGATATTAATTCATTAATTTTTAACTTAATTCATATACTTATTCATTTTTAAAGAATAAAACATCATTTAAGTCCTTCACTGAATAATTCAATCTTAATTTAATTTCTTACAATTTAATCTTAATTTGATCCTTTACTTATAAAGTTAGTTTCAATTTGGCTCCTCATTAATTTTAGTCTCAATTTGGTTCCTCACTTATGAGTTTAGTTTCAATTTAGTCATTCTCCTATAAAAGTTATCACATTTTTTCCATTTTTTCCCTTTGTCTCAACTAAATTTAGATAACATAAGCTGACATTCATATTATTGGGGGACTAAATTAATATTGGACTCATAAGTGAGAGAGTAAATATAATTAAGATTGGATTTTTTTGGAAAGAATAATTAATTAAGATTGAATTGATAAGTACTAAAACTCAATAGACATTATTGAAGAATCAAATTGAACTTTCTAATCCTCATGCACCTTGAGCCAACAACCACACACTACTGGCTATTTGTCCGAGAAATTAAAACTTAATAGTTTGTTAGGTGTCTTCATCTATCTTTGTGTGCTTAATAACTAAACAATTTTTTCACGGAATATAAGGTTAAATTCCCAATGAGATTTGAGAGATTAAAATCATATATCATTTCGCAGGACCAGGTTGCTTATTAATTTAAATGCCACTAGTGTCTCAACTACAACTTGTTAATTAGTTTTATCTAATTATAATAAACGCCAAATATTGTCTGACATTTATTCACCCACATGTTAGATTTAATTAACATATATTTGAACCACAATGTTGGCTATAACACCCCAACTTTCGGAGTGTAACCAGCACAGATAACGGGAATAGCTCATTTCTGTAAGCCTAACACAATATTTTCTTAGCTGAATTATAAATCATACATAATGGAAGTTCATAGAATTTATTACCAAGCAGATTTACATTCATATGTTTTGTAGAAATTTCGGCAGTCTCCTCTATAACTTATACCTCCCAAACTTGCTTCAAATATCTGCCAAAAACAATAATATCCAGAAAAGAGAGCTCAGTTCTCAAATCAATATAGAGACAACTACATCACAATAGCGGAATGGGGAATCCACCTGTGGTCATCTATACTCATATACAGCTATTTACATCTTTAACAATTTACACTGTTACAAAAGATACAAAACCCCAATCAAAATAGGGAATCAAATCCTTAGCAATACCAATAGGGCTCTTCTAGCTGTCCTGGTCAGCAAACAGCTCTAGGTGATTGCCTAAAATTATGTAAAATATAAACAGGTAGCATTCCAGTAATAAACCATTATAATACCTTTTTAAACCGGCCAGTTCTCTATAAATCATCTTTTAAAATATTGTCATATTAAGCCATAAACATGCAATATAACAATAATGGTCATGGATTTATTCCATGGAAATTAAATCGATCAAAGGTACATAGCCCTTAGAAATCATATTTATCGGTCAAGGATCCACAACCCTCAAAGAATCTTTATCATCGGTTAAGGGTACTTAGCGCTTGGATATTTTTAACATCGGTCAAGGGAACTTAGCCCTTGGGTATTTTATCATTGGTCAAGGGAACTTAGCCCTTGGGTACTTTAACTCAGATGGTTGTGAGGCATAAGCTCAAGCTATTTAACACATCTAGTACTACTTTTCATACAATCCTCTTTTTATGGTTTTTGCATAGGCACCACTTACAAATCATAAGTCATAATTCATTTGAAAGACTAACAAGTTTAGAAACTATGCTACCATATAACAATACAATGGTAAACATACGGTTGGAATAGCTACTGCTTACTTGGTGGGTGAAGTAGGCTCCTTTCTCTTGGTTGTCAAATATTTCATCCAATAATCCCTATATCACCAAAATACAATTTCCTTAATTCCGTCACTAATAAACATTTATTTAGGCTCATAATAATGCATCTTAAAAAGTTCATAAATGGAAAAGATTTACCAAAAGCAACCAAATATTTACAATTCTCATAATAACCCATAATAGCAATTCATCACATAATTCCAATTAAGAAGAATTTTCTTCTTTTAATGCATCACATTTCCATCACCAATTTCATGTCCAAATTCCTTATTACCACTAAAAACAAGCCTTAGCTCATATTCCTTGATTTCACCACATAACTTACTCATGTTTTTCATCAATTTACATTCACTTCCTTATAAACTTACTAAATTTTCAATTTCATCCCAAATTTCCATACTTTCACCTTCAACCAAGCCTAGCCATGAAGAACAATAGGAATTCATTTCATAAACATTAAAAGTGTTCCTACAATTCCAACTTAAACCCATTAAATTCCATAATTCTACAATTCTATGTAAAACCCCAATATCTAGAAAATTTTAAGTTTAGTCCCTGGGAGAACCAATATAAAAAACTTGCCTAAAAACATGCTTCCAACCTTGAAATTCAATGGGAATGGATTGAAAATGCATCTACCATCAAAATTATCATGAACCAAAATAAACTCACTAAAAAACCGTTGAAATCCTCTTTTTCTCAATTGCTAACAGTGACCAATGAAAAACAGAGGCTGTCCTAGGGAACTATAAGGCGTGGTGGTTAAAAACTTGTCACAGGTAAGGAAGGGTGTTGGCCGGAAGCTAGGATGTGGTTGACTATGGCGGAGGAAGAAGAAGCAGAGAGGAAGAGATGATGTTTTTTTATAGAGGAAGGAAGAAAACGCACAAGAAGAATAAGGAGAAAATGAGGGCAAAATGGTCATTTCACCTGGTAGGAGGACACATGTTAGCATTAAAAAAATTTGTGAGGGAAGAGGATACTGATCTCGAACCCGTGCCCTTAGACTCCACATGCCATGCCTTCCACTAAGCTGGAGCTCATATCTAATTAATAACATACACCATAAATATTTATACTTTTACTTTTGCTAAAAACAAAAATTTTGCATCATACTTGGCAAGTGTTATAGATACCATGAGAATTCGACTTTTGAGAAGGGGATTCATCAGCAATAGCCTCTACCGCCGAACCAGTTCCTTAGCCTCCATGGCCTCTGCCACCTCCGAGGCCATTGGAAAATGCATCATGACTTTTTTAACGCATATCTAATACCTATGCAGGTATTACAGTTAGATATCATTAATTTCCCATCAGGAGATCAGTTATAGTGCTTCCAAGCTTGTTCATTTTAGTGTCCATTGTCAAAGTCATTCTCTGAAGAAGATGTGAGGTTAGTAATAGCATCCTTAGCAAAAACACAGAGTTTTGGATGATGTGCTAGGGAGATATTATAAAGCTCTTTCCATGTCAGCATATAAGGTCTTCTATCATCACTTAATAGTCCAACTAGCCAAATACTAATGCATGGCTAACAAAGGAACCAAACTTGATAAATTTTGAATGTTTGAGTGACTCTTTTAAAATTGAGAGTAAGTAAAAGATTAAATTGAAGTCAAGCTTATTAATAGGAATCAAATAATAAATAAATATATATATATATATATATGTGCGCGCACATTATACCATATAAACACTAAATAAATTCCATAAATCTACCTTTTATTACATATTTTTCAAATGAAAAAAAAAACCAAAAAATATTGTGATGGAGCTAGCTCTAATGGTATATACTTCGATAGCAATTGCAAGTTGATAGTAGAGATAGCAAAAAAACCCCATATTTGGGGATCCCTATGGCGATTGCTCAATTTGAGGACTTGCATTTGGAAATTTTTTTTCGCGGGAATGGGGATGGGAAAAAAATCTCCTTTAAGGTAGTTTGGGGATGGGGATGAGATCATGCTCCTTGCCCCTTGTAGTTTTTGTCCTCAATAATTTGAGATATATATATATATATATATATATATACATATTAGTAGTAATTTTACAACATCTTCAAGTTTAACAAATGTAAATTCTTTTGTAAATACAAAAAATTAATAGTGCAACTATTTCCAACGTGTGAAAGAAACAGTTTCAACTAGTATTATCAAGTCAAAGTTAAAGTGCTACTTAGACGAGCATATCTTGATTGATGCTTCAAATACATAAGTTTTTTATATATTGAAATGGTAGAAACAAAATTGATTGAAATACCTAGCTTGCACACAAGGAACAATAATGAAGAGTTCACATGATGAAAAAGATGTCTTGATGTTAATATGACTTGAACTTGATGTTTTTGATTTGTTGAACTTATTATTTCATTAAGATTTTGGAATTTTTAAGACATATTTAGAATTTGAAGTCATGTAATAATTATGCATAATACATGAACACAGAGTAGGGAGAGATAATTATTACATGAACACAAAATAGGGAGATTTTAGCTTGTTAAGATCTGACTTAATGAAGACAAAATAGTGTTAGTTGTGTTCTGTCAGAAAAAAAAAGGTGAACCCATAATACCTAAGAGAGACCATAGAGTAGACAACCACCAAAGAGATTTATCGTAATGTTTTAAAATTAGGGCATTCAACAAGGTGATTTATAGGGTTTTATTTTAATAATAATAATTAATTATATTATTAAAATAAAATCCTCAGATATCCTTTAAAACAGTTTACTATTTCATTATTCGAAGAAAAAGAAACCCATTAACTCTCTAACTCTTAATTAGCAATCTGATGGAATAATTACTAATGCTCTTGGGTTGTAGGTTGGGTCTCTGCCCAGTAGGCTTGTGGATAATCCAACCCATCAATGATTAAACTCAATCCATTCTTAGTTTATCAATTATAATATTAATTGCCTAATTAGTCATAACAAGAGATTAATCTAATAGTAAAATTAATGTTAATCCATATAATATTAAAAAATATTCTAACAATCTCCCACTTGGATAGCATTAATTAAATTATTAGGTCAATCAACATATGCATAATTAAGCAATTAACATTCACATAAACACATGGATGTGTGTATATTTATAAACTATACAAAATTTAAAAATGAAACCTCATACAAAGATCACTGAATCCGATAGGGAAACAAGTGATATTAACATTGTCATAAATTAGTTTCAATATCTGAATAGAATGGAATACAAAATGACATTTGAAGCATCATATTACAATATAAAAGTCCCTTAAGGACTCAACTCAGAAATTTGGTGTTAAATTGCACCACAAAAAGCCCTTTAAGGACTCAACTCATACTCTCACTAGACCAATGGTACATCAAAATTTAATAAGACCCATATGAGTTATACAATTTGAATTACTCATATGGGTAGGCCTTTAGTCAATAGATCCGTCATCATGCACTCACTGCAAATGTGAACCATGCAAGTTTGAGATAACAAAAACTTAGAAATGAAATCATGAATCAAGGATATTGAGTTCAATAAGGAAAACATTGTTATAAGTGCCAGCAAAATTCCAATTCTAAATTATATCCAAAATTTTGGCATAACCAAAACATTGAATCCGATAGGGAAACAAATGTTATAAGTGCCAAAGTGTTCTTTAAGAACACAACTTAGGCTCTCACCAAACCAACACATCAAAATTTGAATATACCCAAAAGTTATATATTTCCAAAACTTTAATGGGTTTGTCTTGGTAAACGGATCACCCAAAATGAGTATGAGATTTGTAGATCTTCTCTCCAACGAATAGGAATTGAGTATCAAAATTTAATGCAACCGAAATTCTTGTAACTTTGAGAGAAGCATATAATAGTTATGTTGCAACAAAATGGTCAAGACTTAGAATATGCACATGACGGAAATATATTTCCTTGACCATATTCCTTAATGAGTGACCATCACAAAACTAGTGACATATTCTTCACTTATATAAGACAGCTGTAAATGTCCATTTGACACTTCTCAACAAAACAACTCCTTCAAAACATCATGTAAAAATAATCAGAAGTGGGTTCAAGATCATTATAACTGTTTCTGTAGCTTTCCAATGATCATGCCTAGAATTACTTAAATATATTTGCCAAGCACACTAACAGGAAAAACAATGTCTAAACTTGTGCACACCTGAGCCTATATTAGGCTATCAATAACAGATTTACATGGAACTTTGTCCATTAAAGTTCTCTCATCATCATTTAGGACACAACAATTTAAACAACCTATCACCACTCTGCATAAGTGCAAAACAAGGAGTGCAAGAACACATATCAAATTTTTTCAATACTCATCCAATATAGGTTGCTTGAGACAATCCAAGAATGTCACAATATCTATCATGGTGAATCTGAATTCCCAAAACAAAAGAAGATTCATCTAGATCTTTCATATCAAAGTGGCATGGCAAATGTGCTTTGTCTTATTTAATAAGCACACTGAGTTACTGGCCAATAGGATGTCATCCACACACAACACATGCTCATGTAAGTCTTCATTCAGTGATGTTGTTTTCAACATCCATTTAGTAACTTAGTGAGTTCCTACTCATTATTATAATGTATGGAGATAATTCTATCATTAATAATCTCCAACCACTTAGATGAATGAGAACCTAATACAACTTCATTAAAAGGAGACAAAATCAGTGTCATCAACAATGTCTGACTCAAATTTATGCAAGTACACTATGTAATCAGCTGAAATTGTAGGTTTACAAATCCTTTGTGATTGTCTTAAATTAGCAACTGGTTCTCCCACATTAGCTATTGGAGCTTCCACTATATCAACTAGATTCTCAACAAGAATGTCATCTCTAATAGCATGATCCACAGGTAGAGATGACAAAGATGGCATGGGTAAGATGGTATCCTCACAATGCAGATCGATTACTCAAGGAAATCACTCTCACTATCCAAGTCATCCTTAAAATATAATGCACTATCAGATTTAATAACCCTGGTAGTATGATTAGGACAATAAAATCTACTTTCTCGGGATCCTAAACAATACCAAATGAAGAATCCACTGACAATCCTAAAATCAAGTTTCTTGAGCTGAGGATTATAGGGTCTTACCTTTGCTTTACAACCCCATACACGAAAGTGCCTTAGATTAGGCTTCTTACTAGTGAAAAGTTCATATGGCACTTTTTCAATTGACTTGGAACTTTATTTAGGATATAAGCTACTGTCTTAAGGGCATCACCCCACAAAAACTCCGGAAAGGAAGAATGACTGATCATACTTTTGACCATGTCCATCAAGTTGTGATTACACCTCTCAGCAACTTCATTTTATTGTGGAGTGCCAAGCATAGTATACTAAGCTTCAATTCCTTGCTCTTGTAAGAATAGAGTAAAAGGTCCAGGGTTTCTACCTATTTCAGTATACCTCCCATGATATTCACCACCTCATTCTGATCTTACACTTTTGATTGCCTTCCCAGACTTTAATTTAATAGTAGCCTTAAATGCCTTAAAGGCATCGATTTAGACATTTCATGCAATAAATCCACCCATAGCAACAAGTATTATAAGTCCACTAAATTTGTGTAGATCTAATCTGAAATATTCTTATATCTATTTGTACTTTTAAATTCGAGTTATACTAAGAAGTTTTCTCATAATACATGCAACATAGGATTCAAAATCTGAGAAATCTAAATAACGTAATATTCCCTGTTTGACCATCCTTCTAATCTCTCTTTGGAGATATGACCCAAACATTGGTGCCATAACATAGAAGAATTCTTATCAATTCTTTGACATTTGTGTCTAATAACATCATTAATAGATACCAGAAAGGTAGAATTTGAACTAACATTTGCATTCAAGCAATATAAACTGCTCATTAAGCTAGCAGTTTCAATAATGACTAAATTAAAGAAAACATCAATTCTACCATTTCTTTGCCAAAAGGAATATCCATGTTTATGTAATACAAAGCTAGCAACCAAATTCCTCCTTGAAAAAGGTATATAGATAACATCATATAAAGTTAAAGTGTGTCCAGAATACAAGTTCAAAATTACAGTTCCTATGCAATCGACTGCAGATGAACTTCCTTCCACTCTCAAAATGGTCCTTTCCCTCTCATTTGGGCTTCTCCTATCTCTGAGCCCCTTCATTCTCATGCCTATTCTTTAACTTGAAGCAATCAAAAATTTTATGGCCCATGCCTCTTACATGAATGACATTCACCCTTGAATTATTTCTTCTCTTGACCCTTATTATTCTTATTGTTCTTCTTGAGTCCAAACAATTTCTTGTCATAGGCATTGCCTTCACTTTTCTTTCCTGTCAACTTCACATTTCTAGCCTTTCTGGTTGAACCATGTGAAATATAGTTCATTAATTGTGAAAATTCACCTTCTTTATTGATTCTTCCTCTTAGGTCACTATGGACATCATATGATCAATAGACCACTCTGACTCTTGGAATTATAAGTGGTTCTCAAGACCCTATAATTAGCAAGAAGGGATTAAAGAACTTTATAAAGTAAGTAGCTTTCATCCAAGTCCACACCATAAGAGTTTAGCTTGTTGTAGTGGTTAACAAGCTTTATCATGTGCTCATACACTCATGACACTCCATCATAGTGAGTGTTATCCAGCAAAGAGAGATAATAGGCCTTTTAAGTCTTATCTAACTTCTTGAATTTGTCACTGACTATTTTGAGATACTCAACTATAGTGTCCATCTCAAGAATACTTTGTCTGATAGTCTTTTCAATCATATTCTTGATGACAGTTAGATAAATCTTATTGGACGCATACCATTGCTTATGGTAAGCCTTATCAGTAGCACTAGACTGAGTGGTGAGATCCGCTGGCTTAGGTTCTTCCATACCTAAACTTTCCTTGGTGATCATCAGATACATATCAAGAGACTCAATCCAATTATTATAGTCTATCTTGTTAAGAGTTTTCACCACAAATAGTTGCAAGAACAGAGAAGCTGAGGGAAAACAAATAGGAAACAAATAATTATGTCCTGAACACATAATTATATAACAAAATTTCCATAACACGACTTAGCTTCAGCAATTTTGTGACAAAATATTCATCATATCCTGCCTAAGGGCTCAGACTATGATAAATCAAGAAAACTCATAGACACCAAGGAAGCATATTATCAAGAGAAACAATAGAAAATGCACCCATAATTTCCATATCGATAGGATATGAGAAACCATGAATACATCAATTAACAAATCGCCACTGACAGGTCACAAACAGGCCTTATTCACAAAATTATATTGACAATGTCACACCAATAGGGCATGTCCATTGTCAATATAATCATACTCTCTACTGCTGGTTGCCTCAACAGTAACCTCTCCCTCAATGATTCAGTGCGTGTTATCATGAGTAAACAAACAATAACCTCAACAATAGGATTTTATTAAGCCAACACTATCATGATTGGGTCCACGATAGGCGAGCACACAATCAAAAGGTGCAAGTGACCCAATGTCATAACTGATTCCATACGCAACTTAATCTTTAAGATATATGCCTAAATTAAGAATAAAATCTAACAAATAATACAAAGAAATTATTTTTAATTTATTCACTGATAATCAGGTAGAGTGAACAGAATATGTTGTTCTTCACTATGTCTAGTCTATACCAAAATTTTTTCAAGTCAAAATACCTCAACTACATACTATTTTAAAGCCCTAAATTTTCAAGAAATTTTAAAACTCTTATTTCTAGGGCTCAAAAAATTATTAAAAAATTACCATAATTTAGAATAGGGCGAGTAAAGGTGAACTGTAGAGGTTTGAGGGTCGATTCAACCCACTAGACCTGGAAATGCGATTGAAGATTTTCAAAGGTTCAACCATCAAAATATGCATCAAAATGATTGTCGTAACTGACCTTTCGGCGGGATGTAATTAAAATGAAAAGGTTTAAAACTGATTCCCAAAAATGGAATTTTGAAAATTGATTTTTCTTGGAGTCACCACCAAAATTTTTAATGGAAAACTTTGGAAAACCAATTTAAAACAAAAAAAAAAAAAAAAGAGAAAG
Organism: Delonix regia; assembly: GCA_037074485.1. Classification (NCBI taxonomy): domain Eukaryota; kingdom Viridiplantae; phylum Streptophyta; class Magnoliopsida; order Fabales; family Fabaceae; genus Delonix; species Delonix regia. Next base: position 12,241,309 of record CM073459.1, read on the forward strand.
GCGAAATCGTCTGCGAGGTCAAAGATGGGTTCGGGAGCCTATTTGAGTGTGGGGAAGGTGTTAGGCACCCCATAACACCCGCCCATAAGGATGGTTACCTTAAACTAGTTAGTTGAAATAGAATATGGCCTTTAATTAATCTCAATTACCCTTTTATTGACATAGATGCACGTTAGACATAGAAGACAAAAAAATGAAAATGCATGCAAACTGATGGATATTTACAAAGGACAGACTTGACCTAGGATGAAATCCTAGGGCCTACGTACCCAGTGAGAGGGTCAAAGTCCACGTAGTTCGACCAAAAGGAATTTTTGTGATTGATGTTTTTTTTTATTTGTGATGAGAATAGGAGGATGTTAATTAAAACAGATCATTGTAAACAAAACGGGATAGGAATTTGGTTTGTATGTTTTAATTTACTACAATCTGATTAACCTCGTTCTCCTGAACTCTTCACATTTTCTTTTTTTAAATTTTTTTGTCGATTTTATTATTATTATTTTTTTGAGTTTTGAGAGTTTATATTTTGGGAATTAATGCATAATTTATAATGAAAGGAATATATTTTTTATTTTATGAGTTTTTGAATTTATTGTTGATAAATATTGATTATTATTATTATTGATTATTGGTAGACAATTTAATTTAAGTGCTATTATTTATTGGTTTATTTGTTTGTCTTTGAACAAATATATGCTAATTTTCGGGTTCTATGGAGATTAAAATCTCACACGAGCCCAGGAAGTCGAGGAGAGACAAGTATTCTCACACGATCCATTTTGCATAAATATTTAATCAAAGTTAATATTTAATTATTGTCCATTTATTCATTTTTTGTATTATTATTAATGTTATTGTCATTTCAGAATTAATTATAGGGATTTAAGGAGATTAGAACCTCACGTGATCCCGCACAATCGAGGAGAACAATATTCTCACATGACAATTTCGTAAATGATAGGGAATGTTTATTAAAGCAAGCATTTTGATTATGATTATTATTATAATTTAATCAAAATGAATATTTTATTACCATTCACTTATTTTCCACCATTCACCCATTAATATTTCATTAGTATCATTGTTACTTTTTGATTATTCAATTCATTGTAGGGATTTAAGGAGATTAATATCTCACGTAACCCCCGGTAATCGAGGAGAACAAAATTCTCACACGATAATTTTATCCACCATGACAATATTGATTATCATCCAATTATTAATATTTCATTAGTATATATTGTCATTCCTTTATTTTTTTACCATTTATTAATTAATATTTCATTAATATTAATTGTCACTTTTCCATTATTCAACTAATTGCAAGGATTTAAGGAGATTAACATCTCACATAACCCCCGGTAATCGAGGAGAACAAAATTCTCACACGATAATTTTATCCGTCATGACAATATTCATTAATTATCATTCAATTATTTTTCAACATTCTTTCATTAATATTTCATTGTCTTCCAATTATTTGATTAATTGCAAGGATTTAAGGAGATGAAAAAAAACTCACATAATCCCGGCAATCAAGAACAACAAAATTCTCACATGCTAATTTTATACGTAATAGCCATAATTAATCAAAACTAATGTCTAAACAATTATAATGAACAAAGCTAAACAAATTTAATCACGTGAACAGTAGCTTCTCATATTAAAACACATGAACAGTGCACATGCATGAAGTGGTCTTAAAGCAAAACGAGTGAACAGTAGCATGCAGCAGAATTCTCGGCCAAGTGAAGAATGTGCAGCCATACCTGGCGTTTCAGCTCCTCCCTTGTGCTCCAATGAAGAAGGACCTTCTCCTCCTCCCCTAACAATGGAAGATGGACTTCCAACAGCCCCTCAAAGTCGCTGGTCTCGGCTGGAAGTGTAGAAACGGATAGCTTCGTTGGAGTTTCGTTGGACAGCTTCGTTGGAGTTTTCTGGTTGGTTCCAGTGCTGGAAATTCTGCAGAAAGTGTCCCTACTTCTTGGCTGGAAGGTGGAGGCTGAAAGCTTCTCTTATCCACACTTCCTCTTCTTCCTTGTGCTCCCTAAGCTCTCCTCTGTTCACCTCTGTTTTTTGAGCTTAAAACAGAGTTTTTTCTCCTCCATGGTTCAGCTTCTATTCCTTCCTTTGCTACCACTTTGTTTTGGATTCAGACTTCCTTGTTTCTGCACATCATTTTGGCATCCAACTCTCTATTTTTCTGCTCCTTGGATGGTCTGAACTTCAGCACCTTTTCACTCCAGAATTTTAGACGTTACTTCCACAATTTTTTTGCACGTTGGACAGCTTCATTCAGCCCTTGGTTTCTGCAGTTCAGCTCTCGGTTTCTGCCTCGTTTCTGGTCCGTTTCCCTGCTGTTCTTTCCTCACGTGGCTGCCTTGCTTCCTTGCTTCGTTCAACTTGGTTTCTCCCTCACGTTGCTGCCACCATTCTCTCTTTTTGTTCAGTGTTGTTCCTCTCAGTTTGTTGTTGTCTTCGTTGCTCTCCCTTTCTTCTTCAGCTCCTCCTCCCTTCTTGGTCACGTGGCTCTCCCTTTTCAGCATGATTCTTCTTTCTTTTTCCTTCCTCTCTTCTCTTCTCCAGCTCTCTTTTCTTCTCAGCCGACACCTCTTTTCTCTCCAGCCTTTTTTTCCCTTCCTCTCGGTTTGCTGCCTTCCTTTATGCTCCAACGCCCCCTCTCTTTTTCTGCCCTTTTGCTCTCTTTTTCCCTTGCTTTTTTTGCAACTTCCAACCACCACTTTACTGCACACGGTCCCCTCCTTTTGTTGCCACCTCTAGCCACGCCACACTCTTCTCTCACTGCTCCAGCCACCCCACTTTCTGCCATGTCGCAGAACCACTACCACTTGCTTTTTTGTCCCCTTGTCCTCTTGTGCATGTGTGTGCATGGGTGCATGCATGTGGTGAGTGTGTGTGTCTGTGGGTGAGAGTGTATGAGAGTATGAGTGTGAGTGTGTGAGGAGGTGTGTCCATGGGTGAGAGTGTGAGTGTGTGAGAGTGATGTGTGTCATGTGTATGAGAGCAAATGAGCATATGGGAGCAAATGAGCATGTGGGAGTGTGAGTGTGAGTGTGTGAGAGTGATGTGTCTGTGAATGAGAGTGTGAGTGTATGAGAGTGAGGTGTGTCATGTGTGTGAGGGCAAATGAGCATGTGGGGAGCAAGTGAGCATGTGAGAGTGATGTGTGTCATGTGTGTGAGGGCAAGTGAGCATGTGGGAGCAAGTGAGCATGTGAGAGTGATGTGTGTCATGTGTGTGAGGGCAAGTGTGGAAGCAAGTGAGCATGTGAGAGTGTGTGAGTGTGAGCAAGTGAGAGTGTCTTGCAATTCCATTTCAAGTATGTGGCTTTGTTCATTTTATTTCTTTGCAAGATGATTGCCATGTCTCTTCTTCAAACATACATCTTGAATTTTCCTTTTTATTATTTTTGGTTCTTATGTTTAGTTTTTTCCATATTACTTTTATTTTGTTTGCCTTTTGCAATTTTGTTTTGATTAATTGTTATTATTATTTCATTGTTTTATATTTTTTTTGAATTTTTGAATTCTATTTATTATTATTATTGTGATTATTATTATTATTAATTTGGGTGGGGTGTTCACAATGATTGTCAATTCACGATCTATAGTGATTTTGGCCAATTTCCTTCTATTAGAGTGATTTTTCATTAAAAAGTGTGCTTTTTTTTCTTTTGGTTATCACAGTTCAAAAACGAGGATTACGGGAAGGGGTTTTCTGGCTAAGGGGTGTGTTGGCAATGCAAGTGAACAGCGGCTTTCAACCGAAGGAGCCTCGTCGATAGCTATGTTAGATGGCGGCAGTTACAAATTTAATAACCCCAAAAGGAAAAATTGAAAAAAATCTGATGACTAAAAAAAAAAATCACTAAGGAATTTCCAAATCACAAAAAAAAATCTCATAACCTATAAAGGCTCTGATACCATTTGAAGTCATGTAATAATTATGCATAATACATGAACACAAGTAGGGAGAGATAATTATTACATGAACACAAAATAGGGAGATTTTAACTTGTTAAGATCTGACCTGATGAAGATGACATAGTATTAGTTGCATTTTGCCAGAAAAAAAATGTTAACCAATAATACCCAAGAGAGACCACAGAGTAGACAACCGCTAAAGAGAGTTATCATAATTTTTTAAAATTAGGGCATTCAACAAGGTAATTTATAAGGTTTTATTTTAATAATAATAATTAATTATATTATTAAAATAAAATCCTTATATATCCTTTAAAACAATTTCCTATTTCATTATTCGAAGAAAAAGAAACCCATTAACTCTCTCTTAGTAATTAAATCTTAATTAATAATCTGATGGGATAATTACTAATGCTCTTGGGCTGTAGGTTGGGTCTCTACCAAGTGGGCTTGTGGATAATCCAACCCATCACTGATTACCCATAATGAATATAAACTCAATCTATTCTTAGTTTATCTATTATAATATTAATTGCCTAATTAGTTATAACAAGAGATTAATCTAATAGTAAATTAATGATACTCCGTATAATATTAAAAAATATTCTAACAAAATTTGCCATTTGACTCCTTTTAGATTTTTTTGGTTGAAATTTGATCAGAGCTTACTAACATAAAAAAAGAACTTAAGCTTTAGATTTATTTTTTTCAATATCTTAATTTTTTTTATATTTATTATTACTTTTTTTTGTAATTTTTTTTTTTCAAAATTTGAAGTTCCTGTTAGGATCCGCATTCCTATAGAGAATGTGAATGGGAAGAAAATTTCTCTTGTAGTGATAAGTGAGGATGGAGATGGAGGACCCTGCCTTGCAAAAATGTCATCCTATATATGATCATGAAAGGGAGAAAAATAGGTCAAATGGAATAAATAAATAAATAATTAGTGCATGCACGTGCGTCAAATTAAATTTATTAAAGAACACATATATTTCAAGGCATAATTTGTAAATGAGTCTCTTTTTTTTTAGAAAAACAACTAAATTTGGCATGTTTATATATATATATTGCTATCATATAATTCTTAAATAAAAATATGCAATTAATTGTATAGAAATGACTATTTTATATGTAATCTACTTAGATCATTTGAAAAGTCTATAAAACTTATTTGCATACATATAATATCTTAAATATAATTTTCATAATTATTTTATATAAATATTATATGTACATATCAAATTTTGACCAATATATAAAATGGTGTGTTTATATATATATATATATATAATAGATACAATGTTGTTAAAATCACGATTCTAGGTAGACTTGGAAAGGGAGGTGAACTCATAATGTAAACTCATAATGTAGAATCATAAGAGTTTTCCTACACTTGTTATTTAAGCTATTGAACATAACCATATCACAAAATCACTTAAAATTTCATACACAAACATTTATATTATTTTATAATCCACAATCCATTCCGTATTGCATACTTTTCATTCAAATCAACATACAAAGTTCAATAAAACTCCATAATCCATAGTTCATGGTCCATAATTCATAATATATAATCCATAACACAATACATAATAATCATCCATTTAACATAACAAACTATCAATATAAATTCAAACACAATGTTGAACACCACAAAGGAAAAAAAGAACTCTGCACTGTGGGGTTTCCTAATAATACAGGGTTTCATTCATACACCATGCAAGCATACAAACAATGGGGTATTTAGTTTACTTGTTTAGGGATGAAAATTGGTGGCAAAAACAATGCATTAGAAAGTTCAATATGAGAAGACTAGATTAATTAGTATTGGTCAAAATAAGCCGTAATGCGGTACCAATGTTTGAATGCTGATTATGACATAAACATCATCCCATGCCAACCTTCCAACATAATCCTATATGTCTATTTAGTGAAACTTGACCATTCGTAGCATCTAATCAGATTAGGCCTCTAACCAATTAATGTGTGATTAGCATAAATACATATCCCTCACATCTCGCAATTTCTTCATGCATGACAAATCAAAGCCAGTAAGTTCTCACTTAGTGTTGCCATTTCTAGTTAATAATTTCATTCTGATTATCTATATTAGTCGGTACTTGTTCTTGTAACACTTGTAAGTTTTGTTCTTAGAAAGAGTAAAAGAATAAATGTCTATGGTGTAGGTTGTTAATCAAATAAGAACCTTGGTTTAGTGGTAAGGCATTGGCATGTTGATCTTGATGGCAGGGGTTTAAGACTCAGCTTCCTCCTCCCTCTGAATTTTTCTGGTGATACCATGTCTTAGTTAGGTGAAATTACCATGTTGCTCTTGCTTCATTTTCTTCTTGCGCGATCAACTTTTCTATAGAAAAATTTCATCTCCTTGTCTTAGCTTCTCCTCTCGCCCTCTGCTCTGCCATCACCCCAGCTTCCTGACCAGTGTCCTCTTTCACTAGCACCGTGCTTTTGACGGTCGTGCTTTTCTGTTTTCGATGACAACACTTCATCGTCACCGTTTATCATCTGACAACGATGAGGAGGAAGATTAATAAATTCTTTTTTGTGAGTTTTGTTCAATTTTTCATGGAGATGTTGGTGGTAGATTGATTTTTGCTCTTTTCCCTTTAAATTTTAGTCATGGAAGCATGTTTTTGACAAGCTTTTGAGATTTGTACTCCAAGGGACCAAACCAAAAATTTTCCAAATTTTTAGGTTTAAACATTGAATTTTGGAATTCTTGAATTAATGACTAAAGCTGGTATTTTAGGCATATGGTTAATTGGTCTGAAGTGATATGTATTAGTGTTTATCTAGAAACTTGGTTAAAGGTGAAAGGAAGAATTAATGTATGGTAAATTGGGATGTAATTGAATAATTAGTAAGTTCATATGGAAGTGAATGTGATGAGAATTAAGCAAGTCATGTGGTGGAATCAAGGAAAATGAGCTAAGGCTAAGGTATGATTTTTTAGTGTAAATAAAGAGGTGTAAACATGAGTTTGATTATGGAAATAATATGAACTAAAGGAAGAAAACTCTTCTTAATTTGAACTATGTGTTGAGTTAATATTATTAGTTAATATGAGAATTTTAGATATTTTAGTTGTTTTTAGTAAGTCTTTTCAATTTATGAACTTGTTAAGAGGCATTGGAATGAGCCTAAATTAATGTGTATTAGTGATGGTGAATTAAGGAAATTGTATTTTGTGTTATAGGGATTTTTCTGGTGAAATACTTATAACTAAGAGAAAGGAAGCAAGGTTATTTTAGACTACTTCACCCACTAGGTAAGCGGTAGCTTTCCAATGGTATCACATGATACATGCTATTGTTTATTAATTATGTTATTTTGTAATGGAAATTTTTATGGTTATTGTCCTGTTGTTAACAAGGAAATAGCCTACAGACTTGTTTAGTTTTCAAATGAATTATAAATTATGTGTGATATTGTATAACTCATATAAAGCAGTTATAATATCATAGACAGGCTATATGTTATTGTGACATGTCATTTATGTAAGAACATTCAGAAGAGAATTGTGTTGAAAGTGAATATTTGATGAATTAAACAACGTGAGTATGTGTCTCATGACTATTTGATTTAAATTATTCAAGGGCTAAGTACCCTTGATTGATGAATATAGTTTCCCTGAGGGCTATGGATCCTCGATCGATAAACATATTATCCAAGGGCTAAGTACCCTTAACTAACTTGATTTCCATGAAAGTGAATCCATGACTATTATTATATATTGCATGTAATTAGTGCATGTTTATGACTTATTATGGTAAGGATTTAAATGTTGATTCACACAGAACTGATCAATTTAAAAAAGTTGGTGCCAACAGGTATAGTATTAGATATTTGAGAAGTTATTATGAATTAAATTGCATAGAGCTCTGATACCCTAAGGTATTTGTATTGGTTTTATTACTGGAATGCTACCTGTTTATATTTTATTTATTCTTAGGTAACCATCCAAATCAATTTCTTGAATGTGAGGGCTAGAAGAGCCCTATTGGTATTGTAGAGGATTTTATTCCTTATTCTGCTGGGGTTTTATACTTTTGTAATAGTGTAATTTGTCAAAAACTATAAATGTATATGGATGACCATAGGCAGATTCCCCATTCCCCTATTTTGTTATAGTTTATCAATTACTAGATGATCTAAGAGCTAAGCTCTCTTTTCTGGATTTTATTGTTTATGTGTAGATATTTGTAGTAGTTTTTGGAGGCTCAGTTACAAAGGAGACTATGCCAAAATTCCTACAAAAATATATAATTTGTTAATTTGCTTAGTATTGAGATTTCTGTAAATTTACATTATTGTATGAGTTATACATTAGTATAATCGGTCAAGAAACATAGTGTTAGGCTTACAGGAATGGGTTATTCCCATTATTTATGCCAGTTACACTTTGGAAGTTTAGGGTGTGACAGTTCTCTCACACGCAAAAGCACACTGTTGATTGTCTTTTCCATCTTTAGCTTTATATTCAAATCACATGAATTATTGGTATTTTTTTACCTTTGAATTTTGCCCTATTACTTCAAAATAATCAAATCTTACAATTCCTAACATTCTAAATACTTGTATCAAATAGATCTCTCGACAAATATCTCATGTTATTCAACCACAATGGAAGTTCAATATAGTATATAGGGAAGCCATTGACAGAGCTACCAGTTACATGACCAAAATTGTGGCTGATAAATAAAGGAACAATAACAAATGTTACCTCTAGGGCTGGCTTGCAGAAACTATAGTGACGGATTGATAGATTGTTGGCCGTCTTCGGCATCAATGGCGTCTCTACGAGCTACACTAGAAAGCTGCGACCTTCACCATAGTCTACGGCCTTCTCCTCACTGCTACGACCTTCACTGAATTTCTGTGAGCCTACAACCTTCTTCTACAATTTGTGAGCATTGAAAGGAAAGGAGGATGAATTAACTGATCCACTAAGAGAGAACAGAGGTAGTGGCTAAGGGCTAAGGCAATTAGAGATTTAGATTTTAGTCATGTTGTATTAGGGTATACCAACTTGTTTGGAAACAATTTGGCATTGTTAGGCTGAATGGGTCATTTTTGTTTTTAGCATAGTTGGGTTGTGCAGCTGGGTTAACTTGGCTGGAAGAAATTTTAGGCTACTCATTTCTTGCTTCTTTTTTTTTTTTGGCTACAGAAATGGTGTCATTTGTTAACTTGGCTAACCTGGTCAAACTCGCCAATTTTACTGAGTTCATACAAGTTAGTGGCGAGTTTGACCAAGTTAGCATTGATTCAGATTTTATTTATGATTTAATAGGAAATTGCTACCTAGGATCGTAAATCCAGCGATTCTACCTAGTTAAATCACAATGTTGACAATATTGTATATATATTTATGTGTGTGTGTGTGTGTGTGTGTGTGTGTATTTGTATATAAAAATCTAACCCAAGTATTAATTTTTGGCTTATAATACCATTTCAAAAACCTTAGAGTTCAACCTAGGCCAAATATTAAAGATGGTAAGGTCCAATTCTGAGTCAAAATTTGTATATTTTCATAAGTTTCTAGGCCCTTTAAGCTTATTTCTTTCATATCAATAATTTTAATTTATTGTTATCTAATTCAATATTTCAATTTAAGGAGTCATATATAAAACAAATAAAAAGTAATGATAAGCAAGCAAACTTGCGATGTTGTTTTTTAGGAGGGATTTATTTGTAATTTCATTGCGCATAATTAGTTTATTTTAGTTCATGATAGGAAATTAACAATAAGTAAGGTTTTACTAAAGTTGGAGTAAATTATATTATTTTTTTAAAAATTTATTTAATTACATTTTTAAAAAAATATTCGTTCAGTCTATTCTAATATATAACTAACTAGATAATTACTAATTTCTTCTAAAAGTAAAATTACTTACTTGCTTAAATGTTATAATACTTTAAAGTCATAACCCAATATTAGTGTTTAATATTAACTCATTTGCCTATAATTACTACAATAAAATTACAATTTTATATTGAGTTAAAAAATAATTTATTTGATAAAAATAAATTTTTATAATATATATAAGAAATTATAAAAAGAGTAAGTAAAATTTTTAAAATAAAAATATTAAATGTAGCTATAAAGCCATAAACCTGAAACTACGTACATGATGTCTTATATAAAGCCATTAATTTTAAAAGTTGCAAAGGACATCATATATTCTCTGTAGTGGAAAATTCAAATTCACTACAAGATATCTGCCATTAAATTTTTATTAATGGTCACTAAGATTTGCATGAGTTGTTTATCATTTATATGTGAAGCATGCTGCTGAACATGTTATTGGTTCATTGAGATATGTGCATTCGAGTTGTTTATAATTACTATATTATAATTTTATATTTGATGTAACTTTAATTAATTAGATAACATGATGTTACAATAAAAAATTATTTGGCATGATACATATTAATAAAATAAAATATGTGTGAACAAATTAATTATATTAAAAATATATATAAGCATCATTTTAACCATTATTAATTAAGCTGATCCATGTCTGATTGACAAATGATCTTTCAAAAGCTATATGCTATGAAAAAAATTACTATTTAAATTACTCAAAAAGATTGTTTGATAATAGAATTATAAAAACCGCTTATGTAACTAATAGAATTCTCTTCCGAGCAAAGTCACTCCAATAAACACAACATTACATAAGGATAATGACAGAAAGGTAAACCAAGGTGTATACATAACACCTTGCACTACATTATTCAGTAGCACTCAGCCAAACACATCCTAAACCTATAACGGAATTCTGATGCCTCTAGGTCCATGCATATGTACAACAATTCGTTACTGCTCCTATCCTAAGGAAGATTCTCTCCCAAGTGTAATATAGACATTCCACCATGAAGGACACTTTTGCTCTCTTCTTGAAAGTTCTCTATTTCTTTCCTTTGCAGCATTTTGGCCATCACTGTTAGAATCTTGAGCACTTTCATTTGGGCCCCCAATCTTGACTCCTACCAATGGATCATTTTCCCTATCTTTTTGGATCTTATTTGTGACAATTTCTATCCCTTCAAAGACAACCTTGTCCTTAAGGTTAAGGCCAGCAAATTGTTGTCTTTGGTGCTCGACAAATTTCCATGTGTCTTAATCTCAAGCTTTGCCTTGCCATTTGACCAGTATCTTTTCATCACATTGTTGTCATACATGTTGGCCCACAATTTCTAAAGGATGGCTATCATTTGCTTGCCATTGAGTCAGTGGGGTTTGTTGGTATATAAAGTTGGCAAGGTCTCCCATGAATCGTTTTAGTAAAGAAACGTGGAAAGTGGGATGAACCATGCTTCCATCCAGTTTTATGCTCATTGGTTAGTGCACCAACTCAATATTCAATTTGATATGGCCTATAGTATCATTTAGCCAGCTTCTATTTGGGCCACGTTGCAACAGATTGTTGCCTATAAGGCTTCAGCTTCAGCTTGACCCAATCACCATTTTGAAATTGTTTCTCCCTGTGAATTTTGTTAGCATTCATTTTCATTCTTTCCTGGGCACACTCCAAATTATTTTTCAAAGCCTGTAGTAGTTGTTCTCTATGTTGGATTTGGTCTTCGACAATGGCCACTTAACATGTAAAAGGTTGATTTCCAAGAATTAGTGGGGGCTCAGTGCCATATAATGCTCGAAAAAGAGAGATTTTCAAAGCTTCAATGTAAGCAGTACCATAACTCTATCCACAGCAAATGATCAACCCATGAACTTTGGTTCTCTATTGTAAATTACCTTAGAAACTATTCTAAACACTTATTAAGAGCCTCTATCTACTTGTCCATTTGTAGGTGATGAGCAATACTGTATTTAAGCTTATTTCCACTACTAGTTAATAATTCTTACTAGAATTTACTAAGAATGATGGGATCCCTATCAATAATGATTGTTGAGGGAAATCCATGTAGCTTGACTACTATATTGTAGAACAGTTAGGCTGCACTTGAAGCTATAAAATATGAAATGTACTGAAATGGCCATACCTAGAAAATTGATCTATGACAACAAGAATGACTATTTTTCCTTTTGCAGGAGGTAGCCCCACCATAAATTCCATTGAAATATCATTCCAGCATGAGGTAAAGGGAGGGGTAGTCTATAATAAACTAGCTAGCAACAGAAGAAGGTACTTCATCTATTGACAAATTGCGCATTGTGCTATGTAAGTCTTGACATTAGCTCTCATTCCTTTCCAGTAAAACTAGTTTGTATAGAGCAAATAGACACCGGATAGAAGCAAAACTAGAGCAAATAATTTGAGATGACACATAAAATTTTACATGAAAAAACCCCAATAGGTTAAAAAACCACTGATATGGAAGAAAAGGCTTCACTATGAGAAAACTAAGAATTACCCTTCTTTCTATATAGCTAGGATAATACAATATTTTTATATCTCATGTTAATAAAAGAATACTAATCTCACAATTCTCTCTCTCTATATAGGATTGCTCATTTTTGGGTTGTAAGACATAAGGTTTTAAAGCTCTCTATTTATAGGGAAGGATAAAGGGTTTCAATACAATTTTTAAAGAACCAACTTGCAAATATAAAATATTTTCCTTCCTTTTCTTTGATTGGCCACCTAACATACACCAACCATACCAACCATACACCAACCCTTTGACATACTCCCACTTGAAGATTTGATTGAGAAACAATCAATCTTCACACTATTCTTCCTTCCATGCCATCTCCTGCTGTTCACGTTTCTACTTGGCCAATAGAAGGTCTATACCATATGAACTTATTTGTGTTCACTGGCTTTGTCATTGCATTTACTAGGTTATCTTTAGTATGGATTTTTTGTATCTCCACACTTCCTTCCTCCACCTTTTCTCAAATAAAGTGATATTAAACTCGAATATGTTTAATCTTATAATGGAATGTTGGATTCTTTGCTAGGTGGAGAGCACTTTGATTATCACAAAAGAGTGTAATCTTCTCGTGATTGTACCTGTGCTCTTCTAACAGTATCTGCAACCATATTGCTTTTTTGCTAGCATGTGTAGCAGTAGTATATCCTGCCTCTGTTATTGAAATGGCTATAATAGGTTGCAGTTTTAAAACCCAACTTACAGCTGTGTCTGCAAGAGTAAACACATAACCACTGCTGGATTTGCTATTGTCAAGATCACCAGCAAAATCTGAATCTGTGTAGCCTCTGATGGTGAAATCTGATTCTTCAGAACACAATGCAACATCCATTGTCCCTTTAATGTATCTTAGGACCTTTTTTATAGCATTCTAATGCTCTTGGCTAGGATACGCCATATATTGACTAACCACTTCCCCTGATTGTGCAATGTTAGGTCTTGTGTAAATCATAGCGAATATTAGCTACCCATTACTGATGCATACTGTACTCAAGACATTTCCATCCTCTCTTCTTCACTGCTAGGACTTATGCTTGAGGATAACTTTAAATTAATAGGAAGTGGAGTAAAGATTAGCTTACAATCATATATATTAAAGCATCACAAGATCTTCTTTAAATAATTCTTTTGAGAAAGCCAAATCTTCCTGTTATTTCTGTCTCGATGAATTTACATCCCTAGAATCATTTTTGGTAGTCCCAAGTCCTTCATATCAAATTCCCTAGCCAATTATGCCTTTAATTCATTGATACGGTCTTTGTTGAGGCCTGCTACTAGCATGTCATCTACATACAACAACAAAATAATGAAATCATTTCCACCAAACCTCTTGATATATGCACAAAAGTCTGCATTAAGTCTGTTGTATCCAAGGCTCATGATGATGGAATCAAATCTTTTATTCTAGCATCTCAGCGCTTGTTTGAGACCATATAGAGATTTGTTTAACCTGCAAACCAAGTTCTCTTTTCCTTTCTCTTCAAACCCTTCTAGATGGAGCATATAAATTTCTTCTTCAAGATCTACAATAAGAAATACATTTTTCACATCTAATTGCTTTATATGTAAATCAAATGTAGCACATATTGTTAAGGCCACTTGAATCATTATGAGTCGAACAATCAGAGAAAATATCTCATTGCAATCAATGCCTTCTTTATGAGAAAATCCTTTTACCACTAGTCTAGCACGATATCTTTCGACTTGATAATCACTAGTTCTCTTGATCTTGTATACCCATTTGTTCCTGATGGCCTTTCGTCCTTTTGGCAGTGTAATAAGATCCTGTGTCTTGTTCTTATGAACGGCTTTAATTTCTTCTTGCATTGCTGCTAACCACTGAGAAGCTTCTGAGCTTTCTATAGCCTCTCGAAAAGTCGAAGGCTCTTCTTCTTTTGTGAGTAGACAATATATAACATTCACTTCCATAATGTAATCTGAGTGCCAAACCAGTTCCTTCCACTCCCGAGTTGACTGTCAAACTTATGGAGTCACAAGATCAAATTATTCTTATCCATTATACTCTGGTGCTACTTCAGAAGAATCTGGTACGTTTGTTATATTTTCTCCTCATTCAATCTGTACTATGGTGGTCTCAACTATTTCTTTTAATGTGCTATCACCTTCATGTATATGTTGTTTCTCTTTAGGAAAGATGACATCTCTACTAACTATAACCTTGTGGTTAGTAGGATCCTACATGCGATACCTTTTTACTCTATCAGCATATCCCAAGAATAAGCATTTTCTAAACTTAGGATCATGCATTGTAATTTATTGGGCATTCTACATCACATATGTTGGATATCTAAACATATAAAGGTTTGTATAATTAGCTGGCTTCCTAGTCTATATCTCCATTGGGGTCTTTAAATCAATTGCAGTTGATGGTGACTGATTAGTCATGTAGCAATTTGTTTTGACTGCTTCTACCCAAAATGAATTAGTTAATCAAGCAGTTCTTAACATTACTCTTGTCCTTTCCAATAAAGTCCTATTCATCCGTTCTGCCACTCCATTATGTTATGGAGTGTATGCCACTGTGAATTGACTCTTAATACCTTCTTGTTGATAGAAAGTATTAAATTCATCACTGGTGTATTATCTTACATTGTATGATCTCAAGCATTTAATCCTTTTCTCAGATTCATGTTCCACACACATATTGAAGGTTTTGAAAACTTCAAACACATCTCCCTTTCTCTTGATTGGATACACCTAGCATCTCCTAAAGTAGTCATTGATGAAAATACTTTGCTCCTCCTAGGGATAAGACCGGTGCTTGCCAAACATCAGAGTGCACTAGGTCTAAGATAGCTTTACTTCTCTCTTTAGAGCTATTGAACTTCAACCTATGCTACTTATTTGTAACACATTTTTCACAAAGAGGTAGAGAAACCTTTTTGAGTTTAGGAAGAAGATTCCATTATGCAAGAACCTTCAATCCATGTTCTGACATGTGGCTAAGTTTACGATGCCATAATATCATTGATTCCTCAGCTGCTAGATCAGTTGATGCAACAGAGACTTCTCCTTAATATTTTTTTTCTCTTTTAAGAATATATAGGTTGGCCTCTATCTTTTTTACTTTCATAACTACAAGCACACCTTTAATGACTTTCAGAATGTCATCTTGTATATGGGTTTTATACCCATTGCTATCAAATTGTCCTAATGACAATAGATTTTTCTTGAGATACTTCACTTGTCTAACCTCGTGGATGGTGAAACTCGTACCATTATACATTTTTAATTTAATAGTACCTATTCCAGTAATCTCTAAGGAACGATCATCTTCTATAAATATATATCATCTAGAGACAAGTTTATATTGATGGAACCATTCTTTCCATGAGGTCATGTGCCATGTTGTAGCAGAATTTACAAGCCTGATATCATTAAACCTTTTTCTACCTTTAGCAACTATTACTGCCTAACTATACAAGGCTTCTCCATCATCTGAGGTACTTGTAACACATCCTTGAGCACTTGATGACTCAGTATCTTTGCCTTTGGTCTCAGCGTTCTTCTTCAAATTCCAACACCCATTTTTGTAGTGTCCCCTTTTATTACACTTGAAACACCTGATATTTTCTTGCTCTTTGATTTTGATCTACCTCGATTTTGGCTTCTACTTGAGCCATGTTCTGTTGATCTTCCTCTCATCACTGCCAATGTTTTCACTTGTTATGAACAAATCAACCTGTCTTCCTTGTTTTTGTGTTAATTTTCTTCTTCCAGAATAGCCGGTGCAATGTCATTGAAAACTAGATAGTCCACAAGAACATTATTCGTTTGGTTGATGATAAGTTGGTTATAGGAATCAGGTAGGCTTTGAAGCAAAATATCTGCACATTCATTCGCCTCTATTTTGTGACCCAACGATGTGACTTAAGAAAAAAGAGTATTCATATTGTTTATGTGCTTCATCACTGAATTGGTTTTAGACATTCACAAAATGTATAATTTCCTTTGAAGAAAAATTTTGTTGTGTAGTGACTTGGCCTCATATAATTTGGTCAAATGATCCTAAATTTCTTTCGTTGTCTTCTTTTCCTTTATGCTCGATGATATCTCATATACAAGTAATTGATGAAGTTTTACAACTGTATTTCTGTCCATCTTGTTCTATTTATTTTCATCTATGAATTCCATTGGTCTTTCACTAATAGCCGTAGGATAATTATCTTTTCTCACGATGGCCTTAATCTTTTGGCTTCTATAGTGAGAAATTAATGCCGTTGAACTTTTCAATATCAAATTTTTCCACCATTGCTTCAATTACAATATATTTGCGAGTGAAAATAGCTCCCACTTTTTTTGGTGAACAATAGCCGTACGTATGAATAGTATCTAGTACCTTATAATGGGTGAAAGTAATCTTACTTATTTTCTAATGCAGAGGATCCACTATATCAATGGTAGCCATAAACCATACAATAAGTAGATAATAACACACTCAACTAGGCTCTTATACCAATTGTAGAGCAAATAGACACTAGATAGAAGCAAAATTAGAGCATATAATTTGAGATGACACATATAATTTTACATGAAAAAACTCCAATAGGGTAAAACACCACAAACAAGGAAGAAAGTGCTTCACTATGAGAAAACTAAGAAGTACACATTCTCTCTATATAGCGAGGATAATACAATATTTTTATATCTCTTGCTAATAGGATAATACTAATCTCACAACTTTTTCTCTCTCTATATAGGATTGCTCCTTCCTTAGTTGTGAGAAATGAGGTTTTGAAGCTCTTTATGTATAGGGAATGATAAAAGGATTCAATGTAATTTTCAAAGAACTAAATTGCAACTACACAAATTTTTCCTCATTTTCATTGGTTGGCCACTAACATACACTAACAATACCAACCATATCAAAAACCCCTTAAGTGCTCTTCCCTTTCTCATTAAAGTGAGTAACTGTAATTGCTTTACTTTAGTTTGGTTCTTTATATGCAAGGTGTCAAAAAGCTAACCTTGAAAGGATGAAAGATTGTATGGTGCCCCTTAACCACATTCTCCCATATCAAATTGCCTTGAAAATGCATCTGCCACCATATTTTACTTGCCCAGTTTATAAATGATTTGACAATCAATGCCCAATAGATTGGATAGATAGTAGTGTTGCTTTGGCATCAGGATTGATTAGTTGAGCAACTCTTTGAAGCTTTTATATCAGCGAAGATATGAATTTGTAGCCAAAAGATAATGGTGCCATTTACCCATTACTTGTGTATGGCATAGAGCTCAGATACATAAGCATATTTTCTAATCATTCAAGAGTTGAATTTCATACTAAAGTAAGCTATGGGAAGATTATCATGCAGCAGTACAGCTCCTGTGGTGTTAGTCTCTATGCAAAAGGTCTTCTGAAAGTTTGGCAATTAAAGAATTGGTACTGGGTTCATAGCTTGCTTCAGATGTCGAAAGGCATCCTTAGTGTCCTCGGACCACTAGAATGAGTTCTTCTTAAGGAGTTCTATTAGTGGAGTAGCTATGGAAGCATAATGATGCATGAACCTTCTGTAATACATGGTGAGTCCTTGGAAGCCTCACAATTGCTTAATAGTCCTGGGACAGAACCATTCCAACATTGGAGAGATCTTACTAGGATTAGGTCGAACACCTTCAACATCTACAATGTGACAGAAATACTCAATAGTATTTCAATAAAAGTGACATTTAGTTGGTTTGGCAAAGAAGCTATGCTCAACTAAAACCTGTAACACTTGCTACAAGTGACATTTGTGGCTATCAAGGTAAGCATTATAAATTAAAATATCATAAAAAACTAGCAACAAATTTGCGAAGAAAGGGTTTAAAAATGTCATTCATTGTTGCTTGGAATATAGTGGGGGCGTTTGTTAAGTCGAATGGCATAACTAGGAATTCTTAATGCCCAAAGGAGCTTTGGAATGCTATCTTATGAATATCATGTTCTGCCATGCGTATTTGATGATAGCCAGAGTGCATGTCAAGCTTGGAGAATATTGTGGGCCCTAATAGCTCATAAAGGATTTCATCAATTGTCAATATTGGAAAATTATCCTTCACTGTGATTGAATTGAGTTCGCAATAGTCGACGCAAAATCTCTAAGCAACAACTTTCTTTTTAACAAATAGCACTGGAGAGCTATAAGCACTGTGACATTTTTGAATTATATTGTGATTCAACATCTCCTGAACCATTCTCTCCATCTCTTGCTTTTGGAAATGAGGGTACCTATATGGCTTCATGTTGACAACTCCTTTTCCAGGCAATAAGTGGATTTGATGGTCAACAGTTCGCTGTGGAGGCAGCTCTTGAGGTTCCATTGGGACTGCTTTATAATCATTAATCAGGTCAGCAATAATCTCAAGAGTAGTGGAAAGGTAGCATTGCTGTCACTGATTCTACAGGACATATATAATAAAACAAGGAATAATGTCAGCAGCTGCCATTTCTTGTAGTTGTGCTACTGCGAGGGGTCTACTGCCCAATTGTAGCAGTC
This sequence comes from Delonix regia, assembly GCA_037074485.1. Taxonomy (NCBI): domain Eukaryota; kingdom Viridiplantae; phylum Streptophyta; class Magnoliopsida; order Fabales; family Fabaceae; genus Delonix; species Delonix regia. The sequence continues at coordinate 12,260,186 of CM073459.1, forward strand.
CTTGTAGTGTGATGTACGAATTGCCAAAGTTGAAACCCATAGTCAGGTTTTGAAAATTTGTGGTCACAGGTCCTAGGTTAACAAGCCATGCTACTCCTAGGACTATGTCAGCTCCCTGGATGTCAAGAATGTGTAAATGAACTGTAAATTTATAAGATTCAAGGCTGATTACCACATTGGGGCATTGAGAGTGACATTGCAAATATTCACCACTGCCTACAATTACTTGAAATGGAGATACTGCTTGTTGTGGAAGGTGAAAAGCTTCTGCTGCAGATGGTTGGATGAAGTTGTGAGTAGACCATGTGCCTAAGAGAACACGGACTCCTTTCTGGCCAATATAACCTTGCAGTCGAATTGTACTAGCATGGAATTCTCCAGTGTAGGCAAGCATGCTTACCTCAGGTTGTGGGTTCTCAGTATTCAGTGTTGGTTTCAGGTGGGGCTGAAGGTTCAAGAAGTTCAGTAAGGTCCTCATGGCTTAATAGTAGGTACGAAGCATTGGTGCACTTTTGTGAGGGTGTGTATTTGGATTCGCAGTAATAGCACAAACCTTTTTCTCGTTTTTTTCTAATTTCTGCAGGTGATAATTTTTTGAATGCGGTGGAGACGGGTTTGTTGGATGATGTATTTGTTTGGGGAGCTGGAAGAGCAGGTATATGTGTAAGCTGAGGGTTAAACGATGATTGTGTGTGACTGTATGGATTGATGGTGTTGAAGGAGTATGAGAGCAGTTCCAATTGGATGTGCGTGAAGAAGATGAGAAAAATGATGTTTGAATTTGATTGTGTTTCATTCATGGAGTTTAGCCAAAGATACTGCATGAAAATAGGATCGGGGTCAAGCCAGTAACAATTCACTGCGGAGGTGTTGTTTAAGACCAGAAATAAAGAGGTTAGTTAACCAAGTCTCTGAAAATCCTTATACCATAGTCGTTAGGTCGTCAAACTTAGTCGGGTAGTCATCCACCGTCGTCTCCTGTTTAAGTTCCTTCAGAGCAGTCTTGGGGTCTTCATAAAGCGTTGTCCCAAAGCGAAGCAGCAGAGCGTTCAAGAATGCCTCCCATGAGAACATAAGGTCTCCCTTCATAAGCCACTTGTACCAAGCGTAGGCAGATCCGCTCATATGGAACGATGAAATCTTGATGCAATGTTCTGGAGGAGTATTGTAGACATCGAAGCACTCTTAGATCTTGGAGACCCACTCCTCAACGTTGGTGTCGTCGAAGTGCGAAATTCCAAACTACATTCTTTTTCTGAGCGAGAAATCGGAATTGACCAGTAGAGCTCTATGATTGGGTGGTGGATGAGGTTGCCGTGGTGGTGTTTGAGCTGCAGAAGATGACGTAGACGCAGGGGTATTTTTCTGGTTCAAAGTTAATGGAGCATGTAATTAGTTTCCTGCAGAGTGGCATCAATGGCTGTAATGTGAGTGTCCAAATCACGGTAGGTTTCATTGAGCTTATGGAGATGCGTCCCTTCGGCCATGGCAAATGAAAGCACAAAAAATGTAACTGACAGAATTCTCTTTCGAGCAAAGTCACTCTATTAAACGCAACATTACATAAGGATAATGATAGAAAGGTAAACAAGGGTGTATATATAACCCCTTACACTACATTAACGACACTGAGCCAAACTCGTCCTATACCTATAGCAGAGTTCTGATGTCTCCAGGTCCATGCATATGTATAGCAATTCGTTACTGCGTCTATCCCGAGGAAGATTCTCCCCCAGGTGTAATATAGTCATTCCACCATGAAGGACACTTACTGCTCTCTTCACGAATGTTCTCTGTTTCCATTCTTTGCAGCTTTTTGGCCTTCACTGTTAGAATTCTGAGCACCGTCATTTGGGCCCCATTCTTGACTCCAGCCAATGGCTCACTTTCCTTACTTTTGGGCTCAAACGTGACAGCTTATCAGAACAAATTGTTGGCATAAGGTCTAGTAGTTATTTTTTTTAAAAATTATTGTGAACATAGAAACCAATAATAATGATATACGTAAAAGGAGAAAAAAACTTCATATACTTGGAAAAACTTTACTTTGCATTGCAAAACGATTCAGATGAATTTACCATTTATGATCGATCAATTCTTTTATTTCAAAGACAAAGCAGGAAATAAAATTAGAAGAATACAGTATACAGAATAAAAATATCATGTTTAGGTATGAAAAACTTCAACGAAAAATAGTAATTATAAGTGACGATATAAGAATTCTAAACAGCAATATAATAAAGTTAATTAGATCTTGGAATTTAATCAATATTATATTAAATATTAATAAAATAATAATAATTTATAATTTATTTTCTATTTCATTTTTATTAATGTATTAAAAATAAAAAAATTTGAATTATTTTATTGAAATTTTTAAATAAATTTATAATTATAATAAACAATATCAAGACCCTTCTAATCAATATAAATTTTTAATAAGCATAGCTGTTTATAAATAGCATCTTTTATTATACGTCTTAAAAGCACTTACAAATGCTAAAATGCAGAAGTAAGTCTATGAATAAATTAATAAATAAATAAATAATCAAACATAAATTTATTATTTTCACTATAAAAAGATAAAAAAAACAAAAGTTACATAAATTTATGTGATACATTTCTTGTTATAATTTGGTTGAAAAAGGAAGATTTCATAACATGAAAACATATGTAAAAGAAAATGATAACATTAAACATCAAAAGAAATATGTTTGATAGCTAAACAAACTTTCAGGGAATTAAAGATAGTAGTGGCTAATTGTCCCAGAAACTACAACTTGTTAGCTTGTAAGGTGTCTTCGTCTATCTTTGAGAGCTTAATAACTTAAAAATTTTTTCACAGAACATAAGGTTAAATTCCCCATGTGATTTCAGACATTGAAATCATATTTTATTTCGCAGTACGAAGTTGCTTATTAATTCAAATGCCACTAGTGTCTGCGCGTGCCATGACCCAACAAATACAACTTCTTAATTAGTTATGTCCTATTGTATAATAAACGCCAAATATTGTCTGACATTTAGTCACCTACACGCTAGGTCTAATTAAGGTATATTTCAACTGGCAATAATGGAGGAGGGGAAGGAAGAAAATGTTTCCGTAAAATATTGTTTGTTTGAAAGTTGTAGGAAAAAACATGCGTAGACGCCTTAATACATTAATCCTTCGGAAAATAGGTAATACTTATTTTGATATATATATACATATATATATATATATATTATACCCTATAAATACTAATTAAATATAATAAATCTACCACCTGTCATATATTTTTCAAAGAGCCAAAAAATATTGTTATTGAGCTAGCTCTACTGGTATACACTTCTATCGCAAGCCGATCATCTGCATAAGAGCTCACAAATTTCATTTGAATATTGTGTCATTTGTGTGAAAGGGAGACGAATAGGTCAAATGGAAATTCCAAGGTATGGACCAAATCGTATATCAAATAGAATGAATATATTATTAGTGCATGCATGTGCGTCAAACTTATTAGAACACATATATTTCATGACAATATGTAAATGAGTCATTATTTATAGGATAAATAAATAAATTTTGCATGTTCATATATTACCATGAAATTTAACAATTTGTATGCAGTCTAACGAAAAGGAAGTTTTAGAAAAAAAATTTTCCTCCATGGATCATTCACAAACTCCATATACAAGTTATTTACATACATGTAATATTTTAAATTGAATTTGAATAGTTTTATACGTATATATATTCTTGTGTATATATATATATATATATATATATATAGTTATTTTGATCAAATTTCCATGCATAAATCTAAACTGGTAACTTGATTTTTGAAAAGCATAAGTTTTGATTTAAGTGGAATTTTTAGCCTTATAATGCTATTTCGAAAACTTTACTTATAGTCCAATACCTAGGCTAATTATTAATGGTGGTTAGATCTAATTCAGTTGAAATTGGACTATTTTCATATCTTTTTAGGCCTCATAATCATTTTTCTTATATTTAAATATCTTGATTTATTATTATTATTATTATTATTATTTATTTTCAATATTTTTTAAGGCTTCATATACATGTCTTTTAAAAACAATTTTACTATTAGATTATCATCAATAAAAATTTTAATTTTTTAAAATTTTTTTTTAACATTGTGTGTATTATTCCTGCATCATATATATATATATATATATATATATATATATATTGTAATGATGCAAATAATTGGTCTCATATATATAGAAAAACAAATTAAAAAGTTTTGACAAGCAAGCTTTCATTTTTTTTTTTCTAATACAGTACGCCCTCACTCTCATTTTCCCCAAGTTCTAGGCCATCATCTCCTTCCATTCATCTTTCCCAATCTCAAAACCCAATCTCACTCTCATTGATAATAATTATTGTTCTTCGCACCACCCAATCTTACACATACAGAAAGAACAGTCGTTCTACAACTTGTTCTTCGCACCACCCAGTCTCACTCTCATTGATGATTGACTCACCGTTCTACCACATTCATCATCAACTTGGGGTTTGGGTAACACCAGCTAAGGGTTCGACGGAGGGAAATTGAATAAGCTTTTCTCTAAAAGCACAATACAGCGCTCTTTCACTTCATCAGAACTCAGAAGGTGACACTTTGAAAGGAATGGTAAAGGAATCCCACTCAGCTTATCGTTTCAACCTTTGCTGAGTACGTAAATAATTAGAACATTGCTTGAAGTTTTCCAGCTATTGTTGTTTTGTTTATGAGATACATGACTCTTGAGCTGATGAATGTGGTCAATTTTCTATTTTTCAGAAAATATGAAACACATGTTCGGACTCTTTAGAATAATTTGTAAATTGTTTTTTAAATGGAAAAATAAAAATAATTAGAACGTGCTTTAAAAAATACCGTGTTAAGAATAGTTGTTTCTGGAGGTGGCAAATTTGTAATTAATTTGCAATTAGTTAAACAAATTTATTAACCGCATTTTGATTCATGTTAAACTTTCATTCTGTGTAGGTGCGTCTATATATATATATATATATATTGAACATTAATATGTATACGTTGATAGGACATAGAGTCGTCAAATCAGGTCTGACCCACCAGGTCGACCCTATTTAATCCTCCTAAGAGGTGGGTTGGGTTGAGAGGTTCCTTTAAGAACCTATTTAGTATACTTCTATTAACTCAGCTCGTTTAACCTGCGAGTTAAACGAGTCAACTCGCGGGTTAAACTAGTTGCCCATTTTTTTTTAAAAAAAAACTTTTCACTCACTCAATCCAGCGCCCCAACTCATTATACTTTCCTATTTAAAAAAATTAATCCTAATGTATGCGTTGCATTGTCTTTATTATTTTGTAATTTGCCCAATTTGAATATTCTGCTCATAATCATATTCTTATTATTAATGAATCATTGAATTACTATATTACTTTACTTGTTTTAATCCGTTGAAACTTGCGTTTTATTTAGTTAATTTTTTTGTTTATTTATACTGATATAGAGATTAATTAATTAAACAAGGCATATGCTTAAAGAAAGCAACATTTGAATTTTTATAATTTTTTATTTTATTTTTTATTTTTTTCAATTTTTTGGTGGGTTAAATGGGTCAACTTGTTTAATCTACCAGGTGGGGCGGGTTGAGATTTTCAACCCCCCACCCTTATGGTAGGTTAAATGGGCTGACCCATTTAACCCACCAAGTCGAGTGGGTTAATTCGACTAGGTTGAATTGGCCCACTTTGACAGGTCTAATAGGACATACTTACAACACATGATATAACTTAGATTGGTACTGAATTTTATGGCTTGTGGTTTATAAGATCTACTTGTTAATGCTTAGATTCTTATGTTCTTTTCATGTTACTTGGTCTTATCATGAAAAATATGAAACATTCCTTGATGATTTAATATATAGGATATTATTTGAGTCATGTGAGCCTAAATTTGATGTTTGAATATATAGGATTCCTAAACTTGCATGGATGATCCTGGGTTTGGGGAAATACTTAAAATGCCTCGCAATTGGATATAACCCTGAATGGGTGAAAGTAAGTCGAAGTAATTTGGCTTCATCTCTTGCGAAAATCCAAGAATAAAGAAAATTATCTTTTAAAATTTCAAGAAAGAAAAAAAAAAGGCGTAAGAAAGTGAGATTAATTTAATATTATAAATTAGAATACATCAACCAACTTCAAATCATTTGGGTTGTTTTTTTTTAATAAAAGATAAAGTTAATTATCAGTTTTTTTACGTCACAAAAATAATTTGAACATGTCCACCAACAAGCAACCACAGCTTTCTACCCTCCAAATGAAGTCTAAATTTTATCACAGGGTTTATTGATTCTTGATTCTTATCCTAGATCTAGTTCGCTATGAATTCTAAATAATTTCTTATCTTCATTCATTCTTTTCTAATTATTTAATCACCTTTTATCTAATTTCGCAGGTGTTTGATGAAAGGGTAATTCAAATAAGTTTAAGGCCATCAAGAAGTTTTACAAAATTAGCTTAAGATAATAATTCCTTAGTTCGAGTACTCATAGGTGCCCAAATTTTTTTATGCTTAAATCACTTCTGATCCTCTGTTAGTATGGCATATGTTTTTTCCTTTTCTAATTAATAGACATATTATAAAACTTATACCTTCTGTAAAATAAATTTCGGTCATAACTATACTTGTATTTTGAAATGATTTTTGATATTTTATATATCGTGCACTTAATATCTTGAATAGGAGAAATTATATGGCTCAAGTGAAAATTTCTATAGAAGGAGATGAAGAAAGGTGGAGGCAAAGATGCTATGACAAAGTGGAGAGACTAAAAGATCTACAGTTTCCAAGCCCTGATCCACCTTCAGAACAACTTACACTGTTGCAAGAGGATACTTTTGGGAGAAAAAACTCTCTGATTTTTTAATTTCAAAAGGCAGTTCAAAATGGGAATGTCGATTATTTTGTTGATGTCTTGGAGAAAGTTTGTTTGAAGAGAAAGCTTGTTTTGTCAGCTATATTTGATCAAGTCACACCAGCAGGTGACTCATTGCTTCATGAGGCTGCATATTTCAAAAAAGCAAAGATTGTGCAACTGATTGAGCATCACTTTCCTAACCTTCTCATCAAAACAAACATCGACGGCGATACTCCACTTCATGTTGCTACAAGATCAAGGAGTTCAAGTGTAATTAAGGCCATCCTTTCCCAGTATGATGCAGATGCACACAAATCATCAATATCTTCAATAGAGAATAATGAAGTTGAAAAGTTCATAACAAAATTAACTAATAAATATGGGAATACGACATTGCATGAGGCTGTCAATAGCAAGCATGATGAAGGGGTCATTCTACTGTTTGAAGCTGATAGATTTGTGGCACAATATTTGAAGAAGTCAAGTAAATCCCTTTTGTATTTAGCTGTTCTAACTTCAGATAAGAAAATAGTTTATGTTTTCCTGGAAGCTCTATTTCCAGATGACAAGCCAATCCCAAATCACCATGGAAACTCTCTACTGCATGCTGCCATATACGCAAAAAAAGCAGGTAAGCTATATATATACTTCCCTTCACCTTTGAGAGAGGGTTTCCACAAACCCATTGTTAGAATAGGAGGGACATTTCCATATATTCACTTGCTTAACTATCTTTAGATTATTGAATTCAAGTAGTATATATAAGCACACTATGTGACTCTTTCTTTTTCATCTACAATTGCATGAACTACTAATTAATGATATACATTCCATTTACATAAATACAGTACTCTAGATACTTGACACATACATTAACATTGAACTTGGGAATCGATACAAATTACTAACCATGTCAATTTCCAACTGTGCATTTATTATTTTCTATGAGTTGTCTTTAATGGCAGATTTATTACACGACATATTGGAGAAAAGATTAGATCTAATGTGTCTAAGAGATGAAGTTGGTGGAACTCCACTTCACTATATAGCTACAACTGGTTATGCTAAAGGTTTCTGTGTGATTTTAAAAAAATCTACTCTAGTTGCCTTTGAATGTAACACAAAAGGCCATCTTCCTATTCATCTTGCAACCAAATGGGGTCACATTAAGGTGCTCAAGGAATTCTTATGACAAGAATGGGAAGATTTTAGAGTTTTCCTCAACGGGAAAGGTCAAAATATTCTTCATGTTGTGGCAATGAGTAGACAACATAAAGTGGCTAAATACATTTTGAGAAATCTAAAGTTTAAGCACCTTGCTATAAACAAGAAAGACATAAATGGAAATACACCATTGCATTTGGCTACAAGCAAAACCTTCGGCCCTTTTATTGTTTTCTATCTAACACAAGTCAAGGGTATTGACTTGAATATCATGAATAATGAAGGTTTAACAACTCAGGATACTATTTCGATGAAAAGTGAAATGCTAATGACAGGTGAATAGGTATGGTTAAGTTACAATAATGCATAAAAAATTAATTATAACTTATATTTACAAAGTAGCTAGTTGCCTGAGCTTAGTTTGAAGTGGAATGACAAGTACTATTTTGATATAAAGTTGTTTATATGTGGTTAATTCATGCATAATTGGAAATAAGATAGTAGTTAACTTGATAACTTGTTCAACCATATGGGAAAAAAATGGTATTGTTTCAAATATGAAGGTCTTTTCTTTTTATGTACACATACAAATACATACATATAGATGCATCTTTCTTACATATGCCTATTGCATCTTCTAAGTTGGTGTAGGATCATTCTCACAATTCTAATTTGTTTACAGGAGACATTAAGCTTGATCTTGAAATTTGTTGGTGCAAAAAAGAGTGATAAGGGAAGAAGTATGCTTCGTGAACACAAAATACAACCCGCGAAAGATCGGATGAAGGATAAAATGAACATATTGATGGTAGTATCCATATTGATAGTAACAGTGACATTTGCTGCCAGATTTATAATGCCAGGTGGTTTATACAACTCTGATGATCTGAACCCATGTAATGGCGGCCTTGCAGTTTTGGATCGTAAAATATTATTTAAGATGTTTGTTGTTTTGGATACAAAAGCCATGTACATTTCCACATTTGGATCTTTCCTTCTTATGAGGGCACAAATTGGTAAGTTTAAACTTTTACAAGCCTATAGTCTTGCGTTTTTCATGGTGGGTTTAGCCCTACTATTAATGATTTTGGCATTTATGGCAGCTGTGAGTTTAGTTGTGAGCAATGTCCGTTGGCTTGCTAGTTTTACAATTTATCTAGGAATTGTCTCATTCTACTTTATCTTAAGTTCATCAAATACATATACATTTTTCTTGTGTTTATTCGGCGTGCACATGTATTGGGTCAAGTCAATAAGATTTTTTGTAGGATGTTTATTGCCATCTTACAAGCATCACAATTCAGCTTCTAAGCAAGCAAGAAAAAAAGAATGAGTCAGAGTTTAGAAAAAAGGAAGTTTATGGTGAGATAGATTAAGAATTGGGCTTGAAGAAAGAGGATATTGGCTTGAAGGATAGAAGACAAATTTTTGTGGCGTGGTGTTCAAAATTTTACCAGTACAAGAAATTGCTAAAGGTTTATGTTATAACTTTAAGGGTTTTTCTTTCCATTTTCTAGGTTTTCTTTCCTTTTATTTTATATATTGAAGTAGCTATTGTTTAATCAATGAAGAGCATTATGGAGTGCCATTATCAAGTTTAATCCTTTTCCCTAAAAAATATTATTACTATTGTTTTTATGTTCATCATGTAGTCATGCCTGTTGTACTACTCTTTATGAAGACAATTGCTTGTTCTGATATAGTTGCTCTAAGTCTTATCTGTCACACTTAAGAATTCAAGACAAATAAGTAAAACAAAACTAAAAGAAACAAATAAACAAACAAACAAACATGTTGATTTTCCTCTATTGCACGCACCGTCACAATGCTAGTTGCCAAAATTTTGTTGTAAGAATAGTATATTCTTTGATAGTCTGGTTCACCTCTTTCTAGACAAGGTTTTTTATTATGTTTGATCAGTTCCCGGGGTTAATGGGTGAGAGAGATCTATGCATTTCCTCAGTTCACTTTTGTAAACTAAGTCTCTCTTGTTTCCTTTTTCCAACTCTATGAAAAAGTTTGATATTGCTTAACTTATTCCATTTATTTTGAATGGTTCTAATTATTGCATCTAGTTAGAAGGCATGTATGATTTTCTCAAAGTTTGTAGACTATGGCAATATGTTATTAGTGATATGAGATTTCCTGTCAGATAAATTGTAACCTTTTCTTTGTATTTATAGAAGTTGTTATAAATTTTAATTATAAGTTACTCGATGCAAAATTTATGACCAATATACCAGAATAAATTTAACAAAACATAGTCGTGTGGTCATACATGATAAAAAGGTACTACAAGTGATAGTTCATACATTCACAAACTAATTTAACAAAATTAGGGGAAGGGCTTTTAGGCCTATATCTATTTTAGATCTAATATCATTCTATATCTAAAGATGTCCCATATCTTCCCCCAAATTTTCCACTAGCGCATTAGTAATAGCCTTCTCTTGGACTTGGAAATCTAGTGGGACTTAAGACATCTGGTGGTATGAATATAAGTGGTGTGACATGTGAAGGCATATCACAGCTTACAACAAGAATTTTGTTAATAATAAGTACTTGTACAATAGGCGAGACAAATTCCCGTTCCGCATGGACTTCAAGAGAGATTTAATTGCCATATAAAAAAATTAACAACTGAAAGATGAGAAATAGATTCTTAATAACATGAAAAAGGATATAAGTTACTTAAGATATCCGTGGAATATGACTTAAAATTCTAATCTTTATGAAATATGTATGCATGTCAGAATTCATATAAACAACATACAAATATGCATTAGCAGATATATAACAACTAGAGGTCGACAATGTCCTCAACCACTAGGCATTAGAATGTCATATTTGGATTATTCGAGTCACACGAAGGCCAGTATATGACCATCACACCCAATCGATTAAGTCATACGAACCCCAATGTATGACACTTAACTAGCAGGCATAACCCCACCTTCAGCTGAGGTGTCCCCTAGCGAGTACCTAAAACAAATTCAAGCAATACAATCTTTATCTCAATATGTCATCCAGGCCATCATGTGGTCAAGATTGGATTAGTTTGAAAAAGAACTATCAAGATTTCCATTGTAATCCTTTGAGCACATATGTTCTTATGACAGTTAGGAATCCTTTATGTTAATTTAATTCAAGATGTTCCTAGCAAGGATACATTCCTACCCTCTCTTGATTTCTTGAGACCATTTAGGCAACACAGCTTACCATTGATATCAGAATTCAAGTTGTAACTCAAACCACTTTTCCTATAATCATTTAGGCAACATGACCTGCCATAGATTCTAGGATTAATGGGCTATAATGCCTTACTAAGAAACTCATAGGGTTGACAATAGATATTAAGGTGACATAGCCAGCCATCATCAAAGGAGATTGCAAACTATCAATAAGTACATAATGTATAGAAATATGTGGTACAAAATAGTCCAATACTCCAACTCTTGTTCTCTTCACAAACTACCATATTGTCATCAAAGAAACACAAAATGGGATGATGTAGATTGTCTAATTTGACCATTAAACTACACGATGAACGACAATGTAAGAAAATTTTTTGAATTAATTTCAGATGACCAACAAAGCTTGTATGATGGGTGCAAGAAGTACTCCAAATTGTCTTTTCTGGTGTAGCTGTATCTCATCAAGTATGTGTGTGGAATAAGCGATAAGGCTATGTCAATGATATTAGAGTTGTTAGTAGTTTCATTTGAACATGCCCAAATTCCACCATCTTTTTATAAGGCTATGAAGACCATTGACAAATTGGGACTAAACAACTAAAAAATTCATGCATGCACAAATGATTACATGCTATATTGGGGGAAGGATGAAAGTAGAAATGTGTGCAAAATGTATGATACGTCAAGATGGAAACCAAAAAGTAAGGGTGAAAAGAAGAAGAGGCCTATAAAAAATATTGAAATACTTCCTATTAAAGCCACAACTACAAAGACTATTGGTGTCATGTAAAATAGCTAAGCATATGAAATGGCATTATGTGGACAACACTAGTGATGACATGATGTGACATTCGAGGGACTCCGTTTTGGCCACTGATAGCTTCAATTCATTTGGAAATTTGAGTACAAGTTAAAGCATATAGCCATTGGTTATTAAGAATTATAATTTTCCTCCCTGGATGTGCATGAAACAAAGTTCATTTATTCTTTTACAAATACTAAAAATGTGTATTTACAAATACTAATTGTTGAGATGAAAGATTTGTAGTTTGATGGGTTTGAGACATTTGATTCATTTGTAAGTGAAATGTTCAATAAATTGATGACATTGATGTGGACTGTTAGTGATTTTCCTAGTCTTGAAACTTTGTCTAGGTACAATGTTCATACTAGGCTAGCATGCCACACTTTTAATTTTCACTCTATAGGTCATCTTCTTTTTTAAGCCTATGTCATAAATTTAGATTGGCTCAAAGTCAATTTGATGGAAATGAAGAGAAGAAATGCCTTATTATTGATAACTGAGTTGGAAATCATACGAGAACTTGAGAACATTGATGTTGTGTTTGGAAAAGATGTGGGAGTTGAAGGTCAAGGAGTAGTTGATGTTGTTGATGGTGACATTCAATAGTGGCATAATAAGAGTATAATTTTCTAATTTCCATACAGGGCAAACCACTTATTACACCATAACTTAGATGTCATGCATATTAAGAAAAATGTGTGACAATATGATTTTCACTTTACTAAATGAGTATAGATGCTCAAAGGACTATGGTAATGCATGAAGAGACTAATATGAAATTGGCATTAAGGCTAATCTTTAGCCTAATGAAAGTGGTAGATATCTTTCAAATTTATTCATGTTTACAACTGTAAACAAAGATATCTTTTTGAAGAGTTTGAAAAATATTACCGTGCCAAATGGGTATTCAAGCAACATTTCCAGATGCATTGATTAAAGACAATGTAAGATCAGTGGATTGTTATGACTCACATGTTCTTATGCAACAACTTTTGCCTCTAACCATGAGATAGACCCTTCCTAAGGAAGTCTCTATAGTTCTATTAGATTTTTGTACTTTCTTTAGGATATTATGCAATAAAGTGTTATGCATGAATGACCTTGATGGGCTTCAAATTAGAGCAATTTTAACGTTGTATCATCTGGAGATGATATTTCCACCATCATATTTTACATTCGTGGTTCATTCAATTGTACACTTAGCTGAAGATGTTACATCCCTGAATACCAAATATGAAGATCGATACTATAATATTAAGGACCACACAAGAGCATAATCACTAGAATTAAGTATATAGGGATTAAAATGTAAGTACAACTCACTCGGGTATATAAGATATTGAGTAAATTATCCAATCATCATCACTATAACTTGTGTAACCTAAAAGATGTGAAATACAAACAACCCTACTTAAATCTTACCATTTCTTATGCACTTCAATCTTCAAACCTAAACCCAAAGGTAAAAGAAACTTAGAAACCATTATAACATCTTCTATAGGCCCAATTGATCATAATGTGATCATATTAGCCCAAACTTAACTCAAAAGTCCATATCTTAAATTTAAACCCAACCTTATAAGATCTTAAGCCCAATTCCTAAACTCAAAGTAAGTTTCAAACAAATAACTTAGTTATCCTACAAGGTCCTATATGTGGGTTCTACCATTACACTTTTCTTTCCCTATTTCCACATGCAAAAATAGAGTACCTCAAAACTCCAAACTTTTTACTCCATCCACACGTGAATCCATGCACCTTTCAATATTAAATGTAAGTGTACCAATTTCTCTTAATTCCAAGGTACAAGTATAGTAAAAGTATATCATTCCATTAGTCAAACCAAGTACATTTATTTTTATCAATTGTATTTTCAATTCTTAAAGGAAACTAACCTATTTCTAATGGTTCTTTTGCATGTCTAGCCACAATGATTCAAATTGGAAATTTTTATTTTAATATCCTAGTCTTGTCATATTCAATTCCCATGCAATCTAACTCATGCAAACTATATCATTTCCATTAAATGTGCCCAATCTCTAAAAGCCTCAATAACATTCATCCATCAATCTCCTTAAAGTAAATTGCATATCATATTCTCTCTAATTCCCATAACCAATTCAAGCTTAATGTGTAATTTCTAGGATCTCTCTTGTTTCACGTGCAAGCCTATCATCTTTAAGCTAAATAAGACAAAATCGTAAAGCATGTACTTACCTTTAATGTTGATGTGATGCTTGCTAAGTCAACCTTTCACTCTTTAGCTCATTGGATTTCATCCAACTCAAGGGTTCAAATCATGCTTCACTTGGTGATATGAAAGACAACCAATATAATTGAGCAATTATTCCAAGACATGATCATGGTAAGCTTACTTTATCTATCACTAATCTATTCCATTGACTATATTATCCTTAAAACCTCATTCATTCCTTACTTATTTATATGCATGGTCTTGGCCTAAGTGTTCTTCATGCCTCCAAAGTGATTAAAATTCCTAGATTTGGCAAGAAAAAGACCAATACAACCTTAAAAATATCCAAAATTAGATTATAAGTCATATCCATTAAGAACTAGTTAATCTTCACCAATATCTCTTACTTCTTGATTGGTCCATTTTGTACTTAGGAATTGCAACCTAGGGTTTCTTCCATTAAGTGCATGTAATATTGACATGATAAATAACCAATACTAACAAAGAACAATCCTAAAGCTAAATTCAAGTTAAAGTACATGTCTTGTCTAATTTAACCGAAGCCATTTCATGCTATATCAAGCCATCAAACCCCTTCTCTTTTATGGCCTGAGTGAAGAAAACATGTAATCCATTTACTTCTTTCTATCAAGCCTTAATTACACACTTACAGTACCACATATGTTTTGACCATCATGCATTAATAACTTAAGATTAACTTTGTTCCAAATTCAATCTTAAACACTCATTAGCTCCACTTAAACATGCATTCCATCATGATCAAATAGAAATAGATAATCATATAACCATAAACTAACATCCATACTTTATCATTTCCACATAAAGTACCATCCATAGTATCTTACATCCATCATGTCTCAACGTGGGGAAGGGTGAGTTTCCACAATACCTTTAAGGTTTACAAAAGCTAAAGTAAGGGATTAAATATAATTATAACTAAAGAATCCCTACATACACATGCTACCCGCCACCATCATACATATTTTCATAATAAAATATATTCCCTATCATCAATATCACATCTAAGGCCTATAAACGACAAAAGTAAGAACTCTTAGCCAAAGTTCCAAATTGAGATATTAATCTCCTGAGTAAAGTTTGTTCACAATGATCTCAGTTATGCTATCTCCACAAACAATTAAACATGGTACAAGAAGAGGTTGCATACATACATCATGGATATCAAATATAAGGATGCAAACAACTCATGGATCCATAATAACATCATGCATGACCATTGTCTCAGGCAACCACATCATAAAACTCACCAACCATAGTGCCACACCAATAATAGCGCCATGCCCACTAAGGGCCATATCCATGCCATAAGGGCCTTGCCTACCAAGGACTACAACCACCATCATGTACCAAGGAAAATGCATGTGAAGAGCTTAAATATCTAACTTTGTTTGTCTCAGCCTTGGGTGAGAAATTCCTTTCTTCCAAAAGCTTAAATTAAAATAAGGAGTTCTCTAGTTATTATGCTAAATTAGGTAGAAAAATGAGATAAGAAATGAGGAGAAAAAAATAAAATTTCCTTGCTTACTTGGTCTCCAACCCTCTTGACCAACTTGCTTCTTCTTCCTCCTTCTCTAACGTCTCTCTCTCTCTCTTCTTGTCATTCTCTCTCCCCTTCTCTCTTTCTCTCTTGCACGAGCACACCCACTCTTGCACAAAATAGCCTCACAGTTCACCTATATATAGTGTAAGGTCAAGGCTCACTTTTTGTTTACGTTATGACACTTGTCCTTATTTTCATGCAAGTGTTTCCAAGTGTCATGTTCTTTTTACATGCATGGTGCCATTTGTCCTTAATGATTTGAGAGCCAATCATCTTCAAGCACATCTAATTACTAAAATTGCCCCTTGGCCTTACTTCTTCTACTTATCATGGCTAAAATTGCAAAAAGTGATCTTATACATAAGTGGCTTTGCATATCAAGTGGAGTCTTCACTTTTGGTCTTTCCCAATAATTGCTATTTCTTCTTATTAGTTCATTCTCCCATTTCCTATGAGTTAATTTTGTTCCTTTTCCCTCTAAGTTTGATAATTATATTGAGGTCCTTCAATCTTTCTTAGGTTTGAAAATAAGGAAAACCTTTTAGGATATTTTGTGCCTGAATATTCCCTTTAGGGTTTTAATCAAGGACAATGAGACCTAAGTGAAAAAAAATTAGGAAGTTATAGAAGAGGCCAAACTTGGAGGTCCTGTCCAATATTAATGAATGTATCCAACAAAAGGTAAATACAAACATCATTTCTAGTTTTTTAAAAGCTATTTAACTTTTTTTGTAATACAAACTAACCTGTAGTTGATAGGTATCTTAGAAAATTAAAGTCATTTGTATGAAATAAGGCTTAATCAAGGGCTCAATTACTGAGTGTTATATGGCTGTAAAGGTCTTAACTTTTTTCTCAAGATATTTAGATGGAATATAGACAATATTTAATTGTCCTAGATGAGTAGATGATAAACCCAGTGGTGAGCTATCTGATGTCGATATCTTGTTTCCATCTATTGAAAAACTAGTTAAGGGATTGAGTACTATACTCTATCTCTTTTGGAGAAACTACAAGCACATCACTTATGTTAACCAATTGTAGAGAAGTTGACCCTTTCCTTTAATAAGTATATTATTTGTCATGGATCACTAATCATTATTGCATAACTTTAAACTATCTAATTAATTGATGTATAATATGTAAGGAATTTATAGATCATGTGAAGTGACAATAAAGAAACTTTACATGGTTAACTTTGAGCTAGACAAAAAGGTTCATAGAGAGTTTGTTAATTAGTTCTCACATCATGTAAGTATATAATGACCATTATTTTCTATTTAAATGATGTACACCTTTAATTGACAAATCTGTTACTCCCTTTCTGTTATATTAGAAATGGCATAAATATGACTTATTCCATTGGAATGAGATATCTTACCATAGGGCCACTTTATAAAGACCGACAATATACTATATGCAATGTCAACAGATACAAATTTTGAAATTCAACACAAGATCAAAGATTGAAAACTCAATTTTCTAACTCAATCTTCAATAGCAATGGTGGTGAAGCCAGCTCCAAGAGTCCTTATTCAATTCCATATGCAAGTAATAGTGGGCATTTAACATTCCAAGATCCAAGTGTTCATCTTGACCCCTCTACATGGCCATTTCCCATCATCCAACCTACGCAACAAGATATTGATGATGATGAACTATTGGCAGAGGAAGAGCAACATGCTAATAAGCCTGCTCAACTTTCATGACAACAAAAGGGGTGAAATTGGATGGTTAACACATTGCTAAGTCAAGTGAAGAGAACTTTGGATCTTCTATTTCTAATATATGTACTAAAATGGACTCTACAGTTGAGGAAGGACATATGACTACTAAAGAATTAATAGTGCATGGTGTTTGGGCTCAACCTCATAGGTAAAAGGTTGTAATGACCTTCAATGACTTAAAGCAACTGGTTAGATATTCAAGTTAGTTGCTTAGTATTTTTCTAGGAACTGTTACAGGAAACTTTAATGCATTTCCTATCTGTTATCTAGAATGGATGCTTATTCCCAACGAATACAAAAATTAATATGTTTATGGAAGTTATACAGGTACGAGTTGATTCATTTTGCTTTTCTTCAAAAATTTTAAGTTCATATGTTCATTAATCACTACATTTATACTTCTAAACTAAGTTTAAAGTGGATGATAGACATAAAATTTACATTTCATGTTTAATAAGGGTAAATTGGAAGAGTGCATAGTGCGACTTATATAAAAAAGATGGAACTTAAACTAGATAGCAACTAATACAAGATATCCCTAAAGGAATTCAAAGAGATCAATGGGCCATGCTCATAGATTATCGTCATTTGATGAAGGCACAAGTGATCTAACTTATATTTTAATATATATGATTATCTGACACTTTTGAATAACCTATTTTTGTTTATAAATAGGAGATAACGACTAAAAATAAGCAAAATCATACCAAACTAACCATTCCACACATTGGTGCCTTCAATGTAATTTGTAGAAGGAAAATGTAATTTAGAATTTATTATGGTAACTAGAAGGAAAATGTAATTTGTAGTATGTCCCATGTGGCTTCAATTTTATAGCAAGTTGAGCATAGGGGTCAAGTCATACATGGTGATGTATGGAATGTAGTCTACATGCATGCTAATGGATCATTTGTAAATGACAAAGCTAGAGTGATAAGTGTAAGTGTTTGTAACCCAAATTGTAAGCATTTTAATAGATTCCTGATGGTAATGAATCATTTTTAATTGCATTTTAGGAGAAGATTGTTGTAATTAAGGTTAAGGATCCTTTTATCTCAACCAATACCTACTTTTGATTCATTGTAGCATTTGGACAACTGAAGCGTTTGGACATCAAGCATGTGATAATTCATCATCTATGCCTTTTTACAATGAATTGCAGGATAAGGTGGCACAATTGAGGGAGAGAATTGTAGAAAGGGAAGCACTTGAATCATAAATGGCTATATAATACACACAAATGGCTGAATGACATGAATAATTAGCTCTAAACATGCTAAAATTCTTGAAAACCAACATTGAATAGAAGCAACTGTAGCTTTTATCCTTTGAAACATTCCTAGTCAAGTGCCACCTAAACTTGCCACATTACAAGCTCAAAAGGTAATAATCACTTTGTTTTCTATTGTGGTTGAATAAAAGAATGTTTATATATTATGATTCTTAACTTAATGCTAACATGTTTTGTGATTTAAATTTTAGATTCCAAATCATCAAAAATAGTAGAAACCCAACTATTCAACAAACAAGTCCTTTCCATCATTCCAGTTACATGAGTGATTAGCTAGGCTAGACTTTAACCATTGTTAAACCTAACTTAATAGTGGTATGACATCCCAGCCAAGTATATAATTATAGAATAAAAATCAATTAACTACCTTTGAAATTAAATAAGCATATAAAATAAAAATTTATTGACTTTAGAAAAAAATAAAATAAAAATTTACTAAGCATATACTATGGAAATAAAATTTATTTAATTACAAGATGTGTCATATATTCTTTCCACATATTGTATTTATTATTATTTATTTCATTCAAAATCTTAGGAGTTATATATATAGGCCCAACAAGGAATTCTTAGTCATACATTGGGCTTGGGCCATTTTAGACCCATAATTGTATTTCTAATTTAAACTTGGATGTCCCCACTACTCTTCTTATTCCTATCCGAGGGATTCATCACACTTTAACCCATTTATTTCGTCCTCTACGAACATAATTGGTAGATTTCAAGTCGTAATTAAATCTCTAATAGAATAATAACTAACTATTTTGTACTACTCTATTTCCTATCATCTTTGCTCACATGTTCAAACTATCTAACTGCCCCTCTCTTTCCATGAGCAATTCCCTTCATCCAAGAAGATCTATGTGACCTGTAAATTTAACAAGTAAACTCATGCTTAAGGGTTTGCTTAGGTTTAGTCATATTTTACCGATTCCAATTACAAGTTAACCTTACCATGTACTTCTTCTTACACCTAATAAATGCATCACAACCTTATGATCACCTAAATGTCCTATCTCCCTTGGTAATGATGACTTTTCTACATAGGCCCACTCATTCCCTAAGAGCCTAGGTCTCACTTTTAGAAAATCAAAACAAGAAAAGTTATCCACAGGCTTTCTTAGAAAAAATAAACTTATAGTCTAATAAATTAATATAGTTATAAATTTGCCCCACCCCTTTCAAATTTCTTTCATTTTAAGTCTTTAACAAATAAATTATGAATCTAATATGAGGAAATAATACCCTTGACCTAAATAAAACTTATTGTGCAAATTTCAAAAGAAAAGTGGATTATTTACCAAAATTGAAATTTTAGCCCAAACGTACACCTTATATTTTGTTTGAGTCTCATAAATTGCAAAATTTGCATTTCCTTTCCCCTAATCCAAAACTAAAAGCCCATATATGCATATTAGAGTTAATAACACCTAGTCTACTCCTATTATGTGTATTTGGAAATCTTGAGTGGATTTACATAGAAACGGACCTTCTTCTATAATTGGTTTACAGGAGAATCTTTTGTAATGAATCAGAGCCATTAGATTTGTTGGTGGGCTCCGATTCCTCCACATTGTGCATTTTTTTTTTCAAATATGACTGTTGGATCCATTGTGCTGCTTCGATTTCGCCAAATCGCCATTTTCTTTTTTCGAATTCGCAGTCTAGAACCGTCGGATCGTTTGAGCAGATCAAATTTTGACACGCCATCATTTTTTTTTTCAAATGTATCTCCAATAATGAATTAAAGCCATCAGATCCTGTGTGCGATTGAGATTTCGCCTTGTCGAAAATTCTTTTTTTCAAATCAGACCATTAAATCCATTGTGCGACTCAAACGTTACCACATCACAATTTTTTTTTTGAATTCATAGTCTAGAACCATCAGATCGTTTGAGAGGATTAGATTTCGCCATGTCACTAAACAAATTTTTTTTTCCAAACTTACCCTTATTACACCACATCGTCTTCCTCCTGCTCTTTCATCTATGTCGAAGCATTTTATGCCCTAAGTCATTTGCGGTGTTGTCTCTGTTTGGGTTTCATCGTTTTTGGTGTTGTCGCTGTTAGCTACTCCTAGTTGCCTGCAGCATAGTGTTCAGTGGCCTCCATCATTTGCATCATTAGTGTGAAAGCTCCTTTGACTCTTCCTATCTTCGTCGGCTTGATTCTTTCTTTATAGTCCATTGGTCTCATAGTTTTGGTTCTACTTGCTAACATCAGGTGCTGTATACCCCTCTGTTTAAGCCTTTTATGATAGACTTTCTGAATAAGAGTTCCATCAATATGCCTTTAGTGTTAATGGATCAGTGTGTCATGTACTGGCTCATCTCTTTCTTTCTCTAATTAGGAATTTTGCTATCATTATTTATGGATAATTGCATAGGTATCACCAATTTTAACATATACAAACGCACTCAGACATATAATGGAAATTGGAGGATAAATTTAATTCAATCTCCAAAGTTAGATTTGTTCAGTGTTTTGTGGGGCTTTAGATTCAAAAGTTATTTAGTTGGATTCATTTGTATGATTGTTGACTCACCTTGTTTAAATAATGGTCAATGGTGATTTGAATTACCATTCCCAAGATGAGAGGCTTTAAATCATTGAACATGAAGAACTTGCTAAAAGTTGTTGTTTTCTTCCAATATACGAATCATTCCATTATATAAAGAAGTGACAAGGGCCTCTGGCATTATCACTAAAACTGCTTAGGTTGGAGTTGCATTTAATCTCTTTCTTTACATGCTGGCAAGTCATGTAAGTTTGATATGCAGTATTCTTCCTCTTGTGGATTGTAATCAAAACTTATACCAAGAAAGTTGGACTTATTCTTTCATTGTAGGAGTAATTTGAAGGTTCCTTTGTTTGGACTTGGAGTATATAAAGCAATGTTTAATATCTCCTATTATTTTCTATTTTTCTAATTCAATTGAAACCTATAAATCTACTATTGTTATGGGCAGTATTGACATAGACATACTTTAAACATGCTACTATTAGATTTCTAATGTTGCAGAAACTTATGCTAGAGTCTTGAACTTAATTTTTCCTCATGAACGTATGATGAGCTTAAAACATTTTTTGGCAAAAGTGTGTCAATTTTTAAGTTGTTGTTAGTAGGTTCATGAAAGGAATAACTATGATGATTTTATTTAATTTTCAAACTGCAAATCCTATGTCAATTTTCAGTTCCTAAAGTTGTATATTTAAATCTAACTTCTTTCTGATTGCTGAGTTACTTGTTGCTCTTAGGTTATGGGTGCCTTTTAGTACTTGTTTTCTGTAGAAAGAGAGACTACATGCTGGTAAGAAGCCTATCCAAGAAATACTTCATGCAACAAGGCAGATTTGTATTGTGATGATAGTCAAGGGCAAAGCAAGATTGCTACATTCTTGAATGCTTCTTGCCCAATACAGGATGCAAATTCAACACTCTTCAATTTTGGAATATTTCATGAATGCTTCATGGTTTTTTTTTTAATGTTTTATAAATTATTTTCTTTAAATTCATGGTTAATAATATTATTTTGCAACTTACTTTCACACCTTAGGTAATTAAACCATGACGTTTTATTTGCTTTAAGAATTGTAATTGAACTATGCCTGAATCCCAATGTTGGCATGCTCATTGCATGGTCACTTTGGAATTGTTTATGATAGTTCTTTGTGTGCAATTTTTTCTTCGAGGATGAAAGGTCTCTCTATTTTTATGGAACTGAGCTAGATGCCTTCTTTATTGCAGTTCTCTTGATCAAAACTTGGAAACAAGTACCTATGTTTGGGAAATTTTCTTTGCAATTTTCATTTCCATCTCTGGTTTGGTATTGTTTTAATTTCTCATTGGAAACATGCAGGTTAGTAACATGTGTTGGTTATGTTGGCGGTGCTTGGAAAAAGAAACAAGACTATAAGTACATAGCTTTGCTTCAACATGTAGCTGGATTAGGAATGTGAAAACAAACAGCGAAACAAAAGTGCAAACCTAATAGCAACCTAAACAGTAAACCAAACAGCAAAACTGAAGTCAAACCAAATTGCAAAAGACATTTGTCTGGCAAAGTTTTTGGGGATTGACCTATATGCTGAAGCAAATCAAATCTAGTGACCTTATTGTTTAAACTGTAATATATTTTAGTACTAATTGTAATGGTTTAGATAATTCAAGTGATTTTGAGATTTGTACAGGAGTATTTATTGTCATTGTAATTTATTTATAATGTAATGTAAAGTGTGTTGTAAAGTCATGTTGAACTATAGTCATATTGCCAAATGAACATATTTGTATTTCACTCTTCATAAATAATACATCAGTTGTTTGTTTAGTCTTTTGTTTGCATAATATTTACATATGCCCAATATCTCAAAAAATACAAATGTTCAATACTCCTATTATATACAAGTGCTTATCAGGACAAAAAAATACAACTGTTGAGCATCCCAATAATTAAAAGGATGACAACTAAGCCCAAAAAATGAGTACTTATAGAGACAAAAAATACAAGTGCTGAGCATATAAAAAAACTTGCAGCTACACATGTGAGCATAGATATCTTGATCTTGCAGTGAGTCAGTGGGGACCTCTAAGGGTTCCTGTACATCAGAAATAGAGCATATTAGTGACTATGACAATGAATAGACATCAATATGTCTTAAATCCAAATTACCATTAGAAGTCTTGTAAACGTAAACATATTCTCATTTCCAGCAAGATCCATACAAGCTATAGGAGGTGCTAAATAAGATACTCCATAGAATAATGAGCCTGGCGATTCTAAATCTTGCATAGAAGGAAAATTGTTATTTCCATTACCTAAGATAGAAGCAACAAAGTGACAAACGAACAAACACTAAGTTTATGTACTAGATGTGGTGGTTGTTGTGAATGTCTAGGTCTTGAGGCCTCTCTCCATTTACGACCTTGAAGCTCTACCCAAGTCTTCAGTCCTTTTCACAATTTGAACCCATCTCTCATCTTAAATCGCGTTGCCTGGGCCACACCTATAAAGTTTGCTACAGGGGGTTGATTGGTTTCATCGCAAAGGTTCTATTGGCCTAAACGAACATTGGTCACTTTATTGCACAGGTCATCCAAACATTTCTCGACAAGAGATCACAACTCCTCACATGTAGCCACTTCAGATGCTAATCTAATAGCTTTAGAGCATAGTCTCCTATACCATTGTGTACTAGCCAGCTTGGGGTCTCCCTTTACCTCCTTCCCTTGTATATCATGCACAATATCATTACGTGCATTTTTTGTCCATCGTCTTAAGATATATTGTTCAGGCACTTTTTCAACTTCTAACGCAATGAACACCTTCAAAATATGGCAACATAAAATCCCAATTGTCTCAAACTTTCTATAGCTGCAAGAGACAAACTTCTGAACCAAATCAAATATGACTTGCCATGAACCTTCCTGGTGAGCCATGAATAAAATGTATACAAACATATGTGAATTTTCATGCCTATGTTGAATAGAGACATCAAAAAGTAAATTCAACTCTTGTTGGAACAGGTTGAAAATTGTGTGTGTATATATTTGGTCAACTTGATTTAGAATAGATGAATGCTGGTAACTCAATCATAGAAGCTTATGCTGAGCATTAAACTCACTCTTCAACTCATTGTACCATTTATCCTCCACTAGCCGTTCGAAGAGTTTAAAAAACTGCGTAATATTCACATCCGATTTCATAGAAGACTTAAAGTCAGAGTTTAGACTCTCACTCAACTGTGTACTTCTCATGCCTAATGTGAAACCCTATTTCATATGGCATGCAACCTATTTTTCCTTAAGGGATATATGGATTTTAGCCAACTATTCTTCTGAACATTATAGGCAGACAGCATCTTTGCCCAGGTTGTCTCAAAGTGGGATTCATCATCATATTGGTACATGCATTTCTTAAAATTGGTCATGAATTGACATCCATACTTCATCAAATTACCCATGTGTTTGATTCCATTCTGCATCAAGTTCCATATGCACAAGCCATGGTGGGTATTGGGCATCACCTCATCTGTAAGAAAATGAAGAGTTAAATTTTTAATATATAATGTGGTTGTACTACGTTCATATAAGATCCTGAATATGATAGGATTACCTATAGCTTTGGCCATTTCTTGGTCTTGGTCAGTGAAAATGGTTTGTGGTCTCTTATTTCGTGAGCTGACAAGAATGTCTCAAATAACCACTTAAACAACTCAATTATCTCATCATACATTAATGCCACTCCAAAAACCACTACTTGCTTGTAATGATTGAATCCTGAAAATAGTGCAAGGGGTCTCTGTGCATGATTTGTACAATACGTTGTGTCAAGAGAGATTACGTCACCAAAATACCTATAGTCAAGAATCATACATGCATCCGCCCAAAAAACATTTGTTATTTGTTCGTCAAAATCCACTTAATAGGCATGAAAAAATGATGGGTTATCAATCAACTATTCTTAAAAATATTGCAATAGCATCTCTACCTCTCCATAAACCATACTACGTTGTTTTCTGCATTTGAGATAATTTTTTGCATCTAATCAAGTAAAACCAAGGTTGGTCCTACCATCAACATGCGTGCTCATCAATTGAAATGTGGCTTTCTGTTTCAATCCTGATTCCTCTGCTAATTCAAGCTAATGTGCCTAAGCTTTGGATATATTGCGATATGGTGCCAACATATGTGTTGTCTCTGAAAGCTAAAGAGGATGATTACGAAACTCTACAAACTCATTGATTGTTAATTTACCTTTCTTCGTTACAAGGTTCATTATGACTTTACAATCCGTTATAGTTTCAGACCAATGATTAGTACCTAGAGTGTATCTTTTGTCTTGTTTCACACTTTTTCTTTATAGCAAACAAATTTACACGAAGTCACAGTGCCATCTTTTTTGTTTTTGTTCAATACTATTTTCTAACTCCAATTCTAACCAGTATGTTGTAGTTAGTCTAAAATTACCAAGTGGTGTCTACATTGTTGAATACCATACCAACAACCGGCTTCCCTTTACCTTTAACTCTGTCATCATTGCTCAATTCAATAATTGAGGTACCTAAATCCCTATTGATTATCGACACAAATGGATTTAGAACACCATGTCCTTTGATATGATTATTTCAATAAAAATAATCATGCTTACATTGTTTGTTCCATCATCACTTGCTATCTACTAGGCACACAAGAAAGCACTTTAATCTACACTCAGGACCTCAAGCTCGCCAGATTTTCACCTACAAAAAATCACACTTGTTATGAAAGAGTTGTCTATAAAATATTCATAAGGAAAATACATAATTTGGAATGTGACCTAAATTGGATACCAAGTTATGAAGTTCATTTAGAATGCAATGTTGTTGTACTCCTTTTGGCTTAGATCATGGAAGTCTCTAGTTTATAGTATTTAAAGAGAAATAAATGATTGATGCAAATGCTCATCTGTTTTGACTGACAATCAAGTTTTTAAAGTATATAAAAGTGTTAAGCTTAGAACAAGACCTTTTCATATTTCATATATAGTTCGGTCAAAAGGGATTAATGTAGAGTTAGGGTGATTAAATAATGTATTCTTCATTAAAGTCTAGTTTGTATGGGAATTTGGTAATGTATAGATAGGTTGAGAACTGAGAAATGGCAGAGCGCCATATGTGCGAGTTAAAATTCATTGGAGCAATACGTATTCTACTTTTTAAGTACAAGAAATCATAGTAATTAAAATTAGTATGGATCCATAAATGTTTATCTCTAAGATCCATAAATTATATGTATGTTAAGAAATGGAAGAAATGATTACATATGTATGCAGTTTAATAAAAAGAAAGATATGGTACAAGTACGTTGCCTCTAGAGGAATTCATTTGCATATTGTGACCAGTACAAACCACATAAGCACATTCACCAAAATATCTAGAAAAAATTAGGAAACCACAAGGGGTCTAGCATAGCAGACGTGGTTGCATATGAATTAGGGAAATTTTTCAACATCTTAGTGAAAAAAATGATTTCTGACTTGGATTGGTATGTGCAGATTGTTAAGACTACCTTCAAGGCATATTCAGAACAGAAATTTTAGAGATTCATATATGAGTTTCAGGATTTTGTATTCAAGAAATCTCATGTAATCATCTAGATATTATCAAAATTTAGTTTCAATTATATAAAAACATGACGAAATAAACACAATGGGTTTGTAATTTATGAGATCATCAAGCTTGAACCAACTCCCTCTCAGTGCAAATGGAAGCCATATCATTGCTCATAAATTTGGGAAATTCAGAATGGTTGTCTTCTTCATCTTCTCTCCAGCCTTGTCTTTGTTTTGTGCCAAAATGGTTGTTTTCTTCGTGGCATCTATTTCAGTCCCGGATGGCCATCTACTTTTACAAAATGGTTGACTTTGTTCAGTGTCCCTATTGGTTGGAATTGGTTGTTTGCCTTTGTCTTCTCCGTCGAGCTCTAACCGATCTCAATTTCACATCAAAAAATTTGCAGCGAAGCAACGTTCCAAGCCTGACACAACTGAAGGAGGAAGATGGCTCCTTCAAATTTCAGCAAACGACGTCATGTAATATTGGTAAGTATGGAAAAAAAATTGTTCAGTGACATGGTAAAATCTAATCTACTGAAACGATCTAACAGTTTCGGATTACGAATTCAAAAAAAAAAATCACAACATGGCGAAATATGAGCCGCACAATGGATCTAACAATCCAATTTGAAAAAAAGAATTTGCGACGTCGCAAAATCTCAATCACACGTAGGATCCAACGACTTTAATTCATTACAAGAGATATATATGAAAAAAAAAATTTAATAGTGTGGTGAAATCTGATCCACTCAAACGATTCGATGGTTTTAGGCTAGAAATTCAAAAGAAAAAATCGCGATGTGGTGAAATCTAAGTAGCACAACAGATCTGATGGTCTGATTTGTAAAAAAGAATTTGCAACATGGCAAAATCGGAGCCACACAACGAATTCGATGGCTCTGATTCATTACCGGAGATACAATTGAAAAAAAAAAAAATTTGTTCGATGATGTAGCGAAATCTAATCCACTTAAATGATCCGACGATTCCAAACTACAAATTCGAAAAAGAAAATCACGGTGTGGCAAAATTTGAGTCACAGAATGGATCTAACGATCCGATTTGAAAAAAAGAATTTGCGATGTGGCAAAATCTCAATCAAACACTGGATTCGATGGTTCTAATTCATTATAGGAGATACATTTGAAAAAACAAATTGATGATGTGTCAAAATCTGATCCACTCAAATGATCCAACAATTTTGGACTACGAATTTGGAAAAAAAAATGGTGACATGGCAAAATCGAAGTCGCACAAATGGATCTGATAGTCCAATTTAAAAAAAAAATGCGCGACGTGGCAGAATCAGAGCTGCACAATGAATCTGACAACTTTGATTCATTACATGAGATTCTCCTATAAACCAATTATAGGTTAAGATCTGTTTCCAAGTTTATACAATGTTTCTTGTAAAATGAGTGGACAAAATCCCTCATACTCATGTCAACCATACATCTACTTAAAATAAAACTTAAAGCATCACGCATATCTTGCATATATGGACAATATTCCTATCATTACATAGAAGTCAACTACTTTTCTCGGCCATTCCAAAAGAACAACAAAAAGAGACTTCCTTACTTAGCCAAGAACTATGCAGACAATCTAAAACAAAACATTAAACATTGCAACTTGGATAACATGAGACCGACTACATGCCTCAACTAACTTTAACACATCCTTACAGTTTCAACTCATATAGCTTGCTTCTTCACCTTGTTCTAAATATCACAGTACTAGCAAGTCACATCATGGGATTTGCGAGTACATGAGTTGTCCAGGTTCAAGCCTTGTCGAGAAAGGTTATATAAAGAATCTTCATTGTGAAATTAGACAATCAAGGAGATAAGAAGAGAGAAGGTCTCATAATCCTGGACATGGCTGAAAAAGTCAAAGTCATACTTTTTTTCTCCTGAAACATGAGAAAAAGGGTGAGATCTTGAAATCTCAGTAGTTAACTAATAACTCTTAACATGAATTGAAAATTGATGCAAATAATATTGCAAGAAAATCAACATGAAGAAGATATCATAAGCAAGGTCATAACCATAAGTTTCTTTCTTCATATCTATTTCTATCATATTAGTGCTTCATTGTATCATCTCCTTTTTCTCATGACATTCACGTTTCTTGTCATGTCATATTATGGGAGCATTTTATATTCTCCTCTTTATCCTAGTCTCCATCCTTTCCCTCTATTTCATCCTCTATTCTATTAATCCTTTTGTTAACCTTTGTCCCAATGAATTAGGAACCAAGTTCACTAATGAGCTTCTAAGCAGTTTTGTTGATATGCCTTCTTTCAATGGTGTTATTACCTGTGTTGATCTTGCACCTAACATACCTCCTTCATCTAATTAGCTAACTCAAGTAAGAACTCATCCTTATTATTATCATGATTATCATTGCTTTTCTTCCATTAAAAAGCTTTCTAGTGATCCTTCTTGGTAGTAAAAAAATACAAGATGAATTACATACCTTGGAGAAAAATCACATTTGGGACTCAATTAACTTTGCTTCATAAAACAAACTTGTAAGATGTAAGTGGATTTATAAAATCAAAACCCATTCTGATGGTTCTATGGAAAGTTATAATGCTTAGTTGGTTACTAGAGGTTTCACCTAGGAATACGACATTGACTATGAATTGACCTTGACTCATTTTGCCTTAACTACTTTTATTTGTAGTCATCTGACCATTGATGCTATTTAGCAATGGAACCATCATTATATGGATGTAAAAAATGCTTCCCTTAAAGGTGACATGTAAGAGATGGTCAATATGCATCCCCTAGGCATGGTAATCATGCCAACAAGGTATGCAAACTTTGTCATGCTCTTTGTAGACTTAAGAAAGTTCCTTGCGCTTGATTTGATAAATTTAGTTCTACTATCTGCCATCTTGTCTTCTCTAATATTCCTTATCACTCTACACTCTTTATTTTTATGACTAATCACTAAACTATTTTACTCCTTTATATATTGATAATATGATTATCGTAGGAGGTGATCCAACAAGTGTTACAAACCTTTAACATTTTCTTAGTCATTAGTTCAAAATGAAGGATCTTAGAGATTTGAATAATTTCTTGGGCCTTAATGTGCTCTATTTTTATGATGGTCTATTTCTCTTTCGAGCCTAGTATGCATCTAGTTTAATCTTTCAAGCTTATTTGTCTAATGGTAAGATTGAATATACTCCTTTTGAAATGAACAAAAAATGGCAATTTGTTCTAGTACTAAAGCTAAATATTATGCACTTACAGATTCCATTTCTGATGTTCTTTTGCTTTAGTGGTTACTTGTTGATTTGGGTCTTTCACAAATCCCTCATGTTGAACTTTATTATGATAATGGTAGTGCCATTCAAATCGCACATGATAATGTTTTCCATGAGTGCACCAAATATATTGAGATTGATTCTCATTTTATTCAGCAACATGTCACTGGTAAGACTCTTAGTCTACTTCTTATTGGTATTGTAGACCAACCAAATGTTTAATTTGTGACAAAAAAAAGATTAATAATATGGACAAATTCAAGGAAATTTAGAAATTATTTTCTGATTGCTAAAAATTTAAAATCATGATGGTATTATGGAAACATCAAAAAGAAAAAAGAAATTTATCAATGTATTTTATTTACTTATTTTTGTAATTATTTTTTTAGGCTAAGTATTATGAAGTTGTGATTTATCCACATGTCATTAATTAACTAAATTAGATAATTTTAACTATATAAATGGATAAGATTTTTACCATATGAGACCTCTAATTAAAAAAGGGTTGTATGAGTAAAATAAATTAGGAAAAGTTATTTCTTCATTTAAGAATTATATTATATATATATATATATATATAATAAATTACAATGGCTTAAATTAAAATGAATTTACTTGTATGGCCTTAGGACAAGATAGAATAATTGTGTCATCTAAAAAAGAAAAAAAATTCAAACCGTGAAGTATTAAGTGACATTACTCTAAGCTTGGATTGACCAAAAAGGTTATAACTAAACTATGAGAGTATGATTTCATTGGAATCAAATTCTAAGGGTATTGAGAAGATACCAGTGGTTAGGGATTACCCAAAATTATTTCCAACTAATATAAACTGCCTACCTTTGATAGAGAAATTGAGTTTTCCATTGACCTAGTTCAAAGTATAATTCTCATATTTAAGGCCCCATATCGAATGGCCTTTTTCAGAATCAAACTTAAGGTGTAGTTTGAGGAATTGTTAGAAAAGGATTTCATTAGGCCAAGTGCATCCCCTTGGGGTGCACCAATCCTTTTTATTAAAAAGAGGGAAGCTTTAGATTGTGCATTGACTATAGGGAACTTAATATGGTGACCATAAAGAACAAGTACCCCTTTCCAAGAATAGATGATCTTTTGGATTAGCTAATTGAAGCCTCAGTGTTCTAAAAAATAAATCTAAGATTAGGATACCATCAGTTGAAAATTAAGGCTGAAGATGTTCCTAAAACAACCTTTTAAACTAGGTATGGACTCTATGAATTCTTAATTATGCCTTTTGGGCTGTCTAACACCCCAACCATATTTATGGATTACATGAATAGAATTTTTAGACCATATCTAGAACAATTTGTGGTTGTTTTTATAGATGACATTCTTATCGATTCAAAGACCCTAGAGGAACATGAAGAACACCTTAAGATAGTCCTCTAAACCATGAAAGATAAGAGATTGTATGCCAAACTAAGTAAACACAAGTTTTAATTACCTGAGGTTAGATTCTTTAGACACATCATCTCTAAAGAGGGAGTAGTAGTGGATCCTAGTAAGGTGGAAGTTGTGGTGAATTGGGAAAGACCCAAAATAGTAACCAACATTAGAAGTTTCCTAGGCTTAGTAGGACACTATTGGATATTCATCAAAGGATTCTCCCAACTAGTTATGCCTTTGACTAAGTTAACCAAAATGGATCAACCATTTGTGTAGAGTGGTCAATGTGAGCAAAGCTTTTAAAATCTAAAAGAATAATTAACTATCTTACCAGTTATGACCTTACCAAAGCCTAAGGAAATCTTTACCATTTATAGTGATGCATTTAAAACGGGCCTAGGATGCATACTATTGCAACATGGGAGGGTAATAGCCTATGCATCTAAGCAGTTATGACCATATGAAGAAAATTACCCTTCCTATGACTTATAGTTGGTTACAGTATATGGAGACATTATCTATATGGTACGAGATTCAAGATTTATAGTGACCATAAGAGTTTGAAATATTAAGTTGATTAGAAAAAGCTTAACATAAGATAACAAAGGTGGATAGAGTTTCTAAAGGATTATGATTTCATCCTTAAGTAGTACCTTGGAAAGGCCAATGTTGTTGCAAATGCCCTCAACAGGAATTCTATACACTTAACATGTTTAATGATTAAGGAACAAAAATTGATTGAAGATATGAGAGACCTAAACCTCTATATCCATATAAAGATGAATCATATGAAGATTAATGAGTGAAGAATTCATAATGATCTTAGGGGAAAAAATTAGGGATCTTTAAGCTATAGACTAATTCCTATATGATATTAGAAGCCAAATCTCTTACGGAAAAACTCAAGAATTCCATATTTCTGAAAACAGTATTATAACATTTGGAGAAAGGATTTGTGTACCTAGTTAAAGGAACCTAGGAGAAACCATCTTTACTGAAGCCCATAAAAGCAAGTACACATTGCATCTTGGGGCCATAAAAATGTACCAAGACCTTATGAAAATCTTATGGTGGCCATGAATGAAAATGGATGTAACTCAGTATATGATCAAGTGCTTGACTTTAGAAGCTCAAAATTAAACATCAAAGACTAGCAAGAATGTTACAATCCTTAAATTTCCCTAAACAAAAAAAGGATAGTATATCCATGGGCTTTGTTATGGGATAACCTATAACATCATTAAAATATGATGCAATTAGGTTATAGTATATCGATTAACTACGTCCATGCATTTCTTAGCTATTAGGTTGACCTATACCCTAGATAAATTGGCTCAACTATACATTAAGTAGGCAACTGTGCTATGTCGTTAAAAGAAGAAGACCCGTAAACTTTGAAATAGAAGATCATGCATTTCTTAAGGTTTATCCAGTTTCTAGTATAGGAAGGTCCTTGAAATCTAAGAAGCTTAGTTTGCGTTATATCAGTCCATTCCAAATTCTTGACCGGATAGGACCAGTAGCCTATAGAATTGCCCTTCCACCAAACTTATCTCAAATCCATGATGTATTCCATATGTCTCAATTAAAGATATGCCAACCAGATCCTTCACATTATATAGAGCATGAATCAATGCATTTATAGGATAATTTATCATTTATAGTACAACCTGAGTGGATCACTGACTCCAAGTCAAACAATTGAGGAATAAGCATATCCCCTTAGTGAAAGTGCTCTGGAAAGGGTTAACAACTGAAAAGGCCATAAGGGAAGTTGAAGAAGAGATGAAGAGGAATTTCCAGCAATTATTTAGTTAAAAGCATGAATTTTGAGAGCAATATTCCTAAAAAGAGGGAAGAATTATAACAAACCAAAAAACTAATAATGTGGATAAATTCAAGGGAATTTAGAAATTATTCTCTGATTGCAAAAAAATGTAAAATCATGATGGTATTATGGAAACATGAAAAAGAAAAGAAAAGAAATTTATCAATGTATTTTATTTACTTATTTATTTAATTATTTTTTTAGGCTAAGTATGATGAAGTTGTGATTTATCCACATGTCATTAATCAACCAAATTAGCTAATGTTAATTATATAAATCAATAAGATTTTTGCCATGAGACCTCTAATTAAAAAGGGACTATATGAGTAAAATAAATTAGGAAAAACTATTTCTTCTTTTAAGAATTATAATATATATAAAATAAATTACAATGGCTTAAATTAAAATGAATTTACTTGTATGGCCTTAGCACAAGATAGACAAATTGTGTCATCTAAAAAAAATTTTCAAACCATTAAGTGTTGAGTGACATTACTCTATGATTGGATTGACAAGAAGGTTATAACTAAACTACGAGAGTATGATTTCATTGGAATCAAATTATGATTTCATTTGAGTCAAACTGATTAATAAACTAAAGCGTGGTTGGTAAAGCATAATTTGGTTAAGTATATAGGAAGTGGCATTAGCCTAATTTAAAATTAAATAATCAAGATTTCACAAGTAACAGTAAAGGTACTAAAGTCCCTATACCAAATAATATAGGTACCTATGTTTCTAAGTAGACATTAACACATAAATTAGTGGACAAAGGTATAAATGACTTTAAGTAAATTAGTATGCAATTGGCCTAATTAGATAGAAAGTATTAAGGGTCCATATCAAATAATAAGACCATAAGACCACTTACTTTTAAGGAATTAACAAATTATGGGTTCATTGCCTAATTAGTGGGAAATACTAGACTAAAACCAAAGAAAAGAATAAGGTGGAAGGATATGTACACATAAGAAAATAGGGAATAATTAGTCATGCCTAATAATAGCCCACACATACCAAAAGATAAGTACAAAATAAGCAAAAGCATAAGGTGACAAAGGAACACATATTGTTTGGTGGCATCACTTTAAGAGCAAAAGAATTAATGTGGACCAACGAAACAAGCATGCGGTGGCCAAAATTCATCATGTAACCTACTCCCTTATTGCCTGGTTGGTAAGAGGCATGTCTAACCTTCCATCACAATGCAAGTGGGCTGTTCCAAGACCAAGCTGGAAATTTAAAAATGCATAATAGAGAATATGGAGAAAACAAGCCACTAAGTGGCACTATAATGATGCTTAATCAAGTGTCAAGCTACCACTAGGAGACTCCAAGAATGAGAAGGGTTAAAGGAATAAAATAAATTGGAAAAGACTGAACTAAAACTAAAACAAACTACAAGAAAACAAATTGGACAACAAACACACCTAAAAAATAAAGCAATAATTTGAGCAACTTGCGAGTGCTTGTAATGATGATTTAGAGGGCCAAACTTGTTTCAACCTTGAAGCTCATTGATGAGAGATACCCCTATATAAAAGGGAGGCAAGGCTGGAGGGAATGGACACTAAAATTGAAGCAAACAACTAGAAAAACGGACTGATACAAAGTGGTGGTGTTATGAGAGTTTGAGCGAATTTCTAGGGTGTTCTTGTGTGGGGAATGATGAGTTTAGATGTTGGAGGAAGTTAGGTATTAAGTAAGGAAGAAAAAAAGTGAGAAAAAAGGGAAAAGAAAGGCGTAAAGTGGTTGGACCTAAGTGTAACTCAGACTCTGTTTTTGGACAACAAAACAGTGTATTTTGGGTTGGTACTTCTAGCAACTTTCCTCCAATTTTTGTGGAGATTTTGAGCCTATGAGTGAGACTGAATACCTGGATGTGAGTGAGAATTTATATTTGGATGAAAGGTGTAGAAACAACGAAGGAAAGAGGTTGGACAGAAGTGCAAACCAAAATTGTTTAGAAAATGTATCAGTTACGGATTTTATGTTTCCAACAAGGTTTCCATAAATTCATAAGCTGTTTTTGGGCTGTGAATGACACGGAAGCCATTAAGGAAGGTCCAGCATCAAGTGGAGAAGTCAACAAGGGAGAAAGAAAGATTAAAGTGGCCAAATGGAAGCAAAACTAGTGGTGTTTGGGACCCTAAAATTTACGCTAAAAAGTGCATGAATTTGGTGAGTTTTTCTTGGTATTTTACACATGAATATATAGATAGAATGAAAGGGAATAATGTGTAAAATAAAGGAGAAAGAACAAGACAAACTCGTGAAACAAAAAATGGAGAAAAAATGGTGTTAGGTTAGCATTAGGAAGAAAGTTTCTCTAATAAAATGTGAGGAAATGGGATAACCAAGTAATTTGTAGGTGAGGAATGAATTTTCTCTCATAGGATACTAAGAAAAATTATGAGGATAGTAACATAATTGTGGTTTATTAAGATAGACGTAATAATAGGAAATTATTCTTTTAAGATACCTTATTGCTAAACATTAGTCTAATTAGATTATTCAGTCGCTTAAAATGAGAAATTAGGGAGAAAATATCAATTGGTGATGGTGGCATGGAATTGCAGAAGAATGAGTAAAGCTTGTATTTAAAAAATAAATAAATAATACCAATAGGAATTAGATATTCTTCAAAAGGATTAATATAAGGATTTCTTTTAAGAGATGAGAAGATTATTTTAGCTTGGAAAATTAATATTAAATTCTCCATTATTCATTGGAATATTTGGTTAATCAATTATTTATCTTATAAAGACAAAAGGGAACTTTGAAATAGGTAAGTGTAATAGTTTAAAGTTAAATTTTATTACTAGAATATTATTGGTAGATAGAGAAAAAAGATATAACTTAATGACTCAGCCAGTTTACCAATAATATTAAGAAGATTTATTTCCTTTTATTTTTGAAATTTAGATAAGGTCCCTTGCCTGGAAGTAGATATACAACCAAATTGAAAAGGTTAAGGTACCTTCAAATAGGTAGTTTTTAGCTTTTTCCATCGCACATCTTGTGTTATGTTGAAATGTTTTATTTTTTGATAGCTAAGTCCATGCGTTGTGTTTTATATGTATGGTATATTCATGCTAATGGGGAGACATTTGTCATGTTTGGTGTCACAATATTCCCCTGTGATTGGCCTTTATGGTATGAGATAGCATGTAACCCTGGGCTGGTATGGGACGGTTAAATGTTAAAATTGCCAAATAGGGCCTACCAAGTTTGGCCCAAAGAAGGGATAAAAGGTTTTCCCAGCATGTCATTATGTGCATAGTTTTTGCTGGGAAGTGTAAAGGCTAGGAATACAATGTTTTTGCTGAACTACTGCGACTGAGATAGTAAAATCTCATGTTTTCATGTATATCTATTTCCAGGTATCCAGGAACCAAATTAAGAAGTGGAACATAGGAATTAGCATAATAAGAAGTTCCTATTTACATGGGGACCTAGAGTCATATTATGGGAATTCTGATCTATATATCATTTAAAAGCCTTAACATTTATGTATTATGTAATGTAATTCAAACACAATAACTATATGGTGATGACATGGACATGTATGAGATTAAATGGTTATGTATTATTTGTCCACTTATTAAATTCCAATTAAAAAGTTAAGGGATATTTAATGTTGGAATCAAAATGTTAATCATAGAAATTTTAAATTAAATGGTTTGGTCTTTAATTACTCTTAATCTTTTTAAATTTTTATTTCTTATTACTCTTTCTTTTTAGTTTTAATTATATTTTATGCATTTTCTTATTTTAGGTTTCCAATTTCATTTTTATTTAACTGTTGTTAATTAATTAATCTTTAACTTTTAATATTTTTTATTCATTTATTTTTTTAATTGGGTGTTCAAACTTCTGCTTCTCTTATTTCTCTTTCTTTTTTTTTAATGGTAATCTAGATTGAAGCTTATTATTTGTTGTTGTGATGGATTTTTTAAAATAGTAACTAGGGATTTGTGATTTGGTACCCCCTGAAATGTTATTTAAGACTATATTAATACCCTTTTGATTATGTGTTAGTTAATGAATGTATGTTGTTTTTTTTCATATAATTTAGTTAATTTTGATTATTGCAAGTAGATTGTTATGTTTTTTTTGGTTGAAATACTTCATAATCTCTACTAATGGAATTGAATGACTACAAGGTGCTTGATGAAATGTCACATTAAGAATTGAATGCAATTTGCCTTAACTATTTGGATTATACCCCTAAAGTGAATTTTTACTTATATTCCCAATGGTTTCCAGTATCTTAAAAGACCTTAGGATTAGTTTTCCATAACTAATTGAATTCAACCTTTATGGGACAATAATGCTTATCGTAATGCAATTATACCTAATTGCTTATATTTGACTCTTATGTAGGTTGTGCTTAATAATTTTGCTCGATCCTACTATATTATGAGGAACATTTCACCTAAATGTTTGGATTCAACCTTGAAGAGGAATTTGAACTAGAATTAAAATAATCACTGGATTTAGGCATTTTTCTTAGTGAATTAAATTATCTAGAAGTATAATTCAACTATGTTAGTACAAATTTAATAATGAAATTAATAACTCAATTTATCCTCACTTCAACTCTTGATTAGCTTAATCAAGTGTTTGTGTTGAGTCTTTAAATTTATAGTTTGGGCTATAGTGAGTATTGATCTAATTTAGGTGTTTACTTTGAGTTTGAATTCTTGCATCAACTCCTATGATTGAATTTATCTAAGCTACCAGTGTATACAATGTAAATAGCTACACTAACCCAATACTTTTGTAGAAATTGTGTAACTAGTAACAAAGATTCAATCGTATTACTACATTTTGGCCTATATACTTGCGGTCATCAACTTTCACCTTTATAAAATTTAAGTCCATCCCTTGTCACTAAATTTTCATTTTAGTCCCTCATTTTATTTCCTAAATGGCTCTCAATTATTGGAAATTGACACTTTTGGTCTCCTCAAGTAAGTTTATAGGGCTTAGCTCGAGGGACTACATATGGTAACAATATCAAAAGTAGACAAAAATTAATAGTTTTCAATCAATGGAGGATTCATGTGACAATTTTTAATCAATGGGAGATCATGTTGGGAATTAAAATAAGAGAGGGACCAAAATGACAATTTAGTGATAAATCAATGACCAAAATGGTATTTTTCCTCTAAATCGTTACTTGAAAAACATTCTGCCTATTCTACATAGAAATCATGTTTTCACTAGAAAAGAGGGTAAGCCAATAAACTTTTGTAGAAATAGTGTAACTAGTAACAAAGATTCAATCCAAAGAACAATAAAGATAGCACTTTATCCTCATAGGAATAATACTGGATTTTCAATCATATTACTACATTATGACCTATATACATGTAGTTATTAACTTTCACTTTTATGAAATTTTTTACTTTGTATGAATTACGAGTTTGATTTAGTCCAAAGATGAAATGCTCTATTCTTAAATGATTAACATAGGAGTGATTTTGATTCACAATAGGTTAACAATGAGATGGTGGTGGCACCTTTACTTAATTAAACTTTAATTAGTCCAAAATCTATGTGCAGTAGCATATAGAAAAATGTAAATGCTTGGAGTATCTTTCTTTAAACTTTTTTTGTCTTGTCTATCTACTTACATTATTGAGTAACCAAATATTAATTAAAGGGACATACTATCAAATATTTACATCATTATAGGAAGTTAAAAGATGCCTTATGAGTTTCCTATTACATATTGTTGCTCATATATAATTGTAATTATTTTTATGTTAAATTAGAATTGCTGCTTCTAGCTTTTTCATGTGTCTTTTTTATGCCACATGTTGAGTCCATAGGTCTTTTAATGTTGAGATTTTGTCAATAATTTTGTTCTTATAATTGCTTTAAATGGAAAAGTGATAATAGAAAATTATATGATTTAATTCAATTTAGCTATATCTATCAGCAGAATCATTTTGTTAACTACTTAACCCCTGATATACAAATAGTAAAGGGACTTCATAAGGAATTGCAATCTTTAAGGCAATTAGTAGCGTTGTAAGTTATTCCCCGTCCAAAAAACTAAGCACATTTGCAATCAGTTCTATTTGAGAAAAGTACAATTTTGGTCAATGCCTTGTCACTAAATTTTCATTTTTGTCCCTCATATTATTTCCCTAAATGGCCCTCAATGATTGGAAATTGACACTTTTCCTATACCTAGGCACTAACTCTCTAGAATTGGTGCCTGGGCGCCACTATATTTGTGCCTGGGCACCATGTCTATCACTTCCTTTGAACTCACCCTTCTGTGGCTCTGAGTTATCACCCTCTTCCTGCAAATTTGTACCCAACAAAAAAAGGCTCTAGTATGGATGAAAATAAACAATAAATTTGGAAATAAGACATAAAAAGGGAGGTACTTGGGTTGTTTCCCAAGAAGCACTTTGGTTATATTCATCAACTAGACTACCAACTCCTTTTAAGGCTACGTGAATGGGATTGTGGCCCAATTCCTTAGAACTGTTCCATCCCAGTACAATTTCAGCCTTTGTCCACTCATCTTGAAGGTTTACTGAGTGTTTTCATCAAGGAGTTCCACTGAGCCACAAGGATTCACTACCACAATAGTGAAAGGTCCTGACCATTTTTACTTTAATTTTTCCTATAAAAAGCCTCAAGTGGGAATCAAATAATAATACTCTTTACTGACCTCAAAATTCCTCTACTGAATTTTACTTTCATACTAGGGTTTTACTTTTTTCCTTATAGATTTTGTTATTTTCATATGCATTTAGCCAAAATTCAGTGAGTTCATTAAGCAGCATAAGTCTCATTTCCATGCATTCATTTAAGTGAAAGTTTGGTTTCTTGATAGCCCGGTATGCCTTATGTTCAAGTTCAAATGGCAGATGACATGCCTTGCGAAATACCAATTGATAGGGGGACATGCCTCAAGAGGTCTTAAATGCTATGCAATAGGCCTATAAAGCATCATCTAGCTTTACTACCTAATCCTTGTGAGATGGATAAACTATTTTCTTTAAAATAATTTCAATTTCTCTGTTTGAAACTTTAACTTGTCCATTCATTTGGAGGTAGTAGGCTAGGGCTACCTTGTGGTATACTCTATACTTGTTAAGAAGGGTTCCAAATTATTTGTTACGAAAGTGCTTCCTTCCATCACTTATGATTGCCTTAGGCGTTCTAAATTGTGTAAAGATTTACTTTTACAAGAATCTGAGTACAATCTTGGCATCATTAGTGATGCAACCAGTGGTCTCAACCCATTTAGAAACATAATCTATAGCCAGCAATATGTAAATGTTACCGAATGAGTTTATAAAGGGCCCCATAAAGTCAATTTCATAAACATTAATGAGTTCCACTTCTAGGATTGAATTCAATGGCATTTCCTACTTCTTTGAAAGCTTCCCTATTCTTTAACATATGTAGATGTTCTAATCAAACTTGTAGGCATCCTTGATGAATGTGGGCCAGAAAAATCCTGCTTGAAGGACCTTGAAGGCAATTTTCTATCCATTATAGTGTCTTGTATAATCGGTTGAATGGCAATGATGTAAAATGCTTTGAACCTCTTCTTCAGAAACATAACTTCTTATAATCTAGTCCCCACATTACCTAAATAGGTATTGCTCATACCAAATATAGTTCTTCACTTCATGTAGAAATCTCTTCTTCTACTGTGAATTCACATATGAAAGTAGGATGTTAACTGCTAGGAAATTCACAATGTTAGCATACCATAGTGTGTTACCAATGTTAATAAGCAGCAATTGTTCATCTGGGAAACTATCATGAATAGAGACTTCAGTGGGTTTGCTACTGCTATTTTTAAGTCTTAACAAATGATCTACTATTTGATTTTCTTAACCCTTTCTATCACGGATTTCCAAATTAAATTCTTGC
The DNA here is from genome assembly GCA_037074485.1 of Delonix regia. Taxonomy (NCBI): domain Eukaryota; kingdom Viridiplantae; phylum Streptophyta; class Magnoliopsida; order Fabales; family Fabaceae; genus Delonix; species Delonix regia. The sequence goes on from CM073459.1 coordinate 12,301,563, forward strand.
AGCAACAGAACCCACCTAATTAGTCTAGGTTTAACATCCCTTTTATTAATAAAAAATTTGACTACAACATGGTCAATGTATACAATCACCTTGGTTCCAATCAAGTATGATTGGAACTTATCAAATGCAAACACCATTTCCAGTAGCTCCTTTTCAATGGTTGTGTAATTTAGTTGTGTGTCATTTAGAGTTCTATTGGCATAGTAAATGGTCCTGAAAATATTGTTTTCTTTCTGTCCAAGCACTGCTCTTACTGCAAAATCATTAGCATCACGCATAAATTTAAATGGTAAGGACTAATTAGGCACTATGATAATTGTTGCAGTGACTAGCCTATATTTTGATTCATTAAAAGCATTCAAAGACTAGTCATTAAACGTGAAAGGTCTATCTTTTTCCAACAAGGTACTCAAAGGTTTTGAAATTTTTAAAAATATTTTATGAATCTTCTGTAAAACCCTGCATGCCCAATAAAGTTGCGAACCCCTTTTACTAAGATGAGAGGTGGCAGTTTTTCAATGGCTTTGTCAACCTCAAGCCTTTTACTAGAAACTTTATGTCCCAACACTATCCCTTCTTCCACCATGAAATGACATTTTTCCCAAGTTAGAACAAGGTTAGTTTCTTTGCAGCATTTTAAAACTCTAGATAGAACTTCTAGACATTCATCATAGGATTCTCCAAATACAAAGAAATCATCCATGAAAAACTCTAGCCCATTTTTTATCATATAAAAAAAAATGGCCATCATACACCTTTGAAAGGTGGTTGGAGCATTACACAATCTAAATGGCATCTATCTAAATGCAATGGTGCCATTGGGACATATGAATGTAGTTTTCTCTTGATCTTCTTGGGCAATCACTATTTGATTATATCCAAAATATCCAACTAGAAAGTAATAAAACTATTTTCCTACAAGTCTATCCAACATTTAATCAATAAAAGGTAATGGGAAGTGGTCTTTTTTAGTGGCTTTGTTTAGTTTCTGATACTCCATGCATACTTGCCAACCAGTGACAATGCGTGTAAGGATTAATTCATTTTTTTATTAGCCATAATAGTTATTCCTCCCTTTTTAGGCACACATTGTACTGGGCTTACCCACGAACTATCAAAAATTGGATAGACAATCCCAATATCAAGCCATTTTATTACCTCTCCTTTTACTACCTCTTTCATCATGGGGTTGAGTCTCCTCTACTGTTCAATGCTGGGTTTACTTCCTTCCTCCATTAGGATCTTATGTGTGTAAAAGGATGGACTAATTCCTATTATGTCTGTTATAGTCCATCCAATAGCAGTTTTTTGCTCTCTTAGTACTCTCAATATTTTCTCCTCCTGCACATATGTTAGTGTTGTAGAAACTATTACAGGTAAAGTGGATGAGTCTCTTAAGAATGCATATCAAATATGCGAGGGAAGTTGTTTCTATTCTACACAATGGAGCTCCTCTACTAATGGTTTTATCCTTTTCACAGTAGACTCAGATAAGTCTAAAGGTTCCCTTTAAGGGATGACTTTTTTAAATTTAGGCCTAAATTCTAACCAGTTCAGGAACTCTAAGAATTCATCATCCTCTCTTTCATCTTTCAAGACTAAAGATGCTTCCAATGCATCCAAGGTTAGCATATTCTGCATTGAGTGGTCTGTAATGCATTCTATTATCTCCATTGACATACATTATGGTTCTTCATTAAGGTGTTTTATTGCCTTCAGTATGTTATATGTTACTTCCAGGTCCTGCACTTTCATAGTCAACTAACATTTTTTTACATCAATTAAGGCTCTACCTGTTGCTAAGAATGGCATACCTAGAATGATTCAAATATCCTTATTCTCCTTTATATCTAAGATGATGAAGTCCACAGGGAATATGAATTTTTCTACCTTAACTAGGACGTCCTCCAAGATTCCTTTTGGGAACACTAGGGATCGGTTTGCTAAATGCAAGGTAATTGATGTAGGATTAATTTCATTAAGACCTAATATTAGAAAGATAGAAAAGGGTATTAAATTTATACTAGCTCCCAAATCATATAGAGCTCTCCCAAAGAAAACATTACAGATAGAGTAGGGGATGGTGAAACTTCTCGGATCCTTGAGTTTAGGAGGCAACTTCGTCTGTAGAATTGCACTGCACTCCTCCATCAAAGACACTTTCTTGTGCTCTCCTAACCTTCTCTTTTTAGTCAGAATGTCTTTCATAAATTTGGCATATGTCGACATTTGTTCTAGGGTTTCTATGAATGGTATATTTACTTGCAACCTTTTAAACACTTCAAGAAACTGGTTAAATAGTAAGTCCTAATTCTTCTATTTCAGTTTTTAAGGAAAAAAATGTTATATTTCTTGTCAGTCAATTCCTTATTCTCCTTTAGTTTTGCTTCATGCTTCTCAGTTTCCTGTGTTTCAAGTTTTTATGGGCAGTGTTTTGATTCAAGCTCTTCCAACTATCTGCCATTCCTATGGGTAACTTACTTGCACTGTTATTTTCCTTGTGACCTATGGTTTGGCTCTGCATTACTGGGCAAAGTTCCCTAAGGTCTATTGGCTAAGTCATTTGCTAACTTCCTCATATGTATCTCCAGTTTTTCAAGGTGGCACCTTGGCTTATTAATAACTATTTCACTTAATCATCTTGTAAACTAGATGATTCATAATTCTGGTTATGCTACTGCCTATGATTTTGGAAACCTCGGGGTGCATCTGGTATAAGGTTAGGTGTATTTAGTTGATTGTTCTTCCAGGAAAAGTTAGGGTGATTTCTCCAACTAGGATGGTAAGTATAAAATATTGGTTAGTTTCCCCTAAAATTATTACCCATATAATTCACTGTTTCTTTTGGATAAGTTAGTGGCCATTATGCACTTAAATGTCCCTCCCCATAATATTCACATGGTTCATAACTATTTACCTAATACACTGGTTGTTATTGTCTTCCCAAAGTTAGATTATCTTTCCTTTTATTCATAATTGGCTGCTACTTTTGCTGAGAATGTTGTTAATTAATTGGTCCACCTTTAATTACTAAAGTAATCTTTTTTTCGAAAGGTCTCTCATAAGACCTGTAATTATTTAAGGTGAGATTTTTAGCATTTCAAATGCATCTTCAAGGTATTGGTTCAGTAATGATCCTTTTGCAACCATCTACATGATTTCTTGAGGATGTGGTGAGTTCGTTACAGAAGATTTGAATCTATTGCTGCTCAGAGAAACCATGGTGAGGACATTTTCTAAGAAATTCCTTAAACCACTCAAAAGTTTCATATGAGGATTCTAATTCATATAACTGAAAGTTAAAAATGTCCTTTAAAAGTTTTTCAATCTTAGCAAAGGAGAAATACTTGTTCAAAAATTTGTGTACTAATTGTGCCCTAGTTGTTATGGATCCACTAAGCTGTGAATCTAACCATTCTTTGGCTCTGCCCTTTAAAGAAAATCTAAACAAGCTAAGGCAAATGGTTTCAGAAGAAATGCCTATCATCTTAAAGTTGTCACAATTTTCTAGAAAAGATCTTAAATGTGCATTTGGATCATTAGAAGGTAGGCCATTAAATTTGTTTTCTCTGAGCAACATCATAGTAGCAGAATCTATTTAAAGTTTGTGTTACCAATCTCTGGGCTAGCTATGCTAGACTAAATACCCTCAAAAGTTAACATGATCTAATCTTTGACTTACCTTTAAGTAGATAGGTCACTATTCTCATTGACAAACTTAAGCTTAGGTGTTAACCCTTGGATCAGGAGCTTTACTATTGCCGCTGGTCATGGTAGATGATTCCTCCGATTGACTCCTTGGTTAGTTTTTCACTTTTTTCTGCAAGTATGCTCTATTTCAAGGTCTAAGGGCGAAATCTATGCTTTGCCTCTTGTACGCATGCAAGAACACTTGACACATATGGTAACTCCTCAAATTAAATAACTTAAAATAGTTTTAGCAAAATAAAACACCAAGTCACAGGTAACAGCGTTAAAAACTTGTTGATTAATTACAACTATGGTACAATATCACATGCTAGTATACATGGTCAAACAAGTAATATAATGATGAAGTGAGTGTCGATCCCTTAAAGGCTTGGTTTTAATTTTTACTGGCAAACCTATTCTTAAGCTGTGTGATCATAAATTGATTGAACAAATGTAAAGAAAACTTTAACTATTGATTGATGTAGAATTTTAACAAACAACATAGGATTTTGACTTTCCACCTTATGCAAGTTTGCTTTTTATTGTGATTATTACCTTGTTTCTCTTGATGAATAGATTGTTAACCTAGGATTCCTACCTTCTTATATGCTTCTTTTGAATTCATACAAGCTAGTTTCTTCTCCCCTAATTCCATATATGTCTATGGAAACTAGCTGAGATAAAACCTCTATAAATTCAAGACCTAAATGTGGTTATCAAGAACAATCATGTGCTTTCGTCTTGACAGCGAGTGCATTTATACAAACAATGGTTATATGCATCTAGTTCATAAGTTTAAGTGACCTTGTCAGATGGATCTAATTTCTAACTTCTTTCATATGGTGATCAGGCTTAGAAAATAATAAATGTAGGATGAATATAAACAATCATTCATTCAAGTAAAATTGTAACAACATTCAACATAATAGCATCTCAAACATGAGCTCAGTCAAAATCTTAGGACTAAACTATTTAGCCTTTCATAGGAATTAGTATAGAATCAAACATGAAAGAAAAACATAAAGAACACAGGATGAAGAAGGAGAAGGAAGAGTTCAAAGGAATGACAACTTTATAAAGAGCCCTCACTTTACAACAAACCCTTTCCTCAGTAACTCTTAAATTATAATTCTTCTTAAGTGTTTCCACTCTTATTTAGCTTGGTGCTTGGCTGTTTACCCTTAGGACTATATATATAGGCTTCAAAAACCTTAAAAGTGGAGTATGGGTCGAGCATGGAAGCCTCAATCATCATAGCAAATTGGGGTTTTTGGCAGCGCACCTGGGTAAGGCCTATCTAGCGCTTGGGAGCCAAGTCTTTGGTTTTAGCGCCTAGGTGCTGAGATACTAGCTCTTGGTCATCATATTTTGAGTATGATTAGCGCCCAAATGTTGTCTTCATAGCACCCAGGTGCTAAGCCTTCCTACAGTAATTAGCACCTAGGCATTAGTTGCCATCTCTCTAGAATTGGTGCCTGGGCACAGGATTTGTGGCGCCAAGGCACTAGTATTTGAACTTCAGTAATTGTGCTACCATTCCGACCCCTTTTTCCTGAAAGAAATTTTCTCAACTGATGTTAGTGAAAAAATTTCAAGTTGTATATAAATCAAGATCCCTTCACCATCATCTCCTGTGATAATAATGTCATCAACATATACCTTAATAAGGATAGTACCTAGTTCAGATTGTCAATGGAACACCGAGTGATCAATCCTACTGTTCTTAAATTGAATTGTTGAACTACCTTACTAAAATTTCCAAACCAGGCACAAGGACTTTGTTTAATACTATACAAGGACTTCTTCAAATGACAAACTTTGCCAAACTCCCTCTGAGCAATAAACCCAGGATGTTGCTCTATGCAAACATCCTTTTAAAGATCAGCATAGAAGAACACATTCTTGATGTCCAACTGATGGATGTGCCAAGCATGAGCAGTGCCCAAAGAGATAAATAAGTGAACTAAGACCATCTTAATAATAGGGGAAATGGTGTCAGAATAATCCATGCCATAAGTCAGATCATAGCCTTTAGCAACATGGTATGCCTTGAAATGGGCCATTGAACCATCAGGATTAACTTTTACAATAAACACTTATTTACCTCCAACTACTTTCTTTCATGTGGGTAAAGCCCCTAAGTCCTAACTTTCATTCTCATACAGGACATTCATTTCTTCTATCATGTTATTACACTAGCCAGGATAGCTTAAGGCCTCTTTAAGTATCTTAGGAATAGAGTCTAGAAAGGCAATAAAAGAACAAGAACAAAGAGACAAATAGTCATATGAAACAAAATTGGCAATAGGATAAGTGAAAGAATGTGTACCTTTACGAAGAGTAATGGGAACATTAAGGTCACTTGGAAGCAAATCTGACGACAAAGAAGGTAGTATAATCTCCTTTCTCCTGGAATTGACTTAAATGATCGGAGGTGTTGCCGGTTGAAGGGCATGAGAAGATGGAAAAGAAACAGTAGTACTCAATTGCTTAGTAGAAGATGCATCAAATGTTGGGACACTATAAATTAACCAATCATTTTCCTCCCTCATATTAGTGGAAATACAAAAACTACCAAAGAATGGTGTGGTATCAATTGAGATCAGGACATAAGCATTGATAGCCTTTCTGAACACGAGAGTAGCCCATGAAAATGCATTTTAAGGACTTGTGATCAAATTTGGTGAGATGAGACCAAACATCTCAATCAAAATAGGTATTCCCAAATATCTTAGGTTCTATAGGAAACAACGATTTATCTAGAAATAAAATACTATGAGGCTATCGCCATAAAGCACAAAGGAGGGGATGCAGTTAATCAAGAAACATGTAGTGGCCACAACATTAACCCAAAATTTTTTTGGAACCTAGATTTGGAATAAGGCCCGCACTGTCTCAAGTATATGTGGATTGTTTTGTTCAACCACTCCATTTTAAGAGGGTGTATTTACATAGGAAGTTTAATGGAGTATCCCATGTTGGATCATGTTGGTCTAGAAGGAATCAGAGACATTCTTTTCTGTTATCACTTCTTAATGTATTGATTGACATATGGAACTAAGTTTTAATCTCATAATAGAATGCACAAAAATGATAGAAGACCTCAGAGTGACTCTTCATAAAATATATCTAAGTCATACAAAAATAATAATCCATAAAATTAATAAAATACTTAGACCCAGATTTAGATACAATTGGATATGGCCCCCAAACATCAGAATGAGCTAATTCAAAAGCAAAATTTGCTCGTTTATTGACTTGAAGACTAGACAAACTATAATGATGCTTAGCAAAATGATATGACTCATAATTTAAACAAGACATATTATGAAATTATGAGAATAATTTCTTCAAGAGAGGCAAAGAAAGATGGCCCAATTGACAATGAGCTTCAAATAAAGAAGCGATATTGGCACAAGCTAGGGACTGAGGCATCAAATTATCCAGATTATAGAGACCACCAGATACATGTCCATTACCAAGAATATGCTTTGTCATAAGATCCTGAAAAAGACAATGCCCAGGAAAAATGACATATAATAGTTAAGATCACGTTTTAGCTTACTCATAAAAATCAAGTTAAAGGCAAGCATTGGAAGGTATACGATAGATGATAGGGTAATGGTAGAAGCGAGATTAATAGTTCCAAAGCCAATAATGTTATACATGGAACCATTAGCTATTGTTACATAAGAAGGTGAATTATGTGAATGAAAGATTGAGAAGAGACTAAGATTACTTGTCATATGATCTGTGGCGCCTGAATCAATGACCCATTTAGATGAAGAAGAAATGAGACATGTGGTAGATTTACCTGACTCTGTAATAGTAGTAATAAGAGTTAGGCACTTTAATGATTCTTGAAATTAGCAAAACCTAACAAATTCCCCACTCAAAATAGCCATATTAGTATTCTGACCCTGCTAAGAATGATTTAGCATGATATCGATCATAGTTGACTGTACTTCCACAATAATGATTGATTAACCTTTAACTAAACCCCTTCAAACTTATTTTGGCATGAATAGTAAGGGTAGCAAAATTTCTATAGATGAACTAATCCCAAATGCAAAAATACAATAATTGAAATTATAAAACAAAGTAATGCCAAGATCTGAGGCAAACAATAACAGAACCAAGATCACATTTTTTTTTTTAAATAGTGAAAGGTGGATAAATAGAGATCTTAGTTGCTGCACTATAGTTAGAACAAAAAATACACCAAATAAAAATGAAAAGAGACTTCCAAACAATCACTCGCACCCCAGCAATCGCTGGTAGAACACTTGGGCTATACCAGAAAGGTGCAGTCGATTGCCTCAAATGAAGAATGGAAGTAAATAAAGTAGCCATGCATTGACGCGTGAGACAAAAGGCAAATCAGTCAATAGCTCATGAGACTCCCACACTAGGGTTTTAGTCAATGGACTCCTCCAACCAATCTTAACACGCTGGTCCTTTCTATGTTGGTGGTGAGACAAAGTTCATTACCTAGGGCGGTGATCCAGCCAACACAAAATCTATAATAATGGAGAAAACTAAGAAATGGGAATAAAGAAGGCTTTGATACCATGAAGTGAAAGGCAAAGTTATTCATTTCACCTATTCAATACTTTGTCGACATAAGTATTTATATACATAATATTCCCTAAGAATGTAAGCTAATTAATAATGTAGTAAGATTAATTATTATCGTAGGTGAGTGTGTAAGAGTAAGACTAATTTATGTTAGTGTTAAAATTTTGACTTTTCCAATAAGTTAAAATGGTGAAAAGGAAAAGGCTATGAAATTGCATGCTTGAATGATAAACATCAATGGTAAATGAGTTTGAATTAATTAGTGATAGGACTGTGCTTTAAGTGGATGGGACTAAGCTTCATACTTGTTGGTAAATGCAATTGGCTTAAATGTTGATAAGACTTAAATAATCTAGCTTTAAAGATAGTATTTTAAGCATATTTAAGATAGTATTTTAAGATATTCTTGTCACTCATGGTAAACTAAGATATGATATTAAGTTTTAAAATGACTTCGACTTGATTTCTTCCTGTAGCCAAAAGTACTAATAGACAAAGAGAAGTTAACTGGGCAAATCCATCTATCTTGTCAAATGGCAAAGATGTGGAATAGTACTATTAAGCTTGTCTTATCTCTACAATTTTTGCTCTAAAGAGTAAGCACTGCACTTGAACCAAGAAAACCTTAATTAGCACTTCATCCTATACGATATCAATAAATAAAAAGAAGGTTTAATTGATCGTTCTCATAGGTAAACAACATGATTGGGCATACTTAAATAAGAAAACTTGCTTGTAAGGAAGAAAAGAAATAGCAAACCTAGAGATACACCTTCGGAAAGCACATTAAGCCTTCACAAGGCTAGTAATTTAAAAACAAGATACCAATAATAAAATCTTATATTCTCTTGGCTAGGCGTGTAAAAGAAACAGGAAAAGAAAGTATGAAAAGTACTTAATTAACCAATAAGAAAAGTTTAAAGAACCTAAGCCTAGCCATATGCGTCACGAAAAGAGAAATAAGTACATAAGCATTTAAGGAGACTTGCATGATTACATGGGTTCATGTGAGGAATAGGGTAAGAAAGTGTAATTTTAGCCAAAGTTTTAAGAATGCATGTGGAAGGAGAGAAAATGAGTGGGACCCATATTTGGGGACCAAGTGAATGGGAACAAGTCAAGATTATATGTTTGAAATCCAACCTTATGTGGGCTTAGGCATTGTGCTTACGGAAGAGACTTTACATTAGAAACATATTTAGCTTAATAAATAAAAAACTGGGCTAAACTAAATATTTCATTTAAGTCCTATAATGTTAATGGATCCATCCATATTCAAATTAGGTCCATAAGGTCCTATGAAGTCATCACACTAGTTTAATAAGTATTTATAATCTTACTAAAATGTATACTACGAGAAGTTTAGAGTAATTGATTCGAGTAACAAGGTTATTACAAAGAAAATCAACCTAGTGGGTACCTTACGATCCTACTAAAAGGAAAAGGCAAACTATTGGCCTCCACGAGTGAGCTTAAATTTACGATCCTACTAAAAGGAAAAGGCAAACTATTGGCCTCCACGAGTGAGCTTAAATTAGAATTTCATGATTAGATTTATTATTAAACCAATTTCACCAGGTAAAGATCCAGTGGTATATTTGACAATTAATAAAAAATTGCAATTTACTCCTTGGATTCTTAGTTCATAGCAATTGACATTACTTGATAATTGTGGTTCTTCTTTTTTGAACTCTTTTTAGGAGAATTAGGGATGTCATAACCACGCTGAGCAATAGCTGGAGCAAACCCATCATAAATCTTTGGATCTTATCCTTATTAGTCGGGCTAAGTGTGTGGATATCTAGATAGGTGTGTAAATTAACCATGTATCTCTACTAGGCTGAGGCTCGCCAACACTTGTCTCTATTTGGGGTCTCATTAGGCTGATGTAATTTGTCATGGTCCACTGGGGGGTCTTCCTTAGGATGGCTAACAACTTTGCTACCCCTACCTCGGTCTAGTAGCAGTTACTTGGGTCGATAAACTCTCAAACATATCATTAGCATACATCTTCTTGTTGGTTGTATGTGTTTAAGTAGGCTTCTTTGCTCTAAAAATAAAATACAATATTCAGCCTACAATAAAACATGGATAACCTAAAACAAAATAAACATCTTGCCCAATAAAAAAAAAGAAATGAAATAAAATAAAAGCATCTACTCATCCTATCAAGTCTTTGATACTATCTTAATTATGGTTATACTCGGATTTCAAAACAATAATTAACATTCTATTGATGAGCATTAGCTCCATAATGATCAAAGGAAACCTAAGTTTTGATACCAATATGTCATAAACCAAAACTAGGAATGTGACCTGCATTGAGTACGAGGAGATCCCTATTCCCTGAGCGTAAACCTTCTACAAAAGTTATACAAGTCGTATAAATTAATGAATACTCACAACACGGAATATCCATTCATAATTTGTAATATGGATACAACATCAAGTTTTGTAGAATTTTGAATAGAGTCTTCTTTAAAAAAGGTACCACCAATATTTCTACAAAGGCCTATTAGCCTAACAATTAGCAAAAGAGAGCTTTGCTTTCATCCAAGCCTAACAATATTAACTATGTAGTAAGGAATCTTTCCTTTGGTAAAAATGGAACTACCTTTAGTTTCATCTCTCATGGTAGGCTTTGACTCCACTTTACTATCTAAATTTTTAAAATATTTAGCAAGTAAATAACACCCGGAACGTAAATAAATATAGAAAAAAAAAATGATTTTGGTCCCTTATTTTTTGTGGGAGGATTAATTTGATCTTTCGAAGATAAAAAATATCAAAATAGTCTCTAAAGATGACACCCTTCATAAAATAAAGATTCTCCAAAGATTAATTTGGTCCTCCAAAAAGACCTAGTTTGTTTATTGTTGTGGTTGGAATACACATTCCAATAAGTAAACAACTCATCTCTAATTAACTAATTATTTAATTAAATAATTTATCAACTAATTAATAATTAAATAAAATAATAAAATTCAAATGACATCTTTGAACAAAGACAATTTAAAATTAAATATAGTTAATGACAAACTTTTAAGACAAATAAATACATACTAAGTCAAAAGTCAAAAAAAAATTATAAAATAGAAATATCTAAAAATAAAATAATAGAAAAAGAAAAATAAAAAAATGAAAATAGGTAAATCCAAAAAAACAAACAATAAATAAAGAAAATGTAGGAACAATAACTCGGTAGGGGAGGGAGAGAATTAAGTAGATTCCTCCTGCCACAAGTGGCCGACACGTCTCTTACTTGCAAAGCGGCTCCACAGCCCCACACGCCACCTCTGAACGGACAGGAGTAGAGCAGGGGCACGACTGTGAGGAAAAAAAAAAAGGGACGAGAAACTTAAAGGGGGGAGTCCAGAGGAACGAACGAGAAAAGATCCTGTTTTCATGCTCTGAAACAGGGAACAACAGAGGAGAGCATGCCGAGAGAAGAGAAAGAAATGGAGAAGGTGCGACAAGAGTGGGAGAAGAGGCAGAGCTGGGGTCTTTTGATTCTAAAAAGAAGAAAAAGGAAAAGTTTGAGGAGAAATAGAAGAGTAAGAAAGAACTGTGAGAGGGAGATAGAGCCAAAAACCGAAAGGGAGTAATGAAGAACCCAAAAGAACCAGAAAAAGTAGAGAGCCCAAAAGAAAATGAGCTAAACGAAGAGAAAAAGATACAAGAGAAAGAAGAAAAATGAAATAAGAGAGAAAGCTGAGACGATGGGGAGAGAAAAAACAAACAAATGTGAGAAACAAAAAGAGAGATCGGAAGGCCACAGAGAAAGTGTTTAAGAAGCCATCTGAAAAAATCAACAAGTGACCTGGAGAAGGAGGCTTGAGTCAGAAGAGAAGGAGGAGGCAATGTATCTGCCTTCACGTTGGCAAAACAGGGAGCTTGAGGACAGCACTGGAACACAAAGCTGAAGGAAGCATTTGAACATAAGAAAAAATAAAACCCTACTTCACATGCTGAGAACAAGGATAAACCGAGAAGCACTGGGGTGAGAGAGAAAGAGAACTCAGTCTGAGAAAAGGAGAATGATGAACAAAAACAAAAATAGAGCGAGAGAATAGAATGGAGGAAGCTTGAGAGAGCACAAAAGCTAGAGAGGAAGAGTTGAATAAAGGAGATGCAGTGAATGAAAGAATGGTAAGGAACCAGATAAGGTTGAACCAGAAATTCGTGAGAGACAAGATGCTAAATGCAATGAAACCAGCTCTATTTTGGGGCATCAAGAACACAGTAACAAAAGTTAGTGGCTGAGGAAAAACCAAAAGGAAAACGAAGGAGAACTGAACCGATCCGAATATGTTTTTGGCTGGCTACAGTGTGGAAAGATGCAGAGGTTTGTTTGGCTGAGAACATCCTAAGAGGTGCATTCACGTACAAGTATGTCCTCATATTCCTTGAGCTATCTTTTTGTTGCCAAGTAGACTTGTTGAGCTCAATGAACCAAATCTTCTTAGCTGAACCGAGGTTCATGCGTTGACCAAGAAGCACATCACATCTTAGGTGCCAGTGGTAATGTTGTAGTGGCTTCCATATTCACTAATGATTTTGAGTTGCTCATGTATGAATAAATAAGTGACTTGTTCAATATTTTGGCCTCTCAGATAAGAAAAAATACATAATGGTAAGGAATATGGGAGAGTAATGATAAATGAAAATAGAGATAAATAATAAATAAATCCCAAATACATAAGCAGAGTTTAAAATGGAATAATAAAATAGGAGAATGAAATATTCTCCTTTTTAAGATTTATCTTGAAGGCTTTTGAGTTTATTCTTAAATCAAAAAATAAAAGTGTTTCAAAGGTTATTATCCCACTTTTTAAATTATTGGAGTTGTGTTGTGAGGCTCCTAATCTCCTTAGGTGTTTTTGTAAAGTTAATATGCAATCTCTAAAATATGCATAAGAAAGATATTAAATAAAATAATTTCTACATTACAATAATAATTAATTTTTCTTTTTCTTTGAAGCTTCGTGGATGAAACCATTAGTCTCCACATGCATTTAGGAATTAATCAGTAAAGACTATATTAAGTTATTAGCCACCTTATACCTCAAAAGTTATTATTTGAGTTCCAAAAATGCAAAAATAAGAATCACAAAAATAATTTATTACTATGTCTTTTATTTAAAATTGTCGTGTGAGATTATTCGTCTCTTGAAACACTTGAAAATTAATTTGTAAAGGTCATGTGAGATCTTTGTCTCTGAAAGATTTGAAGTTTAACATATGGTTTTCAAAAAATATAAAAGATAAATAAATGAAAATAATTTTGAAGCCATAAAATTTTCATTTTGCCCATTCTCTATAGGTCACTTTGTGAGATTTTTAGTGTCCAAAGGCATTTATGAGTTAATCAATAATTCGTGTGAGACCTCAGCCTCTTTAGACATTTAGGAATTAATAATTATTTATTTTGCCTATATGCTCCCCACACTGATAGTAACTAAGCTTATGATAATTTTTAAGTTTGTGGTAATTTTTAACTAATAGTAACTAAGCTTGTGGTAATTTTTTTAAGTTTACATTAAAAGATTGTCCATATGTTTAACTTTGTTTATGGTAATATATTGATTTTTTTTTTCATTTAATGTGTATTCTCTACTTCATTTTGGTTATTTTAACATTTGAATTTGCTCTTGTAGAAAATGTCAGGTGGTGGACATAGTAGGGGAGGAGGACGAGGTGAAAGAGGCTATGCACGCAATAGTGGTTAAGGGAGACATGATAACCATTAAAATGTAACATCACCCTTACATTCACTTGAACCTCAAAGAGGTGGTGCACTAGAGTCTAGGGATTCTCCACTGCCCTTACTATCGGTAGCTAAGAAAGACCTTGAGGCTTTTCCTCTCACATTGTCGTCGCGACTTCAAAGTAGTGTAGGTATCTCTTCATAGCTTCTTGTAGCACTATCAAGTCAAAGAAGGGGAAGTACAAGAGCCTTTCAGTTGCCATAAAAACTAAAAACAGTGCAAAAATCAAAGTTGATATTCTAGATGACATTGATAAAGTAGTTGGAGAAGGGGCTCGGGACTTACTGAATTTTGTGGGTGGATAGTGTGAACTACTATCTCTTTTAAAGATGGTAAGTAGGATAAAATCTTCTCAAAGGATGGGGAAACGATGTGGTTTAAAGTTATGGTAAATAGTTAGCTATCTAAAAACATTATCTTTGTTTTACTACAAGTTTGGTTATGTTAATAAGTGCAACTACTTGTGCTTATTATTTATGGGATAAGTTTGAGGTCATGGACAGTTGACGAGAGATTGTAATGAAAGCATTTTTGTATAAGTACTATGCAATGACTTTTTAGGAATTAGAAAAGTAGCTTACACACATTGTACATATAGTGTGATACTGATGATGTGAGAGAAGCAGTTAGGCCTGATATGGTTAATAGTGAAGATTGGGAGTGGCTATGTCATCACTTTGAGTCTAATAAGTTCAAAGTATCTAATTTTTTGCAAATATAAATTGTCTTCTTTATTTTTAACGGATAACATTATTATTTCATTGCAGGTAACAAGTAGTAGAAATAAATCAAATAGGAGTAAGTAAGTTACAAAGTATACATGTGGGACAAGGTCATTTGCTAAGGTAGAGGAATTAACAATGAGTGCGCACTCCTATTATTTTTCCCTCATGTACATTGTGACAATTAAATTATTTAGTACTATTAAGTATTCTTTGTACAAACTACATTATAGAGGAATCCTGTGACTAGGGAAAAGGCACCATCTGATCAAGTCTGGGAGATACAGAACTCTCAGTGGACTTAGGAAGGAGAAGTAGCATGGTCAGATCCATATTCACAAGAAATACATGTACAACTTATAAATTTATTAAGTTTCAATCTCTTTTCAATTATATATTCTAGTACATAGCTTTAATTGTTCCTATAATGGCAGGGTTGCATTCATGATCTGTTTCTTCAGTAACAATCAAAAGATAATGAGACACCATTGACTAGAGATGAGATACTTGCTACTATGTTGGGAGAGCGAGCAAGGTATGTGCATGGAAAAGGGTATGGGAAGAAACCCCAAAAGAGAAAAAAAATTGAACTCAATTGACATGGACTCTAGAATTGAACAAATACGTGAGCAGATGTAAGCTGATATGGAAAGACAATAGGAGGAATACCGTGTTAAGTTAGAGAGGTAATGGGAGATAGATTGTGCTAAGATGGAGAGGCAACGAAAGGAAGACTATGCTAAGATACATGAAGAAATAGAAAGAAAATTACAATAAGAATGAGCTGAGCTTTAACAACGATTACAGTCCAAGATCTGAGCTCAAATGGCTACCTTAATGGCTAACTTACAATAGGTATATTCTATAATTATCTCTTTATTTTTCAAATAATGAGGAAATAAGAGTGATGTTTCATTCTATCAAGGACACAAACCTTCTAAATCTTTAGGGCAGTGATGATAGAACCTACTTAATGACCTCGTAAGGAAATTGCATAGCTAAGTTAAAGGTATAACCTTATGCCTAGTTCTTATTTAGCTCTCAAACATGTGTATGTTAGTTTAAAAGTTATATATTGTGAAAATATTATGTGTATCTTATGCAATTTTCTAGAGTCATTCACTTTTACTTAATCTGGTAACATTGGCTTGTTGCAAGAAATGATAATGCTCATTATAATGGCATACATAGATTATGAAGAGCAAGTTCCAATGAAGAAAGTATTTGACTTTGTTATTTCAATGAGCTGCTATTATGTCTTTAGATGAATAGAATTGTAGGTTTCTTGTGAAATAGTGGAAGTCTAATTTGTATATGTTGGAGGAAGTAACTTTCAAGTTGATTGTATATCACTTTTGTTTTCAACATTTGGGGTACACATATTTAGTCTTGTATGTTATAATTAGTTGTAATTTAATAGTTGATTTTATGTTTGTAGTGTTATAAATATTGCTTTCATTGTTTGGGATTCAAATACTAGTCATATATGTATTATGTTAGTTTATTATATATCAATTAATAGGATTTTAGAGCCTAAATATATATAAAATATGTATTACAAAAAGAAGAAAAATTTAGTGGCGACAATAAAGTTGCCAATGGAGAGCTTTAGTGACAACTACGTTTCATTATCATTAAAGCTCTTTAGTGGTAAGTATAAACAATTCCCACAATAGCTCTTTAGTGGTCACTATATTTTGTCGCTACTAAAGCTCTTTAGTGGCGACAATACAGTCAACGCTAAAACTCTTTTAGCGGTGACAATTTTGCTAATGAAACCATATATTATGTGGCGATTATGATAAATTTTGTAATCCATCTGCATGTAGTGGCAACAATTGTCATCACTAATACTTTTTTAGTAGAGACTCTTTCCACCACCGATTGTGCCTTTAGTGGTGACTTCTTTTGTCATTGCTATATCTTTTTAGTTATGGGACATGCTGTGGCGACTTGTCAGTCACTGTTGAAGGTTTATAGCAGTGACTAACTAACCTTTAGCAGCGACATTTATCGCCACTAAAGGCAATTTTTTTTGTAGTGTATCTACTATCATCACGCCACACAACAATTCAGATTCCACTATTGCCTTTTCACACCCTTCCTCATTAGCACATTATTTAAAGGTTCCTAAAGAAAATATAATAGTATCACCATCCACAATAGCATGCTAACTCCCTAACTTATTGTGTCTCTAACCAATGCTATCACTTGTGTTAATAAATTTATTGAGAGCTACTAGACATCCTTATTTAGTATTCATTCACTCATTATTGTTGTTACTATCATCCATGTTTTGTTATGTAGTTTAGTGATTCTTTTGCCTTTTCCTTCCCTGCTTACACTCTTGCAGTTTTTGTAACACATGGCTGGCAATAGTTTTCTTGGCATTATAATAGTATTTTTTTAACAGCAACTATTATTGCCACTAGATCTACTACTATAATTGACTAATGTCTGCATTTAACAACCTATTCTATTGCCGGTAAAAAGGGGACTTATAGCAACAATTACATCTTAATAATTGATATGGCCACTAAAACATGTTCCATAATTGACTTATGTCAACATTTAGCAACCTATCTTATTACCTCTAAAAAATGCATATAAAAGCTTTAGTGATGAATCCTTGGCAAGTATATTGAATCACACAAGTAATACAAAGTGAGAGAGTATTGTCCCATGAGGATTTTGGTTACCAAATACCAATTTCACTAAATTGATACTATATAGACTATGGAAAATTGGGATTAAAAGAAGTTCAATGTAGCTAAAAAGAAACACCAATAATAAAAAGCAATTAGTTTGTATTTTTAGATTTTTAACAACAAAAGCAATTAAAACTATGAATAAGCGTAAATATTAAAAAAGGGCTAGGGATCCAACTTCACTTGACCTACTAATGTATCCTTGAATCCTTACTTAACCAAGCTTTATTCTATAATTGATGGTTAAATTTCTAGAATTAACTAATACCCAATCCCTTGGAATATTAGTATTCCTTTAATAAATGAGATTTTCCAATCCCTTAGATAAATCCAAATTAGGAAGGGCTTTACACAAGAACAATGAAATTCTATAACAACCACATAATCAACATCATCTATCCCTCGATAAAGTCAAATTATGGTGTCTATCATATGAGCAAGCTCATATATGAATTTCCCAATTCTATACATGAATCTTAAATTAACCCATGAGTGGCCAAGTCAAAGAAAGCATTAAAACCATGATAAACACTCAATCAATGGAAATAGAAACTTGTATTAAGCAAGAAAGCTAACAAAACATCACCCAAGTCAAGTTACATCTTCACCCTAGCTAAAAGAGTTTAGCTATACATAGTTAAAGAGAAAAAAATGGAGATAGAAGAAGATAAAGTAAGCAAACTCCATGGTCATCTTAGTCCCAAAATGATCTTGATGCTCTAAAATCCCTTGGAATCACTATTCTTGTTTCTTCTCTTCCTTTCCTAACTTACTTTTAGCCTCCCCTTTGCAGAAGTTGACCTAGATGGTTAAAAGAGTATATTTATAGGTGAATTTCTACACATGTTAGAAAAACAGTAAATGCCCAAGCATTACTTTGGATGCTCAGGCATTGAGTGACCAGAATAAAAAATAAAGGTTGCAGTGGATGTTCAAGCATAAGATTGAATGCTTCGGCAATGGGTGGCCAGAATGCATATGAAAAGAGTACCAGTGAATGCTCGGGCATTAGACCAACAAAACGCATGTCTTCATAATTTCAGAATTCAAGTCTTCTCTTAAGATTCCAAACTTGAATTTGTTAGTAAAACATTTAGATTTAGTGCACACAAGTCATGATAAAAAAGTTTACTAACTAAAAATTAAAATTACAATGCTATAAGCGAAAACTTGGAATTTAGAAGCACTTTTCTATATGAACAACTACTTTTGAATAGGGAAATAAAGATTAAAATCAAAGTTATCATTTAGCTGCATTTATATGATGATATTATAGATGCATACGAATGTTTTAGCTGCATATTGGCCCCCAAAATAATTCAAGAATAACTAATAAATAATTCTGACAAAGAATAATAAAATTCATTAAAAAACATATTTCATTAAACCACACTGAAAAAACTATTAGTCATTAATTTCATGGGAGTCAATAGCAAATACAATAAAGTACACTATAAGTTTAATAACTAACTAGTGTCATGAAATAGAGTCAGGATACAAAATGATAGATATAATCATTTCTTCAACTCTACTTGATCACATAGAGCTCCTTTTAAATCTAGCTATCATGGAATCATCGTCCAATAGCCATTAACCCTTTTCTTAGGCTTGAGATAGTATCAATTAGAGAAGTAAGAAATGTCATAGAGCTAATCCAAACTCACCTTTCTATGTTACTTACTTCTCTCATTTTAAAGCACCCACATTCCCCGTAACCACTTCCCCTATAGGAACGCATGGTTTGAAAATGGAACTGCATCATATGATGAGACCGTAATATTGCGGATGCAGCCTTCACCTCCCAAATGCGGGGTAATTGTAAATTTATGGCCTTATGACTTCTGCTTTTGAGTTGGGAGTGGCTCAGATGGAGTATCAGAAGATATAGAAGCAACAGAGTGGGGAAATACTTCACTGCCAGCTGAGAATCGTGCCATTTGCAGAAAAGAATCAAAGTAAAATAGATTCGAGTTTCCACTGAAAGGCTAGGAACTAGGAAATAAGACCTGAATATATCTACCTAATGCTTGATGGTTGGGAGGACTATAAGGCAGATGGGTGATGCACTTTTTGCCCGCATCCCCCTTTTTCTTTTTGGTTCTATATATGCCATGATCTATCGAAATTCACTAGAGCATAGTAGAAGTTTCCTGAAAAGATTGCTGAGCACTATTTGGGATGCCATGATCGGAGGAGAAGACGAATATGTGGGTAGGTAAGATGCACAGTCTAGATTGAGGGATTGAATTTAATTTAATAATAAAAGGAGTTAGAATGGAGGTAGAGTAGATTTGGCAAAAGTTGAAAGTGGAAACTGGTGAAATGAGGGAAAGTTTGGGTAATTTTGTAGGGAAGAGGAAATCAAAATTTTTTTAGGGAAGTAAAAAAAATTAAAATAAGAAATAAAAAATTTATAGAAAATAGATGTTTATAAACTATATATTTATAATTATATAATAGTTATACTCATAAATTAACATGAATAGACATTACATTTACTATACGTTATGTTAAATTTTGTAATTTAATTTTAAAATAATCATGATCTCAGTGGCCGCAACTTACATTGTATCCTCCATAACGCCCACAAATGCAATCACAAGTGTGACTACAACTGCAATTTAAAACACTAATTGAAAGTACCCTGCAATAACATAGTCAAGTTTCTCTTGACTGCACGAGATTACATGTCCACTTCATCCTCCCCCACCCCCCATAATGTAGCAAAATTTTCCCCTCTTCAGTACACAATCTACAACTAAGCCCATAACCCCAAGGCCTAAGAGGAAGGGTTCAAAATTTTCAACTGAAATCAATAAAAAGGAAATCATGCAAGTAAGAAAGAAAAAAAAAAAAAAAAAAGTTCCCCACATGCTAAACAATGTTGCAGAATTTCAAAAGCTACAGGCTAGGAGAAAATTGGGGTAAATGGTTCTAGAGGGTGGCCGATTCTTACCAACTCTACACTAGCTGAACAAAGACGTTAAAGTCCCATGGGAAGAAGAGGTTCACGGCCACCCACTGCTAGCTGCATTTTGAAGACTAGAGGAAAGGCCATCACCGGTGTTTGTTGGGGTAAAAATTGCAGAAAAGAAAATGGTACAGCCTTCAGATCATAAAGAAGTATGAAATAGAAATTGGAAAAAAGGTGTTTACCGTAAAAGGAGAAAACTTGCTGCCCTCACCTTCGGCTTATGGAATTGGAAGCTGTACGGGACAGAACAAAGTTCACTCCAACGAATTTCTTGTAAGCCTTCTGCTCTAATTATTTTTATTTCATCATTAATTCATTTTCTATTTTCCCTTTTATTTTTAATAAATTCTACTTTCATACGGGTAAAACTGAATTCCCCTTTCCCTAACTCATTCACTTATTTAATATGAATTTCTTGTAATTAGGAGTAATTAGAATATGTTTATTTCTAATTCATTGTATATGTAGTTAGTAGCTTTCTCAAAATCGGCAAACCGATAGTCTGTATTTAACGCTGTAAGAACTTTAATTCAAAATCAGATTGAAATATAGTGTTTTTTTTTCTCAAGTATATGATTTTTACTCAAACTAATTTATTGAAAATGATGACAATACTATGCCTATTTGCCAGGATTGCAACTTCTCCAAAGTTAATTCCGAAAATTACGTAATTATAAATTCAAACCCACAATTATAAGAAAATAATGATGCATAAAATTGCATATATTGATAGATATATTATTCATTAATGGAATCTTTTTGGCGCATTGGCATTTTTAGCTTTCGTAATGATGCAATACAATGAAGAAAAGAAATTTTCAAAGTTCATCATCGAAAATTGAATTGACGCATTCACGGATCTTTTATTGATTTGTGCATTGCTGCGAGCATAACTTGGCTAAATAAGCTTATTGAGGCCATGTAAATGTTTAGGAGATAAATGAAATGGTTTCTGATAAGAATGCAAAACGGCTCCAACATGGTACATTTAGTACAAAACCAAGAGTGAAAAACATCATTTTCATCCCTCACTTATAAGCTAAGTCTTAATTTGACCTTTCATTGATTTTTATTTTAATTTAATTCTCAATTTGGTCATTTACTAATTTTTTACTTTCCATTTTGTCTTTCCATTTAATTAAGACTAATTGACTAAATTTGTTAAGTTTAACATTAGTGAATGATCAAATTGTGAATGAAAAATTAATGAAAGTCAAATTAAAAATAAAAATAAGTAATAATTCATACTGAAAACTGACTGATAAGTAAAGCACCAAGTGTTTTACTCAAAAAATTGAAAAAAAAAACTATCATAATGATCTCTCATAGAGATGCTATTGCTAACTTAATTTAATTCTTGAAATTTTATTTTCGTCAATTCAATCGAAAGCAAATTGGCTCAAGACCAAATTAGTATAATCTTCGAAACATTAAGATCAAATTTTACTGGCAATAAAAACTTCGAAAGCAATATAAATATTTGATATACTGCCCACTGCATATATAGCATTGGGAATATAATAGTTACTTCCATGACTTCTGGCATCCGTAGTGCCTAGTCCACCGTACACTCGCCGTCGCATTAGCATCGGAGCTCATATTCGATTCGAGCTTTCTGAACCGCTTCCAGTCGCCGAGGACAGCTTTAAGGTCGGCCACCTTTGCGGTGATGCTCCGGCAACAGTTGGCATGGACGGTGGTGACAGCCCTCAAGTCATTGCTATCTTGGCAAAACCCACTAAAGTAGAGCGTGTCCATGAACTTAACCCTGAGGCCTAACTGTCCAATTATGCCATTTCTTATGAGATCCTGAAACACGTCTTGTTCTTTTTGCCCTGTGGAATTCTCTTTCTTGCTGTACCATGTTTCAAACAATGAAATGGTCTTGTTGTTGGATCGAACAAAGTAGAATCCAGTGTTGATTTGGTGCCTCTGCGACCATGGATTTCCTAGGTACCTGTCTGTGCTTATCTGAAGGTCCTCCTCAGTGTTGTTGCTTAGTCTTGTGAATGGGTTTCTTAGCCACATCACATCTGTATCCTGTAAGATTGAAAATTTAATATGGGTTTGAATTTAGGTGGAGGAAAATTAGTAAGGAACTATAGGAGGGTATTTGAGGAGAATAAAGGGGATGGAAAATAAAATGTTGATTCTTGATTTTTTATTTGTAATTTGAATTTAAATATGTTTCCCATCTATGTCGCTCAATGCAAATATATTCTAAGGGGAAATTGTTGTATTTGAATCCACATGATAAAAATGGTCAAATCAAAATTTCACTCTCTTTTTTGTTCTTCTCCATTTTCTTTAGTCCAAACATAATCAAAGAAAATCAAATAACGTGTTCAACTCAAACGATGGGGGTTTAATACTAAAGACAAACAAAATAATTTAACCATATTAATATTTTACCAAAATTACTTTTAGGATTGTGACAAAAATTATTCCCAAATAGCATGTATTAGCAACAGAAAACTTTACTTGTATATATATATTCCAAATTAATAAAAGAAAAACTGTAAACATTGACCCCAGATATAGACTGATTATTTTAAATCTTACTTTAATATGAGATTAGAGATGTTGAACTTTTATGTGGAATGTCAATGCTAAGTTTAGACAATTATAGGCAAGGAAAAACTTGATAACTCCAAAGTTTTAGAGAGATCTACACATGTGGGTTTTTATTTTTTTAGTTTTTTAAGGTATTATAGATAATTATCTATCTGAGCCTCACCAAAGTAAAAAAACAGACATTACATAAATGTTTTTCTATAAATTCAATACTTCTTATAAACTTGCGATTTTTAATATCTATACTAATATCTAACAAAGTGGAATTTTCCGTGTATTAATCTACACTAAGCTAAGATTGCTTGTAATTGTACTATTGATAATTGATTCGGTGGTTGGCACATTTATTTTTCTAAGAAAACATGTTTGAGTAAATATACAAATATTTTATGGTAAAATTTAAATATAGGATTTTATTCTAAATTTATAATTTCTCCCAAAACATATAGAAATACTATGGCTTATGTTCCAATTGAAAAGGACCAACCTTGCTATTTATCAAAGAAAATCCTAAGTATATATATTAAATCTTATCATCTTTGTATCATTATCCCTCCTTTCAGCACACTCATATTAGTTCAACACCTCATAACTAGTGACCATCTAGTGAAGGCAATATATTTTCACTCTTAAAGAAAAAGCTTTCAATAACATGTCACTGCATCTAGTTAGTTAACATCAGAAACTAGCTTGGACCATTGATAAAATGCCTATTGATAGGTTTAAGTTATGAGAGATGATAAATTCTTAGATATTCTACCTAAGATATATAATTAATGAAAAATCGCTACTTGAATATTTAATATATATAATCATTAATTAAATTTTTTATTAATTATTTACATAATTGATTCTTATAACTATTATAGTCTATCTATCTCTAATAAAAAAAAATGTTTTGATACTTCACATTTTCATCATATTTCAAATTGTCCTTCATATTTGTATGTTGTGCTTCAAAATGGTCTTCCACATCTTCTGACATAAAAATAAAAAATAATAGTCTCTCTTTCAATATTTATTTACCGAAAATTGAATTAAAAATTTATTTGTTGACAAAAAGATTAATTTTTTTAAGTATTGAATTGACTAAAATAATAGTTTTTTGTCTATCTACTTGTTCTATGTAAACATAATCTAGTGTTTCTCACATACTTTTTCACTATCTTAAGACACGCATTTATAAATTATATATAAATCCAATTTTGAATTCAGATTCATAATTAAGATGTCGTTGTCACAGATAGAAGCATACGTGCACGTTTTCTCAGGCTCTTAATATATGCTATGTGATTGACAAGCCATGAACCAGATCCTCTTGCCCATCGCATGTCATTCTCTTTTCACTTATTATTATATATTTCCATTCAAATCCATAAATTAAAATAACAGCTTTCTAATACAAAACATTGAATTCATAATACAATATTAATTATACAAATAATTCATAGTTTGATTTCTAGTTTGAAGAATTAAGATCTTCGACCAAAAGAAAAAAAAAGAATTAAGATCAAATGTGTAGTTAAAGAACATCACTTTACGTCTAAATTAACCATAATTTTTTAAATCTAACACCTTTCAGGCAGTAATTAAATGCGGATTTCTCTTACATCAAACTCGTCACGTATGATAATACCAAAAGAAAGGAATAAACCATACATTGGTAACACTAAGTAACCCTCTCTTCATATATCTCCTTTCATTAATAAAAATTTATTCTTCATTTTCTTTTTGGGCCAAAACTTTATTCGTCATTATCCCATCCATCCTCAGTTAATCATATCAATTAACTACTAATTGCACCCTTTTTATGGATGCTTATCTTACACATCATTCTGCTATAAAAAAGAACAAGAAAAAATTTATATAAAGTTTCTTATATATTTGTTATATTATTCATACATTAAAACAATACATATAGTTTAGTAATTATATCATGACCATAATTATTGTAGATAATTATAAATTTTAAATTAATTATATATTTTTTATATTTTTATTAATAAATTATACATTTATCATATGTTAAGAAAAACATGCAAACAAGAAAAGGATATACTTCAACTCTATAAGTCAATTTTTTAAATTCATTACGAAAGAAATCTTAGTGTACGTATTAAATAATGAATTTAATGGAATTAAGGCAAAAACTTTGATGTGTGAATACGAAACGCTTGATATTTAAAGGCCAAAAAAAAAAATGCAGATAGTAATGCATATTTATTGATAAAATGACATGTACGCCGATTAGTTATTGGTGGATTATGACATATCCTATAAATTTCACAAAGAATTTTCGTGTCTAAATTTTATAAAGATAATACAATAATATAATTAATATAGAACCGATATTTTATAAACTGATAGGGGCTACTAGATAAAATTGGTGAGTAATGAGTCTCTTACCTATTTTGTCGCAGTCTTAATCTTCAAATTATGGATTCCAATTTGTTATAAAATTATAGTTTTCTTTCAAAGAAAAAAGAATCATTTTGATCCCTAAATTTGTGCTTCAATTTGAATAAGGCCAACCTTGAACTCGTTGTATTAAAATGATTCTTAAAAAATTTTAAAAGCACTAAAACAAAATAGTCTCAATCTACACAATGTCAAAACGTAGAGATTTGTTTTGGTGACTTTATGATGAACCAATTTGACACTGAGGAATAAAATAAAGGACCAAGATGATTTTTTTTTTTTAATGCACTTGTAGGCTTGTGGTTATTCAGTTGCACTGTCTTACATCCAAAGGGCTATGCCTATGAACTCGATTTATTAAAATTTGTTAAATCAAGTGTATAATTAATAAATTAATTACAGATAAGCATATAATATACATTTCTCAGTAAAAAATAAACACACATATATATATATATATATCTACTAAAAAATCTATGAGAATTAGAAAAAACACTACTATGAATTTGGGACCAACTTGTGAACTAGTTAATAAATACAGGATTAAAATATTATTTTACTCTCGAAGAGGAAGTAGACGAAAACGTACCGTGAATATGAAGCTGTATCCTCGTTTCAGAACTTCTAAGAGAAAAAGAGTCCTTCTCCACATCATCTTGACGAAGTCCTCAGACATGAAGAGTTTTTCACCTTCAAAACCAACGTCGTCGGAATCTAATCGGAAGCAGTTCAACCGGAGAAACCGGCAACGGTCGTAGGCCGTCTGATCGACGGCCACGATTAGAAGATGATCAAGCAGAGACCTTGTGTCTTCTCCAAGCCAGAAGCTGTTCAGAAAGAGGTCAAACATAGTGGTGATATCCCCATTAACGTCTTGTTCTGTATAGGCGTTGTTTATAATCGCCACTATTACAGTCTTGTTTCCCGTTGAAGCTTTGGCTAAAGCAGATTCAAGCCCATCTTCTGAAGCATTAATGGTGTTCTACAATAAGAAATTGGAAAATTTAAATTACTTTGAAGCTAGGACGACAATGGATAATTGATTTGAAGTTTGATCTTACTGAGTCTGATGACGACTTGCAGAGGCGTTCATTCTGGACCAGAAATAATGGACTAGAAGAAGAAGAAGACTTGTACAGAAGAAACATTCCAAGCAAGAGCGGCAATACGATGACGAAATTCCCAAGTATTGTTTGTTTGGGAATATGATCCATGGGATTTTGCAGGGATTGAAGAATCAAGATATTGATGATGGCCAAAGCGAAGAACTTATTCAATGGGAATTTAGAGAGGGAGATAATAGTGAGGAGCTTATGGTAGAATGGTCATAAAATGTAGGTGATCAAGAATATAAATATATCAGAGAGAGAAAACGAATTTTCTTTCTTTCTATAATTCGACGGAAAATTGGGATGAAGATAGAACAAAAGGAAAAGAGGTTTCCCTTTTTATGATATAGAAAGCAGAAAGTGGAAATATATATATATATATATATATATATATATGTGTGTGTGTGTGTGTGTGTGTGTTTGATGGATTTAGAAATTGATTTAATTAACAAAAGTATCAAAGATTTGAACTAAATAGGTAAATTCTTACAATCCAATCAGACAAATTTTTATAAATTAAAGAACTAAATCAAAAATATAATATAACATATAAAAGTTTGAAATTTAAAAAATCTATGACCCCCCAACTCACGCAATTGCTTTTTATATTCATTTTTTTACATGTTTATTTGATTTTGGAAGAGACTTTTATTTGTAGAATGTCTTGGGGCGGACGTGAAAGTCTAATTGCACTATCATAGAAAATTTTGAAGTCAAATTCCCTCTATAAAACCAATTTATCTCATTCAATATAATCCTATGACGGTTTCCTTTTTTATCATTTAATCAGTATATATATAGAGTATTTATTTATCTATGTGATATATTTAAATAATAATCATTGGTTATTTCATGTCATGTAATTTTTTAACATATTTTTTTAATGAAAACATTCTCTAAAGAAAATTATTTTTCATTAATAATATTTTATACAGTCATTTAACATTTCACAAATTAATTGATTTTTAATTATTATTGCCATTAATTATTCCCAAGCTATAACGTACCAAACTTAATATATTGACAAAATAAAGAAAACTTTCTGCACTCTAACTATTTACAAAAACGGAATCAATTTG
The DNA here is from genome assembly GCA_037074485.1 of Delonix regia. NCBI lineage: Eukaryota > Viridiplantae > Streptophyta > Magnoliopsida > Fabales > Fabaceae > Delonix > Delonix regia. The sequence goes on from CM073459.1 coordinate 12,329,183, forward strand.
TATTAGTTTTATGTAATGAATGAGCAACTTGCTTAAATAATCTGACGGAACATTTTACAAAAGATAACAAGATTTAAGATATGTTCCGAAATGTTGCGACTTTTCAACTTGTTGCATTGAGCTCCTTTAATTGGCCTTTTTTTTTTATTTTTTCGCTACAGTTAAAAATAGTATTTACTAATATCCTCTGCGGTATATAAAAAAAAAAATTAACTCATATGCTATAAATCTTTCTTTAAACAAATTCTAGTCCTCGAATTTCTTCATTTTAAAAATATTGGATTGTTTGGTGTTATATATATATATATATATATATAAGGAAATCAAGTCATTATTGGCCCTGACTATAAAAACTTTACATGAATATTCTCCGTTATCTGAAATGAAAGGAAATAGTGATTCTCTTGTTTTCCTATTTAATGTTATCTTCTATTTCTTTGGACTATTCAAGTTGGGGCAATTATTCTTTCTAGTATTCATGCTTATTCCTCAATTTTCACCTCAACAATTTACAGCTTTACTTTAGTCTTAAATGAAATAATTTGATTTTTTATTTGTTGCATATAATAATTAATATTCTTTCTTGTTTTAATAATGATATTTAATTTTATTTTTTTGCTTGTTTTGATAACAATTATGAAACATGAACCGTTATTATCGTAAGGGTTCAAATTAAATGTTAATATCAAAACAAGAAAGAATATTAATCATTATGTCATCCTTTTATAATCTGGTAAAGGAAAATACTTTTTGGTTATATATATTTGACTTTAGTTATATTTTAGTCCTCAACAAATTAAAAGTCTTAAATGGTTCTATTTTTTTTAACTTAGTCTCAATTTAGTCTTTCACAAATTAAAATGTCCTCCACAATTTGATTTTGCACAAATTAAAGTTGTCAAATTGATTAGGTAACATAGTATGTTGTATTCTTTTTATGGATCAAGATGCTCAATGTGTGCAAATTTCGGTCATTTACCAAATAACTTGTTGAATTAAGTTTATCTATTTAAAATATTAAAATAAATGAAGCATTACTAACCCACTGTTGGAAATAACTAGTTTGATTGGTTGGGTAGAAATAAAATAGATATAATGGCTGAAATTAATTTGAATTTTTAATTTATAATATATTTTTAAAAATTAAATTCCAAATGATATGAATTTATGTACAAACCTAATTTTTTAGAAAATCTTTGATTTCTTTAAAACGGTTATATGTCTGTATAAAATCTTATTATAAATAATACTTGATTACGTATTAGAAATAGTTTTGGGAAACCAGAAAATTAATTAGTGGAACAATTTTCATATTCCTACTCTTTCTCTAAAACCTCTTAAAGTTCTTTAGGAGAATTTCCAAAAGGCAAATTATTATAATATGTTCAAAATTCCATGATTAATTTTACAAATAAATATTAAAAATTTATATGTACCAAGTGGAAATTTACTTACTATTTTAATTCATTATAACTTTTAAATTTTAAATATAACACATTAAATCGGATGACTATTTTATAAATCCAATATGTATTTATATAAATAATAAATACCCACTTGGTATCTAATTTACTCACATTATTTTGACAAGATACCCGTTTTATTGATTTGTTATTCCATCTACTATTTTTTTTTTTCTCTTCCCGCAAATTTTTTAAAATACTTTCTCCCTTCTAGACATTCCCAAAATTTCCCTCTTGTACCTAATTATTCCCTCATAAATTTTTGCCAATTTTCTCTCTCCTTCCATTTTCCCACAACCTTTTAATTAGAAAAGCAGAAGGATGGGTAGGGATCAATACATCATGCGTGACGCAAATTTTTGTTACGATGAATCGTGAATGGTTTTAACCACGAGGAACACCCCATTGTTAAGGATCATATTTGGGGACCAAAAGAAGAAAAATGAATGATAACATAATTATTCAGAGGTTGCTCAAAGGAGTAAAATATTATTTTATTTATCACTTATCAATTTATTTTTAATTTGATTTTTATTAAATTTTATTCTTAGTTCAGTCACTTATCATTCAATTCTTAATTTGATCATTAACTTATTTATCTATCCTCAATTTGGTCATTCACTTGTCAATCTATTTTCAATTTTCAATCTTAATTAAATTTAGACTAAATATGCTAATATTTAAATTAGTAAGGGACCAAATTAAGAATAGATTGACAAGTTGAAATAAAAATTAGTAAGTGACTAAATTAAGAATGATCTCATAAATGATGAACCAAAATGATATTATTTGTTTTTCAAAGTAAATGCTTAACTTTCTATATATAGGAGGAAAAAATTAAACCATTGAGCCAAAATCACATTTATTTATTTATTTTCAAATCATATAATCCTGAGAAAAGAGGTGTTAAACTAAGTGGCAAGTGGATTAGTGGATTAAATGGGTTAAATCATTTAACCCTCCTAAGTTTGGTAAGCTACAATGTTAAACTTAAGCCACTTGGTGGGTTAAACGAGCTAATCTGTTTAATCTAACCAAAAATTGAAAAAAAAAAGAATTTATAGGAAGAAAAAAAGAATTCCAAACAAAATATATTCATTTATCAAGCCAAATATTTAATTATAATGCCAAAAATTCATTCATATTGTCTAGGGTGGATTGAATATTGAATATTTATAGACAAAATAAAGATAAAAACTACTTGAGTTTATGTACAGTTGAACTTTTCACGAAAAAAAAAATCTACAAAATCTCTTAAATCAGTTAATCCTCGAATCCACCAAACTGGTCATTTTACCCATGATTTAAATGAGTCGGGTTAGTTTAACCCCCCATATATTAAATGAACTAAAAATTACAATTGAACCCACTATTTTGGTGGGTCAAATTGGTTCAACCCGGTAAGTTTAATCTATTTTAATGGCGAGAAAATTTAAACGATTTTTCTAGGTATTTTGCAATTTTTCATTTTATTTTTGAAAAGTTAGCCTTTGTATGCTAAGTAATAAATATTTTTTTGCATCTTCAATGGGCTTGGCAAAGACATCTTGTGTATGCTCGTGGCAAACGGCATGCTAATCCTATAGGTTTGAATATTATAAGCTAATCAATTTAATATTCTCATTGAGAAATCTATTGTACTAAATCCAATGTATTTACGTTATGTTGGCTGTTAAAAGTTTAAGGACTTTTTGGTAGCTTGTGTAGTGCTGTTCAATATTAAATACGATGACGCTACGATGACGTTTAATTACCTTCATGCATTTAGTATGGATCTCCTACAATAGAGGGTTTCTGTAGTTTTCTTTAATAATAAATTGTGACTATTCAATAAAAGTTTAATAATTCATTATATATTAAAAATCTAATCGCATCGATCAATAATAAAAATATAAATGATTGAATATTCATCAAATAATTAAAATAATTACTATAAGAAAAGGATACTGTAGAAGATTTGAAGGGAATAAATGAACATAAATACATTCAAAGTAGGGGACTTACATTGATCTCCTAATTACGGAAGGTTATTGATATCTAGCTAGGATCACTAATCGAATGAGATACCCACAGTTTATTGGATGTATCTCGGGTTTTCATAGTCTAAATTTCCTCTTGAATACAACTGCAGAATACTCACAGGTATTCTACTCAAAGCATCTCAATTCTATCTCTTATGAGTTATTGATCGTATAGTAGTTTAGCCTTATTTATAGAAGGCTAGCTAGGGCTAGGGTTTAGTAGTAATTCTTATAATTACTATTTTATCCTTATTTAATGAGCACCCTTTTTGGGTGGACCTGGTATAATATCTTAACATATTAATACCCTAGATATTATATGTTATTCTAACAAGATCTGAAGTCATTGATCTTAATTTAAATGAGAAAATGCAATAGTAGTACGAATTAGTTTAACTCTGCTCAAGTGTTAGCAGTGTTTGATTTAGTATGCTTGGTGATGATTATGAGAGTCACACTTTGAGATTTGGTTAGTTTCCATTGGATTCATTCTTGGAGATGATTATGGGAGAGAAAGGTAAGATGATTTTACACTTTAATCATGTCATCCTGTTATAGATTAACTAGTTGACTTAAATTAGACTTTGATTGAATTCAAGTCCATAGCAGTTCCTGCTTGTCCCTTAGGGTATACAATTAAATGGAGAAGACTAAGTCCATAAATGGTGGAAGATAAATTATGTGAAAATGGACTAGCTAGAATTGAAGTGCCAGCTTTTCTATGCTAAAGTTCACTAATTTTTACGACCAATGGTTTACATTTTATTTCTACAGTCCACCATTTATGGCAATAGGTTGTTTTCAAGAAGACCTCATTTTGGAAGAGGTAGATGAAGATAAGTAGCACATAGTATTTGAAACCTATAATAGAAGAAATTAGCTCAGAAGACAAAAAAGGTCACCACCAGGGTTTACGACAAGGATAAATCCAAGGGGATGGTTGCCTACTTGGATTTATATATGTAATATTATCTTATATTATTAATTTAGTTATTTAATTTATAATAGTTTGTCCCCTATAGATTGTAACAGTTTGTTTATCTTAGTTCAAATATTTGATCCGAAGACTTTCATCCCTTTTAGAATCAAATTCTAGATTCATCCTTGGACTTTACGAAGTGAGATACAAGTATGAAGGTAAAAATCCTTGAATGAACTTTATGAGAAATCATCAATATTTACAAAACAACCTTAGTGAAATGTTAAGTTCTCTTGTTTTTACGACCTACTTTTGTTTTTGGCAACCTAACAGGGATAAACTCTCTTGTTCATACAACCCTTCTTCTACTGATTAAATTTCCTTAAAATTCCTAAAAACTCACACACAAGGCAAGCTTTCAAGTTTTTATAACCTAATTTCAAGATAACCTTACAGGTTGAAAACTTAGCTTTTACATCTTCTACACTCTTTAGATTTTTCTCACAAGCAACGTAAAAGCTCAAGATTACTCAACTATGACTAACTCACTTATAACAATATAAACAATAAATCACAATAACAACACTTCATATGATAAGTTTCGAAATCCTGTATGTGTTCGTCTTCAGATGTCCTCATTTTTATAATAAAACTATAAGAACGGTTCTTGCACTTCAAATGTATTAAGAATTACCATTTAAAGTTTCATATCATCATCTTGAATGCATCGATGTCTTCTTGTCATTTAAGGCTTATAATTATAGGCAAAAATCCACTTTTGGTCATTTAAGTTTAATTGAGATTTCATTTTTATTCCTTAACTATATTGACTTTAAATTTTACTTTAAGTTTCACTTTCATCCTTTAATTTTATTTGTTTCTAGTATGGTTCTTTAATTTTAGTTTAAATTTCATTTGTTGTGACATGACTCTATTGTGAGCTTCTCTCAAAATTACAGGAATTTTGGTTGCATTAAATTTTGATACTTAATTCCTATTTGTTAGAGAGAAGATCTATGAATCTCATACTCATTGTGGATGATCCATTTACCAAGACGCACCCATTGGAGTTTTGCAAACATGTAACTCTTGGGTATATTGACAGTTGTTTTTTGATGTTTAAGTCTAAGAAAGTGTTAATACTCTAAGTGCATGTAACCAAAACAATTTCTTAAGCCTCTTGTTTTGGGTTTAGTGACTTTTTTAAAGCTTTCTTACTATTTAGTGTCGTGATTGCTAAGGAATTACATTGAATTGTTTTTTAGTAAGTTGAAGTATTATTTTGAAAAGTTTTGTTTTGAAGCATGCTTAAAGGCAAGCATGGGTTAAATGTGGGGGAATTTGTTGGTTTGCAATTTTTACTAGTTTATCTTTGTTTGCTTTAATTCTAATGTCTTCTAGGAAATCAAGTTTTGAATTGTTGTTTTGGGCTATGAATAGGTTTTTGGTCTTTTTTCATTGGATTAAGCATTAAAGTCAAAGGAGGGGAGTTATCAAAGGTAGAGAAGTTATGAACTGTAAAGTAAGTCGAGGGCATGACTTAGTTCCCTATTTTAAGTCAAAATTGTTTTGTCCAACTCATTTAAGAAATTTTTTCTCTCTTGGCCATTTTACATGCACAAGAAAAGTGGATATAGAAGATTGTGGTGGATAAGTAGATATTTTGGATTTTCTTTTCTTTTTTAGGGAAAAAGTTTAGAAAATTAGTTAGGAAGAAGAAAGGTTAAGAGGACTAACAAGGAAAGATCTTTTTCTCTCTTTAGGGCATATTATCTTATTCATCATCATCTTCTTACATTTTTTGGTTTTTAGATAGAGAAAGTGAGCATAGAAAATTTACAACATAGTATAAAAAATTTCGATTGGAAACTTTGGAAGATCAATACATATGTAACTAAGCTTTCTTCATCTAGCTAAAGAATACAAGTTTGGGCTTTTTCATGGCTATGAGATCTAAAATATTACTCTTATTCTCCCTTCTTTTATAGCAATTTTACATTTCAAGCTCATTTGCATTATCATTAAGTAAGCAGATGACAGGGATAGTTATTTATCTTATTGGATGGTATATACTTTCCATTTGACTTGACTAAATATTTACATATTTAATCAAACTGATTTTAGAGGACATTAATATTAAGGATTATGAAGATGCTTTTTTTTATATTGATGGAATGTCAAAACTAATTTGTTGAACATTTCTCTTATGTTTTGAGAAGTTAGTATTGTTATTCTCTTGACTTTAATGTTATTAGCTAATTCGATCTTAAATGATTATTAAAGGTTATTATATGATTAGAATTTGTTTGAAGTGCACTTCTTAGGTAATGAATTTAAGAGAAAATTAGGTTATTAGGGCTTGTTAAGTCAATGCAATCATGTCTTTTTTTAGTTTAATACTAATTTTAGGGTGACAATAATTTAAAAACAAAAAGAAAAGACTAAATGTCTTTTTCATTCATTCTTGCAAAGAAAGGTGAAGTGAAAAACAGGAAACTCTCCAAATTGGAATAATTGTGGGGAATTAAAGGATAAGTCAACAATTTTTTTATAAGTTTCCTTTTAATCTTTCTTCTAAAACAAGGCAACATGGAAATGTGAAACTTAAAAAAAAATAGAAAGATTGGAAATAATTGATAGATGGATCAATAATAGAAAAAGAAATAAAAACCAATGGGGAATCTTGCCTTTTTCCTTTCTTGGAATGTATGACATTATGAAGGATGGAAACTATAGAAAAGGGATATTAAAAAGAATTAAATGGTGATTTGATAATCCTTTTGGAAAATAAAACCTAGCTTTTTACTATAAAAAGGGAAAGGAGGTAACAAGAAGGAGAAAAAAAAACAAAAAACAAAATGGGCATTGTAAAGCTTTTAGCCTTCGTGCCATATTCTCTAATTTTTATGCCTTTTCCATGTATGGTGGAATTATTTTGACATGTGATTCTATGATGGAAAATATATAGGTTTGTGATGATTTTCAATTCATGATAAACATCTATAAATTCATTTCAAGCATGATGATTCATTTCAAACTTCTATAAATTTCTCTATGTGTGTGGAATTTCTTTGTTTCAACTAAGCTAATGTTGTTGCATTGTGTAATTGATCCCTCTTAAATTTGATGTTATAAATTATGTTGTTTCACCATTATAGCCCACACCACTTCAAAGATGCAAACATCAAATATAGTTGCAAGTCATTGCTTGGGTTCCATATTTCCCAAGATACATTTTGCATTGCTAAGTATGATAGTGTTTTCATTGTTTTCCTAAAATTTCCTAAAACTAATTTCTATATTAATGAAATTATATCTCATTCAATTGTCAAGGCATCATGCTCCCATTTATTGGATTAGATAAAATACATGGATTATAGTTCTCTTTATTTGTAATAAAAATGCATGGTCAAAAGCTTCTTTTGGACCTTTTTGGAAATTGATTTAAAGAATGCATTTTAATGCTAGAGGTTCTTTCAAAAAAAATTTTTGGTCCTCTTCCTTTTTGATTTCCATGCTAGTCTTGTTATTCCTCTTTGTTTTTTTTTTTAGTCTTTGTAAACCCTTCTTGATTTTGTTGATACTAGATGAGACTTAAACATACTTTTAACTAAATTCTTTGATCAGTTACAAATATTTCAAATACTGCATAAATATAACTAGTAAAGTTCTAGTTATAAGAGTAAAATATACTCTCACATATGTTCATTCAAGTCAGAAGTTTATAGTACATGCTTATATATCAAATAAAAGACAACAACCATCAAAAGTAAGGCAAAAATATTTACAATAAAAGAAAGAAAATCATATGTCCCCAATAGCCATTAAAACTTTAATGGGTTAACTCCTTTAGGAATGAAATTCCTATTGTAATGCCATATCCACCTTTACTACCATTGATGTTAATTCAGTCTATCGTGAATACTTATTCAATTTAGTATGACAAGTACTCAGCTTGCATGGGCTTAAGGTAGAGGCAATATGTTTGTGTCTTAAAAAAATATAAGAATAGATGAGTAAGAATAGCATTCCCAATAACATGAAAAAGTATATAAGATATTTGAAATATCAGAAAAATATATATAAAATTGTATTATGCATAATGAATTATATAAGTATAGATATACTATGGATGTATAATTCTAATTTCATGTAACTATCATAGGTAAATGATATACCAGACCATTAGGCATTGGAACTATCATACTTAGGAGATCAAGTCTCATGAACCTTGAAGTATGACACCTAACTGGCAGGCACGACCCCACCTTATGCTGAGGTGTCCCTCAAGTGGTGCCCAATAAGTTAGGTAATATAGTTTCTCATTTAAAGTATCATCTAATCCATTATATAGTTAAGGTTGGACAAGTTTGAAAGAGAACTACAAAATTTCTTTTCTAAATTTTTCTTCAAAACATTAGGTACTCTTGGTAGTTAGGGATCCCTTTTACATCTTAAAATCTAGTATATATTTGGTTTCCACTTTTCTAAGTCCAAATTAATCTAGGAGCCTTTAAACATACACATCCAATTTAAGTAACCTTGTGTTTATTTTCTTATTATGAAATGTAATTTATTTTCAAAATATTAAATAAATATTTACTATTTCCTAAATTATCAAAATCTCATAAATCATGGGCCCCTTCGTGCTAAGTTTTTTAAGAAAAGGCCTAAATTTAAAAATTTATAACATTCATTTTACAAATCCAAATTAAGCAAACTCAGTGTTTATTTCCTCCTTGAGAAGTCTAGTTTATATAGTACATTCTAATGAATTTTAAATATTTTCAATAGATACAAAATAGCCCTCAATGAAAATTACCTACAGAATTCTTAATCTAGAGTTGTCATAGTGTATGGCTTATATACTTCCTTAAATAATTTACTATAAATTTATAGCTTCTATTCTCCCTTATTCTATCCTTCTTTAACCTTTAATTGTTTCATAGACAGCCTTAGTATTAAAAAATTTAGGCCAAGGAATTAGAGGACAAAAGGAATGATTATGGAGTTCCTTAGTGCTTTCCAACTTCAAAGGTATTTTCAACCCCATAGCCAAACCCTTTCTCTTGATTTTCCATGAAGACCCATTCAAGTTGAAGAAAAGAAAAGAAAAGAATGGAAATCTAGGTTATTCTAATTCATTTTACCTGAATAACTCTTGAAGTCCCCTTGATGTTTTCCTTTTTCTCCTTTTCCTCCTTCCTTGGTATGTCTAAGAAGAGAGTGTGTATATGTGTATTGAAATGAGGGGAGTGTGGTGCCAGAAAAAGAAGAGAGAATGAAAGCAATTGAGTAGGATGTGTAGGAGAATTTGAAGATGTAAGGTAAGGTGTGAGGTATTTAAAGACATTCAATGGCTAAGATTTAATTAAGGCTTTTGGATCCTATAGTTAAAATGTGATCTAAGTGGATGGTTAGGTTTTTAATTACTTTAATCCAATGGTTGCTATTTAATCCAAATGGATGGTTAGGATTTAATGATGTGCTTTAATTCAATGGCTATAATTTAATCTAAGTGTATGGCTAGGATTTGATTACTTTAATCCAATGGTTGTAATTTAATCCAAATGGATGATTAGGATTTAAGGATGAGATTTTAATTCAATGGCTATAATTTAATCTAAGTGTATGGTTAGGATTTAATTACTTTTAACCAATGATTATAATTTAATCCAAATGGATGGTTAGGATTTAAGGATGTGATTTTAATTCAATGGCTATAATTTAATCTAAGTGTATGGCTAGGATTTAATTATTTTAATCTAATTATAATAATTTACTCCAAATGGATGATTAGGATTTAAGGATGAGATTTTAATTCAATGGCTATAATTTAATCTAAGTGTATGGTTAGGATTTAATTACTTTTAACCAATGATTATAATTTAATCCAAATGGATGGTTAGGATTTAAGGATGTGATTTTAAGTCAATGGCTATAATTTAATTTTTGTGTATGGCTAGGATTTAATTATTTTAATCTAATTATAATAATTTACTCCAAATGGATGGTTAGGATTAAAAGATTTGATTTTAATTCAATGGCTATAATTTAATCTAAGTGTATGACTAAGATTTAATTACTTTTATCCAATGATTATAATTTAATCCAAATGAATGGTCATAATTTAAGGATGTGATTTTAATTCAATGGTTATAATTTAATCTAAGTGTATGGCTAGGATTTGATTACTTTAATCCAATGATTATAATTTAATCTAAATGCATGGTTAGGATTTAAGGATGTGATTTTAATTCAATGGCTTCAATTTAATCTAAGTGTATGGCTAGGATTTAATTACTATAATTTAATCGAAATGGATGGTTAGGATTTAATGATGTGATTTTAATCCAATGGTTAAGATTTCTATGATTATGGCTTTTCCATAAAAAATTACCTTTTTACACTTGGTATTGACAATTTTACCCTTTACTTTGGTTAAATTATATTTTTGTCCCTAGCCTCCTAAGATAATTACAATTTTACCCCTTAGCAAAAAAAATTACTTATAAGTTATTATATTTAAATGCTTCAATTAGGTATGTTTATTTTTTCCTAATTCTTTCTAATCTCTTCATAATAATCTAATTTAGTAAGTATTACTAAATTAGGGATGTTACAGTCTTTGCTATCATTTAATTACAAATTGATACATATGTTAGTAGAGGTTTGTAATAGTCTCCACATGGAGCTCACATTGTTTATTGTGAAAACTTCACCCAAGTTGTTACTTATTGAGCTTAGTGTTTTGAGATGTTATCTACTCTTTAAATTGTTGATGCAACACTTTGATGCTTTTGTTATAGCCACAAGATAGAATTTACTTTAGGCTTCTTAAGTACCATATTGGAAGTACTATTACTAATTAATCCACTAATATCACAAAATCACATCGACCCATTACATCTAACATTGAAGACCTTGTTATGGGTGATATCTATTTGTCTATTATTTAGGGAGTTAAGCTATTGCTATATCTATTCATCTTAATAAAAATTATCTGTGATATAAATCGCACACTACTACTACAAAATTGAATTGATCAAGAAATAAATTTCCTAGTTAGATTGAAAGTTTAAATGCATGTTATTTAGGTAGCAATACATTAGCTAATCATTACTAATACAATTCCAGCCATTAATCTAATGATTTATTCTTTATCTAACTTGGCTCCCTGTCCAAAAGAAATTTTTAACCAACTCCATCAAATTTGGCCTCACTAACTTAAAATCTCAATGTTCTGTTTGCTTTAAGGAGGTGAATTGGATAGTTCTTCATTCTTCACTTATGTAAGTTTTATTGGTGATTAGCATCGAGTCATGCAACAATGTCATGGTAATTTAACTTAATTTCAACTCATTCATAGATTAGTACAATTTAACTAAATTGCAAGAATTCCTTGCATCAGTTGTTAACTTAAAAAAAAAATTGCCATTAAAAGACCCAAAAGTCACTAATATATATCTTAAGTCACGACAATACCGATGCTGCATGAGGTCCCGTAACTAAAAGTTTTTAGTGGTGACTTTAGTGGTACCCATTATTGCCACTAAATGTGAATATATAAAATGCTTTCATGGGGTAATGGTAGGCTTTCAGTGGTAACCATGGTCACCACTAAATGGCTTTAATGGCAACTATATAGTGTTGCCACTATATAGATTTAGTTTTAAGCATGAAAATGTCACCACTAAAGAGGATTTAGTGGTGACTCTGTACTAATTGTCACAAAAGCCTATCTAGTGGTGACTTTGTTTAAAAGTTTGTAGAAAATGACCCTAACCAATTCCTTCAAAAAACTAAGGAATGGGGACATAAAATGCAACATTATTCAGTGACAAAGCACTAAATATTTAGTAACTCAATTTTGTTGAAATTATTTGACTATATATTGAAAATAAATAGCAAAGTTCTTGTTGCATAATGAAAAACTCAAAAATTCATTTCATACAAAATATATGTATGCATATATAGACAAATATAGTATGCCATCATTTGGGGATCATTATATAGTCACAAATAACACAATAGTGTATCAAATCCAAGTTACCATACTTATCTATGTGCTATAGGATGGGAAAGTAAGCATATGATATCAAATTCTCATTACTAGCAACTAAGACCTCAAACAGAATAAACTTTTTGTTGACAATGCCTATCTGATTTGTTCCATCAAAGTAAAATAGATATTTAGTTTATCTTTTTTGCACATTCAAGCAAGAGAAGGGACACCAATTGAAGTAATAAATAAATGGCATCAATTATGGTCATACCCCTAGCATTTGATTGAAGATATTAAATTCTACTTAAGATAGAAACCAGCAACTAAACAAAGTAGAAAAATGCATAAGCCATAAATAAGGAAATTTCGTAGACTTACCTACAATCTAGAGTTGAAAAAGTAGTAAATTTGACATTGCAATTTAGCCACCCTATGTCACTATACATCATTGCATTTTCACTCTTTCTTAGCAAAAATATCAATAAGAGAATGCAAATAAAATATCCATATATCCATATATACAGAATAAACACCCTTCAGTAAACTTTATAACTAAGTCACAAATTTTTAAAGTGACAAATTTACTTACTCAGATATAATGACCTTGGTATTTCCAAACTCTGCATAAGCAGCTTTAGATGCAAAATTCACAACACCAATCCTAAAAATATCAAGTTAAAAAACTACGGTCCTCAACCATAAAACATTGTGCAAAAAATATAGAATCAATATTTCAAAGCAAAACTAAGATATTAAAGTAAATATGAGATTTCAAAACATATGCATTGATATTCTTTAGAAAGTTTGATGTAGTCATGTATCACATTACTATACAATATACATTCATACACATAGAAACCCTACTGCAAAATGCAATTTCTAGTAGTTTTATGAGACAAAAGGATCACTAGGGAGGAAAAGTATACACATTTGAACAGAAGAAAATCCACTATTTGAGTTTGAACTTATAACCTTCACTGTATGGTCTAAGTTAGGATGAAATACCCATCACATCAAGCTATCTTTCTCAAGATTGAGCCATCATAAGTGTCTAAGTAACTGTAAAGAAGCCTGAAATACAGTAATGCAACCCAATTTCGCTGTAGTTTAATGTTGCTCATAAACATGTTTAAAGTTTTAGCATATGATAAATATTTTATTCATTGACAAGTGAAAGGAATAAATAATAAATGAACTTAAATACATTCATAGATTCAGAGTAGGAGACTTACATAGATCTCCTAATTGTAGAAGCTTATCAAACTCTAGCTGGGATTACTGATCGAATGAGATAACCATAGTGTATTGGGTGTATCTCGAGTTTTCACAGCCTAAATCCGCTCTCGAATGCAACTACAGAATACTCACAGGTATTTTACTCAGAGTGTCTCATGTCTCTCTCTTAATGAGTTATTCATTGTATAATAGTCTAGCCCTATTTATAAAAGGCTACCTAGGGTTAGGGTTTAGTAGTAATTCTCATAATTACTATATTAGCCTTATTTAATGAGTACCCCTTATGGTGGACTCAATATAAATGAATGTTGCTCAAAGTTGGTACCACGGGTCAGAAAATTCTTTTGAGCCATCATAAAGGAACATCAAACTGTCAAGTCTAGAAAATTCTCATATAGTGATGATTTTGTTAACGTTTGCTTTCTTTGGATGGAGACTAACAGAATTGAGGAGCACTGAGATGAACAAATCGAGAAGCAAACTGAGAAGAAGGGAGATCGAGTAGATGGCAAACCATGGAGAGAGAAAAAGAGTGTACGCGGCACCACCGAAGAGAGAGAGAAAGAGAGAAGTAGAGAGAGAAAGGAGAAGGGGAGGACCACTGAAGAGGGAGTCATCGATGGTGATAAGTTGCTTCAGGTAAGGGATGGCTTCATGCATGCATGATAGCACTGTTCCTGCATTGGCACTTAATTCATGATGCAGATGCATGTCATATAATTTTTTTTTTTTGGGTTGTTATTGTTTCTTTTTGCTATTACTATTATAATTATCATTTTTTATTTCTTCGGTATTATAAGTAAAGTTTTAAGGAAGGCATCGTATGGGAACATTATTCTCCTCGAGTACTTGGGGTCATGTGAGATTTTAATCTCCTTAGACCCCAAAAATTGGTATATACTTGCTTAAAAAATAATAACCATAATAACGATGCAAGAATAAAAATTTTAATTAAACACTTGCTATTATTTATAAAATGATTTAAATTTGTGCTTTATAAAATTTAATTAATTAAGAAGTGCCACGTGGGACTTGGGTCTCCTTAGGCTCCGGGGAATCGATCCTAGTAAAACAAAACCGAAAGAATTTTAATTTCAAAATCCTTAAAAAAATGTGAAAATAAAATCTCGAAAGTTCCCAAATATTTTATTCCATACTTTTTGATTGCCATGTGAGATTGCTCATCTCCTTAAGCATCCTAGGGTTAATTAGTAGAGACTGTGTGAGACCTGAAGTCTCCTTAGGTTTCAAAAATTAACATTTAAAATATTGTGATGAATTAATTATAGAAAATAAGGATGTTTGTCTTACATAGTAAGTAACTAAAAAATCCTAAAATTATTTTTCATGTTAGTTTTACTTTGAGTTTCAAATAAATTCTAATTTTAAAAAATATATATGCAAAAATCATAAATTCAAAAATCATAGAAATATTTTTCCATTATAGTTTCAAATACAGAATAAAATCTAATAATATATATATAAATTAATTAAAAGTCCTATTAATCATAATCTTACTTTTAAAATTAGAAAAATCCAGAAACCTAACAAAATATATAAATTCAAAAATTTCGAAAAATGGCTTTCCGTTAGAATTTTGTTCTAATTTCAACAATAAATTCTAATTTTAAAAATCCAAAAATACATAAATTCAAAAATCTATAAAATGATTTTATTTTTGTCCTAATTTCAATGATAAATTCCATTTTTGAAAATCCATGAATTTAAAAATTCAAAAAATAAATAAATAAATTCCCAAAAATTCTAAAAAAAATCTTATTCCACAATCATTTCGTTTAAATTTCAAAATAAAGATTTGAAATACAAAATTTAAAAACAATTAAAAAGAAAAAAATTGAAGAGATCAAGAGATATAGATTAATCAGGTTGTTGTAAATTAAAACATACAAACCAAATCCCAATTCGATTTTGTTTACGAAAATCTGTTTAATTTAAACCCTCCTATTCTCATAACAAAAATTTACAAATAATCAACCAATAGACATGCCTTTTTGGTCAAATTACATGGACTTTGATCCCTATTATGGGGTACGTAAGCCCTAGACTTTCATCCTAAGTCAAGTCTGCCCTTTGTAAATATCTATCCATTTGCTTCTATTATTGTCAATTTTATCTTCTCTGTTTAACGGGTATGCATGTCAATAAAGGATAATTGAGATAAATTTAATGTCATATTCTATTTCAGCTAACTAGTTTAAGGTAACCATCCTTATGGATGAGTGTTATGGGGTGCCTAACACCTTCCCCACACTCAAATTGACTTTTAAACCCATCTTTGATTTCGTAGACCATTTTGCCTTTTCTTTTTATTTTAAATTGGTTTTCCAAAGTTTTTCGTTAAAAATTTTAGTGGCGACACCAAATAAATCAATTTTCAAGATTCATTTTGGGAATTAATTTCAAACTCTTTTTTATTCTTCTTGTTGAAAGGTCAGTTATGACAACTAACATTATTATTAATGTAAGATTCATCATCTCAATCCATAGAAATAAAACCTTTGGTTACATAACCAAAACCATAAAAAACTGAGTCATTACTCAATTTAACATAATTGTCATGGAAATACAAATCATAGCCTAACCTAAGTAAAACTAAAACTAAAATAACATTTCGATGAATTTGAGGCACATAAAGGACATCATGTAAGATTAGGTCTTGACCACCATGCAAGACTAACTTGGATGTTCCAATCCTTTTGACAATAACCTTAGTGCTGTTGCCCATATATATCTAGAATACTCTATAAGGAACTCGTAGGAAGTCAACAAAGGCATCAGGATCCTGCGCTATGTCGTTCATGGCTCATAAGTCTATAATCCATACAAGATAAGATTTAGTAAGCATAATTGAGCTAGAAACACAAAGTTCACTAGCATAAGCAGTGTAGATTACCTTTTTGAAAGGCTTAAGGCAATCACTCGCATAGTGTCCTTTCTTTTGGCAATTGAAGCACTTAACTTTTATCGCATTCACCTTTCATTGCTTCCTTTTGCCTTGCATATTAGTCTTTGGCTTTTTCTTAGGTTAAGCTAGTTTTTTGTTCTTTCCCCAGCTTTTTCTCTTTGAACCACGTCTTTCACTTGAAGTTGCCATGTGCAACTTAGGTATCTGCTTGGTTGATTCAAGCTTTTCTTCCACGAGTTCGTGGTGTCTCTGGACATCTTCCAGAGTCGTGATTTTGTCATTATGAGTGTGATGCAACTTCATATGTTTCCATGAACTAGGCAATCTGTTAAGACATTTTCAGCATCTTTTAACTCAACGATCATATTTGACATTAGCCTTAGATGTTTCCTCATTGAATGTTCTCAGCATTTCTTATATCAATCAAATTTAATCATTAGAGAACACAATCTGGATACGGATGTAGTTTTGAACCTCGTTCTTAAAGCATTCCAAAGCCCCATAATGCTTTGGTGGTCTTTAAACTCCCTTAGGATGTCATCATCCATAGTGTTTAGCAATGTAATGCGAGTAGTGAAGTTTTTTTTCTTCCAAGCGTCATAAGCTTCACAGTCCTGACTATGTTGGGCCGTGTTTCCAGCTTCTGGCTCTTCCATGACATTATTGAGAGCCTCAAAAGCCTCTTGTTCTTCTAGGAGATATTGGACTTTTGTACTTCAGATCTCATAATTGTCACCATTTAGCTTCAACCCCTTGTTGAGCTCAACAACAATATTTTTGGAAATTGTAGTCATTCTTTATAAAAAGAAATATAAACTTAAATCAAGATCAGATAATTAAAACCATGCAAGATTTAATGTTCACCATGCTTACAAATTATGACACTAAGTATCATATGATTAAGCTAATTAACCCATGCATAACCTGGAGTCGAAAGAGCACGAAGTGCCAATCATTGTCCTAAGGTTGTATGCAAGGTGTAAATCAACGAAATGAAAATACAACTAAGTGTCTTAATCATGCTACAAACAAATTGTAAATCATGATTTTTCAAATGCTAAACAAATTAACATTCATTTACTAACGTGTTAAACTAATCAGCACATTAATAAATCAATATATAATGTTAAACTAATCAACATTATTAAATGCATAATGTTAACTAATTAACATTATACATCTAAATTTTCTATTGGAAGAAAATTGATAAAAAAATATTAAACTAGGTAATCACATATTACTTGATTGAAATTAGGGATTTAAAAAATTAATTTTTCACCAAAAATTAGGGATTTAACAATTAGGCATCTAATTATTATTTTTGGATGGGCCACATGCCCGATTAAAAGAACAAGGCCCAATTCTAAAAGAAAAATTAGCCCAAAAATTTTTTAAAGGCCCAAAACAAAAAATTTAGGCAATGAGCCCAAACCAAACTCTGTAACCCATTTACTTAAAAAATTTTAGGGTTTTAGATATAAAAAAAAAAAATTTGGGTTTCTGAATTTTTTTTTTAAATTTTCTAAATTTCAGAATATTTATTTCTTTTAATTTCAAAAAAAATGCTACAGATTTCATCGTCTTCCTCCCTCCTTCTTCCTTCCCTTTCCCTGCCACCATAGATGCTCACCGGCAGGCTTGCCAGCAGCCATTCATGGGTGCCGCGATGCTACATCTGTAGGTGAGGTGGCCAACATTGAGTGTGGCAACGAAACCATCTGTATAAGCATCTCAAAAGGGGAGCGACTAGGTGGCTGATGATGAAAATTTATTGAACTTCTCATTGCTTCTTCGTTGGCGGGGAGTAGAGAGAGTCACTCTCTCTCATACCTCTCTCTCTTGCCCAATGCAGGAGGTGGCAATTTTTGCTTAAAGGGTATGGCGACGTGGTCGCTGGTTGCTTCCCACTATCAGGTTGTACCAGTGACCACTGTTGCCGGTGACATATATGAGAAGGAGCCAGAAGCTTTCCATCGTTTTTGCTCAGGCGACTAGGGAAGTTTTCGAATATATATATATATATATATATGTATTATTTGTAGTATTGAAGGGCGCCAATGACATGGTTGCCGACAACAGAAGGTTAGTTGGGGGTCGCCGAAGGTAGTGAGGAATTTTAGGAAGCTGCCAGTGAGAGTTTCATCAAGAAAAAAGATACTTCTTCAAAAAAATTCATACAAAAATATTTTTTCAATTAAAATAGCCCCAAATAAAAATATGATCCTGATAAAGTATGCAATTGATTAGAAAACTAGCCTAAGGCTTTAATACCTATGAAGGAAATACATAATAAATGAACATAAATACGTTCATAGATTCAGAGTAAAAGACTTAAATAGATCTCCTAATTGCAGAAGCTTATCAAACTTTAGGTGGGATTACTGATCGAATGAGATACTCACAGTGTATTAAGTGTATCTCGAGTTTTCACAACCTAAATTCCCTCTCGAATGCGACTTTAGAATACTTGCGGGTATTCTACTCAGAGCATCTCAAGTCTCTCTCTTAATGAGTTATTCATTGTATAATAGTCTAGCCCTATTTATAAAAAGCTAGCTAAGGTTAGGGTTTAGTAGTAATTCTCATAATTACTATATTACCCTTATTTAATGAGCACCCTTTATCAGTGGACTCAGTATAATATCTTAATAGGTTTAAACCCTAGATATTATATGATATTCTAACAACAAGTAAGAAAGAGTAGAAATAAGAAATTCTTATAATTTTTTAATAAATGAAAGCTAAAAAAATTTAGACAAAATTCACGTTTTCACCTTGAAGATAACTAATTAACCAATTTAATCATCTAAAATACAATCTTAGAATATTCGAAAAAAAAAGAAGGAAAAGTATGGTGAATCAAAAGCCATTAAAAAAATCACTTGTAATGTATCATAGAAGAATATCATCCAATTGGTGGATCATACATATCTATTATGTTCATAAAAGCATATATTGTTTATTTGCGTCAGGTAAGGTACTATGCATATACCTGATTGTCCTCGCGGCTTGACAACCTATGTTGGTGCATCATAGTCAGGAGACTATTACAACTAACAACAAGAATAAACAAAAATGTAAACAGTGAGAAACAAAATAAAATCTATAAAAAAGCAAATAAATTATTCAAAAAAATGATCCAATTACAACTAGATTAGAAAATGCAAATTTAACTAACAATCACAACCTCCTCCTTTTTAATTCCATGTAGCTAAGATACAAGAAATCCAAGTAGGTAAAATAATGTTATAATGAAAGTTTACAGTCCAAGTATTGTCCTCTCTTATTACATCAATCTCAACTTCCATCTCTCGGGATTCCTTACATTTCCTTATAATAATTGAATAAAACGAAAGATAGTGGAATTTGGTACTTAATAAAGGTAATGACCAACCACAGGAAATGTAGAATTTAAGTTCTCACAGTCAACTATTAAAAAACTTAACCTATCAAGAAAACTGATAATTTAAATGATAAAATACACTAACAAACTTATTTTAAATAATTTTTAATTTTCTTACAGTTATCTTAGATACAATTATTTGAATGAACTAATTGCAAGAACAAGTATCTAAAAATTATTATGGACCTACTTATGTCTATCTCCTTGCCAAAAGGCAAAAGTCTCTTGGACCCACGGAGTGAAATTTGGCTAAGCTCCATGTACCAAACCTTTACAGTGCTTAACAGATAATACTCTACTTACTCTAATATTTATAATCAAGGAAAAGAATAGAATAAACACTTTCTAGAATATGGATTCAACAGAAGATTATTAATTTTTTCTTTTTTTATTTGGTTATTCTATTTGAAATATAATGGCGGATGACAGTAATTTAAACACACTAATTTTAGAGTTAGTACTTGAGAGTAATTATATTCCTAAATGCACCAAATTAATATAAAGGACTGTCCTTAAGGATTTTTAAAAATAAATCTAATTTAAAGCATGCAAACTTGCCCCAATAATATCCATACCATATAATTAACAAGGTTTGAGTTATCTTCTTATCATAGTTATCTCAATGACACACGCAAATCAATTTAATTAATGCAAAGAATTTTCTCTAATAATGCCCATAGAATAGTCAAATCCACCTTAACAAGGAACCTATTATTGCAAAGCAAGAACGGTGGACACGCAACCATGTATAGAACCTGACGGTTTATACAATAACTTGAACACAACAATTAATCTAATCTGAACGATTCATGTACTTCAATGTAAGTAAATGAAATTGTAGCAATTCGACTAGAAGAAACTACCTTTAGCATTGAATTCTTCAGATAGAAATTGGTGTAGTTCATAAGAAGGAGAAATTGAGCAACCATTAAAGAAGGAGAAGGAAACTCATGGAGTGGATTTAGTGACAGCGAATGAGAAGGCGACACCTGGAAAGGGGGAAGGGTGTTTAGCATGATGGTTAATGGATCATGGGGGTAGCGAAGATGTCAAGCTCTCTTTCAATCCCTTTATATTTTTTGTGGCTAGGGTTTATGGTTCGAGAGAGAGTTGACGCGAAAGGGGAAAGGATGAGGGAGGAGCAGCTTAGTAATTTCAAAGATGAACCAAAATTCTAAAAAAAAAAAAAAAAGTGGGATCGAAAGGTGAAGTTCGTTTTGTATTTTTTAAATTTCAAATGAACATAAATTTCAATTTTTATAGATATTATAATATTATTGATACAAAATACAATGATATTTATTAATATAAATATGTATTGAATATATATTATATATTGATTTATTAATATACTTTTTATATATCTTCATAAAACTATATATTTTAAATATGTATTTTATAAATTTATTATATGTAATATTAATTAGTAATATATAAAATAAATAATATTACTAAATAACATTAATCTATAACTAATTTATTATTGAAATTACTATATATATTTTTTTGGGATTAAGGGTGGAACAATTTGCATGTCATTTTAAAATTGATAGGAAAAAAAATGTATATATTATTTGAAATCAAAATTGTTTTTTCGACCAGGGTAGCCACTGTTAATTTTTACTTTTATGATTTATTATAATTTATTCTTATTTTATTTAAAGAAATTTTAGTTATGATAGTTTTTAAAAAATTTCTTTTTAAAAATTCTTTTAATTATTTCTATTTCTAATCTTAAATTTTTAGTCATTCCAATTTCAATTTAAAACATTTTCAACTTCTACTTTTAAAAATTGTTTTCCTTAATTAAAATATTTAGAAGAAAATTTTAAAATAAAAAAGAATAGAGTCGGCCTGACTCGATCATGAATCGAACATTATTAGGTCTCAAAGTAAAAAGGTAGCCTAGTCATATAACCAAGTTTGATATCAGGTCATATTCAAACTCGGCCCGTGAACACCCTTAGTTTCAAGGGTCATAAATTATTTATTTAAATATTTTAAAATTTTCATATATACAATTTCAAACAAGTTCAATTTATCAAAATAAATTTTCAAATTTTAAAATAACCGTTTCCTAACTATTTTGTATCAATATAACTCCTTATTTTTTAGCATTGCTAATGTTGAATAAAAAAAATTAGTGATTGAGTTGGCTTTAGTGGTAACATTTTTGTCGCTATAAAAGATATTTAGGGGCTACTAGAGTGATATCAACACTAAATATCTTTAGTGGCAACCTTTTAAGTCGTCATAAAAGACTTACAGATGACTTAAGAGATGTGTCACTAAAAGTCTTTAGTGAACACATTTTTGGTCACCACAAAAAGATTTTTAGTGATGACTTAAGAGATTTTGCCACTGAAAATCTTTTGTGACAACATTTTGGGTTGTCAGTAAAAGTCTTTTGTGACAACTTAATAGTAGTTGCAACTAAAGGTCTTTTGTGGCAACCAAAATGTCACCACTAAAAGTGTACTTTTTTGGACAGAATTTAAGGTCACCACTAAAATTACAATTTTTTGTAGCGGTTATTGCAATTATTCTTATTATTAAAGTTATTATTATTGTTATTGTTATTGTTTTCATATGTTATCATTATTATTGTTATTGCTTATTTTATCTCCTCAAATACTTTTGTTGAGATTAATCCTACCTAAATCATAGTTTCACTTTTGGTCCTTATCTGTTAATCCATTTAAATTCACAATTTGGTTGCTTCGACCCTAGAGTTCTAACTTGAAATTCTCTCATATCACTTGCATCAAATCAATTTATCTTGTTTTTGTGTGGGGTATCTATGTGTGTACATATTTATACATTGACAAACCTACATATTCCCTTGGCAAAAACTCCAACACTATGTTCTCCAAAAGTTTTTTTAATAATGGTGAGCATTTGAACTTACTACGGGGAGTACTATATTGCAAATTATGACTTATATTAAAGAATGAAAATGGGAAGAAAAAGAAACACAAATTTCAGTGAGGCTTAATGTCAGGATTCAAGCCCTAGACATGTGGGATGAAAACTAGAATGCTAAGCCTATTTTTCCAGGCTTGACTATGAACCTTGCATTTTGTCTAGACAATTTTTAAAAAAGTGTATTACTTTAATTTAACTTGGAGTTAAATTCAACTTAATCTTTTAGTTATTTTACCATTAGAGTCAAAGTTTATTTTTAGTCATTTTAATCTAATTTTGAGTGGATCCAATCATGTGTTTTTTGGTTTAATTCTAATTTTCAGGAGTCAATAATTAAAAAACATAAAGAAAAGACTAAATGTCTCTTTTATAGAATCCAAAAAGTTCTAATGGAAGAATTCCCTAAATATAAATTTCTTTTAGGAAATTTAAGGGAAATAAAGTAACGAGATTAAGCCACAAGATTAAACTTAGGACTAAAAATTTGGATTTAATTAATTATGATATTTTAATATTGGAAAGAATTTTATGCAAAATAAGCTAAGCTACTATTTGATAATATTTTTGGACTATTAAAAATTATTTTTTACCATAACTTGGTAATATTATACATAGCAACTTGGTGATTTAAAATCCATTTGGGCTTACTAATATTCTAAGAAGTGTCATACTTAAAGGAAGGAAATTAGCAAAATACATAACCACTATTAGGAAGAACAAATTAATTTTTATAGGGACTTGGCAAATAATTAAAAGAATTATTAACCATAAATTGATTTATATCACTAAAAATGCTCTTCGAATATTTCATACTTATTCTGGAATGAAAATTGAAATACAAGAAGTAACGTATTTCCTTGGGCAAATAATCCTATCTAAACGACACATGTAGCAACTAAGTAAACAAATATAATGACATTGTGAAAAGTAATGTGCTAGACGTATAATAAGGAGACATCCCCGTCGGAATCGACCTTTCAATGGAAAGACTAGAAAAGGAGGATTTGATTGATTTTCAAAATGAATCATGAAAATCAATTTATTGGAGTCACCACCAAAATTTTTAATGGAAAATTTTGGGACGCCAATTTAAAACAAAAGGAAAGGCAAAGTGGTATGCGAAAATAGAGATGGTTTGATAGTCTATTTAAGTGTGGGGAAGGGGTTCGGCAGCCCGCAACACCTGTCCATGAGGACGGTTACCTTAAAGTAGTCAAATAAAATAGAATATGACCTTAAATTTATCTCGGTTACCCTTTTTATTGACATAAATGCTTGTTAAACAGAGAAGACAAAAACAACAATAATGAAAGCAAATGAATAGATATTTACAAAGGGCGGACTTGACCTAGGATGAAAGCTTAGGGCCTACGTATCCTGTGATAGGGATCAAAGTCTACGTAGTTGGACCAGAAATGTAGGGCAATTGTTTAGTGTCATATAGTTTTGTAAAGGGACAAGATAGCTGAGATCAAATAGGTTTTAGTAAACAAATCAAAATAGAGATTTGGTTAGTGTAAAATCAATTCAACCTCACTTCCTTACTCCTTTTATTTCTCTTTTCAGCTTCTGGATTTTTTTTCTTTTTCATTTGGAAAAGTGAGGTTATTGTGAAAAAGGATTTTTGGGATTCTTTAATTACAATTAACAAGAAAAAATAAATTGTTATTATTATTATTATTATTTTATTTTCTTAGGATTGTTTAATCTTTGTATTGAACATGGACATTAATTTTCAAGGCCTAAGGAGACTAAGAATCTCTTGCGGCCTTTACTAAGTTATCCACAGGTGCCTGAGGAGAGTGACATTCTTACGCGGCAATCTAGAATAAGAAAAAAAATGATTTGTGGTTTTTATTCATCTTTTTTTTTTAAAGAACCAAATTGACGAATTTAAATTCGTTTTCATGGACAAAATAATATTGAGACTTGATGATAGGTTTTAATTTGTGAAAATTGCATAATCTCATTTTCTTACTTTCTTCATTTTCACTTTTCAATTTTCAGATTTTATTTAACCTTTTAAAGTGAAATTATAAAAAAAGAGTGTTTTTAGGGTTTTTGAATTTTTATATTATTATTCATTATTAGAGGTTTATTTTATAAAATAAATTCAAAAAGGAGTTAAATAAATTTAGAGAATATTTTTTTGTAATCAAAATTCTTTGTATTAATTTTATAAAAGAAGTGAAATTATTAAAGGGGAATATTTTGGGCTTTTTGGATCTATATTTTTTTTATTTCTTTGAAAGTAGGGATTTTGTTTCAAATGTATTACTGCCCTTTTATGAAATCACATATTAACTTCGAAAACTTGAGGAGACTAAAGTCTCACGCAGTTTCTACTGGTTGATTCTCAAGCGCTCATAGAAACAACAAGTTTCACACAATGACTCTTAAAAGCACGAATAAACTATTGAAATAAAAATAAATAACATGTATAATAAAATAACAAGAAAACACATGCAGACCCATCATTTTGACTTCATTTGGACGTTTACACTGCCATGATTATAACTGAAGAGGATCATTGTAACATAGGTGGGTTTATTACTATTATCTTTTTGTATATTATTTATTATTATTATTATTATTATTATTATTATTTTGCATCAATCATAATAATCACTCCCTCGTGTTATCAAATAGGTAGAGAAAATAATAGAGTTAGTGCAGAAAAGCTTCTAAACACAAATGTAATGAATTACCATGAAAACTACCCCACATTTTATTCATTACTGTATATAAAGTTTACCCTTTTCCTTATACCAAACCCATCATAATTGAAATGAAGGTGTCGTGTTATTACTGAAACCCAGAATGAGATAGGAACCATGTAAATGCCATGTAATAACCTCATGAACAAAGCTTCAACATAAAATGAATACCCTACCTAAGGTTCATGGTAGAAACTAAAATAGCTCTATAATTCACATCTTCATTGAAAAACAAAGCAAAGAAGCAGTTATCTAACAAATGAACACTACTAAGGACTCCCAACTTGTAAACTAGTAAATGTAGCTGAAATAAAGAGTTCGAGAGTAGAAAAATACTTGGTGCCGAGACAATGGACTATGATTTTGTCATCTTTCCTTTTGTTGTTCGTTTGTGTTGGTTTTGCTCTTTATTGGTTTTAAGTTCCCACTTCCTCGACTCCTCTTTTTCTCTTAAAAAAAGAAGCCTCTTCTCCCTCCTCTCACGTTTTGCTCTCCTTAGCTCTGCTATCTATCTTTTCTCTCAGCTTGTCTTGTTCTTACCCTCTCAAACTAGCTACTCTTCTATCTGGTGTTTAAAAGGAGCTGAGAACTGAACTGCTTCCTTTTGTAGTTCTTTCACTGTACCTCTCTCTATTCCTTTTCTAGCCCTATTTTAAAATGTGAGAGTAGGACTTCTTCACGTTGTCTCTCCCCCTTTTCTCAACTCAAACTTCTTCCTCAGTATTTCTTGGTTTTCCCTAAGCACCACCTACTCTTTTACTTGTTCTCTTTCTTCACCTCGTTCACTTTCGCCATTCTTTCTCTATTTTGGGTCATGTTGCAGAGGTTTAGATGTTGTATTCTCCTCCTTTCCCTCTCAACTCTTCCCTAGTTTCTTCCTCTTTTCTCAGCTCTAGTCTCTCTTTTCTATAAGCTCTTCTCCTTCCCTGTTTGTTACTCCTTATTTCATGGCCGAAGAACAAGGGTCTCCTATCTTAGGTCCTCCCTCTCTTGAGCTCGACTCCTCCCTCTCTCTCCTCTCAATCTCTCCCTCTACCTCTTTAGCTCTAGTCTCTCTCTCTCTCCTCGCGGTCTCTTCCTCTTCCTCTCTTTTTTTCTTCGAAGGTAAGCTCTAGCCCCCCCCTTTTTTAGTCTTTTCTTTTTCTTTTCGTTTTTTCCTTTGAAGGTCTCTAACTCCTCAACCCCTTCTTACTGCCCTTATTTTTTGTGAAGAAAATAGAGGTGCCCAGCCTTCCTCTTCCTTTTCTCAGCCCTTGATCTGTCTCATATTTTTGCTCAACCTTCCTCTTCTTGATTTCTTAGTCTATCTTATGTTCTTGTTTAGACCACTTCTTCTCGATCTCTCTGTCTCTCTCATGTGAACCTCTCATGAACTCCACCCCTACCTCATTTCTTCCTTGGCCCTTTTATAATGAAGAGCCTCCCCATGTGTCTTAGCTGCCCATCCTTAGAAACCAAGCCACTATGTCACTGAGAAAATTAGGCTCGAAAGGCAAAGTCCAATAACTACTAGTTACTTTTCTTTGATCATATTTAGCTGCTCATACTATGTCTTGACCCATTTACTTTCCTTTAGGTTAGACTCTATCAAAAGTTGAAAAGAAGGGATCTCAACTTCAACTGGGGTGATAGCCTTCTTGCCATATACTAAAGAGTAAGGAGTTGCCCCTATAGATGTTTGTATTGTCGTACGATACCCATAGAGAGCTCGGGGTGCATCTCATACTAGTCTTTATAAGTGATTGTCATCTTATTGATGATCTTTTTAATATTTTTATTTGTTGCCTTAACTGTGCCATTCATCTGTAGGTGATAGGGTGCGAAATTGTAATGCTTAATCTTAAACTATTCATACAACTTTTTAATGTTAGCTCCATTTAGATTAGGAGCATTATTAGTGACAATCCTTTCCAGTATCCTATATCGACATATGATGTTCAATTTCAAGAATTGGAGAAAGACCCTTCAAGTAATATTAGAGAGTGAACATGCCTCTATCTATTTTGTGAAGTAAGTGATGGCTACCAAAATAAATTGGTGTCTATTATATGCCTTTGGATTAATCGAACCAATCACATCAATTCCTCACATTGAGAATGGCCAAGGTGCTACAAGGTTATGTAATGGTTGGGGTGGAGAATTGATCCTATTGGCATATGTCTGACACTTATGACATTTCCTTACGTAATCAATGTAGTCCTTCTCCATGGTTAGCCAGAAGTTTCCACACCTTTGTATCTGTCTAGTTATGGTATGGCTATTAGCATGGGTTATGCACATCCCCTTATGAATCTCTACCATGATTCTTCATGCTTTCGATGCATCCATGCATCAGAGTAGTGTGCTATCCCATGACCTTTTATATAACACTTCTCCGCTAAAGAAGAAATTCATTGCTAATCAGTGAACGGTCTTTTGATCATTCTCCAATGCTCAAGCTGGATATCGTTGACTCTAGACACATTTTTTTATGTCGTGAAACCATGGTTGTCCATCGCTTTCTTCCTCCACATTCAGGTAGTAAGCTGGGGTACCTGTATTGGCAACATATTGACCCCACAGTTTAATTTGATCATTACAACAAGAGTAGCCAATGCATCAGTAAACTAATTTCTATCACAGGTCAAGTATGTGAAGGTTATCTTTTCAAACTTTGAAGTCAATTCTGTTAGGTACTTTTGATATGGGATTAGTTTGGGGATCTTTGGTTGCCATTCTCCCTTTACTTGATAAATTATAAAGGCTGAATCTCTAAACACATTAAGATCTTTGACACCTAATGCTAAGGTTGCTTGCAAACCATTGACACAGGCCTCATATTCTGCCACATTATTCGTGTACTTGAAAATAAGTTTAACTGCCATTGGATACTATTTACCTTTGGGGAATGTTATCACAACCCATAATCTGTTGTCGTGTACATTGGCATCCCCATCAAAATATGTTGTCCACTTGACATCCTTTGGTTCATCTTCCTCGGCTATCAGAATATCCTTATTTTGGAACTAAAAGTCTAAGGGTTGGTATTCATCTAAGGGATTAGTGGCCAAATGCTCAACTATAATGCTTCCCTTGATTTACTTGCTAGTTATATACTTCACATCGTATTTTGAACGTATCATTTGCCACTTAGAGACTCTTCCTGATACGTAAGGACTCTAAAAAATGTATTTGATTAGATCCATCTTAGAAATCAACCATGTGACATGGTATAACATATACTACCTCAGTCTCTTTGTGGTCTACATAAAACTGTAATAGGTTTTCTAAATTAATGGATACTGCGACTTATATTCATTAAACTTCTTGCTTATGTAATAAATTGCTTGCTCTCTTCTTTCTGACTCATAATGTTACCCTAATACAGCACCCATGGACTCCAGTCGGATTGTCAGGTAAAGGATAAAAGGTCATCCTGGGATAGGTGGCACCAAGATAGGAGGATTCAAGAGGTATTCTTTTATCTTGTCAAATGCCAGTTGGCGAGTCTCATCCCATTCTCTCAATTGGTTCTTGCGTAATAATTTGAATATTGGTTTGCAACTGGCAGTCTGGTTTGCAATGAACCAAGCTATATAATTCAAATGCCCCAAGAACCCTCGAACTTCTATTTCCATATTAAGTGGTACAAATTGCCTTAATTTTATCAAGGTCCACTTCTATTCCCCATTTACTGACAATGAATCCTAAAAGTTTCTCTGATGTGGCCCTAAATACTTTACTGGGATTTAACCAGAGTTTATACTTCCATAGCCTTTCAAAGAGCCTTCACAACAAAACCACGTGACTCTCTCGATTAGTTGATTTAGTGACCATGTCATCCACGTATACCTCTATTTCTTTATGCATCAAGTCATGGAATAGTACTACCATCACACGTTGATAGGTTACCCCAACATTTTTAAGCCCAAAGGGCATTACTTTGTAGCAGAAGGTTCCCTATTAAATGATGAAGGTGGTTTTCTCTTTATCATCGGGGTCTATAGAGATTTGATTGTAGCCAGAGTACCTATCCATGAAGGAATACCTAAAGCTTCTTGCTGTATTGTCAACTAAAACATTAATGTGGGGTAAAGGAAAGTGATTCTTTAGGTTGGCCTGATTTAAATCTCAATAATTGACACACATTCTCACACACCCATCTTTCTTTGGTACAGAGACTATGTTTGCAACCTATTGAGGGTATTAGCAACTTCTAAGAAACCAGCATCCCATTGCTTCATTACTTCCTCCTTGATTTTGAGGGACATCTCTAGGTTCATCCTTCTTAATTTTTGTTTCTTGGCCTCTACATTAGGATACAAGGGTATTTTATGGGCAACAATTTCAAGATCTGTTCGTGGCATATCTTGATATGACCAAGCAAACACATCTATATATTCTTTAAATAGATTAATCATTTCTTCCCTTTCCAAGTTATCGACTATTTTTAACTCCTTTTTATCATCCTCCATCCTCATATTAATTACTGTGATTTCTTCATGAGAAGTGATGCCCTTTTTCGAAGATTCTATTATTTTAGCAAAGGTTCAAGATAACTCATCATTATTATCAGTTTCTAAATCATTCATATCCATGACAACATGTAGTTCATTCAAATAGTGCCCAGGTGCTTCTACTTCTGACAAGAGTTCTGATGATTCAAACTCCCTGGAAAGTGAGTAGTGAAGGTAAGAATAAATATGAAAAGACAGGATTTGAATAAGATTGTGACAAAAAGATTAAAATTACTACATTCATTCTATATTCAAAATAAGGTTCAAATTGTTACCCATTACAAAAGCTCTTAAAAAGAAATTCAAAATATTACTTTAACGACATGACATCTAATAACATTTCATATTCCCAGTTGTTAAGTGCTTCTGCTAGCTTGTCCAACTGGATCCACATTGCTTTCTTGAGTTCTCCTTCTTCTTCATTTGTTATTACAACTAGGTCACCTTGGTGGATTATCTCAGTAGAAGCAGGGAATGTTTCCCAGATGTGAGGTATTTTTATTTTTCTTCTTCGCTTACCTTTCTTCAGTCGTGCCTTTTCAGTCCCATGAGTTTTTATAGATAGCTCATATCCTAACCCTTGTCATCCCAGATTTTCAGGTAGCTTAATTGATTTTTCTATGCCATATAGCTTTGCACCCAATCCTTTTCCTTTTTAATATCAACTGTTCCTCATAATCTTGGCCACCACATGGTTAACATCCTTAGTAGACTCCCCAGTTTCCAATGTACTCCAGTTGGTGCCTTTCATAGACTTCCTAGTTTCTAACACCTCTAGACTTTGGTAGGAACTGTCTATGACCTGTTTTGCATTCTTGATGTATGGCACCACACTCGGCTTGCTAATCATCATCTCCTTTTCTCCTTTTACGGTGATGAGTCTTCCTTTATCAATGTATTTGATCCTTTAGTGTAGAGTTGATGTTCTGCGCCAGCTGTATGAATCCAGGGACTTCCCAGGAGCATAGTATATACTACATCGATATCTATGACCTAGAACTCGACGATTAATAGATTTGGCCTAATTTCTAATGGGAGCTCAATCTTTTCGTTCACTTCTCTCCTTGTTCCATCAAAGGCCCTTACTACTAAATTATTATATTTAATACATAATTTCTATACCAATAATTGCCCTAAGGTGGATAAAGGTAGGACATTCACAGCTAACCATCTATCAATGAGTACTCTGGTAATTACATACCCACAACATTTCAGAGTGATATGAAGGGCTTTGGGTTTTTCAACAGATGTGGGGTATATCTCATCATTAGAAAAGGCAATCAAGGTAGAGTTCTTCATCGCATTTAACATGTTTACTACCTTCTTTAAGGTGATGTCAGGATGCACATAGGCTTCATCCAACACACTTTGTAATGCCTTTTGATGGGTTTCTAAATTCATTATAAGTGTCATGATAGATATATAAGTCAATGTTTTCTGCAATTGATTAACCACGTTGTACTCATTCTGCTTTATTATCTTTAAGAATTCATCTATCTCTTCTCTTTCCTTCTCTTAAGGGCTTCTTTTGGGTTGGAGCTTTCCCTTATTTCAAGATTTAGGTTTAGAATTCCTTTTAACTCCTTGGAGTAAACTTGACTACTCTAAGTAATTACACCTACAATTTTTGAATGATTCTCTTCCATGATGGGCTTTTCCCATGGTGCCTCATTGTTCTGAGAGTATTATATCTTTAAACCATAATTCCATGGTACCGTGTGATTGCTCTAATATAGGAATGGAGCTGTCACATAAATAATGACTGTCAAATTTTTGGTAGGCACCAGTGTAGGTACAATGAGTAAGGATCCTCCCATCATATTTTATGGGTCACAGTCGCCTTGGGTTGGAGTAACCTCTTTGACCTCATAAATTGGCTTATTAACTACTAGGATAGAACCCCTAGGCTTTATTGGGTCAGACGATCCCTTTGTCTTATAACCATATTTCTTTACGATGGACATATCCTCCTCTAATTGTTCTTTGGTTCCCCCGATGGTTAAGACTCTGAATGTTATCATCCTTTGTGTTAGTTCCTTAAAATGATCATAATCTTCAATGTCATAACCCACATTTCCTTCATGAAATTCACAGTAACTATTTGATAGCCCTTTAGGCATGTTTTGCTCATTATTCTTGGTAGAGATATTATCATTGTCCTTCAAGCATTTGTATAATTACTGCATTGTGCACGATACATCTTTCAAGTTTTTCAAAGTGAACTCATTCCCATCTATCATGGACACTTAATTCCCTTTGTCATGATTTGGCAATAGGTTGGTGACATTGTTGGGTTCATTACTTGCCTTTATGCTAATATGATTGTTATCTAACAATGCCAAAACATGCCTCCTAAAGGCATCACACTTATTAATGTTAAGCTCTATAGCTCCCATATGGTACAGACAAGTAGCATTAGAATCATACCATCCAGGGAATGGTTACTGGAGAGGTTTTACAGGCTTATGACCCATAAGCTTTTTCGCCAATAGGTCATGGAAGAGTTCAGGTTGGCTAACATTAAAATCCAGTAATCATCTATCATCGCGAGGTTGTTGTGTAGGCCTAGACCCTCTATTTTGAGCCATCATTTGTTGCAGTCCAAAATGGGATTGAGGTAGTGTTTGATAATTCATATGGTTATTCAAGGCTTGACCTCATGACTGGTAGGGTATGGCTTGGTTTTGGCCATTAAATGGTGCTTGGGTATACTGATTATGCATGGAGTAAGGGTGTTGGTACATAACATGGATGTGACTGATATCCCCTTCCTTTTTCTGATTGCTTATGGGCTTCTTGGTTCCTAAGGATGTACCTTCAAATAATCCATCATGTACATCAACTTCTATTCTTTCGCCAACCTGGATGAGGTCAACAAATTCATACACATTGGTTCCTAGCATGATTTTACAATATGGATCTCCTAAGGTACAAATGAAATAGGAGCATAGCTAAGAGTTTAGAAGTGGTGGCTGGACCTCAACTGCCGTGGCTTTCCACCTTTGGGCATACTCCTTAAAGGTTTTAGTTCCTTTCTATTTTTCTTCTTTAGTCCCTTTAAATGCTCATGCATGGGAGCTATATCTAAGTTGAACTTATATTGTTTCATGAATACATCAGTAAGATCCCTTTACTTCTTTAGTTTTAAATGTTCTAATTTCATGAACTAGTGTAACGCTTAACTAGTCGGACTTTCATTGAAAACATTTATGAGGAATATTTCATCTCTAGACTGCACTAACATCTTGGTGTAGTATGATTTTAAATGATAGTATAGA
This sequence comes from Delonix regia, assembly GCA_037074485.1. Lineage (NCBI taxonomy): Eukaryota > Viridiplantae > Streptophyta > Magnoliopsida > Fabales > Fabaceae > Delonix > Delonix regia. The sequence continues at coordinate 12,362,572 of CM073459.1, forward strand.
TCTCCACTGTCATCATACTTGGTGAATTTAAGCACTTTAAACTTTTTAGGGATTGACACTTCAAGGGCTAAACATAGCTCCTTTAGCTCAACAGATTTTCCAATTAATTGGCCCTTGTAAAGCTTACAACCTATCTTTGATTTTGGCTATATCTTCTTCCCAGTCTTTCCTCTTATTGTCCTCTTTTACCTTGAGGAATGTATTGGCGGCAGGCTGTGTAGGACTGGTGAATATGATAGCTGGTTCTCCTCTTAGGATGTTGTATGTAAAAATGCCCCCCTAATTCTAGTCTAATACCTTTGTCCTTCTACCTATAAAGTCAAAGGATTTTGTGGTCGACTTACTGCTGTAGGCCTTTGTGTAGGCTCTGGTGCTCCCGTGGTGGATGGACTACCTAAAGTCACACCCAGCTTCTCGACACTTGAATTAGGGACACTATGGTTTGCATTCATAGTGTTAGTGGCATTTGGACAAGTACTATTGGTAGCATGCTTGAGCTCATATTTTGTAATAACTTCATCATTTCTAGCATTTGAGATTGCTTAATACCTATTTGGTCTTTAATGGCCACTACTTCTACTTCTAACTATTACTCAAACTCAGATCAACTATTTTCAGTAGACATGGCTCTAACACGTGCCTGGGTCAGATATGTTCAGCTTGACGATTGAGCCTAATTAGATAGATTCTTTCTTGTTTAGGAAATGTTTGTTTCTTACCTACTAACACAAGGGACATTTGATATCCACATGCGTAAGACTATTTTGCACCTCACAACCTAATCATCTTTTGCATGATACCGACATTCCTTATATGTAGCAAATTGCACAATTGATAACAAAAAAAAGAAACCATGCATTTTACTAAGAACAAAATGCTTGATTACATTATTTGATTTGAGATCATACATCAAAAGTGACCCAACCTATGGGTTCACATTCCACAATATTGTAACTAGCTCCATCTATCAATCGTCTAAAATTTCATCAACATCTTCAAATATTCCATAAGCTTTTGACATAAGGTAAAGAATTTGGTTATAGCCACGGGAGTCCTTACAGGGATGGCATGCCCTTCGACTTGCCTGTACGCATATGTGGATTCAAGGATGACATCATTAGCAAATAGGATCATCCTTTTGAAATGTTCAAGCCATATTTCTTTCCCTATTACTTGCTTTTCTTGGAAAGTCTCCATAATCAGGGCTTTTTAGCATGCTGATTGAGTTGTTCAATTACATTTTGTACTGTTACCAAATTATCACTCTTAAAAATGGTCAACTCCCTTGTTTTTTCTTCTATCTATTTGGCAAGCATGTTAATTTCTCGTTAGATGTTATTAAGAGTCTAAAGTTCTTCCACCTGTTTCATCAAAGCATTTTTTTCCTTTAACGGCCTTTAACAGCTAAGTCAGATAATTGAGACCTTTTTTGTGCTATCTTCAGCTTATTTTTGAATCTTCCCCATGGTATTTTTTAGCTTGCCATTTTCCTCCTTCAATCTTTTCAACTCAATAATCATCTCCAATTCCTTCTTCCTTTTTGCTCTTTTGTCTTCTTAGGACTTGGCTAAACTTTCTAAGTGCCTTTTGCTTAGTTATTCTAGATTTTCCAATTTGGCCTTCTTATCTTCTTATTGCTGAACGAAACATTCATTAACCTTCTGTAGGTTATTGCTCAATAAGGGGTTGCAAGGTTCGAGGGATGGATTGATTCCACTTATCTTTTCCTTGAGCTAGGCTTCGTATCCTTTTGTGGTCGCTATAGTACGTTTCCCTAATTCAAAGCTCCTTTTACACACTGCTTGGCTCTATACACTCTTTGTTTCATGGATCATCTCTTCCTTCAGTAGGTTATTATAGTAGAACCTGATTCTCCGCACAGCCTCTTCAGATGGGACGTCCTGTTCATATGCAAATTAGCAATGTACGACTGCAGGGTTAAAATTAATGCATACTTGGGAACTCATAAAGGGTACATTTAGGAAATTTCTACAATAATAAATGATATCTTCACTCTCCCACCAGGCAAGTTTCCACCAAATGGTGGTATCCTTCAGCTCTTTTATCTTTTCCATCCATTTATCACAATTCATTTTTGCTTGTAGTAGGGTTGATCCTTCACAACGCTAGTAATCTCTAATTAGGTAATGTATAGTGTCAAATCATATACCAAGCTGATATTCCCTGCTATAAATGTGATTGACCCACCATATATTCAAAAGCAGCAAACAACACTTTAGTTTTCCCTTCTTTCTAGGTGGCAGAAACCCAATGTCAAAAACATTTTTCCTAAAAGTGTTAGTACTGGATTTACACGGTGGTTCTCCACCATCCACAAAACACTCACTATTGCAAGATCGATTACTCTTACTGCTGAGGGGAATAATACTAATCCACATACTACCAGAGCAAGAACTCTTCTAAAAATGACCCAATTTCCTTTCTCAGCTAAGGTTTCTAACCTTTTCTCTAGGTACTTTCTGGATAAGCCTTCTGTTGCCCCAAAGCGACATAACTGTATTCGTGTAGGCTCCTCTCCCAGAATTTGGGCTACAACACATTTCGAGGGGAAGTGTCCAAGGTACAAGTAGACATGGGTGTCTTTGGTAACAAACATATTCATCAACCCCCCCCCCCCCATATTCTTCGATTGTGGGTGCAAGCTAGAAGGTAAAAAATGTGAAGCATCTTAATGAATCATCCCAATATTGTGCTTGGGTCACATGAGCATTAGGTTGGATAGGGACTGATAACAAATCTAGGATGTTCCTATAATCTTTTTGGAAATGATGGAGTTGTTCCCCTATGAGTTTCTTACTAACAACAATTAAACTTTTGACTAATTTGACTTCCACCTTCACTTTAATTCTTTTCCCAATCAAGGTTATCCCTGTCAAGCTTATGTCTTAAGGCTATATGGTTCCTAACAGTTCCATTAGATCTTTATGCCAATCAATTAAAATGACAATTCATGTGAGAACAAATCCATTTGTTAGAAACAAAAACGAAATGGGAACATAACTTCCTTAATCAGTAGATTACTTATTGCTTTATTCTATATTAATCACCAAGAGCCTTATTAATTCATTGGGAATAATAGGTGTTGCTCTCAACCCAAGGAGGAGGAGACCCTCACATGGGTGAGGCTTAATAAAAATAAGTGAACCAGTGTCGTAACCAACCTTTCGGCAGAATAAAATAAAGGTGTAATTTAAATTGATTCCCAAAATGAAACTTGAAAATCAATTTATTTGGAGTCACCACCAAAATTTTTAACGGAAAAACTTTGGAAAACCAATTTAAATAAAAAGAAAAAGGCAACATGGTCTACAAAATCAGAGATGAGTTCGGGAGTCTGTTTGAGTGTGGGGAAGGTGTTAGGCACCCCACAACACCCGTCCATGAGGACGGTTACCTTAAACCAGTCAGCTGAAATAGAATATGGCTTTTAAATTTACCTCAATTACCCTTTTGCCGACATGCAAGCCTGTTAAACAGAGGAGACAAAATAACAAGAATGAAAGCAGACAGATGGATATTTACGAAGGGCGGACTTGACCTAGGATAAGAGCCTAGGGCCTACGAACCCTACGATAGGGATCAAAGTCCACGTAGTTCGACTACAAATGTGTGTCTGTTGGTTGGTGATTTATAATTTTTGTGATGAGAACAGGAGAGTTCAAATTAAATAGGTTTTGTAAACAAAACGGGATTGGAATTTGGATTTGTGTGTTTTAATATACAGCAACCTAAGTAATCTAGCTCTCTTGATCTCTTCATTTTTCAACCTTTTAAGTTTTGTTTCTTTTTGGAATTTTAATCTTTATTTTGAAATTTAAATGAAATGATTACGGAATGAGATTTTTGGGATTTTGGGAAGTTTATATTCTATTTTATTTCTTTTGGATTTTGAAATGTAATTATAATGAAAGGAATATTCTTGAGTTTTTTAATTTATTTAATTTTTGGATTTTGGTTTTTTGTTTCACTTATTTTTTATTTTTTATTTTCTTTTTTAAAATCAGGATTGAAATTAGAACAAAATATAACTGAAAGCCATTTTTGGAATTTTGAACGTGGCATTCTAATTTGTTAAATTTATAAAACCCTGACTTTATTTATTTTGTAAATAATTCAATTAAAATATTTGTTTTTGCATTATTATTATTTTATCTATTTACCATCATTCTTATTATTTATCTTTCAAACAAGTATGTGCTAAATTTCGAGGTCTAAATAGATTAAAATCTCACACAACTCCAAGTATTTGAGGAGAACTATATTCTCATAAATAACGGGAAATATTTAATTAGAATGAATATTTGATTATGATTGTTTTTTTTCTTTATTATTATTATTATTATTATTATTAGATAGAGGTGTATTAATTTTAGGGAACTAAGGAAGTTAAAACCTCACATATTCCCATGCAATCGAAGAGAACCGACTCCTCACACAATAGTTTCTAAAATGATGAAAAATATTTAATTAAAGTCAATATTTAAGTATTATTATTTTTAAAACAAATGTGCTAATTTTTAAAAGATCTAAGGAGATTATAATCTCACATGATCTCATGCAATCGAGGAGAACCGAATCCTCACACGATAATTTCATAAATAATGGAAATTATTTAATTAAGTCAATATTAAATTATTATTATTATTATTTTTTAATAAATGTGCTAATTTTTAAAAGATCTAAGGAGATTAATATCTCACATGATCTCATGCAACTGAGGAGAACAAAATTCTCACGCGATAATTTCTTAGATAATAGAAAATATTTAATTAAGTCAATATTAAATTGTTATTATTTTTAAAACAAATGTGCTAATTTTTAAAAGATCTAAGGAGATTAAAATCTCATATGATCTCGTACAATCAAGGAGAACCGAATCCTCACGCGATAAATTTCATAAATAATGGAAAGTATTTAATTAAGTCAATATTCAATTGTTATTATTTTTAAAACAAATGTGCTAATTTTTAAAAGATCTAAGGAGATTAAAATCTCACATGATCTCGTACAATCGAGGAGAACTGAATCCTCACGCGATAAATTTCATAAAACTTTACCCATGGGACCAAAATTAGTCTTATATTCATATAAAAACAAAATGAAACAATAATGATGATAATAAAAAACACAAAACAACCATAACAAATATGACAAAATGAGAACAAGACAACTTCCTACTAGTTCATTTTCCTTACCTTATGTATGTTTAACTATGCATGCACCTATATATTCATGTACATGCATATATATACCTCTATGTTTACATAAATATATATATATATATATATACAATGGAAGAAAAAGAAAAAAAACATGAGGAAGGACAAAGAACCCTCAACGCCACATGCATGCACTCACATGGGCATTCATATATATATATATATATATATATCTACATATGCACATATATACATATATATAGCATATCTATCCATATACATCTATACATACCCATATGTAGGTATGTATAAACATGACAATGGAAGAAAAGAAAAGCATCAGTAAGAGGAAAAACCTACACACCACATGCATATATTCATATATATATATATATATATCTATATATGCACACACATACATGTATATATCTTCATACATCTATATAGATACATATATGTGGATATATATAAACATGACAATGGAAGAAAGGAAAAGCATCAGTAAGAAGACTTACACGCCACATGCATATATTCATGTATATATATATATATATCTATATATGCACACACGCACATGTATATATCTTCATACATCTATATAGATACATATATGTGGACATATATAAACATGACAATGGAAGAAAGGAAAAGCATCAGTAAGAAGACTTACACGCCACATGCATATATTCCTGTATATATATATATATATATATATATGCACACACACACACACATATATATATAACAATGGAAGAAGAAAAAATGCATCAGGAAAGACAAAGAGCCCACCCCACACCACATGCATGCACTCATATGAGTATTCATACATCCATATATCCATCTACATGCATTCACATATACACACCCGAATGTATATACATATGTACCTCCATATACACACAGCTATATATATATGTATATAACGATGGAGGGATGAAGAAAATGCTGAAGAAAATGCATTAGGAAGCAAGGAAACTCCTATACACACGTGCTTATATGTATATATATGTATAGGTATATATATTTCTCAGCCAAAAAAATGCCTCAGGAAGCAAGGAAACTCAGATACACACATGCCTACATATATATATGTTCTCGGCCCAACAGAAAGTGCATTAGGAAGCAGAAAAATGCATCATGGCACCCTAAGTTTCTCTTAGCCAGACTTACCTCTGTTTGCCCATGTTTAAAGCTGTTTGGAACAGAGGAAGACATCCACAGCTTCAACTCATCACAATCTGCTTCAAACGTTCTGCTTCCAGCTCGCCACGGTTCTGCACAGCGCTCCTCTCCAGTCACGGTTCTGCCCAGCTTCCTGTCACGGTTCTGCACCTTCCTTCTCCAGTCACGGTTCTGCACCTTTCTCCTCCAGTCACGGTTCTGCACCTTCCTTCTCCAGTCATGGTTCTGCCCCTTTCTCCTTCAGCCACGGTCTCCTCCTCTTCCAACCACGGTTCTGCACCTCATATACTCCAGCCAAGGTTCCTTTCTCTTATGCTCCAGCCAAGGTTTTTCCCAGCCACAGTTCTGCACCTTATATACTCCAGCCAAGGTCCCTTTCTTTTATGCTCCAGCCAAGGTTTTTTTGCACCTCTCCAACAACGAGCTTTCTTTTTTTCAGCCAACCACCAGCTCCCCTTTTTCTGCTCTCTCTGAAAAACTGGCTGCTCCACTTCCTGCTCCAGCCAACAATAAGCTCCCCTTCTTCTGCTCTTTCTAAAAAACCAGCTGCTCCACTTTCTCCAGCCAACAATGAGCTCCCCTTCTTCTGCTTTCTCTGAAAAACCAGCTGTTCCACTTTCTGCTCCAGCCAACAACGAGCTCCCCTCTTTTTGTACTCTCTCCAAAACGAGCTGCTCCACTTTTCTGCTCTCCTCTAAAGCAACAATCTCCTTTTTGCTTTTCAGCCCTCCTTGTGTCCTTTTGTTTCTTAGTAGTGTGTGTGTGTGCGTGAGTGTATGCATGTGGGAGTGGGAGTGTATGAATGTAAGCAAGTAAGAGTGTGTGAGTGTGAGCAAGTGAGAGTGTGTGAGTGTGAGTGTGTGTGAGAGCAAGTAAGCAAGTGAGAGTGCGTGAGTGTGAGCAAGTGAGAGTGTGTGAGAGCAAGTGAGCAAGTTTTCATTTTTATTTTAATTAGGTGGCCTTTTTCTCCTCTTTGTATTTGGACAAATTTGTTAACCCTATTCATTTTATTTTTTTGTAAAATGATTATCATGTCTCTACTTCAAACATATATTTTGAATTTTTCCTTTTAATATTTTTGGTTTTTATATTTGGTTTTTTTCATATTACTTCTATTTTTTGCTTTTTGCAATTTTGTTTTAATTAATTAATTTTTAAAATTTTTTATTTTATTTATTATCATTACTATAATAATTATTATTGTTAGTTTAGGTGGGGTGTTCACAACCAAATAATCCACTGATACATTATTTTCACGAAACATAATCGATTATCAACTGTTCACAACCCCATTGATACACCATTAGGCCAAACTGACCATGTGAAAGAAGCCTTCAATTTTAGCTTATTTCGTTTAGCTAATAATGTATTGAATAGAGATTTGTGACAATTAAAACCAAATAAATTTTTTTTCAAAACATGTAATTACGTTATGAATGATGTGACAACATGTAAAATGAGAATGACATATGCTCCGTTAGTGTTCTAACTCGAGTCAATCCTAAATGGGGGGATGTTATCCTAAAGATGGCAAGCTCTAAAAAAGCTATCTATTGAGTTCAGTCTATTAATGTGCATGGTTCTGAGGGTATGTCTAACATCCTAGAGGATTATTGGTCCTCAGATTGCCCCCACCCAAAAGAAAGAGGATCTCGCGATGTGAACTAGACCAAAAGAGGACAAAATCTCGTTACAATCAAATCCACATAACAAGATACAACCTGAGTGAGGTCTTCATGATAATCTCAGGAAGTGAGAAGCTTCATAGGAAAACCAATATAAACCTCTACTAATATAAGGCAAGCAAGGACTCCGGTATAGAGCCCAAAAAGTGTGTGAGGTAGGATGTTAATGTGCCTAGTGTGTGATGAGAGCATACAAACCTTTGAGCCTATAGTCTACCCAACCCTTATCTGTCAAATAGATAAACTACAAGAAAAGTCAAGAACTTACAATATAGATAGGAGTCATCTACCCTAAGGTCTTATTTCGTATGTTATCTATCCTAGTACATGTATTACAAATTAACAAATAAAACTATATGGCAAATGAGAAACTATAAGCATGTTATATAACTAAGATGGAGATATATACCTACACAAAAAAAGAAGAATTAATAACAAATATGTAGGAACATTTAGGCATATCATACAACCATATGACTTAAATAAACAAGAAGACAATGGAAAATAATCAATTAAAACAAACAAAACACAACAAGGGTAATCAAGATAACAGAAGGCTATATCATTTCAACTCACTAGCTAAATAGGCTTAACTCTCAAAGCCTCCCCAGTGGAGTTGTCAAACTGTCATAACCAACCTTTTGGTGGAAAGATAAAAAAAGGAGAATTTGATTAATTTTCAAAATGAATCATGAAAATTAATTTACTGGAGTCGCCACCAAAATTTTTAATAGAAAAATTTGGGAAACCAATTTAAAACAAAAGAAAAGGCAAAGTGGTATGCAAAAATAGAGATGGGTTTAAGAGTCTATTTTAGTGTGGGGAAGGGGTTAGGCACCCTACAACACCTATCCATGAGGACAATTACCTTAAACTAGTCAAATGAAATAGAATATGGCCTTAAATTTATCTCAATTACCCTTTTTATTGACATGCATGCTCGTTAAACAGAGAAGATAAAAACAACAATAATGAAAGCAAATGAATAGATATTTACAAAGGGTGGACTTGACTTAAGATGAAAGCCTAGGGCCTACATATCCTATGATAGGGATCAAAGTCCACGTAGTTCGACCAGAAATGTAGGGCAATTGGTTAGTGTCTTATAGTTTTGTGAAATGGACAAGATAGCTGAGATCAAATAGGTTTTTGTAAACAAATCTAAATAGAGATTTGGTTGGGGTAAAATCAATTCAACCTCACTTCCTTGCTCCTTTTATTTCTCTTTTCAGCTTCTGGATTTTTTTATTTTTTCATTTGGAAAAGTGAGGTTATTGTGAAAAAGGATTTTTGGGATTCTTTAATTACAAATAACAAGCAAAAATAAACCATTATTATTATTATTATTTTATTTTCTTAGGATTTTTTAATCTTTGTATTGAAGATGGACATTAAATTTCAAGGCCTAAGGAAACTAAGGATCTCTCATGGCCTTTACTAATTTATCCATAGGTGTCTAAGGAGATTGACGTTCACATGCGGCAATCTAGAATTAAAAAAAAAAAATGATTTGTGGTTTTTATTTATCATTTTTTTTAAAGAACCAAATTGACGAATTTAAGTTTGGTTTTCATGGACAAAAGAGTTTTGAGACTTGATTGATAGGTTTTAATTCATGAAAATTGCATAATCTCATTTTCTTGCTCTGTTCATTTTCTATTTTCAATATTTTATTTCACCTTTTTCAGTTAAATTATAAAAAACAAGTGTTGTTAGGGTTTTTGAATTTTTATATTATTATTGATTATTAGAGGTTTTTTTTATAAAATAAATTCAAAAGGGAATTAAATAAATTAAGAGAAAATTACCATTTGGATTTTCTGAAATTAAGAGAAGATTTTTTTGAAATCAAAATTCTTTGTTTTACTTTTATAAAAGAAGTGAAATTATTAAAAGGGAATATTTTGGGCTTTTTCTATCTATATTTTTTTATTATTTTGAAATTAGGGATTTTGTTTCGAACGTATTATCGCCCTTTTATGAAATCACATAATAACTTTTAAAACCTAAAGAGACTAAGGCTATGTTTGGATGGGGGGTCACTAATGGAATGGTAAGGAGGGGAATGGTCAATTTAAGTAAATGTATGTTTGGATGTTTTTTTTAAAAGGGAGTGGAATGGCAAGGGAGGGTCTCTAAGACCTTCCCTGACCATCCAAAATAGCATTTTTTTTGTCCCCCCATATTAAAGAGTCAAGAGCAGAAGGGAGTGGTTCATTAATTAAGATTACTATTATACACTTTTTAATTTAATAACTACAAGGGTTTTGCATCTTCTTCTCCAGAATGTTTCTTCCCACAGGATGGTTACCACACAAAGGTAATAGTGATTTGCGTACAATTGTTATATATGATCACATTATTTAGTTATTTAAAATAATTTTAAAATAAGTAATTTTTACATATTATAACTTGTTTACATAAGATATATATATTTTAATTTTATTTCATAATTATGTTGCATTTTGTGGTTGACAAATCAAAAGAAAAAGAAAATAGGAGGATTAGTAAAAGAAATAAAAAAAATATGGACAGGTGAATGAGTCAAATTCTTATTTCATGTATTCAACAGAAATAAAAATTATTGGTTGTATTTATGTTATAAGGGGAAATATTGGGAAAAGTAATCAATTAGTCATTTCATTCCATTCATTTTATTGTAACTTCCAAATATAAAATTTATGAGTCGTTCCCTTCTCACATTAAAACTTCTAAACAACATATCCACTTAAATCATTCCACTCCATTCCATGTCATTCCATTAATGATCACTCCATTTCATCCTCCCCTAAACTCCCAAACATAGTGTAAAGTCTTACGTGGTTTCTACTGGTTGATTCTTAAGCGCTCGAAGAAACAACAAGTTTCACATGATGACTCTTAAAATCATGAATAAATAACAAGTATAATAAAATAACAAGAAAACACATGCAAACCCATCATTCTGACTATATTTGGACGTTTACACTACCATGGTTATAACTGAAGAGGATCATTGTAACACATATGGATTTATTACTATTATATTTTATTATTATTATTATTATTATTATTATTATTTGTCAATCATAATAATCACTACCCCTATGATATCACATCAGCAGAGCAAATAATAGGGTTAACGCGATAAAGCTTATAAACATAAATGCAATGAACTACTATGAAAACTACCTTACATTTTATCCCTTACTGTATATTAAGTTTACCCTTTTCTATACACCGAACCCATCAAAACTAAAATGAAGGTACCATGTTTTTACTAAAACCCAGAACGAGATAGGAACCATGCAAATGCCATGTAGTAACCTCATGCACAAAACTTCAACGTAAAATGAATACCCTTCCTAAGGTTTATGGTAAAAACTAAAACAACTCTCTAATTCATATCTTCATCGATAAATGAAGCAAAGAAGCTGCTATTTAACAAATGAACACTACCAAAGGCTCCCAACTTATGAACTAGTAAATGTAGTTGAAACAAAGAGTTTGAAAGCAGCAAAATACCTGGCACCGAGATAATGCACTATGATTTTGTCACTTTTCCTTTTATTGTTCATTCATTTTGGTTCGACTCCTTATTGGTTTTGAGTTCCCATTTCCTTGAATCCCCTTCTTTTTTAAAAAAGAATAAGCTTCTTCTCTTTCCATTTGTATTTTGCTCTCCTCAGCACAGCTATCTATCTTTTCTCTTAGCTTATCTTGTTCTTACCCTCTTAAACCGGCCGCTCCTTTATCAGATGTTCCTCTGTTTAAAAGGAACTGAGAACTGAACTGCTTCCTTTAGTGGTTCTTTCACTACACCTCTCTCTATTCCTTATTAAGCCCTATTTCAAAACATGAGAGCATGACTTCTTCACGTTGGCTCTCCCCGTTTCTCAACTCAAGCTTTTTCCTTAATATATCTTAGTTTTCCCTAAGCGCCGCCCACTTTTTTACTCTTTCTCTTTCTTCACCTCATTCACTTTTGCCATTTTTTCTCTATTTTGGGTCGTGGTGTAGAGGTTTAGATGTTGTGTTTTCCTCTTCTCCCTCTCAACTCTTCCTCACTTTCACCCACTTTTCTCGGCTCTAGTCTCTATTTTCTTCAAGCTCTTCTCCTTCTCTAGTTACTTGCTCCCAATTTCATGGCCAAAGAATAGGGGTCTCCTATCTTGGTTCCTTCCTCTCTTGAGCTCAACTCCTCCTTTTCTCCTCTCAATCTCTCCCTTTACCTTTTCAGCTCTAGTCTCTCTCTCTCTCTCCTCTTGATCTCCTTCTCTTCTTTTTTGTTTTTTCCTTTGAAGGTCTCCAACTCCTTTACCCCTTCTCGCTGCCCTTATTTTTAGTGAGGAAAATAGAAATGCCCAACCTTCTTATTCCTTTTCTTGCCCCTCAGTCTCTCTCACATTTTTACTTAGCCTTCCTCGTCTCAATTTCTTAGTCTCTCTTATGTTCTTATTCAACCTACTTCTCTGTCTCTCAGTCTCTCTCATATGAACCTCTCAGAAACTCTACCCCTACCTCCTTTCTTCCTTGGCCCCTTTATAATGCAGAGATTCCCCATGTGTCTCAACTGCCCATCCCTAGAAACTAAACCTCCATGTCACCGAGAAAAATTAGGCTCTAAGGTCAAAGTATAAAATCCAACCCCTTCTCCCTTTCCTCTTTAATGATAGTGAGTTGAATAACATCTAGGAGCCATCTGCACCTTTCAATTTTAGTCTTTCTATTTAAGCTTAAGTCCCTTTCTTTTCTTTCTTTTGCTTGCTACCTACCATAGCCAAAACATTAGCAACTGCATGTCTAGATTTGTAGTCCATTTCTCTTGCTTTGTCCTCTTGCAGGTGTGAGGCCTGAGAAGAAACAAGGCCCTTGTGCATCCTCACCAAGTTCATGCTTTACCCTTTGTCGAGCATGCAGCTCTCCTTTTTGGTGTAAGCTGTAAGCCAAAGAGAAAAAGAAATTATCGCTACAACCTTCCATCTTTCCCTTTCTGCGCATAGCTCATAGAGCTTGGGTAAGTCTTTGGGTATATACATCAAAATGGGCTTATGCCTCTTTAATGGCTTGTATTTGTTTTGTTATTTTCTTTAAAAAAAATTTAATCTTATTTTCTGAATTTCATTTTATCATTTTGCTTTTTTTTTTTTCAATTTTGCTTCTTTTTTTCTTTTTTTTTTCCTTAGAAATTTTGGTTTAAAATAAGGTGTTCACAATCCCTCTTTAGTTTAGTACACACAAGGCAAAATGAGGGACATTGTTAATGGTTATTAAACTAAATTTTACTAAAGTTAAGAGGCAATACAATATGTGGGGGCATGCCATATAATTAAAACAATATAATATAAGCTAATTACCAAACATATGTTGGTGGATATAAAAGGCTAGACAACATGGAAGTACTTGGAAAATATAGGAGATAATATTATATAGTAAGAATGTAGAAGGAAGAAAAAGTCATAATTAGAAAAGATTAGTAGAAGTGGCTTAACTTAAATGAGTCATACAATCATGTACCTAGCAACAAAGGGGAATAGCTTAACACTAAGCAAAAATTGGAGTAAATACATTCAAGGGGTAAGTGGCTGAAGAAGAGATATGACAGGATTGACTAATCTAGATTCAATGTGTTGTCGCAACCAATTAAGATAGGTAGGACACTAAGCTAGCTTAAAATGGAAACACAATAAGAACATGTGAAAAATAATAAGAGAGATTAGTGGCAAGAGTAAGTGGCAGTAAATTTGGATAAAAGGACCCTAAACATAGAGGAAAAAGAGACACATATAGATAATAGGTGGCAAAAGAAGGAAAAGCCAAGGGATGACTAAAGAAAGTAATTGGTGTGATGGTAAAATAGAAAGGGATAATGAAGATTGGCACAAGCCCAAAGCAAACATGCAACACTCCAACCATCTTTCATAAGAAACCAATGACCAAAGGGAATAGCTATAAATAGAGCTTAACTATTATAGATTGGGCCTTCAAGACAGAGTGAATCACAGTTGAGAAAATATAAGATTATGCAGCTAGGTATTTCAAATGGAATACTCTATTTTTTTGTGAAAAAGTCAAAGAGCATCACATTTTAGTTATGGAAGAGGAGCTTGACATTCTACTACAAGGAAGGAACACAATTGTAGGAAAAAAGGCAAGAAGAAAATAAAAGAATGAGTTTATACAACCAGGTAAGAGCTTCCCCTTGAATTATAACTATAAAAATCTATCTTAAGATAAATAAACATTAGAATAAATAATAGAATACAAGTAAGAATCAAACATAATATAAACAACAATAGAGCATCATAATACAAATTTCGTAGGCAATAGTATAGTTTTAAAAAACTTATAGAATGACTAGGAAAATCACTTCCAATTGAGTTAAAAGTTAGTATGCAACATCAAAACATGCTAAAAGTATGAGCCATAAAGTTTAATTAATTTTGGAATAGTTCTGGTAATGTTGTCACTCAAAAATTAAACCATGTTGACAAAAAAAGATAAAAAGGGCTACTCATACCAAATAAGAAATTTGAATAGGTAAAAGAATACATTTCTAAATGAAATTTTAATGGCATGTTGATAGTATCAATTGAAATGTGCATACCAAATTTCAGGAGAAATGGAGTGAGTTTAGTTCTTTAACTAAGCCCAAATAGATTAGAGTTTAATGAGACTAATATGCACAATCTTAAAAAGTGGCATGATTTAAGTAGCAAATCAACTATTTTATTACGCAAATTATTCAGGCTATTAGAGGAAAATTGAAAGAATATTTATAGGGATTTTGAGGATTTTTAGAATAAGATAAATGTGGTTTTTCTTATAATTAGCATACAACATAGTTTTAGAAGGAAATGTTGTTGCTATGTATTTTAGGAATTTGTAGTCATGTGGTAAAAAATATAGTTTTGTATTTGTAGGAAGATTATTCATGAGAAGGAGTTAGTCATGTGATTTTGTACTCATAAGATAATTATGGAGGCCTATAAAAATATTTAAGAGACTTTTTTTTATAGGAATTAATTGATAAAAAAATGAGATTTATGGAATTAAGCATAGTTTCATGATTTATGGATTCAAATATTATTTATGAAATTTTAATTCATGCCTTGGAACCTTGGAAGAAGATTATGCTCTAAAGGTAAAATAGAAGTGACAACATAAGTAGTTAGCTTGTGTTTTACTTTCTTATACTCCTACATTATGCAACTAATGGTACTTGCTTGTGTTATGACCCTTACAGGTGACACCATTGGGTGTGTGTATAAGGATGTGGTTGCCTATGGCAATGGACATGCATGATGTGGTATGGATCCTTAATTATTTTGCATCCCTATGTTTACATATTCTGTCTATGTTTTGCAACAATTTCTTGTACCTCTTTTGATGTGTTTGGAGTTTGTTATGCTATTTATTGAGACAACAAAGTCTCACTTTTTATTGTACACATTTCCAGGTCATCCAAGTAAACAACTAAGGAAGAGTCCCAAGGCTTAAGAATGGAGCAGGAATAGCAAACAAATTGTTTCTAAGATTATAGTTATGCAATATGTAGAAATAATCGAAAGTGTACATTGTAACTACATAAATGCAATAAATATGTGATTGTATAATTGTTATCTCTTGTTATTTAATAGCCATACTCCTGAATCCTTCTATTTAAGAAATAATATTTTAGCATGAGCATTTCCAATTAGAAAGAATACTGGTAGGATTAAAAGTATTACAAAGAAATTTTAAGGGTTAGTTTTTCCAAACACGAGTAATACTCTTAACAAAATGCTACAAATAATGGCTAAGGAAGGACGTCACATCTTTCATTCATTTTTGTGAAACACAATGAAGGGAAAAATATGAATCTCTCTAAAATGGAAAGATTGTGGGTAATTAAAAGATTAGTCAATATTTATTTTAAAAAATTCCTTTTATTCTTTCTTGAGAAGCAAGGCAAAATGGAAATAATTAATAGATGGATTAATACTTGAAAAAGAAAAGGAAAAGCAATGGAGAATCTTCCTTTCACTCTTTCTCAAAAAGTAAAGCATGATGAAAGTTGGAAACTATTAAAAAGGGATTGAAAAGAATTAAATGGTGATTTGAAAATCCTTTGTAGGAAGAAAAAAACTGCTAGTTTTTTACTATAAAATAGGAAGGAGGCAATTAGAAGGAGGAGGAAAAAAGCTAGATTAGGGCTAGTAGAGGTTAGTTTTTGGCTTTCACAACTTGTTCTTTAATCTTTTATGCTTACCAATTATGTCTTGACCATGTATGGTGGATTGATTTTGACATGTGAATCTATGATGGAAAATATAGGTGGGTTTAGGGTGGTTTTTGGTCAATGATGAACATCCATAAATTCATTTCAAGCATGATGATTTTCTCTTACAAGTTGAACTTAGTTGCTGCATTGAAATAATTGGGGTTTTAGAATTGTGTCAATGGAATTTCTCTATTTTGACTTAGCTACTAGACTTGATGATTTTTATTTGGGGGTTTGAGTAGGTTACTCTAATGTTACTACATTGCATAATTGTTCACTCTTAAATTTAATTCCATAAATCATGTTGTTTTGCCATTATAGCTCACACCACTTTGAAGAGGGTAACATCAATTGTTCATATTTGCAAGTCATTGCTTAGATTCCATATTGCCAAGAATACATATAGCGTTGCTTAGTCAGAATGTGTTTTCATTTTTTTCCAAAATTTTCCCAAGACTAATTCCTTTATGAATGAAATTTTATCTTATTCGATTGCCATAACATCATGCTTTCATTTATTGGATGAGATAAAATACATGGATAATGGATTTTCTTTTGTAATAAAAACACATGATTAAAATCATCTTTTCAATTTCTTTTACAATGGATTCAAAAAATGCATTTTAATATTAGAGGTTCTTTCAATAATTATGTTTGGTCCTCTTCGTTTTTTAGTTCCCTACTGATCTTATTGGTCCTCTTTGTTTTTTGAGTCTTTCTTGTCCTTTAATTACAAATAACAATTACCTAGGTTAGCATATATTTGTAATAGTCTACACAAGGAGCTTTTAAGCTCACATTGGTACTGAGATGGGTCACCCCAGTTGTTACCTACTTATTAGTTCTTATGGAGCTCAAAAGCTCTAGACAAGTCAAGCTTAATAGATAAGGCTTTTATCTTTACATTGGAGACAACTTGGAAACAATATTAACCCTTTAGAATAAAAAACCTGTAAGAAAAAAAGGTCATTCTCTTTGAATTTTTCTTTTTGCTAATTGTCAAGTTATGTTCATTTACATTGCCAACTGTTTTAACCATCTCAACATAGCATTTGCTTCCCTTTATGCATGACCAACCTTGACTTGCTTGAAAAACAACATTAAGAGCAAGAACTCACCATTTTACAAGTTACTATGGAACAAAATGCCTAACTTTCCTACAATAGCCATGACAATATTAGAGAATATGTGTAACACCGTTTTAAGAAAATTATGAGTACCTTAGTGTGGTGAATAAGCACTCAGTGGTAAAATAAAGAAGATTTATTTAGAAATTTTAGTGCCTATGATTAGGATAGAGTGAAAGATATCCTTAAGGAGCATAATTGGAATTAACCTTTCATAGGTCCTAATACTAGGTATATAAGTAGGACTCCTCATTGACCTATGACCAAATTGCTAGAGTTTATAAAATACACTTGGGAAGACCAAGATTATACAGACCAACAACCTAGGTGGTATGAAAGGGTCACTAGGCTTCTTAAGGAAGGGTAGATGTAACCATTATGATCTAGATGATATCACTGGTAGGTTATGGTTGAAGCATCCAAATATAATAATATATTATATCTTAATTCCTTATTAGATTAGTTAGCTAATGTTGAAGATTACTTTGATTGGTATGACATAAATGACATTTGACATGTATGTTTTGCCAAAACGAAACTTATTAGGCCTACTAAAAAGTAATGGGAAATTATTCAAAGAAACTTAGAGCATCTAAGGCAACCTTAAATAGAAGTTTTGGCTAAAATGAAAAAGACATTGAAAGAAAAAATATTTCCCTAGTCACTGTACAAGTTAATTATTGAATTCGTTACTTAACCTTAAGCAAACTTTTAACATTTATAATTACATGGGCCATTTTGATGAACTTATTATAAGATGTGACATATAAAAATAGTAGTGGATGACAATCACTAGGTTTGTCAATAAGCTCTAACCAAACATCCAAAAAGAGGTTATATTGATCTTCCTTGAGTGTGTTGAAGAGGCTTTACTTTTTTGGGTACCATGTGATTCATTTTCGTTGCCCAGGGTCTGTTCCTATGGTACCAGGGTCCATTCCCTTCATCTCAATGATCCACACCTCGTTCCAACATCAAATGCTTCCCTGGCATGTGAAAATTGCCTACAGTCCATTGACCATAATGCTCTTGAGGTAGAATTAGTGTTTAGGTATACATTGGTTAGGTGTTTCACATACCAGAGTGCAAAGTAATAGCATACTTGAAGTTCAACTCCAGTTCATCATTCAGGAGGAATGTCTTAGCCCAGAGCTAAGTCGATATTCCTTTCAAATTAAGTCCTTCACCCTAAGGGTAGTATCACAATAGGAAGTGATTCTACTATTGAGTTTTTCGTTATCACTCAGGAGGCCATATTGCATTTAGATGCCCAAAGTGTAATCTAAATGAACTAAATGAAGCATACAAAGTCATATTGATCTCCTTGATTGCCCTTTTAATGTTGATAAGGAGATCATAGTCAATAGTTATGACCAAGGAACAAGACATGTTAGTGTAATTAGATGTATTCTATTTGTCCCATTGCCTAAGATTCATGGAAGAGGACTTGTAATTTTTAGTCCTTTGTGAAATGTAGAAATAAGTTGTCCAAACTAGTCATTAACGAGGGTAAGTGTAAAAAATGTGGTTCCCATTATAGGGATGGATAGACTTGGCTTTAAGCCAGTGTCTCTCCTTAAACCTTTCCATATAGATTGGGTAGATTAGACTTCTTTAGTCATGTATGACTATGAAATAGTTCCTTATGATGTCCTTCCAATGGATGTGGCCTACATTTTACTATGGAGACCATGGCTTTATGACCATGACGTCACTAGTTATGGTATGAAAAATAAACACCTATACATTCAAACATAGAGGAAAGAAAATGTTGTCACATCCAACCAGCCCAAACTTGAGACAATGATAGCCACAAAACTAAGAAGTCAAGGGACTAAGAACCAAAACACCTCTTAACTTATATACAGTTTAAGAAGGAGACTATAGAGGTTGATGTGATGTTTGCCCTTGTTCCCAAAGTTTCCATTAGAATTACTTTGGTCATTAGTTAGGTCTTGCCTAACGAAATATCCTAACTTTAAAAGGAATTCCAAGACATTACCCCAAAGGATTTTCCTTTAGAGCTTTCATCCACAAGGGATATTCAACATGTAATCGACTAGATCCATGGGTTTTAGCTTCATGACCTCTCACATTATACATTGAATGAACTAGAAAGACTAGGGAGGAACAAAATAGACAAGTTAGTGGGTTGCTAAATAAGGGATAAATCTAGCATACCCTTAATCCTTGCGTTGTGCTTATCTTCTTTACCCCCAAAAAGGATGGGATTTAGAGAATGTGGTGGATAGTCAAGCAATTAATGAAATCACTGTCAAGTATAAGTTTCCTTATCCTTAGGTTTGAAGTCATGCTTGACATGGAAGTTGAATCTACTTAGTTTTCTAACATTGATCTTTGTAGCAGCTACCATCAAATTAGGATCAAACCTGAAGATAAGTGGAAAACATCTTTTAAAACTCAGGTTGGGTTATATGAATGACTGGTAATGCCTTTTTGTCTATCAAATGTTCCTAACACTTTTATGAGAGTCATGACCAACATCCTTAGATCTTTCTTAGGGAAGGTTTTTGTTTTATACTTACAACCTCGTAAGCCTTTAAGACTACTAAAAAGAAATTTTCTAAGGCCCCTATCCTAACTTTATCCAATATTTACAAGCTTTTGAGGTTGCCTATGATAATTCTATAGTAAGGATAGAGGGTGTTTGTAGTCAAGAAAACCATCTAGTGACCTTTTTTAGTGAAAGCTCAATAAGACAATGCAAAAGTGCTTAAAATATGAAAAAGAGTTTTATCATCTCCCCTATGAATATTTTTGTACTCCAACCATTAAGCCTTTAAGTTTCTCTATTTGCAAAAACACTTAAATACTAAACATGAACCTTGTGGGGTTTACCTTTGATGTCAAACATCTTTATTGCGTTGATAGTAAAGTCGTTGATGCCATAAATTGTATGCTCACTATCTTGCACTCAATAAGTGTTAGCATTGTGGGATTTAATAAGTGAAGGGATGAATATGCTTCTTGTTAGATTTTGGCACCATTTTTTGGGAAGTGAGTGTAGGTAACATGTAATATCCCTTGAATTCTTCTAGTAGGAAAACTATCATTTCTATAAATAAGTTTGACAAATGATTAGAAATTAGGATATTAGTTTTCTAACAAAATATTATGGCAATTTTGATAGCTTGGAATCTTAGGAGAAATTTATTTAGGAAATACACACAATGCCATTATCCATGAAAATGCTCATTTGTGAAATTAAGAATTTCATTATTAGACATTTAATTAGCTTTTTACAATTTTTCCATAGTCAGTTAAGTGATGCTTAAGATTTAGAATATTTGCTGCCATTGACTAAAATATTAAAATACATAATTGACTGCAAAACATGCATTAAGATAACATTAGGATATTAGTTTGATACATAGAGACTATATCAAGTAAAGTAAGCAGTATGTGGACACCTCATCCTAGTTTAGCTAATTAAACAAAAGAGGTTAAGGTGTCAAACAAGTAATACCCTAGACCTAACGTGACTAATAGCAACAATTCATGCTTGATAGCTAACTAATATAAGATAGTATGTTATGATGGCAGCAAATAAGAGAAGATGAGTCATTAATATAAAATAAGCAAATGACTTATGAATATGGATTAGGGCAGCGAGAGAATTTAACCAAAAAACTAAGAGAGGATAATTAAATAGATGTGAAGCGATGGAGAAACAATAAACAAAATAAGATAAATGCAATTAATAATTAGAACAACAAATCATTTGGAAAAGATAAGAGAGATGTTTGAGTGCCATACCCAATATGTAATTCATTCTTAGTGGCCAACTATGATAGAATGAACTACATAGTATATTCAATGACAAGAAGGATTTAATGAAATGGTTAATGTGGCAATCAGATATTGCTCAAGTGTTTAATAAGTAATGCATGGAAAGGAAGAATGAAGCAGTGAAAACTTAGCTAGCATAATGATAAAACACATGAATTTCATGGAAGGCAACCAATGAATGTAGTGAACTATAAGAAGACAACTTGCTAGAGTAAATCCCTAGAGAGGGAATGAATTCAACTTACTAGTTTTGCATTTTAAAAAGAGAAAATAGAGCAAGAAATATAAGTTATAGTAAGGGCGTGATAAACTAAAAGGATTTATGATAAATGAATAATGCTAACTTAATGATCTGTTAGGCCTACACTTTCCTTATTTATAAACCAATGAATACAATCATAATGCAACATCTAGTATGAACGTTATAACTAAGTATTAAAGGAATGAATAAATAAATAATACAACTTAGCTATACAATAATCTAAAAGATTATAGAGGTGAGGCAAGTGACACACACTTTAAAATGAGCTAGTCTCAAAGGGCCATTAAAGCAAATAGAATTGAGCCATAACCTCATGAACAGAGATCTTGGGCAAAGAATACGGAGGCTAGTGATCTTAGGGGAAAACAAGAACATATAGCAAAACTTTTTGTAAGAGACAAATACTTTCTTCCTCTATTTTTAAATGATAAACACATAGGATAAGATTGATTCTAAAAGGAAGATTTTTAAAAGGTGCATTTCTAGGAAAATACATTATTGTTTATTCCTAAAATCATTTTGGAAAAAGCCCCATTGAAATTGTTACATGCAAATATTTGGACAATGTGACAAATAAGTGTGAGAGTGGGATATATGTTTTTGACATAACATGTGCATGGTTACCTTTATTTTCAGTTTATTTTATTTATAACTTTCATTTTTAATTCCCACACATGTTCCCTTTGTTTCACAATTCAAGCATGAAAATTCTTGGCTTGCTTACTCTGAACAACTTTCTTTGTATCTTATTTAGTGCACTAATTTGGGTACCTAGTTGTATTAGCTTAGACAATATGCTTCCCCTTGTGTATTTGACAGTTGATTGTCTTTGAAAAAGCCTTCTAAGCATGAAACATTTTTGGCTTTTAAGCCTAAGAAGTGATAGAAGAAAATATTTTCATGTTGATTCAATGAATGCCTATGTCTTAGAACTTATTTGAGCTTACTATGTGTTAAGACAATGTTGATTTGTTTGAGTATAATATAAGATCATAATGAGTAGTTAAGTTGCTTGAATTTAAGCTCCCCCTCACATATATAATTAAGGCCAAGACATTCGTAAGCAAACCAATATGAGATCAATTGGAAGCCTTATGAAACAAGAAATCATTATTGAATTAGGACTTGTTAGATTTCTTAGTAGTAATTAATAAAAAGTGTACAACTCTCTTTGTAGACCTCTAGATGCATTGATTCCAAAGCCATTGGAAAATAGACATTTGAGAATTCAATTTGAGATTTAGAATCTGGATTCCAAACAAAGGTTATATCCTCTAACAAAAATGGACAAAAAATTTGCTTTCACACACAAGTTATTAAACAGGACAACAATCTTCAAAAATTTATGTCTCATGCTTCCCTTGTTGAAATTAAGACATCTTGTACATTTTAGACAATTATGGATATCTACTTTCAAATTCAATTGGAATTTCTCAATTTTGAGCAATATAGAGAAGTTATGACCAAATTAAGGGATACTATCAATAAACAATTCTAAACTTCTTCCAAAATTGCTTCCAAATGCTTCAATTTAGCCCCAACTTTCTCTTTGACATCTAGAACCCTACATAACACATAAAAGAACATATGAACACACAAAGTAAGCAATGGAAATTACAATAAACAAGTGTGTGAAATCATTTATCACCTTCACCTCTTTGAGAATGGAATCAATTAATTTATGTTAATATTGTTGATAATGACTCTACAAAAGTACTTAGTTTTTGCAACCAAGACATTGCGACAGTCAAACATTAACATCGTAATGGCCAAGATTTGTTGAGTCCATTCACTGAGATATTGATGTTTTAATGATAACAATATAAGAAGAAAAGTTTTGATATGTATTACTTAGGTTCTAGGTGTTTTCAATGTTTAATCATGTCATAGGAACCTTTGTAAATGGTATTGAGCTAATAAGAATCAATTAAAATGAATGAAAAATTAATCTCAGGTCTTAATGGTTGAGAAAAGTTGATTTGGAAGCTTTTTGTCAGTGAACAGTCGACTGGCCACAAGCCAACAGTCGACTAGTCACCTTCTGAAAAGGCCCTAGTTTGCTACCAGTTAGAAATCTAATCAATTGGGCACTCTCTGTGAGTGAATGGTCGACTGGTCACAAGCTAGCAGTTGACTGGTCACTTTCTTAGATGAGACAAATTAGCTGCCAATTCAAACTTGATTAATTGGGAGCTTTCTGTCAGTGAGCAGTCTATTGGCCATATGTGAACAATTGATTCACCCCTCAGATCAAGCATCAGTTAACTGCCAACCTTGTGACCATCGACTTGGAGCTCTCTGTGAATGGCCAATCGACTAGTGTAAAGTGAACAGTTGACTGTTGGGGTCCAAAATTTGAAAATTATCAGAGGGAATGAAGGAGTAGTCGACTGGTCAGTGGTGAACAATTGACTGGTTAGTGATAGAGAAGCTATAACAGATCTATAATGGCTATATTTTGAATTCTCTAATTTTCCACTCACTCCCAACAGATTTGTTGGACCTCAATCTATATAAACTTGACCTGACACCTCTGAAAGTACAAGAAAAATATTCAAGAGAGTTCATATCATTGTTTTCATTTACTTATTAGCTCTTTATCATTTTAGTGCTTTATTGTATTATATACTTATTAGCTCTTTATCAATCTATATCATTTGTATGATTGAGGAAGGTCCTTATATGCCTATGAAAGAGGAAAAAGCCAAGTCCTTAGTCAAACCCAAATGTGAATGGAATGAAACAGATAGAAGAAAATTTTTATTAAACAATAAAGCCAAACTTATTCTTACCAGTGCACTTAGCCAAGAAGCATATTTTTTAGTGTCAAATTATGAAAGTGTAAAAGAAATGTGGGAGGCTTTAAAGATAGCTTATGAAGGAACCTAAGGAGTTAAAGAGTCAAGGATTCATAATCTCACACAACAATATGAATTGTTAAAGATGAATCCTAGAGAAACTATTAAAGAAATACAAATTTGTTTTAATCATATTGTGAATCATTTGGCAGCTCAAAAGAAGACATACTTATAAACTGACCAAGCTTACAAGATTATGAAATCTCTCCCTATGGAACGACAATCAAAAGTGATAGCAATTGAAGAAACAAATGGTCCATCAGTAAAATCTATTGCTGCTCTTTTTGGAAACCTTCTAGAGCATGAGCCAAGATTGAAGTAGCTCCTTGAGGATTAGGATAAGAAGAAAAAAGGTCTTGCTCTTAGAGCTTCATCATCAATGAATCTAGATGATGATTAATATAATGATGATTCTCTAAATGTAATTAATGAAGAAACTCTTGGTCTCTTCTTTAAGAAGTTTGGGAGATTCTTCAATAGAAGAAGAATAAATGGAAGGAGACCAGTTAGTAGAAATCAAGAAACCAAAGAACTTCTTATCTGCTATAAATGCAAAAAACCAAGGCATATCAAATGGAAATGTTTTCAATTTCTAAAGAAACAAGATAGCTCTAAGAAGAAGAAAGGAAAAGAAAAGAAAAAGGCCTACTAGTCAGTTGCTTGGGGAGAAAGTGATGAGGATTTAAAAGATGATGAAGAAGAAGTTAACCTCTGCCTTATGGCAAATGAAGATGACATAAGCTCTCTCCCTTCATATAAAGAATTACAAGATGCTTTTAATGATTTACATGATGAATTTCATGAGTTAGCAAAAGCCTTAAAATTTTCAAAAAAGAAAATTTTATTTTTAGAGGAAGAGTTAGAGAAGAAAAAGGAAGAAAACAATTTCTTACTTTAAACAAAAGATTCTTTTGAAAAATAAATTGTAAAATTGGAATATGACTATACTAATCTAAAAAATAAACATACTTCTTGTAATTGTGAATTTCTACGAAAAGAGAAAAATGATTTGATAAATACTCTTGCTAATTTTACCAAAGGAAAAGATAACTTGAATATCTTACTTGGCAAACAAAGATGCATGTTAGATAAAGCTGGTATTAGATATAATCCTAAGAAGAGGCAAAAATATTATAAGAACTTCTTTGTTCTTGTTGTTATGACTAACACTCCATTTATCACTTGTTGCTATTATGGTAACAAGGGGCATAGATCATACTCTTGCCTCCACAGAAATAAGAAAATTCTGAAAGAAAAGAAAATATGGGTTCCCAAAGGAATAATTAACACTCAAAGACCCAATTAGGAGTTGCCACTAAAACTTTTAAAGGAAAACCTTGGAAAACCAATTAAATTGATAAGGTGGGCTACAAACCAAAAATAAAGTTTGGGAGTCAATTGTGTGTAGGGAAAGTGTTAAGCACCCCACATCACTTGTTCTTAAGAATAATTACCCAAAGTTGATTATGCAAAAATTATTTGGCCTTTAATTCAAATTTCGATTACTCTTATCAGTCACAAGAAAAAAAAAATAATGATGAAATCATGAAATGAAACAAAGGAAGAAAAATAAGATATTTACAAAGGTGGACTTGACCTAATATCAGAGCCTAGGGCCAACATACCCTGTGAAAGAGATCAAAGTCCATGTAGTTTAGCTAGAAATGTGTGTCAGTTAGTTAGTGACTTTTATTTTTTGTGAATAGAACAAGATGGTTGAAATTAATCTGCTTTTCGTAAACAGGATGAGCTTACATTTGTTTTATGTATTTTAATTTACGAAATTGACTTAATATCACTTCCTTGCTCCTTTCACTTTTCTCTTTTTAATTTTCTTAAGATTTCTGGATTTTATTTTAATTTTAAAAATGAGATTATAGTGAACATTTTTTTTTTGGATTTTTTTAGTTATAAATAATGTGAAAAATGAGATTAATTACTAGTTAATTTTCTAGTACCTGAGAAGATTAACGATCTCACATAGCAATCTAAAATTCAGAAAGAAATTAATTGTGATTTCTATTTCTACTTTTGGGAAAAGAACAAGATTGATGTGATTAAATTGGTTTTCGTGAATTAGAAAAATTTGAGATTCAGTTAGTATGTTTCAACTCACAAAATCAACGTGATCTCAATCATTTAGTCTCCTCATTTTTCCTCTTTTAAATTTTTTAGATTTTTGGAAAAGGGATTTTTATTTAAATTTTGAAAGTGACATGAAATTATAATGAAAAGGGGTCTTTAGGATTTTTATTTATTTTTTATTTTAAGAACTTTTCTTTTACATTTTTGTGAAAATTATATGTTAACTTTGAGATTTTATGCTAAGCTAATAATTGAAAGAAAGAAACTATTTAACAATTTCCTCTTTCAATCTCTTTATTCTGTAGTAGGCTATAAGACAAACTTTAAAAGCAAGGAGAGCATGCCCACCATACACTCAACCTCCAAAAACTAGAACCTTTCATTTAAAAATTAATCAAGATTCCCCACTAAAACTGATGAGGAACTCATATGCAAGGGCAGATAAGAACCTTAGTAATATGGTTTGGAAACACCATATATTATATTTGACAGAGTTTGAAAAAAGTATAAGAAAGTATAAGACCTATGACATAAAAGGAAATGACTTCAATACAGTAGCACATACTAAATCTAAAATCCAAAAAATGTTGTAACACAAAGGAGCAACAATGTGCTACCATATGAGTTAAACTTTGACAGAAAAAGGAAAGATAAGCTACCACATACACAAAGCATTCACAAGAAATAAGAATAAACTTGCTACCATTGAACTAAGTTCATGACAAAAATGACCAATGTTGCATCTCTGTTCTTGCTTTTTAGAACTAAGGTGTCTTAACTCATTCATGGCTTTCTTTATACCCCTTCTGGTTTCTCCCTCAACTTCCTCCTCTTTTGCTTTTTCTCTTCGCACTTTCTCTCCAGGTGTCTCTTAACTTCATTCTCTCTTGCTCCATTGGTTTTTCTCTCCTCTCTTTCTTAGTTACTCTTATTCTTCCTCTTAGGTTTCCTCCTCTCTCAAACCCCTTCGTTTTCAGTACATTTTGTCCTTGCTTTTCATTCCTTTCCAGTTTCTCTCTTACCCCTTCTCTCTTTTTCTGTCTATGTATGGTGGTTCTCCCTTATTCAAACTCTATTTCTAAAGCTAGAAAGCAAGGGTAGTTTCTTTTTTCTTTCTCATTACTCACTCTCTCCACTTTTCAGTTTCTCTCGGCTCTTACTCTTATCTCCTCACGTTGCATGAGCCCCATCTTCATCTCTCTTCCTTAATCTCCCTTGGTTTCAGCTTGTTTCTTCTTTCTCATTGGCTCCAAACTTTTCTTCCATAAAAAAAAGACAAGGAAACTTCCTACCATTCTCGGTTTGAAGCTCTTCTCCCTCTCATTTTCATTTTTGTTTTCTCAACTCCTACCCTTTCTTCCTCATGCATAAAAACTGGCATAGCCCCTTTGAGCCTTCTTCTCCTCAGGTTTTTAGCTGGCAGCATAGGGTAGCATAAGTTTGTGTCTTCCTGGTAGTATGGGCAGTGTATGGTGTATTGGTATTATAGCTTGGGCATACAGCATGGGCATGTATGTTTCTTGTAAATTTTTTATGATTTTTGAATGGGTGCCTACCGTTATAGGGCTTTCAAAGAGTGCTTGCCAGTATAGGGCTTTGAAAAGTGCCAGCCTGAACTAGGCTTTCATGGGTGCCTATTTTTACAAGGCTTTTAGAGGGTACCAGTCTTTACTAGGCTTTGAATGGTGCCTATCTTTACAGGGCTTTAAGAAGGTGTCAGCCTTTACTTAGCTTTAAAAGGTGCTTGTCTTTATAGGGCTTTAAGAGGGTGCTTGTCTTTACAGGGCTTTAATAGGGTGCTAGTCTTTTATGGGCTTTGAATGGTACCTACACTTGTCCAAGCCTTTAAAAGGATGTCTAGACATGTGCATGACTTTGAAATGATGCCTGAAGGGATGCAAACTGAAAAGCAAGTGGTGCATTGGCAAGTAGGGAAGTGATTCCCTATGTCACAAAAAATGAGATGTATAATGCATATGTTGGCCATGTATAAGAGATACATGATTCTCATGGACTATCTAGATTTGTTAGAGTGCCAAAATTTGTTTATTAAGATTGGAATGCTAACCCTTTGAGGCCTTAATTCGGAAAAAAGATGAGAGAAGTATGGCTATCACTTTTAAAAGGGATGAACCCTATAGATAGCTAAAACTAGGAGAACATGTTTGTTTTTTTTTTCCCATAAAAGAAACTAATTAATGTGATGCCTTCCTCTTTTCTCCCTTTTCTTTTGTTTGATGAAAAATTCCTCACCTTAACTTCATAGTTTGCCCCAATCAAACAATTTTAGGTCTTGAAAGGTTTTTCGCTTACCCGAATTGGCAAGGTTAATTTGTAAGAGCTTCTATTATCTAACTTAATCAACAAGTTTAACTGCAAGCTCCTTATAAATCAAACAAACATTCATATAGGTTTCAATCAGGATTCTAAACCAAATTACTTTACTCTTGGCCCTTGAATCAATTTATTTCCTTATCTTAATTATCCCATATAGGACTTTGGGACCTAAAGCTAAAAGCATTTCTTATTAATTCCTCCATTATTAATGCTTGAAAGGTCACCAATCAAAATTTGCTTTTATTTTACTTACCATCCTCAATGCAATAATGCATTAATGAGTGCGAAGTGGCAATCTATTGTAGGAGATGGCTTGCCCTAGTTTGAAGAAACATGGGGGAGGTAATGCTCACTAACATGCTTGATGTTTCATAAAATAATGTCAATGGAAAGTAGATACTGGACTAAGAGATGCCTTAATTCCATACTTTAGGTGTCATAGTGCATTGGAGCTACAAAGATAAGTATTGGAATGGATTGTTCTGTGGTATCATAAGGAATAATGAAGCAAACAAGCATGATGGAAGATTTATAGCAAAACAATGGAGTGGATTGCAATAATGGGAAGATGCCTTCATTCAAGATTTAAGGTATTCCTTTGAAAACTCTTATTGATGAGGAGAAATTCTATTTTGAATCAAATCATCAACGCTAAATCATTTTTTCCCATAATTATTGCCTCAATTTGTTTTTTAAACAAGTTATGCCTTAACAAGGACTTTTAATGCTTGTGACGAGGCCTTAGTGAATGGGTTTCAAAAATGGAATGATATTAGGCTGAAAATCCCACACCTGTATCAATTCCTCCATACCTTCCATCATATTTCTCTAAGATGAGCTTATACATGATTTCACTTTTCGAGAAAGGATATTTCGAGGTTGTAATGAGGTTCCATGGGTGAAAATTTTGGCTGAAGGAATGAAAGGATTTAATGGCCTAAATATTTATGTAGGGACATAATGAGAATTTTGCTTTTACAGTCATACTCTTTTAGTGAGAATCTCTCCTTTGATTACTTTACTATTTTGAATCCATGTTGAGAAGAATTCTTTTCTCTTAGGCACTCATTTTTCTAGTTGTTCCGTGCAAAATTCTTTCTCAGTGGGTTTATTTATATGGAGAAAGAATTCTCCTTTGATGTTTCTTCCTCTTCAATTTGTGTTCAGCATGGCCTTCTTCACAAAGATTCAAATTTTCATCTTTTCCTTTTCTCCAATGCTAATTTTCACACTTCACTCATTTTCTTTCTTTAAAAGGAAATCACTCAAACACAAAGAGAGTTCTTATATTGAATTCACATTACTTCTTAGGTTTAATTCATGTTGGGTGTTTGAAAGATCTTGAAGGCTCAAGGTGGGTGGCAAAGGTTGAATAGTGTTTGGATGACCAAATGAATCTAATCCTCTCTTGATATGAGAATTATATAAAATCATCCTAGAGGTAGCCTTACATAGGTCTTCTGAGTTATAAAGGAAAGAAACTCCCTAACTTCTGGCTCAATCAGGGTGACTATAGATAACTCCTTCATGTTTTGGGAGACAAAGAATGCCCATATCCTTGGCATGACTTGTTCTTGAGGCATGAATTATCATTTATAGTTTTTACCTTCTTCAAATATTTTGGGGCTTTCAAACTGAATCACTTTCAAGTGTGACCATTTCCTAATCAAATAAAAATTTTCAAAAAGAATACCACATGATTTTTTTTTTTCATCATTAAATTATTGAATGGTATCCATAGAAGGTGAATTTCTAACTAAAATGAAAGGATGCACTAAGACACATGTTCATTGCATTGTTGATGCTAAATATGATAAGGTCTAATAAATGAAACTGCTCTTATAAGCTTTGGACTTTAACTTGATAAAATGGGCTGACCAAGCAAGCATTATCTAATGAAGAAATGATAAAACAGAATTGTTTCTTACTTCAAGGTGATCCTATGGTCTATATAGAAGTTGACATGAAGTCTTCCTTCTAGTTTGGATCATAAAGATAATGCCCCATTCTCTCAAGTGTTTGACTATTTCTCAATGAAATCATGATCCTAATTTAATCCATACTGATGGAGATTAAAGGCTGATAAATGAAAGGTCATAACCCCATTGAGCTAGTCATGTGAAAGTTTGGTTAGAGGTCATTGATTCTTTGTGAACAAGATAGTCATTGATCCTAAACATGTCAAGTTTGTGATGATGGATAGTGGATTTGATAGAAGTCGACAATTTCTGGGATAGTTTAAATTCTATCAATTGGTTAGGGTCAATGGCGGTGGGAGGTAATAAGTTGAAGTGGAAAGTGATATGAAGGGTCACAGACTAGCCACTTTCACAACCCTTATCTCTATCCAAATGGGGATTATCATTCTTTAATACTGTATTTAGTACTCCCAGTAATTACTTTGCTTACTGGACCACCACTTATTTTATCTTAGACATCCTTAAATGCAACTTTTGATCAAGACCTTGGCTTAAGCCTAAGCTTTCCATCATAAATGCACCACACGCATGCATAGATGCAATTTATTTATGTTTGATAACAAAAATGAAGTCTTTGTTACAAAGATTATGGAGAAACTATCTAAAAGAAAAATGACCCTGATCCTTAAAACAGTATTGTTAATGCGTACTTTCATGGTAATTAATGTGTGTCCTATAGTACAATGACATTACATCAACCTCTCTAGTGAGGAACGACACTAAATCTCCTACTTATAAGTTTGATCATGACATGATAGTATGCATGTTATGTGCCAAGGGAAAAAAAGGGATGCCCTCTTATGTCCTAACTCAGGGAAAACTTAAGCTTAGAATGTGAAACATAAAGACTCTAGATGCTAGCTATATGGGTAGGATTACTAAGTTTTGACTATTATTGTGCAAGTTAAAATGGTGGATCTATCTTTCTAAAAGGATAAAAGTTCTCAAACTGCCTCCATCACAAGGATGGAGATCTTGCTATAAACTTAACCATAAAGGGAAGAAAATCTCACATATGTTAAGTTCATACAACAAGACATAATCCAAGTGAAGTCTTCATGGTAACCTTTAGAGGCATAAAGCCACACGTGGAAACTAATAGAAACTTTGACTAACCTTAGGCACACATAGACCCAGGTGTAGGGCCCAATAGGAATGTGTATGAGGTACCGTGTATTTGTAAAGTGTGTGGAGGAGCAATCATACCTCTTACCTAGAGACTGCCTAACCCTTATCTGTTAAGCATATTAAGCAGCCAGATAAACAAATATATAAGTCGTCTACCCTAGAATTTGAATCTACATGTTATTTGGCCTAGCACATGTTGTTCTTATAGCCAACATATTAAAACATAAACAAATATATAATAAACACGCAAATAAAGTATCCATATATTGTCAACCTTAAATATATACAAGTGTATTTAAATAGATGCTATGTACAAGCGTTAAAAAAGGCATGCAAGCTAAAACATGTTATCTAACCTAAGCATGAAAGGCAAATAACACGTAAAAGAGTAATCAAAATGAAAGAAAAAGGTCATATTGTTTTTCACGATCAACTTAAATGGGCTTGACTCTTAAAAAAAACATCCCCAGTAGAATCACCAAACTATCACACCCAAAATGTGACTACCCAACACAAAAAAAAAATAAATAATAATTTTTACTTAAGAAAATGAAAACCAAAATTTAGGAGTCGCCACCAAAATTTTTAAAGTAAAACCTTGGAAAACCAATTAAATTGATAAGGTGGTCTACGAACTAAAAATCAAGTTTAGGAGTCGATTGTGCGTGGGGAAAGTGTTAGGCACCCCACAAATATTTAGGAAGATTTCTTTTATTTAACATGGTTCTAGTCATTTCTTCTAAGGTTCTATTATTCCTTTCAACTACTCCATTTTGTTAAGGAGTTATTGGTTTAGATAAATTATGTTCAATTCCATTATCATTACTGAACTCCATAAATAGATTGTTTTCGAATTCTCTACCATGATCACGTCTTATTTTCACTATGGTCATGCCTTGTTCATTTTGAATGAATTTAGCCAATTTCAAAAAAGATTTGAAGACATGATCTTTGTGAGATAAAAAGAGTGTTAATGTGTATCTGTTAAAATCATCTACAATTACTAAAACATGATAATTACCTACAAGACTTATAGTCCTAGAAGGTCCAAACAAATCCATGTGAAGTAATTGTAGTGGTTTAGTTGTGGAGACAATTCCTTTTGCCTTAAATGAGCTTTTAACTTGTTTTCCCTTATGACATGCATCACATAATTTGTTTTTATCAAATCTTAATTTAGGCAATCCTACTACTTGGCTTATCTTAGCAAGCTTTTCTAATAGACTCATACTAGAGTAAACACCCCATCCCAAATTAAATAAGAATAAAAAAATTAATGATTGATTAATTAATCCATTAATTCATTCATTAATTAAGTAAATTTAAAAATAGGTGAGTCACAAAATAAAAATTAGATAATATAAAACAAAATAAAAACTAAAAATATGAAAAACCAAATACAAAATCAAGAAATATGAAAAAACAAAATATAAAATCAAAAACTAAAAAATGAAAATACAAAATCAAAAAATATGCAAAAAAATAAAAATAAAAAAATAAAAGAACCAAAATAAAGAACGGGATCAAAAATCATAAAAAATTTACAAGAAACATACACGCCCATGCTACATGCCCAAGTTGCAAAATCAATACACCATATGCTGCCCATGCTGCTTGGAAGACCCAAACCTATGCTACCCCATGCTGCTAGCCAAGAACCTAAGGAGAAGAAAGCTCAAAGGGGACATGCCAGCTCTCACGCTTGAGGAAAAAAGGCTAAGAGTTGAGAAAATAGAAAAGAAAAGGAAAGGGAAAAGAGCTTCAAACCGAGAATGATAGGGGGAGTTTCCTAGTCTTTTTGTTGTGGAAGAAAAGCTAGGAGCTAGTGAGAAAGAAGAAGCAAGCTAAAACCAAGGGAGACTGAGGAAAATAGCTAAAGATAAGGCTCATGCAACATAAGGAGATGAGAGTAAGAGCTGAGAGAAACTAAAAGAGGATAGAGTGAGAAATGAGAAAGGAAAAGAGACTACCCCTACTTTGTGGCTTTAGAAACAGAGCTTGAATAAGGGAGAACAATAATACGTAGAGAGAAAGAGAGAGAAGGGTTAAGAGAGAAACTGGAAAGGAACAAAAAGCAAGGATGAAATGAACCAAAAACAAAAAGGGGGCGAAAGAGGAGGAAACTTGAGAGGACGAAGAAGAGTAACTAAGAAAGAGAAGAGAGAAAAACCAGTGGAGTGAGAGAGAACGAAGTGGAGAGACACAAGGAGAGGAAGTACAAAGAGAAAAAAGCGAAAAAGGAGGAAGTCAAGGGAAAAACCAAAATGGGTATAAAGAAAACTGTGAATGAGTTAAGACACCCTAGTTCTAACAAGTAAGAACAGAGATGCAATGCTATTCAGCTGATGGAGGAAGAGACAGAGGGAGCTGGTAGAAAAAACACAGAAAAGAAGAAGAACTGTGGAGGGAACGAAAGTAAGCTAGACAAACATAGATGGCCCTTTTTTTTCTGCTCCTAAAACTGAGTACGAATATGACGGTGCATTTATGCGTAGAGTGAGAGAGCTAGACGTTGCAAGAAAGAAGACAGAGTACTTTGGTAAGCTAGAGAAAGAGGAGATTGAGCTTGAGAAAGAATAAACTGAGTTGGATGAGAGACTTTAAAGGGATTAGCTCTGGTTTTGGAATTCTGGAACACAAGTAAACAAAGAATGCAAGAAAAAAGAGTGAGAAAGCACAAGAGAAAGGTGGAGTTGAGGCATAGCATTTGAAAGAGAATAAAAAGGAAAATGGGAAGAGAAAACAATGTTGAATAGTGCTGAATAGAAGAATTGAGAGGTATTCTTCATGTTACTGTAAAAGTCTCCCTTTTTCTCTGTCATGAACTTCGACCTTTTGGTTTGTCATAGCAAGGTCTCCTTTCATTTTTGTCATGAACTTAGTTCACACAACAGCAAGTTTATTCTTCTTTCCTGTGAATGCTTCATGTATGTGGCAGCTTATCATTCCTTTTTCTATCAAAGTTTAACTCACAGGTAGTACATTTTGCTCCTTTGTATTGCTGCATTTTTTACTCTTAGATTTAGTATGTGCTACTGTATTAAAGTCATTTCCTTTTATGTCATGGGTCTTATAGTTTCTTTAGGTATGTTGTCACAATAAGATCATGACCTGAGTTGAGGTTTGATGTTATGGCTTATTGTTAAATGGCTTCTAATAGCTTAAAGAGGTCTCGTGTTTCTTCAAACTCAATCAAATATAATATATAGTATTTCCAAACCATATTCTTATGGTTCTGATTTGCCCTTGCATACGAGTTCCTTAACAGTTTCTGTGGGAATCTTGATTAATTTTTAAATGAAAGGTTCTAGTCTTTAAAGAGTGAGTGTATGGTGGACAAGCTCTCCATGCTTTTAAAGTTTGTCTTGTGGTCTATTACAGATTAAAGGGACTGAAAGAGGAAATTGTTATATAGTTTCTTTCTTTGAATTATTAGCTTAACATAAAATCTCAAAGTTAACATAATTTTCACAAAAATATAAAAGAAATTTTCTTAAAAAAAATAAATAAAAATCTTGAAAAGCCCCTTTTCATTATAATTTCATGTCATTGTCAAAATTTAAATAACAATTCAAAATATTTAAAAGAGGAAAATGAAGAGAGCAAAGGATTGAGATCATGCTGATTTTGTGAATTAGAACATACTAACCAAATCTCAAATTTGTTTAGTTCACAAAAACCAATTTATTCTCATCAATCTTGTTCTTTTCCCAAAAGTAGAAATAGAAATCACAATTAATTTTTTCCTAATTTTAAATTGCTGCATGAGATCATTAATCTCCTTAGGTATTTGAAAATTAACTTGAAGAGACCGCGTGAGATCCTTAGTCTCTTAAGTTCTTGAAAGTTAATATTTGTTTTCAAAATACAAGGATGGCATAATTCCAAAATAGAAAATGGGGTTTGTTTTGCCTGTTGTTTGTAATTAAAAAAATCCAAAAAAATACTTTTCGCTATAATCTCATTTTTAAAATTAAAATTAAATCTAGAAATCTTAAGAAAATTAAAAAGAGAATAATGAAAGGAGCAAGGAAGTGATATTAAGTCAATTTCGTAAATTAAAATACATAAAAGAAATGCAAGCTCATTCTATTTACGAAAAGCAGATTAATTTCAACCATCTTGTTTTGTTCACAAAAAATAAAAGTCAAACTAACTGACACGCATTTCTAGCTAAATTACATGGACTTTGATCCCCTTCATAGGGTACATTGGCCCTAGGCTTTGATTTTAGGTCAAGTCTGCCTTTGTAAATATCTTTTTTTTTTTCCTTTATTTTATTTCATAATTTCTCCATTATTTTCCCTTTTTTTTTTTTTTTGCTTGTGATTGATAAGAGTAATCAAAATTTGAATTAAAGTCATATAATTTTTGCATAATTAACTTTGGGTAATCGTTCTTAAGAAAACAAGCCAAAAGCTCATTTAAGGCAAAAGGAATTGTCTCCACAACTAAACCATTACAATTACTTCACATGGATTTGTTTGGACCTTCTAGGACTATAAGTCTTGTAGGTAATTATCATGTTTTAGTAATTGTAGATGATTTTAGCAGATACACATTAACACTCTTTTTATCTCACAAAGATCATGTCTTCAAATCTTTTTTGAAATTGGCTAAATTCATTCAAAATGAACAAGGCATGACCATAGTGAGAATAAGACGTGATCATGGTAGAGAATTTGAAAACAATCTATTTATGGAGTTCAGTAATGATAATGGAATTGAACATAATTTATCTAAACCAATAACTCCTCAACAAAATGGACTAGTTGAAAGGAATAATAGAACCTTAGAAGAAATGGCTAGAACCATGTTAAATAAAAGAAATCTTCTTAAATATTTCTGGGTTGATGCAATAAACACTGCTTGCTATGTCATGAATAGAGTTATGATAAGGCCCATATTGAAAAAGACTCCATGTAAGCTATACAAAGGAAGAAAACCAAATATTTCTCATCTACATGTATTTGGATGCAAATGTTTTATACTGAACGATGGAAAAGACAATTTAGGTAAATTTGATGCTAAGTCAGATGAGGGAATCTTCCTAGGATATTCTAATATAAGAAAAGCCTATAAGGTATATAATAAAAGAACTATGATAGTAAAAGATTCTATTCAAGTGAATTTTGATGAGTCTAACCCTTTTAAGCTAAGAAAGGCATCCTCTGAAGAAATCGCAGTAAAATTCAATGATCTCACAATAAAAGACAAGCAAAAAACTCAAGAAAAGAAGAATGAAAGTGAATCCATCAAGACAGAAGAACAATCCTCCTTGCAAGATGAATCTGATCAAAAAGAAGAAGAAGTCAGCATAAAGCTACCAAAGGCATGGAATTTTAAAAGGAACATCCACCTGAGCAAATAATTGGTGAGGTCTCCTAAAGGGTGACAACTCGAAACTCTCTAAAAAATACTTGTAATCATCAAGCTTTCTTGTCCTAAATAGAACCAAATGAAATTGATGAAGCACTGAAAGATGAATATTGGGTTCTAGCTATACAAGAAAAATTGAATCAATTTGAAAGGAGTCAAGTATGGAAACTTTGCTCTTAGACCCAATAATCATTCTGTAACTGGTACTAAATGGGTGTTTGGGAATAAGCTTGTTGAATCTGGATTGTTACTAGATATAAGGCTAGGTTGGTTGTAAAAGGTTACAATCAAGATTATGATGAAACATTTGCACTAGTAGATAGATTGGAAGCTATTCGTATACTACTAGCCTTTGCATGTATAAGTAATTTTAAGTTGTATCAAATGGATGTCAAGAGTGCCTTTCTTAATGAATACATAATGGAAGAGGTATATGTTGAACAACCTCTTGGTTTTGAAAATAAAAATTTTCCAAATCATGCATTCAAATTAAGAAAAGCACTTTACGGTCTTAAACAAGCCCTTAGAGCATGGTATGAAAGATTGAGTACATTTCTCGTTAAAAATAGTTTCTCTAGAGGCAAGGTTGATACAACATTATTCTTTGAAAAGAAAAAGCATGATATATTAGTTGTTCAAATTTATGTGGATGATATCATATTTGGTGCCGCTAATGAAAAGTTGTGCAAGGAATTAGCTAAAATGATAAAAGAAAAGTTTGAAATGTCTATGATAGGGGAGCTCACATTCTTCTTGGTCTTCAATTTAAACAACAAGCAAATGAAACTTTCATAAATCAATCCAAATATGTCAAAGAATTACTTAAGAAATTTGGATTTGAAAATGTTAAAACGAAAGATACTCCTATGGGATCAGCTGCAAAGATGGATGCTGATGAAAAGGGATAGTCATATAACATCTCAAAACATAGAGGTATGATTAGATCTCTTTTATATTTAACTACCTAGCATTATGCTTAATGTATGCATTTGTGCCAAATTTCAAACTTGTCATAAAAAGTCCCATTACTTAGCAGTAAAGAGAATCTTTAGATATATTGCTGGTATAATGCAAATAGGTTTGTAGTATCCAAAAGGATCCACTAATACCTTGGTAGGATATTCGGATACTGATTTTGTCGATTGTAAAACTAACAAAAAAGCACCAGTGGAACATGTCAATTCTTAGGAAATTCTCTTGTTTCTTGGTTTAGTAAGAAATAAAATAGTGTAGCATTGTCCACTGTTGAAGTTGAATATGTTGTAGCTGGTAATTATTATACTCAAATCCTTTAGATAACATAACAACTAGAGGATCTTGGGATACATCTTAAAGAGATTCCAATTAAATGTGACAATACCAGTGCAATTAATCTTACTAAGAATCCCATCATGCATTCAAGGTCTAAACATATAGAAATCAGGCATCATTTCATTAAGGACCATGTTCAAAAGAAAGATATTAGCTTTGATTTGATCAAAATTGAATTTCAATTTGTTGATATCTTTACTAAACCTCTTTCCACTGAAAGATTTTGTTTCATAAAAGGTGAATTAGGAATGGTTAATCCTAATGAACTGTAAAATAAAAGATTTAGACTGTTTCACCATTTGCTGAATAGAATCATTACTAATTTAGGCAACGAAGTGGTTTTCATCTATTTTGTAAGATGTTTATAAAGATTTTCACTAGTTTATCATATAGTTTAAATGCTTATTTGTGCTTATAAGTATGCTTAAGTGGTATGTCCTTTAAAAATTTAGAAAATTGGCTAGAAAAACTTAAATTGGTCATATTTTTAAGTGACCAATTGACAAGGAGTGGACAGTCGATTGGAAGAGGTTAAAGAAGTGACTTGCTACTCAGGATGAGAGGAACAGCTAACTGATGGTTCTTTATAAGGGGTAGTCGACTGCCAATAAGTGAGCAATTGATTAGGCACATTTAGAAGCCTGACAATCAATTGGTGAAGAGTGACCAGTGGACTAGAAGGTTCCAGAGAGCAACCCTGTGAAAATAGAGGCCAACACTCAACTGCTCACTAGTGACCTATGAACTAGTCATTGACAAAACTCGCTATTTAGAGCAGTTAAAACCCTAAAACTTGCCATTTTCACTATTCTCTCCAGTCAACTACTCATCCTCTTTCTTACTCTCCAATTTTCTGGCCAAATCCCCATCAAATCTTGGTGATTTTGTTTTCAAAACTACCAAAATCACCATTTAAACTCAAAACTATAGGGTTTCACTAATTTAAAAGGGGGTTTTCTACTCTTCTCTCTTCTCAATCCAAAATCTTACCCCCTATTCTTGATTTCTTGCCTCTCCAACCTTAACCATTGCCCAAAGACCAACTCCTAAGCATGCAAGGACTAAAAACGTTGTTGTAGGGTCTTCTTCTGCTCCTCCACCACTCTTCTCTTCAAGAGCACAAGAAATTGCTTTCATTAAGAACTTCCAACAAAGGGGAGTTCTTCTTATTAGGTATGTGCATCTACCATTCTTGCAAGAAGAAGGTTTTAGGCTTTCAAATTTATTGGCCAATACAAGGTAAATGATTCAAAATGCATTTTAAAACTATAATTTTCAATAATATGTTTATTATTTTCAATAATTATATAGTTTTATCAAATATTAAAATTTTCTAATATTGATAAGTGGTATTTACAATGGTCAAATACATATTTAAATTTTGTTGTAATATACAAGCAAGAGATATATGGGCGTTTTACTAAAATGGGTATATTTGTTGCTTATCTTTTGACTTTATCTATATATATTTGTATAATAGCTTGTAAGATCTACACAATTTGGTGCAGAAAAGAGTATTGTATCTTCAAAAAACAAATCATCAATTATAATTTTTGAAATAGGTCACTTCATAATTTTTTTAATATTTTCTGTTAAAATGAATAATGTACATCTAAAGACACATATGAACTAAATTAAAAGAATTTAACGGTATATTAGTACAAATGTAACAATAGGAGTCAAATTAAAAATTTATCAAATTAATAAGATTCAATTAAAAACTTTTAACAATAGAAATCAAATTAAAATTTAGTAAAATCACAAAGTTTAAAGATTAAAATAGTATTTAACCTTAAATATTCTTTTATTTTTGGAAAAAAAAACTTGAATATTCTTTACATCATTGAATGACAATGATCATAAAATAGCAATTTACTCTAAAAGAAAAGCACAAAAAGATATGGTAATTAATTCCGACTCCCAAGAATCACGAGGATAACAAACTAAAACAAGAAGTCAGGTGCGTCAAGTCAACAAGTCAAACCTTGGGGCTAATTTGGTAAATTGACATAACCTCTTTGAACTTTATCTTGTGTGACTCGTCTTCCTCCGCCGCGGGTACTGAGAGAAGAGGATCTCTGACCTCTCTTATTCTGCTTCTTTCTCGTCGCGTAGATTCTGAATTCTGTGATATCTTTGCGATCCCCATAAGCTGATTTATGGATTACAGCTGCAAAATTGATTTATTGGAGGTGGGTTTGATTGCAAATTTATACGAGCAACAAGCATTTTACTGTGTGGTTTCATCGATATTCCAGCCCTTCGATCGATTGATTCCTTGGTTACGGTTCCTACGGTTTGGTCTTCCCAAATAATTCAAAGCTAACGCGCTTCTTGTTTGATTTTTGAAAAAGGTTTGCACTCCTTTGTTCTTCATACAGTTTCCTTTCCTTTTTGTATAAACATATTTTTTGCCTGGTTTTGCTTGGAACGATGAGGTATGTGGAGGAAAATAAGAAGTAAAAATAATTTTAATGCTTGAGTATCAATTGGAATTTTCTTTTGACGTATGTCTTATGGAGGTAGATTTTAATCAATCGCTTCTGATTTTGCTATGTCGCTCTCTATTTCATGTCTTGAAGGGATGGTTACGAATCGATTTATCTGTATTTACTCAGCAGCAATTTGGTGGATTTTGGTTGCTTTGAAAATTAGAGTCGTGTCTCTGCTATAGCTGGATTTTGTTTTAGTTAAGAAAGCAGTGTTTCTAATCTTACAAATTCTATCTGATTAGAGGAAGAAAGTGTTTGGCTCTGCGGAAGCTAAACTTAAAGAGAAAGAAGGCAGAAGGGAGAACCGGAGAAGAGTGACGCACTTAATAACCAATCTCAATAATAATTCAATAATCTAACCAATCTAAAAACAAAGCAACGATTTAATTGATAATGTTATATTATTATAAACTATGATAAAGTCAAATAGTAGTGATTTATTTAAATATACTGTTATCCTTTATTATATAACCAACTATTATCCATATCATAATTCCCTAAGTTACCATATTATGATTAGGTCTTTGGGTCATTGCTCATTATTCTCCTATGTCGTGGCATCAGATATATGATTACGTTTTGTTATATTCATTCTCTCCATTAACATGAGAATAGTCATCTATATACTAGATGTTAAAATAATGACACATCTTGGGATAGTTTACATTTTTTAACATCAATATTTTGCATGCCAGGTATCTTGATCATCTCGTGTTGAGCTCAGTTGTCTTTACAAAATACATACAGAGATCAAAAGCTGTTGAAATAATTGTCTGTTCTACTGTGTTATGGCTTAAAAGTGACCATTTGAGCCATGTCTTCCTTCAAAAAGATGTCGCGAG
Source organism: Delonix regia (assembly GCA_037074485.1). Classification (NCBI taxonomy): domain Eukaryota; kingdom Viridiplantae; phylum Streptophyta; class Magnoliopsida; order Fabales; family Fabaceae; genus Delonix; species Delonix regia. The sequence goes on from CM073459.1 coordinate 12,404,471, forward strand.
CCAAGGGTCAATCTTCTGGTTGGGCTGCTTTTGATCTCAAGCAGAGACAGAAACAAGGCCTTGAATCTGAAGGTGACAAGGACCCTTTCCCAGCTATATCAAGCACACCTGATTCTTTGCGACAGAGTGAGAAATTGCTCAAGAATAACAATGCTCCAATCAAGTCTTTTTCCTCCGTCCTCCATCCTTGTAAAGTTTTTCCAACTCTGAAAGAGAATGGGGATAGCAAAACTAGTGCGTTAAGTAGTGATTCTGGTGGTAAAGATTGTAGTAATATTCCTCTGAAAGATGTTACTTTAGCTATCAAGAAGCTCAAAGAGCAACATTGCTGGGCTGACAGTAGCTTGATTGAGGATGTCTTGGCCGCTGCAAGTAATGACATTACAAAGGCTTCAACATTATTGGAAACAATGTCTTCTTCAGTCAACTATGAAGAACCAGAAATTGCTTCTGCTGTCAACTCTGAAGAACAAAACGAGTCAAGCATTCCAGGACCAACTACTTTGGGTGATATTCCATGTGATGAGAAGACAGATGAAAGTCTCTCTTCAGAAAATCTCTTGGACCTTACTCCCTTCAGTTCTACTCTTAGTGATCATCATAAAGACAATGACAAAAACCTTGAGGATGGAAATACTTGCCTAGTTCAAGGTTTCTCTTACTACGGCAACTTGAGGTTCAATATTGGGCTCTTGAACTCTGTTCCTGTTGAGCCTGAGTGGGAGGAGGATGATGTTTATATTAGCCATCGAATGAATGCATTGAGGGTGATGAGGTATAAATGCTGGTTCATTTCTTCTTTCTTGAGATGCTGTATTAGCATTTTGGTTGGGACTTCCTTATATGTGTTTGTTTTTGTTGATAATTTAGTACTTAGAATTTGTCTGTCATGTAAAACTCTTTTTTTTTTTTTCAGTCTATGTTTTTATGTGATGGATGTAAAAACAACTTAAATTATCTCAAAAATATAACTTTTGATCAATAACCAATGCTATAATTGATGTTCTCTTGCCAATTGTTAACTTGTGATTCATATGCCATCTTAAATGTGCAGAATATGTTTGGATTGTGTTATGTTAAATTTTTGTTTCAGATGTTATCTAGTTGTTAGTCTATGTTAATATTTAGAGATACAGAAAAATTATTGTCTTCCTTATTTTTTATTTTCAATCTTCTGGTTTCTTATGTCTCTAAGTAATCATGATTCCATGTATTAAGTTGGGCAAGTGATTGATTAGTGAGTCTTGGTGACAGATTTTTGTAATCAGAGTCAATGTGATTAGAAGTTATCAAAAGTCAATAATACAATCACTTAAGATTTCATTCCATTCTATAACCAAAAAGGATCTTCAAATACAGGAGTTCCAAGAATTTTTCAAGCACGTTAGTGAAGCATATCATCTCTGAATATTTTTGACTGCTTAGAGTGTTTTACCTTAAGCCTGGAACCAGATTTTTGAAAACTCTGAATTCTGTCCAAGGTGAGGGACTCCTCCAACATTCAGCCCTTTCTGTTCCATTTCCTTTTTCTCATAAAACCACAAATGAATTAATTTCATCAGCTGCACCATTCGGTAACTTGGGTCAAGTGTTTTCTTTTTTCATCTGAAGAAACAACAATGTGAAATCTATTCTGCTGCTGGGGTTATAAACATATTACTTTTAGGGTTTAGTGTGAATTCTTTAAATCAATGTATCAAACTAATTTGTAAGTTGTAATATAATTTATCAAAGTTAAATTGCTCATTTACTTTCATACTTATAATTTCTTAGTTCTCTGAACTCATTCTCATTTGCATATATCAATGTGTTCATATTGATTGATGCCGGTCATAAGCTGGATTAGGTGATAAATCTGCTTACTGGATGGCATTTCTTTCTTTGCAGTAATTTTAAGTTTCAGTGTCATGCAAGATAGCAAGAAAACGCTATCACCTATTCTGATATTATGGGTTTGAATTTCCTCTTCTGTAATCTGTGATATTTGGTCAGATTCATGGGCCTTCATAAGTGATGCTATCAATTTATGTCCAGTCTGCATATCTTTTGTGTTTGAAGGAGGATTTAAATTCTCTGTCCTTGTGCTTTTTCCCTTTCTTTCTCTTTGATAACTTCCCTACTTTTATATATGACCAAAGAATTAGCTTCTTGTTCTCCAGAAAAAATCAGCTTCTGTAATCATATGGAATTCATCCTTACCCTCAAATCTCTATTTGCTGGACTATGCCATGTTTATACAGAGCATCTCAAACATGTCTTGTACTTTTTGGGTCAATCTCTCACAAGCCACTGAAACTTTATATTCTATGCATTTACTAGGTCAGCATCTCGGCATTCTAAGGCTGCCGCTAAGTATTTTATGAGAAGTGATCATTATTCTGCTCAACAGCACTCAATGAAGGCTCAAGAGGACTTGCTTACTGCTCAAGGACTTCACGCTAAGGCAGCCCAAGAAATTATAAGTATCAGGAATAGTGAAAATGATATATGGAGATTGGATTTGCATGGTCTTCATGCATCAGAAGCTATTAAAGCCTTGCAAGAACATCTGCATAGAATTGAAAGCCTGGGCTTCTTAAAACGTTCAACTTCTTCAAATGGAGTGAAGGAGAAGGATGGGATTGTAAATTGTTCTCTTAAGTCAGGTAATAGCATGGGTAGGGGAAAAATGGATAAACAACAGGCACCATTAAGGCTTAGGTCATCAGTTTTACAAGTCATAACAGGTATTCTTGCTTCTTTTGACCATGTATAACATGTAACATTTATGCTTGTGCTTATTTAGCTATTAGCTGACAGCCTATGACGGCCTCTGGAGTTGCTTTTTGATTGCGTAGATAACATGCAACAAGCAATATGCTTCAACCATTCTATCCTTGCAAGAAGCATAAGTTTCCTCTTTTAAACAGAATGCATAAACAAAACATAATTACTTCCTTCATACAATCTTGTGTGCTTCTCCTCCTTATTGGAAAAATTGCTTCCATCCAAATTGAGTGCTGCATAACTGCATTTTGCTAGTCCCTGTTAGATTTCATTCTGCAGAAGCATAAAAGTTCCAAAATCTACTCTCTGAACTTACTGTGAGGTTCAAATTTAGTGACATCCAAAGAAGTCACTAACATATAACATTATAAAGTGGCATACACATTAAGGCTGTATGATATATTGTTTATTCTGCCCACTTCGAATTCTGTTTTTTTTTTTTTTCAACTTCTGATCCTCATTTCTACTGCCCCGTTGAATTTCTCAGACCTAATCTTTGAATCTTTGACAGAGCATGAAAGATATGTCAGATGTCAGATTCTCCAAATGACTTCTCTAGCTTCACTGTAATTCATATATAACTCTGACATCTGATTTGTAGCATCTCTGTTCATTTTATATATTTTCTTATCATACCAATAATGTAATAATATGTTTACTGGTACTTTATTCCTTTTTTTTTTTATTTTGATAACCAGTGGTGGAAGTTACAATTATGTATGGGGATCCTAATCAATCATCATGTGTTGCTTGGGAGTCAGCAACAGGGTCAGAGAAAGATAGGCTTCTGCTGAGTGTATATAGGGACTAGTAGGGACAGAAATTATGTCCTAGCAAACCTTGTTGTCATTCGTCTAATTACTGTTGTGACTTCATTTTACTTTCTAGTTTCTCTTTAACACTGGATTCTCAAGTAAATTTGTATCCAGGGAAAGGTCAGAAATTGGCATTACAGGATGGTTTATTTGCCATTTCATTTCTGCAGGCATTGGCAATCACAGTCGAGGACAAGCTGCTCTCCCTACAGCCGTGAGAAGTTTCCTCAATGAAAACGGGTGAGATATCGTATCCTTTCCTTTTCCTCTCTCCTGAGGACATTGCATATAAGAATTATGGACTCTAATTCCCCTTGCTTCCTTGTACATTCTCATTTTCTTCGCAAATTCTTTTTATGATATTTCTCTGCAGATACCGTTTTGAAGAGATGAGACCCGGGGTAATCGCAGTGTGGCCCAAGTTTCGTCGAAGTTGATTGCTGAATTGGGATCTGGCAGCATTCTCTTCTTTCCTTGATAGCTCTGGTGTGTAATTGTATCATTTGGCTGTCTTTATCCAAACTGCTTAATTAGCATTAGCCACATTTGATCCATTGTCAATTTAGATTTCCCTCCATAGGCGTTACTGTAGTGATTTAACCTTTGGAAAGGAAAACTCATTTCAAACTACTATGATATTGAAGTGCATGGTCAGAAAGAATTTTTATTTTTAATTTTTGGTTTTATTCAAGGAGTCATGAATTCTAACTGGGTATACCACAATAAGAAAACCAAAAGAATTCACCTGAAATCCCAACTCAGCACCAGAATGGATGTTTCGTGGTTTAATAGAGTACACAGAAAGAGTTCTTGTGAGGCATAATTATAATTTAAATGATTATTTCTTGTTTCAATTTAAAAGACCGATTTAAGATATTAAATAAGACACAAATATGCACAACAATGGATCACATTCAAATTGGTAGATATGTACTAACAACAAAAGGGTAAAATACGTAGTATACCTAGAACCATTGACCCATTGACCTGTGAATTACTTTATGAAAGAACAAATTTGATTCAAAACTTTTTATGGAAGCCACCGGACTAACGAGGTACGCGTTTCACACATATGGGTTGGCATTACACGTTTAATTCATATAGGTCATTATTCGGTTCACGAGCAAAAAGACGATGTCTTGAAAAGTGATGCTCTTTATATATAAATGTCAACAATCCCAAACTGAAAACTGACACACAAGTTGAAATATGCTCTTTATGTATATGTAATTCTTGTCCATCTGGATTTAAGTTTGCCCCTAAAATGGTTGCTTGCCTCACAAAAAGAGTGGTAAGCTTAGGAGCTTAAGGCTGGTGGACTGGTGATCTTGAAGTTGAAAATGAGAGAACATAATGAGTGAGTCCCGCAGGAGTGGTTCACTCTTCATTCCATTCTGAATATACTGTGATAGATCCAGCTACAGAGAATGGAAGCAAAAATGAGTAAAACTAAAGCATAGTCAAGAAGCTGTAATTGAAAAAACAAACAAACAAACGTAAATAGCGAGCACTATTAGATCGGAGTCAATCTTCATTTCTTTGCAAGTACGGCCACATTCCAAGTGATAAGTTGGGGTTCACAAAGCTGTGATGAGTAGGTCTCTGGTGCACTACCTGGACAAATAATAAACTTAATAGCACCATTAGAATTTCCAAAAGAAGCTTCGAGAATTATAAGGTCCTTTACATAATTTTAGAATTTTTTTAATTATATTATGGATAAGCATTAATCTAATTATTAAATCAATTTCTTATAGTTTTTAAATTTAACAATTAACATTTTATTTTAAATCAAAAATGAATTAGATTCATGTTGATTGTGGGTAATAAAAATTAGATTGAATTATCCACAAGTCTATTAAATAGAAATCTCAACCTACTGTCTAATATTGATTAATAACTATCATATCATATCACTAATTTAAAGTTAATGTTGAGAGAGGAATTGAGCTCATAGTCTGGCTATTAAGACCTACTTCCTATTTAAGACATATGGCTCAAGGGTTTTGATATTACTTAAAACTTTTCAATTATATGTGAAATCCTAACTTTTGTGTGTCTCTCTCGTACAACTCTCTCTGGAAACTTAGGTATTGTAGGTTACTCTTCTTTATTGTTTTAAGTTAAAAATCTTCACAATGGTTACTGCTCCTTTAGGTTAGATTATTTTACTTTCTCAATAAATGATTTCGAGCGTCTGGAGTAAAAGTTTTTAGTCTTTGTAGAAACGAATTTCTCTTCTATTCTTTTTTTTTTTCTATAAAAACCAAAGCCTAAAAAAGTTACATTGAGAGAAATCAACGTGGAGGAGATCGAAATAGGTCTTCTGTATAAAAGAAGTTAGAGCCATTGAAATTACCTAGATTTAGTCCTGTATTGGGAACAGTGTTGGCCTGTGCTGAGGGAAGAAGAGGTCTTAAAGTTAAACTGTCCCTTGCTTGCCATGGGAGACTTCAACACCATCCTTCACTTCTTTGAACTCACTCAGCTCAACATTTGCATCTTCTTCAACAATAGGAGGCTTGCCTGATACCATACAATCAATGTAATATGGTACTTCGTTATATGAAGCCTTGTAACAATATGGTCCTGAAAGTTTCACCTCAAGGCCTTCACTGGAATTACACACAGCGTTCATAGCATACATAAGAATTGGCGAACCTTGATAACACAATGTGAGACTAATGGTCCATGTCTCTCTCTTTATATTATCCTTACTTATCTCGTTGGTTCTAAACACATCAAACGTATTTTTTCTTTCTGTATATCTCGATACTTCAAAAGCATGAAGTTGGGTTCACGTACAAGCTGCAGTGAGAAAATCCCACTGTAGTCATTTTAGCAGCACCAAACTTGAAGACGCCATTGTCATCTTTACCAACCATTAACTCCATATCTACGCTTACTGTATTATCTTCACACAAGCAATCATGGAGAAAGTAAAGTACCTTGCGGCGGTTCACCCTGAAACGAGTAGTGCATGTTCCTGATGCCTTGAACTGCGAACTGTAAATGAGAGCATACTCAGGAAATTCTTCACTTGACCATTTGAATAGTTCAGCCCTAACGTTCACATGATGGTGACGGCTTGTTGTGGTGCCCATACTCAAAATTCTAAACCCTAAACTCTAAACTCATTCACTTGCATTTACACTGTCAAACTAACATTTACAGGGCGGCGGTGTGTAGAGGGGGAGACTCAAGAGGCATATATTGGATCATAGACACTGTCCAAGATAACATTCTTGTAGCCCTGAAAAATAGTATAAATGCGTGAGAATAACTTTTACAAAGGAAGCTTCAACTCCATTAAGTCAAGCACCTCTTATTGAAGAAAAAATTTAAATGCCTATAAAAAAAAATTAAAAGGAGCACTATTCGGTTTAAGGATTAGGGTTTATATAAATGCTGAGAATAACTTCTACACTTCTACAAAAGAAGCACTAACTCCATTAAGTCATGCACATCAGATTGATGAAAATATTCGAATGCTTATATAAAAATGAAAAGGAGCATCACTGGGTTTAAGATTTAGAATTTACATAAATGCCTGAGAATAACTTTTACGACGGAAGCATCAACTCCATTAAGTCAAGCACCTTTGATTGATATAAATATTCGAATACCTATATGAAAATGGAAAGGAGCATTATTGGGTGTAAATGTGAACAATTTTAAGAGGCATATAGGTACATTTCAGATAATGTCTTTAGGCATCTTGAATATCAATACACTAAAGAGAAACATATCTATTACTTAATTGGGCAGCACTAGCATGGTCAACATCAAGGGTCCTAAATTTTGATTGATTGCTGGTCTCTGCCTCGGAGTTACAATTTTTTTTTTCTTTTTACACAAAAATTAAAAAGGAACACCTTTGCAAAATGATTACCAAATTCTACATAGAACCGTCGGTGTTTTAGACATGAACAACGAATAGAAGAATTGAGACATTATATAGATAGTTTATATATCATGATAAAATGATGTTTGAATTTCAAGTCGCTGGACTTTTAAAATTCTCTCAAAAAAGTTCTTTTACGAATTATGTTAACTAATTAAAGGATGGATGTTACTATTGACCAAAAAAAAAAAAAAAAGGACGGATGTTACTAAATGCTGGCAAGGATCCAGAAATGCTGACATTTTGTCCATGTGTCTTCTTTTTTTTAGGAACGTATTAGTTGTAAAAATATTATTATAGTAGATTCTGCGATATTTATTATACACGGTTGGATAAAATCCAACGACCTAATATATATTTGGATTTAAGTTTGGAAAATTGATATTGGATTAACTTAATTTTTATAATTAATTTTGATTAAATGTAATTTTATATAATTGTGATTTATGTTTAAAAACTTTTATTTTAAAATTGAGTTTTATCATCACTTATGTGCAAACAGAGTGTTTAAAAGGCAAAAGTGATTTTAGAAAAATTAAAACATCAAACTAAACAAAATTATTTATTATAAAGCAAATTCATGTTTAAATGTACAAAATAAGTTTTTAAATCATTCAAATGTCAAACAAAAAAACATCACGAAATTTTTATTAATAATTACACACGATTATATTTGTTATTAAGACATCAGGGTTATTAAATTCTTATTCAACGATTCAAAATAAATACCTACAGAAAAAATCTGGATTTTATCTTCTATTTTTTTTTTTTATGGCCATCCAAATCTTATATATCAACACATAAATTTCTTAAATTGCCCGAGGAACTAACACTCATTCTTACCCAAAATACATTAGGTCACCATAGCATTAGCAGGAGGCACTGACATTGGTTAAAGTAAATGAAACATACAAAATTGGACCGACTGTGAAAAGCTTTCAGGGACAATTTTAATTTGTGGGATTGAACTTTGAAAGAAAGAGAATATATGCTTTGCCCCAAATTGGAAGCATATGAAGATTTGACATCAATTCAAGAAGTAATGTTAAAGCTAACAATTTCATTTCTCGTTTAATTTTTCTTATTCCTTCTTAACTTTCAAAAAAAAAAAAAAAAGAATCTTGTCTTCTGCTTTTAGGTTATCTTAGCAATTTCATATCATGATTGGAAAGGCAAATATGAACATTTTTAGTCTATTTGGCTTCCCAAGTGATTGGAGTCTTGCTCCAAGACAATTTTTGACAATTTAATTATACTTTCTGTTCTGATAATTTTATATAATTTTTAATTTAATATTTATATTCAAATTTTTATAATTACATGTGTACAATTTTTTAATATTTTAATTTAATTTCTATTGTTTAAATTTTATTATATTTTATTGATATAACTAATTGAATATTAATTTAATACTTTGGATATGTACGATTTATATTAATAAAATTAAAAACTGAACAAACTGGGCTAATTCAAGAAGCTATGTTTGATAGACAAAAATAAATAGGAAAGCACACTCATTAAGCTATGATTAAAAAGAAGAAGTAAATGGCGAACTCTTACGTCAGATACATGTCAATCTTCTTCGCAATTATATGGCCACATTCTTAGTTACAAATTGGGGTTCTCTACCTGGAAAAACAATAATCTATAAAGCACAATTAGAATTTCCATAAGAAGCAATAATAGTAATGGCACTAACAAGGTCCTGTACATAAAGCAAGCAGGGAAATGAAGCGATCTCCAGAAAATGAGCAAGCCATCTGCAAATTGTCTTCTTCCTTTTCCTTTCCTTCTTTAATCTAATTGCACGGAGGAAGCAACTCAGGAAACATCGACGTCGTGCAGATATTGGCGCTGGTACTTCGTGATTAGAGAGACAAGAATAAACGATACAAAACCAGATGCCGTTTTGAGGTCCAAATTCCAAAAAACATAAAGGAGCTAATGGCTTATACTCCTTTCATAATTTATTCTGTATATTTAAAATTTTAAAATATATTTATTTATAAAAATAATTATTTTTTATTTTTTTAAAAATATAGTTTATACAAAATTAAACACCTTTCAATCTATATCTAATGACCCTCATGGTTGGAGGGATCATACGTATAAAATGAATGGCTGGAATTGTAGGAGCTACTTAGCTCAGGAACTGTGCCGGACTGATGGACATCCAGTTCTCAGTCACATACCCCTCATAGAATTAGTCCGATTCTTATAAAAAGAGTGAACAAACTCCGGAACGCGATCCCCTGCTGTCAAACGAATACAGCAGGGGCTGCTGTGACATGAATTTTTGCCGCCAGATTGATTAGACCGAATTATTGGAGCCACGTCTTCAAGGATGCCGCGACGCACCATTTTATAAGAAAGCCTCAACTTAGCGTTAACACAAGGCAAGCCTGAAATATATGTGGCCGGTGAGAAGCTGGTGGAGGAGCCATTATGAACAGCGAACATATTATATCAGTTAACCCAATCTTGATATGGTAGAGGAAATCAATTTATTCCCATGATCTGAAGCTAACGAATAGGAAATCAATTAAATCACATGAACAATTTTGGCAAGCAAGAACGAAAATTGCATATCAATTTTCCACTACCAATTTTCTTCTTCAATCTGATCAATTTCGATTACAGGACCATAGTGCAACAATTGCAGACGAGGAAGGAGAGAGGGGGAGGATCTACCATGGGCGACCTTGACTACAGAACACGGAAATCTTCCATGGACGAGTGAAAAATCTGGTTTGCACAAACGATAATCTAGTTTGAGAATGACGAACAAGAGCGCTGCAAGGCGAACAGAAATATAGTTCGAAGAATGACCCATCAAAGAAGAAGAGTTGTTTGAAAGTCTCCTAGATGGTGTGTCGTTTGCCTCTTTCATATTCAAAATAAAACAACCCACAACACATCGTTTCAGTTTCACCGTTTCAATAAAATGAAACTTTGTGTTTAAGCTTCCCCGATAATGTGGCTCCCGGAATGCAGTTCGATTAATTCAGCGGCTGGAATTTTTCCCACAAGCAGCCCCAGCTATGTTTATTTGACAGCAGATGATCTTTTTCCACAAACTTTGCGTCAGGCCGAGCTTGGCCCCAACTTATGGCCTGATTCAAAATTTATAACTCAGTCTCAAAACTTGTTCAGTCAGTACATAATCAGATTGAGTTAGGTCGGATTGAATGAGTTCGTTTGAGTTTTTCATTTTTTATTTAAATTTAGGATTTTTTAAAAATAAAAAAATTAGTTTATATTTGATAAATGAGATATCCTGTACTAATAAAAATTATTTATATTTAACATAAATAAAAAAGTAATTATTTCTTTTAAAATGTCAATAATGAGATATCCTATGCTAGGTCAGCTCAGGACAAAGTATTGGTTTGAAATCAGGTTTTATATGTTGACCCCAATCTTAGTCCCAAATGATGTGCATAGCCTAGACCAAACTAAAACAATTGGGCCAATCTGAGTTGACTAGGTCAGGTGGGTCATACACACACCAAAGTAGAGTACTTATAAAATAACAAAAAAACATCTTTATAATTGTCAATTCTATTATAAATCGTCAATATTTGTCCCTATAACTTGGTTTTTCTATACTCCATAATCTCATAAACATTTTAGTAAGTGCTAATATTGGTAATTTAGTACCAATGGAGAGATAATTGCTGGTATCTAGAGTAGAAGTTTTCAGTCATTGGTGAAATGAATTTCTTATTTTTTTCCCCTTTACAACAACCAAAGCCTAACAAAAAATTACCTTGAAAGAAATCAAGGTGGAGGAGGTCAATATAGGTCTTCTGCAATAACATTACAATTGTAGAAGTTAAAGCCATTAAAATACCTAGATTTAAAACTATGCTAAGAACAGTATTGGCTTGTGTTGAAGGAAGGGGAGATCTTAGATGTCAGCAATCATGACACTATACAGCAATATTGATAAATGAGAAAGGAAGAACTGATACAAGATATTTATGTGGAAAACCCTTTTGTATGAGGGAAAAACCATCGATAAGAATGGGAAATATCTTCACTAACTCGAGATTGTATAACCTTTCTTTGAATGCGAAGAGAGAACAATCAAACTCTCTCTCTCAAAAAACAAGAAAACACGATTCTCTCTTCTCATGTGGAAAAACAACTACTCACTCTCTCAACAAAGGAGATTTCACTACTCTTACAACTCTTCACATCTAATGTCAAACCCTAAAGGGAAAGGTCATATTTATAAGCATCCTCTTTAAAATTTTTCAACAACCTTATCTTCCAATTTGTTAAAAGGTGCTAACCTTATCTTCCATTTTGTCAAAAGTGGCAACCAATTTTCAACTAACTTTATTTTTATTAAAAAGTGGTAACAAAATTTCTACCATCTTTTTCTTCATTGTCAAAAAGTAGCCACCAAATTTGTCTTTACCTGTTTTTACAATCTCTCAATTAAAGTTAAATTTGGTGGGTTCAAAATCTTTTCCCTTCTTACCATCTCTCGTTGCTCACGTCTCTACTAGGCCAATTTGTTGAGGCATATCAGCAACGGTGAACTACCTCTGAATACCTTCTTGTTTGCAGAATGCCAAGAAGTCATCATCTATATACTCTTTTCCACCATTGTTTGTCCTTAAGCATTTGATCTTTCTTCCGAATTCAAGTTCTACTCACAATTTGAATTTATTCTTGAGTCCTGGCAAGAGATCACGTTCTACAAGAATTTTTAATCTTGTTCTAACATGTGGCCTAGTCTATAATGCCACATTTTTACTGATTCTCCTTGGCAAGTAGAAGCAACAGATGTTTCTCCTTGTTTCAACTTATCTCCTTATTTCAACGTATCTCCTTAAAGCATGAATAATTTTAAAGTGCTCTTTCTTGCCTTCATGACCACGAGTGCTCTTTTGGTGACTTTCATAACCCCGTTTACAATTTAGGTTTTGAGTTTGAGGTCATCAAATTATCCAATAGACAATAAATTTTTCTTTAGACCTTTTACATGTCGTACCTCTTGGATAGTACGAATTGTGCCATCATGCATCTTTATCTTGAAGGTCCCAATGCCCGCAATCTCCAATGCATAACCATTTCCCATGTACATATATCCATCAAAAATAGGCTTGTATGAATGAAACCAATCTCGTTGGGATGTCATATGCCATGTAGCTCCTAAATCCATTAACCAAGTTTCAGAAATGGATCTCTTGTTGAACTGATTGCTGCTTCAACACATAAGATTCTATCATCATCAGAGGTATTAGCAACATATCCTTGAAAAGTTGTTCTCAGAGCCTTCTTTCCATTTTTCTTGTTGTACCAGTAGTCTTTCTTTTTTGTCCTGCCATGATAACACTTAATGTTTTTTTTCCTTCCTAACTTTGATCGTTTTTGGTTTTGACTCCCACTAGAGTCACCACTAATGTCTTTGTTTGTTTAGTAGTTGTTAACATGTCTTCTTTAATTTTACGCCTCGATTTCCCTTCCAAAAGAACAGCTACAACATCATTAGAAACAAGATTGTTTGTAGGATAGCAATTTGTTAAGTTGATGATGAATTGATCATAAGAATCTGGTAGACTTTGAAGTAGGAACTCTGCACGTTCATTTTCTACTATGCTATAGTTCAACAATGAAAGTTAGGAGAATAAATTATTTAGATTATTGATGTGCTATGTTACTGTAGTGGACTTAGACATATGAAGAGCGTACACTTTTCTTTTCAAGAATATTTTGTTATGGACTGACTTGACTTCATACAATCAAGTGCATGTGTCCCAGATTTCTTTTGTTGTTTGCTTTTCTGCAATACTTGACAAGACTGAATCTATCAATACTAGATGCAGGTTAGTGATAGCATTATCATCCATCTCCTTCCACTTGTCATTGTTGATCGTATCTAGTTTCTTACCAATTGCTGCAATGCAATTGTCTTTCCTCATTATCGCCATCATCTTGAATTTCCACAAAGAAAAAGTACTCCCATTGAACTTCTCATTCTTAAATCTTGCTGCCATAATATTAATATGATAGTGTCAACAACTAAAGTTCTGATACCATTATTAGGAATCTTGACACTATACAACAATATTGAGGAATGAGAAAAGAAAAATTGATACAAGATATTTATGTGGAAAACCTTTTTGTTTGAGGGAAAAATGTTTGAGGGAAAAACCATTGACAAGAATGGGAAAGAACTTCACTAACTTAAGAGATTATATAACTTTTCTTTGAATGTGAGAAGAGAATAATCAAACTCTCTCTCACAGAAAACAAGAAAACACACAATTCTTTCTTCTCAAGTGGAAAAACAACTACTCACTCTCTCAACAAAGGAGATTTCACTAATCTTACAACTCTTCATGCTCCAATGCCAAACCCTAAAGGGAAAGGTCATATTTATAGACATCCTCTTCAAAAATTTTCAACAACTTTATCTTCCAATTTGTCAAAAGGTGCCAACTTTATCTTCCACTTTGTCAAAAGGTACCAACCTTATCTTCCACTTTGTCAAAAGGTGCCAACTTTATTTTTCACTTTATCAAAAGGTACCAACCTTATTATCCACTTTATCAAAAGATGCCAACCTTATCTTCTATTTTGTCAAAAGTGGTAACCAATTTTCAACCAACTTTATTTTTGTCAAAAAGTGGTAACAAAATTTCTACCATTTTTTTCTTTATTGTCAAAAAGTAGCCACCAAATTTGTCTTTACCTTTTTGGCATTAGACCATTCCCTTGCTTGCCATTTACATCTTCAACATTCAGAGGCTTACCTAATACCACACGATTAATGTAACAATCACAAGTATTTCTTTAATTGAATCCTTGTAACAATATGGTCCTCAAAGTTCCACTTCAAGGCCTTCCCTAGTATCAAATAGAACATTTATATAAGAGTTAAGAATTGGAACCACCAGATGATATAATGAATGGCTAATTGTCCATTTTTGTCTCTCTATACAATCCTTATCTATTTCATAGGTTCTAACCACACAAAACTTATTTTTTCTTTCTCCATATATATCATCATACTTCAAAAGCAAAAGGTGGGGTTCGTGTATCATTCGCTCTAAGAAAGTCCCATTATAGTCAGCTTTAGTAACACCAAACTTGAAGACACCCTTGTCATCATTATCAACCATTAACTCCAAATCTAGTTTTATTGTATTACCATCACACATGCAATCATGGAGAGAGTAAAGCACCTTGTGGCAGTTCACCCTAAAATGAAAAGTGCAAGTCCTTGATGCTTGGAAATACGAAGTGTGAATGAGAGCGTATTCTTAAGGGAATTCTTCACTTGACCATTTAAATAGTTCAACCCTAACATTTACATGACAATGACGGCTCATTGTGGTGCCCATATTCAAAATTCTAAACTCTAAACCCTGAACTAATATACTTGCATTCACCCTGTCAAACAACTAAAATTTGCAGGGCAGTGGTGTGTGAAGGGAAAGACTCAAGAGGCATATATTGGATCATAAACACTGTTCAAGATAACATTCTTGTGGATCAAAAAATTAGTATAAATGCTTGAGAATAACTTTTTACAAAGGAATAATCCACTTTATTAAGTAAAGCACCTTTGAATGATGAAAATATTTGAATACCTATATAAAATGTAAAAGAGCAATATTTGGTGTTACTGTGAAGAATTTTTAAGAAGTATACAATGGGTGCATTTCAGATAATGTCTTTAGGAGATGAGATCCCTTTTGGAAGCATAATTTCTTGTTCATAAATTTGGGTCGTTGAATTCAAAATAAATGACAAATACAAAATTGCAAGCATAAGAAGATTATATTCCTTTTGAACATGACACATATATGCTCATATGCTTCTAGATTGACTTCACAATTTTCATGGCATGATTGAATTGCTAAGGACCAAATCACTTGTTAAATGTGCCAACCCATTTAACACACCTCAATTTGATAGGTTGGGAGCTTGTTTAATCTACCAAAAAATTAAAAAATTTGTAAGAAAAAAATATTCCAACAAAAAATTTTAAATTATTAAGCAAAATATTCAATTATAATACCAAAAATCTATTCATGTTATTTTAGGGTTGATCAATTATAGAATATTTAAAGACAAAGCAAGAATAAATGTGGATTGAGATTATATAATATTAAACATTTTACAAAAATAAAATCCAAAAGAACTCTTAAGTGGGACAATCTACCAAATCACCAAGTTGACTTATTTAACCTACTAATTAAGTGAGTTAAGCTAGTTTAATCTACCTGTATTAAATAAATTGAAAATGACAACTCATTCCACCATCTTGGTGGGTCGAACTTATTTTAATGACGATATATACATATTACTCTACTAGAAATCCAATCAATATGTCTAATCAAATTTTAATGACTATTTATACTTTTGCCAAGTAACTTTAATTGATCAAATTTTTTAGAGATTTAGTAAAGTTATGTTTGTACTTTTTGTTTTAAAAATGTTATCTATCTTTATTATACTTGATATATATTGGAAAAAATTTTATTTATTATTTTTCAATAAAATAATTTTTCCATATAATATGTACTACTTTTATAAATAAATTACTTAAATGTATTATATGAAAATTTATATCACACTTACACATAAAATTAAGGGAAAAATAATTATTTGATCCCTATATTTTAAATTAATTTTTAATTTGGCATCTACTCTTTATTTTTTTTTCCAAAAAGAAAGTTATATTTTGCAAATGCTTTGAGAATGATCACTGTTGTTAAGTTTTGGTATAACATGTTACAAGCTTAGTAAGGTGGCTGATGGAGGCTTCATAGTGTCTGGGTTTACATAAAATAGCAACTTAAGGGCTTCAAAAGCTCAAATGTTTTTGGACAATATGGGTTCTTGTAATATTCATAAGTAAAAGGAACATAGAGATGAGGGTGTTCTTTAGAGTCCACTAACTCACTTGAAGCTTGAACAATTCCCCATATTGGTCCTAACAGAAATGTTGCTATTAACAAACGCATAATTGGTCCTTTGCATTGTACACGATGCTTCACATTTAAAAGACTTTCTTTTTCCCCATATCTATTTCAAAGCTCATACCTATAAAGTTCATAAGTATCAGACCATCCTTCTATGACTTGCTTGCCCATATGCCTCTATTTCTTCCTTAGGAAGCAAACAAACAAACAAACAAACAACTTCTTATTTTTTTCAAAACTCATCAAGTCTCTCACTTAGCACCACAAAACCAAGGCCATACATTACGCCTTGGCTCCTCCACCATTGTCCAAAAGTGTATTAATAAGGATGTTGTAATGTCCATGAAATTCTCATATAAATAAGTTATTTTGGGAAAAAAAAAACAAAAAGAAGAGGAAATTTAAAATTTTAGGTTGAAGAAAGGGAGAAAATACACTTGAAATAAGTATAAATTTTAAATGATGATGGAACATTTAAAGAGGAGATTTATGAAGTATTAAATATGGATGTAAATAATATCATATTTAAGTTAAAGCCAACATGAATACCAGCTGAGCCTTATCTAATGCATTCCTAACACCTATAATTGAATCTCAAAGTATGCAAACTAAGTATTTCCAAAATTTTTAATCTGACAATACAAAGTATCTACTAAGAAATTACCTACGTACCCTTATTATTTTATCCTTTCATCATGTTTCCCTTCATTCTGGCACTCCAGCACCATTCACACTAACCTCTATTGTTCTCTAGAATTCTCCATTTTTTCGTTCAATTTTGCCATTGTTCGAGCTCGTAGTGGATGTCTAGTATCGTTGCACCTCGATCAGCCTAGAAACGTTGTTCTCTGGACATGTTTTGGCAAAAAAATATGGCATTCCAGCAAACCTTATAGCTGACATGATTTCAACTTGAAATTGATCAATTTGGGTGCACATTTCTTCATTTTAGCTTTGATCAATCATTGTCTTCTTGATGAATTTCAATCACTTCTTTCTCATTTCCATTAATTAATTTTGTCCATACATCTCAAAATCAAAAAGCCCTAATTTTTAGGTACTGTTCATGCGTGAAAGAGAGGAATTTGAGCTCAATTTGATGTGATCTCATCAAATTGAGTTGGGGCTTCACATCTTAAGAAAATTTCAACCTCTCTCCCCTAGAATCATGGTTGATTGTGAGTTTTACCATTAAGATTGAAAAACCCCAACTTGGAAGTATATGTGCATACTTGTAGGATGATGAAACTCAAAGTTTTTGGGTTTCTCTTACATTATTAAGCATCTAGGACGAGACTTAAGGCTATCAAAAGTTTTTTTTTAAAACCATAAGTTGATTTGATATTTTCTTAATTTTCTTGAGTTTTCGATAAACAATAAGGAAGGAAATTTAAATGGCAAACCTTACGGAACTTGATTAAGTGGCCTTGAATGATAATATTAGTTTAATGAATGAATTTAGAACTCAGTTTGTTAATCCCAAAGGCCACATTAAGGATAATGATGAATTCTTTAATTTGGTATAAAGGCATAACAAAGCATACTAGATAAGATTCAAGGCATTAAGCATTATTGAATGTCATGAATAATTTGGACCAAGAGTGTAATTTCTCACGTTACTAAAAAGTAAGAATTACAAGTGGAGTTCACGATGATTATGGAAAATTATGTTGGAAAATATGAGAGCCATAAACAGTGAGGCAAATGTTATGGGTATGAAACAAATGAATAGCTAAATAAAATAGATATATAGAAGGAGTTAAACTATTCCTAAATATTAGGGGCTAAGAACACTTTACTTGATGTGATAGGTATTTAGGACTCATTGTGATCAAGGAAATTGTAAAAGAAGTTAAGAGGAGGTTGGTGTACCCCTCTCCAGGTGAATAGATATTACTAACTATGCTCATTTTCTGTAGTTTGAACTTTCCCTTGTGAATTAGTGAAGTTACATGCTGTAGTGCCTTGGAAATAGACATTTTAAAATATACTAATTTCTCCTCAAGGATTTTACTGCATATAATAGGATCTCTAGAAAATTTGCTATAAAGGAACTCTTATACTTGATTTACTTTTGTATTGAAATTTACTGACTATATGGTTTTCTAGAAATTTATAAACAGATTGTTTACTGCATGAGTTTTGGAGAATTCTGATTTCCAAATACTGTGTCTTTCTAGATATTTGGCAAATCACTGATTGGATATTGAAATTGATTACATGGTTATAATAGAAAATGTTTTATTGGAAATACCTAAACACAATAGGCGTTAGCCATGGTACACCATAAATTTCATCATTATACTGAGGCCTTGGGCCATTTTATTGACTAATTGTGAGCCTTTGTGCTTACCATTGATTATTGCAATGCCCTATATTGTCATGGCTAATAGATGCTAGAGCTTGATTACTGATGTTTTGTTAATTCTGTAAGATGAATTCCACCCTTATATTTGTTTAATCATGGTTTGAATGCTTATTAGTTCTCTTATCTTGTGAAATATCATTTGAACCGCTATATAGCTTAAGATCTAGGCAATGATTTACATTTACCAGTTTGTAAGCATTTTAGATTATGCTATACCTTAAGTTTACATTAAAATGATAAATGATTGTGAAAAACTTTACCACTCTCGTTTGTTTCCTTCTTGGTATAGTTAGTGGTATTTACTCACTAAGTGTTGTTACTTACCTTTATTTCTCTATGTTTTTCATATAGCAGTTTTGAGAACGGACCTTCCTCTACTATGTAGAATCCATAGTCATCCCTTTTGGTAAGCCCTCCATTGTCCGTAGGGGCAAGGACATTCTTTTGTTGTGACCATTATATATGTTGTAATTTAGGAGCTCCATATGTCACAAGCAAGATGCAGTGTTGTTTTATATATGTATTGGGTTGATTGACTGTGAACTATTGTGAAAGCAGAGCTCTTTACCATGATATGTACATGTCTATTTATAGAAAGTTTGGGAAGTTCATAATTCCAAGGAGATTATACTAAAATTTTCACATGAAAATCATGTAATGAATTAGTTATTTATATCCGATCCACCTGAATTGCATATATTGACCAACTAATATGATTATGTATGTCCTATATATGAATTTACGATTAAATTGATTAA
Organism: Delonix regia; assembly: GCA_037074485.1. NCBI lineage: Eukaryota > Viridiplantae > Streptophyta > Magnoliopsida > Fabales > Fabaceae > Delonix > Delonix regia. Next base: position 12,424,030 of record CM073459.1, read on the forward strand.
GTGCCTTTCTGTTCAGTTCATGGAGGAGGGTTTACTTTACCCTTCATGTCGGTCACATCTCCTTAGTTAGGGGTGTGACAGATGCAAACAATATTAATACAATCAATTACATTGCTTGATTTGCCAAAGCTAGAGATTGATTCTTTTTTTTTTTTTTATCAAGCTAGAGATTGATTCTTAACTTGAAAGAGTTAATGATTAGAGAATGTAGAGTGATTGCAAAGCAAACTTGAAATCAACATTTGTAAGTGGAATAAGGAGTTTCCCTTTTTCTGAATAAAAAATAATAGAGTGTTATTAGTTATTTTTATCCCACAGATTGTCACTTGGCACCATCGAATCAAGTCACTGGTGTGAATTTATTATAAACCACAATGTCAGAAAAGATGACGTTTTCTTTTCTTCGCTCCCATTCGAATATATAGAGCTAACAAACTCTGTTTGTTATGCATGATGCATCCAAAATGAAGTTCTAAGCAAAAGAAGGATAAAGTAAAAGATTCCTTTTTCTTTATTAATATAGACCAACTCACATGTCATACTCTCCCCCCTTGAGTTGCTTCTTCATGTACTCATGGTTATCTCAAAAGTTATAGAGTTTAGATTCCCTCTGGTTCTACACACCAACTTCTTGACTTATAGTAAAGACTCTATTCCTTCTTGACTCATCAATCTACCCCTTCCATCCATGTCACGGAGCCTCCTAAAAGTGATTTGCATATGCCTATTTCCCCATTTTTTTCTAATCTCGAAACTAATTTGAGATTGTTGTTTGATCCATTTTTGTCCCAAATCTTGTGAATCCAAAAGAGAGAAGAAAGACAAAGGAAGCAGAAAAAGAAGATTTAAGGAATAGGTCAGAGCTAAACGAAACGAGAAAAACTCATGGACGGTTTGAGTTGGATTTGATGCGAAAGTTCACGCTAGGTCTTTGAAGTTTGGCCCGATTGGGGGTGGGTGTGTGTGGGTGTTTTGCATTTTCATGAGTTGCCATGCTTGCTTCCATGTGGGCATGCCACATCACTTTAGTTAGCCACTTCAACAAGTTCTTAACGGCATTATAACATAACTTAACGGACCATTTTGAAGCCCTTACAAAATATGGAGAGTTGTTTGAAAAAAATATGACGTGTGAGGACTAAATTGAAAATTGATGTAAAGTAAAGGAATGAAATGACTAATTTTTCATAAAATTAACTTCATTAATATAAAATAAATTAAAATTGTCTTGTATATATATATATATCAATCATTAGGGAATAATATATTTCAAGCAAAAGAAATTTCTAACATAATGTAATTAAACATCAAAGAAAATTAACATAATTTACTCATAATTATTTTCAAATTTCTTCCATAAAGATGTAATAATCACATATTCAGACATTGATCTTATATAAAATAAATTTAAAATTTTTTTTTAATATATACCAATCGTTAGGGAATAACATATTTCAAGCAAAAGAAATTTCCAGCATACTTTAATTAAACATCAAGGAAAATTAATATAATTTAATCATAATTATTTACAAATTTCATCTATGAAATTTCACGTGTTTCATCACGCAATGTTGTATAAGCTAGGTTCGCCATTTCTAATACCATTCTCTCTCTTAAAATTTCAAATCATTTTTATTATTACTCACTAGGACGGGAAGACAATATCAGGATGACAATTTGCCTGTTCTCTAATTTCGTACATAACTTTTAAAATACAAAATATTTCCTTGAACTTTGAACCATGACCCTCTTGCAGTAATTTTAACTAAATTTAACTTTTTATTGTAACCCATAATTTAACAAACTTTACAGTTTATAAATCATATAATTAAACCTTAGTTCAAGAAATAGAATGTAATTTCCCCTCAATATTAAAAAACTTGAAGTACGAGGCTGTTTCTAGTCAGTCTGAAGGAGAGAGGATCATTAACCATGTTCCCAGATGCTAAGTTGTTTAAATAGACAAAGGAAAGTTTAAGAAATTGAGTACCGGAGCTGCTGACAAGTGAAAACAGAAATAGCAATTTCATTTCCATCAAGTCAGCATATTATAACTTCCCAAACACAGATCCCTTACGGTAGACTTTACTTTGATAAAATTCAACGTTCAATATTGATTATTATAAAGAATTTAACGGTTTGTAGTTAAAATTGAACTACCAAAATTGATAAGTCTTAAAAACCGAAATCGATGAAAACTTAAATCCTTAATTCAACGGTAAGGCATAGAGTGAATAACCCATATCATTATTGCAGAATATGCGATAACTACACAGGATCCGAATGCATAATTTCCCACATGGCAGATTGCTTAAATTCTAGGGTTCCACATTTATGGAAAAAATGAATTTCTTGTATTTTCCTTTTTATAAAATCCAACCATGAATAAGGCACATGACAGATCAGATGCAAGAAGGAATTTACTTGCAGTTCATAGCTAGAGAGGAAAGAATATAAAATTTCATCCACAGAAGAAAAGTAACAACCCATGAAATGAACAAAATCAAATAAGGAATGGGAAAATATAGTTAGAGATAAGGGAGTCCTAAGAAACAAGCTAGGATCACTGAAAAGGAAAAGTTAATTACAGAACTTGGCAAGTCTTATGTTTCCTTCTTCTCTTCTTGGAACTTGGAGGCTGCAGAACAAACTTGATAGCAGCATCAAACACCGCTTTCACATTCTACAAATCCAAAATTAGGAAAACAAAATAACTAAAGCATAATAAATTGTTAGCAAGTAGTAATATAGAAAATATTTTCATGCAACTTTTAGATGATTGCTATCAGGTTTTTTCATTAATACATGACAAGTAGAGTCTTTTTACAGCTCACTATAACATAATTAGAACTCTTAATGAAGTTGCTTCTTGTGTTAGGGTTTTACTAAGAAACCTAAAACACATGTGATGATCCTGGTAGCAATAGGGAAACGAAAATAGTGATTGCATGTAACAGCAGCATTATTATGCCAATGACCCATCTTTCAAAAGAATTTTCCAATAATCTAAGAGAAAATTGTAATTTTTTCCCCTCACTTATAGCTTTAAGATCAATTTGATCCTCAAAAAATAAAAACTATCAAAATGGTCCTCCAAAGATGTAAACCCTCAAAAAATAATGGTCCTCCGAAGGGACCTAAAATATTCTCTTTTTAATCATTGGATGACCATTTTGATACTTTCCACTTTTAGAGGACTAAACTAATCTTGATGCTGAACGTGAGGAACCAAAATTACATTTTTCTCAATTCAATTATCAAACAATGATAACAGAAAGAGTAAAGAAAATACATCAGAGTCATACTGAACCATGCTTGGGGCTAATACTAGCAATGTCCATTATTGTCTGATCTACAAGGGGTTCGAGAGGGAACATTGTTAATAAATTTTACTCACATGTAATGCCACTAAGCTTTTCAATCAAGTAGAACTGTATATGTCGCAGGAAAGGCATTCTTCTATCAAACACTGACACTTAAATTGAACCTGAACACTTCATGTTTTGTAGTATCATGGTGGCTCGTGTTTATGTGTTTTGTTCCATGGTTGTCCATGCTTCTTATCATCATTCAGGTGTGATAGTTTTCTTTGTTAAAAATAGTAGTTCAAGAAGTTATTAAAGAGTCAGATTGAAGTTGATCAACTTTCCAGGAATAATATGATCCCTGACTCAAGAAACAGAAGTCTCTCCAGATATCAATATTTTATTTAATTAAACTTTAGCAGTTAAAAAAATTACATGATGAAACTCAGGTTTCAGTTATAGCAAGCCATTTCTTGGCTTTGTAATGCTATTTTTGTGTAAGTTCATTGATATAATCAATTCCTTCATAAATATTTTATTAATATTAGAACACATGCAAGTGGAACAAACCTGTTGTGTCTTTGAGCTGCACTCAATATATGCAACTGCTCCAATTTGTTTCTTGAGTTCTTCTCCCTGTTCATCAAAAAAGAAATAAGCAATATGACTTTTTAAGAAGTTCAAATCATAACTAATTTAAGAACCCATAAATTAAACTGAGAAAAACTATATTTACTGGAATATCATTATTTTGATAGTCATACTGTTGCCCTGTATATCTTTAGCTAAATTAGATTTTCAACTTTCCCATTTAACATCCGAAGGCAGAAAAATGGAGGAAGGAATAAAAACAGTAATAAACAGTTTAATGTTCAGAAGACTGTACGTAAGTGAACTATTATCACAAAATGAGATGAAAGATTTTAGCATAGTGCCTACATTACGGCTCTGTTTGTTTTGTCAGAAAACATTTTTTTCTTAGAAAATAAAAGAAAAAATTTTAGTTTTAGCAGCCGAAGCCTACTTGTTTTGTGGAGATGGTACAAGCTCCAGGATAATCCAAGAGGAACCGTGGATCTTCTCTCAGATCTGCCATTGAAAGTAACAAATGAACACACAGGAGAAAAAAAAAGGAAAATTAACATGCATTTCTTTCAAAACAGATGCATTAATTTCACAGCAATTCAAAGGCATTAAGTATGAAAACAGATACAAATACAGTACCAAAATAAATGGTACTCTATCAATAACACATATTTCATACTTCATGTTTAGACTCAGAACAAAACTTGTCCACATTTTCTCTACTTTATGCATATGTTTCACTTGCACACTATTTTACCAGTATGCTCTTGTTTATTAATACGTGTCCTTAAAGGTACAAATAGAATCAAGCTATGAATTTTAAAACTCATATAGTTATGAAATCTGATTGCAAAAATGATGGATGTCAGTTCAATGTCTGAGCTATCACACCATCTCTTTTGACTCTTCCATTGAAAATACTCCATCATCCACATTACTTAAACATGAAAAAGCAAAATTATAGTTCTGGATGCACAGAGGAGAGTGATAGCAGACCTAGTTTGGTCCCCACAAGAACAATGGGCATTGAGGAAGCATAATGCCTTAGCTCTGGCACCCACTTCAACACCGAAACAATACAATGAAAGAAGAATGACGATGTAACAGATAAGATTTTTAGTTAAATTAATAGTTTCAGTCATAAAGAAAAGAAAAAAATGTAAACAGCCCTCTTCAACTTTAATTCATTTGCAGAAAGCCCTCAACTTTGAGAACAAGAAAATGCCCCCTCAACTATTACCTTTCCAAATGTAAACCCTTGATGCCACATCAGACCAAGACGTTTGCCACATGGCATACTCATATTTGTCAATAAAGAACAAAAGTGACAAAATTTGATGTAGCATCTCTGTTAACAGGACTATGAAAAAAATAAACACCTGAAGGATGATAGATGAGGAGAGTATTTTCTGATTCTCAAACAGGGGTGCTTGCAAGTGGCTCAAAGTTAAAAGGAATACTTTTTCCAGAAAATAATTAAAAGAGAATCATGAAAAACATGTAGCTTACCTTCCTCTTTATGTTCTCAAAGCTAGGCCTACTTATGAGGGAAAAAGCAAGAAGAAATACATCGGCTCCTCTATAGCTTAGTGGCCTCAGCCTGTTGTAATCCTCTTGTCCTGAATAATTTATTAATAAAAGAAGAGATATCATTCCTGAGAATCTTTCAACTTTTGCTTTTGAACAAGCATAGCAACTAGTGATGCCCACCTTATAGTTGTAAAAGATGAACAACTCAATTTAGTTAATTTCACAAACAAAATATAGAAATTATCTTTTATATTTTGACATGCTATTCTAGAATATATAGGTCTTGCAATTTCATGAAATTAATAGAGTCTGACAGATAAAATAACATAACTATCTTCCTATTAACAATTAATTAGTATGAATAAATCTTTTAAATAACTTAGAGAACATATGTCTTTCAACTGATCTTGAAGCATTTTCTTCAACCAAGAGAAACAGAATACCGAATATAATTATCACTTCTTGATGATCAACAATCAAGAAGTATTCACTAATAATCAAACCCAGTCAAGAGAGTTCCTGAACAAACTTTGTTTATAAGACTCCATTTATGGTAGTATTGAACTAAATCATTCAATTTGGGGTTTTGAATTAACCCATCATCCCGTGACACAAAATTACAAGTACCTTTCGTACCTCAAATTTTCCCATATCCTTTCTCCAGTTTAATATAGATCAAGAGTAGCACTGTCAGACTAACTAGCCATGATGTTTTCAGCACGGATTTCCTGCTGTGCATAATGCACAGCAGAGAGTGCTAGGTAGCAAAAAGGCTGCCGTTTTGTAGCGTTTTGCTGCCCCATTTTTTATATTTTGAATTTTTTATTTCTATTTTTGTGCTTTTTAAAGGTCAAATTTATAGAGTCAATACTTAACAAGTTAACAATTATATTATAATAAACAACTATTGTATACCCCATTAGTTTAAATCTAAACTAGCGAAGTATAAAATTAGTTCTTTATTCAATCTGAATCCTCTATAGTTAGTATTGTGCAGTTGGAGAAAAATAGCAGAAAAAATAATTATTTTTGCTAACTTGTTATGTAATAGTAGTATTAATTTGAGCAAAGGAAAAAAAATTAACAAACACAATACAAATTACAGAAGATACAGATTGAATAAACAACTAATTTTATACTTGTACTAGCTGTGAATTAATTGTTTATTATATAATTGTTAACTTTTTATATGCTAACAGGATAAATTCGACCTATAAAAAGTAACAATAAATGAAAAAGAAAACAAAACATAAAAATAAGGGCAGGAAAAAAATTCGCGCTCCAATGTTTTTCCTCATGATTTCAAAATTATGCAATCATCATTTATCAGCTATACTACCACATGGAGTTCAACACAACAAGAACCATACAGTATAACACTTAGTGACCAAACAATGTCAGATCTTTTAAATTTTTAAATGCCTGAATTGAAAGCAATATGGTAAAAGTGGCAATTCTCAAGAACAGAGCACCACAATTAGGACCTTTCAGAGATCAGAGTAAATTGCGAAAAAGGGCCTTCAAAAAAGAGAGAGATAGGAGATTACCAGCAGTATCCCAGAGACCCAAATTCACAGTTTTCCCACCAACCAAAACATTGGCACTAAAATTATCAAAAACAGTAGGAACATAATCCTGCCCGTGAAAGAGAAACCAAGACCAGAAATAATTAAAATTAATAGCAGGCAAGGAAAAGTATAAAAAAAATGGCTTAATTGAGTGAAAGAGAAGGAAAAAAAAAAAGAGAGAAAACGAAGATTGCTTACAGTGGGAAATGTGTTGCTAGTATAGGAAATAAGAAGGCATGTCTTTCCGACAGCACCATCTCCGACAGTCACGCATTTGATGAACCTCGTAGCAGTAGTCGCAGGAGGTCCCTGTTCTGCCATTTCTGTCTGATTCTGACCTTGTTGATTTCTTCTTGCTTCTCCAGATCCAAATTCTCTAGAAGAAATGTTCGATAAGTTTTGAAAACCTTCGATTCAGCGTCATTCTACTTTATAAACAGTGTTGGTGGAGGTTAAGTGAGAGCGGACTCGAAGGAGAAGGAAACGAGGAGAAAAGGAAACAGAGAAAAAAAAATTGGCCAATTTTCTGTGAGCTTTTTGCGGGTAAGAAAAGATACGAGAGATCGCTTTAATTTGGGCTGTCAGAGGCAAAAAGTGGAAAGGAAAGATTGACCACGTGGGACATAAAGTTCTCATAATCAAAATTGGAACAGTAATTTTTTATTTTGAATTAGTAAGATTTAATTGAATCCAGAAAATCAGAGAACATTAATTATGAAAATGTTTTTCCATTTGATGAAGGAGGCAATCTCTGCTTTCAATTTCTTTTAATTGAAAGGAAGAAATCCAGGAACATTCTAAATCTTTCAAATTCCATTTCCTTTATTTCTCTTCTCAATTCTTGGTGTAAGGTGGTCGGGTTAACATGTAGATTGTAAGGTATATTTTTATACATAAAAAATAATGATGTGGCAGAGAAAATATTGGAAATAAAAAAAAAATTGAATATCCACTTTTGTAGAAAAAATGTTCTCTACGCATTTTGAGAATAGAAAATCTCAATACGAATAAGGTGTATAGAATTTGAATTAGGTGTTGTACGATATCATTTACGGTATACTATAAGATGTTGAATCAAAATAATTTATAATAATTGTATGATGTTATTATAAATTTAATGATTCACAATATACAGAAAAAAAATAAAGTAGAGTGTTTTATCTTAACTTGAATGTGTATAATAGGGAAGTCCGAAAATTTGTTTAAAACTTTATATATTTAATAATTTTATATTAAAAGAACATTTAGTTATTGATAATTTTAATAAATCAAAATTTGTAAAACTATGGGGTCAAAATTAAAAAAAAATTATAAAATTATAAAATTTGATTAAATAAATTACTTTAAACTAATCGTATTTCTGGACGGAAAAGATCTCAACTGATATAAAGGGTTTTAAAGGGTTGTATCAGTAATTTAATATTGAAATAGCAAGATTTAATTGAAAGCAAATCACAGGGAACATTTACTGTGAAATTGTTTTTCCATTTAATTTCGCTTCTCAATTCTTGGAAGGAGACGGTATATACTGGAAAGAACGAATCCTGTAAATTTTTTATTAAAAGAAAGTATAATCCAATAGTGTCCATTTTAAAATTAATCATCGAAATCAGTAATTTTAATAAATAAAAAATATTTTAAATTAAAAATTTGATCTAACAATTCATATTAAATTAATTTTAAAATTTAAACAATTCATATTAAATTAATTTTGCAATCCAATATTGTAAAGTTGTTTGACGAACAAAAAAGATCCAAGCTCATTTTAATGGATTGTGTTAGTACTTAGACCTTATCCTCTTTCATCCCTTTTTTTTCTTTAAATTAGTAAAAAATAAAAAATAAAAGAAATGTAAGTCTAACTTTTCAGTACTCTTAAGTACTAATTTGTTGTGATTTGACACAGGAAGTGACTATTTAGTATGGCCATTAGACTTGTGGAATTTGATCAATATTTGATTGTCTGTAACCCAGAATATTTGAAAATCAAAATTTTTATTTGGGTTGAATTCAAATAAAATATATAACAATTTCCATATTTTGATTGGCTGATTGTGTAATCGTCTAATTTATCATAATCTTATACTTCAGAAAAAAGAAAGTTTTATTCGCTATTAGCCATTTGATTGCCAAATTTATATGATTAAAATGGTCCAATCCATGATTGATCGATTGTAATTTTTTTTTTTTCCTTGTTTCTGGGTTGTTATATTCATATTTTACAACTTTAATTTTTTGCAAAGAATATATTTTGTCATCGCTAGTAAATATATATTGTAATAAATATATGTTGCCGGCAAGGACTCCTCTGCCATTATCGACACATCATAACCAAAAGAAACACCAAATCTAGTAAATATTTCTCAAAAGTCTCATTTTTTTTTTCTTTCTTTATATCCAAGTCTACTCTAGCTTTTTCCTCCATCAATTACAATTGAAAGGAAATTAAGAAGGATATTTGGAAAGTTGATGAGTAATACACAGAAAACCAAATTAACGAAAAGAGGGGAATGGAGACAAGCAATTTTCATGTGTATTTGGTTTTCATAAATGATGTGAATGAAAACATGCATATCTTGAACTTTAATCGGAGGGGTGACTATAGCTAAGTTTTCTACTATAGAAACAAGTTTACAATAGCACACTCATCAGCCACTACATCTCACAACTCAAAAGAGTCACTCAATTAAGGGTCTCGTCCACTTAGAATTGGTTTTAACGCAAACCTAACTCAAGGAACCCCAATACTTGAGATTTCAAGATCAAAATAGAGCATGGAAAAGAACATAGAAGTTAAAGCTTATCAAAGAGTGAATTTACAACTGCAAATTCTCTAGACGAGAGTATAATAGAAATTAGAGCTCAGGAAGGATTAATCAAGGATTTAAGCATATTTTTTTTAGAAAAGTATAAAATTGGTCTTTCATTTTTGTACTTTGTGATATTAACCCTAACTTTCAATGTTATAAATATTGATGATGACAAATATATAACAAATGAATTAGACATAAAGGATCAATATGTGTTTAATTGATTAATCATTAACATGTAATACTTTAAACTTGAATCATCCCTTTATTAGATATACTTACTCATATTATATCCAATAGGCTCTAATATTGTAAACAATCAAAATTGGATATATATATATATATATATATATATATATTTATAGGAATCTTATATGCATGATAAAAAATGTTTATATTCTACTAATTTTTATTAAAATATGTATATTAGGCATATGAATTTGACCAAGTATTTAGTTTGTGAATTAGACTAACTATTATGGGCTTATTATTATTTTGTTAAATTCATTTGAACTTACATTTATTGGCCCAATACATTTTGGTCCTCAAAGGACAAAAAAGATAAGAGAGATATGAATTTTAATGGAGTTATTTTTAGACTTTAAATCACTATTTTTATCATATCTCACAAATCAAAAGGAATTTCAAAATGAAACCTATTATATTTGAAAATAGACTTAAACATCTTTTAGTCATATATCACATGTTTAAAATAGAGTTGAAATTAAGAAGTTATGATTATCAAAGTTGTAAGTATGAATATTACATTTTTTCTTAACCTCTAATCACATTTTCAATAATATCTCACCAACCAATAATAAATTTTAAATGAGGTTTATTTCATATAAAACTAGACAACTATCCAGTCATATATCGCATGCTTAAAATTGATTTAAAATAAAGGAGTTATAAATGTCTCAATTTGCAGCTTTGTTTATCAATTTGTTATCTGACCTTTTGTCACTTTTTCAACAATATCTCAATAACCATAATGAACTTTGTAATGAAACTTCTCTAGATAGAAAATAAACTTACAGAGCTTTTTGGTGATATATAATTTATTCAAAATGAAGTTGAAATGCAGGAGCTATGAACATCTAAAGTTGCGGCTATGGAATAGAGGATGACCATAAAGTTAACAAATGAAGCTATTTACTTCCAACAATCAAGTTGTACAAGTTTGAATTTTTCCTTGGTTCCAAATGGTTCTCTTGCTTTTTGGGCTATAAATATATGTCTCAATAACTTAAAAAACATAAGAACCAAATGTTAGAATGTGATATTTAACTTGTTATATAATCTTTTAGAGAGAAATAATCATCATTGAGTCAAAACTTGTATATTCTTTTTCATTTGAGTTCTTAGTACTTCATCTTATATATATACTTCTTTGAAGGATTTTGTTCATTTGTATTTCTTTCTTCTTTGAGAAAGAGAACCTCAAGGAGGTTTCTTGAGGGTGACAAGCAAAGAGTGCTTAAGTTGAGGGAAAGGTTCCCCTGGTTATGTTCAAGGAGGCTCATTGAAGGAGTCAAGTAGTGAATGCTTTGGATTAGGAAGAGGTTCTTCTTTAGATTTATAATTGATGGAGAGGTTCTCCTAGGTTGTTGTAATTGATTATTAAGATAGTGAAAAATTTCAAAAGGTTACTTAGGGACTGGACGTAGGCTTGGGTTAAAGCTTAACCAGAATAAATCTATGAGTTTGCATTATCTATCCTTATACTTTTTATATTCTGAATTATCATATTTATGCTCTGCATTTGTTGTTGATATTTGAAGTGTTGATATATACTCCAATCATCAACATAAATCTTTTCTTAGTTAATATAATTGTAGTTTTGCTTTATACACTTTCTAGTAATCTTCATAACAAGTATTTTGTAAAGAAATTTCTAAAAGAACTAAAATTTTTGTAAACATCCAATTCATCCTCCCTCTTGAATGTTGGTTGCTTTATTCTAACATGTGACAATTTAACCCCTCCCAAATTAACTATAATAAATCAGTTCCTCACAAATTCAAATTTGTACAAAACCAGTCTCTTTGTTTGGATTAATGAGGGATTGATTTTGTATAAAATAAAATTTTTGAAGAATTGATTTGTTATAGTAACTTGTGAGAGACCAAAAAGTATAGAAATAGGGAACCAATTTGGTATAGTTCTCCATGTTTTTTACACTAATCATAGTTTGTATGGTCATGTATATAAAAACACTGATCCTAAAGTAGCTAGTACAAATGTAAGGGAAGTTAAATTGTACAAAAATAATTGTTTAAAAGTGACCAGCAAATGGATCATAATAATCGACAGTTCCCCTTTTTCTTTTAAAGAAATTGAACTTTGGAAAGTTAAGAGAATATTTTGTGCTCCATTAATTGACTATTGGAAGTCCATAAGTTGACTAATAACCTCCTATAGTAACCCAAATGGTTGGAAGTAATTTAGCAGTTGATTGATGAACTAAGTGGCCCAACAGTCGACTAATTGCTCACAAAAATGATGTTAGTTGATTAATAATGCCAGCTTGTCTTCTCAACCATTTAGAAAAGCTTAATTTTTGCATATTGTCTTTCTTTTTTTTTTTTATTATTATTAAAAATTGTCTTCTTTGCTAATTATTTTCAATTTGTTTTAAAAAAAATGTGTTCCCATCTCCCTCAATCTATTCATCGTCAAAATTTATATACACTTATGTAGATTTTTGCTACGTGATTTTTTAATTAAAATATGATAAATATATAATTATTTAATTATATTATTACAGTATGGTTATTGTAAAATGTTTGATTTTTAGATTAAATTATATATTTTTATGTTATCATTAATTATCTATATATTTATTATCTATTAATTAAAAATTAACAATAAAAATACAAGAAATTGTATTTAAGAAAATCTTATGTGGATCACTCTTTCCCTGTCATGTTTATTGTATATTATTATTTAATATTTTTTATTAGGGCTATTCTTTTATACAACCCATAATGAGGATGTATGAATTTAAAGGAGGATCAATTAATTTGTGCCACATAAGTACGAGGTAAAAAGAAAGTGATGATTTGGCAAAACTATGTAATAATTGCATTTATGCCTTGATTTTGAAAATGACAAAGTAAATTGCAATACAACCCTTAATAATATTAAATATCTCATAGAAAACCAAACAACTGTTTAAATTACATTGGGGCCTAAAAATGCTATAATATATAATTTATAACATTTGAAAATTTTGATCAAACAGATATAAAACACAAAGAAAGTCAAACTAATTCTCTAATACTATGCATAATTTTTCATGTGTATCACCACATCATGGTGAAGAGTCAACCAACCATGATGAGCAATCAACCGTTGTGATAAGCAATTAACCACTCATGATGATCAATCAACAGTTCATGATAATCAGCCAACAGTATTGATGAGTAATCAACCGTCATGATGAGCTATCAACAGACTGTTAATTGAGTCTGAATTCGATACATTTCTTAAGACATGTAACTACAGGAAATCCAAACCCTTTTTCATTTCCCAAAACTTAATTTTCATGTCCTCAAAAACATCTTCCTGTTAAGAGCTCCAAAGAGATGGTTATTTTAGGTTCAAATGACAACATGTGAAGTACTGCGATGTACGTAAATGTCTTTGTGAAATACTTTTCAAGGGAAAGAGAGAAGATGAATGAGATTTGATGGTGGGAGTTGGATAAAAATGTCTAACTTTGATGGTTGCTTGAAGAAATTATCTAAGTGTTGTGGACTTTAAAAGTCAAATAGAATTTTTTAGTGTTGTTCATGCAACTTTAACAAAGATTGGACAAATTCAAGTGAGGTATGCATGTTAAGATATCTATGATTTAAGTGGGTCAAATCATAATGTTATATATTTTATGGGTTCTTAGAATGAATTTTCAATTTTAAGATTGCTATTTATAAATATTCAAGTTGATGAGTTACCTTGTACATTTTCTTGGTCTCTTCTACAATTTATAATGAGTCAAAATATAATTATTGTCAAACATATTGCCGTTTCACATGATTTTGTTTTTTTTTTTTTTCCTGTCATGTTAACAATTTTTTACATGAGGTACGCATTTGGCTGTCTCTTATTATCTACCTGATGTAGAAACCGATTTAGACTCGTCTTTTTATTATTTTAAACTTAGCCTTTGAAACTTCGATGATTTAAAATTTGACTGTCTTATTTAAATAGTCCAACCTGCACATTTGTTCACTTTCACAAAGTCAAAATTTGTCGACGTACTTTGCCTTTACTCTCAATGTGAAAGTTTCACTCTCTCTATTATCCGTCACTAAGTTTTACTTAAAAGAAAATGACTTTCAAGTTTATTAGTTAAAAAATATTTATTGTACTTGATAATAATAATTAATGTCTTTTTACTACTTTTTATTGCATATCACTACTAAAAAAAAGAAGAAATAGACAAAATTCATATATGAATTTAATAAATTCTGTCTTTAAATAAATTAGAGACGCAATTTGACATGGACAAAGTTCTTTATTGTAAACCTTGGTCTCTAAATGATTTGATACAAAATTTAGGATTCCATCTTGAAATTGACAAAAAAAAAATCCATGTCAGATTATAATAAATTTTGTCTCAATACAATTATCAAATTCATATTTATTATTAGAATTTAGAAGACAGAGAGAAACTTAATTTGTCTTTGAAGTGGTGTCAAAAATTTAGATATGGAATTTAATCTGTCTCAGATTAGCAATTCAAATATTTTATTTAGTGTTTGATTTTGTTTCTAAATTATAGATACAGAATTATTCCGTTTCAAATTGGCAATTTGATTTTTGTCTTTTTGTGTTTGATTTTGCATCTAAATATTTGATACAAAATTATTCTGTCTTAGATGGATAACTGAAATATTTTCTTTTGGCATCTAATTTTGTGTTTGCATTATAATTTTTATACATAGGCCTATTAATCCCTTTTCACTTCTATCTTCTTCATATTTAAACCCTATAAACAAATATTGATATTAACAAAAATTGAAATATCTACCCATATCATATAATCAATTAATGAAATACAAAGTCAATAATAATCTATTGAGGTTTTATCAATAATACAACAATACAAAAGTTTATAAGTGTTACTAGTAAGATAATACTAGTATTAATACTAATACAATAAAGGAAATTAATTGTCTATTTCATACCTATCCTCATCTTCAAAGTGTTCATCTCATTCATATGCTTGTTGTGTTGTACATGGTGGTAATTTCTGATCACTAGGGTCTAAGACCCCAAACCTTCCCTTTAACGATCCCATCATTTGCATCATCATTGCAAGTTGTTCATCCTTACACTGTAACTTGTGTATCCCATTTCTGCATCTAATAACTTTGACTACACCACCACCAATGAAGGAACACAAAGACGAGATCAACTAGTACAACAATCATAAGCACCATTCCCAACTATCTAAGATGTAGATTCATAAAAACAATGGAGGAATATTAGATGCTATAGTAGATTTAGCCTTAAAAGTCTAACAAGAATGTTTGATAAAAGAGCAATTTGACTATAACTATAAATTTAAGTTGAATTTTAGGCCTTATTATTATTATTATATATATCACACCCCTAACTAAGGAAGTGTTATTGGCATGGAGAACAAAGAGAACCTCATCCTCACAAACCAAAACAAATCAGACAACCTACCAAACAATAGTTTCTAAATTTTTGCCAATAAGCAAATTATTCACTATTTGGCTTTCGTATAGATATTTTGGCATAATTTCCTTTAAAATATGGACTTTCCAAATTTTACATAACTCCACTTGTAAATTAAAAGGTAAGAGAGCACCACTCTCACAATTTAATACCACAAGACAAACCTAGATATAACATACACTTACTAATTTCCTGCATGTGACAATTAGAGCTATTAAATTACAATATTTACAATACTCAACGACAAGAAATAATTGTGCCATTACGAACCATCCAAGGCTCACCAAGAGACATTTAACTTGACTCTATGCAACAGAGGAGTCTACGATTAACATTACTCTCTAAAAAACAAAGAGATAAAAAGAGTGAGTGAAAACACTCAGTGAGTAAATAATATTACCTACAGCGAGAAGTAACAAGCTAAAGGCTCCATTGTTTCACCTTCTTTTAAACAAAAAAAAAAAAAAACTTACCATACCACCCACGAGGAAATGAAAATCAATATTGACTATTCATAATTTGAATAAAGACATCGTCATGGTCAATCTTCATTTCTTAATCAAATGAACAAATAAGGATAATTAAAAAGATCAAAATCATGAGCATCAAAATAGAACTAGAACAATATAAAAATGCTGAGCACATAGACCGCGAAAGGTAAATCACTAAACCTCGAACACAAATTACATAACTTGCGAAGGGTAAATCACCACAGATATAAAGCACATAGCTTAATGAAATCACAAACCTCATATGCAAAGCACACAGCTTGTGAAGGGTAAATCACCATAGATATAAAGCATGTAGTTCATAGAAATAAAAAATCTCATATGCAAAGCACACTGTCGCGAAGGATCACCACAAATATAAAGTACAAAGGTCACAACAATCAGAAATCTCAATCGCAAAGCACATAGCTCGCAAAGGATAAATCACCATAGATATAAAGCACGCAACTCACAAAAATCAAAATAGATCCATGTATGATGGCTGACACACGGGGCTAGCATCTCCCCTACTAGCTGGGGTACTATCAGAACAGAACATATATCAGACACGAGCATCAAGCTTAGAATACAGGTCATATGCCTCAGTCAAATAATCAAAATCATATCAGATCCATGTATGGTGGCCGACACATGGGGCTAATATATCCCCTATTAGCTAGGTTTTAGAATCGTAGTGTTCGATCAATTCAAAATCAAAGTATCTTAAAAACACAAAATCTAAATATTTCATGAATCTAAAATTAGAATATTGCATTAATTTAGATACAATTATTTCTTAAATCTAGAGCTTATTAAATATCCAAAACCAAAGTGGTTCAAAAAATCTAAGATCAAAGCTATATAGAAAAATAAAATCAGAGTAGCTTAAAATTATAATTCAATGAATATTCATAAATTTAGGATCATTGAAACTTCATAAATACAAAGCCAGATTCTTCATAGGTACAAAATTAGAATCCTTCACAAATACAAATGAGAATACTTCATACAAACTAAGTTTTCAGAATACCCAAAATCAGAGTAACTCAAAAAATCCAAAACTAGGTTTATTCCAAAAATAGAATCAAATTAATTTAAAATACCATCATAATATAAATGAAAATCCAAATTATACTGAGATGTAAATCATAATTTTGCAGTCAAACCAAATACCGAAGTTGCATATTAGATTACCTTGATGTTGTGAAAGCATTTAGATAAATTTTTAAGAAGAAGAAGAAATAATGTATGAAGTCTGTTCCCTGTAGGAATTGAGTGAACAAATCTCATGAATTTGCAACAAAAGGTATTAAGATACCAGATACAAGCATAACTAGCAGTATTTACTCACTTGAAATGGAGAACACCAAATACTCCTAAAGCCTCCATCAATTCACTTGACCATTATTAGTCCTAAGGACCTATAAAATCAAGCAACACACTCTTACCCCTTGATATCCAAAAATAGACTAGTTAATCTATCACTTCAGCTATTTATTTGCTTTTGATCCATAAACATAAGCTTCAGTATTTAGAATTCAATGATCACCAACACTACCTTCCATAATTGTATTTAACTCCTCTAGAAATTATGTTTCAAAGTCAAATTATTAAATAAACTTTATCATAATTAGGTTGATAGCACCTTTAATTTAATCCCAATCAATTACATAATGGGTTTCCCATATAACTTGATTCATTTTGATTCAATTCCTTTAAAAATTTGATTATCCATTTCTATTCCAATACACTTTCAACATGCTTTTTCTCTAACTTTTGTCTTCATGATTATTAACCATCCACCTCATTGATACCTTGGAAACAACACTAATTCAAAACCTAAAACAATATTTAATACCTTACATCCTCTCCACCAAGCTTTATTTTGCCTTTATTCCAAAACTCAGAAATTTATTATTTCAACTAATCAAATCCCCAAATTACTCATCAAATTGTAATAATTCTCTAAGGCTACTTTATAAACTCCAATAAGTTTTCATTCATCATTCTTTCTTTTTTACATAAAAGAAAATCCAAGAAAATTAACAAAAATTATCAAAGCAACTTACAACTCAAAATGAGAACTTTCAGTAGCCTTAATCCTTCTCTTAGATGCTTAATGATGTTAACAGAGCCCAAAAACTTCATATCTTACCACCCTACAAGTATGCACACACGTAGCCAAAATGGGGATTTTCAATTCTGAAGTAAAAACTTGAAATTGACCATTGACTCTAAGGAAGAAAGGGCCAAAATTTACCTAGGATTAGAAGTCCTAACTCCATTTGATAAGGATACATCGAATTAAGCTCAAATTCCTCACTTTCGTCCATGGACAGCACCAGAATTTGGACATTTTTTATTATGACCAGTATGGGCAAAATTAATGTCTGGGAATAAGAGAGAGTCGAAAATCACTAAGGAAGTATAGTTCTAAGCTAATTTGAAGACATGCAATGATTTGCTTGAATTGTAGATGAAACTGAGCCAACACGTTGTAGAAATAGGGTTTCGAATTTCAGAGCCTAAATGGTGATATTCATCAATGTAAATAAGGGAGAGATGCTAAAAAATACTACTGAAATGAAGCCCTACTGAAACATCATGAAAATTTTCCCAAATTATGCCAAATTTAAGCTGAAATCGTGTCAACATGCGTCCATCGGAGCTTCACGTTTTCTAGCCAAATAGACACCGAAAATTGGACGACTGCGTACACTATGCAAGGAGGGACTGAGGCTTAACCATTGCGCTAGCCCTAAGTTCAAGTATAATACTACTTTATTTAATATTTGAATATTGTTAAATTTCCCTTTTGAATATCCCTTAAGAATTTTCTCTTGTCCCAATTGCATTTCCTTTCTTTTTCAATTCATAAAATCATTAAAAAAAAAATAATTGGCCCACTTAAAATAAGGACACTTTTTTTTTTCTGTTTTATTTTTGGGAATATTACAATATATATGTACCCACCATGACCAATTAATTTATTTTTCATAACTAAAATTTTGTCATAATTTGCTCTAATCAAAACATTGATAATTAATGAGAAAAGAATGATTTTAATTCCCTTATTCTTACATCAGTGTAAACTTAATTAAGAATATTATACTTCAACTAATTAAAATCACCCATCAAAATAGTAGACATAGACAACAAGAATCGATCCCCATGTGAATAAAATAGAAGAAAAATTAAGTGATCTATCTAGCTAAGTTTCAGATTTCTAATAATCACTCAAAAGAACTTAAGAGCAAAAGAGAAGCAGTAATTGTGTTTCATACCCTATGAAAATGCACAACCATTGAACGAAGCCTCAATAGAAGCATCAACTGTGTTTTATACCCTCTGAAAATTAGTATACATGGCAAATTAAATTTGTTTGGGACATAAGACTATAAATTTAAATTCCCCTTAACACAACATTTATAAGAATAAAGACATGAGTTGCTACCCTCTAGTTAACCTTGGGTGAAGCTCCTCAGAAATCTTCACACAAATGAAACGAATAAACTGAAATGCCATCATCAATTAATAATCAGGTTTCAGACAAACTAAATTAGAACAGTACAATTTTTACTTAGGTTTTAGACAAACTAAATTAGAACAATAGAATAAATTTCAATTCAATTGATTTTCTTTTATGAGTAGGGTAACCCAAAAATAATTCAAAATTCGATAGATAGAGCTTGGCACATGCTTGTAAAATTTAATCTGTAAATACAAAATGGAGTATGAGATTAATTATTCCAAACTCTACTGGCCCAAACTTCGTTGGTTCTCATTTCTTAATCTTATAATTGTTGCTATAATTGGTAATATTATTTTGAAGGGGACGTACAAACCAAACTATCCATTATGTACTTATAGATAATGTCGTAACCAACTTTTCGGTGAGAGGAAATAAAAAAGTTTAAAATGATTCCCACAAACGAATCTTGATAATCAATTAATTTGGAGTCACTACCAAAATTTTTAACGAAAAACTTTGGAAAACCAATGTAAAATAAAAAGAAAAAAAAAAGGCAACATGGTTTACACAACTAGAGATGGGTTCGGAAGTCTATTTGAGTGTAGGGAAGGTGTTAGGCACCCCACAACACCCATCCTTAAGGACGGTTACCTTAAACTAGTCAGTTGAAATAAAATATGACCTTAAATTTATCTCAATTATCCTTTTATTGACGCGCATGTCTGTTAAACAAAGACGATAAAAACGACAATAACTGAAGCAAACGAGTAGATATTTACAAAAGGGTAGACTTGACCTAGGATGAAAGCCTAGGGCCTACGTACCCCATGATAGGGATTAAAGTCCATGTAATTCGACGAAAAAGGCATGTTTATTGGTTGATAATTTGTAAATTTTGTGATGAAAACAGGAAGATTTAAATTAAACAAATTTTCGTAAACAAAACAGAATTGGGATTTGGTTTGTGTGTTTTAATTTACAACAATATGATTAATCTCACTCTCTTGATCTCTTCATTTTCTCTCATTTTATTTTTTTTAATTTTTAATCTTTATTTTGAAATTTAAATGAAATTATTATAAAGAACAATCCTAATCATCTTATAAATAATGTGACAAAAAAATATTTAATTAATATATTTATTTTTGCATTATTATCGTTATTGTTATTATTATTTTAAAATGAGTATGTACTAATTTTGGGGATCTAAGGAGACTCAAATCTTACACGACCCTAAGCATTCGAGGAAAACAATATTCTCACTTGATAATTTCGTAAATAATAAAAAATATTTAATTAAAATAAATATTTAATTATTATTATTTTTAAAACAAATGTGTACTAATTTTAGGGATATAAGGAGATTAAAATATCACATGATCCCATGCAATTGAGGAGAACAATATTCTCACATGATAATTTCGTAAATAATGGGAAATATTTAATTAAAGTAAATATTTAATTATTATTATTATTTTTAAAACAAATGTGTACTAATTTGATGGATCTAAGGAAATTAAAATCTCACATAATTCCATGCAATTGAGGAGAATAATATTCTCACACGATAATTTTGTAAATAATGGAGAATATTTAATTAAAGTAAATATTTAATTATTATTATTTTTTGTATTATTATTATTTATAACAAGTATGTATTAATTTTTAGGATCTAAGGAGATTAAAATCTCACACGATCCTAAACACTTGAGAAGGATAATATTCTTACTCTATGACTTTCTTAGAACTTTGTTTATAAAGCCAAAAATTAATCTCATATTGTCACAAAGATAATAATAATAATATATATATATATACACCTATATGCATCTATATATATACATACATATATATATATATATATATATAGACACATGTAATAATATATACAAGCATGACAAAAGAAGAAGAAAGCTTCAGGAAGCAGGCATCAGGAAGAAAGGAAGCATACACTCATATACACACACGCATATATATATATATATATACATTTATATACATATATATATATATATATATATATATATAAACACATATGTAATAATATATATAAGCATGGTAAAAGAGGAAGAAAGCTTCAGGAAGTAGGCATAAGGAAGAATGGAAGCATATACTCATATACACACACACACACACACATATATATATATACATCTATATACATATATATAAACACATATGTAATATATATATGCTTGGTATGAGAAGAAGAAAGTTTCAAGAAGCAGGCATCAAGAAGAAAGGAAGCATATACTCATATACACACACGCATATATATATATATATATACACCTATATGCATATATATATATATATATATATAGATAAAAGAGGAAGAAAGCTTCAAGAAGAAAGGAGCATACTCTCTCACTCTCTATCTCCTTCATGGCACGGCACTCCTCGGTTCACATTGCTCTGTCATTTCTCTCTCTCTCTCTCTCTCTTTCTCCCTTTCACGGTATCCTCAGCTCAGAACCTCCTTTGTTCACCCCTGTCAATGATGCTCAAAATAGGGGAGGTCATTCCCTCTCCTCAGTTTGCTTCCGGTTTTGTCTTTTCTCTACTTTAGCTCGGTTTTGGTCCTTGTGGTTTCAGCTTGGTTTTAGCTCGTCTTTGTGCTTTGGTTTGGCTCGTCACGGTCTGCCTCGGTCCTGCTCCTCGGTCACTGCAGCTCGGTTTCTCTCCCTTTGCAACTCTCAAACTCTCTTCTCTTTAACTTTTGGTTCTCAATGAGTTCCTCCCTCTTTTGGTTTTTTGGTTCTTATAACAGAGATTCGTGGGTCTCTTTTTTTCTTCTAATGCTTTGCTCTATGCATGCAGATACTGGGATCGTCTTCTGGGTTCTCAGTTCTTTGTCTCTCCATCTTTTTCCTTCCTTCACTGCTTCTTTCTTTACCGCTGGCCCTTCTCTCTCAGTGCTCTCATTATATATTTTTCTGTTTCTTTTTTTCTCCTCTCAAATTCTCACACTCTCTATCTCCTTCACGGCACGACACTCCTTCTTTAGCTAAGGCTCTCATCCTCTCTTTATAGAGGCCACCATCATCATGACCTCTTCTGCTGCCTGTCACTTCCTCAGACCAGCTACGACAACTTGCGGAGAAGCTAAAGAGGCAGCTACAGCAATTTGCAGAGCAGCGTTAACTTGCCAAGAAGCCACCATTAAATATGCTAGGATAATCATATTTTGCCATATATATTATATTATATATTGTTTTGGTACTTTTGATTTAATTTATTTTTTAATTTAACCCTTTTTTTCTTAAAGTTCTCCCATTATTCATTTTGAATTTTAAATTGCCTTCACTTAAGAATGTCATTTGAGTCTTTGTCATTTTTATTTTCTTTATTTGCTTAATAATTAATTAATTGGTGTATCAATTAATTAAATAATTAAGTAATTAAGGATGAGGTGTTCACAGATAGTTTGTGATCGCTAATTGTTTATATTATATTGTAGTTGTTTATTTAATTTCCCTTTGCTTTTTGGTTCCCAACTTGCTAAATGGGAACTCCTGAATGAGGCACAACACATAATGAAAAGAAAAAAGCATAGAAAGCAAGTTTCATTTTAATATTTCACATCACAAATCTATACGTGTCCAACTAAATGGGTTACCAACTATTGAAAGAAGAAGTATGATAGGACAATAAAAGAGACTGACACATTCTATATTATTAAACAGAGGAGTCAAGTGAAAGATTTACATGGAAGAAAAAGTAGGCAGTTTTAAATTATTAATAACGACTAAAAGTATATAACTTTAAGCCTTTATTGAATTGATATAATAACAAAGTTTACTAAAATAAAAAATCGAAGACATGTGATATCAATAAAAAAATAGAGAAATATAATAACATTCAAACAAATATATATATATATATATATATATATATATATATATATATATATATATATATACACAGCTAGATTGAGCTCTTGCATCGGTTAATTAATTTCGCAAGCTTATATCTTCAAATGATATGAGTCCATAGATTTCGTTTGACAAGGTTTTCCAATATTTATGTGCACGAAGCGTGGGGAGGGGAAGGAAAGGGGGAAGCATTGGAAAAGAATACTGATCGCATTGCCAAATGCGTGTAGAAAAAGCAAATAAATGTGTGAATGGATGCTTTTTCTAGGAAATGGGAAGAATGAAAATTAATCGCATTAGAGACATCCATCTGAAGCATTACGATAATTATTAGATCACAGATCACCATGTTAATAAGTTCTATATGGTATATCTGTAGTAAGCTTGTAATAGGGAAAGTTCAGAAAAGAACATCAAACTACTAGTTGAGAATAAAACCGAGATAACAATGGCATGGACTTTTTACACCAAAATTAACATCAAAATGCTAGGGAAAAGAGTAAACCAAATAAACATAGGCCAACATGGTAGTTCATCTACATAATTCACTAATTGAAAAGTACAAAGCACGAATAATAGGCAAAGAACTTGATAGTATATAAACAGTAAACAATTTGTCTCCCCAGGGGGTGCGTGGGAACAATTTGATAGAAGTAGGAAAACCCAATTTTGCTTTAAATTTCTTTGCACAGAAAAACTCACCAGCATCGTGGTTCAAGAGTATTAGAATTTTGAGTCCAACAAATTAGTTTCATTAACCAAATTGCATATGGATCCAACAGTAGAAAAAATAAAGTAAGAGACTCATATGGATTGCTTAAAGAGAAACAACATGCCAATGGGAAATACTAGCAACCATGATTAATATTTTGATATTTTTAAAAAATATTGTTTATGCTAATGTAGCAGCACACAATCAAAGTGTAGACTTCGATTACCAAGATAAGTGGAAGTTCAACGCAAGAACTATATTACAGTAATATTCATATGACAATAACTTCCTCATCTATATCTGGTCACAATATATTAATGCACAGATTTCAGATTAAGAGAAATGGAAGAATGCGTCTTTTCCAAGAGACCATTACTAAGCTGTGATCTTTGGCTCCAAAATTACGAACATATGCAACAAGAACAAATGCTCCTCCATGTTGAAACTCCAAGACTTTGGAAAAGCTCATACCCGAAAATATATGAAATTAGACAAACAACCTTTAAACTTCAGATTAAATGGTGATGGATAAACCCAAGACAAAAATTGCTTTGTGTCAGTGCAACATAAGATATTTGTATGTCTTTTGAGTATTAAAGTTTTATTTGACGATTATTAAGAGACTAAATAAATAGTAGCCAAGAATTCATTATCAACCATTCAGTGGCAAGCATATTAAACATGTAGCAATTTATAACTCTTAGCCAAAGGTTAAAAAGACAAGCCATGAAATTAAATGGTATAAATATCCAAAGATTTCAATAGTGATCCATCAATTTTATGTTTTTCTTCAAGAAATACAATGCTCTGATAATAAATACATAACATTACATGTATTAATGATAACTAAACCAAATTTAACATAACAACTATATCCTATACCAAAGCATTTCCTGAAGAGGAAATAAAAGGGTAATGGTCCATTATATATCAAAAAATCTTACCCTAAGTCCAACTGCTAAATTTATAACAATTGTACACCATTACCATCAAATCGATGTTAATAAAGATTCGTATGTAATTATGCTAAGAAGAGTGCAAAAGTGTTTATTGACATGCCAAAAACATAGTGCACATGTTTTCGCATAAGTCAAATGCATAGTGCCATGAGTAGCCAAGTCTTCATAGACATATAGATAAGCCTAACATGCAGTGCACAAACTCAAGTCTTATAGATAAGCCTAAAACAATATAGACATGCATGATTTAAAGAATTCGTTGGTACGTCCAAAAGAAAATGAGAATAACACTCCAACTCTGCTCTCCAAACAAACAAGCTCTAAAGGGTAACAAAAGGTTCACAAAGAGGAGAATGGAAAGACAACCTAAAAAATATCAATTATGCTAGATAAAAGAAAGCAACAAAGAAATCTTACAAGTACAATGAAAAATCAAGATGCTGCATACAAACCAAAATTGTTCAATGACTATGGCACAATCATGTATCAGGTCATAAAACCAAAAATCTAATATAGAGAAAAATCATAACTTTTCTTTTTTTAGTAAACTGACACATATTACAAACCAACCAGAGGCAAAGTTACAATTACATACAATGTGCTAGAAGACACCCATCAGTTCAACAATTAAAAGCATAATCAGTATGCCACAATTACCATCATGTAAATAAACAAAATGTTAAATTAAAAAAATTCTAAACAACATCAACAACAAAAGAAATTTTGTTCATAATTGCTAAGAGAAATTGTTCCACAAAAAAACATTGTGCCTAAATCAAGAGTTCCAACCTTTGAAATTTGACATTGTTCTATCCAATGGGTAAATTATCGAATATTGTTCCAACATCAGAAGACCCATGTTAGTTAACGAAACCTAGAATCAAGCATCCCCATTTCATAGTGAATCAAAAATGGGAATGGACTGAATAAAGTGAGATATAGCAATCTAACGACAAAGAAAGCAAGATAGAATGACCTTACCAGGGAATACACCAATACCAGTGAAGCTTTTATCGGGGTGGTGATCTAGTGACGCTGAAATGGTTTACCATGGATGAGAGTGCAAAGAGAGGGGCCTTTTCTAGGATGCATGGGAATGGGAAAATAAGAGCTTAGGGCAAAGTGGGTGAGTGAAGAATTAGCAAACTTCGAGCGACAAAGGAAAATTTTTAAGAAAAAGGAGGGATTTTATGAAATAAAGTGCGTGCGTAGGCGCTAACTTTGCAATATTGTCAGATATGCACATTGATATCTAACACAAATTAATTAGTGTCAAATACATGGCTGATGTCAATATAAAATTATTTTGCTACAAATTAAATCTTTATCTGATTTTCTAATCATAATAAATTTACAAATTGATGAAGTGATACAAAATTAGATACTATTAAAATTTGATATAGGTATAATTCATTTCATATTTCATCTTAGTTATCAATAATATTTAATTAAAAGTATTACATTTAAATTTGTGTCTAATTTTGTCTCTATCTATACTACTATATTTTCGTATTAAATTTTTGTCTTTATTTTGCATTTTTCTAGTAGTGGATCTAATTAATAATTTTTTTGGTTTCATTGTTATGAAAATATTACCATAATCAATCTCTAATAAATTTTTTTATCTTCATATATACAAGCAATATCTCTATATTACTCTTAATATCTTTTCATTTAAAAAGATTAGTTTTAAAATAAATAAAAAGGTATTCTTTAAAACAAAAATTAAGGGTAATGTGGAAATATTATAGGTATGTATGGAGATATGAAAAATTGTTAGAGATTGATTATAAATTTTTTCAAAAATAAAAGAGATTGATTATGTCTCTTGAAAAAGATGTAGGGCAATGTTATCTTTAAAATAAAATTAAAGAAATCATTAATTGTATACAATGAAAAGTAGTGAAAAAATATTAATTATTATTGTCAGTGGATGTAATAAATACTTTTTAACTAGTGCCCTAAGAGCATTGGTCAGCAAAACCCTAACTTTAATGCAAATAAATATATTTTGGTGCAACTATTAAAGTGGTTGTGAACACCCTATCCTTAATTAAGATTATTTGATTAATTGAGTTGCCAATTAATTAATAATTAAACAAAATAGGGAAATTTAAATAATAACAAAACTCAGATAGCATCTTGTTATGGGGACAATTTGAAATTAAAAATAAATAATGGGAGATAATTAAATAAACTCAAAACTTAAAAATAAAATTAGCTAATTGAAAAAAAAATGATAATAATAATAATCAAAGTAAAAGTTATAAAAATAATATACATATATATATATATATATATATATATAAAAGAAAACAAAATAGAAAATTAGAAAATCAAAAAAATAAAAATTAATTAATAGTAATAGCAATAAAATTCAGAAAAAAAAAATGTTGATGAAACAAAGAGAGAAGATGATACATGCACTTACCCACCGAAGAAGGAAGAGAAAGAAGCACCTCCCTTGCGAGTTGCCATTGTTGTAGCCCATAGCCTCCTTTGCAGGCCGATGGAAGGGATAGGGGTTGAGCATGTAATGATGATGGAGGTGTCTATAAATGGAACGTGAAAGAGCATGCCAAGAGAGGGAAAAAAAAAAAGGAATAGAGATAAGCTTAAGGGCAAGTCAGTTAAGAGAGCTTGAAGTGTGAGACAAAGAGCACAGACACAACCTAATAGAGAAAGGCACAAGGAACCTCTACCCTACCTACTAGAAAACACGAAAGAAGAACTTGAGTTGAAAGGGTAAAGAATTGACATGAAGGCATTAAAAAGCTTAGAGTCGCACCATTACTGAGCCATATTTATTGGCCCACTAGTTTAGGCACTTTACATGTGAATCATACCTTGTATGGTAGTTGTATGATCGTTTTTTCTATTTTTGGTCCTTCTCTCTGTTTCGCCCACCTCCTATTTCACTTCTTCCTTCTACTTGTTATTTTTTCATGGTAGCCTCTTCGCTATGTGAGTGTATGTGTGTAAGAGAGATCCCATCAAAGCTTTGTTCATGGCTTCTCCTTCCTCTTCACTTCCTTCTTCTACGTCGCGTGAAGGTTACTATGGTTGAAATGTGCTCCTCTGCTTACACACATTAAAATAAGGGTGAAATAGGATGCTAAA
This sequence comes from Delonix regia, assembly GCA_037074485.1. NCBI lineage: Eukaryota > Viridiplantae > Streptophyta > Magnoliopsida > Fabales > Fabaceae > Delonix > Delonix regia. The sequence goes on from CM073459.1 coordinate 12,452,163, forward strand.
AGCATCCGCCGGGTTCCTTAGTTTGTTGCTTTGATTTTTTTCTTCTCTTGTCCTTAGTTTTAATTCCTGTTGTTGTATGTCCCTTTTATGGTCTGTCATGGAAGCATGCTGAAACTCGACTATTGTCTCCCTTCTATTCCGCTATCGGGTCATTGTTGAGGGAAGCCGAGTAGGTGTCCTCAGTTTGGCATCCAAGGGTGCTAAAATTTGTTGCATAATATTCAAATATGGCTGAAATATGCTGCACTGTTTTCTTGCTGCCTGAAATCTAGCTTAAAGTGTGTAACACCGTGTCCTATCATGTACCTTCACTAAGTTCAACTCAATGGTTGCAAGCTAGTGTTTTACTGATAAAAAACTAAAGATAAAAGTCAAGTAGTGATAAATAAAGTAGGAAACAAGAATAATATATATATATATATATATATATTTATAAGTGTATACATATATATAAGGTGAACAAAAGAGGAATCGAGAGGAAGATGTTTTTCTTTTCCTAGGAAGTTCACGTGCATGGTTTTGGGTGTTAGCAAGTCATAGGCCCAACTAGTCTTTCATGTTAGATAGTTTAAGCTACTTGGATGCATGTTATTGTAGTTGTTACTATCCCTTCTGTCGATTTCTTTTTCTTATTAGTATTGTTCCATTGTTTTATTATTTTATTTAGAATATAAATGTTAGACATTTAATCTCTTAAGCCTTAGGAAGTTTATCTGATAAAGCAAGAGAATAAATGAAATAATTCCAAAACTCACAAAATTGATGGAGTCCTAAAATGCAAAGAACTATATACATACATTCCAAATAAAATCAAAATCTCCCTATAATGCAAGAATAAGATGATTTCCAAAACTTAATTAATTTATTTATTTTAGAAGTTGTCGTGTAAGATTATTAGTCTCCTCAGGCACTAAAAAGTTAATCAATATAAAGCCATGTGAGATCTTAGTCTCCTTTGGCTTTGGAGGTTAATGCATAGTTCTTTTATATCAAATGAATGAATAACTTTAATATGTAAAAATGATTTATTCTAAATTATATATATTTATTAGAAAAAAAGGAAGAAAAAAAAGAAAAAAAGGGTTACTGTGTGACACCGTCAATCTCCTCGTACATTTAGGCTATGTGAGACCTTGGTCTCCTTAGACTATAAAATTAATGATTTTTTAAAAATATAAGATATAATAATAAAAGAGAAATAAGAATTGCAATAATAAAAATAAAGACACCTTAACAACAAATGATAATAATAATAGAAGGATAAATAGATAAAAAAATTTTTAAGGCATTACATTGGAAAAGTTATTGTGTGAGGCTACCAGTCTCCTCATGCACTTGGAAATTAATGAATAGAGGCTGCATGAGATTCTCAGGCTCCACAGGTTTCAAAAGTTAATTCACATTTTTTTCTAAAATGAATAGGTAAACAAATAGTAATAAATAATAATGAAACCAAATAATTTCTAGAGACTATATAAGATCATTAGTCTTCGCAAACATTTAGGAGTTAATCACAAAAGTTGTGTGAGACCCCATTCTTCTTAGGCGTTTAGGGATTAATCATTATTTACTTCACCTGCTAATTATAAGCAGTCACCTGCTAATTATAAGCAGAAACCCTGGAGAAATTTAACACAAACATCTTAACTTCAAAATAAAGGCCAAAATTCCCAAGGAAACCAAAAATTAAAAAAAAAAAAAGAGATAAAATGAAAAGGGCAGGGAAGTGATATTAGATCAATTTCGTAAATTAAAACACACCAATCAAATTCTAGTTCCATTTGGTTTACAAAAATCTATTCAATTTCAACTATCGTGTTCTTTTCACAAAAGTATAAAAACACCTAACAGATACACTAGTTTAGTCAAACTATGTGGCTTTGATCTCTATTACAGGGTACGTAGGTCAAGTCTGCCCTTTGTAAATATCTATTTATTTGCTTTCATTATTGTTATTTTTGCCTTCTCTTTTAATAAGCATGCATGTCAATAAAAAAGTAATTGGGATAAGTTTAAAGTCATATTCTATCTTATTTGACTAGTTTAAGGTAACTGTCCTTACGGATGGGTGTTGTGGGGTGTCGAAGACCTTCCACATACTCAAATAGACTCTAGAACCTGTCTTTGTTTTCGTAGACCCCTTTGCCTTTTCTTTTGTTTTAAATTGGTTTTCCAAAGTTTTTTATTAAAAATTTTGGTAGCGACTCCAGTAAATTAATTTTCCAGAATCATTTGGCAATCAATTTAAACCTTTTTTTCTTTTTAGTTTCCACTAAAAGGTTGGTTATGATAGTTTGACAATCGATTTAAACCCTTTTTTTAATAGTCTCTGCCGAAAGGTCGGTTACGACAGTGGTTATGTCAAAATCACAACATATCACATTAAGAAGAAGGCATATGACAATAATGTGTCAAAGAAAAATGATTGTATATATACCAATTTATAATAATTTATTGTATTTATATTTTAACTCCAATAATTTATAATTTTATAAATAAACCCAAAGTTCATTTTGAGTTTCTCAATGACCCCATGTACTTTTTAATTCCCTAAAGGCCCCAAAAATCAATTTAGAAATTAGAAATAAAGATATAATTAAAAAATTGGAGAGTTATTGAAAAATAAAAAGAAATACAATGGTGAGTTAGCAAATTTACAAATAAATGATTTGAAGTAGATACTAAGAAATAAAGAGTAATGGTAGTAAACTGAAAATTTTCAAACAATATTTAAGTTCAAAAATAAAATTTTAAAAAAATAAGGTTATAATATAAATACGATAAATTATTTTATATTGACACAAAATTAAAATATGTTAGCTTGTCATAACCAACCATTTTCTTTTTAGTATGCTACATAATAATTGTTAGTATAATTATTTTATAATTACACAAAAAAAAACTCACCCTTTATTGTATTGTTAGAAACTTTTTTTGGCTGAAAAACACAACGGGACACCTAACATAAATGATGTTCTTAATAATGTATTATCACATTATATACTCACTCATATAATCACTTCTCACCGACATGCAACTTAAATTGTTTTTGTATTTAAAAAAATGTAAAATTTATATATGTGGCATACAAATCCCAATATGTCCTAGACACGCCTCATCGCACATACACTCATAAAATTTTATGGTGCTTCATGAGTTGTCATGCACCACAAAATTTTAATTTCAAATAAAAACACGAGCTTCATTGAGAGGAAATATAGGAAGATCTATTGCTGCTATATTTTGTGGGCTAGGATTTTGGAATTTGTTAGGCTAGCCTTGGTGGAGTGTTAATATCCTAAAACCCAGTATCCAGAATTTTCGGATATTTGGAAAGTACAACTTTGTTGTCTAATTTTTTAGGGGTTTGTTATATGAGCACATTTTTAACTCGTTATCACTTATTAACATGCCACTTTAGTTAAATAAACCGATATATATATATATATATATACACACACACACTCATTTTTAAAAGTTGCATATAAATTGTCTTAGGAAGGACAATGGGAAATCGTTTGTGCTTCATTGTTGTGGAATTCTAAGTCTCAAAAATAGTTGGGGAAGCTTTCATCTTGGTATTAATGTTTTCTATGTTGTTCAATATAACAAGGACGCTCTTGCCTTTAAGTGGTGGACTTTTTTGTAATTTTATATAAGAAAAATATTATTTTGATCCTTGATTATTGAATTATTATTTGATCTCTCACAATAATTTTTTATTTATTGAAATTATTACTTTTGATCTTGCTATGTAAGCTAATGAAATTAATTTTAAAGACTATATATATAGGATAATAATTTAAAATATAGAATTAAAAGTGATAATTTTTAATAAATAAAAAAAAAAAGAGTGAATAAAAGATAAAAATAATAACTTAATGATAAATTATGAACCAAAAAATTATTTTCTCAATTTTCTATTTTTGGAAAATACATTTATACGTTGCCATGAGTTGCTATCAAAAGGACATTCCGACGACAGCGAGGGAAATAAGAAAGGGTTGTTTCCCATAAATGCACTATGCTGATAACAATTAAATGGGTCCCATTATCTTATACACGTGTTTAGTCTAGCTTTCTTTATAACATAGGTCCCAGAAAGCAACGGAAAAGACAAACTTAATATTCCCATTACCAAAAAAATGCATATATTTCTATTTTTTTGGTCCCCAAAATTTTATTTTATTTTCCCTTCATATGATTATTTATACATGCATTGCAATAATGTTAACCTTGACCATCATTTCAAAGGTGGTAAATTACAAGATATCTTATTTTTTAAGTTGGTTATAATTTATAGAATTTTTATGTAATTTATAATATTTAGAAATTAATATTCTTGGGCTTTAGGCCCTTTTTCTTCACCGATATAAAGAAATTATTATTATAATATTTTTTAGAACACACACACACACACATATATATATATATATATATATAATAATAATAATAATAGATATGCTTTAAAATTATGAGAGTCCTTAAAAATTTGGATAATAAAAAATTATGGAAAAACAGTACTCTTCATTAGGAATTGAATCACATGACTTAAGAAAAGTTTTATGTTTCTTTCTATGATTTAAAGCTTGTCATTCACTCTCTTTATGTTAATGAATATATTATTAACATTGAAATTAATTATGTCTCCTGTATCTCTGAAAATTGTACTGTCTTCCTAAAGTCCGGTGCCTTAAATAATTGAATACATAATTGTGAAACTAGGGATTTTATCATCCAATTTTATGAATTTATGATTATTTGTAAAGAAAATGAGTCAACTCAATATAAATTTAATTTTATTATAAATTTTGATAAATTTACAAGTTAACTTATTGAGTATATAATTTTAACCTATCAACTAACTTGTATAATTAACAACATAAGAATTCAAACTCAAAAATCAATAAGATATAGATAATCTTTTTTTTTTTTATAAAGCCATCATAATTTACTTTATTATAAGTTTAAATATACATAAAAATAATAAAATTACATTAAATATATATATATTAAAATAAAATAAAATAAATATTATTTTATTAGTTATATTAAATGATTATTTATGTATAGCTATATAAAGTTATTCATGTTGGGTACTATAGATTTTAAAATATAAATATTTTTGTTAGACTTAGTATAATTTGAATTGAATTTGAATATTTTTTTTTATTATATATAGTATTTTAACTATATATAAAATTATATATTTTAATAACATTTATTAATCGAGATAAATTATTACAAATTTAAATTATAAATATAAGTTATGAGTTTATTTTTTACTTATGAATTTATCTAAACTTACAAGTTTGACAACCTTATTTAATTAAATGTGCTAAGTTAATCTAACAATAACTTTATATAAAAAATAAAAGTGATTCATTTTTTTATCACTATTTTAACATTTACATTATTTATTTTATTGAAATCATAAAATGTTTTAAAATATTTAATTGATAACATAAACCACGCCTGGGGGTTCGAATAACTTCTATCTCATTTGCTCACTTGTTTCTATCCAAAGTGTCGCAACATCCACACATTCCACATCTCTTATTGTTACATTTCATTGTCATTTTCTCATCCATGCATCGTTGAATCCATAAACCACCACTCATAAGACTGGATTCGCACCTATAAATAACCTTTCATCCTCTCTCTTTTACACACCACCACATCACACACAACAAATATAAGCCTTCCTCTCATAGCCTTCCAAATAATCAGCTTAAGCAATAATGAAGACTAAGTTTTTGTTTGCCTTCGTCCTTCTCTTTGCCTTCAGTTCGTCAGTCACAGCTGATATTGTGGTCGACACTGAAGGAGACTTTCTTAAAAATGGTGGCTCATACCATATCGTCCCAGCCTTATTTGGAAAAGGTGGTGATGCAATTGTTATTTCCTTTTTTATTGTTTAATGTACTGTTGATTTAGGAATTAGAATTTTTTCGAAAAAATTTTGGTCTTGGTCTCCGTAGTTTCAGTCAACTTTTAATTTAGATCCTATAGTTTTAAAGTTTGTAATTATGTCCTTATAGTTTACAAATATTTAAACTTTTATGCCCAAAAATTAGACTGCGATTATATAAACACCCTTTATATGAAATTTATATATATATATATATATATATATATATTCAATTTTAAATTTAGTTTCTATTTTTTAACTTCCATGCATAGATCAATAAATGTGTTATGCATAAAAACTCATACATATGTATTTCTAATGGAAAATTTATATATATTTAGTTACATTAATAAAATTTGAAGATTCATTAATAGAAAATTAATAGTAGATACAAAATTAAGATTTTCAACTTATTAAAATCAGTTATAGAATTTAAAACTACATGAACCCAATGAAAATCTGAGTTTCACTTCAATATCATAGATTCACTGGTTTGTTTTTCTTCTTCTTCTGCATCAGGTGGTGGTCTTGGTCTAGCAGCCACTGGGAACGAAACTTGCCCTCTGACAGTTGTGCAGATACCTTCTGAGGTCAATGATGGGTTAGGTCTGATATTATCATCCCTATACAGACCTGCATATATCCCAGAGGGTCTTCCTCTGGACATCGCATTCTCTGCAGTACCAACCTGTGCACCTACGCCATCGAAGTGGACGACCATTGAGGAACCTGCGGGAAAGTCTGTGAAAATCACTGGGTATGAAAATGCAGTGGACGGTAAGGTTATGATTATGAAATATCAAAAGCTGTTCTACAAGCTGGTGTTCTGTCCTCTTTCTGGTGATCCTCGTGGAGATCTTGGGATTTATTATGATGAAGTTGGAACGAGGCATCTGGTAGTTGGGACTGATGAGAACCCTCTTGCAGTTGTGTTCAAGAAATCTTGTAAACCGAGAGAATATCTGAGATGTTTGTATATGTATGAAGGAATTAATTAGATTAATTCCTTGCTCTGAAATTTGCAGTTGTGTTCATGGAAGTCTTGTAAACTAATAGAGAATAATTGAGATGTATACATAATTTATATGTAGGCCGGAATTAAGCTTAATTCTCGCATTAAGTGTAGAGGGTTCACAAAATAAACTCGTGCTCGAATCTGTGGCTTTCTTTGTGTTTACTATTAAACATACTAAAGCAATTTCATCTATGTCATTTGATGACATATGTGGAGCTCTTCAATTTTTTTTTTTTGGCCAGTGTAGAGCTCTTAAATTATTATGTGGAACTTAGAAGTTATAAATTATCACAAAATTCAATTGCTTATTAGTTATTCTGCTGTAAATTTTTCGTTGGCAGCTGTTGTAATAAGTACATGTACAACAAATAGTATTATATAATAAGTACTTATGGTCCTTAATTTTATTTTAGGTTTCATTTTTGTCCCTTGATTTAATCTATTTTCGATTTGGACCTTTAACCTCATCTTAGTTTCACTTTAGTCCTTTATATGCATATAGTTTTAATTTAGCCCTTTAATTTTAACTTAAGCTTTACTTTTATCATTTTATTTTATTTTATTCTAATGTTACCATTAATTTCAAGAAATTACTCAAATGATTGTTTTCCTTTCACACCATCGTATTAAAATGCTTTATAATTGTCTAAGCTTTGTATGAATTAAGATTTAAAATTGCTAGAAAACAAATTTTACTATGAACTATTAATTAATTTATTTGGTCAAAGAATAAAATATATAATTGAACCTCTAAATGAAAATTGTTACGTTTTCATTTTAGTAGATAAATAATAAGAATGTTTAAATAGTTTTTATATAAAAAATTATGGGCCAAACTGAAAGAAAATGAAACTAATGGACAAAAATAAAATTTGAGGTAAAGTTAAGGTATCAAATTGAAACCAAATAAGATTAAGAGATGAAAATGAAACCTAAAATGAAGTTAACAGATGAAATTTGAACTAAATGAAGTTAAGGGAGAAATATAAGAAAAAGTTAAAAAACTAAATTCGAATTCAATAAAGTTAAGTGATTAAAGTGAAACTTGAGGTAAAATTAAGCAACTATGAAGAGACTATTTGCAATAAAGTTAAGTGATAAAACTGAAACTTGAGGTAAAATTAAGCAACTATCAAGAGACTATTTGTAGATATACAACTATACGTATTCATTATGAGAATTATGGCACCATTAGAAAAAAACAAAATAGAGATATATAAAATCTGTGTCTAACTCCTACATAATCGGTCTCTAAATCATTTTGAGATGGAATCAAACAAGGATAAGATTTTGTATCGTAAACTTTAGTCTTTAAATGTTTAGACATGGAATTAGATATTCAGCCTTAGAATTGACACAATTTCTCTGTGTAATTGTTAAAATTTCTATCTCAATAGAGCAACAAAGTCATATCCAAGATTTGATTTATTACAGGGAATCAAAATATTTCCGTCTCTGATTTTGGGTCAAAATATTAGATATGAAAGAAATTTATGTCTCTCATAAAAAATTGAATTGATTTATTCCATCCATAATCCCTTTTCTAAATAATTGATACTGAATTCATTTCATCTTAGATTGACTATTGATTTTTTCTATTTCTATCTCTAATTCTATGTCTAATTTTTCTTTCAATTATGCAGCTATACTTTCTTGTCCCTTTTTATTTTTATCTTTTACATATTTCAAACTATAAAAATAATTAATAATAACAATAATGAAAATTTCTATACATATAATAAAAATATCAAGTACAAAGTCGATAATGATACTACCAAAATGTTGTCAGTTAGACAATTAATACAAAAGTTTTGAATAAAAGAACTTGTATCAATGCTAATATGAGAACAAAATAAATCAAGTGTCCATCTTATAATTAGACTTTTCATCCACATAGTGCTCTTCTCCTTGAAGAGCTTATTGACTTGTAGGTGGCAATAATGTATGGTCGTTATGTAGGTCTAAAATCCAATATGAAGATGCAACACCTTTTATTTTCAATTTAGCCACAATCATAAACAAAAATAGAATTTAGAAAAGGGCTATTTGGGAACCCAACAATAAAAGAGTTCATTTGTCACACCCTAATTTCTTGGAGTATGACTAACACTAAAACTTAGGTGAAATGCTATCTTTGCAAGCCTAAATTTCCTATCTCTTATACAATTCTTTCAAAATAAGAAATCTTAATATAAATAACTACAAATGATGTCCATTACCTAACATGATGGTAACTACCATGAAAGGTTTTGTAGAAATTTCGACGATGTCTCCCCTAAAAGTTAGATCCTTCAAAAGTTTACAATTTGCCTATTAGTTAGCAAATTCCACAAAATGATCTCTGCTCTCAAAATAAAAAAAGTATAACTAATATAGGGTGGGGGATCCTACTTGTGGTCAGTATAAAGCTACATCTAGATTTCAAGATTATTACAATACAATGAAAACTTGAATGAAAAAGATATATAGAAAGTACAAAATCTCCTAACTCTCATGAAGCAAGACGACAATCACCAATGGGTCTCTATATCCTATCCTTGAGTCCAGGGCTACTCTATTTAACTATATGAAATAACAAAAGTGAACATGTAACACCCTAGAAAAACATAATAGCATAATTAAAGAATAGAGAATAGAATTTAAGAGAATGATTAAGTGGTGAACTTGGTGGAAGTAAGAGTTATCATTGTTTCAACTTCAACAATAATAGTAAGAACTTAACATTGTGCAATCTTAGGAACAACCAAGCATGAATGAGTCATGAGAAATAGCTTTTAAAAGTGTTATTTTAAAAGATAAAATAGTTCATTTAAAAACCATGGACAAGGGAAGACTATCATGGACATAAGACATCTGTTGTGGGCACCGTGACCATAGAGAAAATCACTATCTATAGAAGGTACATAGCCCTCGAGATGATTATTATCTGTCAAGAGCATACAACCCTCGGAGTAATCATTATTTGTCAAAGGCATATAGGCCTTCGGGTTATGCTACCAAACTGTCATGAGTTCCAAGCTCTTGCTATATCATCCCTCCATCCACATATGATGGCCACCACACGGGGTAGAATCTCTTATCGCCTCAATAGTTGGGTGCTTTCAAGGTGTACCATGGGCTAATATTTCTATTGTTAGCTACCAGTGTCCTATTCTAGTCCTCTTTAAGACCATGTTAATTGTTGTGCATTAGGTTTTTCTTTGCTTAAAATCAACACTATTAGTACTTTTGTATTGGTATTCTAATTTAGTCAATGAAAAGTTTTTTTTTTTTTTTTTTACAATTATTCTACCCTATGCGTGATTTCAAATGGTAGAAAAAGAAAATGGATATAACATTTTTCTCAAAAAAAACCATTTCATTGAAAATGAATAAAGTTTCACAAGTAAAAATGAGAATTTAAGTAAAGCAACACTAACATGAATTTAAAGGGGACAAGCAGATGCATTATTTAATGGAGTTTGGAATACTACTGCTTACCTAGTTAACAGAGCATTTCTAGCTATTCCTAGTTTTTCTCTAAAACCTTGGTTTTAACTCCTTGTAAAATAAAAATGCAAGGAAATCTTTAATTTGCATATTAGTTTATCATGAACTGAAACTTTCCTGCAAGACTCACTAATTATCATCAGACCAACTACTGTAAATTGGCAGCTTAAAGATTCTGTTTGCTATCCTTATAATTCCTAGTACTCTAATTTCAAGAGTAACATTATTACCAATATTTTATTTCCTCTTCATAACTTGATAACCTATGTAAAATATCATCACTATAAGATGAACAAGAATACCTTACTCTTTGTCAACAAGCTTAATGATTTTCTCAAATTTTTCTATATCAGAAGAAAAAAAAATCCATATACTCATAATCATCACCCCACATAAACCAAGGAAGGATCTTCACCTTTCATCACTTTTACAACAATAAAATTTAATGCCAACCTAATGCTCATCGTCCTTTTCACTTTTCGTTTGATCACCACATTATAATTGCTATAATAATTTTATTACCCTATGTTTTGTTCTTCATACAGTTATGCCTCTTTATATAAAGTTATTACATTTACAAGTTGTATTTCTCGTCTTCAATTATTCTCCTACCACAAGTTTACATTCTTAAATTCCTAAAAACATAATGAATTCAAAAGGAATGAAATTTCATCAAAATAAAAATTACCTTAACAATTTAGCTCTTAAAGACCAAACTTCCTCCCTCCTTGTTGTTTCATGACAGCTCAATCCAAGGACAAATTCAAATATTTACCCCAAATCAAGCCCTAATTACATTGTTAATGAAATTTTAGAAATTGAAGCCAAATTTTCAGATGTTAAACTCAAGAAACTTAGGGGAAGGACAAAAATCATGTTATGAGATAATGGCACATTGAAACTTTCAAGATCGCTACATTTTTTCACATCCTATCATTAACAAAATTAAGAGAAAAGCCTCATGATGTGCTCCTTTATGTTTCTGGCCAAAAGCTCGTTAGAAGTGGTCGAAAAATGGAAAAAAGTCACCAGTGTTGTGAGCTTATGGTCCAATCATGCTGAACAAGATAAGAAGAACATTGCCAACAATCTTTAGGGAGTGACATGTGTGAGAGAGAAAAAGGCCAACAAAGAAAAGAAAAAGGGAAGATGAGAACGATAGTTGTGTAATTTTTCCTGGGGTACATGTGTCACTTTGGAAAAAAAGGATAAAATTATGTTGAAGGCAAGCTTATGGGATTTTAACTTAAGATGTTTAAAACCATAAGGCAGTTGAGACCAGTTGGGCTAGCCTTATTTCTAGGTTTCATACTCACTTAATTTAAATTTTACTTTTAATCTGTCCTCTTCCTTACATTTTTCCAATCCAAGGCATAAAGAAGTTTTCTTTCTTACACAAATCAAAGCAAAGCCTTCATTCATAGATAACTCTATAAGTAGCAATGGAAATGATGACAAGGATGATTACAAACAAGCCAGTGGTATACATTTTGGGTTGGTCATCGGAAGAATAAAATATGCTAAAAACAAAATGTGTAAAAGTTGATGTTCACATGGCATTGCATAGTGTTGTAAGTTCTGAAATGTTTATGATTGAAATTTAGAATTTTAACCTAGTTGTGAGGGAGGGGTAGAAGTACTTATAAAGAGTTAAGAGTTGAGGAAAAACTTAAACAATGTTCATATTTGTTTTAGAAAAGGAAGAAGGGAAAAAGTGTGGCCTAAGGTAAGCAAAATGAAAATTCTATTACATTTTAGGTCCTATTTTTTATTATTATGGAAAATAAATTTTTCCCACATGATAATATGTTTATGAAAAAAAGGAACAATGGGAACTATGAAAATGTGAACTTATACGTTTGGTACATGCTATGATAGAAATAAAACTAATTATGCAAAAAACATATATGGTTTTACTTTTAGTGGGCAGAAGGATATTGTTAAAGTGTGTCTATAGGTGTATCAAGTTAGAGGGATAAACCAAAACTAGAACAACTCTTTATTTGTTGAAAGGTCCACTCTAAGTAGCCACCAACCTATCTTAACTAAATGCCTCACTAAATCAAAGATTGCTAACTCGTCAAAAGGAGAACATAATTCTTAAATACTTGCTTAGTATGATGATTGTTGAAACATACATCTAGCCTTAGTTTTCATACATTAGCATTAAACATCAAGAAAAACTTGACTTTTGTGATTCAAAGCCCCTTTATAATTAAAAGGCACAAGAGGAAACTTATAAGACTATCTTGAACTATTCTATTATTAAGAAATACTTGCTTACAATGAAGATTGTTGCAATGGTGTGAAAAATTGTAGCTTTTATGTCCTTCAATTGCCATTTAGTGAAAGGAAAAAAAAACTAATTTTATTAGAGAAAATATTTGTCAAATTTGGATGCCACAACAAAGAAACTGAAAATAGAGAAACCCATAAATTTAAACTAAGATGGGACCCTCAATGAAAAATCTAATCAACCCTATCTCATACAACAAAGAAAGCACATCGAAGAACGAGTGAGACAGAGTTGTAGATTCTGAGAAAGTTGGGGATACCTAAGACTTCACTAGCATCGTTGAAGCTCTAAGGGTGGTGATGGTCCAACGATGTTCTCTTATGCAAGTGGTTTAGTGAATGTGAAAGAGGGCTTAGAGAAGATTGTGGTTCCAAATATGTAAAAGAGGAAAAAAACTACAAGAAAATCATACTTTCAATGATGATAATCAGAAGTCACTTTTAAAGTCACTATTAAAATTTAAACTTTCATTAGAGACTATAAAAGTCACAACTTAAATTCAAATTTCAGAAACAACTATTAAAAGCTGCCACCAAAAGTTTCAAGTTTTCAATGGCAGCTTTTTATAATTGCGATTGAAAGTTTGACTTTCAATGACAACAATGAAAGCCGCTACCTAAAATTTGACTTTCAGTGGAAACTACTATAAGCTAGCACCCAAAGTTCTTGATTTTTAGCAATAATAGTTTGTAGTCGTCATTGAAAGTTTGACATTAAGCAACAACTATGAAAGTTGCCACCTAAAGTTAAACTTTCAATGACAACTACTAAATGTTGTCACCAAAAGTCCCAATCTATGGCATCATGTGCCAAAAGGGTACCATGGAAAACTTTTGGTGGTGACTATTGGAAGTCATCGCTAAAAGTTCTTAACTTTCAAAGCTCATATGTTTAATGACAACTTTGTCTAGTCACCATTGAAATTTTAACTTTAAAATGAAAAATGTATCTATGGTGTATTTCATTTTGTTATTATATTGTATTTATTATAGAATTATATATTTAGTTGTAATATTTTGGCATTTAAAAACAAATATAGGAACAAAGTGCTTAAGCTAGCATTTCATAGGGAGTTGGGATACTTACTAATGTTTGGCTAAGTTTTCCCATAATAATAGCTATCATGCTATCAATCAAATGACACCTTATGAGACGTTATATGACAAATGACATCAATCTCCTATCATTTCATTTTAGAAGATGCTAAGGCTAGAGTTGGTTTAGGATGCAATGGACAAAGTAAAGTTTTATAAAGAAAGGTTGCTAGTTGCTTAGAGTAGGCAAAAAGCTTACATGTGTAATAGACAGAGATTTAGAATTCATGGTGGGTGTTCAAGTGTTTCTTCATGAATCTCTTATGAAGGAGTGATGAGGTTTAGCAGGAAATATAAGTTAAGTCCCTTATATGTTGGGCCATTTGAGATTCTAGAAAAGATTAGTGTGACGACATATCATTTAGTCGTGCCTCTTGAGTTAGCAAACATACATCTTGCCTTTCATATGTCAATGCTTTGGAAGTACTTGCTTAACCATTCTCACGTGCTAAAAGCCCAAGAAATTCAATTGGATACTAGTTTAACTTATGAAGAGATTCTCATGGCTAAACTTGATAGGTTAAGAAACTAAGTTCAAAGAAGATCACATATGTAAAAGCTTTATAACGCAATTACTCACAAGATGAAGCCACGTAGGAAGTTGAGGATGATATGCAAGCCAAATACCCTTATCTGTTTGAGACTTAAGGTATGTATGTAATGGGAATTCATGGACCAAATTTCTTTAAGAGGGTAAAGTTAATATTCGTGGAAAGTTTCATTTACATAATTTTATTTAGTGGAAAAAGATTTTGTTTTGAGTAAGAGAAAGGAAGGCAATGCATTGAGTTGAATATATATATATATATATATATATATATATATAAAGTAATAAATAATCTAGGTATATTAAGAAAGAAAAAAGTTAAAGAGATTTAAATATTAAATAAGTGAGTATGAAACTTGAGATGTAGGTTGGCACATGTGGCTAAGGCTTACCCAAAGCATCCCAAGGACCTAGGTTTGAATCTCCCTTAAAGTAAACCTAAAAGTAAAGCAATTTTTTTTTCTTTTTGAATGCACCATGTGTCCCACCTAAATAATTACAAAAATACCATTATTTGTTCTTACTCTTTCAAACTCATCTTCTTCCTTACACACGTGTTCTTTGTGCGACTTAAGCTAAAGAAACTTCTTGCCTATCTCTCTTGTTTTAGCTTTGATTAAGTGCAATGCTACTACCTCTGCCATCTCTGACAAGTTATAGGACATCATCAGTGTGTAGAGGGATGAGAAATCATGGAATTTTCAATGTTAGGGCTATACATGGGTTCATTGTATTTTCATTGCAATTAGGCATGTTAGGATTTGATTTCAACTAAATTTCTTTAGGGTTTTGTCTTATTGGTATCAATTTGTCCTTTCCCCTTAATTTTAGTGTCTATTACCATGATTTTAGCTTCTAATTTTTAAATCCTCACTTGGTAGGGTAAGTTTGGTGTTGAAGGCTAAGATTTGAAAATTTTGCTCATATTCTCATCAAAAAATTGTAAGGGAGGAGGGAGATGGGCTATTGGAAACAAAAATCTTGAGAGTGTTTTGATTTATATGGTCATGTATGAATGTATTTATCACTTGGTTATTGTAAATGAATGTTCAAGCAAGTTATGAACATAGGAATTTTAATGGATAATTATGTCTTAACCTTACATATAACCCATTGATGCTAGTGTAAGCATTAAAGATCAAAAAGCTACCTTTGAAGAAAAATATTCCATGTTTCTATTATTAAGGGAGAGTAATTAAAATAAATCTTATGTTCTATTCTATACATATGTTAGTCATTGGCAACTAAATACCCATAAGGAGACAAGAATGTGAACTTTAAAAGGAAGACGTAAAGGAAATGAATGTCACTTGGGGATAATTACTGACTTGTTAATTAGTTTAGTGTGGAAAGTAGGCATTAGGGCATTATTTGAGTTAAGATATTTCTTAGCATAGGACATTGAGGTTATATCTATTGTTTTTAGAGTTGAAAGAGCTTCATTTATCATTGTTTCCATGATTTTTGTAATTCTTTTTCTCCCTTTAGATGATCCTTAATTAAGTCCACCTCTTCGATTGTAACCATCAAATACACATATTGGCTAGAAGGCTTTTCAATCATTTTTAAATAATTTTCTTATGCATATTCTACAATGTCTTCTTTTCTTCTAATTTTTTAACATGCTTTCTTTTTCTTGTCATCTTATGATGTGATTCGGGATTTTTCGGTAATTTAGTTAATGTTTCAGATTGGATAATATTAAGTTTAACATTTAAATATAAAAGCAGCAAAATAGGAGCAAATGGTAGTTTTCAATTAGGGAACACATACAAAGCAATGACACTAAACCTCTAGTTATCTAAGCAAAACCTAAATCACAATAAGGTAGAAAATATAATTAATGAAGCATATATATACACACACAAGTAACCTAGGAAGAATCTAAGCTAAGACTAGATGAAAGCTATAGTACCCATGGTAAAGTCACAAGAATAAGGAAATATGTTGTTATATATGCAATGGTAGGCTTTATAGTTAATTTTATTTTGTGAGGCTTGATATTAATTTGTATACTTATAATTGAAAGTTATGTGATATTAAGGAGGTGCATAATAACTTAAAGATATGATGTGAATGATGGTGTGTTTTTGGGAATTTAGTGTATGTGTTGAACAGACTAATTGATTGTATTGTTTAGGGGAGATATTCTATAGTAGTCATAAGTATATTAGACCAAGGTAAGGTTGGGATAAAAAATAAATCAAAAGGTAAATTTAAGGCTTAGTATTCTTAACATATAAACACTTGTAAACATCAAATACTTATAGAGTGCTTCCTATAAGTGAGAATGTTATACAAAAATGATGATAAGGTGATTTAGTATGCCATGGGATTTTAAACCAAGGCTTTAATACCACTATTGGAATGGTAATTAGAACTTGGATGTGAGAAGTAGAAAGTAGATGTGGTAGAAAGGGAGAGAAAATTAAAAGAAATGAAATGTCTTGGTTGATTGAATTACTACATGAATACCCTATCCTTCAAATTTCATCTCACCAAGACATTAATTCCTAAATATACCATGCAAGTTGGTGGCTTCCTTTGGTTTTCCAAAGGTTTGATGAATACATGACACCAATTAGAAAAATAAGCTCCAAACTAAATTAGCTTATGCAATATGCATCAATATCTGTTAACTTATTTAGCTAAAAAATCTCGATGTTAAAATATATAATAATGGTAAATAGGGACCCAAGTTTAAACATTTACAAAGTATAATTTTACCATTTTTAACAATATTTTGGCATTTTAAAGTTTCAATATCCCCTAATAGGAAATGTCCTAACTACATACTGCCACTTTGTAGCATTTATCTTTCGTTTTGTTTCTATTCACTGAAGATTATCATATTCCTTTTCATGTTCATAAGAAAATTACCTTATGAACAAAGTTACACATACATAGATATGAGTGAGTGAAGCTAGAAATCTATCCCAGATTAAAATAAATAATAAAAAATATATTTTAAATAAAAGATCATAACTAACTATTAGATAAAATATATAATATAGCCCCAATGAAAGGATCTGAATACCAAAGAAATGAAGGGGTTAGTAGTAATTATTTCAAAAGTGTATCCTGACTGATAAAGGGCAGTATGTGTGATGGTCATCTATAGAATTTATTTGCCTTACTCAATCAGGAACCCTATCAAAATCAATGAGTCACTCTTCCACCAATTGAGTTAACACTAAGCCTAGCCTCTTATTTATAGGCTATTATGGCAATCATCTTATAGTGATAGTCTTTATTATGATAAAACCCTAATCCTAGTAAAAGATGAGGACCACATTTAAATTTTAAATAAATGATCATAAATAACTATTATATAAGATATATATCATAAATTGAATCATAAAAAAATAATATGAAATATCTAAAGTTTAAAATCTAATGTAACGTTCTCCTACTTGCTTCGAATATGGACCCATGAATGCTTTTTTTTTTTTTTTTTTTGCGTTGTTTCATTAACATCATTTTGAGTTGATCAAATCACTCTTAGTGTTTATATGATGCTTGTTTTGTTGGGCAACTAGCAAATATGGGCAATGGAGGTTCTTCATTATGGATGGCGTAGTCTAAGTCAAGACATCCTAATTGAAGGATGATGTCCCCCTTCAAGGCTTACTAGAATTTGCTAGCTAGTGTAGAGATGTTGATGATGTTGCAAATAAATCTACTAGATTAATATATGCTCACATAAATTAAAATGAAGCAATTAATCATCACATGTAAATGTATGCTTAACAATGTAAGTCATACCAAAACATAAATTACATTCCCCTACATCTACCTATCGGTAAAGATTTTAGCATATAATTAATTTTTATACCTTTAATGAAGAAACTTAAAAGGTATTAATTGTTTTCTAATACCTGTAGGCTACTTAGAAAGCATGAAGCAATTTCTAATTTCATCCTAATTAAATATATTTATAAAAATATCTCTCGGTGGGTAAAGATATATTATACTTATATATTTAATTACAATTGATGTCATCAATACCATATATGTCTGTTTGTGAAAACAAACTAAGAATGCATGTATTCAGTTTTGTAAGGATTCTGTGGCTACTCCCTAACTATATTTGCCAATCAATTGACATATAAACCCATTATGCGCATTTAAGCATGTATATGCACTAGTGTTTGATTACTTTATGATAATTATTTAATTGACCAACTTATCCATATGATTCAACTTATTAAATATTCTCTTCATGAAAAAGTTAGTCCCAAATGCATAAATTTAGCCAAAGATAATTTTCCATAATTAAATGGTACCCAAAATAATTTATTGAAATTAATTTGGCACTAAAAAATGATTTTACATAATTAAAAACAGCCAAAATAATTTTCCATAATTAATTTGTGCTAAAATTAATTATTCCCCAAATAAAAACCACCCAAAATTAGTTTTATTCCATAACTAGTTGGTGCCCTTAAAAATAATAATTTATTTTTCTAAAATTCTTGGTAGAAAAAAAATGTTTAAAAAATTATCTATCAGTAATGGACAATGAAAAATGAACCAACCTAAATAAAAAATTTTTGTCCAAAAGGCCCAAATTTTTGTTATTTTAGAAAATGGGCTTGACAAGCAAATGACCCAATTTGCCTTCCCACCTTTTTATTTGAAAAATAGGTCTAAACCTCAATGGCCAATGGTGTAAATGACAAGTTTTTTTGAAGCACCAGTAGGTGCCACTTTGACATATCAAAAAGACATGTTTTTGGCCAAGCACAGAAAACAATATGTCATTTACATTGTCTTCCACCTCTAGTCGGGTCGTTTGACTTGGTTCGACTTAGTTCGAACTTGAAATTTGACCCAGCCATATCTTATTCTCTAAAACTTCGTTTTGGATTGTTCCAAAGCCAAAATTCATTAATTTTTTTAGATGAATAAGGTTATGTAATGAAAATGCTCAAAAAGACATATAAATTTTGCCCAGAAAAATTTACAGGGCTGAAATGTAAGGGTTGATTTTTGAATAAAAGAGTGATGCGTTTAGGTGCCAAAATGCAAGAAAATATTAAGAAAAACTATTAGACTATATATGAATCATTGATTATGCAAGAAATAATAAAAGTACTATTATCATGATGAAAACACTCCTAGATTAGATAGGGTAAAAGCATATAAAGACAAATTAAATCTTGTGCTAGGTAAAGCTCTATTACCACTATAGGAATTGTATATAGGCATATAAAATAATTCCATGATATTTGAAAAATAAGATCTTGAATAAATTGAGTCATACATGATTAAGCTGAACAAGCATTAAACTTAAAAATAAAATTAAAGAAAAATGCAATGAAAATATAAGAACATACCTCTAGCCATAAAGTAGCCCCAATGAAAGGATTTGAATACCAAAGAAAGGAAGGGATTAGTATCAATTATGCCAGAAGCATTTCCTAACTTATGAAGAGTGGTATGTGTGTCACACCCTAAATGTGACCACGAGGCACGACAAAATTAAAAGAGAGAGGTGAATTGATTCCCAAAACGAAATCTTAAAAATTGATTCACTAAAGTTGCCACCAAAATTCTTTTAAAAGGACAACTTTGGAAAACCATTTTAAAACAAAAGGAAAAGACATGGTAGCATGCGAAAACAAAGATAGGTTTGGGAGTCTATTTGATTGTGGGGAAGGTATTAGGCATCCCATAACACCTATCCATATAGATAGTTACCCTAAACTAGTCAAGTGAAATTGATGTAATATGACATTAAATTTATCTCAATTACCCTTACTAACACGTGTGCAGATTGAACAAAGAAGACAAAAACAACAATAATGAAAACAAACAAATAGATATTTACAAAGGATGGACTTGACCTAAGATAAGAGCCTAAGGCCTATGTACCCAGCGATTGGGATCAAAGTCCATGTAATTCAATCAAAAGGGTGTCTCAGTTGGTTGGTGACTTTTAGTATTTGTGAATAGAACAAGATGTGTGAAATTAATCAACTTTTGTAAACAAAATGAGCTTGAGTTTGGTTGGTGTATTTTAATTTATAAAATCAACTTAGTATCACTTCCTTGCTCTTTTCATTTTTACTTTTTAAAATTTTTTAGATTTTTTGGAATCTTTAAAAATGTGATTTATTTACATCTTTATTTTGAAAACAAAAACAAGAACTTAAGAAAAAGGGAAATACTTTTTGGCTTTCTAAAAAGGATGGATTTTCATAGTGGGAAAAAGAATTTTAAGATTAAATTTTGTTTGTATTTTGACTAAAAATGATGAATGTTCTTTTAAAATAATTTTTTTTGTTATTTATTTTTTCTAACAAAATGATTTAATCGGATATGTGCCTTTAGTACCCATATTTATTAGAAAAATGTGACTGGTCGATTTTAGATATAACTTGAGGAAATATAAAGTCTCACACGGTTCTACTAGATAACATCCTAAGTGCCTGAGGAGATACTAGATCCCACATAGTGACTACATAAATAAAAATATAACTAAAGCAAAAGCAAAAGCGAAATAAAAATAAAACATTATAGGCATTCTTATTTAGTGCTTGCATGTGTATGCTCGTGCTCAACCAGATGTCGTTTATTCATGCCCTATGAGTACAAATAAAATATGGAACCAATTGTAGCCACTTCTTCATTTCGCTTTTGGTAATCAAGTGTCCCCAAGTTTCTTCTAATATGGATCATGAGTCTGGTGCAAACAACCACAGAGCAAGAGAAAGCGAATATTTGAGCCTGAACAAGATTAAACAACACCGCATAAACTTTTGTAACCATTGCATCCTTATTTAAACTCAAAAGAATCTCATGCTTAGATCTCACAACAACATGATTTTCATAGAATTCAAAGGACCATATCAGATTCACATCCTAAGCATCTAATTTCAGTATTCATATGATGAGCATACTAACCATTAAAGCAAGAAAATGATAGGCTGATCCAGGACAAATTCCAATTCAAACATGAACATCACTTAAAATCCACAAATGTTATTATTCTAACATCCATGCACACATGCCATCAAGCACTAAGTGATTGATTAAGACAATGATATCATACCACTGCGTGAAGTGATGACTAATTTTCTCGACACTCCTTCACTTTCTGGTTAGCTGCTTCAACTCATCGTCCTTCTTCACTGGCTTTTGGGTACATTGTTCTACCATTTGTGACATTGGTGTTCATATGATTTTGGCATACGTTCCAGCTCTAGTTCCTTGGCCTCTTTTCGACTTTCCTTCTATATTGCATCCTGATGGATATCATAGTGAATATGAAGTGTCATAGGTCTCTGATATCGTCCTGTTATATATGAACTTATGGATAATACTTGAACTTACGTTTCACTCTCCAAGCTTGGACTTGTTGCTTCGTACACTCTTTCGGATTAGTCACTTGGTCTTCATGCATTCTCCTTCGGGTAATCTTCGTTGGTTCAAACCTACATGTCTATTTGCTCTGTTGATGAAACACGAAGTAGGGAGACCACGTTCCTCTTCTTCCTTCACTCTAACTTCTTCACGTGGCATCTTCTTTGCACTTTGTTCTTAGCTCGCCCAGGCAGAGGTGTCTCTCGGTGGGAGGCTGAGCATAATGTGGATGGTACAGCTGGGAATCTCATGAAACATGACCCCAGCCTCCTTCTATACCCTTTCAAACTGCCTCTGCTTTTAGTTGGGTAAATCAGGGGTTTTCTTCATCTTTTCTGCTTAGGAACCACGAAACCGGAGGCTCGACTTCACCTTTATTTTCTTCTCCCTCAGCCTCAGGTTTTCCTTTTTCACTCTTCCCCTATTCTCAGTTTTTCTTCCTCTTAATCAAACTCTCACAGTCTCCCTCACATGGTCTCTCATCTCTTTATTTTCTTTCTCTCGGTTTTCCATTCTTTCTTTCTCCTCTGTCTCTCCGTCTTTTCCCTGCACAAGAATCACGAAACAGGGGCTTAGCTTTACCCTTCTTTCTTTATCACTCTTTGCCTTATTTTCTCTTCTTGGTCTCAGTGTCCCTCTTTGTTTTTTTTTTTTTTTTGTCCTCTTTCTCGGTCTCTCAACGTGGGAACTTATTGGTTCTCTCTGTTCCATCACTCACCAGCCTTTCTATGAGCCCATGGAAGAGGTAGTTTGATAGTTTTCACTGAGCTTCCCCCCTCTGCCTTGTCTACCCTCCTTTTTCTTTTCTATTTTCTCCACTCTTACTCTTTCTTCCTCATGCGTGAGAGCTGGCATGTCCCCTTTGAGCCTTCTTCTCCTCTGGTTTCTGCTGGCAGCATGTGGTAGCATAGGTTTGTGTCTTCCAGGTAGCATGGGCAACGTATGGGTTTGCATGGGTGAGATATAGGTTTTGGCAGCCTTTTTCTCCTTGCACGCGTGAATAGTAATATCAAAGGAGTATGGGTCTTGCTTCTTTAAATTATTTTATTTGTTTTTTGGTATTTCGTTTTCCTTATTTTTAATTTTGTTTCCCATATTTTGATTCTTTTAATTTATTTATCTTATTTTGATTTTTATTTTTTTCCAATTTTCTATTTTTTATTTTTTTTCCTATTTTTTATTTTTATTTTATTTTTCATATGTCTTTTTTTTTTATTGTGCTTTTTTATATTTTTGAATTTTTTGTTTTTCATATTTTTTTTATTTTTTATTTTGTGATAGCAATTTTATATTTGCATGATTAATGACTTAATCAAGTAATTAAGTAATTAATTATTATTTTTATTCTTATTGTATTTTGGATTGGGGTGTTCACGATGTGCGACAGGCACTTAGGAATTTTATCTATCTCTCAAAATTCTCTTTATGGGTCCCTGTTCCACCAATTGAGTAAATTATAAGCCTACCTGCTATTTATAAGCTACTTGGCCGTCACCTTATGTTGATATTACTTATCATGACAAAACCCTAATCCTAGTAGAAGATGAGGACCATATTTAAATTTTAACTAAAAGATCATAACTAACTATTAGATAAGACATATATATATATATATATATATTATAAATTAAATTATCTAAAATAATATAAAATATCTCAAATTTAAAATTTAATCCAAAATATGTTTCATACATTTTTTAAATTTTTTATTATCTTTTATCTTTCTTCCTTCATTTAGGAAATGAAAATACTGAAATTTTCACTATTTAAACTCACACACTCCATCTAACCTCGTTCATGATATTAATGTACTTCCAAATGATAATAATTGAATTACAATTTTTTTATTGAAACTTGAAAAACTCCCACTAATTTTGAAATGTACGATTACTTTGCTTTGATTTGAATGTTATTGTGGTTCCCTTGACTCCTATGAATAAATATAATAGCACCAATATATTTGAAAATTTTATTTGTGGGCTTACATTAATTGTGATATTTGTTTTCCAAAAAACTAGTTAATTAATGGCCATTAAAATACTTAATATTGGCCAAATTTTATGTCTTCTCTAAAATAAGAGTTTAGTTTGCAGTTAAAAGTGTATGCTATTAAGTTTTACTCTTGCCCATAATGGAAGGGCTAAACAAGACTACAAAAATTTATGGGTAGGTCCCCTCTTTAGCCCTAATAAGTGTGCTAACCCATTGAAAGTTGATGTCAAGCCTATGGCAATAAATAAAGCTATTAAGTTTAGCTTGAGTTCATTTTTAGTCATTGTTCCAAACAATACATAATATCCGTACTTGTCACTCTGTTAACTAAAACAAAGCTTACAATTGATATCCCTATTATGTATGATTATAAAACCAAAATTTTGAATTCCATGTTTATTCTCCAATTCTATTTTTCAATGACATGATTTTGTGAATTTCATTAGGAGTTTTACTCTTCTTATCATTAAATTTTTTTCAATGTATGAAATGCCTATTGTACTAGTTTGTTTAGAGAATAATAAAACCATTAAATTTTGACTATCACATACTTGAACAAAATTTGATTTGTGTTTGATGCAACTAAATTGATTTAGTAATGTGCACTAATTAACCAAATTGGTAATATAATTGGCTTAAAGTCCAAGTATTGAAGTATTTCTTGCAAGAATTCAAATATGGATACTAAATAATTCCAACAAAGCGAGAAAATAAGATCTTGAATAAAATTGAGTCATACACATGAATGCTAAACAGGCATCAAACTCAATAAAGATAAATTCAAGAATAATGTAGCAGGAACAAAAGAATTGAACTCCAACCAAAGTGTAGCCCCAAGGAGAAGATTTGAATACCAAAGAAAGGAAAAGGTTAGTTCTAAGGTTCAATGCTATAAGTTTTTATTATGTGAAATATGTAATTATTAATTATGAGATGCACTTGCTCATAATATATCCAATTGGTTCTAATGTTATAGATAATCAAAATTGGATATATATATATATATATATATATATATTTATAGGAATCTCATACACGGTAAAAATGTTTATATTCTACTAAGTGTTATTAAAATATGCATATTGGGATATATGAATTTGACCAAATATTTAGCTTGTAAGTTGGACTAACTATTATAGGCTTATTATTATTATTTTTTAAATTCATTTGGACTTACATTTATTGGCCCAATACATTTTGATTCTCAAAGTATAAGTTTGAGCTAAAAAGATAAAAGAGATATGAATTTTAATTGAATTTTTTTGGACCTTGGATCACTATTTTTACAATATCTCACAAATCAGAGGGAATTTCAAAATGAAACTTGTTGCATTTGAAAATAGGCTTAAACATATTTCTAATCATATATACATGCTTAGAATGGAGTTGAAATTAAGAAGTTATGATTGTCAAAGTGGTAGGTTTGGATATCACACTTTTTCTTGACCTCTAGTCATAATTTCAACAATATCTCATTAACCGGTAAGTCTTTTGAAATGAGACTTATTTCACAAGAAACTAGACTCACATGCTTAAACTTGATTTAAAATTAAGGAGTTATAAGCATATCAATTTGAGATTATGTATATCAATTTTTTATCAGACATTTTGTCACTCTTTCGATAATATCTCAACAATTAGATAGAATTTTGCAATGAAACTTATCAGAATAGAAAATAGACTAATAGATATTTTTGGAAGTATATAATTTGTTTAAAATTACATTGAAATGAAGGAGCTATGAGTATCTAAACATGTAGCTATGGAATAAAGGATGGTCATGAAGTCAACAAGTGGAGCTACTTACTTTCATAAATCAAGTTGTACAAATTTGAATTTCTCTTTTGCTCCAAACAGTTTTCTTGTTTTTTTGGGCCATAAAAATATTTCTCAAGAGCTCAAAAATCATAAGGAACAAAGTGAAAAACATATTGAGTTATTCATATTCCCAAAGATCTCTATTCTTGCTTATTCTTTAATTAGTAAGCTTTAATTCCGTTATTTACTTCTTTGAGAGTTTTTGTTATGAGTATTTTATTCTTAAAAAGATTTGTTATTTCAAGGAAAGATATTCCTTAAGGAGTAATTAAATTCAAGGAAAGGTTTTCTAATGTTCTTCAAGGAGGTTTAAATTGAACAATCCTAAAACACAAATATATGAAAAAGAAACGATAGAACAACTAGCAATCTCGAATGATAAGTTTACCTGCCACACTCAAGAATGCTAGGTTTGATTTGCCACATTCTAGAATAGAAGAGGGAGAGTTATAAGAATCAAGGATAATTTCTCCACTGAGTTTAGAAAACTTAGATGAGAAATTCACATATAAGAGGCTAGACTAAATCTCAAAGCATCAAGGTTGCATTTCTCATTGATGAGTTCTGAATTTATAGCCAATAACAACTCTCTTAGTATAAGCCGAGATTCACCTCATTCTCATCTAATTTGGAAAAACATGCATAGAAATACACCTAAGATAGACTTTCAATCCAATGTAGCATACCATGCTTATCTAACTTAGACTTTAAAGGAAATACAGCTAACCTAGCTTAGACTTTAAACCAATAATCATAGTACTTAATCAGCTTTCATCATATGCATGGTTGACTCTCCATAATGCATCAATCCTAGCACATGATCAAATTGCCCCACTTGGACTTGGGCTCCATATAGAAGTTGGACTTGGACCCTAAATGGTCTGATTATACTTTGAGTTACTGGATAACCATGGCCTGAATCTTCTTAGCCATAGAATAGGTAATCGCCCTAGATAAAACTCCCTGGCCCAAGCTAACCTATTGTTCAACTTGATGCTCATCATTCTCCTCAAGTTCAAAAGGATTTGTCTTCAAATCCAAGTCTTCATTATCATCCAAGTATGGCACTAAATCTCTTACATTGAATGTGGCAAAAATATTGCAATCTCCTAGTAAATCATCCTTGTAAGCATTGTTATTTATTTTCTCTAGAATCTTGAATGGACTTTATGCCCTGGGCATTAGTTTTCACTTCCCTTTATTAGGGAACCTCTTCTTCCAAAGATGAATCTAAACAAGATCACCTGGCATGAACTGAACCTGCTTTCTTTCTTTCTTTGCTACTTTTTCATAAGTTATATTCTTCTTTTCAATCTACCACTTTACATTTTCATGTAGAGCTTTAATCATTTTTGTTGCCTTCTTTACATCTATACATAATCTGTTACTTGAGGGTAGCGGTACTAGATCAAGCGATGTGATAAGATTAAACCCATAAACCATTCTAAAAGGAGAATGTTTAGTAATACACTGAACAATTTTGTTGTACGAAAACTCAACAAATGGCAAGCATTTATCCCAATTCTTCATATGCTTACTAATAACAGCTCTAAGTAAGGAAGAAAGTGTTCTATTGACTACCTTAATTTGTCTAATTTAAGGATGACAAGTTGTGCAAAAAAGTAATCTTGTCCTAAGCTTTTTCTAGAATGTTTTCTAGAAATAACTCAAAAGTTTGGCATCTTAGTTTGACATAATGCTCTTTGGAATACCATGTAATCATATTATTTCCCAGAAGAATAAATATGCTATATGATAATCATCATTAGTTTTGTGATAGGGAATAAAATGTGACATCTTCGAAAATCAATCAACCACCACCATAATTGAAACTTTGCCCCTTTGAGTTCTTAGTAACTGAAGCACAAAATCCATGTTCAAGTTAACCCATGGTTGATTAGGAATTGGTAATGGCATATAGAAACCATGTGCAGCCTCCTTGTTCTTTGCTTTCTTGCAAGTTGAACATCTGTCCACCACTCATTGCAAATCTTTGATCATCCTTGGCCATTAGAAGTGTTCCTTGATCATCTCTAATGTCTTCTTTTTGCTAAAGTGTCCTGTCAAACCTCCTTTATGAGCTTCTCTTACCAATAATTCTCTTACAGAGCAATTACAAATGCAAAGTTTATAACCATTGTACAGGAATCCCTTATGCTTATAGAAACTGTTAGTAGCACTCTTTTCACATGTCAAGTATATATAAGAAAAATCAAGATCTTATACATATTAGCCCTTCATTAATTCAAATCCCATCAACTTGACATTCATTAATGAGATTAAAGCATGCCTTCGAGACAAGACATTTGCAACCACATTAGCTGTTCCCTTTTTATTTTAATGACATAAGGAAAAGCCTCTAAAAACTCTAACCATTTAGCATGTCTCTTGCTTAACTTGGTCTAGCCTTTCAAATATTTAAATGGCTCATAGCTTGTGTGACTAACAAACTCCTTGGCTAACAAGTAGTGTTCCTAATTCTGTAAGGCTCTAACCAATGCATTGAACTCTGTGTCATAAGTTAATTATTTTAAAGTTGCTCCATTCAACTTCTAAATGAAATAGGCAATGGGATGCCTCTACTACATAAGAACTACTCCAATTAAAAGTTTTAGAGAAATTAGGGAGTGTTAGAATTGGCGCTAAACATAACTTTTCTGCAATGATTTCAAAACTTCTTTGGGTTGCCTTACTTCACTAAAAGTCACCACCCCTTTTGATGCAATTAGTCAAAGGCTCTAGATTAGTACTGAAAACCTGCATAAATCTTCTATAAAAGGATGTTAATCCATGGAAACTTTTAACCTTAGAAATGTTTATAAGAATAGACCACTCCTTGATAGCTTTAACTTTTTCTGGATCAACTTCAACACTATGCTGACTAATCACAAACCAAGAAAAACAACTCAGTATTGGCAGAATTGGCACTTTTGAGATTACCAAATAATTTTTCATTTCACAGTACATCAAAGACCTTCCTTAGGTGCTCTACATGTTCTTCCCTACCCTTGCTATAAATTAGAATGTCAACAAAATAAACCATAACAAAATCCTTAATAAAATTTCGTAAGACATTATTCATGAAATGCATAAAGGTGCTTAGGCATTTGACAAACCAAATGGCATAACCATCCAATCATACAACCTATGCTTTGTCTTGAACGCTATCTTCCACTCATCCCCTTCCTTCATTCAAATCTAATAATACCCGCTCTTAAGATCAATTTTTGAAAAGATAGTAGAGCCATGTAGCTTATCATGCATGTCATCAAGCCTAGGGATGGGATAATGATACTTCACTATGATTTTATTTATGGTATGGCTATCTATGCACATCCTTATAGTTCTATCCTTCTTTGGCACTGACAAAGTTAGTACTGAATAAGGGCTCATTAACTCTCTCACAAAGCCTTTATCTAGTAACTCAATTACTTGACGTTGTAACTCCTTGGCCTCCTTTGGATTACATTGGTATGCTAGTCTATTGGGTAAAGAAGCACCTGAAATGAGATTAATTTATGCTTAATCCCTCTAATTGGCAGTAATCCTTTCGACATCTCATCTAGAAATAAGTCAGCAAATTCTTTTACTAACTTCTCAATTAATGGAGTTTTAGACACTACCTTTGTTGGCATAGCTTCCTTCACTATTAGCATTGATATTGGATTAGTTGAACATAAAGCTCTCTTAACTTCTCCTTTAGTTGCAAATAAGTTATCCTTGTTCTTTTCCTTCATTGCTAGCTAATCTTTTAGAACTTGTTGAAGACTAAAAAGTGCTAAGACAATCTTCTTCCCATCCTTGGTAATAGAATAGGTGTTTTTGAACCCATCATGCACGACTATACTATTATATTGCAAAGGTCTTCCTAGAAGCAAATGACTAACATTCATTGGTACCACATCACATACTACTTCATCTTTGTACAACTTTCCAATAGAAAATGGTACCTGAACTTGCTTAGTGACTTGAATTTCTCCTTGGTCATTCAACCATTACATCTTGTACTGATGAGGGTGCTTTGTGGTCTTCAAGTTTAGTTTATCCACTAATGTTGTAGAAGTAACATTAGTACAACTATCTCCATTAATAATGACACTACAAACCTTTCCACCAACTATACACCTAGTATGGAATATGTTCTCACATTGATTAATTTCTACCTTAGCTTGTAAGTTCAAAATTCATCAAACTACAAGTATCTCCCCTTCATCTGGATACTTTACAGTGTGCTTGTCATCTTCCTGTTCAGTTTCTATTTCATCTTCACTTTTAACTTCCCCTTGTACTCCTTGAACAATCATCACTCTTCAATTTGGACATTCAAAAGCAATGTATCCAAAACTAAGACATTTAAAGCACTTAATTTCTCTGCTCCTCTTTGATTCTTTACATCAACAACCTTGTCCTTCCCTCTGGATGAATTTGCATGGTTATTGGAACTTGTCTTTTCCTTTTGCCATTCATTACATTTTGAGACATCTTTAGGTGTTGAAGAGGTTAAGTTTGTTGCCTTGAAACTAGTTGATCATGAGCTTCCTCATTTAGTTATTCCTTTTTTATGTTGCCTTTCCACCTTAACAGCAATCTTAATTACATCCTCAAGTGTTACATAAGGTTGTAATTCCACTGCGTTAGCAATTTCCTTATTCAAGCCTCTAAAGAACCTTGCAATAGATTGTTCTTGAGCCTATTGTATCTCATATCTCATCATTAACATTTCAAACTCTTCAACATAATCTCCAACACATATCACCCCTTATCTAAGAGTTTACAATTGAATGTATAGCTCCTGCTTGAAATAGTCAGGAACAAAACACTTTTGCATGAGTCTTTTCATAAACCTCCAACTCCTGATCTCCTTGTCTCCATCTCTCGTTCATTGTGCTTTCAAATTCTCCCACCTAGATTTTCATAATCAATAAATTCAAGAGCAGCTAGTTTGTATTTTTTAACTTTAGAATAGTCGTGACACTCAATCACCTTCTCCACTCATTACACCTATTCTAAGTACTCCTCTAGTAAACTAGTACCTTTGAATAGTGGAATTTTCAATTTGATGTTGTTTCCTAAGTCATGTTACAACCTCTTTTGTCTATGTGCATTAGCTTTTTCTTCTGTTTCTTCATCACGATCACAATTAATGGAAGTTTGATAATAATGTCGTTGTGGAGGTTTTAAATAGTTAATCTTGCAATTGCCTGCTCTAAATGAATCAATTGCTCTCTCATTTCTTGTTAACTTTGTTATATGCCTATAATTTGAGCTTGTAAAACCCTCTTGGAACACTAGTAGGATTGTTATCAACCATATCTCACTCTAACCACTCTTCTCATGTGTTACTCTCTCTACCTACTCTCAACCGTAGCTCTGATACAAAAAAAAAATGTGCTTCATGAAAGTTCAAATTGAACAATCCTAAAACACAAATAAATGAAAAATAAAAGATATAACAACTAGAAATCTCGAATGATAAAATTGCATGTCACACTCAAGAATACTAGGTTTGATTCGTGACATTCTAGAATAGAAAAGGGAGAATGATAAAAATTAGGGATAATTTCACCACTAAGTTTAGAAACCTTAGATGAAAAATTCGCATATAAGTGGCTAGGCCAAATTTCAGAGCATTCAAAGTTACATTTCTCATTGATGAGTTCTGAATTTATAGCCAATAACAACCTTCTTGGTATAAGTCCAAGATTCACCTAATTCTCACCTAATTAGGAAAAACATGCATAGATATACACCTAAGATAGACTTTCAATCCAATATAGCTTACTAAGCTTATCTAACTTAAACTTTCAAGGAAATATAGCTCACCTAACTTAGACTTTAACCTATAATCATAATACTTAATCAACTTTCATCACATGCATGGTTGACTTTCTATAATGCATCCATTATAGCACATGATCAAATTGCCCTACTTGGACTTGGCTCCATATAGAAGTTAGGTTAGACCCTAAATGGTCTGATTATACTTTAAGTTGCTAGACAACCATGGCCTGAATCTTCTTGGCCATATAATGGGTAATTGGCCCAGATGGAACTCCTTGGCCCAAGCCAACCTCTTATTCAACTTGATGCTCATCATTTTCCTTGAAGAAAGTTTGGTTCTAGGAGGAGTATTCTTGAAGATTTGTAATGGAGTGCAAGTTAGTGGAAAATCTCAAGTATTTGCTTATGGACTAGACGTAGGCTTGGGTTGAAGCCGAACTTGGATAAGCTTTGTTTGCATTCTTTCTTTCCTTACTATCTTATTGTTGCACTTTAATTGTGTTATTAATTGCTTTCTATACTTATATATTGAAAATCATTTTGCATTAAGTTTTCATTTCAGGAAAGTATTTTTGTTTTTATCTTAAATTTTTATAAACACCCAATTTCCCCTCTCTTAGGTGCCAACCTATTTCAACAAGGGGTATTAGAGTTAGGGTTCTTGGTATTAAGACTTAATAGTCTCAAGAGTTAAATGACTAGTCTTAGTGATAGTGTGTTGACTGAAGGGCTTTCTATTGACAAACCTCATGGTTTCGATGGTGAAAACTATACTTATTGGAAACAAGGATAAAACTACTTTTTAAAGTTGTTGACATTGACCTTTGGAAGGGTATAGAAAATGGTCTATATAAGCCCATTAAAACTGAAGGTGGTCGATCTATACCTAAGTCAAAGAGTGAATGGGATGATGGAGACAAGAAAATAGTTTTGTTAAATGCTAAGGCTAAACTCTTCCTCACAAGTGCACTTAGTCAAAAGGATTACTTTAGAATATCCAATTATGATAGAGCAAAGGAAATGTGGGAAGCCTTAGAAATAACCCATGAAGGAACCACTAGTGTTAAAGAAAATAGAATATACAATCTCACACACCAATATGAATTGTTTAAAATAAATCCTGGTGAGACAATTAAAGAAATGCAAACTAGATTTACTCTTATTATTAAACATTTAGCTGCACTGGGTAAAACATACTCTCGAGTTGAACAGGTGTCGTAACCGACCTTTCGATGGAATAAAATAAAAAGAAAAGAGTTTAAATTGATTCCCAAAAATGAATCTTGAAAATCAATTTATTTGGAGCCGCCACCAAAATTTTTAACAGAAAATTTTGGGAAACCAATTTAAAACAAAAAGAAAAGGCAATATGGTCTACAAAATCAGAGATAAGTTCAAGAGTCTATTTGAGTGTGGGAAAGGTGTTAGGCACCCCACAACACCCGTCCATATGGACAGTTACCTTGAACCAGTCAGCTGAAATAGAACATGGCTTTTAAATTCATCTCAATTACCTCGTTAAACAAGAGATAAAACAGCAAGAATGAAAGCAAACAGATAGATATTTACAAAGGGTGGACTTGACCTAGGATGAAAGCCTAGGGCCTACGTACCCCGTGATAGGGATCAAAGTCCACGTAGTTCGACTAAAAGGCATGTTTATTGGTTGATGATTTGTGAATTTTATGATGAGTACAGGAGGGTTTCAATTAAACGGATTCTCGTAAACAAAACATAATTGAGATTTGGTTCGTGTGTTTTAATTTACAACAACTTGATTAATCTAACCCTCTTGAACTCTTCATTTTTCTCTCTTTTTAATTTATTATTTTTTTATTTTTGGGATTTTAATCTTTATTTTGAAATTTAAATAAAATGAAATGATTATAAAAAATGAATTCGATCACGTGAAGAAAAGATATTATTTAATTAAGACATTTATTTTTGTAATATTGTTATTATTGTTATTACTATTTTATAACAAATATGTGTTGATTTTGGGAATCCAAGGAGATTAAAACCTCACATGACCCCATGCAATCGAGGAGAACAATATTCTCATACGATAATTTCATAAATAATAGAAATTATTTAATTAAAATAAATATTTAGTTATTATTATTTTTAAAACCAATGTGTACCAAATTTCGGGATCTAAGGAGATTAAAATCTCACATGATCCCATGCAATCGAGAAGAACAAAATTCTCACACAATAATTTCATAAATAATGGAAAATATTTAATTAAAGTAAATATTTAATTATTATTATTTTTACAACAAATGTGTGCTAATTTTAAGGATATAAGGGGATTAAATTCTCACATAATAATTTCATAGATAATGAAAAATTATTTAATTAAAGTAAATATTATTATTTTTACAACAAATGTGTGCTAATCTTCATTTATTTTTTTTTTCTCTTATTATTTTTTTTTTGTTTTTGGGATTTTAATCTTTATTTTGAAATTTAAATAAAATGAAATGATTATAAAGAACGAATTTGATCATGTGAAGAAAAGAAATTATTTAATTAAGACATTTATTTTTGTAATATTGTCATTATTGTTATTATTATTTTATAACAAATATGTGCTGATTTTGGGAATCCAAGGAGATTAAAATCTCACATGACCCCATGCAATCAAGGAGAACAATATTCTCACACGATAATTTTGTAAATAATGGAAAATATTTAATTAAAGTCAATATTTAATTATTATTATTTTAAAAACCAATGTGTGCTAACTTTTGGAATCTAAGGAGATTAAAATCTCACACAATCCCAAGCACTCAAGGAGAATAATATTCTCACACGATGATGACGTAGCTTTATTTTCATATATTTATTTTAAAACAAATTTTGAAATTGGAAATATTTAAGCCAAGATCAACTCTCCTAAACCTATGAGAACTTGAGTCCCACATGACACTTTTATTTAATTAAATTTTATAAAGACCTCAACTTAATCATTTTGTAAATAATTTAATTTTTATATTCATTTTTTAAAAATTGTTATTATTTATTTATTTGTTATTATTAATATTTATTTATTTATTTAACAAGTATGTACTAAATTTCAGGGTCTAAAGAGATCAAAATCTCACACGACCCCAAGCACTCGAGGAGAATAATATTCTCACACGATGATGATATAGCTTAAAACCTTGTTTGTAAAGCCGAAATCAATTCCACATCCACATTGACATAAAAAAGATGACAATAAGAATAATAAAAATGAAGGAAAAAATTAAAACAAAACATAAGCAAATAAACACAATGTTATTTGAAGCAAAACGCATGAACAGTGTCAACCATGCATAACAACTTCCACCATGCAGCCATACCTCACGTGCTTCTTCTTCAGCATTATTTTCTTGCTCAGATGAAAGACTGCTTTCCTTCCTCGATTGATGCTTTGCTCACAGCTCCCCAACACTGTCCCCAACCTTTTGCTTCTCGGCTGGAAAACAGAGGCTAAATGCTTCTCTTCAACTCAACACCTTCCCTTCTTCCTTCCTTCTTCTTCTTCCTCTTGATACCTTTCCCTCTTCCTTCCTCTCTTTTCCTCTTCT
Source organism: Delonix regia (assembly GCA_037074485.1). Lineage (NCBI taxonomy): Eukaryota > Viridiplantae > Streptophyta > Magnoliopsida > Fabales > Fabaceae > Delonix > Delonix regia. The sequence goes on from CM073459.1 coordinate 12,487,049, forward strand.
TCTCAGTGTTTCTGCTATCTTCTCGGCTCCTCACACACCTTCAGTTTTTTAGCACCTCTTCTCGGTTGGATCTCCCTGGATGGCCTCCATTTTCAGCGTTTTATTTCTCCTTCTTCTCTTCAACTCCTCCTTTGTTCAACTCTATTTTTTTAGTTTAAAATAGAGGATTTCTTCTTCCTCTTCTTCCTCATGAATCCCTTAAACTTCCTCTGCTTTGGATTATTCAAACAGAGGTGAACAGAAAGACAGCTTGGTGTGTCCGTGGAACCTCTGCGTCAACAATTTTTTTTCAGTCCATGGCTCTTTTGATCAACACGTTGTTTTCCCTCTCTTCTGCACTTCTTTGTCTCTCCTCTTCTTCCTCCTTCAGCCACGGTTTCAAGGCCCAGCAGCACCTATCTTCTTTTAGCTCTCCATTCTCAGTCCTCCAGCATTTCGGTTCACCTCTCAGTGTTCTCTCGATTCAGCAACATTTCTCCTCTTCTCAATTTAACAGCGTTTCTCCTCTCCTGGGTTCAGCAGCGTTTCTTGGTCTCTCTTTCCCCTCTCTACTCGTCTCAGCCTCTCTTCTCTCCCTCCCTTCTCTGCTCGTCTCAGCTTAAACACCTCAAACACTCCGCTCTTTTCTCCTCCAGCCACCCTTTTTTTTCAGCAGTGCCTCCTCTTTTTTGCTCTTAGTTTCTCTCTTTTTTCTCCTCCAGCCACAGTCCAGCAGTCCCTTCCTTTTAAGCCTCCAGCCTTCTTCTCTTTTTCTGCTCTCTTCCCCTCTTTTTTTGGTGCACATTGCCTCTCTTTTCAGCCACTATCATTGCTTCTGCTCCCTTCCACTTTTCAGCAACAAACCCTCCTTTTCTTGCCGTGTCTCCTGCCCCTTTTACCTTTTCAGCCCTCCTTGTGTCCTTTTGTTTCTTATAAGAGTGTGTGAGAGTAGTGTGTGTGTTCGTGAGTGTGTGCATATGTCAGTAGGAGTGTGTGAGTGTGAGCAAGTGGGAGTGTGTGAGTGTGAGCAAGTGAGAGTGTGTGAGAGCAAGTAAGTTTGCATTTTTATTTTAATTAGGTGGCCTTTAGACTCTTTGTATTTGGATCAATTCAAAAATTTGTTGACCCTATTCATTTTATTTTTTTGCAAGATGAATATCATGTCTATACTTCAAATATGTATTTTGAATTTTTCCTTTTAATATTTTTTGGTTTTGTATTTGGTTTTTCCCATGTTAATTCTATCTTTTGCTTTTTGCATTTTTGTTTTTAATTAATTAATTTTTTAAATTTTAAATTTTATTTATGATCATTACTATAGTTATTATTATTAATTGTTTATTATTATTATTATTATTATTATTATTATTATTTTAGGTGGGGTGTTCACAACAAGTACACAAGATTTTAAAATCTCTACCCATGGAGAGGCAACCTAAAGTGACAGCCATTGAAGAAGCCAAATAAACTTTTAGTTAGATTAGTCCAACTTTATTTGGAAATCTGCAAGAACATAAGCAAAGACTCATACAATTTCTTGAAGATAAAGACAAGAAGAAAAAGACTCTTTCATTAAAGGCTACTTCATCCTACCAAGAGAATGAAGATTTAGATGATACCTCAACTGATGGCATTGATGAAGAAACCCTTAGCCTATTTGTCAAGAAGTTTAGAAAATTCCTCAAAAATAGGAAATTTAGTGGAAGAAAATCATAGAATCAAGAAGGAAAATAACTTCCTACAAGTTATGAGTGTAGAAAAATTAGTCACATCAAATGGGAATATCCTCAATACATAAGAAAGTAAGAAAATGATGAGAGAAGAAGAAAGCATATACCTCTACAACTTAGGCCGAAAGTGATCTTGATTCAAATAAGGACAAAAATGAATAAGCAAATCTCTGTCTCATAGCAAGCAAAGACAACGAGGTAAGTTCTTTACCTTATGATGAATTACAAAATGTCTTTAATGAATTACATGATGAATTTCTCAGAATTTCTAAAACTTCAACCTTTTCTAAGAAAAAGAACCTATTTCTTGAAAAAGAATTAAAAAAAGAGAAGGAAGAAAATGTCTCCTTGATAAAAACCAAAAGCTTTTTAGAAAAACAATTTGAAGTTTTAAAACATGACTACAATGTACTTTTGTAACATTTGCTAAGTTAAGGCAAAAAAAAAATTTCTTTTAACAAGAATGAAGGTATACATATTTGTAATGTGTTATTTTCTTCAGATGTGAGCTGTGGCTCAGTGGTAAGGCCAGTCATCTGGAGCTAAGGGGGCGTGGGCTCGAGATGCAGCTCCCTCTTCCCTCAGGAATGTTTTTATGCTGATGTGTCACCCCTAGGCAAAATTACAGAACTACCCCTCATTTTATCTTCTTATTCCCGTAACTTCTTCTTCTTCTCTACACAAAAATGAAAATTTTCTCTTCCTTCAATTTCTACTTTTTGCTCCATCCACCATCATGTTCAACCTTCAGCCAACTCCCTCCATCACTGGCAAGGTTTCTGGGCAACCACTGCTTACCGTTGGCCAACAACAATCACTTTTTTCAGCAATTTTACGGCATAGCCGTGGGTAGCAAATTTTTATTGATTTTGGTGAGTTTGAATTGTTTTTTCATGAGAATGATGCTAGGAGAAGTATTTTCGGCCCCTTTCCATTGAATTTGAGCTTTGGAAGCATGATTTTAGCTAAGTTTTTTAGAGTTATTCTAATAGGGACTAAACTGAAAAGTTTTGAAATTTTGGGGTTTTCAGAAAATGGTGAAATTATGCAGTTTAATGGGTTTAAATTGGTCTTATAAGAACATTTTTAAGGTGTATGACATGAAACCCTAGTGTTCTTCATGGTTTTACTTGAATGGAAGGAAAAAGTATGAAATGGGGGACTAAAGTGAAAATTCAGAAAGTTTTTAAAGCAGTGAGTGTAAATTGACAAAAAGTCTAGGAAAACTTATGGGATGGAATCAAGAAATTTGATCTAGGGCTTGTTTTGAGTAATGAGAAGGGAATGGAATATGAAATTGGAAATAGCAATATGAAGAAGTAAAGAGAATATGTAATAAAGTAATGAGATGAGATTATGGTTATTTTATGGCTTTGTTAAGACATTATAATCAACCTAAATTGATGTGTTTAGTGATAGAAATTGAGAAAAGTATATTCTTATGATATAGGGATTGTGGGTGAATTCAATTTTATAACCAAGAGAGGCGAAAATAAGGTGATTTTAGCATACGTTAGCCAACTGGTAAATGGTAGCTTTTCCCACTATATAATTACCATTGTAATTATGGTAGCAAACTTGTTAGACTTGTTAGTCTTGCATATGACTTATGAATTATGATTGATATGTGATATTCATGTAAACTTTGTAAAAGAGAGGTTTGAATAAAAAGGGGAATGTTTTACTAAAGAATTGATATTGAAAAAGAGAAAACTCATAAATGGCAGTTCCTTAGACTTAGGGAGGACAAGATAAGACAGATTATTTAGCATGAGCTTGCAACTCACGACCGTATGGGTAATTTACCCTAAGATGTTATGTGCTCTCGACCCCGAGATGTTGTGTGCTCTCGACTGATATGAATAATTTGAGGGATACATACCCTAGACCATATGGGTGATTTACCCCGAGATGCTGTGTGCTCTCAACCGTATGAGTGATTTACCTCGAGATGTTGTGTGCTCTCGATAGATGATTAAACAGCATGGGCCATGAGTCCATGACCGATGCTTTATGTCTGATAGTCCTCCCTAGAATCTAGGTTTTGAGCCAAATGTATTTTGAATAAAAAGAAAGGTTTTTATATGTCTTTAACAAGAATCCAAGGACTGATTTTCCTTGACAGTTTGATGTTAACTGATGGAAAAGATTCTCTGAGGGTTGTGGATCCTCGACCGTGAAAATGTGATTTTCAAGGGTTATGTACCCTTGACCGTTTAAATTTTCCATGGAATGAATGTTATTGCTTGTTATGGTTTAAAGTGTAAAGGTTTAAATCATAAAGTGATTTATTACTAGAAATGCTACCCGTATATGTTTTAATGAATTTCAGGCAGTCATCCTGAGCAGTTTGCTGATCAAGAGGCTAAAGGAGCCCTATTGGCACTATTGACATTTTGTTTCTCCATTTTGTTGAGATTTTTGTTGTATTTGGTATGCAAAATGGTAAAGATGTAAATAGATGTAAATGATATGTATGACCACAGATAGATTCCCCATTCCCTTGTGTTGTAGTTGTCTTTAGACTGAATTGAGAGCTAAGCTCTCTTTTATGCATAATATTGTTTTGGGCAGATGTTTGTAGAAACTTTGGGAGGTCTTAGTTATAGAAGAAACTCTGCTGAAATTTCTACAAATTTGATTTGAATGTGAATCTGCTTGGTTATGAATGTATGTTATGTATGATTGTAACTCAGTTAAGAACCAACTTGTTAGGCTTACAAAGGCAGCTAGTCTCATTATCTGTGTTGGTCACACTCTAAGAGTTAGGGTGTGACAACTTTAAAAAGAGCATGCTTCTTGCAAAGAAAAGATTACAAAAACTACACTTTGCAAATGTGAAAAATTGCTAAAAGAAAAAGAATTAACTAATACTTTGGCAAAATTTACTAAAGGAAGAGACACATTAAATATCTTACTTGTAAAACAAATATATGTTTTTGATAAAGTAGGACAAGGATAAAATTCAAACAATAGGCAAAAATATTATAAAAATTTCTTTGTTCCTACCTCCATGACTAGTATTCCATTTATCACTTATTTTTATTGTGGAGAGAAGGGACATGGATTGTATACTTGTGCTTACAAGAATAATAAGTCTTTAGGAGTCAAGAAAATATGGGTATCTAAAGGTACAACTAATAAGAAAGGACCCAAAAAGATTTAGGTACCTAAAAACAAAAATTGATTTTTTGCATAGGTATGCATGAAAGCAACTAGAAGAAGACGATACTTGGATAGTGGATGTTCAAAACACATGACTAGAGAAAAAACCAAGTTCATCTCTCTTCAACCCAAAAATAGAGGAGGAGTCACTTTTGGTGGTAATAGCTAAGGAAAAATTATAGGGATAGTAAACATTGGTAAGAATTCTTCTACTTCTATTGACAATGTGTTTCTTGTTGAAGGTCTTAATCACAATCTCTTAAGTATTAGTTAACTATGTGTGCAAAATCAATAGAGTGATTTTCAATTCAAAATTCTGCATAGTTGAGAATATGGATGATAACAAGATAAATTTTGTAGGATAAAGAATTAATAATGTTTACATAATTAATCTTGTTGATGAACTTTCTCTTGACTTAATATGTCTGATTAGTGTAAATGATGATAATTGGTTATGGCATAGATGGCTTGCCAATGCTAGTATAAGTCTTTTAGATAAACTGGCTAAGAAAGATTTAGCCATAAGTTTGCCTAAAATAAAATTCAAAGAAGATAAACTTTGTGAGGCATGCCAAAAAGGAAAATAAGTTAAAAGCTTATTAAAAGATAAAAACATTATATTTACAACAAGACCTTTGCAATTACTTTAGATGGATCTTTATGAGCCATCTAAAACAATGAGTCTTGGTGGAAACTACTATGTACTTGTTGTATATGACTTCTCAAGATTTACATGGACACTTTTTCTTTCTCATAAAGATCAAGCATTTAAATCATTTCTCAAATTGGAAAAGTTTATTCAAAATGAACAAGGCTTGATGATTAGGAGAATAAGAAGTGATCATAGAGGAGACTTTGAAAACAATGTTTTTATGGATTTTTGTGATGAAAATGGGATTAAGACCTTGAACACCACAACAAAATAGTGTTGTCGAAAGGAAGAATAGACTTTAACAGAAACCATGCTTAATGAAAGGAACCTTCCTAAGTATTTTTAGGTTGATGCAGTAAATATTGCATGTTGTGTCATGAATAGAGGCTTGATAAGGCCAATTTTGAATATAACTCCCCATGAATTATACAAAGGAAGGAAGGCTAACATTTTTCATCTACATGTGTTTAGTTGCAAATGTTTTTGTGCTTAATAATGGTAAAGATAATCTAGGAAAATCTGATGCAAAGTCTGATGAGGCAATCTTTCTAGGATATTCTAGTACTAGTAAGGCATATAAGGTGTATAATTAAAAAAAAATGACTGTTGAAGAATCCATTCATGTAAATTTTTACAAATCTAACATTCTTAAGCCAAGAAAGGTATCTGGTGATGATATTGCAGTGAGTCTTAATAATCATACCTTAAGCCAAAATTAAGAAATAAAAGAAGCCAAGGAAGAAGACAAAGTAGAAGAAAAAGAAAATGAATTCACTAGGAAGAATGACCAAACTCAAATAGAGCAATAAGAGGAAATACAATTAGATAAACAATATGATATTCAAAGTTTTCCCAAAGAATGGAAATTGAAAAAGATCACCTAGTGGATCAAATTATAGGTGACATCTCTCAAGGGGTAACCACTTGAAGCTCTCTTAGAAATATTTGCAATCATCAAGTTTATCTACCTCTAATTGAACCTAACGATATTGGTGAAGCAATAAGTGATGAACATTGGGTCGCCATGCAAGGAGAATTAAATCATTTGGAAAGAAATCAAGTATAGAAACTTGTTACTAAACCCAATGATTATCCTAATACTGGCACCAAATGGGTATTCAGAAATAAGCTTGATGAATCAAGAATTTTCATTAGGAATAAAGCTAGATTGGTTACTAAAGGATATAATCAAGAGGAAGGAATTAACTATGATGAAACATTTGCTCTAATAGCTAGATTGGAAGCTATTAGAATGCTTTTAACATATGCATGCATAAAGATTTTAAATTCAAATGGATGTGAAAAGTGTTTTTCTCAATGGATACATAATGGAGGAAGTTTATGTTGAACAACCTCTAGGTTCTAAAAATCATAATTACCCAAATCACGTATATAAATTTAGAAAAGCTCTATATGGTTTAAAGCAAGCACCAAGAGCTTGTTATGATAGACTAAACACCTTTTATTTTATTGAAAATGGTTTTTCAAGAGGAAAGGTTGATACTACCTTATTCTTTATAAAGAAAAATCATGACATTTTAATTGTTCAAATTTAAATGGATGATAGAATATTTGATGTTGTTAATGAAATTTTGTGCAAAGAATTTGTTGACATGATGCAAGGAGAATTTGAAATGTCTATGATGGGTGAACTTAACTATTTCTGGGGCTTCAAATTATACAACAAAATAATGGAATCTTTATAAGCCAAATTAAGTATGTTAAAGACTTGCTCACAAAGTTTGGAATAGAAAATGCAAAATTGATTGAAATTCCAATGAGTTCTTCAGCAAAAATAGGCATGGATGAAGGATGAAAGCCATTAAATGCATCAAAATATAGAGGTATGATTGGCTCTCTTTTATATCTAATTGCAAGTAGACTTGATATAATGTTTAGTATTTATATGTATGCCCATCTTCAATCTTGTACAAGAGAATCTATTTACACAGCTATAAAGAGAATTTTTAAATATCTTTATGGCACACCTCAAATGGGATCATAGTTTCCAAAAGGTTTTTGTAACACTCTAGTTGGATTTTCATATGCTGATTTAGCTAGAAGCACAAAAGATAGGAAAAGCACTAGTAGGACATGCCAATTCTTTGGAAACTCTTTTGTATCTTGGTTTACCAAGAAATAAAACAGTGTGGCATTGTTTACAGTTGAAGTTGTGTATATTGCAGTAGGTAGTTGTTGTGTACAAATTTTTTAGAAGAAACAACAAGTTGAAGATCTTGGGGTTTTCCTCAAAGAAATCCCAATCTATTATGATAATACTAGTGCAATAAACCTTACCAAGAATCCCATCATGCATTCTTACACTAAACATATAGAAATCTGTCATCACTTAATTAGGGATGATATCTAAAAGAAAGATATTACACTTGATTTCATACAAACTAATTTTCAACTTGTTGATATTTTCACAAAACCTCTCTTAAATGAAAGATTATGGTTTATAAGAAGAGAATTAGGTATGGTCAATCCTAATGAACTTTACAATAATTTAAACGTTTCAATTGAAATTTCAAATTATCCTTACTGACTTAAGCATCAGAGTGTTTTCTATTATTTTTGTAGGCTTTCTTAATATTTGAAAAGATGGGAAGAATTGCATGTTTGATGATATCTTGTGAAATTTAAGTTATATACTTGATAATATAATCTCAAATGTAGCATACATATTTTCAATCATGATGGTAAAGAAAGAATGATAAGTTTTGATGAGACCAAACCATTACTAAATTTACATCATCATATGAGTTACTTGATTAATACATAAATATGTGCTTTAAATTTATATATCTTAAAACCTTTTTTTTTTATAAAATTAAATAGGGGGAAAAGGGTGAAGAAAAATAAGAATATGTGCATGAGTTCATTATATCTATCATTTGACATATTTTTTTCTTTAGTGATTTGTCATCATAAAAAAAAGGGAGATTGTTTGTTCTAAGGTTCTACGTTATAAGTTTTAATGATGAGAAATATGTAACTATTAATTATGAGATATACTTCCACATATTATATCCAATTGGTTCTAATGTTATACATAATCAAGATTGGATATATACATTTATTGCAGTCTCATATGTATGGTAAAAATGTTTATATTCTCCTAATTGTTATTAAAATATACATATTATGATATATGAATTTCACTAAGTATTTAGCTTGTAAGTTGGACTAACTATTATAGGCTTTTTATTATTTTGTTAAATTTATTTGGACTTATATTTATTGGCCCAGTACATTTTGGTCATCAAAATATAAGTTTGAGCCAAAAGGATAAAAGAGGTATGAATTTTAGTGGCGTTGTTTTTGGATCTTGGATCAATATTTTTACAATATCTCATAAATAAGAGGGAATTTCAAAATGAAACTTGTTGCATATAAAAATAGACTTAAACATCTTTTTAGTCATCTATCGCATGCTTAAAATGGAGTTGAAATTAAAAAGTTATGATTGTCAAAGTAGCAAGTATGGATATCACACTTTTTTTCTGACCTCTCTAGTCACAATTTCAATAATATCTCACTAACTAGTTAGACTTTTGAAAATGATGTTTATTTATAAGAAACTGGACTCACATAGATTTCTAGTCATATATCACATTCTTAAACTTGATTTAAAATTAAGGATTTATGAGCATATCAATATGCAACTATGTACATCAATTTGTTATTTGACCTTTTGACACTCTTTCGACAATATCTTAACAATCAAATAGAATTTTGCAATGAAACTTATCAAGATAGAAAATAGACTTGTAGATCTTTTTGACAATATATAATTTGTTCAAAATGAAGTTGAAATGTAATCTAACATTCTCCTACTTGTTCCATATATAGTTTTATAATATTGCATACCCATATATATATTACACAAATCATAGCGATAAGTCCTCTAAGTAACTAGTAGTACTTTCCATGTAAAATTTTTTGGACTTTATGGTGTTGTATATATATTTTTATGTACGTTTTATGAATAAACCTCAAATGTTGATTCAAGATAAAACTTTAATGTTTGTTTACCTCCCAATATGAATACAAAGTTTGAGACAACAAATTATAATTTAAAATTCATCGCTTCGTTAATTGCAACTAGATTAAAATGGCCTACATCCTATATGAGGCACATGATCCTTAAACTCCCCTAGATGCATCACTTTATAGTTAAAGGATCTATTTATAATTCTTTCATCCAAATTGACCTACGACCACGTAATCAACTTGGTTACATTCCTTCAAGGCTAAGTACTTTATGTTGATGTGCATACTTTGAATACCATTTTTATCATTTTTAGCTAAGAACACTACAACCATATTGTCAAAAATAGTTTGATGGTCCTAGAGATAGAGTCTAAAATCTTGAGCCCAATGATGAAATTCTTTAACTATAATCCCTATTAACTTGCTTTAAAGCAGGAGATGAACTAAGCCTCCATGGTAAAAGTATCTCTTTGTGATTGTTTTTCACTCCTCCATGATATGGCTCCCTTAACTAGCCAAAAGATGTAACCAAGCATTAACATTTTAGCATCAACACATTCTGCCAGGTCTAAATGAAAATAACTAACAACTTTTAGGTTGTTAGATCTCATATATGTAAGCATGTTATCCTTCATAACTTGTAACTACTTTGGAACCTTCTTTGTAGCTGTCCAATGATTTAATCTTGGATTGCACAGAGCAGGGTATACATGATCCTTCCAACCACTGAGGCATATGGAGCATTTTCCATCTTATTTCTTTCTTAATCATTTTTAAGCCATTGAAACAAACTTATTTTATCCCTTTTCACTATAGAGGCTACATTAGATGAATAAACATTCATCCAAAATCATTCAAGATCTATTTAATAAGGTTTCCAATGATAGTCCTATGATTTCATAAGTTCTATCTCTATAGATCCTTATACCTATGACATAGGATGCCTCACCCATATCTTTCATATCAAAGTTCTCAAACAAAAATTGTTTCACCATGTAGAAGCCCTAAGTCACTAAATGCAAGCAAGATATGATCCACATAAAACATTAAATAGATTATCTCGCTCCCGCTGACCATATGGTATATACATTGATCCATAATGTTTTAAACAAAACTAAAAGATGTGATAACATTATGAAATTAAGTACCACTATCATGAGGTTTGTTTGAGTCGATAAATGGACTTCTTATGCTTGTATAACATATCCTAACCAGTAATTGAGATGAACCCTTCAAGTTATTTCATGTATACATCTTCCTTAAGGTCACCATTAAGGAAGGGTGTTTTCTCATCCATTTGGTGTAATTTTAAGTCAAAACGGGCAACCAATGTCATAACAGTAGGGAAGGAATCCTTCTTAAATATAGGAAAAAATGTTTCTCTGTAATCAATCTCTTCCTTCAGTGTGAAACCTTTGGCAACTGACTATGCCTTGTATCGCTCAACATTACCAAAAGAGTCTTTCTTGGTCTTGTATACCCATTTACTACCAATAGTCTTGGCTCTTCTTGGTAAATCTACAAGGTCCCATACATGGTTATTTGCCATAGATTTCATCACATCTATCATGGCATTGTGCCATAATTTAAAATTATCACTACTCATTGCTTATGAAAAAGTAACAGGGTTATTCTCTACATTTATATCTTAGTTAGACTCAAGTAAATACACCATGTAGTCATAAGTAATTACCAATTTCCTTTTCCTTATGGATTTCCTTAAGTCAACCTATCATGAAGGTTGAGGATGCTCAATAGGAGGATCTTCTGCTATTGCTTGAGGAGTCTCATTAGCAATGGGTAAATCCACAAAATTCTCCTTATTACTGGCATAATCATTTAAGGCTTATAGAATTTTAGGTATGTTCATTAATTATTCCTAATAAATGGATGTCATTAAGTAGGACAATAATCATTTAAGGCTTATAGTATTTCAATATGTTCATTAGTGGCATTGTTTCAAAAACATAATCATCCCTAATGACATTGTCATAGGTTTGATCACTTCTATTGCTAACATCATTCTCAAGAAATTTAGCATTCCTAGATTCTACAAACTTCATGTTATAAGTTGGACAACAAAATTATAATCCTTAGACTTTTATGCATAGCCAACAAAATATGCATTAATAGTTGAGGATCCAACTTTTTCTCTTATGGATTATAGACTCTTACTTCTGTAAGACAATGCTATACTCAATTGTTTTAAACTAGGTTTCTAAGCTTTCTAGATTTCAACGAGCATTTTAGAAGCATCTTTTGCCTTGTTAAGAATGTACACAACTATCTTATGTGCTTCTCTCCACAAAAAAAGTTTAAAGTTTAAAGTTGCTTTGGTTTCCAAGAATGACATTACGCTCACTTGGGTTTAGTTTCCTTTTGTTGAGAAAACCTTACATTGTATTAGAATTGTAGATTGTAAATCTAATATAAATCCACCAAGCGTCATGACAAATCTAAACTAAGTTAAATCTATATCACATATGAGATAGGAGTTTACCTTTCTTCTCTAATCAGACCTTGCTTTTATGACAATTCTTCCATATCTGCCCCTTGTTTATATATATATATATATATATATATATATATATATATAAGAAGCATTTGGCATCATTTTTGTCAATTTGACAACTAGGAGGAATGTCTTTCTTTTTGCCATTTCTATTATGGCCCTTTTCTTGGAGCTTGTTGCCAAATGAGCCTCCAATAGAGCCCTACCACTCACCATAACAAGCCTATTTTCTTCTTGAACCTATATGGCCAGCAGTTCATTTACAATACATTTTTCTTTATGTATGTTATAAGATATCTTGAATGGCCCATATTGTGGAAGTAATGAGTTAACAATCAATTGCACTAAAAAGGAGTCAGAGATCTCTATCTTGAGAAACTTCAATTGAGCTATGTCTCTCGTTTGCATTATGTGTTCACACACCCTTTTAGTGCCAATTAAATTCAAATAGCACAATTGAGTCATTAATGTGCTTGAAAATGACTTATATGAGGAAGCAATATGTTCGTTAATGGCCATCATGTAATCCTTGACGTTGGCACAGTTAGGTATAAACCCATGATTGTTTTTCTTTATGCATTATTTGATCAACATCATACTAATGCAACTAGCATTAATGGGTAATGGAAGTTCCTCCTTACAGAGGTCGTTGTTCAAGTCAAGGCATCTTATATGAAGGAGGATGTCCTCCTTCCAAGCTTGGTAGTTGCTTCCATATAGAATAATTTTATTACTAGAACTTGCAAGTATAATAGAAGTCAAAGATGCTACAAATAAATTCAATATATTAATATATGCTCACATCATAGATTTATGCTTACCAATGCAAGTCATATCAAAAACATAAATTAAATATTGCTAAATCTACTTGTAGACAAACATTTTAGCATATAATCAATTTATGTACTTCAATGAAGACATTTAGAAGGGATTCATGATCTTCTAATACTTGTGGGCTACTTAGAAGGCATGAAGCAATTCTAATTTCATTCTAATTAAATATATCTATCTAAGTATCTCTCGGTGGGCAAAGATATGTTATATTTATACATTTAATTAGAATTGATGTCTTTAACTTCATATAAGATCACTATGTTTGTAAAAACAAGCTGAGAATGCTTGAATTTGGTTATATAGGGATGATGTGGCTACTCCCTAACTATACATGCTAATCAATTGAATATAAACTCATTATGTGCATTTAAGCATGTCTATGCACTATTGTTTGATTTTTTATGAGAGTAATATAATTAATTAACCAAGTTATCCATATATGGTCAACTAATTGAAATTCTCTTACGAAAAAGTTCGTCCAAATACATAAATATAGCCAAAATTATTTTTTTTTTTCATAATTGAATGGTACGTAAAAATAATTTGTCTTGACTATATGGGAGCAAAAAAAAATTTCCAAATTAATTTGGGACCCAAAAACAATTTTACATAATTTAATCATGCGAAAATAATTTTATATAATTAAATGGTACCAGAAAACACTTTCCATAACTAATAGCACTCAAAATTTATTCTTCATAATTAATTGGTGCCAAAATTAATTTTCCCACAATTAAATAGCACACATAATTAATTTTTCATAATTAATTTATCTAAATTAATTAAAAAATGATTAACATTTCATAAATTAATAATTAATTTTTCTATTTAATAAATCAACGAAATAATCGTATAGGTCAAATTTGAAAAATCCAAACATTTAAATTGAAAATTTTATTGTGCAAAGAAAAATTTCAATTGACCCAAAGAAAAGCCCAATACTTTTTTTTAAAAAAAAAAGGTCCAAACTGGGCTCATTACCAAATGGCCCAATGTCAAAACGATGTGCAATTTAAGTAGCATGGAAGGTGCCTTTCTGACATATTTAAACGACATGTGGTTTTGCCCAAGTGGCCAAAACATGTTGCTTACGTCATCTTCCTCCTTCAGCTAGGTCGTTTGACCCGATTTCGACATAATTCAGTCAATTTTGACCAAGCCATATCTTATTCTCTAGAATTTTGTTTTGGATGATTCCAAAGCCAAAATTCTTTTTTATTTTTCTTTGAGATAAACAAGATTATGTAGTCAAAATGCTCAAAAAACAAGTAAATCTGCCAACAAAATATTTTACATGGCTGAGACATTATGTTTGCAAAATTTTCAAGCAAGAGTAATGCATTCAAGTACCGGGAAGCATGAAAATATTTCGAAAAACCTTTAGACTATATATGCACAATATATCTTGCAAGAAAATACAGAGATACATGATGAACATGTACAATGAATCATAAGGCTAATCAAGATTAGATAAGGTAAAAGGGATATGGAAACAAATTATATCTTACACTAGTTAGGGCTAAACGAGCTCTTATACCACTATCGGAGTAGGGATACTAAATAATTCCAATAAAACAAGAAAATAAGATCTTGAAAAAAATTGAATCATTCAAGATAATCTTGGACAAGCATCAAACTCAATAAAGATAAATTCATGAATAACGCTGCATAAACAAAAGAACAAATGTCCAGCTACAGCATAAACCCAACAAGTAGATCTAAATATCAAAGAAAGGAAGGGGTTAATATCAAGTGTGCCATAAGTATTTTTTGACTGATGAAGGGCATTATGTGTGATCATTTAAGGATTTTATCTACTTCACTTAGTCAAGAACCCTCTCAGAATTTTCTCTATGGGTCACTTAGGTTATTTTGACTATCACCTTAAGTTGTTAGTTCTTATCATGATAAAACCTTAATTCTAATAGGAGATGAGGACCACATTTTGAATTTTAAATAAAAGATCATAAGTAATTATTAGATAAGATATATATCATAAATTAAATTATCAAAAATAATATAAAATATCTTAAATTCAAAATTTAATCTTACCTCAATTATATTACTCCCATGAAAGATTGAATTTTCTTTATATAGGTAATGAACTAAACCTAAGCTAATGCCCAACAATTTTTGTCACTAGCATCCAAAAGTGAGATGATGAACATAAAATCAACTAAATCCTAAACCTATAATGAAATTTAGAATAGGCCTTTTCATTGACAATAGAACACCCAGACACTAAGTTAAATTATAAATTAGCCCAAGGTTAGACATTATTTTTATTATTGTTCTTTACTCAGTAGCTCAAATCACTATAGGAAGGAAAACACAGGATCAGAGATGAAAATTAGGGACAAACATTTATCAGTCTCTAATTCATGACAAATCCGTCTCATAAACTTTATTTTGCATTTTAGTTGAAGAAATATTTGGGAAGGAATTTTGAGACAAAATATTCCTTGTCAAAAAATCTACATCCAATTTTGTCTTAAATATGTCCTAAAACCATACACTTAATTTATATTTAAATTGAAAAATAAATAGAGAATCAAAATTTTAATTTTATTTCTTTAATCTATATTTAAATATATTTTATTTTATAAAAAGATATTTAGATTTATGAGAATAAGAAAATATTTGCTCAACTATAAGTAAATATTTTTAGATGATAAATTGAACATATTTTTTACTTTTAAAATTATATTAGCTCTAAGAATGTACGTAATTGTAAGAATTCACATCTAACCTAATCTTTGAAATTTTTATTTTTTGTAAACCTTATATTCAAGCTACACATTAAACCTACTTTTGATTATTTTAGTACTAATTTTACTTTCATTGCCATAAATCTTTCTCTCACTTTTGTTGACCGGAGAAGAGAATTCGAAGCAAGAAACATGGCCATGGAATACTGCTATTTGGTGGAATGGATATGGCTTCTCACTAGCATGAAAGACTTCTACCATCTGATGAACAATATACATATAGATAAATGCTATCATCATATCATTTCAAATAATTTTTTCATTATTTATATATTTACATATTTTTATTAATTTTGTTGAAAGATATTAAATATCTTAAAACTTTATCTCATTGATAATTAGAAACATGATCCTTTTATTTTATAGTAAAAGAACTAGATCTTTTCAAGATAATACCAGTGAATAAAAGATTTTTGTAAAACCCACAAATTTGTAAAGTATGTAATGTATTGGAGTAGATTTGGATGTTTCTCGACCTTTTGATGGACCTCGACAATTTTCTGTACCTAAAGAACCAACTTTTGTTCTGGTCAATGGGGCGACGATGCTATTTTGCTTCGAATTGAAGGAGCTTGTGGAGACCACAAATTTGTTCAAAGATTTGAAGAGCAAGGTGCCATAGATCTTGGGGAGTCGCCGATTCTTACACTAGTTATGCAAGAACATTAGATTCAAAGTTTACACGACAAGAACTTCCAACATGTCGATTCACTTGTTTTTTATCTTAGTTTTTACTCCCTCCATAAAAGTTTGCGTTCAATATTACTACTCAAATTTCTAAATTTTTAGTCACGAGTCCTTAAGTCGACTTTGTATTTCAAAGCAGTGAAAGCACTACTCAAACACATATTACTTCATAATTTTAGATAAATTTACTTTATCATTCAATAAATTGTATATTAAAAAGCAACATAATAATATTTTAATTTTATTAAAAGATAGCAACTTTATATTAAAATATTTATCTTAAACACTTTTAATCACGAAATGTTCAAAAGTAACATAATAATATTTTATCATACAAGGCTTTAAATAAATTTTAAAAATAGGTATGTTTATTTCATACAGTATATATTAAATATATTTCATATAATTAAATATAAATTGATTATTTTAAAAACTTATATCACATATCACATATTTTTCTTTTCCATGTCATTTCTTAAAATTGATTTCAGTTTCTTAAAATTAAATCCAAGTTTGTACATTTTGGAGGAATGATCTTTCAAGTTGTTTGTATGTCATAATTGGTTTAGTGTTCAAATATTGTTCTCCTTATTTGGGATTCAAATAGTTGATGTTATATTTCACAATCTTTAATTGCACTTGAAGTAGCATCATTTATCACATAATTACAACTGTTGGTAAGTCACAACTACTTCAGTGCTTAAATATTGTTCACTATGTTTTGGCTTGTTTACTTATTTCAATACACACAAGCGTGCAGGATCACGAATACTAATATAAAGTATGACATAATTCCCATAAGAACTTAGCCTATTTACTAATATTCTCAACCCTGGGCAATAATTTGTAAAAGTAAACAACTCAGTAACAAAATCACTATAAATAACAATTTAATACTAACAATCCTAGGATTCATTCTTACCCACTATGCATTATTAATTCTTTGATAACAATGACTTCATGTCATTTATGATACATCCCACTAACCTAGGAATTTAGTGAATCATGTTATCCTCCCAAATTTACACAAACTTGACTATTTTCTCTAATTCCCTATATTTCTATAAGAAATAGTTAAAAAGACAAACATGTTAAGTTATACCCCCTAATTTTGGTTATCGAAGATTTAGCTATGATTGGGAATTATGATACATACTACTCCTAAGTAAACCAATAGAGATCATTTTTATTTAGTTCTTAATTTAGGATTTTCCTTTTGAGTTAACCTAAATTCTAGTTCAATTATAAAGATAATTAGGATTTAGAGATATATAGAACATTAAACATAAAATGAAAATAAGCAATCTACATTCAGAACTTTAAACTATTGTTATACGAAACTACCCTGCATAGGATTCCACCAAAAATCCTAAACTAAACATATAGGCTATAATCTCAATATGAAAATATTATAAAAGAAAAGAGGAGAAATATAAAACTAATAAGCAAAAAGAGTATAGAATAGGCTTTAAAATCTAAAGGCCTCTACAGATTTGATCTTCTCTAGTTTAGCCAAAGGAAACAGAAACTAAAAAGAACCCTCGAGGCTTTTAAGGTGACCAAGCCAAGGCAAGAGAAACCTTATGCATTTAGCCTATATTATGTAGAGGCCAGAGCTCTTTATTTATATTTATTTGTCTCCTCAATAACGATTATATCCTTCATTTATAGGCTTTAGAACTTTACAGGCCATAAAAAAAATATGTTCATGTCTTCTAATTTTAAGAGTTAGGCTTTCCTTATAGCACCTAGGCATTGAGTCTTTGTTCGGAGTCCTAATTTCATATTGGTTTAGTACATGGACGCCATGTAATGACACCTAGGTGCTCATTTTTCAAGAATTGGTGGCATTTGGCTGTTGCCACGTGGTGCCTGGGTGCTCAATCTCTGTTTCAAGTGATGATTTTTGCATTCTAGGTCACCAGTTTCTCAGGGCCTGTGCTCAATCTCTCTAATTCTAGCATCTGGGTGCTGGCTTCCTGGCGTTTGGGCATTACTTCTTTGGCTTTTGTCTATTTTTCCTTAAATTGATCACTTGGGTACTCTCTTACTGTGTGAAACTTTATTTTTATCCCTTTTGCTACATTTTTACCTTGATTATCCTCTTTAAGCCTGATCTTCCTTTAGGCCCAGTCAAATTAATATTACAAGAGTATAAATAACTGTCCTTTTTTAGTTTAAAAGTCATGAGAAACCTAAAGTAAGGGACTAAAGTGTGAAAACTTAAAGTTAGAGATATATGGCCCTTTAACTAACCTAATTGGCTTTCAGACTTAACTCTCTTTTGGAGAGTTTACAAGGCTACAAACAGTTGGTCTTATTTACATTATTATAGGGTATAGGGTATATATTCAAATATTTTTGCATCATCACGTTTCTATTACACTAAAAAAATTTTGTATGGCAACCATTATGGTCCAATTGTATGTCATTAAGCAAAGATATATTGGCCACAACACATACTCACCACTAAAAATATTTAACACCATTAAACGGACTTTTGTGGCGACCATTAATGGCACAACTAGCTAAATCCCTTCTAGTGGCAATATCTTTGTGATCACTAATAACTTCCAGTTTCCTACTAAACATATTTAGTGGCAACTATGGGACTTTGATCAAATGCTTTTTTTTTTTTTTTGGTAGTGTTACTTATTTTGAACATTTTCTCAACATATTATGGTTATTTGAAATTAAGTGGAACTTAGTATTAGTAATAATCTTAACATACTATAAAGTTAGTTAACTTATCAGCAATTTAATGTATTTCTAACAATAAAATTATGTATTATGTTAGTATTCACATGATTACTTTTATAAAATATAATTTAAATTACGTTTCATAATAACAAACAACTTATGAAAATTGAATGGGCCCTTTTACTATAAGAGGCCAAACTAACTTGAGGTCATTTCATTCATTTTATTTTTTTTGTTTGCCATAGCATTTCGCTCAATATATAGTTGTATTTTATCTAAGTCTTTCTCCTAATAATCAGTGAAGTTCCCCGACACAATTCGTATGCATACCATTTTTTTGGGGATAATATTCATTTATTTCCTTGTAGGACCAAATATTGGGACAATGTTTCAGTGATTAACTCAGTGTGACGCCCTAAACACTTGAGACGTGATTGGCGCAAACAAAATTGAAGTGGCAAAAATATTACAAAATTTTAAAATATGGAATTCTTGGTCTTCACAAAGTGAAATAGGCTCACCAAACAACCTCTAAACTCCACCTTCAAGACCTGAAGCTCGATTTGGCTGAGAATCTGAAAGAATGAAAATTGAACGGGTAGCATTCTAAAAAGGTATATAAATATAGCTACACGATAATGAATGAGAGATTAAATAAAAGAAATTTTATTCAACATGAAGTTGTTATAAAAATTATCTTTGTGAAGATGTACAATAATATCTGTATACCAATGACATAGTAAAATATTACCATCTTATCAAGTATGCATCATAGTTATTAAATAACATTTATAATTTCACTTTGATATATGCATAGGAAAAGTAATATGAGACCCTACACCTGAGAAGACTATCAAAGACATGTTTATCGGTCATGGGCGCATTGGCCCAAGAATATTCATTATTGGTCGAGATTACACAACCCTTGAAATCACTAGTGATCAAGGGCTCGCAATCCTCAGGCTAAAATCATAATCAATTGAGAACATACAGTCCTCGAGGATAAGCTAAGAAATGGTTGTGAGCATTAAACTCATGCTACAAATCTACTAGTAGCTACTAGTACCTTATTTCAATCCTCTTAAATCCAATTAACTATTGTACATTGTGTTACTTTCAATTTCCCTAAAATGGGAAATGTCAAATTCTGATATTTCACTTAGGCTATTGCTTCTCTTTCTTTACAATTGGATAATCCCATGCGAGATTTCCTATTTAAAATGAGAAGAACTTAAATTCTTTGTAAAACACTGTCATGAGTGAAATGAACTGAGAACCATGTGTAAGAGGGTTAACATGAACCTTTGAAGTAACATATTATTAGAGCACGTAATACAGTTGGGAATGCTACTACTCACTTGGGGCCAAAGTATTCTATTTAATCTGACCTCTTATCTGATCCTTAAAGAAGAATTTTCAAAGTAAGTCCTTATAACACAAAAATGGAAGGTACACTTACCTTATACATTAATTACTATGCACACAATCTAGTTTCAGTGTCATATCTAATAATTGAATTAACTATTGTGGCATCACACTAGGAAAAGGAATGACTCAAAGGTCTTATTTGGCACCCCATACCTTATCTCAAACACAACCGTTAATATCACTTCACTAATCCATTCTTACTCAAGGTAAGGATTCTAAAAAAATATTGCCATTGAAATATAGTTAAGAACATCTAAATCTTTAATTTCAAACTTTATAGTTTTTCAACTTACTTAGCTGCATTATCCCATGCAACCTCAACTAATTAACTTATTACAATTTCCTAAGAGAAGTCTTCTTCTTTTTTGCCTTTACTCCCATTATAACACATGTTAAAATACATTGAAAGAGTATCAAACTATTATCAGATCCCCTTCTACACATCATTACTTTTCCATATAAAATTCATGGCATTAATTCTTCTCTTTTCCTTTTTGTTCCCTTTGCTATTATCTTTCATTACGTACAAGACTACATGTACTCAAACAAGATATATAGAACCTCATTCATATCTAATCAGAGTATTCTTGATTACCAATCATATAATTTCACCTCCCTCACATCATAACTTAATTCTTTCATGCATCCCAAGTAATCCCATGAGTTGATAATAATGAAATATCATCATAAAGTTTTTACCTTAATAATTTAGCTCCTACAAATTAGTCTCCTTCCTCACTTAGGTTAAATGCCAGCTTAAATCCAAGTGGGGAATTTCGAAATTGTCTTAACCAAAAACCCTAAGACGTTGCCAAGCCCACTATCAAAAATTGGAACCCAAAAACACGTCATTACGGTCAAAAATTTGGGGGGAAGGGATGAAAAGACACTCAAGACTGAAAGCCCCATGGAAATTTGGAAGAAAGCTCACCAAATTTCACTCCAACTCCTTGTTCACAACTGTTTGTACACGAAGAATGGAGGGGAATTTCACTCGCCAAAAAAGGATGGCCATCAGCCGATGGCAAGAACCTTGTCGGAGGTGGTCGATTCCATGGCTGCTACCCATGCCAATGACAAAATTAGAGGGATGAAGGGAGGGCGACGACTAGATGTTGATAGACGCGTGAGGGAGGGAAGTTTTTAGGAAGAAGAAAAAAATGAGCCTGGGACAAAAAGGTAATTTTCTATTAATGGGAATGTGTCGCGCTAGGAAAAATGTGAGTGAATGCAGGGGCATGGATTCAAGCCCCTCATCTAAGAATTGGGGTGCCGAAGCCCTTTCACTAAACCACACTCATTTGCAAGCCTTTTACACACACCACTTGAATTTATTCTATCACTACTTATAAATTTATTTATCACTTATTTTATTTCATTTTATCTAAGAATAAAAATAAATCTTTTACAACTATTGAAGTGCAGCATATGCTAACTTTGTAAGTCGTACACTCAGTGTCTTGAATTATAGTTGAGCTTTGATTTATTGATCTAATTTGTTATTATTTTTATAAAGTTTCAACGTGACATTTCTTTAAAAATTGTTGTTATAAACAACTTGACTTTTTAGAAAAATTTAATTTTTTTTACCTAATTAATGTGAATTATAATTGAGAAAACACTTTATACAAATCTTAGAACAGACATTTGCGATTCCCCAATACAAATATATAACTCTTGTTAATGGCGTCAGGCATTTTCTTTTGCTTTAGTACCCTTTTACTTATAGAACTTTTGATAAAAAAGAGTGGTCTCTATCAACAACATTAACCTCTTTGGGAAAAGAATCTCAATAATTTTGTAGCCGTATTAGGAATGATAATTGTACTTTTTTAAACCATACGATTTAGTGCAATATATAAATTTAAACTATAACTATGAACATAATTACAATGTGAGAGTTGAATAAGTAATACTATTTTGAGATAAGATATTAGCCCAATTTAAATACAAATATGGATTTTGTGAAGTTGAAAATTCAAATGTAGGTAAATGTGATAAAATTTAGATTGTTAAATAAATATTTAATGGTGCAAAATTTTAGAAAATGTTAAAATCTATTTAATATTTATTAAAATCTGAATCATTTAATGAAAATTTAGTGACTCAGATACTCTTAAATGCAATAAACTTGAATTTTCAAATACAAAGAATCCAAATCCAATTTTGATATATGTTCTCATAATTGCCTTTTTTATTTTAATTAATTTAATTTTTTATAAAAATTATATAATACACTGGCAATATTAATTAATATTTTATATTCTTTTTATACTGAACATTATTTTATTGAAATTAAAAAACCTTAAAGAGCTTTTAATATGAGAAGATGTTAAATTCTATAACTTACCGTCTATTTGTCTTTAATAGGATGGCTTGTTCATGATTAATATTGCATTTGATTATATACTGATATGATAATTATATAATTATAAAATTTTAATACTTTAATATATAAAATCCAGAGTTATAATTAATATTAATTTTCTCTAAAAAGTTTCTTCCCATGAAAAAAATAAATTGTAAAGTATAAAGTCTAACAATTAAACTATTTATTTTTTTTCCTACTAAAAGGACAATGCTTTGTATAGAAAAATTCATGTTAGTATTATATTTATATATTAAGGTAATTTTATTTACTAATTCTGAGGAAAAAAAGGGAACGTATGAGATTTGGGTGAATTGGTGAGAATCCGTTTCCTATAAATTTCACGTGTCCCTCCTCTGTTGAAAACTATCATTTTCATTCATTTGCCATATTCGCATCAATGGTTCTCAGCATTATCCACAACTTTAGATAAGGTAAGCCCTGCAGTTGCCACTCGTACAATTTTTAGTGTCCTTCTCCATCACTTATGACATGGAGACCAAGAGAAAAGACACCACATATTTAATGAAAAAAATATTGGGAGATACTAGCACACGAGACATGCAAGCTCAATCAAGTCATAAAAAATTGTCTGTCATTATGTGTGGGATTCTCACATTTCCTCTTTTTGTTATAATATGACACTAATATTTTTTCAAAAATTATTTACTATATTTCATAGGAACTACATGGATCCAATAGATGAGCTTGAAGAAAGTGCACAAATTTGATGCTACTGTTAATATTAAAAAAATGAATTTGGTAACTAAATTGGTAAAATTGAAATTTTTAATATGACAATTTGTATTAGGCAAACTATACGATCCAACAGTGTGCAGTTTCATTAAAAAAAAAAAAAAGTAGAGATATTGATTTAGGAACACGAAGGACACAAATTTAGAGTCAGGTGTTTAAATCAATTTTACCCCAAGACTTGGGTAACAAGGTTATAAATTGTGAACCACAATGGGACCATATATAATTATTGTTTTGGTACATTTAACTGCATTGAATATACGATCTTGATCCACAATAAAATATTTTTCCGCATTTTGTCATATATTTTGCATATATAATTAACTACAAGTGTCAACTATTCTTTTCTTTTAGAATATGTCTTAATAGAAGAGAATATGATACAAACTGAAGGAAAAAATGTATATATACAATTATTTTCACAAAAAATAAAGATTAAAAATTTTACATCCCTCTCTCCTCTCCTTTATTTTCTCAATCTACATGTACAAATCCAAGTCTCATCCCATTATGCATTTGAATTATCACCATTTTCATCCCATTAATCTTGGAGAAAGATAGACACAACAACATGAGTAAAATTTACCACTCAAGTGGATCCCACATCATTCAGTTGCATTCACCACTCAGGTACACTCACTCACTCTAAATCTATCTCCCATTGAAATTGATAGAAAATTAAAAGAAAAATTATTCAGTGGATCTACGTTACACACTATATATACTTAAATGTGGGATATAAACTGCATTTTGATCTTTGGAGGATATTGTTCCCAAAGAACCACAATAGCTAGCTTTCATTGATTTGGTAACCCTTCTAAACATCAATAGATATAATTCACGCAAATTGTTCACGTATCTCTCCTAGGTTTTGATATATCTTTGTCAAATCCAAAATGTGATTGCCTATTGCGGTAAAAAGAGAAATTTTAAATTTTGTTTTGGGAAGGAAAACTGAAATTTAGGAGTTGTTACCATAATTTTTAAAGAAAAAATTTAAAAAACCAATTACATAAAAAGGGTTGGCCTATCAACCAGGGATAAGTGTGAGAGTCAGTTGTATATAGAAAATGTATTAGATACCACACAGTCTTCCTTCTTAAAATTAATTACCCAAAGTTGACTATGTAAAATGAATATGATCTTTATTCTAATTTCAAATATTATTATCAATTAACTATGAAAAGAGAATGAAAATGAAAAGAAATTAAGAAAATAAAAATAAAATATGATAGAGGGAGGAAAATAAATTATTTATAAAGGCAAACTTAGCATAGGATTAAAGACTAAGGCCTATATACTCTGTTGTAGGGATTAAAATTCACATAATTTGAATAGTAATAAGAGTCAATTGATTGTAATTTTTATTTTATTTTTTTGTGTGAAAAGAACATGACAAATGAATTAAGTTGAACTTCATAAACCAGATGAATAAGAGATTTGGTTTGTTTGTTTTAGTTCAAGAAATAGCATAATCTCACTTTCTTACTCTCTTCATTTTCTCTATATTCTAATTTTTGTTATTCTTAGAATTTCTTGAGAAAAAAATTTAGTTGAAATTTTTATTTTGAAGTTAAAAAAAGGATTTTAAAAGAAAAGAGAAATATTTTTTAGTTTTTTAAATTTAGAAGAGTAATTTTGAAAATGGGTATGAAATTTTTGAAACAAGATTTTTTGTTTTTTAATCCTGAAAATTTTGGACTTCGTAAGAGGAGCAGTTTAAAGGAAAAAGTCAAAATTAAGATTTTAAAATAAACATGATGTGAAATGTGGAAAAAATTTTTTGACAAAAATGGAAATGATTTTGATTATTGTATTTTTTTTACTTTTTCTTTTTAGAAAGAAGGATATTTTCATAAAAGAAGATTTAAAAGATAAAGAAGAGTTCTTTAGGATTTAATTAATTAATTTCCCTTTAAAAAACATTTGGGTGTGGGCCATTGAAACTTAGATTTATTTTCAAAAATGAATAATGGATGAAACTTGAGAAGAGACAACTGGTTGACTCTCAAGTGTCTAAGTAGATACTAAATCTCGCATAGTAGCAGTAGAAATAATATTAAAATGGAAATAAAACAAAAATTATAAGCATGGACAACAAGTGTAAGTATATGCTTATGTTCAATTAACAATCATATTACTTCATGCACATTTGCTATGATAGAGATTTTTTCGCATAACACAGTTAAAAAAAATGAGGGCTACAACTATAGCGCAGAAAAACAACACACTATATCTGAGCAATGCATAAAGCCATTCTTGATGATTGAGTTTCGATTTTTGACAGATGGACAATTTAAAAACCCAAAAGTTTAATCAAAATATCCTTCGACATAAATAATGATGAGAACCTTACTACTTCATTGAAAAGGAAGGCATCTCCGCATATATGGGGGTCTATTATTCGAACATGATTCAGAACTCATCAAAAACTCATCAGCTCAACCCCATTAAGTAAAAAGAAGAAAATTCATTTTCGTGTGTGTGTGTGTGAGAATATTCAACTATTTTCCCATGAAGACATAATGCAAGGAAATCTTAGTACTCTAAGTTAGTGGGAACAAAATTAATTAACACATTCCTTTGCAAATATCTTTTTTTTTTTTTTTTGTTTCTTATCGTAATCAGCAAATATATGTAGAAATTTTAAATTGTTTTTTTTCTGGTCTTAATAATAAATTATTTAAATTAATCTCTGATTGTCATTAGTAAATATTAGATTCATGTAATCTAGATGAAAGTATAAATCTAATGTCAAGTTTCTTCCAAAAAAATTTCCATGTCGTATAAATATTTTTTAAAAAATAATAATTTAACTATTTACTTCAATATTAGTAATAAGTAATAATATTGAAACAATCAATACTCTGTCATTTAATAACTTAGTATTTAATACTCTAAATATATATATATATATATATATATATATATATATATATATATATATTGAAGGGTTTTATTTATCCTCGAAAAGCCAAATCTATTTAGACACTATATATTGAATTGTATATTATGAAATTTTAAGATGTAACATAAGGAACACCTGTGGCAGTTAAAGAATAGGGAAAAGAAATTTTGGTGTAGGAACCTGGATAAAACAATACAATTAGGTATTTAAATGGGTTTATAGGGAAAATTTAATAGCCACTGTGAATTATGTTTTACAGTAAGTAATTGTTCTATTAGATGAAAACAAATCTGGAATGAATAATACGTACACAGATATGGTAGAGTTAATAAGGAGTACACATTAGCTAGGAAGTTAAGAATTACTTAGAAAAATAAAGAATATTTCATTAACACAGTTAGGAAAAATTGTACCAAAGCAAAATTAAGGAAATAAAGAAAAATAGGAGCATAAAATAAAATGATATGCTTGATATAATAAAATTGGTCTTTTGTGGAATTAGATTAGACACCTGCCTTGGAAGATTTGGAAAGGGACATATTATAAAGGTAAAAGGATTGTGGCATTACTACATTTAGCTAACCCTTACCTATCATACACTGATTTTGTAACAATTGCAAAATTCTAATCAGCTTAGTTAACTAATTATATTAGTCAGTGGCAGAGCCACATGTCCCTCAACTTTTTTTCTTTGCTTTATATAATACTAAGCTATAATTGTATGCCCCTAAATTTAAATTTTTTAAAACCCACAGGAGTCAATGATTTTATATGACTAGGTCAAGTTATTCGATATTTTAATTTGAACCTATTAAAATCACATATGTATATATATATATATATATATATATATATATAATTTTATACTTAATTTATACATAAATATTTGATACATTTTTGTAAATAGTATAATAATTGAGTATAATATAATTAAGTTCAATGATCAATATATTATCTTTAGCTAGACTTTGAATAATTGTCCATAAAGTTATTGTAGAAATTTGAATGTTATTGGATAAAATAAATAATTATAATGCTCTATAAATATACTTTTTTACAAATATACAGTGATAAATTCTAATGTTTAATCAAATAAACTATTTTACTTTAGCCGAAAAACTATTTTGAGTAATTTATTGAACTATCATAGTGTCTTGCTACTACAAATATTTAGTAGCCAGTATAGGACATTTAGCAAATGCAATTTTTTTATTGTAGTGTTACTTGTATTTTAAATAATTTCTCTACATATTAAGGTTATTTATGAAATTAAGCAGAAGTTAATCTTAGTAATAATCTTAAAATACTCTAAAGTTAGTTAATGTATAGGTAAATATGTTTTCAGCAATATAATTATGTATTAGTTTAGTATTCACGTGATTAATTTTATTAAAATTTAAGTAAAAGTAGGTTTTGTAATAACAAAGAAATTATGAAAATTGAATGAGTCATTTTGCTATAAGAAGGCAAACTAACTTTAGGTCCATTAACATAATATTTAGATGTATTTTATTCTAAAATTTTCTTATAATAATCTATGAAGTTCCATCAATACAATTCGTATGCATATGATTTCATTTTTTTTTTCTGGAATAATAATTCATTATTTCCCTGTAGGAACAAATATTTGGACAACGTTTCAATAAAATAGCTCAATTTCTTGGGATTATAGATAACCTTTGGTTTGTAGATATACTTTGGTACTATTTTTATCAAATTTCGACGTGACATATCTTTAAAAATGTTGTTATAAAGAACTTTCCGTTTGATAAGATTAAATTTTTCTACCTAATTAATGTGAATTATAATTATAAAAAAAAAAAAAAAGACTTTATACAAGTCTTAAAACTGAAACTTGTGATTCTCCCATTTGGTTGCCAAAAACAAATGGAAAGAATGAGAGTTAAAATGAGATTGAGAATACGAATGACAATTGAGTATAATAGAAATAAGGATTACTACATTTAGTTAGATTTAAAAAGGAAATAACAAATATTACTTTTACAACGTTTGGTTGGCAAAAAAATATGAGAAAAGGAAAGGTAATGTAATTAAATGATAGAAATGCTCCTATCTAAAAATATTAAATTTTTTATGATATAATGTATTCTTAAATATAAATAGGTACTTTATTTATTTTAATAAATTATTTATTATTATCATGTCTATTTTATTGAGTAATATTAAAAATGGTTTTTTAATAATCAATTATAAAGAAATATGAAAAAAATTAGTTTTTTATTTTAATGTACAAAAATATTTTAATAATAATGATAATACAAAATATTAAAATATTCATTAATATTTCTGAAATGTCTAAAAAAAAATTTGCACCAAAATTTTGCAATTTGATATTCTTGGTGAGAGTGGCAAGGTTCAGGGGCAAAATTGTCCATAAAAATTTATTCCCAGGAAACAGCCAACATTCCATCCACTTTAGGTAGCATTCATGATTCCCACAAATATGGAAATCGGCGTTACCATATTTAACAACCAAACAAATAAATAGGTTTGTCATTTCCATTCCTTTAAACAATTCCATCCAACCAAACGTACCATAATGGCTTTTGCTAATGGCATCAGGCCTTTTCGTTGGCTTTAGTCCCTTTACACTTTTACAAAGTTTGCAGTGTTCTTTCTTTTACCATACGATTATAATATATATATATATATATATATATATATATATATTGCTTTATACATTTTCTTTTACTTTCTCATAATTGGTGCAATATACTATAACTATGAACTTAATTACAGTGTGAAAAATTAATAAGTAATTAATACTTTTTTGAGGGAAAATCTCAAAGACTCAAGCACCTATTCATACTAAATTTCACTCGTTAGTTGTTAATCAAAGGTGGGACGCGAATTTGTGCGTAGTAAATAACAATTATACTGTCCTATTGCCCAAATTTAAATACGGATT
Source organism: Delonix regia (assembly GCA_037074485.1). Taxonomy (NCBI): domain Eukaryota; kingdom Viridiplantae; phylum Streptophyta; class Magnoliopsida; order Fabales; family Fabaceae; genus Delonix; species Delonix regia. Next base: position 12,516,461 of record CM073459.1, read on the forward strand.
CTCTTAACTGCCTTTTTAAATTTCAATTAATTTCAAAAAATTTTATAAAAATTATATAATACACTAGCAATACTAATATTTTATATTCCTTTTTGTATTAAACTTTATTTTATTGAAATAAAAAATTATAGAGTTTCTAATAGTCAAGTGTAAAGTCTAATAATTAAACTACTTAATTTCTTTTTACTAAAAAGGCAGTGTCATGTATAAAAAAAAGGAATCATGTTAGTATTGCTTTTATATATTATGGTAATTTATTTACTAAAATTTGAGGAAAAAATGGGGAATGGAGAGAATTTATTTCCCATGAGTTTCACGTGTCTCTCCTCAGTTGTAATATATCTTTTTCATTCATTTGCCCTAGTCGCATCAATGTTCTTTGCATTCACCACGTCCACATATAAAGGTGACTCATCGGACCACTTGTACAAGGACACCGAGAGTAAAGGGACCACGAAATTATTAAAATATTGAAAGTTAGTATCACGCTAGTATAGGAGTTGATGGTGGTATGTTAGCTTCATTAAATTACAAAATATTATCGGTTATTATGTGTAGGGTTCTTATTTCTTCTCTCTCTATTATGATTTAATTGGACTAACGACACACCTCCATTAGCCATCATATAAATATGTTATTACCCACATAATTTTTTAAAAATTATTTTCTATATTTCTTCAGAATTACACAGATCTAACTGGTAAGATCATAGGAAATACACAAATTCGATGACATATTTAATATTGAAAAATTGAATTTGGGAGCTAAATCAGTAAAATTGAACATTTTAATACGACAATCAATATTAAAGAAACTACATAATCTAATGATGTACAACATCTCTTAAAAAAATGTAAGGAATCCAGATTAAAGACCACCAAGGACACAAATATACACAAATTTAGACTTACGATCAAATCAATTTTATGCCCAAGACTTGAGTAACAAGGTTATAAGTCATGAACCACAATGGGACCATACATTATTACTGCTTTGGTACGGTTAATCAACTGTAATGAATATACGATTGTAATGCACAATAAAAATTTGTTTATCCATTTTGTTCTATATTTTGCAATTATGCACCTGCAAATATAGTAAAGTGCAAGTGTGAACTCTAGCACAATTTAGAAGCTTAACAAGTAGTACTACTTTAAGTTAACTGTGAGCCTAATCCAAGTTGTTAGTTGGGAGAATTTCAAAGCTCAAGGATATATTTAGACTGATGAGAAATAAAGAGCGAGACAGAGAAAAAAATATTATTTTTCTCGTGTCTTAAATAAAGAGAATGGGATAAGAAATGATGATATATATATATATATATATATATATATATATATATAGATATTTTCATCAAAGATCATAATTAAAATTTTGTAGTTCCGCTCTCGTATCCTCTATTTTACCCAATCTAAATGTATATATCCAAGTACCATGCCCTTACTCATTGGAATCATTTCCATTTTCTTTCTGTTAATTTTAAAGAAAGATAGACATAAAATAAGTAAGACTTATCATTCAAGTAGATCCCACATCCTTCAGTGATATTCAGCATTCAAGTTGAATCACTCATTCCAAATTTATCTCTTTGAAACTGACAGGAAATGAAAAAAAATATATTAAGTGGACCTACGTTACTAAATGTGGGATATAACTTGTGTTTTGATCTTTGGAAGATAGTGTTCCTAAAAACCCACGGAAAAAAATTTCCTACATGTGGGTCCCCCAATGAAGCAATTTGCGGATTTAGGAATCGTTTGCCATCCATAATAACTGGCTTTCATTGATCGGGTGACCCTTCTAAACATCAATAGATATTATTCACTCAAATTGTTCACGTGTCTCTCATAGGATTTGATATATCTTATCCATTTTGTATTACTTATATCTACAAATCCCTAAACCTCCACTCACTAGTATCGAGTTCGCTTTATAAATAGAACCCTTCATCCTCTCATTCCCACGCCACCACATCACATAAAAGAAAACCATTTCTCTCTCGTAGCCAAATCATCTCAAATGAATCCCACCATGTCTACCCTCTTCCTTCTGCTTCTTGCCTTCACTTCCTCAAAACTCCCTTCAGCCACAGCCGAAGTTGTTGTTGACATTTATGGCAACCCCATTAGAAATGGTGGCGCATACTATATTGTCCCAGACATTTGGGCAAAAGGTGGTGGCATGGGCCTAGCCACTACAGGCAATGAATCATGCCCACTTAGTGTTGTCCAGTTATTCTCTGAAGTCGACAATGGCTTGCCTACGACAATCTCTTCCATATACAGAATTGCTGTTATCCCAACAAACTTAATTCTGGATTTCTCCTTCGAAGCAGTACCAATCTGTGCTTCCACACCAGCGAAGTGGACGATTGTGGAGGGAGAAGACGAGACAAAGTATGTCAAAATCGCTGGGTATGAAAACACAGTGAAAGGTTGGTTTAAAATTCAGAAGTATCAGGCCGCTGCCTACAAGATTGTGTTCTGTCCCACTGATGAAGAGACTTGCGTGGATATTGGGATTTCCAAGGATCATAATGGAAATAGGCGTTTGGCTGTCTCTGATGGCAACCCATTTGTTGTTGCGTTCCAGAATGCTGAATCATCTGCTGCTGTAGCATGATGAGGTTGATATTGAAGTGTTATAATATGGCCACTTGCTAGCCAGTGCATAAGATGATGTGCAGGAAGTTCAGATAATTCCTAGCACGTAGTTATTATTAAATAAAATTGTGCTGGCTTTTTTAATTCTGAGACTATAATACAAATTAATAATGATCCAAATCCGTAGTCGCCAAAAAAATTAATTTCAAATACTATGAAAAATACATCCTTTACAAATTTGGAAAAAAAGACTAATATTTTCAATCGGTTTAATAATAGATCTTTTAAGTAACAGTTATTTACCGCAAAAACCAGTTAACTTCACTAGAGGGATGGGATTTAAATTTGAGATTATGAAACACATTTTAAAAGTGAGAAATTAATTGTATTAGTTTTAGTTAATCACAAAAAATAAAGGACACAGACCACAGTATGTGTTGACCTGTCCTGTTTTGCTCTTACGGGCAGCAACTCAAGCATTTTACGTCACATGAAGCCTATTCTATTTCCTTATCCTTGCTACTTTTCTCTAAGTGGTTGGGATATTTTAAAAAAGAAAATTGGTGAAAATAGAAGTCTTCGTTTTGCTATTTTAATTTTATGCTCATTTATTTTGAGATGAACTATATTAATTTTTTATGATAAATAAATAAATCATAATTAGATATTTTTAAATAAGTACATTTTTATATATTTATATAATATAATACATATTGAGTATATATATATACACACTCTAATCATTAAAAATTTTAAATTATATTTTATTTAAATCGTAAAATGTTATAAAAAAAATGCCCTCACTTTCTCTCTCCCATGCAATCCTATTGTTTTTATTTTTCAAAAAATGTACTTTATGGTATCAGGAAACGATACTTTTGTGCCACGGATTTATATTATTATTATTTTGTACTGCAATGACAAAATAACAAAGCCAAATTTAGCTTGCAACAGCTTTCTTGCTTGTATTTCGCATTTCCCTCTCTCTTTCCCCCTGGTTTTGCACAAAAAATCACTAGACCATTTTTGAATATATATATATATATATATATCTAAGACATTTTCCCATAAAAAGACATAAAGCAAGGGACTCTAAGGCCATGCTTGGTAGGCAAGAATATTTTTTTTGTTGGATTGAAAAAGGGAATGAGGAATGAAATGAAATGATGAAGGCAAAAAGTATGATTAGTATGTAATGAAACATCATTGGTTCTGAACAAAAAAGTTTTGTATTTGGTTTGAAGGAGATTGGAAAGAGAAGGGAGGATAATGACTAAAACACCCTTAGACAAAATATGATTACATGAGCAACGCCTTACAGGTAAGGGTGAACATGGGCTGATCAAGTTTTTACAAGTCTCAGGATCTGACTTGATTTTGGCCTAGGTAAGTGACAAGGGGCTAGGTCTATTTATTAATTTATTTTAATTTTTATTATATAGAAACAAATTGTTTATTACTAAAAATAAATTTAAAATAGAAAAAAATTAAGATTTGAAATTAATAAAGAAATGTAATGGAAATAATTAAAATTTGAAATGAAAAGTGATTAAAATTTGAAAAGAATTAATATTTTAAAAATTTACTATAAATAAAATAATAATAAATTAAAAAACTAAGAAATAATAACTGGGTCAGGCTGAGCCATGTTTGAAAGAGGGACTCGCCCTGCATGGTTATGTGACTTGACCTAGCCTGGTAAAATTTGCAGAGTTTTTTAATTTTGATCAAGCTGCTGGAGCACTATTGCTTGAAACTTGAATAGTTTTGTCTTTTTCAATTAATCGTTGAAAAGGTGCCTCATTCAATAGGTTACTTGAACTAATGAATATTACCTCAATTCTTTGATCTAAGAGCTTTTAACATAGTTCATATTCCAAAATGTTCTTAGCAAGAAAAATATAATAACCCCACTTTCTAGGGACCATTTAAACAATATAATTTTGTCATAAATCTCATGAGTTATAAGATGAATTGCTTTGTTATAAAACTTATAGGATCTAAATTAGTCATTTAAGCGGCACAACCTACCATAGTCTTACTTGTACAAAGTCCATAAAGTTCCCATTTTAGTGTCTCAATTCTATTCAATTTGTTAAACGGGATTTCACCATCATTATGTGATAATATATAGAAGTTTGTTGTATAAAATAAAATAATACTCTTAAAAGACTAGTTAGAATATATATATATATATATATATATATAATCCATATAAAAATACAAAAATTAAAAGTTGGACAAGAAAATAAAGATATTCGATAAAATGGACGTGTTTTTTGTTGAAATTTGCACAGTAACCACATATGTTTGCCGATATTTACTATGCAAGTTTCTATGCAATTCTTAAAATTATGTTTTTTATCTCAAAAAATATTTTTATTTTCATTTTAGTCCTTAAAAAGTTAAAATTATAATTTGTACCCTAAAAACTATTTTCTTCATTCGTTTTAATCCATAAAATTTTATTTTATTTTTCCAATTTTATTCTTAAAATTTATATATTTATGGGTTATTACATTCTCTCTCCTTTAAAAAAAATTTCGATCTCCAAATTTTAAAGAGGCTACTTGCTACTATAAACAAAGAGATGGGTGTACTTTTCCTACATGACTTTTTCAACTTCCTTTGTTGCTTCTTTACATGTATGATTCTGCCACACCACTTTGATAAAGCTTTCCTCAGTCTCTTGACTTGTCTGTTGGTTATGGTGATAGGTTGTTCTACATAGGAGAGTTGTTCTTCTAATTATATTGATTGCAGTTGAAGGACATGAAAAGAATCGGTTAAATATTTTTGAAGCATAGATACATGGATTTCAGGATGCACATTCACAAAATTTAGTGGAAGAGCCAAACGATATGCTACAACACCCACATTTTCTAGTATCTCGAATAACCCAATGTATCTAGGATTTAACTTTCCCTTCCTTCCGAATTGCAAAACACCTTTCATAGGTGATATTCGCAAGAACACAAGGTCTCCAACTGCAAGTTCTAAGTCATACCTCCTATTATCCGCATATGCTCTTTGGCTATTATGGGCCGCCAATAACCTTTCACGAATCAATTTCACTTTAGCCACCGATTCTTGTATTAAATCTGGGCCCAAGAGTTTAGACTCACCTACTTCAAACCAACCAATTGGTGACCTACAACATCTTCCATGCAGCGCCTCAAAAGGTGCCATTTTTATACTAGATTGATAGCTATTATTGTAGGCAAACTCCATCAAAGGCAAATATTTATCCCAATTGCCACTAAGATCCAAAACACATGCACGAAGCATATCTTCCAATATTTGAATTGCCTACTTTGATTGTCCATCAGTTTGAGGATGAAAGGTTGTTCTTATATCTAAGTGAGTCCCTAAGGCTTCTTTAGATAGACTTCCAAAAATATTGTAAATTGTGGCTTACGATTGGAAATAATAGACACTAGCACACCATGAAGGGAAATGATCTCATCTAAGTAGAGCTCAACATATTGGACAACACTATAGGTAGCCTTTATAGGTGGAAAGTGTGCAGTCTTAGTTAACCAATCTACAATTACCCATATTGAATCATAACCTTTAAAGGTCTTAGGCAAGCCAGTAACAAAATTCATTGTGATATTTTCCCACATCCATTTTGGAATCTCAATTTGCTGAAGCAAGCTTGCAGGTTTTTGATGTTCAGCTTCACTTGTTGACATACTAGGCATCTAGAATGAACCTAGCTACATCCTTTTTCATCCCTTTCTACTAATACAACTCCCTCAAATCGTGGTCAATTTTATTGGAACCTGGATGGAAAGTGTATGTAGAATGATGAACTTTTTCTAACACCTTCCTTTATAAATCTTCCATATTTGGTATATATAACCTACGACCACATCTTACAACACCTTGTAACAAATTCATTCCAACCTATGATATCTTATCCTTTCAACTCATAGACTAAAAACTTGGTGTCCAAAACGTTAGATTTTGACATAGAGAAGAAAGAAAGTACAATTTAAACTTGAGCCATTCATCACTGTATCCATCCTAATGTCACTTTTAATACATTTATACCTCATACATAGAGTCACAAGGATAACCCTTTATTATTAATGGTCCAGAGGTAATGGTCCATGTTTCACTTTAATGACTCTGGAAGTGGTACCTTAAAACTCCAATGGTTCTTAGAGCTTCCAACTTATCCCATTACACCAACCACTAATCTACTCATATAATATTGGTTTTCTTTTCCCATGATAGGTAAGGAAATTATGAAGGCAATAATGCAGTAATAGTTAAATAAATTTTATAAAGAACTTTTAAGTATCTGTTATAAGATTCTTTGATATAACTACAACATGGAAAAAGGACTTCCTAAAGACCCACGATAACTAGTAGGGATCACAAATTTTGTGGGGTAGGAGCAAGGAGTGCCTCCTTGTTCCCATCCCTATCTTTAATTATATCCTCCATCATTATCCCAATTTTACACTTTAGGAAAGATTTTTTCCCCATCTTCATTCCCACGGGGATGTAGATCTCCATTGGGACTTTAAATTTTTTTATAAAAATTGAAAAAAAGAGAGAATAATATGTACACACACACACAAAATCTTAAGTTTAAAACTCAAACTCATTGTTTATTTTATCTAAGAAGCCCTTTTTAAAGTTCATAAAAAACTACAAATATTCAAATAACAAGTTTTAAAAATTCTATGTGTTACAATATATAACTCTTAATAAGGTAAGCTAATTCTTTAAAAAAATGAATTCAACAAAATGATAATTAAATTTAATATAAAACCATTTAAATAATTGTAATTCCTATGTTTATACTTAATCCTAATTTACAAATAATTAATATTACTTTTCTTAATATTCAATTCCTATTCTCCATTACAATGTGATTACAACTTTATGTATTTTCAAAATAATCCTACTATGTCATTGAAATATCGAAGAAGTGAAAGATTAATATGTAACAAGTGGAATTTCTTTTTAAGTTGAATTAATTTTTTATTTATAATTATTATAAACATAAGTAACAAGTGAAATAAGTAAAAATGAAAAAATTACTATATATAATTAAAATATATTTATATAAAATTAGTAAGGGCAAAGATCTCACGGGGCGGGGACTATGATTGCCGTCCCCATCTCATCCCCACAGAAAAAAATTCTCTACATGTGAGTCCTCCAATAAAGCAATTCACGGATTTAGAAATCTTCTGCCATCCATAATAACTAGCTTTCATTGATCGGTGTCCCTTCTAAACATCAATAGATATTATTCACTCAAATTGTTCACGTGTCTCTCATAAGATTTGATATATCTTATCCATTTTGTCTTACTTATATCTACAAATCCCTAAACCTCCACTCACTAGTATCGAATTCGCTTTATAAATAGAACCCTTCATCCTCTCATTCCCACACCACCACATCACATACAAGAAAACCATTTCTCTCTCGTAGCCAAATCATCTCAAGCTATAATGAATCCCACTATGTTTACCCTCTTCCTTCTGCTTCTTGCCTTCACTTCCTCAAAACTCCCTTCAGCCACAGCCGACTTGGTTGACACTGATGGCAATCCCATTAGAAATGGTGGCGCATACTACATCCTCCCATACATTTGGGGACAAGGTGGTGGCATGGGCCTAGCCACTACAGGCAATGAATCATGCCCACTTAGTGCTGTCCAGTTATTCTCTGAACTTAACAATGGCTTGCCTGTGAAAATCTTTTCCCCATACAAAATTCTTTATCTCCGAACAAACTTTATTCTAGGATTTTCCTTCGTTGCTATACCAACCTGTGCATCCACGCCTTCGATGTGGACAATTGTGGAGGGAGAAGATGAGACAAAGTATGTCAAAATCACTGGGTATGAAAACACAGTGAAAGGTTGGTTTAAAATTCAGAAGTATCATGCCGCTACCTACAAGATTGTGTTCTGTCCCACTGATGAAGAGGCTTGCGTGGATATTGGGATTTCCAAGGATCATAATGGAAATAGGCGTTTGGCTGCCACTGATGGCAACCCATTTGTTGTTGTGTTCCAGAAAACTGAATCATCTGCTGCTGTAGCATGATGAGGTTGATATTGAAGTGTTATAATATGACCACTTGCTAGCCAGTGCATAAGATGATGTGCAGGAAGTTCAGATAATTCCTAGCACGTAGTTATTACTAAATAAAATTGTGCTGGCTTTTTTAATTCTGAGACTATAATACAAATTAATAATAATCCAAATCCGTAGTCGCCAAAAAAATTAATTTCAAATACTATGAAAAATACATCCTTTACAAATTTGGAAAAAAAGACTAATATTTTCAATCGGTTTAATAATAGATCTTTTAAGTAACAGTTATTTACCGCAAAAACCAGTTAACTTCACTAGAGGGATGGGATTTAAATTTGAGATTATGAAACACATTTTAAAAGTGAGTAATTAATTGTATTAGTTTTATTTAATCACAAAGAATAAAGGACACAGACCACAGTATGTGTTGACCTGTCCTGTTTTGCTCTTACGGGCAGCAACTCAAGCATTCTACGTCACATGAAGCCTAATCTATTTCCTTTTCCTTGCTACTTTTCTCTAAGTGGTTGGGATATTTTAAAAAAGAAAATTGGTGAAAATATAAGTCTTCGTTTTGCTATTTTAATTTTATGCTCGTTTATTTTGATATCAAAAGATGAACTATATTAATTTTTTATGATAAATAAATAAATCATAATCAGATATTTTTAAATAAGTACATTTTTATATATTTATATAATATAATACATATTGTATATATACTCTAATCATTAAAAAGTTTAAATTATATTTTATTTAAATAGTAAAATGTTATAAAAAAAATGCCCTCACTTTCTCTCTCCCATGCAATCCTATTTTTTTATTTTTCAAAAAATGTACTTTATGGTATCAGGAAACGATACTTTTGTGCCACGGATTTAGATTGTTATTATTTTGCACTGCAATGACAAAATAACAAAGCCAAATTTAGCTTGCAACAGCTTTCTTGCTTGTATTTCGCATTTCCCTCTCTCTTTCCCCCTGGTTTTACATTAGTTTGGACAAGTTTAAAATGGATTATTTTTTTATTAAACTTGCACAAAAAATCACTAGAACATTCTTGAAAATATATATATATATATATATATATATATATATCTAAGACATTTTCCCAAAAAAGACATAAAGCAAGGGACTCTAAGGCCATGCTTGGTAGGCAAGAATATTTTTTTTGTTGGATTGAAAAAGGGAATGAGGAATGAAATGAAATGATGAAGGCAAAAAGTATGATTAGTATGTAATGAAACATCATTGGTTCTGAACAAAAAAGTTTTGTATTTGGTTTGAAGGAAATTGGAAAGAGAAGGGAGGATAATGACTAAAACACCCTTAGACAAAATATGATTACATGAGCAATGCCTTACAGGTAAGGGTAAACATGGCCTAGGTAAGTAACGAGGGGCTAGTTCTATTTATTAATTTCTTTTAATTTTTATTAGATAGAAACAAATTGTTTATTACTTAAAATAAATTTAAAATAGGAAATAAAAAATTAAGATTTGAAATTAATACAAAAATGTAATGAAAAAAAATTAAGATTTAGAATGAAAAGTTATTAAAATTTTAAAAAAAATTAATATTTTAAAAATTTACTATAAATAAAATAATAATAAACTAAAAAACTAAGAAATAATAACTAGGTCAGGCTGAGCCATGATTGAACAAGGGACCCGTCTTGCCCAGTTATGTGACTCGACCTAAACCAGTAAAATTTGCAGAGTTTTTAAATTTTGATAAGCTGTTGAGCACTGTTGGTTGGAACAGGAATAGTTGTCTTTTTTCTCGTTGAAAAGGTGCCTCATTCTATAGGTCACCTGAACTAACGAAGTTTACCACAAGTGAGGAAATCTAATCTCTTGAAAGAAAGGGGTAGGGATTCCTTTTCAGCATATCAAATAAGCCATACAAGGGAATCTCTTGTCTCATTCCTTTTTTGTCACACCTTTTTCTGCATACAAAATGCATCCTAAGCAAGTTAGTGGGAACAAAATTAATTAACATATTCCTTTGTAAAATATTTTTTCTTATTTTATCAACAAATATAAGTGAAAATTTTAAATCATTTTTTCTGAATTAAAAAGTATATCCTAAGAGCTTGACTGCTGTACAAACACAACATTAAGTTATTATAACTTTTTCATAATTTCAATCTCTTGTTTTAAGGGAATGATCTGTTAATGGAAAATGCTTTGAATCTATTTTTTAATTCAGCAAGTTCAACATGAAAATTTCATATATAGTTTGTGGGATATAATTAAGACATTGACCAAAAGGGCCAAAAATCTTTGTTATGTGAAATCCAAATATCACATATCAATTTTAAATGGTCATAATATTTTTATTTAAATTTTATATTGAGTAATTGACTTACATTTGGAAATATTTTTGAGTATATTTTCAAATAAAAATTAAATTATGATTTTCCGTTATATTTCAAGAAGTATAGTGAAGTAAATAATTTCCCTTTTTTTTGCATGTATTTTAACATCTATCTCTTTCATTATAATTTTTATATATTTTTAATATATATTCCTTTATTTCCTTGTATGAATTAATATTTGGACAATGTTTCATTAAAATAACTCAGTTTCTAAGGCTAAGTTTTGTTTGCAAATACAAGACGTTATTTTAAAATCAAATTTCGGCGTGACATATCTTTAAAAATTTTGTTTTAAAGAAATTATCTTTTGGGAGATTAAATTTTTCTTCACAATTGGATTATCTAGAATTAATGTGTATTATAATTTTTAAAAAATCACTTTTTACCAAATCTTAAAATTGACATTTGCTATACTCCAATAGCTTTTGCTATGTTGACTGTTCTGGAATCCGGTCTTTTCTTTTGCTTCATTAGCCTCGATCTCAGTAAAAGAACAAAAGAGTAGTCTCTATCAAAAACATTAACCTTTAGGGAAAAGAATCTCAATGATTTTGCAGTCGTACTAGCCATGATAATTGTGTAGTTTTTCTGACTATACGATTATACATCTTCTAATGCATTTGGTCTTATTTTCTCGCAATGAGTTATAAATTTAAACTATAACCGTTAACTCAATTACAATTCACAAAAGGTTAATAAGTAACACTGTTTTGAGATAACTCGTTATAATTTAAGAGATGATTTGACACCAATAAACATATAACTTGAAAATTGAAACAAAGAGTTAAAAAAAAAGGTCTCTCTGGGAATCAAAGAATCTTAGCTCCTTCGTCTTCCTCCACACTAATCCTCACTCAGTCCCTAGACCTATTTGCTTCACTCCCTCCTCATCGATCCTGCTTCAATCCCATTCCCTATTCGTAGTTGAATCTCAATTAACTCCTTCATTCACCTCCTCCCTTCAAGCATGAGCACCAGTCACCACCGACTACCGATTGTGTTCAATTGTGATTTTTTTTTTCTTTTTTATTTCTAGCAGTGGTTACCTTGCATACCATCTGGCAATGCTCTCCCTTCAACCAAGCAATGATATGGAGGAAGGAATATTCGCTGCTTACAAATTGTCGCATCTCCACCAATCACTTTGTCGTTATATCATGGGTCTCCATTGATTATGCGTTTTGGAGAAGGATGGATGAGAGAAAGCCGTCTAATTTCTTTTTTTTTTTTCAATTATTTTTAGGTTAAATATTAATTTGGTGCCAAATCATCACTTAAATTTAATTTTAAAACTAATGTGGTTGTCACATGGCATTAAAATTAACGGTGTTACTTCATTTAAAATATTTTCTTATGACCATGTGTTATACACAAAAAGGATCCTGAACTATTTTGAAATAATAAAAAAAAGTTAAAAGAACATATCACTATTTTAATAAAAAATTAATATTTATTAAATTTTTTTAAAATTAAAACATAGGAACAGATCGGATGTACTGCAAAGATATGGAATAGAGAGAATCCATTTCCCATAAATTTCTCATGTCACTCCAAAATTGACTAATATCTTCTTTATTCATTTGTTATTTTCGCATCAATGATACTTTGCATTTACCACAACCACAGAGAAATGATAAGCCCTGGACCTCTTGCGCTATTATTTCAGAGTCACGTGTTTAAATCAATTTTAACCCCAAGAGTTGAGATGCAAGGTTATAAATTGTGAATCACAACGGGACACATATATGTAATGGCACTATAAAATATTTTTCTGCATTTTGTCGTATCTTTTGCAACTATGCTCCGGCAAATTTAGTAACTGCAAGTATGAACTCAAGTACAATTCAAAAGCTTAACAAGTTCTACATTTTGAGCAGCGAGGCAAATCCAAATGCTATATATCTAGCTTATTAGTATTAGGTGACAGAATCTTAAAGCTCAAGGATATATGTAGATTGAAAAGCAAAAAAAGAAAGAGAAAAAAGAGAAAATTTTAGTTGAAATATTATTTTTCTTAGAACATGATTGAATTGAAGAGAATGGGATAAGTAATGAAGGTAAAAGAATATATACAGATATTTCCATCAAAGATCAAGGTGGTGGCATGGACCTGGCCACTTCTGGCAGTGAAACTTGCCCACTTAGTGTTGTTCAGTTGTTCTTTGAACTCAACAATGGCTAGCCTATGAGAATCTCTTCCCCATATAGAATTGCTTATTTTTTCGCAAACTATATTCTGGAATTGACCTTCCTTGCTGTGCCAATATGGGCTTCCGTCTTTGCGAAGTGGGCGATTGTGGAGGGAGAAGACGAGACAAAGTATGTGAAAATCTCTAGGAATGAAAACAACGTGAAAGGTTGGTTTCAAATTCAGAAAATATCGGCCCACAACATATAAGATTGAGGTTAGTCCCATTGATGATGAGATTTGTGAAGATATTGGGATTTCCAAGGATCATAATGAAAAGATGCGTTTGGCTGCCACTTATGGCAACCCATTTGTTGTGTTCCAGAAAGCTTAATAATCTACTGCAGCATGACCAGGCTGATATCAAAGTGTGATAATATGGCCGCTGGCTGAGTACTAAAGATGATGTGACTTGGTATCTAAGTTTAACCAAAGTACCAATGAGTATTCGAGATGAAGAGTTGACTTGGCAAATCACTCATCATGTCAATATTAAAGGTCTGAAAGCACCCATGAACCTTGTCTTATTTTGACTTTAAAAAGGTAGCAATACTCAAGAACCAAGGAAACCCTCAGAGTTAATAGGATTACTTAATATGTTTGTATTGGCCGAGAGGATTGAAGCAGATTTCAGTAAGTGATACATAAGTACTTAGGCATTTAAGAAGATAAGTTGCGTGAGGTTGCATGGATTTACATGGAATTGGGTAAGGAAGTGTAATTTTAGCCAAAAGTGTTTAAGGATGCATGTGAAGTGAAAAAAGTGTGGGACCCACTACCATGTAGGAAGGAAGATTATTTGTTTGAAATCAACTTTGATTGGGCTTAGGAATTTAGGCTACAGAAAGAAACCTCATGAGCAAATATGTTGGACTTGAGGAATGGGCTTGAGATAGGTTTGGACTACATTATATGATAAAGTTGGTATTGGATTCAAATTGATCCATATGGTTTCAAGGGAATATTACAGTAATAGTCCAAATGAGCTTGCTACTCATAGGTTTAGATGTGATATTGGAGGACTTAGTTAGAATATGTATATTTTTATCTTGATTGATGGCCTACATGTGTTAGTAATAGATTAGTGGTCTATACCTGTCAATGGGTTTGCTTCTAGTGATCGATTATATGAGGAAGAATAAATTAAGTTAAGGTAAACTTTTTTACAGTTTAATCCCTAGATAATTAGTAATTAGTAAACGATCCTACTTGCTTGGTTAAGGTCCTTATTTCATTATGAAACTCTTGTATGAAAATTAAGGATGTCACAAGTCTAAAATTTTTTGTTTGTTTTTTCTTTTTTCTTTTTCTTCATTTTCTTGGTTTAGGGTGTGTTATTCTCCATTTTAGCATGTCAAGTTAGCAATTTTATTGTTCTATCATTAGCCTATCAATTTTTCAGTAAATTTACCTTGCTTAATATGAAAAACAAATTGTGCAATTATTTATGTATTCTAATATAACATCTTTAATAATTGTTTCGATTAATTTAGCATGCTCATGTGTAGAGACATGATTAAGTGCCTCATACCAAATTTCATCACATTTTGAGGTCATTTGGTTAGTCATCTTCTAAAATTTCCAAAGTAGTGCAAAAACGACCAAATCAAAATCTAATGGTGTAACTAAAGTATGTGTTTTGCTTCTGTTTAGTCTACTCCCTCTTTGTTTACCCTCATTGAATTTTAAACGTTTCTATTTAAACACAGTGGACCTTATAATGACTAAAACAGAACATTTAAGAGGACAAGGTTCACCAAAATTCTACAGCATAACAAAACAAGGTTTATTAATTTTAACGCAACATAAAAATAATGGAACTACTTAATATGATTTAGATTACTAAATTAAAAATCTGAATATCATAATGTTTAAACCAGAATAAGTTCTAATTTTCTTTCCTCTTGGCTACCTAATTCTCTTTCTTTGCTTAAATATTGAGTTGCTGTTGTTGTTTCTTGTTCATTGCTACAAAATTTGGACCACACAAATAATTATGGACGAAAATTTCCGAATTTGGGACGGATTGTTGTGCCTAATTCATTTCTTTCTTATAGTGAATGTATAAATGCTTCCCTTGGATTCATATTCCTATCTACTCACTAGCCGAAGTAAGTTCCCTCTAAATGGAAATTGATGTGGCTCAAATATCGCACATGCAAGAATACATTTTAACACAAGTAGTAAATAAGATCTTTCACATGAAGAGCTAATACTAATTGTAGCATTGATTACCAACTACTATACTCTATCCTATCCAAATTAATCATAATTAAATTCAAACAAATAAAGTAAATCAAAATTAAATCACAAGGCAATTAAAATGAATAAAGGAGTCAATATAATGAGATTAGGATTACAATTTTATCTAATGCAAAGTTAATTGAATTATGCCCTTCACATTTATTGCAATTGAGCTTTATTATTAACCTAGAGAACTAAAAAACCTTTAATTCTCTTCCAATCAACTAAAGGACTAATTTAAAATATCCAATGAGCTATATCCCTATGTCAATGAAAATAAATTAAATTGTTTAAATTCAACCTCAATTTGGTTACCTAAGTGGTTAGGTATATTCCTATCCTAATTAAAATTTAACCAATCACAACAAATTAATTCAAACAAAAGCTATTTGTTCAAAACCTAAAATCTAAAATCCTTTTTTAATTCTTAGATTTTGTCAAATTAATAGTTGGCCAATGTCACGATTCAAATTCATTGGACATGATTGGCGCATAGACTAAATCAACTTAGCCTAGCCAACCTAAAATATTTTTTTTTTGTTTTACATTTTCTAAAAAAATATCGATGATATACATTAGATACACTTTGAAATATAATTCAAAATTTTCGCAATGACATTAAATTGATAAACTTAATAATATTTCACAATATATATTTAGTATAATAAGGAAATAGCTCATACAAGGCTTACAATACTTTACAAAATCCCGAACAAATAGACATCTAGTAGCCACCACCTTAGAATCAGACGTACACTATGATTAACACAGAATAACATACCAAAAACCCTGAACAATAGGAAAATTCCCAAAGTAACCTCACTAGCACTTACTGATTTGAAAAATATTAGAGTGAGATGTAAGTCTATCACTAACTTAGTGAGTGAATAAAAAACAAAGCAAGCAAAAAGGGAAAACAATGGAGACCTTAGAATTTTTAAAAAACAAGTTTTGATCAAATAAGAATATTAGTTCTAAACCTTAAATTTTATATGAAGTAGGTATCAAGGAAAGAACCAAGGTCATCAAACTCATATTCCTTTACCAGTTATATTTCAATTATTCATACTATATCCTTTTACCTAGTACATCTAAATATCTTATATTTATATCCCTTCATAGGATATGTCTAAATAATTATACCCGTATCCCTTTACCTGATACATTTCAATATCTCATATCTGTATCTCTTTATTGAATACGTCTCAATAATTCATACTTGTATCCCTTTACCTGAAACATCTCAATATCTCATATCTATATCCATTCACTAAATACGTCTCAATAATTCATACTCATATTCCTTTTACCGGATACATCTCAATATTTCATATTCGTATGTCTTCACTGAATACATCTTAATAATTCATTTCAACAAGATGCACCAAGGTCGTTATCCCCGTTAACAACTACGGGGTTCTTACATAAATTCTCATCCTACCTTTAAATTATAAAATCCATTGAATAGTGTAAATAGAATATTAAATAAATAATTTTATTCAAACATATTTACTACCATAAAGTAATTTAAATAAAAATAATCTTGAAGATAATATAAAATAAAGAGTGATTAAAAATGAAGTGACAATAATATAAAGGATTAAAATGGAACTTGCATTCATATCACTTGAGAACTTATAGATCATTTGTATCTATACCTCAGTTGTCAAATACGAAAATTATAAATCCTATATATAATATTTATAGTAATAATAATAATTATTATAATACTCTTGATAATTTGGAATCCCCTTTATGTCTTAAAATTTACTGCATATTTGATTTTCACTTTTTTAAATCCAAATTGATCTAAGAACTTTTAGCATGATTTATATTACAAAAATGTTCCTAACAAAGAAAATATAGCAACTCCACTTTCCAATAACCATTTAAGCAGTATAATTTTGTTATAAATCTTAGGAGTTATAAGATGAATTGCATTGTCATAGAACTCATAGAATCTAAATTAGTCATTTAAATGACACAACCTACCATAGTCTTACTTGTACAAAGTCCATAAAGCTCCATAAAGGTACTATTAAATTTCATTTTAACGTCTTAATTCTACTCAATTTATTAAATAGGATTCCACCATCGTTATGTGATAATATGTAGAAGTTTGTTGTATAAAATAGAATAATACTCTTAAAAGACTAATTTAGAATACACACACACACATATATATATATATATAATCCATATAAAAAAAATATTGAAAATTGGACGAGAAAATGAAAACGTTCGATAAAATGAACATGTTTTTTGCCGAAATTTACACAATAACCACAAATTTTTGCCGATATTTACTATGCAATTTTTAAAATTATATTTTTTATCTCAAAAAATATTTTTATTTTCATTTTAGTCCCTAAAAGGGTTAAAATTATAATTTGTACCTTAAAAACTATTTTCTCCATTCATTTTAACCCATAAAATTTTATTTTATTTTTCTAATTTTATTCTTAAAATTTATAAAATTTTTGGGTTATTACATTCTCTCTCCTTTTAAAAAAATTAAGTTTCTAAATTTTAAAAAGGCTACTTATAACTAGAAACAAAGAGACGGGGGTACTCGTCCCACATGACTTCTTTGGCTTCCCATGTTGCTTCTTTACACGTATGATTTTGCCACACCAATTTGACTGAAGCTAGGTCTTTGTTCCTTAGTCTTGTGACTTGTCTGTTGGTTATAGCAATAAGTTGCTCTATGTAAGAGAGTTGCTCTTCTAATTATATTGATTGCGGTTGAAGGACATGAGAAGGATTGGGTAAATATTTTCAAAGCATAGATACATGGAATTTAGGATGCACATTCACAAAATTTGGTGGAAGAGCTAGATAATATGCTACAACACTCACCCTTTCTAGTATCTCAAATGGCCCAATGTATCTAGTATTTAACTTTCCCTTCCTTCCAAACCACAAAACACATTTCATGGTTGACATTCATGAGAACACAAGGTCTCCAACTACAAGTTCTAAGTCACGCCTCCTATTATCTGCATATGCTTTTTGCCTATTTTGGACCGCCAATAACCTTTCGTGAATCAATTTCACTTTAGCCACTAATTCTTGTATTAAATCTGGGCCCAAGAGTTTAAACTGAACTACTTCAAACCAACCAATTGGTGACCTGCAACGTCTACCTTACAGTGTCGCAAAAGTTGCCACCTGTATACTAGATTGATAGCTATTATTGTAGGCAAACTCCATTAAAGGCATATATTTATCCTAACTATCACTAAGATTCAAAACACATGCACGAAGCATATCTTCTAATATTTGAATTGCACACTCTAATTGTCCATCAATTTGAGAATGAAAAACTATGCCTAGATCTAAGTGAGTCCCTAAGGCTTCTTAGATAGACTTCCAAAACTTGGCTATAAATTGTGACCAATGGTTGGAAATAATAGACACTGGCACACCCTGAAGGGAAATGATCTCATCTAAGTAGAGCTCAGCATATTAGACAACACTATAGGTAGCCTTTATAGGTGGAAAATGTGCAGTCTTAGTTAACCAATGTACAATTACCCATATTGAATCATAACCTTTAAAGGTCTTAGGCAAGCCAGTAACAAAATCCATTATGATCTTTTCCCACTTCCATTTTGGAATCTCAATATGCTGAAGTAAGCCTGTAGGTTTCTGGTGTTCAGCCTCACTTGTTGACACACTAGGCATCTAAAACAAACCCAACTACATCTTTTTTCATCCCTTTCCACTAATACAACTCCCTTAAATCGTGGTCTATTTTATTGGAACATGGATGAAAAGTGTATGCAGAATGATGAGCTTTCTTTAACACCTTTCTCTGTATATCTTCCATATTTGGTACACATAAACTACGACCACATTTTACACACCTTCATCACACACACACACACACACACATACACGCATGCATACATGCACACACCGCACGCACACACGCACGCATGCACGCGCGCACACACACACACATAAAATGCAAACAGTTCCTGTTGGTCCAAATTAGTACAAAATTTAATTCACACACTTATTATCTTATCCTACATATCTACACAAGATATATAAACATAATTACTTGCAAATTACCACCACAAAATTTGTGATATGTAAAGGAAATGACGGAAAGAACAAATCCAAGAAAATCATGTGAACTATTTCAGAGTTTTGCTTATGGATGATCTACTCGAGGGACTACACAAGCATAGGAATTTGAAAACATGTTTACTCTAATGACAAACGAGGAACCTATCAATGAAAAGGTAAATAATGATACTTTTTTATTCATGAAGAACTCTAATATATATGCTTTTGATAGAATATGCTGAAAGATTAATAGTATCCTAATTACAGTGATCTGAGAATAAGTTTTAATGAAATGAAGAAAGAAAAAGAAGTATCAAAAGAGAAACTCAAAATATTATTATATTAATTTGAACAAAATGAGCCTTCCCCTTCACAGTTTTTGCTTAGTACAATTTTTCTATTGGGGATGTGTGACATTTGTGCCCAACAAATTAATGTAAAGATGACCCACAGTTAGTGTCAACAAGGGGAAAAAGCACATATTCATATATAAACTGTTAGACATTGGAGAAGTAAAAAAGGACATTCAACTTCACTAAAAATTTCTGAGTCATTTTTCTTTGTATGTCATTTTTTTCTTTCATTTGAAAAAAACCAAGTACGACAGATGAGAGAGATCAAATTTCCATGTCCAACGCATGGTCCCAAATTAAATGGCTAAATCAGCCCTAAAACACACACTTGCCTCTTCACTTTAGCCTTAACAATTCTTACTTGACTTAACGCCCTGGAGACTTTCTGATAAGTCTATCTATTAATTTAACATTTCAAATTGAAGGTGTAATTCTGACACCTCACAAAGCTTGCCTTGATTGGTTTTTATTTTCTTTTTACCCAACTCCATGTCAAGGAATCTGTGTTATTTTCATTATTTCCTATTAGAATAGAACATAATCTATTACATGTTTCCTTTAATTCAGTATGTTGACAATAAACTGTTTCTTTTTTGTGTTAATGCATATATATATATAGTGTGGGTAAAACACAGAGAATGAAGTGAAACCCGAGGAGTGAGCTATCTTAGTTCAATCTTCAAGCAAAAGATTAATGCCAACAGAATCAGCCCTCACCTTCGACAATGTCAGTGATACATAAATGGTAGTGAAGACACAATTTTGAAAGCAACAGTTGCAGTTCAACCTTAAGTCAGAAGTGTATTATACCTCAAAGAGAAAGCATCCGAGAAGCAAAAAGTTAAATGCTAAAAGCTAGAAGCTAAAAGAAGAGCTCAATTACTTGGTTGAAGATAATGAACCCCAAGTCAAGATCAACACCATCAGCATTCACAGTCTTGGCATGGCCTCCCACTCCACCTTCTGCCAACTCTATTGTAGGTAGAGTCGAAGTCAGCCGTGAAATGGTTCCCCTGCTGCAAGAGAGCAATCGATCCTGGCGTCCCCAACTCGTCTGCGACGGCGAAATCAAAAAGGGTTTTGACGAAAGGGTTTCAGCTAAATCAGGAATTATAACCTGTGAAAATGGAGTAGCTCAGATCACGAAAAGAAAAAAGGAGCGAAATACGAAAGGGAAGTAAAATTAAGCACCAACGTTGCCAGCGACCGCATACCTGTCAGGATACATTGAGTGAAATGAGGGGGAAACAGTGAACGAGGGAAAGAGGGAATGGCACGAATGTATTATGCTTTTACCGACGGTTAAAAAACGACCACCAGAAAACGTAAATAATGGGCCAGAAAATTATCAATTTCCAGCGGTTAATTCTCAGAATTCAGAAGCCGCCAGTATATTCTCAAATTTTGGTGGTTTTAAACCTCTAAAAAATGCGCCTTTTTGGCAGTGGGAGTCCCGCGGCCTGAATCCCAAGTGCATGGGTGTCACGTGCATTCCGTCCCACGTGTTACCACGTGGAGGCGTGTGGCTACTATACTCTATTTCATTCCATTTTTTGTTTCGGGCAATTGATTGCACCATTTTAAGCATAGCCCAAGTGGTTATTGGTAAGGTGCTAGTGATTGTTTGGGTATTTCTTTTCACTTCTATTTGGTGTATTCTTCATTTTGATTGTGGTGCAACAACATTGTTTGTCCCACTTTCACTATTTAAAAAGAAAAATTTAGATCTTGGTTTTGTGATTATATGCCTTAGATCTTGGCATTACTTTATTCTATAATCTCAATTATTGTGTTCTTGTATTTAGGATCCATTCATCACTAGAAATTTTGATGCCATTAATCTTCATCCTAAATTAGTTTGAAGGGGTTTAGTTAAAGGCTTATTAATCATTATGGTGGAAGTACAGTCAACTATAACCGATATCATGCTAAATCATATTCAGCAAGTTTAGAATACTAATGTGGCAATTTCGATTACAGAACGGAATTCACTAGGTTTTGCCAATTTCAAGAACCATTGAAGAGCCCAACTCCTGTTACTTCTTTTGTAGAGTCAGGTAATACATTGTACGTCTCATTTCCTTATCATCCAAATAGGTTATTGATTTTGGTGCCACAAATCACATGACAAGTAATCCTAATCTCTTTTTTATCTTGTATTCACATAAATTTCCCTCTCCTGTAACAATAGCTGATAGTTTCACTTATAACATTACTAGCTCTGAAATCATTAATTTCACCTCTACCATTACCCTCATATGTCATATACCTTTTAAAGCTTGCCTTTAATTTAATTTCTGTGAGTAAACTAATGCGTGATCTTAACAGTTGTATCTCTTTTTTTTTTTTGAGCATTATTTTCTTAAGGATCTTATGACAAATCAGATTATTGGTAAAAGACATGTATCTGATGACCTCTATATTTTCAATAATTTGATACCTTGGTCCTTAGCTTGTGTCAATATTGCTTCTTCATTTAAAGTTCAATGTCAGTTGGGTCATCCTTCTTTGCCTCTTTTAGAGAAATTATGCCTTCAATTTCATAATGTGTCCTTTTTAGATTATGAGTCACGTCATTTTAGTAAACACCATTGTTGTCCGTCCAATCCATGATTTAATAAACGACCAAATTTTGCTTTTGAATTAGTACATTCTGGTGCTTGAGGGCCATATCCAATTGTTTTTAAATCTGGGTTTAAGTACTTTATTACTTTTGTAGATGACTTTTCCCGTATGACCTGGATATATTTTATGAAAAGCTGTTTTGAGGCATTCTCTCATTTTGTGCATTCTATGTTGAGATTAAAACTCAATTCCATATGTCTGTCAAGACATTAAGAAGTGATCATGGAAAAGAATGTCTTAAACTCCTTCCAAACCTACATGACCAAACATGGAATAACCCATCAAACTTCCTATGTAGATACAACCTTTCAAAATGGAGTGGCTGAACAAAAGAATAGACATCTACTAGAGACAACATGAGCCCTCTTATTCCAAATGAAAGTTCCTAAACAATTATAGGTTGATGCTGTGGCCATTACATGTTTCCAAATCAACAGCATGCCCATTGCTATGCTCCACGGTGACAACCCTTGTTGTATCATATTTTCAAATAAACCATTTTTTCCCATTGAACCTCATATATTTGGGAGTACATGTTTTGTTCATTATGTTCAACTACATCTCACCAAATTAGATCCTAAGTCCTTAAAATGCGTTTTCATGGGTGATAAGTCCTTATTTAATATAATATTTATATCTTATTTTGGGGCTTTTATCATATTTTATTGGACTTAAATACATTAATTATGAAAATTTTAGGTCATGAGTAATTGCAAAATAAAAATAAGATTTTAAAAAGGCTTAATTGTTATAATTTTTGTGATTAATTTGCAAGTATAAAATTTTGTATTAAATTATTTTACATGGACTTGTTGATTTTTTATTGTAAGTTTTCTTGGAATATTGAAGAAAGAAGCAAAGGAAAAAAAATTCAGCCTAAAAAGAAAACTATTGATGCAAAATCCAAAAAAAAAAAAGAAAAAAAGCCCAAAGATCCATGAACCCTTAGACCTAAGACCCAAGACCCATCTATGGATCCACTTCCACATCATTCACCAAATAATTTTATATGCCACTCGTACATAAGAATTTAGCATCCATATTCATGCCACCTCATTCACATTTTTACCCAATTATTTTCAGCCAATTTCCCAAAAAAAATTTATAGCATATTCCATTCTTCTTTCTCTCCATCTATTCATGCATCACTTTTAAAATTTTTGCATCATCCTTTTCCCAATCAATCTCCACGTCACCTTCTCTCTTAATTTCCCCAAAAGAATTTCAAGCCATTCTTCATCATCTCTCCATAGCCCTCTTCCTCTTCCATTTTTTTCCATCTCAAATTCACATATCCACCAATCTCATCTTCTTCCTCTCATTTTCATCATCTCCTCTTCTAGTTTCTTCTTCCTCTTTCATTTCCATCTCTTCCAACATGGTTGAAGTGAAGCTCTTAATGGATTCTTCTCTATTGGTTGTCTAGAGTTGTGCTTCTTGGAAATGGAGATAGTAGCTTAAGTTCCAAAGATTCAAAGGGAAGATTTAATTTCTCAATTTAATTTTTAGCTTGTGTAATTAATTCTTAGATTTAGGATTTTCTTTATGCAATTATGAAACCAAGATGTTGGGTTCATCATCTTTGTTAATTGAGTATTATGATTTCTAATTGGTGAATGTAATTTGGAGATTGTATGGAATTATTAAATTACAATGCTATGAGATATTATTTTCTATCATGTTTATGATTAGGTTATATAATCTTGTACGCTTGTATTTAATTGTCTCATTTGAACATCAATTATGGGAATTCAGTCAGAAACAAATATAGATGCATATAAAATTTTATCTAAGATTGTAACTATTGTCAGTACCTAAATCTCACCTTGTGCATTTTTAGCACTTGTAACTCAACTAAGTACAGTAACCAAGTATCAGTGAAGGAAATTTTGATCTAAAAAATAAATAAATATATATATTTTCCATTTAAAATATTTGAAAATTTTCAATTATGTCTACTAACTCTACCTAACCCATATTATTACCTAATTATGCAACTAACCTACACCTAATATCCTCAAATAATTTGCAAAATTATTCATTAGATAACCACTCCTCCATCTGCAAGTTTTACACGATTCAATACACAAATTTTTGCTTCCTCCCTTTGACTACCACTTCACCACCCCTGTTGAGCATCAACGACCTACCAGCAGCATCATCGGCCCATCCCCGACCACCAGGAGCCTCCCTACCAGCAAGAATCACTGGAAAATCAAGTTAAAGACTCCTCATGGTGCATGATTTTTTTTCGGCCACCGATGCTATTTTGGCAATCGTGAAGGGTCACTAATGCCTCCTCTAAACTGCAACAGCACCACTGGCCCACCAGCAACCACCACCAACCGCTACATCGCCGAAATTTTTCAAACTTTCCAATGGCTCAAAGGTCCAAGAATTCGAGCTCTAAATTGGTGAAATTGGTGTGTTTTTATTCCAATTAAACATAGGGCTTCACTTTCTATAGTGATTTCGTACTTTTCTCCCTCATTTGCACTTATCAATTTGGTCTAATTTGCTCAGAGTCGAATAACCCTAATTTTGGCACTGTTCATAAAAAAAAAGAGAAGAATTTAAGCTCAATTTGGGTCGTTTGCTTCAAATTGAGTTAGAATTACACTTCATAGGTAAATTTCACACCTTTCTTCCTTGAAATCACTTATCAATTATGAAATTTGGCTTCCAAATTGAAAAACCCCAATTTAGGGGCATAGGGGCAATTTGGAAATTTAGTGAAATTTGTGTTCTTAGGACTTCTTAAGTTTTTTTATGCATCTAGGGAGTGATTTAGAATTTTTAGAAATTTTTTTTTGAATTTTATAACAAAATTCAAATTTTTAGTAATTTTTCTAGATTTTTCATGAAGAAAAAGGAAGGAAATTAAAAGGAAAAATTAGAATGGCTTGATTGTATAACAATAAATATTGTTTGAGGTTAAATGAAAAATTTAGAATTTATTAGATGAACCTTAAGTGAAATTTGTGTTATGGTAGGTGTTAGAAATTTAATAAGTGTATAATGGAATAATTAAATAAAATAATAATAATAGTAATAATAATAATGGTAATAATAATAATAGTAATGATAATAGTAATAATAATAATGATAATAGTAATAATAAAATGAAATATAGGTTATAAGAATTTTAAAGTATTCTTTAAGTGGCCCATAAATTTAATTTCCAAATAATTAGTAAATAAATAGGTAAAATGGATAAAGGTGAATAAGGAATAATTAATTAGCTCTATAACAAAATCAAATAATTAAATTAATTATGAGAACTAGATATTAATATTAGTTTATTTAATGTTTAAGGTGGATAGAAAATTGTCAACAAAGGAATTATAGTCAATGATAGGAGGAGTTTAGTATACTTCTCCCAAGTGAGTAGATAATCCTAAGTATGCATGAAATTATTTTGAATTATGATTTTGAATTTTTAATTATTAGAAATAATGAAATCTAAATTCTAAAGTAGTATGATTTTGAAATTACTGATATTTATATATGGATGAATAATTATTTCTGAAATATTGGAAATATGTCTATAACAGAACCCTGTAACTAACAGCAGTAGGCGTTAGCTGTAGTGTATTGCGATTGGTATTCTGATAAGGTTGGGTATGATACCCTTAGCACCATATTCTGTTTGAGGCCGAGGGCCATTATGATATTTACTCAGAGTTTATGGTTGAATGAGTATCTATTCTGATCTGTAATCACTAGCCTTGGGTTAGCTCTGTACTCTATAATTATTACTGGTTTTGTGGGAGATACCCAAATACATTCTGTTGATAATTTTTCTCTGTTTAATATTACTGAATTATATGATATCTGGTTTTAAATTTTGAAAGACGTACTACTATAAATCTACCTTAATTTCTACAATATTAGAATTATCTGCTCATTGAGTTTCCACTCACTTTATTATTTAACAATTTTCAAATTTCAGTGTCGTTTCATAATGTCCACCTTCAGGATTTTAATCTTGATGATTAATTTTTTTGGTGAATCTAGACTACAGCTAGAGCTATGTCTTTTATTATTATTATAATTTCGTTCAGTTGCTTCCTTGTATATAGGCTAGATGTTTGATGTATTACTATAGTATGTCAGAAAACATTTGTATGGAGAGTTATAAGACTCATGCTATTTAATTTGAATTTATATAAGTTCTGCTGTTATGAGCGTTCCAACAGGTTCGCAAGGATGAAGGACACATCATCCTCATGCTGGTCACGCCTTACCAGCTCTGGTCGTGACAGAGAAACAAATTGTTTTTGCCCAATTTTAATTGCACATGAAGTGGTTTTCAAATAATGTCTTAATTAATGGTTGCTAGCTATGTTAATAGGAGTAATTGCTAAGTAAGAACACTTGACTCAAGTGGTATCTTGAGGTTTTTCCCTAAGATTTAATGAGAAATTAACTCTCATATTAATTTGAACAAAGATAGGTATCATTTTATTTCCAATAACATTTATCATATATTTTCCAACTCATTTTTATTCACTCATTTTCATCTAAGAAAATAACAAAAAAAATAGTAGCTTAGGTTTATTTTCGTTTCATATTACTTTTACTTGATTACATATTTATTTAACTTGAAATTTTAACACAAGACCTTTGTTTATTGCATGTTTTTGTCACTTAGTTTAGCTTAGGATTTCAAATAAAGGCTTCTTGAGTGAATACAACTTGAATTGCATTGCTATATTGCATTTAGTTTTGTCTAATTTTGACCTCTTGTGATGTGGTTCGATCAAAATTTTCTCATGTTTAGAAATGCTATCAATGCTTATCTCCTTATCTCAATTAATAACTTGTATCAACTATTGTCACCTTTGTTGAAATCACACCATTCTTTAGCTTATCTTTTACCAATCAGAGGGAGGAAGATGATTGGTTAATTTACAATGTCCTAACGTCAGGAGCTTCTTCTACTGAGCAATCAAGTACTTCATTTTTTTGCCACCTTCTTATGCTTTTCAATCGATAGCAACTCCGATCATTCAAGTTAATTCCAAGAGAAAGGAGACTCACGATACATGTCTTGAACCACCTTCTTTTTCATCTATTCTGCCTCCAAGTGACCTTGATCTTCCCATTGCTCTTCATAAAGGTAAACATTCTTGTACTTATCCTATTGCCAATTTTGTTTCTTATGACCAATTGTCTCCTTCATCTTGTTCTTTGGTGGCCTTTCTAGACTCTATCTCCATCCCTAAAAATCTTTAAGAGGCCTTTACCCACCAAAAAGAAAGCAATTGGATGGAAATGGGTGTTCACCATAAAAGTTAATCTTGATGGCTTAGTGGCCTATCTTAAGGCATGCTTTATTGCTAAAGGTTATGCTCAGACTTATGGTGTGGATTATTCTGACACCTTTTCCCCTATTGTTAAGATGACCTTACTTCACTTATTCATATCATTGGTCGCTGCTCATGTTTGGCCTTTACATCAGTTGGACATTAAGAATGCGTTCCTCCATGGTGATCTTTAGGAGAACATTTACATAGAGCAACCTTCCTTGGTTTATTGCTCAGGGGGAGTTTGGGAAAGTCAGTCGCTTGAAGAAGTCCTTGTATGGTTTGAAACAAAGTCTTCATGCCTAGTTTGGAAAGTTTAATGAGGTAGTTCAACAATTCGGTTTGAAGATGGGTAGGATTGATCACTCAATGTTCCATAGACAATCTAAAGTAGGTATTATCCTTCTTGTGATGTATGTTGATGACATTGTTATCACAAAAGACGAAGGTGGAGAGATCTCATCCTTTAAATCATTCTTACATGCTAAGTTTCAAACTAAAAACTTAAAGCAGTTAAAATATTTTCTAAAGTAAAGGTGACAAGGAGCAAGAAAGGAATCTTCTCATCAAAGAAAGTATGTGCTTGATTTATTACTAGAAACTAGTAAAATGGAATCAAAACCATGTAGCACACCTATGACTCTAAATTTAGGTCTCATAAAAGAAGATATAGAATTATTTGAGGATCCTAAAAAGTACAGAAGGTTGGTTGAAAGGCTAAATTATTTCACAGTGATGAAACTAGATATTGCATACGCTGTGAGTATTGTTGGCCAATTTATGCCTTCATCCACAGCTAATCATTGGGTAGCTTTAAAACAAATTTTATGCTACTTGAAAGGAGCCCCTAGACGAGTTTTACTATACAAGAATCATGGTCATACTAAGATTGAGTGCTTCATTGATGCTGATTGGGCAGGATCCAAGATTTATTATTAGTTACTATTGGTTACTGTATATTTATTGGAGAAAATTTGGTATCTTGGAAGAGCAAGAAGCAGAATGTAGTATCAAGATCCAACGTTGAATCTAAATATAGAGTTATGGCACAATTTACATGTAAAATCATGTGGATACAACACCTTATGGAGGAAGTGAGACTAAAATTATCACTATTAGCAAAACTTTGGTGTGATAATTAGGTTGCACTTTATATTGCATCAAACCCAATCTTCCATGAACGAACTAAACATATAGAAGTTTATTGTCATTTTGTTCGTAAAAAAATACATGATAATTTAGGCTCTACAAAATATGTTAAAATAGGAGATTAGTTGGGTGATATTTTCACAAAAAGCTCTCAATTGGAGTCAGATTAAATATCTTTATAACAAGCTGGGCATGATTGATATCTATGCACCAACTTGTGGGGGAGAGTTAGAATAACTCATAATTTCAATACTATCATAAATTGGTCTCACTTACCTACAGTCACCTGTAATAATAATAATAAGTCTCACTACATCATTAATTAGCCTACATTCTTAGTGAATATTATGTAAATATATACCCATGCAAACAAAATATCGAGTAAGTGGAAAGAATAACTTTTTCCTTTACTTCATTGGGGAACTCAGTTTAATTTTGTTTTTGGAATTGTGTGCAGCTAAAGAAAGTACAATTGGATATCAGCTCACTTGAGCACCAAAAGTTTCAACTAGGTGTTAATTTTATTACTTATTTCTTTTTAAGTAACGACTAGGCATTATTTCTTTCATGTCGAATTTGGTACAATGCCACAATATTCCCTACCTTGGCATACGATCTTAAATCAATACCATGTTATTGTTAAAAGTTGGTAATAGTAGTGTACTTTGCAACATTGCATATAAAGGTGGAAAGAAATCAACAAACATGGATACAATATATCATATTCCAATTTTGACAATCTTATTGTAATACATAAACTTTCAAAGTTTTTCCTCATGTCACAATAACTCTGTTTCGAACCAAGATTACTAACAACACTGAAAAATCTGATGATGTTGACAAAGTATGGAAAAAGAAATTCTACGGCGTCCATTAACATTAACACATTTTTTAACAAGAAATTAACAACAACACTGAAGAATTCTACAACTACAACCCAACATAAAGCCTAAGGATGGATATATCAATTGAATATTCCATTGCAGCTTCCATTAGCACGAATTCCATTTCAACTAATATTAAAACTTCAATTTACTATTACAACTTATGTCCCAGCTTCTTATTTAAAGAGTTGCCTATTAGACCCTTTTCTTTTGAGCTTGCTTGCATGAAATATGTGATACACTACCCAATCTGCCACTGCCATCTACATTTGGATTCAAAATTCATGAGTTAAATACTGATAAACCTAACAAAATAAACCATATCGCAAGGGCATTACTCTAAATCTGCTAATTCTCTTTATGTATGCATGTATATACTTATAATGGTAATTGTTCTAGTATTTACCTGAGATAATGGGAAGGAAGGCGTTTCAGAGGGAAGAAGGAGCAATTCATGCATGAACTACTGAGTTATGGTCTCACAAGAATGTTTCCCTTCATAGCAACCCAAAGTTTTCCTTATCCCAACTTATCCCAACCACTTGGCTGTTATCAGAAGAAAAAAATTGTTTATCTTTGCCTATGGTTTTCCATTACCCAAAACCAACAACTCTCTTGCTAATGTTTCCATGAGCATGGTCCTTTCTGCGGCTCAAAAAACGTTTCTACAGTTAGAAGACATATCGTGTTCATCCCAAAAAAAGAACCTAAGTTTAAGCCAATGTACATTGAGAGCATATCGTGTTTATACTATGTTTTTAGCCATTAACGTGTTAAACCCTAACCTCCATTAACGCACTCAATAAAGCATGTTTCTTCATCCCAAATCAACAAATCCACATACTTAGCAGTTGATTCACATGAAGGAGGAGAGGAGCTCGACGAATCGCTTTGTTCGTCCTTCACACTATGTGGGGCTCCTCTGTTTATGTGTCCCTGCTTCCTTCGTCCACGCAGTGTATCAGATGGGCAATGGCTTTGGTTTTTTTTTTTTTTTTTGTTTTTTAGGAATTGGGGTCCACGTCAGATGTAGATGTGGCAACAACCACTTAGGATTAATATTTTTATGTTGGCAAGACATATTTGCTAGCCAGGTAAGCTTAAAACTAATGGTGTCATAATAGCTTATAATGGCAGAGACAAAATTTGAAACCTTTACAAATTATAACAGGCAATTTGAAAAGAATTAAATTGTAGGGACTAAAATGAAAATGAGTGTAAACTATGTGGGCCAAAAGATTAATTTCCCCTCTAATTTATTTTTATTTTATTTGTGATAACTATATTTATAAAAGAATTTTATAATATTAATTATTTTCAAATTTCATTCACTTTTCAATCCAAAACTTAATTTTATTCCATTCCATTTATTATTAATTTTAAATCTTATATTTTTTTTATTTAAAAATAATAAACAATTTGCTTTTATGAAATAAAAATTAAAAGAAATCAATAAATAAACCCAACCGGTAGCCACTTACCCGAGCTAAAACCAAGTCAAGTTGCAGGTCTCACGAAAACCCAATCAACCCATGTTCACCCCTACAAGTATGATACTGCTCATTTAATTGTGTTTTATCCAGTAATATTTTAGACATTCTTCTCCTTTTCCTATCCAATCTCCTTCAAATTAAACATAACACTTTTTTTTTTCAGAACCTATCTAATTCAATTACGTACCAACCATACTTTTGCCTTCATCAATTCATTTCATTGCTTTCAATTTCCTTGCATTTTGTCTTTATGGGAAAATGGCTTAGAAATTTAAATATATATGTGTGTGTATAGACACACACACATATATTATGTTTTAAAAAATGGTCTAGTGATTTTATGTGCAAGGTAAATCGGAAAGTAATCCACTTTAAACTTGTCCAAACTAATGTAAAAATTATTCATGCAAAAACCAAGGGGGAAAGAGAGAGGGAAATGTCAAATACAAGCAAGAAAGCCACTGCAAGCTAAATTTGGCTTTATTATTTTGTCATTACAGTACAAAATAATGATAATAACAATCTAAATACCTGGCCCCAAAAATATTGTTTATAGAAACGATAAAGTACATTCTTAAAAATAAAATAAAAAAAATAGGATTGCGTGGGAGAGAGAGAAAGTGAGGGCATTTTTTTAAATAAAATTTTACTATTTAAATCAAATTTAATTTTAAAATATATTCATTTATCATAAAAATCCCAACCACTCAGAAAAATGGCAAGGATAAGGAAATAGATTAGGCTTCATATGACGTAAAATGCTTTGGTTCCTGCCAGTAAGAGCTAAAAAGGACAGGCCAACACGCACTGTGGTTTGTGGCCTTTATTTTTGTGATTAACTAAAACCAATACAATAATTACTCACTTTTAAAATAAGTTCAATAATGAATTTAAATCACAACCTTCTGGTCAAGGTAACTGGTTTTTGTGATAGAAAACTGTTACTTAATAATTTACCGATTGAAAATATGAGTGCTTTTTTTGTTTCCTAATTTCTAAAAAAGGCATTTAATAGTATTTAAAAATCATATTTTTTTGGCAACTACTGATTTAAATTATTATTATTTTGTATGGTAGTCTCAAAATTAAAAAGCTAGCACAATTCTGTTATGTAATAACTAAGTGCTAGGAATTGACGAAACTTCCTGCACATCATCTTATGCACTTGCTAGTCAGTGTTCATATTATTATATTTCAAAACTTCTCCTCAATTCAGACAAGTTCTGAGAAAAGTAATATTTCAATTAAAATTTTTGTCTTCTTTCCTTTTCTTTTTTGCACTTCAGTCTACATATATCCTTGAGTTTTAAGGTAGATAGTATTTGGACTGGCCTCACAGCCCAAAATGTAGAACTTGTTAAGCTTCTATAAATTGTGCTCTGAGTTCGTACTTGCGGTTAATTAAATTTGCAGAAGCATAATTGCAAAAAATACGACAAAATCTGGACAAATATTCTATTTTGGATGATCATTTAAACGTACCAAAACAATAATAATAATATATGGTCCTACTGTGGTTCACAATTTATAACCTTGCAACTCAACTCTCGGGGTTAAAATTGATTTAAACACGTGACTCATATAAGTGGTCCGTGGCTTATCATTTTCGGTGGTTTTGGTGAATACAAAGAATCTTTGATGTGCGAATAACAAGGAAATGAATAAGATATTTTTATGGGAAATAGATGTTTTTTTCTTTTTCTAAATCTTTGTAGCAAATCTAATCCGTTCCAAGAGCCGTCAAAACGGGTTTGACCTATTGGGTCGAACCTGTTTAACTCACCTAAGAGGTGGGTTGAGTTGAAAGGTTTCTTTGAGAATCTGTTTAATATACTTCTATCAACTCGACCTATTTAATCCGCAAGTTAAACAAGCCAACTCGCGGGTTAAATAGGTTGCTCGTTTTTTCTAAAAAAAAATTTTCACTTAGTCTAGTGCTCCAGCCCACTGCACTTTTCTATTTTAAAAAATTAATCATAATGTATGTATTGTGTTATCTCTATTATTTTGTAATTTGTCATATTTGAATATTCTGCTCATAATTATATTCTTATTATTAATAAATTATTGAATTATTAGATTACTTGATTTGTTTTAATTCGCTTAAACTTGTTTTTTATTTAGTTATTTTTTTTTGTTTATTTATATTGATATAGAAATTAATTGATTAAACAAGACATATGCTTAAAAAAAGTCATATTTGAATTTTTATAATTTTTTATTTTATTTTTATTTTTATTTTTATTTAGTTTTTTGATAGGTTAAACGGGTCAGCTCGCTTAACCTACCAAGTGGGGTGGGTTGAGATTTTCAACCCACCACCTTATGGTGGGTTAAATGAGCTGACTCGTTTAACCCACTAACTCGGGTGGATTAGCTCGGGTGGGTCAGGTTGACATATTTTGACAGCTATATCCGTTCCTCTGTTTTATTTTAAAATAAATTTAGTAAATATTAATTTTTTATTAAAATAATAATTTTTTCCTTTAACTTTATTTACCATTGTAAAATAGTTCTTAATACTTTAAAGTGTCTCTTTATGTTTTCAAAACATCTTATAAAAAAGATTTATAAATGAATCATTGAAAGCATAATATTGTTGATTTTAATATTGATGTAACTATCACATAAATTTTTAAATTATAATTTAAGAGATAATTTAGCACCAAATCAAGAGTTGACCTAAAAATAAAAGAAATTAGATCGCGCTCTTTCAACCTTCCTTTTTTTTTTGGTCAATTTTTAAGTTAAATGTTTATTGGGTGTTAAATCATCCCTTATATTATAATTAAAATATATATGGTTCTTAAATCAATATTAAAATTAACAATATTATTATTTTATTGGAATTCACTTAAAATAATTTTGAAACGATATTTTGGAAATTTAAAGAATCACTTTAAAACACTTTAAATTTAAGGAACCACTTTGAAATGGTAAATAAAATTAAGGGGCCAAATCATTATTTTAAACTAAAGTTTTTTAAAAAATTATCATATATATATATATATATATGGCAACAATACTAACATGAATCTTTTAATACAAAACACTGCCTTTTTAGTACAAAAAATTAAATAATTAGATTTTAAACTTGACCGTTTATTTTTAATAGTATGATGACATTCTTCTTAGCGTCTTGGGTGTTTAATAATAAAGTCTTAAAATTTTAAATTATATAATCTAATTCAATATTAATGCATGAACTAATATCATCTTATTAAAGATCAATAATACGCTATGATATAAGATTTAACATCTTGTCATATTAGAAGTTTTTAATTATTTTTATTAGCTTAATAAGATAATATTTAATATAAAGTATTAATATTTTCACTGTACTACATAATTTTTATCAAAATTTTAAAATTAATTATAAAAAACTGAATTCTAAACCCAACTGCACAATGCAGCTAGCTTTCCAAATTTATGAGCAAGAGGCTGCACAAATTCAAATCCCGCCTTTGATTAGTAACTCATTAGTGGAATTTAATATGCTTGCCCCATCAAATTGAGCTTGTTAGTATTTGGCTTGGGCTCATGTCTTATCTCAAAACAGTATTACTTATTAACCTTTTATATTGTAATTGAATTCATAGTTATAGTTTAAATTTATAACTCATTGCGAAAATTTAAGATAAAATGCATTAAAAAATATATAATCGTATGGTAAGAAAATCAATGAGATTCTTATCCCTAAGAGGTTATAATGTTTTTGATAGAGACTACTCTTTTGTTCTTTTATTGAGAGGTTGCTAAGGCAGATTAAAAAAAAAAGACCTTATGCCAGAAGAAACACCGTAACAATTTGTATTGGGGCATCGCAAATGACAATTTTAAGATTTGTGTGTAGTGTTTTTTTTTTTTTTTTTAAGTTATGATACATATTAATTCGAGATAATCCAATCTAAAAAAAATTTAATCTACGAAAATGTAATTTCTTAGAACAACGTTTTTAAAGATATGTCACTTCGAAATTTGATAAAAAAATAATAATAATAACGAATTATATCTGTAAACCAAAGCTTAGCCCAGGAAACTGAGTTATTTAACTGAAACATTGTCCAAATATTTGTTCATGCAAAGAAATAAAGGAATATAAAAAAATATGTATAAAATTTATAATGAAAGTGATAGAAGTTAATATACATGCAAGAAAATGGGAAATTGTTTACTTTACTTCTTCTTGAAATATAAAGGAAAATGACAATTTAATTTTTATTATATTTCCAAAGTTAGTCAAATACTGAATATAGAATTTAAATGAAAATATTATGAACATCTAAAATTGAGGTGTGAGATTTGGGTTTCACATAATTTTTTTTTTCATTAATGTCTAGATTTTATCTGACAAATCATATGATATTTCTATAATGAACTTGCTAAATTAAAAAAAAAAAAAAAAAGAGTCAAAGCGTTTTCCAATTAAGTTATTCCCTTAAAACGAAAGGTTAAAATGAAAAATTAGTTAAATTTAAATTTACATAACAATTAACCGTTAGCCTTCCATAATTTATTGATCAAAGTATCCCCAACTCATATTTTCCAGATATAGTATGTATATTGTATTAAGTTTTAGTATTATATGTCCCGTATCTTTAAAAAATTTTAACCCATTTGACCCTTACATATATCATTCACAACTAGTTGGGTTAAGTAATTCTTTTTAAATTATTTAATATTTCGTCTAGAACCCAACCCCTATATATATATATATATATATATATCTCATTTTAAAAAATTTAATTATTATTATATTTTTTTTTTGTAAAAAGACTGGACATTAGAACAATAATTTTATGTAGATTTTAGAAATCAAATATTTACTAACAAAAAATAGAGATTAATTTAAAATATTTATTATTAAAAGTAGAAAAAATGATTTGAAATTTCCCAATATATTTGTCGATTAAGGTAAGAGACAAAAAATATTTGCAAAGTGTTATAAATCAATTGATTGTATGAATGTCTATAAATCCCAAAGAGTGACCCTTTGCTCATATTCCCAATAACCCCCTAAATTATTGCCAATTATATAGATTAATTTGCAATTTTGTTGATGTAACCTATAAATCTACCTTTATGGACTATAGGCCTATAAATATGACTATGTACTAAGATTGATGTACTAAAAAGTGAATGAGAATACTCATCTCATTTCTCATCTTAATTTTTTCTCATATTCTCATTAAAAAATGATTTGAAATTTCCTAATATATTTGTTGATTAAGGTAAGAAACAAAAAATATTTGCAAATGGAATTGTGTGAATGTCCATAAACCTCAAAGAGTGACCCTTTGTTCATATTCCTAATAATCCCCTAAATTATTGCCATTAATGTAGATTAATTTGTAATTATGTCAATGTAACATATAGGTCTACTTTTATGGACTAAAGGCCTATAAATAGGACTATGTACTAAGGTTGATGTACTAAAAAGTGAATGAGAATACTTCTTTCATTTCTCATCTCAATTTTCTCTCTTATTCTTTTCTTTATTTTTCATTAGTTTTATAACATGTTATCAACACGATCTTGCTCCAAGTTTGCAGTTCAAATCAAATTTGTTCATTTCTCATTTGATTTGAGCTCATCTCTTTATCCCTCTATTTTATTAAGATATTATATTGTTGAAATGATCTTATAATGGTCCAATTCATTTTAGGAATTAGTTTTATAAATATAATGTATTATACATGTTGGCAAAGAATTTTTCTTATGATCTTTTTCCATATGCATGGTCATGCATCCATTTGATAATACTCATTGAAAAATTATTAAAAATTATTTTGGTGGATGATCAATCCATTAGAAATTCTTGTCATCACAAGGTAAGATGGTAAGAATTTTTGTTCTTGCCCTATATTATTTATAAATTCAATATGTTTATCTATTTTTATAATATGATTATTAATTTGATACTAGGAAATGCCTTAAAATCAAAAGGCTATGCATGAATGAATCGCCAGCAACAAAATCATTTTTTGTCATTTTAAAGTCAACAAATTTATTTTTGAATGGATAATGCTCATAGAAAATATGTATTATCTTTTGATGACTAGAGAGGAAGCAAATTGACTATAAATTTTGTTTACTATAGCCCTAAAGGCTATGTATTTTATGCCACCAAATAGTATTAGAAACTCTCAATTTTAACATGTTTATGAGCAATATTGACTATTTATAACCATGAGCCAGAAGAGTGTTAAAAGTAACCCACTATGCATATTAATATATCATAAACTTATGGCTAGTGGTTGCAATTTACAATATGAAAGTCATATGAAAAGTCCAAAAGTTACTTTGAAGCTTAAGAGGCTATAAAGGGTTTAATAGAGATATCATTATTGTAATATATTTTGTTATGACAATTTATGTAGTTTATGAGACTTTTATCTTAATTACACTTCTCACATGTTATTCTTGTCATTAGTCATGCATAAATGATGGATTAATTGTAATAAATTTTTATAGATTAAAATGTTAGTTGCAACTTCTTGTTTACTTATAATAAATATTTACGTATAACACTTAAAAAAAGTACCTTCATTGCACATTTATGACACTTATATTAAGAAATGTGTGTGATTTTATTACTTGTTTCTGTGTTATTTTATTTCTTGCTAATATCAAATATGATTAAAAGAGCGTGAGCAATATGAGAACAATTTTAAAATGATGATACATTTATTGAATTTATTTATATTTGTTTTACATAATATTGCGTAGTATGGATATCTACAATGAAAGTTTGGTATATATATTCCCTGAAGTGAATAATGTATTATATCATGAGACTATCCATTACTTGTGCTATATCAATTTCCAGAAGGAAATTGGTATATAGGTTTTTCTTTGCATATTCTATGTAGTGAATATGTAATACGCAAAAGAGAAGGAATTTGTGTTTTTCTTAAATTTTTAAGCAAATGATGTTGTATATCATGTATCACACATAGACATTTCTATGAGAAAATGTCAATATTTCATTACTTTTGACCACGAATGACAGTACAATGAAGACTTGTCATAATTTCCACCTAAAGTAGAATAATGAGAAACATTAACGAGATTTCACATGAATAAGATGCTATCAAAGTTTGTGGACATAAGCATGAAGAAAACAAGTATTGTATGTCAAATGTTTTTCGTATTTTTGAATACCAAAATGAAAGGAAAGAACATTATTATAGCAAAATAGAAATTGTAATATATGATATTAAAATCAAATGTTCAAATCACAAATTTCATTTAGTCCTATTGTGATAGATTTGTGTTACTATGATGGAATTGATTCACCTAAGAATTAGTCTAATGCTTAATTCCAAACATGAAGGAGAAATTATCACTATGCTTAAAATGGATTTTACTAATCCAATAGTATTCATCAAAGTGCAATAAAAACACAATTTCACGAGAAAAAATAAAGCTCCTAAAGAGCAATTATGTTTACCATGTGTTATACAAACATAGTTCCAATTTTAGATTCAGATGAAATCTAATAAAAAATTTATTTCATAATGATTTATTGTGTAAAACATGGATGAAGATGTTGAAAAAGTATAAATCATCCCCCAAAGATGATATCATACATGAGTAAGTGAACCAAAAGTTGATAGATGTTTGGCATGATCGATTAGGCCTTTCCAAGCCAATGATACAAAAAAGATTGAGAATTTACATAATTTAATAGTAAAGAACTTGAAGATTATTTATTTAATAAATTTTCTTATATTACTTGTTTTAAGGGCAAATTAGTCATTTAACTATCACTAGTTAAAATTGCAATTACATCTCTAGTATATCTGAAATATATATGATTGATAATGAGCTCATTCATTCAATATTGATTATTAAAATATTTTGAATAGATGCATCTTTAGAATGCTTATATTATTGTTATCAACTTGCAACTTGAAGTTTACAAGAATATATGTGCACACTTTTCAGATTATACAATGAGAAAATTTTTCATTGATAGTACTAGTAAAGTTATATTACAATTGATGATTAAAAGTTTATTGGGATATTTTTTGGAAAGTCTAAATTGCTGATGTTTTTATATTTTTGTGGTATAATAGAATATTTATTTGATGCCTCTAGTTATTCTTTTAGACTAGTTCTTATATAAACATAAAGCTCTATAATTATTTTGGGAGCATACTATAAGCATCAATCCAATAAGTTATATTTGAAAAATCTCCCCAATAAAATTGAGTTTTTGGGTTATGTGCCAACATATTACCCATCTCCACCACAATGCTTAAAGATGAGTCCTCATTTGATGTTAAAAGAAAATGTTAAAATGAATATCCAATGGAGATATATTTGGGGCATTGTTTGACCATTATTATTTTATTATCTCAAAATTAGGTGGAGAAAATAAGCAATTGAAGAAAAATATTATGTAACACGCATTAGTATTTTGTTTTGTGATCCTCACATACTACAAGTGAATTGAAAAGTTAGCAAATGATCTGCCAGATGTATTTGTTAACCCAAATGGGGTGATAGAAGTGCTTATTTACTGCAAATGCTCCAATTATATTGATGACCACTTCCATGAAAATTTTGGAAAATGAAAAGGAGAAAATAATTAAGATGACCAAATCAAGGAAGCAGCTACTCTTGAAGAGACCTTGACATAACTAAATCTCTAGAAGAGATTTAGGTACCTAAAAGCAGTAAGTGAAAAGATCTCAATACATTATGTCATTACAAGAAAATATGAAATTTGGAAAGAAATAATTGTCGACAAAATAATATAATGCATAATACTATGGAATTAAGTGAGGATTATGAATTATTAAGAAGTACTGATATAAAAGTACTTGGCCAAAGTAGAATGACGCTTTAATATTAATATGTGAAAGTTAATTAGACTTGCAATCAAAACCATTGGAGGTGTAAAGCCAGTGCAGTATAAATGATGTCATGAGAAAATAAATGAGAATGATATATTATGATTATTATTACACAAAGTTTTTAGAGAACCTAACATTTGATTATGAGAATATATTATTTTATGGTGGATATGATTACTTAGTCTGGTAGTACATAAATTACATATTTTACATCTGACAAATGTTATTACAAGTTACTTATAAGAATTTTTACATGATATTATGTAGATGAAAATCCCTAAAGGATTTAAGATGCCTGAAGCATGAAATTCAAGCTTTTGATATACTTATAAAAGGTATTTATAAATATACGAAGCAAAATATTTTAAAGAAAATCATAAATGATTGCATTTTGCTCATGCTATTAAAATAGGCTAGCACCCAAGAGAGGGTGAATTTGATATTTATAAAATTTTAAGACAAAAACAAAAATTCTTTTCCAAATTGAAAATTTAATATAAAATGATTTTCAATATATATAAGTATGGAAAGTAATAAATAACACAATTAAAGTGCAACAACAAGAGAGTAAGGGAGAAGAGAATACAAACAGAGCTTATTCTGGTTTGGCTCCAACCCAAACCTATGTTCAATCTCCATGCAAATACTTGAGATTTTCCACTAACTCGAAATCTGTTACAAATCTTCAAGAATACTCCCATTAAAATAAACTCTCTTCAAGGAAAACATTTCCTTAAATTTAATATCTTCTCAAGGAATATCTTTCCTTGAAATAACAAATCTTTTTAAGAAGAAAGTACTCATAACAATAAAAACTCTTAAAAGAGCAAATAACATAATTGAAGCTCACTAGCATGAATAGAGACCTTTGAGAGTATGAATCACTCAAGATGCTTTTCACTTTGTTTCTTGTGATTTCTAAGCTCTTGAGACATGTATTTATAGGCCAAAAATACAAAAGGACCATTTGGAGCGAAGGAGAAATTCAAACTTGTACAACTTGATTATTAGAAGTAAGTAGCTTCATTTGTTGACTTTCTGGTCATCCTCTATTTCATAGGTGCAAATTTAAATGTTCATTACTTCTTCATTTCAGCTTCCTTTTAAACAAATTATATATCACCAAAAATCTCTATAATTCTATTTTCTACCCTAATAATTTTTATTTCAAAATTCATTTTGGTTTTTGATAAATTGCTGAAAGAGTGCCAAAAAGGTTTGATAACAAATTGATATACATAGCCGCAAATTGAGACCCTTTTAACTCCTTCATTTTAAATCCATTTTATGCATGTGATATACAACTGGAAAGTTGTATGAGTCTATTTTCATATTAAACAAACTTCATTTCAAAATATGTATTGGTTAGTGAGATATTGTTGAAAATGTGACTAGAAGTATGAAAAAAGTGTGATATTCATACCTATAATTTTGACAATCATAACTTCATAATTTCAACTCTATTTTAAGTATATGATACATAATTAGAAATATGTTTAAGTCTATTTTCAAATGCAATAGGTTTCATTTTGAAATTCCTTTTGATTTATGAGATATGATAAAAATAGTAATCCAAGGTCCAAAAACAACTCTGTTAAAATTCGTATCTTTCTTATCTTTTTAGCCCAAACTTATATTTTAAGGACTAAAATGTATTGGACCAATAAATGTAAGTCTAAATGAATTTAAAAAAATTAATAATGAGCCTATTGGATATAATATGAGTACTTATATCTCATATAAGGGATGATTCAAGTATATAATATTATATGTTAATGATTAATCAATTAAGCACATGTTGATACTATATGTCTAACTTATTTGTTATATTTTTGTCACATATTTGTCATCATCAAAACTTATAACATTGAACCTTAGGGTTAACACATGCTTTTCATCAATTGAAAAAAGATTTTACATAGATGAAGTATATCCATTGAGTACCCCAATGGTTGTGAGATTTTTTTTTTTTATATAAATAATAATTCATTACAATCTCAAAAGATGATAAAGAATTTATTGATACTTAAATATCATATTTTTGTGCTATTTATATTAATTTGTTTTGTTCAAATTTTCTAGATCTCCACTAACTAACTATGTAGATGCATATATTTGTTTAATATATATAAAGCTTAATCCTAAACAAGTTTGTGTGTGTGTGTGTGTGTGTGTGTGTGGGAATACAGCTATGTCATGAAGCTTTAGACAAAAAAATTTAGCTACTATTTCATCGTTTCATGCTGAATTGATACATGAGATAGTTTGAGTATATGAATGGCCTAAGTCAGCGACCCAACATATCTAGAAGATGTGCGGTTTTTCTTAGAGAAAAGTTTCCAATAATATTATATGAAGATAATACAATATATAGAGACAATTAAAATGCGGGTGCATTAAAGGAGATAGACAACAAATTTCAACAAAATTCTTGTTTATTGATAATCTTTAGAAGAATGACAATGTGCAACAAATTCATGCATATGACAATCTAGCATATTTGTTCACTATGGCATCACCAGCAATCACATTTGAGAAGTTGATTAACAGTATTGGGAAGTATTGATTCGAAGGTGTTAAATGATGTTGTCATCAGGGGGATTAAAAGAAGCATTGTAATCTTTTTCCTTAATCAATGTTTTGTCTTACTAGATTTTCAATGAGGCAGTTTATAATAAATGTCTCAAATATTGTGTACTCTTTTTCCTTTACTAGGTTTTTATTCCATTGAGTTTTTTAATAAGGCACATTATTTCATAATGAACATCTAAGGAGGAGTGTTATAAATCAATTAATTGTGTAAATGTCCATAAACCCCAAAAGATGACCCTTTGGGTTCATATTCATAATAACCCTATAAATTATTGGCAATCATGTAGATTAATTTGTAATTATTTCAATATAACTTATAGGTCTATTTTTATGGGCTAAAAGCCTATAAATAAGACTATGTACTAAGGTTGATGTACTAAAAAATAAATGAGAATATTCCTCTTATTTCTTATTTCAATTTTTTTCTGTTATTCTCTCTTTTATTTTCATTAGTTTTATAACACAAAGGAATATGTTAATTAATTTTGTTCCCACTAATTTAGAGTCTTGGCTCTGTTACTATGGTCATGACTTCGTATTAGTTGTGTTGGGGGGAAATAACTTAGATTTCCTTGCATTATGTCTTTATGGGAAAATGGCTTAGAAATTATATAATCCACTTTAAACTTGTCTAGACTAATCTACAATTTATTCATGCAAAAAGGGGTGGAGAGAGACCCCGGGGGGGGGGGGGGGCGTGACATTTGAAATGCAAGCAAGAAAGCCGCTACAAGCATAGTTTGACTTTTTGATTTTGATATTACATTACAAAATAAGTATAATCTAAATCCATGACCCCAAAAATATTGTTTCTAGATATTATCAACTAAATTTTAAAAAAAAAATTAGAAATTGGGATTGCGTGGGAATACACCATGCAATTCCTCACAAAACACAAATACAAGAATGCAGGGCAGGCAGCGAACAAATATGTAGAAAGGAGTGTGAAATATATGTGCACAAAGTGCAAAAGGTGCAAAATGACAGTCATATATGTAAGTGAATCATGTACTGTGAAGCACATGACAAGTAAAAAAAATTTAACAAAAAATAATTTAAGAAAAAAATAAGTGGAGAGTCGCTGTACAATAACAATATTGCTGTACAGAGACTAATTCGGATTCATCATGTATGGGGAGTGAGAAAGTGATGGCACTTGTAAGTTTTTATTAGTTAAATCAAAACTAATTTTTAAAATTTTAACGGTTAGATATATATATATATATATATATATAGATATTAAATATGCATTATATTAGACAAATATATAAATGAGCATAAAATTTAAAATGCACAAGAAAGACTAATATTTTCACCAATTTTCATATTGTAAAAAATCCTTACCACTCAGAAAGAAATAGCAAGGATAAGGAACATAGATTAGATTTCATGTGACATAGAATGCTTGAGCT
Organism: Delonix regia; assembly: GCA_037074485.1. Classification (NCBI taxonomy): domain Eukaryota; kingdom Viridiplantae; phylum Streptophyta; class Magnoliopsida; order Fabales; family Fabaceae; genus Delonix; species Delonix regia. Next base: position 12,560,702 of record CM073459.1, read on the forward strand.
GCTGCCAATAAGAGTGAAAGAGGATAGGTCAACATGTACTATGGTCTGCGGCTTTTATGTTTTGTGATAAACTAAAACTAATACAATTAATTACTCACTTTAAAAATAACTTAAATAATCTAGAATTTAAATCACATCCCTCTAGTTAAGGTAACAAGTTTTTGTGATGGAAAACTGTTACTTAAAAGATCCAATATTTTATCGGTTAAAAATATGAGTCTTTTCTTTTGTTTCCTAATTTCTAAAAATGGTATTTTATAGTATTCAAAAAAAATATTTTCTGTGACTACAAGTTTATATTATTATTATTTTGTATTATATTCTCATAACTAAAAAGCCAGCACAATTTTATTGAGTAATAAACAAGTTCTAGGAACTATCTAAACTTCCTGCGCTTCATCTTAAGCACTAGGTAGCCAGTGGCCATATTATAACACTTCGATATCAACCTCATCATGCTACAGCAGCAGATGATTCAGCTTTCTGGAACACAACAATAAATGGGTTGCCATCAGTAACAGCCAGACGCCTGTTTCCATTATGATCCTTGGAAATCCCAATATCAGCGCAAGTCTCACCAATGGGACAGAACACAATCTTATAGGTCGTGGCCCGATAATTCTGAATCATAAACCAACCTTTCACAGTGTTTACATACCCAGCAATTTTCACATACATTGTCTCGTCTTCCTCCTCCACAATCGTCCACTTCGCAGGCGAGGAAGCACAGATTGGTACAACCCGAAAGGTGAATTCCAGAATAAAGTTTGTTGGGATATAAGCAATTCTGTATGGGGAAGAGATTCTCGTAGGGAAGCCATTGCTGAATTGAGAGTGTAACTGGACAACACTAAGTGGACAAGTTTCATTGCCAGTAGTGGTTAGGGCCATGCCTCCACCTTTTGCCCAAATGTCTGGGAGGATGTAGTATGTGCCACCATTTCTAATGGGATTGCCATCAGTGTCAAACAAGTCGGCTGTAGCTGAGCGGAGTTTTGAGGACGTGAAGGCAAGAAGAAGAAGGAAGAGGGCAAACATGGTGGGATTCATTATTGCTTGAGATGATTTGGCTATGAAAGAGAAAGGGTTTTCTTCTTCTTCTATGTGATGTTGTGGTGTGGGAATGAAAGGATGAAGGGTTCTATTTATAGAGCAAACTCGATACTAGTGAGTGCACTGTTGTCAAACTCGCGAGTTGACTCGGTAAACTCGCCGAGTTTGCTCCGAGTTGGACGAGTTGAAGACTTGCCTTTGAGCCATGCGTTTTGCAAAAATGTTCTTCACCAGGTCTCGAACACGGCACGCTGTAACCCCAATGCCTTTGCCATCTCAACCAACATGCATATTTAGTATATAATAGGCAACTTTTATATATAATATGAACTTCAATCCATTTTTGATACACCAATATCCAACACATATATATAGTTAGCCATTTTAAAAAATAACTTTTTATATAAAAATTTGATTTATATTTCATTTTAGGATAATGAGGAACATAAAAAAAAAATTCAAATCTATCACTTTTTATTAATATCTTTTATTTTAAATGTTAACATCATTTTCTCATGAGCCATCATATATTGTTTTGAATTGTATAATTTTTATATAATATCATGAATAATAAAAAATAAAACATATATATATATATATATATAGTTAAAATTGTATGAAATATATTTTTTAATATTAATAATGAAATTAAATATTTAAAATAAGCATATAAAATTACCTCTCCTACTATTTTTTTAAGGATAACAAATTTGCACTCAATTTATTTTTTTAATTTGTAACTTTTAATGGTATACCTTATTCATTTTTTTAATGATTTTAAATATAATTAATATTTGAATAAATCTCATGTTATATATTGTATTTTAACTATGTAATTATATATTTAAATAATTATTTATTAATAAAAGTAAACTCTTACGATTCTACGTTACGAGTTTACGATACGAGTCTACACCCCCCTTTCCGATTCTGCCTAAACTCGCGAGTTTGACAACCTTGAGTGAGTGGTGGTGGTTTAGAGATTCATTGATGCAAAACGAATGAATGGAAAAGATATATCAATACGTTGTAAAGACAGACGCGTAACAATTTGAATGAAATATATTTGTTGATGTTTCAAATGGTGGCCAGGGCAATGGAACGTAGTTATGGTAGGTAATTGAGAATGCTATCTTCCAAAATAGTGAGACTTAAGATGCATGGTACTTGGAGGTAAAATTGATTCCCATTTTATAACCTTTGGGGTATTTATTTGTTTGATCATGTGACTCTAAATTTGTGTCCTAATGGTTCTTAATCTAGATTCTTTACAATATTTTAGGAATTGATGTACACCATTGGAACATGTAGTTTATCTAACACTGATTGTTGGGTTAAAATTTTTAATTTTACCAATTTACTCATGGAATTCAATTTTTTTTAATATTCAATATTCAATTATATTTGTGCATTTTCTCTTATCTCACCTGTTATATTTTTATAATTTTAAAAAAATATAAAAATAATTTAAAAAAAATATTAATTAGTTATAACACACTTATATTGCAGCTGAAAATGACGAACTAACTTGATCAAATCATAACAAAAAAAATAAAAATCCCATACATCATAATAGATATATATATATATATATATATATATATATTTTGTATGATTTGAAGAAGCTAACGTATTACTCTCAACTACTACACTAACCTCCAATATTTTGTCAATAATTTCGTGGCCCTTGGTCTCCTAGAACAAGTGGTCCGAGGGCTTATCTCTATATGTGGTTGTGGTGAATGCAAATAACCATTGATGCGTATAGGAGAGACGCGTGAAACTCATGGGAAATGGATTCTCTCCATTCTACCCAAGTCTCATCCGTTCCTTTTTTTCAAAAAATTTTAGTAAATAAAATAACCATAATATATATAAACATTCAGCACTAACCTGATTTTTTTCATAGAAGACAGTCTTTTTAGCAAAAGAAAATACTAAATAGTTTAACTGTTAACACTTGATAATTACTATTATTTTTCTGAATGTTTATTACTAAAGTCTTAAAATTTTAAAATTGTATAATTATCATATTAGTTTGTATATATCATCTAGTACAATAGTAATGTGTGAACAATTCATCCCAATATTATCAAACTCGTGAGTTAACTTGATTAACTCGCCGTTTACGTTAAGTCAAGCAATTCAAGTTGACTTGTCTATTGACTTAAACCTATTACAAATTCATCCAAACTCACTTCTAAGTCACCCAAACTTGGTAAAATTGATGAGTTTCATCTAAGTTGAGTGAGTTGGCTCACTGGGTTATCACCTCCTATTTTTTTGACAAAATACACAAGTCAAGAGTTATACTTGTGTCATCTCGCCATGCTCCCTGCGTCTAAACCACTAAGCCACATTGTTGCATACGTCTTATATGTGTAAAATCTTTATATATTTACTTGCAATTTTTATGTTATACTTCATAATTTTATATTAAGCTAAGATTGGATTTACTTGAAACACTTATCAATTTTTGGTGTCTCAATAAACCAATTAATTTTTAATATAATGAATATTTTAAATATTAATTAGTTAATATATTTAATCAAAACTAATTAAGAATTTATGTATTGTTAAGTAATAGAATAATATTTATACTTCACATAAAAATTTAATTTTTTTCACTTTTTTGGACGCAACAATATTTATACTCAAATTTTTATATTATTAGTATTTGTTTGGTAACATGTAAAAAGTTAAGAATTGTCTTTCACTTCTTCTTTTTTTTTCGTTTTCTTGTTGGTTTGAGTAATTGATGAAATTTGATATATTCATGGTTAGGACATTAGGATTTCTTTTTAGTTAATTCATGATCAAAATCGATATGTACATTCCTTATTTCTTTCTTACAATTATTAGGATATTAGGATTTCTATTTAGCTAACCTAAACTTATTTATTGTTTTTGTTTGAGACTTAGTTATGTTGAATGAACACTATTGGATTATAAATAATGGATTACGAAGTTTCTTGAAATTTTATATATTGATTTGAATGAGAAGTATAGATTATGATTTATAAATTACGAAATAAGTATTTATATATGAAATTTTACATATTTATGTGATATAATTATATTTAATAGTCATTCAATCCTAAGTGTATATAAACTCTTACAATTCTATGTTACGAGTTCACTTTCCTATTACAAGTCTACATTAACTCGCGAGTTTGATAACTTTGATTCATTTTATTCAAAAAATGACTATAGAAATGAAATCAAACATCTTCTCATATTAGAAACTCTATAAATTTTTTCTTTCTTTCAATAAAATAATGATATAAAAAATAACATAAAATATTAGTATTGCTAGTGTATCATATAATTTTTATAAAAAATTTAAATTAATTAAAATAAAAAAGAAATTAAGAGAATTCGTATCCAAATTTATGAGAAAGAGGAGAGTTACAAATTTTATGTACTACGGCACAAATTCATGTCCCACCTTTGATTAACAACTAGTGAAATTTAATATGCATAGGTGCATGAGTCGTCGAAATTTTCCCTCAAAAGTGTATTAATTACTTACTAACCTTTCACATTGTAATGAAGTTCACAGTCGTAGTGTAAAAGTTATATATTGCACTAATTGCAAGAAAATAAGACGAAATGTATAAAACAAAATATATATAATTGTACGGTAAAAGGTAAAACAGTACAATTGTCATGCTTAGTACGACTATGAATCATGGAGATTCTTTTCTCTAAGATGTCAATGTTTATAATAGAGACTAGTCTTTTTCTATCCAAAGTTGTAAAAGTAAAAACGTATTAAAGCAAAAGAAAAGGCTTGATGCCGTTGACAAAAGCCACCTGCATTAGGGAATCACAAATGTCAGTTTTAAGATTTTTATAAAGTGTTTTTTATTATAATAAATACATTTTTTCCAAGATTGATAGGAAGAAAATTGAGTTAATTCATAGGGGCATGATAATTAGAGTTGTACATTTAGATTGAGAAAAATAAAGGAGAGGAGAAAGGAATCCAAAAATTTTGATATTGATGTTTGATGAAAATATCTATATATATTTTTTGACCTTCATTTCTTCTCTCATTCCCGTCAATTAAGACATATTCTATGAAAAATATTGTTTTAATTAAAATTTTTCTCTTTATTCGCTCTTTTTTTTGTTTTACATTTTTATCTATATATAAATCTAGATTTCTTGTTGTATATAGTAAAAGATGTTATAAGTATAACAATGTTGAACTATAAAAATACAACATCTTCTGCTGGACAAAAAGAGATCCAAACTAATATATATATATATATATATATATATATATATATATATATTAATTATGCTTTGAAATTCGCTCACCTCATAAGCTAGATATAATATTTGGATTGGGCTCACCTCAAAGTTTTACTACTTGTTAAGCTTCTAAATTGTGCCTAAGTTTGGACTCCTATTTAATTATATTTCAAAAATATAAGACAAAAGGCAGAAAGACATTTTATTGAAGATTACAATCGTATATTCAATGTAGTAATAATATATGGTCCCATTGGGTTACATTGATTTGGGTACGTGACTTTGAATTTGTGCTACTTGATAGCCTCGAATCAAGATTCTCTACATTTTTTAATAAAATTGCGCATCATTAGGAATAAAAATTTTGTGGGACAGGATTAAGGAGTGCTGCTTTGCTTCCACCATCAATTATTTCTCTCATTCCCTGTTGCATGCAGGAAAGGTTTTTACCCATATCCATTCTTCAAGGGGATGTAAATCTTGCCTAGATCCCTACAGAAACTTAACATTTTCTTCTAGAAAAAGAAGAATAAAATAAAATAAAAAATACTTATAATATTATCAATTATACATCAAATACATCATAATGCTAGCAATACAAAGCTATCTTATACTAACCCGAGAAGAAAAGGAGAGGTACATGCACTATGATTGCGACTCTAAGGTATTATGAAAACACACTATTATATCATCCAATTTTCTGTGAAAAATACAAAAAGTAATGAGTAAAATTGATTTTTAACTAAATTGCTTTTTCATTTAGATTATTATAAATATAGAAAATGAATGAAATGATAGACCATAGGGCGAGGATTGTGATTCTTGTCTCCATCTCCAAAATACCTACGGTAAATTTTTTTTGCCACCCCTATTTTCATGGAAAAAAAAAGAATTTTTAAATGGAACAGTCTCTAGTACGATCTTCAAATATAAAAACTTTTTATTATTTCTATGCATCATTAGATAATGTAGTTTGTTTTCTATTAAAATCTTCAAATATAAAAACTTTTATTATTTCTATGCATCATTAGATCATGTAGTTTGTTTAATATTGACCATCGTATTCAAACTTCTAATTTTACTGATTTATTTACTGAATTCAATTTTTAATATTAAATATATAACCAAATTTGCTCATTCCCTTCTATCTCACCTATTGTAGTTCTCAAAAAATATAGAAAAAATAATTTTAAAAAATATTAACGAATAATAATATATTTATATAGTAACCAATGATAATGTACTAACAAGTCAAATTATGATAAAGATAAAAATAAATAATAGCCCACACATTATAATAATTTTTTCCTGCCTTGTTATCGATCAATATCTTCTTAATAATTTCATGGTCCCAGCAGAGCTTGTCTCTATCTGTAGTTGTGGCGAAAGCCAAGAGCCATTCGAATATGACAAATGAAGGAAAAGATCGTTTTCTACATGAGAGATACGTGGAATTTATAGGAAACGGAATATTCTCTCACATCTATCCAAATATCATGCGCTCCCTTTTTCTTTTTTCTTTTTTTTTTCAAATTTTAGCAAATAAAATTACCATAATACATAACATCAATACTGACATGAATTTTTTTTATACAAGACGCCGTTTAAGTAGGAAAAATTAAATAATTTAACTGTTAGAGTTTATATTTCAGTCTTTTTATTTTTGACGGGAGGACACTTTTTAAGAAACGATTAATATTATTTTCTGGATGTTTAATAATAAAATCTTAAAATTTTAAAATTTTATAGTTCTCATGTCAGTATATAATCTAATACAATATTAATGCATAAACAAGTCATCCTATTGTATGCAGTGATCCTATGCGACTAATGGAGACCACTATGTTGCACAAGACATGTTGAAATAAGGGTGGTCGGGTTAGGTCAATTTGAGTATGATTTGGAATCCAATCTAGTGTAATATAGGGATAAAAGACTTAGTCTGACCCAATATGATTCAGTAAGTGACCAAACTATATTAAGTTTGACCAAGTCAGGTCAGATTATTTTTTATATTTTATTTACAAAAATTATTTTTAAATTAATAAAAAATTAAAAGAAAAGACAATTAAAAAAATTAAAATTTGAATGTGAAAAAATACAATAAATAAAAATTAAGATTTTAAATAAAAAATAATTAAGATTTGAAAATGATTAATATATTAAAAAGTTATTATAAATAAAAATAAATTAAATTAAATTATAAAAATAATATTTAAAATAAAAAAAATATAACTGGACAAGCTAGATAGATAGCAATCTCAAAACTCACTTCAGCCTAATTATGAATTCAGCCTCACTCAATAAATTTTTTATTATTATTTAAATTTGACTTAATAATCAAGTTGAATTAGCTCGGTCTTTGGATCATATAATCTTAGGTGGGAGAGAGAGAAAAATATATGTGCAAAAAGACAACCATAAATGGGTACTGGGGAGAGTGAGAAAGCAAGGGCATTTATTTATAATTTTTTTTATTTAAATTAAAAATTAATTTAAAATTTTAATGATAAGAATATATATATATATATATATATACACATTATATGCATTATATTAGATAAATATATATAAAGTATTTTTATTTAAGATATGCTATTATAGTTTTTCTTTCATTATAAAAAATTAATGTAGCTCGTCTCTTAATCTCAAAATAAATAAGCGATTAAAAAAGCATAACAAAGACTTATATTTTAACCAATTTTCATTTTTGAAAATCCCAACCACTCTGAGTAAAAATAGTAAAGATAAGGATATAGAATAGACTTCATGTTCTGTAGAATGCTTGGGTTGTTGGCAGGAAGAGTGAAAGAGGACATGTCAACACATGCTATAGATCTACGGCCTTTATTTTTTGTAATTAACAAAAACTAATACAATTAATTGTTAGAATAATTTTAATATTTTATGAATTAGCATTGATTATTCTAGTAGATTAATATCTTGTTCGACAATTAATGTTATAATTTGTAAACTATGAATGGATTGAGTTTTATTCTATTTGTGGATAATCGGTGATAGATTCGATTATTCACAAGCCCACTAGACAAAAACCCAACCCACAACCCAAGAGTATTAGTAATCATCCCGTTAGATTACTAATTTGAGATTGTTATCTAGAGAGATTTAATGAGCTTATTTTTCTGATTAATTAAATGAGAAATTATTTTAAAGATTCTAAAAGATTTTATTTTAATAATATTGATTAATTATATTATTAAATAAAACTCTATAAATAGCACACTAAAGCCGTAGTTTTGAACACACACAATACTATTATTCTCTCTCTGCCATCAAACACTCTAAGAGATGCTCATGGGAATTGGGGGTTGAAATATTCTAACTCAACCAGTACTCATAGCAATAATGTCGTCTTCATCAGGTCAAATTGTTAATATAATTTATTCTCCTTATTTGTGATCATGTATAATTACATGCTCTAATTTTGTTCTTAAATGGTATCAGAGCCTACGATTTTATGATTATGAAATTTTTTTCTGAATTTCGTCAGAAAAATTTTATTTTTCTATGGCTTATGAAATTGTTGTTATTATTTGGTAATCAATCATGGTTACCGCGATCAGACCCAATGCTTGCTCGTGATCAATACATCATTTTTTATAAATCGCCAATAACGTTATACTGCATTGCCGGTGAGACATCGATATTCCGACATGAAAGTTTTTTTTCTTTTTTTTATTTCCATGACATTGCTTGGTTTCGAACTCATGCTATCTGACATGGAGAAAAGCTTTCTAACAATTGAATAACGTTATACTGCATTGCCGGTGAAACACCGAAATTCTAGCATGAAAGTACCATTTTTTTTTATTTATTCCCTGTCGCCGTTCAAAGCGATTGCTGGCGATTCAAACCGAGACAGCCACCATGGTTGGTTCATATCGCCGACAAGCCCTTAACTGACATAACTTTCCATCAGTGAGCCATGTTTTGAATTGATGAAATAAACCCAACGTCGGAATCGAAATTTTCGACTGAATTTTAACTAAACTGGGAAGGATTCGCTTGAAATAGCCACTAGGAATTTGTAGATCATGAAAAGACGATAAAAAAGACTCTTGTTTCGAGGTCTAAAAGCAAGAAAATCGATGGTTCGAATGATTGGGTTATCGAGTCGCCTGGCGGGTCGAATCAACCTGCCAGAGGTTGAAGAAGGAGCACATGGGAGAGGCCCATGTGCACCTCCAGCGTGTGTAGCCACACTACTAGTTAGATCAACTTCAAAATTTTGAGGTTAGCTCCACTCACCCTGATCTAAATTATGGTATTTTTCCAGAATTTTTTAAGCCCTAGAAATAGGAGTTTTGAAATCTATAAAAAATAAAGGGCCTTAAAATAATGTGCAGATAAGGTATTTTGATCTAAAAACTTTTATATAAAGACTAGACAAAATACGGAACAATATGTTCAACTCACTCTCCCTGATTATGTGTAAATAAATTATGATTAATTTCTCTACATTAATTGTTAATTTTATTCCTAATTTAAGCACATGCCTTAAAAGGGATAAACTGTATGTGAAATTTGTTGTAACTTTGGGTCACATGCACCTAATGATTGTATGCTCGCCTATTGTGGGCCCAATCATGGTGATATATTTTTTATAAATAATTTATACCGTATTTGTCATTTAATTTCCTACAATTTTGGATAATTTAATTACCATTATCAGGGATGAGTCTGAATATTACGATGAGTCCACTAGAGAGAGTGTACATACATGTTATGTTGATAATGGACATACCCTATCGGTGTGACATTATTAATATAATTTTGTGAAAGAAATACAATTACAATTTCAAATGAAATAAATACATTTACGAATGGTTCGTAGCAATTTTAAGACAATGCTTTCATTGTTTCTTACATCCTATCGATATGGAAACCATGGTTGCATTTTCTTATTTCTCTTTGTAGTCAAATCTATGGTACACATGAGTTTTCTTTCATGATTTGTTGTAATCTAAAACTTTAAGTGGGATTATAATGCACATCTTGATTATACAATTGCATAAGTTGGATTTTGTAAAAGAAACCTTGTTTTATAATTATATTTCCGGGACATAATTAATGTTTCCTAATTTTGTTTCATCAGCTTCCATGTTCCAGCAACTGTTTGTGGTGAAAACTTTAAATGGGACTAATTTTGATGACTGGCATGAGTCCCTCAACATGTAACTAATCATCTCCAAAGAGGATTTGGCCATGAGAGGCCAAAACCGACAGATCTCACAGCTGAGTCTAGTGCTACTGACAGAGCATATCACAAGCAATGGTATAAGTCCAACAGGATCTGTCTTACGGTTATAAAGTACACTATTGAGAAGACAATCAGACAGAGTATTCCTGAGAATGACATTGTTATAAAATACCTTCACGCTATAAGTGAGAAGTTCAAGAAATTTGATAAGACGCAAAAAGCATATTATCATTCCTTACTGGATAACACTCATTATGACGGAGTGTCTGGTGTACACGAGCATATGATGAGGCTGGTGAATTACTTCAACATGCTAAAATCTCTAAATGTAGACCTAGGTGAGAGTTATCTTGTCTACAAAGTCCTACAATCTCTTCCAGCTAAATATAGGATTCTCAGAACCACATACATCTTGTAAGAAGCTAAATGGACCGTTGATCAGATGATGTCCATCATGACTCAAAAGGAGGAATCATTAAAGAAATTGAGTTCACGTGGTCATTCAGTGAATTACATCTCTCATGGTTCGTCAAGCAAGGCTGGAAATGAGAAACTTAAGGGAAAAAAACCAGAGGGCAAGCCTAATGGTAAAAAGTTCTTTGAGATCAAGAAGAATAATAAGAAGAATAATGGTTAGAAGAAGAAATTTAAGGGTGATTGTAATTACTGTAAGAAGCCTGGCCACAAGATCTCAAATTGCCTCAAGCTGAAGTACAAGCGTGAGAAAGAAGGTATCTTTCCTAAAATTGCCCCCTTAGCTCTAATTTGTCTTGAATCTAATAATTTTGAAACCTCTATGGACACTTAGTGGTTGGATTTTAGAGCGACTATTCACATAACTAATTCCTTGCAGGGGCTTAAAGACAGGAGGAGCCTAAATGAGAAAGAAATGACCATTCTAGGAATGGAAGGAAGTTCAGTTGCAGTGGATTGCATAGGAACTGTAGTTTTGAACTTATATTCTGGACATACTTTAACTTTAAATAATGTTGTCCATGTACCTTCTTCATGGAGGAATTTGGTTTCAAGTTTTGTGTTAGATAAAGATGGATATTCTTTTTGGCAAGGAAATCGTAGAATTGATGTTTACTTTAATTCAGTCATTGTTGGAACTACTAGATTAATAAGTGGTTTATATTGCTTGAATGCAAATGTTTGTTTAGATTCTACTTCTATGGCATCAATTAATGCTGTCATTGGACACAAATGTTGAAGAATTGATGAGAACTTTTCCATGTTATGGCATCGGCGTTTGGGTCATATCTCCAAAGTGAGACTAGAAATGATGGTTAGACAAGGAATATTGCATGACCTAAACTTTTCTAACTTTGAATCCTATGTTAATTGCATTAAGGGAAAACTTCCTGTTAGAGCTAGGAAGAAAGGGGCTAATAAATATAAGACTATTTTGGAATTGATCCACACAGATATTAGTAGACCAATTACTCCTGCTGTTATGGGTAATTACAAATATTTTATAATCTTTATAGACGACTATTATAGATTCGGCTAGATTGATCAGTTGCATGAAAAATCTAACTCATTAGATGCCTTTAAGACATTTAAAGCTGCCATTGAATTAAAGTCTAGAAAGGTAATCAAGAGTGTAAGATCAAACAGAGGTGGAGAATATTATGGGAGGTATACTGAAACCGAGAGAAACCTTGGATCATTTGCTCTATTCTTACAGGAACAAGGAATTGAAGCTCAGTATACTATGCCTGGCACTTTACAACAAAATGGAGTTCCTGAGAGGTGTAATCATACCTTGATGGACATGGTTAGAAGCATGATCAGTCACTCTTCATTACCAGAATTTCTATGGGATGATGCCCTTAAGACAACAGCCTATGTCCTAAATCAAGTTCCGAGTAAGTCAGTTGAAAAGACACTGTATGAGTTTTTCACTGGTAAGAAGCCTAGTCTAAGGCACTTTCGCATGTGGGGTTGTAAAGCAGAAGTGAGACCTTATAATCTGAAGCTCTAGAAACTTGATTCTAGGACTGTTAGCAAATTCTTCATTGGGTATTGTTCAGGATCTAGAGGTTACAGATTTTATTGTCCTAGTCACACTACCAGGGTCATTGAATCTGACAGATTATTCTATTTTAAGGATGACTTGGACAATGGGAGTGGTGTTCCTAGAGTTATTAACCTGCATTGTGTGGATACCATCTTACCCATACCACCGTTGTCATCTCTACCTGTGGATCATTATATTAGAGATAACACTCTTATTGAGAATTTGATTGATCCCATTGTACAAGCTCTTATAACTGATGTAGGAGAACCAATCGTTAATTTGAGACGATCACAGAGGATTTGTAGACTTGCAATCTCAAATGACTATATAGTGTACTTGCAGGAATTTGAGTTAGACATTGTTGATGGCACAGATCCAGTTTCTTATAATGAGGCTGTGTCAAGATCTCATTCATCTGAGTGGTTGGAGGCTATGAATAATGAGATGTCATCCATATCCTGAACCATATGTGGGAATTAACTGAGTTACCAGATGGTTGTAAACCCATTGGTTGCAAATGGGTTTTTAAAACTAAAAGAGGGGCCAATGGTAAAGTTGAAAGATTCAAAGCCAGGCTTGTAGCTAATGGCTATAATCAGAAGGAAGGAATTGATTATACGGAAACATTCTCACCCGTATCTATTAAAGATGCCTTCAGAGTTATAATGGCTCTTATTGCACAGTTGGATCTTGAACTTCATTAGATGGATGTCAAAATAGCATTATTAAATGGCGATTTACTTGAGGATGTTTATATGACACAATTTGACGGATTCACTAAAGCAGGGAAAGAGCACTTAGTGTGCAAGTTGAAAAGGTCCATCTATGGGCTTAAACTGGCCTAAAGACAATGGTATTTGAAGTTTGATCAAATAATCACCTCACTTGATTTTACAAAGAATATTACTGATCAATGTATCTATAAAAAATTTGATAGAGACAACTTTATGATACTCGTGCTGTATGTTGACGACATACTGTTGGCCAATAACTCAGTGACTATATTAAATGAGATCAAACATGTTTTGTCATGTCACTTTGACGTGAAAGATCTTAGTGAAGCTTTTTTAGTCTTGGGAATTCAGATTCACCGTGATAGATCTTGTGGCACTCTTGGTTTATCTCAGGCAACCTACATAGATCGAGTGCTGAAGAAATTTAACATGCATGCTTGCGTTCTTGCGTTGCACCTGTACAGAAATGTGAAAGGTTGTCTAGATCATCTTGTCCCAAAGATGATGATTCAAAAATAGAAATGAATAAGATTCCATATGCATCTGTTGTTGGCAGCTTTATGTACACTCAGGTGTGCACACAACCAGATATTGCTTTCACTGTTAGTGTACTTGGTAGATACCTAAGTAATCCTAGTTCTGATCATTTGAGGGCTGCGAAGAAAGTTATGAGGTATCTACAAGGTACAAAACATCACATGCTTACTTCTAAAAGATCTAAGCCACTTGAAATTATGGGTTATTCAGATACTAACTATGCATCTTGTGTAGATGATCGTAAATCCACTTTAAATACATCTTCATGATGTCTGGAGGAGCTGTATCATGAAAGAGTTGTAAGCAATCAGTAACAGCTACCTCGACTATAGAGGCAGAGTATATCGCTTGTTATGAGGCTACCCACCAGGCCATATGGTTAAGGAAATTGATATTTAGCATGCATTTGGTTAATTCTACATCACGACCTCAAACCATATACTGCGATAATTCATCTGCTGTCAGCTTTTTTCATAATCATAGGAACTCCAGTCGCACTAAAACCTTGATGTTAAGTTCCTATTTGTCAGAAAAAAGGTTGCTGAATCTCAAACTCATTTGGTTCACATTCCTAATAAACATATGTTGGTGGATCCGTTGACCAAAGGCTTACCCATAAGAGTCTTTAAGAATCATGTGACTCACATGGGCGTTGTTGAAAATTTTGATGTAGCCTTGGTTTAGTGGGAGTCTAAATTAAGTTCTTAAAGGATTTTTGAATTGTAATTTGACATTTTGAATGTTACTTTGTATTCCATTCTATTCAGATAATGTAACTTATTTATGGAAATGTCAATATCACTTGATTCCCTATCAGTTTCAGTGATATTTATGTATAGTTTCACTTCTAAATTTTGTATGGTTTATAAATATGTACATATCCATGTGTTTATGTTGACATTATTATACCTGATTATGTATTCGTTTATTGATCTAATAACTTAATTAATGCTATCTATGTGGGAGATTGTTAGAATAATTTTAATATTTTATGGATTAGCATTGATTATTTTATTAGATTAATATCTTGTTAGGCAATTAATATTATAATTTGTAAACTATGAATGGATTGGGCTTTATTCTATTTGTAGATAATCGGTGATGAGTTCGATTATCTGTAAGCCCACTAGACAGAAACCCAACCCACAGCCCAAGAGTATTAATAATCATCCCGTCAGACTATTAATTTGATATTGTTACCCAGAGAGATTTAATAGGCTTATTTTTCTGATTAATTAAATGAGAAATCATTTTAAAGATTTTGAAGGATTTTATTTTAATAATATTGATTAATTATATTATTAAAATAAAACTCTATAAATAGCACACTAAAGCCCTAGTTTTGAACACATAATACTATTATTCTCTCTCTGCTGTCAAACACTCTGAGAGACGCTCTTAAGCATTGGGGGTTAAAACATTCTGACTCAACCAATACTCATAGTAATAATGTCGTCTTTATCAGGTCAGATTGTTAATATAATTTATTCTTCCTATTTGTGATCATGTATAATTACATGCTTTAATTTTGTTCTCATTAATTATTCACTTTTAAAGTCACATTCCCCCAATCAAGGTAACCGGTTTTTGTATTAGAAATCTGTTACTTAAAATATCTAATATTTTACCAATTGAAAATATAAGTTTTCTTTAGTTTCCTAATTTCTAAAAATGCTATATTATTTACCATTTAAAATAATATCTTTGAGGATTTAGATTATTATTATTTTGTATTATAGTCTTAGAATTGAAAAAGCCAGGACAATTAATAAGAAGAAAATTGAGATGATTCAAATGTCAAGAGCATGGTACTTGGATTTACAGCTAGATAGAGAAAAATAAACGAGAGGAAAAAGGAACAAAAAAATTCTAATATTTATCATTGATGGAATATATATATATATTTACCATCACTTCTTATCCCATTCTCTTCGATTCAGACATGTTGCAAGAAAAATAATATTTCAATTAAACTTCTCGACCTTTTTTAATCTTTCTTTATTACTCTTCAATTAAAAAAAAAAAAAATATATATATATATATATACACACACACAAACATATATATATATATATATATATATATATGCAACAAGGAATGCTGTAACATGTTAAACTATAAAAATTACGGCATCTCTGGCCAGATAACATATTAATCTATATATATCTTGATAGTATTTGGATTGGATTCACCTGAGCTCAAAATCACCCTACTTGTTAAGCTTTTAGATTGTGCTTGAGTACAAATTTACACTTAATTATATTTGCAAAACATAAAACAAAATGCAGAAAAGTATTTTATTGTGGATTACAATCGTATAGTCAAGTCTGTAAAAATATATGGTCCCACTGCGGTTTACAATTTAGAACCTTGTTGGTTGTCACTCAAGTCTTGAGGGGATAACACTGATTTTAACATGTGACTTTGAAATTGCGTCCTTCGTGGTCCCCAATCTAGATTCATAATATATTTTTTAAAAAATTATTGTACACCGTTTAATATTAATTATCAAATTAAAATTTTTCATTTTATTAATTTAGTTATCAAATTTAGTTTTTGAATAGAAAATACACTGTTAAAATTTGTACATTTCTTCTCAAAAAAATATATAAATAATTTTGAAAATGTATTTGCCAGTATAATATAATACACTTACATAACAGTTTCCAATAATATGCTAACTCAATTAAATTATAAAAAATATAAAAATTTTACATATAATAATAAATAATTTTTTATAATTTGATTAAACTCACGTATTATGAATAGAAGTGTGATGTAACATTTGGGGTGTGGTTCTTCTCTTGTAAAATTTTCTAGTTATTTTCTTCAGTAAGCCTTGCAGCTGTCTTATTCATCCAGCGGCTGAAATGAAGCCACATTGCATGGCAGGAAAGTGAAACGATGCATTTTGCCTTTTAAAAAAAAAAAAAGAAAAAAGAAAGACTCCCGGTCAAAACAACGTTGTGTTGTGTTATAACCTGTAAATGAGCTCAGCCGTTCGATTCATCCTATGGCTCTAATTAAGTCATGTTTCAAGGGAGTCCAAATGCACCATTTGCCTTAAGTGAAACGGTGCGTTTTAGCCTCTTTTTTTTTTTAACATCGTCGTTTTACATTAAAGGGTTTTTTTTTTTTTAAAATATGGCGAGATAGCATGGCGTCGTTGCTGCCAATGTGGATGCGGGGGGTCGTCTTCTTCGTTCAACCTGGTCTCCGGTGATTCGTATTTGGCGCGAAAACAAGGAGAGCAAAAACTAGCGGGCAAGTCTGCAGGCAACGGGGAGAATTTGATGTTCGTGCTCATTGCAATCTCTGTGGGCTATGTTTGAACTGTTAGACGAAGGAAGAGGCCTAGTTCTTAGAGAGAGAAGCAGTTTGAATCCTGTTTTACAGAAGGAGAAGTGAGGAAGGAAGACGTGATACAGAGAGGAAACAACGATTCCTGCAATCCATTTTGTATATAGTGAATCACAGCAGAAGACGCTCATTTTCACTAGGGAAAATACACACTGGAAGAGGTCAAAATTCTAGAGAAAGAGAGAGAGAGAAAGCACACCATTAATAGGGGATTCGTAAAGGGATAGGGGTAGAATAAAACTTCAAACTATATGCTTGATAAAGTCCTAGTCATCTGTGCATTATTCCTTTCGCGGCTGGTTATGACATGAGGCTTTGGTTTCTGTGTATCTGAGGCTTGGTTTTCACTGTATATGCGGCTTGGTTGACTGTTTCTACTTATCCATACTGCAAAGTGCTTCCATAGTTCAGAGAGATAGTTTCATGCCATTATTTTGCTTTGATAAATACTGGGTAGCAATTTATACAATAATGGAATATACAATATTTAAAGTTTTGTGAGCATATACCTGAAAAACGTCTATGATATGTAGTATATTTATGTTGATATATGTATTTATTTTGGCACTAATTCATCTTGATATTTGTATTTATTTTGGCAATAATGATATATTAATAAATTGTGGGAATATTTGTTTTAATGTGACAGGAAGGTGACTGGACATATAATGCAAATACATACACATGTGGGACAGTTAGTCAAAGTAGGTGGATTTGAGAAGTGAGGATGGAACAACCAATGTAGGTATTATAATTTTGAATGAAAAAATGGTATTGCCAGACATGGTGTTCTAAATCCATTTGTGTTGACAATATCTAGAGACGAAGGTACCTCTACTGTTGAATTAACCAATGACAACAACATCAAAGTTGAAGGGAAGTCAAGTGTTTGGATGGAATTTGATAATATGGATGTGGCTTGGCAGTTTTAGTCCAATTATAGCTTGCGAGTTGGATTTAGAGTTAGAAAATAGTACCTGAACAAAAATAAAAAAACTGGAATTGTGACTTCATTTAAATTTGTTTGCTATAAAGAATGAGTACGAAAGCAAGACAAAAGATATACTCCAATTACTAATCATCGACTTGAAACTACAACAAATTGTCAAGTCAGAATGAACCTTGTAATGAATAAGGGGAAATACACAATCAATGAGTTTGTAGAGACTCATAATCACCCTCTTCAGCTTCTAGAGACTACACATATGTTGGCATCCCATCGTGGTATATCTGAAGTTTAGGCACATGAGCTAGAATTGGTAGAGGACTCAGGACTGAAACAAAAAGCCGCATTTGGATTGATGAGCACATATGTTAGCGTTAAGACCAATCTTGGTTTTACACGATTAGATGCAAAAAATCATCTCAGATGCAGAAGATAATGTAGTATGGTTTATGGAGAGGTAAGGATGCTATTGCAATATTTTCAGGAATAATTGATTAATAACTCATCATTCTTTCATGCCTATCAAGTAGATGCTGAGGAACAGATAACAAATTTTTTTTGGGCGGACGCACATATGATTATTGGCTACGCATATTTTGGTGATGTAATCTCGCTTGACACAACATACAAAAACAAATCGTGCACAGAGACCCCTTACACTATTCTCTGGATTCAACCATTACAGGCAAGCAGTAGTCTTTAGAGCGGTATTAATGTATGATGAGACTATTAAGTCGTTTAAGTGGTTATTTCAAACATTCTTGTCAGCTCATGGAAATAAGAAACTGCAAACCATTTTCACCGATCAGGACCAAGCAATGGCCAAAGCTTTAGGTGAGCGTAGAATGTTTATATCTTAAATGAACAGAATACAACGACGTCATATATTAAAAGTTTAACTCTTTTTTGTTTCTAACAAGTGAGGTGATGCTCGATACTCGCCATGGCTTGTGCACATGGCACTTGATGTAGAATGGAATAAAAAACATGGGTAATTTGATGAAGGACGGATCTCAATTCATGACCGATTTTAAGAAATACATGTACCAGTATGATGATGAATCTGACTTTGAGACAACCTGGGCAAAGATGTTGTTAGACTATAATGTTCAGGAGAATAGCTGGTTGAAATCCATATATCCCTATAAGGCAAAATGGTTGCGTGTCATATGAAACAAGCTTTCACATTGGGCATTAGAAGCACACAGTTGAGTGAGAGTCTCAACTCTGCCTTTAAGTCTTCCATGAAATCGAATGTGAATATTATGCAATTTTTAAAACTATTTGAACGAGTAGTGGAGGAGAAACAGTACAATGAGTTGAAGAGTGAGTTCGATGCTCAGCATAAGCTTCCATAGTTGAGTTATCAGCATTCATCTATTCTAAATCAAGCTGCCTGAATATACACACACACAATGTTCACCTTGTTCCAGCAGGAGTTTGATTTACTTTTTGCTGTCTTTATTCGACATAGGCATAAAAATCCACATATGTTAGTTACATTTTATCTATGGCTCACTAGGAAGGTTCATGGCAGGTTATATTTGATCCTATTCAGAAGATTGTCTCTTGCAGCTGCAAAAAGTTTAACACATTTTGAATATTATGTAGCCATATTTTGAAGGTGTTCGTTATGTTAGAAGTTGACCAAGTGCCTAAACAATATCTCCTAAGCTGATGAACAAAAATGGCACATAACAGTAGCATGATGTATGAGGGAAAGAGGTCAAAAGAGACCCCAAACTAGCCAGTACACGGTGGTATAGACGACTATGTTCTAAAGCTATTAGATTAGCATATGAAGTGGCGACATGTGAAGAGTTGCGATCCCTTGTCGATGAAAGTTTAGATGACCAATGCAAAAAAGTGATTAGTACTCGTTTAGGGCAACAGAACCTCTGTGATGAAACCAATCAGCCTATTGAACAAACGTTCATAAGCATGGGCCAGGCGAAGTGATTTAAGATGAGAGATAGGTTTAAGTTTCGAAAAAGACCGAAGACTTGGGTAGAGCTTCAAGGTCATAAGAGGCGAAAGGCTGCAAAAACCAGACATTCACAATAATAACCACAACCATTACATAAACTTAGTATTTGTTTAAGTCGTTAATTTATTGGTTCCATCTCATGTAATGGTAATAATAATTTTCCTTGCCTTCACTCTCAGGAATCATCGGGTTTGTTATTCTACGGAGTATTATGTTCAGCACCTCTTGCAGCTACTTACGAGGATCGGCCTGGAAATGAGAATCCATTCACATTTACAAGCCTTTTAATGGTAATTTTGATTTAATAGGTATTCATTTGTATTCTTCCTTATACTCACTCGTTTATATTGTTTCTCATGTACAGGAGCAACTAGACGTTGGGCCACAGTCCCTAGAAGATCAAGATATCTAGGTATACCTGTGCAATTGCATCATTTTTTATATGCTTGATAGCTATGTGTATTTTTTTGTCTTCATGAGTACTCATTTTTTGGGGGTTGAGCTACTTTTAATGGTTGGAATGCTCAACAGCTATGTATATTCTTGTTGCATTTGTAAGTACTCATTTTTTTAGGGTTGAGCTACTTTTAATTATTGGAATGCTCAACAACTATGTATATTCTTTTGTATTTGTAAGTACTTTTTTTTTAGGGTTGAGCTACTTTTAATGATTGGAATGCTCAACAACTGTATTATTTTGGTGTAAATAGTATTTTTTGAGTACTGGGCATCTGTACTTTTTGGGGTACTGGGCATGCGTTAATAGTATACAAGTACGAAAGTACAATTGCAACCAAAGAACTCAAATGTATTATTTACTAAATGGTTGAGTACAAATATGTTGATCTGGTAGCATCACTACAGTTCTGAATGACTACAGACTACACTTTACATTACATTACAATTAAGTTACAATAACAACATAATTCAGAATATTCCTATTCAACAATTGCATGTCACTTGTTCTTGTTGGACGTGTATTCTTTCTACTTCAAATCATCTGATAGAATTCCTGCTGTGTTCCATGTTAGTGGGTTGCTAAACCTTGGAAATGGTTGAAATCATCTGATAGAATTCTTCCCAATAGCTGCCATGGAGATGTGTAGCTTAAATTTCTGTCACAGCTAAAACTTGAACAAAAAATAGTACAAGTATCTCTAGTAAAACACATGAATGTACTATGCAAGAGGAGCAAGAAAACAAAAGCCAACACCAAATGAAAAATTAAGGGTCTAACTTTAATAGAGTTTCAAAGTAATTTTAATCCATAATCTATGTTGCTGATTTCTAGACCCTAAAATACAAGTGTTTAGAACTGAGTCCTAATAGTAAAGGTCTCCCTAAATTTTTTAAGGGTATTTTATAAAATGGTTCTAGGCTAAAACTAAGTGTGTTGTCTCATTGGGTTTTATAATGATTTTAGGTCTTATTCTTGTTTTCTATGCAATTAAGGTCCATTAGTTTTGAAATTTCTATTTTGTGTGTTTTACACAGCAAAATTAATATCTCCTTGGTTCACTAACAGAATTAAACCCTAGTTGTGACATCTAAAGAACTTAGTATCAGCTTTGGAAAGAAAATTGCCTTGGAATACAAACCAAAAAGATTCTTCACTAGATAGGATTTCATTTCACAATCTATGGTTCCATTTTAAAAGCTTTGGACTGAAGTTATGCATAACTCTATGTTGGTGAATTCTAGACCCTAAAATACAAGTGTTCAGAATTGAGTCCTAAGATAGGATTTCATTTGACAATCTATGGTTCCATTTTTTTATTTGAAAGTGAACCCTTGATGCAGGACAGGAAGGTAAATAACAGAAAAATAGCAAAAATATAAGCAATCTAATATTAGTTCAAGTTTATCAATAACAAGGACTAACTTTTTTATTTCACCATAGTCCTAAGATAAACACAATAAAAATCATAATCCAAATTAAATACTAGAAGAAATAAAATCTCCCCAAAGTCAAACATCTTTACTAATAATTCCTAATTAAATTCCAACTTGCCTCAATTATCTAATTATAATCCATATATTCCAAAGGTAATTACATCATTATTAGATAATAAATAAATAATAATTCTATCTCCTAGGAGAGCAAGTGTAAACAATTGGGAGGCCTATGAAGCAAACTCTTAACAGCACAAGCAATAGCACTAATTCATGTACCTGAGCCAAACACTTGAATGTAAGAAGGCAACCTATGAGCACATCGATATATCCCCAATCCACAAGGGGAAGGCTGGGTATCCACCCTCAGGAGGAGGCTTCAGAGATGGAGGTAAATTGCCCCATGACATTCTCATACTATGTTGCACCATATTTCCAGTATATCACATTTAAAAGAACATGTAGGAACCAAACCATTTGTTAAACCAAAAGAATACCACAATAAAATAAATAATTGTCTCATTTGTTTTGCTTTTGCATATGCATCCAGAATTGTTATAGGCAATAACTAATACCAACAGAAACACTACTATCTTATACAATAGCAGTTGAAATCGATATCAGACATAAATCCCTACTATACAGCCCAACACTAAGCTACATAGTAAAATCAAGCCAAATCCATTGCTGATATTCTACATAAATTCAAACCCATAAAGCAACAACAGTATCTAATAACTTGTTAGTCCTCATACCTAATCATCAATTAACTTAAGTTCACCTATTGTGGAGCTTCTGCCAGCCAAATGAGCCCCCATGGTTATTGCTGCTGACTATATATTATCAGAAAACATAACAAAATCTATGATACAGTAACAGTACCAAAAGAACATAATTTAATCCATCCTACAATAACAAATAGCCAAACCTAATTGGATTACAATTCTATTTTATTTTTTGACTGTTATAAAATAGGTCTCTTGTATCATATATTCGGAAGGAGTCCAATTAGATTGGGTAATAAGGTGAACAATAAGCAACCTGACAAGTATGAATTCCCACAGTTTACATGGAATGGTTCGGTTCGATTCTTGATTGTTTTGAACTTTTGAGAATGTATCAAAACAAAAAGGGCATAAATCAAGAAATGCAAGATACATAGATACATATGAATATAGAGTTCTCTCATGCTTCCAGACTCTGATGATCGAGTTTAATATAAAGCAAGGAGAGGAAAAGGAGAATCAAGCACATTCAATGACGGCATAATTAAGTCTGAATCATTCGGGAATGGTTGAAGAAGAAGAAAGCTATAACAGTATATTTAATAATGCAAAATTAAATTTGATAACTAAATTAGTAAAATTAAAAATTTTAATATGACAATCCTTGTTAAACAAATTACTTGATCCAAAATATACAACATTTCTTAAAATAATGGAGATCATCTAGATTGGGGACCACCAAGAACAAAAGTTTAGAGTCATGTGATTAAATCAATTTTACCCCCAAGACTTGAGTAACAAGGTTATAAAATGTGGATCAATTTTACCCCCGAGTACGATGCATCTTCAGTCTCACTATTTTGGAAGATAGCATTCCCAATGACCCACCATAAAGGTTTCATTTATCTGGCCACCATATGAAACATCAATAAATACAATTCGCTCAATTTGTTCACGTCTCTCTTAAGTTTTGATATATCATTCTCATTTGTTTCTTCCATCCATGAATCACTAAGCCACCACCACTTACTAGTATCGAGTTCGCTCTATAAATAGAACCCTTCATCCTCTCTTTCCCACACCACCACATCACACAGAAGAAAACCCTTTGTCTTTCATAGCCAAATCATCTCACGCTATAATGAATGCCACCACTTCCTCAAAACTCCCTTCAGCCACTGCGGACTAGGTTGACACTGATGGCAATCCCATTAGAACTGGTGGCGCATACTACATCCTCCCATACATTTGGGCACAAGGTGGTGGCATGGGCCTAGCCACTACAGGCAATGAATCATGCCCACTTAGTGTTGTCCAGTTATTCTCTGAAGTCGACAATGGCTTGCCTACGATAATCTCTTCTCCATACAGAATTGCTTTTCTCCCAACAAACTTTAATCTGGAATTCTCCTTCCAAGCAGTACCAATCTGTGCTTCCGAACCGGCGAAGTGAACGATTGTGGAGGGAGAAGACGAGACAAAGTATGTAAAAATCGCTGGGTATGAAAACACTGTGAAAGGTTGGTTTCAAATTCAGAAGTATCATGCCGCTACCTACAAGATTGTGTTCTGTCCCACTGATGAAGAGACTTGCATGGATATTGGGATTTCCAAGGATCATAATGGAAATAGGCTTTTGGCTACCACTGATAGCAACCCACTTGTTGTTGTGTTCCAGAAAGCTGAATCATCTGCAGCTGTAGCATGATGAGGTTGATATTGAAGTGTTATAATATGGCCACTTGCTAGCTAGTGCATAAGATGATGTGCAGGAAGTTTAGATAATTCCTAGCACCTTGTTATTACTCAATAAAATTGTGCTGGCCCTGTTAATTCTAAGACTATAATACAAAATAACAATAATCAAACGTTGCAGTTGCAATCGGTAAAATATTATATACTATACAATTTTTAGAAATTAGGAGAAAAAATTCATTTTCAATCGGTAAATATTAAATCTTTTAAGTAAAATTTTTCTGTCACAAAAATCAATTACCTTGACTTGAGGGATGTGTTCAAAGTATTTAACTTATTTTAAAAGAGTGTAATTAATTGAATTAGTTTTAGTTAATCACAAAAAATAAAGGTCACAAACCACAGTACGTGTTGATCTGTCCTCTTTAACTCTTACTGGCAACAACTCAAGCATTTTACATCATGTGAAGCCTTATCTATTTCCTTATCCATCCTATTTTTTCTCTGAGTGGTCGGGGTTTTCTTGAAAGGAAGATTAAATATAAGTCTTCGTTATGCTGTTTTAATTTTACGCTCATTTATTTTGATATCAAAAGAGGAACTATATTAACTTTATATGATATGAATAAACCGTAATTAGATTTTTTTAAAATCATTGTATTTTTATATATTTATCTAATATAATAAATATTAAATATCTATATATATATATACTCTATTCATTAAAATTTCAAATTAAATTTGATTTAAATAGTAAACTGTTATAAAAAAAAAAAAATGCCCTCACTTTCTCACTCTCCCACGCAATTTTTTTATTTTTTAATAATGTACTTTATAGTATATGGAAAGCATTTTTTTGTTCTTTAATATTCATTTAAGAGCTATTCAACAATTTAAAATTAAAGGATAAAAACAAATCTTTTAAACCCTAAAAATGCATTGAAAAAAAAATCCATTGCTGTAAATGATGTTGATATAATTTTAACTTTCTGTAATATATATCATATATCCCTGCAACTATAATAAACAATTAAATGTCCAATGATTGATACAAAAATATATATTCACTATGTCTTATCTTAAGTACTAATAGTCCTTGCATCAGTACATGGAGCATTTGCAGATAGAATGTCGTGCTTGAGGCAAAATTTTAATATAGCATTCATGTCACTCTCCTGCAAAAACAAAATAGGAAGTTAAACTACGTATGGGTAGGTCCTCCATTTGAACATTCATGGAATTAGATATATAAATTATATAGTAATATTAATTTAAATTGAAACTACTAAGGTTAATTCAGTAACTACATAATTTGACATGATTAAGTTAGCTTTTAATTTCGTCAATTGAAATAAAATTATATAGATTATAGTCTTAATGGGAAGAACGAGACAACCAAATTAACTCAAAGAGGAATAAAACAACCAATACCTATTGATTTGGATTGATCAAACATGGTAATTTATACGTAGTTTACTACATAATATATCAAATAAGCCTTTGTAGCTAGAGATTAAACTTAATCCAATATATACCTCTTCTAGATGAGTACAATACAGATAAAGTCAAAGAAAACCTTATGAGACTAAAAGTATCATATGACAATTGAACAAATCCACTAATCATAATTATAATGTCATTTTCTATCCCAAAGTGACATGATATAATCACCCCTAAATTAGTCTAATATAAACTACTTCTTTTATGAATAGTTTTTAAAAATGCACTTTATTACATTGATTACATTCAGCATTTAATTAGAGTATTGTGCAAAGTCAAATTTAATTTATTTTAAGTCGGGCACTTATTATCTTTACTTACCTTAATATCTCATTAAGATGATGTTATTATTCATTAATTGATAATTAATCATTTTTTATGCATCATATATAAGTAACATGAAAGGGAATAATATATTAATATTGTCTATATTCTATTTTATATATATAAGAAGGAACGGAAATAATTTAGAAAGAATACGAATCCACAACTAATCTACTTAAGGGCAAAGGACCTGGATCAAATTTGGTTGAAATCTTTACTCTGTATCAAAAGGAGATGTAACTTATACCAACAAAAAAAAATATTAAAACCATGGAAAAAGAGAGAAAGAGAGTTAGAAACCTCCCATGTTTCTAAAATCTAAGGCCACAAGTCACATGGAAATAGCCGTGATGCTATTGAGCATGTTACACCCTAACTAAGTATAATTGGCACAAAGAATGAAGTAAATCATGCCTCCACAAATCTAAAAAGTCAGAGACCCTAAACATTTTAATGATAACCCTACCAAATGATAATTGCTAGATTATGCCAATCTATAATCATATTATTCATTATAGATTTCATGTGAAAATTTTGACAAAGTCCTATCTAAAATATGGACTCCCTAAATTATCCACAACTAAGACTTGTAAGTCAATAAGTAAGAGAGCTCCACTCTCACAAAATTTACCACCAAACAATCACAAATATACAACAAAGTAACCAATTTTATGCTTGTGACAATTGGATCTACTAGATCATAAAATTTACAATGTTTAATATCAACAATAAATAAATTGCATCATTGCGGACAATGCAAGGCTTACCTAGGGATATTTAACTTGACTCTGTGTAGCAAAAGGTTCTACGATCAACGTTGCTCTTTGAAAAACATAAAGATAATAAGAGTGAGTGAAAACACTTAATGAGGAAATACCACTAACTATACTTTAAATGGAACATATGGGAGCAATTTAGCTTTTCATTAATCAATTATTTATCTTTGAAATTTGCACATGAACAAGTAATTATTCACAAAGTACAATTAATGAGAATTTATCCATATTCATATGAAACTCAGTAAAAAATACAAAATATAGTGTGAAAACATGAATTAGATTTTTAATTCAACATAAATGAAACTTGCAGAAATCGATATAGTATGGAACATCAAACAAAACTAACAAAATATTAGAAAATCAAAGCTAGTTCAAGGCTAGTGTTATAAAAATAGAACATATATCCGACAATAGCATTGAGCCTTGAATAATCAAGATGTTAAACATATGCCTTAGTTAGATAATAAAAATCATATCAGATTCACATGTGTTGACCCACACACGAGACTAGTATCAGCCCTACTAGTTGGGGTTTAGAATCATAGTGTACCATGGCTAATGTCTATTGTCATTAGCTGTAAGGTTCTGAACTAGATATGTTATCAATAATTCTTTTACAGAAATAAATATATAATCAAACATTTTTAAAAAATTTAGAAACAAAAAAATTCATAAATCTATAGTCAAAGAGATTTAAAAACCCAAAATTAGAGAAATTCAAAAATTCTATATAAGAGGAAATTCAGAAATACAGAACTAAAGTCATTAGAAGTACAGAATTAGATTTCTTCACAAATACAAAATCAGAGTTTTTCATAAATCTAGAGTTTTCAAAATACCCAAAATCATTGTAGGTTGGTTGATCTAGACTTAAGTTTATTAAAAACAAAAAACAAAATCAGGTTATTTCTAAATTTCATAATCAATGTAAATTAGAATCCAAAATGTACATATATGTAAGTGTTAATTGCAAAGTTAAACCAGGTACCAAAAGAAGTTGTATAACACATTACCTTGAAGTTGCAAAAGCATTCAAAAAGAAGTCTTAAGAAGAAAACAATATATCTAAGGATGTTTGTTTCATAAAAATAGCTAATTGAACAGTACGTAAATTTGCAAAGAATGGTATTGAAATGTAGAAAATAGAAATAGTTAGCAATATCTACTCACCTAGTGAGAAGTACACAAACCTTTCCTTAAAACCTTCAACCATTCACTTGATCATGATTAGTAAATAAAGTAATGCACTCTCAACTTCCATTATTTAGGAATAATATAACTAATTCCATAAAATTTATTTAACTTATACGTTGCTCAAATATATGCCTTAATATCTATAATTCTTGTATTGTCAAATATAACATTCTATAGTTATCATTGGTTTCATTGTAATTCTTACTTTTTATTTCAAAATCCAAATTCTTAATAACAGTCATTTGAACTGGTTGGATGACATGCTTACTTAATCCAATTGAGGAACATCATAAGGGTCCTATATAACTTATTAACGTAGACTTAATTCATTCAAAATTTAGATTTCTAATTCCATTTCAAAACACTTTCTATAAGATTTTTATCCAACTTCCATCTTTAGCATCACTAACAATTCATTTCATCAATGGCCTGGAAATGATATCTCTTTAGCCCTAAATTTATTCATAACATTTATTATTTAGTGCCTTAAATTTTCTCTAGTATGTTTTATTATATCATTATTCCAAATTCAGATATTTATCAATTTCACCATGTGTGCTTAGAGATCAACCAACCGAGTTCCAAAATTTCTTATAAAATTATAATAATCATCTATACTCCTTAATCAACTCTCACATTGTTTTCCATTCCTCTTTCCTTCCTTTTACATCAATGAAAATCCAAGAAAATTATGAAAAATTATGAAATTCACTTACAACTCTAAACAGTAACTCTTGTTGGCCTTAACCCTTCCCTTAGATGCTTAATGAAGCTAAAGGAGTCTAACAACTTTGGAATTTACCTAGGATATGAAGCCCCAACTCAATTGGATGAAATCACACCAAACTAAGCTCTAAATTCCACTTTTCATGTCTGAACAGTATCAAATTTGAAGTTTTTCAATTCTGAGTGAAATTGATGAAATTGATTAATTAAAATAAGAGAGAAAGCTTTGAATATCATCTTATAAGTGATGTCCTATATCAATTCGACAAAATCACGCCCAAAGCAAGTTTAAACTCCAAATTACTTTAGTTTAATGCTGTAGAAAGTGATTTCATGATTATGAGAAACTTATATGTGATTAATCAATGCAAATGGCATAAAGATGTTTAGAAATCAACCTAGAAGTTTAACCCTATGGAAATTTGAAGAGAATCATACTGATTTTGTCACACCCCTAATAAAAGAAATGTGACCGGCTCAAAGAACAAAATAAAACCCGCCTTCGCAAACTGAAAAATTCAAATAGCCTAAATAGAATAATGACAAGCATACCAAATGATACTTGCTAAATAATACCATTCCATAAGCATAGTATTCACTATTTAGCTTTCATGTGAATATTTCAACAAAGTTCCCTTTGATGAAATTTTCACAACAAAAAAATATATAAACCAATAGAAATAGAGCTCAGCTTGTGATGATAGCAGCTTCAAGAATGTAAGATAATATAATAATTAACAACAAAGTCAATGTTGTCCTTGCGGAATAATGCACGACTCACTGACAAGTCATTAACTAACTATGCATTATAGAGGGAGTTATAGGTCAGCACTACTGCCTAAAAACATAAAGAAGTGAATGACAACACTTAGTGAGTAAATAATACTACCTATGTTAAGAAAGGGCAAGCCAAGGGCTCCAAAATCTTTTTTTCCAGCAAATAGAAAATTCATTATACCATCGACAAGGAATGAGAATCAATATTGATTATTCAAAATTTAAATAAAGACATCGTCTGTGTAAGCTCAAGAAGTCAAAACATGATCAAATCATCATTTCTAAATCAAATAAATAAATGAGAATAGTTTAATAGAGCATAATAGAAAGCATCTAAATAGAACCAAAACAGTATATAAACATAGAACACACAACTCGCGAAGAGCAAATCATCATAGATATAGAGCACATAGCTCACAAAATTTGAAATCTTAGATGTAAAGTACACAACTTACGAAGGATAAATCACCATAAATATATAAAGTACACAGTTCACATAAATCAGAAATCTTATAAGTAGAGCACACAACGTAGAAGGGTAGATCACTACATATATAGAGCACACAGCTTATAGAAATAAAAAATCATAGACACTGAGCACACTATTCGCAAGGGTAAATCACCCTAAATATAAAGCACATAATTCATAGAAATCATGAATCTCAGATGACATAGCTCGTGAAAGGTAAATCACTATAGATATAGAGCACATATCTCACATAAATCAGAAATCTCTTACACAGAGCACACAATTCGCGAAGGGTAAATCAACACATATATAGAGCATATAGCTCTCAAAAATTAGAAATCTCAAACATAGAGCACATAACTTATGAAGGATAAATTACCATAGATGTAAAGCACACAACTCATAGAACACAAAAGTTCCTTACTTACAATCTCTACTACCACTTGTCAAATAAAGTAAGCTTTATTACCCTAAAACCAAAATATATGACCTTAATGTCATACACTAGGTAATATTACTTACTCAAATCCCCATTTCCAATATTTACTTCTCTCATTAGAAATTCATTTTCATTCCCTTAAGGGTTTAATTTCCAAGGCTAACATATGCATACATGTACAACTAGGGAGAGTGCCCAAGATTTCATGTTCTTAAATCTAAGTAATTTCCATTAATAGAAAATTAACTGCCATCAAATCCAATATATAAATACATGCATGCATATATAATCCATTCTTAGGCTTTCTCAACTTGCTAAATTTCTCTACTTTCATTTTCTATTAATAGAATTTTGCAACATGAAAACATTAAAGCTTCTTAACATACAAATGGCACTAAATGCATTTACCAAACCTTATTAACTATAAGAAAAAAATTCATCACTGCTTAAGCATTAAAGGAAGATTTTTAGCAACAACTATTAAAAGTTACTGTTGGAAGCCAAATTTTAGGTGGCAACTTTCATAGTCACCACTAAAAGTCAAATTTTCAATGACAACTACAAAAGGTCACCATGGAAAATCATAAACTATGGGTGGCAACTAGAGAAAGTTGCCACTAAAATTTTGAATTTATGTGACAACTTTTGTGGCTACCACTGAAAGTCAAACATTTCAATGACAATTATGAAAGGTCGCCATTGAAAGTCTAACTTTCAATAGTAGCTTATATAGTAGATAATAAAAGTTAGACTTTTGGTGGCGACTGTTAGATGTCACAGCTACATGTTAGACTTTAGGTGGCAACTTTAAAAGTCATAGCAAAAAATCGTCATTGAAAGAATTTTTTGTTGTATGGTTCTAACAAGGGAGATTTGAGGAATTGCACAAATTTGACGATATATCTAATATTGAAAAATTGAACTCTGTAGCTAAATTGATAAAATTGAAAGTTTTAATTTGTGGGTCAATATTAAACAAATTACATGATCCAAACGTGTACAATATTTCTTTAAAAGATGTAGAGACCACAATGGAAGCATAAATTGTTACGTGACCAAGGACACAAATTCTAAGTCACGTGACCAAATCAATTCTACTCCAAGACTTGAGTAACGTGGTTCCAATTTGTGAACCACAATGGAACCATAAATTGTTACTATTTTAGTACATTTAATTAATTACAATGAATATACGATTGTAATCCACAATAAAATATTTTTCCTGCATTTTGTCGTATATTTTGTAATTATGCACGTGCTGATTTAATTATCTACAAGTGTGAACTCAAGCACAATTTAGAACCATAGCAAGTAGTACTATTTTGAGTTGATCATAAGTCTAAACGAATTACAATCTAGCTTATTAGTTAGGAGAATTTCAAAGCTCAAGGATATATTTAGATTGAAGAGAAAGAAAGAACGAAAAAAGAGAAAAATTTTAATTGAAATGTTTGTTTTCGTGGAACGTGTCTTAATTAAAAAGAATGTGATAAGAAATGAAGATAGAAGTATATATGCAAATATTTTCATCAAAGATCAAAATAAAATTTTTTTAATTCCTTTCTCATCTCATATATTTTTCAGTCTAAATGTATAAATCCAAGTACCATGCCCTTATGCATTTAAATCATCTCCATTTTCTTCCTATCAATGTCGAAAGAAAAAATATGGACTGGATCTACGTAATTCATCGTATACCTAAATGTGGGATATAAATTGCGTTTTGATCTTTGTAAGATAGCATTCCCAATGACCCACGATAACTAGCTTTCATTGATCCGGTGACCCTTCTAAACATCAATAAATATAATTCACTCAAATTGTTCAATTGTCTCTCCTGGGTTTTGATATATTCCTTTCCATTTTGTCGTACTTACATCTACAAATCCCTAAACCATCACTCACTAGTATTGAGTTCGCTCCATAAATAGAACCCTTCATCCTCTCGATTCCACACAGCCATATCATATAGAAGAAAACAATTTCTCTCTCATAGCTAAATCATCTCAAGAAATAATGATCAATCCCACCATGATTTCCCTCTTCAGTCTTCTTGCCTTTACCTTTTCAAAACTTGCTTCAGCCACATTAGACTTAGTTGATACTGATGGCAACCCCATTAAAAGTGGTGATACATACTACATCCTACCATATCTCTAGGGAAAAGGTGGTGGCATGGGCTTAGCCACTACTGGCAATTAAACAGGCCCACTTAGTGTTGTCCAGTTGGTCTCTAAACTCAAAAATGGCTTGCCTATAAGAATCTATTCCCCATACAAAATTATTTATCTCTGAACAAACTTTATTCTGAAATTCTCCTTCTTGTTGCACCAATCTATGCATCCGCGCCTGCGAAGTAGACAATTGCAGAGGGAGAAGACATGATAAAGTATGTGAAAATCATTGGCATGAAAATACTGTGA
Source organism: Delonix regia (assembly GCA_037074485.1). Classification (NCBI taxonomy): domain Eukaryota; kingdom Viridiplantae; phylum Streptophyta; class Magnoliopsida; order Fabales; family Fabaceae; genus Delonix; species Delonix regia. The sequence goes on from CM073459.1 coordinate 12,593,767, forward strand.
AAGGTTGGTATCAAATTCAGAAATATTGGGCCACGACTTATAAGATTGTGTTTTGTCCCACTGATGATGAGACCTGCGTAGATATTGGGATTTCTAGGAATCATAATGGAAATAGGCGTCTGGTTGTTACTGATGGCAACCCTTTTGCTATTGTGTTCCAGAAAGTTGAATTATGTTCTGCAACATGACGAGGTTGATAACAAAGTGTAATAAAATGGCCACTGGGTGGCTAGTGCATAAGATGATGTGCATGAAGTTTTGATAATTCCCAGCACATAGTTATTACTAAATAAATTGTGTTGGCTTTTTTATTCTAAGACTATAATACAAAATAATAATAATAATTTAAATCAGTAGTCACTAAAAATATTATTTTTAAATACTATAAAATACATAATTAAGAAATTAGGAAACAAAAAAGGACATATTTTCTATTGGTAAAATATTAGATTTTTTTTAGTTATAGTTCTCTATCACAAAAACCAGTTACCTTGACTAGAGGGATGTGATTTTAAAGTTATTTTATAAGTGAGTAATTAATTGTATTAGTTTTAGTGAATCACAAGAAATAAAGGCCAGAAATCACAATATGTGTTGACATATCCTCTGTCGCTCTAGCTGGTACCAACTGAAGCATTCTACGTCACATGAAGTCTAATCTATGTCCTTATCTTTGTTGCAATTTTTTAGTTTTGAGATCAAGAGATAAACTATATTAATTTTTTAAAATAAATAAAAACAATAATAAGATTTTCAAATAAAATCATTTTTAGATATTTGTCTATTATATATATTCTAATCATTAAAATTTTAAATTAATTTTGGTTTAAATAATTTAAACTTATAAATAAATGCCCTCACTTTCCCACTCTCCCCAATACCCATCCTTGGCTACCATTCCACACCTTCTGCACTTTCTACACAGATATATATTAGAATAATTTTAATATTTTATAGATTAGCATTAATTATTCAATTAAATTAATATCTTATTATTACTTATTAGGCAACTAATGTTATAATTTGTAAACTATGAATGGATTGAGTTTTAATTTGTGGATAATTGGTGATAGGTTCAATTATCCATAAATCCACTGGGCAAAAACTCAACCCACAACCCAAGAACATTAGTAATCATTCCATCATATTACTAATTTGATATTGTTACCCGAGAGATTTAATGGGGTTATTTTTCTAATTAATTAAACAAGAAATCATTTTAAAGATTTTGAAGGATTTTATTTTAATAATATTAATTAAATATATTATTAAAATAAAACTCTATAAATAGCACATTGAAGAGTTAATTTCACACACACTAAAATACGATCATTCTCTCTGGTCGTCAAACACTTAGAGACTCTATTGGTCATTGGGGGTTGAAATATTCTGACTTAACTAATACACATAGCAATTATGTCATCTTCATCAAGTCTGATTTTTTATCAATTTATTCTCCTTATTTTGCATTCATGTATTATATTCTATACTGAATAATTACATGATTTAATTTTGTTATCAAATGGTATCAGAGTAATGGTTTTATGGATTATGAATTTTTTTTTTAAATTCCTTTTCTCTAATTTTGTCTTCAGAGTATAATTATGAATTTTTTTTTATCTTCCTTCTCTGAATTTCGTCTTTATCAGAGCCAAATTTTTTCTGTGGCTTATGAAATTTTTTTATTTCATGTATCTTTTTTTTTTTTGTTCACATCACCGCCATTCAAAACTGCCGATAAGAATTACAGTTTCCAGCATGTAGTATTTTATTTTATTTTTCTTCCCTGCCGCCATTCGAAGAGGTTACCGACAAGAATTATGTTGCCGGTGAGCCTCCATTTTTTAAATGAAAATTGAAACCACTGATAACAATCTCATATTTTGAACTCAAATATATCTCAACTGGAAGAGATTGATGCGAAACTGCTATAAGGGTTATGGAGATCATGAAAAGATGATCAAAACGACCCCAGTTTCAAAGCCTGAGGAGCAGAAGATTGACGGGTCATGTCTCAGGTACAGTGGGTTCTCTTTGACGCGCACTGCCGATCAAATGAACTTCAAATTTTGAGGTTAGCCTCCACTCACCCTGATCTAAATTATGGTGATTTTTTCATAATTTTTGGAGCCTTGAAAATAGGAGTTTTGAAATTTTTTGAAGATTTAGGGCCTTAAAATGATGTGTAGATGAGGTATTTTAATCTGAAAAAATTTATGTAGAGACTAGACATAGTACGAAACAACATGTTCAGCTCACTCTCCCTAATTATGTGTAAATAAATTATAATTAATTTCTTTGTATTAATTATTAGATTTTATTCCTAATTTAAGCACATGCCTTAAAAGGAATAGGCTGTGTGTGGAAATTGTAGTGACTTTGGGTCACATACACCTATTGATTGTGTGCTCACCTATCGTGGGCCTAATCATGGTGATATGTCTTTTATATATTAATTTATATCGTGTTTGTCATTTAGTTTCCTACATGTTTTTTGAATAATTTAATTACCATCATCAGGGATAAGTTTGAATATTGCAATAAGTCCACTAAAAAGAGGATATATACATATTATATTAACAGTGAACATACCCTATCGATGTGACATTGTTAATATAATTCTGTCAAATAAATACATTTACGAATGGTTAGCAGCAATTTAAACCAATGTTTTCATTGTTTCTTATATCCTATCAATATGGAAACCATAGAAGCATTTTGTTATTTCTCTTTGTGGTCAAATCTATGGTACATATGAGTTTTCTTTCTTGATTTGTTGTAATCTAAAACTTTAAGTGGGATTATAATGAACATCTTGATGATACAGTTGCATAAGTTGAATTTTGTGAAGGAAACCTTGTTTTATAATTATATTTCCAAGACATAATTAATGTTTCCTAATTTAGTTTCATCAGCTTTCGTGTTCCAGCAACTGTCTGTGGTGAAAACTCTAAATGGGATGAATTTTGATGACTGACATGAGTCCCTCAACATGTAACTTATCATATCTAAGGAGGATTTGGCCATGAGAGAACCGAAACTGGTAGATCTCACTATTGAGTCTAATGCTGCTAATAGAACTTTATCACAAGCAGTGGTATAAGTCTAACAGGATCTTTCTGACAGTTATAAAGTACACTATTAAGAAGACAATCAAACAGAGTATTCCTGAGAAGGACACTGCTGTAGAATACCTTAAGGCTGTAAGTGAGAAGTTCAAGAAGTTCGATAAGACGCAGAAGGCATACTATCTTTCCTTACTAGATAACACTCATTATGACAGAGTGTCTGGCATACACGAGCATATGATGAAGCTGGTGAATTACTTCAACAAGCTGAAATCTCTAAATGTGGACCTGGGTGAGAGATATCTTGTCTACAAAGTCCTACAGTCTCTTCCAATAGAATATGGGGTTCTCAAAACCACCTACAACTCCCAAGAAGTTGAATGGACAGTTGATCAAATGATGTCCATCGTGACTCAGGAGGAGGAGTCATTAAAGAAATTGAGTTCACATGGTCATTCAGTGAACTACATCTCTCATGGTTCATTAAGCAAGGCTAGAAATGATAATCTTAAGGGAAAGAAACTTGAGGGCAAGCCTAATGGTAAAAAGTTCTTTGAGATCAAGAAAAACAATAAGAAGAATAAGGGTTAGAAGAAGAAGATATTTAAGGGTGATTGTAATTACTGTAAGAAGCCTGGCCACAAGATCTCATATTGCCTCAAGCTAAAATACAAGCGTGAGAAAGAAGGTATCTTTCTTAAAATTACCCCCTTAGCTCTAGTTTGTCTTGAATCCAATAATTTTGAAACCTCTATGGACACTTGATGTTTGGATTCTAGAGCAAATGTTCATGTAACTAATTACTTGCAAAGGCTCAGAGACAGGAAGAGCTTAAATGAGAGGGAAAAGACTATTCTGGGAGTGGAAGGAAGTTTAGCTGCAGCGGATTGCATAGGAACTGTAGTTTTGAACTTGTATTCTAAACATACTTTAACATTATATAACGTTGTCTATGTACCCTTTTAAAGGAGGAATTTGGTTTCAAGTTCTGTATTAGACAAAGATGGATATTCCTTTTGGCAAGGAAATGGCAGAATTGATGTTTACTTTAATTCAATCATTGTTGGAATTGCTAGATTAACGAGCAGTTTATATTGCTTGAATGCAAATATTTGTTCATATTCTACTTCTGTGGCATCAATTAATGTTGTCATTGAACACAAACACCGAAGAATTGATGAGAACTCTTCCATGTTATGGTACTGGCGTTTGGGTCATATCTCCAAAGAAAGATTAGAAAAGATGGTTAGATAAGGAATATTGCATAACCTAAATTTTTTTGACTTTGAATCATTTGTTGATTGCATTAAGGAAAAACTCCCTACTAGAGCTAGGAAGAAAGGGGCTAATAGATCTGAGAGTATTTTGGAATTGATCCACACAGATATTAGTGGACCAATTACTCTTGCTGCTATGAGTAATTACAAATATTTTATAACCTTTATAGACGACTATTCCAGATTTAGCTGGATTGATCTATTACGTGAAAAATCTAACTCGTTAGATGCCTTTAAGGCATTTAAGGCTACTATTGAATTAAAGTCTAGGAAGGTAATTAAAAGTGTAAGATTGGACAAAAGTTGAAAATATTATGGGAGGTATACTGAAACAGGGAGAAACCCTAGACCTTTTACTTTATTCTTACAGGAGCAAGGAATTGAAGCTCAGTATACTATGCCTGGCACTCCACAACAAAATGGAGTTGCTGAAAGGCGTAATCACACCTTGATGGACATGGTCAGAAGTATAATCAATCACTCTTTGTTACCAGAATTTTTGTGGGGTGATACCCTTAAGACAACAGCCTATATCCTGAATCAAGTTCTGAGTAGATCAGTTGAAAAGACACCATATGAGCTTTTCACCAATAAGAAGCCTAGTTTAAGGCACTTTTGCATATTGGGTTGTAGAGCATAAGTAAAACCTATAATCCGCAGCTCAAGAAACTTGATTCCAAGACTGTTAGCAAATTCTTCATTAGATATTGTTCTGGATCCAAAGGATGCAGATTTTATTGTCCGAATCACACTATCAAGGTTATTGAATCTGACAAAGCATTCTATTTTAAAGATGACTTGGACAATAGGAATGGTGTCCCTAGAGTAATCAACCTACATTGTGTGGATACCATCTTCCCCATACCATCATTGCCATCTTTACCTGTGGATTATGATATACGAGATGACACTCTTGTTGAGAATCCGATTGATCTTGTTATAGAAGCTCCTATAGCTAATGTAAGAGAACCTGTCATTAATTTAAGACAATCTCAGAGGACTTGTAGACCTGTAATTTCATATGATTACATAGTGTACTTGCAGGAATTTGAGTCAGACGTTGTTAATAGCATAGATCTAGTTTCTTATGATGAGGTTGTGTCGGGATCTTATTCATCTAAGTAGTTGGAGGCTTTGAATGATGAGATGTCCTCTATGTCTCATAACCATGTCTAGGAATTAACTGAGTTACCAAATGATTGTAAACCTGTTGGTTGCAAATGGGTCTTTAAGACCAAAAGAGGGGCCAATGGTGAAGTTAAAAAATTTAAAGTCAGACTTGTAACTAAAGGCTATAATCAGAGTTGTAATGGCTCTTATTGCACAATTGGATCTTGAACTTCATTAGATGGATGTCAAAACAACATTCTTAAACGACGATTTACTTGAGGATGTTTATATGACACAACCTAATAGATTCACTGAAGTAAGGAAAGAGCACTTAGTGTGCAAGTTGAAAAGGTCCATCTATAGGCTTAAACAGGCCTCAAGACAGTGGTATTTGAAGTTTGATAAGATAATCACTTCACTTGGTTTCACAGAGAATATTGCTTATCAATGTATCTATCAGAAATTTGACAGAGACAACTTCATGATACTCATGTTGTATGTTAATGACATACTGTTGACTAGTAACTCAGTGACTATGTTAAATAAAGTCAAACGTGTTTTGTCATGCCACTTTGACATGAAAGATCTTGGTGAAACTTCTTTTGTCTTGGGAATTCATATTCAACGTGATAGATCTTGTGACACTCTTGGTTTATCTCAGGCAACCTATATATATCGAGTGATGAAGAAATTTAATATGTATGTCTACGTTCCTTGTGCTGCACCTGTACAGAAAGGTGAGAGGTTGTCTAGATCATCTTGTCCTAAAGATGATGATTCAAAAATTAAAATGAATAAGATTCCATATGCATCTGTTGTTGGCAGCCTTATGTATGTTCAAGTATGCACATGACCCGATATTGCTTTCGTTGTCAATGTACTTGGTAGATACCTGAGTAATACTGGTCCTAATCATTGGAAGGCTGCGAAGAAAATTATGAGGTACTTACAAGGTACAAAACATCATATGCTTACTTATAGGAGATCTGAGCCACTTGAAATTATGGGATATTCAGATTCTGATTACGTATCTTATGTGGATGATCGTAAATCCAGTTTTGGATATATCTTCATGATGTCTGGAGGAGTTGTATCGTGAAAGAGTTGCAAGCAATCAATAATAACTACCTCGACTATGGAGGCAGAATATATCGCTTGCTATGAGGCTACTCGCCAGGCCATATGGTTAAGGAAACTGATATCTGGCATGCATTTGATTGATTCTATATCACGACCTCTAACCATATACTGTAATAGTTCATCTACTATTAACTTTTCACAGAATCATAGGAACTCAAATCGCACTAAACACTTCGATGTTAAGTTCCTATTTGTCAGAGAAAAGGTTGCGGAATCTTAGACTCGTTTGGTTCACATTCCTAGTGAACATATGTTGGCGAATCCGTTGACCAAAGGCTTACCCATAGGAGTCTTTAAGAATCATGTGAGTCATATGGATGTTGTTGAAAATTTTAATGTAGCCTTGGTTTAGTGGAAGTCTGAATTAATTTCTTAAGGGACTTTTGAATTGTAATATGATATCTTGAATGTTACTTTGTATTCCATTCTATTCAGATAATGAAACTTATTTATGGAAATGTCAATATCACTTGATTCACTATCAGTTTCAGTGATCTTTGTGTATAATTTCACTTCTAAATTTTGTATAGTTTATAAATATACACACATCCATGTGTTTATATGAACATTATTTTGCCTAATTATGTATTCGTTTGTCGACCTAATAATTTAATTAATGTTATCCAAGTGAGAGATTGTTAGAATAATTTTAATATTTTATGGATTAGCATTAATTATTCTATTAGATTAATGTCTTGTTATTACTGATTAGGCAACTAATGTTATAATTTGTAAACTATGAATGTACTGGGTTTTATTTTAATTTGTGGATAATCGGTGCTGGGTTCGATTATTCACAAGCCCACTGGGCAGAAACCCAACCCACAGCCCAAAAGTATCAGTAATTATCTCGTTACTAATTTGATATTGTTATCCAGAGAAATTTAATGGGCTTATTTTTCTGATTAATTAAACAAGAAATCATTTTAAAGATTCTAAAGGATTTTATTTTAATAATATTAATTAAATGTATTATTAAAATAAAAGTTTATAAATAATACATTGAAACCTTAATTTCACACACACTAAAATACGATCATTCTCTCTGGCGGTCAAACACTTAGAGACTCTTTTGAGCATTGGGGGTTGAAATATTTTGACTTAACCAGTACACATAGCATTTATGTCATTTTTATCAGATCAAATTTTTGATCAATTTTTTTTTCCTATTTTACATTCATGTATTACATTATATGATAAATAATTACATGATTTAATTTTATTATCAATATATCTCTCTTTCCACATATTCATCGGCTCGCCTGCCCACCTGCTATGTAGCATAGTGGTCTCCACTAGCTGTGTGGCATCACTCCACCTAACCAATGTGATTCTTTCTGAAAAGGAAAAACATATATGGGATTGTGTGGAGTATTCCCACGCAATCCTAGTTTTTTATTTTTTAATAAATACACTTAGAATATCTGGAGACAATTTTTGGGTCATGGATTTAGATTATTATTATTATTATTTTGTAATGTAATATTAAAAAAAAAAGCCAAATTATGCTTGCAACAGCTTTCTTGCTTGTATTTTGACATTTCCCCCCACCTTTGATTAACAACTAGTGAAATTTAATATGCATATGAGTCGTTGAAATTTTCCCTCAAAACGGTATCAATTACTTACGAACCTTTCACATTGTAATGAAGTTCATAGTCATAGTTTAAAAGTTATATATTGCACTAATTACGAGAAAATAAGACGAAATGTATAAAACAATATATAAATATAAATATATATATATATATATATATATATATATATAAAATTGTATTGTAAAAGGTAAAGCAGTACAATTATCATGCTTAGTACGACTGTAAAATCATTGAGATTCTTTACCCTAAGATGTCAATATTTATGACAGAGACTACTCTTTTTCTATCAAAAGTTGTAAAAGTAAAAACGTATTAAAGCAAAAGAAAAGGCTTGATGCCGTTGACAAAAGCTACTTGTATTAGGGAAATCAAATGTCAGTTTTAAGATTTTTATAAAGTGTTTTTATTATAATAAATACATTTTTCCAAGATTGATAGGAAGAAAATTGAGTTAATTCATAGGGGCATGATAATTTGAGTTGTACATTTAGATTGAGAAAAATAAAGAAGAGGAGAAAGGAATCCAAAAATTTTGATATTGATGTTTGATGAAAATATCTATGTATAATTTTTTACCTTCATTTCTTCTCTCATTCCCTTCAATTAAGACACATTCTATGAAAAATATTGTTTTAATTAAAATTTTTCTCTTTATTCGCTCTTTTTTTTGTTTTACATTTTTATCTATATATAAATCTAGATTTCTTGTTGTATATAGTAAAAGATGTTATAACAATGTTGAACTATAAAAATACAACATCTTCTGCTGGACAAAATGAGATCCAAACTAATATATATATATATATATATATTAATTGTGCTTTGAAATTCTCTCACCACATATGCTAGATATAATATTTGGATTGGGCTCACCTCAAAGTTTTACTACTTGTTAAGCGTCTAAATTGTGCCTAAGTTTGGACTCCTATTTAATTATATTTCAAAAAATATAAGACAAAAGACAGAAAGATATTTTATTTTAGATTACAATCGTATATTCAATGTATTTAAACGTACCAAAATAGTATTAATATATGGTCCCATTGGGTTACATTGATTTGGGCACGTGACTTTGAATTTGTGCCATTTGATAGCCTCGAATCAAGATTCTCTACACGTTCTAATAAAATTGCTCATCGTTAGGAATAATAATTTTACGGGACGGGATCAAGGAGTGCTGCTTTGCTTCCACCACAATTATTTCTCTCATTCCTTGTTGCATGCAGGAAAGGTTTTTACCCATATCCATTCTTCAAGGGGATGTAAATCTTGCCTAGATCCCTACAGAAACTTAACATTTTCTTATAGAAAAAGAAGAATAAAATAAAATAAAAAATACTTATAATATCATCAATTATTGATCAAAAACATCACAATGCTAGCAATCCAAAGCTATCTTATCCTAACCCGAGAAGAAAAGGAGAGGTACATGCACTATGATTGTGACTCTAAGGTATTATGAAAACACACTATTATATCATCCAAGTTTCTATGAAAAATACAAAAAGTAATGAGTAAAATTGATTTTTAACTAAATTGCTTTTTCATTTAGATTATTATAAATATAGAAAATGAATGAAATGATAGACCCATAGGGTGAGGATTGTGATTCTTGTCTCCATCTCAAAAATACCTATGATAAATATTTTTTTGCCACCCCTATTCTCATGGAAGAAAAGAATTTTTAAATGGGGCAGTTTTCATTAAGATCTTCAAATATAAAAACTTTTTATTATCTCTATGCATCATTAGATCATGTAGTTTGTTTAATATTGACCATCGTATTCAAACTTCTAATTTTACTGATTTAGTTACTGAATTCAATTTTTAATATTAAATATATAATCAAATTTGCTCATTTCCTTAAAAATATAGAAAAAATAATTTTAAAAAATATTAACGAATAATAATATATTTATATAGTAACCAATGATAATGTACTAACAAGTCAAATTATGATTAAGATAAAAATAAATAATAGCCCACACATTATAATAATTTTTTCCTGCCTTGTTATCGATCAATATCTTCTTAATAATTTCATGGTCCCAGCAGAGCTTGTCTCTATCTGTAGTTGTGGCGAAAGCCAAGAGCCATTCGAATATGACAAATGAAGGAAAAGATAGTTTTCTACATGAGAGACACGTGGAATTTATAGGAAACGGAATATTCTCTCATATCTATCCATATATCATGCGCTCCCTTTTTTTCTTTTTTCTTTTTTTTCAAATTTTGGCAAATAAAATTACCATAATACATAAAATCAATACTGACATGAATTTTTTTTATACAAGACGCCGTTTAAGTAGGAAAAAATAAATAATTTAACTGTTAGAGTTTATATTTCAGTCTTTTTATTTTTGACGGGAGGACACTTTTTAAGAACGATTGATATTATTTTTCTGGATGTTTAATAATAAAATCTTAAAATTATATAGTTCTCATGTCAGTACATAATCTAATACAATATTAATGCATAAACAAGTCATCCTATTGCATGCAGTGATCCCATGCAACTAATGGAGACCACTATGTTGCACGAGACATGTTGAAATATGGGTGATCAATAGTTGGTTAGATCGGTTTGAATAAGACTCGAAATCCAATCTAGCTTAATATAGAGATAAAAGGCTTAGTTTGACCCAATATAATTCAATAAGTGACTAAATTATATTAAGTTTGACCAAGTTAGGTCAGATTATTTTTTATTTTTTATTTATAAAAATTATTTTTAAATTAATAAAAAAAGACAATAAAAAATTAAAATTTGAATGTAGAAAAATACAATAAATAAAAATTAAGATTTTAAATAAAAAAATTAAGATTTAAAAATGATTAATATATTAAAAATTTATTATAAATAAAAATAAATCAAATTAAATTATAAAAATAATATTTAAAATTAAAAAAATATAACCAAGTGTACTAGATTGATAGCAATCTCAAAACTCGATTAAGCTTAATTATGAATTCAACCTCACTCGATAAATTTTTTATTATTATTTAAACTTGAGTTAACCCTATTGAATTAGCTCGGTCTTTGGATCATATGATCGTAGGTGGGAGAGAGAGAAAATATATGTGCAAAAAGGCAACCATAAATGGGCATTAGGGAGAGTGAAAAGCTAGGGCATTTTATTTATAATTTTTTTAATGTAAATTAAAAATTAATTTAAAATTTTAATGATAAGAATATATATATATATATATATATACACACATTATATGCATTATATTAGATAAATATATGAAAGTATTTTTATTTAAGAAATGCTATTATAGTTTTTCTTACATTATAAAAAATTAATGTAGCTCATCTCTTAATCTCAAAATAAATAAGCGATTAAAAAAGCACAACAAAGACTTATATTTTAACCAATTTTCATTTTTGAAAATCCCAACCACTCGGAGTAAAATTAGTAAGGATAAGGATATAGAATAGACTTCATGTTCTGTAGAATGCTTGGGTTGTTGGCAGGAAGAATGAAAGAGGACATGTCAACACATGCTATAGATCTGCGGCCTTTATTTGTTGTAATTAACAAAAACTAATACAATTAATTACTCACTTTTAAAATCACATTCCCCCAGTCAAGGTAACCGGTTTTTGTATTAGAAATATGTTACTTAAAATATCTAATATTTTACCAATTGAAAAAATAAGTTTTCTTTAGTTTCCTAATTTCTAAAAAAGCTATATTCTTTACCATTTAAAATAATATCTTTGAGGATTTAGATTATTATTATTTTGTATTATAGTCTTAGAATTAAAAAAGCCAGGACAATTAATAAGAAGAAAATTAAGATGATTCAAATGTGTAAGAGCATGCTACTTGGATTTACAGCTAGATTGAGAAAAATAAACGAGAGGAAAAAGGAATAAAAAAATTCTAATATTTATCATTGATGGAATATATATATATATATATATATATATATATATATATATATATATATATATATATATTACCATCACTGCTTATCCCATTCTCTTCGATTCAGACATGTTGCAATAAAAATAATATTTCAATTAAACTTTTCCACCTTTTTTAATCTTTCTCTATTACTCTTCAATAAATATATATATATATATATATATATATATATATATATATATTTACACACACATATATATCCCATAATATGCAACAAGGAATGCTGTAACATGTTAAACTATAAAATTACAGCATCTCTTGCCAGATAACGTATTAATCTATATATATCTAGATAATACTTGGATTGGATTCACCTGAGCTCAAAATTATCCTACTTGTTACGCTTTTAGATTGTGCATGAGTACACATTTACACTTAATTATATTTGCAAAACATAAAATAAAATGCAGAAAAGTATTTTATTGTGGATTACAACTGTATAGTCAAGTCTCTGATAATATATGGTCCCACTGCGGTTTACAATCTTGGGGGGGAAACACTGATTTTAACACGTGACTTTGAAATTGCGTCCTTCGTTGTCCCCAATCTAGATTCATAATATTTTTTAAAAAAATTTATTGTACACCGTTTAATATTAATTATCGAATTAAAATTTTTCATTTTATTAATTTAGTTTTTGAATAGTAAATATACTGTTAAAATTTGTACATTTCTTCTCAATAATATATAAAAATAATTTTGAAAATGTATTAGCCAGTAAAATATAATACACTTACATAACAGTTTATAATATTATGCTAACTCAATTAAATTATTAAAAAAATAAAAATTTTACATATAAAAATAAATAATTTTTTATAATTTGATTAGACTCACGCATTATGAATAGAAGTGTGATGTAACATTTGAAACAAATGAATGAAAAAGATATATTTCAACTGAGGAGAGACACGTATGACTCATGGAAAATGGATTCTCTCCAATCCATCCAAATCTCATCCGTTCCCTTTCTAGCAGGAAAAATGAAATAGCTCAACTGTTTGACTTTATACTGTGCAGTCTATTTTTCACACCTAAATGACAATTTTAAAACAATTAATATTATTTTTTGGGTATTTAATAATGAAGTCTTAAAATTTTAAATTATGTAATTATCATGTCAGTATAAATAGACTTCAAAATATGGAATCCAATATCTTCACATATTAAAAGCTATTTAATTTCTTTTATTTTAATATAATAATGTTCAATGTAAAAAACATATAAAATATTAGTATTGTCAGTGTATTATATGATTTTTATTATACAATTTAAAATTATACAAAGTAAAAAATTATCCAAATTTTTTAGCAAGAGGACAGTATAATTGTTATGTACAACTGCACTAATTGTGAGGAAATAAGACAAAATGTATAAAACAAAATATAATCGTATGGTAAAAGACAAAACAGTACAATTATCATCGCCAGTTGGACTGCAAAATAATTGAGATTCTTGTCCCAAAAAGGTTAATGTTTTTGATAGAGACTACTCTTTTTTTAACGAAAGTTGTCAAAGTAGAAAGGTACTAAAGAAAACGAAAAGAAACGATTTGTGTAAAGTGTTTTTTTTTATATATATAATTATATATAATACACATTAATTAGGTAGAAAATTTTAATCTTATAAAAAAGGCAAGTTCTTTATAACAACATTATAAGATATGTCACTTCGAAATTAGAGGAAAGTAATAGCAAATTATATCTATTAACCAAAGCTTAAGAATAACCTCAAGAAACTGAGTTAATTCATTGAAACGTTGTCCAAATATTTGTTCCTGCAGGGAAATAAAGAAATATTATTCTAGGAAAAAAAAAAGAAAAAGAAATTATATGCATACAAATTGTGTTGAGGGAACTTGATAGATTATTAGAAGAAAGATTAATTTAGAATAACTTACAGCTAATATAATATGTGAATTGACCTAAAGTTAGTTTGCCCTCTTATAGTAAAATGCCTCATTCAATTTTCATAATTTTTTTGTTATTACAAAACCTACTTTTACTTAAATTTTAATAAAATTAATCACGTGAATACTAAACTAATACACAATTTTATTGTTGAAAATATATTTATTTATACATTAACTAACTTTATAGTATTTTAAGATTATTACTAACAATAAGTTCTACTTAATTTCATAAAAAAACCTTAATATGTTGAGAAAATGTTCAAAATACAGGTAACATAAAAAAAAAATTGCATTTGCTAAAAGCCCTGTAATGGCCACTAAATATTTTTGGTGGTAAGAAATAGGTTAATAAACTGCTTAAAATAGTATTTTGAAGGAAGTAGTAAAGTTTATTTGATATAATATTAGAATTTATAATTCTAAATTTACTAAAAATAGTATATTTATAAAGGATTATAAATATCATTTTATCCAATAATATTTAAAAAAATTTTACAATATTTTTTGAGATAATCACTACAAAAAAAAAAAAAGTAGTCTTTGCAATAAATTTTTAATGTGTGAGTATTTTGACCGTTGCAAATTAATTTTATGATGGTCGATAAAAATGTCACAAAAATTATAATTATAAATAAAATAATGACATTTTTTTATTAACTTTTGTAAAAGTCATCACAATAATATTTTTACCAGACATCGTTAAAGTTATCACAAAAATATATTATTATAATGATGAAAAATATTACAATGTCATTATGTATGTTACCATGGTAAAATATTACATCCATTAAAAAATTAGCGTAATATATTATGATCAATATGAACTGTCATTAATACATGTAAATTATTTCAAACATCTTGTCATCTTCTCTCGCAATTAGTGCAATATATAAATTTAAACTATAACTATGAACTTAATTACAATGTGAAAGTTCAATAAGTAATTAATACCGTTTTGAGGGAAAATCTCAAGGATTCATGCGCCTATGCATATTAAATTTCAGTAGTTAGTTGTTAATCAAACGTGGGACATGTATTTTGTTCACTATCTTATAGTCTTATTTTTTCTTAATAAGATGACTTGTTCACTCATTAATATTGTACTAGATTATATACATACATATATATATATATATATATACACACACACACACAAAGATGATAATTATACAATTTTAAAATTTTCAGACTTTATTAATAAACATCCAGAAAAATAATATTGATTTTTTTGAAAAAAAAAATTGTCAAGTGTAAAGTCTAACGGTTAAGCTATTTAATTTTTTTCTCTGAAAACGCAGTGTCTTGTATGAAAAAAAAAATCATGTTACTACTTCTTTTTTATATATTATGGTAATTTTATTTAATAAAATTTGAAAACCAAAAACCAACCAAAAAAAAAAAGGAACGGATAAGATTTGGATAGATTGGAGATATCTTTTCTTCCCATTAGTTTCACGTGTCTTTCCTTATTTGAAAAATATCTATTTCATTTATTTGTCCTATACGCATCAATGGTTATTTGCATTCACCACAACCGCAAACAAAGGTAGCCCCTGGGACCACTTGTGCCAGGAGACGTAGAGTAAAGGGCCACCAAAATTGTTAACAAAATAATAGAGGTAAATGGTAATTGATCGTGATATGTTAACTTCGTCACATCATGAAAAATTATATGCTATTTGCTGTTATGATTTAATTGATCGGACTAGGCCTTTAACTATCATATAAATATAACATCATTAATTAATATTTTTTAAAATTAGTTTCCATATTTTTAAAAATGTATATAGATTTAACAGGTGAAATTAAAAAAAAATGCACAAATTTAACAGTATATTTAAACAAATTACTTGATCCAAAATATACAACATTTCTTAAAATAATGGAGATAATCTAAATTGGGGACCACCAAGAACACAAATTTAGAGTCATGTGGTCAAATCAATTTTACCCCCAAGACTTGAGTAACAAGGTTATAAAATGTGGATCAATTTTACCCCCTAGTACGATGCATCTTAAGTCTCACTATTTTGGAAGATAGCATTCCCAATGACTACCATAAATAGGTTTCATTTATCTGGCCACCATATGAAACGTCAATAAATATAATTCGCTCAATTTGTTCACGCGTGTCTCTCTTAAGTTTTGATATATCATTCTCATTTGTTTCTTGCAACCATGAATCACTAAGCCACCACCACTCACTAGTATCGAGTTTGCTCTATAAATAGAACCCTTCATCCTCTCTTTCCCACACCACCACATCACATAGAAGAAAACCCTTTGTCTTTCATATCATCTCAAGCTATAATGAATCCCACCATGTTTACCCTCTTCCTTCTGCTTCTTGCCTTCACTTCCTCAAAACTCCCTTCAGCCACAGCCGACTTGGTTGACACTGACGGCAATCCCATTAGAAATGGTGGCGCATACTACATCCTCCCGTACATTTGGGCACACGGTGGTGGCATGGGCCTAGCCACTACAGGCAATGAATCATGCCCACTTAGTGTTGTCCAGTTATTCTCTGAAGTCGACAAAGGCTTGCCTACGACAATCTCTTCCCCATACAGAATTGCTTTTCTCCCAACAAACTTTATTTTGGGATTCTCCTTCCAAGCAGTACCAATCTGTGCTTCCGCACCAGCGAAGTGGACGATTGTGGAGGGAGAAGACGAGACAAAGTATGTCAAAATCGCTGGGTATGAAAACACTGTGAAAGGTTGGTTTAAAATTCAGAAGTATCATGCCGCTACCTACAAGATTGTGTTCTGTCCCACTGATGAAGAGACTTGCATGGATATTGGGATTTCCAAGGATCATAATGGAAATAGGCTTTTGGCTGCCACTGATGGCAACCCATTTGTTGTTGTGTTCCAGAGAGCTGAATCATCTGCTGCTGTAGCATGATGAGGTTGATATTGAAGTGTTATAATATGGCCACTTGCTAGCTAGTGCATAAGATGATGTGCAGGAAGTTTAGATAATTCCTAGCACCTTGTTATTACTCAATAAAATTGTGCTGGCCTTTTTAATTCTGAGACTATAATACAAAATAACAATAATCTAAAGTTGCAGTTGCAATCGGTAATATATTATATACTATACAATTTTAAGAAATTAGGAGAAAAAAGACATTTTCAATCGGTAAATATTAAATCTTTTAAGTAAAAGTTTTCTGTCACAAAAATCAATTACCTTGACTTGAGGGATGTGTTCAAATTATTTAACTTATTTTAAAAGAGTGTAATTAATTGAATTAGTTTTAGTTAATCACAAAAAATAAAGGTCACAAACCACAGTACGTGTTGATCTGTCCTCTTTAACTCTTACTGGCAACAACTCAAGCATTTTACATCATGTGAAGCCTTATCTATTTCCATATCCATCCTATTTTTTCTCTGAGTGGTCGGGATTTTCTTGAAAGGAAGATTAAATATAAATCTTCGTTATGCTGTTTTAATTTTATGCTCATTTATTTTGATATCAAAAGATGAACTATATTAACTTTATATGATAAATGAATAAACCATAATTAGATTTTTTTTTTAAATCATTATATTTTTATATCTTTATCTAATATAATACATATTATATATATATATATATATATATATATACTCTATTCATTAAAATTTCCAATTAAATTTGAATTAAATAGTAAACTGTTATAAAAAAAATGCCCTTACTTTCTCACTCTCACACGCAATTTTTTTATTTTTTAAAAATGTACTTTACGGTATATGGAAAGCATTTTTTGTTTTTTAATATTCATTTAAGAGCTATTCAACAATTCTAAAATTAACAGATAATAACAAATCTTTTAAGCCATAAAAATGCGTTGAAAAAAAAAATCCATTGCTGTAAATGATGTTGATATAATTTTAACTTTCTGTAATATATATCACATATCCCTGCAACTATAATAAACAACTAAATGTCCAATGATTGATACAAAAATATATATTCACTATCTCTTATCTTAAGTATTAATAGTCCTTGCATCAGTACATGGAGCATTTGCAGATAGAATGTCATGCTTGAGGCAAAATTTTAATGTAGCATTCATGTCACTCGCCTGCAAAAACAAAGTAGGAAGTTAAACTACGTATGGGTAGGTCCTCCATTTGAACATTCATGGAATTAGATATATAAATTATATAGTAATATTAATTTAAATTGAAACTACTATGGTTAATTCAATAACTACATAATTTGACATGATTAAGTTAGCTTTTAATTTCGTCAATTGAAATAAAATTATATAGATTATATAGTCCTAATGGGAAGAACGAGACAACCAAATTAACTCAAAGAGGAATAAACAACCAATACCTATTAATTTGGATTGATCAAACATGGTAATTTATACGTAGTTTACTAAATAATATATCAAATAAACCTATATAGCTAGAGATTAAACTTAATCCAATATATACCTCTTCTAGATGAGTACAATACAGATAAAGTCAAAGAAAACCTTATGAGACTAAAAGTATCATATGACAATTGAACAAATCCACTAAGCATAATTATAATGTCATTTTCTATCCCAAAGTGAATGATAGAATCACCCCTAAATTGGTCTAATATAAGCTATTTCTTTTATGAATAGTTTTTAAAAATGCACTTCATTACGTTGACTAGATACATTCAGCATTTAATTAGAGTACTGTGCAAAGTCAAATTTAATTTATTTTAAGTCGGGCACTTATTATCTTTACTTACCTTAATATCTCATTAAGATGATGTTATTATTCATTAAGTGATAATTAATCATTTTTTATGCATCATATATAAGTAACATGAAAGGGAATAATATATTAATATTGTCTATATTCTATTTTTTATATATAAGAAGGAACTGAAATAATTTAGAAAGAATACTAATCCGCATAACTACCCTACTCAAGGGCTAAGGACCTAGATCAAATTTGGTTCAAATCTTTACTTTGTATCAAAAAGAGATGTAACTTATACCAATAAATAAAAAATAAAAAAAGTAAAATCATATAGAAAGAGAGAAAGAGAGCAAGGAACCTCCCATGTTCCTAAAATCTAAGGCCACAAGTCACACGGAAATAGCCATGATGCTATTGAGTATGTTACACCCTAACTAAAGAAGTGTGATTGGCACGGAGAACTGCACAGCTCATTGTGACGAACTTTACCTAACTTGCATTATTTTTAATTTAAATCTAAATCTAATTACAAGATCCAACCCAACTCGCCTCTCATTAAATACTAGGATTTCTGCAGAGTGGAGGCCTCCAATAAGTGAAGGAAAGGCTGTAATTTTTTGATTTTTTTGGTCCCCACTTGCGATTTCTTCCAACTAGTATTTGAATTTGGCTTGAAATACAAGAATTTAAATATTGTAATATCCCATATTCTCCAATTCAATTAATTTAAGTCAAATTAGTGGAAAATTACAATTTTACACTTAAAAAGCACATTTTGCATGAAGTTGCCTCTAATCTCAAATTACCACAAAATATTATCAAAACATGCGTTTAAACTCAATAAACCTTATAAAATGCCATGAAATGACATTGAATGACAAGGTAAAAATAGGTATGATCACCAATATATAAAATTTTCTATTTTTTTTTAGGCAAAGGAGGACATTTTGAGGCAAAAGGGAGGCTAAAACCTTCTAAGGCTAAGATTCGCTAAAGGAAGACATTTCAAAAGGAAATTCGAGGGAAGAAACAAATTAAAGCTTTAGAAAAAAAATTTCTTTTTTCTATTTCTCTACTTTTACTCTTCTTTGGTTATGTTTTCTAACTTGTATTGGATTGTAATCATGGATATGCTAAGCTAAGTCTTTATTTCTCTAGGATTATGGACCTTAGGCATGTATAATGTGAATTTTTGTTACTTTCTTACTTGAATTTCATTCTAAATGAAGTTATTCAATTTGAATTATATTTGTTCTCTTGCTAATTGGCCACCAATTGGGTTTATGTTAAAGATTTAGAGATTCTTAAAAGAGAAGTCCAAATTTAGTCATAGAACTTAATATCACATGATTGATGTTAATTAATTTAGAGTAATAAAACTTGTGAGGGAATCTATGGGTTCTTGTAATGATATTAGAAGTTAAAACTATTTCATAAATTGCAATTGAAGTGCCTTAATAAGTCATAATCTTAAGGAAGTCTTTTACACTTGTTACATCTCATCTAAGTTTTGTGTTTAGTGACTTAATTGCAATTTTCATACTTTTATCTTGAGAATTTGATTGCTTAGATTAACTATATAGCCATTAGTAATTAATAGCAATTAGAATTCCTTGAAGATGATACTTTTCTCTACTTGTTTGCAATGTATACTTACACCGTGACAATTTGCTCACAACAACAATATTTGTAAGGACAAAAATCTATAACCCTAGAACATGTCAAGTAGGCTCACAAGGGATTTGGATTATGAAATAATCTATATGTTAAAAACGATATAGTGGTTGATGCTTTATCAAGGTGGGAGACTCATAATAAATTAGCAACAACATACTATTTGGCAGTCACAACGATTGTTTCAACCTTGAATAAAGGAGTGCAAGACTCATAGACTACTGATGTAGCCATTCTAAAGTTAATTCAACGGCCGGAAGCAAATCCTCTTTCCTATCCCAAATATGTGTGGACCATTATTCGATGACCAAAGGTAGATTATTAGTTCATAATGATCTAGTATTACGAACAGACCTTTTAATGCAATTTAACAATGACCCGACAAGGGCGATTTAGGAGTGATGGCTGCCCATAAAAGAATGGTCATTGTTTTTTATTGGAAGGGTGTGGAGAAATAAGTGCAAAATTATATTAGAGAGCATCCTATATGTCAATGCATGAACATAAACATGGGAAGTCCTGTTTTTATTTAAGCCCTTGCTTATACCAACGACTATATGGTCAAAATTGGCAATGGAATTTATTTGCGGATGGCCTAAATCCTACAACAAAATAGTGATCATGGTGGTAATAGATTGTTTAAGTAAAAAATAGCTTACTTTGTGGCTCTTAGCTATCCTTACACAAATATGGAGGTAGCTTAATGTTTTTTGGATGATATTGTTAAGCTACATGGATTTCCTCAATCCATTGTCACAAATTGAGATGTCGATTTTGGTGGATATTTTTGAAAAGTTTTACTCAAACTTCATAAGGTGAAATCATGCTATTCTTTGGCTTATCATCCATAAACGAATAGTCAAACCAAGGTTCTTAATTGGTGTCATGAGTGCTATCTTTGTTGTGAGTGATCACCATAATCAACGTTTTTAATGGCTATCTCTAGCCGAATAATGGTATAATACTAGGTATCATTCTTTAATTGGTATGTCTCCTTTTAAGGCAATGTATGGTAGGCCCATCTTCTTCTTCCTTATTTCACTTTCTTTTAACGAGGTATCAGACAGGAGTTTTAAAGACAAACAACAAGCTCTACTATTGTTGAAACACAATCTTATCGAGGCTCAGAACATAATGGTCCAATAAGCCAAGGACATATCGTGTATCTACAAAAAGGGTACTAGTGTATATGAAGATTTAGCCATTTAGGAGGAATCAGTTGAATAATTCCTCACCACATTGCCTACTTGTTATTTTGGTCCCTAAAATATCCTTAAATGAGTTGGTAGAGGTGCTTACTAGTTAAAATTACTATCTTATGGATTCATTTGATGTTTAATGTCTCTTTAATGAAGAAGCACCTTAGGAATGACCATTGTTCACAAACATTTGCCTACAATGCATGAGGAAGGTTATGATATAGAGCCTACTAAAATTTTGGGTCATCAGAAAGGGTAATTTGCCACATACTCATATTTTAATCCTTTAAAAGCATGCTCGACTGGGGGATGATACATGAGAATCTCTCACTGGAATAAAACAGTAATAATTTTTAGCTGTGATATCCTTGAAGGCAAGGATATTTTTTTTGTTTGGGTGGGGGGAATTGATACATTTAATTAGATTAGAGTACATGAAAGAAGAGTTAGTTAGGAATTAATTTGGGGATACTTGTCATTGTAGCGTCCGTAACGGTTGACAGGAAGGATAATTATGAGTCTCATTATATTGTTACAAGGTGAAATTATAATAATAGTTGATTATTGATATAGATGTCAAAAGTGATTCCACCCATGAGTAAAACTTAATTAAGCCACCAAAATGGTAAGTTAAGTCATAAATTTTAACATATTTAACATATATAAAATAAACTAACTCATCCCACTTAGATAACAAGTTATACGGTTCATTTTATGAGTTAGTGAATTGATTTACTCAAAGAATTTTATAAATTTTATTTTATAAAAAGTTTAACATTACATAATATCAAATAATTTTTATCATTATTTTATTTCTAAATATTTATTATTTGTTCCACACAACATGAAAAAAAAATTTTAACACTAAAATTAAATATTTAACTTAATAATTGAATATTTTTTATATAAATTTCTTTTATTTACAATTTGCTTTTCAATACTTTGGCTACCATTGAAAGCATTAATAAATTTTATATTAAACTTAAATATTTAACTTAATAATTGAATATGTTTATTAAAAATTCTTTTTTTCTCTTGCAAATTTTTTTACCATTGAGATAAACAAATTGGACCGTTTAATCCTTTAATCACCAACCCACTTAAGCCAACTAATTGGGTTCGGTTAAACTAGCCCCTTATACACCAATACACTTTAAATCTCAGACTATCATACTAAATATAGATTTTTTTTTTTTTTCAAACTATCAAACTAGCCCATTTTGACACATCAACAATACACTTTAAACATTTTTGAGAAATTGATTGAAACTTCTATTATTCGTTCATCCTGGTAGAATATTTCAGTCTAGTCAAAAGAAGACATCATTAAAACTCATACACATTATGTAATTAATAAAAGATACTCAATTCACATCTCTCCAATTTAACAGAGCTAAGTCCTATACTCGGCGATTCATGATTATAATTGAGCGTAAAAATTCATTGGAAACCAGCATGTGCTCTATGTGACTGTATTCCTGCCATCAGAAGGAATATTACACTACTTTGTAAAATACTTTCAAAAAATGTAATAGTGAAGTTAACGCTCAACCAAGCATAAATAAGGAATAGTATGCCTACAATCAGAGGCGTATGCCACTCATAACCAACAGAAAAACCAGTAGAGGAAAGTGGATTTGATGATAACTAGAACCTGAAGTAGCATTAATGATAATATACTTGAACGAACCATAGCCACAGCAAAAAACTGTCTTGCCTGAAAGTATCTAGACCACGGATGGTAATAAATTTCAAACATCCTCCAAAATTTAACAAAACTTGGAAGGTAACAAAGAAAATACACTATGATTTCAGCCCTCAGTCTGCTCTCTCAACCTCCTTATGGTGCTACGGACTGTCACCGCACTTGCCGTACTGTTAATATAAACATGACACAGGTGTAAGAAACCAAACCCTAATTTTATGAAAATAATTAACTGCAAATGAAAAAAATTTCAAAGACGCTTACTTCATTGTGTAAGCACCTCCAGCTTTCACTTTTCCACAATCTTTGCAGCTCCATATACCCACAGCCTTCCTCTTAACAGCATACTGTAAAAGAAGAGTCATTAGAGTCTACAATAGACATTACTAGCTACCCTACCGTCATAAAAAACATCAGAAAGATAAAATACCTTTCCACAGAACTCACAGAAGTATTTGCTGTGCTGACTCACTTCCATCTTCTTAATTTGCTTTCTAAGACTAGCACCATATCGGGTACCTGAAATTTCGAAGCACAAAAATTAAACCTCATCCATGAAATAATTACATAATAACACAAACGCTCTAAGCAAAATAAGGTAGGGAAGGAAATGCAAAAAGCAATGACTATGGGTACAGTTGTCAAATCTCAGAAAGAATCATGAACCAAAAGGCATATTTCCAAATCATGAATAAAAAGATTCAATAACAAAGTGAAAACTATCATAAAATTTATGAATGTAAAATATGTATAAACAAAAGGCATGAAGAAAATAATCAAAATAATAAATTGTTATAAAAAATCTAATAAATTGTCTTAAGCCAGTCAGAATTAGGGTCATAAATCATAAATTCATCAGTAGTTAAATGAGGTCCAATTACTATAATTATACTTGCAATCTAAGTATTTTAGACGTATAAAACAATATGCTTTTTAACTTTCTTTTTAGGAGAGATAGTAATGGTAGACACCAGAAGATGAAAATAATCTCTAATTACTGGTGCCTATAACAGAGGAACAACAAAAACAGGATTGCCAGCAGAAAAAATTGAAAGTACAGGAAGCAAGGACAAATTATTCCAGACCAATTACAAGCCAATTACGTAAAATGTGAAAAAGCCTAAATTTAGCAGGTGGGTTGCATCAGGTCCTAATGAACCAGTTGCAACAATCAACTGCAAAATTGCAATCAATCATGAAGATGGAATCTTTGAATTGTGTGATTCTGCCATTTAGGCATTGCTATTGTTCACATACAATTCAGCCACCGATATAAAAGAAAATCATGAGACTTCATTCAATTAGTATTGCTAATTAAATGATTTCAATAACACAGACGAGAAGCATTCAAAGTTAAAAAAAATAAATATGTAATAGATGAAGCCTCTGGCGTTGAATAGCACAGAAACGTAACTGAGGAACACACAATAGATTTTGCATGAAACAGTTAATGACAAAAAATTAGATTTATCCAGTCGGCAACTTCCTTACAAATTCAAGACCGTGGATCATAATGCATCTAACTTCAAGATCAACAAGATAAGTTAATCTAACTAGAGTATTTTTCATCTTTTCCATGGCAATGATAGAAGGGAGAAAAAAGAACAAGATGCCACTTTTCACAAAAATAATTCAGACATGTCCACTTTAAATCAACAATAGTGAGATATTCCATCATTCAACCCTGATTTTCGAGTCACATGACCCACAAATTAAACTTCCTTTCGACACTATTTTTTCTGCTATTTCCCACTTTAAAGTTAGGTGCTTCCATAAAATTCAAAACTGCTGCAACAACTGGAATGTTCACATACCATATTTCCCAACAATGCCGGCCTTCTTGGTTCTCTTGGTCTGCATAAGAAAAGGAAACTAATGAGCAAAGCGACGCCCTGCCCCAAGATAATAGAAAACGAAGAATATCTAGTAAAAATAGGAAAGAAGGAAGACAGTAAAGATAAAACAGCATACATTTTTTGCGCCCAACACACATGATACATTACATGCGAATATTTTAGGAGGAAAGTATAGCAATTCATAACTGAATCTTAGTGTGTTAAAATGGAGTACTATCTTTAGTTTCAAAGAAAAGTATAACAATTCATAACTGAATCTTAATGTGTTAAAATGGAGTACTATCTTTAGATTCAAAGATGTGTTTAGCCTGTGCAACAGATTTTTTTTTTTGCCCTTTCCTGTTTTTACATCACGAGTACGGTATTGACGTACGCGTTTATCACAAACTAAAAGTAAGACAATCCAGAAAGAACAAAAATACAGAAGCATTAGTTGACTCCTAATGGATTAAATTAACTAAAAGCAAATTAATCCTCAGATGTAAAAAAAAAATACCACAATAGCCAACGTTATAAATCGATTGTCAATACTGTGAATTTGTGAAAACTCATGCCTTCTTTCTTAAACTTAGCCTCCTACAAATACTACAGAAATGAATGTTGCAGGGTTATTATTGCTCAACACATCAAAACAGGAAAGAAAGCAATTTAAGCTACCTCCTACTTCTTAGTATCAACAATACCCAAAACATAAAACCCGAGGATATGAAATTCACGTCTCCGAAATCGCTCAATAGAGATCTTATATTCCAGGATTCAAATTCAGATACAAAAACAGAATGAGGGAGAAATAGCATACCATTTTGGTTGGCTTCTGATGAAGATGTGCGGGATTGGAAGAAAGTCAAGAAACCCCAGAATGAGCCCCAGAGCCGTTCGAGTGTAAACCGCCATCGCTTAAGTGGAGGAAGCTATTTACGGGGTCGAAACCCTAGACTTCATTGTTTCTGGACTGGACCTTTTTTAAACGGTGTCATTTAGGGGAGAGCCAACCCATAGCATAGCCCATGTTAATTAATCACGCCTATTGAGGCTGAGCTAGGCCCATATTGAAGACAAGATATGTGAAAAAGAAAAAAGAATGATGAATAAACAAAAAATTGATTAAATGATAAAAATGAAATAAAATGACCAAATATATTAATAAGAAACAAACATGCCATTTCTTAGTGGGTCTAATTCTTTTGAATGAGTAAATCATTTGCAACGGAAATGCTGTGTTTTTTTTTTTAAGTTTTAAAATATTAAAAAAAATTGAGTCATTAATTTAGAAGTTTAACTTGGTATTAGAGTTGATCATATAAAATTCGTCTAACCTAATAAATTTGATCCAAAAAAATAAATCCCAAACAAAAAATTTCAATTACTAAAATGGGCTGACCTCAAGTTTGGACTTTTATAAAAACTCAAATTTGAACCCGAGAAATCCAAATGAATATTTTTTTAATAAGAAAAATTTTATTATTTAAAAAATTTAATGTAACATGACATTTTGATGAAAAATAAAAATTAATTTTTTTTATTTAAAATATTTATAATAATATAATAATTCATTTGTATTTATAACTTCTTTATATATAATCTTAAAATTAATAATAATAATTAACTATATTATTTTTTTCAATTATTAAGTAACAAATTAACTTGGATCATAATTTTTAAAAATTTGATTGGGTTAACCTAAAAAATATAAATAAAATTTGAATAAAAAAGTTCGATTACAATATAAATTTTAGGGTATAACTTTTATTAGGTCTACTTGGTATCTTATTTAGCATAAGGATAGGCCACATTAGCATCTCACGCATAGTTTGAAGAAACCAACCATAAAAGGCTGGTTTAAAAAGTTTCTTAAATTATGAGAACTAATTTAATAAAAAAAAAATGCCTCATCAAAAGTATAAGAATTAAATAATTAATTTTTCCTATATTTTATTCAATATAATATTAAAAATATTTTTTTTCCATGAATTCAATTTATCAAAAAATATTTATCTATTTATTATTACAAAATAAGCTCTAGTCTCCTTACAATATTCAAATACTTTTTTTGAATAAATCAAATTCAATTTAAAGGAAAACTTAGACTTTTTTTGTTCGTCATTCTTCTTGAGATATTGGTTTGATGGTACGGAGTCAATGATTAAAAACATAAAACATAATAAAAGTTATTGTACATTTCAACTTGTTGAAAAAAAAGTTTAAAAAACGAACAAGGAAATACTTTATTCACTAGTTCAAATTTGTATATAATTTGAAATTATAGTATTACAAATATTTATATTCAGTAATATTATTATTTTAAAGACATTTTTACAGTATTATATAGTGTGTGTGTGTATATATATAAAACATAATTTTGCGATTTGAAAAGTTTACTTAGTAAATTTAATTTTGCACACTAAAAATTTAAATGCTAAGTATTGTTAGTGATCTTAATCCTATGAGTAAAGAATGGAGAATAATTATTATTAAAAAGAGGTTAATTTCATATTTGGATGACTAATGAGAAAGAAAAGAAAGCAAACTCTTTACAATTCTAAAATCTCATTCTAGTATTTATTATACATGACAAAAGATCTTTAAATTTAGAGGTTCTTATGGAGATCCCATATTAGAACATGTATTTGGGGATTTTATCCTCGCAAGTATGATGCAAAATAGGGATATAAATTTTTTTTAAAGGCAATTTAAGGATAGGATTGAGAATCATACTTCATGTTCCATGAAGTCCTTGTGCTAGTCAATTTTATATAGATTCCGGTAAAAGTTCTTATGTTCATATTTTACTAATTTTTATATTTTTCCACTTATTATTTATATTTACAATAATCTAACGAAAATTAGTTTCACTCATTGCATTTTAATCTTCTTCTCTATGGAGACTACACTAACCATAGTTAAGGAACCACATATAAACTATGATTTTTTTGTAGTGAGACTTGGAGGTCATATAATAGTGTTGTTTTCAAAATATTTGAGAGTTGTGACCTTAAGATCTCGCTTATGCTCCTCCTATGATTGAGTTAGGTTTGAGCATGCAATTAAAATTTGTGATGTTGTAGATTTTTTATGCATTCATTGTAAATGTCCAATTTTTTATGGATTTTAATTGATGAGTTATGTTACAATTTCAAAATATAAAAAAGTGTGTAATGTAACTAAACTTGCAGTTGCTAATATTTATGAATAAATGAATGTGACTCTTAACTTTTGTGTTATTGATATGTTGAGAAGAAATAAATAGTAAAAAAATGTACATATGATTAGTAAAAACAACTCAAACGTGACCTTTCCATATCAAAGAAGTATCATAGTATAAAAATATATTAAGTCAAATACTATTAATACATCAAAAGTGTAAATAGTGGATTTATAAATTTTTAGATGACAGGTTATTTCTGAAAGACCAAATTATTTGGTAAGCACTTGATTAGTTAGATGTTTTATAATATATAATTGTACATTTGGAATATCTTAATTTTTTATGTGAGATTATACTATAACGTAAATATTAATTATATATTGCATGATTAATTATGTTTTATTTTTAATATATAAATTTTCCATTAATATTATTTTTTAATTATACAAAAGTTGGGATTCTTGTGGAAAATGAAAATGTAGAATAGAAATAGAAATGGGAGGAACAATTTATAGTGAAAATAAGGAGTAAAGAGACACTTTCATCTCTTGCAAAATTGTCATCCCTACTCTTGATACTTTTTAAGTCATTGTGTCCTTATAAATATTCTTTCACATTATATTATATTATATAAGAATATAAATAAAAATGCAACAAAATTATGAAGGCATAAAAAATCTAAAAAAATAGTATACAAATTATAAGTAACAACTTATGAGAAAAGCATTATTTTGGTTCCTTATTTTTTGCTTTAGTATCAATTTAGTCCCTTATTAATTTAGAGTACTAAAATAGTCCCTAAAAAATCCAACATTAATCAAAAGTAATTTCTCCTTAAACCAATCATGACCCTTCTGAGCAACTATTTTTTATTGATATTGAATTTCTAAGGGGTTATTTTAGCATATTAAATTTGTGAACAATCAAATTGGCACAAAGACAAAAAGTGAGAGACCAAAATAGTTATTTTCTTAAAAAAAAAAAAATCTTATTTTTAAAATTGACATCTAGATTGATATTTTAACATTATATTATGTAAAAAAGATAAACATAAATCAAATTAAAAAGATTACTAGATGTAATTTTTTTTTATCAATTTATAATTTTTATTACGTTTTTCATTAATTATAAATTTTTCAATTTACAAGGCATTAATGTGATGTCATCATACATGCAGCTTTAGGAAGTGAGACTATATTTTTTTAACTTATTTTTAAATTCTAATTAGTAGATTCGCGTGTGTCTTAATATTTATTCTTACAAGAAATTTAAAAAATATCTACTAACATTTAAATAATTTGTAAGTGGACATATTTATTAAGCATCACATTAAAAATTTAAAAATTATGTCATCATATAAAGATGTATATATCCTCATTGCTAATCATTCTACATAATTACTTATTTCTAATTTCATTCGCTATATATATATATATATATATGCTGAACATTAGTCTCATTAGTCTCATTTGATATTATGTTTTCCCGTAAGATGCCTTTCTTACTTTCTTTTTGGTTTTTTTATATTGCAATATTCTATTAATAATCTCTAATATCAAGTTTCTACCTTAATACACAGACTCTAGGTGCTTTATTCATTGTTTTGCCGTTAGCTATATATCACCCTTAACCTTCAAATATTCAATGTAGGAAAATTTTACAAAACATACGTGTTTCTACAGTTTTATTGTTGTCTATTTTAACTTTGCTATTCTATTTAATTACTGTATAGTTTTTTAACATGATTTCAGAGATACAAACAAGTAAATCATCAAGTATAATAATAGAAATAACACTTATTTGACGAAGCACCCAACGCTATCATAATTCATAAGCAGAGAAAGCATCTTTTTTTGCATAAACAGAGAGAGTTAAGATTTTAAATGGCCAAAATTATGTTTTATCGTTGCTCCTCAAAATTAGAGAGTCATGTTCAAAAAATATAGTTATTTTAATAGATAAAATAATTATTTTATTTTAAATCATAAATCCTCACTTCCTTAACTACTTAGATTTAAGATTTAAAATTAGATATTATAATTTATAAATTAACCTATAAAAAATTTTTCCCTTATCCTTTTAGTATAAGATAACGGCTAATAATATTTGACCTGCAGATAAAAGTTTTTACCTAATAAATTTATGGGTAATCTAACTTATTATTGATTATTCATAATTAACTTAGACCCAATCTATTTTTAGTTTATGTCAAAATTATTTCCTTAATTAAATGTTAAACCAATAAATTAATCTAATAATAAATTAATATTAATTCACAATATTTTTAAAAAATAATTTAACACAGTTTCCATTAAATTTGTTATGACTAACAAAAATGAATCCTTAATTACATGTAGTTAAAAACTCTACTGTCATCTCCCTTCCAAACTTCAATTTTGTTCATTCCCAATTCATAAGCTTCTTTCCATTTTTTTTAATTTTCCTGATGAATATTGTAAAGATATAATATTTATTCCTTATTTTATCATGGCAGCCTCATTTCTTCTATTCTTCATCTTCTTTAGTATTTTTAATAGATTCATCTTTCTTTTCGCTAATGAAAGAACTCCTCTCTCTCCAATCCTCTTTAATAACACCACGCCTGTGAACACCCAATTCAATTTTTAAAAAAAAAATAAAATAATAAATAATAATGGTTGATAAAAATAAAAATAATAAATTCCTGGAAATTAAATAATAAAATTTGAAATTAACACAAAATCAACAAAAAAAATTGGGCAAAAAGGACAAGAAAATGAAAATAAAAAGAATGAAATTAGAGTTTTAAAAATGGGGGCAGGAAACAAATTCAGAAAGAGAAGCTTCTGATAATGCAAAGTAGGTAATAAAAATAACAGATCAAGTATTAGTATATGAAGAAAAGAGCGAAAATTTCAATTTTTTTAAAACAAGAAGAATAAAAGAGGTCAAAAAACCTTATAATAATTTTAAAATGAATTTCATTTAAAAAAAAAAAAGCAATTTCGAAACAAGAATAAACAATGACAAGTTCTGAAATTAAAAAAGGGGAAATAATAATAAACTAATAATAATAAAATAATAGTAATGTAAGCTGAATTGCCAAATATAATGATGCAGTCTTTTTCTCTATAAATGTGTTCTTTCCCTCTGCCAAGGAAAAAAGTTGCAGGAGACATAAGAAACTGTGCTAGAAGATGAGGAAGGCAACAAAATTGTTGCACTCTGGACCCCTTTAAACGTTGCCTCGTTGGTGAGAAGCAATGAAGACAATGCTGCCACCCTACCTCTGATTCTACATGGCATATGCAGCTATAAATGAGAGAAATACTGGATGAGAAAACAGGTTCTCACCCCACGGCAGGAAGAAAAATGCAGGAAGGGGAGTGCGAATGATAGAGAAAGAAGAGCGAAACCCCTGTTTCGCGATTCCTGAGCAGAGTAAAAACGAAGAGAAAGGAGAAGGTGGGAAGCTCTCGAGCAGTAAGTAGGAACGCAGACGGAGAGATAAGAGAGACGAGGAGAGCTTCTGGAGGGGAGGGAGAAAGAGCTTTGATAAGAGAAGGAGAACGAAAAAAGAAGAGGGAAAATATACGGAATAGGGAGGTGACGTGAATAGAAAAGAAATCGAGAGAAATGGAGGTAGGGAGCTTAGAAGAACCTACATAGAGAGCTCTGTCCTTACGTCCTGAAGCAGAGGGACCTGAGAAGGGAGAAGAAAGGGCGTGGAGCTTGAGTTGAGAAAGAGGAAGAGCCGGGGAAGAACCAACAGTTTTTCTTTTTGTTCTTCGGAGTTTTGTTTATGAGAGTAGGTTTTTCTCTTCATTTTACCGAGGCTCTATGCATATGGCAGCAGATTTTTTTTCTGATAAAGTCTTGTTCATGGCTGCATGTTTTTCCTCTCTCTCTTTCAGTCATAAATTTCATCCTATTAAGTTGCTGTAATTTTTTATTTAGTTTTCTTCTGATGGGGTTTTTACCCCCTTTTTTTCTTTTAATTAAGAGTGGAAATTTTCATGTGATCATTGGGGCAAAATATATGATTGTTTTCATTATTATCTTTAGAAGAAGAAATCACGATAGGACCTGTTGCTCGTTTACATTAGTAAGATGTGCATATTAGATTTTGGGAGGAGTGCTAGCTCGTTGTACTGTCCTTGAATGATTATTTCCTCCTAACAGATATATTATTTTCTTGTTATTTAATAATCTTATTTGTTCTTAGTTGAGCTATGGACAATGCAAATCGGTGGAAGGTAGTCGGTGTTGTGATGCGTCTTTTCCATGCTATCTTCGTTCATGTCTTAACCAATAGCAATGCATTATGACATCTTGATATTTGAGGCTTAGATATGTGGAGGTCTCATGCTTGGTTGACATGCGTATAAATTGAATATTATTTATTCATTAATTGGCATTCTATTTGTCTTTTTATGAGCTTGCCATTGATCGGAATAAAAAGTACAGAGACACTTGGCATACTGGTCAAAAGAGAAAATTAGCAACGGAGTTCATTGCTAGTCTTATTATTTATTTTTATAAATATTACTTAAATAATATGACATGAGTTGTTCACAAGCACACATTTATACTTGATAGGAATGCTTTATTTTATTTTATTATTCTAACTTTGTTTTTGTTTGCTTTTATCTTTTAGAGTTGTTGTATGAAACATCACGTCTTCTTTAATATTTAGATAATCAGTCATAAACTTTGTGTTTACTTAAACTTTACCTAATACCTATTTATTTTTGTTTTTTAATTCTATTAAAAATAAAATGGGTTCTAATGGCCAAGTCCAATTAGTGATTTGTAATTAAAAAAATAGTTAATTAAAATCATTTCTCTTTTAATGAAAAAAATCCATCTTTATATTTCACATTTTAATTTTAAATCTTAATTTTGTCTTTTTTAAATCCTCAAATCTTATAAAAATCCAAACACATTAAATAGGATAATTAAAAAGGCCAAAGATGTTTGAAATTTTTCTTGAATGTTTTATTCTAAAATCATAATACCAAAAAAATGCTATTTCAAGGTTTCTTTTTCTCATATTTAAAAAAAAAAAACTTCTTTTAGATAACAAAAAAAATATTTGTCTTTTCTTTTAAACTTTCATCTTGATTTCAAAATAATAAAATTGGAAATAAATTACAACTTCAATAGACTCTAAAAATAAAAAGCAGAGAAGTGAGACAATAAAGAGAAAGTGAGATCAAATTGATCTCGTAAATCAAAATACACCAATCAAATCTCAAATTTATTTTGTTTACGAAAACTAATTTAATTTTGTCAATCTTGTTCTTTTTTTCAAAAATAAAAAATAAAAAATACAAATAATTTTTTTCACATTTTAAATTATTATATGAGATTGTTAGTCTCATTAGGTATTGGGAGTTAATATCAGTTTTCAAAAATACAAGGATTAACAATTCAAAAATAAATTAAAAAAAGCTTATTTTGCTCATTATTGGTAATTAAAAAATCCTTAAAATATTTTTTTATTATTATAATTTCACTTTGAAAATTAAACTAGAACCCAAAAATTCAAAAAAATTAAAAAAAAAAAGAAAATGAAAAGAGCAAGGAAATGATATTAAATTGATTTTGTAAGTTAAAACATACCACATGAATTTCAGTCTTGTTTTATTTATGAAAATTTGCTTAATTTTAACTTTTTTGTTCTTTTCACAAAAAATAAAAAATCACAAACCAATTGCCACGTATTAAGTGAACTACATGGACTTTGATTCCTATTACGTAGTACGTAGGCCTTAGACTCTTTTTCTAAGTTAAGTTCGTCCTTTATAAATATCCACTTGTTTGTTTTTAGTGTCATCGTTTCTGCCCTTTTTGTTTAATGTACATGCTTATTAATAAGAGTAATTGTTATAAATTTAAGGTCATATTACGTTAATTTCACTTGACTAGTTTATAGTAATCGTCCTTACAGACAGATGTTGTGAGATGCCTAACATCTTCTTTGCACTCAAATAGGTTTCCAAACTCATCTTTATTTTCGCAGACCACTTTGTCTTTTCTTTTTCTTTTAAATTGGTTTTTAAAAGTTTTCTTTTAAAAATTTTGATAATAACTCTAATAAATTAATTTTCAAAATCTATTTTAAAAATTATTTTATATTTTTTTTTCTACCTTTCAATCAGTTTGTCACGTGTGACAACAAGTAATTTATCTACAAACATATATACATAGTTTCATAAGATATCATAATACCCATTATAGGCTTTTAAGTTTCTATTTATTGATTTATGATTGTACAACTTCCTCTTTCTCAGTTAATTAATAATCTTAATAATAGAACTATTCTTAAGATTTTGCTTAAGAATCATTTATTGTATTCACTATCAATCATAAAAAAAATACTTAGAACTAATTAGTTAAGGTTTATTTATTATGCACAATAAACAATTTTTAAGTAATACTTAAGGCACGCAAAACCCTTCTTTTAATTTAGTATCATGCTACGTTTACATTCAACTTAAAACTTGTGCATCTGAATCTTCTTCGAGCTTCTCTCTTAGTGCTACAATAGCGGACCACTTGCCATCCTTCCATTTCTTCCTTTAATTAGAAGCATCTTAGCCATGAATTGTAGCTTTTCCACGAAGCTTTCTTCCATATAGTGATCTTGTGCTGCCAAGTATCCTAAGTATACCAGATGTTGTCCCCTATCTTTATTCTTCAACTTAATTCTGTTGCTGCCATGTTATGTTAATACCCATACACACTCATATACCACTTACAATATTTTGATTCTATTAATACAATTTAGATCCCGACATATTTTGACGAGAACATAAAGTCATATTTAATAAAGATAAATTGTTAGATGAAAATTTATTAGTATAAATTTTTATATTAAAATATAATTACATATAATTATATTAATTTTACAACAATTTAAACTATTAAATTTTTATCTTATATTCCATTTATATTAAATATAATCTCATGTCCTATTAAAACATAAAAGAAGTCAAATTGCATTAATTAGATACGTAAACCATTTCTAGCTCTACATCCATCATTATACCATATATCAGGTGTCAAAAAGTTGGTGTCCGGATGCTCTAAAGTTCTTAGTATAAATTTTTTTCGTGAAGTTGAAAAAAGATAAAAAGAAAAGAGGGGGTGAATGCAAAGAAAAAAAACCTAGGCCACATATATATTCTCTCTTGTGTCACTATTTTTTGAAATTTACAAGAAATTTTTTAAAAAAATTAGAGGAATTTGCTGAAAAGGCTGAGTATAATGGATGTGGTGTCCTCTTTTTATTCTAGTGTGCATCTCCTTCAAAATTTCCTAATATTCAGCCATTTTGTTTCCTATCTTATTACCCGTTTAACATTCTTTTACTGTTGTAGTTAACAATTCTTTAACGGTGAATTTCTTGCTATTAGCCACTCGAAGCTATTTCTTTTTTTTTTTTTTTTACTACCAATGTGTTTTACTGTACTAAGTTGCAAATGCTAATTTTATCTACTACTTATATCTTAACCTTAATACAATGCCACCTGTATTGATTTGGATTCCTTATAGTCAATATAGGTACAGTTTATATGAAATTTATAACCACATACGACAATTTTTTATTT
Organism: Delonix regia; assembly: GCA_037074485.1. NCBI lineage: Eukaryota > Viridiplantae > Streptophyta > Magnoliopsida > Fabales > Fabaceae > Delonix > Delonix regia. The sequence continues at coordinate 12,629,663 of CM073459.1, forward strand.
TTTAATTGCGCACGATTCTTAAAAGTAAATTTCAACCGTTAGATTTTTACTGCACAGTTCGCAGCAAATCTGGATTCTACCTATATATACTTTTTGCTATATTCTTATGCTTAAATAGTGTCATCTCAATATGTGGCTTCTAGTAATATCCTCAAACTTAGCTGGTTTTCATTTTCTAAGCTAATCAATGTAATTAATTTAAACTTACATTTCTTTTTTATGTCTAATGCTTCTAATTCCATCTTCAAAATCCATTAGAAAAATTCCAATTTATGTTTCTTTTTTCCTTAATTAATTTATTTATCACCCTCAATGTACTATTAAAATGGATAATAATTATGAGACAATCTATTGTTCAAACTTATATTTTCTACTAACTTTGTCGACCTAGATTACTAAGTTGCTATGAGGAAAATATTAATATTATTAATTAATGAATTAGTCCTAATTAAGCATTGCTAGTAATATTTTATTAATTAAAAAATGATATATTATTATTATAGTAAAATCTTTGATGCAATTATAAAATTAGGTGGATCTGAGCAATCATTACATAATACACTAAGATGAATACATGTGATAATAATGTGTTACATTATGCTGATTATATGTCAATTTAAAATAATTTGTTATATTTCTATTTTGACCCAATTATTTTAGATTTTATTTATGAACTCAAAATTCTTTTTGAATTTTTCAATTTACTCTCTCTACTTTTTTATTTTTAATAACCCACATAAAATTGTTAGTTTATAACTTTGTTAACTATACTTATACTTTTTTTATTTTTTCAATATCTCTACAACTTCTTAATTTTATTTTTATTTTCAATCTATGAACTAATGTTTTATGGGGCTACTAAAAAATGAAACGTAGAGGGGATAAATTAAAAAAATTTTAAATACTTTTGGGTTCATAAATAAAATTTAAAAATATTGGAGTTAAAATATAAATACAACAAATCAATTTGAGTTAATATACAATTAATATATTTTGACATGTAATTGTTATATGCCTTTTCCTAAGTAAGTTGCGTAGTAATTACTAAGTGCAACTAATTTTATAGTTACAGCAAAAATGACAAATATAATTATATTTTAAAAGGACTTAATTATTGTAGCTTAATCTCATGATCTTAATTCTCTTAAATTTTTCTAAAAGTCTTTCTGATGATTTTCCTAAAGAAATTTTGGGAGGTTAAAATTAAATATTTTGCAGGCCCGGATTTTAAAACTCATATAGGACGATCAGTTTGATGTTATGAAACACAAAATTACCAAAAATGAAAGCCTTTGGATTTTTATAATTTTTTTCAACACCTCACAAAAGCATTAATGATTATATGTTTTGATTTATTTTAATGATAATTTATTTTTTATTGCCACTTATCATTGTCTTGCTCTCACATTATAATTTTCAATACATTAATAAGCAATTTTTTATATTATTCGATCCATTCGGTTTTCTGCTTGTAATAAAATTTTTCAATAATCTAACTAAAAATGCCATCGAGAATAATACTGATTTATTTTAAAAAATAAAAAATCATTTCACTTTTGTAGTCTTCATAAATTATCTTTGGGATATATTCTTGTTGTTTTCGAACGATACTTTTTCTACCAATTGATTTATGCTTTTCAAATTTGTTAAAAAAAAATTATCTTTTAATTTTACACTTACCGTGAAATTATTATTTTGGTTATTCAGTATTAAAAATTTCCTATTTAATTCTTTACTTCTTAAAAAAAATGAAAAATTTAGTTAATTAAATTTAAATTTTAAAATTTGATAAATAAACTAAATTTAATTTTTTGTTAAAAAAATAGAGAACCAAGTATTTGCTATATTGATCTCTGGGGTACTTGTCTGAACTAGGGCAAGGGAAACTTTCACCGCAAGCAAACCAATGGGAGGAAAGGTCAGTCAAAATTCTTGCCAACGGTCGAAAACTATGCCATGGCGGTTTCAGCTTCCACAGTCGCACAGTCCATGTTACCGCCAAGCGCTACATCTCCCTCTCAGAATTCAAAATTCTCACCAAAGGTCGAATGCAATTCAGGTAATTAGGGCGCTTTCAGCTTCCATATGTATAAACTTACCGCTAAACTCTTCGTCTCTTTCTAAGTAACCTTCGCAGCATTCGTCGTCTCTCTCAGATTACCAATCTCTCGATTTTGTGGTTTTCTTTCGCTTGTTTCGCTGCGAACCTTAAGCCTGTTCTCTTCAAGTGGCCATCATCATCCATCGATCGAAGCATATGCAGTAATTGGGACTAAATATTCATTGCTTCTCTGCCTCGGTTAGGATTCCGCGATTCGCTTCCATTTGTAGGTGTTGCCTAATCTCATGCCTCTCTTCTATCTCTGATGTTATAATTTAATAAATTATTCTTGTTTTCTTTCTTTCTTGTCAAATATATGATTGTTCTACTTTCACTATTATTATACTGGTTGCGGCTTTTAATGACTCAAATAAAGACCAGGAAAAACCTATTGATTTTGTTGAAGAAGATATGGAAGGCTTAATATCCTGGTCTTTAAATCATGTTTCAAAAAGCATGTATGCATATTATTTGTTAAAAATGTTGAGATAATCATGTCTAAACAACCAGATGAAAAGAAAAACTTGACCTTTTAAAAATTAAGGTTTGTAACTTCTTAAAAATTTAAGCTTTGTAAAACAGTCATTTGTTAAATTAAAGTATATATTTATACTTTTGCAGCAGCAAGGAAGGCACTTGTTATCAGGGGCTTAACAATTATTAGAGTTTCACAGGTCTAAAAAAAATTTGATCCAAATTTTGAAGATTTAAGAAAGTTAACTGTTTTCAAATCAAATTTAACACAGATGGGGCTTTTAGTGGGAATGGAGAGGAGGCTGGAATTGGAGTATAATTATAGGAATGAGCATGGCGTTATGATAGATGGATAGTTTAGGCAGGGGGTGCTTGCAATGTCAGCTTTTATGGTGGCAGCATTAGCTGTTACAAAAGCACTGTTCATGACTGAAAATATAGAGATTAATCAATCTGTGTGGAATCTGCTGGTGTGGTGATTAGCAAAAGGAATATGTGAGGGTGTGAGTGGAGGAGCTCATCTGTGGTGGAAGATATTTTCAGCTTGTTAGATGGTTTCCCTGACATTGTTTTTTCTTTGGTATCTTGCCAAGGAAATTATGCTGCAGATTTGATTGCAGGATTGGCCACAAACTGGATGTGCCCTTTTGGGTGGTTATTGAATCCACCATCCTCTCTGATGTTTATTTTGGAAAGGGACCTGAGAGAAGCTGTTTTGCTGTCAAATGATAGAATGGGTGTGGGCTGAGAGTATATGTTTAGCTCCGTGATTGGGGGTTTCATTTGTAGTTACTGGTGTTGTCTTAGCTGATGTGTGTGGGGTTTTGTGATTTGCTTTATTGTCATGGTTTGGTTGATTTGTGGTTACTGTTTTGGATTAAATCTTCCTGTGGCCAAAAAATAAAGAAGAAACTTAACTGTTGCAATTTACCAAGCCAACTAAGTCTACTCTAGTAAAAAATTAGGCCTTTGTGTGTGTGTTTTTTTTAAAAAATAGCAATGATAATATTATACAACTTTTAGTCTATATAAATTATCTTTTGGATATATTCTTGTTGTTTTTAAACGACAATTTCTTCTATCAATTGATTTATACCTGATTATTTTATATAGATTAGATATATTAGTATTTGTTATTTTGAACTTTGAGGTACTTATATTTAATATTTATTAATTATTATATTTCAAGTTTTTAGTCTTTTATAGCTGCAGAATAGACTATATGGCTGTTTTCGAGCTATAGAATAACAATTGTGTGAAAAGGAGCTTATGGGTTTATGCACAGTGTCGCTGTACAGAGTATCCATGTAAAACTCATGTTCTTGTGCTTGTTCTAAATGGCATATGCTTGATTCGATTTTCTATTATGGACTATAATTGACCATATTAATTTTACATGATGCAGTGAAACTCAATAACAAAGAACACAAAGACCAACTATATTTTATAGATTGCAAATTTTCCCTAGTTACTCAGTACCCAATGGAAACGACTCTGCCACCAGGTTTCAGGTTTAACCAAACAGACCAAGAACTCATTTGGCACTACTTATACAAGAAGGTGAATGGTAAACCTCTCCCTAATAATGCAGTTATTGACTGTGACATCTATGGTGGTGATAATTCTTGGAGGAAGATGTTTGAGGATAGGGAGAGGAGTCACTTTACTTCACCAAATTAAGAAATTGGAGCACAAAAGTTAAGGGTTCTTCTTCTAGGACTGTGAGAGCCACAAAGTTTGATACTTGGAAGTGTCAATCTGATATGGAAATTCACATTGGGAAGAAACATATTGGGTCAAAGAGAACCTTCTCTTTCATAGAGAAGAAGGGAGAAGAGCCCAAGATCAAAGGATACAAGAATGCCAACGGGTGGACAATATATGAGTACAGACTGGATGGCTGCCTTCTAGGTCAAAAGGAAGCAACCTCTTCTGATTATGGCTATGTTATCTCCAAAATTAGTAGCCTGAGACACATGAGGAGACATGAAGGAGAATCAAGTATCTCCCAGATTGAGTGCTAGCTCGAAGCATCATTTGTTGAAGAGCTAAATCAAGATAAGATAATTAGAGCTTTTGAGATGCTTCCGGACTCATTACTTGGAGTGGATACAAATGATGACTGGTCACCATATTTTCTTGAAGACCTCGCTTATCATAATGTTTCCTTTATTTGTCAATTGGACTATTGAGAAATTTAGTACCATTTAATTGTTTTGCTTGATATAATTTTGCTTTCAATGCATAGAATTCTTTTCAATTTAGATTCTCATTACTTGAGTGTCAATGTATAGAGTTCTGTTTAGTTTAAATTGTCATTGATTTTGTGTCAACGTATAGAATTCTTTGCCAATTCTTTAAATAAAATTCTACATGGTTAAAGGAAATTTTTTATGAGAAATGTCATAGACGACTTATGATGAAGCAGGCTTTGCCCTAGAATAGTTTTTTTTTTCCCATTTTCCTTTTTTTATCTTGTAAAATTTTGCTTTTCATTGTGTGAGTAAAAAACCAAATATCTATTTACGTTCCTTCGTTTAATTTGAATTGACTGTTTGGACCTCAAATCTCTAACTCAAACATTAGTTTGTGTGGTCACTCAGCAATGTAGAAATTTATTATACATATGATCATGATCTCCCCTTTATTTCCCTTATTGGCATGGCTGTGAGCATGATATATGATATATGGCATCATACAATAACAAGTTCTAGATTGTATGGATGTATATGAAAGGTAATTGTAATTTTAGTTCATGAAAAGTAACGGTGGCTAATGGTTGACCATAACAGGCTGTACCTCCCGTTGACGGGAATATGTTAAGGGTGAGTGCTAGACTAAAGGTTGTTTCTGCAACCCTATATTTTAAGTAATGATAAGAGTTTTTGGTGAGTTTTGTGTATTAGACAAGGCAACCAAGACTCAAAAGGAGGTGAATTAGGCATTTGTTCTTTTCAAAATTGCTTTGCAAAATACTTTGTAAGAAGGTTACTTTGATGTGTATGAAGCAAAAGAACAATTATATCAATCAAGGGAGACTTAATGTTGATACTTAGAGTATGAGGATAACAAGTTTCTTTCCCAAAAACAAAGCATTCAACTACATGTAGTTTATCTTGATTCAAATGCTTGTTTCCTTGTAAACTAGAATAACCATATAATCTCTTTAACAATTGGATTACTTTAAATAAATATAAAAGAATGTATCCAGCAAGAAATCACAATACTTCAAGTAAAATATCAACAAAAAAAGCAAAGCATAATAAATATGATATTTCAAAATATAAAGAGTATAAGGATAGAGAAAACCAACTTTAAGATTTATTTTGATTCGACTCCAACTCAAACTTACGTCCAGTCTCTAAGCTTCAACTTGAGATTTCTCCACTAATTCCACAAGTTTAATTGAGCACTTGTGAGCCTCTACAATATCTAACTTATCCTAGAGTTGTTTCTCACTCTAAAACTAAAGAACACCTCTCTTTTTAGAAGAAAAATACTCCAAGAGATTTCACACTCTTGTTTTCTCTCCAAAGGGATACACTACCGTTGTCTTACAAAGATTGAAGATGAATGATATTGCTTAAAGAAACTCTGTCAATGAATAGATATACAAAATGAAGCTTTAAGAACTCAAATGATAGAGATTAAGAAAGTTTTGACTCAATGATATTTGTTTCTCTTCCAAAGATAATAAGACAAGTTAAAGATTACATTCTAGTATTTGGTTCTACTCAAAAACTTGTTTGTAGGGTCACATATATAGGGCTCTTTGAAAAATAGTCGTTAGACCTATATAATAGTCGTTTAAAAAGTTGATGTCTGCTTTTCCATATTGTATCAGTTGATTGCCAAGTCCATCAATTGATTGTTACTCTAAAAGTTTCAACTTTGTTTTAAGTGAATGACCTATTGTTGGAAAGCTCTTTGAGTTTATTTCTAATGTAAGAAATTTCATATCAAATTTTCATATAGTTTGTGAGATATAATTAAATAGTGACCAAAGTTCAGAAAAAGAGTTTTGGTAAAATTTATATTTCACTATCTTTTAAATCCAAACTTATATTTTAATAACCAAATTTTCTTGAGCCAATAAATGCAAATCTAAACCATTGAATTTTACAAAATAATTCTTAGCCTATAATAGATATACCTATCTAATCTATTGGTTATCTTAATGTAATTAAGCTTCCAAATATTCAAATCTTTAACTTCTTCAATACTTGGAGCACCTTTATTGCTTGCTATATTTTGTGTTGAGTATGGTATTGATACTTTATTCTCTTTACTTCAATGCTCACTCTTCTTTCCTTTGATAATATATATTTAACTTGCAAATCTAATAGTTAGTCCAACTCATATATAGTGATATGCATCTTTTGATAGCAATTGCCACACTATAGTTATTTTTATCACGTATATATCATTCTTATGATCATGTATCCAATTTAAATTATATATACCATTTAAGTTTATTGGATACGATATAAGTAAGCATATCTCATATAAAAGAAAATTCAAATATAAAGTATTATATGTTAATGATTAATCAATTAAGCACATACTGATATTATATTTGTAACTTATATGTTACATATTTGTTACCATTAAAATTTATAATATTGAACCTTAGGATCAACATTGTGAATTTTTTTGGAAATTTTATTTATTTAATATTTCAATGAAGAATCTTAACTATGTTTTTTACTTGGGTGGGGAAACTAGTTTTTTTTTCTTATACTTATATCATTTATTATAAATTTAGTTTTCACATGATACTTGACCTTATTGAGATACAATAGTAAAGAGAAAGAAGTGACTTTTTATGCAAGAAATTAATAAATCTATGGTATTTATATTTCAAAGGAAGGGGGAAGTAAATAAATCTAAATATACATTAATTAGAAAGTTAATTCTGATTCTTTCTTGGCTTCCTTAGCGCAACCCACAAGGAGGAGACACATGCATGCATATTTTAAAAGAGAAAAGGGGGACAGGGGTGGACCCTTTCCAGTGTGGGACAAATAACCAGTGTATGAAAGGTATAGCGACCCTGCATATAAATTAATTCTGTCCAGCTACAAGCTGCTAAATACAGTTTTATAGACATTTGGACCTTAAATTTCTGCCTTATACATTTATTAATGTTTCTTAATATAGCAATATCTGTTTACGACTGATCTAGATAGGCAGATCTACTATCTTTATTCTATTTCTTGCCCTGCCTGCTTCAATTAATATGAGCTTATTTGTATCGGATCCCTTCCATCTCATTGTAAGTTCTTTTCTATTTTCTTTTTCAATAATGATAAACCATATTTTTATGTAATGTTCTCAATGAACATTACATGAATTAGACTTCCAATAAGAAAACACTATATCTGCCACTATGTTATAATTTGTTTCATGTTGATGTTGGCAATATCTTCCAGGAGCCTGCCTTTCTGTTTTACTGGATTTTCTTTTTTTCGATGAAGGAAAATCTTGTAATATTATGCTACATATGTCTTATAGTTGTTTGATTCACATGATTGTCAAGCTACTAGGACTAAAAAGTAAAAAATTGATACCAACCCTGTGGTTATGTGTTCTGCAGTAAATACTCCTCCCCTGTAGCTTATGAATGAAGCAACTATACTGCCCCTAATAATTGAGTTAGTTTCTCAGATAATTGAACAGTATCAGCGTTTGTAGGATTGCTATGGCAATTTCTCATTTGGATATACTTTTGTTTTTTGAGGCTTCTTAATTGGTTTGTGAAATGGCAAGCGATCTGTTATGTAGTATGGGAAATTATCTGAGCAAAAACTTAGCAAAAATAAATCAGAATTGTTGTTTAGATCCAATATCCCCCCCCCCCCCCCCCCAAAAAAAAAATAATCAAACAGTATGCATCTGGAATCTTGGGTATTAAGTTCAAAAGCAAATTGGAAAAACATTTAGCTATAAGAATTAAAAATGAACTTTATCATTTAGTGTTGGATAACTTCTGAATTAAATAGCAAAGTTGCAAGTCAAGGTTGTTATCACAAGCTGCAACGATGACTTTGATTAGATTTGTGTTAAATTCTTTACCTGGATGTTAATTACCCTATTTTGAGTTGCTTAAGAATTATTGTAAACAAATTGATTTCCCGGCTACACAGTTTTGTTGGCATTCAATAAGGATAAATAGAGAATGCATATGAAGAGTTTGCATACATGATAGCAAGCTCATAACTTGGCAGCTTAAATCTTGCTTCTTCACAAGTAACACAGCGAAAGGGAATGCCTTAGTGAGTGGGGATGTTTTGCTTGTTTGAAATGAATCAGTTTTGCTTGGTTCTTGATTATTCATATGCTTTTGTTTTTTCCTTTCTTGTCTTTGTTCAATTGATTATGTTATGACATTTTAACAGGAGATAAATGAAGTCATTCATTTTCAATTTACTAGTGTCATGCTAGAGCACATTTCACTTAGCTTCTTACCCAGACTTGAAGTTAAGAAAACTGAGCTATGCTTCTGAATCTGATATAAAAGTTGGTGCTTCTGATATAATATACCTTCACAGTGTTACAGTTTCTCATAATTTTTTGTGGCAGGTGGTTCTATTAATATCTGAAACATAATATAATGGCCATTCCCAAAAGATCTTAGGTAACATATTCACTCAATTCTGCACCTTATTCTGCAACCTTGTGGAATTTGGAACCCTTGGAGCCTTCACTAGTTATATGATAGACAGAGTGTAGAACAAATATGCAGCATTCCTATTTCTATTACTGGAGTTGAAGACAAACTAGTGTGGCCTTCATTAGTTATATGATAGATAGAGTGTAGAACTAATATGCAGCATTCCTATTTCTACTACAGGCGTTGAAGACAAACTAGTGCGAAGCATATATGGAATTGGTGATTACACTGTTAAGAGAGGATTGGTGTCACATCTGTTCTAAAAGGAACAAAATGAGATGGCAAGGAATAATTCACAAGTGTTTGCTCACTGCAAATACTTACGGAGGCTCAAGATGCCTGCTAGGTTGATGGCGTTTGTTGGAGTCAGTATGCTCTATGGGTAGCTGAAACTCATACAGCATCACTTTGCCAATTAATAGCACGTGTCCATTAAATGGCAGGTGGCATTGGAATCTCTCATATAGCATCACTTGTCGGAATATAAATCTCTCGAACATGAATTAATTTTAGATAGTTTCTAATTTTCTTTCTCATTCACAATCCTCATGTGCAGTTGTTTCTTCAAGCTAGTTGTGCAAATTTGACATATAGTAATCAAGTAGCAACTAGTGGCCAATTAAATCAACAAAATGCTAAAATGAGGTTTGAAGTTTGTAGACACGAACGGATACAGAAGCCTACTCTTTTGTGTCTGCGAGAAGATGTTTGCAGACAAGTAGATTTGGTTTTTCTGTTTTTGACCTGTGGTCTGGCTTCATGACACTGTAAAAGTTGTTTCATGATTATTGAAGAAAAGTTCCATATTTGAAACTGTAAAAGTTGTTTCATAATTGAAGTTTTGTTCTTAATTTGAATACTGTTACTTCTATGGCTCAAGAGAAGAATGACATAAATTACCGAGTTTTAAAACTTCATTATGTTTGAGTTGGTTGCTATATTCACCTTTTGACTGTTCACCATTTCATCATATGCATCTTTGAATTCATCTAGTATCTGGTATTATGTAGTTTTAAAGAGTCCGAAATTGTTCTGCAAACAGGATTATATATGTGCATGTAAAGTTGTAACCAAATAAATTGATTGTATACTTCATGGCTACTTTTTGAACTAATTTCAATTCTTCTTTTGTTCCAACGGCGGAAAGACAATTTATTCAAAAGCCAGAACAGTGAAACTACAACTTGTAAATGTGTGGATAGCAATGCCCTTTCCAGAATGGGACTAACAACTAGTGTAAGAAAGGTAATCTAGTATACTTTGTGACTCTGTGTTTAACTCAATTCTATCCAGCTATAGTTGCTATATGTAGGGTCCAACTAAACATTAAATTTTAAATTAGATAAACTACTTTATTGAAATTTATTTGTGTGAGATCCAAGCAAACATTAATGTCAAAGAAAATAAACCACCTTGTTGAAATTTGATTATGTGGGATTCAACCAAATATCAAATGGTGAGTCGATATAAACTATAAAGTTGTAAACAAAGAAAATGATTGTACATTTCATGGCTACTTTTTATACTAATTTTAATTCTTCTTTGGTTGTAAGGGTGGAAAGGCAATTTGTTCAAAAGCCGGGGGTAAAACTACAACTTGTTAATGTGTGGGTAGTAATGCTCATTCTAAAATAGGACTACCAACCAGTGTAAACAAAGATAATGTAATACACTAAGGTCATATTTAATTACTGGAATCTAGGTTACTATGTAATGAGAATGAGAACTCCATTATCATATTTGATTGTTTATTTTTAATTTATAGTATTTTCATTGCTTAAGAAATCATTTTATTATTTTTTTGATTCTACAAAAATTCAAACTCATTTTTATTTTCGTTCTCTTTCTTATTTTTATTTTTATTGCCTCACAAAAATTCAAACAACTAAATGGACCTTTAGCTTCCCTGCATTTAACTTAATTCTATCCAGCTACAAGCTTCTAAATATAGACAAATAAATTTAAATGTAAACATATAAGTAAAATTTGTCCATTTTTATCAATTAAGGATAGCATTTGAATTGGTCAAAGGGTAAATTTGTCGGTTTCTCTAATTCAGAAAATACTTACATACTTGAAAATGGACATTTTTCTTTTTAATAAGTGACAAGGAGGGAAACCTCAAATAACAAAGTAAGATTACTATTAAGCAAACTATCGTTCCAATTGGCTTGAGCATCATCCCCAAGCAGCTGAAAAAACTTAAGAGCTTCGTTTGCTTTGTGGCTTCTGTATAAGGCCATTTCCAATTCCTCAAGATTGTCCCTTCAATCCTCATCAAAGATAAGATGTACCTCTCTAATCTTCTTATATCCAATTATGATAACCCATCCATAAAGATACTCCTGGGGACCTCTTAACAGGTTATTGACATAATGAGCTATAAGTAAATCACGAATTGGAAGAGCTCTCCTAATAGGTTTCCATATAAAAGGCCGGATGCTATGAGGAAGTTTGATTTTCCAAAGTAGATTCTAGTGAGTGAGTGGGCCTAGCACCATGTTACAATTGCTACTTGAGTTAAGCAGTGAGTAGCCGTCTCTTACTGTACATTCACCAGTATTATTACCACATCAAATTAGCTTATGAAGAAGACCAGTGATAAAGAAGGGTTCTGATATAAGGGAATTGATGTCATCAGGAGAATATAAAGAGCATAGGTGTTGCAGATCCCAGTTTGAACAGTCATGTAAAATAAGGTCTGAAACTCTGTTGTGGCTAGAGTTTCTACTCAATTGCATCCTCCACCAAATGTAATAGTTGATTGGTATATGCTTCCCAGAACCAATTTGCCACTTGAGTCTCGAGGTGATCAAATATTGATGCTTTCAAATACGCTTCCACATCCAAGAAGCAAACAGTCATAACAATGCCAAGATCAATATTATAATATTTTTGGTATAGCTGCTTAGTGAGGAAGGAATGATTATTATGATTCATAATTCTCCAGACCTGCTTAGTCAACAGAGCTTGATTGAAAAGATTAGTGCTTCTAGCACTCAAGTTTCCCCTGACTCTTCCATTTGATTACATGTATTCTCAGATTCTAGCCTCTATATCCCCAGAAGAAATTAGCAAATTTGGCATCTATGATTTCGCAATATTTCTTAGGGAGCTCAAACCAAGAAAGTTCATACACAAGCTTCGAATTGAGCACGGATTTTATAAGTGTCAGTCTGCCAGCATGCGAGAGGAGTAAAGACTTCCAGCTAGTAAGAGATATATCAAACTTTTCGATCAAATAGTTTAAAATTCTTGATTTCTCTGTTCTTGGATCAATCCACATGCCAAGATATTTCCCTAAGCGGCTAGCGTATTTGGCTCCTATTATATTCAACAAGAACTTCTTCAAAAGGTGAGAGGTGTTTAGGCTAAATACCATAATTGATTTATTTCGATTAGCTTCCAACCCAAAAATTGTACTTAAAACTTGCAATATGCTTTTTACTTGATGACAAGCTTCCACATCAACTTCAAAGAAAATTGTATCATAATGGCTTCAGTGAAATGTCCAGTTCTAATCTCTTTCCACTTGTTCTCCTCATCAACCTTGTCGATAAAGCAAGACAAAACATTCGAGCAAATTATGAAAGAAGTTCTCCTCTTCTAACTCCTCTTTTAGGAATACTTTGGAAATGCCAAACTTAAGAGCATACTTGCTTAGTTTTTGCTTTCTTAGTAGAATGAATTTGCTGCATTAATTTAGATGTTATTAAAATATTATTCCTCATGAGCCTGCCTCTGATACAAGCACCTAGGGAAAGAGAAATGTAGGAACTAAGATGGCTGAGTTTATTGCATAACATCCTAGCAATGACTTTATAAATGACATAGCGTAGACTTATTGATTGAGTGTATATTTAAATTGACATTGAACTAATGTAATTTTAAGTCAATTAAATTTATAAAATTAATTTTGGTTCATTAAGAATTTACATCATCATAATTTATGTTTAAAAATTTTGATTTAAAAATCAATTTTTATCACCTATGTAATTCATTTAACATAAAAATAAACTATTTTTTATTTCTGTGCGAATAAAAATTTAAACAATATAATTAACTTTAAAAAAATTAAGTGCTAAACCAGGTAATATTTATAAAACAAATTTCCGTTTAAATATCCATTTATATGTACAAACAAACTTTTAAGCTTTTATATCTTTTAAACGCTAAGACCCACACCGAAAGTCCCTTAATGATTGCACATTATACTATTTCTCTTAAAAGTATGAAACAGATATTATTATTATTATTATTAGTTTACCAATAATATATAATTATTAAGATTTTAGAAAAATTAATTCAAAATAAATTTAAAACTCATTAATATATATATATTAGATTGGGTATCTATAACTCTTAAACATTTTGAGAAGACTTACTATTATTTCATCCTTGGAGAATGTTTCAAACTAGTAGTTAACAAAAGACCTAACATTCAAACTTCCACCGCATCATGTAATTAACCAAAAGAAATTACTCAAAACTAACTTACTTACAATTCCATAGAGCTAAGTCCGGTACTAGGCTATTCATGATTAAAATTAAACGCGCACACTTCATTTTACTAGAGACCAGCATGTGCTCTAATGTCTGGCATTTTATACGTAAAATTTGGCATCAATTCACAGAGAGGACCCTAAAGACATACTAGAACTTCAACCATTATCAAACACAATTTGCCCAAGACATGTTAAAAAACTCTGCTAAAGCTTATCCATAAAACAATACAACATTATCTTAGAAACATACAGTATAGAACACGACCCTTATATTCTACTCGGGTAAACAATACCAAAGCCACCAATTATGTATTTGACGTCTGGCCAGACAACCTATACAAAACGTCTACAAGAGGCCCTCTTAATCCACACCTTTTACCCTAACTCTATCACCATTGGTTTATTATAAAATATTAAACTATTTTGTAACAATATATTCAAGAGAAGTAAAAGTGAAGTTAAGGTACGGCTTAACAAGCACAAATAAGGTATAGTATGCCTACAATAAGAAGCGGCAACCATTCATTTACCAACAGACAAGCCAGAAGAGGAAAGTGAATTTGACAATCACTAGAACACCTAAAGTAGTATTAGTGATATAATAAAATGAACCAGAGCCAGCAAAACTGTCTTGCTTGAAAGTATATAAATGATAATAAATTTTAAACATGCTCCAAAATTTAACTCAACTTAGAAGGTAACAAAATTTTCAACTCTCAGTCTGCTCTCTCAACCTCCTTATGGTGCTACGGACTGTCACCGCACTTGCAGTACTGTTAACATAAAACAGGGCACGGGTGTAAGAACCTAAACTCTTATTTAAAAAAAATAATAATTAACTGCAAAAGAAGAAAATTTCAAAGACGCTTACTTCAATGTGTAAGCACCTCCAGCTTTCACTTTTCCACAATCTTTGCAGCTCCATATACCCACAGCCTTTCTCTTAACAGCATACTGTAAAAGCAGAGTCATTAGAGTCTAAAATACACAGCACTAGCTATCCTAGCGTCTAGTTGATAGTGATGATAAAAATAAACATCAGAATGATAAAATACCTTTCCACAGAATTCACAGAAGTATTTGCTGTGCTGACTCACTTCCATCTTCTTAATTTGCTTTCTAAGACTGGCACCATATCGGGTGCCTAAAGTTAAGGAGCACAAGAATTAAACCTCACCCAAAAAGTAGTTACATAATAACATAAATGTACTGAGCCTAAAAAAGTAGGCAAAGAAATGCAAAAAGCTAAAACTATGAGCATAGTTGTCAAATCTCAATACAAATCATGAACTAAAAGGCATATTTCCAACTCATGAATCATAAGATTCAATAATAAAATGAAAAATAGCCTAAAATTTAGGAATGTAAAATACAGATATATATATATATATATATATATATACACACACACACAAAAATCATGAAGGAAATAATCAAGTTAATAAATTCAACACAATAATTTACAAAATTTAATAAATTGTCTTCAACCAGATATAATTAGGGTTATAAAAAATGTACTTTTTAACTTTCTTTTTAGGGGGCATAGTAATTATAGACACTAGAAGGTAAAAAATAATCCCTTATCAGTCGTGCACATCACAGAAGAGCAACAAAATAATGATTGCCTGCAGAAAAAGTTGAAATTCCAGGATGCAAGCAGAGTATAATCCGATTACATGTCAATTAAGTAAAATGTGAAAAAGCCTAAAACTAGCAAGTGAATTGTGTCAGGTCCTGATGAACCTGATCCATCCATCCACTGCAAAATTGCAATCAATGATAAAGATGGAATCTTAGAATAGTGTTCAGCCATTTTTTGCATTACTTATTGTTCAAAAACAATTCAACCACTGATATAAAAAAAAATCTCATGACATTTCATTCAATTCATATTGTTAACCAAATTATTTCAATAACACTGACAGGAAGCATTCCATGTTAAAAGAAATCAATATGACAGATTAAGCTTTCAGCATGCCATACCAAAGAAACATAACTGAAGAACACACAATAGAATTTGCATTAAATAATTAATGATAAAAACATCAGATTTAATGGATAAATCATATAAAATCCACTCCGAAATGGGAATTATCCAGTCAGCAACAAGCTTACAAATCAAGTCCATGGCTCCAAATTCATGCATCTTAAATCAAGATAAACTTCATAATATACTCTAACTAGATTACTTTTTATTTTTTTTCCATGATAATGATAGATGGGAGAAAGAAGAACAAGATGCCACTTTCAAATAAACTAATGCAAACATGTCCACTTTAACTCAACAATGGTTAGATATTCTATAATTCAACTAATTCTCTTGAGTTATAAGACCCACCAAATTAACTTCCTTTTAATACTTATTTTCTATATTTCCTACTTCAAAGGGGAAGTGCTTCCACAAAATTCAAAACTCCTGCAACAAGAGGAATGTTCACATACCATATTTCCCAACAATACCGGCCTTCTTGGTTCTCTTGGTCTACATAAGAAAAGGAAATTAACGATCAAAACAACTTCATGCCCCAAGATGAACACGGAAGATATCTAGTAAAAATATGAAAGAAGCAAAATAACAGAAGTAGAACATGATAAAATTTTTTTCCTGGCCCAACACACAGGATACATTAGATGCGAATATTTTGGGAGAAAAGAATAATAATTTATAACTGGATCTTAATGTGTTCAGTTTCAAAGATGTGTTCAGCCTGTGCAGCAGTACTGCTGTATGCGTTTATCACAAACAAACAGGAAGACAATCCAGTAATAACAAAACTACAGAAGCATTTGTAGAATCCTCATGGATTAAATTGACTAGAAGCAACTTAATCCTCGGATATATAATAATACCACAACAGTCAACGTTATAAAAAAAGTTGACAATATTGTGATAATGCTTGCCTTCTTTCTTAAAATTAGCTTGCTGCAAACACTAAAGAAATCACGTTGCAGGGAACATTGCTCAACACATCAAGACAGAAAACAAAGCAATTTCAGCTACCGCCAACTTCTTAGTACCAAAAATACCCAAAACATATGACCCCAAGGATATGAAATTCAAATCTTTGAAATAGCCCAAGAGAGATCTAATATCCCAGCATTTACAGTCAGATAAAAACACAGAGTAAGGAAGAAATGGAATACCATTTTGGTTGGCTTCGGAGGAAGATGAGAAAGATTGGGAGAAACCAAAGAATGAGCCGAAGAGCCGTTCGAGTGAAACCTGCAGTCGATTGCGTGGTGAAGCTATTTATGAGGATGAAACCCTAGAGTTCGTGGTTTCTGGACTGGACCTTTTCGCAACGGTGTCGTTTGGGGAAGAGCCAACCCACAGCATTACCTAGAAGCTGAGGACCAGTTGGCATGACAAAATCAGTAAAATGAAAAGATAAAAAAAATGATTAAAAAATTAAAAATAAAATAAAATGACCAAATTTATAAACAAAGAACACAGATGCAATTTCTTATGAAAAAATGGTAATTAAATTTAATTTACACAATTATGTATCATAAAACGAGAAAAAAAAAAAAACATTGAAAATATTGTGTTTTATTTTAAAACTAGGCCAAGCAATGAATCAAAATAAAAAGAAATTCATGTGTGTGTGTGTATATATATATATATATATATATATATATTTATATTTATATTTAATGATATAAAAATTAGTTAAAGTATTTTATAAATGACCACAAACTTAAATTAAACGGGTCTGATAAAATCTTTTCAATATCAATTATTTAGGCAAGTAAAACACCTACTTCTAATAATCATAAATTTTAATTCAAAAGGGGTTTAATGCGTTATTGTACAATGCTCATTGTTCAAGGCAATGGTTAAGGGACACAATTTGGTTTCATTTGTGTCAACTTGTACTAGTTATACAATGCTCTTATTATTTTGAAAGGAAGTTAACTTTTTTTCACACATAATATTTTTTTTCATTGATCTAACTCTTTATTATTTCAAGGCTATGTAAATTATACTGGGATGACCATTGTATTAGTAATTATTTCAAGAAAATTATAATATTAATATTGTACATTAACATTTAAAAGAGAACTCTTCAAACACGTCAAATGAATTTTATAGAGAAAATTAATGTGTTTAATTAATTAATGTACATGAATTATTTATGTAAAATGTTTCAACTCATGTGAGTTTTGGGAAGATTAAAATTCTGTCTTTTGCAAAAATCGTTTTCAACTTTAAATTTTAAAGGGAAAAAAGATTGTATTAGTCCTTCATACCAAATGCCACTATAAGAAATTAACTAATTATGGCCGGTTTTTTTGTCCTTAATTGAGGATAAACCCATCTCTTATTGATTAAAGATGTATCTTAAGACAAAAATTTAATCAATATTAGATTTGGCTATGCCAAAATTTTATATGAAAGAAAATCTCGTTCCATTGGTCGAAATTTTTTTGTTTTAAAATGTAAAATCTATCATGGCAATATATTTTTTACAAACAAATATAAACACCCATGACAAAATAGGGATGACAAAGAATCTCTAAATCTAGACATCTAATGTGGAGAATGTTTTATTTAAAGACCCATATTTTGATCTTTTTCTTTCATGGGGAGGAGAGAAAAATTCTATTTGAATGAAGTTTGAAGATAGGGACAAAAATCATACCCATGTCCCATAAGGTCCCCAACCTTGCTAATATATATATATATATATATATATATATATATATATATATATATATATATATATTGTTTTTATATTTTTAACTTTTTGAATTGTTATTTATATTATAATAATTATAAATAAAAAATAAATTTAACTTAAAAAATAATTCTACTCATTATATATTAGTCTTTCACTTTATTTGAAACGATATAATATAATTATTTTAAAAATATTTTAAAATTGTGATCACACTATTATAGCAAATGAAAAGTAAATATTAAGATAAATAATATGAATTATTTATAAATTAAGATTAAGGATAAACATAAATATTATAATTTTTTAAATGGTTTTCTTTAAATTTAATTATATTTTGGTTAAACTTATTTTTTTAGAACTAGCTTACTTTAGTAAATGTTATCTATTGTAACTTATAATATTAATTACAAAAATTGTTATTTGAATATTTATAATTTGTATAAATTTAATTAGAATTTGTTAGGTAATATAAATAATAAGCTTGAGCTTTAAATTTAAGTTGTATATAATTTATTTTTCAATTTTTATTTAAGTGTTGGGATCCGAAAATTAGAGACGGAAAATTTTATCTTTAGTTCCGTCTCAAATCATTTTTTTTTTTATCTTTTGTCACATTTGAAAGTGCATTTATGACAGAAAATTTTGTCTATAACTTTTAAAAAATTTCTTAAACAAATATTTTCACCATATATTAAAGATAGAATTAGACACAGAAAATTCTCTCTAATTTTAGAAAGGAATTCATAAACTATAGAATTGAGACAAAATCTTTGTGGCAGACAATTATGTCTAGACTAATTTTTTGTTTGCAATTGATTAGAAATGAATTAGAGATAAAAAAAAAATCTGTTGCTATTTTTTTTTAAAAGGTCACTCAAAGACTAAGTTAAAGACAAATTAAACATGTATTGGAGACAGATAAAATTTATATGTTAGATTTTCTTTTTTATCTTATTTTGGTAGTTTAACGTCTCTCAATCCAAACCTTATGTAATTTCCCATTGCTAAACTTGATAAAATAAACAAACCTAGATTGATAGTGGTGATCATACATAATATTTACATACACATGTGAAATTATTCCCATTTAGAAACTCACCCAAGATACATTCTTCTCTTTACTTTTGTAATGATTTCTTGTTTTTGTTTTCGTGGAAATTAGGATGCATGATGCTCTCAATGTTGAAATTAAGGTCCGTTTGGTATGCTTATGGGAAGTGGATTAGAAAGGAAGGAGAAAAGAGAGAGGGAAAGAGTGAAATGGAATGAAAAATTTTAAAATAATATGTTGTTTGGTATAGTATGAATGGAAAGTTGAATGGAATCTGAAAGTATGTTTGGTATGAAGAAAATAGTAATGGAAAGTATATTAAACGATGGTCAAAGGTGTATAATGCTCTTATTATATATCCTCCAAACATCATGAATGCAAATAATTGGCAAATAGGAGGCAATAATTTCAAACAAAATAGAAAATTGTTTTTATTCATAATTTTCATATTGTTAGGTTAGTAGATAACAGTATTATGTGTTTTTAAAATTAAATTATGCAAAAGATTAATCATGGTTTCTTCATGAGCAAAAACCAGAGGGGGCATAGGCAAAAGAAATCAGAGGGGCAAACATGTCATTTTAAGGTTGCAACAAAGGGGGAGTCGTACTATTCTTTGGCTTGTCCGATGGAAGCCGCCTGCTTGGTACGGTCGGGAACCTACTCTCTAAGGGAATACCTCTTCTATCATACCAAACACTGGAAACACCTCCCCTTCATTATTTCTCTTTAGAGCTCTTAAAATGGGTTTGACTCACTTAAAAGGTGGATTGGGTTGAAATATTTTTTTAAAAATCTGTTTAGTATACTTCTATCAACTTGACCCGTTTAACCCGCGAGTTAAACGAACCAATTCGCGGGTTAAATGGGTTGCCTGTTTTTTTTTTTAATTTTTTACTTACTCAGTCTAACGTTCCAGTCTACTGCACTTTTCTATTTAAAAAATTAACCATAATGTATATGTTGTGTTGTCTCTATTATTTTGTAATTTGTCATATTTGAATATTCTACTCAAAATCATATGTTTATTATTAATGAATCATTGAATTATTGAATTACTCTACTTGTTTTAATTCGTTTAAACTTTTTTTTTATCTAGTTATTTTTTGGTTTATTTATATTGATATAGAAATTGATTGATTAAACAAGACATATGCTTAAAACAAGTTTCATTTAAATTTTTATTTTTTTTTTTAATTTTTTGATGGATTAAACGGGTCAACTCGTTTAACCCACCAGGTGGGGTAAGTTGAGATTTTTAACCCACCACCTTATGGTGGATTAAACGGGCTAACTCGTTTAACCCACCAACTCGGTTAGATTAGCTCAAGTAAATCAGGTTAAGTTACTTTGACAGCTATATTTTTCTCCTTCCTTTTCCAATTCCCCTAATGTACCACACAGCCCAAAGCTAATTGTAATGCACAATCTTTTGACAAACATTTCATAGCAACCTCTTCTGCATGGATATGTGGGAATACTAGTTTTACATGGGAACGTATTGCTTTACAGAACGAGATAAAACTAATTTGTTTAGTTGCTTTCATTCCTTCATTTTCATGGATAGAGGAGGGGCATAGATAAATTGAAGTGATATCTTGTCCAAATAAGGAGTCAAATAAGCTTATGTAAAATAGCTATGAGTAATGTTCACCGCGAAATGCAAGCAGTAATAAATTTAAAAGGAGTGTAGGGTTAAGGTTACACTCTCTTGAATTTTTAAAATTTTAATTTTTATATATAATTTTATCTTAGATTTTTAATTTAGTTATTTAATTTATAAGAATTTACTTCATTTTAAGATTATAAAAATTTATCTTATTTTATTTAAATCTATAATCTGATATATAAACTTAAATCTTAGATCCGTTGTGAATGCAAGAGTCATTGAAAAAAAGTAGAACAATCTGGTACTCCATGGTGTCAATGCTGTTTAACCAAATTTTTTTCACTTTTTTTTTTCCCTTAACTAATCCCTTGCTGTAGCATCTACGCTGATCAGACTAGATAACAAATTTTGGACTGAAGGAAAAAAATG
Organism: Delonix regia; assembly: GCA_037074485.1. Lineage (NCBI taxonomy): Eukaryota > Viridiplantae > Streptophyta > Magnoliopsida > Fabales > Fabaceae > Delonix > Delonix regia. The sequence continues at coordinate 12,651,187 of CM073459.1, forward strand.
TTTATATGATAAAATATAAATATTTAAAACCAGTCAATTTTAAAAAGCAGAAAAAGAGCTATATTTATAGAGTAGTATGAATATTTTTCAACAACATTTAAAAATTTTTTTGTAGTATTTAATGATATAATTATATTGACTTTTAAAGTTAGTTATATTAATTCTATTCAATTATCGTAACAATATTATTTACATAAATGTAACAAAGCATAAATTAAATATAAAGCAATTGAAATCCTATTCAACACTTTATTAGACCTACCTGCAATCTCTCGGCCATCAACTTTCCTAAGTCTAATTAACTAAAATTAAGGGCAATATGAAAAGAAGAGGAAAAAGTGAGAAGGAAATAGAAAAAGAGGAAAGAAAAATAAGGGTAATAACCGACTTTCTTAAATTAGTTTTATGAAGCCTAGACAAGGATTGTGGTACCAGATTTAGATTCATAAAGTCCAGATGAGAAAAATAGAAACATTTTGGGCTAAATTAATCATAATTTTAAAAAATTTGTTAGCCCAATAAGTTCGATTTATAAAAAATAACATTTGAAGAAAAAAAGATTCGATTAAAAAAGTATGTTTTATAAAATTGATCGGGTTTGGACTTATTTAAAGTTAGATTTGAAAACGAAAAGCTTGAATTAATATTTTTAATAAAAATAATTATTATTTAAAAAAAATTAGTATAACGTAACATTTTAGTAAATAAATAAAAATTAATACATATTATTTAAAAAATTTATAATAATACAACAGCTTATTTGTGTTTACAATTACCCTATATATAATCTTAAAAAATAATAATAATAATTAATTATATTAATAATCTCAAATCCTATGTAACAAATAGATTTGATTATAATTCAAAAAAACATGTTTCACTGGATAGGTTTAGTATGAAAAATATAAATAAAAACTATATAAAATTATCTAATTAAAAAATGAGCTCCTTTTTTTTTTTCATTACCAAAATTTTGGTTCAAATTTTCAAAATCTTACTCAATGATCAGATATAATTTTGGACTTAAACTTAGCAGGCTAGATTTGCAATAATGAAGTGCTTGCCATCAATGTGTCCACCAGGCACAAGGGACGACTTTTAGAAGATACTCATATAGTCATTACAACATCAAGGATAAAAGCTTATTCCATCACCAAATGAAAGCACATGACATTAAAGTCCAAATGTCTGAAAGATAATGATTTTTTGGCAGTTTTTGTAAGATAAAAACTTATATATTGTTGCTTATATACTTATACCAGGATTTCTCAATTAACTAATGACATGTGGATAATCTTTTTAAATGATAAAAGTTAATGGTATTAATAAAAAAGTGAATAATATGTCAAAATTATTCATATATTATTAATTAATTAAATAACCTGATATAAGTATATGAGAAATAGAATATAAGTTTTCTCCTTTACATAAAATCAGTGAAAATAAATTCAAACGTTCCAAATCATTAATTTTTTAAAAAAACAGATCATTGACTTAATACTACTTTGCAATCTCTAGGAGGTGAGAGCTTAGCAATAGTGGTTTAGAAAACATGAGCATATGGTCTGAGCCCTTGATCACTTTGACTTCATGAAATGGAAGATTTCTCTGAATCATCCACACCTGCAAGTCCTTTGTAATTAAGTTGTCATTCGCACTGATGATGAAAATTTTAGGTACCCTTCCATTATTGTGCTTTGTGACTGTTGTTTCTTTCGTCAATACTTCAATATCATTGTAGATCCGTACGGGCCTCACCAACGACAATGCAAGGGTTAAATCCTATTATTTGGACATTCACTTTGTTAGCATGCTTTATAAATCATAATATTTAATTATAAGAGAGGAGAGATCAATTTATAACCATGTGTTAGATTTACAATCTTTAATAATTTAAGAAAAATACTATTTTTAAAAAACTTGAATTAATTACATAACTCTTTTCTCAATAGTAAAAATAGAGACAATCTTTTTATGAAATGGGAAGATAAGATATAATTAAACTCATTTTGGCTAATATACTTTATATATATTGTTTTACAATTTAAATTTTTTTTATATATATTTGACTTGCATAAAATAGTTAATTTTCTAACTTTCACATCATTTGATTAAAAATAAAGAATATATGCAAAAAATATTATTTTAAAAAATTTAACAAGTTAAAATAAAATATAATTATGTGTATTAAATATACATCACTAAACCTAAGCATGTAATAAATCTAATTATGTACCATAATCTATTAATATTATTTTTTCAAATTAAATAAATAACACTGAAATACCGGTTTAAAAAATATTTGCAAATAAAGAAATTAATTTTATTATTAAGGGTACTATCATTTTGGAATTTAATGTGTATTTTTATAGTAAATAGGAGAGCGGCGTAACTAAACTATCTTGACAAAGACTGATTATTTATCTAATATTATATTATAGAAATTTTTTTATGGATCCAACTGCTTAATTAAAATTATTTATCACTTTTATCTTGTACGTCAAATTTAAAAAAAATGATTAACTAGGAAAAATTCACAATCTTTTCACATTTATACGTAAAGTATATATATATATATATTGAAAACTTAATAAGTACAAAAAATTAATTAAATTTGGAAAAAAATTATTTTAATTAATACCTGCATGTATTGATCGTTAATTTAGTCTAACTATGTTGATTTCAATTTTTTTTTAAAAAAAGAAAAAATTGATTTGAACTCAAAACTCTTACCTCTGGTGGGGACAAATGGTAAATCTTGGTTGCCATGAATTTGGGCCCTACAAGTCTGGCCGTGGCAGGTTTGTTGGGCCCATCACCAAAGAAAAACTGCGTGTCCATCCTAGAATTGCTCCTTCTGCTGAGCTGTTAATTTTTTTTTGTTGTTGTCAATTGAAAATTCAAATTATATTCAACACTATACATGTTATACCTTACTTAAAAAAAAAATAATTAAATAACTATTTATTTTTATGTTAGGTAATAATTTTATTTTTAATAAATAATTATAATAAATTAGTTTTTCAAAAATTATATTTTATATAAAATTAAATTTATAAATAATTAATATGTTACGATTAATTTGTGAGAAATTAAATTATTATAAAATATAAAAATAAATAACTAATTTCAAAATTATTTCTAATAAATATAATAAATTTATAATCCTTAAATATAATTTTCTTTTAAATCTCCCTCCCTCATGTTTCTTGCATCTCACTTTAGTTTTCTTAAATATTCTTGTACATCTTAAATGGTTAATATTGGCACATGTCTTATGTTTTTATTTATCTCATTCTCATGTTTTATTATATATAGATTCTTAAACACTATATTAAAAAATTTTATTTAAAGTGACACCAATCCGTAAGACCTGAATTTGATTCCTTCGTTGTCTCCTTTTTTTTATTCCCAACTCCGACGCTCTTGTGCCTCCAGTATAACCAATTATTTTTTCTCAACGCACAATATCATTTTAAATTGCAAATGGAATTATCATTTCTTTTTTTTTTTTTGGGTCAACTGCAAATGGAATTATCTAAAACAGCCGATATTACAATTTGCAATTTTTTTGAGTAAAATTTTTAATATATTTATAACTTTAAATGTAGTATATCTAATTATAATATAGGGACATAATTATAATATTATTATTTTTTGGGTTGATATTATTACAATTATGTACTTATATTATAATTAAGCGTATTAATATAGTCAAAATTGTAAGTGCAACAAAGATAGCACATTTATTTTTATATAAAAAAGTACAATTTTGCTCCATATAATTCCAGTTAATATTAATTCAGTCTTTATAATTTAAATAAAATTTAAATTTAATTCCTATAATTAAAATTATATATAAGTATTTTATTAAATTTTGTTGATATATCTGAATATATACTGTCTTGATATTGTATTTATACATTACTTATATTAATAACATAAGTAAAAAAAAGAGGTAATAAAACAATATTAACTTACACATATGGCAAAGTATTGACAAAAAATAATTATTGGGATTAAATTGTAAACCATTTAAACTATAATAATCTAATTATAAAATTTTAAAATATAAAGAATAAATTAAAAATTGAGTAAAACTATAAGAACTTAAAATAAAATTTTTCCAATAAACACAAATTTGAATTTCCTACATACATCACATGATCAATATTAAAAAATTATGCGTGTAATGATTTATATTTAAAATTAATAATTTTTACTTATCTAAATTAATAAATTAAAAAAATTAATTTAATAGTCTACATCAAATAATTGCATGATGCAAAATTTGTTTAAATAGTGCAGCAAAATCAAGTAAGTTCAAATTAAGTAAAATTTCTTGTGTTCAAGTTATAATATTGTTATATAATTTTAAGATTATTATTTTTTAAATTAATATTTAAAATAACTAAATTATATAAATTAAGAATCAAATCAACACAAAAGAGTATGTAAATGGAGTATTTACCTCTGCGAGAAGAGCCGGATAGGCGAGGCTTTCACCGATGACGTAAGCAGTAGCGAACACTGCAACAGATATCTTGTGAGGAAACCTTTCCATGGCGACAGAAACGGAGACTCCTCCGAGGCTATGGCCCACCAGAACCACCTTCTTCGACGACGAAGAAGAAAGCGAAGCCATGAATGCCATTAAAGGTTCGTAGTAGTCTGAAATGGATCGGATCTGGTTCACCTGCTTCGGGTTGATTCCTGAAGCACCCAGGTCCAGCGTCGTCACGTTGTGACCCTCCGATCGCAGAAGAGTCACCACCCTGTACCAGCACCACCCGCCATGGCTGCCTCCATGGACCAGCACGAAGTGCTTACCGTGAACACAGAGTGACAGAGAAAGCAAAGTTAGGAAGAGAATCAGCTCAGAGTTGCTCGTCTTCCTCTTGCCCATCTCCTCTCCTACTTGCTTTTTGGCCTTTCTCTGATCTTTTGCTCATGGCTTTATTTATAGTTTTATTTCGACGATGGATAAATATTATTTTGATTTTTTATTTGGTTGTTTAATAATTTTTATTTTTATTTTAATATTTTACTTATTAATTGATTTTTTATTTTTAATTTATTCCTTTAATTATTAGTTTATTTCAATTTGGCCTCCTATATAATTAGCACATATAGTCCCTAAGACTTAACCAAGTGAGAGAGACCAAGTTAAAAGTTGAAATTTATGAGAGATTAAATTAAAAATGAACTAATAATTAGTGAGAGATCAAAATGCGAATAAAAAGTAATGAAAAATAAATTGATAATTAATTTATAAATAAGTAATTAAAATAAAAAAAATAATGAGACACAAATTGAGAATCAACTAATTGGAGACAAGAATACGAACAAATATAAATGAAAGACTAAAATAAAAAAAAATAATGAATAATATATTAAAAATTAATTGATAAAATAAAATATTAAAATAAGAACAACTATAAATGAGAATAAAACGTAATTTGGGATAAATTGAGAATATAAATAAGATATTAAAAATAAAAATAATGATAAATGAGGAATTAAATTAAAAATTAAGTGATAGGTAAGGAATTGAAGTATTGTTTTATTCCATAATGTTAATACAGATGGTATTAATTTATGTGATCTTTTGCGTATGCCTAATGTCATGCTGTTGACATAAGGACAGGGAGATAGGAAATAATTTTTATATATGAATATTGTGGATTAATTTTACATTTTTTATTGACTAAATTGCAAGTCATATATATATATATATATATATATAATTCTGATTAATTATTGGTGTTATTTTTGGTATATTTATAATTTTGAGTGTATTATTGTCTTTAATTATAATATAAAAATATAATTACAATATTATTAACTTAAAAAATAATATTATTATAATTATATTTATTGATATACTCAAAATTATGAGTATACAACGTATTTTAGTTCAATCATGACTTATTTTATACTAGTGCTGTTAGAAAGTGGCAATGGAAAATGGTAAATATTTTATATATTCTGGAATACTTAGTTTATTATTGATTGAGTGTAAGCCATGTTACTTTTTATTTTTTTAAAAAAATTATTTATCGTTTAGTAAACAATATATATATATATATATATTTGTAATTTTAATCTTAACAATGAATCATTTTATAATCTTTTAATATATATGACCAATAATTAATCCCATATGATTGAAATCGGACTGAAAATTTAATTTGCCACCATGATATCATCATCAAATTAAGAGAAATTTCATCTCGGCTTACAGTTATGGGATTAATTTTACCAAAGGTCCAACTCAATCTAGCATTTCTTTCATGATTTTCTTTACTTTTTAATGATAAAAAGAGTTTTACAATATGTACATATAAATTTATATTCTTTTATTCGCAATTGAGAATATTTTGTGTAATTTAATTTTGGAAAAAATTTCCTACCAAAAATAATTTTTAAAAATATTTTATTATGATTATTTCCATTGAATTTTTTTCTTTAAGTATCCATAAAAATAATTTTTGATCTACATTATATAAAATATAAATAGGATAAAAAATAGATGAAATCATTAAGAAAGTAAATTGGATATATAAGTACACAACCTTCAATATCGGTTTTTCTCGGGATTATAATAAATTGTGTTAATTGAAAGCTCGTTTTGGCCTATTATAATTATTTTTTTTTCAAATAGTGTTTTGTACGAAAAATTTTGTTATAGAATTGGCAGTGTAATTAAAAAAGAAATAGATTCCTATGGTAGCTAAGTAAATAAGTAGTAAACTTCTTATTTTTTGTCAAAAAAAAAAAACTAAACTCCCTAATGTATATTAATGACATTGGATTCATGCGATTTTAAAGTAACTTAATTTTTAAAATTAATTTTGATTAAATATAATTTTGTATTACTATGATTTATATTTAAAAATTAATTTTTTGCCATCTATATATTTTATTCATCGCAAAAATAGATTTTTTTTAATTTGTGTGTAAATGAAGATTTAAATGACAAAATTAATTTTTAAATTAATTAAATGCTAATCTAAATAAAAATATTTGTAGGACAAAATCAAACATACAATTATTTATATTATATTAACTGATCCAGTACGCTCATTTCTACTTTCTTCCTTTATTTTTAATTGGGCACATCTGTACCTATATCCACTTTTATATTAGGTTAATGCAACTTGTATTTTATTTATTTATTTGTTAACGTTTTTTTTTTGGCGAATAAGTATATCTTGTGGACTTTATCCTAAGCTACTAATACGGTGGCTGACGAGACAGCTACAGCATAACTACCCTATTCACTTTTTTGTTTTTTTTGGCATTATTTTTTGTCTCTTTCATTTTGTCCGACAAAACTTTCAAAATAGAAACTTATTCAGAATTTTGCGATGTTAAAGGCAACGACCTTCTAGAGTCAAAGGTGCTTCAAAATTTTAAAAGAAGTAAGATACTCTTTTAGTATTTTATTAATTTTTATATTTATTTTACTTTCTTATTTATTAATTAATTTTTAATTTAGTTCATTTCACTTAGTTAAAATTAAAAAATTAAACGAGTAAACTCATATATTAATAATTAAATTAAGAATAAAATAAATGTCTCTAAAATCGTAAAAGAAATTTATAATCATCATTCCATTCTTAATTTACTAATATGTGAAAGCCGAAACTTGTTTACCAAGCAACACCTGGTTGAACAAATGAAAGGCCAAAACCCTAAATCACCTTATTCTTTGTGCTAATAAAGTCTTAACCAGCTAAGCATCTGTAAACGTGGATGAGTGTCTCTGAAATTGCAAAAGAAATTTACAATCATAGCATCATATTGTAGTGTCCCCGTAAGCTCAAAGCATGACAAATGATAAATTAGAGATAAATTAAATACTAAACTAATTAGGGTCAATCTGCCAGCTTGAGAAAGAAGATTAACCTTGCAAGATTGAAGCTTTTTATTAATGTTTTTCAATCAAAATGTTGAAGATTGTACATTTATCTTTTCCAATGTCAACCAAAATATTTACCCAATTTGATAGCAAATTTGATCCCCAGCGATACCAAAAGGAAATCCTTTGAACAAATAAGGGGTATTTGGGCTAAACACCATAATTGACTTAGACTTGATAATTTTTAGCCTAGAAAAAAGGGTATGGTTGACATTATCACATGCTTCAATTGTACTTTCAAAGAGAAGACCTGTATCAATAACATAAATCAAATGCAAAATAGGTTAAGAAGGCCAATTGATTTTGATACCCTTCCAAAGTTTCTTATTTTCTGCTTCTATAATCATACATGATTATGCATTTGCAAAAAAGATAAAAAGATATGGAGATAGAATATCATCTCGACGAACTCCTCTACTAAGAGAAAAGAGGTTGGAAGACTTCCATTAATGATTATTTGATATGCATTGTTGACTATAATAAACTTATTTCACAAGAAAATTCATTCAATAAGAACTGTCTCAAGAGAACTCTAAGAGATATTGTCAAAGACTTTAGTAAGATTAAATTTAAGAGCGCACGATTTCTTAGGCTTACCATTGTTCAATTTTCGGCATGATTTTAGAGGCAATGATAATGTTGTCTAAGATCAACCCCCTTTGAGAAAAACCCTTTGATAAGTGGCAGTTAAATCATTGAAGACCAGCTTCAATCTATTGCAAATAACTTTTGAAATGATTTTAAAAGCTATAATGCACAAGCTAATGGTTCTGTAATCAAAGAATGACTGCGGTTTATTAGACTTTGGTAATAAGACAATAAAGGTGCAATTCAAACTTTTCAAAAGAATTTCCTTCGCAAGAAAAGATGGAAATAACATGACAATATCCCAATAGCTATGGTAAAACCGAGCGTCAAATCCATCCACACCAAAAGCACTGTTAGCTTTCATATAAAAAATCCTAGCTTTGATTTCTTGATTAGAGAATGTTGATTCTAAGATACTTTGATGTGATGAGTTTAAAACAAGAAGTTAAATTTGATTCAAAGCTTCAACTATATTAGAGGAACCATTTTGGTTTTGGGAAGAATAAATATTCTGAAAAAAAGAACTAGTGAGATTCTTTATACTGTGTCATCTCTGATGTGAGTGATAAGTTTGTCGTCTCTTCTTGTTCAGGAACAAGCATATGAAAATATTTGATGTTACGATCACTCTGAATTAACCAAGTAGCCCATAAGGAATCTTTGTAATCGCAACAAAATTCAAGTTCTTTTTTTGACATCACATTCAATTTCATCCTCATCAAAGGGGGATATGTTTCTATGAAGCTCTTGTAAGGCAGCCTTAGAGCATGCAATGTATTGTTGCCAGGTCATGCTGACCAAACAATATTATTTTAAAAAGTGAATTCCTTACCTTTAAGAATCCAAATGCAAGTAAATTTTACAAAATCTAAATCATTAATTTTTTTAATAATTTAAATTTTAATAAAATATTAGAAGCTGTTTTTTTTAAAATATTTATTAAAATTTAAATTATTAAATTTTCATCCAACAAATAAATTCAAAAATCAAGATTTCATCAAATTCACCTATTTAAATGCACAAAATTTGAATCCATCATATTCACTTCGACTAAAGTAATGTAAACTAAATGTCATAAATTTGGTTATCCTACACATTTACACAAGCATATGGTGGATATCTATATGCAAATATTTTCTCATGGGTGGTTGAATCATACAAGGCAAGAGTGACATAATTAAAACCTCTCATCAGGTAGACGGAACTACTCAGCCTAAGATTCCAGATGCTCAATTGAACCTTTCATAATCGCAATGAAGATGTTGGAGAATTATCACTAAAACAAAAAAATTTCATAATATATAAATGCTACCCAACCACCCTATAGAAAATAATTTCCGCAAATTGAGACCCTAGTAGCACTAAACATAAATAATTTTTCCCCTCTAACTTCAAAGAAAGATACAATGAGCATCACCATCCTCTAAATAAAATTTTCTAACTTTCTTGATGTAATGGGATCAGGTGGCCGGAAAGTCTCCAGCCATAATTTCGAGCTTGCGCGTATCTCACTCAGAACATCATCCCCCTTCTCCATCTTTATTGTCTCCAAGATGCTTCCCAGAACATCAGCTGCAAGTCCAATTTCCAAGAGCCGGCCCGGCTCCTCTCCACCTTCACGTAATAGTTGGCCAATCTCTTTCAAAGAGACAACATTTTCTGTTACAACCCTTGCAAAAATACGGCCAAGAAATTCTGCTGCTTTAGGGGCATCATTAACAGCATCCTCCAAAGTACTTAGAACAGATTCAAACCTAGCGAAAAAACAAAAAAAGGAACAACGTAATGAGTTTCAACCCAATAACATAATATTTCTGTGATAGTGACAAGAAGACTTTCAATTATGTCTCACCCTTCAATAAGCTGAACTTGACTCAAGGTGCCATCCTGAGACTTCGCAAGCTTGACTACCAATTTGGCCAAAAGATCTCTTTCCGTGTCCTTTCTCTCAAAGGAGTCACTGACCCATAGAGAAATCATCGACGCATGAAAGCTTGGAGAGTTCAGATCTTTGATACATAAAGCAACTTCTTTCTCATCTCTAGCACTGGAAATATCACAACTCTCAGTCAGAAAAATCAAATGAAAAACTAGATGGAAAATAAATCTAACACCATATATTACCAGAATAAGAAAAATATATCTATCGCTCAGCATACAGAGTCAATAAAATTTGGCTCCAATAATAAAAGCTAAAAGCATAACATTGGACTTTATCATACAAAAACTCTGAAATCCAAACACTTTCAAAAAGGAGTTGTGTCAGTATCATAGCAATTTGTCAGACACTTCAAGACATAACTTGAAACCTCAAAATACAGATATTTCAGACTTTGTCAAGGTGTTTGTGTCAGCATTTGTCCAATTTTTGCATGTGTCCATGCTTCGTAGTTGATATTTAGATGAAGTCTAGTTGAAAAAATAACAATAGATCTGCATTTGTGTAGCAGCAGTAACTTCCAGTAACCTTCAGAATAAATGTAAGGTAAAACAAATCCACCACAAAATAAAATCAACTAAAGAGATGCCATCAACCAAGAACACAGCATAATCGTAAAACAGTTTACCTAGTATTCCAGATTTAAAGCATACAAGCAACTGAGACAAAAATAGCATATTTATAAAATTTGAGTTAATTATATGGTTGAATGACACTCATGACATTATTGAACAGTGACAAGCATCTATAATTGTTGATGACAGGAAAAACAGTGTTAGGGGGCTCTTAGCACCATGGTGTGTGCCATCGCGCAATGTAACATCAGAGTGTGGTAGACATAATTATATAATTCAAAAGAGCAATATGAATGATATAATTTTGGATTTCAGACGCCAATGAAAACATCCACCTAAATTGTGACAACCATGTCAGGTACTCGTTCTCTTAATCAGAACAAATTATTGACAGCTTTATATCTACACGAACTTTTAAAAACATAACTCATGCATAGCATTTGTCAAATGTCAAGTCATCTACTTGTACTAGTAGACGTAGCAATTTCTATATAAAATACAAATTTCATTCTAAATAACTTGCATTTGAGCATAACCAAGATGTGATTTTTGCCCGCTAACCATCAATTACATTCATGCACATTATTTTCTCTACTTAAATAAAAGAAATTTCACGATTTTAATGTTTCTATGAGGATAAATAATTCAGGACGTGCTATATGAGCCAAACATCCACAATGACATGGAACACAGGCTCTCGTCAGTGCCAAGAACATGCCATTAGATAAAATGCTCAAAAAGATTTTGTTCTAGCAGGAAATAATATGCCCGCTAAATTAAAAAAAATATATAAATGTAAGCAGAAAAGAAAAATTAACCCAAAGAATTGACACAATCAGTTAGAAGATGAAAAACAATGGCAACGATAGATAGAACAAAGCAGATAAAAGGCCATCAAGAGAAACTAATACCTGTAGTATTCTTTAATTGCTGCCATGGACATGTCCTGCAGTCGTTCTTCTGGCCATACCTTTTCCACAGAAGCATTCTGGGATACTGCTGGTCCTTGCACCCCAGTGGGAGGTAAAATTGTAACAGGCGTCACAAGACCCCGGTCTGTGTTTCTCAACTCTCTGTTACCATAATTCATATGACACTCTTGAGCACCTGATTGGTCATAAGCAGTTGGAACAGCAAATCTATCTGTAACAGATCTAGGCATGGGATCCTCCCTAGTGCTGTACAGTGCATGCTCTGATGAATTGGTATAACCATTAGCACCAGCAGTCATTTTTCGAGAGTCAGCAGGGAATGGAAGTACATCAGGAACAGGAGAACTTGGAATTACACCTGGCCCTCTAAAGGACATTCCTCTTGCAAGACCACCTTGGGGTCCCAAGGTTATAGAATCATCACCTAAAGGCCTTTGAGGCAAGGGAACTGACAAATTTCTAGCCTCGTATGATAGCCAATTATCCTGACGAACATCCTGAGAACCACCACTGCGAACTTGAGCAGGTTGCCCACGCAGTCCCATATGAGTATTAGGAGAAGACAACATAGATGACCCTCTAGGACCAAAATCCATAGGCATCCTTCTTGCTGATGGACTGTTGCCTGGACCACGACCTAGCCTACCAGTTTGCGCCTGCCTCTCTTGGGCAGCATCTCTGTGCACCTCCTCAATCTTCTTTGGACCTTCAACTTTCCTCTTTAGTTGCCATTTATTCTTTCTCAAATCAATGGCATCCTTCAACATAAATCTCACTCTAGAAGATAAATTCATGTTGTTTGATAATAATTTCATCCTTTCAAAATATGCATCCATATGTTCCTTGGCTTTGGTATGGTCAATCATCTCCCCAATAGTACTCATCAGCTTGCACAAAGCTTCAATATCTTCCTCATCAGGGTCCTGATGATACTGACCCAGTAACTTCTTGATGCAATCGTGCATTATTCTCTCTGTCAACATTTTTTTCTTATATAACTCTCCAATCAATCTGATGTTACCCAACATGCGTCTTCTTGCCTTAATTCTTTTTTCTTCCCTTTCTTCATCAGACTGCTTGACCTCACCCTCATCAGCTTTATTAGCTTCTTCTTGCTCCCTTTCATCCCTCTCAAACTCCTCCTGGCACTTATTTAATAATAATCTCTTAAAAGTTATCTTTTCATTGTCTTCACTGAAATCAGGCAACTCAGCAGCTAGATGTAAGCAGAAATTTGCATACATTTCACAAAAGGTAGGCTCCATCAAAGCCTTCTCAAATATCTGTGAGATCACACCCGTGAGAGTGACAGCATTGTCAATATTAACTGCTTTTACCTGCTCAAAAAGTTTCTCAAAATTCTGAGGAGTAAGCTTGTTTAAGATGGCTTTCAACTGCCTCTGCTTTGCCTGTTCCTCATCTGTCACCTTCCCCACCTCATACTTCTTCTCAGCTTTGTGCATCATCTGTAATGAGGTTTGAGGAGAAGGAATTAAACCCCTCAGCTGGTAGGCAGCAGAACGTTGCCACCTCTCACCACCAGGGCTAATTCTTTGCATAGCTCCCTGACTTCCCATGGATTGCATTGGTCCAGAAAGGATTCCTCCACGAGGGTTCCTTAAAACACCAAAATTGCCACCTTGACCAGGTCGAAATCCTGCATTACCTCCAGGGACTTTACTCCACCGATCTTCCTCAAACTGGCCACTCCCACGGCGGTCCATTCGGGACATGCTACCAGACCTATCTATAATTCTTCCTGAGCTAAGATGTGAATCACGTTCAACATGAGAGCTGGTAATATTAGCATTCATTAAAGCATCAGCAATGTCTGCCGTAATTTCAAAACCTTCAGGAAGATCAATGCATTGCTCTGCGAATTTCAAAAGGAAATCTCTAGAGTATTTTTTGGCTGTAAGTCCAATTCCATCGCAATCCTGTTGAGTTCTATCTGCAACTTCCAATTTTGGGGTAGACATGTCAGCAGCATCCTCCCAGTCATCAGGCTCAACTTTATTATGTGCATTTTTCTCACTTGTCACAGCATCTGGTTGAGCCACATCTTCAGGTAATTGCTTCAAACTTCCAGAAGTACTTTCTGTGCTCTCTGTACTTACAACAGCTTCTTTCTTTTCCTCAGGTCCCATGTATGCATTATAAAGATCAGAAGTTGACCCAGCAGCATCGGCCTTCCGAAGAATCTCCCTTATTTTCTTCTTCCCTTTGGATGTAGGTTTTACCTTATTTGGTTCTGAAATAGGTCTATCCTTTTTACCTGACATTGGAAGGGACACTAAGCCAGTGTCAGTATTCTCTGCACCATCCTTGCTATGTTTTGAAGTTGCTTCTGGAGGATCACCACAATTCATATCAGATACAGCAGAATTTACAGAAGTAGATTCATTACTAACTATACTATCATTACTATCTAAAGAGATATCTCTAGAATCCAAATCAGCGGACAAGGATATGTCTAAATTATCACCCTTCCTATCATATTCTGATCTACAATTCGAAGATTCATCCTGCAATTCTGGCCTTTGCTGTACAGTCTTTGCAAATTGAAGCTCAGAGGATTCCTTTGCTGCATCTTGATCTGTTTGTTTAACTTTAGTTTGATCGTCACTAATATTTTGTTTCAATACTTCAGAAGATCTTTCATTTATATCACCCATTTCCAGAATATTCATATTTAATAGTTTATCCTGTTGGGAAACTTCCTCTAGCTTATCATGCTCGTGATTGTTCATACTACTAACAGCTAGAGCACCAGCTCCTTCAGCTGAAATGCAAACAGAACCTTCTGCGAAAACGTCAGTCTTCATTTCAACGCCATTAGAAATGCTACCACCACTAGCTGTAGCTGAAAGGGTGTCTGGTGTGGCAGGGATATCTTCACTGGTAATTGCTGCACAAAGGTTGCTTTTATTTTCTGGTGTTTCAGAAACTTCATGATCAAGCATAACACTATCAACAGCTTCATTAGGTACGTCAGCCACTGTAGGAGATTGTACAGGAACCTGTGGTAATAACCAAGATGCAAATACACTACTTCAAGTAAAATAAGATTAAATTAGAAAAAGGTAATTTGAATATGAAAGCATTCATGTACCTGATGCAGTGATTGACCCCTCTTCCCTGTTTTCTTCTGATTTTCTTTCAAAGAATTTGACCTACTAAGAGATTCCTTCCTCCTGCCTTTATTGTTGGACACAACTGAGACAGAATTCTCATTCACAGCAGCTGAAGAAGGCATCAGGGGAGTAGTTGTAAGCTTCTCAGCAGATCCTGCAACAGGTTGTTTGGGCAAAGACTTTGAAACTGAAGAATCTCCGGATGACTTAGAATGCTGCGAAGAGGTTTCAGAACAAGTTTCAGACCCTTTATGAGACACAGAGGAGCTAGCATCACCAGATGTACCTAAAGAACTAAGAGATTCACTCATTTTAACACCAGATATACTGGAATTGGAGAGTGACGAGTCCATAATAAAAGAGCCACCAATTCGCTTGCTATTCGCAGAAGTTAATCCAGATGTAGCTGATGACATCACTTTATGCACGTCATGGGAATGCTCCAGATTAGGTGTTTCCACAATAACAGGAATAGAAGTGCCAGTCATATTAACAGGCAGGGAACCAAGGGATAATTGATTGTTGAAACCTGCATTTTGGGGGCCATGGTTTGCTGGGTAATTAAATCTTGTTTGATGAGAACTAGGAGTTATATGGCCGCTTGATAATGGAATAGAACTAGGAGGGAAAAAAGGAGAGCCGCTACTATAACTGCTAGATGGATAATAGTTAATGGGATGAGAAGCAGCAAATGATTGAACAGGTTGAGACTGAGAAGGCACATTAGGATAAGACCTAGCACCTGATGACATGACATCTGAATATGAATCTGCCTTTTTGTCAAAGTCAAGCCTCAGCTCCTCATGTGTATCTGGATGAGTTATCTTGACAGGAGTAGTTTTACGAGGTCCAGCAAGTTTTCCTCCTTGCTGCTGGGGATATTGTGGGTTGATGTTAATACCCATGTTACCTAACTGATGGGGTAATTGAGGACCCATTTGAGGAGTGAAACTCATGTTTTGGCCTTGATGCATGATTCCCTGAGGATGAATAGGAAGAGGTTGAAGACCTGGAACAAAAACCTGCTGTTGTACTTGTGCAGCATTTCCAATTGGTAAAGGCATCGGTATAGGCATCTGAAGAGATGCTGCAGGCATGCCCTGAGATTGAATCTGAGGGTTAGGACCACCATACTGTACAGATGCTTGAGACTGGTGGTGATATGGCATTGCCATTGAAATCCCAGTCAAGGGAACAGAAGGCTTCTGCACCTGGCTTGATGGGGGCAAAGCTAATAACTGAGCATCCTTTTTGGCCTTGTTCACCGGATATGCCTCCCCAGCATTAGATTGGTCAGCAGCACCTGCATCCTTCCTTGGTAGTAGCTGTTTTGGAGGCATTGGCACTGAAGGCACATGCCTAAAAGAATCATGACAAGCCTGAAATATAGCAAGATCAGACATTAAACTATTACTTCAAAGTTATGGAAATAAGAAAAGCATGAATGAAAAAGCAAAAATAAAGGTACTCATTTACTCAGATTTAATTCTGAAAAAACCAGTTCCTGATGAGCCAATAAAGACATAATTTAATTCTGAAAAACCAGTTCCTGATGAACCAACAAAGACATAAGAGATAAAAACCGGTTACCATTCAGCATCTAAAACTAGATTCTCTTTCCTTCTCAAGGAGTAAGCGGTGGCAGTAAATCCATATTGTTGCACAAACATAAAAGTGATTACACAGAAAAGGAATAAACCTGCATACCTGATCTCTTTTCTGCTCGTCCAAATTAGGAGGAGCTGAGCTCGTACGAGCAGGAATCTGGATATTGCAAAATGAACACAATTAAGTAAGCAAGCTAAAAATTCCAAGTGATATGTAGTATCTAAATACTTCAGACACGCATGAAGATATAATATATAAGATACATACTGAAATCCCATTCATAAAACTGGGACTAATGGACCCAAATTGGAAAGCAAATGGCTTGGATGAATCTCCAGGGGCTGCATTAAAGAAAAATAAAAAAATAAACATCAATATTCAAATCAGTTCGAACTTACAAGGGATAGCCGAGAAAAAAAATAAGATTTGTTTTTTCAAGATATCAAATTATTATGGTCCCCAGCTACAATTTGTATAAACAAGGGCTTCTTCCATGTCTTACGTACTGAGTACAAAGGCTACAAAACTAACATACCTTTGGCAGGGGTTGCAGTATCTGCTGGATCAGAATTCACGGGGGGAAGTTGAGGAGTTGGAGCTTTTGGAACAACTCCAGCGCTCTTCTGTGCAGATGAGGATTCAGTTGACTTGGCAGTTGCATTCGTAACGGGTGCAATAGATGCCCCTAATACAGCGCATAAATGAAGTCCATAAAGAATAATCATAATCATAATATGCCAAACATTCAATTACTCTCAGAGGGATCTTCTAAGTGCATCCTATGCATGCGTTCATACATATAATTCCATTGTATGACATGAACAGACAATAAAAACAAGGAAGAAAAGAACCAACATTTCCTAAATAAATAAACAATCCTCGAACATACCAGGCAATTGTTGTAAACGGCCACCATTTGGTATCGTCCGGCCTGTAGAAGCACTACTAGACTCGGTTGAATTCACAGGGGGGTGGTTTACCCTAGATTGCCCACCATGTGCATTATTAGGCCTTTTAAAACTAAGACATATAAGAAGCAGAGTTAATAAAACAGAAAAAGTACGCTGATGATAAAAATAAAAAACGACAAATAATTTTAACCCCAAGTCACAGAACTCCATTTTCACAATTCACACAGACCTCAAAGTCAAAACAACACAATTCTACATACAAAACGTAAAAATCAAAATCCCACATTCCCCAAAAAAAGAAAAAAACAAAAAAATTAAAATAAAACAAGAGAAAAAACTCGCAAACCCTAACTTACCTCCGATTAGAGAGCTGTGAAGAACCCGATATGATCGAGGGTGAAGGCGCGGGCCCGCCAACACCGCCCTTACCGTAAGTGCCAGAGGAACCTCGCTGCTGATTGAAGCCCCCTGATCGCCCGGATTTACGGTAGTGAGTGTCACTCTTGTCGGACCTTGATTGATTGAAGGACATATATCCCAATCCTTAATTCCTCTACAAACACAATCAGAAAATCCGAAAGAAAAAAGGTAAAAGAAACTCCTCTCTTTCAAATTTCCCTGCAACCAAACGAACAGATCCATATTATTATCGAACACAACCCTTCAACAACTCAAACCCATGAATACACACGGCGTAAGAAGAACCGGGTAGAAGAAGGAAGCACCTGAACAGTGAAGTGTGCTGAATTAGGGCTTTATTGGATCGTCATGGCAGTGCACGAGACCGTAGTTGATAGATAAAAGGAAAGAAAAAAAAAAAAAAAAGGAAAAGAGAGAAAAGAAGAGGGAAGAGAGAAAAAAAGAAAGTGAGAAAAACCAAAGTGGAAGGTTTGGTAGGAGAGAGAAATTTGAGAGAGAGAGAACGATGTGGTAACAAAACTGACCACAGTAAGGCCTTTATAAAATTTTTTTAATTCAAACATGCATAATTTTTAATAGTAATATAACAAATAGATAATTTTGAAATATAAGTATATAATTTTAACAACACATTATTCAATTTTTTAACAATAATTTATTCATGTTATAATTTTGTTTGAAAACTTTTTTTACAATTATAAGAAATTATACGGATGTCTAGTCTAATATAAATATTATTATATAATTTTTTTAATTTATTATCGAAATTTTTAATTAAATATGATAAGGATATTTTTTTCATTAATGACATAATAAGAGTATGATTTTTGCATACAAGGATATAGTTTTATGAACTTAGCATTACATAATTTTTTTAAAAGAAAAATTCTACACATCACATATTATAATGTCATTGAAGACTATATAAAGTAAAGAGACATTAAACTGTTCTCACATCTAATCCATATATGAAATAATAATGAATTGTTTTTATTTAATTATGATTTTTGTCTTTTTGAAGTTAACTGATTTAATACATTTGTAACTCAAATTTTATTGCTTCTATAAATATCTTTAAAAGCAGTATAGAAGTTTAGAGTAATTTGAATAAATTAAAGTATTAAACTCATATATGTATAATATAAAATTTTATGTTTTCATTGATAAAATTACTTTTTCCTATATTTCTAATCAAGTTAATTTACTAATTTAATGTAAAATATTTCTCTATAAAATGCCAAAAATAGTAATGGTAAATTTATAAGAAAATTAAAAAGTAATCAAAATTGATCAATCTGATTAATTTTAATAAAATATACTTTTATTTATATAAATAAAAATACATAAGATTTAAATTTTTTATTACTTTTAACCGGCGCTCACTAACTTGGTCCTCTGAAGAAGTCAGCTTGATGGCACGTTTTTTCTCTGTTCCCAATCTGCTCTAGCAGCACGCATTCTTCTCTACAGCCACTATTGTTGCACCTATGGAGGCTGACATTTCACGACTAAAATATACATGAAGAAAAGGATGAGGCATGGGGTAGAAGAACTCAGCACTGACAGAGACTTGTCTCTGGATAAAAACAAGTTTAGCCTTGTTGGAATGTTCCGGACCATGAGCGTGATCGACTTTCAAGCAAAAATCTCTGGTATCCAGTGGGAAGTGTCTGTATCAAGGGATCTCGGCTAGAACAAATACCTCCTCAAATTTTTCTGGGACATCAACATGGAACGCGTCATCGAGGGGGGTCGTGGACATTCAACAATCATCTACTTATACGCAGGATCAATGAAAGAGATGATATATATTTTGTCCTTTTGAAATTTTGGACAATTGGATGCAGGTAGGCGACCTTCCTCCGGGGCTTATGAGGGTCCGGCGATGAGATTTGGAGATTTTGTGGGACGCTTCATACAGTATGATGCAAAAGCATCCAGTGATGAAAGAAACAGTTACATGCAAATAAGGGTAAGGCTAGATATCAGAGAACCATTAAAAAGATGGAGAAAGATTAATATATGCTACATTTAGATATGAAAGATTAATTTTATTCTGCTTCCTGTGCAGGAAACTTGGACACTCTCAGAGTTTCTGCACTTCCGGATGATGCGAGAAGGAGGTAAGTAAGGCCTTTGAACCGGGATGCTTCACTGAGGGTGGCTGGCTGGAAAACAAAGCGGGCAATGAGTACCTGGCTTAGAGATGACGGGTAGAAAAGAATGGAACACTACTAAGCTATTAGAGCTTTTTGTTGAAAAGGATCTGAGAGCCATTAGGAGCATACCCATCAACAAGTACCCTCGATCAGATAAGAGAGTTTGGCACTCTAATAAAATAAGGCCAATATACAGTAAAATCTCGTTACTAAATAGTACAAGATATGCAATTTGGAAGCCAAAGAAGTAATGAACAGGTGCAATAGAGGAAAATCTGGAAGCTTATATGCCCTTAAAGGTTAAGAATTTCATTTAGCAAGTTTGTAGTGATATTATCCCAATTAAATATAAACTCTTGTCAAAGGGTATTGGTGAAGATGATGCATACCTAATCCGTGGTAAACCTGAGGATACCTCCCATGCTTTATTACAATGTAACAAGGCCAAAGACGCATGATAGCAATAGAAGCCTATCTAGATCCATGAGTTCCCTCCTTTATGAATTTCTTGTTATAAGCTTTGGATAACTTTGCAAGTAACTAAACAGCGAAGCTTTACACCATTTCATAGCAGATTTGGAAGGGTAGAAACCAATGGGTGTGGAAACGATGATTGATTTTAACTGATCATATGATGCATGGAGGATTGTTACTACTTACGAAGTGGTAGCAAGCACAGGATGTGAGGAGGTGAATCACACATAATAGCCACATGGATGCTAATGGAGAGAATCCAACTACTAATGATAACAACTTTGGCTAAAGTTGCTATATGGATGCAATTGTTTTTGAAGCCCTGAAAACTTTGGGTTATGGAGTTGTAATTCATAATTAGGAAGGAACTCAAGTCACAAGTTAAGTTTTTTTCCCCCCTAATTCATACAAGCTGAGTTCTTTTCCTCCCTAATTCCATATATCTCTATGGCAATTAGCTGGGATAAGGACCTTATAAATTCAAGACCTAAATGTGGTTATTATAGACAATCAAGTACTTTTGTCTTGACTGTGAATTGCATTTATGCAAACAATGGTTATATGCATCTAGTTGAGAAATTTAAGTAACCTTATTAGGTTAACCTAAATTTTATCTTCTTTCCTAAGGTGATTAGGCTTAGAAACAATAATTGCAGGATTAATATAAACAATCATTCATTTAAATAAAACTGTAACAACATTCAACAAAAAAAGCATCTCTAACATGGGTTAAACAAAATCTTAGGAATAAGCTATTTAGCCTTTCATAGGCATTAGTATAGAACCAATATGAAAGAAAAGCATAAAGAATACAAGAAGAGGAGGAAGATGGAAGAGTTCAGAGGAGGGATACTCTATAAAGAGCCCCCTCACTCTGTAGCAAACCCTCTCCTCAATAACTCTCAACTCAAAATCCTTCTCAAGTGTTTTCCACTGCTCCCTAGCTTAGTGCTTCAATTGCTTACCCTTAGGACCTTATATATAGGCCTCAGTTACCCTAAAAGTAGAGTATAGGTCGAGTATGGAGCCTTCAATCATCATAGCAAATTAGGGTTTCTGACGGCATGCCCGACCAAGGCCTATCTGGTGCCTAAGCTCCAAATCTCTAGATTTAGCGCTCGGGTGCTAAGATACTGGTGCCTAGACGCCATATTTTGGGCACTATTGGTGCTCAAGCATTGTCTTCATGGCGCCTAGGCGCTAATTTTTCTAGCCTTCCCTGTTTTCTTACAACAACTAGCGTATATTGTTACTCTAGTGCTTGGGTGCTATCTTTCTAGAATTGGTGCCCAGGCACTGACTTTGTGGCTCTTAGGCGTCATCTTTATGTTTTTAGCACCTTAGCACCCTCCTTCTGTTGCCTGGGCACTAGTAATTGAACTTTGGTAATTGTACTACAATTCCTGCCCTTTTTTTCTTGAAAGAAAACATTTAATTCTTTTCTCAACAGATGTCATCGAAAAATTTCACGTTGTATGTAAAATCCATGCTATTTTAATCCAAAATTAAGATGTTTGTTCAATTAATGTTACTTTAGTTAACTTTCCTTATAGAGTTATCAGAACCCTAAACTTGAAGGTGTGCTAGTCCTCGAGCAAACAACTTCAAATAATGCTTCTACTTCACCATTTTTTAGTAACATTCAAGAATTGGTTTGATTGTATATAAGCTTTTTGAACTACACTAATCCTATCATATAGGTATTATTGAATTCTCAGATAGAATGCAATATACAGGTTCCTCTTACTTCTAGATTTTTCATTCCTTTCAAAAACACTCATTAATACTTTATCCTCCTTTTAAACTTATTCCATAAGCTTAATTTTCACCCCACTCTGTGCACTACCTTAACAAAACACATAGTCAAGAATCATTAGGTTTGTTTGAACAAGACAACCAACACCCAAGAGGGGGATAAATTAGGTGTTTACAATAATTTCATTTCTTTTCGAACTTGCTTTGCAAAAGACTTGTTATGAAAGATGCTTGGAAGTGTATGAAGCAAAAATACAATTATATCAATCAATGGAGATTTAATATAGATGCTTATAGTATGAAGATTTTGTTTCTCAACAACAAAGAATTCAACAATATGTTGTTTACTTAATTCAAAATCTTGTTCCCATGTAGGTTAGAACAATCATATAATCACTTTAACAATTAAATTACTTGAAGTAAATATAAGAGAATATGTCCAGTTAGATATCACAATACTTCAAGTGACATATCAACAACAAGAGTAAACAAGAAATTTTACTTAATTTGAAAACATTTCCTTGAATTTTATCTCTCCTCAAGGAATATCTTTCCTTGAAATAACAAATCTTTTTAAGAAGAAAGTACTCACAACAATAAAAACTTTTAAAAGAGCAAATAACACAATTTAAGCTTACTAGCAAGAATAGAGACCTTTGAGAGTATGAATCACTAAAGATGTTTTTCACTTCTTCTTTTTTTCATGTGATTTCTAAGCTCTTGAGACATGTATTTATAGGCCAAAAAAGCAAGACAACTATATAGAGCCAAGGGGAACTTCAAACTTGTACAATTTAATTGTTGGAAGTAAGTAGCTCCATTTATTGACTTTGTGGTCATCCTCTATTCCATAGCTACAATTTTAAAAGTTCATAGTTCCTTCATTTCAACTTCATTTTGGACCAATTATATATCATCAAAAAGCTCTATAAGTCTACTTTCGATCTTGAGAAGTGTCATTTCAAAATTCAATTTGGTTGATGAGATATTGTTGAAACAGTGACAAAAGGTTAGATAACAAATTAATATACATAACTGCAAATTAAGACCCTCATAACTCTTTCATTTTAAATATATTTTATGCATGTGATATATGATTGGAAAGCGGTATGAGTATATTTTCATATAAAACAAATCTCATTTCAAAAGTCTTATCGGTTGGTGAGATATTATTGAAATTGTAACTAGAGGTATGGAAATAATGTGATATTCATATCTAAAATTTTGACAATCATAACTTCTTAATTTCAACTCTATTTTAAGCATGTGATATATGCCTAGAAAGATGTTTAAGTATATTTTTAGATGCAATAGGTTTCATTTTAAAATTCCATCTGATTTAAGAGATATGATAAAAATAGTAATCTAAAGTCCAAAAACAACTTTATTAAAATCCATATTTCTAATTTATGTATTTTTGGCCCAAACTTATATGAGGACCAAAATGTATTGGTCTAATAAATGTGAGTTCAAATGAATATAACAAAATAATAATGAGCTTATGATAGTTAGTCCAACTTACAAGTTAAATACTTAGTCAAATTTATATATCCCAATATATATATTTTAATAACAATTAGGAGAATGTAAACATTTTTTTTACATGCATATGAGATTCCTGTAAATATCCAATTTTGATTGCCTATAATATTAGAGCATATTGGATATAATATAAGTATGTATATCACATATAAGGGATGATTCAAGTATAATGTTACATGTTAATGATTAATTAATTTAGCACATATTGATACTATATGTCTAACTCATTTGTTATATATTTGTCATATAGTTGTCATCACCAATACTTATAACAATGAACCTCAGGGTTAACAATCTCCCTAATTTTTATGATGACAAATTACCAAAGAAAAGTATGTTTAATAATAATGTTTGCAATGTAATAAGCACAATCATATATTTTTCTTCTCCCCTTCTCCCCCTATTTGACATCAACAAAAATGTTTAAGGAAAACAATATATATAAAAGTTTAGGCACATATTCTTTTATTATTAACGCAAATTATATAATGATGTCAATGTGGTATAGGATAGGTCTCATCAAAACTTATCATTGCCACAAAGATTTTAATATTGTAATTTATCATTGAAAAATATATTATCAACTGTATAACTTGATTCTTAACACATCAACTATGCAATGGAAGCTTCTCAAATTACAACACATTTAAAAATGTTTTTCATATGAATGATGTCACAAACATCTTCCATAAATAGAATAAATGAAGAAATAAGAAAATGTTACCTTATATGATAGATAGATAAGAGAGAGATACCATCTTCTTTTTTGTGATGCCAAGAGTATAGGCAAGCAAACCAAGTCTTTTAATGTCAAATAAAGTATGCTACAAGATATATAAACTCAAGCAACGCCCCCTTCAAATAATGCATATTGTCAACCAAAAAAAAATTGTCTCACCCATCTTATTTTGAATAAAAATCTTTCTTTGAAAGATCTTATTTCTTCTTTCAAAAGATGAGAGCTATTTGGATGACATTAGATAAGTTCCCTTTTGATTGATTCACATAAAAAGCACTTGATAGACATTCATAATCTTTATGTGTAATTTTAATTTAAAATTTTTTTTGAATCAATTCAAAATATTATGAAATGAAATAAAATTAGAAGAATTTTTTTTTTTTAATGAAGATGAATATCATATGCATAGGGAATCAAAAGGTATCACAATCAAATTATAACTCCCCCTATATGTTTGAATGACAGCCATAAAAATAAATATTTTCATTTGAAAACAATGCTTCGTTTTCACAATATTATTTCCAATAAAGTTTCCATGCTTTCAAGCTTTGTTGAATATGATTTGAAAACTTTGAATTCTTAAAACTTTAAAACTCAATTTAAAGCTTTAAAGGTTTAATTTATTAAAAAAGAATTTACAAAGCTTTCTTTCACAATTTTGTGAATTTTCCTTAAGAATGAACAAGCTTTCAATAAATATTAAGAATAGTTTAACCATGAGAAAGTATGTAGTAGGGATCACAATATATTCACCTATAACCAGCCTATGCAATTAATGACAAGTCAAGCATACTCATTCAATTAGTATAATTAAGTCATTGATAGGCATAAATTTCATGATATAGTCAATCATAATTGCCAACATAATCAATCAATCTATAGAGTATCTCTTAAAATTAATGTGAGAAATTAGAGTTATAGATATACTACTTAATTTGTCACATCCTCTTGGAATTTAACCATCACTTGTCCCCTCTTTAATGATATCCAAGATAGGATCTTTGAGTTGAGCATCTTATACTTGGCTTGCATATCAAACTCACTGCTTAAGTAGAAACTTAAAGATGATTCAACAATTAGCACGATTTGAACCATTTAACAATTTCAAAATATTCACTTTTGGAAAACATGAGATCTATTTTAAAGATGAAAACATTAAAATAAGCAAGTTATTGATATGTCAATTTATCCAGTAAAAATAGATCATTTCCACAAAAAAAATTAAATAAAACTAAGGAAGCATAAGAAATAAAAATTTTGAAAAGCCAAAAAATTATTACCTGATATCAAAAGAGTGTCAAACTTGTTTTTCTATCATTTTCTCCAAATCTTTCCATTTTATTCTAGTGGAGCTGATTATTGGCTATCTCTAGATTTTCTTGTGTTATCATGCTCACAATATATCAAATATAATGCATTTGAAAGCATATGATCCATCTTTAATTTCTTTTGGGTGAACATGTTCTAAGCTATTCATATTTGCTCATGATTACAACTCATGATACTCCATAATGTATAAGCCAACTTTATAATTCTCTATAATAAGATTTAAACCAAGTTCACTCCTCTAACAGTATTCATGAGCCAAACTTTTTGCTTTTAAGAAGAATTTCACAAAACATTTCATTAAACCAATTTTCAAGATGAAAATAATTTTTGACTTATGAAAATTCATTCAATGAGTCTTGGGAACCTCACATATAAAGAACATAAGTCTATTATAAAGTTTTGCTTTATCAAGCTCAAAAGATGTATAAGATAATGAGATAGTATGTGAAACAAATATATTTCAATTAAGCACGAAAGGATCCCGCTTGATTACATATGTTTAAGTATGGGAGGTCACTTGTTGACAAATATATAGATTTCAAAAGCATATACCTTTCTAGCAAATGCAATATCATATAATTAATATTTAAATATGGATTGCTAGAGAGGCATACCAAGGACATGTAAATACACAAAATTATAATTTGTTACCCATCTATGACATTTTAAATAGTGCTTATAAAGTGGGTAATATATATATATATATATATCTCACCATAATAGTGGTCTTTCTTGTCCTTGTATTCAACTATTTGGCATTGGTGTGAAGTTGCTTGTATTTTTTACTTTGAAGTTTGACACCAATATCCAAGCTCCAAATAGTTAATGTATCGTAATATTTGAAATTTTGCAAGCTTTATCAAAAATAGGATATAAGTGAGCACTACAAAATCATATTAAAATCAAGTAATGATTCAAGACAATGATCCTTGTAATTTATTTTAATAAGGAAAGCAACAATAACATGAGAAGATATTTATTAGCCATTCTTGATAAAAGATATGAAATATATTATGCATAAGGGAAAGGATAGAAATGACCATGAAGTGGGGTGAATTAGGCTCGTTTAACTCACTCAGAAGTGGATTGGGTTGAGAGGCCTTTTTGGCAACCTATTAAATGTACTCTTATAAACCTGACCTGTTTAACCCATATGCACTTGTTTCAGATTCCATTCTCCATCACACTCTTTAAGTCTTAACCCTTTAAATCATATTGATGCCTTCTTTGCATTGTTCTTTGATCTTCTTGCAGTTACACCATCAGTAGTTTTTATTCTCACCTCCTTCTTTAATTTGGTTTATGTGTCTTGCATTTTTAGCATTGATGTAAGGTTCATGATTTGGTGGTCAAAGGGTATTTAAATGGTAAGCTTATATATATATATATATATTGGTTTATATGTTTTTCAATCTTTTCTCTACTAACTCATTTATTTTGGTAGTGATGAAGATGACACGATTGATCCTCACTTTAGAGAACTGTATTTTCTTCTTTTTCTTCATATTACTATTTATCTTGTTCTAATGATTTGGATTCTTTTTCTTTTGTAGTTAGGTTGTCTAAAGATATAGGCTAGCTAATATTCTATCCTGTTGTAATTATTAATGTTTAGTGGAACTTTAAAATGATTATGTATTTTGCTATTTGTTAACTACGAGTTAATTTGGCAAATTTGACACCTTTCATTGTTTATGTTGGAAAAGAATTTAAGGGTCAAATAAAAGACACAGTTAACTATATAATATTATCCAGTTAACTAGGTAAGCATAGAGAGCAAGAAAAAAGAATTCAACTAGAAATGTCAAATATCCCTAATTCATTTCTTAGAAGAGAAAGTCTATCTTTAAGCAAAAGGCCTAGTGAAAATATCAGCATGTTGATAGTTAATTTGAACATACTTTACCTCAATATACCTTGTTGAACATGATCCCTAATAAAGTGATGTATTACTTCTATATGCTTTGTACGGGAATGATGCACATGACTTGTTGTGAGGCAAATAACACTTGCAATATATCATAATTGAGGCACTTTTAGTGTGTAATCTTAGAGTTGTTGCTTTATTCTTAACAATTGTGTGTAACAACTCCCAAAGGCTATGTATTCATTCTCAGTTATGGATAGAGCCATTGAGCTTTGCTTCTTGCTATACCAAGAGACTAGGGATTTTCCAAGAACTTGGTAAGTACCCATTAGTGTGTATATATATATATATATATATTTAATCGGATTTGTCGCCTATAAAATCAACATCTGCATATCCGACTAGATCAAAATTGTTAATCCATGGATACCAAAAGCTCATGGTTTTGAGTACCTACTAAGTATAAAAAATCTGCTTAATTGCAACATAGTGTGATTCCTTAGGATTAGTTTAAAATCTGGAAGAGGAATCCAATTTACTTGTATTTTTCTTAAATTGCCTTGTCATTTGTTCAACATACTTAATTATCATAGGTTGATTAATCCTCAAGATTCTTTTATTGTCCCAATGCTTCTCCTTATAAGTTTCTAATTTGCAATTCTATCTTTTGGTACTTGAGAAGCTCTCCTTTATAGTTCTTTCTTTTCTATGCCAATTAGTCCATCATTATGAGGAATTTTATTCATAATTGAAGCACTATAAGGACTTTTTGGTACCCATATTAACTTGGGTCCTTAAATGTTAGTAAAATGATTTCTAGAGCTTTTAAAAATCCAAATATATTTATATCTCTCTTGAAAATTTATTCTAATAGGGCATAAGTGAGAAATATGTCTTTTATGACCACAATAATTGCAGACAATATGCACAAGAATCTTTTAAGACATAACTCTATAAAATTTTTGTCTTTTATTAGAAGGGTGTCCTAAACTATGATTTTGAAAACTTCTTTGTAAAGTTTTCCCTTCTAGAGACTTGGGAAAAGTACAAGTTGAATTTTCAATAAGTAAATCATTTTCAATTTTCAAATCATAACAATTTAAGCATTCAAAATTCAGAGATATTTTCTTATGCAATTCATCAAATACATGTGATAACTTTTCATAAGAAGTGATACTATTAAGTTTGGAGTTGTCATGTACCTCTGAATCTTTATGAGTTGGAGATTGAGAATTTTCCAATTCTTGGTTGTTAAGCTCACCTTGGGAATCTATCTCCTTTTCATTGTTCATGAAGTGTTCTTGAGGATTTTCATGATCTTCATAAGGCATAAAGCATCTTTTTTCATCTTCTACACTCTTTTGAGAGTTATCAATATTCACAACTTCAACAACATGATTAAAATGATACAAAGCATGAAGAGTATCCCATATATCTTTAGCATTAGAGCAATGTTTGATTCTAACATAATCATTTTCATTTAAAGCATCATATAATACATGCATTACACTAATATTCAAAGAAAATAACATCTTATCATGGTTATTCCACTATTTCCTTAGTTTGGAAGTAAAACTATTTTGTACTATATCTCATAAGACTATATCAAGACATTGAATATAAAATTCCATTCAAGCTTTCTAGGAAAAGTGTAACTAGGGGTCTAGAAAAAGTTTGATATTCATACCTAAAATTTTGACAATCATAGCTTAATAATTTCAGCTCTATTTTAAGTATGTGATATATGCCTAGAAATATGCTTAAGTCTATTTCCAGATGCAGTAGGTTTCATTTTGAAATTATCTCTGATTTAAGAGATATGATAAAAATAGTAATCCAAGGTCCAAAAACAACTTCATCAAAATCTATATCTCTATCTTTTTTGGCCCAAACTTATATTATGAGGACCAAAATGTATTAGCCCAATAAATGTAAGTCCAAATGAATTTTAAAAAATAATAATGAGCTTATGATAGTTAGTCCAACTTACAAGCTAAATACTTAGTCAAACTCATATGTCTAAATTTGTATATTTTAATAACAATTAGTAGAATGTAAACTTTTTTTTTTTACATGCATATGAGATTCTTATAAATTTTCAATTATGATTGTCTATAATATTATAGCCTATTAGATATTTTATGAGTACTTATATCTCATATAAAGGATGATTCAAGTATAAAGTATTACATGTTAATGGTTAATCAATTTTTCACATGATGATACTATATATCTAACTCATTTGTTACATATTTGTCATTATCAAAACTTATAACAATGAACCTTAAGGTTAACAATCTATTGTAGGATCAAGCGCTTACCACTAGGTAAAAGCTATAACTATTAGTCAGAGCGCAACTCTATTTCCTTAACAATGACTTAGCACATGTGCCACATTTTAACTGTGACTTGGCCCACACTTGGGCCTCCGCCACGGGACAATTGCTGCCACACACCTTAGATATGGTAGTCTTATGCAGAGGTAGATGGGAAGGAATTTGTAAGCTCAGTTTATATCCAAGCAGACATTTTAGATATGGTAGTGCCATTTTTCTTAACCCTTCCTTTATTAGGGGACATTTTCTATAATCTCTCTCTTTCTTTTCCTTTTTCTTGGTATTACTTTTTTTTTTTATATTATTGCTTTGCAATAATTATATGCAGACTTCTCAAATATCCCTATTTTTCTTTCCTTCTCATAAGGCTACTTTATTTTTCACCTACTATCATCAGACCCTATTATGCCTCTGTGATATGAATGGTGTAATTGAGGGCATATGGTGTGGTTGGGTGAATGGTTGTTTGGGAGAAACAACATAAAATAGTTAAGGCCCAAAAGGGTAATATAGGGAAAGAAAATTTTAGGTTGGCTAAAAGAATGGCTCAATCTGTCCAAGGATGCCTAAATCCTCTTCCTAACAACTTGTTCTTAAAATTGTGCCTCAAGTGATGATCAATTAAGCTATAAAATGAAGTTTAGGATGAAAAATAAAAATGCATGCATTCAATTATTTTGAATTATCTTTGAAGTAAGTAGTTCTATGTCATACAGTTTATTCTAAGTTGTTCACATCACTTATATTTATTATGACAAGCATAATGACAGGTAATCAACCCATATGCAATCAATCTCATCTTTTCTGTTATATTTTAATGGTGAGTTCAAAGTTATCAGAAATTGAATGTTATTTTTGTAGAAATAAATAATAATGTTATTGATTTTTCCTACTATCAATACAACTATTTCAATTTTCACATATGAGTTCATAAACCCCTAGGCTTAGTCAATGCAGTGTCCTCACGCCAAACTTAACATGAGTCTTTAAACAAAAGGCTTTAATAGATAAATAAAAAATTAAAGTGACTATTACTCCCTTATATGTCTAAAACTATACCTTGTAGTCATCCTCTGTCTCCTTGGAATCCTCTTGCCAGAGCTCTCCTATTCCACATTTATACTCGCATAAGTGCTGGAGCATTGTCCCAACAGATGTTGGAACTCAGATGGGGGCATAGGCCAGGCAGGTATCATGTTAGGTGGCATAACTTGAAAAGCAGCCATTGCTATGAAGAATTCACATGTGGCCAGATTGCATTAAATTTAGTACTTGTTGAAGCGCTCTTGTTTAGCCATCTGTTCCTCCATGGTGAGCCAAGATAGGTTAGGGCCTATCGTAGATTATGGCTTCAGGGCTATAGGTCTTCCCTTGTACTAGGGTCTCATGTTTTAGAGGCCAAAGACAATTCACTCCTACCCTCTTGCACATCTCTATTATGAGGGAAGGGTACCATAGCTGTCTTTGATGTTGCTAGACACCTGAATGATGCCTTGGAAGATATATGTCCTTACATTAAATGATCGTCCTTGTCACTATGCAGTATAAGATGATGGCTCGATCAGTGGTGATTACACTAATGTGTTGGGTGGGGGAGATTCTAAAGGTTATAAATTGAACCAAAGATGGTTCTCTAGGGTTAGTCTGCTTGTACTAAATCTCATATGCTTTTCCCTCTCAATAACCCAATGGGAGTCCCTATTGCACAGTTGGCTCCCCACATCTTCTAAGTCTAGGTGTTCTTGCAGAAGTTAGGAGAACCTGTCATGCTCAATATCTGAGAGGCCAAATATTTTGTTAATTTCATCCCCCCAATCGGCACTTTCTTTCCAGATTCTAGCACTTCAAAGTTATTTTAGTCAGGGAGGTTAGCATAAAATTCCTTGACCACTAGGAGGATCACTCCTGCAGGTTGTCTGTAAAATATTCTTCAAACTCGTTAACGTATTTCATTCCTAATAGGTGCATCAATATGCCACGATCAACCCTAATTCCACCCTCCTTCACTGGCTTCTTATTCATTATCATAGTTTAAAATCTATGCATTACTTCACATGAGGTAAAGCGAGTATCATTTAGTGGCTAGCTTAATTCCCCTTGTTGCTTCTTCTTTGGTACCATGATGCCTACAATCAGAGGTGTTCAATGTTAATGATGTTTAAGCCTTTAGGGTAATGTTCATTGATGATATTCAAACATATGATCCTCATATAAAGCATATTTAATAACAATGCTCAAAATAAACTAATTAAATCATGTAATGTTGTTGGCAATCATGATTTTAAGTGATAAAACCTTGCAAAATTACCCTTGTCACTCTAAAATGTTTCCATCAATGCTCTTAGGTTCCCTAATGAGTAAAAATGCCAAAATATTCAGTGAAATCAATGGATTTCTTCACTAAATGTTCAAAAAATGATGGTCTACAACTTATACAGGTTAAATCGCATCATCTCCATATTATATATACTAGAAATCAACGTAACCATCAAGTGTAAAGAAGTTATCACTAACAAAGGTAGGGTTTCAGTACTTATCTGGAGAAATGGCTTGAATCCCATTAAATCAACATGAAATTGGGGCATAAGGGTAGGGGGTTTTAGCATACTAACTCCTCAGAGGGTGTAGGAGAGCGTGTGTGTGTGTTTAAAATGACTCAGAGGGCCGAGATTTAAAAAGGAAAAACACAATTTTTGACACAGTGCCTAAATGCTAGAATTTGGTGCCTGGGCGCTCAAGCATTTTTAATCTCAGTGCTCGGACACTGAACAACTAGCACCTGGGTGCCATATTTGCTGAGGAAATGGCACTTGGGTGACAAATTCTAGCATTTGGGCTCTGATTTTCTATAGGTGGTACTACTCTTTTAGCGCTTGGGCTCTAGTTATCTGACGCTTGGGCATCAACTCTCTATAATTGGTGCCCAGGCACCACTATGTCTATGCTTGGCCATTGGAATCCTAAGGAAAGTTATGGGAATCTAGGTATATGGGTGCCAACCTTTTGGAATTAGCACTCGAGCACCAGTATGTCGGTGCCTGGGCATTGAAAACCTTACCTTTCAA
Organism: Delonix regia; assembly: GCA_037074485.1. Lineage (NCBI taxonomy): Eukaryota > Viridiplantae > Streptophyta > Magnoliopsida > Fabales > Fabaceae > Delonix > Delonix regia. Next base: position 12,684,484 of record CM073459.1, read on the forward strand.
GGTGAGTTTTTTGGAGATTCCTATGCCTGAGAGCCAATTTTTTTGCACTTGGGCGCAATGTCTATCACTTCCTTTGAACTTAGCCTTCTATAGCCCTGAGTTGTCACCCTTTTCTTGCAAATCTATACCAAAAAAAAAAAAAAATAGTAAGACTCTAGTATGGATGATAATAAGTAAGAAATTTGAAAGAAGACGTAAAAGGGAGATGTTTGGGTTGCCTCCCATGAAGCGCTTCAGTTATAGTCGTCAGTTGGACAACCAACTCCTCTTATGGCTGAGTGAGTGGGATTATGGCCTTGTTCCTTAAAACTACTCCACCCCATTATGGTTTCACTCTTTGTCCATTTACCTTGAAGGTTTGGCGTGAGTTTCATCAAGGAGTTCCACTAAACCCAAAGAATTTACTACTACAACAGTGAAAGGTCCTAACCATCTTGACTTTAATTTTCCTTGAAAGAGCCTCAAGTGGGAATTAAATAATAATACTCTTTGCCTGACCTTAAAATTCCTCCACTAAATTTTACTATCGTACCAGCATTTTACTTTTTTTCTTATTGATTTTTTTAATTTTCGTATGCACTTAGCCTGAATTCAGTGAGTTCATTTAATGCAAAGTTTAGTTTCTTGGTAGCCCAGTATGCCTTTTGTTCTAGTTCAAATGGTAGATGACATGCCTTACTAAATACCAATAGATAGGGGGAATATGCCTAAAGAGGTCTTAAATACTGTGTGACAGGCCCATAAAGCTTCATCCAGCTTTGCTTCCTAATCCTTACAAAATGGAAAAACTATTTTCTCCAAAATAGTTTTAATTTCTCTGTTTGAAACTTCAACTTGTCCATTCATTTGGGGGTGGCAGGCTAGGGCCACCTTGTAGTGAACTCCATACTTCTTAAGATGGGTTTCAAATTTTTTGTTACAAAAATGCTTCCCTCCATCACTTATGATTGTCCTAGGCGTGCTAAATCGTGTAAAGATTTGCTTTTTAAAGAAACTTAGCAGAACCTTGGCATCATTAGTGATGCAAGCAGTGGCCTCAACCCATTTAGAAACATAATCTACAGCCAGTAATATGTAAATGTTACTGAATGACTTTATAAAGGGCCCCTTGAAATCAATTCCCCTAACATTAACGAATTCTAATTCTATGATTGAATTCAATGACATTTCTTGCTTCTTTCAAAGGTTCCCTATTCTTTGACATCTGTCGTAGTTCTTAGCAAACTCATAGGCATCCTTGAAGATTGTAGGATAGAAAAATCTTGCCTGCAGGACCTTGAAGGTGGTTTTTTATCCTTTGTAATGTCCTGCATAATCAGTTGCATGGCAGTGATGTAGAATGCTTTGAACCTCTTCTTCTGGAACACATCTTCTTATAATTTGGTCCCCACATTGCCTAAATAGGTATGGATCATCCCAGAGATAGTTCACTTCATACAAAAGCCTCTTCTTTTGCTATGAATTCACATTTGCAGGTAGGATGTTAACTACTAGGAAATTCACAATGTCAGCATACCATGGTATGTTGGCAGTGTTAATAAGAAATAGTTGTTCATCTGGGAAACTATCATTAATAAAGACTTCAGTGGGTTTGTTATTATTATTTTCAAGTCTTGACTGATGATCTGTTATTCGATTTTCACAACCTTTTCTATCACGGATTACTAATAAAAAATTTGACTGTAGCATGGTCAATGTGTACAATCACCTTGGTTTCGAACAAGTATGATTGGAACTTATCAAATGCGAACACTACTACTTACAGTTCCCTTTCAGTGGTTGTGTAATTTAGTTGTGCATCATTTAAAGTTATGCTAGCATAGTAAATGGTCCTTAAAATATTGTCTTCTTTTTGCCCATGCATTACTCCCACTGCAAAATCACTATCATCACATATTAATTCAAATGGTAAGGACCAATTAGGCATTGTGATAACTGGTGTAGTGACTAGCCTATGTTATGATTCTTTAAAAGCATTCAAACATAAGTCATTAAACATGAAAAATCTTTTATGAATCTTTTGTAAAACTTTATATGTCCAAGAAGCTGTGCACCCTTTTTATTGAAATGGGAGGTGGTAGTTTTTCAATGGTTTCAAATTTGGCTTTGTCAACCTCAAGCCTTTTATTGGAAACCTTATGTCCCAACACTATCCATTCTTCCACCATGAAATGACATTTTTTCCAATTTAGAACTAGGTTTGTTTCTTTGCAGCATTTTACAACTTTTGATAGAACTTCTAGTCATTTATCATAAGATTCTCCAAAGATAAAGAAATCATCCATGAAAACCTCCATCCTATTTTCAAACATACCTAAAAAAATGGCCATCATACACCCTTGAAAAGTGGCTGGAGCAATACACAGTCTGAATGGCATCTGTCTAAATGTAAAGGTGCTATAAGGACATGTGAATGTAGTTTTCTCTTGATCTTTAGGAGCAATCACTATTTAATTGTATCTAGAATGTCCATTCAGAAAGCAATAAAATTGTTTTCTTAGTAGGAAGTGGTTTTTTCTAGTGGCTTTATTTAGTTTTCGATAATCTATGCATACTCACCAACCAGTGACAGTGTGCGTAGGTATTAATTCATTTTTTTCATTAGCCACAACAGTTATTCCTCCCTTTTTAAACACACACTATACTGGGCTTACGAACGAGCTATCAAAAATGGGATAGACAATCCCAACATCAAGCCACTTTAGTACCTTTTCTTTTACTTCCTCTTTCATTATAGGGTTGAGTCTCCTCTACTGTTCAATGCTGGGTTTACTTCCTTCCTCCATCAAGATCTTGTGTGTGCAAAAAGATGGACCAATTCCCTTGATGTTAGTTATAGTTTATCTGATAGTAGTTTTGTGCTCTCTTAGTACTCTCAATAGTTTATCCTCCTGCATAGATGTTAATGATGCGAAACCTATTACAAGTAAACTGGATGAGTCTCCTAAGAATGCATATCTAATATGTAGGAGAGTTGCTTCAGTTCCACACTAAGGTGCTCCTTTACTGATGGTATCATCCTTTTCGCAATAGACTCAAATAAGTCTAAAGGTTCCTTTCTAAGGGTTGATTTTTTAAAATTTAAGACTAGACTCTAACTAGTTCAGGAACTCCAAAAATTCATCATCCTTTCTTTCATTTGTCAAGACTAAAGAGGCTTTCAATGCATTTACGGTTAGCACATTCTGCACTGAATGGTCTATAATGCATTCTGTTGTCTCTATTGACATACATTTTGGTTATTCACTGGGGTGTTTTATTGCCTTCAGTATGTTAAAAGTTACTTCCTGGTCCTATACCCTCATAGTCAACTCACCTTTTTGTACATCAATTAAGGCTCCACCTATTGCTAAAAATGGCTTACCTAGAATGATTAAGATATCCTTATCCACCTTCATATCTAAGATGATGAACTCTACAGGGAATATGAATTTTTCTACCTTAACTAGGACGTCCTTTAAGATTTCTTTTGGGAACACTAAGGATTGATCAACTAATTGTAAGGTAACTAATGTAGGATTAATTTCCCCAAGACCCAATTTCTGAATGATGGAGAAGGGCATTAAATTTATACTAGCCCCCAAATCATATAGACCTCTCTTAAAGAAAAAATTACTGATAGAGCAGGGAATGGTGAAACTTCTTAGATCTTAAAGTTTTGGAGGCAACTTCTTCTGCAGAATTGCACTACACTCCTCCGTCAAGGCCAGTGTATCATGCTCTCCCAGCCTCCTTTTTTTAGTCAGAATGTCTTTCATAAATTTGGCATATGATGACATTTGTTATAGAGCTTCTGAAAATGGTATATTTACCTGTAACCTTTTACTTACTTCAAGAACTTGGTTAAACTATGAGTCTAGATTCTTCTGTTTCAATCTTTAAGGAAAAAGAATATTTTGTTTCTTGTGAATCAATTCCTTATTCTCTTTCAGGTTTGTTTTACACTTCTTAGTTTCTTGTGTTTCCATATTTTGTGGGCAGTGCTTAGGTTGAGGCTCTTTAAACTATTTATTGCTCCTATGGTTAACTACTTTGCACTATTTTTTTCCTTGTGACCTAGGGTTTAGTTCTATATTACTAAGCAAGGTTTCTTGAGATCTATTGGCTAAGGCATTTGTTAATTGTCCCATATGTGTCTTCAGGTTTTTCAAAGTGGCAACTTGGCTTATTAGTAACTATTTCACCTAATCATCTTGCAAACAAGATGATTTATGATTTTGGTTATGCTGCTGCCTATGATTCTGGAAACCTGGGGGTGTATCTGGTTTAAGGGTAGGTGCATTTGGTTGATTGTTCTTCTAGGAAAAGTTAGGGTGATTTCTCCAACTAGGATGGTAAGTATTAGATCTTGGTTGATTTCCCCTAAAATTGTTGCCCACATAATTTAGTATTTCTTCTAGATAAGTTAATGGGCATTGTGCACTTAAGTGTCCCTCCCCGCAATATTCACATGGTTCATAAATGTTTACCTAATGCACTAGTTATTATTGTCTCCCTAAAGTTAGATTATCTAACCTTTTATTCATTACTTCAAACTGGGCTAACACCTTTGTTGAAAATGCTGTTAGTTAGTCTACCTCGATTACTACAACGGTCATCTTTTCAGAAACTATCTCGTAAGCCCTGTAGTTGTTTAAGGTGAGATCTTCTAATATTTCATATGCATCTTCAGGGTATTGGTTCAGCATTGATCCTCTTACAACTCCATCTACTTAATTTCTTGATGATGTGGTCAATCTACTATAGGAGATTCGAATTTGTTGCTGCTCAGAGAAACCATGTTGAGAACATTTTCTAAGCAATTTCTTGAACCGCTCATAAGCTTCATATAACGATTCTAATTCAAATTGCTGAAAGTTAAAACTATCCTTAAAAAGTTTTTTAGTCTTAGTAGGGGAGAAGTACTTGTTCAAAAATTTTTGTACAAATTGTGCCCAAGTTGTTATGGATCCATTAGGCTATGAATCCAACCAATCATTGGCTCTGCCCTCTAAAGAAAATCTAAACAGCCTAAGACGAATGGTTTCAAAAGAAATGCCCGTCACCTTAAATTTGTCATAAATTTCAAGAAAAGATCTTAAATGAGCATTTGGATCTCTAGAGGGTAGACCATTAAATATGTTTTCTTTTAGCATCATCATAGTAGCAGAATCTATTTTAAAATTTGTGTCACCAATCTTTGGCCTAGCTATGCTAGATTGAATTCCCTTGAAATCTGGCATGATGTAGTGACTTTCTTTTGAGCAAAAGGGTTAATATTCTCATTGACAATCTGAGCTTAGGTGTCAACCCTTAAGTCAGGAGCTCTGCTATTGTTGTTGGCCATGGTAGATGATTCATCTTGTTGACACCTTGGTTGGTTTTTGATTTTTCTGCAAATACGCTCTACTTCAAGGCCTAGGGGCAAAATCTTTGTTTTGCCTCTTGTGAGCATGAAAGAACACCTAAAATAAAAGATAACCCTTCAGACTAAAGTAATTAAAATAATGTCAGTAAAATTAAATGCCAAGTCCCTGGCAACAATGCCAAAAACCTATTGATAAGATTGCAACTAAGGAACAATATCACATGCAAGTATACGTGGTCAAACAAGTATTATAATGATGAAGTGAGTGTTGATCCCTCAGAGATATGGTTCTAATGTTTACTGACAAACCTATTCTTAAGCAATGTGATTAAAAATTGATTGAGTAAATGTAAATAGAATTTCAATTGTTGATTGATGCAGAATTTTACAACAACCTAGGATTTTATTGCTTCACCACATGTAGAGTTACTTCCGAATTCATTTCCTTCACTAACTATTATTGTTGTGATTATTACCTTGTGTCAATTGCTGAATAGACTACTAACCTAGGATTCTAACCTTTTTATATGTTTCTTTTGAATTCATATGAGTTGAGTTCTTTTTTCCCTTAATTCCCTATAAACATGGAAACTGGCTAAGATAAGAACCTTATAAATTCAAGACCTAAATATGGTTATCACAGACAATCAAGTACTTTCATCTTGACTGTAAACTGCATTTATGTAAATAATGATTATATACATCCAGTTCAAAAATTTAAGTAACCTTGTCAAGTTAACCTAATTTCTATCTTCTTTCCTAAGGTGATTAGGCTTAGAAACAATAATTGCAGGATGAATATAAACAATCATTCATTCAAATAAAATAGTAACAACATTTAATAGAAAAGCATCCCTAACATAGGCACAGTCAAAATCCTAGGAATAAGTTATTTAGCCTCTCATAGGCATTAGTACAGAACCAATATGAAAGAAAAGCATAAAGAGTACAAGAAAAAGAGGAAGAGGGAAGAGTTTAGAGGAGGAATACTTATAAAGAGCCCTCTTACTCAGCAACAAACCTTCTCCTCAACAACTCTCAACTCATAATCCTTCTCAAGTGTTTTCCACTGCTTTCTTGCTTGGTGCTTCAGCTGCTTGCCTTTAATCATTAGAGCAAATTAGATTTTTAAATAGCACATCCAAACGAGGCCCATCTAGTGCCTAGGCTCCAAGTCTCTGGTTTTGGCACACGAGCATAGAGATACTAGCACCTGGGCATCATATTCTAGGCTCAATTGGAGCCCAAGCTCTAATTTTTCCAACCTTCCCTGTCTTCATGCAGCAACTAGCGCCTAGGCATTAGTCATTGAACTTCTATAATTGTGCTACCATTTGGGCCCTTTTTCTTGAAAGAAAACACTTAATTTGTTTCTAAACTGATGTCAACAAAAAACTTTCATATTGTATATGAAATACATGCAATTTTTATCCAGAATTGCAATGTTTGTTCTATTAATGTTGTTTTAGTTAACTTTCCTTAGAGAGTTATCAGATACATGTTGGGAAGCTCTCAATGAGATCTACAACTTTACAAGAAAAGACCATTTTCAAATTCTGATGTTTAGGGGTCCAAAAGTGGCATTGAAGTTGAATGTTTGCCATTTTAAGTTGAATATCAACTCATCTTCCTTCCATGACTTCTTCCAGCTTCCACAATGTTTGTAAAATCCTTCCTAACATCCTTAAATCTTCCTCTTCCATGTCTTTAACATCTCATTTCCTTTCATTAATGCAATTTTCCTAGAATTTCCATAAAAACAGTATGAAATTAGATAAAATGAATGCAAGGAAGCAGTTACATAGTCTAACCCAAAAAAAATATGAAATTAACATTATTTTGTCACTAAATTATAAGAATTTATCCAATATACATGAAAAGTCGTTAGTAAAACATATACAAATATAACACAATTAGGGACTTATCAGGTCTAATTTCTTTTCTTGTGGATTGTAAACCATTATCTCATACAGACAACCCCAAACACGCATATTCCTTAAACTCAATTTCTGACCTTTTATTAATTCAAATGGTGTTTTTTCAGCAACCTTGGTTGGAACTCTGTTATGAATATATGCAGTCATCTTTAGGGTTTTAGTCCATAAGGACTTAGGAAGCTTAAAGCTACTAAGCATGCCCCGAAACAAGTCTAATAATGTTTGGTTTCTTCCTTTAGCTACACCATTCTGGTCTGGAGAACTAGGTATAGTGTATTGGGCAATAGACTTTTGAAAAAACTTGCAATAGATTTAGTGCTTGTCCATCTTTAGTGTATCTACCATAATACTTGCCACCCATATCTGATCTAATTATTGTTATTTGTTTAGCACATTGTTTCGCTACTTCTACTTTGAAGACTTTAAAGGCATTAAATGCCTCATACTTGTTATTAAGCTTATCGAGATACATGTATTGTGAGCAATCATCAATAAAGGTGATTAAGTACTTTGGACTATTTAAGTCCATATATAGACTGCATATATTAGTATGTATGATCAATAATAAGGTAAAACTCCTATTAGCATCTTTCTTGGTCTTATTAGTCTGCTTACCTTTAATGCAGTATATACACATCTCAAAGTCAGTGAAGTCAAGAGCATTAGATGCTCCAACCTTTTCCTGCATTTTAACCCTCTCTATTGAGATATTACCTAGTCAACAATGCCACAACATAGATGAGTTTTCATTAGTAACATATTGTTTAATACCTGTGTTATTAAAAACATGCAATGAATCAAGTGATCTATTGTCTTGTACTTGAATTTAGAAAAGACCATCATTAATTATACCATTTCCTACAAGATTATATTTATAATATAATTTCAACAAATTATTCAAAAATTTAAAGGAATATCCCAATGGCACAAGCTTTAAAAATGAAATCAAGATTTTAGATAAACTTGATACATAGAAAGTCCTATTGAAAGTCAAAACAAAACTAGTGTCTAAAACTAATCTGCATGTCCTTATAGCCTCTACTAGTGAGCCCATCTTGTTCACTGGATAGATGTACTGCTCACTTCTCAATGACTTCCTTTAGTTTAGAAAGCCCTACATGGTATTTGAAATATGGATTGTCGAACTAGAATCAATTTACCATGTGTTACTACTAACATCTACCATATTAGATTCATAACAAAAGAATGAAAATGAGTTACCTTTCTTTTCAAGCTAAGTCTTGAATTTGTTACAATCTTTCTTCACATGTCCTTTCTTCATGAAGTAAACATGGACTAGCGTTTTACCCTTATCCTTGGCTTTATTTTGTTTCTTGTTCTTCCCATGTGTTGCTTCATGTACACTCTTTCATTTCCCTAAAAGCCTTTCTTCCTATTAAACACACATGGTCAGTATATCATTGATCGGCTGTTTATGCTTATGTATGTTGTAAGAGATTTAGAAAGACCCATATTGAGGCAGCAAGGAGTTTAGAATGAAGTGCACTAAAAATGAATCTAACATCTCAGCCTTATGTGTCCTTAACTAAACCATAATGTTCCTTATATGCTTTATGTGTTTTTATACACCCCTTGTTATGGTGAGCTTCATGGCAAATAATTTTGTCATTAAGATGCTTATTAAGGCCTTTTTAGATGAATTAAGTTGTTCATTAATGGCTTTTAGCAAGTCTCAAATATCCATTAATACCTATCTTAGTTTTAATATACATAATACTTAGGCAGTTGGATTGCTCCCAGCATTCATAAAGGTTTATGTCAGATGTATTGCTAGTTACATAGGTGTAAGAGGTTCATCCTTTCTAATACCATAGTCAGCGTCTATCCACCCTAATTAGTGGAGAATTCTTTCCTTCCAAATTTTGTAATTATCCCCATTCAGTTTGAGAACTTGAAAGTCAGAAATATTAAGTGGTTGAAAGGTTACATAAAACTTAAATGCTTATGTCAATATTTGAGATAACTTTAAAATTTCTATATAACATGTTTTACCCATGTAAAACATGTAAGTCAAACATAAGCCTAGTAAGAAAGAAAACTACATGTGAGCTGAGTTTTATTTAATTATATATATATATATATATATAACAAATTCAAATATTAAAAGTAATATATATAACATTTCCATTATAGTGATAAAGTGTCATTTGATGTATTTTTGCAAACTGTAGATTAGGTAGGGTCGGCATTGAGTAATAGTTTGAATTGTTTCCATAAATTACTAGTTATTTTCTTAGGAGTGAACCCCCACATGGCCAAAACAATGTTTGTGTATACTTTTGTTTTACATGAGACCACTAATACCTATCAATGGGAGTTTGAGACTTCCATTCATACGGTGGCGGGAAAGCACTTGAAGGTAGTAAGAATGATTATGACAAGGCAATGATAAATGCCCTAAAGGTAGTAATGTTGAATGCCATCCATCGACTATGCTTGTTGTACCTAAGAAATTGCTAGAAAGATGATTCACAACAAAGATATTCTTGGACAGGCTCAGTAACAACATCAATCATTACTATATGTAGAAAAAGTTTAAGGTTGAATAAAAGAGCATGGTAGACTAAATGGATTTAGTAAATAACAAATGGGTTAATAAACCATGGAAGGGAAGAAGGAAGTAGTTCACAACGTACCTTCATGAAAGGTTTTTTACATGCATCAAGACCATATCACACTGCGAGGGGTGAACATCTACATCAATAGATATACCAAGTCATGTAACTATCTTGTTGACTTCATACACAACTTTGAACACATAAAGTAGGAGTATAAGACCAATAAGTTATCAATGGACTATGAATCCTTGTACACTGAGCCTGTCCTAATGATGCCCATGGCTTCCATTTAAAGGAGTGCTACCAAAGTGTGCACAGGCATGAAATAAGGAAGTTTATATTAATGATTGAAGCTAGTGTTGCATTGTTTTTTCTTGACTAAGATATGATTAGGTGTCAATTTGTATATAGTGGATAAAATATCAAAAAACATTGGATTACTCTAAAATTCAGTATAAAGCCTTTGGATATATCATTTTTCAATTCTAATTCATGGATTACAAAACCCCCCAAACAAAATAGTATATTGATTTTACAATAAAATAGAATAGTTTTGGGAATGTATCCAAATAGGACTTGTAGCTAATAACAGTGTACGTTAGTTGTAGTGCACTATGATTTGCATTCTGATAGTGTCACTATTATGATACTTTGTCAGAGGCCTAAGGCCATTATTTTGAATATTCCAAGCTTAAGCTCGTGACTAATGTCTGCTCTGTTATAATAATACAAGCCATGGGCTAGCTCTATTTCTGATATTTGATGGTTCCGTAAGATGTTCACAACATTTAATTAGTTTTGGAAAACTCTTTTGTAACTTATGTATTAATCTATTTTCATTTAGAGCTAGTTTTATAATTTTATTTTTAAGGCCTTTACTAAAGTTTAAGATGTGTTCAGCATACTGCACTATTTATACTAACCATGGAAGATGTTTTGTTTTAGGATAACATATGATTTTTTCTTTTTCAAAAACTCTACCGTGGCCAGTCTATCCCTTCCTTTGTATAATTAATATTATTTGCTCACTGAGTTTTTACATACCCCATGTTATTTCACATTTTTCATATCATAACACTGATCCAAAACACCCACATACGGAGTTGAAGCTTATGGGTTATTTGTTGCTTTTGCTGAGCTTTGTTGTTGCAAGGGCAAGAGCTCCTTTTTTGTTATAAATTTGTAATTAAGTTTAGTAGCTTCCCTTTTATATAGACAGATGGCCTTTTGTTAATGATCTATTAACTGTGGCTTGTTTTGTATGTATATACATAAGAACAAAGCTCTCCATCTTATTATGTGTCAAATTTTCCATTGTAGAAATTTTAGAAGGCTGATATTTCAGGGGAAACTACCGAAATTTCTACAAGAAGGTAACTGATTCTTTTTGCCATATGTATTTATAGGTATTGTTTCTCAATCTTATTTGATGAAAATTCTATATGTTTAGTAAATATCATATTTCTTGATGTGTCAGTTAGGCTTGCCAGGGCAAAAGGGTACTTGTTCCCTAGGCTAGTCATGTCCTATTGGTTAATGTCGTGACATTAAATAAAACAGAAGTTTTTAAAATGCCTTTAACTTTGAAATAGACATGTTTTGGGACTTATGTATGAATTTCAAAAATAGCTATAATTATTTATTTTAAACATGTAGTCATGTTGTCATTTGTGGCCAAATTAAATGGCATAAATGTTTACACTATGAGCCACAACAATCTCAACTATATAAGTGACTTGAACTTAAAATGCCTATGTTTATTATTTTTTACATCCATTATGGATTGTAGTTGACCCCATTTAGCTATGGTTGATTGATGATTTATTTCTACATACAATCGACCAAATTTAGCCACGATTACTTAACATCTATAAAGGAAACTACATACTCGTCTAAAATGAGCATTGTTATTGTAATGTTTCATGAAGATTATTGACAATTGACTAGGGTTTTATATCAATCGACTATCTAATCTTGTATGCTCCATTATTTGCAAAAATATTTGAACATTTTGTTTTATTAACATTAAATGTCAGATGTTTCATATTACAAAACTTCCAAGATAAACAACAATATAGTATTACTGAGAGTAAAAAATCAACAGCAAGGGTTAGCATGAAACTAAGTTCATAGCTTAATGTAAACAACTAATGTTAATTATCACACTGATAAAGAAAAATCTAAAGGAAATAGTATTTATGCATGCTAATCAGTAGCAAGCACTCATAAGGAGGTTTTGTTGTTTACGTGATCATTATGCCTTTAACTCATTAAACTTCTTTAAGGCTCAATTGATGATGACATCCTATCATGGGTTGTTCAACTTCTTAATGAGGTCCAATGCTACTCGCATCTATGTTTCATCATCCTCATATATGTCAACACAATACAATAAAAGAGGTTCATCAAAACATTATCTGCCCCTTCAACACTAAAGGATAGTGGTAGTGTCACTCACATATATATGTCAAACTTCAAGAATGTAATTGAAACTCACAAGTCCTACCTTTGATACACCTTCAATTTAAGCTTCACAAGTTTCCATTATAAAAGAAGTCGTCACTCCATCTGGTCGCTACTATGAAACAATGAATCCTCCTACAGTTCTTCAAGGCCAGTACATGGTAATAAGGCATTACCATGAAAGCCAAATGTGGGGTGCATTTAAAAATTATGATTAGATGAAGGCCATAATCCTCTTGACAACCATCCTTGGGTGCTTGATACAAAGAGTTTAAATATACCAATTCGAGCCTACTAAAGTCCACAATCATAAGGAACGAAGGTAGTAGGTTGTCATGCTTATGAACAAAAATCTATAAGCACAATGTTGTTAACTAATGGGTTTCTCCTGCTGGAAGTGCAACAGTGCATGCCAAGATCACATGTATTCTAGACTCAAGAAATCAACCTTCCCTATGAAGCAATCTTGGTAGAATTCGTACAGTGTTGATAGGTGAATCATCCAAGTAAATGCATATGCTTGCACTACACAAGCATATACAACACTCTAGGAACATCATAACATGTAAAGACAACAGGTTAAGTTGTTGATCACTATTTATTACCAAGAATGCTTACTACAACACACATAAGCAAGAACCATTGCATTAGGTATTGACTTAAATAGCAATTGTTTGTATTTAACAGGCTTATAAGCATGTTAACCACCTGTACATGATGAGGGAAGAGTCAAAAGTTAGGGCCTAGTGCAATCCATGCATAGCTACAATATGCAGGGCAATAGCGTTCTTACACCCACCTCTACTATGGCCCATAGTTGTATGGACCAAAACATCCTTCATGTGCCACTAAAGTATTATGTGTCCACAATGTACACCCTACCAACACCAAACACAGTCAAATTGTTAGACATCCTAGCATCACATTGCTTATAAGGAATGAAAATGGGTGCCAATACCCATACCCATCATCCTTTTCCATGCCAAATATGAAAGCAATGATTACCACATTCGATAAGATTCTGGGCCATCGCCACTAGAAGTTTAAAGGTCATTAAAAGTGACTATAATAATGGATAGTGTGGTTATAGATGATAAATCAACCTTAAATGTGTTTCTAATCACCTTACCCACTTCAGTTTAGGAATCCAACTGTGCCAAACTAACAAACTAAACTCATGCTATGTCCTTACTGGGAAACATATCATTCGAGTAAGAGTTATACCATTGACACCATATCATACAATTATACCCCACAACTGACTAAATGTGATGTGTACTTAGTGTGTAAAGGGTTAAGGTGCTTATTGTCAGCACTTTTGTCAACACAGTTGCCCATCTCCTTATGCCTCTTTATCACTGCCACTCTTTTTTCCCTTGGACTCTATAAAAGTTACTTGCTTTGGAGCAAATTAGGGTGGTCGCCTTTCATTTGTAGCCTCTATAGTAAGATGTTCATCGTGCCTACATTGGAATGATTAGACTTTAGCTTAGTGTGTGTTTACTTGATTCAATACATGCAAGTGTTCATGATCACGATAAGCAATAAAGAGTAAATAGGATATCATTCCCATGATGATCAACCATAACTATGCTCTTATGCTTATTATTATGCTTTCAACTCAGGAAAATGGATAAGATTATTAAGTGAAACAACTAGAAAATATATAAAAATCACAATAAACTATCAAATGAATGATCTTAGGGCTATCTTCCCCACAATGTATAGTTATTTTATCATGAAAATCACTTTTTGATTGAGTTATAAACTAGTTTACTAACCTACAGATTTAATTGTTCATGAAATTTTTTCAAATCTATATAAACCTGATTACTTCCCCTGATTCCCTATTTTTGTATGAGAATTGGCTAAGAAGACAATTAATATTAAAGTCCTACCTTAATCGAGGTTATCAATGATAGTCAAGTATTATTGGCTTGACTGCAAATTGTAATACTTATTACTCTTTAAGTATGCTAACAAAGATTATTTTCATTTCGTTCTTAATATAGGGTTTTTCATTCAAGTTAGCCTAAATTTTAGTTCAATTCCAAGGTGATCGAGCTTAGAAAGCATTAAACACAAAAATGAAAATAAGTAAACCAAATTCAAAACATCAATTCAAGGCTACTGTTGTACAAGAATAACCACACAAAGGGTTTTACCAAAATCCTATAACTACTGTAACTAGCTGAGCATGGACATTGTTAAGAACATAAAATTAGGAAGAAAGTAATACATAGAAAGAGAAAAGAGAGAAAGAAAGTGCAACTTGTTACACCCTTTCATAAAAAATCTCTCTTAATCACTCTAAAAGCCTTACTTAATAATGCTCCTTAATTGAGTCATAAGCTCTCTCTAGCTTGGTTTGTCCTTTGTAGCTGGTTTGTCCTTTGTAGTCCCCTTGGGTCTCTATTTTATAGCCTCGAGAGCCCTTAAGAGTCAAAATTAACTTAGGATTATGTCCTTATTTTGAAAACCGTAATTTTTAAAATTAAGTATTTTGATAGTATGTTTGAGAACTGCTTTTCTAACATATAAGCACTGCCTTTCTATTTTTAGTGCCTATGCACTAAAACCCAAACTTAGGTGAATCATGCAAGTCCTTCCATAAGTGCTAAATTTTCTAGTTTCCAAAGTGAAAAAGAAAACTACTCTATTTGTTAACCTAATTTCCATTAATCTCATGTCATGCTACTCCATAATATCCCAACTAGTCTTGTTCTATTCAAATATCACGCAATCCATCAAGCAAAATCATTCTATTTATTTAAATATGCCTAATTACTAAACATCTAAATGTCATTTATCCATCAATCTCCCTAAAATTCAAATTGCATATCATTTCCTCCAATTTCGCACAACCTTTCAAGCTTAATGTGCAATGACTAAGATCTCTCTCTCTTCATTCACGTGTTGCATATCTCCTTCAACCTAAGTGAGATATATCGATATTTCTAATGTGATGTGATGTGCACTAAGACAACTACAAGGCTTCCTAGAGTTTCATCATACTCATGCCTATCTTTTTCCAATTCCAACATATTGTGCTTGTTGAGAAAGGATGGCACCCAAGAGGGGAGTGAATTAGGTGTTGTATAAAATTTGCAGTAAATAAAAAATCCTTTAACAAGCTTTTTCAAACATAAAACAATGAAAGTAAAGTTTGAGATTCTAACAAATAAATGTAGAATGTAAAGTGACTAAAGGAGGAGAGTAGATACAAGGATTTATCATGATTTAACTTCTACCCAAACCGACGTCCACTCCCCAAGCAAACTCTTAGGATTTTTCACTTTCTCAATAATTAAATACAATAACTCGGGAGAACCTTTCCTTAATCCTACACTTTCACAGCTTGAATCCTTTAAGGAACCTCCTTGAATACAACCAAGGATAAACTCCCCCTCTACCTAAGCTCTCTCTCAGCTTGACTCTCTCAAGGAACCTCCTAGAGCTTCTCTTTCATAAGAAAGAAAGAATTACAAATAGATGAACTCTCTGAAATAGAGTATATAGAACAATGATGCACTAATGTAATAAAAAGTTGATAAAAAGATAGAACTTCTAATATAATCACTCTTGAATGTTTTTCCTTGTTGATTTAGAGTCCATAGATCATATATATATAGCTAAAGGTCCAATATATTCGTTAGGATTGAGTGGGAAGTCAAGGATTTCAAAATATATCCATTATAAACCCATTATGGCTTGTCTGCCACTTCCCAGCTGACTGACTTCTTATGGCCAATCAACTAATCCTACTTTTCTTCTTTAAAATTTTAAATCTGAACCTCAAAAGTCAACTGCTCACTCAAGGCCAATTGACTATTCTCTCTAAAGAGCTCTTAGTTAATTAGTCTTAAGGCTGGTAGTGGACTGGACTTGATCAGGGTGTGGCCAGTCAACTACTAGCTCATGGCCAGTCAACTGGTGACTCATAAAGAGCTCTCAGTCGATCAACTCTTAAGTTGGTAACAAACTGAGACCTCTCAAAAGGAGCCAATTCAACTGAGACCTCACAGAAAGCTCCCATTCGACTGGGACAAGGCCTGACAGGTGGCTAGCAAGGGACCAGTTGTCTATTGGGCTACTGCAAGTCAACTAAGGACTTCTAGAGTTCCCAAAATCATCTTGTTTTCAACCTTTAAGACTTGGAATCAATTTTATATTCATTTTAAATATTTCCTATCAGCTCAATATTACTTACAATGGTTTCTAAGACATGATAATACATTGAAGAATATCTAAGACCTATGTATTACATTGAAAAAACTTTCTTCTAGTATTTGTTATCATCAAAACCATAGTCTTTAGCAAATGGGCTCAACAATCTCCTTTTTTTTTTTTATGTTGACAAATCTGAAATTGTTAGTTCTCCCCAAATAAAAAGTTTTTTTAAGTATATATGTTTTAAAAACACTTAATTCTTTAATAGTTGATAGTATCTTTCAACATTCAAAACATTAACTTCATAGCGTAAGTATTATCAAGGCATAAGTATTCATTCAAGCACACCAAATTTAAGAAATAGCCAATTCATTAACTATCAAAACTCAATATAACAAAGTCTAAAATAATTGTTATATAGTTCATCAAATAAAAACCATAATTTTCAAAACACAAAACAATGATAACCTCCTAACAAGCTAACAATTTCCTATTTTTCTCCCCCTTTGTCACACAAAAAAAGAAGGAAGAGAACTATAAACTCCTACAACTAAGCCTCCTAGCTTGAGGAAACTGCTCTTGATAGGCCTCTATACACACAAGGTGAGCATTCATGTCATCAATGGTCTCTAGATATGTCTACATTTGGAGATACACTGTAGTGTCGAAGGATAGCTGAGGTGATGGTCCCAAATGGTAGAGGAAAGATATTCTTCTTCTTACAAGCAACCATCCTCTGAATGATGAGCTAGGTAAGCCTAAAACTCGCACCTTCTAAGATACACTTCATCATGAATGGCTTGAGCTTACTCACATAGGCAAAGTTTATAGATTTGTTAATTAGGCAGTGAACAATGATCTAGTGCAGCAGCCAATTTTCCAAAGAAAGATCATTAGCATTCAGCTGTAGGTTAGTATTCTCTATAAGAGTCTCACTAATCCTATTTAGTGCCTTCAACTTGTTATACCAAGTGACAGTCTTAAGCAAATTTGGATGATTAGTAAAGTAATTACAAGTAGGAGGGGGAAGCTAAAGTATCTTTGCTAGTCTCATCACCAAATACAATCTTAGTCCCACTAACCTTAGTAGTGAGAAGGTAGCTAGTGGGATTATAGGTGAGGTTATAGTAGAATACCCTATTAACCTTAGGATTATAATCCAATTTCAGAGTAAGTAATTTGTCTAACCCAGCATTGGAGAAACAATCAAATAGTGTAAAACCTTCTTCTTGAAGAAATTGGAGATGGACACACTTACTTGGGAGAATATTCTATTGTTGGAAGTTCTCAATGAAAGCCACCTCTTCTGTACATGAAGAAAAGAGTGGAGAAGGCCTGAAGGATAAATCACTCAATGGATTCTTGGTTCATGAGCAGTTAATGGTCGGTCTCTCTGTCATTGATGATTAACAAAGCTCAAGAGAGGCAAGAAGGGTGAAGGTTTTCAAGTGTGAGAGAGAGGATAGCAGAAAATCCCAATTTAAATCTATGGAACCCTTAATTCAAAGGATTAATCGGTGATTTGAAGCAAATGGGAAACAAAATCACTAAGATTTTATAAGGATTTGATTGAAAATTGGTAAGTAAGAAAGAGAGGAGAGCAGTTGGCTGGGAAAAAAAGCACTTGATATGAAAAACTAGGGCTTCGACTGCTCTAACTAACAAGTTCTAGCATCGACTAGTCTACTAGCCTGTGGCTCGCAGTCAACTGTCAGGCTAATTTTCTAAGGGATTTGCTCTCTAAAGCCACCCAGTAAACTAGTCTTTGGCCCCCAGTCAACTGCCAGGTTACAAAAAGAACTAGTCGACTGCTCTCTTATAGAAAGCCCCAAGTCAACTACTCTGGCCTTTTATAAGCTGCTAGTCTCTCTCAGAACACCATCAGTCAACTGCTATCCTTATGGCAGTCAACTAGTCTAAGCTAAAAGTGAACAAATGATCAATTTCAGACTAATTTTCTTAATTTTTAGAGAGCATTTTACTTAGATATTCACCTAAGCATAGATTTCTAACCAAATAAAGGTAAATATCAAGCCAAACAAGGAGATATCTCAAAGAATAATCATAAACTTCCTGCAAAACAATTTAGGATTAACTATTTCAAGTTCACATTTTATAAAACAAAATCTTTCAGTTCAAAAAGGTTTAGTAAAGATATCAACAAGTTGAAATTTAGTTTGGACAAATTCAAGACTGATATCTTTCATTTGGACTTGGTCTCTAATGAAGTGATGCCAAATTTCAATAAGTTTATATCTTAAAAATATAATAGGATTCTTTGTGTGGTTAACTGCATTGGTATTGTTGCATTTGTTTGGAATCTCTTTAAGATATACACCAAAATCCTGTAGTTGTTACTTTATCCAAAGGTTTTAAGTGTAACAATTACCAGCTACAACATACTCAGCTTCAGTAGTGGACAATGTTACACTATTTTGTTTCTTACTAAACCAAGAAACGAGAATTTCCAAAGAATTAGCATGTCCTAATGGTGTTTTTTCTGTCAGTATTACAACTGGTAAAATTGGCATTTGAATATCCTACGAAGGTATTAATGGATCCTTTTGGATACCACAGAGCCATTTGTATTGTGCTAACAATATATTTAAATATTCTCTTTACTACTAAGTAATGAGACTCTTTAGGATAAGTTTGAAAATAGGCATATATGCATACACTAAACATAATATCCAGCCTACTTGCAGTTAAATATATAAGGGATTCAATCATACCTCTATATTTTGAGATGTCATAAGGTTGTCCCTTTTCATTAGCATCTATCTTTGTTGTTGATCCCATGTATTTGACTTTGAGAATTTCAAATCCAGATTGCTTAAGTAATTCCTTGACATATACTAACATATGAAGGTCTCATTTAACTATTGCTTAATTTTTGAAACATAAGAAGAATGTAAGTTCCCCCATCAGGACATTTCAAATTATCCCTTCATCATTTCAACAAACTCTTTGCATAAAATGTCATTAGTGCCACTAAATATAATATCATCCACGCATATTTTAACAACTAAAATATCATTTTTCTTCTTTTTAAAGAATAAAGTTATATCAACCTTGCCTCTAACGAAATTCTTCTTAATGAGAAAGGTACCAAGCCTTTCATACCATGCTCTAGGTGCTTGCTTAAGATTGTATAATGCTTTTCTCAATTTGAATACATGATATGGAAGATTTTGATCCTCAAATCCTAGAGGTTGTTCAACATATACTTCTTCCATTATGTATCCATTGAGAAAGCATTTTTAACAACCATTTAATACAACTTAAAATCATTTATACATGCAAAGGCTAGTAATATATGAATTGCCTCTAGTCTAGCTACTGGTGCAAAGGTTTCATCATAATTAATTCCTTTTTCTTGATTGTAACCTTTTGCAACTAGTCTAGCTTTGTTTTTAGTGACACTTTTAGATTCATCAAGCTTGTTTCTAAAGGCCCATTTAGTGCCAATGACTAGATGATTATTAGATCTAGGGACAAGTTTCCATACTTGACTTCTTCCAAATCAATTTAACTCTTCTTGTATAGCTAATACTTATCTTTCAAGACTTCATAAATTCCATTTGGTTTAACTTGAGATGAAAATGCTTGATGATTATAGATAATTCTAAGCGAGTTTTGAGTTATTACCCCTTTGGAGACATAACCGATTATTTGTTCAGGTGGATGATCCATTTTGAAGTTTCATGCCCAGGGAAGATCTTAAGTGATATCTTCCTCCATCTCTTGATCAGATTCTTCATGCAAGGAGGATTGTTCATCTGTCTTGATGGACTCACTTTCATTCTTGATTTCTTGAGCTGCTTGTTTGTGTTTTATTGTAAGATTATCAAATTTAACTGCAATTTCTGTATAAGATATATTTCTTGGCTCAAAAAGGTCAGATTCATCAAAGTTTACATGTATTGATTCTTCTACAATCATGGTTCTTGTCTTAAGCACTTTAAATGCTTTGTTAGAATTAGAGTATCCTAAGAAAATTGCTTCTTCAGATTTTGCATCAAATTTACCTAAATTATCTTTTCCATTATTAAGCACAAAGCATTTACAACTAAATACATGTAGATGGAAAATGTTAGACTTTCTTCCTTTGTAGAATTTATAAGGATTTTTATCCCAAGATGGGTCTTATTATTAATCTATTCATGACATACCATGTAATGTTTATTGCATCTACCAAAAAATACTTAAGAAGACTTCTTTCATGTAGAATTGTTCTAGCCATGTCCTCTAGAGTTCTATTTTTTCTTTCCACAACTCCATTTTTTTAAAGAGTTCTAGGTGCAGAGAAATTATGTTCAAATCCATTGTCATTACATAATTCAGTAAATTATTTTCAAACTTTCCACCATGATCACTTCTTATTCTCACAATGGTCATGCCTTTTTTCATTTTGAATGAACTTTTCCAATTTCAGAAAAGCTTTAAAGCCTTGATCTTTATGAGATAAGAAAAAAGTCCGAGTAAATCTAGAGAAATCATCTACAATTACTAGTACATAATAATTTCCACCAAGACTCATGGTCATAGAAGGTCCAAAAAGATCCATGTGAAGTAATTGTAATGGTCTAGTTAAAGAGACAATCCCTTTTGGTTTTAAAAGAGCTTTTATTTTGTTTTCCCTTCTAACATGCATCACAAAGTCTGTTTTATGAAATTTTAATTTGGGTAATCTAACTACAAGATCTTTCTTAGCAAGCTTTTCTAAGAGACCCATACTAGCATGAGCAAGTCTTCTATGCCACAACTAACTTTTATCATTAACACCTATCAAACATTTTGAATCAATAAATGGAGCATCATTTAAGTCAATAACATACACATTGTTAACTCTACATCCTATTACCATGGTTTTCTTTTCATCTAAATTTTCAACTAAACAGTGTTTTAAATCAAATATACCTCTATTATTCTTATCACATAATTGACTAATGCTAAGAAGATTATGGTTCAATCCTTCAACAAGAAGTACATTGTCAATAGAAGTGGAAGATTTCTTACCTTTTTTTATACCAGTGATTTTTCCTTGTCCACTGCCTCCAAATGTGACATTTCCTCCATTCTCCGGTTGAAGAGAAATGAACTTGGATTTATCTCCAGTCATATGTTTGGAGTAACCACTATCCAAGTACCATATGGCTCTGGTAGCCTTCATGCATATCTATAAATATTAAGTTTTATTTTTAGGTACCCAATTTTGTTGGGTCCTTGAATGTTAGTTATTCCCCTTAAGAACCTACATTTTCTTTCCTTCCAAAATTTTATTCTTACTGTAAGAGCCAGCAATAGAAGCATGTAATAAATGGAGTACTAGTCATAACTGCAAGAACAAAGAAATTTTTATAATGTTCTGCCTTTTGTTAGAAGCGTACCCAAGATACCTTATAAAAAACACATTTTTGTTTTCCAATCATAATATTTAAGTTGTTTTTCCCTTTGTGAACTTTGCAAGAATGTTTACCAGATCTTTCTTTTCTTTTTGTAAAAGTTCATAATTACAAGTAAGTTTTTTAGCTTTATTTTTAAGAGAAAGATGTTCTTCCTTAAGACCTATATAGTTATGCTCTAATTTTTCAATTTGTTTTTCTAAGAAGGAGTTTATTTGAAGTCGTAAACTATTTCCTTCTTTCTCCTTTTCTAAATCAGTTTCATGTGATAAAATTTTATTCTTTGAAAGATTTAAGGCTTTTGCTATTTTAAAGAACTCATCATCTAAATCATCAAATGCATCATGCAGTTCTTCATAAGAAAACCTCGTCTTCTTTAGCCATTAGGTCTGGTTAGCTTCTTCATCTTCTTCACCATCTGAATCTTCTTTACTTTCTCCCCAAGTAGCTTATACGTAAGCCTTCTTCTTTTCTTTTCCTTTCCTTCTTTTAGCACTATCTTGCTTTTTCATAAATTGAGGACATTCCTATTTGATATGTCTTGGTTTTTTGCATTCATAGCAAATGGTACAATCCTTGTTTTCTTCACTCCTTCTAATTGGTCACCTTCTATTAATTCTTCTGTTGTTAAAGAATCTTTCAAATTTCTTAACACAGAGACTAAGGCTTTTTTTAACAATGTCATTCAATGAATCATTGTTGCATTCTTCATCATCTGGATGTATTGATGTTGCTTTGAAAGCAAGACTCTTCTTCTTATTGTCTTACTCTTCAAGAAGTTGTTTTAGCCTTGGTTCATGCTTTTGAAGGCTTTCAAAGAGAGCTACAACTGATTTTACTGTGGCCCTGTTGCTTCATCAATAGCTATCACTTTTGGTTACGACTCCTTGAAAAGTGCCTTCATGATCTTGTAAGCTTGATTTATTTATCTAAGATTACCAAATGATTAACAATGTGAGTAAAACGAATTTGCATTTCTTTAAAAGTTTCTCTAAGATTCATTTTAAACAATTCATATTGTTGAGTAAGATTATGAATCCAAGACTCTTTTACACTGGATGTCCCTTCATGGGCTATTTCTAAAGCCTTCCACATCTCTTTTGCACTTTGGCAATTTGACACCCTAAAGTATTCTTCCTAACTATGTGCACTAGTAAGAATGAGTTTAGTTTTGTTATTCAATAAAACTTTTCTTCTTTTTGTATCATTCCATTCACTTTTAGGTTTAACTAAGGTCTAGCCTTCTTCAGTTCTCATAGGCACATATGGACCTTCCTCAATCACATCCCAAAGGTTAATGTTAACAGCTTCAAAGAAAATTTTTATCTTTAGTTTCCAGTGTGTGAAATTTTTCACCATTAAAAGCAAGAGGTTTTGTAATAGACAGCCCTCTAGCAATAAATTATCACTAAGTCTAGCCATTTATACTCTTGAATTGGTTAAGTCTTTAATCAAGAGCCCAAGCTCTAATACCACTTGTTAGGCAACCTAGCACCCAAGAGGGGGTGAATTAGGTGTTTCATAAAATTTGCAATAAATCAAAAGTCCTTTAACAAGGTTTTTCAAATTTAAAACAAACATAGTAAAGTTTAAGATTCAAAATAATAAATGCATAATGTAAAGTGGGTAAGGGAAGAGAGTAGACACAAGGATTTATCTAGATCTACTTCTACCCAAGCTTACATCCAGTCCCTAAGCAACTTCTTAGGATTTTTCACTATCTCAATGATTAAATACAATAACCTTGGAGAACTCTCAATCCCAAGCTTTCACAACTTGACTCCATCAAGAAACCTCCTTAAATAGAATAAGGGATAAATTCCCCCTCAACCTAAGCTCTCTCACAGCTTGACTCTCTCAAAGAACCTCCTTGAGCTTCTCTCTTACAAGAAAGAAAGAATTACATATAGATGAAATAAGAAGATAGAACTTATGATATAATCACTCTTGAATGTTTTTCCTTGTTAATTCAGAGTCCATAGGTTGTGTTTATATAGCTAGATGTCTAATAAATCCATTGGGAGTGAGTAGGAAGTTAGGGATTTCAAAATATATCCTTTATAAACCCATTATGGCTTGTCTGCCACTATTTAGTCGACTGCCCTCTTATGGCCAGTCGACTAGTCCTGCTTTTCCTCTTCAAAATTTCAAATCTGGACCAGGGCAGTCAACTACTCACTCAAGGCTTGTCTTCTACTCTCAATAAGAGCTGCCAATTAATGGGTCTTAAGGCTGTCAGTGGACTGGACTTGATCAAGGTTTAGCCAATCGATTGGTTACTCACAAAGAGCACCCAATCAATCAAGGCTCAAGCCGGCAGCAGACTAGGACCTCTCAGAAGGATGCTAGTCGACTAGGATCAACAGGCTAATCAACTTAAACCTCACAGAAAACTCCCATTCGACTGGGACAAGGCCTGGCAGCTTGTTGGGAAGGGGCCAGTCAGCTGCTGGGCTATTGCCAATTGACTAGGGACTTTCAGAGTTCCCCAAATTAGATTTTCTTCAACCTTTGATACTTAGAATCAATTTTACATTTATTTTAAATATTTCCTATTAGCTCAATATTACTTACAAAGGTTCCCAAGATATGATAATACATTGAAGAATATCTAGGACCTATGTATTACATTGAAAAACATTCTTCTAATATTTGTTATCATCAAAATAATAGTCTTCAACAAATGGGCTCAACAGTGCTATCATTTCAAGACCAACTCATGTAAACTTTATTCTCTCCTAACACATTTTCCTATCACTCCTATGCATGCATGTTTTAGCCTATTTGCATATTATCATATCTTCCTAAATTAGGCAATAAAGATCAATCTTATTAAACTAGTCCACTTATCTTTTGCCTTTAGCTCTTGATTGGTCCTATAGCTCCTTAAAATTTACCACCTTAGGTTCCCAAGCTTTGAAACTTCAGCTTATCCTAACCATTCTCATGCTTTTCAACCAAAGAGACATTAAACCCATCAAAATTTAATTTATTATTCGACAAGTAGCCAATCTAGGTTAAAGTGTACCCTAGTGAAGATAACTAGTCACTTTCATGAGTTACCTTTTTCTATTTCCAACCATGACAAGACCTGAATCCAATAGTGACTTTTCACGCTAAATTCATGTTTTAAACTTAATTATATCATGGTTAACTTCCTCTCTTCTTTTCAACCTAAGTGATAAGAAGAATTAACCACAATTAATCTTATACATATTGAGCCTAAGTAACACATATGCATCAACCCTAAGTAACTTCTTAACCTTTGTTTGATATAGTACTTTATCTTAAGGTGTTTTGGCCATCATGCCTAGATCAATGTTAAACTTACTTAGTTAGATAATTAAGTAGCATTTATTAGTGCTAAACCAATGTATGCATGTTAACCTTTATTGAATACTATATTTCAACTTAAGATAATGAATAATTTAGCCATCATAATCAAAATTAAACTAAACCATTGAACATATATAATTTAGACAAATATTGGCAAAAGACTAAATTAGACATCCAGTACCATAAACATGATCACAAGAGTTCCACATAGGTTCCCTACAAGTCAAAATAAGGAAGAGAAATCTAAAAGTATGCATCTAGGGTTACATAAAGAGTAAATGAAGGATTAATATATTACAACACAAAATTATCCTATCTACTTCTTGTAACCTGCTACCATGCATTAATCTACTAGCCAAAATTCTTCTCTTCCATTCTTCATCCATCACATGGCCTATAAATGACGCATATAGTAACTCTTGGCCATAATTTTGGCATGTAATATTGCTCATCGGGAGTCTACCCACGGATACCTCAACTATCACTTTACCACCTTCTAAACAAAACACCATAATAGTATACAAATGAGCAAAACTTTGATCGCTTTCAACAAATCTAAAAGTGTCAAATAATGTCATTCTCAACTGAAATTTGGAAGAAAAATGGAGTGAGATTTCAACAAATCTCAATAGATAATTAAGTATTCATAAATAATTAGCAAAGTAGAATAAGAGATTATCAATACTCAACAAGGATAACAAACATAAGGCTGTTAACAACAAGGCTCTATAAACACGTCATGCATGACCGATTGCCCCAGGCAATCACATCCTTACACCATACCTTCTTGGTGCCACACCATCTTGATGTCTCGCCTACCAAGGACCATATCTTTATCCACTAAAGGCCTCACATCACATGGGCTATCAACACACCACTAAGGGCCATAATCACTATCTTGTACCAAGAAAAAGTAAAAGATTAGCTAAGTTATCTACATTGACTTGTCTTGGCCAAGCAAAAACAATTCCTATCCAAAAAGCTAAAAAATTAATAAACTTTATTAGACAAGCATTAAGATGAGAAGGATAGTGAATATTAAAAAGAATCTAAGCTTACTTGCCCTAGATGTCTTGGCCGCAACCCCCTTTTTCCTCATCCTTCACGTCATCCTTCATCTGCCTCTCTCTCTTTCTCTCATCCGCTCCTTATCTCTCTTTACAAGAGCTCTCACCACTCACTTGCACAAAATGCCTACCAAGAATGGGTATTTATAGTCTGGGGTGGGCTTGGCTTCCTTTCCAAGCAAACCAACTTGTCCTTAAATCTTTTGCCAAGTGTCAACCTCTTAACATGCATTGGTGTAAGTGTAAGCCTTCACATGTGCCCTAATCATTGCTAGCACATGGGTTTCTTTCCTTTGACTTAAATTCCAACTTGGCCTAACACCTTTTTATTTTATCAAGGTTGAAATTACAAATTGTGCCCTCATCCATAAAACAGTGCCCTTATCCAAAAGGAATCTTCACTTTTGACCTATCCAATGATTGCTCTTTTATCCATTGGTCCTTGTCCCTACCCTCCAATTTCGTATATTTGAAATGTGGTCCTTAAATACTTTCCTCATTTGCAAATAAGGACGGCCCCTCTAGCTACTTTTACTTTTTAAATTAAGGTGCAGTCCTTGTTCTATTAAGATTTTCTTTCACACCCTAAATCTCTTTTGTATTTCAATAAACTTGACTAAATTTATTATTTCCATATCTACATAAGAATTTATTCCAAAATTTTAATTTACTCCATAATTTTCAGTTAAGGACAAGGGACCTAAATGAGAAAATTTGGGATATTACATAGCAATTATCATTAAAGCCAGTCTTTTGATATATAATTCATGATAATTGGAGTTAGATTTTAGAAGATGTTAAACTTAGGACAAGGGGCTTATAAAACAACTCAATTTGCTGTTAAACTAGGCATTTCATTGTAAAATTTAGGCCTAGTTAACTCTATTTTGGCATGTCTACCCACACCATGGCATTCATACTCACCATGAGTGTGTTGCACACCTTATCAACCATTTCCTTCAATGTTCAAACGTGGGTAATTACAACCCACTTGCCACAATGAGCACGATGTTAACAACATGGACATACTCCCCACTAGCCATAACAGAAGAAGGGCTTATCTTGGTAAACCGATCTGTATCAATGGTCTGTTGTTGCTCACCGCATGCATAGTTAGACGTTGTCGTTGTATGCACAATAATCGATTGATAATGATGTATACTATGCTTTGAATATAAGTAGCTCCCTATGCTCAACAACGTCGACGCATAATGACAGGAGTGTTGTCGGGGCAATCAGGCGCACCTTTTTTTCTCAGAAATGCGTTTAATCGTCATTGGGCTGCATCTTTCTGCAAAGGTCTCCTCAGGCATGCCAAGTCGGTGATCACAAGATGGGTCCACTAGGTTCTACTGCTGAGGGTGACTGATATGGCTATTCCTAGTGAGCTTAGCATTTTTTTTACATCAGTACAAGGACTCAGTAATGTTAATAATTAAAGGAGATAATACCAAAAGGGTTAGTTCTACTCTTGTTCTTGAAGAAATCATCCCAAAAGTCCTGTTGGTTTTGGGTAGTTGTTCCAGACAAAAACTCCAAGAAACTGGAGGGCAAATTCTTGATGTCCTAGCCCAGGCTACGAAGAGGGCCATTGGTCTCTGTCACTTGCAGGAAGAGCTTTAGGTCTGCTACTCTGTTGAATAGGATTTGAGCCTTCTTTGTGTGGGTCTTGGGCAGATGTCTCCTGTGTGAGTCCAGGATAGAACTTGCCTCAGTTGTAGTCCTAGATTGTGAGCCAGGTTTTGGGTAAGGCCATATTTCCATCTCTAGTCTCTGACATGCATTCCATCAAGGAAGACTGTGATGATGACATTTTTCTCACTCATGGGGCATTTGATTCACTTTGCCCAATAGATGACACTTCATCCTTGGCTTGACCATTGTCTACCTGTATTGATGGTGTTTCCATTTGCCTTTTCCTGTCTTAGAACAACGAAAGGCAGCAAAATGGTGCATTTCTTAGTGTGGAGGGTCGACAATGTAGGAAGGATTCGAGGGATTGACCCCGAGGCGGAGACCCAAACATTTGGTATATTTTTTTTATTTATATATATATAATGTGAAAATTAAGTTTTGGGAGAGAAAATTATAATTTGGCTCATATCATTTTTTACATCAAACAAAATATGCATTCACATATTCTCTTTTTGTATATATTATATATGGAGAACATGTGTAAATTAGATTTTGGAAGAGAAAATTGTGATCAGCCCCTATTAATTTTTACATGAGAAAAATATTTTTTAGTATCCTAACTTATCACAAAATTATTATTTTAGTCTCTGACTCGTTAAAATATCTAAAATGATTACACTTAATCTTTTATTTTTTATAAAATTATCAAATTTAATCCATTTATTAAATCTCGAATTTTATATCTAAATAATTAAATTAATAATTTTTTGAAAAGTGAGAGACTAAATATGATATTTTTCAATTAATAAGAGATTATTCTGGATAATCTAATGAGTGAAGGACAAAAATGACATTTTTATAATAAGTGATAGACCAAAAAATACTTTTTCTGTTTTTTAAATAAAGTCATTGCAAAATATAATGCCAAGTGTTTTGATATGAACCACTTTATTATTATCATTATCGATCATCAATATGTCCATTTATCTATTTGTATTAAAAATTTGTTTATATTTATATAAAATTAACAAATGAGATGCATCATATAAGATTCATTCATAATTTGCATTCCTTTTCGTGCATATTTATATTATTGTGTTGCACCGAAGCGATATAAATCATAATGTGCAGTTAACTTTTAATATTAATATAATATATAATTTTTATATAAAAATATATATGTAATAAATATAAGTTTGTTTACCGAACTTATCATATATTATAATTTATTAATGTTCGCCTTAAAAAAATTGTCTCCCTCCACCTATGCAGTGGCAGCTAAAGGGAAACCTGCAATATCCATCCCTCCGGAGCAGCCAGCGGGAATACCAGATTTTGTGAAAGAGCTGCTACTCTAAAAGTGGGAGTAGTTGGAACAGAGATAGCCTTTACGTCCCTGCGAGTTTTCAATAAGGCAATGTCTGAGGCTCTTGCGAATCCCTGAACCCTAAACATACATACTGTATAGTTTTTTCTCGCACCAAATTTCTTTTTTTTCTTTTGTTAAAATTTGTTTTTTGTGAACAACAGCTGTACGGCGATTGATCCACTATGCAAATGCACACAGTCCCCTAACAGCCAGCTGAGTGAGAGATACAAGTCCACCATCCCTACAAACATAGCTTTATTATTTTTATATATAATATAGTAGTGTGTTAATCCTATTTATAAAAATAATAATTTTTTAAAAATTATTTTATAAAAATAATAATTTTTTTAAAATTATCTTAAAAGATAATACAAGCGATTCATACATAATATTAATTCTTTTTAAATACTAACATTTAAATTCTTCAACACATATCTTTGTCATTTTAATAATCTGGTGGTGCAGAATTAGTACATAAATAGCATGTCATCACACTGAAGAAGAATAGACTATAAGCTGCAGAATAAACTATAAGGTGCCGGTCTAACCGTATGTTAATGTTTAGCTCTCTTTCTTTTTAATAGAATAATGTCATGTATTAAAAAAGAGTAATAGTAGCACTATTGTTGTATTATAAATTTAAAAATAATAATAATAATTATAATCGTTAAACATCCAAATATAGCATTTTATTGAAACAATGTCTACACTACATTGTTATTCCCACAAAAAAATTATTTTCACATAATTAAGAAATGGATATAATTTTATCCATCTGTATCTACGCCAAACATGCCCACTTAACAATATCATATTCACTTTAACCAAACTAAGCTAAACTAAGTGTCATACATATTTTGTTATCCTACATATTTACGTGGATATCAATATGCTAGTACTTCTTTCATGGGCAGTTGAATCATACAAGGCAATAGTGAGAGACAATTAAAACCTCTCAACAGGTAGACGTAACGACTTAGCGTAAAATTCCAGATGCTCAATTGAACCTTTAATAATCGCAATGAAGATGTTGGAGAATAACCATTAAAATAAAGGAAGTCTCATTATATATAAAATGCTACCCAAACACCCCATAGAGAATAATTTCTGCAAATTGAGACCCTAGTAGCACTAGACATAAATAAATATCTCCCCTCTACCTACAAAGGTGGATACAATGAGCATCACTGTCCTCTAAATAAACTTTTCTAACTTTCTGGAAGTAATGGGATCAGGTGGCCGGAAAGTCTCCAGCTGTAAGTTTGAGCTTCGGCGTATCTCACTCAGAATAGCGTCCCCCTTCTCCAACTTTATTGCCTCCAAGGTGCTTCCCAGAACATCAGCTGCAAGTCCAATTTCTAAAAGCCGGCCCGGCTCCTCTCCACCTTCACGTAATAGTTGGCCAATCTCTTTCAAAGAGACAACATTTTCTGTTACAACCCTCGCAAAAATACGGCCAAGAAATTCTGCTGCTCTAGGGGCATCATTAACAGCATCCTCCAAAGTGCTTAGAACAGATTCAAACCTAGCAGAACAAAAAAAAAATAATAACAGAATAAGTTTCAACCCAATAACATAATTTTTCTGTGATAGTCATAAGACTTTCAATTATGTCTAACCCTTGGATAAGCTGAAACTGACTCAAGGTGCCATCCTGAGATTTTGCAAGGTTGACTACTAATTTGGCCAAAAGATCTCTTTCCGTGTCCTTTCTCTCAAAGGAGTCAGTGACCCATAGAGAAATCATCGAGGGATGAAAGCTTGGAGAGTTTAGATCTTTGATACATAAAGCAACTTCTTTCTCATCTCTAGCACTGGAAATATTACAACTTACAGTCAGAAAAATCAAATGAAAAACTAGATGGAAAATAAATCTAAAACTGTAATATAACCAAAAAAGAAAAACATATCTAATGCTCCATACAGAGTCCATAAAATTTGGCTCCTTCAACAATAAAAGCTAAAAGCATAACATTGGACTTTTATCATATAACAACTCTGAAATCCAAACACTTTCAAAAAGGAGTTGTGTCAGTATCTTAGTATTCTGTCAGACACTCCAAGACATAAGGTGACACCTCAAAATACAGATATTTCAGTTTGTCAGGGTGTTTGTGTCTGCATTTTGTCCAATTTTTGCATGCGTCCATGGTTTGAAACTGATATCTAGATTAAGTCACACTAATTGAAAAAATAACAATAAATCTGCATTTGTGTAGCTGTAGTAACTTACAGTAACCTTCATAGTAAATGAAGGTAAAACAAACCCAAACAACCAAATAAAACCGACTAAAGAGACAGCCATCAACCAAGAACACAGTATAATCATACAACAGTTTAACTAGTATTCCAGATTTGAAACATACAAGTGACCAAGACAAATAGCATATTTGTAAATATCAGAGTTAATTATATGGTTGAATGACATTTATGACATTAATTAAAAAGTGACAAGCACCCATAATTGTTAATGATAGGAAAAACATTGATGGGGCCTCTTAGCACCATGGTGTGCTCCATTGCACAATGAAACGTTAAAGTGTGGCACACATAATTATATAATTCAAAATAGCAATATGAATTATATAATTTTGGATTTTAGAAGCCAGCATAGTCTAAAATGGAAAACATCCACCTGAATTGTGACAGCCATGTCAGGTACTCATTCTCTTAGCTATAACTCACAACTGACGGCTTTATATCTACATATACTTTTAAAACCATAACTCATGCATAGAATTTGTCAAATATCAAGTCACCTACTTGTACTAGTAGGTGTAGCATGTGACATGGCAACATTCTATATAAAATACAAATTTCATTCTAAATAACATAATTGAACATAACTGAGACCTAATTTTTGTCCACAGACCATCATTAAAATTCATGGACATTATATTTCTCTACTTAAATAAAAATAAGTTGCACAATTTTAATGCTTCTAAAAGTATAAGTAATTCAAGACACACTTTATGAGCCAAACATACACAATGAACAGAACATGGGCTCCCCTTGGCGCCAAGGATACGCCATGAGACAAAATGCTGGAAAGTTTTTGTTCAAACAGAAAATAATATGCCATCTAAAATACATACATACATACATACATATATATATATATAAATGTAAGCAGAAAGAAAAAATCACCCAAGAAATTGACATGTCCAATATGCTGCTCAGTTACAAGACGAAAAACAATCGCAACAAAAGATAGAACAAAGCATATAAAAGGCCATAAAGAGAATACAATACCTATAGTATTCTTTAATTGCTGCCATGGACATGTCCCGCAGTCGTTCTTCTGGCCATACCTTCTCCAAAGAAGCATTCTGGGAGACTGCTGGCCCTTGCGCTCCAGCAGGAGGCAAAATTGTAACAGGTCTCTCATGACCTCGGTCTGCATTTCTCAATTCCCTGTTACCATAATTCATATTACGTTCTTGAACACCTGATTGGTCATAAGCAGTTGGACTGGCAAATCTATCTGTCCCAGATCTAGGCATTAGATCCTCTCTAGAGCTGTACAATGCACGCTCTGATGAATTGCTGTAACCATTAGCACCAGCAGTCATTCTTTGAGAGTCGGCAGGGACTGGAAGTACATCAGAAACAGGAGCACCTGGCCCTCTAAAGGACATTCCTCGTGCAAGACCACCTTGGGGACCCAAGGGAATAGAATCATCACCTAAAGGCCTTTGAGGCAAGGGAACTGACAAATTTCTAGCCTCATATGATAACCGATCATCCTGACGAACATCCTGAGAACCACCACTGCGAACTTGAGCAGGTTGCCCACGCAGTCCCATATGAGTGTTAGGAGAAGACAACATAGATGACCCTCTTGGACCAAAATCCATAGGCATCCTTCTTGCTGATGGACTGTTGCCTGGACCACGACCTAGCCTACCAGTTTGCGCCTGCCTCTCTTGGGCAGCATCTCTGTGCACCTCTTCAATCTTCTTTGGACCTTCAACTTTCCTCTTTGGTTGCCATTTATTCTTTCTCAAATCAATGGCATCCTTCAACATAAATCTCACCCTAGAAGATAAATTCATGTTGTTTGATAATAATTTCATCCTTTCAAAATATGCATCCATATGTTCCTTGGCTTTGGTATGGTCAATCATCTCCCCAATAGTACTCATCAGCTTGCACAAAGCTTCAATATCTTCCTCATCAGGGTCCTGATGATACTGACCCAGTAACGTCTTGATGCACTCATGCATTATTCTCTCTGTCAACATTTTTTTCTTATATAACTCTCCAATCAATCTGATGTTACCCAACATTCGTCTTCTTGCCTTAATTCTTTTTTCTTCCCTCTCTTCATCAGACTGCTTGACCTCACCCTCATCCGCCTTATTAGCTTCTTCTTGCTCCCTTTCACCCCTCTCAAACTCCTCCTGGCACTTATTTAATAATAATCTCTTAAAAGTTATCTTTTCATTGTCTTCACTGAAATCAGGCAACTCAGCAGCTAGATGGAAGCAGAAATTTGCATACATTTCACAAAAGGTAGGCTCCATCAAAGCCTTCTCAAATATCTGCGAGATCACACCAGTGAGAGTGACAGCATTGTCAATATTAACTGCTTTTACCTGCTCAAAAAGTTTCTCAAAATTCTGAGGAGTAAGCTTGTTTAGGATAGCTTTCAACTGCCTCTGCTTTGCCTGTTCCTCATCTGTCACCTTACCCACCTCATATTTCTTCTCAGCTTTGTGCATCATCTGTAATGGGGTTTGAGGAGAAGGAAATAAACCCCTCTGCTGGTAGGTAGTAGAACGCTGCCACCTCTCACCATCTGGGCCATTTCTTTGCATAGCTCCCTGATTTCCCATGGATTGCATTGGTCCAGAAAGGATGCCCCCAGCATATTGCAGAGGTGTCTGTGCCCGTGGGTTCCTTAAAACACCATAATTGCCTCCTTGACCAGGTCTAAATCCTGCATTACCTCCAAAGCCATCCATACGCAAGTCACGTCCTGGAAAAGGTACAGGGACTTTACCCCACCGGTCTTCCTCAAACTGCCCACCCCCACGGCGGTCCATTCGAGACATGCTACCAGACCTATCTATAATTCTTCCTGAACTAAGATGTGAATCACGTTCAACATGAAAGCTGCTAATATTAGCATTCATCAAGGCATCACCAATGTCTGCTGTAATTTCAAAACCTTCAGGAAGATCAATGCATTGCTCTGCGAATTTCAAAAGGAAATCTCTAGAGTATTTTTTGGCTGTAAGTCCACATCCATCACAATCCTGTTGAGTTCTATATGCAACTTCCAATTTTGGGGTAGACAAGTCAGCAGCATCCTCCCAGTCATCAGGCTCAACTTTATTATGTGCATTTTTCTCACTTGCCATAGCATCTGGTTGAGCTGCATCTTTAGGTAATTGCTTCAAATTTCCAGAAGTACTTTCTGTGCTCTCTGTACTTACAACAGCTTCTTTCTTTTCCTCAGGTCCCTTGTATGCATTATAAAGATCAGAAGTTGACCCAGCAGCATCGGCCTTCCGAAGAATATCCCTTCTTTTCGTCTTCCCTTTGGATGTAGGTTTTACCTTATTTGGTTCTGAAATAGGTCTATCCTTTTTACCTGACATTGGAAGGGACACTAAGCCAGTGTCAGTATTCTCTGCACCATCCTTGCTATGTTTTGAAATTGCTTCCGGAGGATCACCACAATTCATATCAGATACAGCAGAATTTACAGAAGTAGATTCATTACTAACTATACTATCATTACTATCTAAAGAGATATCTCTAGAATCCAAATCAGCGGACAAGGATATGTCTAAATTATCACCCTCCCTATCATATTCTGATCTAAAATTCGACGATTCATCCTGCAATTCAGGTCTTTGCTGTACAGTCTTCGCAAATTGAAGGTCAGTGGATTCCTTTGCTGCATCTTGATCTGTTTGTTTAAATTTAGTTCCATTGTCATTAATATTTTGCTTAGATACTTCAGAAGATCTTTCATTTTTATCACCCATTTCCTGAATATTCATCTTCAATAGTTTATCCTGTTGTGAAAGTTCCTCTAGCTTATCATGCTCATGATTGTTCAAACGACCAACAGGTAGAGCACCAGCTCCATCAGCTGAAACACAAACATAACCTTCTGCAGAACCGTCTGCCTTCATTTCAACAGCATTAGGAATGCTACCACCACTAGCAGTAGCTGATTGTGTGTCTGGTGTGGCAGAGATATCTTCACTGGCAATTACTTCAGAATGGTTTGTTCTGTTTTCTATAGTTTCAGAAACTTCACGATCAGGCATAACACCATCAACAGCTTGAGTAGGTACATCAGCCACTGTAGGAGATTCTACAGGAACCTGTGGTAATAGCCAAAAACCAAATACACTACTTCATGTAAACTAAGACTAATATAAATAAAAGTAAGTTGAATGTTAAAGCATTCATGTACCTGAAGCTGTGATTGGCCCCTCTTCCCTGTTTTCTTCTGATTTTCTTTCAAAGAGTTTGACATACTAAGAGATTCCTTCCTCCTGCCTTCAGTGTTGGACACAACTGAGACAGACTTCTCATTCACAGCAGCTGAAGAAGACAACGAGGGAATAGTTGTAAGCTTCTCAGCAGATTCTGCAGCAGGTTGTTTGGGGAAAGACCTTGAAACTGAAGAATCTCTGGATGACTTAGAATGTTGCAAAGAGGTTTCAGAACAACTTTCAGAATCAGACCCTTTTTGAGACACGGGGGAGCTAGCATCACCAGATGTCCCTAAAGAACTAGGAGGTTCACTCATTTTAACACCAGATATACTGGAACTGGAGAGTGATGAGTCCACAATACCAGAGCCACCATTTGGCTTGATATTCGCAGAACATAAGCCAGATGGAGCTGATGACATCACTTTATGCATATCACCGGAATGTTCCAGATTAGGTGCTTCCACAACACCCAGAACAGAAGTGCCAGTCTTATTAACAGGCAGGGAACCAAGAGATAATTGATTGTTGAAACCTGCATTTTGGGGGGCATGGTTCACTGGATAATTAAATCTTGACTGCTGAGAACTAAGAGTTATATGGCTGCTTGATAAAGGAACAGAACTAGGGGGGCCATATAAATTAGAGCTGCCGCTATAAGTGCTAGATGGATAATAGTTAATGGGATGAGAAGCAGCAAATGATTGAACAGGTTGAGACTGAGAAGGCAAATTAGGATAAGACCTAGCACCTGATGACATGCCATCTGAATATGAATCTGCCTTCTTGTCAAAGTCAAGCCTCAGCTCTTCATGTGTATCTGGATGCGTTATCTTGACAGGAGTAGTTTTACGAGGACCAGCATATTTTCCTCCTTGCTGCTGGGTATATTGTGAGTTGATGTTTATACCCATGCTACCTAACTGATGGGGTAATTGAGGACCCATTGGAGGAGTGAAACTCATGCTTTGGCCTTGATGCATGATTCCCTGAGGATGAATAGGAAGAGGTTGAAGACCTGGAACAAAAACCTGCTGTTGTACTTGTGCAGCATTTCCAATTGGTAAAGGCATTGGCATAGGAGGCATCTGAAGAGATGATGCAGGCATGCCCTGAGATTGAATCTGTGCGTTAGGACCACCAAACTGTACAGATGCTTGTGACTGGTGGTGATATGGCATTGCCATTGAGATCCCAGTCAAGGGAACAGAAGGCTTCTGCACCTGGCTTGATGGAGGCAAAGTTAAGAACTGAGCATCTTTTTTGGCCTTGGTCACTGGATGACTCTCCCCAGCATTAGATTGGTCTGCAACACCTGCATCCTTCCTTGGTGGTAGTTGTTTTGGAGGTATTGGCACTGAAGGCACAGACCTAAAAGAATCATGACGAGCCTGAAAATTAACAAGATGAGACACCAAACTATTACTTCAAAACTATGGAAATAAGAAAAGCATGAATGAAAAAACAAAGATACAGGTACTCATTTTACTTGGATTTAATTCTGACAAAACCATTCCCTGATGAACCAGTTAATACAGAGGAGATAAAAAGTAGTTACCATTCAGCATCTATAATTAGATTCTCTTTCCTTCTCAAGGACAGTGAGGTGGCAGTAAATCCATATTGCCTCACAAAAATGAAAGTGACTGCACAGAAAAAGAATAAACCAGCATACCTGATCTCTTTTCTGCTCGTCCAAATTAGGAGGAGCTGAGCTTGTACGAGCAGGAATCTGGATATTACAAAACGAACAAAATTAAGTAAGCAGCCTAAAATTACAAGCAGTATGTAGTATATAAATACTTCAGACACACATTAGGATATAATAGATAAGATACATACGGAAATCCCATTCATAAAACCAGGACTAATGGACCCAAATTGGAAAGCAAATGGCTTGGATGAATCTGCAGGGGCTGCATTAGAGAAAGTTAAAAAAATAAACCAATATTCAGATCAGTTCGGTCTAGCAAGGGAAAGCTGAGAATGTTCAATAAAATGTATTTTTTCAAGATATCAATTTAATATGGTCCCAAGCTACAATTTGTATAAACAAGGATTTCTTCCACGTTTATGCACTTAGTTCAAAAAGGACAACAATAAGATACCCTTGGCAGGGGTTGTAGGAGCTGCAGGATCAGAATTCACGGGGGGCGGTCGAGGAGTTGGTGCTTTCGGAACAACTCCAGCACTCTTCTGTGCAGATGAGGATTCAGTTGACTTGGCAGTTGCATTTGTAACGGGTGCATCAGATCCTCCTATCACAGCGCATAAATGAAGTCCATAAAGTATAATCATAATCATAATGCGCAAAATACTCAATTACTGATATAAAATTATTCTGCAGCTTTTGCATCTCAGAGAGATCTTCTACAGTACAACCTATGCATGCTTTCATGCACATAATTCCACTGTATAACATGCCAGACAATAAAAGCAAGGAAGAAAAGAACCAGCATTTCCCAAATAAATAAATAATCCTCAAACGTACCAGGCAATTGTTGTAAATGGCCACCATTTGGTATCGTCCGGCCTGTAGAAGCACTATTAGACTCGGCTGAATTCACAGGGGGAGGGTTTACCCCAGATTGCCCACCATGTGCATTATTAGACCTCTTAAAACTAAGACATATAAGAAACAGAGTTAATAAAACAGAAAAAATACGCTAATGATAAATATTGAAAAAAAAAACCCACAAAACATTTTAACCCAAAGTCACAAACTCGAGTTTCCCAATCCGCACAAACCTCACAGTCAACACAACACAATTCTACAAATCAAACGTAAAAATCACAACCCCACATTCCCATAAACCAATACAAAAAATTAAAATAAAACAAGAAAAATAAAGCTCGCAAACCCTAACTTACCTCCGATTAGAGGGCTGTGAGGAACCCGACGTGATCGAGGGTGAAGGCGCGGGCCCGCCGCCACCGCCCCTAACGTACGTGCCTGAGGAACCTCGGTGCTGATTGAAGCTCCCTGATCGCCCGGATTTACGGTACTGAGTGTCGCTTTTGTCGGACCTTGATTGATTGAAGGACATATATCCCAATCCTTAATTCCTCGACAAACACAGTCAGAAAATACACAAAAAAAGGTAAAAGAAACTCCTCTCCAAATTTTCCCTGCAACCAAAAAACAGATCCACAATATCAACATACACAACCCTTCAACAACCCAAACCCATGAATCATCATCAACCCATGAGTACACACAGAATAAGAAGAACCGGGTAGCAGAAGGAAACACCTGTACAGTGAACTGTGCTGAATTAGGGTTTTATTGGGTCGTCATGGCAGTGCGCGAGGCAGTAGATGATAGATAAAAGGGCAAGAAGAAAAAAAAAAAGAAAAAGAGAGAAAAGAAGAGAGAAGAGAGAAAGCAAGAATGAGAGAGAAGCCAAATAGGATGATTTGGTATGAGAGAGAGAGAAATTTTTAGAGAGAGAGCGCGTTGTGGTAACAAAACTGAACCACAGTAAGGCCTTTAAGGGAGTGGTCAAACAAAGACGGTAGGTTTTTCAGGAGATCACTAATCGAATGGGTGGGGTTTTCAGTGAGACCTCTTCGCTCGGTTTATCACCTTTTACTTGTTTTTTTGGGGTAATTAATTACTTTAATTACAGATTAATTAACGAATTAATTAATTGTTTATCTGATAATTAATTGCATGCCTTGCTTATGTGTCACTCTTTGTGTGTTGCCAGATAACTTGCTGTGATCCCATTTTGTGTGTGTGACTGAGACTTCACCTTCCCGGTGTTGCGTTCATCCACTTGCTTAATGCTTACTCCAAAGTCCTTGGTGTTCATTTGCCACGTGCTCTTGCACGTGCTGCCTCAAGCGCCGCAACTCCAGAGTTGAACCATTAAACAACAAAATATATGTGTGACTAAAGAAAAACAAAAAAATAAATAACATAATTAAGAAATATTTTTTATATTTCTACTAACAAGTTTTTTTATTCAAAATTTTCTAATTTTTAAATTGCAATAGGATAAATTAAAAAAAAATTTGGAAGACAAATATATGATTTTTACAATTTGACAGGACATTATTCAATTTTTTTGAAAAAAATATTTTATTCATGTTATGATTCTGTTCAAGAACTTCTTGGAAAGTTATAATTTCTCTTATACAGAAGTACAGTCCAATAAAAAAGTTATATGTAATTTCTTTTAATTTTATTATCATATTTTTAATAAAAATATGATAATTATATGTTTTAATAATAATATGATAATGTATAATTTTTGCATATGAGTGTGTAGTTTTTTAAACTTAACATTTTGATTAAATTTTTTTAAAATATTTTTACGCATCACGAATTATAATTTTATTAAAGAATTTATCAACAAAGAGACAAGCGACTGTTCTTACATCCAGTTTATATATAATATAACAATGAACTATTTTTATTTAATTATATTTTGCATTTTTTAAGTTAATTGATGAATGTTTAATCAATATAATTTTAATTCAAAATTTATTGTTTCTATAAATACCTTTACCAAGCAATATAAAAGATTTGCCTTTTTAAGAATAATCTATCTTTTTTAATTAATTAAAGCCTTAAACTTGTGCAAATAGATAAAATTAATTTTTCCTATATTTTTCGTCAAGTTAATTTACTAAGTAAATATAAAATGTCTCGCTATAAAAGGCCAAAAATAGTTATAGTAAACTTATAACAAAATTAAATGGTAATCAAAATTGAAACTTAAAATCATATATACCTAATCAAAATTAGTAAAGCTAATTAATTTTAATAATATATTTTTTATTTATATGAATACCAAGATTTGAATTTTTCGTTACTATTGACATCAATTTGGGGTTGTCTTGACCTTTTCCAAAGGATACTGAAATTTGCTTAAATTTATTTAAAAAGTAAATTGTCTGATCCGAAAAATATAACTAAGAGTTAAGATTCATGGAAATTTAGAAGTCTAATTCTTAGCATCCATTTTTACTTTCTATATTTAGTCAGCATAACGGAATGGGCCTCAGAAGAATCGTTTTCCTGATTGACATAAAAAAGATTTATTTGGTATATTAAGATTTTTAACCCTGGGATTTAATTAAAAATTTTGATTAAAAAAATAACAATTTTTAAAACGGTGTTTTTTTTTTTTTTTGACAAAACGAACTTAAGATATTTGGCATCTTCCTTCTTTTAAAATAAATTTTACAAAGATGTTGCTTTTTACACTAAAATTTTTATTTTTAGCCAAAGAATTTATTTTGTTCACGGGGAAGGAAATAGTAAGTTTAAATATTAGTTGGCTTATATTTTAAATTCATAGTCTCAATGGGCATTATCTTAAAATATCACTCTTTTTATATAAAGTATCTCTTATTGTTACTCTTTTTTAAAAACTTTAAAATATCATAAATATATGAAATCATATTTAACTTTGTTGTTGACTTCGAATAATTATAACAATAAACAATCTAAATCATTGAATAAACTATTATCATATATCAGTTTTTCTTGGTTTAATTTTGGACTATATCTCAAATTATATTTATAATCCGTTATTATAAAGTTTATAAAATTGTTAATTAATTAATTTATTAGTTTTTAATTTATTCTAAAAATGTCTAAATTTCAAAGAATTTCTAATTAAAATGGTGGTTAATTAGTTCATTAATTTTTTTGTTCATTCCAAAATTTATGAAACTTTAAATAATTATTAATTTAAGATATCGTTAATTAATTCAATAATTAATTACTACAAAATATTCATTAATTTTCTCATTAATTCTAAAAATACTTAGACTTCGAAATTTTTTTATTTAAAGTGTGATTAATTAATTACTTCATAAATTTTTTCATTAATAATAAAGAGTTTTCGCACTTCAAAAACTTATTGATACATATATCAGCATTGTGCAAAGTCATTATATGAGAAGTTAAGGGTTTGATCAACCAAAACTTCTCATGGATCAACAGAGTTCTCACATTAAATGGAGCCTATGTCATATCATAATATCTAGTATCCTCTAAGCAAGTAGTCTAAGTCTTCACCAATCCAATGATAAAAATAAAATAAAGGAAACTTGGTGGGAAGATAGTTGAATATGATAGACAAATTCTAATTCGGCGATACTGTTCATATGGTAAACTTGTCAACTTTGAAAATTTACTAGAATAATATGATAGCTAATTGTGGACCAAATTTTAATACAAAAGTCATTCATTTGTTCCCTCAAATAAATCTATGATCATTACCATAAAGAATTCTACATAACAAGATTTTTATTTATGATATTTGGTGCAAAATCTAGCTAAATGGAATACAAATGACATCAAAGTTTCCATAATATTTCATTAGTATCTCAGGGGCTTGTAAATAAAATTTCATCCAAAAATTTATCCATTGAGTCCCTCAAGTGTCATTCAATATCATACATAATAGAAAAATTTTTCTCCATAATTCTTCATACTTTAAGCAGACAACATAAGTAGCTACT
The DNA here is from genome assembly GCA_037074485.1 of Delonix regia. Taxonomy (NCBI): domain Eukaryota; kingdom Viridiplantae; phylum Streptophyta; class Magnoliopsida; order Fabales; family Fabaceae; genus Delonix; species Delonix regia. The sequence continues at coordinate 12,726,730 of CM073459.1, forward strand.
TAACTCAAAACTTGCTGAAATTTGTTACAAGTAAACTTTGATATATTAAAATTAATTTCAACAAAGATCATAATTTCTGGAGTCCATCTACTTACTTTTCACATTTTCTCTTCTCTCACGAAATTATATCTTCATAAAACTAAAATTTGACTAAATAGGTTCCAACATATCAAATAGGTTCCAACTCAAGAAGCCTTCTATTACATATTAAAATTTGCTCAAACTCTTGGTTTATCATTTCATTATGCATGTGAAAATGTATATACATACAACAAAAGTCTTGCAATACGTTATCATATTTTCTAAGTTACATGACAATACATATTTGATGCTGAAATTCTTATCACATACATCAAAATATTATAGATTCCAACTAAGTCTCTTGGCTTTACTCCTCTAAAAGATCTAAGAGATTGTTTCCTTTTGTTTATCCTTACTATATCCATCTAAAATGGTTAGTTAGAGATATGTTGAGACAAAAAGTCTCAATAGCTCACTTTATATTCAGCACACACTTTGGCATACATAAGCAAAGTAATGCACACATCATAATATGAACATAGTCATAGAATTATGCTAGAGTTGACACATTTGACTTTGGTTAATGACCACATCATATTCAATATCATGATTAGGGTAGAATCACCATATCTAAACCCCATAAGCCATCATACATAACATTCAAAAAAATTATTAAGGCTCCATGTGAGATCTCACACTATCATACATCAACTCATAGTAACATAAAGCATAAAAATTCATCAAGTATGCAATCACTTAGCATAGGCACACACATAGCATAAAAGGAATGGAATAGAAGCTACTTTGCTACTTTAAGCTAATTATTTTCTTGATTTTTCGTACAATGACAATATCTCCTATTTAAACTCAATCCTTAATAGCTCTTTTGTCAATAACCAATTCTTATATACACATGATTCATTACTATCATTATTATTAGTTTAAATGCTTTGACCATACTTTTATCTCCATTTAAAATTCTAAATTGCATCATATATTACTTATAAATATATTTTATTACATTACTATGTGCCAATAGATCAAAGACCCACTTGGGCAACTTAGTTCCATTTTGTATCTCCACTTTCTAACTAGAATTTCACCTCGATCATGAAGAGAAATTTCTTCATCTAAGTCTCTAAGTTACAATATGGTGAGAAAGAACTAAAACTTTATGGTCTTGGTCATAGGGGAATCTATTTCAACTTAAAATTTCTATAAACTATTGAAGAAATTCTTATAAGAAAACTTACCATTTCTTTTGCTTCACTTTTCTTTACTTGAATCTACCAAATTTTTCATTGCATCTAAACTAAAATCTACTATGGGAGAAAATATTTAGATCATTAGATAACTTTAAGTGAGCTCTACAACTTTTTCTTCTACCATGAGTGCAAAAAGTGAAGAAATTGCCTTGAAAAATCTACTTATATATTTCTCTTTCTTCTACCATTTACTCCACCATTTTTGCATCTTATTTTTCTTCCTTTTTGTGCATATAATGGAGAAGATGATGAGGTGTCCATTTGTCTCTCAATTGGCTGAAGGGTGAGTGGAAAGAATTTAAAATAAAACTTATTTAGTGAAAGTTAGACATTTTACCCTTTATTCACATTTTTGTCCCCTTTAGTGGTATTTTCTAATCCAAAATTGCATAAAATTCCCTAATCATAATCTTTGGGTCCCCTGATAGTTCCAAATTTAACTTTTAACATGACTTGCAACTTTGCAAAAATTACACTTTTACCCTTATTTGTACAAAACTTTTCAATTAGATCCTTTTGGCTTTTTAATTCGGTCATTCCCTCTTTGATTAATTTAATTATTATCTTAATAAGGTAATTTTATGTTTATTACTAAATGAGAGTTATTTATTTAGGATGTTACAACATATTTTACTTATATATAATATATTTGACACTTACATACCAATTAAAAATTTAGTATAATCTTAATATTTAAAAAACAAGTTAGGGCTGATTGGCACGCTATATAAGGCCTAATAGTATAAAATCAAATAGGATAATGTCTACTAAAAATCTAATAATATATAGTGCTTGGTATGATATTGAATAAGATATTATTAAATTACATAAGACAATAGTATTCTACTTTTGAGACACGTTAAATAAAAATAACTATTTTTGAAAAAAAGTGTCATTTAGTTAAAAAAACTATATCCATCAAAATGTTTAGAGAAAATTTTTTTTTTGCACTAATATACATTCATACAAATAATATACCAATACGTAAAATGAGAAAAATAAAATTTTGAAATAAAAAACAAAGAAGTAAAACTTCATTTTAGTCTGTCACATATGGAGAATTTTTCAATTTGATCCCTCATAAAATTTATTTTTCAATGTGGTCCCTCACAAACGTGATATTTTTCAATTTGGCCTTCACATGTGGATATTTCTCAATTTAATATTTCACAAATAAAATAATTATAAATAATGTTTTCATATTTTTTAAATTAAGTTATTTTTTAGAATATTATTGATAACAATTTTATTTATGAAGGATCAAATGGAGAAACGTCAAAATGTGAGGTACTAAATTGAAAAGAAATTTTTGTGAGGGACTGATTTAAGAAAATGATTCTATTAGATGCTAAATTGAGAAGATAATTCAATAAGGGATCAAACTAAAAATATTTTATTTGTGGGGGATCTAATTGAAAAAATTCTAAAAGTTCATATTTTACATTAATTTATTTTTTATTATACTATTAATAACAATTTTATTTGTAAGGGATCAAACCAAAGAATGTAGATAAATAAAGGACTATATGAAAATGACAATTCCACGAGGGGACTAAATTAAGAAAACAATTCTATAATGGATCAAATTGAAAATTATCTTATATATGAGGGACCAAATTAAATTTTTTTTAACAATTCGTATATTTTAAATTAACTTATTTTTTTAAAATATTATTTATAATAATTTTATTTGTAAAGGATCAAATAGATAAATGTACATATGTGAAAGAATCAATTGAAAGACAATTTGCAAGGGACTAAATTGATAAGACAATTTTAATGAGGGATAAAATTGAAAAATATTTTATATATGAAGGATCAAATTGAAACAAATTTTTAAGTTGATATTTTTAAGTTAACTTATTTTTCTGATATTATTTACAACAATTTTATTTATAAGGGATCAAACATAGAAATGTAGATATTTGAAGGATTAAATTGAAAATGCAATTATGTGAGAGATTAAATTGAAATGCAATAAGTCATTAAATTGAAAATTATCTTATTTATAAGGAACTAAATTAAGAAAAAATTTCTATAACTAAATTAAAAAAATATTATATATGTGAGGAGGTAGAATTAAAGTATAATTTAAATATTTTTAATATGATGAAACTTAATCAGGTACTAAGTTAAGCTTACAATGATCCCAAATAATTTCTTTATTTTGTTATTTTTGAATATGAAAATTTCAGTTTCGAATTCTTGAAAATTTTTCATTTTGGAAATAACAATTTCATGAATATTTTGTATCAATATAACTTATTATTTTTAACAACAACATATGTAAGATATTTATTATTTATTAATTTATCAATTTCCAGCCAATCACATAATTTTATGTTATTTTTTGTATTATATTATATTATATCCATAACTGTATTTGTTAACAAAACTAAAAATTATTTTCATTTTAATTTCATATTAATATTTTTTATACATTATTCATGCTTTATAAAAAATCCAAAATTGGTTTCATGGCAACAATCAAAGTTGCCGCTAAATGTATTTAGTGACAACATTTTAATCACCACACAAAATATATAGTGACAACCTCAATTGTATCACTCCTAAAAGTTTTATTTATACTTGTAATATGTTCTAGTGTTGATTTAAAAATGCTATCCCTAAAAGTATACTTTTAGCCACAACATTTTAGGATCGCCACTTAAAAAACGTTTTTTTTTGTTGTGGTAACATATACCTTCTAATTACATGATTTCTTATGTTACTCTCTCTTTACTTTAAAAATATTTTACACTTTAAAGAATTTAACACCTAATCCTGACCCAAAATCACGATCACATATTATGCAAGTTAATAAGAGTAAAGTACATCATTCCTAAGTTTTATATTTTATAATAATTTGATCTCTTAAAAATTTAAATTTGTACAAAATTAATTTCTTATAAATTTAAATTTATATAAAATTAATCTCTCTATTTTTATTAATGAAGAATTAATATTGCAAAAAATAAAAATTTTGAAGAACTAATTTGTCACATTTATTTGTAAAGAATTAATTTATCACAATTATTTATGAAGAACTAAATTATTATAAAATATAAAAATGAATTACTAGTGCTTCTCTCGAATTAATAATTTTAAAATGTGAAATATTGGATCAAAGTTGATAAAGATGTGACAACTAAGGCAAATGATGATAATGGGTAGTGGCTCGTATAACTATTAATTATGTACAACCAATGTATTGTATTTACATTTTAAATCATCATTCGTAATTCTCGAATTCTCGTACTGCTTAAGTATGTATTTACTATTGTTTTTTTTTTTGGACGATATGATTTTATTATTTAAGGGTACACTTTTGAAAATCAGAAACATAGGAAGGGATATTTTGCGAGCACTTTATTATTTTCAAGAAAAGAAATTTCGAATTATTTATTTCATTGCTATGACCAATAGCTGAAAGAGAACTAACTTATGGGCCCTATTGAAAAATAAAACTTTGTAATTTACTTGCACTTTCATATTTGTTGTAGTAATAGTAACAATAATTATTATAATAACATGATAATAGAACTTATTACTGAACATAAATTTAATCTAAAAATAATAGTAAATACAATTTATTTTTCAAATTAAGTGTAATCCTCCAATATAATTTTCGACTACGGAGGATATAATTTGTTTCTAGCACATGCTTCTTTTCCCCAATCACATGCACGAACAACAGAATATTTGCTTAATTTATTGCAACTTCAAAAACATAATTTTTTTGTACCAACTTTGGTGTACTCATCATTTTGAATGTATTAATATATTTAATTTAATGTATAATAATAATAATAATAATAATATCTACAAAAAAATAATATTATTATAATTATATCCCTACATTATAATTAGATGTATTGATTAATTCAATTTTACTCAAATTTTTTATGCCAATATAAGAAAATCACACCTGCAAACATAAACAATTTTCATATTTCTATCCATACATTAATTGACTATGACCTATTAAAAAAATTTCATTCAACTTTTTTTTTTACTTTGCTGTTTTAAGATCCTCATGAGCCTCTCAATATGTCAATCCATATGTCCAGTAGCCTGAAGATATTCTGCAAGTGTTACCAAATTATAAAATGTTAATTTTAATATATAATATATCACTCAGATAAATACAGACAAAATTTCATCAATTACAACCACAATTATAATGAATTACTGTTAATTACAATTTTATTCCTCACATTTTACTTTCCAAAATAAAATTATCATTTTAATCTCTCTCATTTTATTTTTCAAAATAGTCATATATTGATTAGAAATTATTACATTTGGCCTCTCCAAATGAGTTAATGAAGTCTAGTTCGAAAAAGTACATATGGTAACGATCTCAAAGTGGGAGACCAATACTAATAATTTCCAATTTATAGTGGACCATTTTGAAAAATAAAATGAAAAAATGATCAAAATAACAATTAAGTGATAAGTTAGGGACCAAAATGATAACTCCTTTGAATTTTATTTTTAGAGTGTATATTTCAGGAGAATGAAACCCACGTTGCTAAAACGAAGATATTATTTCATATTACTAATTGTGCTAGTTTCTCATATACGCTTCAAAGTTAGAGGAATTTGGCGCATTTAGTAATTGTGAAGATAATTTTTGTCCTACACAAAGAAAAGAATAAGACAATGAAAATACACCAAGTGCAAAACATTCAAATCAAAGTTAAAGAGAGAGATACTTACGAGTTACAATCTGATTGAGGATCCATAGGAATCAGAAGGTTGATCTTACATAATAGAGGGAGTTGTGCAGACATGTTAGGTTTGACACCCATTTGAGTTACAAGCTTTTTCAAACATACACAGATGTCTCTGCATATTTGAGTGGTATTAGCCTTCTAATGCACTTCATCTGCACCTCTGCAGCATGCAATGGTAGGCTCTTTCTCAGAACCTGTCAAGAAGGACAAACATGGCAACAAATCTATCTCGGCCTCATCACAAGTTATGTCTTCATAACTTTGGCTCGCTACTAACAAGGCAAGAAGAGCCATCACACACACAATGAAAGCCATCCTTCTTTTGTCCTCCATCTTTGTAAACGTTACAGAAAACTCCGTGAGTTTGATGTTATAACAATGGAACTTTGCTCAACACATTTTTACACAAACTTTGTTCATAGTGAATGTGTTGTGACATGTGAGTGATATTGTGGAAATTAAGGAAGTTAATGAAGGGGAATATGGTGTAACAACATGGATTTAATGGCCCATCATCAAATGGATTTGACAACTTGATTTTATCATATGCTTGGTTTTTGTCTCTTCAATGAGTTATCATACAATTTTGGCTTTTATTTATGATTAATGGGCAGGAAAAATGACCCTACATAGTAAGAATAAAGTACTATTATGATCATTTACTTATAAATTAATTCTCAATTTGGTAACTCTGATTTTTGTTCTCATTTTGGTTTTGTTCACTTATCAATTGATTTGGTTTCTTATTGATTTTTACTTTTAATTTAATCATTTACTTATCAATTCATTTTTAATATAGTCCCAAGTCTATTATTAATTTAATAACTCATTTAATTGAAATTAAGGGACTAAATGTGCCAATTTAAAAACTAGTGATGAAGCAAATTATAGATTGATAAGAGAAGGATTCAATTGAAAATGAAATTTTGTGAGTGACCAAATTAAAAGTATATTGATAGTCGAAAGATTAAATTAAGAATGAAAATTAATGAAAAATCAAATTGAAAATCAACATGAGATACCAAAATAATGTTTTACTATTTTATAGTAAATTACTTTGTTCATTTATGTTAACAGCATTAATTATTTAATGAATGGAAGTTTGGTGTATGAACATGGCTTTGACAGCTCTTCATCAAATTGCATTTGGCAACTTGATTATTATCATATGCTTAACTTGTGTCTCTCCTTTTAGTTATCTTACAATTTTGGCTTTTATTTATGATCAATAGGCAGTGACAGTGACCCTACTTTGTACTTTTAGGGTTAATAGTATCAATTATTTACTACCATTGGGTAATTTTTTTCTTACACACACTAATATATCATTTTTATTTTAACTTTATATACTACTTCGAAACAATTAATGTTTATAATATAAAGTTGTAGTCATGTAAATGGTAATATTACACTATAAGAGACACCATTAAAAGGATCTTCTTTATGCATGGTAAGAGCTAATGTCAAATTATGTGACTCAATGAATTAATTTCATACGTGGATTGCCATAGTAATCATTGTTGTATATGAATGATATTAAACAAACAAAAACACGTAAGGAGGTCGAAAAGAGAAACAAAATAGCAAGAGTTCTATAATTGTAAATACTTTAACAACGGTTTTAAATAAGTAATTTAACCAACAAACTGTAGCGTTTTCAACCGTTGCTTCAAACGGAAAAAAAAATGTAATGTTATTAATTGTTGGTAATAAGTTAATTATCAAATATTTGTATAGTTTTGATGGTTTTTATGAAACATGTATGGTCATGTAAAATTTTCAAATGATTTTAATTGTGTCAAAAAATATTAAAAAAGAAAAAAGAGAATAATTTTGGGAAAATCACACATAACCATGCCCTTGGAAACAAGCTTCAAGTATCCAACGTGGCTTTCTTGAATCTAAACTAGCTTGTTCAAATATTTGGGATTAAATTCAAACTGTTTTTGTCAAAAATGTATTGGGCCAAAATGTTTAAGTATCCAACATTGCTCTAAGATGAATATTAGTTAGCATGGTATTTGAATTTTCAATTCGCAATAAATGAATAGCTAATAATTGAGGTGCATTTATATACTCCCATTAGGCAATAAGCCAAAGTATAAGACAAAGGTGACAATCCATCGGTTAATCATGAATGGATTCTTTATAAGAGCATAGAATACTAAGCATTGAAGTGTCGCAAAAAGGTCACGTATGATCTAACCACATGTAATGCAGAGATATCTCCCTCCTAATCTAGAAACCTACTAAATGAATTTTTTTTTTTCTGAACGCTTAATTTAATTATTTGAAAATTTCAAAACTCACAGAGATGTTACACCTACCTACTCTCTTACTTCATTTCCAATTTACCTGAAGAATCACGAATCAATTTCTTGCTTTTTCTGGGTTCAGAAAGGCATCTAAATTTTAAGCCTTAAAGTAATGCTTCAGTCTCAATACTGAATAGTTTCAAACTTTTGAAATACGGAATAATCTATGCATAACGTACATGGTTTGTATTGGCTATGTTTACTTGCCACAATTGCACTCATTTTCTATTCGGGGTGTGGCTTTTGATCCAAGCATGTGTTCACTTTCCAAAATCTTTGACTTTTGAGAATAATTTCTCATTAATAGTTTACTCAAGTGGGGTCTAGGTAAAAAAGAGAAAAAAAATCTTGTAAGGTTTGGGCTCAAGCCCACCCAACATTACAAGAAAATGCTGGGCTTCTTTTCAGAGTTCAACCAGCGAGTTACAAAACCCAAGCATGAGACTTTTATATAAAAAATATGGTGAGCATACAAGTTATTTTAATAGAAAGTATAAATATAAGAGGGTATGTAGATGGGAGCTAACTAAGGATGTGCATAACTTGAACTAACATAACTTGAACTAACTCGATCAGCCTAGCTTAGCCAATTGTTTTAGGTCAAATCGATCAGGTTATGCACATTCTTAGATTGGAATTGAAACCAAAATTAATATATAAAATTTGGTCTCAAATAGGATTGAATTCTGACAATTTAACCTGATATTATATATATATATATATTGTTTTTTAAATTTTGTTGATTTTTAATAAGATCAATGATATTTTAAATAAATATCTATTTTTTCTCATTTGCATAAAATATAAATAATTTTTTATTAATATAGGATATTTCATTTACTAAATATAAACCAAAATTTCTCTTTCTTTCTTTTTTTTTTAAAAATAACTTTACATTTAAATTTATAAAAAATACAGAATAACCTTACCAAACCTAGTTATATACTGGGTCTGACCAAGTTGGATCCCGAGATCAAGCCACACTTATTGCCCTAATGCATATCTGGCGAGGGCTATGAATTGGAATCAAACCCCCAGCCTAACCCAAGATATGTTCACTCCTAGCGCTAATGAAGCATAGCACGAGAGACAAATTTACGGGCAGGCCAGCATACGCATGCCCCCCCCCCCCCTCCTCTAAGCTTCATTATATGTGGCATATATTTTATATACATATATAACATATGAAAATTAGTTTTGGTCTACTATAGAAGAAAAAAATCATTTTGAACCCTATTGCCTTTTAAATAGAACAAAGTCAATTTTTTCTTCTTAGATCTTCTTTATCCTATCTTCTTCCCTATGTCTAACCATGTTTTTTCATCATTTCCCTTCTTAGTATTTGTTTACTCTTGTATTTTAGTAGAGTATAAACTAATATTTAAAAAAGTGAATATCATAATATTTTTTTTGTTAATCTTTTTATGCATTTTATTTATATTTTCTTATTCATTTCATTATTTGACTTCCACTCATTCTAATGTTCTTAAGATATTTTCTCTCTTTTGTCTTTTAATGTTTTTCAATTTACACTTTACATTTACATTTATTTAAAACTTTTTTAAGTCTCTCCTTATCTCTAGGTTTGATAAAATATCTTATGTATTATTATTATTATTATTATTATATTGTCATACGTACATACATAAATTAGTTTATAAATCACAAAAAATTTGTCGGTGAGATTTAAAATTATATAAAATAGGACTTATTTGAAAAATATGTTCCATTCCGTGCATAATCTCTACATTAGTGTTGTAAAAATAGTTATAGCATTGCCCATTATCTTTGGCATCAATAAAAGTGATTTTATCAATATAATTATTATGTGGTACACTAAAAAGAAGATATGTGATAATATCATGTTAAAGTATGTTGATTGTATGAACCTAAAATAATATACATAATATAACCCTAATATTTTTTTAATTTTATATTTGAACCCAGTTTTTTTAAAACTTCAATTTATAGCTTATACATTTTGTTTCCTTCTAAGTTGTACAAAAATATTAGTTTATAAATTTATTAACTCACTCTTATACGTAATCTACTTTTCTAATATCTCCCCATATCTTGAATTTATCATTGTTTCCAATTTATAAACTAAATTTTTTATTGGGATTACTAGGGAATAAAAATATGGGGGTAACAAACAAATATTTTGGATTCAAAAATAAAATCTAAAAAATATTAGGGTTAAAATTTAAATATATAAAATAATTTTAAGTTGTCATTCAATCATATATTTTGATATGTCATTGTTACATATTTTTTTCTAAATGTTTTACACAGTAATTATACTAATACAATCAATTTTATAATTACATCAAATATTTCATCTCAATTTATTTGATTCTATGAATTAATATATATATATATATATATATATATATACACACACACACAAAATACTATATATTATAGGGTTTCAAGGCACTAGTTAAAAAGTATTTAGCAATTATTGTTAATTTTTTTACTACTTTTGATGGCATTTAAATAATGATTCCTTTAGTTTTGTTTTTATGACAATAGTACCTTTTTTTCAAAAAAAAACATAATCAACATTTTAAAAAATAATTATAATTAATTTCTAATGAATTTTTATATATTCATGCTTCTAAATAATATCTCTATATTACTTTTTACCATCTCATAAAACTTTATTTAAAAAGATTAATTTTTAAATAAATGAAAATTATTTTCTTCAAAGAACTAACGATAATATAACAATATTACTTAGATATATAGAAATATAAAAATTATTAAAAATTAATTATTTTTTTTAAAAAAAGATGAAGAGTAATGTTATCATAAATATAAAATAAAAAAATTATTTATTAGTTATCATAAAAGGTCGTAAAACACTAACAATTATTACTGCCAATGGGACAATAAATGATTCATAACAAAATCCTATATTGTAATTTACAATTTTGGCCCCTCAGAAAAATAATTTCTGCCTCCGTCACTGTACAGAACCTTTGCTGTGCCTTAGGCAGAACAGGAATCTGAATTGAATAAGAACGATTTTGCTAATGGTTTAGGGTTACGAATGACTAAAGAGAACATATCATTTGAGCCAAGGAAGAAGTTTTGAGACAAGGCAAACTATATCTAAGAATTCGAGCCCTTTTAGCAAGGAATTTTCAAAAGCATATGGAATATTAATATTAATAAATTTGAAATATTAAATTTGTTTTTTTAATAATCCAAACGCAAGCTTAATCTTAATGAGAGAGGATGGAAAGATGGGTATTTCCAGAAAATGGGTTGGGTTACTTGTGGACAATTTTGCCTCTAAAGGCCACCAATATTACAACCACCCACCATTATCCAGGACTTCGTTCGGCCATTCGTAACCAATCTTCTGTTTCTTTCTTTTCATCTTTTCACATACTCTGTTTCTCGCTAATAAAACAGAGCCCAAAAAGAAGGTTTTTTTTTTTTTTTTTTTTTTAATTTAAATTTTTTTTTTATTTTTATACTGAAACATGAAGCATATCATATGTTTCCATATTCATCGTAAGCGGAACTGGGAGACGTGGCATTAATTAATTGATTTTTTTTTAAATTTAAAATACTAAATATATTATGTTTATTTAATATATTTAATTATATTTATTTAATAAATTATATTTGTTTTAAATATTTAATAATAAAATTTCCATTAATTAAAATTAAAAATTAATATTTAAATTTTAAAATTGAAAAGTCATTTTATTTCGTTAATCTATTTTTTTTATTAAGGAGTATATGGTAATTAACTTCAAGATCATTCCTTTTCTTTCTTAAACTAATTTTTTCTACCAAACAATGCAGTGTATAGTATTTTCATTCGTTCTTAAGTACAACCAAATATGTTAAATTTCATTTTTATTATTCCTTTTTATCCTTATTTTCCTTTTAAGGAAAAAATGGGTATATTTGGATTTTCATTCTCTTATATATCATTTTGGATAATATTATGATTGCAAGCATTTAAAAAGAATTTAAACCCTTTGCATTGGACGAGTGACATCTAGTTGTAGTAAATATTTGATAGATTGTCAATGTTGTGTTTATATTTCAAACATGTTGCTCCGATTTTAATCACATTTCCAGTTTAAGATCATGCGACGTATTTTCTTAATCCTCCTTTTTCTCTATAGATGTTTGAATTTATAATTTAAATAGTAAATTTCTTAATCTTTTTCATGAGGCCGTTTTTTCAGCACTGCTTTTATATCCAACTTCATTTCAATTTTAAAAAATAAATTAAAACGCATGTTTAAACTGTAAAAAAAAAAAAATTCGCTTAAAATGTGAAATTAATAAAACCACAAATACGATTAATCATCCATACCATGCGTGAAAATTTTTTACATATTATTATTTATTTTAATTTTATAATAATTCTTATTATTATGTAATTTGGAAAATTTGCTTCTAAAATTTACATTCGCGCTTGAAAAACAATTACTCAACTCTTGATAGAGTGAACGGAGAAAAAAAAAAAGACTCAATTAAATTATAACAAATATTACATGTAGTTAATTTCAGAGGCAGATGGATGCCTAGTGAAATTTAATACAATATTTTCTATGGCATTAATCCTAAAAACAACTATTGAATTGAACTAAACCAGAGGTGGTTCCTTCAGCATGAGTGCATGAAGCTTCTGCAGGTTTATTCTCATAGGTAAGTTTCACGTCCTCCAATGTTATTCCTGTGCATGGATATTTCGCACTACAATCAAACTTCACTGCCACTTCTCTAGCACATGTTCCATGAATATCTTGGTACATTACGTTGCCTATTTCAACTCCAGACATCTGCACGCATGTCATCAAAAGAAATGAAACAACAATGAGCCACGTACTTCGTAACCTCATTCAACAAATTGTTTTATGCCAAACAAATGAGCATATTCTAATTTGTTTTAACTGAGAATCTTACCTGATCAGGACAATCCTTCTGGTCGGGGCAGTAGTTTTGGTCAATCACAATGGGATTTTGGACATTAAACATGGTGGCATGCTGGAAAAGGATGTCCCTTGCAAACCCATTGCTAGGTCTTCCCCATGACTTGATTCTTACACCATTTTCAGTGCCTGTGAAAGTCACTGTTTTCACTGTCACATTCTGCACTCCAGGCTCTTCAGACTCCTTCCCTAAACTTCCAACACTGCCATACATACGTATCACCCAACCATTACCAATATTGTATGAAAACCTAATATATGTAGAATTATTCAAATTTCTCATCATTTAGAATCAGATATATTCAGATTTTTGCATGAACAATCACTTACCTTATTCCATGACCTGGTCCACAGGCTATGTCCTCTATCCACAAATTAGTTGTGCCTGGGCCAACTGAGATGCAATCATCACCAGTTGCTATGTTGGAGTTGAGAATTGTGACGAGTGATGATAGTTGAACGTGAATGCCATCAGTGTTTGGACTGTTTCCTGCAGCTAACACCTTAGCACCTTGTACTTTCACATTATGGCAACGATCTATCACTATGTGGAACATTTGGCTATTCACAGAGGTGAGCCCATCAATCAAGATGTTGTTGGAGTTTGTAAACCCTAAATTCTGTGTATATACACAATAATTGTTGGTGCTAAATTATGGGACGAGAATATTTCGGACAAAATCTGAGAATATCCTTACTGTGATAACCAAAGAACGGAAGGTAAGAACTTACTGTGGCTCCAGTTGGACAAGTGTCGCCAGAATTCTTACAAGCCCACAAGTCAGCGCCTTGACCATCAATGACTCCACCAAAGATCGAAACCCCATCAACCTCATCAAATAGCAACCAGTTTCCATTATTTCCGATCACTTTGTAGTTCGATGGAGCCACCAGCGTACCATCAATGCGAACTGTGATGGCATTGCTTCGGCACTTTCCCTTAAACACAACACTCCCAACTAAAAACCTTCCAAGAGGTACGTAAATGGTGGATGGTCCCGTTGAGCCACAAGCTTTTCCCCATGCGCTGAGGAAAGCATTCGTGGAGTCAATTTCTCCATTAGGGTTTGCCCCAAAGTTCAGAACGTTGTAGGTTACTGGTGTAGCTGAGGTTGATCTGAATGAGAAGAGACAGACCAACGTAGGTATAAGAAGAAGTGGAACTAGCTGTGGCATATCGTAGTTTTTGGATAATGAATGAATTCTATATGGAAGTTAAAGAATGAAAGACAAAGGAGATTGAAAGGTCAAAGGTGCAATGGGATAGTTTCATTTGAACGGTTTGTGGGGATATATATATATATTTATAGATTGGGATTTGAGTGGTGCGTGCGTGCATATCATAAATGAATTTATGGTTATAAGTTCAAGAAAAATAAACTCAAGTATATGTTTTTATGTGTTTATTTTCTGTTATGAGAGGATCGTTTCTATATGAAGAGAGACAATTTTTATCAATTTGTAAAGGAAACATTATGTGTGTATGGACTTCATTAGGCCATTTGTTCTTGTTTTATGGGTCAATGTTACGCATATGGCTAACTCTCTTCTCTTGCTTTGAGAACAAGATAACTGCCTCTCAACCCCATATCCCCCACCCCCATCTCTTCTGCATATTTTCCTCTCAACTGTCATTTTATTACATGGTTATATAAATTAGTTTGCTTGGCCACGTGGCCAAAAATACATATGAATAAATTAATCAGTTAGGCCTACTGTTTAGATAAAAGTCATTTTTCAATTAAAAAATTCTAAGTAAAAATACTTCATTTTGAATTTAGAGTTATATGCATATTTTTTCCTCTATTTCTAAAAATATACAATGTCCTCCTTTATATTTTGAAGGCAAATTACTTTTTAAAAAAAAATACAAGATGGAGCCTGATACTTTACTCCAGCGCTCCTGATTAAGTTACTCGTAATATATTTGAGATTTCTTTTTATTGTCCTACGTACCATCCGGTATAGTGATTTTTACAATTTTATATAGTTAAATTAAATTAAATTTATAATTTAAATGATATGGTAGTTATTACAATATAATAACATATTATGAAGTTTAATCACAATTTTGCCTAGATTAGAATAAAAAAAATTTAGAGACAAAGTTCATAATAATTGTAAGATAGAAAAAATTTATGCATATAAATATAAGTATTTGATTTGATTTTTAAAAAAATTAATTATGCTACTATGAATTCGATAAGTTGTCCTTACTTAAATGACAATTGGAACTTCGGTGCAAGAATAAGTACATCAGTAGAAAAATAATGCAATTTAATTAAATAAAATAAAGTGAGGGAAAAAAATACTGAAATAAGCAGTTATAAATTCCATATCCCTATGTGATGGATGAAAGAGTGAAGACAGAAAGGTATAGTTTCGTAATTTAAAGACAAGTGGGAACTTTTCTTTTGTCTCCATCCACTACAATATGATCACTTTGATGAATGAAAGACAGAAAACAGAGTCAAATACCTCATCGTGCTTACATGGTATACCTTGTGGGAACAATACTATAGATTTCTAAATCATTTTGCTACAAATATGACCTGTATATGCTTGCATATAATTGCTTCTATTTATACAAATAGCATGCTATCCATCAAGATTTTGGGGCACTGTTTTTGTAAATAATAGTGTATTTTTGTTCTAGGATATAAATAATTTTATTTATTTTTATTTTCCTTTAGTATAAATAAGTATGGTTGGAGTGTTAGTGGACGTTTACAAGTGATGCACATATGTATAAGACTTGGTTTCTGGGCATAAAAAGCTAAACATTATTCAAATTTTCTGCATTTGCTGGGACTCGATGTAATTGAGTATTGTCATGGAATTTGGTACTAAAACTGTTCATATATATATATATCTTTTACAAAATAAAAATTTTCTAAAAATTAATTTGATCTCCCAATAAAGACCAAATCAATTCATATATATATATATATATATATATTTTAGAGGACTAAATTAATGTTAAAATTAAGAGTTCAAATTGTATTTTTCTTGTTTATTGGTAATAAAGACGTCATATAATAATAAAAAAAAATTAGATAGGTGATATGCGATGAACGAGTGTGGGTGACAATATTAGAAAAAAAATTCTCAAATATATATGTTATAGTGCCTCAATAATGAGTGTCGGAATCAGTAACCCTCCATCTGTATCAAAATTATACAGTAACATGTATACTTTTAAGATACATATATATATATATGTAAAAAAAAGACAATGTAAATTTTTAAACATAAAGAAAAATAAGGGAAAATCATACTTTTGGTTCTTATAGTTTATGTCAATTTTAAATTTTCCTTATAATTTTAAAATTTGTAAATAAGTCCTTAATTACAGTTTACAAATATTATAATTTAGCTCTTATGGTTAAAATTTTGTGAGTATTTCATGAACCTTTTTTTATGCAACTTGTTATATATTGTCTTTATACTCTAAATATGTAGGATTTATGCTAACTATAAAAGTAAGTAATGAAACGAGATTGACTCACATAGATGGCAAAATATTGAAAAAATATAGTAATTAATAAGGACTAAATCATGGATCATTTAAATTAAGAGGACCTAAGTAGCAATTTTAAAGTATAAGAACCTTCTTAAAAATTGAGTGAAATTATAAAGACCAAAAATATAATTTTTTTAGAAGAACGAGCCATTTAACTTTAAATTAAAAATGAACTAGTATTTTTACTTATAATTTTTTCAACGAAAAAATGACCTCTAGCAAAACAAAGTAGACCTAGTTAATTTAATTATACATACATATATATATATATATATGGCCACGTGGCCTAACTAATTTATATATATAACCATAAATGTATCAATGACAGTTGAGAGGGAAAGATATACATATGGGGGATATGGGGTTGAGAGGCAGTTATCTTGTTCTTAAAGCAAGAGAAGATAGTTGGCCATATGCATAATACACGGTCCCATAAAACATAGACAAATTAAATGGCCTAACTATGAAGTCCATACTCCCATGTTTCCCTTGCTAATTGACAAACACTAGTGTCTCTCTTCATATAGAAATGATCTCTTCTCATTCATAACATAAAAAACGTATACTCGAGTTTATTTTTCTTGAACTTATGACCATAAATCCCAATCTATAAATATATATCCCCACAAACTTTTCAAACTATCCCATTGCACCTTCCAACCTCCTTTGTCTTTCATTCTTTAACTTCCACATATAGAAATCATTCATTATCCAAAAACTACAATATGCCACAGCTAGTTCAACTTCTTCTTATACCAACGTTGGTCTGTCTCTTCTCATTCAGATCAACCTCAGCTACACCAGTAACCTACAACGTTCTGAACTTTGGGGCAAGCCCTAATGGAGAAATTGACTCCACGAATGCTTTCCTCAGTGCATGGGGAAAAGCTTGTGGCTCAACAGGACCATCCACCATTTACGTGCCTCTTCGAAGGTTTTTAGTTGGGAGTGTTGTGTTTAAGGGAAAGTGCCGAAGCAATGCCATCACAGTTCGCATTGATGGTACGCTGGTGGCTCCATCGAACTACAAAGTGATCGGAAATAATGGAAACTGGTTACTATTTGATGAGGTTGATGGAGTTTCGATCTTTGGTGGAGTCATTGATGGTCAAGGCGCAGACTTATGGGCTTGTAAGAATTCTGGCGACACTTGTCCATCTGGAGCCACAGTAAGTTCTTACCTTCTTTTCTTTGGTTATCACAGCAAGGATATTCTCAGATTTTGTCCGAAATATTCTCGTCCCATAATTTAGCACCAACAATTATTGTGTATATACACAGAATTTAGGGTTAACAAACTCCAACAACATCTTGATCGATGGGCTTACCTCTGTGAATAGCCAAGTGTTCCACATAGTGATAGATCGTCGCCATAATGTGAGGAAACAGTCCAAACACTGATGGCATTCACGTCCAACTATCATCACTCGTCACAACTCTCAACTCCAACATAGCAACTGGTGATGATTGCATCTCAGTTGGCCCAGGCACAACTAATTTGTGGATAGAGGACATAGCCTGTGGACCAGGTCATGGAATAAGGTAAGTGATTGTTCATGCAAAAATCAGAATATATCTGATTCTAAATGATGAGAAATTTGAATAATTCTTCATATATTAGGTTTTCATACAATATTGGTAATGGTTGGGTGATACGTATGTATGGCAGTGTTGGAAATTTAGGGAAGGAGTATGAAGAGCCTGGAGTGCAGAATGTGACAGTGAAAACAGTTAAAACTACTGCCCCGACCAGAAGGATTGTCCTGATGAGGTAAGATTCTCAGTTAAAACAAACTAGAATATGCTCATTTGCTTGGCATAAAACAATTTGTTGAATGAGGTTACGAAGTACGTGGCTCATTGTTGTTTCATTTCTTTTGATGACGTACGTGTAGATGTCTGGAATTGAAATAAGCAACGTTATGTACCAAGACATGAAAACAAAAATTAATCATGTAATTATTCAGAATAGATTATAATACATGAATACAAAATAGGGAGAATAATAAATTAAGGTCTGATCTGATGAAGACAACATGATTGTCAAATGCGTACTACCTGAGTTAGAATGATTTCAAACCTCAATACCTAAGAGAAACTTTGAGTATTAGACAGCTAGAGAGAGTTATCGTAATTTTGTGTATCTCTAAATTAAGGCATCAGAGTATAATTTATAGGGTTTTATTTTAATAATATTAATTAATTATATTTTAATATTATTAAAATAAAATCCTCAAAATCCTTCAAAATAATTTCTTATTTAATTATTTAGAGAAAATAAGCCCATCAAATTTCTTTGGATAACCAACTCACAATTAGTAATATGATGGGATGATTATTAATACTCTTGGGTTGTGGGTTGGGTTTCTGCCCAGTGGGCTTGTAAATAATCGAACTCATCACCGATTATCCATAATTAAAATAAAACTCAGTCCATTCATGGTTTATAAATTATATTTCAATTGCTTAATAAGTGATAATAAGAAATTAATCTAATAGAATAATTAATACTAATCTATAAAATATCAAAATTATTCTAACAATCTCCCACTTGAATAGCATTAATTAAATTATTAGGTCAATAAACGAATACATAATCAGACAATTAATATTCATATAAACACATGGATGTGTATATATTTATAAACCATACAAAATTTAGAAATGAAACCACACATAAAGATCATTGAAACTGATAAGGAATCAAGTGATATTAACATTTCCATAAATAAGTTTCATTATCTAAATAAAATGGAATACAAAATGACATTCAAGATGTCATATTACAATTCAAAAGTCCTTTAAGAACTTAATCCAGACTCCCACTAAACCAAGACTGCATTAAAATTTTCAACAACACCCATGTGAGTTACATGATTTTTGAAGACTCCTATGAGTAAGCCTTTGGTCAACGGATCCACCAACATATTTTCATCAGGAATGTGAAGCAAACGAGTATGAGATTCAGCAACATTTTCTCTGATAAATAGAAACTTAACATCAAAGTTTTTAATGCGACTAGAGTTCCTATGATTCTGAGAAAAGATGAAAGCAGACAAACTATCGCAGTATATGGTTAGAGGTCGTGATATAGAGTCAACCAAATGCATGCTAGAAATCAGTTTCCTCAACTATAGGGCCTGACGGGTAGCTTCATAGCAAGTGATATACTTTGCCTCCATAATCGAGATAGCTATTACTGATTGCTTACAACTTTTCCATGAGACAGCTCCTCCAGACATCATAAAGATGTATCTAGAAGTTGATTTACGATCATTCATATAAGATGCATAGTCAGAATCTGAATAACCCATAATTTCAAGTGGCTTAGATATCTTAAAAGTAAGCATATGATGTTTTGTACCTTGTAAATACCTCATAACTTTCTTCGCAACCCTTCAATTATCAGAACCAAGATTACTCAAGTATCTATCAAGTACACTGACAGCAAAAGCAATATCAGATCGTGTGCATACCTGAGCGTACATAAGGCTGCCATCAGTAGATGCATATGGAATCTTATTCATTTTAATTTTTGAATCATCATCTTTGGGATAAGATGATTTAGACAACCTCTCACTTTTCTGTATAGGTGCAGCACAAGGAGCACAAGCATGCATGTTAAATTTTTTAGCACTTGTTCTATATAGGTTGCCTAAGATAAACCAAGAGTGTCACGAGTTCTATCACGAAGAATCTAAATTCCCAAAACAAAAGGGGCTTTTCCAAGATCTTTCATGTCAAAGTGGCATAACAAAACATGTTTGATCTCATTCAACATACTCACTGAGTTACTGGTCAACAGTATGTCATCAACATACAGTACGAGTATCATGAAGTTGTCTCTGTCAAATTTCTGATAGATACATTGATTAGCAATATTTTCTATGAAACCAAGTGAAGTGATTATCTGATCAAATTTCAAATACCACTGTCTCTTTGGATATATGACCCAAACGTCAGTGCCATAACATGGAAGAGTTCTTATCAATTCTTCAGTGTTTGTGTCTAATAACAGCATTAATATATGCCACAGAGGTAGAATTTAAACTAACATTTGCATTCAAATAATATAAATTGCTTATTAATCTAACAATTCCAACAATGACTTAATTAAAGTAAACATCAATTCTACCATCTCCTTGCCAAAAGGAATATCCATGTTTATCTAATACAGAACTAGAAACCAAATTCCTCTTTGAAGAAGGTACATAATACAGAATTAGAAACCAAATTTCTCTTTGAAGAAGGTACATAGAGAACATAATATAAGGTTAAATTGTATCTAGAATACAAGTTCAAAACTATAGTTCCTATGCAATCCATTGTAGCTGAACTTTCTTTCACTCCCAAAATGGTCTTTCCCCTCTTATTTGGGCTCCTCCTATCTCTAAGCCCTTGTAAGGAATTAGTTACACAAACAGTTGCTCCAGAATCCAACCACTAAGTGTCTATAGAGGTTTCAAAATTATTGGATTCAAGACAAACTAGAGCTAAATGGGCAATTTCAAGAAAGATACCTTTTTTCTCACGCTTGTACTTCAGCTTGAGGCAATCTGAAATATTGTGGCTAGGCTTCTTATAATAATAACATTCACCTTTAAATATCTTCTTCTTCTTACCCTTATTCTTCTTATTTTTTTTCTTGAGCTCAAAGAACCTTTTACCCTTAGCCTTGCCTTCAGGTTTCTTTCCTTTAAACTTCTCATTTCCAACCTTGCTTGACGAACCATGAGAGATGTAGTTCACTGAATGACCACATGAACTCATTTTCTTTAACAACTCCTCCTCATGAGTCATGATGGACATCATCTGATTAATTGTCCATTCAGCTCTTGGGAGTTGTAAGTGGTTCTGAGAACCCTATATTTTGCTGGAAGAGATTGTAAGACTCTATAGACGAGATAACTCTCACCCAAGTCCACATTTAAAGACTTCAGCTTGTTGAAGTAATTCACTAGCTTCATCATATGCTCACGTACACCAGACACTCCATCATAATGAGTATTATCTAGTAAGGAAAGATAGTACGCATTCTGCATCTTATTAAACTTCTTGAACTTCTCACTCACAGCCTTAAAGTATTCTACAACAATGTCCTTATTAAGAATACTCTATCTGATTGTCTTCTCAATAGTGTACTTCATAACCGTTGGACAGATTCTGTTAGACTTATACCATTACTTATGATAAGCTCTATCAGCAGCACTAAACTTAGCAGTGAGATCTGTTGGTTTTGGTTCTCTTATGGCTAAATCCTCTTTAGAAATAATCAGGTACATGTCAAGGGACTCATGCTAGTCATCAGAGTTTGTCCCATTCAGAGTTTTCACCACAGATAGTTACTGAAACATAGAAGCTGATACAACAAAATTAGAAAACATTAATTATGTCCCGGAAACATAATTATAAAACAAGGTTTCTTTTACAAAATTCAGTTTATGCAACTGTATCACAAGATATTCATTATAATCTCACTTAAAGTTTTGGATTACAACAAATCAAGAAAGAAAACTCATATGTACCACAGATTTGACCACAAAGAGAAATAACACAAAATGCATTCATGGTTTCTATATCGATAAGATATAAGTAACTATGAAAGCATCAGTTTAAAATGCTGCTAACCACTCATAAATATTTCTATTTTACAAAATTATATTAATAATGTCACACCGATAAGGTATGTCTATTGTTAACATAATATATACATACATTCTCTCTAGTGGACTTATCATAATATTCAGATTCATCCCTGATAATGGTAATTAAATTATTCTTAAATGTAGGAAATAAAATGACAAACACAGTATAAATCTTTTTTTTTATAAAAGATATATCACTATGATTGGGCCCATGATAGACGAACACACAATCAATAGGTGCATGTGACCCAAAGTCACAACAAACTCCACACGCAGCTTATTCTTTTAAAGCAAGTGCTTTAAATTAGGAATAAAATCTAACAATTAATATAAAAAAATTAATTATAATTTATTCACACATAATCAAGGAGAGTGAGCTGAATATGTTGTTCTGTACTATGTCTAGTTTATACATAAATTTTCTTAAATCAAAATACCTCATCTACATATTATTTTAAGGCCCTAAATCTTAAAAAAAAAAAAAAATTAAAACTCCTATTTCCAAGGCTAAAAAGTTTTTGACAAAATCACTATAATTTAGATCAGGGCAAGTGGAGGCAAACTATAAAAGTTTGAAGTTTGTCTAACTAGCGGGGGGCCAACACGCGCCAATGGTGTCAACCTCTAGCAGGTCAAATTGACCCGCCAGATGACCTATCGGACCCCTAAAACGACTTGTCGATTTTTCGCATTTCATGCTTTAAAATATAGCTTAAATTGATCGTAATTCTACGATCTACAAGTCTCTCATGGTTATTTTGCCATATTTGCTTCGGCTAGATTGATATTTCATTCGAAAATGGTGTTCCGTTCGGTGATAACGGTTCAAAATTTTTAGGGTATTTCAGTTGATGAACTCACCAGTGACGCGAATCAACAATTGATGACACTTAATGGAGCCTCGCCAGCAACCATGTCAAATGGCAGTAGGAGAAAGGGAGTTAATGAAAATGGTATGCCAGTAACTCGAGTTCAACAGATCAGAAAGCAGTATAAATTAATAATAAAAAAATTAAAATTTCATAACCCAAGGCTCTGATGAAGACAATATTTAGAAAAGAAATTTTTAAAAATATTTCATAACCATTTAACCGTGGCTCTAATACCATTTGAAAACAAAAATTAATCATGTAATTATTCAAAATAGAATATAATACATGAATACAAAATAGGGAGAATAATAAATTAAGGTCTGACCTGATGAAGACAACATGATTGTCAAATGCATACTGCCTGAATCATAATGATTTCAACTCTCAATACCCAAGAGAGACTTTGAGTGTTAGACAGTCAGAGAAAGTTATCATAATTTTGTGTATCTCAAAATTAGGGTATCAGAGTATAATTTATAAGGTTTTATTTTAATAATATTAATTAATTATATTATTAAAATAAAATCCTCATAATCCTTTAAAATAATTTCTTATTTAATTATTTAGAGAAAATAATATTCATGGAACATCTGCTAGAGAAGTGGCCATGAAGTTTGATTGTAGTGCGAAATATCTATGCACAGGAATAAGATTGGAGGACACTTACCTTTGAGAATAAACCTGCAGAAGCTTCATGCAATCATGCTGCAGGAAGCACCTCTGGTTTAGTTCAACTCAATAGTTGTTTTTAGGATTAATGCCATAGAAAATATTGTATTACATTTCACTACGCCTCCATCTGTCGCAGAAATTAACTTCATGTAATATTTGTTATAATTTAATCGAGTCTTTGGTTTACTTTTACCACTCTACTTCATCAAGAATTGAGTAACAATTTTACAAGCGCGTAAGTAAATTTTCCTGTCTTGAAACTCATAAGCAAATATTAGAAATTAAATAATATTATATTTTCAAAAAAAAAAAATGTCTTTCGATGTTGTATAACAAACAAAACAGGGAAGAAAAATGACCATATATGGAAAAGTATACTGAAGGCTTCGAATATTATTACGTTATTAGTCTCAATAGGATTATGCTAAATTTACTACACAGCTGTTTGAGGATGCAACAAAAATGACAGAATATGGTTATTACAACTTAACAGCTTAACAAAAAAAATCCTCTCCTATCGAAAGTCGGTAGGAGGCAATATGTGTCTTTTTACCAACACAGGATTATCGAAAAAAATAAATAATAATAAAATACCTGAGTGCCACTAGATGGGGACAACCTGCGACATAATCACCTCTTGTCAACCCTCAATAGTATCGGGTGAACAAATTTGATCGGATTTAACCTCAACTTGTGGCTTGGACATAGGTTTATACCAGGCCATGAAACATGATTCAATTTCAAAACTTGACTCAGTTGAATTTGGCACATAACCGGACTAGGTTGAATTAGGTCATTTGAGGTTTTTTTTAGTTTTTTTGTATTTTTATAATTTTTTTTATAAACTTAAATTTAAAATTTTCTTTGTAAAAAAGAAAAAATTTTGGTCTATGTTTGATAAATGGAATATCTTATATTAATAAAAATTATTTATATTGAACACTAATTTAAAAAATAGTAATTTCTTTTTAAATGTTAATAATTTTATTAGAAAACAAAAAAAAATAAGAAAAAGCAAAAAAATAAAAATATATATGCTAAGTTTGGCCAATGCATTGTCTAGGATCATGTTTTACAAATTGGCCCTAGTTCTATTTTGACAATGTACATAACCTAGTCCGACCCAACTAGAGACAACCAAATAAGGCTGAATTGATTAGGTCAGGTGGATCAACGCACACCCGTACTCAATAGACCGAGTGTTGTATTTACCGGATATCTATGTACCATGTTTGACTCACATAAAGAGATGACATGCACACTGTTTTAGACAATGCATCCTTGTAAATAAGTTTACTCTGCTGAAATCTCAATTGTATTAAAAAGCCTAATGGCATTCCGCAATCTACCATTAGTCATTACTGTACAATAACTAATGTCAGAATTAAAAATACTATTTGATGTGAGCCTTAGTGTAGCAAATATATTTGAAATGGATACATCTCGTATTTAAAAATATTTGTACTTGTTAGCATAACATATTGATCCTTTTCATTGAAAAACAAGACTTGAATATGAATTTTGATCCCATGCTATAGAGCACATTTGCTGTATAATATAGATCGTCAAACCAATGTAGGATCCACAAATGATCTAATGATTCATACTGTGCAACACAATATACTGTACAGTATGAAATCTATGCTCGTTGAATAAAGCACTTGGAGCAGCATAGTATCTTTCGGAAGAGTTAGAAGTTCCCCTTCATATTAGAGTTATATCATCATCATAAACAAAATTACACAAACAAAAAAAATAGAAACAGAATATATTTTCTTTGCTTATTTATTTTGATTCAATTCATGAAACCCCTCCGAGGAGTTGATGCACTTACCTCTTTTCTATGTCTCATGCTAACTCAGTCCTTGGCTTGTGTTTGGTTAGCATGGAGCTGTGGTCAGAGTCTTTTGAGAATAAAGAACTTGAAGAGATTCCTTAGCAAAGGATATATGATGGAATCCAAACAAACTCAAGGAAATATATAAAGTTTAGTCTAATATATACTTCACAAAAGAATAAAAAAATAATTTAGTTCTTCACTTTTGGCCTTAAAATTAATTTAATTTTCTAAATATGCAAAATATTAAAATAGTCTTCTAAAGATAAAATTCATCAAAAAATAAAGATTCTCCAAAAATTATTTTAATCTTTCATAGAACCATATCCATTTATTTAGAGGATCATTTGCTTTTTTTTTTTTTATATATTTAAAGGACTAAATTAATGATTTAGACAAAAATAAGGAACTAAAATTATATTTTTCTCTTTTACAAACTACTAGCAGAGGAGAAATTCTCATGGAGTTCCCAAAGCCTACATTTACCTTACTGCAATGCTTATATCTTCTAGAACATCCCTTACTTCGAAACATTGAATTCCTTGGGTTAATGTTAGCGGAAAAGAATATGATCCATGCTGAAATCTTGAAATGGTTGCTGATGAAGCCCTATGAAATAACCTAAGAAATTAATTTTTCAAATTCGTTTGGGTTGTAAATAATTCAGGGGATATTAGACAAAAAAAAAAACTTAAGAATGTAGCTAATTAATTATTTTGACAAATGAAATTATATGTATAACATTTTAGATAAATTAGATAAGACTAATTAAATAGAAATGAACTGTCTGAAGACCCATAATTAAAAATAAATTTAGGTGATGGAAAAATACATAAATTAATATTAATATGGTGATAAATTGATCAGCTTAGCAAAGCCCCTTTTCTTAACCTTGTAGATTTGGCATTTGTTTTAATAGAAAAAAAATTCCTCAAAATTTTTGTTTACCTATTTAATAATATAATATATTAAAAACATGATGGTCAAACTCGTTTAACCTATATAAAAAAAAAGTGGATTAGATTTGAGACTTATTTAGAGTCATATCAACCTGTGCCATTTTAGTGAATTTGTGGGCTAGTTTGTTTAATTTTTTCATCGATTTTTTAATTTTTAAGATATTTGGCCCAAAAATAAAAGGACAGCCCAACTGGCCAACTCAATCCAATTCCATAAGCACTCAAAAAACTAAAAACTAATTCCTAAAATCATCGCTCAGTCCCTCAGCCCGTCTTGATCTTGCCCTTCTATCCTGATTCATTCGCACTTTGGCTTTGGCAGTCGGCGGTCGCTGCCGGTTACACAGGGTGCCGTTCGGCGTTCCCAGAAGGCAGAAGTAGCACTCTCAGTCTCAGAGCTCTCTCGCCGTCTCGCACGCTTCCGTTCTTTCTCCGCCGTTATCGGCCGTTCTTGCCCTGGACCACTGGTTCAGGTTAGTTCCTGACATTTACTCTCTTTGAAGTTTTCTCCTAGGAATTCTGTTGTGAAGAGTGGCTCGTGGTTTGAATTTGTGAGATGTCTTCATAGTTGCTGTGCTGAGGTTTTGTGTGTAGAAATTTTGGGATATTATTATTATTTCTTTTTTAAAATCTTAGATCTGTTACTGTTAGTTGCACAACACGTTTGAATGTGAAAAGCTTTAAGCATGCCCTCCCCTGGCTTCTTA
The DNA here is from genome assembly GCA_037074485.1 of Delonix regia. Taxonomy (NCBI): domain Eukaryota; kingdom Viridiplantae; phylum Streptophyta; class Magnoliopsida; order Fabales; family Fabaceae; genus Delonix; species Delonix regia. Next base: position 12,754,246 of record CM073459.1, read on the forward strand.
TTCGGGTTTGTTACGGAGATGGCAATGGCAACATTTGCTTACCAAAATTATAAGGGAAGATATTCACAAAAGATTTGATGTAGCGTTTGAATTAATGTAATTAAGAGGAAAATAAACCAAAAGATTAATTTTTGTATATGCATGCAAATACAAAACATATTTGGCAATACAAGTTAGGTTGTAGCTGCTTGTTTCACTGAAACTATACAAGGGGCGGTGTGGGGTTTACTTTCTTTGGAGAAAATATTTTGCAACTTCTTTTATTATGATTCTAGCTGATATTTTTTCATATTTTTTTTAAAATTTTTTGTGGATTAAATGGACTGGCCTACTTCAATTTAGTTTTAGAACTTAAGCTTCCGGCAGTTGTCATATAGACATTACGCAGATAACAGTGAAGGTAGCTCCTCTTTCCTCATTGTTCAAGAAATAGCTATCTAGTGTTTGTGGACTATTTTATTTTGAAGCAAATGCTACTATGTGACATGTTCTTTACATTCTTGTTTGTCATGAAGACAATGGAAAGTAAGCTGTGTTTAGAAGATAATGTTGCAGTTGATATATTAATCTGTTTCTCAGTTACTTTGCTTTGTTAAATTTGAGCCAGTAAATTGGGTTCTTTACACCACTCAAAACTCTTCAGTTTTTGAAACAAGTGATATTGAGTTTTGAATTGGTCTTCCATGGGTAAAATATCACAGTAGATTCACAGAAGCTGATATATAACTTATATTATTGCCTTGACATATGTATTAGATATAACTTTTTTCTGCTTCTTTACTTTTTTATTATGATTTTATCTGTTATGATTCTCATTGTATGTATAAGATCCTTTTTCTGTATGATTAAACTTGAAGATGTTAATTGGCAAAATTTTTTCTTTCCTTAATTTTTTATGGGAAATGACATAGCTGATATCACTGGTTTGTTATCTATAGTGATATTCCTTATTATACAATTTTGTATGACTAGAGTAACTTTTTGGGTGTGTAAAGATCCTCAGCAGTATGATTACCTTTAGAATGTTAAATGACAAAATTGCTTTATGTTTTTCTTATTAGAAAAAAAAGATTATTTTTTATTGTTATAATTTTTTGTCAATGAAATTGCTTTTGTTTTCAAAGCTGAACTTCATTTATTTCTTTTTGTTAATTTTTTATTTAGTACAATCAAGTATTTAGTTTTCAAAAATTATTATATGTACTTGTAATATTTATGAGGACAAACATGATTGGTTATATTATTTATTAGTAGGAAGTAAGGGTGGGGAATATGAAAACAGGAATTCCCCACTATAATGGGGGATACATCAGCGTTTGTTTGTGTAGTTGTAAGTGGCAGGCGGAATGGGTTTTAGGTATTGAGCAGGGACAGTGATGAAGACTATTTCTCTGCCCCAACTACTATTAGGGATTGTTGCTTGGATGGAAATTATTTAGATGATAAGTTTCTTCTGCAGAAAAATATAATGATAGAATATACAATAGTTATACATAAATTATTACTATTGTGATTTAAAAAACGGTTAAAGTAATTGTCTATTCTTGTAACTATTACTATTCAAGATATTAAAATTAGCAAATTCAAAATCATAGGACTTTGAAAGATCAAGAAAATACAGTGGCCCAAAAAGAAAAAAGATCATGAAAATACATGTTCCATATTGCATTCTCGTTCCTTCTTGAGGTACGTAACGCATTACAAATAAACTCTATTGCATGCCATGATGACTTGTTGAATTGTTTACTTATTGATTTTTTCTAAGTATTGTTCATTTTCAAATGATTATGTATTTTTCTTCCCATGTTTATCAATTAGTTACAAGGTGCTTATTCTTGCGATGATATTTTTCATCTAGGTGTTTGACCATGTTTCCAAATGGTTGCACTGTGTCCCAATGTTCACCTGGAGCTTGTAAGCCCACCCTACCATGTAGACCTGTCTTCTCTTGCAGTTCTCAAATGCCAGCTATGGCTGCTGTCTCAAGCATTCAGAGTTTGTGGCGGCCTAATTTAGAATGTAAACTCTGTTTGCCAAAAGGTACATGGCTTATTTTAGTTATTTGTTAACTTGTTAATTTCTTTTTATTTAAGATGACATAAATTATTGGGCTGGGACTACACTTTCTTTTTTCTTAGCTTGCAATATGGCAGTAATGTCATTCTAGAAAGTTTTAATCGATTTTTTCATTTGATGTTTGGATAAATTGTTCCTCAATGGTTTTGGTTTGAGATTTGCTAATCTTACATGGTTACACTATCAAAAACCTTTTGATTGGGAGTGTAAAAATGCTATTGAGAATGTTCTAAGTCAGGCATTTGTCTTCTCTAAGCAATCTTGTAATAATCATCCTTGATATTTGTTATTAGCTTATTGTTCATTTTAAATTTCCTTGACAGGAAGGCCATTCTCAAACATTTCTGCTGCATCAAGTTTGCATTTTACTGGGGGTCAAAGTCTTGGTCTCCAATTTCTCGCAATTCCCTTGACACCTGGTCAACGCAGGTCTTGTATGGCTCCTCGAGCATCCAAGGATGTCCCATATAGTTTCCGTTTCCCACCAATGATGAAAAAACCAAGCTGGTTTTGGAGGACCCTAGCATGCCTCCCATACCTCATGCCTCTCCATGAGACATGGATGTATGCTGAGACTGCATACCATCTTCACCCCTTTTTGGAAAACTTTGAATTCTTGACATACCCTTTCCTTATGGCGATTGGGAGTCTTCCCGGCTGGTTCCTCATGGCGTACTTTTTTGTCGCATATCTTGGAGTTGTGAGGAGAAAAGAGTGGCCTCACTTCTTCCGGTTCCATGTCGTGATGGGAATGTTATTGGAGATCTCCCTTCAGGTGATAGGGACTGTGAGCCGTTGGTTGCCTCTGGCACTCTACTGGGGTAAATTGGGAATGCATTTCTGGACAGCTGTATTTTTTGGTTATCTCTTTACAGTGTTGGAGTGTATCCGGTGTGCTCTTGCCGGTATGTATGCAGATGTTCCTTTTGTCTGTGATGCCGCATATATTCAAATCCCATATGATTAAGGAAGATGTAGGAAGTGACCCAAAAAAAGAAGAGAAAAAAAAAAAAAGGAAGAAGATGTAAGGAAAGGTTTACCTATATAGGATTTTGTATTTGTATCACAGATTTGTTGCACAGAACTAGTAAACCGTATGAGATTTCCTTTGGGCATGTAAGGATTAGTTTCTTTGTATTCTTGTGACCTGTTCTACTGATTCTTATTGCAAGGACACATCAGTTTTTGATCTTGTTCAACCCACAGGATTACTGAGACATCCTTAGCAAAGCCAGCATGCATGTCTGTATGGGTTTACTTTGGAAAAAATTACAGCTTATTAAGCTGTGGTTAGGTCAGGTGTAGTTTAACGATGGTGATGGGTAATGAGAATAGGCACCATTACAAGGTGGGCAAAGCAAAGGAATATTTTGGAATTCCTGCATATTCAATGCTTCCATATAGTTTTTATTTTCCCTATACTTCATATATCAAACTTCTAGGAAATAGAACGAGTAAAAGTAGCATGCATATCACCACGTAAACCAGATAAAAGATTTATAGAACATATAATTTTTCTTAAAAATTTTGCCCTCAGGGTGATTTTGGGATGGCTTGGAAGATTGCATTCGATCCCTGCGGTAACAATTCTTACGGCAGATATTGTATATAGGCTGTTAGCTTTACTTGTCAGTCTGTTCACTCCCTCACTGTGTTCCCACAAAGGTCGCACGTAAGAACTTCGCCTCATATCCCCTCCAGATATACCCCATCACTGTTTCATTTCGTACTGCATCTCCCCCTTCATTTATACCATAGTAGGAATAAGGAAGAAAACTGACAGCTGCTTTATTTTCGGGGTTTGGTTCCCGAGAATACTAAGCTTTCAAAATGGAATGTTTGAAGTTTAAATCTTATAATGGCATCAAAACTCAGACATGGCTTCTTCGGGAAAATCCATCATCGATCATAGCTTTTCTCATGGATCTTACAGTATCAAGCATAATGAATGTCAGCCTGGCAGATCTCCATCTTCTCCAAACAAACATGCGCATTCCCACTACTTGTGGTTTTTTTAACCTAAAATGACAAGAATGGAGAATCATGTGAATATGCAGTATGCCCTCGCATTCTCAGCCCCACCCACATGCTCCACAATCTTCGTTCTATATATCGCTATATAGATAGATAGATATATATATATATATATATATATATATATATATATATATATATATATATATATATATATATATATAATCCATTCTTGCGCTTACACTTACCACAAAAGTCTCTTTTTTTAACACTCCAAAAATTATTGAACTACATACCATGAATGCACCAGGTCGCTCTTCAGCCATCTCTATTGTATATTCAACGATACCATGACACGTTGGGTTACGTAGAACTCGCTGACGGGGTTAAAAGCATCAAGATCGCAGATGTAATTACTGCAACTTGTTTTGGGAGGGCCATGACAAGTGATGCAGCCTGTGCCTTTGACAATTTTGTCCATATCAGCGTCAGCTAAAAAATATTAGCAAATTCTAATATATTTAAGTGACAATTGATTTAGTTTATTAATTTTAATAAAATTATTTAAAAAAATAGTGGGAATCATTAAAAAAAGTATATTATTAGAATTGGCATACTATGTCAACTGTTACTTAAATATATCAAAATCGACTAATATCATTTCTAACGTAGCAAACATTGTAGTAGTTGGCCAATCAACATCTAATTATGCTGCCACATGGATTATATTTGCTACATGAGTATCACCGTACCGACTTCTTCACAATTATGGATGATAGGGACTTGTTTTCAAAATTTTTTGCAATTATGGGGAGTTGTTTTGAAAAAAAAAAAATTGTAGAGACTAATTTGCAAATACGAGCAAACTATAGGGATCAAAGTATTTTTTTTCTTTTTTAACGGTTTTAAAATATTATCAATTTTAGTACCTTAGCTTTAAATACTAAGTTAAATATTTTGTGATAGACATCATTAACCATTGAAACCCATTATAAAAAATATACTACAAGAGATCCGTGTGACTGAAAATCCAAGTCGATTAGATGTCAATGGTATATATTGTAACATTTGATCAAGTGTTACTGAAAATTTTCTTTCACAAACTACTTATAACGAAGCACTTATATTCAGAGGTGGAGAGAAGGGGGAGACACCGTATGCCATGGCCATCCTAAATTCTTATATATTATATATTATGTGATATATATATATATATATATATATATATTTGGGTATCAAAATTTATTTATTTTTGGTTCTGTGCTTCATAATTTTTTTTTGGTTCACGTCTAATGCTTTTATTTTTTATTCATGCCTCATTTCACACTATGCAAAAATTATTATATGTCTGTACTTTGCTAATGATTTTCTCTCCTATACTGTATATTTTGTTTATTTTCTTTGGTTTAGTTATTTTATATTTTCATATTTAGTGAAGTCTATTCTTAAATCTTGTAATTGAAAAATAACTGTATACACACAATGTTATTTATTTTTTATCATATTGACTTTAAATATATATATATTATATTAATTAAATACAATATTTTCCATATAAGGACTAACCTAGTTTGGAGATTGTATTTTGGTTTCATTATTATTATTATTTTGAAGAGAAAAATGAAAGAAATCTTCTTCGAGAATAATTTTGGAGACTGAGATAAAAATGGAGATTATATTGTCGCATAGTGGCTCCTCATACTCGTCAAATTATAAAAGTGTCATAATAAATAAATAAATAAATATTATATATATATATATATATATATATATATATATATATATATATATATATATATATATATATAGACACACACATACGCGTTTACTTTTTTTGGATAAAACTCAAGTTACAAGTTTAGGTTATGAATTGTCTCAACCTAACTAGTTAGATATATTGTACCAAATTATATATTTAAAAAAATTATATGCATTCAAAAATTCAAAATGTTATTATTCAAAAACAAAAGACAATTAAATTTTACCGTGCACTAAGATTGCACTAATTTATATATTAAAAAGATAATAAAATAATTTTATATATTTAAAAGAAAAAAATTAATCATTTGATCTTTAAATTTTATATCAATTTTTAATTTGGTCCTTGTACCTTTTTTTTTCCTCAAACGACTCCATATATATTGCAAAGGCTTTAAGAATGGTCCCCGCCGTTCAGATCAATTATAACACCATTGAGAGCTTGCTGAAGTGGCTCACGAAATTAATGTGACATGGGTGGAAGCAAATGTGGGAATACATGCCTTCAACAATGGTCATGGTATGAGCTTGAACAATAAAACCCAAATTAAAACAAAAAAAAAAAGCTTGTTCAATAGACTTAAACATGAAAAGATATGGATATGAGCTTGAACAATAAAGTTGGAAATAAAAAAATTTTAATTAAAAAAAATTATTTTAAATTTTTTTTTCTAAAATAAGTCAAATTTAAGTTTTTTAAAAAATTTCAAACGTGAAAAACTTAAATCAATACTTTTTTAGATAAAAAATTCTTATTATTTCAAAAAACTAATTTGATTATTAAAAAAAAATGTAAATTAAAATTTAAGATGTTAAAAATTAAAATTATTTTAATTTTAAAAAAGTAAAATATACGTATATTAATGAGATTAACTCAATTTTATTTAGGTAGATATACATAAAACTATAAATTTATGTGACGTGACATTTGGGTAAAAAAGGAATAACTAGTATCCATTATTAAAAGAATATAAATCAGTACAACAATTAATTTATATTTATAATTTATTTATATATAATTAGACAGTAAAAAATAATAAATAAAATGGAAATAAAAAAATTCAATTAAAAAGGCTCGATTTCATTTTTTAAACCAAACCCATCTATTTTTTGTGAGCTCGACTCATTTTAAAATGAGCTTGACCCAAGTCAAATAAGTACAAGCTATATATAAAAAAATTATAAATTCCATGTTGGTATGTCATAAACTACAATAAAATCAGTTACTTGTTTTTGAATAAAAGGTGATGGAGACATATGGCCATGCTGCTCCAAATTGCATTGAGACAGCCCATCTCACTACACTGAGACAAGCTTTTTTAACTGTAGTCATATAATTGATGCTAAGATTAAATTTTCCTATCATGGCTTCTCTCCATAAATGGTGACAACTTCCTCTGACATTGAAAACTCCCATAGTGACTTTGTTTTCATATTTGTTATGATTTTAAAATTTGAATTATCTGCATTTCTCTACCTCAATTTCTTTATCAACTTAGAAAATGATAAATACAAAAAGTTCAGATCATCATATTGGTGGCAAAGTTGATCAGTTTTTCTTCTTCTATTCTTCATTTTGATGTTTGACGTTAAAAACTAAGAATTCATGAGATTCTCTAGTGATTGAAAATTATTAACAAATTATTTTTTTTAATTTAACATTAGTAAAACTTAAATTTTTATTATCTTTCTAGTTACTAGAAAATCTCCGATAATCCGAATTGCTCAAGCACATACAAATGAAATTTCGTATAATGCAAGATGTGGTAATTAGCTTATTGTCAGAACTATTTTTTTGTTCAATTTGTTATTGTTTATTATTTTTCATTTGTAACAATCAGAACTATTTTTATTTTTTATGTCTATTGCTATAACGGCAACGAGAAATTTTATTAAATTTATCAATAAATCAAAATTTTCAAAAACTTACCATTTATTTGAAAAAATAGATATAATGGCAGCAAGCAATTTTATTAAATTTATTAATAAATCAAAATTAAAAAAAAACAACTTACCATTTATTTGATAAAATATATTTCACAAAGCTCAACTCAATCCAACTAAATATTATTTTTTAGAATATTATTCATAAAATTTATATTTATATTATTTACAATATAATTTATTTATGATAAATTTTAAAATACTAATTATTTTTCTTCCACATTTTAATTTTTTTCCTTTCTTTCTTTAAACAAACTTTCTTTACTAATAAAATTTTTGTTGTAATATTTAAATTTTGTTTAAGAAAAAAATAATTCAACCTAACCTAATTAATCCCGACCCAATCTTGTCCACAGATCAAAGCGAAATCAAATCCTAAAGTCTGAAAAAATAACCCATTGATAAATCAAATCAAGTACTTCGTCTTGTTTCATCATAAATTAGATCAAGTACTAAGTCTTGTTCGAACTCACCTCTACAAAAAAACACCCCTAACAAATATATTTACCATTTATTTGCGTTCGGGACTCACTTTTAACTTATATAGCTATTGACTCATTCTTGGGTGAGTCACTAGTCAATGTACTAATCTCCCAACTTTACATGACTGTTCTATGAAACAATTAGCTTCAAACTTCAATTCGGCTTTATGACCATTTCTTTTTCTAATTTCTATCCATAACTGTACTCTTGAAAAGCAGAACCAAAAGCTAAACCAGGGTGAATATACAGAGTATTTCTTCCATGTGAACGTTTGCTATAATCTACCCATAGGGAAAAAGACAGATCTTTCATCATTATAAAAGCATAAAAGTAACAGACTTTGAAAATGGAAATGTACTCTCTTTGATACTTCTATTGCATTTCTTCAGTTTTTCACAGCATAAAGCAACATCTCAAGGCCTTACAACAATTACACAACCATCCACCCACATCAACCTTTCTTCTTATAAAAGGGAGAGAGAGAGAGAGAGAGAGAGAGAGAGAGAGATAACAATGGAAGGTGTAATAGTGAATCCAAAACCAGCAACAAAAGAAAAAGAAAGGAGGCAAAATTCTCAGGTGGGATCTTCATTTCTCTTCTGAGGCCCAACCTATTTTTCTTTTCTGTTCACAAAGGCAAGAAATTAGAGAAGAAGATTCACCCAATTCCTCAGAATCTTCAGTGTATTATTCTTCTTCTCTGATAGTTCCAATTCCTTCAGCTTGTTGCTCATCAAAATTGGATTATTTGACCACTTTTTGTTTGAAGGATTAGGGAATTAGGCCACTACAACAGTGCCAGTTCTTACAGACTTATTGGGTGAAGAGTTTTGGTTTGTCTCAGACTGTCTAACACCGCGTTTGGATGAAAGCTTCCAGCTTTTCTCCTTCGATTCATCTATCTCTATCTGTTCTTGTCTGCACTCTTTGCTACAGAACGGTGTGTTCCCTCTGCAAAATCCAAAAACATTCATCAGATTCAAACACCAAACAATTCCCCATCCATCCACATAAAGTTCAGCCTCAAATTGAAAAAAATGAAAAGAGTAAATACACAAGTTGGTCTAATTCCTTAGGTTTCAGTTCTTGATTTACTTAGACTAATTTATACAGATATTTTCTTAAAAAAATTTCATAATCAAAGAGGGTTCCTCTCCAACCCAGAGAATTACCCAAAAGCTCTATGTTTCTGCTAGATCTATAAATATAAACATGAGATGCAAGGAAGATAACGAACCTTTACTTTTTCTTCTGACACAAAAATAAACGAAATTAAAGTCAAAGACAGCAAAATCTGCATCTGGGTTTTGCTATACTAACTGTTATATGCAGGAGATTTGGATATTGAAACTGAAATCAGAGAGAGAGTAAACCTGTACATAAAGATGTCTCTGTTATGACCAAGGGGTTTCCGGCAAAGAAAGCAAGCTTCGAGGAAGTGAGGCTCGTCGTATTGATCTTCAAATCCGGCGTAGTAAAACATGCTCGATCTCGAAGAAGAGGAAGAAGAAGAAGGAGAAGAAGCAGAAGCAGAGGAAGCCATTGGAGAGTGAGGAGGAGAGAGGTGAATTCGGAGAAGCAGCTGGCAGTTATATAAAGACCGGTCTGGAAGACTTAGAAGATATCGTCTACTGCACGGACCACCCGATGCTCCTGCACCTCTGCAATCATGGACTTTTGTTGGACATTGCTTTAGGAATTTTAGATAATTTTATAAGTTTTTAGTGTTCTAATTTTTTGTTTGACTCAAAGTTAGACGTAAAAAATTGTTATTTAGTTCATAAAATTTTATTTTTATTTTCAGAAATTAATTAGGGTATAATATTTTTTACTTTAATCAAAATTTATAGGAGCAATTTTGTCCGTAAACATTTTTATTAAATCTTAATTTTTAAATAATTTTTCGCTTTTTTAAAAAAATTAATAATTTAGGTTATTAAAAAATAGCTAAATTAATAAAATAGTTTTATTATGGTGATAAATTTATCATCTTAACAAAGCCCCTTTGGTTAATTATGCAGATCAAGTTTTCATCTCTTTTATTCACGAAATTCTTTTCTCAAAATTTATAATTGCCTATTTGATAATAAGATAGGCAAAAGAAAAACAGTTAAACAAAATTTAAATGAATAAAGCACATTTTTTTTATCCTTCATTTATAAAAAAATTATTATTTTAGTCCCTCACTTATTGAAATTCTCAAAATAATTTTTTATTTTTTAAAAATTACCAATTTGGTCATTAACTTTTTTTAAAAAAATATTAAATTTAGTCTCTTAAATTTAGAGTTTAATATTTGACACATAGACTAAATCTAGTAATTTTTTTTAAAAATAAATGATTAAATATGATATTTTTTAATAAATGAAAGATTAATTTAAAAATTTTTAATAAGTAATGGACTAAAATAATAATTTTGTGATAAGTAAAAGACAAAAAGTTTATTTTTCTCAAATTTAAATTATAAAAACACATTAGTTAAAGAAATTTTTTAACCTAACAATTGAACACTTTTTTTTAATTTATTCAGATATTATATTTATATTTTAAAACTTATTACTTAAAATTTTATTTTAGTCTTGTAATTATGTACAAATAATTTTTCATCTTCTGAATTACTCACAAAGAATATTTATAAAATCTAGAATGTGAGAGTGCTTATTAAAAACATTATTTCATTCAGAGCAAAAGGATGCGTGGACTTGATTGGTTGGGAACAATCAAGCAATCGTGCGTCAGGCTGTACCCGATCCTCGCCCCTTGAATGATGGGCCTCGTTAAAAAACCAATGGCGGTCTCGAAGTTCACAGTTCGTGGCAGACTGCAGTTCATGCATCTTCGCACTTTTTTCCAAAAGCCCTCCCTTTTTATCATTTAGCCCTTTATCTTTTCAATATTTGTACTCTTCCCCTGAATTTCTGGCCTTCCTTACATTTTAGTCCAACCCTGTCTCAGTTAGACTTGTTCACTTCGACTATGACTTCGAACAGAATATCATATTGTTTTCCCCTTTATATATCATTATTTGGTGGGTTTAGGTGTCCATTTGCCGCTTGTTTCAAGGAACATATATATAAAATTGCAATTAGAAAATGATGAAAGGTTGAAGTTATTGAAGAGAGGCAAAGAGAATAATTATAGGTATTCAGATTTGTTATATACGTCGTTCGTGACAAAGTGATGTTGAACTTCGCAATATTCAATGGCCTAAGAATCTTTCCTTTGCTTGCCATGTTTTTTAAGACCTAACTTGCATGTGAGGCCTATATTTTGCTATATACATGGCTTCGTCACAAGGCTTATTTATATATGTGGCATTTTGAACGCTTACATTATAAAACATTGTTAAGTTCAATGGTTCTTATATATAAATACATATATATATATATATATATATATATACACACACGATGGTGTTGAGATGTTCTCATTAAAATATTCATATAATTAATGAAGAAAAACTTTTCCAAATGTAACTAATTATGAAGTGTTTAGGTTCATTGGATGGTTTTTTCTGGGACCATATGACACGAGTAGGAATCATCATGGCAATGGATTGAAGGAGGGTTACAAAGAATTGAGGATATTACAAAGCTACGTGAGCTACTCCGTAAAAAAGTACTTTTGTGATCCTTATATGGTAGTTAAAAATGCAAATAACATTATTCCTCTATGCCAAACGTATAAACCTAATTTAGATGTCTAAATTGTGTAGATTTTATTTTATACTTGACTTTGTAATTTTTCTTAAACTTCAATTATTTTTTTCATTTGTTATTTTCTTAATTATTAAGTAGTTTCTTTACTTGACATTTTCATAAATATTAAATAGTTGCTTAATTTATTATTTTTATAATAATTCTTTTATTTGTTATTTTTCATAGACATTAATTTAATTCTCTAATTTGTTCTTTACTTAAACACTAAATTAATGATAGGCCATAACTACTATATGACATTGTAAATAATATTGAGTTTTATCTTCTTTACTAGTGAAGCACACTTACATTTGCACTAAGAATTTAATATTTTATTAAGGTAAATTTTTACTTTATGACGATTTCAATTTTTATTTTTCAAGCTTAAGAATGAGTTTCGTAGTGATAATTGTTACGTGAATCAAGTATGTTGTTGCATTTCAGTCTTTCAAGTTGGGGTTCCGCATCACTATATCATCAAAATTTAATTAGATAGTATGTGTTTTAAGGGAAATTAATAAGTTCACATTGACTTGCGCAATAACCAATTATTTTAGATAATTTAATTAGAATGGATTTTTTTTCTGCAACATTATATTATTATTATTATTTCATGTTAATTTCATAAAATTTTCTTTATTTTTACATTAAAATATTACCAAAATTAAGTCTGAATTACTTACAAATTTTAAAATAATACATCACATTATATTTCATTTTAAAAACTATATTAATCAATAAAATGTCCAATCCAATTAATATAAATTTCCCTGTTTGCATTATAAAATTTTTGTGTTGCAAGAACGAACAGAGTAACGAATATAATTAGACAAAATAACCTTATAGATCTGTAGTCGCATGTTAATACATTATATATTTACACACTCACTTCTTACTCATGTAGAATATAAAAGTATTACAAATATGTCCCAAGTAATGTAATATTAAATTCCTATTCTGATTTTACCACTCCATATAAGACTTCTTTTATAAAAAAAATATAACTAAAAAAAAATCACCTAACATCATACACATATACATACATACATACATACATACATACATACATATATATATATATATATATATATATATATATAATGTGTAAGTTAAATTTTAGTCCCATATTAAAGAAAAATTTTTAACTTGGTCCCCCTGAATTCCTATATGTATATATATTATAGTGTGTAATTTAGATTTTGACCCCACATATATGAAAGATAATTTTTATTTAACCTATTAAATGGTGACTTTAAAATAAGAAGAATTCAACTTTTCTTTTTAATTTTTTTAAATGTGCTTTTATGCTTTGTTCTTTATTCATCTCTACATTTTATTTTAAATATTCAGTCATAACATTATACTTTTTACTTATTTAAAGCATCTATCTTTCAATCTATACAGTTTTCACTTAATCATATACATATGCACAACTTTAAGTAGATTTAGCACTCAGCATTACTATTCACACTTTACAACTTCATATTATATTCTTCAGTTTAGTTTTTTTTTTTGTTTATACATTCTCTTCATTCCGTGCAAAACTACTACTTATATATACTTTATTAATAAATTTTTCTATTATATTAGATTATTTGTTTAACTTTTTAATTTAAATATTAGTTATTACATCTATATATATAATAGTTTTTTCTTATTACTTGTACTTCATATTTTATTATTAATTAATGTTTTATTTACATTGTGATAATAAATTTTAAAGAAAAGGAGTGTGTTTGATTTAATTATTTTATATTTTTATTTTTATTGAATGTTGAATATTATAATTGAAAAAATGAGTATACTTACACAATATTGTTTTTTTATAATAATATTAATTAATAATTAAATAAATAATATATATTATTTAATTAATTATTAATTTTTTTATATAATATGTTAGTGTTTAGTTAATTTTTTGTCCCTAAAGATAAATTGCCGGCTCCTCTCCTCTATATATATATATATATATATATATATATATATATATATTATAAACTGTGAAGTTGAGTAGTTTAAGATTTAGAATTTGTAATTTCCAATAGATACAATAGATTTGGTAAGGTCACTAGTAAGTCAACTCTTTAAAGAACACGTAGCACCACGTGTAGGGTTTATAATAACTAATTAAATCAATACCAAATATTTAGTTAAAATTTTCACCATTCTCAAATTTTATTTCATTATTTGGTCTCCGAAGGGAAACCACGTGTCGTGCGGCATTCAAACAGAGAAAGCGAACAACAGTGTGACGAGAACGAGAGTTTTTCAGGTAATGGTGGGGCATGAAATGAATTTCTCGAAACTACGGGGACTTCCAGAAAAACCAACCATTCTCTTATTGCTAGTCATGCCAAAAAGCAAAATCCACGTCAGCGAAGGGTAAGTTCTGTAATTTCAACGACAACGGAGGGGACAGTTAGGTCCACCCCAATCGCATCAAACAAATAACGTCAAAAATAGTACGTCAATCTCTAGTTTGTTATTATATTATTATTTTGATCTATTATTTATTTTACTATTTTAAAATGGTATCTATTAATTAAAATTTTTTTTAGGCACATATAATAATAATTTAAAAAATAAATGATTAAAAGTGATACTTTTTTTATGACTTCTTGAAAGAGTAAAATATGATCACACACCTATAGTAAAATTATTAATTTGATATCTTATTTATTAAAAAATTTAAAATAATCACATATTCAATAAAAAAAATATTACATTTAATTTGTCATTTTTAAAAATTTATTTAGTTTAATCTCTCAAATAATCCTAAATTTTAAATTTAAAGCACTAATTGTGATAATTTGGTCATATACTTTTATACTTTATGACAATTTGATTCATTACAAATTAATTTTGTGACAAATTAGTTTCTTACAAATTTAAACTAATACAACATTAATCATTTACAAATTTAAATTTGTACAAAAAAAATTTTTCATTTGAATTAATGAGAAACTAATTTTTATGATAATTTGTAAGAGACCAAATTGTTTTAAATTGTAAAATTGGGGATCAATTTGATTTTTTTTTTTAAATGAGAGGCTAAATGTTATATATTCTAATAAATTAAAAATTATTTTAAACTAATAAAATAATAATTTAGTAATAAGTGAGAAAAAAAAAACTCTTTTTAAATAAAAGGAGTGAGGACTATAATGAAATTGTAGTAACAAATCAAGAATCAAAATAATATTCTCTCAAAAAAAAAAAAAACAAACAAACAAAATTCAGCGATCTCTCTAGAGAGTCCCACCATCAATCAGGTTTTGGCCATTGCTTTCTCCAATTCACAAACAAAGCCAAATTAAAAATGAAGAGTAATGAGAGGAAAAGGCCAAGTGTGGACCCCACGCCCCAGAAGAAAGGGCGAAAGCAAAGTCGGAGCTGACTAGGCGTGGGACCCCATACCATTCAGAAACCGACAAATACCATCCGGGGGTGGGCCCTTCCTGACGTATGGTCTCGCTGGCGCTACTATTCCATTTCCAATGAGTGTCCTTGTCTTGCGGCCCCACAACTACTGCCCGTGAGTTGAGGTCAGCCACTCTGTTCCTGCCTTGTGTTCGCTGCCCGTTACACGTGTAGTTGCCTCAGCTGCCCCAGCGCACCAAACGTAACGTGGAATGATTACACGTGCAACTCGGAGGATTCTGCGTTCCCTTTTCCTCTTTCCTTACGGTGTAGGAGAGTTGAACAGTAAAATTTTGAGATTTAGATTTAATGGTAGAAAAATGTATAACGGTTTAAATTAATTTGGATAATTATAAGCGGTTAAAAAATTATTTTTTAATTGAATATAATTTCAAATTTTAGTCTAATTACTTAGATAAAATAATTATATAATTATAAAAAATATTAACTCAAAATTTTGCAGACTCTTAAATTGCTTTTACATTTGTATATAACAATAATAATAATAAAAGTTATTTGTAATTTTTAATTACTTTTTTTTTGTATTATTTTTAATTAAAATAGGATAAATATATAATTTTTAATAATATTACAGTATATGTGTAATTATTATAAATAATTATACATATTTTGAATTAAATTATAAAAAAATTTATGTAACTCTATATTTTTGCTATGTTATTTTTAATTTAAATATAATAAGTATATGATTTTTTTAATTATATTATGATACTTATATTGTTGTTATAAAATATCATTTTAAATTTAATTATATATTTTTTACATTATTATTGGTCATTTATGTTATTATTTATGCTTATCATATTTTAATTAAAAATTTTATGATAAAATTTAAAGGATCATGTCTAAATGTAATCTTGTAATAAATACTTCTAAGTTCCTATATAATTTGTTTTTAAAAAGTGAGAGAGAGAGAGAGAGAGAGAGATGAAGTCTTGATGAAAAGATGTAGCAGAAACGGAAATTTACGCATTGCTCTATTCGTGATGAAAAATAAATAAATTAATGAGCACAACAATAGTAGGTCAATGATAATGTTTTTTTATGTTCATTTGAGTAATTTTAAATTCTAATTTTAATAGAAACAAATATTATAAATTATAATACAATAGTAAAAAAAATTAATAGAAAGTTTGCAACACCAAACAAGTTATTTTCTTTTCTTTGTTAGGAAATACAACTTAAGAAAATCACTACATATATGTACCTTACTATATTTCATACTTCGTAGTCCAACGAATTTTAATGCATTTTTGTTAAATTTTAACATGCTGATGCACATTTCAATATATTTCCTAATTTTTATCCATTTTTAAAATACCAAATTTTATCAACATTATTGTCAAATGGCCCAAAAAAAAAAAAATCAATGGTGAAAATTGCGTCATGGTAGGTCTATATTTATTGCGTTTGGTTTAAAGTTTGTAAGATTTAAAAATTTATTTATATATTAAAATAGGAGTTTGTCAAATAAATATTTTTGTTTAATTTAAATTTTTGACTTTTTCTAAAATTATTTTTTTCTCTTATGAATCTCCATAAACGAAAACTTTTTTTTCTTGGCTGAATTATATTAACAGTAAATCATATGTAAATCACAAACATGAAAAATTATTTTTGATAAAAATCAAAGATTGAAAATCAAATTAATTCAAAATTACTTTTACCTAACTTGAATTTAAATATTACATTGATATAACAATTAATATAATTAAGTAGTTTATCTTTTAAAAGAACATATACTACGTATAAAAATTATTTTACCAATAAAAATGATTTAATTTTCTTATAAATAAATATTAAATAAAAAATTAAAATGATTTACTCCTAAAATAATTTTTCAAATCAAGTTCGCGTGCGATTGGAGAACTGTGCAACTTTGGTCAATTAATTTGTTTTTCTTTCGTTTTTGTGAAAAATATTATATCAATTATCAGTTGCGACACGTGTTTGCAACAATTTAATAATAATACGAGCAGTAAGTGAAGACTTGGTCTCTTTTATTTATTTAATATATAAATTTGGATATAAATAAGTTAATAAACATTTAAAAGATTTAAATTTTAGCTTAATAGTATTATATTTATTCTATTCTAAACTTTATATATATATATATATATATATATATAATTTGGCATATATAGAAATAAAATAACTCAGATTGCATTATAGGAGTTAAGAACTCTATTAATAGCCGTTTAACATATTTTATTTATTAGTATAATTTTGTAAGAACAAATTTTATGTAATAAGTCTAAAACTCTGTATATTATAATATTTTATGAGTAAGTAAACTTAGAACTAGAAATTCAATAATTCTATAAAAATATAAATTTTTATCTATAAAATTTGATTGCACAAATAAAAATAAAAGTTATAATACTATATTTTTTAAAAAAATTATTTTTAAATTATCATTTTAATATTTTTTATTTTTAGAAAGTCAAATTAATTTAAAAATAAGAAATTAAAATTGTATTTTCCTCGTAGTCATCCACTAAAAGTCAACGTCCATTATTGGTAAAAGTTCACATACATATAATAATATATTTGTGCAAAAGATTTTAAATGAAAAATTAATCATGCTTATTAACCTATTGATTTGATATGTGCTTTAAGACTTTTTGGTGTCTTGCCCCAATGATAAATATCACAAAAAAATGTTATATAAAAGTATATTGTCAATCATACAATTTTATTTTTAAAATATACTGGATAATTATGTTATAATGTCCAATTAATTATTACTTTTTCTTTATTTTAATATTTTGATATATATTTTATGAGCATAAAAATAATTAATTACATTTATTTTATCATTTTCTAGTAAAATAATTGCATATAACTTGATGAACATCAAATTGAACAAGAGACTGACTTGGGTTAAGGAGTTCCATTTGAGTCAATTACTCATTTTATAACTAAGAAAATTTATGTCATGCTTATTCAATAATCCAAAGTGGAATCAGACCATTTAGGGTTTAAGCTCAACTTCTATATAAAGCCCAAATTTAAGTGAGACAATTTAATCATGTACTATAACGTAATGTGAAAAGTCAACCATGCATGTGATGAAAGTTGAAATAAGTATTCTGATTGTTGGTTTAGTATAAGTTAGGTAAGCCACGTTGGATTGAAAGTCTAATTTATGTGTATTTCTATGCATGTTTTTTCAAATTAGATTAGTAATTAAGTGAATATTGGACTTATGCCATAAGGGTTGTTCTTAGTTATAAATACAAAACTTATCAATGAGAAATGCAACCTTGAGTGCTCTCAAATTTGGCCTAGCCTCTTATATATGAACTTCTTATTTAAGTTTTCTAAACTTAGTGGTAAAATTATCCTTAATTCTTATCACTCTCCATCTTTTATTTTAGAATGTGGCGAATTAAACCTAATATTATTGAGTGTAGTGTGCAAACTTATCATTCGATATTATTATTTGTTTTATCTTTTCTTTTTCATTTATTTGTATTTTGGAATTGGTCAATCTGAACTTTCTTAAAACACATTATTTTTTGTATCAAAGCCCCAGTTGCTAGCGGGTAGAGAGAGAAACACTTAATGGTAAGAGAGAGAAACAAGTGAAAAAAGTGTTTAAAGTGAGATATGGCTAAAAACAATACTACCAATGTTCCAATAAGGCTTTCTTTAGAACAAGTTCAGATTATAGGCATACAATAAAGTTAACAAGAAATGAGAGAACAGTTGATTCATATAAAGTAGACAATTACAAGATTGACTATTCAACAACCTCTATAACAGCGTAATCATTAAACTTTCATTGATTATGAACGTGATAAGAAAACAAAAGATAAAGTTGATGCACATAAACAAAGGAAGTAGCAGCGTGACTTAGGAAACAACATCAAATTAATGATTCTACTATTCAAAGAAATTAACTCACCAAAGGAGTACTTATGATTGATTAGTTTTGAAAAATGGTTTCTTATTGCAAATGGATACTTAAAGGAGAATCATTAATTAAGAATTATTTGAAAAACCAACCTCTATCTTTACTTATTAAGTTTTATGCCCACTATCTCCATTTCTTACAGTAAAATTTAAGGCCAAAAGAAAAAAAATCACACCTCTTTTTCCCTTGCAATCATTTTTTACTTTTATAAAGAAAATTAAAGAATTGGTTCCAAACTTTAAGAAACTATAATTAATGGATTAAAGTATGCAATTTTATCCCAATTTATATAGTTAGAAAGTTTTATGAGATACCAAAATCCTTGGATTGTACACAATGGATACTATTATTAAGAAAATAATATATAGAAATCATGAAGCTTTGTCACTATCATGATTCATGGAAATTTAGTGTTTGACATGCATAATTCAAGAATTTCTGATAAGTTCCACCATGGTCCTACACTTTCTTGTTTCTCTTCAAGTATGGGATCTTCATTTTCCCTCCCACTAGTTGTCCTATGTATCCAGACGACGTCGTAAATAGCACATAAGCTAGAGGAAGAGTCTATTACTTCTGTATCACTTCTTTGCTCACATATTAACAAATTTATATACATTATTAGTTCTTATTCATTAAATCAACTCTCTGTCTAAATATCTAATATTCACTCCCATTTGTAATGAAGTAAAAACTTGTTTCAATCCTTAACATATTGGGTACGTGAATAGTAAAGCTCGTATTGCTATGTAGTAGTTAATTCATTATTTTCAAAGTCCTACTTCGCTTGAAATAGCTAGTTTTAAGTTTCCAAACTCGTAGAAATACAAGTCATTTATCTTGGTTACAACACAGCATCAAATACTTTTTTTGCTAATTATGTTTTTTATATTGTATCTTTGAAGAGTCTGTTTTCTTTTAAAAAGAATTTGTCAATATTTCTAAATTGGTGAGGCCAAATATTCTTTAGAAACAACATAGGTTTGCACAACTCAAACTAAATATTTTTATCAATATAATGACGTGACAATTATAAAATATTTATTTTTTGTCTAACATAATTTAATAAAGCAATTAAATAACATCTCATTATTTATTGAATGTGATACTACTAATTTATTGTATAATTAGTCATGTTCAATCATCTTGATTTTTATGTTACAGTCAACAACCTTAATGTTGACAATGGAAGTTTTAATCGATGTTGTAACACCAAATCTTGCAAGTTGAGTGACAATGAAATAGATCTACTTACTGCGGGGGATATATATTTTCTATTAATAAAATAAACTCTCTACATACTATATTTGTCAAAAATAAAAATAAAATTAATTTATCAAAATCAAATTACAATATTATAGTAACATTTATTACTAATTTTAGGTAAACATTAATTATTTGACCTAAAATAGATTAAATTTTTTGTTGAAATGTATATAAAAAAAGTTAGAAGAGTCAAATATAAATTTTTAATACCAAAAAAAATATCAGATGGAATTTCACCAAACGTTATAAAAGATCATATTAATTTACTCAAAATAAAATTATATGGCTTTAAAAAAAAATCGGTGCTGAATAATATAAATTTAAGAAAAGTGAACTCATTTAGTTTTTCGAAGTGTAATGAACTGCTCAGTGTTTTAATGGAGGGTGGTTGGGCCTCCTTGTTTATCTTCCCATGCAGAGTTGTTAGCCTATTCTTTAATTTGGAGTGGCCCAATTGTCCTTTTCATTTCCTTTTTCTTTACAGATAAACTTTTGGTAGAATTAGATTTAATTTTTATTTTTGGATACATTTATGAATCATAGATATTATTTTATGAAGAATCAATTATATGATATTAAATTATAAGGAGCGTCCACGTATGATAGATTTCTAGTTTGTTGAAACAAGTTGTAAATTATCAAAATATCCTGAACCCTAATTTTTGAATTAAGAACTTGTGAATCCAGACCCCTTACAATTACTTTTAGTTGTTACAATTTTGCAAATAGGTTATTCGTGTCCCTTGTTTCATCTCCACTCTTTACAGAATTTTCTCTCATCCCCATTCCCTACCTACGAGGATACTGATCCCCATAAAGATCACAAATTTTTTAAAAAAAACATTACAAGAAAATCATGTTAATAATTTTTTTTTAAAAAAGTAAACATACTGAAAAAGAAAACAAATTCAAAGTTTAAGCACCTTATTTATGTTATTCAATAAGCTCTAACCAAATTAAAAATAAAAAAAAATTACAAATGATAAGTTTTAAACATGTCCTAAAATTTTAAAAAACTTAAAGAAATAATAATTTTAACAAAACTAAAAATATTAAGTTCAAATAGTTTTGACATCAAGACATGGTAGTATTAATTGAAACAATTTCTTTTATATTGGAGATCATAGTTGTCAAACTCATGAGTTTATTATTCGAATTTATGAGTTTACGATTATACATAAAAAAAACGAGTCAACTTGTTATAAACTCGGACTTAGTACAAACTCAAGTAAACTCGTGAGTTGACTTATCGAATCTACCGAGTTTACGATTTTAACATGTCAACTAGCTTGTAAAGTCAGCAATATAAATAATTTAAACTCAAAATTAAATAAGATATAGGTAAGCTTCTTTCCCATAAAGCATTTACAATTTATTTAATTACAAATTTGAATATGCATAAAAAATAATAAAATTACATTTAATATGTACTTATTAAATTAAATAAAATAAATATGATTTAATTAGTTATATTGAATAATTATTTATGTATGACCATCGTAAAATATTCATGTTGAGTATTACAAATTATGAAATATGAATAGTTTTTATTTGATTAAGTATAATTTGAATTACATTTGAATAATTTTTAATGTATATAGTATTTAAACTATAAAATTACATCTTTTGATAACTATTTATTAATTAAGGCTTTACGTTACGAGTTTATCTCTCTTTTACGAGTTTACTTAAACTTGCAAGTTTAACAACCTTGTTGGATATAGTTATACTTTTAATTTTCTGTATTCGCAAGAGAATTCACATTTTCCAAATTTGAAGATGTAATAAAATTATTACTAATAATACATGTATATAAAAATTTTATAAATGTCAAATTGTTCACGAAAAGGATTTCATGGAGTGAGGAGCATGATCCCCATATCTATCCCCAAACTATTTTCGAGAAGATTTTTCTCCATCCTCATCCTTATGAAAAAAAAAATCTCTAAATATGAGTCTCCAAATAAGATAGTCCTTACAAAAATCTTAGTATAAGGACTTTTTACTATCCTTAGTCATCTAATGGTTGATATTAAAATAACTGTAAATTTAACGGTCACTATTTAAAGTTTAAAAATCAAAATTGATAATTTAAAAAAATTTATTCAATAATTATAAATAATTTAAAATTTTAATTTAACAATTGGTCTTAAAATAATTGCACTTGCTCTTAAGAGACAAACTGCAAGGAGATCCAAGTCCACACATGTATATTGCCTAAACATTTCCTTCCATACAAATTACAATCCTTAAAGCTTTGGATCTGAAATAATCTTTCTCCTAAATTGCGTGATGTGAATTGTGTTTTCTTTGCTAAAGGATCCTGTAACACAACAATTCATTAAATCAATATCTTTAAACACTTTCTGAACCTGTTCATTCATAAAAGCCATCTCAATGCTACGAGTATGGGCCAAATAAAATTAAAAATCAAAATAGAGATGGAAAATAATAAATAAGAGGATTCAATGGTTCAAGTTCAAGTCTTGTAGCAATCATCAACTAAGGTACAACGTGAACCTCTTATCTCCAAATCTATTCTAGCAACAGTCCAACAGGAGACTACTAGCTACCATGGCATACCTGAATCGAAAATTGGGAGTAAACATGCCAAAGTCAATTTTATATTAGGGTTTTTATTTTAGACTCAAAATCCAATTTGGCCCAATAAATGACATAACTGGGTTGAGTTCATATATCATTTTTTAAAATTTTTTATTTTATAAAAATACATTTTTTAATAATTAAAAAAACTATTTTAAAAAAAATTTAAATTTGAAATGAATTAAAATTATAATTTAAAATGGAAATTGATTAATATATTATAAAAATTAATATTTTAAAAACTTGTTATAAATAAATAAAAATAAAAATAATAACCACAAGGTCAATTTACAAATTTTTATTTTGACTCAATGCAACCCAATCTAATATGACCAAACCAACCAAGCAACACCCTATCCAAAACTAGATATCATCTTGCATATTCAAAATCCACAACCTTACCAGATAAAATCTTCTAATTCGAAGCGGTCGATTTGCTAAATGAGCACATACAAAAGGCATGTATACGCTGTAGCAACAATAAATGATAGACACGTTTTACTGTGAAATTAGAATGTCCAAAAACAGTGAATTTTAAATCAGCTTCACCCATTTCTAATTACAAAGAGTAAAATTCTTTCAAGGGAATGGACCCTTATTTCCTTGCAAAGAACTGAAATTGAGCTTCTTCTTGTGTGTTTCTTCAAGGCCTCGCACAACCTCCGTGAGCTAGATGGGAGCTATTGAAATATTATTTTTACCAAATTCCACTTTCAACACAGTAATACAAGATTAAAATGTCCATGAGCAACTTTTGAATACACTGAAACAAATCAATGACAAACGACGGAGGTGAGAATAACCTATTCCGAAGAAAAGCTCAACAATATCACTCCTTCCTTAGCCTGAAAGAGCAGCATTGAGTGCGCTATGGACATCAACCCCAATTTGAGCTTCGGCTTTCTCCAAATCAGTTGTGGCTGAGCTCAGCTTCTGAGTGAATTCTTGAAGACCCTTTTGGACAAGGGTAGCGTCAATTTGATCAATTGGCACAGCCTCAACTGCTATTATGTCAGCAACAGAGTTTGCATGGATGAAAGCAAAGCCACTGCTCACAAAATACTTGGTCACTTCATTCCCTTCATGCACAGATAGAAGTCCAGGTTTCAACTCTGCAATTGTTGCTACGTGTCCAGGAAGAACACCCATCTGTCCAGTTGTTGCTGGCACTATGACCATGTCAACCTGTTAACATGAAAGTTAGGCACAAGTTACCTCTCGTTTAAAAGGAAGAATCATTTTGTCAACAAAAATAAAAGCAGTAAAATAATTTTTAGAAGAGTGTCCACATCAAATAATCAACATTCTTTCATGGTGGCACAATAATTTAGTTGTTGTTTATACGTCTTACACTCCAACAATGAAGATCAATTCAACACTAGAAGAATTTAAGCACAAATACTAAATCTTAAAGATAATCTTATCTTCCTCACCTTTTCTTTCTTTTACTACGTGTAAAGCTGTAAAAGCAGATATTCTTTGAAGCATTTCAATCTCTCTAATTTAAATAAAACCATCACAAACAAATCAAAATTCAAACAGAAAAACGACAACATGCAAAGTTTCTGCAGATAATTTGGAACTACATAGCACTATGTGTCTTCATTATTTCTATTTTCTAAACGAGATTTAGTTTCTATTTGTGCAGGTTAGTTGGAGCTTGAAGGACATTGGCAGAAGCCTTGATGAATTTTGGACAGTCATGCAAAACCAATTCCAGCTCTCAAGCATCAGTTTGGCACAAGGTTAATATCAGGGACTTCGGGAGCCTTTTTGGGACCTCAATTGGGGGCATAAGGGTGTTTTGATATTACTTTAAGTGTTATTTTAGTAATGTTCTCATTATTTTGTTTTGCTTTTGAGCATATCAGGCCTTGTTCTGTTCCTAGACTCAGATTTTTATTATTTCATTGTAGAGGCTCACCTTAATCCTTAGGTGTTTCTTGTTAAGTTAGGAAGCCTGATTACTTCCAGGATCAGGACTGCAGTACTTAACTCTGTTTGATGAGTTATAGGAGGCATGATTGTTAAATTCTCAAGTTTATGAGTTTAGATTTGACAAGCTTGTCAACTAGCACTAATAGTTGGCATTCTGGTAAACTTGAGTTCACTGTTTGCAAGTTCACAAAAAACAGACAATTCGGGGTTTTTCCTTTTGGTTGGTTTTCAAATCTCTGATCACTGTCCCCACTTTTCTTTCGCTGCTTTGCCCAAGCAGAGCCAGCTAATGAACCAAAAAAGCAGCCCATATGCTGTGTTTCTCAACCAGCCATACCTCAGAATTTTTCAACCCTCACACAGCAGCTGTGAAGCAATAATTCCTTTCACCCAACTCCTCATTTGAAGATCATTGTTATAATTACATATGTAAGAATATTTTTTTTGAGATATAATACTCAGTCACTTGACACTTGGATATTGATTTATGTATAATATGGATGTTATAGCCAATTGCATATTATTTTTTCCCTATTTTATGACACATTTGAAGTTTTCTTAATTTTCATTAGCTATTTATTAAAGTCTATAAACAATTTTGATTTGACACTCCTCTCACAAGTTTACTTAAACTCACGAATTTAACAACCATGACAGGAAATCTATATAAAAGATTGCAATACCATCTTTCAGACTCAATGTTCAGTTTCATCATGTGTTTTATGCGAACTGCTACTACCTGATTGACTAGTGCAATCAAATCCTAGGTGTGATGCCAGGTTTATTTTCTTCTTCACAGCTACTGTTATGTTTATTTAACTTTTTACGCCAAAAGTCATGAATTCAATAACCATGACAGGAGGTCTATCTAAAAATTTGTAATTCCATCTTTCAGACTCAATTTCAGTTTCATCATGTGTTTTATTTGAACAGCTATCTACCTGATTGAGTAGTGCAATCAAACTCTACGTGTGATGCCTAGGTTTATTTTCTCCTTCACAGCTACTGCTATCTACAAATGACAATGTGATTAAATGCTCAATTAATCGTAAACTGGAGGAAGGTGGCAGGTGTTACATTAAAACATTAAACCAACAACTGATAAGAAAAACACAATTAACAGTGTTAAACATAATCCATATAACCTATCAAGAGCTCCTGATTGATACAAACTGAGACAGGAAAAGGAAATGAGAATTCTTTATGCAAGCAAAGAAGGATAATTTACATGGAAAAAACATTAGAAAACTTAAAAGTTTCATTGATAGAACAAGGAAAACTTTTTCAATTATGTCTTTATGTTATGCTTTTGGACCCAGCTAAAGTCAGTGCTTATAAAACAATAAATAGTTCAAATAATCGGATTTGTTCAAATGGTTATGAATTCTAGGGGAAGAGAACAAAAAATTAAGCAGAAGTAAAAACCTATGTAAGCTCTCCTTTATGCTCTACAAGGTACATAACGAAAACTACCGACCTCATGCATAAAATCACAAAACAATGTCTTCCAATTCTCGCAAACAAATAGAAGCATGCTTCAAGCATGAAATCTTACACTACCCTACATAACAGCTAGCCTGATAGTGCAAAGTGAATTGAATAAATGAACTTTCAAGAATAGTAAGGGAAATAGGATACTTATAGACTCTAGTGAATGACATATATGACCATGGATGTCAAACTCGTTAGTTTACATAAACTTGCAAAGAGGCTGTAAACTCAAATTGTATACTCATAAGAGTCTACACACATTACTAAATACGTCAGCATAAATTCAAATTCATGTGTGAGTATGACCTACAACCTATGATAAAGTGAACGACAATACCTGATGCAGGATATCTTTTTGCTTTAATTCTTTCTATTGGTCTATTAAATCCAGCAAAAGTCATGCCTTAGTTTTGACTTTTAAGTTGGCATTAGAGTCAAGGGTGATGGTAAAAAAAAACACAATAGATTGGAGATATTGAAAATTGCATGCCTAAAATCATACGCTATGCTCATACATATGGTTAGCCGGATGGTGCAAGCTATGAAGCAGAGAAGCTGACACTGACACTGACACTAACATTGACAAGCTTGAAAATAAGTGAGTGCTTTATAGGTGCCAAGTCACTCAGGTTACTTTGGAAGCCCATTGATCAAACTGCCAAGTGAACCACGGAACCTAGGTTTCAAAAGTAATAACAGAAATGTGATAAATATGGAATCTAGGGGATGGCAGCTATGAGGTGACAAAACAAAATATGTTTTTAAAGTGACCAACTCCGCAAATTATGCTCAATGGAATCTTCATAGGTGGCAAAAAAATGTCTGTGAACTCTTAAGTGAACAACTGTTAGTGAAAGAAAGGCAGAATTTGTTGTTTAAAATAGTATGAACTAAAACGATAATTTAACAACTAAGAAAGTGGTGAAAGAAGTCTTCAATTTCGCATTTAAGTATCTATCAATTGTTAAAAAAATACATATCATATGTTAGTACAGGTTCATCTTAAATTAAAAATGAGTGGGACCAAAAAATTAAAACCAAAGAAAAGAGATGAATGACAACAGAGGATATAAAATGTATGAAATTTCATTGAAAATTACAATAGTATGGCATTTTAAGCCATAATGCTAGTTTTCGTGTTACAAATATTTAGAGGAAATGAAAGCTTTAAAACAAGCATCAACCAACCTCAACTTGAAGGACATTCGCTTATCAAAAGCATGTTACATACTTCGAATTTTCGACAACCAAAATCTGAATAGTTTGTTTTCATCAAAACCCCTAAACCAGAGAACAGCAAGGGTGAATCTAGGGCTAATCCCTGTTCCATATCAATCACTTCAGGGGGTGAGATTGTTCGAGAATGAAATCAGAGAGAAAAATTTATAAAGACCAAAAAGACAAAGACAAGCCCCAAATCAAGTCAGAAATCTACCAAAACTGACCTCTTTCCCTGACAATTCCGAAGCGTAAGGTAGTACGAAATTGACAGTGAGCTTGGAGGGGATGGAAGAGGGTGCAGGAGGGCGAGGCTGCATGAACGAAAGCGGAGTCTTGGGTGGCTCCATGTTAGGGACGACCTTCCTCCATGCTTCAACGAAGTTAGAATCGGCGGTGGGAGCAGCGGGGAGATCCGTCGAGAAAGAGCGAGACCTCGCGGCCAGAAGAGGTCGACCCAGCAGGCTTGTGGCGCGGCGGAACATGATGTGACTCGGATCGCTCGGGTCTCGCAGAGTCGGAGAGAGAGAGAGGAAGGAAGAGCGATCGGCTGTGAAGGAAAAGAAGGGTTGCAATGCAGAGTGTGTTGTTTGGTGCTTCCGAGGAAATGGTTGATACTTCACTTTACGATGGGTCTGTATAATAATCGTCAAGCTGGGCTTGCCATTATGGGCTTCTGGCCCAAAACTATATAATGTATTTATTTTTCCCTGCATTGGAGACGATTTTTGTAAATAAAAAAAATATAAAATTAATACTCACTTTTATAATTTGTGATGATTAAATTCTTTGAAAATTAATTGTAAAAAATTAGAATTTCAAAATTTTAAATTTATAAAAATAGGTCCCTCTATTTAGATAATGAAAAATTAATTTTTTATAAAATAAGACTTATAATATAAACTATAAAAGTGGAGGACCGAAATATTTTTTCTCTTAAATAAAACATATGGTGTTTAATTCTTTTTTTTGAAGAATAAGTTTTTATTTTTGCCAATAAAAGGATGAAAAGATTATTTGATAATATTTTTTATTCATTATTTTAAAATTTAAATAAATATATAATATTATTCTATAGAATTAAAAGTAGATAAGAATTTTGTTCATTATTGTAATTTTGATTCAATCATAGAGAATTGAGTCAAACAGTATTTTTATTATATTCAAAACTTTTTTCTTCTACAAAATAAATTAGCAAAATTGTTTTAAAAACATAAATTAGCAAAATGACCAAAGTTGAGGTGGGTTTATTAGGGACGAAGTGTAATTTTTGGTTCATTGGGAAATGCACTTGTTTTATATTTAGTGATTAGTTTGTGGGCTTGCAATAGGATTATACACATAGCGAGTTAGGCCATATTCCGCCCTTTATTTGGTACAAGTACGTTATGTATATCCATGGAACTATTCAACTATCTTCACTTTCAAATGGGCTCAGCTCAATTTTCTGCATTGGACAATTTAAATAACCTGAGTCTCCTTCGGCAACTTAGGAAGTAAATGGTAATTAATAAAGACTGTGTAAGATTTTTAATTTTTTTAGGTTTAAAAATTAATATATAATTTTTTTATAATAAATCAACAAATAAAAAAGTATATAAAAATAATTTAATTTATAAAAATATTTTTTTTGCCTTTTATTTATTTATTGGAGTTGTCATGTTAGCTCGTTAGAGTCCTCAAGTACATAGAGTTAACCGATAGAGGTCAAACTTTGCAAGTTCACATTTAATTTTAGACTTTGTAAATGTAAAAGGATTTTGCAATTCAAAAATAAAAAATCTAAAATATTTTCCCATAATTTCATTTCCCTTTGAAAATTAAAATAAAATTTTAATTCTAAAAATAAAAAAATAAAATCGACAATCACAAAAACATTTTTCTTTGAAAATTTTGTTCCTCTTTCCAAGTTAAAATAAACCATAGTATTTTAAAAACTCCAACAAATTTCATATGGGAACGCCAAAAATAATTTCATTCCCTTTTCAAAATCAATACAAAATCCTTATTTCATAAAATCTAAATCATAAGTTCAAAAAAAATCCTAAAAATCTTTGTCCATCATGATTTCATTTGACTTTCAAATTGAAATAAATATCCAAATTCCAAAAATCAAAAAAATTAAAAAGAGAGAAAATGAATAGAGTAAAGAGTGAGATTACATTAATTTTTTTGAATTAAAAGATACCAACCAAATCTCAAATTTGTTTTGTCCATTAAATCTAATCTAATTTCATGAATCTTATTCTTTTCCCAAAAATAAAAATAATAATTGCAAACAATTTCTTGGGCATTTTAGATTGTCGCATGAGACTGCTAATATTTTTATGTACTTAAGAATTAACTAGTAATGGCCGTGTGAGATCTTTAGTCTCTTCAAATCTTGAAAGTTAATATTTGTTTTAAAAAATGCAAAGGTGAAACAAACCAAAATTGTTCTAAAAAAAACAAGGTTTATTTTGCCCATTATTTTTAATTAAAAAAAATCCAAAAGTAGTTCCCCTAGACAATCTAGTCTCTTTTAAATTGAAATAAAGAAATCATCATTTCAAAAATCCAAATGAAAAAATATAAATTCAAAAATCACAAAAATGCCTTTCCTTTACAACTTTTATTCCTCCTTTCAAATCAAAATAAACCATGTTATTTACAAAAATCCAAAAAATGTTTCTTTTAATAATTTCACTCTTGCTTCAAAATAAAAAAGAAATCCTAATTTCAAAAATCCAAAAATTAAATTCCAAAATCTTGAAAAAACCTTTTACCTCAATAATTTTTTTTCAAACTTCCACCTTCAAAAATAAATAACATAAACTCTAAAATCCTAAAATGCTTTCCTATCCTAATTTTATTTCAAATTTGAAGTTAAAATCCCAAAAATACTAAAAAAACAAAAGGAGAAAAATGAAAAGAACAAGAATGTGATATTAAATTAATTTCATAAATTAAAACACACTAACCAAATTTTAATCATATTTTGTTTACAAAGATCCATATGATTTCAACTCTCCTGTTCTTTTCGTAAAAATAAAAAAGACACCAACTAACTACCACATATTCTTATGTCAAACTATGTGAACTTTGGTTCCTATTACTAGGTAGGTAGGCTCTAAATTCTCATCCTACGTCAAATATACCTTTTATAAATATCTATTTGTTTGTTTTCATTATTGTTATTTCTGCCTTTTTTGTTTAATGTGTATTTGTGTTAGTAAGGGTGATCAAAATAAATTTAATGTCATGTTACATTGATTTTATTTGATTAGTTTAGGGTAGCTGTCTTTATAGATAGGGGTTGTGAGGTGCTTAACACGTTTCCCAAACTCAAATAGACTCCCGAACCCATTTTTATTTTCGTTGATCACATAGTCTTTTCTTTTGGTTTTAAAATGGTTTTCCAAAATTAAGAAAAATTTTGGTCGCAACTTGTAACGTCTTAAGTATTTGTTTCGGGATTGGACGTAGGTTTGGGTTGGAGCCAAACTTGGATAATCTCTATTTCCATTTTATCTTCCCTTAGTCTCTTGTTGTTGCACTTTGATTGTATTATTTATTGTTTTCTATACTTATATATTGAAAATCATTTTGCATCAAATTTTAAATTTAGGAAAGAATTTTTGTTTTTATCTTAAATTTTTATAAACACTAAATTCACCGCCTCTTGAATGCCAGCCTATTTTAATAGTTATAAGAAAGAGTGTTGGATGTTGAACCTAGCCTCCAACCCTGTTTACCTATCATAGCTAGATTAAAACAATGAAGGTTTCAAAATCCAAGATCCCTGTTAGCTTTACGATCACACATTCTATGCCATGATAATCATTTAACTCTAGAGTTGCCCCTTGTATTTCCCCACCAAAAGGAGTTAATCATACGTTGTAATTCTTCATAAATAGAAATAAGTAATAGAAAAACACTCATGCAATAGATGGGAATAGCTTGACTAACAGATTTCAACAAAATTTCCTTTCCAACTTTAGAAAGAAGTTTGTTGTTCCAATTGTGTAGTTTCTTCCATATTCTATCTTTGAGGAATGAGAAGATAGCCTTTTTGCTTTTACCCACCAGTTAAAGAAGGCCTGGATATCTACTATGATCAATAATGGCAAAAATCTTTATAATATTACTTAGTCTAGATCTCAAATCTGAGTTAATATTAGAGCTAAAAAAAGTGCTTGATTTTTGGAAGTTGATAGATTGGCCGACACAACCTTATAAGAATTAAGCATCCTCTTCAGATTTCTACATTCTACTTCATTAGCTTCACAGAAGAAGAAAGAGTCGTCAACAAAAAATAAATGGGTCATTTTGGGTCTTTTACAATTAGTTTTGCACCCATTAATTAAGCCAATTCTCTCACCATGGCTAATAAAAGAAGAAAGCCCTTTCACATAGATAATAAACTGATAAGGTGAGAGAAAATCCCCTTGTATAAGTTCTCTCAAAGGGGTGATAGGTCTCACTTCCTTCCTATTAAGAAGCAGAGAGTAGTTCACATTTTTTACATACATCATAATCTACCTAATCTAAATGTTAAAAAAATCTAATTTTCTCATAATAACTTCCATATAACCCCAATCAATTCTATCATACGCTTTACTCATATTTGTCTTCACTGTTCTCTAGCCCTTTCTGCCTTTCATTTTCCTTTTCATAAGATGAATGATTTCAAAAGTCATAAACACATTATCAGTTATTAACCTCCCTAAAATAAAAGCATATTGGAATTTAGAAATGATGTGTGCAAGAATCCCCTTCAACAAATTGGCTAGAACCTTTGTAATGATTTATAAAGAATATTACAGAGAGATATAAGTCAGAGTTCCTTCAAAGAACAGGGACTAGCTACCTTGGGGATGAGAACTACAAGAGTGCTAGCTAAGTCATCAGGAAAAGTTCCATCTTCAAGCCATTTTTCACTCATCAAAACACATCTTCCCCTATCAAATGCCAAAATTTCTTATAGAACCCCGGTTGAAGCCATTTGGACCCGAGGATTCATTTGAAAATTTGCCTTCTTTAACTCCTCAACAGTAAAAGGCTTTCTGAGATTGGGATTATTGGGATCATCATAATAAGCCATACTTGAAATGGAAATGATTTAAGATTTGTTTGATATATTTTTAAAAATTGTGAAATTAATATAATATTAATTAATTTTTAATGATTAAATTAATGACAGTAAAAGTTTTCAGAAAAAATTATGCAAGGCAACGGCTTTTTGACCATCTTGTTATCCTAAAATTAGTTATTGTTACAAAAACTGGACTGCCAAAAGTATTTTCTCATATGTTTTTTTTTATTATTATTTTTTACTAATATGCAATAAAATAGCTTTTTTTTTTCCTCATATCTTCTGGTTTGCAAATTTGGGCAAGTTGATGGTAGCTGTTGATGGAATCTGAAAGCTATAAATCACACAAGACAGTAAGGTAAGATATTTCTAAGGAGCATTACAATTCTTTAGGTATATTATTATTTTTAAACACAAATGTATATTTAATATTAACAACAAACATATATAGAATTTATGACAAAATTTAATCTTTTTAAAATAAAACCGTGGATATCTTATAAATAATATTAGGGATAGATTCGAAAAGAACGCCCAGACAGTCACCCCCTTGAATTTTAAATTTGAACATTTATATATTATTTTACTGTATATTTTTGAATTAGTTCTTTAATTTATAAAATTTTGGTCATTTTTATTATAAGAATTTGTCTTTTTTAATTTAAATATTTAATTTAAAGACTTTTGCTCCCTTAACATCAAATCCTAAATCAGTCACTAAATAATATTATAGTTATCCGCACATTAGTTTAATTTCAAATTAATAGATAAGGAAATATAATCTATTTTTATTCTTTTTCCAAACATCTCAATCTTTATAACAATTTATAATTCTAAGTGAATTTGTAAAATATACCAAAAGTGGACATTTCTGACTGAAATTCAGTCAGAATCGGAAATGTCCACTTTTTTGGTGATAAATAATAATAATTTTTTGACTGAACACTTTTTTCTTACCAAAAAAGGTAAAACTAACAAAATTATTCTAGTGATACTCAACTGTTGCAATCCGTCCAAAAGACCACACTTTTTTCCGTGCACAATATTTTTGGATAAATTTTAGGTATTATTAGCTTCCTTTATAATCCTAACAAAATATTAAAAAAAAGTATTTAATATAATCAATCATTCAATGTTAAAATGTTCAAGAAAATCAAATTTTATTTGCAAAATGTAACTGTAATTCAATACTGCAGCTAATTTTTATTATAAATCTAATAAGATATTTAAGTTATAAAAATATTTTAAATAAAAGAAATTAAATTATAAATTATAAAGCCAATTAAATTACTATAGAATTAATTTAAAAATAATTTATTTAAAAATTACTCATTTTCAATAGAATTAATATGAATTTTACATAATTAAGAAGTATTAGTGTAACAAATATAATATGGCCAAATAAATTTCTTATGTTAATTAATTATTATGTCGTAAACACTCCCCATAAACTATTCATGTTACAAATACTGAATTTTAAAGTTCATTGGTGATTTTCTTTCTCACACAACTCACTTGGGTGACATTTGTTACGTGAATATTTTTAGTTTTTTAAAAATATTTTAGACAAATTTATTTATAAAATATTTGAACTTCACACACACATAATTGAAAAAAAAACCATGTCATGATTTTTATTTATTATGAGGATTAGTTATGACATAATAATTAATAAATATAAAAATATGTACCTGGCCTTATTATATTTATTATTACACTAATACTTATGAACTATATAAAATTTAAATTAATTCTATCGAAAATAATTAATTATTAAATAAATTATTTTTAATTAATTCATTAGTAATAATATGTATTTTAATTGGCTTTATAGTAATAATAATATATAACTTATTTGGTTTTGCTTAATTTTTTAAAACTATATACAGTTTTCATTATAAGAATTAGAGAAATTTAAATAGAGTTTAAAATATCTTATTTTATTTATAATAAAATATAGGTGCATTATTGACTTACTGTTATAGTTAATTTGCTGTTGAAAATTGATTTTTTTTAATGTTTTTAACATTAAATGATTGACCATTGTAGATACTCTTTTTTTTTTTTTTCACATAATGTTTTGCTTAGAAAGGAATCTAATAATACCTAAAATTTAATGACTAGATAATTTTTTGTGTGAGAAAAAATTTCGATTAAAAATTATTATTTTCATAAAAAAGACAGAAATATCAAATTTTTACATTTAAAAATTTATTGAGAATTCTGAATTACTATAAAGAGTGAGATGCTTAAAAAAGAATAAAGTAATTTTTAATGTCTTAATAAAAAAATAAAAAATTATTATTTATAATAACAATTAGTTATGTTATTTACTTCAAATTTTAAATAATAAATAAGTTTTATCATTATTTTAAAAAATCCATTTGACTTAGTTTAAAAAATATTGATAAAAATTTAAATAAAAAAGAGTTCAGACTTTTTTTAATCCAAATTCAAACCTAATTTTTTAAAATCCAACCGAATAATAAGGTCTACGTGCACATGAGAGAAATTTTTGACTGCCCAACTTTTCCAAAAATAATTAATTTTAAAATAGTAGTACAGTCAAAAATTCAAAAAACTTGCGGTCAAAAAGAAATTTTTAGTTCTCAAAATAAAATAATAACTTAAAAGCTACATTATTCATTTTTATTTTCTATTTTACTCAATTTTGATTTTAAACTTATAATTTTAAATTTTATAACTAAATTCTTAACCTTTGTTGTCACATTCCTATTGATACAAATTTTATTGATATAGACAATCACATATTATTTTATTATTGTAATACCAATCAAAACAATAAAAGTAAATAATAAAATAAAATTAATTCACATTGTATGCTAAGGGATTTAAGTTTCTGTCATATTGTTAGCCTCATTATTTGCAACTAATGAGTGTTTTACGCTGTTTCTGCAAGCATGCCATTTTTTTTTTTTTTAGAATTTTATAAACAGAAAATAATTAGAAAAGAAATTTGTGCAATATATCAAATATAAAGAGAGTTGAATGATTATTGTCCAAAAAAAAAAAAAAGAGTTGAATGATATTTTTAAAATAATAGCATATTTAGTATAATTTAGCTAAATTGTAAGAGATTTTATTATAATAACTTTTTCCAAGTCATTAACTGTTACTTGATCGAATATTAATTTCTTCATGTGTAAAGTTAAGCTTTTAGAGTTATCTCTTTATTTTAATTAAATTAATCACATAATTTAAAGAAAATTAGCTAATTATGAAATGTGGCTTACTTTTTGCTTACTCAAAAAGTACGTCCACTTTTGTGTTGCCCACGCCATGGTGTTGCACTATATGCTATTTTCAACATTTATATAATATAAGGTATTAGCAATATCTCTTTCATTTAATATACATATATTCTATTTTAGTTATAACATTTCATTCTCTTCTTCAAAAGCATTGTGTATTATAATCTTTACTCAGTCCTCTTAGGAACCCCTATATGATATAGTGAATGGATCACCGGAGATTTTCTAGTTTCTGGAGTAAATAAAAAAAATATTTTTATTAATTTAATATTAATAAAATATTTTTTTTTTATTAAAAATTCTTTAATAACAGAAGAAAATCCAAACTATACCTCACCCATCAATGTTTCTGAAATGTGTGCCTTCCATAAAGTCAAAATCTTCACTCCTTCTAAAGGATGGAATGGACGGCTTTTTGAGCCATATCCTATATAAAAAAAAATTATTTTGATGGTCAAATCCAACAAAGCAAAAACATATTACAAACAGATGCTTATAAGTTTTGGTGACTCGAATTAAATGTATTTGAATTACACTAATTGTAACATTTTAAAAGTTTCTTTTAATTAGGTCCTTATCCTTGATTGAAAAGAAAAAATAACATATAGGAAAAAAATGTAAATGCAGTATAACTTTTTACATATAATCCTAATTCAAAATTTTACTTAGACATTAGAAGGCGAATTAAGAAAAGTGTGGGGAACCTATATAAATTGACAAGCTCAAGGGATAGTTCACAATATAAATAAGAAAATATTAAAAAGTGTACTAAAATGCAAAATTTCTTAAAAGCTAGGGTACAAAGTTAATTAGGGAAAGATGAGGGAATGATAGACAAAATATATTCCATGAGTGGAAGACATGGCATGAAGGCAAGAATGGAAGAAGACAAAAAGTAATTAAGTTGGTTACATATAGTTCATAACTAACCATATGACAAAGGAGGAAATTTTTATGTAAAACAAAGGAAAACCTTGGTGTCCAAAATTTTAATAATTCCATATAGGTTTGGTGTCACTAATAGGGCTAAGTGTCATTTTTTTTTTTAGTATAAACACTTGGCGAAAGAATTAATGAAAGTCTTAACACTTAATGAAAGCATTGAATGCTTCTATATGAAACCTTGAAATAAATGAGTGAGGAATGAGGCTTTAGTCATTCCTCGCCTCAACAACATGTGCAAGCTTGTCTTGACTAAAAAAGAGTGGTTTAGAGTGAGAGAGTGTGAAGAAAGCAAGGAGGCCAAGAGGGGTATAGCTAGGAAGTTAAGTAAGGGTTATTTTATTTATGGATTCTTTCATTTTTGCATGTTTTAGGATCAAGTAGAATTTAAAGGCACATTTTTTTCCTCCTTTTTATGCTTAGGACAATATATTAAGAGTACAATCAAGGAGAAAAACTCAATCAACCTAAGGTAGTTAAACTTGCCCTTTATAGCATTATGCATGGGATATGTCATGGTACCGACACCAAGAGGGGTACATTAAACATTTTAAACCTTTGGTTTGGGAACAGGGTAATTTGGCATGCATGTGACAGTTTTTTGGATCTAATTGTAATAATTATATGCTCAAATGTGATTATTGCTTACATATGCTATATATCTATGCATTAAAGTGATAATTGACCTCTTTGACTATTCAGAATTTGTTTAAATTCTCATTTCATTATCTCACCAATTTTAGGATGAGAAGGTGACTCTCTTAGATGTATTTAGATTTGTTTTGTACCATAATACTTTTTCCATAGTATTCACCATTATGCTTTATAATATCAATGGTGAAATTCATACCAAAATGGTGACAAAGATACTAGGCATGAAAAAGCATTACTCACCCAGGGAGAATATATTGACCGTCACTTTGATAATGTTTTACAAACAAAACTTTAAGCATTAAGATTTTAAGAGGTTATTTGTAATTAATTATATTTTTTATGCAAGGCTATAAATTGTGAAAGTATTTTAAGAAATGATATTTGAAGCATACAAAGTGCAAATTTTACCTATATTATTAAGAAAATAATGTTTTACTTTTTGTATATTATTTGGTTGGTAAAAGTTTATTTAAACCATCATTTGGTATTTGTACATTTCAAACAATGGAAATAAAATTTTATAGTACCTTATAAGAATTATATATATGTTTTGAGTAATAAAGCTTTCATTTAGTTCTGTTTAATTAAAGTATGATTGTCCATTCAAATATTTTGATAAATTGGAGTGGTTACAATATATATCAATTTTATGATTAGTTTGGTACAAAAGTTACAATATGTAAGTTTTAAGTATGCATTGTTAAACGGTTAGTTTAAATTAGAAATACAAAGTATAATTTTAGATATTATCCTTAGCAATAGTATTTCTTTTCATTATGTGCAAAGTGTAATTTTTGTTGACAATTGGTCACTTGGTGTTTTGAATCAGTTTTCTATTTGTTTATGGTAATTGGAATGATTGTTTACATAAAATTAGTTTGTATTCTTACATAAAAATTAGTATTATAAAAATATGGTATTTTGGCCAATTGGTTATATAGTGATTTTATAGATATATTTTGGTTTCAAAACATTAGTAGAAAAGAAATGTATGGGACATTTGTAATTTAATACAATATTGAATTTATGGTAATTAAATAGCCATTTTATATGATAATTAAAAAAATTCAATGTTTTAATATTTTAGTATTTTTCACAAAATATATATTCCGTTGTAAGATTTTTTGTATTAAAATCACAGCAATATATAAGTTCCACTTTAAATTTTATTTTTTTGCTGTGTTAATTCGTTGTTTGCTTTTTTTTTTTTATGTATTTAGTGGTGATTATTAATCAAACTTTGGGATGTCACACTCCTATCTAAGTAAGACTCTAAATGAGACTAGATAGTAGATCAAAGAGAAAAAAAAAAAACAAGAGTTTTAGTATTTATTCCCTTCATGCAATTGACTGTGACGGGGTACGGTTTAAGTGGAGTCAAAAAGAGACTTTCCAAGTTTGTCTAATTTTACTTTTTTCCTTTTTGGAATTTTATTGGGATTTGGAACCAATCAGTCCAAGTCTCATTTAGATAATAGCGTAATTCGAATACATTTAATCCGAGTCTTCAAAACTTATAGCATCTGTTCGTGATGTTACTCGAAACACTCCAATAAAGTAAACCCTTTTTCTATTTCAGAAGTTTATTCATGGTTCTAAATAATCGAATTTGAAATTACATAGAGTTCATATGTTCTTAAAATTTCGAAACAGATGCAACATAGGAGATGAAGATGAACTAATACAGTTATGATTCAAACAAAATAGCCTATAAGAAAAAGAGAATCGAAAATTTCAACCAACTTTGATACCATTTGTTAAATTTTACATATGAAACAGATATGTACAGAATAGGGATACATAAGAGAAATAATTTAACATGATGAAACAACAGATATGATGATATGATGTAAATGTTTAAGGTAGAATATTAGGAGAGAGTAACAGTTCACAAAATCATAGTTTCTTTTAAAAAGAGTTATCATTTAAAATGAAAGAAAAAAAGATTAAAAATTTGGGCTTATTAGAACAAATAAAAATCTCTTATATATAAAAAATAAAATAAGTTTTAATATTTTAAAAAATAAGTCTATTAATAAGACTTATTTAAATGAATTTAATTCATCTCTCAATCATCAACTCTCAATTAATAACTTAACAAGATAATTACTAATTAAATTTAAATTGTGGGTTAAAATTTTTATTCAATAGGATAGTAGATAATTCAATCCATCATTTATTATCCACATTCAATAAAAACTTAATTTATTTTTAGTTTAAATTGATATTAATTATTTAATTAATTCTTATACTGAATTGTTCCAATAATTCAATAAATGCTAATTCACTAAAATTATTTGGAGTTTTAAGTGTGTTGGATAGCTTTGTGTTTGTGTTCATCATCCTGACAGTATGATTTTTTAAAAACTTGGAAATAATATTTCCGAGTTTCCCTTATTTTTATTTTTTTAAAAAAAATTTATAAAACTTTGTAATCATCCCTTTTAAGTCTCACATGACTAAAAGCATGTGTCAGAAATATTCCATCCAAGTCTTGAATGGCCTGTTTAGTTCGCTGATTCTAGCTACGGGAGTGGGAGAGGGATTGCCTCACTTACGTTTGGTTGGATTAAGTGCGATGAAATCACTCTCCCATGAGTTTGCTCTCTCCTGTGTCCATGGGAGAGGGCTCTTCCTCCAAATTTGGGTGGAAAGATGAGGCTCTCCTGAGAATCCTCTTGCTTAAGCTGAAAATACCTTATTTCGTACAATGTTGTCTTGTATAAAGCAATAAACTCACCCACCCACACTATCATTTTCGCTCTTCCGAATTGGTGTGTAGATGCTGAGCTTTGTTGTCAGAGACGATCTAAAGGTCCATCGAAGAGAATAGCTCGACCACACCTGATCTTTAATCACCTCCCTGATCGAAACCTCTCTACAATGGCAACACCCAAGAAAGGCACTTGCGATGGGGCTTCAGCGGGTTTGTTAAAAGATCTGGTGTAAGAAAATGAAGAAAAGGAGATAAACTATGGGAAGGCAAAGCACCAAAGATGAAGAAGGTGAAGCATTGGGATGGGGTGGATGTGGGTCCATGTCCAGTCATATGGATTTACAGTGTATATGCGGGGATCATGGAACAAAAGTCAGTAAGAAAGAAAAAGAGTGGTCGTCTTTATATGCCTTAGCTTCCAACTTCTTTTTCTAACAATGTAAGTAGATGGATCACTAATATGCCATGAGCATGTTGATATCAACATATACTTAATACAAGTGTAGACACATGTCATTAACCAACAAGCCCTTAGTTCACCCACTACATCTTACTTCCAAGTTTTTTAATTTAAAAAGAATTGTTAGCACACAATACTTGTAAAACAAGATGATACCGATCAAAAGGAAAATATGAAAACCAACTGAACAATGAAGGTAATGTCAGAGACGCAAAGGAATAAGAAATAAATACAGAAAGCAACTGAACAACACATGTTATCAAGTTTACACAATCAGTCAATGGAACAAATGACATGCTGAGAAGAGAAACTCAAACGCAAACCACTCCAGCCAGCCCAAAGGACTTGAAAATGAGAAAGAAAGAGTAAAATAAAGTACAGAAGCAATTACCTGAAGAATTCAATCCCTTTTCTTCTTTCGGATTTGCTTCACTCTTATAGCTCAGATTGATTCCTCACCCTTGTAACGTCTTTGTTCTGCATTTTTCTCAACTTTTCCACGGTACCCCCCCTGTTTTGGTTTCTTCTTCTTTTCGGACTTATCTAACTCAGCTTCTTCTTGTTTGAGCTTTCATTCTGAATAGGGGTATTTCTTCCTCCGTGTTACATATTCCCTCAAGCTCTTATGCCTCCACGTTCTCTCTCTTTTTTTTTCCATTTGCATTCTCTTCATTTTCTGTTTCTTTTCCATTTTATGCGAGCTTTATTTCACATCCCTACCTCAAGCTCACCTGCACGCTCCCTCGGGCTCTCTCTATATTGTAAGCGGAATCAAAACATTTAATTAAACAAGTATATAAATTGGAAGAATAAATCAACAATTTGACTTGATGGAAACGACATCGTTATCCTGAATATTGGTTGAGTCCAATGAGTTCAACCCATAATACCCAAGAACGTTTCTCAGAGTGTCTTGACGGCACAGAGAGAGAGAGTGATAAAATTTGTGTGTATCAAATTAGGGTTTCATTGTGTTATTTATAGGATTTTATTAACTAATATAATTAATCAATATTATTCAGTAAAATCCTCCAGAATCTTTAAAACAAATTTAAATTTAAATTAAGCCCATAAAATCTCTCTCTGAATAACAATCTTGAATTAGTAATCTAATAGGATGATTACTAATGTTCTTGGGCTGTGAGTTAGGTTTCTGCCCAGTGGGCTTGTGGATAATCGAACCCATCATCGATTATCCACACACATATAAAATAAAACCTAATCCATTCTCAGTTTATAAATTATAACATTAATTGCCTAATTAGGTACAAATCTAATAAAATAGTTAATGCTAATCCATAAATGTTTAAAATTATTCCAACAATCTCCTACTTGGATAACATTAATTAAATTATTAGATCAATAGATAAATAGTTAATTCGGCATAATAATGTTCATATAGACACATGGATGTGTGTATATTTATAAACCATACAAGATTCAGTGGAGAAATCGTACACAAAAATTACTGAAAACGATAGGGATTCAAGTGATATCGACATTTCCATAAATAAGTTTCATCAACTGAATTGAATGGAACACAAAATAATATTCAAAATTGTCAAATAACAATTCAAAATCCCTTAAGAATTTAATCCAGACTCCCACCAAACCAAGGCTACATCAAAAATTTTTTAACAACACGCCCATGTGAGTCACATGATTCTTAAAGACTCCTACGGGTAAGCCTTTGGTCAACGGATCCACTAACATGTGTTCACCAGGAATGTGAACCAAACGAGTCTGAGATTCAGCAATCTTTTCTCTGTCGAATAGGAACTTAACATCAAAGTGTTTAGTACGACTAGAGTTCCTATGATTCTGAGAAAAGCTGACAGCAGACGAACTATCGCAGTATATGGTTATAGGTCGTGATATAGAATCAACTAGATGCATGCCAGATATTAGTTTCCTCAACCATATGGTCAGGCGGGTAGCCTCATAACAAGCAATATACTCTGCTTCCATAGTCGAGGTAGCTGTTACTGATTACTTGCAACTCTTCCACGATACAGCTCCTTCAGACATCATAAAGATGTATCCAAAAGTGGATTTGTGGTCATCCACACAAGCTGCATAATCAGAATCTGAATAACCCACAATTTCAAGTGGCTCAGGTCTTCTAAAAGTAAGCATGTGATGTTTTGTACCTTGCAAGTACCTCATGACTTTCTTTGCAGCCCTCCAATGATCAGGACTAGGATTACTCAGGTATCTACCAAGGACACTGACAGCGAAAGCAATATCAGGTCGTGTGCACACCTGAGCATACATAAGGCTGCCAACAGCGGATGCATACAGAATCTTATTCATCTCAATTTTTGAATTGTCATCATTGGGACAAGATGATCTAGATAACTTTTCACCTTTCTGCACAGGTGCTGCACAAGGAGCACAAGTATGCATGTTAAATTTCTTCAGCACTCGTTCTATATAGGTTGTCTGAGATAAACCAAGAGTGCCACAAGATCTATCACGGTGAATCTGAATTCCCAGAATGAAAGAGGCTTCACCAAGATCTTTCATGTCAAAGTGGCATGACAAAATGTGTTTAACCTCATTTAACATGGCTACTGAGTTGCTAGCCAAGTGTATGTCATCAACATACAGAACGAGTATCATAAAGTTATCTTTATCGAATTTCTGATAGATACATTGATCAGCAATGTTCTCTGTAAAACTAAGTGAGGTGATTATCTGATCAAATTTCAAATACCACTGTCTTGAGGCCTGTTTAAGTCCATAAATGGATCTTTTTAGCTTGCACACTAAGTGTTCTTTCCCTGCCTTAGTGAATCCATCAGGTTGCGTCATATAAACATCCTCAAGTAAATCACCATTTAAAAATGCAGTTTTGACATCCATCTGGTGAAGTTCAAGATTCAACTATGCAACAAGAATCATTACAACTCTAAAGGCATCTTTAGTAGATACGGGTGAGAACGTTTCCGTATAATCGATCCCTTCCTTTTGATTATAACCTTTAGCTACAAGCCTGACTTTGAATCTTTCAACTTCACCATTAGCCCCTTTCTTGGTTTTAAAGACCTATTTGCAACCAACAGGTTTACAACCATCTGGCAACTTAGTTAATTCCCATACATGATTGCGAGACATAGAGGACATCTCATCATTCATAACCTCTAACCACTCAGATGAATGAGATCCTATTACAGCCTCGCCATAAGTAATTGGATCTGTGCCATCAATAATGTCTGACTTAAACTCCTGCAAATACACTATATAGTCATTTGAAATTGCAGGTCTACAAATCCTTTGTGATCGTCTCAAATTAAGAGCTGGCTCTCCTATATTAGTTATAGGAGTTTCTATAATAGGATTAATTGGATTCTCAACAAGGATGTCATCTCTAATATCATGATCTACCGGTTGAGATGACGATGATGGCATGGGCAAGATGTTATCCACACAATGCAGGTTAATTACTCTAGGGACACCACTCCCACTATTCAAGTCATCCTCAAAATAGAAGGCCCTGTCAAATTCAATGACTCTGGTAGTGTGACTGGGACAATAAAATCTGCATCCTCTAGATCTTGAACAATACCCAATGAAAAATCCACTGACAGTTCTAGAATCAAGTTTCTTGAGCTGCGGATTATAGGGTCTCACTTCTGCTTTACAACCCCACACGCGAAAGTGCCTCAGACTAGGCTTCTTACTGATGAAAAGCTCATATGGTGTCTTTTCAACAGATTCACTTAGAACTTAATTCAGGACATAGGCTGCTGTCTTAAGGGCATCACCCCACAGAAATTCTGGTAACGAAGAGTGACTGATCATGCTTCTGACCATGTCCATTAAGGTGTGATTGCGCCTCTCAGCAACTCCATTTTGTTGTGGAGTGCCAGGCATAGTATACTGAACTTCAATCCC
This sequence comes from Delonix regia, assembly GCA_037074485.1. Classification (NCBI taxonomy): domain Eukaryota; kingdom Viridiplantae; phylum Streptophyta; class Magnoliopsida; order Fabales; family Fabaceae; genus Delonix; species Delonix regia. The sequence goes on from CM073459.1 coordinate 12,799,071, forward strand.
TTGCTTCTATAAGAATAGAGCAAACGGTCCAGGGTTTCTCCCGGTTTCAGTATATCTGCCATAATATTCTCCACCTCTATCTGATCTTACACTCTTGATTACTTTTCCAGACTTTAATTCAATGGCAGCCTTAAATGCTTTAAAGGCATCTAGCGAGTCAGATTTTTCATGCAACAGATCAACCCAGCCAAATCTGGAATAATCGTCTATAAAGGTTATGAAATATTTGTAATTGCCCATAGCAGATGGAGTAATTGGTCCACTAATATCTGTGTGGATCAATTTCAAAATAGCTTCAGACCTATTAACCCCTTTCTTCCTAGCTCTAGCAGGAAGTTTTCCCTTAATGCAGTCAATACAAGATTCAAAATCAGAAAAGTCTAGGTCATGCAATATGCCTTGTCTAACCATTCTCTCAAATCTCTCTTTTGAGATATGGCCCAAACGCCGATGCCATAACATGGAAGAGTTCTCATCAATTCTTCAACGTTTATGTCCTATGATAGTATTAATTGATGCCATAGGAGTGGAATCTGAACAAACATTCGCATTTAAGCAATATAAGCCATTTAGTAATCTAGCAGTTCTAACAATGATTGAATTAAAATAAATGTCAATTCTGTCATTTCCTTGCCAAAAGGAATATCCATCTTTGTCTAACATAGAACTTGAAACCAAATTCCTTCTTGAAGAAGGTACATAGATAGCATTATTTAAAGTTAAAGTATGTCCAGAGTACAAGTTCAAAACTACAGTTCTTACGCAATCCACTGCAGCTAAACTTCCTTCCACTCCTATAATGGTCTTTTCTCTCTCATTTGGGCTCCTCCTATCTTTGAGCCCCTGCAAGGAATTAGTTACGTGAACAGTGCTTCAAAATCTAACCACTAAGTATCCATAGAGGTTTCAAAATTATTGGATTCAAGACAAACTAGAGCTAAGGGGGTAGTTTCAGGAAAGATACCTTCATTCTCACGCTTCTACTTCAGTTTAAGGCAATCTGAGATTTTATAGCCAGGCTTCTTATAGTAATTAGAATTACCCTTAAATCTGTTCTTCTGACCTTTGTTCTTCTTATTGTTTTTCTTGATCTCAAAGAACCTTTTACCATTGGGCTTGCCCTCAGATTTCTTTCCTTTAAGTTTCTCATTTCCAATCTTACTTGACGAGGCATGAGAGATGTAGTTCACTGAATGACCACGTGAATTTGATTTTTTTTTATGACTCCTCCTCTTGAGTCACGATAGACATCATCTGATCGATGGTCCACTCTGCTTCTTGTGAGTTATATGTGGTTCTGAGAACCCCATATTCTGCTGAAAGAGATTGTAGGACTTTGTAGACAAGATAACTCTCACCCAGGTCCACATTTAGAGATTTCAGCTTGTTAAAGTAATTCACCAGCTTCATCATGTGCTCGCGTACGCTAGACACTCCATCATAATGAGTGTTATCTAGTAGCGAAAGATAATATGCCTTTTGAGTCTTATTGAACTTTTTGAACTTTTCACTCACAGCTTTAAAGTATTCCACAGTAGTGTCCTTCTCAGGAATGCTCTGTCTAATTGTCTTCTCTATAGTGTATTTTATGACCGTCAAACAGATCCTGTTGGAATCATACCACTACTTGTGATAAGTTCTGTTAGCAGCACTAGACCCAGCAGTGAGATCTGCTGGTTTTGGATTTCTCATGGCTAAATCCTCTTTGGAGATGATCAGGTACATATTAAGGGACTCATGCCAGTCATCATAGTTCGTCCCGTTCAGAATTTTCACCACAGACAGTTGCTGGAACATAGAAGCTGATAAAGCAAAATAAGGAAATATTAATTATGTCCCAAAAACATAATTATAAAACAAGATTTCCTTTACAAAATTCAGCTTATGCAACTGTATAATCAAGATGTGGTTTATAATCCTATTTAAAGTCTCGGATTATAACAGATCATGAAAGAGAACTCATATGCCCTATTGATTTGGCCATAAAAGGAAATAACAAAATGCACTCATTGTTTCCACATCGATAGGATATAAGAAATAATGAAGGCATTAGATTAAAATGCTGCCAACGATTCACAAATGTATTTATTTCTCATAATTATATTGATAACGTTACACCGATAGGATATATCCATAATCAATATAACATATATTAATGTATATATGTATATATATACTCTCTTATAGACTCATCGCAATTTTCAGACTCTTCCCTGATGAGGCCAACTAAACTATCCAAAATTATAGGAAATTGAGTAATAAATGTGATGTAAATTTATTCATAATCAAACATATCACCATGATTGGGCCCATGATAGGCGAATACGCAATCATTAGGTGTATGTAATCCAAAGTTAGGACAGATTTCTCCAATAGTTTATTCTCATTCAAGGCACGCACTTAAAATAGGAATAAACATAATAATTAATACAAAAATATTAATTATGATTTATTTATATACAATCAGGGAGAGTGAGCTTAACACATTGTCCCATATTATATCTAATCTAGGCACAAATTTTCTCGGATCAAAATACCTTATTTGAATATTATTTTTAGGCCCTTTAATTTTGTAAAACTTCAAAACTCCTATTTACAGGGCTCCAAAAATTCTAAAAAAATCACCATAATTTAGATCGGGGTGAGTAGAAGCAGATTCCAAAATTTTAAATTTATTTGACTTAAGACAACGTTTCACGCGCTTGCACACGCTGAAGGTGCGCATGGGCTTTGCCCACGTGCTCCTTCTTCAATCTCTGGCGGGTCGATTTGACCCACTAGAGACCCGACGGGTACCCACCTGTGACCCGTCGGTTTTCAAAGTTTTAAACCGCAATATTTGGCTCTTTTTGATGGTCTTTTCACGATCTACAGTTTCTTGGTGGTATTTTCGAGTGATTTTGTCCCATTGAAGCAAGAGACCACTCGAAAATTTGGATTCCCATCGTTAAGGGTCTTGTCGGTCTGAACACGGCTCACCAGCGATGAGACCCAGCCACCGTGTTGTTCTTGGTTCATATAATAAGTGATCGATTTGAAAGGTAGCAAACCGAATGATCAAAAATTTTATGCAGTTAAGTTTTTGTTTCGCCAAGAAAAGAAGAAGAAAAAAAAGGAAAAAAAATTCCTTTTCTTCCTTTTCTGATGAACATGGTGGATTTTTAAAAAAAAATTGAACATAAACTCGGTAATCAATAGTACGTGCATCAGTCAGATAAGATTTTTCAAAAGAAAATTTTGATTATAAAACCATACAACTCTGATACCATTTGTAAGTGGAATCAAAACATGTAATTAAACAAGTATATAAATTGGGAGAATAAATCAACAATCTGACTTGATGGAGACGATATTGTTATTCTGAATATTGGTTGAGTCCAATGAGTTCAACCCACAATACCCAAGAGCGTTTCTCAGAGTGTCTTGACGGTAGAGAGAGAGTGATAAAATTTATGTGTATCAAACTAGGGTTTCATTGTGTTATTTATAAGATTTTATTAACTAATATAATTAATCAATATTATTCAATAAAATCCTCCAGAATCTTTAAAACAAATTTAAATTTAAATTAAGCCCATAAAATCTCTCTCTGAATAACAATCTTGGATTAATAATCTGACGGGATGATTACTAATGCTCTTGAGCTGTGAGTTGGGTTTCTACCTAGCAGGCTTGTGGATAATCGAACCCATCACCGATTATCTACACACATATAAAATAAAACTCAATCTATTCTCAGTTTATAAATTATAACATTAATTGTCTAATTAGATACTAATCTAATAAAATAGTTAATGGTAATCCATAAATGTTTAAAATTATTCCAACATATATCTCCTTTTTCTTACTCTCCCGTCCCACTCTTTGTCTCAACTTCCTCTTTTTCTCCTCTCAAGCTCAGACCACTTTTTTTATTTGGTTTTTTCTCACTCTCTCTTTTTCATTTCTGCTCTCCCCTCCTTTCTATATTACTCTCTGTCTCCTTTTCTCTCGGCCTCCCTCTCTTTTCTTTCACGTTTTCTGCTCTTCCCTCCTTTCTTCTTGCTCGTCTGTCCACCTTTTTTTTTTTTTTGTGTCTTTCGAACTCTGTTTAGCTCTGTCTTCTGAACTCTCCAAAATGCCCGAGCCTCTCTGCTTTCTCTATCACTCCCTGTTACCTTCGAAAAGAAAAAATGGGCCCCCAGAAACACCGGTGCATGGAGCTTTTATTTCTTTCTCCTTTTTCTCCTCACTCCAGTTGTACTATCACTTTCCAGAAGGCCTCACCTCATTTCATCTCCTTTGCTTTTCTTCCTTAAATCATAGCTGTTAACCTTCAGCACTTCGTTCATGTTTGCTGCTCCATAGTAGGGTGTTGTCTATTGCTTTCTCCTTCCTCTGAGGTGAAAGCTGATTAGGACAAGGGTTTCTACTTTAAGCTGTAACTTCCTTTGTTTGACCACTTCCATTTTGTCTCTTTTAGCTTTTGTTTTTTCTTCATTCCACCTTATGCCTTCTCTTTGCTCTTTGCTTTATAATTGACGCCGTTTTTTTCTACTTTTTGTTTGTTATCTTTTTAATTAATTATTAAAAGATTTCTTTTTTTAAAAGAATTTACTTTAAATTTTTTTCTGTATTATTTTATTTTATTTTGTTAGATCCCCAATATTTAATTATGAATTTATTTTACTTTCACCTTTTCTAGTTTGTTTGTTAATCAATCAATTGTTTAGTTGTAACTTTTGTATTTATTTATGAGAAGGAGTGTTCACAGCAATACACTGTTAAGTCTAGTCACTATACTTTGTTTAATTCACAGAGGGATCTTATGGCTAGGGTTATTGAAGAAGATGATTTCTGTCCCATCCGTAGAGATACTGAGGACACCTCTCATGCATTATTGCATTTCTTTAAGGCCAAAGAAGTGTTGGATAGGTAGGGAAAAAGAAACATTATTTCATAGTCTAGTTATAAGTTGTCTTAGTAACTAGCTAACTGTGTACAAAGCGAATAAAGTAAGTGTAACTAACTACAAACTTCTTATCTTCTAGCGGTGAAAACTAGTAATATTGACTTCCACTTATGTTGTAATTGTTGGAATAATTTTTTAAATTTTATGGATTAGCATTAATTATTTTATTTGATTAGTACCTAATTAGGCAATTAATGTTACAATTTTATAAACTGAGAATGGATTGGGTTTTATTTTAATATGTGTGTGGATAATCGGTGATGGGTTCGATTATCCACAAGCCCACAAAAGGCAGAAACCCAACCCACAGCCCGAGAGCATTAGTAATCATCCCGTCAGATTACTAATCCAAGATTGCTATCCAGAGAGAGAGATTTTATGGGCTTAATTTAAATTTAAAATTGTTTTAAAGATTCTGGAGGATTTTACTGAATAATATTAATTAATTATATTGGTTAAATAAAGTCCTATAAATAACAGAATGAAGCCCTAGTTTTAATAACTGATACAAAATAAATTTTACAACTCTCTCTCTGCCGTCAAGACTCTCTGTAAAGCACTCTTGGGTATTGTGGGTTGAACTGATTGGACTCAACCAACATTCGAAGTAACGATGTCGTCTCCATCAGGTCAGACAGTTGAATATATTCTCCCACATTATATTTTGAATTACATTTTTTTTTATTCCGCTGAAATCCAGTTCCGCTTTCAAATGGTATCAGAGCCTGGTTGTCTGATTATAAAATTTATGATATTTTTCTCATCAGACAAAACGTTAATTTACTGGATTATGAAACTGTCAGTACACAGAAACATTACTGCATTTGTCCAATTTTTGGGTTAATAATTATCAAACAAAAAAAAAAAATTTCGACGTATTGTTCTGTAAAACGTCCAGATTTGCAAACTCAGGCACCAGTGAGATTTTCATCGGTTGCCGGCAAAACTTGACTTCACTACTATGTTCATTGACGTTTCCGGCGAGTCTTGACCGTGAAAACACACCGACGGGTACCACGTTTAAGCCGAAGAAACAATCAACAAAAACCCACATTTTTCGATTCAAATTTCATGAAACATGGGACAGATCCATTCGATATACACATAGGAATCTAGTAGATTGTTGAACGACGAACAAAAGGGCCAAATTTAAAGCCCTAAAACCAAGAAAACCGACGGGTCTGAGATGGTACCCGTCGGATCTCTGGCAAGTCAAATCGACCCGCCAGAGGTTGAAGAAGAAGCGCGTGGGCCTTTGCCCACGCGCTCCTCTGGCGCGTGATGGCGCGTGTGCCCACACTGTCAATCGGGTCAACTCCAAAATTTTGGATTCGCCTCTACTCGCCCCGATTTAAATTATGGTGAATTTTGTGGAATTTTTGGAGCCCTGTAAATAGGAGTTTTGAAATTTTACAAAATTAAAAGGCTCAAAAATAATATTTAAATAAGGTATTTCGATCCAAGAAAATTTGTACCTAGACTAGATATAATATGGGACCATGTGTTAAAATCACTCTCCCTGATTATGTGCAATTAAATCATAACTAATATTTTATATTAATTATTATGTTTTATTCCTATTTAAGTGTGTGCCTGGACTGGGAATAAACCATTGGTGAAATCTATTCTAACTTTGGATCACATACACATAATGATTGCGTGTTCGCCTATCGTAGGCCCAATCATGGTGTTATGTCTGATTATGAATAAATTTCTTATAATTCTGGATAGTTTAGTTGGCCTCATCAGGGAAGAGTGTGAAAATTGCGATGAGCCCATAAGAGAGTATATGTATATATATATATATATATATATACATTAATATATGTTATATTGATGATGGATATACCCTATCGGTGTGACGTTATCAATATATATTCATAAGAAATTAATTCATTCATGAATTGTTGGCAGCATCCCATTCTAATGTCTTCATTGTTTCTTATATCCTATCGATGTGGGAATGATGGGTACATTTTGTTATTTCCTTTTATGGCCAAATCAATAGGGCATATAAATTTTCTTTTCATAATCTGTTATAATCCGAGACTTTAAATAGGATTATAAACCACATCTTGATAATACAGTTGCATAAGCTGATTTTTTGTAAAGGAAATCTTGTTTTATGATTATGTTTCCAGGACATAATTAATATTTCCTTGTTTTGCTTTATCAGCTTCTGTGTTTCAGCAACTGTCTGTGGTGAAAACTCTGAACGGGACGAACTATGATGACTGGTATGAGTCCCTTAATATGTACCTGATAATCTCCAAGGAGGATTTGGCCATAAGAGATCCAAAACCAGCAGATCTCACTGCTGGGTCTAGTGCTGCTGATAGAGCTTATCACAAGCAGTGGTACGATTCCAACAGGATCTGTTTGACGGTCATAAAATACACTATAGAGAAGACTATCAAACAGAGCATTCCTGAGAAAGACACCGCTGTGGAATACCTTAAAGCTGTGGGTGAAAAGTTCAAGAAGTTCGATAAGACGCAAAAGGCGTATTATCTTTCATTACTAGATAACACTCATTATGATGGAGCGTCTGGTGTACGTGAGCACATGATGAAGCTGGTGAATTATTTCAACAAGCTGAAATCTTTAAATGTGGACCTGGGCGAAAGTTATCTAGTCTACAAAGTCTTACAGTCCCTTCCAGCAGAATACGGGGTCCTTAGAACCACATATAACTCACAGGAAGCTGAGTGGACCATTGATCAGATGATGTCTATTGTAACTCAAGAGGAGGAGTCGCTAAAGAAATCAAATTCACGTGGTCATTCAGTGAACTATGTCTCCCATGCTTCATCAAGTAAGACTGGAAATGAGAAACTTAAGGGAAAGAAATCTGAGAGCAAGCCTAGTGGGAAAAGGTTCTTTGAGATCAAGAAAAATAATAAGAAGAACAAGGGTCAGAAGAACAGATTTAAGGGTAATTGTAATTACTGTAAAAAGCCTGGCCATAAAATCTCAGATTGCCTTAAACTGAAACACAAGCGTGAAAATGAAGGTATCTTTCCTGAAACTGCCCCCTTAGCTTTAGTTTGTCTTGAATCCAATAACTTTGAAACCTCTATGGATACTTGGTGGTTGGATTCTGGTGCAACTGTTCACGTAACTAATTCCTTGCAGGGGCTCAAAGACAGGAGGAGCCCAAATGAGAGAGAAAAGACCATTCTAGGAGTGGAAGGAAGTTCAGCTGCAGTGGATTGCGTAGGAACTGTAGTTTTGAACTTGTACTCTGGACATACTTTAACTTTAAATAACGTTGTCTGTGTGCCTTCTTCAAGAAGGAATCTAGTTTCAAGTTCTGTATTAGACAAAGATGGATATTCATTTTGGCAAGGAAATGGCAGAATTGACGTTTATTTTAATTCTATCATTGTTGGAACTGCCAGATTACTGAATGGCTTATATTGCTTGAATGCAAATGTCTGTTTAGATTCTACTCCTATGGCATCAATTAATACTGTCATAAGACATAAACGTCGAAGAATTGATAAGAACTCTTCCATGTTGTGGCATCGACGTTTGGGCCATATCTCAAAAGAGAGATTAGAGAGAATGGTTAGACAAGGCATATTGCATGACTTAAATTTTTCTGATTTTGAATCTTGTATTGACTGCATTAAGGGAAAACTTCCCGCTAAAGCTAGGAAGAAAGGGGCTAATAGGTCTGAATCTATTTTGGAATTGATTCACACAGACATAAGTGGACCAATTACTCCATATGCTATGGGCAATTACAAATATTTCATAACCTTCATAGACGACTATTCCAGATTTGGCTGGGTTGATCTGTTGTATGAAAAATCTGACTCGCTAGATGCCTTTAAAGCATTTAAGGCTGTCATTGAATTAAAGTCTGGCAAAGTAATCAAGAGTGTAAGATCAGACAGAGGTGGAGAATATTATGGCAGATATACTGAAACCAGGAGAAACCCTGGTCCGTTTGCTCTATTCTTACAGGAACAAGGGATTGAAGCTCAGTATACTATGCCTGGCACTCCACAACAAAATGGAGTTGCTGAGAGGCGTAATCGCACCTTGATGGACATGGTCTGAAGCATGATCAGTCACTCTTCATTACCAGAATTTCTGTGGGGTGATGCCCTTAAGACAGCAGCCTATGTCCTGAATTAAGTTCCAAGTAAATCTGTTGAAAAGACACCGTATGAGCTTTTCACCGGTAAGAAGCCTAGTCTGAGGCATTTTCGCGTGTGGGGTTGTAAAGCAGAAGTGAGACCCTATAATCCACAGCTCAAGAAACTTGATTCTAGAACTATTAGCGGATTTTTTATTGGGTATTGTTCAGGATCCAGAGGATGCAAGTTTTATTGTCCCAGTCATACTACCAGGGTCATTGAATCTGACAGGGCCTTCTACTTTGAGGATGATTTAGATAGTGGGAGTGGTGTCCCTAGAGTAATTAACCTGCATAATGTGGATAACATCCTGCCTATGCCATCATCGTCATCTCAACCAGTAGAACATGATATTGGAGATGACATCCTTGTTGAAAATCCAATTAATCCTATTGTAGAAGCTCCTGTAACTGATATAGGAGAGCCAGCTCTTAATTTGAGGTGATCACAAAGGATTTGTAGACCTGCAATTTCAGATGACTATATAGTGTACTTGCAGGAGTTCGAATCAGACACTATTGATGGCTCAGATCCAATTACTTATAGCGAGGCTATAACAGGATCTCATTCATCTGAATGGTTGGAGGCCATGAATGATGAGATGTCCTCTATGTCTCTCAATCATGTATGGGAATTAACTGAGTTACCGGATGGTTGTAAACCCGTTGGTTGTAAATGGGTCTTTAAAACCAAGAGAGGGGCCAATGGTGAAGTTGAAAGATTCAAAGCCAGGCTTGTAGCTAAAGGCTATAATCAGAAGGAAGGGATCGATTATACGGAAACATTCTCACCTGTATCTACTAAAGATGCCTTTAGAGTCGTAATGGCTCTTGTTGCGCAATTGAATCTTGAACTTCACCAGATGGACGTCAAAACTGCGTTCTTAAATGGTGATTTACTTGAGGACGTTTATATGACACAACCTGATGGATTCACTGAGGCAGGGAAAGAACACTTAGTGTGTAAGTTGAAAAGATCCATTTATGGACTTAAACAGGCCTCAAGACAGTGGTATTTAAAATTTGATCAAATAATCACCTCACTTGGTTTTACAGAGAACATTGTTGATCAATGTATCTACCAGAAATTTGATAAAGATAATTTCATGATACTCGTTCTGTGTGTTGATGATATACTCCTGGCTAGCAACTCAGTAGCCATGTTGAATAAGGTTAAACACGTTTTGTCATGCCACTTTGACATGAAAGATCTTGGTGAAGCCTCTTTCGTCCTGGGAATTCAGATTCACCGTGATAGATCTTGTGGCACTCTTGGTTTATCTCAAGCAACCTATATAGAACGAGCACTGAAGAAATTTAACATGCATACTTGCACTCCTTGTGCAGCACCTGTACAGAAAGGTGAAAAGTTATCTAGTTCATCCTGTCCCAATGATGACAATTCGAAAATTGAGATGAACAAAATTCTATATGCATCCGCTGTTGGCAGCCTTATGTATGCTCAGGTGTGCACACGTCCTGACATTGCTTTCGCTGTCAGTGTGCTTGGCAGATACCTGAGTAATCCTGATCCTGATCATTGGAGGGCTGCAAAGAAAGTCATGAGGTACTTACAAGGTACAAAGCATCATATGCTTACTTTTAGAAGATCTGAGCCACTTGAAATTGTGGGTTATTCAGATTCCGATTATGCATCTTGTGTGGATGACCGCAAATCCACTTCTGGATACATCTTTATGATGTCTGGATGAGATGTATCGTGGAAAAGTTGCAAGCAATCAGTCACAGCTACCTCGACTATGGAAGCAGAATATATCGCTTGTTATGAGGCTACCCGCTAGGCCATATGGTTGAGGAAACTAATATCTGGCATGCATCTAGTTGATTCTATATCACGACCTCTAACCATATACTGCGATAGTTCGTCTGCTGTCAGCTTTTCTCAGAATCATAGGAACTCCAGTCGCACTAAACACTTTGATGTTAAATTCCTATTCGTCAGAGAAAAGATTGCTGAATCTCAGACTCGTTTGGTTCATATTCCTGGTGAACACATGTTGGCGGATCCATTGACCAAAGGCTTGCCCGTAGGAGTCCTTAAGAATCATGTGACTCACATGGGCGTTGTTAAAAATTTTGATGTAGCCTTGGTTTAGTGGGAGTCTGGATTAAAATTCTTAAGGGATTTTTTGAATTGTTATTTGACAATTTTGAACGTTATTTTATGTTCCATTCAATTCAGTTGATGAAACTTATTTATGGAAATGTTGACATCACTTGAATCCTTATCGGTTTCAGTGATTTTGTGTATGGTTTCTCCACTGAATCTTGTATGGTTTATAAATATACATACATTCATGTATCTATGTAAACATTATTGCGCCTGGTTAACTATTCGTTTATTGATCCAATAATTTAATTAATGCTATCCAAGTGGGAGATTGTTGGAATAATTTTTTAAATTTTATGGATTAGCATTAATTATTTTATTTGATTAGTACCTAATTAGGCAATTAATGTTACAATTTTATAAACTGAGAATGGACTGGGTTTTATTTTAATATGTGTGTGGATAATCGGTGATGGGTTCGATTATCCACAAGCCCACAAAAGGCAGAAACCCAACCCACAGCCCGAGAGCATTAGTAATCATCCCGTCAGATTACTAATCCAAGATTGCTATCCAGAGAGAGAGATTTTATGGGCTTAATTTAAATTTAAAATTGTTTTAAAGATTCTGGAGGATTTTACTGAATAATATTAATTAATTATATTGGTTAAATAAAGTCCTATAAATAACAGAATGAAGCCCTAGTTTTAATAACTGATACAAAATAAATTTTACAACTCTCTCTCTGCCGTCAAGACTCTCTGTAAAGCACTCTTGGGTATTGTGGGTTGAACTGATTGGACTCAACCAACATTCGAAGTAACGATGTCGTCTCCATCAGGTCAGACAGTTGAATATATTCTCCCACATTATATTTTGAATTACATTTTTTTTTATTCCGCTGAAATCTAGTTCCGCTTTCAGTAATTTTATTATAAATTTGGAAATATCAGGTAATTAAGTTATAATATAATAATTATATAAAATTACATTAATATTTTATTAAATGATTATTTAGAATATTAATTTATATAATAATTAATAACTCTTAATAAATTAATTTAATCTTTACGTAATTAATTAAGATGGTATACTAAATATGTAAAAATAACAAAATATTATTCAATATTTAATAACTATCATATCGTAATTGAATAATATGATAATTAAATATATTATATCATGATTAAATAATGTGATATTTTGATACTCATAAAACTGTCAGTTTTTCTAACACTATAAATTTTTTTATCTATTAAATATATATATATATACATTTATATAAAAAGTAAGCTCTCTTTAATCATAGTAGTATATCTTCTTAATAAATCAATTGTCGTGACTTCTCTTCCTCAAATCTCACCAAAACAATTTATACACTTCCTTTAATTTATTATATTTTATTTATATCACAATATATTATTAAATTTTTTGTTAATACCTACTAATACCATTAATTTAAAATATATTATTATACAACAAAACGAACTAATTTTTTGTATGCAATGATCAAACAAATAAACTAGTTATCATGTACTAGACAATATGCATATAAAGTTAGATATGCCGCGTGTACAATTTTATTGCTTGTTATGGCATGCTAGGTTAGTTAGGTTCAGCCCATTAGGACTCAAAAGGCCCCTTCGACAGCTTTTGATTTGAACTTTAAATTGAGAATGTTGAGAAGTACCAAAACATTAAGTTGGTTCATTTATTCTCTTTTTAGTATTAATTCTTAATTTCTTTTCACCTGTCTCTTCCCCAAGTCAAGTTTTATAATATTCACTTCATCTCCTTTTTAGTGCTCTAAATATTTTTTAACAATTAGTATTAAATTCGCAAGTTAATTTATTAACATTTTTAAATTTATAATTTTAATGTATTAATTAACTCGTAGTTAATAATATAATAATTTAAACACAAAATTAAAAGATACATATGCAAATTTCTTTTCCCTAAAATATCATAATATACTTTATTACTAATTTAAATATATATAAAAATAATAAAATTACATGAAATATATACTTATTAAGATAAAAATAAAATAAATATTATTTAGTTAGTTATATTAAATAATTATTTATGTTTAACTATATTAAAATATTCATGTTAAGTATTACAGATTATGAAATATCAATATTTTTTGTTTGACTTAGTAAAATTTAAGTTGCATTTAAATAATTTTTATTATATTTTTAATTATAAAATTATATATTTTAATAACTATTTATTAACAAAAATAAACTATTACGAACATACATTACGAATATATTTCTTAACATGATAGCCTTGTTTTTAACAGAAACATGTAAAAGAAGCAGGCTCTCTTACTCTTAATTTAGTTATTTTCATAATTTTTATTTGAATAAATTATTCTAAGATGATGCAAATGGTGACAATTTACATGGAACCTAGGCCTTATTCCCAGTCAGTTGTTTCTTCACTTTTACATGGGCTCATAAGTTTTGCGTTATTATGGGCCTCAGACTTTGGCATCTAAATTAATGAAATAGGAAAACAATTATAATTAAACTGTCTGGCATTATAAAAAAGAATTTTTATTTTTCACCTGCATCTAAAATTAAATTATTAATTTCAGTAAATTTTAAAAACTAAAATAGATAAACCGATGGTTAAATGAAAGAGATATTGTTTAAAAATTTATATGATATAAAGCATGAGATAATGTGGCTAATTATATAATAGAGATTTAAATCACTTAACATAAATATATCACATAATTTATGTGAGTTAATTTTATGTTATTACTTATTTTTATTCTTTTGATTGCCATTAAATATTAAATATGTGATGGTCCATACTAAGAAGATTTAACTATATATATATATATATATATATATATAAATTTGACAACAAAAAGGCTAAGAATTTCATTATAAATTTAAAAAAGCAAAAGAATAATGTACGTTTTAAGTTATCATTTTATTTTGAGAACTAAATATTTCTTCTTTTAGCCGTTTATCATTAGTGTTGTCAGCTTATAGGTAATGGATGATTAAGTTTAGTGTTACAAATTTAGATGATACAAAATTCTTTTGGAAAATATAGTTAGACTGTTTCGTCGACTTTTTTTTTTTTAAATGAAATTTACTTAATCATGCTGGGAGAGTTGTCCAGCACCATTCTATTCTTAATAAATTTTTCTGTCATCAATTTAATTATTAAAAAATAATTGATATTATATTAATTTCATTATTTTAATAAAAATATATAGAACATATCTTAAAGTTAGCTCTATTAACAAAAATTTAACAATTCTATTTCCATCGATTAATATTTGTCCAATCAGAATATTAGTAATTAATTTGACAATTTGTTCAGCATTTAACTTAGAGTTTTGATAACTAGTATTCTTAGAACACTAGTAAATGATTATTTATTACTTATAATAAATTAACTTTAATCAATGAAATTAGTGGATAAGTCTTTATTGTTATTGGTAATTGGTACAATAAATAATTTTTGACAAATTTCATTAGTTAATTATTATTTATTATAAGTAATAAATTATCTTTAAACAGAGTGTTAAGGACATTTATTAGCAAAATCTTTTAACTTATTGCCATAAAAACATGTAAATTCTTTGGTACTTTCAAGATTTTCAAGGTGTCCATACCTTGCATGTATGACCAATAAAATATTGCTGTGCGTCAATCATTCGTATGAATAAATTTAGAAAACAAAATCTTTTTGGAGGAAGCCTTTTAAGAGTTGATCTATTTCACCTCATAATCTTTTGAAAATATATTAATTGGTTCTTATACATTTATGTAACAATTTATTTAATATATTAATCTCAATAAAATTATTTAGAATAAAGAGTAAAGACCATTAAAAGAATAATTTTATTAAGACGAGTATACTAAATTAATTATCACATAAGTGTATAAAGATTAACTAATTTTTTTTTTTTTGACCTCCTACATCATGCTCTCCCAATTCAACATAGAAATTGAATTACTTTGGTGTCATTGCAAATGTCATATAGTTCTAACAAAGCTTTTGTTTTTTATCTTCTTCCCCATTTTGAGTTAAACCTTTATAAGCTTTACTGAAGTTGCCTTTCTTACTAGTCTAAGAATCAAGATGGGATAGCTATGAATCCCTATCAAATACAATTATCAGTTTGCTCCAAATTCTGTTCATGTGATTGCTGGAACCTCTGATATCCAACCATGGCAGCTAAAACAATATGTTGGCTTACAGTTTTAACAACATTTTTTCAACAACTAAGGAAGAATAGAAGAATATGATTACTTGCTCAATCCTTCAAAAATTAGAGACAATTCTAGTGTCATGAATAGGGTATTCTGACTGATATGCAATCTAGAAAAAAATAAATAAATAAATCCTCTAAAGTACGGAGTTGGAATGGTAAAATAGAGAAAAATAGAGAGAAAAGAAGAAGTTGGGTGTATTTTCTAATGTACTCATTTAATATATATTTTTTTTAATTGGCTGACATATGACTCTATTTTATTTGATCACGTAAGAGAGGTATTGGCGCCTTCAAAAATTCAAAGATGGCTTATAATAATGATGACAGTGATTAGGATGTTGGGTTGCACCTATGAGTTGGGAAATTTCAAATAAGATTTGTCTTTAAATAAATTCAAGAGATAAATTAATGGACCTTATGGGTATAATTATATTGCCTTTTTTAATATAACATTGAATCATCTATCTTCCATAAGGACAGTATATCTGCTTAGAAAGTTGGGAAATTTTTTTTAATTTTTGGCAAAAGGAATATCGGTAGAGCTATTAATTTGTGAACGAAATAAATAATTGAATAAGTAAATTGATAAATAGGATTTAGTGTAACTTAATGATTGGAGGGGGAAATATATACATAGTAACAAAATAATAAGAGAGCTGAGATAAAGAACCTAAACAACTTCTATCTGCAAAGATGAATGATATTATGTTTTATGGCTAAAATCAAACACTAGAGAGCTCCTGTGATGTACTTTGCAAGAGATTTGAAGGAAAAATCAAAGATTAATAGGCTAAAATATCCTTTCCACCAAGGATGGATTTTGGATTTGATTTCAATGAAGATAAAAATATTTGAATCAAAGATTTAAACTAAAAGAGACAAATTTTTACAATTCAATTAGTGAGTTCTTATAAATTAAATAATTAAATTAAAAATATGAAATAAAATTATATATAAATATTGAAATTTTAAAAATCCAAGGAAGTAACCCTCCCGACACTCCCTCTTGAATCTATCTCTGTTTCCTACTTTCCTAAATAAGCACATTTGAAATTACTAAAAGAATCTTGCCTTGAATCCATTATGCTGTAACAAGCTAGTCCATTTGACACAATACTACATATAAAATGACAAGAATAATACAATGTAAATTAACTGAGGTTAAAGAAGTTTTCTTTATAAAATAAAATTTAATTTTGTAATTATATAATTTAGATTGCAAAACGGAGAGTCGCACGGTTATATATCCATGCAAATATATTAAAATTCAATGTTTTTCATAATTACATAATTCTATTTACTTCTCTAATTTGAAGCTTCCATATTTATAAGTTTTCAATATAAGTTTTTAAATTTTGACAAATACACCATCATGAGATTCCCCCATCCCCCCCTCGGGGTGCATTCCTTGTCAAGAATTTATTTACATGGCACTTGTAGCTACCCTATCTTTTTCTTCCCCTGGCACACAGAGCTCTAACATTTTTAAATCTTCTTTTTCATTACCTAAATAATCACCTTTTTATTTTTTGAAAAATACTTAAGAAGATGATGTATTATGTGAATATATAGTAACTCAATAAAATAATTACTCAAATAAGTGTGTCAATAAATTTCATTTTTTACAACCATTATTTTAATAAATATTTATTTAATTATATATACTTGATTTGGCACAAATTGGCTATTTAATATCAGTTTCTCTTCTATCTAAAATCATGAACAGCTTTCCTCATAAGAAGATGTTAGACAAGGTAACCAACACTTAAGAAGGGGTGAATTGAATGTTTATAATAATTTTAGTTCTTATCAAAAAAATTTTGCAAAATATTTGTTATGAAGATTACTAGAAGGAATATGAAGCAAAATAACAATTATATTAATCTAGGAAAGATTTTATGATAATGTATGGAGTATGAAGATAACAAATTTTCTTAAAATAAAAAAAGCACTTAACAATTATGTGGTACGCCAATTGACTATCGAGGTTTCTTAGTTGACTTCTTTTTAAAATATGACCGTTAGCTTAATTTTGTAGTATTCCAATTGACTTGCATAAAGGGGAAGTTGACTTTTCAATGCAAACATTTCACATCAAAACTGAATATATTTTAGGAGATATGATCAAAACAATAACCAAAGTTCAAAAAATAATTTTACGCATAATCTATATCTCATGACTCAACTTTAGATAGTTATAACTTTTTCACTTGAACTTCATTTTAAGTGAACAATATATTGTTAAAAATCCATTTGAGTCTATTATCTAATGAAATTAGTTTCATAACAAATCATTATATGGTTTACGAGAGATAAGAAAAATAGTGACTAGAAGTCAAAAATAAGATTTTAAGTAAAATTTATATTTGACTATCTTTTAGGTCCAAATTTATATTTTAAAAATCACAATGTCTTAAGCCAATAAATACAAATCTAAATCAGTGAATTTCTTAAATTAACATTTAGCCTATGATAATTATAACTATTTAATTTATTGACTATCTTGATGTAATCAAACTTCCAAATCTTCAAATTTTTAACTTCTTCAAAACTTAGATCATCTTTCTTACTTGCTATCTCTTTGTATAGATTATAATATTGATATTTCATTTTCTTCACTTTAAGGCCTACTCTTCTTGCTTTGGATCTTCCTACATAAAAATTTGACTTGCAAACTAAATAGTTAGTCTAATTCATATTTAACAATATGCATACTTTAATAGCAATTAGTGTACTATAAACATTTTTATCATATATATAAGATCTTATAATTATATATATCCAATTTAGATTATATATAACAATTAACCTTATTGGATATGATATGAGCAAGCACATCATATATAAAGGATAATTCAAGAATAAAGTATTACATGTTAATAATTAATCAATTAAGCACATATTAATATTATACTTATAACTTATATGTCACATATTTGTTATCATCAAAACTTATAGTATTGAACCTTAGGGTCAATTGATAAGTGCCTCAAAAAGTATCATGACTATAATAATAGTAATGTGGATTTCCAAAGGAATTGCTAGCCGTTGGATTACGTAGTTCTTGATGTCTGAACCATTAGATCGAAATTCTTAGACCACGTGCTTGAAATTTTCAACTATACAGTCTCTAACTTTAATTTGAATCATCAGATCTTGCATTTTTTTCAATATTAACTATTAGATCCATATATTTCTAATAGGAGAAAACTTATATGTTGTTCCTTATATACTTATTTCATATTCCCCCAATCAGTTAATGACATCTGAACAATTTTTATACCTCATTTACTTTCTTATTAATATCATTAACTCCCATATTTTAAAAAATTATTTACATGTCATTAGCTAATTGAGAAAACTTGATATAAGTATATAAAAAGTAGTATATAAGTTTTTTCCTTTCTAATAAATCTAGAGAATCGAGATTGCATTATTGGTCCACTCCTATAGTCTTGTAGGTAATCATTCATATCTCTACAGGATCAGTACAAAGATCGTTCAATACTTCTTTCTATTTCTCTAAAGTTTTATTTATTGTTTAACTTATGTAATTGTCAAAAAATAACAAACCATGAATTCAACCCCAAACTAGAAGCATGTGAATGAAGTATCACTTAATGCTAAAACTCCACTCTAGAACGATGCTCAAAGCGCAAAATCAACAAAGAAGATGAGTTTAAATAACCACGAGCGCTTAATCAATTACCTCTTTCGAATCATCCATTCATGAGGCTTCCTCTATAGGCACAAAAATTTACGAAAAAATTCAGAAAAATAAGACAGAAGGAGAGAAATGGAATCAGTGCAAGCCGACTCAATAGGAAAGAGTGGGTAGCAATTTTGATTTGAAGAGAGAATGGTGAAGGATGAAGAAACTTGACTTCAAATCAAAGCTTTAGCGAGTGAAGCGAGTAATGAATTGTGCGAATCATTCACGTGTAAAACGACAAATTCTGTGATAAAATTGGGATATTCATTTTAACATCCTATAATTCAGTACTCTGAATTTTGGACAGGACTTTACGATTTGTAGAAAATTTGCATCGAATCACAAGTTTAAACAGAGTGTAATACAAATTTGAAGGAAATGAAAGATATACAAAATAGAAAGAACACAACAACAATGAAGATATGCATTTGAAGGAAAATATTTTAAAGTAAACCGTGAAACATACATTCTTGTAGCTAGGTTTCAATTTCCATGAGAGGATTCCATGAAAACTCTTTGAGCAAGGGTGAAAAACGTGAAAGTATTCCAAAGGGGGCTACGAAAAGAATGTATTAACCTAGAGAAAATTGTAATCCTTTTTTATTAATTGATCTATAGTCGACCCTAGGAAAGGAACGCTAAAACTCTTTTTTTTTTTTTTTGGTAGAGATTGTACTCTTATGAATGCATTGACATGTTCATTTTATGCCTATCTTTTAAGTCGAGCCAAAGTATGACAAAAAAATTCCAACCACATAAAAGCAAAAATAAATCATGTATGAAACTTAATTAGGACAGAAACATGTGTGAGCAACGATTTGAAACACATGCGATCTATCAAGTTAGCTTGGCTCAAGGAGAGTGATAGGCTAGATACAAATAGTTGTTAAAACTAGTTGATTTTATCTAGTTAGCTCATTTAACATATCTTTATAGTATGATGAGTTTGTATGTTCATTTCAACCAAATATGTTTATACTTGTGAGTTAAATGAGGCAATTCATCTAATTTGACTATTTTTTTTACAACAATTCTAATGATTTTAAGAATTAGAATGATGCTTGGCTGTTGTTACAAAAAAATGTTAAGACAATATTCAAATGCATTTGATGAATAAATTGGAGAAATTCCATTACATATTATTTCTTACTTTAGTTGTTTGATAAGACATAAACTATTTATTTTGGTTTGGGTATGAGTTGTTTGAGTATTTAAAGTTTGAATTTAATCATTTAAAATAGTTACTTGAGTTTTGAAATATATTTATTATTGAAATTAATGTTAAATATTTGTTTAATTCTAACTCATTTAACCTATTTGATGGGTTTTATTAAAATTTTCAATTTATTCAAATAAAATTAAATAAACTAACTTATTTGGCTTATAACTTATGATAAACTACAGAAGAGATTCCTTGATGTACAGCTCGGTAGGCTATATAGCAGCGAACCAAAACTCTGATAAACTAACTGGTAAGATTGAAGCTAGTCTCACTTGACACGCTGATAATAATAATTCAATTATTTTATACTGGATTTTTTTTTTCATTTTCTACTCTTAAAGTTTTGGATCATTTTTATAAGAAAAAAAATCCTACTTGTGAGAAAAAAAAAACATAATTTTATGGTCTAGTTATAAGTTGTCTCTAATCCACCATACCTAACTAACTATAGCTAACTGTGTACAATGCAAAATATAACAAAGCAAATATTTAAGTAGTGTAACTAACTACGAACTTATTATCTCCTTTTGTTTCCTTCTTGTGATCAGTGTCACCCAATATTGTGTTGTAGTTTTCATGGCCAACCAAGGATATGTATGTATCTTCTTTGATCAAAACCAATGAGTTGACTTCTTCTTATGTTGTCATTTTATTATAAATTTTGAAATATCATGTAGTTCATTTATAATACTAAAATTATAAAAAAAATAAATTAATATTTAATTAAATGATTATTTTAAATTTTAAGTTATATAATAATTAGTAACTTTAAAAAATAATTTAATCTCTACTAATTAATGAATATAATATTGTAAAATTGATGAAGAATTATTTAATATTTAATAATTATTATATCATAATTAAAGAGTATGATATTTTGAGACTTATAAAACTACAATTTTTTTTTTCAACAATAGAAATTGCTGGATTTAGATTTCTAATTGTTCCTTTGGATCACACATTTTTATAAAATTGAATGGTTAAATTAAAATTTTGGACTATTTGCAGTCAAAATTTAAAATTTTTAACTGCATATGATTACGTAGATTAATTTAAACTATCATATCATATATTTTCTTGAGTACTAATTTTTAAATTCTTACCGTTCCTAAGAAATTAGACAAGGAGCATATAAAATTGATATGCCGAGTGTACAATTTTGTTGCTAAGTTATGGCATGGTTGGCGAAATTAAACCTGCTAGGGTCGTTAGGTCCAGCCCTTTAGGACCCTAAACGCCCATTATCAACAACTTTTGGTCTTTAATGTTGAATTCAACCTTTGAAGTACCAAAACATTAAGCTAGGTCATTTATTTTTCTTTTTAACATTAATCATTAATTTATTTTCATCTATATCTTCCCTAAGTCAAGTTTTATTATATTTACATTATTCTCTTTCTTAGTACCTTCAATTTCTTCTCACCCAACTCGTTTAGCCTTTAGCTCATCACCGTAAACATGTTGCCATTTCAAATATGGCTTATAATAATGATGCCTATGATTAGGATGATGGGTTACAAGTATATAAGGTGAAAAATTATTAATTAGATTATATTACTTTGAGATGGTTAAAGTTTTGTATTGAGGTATAATATTAAACTAGTTTATTTACTATGCATTGCATTGGTTTTAGAGAAAATTAGTATATTTTACTATATATTAAATGCATAAAATTAGTTCTTTAATATTTGTGAGAAAAAAATGATAACAATTGATTCATTCAGAAGGCATCACTAAGAGTTTTTTTGGTCATACAAAGTAGTCATCATTGTTGTTCTTCCAAAGATTCCTTGATTAAAACACATTTGACTCTATCTCAGAGTTTGAGTAAAATATGAAAATAAACTATTCAAATAGTTGAATAAATAATTTAATTATATATTATTTTTTTAACATTAATTTTAAACTATGTCAAGTTATATTTATAGTCCCTTATTTAAAAAAATTAAAAAAATAGTTAATTAATTAATTTTTTGTTGATTTTAAAAAATTCACAAACTTCAAAAAAATTTTGATTTAAGATACATTAATTAGTTCATTAAGTTTTTCATTTACTTCAAAAAAATTTTAAACTTTGAAAAATTCTTAATTTAAGATACAGTCAATTAATTTATTAATTAATTATCTCTTATTATTTTTTTGTTAATTCTAAAAAATTTATACATTTTAAATAATTTTTCATACACATATGAAAAATATAAAGATTCGTTGCATGAGGAGCTTTAGCTTTCACCCATTAAACAAAACTTTCACAGAAAGTATATTCACTTACATGGACTCCACTTCGTCGTTCAATAACAAAAACGCCCACTAGTTGGAGATCTATCCTAGAATTTGAGCCTACCCTGAGTTAAATTGAACATTTAATTATTAATCTAAATAAACAAAAGTCAAATTATATATAAGTCACTTTATTAATATTTAATTACTTGTGTTAAAGTCGATATATATTAGAACTAATATGATGTTAATTAATTTTTAAAGAATAATTTTTTAGGTGTTAATATAATAGTTTATTTTTATACGTTAATCATACCGATTGAATTCCAATTATATATTTTTTATAATTTAGTTCTCACGTGAACATTAAGTTTTCAATTTATACCCATGCAATGTTTTGATACTCAAGAGCCAAACTATGAAAAAAAAATTCGGCCAAGTAAAAGCAAAAGTAAAGCATATGATAAACTTAGGACAGAAACATGTGATCAACAATGTGAAACACATGCGATCTATAGTTTGCAAGGCCAACCATATAGTACTTTTGTTCTTCGAGGAATCCAAATTTCCTATAATTCTTGAAAATAATTACTTATTATTAGATTGTATAATTTTTTAAATTTAAACCATCAGATGAAAAATTAATTATCATGTATGATTAAAAAGCCAAATCTCTTACTACGCGCGATTCTAAAAATTAATATGAGAAATCGTGCGGTTTGAAGATTTTTAACATGCATAAAAAAAAAATTATTTTATAGTTTGGCATTAATATTAAAAAATGGTTGAAAATTTCATTTTATTATATAAGGAGATAAAAATTATATAAATAATAATGCAATTTAAGATTTAGTTACTTATAATACATAAAATAAATTTGTTTTCAGAATTATTATTAGTAAAATTTATGAAATTTTTTTTTATTTTAGTATATATTATATCTTTAAATAAGAAATATTTGAACCTTAATAAATTTTAATTTCTAATTTCATTTAAGAAATTAAAATAAATTAAATTTTCAGAATTGTTATTATTAGAATTTACTAAAATGTTGTATTGTAATATATATTATATCATATTTTTAATCATTAAAAAAAATAAAACAAGGAGCATACAGAAAAATCTTTGAACGTTAATAAATTCTAATATCAGATTTCATTTAAGAAATTTAAATAATTTACTTTTCAGAATTATTATGATTAGATTTTACTTAATGATATTGTAATAAAGTAGTATAATAATGAATATGTTTGAAATAAATTGATGTAATAATATAATAAAGATAAATTATTAAATATTTAAATTTTCAATGTTCTAATATTTCTTACGTTTATCGTTGATTTTGTTTTTCTATGTTTAAAGTTATAATATATAATAAATTAGAAAATTCAATTCCATTTTACTAACAATAAATTCAAAATAAAAATTTTTCCTCTAAAATGTAATTAACTATTACAATGTACAAATGTCGGGTGTTCGCTAAGCTGTAGGAAGAAAAATAGGGTAGAATATATCACATTGGTCTGCTTAATTTATTATTGTGGTGTATTGAGTTTGCATATTTACATACGAACATATTTATTATGATAATTTTAAGTCAACTTGTTTGACTTCTAACTCAATTTTGGTCTACTTAATTTGTTATATAGCTATTTTAAGCTTGGTTATTAAAGATTAATGAAGTTTCTTTGAGTGTTTAATTAGTTTATTTGCCTGTGTTGTGCATGAATTTTAGGGAAAATTAGTTTATTCAACTATACTTCAATACATTTTAAATTAATAATATTTGTAAGTGTTAGTAAAATTTAAATTTAGTAATATCTTATGATGTAAAAAAAAAAACATAATACATTAGAGAAAGTCTATAAAATTAGTTGTATAATTGGTAAGAGAGAAGTAATTAGTAGTTCATTGAGAGAGTATCATCATGAATCACTTTATCATAAATTGTTTTCTCATCCTGAAATTATATTTATAATCATTTATTAGAAAATTTAATAGATAATTAATTTATTAATTTATTATTTTTCTTGTTAACTTTAAAAAAAGTTAAACTTAAAAAAATTTATAATTTAAAAGAATTTAAATTAATTTTTAATTAATTACTTTATTATTTTTTTCATTAATTACTAAAAATTTATGCAAATTAATGACTTTATTATTTTTCTTTTTGATTACAAATAATTAACACACTTTAAAACTTTTTTGATATGTATATGAGAAAGGTGAAAAGTCATAACATAAAATACTAAGATTTTTGCTTAACAAAATCTTCTCATGATCAATGAAATTCTCATATTAAAAGAAGTTTACTTTACTTTTATATAATATAAAAACATAATTGTAATAAAATTATTATTATTTTTATTGATATTATTACGATTATATTCCTATATTATAATTAGATATATTGGTGCATTTAAAATTGTGAGTGCACCAAAGATGACACTTTGAAAATATCAAGTAATTAAGTTATAATACAATAATTATCGAAAACTTTAAATTAATATTTTTATTAAATGGTTATTAAAAATTTAATTTATATAATAATTAATAACTCTTAAAAATTAATTTAATTTTTATCTAATTAATAAATATAATTATAATAATAAATATGTAAAAATTGATGAAAATATATTATAAAGATTTAATAATTAAAAAATATGATATTTTTAGATTCATAGACTAACGAGTATATAAAATTAGATATGCCACGTGTGCAGCCTATTGCAATTTATGGCATGGTCGGCGAAATTAAACTTGCTAGGGTTGTTATGTCCAGCCCATTAGGACCCTAAATGCCCATTATCAATAACTTCTGAACTTTAAATTGAGAACGATGAATTGAACATTTGAAGTACCAAAACATTAAGTTAGGCCATTTATTTTATTTTTAATATTAATTATGAATTTCTTTTCATCTATATCTTCTCTATATCAAGTTTTATTATATTCACTTTATTCCCCTTTTAAGTACCTTCAATTTCTTCTCACTCAAACATGTGAGAGAAGCAAACTCTCTTACTTTTAATTTCCTTATTTTAATAATTATTATTTGAATAAAATACTCTCCCTTCTTTTTTATTTATATAATCATCTCTATACATAAACCTTATAAAGCTAAAATATAACTAAAATACCGTCAAATAGTATTAATTTTTCTGACTAAATATGTAACTCATTATAATATATATATATATATATATATATATATATTAAACTTTATTTCAATATTTTTTATTTTTTGTTGAAAACCATGAATTCAATTTATTTCAAGTTTATAAAAACTAATAATTTTTATACTGATCAAATACAAATTTGATACTTATTAGGAATGGATTTAAGGGAAGGCGGGAAGCGATTGCCTCTTAAATTTTTAAATATTTTAATTTTTATATACAATCTTATCTTATATTTTTATTATTTGTCTCTTTAATTTATAAAAACTTGACCTATTAAATTGTAATAATCTCTCGGCCTTGATTCAAATATTTAATGTAAAAATTCTTGTCCCGTTTAAAATCAAATTTTAAATTTATTTCTGAATCACTTAATATATTTTATAAATGCTAGATATAAGGATGTTAATTTTAGTCAAAATAAATGTAATTATTACTTTTCTCTACTACAAAGACGTCACTTCAATGAATACTCTAATTTTAAATGAGAAAACATATTTTAAAAATAAATAAAAAATTTGTAATCTAAATATCTCATACAAAAAATATAAATTACCATTATTATTTTCAACTTTCGGAGATAAAATTAATTAAAACAAGAAATTTGTATGTTGAGTGGAAGAGTTGTTACACTGAAACCTAGCTAGCAATCTCGATCATTAAAATTGAAGCTCCACAATACTACGACATGGTGCCGCTACATCTAAACTCCACCCAAACACAAAGCAAAGCAAAGTGGTTGCACCAAAAAAATTCGTAGTTTATAGAGAGCATGCCAAGATTGCGAGCCAAGCAAAGCAAAGCAGTTTTTGATGTCCAAAACTGAAACAACCTGCACGCGCTCATCATACACATATTTGTAAAATAGCACTAGGAAGCTGGCTTGACAGAGACAACTTTAATAATAATAATAATAATAATAATAATAAGAGAAAAATATATACTTTTCGTCACTCATTACAAAATCATTAATATGGTCTTTTATTTGTTAACACATTTAAAATAGTCCTTTTATTTTAAGGGTATACATATATCAGGTTGAGCAGACATTTTTATCAACTAAGATGTGGTTTGGTTTTGACATTGTGCCAAAAAAATTTGCCTGTCCTGATAAGACTTAGTTCATGATCGAATTAGGTCTCATATTAAAAAAATTAATTTTTATATTTTTTAAAAGATAATTTTTTAATTTGAATTTAAAATTTTGAAATAAATATAATAAGAGTTATATATATAATAAATGAGGCATTTTAACTTAATAAAAAAAATCCATATTTAATTAGAAAAACATAAAAGTAGCTTTCTTTCTCTCTATATATATATATAGTTGGCTGTATATATAAAAAAATATTTGATGAAAAAAAAAGGTTGGGCCAGGTCTATACATTGGCCCATGATCCAACTTGACCTAATACCGAGTCTCTACATCAATTGGCCCATTTTCCTTCAAACTCAAGTCAAGTAGATCGGGGTGGATAAGCCTTAAATACACATATTTTACTCATTGAAAAATATAACACTTATTCTTTATTTTTTAAAAAATTACGAATTTAGTTTCTCTATTCATCCATAAACCATAAATCTGATGAACTAATTTTTTTTTTTTAAAGTGATAGATTATATGTAATATTTTCTAATGAATGATAGATCATTTCAAGTATATCAATGAGTGAAGGATCAAAATGATAACTTTTTAATAAATGAGGGACTAAAATGTATTTTACTAATAATAATAATAATGTTGTATTATACGACCATATCACATTCGTGCTTCCTCATGTATATTTTATAATTTATGAATTGGATTATTGGGCAGTGACAAGTTATGGTTGCATTATTAAATTAATATGGAATGTGTTCGCTCCCTAATTTTTTGGATAAATTGCGATTTTTTAATTGTCGCTATATTTTTAATTCATATTTTGGTGGCAACTTAGGATTACGATCCTTGTTTACCGGAGGCACGCTCATCCTGATGTTTTATTTTTGCGTTTTTCAATGGGCATCTTTTATTAAAGAAATTTGTTTTGGAGTAAAAAAAAAAAAAAGGATAATTATGGCCACACAAATAAGGGATGTGAAGCCTAGTCTAGCGCAAAAAAAAATTACTTAAAATATTAATTAATTACACAATTAGTACAAGTGACGAAATCATTAATGCGTAACAAATAATTATTTTTTTGCACAATTTTCATTTTTATTTTTTTGTACCGTTATAGAGATGGACTGAAAGAATTTCTCCATTCTTTAAATATTAGATGTAAGAGTTTCTTCGGGTCCAAGGTGAATTTATTTGCTTCGTTGTCAAAATTTTTTGCTTTCATTTATTTGATTTATTTTATAAATACGTTTAATAACGTCAATGTCAACGCTTTTGCATTATTAGATTTACAAATTCTTATACTATGTTGTTACTGTCCTTCCAATTTATTTAATAATAAAATTACCGTAATTAATATTGTTGTAGATTTTCTGATAATAAGTTTTGGCTGTCTAATTTATTTAATAATAAATCTTAATAGTTAGATTACAAAGATTATCTTCTATTGATTTTGGTAAGTAAGAGTTACTAATTTTAATAACTTAAACTCTAAATGCAAGCGGTTAAATTATTTAAAATAATCCATACTAATCATTAAATTTTACTGTATGTTTGAATATTAGAGGTTAATTTTGCTGTTTGACATTGTTTGTCTTTGGGCGAAAATTGAAGAAAAAGTGATTATAAGATGAACACATTGATCGAAGATGAACAAACAATATCCGTCATAAATTCAGATGACCCAAACGCATTTCTACACCATTCCTCAAATAGCAATAATAATTTATGTAAATGCCTCTTGATTTTAAAATTTATAAATTTATTATGACAAAATGCCAATATAACCATTCTTTTCCTAGTTAGCCTTTGACAAATTACATTTTCTGTATTTGATGATTTACTTGTTTCATTTCATGCGTATTAATTATATGACACATTAAGAAAATATTAAGTATGAGTAAAATTTTTGATCTACTTATAATTTTTTAACTATAAAAATTTTAGATTTTATATATGATCCAAGTTTTTGATAAATTTTCAATTTATCTCTTCTATTTATTTTTTAGTAATCCCACAAACCATTAGTTTATATATTGAAAATGAGAGTAAAATTAGAGAGTTTGAGTGTTATTAGAAAAATAAAGAAAGTATAAGGATTGTTTAACAAATTTATGAATTAATATTTTTGAGTTACTAAAAATAAAAAGATGTAGTAAATTGAAAAATTGAAAATGATTTTTTATAAAATCATTAAAAAAAAAGGAGTCAAAATATAAATACTATAATTTAGTTTAAATTGTTATACAATTAGTATAATATGACAGGTCATTATTATTTATCTTGTATTGAAACAACCACTTTTATAATTGTAACAAAAAATTTACCTAAATATAAAAAATATAGTAATCTCCCAATGAGATTAGTTAGAGCATAAAGATATTCATAAAAAAGTTAAAACAAATTAAAATTTAATACAACTTGATTAAACTGTACTGTGTATATTGTCCAATTCTTAATTTGAAGTAATTACAATTTTTTCTATTATTTTTTCCAACTCATAAAATAATATTCGAAAATTGAGCCTCTCATGATTAAATATTTGGGCAGCACGAGGAGATGTAGTGGTCCATCAAGTAGTGGATTTATATAATTAAAATGATTAAGGATTAGAGAATGTAGTAATTATTTAATTATATATAATTATAAACCATTATCTATATATATATATATATATATATATATATATATTGAATTAGCAAGGAAACCTTCTCAAGAAACAAAGTACCATTTGTGATGATCATGCAATTATTCCAATGCCAGAGATAAAGTGAATTTGACTTTGCTATAATCTAATTTAATTTGACTTTTTATTATTCCTTGCAGATTCCTCCCTTGTTCTTCAATTAAGAGTACCCTTATAATAAAGCATTAATTTCGTTTTTTTCTTTTTTTCCTTTTCCTTCTTTATCCAAATGATGATCATTTCCTGTGTAGACATTCGTAATTGGGTTGTTTTTCGATACAATTAAATAAGTTTATTAAATTGTTATTAAAAAATGAAGTTCATCAAATGAATAAGAAATAATTATTTAGTCATCCCATCTTTTAGAGCATGTATATTTATTTATAGGATTCGATGAGTAATATTAAATATTATTAAAAATTTAATAACTTATATTTAAAATTGAGCTATCGAAATTAATAATTTAAAAAAACTAAAATTTGTAAAAAAACCTAATTTTTCAATATATGATATGTTTATTATCAAATTTAACAAATGGTTCATAATTATTTTTGTAGAATCTTCAGCAATAAATGTTATTGTAATTCATCTATTTTGTGTTGAATTTGAAGCTTTGTATATAATTTAGTGTGTATTTGGATTTACGCTAGACTAATGTACAAATAAGGATTGATAGGACAAAATTAATCTTAAAGAAAATAAAAAATTAAACTAAACAAAAATATGGACAATGTAAGTCCCATTTAAGTATATAAATAAATTTTTAAATTTTTTAAATGCTAAATGAAACAAACTGTTACAAGGAGATACAATACAGTCATGAAGGTTATATGTTTGTTTCTTCTTTTTAAAAAAAAAAAAAAAAATTGATCCATGACTAGAAACTAAGTCTGACATACTTGTTTTATATCTTTAAAATTTAAACCGAAACTCCAAAATATCCTACTGTCTTAACAACGAATACAAAATTAGAGTAAATGGGGTATTATTATTATTATATGTTATTTTTGGAGTTTCAGTAATGAAATATATTTGCTTTCCTCCTTATAAAAAGAAAACAAAAGCCAATATTTTAAAAGCCGAATTCTTTTTTGTTGATGAAGCAACAAGCAGGAGGCTTTGGGCAATATTACTGAAATAGGCCAAACAAATTGAACAATATATATTGTCAATGTCGACCACTACGTAATTTATAGAAATAAGAGATTTCAGACAGAGATAGAGAAACATTAGTTTGTTTTTTATATATTTTCTTTGAGTGGTTTCAAAGAAATGATAGATATAGAATTGACATTTTATAAAACCTACTACATTAAATTTAAAAAAAAAATAAAGAATGTGATATTTATAAATATGATACCAGATTTTTTCCCAAAAGTATTATTGTTCCCTGTTCATTATTTAGATCATGTAACTCCTGTGGATCACACATAAATTATATAAATTTTGAGCAAAATTAATTTGATTTTATATTATTGTTATTTATATTTAAAAATTTTTAGTTAAAAATTAATTTTTACTATTTTTACCGTTCATTCAATGCAAAAGTAAATATTATTTAATTTTGTGCAAACAAAAATTTGGAAGATAAAAATAATTTTGAAAATACTTAAAAGATAAATCATATGAAAATATTTATAAGACAAACTTCTGTGCAAGTGTGTAGACAAATTTTTTAACCTTTTAAACACTAAACTAAATATATTAATCTTTTACAAACTATTCGTGTTAATTCAATCATTTACAATTTATTTTTAGTATAGAGTTAGTCCATTGTTTATTTAATAAGAGATTAATAAAAAATTAATTTTATAAAAAATAAAAATTGTAAAAAACTTATTTTACACAAATAATTTATGAAAAATCACATTTTTACAAAACATGAAGAACTGAGGACCGATTTGGTAATTTATTCTGGGAAAGAAATTTATATTGTGGTTTAAACAAATTATCTTTGTAATGCTAATATAAGAAAGCACAGTGTTTTTGCACGACATCCAAACTGCTTACTAAAGCAAGCAAACTTGCAAATAATGCATGCATTATAACTTTTTAATAAAAAAACAGATACTAATATAAATTTAAAAGTAAAATTATAAAAGCAAAAAAGAAAAAACACTAGTACGGAAAGAAAATGGGACCCAGCATATCCCAGAATGAAATCAACAAGAGAATAGGTGGCAGTGTAATGCAATTCGACACCGATGACAGAAGCGTGCCTCCTTGACCCTCCTCCTCCTAAATCCTCTGTTTCCCGCATTTACTACTCCTCCTAAATCATTTCCATGCCTTCACCAACTTCACCATTACCACCACCTCCTCCTCTTCCTCCTCCTCCTTCCCTCCCCACGTGCCCCTCACGTGCCTCTCTCTCTATCTCTCTCTCTCAGACACACACACACACACACACACAACATTTATACATACATATATATATATATACTCTCCTTCCACCATTTTCTCTCTCTCTCTGTTTCTAACAATGGCTTCTCCACCTCCTTTAACGCTAGACGTCGTCGGATCGAACTCTTTCACCGGTAGTGGTGTGGAAGATGGTTCGTCTGAACACTACTCGTCTGCTTTGCAGAATCTCAACCCGAGCATTCTTGTTATCGTCATCGTCCTTGCTGTTACGGTTATCGTTTCGCTGCTTATTTGTTCACTGCTACGACACCTTAATCTGCCGTGTCTGCGTCGTATGTCTCAGTCGTCGTCGGCGAATGTATCGGGGAGTGCTGCAGCTACGACGCCTGTGTTCTCTTCCAGCCGCCGCGTCTCGCCGGAAATTCCTGCGTCTTCTGTCATTGACTCGCTGCCGCTGTTTACGTTTTCTTCAATTGCTCGCCGCTCGTCGTCCTCCGACGCCACCGGTGGTGACTGCGCCGTTTGCCTCTCGAAATTCGAGCAGCACGACCTCCTCCGCCTGCTCCCGCTCTGCTGCCATGCCTTCCACGCCGAGTGCATCGACACCTGGCTTCAGTCAAATCTCACCTGTCCGCTCTGCCGATCCTCCATTTTCGCCTCCGATTCCGACCTCATGAAGGTTCTACGATCGTCTTCTGCAGCCGGAGGCGGCGGAAGCGACAGTTTCCGGCTTGAAATTGGAAACATCAGCCACCGTGGAGCAGCGCCGGACGTCGCCGGAGATGCGCGTGCGAGGTCGAGGTCGAGGTCGAGGTCGTATTCAGTAGGATCGTTCGAATATTTTGTAGAGGACGACTTCGAGGTTCCTATCAGCCACGCGCACCGTAGGAGCGTGTCGGATAACAAGGACGAAGCAGTGGTCGTAGAATCTCAGGAGGCGGCTCAGCCGGTCCATGAGGCGAACTTAGCCGCCGACGTAGCAGTCAGTGGCCGGAGCTGGCTGAAGGAATATGTCGATAGGCTATCGTCCTCGATATCATCCCGAACGATGTCCTTTCGAAGCTCTGGAAGGTTCTTTACCGGTGGTGTCAGCCACCGCAGCGACACCTTCTCAGCCGAGGACTTCGACGTGGATGCCAACAGATTAGGAGAGGAAATCAGCGAAACATTTCGATGGCTCTCAGGGGTATAACCGGTAAATAAGTCCCTTAGTTAGGCCCAATTCTAAATTTTGATTTTCTTGAATTTTCAAAACTCATTTGAAATATAGTAGTAGGAACATAAATTTCTCTGCTCTAGCCTGTAGATAATACCAGCGTTACATTAAATTTTCCCATATTCCGACAATGCCATCATCAAGTGCAAACTGCAAACCTTAGATTTAAACATTTTATTTGGAGTAAAATAGTACTTGTGTAATAATATGATAGTGGATTGTTTTAAGGGATTTCTTGTCTTTTCTATGTTTTTTGATGGTTTATTATTGTTTCGAAGGTAATTGTAGCAATTAAAGGTAAAAAATGAAAAGGAGATAAAAATAAGAAAGGACATTGAATTGCTGGGTATTTATGCAGACATAAATAAGAGCAAGGGAAATGGGGTTTCATGTGGTTGAGTGAGTGAAGAATCATTTAATTGAATGTAGGAGGTCATTTATGATGCATTACCAACTACCGCCGCGAAATTAAGTTTTATTTATTTATTTATTGCATATAGTGCTTTTAATGTTGTTGGATGAATCCAAGAAAACACAATTAATGAGCACACATAACTTCTTGATGGGATGTTTTAGCATATATAATTCTCTTAGGCATGATCTTGAGAAGTTTTTTATCACTGATGAGGTTTAGTTTTTTATACCAATAGACGATGAGTTGTGGGATTTTTATCTTTAAAAATTAATAGTTAAATTATTAAAGAAGATAAAATTATCTAAAATAAAATAGTTTGACCTTTTAGAAATTGAGAATTTTAGAAAATCACGCAATCAGTTATTAGACTATCATTTTTCACATCGCTTTTACGTATAAAAGTTCGGTTCATCAACTCTACTCAGAAAAAAAAAACTCATTTGCCAAAGAAAGATAAATTATTGCATTAGCCATTTCTGAAAATAGGGAATACATAATCCTAAAATAAGCATGTAAGATGATAATTGTTTTCTAAAACAAAGTTAAACATCATAAAAGAAAAGAATTAAACTATATTATGCAGTAGAAGTTGTTATTAAAAATTATTTTAATTTCTCGTTTTTCAATTAATTTTCAATTTAATTTTTTATTGATTTATATTCTTAATTTATTTTTAATTTAGTTCTTCGTTAATCAGAATTTTACTATTTTTGGTTCTTTCTAATTTGAACATTAACACACATTTAATCCTTTAGCTGATCAATGAGGAACTAAAAATCAAAAATAGCTTTTTAATAAGTAAAAATTAAATTAAAAATAAAAATGATTGAAAAATCAAATTAAAAATAAACTAAATAACAAATAAATTAAAATAATGTTTTAATCAATGTTATTAATTTTTATAACAACGTTTTTCCTATGGCATTATTTTGTTCCTTGAAACAAGGTTTTACAATTCTTACTTGCCTTTTTTGGAGGCATTATCTGGGAATCCGGGTTTGCTTGTTGAAAGAGCAATCAAAAGGGAAATGCGAAACGCAAAATTAAGGAAACAGACTTTGGTAACCTAAGCTTAAAAAGATGGGAGGCAGTCATATGCAAGAAATAACACTTTTGGTCACCTACCCTCCTTTCTCTTTAATACCCATAAAAGCTCACATACAAATTGGTAGTTTCCATGGATTAGGATACAAGATTTTTGGCTCTTTCTTAATTTCATATTCATTCTTAATTTTTCCAATTCAACATTTCACTAATCTATTTTTTGGCCAAACCAATGTCTTTGAGCTCAAATCATATTCTTATTGACAAAAATAAACAATATTTTGGTCCCTCACCTTTTAATTTGATAACAATTTGGTCTTTCATGAACTTTAAATAACAAAATGGTCTTTTGTAAATTTATTAGTAAACTAAACAAATTCCCTTGTCATCTTTTTGTTAGAAAAATGTTGAGGTGGGCTATTTGCTACTAACGTAGAAATTATATGCACATGTGAAATAAGTTTTCTTTTTTTTCCCATTACACCATGTATGAAGCAAATTTAGGATTTTTTTTTTTTGTTTTATCGAAGTTAAATGAATAAGTCGTGAATATGATGCACATTTGATAGAAGAAATTATGCCTGTATATTTGGTGAAAATTGGAAAAAAAAAACTTATCTCTCGTGTGCATCTAACCTATTTGTCAGTAAAAATCAATCAAGTTTAGTGTCTTTTAAATAAAAAGATAACAGAAAGATTTCTTTGATTTATTAATGAATTATGAAAGATCATTTTGTCATTCTAAATTTATGGAAAGCTAAATTGCCACTAAATTAAAATGTGAGAGGATAAAATAATTATTTTATAAAAGTAATTTAACGTTAATTATATCATCATATATATACCATAGGAACGTCAATTAAGGCAAAAGCGAATGTGCTGACTTGGAACTAGAGAGGGAATCCTCTACCATTTTCTTCATCTTCTTTCCTTTTGTTTTTTTCTTTGGGTTTTCCTTTATTTAATAATTTACTCTTTCTTTGTGGTGTGGCGAACAAGTAACTCAAAAGTGGTCAGAGGTATAACAGTTATATTAATGGTGGACTAGTGGTTGACTTGATTATATCCATTTGATTACCTAACGGATACACTTTCGAGGCTATTAGGTCAAATGTTGGGTATTTAACTTAACCCATTATTAAGAATGATAATTAATTACCATCGACAAAAGAAGTTATGCCAAACATAATTTATTTATTCTTTTAAAAAAATATATGAAAGACATTACATATGTGGCCACATGCATGACCGACCAAAATATTTCAAGTGGTATAATTAGTTGAGGTAGATAGTTATTACTAATTTTTAGCATCTGAGTACGGATTCGTTTAGTAATGAAGATTAATATGTGACGTGTAGTTACTAAGTTTTGTTTGAAATTTGAAAGAAAAAAAATACCATTTTAAGTCTCTCACATTTTGACTTTGTCTTAATTTAGTCCTCTACATTTGTTCTATCAAAAAATATCATTCACAATTTTCTAATATTAAAAAAATTGGTCATTCTGTTAGTTAACAGGGGCTGACTTGGAGGGTTATTTGTTATAGAAAAACTAACTTTTTTTTTTTTTTTAAGTTTGTAACTATGAGGACCATTTTAAAACAAGACAAAAGTAAACGACGAATTTGAGATAATGTCAAAATGTAGGAGATCTAAATAACATTTTTCTTTAAATTTGAATGATGTTTTGTTAATTTTAAGGGGTTAGATTTTTGTCTCGATAAATTTCTTAATCTTATTGTGTTGAGCATAGATGCTCTCTTGTATTAAGAAAAAAATTATGGTACGTGCAAATTAACAGTAATAATATCTAATTGCACTAAAAAGAATAACATGTAACACTAAGTGGTGAGTTAAAATACTGTATCAGTCCATTAATTTTATGCTAGGTTTTAGTTGGTATGTAATGAACTTGACAGTATGATCTATAACTTCTAGTGGGGACAGAAAAATGATGAAATGTGCATCCATTGGTTAGCTTGGAAAAAACTAGCCCGATCCAAAAAGAAAGAAGGTATGGGTTTTAAGGATATCTCCACCTTTGATCTTGTCCTTTTAGGTAAACAAACATGGAGAATACGAACAATCAAGATGAATGGTGGGGTTAAAATCCTCAAGGAGATATATTTCCCCAACACCATTTTTCTCGAAGTAAAGAAAGGGACATGGTTTCCTAGGCCTGGTCCAGTTTGCTCCAAGGAAGGGACTTCTTGAGCGATGATCTTTGTTGGGTAGTTGGAGATGGTAATAACATTAATTTTTGGAAGGACCCATGGATCCCAAACCTTTATAATTATCAGCTACAGATTCTGGCACCAAATGATGACTTAGAATGACTCAAAGTGGCAGACGTTATTGTTGGCGATGCCAGGGACTTTTTAGGGATTATGGGTTATCTCCCTCAAGATGCTATAGAGGCTATAAAGAAGATTCCCATTCCTAGAAGGGGTTGGAGATTGTTTATGCTGGACAAGGGTAAAGAATGGAAAATATACTATTAGGAAAGGTTACCAAAGGGCAATGTAGAAAATTAGCAATGAAGATGGTATTAATGCAGACAGCTCTTTTCATTTACCTTTCAACTTCTGGCATCGACTTTGGCTCCTAAAAATCCCTAAAAAAAAATTAAGCATTTCTTATGGAGGGCCTGCTTGGGTAACTTGGCTACAGAAGAGGATTTATTTAAAACAAATTGTTCACCCAACCTACTTTGTCCACGTTGTTTGTAGGTGGTTGAAACAGTAGAGTATATGCTATTCTTTTATGATTGGGCTAAGGTGGTTTGGTTCTCTAGCTCTTTTGCTTTACGAATAGAGTTATGTGGTATTTATAAACTTGATGAATGGCCGTCTAGGCTTTTATTTGATATGTCCCTTCTTGACTATGACATTGCTTTCTTTGCTTTCCACTGCTGGTCTATATGGAATTCTGAAGGGGTGGCTATTAACCCCGGGTATGTAGTGGAAATGGCAGTAGCACAGACTTTTGAATTCTGGAATATTAATAAACTTTTTCCAGCCATTAGTGATACTAATGTGGAAACTACCCCTTCAATTGTGCTATGGAAGGCACCCCCTTTAAACTGCTTTAAGATTAAATCTGATGCTAGTTATAAACAGGGGAAATCTTCTTCTGGGATGCGTATTGTAATTAAAGATTGGCATGGAGATGTTGTTGATATGTGTGGTCTCCACTTATCTGTTTCTTTGCTTTGATGGCAGAATTTTTTGCACTAAAGAAGGATATTTTAATGGCCATTGATTTGGAATTACTGGATGTTATCTTTGAGACTAATTGTAAACAATTAGTGGATTCTGTTCATGACCCCACAAAAGCATTTGATTGGTGATGCAGATCAGTTATTGAAGAAATTGGTGCTCTAAGGAATAACTTTGCTTCCTTCCCTTTGGAATAATGGATTCCTAGAAGTGTTAACTTGGCTATGGATTAGGTAGCCAAGCACGTTTGCTAGGGGAATTTCTTCCGCCATTCCCCTTGGATTCTATCATTTCATCAGAGAAGATTCATGCTCGTGTTGGAGTGGGCTAGCAAGAATAGATATTCTCTTATAGTTGTTGTTTCAATTGAGTCTGTTTTATGTTTTTCTTGTTGAATTGTTTCTTTGTTTGTCTGTTGTCAAGTTTGGCTTTTCGTGTCTATCTGATTAGTTTGGGTCTTTATGAGTTGTAAGTTCCAGTTTGTTTGTCTCTACTGTTTCTGCTCTTTTATGCATTGAAATTCATCAGTTGGCCAAAAAAAACACCTCTTGTCCTTTTTTGTTTTTTGTTTTTCTTGTTTTTCCAGTTTCGTCGATAACCCACAGTTTTTGGCAACGAAAGAAAAAAAAGAGAGAAAGATAACCCACAACTAATAAAACGTTGTCGCTTTAGATTCTCTACGAACCCCATTAGCCTCACTAATAGTTAATTTGGAGAAACATTAACCATTGTTAATATATTTATGTGAGAGTTAATTTAATATATTAATTTTAATAAAATTATTTAAAAAGAAGGATAGAGTCTTTAAAAAAATAATTTTATTAAAATTAATATATAAATTATTTATTACATAAGTGCGATAAAATTAACCAATAATACTCAACCTCGTCATTCATTAAAAAAGAACTTCACCTAGTACAAGACAGAAAAAATGGTTACATCTTTTCGATGATTCAAGTTTTACACATATTTAAACATATAAATTTCAATTCAAAACTGATAGAATTTTTTCTGGTAGCTGAAAATATAGATTGTTTGGGGAAAAAATAGAAGAAGATTAATTAGTTAATTAGTTTTTGAAATATCAAGTTGGTTTATGAACATAAAATCTCTCATTTAAGTCTATTAAATATATTTTCTATTCAAAATATTTAGTAATGAGCATATAGCTCCCTCTCTTACGATGAGTAATTTGCTTTACTCCACTTTGAACAGGTCCCCGTGTTGGCCTCCACGCGAAACTAACAATATCTGTACTAGCTAATGTTTATATTATGATTCATAAATTTAGATTTTCACAATTTTTTAAAATTTGCTTATAGTTGGATCGCTCTATAAGAATTATATATAGATATACTAAATAATTTTTAAAAAAATGAAATAAGATCTTGAATAATATTGAGTCTTGCAAAAGAAAAAGAATAAAAGAAAGAAAGAAAGAAAGAAGAAAGGGTATTAGAAGTAGAGATGTCAACACGAGTTTGACTTACCATGTTGAGCTCATATAACCGATTTAAGAAGTAGGTTAAGTTGAGGGGTTTTCTTAAAAATTGTTTAATATACTCATATCAACCCGGTTTGTTTAACCTGCAAGTGGAATGAGTCAGCTCGTGGGTTTAACTCAGTCCTATCTCTATTATTTTGTAATTTGTTATATTTAAATATTCTGTTCATAATCATATTCTTATTATTAGTGAATCATTAAATTATTTAATTACTTTACTTGTTTTAATATGTTGAAACTTTCTTTTTATTTTAGTTATTTTTTATTTATTTATATTGATATAAAAGTTAATTATTAAACGAGACATATGTTTAAATAAAATCATATTTAAATTTTTATAATTTTTTATTTTTTGGTGAGTTAAATAAACTAGTCCACTTAACTCACTAGCTCAGGTTAGTCAACTTGGCTCACTTGAACTAACCTTTTAAGAATTTTCTTAATGGGTTATTTTTATACCAATTAATTTAACCTTAAGTCTGGCATTTTATTTATAAACTATTTAATTTTTATTATGATAAAATCTTAATTGCGTAGGAGATGAGGACCATATTTAAATTTTAAATAAAAAATCATACCTAATTATCAAACAACATATAAATCATAAATTAAATTATGCAAACTAATATGAAATATCTTAAATTTAAACTTTAATCCCACACGCACAATTCGTTTGATACAAACTGTTGGATAGCCTTTTTTGATTTTATCAATTTTGGTAATTGAAAAATTATTCATTTTAGTATTTAACTTCAAATATAAACTATTAAGTTTGTGCATTTATCCAATACTACTATCTCATCGGCACATTGAAGATTCTCTCCATTAAAACATTTCAATTAAACAAGTATAAGTGCGTGAGATAAACGTAAAGTCATCAAAGAAGATGAAATTAGGAATTCATATTCAGAACACCTCCTAGCCACGTCCATAAAATATAACCTCTTCCATGGAGAGAACGAGATCAAACAAAAGGAAAAATAAGGAAAGTAATTTGGAAATTAGAAGAACACATTTAATATTTTTGTTTTCTTTTATTCTTTTCGCGAAGCTAAAAATTTCGTCTCCCACAATCAAATGCTTACTGAATTAGGTTTTTTAGGGTTTTAATTAAATTGTTTACTTAAAATTTTTCAAAATTTTAAGTATCACACAAATTTAACGTAAGCACATAATTCACAAGGTAAATCATAATTAGAGACCATTTTGCTCAGTATCATCCTTTCATACCATATGTATTTTCTGTCATATGAGACTAACATCACCTTTATCTAGCCTAAAATTTCAAATTAATTAAATTTAATAGACATATTTCTATTTCAAACCTTAGGGTCTCCTATGTTATATATTTCCATTACACAATTTTAGTAAGGGAATTGCCTTATTAGGTGGCAAAAAATTGGAATTTTAGGCCAGTACATCCCTTTGCCTGATAATAATCATAATAATAATTAAAATGATCGCAGTCATTACAAACGTGTGTGTATATATATATATATATATATATATATATATATATATATCCAATCCACTAATTATAATACTTGTAAATAGAATATTATTAGGAATGGTAATAGGTCTTTAAATTTGGAGATTCCCATGGGATTTGCTCCATTTGAAGACTCGTATATGAAGAATTTTTCTTTTTTGTAGGTACGAGGATGAAGACAAAACTCTCTCCAAAGGAAATTTAGGGATAGGGACAGATTATACTACTTGCCCTGTGGGTCTCTTTTCTCGCTAATTTTATATAAATATATATACTAATTTTTATATTTCACTTTTTATTTATAATTAAAATTTAAAAATTCAATTTAACTTAAAAAATAATTTCACTCATTATATATTAGTCTTTCACTTCTTTAAAACTTGAACGACATATTATGATTATTTTTAAAATATTTTAGAGTTGTGATTATATTACAATGGAGAATCAGAAGCGAATATTAAAAAAATAATATTAATTATTTATAAATTAGGATTAAGGATAAATATAGAAAATATAATTATTTAAATAGTTTTATTTTAAATTTAATTATCTTTTTGTTAATTTTTTTTAATAAGTAACTTACTTTGTTAAAAGTTATTTATTGTAACTTATAGAATTTATTATAAAACTTGTTATTTAAATATTTGTAATTTTTATGAACATAATTAGAGTTTGTTAGATAATATAAATAAGGAGCTTGAACTTTAAATCTAAGCTATATATATTATTTATTTCTTTTTTAACTTTTATAAGAAAATTCAAAGTCTCCGTGAGGATTCACATCCCTACAGATAATGAAGATGTGTGATATAATTGATGATAAGGATGGGGAGAGGAAAGACACTCTCCACCCCTGTTTCATAAAATTGTCATCCCTAAATATTATTTAGTTTAGGACAATTTATATACGTATAAACAATCATTCATAATTTTTTCCCATAATTAATCCCATTAATTATTTTAAAGGAATTAATCCTTTTATATAACTCGATTCAATTAAAGAGTATGGTAATGCTACAGGTAAGGTCAAAGTGGATGATTATGTTTAGGATATATAGTTTGAGGAAAGATATATCTTTATTCTTCACTTATTATAAAATTATTACTTTAACCCTTTACTTGTTATATAATGTCCAAATGATAATTTCCACTTATTGAAAAACATTACATTTAGACTTTTATTTTTTTAAAAATATCAAAATTTGTCCTTTATTTTTGTGATTAGGTTTGAGTAGATAGACTAAATTTGATATTTTTTTTAGAAGTAAAAGATCAAGTATGATATTTTCTAATTAGTAAGATTACTATTTTAGGTCTAATAATGAGTGATGGACCACAATAAAAATTTTGTAATAAGTGAGGGGCCATAATTTGGATATAAATTAATACAAGCTAGATTATTATTTGTGAAAATGCTATCCAAATCCAAAATTAATCTAATTTATTAAATTTTTTATCCATTTAACTAATATACTTCACTAAAATAATGAATTGACGAACGATTAAACTGTATTATTTTTTCCTTCCCACGAATAATTATGAATCAATAATAGGTATATTAATTAGATTTTTAGATATAATACTCTATCTTTTTTCCTTTATAAGTATTATTGCAATTTATTTTTCAAATCATGATTTTTCGAATTGAAATGTAATGTGCTTCTAATATTCTAAAAGAAGGAAAATTGACATTGCCATAACAGACTTATTGAATGAACTATATTCTATTTAAATAAATGAATCAATGCACAAAGTACCTTGGTTCCATATCCTTAACTATTACTTTTTACATTCCTAGTCCTATTTCTCAAAGTATCGTGTCTTATGTCTAGCCAAAGAAAAAAAAAAGTTACATATGAATGAATAAATATTTTAAAATTTTGATAGATTTTCAATAGAGTAAAATACCATTTTGGTCCTCACTTATAAGTTAATTCTTAATTTAGTCCCTTACTTATAAATCTAATCTCAATTTAGCCTCTCACAAATATTACATTTAATAAATTTAGTCAAGAAAAGTAAATAATTAGTCCATCACTTTTGTACTTGTGATAATTTGGTCTCTCACAAATTAGTTGAAACAAATTAGTCTCATGAATTTAAATTCGTACCAAATTAATTACTTTGTTTAGATTAATTAGAGACTAATTTTATATAAAATAAAATTTTTGAGAAACTAATTTATTACATTTAATTTGTAAAAAATTAAATTATTACAAATTGTGAAAGTGAAGGAACGATTTGATACTTATCTCCAATTTAGTCCTTTATTCTCAATTAAATTTAGATTAAATATGCTAACATTTATATTAATGATCAATCAAATTAAAAATGAACTAATAAGTGAGATTGAATTAATATTGAAAATTGGACTATATTGAGATTAGACTTATAAGCAAGAGACCAACTTGAGACAAAATTTATAAATGAGGGACCAAAATAGTGTTCTACTAATTTTTGATGACTTAATGCTTATTATTGGGTTTCGGTTCTGATACTGTAGGCCCATAATATTATTGGGCCAATTCGTTGGTGTCATCTTAGCTTAGCGTGTTCTTTTCTTGGGACACAAAAGAGAATCGGCTTAGAAGTTGCGCGTGGTACTGCTTTGTGCCTTTGCCTCATTTTTCTCTTAATTTTCGACTCTGCCTCTGTCTTTTGTCTTTTGAAATGCAGTTGCCTTTTGACGAAAACTATGTTCATTAAAAAATAATAATTATAAAAAAATTATAATTGAGAGAAAAAACACTTTAAAGGCTTTTTTTTTGGGTCAATGTGCAGCATTGATAGAGAAAGTATATAACAATTTACTTAATAAAAAATTTTCAATAGGTGGAATCAATACTTATCAACCGTCCAAGTTTTATTATAAATTTTAGGCTAAAAATATATTTTTGATAATTTAACCTTACTTCAATTGCCTTTAATTATATTATGTTATAACATATATATATATATATATATATATATATATATAATTAGTAGAAAACGTAA
Organism: Delonix regia; assembly: GCA_037074485.1. Taxonomy (NCBI): domain Eukaryota; kingdom Viridiplantae; phylum Streptophyta; class Magnoliopsida; order Fabales; family Fabaceae; genus Delonix; species Delonix regia. Next base: position 12,842,845 of record CM073459.1, read on the forward strand.
TTCTGCATAATTTTGAAAAAGAGTTAATTTTTTATTTGCAAAATCAATAAATTATACTTATCCAAACCTCATCGACAAAATTTCCCAAGAAATGATCGATAAATCAGTTGTTAATTTTGAATTATAAAAATTCCTCCAGATGAAGAAAAAGAATTATATGGGCAAGTCTGAAAAATAATATTTTTTTGGAAAAAATCAATGAATATACCATTAGCCTCCTATAGCTCACCATATCTCACTAATTATTAACAGTGGAATTAACAAATTAACAAAACATAAATGTCACACAAGCTAGGTATTACAATCAAGGTAAACAGAGGAATAAAAAATTACAATACTTAGAACAACATACTATAAGTTTACAAGAATGAGCTCAAAACCATCATTCAATCTGTTGGTCAACGATGCAGAACTTAACTGGTTGGCACATTTTTCTCATTATAGAATATGTACCTTGGCAAAGAAGATTAGTGCATGACTTTTCAAGTAAGAATTGATCTTACCTGTTTTTTTCAAATTATTTTCAATATTAAATGACCAATAATTGAAGTGAGCAAAGGTGTGTACATAAAATCAATGAACTTGACTAATTTAATCTTGGTCTAGTCATATTTGTGTTGGGCTTAAATAAAAAACAATTATTTTTAAACAACTAGCTAAATCAAATCAAGTCAAGTTTCAAGTTTGCTTGGAACCCAGACTTGTTTTGATTTTATTTTAAAAGAAATTATTTTATAACATATTTTTGTTTTGAGATGAATTTTATTTATGACAAATATTTAAAATATTAATTTTTTCCATTTTGAATCTTATTTTGTATTTCATTTCTTTTTTATTTTTAAACTTTATTATTTTCATTTTTTAAGAAAAAAATGTTTGGATCATTAATTAAAAAGTATGTCTTTTGAATTTGAATTTTTTTAAAAAAGAGATGACTCAAAAGGTTCACTAGGCTAAATCTCATATCTCATGCAAAACCAGGCACAACCCATTCATGTCAACCCCTAAAAGTGAGCAACTACTAGCAAAAAAAGGCTATGGAGTATTTTGATTATTCTCTAGATTTTAGATCTGTGCTGCTTTTATCCCATGATGCAAATTAAGTAAATTCTTTCAAGGTTTAAAGAGACAACTCTTTCAGAAAGTGATCACTTCATTAATTCAAATGAGAAATTCAAGTTAGGACTTCCATAGAACCCCTCATATAAGCCATCTTCAACTAGTTGCAAGCAATCTAGCTAGAGGCAATTTGATTCTTACATATATAATTCCTACAAGTTAAAAGCAAACACATATTATCTACACTTGATAATCATGCAAATTAGCAGCAATGAACCATTCATCAGTGAACTGTACCAGAAAGGTACGCTAGAGTCCCAACAATGGCACCATTGATGTAGGTGGCAGGTTCAGAGTGACTGTAATCGCCCCGATCATCGGAATATTCGTCGTTCTGGTTCGGACCTCCAACAATGGCTCCCACCAGTATGTTAGGGTTGGGGTTTGGAGAATTGAAGAAGTTTTGGAGTCCTTCATTGCAACTTATAGCTTGTGGATGAGCTGCTACAGAAGGCAAGGATGATCCTCTGTGGTGAATTTTCTTGGGGAAGTTTGGACCATACCCTATCATGTAGGACATCCTCAATGGATTGTCTCCTAATATGTAGTCTACCTGAGATTTTGGGAAAGACGCTTGTTAACAAATGGAGAAACAAGTTGGAGAAAATTACACTTTCGTAGGCCCTTGAAGTTATAATTTTTATTAGGTCATCCAAAGCCTAAGTGTCTCAATTTTATCCCCCAGTAAATTGATTTCTTATTGATTTTGTCCATTTGTTCATTAAATTGAACTAATATTAATTTGATTGAGTTACCCTGCTCATGCTACCAAATAGGGAAAATCAAGGATCAAGTTGGGTTATTTTTGCAAGATTCAAGACCTAGTTCATTTTAAGGTCGAGTTTTTTCTTTTCATGATCTAAGACCTGATTTGGTTTAACTAGGTTGGGCTAGATTTAACCAGGTTTAGGCTAAATCTCTACATTTTTATTTTAATTTTACAACAAAATGATTATTAAATAAACAAATTTTTTAAAGAAAAATGAAAAAAGTTTAAGATTTGAAATAACTAGGAAATGAAATAAAAAATTAAGATTTAGAATAGAAAAATGATTGAGATTTGAAAAGAATTAATGTTTTAAAAATATATTACACATAAAATTAATTTTGAATTAAAAAAAATAATAATGGGCTAGGGCCAATTCTTGTGCGAACTCAGAATTCAGCTTAATCTGATCAAAATGCAATTTTTTCCCCTAAAGTTTTGGCATGACCCAAACTTGTCTCAATATAAATAGTTCAGAACTAGTTGATTGGACTCATGGAAACCATGGACACTTGCCAAACATAAAACTTGTATGGCTTTAAAGTAATGAAATGGCCATGCACAGCATTAAAAAAAAAAACAGAAACACTAGATTCAATAAATTGGGACATTCTTGCAAATTTGTGGACATCAATCCACTTCATCACAAAATGACATTATCAGCAACTTATGTTATATTTTAAAACATAGACTAATTAAATAGACTTAGAAAACATTATTGAGATACGGCTTTAAGAAATTTATACTTTGAAAGACCAAATTACAGAGTTTGTTATTTTTAAGGACGAAAAGTGCAATTTACACAATTGATGTGAGACTTACCTGTCTCTTTACAAGAGTTCTAATGGTTTTTGGAGTGACAATCAGATTGCCACAGTTAAAAGTGTGCTTTGCGGCAGACATGTACTTGGAATAGGTTGTGAGCAAGAAAGTTATAGAAGTCACATACTGCAAATTGCTTCCTGGAAGCTTGTACATGAGTCCCCCTGTTCATCAATATATAGGAGCAAATATTAATGAATGTATTGTCTGTCACATGTGAATTCTTGTCAATTTAATTTTGTTATTAATTTTTTTAATTTAGTCCTTTATAGATATAATATCATATTTTTTAATTTAATCTCTTAAAAAATTGTTTACTCAATTTAGTATTTCATGTATACACATTTCTTGTTCTCGTAAATATAATTGTTATCAATAATATTTATAAAAAATATGTTAATTATTAAAATATGAAGGACACTTTTGATAATAATTTTATTTATGAAGGATTAAATTGAGAAATATTTATATGTGAGGGATCGAATTGTTAAAACAATTCAATAAGGGATCAAATGAAAAAATATTTTATCAGTGAATGATCACATTGGAAAAAAAATCTATGAAGGACTAAAGTGAAAAATATTTCATATGTATGGGATCAAAATTCAAAATAATATTTTAGTTGACTAAATTATATATTGACTATTTATGAAACTGATAAAAGTTTAATTATGTGTCGGCCTAATTAATTACCTGGCGTATATTGTGTAGTTGAAGAGGGGGAGCTAGGTAAAATCTTGCATATGAAGTTCTCAGCTGCTTGCTTATATTGAACCAAACTCTTATCGTTGTTCAGCAATGCTCTCTGCATTATTAACAATTAATGTGTCAGAAATTAAATAATTAAACTTAGTGCAACAAATTAAACTTGTATCAATATATTTTGAATCCTAAAAAAATGACTAAAATATCAATTTGGTCCCTCACTTTTGAGTTTGGTTTCAAATTAGTTGTGAATGTTAACATATTTAATTCAAATTTAGTTGAGATTGAGTGACTAAATGTGTTAACTCTCATATTAGTGAAGAACTAAATTGAGATTGAAATTATAAGTAAAGAATGACGATAGTGTTTTACTCTAAAAGATTGCTTACTATAAAACAGTAAAAGAAAAAAAAGTACAAAATTGTTCATTTATTTTTATATTTTGTGATAATTTAATCTCTCATAAATTAACAGTAATAAATTAATTCTTTACAAATTTAAATTTGTACAAAATTCGTCTCTCCATTTGGGTCAATAAAGAACTGATTTTGTATAAAATATGATTTTTAAAAAACTACTTTATTACAGTTAATTTGTGGTGGATCAAATTGTCACAAAATATGATAATGAAACATCAATTTAGTACTTTTCTCAATAGTAAAGTTACCCATGAACATTAAATTTAATGTTACTAAATTCAGTTTTAAAAATTGCAGTATTTATGGTTTAAAATTCATAAGTTATGATTGGAGGATAGGATTTCAAATCTCCATTAGAATTAAATACATAAAAAAAATGAAAGAAAATGAAGTTTACCCTTGAGAGAAGGACATGAGCACCAGCATATTTGTTATCCCAGCTAAATATATCTGGCTGATCATTTGCACCCCATGATTTTACCAAATTATAGTAATAAGCAGCATTTGTTGCTCTATATAGCCATGCTGCTCCCCACAATAGCTCATCCTGAATTTAAAATGCATAAAAAATAAGAGTTTATATTAAAATATTATCCAGTAAAATACTATTTTAGTCATTTACTTATTATATACTTTAAAATGAAAATTAGAGAGGAGGGATCAAATTGCATAAAAGATAAGGGCTTATATCAAATTAACTTTATGATCTTATGCCTTTTTTCAATAACGCCTAACTATGGACTGCAAATAACTATTATTCCATATTGTAAGTATTTTGATTATTAGTGCAGCCTGGGAAATGAAAATTCTTTTTATGATATTCCATACTAATATATGATTGTACTTATAGGAATTTAATTTGAGATGGGACCAATCAAATTCAAATATTACATGTAATCAGTTATAGATTTAAGATTTGATTTTAGATGGACAAAAACTTTCGAATTTAGGATTTAAACAAAAGTAGGTGAATTCTTAAAAAGTAAAAGGTGTGAGTTCGTGTTAATACCTAGTCAATAATATATGGTATAATTATATATAGAAGTTAGAATTTTCAAAAGTTTAAGGAGATCACAGTGTCTCACGTCTCTGCTTTAAATCCATTCCAGCATACATGAGTTTTGAAAATTAACTATTTATTTTTATTTGTTTAGATTATCTGGTAGGTTTTCAGACAATTATTTGATTTTAAACTTGGACTCGTGTAGTATAAAAATTTGTAATTAAATTCTTATAATTTCTACAACTTTTTATTTGATTTTCATTTTAAATATGCATAATATATGTTAATTCACTCTAGTCATTTAACCTACGGATGTTACGTGCGACACATGTAATTAAATTTTACTCAATTATCTATACTTCTTTTGTTATTATAAATAATACATATTTAAAGTGTTAAGATAACATAAACTATATCAATAGATTATAACATCATGCTAGCGGAAATTTAATAAGCTAGTGAGACCTTATTAAATATTGTAAACATTATATAGAGACTTAATTAGTAATATTTGAACTATAAAGGCTACGTTACCTTGAAATTTGATCAAAACTTTTTGAGTACAATCACAACAACTTAATCATATTTTATAAAAGTTTTAGCCTTGCAAGAAAATTGGAAAACAATAGCAAGAGGAAGAAACAGTACCTTATAACCAGAATATGAGCAATAAAATGGGCAAACAGCAGATCCAAGTGAATCACTATAAGCACCTTGATATTGCAAGGCAAATTGAAACACCTTTTGGGCCGTTTTCACCAATAGTTTTGAGTACGTTGGGTCAACTTTTCGGAACACAAGGGAGGCCACGGCCATGGCGGCGGCGGTTTCGCCCGCCACATCAGAACCAGGGTTTTTCGGTGAGACTGAGTACACAGTTCGAGCCGTGTCCATGTCTTCCGGCCTTTCCCAACATCGGTGGTCAGTGTTGGGGTCTCCGACGCCGACATAGAGGATTCCCGGAGTGCCATTGGAGCATTTTAGGAGGTAGTCGGTGGCCCAGCGAATTGCAGCCCTTATGTCTTTGAGTTGGGAGCCCAATTTCTTGCCATGCTCAATTACACCCCATGAGAGCATGGTGGTGGTGAAGGCCATGGGAAGGTTGAACTTGACATTGTCCCCAGCATCATAGTACCCTCCAGATAAATCCGCCTGCGAGATAGGGTTTTATATTATTACAAGCTTTTGTGTATATTAAAACATAGTAAAATGTTGTTTTTGTTTATTACTGATTTGAATGTTAGTACATTTAGTTTAGATTAGTAAGGAACTAAATTAAATACACATTAATTAAGTGAGAGATTACAAATAATAACATATTGGTAAGTGCAGGGGTACGAATTGAAAATAGAAATCAGTGAAATATAAAATTGATAATCAAAATTAGTAAATAACTAAATTAAAAATAAACTAATAAGTAAAGAACTAATAGTTTATCCAAAAAAAAAGAACCAGCATTTTCTTCAAACATAGGAGACTAAAATTAAAAGTTAAATTGGCACGTAAGTATAATTTAATAGGGTATATGGTTTAGTGAAAGTTTTAGATATAGTCTTTTATACGGATATGTATTAAAAAAGAAACTAGAAGCTGGACTTCCTGATTTGAATGCACAAAAAATGCAACATGATTTTTGAGAAATAGTTTTCTCTTTTTATAGATCAAATTTGTAATTAAAATCCTGCAAAATATCACCAAGAATAGTTTTAACTAAAAGAATATATGTTTATTAATTTTTTATTTGAATTCAGATTTATTTACTTTTATGTGAACATCTGGATGAAATACTGATAGAAACAATTTTTTCAAGCAAAGATTCAAAAAGAAAAAGTGCTATGAATGGTTTCATTTATTATAAAAGGAGGCTTCAAAAAAAAAAAATTGAAAGAGAAGAATGACTAAGTGCATGCTTGGATTTTTAAAATTAATTTTAATTAAACGTAATTTTGTATAATTATAATTTATATTAAAAAAAATTTCATATAAAAATTTAGCTTTGCCATCATTATCCAACATAAAAGTAAACATTTTTTTTACTTATATACAAACAGACTTTAAAATTTTTTAAACGCAAACTAAACATATTATAAAAATTTGAAAAAGCGTGCAACATACATTGGCGAGGCGACCGTCGGAAAGAGCAGAAGAGGACCTCCAAGTGATTAGGGGGTTAGGAGGGATCTTCCCTGACCTCTGACCTTCAAAGAACACTATGGATTTTGCCAGAGCTTCTCTGTAGTTTTGTGAGCATTCCACATTCCCTAACATCAACAATGTCATCATCACCAAAACATAAGCTTCCATGGCTTACTTCTGCTTTTGGATTTGCAGTTAATTTACTTATGAATCTGAGTGTAGCAAATGAGGTATCAACTACTTCCATATTTATAAGCCAAGAAGAAGATTCCATCTTCCCAATCACAAGCATGCATGGCGGAAATCAAGGCTTTTTACCACACAAGAAAGATGACCTGTATTATTTTATGAACTTATCCATTGAATATTGTGATTTATTTGATTCTTTGGCTAACTTGTTTAATGTCTTGAATTTGAAGTTTTAATACGTTATGTGTGGAATAAAAGTAGAATTTTTAATGTTGAAATTAATGTCCTGAAGAGTGAAGAGATTGACAAGGCAAATGTGTCATAAATATTATAACGAATTAGTGAAAAGAAAATAAAAAGTTTTGGTCCCCATTTTTAAGTTAATTTCATTTTGATCATTTACGAATTAAAAATTTTAAAATAATCTTCTACTTTTTAAAATTTTACCTAAAGTAATTCCTTTATAAAAAACAACTAATAAATGAAACAACCAGGGTAGAGTGGGATCAAATGAACTACTTTAAGGAAGATCTGGAAAAATAGAAGAGCATTTTGTGGGTTTCGATTTGTAGAGAACTAACATTAAATTAAATTTAAAAGTGGAGAATTAAAATAAGATTTTTCTCGAAATATTAAAAACAGAGAATCTTAATATCACGCATCAACAAAGTAAAATTAATATATAATTGAGCCTGTAATGACATTGTTAGAATCTCTTTTGTGGTTCTATATATATTATAAATTGACTGACTCGAATCTTCTTTCTTTAAAAATTACTTGTTCAATTTTATTTTAAAAATTAAAAAAAATGTGGTTGGACTAGGGACGTATCCAAAATTTGCTCATAAGAGAGGCGCAAATCTTTCAATAATATTAGATCAAAATGATTAGCATGACTTTCAATTAAGGGAGCAAATTCTTACATAGTAAGTAAATTCTTGTTAATTAAGGGATGAAATTAAGAATACAAAATAAAATTATATATAAAAATTAAAATAAAAAAAAATAAAAAAAAGACAGTATGATTCCTGCATTTCCCCTAAATCTATTCATGGTTGGGACCCACTATTCTCTCATGAACAGATTCTCTCGCGCTCTAGCAAGAACATGAGATTCATGTTTTTATTATCAAATTTTAAATGAAAATTTAATGATCCTATTTACATACAACAAATATAACCATGTGAACCATATGAGGTTATAATAATTAACATAAAATTTAAATTATTAGATTTCTATTCAACAGTCCATAATACTTCAACATTTTGTTTTATATGAAAACCAGTGTAATTAACAATTCTCTTGGATTAGCTATTTATTATTGCAATGAAGTGGGATAGAACTAAGTGTTGAAAAATCAGAATAATTGACCCTTAATAAAAAACAATTTATGGGTGTGATTGCTTTATTATTGGGAATAGTTTTTAACAAAATTAGAATTTTATAAATGATTTAGCATATTTATTTTACTCCTGGAAAAAATGATATAAAGCATTTTACCACTCATACTATATGGTAATGGCTTTATTAAGCTAGTCATGCAATGTGTTAGCATGCAGGCTTTGGTTACTCTCATCTAAAGCATGGAACCAGTTGTTCAAATACATGCATTTGATATTTCTTATGCTTAATAATTAAAATTTTGGTCAAATGGATCTAGTTATAGCAAATATTTTAGTTTTAGAGAAAGTCTAAAATATATGTAATAAAGTCATCTCTCAAAAGAGGAGAAAGTATTTTATCTTAAAACAACATTTTTTTTTAATTAAGAACAAGTATTCAATAACAAAATTATAATTAAAATGAAATATTTAGACTCTATAATTATAATATTGATTGAATTGCTTTTTTTTTTTGTTGATCTAATTTAATTTATTATATAAAATAATTTAGTCTTCATAATTTAAATCAAATAAATCTTGTTCTTTGAATTGCTTTAAAAAGTTACTGAAAATAGCTTGTTATTTTTTTTTGTGAATTAATAAAATTTAGCTATTTTTTTAATCAAAGATTTCAATTTTATTTTATTTTATTTTTACAAAAAGGTACAATGCCTTAAAAGTTGAGAAAGAAGAAAGATGTAGGGGTATAATACAGATATAAATACACAAGAATTCTATGTCACTTATAGCTCACTTGAGCTAAGGCTATTAAGCATTTAATTTTATTTTAATTCCAATAATATGGTTTTTTAGTTACTAAAAGAGGCATAGGACTAAAATAAAAGTATGGTCCAAAAAATTCAATCTAGATTTGTTACAATTCCTAAAAAATACTACTAACTATTGAATCACGCAATTTTTTAAATTCAAACTATTGAATCAAAACTTGAACAGTTAGATCACATCATTTCTACAATTTTAAACATTAAATTTATACATTTCTTTTTAAATACAACCAATTAAAATTAAAAAAAGAAAATTGAACTCACATGTATCAGAATGTTTGACAATAGAGTGGTGCCATTTGACCCTGTGCTTTTGATAGTATGCCCTACTTAATATTACACAGATTATTTTCTAAAATAAATTAAAGTTAAGATTATAACCATAATTTATATATAATATAAAACTAATATAATAGATAACTTTTTTTAATCGTTTAGAAATTCTTTAAGCTAACGGCGCGGAGGACAATTGATGAAAGCGATTATATATTTGTGGTTCTATTCTCAGTATCTCCTATTTACTTATTTTCTTCCTATGCTTTAGGATTAAGATTATTAATTCCATCTCTTCGATTCAATGCTACAATATGAAGTTAATGTATGTTCATTCCATTGAAAAAAAAAAAGAAAAAAAGGCTTGGGGCTTTAAGGAGGGAAAGAAGAAACGTATCAAAAGGGCATTATGGATGCAAAGGTTGTATACTTCTGTGGATGTGAGATATGAGATGTTTGATTTTTATATTGGTTACATATAAAATTAGCGATGACAATTTTGTATGACTGTATGGAAAGCCTTCTCGCTCTCCATTCGCGCCATTCGGGTCTTTCATCTTTATTCCCACTCTCCACTGGGAGAAGAATTTATAAAACATATTGAAAAAACTAAATTTAAAGTTTAGGCTACTTATTTATGTTATCCAATAAACTTTAATCAAATTTAGAAAAAATTAAAACAAATTCAAATAACAAGTTCTAAACAAATCTTATAAATTCTAAAAACTTAAAGAAATAATAATTTTAACAAATTAAAAACATAAAGTTCAAGTAGTCATAAGATCAAAACATTTTTTCATCATGTGTAAAGTCTTCATTATTATTTCTATTTTATATACAAGTTGGGTATTTTAATTTGTTTTGTTTCTATGATCTTAATATGTAAAAAACTTATGCATTTGAAGTATCAATCTAAACATACTTGTTTAAATAACAATTTAACTCTGATTTAATATTATTAGTTGAAACAGTTTCTTTTACATATTGAAAATAATAGCACTTTTAATATTTTGTCTTTATAAAAAAATTTATGTTTGTTAAACATAAAGATGTAGTAAAATTATTACTAGTAATATATATATATATAAACAATTTAAAATATTTAAGTTAAATTCCCGTGAATGGAGACCTCACAAGGGTGGGAGGATGATTCTCGTTTTCATTTCTAAATTATCTTTGGAAAGATTTTTTTCTTCATTCCTGTCCTCATAGAAAATTTTTTTTCAAATAAGAGTCTCGAAATAGAGCCATCCCCATGATTTCCAAATATAAGAATTTTTTGTCATCCCTAGATAAAATAAGGTGAATTATATTTTTTCAATACATTTTCATGTAGTTCTATTGTAACAATTATTACATAATACACTGAGGGGAAGATTCGTGATAATGACGTGTTAAAATAAGTTAGTGGATGCTAGTATAATTTTTTGTATTTATAATTTTATTTAGAAATACATTTACATTTTGTTTATTAACCCAAAGTACATTATTTCTATATTTTTCAACTTCTGTATGTCCTTTATATTTCCATTAAGTCTCCAAATTTTTAATTTTGCCCTTATTTCTGATTTATAAATTGCTATTTTTAGGGTAAAGAAATTAGATGGGGTATAAGTTGAAAAATCCTAGAAAGGTTTTGGGTACATAAAAATTTTAAAAAATATTGAAGTTAAAATATAAATAAAATCAATTATTTTAAGTTGACATATATTTTAATATATGCCCATATCATGGGAATATAATAATTAAATTACTGATTATATTAGAAACAAAAGTAGCATTTAGATTTTCAAAAGTACTGATCATAACAATAAAATTAAGTAATTTAATTGTTTATTTTTAAAGTATTTCTTTTCTGTTTTAAGTTTTAAGTTTTGTTTGTTTCTGTATTACTCACACACACAAAAACAAATGCCAATCATGAACTGATACCAATAATTGGGCGGGTCAAGCTCGTGAACCCACAAAGAAAGGCTTTAAAGATAGATTACTTCTTTCGTTGAAAACAAATATTTGACCCAATAAGTTTTCTCCTGCTCTTGCCTTTTCCTAATTTAATTGTTAATAATTCATGTGTTTTGCGTAAGAAATATGGTGTGTGTGTGTGTGTATATATATATATATATATATATCAACTTTAAAATATATTGATAGAGCATCATAATAATAAGAATAGAATTAGAATTTGATTATAAGAAAGTTAAAATAATTAGATTACATCATATCTAAGTGATTATGATTTCCATATTAGGGAGTCTCTCATAGAAAATGAAACTTATAAATGTAAAATATTCTCCCATTTAATGAATACACATGTTTGGTTTAATGTTTGAGATACTCAAAAGCTTGTTTAAACACTTAAATAGGAGTTTGTCTTGCAAATATTATCATTTGATTTGACTTTTGATTTTTTTCAAAATTAATTTTATCCTTTAAATATCCGTTTACATAAAAGTAAAAAATAATTATTTTTATATTAAATGAACTATATAATTAGCAAAAATTAATTTTCAAATGAAAATTTTTAAACATAAATTACAGTGATGCAAAATTATATTTTACTAAAATCAATTTTAAAAATCAAGTTGACCCAAAATTATATTAGTCCAACGCTAATCTAAACGTACATTTAGTCTTTTGACATAAACTTTTTCTAATGGACTTATGCTCATAATATTAGTACTTTGATTAAGGTAGCGATCTATAAGTTAGATTAAGGTGCATTGTGATTATCCTAAAAACTAAAAGTTAAGTGAAGTTGCTAAGTAACAAAGGGCTACCAATGTACCATTATCAATAGAGTGAATAGGAGTATATTATTACGTGTCCCATATTTAGAACTCCAAGGGGGTTATAAGGAAGGGGGTTGGATTAGTGTTTGGAGATGAATTCTCCTTTTAGAATGCTTGTAACATTAAGGAAAAGAAGTAAATTATTATCCATTAAGGGATCAAATTATATATACAAATTGAAATTTTAAAGCACCTGCCTTACGCACCTATCGAATCCACCCAAAGAGTATAATATACTTTTAGATGAATATTAAATTTTTTAAGAAGTTTTAATTTCACAAAGAAGTTTTTAACATTATCTAATAAAAAATTATAAGTATACATTTAAAATATTTCAGTTTATACTTATATATGCAATCTCCCAGTATACATCAGTCACTACTCAATAGTTGAGATAGTTTTCTTACAATTTTTAAAAGTTAAGAAGTCATTAAATGCTAATTTATTTGTTTTGTCAAATTAATGAGTCTGTTTGAAGCTAAATTTGCATAAGATTGGAGGACACGTGATATTGGCACGTGCTTGTTTTGTGGACCAAGGGATTTAGGTTGCTCTTTTTGGATAAGATTATAAAACAGAATTTTTAATATAATTTTTTAATAAAAATTTGGTGAATAAAAAATAAATTATTTTAAGTTCAAAACTTTGAATACAGTGGATCATAATTGCAAGACCTAATGGCACTTATAATATCTAAAAAATGTTTAGATTTAATAACAAATAATAAATTATTTTCTCCTGAAGGATAAACTACTGTTTTGAATTCTGATGACTGGAAAATATAATCAGTATTAATTTAATTCTTATAATTTTATTGAAACTAACTTAATTATAGTATTTAGAAAATTATAACTTTAATTAGTCTTGACATAAGCCTAATTGATGTTGTTAAATTTTTTGGGACTAAATTGAAGATAAGAAACTTTTTGGTTGGGAATAAATTAATGATAGTTGAACTGAATTCACGATAATAAATTTTTATGAATAAATTGATGTCTTAAAATCATGTAGAGATCGAAGAATTTTTTATCAGTAAAAGGATAACAGGAAAAAAAAATCGTAGCCCATCCCGCTTTTAAGATTCTTAAAGCAACTATAAAGAGAAAAGTATTAAATTGAACTTTCATTTTTACACTTTATAATAATTTAATTTTTTATAAATATATTGTAATAAAAAATTTTTTTTATAAATCATATTTTAGACAAAATCAATATGTAAATATTTTGTAATATTATATTCTTTTAGGAAATAAATATTGCATAGGTCAATGACATTTCATGATTTTATGAAGATTAGAGTTGTCTTTTTCCTTGTAAGATATTTATGTATATATATATATATATATATATATATATTCAAGCAATTCAATGAGAAAAGGCAGACAATTCTCTCCAAATTCTTATTCTTCTTTTGAAAATTGATACAGTCTCTTATTTATATAAATGAAAGGATCGATTTTGTACAAATTTAAATATGTGAGGGGTTAATTTGTTATAATTAATTTGTGAAAAACTAAATTGTCACGAAGTGTAAAAATGAGAGGCTAATTTTACTTTTCTCCAATCGTACTAGAGACTCAAATAACTGGGGAAAAATAATATACTTTTCTCCAATCATACTAGAGACTGAAAAGATAACATGAAAAAAAAAAATGGTAGCCCATCCCCTTTTTAAGATTCCTAAAACAATAATAAAGAGAAAAGTATTAAATTGGATTTTAATTTTTACACTTTATGATAATTTAGTTTCTCATAAATATATTATAATAATATAATTTTTCATAAATCCTATGCAAACTCAATCTAGTGGGAATATGTAGATATTTTGTAATATTATATTCTTTTAGGAAGTAAATATTGCATAGGCCAATGATATTTCATGATTTTAGGATAATTAGTATGATTTTAGGAAATTTAGGATTACCTTTTTCTTGCTAGGGATATCTTTTTCCTTGTAAGATATTTTTGTATATATATTCAAGTAACTCAATGAGAAAAGACAGACAATTCTCTCCGTATACTTATTTTTCTTTTAAAATTTGATACAATCCCTTATTTATATAAATAAAAGGACCGATTTTGTACAAATTTAAATTTGTGAAGAACTAATTTATTATAATTAATTTGTGAGGAACAAAATTGTTACATAGTATAAAAATGAGAGACTAATTTTGTACTTTCAATCATACTAGAGACTAAAATAGCTAGGGATAAGTAATAAAGGAATCCAATTTTATAGGATGGGCTTCCTTTAACTTTTTTTTTCTTTTTGTTTAAAGAAGCGTTTAATTTACAGTATCTTTTGGAATTCTTGAGAATATTATATGAAAAATGATACATTCACATCCTTAAAATAATTTTAAAAAATTGTTCATAAAATTGTTATGTTTAGTTTTCGGGGATGCAACATTCTCACATGCAAAATAGATTCTTGGGATCCCAAATGTAAGTGAAGTTAATGAAATTTAGATTATTAGATAAAAATTTAATGACTCAAATTTTATAAAATTGGTTAAAACTGTTTAATATTTGTTTAAATTTGAACCATTAGATAAATATTTAATGATCAAGATCTCAAATACAGAGAATATAAATGCAAAGAATCTAAGTCCCTCACAACTCCTTTCTTCCCCTCAAGAATGTGTGGGAGTAATGGATTTCTGTATATAATGTGCAAATGTTTTACATAATACTAAAAGATGTGTATATCTTAAGCTACTTAAAAAAATAAAAGAAAAAAACGCACTTTTGATTTTTTATTTATCATAAAATTGTTATTTTGGTATCTTATTTATTAAAATATTTAGAATAGTCCTTTATTTATTGAAAAATATTACACTTGGTCCCTTACATTTAAAAAAATTATTAAATTTGGTTTTTCTATCAAATTCTAAATACTAAATTAAAGAACATAATTGAATGATTAAATAATAAATAAATAAATAAAAAATAAAATAAAATCAAAATAATAAATTCATAAATAAATATAATAATATAGTAATGTCAAAGTCATAGTAAATAAAATATAATATTACATAATAAATATAAATATAATAAATATCAAAATCATTAAAAGCTAATAGAATTGTTGTCAATAATAGTAATTTCAAACATGACTTTCTTATATTGAGAAAGTTTAATATGATTTTTTTTCTCTAAAGCTAGAACATAATTAATAAATTTTTGTTGTAAATTTCATAGTCATTTAGACATTTATCGGCCTGAAATTAATTTTGCTGGCCTAGAAAAGCAGCGGGGTGAATTGGGATTTTAAAAACAATTTTAAAACTTTGAAAAGCAACTTCGTAGTAATTAAATATTTGACTCCTTAAAGTCATGTTCCTATAAAATTTGTAGGAAGCACTTTTCTAAAATCAAGTTCTTGAATTGTTTCCTGCAAATTTCGGTATTGTCACTTTAAGGAGGCACTTTCGAAAAGTCTCGTTCCTGTAAATTCAAAGGGAGCACTGTAGAAAAAATAAATTTCAAAATGTTTCAGTGCAAATGAAAGTTTTTGCTTTCTGCAATTTCCGGTAATGCCTGGTTCCTATAAACTAATAGGAATTAAGCAAGCTAGAAAAAATTGGTTAAAGTTTGAGTGAATGCTTGACATTGGCAACAGTTAAACAACAATTCGAGAGTTACAAAATTGAGAGATAATATACAAAAAAAAAAATTATAGCGATTCAGATCAATAAATTAATCCTACATTCCATTATTTTACAATATAATTATAGAGAATAAAACTCTAAAGCTTAATCACACTGGCTTTTACGTTACTTCACATAACTCAAATATATAGGATTGGCCACATTGGTTTTTACAGTCTCACCACAACATCTAGGAATTAGACCTGCTCTTTGAAACCTTTATCAGATATATATATTGAAATACAAGAAGTTACAGCACAAGCTCACTGAGAGCACTAAATAAACTAGAGGAACAACTCACAAAGAGAATGGATGACAGTTAAGGAGTCAGCTCATTAAAAGCAATAAATATGGGAGTGGTTTTCAGCTTCTTCTCTCTTTCTTCTTGTCACTTCTGTAGTTCTTCTCTTTAAATTCCCAAAGATTTCTTCCACCAACTCTATACAAAAAATGACCATTACTAAGTTTTCAGGAGGCTCCATTTCTGCTTCAATCATTGATTGCCATCTTCACTTTGAGAGCTTCCAATGTTCAAAAACTTTAATTCTTTCCTAGATTAGGAAAGTCAAGAAGATATTTTTCTCACAGAGGAAGCATGTTGAAGTTGCAGGAACCTTTTTCTATGGTAGTAGAACAACTTTCTAGGATGTTTAGGAGGCTATAGACCTTTTTGCAGGAAAAGATATTGACTGCTTTTAGTATATTTAGATAACTGTTAATGTGATACATTAATCTCAATAACATCATTCTTTTAATATTTTTTATTTTTTATTTTAAATATTTTTATTAGAATTAATAAACCAAATCAATTGTTACCTAAATGTATTAGAACTAACTGATATATTTTTTTTTTTACACAAAAAGGAAAAGTTAGTATAGCTGCAGATTAAGCAGGCAGAAGCATATTACCTTGTTCGTGTAAGATTGCTACAAATAAGTTGTAGGATGCAGATGCTATTGCTCAGGTGCTCTGTCACCATTTCTGAGGAAGCAGATTTGGGTCATTATTCAAGAATCAAGATTGGGCCAATGTTCAGGAGAACATTTGGGCCAAAACCTCATATTGGGCCAATTGGACTTTTTGTATTCATGATATATTTGGACCAAATTTACATAAGACACTGGGCTATAGTTGCGCCATTCATATGTATTTTGCACAGCACATATAATTTTTATAGTTAATTCAGATTCTTATTTTTTACAAAATCAAAATAAATTATAATTTTTCTCAAAAATTTTTTTAGGAGTTCTTTCCACACTTAATGGCATACATCTTATAAATCTTAAAAGGTTTATATTTTGTAATTATACAGATTAATTTTTATTTATACCATTGTAACTTGTAAGTTTATCTTTATTGATGACTTGTAAGTACAGGCAATGAATTTAAGATAAAATTCAAGTGAATGCTTTTTTTCTTTTCCATTTCTTTCTTGTCTTAATTTTTTCTCTTACTTTTGATATTTTTTTTTGAATATTCTTTCATTAATTTTGTAACTCATTGTCAATAGGACTTATTATAAAATTTAAGGTTTAAGGTTTGGTAGAAGATTTAAATTTAATAATTTTTTAAAAAGTAGAAAACTAAATTTAATATTTTCTATTGATTGAAGGACAATTTTAGATATTTTAATAAGTGGTAGGCCTATATATATATATATATATTTTAAGGAACCTTAAATGAAAAGATTTCAAATAAGACAAAGAATTAATATATGCAATTTTTTTTTTATAAAATATATCATTAGCGGTTATCAATTAAGCCATTATCTAAAGGGCATGATCACAATATTCATGATGTGCTTAAATTTTATTAATTTGGAGGTGAAAAAGGGAAATGTCAAAATTAAAGGACGGTGAGAAAGGAAAGATTTTGAACAATCAATCTTTGAGCATAGAAGGTAATAGTTTGAAAGAATGCAATTGCTGAATTAAAATAGCAAGATATAACAACAGCAATTTAATACCAAAAGAAGAAATAAAAAGAATAAACGATAACATAATTAATGATTAAATATTGCTAAATATACAACAACATTTTACCTTCCTTAATAAGAAGATTACTCTAATTAAATTCATTAATTATTGTACACAAAATTTATTAATAATTAAAAAATATGGTGTTTTTTATAACATAATTATAACTCTTTCATATTTTGTTTCGTGTTGAATGACCAAATGATCCTTCAGGAGACATTTACCCTTCTGCACATCAAACTCCTCCCGTTTCTCGAAGCTTCATGTTCTCTCATTTGTGCATAGCTACAAGACCAAGACATTGCTCTGCGAGAGGAAGTGAGAGCTTGATTTCTTCTAGTTTTCTGCACTTCCGCTTCACCCTTAAGCTGCTCATTCTTTCTCTGTTTCGTGGCTGCCATACTCCACAGGTTAATAACCCATTTCCCCTTCAAAAACATCACCTTTGGTCTCTTCTTTCGGTTCATTCCGCTCAGTTTCGCTGCTGTTGAACTTACTCTATCATTTCCGCAGGAAAGGATCTCATTTGAAGCAGAAAATTTTTTTCCATCCCAGTGAAACCGAGTGTGCTTCCTGGGTGAGAAAACAGGGGATTTGAGGCGTGAAACAGGGGCTGTGTGGGGTCACTAGCAGTAGAAATCTTCGAGCTTGGTGGATGATCCATGCCTTCGTTTTCCTACCGGAGTAGCTGCTAAGATTCTTCTTCATCATTCCTAAAATAGTATGTTCAGGCCTTTGTTGGACTTAAATTTAAGTTTGATTTTTAAGAGTTTGACTTCATTATCAAATTTAAGTAACTACAAGGATGAGGCCTTTTTTAATATTGTAGACATGCATGCTTTTCATTTGTTGCATGGTAGGCCATGTAGTATGACGTTGTAGTCCAAAATGATGGTACACTAAACAAAAATGCATTTAGCCACGAGTTTTATTAGCATTTTGTGAGGGTTATAATGTTCTCTAAATCATTTAATGAAGATTTCAAAAGTGTTGCTGTTGCATGTGAAGCACTTAGGAATAACATTGTCGCTAATACTAGTGAGGGGTAATCATAACCGTTGTAGTATATCGTTGCTAATACGACATTAGTTTTTGTTAGATTCATGACAGTTTTAAGAGCAAAAATATCAATGAATGTTGAGGGCTTTTTTGTGTATTTAGCAACAGTGAATAACCTCTTGTAAATGAATAGCGTTTTTTCTGCGACGGTTTAATAAGATCAATAAGCCTAATTATTTTGGATGGCTTATTTTTCTCGAATACAATGTCTGGTTGTGCAAAAAAAATAAAAAATACGTACATCCAATGGAACCATAGTACAAGGTTTAATTTCATAAATAGTTATCAAGAATTAATACAAAAGTATGCTACATCCATATAACAAACTATTTGAATATGATAATTCTAACTATTAGTTAATAAGTATCAACTAGTGCTATGCTACATCCGAATAGTGTGCTACATCCAAAAAGTAAAATCCAAAAATTATAGTTGGAAGTTGACGATGCGTGATTGGATGAAGATGAAGGTGCATCACCTGCAATTCCCTGAAAATGTGAAAGAGTGTCATACGTAAAGTATATAAGATACATGGAAAAATAAATTGACCATTTATATGAACAATGATAGACTTACATCATGATCTAGGATATCGGCATACTTCAATAGTGGTGGTGCATTTCCTCAAGTTTTTGAACATGTATTACATCATATTCTCAACTCTTAGTCTTTTTTGGCTCTTAGTTTGCAACTCAGTTTTTAATTTCACCATTTGTTCATTTATAACACTATTGATTTGCGAAGATAACATCATAGGTTTATGAGTAATTGTTCTAAAGACTTGAGAATGGGTTTGGCCTAATCCTAGAGGTAGAACTCGTCATTGGTGCTCTAGGTCCAACACTTGTGCAAGGGAACTATGCTTCCTAATTTCTTGGGTTGAACTTCCTTGGATCTTAACTTCTAAAATCTTTTTTTTTTTTTTTAAACAAAATCCCTGATCAATATGCCAAAATTATATATGAAATAAAATGGAATTTAAACCTTGGCTTACATTGGACTAATCATATAGTTGTCAAGTTTCAGTTACATGGCGTAAAAAAGGGAAAAATGCAAAAAGAAACATTTTACAATATCAAAAAGAAAAAGTAAATGCCACATTTATATCTAATAGATCATACAATTTAGAAGTCCATATTAGAAACAATAGTGATCCATACTCTGTAAAACTTAACCAAATACCTCATGCATAAAACTTTAAAATTGATGAATTAAAATACAACCATGGCAAACAAATCATATTCAAAAGTAATCATCATATCCACCATGCCAACAAGTCAAGAACAAAAGATTTATTACACCCATTCAACCCTTCAACATACATAACTAAGCTTGAAATATAACAATACAAGTATACTTAACATTTTACCTTCTTGTTCCTTTAAATAAGGCTGAGATGAACCGACAAATTTTACCTTCTTTTCCTTTATATATTTTTCCTACACTAGAACAAGCCAAGGAAAAAAAATATTACAATGAGAGAATAAGATTAGGAACTAAATGAAATTTAAAACCTAACTAATTATGAGAATAAAAGAGAAAAAATATTAGCAACTAAATGACATTTAAAACCTAAATAGTTAAAGAGTTAACGAGAAAAAGATAAGTAAATAAAAATTTTAAACCCTAAATAGGTATGACATTTAAAGATTAAAAATATTGATTGAGCAGCAGATTTATGATATATATAATTGAAACAACTTAAAATTTAGGGACCTTATAATCATTAAATGCATATTAACCATATAAAATTTCCATGCCCAAGAGCCTATAACATTCTGAATAAGAATATGAATACAGTTAAACAAAGCTAACTAAAAAACTGATGGCTGCTATAACACATTGGTTGTGTTTTCAGGAGCTATTACAATAAGTTGTTCCTCATTATTATCGTCATCCCTTTGCAATGGTATATTTCCTATATTGTCTGGAAAATGAGGATATAACACATTATTATACATAAAGATAGTATCTTTTTCTTAGTAGTGAGTTGAGTTAATTTATGAATAATTCGAACTCATGGATGAAAAATTAAATATGCAAAAACATTAAATCTAATGACAAATGAACATTATTTTTTTCTTGTTTAACTAAAATGTCACTAATAACACCATTGACCCTCTGAATTATACCACAACTTCACCACTATTAGTGTTGTAACAAAACAATCATAACTATTTAGTGTGTTAAATTTGGAATATTTTTATATGATGCACCAAATTAACCCTTATTCATCTTAGATTACATTAGTTTACCTACCTACCCAGGGCAATTTCTTTGGGTTAAGATAGTAATTTCTTCATATAAGTCATACTCGATTTTCTTTTTGAACAGTTTTCTAAGTACTTAGAAAGTATTAGAATATTTGTATATTGAATGCATAGCCATTAATTATTTATAACAACATATGTGTATTGGACACATTTTGCATAGTGAAATTACAAGTTATAACATAACACATATTACTCCACTAACCAATTTCCAAGTGTATTGAACATGCTACACAATATCAAACTCATAATCATAAATTTGGCAGAAACTAAATAAGTTTATGAGTTTAAGGCTTTAAACATCATCTATGGAAGTTAGAACACCATTACATCATGGGCAACATCACTAATGGCAATACTTCCAAGCTGTATGGGGACTTATGTCTTTGTACTCATTTAGGAATTAGAAATTTAATACTTGGAAGCATTATAACACTGTTTGCATTTTAGTAGTCACACATTTGCTTATAAAATTGTAAAAATAAATTATAAATGGACGGTGGTGCATATACAAAAACTAGAACATCTTTATTAGTCAAAAGACTCAATACATAGCAATGCTTTCTAAAATATAGATGTTAGTCCTCTAGTTAGCAATTGGAACAAATTTTCTAGAAAGTTACTTCTAGAAGTAATTCACAAAGCAGCGACTAAATCAAGCTATTACTAACATTCAAGTTGATTTTTTTCCTTTTTGGGTAATCTCACTTCATAACAACAAATTGTTTTCTTTATTAGGAAGGGCAAATATGATTTATCCAATATTTGTAGCAAGATTTTGATTTTCTCAACATATTTATCCACAATGACCCATTTAGCCATTCAAGAACAATAAAAAAAAAAAAAAGATAGCTTCAGACAATTGAATTGATTACCTGAGATCAGTCTTTAAGTAAGCTTCGATGTGGCAATTGTTCTTGTTCTCCTTTAGCTTGGATGGAAGTGGTTCTCATTATCATTAAGTGTATAAAATGAAAACAAAAAGAGGGGCTTTAGTTGAGAAAGAAAAAGGGCAATCAAAATATAGGAAAATTTGTGGGGAAAATTTGGTGACAACTGAAATTTGAGAAGGGTGCAAGTCTACAGGGCATATATTTCTAATTTACATGGGGTTTAATCCACGATTTAGCGAAGGTTATAAAATCCTTCAGTAATTATTCATTTAGTAAGGGTTATATAAAACCTCTATTAAATAACCTCCATTAAAACATGCCTTTTTAGCAGTGGTAGGGAGAATGTTTATAGGCTAGAGAAAGATGGAGCAAAGTTTGCGTTGCTGCCATTAAAGTGAGTTTGAAACCTAAAGCTTCTAAAGTGGAAGGATGAATTTGTTTCATCATTATGGTTTTTGTGTTTGAAATGGCATATGCTTTCATTCATTCTCAATGACAAGATGTTTAGCTAGAAGTTAAGCAGAAGCTTGACCAAGCTAATGCAAAATACAAAATGGCAGTTGCTCAACATAAAGTGTAAAAGTTTTTAAGAAGGGGGATCAGGTGATAGTGTTTTTATGATGTGAGCATTTTCTCGTGGGCAGAGTATAACTAGTTGTAATCAAAGAAGTATGACCCATGTTAGATTCTTAAAATGATCAATAACAATTCTTATTTGTGGACTTACCATAGGTAATGGGAATCTCCAAAACATTAAATATTCTGGACATCTACTTAGTTTACTTGTTTAAAGATCCTTTATACCCAAATATTTCAAGTCACTCAAGGTTAAGATTTTTCCGAGTGGGGGAGATTGACATAGAATGTCTAATTGATAACTATGTGAGCCCTATTGATTGAAAGAAGCCTATGGGTAGGGCTAGTAAGACCTAATTGTTGTAAGAATTTTGAAGAATGATTTTTTTTTTTCCTATCTATTTTTACTAGGATTGATAATGAATTATCAATCAAGTAATGTTCATTTAAATACTTTATTACCATGTTATAGGAAGGGCATTTTATTAACAAACCAAAATTTAGACATTTGTGTTTCTTCTTCTTCTTCTTCCGTTTTTAATTTTAGAACATTGTTTTCTTTTCTTTTCACTTTTGCGTTGTGTCAATTTTATTTTTTAGTATGTTAGTGAGAAGAGCCAATTTTTGTTTGAAAAGGATATTTCATGATAGTGTCTTATTTTTATTTTTAAAACTCAACTTTTTTTTTTGGCCAGGTAAAACTCAGCTTTTTGATGCAGTTTAGCTTGAAGCTAATAATAGGCCATGGTGAAAATAGTTTAGGCATATATTATTAAACAAGACCAAAGATAATAAATGGGCGTTTGAAGCTGACTTTTATTTGTTTTTGTCATAATCAAATTTAAGGTTTGAGTAATAGTTGATTTTTGAATAATTTTACAAAAATTAAATTAAAATATTTTGGAGTTAGAACTTAAATCAAAATTTTGAAAATAGACAAACAATAAAGCAATAGTGCAATATAATTTTCTTGCTAAAGCTACTATTTTAGCTGCCCATATATTTATGATTTTCAAGAAGCGAGAAATCCATTGAGTCAAAATTCAAAATGCAACGATAACATTGTAACTTTTGTAACCAAAATCACATTGAGTACTTTCATAGCCAAGTTCTAGCCATTTTGCTAGATTGCCTATAAATTGCAGAGCCATCTTTCCACATGTTTCACTTGTCTACTTAACAAGTCTTTTTCCTTATCACCTTTACTTTGTTAAATCTTTACTTTAATATATATTCTAATTCTCAAAACACGTCTTCATTTCTCCACTAAACTTAAACTCTATATATTGCAAGTCTCTTGTTCTTTTACCCCATTGTTGCTATTTTTATCATCTATGGCCAATAAAGTTTCAATCGATATTGACAACCTTGATGGAGCTTATGCTTTATGACCTCTTATCCTAATTGTTAAAGGAAATGTTGATAGCCTCTCTATATTTTTGTTTTGAGGACGATTGTCATACTTTGACTTGTCATCAACATTTGTTACCCTTTAACTTTTGTCATCTCACCTAGTTGACAATTCTCCAATCCTTTCAAGTTCAGTATGTAAGGCTTAGCCCAATTTTGCCCATAGTTGCCTATTATAGGAATTGCCACCATTTTGTGACTAACCGCCTTTGACAATCCATGTGATATTAATATCCAATTGGTTGTTCCCCCTTTCTAGTACCTTGTGAACAATGCATATTTTTTCCTCTTGGGATTGCGAGCCTAGTTGTTCTTGGTGTGACAACCTTTGCTAGTTTTTCTTTAGTAGAGTTGAACCCTACTATTGAATTACCACCATTTTGGCTCATTGAAGTCACTCATGTCTCTTTTTTTCATTATTGGCTTTACTGTCATGTAGTTTACATTGACTTTGTTCAAGTAGTAAAATAATTCCAATGGCTAACTATGGTGCTCTGATGAGGTGCAGTTCTAAATCTTGGTTATTACATCCATGACCACTTAAATAGTGGCTTGCTCACTCTACAAACCAAGCTGGACTAAAATTCTTCAGTAAAGGCCATCCTCGGGTATGACTAATATGGTAGTAGAAATGAAAATATGAAGAATTTGAAAACAATACTTTCATGGAATTTTATGATGAGAGTGTCATTGAGCATAATTATTCAACTCCAAGAATACCACAAAAAAATGGTATTGTTAAAAGGAAAAAAATAACTTTAAAGGAGATAACAAGAATCATGGTCAATAAAAGAACATTTCTTAGTATTTACAGGTAGATGCAATAAATATCACATGGTTTGCCATGAATAGAGCCTTCATAGGTCTTAGTTGAACTAAACCTTGCATATTATATAATGGAAGAAAGGCCAACATTTCTCATATTCATGTGTTCAATTGTAAGTGTTTTGTACTTGGTAATGGTAAAGGCAACTTGGGTAAATTTGATACAAAGTCCAATAAGGCAATCTCTCTTGTATACTTTAGCACTAGTAAAGCTTGTAGAGTTTACAATAAAAGAACTTTGGCTATAGAAAATTAATTCATTTTAAATTCAACAGAAGGTATCATGTAATTATAATGTTCTAGTTAACTAACAGAAGTTGACTATGAATAATGATCATGAGGAAGTGGGAACCGAAAAGAGAAATGAAATTACAAAACAAAAAAGGATGATACACCTTAAGATGAGTAATCTTAAATTGAGTAATCTCGAGAAAGAGTACATAATGAAAATTAAAACCTTTTAAAAGAATGGAGATTTGTAAAAGGCTAACCCATTGACTAAATAGTAGGTGATGTAGTACAGAAGGTAAGGAGTTGAAACTATGTTAGAAGTATTTAGAATCACTTATCTTTTTATTTTCAAGCTGAACCTAAAAATATAAGTTAGACAATAGTTAAATAGCATTTGGTTATAGCTGTACATGAAGAACTAAATCTATTTTAAGGAAACCAAGTTTGGAATTAGTTCTTAGACCTAATTAATGATCATCCCATTATTGTCACAAAACGAGTCTTTTAGAGCTTGCTTGATGGATCTTGTGGAGTTACTAGAAACATGGCTAGACTTGTAGCAAAGGGTTATAATCATTATGATGGTATTGATTATGTTAGAGAGTTTTTTCCTCTATCTAGATCAAAGCTATTCATATGTTTTTAGCATATGCGTGCTTCATAGATTTCAATATATTCTAGATGGATGCTAAAATTTCTTTCTAAATGGCTTCATCATGGAAAATGTTTATGTTGAGGAACAACCTATTATGAAAGAATGAGTTCAAGAAAGGCTTTATATGGTTAAAAACAAGTTCTGAAAGCTTTATTAGATACATAGAAATTTCTTGATTGAAATGATTTTTCTAAATGAAAGGTAACAGTTCTATTATTCCAAAAAGAAAAATCATGATATACCATAGCTTTAACATGTTCTTTAGCCTATTGGAATATGTCACTTAATGACTTTTCTTCCTCTTTGTGGATAGAGCAAAGACAGTTATCAACATATTTAAAGCCTTTGTTTGATTATACATAATCTAACTAACTTGTGGTCACATCGGGCGTGCTACAATTCTATGTATGTTGAAAGACTTTATCTAATTCGATATCGACTAGTTGGTTTTGTTCACCTACCATATAATTAAGTCAAATTCCAAAATTTAGTCCCCATTAACGAGAGTGATAGTGGGAGATCGTTGCCTAAATATTGTACACACAAGTATACATATCGACACAAGTAGTAAAGTATACATCATTCCTTTGGAAAGCTAATATTAATTATAATGTTAATCACCAACTATTATCTTCAATCCTATCCAAATTAATGATACTTAAATTTAGACAAATGAAGTTAATTAGAATTAAATCCTAAAGAAACTAAAATGAATAAAGTTTTCAATATAATGAGCCTAGGATTACATTTTCCTCTAATGCCAAATTAATTGAATTATTTTCTTCCCATCCACCTAATTGAGTTTGATTATTAACTTGGAGAACTAAAATCCTTCAATTCTCTTACAAGCAGCTAAAGAACTAATATAATCTACCCACGAAGCTATATTCCTATGCCTATGGAAATAAATGAAATTGCTTAAGTTCAACCTTAATTTAGCTACCTAAGGTAATTAGGTATATTTTTCTCCTAATTACGAATCAAATTAACTCATCACAATGAAGTGATTGGAACAAAGGCTGTTCATTCTAGACCTAAAATCTAAAATCCTTTTCCAATTTTCTAGATTTTGTTAGATTAATAGTTGATCAGGCTATTAATGTTTAAGAACAAGAATTAATGAATAAATAACTCACAATTAGAAACAAAATGGTATGGGAATAAAAACTTTTGTTCACTAACCATAGAATCCATTATAACCTTAGAAAGAGTTTAGCTCATTATAATGTCAAAGAGCCTATCAAAATTCAATACAAAAAGTGAACAATAACATAAAGATGGAAGAAGAAAAGATGAAGAAAGGAAAACTTTACAGTAGTAATATTCTAGCATTAACTCCATTTAATCCTCATGTGAAAACCCTTTAATTGTTACTTTTAGGAGGTTATGAAGGCTCCTCTGGTTACATTCTGTTGTAAATCTTATTTTCTCTACATTTTAGGAAAAAAAAAAAAGGTTTAGAGAGGATGAAACCACATATTTTAACAAATGTATGCATTTTAATGTATGATGTAGTTGCCCAAGTAGCAAAGCTTGTCACCCATATGGTAACATTTTTGCTAACAATGGAGAATTTAATCTGTTGAGCTACCTAGACGTGAGATTTTACTGCCCAAGCAGCTAGCATTTTGACTCGAACATGTCATCTTTTGTTCACTTCACTTTCTAAGCCACTCCAAAGCTATGTCCAATACTAACATGTTCCCAATATCCATTTTAAAGAAGATCAGCCTAAAATTAGACTTGAAAAATAGCAAAATAAGATTAAATGAAGTTAAAACTAGAACAATAATTGGAACTAAGACTTAAACTAAACATGACTTTAACTCTTAATTCAACTAAAGTTAAGATAAAATGACCCAAAATTAGAGACGGGTCACAACTCTCCTAAAGGGGTTCTCCATGGTTGTAAATGAAGCTAAACCCAAAATGTGGGACTTGTAATTTTGTATGAAATAAAGGAAAGATAATTAGTAATTAAAGACATTGAATATCATTAACTAAGATAACTTGTTGAAAGCTTCTTGAGAACCAATGACATAAATACTTGAGAAACAACCGATTACAACTTTATATATGAGTTGTTTGAAAAGTATAATATAACACAATTGAGAAAGAAAGAAACTAAACAAATAAATTGTTAAATCTAAAGGTAGTTGAATTATGAGTCTTTGTTTGTTTACATTTAGTTTGCCTCGCCATTTATACTTTTCCATGGTTGAAATGTTGTTATTTGGTGTTTGATATTCAAACGTGTTGCCACTTATGTAGTGGCCTAATAACAGATTATGCTTTATTCTTTCTTGCTAAAGCTCTCCTTAGGTTTCCTTTATGAAAATTACTTAGAATTTGTGTTACAGCAAAAAAGAAGTCTCTAGCAAACTTTTGTCAACTTTTGTCTACGACTAGGTCACTTGTAGTTGTGTCTTCAAGCAGTTCTTGGATTCAACTTGTTCTTAGGGCCATGGCCATTCAACTAAACATTTTTAATGCTAACAAGGGAACATCTGAATTTGTATTTTGGTCATTCATGTAGATCAATAAAAAAATGGTCTGCTTGAATTTTTCAATAGTTTCCTTTTGTTTGCACTTTATTGATTTTGATAGAAACACTTCAAAATCAAACATGGGAAAAATGAAAGATAGAACCAAAATTGAACCTCAAGAAAAATCAATGTAATGAGAAGAAGAAAAATGGAAGATGACGGTCGTAGCACCAAAATCAATAATGAGTAACTAGATATGTTAGACTTGTAGAACTGTAGATCATATACAATTTCTCTCATGCTCCTCTCTCCTTTATGTGTTAGAGTGACATTACATGGCATATACTGGGGGTGGTATGAAAGATACATAGTTTGAGAATAAAAAGAATGAAAAATTAAAGAATGATTAGGGTTAAGGAGAAATATTTGAGACATAATATTTTGAAAGGAGAAAAAATTCTACCTCAAAATTAAATATAATACTTTTTCAAATATATATATATATATATATATGTTAAACATTAGCAATGGTGCTTGAGATAGATTAGAGATGATAAAGATTAATCTCAAATTTCCATTTTTAGTATTCTAACTTTGTACTAATAAATGAGCTTAAACTCAAGAAGAAGAGTATAAGTTTTTTGTGGCATCACCAACTAGAATTTTATTCATTTTGATGGATGATAGTCATATATTTTGCTTTGTAGAAATGTCTCTAGTTGTAACTAATTTTTTTAGTCAATAATAAGTATTATATTGCTAAAGAAGTTCAATACATTAGATCCAATCAAAACAGAGCAAGAGTAACTTAAAAAAATAAAAAACAAAAACAAAACAATACATTTATTGCTCTAATGCCATCTATTTATAAATCTATTGTCAACTACCTTTAAACTATAAAGAAAATTAAGAAGAATACTATTCTTAATTTTCGTAAGGACCCTTTGTTTATCAGCCTTCACCTTTTGGAAGAGAAATTGGTTCCCATCCATCCAAATGAAGTAAACCATAGCTATCATGGTGCGTCTTCTAATCATAGCAAATAGGCTTTTTCTTATAGCCTTCCTTGAAAACCAACTCACCTCATGTCTCTAACAAAAAGACCTCCTTCTAATCTCGCATCTAGGCATGATTTCATTCCAGATTTATGTGAAAAAGTTCAACTAAAGAATAAATGTTACATTGCTTCCTTTGAGCAATTGCAAAAGGAGCATGAGGTGTCATCAGTAAGCCCTCAGTTGTGGATTCTCTTCTTGACAACCAACTTATTCTTTAGTCCAAGCTACACAATGAAACTGTACCTTGGGATATGTTTCCTATCTCAAACAAACCTATGCCAAGGAACCTTCTAGCCTTTGTTTTTTATCACATTTGATGTTGACTTCATGGAATAAATGCTCGAAGGTCCATGAGTCCATATAATCTTATCAATGGTACTAGAATTTCCATTAATTCTCCTTACATTTTCCCAAGCTCTAACAATTATATCATATATAGGATTTGGAAGCCTCTAGCTTCCATTCCTTCAAACGTCTTTTATAATATCATTATTCCTAATGTCTGCATCCTAAACATTAATATTAGGGACCATGTCAATGAATGTTTTTCCATCCATCCAAGGATGAAACCAAAAAGAAAATATTTTATTCATTCCAATTTGATACCTATAGAAACCTTTGAACACTTTTTGCAAAGGTAATAAGTTCCTCTAGGATGTAACTAATTGTTTTTGGATTTGGTGTGCAACCAAAATAGACATGTAGTACTATTGTTCATTTAATTTGATATAATTTCTATTCTAAAAAACTCGTGACTCTACAATTATATGCATAATAAAGGATAGTAAATAACTACGATTGGTTATGAAATGGGATGAAGGGATCTGATTAGGTTTTAACAGGTAATACCATGGTTGGGTATGAACCACAACTAAATAGCTGCCATTCATAGTCCTTCGGCTAATATACCCATGGTACAACCGAGCCTAAAAACATTGTCAAGTTAGCCGTGGTCATGCGGCTAATTAAGGAAAAGGAGAATTGGGAAGATTTTTTTCAATTATTTACTGATATTTGAAAAAAAAATTATTCTGATTAAAACTTGCTAAGAACATTAGAACCTTTTTTTTGGGAAGAAAAAGGAAAATCTTGACTAGCTAGTTGATACATATATGCTATTGAAACATAAAAGTTTAAAGTTGATTACCTTTCGGATTTATGTTTAAATTTAAGATAGGTTTTGTGACATAACTTAATTGGCTTCCTTGAAAATATGAGTCCCATTTGAAATTTTCTACTTTACCTATTGATTGATTTTTTTTCCTTTTGTATAAACACTAATTTTTATAAGCAAGTCATTCGAAAACATGGGTGTTGGAATTTTTCAGCCATTCGATTGAATAAAGTGCAAGACAGTTAGAGAACATTTTAGACAAGAAAAAAAGTATAGATCTAATTCTTATATCTTTATTAATATTGTTTTAATAAAAATATATTAATTATATGGCGTTACGTAAAAAATATGTTTATCATAGCTGAGCACTACATAATAGAGTCTTTTGAAATTAAAAAAATTACTTGGGTTATATATTTGATGAAAAATATATAAAGAATAATTATATTAATTTAAGTCTTCGTTTTTAGGCTATTTGAACCCATATAGACATGATTAGCTAGATATATGACAACTCTAATTATCTATCCTCCATTGAAATATTTGAACATCGGGACAATAAATTTTATAATAACTTATTAATATATTTTTTCCAAGAAAAATTTGTATTCTATAAATTAAATAAACTTATTTTAATTTAGTCCCTTAACAATAACCCAAATAGCAAAGATAAAAAAAAAAAAAGAGAATGATATCAAGAGTTCAAATCCACCCATAATGTATGAGAACTAATATTCCCGAAAATTTCATTCGATTGAAAAAGCGAAATCTAATGAAACAACAAAAAATTTTAACACAAAAATTAAAAAAATATTTTTTGTCAAAACAAAATCTTCAAGAAAAAAAAGAAGGAAATACCTGACCTTCATAATTATAATTCATGTGGATGTATCCATAGTCCTTTCAGTCATAAAAATAAAAATATTGTTAGTATTAATCACAAGAGAGGACCCAAGTGAATTGACTTGTTTATAAATATTTTCTATATAATTTAAGTACCTTCAACATCATCGACTTGTACCTATCAACCTACAAAATAATGCAGTATCGGTGTGAGAATATTCTCCATACAAAAGAAAAGTGGCCATGTTGATAACAGAGTAGCGAGAATAAAGGTGCATTGTGTATGAAGATTGGCAGCATACATATTTTTTTCAGATGTCAAATTTCTTTCAATAACAAGTTCGAAAAAGAAATCCCTGAAATTGAAACATGGCCCACCCTTTAAATATTTAAGCTTAGCTTTACTATGAGTAAACCCATTTCGGTGCCAGTTAATTCTCAATTTAATTATTTATTATTTTTATTCTTAATTTAAAAGATATCTGAATGTTATTTTTAGAAATATTTTTTAATTTTTAAAAATACTATTTTGACCTAATTGATTCTTAATTTAATCACTTATTAATTTTTATTCTTAATTTAATTTTTCATTTATTAGTTTATTTTTAATTTAGTCTATTATTAAAATTTATTTTTAATTCAGTATCTTTCTTATTAATTTATTTTTAATTTAGTTCCTTATTTATCAATTAATTTTCAATTTAATCCAACACTAATTTCCATTTTGTCGATAATTTTTAACCTATTTTTAATTTAGTTCTTTATTAAATTTCATTCTCAATTTAGACTATCTCTTATTAATTTATTCTTAATTTGATTCTTCACTACTATTACAGTTAATATATTTAATTCTTAAGTCTAATTATAAATGAGAGGGATCAAATTAAAAATTAAATTCATTCAAAACCAAATTTAAAATAAACTTATAAGTAAAGCATTAAAATGAAAATGGAAATTAAAAAAAATCCAAACTAAAGTGATGGACGATAATGATTTTTAACTTCGTTTCCATGACATGACACCACTTTGGCTGATTTTAGACAGACCTTCTGTCATCTTCTTCCTTGTTTTCCTCATCTTCATAGGTTTATGATCCATGGTCGGTCACACTTGGCAGTCACCTATTGGCTTAAGCCACCTGAAATCTCAACCACGAATTCGTTGCTCTCACATTCACTCGAAGAATCAGGATGTGTGAAGCTTTATCCCCACAAAAAAGTAGAATATATCTATCTATAACGCAAGAAAAGCAAATTCCAGAGAATCCACAAATAGCCAAACCACATTGGAACCATGAAGTTGAAAAAATTATGATCCTAGCTGCGTCATTAACACGCTTCAAACTTGATCCAGTACTTTTTTTTTTCTGACCAAGATCCAGTACTTTAATGTTAATTAAACTTGAAGTAAATTACACTTATATTCCTTAAATTTTAGTTAAGAGTA
Source organism: Delonix regia (assembly GCA_037074485.1). Lineage (NCBI taxonomy): Eukaryota > Viridiplantae > Streptophyta > Magnoliopsida > Fabales > Fabaceae > Delonix > Delonix regia. Next base: position 12,875,729 of record CM073459.1, read on the forward strand.
AAACATTTTTATATTTATTATTTATTACAAAATTATCATTTTAGTTTTTACTTAATAAAATACTTAAAATAATCTATCACATAATAAAAAATAACATTTAATCATTTCTTTTTAAAAAATATTAAATTTATGATTTAGGTTTAATAGAAAGAATAAATTTAATGATTTTTCAAAAAATTAAAACTCCAAATGGACATTCTCTTAAATATTTCAATAATTATCGATTAAAATAATAATGACCAATCAAGTATTTTTCTCTTTTAGTTAAATTGCAAAATAATACTGTTTACTTTACTTAACATTTTATTTCTAGAAATCTCTTACTATTTACCATTTGTCCGTAAGATTAATATTAACATACAAAATTCGGTCATTTCAGAACATAAAAGCACACTTTTATTTACTTTCTCATTTTTCAAAGCAGTTTTTTTTTCCTTGTCTGTTACGTACGTTTATTTTTGTATGTTACATGTTATCTGTTAATTACATTATCTTGTCAAAATAGTGCAGGAAGTGGTAATATCATGCTTAGACTATAATTTTATTCTTAATATGATAATAAACAATTAAATAAATTTTCTTTTTGATGCTTTTTGTACTAGAAAATTAATATTCTTTAGTTAGGCTATTGCAATATAATTCAAATGTTAAAGTAACTACATGATTTTGTTTTTTTTTAGAGGAATATAGTTTCAAGAGTAATTTGATATTTATCTTTCAAGAATGATTGCACAATTATACAAATTATTAGGAAAAAAGAAAAGAAATATATGTAGGCAAAACATGATAAATATACTCGCTCCAATTAAATACTAATAATTAATGGGTCAAAATTTTCACTGAACCGTATGAAGATAAAATTCAAGTATACATATTTCCTCAAAAACATAGTTACAAATTGTAATTAATTAAAAGCCTGAGATAACAGTGCCTACAAGTAAAAACTGAGTCCAACTCCTTGTATAAAAGGCTAGTTTCACTGAACACACGTTTACTTCTGCAAAACGAAATCCTCACAACTCCACGAAGCATCTGAATTCCGAAGGATCATCTGCACAGTTCATCATCCTCAAGATCTTGATCGATCAGGGGCCAAACCCACTTCTTGAATTCACTCATATCGATCTTAACTCATAAACCCTTCCGCTTTTGCATGCTGATATGGCCAGATACGATAATCACTCGATCTTGGAGTACTTCTCTTTCCCAATCCACTTCTGCTTCTTCTTCATCATCGTTCTGTTCGTATTAGGGCTTTCATGGTACATAAACTACGAGTCTGCGTTCGAGGACATGTTCATAAAGGTGAAGATCTGCCTCATGCTTGTTCCTTTGCTTCTGTTACTGCTCGTTCATTGCCTTTCGAGTTCTGATCCGATTCTGAAAGTGCTTCCGTCGGAGAGGGAGTCGCTGCATCGCGCCGGAGGGTCGCCGTGGGGAGTTGCTCTCTTGCTTCTTGTGGTTCTCTTCATGATCCCCTACCAGTCTTCCTTCCATAAACGTTGGTTTCCCTTGGACACTAGAAATCACTAGTTAGTCAATTTTGTTTTCTTTTTAAATACATAGTTTGATGCGAAAAGATTTACTATCATCTTAGTTTTTAGATTGTTTTCTCTACAGGAATTGATATCTATAAGTTTGCAACTCAGTACAGATTTGTTCCTCTCTGCTAGATCAAACTATATAGTTAGTCTATTTGTATATCCAGTGAACTATAAATTTTGAATGACTATCTTTTATGTAAAGATAAATTTAAAATTTGTAACTTACTACATATTTATTTCTTCACTGGATCAAGTTATATATCTACTCTATTTAAAGAGACCTACTCAGTATGCATATCAAGTAAACTGCAAATTTTGAATGACTTTTTCTAGAAAAATAAATTTAAAGGCTAAATGGTAAGGTGTATATTGGGTTTGTTTTTTTTAAAATTTAAACTCTGCATCAAGGACGACTCCTGCTCCATCTACTATCTCTTCAAGAAGATGCAGAAACAGAATTCTCAATTTCACTGATGTGCTTATAACTTGTATCATGCACGGTTTGAAATTGTGATTGCAGTGGCAGTTGAATAGTTTTGATCTTTTCCATTATCTTATATTCAAATAGCCTATATGAAGGTTTCAAATTGGAGTTGTGACCTTGAAATTGCATTTTAGTTGTGAAAGATATGGATCTACAATCTTAGAGAAAATTAAAATTATAAATTTTATTATTAGTAGGCAAATAGCCTAAGTATTAATTTATACATGGAGAAATTCCGAAGAAATAGATTATTGTAACAACTTTAACTAACAGAGCTTGGAAAATATTGAGTATAACAATCTAGATTGATATTGACAAAAATTACAAAATATGTGATCCTCTACACCCACCATAAGCCACTGCCGGTCATAGAAGAAGGTGAAGCTTATTGCGAAGGAACAAGAACCAATCTATAGACAAAGGCTTGGGAAAATTATCTCCAATATGATATGTAGTGGAAATAAACTTAATTTGTAATTGACGTGAAGCAACTCTCTCACAAACAAAGTGATTATCTAGCTTGATATGTGTTTCATCAAGCATGAAATACCGGATTGGGGGAAAGATAAATTGCTCTCATGCTATCAAACCCAAGAGTAGGTGGATGAGGAAGTGAAATACCTAGTTCATTAAGTGAGGATTGATAAATTTTGTTGTACCATTAACAAGGGACTTATGTTCAATTTTCGTTGACAATCAAGCGACGATAGGCTATTTCTTAGCAACCCAAAACACATGATTAGAGCCCAAATATACTACGTAACCATATGTATGTTGTCTATCATTGATGCACCAGCCCCAATCACTATTAGAACACTAAGCTTCACAATTAGAATTGGAAGCAAGAAAGAGGCCATGAGAGATGGTGGAAGCAAGATAACAAAGAAGCCTATTTATTGCTTTCCATTGAATATCTATAGGGGTGTGCGTGTATTGATATAATTTATTTACAACAAAAGAAATGTCCAGATGGGTCATTGTTGCATATTGAAGTAAAACAATAGTTTGATGAAATTAAGTACCATCTTCAGGAAAAATTCCATCACTTTTCTTCAAGGGAGGCTTAACGATAATTGGAGTGTTATATCCCTTTGCATCTGTCAAGCTATTTTGTTCAAGTAAATTGGATATATACTTCTGTTGGTTAAGAAAGAGACCTTTAGGAGAGCAAACAACTTCTATCCTGTGGAAATATGAAAGAACACGAAGGCCTTGAATTGGAAATGATTGATGCAAAGCTTGAACAAATCTTTGATTTACTATAGTAGAAGAACCTATAATTATGATTTTATCAACATAAGCTAGGAGAAAAATTTTTTTGGCACCATTAACATAGATAAACAAAGAGGTGTTTGCTTTAGAAGAAAAGAACTCAACCATTCAAAACAAGCTCGAGGAGCTTTCTTGAGATTGTACAAGGAACATGCCACTTTGCACACATGATTGGGTCTAGAGGATTCAACAAAATCGCTGGGTTAATCTATGTAAATGCTTACATTGAGAAAGCCATGGAAGAAGGCATTGGATGCATCTAATTTTCAAATTGGCCATTGTTGAGTTGTAGCATATGCAAAGATGGACTGATTGGTAGTAGCTTTCACAACAGGATTGAAAGCTTTTGGGAAATTAATACCTGATTATGGCACTCATAGTATCTTGCCATTCACGGTACGGTTTGGCTTAAGAATTGGTAATTGGTTTAACTTCAAGGTAATTTGGTTTTAGTTTAGAAGGCTTAGTGATGGTAAAAAGTTCAAGAGAATTGGCTTAATGTTTAGTTAAGGTGCTGGAGCGAAGGGTCATAGGATGGGTACGAAAAGGTTATAGGGATTTTTGGATTAAGTGATCATGTGGAGAAAGGAGGTTAGGAAGATTCATGAAAAGATTAAGATCTTGCTGAAGGAGTTGTTTCAGGTTATTGGGATAAAGAATTTTGAAGAAGGACTATTGGTTGAGTAGATGTATGAGAAATACATGAAGTGGAAGAAAGGGTTCTTTTAGGTTGTTGTGATAAAAAATTTTGAAGAGGGTAAATCAGTTGAGGAGATATATGAGAGATAGAGGAAGTGAAAGTAGGAGATTAATTTTAGTGGAAGGTGGATTGTGAGTAGATAGAACTAGTACCATCCTTATCATCTCCATATGAACTATAGAGGAAAAGTCTCATTGAAGTCTATATTTAGTTGCTAGGAATATCCTTTTGCCACAAGTTATGCCTTGTACTTTTAAATGGATCAGTTTTCATCATACTTGATTTTGTAGTATCCTTCTGCTTTGGCTTTTCCACAAGCTTCCATGTTTATTCTTCTCGATCATTTTCATTTCTTCATACATGGCTCTTTTCCATTATACTCAGTTTATTACCTTTTCATATCTTTGTGGCTCATAAGAAAAGAACACAACATCATAAGTTTGATAAATCTCTTGTAATGACTACATCTTTCATAGAGGAGATGAATTTGGTGACTGCATGTTCAATCTAGAAGATTGGCTTCTACTTAGGTCTCGATCAACACTTGCATTATTTGTAGTTTTAAGATGTTGAGCTCCACAAGGACTTCATTACTCTGTTTCCAACTAGAATCTTCATCAAAGATCACATCCCTTAAAATAATTAATTGTCTCGTGTTAAAATTATAGAGATGATAATCCTTGGATTCAATGTGATAGCTAATGAAGATACACTTTTCTCATTTTCCAACTAGCTTGTCTTTGCTTCCTTTTAAGATATGGGCATACGCAATGCAGCTAAAGACTCTGAAGTGATCAACCTATAGTTTTCTCTTAAACTAGTCTTCATATGTCATTCTATTTAAAACAACTTTCATAGGTGAGCGATTGAGAATATAAATAGCTATATTGGCTGCTTTGGCTTACACGTATTTTGGCAAATTTCTATCTTAGAGCATCGTGTGAGCCATCTTGCCAATGGTTTTGTTTTCCTTTCTACAACTCTATTTTGTCGTGGTGTGTGTGCTGAATTGTGAGCTCTTTGCCATGCTTTTTGCATTAATTGACGAATCTTTGATAAGTGAAATCTAGTAACATCCTAAAATTCTCTTAGGAATTTCTTTATGGGAAATTTAAGGGAGATAAGATAATAATATTAAGTAACAAGGATTAAGTTCCTTCATTTAGAAAATATTATTTTAGTTAGTTTAAGAAAATCACTAGTAATGCTAAAAAATTAGGATATGGAAGTTAATTACTATATTAATGAAATAAAGATATCATCATTAATTAATGTTCCATGGTAATCTAGTAATCTTCTTCATGGCTGCTTGATAATTTAAAATTGATGAGATAAAAGAATATGAATACTGGTATTATATGAACTTTTATGCATGAATTGTAAGGAACAGTTAAGCATGATTCATAAGGTGACAGGAAATATAATTTTCTTGAGTTAAAATAGAAATTATATTCATTGAGGGATTGATATAATGAACTAGTACATATAGAAAAGAATAAGGACAACAATAGTGCAAGAACAAGGACTGATGGTTGATATAAATAAAGGCAAGAAAGTAGGAAAGTGGAAATATAGGAAATGAAGCACGAGGTGGCTAATGGAAATCTTAATGAAGTGGCATAAACTTAAGAATAACTCATGTAATGATAGTTGTGCTGGCTGAAGAACAAGCCTAAACTAAAAGAAGAAAATGGAAAAGAAGTAACATCTTAGGACATGTGGCATAAGCAAATGGGATAATGATGATTCATACAAATGAATGGTGTGTTGGCAGCTTAAATATTCTTCGAAAGTAGGTTAAGAATCTAGAAGAATAACTTCCAAGTTCACTTATAAATATTAGGAGATATTACTCTTCTTCCGTAAACCAAAACCACAAATATAGATAGGAAAGAAACAGGAAGTAATGGTTTGGAATTCTAAAGTAAAAAGCATAGTGAAAGTGAGAGTAGGTGAAGGTTGAAATTGGAGCATAATAGATGCAACAATAACATCAAAAATAAAAAATACAATAAGAAGAGATTGGGAAGAAGTTGAGAAAAGAGTAGAATATATGGTGAAAGGAGCAGTTGATATTGTTCAACAGCAAAATAGAAGGCAAGAACAATTCATAATATGGTAAAAGTTTAGCTTAGAGATTATTATTAGGAAGTAAATATTATCAATTTCATGTGTTAAGAATTAATAGTATATGAAATGAAAATGAATAAAGGATAGGAGCTATAAAACTAAACTTTGGTTGACCATGATTGATATAAGAAAGTATTAATGAAGAATTTATTGTCAAACTTGAGGAACTAGCTACACCATTTCCTGTACCTTAGTTCTTTTAGCATTGTTTTTGAAACTTTATTGAATGGATGCAAATGACTTCAAAATTATATCCAATTTGAAATGAGGAGTCTTAACATGTTAAAAAATGATTTGGAATTTGGGGGCATTTAGAATAGGACTATTAGAAATTTTAGTACAAAATAGTATCTTCATAATAAGACAATGACAAGATTAGATACTATTCCAAAATGGTTTATGCACATAGAAGGAAACCCAAGCACCATTTATTTTTTATTCAATATGTCAAGCCCATTAAAATTTAGATGATTGTATCTCAAATGCCATAATGTGGTTTTATGCACATTTTCACATTTCATGACATATTTTTGCCCAAGGGCATTGTCAAACAAAATACTTTGTTGGGAGTTATTTTAATAGTAGTTATAAGTCATCCCTTATTTTTGTAGATATGATGCATTTATTAGTATAAAAAAAAACAACTTATAGCCTTTTTAAATCAACTGGCCAACACTTAATAAATTTTGTGTTAGGCTAAAGCACAAAAAACTTCATGAATATATTTTTGTTGGCCATATTTTGTTTTTACTGCAATAATGCCTTTGTCTTCAAATTTTGGTATTTTCCAATCACTAGGAGTAACTTGTGATTTCAGACTTTCGTCTAGATTGACAAAGCAATTTTTATTAGTTGTCATATGGTTTGAACAACCACTATTTCGATACCAAAATCCCTTGATTCTCAATATGAAGAAAATATAGAACAAAATATCTGATCAATCGATTGATCTTTTTTTCGTAAAATTTGCTTCTTTTTTTTTTTTTATCCTTTTTGCCAATATTAACAATCTTTTTCAAAATGAATGTGCCTTTTGTACCTCTTGCATGCATTGTACTGGTAATCTTATATATTATGATTATTTTCCTTGGATAAATTGCAATAAAAGCTTGTTGTTCTTTGCTCCCTTGATTTGTTTTTAATATTTTTCTCCCCCTTCAATGGTAATTAGTTGATCTTTTATTTTGAGGATTCTAACCATGATTATTCTTTTTATCTCCTTCATTTCAAGAGAAGTTTCTTTTTGATAGAAAGGCTTACTTTAATGGTTGCTCTAATTTTTTCATTCTCTCCTCATGTAGCTGGAGGGATTCCATTAGCTCCGCTAGAGAAAGATTTGATATATCCTTGGCTTATTCAATTGCTGCCTCCACATGGTTGAGTTTTGTAGCAAGACTTCTAAGTAATTCTTGAATGAATTTTTTTGCCTTCCCTCATTAGTAAAATATCAAATTCTTTTCATAAAAATTGAAGTTTGATAGTTATTTCCTTATTTGAGCCCTTGTATTGACTTAAATCTCCTATGCCTCCTTTGTAGTCTTAGCATTCATGATTATGGAAAATAGTGTTATTTACCCTTTGGTACTTGCTTTTATGGTGTTAATTCTTGAAATCCTTCTACCACAATATAGCACAAGTCTTTTGCGATAAATAATGTCTTCATTTTTGTGTTCCATAAATCATGAACTTCATTAAATATGGGACTTGAACATAATTGAAGGTTGATGAGGTAGAGGTAGAAGCTATGAGGATTACGATATGGTAATACGGTGGCTGAGTATGGATAAGGATTTAGACCCAAGCTATTTACAACTGGGCTTTAATACCATTGATGGAGCTAGAATGTGATGGTAATATTGAGATTTAAAATTTGAGGCGTAGATAATCGGTAATAGATGTGGCCAAGGGAGAAAGAGTTTGCAATAGAATGGAACTAGTTGTATTGCTTATATACACCACTTCAATTACATGTTGTGCCTATATATATTAGCTGTTGGTGGTGAAAGATTATACACACTATCCCATATCTTTATATGCATTGAATACATTTTTCTGGATTATGACTATTTAAATATATAGATCTAGATGTACCTTCTTAAATAACCATGGGCAGCGAGCCTTCCATGTATACGAACACAACATAACCATAAAAGCATTCTTAGACTCATTTAGATTTAAATCCAAAGAGTTAAATTAAGCCAGTAATTCATTATAGTTAACCTTCTCTCTTTGACCTTAAACAAACATTGGCTTTCAAACCATTTTTTGGGTCACCCAACAAAATAGCAATCAAACTTTCAACATTCTAAACATCTTCTGAGCATAATGGAGCAGCAGAGCTCATATAGCATTTCCCTTTTCATAGGTTCTCTTTATTAGCAAGAGACCTAGTTATCAGCCTCCAAAAGAAATGTTTTGCTTTAGCAGGAATTTTAAGCTTCCAAATACTTGTCCATAGTGGTTAAGGAGATTGGGTGAAGAGCTAGGCCATAGAAGCCTCCTAGAGATCCAAGGGACCTTGCCATTCTTGCCCCTTCTTCCATTAGTTTGGACAAGGTTAACATCAACATTGCTACTAAAAATAAGAATATGTTTAGTGCCACAATTTTTAAACAAGTCTAGGCAATCCTCAAAGTCAAATAAATCCCAATTGCCATTGCTGATAATCCCAACTAGGAATTATATTGCATGTTTATCTTCATACCCGACTCTTAACAAATTCATGTTAGTTAAAGCCTTCTTCCTTCTAAAGTGGTCACCCAAAAGTTACAAGACTAATAGTTTATTTTTTATGTAAAATCCATCACTAATTATAAGTAAAAAAGATGTAACATCCTGCTGAGAAACTCAAGGAAATTTATTAGAGCAAGAATTTATTTACTTGTTTAATTATTGAAGCCCCATAAATTACAAGCATTCAACATGTAGCCTTAGGCTAATTTACATGGAGCATATAATACACAATATATTTAGAAAATTGTGATAATTTCAGGAATTTTAGGAAGCTAAGAATATAAATATTAGGCTAACAATCTTGAAGCATCTATTTCTAAAATATAAAGAACAACTTACAAAATTGTGAAAGAGTAATTCTAATTTAGAATCTATGACAAACATATGAAGGAACATATAGTGAATATTTTAAAATGAATATGATTTCTATCTATCCTAAATAACCACATGGCCATGAAGATTCTTAAAATTGAACAAATAGGATTATGAAATTACCATCATGACATAAGGGACTAAGCCATGTAGGTATAAGAGCCTTCCTAGGTATAAACTAAATAGGAAACCTTGAGGAGGTTAAGAATATGTTGTAGATGGACGTTGTCTGGTGGAGGAAAATAGAGGCATGGGACAAAATAGAATTATGAACCTATACAGAACAATTAAGCAAGAGGTGGCAGAAAAGGCTATCACTAAGGTAGATATAGCATTTTGTACACCTAGACTAATTACTTAAGTGGCAGAATGCGATTTAAGATAATAAGCTTAGTGATTCTATAAGGAAAATTAGAGATGAGGAAGCATTTGAGTGTTTATGTTGGAAAGGCATGGAGTAATGCTGAAAGCTTACTAAATTTAACAATAAAACAAGTAGCATTTAGCTAAAACTCTAAAAAGAGATGACCTTATAGCAATCCCTATAAATACTAAGCAAAATCACATGTTATAGCATGTAATGATTACACTAGAGAATCTAAGGAAAAGTACTGGTGATATGTTATTACAACCAAGCGAATCCTACCTCGATGTAAAAACCAGAGCTGCGGGAAAAATAGAAAGGAGAAATAACAGAGATAACAGAAAGATACTCAGAGAAGAAAGATCAGAGAGAAGAGAATAACAAACTCAGATAACATAATACTCATTGCACACCCTTCCCTTGACTTATTCGTTATTGAACTCTCACATATGCTAGCTAGGACGCCTAATAAAACTGCTGCGCCTTGGCTCACTATGATCTATGTTTCCATTAGCTTACTGGTTCTCCTATGCCCTCTCAGCATCAAGCACGTGTTCTACCAAAGCTGCCACCTGAGTCATAACATTACTTCGCTGAATAAAATTGAGCTTGTCCACAAGGTCAAAGCAAGGATAAGCTGTTGAAACTGAGTCAGATCCATCTAAGTTGCTTGACTATTATCCAAACCTTCCCACTATACCAATACTTGGGTGACCTGTTGACCCAAATGTTCAATCGTACACTAATTCAATATACGTTGTGGCTGAATAATAGGCCTTTCTCCAGGCAACACACCTTAGTGTCATACATTGCAACACATCAGGCAGAAACTACATGGCCCAAATACTCCACTTGTGTCGTTCCAAAAGACTAATTCTGCATCTTAGCATACAGTTCATTCTCGCATAAAACTGCTAGCACCATTTTCAAATGCAGCAATTGAGATGGCCAACATTAACTGTATACTAAAATATTTTTATTAAAAAAAAAAAGACAATTTTCCTCAAATAAGAGCGAAAAAAATGTCATTCATGAGTGATTTAAATGTTGTTGGTGAATTTGTTAATCCAAATGGCATGACAAGCCATTTGTAGTGGCCTTGATGTGTTTGGAAAGCAATTTTGAATCGATCCTCTAGGTTTAGCAAAATCTAATGGTACTTCTCTTAATTCGTCTAACAGTTCACCGACAGTAGGATTGGGAAAGGCATCCTTGATAGTTACTGCATTTAATGCTCTATAATTGGTGAATGCCAAGTTCCATCCTTCTTCTTGACCAGAAACACTGAAGAAGAAAATGGACTCATAGTAGATTGTATAATATTCTGTCGTAGCATTTCATTGAATATCCTTTTGATTTTTGCCTTCTACAAAAAAGGGTAAGGATAAGGTTTAACCTTCATAGGAGGTGTTCCCATGGGCAGCGTTATAAAATGATCATGAGATCTTTCGGGTGGTAACCTCAATGGTTAGGCAAAGACATATACAAATTAGTGTAACAATTCCTACATCTCCTTGGGTAATTTTGAAGGCAATTGGAGAAGAGTAAAACAAGATGATGGGGCAAGATAAAAATGCAACTTCAAAAGCTCATATATAGCATTAGTTGCCTGCAATCACTTCATATGGTGAAACTGAGCTTGTTTGACTATGGCAGATCAGTCTTCATAGAGAGTAATAAAAGCACTGTTTAAATAAAACTTCAGTTGCAGCGAATTATATTCAGTCAAATGAAGAACCAAAGCAGCAAACCATTAGGCACCCATAACCACATCAACCCTAGCAGTTATTACCAAATAAATAGGCAGAGATAACTTATTACCCTGAATAAAGAGGTGAGGGTTAGCTTTTTGACCCTCAGCAGTAAGAAAGTGGCTATTGCCTACCAAAACCTAAAAATTTGCAGCTGGTTCTACTAGCAATTTGAGAAATGTGGCAATTCACGGGTGAATAAAATTGTTTAAACTTCCACTATCAAGTTACGCAGGTACTGCTACACCATTAATATAGCCAGTGAATCTCATCGTGCCACTCCATCAGAGCCCTTTAGAGCATTGTAAGATAAATAATGACAATCGTGGTTAGTAGAGTCCAGTGGTTCAGTGATCTCATTTGATGGCAACAGTGGAACATCTGGAAGAGAATCCTCATTCTCAATATGCAAAATCAAATAATGGCGATTATGACACTTCTGATTCCAAGTGAACTTCTCATCACTTGTGTAACTGAGGCCCTTATCATGCTGGATTTGCATTTCCGCAGCTAACAGATGAGGAACCGGCGGTAGAGGCTTAGAATTAGTGGGTAATAATAGTGGCAAGGACCCAGAAACTGCCATTGGTTTTGCAGATGTTAATGGAGCAGTTCTTTTGAGGACGGAGGCAGGCATCACTGGAAAACATGGTTCAATATTAGAAGCAGATGAAGGACACTTAGCTTAAAAAAGACGAGCCAATGCAACAGCTTGAGTTAACATAGTAGGTGATTGAGCAACGACTTTTTGTTTCAACTTAGACTTTAGAACACTTAAAAAAACAATCCAAAATAACCTCTTCACTGAGTGCCTCAACCCAATTAGCGAGTAGAGTAAAATCACGGTAAAAATTATCAATAGAATCAGTATGAGTTAACTTGAAAAGTTATGCTGTTGGATGCTCATATTGAGATGGCCCAAACTAAGAGTTAATGGCCTTAGCTAAGTCAGACCAGGTCGAAACTAAATTCAACTTCTAAAGTAATCGAAACCAAGGTACCAAATTGGCATCCATGTGGATCGCAACTATGGTGCTGCGTTGGGTATCCAGAATTTTATGATATTGGATAAATTGTTCATCACAAAAAATCCATTGCAATTGGTCCATTTCTTTAAACCACGAAAAATCAAGTTTGACATTGCGTACTTGAAACGGGTGGTAAGTGGACGTTACCGGCATTAGAACGGTGGAAGATGAGCTCGATCCACTGAGTGGAGGCTAAGCAACTAATTGTTCGACACCTTGAGTAAGGGATTGAAGGGTACAACTATTTGCCTCCACTTTACCTTCTAATATTTGAAAACAAACCTCCCTAATGCCCGAACATGTCTACCAAACGCTTCATCTCAGCAGAAAGATCTTTATGCCTCATATTCTCAGCCATCAATGGGAGAATGAAAGCACTAAATTTTATAATTAGACCAGATAATCTAAGGAAAAAGTATTGGTGATCTGTTATTACAACCAAGCGAATCCAACCCTGATGTGAAAATCAGAGCTTACAATGCTGCAAGAAAAACTGAAAAGAAAAATAACAGAGATAACAAAAGGATACTTAGAGAAGAAAGATTGAATAACAAACTTAGATAATAAACTTCTTAATACACACCGTTCCCTTCACTTATTCATTATTTAGCTCTCGCATATCCTAGCTAGGACGCCTAACACGACTGTTGCACCTCAACTCACCATGGTCCACGTTTCCATTAGTTAATGGTTCTCCTACGCCAACCTTAACATCAAGCACGTGTTCTAGCAGCGCAGTCACCACCTAAGTCATGGCATAGCAGAATAGATCAGAAGGAAAAATTGGAAGAGACAGAAAGGTAGATAGCAAACAAATAGTCATTAGTTCTAGCGTAAACTACTCTGTTTCTAGTGTAGTAAAATATAGCCCAATTTGTGGAAGAGAAGCCAGCATTTTGGAGTAAGAATAACTTTCAAAAGAAAAGTGAATTTCATCAGTTAAGTTTTAGAAATTATACTAAAGTAAGGAATAAATTTTAGGGTACGCTTGCGGGGCAACAAAATTCAGAAATAGGAAATGGTTGAGTAGCTCTGTGAGGGATTACATGGTTGAATGTAAAATCCTAGCATTTTTAAAGCTATCCTAATTGAAAACATAAATTTATTAGGAGTATATTAAATATAGAAGGCCAAATTAAATGAAGGTTAATTTTTGGCAAGGAATTATTAGTTGGCTTATAAGAATCAAAGGTGCCAAGAAAATGGAATTAGAGGGACTAAAATGTCAGAGAAAAATATTGTCTAAGATATAAAGTATAAATTCGGCATTTTTTAAAATTGTAAGTCTGCTGAGCGTAGGAAAAAAAAAGATGAGGCAAGGCCTACATATTAAATATAAATTTAATTAAAGTAGTTAGAATTTAATACATGTATTGGAAAAATACATAACAAGCATTTAATGAAATTTATTTCACGTGAGACCCACAAATATTAATTTAGGTGGTTTGAAGTTGTGTTTCGATACTATGTAAACCATGTACATTTTTCCTTTTTCTTTCACTTGTAGAAACTAAATAAAAGAAGAGAGTAAGAGTAAAGTTTTGGCTATAGTAAAAAGCATTCTTGTGAAAAATTCATATTTGTGTAAGTGATTGCTTATTTAAAGAACTTAGAATAAGGAATTGGGCACCTAAGTAAGAAAAAGTAGGCTTAAAACTTAGGTAGCTAATCTTTATCATTAAAACTTGCATTTTATTACACTTATTAATTATTTGATGGTAATTGCACTTTGGACTACTTGATAGTTAGTTATACCATAATTGTTTGATGGCTATTATGTTATGATTGTTTAATGGTAATCAAATTGTAGTTGTTTAATGAAAATTACATTATGATGGGATTGTTTGGTATGTATATGCATTGATCTTATGTTGGTATGGGACATCATTAGCGAAACTGACCACTTAAAGTCCATATATGACCGTTGAGGTGATAATGTATGTGAATGAACTATTTGTAGTCTTTGATGATAATTTTAAGATTGGAATTCCGTCTTTTGAAGCATGATTAGCTACTGAGATATTCATCTCACCCATCTTTTGTATCCAACAAAATTCTAGGTGCACAAGATGCTCCATATGATAAGGGCCATAAGCTTAAAAAGTTGTAATGATACTTAAGTTGTATATGCTTATTTTGTGATGTATTACCATGATAAATGACTATTATGTTAAGGAGCCATGTTTATATAGTAAATGGAAACTAGAATGAGTGTATATTTTCTTGTAAATTGTTTAATATATGTTTATGGTTGGATAAAATACTAAATGACTTTGGATTATCCAAAGATTTGGTATAGTGTCCTTAGACATGTTAAATGTAGGAACAGTTGGAACTGATTTCTCCTAGGTAATCAAATCAAAGTAGTACAAGCATAGAAAAAAAAGATTAAATTGTATTATTTTGAGTTTGGGTATAATATTTGCAGATATTTTTTTAAGAGTTCTAGGTTTAACCTTTCTTTAGTTAATAAATAAACAAATAAATATGGAGATTTGTAGCATTTTTGGACCAGATATTTTCCACCATAATTCCTTAACTACACTGTATATAACAGTGACTTAGTAGGAGCATTATTTTTACATTGAAGCTTCATAAATATATATATATATATATGTAGCTATAGGTAAACATGGTAGAGTTCATAGTGAGAATGGAGAAGAAGGGGGTAAAATAGATGGAACCTAAATAAAAAGAGGTTATTCCTTCTCTGCCATTAAGTTAGCAAAGAATAATGCTGAAACATATGTAGATAGGAAAATATACAAAAAAGAACAAATTGTAGGAAAAATAGACTGAAATAGAAATTTTTAAAGTATCTTCTGGTAGGTACCAGAATATTATCTAAAGCTAGAACATAAATATAGATATAGTATAACACATTAATTGGGAAGAATGAGAAAAATACCATTTTAGTCATACATTTTTTTAGTTTAGTTTCATTTTGATCTTCCATAAATTGAAAGTGTTAAAATTGTCCTCCCCTTTTGAACTTAGTCTCATTTTGGTCCTCTATAAATTGAAAGTGTCAAAATGGTCCTTCACTTTTCAAGATCTAACTCAAGGTAGTCTCTCTCTAAATGAGACTAAGGTGAACCATTTTGAGTTAAATTTTGAGAAGTAAAGGGCCATTTTGAGACTTCAAATATGTGGAGGACCAATATGAGGATAAGTTTAAAAGTGAAGGACCATTTTAAAACTAGTGTTTAAAAGTGGAAGACAAAAATGAAACTTTGTTTTCATTTTAATATGTGAAGGACTAATATGAGACTAAGCTCAAAAGTAGATGACCAAAATAATGTTTTTCTCCTCTAGGAACAACTATAAACAGGTATGATGTAATTTTGGAATTTATAATAATGAGGATTATATCATTAATTTAGTGAAGCATGATGCCAAATTATGGGAGAAATTAATTAAAGAAAATTTCCATGTTCTTTATAACCTTGGGGTTTCGCACTATCAAAATAGGTTCTTTATATCTAGGCTCTTATACCAAATAATGTGAAACCCTAAGGTAATAAAGAACCTAAAACCCCTAAAAACACTCAATATGGCAAAACATGGAAAGCAATGAAATTCCTAACCTATGAAACCCCCAAATGACAGATGCAAATGGAAACACAAATGATAGATTGATTAGAAACAAGAATGAGTTCATCACAAGGGATTAGCTTGAGAAGAATCCATTCTTGTTATGTTAAAAGAAGATAGATTATATTCCCTTACAAATAATTAGCCAAGCTAAGAAGAAGACTTAAGAGTTTCTTTTATGAAACGAAATTTGTTCTCATACAAAAGAGAATAAGGAGTATTAACACCGCAAATAGAGTAACAAACCTAATAATGAACTAAACAAATGAAATAGGCTTTCAACTAAAGCCCAAATAAAGATTAAGTTTGTTATATCAAAGAAAACAAATCATAAATGAACAAGGCCTCCTTACAAACCATAAATTAAAGCCCTAAAGGTCTAATTTTTTAACTTAATTAACTAAACACATATTGGACCCTTGTAGTAGATTTGATCCCATTTGATTATGTAAAGTCTCACAGGCCTTTATAGAATCTTGATATTTCATATGCTCTAACTTTTCTCCCACATAACTTTGGAGTAATTTCTTGAACTTTTTGACTTTCAATCTTGTAATTGGTCCAGGAGGTAAGCTCATCTTTCATTCATTCATGCCTTTATTTGCCCACATCAGAAATCCCTTACTCAACTACTCAAGCAAGGAATTTTCCATTGGTCAGAAGAAGCTAGACAAGCTTCTCTTCGATTAAAAGGAGCTTTCATAACAAGTCCAATTTTAGCTCTTCTAGATTTCTCATAACCATTTGTTTTGGAGACCGATACCTCCTATTATGGAATATGGGCTATTTTAATGCAAGGAGGAAGACCAATTACTTTTTATAGCAAATTATTGTCACCTTGACATGCTTTTTTATCTGTGTATGAAAAGGAGCTTTTGGCATTGGTGCAGGTCATACAGTGATAGCAGTAGTTTTATAGTATTAGAAAATCTGTTATAAAAACTTAACAATATA
Source organism: Delonix regia (assembly GCA_037074485.1). Lineage (NCBI taxonomy): Eukaryota > Viridiplantae > Streptophyta > Magnoliopsida > Fabales > Fabaceae > Delonix > Delonix regia. Next base: position 12,892,655 of record CM073459.1, read on the forward strand.
GTTTAAAATTTTTGTTAGATTAGAAAATGAATGCCTTATTTTTGAATTTGTGGCTTTCCAAGTAAATGGGATACGACTATAAAATTTAATATAAGAAGGGTATAAAAAATCGAGTTGTTAATGCTCTTTCACAAGTTCTTATGGCTTAACTTCAAATACCTATCATCACTACTGACAATGATTTGTGGTAGCATACCAAAGAAGCTTAGCAGCAAGATGTCAATTTAAGAGCTATTATTCAACATTTAATCATTAACAACAATAAGCAACCTAAATATTCTTGGGAGTGGCACATACTAAGAAGGAATGGCAAGATTGTCATAAAATATTCATGATGATGTAATGACAATTATTCATGACATCATTATGTCCTTGAAAACCTAACAATGGTCTTTTGACCACCATTAGGTCCACGCATTGGATTAAGAATAGTCTTGAGGATCTAAGTATGTTCAATATAATATCATTAAGTCCTTTTAACTTTTTTTTGGGCTCCAAAGGATTTAACCTTTTGCTTGACAGTATTTGGATAAAGTGAAAACAATATATAATCGACCTAGACGTGTAGATAAGGAGCTTGATGTTAGGCCATCCTAATGTTGAAGATACATAAATTTCATAAGCTCAAATGACATATTATGTAAAAAATAAGGTGGATAAAATTTGAAGTATGGTCATGCATATAAAACTATGTGACTTGTATGACTTGTGAAGATATTGCTTATGACAGTAAGTCACACCAATTACAACACTTTAAACTATTATGTAAAAAATAAGTTAGACAAAATTTGAAGCATGGTCATGCATATAAATCTATGAGACTTGTATGACTTGTGAAGATATTGCTTATGATAGTAAGTCACACCAATTACAACACTTTAAACTATTATGAGATGAAGATACAAAGAGCCTACATAGCTTAACAACCATGTAGGAAAGGATTTCTGATGTTATACGTTAATAGTGCATGATGTCTTGGCTCTTTCATGTGGGCCAAGGGTATTATTACCCTTCAACAATGACAACCAACCCACTGGAAATGAAGTTGAATTGTTAGTTTTCTCAATAATATTGCAAAAAACATCAATTTGTTTCTATCAATACAATAAATGGAATTTATTTATTGAGTACAAATATTATGTACCAAGATACCATACAAGAAACAACACTAAAGAGGTTCACAAAAAACAATTTTCTATCCCGAATACAAGTGGAAAAATTGTTAATCCAGCATGGGTCTGCAACAGTTTTAGGTACTGTTGCCAAAACCTTTTGCAACAGTTAAACCATTCAAAAATCATAAAAAAGCCCCTTTTGTGAGCGATTGATCTCATATAGTGATAAATTAATCAAAGTCTTCGTTAATTAAATACCCATAATCTTGCCATGTAACTTAATAATTAATAAGGTGCTTTTTCCTGGTCTTTGCCTTCTCTTTTCCACTCACCCAAATCATTAAACTGGGGCTTCTTTTCGTATCCATCTCAATCCCTTCAAAAATAGATTTGGTGAAGTCAGAAATTTAAATGATTTAATGAAATCAGAATCATTATATTAAAATTTAGTGGTCCAAATTTTAAAAAATATTGGAAATTATTTTATATTTATGAAAATCTGAACTATTGGATAAAAATTTAAGAGCCTAAATTTTTTAAATACAATGAATTTGAATTCTCAAATATAAAGAATCCAAATCCCTTCCTTTGCTTCTTCCAAGACCCAGATTCCATGATAATCTCTGCATCAATCAAGCACATATATATCCTCTCTCTCTCTTTCTCTCTTTCCCTTTCCCTTTCCCTTTCCCCTCATGATCCCCATCTACATGCAAGTCTTCTTCCACCTCCCTTCCCATCATCAGAAAGTCTTTCAATGAAACCTTGCTTGCATCCTTACCTTTTGAACATAGTCCAATAAATTATAATATTAATGGTGAAAGGATTTTGGGTTTCTTTATACAAACTTGTTTTGCTCTATAGGAAGATCACATATTTTCTTCAAAGAATTTATCCTTTTACCCTGCATGATATCTACTTTTTGGTCCAATAATTCAAATATAAAGAATTATGCAATCCAACAGTAAGTAGTTCCCAAGAAAACTGTAACAAATCTATATTCAACGGATCACAAACACAAAAACAGTTAATTAAAGAAAAAAAAAATATATATATATATATACACATATTCATATAATTACTTATTAAGCAAATTAATAATAAAAAGTGTCATAGCAGACAGTTGAAACGTGTAGTCGTTTCTCTTTGTTAGAGGCAAAATAATGTCATTTGTTTCCTTAAACCCTTCTTCACATGTCGTAAAGGCGTCAAGGACAGAGCTTACTTTAATGTTTGAATTTGCATAATGCTTGGCCTTGAAATCTCTAATGGCGTCTCTAACAGTTACAATGGCATCAGAATAAACATTAAGGCATTCATATAAGCACTACTTGAAATATGGGTTTAACTTCTTCTTCTTTAGGAGGTCCTTGATATGAACCCCAGTGTCTGTCACAATGTGCCTAAGAAGTTTGGCTACAATGAGGCTAAGTTCACAAAGGTTTTAACCATAGTGGCTATGAGGGTCTACTTATATTTGGATAAGATTTTTAAAGATTCATGCAGAATCTAAGAAGTTTAGTTATGAGGGACTACTTATGTTTGGTTCTCTAAGTGTTCAAGAAAATGTATACATTTATATTTACATATAGTGGCAAATATGGATTTTTATTTCTTGGATTTTGGGGGAAAGTAGAAAAATGACATTACAAAAAAACTATGTCCTAACCTTGATTTTTTTTGTGATTAGGTCCACTAACCACGATTGGAAAAATCATGGTAGAACCAACCGTAGAGAAGGAACTACAATGCTTATTCTAGATTGTGGTTAAGTTAGGTCCTAACCACAATTTTGAAACAGTGGCTAGGATGAGGCTTAACCACAATTTCCAAAATCATGGCCTGAACCTTATCTTAACCATGGTTTAAATAGATCAGTGGCTAGGTCAAAGTTTAACAGCGGTTGTGAAAATTGTGGTTAAGCCTTGTCCTTGCCACAATTTATATAGAACCGTCGTTAAGATAGTATAATTATTGTTAGATCCTAATTATTTGTAATGGCATTTTTAACCGCTGCTAGTATACTTTATTTCAAATCATACCATATACTATGTATATATATATGTATATATATATATATTTTGTCATAAGAACCTGTCAATCCATAAAAAAATAGCTCCAAGTAACTAAGATTCAGCTAGCCAATAATATTCATTTCAAGAAGAGAAGTTGTCCATCCTAAACAATGTCCAACCAAAAGAATATCATTACAAACATATACAAATATCCAAATACATACTAACATAATTATAGTTCACCTAAACTACTTATCAAAGGCACTTGATCCATGCAGAGAATGAGTTGCATTCCCGGATGGTAGATGTCCACTATTTTGATCAGTTGGTACCTAGATTTCAAATAAATAAGTAATGAGTAATGATATAACAATGACTAATATGAATGAAAATTAAACTAAACTAGAGAAAATAGTGAGAATTACTCTTGTGTTTTGCAAGGTAGTAAGCTCATATGGCACTTGGCCATGGAAACTTTGAAGGAGGAAAGTCATCCATGCTTCTAATTGTTGTGTCCAAGCATCTTTTTTTGCCATCTCATATCACTTTGTAGCTTATTGTAAGAAGGATTAGAGGATGAGCTTCCATGGTGTCTGAATACATAAGTTGGGCAAACTCCTAAACCAAATCCATGCACTCGTCCATAGTGCTCCTGTGTTCCCAAGGCTCTGGCTATGCATAGTTAACAAAAATTGGCTATGATACAATGTCTTGTTACTCAATTTTAGCATTTTTTTCCTATAAATTTAAACAAGAAGAAACAAAACATTTAAAGAACATATCATTTAAATAGTAGCTTATCCAAACACCATAGTACCACATAATTCAAACAGTCGTACCACTCTTGCCTCTTTGCTGACATATGGTCCATCAGAATGTTTGTGGACTACAGTCCACAAATCTCTAACGGTAATTGTTCCGCCACGCCTTATTTCCTACAAATTTAAAGAGAGATGTAAAGTATCACAATTATGTTGTATGTTATGTTATATTATTCACCAAAATGACCTTACCATCTCAACCTTCTTTTGTGCAAGGCTTTTGGATCCACTAGTGTGTGGCATTGTTAATATCTTTCAATTCAGTTTATTCTTTACAGCAATTTCCTGGTGATCAAATAGAATAAATAATCACCTGAGATCATATGTAATTCTAAGAAAAAGTGTGTTCTCACCTAAGTCCTCTGAGAAAGTCTATAATCAATGAAAGTTGCCCAGTGATCCTTGTATATATTATTTGGGACATCTTGAAGTAATTCTTCCCGAGTGCGAGTCCCATCATTCTAATACAAGTCACACTGTGCACTCTTCCATTTACTTCCAATAAATTGTAATACATACCTCTTATGGACATCATCATTCAGTACAAACTTAGTCTATAGGATAAGTTATAACAGTTAAGGGATAGTATAAAACAATGATGCAAAATCAAAGACTGTGACTTTACCTATATGGTATCTCAATACATCTCATTTTTGTACTCAAAAGGGACAAGCCACCAATCCCTATAACTGATTGGAAATACACTAAAATCCTTGGCAATTGAGCCTAAGAAAACACCTAATAGCCCACCTCCATCTCTAATTGCTTGGTGAGTGTCATTGAACGGGACTATGATCCTGTATCCCTTCGGGAGGGACCATGCATCACGCATACTTAATGATTAAGTACGAACTTCTTCTTGTTCAACTATTGATGGAATGGAAAATTATAAGCCTTCAAAAGCAGTCAAATTTGCACACATTTGCAAAATTAGACATTACATACCAATAACATCAACCATCCAAGATCGTCTCCGATGTTGTCGTGGGGGAACATCGCATGCTGCAGGCTATTCGTTTTCTTCAAGTTCATTCTCTTCAGGCTATTCAAATTATACATTGACTTTTTCATGCTCATTACAAACATCAGGTAAGATAACATGGAAGTCAAGTCCTGGAACCTCTGATGGGCAAAGGGAATCAGACACAAAATTTCCACTTTTATTTCCACTTTCCCAGAACCACCACCTCAGCCCACTTTACACTTATTAAGGTACTTGTTCATTTTTAGAATTCCTGTGTGTTGAGGAAAGGAAAAGAAAATATTAGTTCAAGTGTACAGGAAAAATGATAAGTCCTATAAATACTTATAGGCAAAGTAGTATAAAAAGAACATTAGCTTAAGTGTAAGTCACATTACTCAAGTGTAACACAATGAAGATATTACCTAGATAGGCATAAGTTTGCTTCAAACTCAGGGATATATAATTTCTAAGTGTTAAGGTAGAATAACTCATTATCATAAACAATAACCTCATCTTCTTCTCCCACTTTCATTAGGCCAAAGTTTAGGCCTAATGTTCATTTCTCGTAAGTTTCTTTATGCATTTAAATGGTTTTTTAAACACCCAGACTCATTTAACAAAGTGAAAAACACATTTTCACATACATTTTTCTCAATATACATTACATTATCAAATGATATGGGTTTTTCCTAATATGAGTTTATAGATAACACAACCTATAATAAGTAATCCAATATCACATGACCTAATCCATTTAAATTATGTCAAATATCAATAATTAATTATTTGATATTATTATTTAAAGTATAATCTATTAATTGGCCTAACAATTAGTTATTGTAATCCAAAATTTAATTATTTATTCTAACATCAAGTTGGTAGGAAGAATGGATCCCACTATACTGTGCACATGGCCATGATAACCCAAGCTTTGTCCCAAATTAAGGGTGATCAAACACCTCATTGGGCCAAGTATTTAGTCAACTCATTGACCCACCTAAGTTAGGTACTAGACCAATATTATTTGTATAAGAACTCGGATTATAACCAGATCGATCATATGGAGTCAATTTTTTTAACTTTTTGTACATTTGACTTCGTAATTTATTTCAAAGACATGTGATTTATATTTTATAGATAAGGTATCATATATTAATAAAAATGATTTATATTAAGCATAAATAAAACATAGTAATTTTAAAAAATGACAATTGTTTTTAAAAAAGGATAAATTTAACAAAACAAAAGTAACTATACATTTGCGTCCGTTGGCTCAAGTTGATAATTACCTAACTTAATTTGTCACGATATAATTAAGTTAAGTTGGGTTTATTAATTTAGATTGAACAATTTTACCTCAATTCTTGAAAAGTGGTGAGAAACCTTGAAATGTTCTTTCAGTTTTAAAAATTGTATATTATAATTTGACAAAAAATTATTTTGTGATTATTGAAAATTATAAAACTAAGAAATGATATATTCCCCTACTCACGAGTTGTGACAAACATGTACAGAGGATCGGTAAAAATTATGACACGTGCCCAAAATGATTGTTACTATACAATACTGATGAACACGTGCCCAAAATGTAATAAAAGTAGAGAATCTGTGTACATAAATCTTCTTGAATCCATCTAACGTCTGTATGCATAATTTTATTATGCCACAAACCCAAAAAAGAAAGTGATTTCAAATATAAAATCACTAAGATCAATCAAATTCCAAAAATCAAGCTCAACTGTTGTAACTGTAAAAAAAGTGAAGTTAATAACAGTTCAGACATTAACTCAATTCAGCTCTCATCATTACAAAAAAGAAGGAAGGAAAGAAAGGAAAAAAGAGAAAATAATGAAGTTTGATAATTTTCTTGATGTGCTCTTGATTTAAATACAAATATAACATTGAAATATAAGTTCATCAATTAATTGAATCAGATCCTCCATATCTGTAATTTAGTACAAAATCATAGCATGGTCGGATCGTTAACCCTGTTGCTAAGACATTAACTCTTTCAAAATCATGTTCAGAATTTTCCAAACAATATATTAATGAGACAAATCTATATGAATTTGAAATTTAAGGGAATATTTTGAAATTAAGTTATGAAAGTTATGAAAGTTAGTATGTATTTTCTTATAATAAATATATAAATAGTTAAATAAATAAGAAAAAAAATTTTAATTTTCAATTACATTTATTTTCATTTTATCTCACCTTATTCTTCTTTTATTTTATTTTATCATTCATTTTTTTCCTTTTCACCGTGTGAAATTATACATCTCTACAGGCACTTTGAAATTAACTTATAAAAGCCACGTGAAATTTTTTGTATACTTAAACTTTAACAGGTAGTATATATTGTTCTTATAACAAATAAATAAGAACAATTCCAATTTCCAAATATGTTTATTTCATCCTATCTTATTTCCTATTGTATTCTTAAAACTATCGTGTAAGATTATAAGTCTTCGTAGGTATTTAGAAGTTAATTAATTGAAACAGTGTGAGATTTCTTTTGTCTCTTTAGACTCTAACAATTAGTATATATATATTTTTCTTATAACAAATAAATAAATAGGTAAATAAATAAAAGCACTTTGAATTTGCAAATATGTTTATTTTCATTTTTATCCCATGGTATTTCTTATTTTATTATGTTTCTAAAGTAGTCGAGTATGATCATATTTTCTCTTCCAAACCTAAAGTAAAAATTTGAATTTCAAAAATCTCTAAAAACATGAAATCAAGAAAAAAAAATGCTAAAAATATTTCTCCCTTAATACTTTTATGCCATAATCGAAATAAAAATCCAAATTTTAAAAATCCAAAAATTAAAAAATAGAAAAATAAAAAGAGCAAGAAAGTAATATTAAACTGATTTCACCATTTAAAATACACCAACCAAATCTCAAATCCTATTTTGATTATGAAATTTTGATTAATTTTAACTCTCCTATTCTTTTCACAAAATATAAAAACACCAACTAATTTTTACGTAATTTTAGTTAAATTACATGGACTTTAATTTCAATCATTAGGTATATAAGCCCTATGCTCTTATCCTAAGTCAAGTCCACCCTTTGTAAATATCATTTTTTCCTTTCTTTCATTAATTTTCTTTTAATCATTTTTATTTTTGTTTTCTCTTCCTATTTTTTCATGTGTTTTAATAAGGGTAATTAAAATAAATTTAAGGTCATATTCTATTAATTTTATTTGACTAGTTTGAGGTAACCGTCTTTACAGACGTGTGTTGTGAGGTGCCTTACATCTTCCTTACACTTAAGTAGATTCTCAAACTCATTTTTGATTTCACAGACCACCTTACCTTTTCTTTTCAATTCAAAATGATTTTTCAAAGTTTTCGATTAAAAATTTTTGTGGTAATTCCTAAATAAATCAGTTTTTAAATTATCTTATGAGGCAATTTGTTTCTATTTTTTTCCATGCCAATTTGTTTAAGAATCCAAGACTTATCCATTTCCTAAACACTAACAAAAAAAAAAAAAGGAAACAATATCAATTTCCCAACAATCAACAAAGGTATAAGAATATTCATTCTGAATGTCACATATATCATCATGTTTCTCAATAACAATGCACAAACATTATATATACACAAACTAAATCAATTCAACACATATATCGAATAGTTAATTTAATCTAAATATTCAACTCATTTAATTTCAAAAAGCATAAACTAAACATTACAAAAGTGTAACAATATTCAAAAGACAATTTTAATAATAAAATACAAATGTATCAATAAAAATCATACCATGACTAAAACTAAAATAAAAAAACAAACAGATATGATAATACTAATTTTAAATCAAGAAATATTCATATTCATTAAAAACAAAAAAAAATAGTAATGTTCAAAAATAACATTACTAGATAATGATGATGATGATGATGATAATAATAATAATAATTGTAAACACCCCATCCCTAATTACCTAATTATTAATTAATTGATTTGCTAATTAATTAATAATTAAACAAATGCGGAAAATAAAAATGACAAAGACTCAAATGACATTCTTAAGTGAAGGCAATTTGAAATTAAAAAGGAATAATGGGAGAATTTAAAAAAAACCAAAATTTGAAAATAAGAATTAATTAATAATAATAAATCAAGATAAAATCATAAAAGACACAAAAATAGAAAATTAAAAAAAATCCAAAAGTAAATATTAAAAAATTAAAAAAATGGGAAAAAGGTTAAATTAAAAAAAATAAATTAAATCAAAAGTACAAAAAATATATAGTATAATTGATAATTATGATCCTAGCATATTTGACGGTAGCTTCTCGGCAAATTGACGCTGCTCTGCAAATCGCTGTAGCCGCCTCTTTAGCTTCTCCACAAGTTGTCGTAGCTGGTCTGAGGAAGTGACAAGCAGTAGAAGAGGTCATGATGACGATGGCCTCTATAAAGAGAGGCTGAGAACCTTAGCTGAAGGGGGGGAAATTGAGAGAGGCGAGAGAGTTGGGAGAGACACAGAGAGAAGGAGTGAACCTTAGCTGAAGAAAAGTGCAGACCGAGAAAGGAAAGAAGTGGGACTGAGCTGCAGGGGAGTAAAATTTGATCCCTATCGTAGGGTACATAGGCCCTAGACTTTCATCCTAGGTCAAGTCCGCCCTTTGTAAATATCTATTCGTTTGCTTCCATTATTGTCGTTTTTGTCTTCATTGTTTAACAGGCATGCATGACAATAAAGGGTAATTGAGATAAATTTAAGGTCATATTCTATTTCAATTGACTAGTTTAAGGTAACTGTCCTTATGTATGGGTGTTATGGGGTGTCTAACACATTTCCCACACTTAAATAAATTCTCGAACTCATCTCTGGTTTTGCAGACCATATTGCCTTTTTTCTTTTTGTTTTAAATTGGTTTTCCAAATTTTTTCGTTAAAAATTTTGGTGGCGACTCAAAATAAATTGATTTTCAAGGTTCATTTTAGGAATCAATTTAAACACTTTTATTCTCTCCGCTGAAAGGTTGGTTATGACAATACTAATAATAATAATAATAACACTACAAAATGAATATTTTATTATCTCTAAAACAAAATAAAAGAACATAAATAAATAAGGATATTGTATATCATATTTGAATTAATTAAAATTAAAAAACAGAAAAAAAAACAGAATAATAAAAAATCAAAAACTAGAAATAATAATAAAATCAAAAATATAAAACAAAAAATAATTAAATAATCTAAAAAATGCAATGATACAACAAAATAAACTTATATCTACCCAAACTGTGGCTAGGCCCATTATGGCATGGCCACAGTTTCAAGAAAATTGTGGCTAGGTCACAATAATAGTGGCCCAATGCCATTTTTTCTTAGGTCTAGTCACGGTTTTCTTCAAACCATGATTAGGCCACGATTTAAAAGAATTGTGGTTAGGACAACAACAAAGGCCTAATCATGGTCCCTTGAAATTAGGGCTGGGCCATCTCGTGCCATTTGGTTTAACCACGATTGTTTAGAACAGTGGTTAAACGGATAGGTTCAAACACGGTTTGTAATGACTATGGTTAAATGGTGATACCAATAATGGATAAGCCAAAATTTAACCACAATTAATAAAACTATGGTTGATCCTTTGTGGTTAGACGCAACTTTTCTTGTGATGTGATTGTGACAAATGTGTTTTGGTCTGATGAGTTTATTCCAATGGCAAATAGCGTAGGTAAGTGAAAAAAGAAATTAGGCTAGAATGATGCCTTGCCTTTCAAATGATTTATAACTTTCTTTTGGCCAAAAAGTGACGGTGCCTTCTTGGGTTTATATTATGAAATTAAGTACATTTGTGTATATTATCAAAGATGGATCCAAGGGGGCACAGGACGCTTTAGGATTTTTATAATTTCAACTTTTTATCTTATATTCTTGATTTGGTTCTTAATTTATAAGAGCTTATCCCTATTAAATTATAAGAATTTATCTTTTTTAGTTCAAATCTTTAATCTATGCACTTTCACTCCTTTAGAATTAAATCATAAACACACACACACACACACATATATATATATATATTAAGGAAAACACTTCCATGCAATTTGTATATCTTTATTATGTTATACTTTAATTAAAATATGACAAATACTATTTGATTTATTATATCAAGACAAGTGTATGGTTTTCAATAACTGTATATTTTTTAAATTGTATTATATATTTCATATATTATTATTGGATAACCATACACATATCATGTCTTAATTGAAAAACTTATTAGCAACAAGATAAGAAATTATATATAAGTTTAATCCTGTTAGTAGTTATCTTCACACTATTATAACATTTTAAACCCCAACATGTGATAAGAAAATATTAGTTGTAACACTTATATGTATTATATGCGTCATATAATCCACCAAAAATAATTTGTAACATTCCTTTAATTTATTAGTTAAACAATTAGAGGCTGGATTCATGTTTGGTGTGTGCTGCATTGTGCTTCCTTCAACCTTGCTTTGCTTGGAAATATGGTTTCAAATTTTGAGAAAGTAAACGAAGGAGAAAAAAGATCTTTCAAATATATTGAATAGTACGGTTTAGCTCCCACTGAATTTTTATAACAATAGTCACATCTTTTTTTCATTTGAGAGAAAATCATGCTAATGTCTCATAAAGTTTGATTAAATTATATGTAATATTTTCCTCTTCCAAATAAAATACTCGAATCTTAAGATATTATAATGAATATATTGCTGATTTTCTATCTTACTTTTTGTCCAACATGATACTGCAATTTAATTCTTAATATGATGATAAGTGTACCAAAGTTAAAGTTAAATTTTAATATGTGATTGTAATTTTACTTTAAAAACGATAATAAGGATAATTAGATAAATTTTCTTTTAAAAGCATATTGTGTGAAAGCTAGCTTCATTGACAAATATATTAAAGAAAAGCTTGCCGTAATTTTTTAAACAAAATATATCAAATATAATTCAGTTAAATTTTAAGAAATTAGTTAATATAATTTATTCACAATGAATAATAGGCATTTTAGTGATAACATTTAGCAGCAACGCTAAATATTGCCATTAAATATATACTTTGAGTGATGACTTTTATTAATGTTTTAAAAGAAAGTCATCAATAAAATTATGGCGAAAATCATACATAAAACTTTCAGCGGTAACATCGAAAATGTCGCCAGAAAATAGCTTTATTAGGTCTCACAAAAGCCAATTTCATTGGTAATTTTTTTAATGCAAAATAATATAAAAAAATATTATAATGAAAATAAAAATGAAAATTCCTTTTAAATTAGGCTTAAAATATAACTTAAAGTCATAAAAAGTTATCAAACAATGTCTAATAATTTGTGGAAATAAAATAATATAAGAAAAACAAATAACTTGAAAAAATGTGAAATTATTTGAACGTATTGAGAATGCTAAATTAATCAATAATAAATATCATAAATATGTAATGCTAAAATAATGATAAACTATATTAGTGCAAAATTGTAGGGAATTGGTTATTCGAAAAGTTGAAATTTTTTAAATAATTAGAAATTGAAATTGTAATATTCATAAATTTAAAAAATTTCAAATAAATAATTTAGCCTTTGGAAGCTAAACTTGGCAAGTATTTGAGTGGGGACATTGGTGAGTTTCCTAGAAAGTACCTACAAAATAGTTTTTAAGAAATAAAATTTATATGCGCAGTGTCACATTAGAAATGTGATCACGAGAGGCAAAGGAAAATAATTTTAATTTTCGTTTTGAAAAATAAATTAAAATTAAGAAGAGTCATCACCAAATATTTTATTGGATAGACTTTGACTATGGAAAATTGATTTATATGAAGATCGTGGTCTACGAATCAAAGATTAGGTTCAGAAGTTTGTTATGTACAAAGAAGATATTAAACTCCCCACAACATTAATTTTTAATAATGATTATTCAAAATTAATTATGTGAAATGAATATGGCCTTAATCTTAATTAGGATTACTCTTATTAATCACATGTTAAAAAAAAAACTCAAAAAAAAAATGAAGGAAATAAAAGCAATGCAAGAAACAGCAGAAAACAAAATGATAAAATTAAAAGTGAGGGAAAAAATATAAAATATTTGTAGGGGCATAATTGATCTAGAATCTAAGACCTTCATACCTTGCAATAAGGGTCAAATTCTATGTAGTATAAAAATGTGTGTAAGTGAATTAGTGATTTTTATCTTTTCTACATGAGAACAAGATAGTAGAATCAATTGGAAATTTGATTAATGTATTTTACCTTTAAAATAGTGTAATCTTACTTTCTTGCACTTTCCAATTTCTCTTTTCTATTTCTTTAATTTTTAAAATTTTTGAAAATGAAGTTTAATTGCATTTTTTTTCATTTATAGCAAAATATGAAACTAACAACAAGGAATTTAAAAATTTAAAAGTAAAAAAATTATATTTTGTTTTTTCATTTGAAAAAAAAAGAACCAAACACACGGCCACCTCATTGATTGACTTCTTATTGTTTGAGGATACACAAGGTCACATATAGCTACTTTAAAAATGAAAATAAAACTAAATGAAATAAAATGAAAACCAAAAATATTTGCGAGCATTCATATTTAGTGCATGTATATACTTTTGCTCAATTAGGTTCCATTTATTCACATATTATACAAATTAAATGCAGAACCAGTTGCAGCCACTTCATTTCTACCTGGATCAACATCAAGAGATCTTCAAAGTTTTTCCTTTTCTCAAATTTATGGATGGTCACAACTCATATGCAAACAAGAAAATAAGTGTTAGGCACTTCATACACGTGTGAAATTGAAATTGGATAGACAGACAAGAAGAAGAAATGGAGTGAAAATTACTGAAGGAATGCGCCCAGCCTCAACTATAGATGTAGTTTTCTCGCCACTTTTTCCTGTTACCTGTCCATCCCAGTCTGCATTTGCCACCCACTTGTCCAATTGCGTAAGACACCTAGAACCCAACCATCTTGGTTCACAATTTGACCCTTTTTGGTTTCTTCCCATACCTTTTTTATTGCACACATACCCCAACCACTCACCTAGCATAGATAGTAGTTAGGATCTAGTCTCCAGTCAATCGTGTCAAAGTATCTTCTGATTGTTGCCAAAGAACGATCTCTTTGAATGCCCTTGCAATTACTGAAACAGTTTAAACTATGGTTTATAAGATATTAAATGGAGATAGAAAGTTAATAAACTTGTAGGACATACGTGAATTTTCGTTCAATGCAGATTTACATCCCCTATCCTTAGTTTGACGGGGGTGTTGCAGCTGTTAAACTTAGTCAAGTGAAGCTTTTTTCCAATCACGAGATCCCTCCACGTTATTTAGACGAAAAATACTCAATAACCTTAGGAGAAAAATAGCATTATTGTGGGTATGGCATCGCAAATCATTCAGTTGACTGCGATTGCGATTGGCAATGGTAATGGAGGTAACAAAGCTTCGACGTCAAGTGGGCTCAGTTTGGATCATATCAGGGAGCTTAGTCAAGTGGCTACTCATTTCCGACAACATTTTTAAGAATCAAGTTTCCACAATTTGATGGATCTAAGTTTAAGCATTAGGCGTATAGGTATCGATTGTTTCTTTGACATAAATTAGATGTTGATAGAACAAAGAATTAAACTTATAAGCCTTCACCTGGAAAGAAAACCGTTGCAATGGCATCATATGTACATGATGAAGAAGAAGCTTAGTGATGTTAATTGGATAAATTACGGAGATGCTTTGGGGTTTCATTTCAATGACATTTTGAAGATGGATCCTCTAACAGAATTAAAGAATTTAAAGCAAAACAATTCAGTGACAGACTATCAAGAGATATTTGAATTACTATTATCAGAGGTTGATTTGCCTAAGGAGGTGTTGACTAGCCTATTTCTTGGAGGTCTAAAGAAAGGTATTGAAGCTAAGATGAGAATGTTTAAGCCTAGCTCACTTGTGAATACCATGTATTTGTCACAGTAACAAAAAGTGGCAGCGAAGGAGAATGCTCCTACTCGATCTTTCATCAAGAATTGGTATCCGAAAAGTATTCTAGTTCTATTGCAAGCTCAAAGCTAGTGGGAGGAATTAAAGATTATATTACAAGAAGTAGTAATAGGGCCAGTGTTGATTCTCAAGGCTCTGTTACGGATAAGGACCCTCTTTTTTTATGGGAATTTCTAGAATGAGTTGTTTTGACTTCAACATTTTAAGCTACATTACTCTTTTTACCACCCACAAACGGGTCAACAATTTGAAGTTTTAAATAGAACGTTGAAGTTTTACTTGAGGTGTGTGTTTAGGAATCATCCTGAACAAAGGGCTAGATGGCATTCTTTAGCTAAGCTGTGGTATAACACCACCAGTCATGCAGCTACTGGTATGGCACAATATGAGGTCGTCTATGGTGTTCATCCTCTATTGCATATGCCATATATGGCTGGCGACTCTTAGCTTCAGTATGTTGATGAACTTAAAACCAAGGAGGTTGTTGTTCAAACCCTTCGCTAGACTTTGCAAAGGACTCGTAGCAAAATGGTTCAACACGCCAATAGCAAGAGAACGAACAGGGAATTTGTGGTGGGTGACAGAGTTTATGTGAAGTTGCTTCCTTTTCAAAGGAATACACTCAACAATAATTTACTTTATAAGTTATCTGCCGAATTTTATGGTCCTCATACTATTTTGGAAAGAGTAAGGAAGGTCACTTACAAGCTTCAGCTTCCACGTGAATCTAAGATTCATCCTGTTTTCCATGTGAGCCTTTTGAAGAAGCATCTAACCTACTGTTGCATTACCTGAGGTTGATGAACAAGGGTATTTTTTCATGGAACCTAAATATATCTTGGCTTATGAGGTAGTCAAAAGTTGATTAAGTAGAAACATGCAAAACCTGAATATGCTACTTGGATCCGCTTGCAGCAATTCAATAGCAATTTACAGATTTCAACATATCAGCTATTCAATAATCCTGAGGACAAGGATTTGGCTGCAAGGGAGAGTAATTGTTACAAATATTATTAATGGTTGATAATTAAGTAGCTATTATAATTGTTTCTAGTTGTTATATGGCTATAACTACTCACTAGGCAAAAGATATAAATAGGAAAGAAGATTGTAATGGGATATTGAATAATAAAATATCCGTATTTTATTCTCTAGTCTAATATACTCATAGGTATTAAAAGACTAACTTTTGTTAAAGAAAAATAATTGAAGTACTAAATTTAAAAATTATCTTTAAAAAACTAAATTAAAAATAGTTACTTTTAAATAACTAAATCATAAAATAATTATAATTTTAACAAATGTAAAGTTCATAATACTGATAAATATCACTTAGACAAAGCTTCTTCTTTTTGGTTATTTTAAGTTGAAGCCGTTACTAGGCTTCAAGTTGTCTCATTTAACCTCGGGAAAAAGTCATAATGCCTCTAAAAGCTAGCTGGAAATAGAGTGCACGCAGTCAAGACAAATGGAGTTTATGCAAGATCCAAGACTACGACTTATTTTATGACTGAACAACTTCTCAAGGCCCAAGACCCAGTCTGGCCTAAGTAAGCTCTACTAGTGATCAAGTTGAGCTAGGCACATCGAGCTGGAATGGAAAAAATTAAGATGTAAGATAAAAAATAATTAAGATTTGAAAAGAATTAATATTTTAAAAATTTATCTTAAATAAAATAAAAATAAATTATCCAAATTAATTGAAGAAAAGTATAATTAGGTTGGGCCCAAGTCTCAGGTGAAGTTGAAATCTGACCCTGTCCAATTGTAATGCCTTTTTTTTTAACTTAGCCCAACCCAATCAAGCCAAATTGACCAGGCGATCTAGGTTGATAAACACCCTTAGCAAGAAGTATCCAATCTACATGTTTAAACTATTGCTAAGCGCAATTGGATAAGTATATATTTTACATTATTCAAATTGTGTCTCTATATTTTTGTTGTTCATTCGAAGGGAGAAGAAATTATTAGGTAACAATCTACCAACTAATAAACAAAAACTTCTACCACATCATGAAAACTTCATAATAAACCCCATCTCGCATGTTCAGTACATCTATAAAAATGTACACAGTCTACGTAAAATTTTCTCCAACACAGATAAAGAGAAACTCTCTTGGAGAGGGGAAAGGGAAGTAATGAGAGAATACACAATTTGACTCTGACAGATATATCTCCTTATGCTTTAAGTTTTGAATTTATTCCTCTATACAAATTAATTCATCCAGGATTTTAACTTACTATTCGTGTATATTGCATTAATCCCTCAATGTAGAGTAGATATACAATTTGGTCTATCAAACTGACCGACATGAAAAGAGTTACAAATTTAGAGGAAGTGTAAAAATGATAAATCCAAAATCTAAAGCTTTAAGAACAATATCTCTCAAGGACTAAACTGAGTAGTTTCCCAAACTCTTGCTTTAGTGGGGAGGGCAACTCAAGATGGGCACAAGACACAAGGAGGCCATATCAAAATCAATGTCATGGTTACCCGACAATCTCCTTTAATTGCTAAAACTAGACCCTCACAAAGTGACCTAGAATAAATCAACACGTCAACATCACTTGGGGCATAAGTCTAACATTTCCTCGCATTGTTACCTATCGATTCCAGATGACACTAAAGAAATAAAGTTAAAAGCCCCAGATCAGAATAAAAAGCATTACACAACTCAGTCAAAATTAATCATTTTCCCTAGTAAACAAAACCAACTTCTGCAAGACATTGTATAATATAGACATAACTAGGGTATCCGATAGAAAAAGATTGTTGATATTGACAGAATAATTATACAAGGATCAGAGGAAGACAGACAACCCAGACATGAAAACCAGCAAATGGCGAATGGAAAACCCTTCGAAAGAAAGAAAGTCCATATAATTTCATTCATGCGAATAAACAGATAGAGTCCATTCACAAAGTCCTGCTAATACATGCATCCATTCAAATGATTGCATCATTTCTGCCTGATTATCTCTATCCATATGTCATGTAGTAGCCAAGCCATTACAATCTCATGGAAAATATAAGGAACCCAAGTGAAACAGAATTACCAAGCCATTAAAACTACCAACTCTGAACTGTTGTTTCAGATGAGAGACTACATACAACAGCATAAGTCAGCCATGAGTTTCTAAGAAAAGTAACGGGCAAAAAGAAAGTGAAGATATAAACTTTCAATGCTCATATCTTATACTATAGATATATTAAATATTTCTCACTTTGTTCATGAAAATAAGCCTTTCAAATTGCAATTTGACAATTACGGGGAAAACTACTATCTGTAGGTTCTGCATACAATAAGCCTCAATCTCATTACTAGTGACTCCAGCTATGTACATAACAGAAACAATGCAAGTGACTCCAGCTCACCTCCTTAGTTGAACATACTAATTTTAGCAGATACCTTGCTCTCATATCCTTATAGGTACTGCTGCCCATCATATCTCAACCACATTGTCATCAAATTCACTACATTTGCTGCAAAAGACAATAATTATGGGTTTGCTTTTCAAAACTTAAATCACTACCCAACATATATAGGCTTCCCAAACTGTAAAATATGAAACGTCAAAACTTCAAGCCAGTCATTTATGTAGAAGAACAAAGCCGGAAACAACATAACTTCAAACTTTAGAAAGTAAGTTAGGAAAAAAAAAAACCAACGAACAGAAAAATGACTGTGCAAAACCAAAATTGTTGGTTGTCCATAGAAAATAATTTTCATTCTCCTAATAAATATTATTAACCCCTGCAAACTCAGTAGACCGATTAAAATAATTTAGTTATACCTTTATAACTCATGCTTGACTGGGAGTACAGGTCTATATATATAAACCCTGTCCTACATTGGACCCCAATGAGGCATTCTAATATAAGTAATATACTAACTTTAGTTTTAAAAGCCCAGCCCAAATACTAATTTTAGAATAGAAAGAATACTAATTACTAACTTCAGCCTTACCCAATCCAACCAAACAAATAAGTGCAACCAAACAACTTGCAAACAACAACTCTACATTCAAACGATAATACATCTAATTCTAAAATTTAACAAGAGCAAAATTTCTTCTTCTTGAACAATATCATAACAACTGCAAATCCATATCCACTTTAATTTACATGCCCACTGACTAATTATCCATTCATCTAATATCCTTATCCGACCTTATGACTATCACAAACTTGACTTCTAGTGATCATAAATAATCCAAGACCCACAAGTTAAAATATTATTTCCACCTTGCTCAATTCACTAGAGACAACCTGCAGCATTTATGTTACATCAAATTGAATATATAACTCTACGAGTCATATATGCACATCAATATATGCATAAGAAAAACTTTCACCTTGTCATTATGGCCTCTCTTCTTTTCCCCAAAAATGAAAAAAAGAAAAATCATATTGATGAAAAGAAACGAAGTATAAAGACAGAGGAAATGGAACCTCCCATAACAGTATACAAAACAAATTATTTTGATGAACAACCCATGGTTTCATTAAGGGAGTCTCTATGGGTACTTAGAGTGAAAGGAAAGTTTTGTTTTATTCTAGTCCCATGTATAGGAGGTTAAATATATAACTCTAAAAGTCACATAGACACGTCAATATATGCATTAGAAAAGCTTTTGTCCATTGTCATGATGGCTTCTCTTTCAAAAGAAAAAAGAAAAAATAGAAAGATCAAATGGATGAGAAAAAAAAAAAAAAAGTATAAAGACAGAGGACAAGGAATCTTCCCCTAACAAGATACAAAACACATACTCTTTGATGACCAGCTCATGGTTTCTTTAAGGGAGCCTCTTCGTGTAGTTAGAGTGAAAGTAAAGCTTCATATTATTAATGAGGTTGTTTAGTGCTGTCATGTTTTACTTTTACATTTTTGTCAAAATACCTATGCTACTGTGTACTTTCCCCATTCAATCAAATTTCTTTCTATATAATGAAAGAATTCTTACAGACTGCAGCGTGTATAAATTTGCATTTAGATTAATCCCTGCCCTACAAGGTAACTTCATCAATTTTTGCAAACAAAGTATATCTTTTGTTGCTTGCAAACATATTTCATGAGCAGTGTATTTCAAATAACAAGACTACTTAAGTAAGCTCATATTAACAGATGCTCATGGATGGAATTGTCCAAGACCTTAACAATTCATGCAAGATTTGTCTACAGTCATATATCCTTGCTAATCTAACTTAATGATAAGAAAACTCAAATCTGAACACTTACTGAATCCATCAATCCAAGTAAAATTCAAGAAAACCCACTTTAGCAAAATTCAACATTACCACCTCAAATTGAAGAGCTACTAAGCAAGGTAATTTAACCAGTTTTATAATTAATATGAATTTTACATAAAATTGCCCTAAAATACTTAATCCAGTCCAATTATGCAGACTCATAAGTTATATCTATTGAATATCGATACTTTGCCAAATAGAAGAAACAAAACTCGAAAATATAATCCAAGAAAATTTACACCACCAAAGCATACAAATCCTTGACATTTACTTGTTGCGTAAATTATATGATGCAGTCAAGGAACCAATAGAAGCAGGAATTAATTTTGAAAAGAAATTTATATATATCATGATATAACAATCCCCTATCGAATTCCCAGATACAAAGAGGGTCAAATCTACATATATAAGTGTACTTAGGAGCAATTGCTGACAACCCCCGGAACCAAAATTGTTAACACGTGTTTAAATCTGTATAAGAACAAGAGACCAGCCTCATGTCATGCTTGACAAGTTTTGATCTCAAATCCAAAGATCATGAAGACCAGAATACTTACCAATTTATGCTACACTGGCAAGAAGCACTGACTTTATGTGACCAACAAATATGATACTGAACCCACAATGAAGGATTTCAGTCTACTAAAAACACCCTCCTCAGACATGTATCCATGTGCCCTCAGCTACCGTCCATAATGCTGATTGCGAGCAGCCATATTAGCAACCTGAGCCTGCAACTGGGCAGCTCTGACTTTTGATGCTGTAGCACGGTGAAAGAACTGCTCTCTCGAAAGCGCCCTCACATTCCGTAAGTACTGATCAAATGGTATAGCGCCCATCTGAACAGCCTTATCCAATGAATAGACAGTATCTTCAATAGCCAAATCAGCTGCTGTGTACTCAAGCATTTGCTTTGAAAGCACATCCACGCACTCAAAAGCATCATCAATGTTCTCTATATTCCCCAACTTCTTCCCTTGGTTTTCTTTCAGCCATCCCTCTAGAACATCTGTATTCATCAAAATCATCTGTAATTGCTGCTCCAAAGCTTCCTTCTCCTCCTGCATTTCTTTCAAACCCTTATTTACCTGCTCCTCTCTCTGCCTTAACACCGCCTGCAAATTGAACAACCCTTCCATTTCAGTCTCCCTTGTCTTCCGCAACCCAGCAACATCATTATGTACCAACTCCACAAGCTTATTAATTGCATTCCGCCTATAAACCTCCGTCAAGTCCTCCGTGTGAGGCGGTGACTGAACCCGAGCAGCAGCCCCAACACTACCATAAGGAGAAGGCGGATAGGACCTCGGGGGGATTGGCGGGTGCGCATACCCAGCCGTAGACCCCGAATTCGATGAAATAGCGGATGAATTCACACCTGGATTAACCCCATAATTCGGACTAGGGTTTGGTGAAGGTGGTGGTGGTCTACGCTGGGAATACAGTGGAGGGTCACGGCCAAATACAATACTCAAATTCTTTACAAGGTCAACCAAATTGGAACTCGGATATATCCAATTCTGCAAGTAAGACACAGAAACCAGACCAGAAGGGTTGACATGGGGATGAGGGCGCTTGATGATCATGTCTCGGGTCGGGTTCACATACACACATGGGGGGTGACGAGGGTAGGACTCCATTAGCCATATGACGACTGGGATATTGTACGTGACGCCTTGAAACGTCATAGGTATTGTTCCATCGGCTTGGAGGAGGTTAACGGAGCGTCCATCATTGTGAGTAAACGTAGCAGTTTTAGGTTCGAGAGAAGGGAATGTCGTGGTGAGAGAGACAAGGTGCTGACGGATGAGCCATTTTGTGTCTTCGGTATAAGGAAGCGCCGAAGGGCCGCGTTGGGATAGGACGGAGCTCAAGAACTGCTGGGTGAATTGAGGATTGGGGGAATGCGCCGCCGGTTGCACCATGACAATAGGGTTTGGTTCCCTTTCGGTGACTGAATGAAATTGGCAACAAGGATTTCAGAAAGCAATACAGGAGCTTGATGCGTTTTGCTTGAAAATTGATGAGATGGAGTCTAGAAAGGGGAAGAGGAAGAAGACAACGACGTTGTGGATCCGCGTTTGAGGAACGACTTCGAGATTTGGGTTTCCGCGTGCAAGGTGTGCGGAGTCGGAGATTTCAGAATCATATAAAATATACTTAACTTGTTTTAAGATTTTTTAGTTTAATTTGAGCTAATTATCTTTTGAATGTATTCTTTAAATTTTTTTTCAACCTTTTACTAAGCTCCTATATATATAAATTTTATTTTCTCTCTTTTTATTGATTCTCAATTATTCATTCTTCTCTCTACAAAATTTTTAAAAAAATTTAGAGGATTTTGATTCAATTATCTTTACTTGACTCTCACTTAAAAAACAATCTTTTATATAGTTAATATATTAAATTTTGGAATGATAATTTAGACGTCAGGCTGGAGACATTTTGACCTCTAACTGTTTTCTAAAACAATTATTGAACAAAAATATTATTTACCTAAATCCTTTTTTTAATTTTTTTAATTTTGTTTAATATTATGAGTTCTAACTGTCCACAACAATTTCATTCCAAAATTACGTATTATTTCATTGAGTTAGAGGTGACAATGAAAATAAGCTTGATCCCCCATTTTAGAAAATAAAAAGTTTAAAAATTTATATATAAAATAATATAATATTAATTTAAAAATTTTTAATTTTATTTTAGTCAAAAGTTAAGGATTTTAATTTTTAAAGATGGTTCTTATTTTCAACTTTCATAAAGATATTCTTTATAATATAAATAAATAATACTTTAACAAATCATTATATTGGAATTATATATATTATTTGAATAAATGTAATATCATTCAAGATAACAAATTTAGTCTTTTTAATTCTCTGGCATTATATATAGCATTTAAATAACTTTCATCATCATTATATTAGAGAAACAGTTTGTATGCATTAAGGTAATAAATTTATAGATAATTTTGAAGGTAATAAATTTATTATTGTCCTCTTTTAGCATTATACATATACACCATCTAAACGAATATCATAATTTTACTATAATACGAAAATAGTTTGTGTGAAATAAGTTTACAAATTTATTGGTAATCATAAAGGTAACAATATTTTGTTAATTTATTAAAAAATCGTTAGTAATCTTTTGGAAAATGTTACGAATGTCAATAAAGTATTTATCAATTGAAAATGTTATGTTGTTATAAAAAAATTGCAGAATATAAAATATTTTGAATATAAATGTTTATCTCCACTTTAAATAAATAGATAATTTTTAATATATTGAAAAATAACCAGTAAAATAAAATTTATTTTATAGTCTTTTTATAAAATAAACTACTAAAATAAATTACATGTGGTTAAGTTATCATGACTTTAAAATTTGGCCCTTGCATTTTATTCTTTTTTCTCCCAATTTTAATGTTCTATTTTATTTCCAATAAATATATAAGTACAAAATGAATATTTCTTTTCCCTATATATATTCATCCAATATAATTTTATTTCTTCATAAAAATTTTCATCTTATTATATGTTATTACATTTAAATATTATTTTATTATTATTTTCCCACTTCTCAAATATTTTCAACAAATTTAAATTTAAATAATAAAAAATGAAAAAACTACTAAGAATTTTCAAATTCAAATTTTTATTATTCTAAATTAATATTGATAAAGAATTAATATATTCATAATTAGAGAATATTAAAATATTTAATTTATATTTATCATTTATTTTTATATAATTATATTTTAAAATATATATATATATATAAAAAAAAAAGGGGGTTGTCATGCAACATGAACCGCAACCTATTAATATGGTAAGGTTGTAAACCTAACGTTGGCCACAACCTTTCTAAAATTAAAAAAAAAAAAAAAATTAAAAACAAGGTATGAAGGAATTATTTTGGCAGCCCAGGAAACATGTTATTATAAATGGAAAAAAAATGGTGTATGGTGAAAGAACCTCAGGCTGGATTTATTCTGTTAGACCTAGTGAGGCCATGTGGTTGCTAGCAGTAACAATAAAACTATAAATCTGCTCTTGGCCTTTTTCCTATTAATATTTAGAAGACCTTCTAAGTATGATTTATACTTCCCTTACTCTAATACTCCTTACTCCTTAAGTATATGATGATGGTAATATTCTAAATAATAACTCTCATTTAGTAAAAGATATAAATTTATCTTGCTAAGATGATAATTGAACCAATTAAAGAGGGAAAGACCGAATCAAAATGTCAAAAGGACCTAATTGGAAAGTTTTGGTATACATGGGGTAAAAGTGTAATTTTTTTAAAGTTTCAAGGCATGTTGAAAATTCAATTTAGAATTAGTAGAAGATCCAAAAATCATGATTAGAAATTTTTATGTAATTTTGAATTGGAAAATACCACTAAAGGGAACAAAAGTATAAAGGAAGGATAAAATGTCTAATTTTCACCAAATGATTTTTTTTATTGGATCTTTCCACCACCTTTTAGCCAAATGAGACAAATTGGAGGTCATGATAAGTTTTATTACATCCAAATTGACTTAAAAGGCCACTTAGAGACTTTTGGCTCTAAAAGGCAAAAAATTTGATGATATGGACATTTCGGTCATTTATAACTTACTTTAAGTTTTTTTTTTTTTTTTTAGTAAAAGGCTTATCTAAAAGCTTCTCCCACCTTTATCCACATCCCATCCAGCAAATTAAGAGAGAGATGATCTGGTTTTTCATATGAAAAAGTAGAAAAAGAAATAGGAATAAGAAGGAAAAAGGGGTAAGAAATTTTCCTCCTTTCATCTCATTTTAGTTAGCAAATTACTTCTCTTCCTTAAGAGCTCTCTCATCATGTAAAATTTAGCCTCTAATTCATATTGTGAAGAGGAATTTCATGCAACCGAAGGGCAAATTTAGTGACTTTAATAGCAATATAAGAAAGAGGTATGTTAGCCATGCAAAACTATGTATGATTTGTAAATGGAAAAGTGAAGTTCTGCGATGAAATTTTCTCATATACACATATAAGAAAAAGTTTTGTAAAACTGATTCTAAGACATGATTTAGAAGTTATTTAGAGCGCTTTTATGGTCTCTCTAGGTCTTCTTATGGTAGGAGATGTAGATTTCTCATTAGTTTCTTAAAACCCTTCAGATATGCCAAGTTGTTGAAATTGGGGTTTATATAAGAGAACTTAGGAAATGATTTAAAGGGAGCTTTATGATGATTAAAAGAAATAATTGATAGCTTCTCTTGGTTCAAATAAGTTGAATAGAGTTAGTTTTATAAAATAGACCATTAAGAGGCCATTGGGCCAAATTTTCAAAAAAGTGAAGTCATGAACAAAGAACAAGTAATAACTAAGTCTAGAAGAAGTATATATGGGAGTTTAATAATGAATCCTATGTATATAAGGACTTGTTATTGCCAAAAGAAATATTAAAGATTGAGTTTAGAATAAAGATATTGTCATTGCAAGGGAAATCAAGAAAATAATTAGCTTGAAGTAGCAAGGTAACTCCTCCTCCATTCTTCATATGCTATGTGTATGCTTATGTTTAGTGATTGCATACTTGGTGGATTTTCATGATTTCATACTTAATGAATTTTCATGTTTTATGCTGCTATAAGTTGATGTATGATGGTGTGAGATCTCACATGGAGCCTTAGTGGCTCACAATTGATGTTATATATAATGTTTTATAGGGTGTGGACACGGCAATCCTACCCTAACCATGATATTAAATATGATGTGGTCATGAACTAAAGTCAAATGTCTTAACTCTAGCATAATTCTATGATCAATGTTCATGCTATGATGATGTGTGCATTACTTTGCTTATATGTGTCATAGTGTATGTGTGGAATATAAAGTGAGCTAGTGGGACTTTTTGTCCATCATATTTCTAACTAACTATTTCATGTGGATTTAGTAAGGATAATAAAAAAGGAAATAACCTCTTAGATCTTTTAAAGGAGCAAAGCTAAAAGGCTTGGTTAGTTGGAAGCTAAGATATTTTGATGTATGTAACAAGAATTCAAGGATCAAAGATGTATTATTATGTAACTTGAAAAAATATGATGATGTAGCATAAGACTTTCTTTGTATGTGTATAAACTCCTACATGCATAAAAAAAAATGGTCAACCAAGAGTTCGAGCAAATTTTAATATGTAATAGAAGACTTCTTGAAGTATAAGTATGAGTGAATCTATTTAGTCAAGTTTTCATTTTATAAAGATGTAATTTCATAAGAGAAGAGAAAATGTGAAAAATTAAGTAGATGGATTCCAAAAATTATGATCTTTAGTACATTGAATGTATTTGCACCAAATTTCATTGAATTTTGAATTAGTAGCTGCCCTTTTTGTATACTTAAAGTATGGAGAATTATGCAAAAAAATTCTTAAATATTCATGAGGTTTGGTGACACTTGAGGAATTAAATGGGTGAATTTTGAGCTAAATAATTATTTTCAAGTCCTTGAAGTAGCAATGAAGTATTCTAAAAATTTTTATGTTATTTGGATTCCATTTAAGTGGTTTTTGCACCAAATATCAGTAACAAAATTCTGATTCTATATAATTCCGTACAACAACGATTATGGATTTATTTAAGGAAACAAATGAACTAATTTTGAACTAAAATTTAGTAGGAAATTAGATATCATGTTATTATACTTTCCTGAAAATTTTCATAATTATTTGTAATTGCCTAGAATTTATTATGAATTTTCAAAGTTGACAAGTTTACCATATAAATAGTATCATTGAAATAGAATTTGTCTTTCCTATTTAGTTATCTTCCCACCAAGTTTACTTCAATTTTATCACTGGATTGACTCTAATTTCTTGTGAATACTTAGACTACTTGCCTAGAGAGTGTTATGTATTATGGTATGATAATGACTTAAACATCAATACTTGTAATAGTTCTCATTATGCTTAGCCATACTACAAACAATTTAGGAATGCCTAAGGGGCAACATATGGACCTTTAACTTGAGGTTCAAGTTATTCACAATTTTTAAATACTCTAATCTACTCATCTGCTACCTATTTGCCCTTTACCCTCTTTGCTACCTAGCTCTAAATTCCTTTATGAAGTAATTTTGAGATTTAGATAAGCAAAAAAACATTATATTAAGCTCTGACATCATAACAAAACTTGCACAATTTTATACCTAGAAACAAAATTCATCCACCAACATTCAAACCATACCTATTTACAAAACATTAACATAAATAAAATGAACAAAGCTATTTATATCCTAAAACAAAGATACATTTTTATCATAGGTAATAGTGCCAAAATCTTGATGCATTGTGTTCTACCTATACCAATGGAAGTGATTCTACATATATACGGATAAGATTGTTTTAAAAGGATTTAAAATTCATTATCGTTCCCATGTGAATAAAGGATAATATTTATTGTTTTAGGAATGAGTTTCATTACAATTCAAGACACATACAAATAAGAATTGGTTAATAATTTAGAAGTTAAAGGGTTTATGTGCTAGTGCATTAAGAGTGAGTAAGTTAGAATGAGTAATGAATAGTAAGTGAGTTGAATTCTATATAAAGTCAAGTTGTATTTACATTATTCATAATATGTACATGTTGCATAGTGGTATCTAGTCACTAAGAATTGATTCAAGAAAGATAAATATAAACTAAACAACCTACTCTATAACCAGATTCAATAACTAAAGACAAAAAGATTCATGATACTATACTAAATTAAGCTAAGAGTTGAAATGAGGATAGAGTTATTACGTTCATCACTTACCTTCCATCATTATGATTAAATTCCTAATTTTAATAATTTAACTCATTATGGAGATCAACTTGAACCCTGTAATTATAATAATTCTAGTTCTTATACCTCTTAAAATTCAAATCCAATCCTTTAAATAGAATTTTCCCTCGAATAAATTAAAAATACAAGCTAAATTATCAAACACAACTCTTTTTAAAAGCCAAACCCAGTTGATTAGGTTGAAGTGCATATGACTCTTCAAATATCACCTTTGCTTGGGTGCATATAACCCTCCAAATGTCACCCTTGAGATATAAATCAACAATACTATTACCTAACACATGGCCCGTCATGATTAAGCTTAAAATATTAAGCTGATTAAGCTAAACTTTTACAATCACCATTGATTAAAAGAGCTTTAAGGACTAATGATAGAGGAAATTTTAGGCATTGGGCCTAGCTTATTGGATTAAGCTAACAAAGCTACTACTAAGCTAAGCCTAATATGCCTTTAAAGCAACAAAGCACTAGAGAATTTGATATTCATACATCATTACATCATCTTAGGTGTTCTGTTGCAACTTACCTTTGGTGTGACAAAACACCCAAGAACTAATGTTGTATTAGTGGAAAACTGAGCAAGATATGTACTAAACCTAACACCTAACTTGGTATTGAAAGTGGGGTTGTTTTATGGCTCTTGAACTAACTTGGCTCTGACAAGCCACCAGGTTTGACTATGCCAAGTCGAGTCCAAGCCATTTTTGTCCTAGTATGTCACTTTTTACAAGCAATAGGCATCATACTTCAATTATTTATTAATTTGTTGGAAAAACAAGGCATTTTACATAGACTAGTAACAAAATGACAAAGCCAAACCATTTAGTATTAGGTAAAATATTCCGTAATGAGGCATTTCATATTGATCATGCAATACTTACAACTAGACCAACATTAGCTTGTTAATTTCCTGAATTGGTTAGCTGAGAACTTAAACTTGTTTAAAGAACTTTTAACTGAAAAGAGCATATTTCACCCAAAAATATAACTTTGAGTACCTCTCAAAGCCCTAATACAAATTATGTTGTTCATCCATAATAAACTCTAAAAGCTCTTTTGTGGGAGTTCAAATCTAAACTCCCATAAAGGAATCATGACTTCTAATGATAGTTGCTCATAATCATTGTATGGTCCATTGAGTCAAAGGATTGTCATTTGGTCCTTATACCCATTTGAAGTTAAGTCTTTGATGAGATCGAATGGTGATCTAAGAGAAATTGTCATTAGGTCCATAAAAGTATATGATAAAAAAATCATGGAATTTTTTTACATTATCTTCTATTGAAGATGAATTTTTCTATCAAATGGATTAATGTTATCTTACAATTTGTTAATAAAGTGAATAACCAACTTATGTTGAATAGTAGTCCAATAGAGTGAATATTAGCTAAGTAAGGTTAAATTAAGTCAACGAAATCTTAAATTGACATACCCTTTTATGACTAAAACACCATTTTGGTCCCTAACAAATAGGCCCATTATCAATTTGGTCCATAACATATTACTATTCTCAAAATGGTCCTTTAATAATGGTTTCCTTCTCATATTGATCCTTTCATAACTAATCGATTATGTTCTAGATGACTTGGCTATTAATTAATAACATGGCAGGTGACGTTTAATTTTTTCCTCCACCTCACTCTCACCTTAAGAACCAAATGTTAGAGAAGGCATAACTCTCTCCTCCTCAATAATTCTTGGAATCCTAACACTATCACGACACTACTGACCTATAGGGGAAGCAAGGCATAAGTTTTAGATCCACTTAAAAAACATTTCAAATCCATTTTCATTGTGTGATCATATGTGTTCATGTTCCTGATTTCCAAGTTTTGAACTTTTCAAAGGCTTTCTTGTGCAAGTGTTGAAATTTGCCTTACGCTCTTATTCATTTTTCGCTAATTCCTCATCTAAAATTTTCAAACAACATTATTGAAATTTGCCCTAAAGCCCTAATTCATGCTTTAAAATAGAAATTGATCGATTGGATTAGTTTTTCATTATTCTTTTTAATGATTCTATAAAATATGAATCATAGTTTGGCTATTGGTTTTTCTTTAATTTCACGTTTCCATTAAACCCTCAATTCATATTTTTCCAAATTACCCAATTTTATGTTGTTCAACATCATATTATCAATTGAGTTGGTTCTTTATTCATTCATACTGGTTTTACATCCTTATTTCATGTTATTCGTTTATGTTTCATTTCGAAGTTAATCGTTTCCCCTTCAATTTTTGTTCAATTTTTCATTCTTTTTTCTAAATATGATAATTGTTTACCTTAGATAATTCATACCACTTCTAAGCTAAAAATTCTAAACTAATAACAAGTTGTGAAAGTTTGTTATCATAATACTTCTAAATTGTGAAGTTCTAGCTTAGTTTGAATTAATAGAAAAGAAAACCATCCGTGTTGAATTTATTCATTATTGTTTAGGACAAAAAATGTCTGTTTAAGCTCTAAAATTATTGTTTTTTATTCATTGCTAAATTTGAACATCAGATTAAGCCTCAAATTTGTTTGTTTTATACCTTGAATTTATTCATTGCTATTAATGGGAAAAAACGTCAAGTTCTGATTGCCACATCCAGAATACCTGAGTTACATATGGGTATGTCTTGTCTATTATTCCTCTAAAGATTGTTACTTTAGCATTTGTGATTGGTTCTTCATATGTTAATGATGAGAAATGGTTTAAGCTAGCATCTAACGTGTTTGCCAAGAGGTCAACAACTTATGACACTAGCTTAGACTGGGCTAAATGTTAATAAGCTTAGTGGATATTAGAATTCTTCCTGTAGCATTACCTCATCTACTAATGGTGAATGTTAGGTGCAACTAGATTTCAATCTTCCAAAGCATTGCAGCATCTCAAATCAGCCTGTGATCTTAACCTATGTACAAGAGTCTTGAATCATGTAACTTCTTTGACTGGGGCTAGTAGTGGTTGTAGCTATCATAGGGGTAATCTATTTGTAACTTGGGTGGGGAGAAAATATGTAACTAGTGTTGTTGATGCAATAGACATTGCAAAAGCCTATGATGCTTAAGCAATTATCTTGTGTTGGAGACTATTGTTGCTTTTTGGGCATTTAGTTAGACATTTTTCAAATGGCCACATTAGAATCAGTATATAGTTGGCTTTTCTGGGTTGTTTAAGGCAATTTGAATATTATTATTGTTACTTATATACAGTTATTTGTTTTTAACTAGTGTTGAGTTCAACTAGTACGTAAAATTCATATTGATACTACATAGTAAATCAATTTATAAATGAATCTAAAGACTTGGGTTTCAATATATGAATGGATGTATATGCATTTTTTTATTTATTAATGGATGCTAAGACCTAGTTTTTTAATATATGAATGGATATAGGTGGATTTTGTAAATATATATAAATGGATGTGGGTAGAATTTTTAATTTACATTTCTCATGCAATGGATGTACCTATGTGTTTTTAATTTATAAATAAATCAAAGTATGTGGACATTTTTATCCCTTAATCCATCAAAGTGTCATTCTTTGACCCTTTTCTCCCTTATTGTCCTTTTATGTTAGATTAAATTTTAAATTTAAGATATTTTATATAATTGAATTAATGATATATATCTTACCTAATAGCTAGTTATGATCTTTTATTTAAAATTTAAATGTGCTCATTATCTCCTACTAAGATTAGGGTTTTATTATAATAAGAACTATCAACATAAGGTAATAGTTATAAAAGCCCATAAATAAGAGGCTAGGCTTAGGGTTAACCTAATTAGTGGAAGAGTGACCTATAGAGAGAATTCTAAGAGGATTTTTGACTAAGTAAGGCAAATAAAATCCATAAGTGCCCATTACACACATTGCTCTTCATCAATCAAAAAACGCTTTTGATACATTTTGCCACACCTAACAACTTGGAAGGTCGAGTGTGATGTGGATGGCGTGTAAAGAAAAGAGAAACAAATTAGCTATCAAAGCAATTTATAAATTGATTTATTTTAGTAGTCACCACTAAAATTTTTAAAAGAAAACTTTGGAAAACCAAATTAAAATAAAAAGAGAAGGCAGAATGGTCTGTAAAAACATATATGAGTTTGAGAGTCTATTTTAATGCAAGAAAAGTATTAAGCACCCCACAACACCTATCCATAAGGATGGTTACCTAAAACTAGTCAAGTGAAATCAATGTAATATGACCTTAAATTTACCTTGATCACCCATATTAGAACGCACATGCACATTAAAAAGTGAAGGTAGAAACAACAACAATGAAAACAAACAAATGGATATTTGCAACGGGTAGACTTGACCTATGATGAGAGCCTAGGGCTTAAGTACCCTGTGATAGATATCAAAGTTTACGTAGTTCGACATAGAAAGACATGTCAATTGGTTGGTAAATTTTATTTTCTATTTTTTGTAAAAAGAACATGATAGTTGAAACCAAATAGATTTTCATAAATAAAACGAGAGGAAATATGGTTTGTGTGTTTTAACTTACAATGAAAGCTTAATCTCATTCTCTTGCTCTCTTCATTTTGCCATTTTTTTTATTGTCAATTTTATTTTAAATTCAAAAAGAGAGTGACGTTATAGAGTTTTAGGGTTTTTGGGATTCATATTTTTTGGATTTTTTTCATTTCTTTGAAAATGTAATTTATTTGAATTTTGTTTGTTTGAAATAAGAATGAGAATTTTAAAAGGAAAGATAAATACCACTATTCTTGTTTTTTAAGAAGAATTTTAAAACTAAAAAGAAAAAGAAAAAAAATATAGGAATTTTAAGGTTTGTTTGTATTTTTTATTTTATAATGAATTGAAAAGCATTAAAGGAACATCCTATAAATATTTTTGTTCTTTTTTGGTATCTTCATTTTTTATTTTTGGATTATTGTAAAAGTAAAGACTTAGTGGGAAAGAACAAAATTAATTTCTTTTTAAAAAAATTGGTGTGAAAACATGGAAATATAACCTAGATACAAGAAAATTCATTCCACACCACTTTTGCCCTTTTTTTTTTTTTGGAATTTTTGTAGAGAAGAAGGAATTTCAAAGGAATAACAACTTTGAAGATTAGGAATGTCTATTTATTTTTAAAATATTTTTAGAAGAGTAATTAATAAAAAATGGGCCATTAGAACCCATATTTAAAAACAACATTACCGTCTGGTATTATGTAAAACTTGAGGAGACGCAAGGTCTCAAACAACCCCACCAATTGACACCTTAAGTACCTGAAAGGACAAAAATCTCACACACTGACTATTAAATTAAAAAAAAAAATTGAAGGTAGATTATTTCAATGACCGAGCAATTTTTATTTTTGAATATTTGAAAAATTAGATATTAATCTTTGAAGCCTAAGGAGATTAAAAATCTCCAATGGCCTTTAACTAGGTGCCTATGGAGATTAACATTTTGACATGGCAATGCTAAGAACTAGAATAAGATAATAATAGAAATAATAATAATGATAATAATAATAGTAATAATAATAATAATAATAATAACAATAACAAAATAAATGAATAAATGATAAAAAAAAAAAAAAAAGGTACATTGAATTCAACTTAATAATCATAATGAGCAAGATCTGATTGCCATTTTTTTAATATCTTATTTGAGAGTTTTGTTGTTCTTACACCAATATCTAACTAGTATTTTACTTTAGTATTATTTTTTTCTATAATAAAATGAGAATTTACTACTAATAGTTCAATTTTTTCTACTACTTTTAATATTGCCAAAAATTATTTCCAGTTTGGATGGTATCTACTTTGGCTTTCATTAAATTTTCCACTTGCATATCTAGTAATTATCTCTATCCCTTCTTCATTTTATGATATAGTGCTGCTCCCCAGTATTTTTCTGAGGCATCAATATAAATGATCCATTTTATTGGTTCTTTAGTTAGTATTGTCAATTTTGGTAAATTCTTGCATAGTTTTTTTTATTATTATTATTATTATCTTATTTGTTTCTTCATCACATTGCCATTTAGTTTTTTTCCTGTTAATTTTGATATTTTTGTAGTGTATCCATTTCAGGAAATTCTTATGTTTTCTTACTTATATGTTCTTATAATTCTATTCCATCTTTTGTAATATGATGTCCTAAAAATCCTATTCTTGTTTTTCATAATTCTACTTTCTTAGGTGATATATTTAATCCTTTGGTTTCTATTAAATCTATAAATTGTAATAAATGATTTTCATGTTCTTCTTCATTATTTGAAAATATTAATATGCAATCAATATATATAACTACAAAATCTCTAATTGGCATTAATAATTTCATGTCATATCCTTGAAATATACTAGGACTATCATGAAATCCTATTGGCAATACATTCCATTCATATAGTCCTTCTAAAGTGGTAAATTTTGAATATTTTTTACTATTTTCTTCTAACTTTATTTGGAAAAACCTTGATTTACAATCAAATTTGCTGAATATTTGTTTTCTTTTATTAGATTAAATAATAATTCTATTTTTGGTATCAAATATCTGTTCCTAACTGCTATTTCATTTAATTTTTTATAATTAATCACGATTCTAGATTTTTCCTTTTTTTCTTCACCATGTTCCATTACTATCATAGCTAGTGAATAATAATCTGATCCACTTTCTCTTATTAAGTCATATTTTTTCATTTCATTTATGTGCATTATAAATTCCTTTTTATCATTTTCAATCCAAGGGTAAGGTTTACTAGTTATTTCTTTATTGTAATATAACAATTCTATTTTAGCTATTGGTTTCGATTTTTTTCAATGTGTTAATGGATTATCATCATAATTTTCTATTAATCTCTGTTCTATAGTTTTTACTTCCACATTTGTTTAGCTAGTTTTGTTTCTTTTATTTCTATAAAACTAGCATTTGGTACAAATTGTATTTCTTTTTCACATTTATTTTTCCTAAATATTGTATATGTCCTATTATATGGATTAAATATCTTAATTGCCCAAGCTTTATCTTTACATGGTGTTATTAATACTAAGGCTTTATGAGCAAAATGTAATGGCATATATTATTCTGAGGAATTCATTCCTAATATTATGCCTAGGGTGGATTCATTATATTGATATAATATTGGTATTTTTAATTCATATTCTCCTATTTGTACTAGAATATTTTTTGCCAATAATTCTATGATATGGAGTTCCTTTCCTACACTACTCATTCTAATGGGTTTTTTTCTCATAATTCTGAGGGTAATATAATATATTTTGCTGATGTCATATTTGCTCCTATATCTACCATGGCATGATATTTTCTGGATTGATATTTTTCATAATTGAAATGTAACAATATATAATAGAACTTCATTTATATAGGCTTTTTTTTTTAATATTACTATTTGGTGATCTATATTTATCAATATTCTATTTTATTGAATTCTATAAGGCTTTACTTGTTCTAAAAAGTCTTGTGCTAATATTTATTTATGTGTTTGGGTATTTCTTATTTCAGTTTCTACCCATAGTTTTAATTTTATCATATCTCTTTTATTAAATCTAATTATTGTCTCAATTTTTGTTCCTTCTTCTCCTATTTCTATATTATCATCTGTATATTCTAATTGTATTATAATCTTTTCATAATTTGGATATATTAAGGCTATTATTTCCTTCCATGTTCCTTCTTATTTTAATTCTACTCATACATAATATTCATTTTTATCCGTTAGATTTATTTCTAGAGGTTTTCTATTTATTTCTGCTAAGTTTGAGGTGATAGGTATTTCAGCTAATCTATTTCCTTCATAACTTTCTTGACTTCTTTATCTTAGAGTTACTTGTCTACTTATTGGTCTAGAATTTATATTTATATTTATATCTATTGATGTATTGATCCTAATATTTCTTCTTCCTAAATTGTTATCATATTCTATTCTTCTAGGATTTTCATATTGACTTATTTTTCTAGTATTATCTAATTCTAATTGTAGCTATATTAAAATTATTATTTTTGCTTGATCTAATTTTAATTCTTCTAATACTAACATAAAATTCTTTTCTATAGTTATTTTTCCTTGATTTCTTTTATAAGTTTTATGTTCGTAAAAAAAAAAAATCCTACCATTCCTGTTATACTTATTATTCTACTTCCTAATGGCATCTGTATTCCTTTTAGTTTATGATAAATTACTAACATTTTATTTATATTCATTTATGCTATTGATATTGCAAAATTTGTATTAACTGTAAAATTTAATTTTTGATATATTAAATTTCTATTTAATGCCCCTAATATGGTAATTGGTACATTATATATTATTCTATTATCTGTTATTAATAATTCTATTAGGGTATCTAGTCCTTATCTAAAATAGGCTTTTATTAATAGTTGTACTCTAGGTATATAAATTTTAGTTACTTCATCTTTTATAAATAATTTTTCTATTTCTTGTTCTATTAACATATGTTTATTAAGGGTATTCTTAAGATTCCTTCTGTTTGAGTTGCTTTTATTGGTGTTTCTTTTGCAATACTACACATGCATATTTTTCTTTTCCTCTAACTTTTATCATTTTCCTTATTGTCATAATTCCTTATTGTCTTAAATCTTGAGGAGTTAAATTTAATTCTTTATTTCTTATTTTATCATATTGTTTTCAACTCAACTACATTCTTCTTTCTACTATACCTTCTTCCGCATTCCTATATTCATCATATTGTTCATATTCTTGTTCTTGATCTTCTAACTAATTTCTACTTGATTCTCCTTGCATCATATTAATTTCATTTTCTTCTAATATATAATCATATTATGTATTTTCTGAACTACTTTCTGTTTCAATAGTCATTTTATATAATTCTAAATTTGAATTATTTATTTCATTTTCTGATATTTCATTATATTATATAGTTTTAATCTATAATCGTCAGCTATTTCCATTATGTTCATGGCTTTTTTATTTCTTAGTTTAGTACATTCTGTAGATATGTCATATTTATCCACAATTGTAACACTGACATTTTCTTGGATTTGTTTTATAATTTATTTTCCTTCCTTTTTTGAAATATTTTCTAGTTTATAATTACTTTTGAATTTATTTTTTGGGTATCTTTTGAATTTATATCTTTTATATGGTTTTGAATATTTCTTCTTCTTCTTATATTTCCTTTTTTCTACTTTGCATCCCCACCTATGAGGTGTCTCTATTTCACTACATTTTAATATTATTTTATTAGTTTTATAATATTTAATGTTTCTCCATACTTCTTTACATCTATTAGATATATATTCTCTTAGGAAATATTCTCTTCTTCCCATAGTGTCTATATATGGTACTAATTTTTGTCTTTCATTAAATGCTTTCTTATAATCATCTATTATTGAGTCTAATATCAATCTTGGTAGTTTTCTATATAATAATTCCATATAAAATTTTTGCTATTCATAATTTTGTAATCTCGCTTCATAATAATATTCTTTGTATTCGCATATATATTGATTTAAATCATTTGGGTCTTGGGTACATATCTCTATCTGGTGTAATTTAGTTATTGCTCTATCTATTTTTGTTGTTTCAATAGCTCCTACACTTCTTCTTATAAATTCATTTCTTAATAATTGCTCATATTGTCTTAATAAAATAGCATAAAATGCTTTCCTATTTGCATGTCTAGTTATTGTCCCAACATTTGCTCTAAATTCCTCTTATTTACTTTTCTATCAATCTTGTACTACTCCTGTGAAACTTGCTTCTACTAATAAATTTGCTGCATTAGTTTCTATGTTTTGAGTTAATAATGCAATTAATTGGGCTTTAGTCCATTGTTATATTGTTTTTTCATTATCTAAATTACAATCTAAATTTAACATATGCCTAAATTTGCTATTTGTCTAGTTTCATATTGTTCTAATGGTGTTGATGTAAAATTACTGTTTTGTGTTGGTTTATATGTAGTTTCATATAAATGTGTTAAATCTTGAGATCTTGATGGTTCTCCATGCCTTAATTCTTCTTCTCTTATTATCCTACTATTTCCAGTGTTATTAATATTATATGCCTAGTTTTATAAATTTGGTGGATTTGGAGATTCTTGGTTTCCTGAATTTCTTGAAGTTAATTCACTTTGCATATTTATTTCATTTTGTATGAATCAATTTATTTCTTATTGTCATATTTCCTAATTGTTTCCTAATTTCTTCTAAATTTTCTTCTTTTTTACCCATTCTTTTTTCTATTTCATCCTATTCTAATTCTTCTAATACATTCATCATATTTATCTGTCTTATTTCTATACTTTTTCCTTCTTTAATAATTTAGCATAGGGGATTTCAAGTTCATCATTTTCCTCCATTATAATCAAACCTTAAGCTCGGATAGCATAATCTTGATAGTCGGAAAATTCCATAAGTGACTTTGTTATACCAAGAATATAAATCTATAACATATCTCTTTGGACTAGTAGTCCTACAATTTTGGGTTTTTAGCCTATATAAAGATTTTCCAATAATTACAAAAATATTAGTTTAAATTATGGAATAATTTTTTGACTAAAACTAAACCAAGTTATGGAAGGAACTCTGCCCTCTTTCATGCAGAGGTCATTTCAAGTGCTTCAAATGCACACACCTTCCTCCTTTAGCTTAGATTAGCACAACCTTCCTTCATTTCCTATACGAGATATACTCATTCCATAATTTATTATAATATTAAAGTAATTAATAATATGTCGTAACCAAATTATAACATCATACTTAGTTGATTATAATTTTAGCAAATAATCCCTGTAATTCCCCTATAGAATCAACACACCTATATATATATATATATATATATATGTTGTGCGTGTATATATATATATATATATATATATATATGCATACATCACTTTTTATTTAAATTAACTACTTTTGACCGAAGCATTTTATCTAATCCACCAAATTAAACCCAACAAGAGCTCAAATGACTATCAACATGTGTGCACTTCAAACAAAAAGTGAAAATAATCAATGAGAATTAACCAAATGA
Organism: Delonix regia; assembly: GCA_037074485.1. Classification (NCBI taxonomy): domain Eukaryota; kingdom Viridiplantae; phylum Streptophyta; class Magnoliopsida; order Fabales; family Fabaceae; genus Delonix; species Delonix regia. Next base: position 12,931,641 of record CM073459.1, read on the forward strand.
AAGGAGTCAAAACTGTTTAATATCGGGGCTTGTGAAAATGTTGAGCATATACCTGTTTGATACACTCAACAACTTCCATGACCGATGGAAAGGAAAGGAAAAATTTTGATCAAAGAAAGCAATAGTCTCAAAATCTTACCACTATAGGAGGAGACAAAAATTATAGAGGGTGTTGAATCAAACGCTGAGATAGTTTCTTCCGTCCCTATTCTCTTTGTTCTTGTCCTCTGTTATGATGACAATGGTATCAAAGTCAGGTTATGCTCTACCCAACATATAATTTAGGTTGATTTTTTCTGTCTTCTATACACCCTATGTGAATCTTTTTCAACTTTTAATGAACATGTCCCTTATTGTTTATGCATCCTTTTCAAGATGTTAACATGGGTAAATATAGATTTTTTTTCATATTTAGTCCTTTTTTGTTTCACATTACATCATTTATGCACATGGGTATACTTTCTTGCAAATTTTATTCAATATTCACACTGATATGGTTTCTCTTAATAACATTTGACATTTTTTGGTGTGTAAACTCATTGCTTTTGTGTTGGAAAAATTATGGAACCCTAATGTTTTGGCCATGTGAAATTTTTTGGGGCAAAAATTATATGTTTTTGTTAGCATTTTGATTGCATAATCTTGTTCTTCTCAAAAAATTTATGAAGTTTAGCTTTAGAATCATCCAAAACAAAGTTCTAGAGAGCAAGATATAACTGGGTCAAATTACAGGTCCAAACTCGATCGGAACTGAGTCCAACAACCTAACTGGAGGTGGAAGACATTGTAAACGACACATCAATTAGAGCGTTTGGCCAAAACAAGTCATTTTAATATGTCGAAGAGGCAATTTTTTATGTCTCTTTTACAGCATGGGGCTATTGAGTTTTGGGCTTGTTTTCCCCAAAAAAAGAAAAAAATAGGAGGGAACGCAAATTACGCCATCTGCTGGTTAGGCCCATTTTCTAAAAGAAAAAAACCATTTGGGCTTTTTGGATAGAATATATTTTAGGCTAATTCATTTTTAAAGATTTTCCCTTAGAATCATTTTTTAAGGCACCAATCAATTATGAGAAAGTAATTTTGGGTGCTATTTAATTGTGAAAAAAATTTAATTTTACCTCAAAATAATTATTAAAAAAAATTAAATTTGTGTGTCATTTAATTTTTGGGAAAATAATATTTAGTCCTATTTAATTATGGAAAATTATTTTGGCATGATTTTAATTTTGTAAAATCTTTTTTGGGGTATCAATTTATTTGAAAAATTTGTTTGTGATCTTATATTTAATTGTTTGAGTGTTATTTAATTTTTGGGAAAATAATATTTAGTCCTATTTAATTATGGAAAATTATTTTGGCATGATTTTAATCTTGTAAAATCTTTTTTTAGGTACCAATTTATTTGAAAAATTTGTTTGTGATCTCATATAATCATGGAAAATTATTTTTAGATACCATTTAATTTTATTTTGCTATATTTATTACTAACCTTTTCCAAAGACAATTTTAATAAATTGACTGTATGTGGATAAGTTGGTTAATTAATTAAACAATTCTCATAAATTTTTTTTTAAAAAAACCAATGCATATACATGCTTAAATGTATATATTGGGTGTCAATGTAAATTGATTAACATGTATAGTAAGGGAGTAGCTGCAACATCCTCTAAGAAAAGTTAAGTTCTACATAGTCACAAAGATCTTGAACCTTAAAAAGACTAATTTAGTCTATTTGACCACTATTCCTACTGTCTGCTACCACTATAGCTACTATTGTAAAGAATTCGTTTGGTTTCAAACTAATAGAAACAAAAGAAAAAAGACGATCATGATAGAATGGTGGCAGAATAAGGTAGAGAAAGACTCTCAATTCGTTGCTCTATATTTTGAGAAAGTGGAATAATGAAGGCCTTAATATTATGTGCTCGCAAAATAACAACAAAGAAAAAGCCAATTTGAGAACATTTGGAGAGGCTCACAAGGCTAGACCTATCGCAGACCAAAAACCAAAAAAGCTATTCTTTACTTAAACTAAGGCATTATAAATGCTTTTCAAAAGATTTTAGTGCAAAGAGCCAAGAAAGCCTAACCATACATGCATTCTTGGTTTGCTTTTACAAACATACAGATCCTATAGGGAGTCAATAACACCAATTCTAATTAAATATATAAATACAACATATCTTTACCCATAGGGTGATATTTAAATCAATATATCTAATTAGGATGAAATTCGAATTGCCTCATGCTTTCTAAATAGCTCACATGTATTAAAAAACCATGAATGTCTTCTAAGTTTCATTATCAAAGGTGCATAAATTAATTATATGCTAAAATCTTTGCCTACAAATAGATTTAGTGATATGCAATTTATACTTTTGGTATGACTTACAATGATAAGCACACATTTATGTGTGATGATTAATCACTTCATTTTTTTTAATTTATGTGAACATATATTGATCAATTGGATTTATTTGTAGCATCTTTAACATCTATTATATTAGAAAATTTTGGTAATAAAATTATTTGTGATTGAAGAAGTGATTGAGCGTGGAAAGAGGACATCCTCCTTCAAATAGAATGTCATGACCTGGACTACACCTTTTATAAGGACGAACCTCCAGTGCCCACAAGTGCTAGTCCCTAATGAAATAAGCATTGTATGAATGCTACGAGTAATCTAATCACCTTAGCATGATGTTAATCAAACAAAGCATAAAGAAAAGCATTTATGAGTCCATAATTGACTATACTAAGGTCAAGAATTACATGAAGGTCATTGATGAATAGTTCACTTTCTCTTATAAGTCACTTTCAAGCACATTAATGGCTTATTTGTGCTCTTTAAAATTAATTAGCACTAAAGAGGTGCATGAGCACATAATGCAAATGAAAGATATAGTGGCTCAATTGAGGCCCCTTGATATAGAAATCTCTAACTCTTTCTTGGTGTAATTGATCCTTAATTCATTGCCCCAATAATATAGGTAATTCAAGATATCCTATAACACATATAAGAAAAAAATGAACAATGAATGAATTGTTGGCCATGTGTGTGCAAAAGGAAGATAGGCTCATTTAGATAGTGATAGGGCTCATTTTGAAACTCAATTGGCAATAACCTCTAAGAAAAAGGGCCATAAAGGAAAAGCTAAGAAGAAAGGCATCCCTCCTATTCGTCAGATTGACAAGGATGTTGTCAAATGCTTCTTTTGTAAAAAGAAAGGTGTATATGAGGAAGGATTGTTATAAAAGAAAGGCCTGATTAGAAAAGAATGGTAAACTCTTATATATTGTGTGTTTTGAATCTAAGTAAGTTCAAATTTGTCATGACCCTTGGTGAATTGATATTGGATCTACAATCCACATTTCCAGTACCATGCAAGGTTTTGTCAACCATAGGAAATCAAGCTTAAGTGAGCATGAAGTCTTTCTTGGAAACCAGATTGGCTCAAGGATTAGTAGGGACATATAAGATAATTTTGACTTCTAGCTATGTTTTAGATCATGAACAAACATTTTTCATTTCAATTTTTTGCTAGCAATTTAATTTCAGTATCTAAACTTGTTCCCTTGGGATTTCCATTAAACATTTTTGGACTTTACATTGATTTAATGAAAATTTTATTACTTAATAGGAAAATTGCTTTAGGTGGTGGTTTTTATAAGATTCATATTAGTTAAATTACCTCTAATATCTTAATGGCTATGCATGAAAGTACTGGTTAAAACATTATGCCCTGAATGAAATATCTTCTAGTTTATGGCATAGGAGATTTAGATATTCTTCAATGATAGAAACAAAAGGTTGGTGAAGGATAGGCATTTTACATCTAAAGACTTTATTGACTTTGATTCATGCATGGATTGCATAAAGGTTAAGCATACCAATATGTCACATAAAGGGACTAAAAGAAGTTCTAAACTAATAGAAATAATACACATTAATATCTACTGTCCCAATTTGAATTCTAGTGGACAAAAGTATTTCATTTCCTTTATTGATTATCACTCACGTTCTGTGTACATCTACTTACTTTATAATAAAAGTGAGGCACTTGATGCTTTTAAAATCTATAAAGCTAAAATAGAAAAGCAATCTAGTACTAAATTAAAATTGTGTGATCACATACAGGAGGTGAATACTTTAGTAGATACACCGATGAAGGGCAAGCACCTAGTCCATTTACCAAGTTTATTGAGGAAAATGGTATAGTTGTTCAATATACCATACTTGGCTCACTTGACATGAATGGTGTATTAGAAATAAGGAATAAGACCTTATTGGACATGGTGACGAGTATCCTAAGCAACTTTAAACTTTCTATCTCATTATGGAGAGAAACACTTAAAATAGCTATATAAATTCTTAACAAGGTTCTAATAAAAATTGTTTCTAAAACACCCTTTGAAATCTGGAAAGGTTGGAAACCTAGTTTAAATCATTTATGAGTATAGGGTTATCTTATGGAAGCAAAAATGTATAAACCACAAGAGAGAAAGTTGGATCCAAAGGCTATTATTACATATTTTGTTGGTTACATAGAAGAGTTTTTTTTGTTCTACTTATACCACGAAGTTTATAGAATTTAGGAATGCCAAATTTCTTGAGAATGGTGTTATTAGTGGGAGTGATCTAAACTATGACAATGTCATTGTAAATGATCATGTTTTAGAAACAACCCCTACTAGTAATAATGAAATAATAGTTCTTAATGACACCCATCAAATGGGAATAATTGATGAACATATTGAAATTTTGCAAGCCTTAAATGATCATGCTAGTAATTAGGAGAATCGTGTGGATTCAACCATTGTTTATGAGACTCCTCAAGTAATGGAAAAATATCCTCCTATTAAGTAGCCTCAACCTTCACAACAAGTTAAATTAAGGAAATCTATAAGGACAAAAAAACCGACAATTCCTAATGACTACATGGTGTATTTACTTGAGTCTAACCATGATATAAATGTAGAGAATGACCTTGTGACATTCTCATAAGCAATTAATAGTGATAATTCTATATTGTGGCACAATGCAATGATCAATGAGATGGAATCAATGGTAAATGAACATGTATGGGACCTTATAAAATTACCCAGTAGAGCCAAGGCCACTGACTATAAATAGGTCTATAAGACCAAGAAAGACTCCTAAGGTAATATTGAGTGACACAAGGTAAGGTTAGTTGCCAAAGGTTTCACATAGAAGGAGGGGATTAATTATTGAGTGACATTTTATCATGTATCTAAAAAGGATTCCTTCTATATCATTATGGCATTGGTTGCCCACTTTGATTTAGAATTATACCATATGAATATGAAAACAACCTTCCTTAATGTGAACTTGAGGAAGAGGTATACATGAAATAACCAGAAGGATTCATCTCAAGTGCCAGTAAGGATCTAGTATGCAAGCTTAAGAAGTCCATTTATAAACTCAAACAAGCCTCATGGCAATGGTACTTAAAATTCCATGATGTTATCACTCTTTTGGTTTTGTTGAGAACATTATGGACTAATGTATATACCACAAGGTCTATGGGTGCAAGATCATCTATCTAGTATTATATGTGGATGATATCCTACTTACATCTAGTGACTTAGGGCTATTACATGAAGTGATACTATTTTTGTTTAAGAACTTTGAAATGAAAGATATAGGTGAGGCATTCTATTCATAGGTATAAGGATCCACAGATATAGAACTCAAGGAATCTTGGGACTACGACAGGAAACCTATATTAATAAAATTCTTTAATAATTTTGGATAAAGGGTTGTTCACCACTGTAGCACATACAGTGAATAAGGATAAATTATGTTTGTTCTAATGCCTTAAAAATGATATAGAAAGATAAGAAATAGAGAATGTTCCATATCCCTTAATGGTTGGAAGCCTTATTTATGCTTAGGTCTACACAAGACTAGACATAGCTTTTGCTATAGGCATGTTGGGAAGATATCAAAGCATTTTAGGATTGGATCATTAGAAAGCTATAGGAAGGTTTTAAGGTACCTATAATGTATGAAGGATTACATGTTTACATATAGGAGGATTAAGAGCCTAGAAGTTGTTAGTTATTTAGATTCAGACCTTGTAGGATGTGTTGACACTAAAAGGTCAACATCTAGTTACATCTTCTTGCTAGCTAAGTAATCATATCTTAGAGGAATGCAAAACAATCACTGACTGCTACTTCTACCATGGAGGCTAAGTTCATATCCAATTTTGAAGCGAGTTCATAGGGATTATGGTTAGAGAATTTTATCATTGGGCTCAAGATTGTAGACTTAATCTCTAGGCCCATCAAACTAATTTGTGATCATACAACTATAGTGTTCCTAGCAAAAAATAATAAAAGTAGTAGTCGAAGTAAACACATCAACATAAAGTACTTAGACTTGAATGAACATATCAAAGTTGATTAAGTGGTCATAGAGCACATTCAAACAAAAGAAATGTTAGTTAGTCCTTTAGCTAAATGGATGCATTCAAGGGAGTTTAAGGATCATGTGCCCCTTATGGGACTTAGGCCATTGTAGTTTAGTTGAGGTAAGTGAAGTGATGAATTTCAAATTATGATTTGTTGCCTTAAGTTTGTATACTTAATGAGACATAAACAAACACCAAAGTTTGAAACCAAATAAGCTTTTGAGGTTTATTCTTAAAGTGCATATAAAAGTATGTACAACACCATAAAGTCCAAATATGTTACATGTGATATATGGAAGGTAGTACTCGTTACTTAAAGGACCTATCAATATATCTAAGTATGCTATATGATAAAACTATGTTTGACCAAGTAAGGGAATGTTAGATTAAATTTTAAATTTCAGATATTTTAGATAATTTAATTTATGATATATATCTTATTCAATAGTTAGTTATGATCGTTTATTTAAAATGTAAACGTGCTCCTCATCTCCTACGAGGATTAAGGTTTTATCATGATAAGGACTATCAACATAAGGTGATAGCCATAATAGCCTATAAATAGGAGGCTAAGCTTAAGGTTAACCCAATTGGTGGAAGAGTGACTTATCAAGAGAATTCTAAGAGGATTTCTGACTAAGTGAGATAGATAAAATCCCTAAGTGCCCATTACATACACTACCCTTCATCAATCAGAAAACAATTATGACACACTTGATACAACCTCTTTCTTTCTTTGGTATTCTAATCTTCTCCTTAGGCCTATGTTATGGTTGGATGTTTGTTCTTTTGTTTTTGCTACGTCATTTTTTAATTTATTTTATTGAGTTTAATACTAGTTCAGTATCTTATATAAATGAATTTTACTCAAGATCTTATTTTCGTCTTTCATGGAATTTTTTAGTATCCCTAAATATAATTCCTACAATTTATTCCTAATTTCTTTGTACTCTATAGTGGAACTTGTTAATGCTTCAATGCCAATCAATTTCAATGTTGTTACACGATGTAGGTTGTGTTTCAAGTGAGTGACCACAAAAGATTTCACCAAATCACAATAAACACAATGGATCATATGACTAAAATGACAACTTAAATAATATATCACATTACAATTGATTCCATTACACAAAATTTAGTCATTACCTATAGTCTTATCACCACTTACATATATTTTTCTAACCATATTATAATAAAGTAATTACCATTGCAGCTACCAGAACTCTCCCTTTTGGCACTATCCACAAAGCATGGCATCCACATCCACCAAACTTGAAGCACAACCCCATGAAGAAAAATTTCCTCACTTCTGTTAGCAATAAGATATAAACATTGATCATAGAACATGGCTAAACTTGATTGTAATATGTGATCCTTGTGTAGGTACAAACAAAAGGAATTTTGTGCAAAATCTACATACCAATTAATCGAGTTTGCTTGATCTTACCCCTTTGCAAAATCATCCTCTCCTTGTTCAGGGAACCCTCAACCAGTTTTGCGATATTCCTATCAAAATTTTGCAATACAAACATTAATCGCTTTAAAAATTTTGCACTCTTTCAATCGAATCATCCTTCCCTTTCCTCTATTTTGTAACTCCAAGCATCGACACTTTGTTTGATTATTAAGAATGGCCAAATGGAGTTGCACTCTTCATTTACTTGTGTGCATGGTGGTCAGATGGAGTTTTGCTGAATTGTCCTATCCTTGGAGGAATATTGGATGAGAAAGGTGAAGAAGGCTTTTAGTGAGAGGAAAATTGGATAAGAACCAAACCTATGTGCTTTTTTTCCCATCTATAATGAATTAGGCTATGAATTTTATGGAGGAAGTTTTTCGATGGACGAATTTTCTGAATGGAAAGATCTAGGCTATGTTCTCAAATTTCTCTGCTAATGTGGCTTTGGGTTTTTGATGATGTGACCAGTCAAATAAATTAAAAAAATCAGGTGTGAGATTGATGTGCCATCTCAGCAAATAACTTACCATGTCAACCATTGGGTAACTATGTAATTATGGAGGGACTAGATTTAGCAAATTGATCTGTGAAGGGCTATTTTGAGAACAACCAGCTATGGAGGATCAAATTAAGAATCGTAGCATTTCTCAAGGACCAATTTGGGGTTTTACTCTACCCTTTCATATCATGTTCAAATGTACTACTCTCTTGCATAAATTTTGAGGATGAAACTCAAAGGGAGTGAAAAGACAATAAACTCAAAGTCAAAGAGATCCAACATCTACATACCCTTTCAGGCTAGTTGTAACACTTCAATTAATTTTGTTCTTAGCTCACTCTTGATATGTCAAGTGTAGTGCTTTATTTAGGATTTCAATAAAGAAATATTATAAGTAAATACAATATGGCTTCTAATTTTTCCTAGGTTATAACATGTGGAACAAAAAATGACGCAATTAGCTACTTGTCCTTGTGTAATCCCAGGATGAAGGTGGCCTTGGTTTCAAATTTTCCCTTTTAGTTAATTATGGGTTATTGGTGAAACAAATTAAGAGATTATAGCTTTTAGGAGAGCCCTCAAACTTATTTTGTTAGAACCATGTGTCCTAAATATGTCAAAATTTAAGATGAAGGGATTTTGCACAAGCACTCTATCATGGTTCGATGTGTGTATAAAAGGATCTATAAATGATTTTAAAATGGAACCTCTTTGCTCTTTCTGTCATTATAGCAACTTGAATTTGAGGATCATATTTTCATCCTGTGTCAAATTGCGAGTGATATGGTTTGGCTCTTCTTTTTCATTGCAAGTTAAATTCTTGAAACCTTGGTCTATACAACAATGGGTGACAAACTGGTTTAAATAAGCTTAAAACGCTGTAGAGGAGATTGAGTCCCAAACGTAAATGTTCATTTCAACTCGATACACAATTCAGACTGCCAAAAATAAAGCTATCTTTAAATAATAAAAAGCCCAATGCAACAGATGCTTGACACATATGGTTCAACATGTGAAATAACTCCTAACACAGTGCGATTCAAACTATGTCATGAGTTACTTCACAAGTAACTTTTATCTTAGAATGTGCCTTGGACGTAAGAGTATAGGATATGCTTCTTTGGGGAAGAATGAAAGGTATACCGAGGAAAATAAGTAAGATGAGACTTTGGATGGGGCATAAGGTATTTTATTCACTAAGATGAGATGAGATGCAAATGACTTTTCTGAAGTTAAGTCTATTTTTGGAAGATAAGAATTTTAGACTTCCTTTGAATGCAAAAAGTTAAGGAATATTCCTGAGGAATCATCTCTGTAACTCTTACATGATGAAGGTGTCTTCAGAAAAAATCTTTTGAACAAGAAAACTAGAAGTTTTGGGAGAGGAGATCCATGATTTGGCAAAATACTACTCCTCCTATTTGTTAGGGATGCTCTTAGAGGGAGAATATGGTTTTTGTATTTAAAAGGATAGTTCATTATGTACCAAATTTTCAAGGCGACCTTCTAATTTATTTTCCCTATATACAAAAATAACTAATAACTTATAATAAATCCTTCTAGTGAAAAGTATAATTGAATATTCTAAATATTGATATGAAAAATATAATTGTTTTTATGATGAAACAACCAATATACTTTATAAAAATAGTACTAATATAATTATGACAAAAAGTGTACCTTCATGTGTAATTCCAATTTATTATAATAACCAGGTACTTGAAATGTACCAATTTAAATATCAATTAAAATTTCCATTTTATTTAATAAGCATGGAAATATGAAAAATAATCTTTTATTATTTTAAAATAATAAAGTTCAAATAATTATCTACTAATTATAATTATTTATTTTAAATAAAAGAATATTAAGTTTTCCTTTTGCGTACAACACATATATCCACTAATTTTAAATAGAATAGAATTTGGTAAAGTATATAAAATTTTTTACACAAAAGTAAAATGTGCATGATTTTTTAAGGAAATCCTAATCATAAGTTTAAGCTCTAAAAGTATATCTGCTTTTTATTATTTATTAGAGAACTTAACAAGCAACTAATTTACTAAATATTAGTCTATTTTACATATATAACCATTCATTAATCATAATCACTAAATTATTTGAAAACAAATGAATTATGCGTAGCTTCAAAGCTTCACAAAATTATTCATAAATATATAACCGATGAAGTGGTCCCCAACATTTTCATTCACGCTTGGGAATTAATAGAACAACATCTTCAGGAAAATATTTATGTGCGTATGTGTGTGTGTGTGTGTATATATATATACAATGTTGTCAAACTCGCGATTTAACTCGGTAGAATTGCCAATTTTACGATCCTAGATGGTAATTTCGTGTTAAATCGTAATTAGAATCGAAATCAAGACTAACTCGGTCAAACTCGCCACTGACTCGGTAAAATCGGCGAGTTTGACTGAGTCAAACGAGTTAACTCAGCCACCTTTTTGCAGGCCAAAAAAAAAAATGGTATCTATGAGAAGCTCATTGACCAGCAGTGAGGCCCAACGTTGCTGTAGCCTACTCTACAACTCCAATGCCGTCCAACTCTCTGTGAAGTGAATCAAGTTCAACTAAACCAAAGCTTCCTTCATGCTCAGCTATAGAATTAGAGCTGCTGCTGCATTCGTGTTTCTTCGTCACTGTTCATCGCGCCCAAAGTCTTTTGTTTTCAACTTCTTGTCGATCTATCGTTGCTGGTGGTCTCGATTCGCTATGCCTGCACTGTTGCCGGTCTTCTCTGCTAGTTTGGGATGCTATATTGGTCTCACCGTCTCAGCTTTCCCTCTATTCTCTCTTCCTCCTCTCAGTTTGGTTATCGGTGCTTAGTGGTTGGACTCGATGCTGCTCCTCTCAGTTTGCTGCTTGGTGCTGCTCCACTCAGCTACTGCTCACTCCTTGGTGCTCAATGTTGGGTGGTCATTGCTCATTGCTCGGTGGCTGGTTCTACTAATTTGCTCCTCCCAGTTTGCTGTTTTGTGGTCGCTGCTCGCTGCTGGTTGCTCAGTGGTCGTTGCTCGTTGTTGGTTGTTTGGTCGTCGCTGCCCTCTCTACTACAATTTCCTCCTCTGGTACGTGAAAGGGAAGCAAATACTCTCTCACGCATTCTCTCTTTCTTTCTCATTCTCTCGCACACATTCAATCACTGTGGGTTCCACGACTGTGAAGCTAAAGGTACTTCCAAAGCATTTTGATTTGGTCCAAGTTTCAGGTACCATTAGGAGCCCGCTTGATTTTTTTGATCATTCAAATTTACAGTTTGCAAAGTGAATTGAAAATGAGATTATTTTACTATTTGAAATTTTTTGCACGCCTTTCTGTATCGATATCCTCTATGTTATTGCTTTTTCAGGCGTGTTCTTTTTTTTTTCTGTTCAAATTAGGATTTTTCTTTTCCATTTTGCGCATTTTAGCATATAATATCTTTTTCAATAAGCAGTTCTTTGTTCTTCTCTTTTACATGCAAGAAAAAGTAAAATAAGGAAATCTTTATAAAATGTGACTGCATTTCTGCTCCAAGGTTGATTTGGCAAAACCCTAATGATATTATTTAGTTTTAGTGCATAAAGGTGTCACTTCATAAATTGATTGCTTTAAAAGAACTTTGTATTTATCTGTCATTTTCTAGTCAAACAAATGTCAATGATTATTCTTTCATGTTTCCTTCTTTTTTTTTCTTTAATCTTTTTTAATATTGATAAGAGATGATGACCATATATAATGTAGCTATTGTAGCATCCAGTTATTTGTCTCTAATAACAATTCTGTATCTAATCACAATTCTGTAATGAATAATGATACAATTAGTTATTAGAAGAACAGGGATATATTTTATAATGAATGATGATACAATCTGTTATTAGAAGAACAAGGATATAAATGGTGCTAGGGAGTGGCAGTGCTTTTGGAGTGTATAACAGGGATATAAATGGTGCTAGGGAGATGAGTTTGAACAAATTATAAAATTGTTATTATGTTGGAATGGGGTATAATATGGTTGGTTAGCTATTATTATTTTGAACAAATTATAAAACTTATTGTGTTATCTTTCAATTTATTTTCTACATATATTCATTTTTGTTTTGGTTAGCTTCAATGGATTTCTCTTTAGCTTATATAAACTTATATATTGTTGTTTTGTAATATATCAAAGAAAATATGTCTTCAAGTACAAGTGCTCCATCAGCCTCTATTGGAAAAAATGTAGCTGCTGGAAGGAAGAATTTTCCAGGTAATAGATCTAATATAGGGTGGAAACATGGGAAGGATGTTAGGGGGGATGGTAAAAAAGTTCAATGTAGTTATTGTGGCAAAGTTTATAGTGGAGGAGTCTATAGATTTAAACACCATTTAGCTGGCATAAGAATAGATGCTGAACCATGTGTTAGTGTTCCAGATGATGTTAAGGCACAAATGTTACAACATGTTATTGAATCCAAATGTGCATCATCTAAAAGGAAAAAACAATGGGTTGATGTTGGTGAGGAGGAAACTCCAAGCACTCAAGGACATTCTAATCCCCAAGTCCTCTTAAATTTATTGAAAGCTCCCAAAAAACATAGCAATGGCCAAGGTAGCTCACAATCTATCATTAATCACATGTTCAAGAAAGATATTAGGGAAGAAACTTGCCAACAAGTAGCTCATTTTTTTTACACAAATGTCATTCCCTTTAATTGTGTAAAAAATCCTGAGTTTATTAAGATGTGTAAGATTATTGGAAGATATGGCCAAGGGTTTAAGCCTCCATCCTATCATGAGATTAGAGAAAAATACTTGAATATGGAAGTTAAGAACACACATGCCATGCTTGAAGAGTTTAAACAAGAATGGAAAAAGATGGGTTGTTCCATTATGTCTAATGGGTGGATGGATAATAAGAGGTGTTCCATTTGTAATTTTTTGGTCAATAGTCATAAAGGGATCGTGTTTTTATATTCACTAGACACTTCTCATATTTTTTAAAATTGTTGACAAAGTGTTTGAGATGCTTGATGATGTTGCTGAAAAAGTGGGAGAGGAGAATGTGGTGCAAATAATAATTGATAATGTTGCAAATTACAAGGCAGCTGGACAAAAATTGATGGAGAAAAGAAAACACCTGTATTGGACACCATGTGCAGCTCATTGCATTGATTTGATGTTGGAGGATTTAGAAAAGAAAATAAAGTTGCATAAAGAAACCATAAGTAAGGGCAGAAGAATTACAATTTACATTTATGCAAGATCAATGCTTATCAATATGTTAAGAAAATTCACAAAAGGGAGAGACTTGATTAAGCCAGTTGTGACTCATTTTGCCACTACTTATTTGACATTAGGTTGTCTTAATGACCATAAAGTAGCAATGATAAATCTATTTAATTCTGAGGAATAGAAAGATAGCAAATTTTCTGCTACCAAGGATGGGAAAGAAGTGGCAAGAAATGTTATGGATAATAGGTTGTAGAGGAATATGATTACTTGCCTTAAAGTTGCTGCTCCTCTTATTAAAGTTCTTCGCTTAGTGGATTGAGAGGAAAAACCAGCCATGGGATACATATATGAAGCAATGGAAAGTGCAAAGGCAAAAATTAAGATGAACTTTAATAATGTTTCAAGGAGGTAAATACAAACAAATATACTTTATATTAGTGTCTTTATCTTTAACATATTTTGGCTTGATTGTTTGTTGATTACTGCAGCTATGAGCCTGTATTGAACATAATTGATGAAAGGTGGGATGCTCAATTGCATAGGCCTTTACATGCAGCTGCATATTACCTCAATCCTCATTTTCACTTTAACACTAACTTCCAAGCTGATTATACAATTAAGCAAGGGCTATATGAATGCGTAGCAAGACTAGTTGAAGATAAGGGAGAAAGAGACAAAATTGAGTTCCAATTGGTTGAATTCCATTTTGCAAAGGGCATGTTTAGTTGTGGTTCTGCACAAACATTAAGAACACAATTGGCAACAGCAGAATGGTGGGAAGCTTATGGAGATGGATGCCCAGAACTTAAAACATTGGCAATTCGCATTCTTAGCTTATACTGCAGCTCTTCTGGATGTGAACGTAATTGGAGTGCTTTTGAAAGGGTAAGTAATTGTAAAATTATAAATTGCTTTCTTTCTTTATTTTCATTTTAATTTTTTTAGGGGTTAGAATACTTATCAACATTGTTTATTTTGTTTAGATTCATACCAAGAAAAGAAACCACCTGCACCAAAAGAAGATGAATGACTTGGCAATTGTGATGTACAATTTGAAGTTAAAAAATAAGCAAACTACAAGAACTCATATTTATGATTTTGATGATATTTATTCTGATGATGAATGGATAACTAAGGAAATGGGAAATGAAGATAATGTGGAGGCAGATGATGAGGTTCTTGAACCCATTCAAGTTAATCCTCTTTTGGTGGCAATAGACATTGTTGATTTAGTTGTTCAGCTTGATGTTAATGTTGGTAGTACTAGTACTGGTGAACAATTTAATAATATGGATTTTAATGATGACTTCCAAGATGAAGAAGAAGATAATAATGGTGAGAATGAGAATGAGATAGGTGGAGATTATATAGGAGATGATCAAGATTCTGGTAGTGATGATAGTCATGGGATTGATGATCTTTATTGAATTTATATTGAGAGTTTGTTATGTTAACTGAATGATTATTATGTATTATGTGTGATGGATTATATCTTATGGATTATGGATTATAACATATGGATTACATGGTTTATTGAACTTTGTATATTGATTTGGATTATATATTATAGATTATGGATATGGATTACAGAGTTTATTGAACTTTGTATGTTGATTTGGATTATATATTATGGATTATGGATATGGATTACAAAGTTTATTGAACTTTATATATTATAGATTATGAATTATGAACTATGTATGAAATTTTATGTGATATGGTTATGTTTAATAGCTTAAATAACATGTATAGGTAAACTCTTACAATTCTATGTTACGAGTTTACGATACGAGTCCAACCCCCCTTTCCGAGTCTAGGTAGAATCGCGATTTTGACAACATTGTATATATATATATATATAGTAGTGCCACAAATAAGCACCAAATGAAGGGTCTTCTAATAAATGAAGATATATAGATAGTTCCTCTAATGAAGCCACTAAAGGTAGATTGGCAAATAGCAATGTCATTCAAGAAGGGACTCTTAGTGGCAAAGGATTGGAGTTCTATAAGTTTAGTTTTGAATCTTACTCTGAGAACTTTCAGAAAATAATGTCATGAAATTGAAATGAATTAATTAGCATATTGACAGTTGATGACACCAGAGAATGATCATTTCATAGCCATTAATTTACTTCAAACTGCGTAATTGAAAATTATTGGTTGTTTTTTGGATGCTTTTAGTAACATGCATCACTAAACTTTATAATGACATACTATTAATTTTCTTTTAGATATTCTTCGAGTACTAATTAATACTAATGATTCAAGGAGTCAAAATAAATTCTTAAAAACAACTTCTATACTGTATATTTCACGAACTTGAATAATCAAGTTTTTCTTGTCTACTTATATGCAAATTGAAAATATATCATAAAGTTTTTAACTTTTTCTACCTATACTAATTAATTCTCCTATCATACAATCATTATTATCAGTACAATTGACACTCCTGATCACACCCTTTTTTCATTACAAGAAAAGTCCTAACCTAGCTATTAAAGGGATAAAGAGTAGAGAGACATGCGAATAAGAAACCCACCAAATAGTACTGTTCAAAGTTCGAACCTTTTTTCGTTTTTTGTCAATTTTTTGGAACTATCACCATTGTATATAGCTCAAAGCAGGCCATCAAATCATCATAACGCACATGGACTTCGTTCTTGACCTTGTTCGTCCCTCAAATCACAACTTATCGAGATCATGACCTAATCTCATGCATGCATCGCCTTCCAACTCCAATTCCATAATTACCATTCTACCTCCATTGAAATCACCACGCAATGCATCAAAGCCGAGTGGTGGAGGATAAAGGCATTTCACTCTCTAACATTGCTTCATTAGGCTCCTCACGTGCCAACTCATCGGAGAACTCTTCGTGGCGGTCCAAGGCGGCCTCAGGCTGCTGTCTTTGGCTGCAAATACTGCTGCTAGATCCGTTCTCCACCACCACAATGGCTCCGAAATGCACATGGCGTTCTCCGTCGTCGACCGATGATTCTCGGCCGCCGGCAGACGACATCGCGACAACCTCGGATAACGGGGCCGGCTTCGGAGAGCCAGAAGGTTTACCATGATTGGGACGCTGCTGGGTTTGAACCCTGGGTTTGAAGCATCTATGCAGATAAATGAGAAACCAAAGGATCCACGGGATTGCGACTAAGATAAGGCCTACAATGGAGAACCATATTGGTGTAGCACCTTGTGAAGTTGGGAGGAAGATGTAGAGGGAAAGGAGGATTCCCCCACTGGTGCTGCATGCGAAGAACAACCCAGAGATTACGTATATTCTAACATCATCTTTTTTATCTCCCATTGAAAATGAGGACGAAGATTTGATGATGGGCGAGATGAATATGGGCCTCTCTCTCTCTTCCCTATTTTGTGTCGTTGGAGCTTTTCGAGGAAATCCAATTAATGTTAGACTGTTACAAAGGAGGACTCAAGTTGACGGAGTAAAAGCAGCAAAACGAATTTAATCGTTGTATAGCAAATTTGTTATACAATAAAAATTCATTGACAAAAAAATTTTAAACAAGCAAAATTAAAAAAAAAATTGTATAGGTTAAAAATTATATAACAGATACGCTGTATAGCATATAACCTATATTCAGAGATGGTTTCTTAGTCTAACTAATATTCATACGTAGTTATTTACTATCGTGGCCTTCTTAAATGTTAAAGAATAATTGGCCAGCAGGGTATATGGCGAGATAGAGAGTGACTGGCTTGGAGCTTTATTAAAATTGGAATTTCTCTTTACAAATAATTTCATTTAATTTGGTAGTAAAATTATTTTAAATTATTATTATTTTCTAAACTCTATTTGCAAGTAAAAAAACATTGTTGTTACATGAACAATATTAAATAGAAAAAGTCAATTTTTAAATAAAAATTTTCAAACATAAATTACATATTTACACAAAATTAAGTTTAACTATGATCAAGTTTTTAAAATTATGTTAATTCAAAATCAAATTTGTACAATTCTAATCCAAATACTTATATAGAGTAAAATATATACCATTTTGCTCTCACGTTATTTTTCATTTCCAATTTGATTCCTCACTTTTTAGTGTAATTTCAATTTATTTCTTATTTATTAGTCTATTCTCAATATGATTCCTTAGTAAAATGAAAGTTGATTCATTTGGTCCTACATTCTTAACCCAATTAAGACTGAATATACTAATATTTATATTAATAAGAAACTGAATTAATGATAAATTAATAAATGAAAAATTAAATTAAAAATAAACTAATAAGTAAAAAATTAAATTAAAAATAAAGATCAATTACTGCTCATATAACATATTAGTTAGATATGACCATGGGCATTGATATTTGGACATATTTGATGCGCATGATTCTATTTGAACCAAGACGCTTGGAGATTATTTAAATTGAGAAAAATTGAATATGGTCTAAATTTTTTTTCCTTTAGGTTCATTAATTAGCATTTTGACCCTTAAATTATTTATTTTATTTTAATTTGTTCAATTAATCTTTCTATGTGTTCAAAATATGTTACTATATTCATCTTTTATTGTTATATTTATTAAGATAAATAATTTAGTTATAGTTACACAGCATCCAAGGACAAACACATTAGGATTTGTTCACTCTGATACTTAAGACAAAACAATTAATGCTAAAAAGACTGCGCTGTCAAAGTTATTCATTCCATATATTTAAAACTTTAATTTTTTTTACAAAGTAAATGGGTCATGAGAATATGAATCCTGTGCGCCAGGGCGTTCCAATGTCAAATGGAGGACGCCTTCCCCCATACCCCCTCCCCCCAATCATTTAATATGGGCCCTATACCCTCTTGCTGGTCCCCTTACCCCCCACCCCTCCTCCTAAACCCATTGAAAAATTTAATTATTAATATTAATAATTTATATTTTTCTTAAAGTATATTATAAAATAAAGATATTAAAATATTAAAAGGAATATTTAAAATTTTTTAATTTATTATTATTAAAAAAATATCTTTATTAATAGAAAATTTAAAATAGTATTAATAATCAAAATACTAAATTTTTAACTAGTCAAATTTTTATAAAATCATTATCTTTTAACATAAGATCAAATTTAAAAAAGATTTAAAAATAATGTTAATAATTAAAATAAATCTATTGAAATTCTTAATAATTTAAATTTTTTATGTTTAATATAATTTGAAGTGATAATTGTGGAGGAAAAGAAAAAGAGGAGCTTGAGGTTCATAAAAGTGACAATTATAAAATTGAAATTTACGATTGAAAATACTTAATCTTTTTGTCTATGTAACACTCCTGAATTTACTTCTTAAAGAGTTTAATTTGAATGGAGAAGAATTTAAATTAGTTTTGTAAGATGGAGAAATATCAAATAAATCAACACTTTGTTTAAGTTTGAGGCTAGCAAAAGTGGTTAAGTCATGCTTACTAAGGAACCCAAGTTTGAAACACTCTATGTGTAGTTGAGAAAATTTTCCTTTATTTTTTCAAAATCTAACACATGTCATTTGCCTAAGAAATTACAAAAGTACCCCTATATTATTTTTTTTCTTTCTTTTCTTTTTCTTTGCCTCTCTTCTTACTTGTTGCTCTCTTGTTTGTTCATCTTCATTTAGCGTCTTCTCCATACCAACCCCCTCCTCCGCCTTCATCTACCATAGTTCCAGCCAAATGAGACTTCATGCCACCTCCTCGACCATCGTCGGCGTCCTAGTGATCGAAATTTGCCATCAATTTGATGAAAAATCTTCCTCCATGCCTATTCAATGTTAAGGTGCTTGAGGGAGAGTTTGAGTGTGATTGAATAGTAATTTCTCCAAGTTGTGTTTTGCTTCTTCCATTTGGTGAGTAATTTGTCATTTCCCCTCCATTCTTGGTGCTCAAATTTGAAATCTTGACCCCTAATTTCAATATCTTATTTCAGCTACTAGAGTTTCATAAGAAGGGAAATTAAGCGTAATTAGTAAGAAATTTCTTTAAACTGACTTGTGTTTCTGCTTACGGTTGTAAAACTCATTATTTTCCCCTAATTATTGAGCTCAATTTCAAGATTACACTTTAGATTTGAAAGCCGCATCCCTCTTCAATTTTAGCAAAATTACACATGATTAGGTAAGTATTTCATGAAATTACCTTAGAGCTTTGGTTCTTTGATGAACTTTGATTATTTTTCCTCTAATTTGAACATTGAATTCCATGATTTTGGCTCTTAATTTTGCATCCCTCCATGGCAATAAATTAAAGAGCTTAAAAGGTCAGATAATTCGAATCTTGGGTCTCTTAGGCATCAATAAACCTCAAGAAAAAAGGATTTAAGCTATTGGAATTTTCGAATAAGGAAGGTAAGATGAATATCTTGACTTTTTGTTTTTAAGGGCTCTATTTTCGATATGAAGGGGAAGGAATTTTGTAGTTATGACTAAATGACAATAAATAATAATTTAATTTAGTGACCCAACTTGAATTTATAAATAGCATAAATCCCAAACTAGCTTGATATAGTTAGGCAACTTGTTGCTAGGGAGAAGAATTTATTTTGGATATATATATATATATATATATATATATATATATATATATAATGACTACATACATGTGAATAAAAAATTAATTGAATAAAGAAAAATTAAACAAATGATAATAATAATAATAATAATAATAAATAATTTAACACAAAATTTAAGAAAAAGAGAAGAAATTGTTATTATTGGGGCAAGTTGACTGGTTAATACCTCACTTTAAGATTAAGAAAACTTGATACTCACAAATTAGACTAGTATTGGATTAGGTATTGGGAAGTATATTTGAATTAAGGAAAATAATTTACTGGAGAAGTTAAATTTGTGTTACTTATTATTATAGAGCTATAGCCTATAGGCATTGTGTTAAATTTTGTATAAAATATATTTTTAAAAAATAAAATTTAATTATTTTAAATATAATATATATTAATATTTTAAATCCTTTTTAATACATAATAAAATTTTGATGAAGAAATAAAAAGACTAAATTATTTCTAACATCTCACAATTTATCTTGTATATCTTAGAATCTATTATTTTTCAACTAGATATAATTCTGTATGAAAATATAATAAAAAATATTAATTTCTTTATTTTTAAAAATAATACATTTTTATTTTTAAAAAATATATTGTATAAAAAATTTAAGATCCTTATTTCATTACAAGAGAAAAAATTGCCTCCAATTTACTAGAGAAGATCTAAACTCCTATAGGCATTGGTTTTGTGATAAAGTGAAATAAAAAAAGAGACAGTACAAACACAATTGTTGTGTGTGCTCCCTCTATGTTTAAAATATTTTATAAAATTTGACAATCTATTTATTGAAATTTATTTTATACAATATGAGATTGAACATTTATTATTGAAAACTAAATTGATAGGGAAGTTGTCTTTAGAAGCTAAATTATTAATGTACTTTTAAATGTATCAAAATATTTGTATATGATTTTTTCTAGCTCACTTTGTCTTGTTTGTTGTCATTGTGATTGCCACTAAGATTAAAATTGAATCTATCAATTTCGGAGATGTTTTCAACATCACTGAGCTGTAGGTAATTTAACAGGATTTGAAAATTGTTATTCTTCATAAAGTTAGATAAGAAAAAGAATTAAATAGATAAATTGTTAAACATCTCATTAAATATAACATTTTTTCAATATTAAAAACTGATTTTGATCATATCATAATTATTAAGATGTTAGGTCACATTAATTTATAATTTTAAGTATAACTATTTTAATTAAAACTGAGCAAAGTTGACTAATAAGTTTTGAGTATTTTTAATCTCAAATTTCATTCTTATAACTCTCACTTCTATGAAGCCTCAAGCTCCTCCTCTTTTCCTCTACAATTCTTACTTCAAGGTATTGAAAATATTTTTATACTTCAAAATTATAAATTATTAAAAAGTTCAACAGAGTATTTTGATTATTAACATTATTTGTAAAACTTTTTATAAAATGATACTATTTTGATAAAAATTATTTTCTTTTACTACTAATGAAATGAAGATTTTAAAAATATTTCTTTTAATATTTTAATATCCTTATTTTATACTATATTTTTATTTAATAATATTTATTTTAATATAAATTTTATAAATTATTATTATTAATTAGAAATTTTCTTTTAGTGGAGTGGGGCGGGGTTTAGAAAGAGGGGGTATGGGGGGTTATGGGAATGGGGGGTAGGGGCCGTGAGTCTGGATCAGTAGATTGAGGGTCATTGTATCTTAATCTAATAACTTTCAATATATTATATAATTTTTAACTAAAATATAAAAATAAATAATTTTTCAAGAAAAATAATAATATGTAAAGACATATTAATATTTGAAATCTTTTTATACATAATAAATATCTTGTTGAATAAAAGTAAATAAATAAACATTTGCCAATGTAAGGAGGTGTAAGATATAAAAAATATACTATAAACTATGAGGAGATATTTATTTATTCTATTCAACAAGATATCATTTTGTATAAATAAATATTTTAAATATTATATGTCTTTGCATATTATCATATTTTATATAAAAACTATTTATTACATTTACACTAAAATTTGTATGGTAGATTGAGGGCCCTCAATCTAGTGGTAATGATCCGGACTCGGGGTGCTCCAATCTATCGGTAGATTAGGTAAAACATTTAAATATTTAGGGTGAATAATTTTGACAACCCAATATTTCTAGCATTAATTGTTCTAATTTAAATATTAGAGTCAGAAAACAAACAATATAGAGTATTCATGTGATTTCACAAATGTCATTTTCAAAGTGCTTCAAAATGGTCCATAAACTTTTGTTAGAGCACTAAAATGTTCCTTTAATTTTTTTAGTGTTTTAAAAATCGTTCATTGAATGCATATGGAACCATAATAAAGAAAAATAAACCATAGCCACGAATGATGAAAATGAAGTAACATGTAGACCATGAAAGAAAAGATTATCTAAAAAATAATTGTTTGGTATGAAATAAATAATTAAAAGTGTGTTTGGTTTAATATTTAAAAAATTATTTACTTTACAAAATGTCTCTTTTGACTTGATGTTGGATTCTTTTTTTCTTATATCATGTTTGTTCTCTAGACAATTTTTTTATTTTTGCCATAAGTTCTCTAGACATTGATTGCATGCAAATGATAAAGAAAAAAAAATCTTTATACATTGAATAGGAACTATATTAAAGGATAATTTTATTTTTTAAATAAAAAATTTGAAATATAAATTATATTTATTTTTAACTAAAATTAAATTTACAACCAAATTTGTACTACTCGAATCCAGCTCTAAACTAAATTTGGTGATTTTTTTCACTATTTATATTTGGTGTCATCTCAAATATCCAACATCAGAAACAAAATCGAATCCCAAAACTTTCCCGTAATTAAAATATATCCAAAAAAATCAGAATGCCATGTAATAGATATTGGGTATCATATATTGGTTATCGGCTACACGATATTCTTAATATCCACCCAACAAAACAAAAATTCCACAAGTAGTGTGACATAATTACGTAACAAAGCTAATTAATTACATACGAATTAATAAGAAAAGAATAAAAAAACTTACCTTATGGTACAAACATGATTAAAACAAAACTTTAAGTAAAATATGAGACGAGAATATCAATCTACAAGACCCTTACTTGATTGAGAGAGAAAGAAAAAGAAGAATTGATAGTGTATTAAGAATTGTTTGATTAGTCTTAAAAGACTAATAATAATCTTATTTATAAACACTTCAATCTCCTTCAAAATAAAATAATGAGGCCTACAATTAAACCCAATAATCTCTCTCTTCCTATTAGTAATCTAATAGGATAATTACTAATTAAGTCTGGATAGTAAGTTGCGGTCTTTACCCGACAGGACAGTAGATAATCCAATTCATTACTAATTATCCATTAATGATATGAACCCAATTGATTCTTGATTTAATCTAACTATATTAATTGCCCAATTAATTAGCTAGGATATATATTGGCCTAATAACAAACTAATGTTATTCCATAATAATAACAAAATTTATTCTAACAATCACCCACTTGGATAACATTAAACAATTATTAAGTCAATTTTAAAGACCATAGAATTATGAACTTAATCACTCACATAAACACATGGATGTGCACATATATTAAATCATGCAAGATTCAAAAATGAAACCACATAAAGATAACTCGATCTGATAGAAAAACAAGTGATATTAACATCGTCATGAATTAGTTTTACTATCTATATAGAATGGAATATGAAATAATATCTTAGTGTCATATTACACCACAAATCCCCTTAAGGAATCAATTTATACTCCCACTAGACCAAGGTTTCGTCAAGGATTCAAGAAGACCCATATGAGTTACTTGATTTTGAAATACTAATATGGGTAAGCCTTTGGTACATAGATCCGTAAACATAGGTTCACCATGAATCAATAACATTGAATATGATTTCCATTCTAAATTATATCCCAAATTTGGCACAACCAAGAACATTGAATTCGATAGGGAAACAAATGTTATAAATGCCATAATGTATCAAAGTGTACCTTAAGAACACAACTAAGACTCCCACTGAAACAAGACATCAAAATTCTCATAATACCAAAGAGTAAGAAGTCTTTAAAACTCTAATGTGTGAGTCTTGGTAAATGGATCAGCCAAAGTGTTCAATATGAGTATGAGGTTCACATATCTTCTCTCCGACAAACAAGAATTATGAATTAAAAGTTCAATGTAATTGAAATTTCTATAATTTTGAGAAAAGCCTATAACAAAGTCACTATTGCAAAAATGGTCAAGACTTAAAACATGTACACAATATGAAAAAAATTTATTTCCTTGACCATATTCCCTAGCAAATTATCATAGTAAAACACTCGACATACTCTTCACTCATATATATGAGGTAGCTACAAATATCCATTTGACACTTTTTAATAGAATAACTTCTCCAAACATCATGAAGATGCATGAAAAATTTGAAACAACTATAAGTGTTCATTGACACTTCACAACAGAACATGTATTCAAAAACAACATTAAGATGTAAATAGAGTTTGAGTAACTGTAGAGATTCTCATGATACTTTTCAACAAGACAGTTCCTCCAGGACATCATAAAGATATATATACAAGTTGAGGTAGTTATAAGTGTCGACTTAAGCATACATCATGCTGCCAACAGCAAAAGCAAATGGAAATTTCTTTCCATCTTAGTCCTCTCTTTGTTACATTAAGGACTTAAGAGGTTTAAATGATTTATGTCACCTATCTGAATAGGTGCACCATAAAAGGAACGAGAGTGCATTATGAATTCTATGAGCATTCAGTCAATAGGAGTTTCTTGAGATAAATTGGAAAGATATAAGACCTATCATAATAGAATTGAATTCCAAGAATACATGAGGTCTCATTAAGAATTATCATGTTGGGTTAATACTAAAAGGTTAACATTATAAAGAGGTTAACGTCACTTCAACCTAATAGTATGTCATTTAACTTACATTACAAAAATAAAATTGTAGCTATAAATAATCTCATCAAACTCGAGACAATATTTCCCAAGACTTGTTTCAACTCAAGATTAATCATTCAGTTTGTACATCAAGTGCTTAATCCATGATAAAACCATCCACTGAGATTTGTTAATCTCTTATCAAAAGTTTAATTAACTTTATAATCATTCCAAGAGTGTCTTCTAATGGACACTAACGAAAGGTATAGGAACAATGAATTCCTTTTACCTCATTACAATCACCATGATCATATTAGGCTTGAAATTATTTTCATATCTTTATTAGTTTATTAAGTCTTGAAGGTCCACTCATAATCACAAGTTTGACAAGGCTCCAAATGTCAATTCAAAAATTTTTAAACATGGTGTGAGATTATGACTGACTTTTATAAAAATGGTAACATATATAAAGCGTAAGTCATAACAAAATATGTTTTTCAAATAAACCATGCTAATAGCTAGAAATTTTAGGGATCTAACATATCATACTATAGCATAGAAGCATGATAAGGAGTTAAGGTTACAAACTTTCATGTTAGTGGTTAACTTAATAGTCTTGGATTCTCACTTGTCCCTCAGTACCTAGCTCTAACAAGAATAACTACTTTTAATACAGTCTATGCAAAATCCGAAAGTTAATATTGTATGAAATAATATGTTCAATCAGTCTCATCAACTTTTCTTTCCAGAAATATGACTCAAATAATTAGCCCATAACACTTAAGAGTATTATAATATCAAATCCAATGATGGAATCGTGAAATTTAAAAGAAAATTAGAACTATAAATTCAACAATGTTAAATTCAGATTAGCTAGAGTCAGAGAGACAATCCATGATCTAATTACTATAAAAGATCTATTGCCCTTACAAGGTTCCAAAATAGACAACTTAAATATTACATCAACTCGATACCCACTATTCTTTTCACTAATTAGGTTTTGGGCTTTTAGTTCATGGTAAACTTACATTTAACTCTTAACTGGATCCTTAATCCAATGATTCACTGTGAAGTATTACCTATTTCTTTTGAGTTTATCCTTTTAAGGAATAACCTCAATCAATTCATTGACTATCCATTTATCTAACTGCGAATGGTATAAAGCCTTCAATAGTTAAACTACAACAGGAGATACACAAAAGTGTGTTAGACATGAGGTTTATCTCCTGAGACATGATTAAAGGATTTCAATTTTATGATAACGTACATAAGTTTCAATATGAATTCTTTGAACATCAAACACTCCTTCAAATTGAGTGTTTTCTAATTGGGAGACGTTCATGATTTTTCTCAAGCCTTAACAAGTTTCTTAAACTGTCTCCTGAGTGGCCTTTACATATTCTACTATTGTTTCCATTAATGACTTCACACACATGCATTATAATTGGGTGGTGTTACAATTCAAAAAAGGTTTTTCAAGACAATGGAATTGTTGCTAAGTGCAATAGATATATTCACCCTAGGGCTAATGCCATTATTACAATTGTTAAAACATATTTTAGGGACTTTTTAAGTCATTATAATTTGTCCGACTAAAGGTTTTCACTGTTGATAGTAGCTATAAACAAAAGTTGAGGTAACAAAATTAGGAGACACGTATTATGTGTATGCATATAATTATAAAACAAAGTTTCCTCCAAAAGGCTTAGCTTATGCAACTACATTAATAAAATTGTTTATCATAATCCCATCTAAGGGTCTTATATTACAATAAACTAAGAAACTCATTATACATCAAAAGGCCTATACAACCAAATGTCTTTAACATCTTCATACCGATAGGGTACAAGAAATATTAAGACATCAATTTAACTAACCCTCCATAATATCAAATCACATTATTAGTGCTACATTGATAAGGTGTATCCACTACTGATGTAATTTACCAGCAATAAATATACAATATTAATTTTGAGATGGATGCCTCAATTTAATAACCAATAACCCTACAACTGGTCCCACGATAGGTGAGCTCACAATTACAAGGTGTCAATTGCCCAAGTGATCTTCTAATGTGAGCATAGATGACAAGAGGCACGATGCTTGAATGATGATATGAATTTTCCTCTAGGTCCAATTTTAAGATTGAGAGCCAAGAAGTTCAAGGAATTGCTGCAAATTTATGTAGAAAAATTCTTAGAGAATGCAAAAGAAAATCACTTGGATGGCTTGGGATTTGAGAAGGAACCAATTCATTCATTTAAGTCATGTCCAGCTCAAATGAAGGCCTAACTCGTTTGGGTTATATCATCCAGAAATATTGCTATTGAAATAAGTGTTTTGGACCATATTGTAATTAATTTGGGGCTAGGATGTATAGGGTTACATATTGGGCTTCTATTTTAATGTCTGAAGCTATTTTTAGCATCATTTGACCCAACTTATTGGAGGCCCAAGGTTGCATTTCGAATTAGGATTTCTTAGGGGATTTGAAGTTATAAAAAGGCTTAAGCTCAACCTTGTAAGACATCAAGTTTCATTCTATCAAAGAAACTCTTTAGTTTCCTTCTTGGCTTGGCCAAAGCTCTATAAGGGAAGATAACTTATCTTCTTCTATTATAACAAGAATTAATTCTTAGCAAGGTGATCTTTTGAGGTAAATTCATTCTTGTTTTTAATCAACTTATCATTTGCATTTTCATTTACATATATCATTTGAGGGTTCAATAGGTTGGGGATTCATTCTATTTCATGTTTTTGCCATAGTATGTGTTCTAGGAGTTTCAGGTTCTTCACAACCTTAGGGTTCCACATCATTTGGTATTAGAGCTTGGACTGGGGTAAATTCTTATTTAGCTTGATTATTGTTTATTGTTCATTCTCTTTTGGTCTTAATCTTGACCAGATTGTTTCATCTGTTACTAATATTTGTTCATCAGTGTATTTCCTTCTGATCTTGCTTCTATATTCTTATTTTCTTGAACCTATCATAGAGTGTTTCTAGAAAAACCAAAAAAAGAAAAGAATATCTTTGCTCATTCTGTTTTAATTCCATCTTCACCAGATTATTCCTTATGCTATTGTTCATCTATTATCACTTTTTGTTCATTAGAAAATTTTCCTCTGTATTCTTGTTTTCTTTGGAAAACAAATGAAAAAAAAAAAAAAAGTCTGAAAGTGTTGAGTGTTTTGTACAAAAGTTAAAACTAAAATTATCTTTTGAAGACTTCTAATGAGTGAATGTTGGAGTTGGTAGCCTACCACAAGAATATAAAAATTTTGAATGCACCTTGGAGTAGCTGTCTAACTTAGGAATCCAACGGAATTAGGGTTACTATTTCATTTTTTCTTAAAAAAAAAACATAAGGTAAAAAAAAAAAAAAGGTTGTATTGTTAGAAAAAAATTGGTAAAGGTTACTATGCAAACAATCAAACTTTGTAAGCTGTTATAAGTATATCTTCATTTTTCTTTCACATGCCTTCTATAGTTTGATTTTGTCATTCTTATATCATTCCAATGCCTTTAGTCCACAATCTTTTTTATTCCCTTCCATTCATTTAATTTGCAAAAGAGGTCTATCTTGTGTGGAAATATATTCTGAAGTGCAATCGAGGACAACAAGCTTTAGTGGTATATAGGCTTGAGTGTTGATTAGCTTAAGAGAGGTAAAATCCAAAATCAGTGTGGCACATGGGTGAATTAAACACCCCTAAGTGTAAACACGTGAGGAAGTGTGCTACTTACCAACCTATTTTATTTTATTTTCTTAGTTTTTATTCAGATTAAGAATTATGAGTAGTTTTAGAGAAAATAATGAAGTTGATATGAAGCTATTTATAAAGGCTCTAAACATGAGGTTGGATAATTTAGTCATTAAGTATGTCAAGACCTACCTGAAGGCCTCCATTTGTTGAAGAATGAGAACCTGATCGTGATGATGCAAATTCCATGAGAACTAGAAGATATAAGGTATAAATTAAAAGAAATGATAATAATCTCAATGCTATCAAGATGAGCATTCCTCCATTTAAAGGTAAGAATGATGCTGAAACTTATCTTGAATGGGAGAGGAAGGTTAAGATGATATTTTCATGCCATAATTATTCAGAGGAGAAGGTCAGGTTAGTTGCAGTTGAATTTTCAGATTATGTTTTAGTTTGGTGGGGTGAACTTGTAAAGTCTAGAAGGAGAAATAGTAAGGATCCGATTGAGACATAGGTTAAGATGAAGAGAGTGATGAGAAAGCGATTTATGCATTCTTATTATTATAGAATAAAACATCAAAAGCTATAAAGGCTTATTCAAAGATCAAAGTCAGTTAAGGATTACCACAATGAAATAGAGATGCTAATAACAAAAGCTAATATTGAGGAAGATGAAGAAGTGACAATGTCTAGATTTCTTGCTGGTTTGAATAAAGAAATTGTTGACGTGGTAGACTTGTACCCTTATGTAGAGATGGAGGATTTAGCTAGTCTAGCCATGAAAGTAGAGAGGCAACAAAAACAAAAAGAGTTCTACAACGTCATTTCCAAATTCTAGCAGTAAGTGGAGCTCAAAATAGAGTAAAGATTACAACAAAAGGAAAAGACCAAGTCTGGATTCAAGAGTAAATACCAATGAAGCATATAGGGGCAAGGTGAAAAATACTTTAAATTTTTTTAAAAAAAAATAGTACTTTTAATCTACCTTCTAAACATAGAGAAATTAAATGTTTTAAGTGTTAAAGGCGTGGTCATTATGCATCTGATTGTCCTAATCGAAAGACCATGCTTATTAGGGGAAATGAAACTATTTCTGAATCTAAACATGATAGTGATCCTAATGATAACTTGAGTATATTATTGTTCATATGTTGATGAGGATGTTAAATATGTTGTGCAAGGTGAATCTTGAATGACTAGACATGCGTTAAATTTGACTATTAAGGAAGAAAGCTTAAAACAAAGGGAAAATATATTCCAAACCACATGCTTGGTAGTGGGAAAGTCTATAGCTTGATCATAGATGGTGGTAGTTGTACTAATATAACTAGTACATACTTGGTAGAGAAGTTGGGTCTAGGGTGTCAAAAGCACTTCAAACCATATAAGCTTTAGTAATTGAATGAAAGTGGAGAGTGCAAGGCTACTAAGCAGGTTATTGTCATTTTCCATTATCAAATAAATTGATGAAGTAAGGTGTGATGTGGTACCTATGCATGCTGGACATGTTTTACTATGTAGGCCTTAGCAATTTGATAGAAGGGCAATTCATGATAGATTCACAAATAGGTACACATTTAAGATGAACGGTTGCAAGATCACACTTGCACCGATGACACCATCTAAAATTTAGCAAGACTAACTCAAAACACAACTTTGATAAATGAGTGCAAAGAATGTGAGGGTTCCAAACGGAAAGAGAGAAAATAGGCCAAGAGTTTAAAGAATAAAGAAAAAGGCCCAATAGTGAGTGACTGCATGAGTAAGGAAAAGAAAGTAAGATGTGCAAGATATAAGAAGTTAGTTCTTGAAAAGCAAGAAAATAATGCAAAAGGTGAGGGAAAGAAATTGATAGGGGTGAAAAACATTGTTATTTTGTAAAAGAAAGAGAAATAAAAAGTGCATACTTAGGAAAAAGAGCTTTAATCCTCATTTGGTTCAAAGAAACTTTGTTCACTAGCACTAACATTGATTCAAATTTATCTAGTATGTTTACGAGTTTAATACAAGAGTATGATGATGTGTTTTTTGAAGAGGAATCTCATGGGTTACCACCATTTAGAGGGATTGAACATCAAATTAATTTCATCCTCAAAGCGCAAATTCCTAACGGGACAGCTTATTGAAGTAATCTCAAGGAAACAAAGGAGTTGCAAAGGTAAGTAAATGAGTTGTTCACAAAAGGGTACATGAGGGAAAGCATGAGTCCTTGTAATTTTCCTATCTTGTCAATACCAAAGAAAGATGTAACTTAGAGGATGTGCGTGGATTGTAGGGCGGTCAACAAAATCATTGTAAAGTATCGTCATCCTATTCCTATATTAAATGATATGCTGGATGAATTGCATGGTGCATGTGTTTTCTTTAAAATTGATTTGAAAAATGGCTATCATCAGATTAAGATGAAAAAAGGTAATGAATGGAAAATTGCGTTTAAGACAAAATATGGATTGTACAAGTGGTTAGTGATGCCTTTTAGGTTATGTAATGCACCCAATACATTCATGTGCTTAATGAATCATGTCTTGCAAGAATTTCTTGAAAAATTTGTTGTTGCCTATTCTGATGACATTTTGATCTATAGCAAGAGCTTAGATGATCATACCTGCATGTTAAGGTCGTTTTAAAAGTGCTTAGGAAGGAGAAATTATATGCAAATCTTAAGAAATATGCTTTTTATATGGATAAAATTACATTCTTAGGTTTTGTTATGAGTTCGAAAGGAGTTGAGGTTGACTCGAAAAGGTGAAGGCTATCCACGAATGGTCAACGCCTAAGTCTGTTGAGGTTAAGAGCTCCCATGGTTTGACAAGTTTCTATAAGTAATTTATTAGAGATTTTTCTACTATCGCCACCTCACTAAATGAAATTGTTAAAAAGAGTGTTGGATTTAAATGGAAAAAAGGAAAAGAAGATGCATTTAACACTTTGAAGAATAAATTATGTTTTGCGCCTATTTTGCGAGTACTTGATTTTTTTGAAACTTTTGAGATTGATGTGATATTTCTGGGATTAGTCTGTGGACTGTTTTGATGCAAGAAAACTAACCCATCGCATATTTCAATAAAAAGTTGAGTGGACCGACTTTGAATTACTCCACTTATGATAAAGAATTCTACGCCTCGGTAAGAGCTCTTGGCGTTTGGGTACATTACTTACTGCCTAAGGGGCTTGTCATCCATAATGATCACTAATCACTAAAATACTTGAAGAGGTAAGGAAAGTTGAGCAAGAGGCATGCAAAATGGGTGGAATATCTAGAAACACTTCTCTACGTGATTAAATACAAGCAAAGGAGAGACAATGTTGTAGCTGATGCACTTTCAAGAAGTTATACTTTGATTTCTATGTTTAGCTCAAAGCTACTTGGATTTGAGCATTTGAAAGAATTGTATTACAATGATTCTGATTTTAGTGAAGTGTATCAAGCTCATGAACATGTTGCATTTACCAAGTTTTATAGGCATGAGAGATTTCTCTTTAAAAGTAAACAACTATGCATTCCTACATGTTCTACTAGAGAATTGCTTGTGAGGGAATTGTATGGTGGTGTGCTAATGGGACATTTTGGTGTTCAAAAGATTTTAAACAAGCTTACTGAACATTTATATTGGCTAAATATGAGAAAAGATGTCAAAAGAGTTTGTGCTAAGTGTATCACATGTAAACAAGCTAAGTTTAAGTCTAAGCCACATGGCTTATATACACCTTTGCCTGTTCCAACTAAACCTTGGACTGATACATCAATGGATTTTGTTTTGGGACTACCTAGGACCAAAAGGGATAAAGACAACATATTTATTGTAGTTGATAGATTAAGTAAAATGGTTCATTTTATTGCTTGCCATAAAATAGATGATGCAACAAACATTGCAGATTTTTTCTTCAAGGAAGTGGTTAGACTTCATAGTGTGCCAAGAACCATAGTTTCTGATAAGGATGATAAGTTCCTTAGTCATTTTTGGAAAGTCTTATAGGGAAAGCTTAATACTAAGCTTAATACTGATGGTCAAATTGAAGTGGTAAATAGGACATTAGGAATCATGTTGCATGCTATTGTGGGAAAGAATTTAAAAAACCAAAAAAGATTGCTTGCCATTTGTTGAGTGTGCATATAATTGAGTTGTACATTCTTCCATAGGTTTTTCACCATTTGAAATTGTGTATGGTTTTAGCCCATTAACTGTATTAGATTTGATGTATTTGCCTTCGAGTGAAATTGCTAACTTAGATGGAAAGAAGAATGTTGAAATGATTAAAGTAATGCATGAAAAAGCACGTGAGCATATTGAAAAGAGGAATTGCTTGTATGCTCAAAGAGCCAATAAGAGTCTAAAGTAAGTTATTTTTCAACTAAAAGATTTGGTTTTGGTGCACTTGCAAAAGGAGAGGTTTCCACAACAAAGAAAATTAAAACTTAATGCACGGGGTGATGGACCATTTTAAGTACTAGAAAGCATGAATAACAATGCATTCAAAATAGATTTGCTAGGGGAGTACAATGTAAGTGCCACTTTTAATGTTTTTTATCTTTCTCCATTTGATTTTGATTTAGATTTGAGGTCAAATCTTTTTTAGGAATGACGGAATGATGTGAGCATAATGACAAGAGGCACGATGGCTTGAATGATGATATGAATTTTCCTCTGGGTCCAATTACAAGACCGAGAGCTAAGAAGTTCAAAGAATTACTACAAATTTATGTGGCAAAATTCTTAAAGAATACAGAAGAAAATCACTTGGATGGCTTGGGCTTGGAGAAGGAAATCCAATTCATTCATCTAAGTATGTCCAACCCAAATGAAGGCCTAATTCTTTTGGGTTATATCATCTAGAAATGTTGCTACTGAAATAAGTGTTTTGAACCATATTGTAATTAATTTGGGCTTAGGATGTATAAGGTTACATATTGGGTTCTATTTTAATGTCTGAAGCTATTTTTAGCATCATTTGACCTAACTTATTAGGGGCCCAAGGTTGCATTTTGAATTAAGGTTTCTTAGAGGGTCTGAAGTTTATAAAAAGGCTTGAGTCACAACCTTATAAGACATCAAGTTTCATTTTATCAAATAAACTCTTTAGTTTCCTTTTTGGCTTGGTCATAGCTCAACAAGGGAGGATAACAAGTCTGCTTTTATGGTAACAAGAATTAATTCTTAGCAAGGTGATCTCTTAAGGTGAATTCATTCTTGTTCTTAATCAACTTATCATTTGCGTTTCCATTTGCATATATCATTTAAGGGTTCAACAGGTTAGGGGTTCATTCCATTTCATGTTCTTGTCATAGTGTGTATTCTAAGAGTTTCAAATTCTTCATAACTTTAGGTTTCCACATTGTGAACACCCTATTCCTAATTACATGATTATTTAATTGATTCACCAATCAATTAATAACTAAGCAAATGAGAAAAATGAATAATGACCAAGATTCAAATGATATCCTCAATTGTGGACAAGTTGAAATTGAAAATAAACAATAGGGAAACTTTAAGACAAGCAAAATAAAAATCCAAAAATACAAGAATTAATTAATAATAATAAATTAAAGTAAAAATCATGGAAAAAAGAAAAATAGTAAAAAAAAACATAAAAATAGAAAGTAAAAATAAATAACAAAATAGATTAAAAGGAAAAAAAGTCAAAATGGAAGAAAGAACAAGTAAGCATTGGGCAACAGAAGCTTTCTCTTCTCTCAGTCCATAACTTACACAGAAAAGGAATATAACAGACAAAGAAAGTGATGTGAGATAGGGGAGCTCAAGGGAGATTAAGGTTGAATAGTAAAGAACAAAAGGTTGTAGAAAAGGGTAAAAGGGCTCGGTGGAAAAGGGTGATATAGAAAGGGGAGAGCACGGGAATGAAGGGGAGGAGATCATGGAGAGAATAGAAGAAGGAGAAGATAGTGAGAAGAGAAGCTCTCTGGGAGAAAGCGAAGGCGGTACTGAGAGAAGAAGAAGGAAAGGCAAAGTGAGAATTACTCCAAAATAAAAATAAAAAAAGGGTTCATTTTACTTGTTATTCACAATTAACAATCCTAAAAAAATACATTTTATTATAATCTTGCTTTCAAAATTAAAATAAAATTCAAAAATTCAAAAAAAAATTAATAAGCCCAAAATTAGAGATAAAGGTTTATTTTGCTTGTTGTTGGTAATTAAAAAATCCTAAAAAAATACTTTTTATTATAATTTTGTTTTCAAAATTAAAACAAATTCCAAAGGCCCATAAAATCAAAAGCAAGATTATAAAAAGAGCAAGAGAGTGAGATCAAACTGATTTTGTAAATAAAAAAACACCAATAAAATTCCAATTCATTTTGTTTAAGAAAATCAGTTTGATGTCAAATATCTTGTTCTTCTTGCAAAAAAAAAAAATCCCTAGCTAGCAAATACCTTTTTTGGTCAAACTATGTAGATTTAATCCTTATTACAACGTACGTAAGTCCTAAACTTTCATCCTAGGTCAAATTTGCCCTTTGTAAATATCTATTTGTTTACTTTCATTATTGTTATTTTTGTCTTCTTTGTTTAACAAGCATGCATGTCAATAAAGGGTAATCAAGATAAATTTAAAACCATATTATATTTCATTTGACTAATTTAAGGTAACCATGCATATGGATTGGTGTTGTGGGGTGCTTAACACCTTCCCCACAGACTCTTAAACTTATCTCTATTTTCGCAGACTGCTTTGCCTTTTCCTTTTGTTTTAAATTGGTTTTCCATTAAAAATTTTGTGGCGACTCTAGTAAATTGATTTTCAAAAATCATTTGGGAATCAATTTATACCTTTTTTATTATTTTTGCCAAAAGATCGATTATGACACACATCATCTTCACAACAAGTAAAATCACTTAATTCTAAAAGCAAGTAAACAATAATACTTTGGATCTTATTTTACTTCAGAAGATGCATGATTGACTACTAAGAATATAAAACTAATCATGCTTTTAATATCTAATTTTGTTTAAATTAGAGAACATCTAAATAGATAATATTAGGTTATATATAGTTACCATTCTTGAACGTAATAATGACTTCAAACTATCTTCATTAGTCTATTGTATGAAGCCCAAAACTAAGTTTCTCGAATTTTGAAGGTCCTTAAGTGAATGTAAAACTATAATTTATTAATGAGATTAGTTTATTTTTAATTCAAAGTGGTTATACGTAAAACTATATGTTAATGTGATATGATATTATAGTAAGGGAACAATAACTAATGTCTTTTATTCGAAATATAAATGATAGTACAATAACTAATTTATATTTATAATGTCTCTATATATAATCATACAAATAATGATAACCATTAACCATGTGTTCTATTTCAAATTCTAAATAATAAATAAAATTGCTTAAGATTTTAAAAGATTCATTATGTCTAATACGTTCAACTTTAAAAAAATAAATAAAATTCTAAAAAAAATCAATTAAAAATAAGTTTAAACTTTTTAAATAAAATTCAATCCAATATTTTGAAGTTGGACCCGAAAATTAGATTTAGAATCAAATATAAAAGCCGAAGATTAAATGTAGAGCCAAATAGCTCCAAGGATCTTCAAGAAATTCTTGGCCAAAATGCTTAATTTCCACACCTCTGGAAACATTGACAAGTATCTAGGTTTGGAAATGTACCCCGGTAGGAAAAGGACCAAAGTGTTTAAGGGAATTGTGGAAAAGATAGACAAAAAACTTCAAGCTTGGAAGTCCAAGCTCTTTTCCCTAGCTAGCAGGCTTACCCTTATCAACTCTATAATCAACTCAAGTCTAGTCTATGAACTTTCTTGCATACACCTTCCCCCAAGAAATACTGTAAACAAATTAATTCCAAAATAGTAAACTTCTACTGGAGGTTCAAAGATTAGAAGCTAATAATGCACCTCTCCAACTGGCATACCCTATGTCAATCAAAGATTAAGGGAGGTCTTGGCATTAGAGATACACATGACTTAAACTATGCCCTACTGTTAAAGCAAACATGGAAGGTCAATCAAGGAGAAAACTACCAAGGCATCCCAGGTATTATTGCCAAAAATTTTAAAGATGATAAAGCCAGAGACTTGGCCCACAAAACATGCTCCTCTTGGCTCTAGGAAAGGATTTCCAAATCCAAAGATCTTATAATAGATAATCTTAAATGGAAAGTTGGCACTAGAGAAAATATTCCTCTAAATCATTGGCTATAGCTGAAACCCAGACAAGACAAGATCTTCCAAGAGTTAAAGTTTTCAAACCTTATTAACCATGATGGACAGTATTGGGATAAGTCGAAACTCAGGGATTTATTACCGCTTGAAAGTCAAGAAGTCATTGAAAAGATTAGCTTCTCTATGACTAGTCTAGCAGATAGAATGATTAGGAAAGGTACTCCAAAGGGGTCTATGCTGTTAAAGATGACTATAATCTTTTATCTGAAAACTCTCGGTACTCTAATAACAGGCTTAACTGAAAGGAACTTTGGAAACTTAAACTCCTCTATAAGACTAATAACTTCGCATGGAAAGTTTTAAAAAAGGAAATTCCCATTGGAGAGGTCCTGAAAATTCATCACGTCCTTACTTCCCCAGGTTGCATTTTCAGTGGAAAGGAAAATGAAACCATTGACCACCATTTTATGAGGTGCCAATTTGCAAGAGCAGTCTAGTTCACTTACCCTCTAGGACAAAAATTTAAGGCTAACACTCTAAGCGTAATTTCTTAGCTAGAGAGCTAGTTTTCTCAAGATCAAAATACCTTGGTAAGCCAATAACATGTTTCTAACTACATAGTATCAATTCTTTACTACATTTAGAAGGTCAGGAATGTAGTGATCCACTTAGGTACACCCTAAAATCCCTTAAAACACTCTGAGACAAATTAGCCACGCCCTAAGCCATGCCCAAGTTCACATGATTAAACCCAAGTACAGGCAAGAGAAAGAAAACCTTATGGAAGCTCAAATCTATAGTAGCCAACAAGGAGGGACTATTCACCTAGATATAGGTAAAAGGGCAAAAAGAAACAAGGCTTCCATTTATTACTACACCATTCTTCTTAGCAACTCCTACCTTCTCAACCATGGCTGGATGAATAACTATCCTATGAATATAGGATTGGGCCTTAAGCATGCCACTAGAGCCGCTTTCACCTGGATTTGCAAATTCCAGAACCAACACAACTTTAATCATAATAGGATAGTTTTCACCCTAGACAATGCCCAAGTCCTCAAAAAGCTTAGGCACGAAGTTAAAGACATCTAAGATAGAACACTTGATGAGGACATCTAAAACTTTGTGGCTAATTTTAAGGAGGTTCTCTTCAGAATCAAAATGCCAAAGGAAAGGCCCTATCATGAGGACAACTTGGCTTCCCTCATAGGCCCATTCTTAATTTCAAATAATCCTGCTTTCTCTCTCCTCATTGCTATTAATAATAAAAAAAAGATGTAGAGCCAAAGAGAAGAAGACAAGCCGAACAAAAAAGGGGGTGAGATTTTTTAAGAGTGAAGATAGGGTCTACCTCATGTCACGGTGAGGGAAAAAGGACAGCAGGTGATGGACCCAATGCTATGTATAGTATTAGTATATAATTTAAATATTTAAATGGCCAAAATATATATAATTATAAAATTAATTGTACCGATATAATAATTATGTGACATAATAATATATCAAACTATATTGATTATATGTCAATTAAAATAATTTATTATATTTATATTTTAACCTCAATATTTTTGTTTAATTATTCACTTTATTTTTTGTTTTTTAATAACCCCACAACATATTACTTCATAAATTGAATATAAAAATAAAATTAAAGAGTTGTGAAGTAATTAGAAAAATGAAAAATTTACATGGGTGAGTTAAAAATGTTATTAACATATATTTCTATAAAGGTTACTAAAAACAGAAAAATAGAAGGAGTAAAAATTGAAAAATTCAAAAAGAATTTGAGGCTTATAAATAAAATCTATAAGATAAAAATATAAATAAAACAAATTATTTTAAGTGTTACGTATCAACATAACTTGACAAATCATTGTTATATATCTTCCTCTTGATGTGTCATATAGTAATTTTATGGATATAACTAATTTTAGTTACATAAAAGAATTTACCATTAATTTATTATATCATGTTTTTTATCAAGCAAACTTTTATTCTCAACTCTTATATGTAGGTATAACTTTCACCGAAACCCTAAACCTCATTGAATCTATACATGTTTATTTGTATAGCTTGTTTTTAAAAAACTTTATTATTATTTTGTCTGTATTCTTTTACTCTTTTTTTATATCTTCTCTTTATCAATCTTTTTAATATCTTTTATTTTCTTTTTGCTCACTTTTTTTTTTGTGCCAAAATACCTTTTTTCTCTTTTTTTATTATTTGACATTTTAACTTTTATCCGCTAAATTCATACATCTATCGTTTTTTTTCCCCTTTGTTTCAGTTTTTTTTTTTTTTTTTTTCTCTTTTCCCATTTCTCTCCCTATGTATTGTTCTCTCTCTTTTACCATTTATTCCTCTTTATCCCCAATTAAAAGTACTCAAGAAGATGAATAATTTTGGAGACTGATGGCTAAGAGATTAAAAGTGAAATGTTCGATAGGCTTCAATTGCTCTATATTTAATATATGCATGATTCTAGTATTTTTTTGTAAAAAAATAATTTCAAGTAACTTAGTTAAAACATAACAATCAATATATTATTTTCAATTGGCCCTAGAATAACCGTCTTTAAAAATACTATATAACACCTTGAAATGTTATTATATAGTATTTGCATTGATATATGAATTTAGCTTTTCTATAAATTAACGGTCATACATTTTTATGCTTTGTTAGAAAAACTTTTTTTTTTTTTTGCTTTCAAAATTCATTGAGCTATTATGATATTCTTAAGCATGAATTTTTTAAAATATATTTTTATTATGCATTACATTTTTTAAATATTGGAATATGTATATCTTTATAATTATTTAGATAATAAAATTGTTGATATTAATATGTGGAATAATTTTTAGTATACTGCAAATATATTGGCTTTAGAATTAGGAGGAAAAAACCAGTATTGTTAGTGTGTTAATTGCATCAAACTTACTACAATGTTTCAACGGAAGCATTTTTTTAATAATATATTATAAAAGTTATAATTTTTTAAATATAAAGAAAAATTATATTCGCGAGGTCCTAGCTTTGCTACTATGATATCAAGTATTAAATGGCTTATTCTTCAGTTATTTTTTAAATGTTTTATTTTATGGTTCAACTTCATTTTAATTTATTTTGCTTACCTTTTTTGTTGAGTATTGTCTTCTTACATTGCAAAAATAAAAATCTTACATACATTAAAGGGATTTTTTTAAATATTAAAAAAGTTAAAATAATTATTTGAAAACATTAAATAAAGTTAAAAACTATTTGTAAAGCAAAAGGGCATTTTTAATGACATCGTTTGCCACATCAAATGCTATGTAAGCAATTAATGTAAACGAAAATAATTTAAATTTAACACAAGTTGAAAATTTCTTGTTAAGTCTATGCTTCTCCATCTAATATGATCTTGCTATTTTTTTTAACATTTCAAAAATTAATTGTTTATATGTTTTTTGGGATATAAATTCTTTGTAGTTTGAATGAGAAGAAGGCTATATAAAGTTAATGAAAGATTAAAAAAAAAAGTGAGTAAAACTTAGAAATAAATCACCCATTTCTTTATGTTATTACCTTTTATTTTCTTTTTAATTTTTTTAACTGCATGCTTACATACACAGTCCATTTCCGTTTGTTTTCAAGCCAAATCATATTATCATAAGAGTTTGACTTGATTTATTAATGAAACTGAACAAATCAGAAATATATCATTTTAATTCTCATATTATTACTTAAATTGTCATGTTAGTTTTCATTCATTTCATTTTTTAAAATAATCTTTCATTAATTAAAAATTATTATTTTCAGTTAGTTTGAAGAATTATATATATTAAGAATTTTAAAAGTGGGTGGATTAAACATAACAATTTTCAATTAATGACAAATTATTTTGAAAAATAAAATAAATAAAGAACTAAAATGATAAGGACTAAAATAATATTTTTTCAAACAAATAGATATAAATAAAAATATTTTTTCCAATTAATGGGAAGTCATTTCATATATATAAATAATTTTATTTAATTATTAATTTAGTCCTTATAATTGTTTATAAATATTTTGATTTAGTCTGATTATTATAATTTATATCAACAAAAAATAGGCATAAATGCATTTTTAGTCCCTTAATTTTACTTGGGGTTTTACTTTCATCTTTTTATTTCATTTAGTTTTAATTTGGTTTTTTAACTTTATTCTAAGTTTCACTTTCACCTTTAATTTTATTTGATTCTAATTTTGTCCCTTAATTTTATTTGTAAGTTTCATTTTCATGGTTTAAATTTCTTTGGATCCTATATGGTCCTTTAACTTTTATTTTTGTTCCTTAATTTTATTTTGTTCCAATTTTGCTTTTAATTTTCAAAATCTTTTCAATTTTTTTTCTCTAACATCATCAATTTAAAATACTTTAAATATTCAGGTTTAGTATGAATTAAGGATTATGCCCTCGGTTAAGAAATGCCAAAATGAAAAAAACAAATATTAAAACAAGCAATACTAATCAATTTAATTTGTAAAAAAATAAGAAAATAATTGAACCTCAAAATAATAGTTACTACAATTTATGGAGCTTTTGCATATCAATAAATAAATGAAAAAATAAAAAATGAAATGTTTAAAGAAAAATTTGAGTAAATTTTAAACTTAAGGCCAAATTAGAAAAAATAAAATTAATGGACAAAAGTAAAATTTATATGGTTTTACTCTTCAATCTTTGATTAAATAAAAAAGGATCAAATTGGAACCAAATGAAATGAATTGAAGGGATGACAATGAAATTTAAAGTTTAATTAAAGAACCAAATGAGAACTAACAAAATTAAAAGATGAAAGTGAAATTTAAAATTAAATTAAAGCTAATAAAATAAAATGATGAAAATGAAACTTCAAGTAGAATTAAGGGATCTAAAGTGCATTTATGCCTAAAAAGATAAATAATAAAATAAAATTAACTAACATATATAGTCAAAATATATTTAAACTCTAAATAATTAATTATAAATTTTAAAATTATAAGCACTAACTTAAAAATGAATCAAAATTATAAGAACCAAAAGTGAAGTTTTCCTTTTTAACATTTTTACTTTTTAACTCTAAAATATAATTTGTTAAATTCTCTAGCCGTAGACTTCCGCTCCTGCGCGTAACAGCTTCTCCTTCATTGGCGGTTTTATCCCTTCCATCCGACCACTATTCTACGGTCAGAATCTGAGCCGCCAGAATCACAATATTATGGACCTGTGGTCCCACTGACATAAGACGATCCAACTTCTTCAAATTTCAAATTTTGAAATTTCGAAGTAACTTTCGTCTTTCGTTGTGACTCAAAAGGCAAACCCAAAAGCTAAAATTTTTGCCCCAACGTCAATGCCCATCACAACAACGGTGCACACCCTATGTACTATAGCATCTCTCTCTGTCTCTCTCTAGCTCTTTCTGTCTTAAAGCGGCAGAATTTTCTTTTTCGGTAATTTTGAAGCCGGGTATTTTCTTTGTCTAGAATCCGCGTCCGTTTCAGGTCATATTTGTTCCTCTGGTTCTTGTTTACCCTTTGGACTGGTCCCGAAAATCTAGGGTTCCTTGAAGCTCAAGAGAGAGCTAGAGCTTGCTAGGACCTTCAGCCGTTCTCTGCAAGATGACGACCATGGAGAGCTTGATTGGGTTGGTGAACCGTATCCAGAGGGCTTGTACTGTGCTCGGTGACTATGGCGGTGGTGATAACGCGTTTTCTTCTCTCTGGGAAGCTCTTCCGTCTGTTGCTGTCGTGGGGGGTCAGGTGCATTTCTATCCGATTCTATCATCTTTCAAAGTTGAACCAGTTTGAGCTTATGATGTGATAATTTTAGGGTGGAGAAAGAAAATTGGATCGTACAAGTCGTGTCGTTTTCATTTTTATCATTTCTTTTTTCAGAGGATGGGTTCTAAGTTTTCTTTTCTGTTTTTGTTTACTTCGAAACGATGAGCAGAGTTCGGGGAAGTCTTCCGTTTTGGAGAGTATTGTTGGCCGTGACTTTCTGCCCAGAGGGTCAGGTTAGGCTTTCCCTTTCTTTTCTTTTCGTTCTTTTAGTATGGTTCACAGAATTTTCTTTTCCCTGTCCCAATTTGATGGAAGTTCCTTTCCTCCTTTACGATTCTCTTGTTTGAATTTCAGGGATTGTGACGAGGCGTCCTCTGGTGTTGCAGCTTCATAAGACGGAGGATGGATCCCAAGAGTATGCCGAATTCCTTCACTTGCCGAGGAGAAAGTTCACTGATTTTTGTACGTTATCTTCATCTTGCGTTTTTCTCACGTTATAATCTCTTTGATCTTGCCTCTTCTGATGCTGTGTCGTCTTATTTTATAAGTTTTACAATCATCTATTGTAATGCATGCGCATATTCACTGCACTTAGAGGCCCTTTTTCTCTTCCCTGTTTGAGTTTCTGATAACAGAGTTGTAATTCTGTTTGCTTCCCTGGGTTTGTAGCCAATAAATTTTGGTAGAGTTCATCCTTTTTGAGAGAAAATGGTATAGACGGTATGAACACCTTTCTCTAATTAATTACTAACTATACTGTTGTATTTAATGCTCCTTAATTTCTCATATTTATAATACGAAAGCTATTCTGAAATGGAACTTTGGTGATGAAATTTCAAGTTGGGCATGTCAATGCAAATTTAAGTTGTCAAATAATGCACGTATTCAACTCTTTCTGAACCTGTACTTTCTGCCATGTAACTGGATGCATTATATTAAAAAAAAAAATTATAGGAGTTTATACAGGGTGGGGCTATGAATAAAAATAATCCAAATTTAAGCAATTTCATTTATTTAATTATATGTGTGGTGTGTTTAGTGAGAGTTCTAATGTGAAGCCTATCCTTGCGTTGCTTCACCTTCTTGGTTTTTTTTTTTTTTTTTGTAGTTATATATTTGTTCTATCTGCGTCCTTTTGATTGCAATGGTTTTGCTTAAACATTTAAGTTAGGTTGTGAATTTTCATGCTCGGCTATTGGACTCATTTGTATATGTTTTGACTCGGCTAGCTTGACTTACTATTGCATTATTTTTTCTTTCTTGTGATTTGTTTGAGTCTTTTTGGTAATCTATGGAATCATCTTTAACTAGCTTGAATTCATTGTGCCATTATTGTGACGGCACATACTTGACTTATGGGGGCAATGTCATAATGGTTTTGAGTTGATTTTCATATTTTTATGTTGCATAAGGTACAAATGATGCTAGTACTGAACGACTCATATTTTATGATCTTGTGCAGCCCTGGTTCGCCAAGAAATTCAGGATGAAACTGATAGAGTAACAGGGAAGACCAAACAAATATCTCCCATCCCAATTCATCTTAGCATCTATTCTCCTAATGGTGAGCTTCAAACTTAGTTGTCTCTAATTTCTATGACCTTTAATGCTAGATGGCTAGATGGTTGGTTAAAACTCATTTTTGTCTCTTTCTTGCGTACAGCTTATTTTATCTGATGTGTCCACTGTGGTAGTAATAATTAAAGGAGAGCCTTATCACCATAATATAATAGGTGATCTTTTTTTTTTTAATTTCTGTGGGATAAAGAAAAAGGATTATTGAAGAGAAAGAGAATAGAATTCAGCAGAAAGATGAAAATAAAACAGAGCATGAACCATAAAACATGCTTCTCAGTACAGTAACTAACGTATCTGTTTGCCTATCTGAAATGAAATCCACTTGAAGCAACTGTTGGCTGAGTGAACATCATTTGGAAGCCAACCTTCCTATTTTGCAAAGTAGAGGATAAAAAATTTTCTGCTTGAAAGTTGAAGCGTATCCATGCATTGCTTTCCATCTTATAGCATTTTCCCTCCTTTCTACTGCCATATCTATGTGCGTTGTATCTAAAAAAAGTCCTCCTGATGTGCTACACATGCCCTAGGTTCTTAGAAAATTCTAGCTGACTAACATAGAAATACCTGCTAGTTTCAAAGCTACAAAGACATTTGATGCACATAAGGAGCTAATGCTTTATGGAT
Source organism: Delonix regia (assembly GCA_037074485.1). Classification (NCBI taxonomy): domain Eukaryota; kingdom Viridiplantae; phylum Streptophyta; class Magnoliopsida; order Fabales; family Fabaceae; genus Delonix; species Delonix regia. Next base: position 12,976,589 of record CM073459.1, read on the forward strand.
TTTTTGCAGTAATAACAAATTATTTGTATTTTTCCCAGTTCCATGTGAAAGAAGGCATCACTAGAAGAACCAGAGGAATTAATTATCCTGATCCTCTGATCTGCATTCAAAGTAAAGTGAGCAGAATCTAGTAAAGACAAAAAGTAACAAAATCTGAATCCTCCTATAGATATGATTTCTAAAATTTGCAAAATCTAACAGAAGTGTAAATCCTGTTGATTGGGGGTTGATACAGAGGAGAAATACAACATAATAAGGGAAAGCCTCAATAAAAAGAACTTCATCAATCTGCTAATTTTTCTATATCCTGGCACAAGAGCTATTTACTCATCCTCAAAGTCAAACCAAGGGGATGAAAAGAAGAGAGGACCAAGAGAGTTGAATTACTAATGATTAAAGTGAGTGGAACTGCTTGTTGGTTTAGCATCCTATTCCTGATCAAATTGATGAATACAATGCTTATTCTGGCTGAAAAATGCCTGGAGTTGTTACTTTCCTCAAAATTATGCATTTGGAGGGCTTCTAAGATTAGTTTTTAAATGTTTCATGACCTTTCTTTTCTCTCCCCCTTCTGTTCTATTATCTCTCCCCACCGAAGCCTTTGTAGGCTTCTTAAAATGCTACTGCACCGGCAGTTTGCTTCCCTCTATCAAGATGCATTAGCACCTCTAGCGAAATCTTACATGATTGACTTTTTTCCAAGTTGGTGCATCATGTATCTTCTCAGCTGAACTCAAGATTATAATATATATTTTTCCCTATAATTTTGATGTCTTTCGGGATAAACGACATGCAGTTGTTTATAGTTTAAATTTTTGTTCTTGTTTGTCCCACCATTTTGATGGGTTGGGTTGAAATTTTCAGCTCATATAACATAGGTAAATTGAACTAATTTGGCTTACTCAAACTGCGAGTTAAACAGGTCAACTTAGTGGATTGGTGAGATAGCCTACTTGAAAGGTTTTATAGAGTTTTTTTAAATGGTTTAATATTCCATAGTCTCAAGTAGTTTTTATACTTGTCTTGTTTTTAAATATTCAATATTTAACTTCTTACTCTTTCCTTTTATCAACTATCTAAGTGTACACAAATTTGTATACCTTCAAGTATACTTTATGGCTTAAAATAAGAGTAGCAGTTCTATGTCATTTATATTTCCATACTTGTTACCATAAATAAGTGTAATTCCAGTTCTTCCTAACAATTTCATTTCTTTTTCCTATTTATTTGAACAGTTGTCAACCTAACCTTGATTGATTTACCGGGTTTGACCAAAGTTGCTATAGGTGTGTATGGTTTTTAATTTTTTGTGATAAATTGATTGTTTGGATGAGTTGAAACTTGTTGTCTTGTATTTAGCAATTATGTCTGTCATTTTCAGAGGGACAGCCTGAGAGTATTGTTCAAGACATTGAAACTATGGTTCGAACTTATGTTGAGAAGGTAAAAGGATGTTTTCTCTATTCTGTGAACTTTTGTGACGTAACTGATAACTCCAGTATAATTGCAGTCTCCTCCTCATTCTATACCAAATAAATTTTAGAATTTTGAACACATGCATCTTCTATAGTCAGACCAATCCAATTTTTTTGAGTGATTACATAAACAATACAAATGTGATTACCGTTATATGTTAAGATGATTGACTAAAGTTTGTTGCAAGGTTAATTGGACAATAGTATTCTTTTACTCTCTTGTTTGCTTCTGTTCAAAAGACTTGGGGAGCAGCTTATTTGTGATGCTGTAGTGCTTCACCATTTCTGGTTGTTTGTAGACTATCAAGCCTCTATATTGACATGGAGACACACCAAATTCTGAATATTATAGGACATGGGCACGACATATATATATATATATATATATATATATATAATTGAAATTTGCTAAGTTATTAATCATATATGATATTTTGACCTGTATCATATGTGTTCCCTCCCAAAAAAACATGGAGCATGATTTTTGTGGACCTATTCCAAAAAATTTCCTAAAATAACTTGTCCTACTAGAACTAGCCATGTACAAGTACATGTACAACCAAAAGAAGTAACTCGAGTGAGTGTGTAGAGATTAATTTCATTTTCTGTCCACTAGAACTAGTCTAGTGACTTCCTACAATGATTTCATAAAAACATAACAATGGTTTTAAACTAAATTCCAACATCCTATGAAAAAATGACTAAGATACTACATAAACCATGGATAGTAAGTCATTAACTAAAATACAACATTAATCATATACATTGAGAAGCATGGATACTTCTAAATAGGTGGCGTATCCATATTGGATGCGTATTCGATATGATGCTTGATATGATACACTTGCATATGTATTGGAAAATTTTTCGGATACATTTCAAAATGCGCTGAAATGTTATCAAGTCGGTGCTGAAATATTTTTGGCTATTTTTTTAATTTGTTGTGACATTGTTTTATTATTTTATCTTCTTTTTTAATTATATTTCACATAATCTTCCTTCATCATCAATCTTTATTTGCTAATATACACACACACACACACACACACACATACATACTCGTACTTGTATTTTTAAATTTTAAAATTGATGTATCTCACATATTATATTGTGTTGTATTCGATACTCGTACTAGTATCAACGCTTTTTAGGCACAAACCATTTCTCTCTCTCTCTCTCTCTCTCTCTCTCTCTCTCTCTCTCTATATATATATATATATATATATATATATTAACAGGATCTACACAATTATATTTGCAAGAAATGAATCAAGCATCTCCTTTCAAAATGGGTCTTCATCTACCTTAATGAACAAAGCCTAAAGTGACTTGCTAGATTTGTTCCTTAATCTCCATCAATAGAAAAAATAATCAATAATTCCAAGGATTAGGTTTAGCCTACTATTCCTTCAAAATTATCACAACTAAGTGAAATTGAGATTTCAATTGCTTTTTAGTTATACTTCTAGGTTCGCTGACAATTTGAGTAAAGACCAAAGAACGTGTAATACTTAAACTAGGGGTTGAGTATTCTGTTAGTTTAAACAACAAAATTATGAAATTCCAATGACTTCATCAATTATTTACTACGTTATTCTTAAAATATACACTAGTGGCCCTAATAAAATCTACTTTTCAGTTCTAATATGTGTTGTGGCAGCTTCTTTGTCTGATGTGTTTGACATCCTGACACTCTACCTACGTGGTGTCTTTCTGATTTCTAGTTTGTAGATGTGCAGGTTCTCCTAATTTTGCCTTATATTTCAAGTTGAATATCTTAATTGGACTGATGCATCATAATAGGGTGTTATCAAATTTCGTTTTTTATCTACTTGGAGGTTGCAATGGCCATTGGGTTTACCATTGCAAATTATTGATTGCAAAACAATATCCCTCTTTCTATGTCTCTGTGGGTGGTGGGTGCTACTATTATATATCTTGTTCCAGCATTTGTTAAATGATTAATTAATTTAGAGGTGATACTTTCAGTTTGCAATTTTGCATATTTGCTTTATAACTTTATGCTTTTGGCAGCCTAACTGCATTATACTAGCGATATCTCCAGCCAATCAAGACATTGCTACTTCTGATGCAATTAAGCTTTCCAGGGAAGTGGATCCCACAGGTATAGTTTCTCTTTTTCATGTCTGCATATGGCCTCTACTTGAGTCACTGTCTGTCACTAAATTTTATTATAATTTGGCTAGGTGAACGGACGTTTGGGGTGTTGACAAAATTGGATCTAATGGATAAAGGAACTAATGCATTGGATGTAATCTCTCTCTCTCTCTGTTGATGTTGTTTCCTCCTTTATGATTTGTTTCCTCTGCATGTTGCTTTAGTTTGAAGCTTGCTTATGTAATTGTATGGTTGCTTATTCCTCTAACCCATTTATTTCCTCAAGGTCCTAGAAGGAAGGTCTTATCGATTGCAACATCCTTGGGTTGGTATTGTAAATCGATCCCAAGCAGATATCAATAAAAATGTTGATATGATTGTTGCTAGACGCAAGGAGCGTGAGTACTTTGCAACCAGTCCTGACTATGGGCATTTAGCCAATAAAATGGGTTCAGAATACCTCGCAAAACTTCTCTCACAGGTTTTCTTTTTTGAAAAATATTCTATTCTTTTCTTCTAATGGAGTGCATTTTAATTATGAGCTTGTTTGTAGCATTTGGAGTCAGTAATCAGGGCACGGATTCCTAGTATAACATCTTTGATAAACAAAAGCATTGATGAACTTGAATCAGAGATGGATCACCTTGGGAGACCGATTGCTCTTGATGCTGGGGTGAGTGGTTTAAAGTTGTCATGATTTGGAAGAGTGCAATTCATATTTAAAATATCTTTTTTTTTTTATTTTAACTTTTATTGAAGTATGATTTTTTTTTAAGGCTCAATTATACACCATTTTGGAACTTTGCCGAGCATTTGATCGGATATTCAAGGAGCATTTAGATGGCGGGTAAGAATACTTCTACTCAAAGTACTGCTTTCCCTAATTTTGTTTGTATTTCTTTTGGACATTATCTTGAGATAGTAATTTAAGTGTTTCTACTCATTTTTGTCCCTTCAAATAAGTAATAACTTGAGCATGGTATTTGAAGGCTAAAGCTGGCCGGCATTAAGCTAGTTCTACTCTAGAACAACTACTGTACACTGCTCTATAGGACTATGATAGTGATTTAGTGTACTTCCTGGCTATGGTTAAGCAATTTGAATAGATGTCAACTAGTTTTTACTGATAAATTAGCCAATTTGTCTCATTGGGTACTTAATATGCCTCTCTTAATCATGATAGGAGGCCAGGAGGAGATAGGATATATAATGTCTTTGACAATCAGCTGCCTGCTGCTTTACGCAAGCTCCCATTCGACCGCCATCTTTCTCTTCAGAATGTAAGGAAAGTTGTGTCAGAGGCTGATGGTTACCAGCCTCACTTAATTGCCCCAGAACAAGGCTACCGGCGCTTGATTGAGGGGTCTCTCAATTACTTTAAAGGCCCAGCTGAAGCTTCAGTTGATGCTGTAAGTAGTCCTGGTTGTAATTGTCACATGGCGATCAATGAAAAACTTATTCGGTCTTCTAATTATTTTAATGTAGGTTCACTTTGTCCTAAAAGAACTTGTGAGGAAATCAATTGCTGAAACTCAGGTAAATGTCAGGGATTTTATGTTATAGCTACCTTTTATCCCAAGTGCCAGGACAGTCTAGAACATTATGTAATGTTTGTGAATAAACAGGAACTGAAGCGTTTTCCAACTCTTCAAGCTGAAATAGCTGCAGCTGCAAATGAGGCTTTAGAAAGATTCCGTGAAGAGAGTAAGAAGTGTACTCTCCGCCTTGTAGACATGGAAGCTTCATACCTCACTGTGGATTTCTTCCGAAGACTTCCTCAAGAAATTGAGAAAGCTGGGAATACTGCTGCCTCAACTGTGGATAGGTATTCAGAGGGCCACTTCAGGAGGATAGGATCAAATGTTTCGTCCTATATAGGCATGGTGTCAGATACACTTAGGAACACCATTCCAAAGGCTGTAGTTTATTGTCAGGTCAAGGAAGCAAAACAGTCATTGCTAAACCATTTCTACATACAAATAGGGAAGAAAGAGGTACTCTCTCTCTCTTTAGATACACCTAATTTTCAATTTTTGGTGCTTTAACATTATTGGAAAGCATGATCAAAAAAACTCATCTGGTAAGAGATTTGTTGTATGGGTTGACCTAGAACAGATCATTACAAATTGAATTCTCTCTTTACAGATATTGATTTCTTACAATTAAGTCAGAATTCTAAAATGAATGCGTAAAGCCACTAAGTCTCTAGGTCCCAGTTTTGCAACTTTTGATTTAGCTTTGTCTACTTCAGATACTATATAGCTCTATTGGGTCGTAAAATACTTATAGAGACCATGTTATAAGTATGAGATTGACGTATTTTTTGATTGTCTTCTATGCTGATATTGGCTGACTGTCTTTGTACATTTGGCTAAACAAAATGAAATAATTGTTTTTTTCTCGAAGGCAAACCTAACCAAATAGTTGGTCTAGGTTGGCTTTGGCTAATCATTTTCTAGAGGTTATAAAATTCAAAATTTGAAACGCCACATAAGTCTCTAATTTTTTTAATTGTAACTTCATTCTAGTATCCATTTGAGACAAAGTAAAATCACAGATTATAGGTATATTTTACCACATAGTTAGTTTGAAACATATTGGATGGGTGGATGGGAACATTGCAGATTTAGTAAGTAGTAGAGCCTCTAGCATCAATGAAGATTTGAGGATCAAATGCCTTCACTTCAGTTCAATTAACAGAAGTTGATGACTCATGAATGAGGTGGAAAAGGAGCAGATAGGCAGAGACTAAAAGGAAAAGATAAAGAATATAGAATGGGAGATGGTAGGCAAAAGAAGGGGATGGAGAAGGGAGGGGCACTGACTTGGGCTAAAGCAGAGGAAGGGTTTCTGATTTTCTTCCTTGATGCTTCATTTCATATTCGGTTTATTATCTATTAAAAACTAGGTCGCCACAATGCTTGCTAGTAGATCACATACTACATTGCATTTAATAAAATAATGTAATTAGTGTAAATTTGTAGAACCAAGAAAGGAAGTTTACTGATCATGTCAAAAAAAATAAATGTTTATATTATGTTTATTTTTAGGTGTCATTTTTGGTGTACTTATAATTTTGAGTGTATCTAATTATAATGTAAGGATATAATTATAATATTATTCTTTTTATTAATATTATTATAATTATGTCATTATATTATAGTTGGGTATACTGGTGTACTCATAATTTTAAGTGTATCAAAGATTTTACCTTATTTTTATCAATTTAACTCTGTTTATTTTGACTTGATTGGCTTTGTTGGGTTTTGAATTGCCTGATTGCTATAACTGGATAATAAGTTTCTTGGGCCTGCACTTATACTAATATGAAATGGGACAGACATCAACACTGACCGTGACAAATTTGCATGTCTAATTACTTTTTTAATTTTATATTGTAGTTCGTATGAGTGTCCACTGTCCAATATGTAGTGTCTGTTCATGGCTTTTAATGATAGATATACAGACTAAGTCATGTCATTGAGGGGTTGCATGGAAAATTTAATGCAAATATTGACAAATTTCTTGCATCAACAACTGTGATTTCCACTTATCAGGGTATAAACCATCAAAATTTTTGTTGCTTATTTTCATGTTGATGTCTTATTTTCTTGATTACTTCAGAAACGTTGTATGCAACGAAAACTCAAATTTTCTTGGCTTGGAGCTAGTTTGTTATCATTGGTTGTCCTTATGATTAATCTATCCTGTTTTCTCGTTCAGATAGTTAAATATAATTATAAATTATGTTAATGTCAAACTCCACCATGTTTTATGCTTGTGCTGGATTCACCATGTGTAATTTCCAATTATTGTCTTGTTTTTCCAGGGTAAGCAGCTATCGCAATTGTTAGATGAAGACCCTGCATTAATGGAGAGGAGAATACAATGTTCCAAAAGGCTTGAACTGTACAAAGCAGCGAGGGATGAAATTGATTCTGTTTCATGGGCACGATGAGCTTGGTTGCTATTGGTCTTAATCGCCTTGTATTATAGCTGATAGAGATTATGAGTTACTTTGTATTTTTTAAACCATTGTGCAGCGATTTTTTATACAGTTCATTGTAGGATATCCTTGAATTTGATTATATGTTTGTCTGGAGGCGTGATGGTACCATCTATACAAACCTCAACCTTATACTGTGATTTGTAATATTATTTATTATTATTATTATTTAATTTTTCCTATTGTATTGTCAAACATGTGATTTCCTTTAACACTACAATTTCTTGTTCTGATCAAAATTGTCAGGCATAGACTAAATGTTTCAATCAGCTATGCCAGTGATGCTTACATCAAGTATCTGGTGCTGGACATCAAAGCATCCAAGTTAGTCATGGTGGTGGTACTTGTCTCTGAAAATGAGATGGGAAGAGCTGTTTCCAATATTTTGATATTTCAGTAGTCATGTGTTTGTTCGTTGTATGTTAGAAATTCATTTCAGAACATTTCAAATTGTACTTCTACATATAAGTAGGGATAGAAGAATTGAGTATGGACCCAAATAATGGTACATCGTTTTTGAGTTAGCTATGACTTGGTTTTAATTTTAGGAAAACTACGAAGTGACAGTGAGAGATACATGCTTCACTTTGATACTTCAAATTGGGTACGAGATCATGTAACAATAAAACTTTGCACACACTTAATTCTCAGTATAATAAACTTAAGGAAGCAAAACGCTCTTGTATGAAAACGAAAAAACTATGGTTTGCAGAATGGTATTTTAAATTTTATTAAGTTATAAAAAATCTAAATTTAAGTCCCCGTTTTAATTTAAATCTATAATTATTTAAGTCCCGGTTTGGATAACCATATTAATTTTTTTTTTGGGTGTAATCGTATCAAACTTTAGGAAGCAAAACACTCTTTATGGAAGCTAAAAAACATGTGTTTGGATATTTTAAATTTTATAAAATTATAAAAATTTAAGTTGCTCTAATCTAAATTTATAATTATTTAAGTCCTTGTTTGATAACTATATTAAATTCAAATTTTATTGTGTGAGCACATGCATGTAGGTGTATGTTTGACTAACTAGTGTTAGTTAGTCTTTAATCACTTTAATTTTAGTAGGGGTGTCAAAATGGGTCAACTTGTCCCACATGGGTTGGTCCATAATAGTTTGTAAAAAAAAATATTAGTTGATCTTAATATACTTATGTGACAATTGATTTAGTGTACTAGTTATAATGAAGTTATTCTTTTTTTGACCCTCATTTTGTTTTTAAATAATTCTATTGAGAATGATATACTAAATCAGCTATCACATCTAATGTATTAGGACCAAACAATATTTTTTTTATAGGTTGCAGGTTAAACAAGTTAGCTGAATAAAAAATATTTAAGAAAAATGAAAACAAATAACATTAATTGCAATAATATATACAGTTCAAAATCCAAGCTACTTTCTCAAACAATTAAATCCAAACTTTAAACATTTAAATAACTTCTTCAAGTTTTAATATTCAAACTACAACAATTTAAGTAGTTAAGATATTATCAATCAACTAAAACAAAGTAAAATAAATAATAACATTATTTAAAATTTTTCATCAAGAGCATTTAAATCTCGTTTTGAAGGATTAGCTAAATAAAACCTTAAATATAATCCTAATTATTATAATTATTATGATTAGTAAAACAAAGTCAACTTAGGTGGATTAACTTACTTAACTCGTTGGTTAAATGAGTCAGGGTGTAATATCTTAATATATTTACTTTTTAAAATTACCTAATATATTTCTACCCATATTAATTTTGGACTAAAATAAAGGAGGAAAGGAAACTATCGGAAGCACACAAGTCCTTTTATATGAATGCAAACCACTTCATGAAAAGAAATTATTATTTGCTAAGAGAAGTAGAAATAAAGTTTTTTTCCTGCTAATGTTTTGTTTTCAAATTTATTTTTAATAAATTAGGTATAAAATAATACAAGATAAAGATATAAAATTTCAATTTTTTTTTTTTGGTTTAATTTGTGAAATATCTCAATTTTTAGAGTCAATTAAAAAAAAATGAAATTTACACACACATAAATCAAACTTAACTATAAGTCAAATACATGAGTTCAAAATCATTCATAAGCTAAAATTAAATTTAGGCATACATAAAGGAAACTTAATTATAAATCAATCACATAATTTCAAAATCAATTTAAAACTAAAAAGAAATTAAACTTACGCATACATAAGTTAAACTTAACTATAAGTCAAACACATTAGTTTAAAATGCTAAAATCACTCAAGTTATTTAGGTTAAACTGAGTTTAAAACCAAGTCATTCTTGCTCTTCCAAGTCTCGATCCTATTATCTAAGATGATGAAGGACTTGATCTCTCTACAACTGATTTTGTAGGGGTTTGGAAAGCTACCTTGCTAAAGCTTTCCCATATTGCTATGAGTACTTTATGTTAGTTTTGTTGTGGTCTTAGGAAAGCCACGATAGTTCATAGACATTGGAAGTTGTTATGTAAATATAGACCTACCTTTTTGTTATTGTCGGAAATGAAGCTTCCTATATAAAGAGTTAGTAATAATATAAAAAAAAAAAATTTAGCTATGTGAATGTTTACAGTTTTAATGTGAATGGTAGGAATGATGGTATAATTCTTGCATGGAAAAATGATGTTAGCTGTGATGTTATAGACTCTTCATTGACTTGGATTCACATCTCTACTACCTTACACAATGCAAAATGCTTCATTTCCTTTATCTATGGTCACTCAGTAAATAGACATTTACTATAGGATTAAATTAAGGTTTCTACCTAGCATATATCAAATTCATGGCAGTTAATTGTGGATAAATTGAGTAATTGCACTTCTCTACCAGGAGGAAGTGCATTGGAAAAAGTTATTGAGTAGCAGTCTAATTAAATTTAAAACCAAAAGGTTAATGGTTTTCCTAGACTGACAACAAAAAAGACTCTACGCGATTTGGGCCCGTATTGTCAAAACCTTTTGCAATCAACAACAACTCTAAGTCTTTTCTCATACGTCTCTTTTTATGCTGCCTATTTTAGCATCTGATCATGCCCCTTTCTTTCTTAGTCCAAATCTAACTTTTCCTTTCAACCTTAAGCCAGCAAGAATTGAAAATTTTTTGCTCCTCTTTTATCAGTGCAAAGGTATCGTTAACACCACTTGGCACAATCATATTTCAAGGTCTCTAAGTTTCATTCTTTGTTTTAAATTGAGTAGAACTATGAGGGCTCTAAAATTTTGGAACAAACACTTAGTGTGGGATATTTGAATCGAAATTCAAACCTTAAAGTAGCTTTACAAGAGGTGCAGAACAAATCTCTTTATCTAAACAAGATATAATAGAATGTGATTTTTTTAAGGGAGTTAGAATTCTTTTATGATTGTGAAGAATGTCTATAAACACATAAAGCTAGACAAACTTAGCTCATTTAAGGTGATTGTAATACTAAATATTTTCATTCCTTGGCCCCTAAAAGAAGAGCTAATAATTCAATTGAAAAAGATAAGGGGGCTTCGACTGATGATCCATTAGAGATTGAAAACTTGCAAAGAGAATATTTTATCAAAATTTATTCTCCCAATGCTGAGAGGAATTGTATCTGATGTCCAAATTATTTCAAATTCCTATTCCTTCCCTTTATGACTCACATGTTAATCATTTAGAGAAGGACTTTACGAAGAAAGTGTGAATGAAATAAAATATATAAATTAAACACCAAAATTACACTTATAAATGAGACTCCTAATTTACTATACGCCTAGTTGTTATCTAACTTCCTTTGGTGGGCTCAATGAAACACTTCATTTTCCATGACCCCAAAATTGAGGATGACTGGCACGGACTACAAGGTGAACCTCTTCTCTGTAAACCTAACAGATATAAAACTGATATACAGGAAATTATTAGAAGAAGACTACTATTAGGTCAAAGGGCTTAATAATATGTCCAAAAGCATCAAATTAAAACTCTAAGTAGAAATTTTGGACCTCCCAACATTTCTTCAACAACAACTTGATATACTAAACAAAAGAGAGCTTGTCTCTCAACAAAACTAAACAATCAAACATCATTATACAACAATTACATGTCAGGATGTTACCTGTGTACCTAGGAACAATTAAAGTACATAATACAAATTATACAAATGACAAATTTATCATTAACCTTGCAAACTATGCAAGACTTACCAAAAGAATTCTCTCACTACAAGTTTAAGCTATAAATAGGTGATTTAAACAATAGGGGTTAGTGAATATTCAACAAGAATTATGTTTATAAGGAAAATATGTAAATAAAAAAATATATGCATAATTAACGTTATCTACTTACCTGATAGATGGACATCAAGTTTAAATTCTTGTTGTCTCCTTTGCAAAAATTCCAGATTACACAAGAATCTCTATGTACCTATAAAACACAAGATACAACCTTCATATTGCTTGTTAGAAGTATCTTTAATGCAATTCAATTCTACATGTTTAAATCCTAATATTTGCTAGCTTACCAGGTATATAGCTATCTCTTTAATAAATTTTTTATTTATATTTCTACATTAAAAGTCCATGTTTATAACCTTAAAGGAAGCTATAAAAATTTGTTAACCTTTAAAGTCTTCAATTGAGTAACCTTTATGATGTTACTCTCGATCCCTCATAATGGCCTAATAATCAAGTATTACGGCTCACATATAAAGTGCCACCATTTATCTATTACAATAAAGAACTCCTATAAATTATTGCTAAAACATCTGCATTTAGAAGTTGCTAATATTATGATGATTTTAAAGGCATATGCGTCCTTACTTTAGCTCTTTAAAATTCTCAATTTCAAAGGCAAGGTCTCACAAATCTTTATATTTTTTGTCTATTCACTCTTTCTCTCTCTCACACACAATATATATATACATATACATATGTATATGTATATATATATATATAATGACATAATTTCTTCATCACTTGTGGTTATTGGCGTTAAACAATTTCGATATTTACACCCTTCAAGCTCCTAAACACGCTGCCATAGGAGAAATGAAAATTGTTGGCTAGATTCAACAAATTAATTAATGAAAATAGAGGGAAAGGAAAGAAACTTCACCATCAAAGCAAAACCCCAATGTAATTGAATGAAAACTCAAAAGATTAAATCCCAAAACTAAGATTTGCATTTTTACCTTCATGGCCAAAGGGGTTTTCACAATTCAGTGCTCAAAGGTTGAATTTAAACTCATAAATTAGAGGGGAAAGGGTTAAAATCCAATATTGGAGTAAAGTCCCAAGGAAATATTAAGAAAAAACTTGTTAGAAAAAAATATAGGATTGAAAATAAAATAATTAGATATGACTTAGAATCTATGGATACATTTGTTTCTTCCTTGCAGTGGGAAAAGATTACAACCCACATCACCCAAAGGTACTTAATTTAAAAGTAAAAATTTAGTTGGTATATATAGGGTAACTATCTCTTGTAATGAGTTGTGAGTTAAGGCCCCCTTAATGTAGGTTCATGGATAACCCAATTTATGACAAATTATCCAATCACAAGACACAATCCATTTACATAATGCTAGATACAAATAATTAATCATTTGATATTATTTGAAGTATAATCTATTAATTAACCAAAAAATTAATTAATGCTAATCTACACATTAATTAGTTATTCTAATAATATCCTACTTGGGTAGCATTAATTAATTATAAGGCAAAATAAGAATAGATTAACATTTTATTCCAATAATATCAAATAATCAGTAATACTATAGTAGGAAAACTCAAAATTCAAATGATGAAATCAAGAAGGTATATCCATTGCTTGCATAATATTTCTTTCAATATCAAATTATGTTAGACCATGCTAAACCAAATAATATTATACCAATAGGATACGTCAATTATTTGTATAGTCTATTTCATGTAATACAATAAGTGAAATAAAATATCATATTTTACATAACAAATTTTTATGACTAGCTCCACCATAAGTGGATACATAGCTACTATGACAAAAAATTGCATAAAATTGGATCATTATAATTCATAAGGCAAATCCACCCATAGGATGTTACCAATTAGAATGTGTCTTTAGATGGTCTTTACTACAAGTTGTATCTCTTTTCTCAGTCTCTATTAAATATCCATGAGAGAATCAGTAGAATCCCATATCTTTTAAAAAAATAACAATAAAAAATTTTGCACTTCATCAATCCTCAACAATTTCACTTTATTGTGGCCCAAAAATTTATGCCACTATAAGAAAAATATTTCTCAATTAGAAATATCAAAATAATGCAAAACTCTCAAAATAAATGGCCAATGTACCTCTTACAAAATTTCATGATTTTATGGAAAAACATATCATAATGCATCTATTATAGAATTACATTTAGGTGGAAATTTGTATTTTGATTTATCATTTTATAAATACATATACCTTACATTTTACAATTACATAAGGCAATCTATCGCAATGAACCCAAAGACTTGGTCCTATAGTCGATGAGTTCACAATCATAAATTGTTGAGCACCATATAGGTATTATTTGGATAACCAAATTTCACAATTTCACACAAGAAATTGAATCAAAATTTAGTATCCAACATAATGAATAATATAAATGTACATAAAATTGACTAAAATCAACATATCAAAACAACACATCCTAGAGTTTGCGATATTTATGATGTAAAATTACCTAAAAATATGCATAGAAATTCCAACCTGATACAAGGACTATGTAATTAAATTGTATTCTGACTTCTCATTAGAAACAAGGCTAAAATATATGAAAATGACCTAAAACTTAGGCCAAATTAAACCCAACACATTAAGAATAAAAATGGGGACTGATTTATAGGTTGTTAAACCTTGATAGGGAAAAACATAATATTACAGGGACTAAATTGAAATAGTTTAAAATGTTTAAAAGTCAAAATAGAATTTTACCCAAAACATCAAAACAAGATACTGCTGCTTTAACCCTACATGCAAAAGTTTAAGCTTTCTTCATGTTTAACCATTCGTCCACCATTCTTTTCTTATAAAAAAAAAAAAAAAACCTTTCCTCTACCATGTAAGCTTCTTCAAGCTTAAAAAAAAGTTTTTTGGTTCTAAAATAAAATAAAGAATTAGGGAATATGAATTACTTCTATCCAAGATACAATATTCATATATCTAAGGGAAAAACATGATATTGTTAGGAAAATAAGAGAAGTTTAAAACTAAAGAACACTTCCTTGAAGCCCATTCTTTGTTATTCATGTTGCATTCTTGGTTTTGTTTAATCTTTAAATGAATAGATCACATATATGAAGAATGAATAACATATCCTTAAAGGAAAAAACCACAAAATATCATAGTATAGAACTAGATCAAGCTAAAAAAAAAAAAAAAGATTTGCAATGTGCTTTTTTTTTATTGGCATGTGTGTGAACACAAATTAAAGAACCAAATCTAAATAAAAAAAAGAGAGAAACATAAATCACCTAAAAAAACGTAGGTCCACTGACCTAACGTGTTGACACAAATAGCTAGGTCATAATACTCTAATACCAATTATTAGAATGAAATAACGAGATTGAAAATAAATAATTAAATTTGACATAGAATATCTTCCTTGTGGTGTAAAAAGATTATAACTCACATAACTCAAAGGTAGGAAAATGGTTCGTAATCTATAAGTAAAACCCTAGCTAATATACATAAAGTAACTAGCTTTAGTAATAAGCTGTGAGTTAGGGCCTCTCTCAATGTGGGTCCCAACATATAATGAGCTATCTAAACACATTACCCAATCCATTTAAATAATGCTAGATACCAATAATTAATCATTTGATATTATTAAAAGTATAATCTATTATTTAATTAATGCTAATATATAAATTAATTAATTATTCTAACAAATCCCACTAGGTCAAGCCTTAATGTTGACAAAATCAAAGGGTCATATTAGAACTTGTTCTCAACTAATAAACACTATAATTAGGTTGAAAATGGGTTGGAATTGATGCGGGTTGACAGAGGGATACAACCCGAGAGAGATTGAAGAAGAGGAAAGAAAGAAGAAGTGGTTGTCATGGGCTAAGCTTCCATTGTGTGAGAGAAATGAAGGAGACAAAGAAAGAAAGAGGAAATAAGGAGGGCATTTTAGCAATTTTATGTCAAGGGGATAGGTGGAATATGTTGAAAAGGCAGCTAATTCCTGAATTGCATTTCTTAGGGTTTGAACACGGGTGAAAGGCATGCATGGGGTTAGCCTTAGCCACTTGTACCTATCTCAAACTCTAGTTATATATTGAATATTTATGCCTTTCTCAATTCTCTTTTTTCTTCTATATATTTAATTTTGTTCTTGCCCTAAAAGAAATCATTCCATTTCTCCCACTCATAACAACTATAAATAGTAGGACATATTAGTAATAAACTTCATGATACGTTTCTAACTAAGTTCTTCTTATTCCTAACACTTTTCAAACTGCCATGGCAATCATTTACTATACTCTTCCTTCAATGACAGAGGTGAATTTTTACCTCATCTACACCTATGAGTCTAACCACCACAATATGAACTACAATTGATGAAAGATAAAAATAGGGTGAAGGTAGATTTGAGAGTGAAAGAGTGGTGACAAGTTGCAATTGAAGAAAAAAAAGATTAAAAAAGGTTAGTAAAAATCCCCTATTTTGTACGCAATGAACAAAAGTTGTTAAGTTAAAGGATGAACAAAAAAAACAAAGTGAATGTAAAGGGGAAAATGAGTGATTGACCATGACATTGAAAGGAAGAGGAATGAAATAGAAAATATAAGTAGAAATTAAAGAAGAAGATTGAAAGGAGGAAAACTTGTCCATGTTCTACGCAAAGGAAATAGAGTAAGAGAAAGAGCTAGGAAAAGGGACAGATATACGAAAGAGAAGAAAAGGGAAAGATATGCTACAAGGTAGGTTCTGCATATTGAATGTCTTTTTCCCCTTATAGCCATGATTTCATACTTCAACTTTGTTTACTGGTCGGTGCTTGTTGGCTTCATTCTATTCCTTGGATTTTTCGATATATATTTCCATTTTGACCCTTTGCTATGATATATGGTGGTCTGAGGTGTTAATGGGAATCTCAGTTGGGATGTAGGCTAGATTGTGCTATTTACACTTTCCTCATTGGTGCTTTACTATTCACATAAAAATGTTAGTCATTTTAATTTCAAGTTTTGGTCAATGAAGAATGGTCCCTATGTTTCTTTTGTGTTTGAGAATTTTCAAATGGGTGTATAGTGCATTATGTGTTTATAAAATGGGTTGATAAAAAGTCAATATTTCTTTTGCTAGCTACATTTTTTCTTAGGCAATTTAATCAATGCTTGGGATTCAAATTATTGCATGTGCCATTTACTTGGCTCATCTTGTACCTAATAGTAAAATCATGGGAAAAAAGACTCTTCTGAAAGAAAGTGATCAAGGAAGCCCTGCATACTTTGATAGTTTTTCAAACAAGTTTTCTACTTTCTTTGGCTTTTTTTTTTTTCATGATTTATTTTCACATTAGAGTTTTGCTTTTCATGTTTCTAGTTTGAGATTATTGTGTTTTGATTCAAACTAAGTTGTTATGATTTTTTGGATTTGCTTGCTAATAATTATGCATTTACTTGTTTGGTCTAGTCATTTAAGCTCATTATGATTATAATTTATTACTAGTTTAGCATTATATGCATTATATGATTCTAATTCAAAGTAGAAACTTATTTAGTCAATGAATTGTTTTGTTGATTTCAAGGAAAATCTAACATAGAAGGAAGTTCTACATTAGGCTAGAAACTCTTGAATGGTTGTGCTTTCCATTGCGATTATTAATTGAATTTAATGAACGTTCCTTATGTCAAATTTCAATTAGGGTTAGGGTTAGAACATTCAAGCCTAAATATTATAAAAGCTAGGTAATTGGACGTTTTAGTTATATAAACCATTGACTTCAATGTGGACTGAGAAGCATAATGAACCCAGAACATGTGTCTAAGTGGTGGAAATAATCCCTTAACTAATTCATTATCATCTGGTTAATCTAATATCTCCAATTGCTTTTGTTTCTTTACTATTTTTGCTTTTTAATTTATGTAATTTCCTTCTATTTCATTTAATACTCATTTCATTTGCATTATAGTCTTTTCTTAGTTTTTAGGAATTTAATTTAAATTGAATTTTAATCAATTCTAAAATAACCGATTGAATTATTTTTTTATGAGAATGATATTCTATTCACACTTTACTAGAAAATTGTCAAGACCAGATAGAGTTTTAATTATAGTAGTTTTGTGACCTACCATTTTCAATGTTGACAAATTCTAATTGGCTAATTTAAATGCTTATAAAAACATTTTCTCATGTTCGGCCAAGATAGTACACTAATGTGACATTTGGTGGCAAGTACCATAGTATTAATAAAAAGCTTAACTTTAACATTAATAAAAAGCTTATCATTATTACAAAGCAAAGAGAAATTCCAAAAGAAAAGGTCTAGATCTTGGGCAATGCATGTAAGTTGAAGCTAAACGTACGCATAGAGGGGTAAACAAGTGTATTAAGAAATTTTAAACACTTTTAAATGGATTGACAAGTAACTTTTCTTAAAACTCTTAATTAGGTGCTTGAAATATATTTTTAGGTTTAATAAGAATGTTAAAAAGTTTTAGTACTTTTACATGAAAAAAGTTTTAGCTATCTTAAACTTAGTTTTATGTACTTGAAAATTTTGACAAAAGATAAAATAATATGTAAAGAAATAAAGATATTGTCAAATTTATCTTGATTTAGACACTCTTTGACTAACTTTTAATCCCCTCCAATAGAATTTTTTCATTATATCAAAGTTCTTTATACATTAATTTTCTCATGTTCACTCTCAACACTTACAATTGATAAATTGACAAGGTTTTCATATACTTACCTTTAGAACATTATTTAAACTCACCTTAAACTTTTTATGTTGAGTTGCCACTTAAGTCATTAACAATTAACTTTTTACTCAAGAAAAATTTACAAAAAAGAAAATAACATTGAAAGACCCTTATCAAATAAGAGATGAAAAATAGGTTTAAACTTTTAGGCTCTTAAAGGCAACCTAATTGTAACACTCACAAATTTCTTAGGAATTATACTTTAATTGGTGATATAAAATGAAGAAAAACAATTTAAAAGAAGGGAAGATTAAATTTAAGTAATGTAGTTTTATAATTAGACATGGATTTTGGTTTAGTAAGACCTTGGAACCTCAAATCTGATAACAAGGGTTCAAGTCTTAGCTTTTCACTCCAGTTGGCACCTCCTTGTCAGCGACGACTAGTTTCCGGCCATCACGCATCATTGTTCCAGCGAGAAACTCCCATCCATGTCCATCTCTTCATTTAGCTAGATTAGAGGCCAAATTTGATCCTTTTCTCGTTAGGATTTGTTAAAGCTTCAAGTGGGTTTTGTTTCCTCCTTAAACTTCATTCTTTTGCCCTCTAATTGGTGGTTAGAATGATGAATATTGATAGTGAATTGTTGGATATGCTCAAGTTCATACCTAGGGCTAGTTAGGGACCAATCTAAAAATTTTGCAAATTTTTTGGAACAAACATAGAATTGTATGAATTCTAGAATTTAATTGTCAAGGCTGGTATATTAGGAATACTATTAATTTTTATGAAGTGATATCTTGTTGTTGTCCATGTATAGGCTTATTTGAAGGTAAAGGAAAATTTTTAAAATGTTGCAAATTAGGATTTAATTGAGTATTTAGATATAAGAAATATAAAAAAAAGTGAATATAATTGGATTGATGATATTAAATTGATGAGAAGTTAGCGAGGCATATGGTGGAATCAAAGAATAATGAAATAAGGTTAAGATATGAATTTTAAATGGTAAATAAGGAAATATAAGCATGAATTTAGTTATTCTGATGATATATTGAAAAGAGAATATGAACTAAAGAAAGAAAACCTTTTTTAATAAGGTGTGTGGTTGAGCCAATGTTATAGGTTAGTATGAGATTTGTAAATATTTCGGTTGTCTATAGTAAGTCCTTCCAATTTTATGAGTGTGCTAAGGGACAATGTGATAAGATGTATTGGTAATAGTGTGGATTAAGGAAATTTATACTTTTGTATTATAAGGATTTTTCTTGAGGAATATCCCATAACTAAGGAAAAAAGGTCAAAGTAATTAAAATACTTCACTGATCATGTAAGTAGTAACTCTTCTAACAATATTACATATTATATGATGTTGTTTACCATTTAAATTATTACGTGGCAAAATTTTTGTGGTTATTGTCTTCATGTTAATAAGGGGCTGAACATTAGAGACCTGCGGGCCTACATCATATACTAGAAAATTTTGAATAGAAGTGGGAGAGAATTATTGTGGATTTTGTTACTGGATTGCCTCGTACCTTATATGGCTATGATTCTATACGGGTAATAGTTGATTAGTTGACAAAATCGACACATTTTCTTTCAGTTAAAACAACTTATGGCGTAACTAAATACACTCAATTATATGTACAAGAGATTGTTAAGTTACATGGAGTACCCTTATCAATAATATCTGACTTAGTTTATCTAAATTTTGGAAGGCTTTCTAAAAAGCCTTTGGAACTCGGTTGGATTGAGTACTGCTTTCCATCCCCAAACTGATGGCTAGTCAGAATTCAAATTTTGGAGGATATATTAAGATCGTGCGTTTTAGATTTTGGGGTAGTTGGGACAATTATTTGCCATTGGTGGAGTTCGCATATAATAATAGCTATTAAGCTAGTATTCAGATGGCCCCATTTGAAACTTTATATAGACGACGATGTCGCTCACCTATTGGGTGGTTCGAGATAGGTGAGGCTCAGGTATTAGGGCCTGATTTGGTGTAGGATGTAGTGGAGAAGGTAAAATTAATTAAAGAAAGATTACTAGCAACACAAAGTAGACAAAAGACCTATGACGATCATTGGAGAAGAGAGTTGGAGTTTATGGCTGGTGATCATGTGTTTCTTCGAATTTCCTTTATGAAAGGTGTTATGCGTTTCGGCAAGAAAGGTAATAGATGGATTAAATAGCATGAGCTTGTGCTTCACGACCATGACCGTCTGATTTAAATTACCCAAGGGCTAAGTACCCTTGACTGATGAATATAGTTTCTCTGAGAGCTGTGTACCCTTAACCGATAAATATATTCTTTTTCCAAGGGCTAAGTACTCTTCACTAACTTAAGTACCATGGAAGTAAGTCTATGATTGTTATTTTATATTGCACAATTGTAATTCACTTCTTTTATGAAAATGACATATGTTTATGCCTTATTACGGTGAAGTTTAACTGTTAATTAATAAAGTATTGGTTACTTAAAAGATTGGCCCAATAGGTATAGTATATGAAATATGAGAGTTGTTATGAAGTAATTTATACAAACCTTTGTATATCTTAAGGTAAAAGTATTGAATATGTGTTTGGAATGCTACCCGTTTATATTTTTTTTATTTTTAAATAGCCACCCAAAGTAGTATTTTGAGCATGAGGATTAAAAGAATTCTACTTGTGCTGTAGGGGTTATGATTTCTTATTTTGTTAGGGTATCCCACTTTTGTAATAGTGTAGCATATGGCCAAAATGTATATAATTATATATGTGTATAGATGACTATATGTTGATTTCTTATTCCCTTATTTTGATATAATTTTATTGATTATTGGCTATGTTGAGAGCTAAGCATTCTTTTTTCAACACATTAATGAATTGACTGATGATTATAGCATTTTCAGTATGTCTCATTTATAAAGGAGACTCTGCTGAAATTTTTATACGAAATCTGATTGATAAACTTCTTAACATTAAGGTTTCCGTGAGCAGTGTTATTGGATAATTTGCATGTTAATATAATAATAAAAAAAATAATGGTTGGTTTGCAGAAATGGGTTATTCCCAGTATCTACACCGACTGTGCTCGAAGATTCGGGGTGTGACACTAATAATTAACAAACTATGAATTTTTATCTAAACTATTTCTTAAAATATGTTTTTATATATTTGTTATTAGATTTTTTTTAATAAAATTAAAACATGTATAACATATTCTTTCAAAAGATCTAATCATATAATGTTGAATTATAAATACCATATATTAATATGTAAACGTTGTACACTTATTATATTGTTAACAAAAAAAATTTATATCTATTGTATTTTGATTGAAAACTTGATACTAAAAATATAAAATTTGTAAATAAAATTTTCTATTCCCAATGACAACTAATGTACAACTACAGGGACACTTTTGAAAAGTTTAAAACTAGAAAAACACAATCGAAAAAAGTGAGAAAACTATAGCATCATATTAACCAAATTATAAACATCTACCTGACAAATTACCGGCTGCTGCATTTACTATGGAAAAAAACCATAGTAAAAAAAAAAAAAAAAAACTAAAGATCCAAATTTCTTTTCTATTTTTCAATGTTGAATTCAATTGTGTCCCATGTCGTCAGATCTGATCCCGTCTATGAAGATCCGGGAGATCTGATCTTGTGAGGTGCGGCAGTCCTGGGTTATTTCATCAACTTGCCGAAGAATATCGAAAGAGTGAAATCGAAAGAACAAGACTTAGACGGGGCAATGCTACCGAGTAGATTTTCCCTTTTTGGTAGTGGGGATTCGCGCTGGGTGAATAATTCCTCAAGGTTTGAACTCCATCCTACACTAAAACTTGAAGCGGATCAAGAAGTATATCGGCCAGGTGATCCTGTTGTTGTCACCATCGAGATCTCCAATACATCTAGTGCGTATTCATTTTTAGTAGAAAGACTGAGTTTTGAGATTAAAGGCATTGAGAAATTGGACATTCAATGGTTCGCCACACAGAAACCTCTGCCAGGTTCAAAGCAAAGGAGAGGTTGGTTTCTTGAACAATTTTCTTGTAGTTTATTTTTTGTTGTTTGCTTAACTTTCTAACAGCCCACAAGAAATTTATAGTTTTCAGCTGTAGTGTTATCATGTCATTTTTGTTCTCAGGTGAACATGTTTTTTTGGACTGCTCAACAACAACTATGGTTTCCAATCAGATTGTTTCTATTGGCACCAGCAAATCATGTGAGCCAAATTCTATATAATAGAATCCCGCCTATCTGTTGAGTTCTTGTATTTTCTCCTTGGCGTGCTTGTGAAATTTACAAATTCGAATAATTTTTTATTGCTGAAGTTGATGAGCGTGCTTTGGATTTTCGCCGTTAATTATTATACATTTTCAGAGATCGTGCAAGCTGTCTTCCGCCTGGTTTTCTGGAAGCATTTACCCAAAAAGTTTTTTCTTCATCATGATAGGATTCCCACGCTGTTGGTTAATAACAGTAATCAAATTGTTCTTCTTTTATAAGATTATTAAATATTTTTTTTGACTCACTGTTACAGTATCTGTCATCGCTAGGATTTGAACCCGAGCACTGGGGCTACTTTTGCTATGCTTAAATATTCTTTTTAATGTCTTCATTTTGTAGATGGATTCAAATTGCCTTCCCTTTTTCAACCAAGAAATTGGTTACTTAAAACAATATTGGCATTAGAAATCATCTACACGAAAGAAACTACTGTAGTTATAAAGAAATAAAACCAGCGTAGTTAGCAGGCTATAAAACTAATGTAGTTATTTATATTATGGCTTCGACAATTTATATTAATAAATAAAACTATTGTAGTTACTATGCCCCTCTGACCATTTGATAAAGCTTTGATTTACCAAAAGGAAAAAATAAATTAAAGATGTTAAAGTTTTCTGTGTTGCTTGTGGTGCTCTAATATCCTCACCTTATATTTGGATTTTGGAGGATTTTAGATTTATTTTAATGATGTTATAGAAGGGCCTCTTGTATATTAAAAGGAGGGTCTAACTATTGACACTAGAGAAATTTCACAATCATTGTGTCTGAATGAGGGAAAGTGAAGCTAGGATGGTGGGAGAACAAAATGAGTACCTTTGATAACACATCAGAGTTTTAAAACCATTGTGCCAAAATGGAAGCTAGTGCCTTAAAGATTTGGATTTGGAATAGGTTACCTGAGTTATTGACTGTAGAAGTTGAATATATAGTATATCTATTTTAATTTCATGTTCTAAAACACCCAGCCAACAAATGAAACTAGCTTAAAATTTTCCTACAGCTTATTGCTAAATTTTGTATAAATGTTTTTCTTGCAAGTTGCCAGTGTATAAGCTTGGTCATCATTCATTATATTACAAGTGAACATGTCATGCTTTTGTTGTTATCTATTTTCGTAAAGACAGATTTGACAATGTAGACTGTCATTTGCAGATGTTGTGCGAACACTGCTGCCTAGCATTATTCCTCCATCTTACAAGGGTTCTACTATTCGCTATTTGTACTATGTTAAAAGTACTTTAACTGGAGAATGGCTAATACTGGAAAATGGGCAATCTCATGCAGAGTCCATAAACGATGTTACTAATATGGTTGGTTTTCAATAACTTTTGCTGATGTATGCTGAAATGTATTTGCACCATTTTATTACTTTTGGTTAATTGGTTCAGGTTCTACTGCTAATAGATCATATTGTCTTCATTTTTTTTTTTTTCTTTTATAATGGTTTGTGGTTTTGTTTCTAATATTTTGAGCTTAATACATAGAGCTAGAAACAAATTAATTGACGATGGATGTGTGGCCTCTCTTTGGTTAGATCTGTTCGTGGCCTTTTTAAGGGAATTTTCTTTTCTGATTTGCAGAGAGATTGGGAACCTATATAGCTTTTTAAGCCTATTAGGCTCAGGGTTTTCTTTCATTTTTTCCGTTTAGGAGGCTGAGATTTGTTTTATTATATCTTCAATAAATAAAAATCATTGAGGCTAAAACCTGAGCTTTCTATTAATGACTTGCATTATTTGAAATATTTTTGTGGTGAATTTATTACAACATATTAATGCTACATCGAGGTAATTTGTGTGAAACAATTTTCCAAAAAAAATGTTCAACAGTCTTACTATTATCTCTGATGGGAACAAAGATGGTTGGTGAGGAACAGGAGGGAATTTTTTGTGCAGGGGCTGTGAAGAGGACTTACTTAAGTTCTGGTTGATACAATCAGCCTGAGATTTTCCATTGCTTGTTGTAAAGGCTCTTTGATGGAGTTTGCAGGATCCATCTCTTGTTCAGTAGAACTTGTTAGAGCTACTTCTGGTGTATATTTTGCTTCTCCTTTTCAAATTGTGTTGCTGTACTCCTGGATGTATATATCTGTTGTACTTAATTTACTATTGCTGAGCCAAGAATTAAAAATTCTATCCTCATTGTGAATAAGATGATATCATCAAGATCAAATTAATATTGTACATTGCACAGCACATCATAAACCCCCTTGACCGTACTCTAGCTAAGAGGTCAAGACAGCATCAAGCTTAAAGTTCTTTCTTTATGCCAAGGATACAGTGTAATGAAGAGTGTTTTCGTAACTTGAAGATGAGTTTTCTCCCCAGAGGGAATGATGATGCAAACAAATAAAGGATTAAATGAATGTACATGAGTTATTGCTATATGAACTACTTAAAAATGAATAGTTTCTAACAGTTTATAGTTTATGCCTCACATTATAAGTTTTTTTTTTCTTTTTTCACACAGGATAGTATCCTGTTGAAGAAAAAAAATATGAACAGTTTCTAACAGTTTACTGTCTACTCCTTTCATCTTACTGTTTATTCTTTTCTTCAATAACTTATCATCATGTATAAAAAAGATTAACATATCATAATTTTTCTTTAAAAAATATTATTTTTTATTAAATTAAATGAAAAAATTCTGGACCATTTTGGATTGGATGAAATCCAATGGTCCAAAGGGTTACTAGAGGTCTCCAGCTACTGGAGATGATAGGTTCGTCATTTTGTTTCCAAAATAGGTGGCAGGCATTTCGTAATTGCTGTTTGTGTAAATCAACTACTGGCTGATGTAAGTTTCACTGTAGATAAACCTAACTGCCAGATTCATTATATGTCTGTTAGGCTTGATGACTAAAATTCCAGGAGTAAAGTCTTGGTTTCTTGTTTACCTTCTTTTTTTTTTTTTTCTTTTAATCTCTGCTTTAATTTAGTTCCATTTTTTCCTGTCAGTCTGAATGATGTTATCAACATTGGTTTTCGTTTTTATGAGAGCATCCTCAAAAACCATGACCTTAATCTACCAGCAGTTTTTATTTTAATTTCACAAGTTTTAGCAGTTCCTATTTGATGATATTGTTCAAAAACCTCCTTTCATCCGAATCCCTCAGTGATGAAATACAAAGATCCTGTATAACATTTATAGAATATAGTTCCTGTCCAGTCTGCTTCAGGGAAATACATGTGTGCATTTTTTCCTTCAAGTACAAGTTTCCCCTAATTGCTGTCATTTGTTTTTCCCCTGTATACAAGTTTCTCCCTTGACCCTTGGCAGTCATTTGAAAAAGTTGATTTTCTTTTTCTTTTTGCATAAATCAGAAATTTAGAATAAGATGATTGCAGCATGAATGACTTCATATATATATATATATATTTTCACTGGGACTCTTTAATAACATACTTATTATGCTAGCATGATATAGGGTCTGTTATTAAAGTTAGATATAGATACTGTGTGTGGCATTCTATCGTGAAAACAAAAAATGTTGTCATTGACATATTTTGTGTAGATTACTTGTTGGTGCTCCTTGCCTTCTTTATAAAATATAATGTAAGACAAATAGTCAAGAATTAAGAAAAACTATTAAACTTTCATGTCTGTTAGGTTGATGGATGAAACAAAGATGGCTAGTACTAGACAGCAGGTGGTTAGATAACAATATTTATGGTTGTTGGTTTGTGGTTGGGGCTCTGCTCATAGCTGTTTTTGAGAAGTTTCATTTTGCGTTGTTTTCTTGTGTCTTTTAATTTTTCCATTCAGTTTCTGTTATGTTGATGACCTTAGTTGTAATTTTTCTCTTCTCTCTAATAAATTTCCTTTATTCACGAGGTAATAAGAAAGTAGTTTTTGTTTGGAAATCAAAGGAATGTAAACAAGGTAAGAATTGACTTTCAAAAGTAATTGTCTATGGCAACAAATTGAAACTGCAAATATTGTGTTTTCTTGGGGAGAGTTATTTAGGAATTATCTGGGGTCAGAAAGTAATTGTTGTAAGGGTCTTTGGGCATTTTTATGACACCTGTTTGATCAAAGGTCATATTGGAGGCAATCAGACCTCAAGATGGAGAAGTGAGTTGTCTCATATGATAAATAGAGTATGCTTACTGGAGTTGAAAACATTATATTGTGTATTCTTAGTCACGGGACAAGTTGCACTATGGTCCCAATCCTCATGCAATGATTTGGATTGTTGAATATGGAATTTAGAATGATGCCTATGTAACATTGCAAGTGTGGAAAATCAGAAAGTAGTATTATATTGTTTCTATTTGTGTACAAGTAGGGTATATATACAAGTGTTCAATAAAAACCTAATCCTAATCCTAATCCAAATAATCTACTAGAATCCCTACAATCTAGGGATAATATAATCTTTATCTAATGACATAAGATATAATTCAAAAAAAATTGAAATAAATAGAAATAAATCAATATTGGGCTCTTAAATTAAGCCCACTAAATTAGTGGCTTAGTGCTCTAATTTAACACTCCTCCTCAAGTTGGTGAGTGGATATCTTCCATTCATAGCTTGCAAACAATATTATGAAAATAGTGCTAGGAAGTCTTTTTGTAAATTTATCTGCAAGCTGATTCTTAGATGACACAAATGGAGTACAAATCAACCCATTATCTAGCTTCTGCTTTATAAAGTGTCTATCAATCTCGATGTTTTTGGTTTGATCATGCTGAATAGGGTTGTGAGCTATGCTTATAACATACTTGTTGTCACAATACAACCTCATAAGTTCTTCTCTCTTTATCCTCAGATCATCCAGAATTATTTTCAGCCATAGTAATTCAAATACCCCCAATGCCATGGATCTGAATTTTGATTCAGCACTTGACCTTGCTACGACATTTTGGTTTTTTACTCCTCTATGTTACTAAATTTCCTCCCATGAAGACACAATAACCAGAAGTGGACTTTTTGTCTACCAATGATGCAACATAGTCTGCATTGGTGTAAACTTCTAAGGCCAATTTTTTACCTCTTTTAATCAAGAGTCCTTTCCCATGGGAACCCTTTAGATACTATAGTATCCAGTCAACTGTCTTTGAATGGCTTTCTTTAGGATTATGCATGAATTGACTGACAACACTTATAGCGAATGCAATATCAAGTCTCGTGTGGGATAAGTAAATTAGTCTTCCCACTAGCCTTTAGTATGAACCCTTGTCAATTGTTGGTTCATCTGGAGCCTCACAAAGTCCATGATTATCCTCAATGGGTGTGGCTACTGGCTTGCACCCCAACTTCCCAGCTTCTTCTAGTAAGTCATAAATATACTTGTGTTGAGAAATAAATATTCCTTGCTTGGAATGTGCCTCTTCAATGCCTAAGAAATACTTCAATTTCCCAAGTTCTTTGATGTCAAACTCCTTAAGTAAGTTTATTTTCAAGTCTTGAATTCCTGCATTATCATCACTAGATACAATAATATTATCTACATACACAAGTAGAATAGTTACCTTCCCTGAGTCAGTATGTTTCATAAATAAGGTGTGATTTCCCTGGCTCTATCGGTATCCCAAGGTCAACATCACCTTTGTGAACCTCCCAAACCAAGCTCTCGGAGATTGTTTGAGTCCATAGAGTGCTTTCTTAAGCTTGCACACTTTCCCTTGTTGGGACTTAAACCCAGGTGGGATCTCCATATATATCTCCTCCTCCAAATCTCCATGCAAAAAGACATTTTTAACATTGAATTGCTGCAATGACCACCCCAATATTGCAGCTAAGGACAAAACCACTCTCACGATGTTCATGTTTTGAGGTAATCTATGCTATAGGTTTGTGTGTAACCTTTGGCAACCAGTTGTGCTTTATATCTCTCCACCATCCAATCTGAATTATACTTCACGGTAAATATCCATCTACATCCCACCAACTTCTTATTTTTTGGTACCTTCACCAATTCTTAGGTTTGGTTCTTTTCAAGTGCTTCCATCTTTATTCTCATAGCTTCCTTCCACTTTTTATTTCCTAATGCTTTTGACAAAGTCCTCGGAATAGGTATTGAATGCAGGTTATTGATTAGGGTTCTATGGGTTGGTGAAAGGTTGTTGTAGGACAATAATAGGTATATTGGGTGTTTGGTACAAGTCTTGGTACCTTTTCTAAGGGCTATCGGCAGATTAAGGTCATTATTAGGTTCAGTGGTAGTTAGTTAATCGTTAATTCAGGATGGGTTTTTGAAGGTGGTGCTAGATGTGCATCATCTGGAGCAGAAACACGTTCAGATGAATGCGCCTGGATAAGATGGACCTGGCCTTTGTTTCTCTTGGAATAGACTTGCAACTTTTGAGCACTATCCAGATTTATTTTATGGTTTATTTTGCTAGGAACTATCTCAGGCTCAGATAGACTCGGGTTCGGATTCAAGTGTGGGATTACCTAGAGTCACTAAAGAAAAAATCATTACTAAGAAATTTATTTTGGGAGCTAGAATTATTCCCATACTTCCCCTGAGGTTGAGATTCTCCAAATAATGACTCAGACTCAAAAATGTGACATTAGCTATGACATAGTATTTTTGTGTGGATGGATGATAACATTTATATCTTTTTTGTGTGGGTGAGTAACTGATGAATATGCATTTGATAGCCCAAGGATCTAGCTTTCCCTTTAGGTGAGAGTGAATATGGACAAATAGACAATCAAAGATTTTGGATGGTAAACTTTCTGATGCATAAAAATATGGATAAAGGTCTTTAAGTGTGTCAATGGGAGATTTGTTATCCAAAAATGTTGAGGGAATCCTATTACTAAGGTAGGTGGCAGTTAGAACAGCTTAACCCCAATAACTCTTAGGCACATTTTTATGAAAGAAAAGGGAACAGGTAATATTAAGTAATAAACCCATTCTTCGTTCAGCTACTCCATTTTGTTGGGGTGTGTACACACAAGAAGACTCATGAATTACACCCTCCTGTTGAAAGAAAGACATTAGGATTTGATTAAAGTAATCCCTATCATTGTCGGACTGAAATTTTTTAATTGAGGTATTGAATTGATTTTGGATCATTTTGAAAAAACTGGGAATAATAGTATGAGCATAATATTTTTGTTTTAGTAAGTGAACTCAGGTTACTCTTGTGCAATCATTAATAAAAGATATAAACCATTTTGCACCAGAAATGTTAGGGATATTAGAGGGACCCCATGTATCACTATGGACAAGTGTGAAAGGAATGGTACTTCTTTTATTGCTACTAGGAAAAGATACACATTTATTTTTGGTAAATTCACAATCATTGCAATGAAAGGAATCAAAATCTAAATTTTTGAAAAAAGAGGGAAACATTAACTTGACAACTCGAAATGATGGATGACCTAATCGCCTATGATACAACCAAATTTTTTCTTGGTTTGACATGGTTGACTCAAAGAAAAGGGATCTGGATAGTGAAAGTTGGTCATCCAGGTAGTAAAGGCCTCCTTGTTCTCTAGCATACCCAATCATTTTTTTTGTCTTCTGTTCCTGAAAAACACGATGAGAAGAAAAAAAAAGGTTATTTGGCAATGTGAATCTTGAGAGATTTTGCAAATAGAAATAAGATTGGTAAGTAAGGTGGGGACATGAAGAACATTTTTAAGTGTAAGGGTATTCAATTGGATATCTCCAATTCCAGCTACAGTGTTTGTGGAGCCATCTGTAGTGGTTATCTTTTTAAAACTGGAACAAGGTTTATATGAGGTAAAGAGTTTATGTGAAAAAGCCATACGATCAGTAGCTCCTGAATCAATTACCCATACGGATGAGTTCTTTGTCATTACATTAGAAACAAAAGGTGAAGATATACCTCATAATACATGGGAACAAGTACCTTCGGGGAGAAATTGATTTCTCAAGAGAACCTAGCAAACCTTTCAACTTGTCAATGTCTTCCTTACTAAATTCTGAGATGGGCTTAGATGGCCTTTCCATATTCTCGTTTGGAAAACTAGTATTGAGTGCCTGTTTTCCACAACCCTTCCCTTTATTTGATCATTTTGGTTTGCCAATTAGCTTCCAACACTTATCTCGAGTGTGGCGATGTCTCTTACAGTAGGTACAAAATTTAGCATCCTTGTTTGTGGGCTTCTTTGTTTGATTATCCCTAGGTGGCCTATCCTCCTTATATCCAGGTGTTATGGTGATCATGGCGGATCCATCATTACTTCCATAGTTCTCTAACATCACACCCCTCCGTCCTTCCTCGGCCTGAACAACTGCTATAGTCTCATTCATTGATGGTAAGTTTTTGCCAAGAATTTGCACCCATATAAGGTCAAACTCCACATTAAGACTAGCAAGAAATTCATATATTCTCTCCTTTTCAATAAACAATTTCAACATGATTGCGTCCTCATTACACTTCATCTGTATGCACTGATAGTAATCAATCTCCTGCCAGAGTCCTTGTAACATATTAGCATATTTTGTCACAGATTTTGATCCTTGTTTAGTAGCTCCTAACCTATTTTAGCCTTCAACTCATATATTCTTGCAGCATCATTAACTTTTGAATAGGTCTGATGGATTGCATCCTAGATATCCTTTGCTGAACCAAGGAACATTACTGTGTCACTAATCTCTGGAACCATGGAATTCCAATGCCATGACATTACCATGGAATCCTGTTCATCCCAAGCTGCAAATTTGGGGTCATTCATAGAAGGTCCTTCACCTAACAAGTGGCTTAGTTTGGCTTTACCTTTGAGGAAGGTTCGAACAAATTAAGACCACTTCAGAAAATTATGTCCATTCAACTGGTAGGCTGCTTGAATATTTTGTAGCTCACTAGCACTAGGGTTATTCAAATCTGGTTGAAGCAAATTAGAAGAGGGCTCACTAGTTTGTGTTGTTTCGGACATAGTAAGGGAAAAGGGTAGGATAATGCAAACAAGTAGTCAAGAGGGAGCTATTTAGGAGGTAAATAATGGGTAGTGTTGATTGACTCTGTGAAGAACGCCGGTCAAAGAGGATGGTTTACGCTCCCACACGCGTCGGCGTGTCGAAAAGTGAATAGAATCATGCACTGGAGCGTGACGGCGGCGGTCAGCGATGGACAACCAGGAATTGGCCGATTAGCAGCCTCTGAGTCTATCAGTGGGGTGTGTGTAGGCTAAGGATGAGTGGGTAGTGAAGATCTAAGATGGGCAGCCTTGGAAAGGATGAGAGATCCAAAAAAAAAACTTGATAAAGAGGAAGAAATTAGGGTTTAGGCTGAGACGAGCTGAGTAAAGCAGAATAAGGCAGCAAATCCTAGGTTTTTTAAGGCTCTGATACCATGTGGAAAATCAGAAAGTAGTATTATATTGTTTCTATTTGTTGTACAAGTAGAGTATATATACAAGTGTTCAATAAAAACCTAATCCTAATCCTTATCCAAATAATCTACTAGAATCCCTACAATCTAGGGATAATATAATCTTTATCTAATGACATAAGATATAATTCAAAATTTGAAATAAATAGAAATAAATCAATATTGGGCTCTTAAATTAAGCCCACTAAATTAGTGGCTTAGAGCTCTAATTTAACAGCAAGCTATAGAATGAGATCCATATATGGTGGCAGTTAATTAAACTTTAGGAAGAAATTATTTTCTCCACATAAAACATGAAGTATTCAAAAGTGAAAACCAGGAAATCTTATATTAGTTCCATAGAACGTCAGCATCATGAGGTTTGTACCAAATGAATTCCTGGAAAGTTAGCTTTTATCTGCTTATGAGTTGAACCTGTTGGAAGCAATATGGACCAATATGGCATGTAACTTCTTCTTTCATAATCTGCAATGCATATAATTCTTGCAAAAGGTGCATGCAGATGTTATATGCCACCACCAGATATGTTTATACAAAAGATTGTATGCAGATTTCTATGTCGGCTTTCAATATGTAGCTTTGGTTTCCCTATTTAATTTTGTTGAACTTGCACTTTTGCAGGAAGTACGTATTCCATTACAAGTATGGGTAAACCAGAAAAGCAGTGGCTTACGTATGGAAGAAGGTCAGTTTGGTTGTGACCTTTTCCCTTGGTTTTATATTCTTCTGTTGTTAATCTGTATTATTGTCAGACTTCTGCTATAAAACTCCACATATGAAGTTTTAGATATGAATATTAATTCTATTCTCTTTGTTAAGATATTTATTGCTATGATTTTCCCCCTGGTAGAAACTATTCATCAGGTTCTATTGAGAGTAGTAGTTTTTGCTTTTTCGGTAAACCAAAAGCTCATGGGTTTGATATCTAAAACTGTGGTATAATTCATGTTGTGACCCCCAAATTTCTTGTAGAAGATTTAAACATACAAGAAATTGTCTTTGAAGCATACCAGTGGATTTGTTATTTGATATTGTATTAAATTGAGTGGCATCAGGCAATGTAATTTGGAGTGTTTCAATAACTTTTGTTATGCTTAAGAACCAAAGATAGGAAAAAGATTAGGAACAATTCTCATTAAGATCAAATCTGAAAGCAATGGATGCACCAGCATCCATACAAGCTTCCCTCACTTGTAACTAATTTGTAATCCGGTTTATTCTGTTCAGCAACTAATTTATATGCTGACTGGCAACAATTCATCAGTATACTAAAGTAAATGCCACCTAAACAGGCTGCATAAGCTTCTTCTAGCCAACCTAATTGCCTTACTTCAGATTATGACTCAACGTTGTTGTCCATAAAATTTTCAATTTAAAAGTATGATAGCTACCATATGGATTATTTACATTGTTTAGGCGGATAACCCCTCCGAAGTTGTAACTTATGAGTTGAATCCTCTCTTGATTGCAAGCTAAGGCCTTTCTTAATGTTACTTTGACTTTGGGTGGGAGTTGTGACTTATTAGTTGGTCATTCTCAGTCATGTTTCGCTTTGGCCTCAATGCAAGATGGTTTTTTACCACATTGTCCCAACATTCTTCTTATAGGATACTGGATGACCTGTCTCCAAATGTCAGCATTTCTCAGGTGATGCGCATGGCTCCTTGTGCTTGATGGAACTTTGTGCACCTTTAAAGCACATCTTCTTCACATGAACGATGTTCTCCAACACTCCCTTGGGAAGTAAATATTAATCATACCCAACTTGGAGCTAATCTTCTTCACTGTTCTTTGCTAAAAGGATTGGTCTTAGATTGACTTTTTTCCTCATTGGTCACCATTAAGTCATTGTTCTCATCTCTTGGTTTTGGTTTCCAATGTGCTAGTTTCCCATGGACCATGTATCTGCCAGCAAACGTCCTTTGTGTGGCCACTGGCCAGCCTTATTGCAATGATTGCACCATAGCTTTCCAGCATTTTTCTGCTTATTGTCACTGCCTTAAGCACCACATGCCATCAAGGTTGACGTTTCAATTATTGGTTGGGAACTTAAAGACCCTTGAAGGAGTTTCTTCCTGCTCTCTTCTCTTTGACTTCTGAAAAGGTTTCTCCTAGAGAAGTTAGAGGATGAATGGCCATGATTCTTCCTCTGACATCTTTAAATATTGGATTTAGGCAAAGTAGGAGTTTATAGATGCTATCCTGCTTCACAAGCCTTCTGTCTGCTGGATTACTGTTGCTATTCCATTTGTGTGCCTCAAACATATCTAGTTGCTGCCAAAAATAAACAAAGCTGTAATAATATTGTGTAATGCTTAAATCACCTTGCCTTAATTCATGAAGTTAACTGGACACCTAGATTTCATACTTTGGTCGTTGAAACTTAGTGAGGCTGCATCATCATTGATGTATGCGTCCTTTGATATACATAAGAATGCTCTGGGACCATTGGAGGTGATTGTTACCATCAAATTAGTGCCTAGTTATCATGATTGGTGAGCTTTCATAGATCAAATGAAAACTCAAGGTATTTCCCTCAGATGAAGTCACTTGTTTCTCCATATTTGGTGCCATCATGGAGATAAAATTTGCCATGAGAAGGTGCCAAGCCTTTTTAGGCTCTTATGCCATGAAGAAATTAAAAGAGTTGATGCACTGAGTCTTATTATTTCAAATATTCAAGCTGTACATAAATAAATGAGTTGGAAGCTAAATGATTAGCCAGTCCAAAGAGCTGAACTGGCTTACAAAATTTTAAAATTTTATTATCCTATCATAACAGAATGATAAGATAATAAACACTGTGCAAGATATGTCTCCTAGAACAAATAAATAAAAACTAATATTAAATACATTGCTAAATAACACATGCTGTAAAGCACATCTTCTTTTGTAAATGTTTTTCTCAACATTAATGTACAGGCTTGGCATAAGAGCGGCGCAGCCCTATTAAAATAGAGTAGAATACAAAAGTTGGGGGATGCTACATAGGATTTCATAGGAAAATTACAATGTTGAAGTAGGTATAGTTAATTTCAAATTTATTCACAAAGGAGACCAGTTAAACACACCTGTCCTGGCTTAAGCTTGTTTCAAGCTTAAACGAGAAGAGTTCTTCATTGCTAAATTTTGTTGTGGCCCTTGGAGGTAGAGAAAAATGCAGAAAAAGTGTTTGAAAAGCTAATGTTGAGGAATATTTCAATATCTTGCTATGGGTTTCAATTTTGAGTGGTGTGATAAATCAATGAAGAGTGAAGAAAATGAGAGACAATGAAGTGGAGATAAGGATGAACGAAAATTGCAGAAGAAATTAAGGAGTATTAGGAGCTTTGAGCTGTTATAGATGAATGAATACAAGTGGGTCTCTTTTTGACTTACTAAAATGCTACTGAAGCTATAAGTACTATAGTAACATTTTGAGAAAAATTTGAAATTATGAGAAAGTTGTGTAACTTTGAATTATTATGAGCATAATACAAATTGTAGCATTTCCATTCAATATTTCTTTAACAAAAACATTTTTTCTCCCATAATAACTTTTGAGTACTTTAAATGGTATATAATTCCACCAAAACATATAAAACTTTTTTCATGATGAAATAAATTTTAACTAAACATATTTAGAGAAATATCCAAGTCTTCCAAAAGCTATTTTAAGGGAGGAAAGATTGTGATAACCCTAACCTTGGTTACCATTACCTAATGAAATCTGTCCACGGCACTTTAGCCAAATGTTACTACCACTTTAACCTTCCGGTATTAGTTCCTTACCCTAGTGTCCTCCTATCAGTGGCACTTTGACCTACTATTACGAGCACTA
Organism: Delonix regia; assembly: GCA_037074485.1. Taxonomy (NCBI): domain Eukaryota; kingdom Viridiplantae; phylum Streptophyta; class Magnoliopsida; order Fabales; family Fabaceae; genus Delonix; species Delonix regia. Next base: position 13,012,482 of record CM073459.1, read on the forward strand.
TAACTATAAGTTATCAGCACTTTAGCAATATGTGAGTAGCACCTTATCAATATGTTACTAGTGTTTCTTTAGTTACATTAGCAGAACTTTTATAGCTCTCACCTAGTGTAATCCTCTATGTAAAAACCGTAAGTAGTTTAGTAACATTCTGACAAAGTTTGTAGCTTTTTCCTTTAATGTGCTAGTGACCTCTTTATACGCTAGTAAGTCTTGTAATAGGAGTGGCAGTCTCAAGTATTTGAAACCACCGAAATTAACACATAAAAGTCTTAAGAATTGAAAAAGTAACATGGAGTAAATAAATAATATATAATTTTTCAGGGTGCAGAGGTTAGTCATTTGGGACTTGAATGAATTCAATACTATATATATAAAAAAATAACACACAAATGATAATTTTCTTGGTTTCAGTGGCACTGGTTTTTGTCCAATATAACATTGTAGTTTGCTTTATTAAAAAAAATTATTGCTTTTTTTTTTTCTGTGGAATTCATTCAGATTCAACAGTGTTGACTACAAGAACAATGGAAAATTTAATATGCTAATCAAACATTGGTCGAGCTCAGCATAATGGGATTCTTGTATTTGTAGTTTATACAAATGGACTAGATCTCACTGCTATGTTTATTGCTTTTTTACTTTTTTTTTTTTTCGATTTAATGTAGCTTTACAATGTTTGTTCGTCTTGATCTGCATTTAAAGCATTATATGTAATATATCCATGTGTTCTTTGTGTTTTCAGAAATCGTTCCTGCAACTACTGTCCAAATGGATATATATTGGAAAGAGATGGATGGAGATGCTGATTGGGTATGCCATTGGTGATATTTCTTTATTGGGTATATTAAACTTACCCATGGTTTGGCCTAAAATTTATATGCCCACCTCTTGTCTCAAAGTTCACTTTGGTTTTTAATTATCATGTGCTTTGTGCACAAAATGTGAAAGGACTTGACGAGTGACTATTTAAACTTGATGTAGATAGGGTTCAAATCTGAGAAGGGTAATATAAAATCTATTATAAAATGATAAGTGACTAGCAAGGTATAAGTGTAATCTTACAATGCTCTTGTTTTTAGTGTCTATGTAGTTGCCTATGCTAATGCATCTCCTAGAGTTCTTTTCTATATGAATTTTAATAACAGAGAAACTATTGACCTTTCACTTCTTATCATCCTTGAATTTTTTTAAAAATTTTCTTAAAAAGTTATATGGGAGAGTTTCCATTTAGGAATTTGGACAACTGAAAATGTTATTCTTTTGAGCATATTTTAATTTCTTGTTCATTCTCCACTTTGTTTTTATTTTGCTCTTAATAATCGAATTTGCAAACTTAAGTTTTATTGGTAATGTTAAGTAAAATGTATGATAATGGATGTTACAATATTATTGATTTGTCATAGCATGTACCAAGGTTTTTTTGAAAACTGAGCTGATTGGTGAACTAGAAGAGAAATGGGGGATGGTTAGTGTTTCACTCAGGATTGAAACTAAGCTGATCATTGAACTAGATGAAAGAGATGGGTAACGGTTAGTGATTCATTCAGGATTGAAATTGAGCTTAAATATACATTATTTTGTAGTTATAACTTACATGAAATACATTAAAGTTTATGAGGTTTGATGATCCAAACTATAATTTTCAAATAATAAATATTCAAACAATTTTTTAAAATAAAAAAGCATGTTGTAAACAAAATTTTGTGGACGCCATTTATTTTGTATTGTGGTTTATCTAATTGGGGAGGAAAGCCTGCATCTTAGGGGCATTTTTTTGCCTTTAAAATTGTTATGGGATAGAATTGTTTTATGGCTTTCCTTTGGTCCTCTGCTCATGATCTTAAGGGGTTCAGTGTTTTTTACATGAAGAGAGATTGGGCATCTCTCCTTCACTAATTAGTTTTTTAATTTAGGTCTTATGTAAGATGCTGTTCTTTCTTTCTTTGCTTGAGGATGTCTTATCCTCCCACTAGTTTTTGTACCCTCTTCTCTTAATAAAACTTCTTTTTATATATAATAAAAATAATAATAATATCAGGTAGTATGAGATGTCTAAGTCTCACATTTAAGGGATGCTTGGTGGGATATTTAAGGGTTGTGGTTCTTCCCCCCTTGGAAGATTGGTTTTCAAGGGTGATTTCCTTACATTTACTTTGGTTCTATATAATGGTATCTGTTGCAGCATGTCCACATATTGTCAACTACCACATTTATTAGTTTCATTCTTATATTTATTAGTCCAACTATTGTATTGATTAGCTTCATTTATAGGTGTAGATTTTGTATATAAATATCCATGTTATCAAGGTGATTCAACAAGGTGAAATACAAGTTCTTTCTCCTTCACTATAGTATCAAAGTTGGTGGTCGACGTCACAGAGAGGACTACTTGCAGAGGGTTCTGATAGGCAAGGTCAAGTGAAGTGTCGTAGAATTCTACTGTTGAGACATTGACTCTTTAGGGGCAGTGCTATGATAGGGAACTAGGCAGTATGGGTTGCAAGTCGGTTCTCAATAGTGTGTGTTACCTACATTTCCTTGGATCCTATTACAATCCAAAACATCTCCATGACTGAATAAAGCCCCAGACCTGGTACTCATGAATTTGCTAATCTGAAACATTATATTAATTATATGAAAGGTAAGTCACATTGAAGCGAAACCCCAAGGTTATGAAAAACCTGAAACTCCTAGAACATACACTATGGCAAGAACATGAAAAGGAATGAATCCCTAACCTATTGAACCCCCAAATGACATATGCAAATGGAAACACAAATAATAGGTTGATTAGAAACAAGAATAAATTCACCTTAAGAAATCACCTTGCTGAGAATTAATTCTTGTTACAAAAGAAGAAGACAAACTATCCTTTCCTAGAGAACTTTGGCCAAGCCAAGAAGGAAACTAAAATGTTTCTTTTGATAGAATAAAACTGGATGTCTTACAAGGTTGAGACTCAAGCGTTTTTATAAGTTTTAGACCCCTTAAGAAACCCTAATTCGTAATGCTTCCTTGGGCGTTCAATAAGTTAGGTCAAATGAGGCCAAAATAACTCTAGACATTGAAAATAGAAGCCCAATATATAACCATATACATCCTAGGCCCAAATTAGTTACAATGAGGTTCAAAATATATATTTCAGTAACAACAATTTTGAATGACATAACTGAAACGAATTGAGCCTTTATTTGAGCTAGACATGACTCAGATGAATGAATTGGGGTTCCATCTCCAAGCTCAAGCTGTCTAAGTGATTTTCTTTTACATTTTCTAAAAACTTTCTCACATAAATTTGTAGTGATTCCTTGAACTTCTTGGCTCTCAATCTTGTAATTGGGTTTGGAGGAAAATTCATATCATCATTCAAGCCACCGCGCTTCTTGTCATCTGTGTTCACATCACACATTAACTTAGTGAAGGCATAATAAACAAGGCATAAAGAAAGGGAAACAAGAGTATGACGAGTACTCATTTTATGTCAATAACTTTATATAGAAATGTAACATCAAAATCAAGAAGTCTGAATGTAAAGAAAGATTTAAAAGAAAAGCTATACAAATTTTCGAATTTTCAACTTTGAAAATCATTTAACAAAAATGTTTTAGTAAAATATAAGTTTTTTTTCATTGTGGGGTCTTACATAAGAAAACCATGATTCATCCATAATATTTCTTCAAGGGTGGCTACACCCTGTTGCAAGCTCCTTCCATCATGGGTGGCCATAGCAAAGGAGTAGCTTTTTTTCCACCCAATCATACCATCTCAGCTCTTTGGGGACGGCTACATCTAGTTGGCTGCTCTTTGCCTGGTCAGGGGTAGTTAGACCTATGGGCAACACCTCCACCCAATATAATCATATTAAATCTCGAGGGTCTATACGCCTCAATGGTATCTCCTTGCCTTCTTGTAGGTGGCTAAATCTAATGGGCCTTTCGTTCTCCTCCTACTATAAAAATAGAGTGAAACCCTATTGTGGTCTCTCACATAGAGTATTTCACAATTTAGTCCCTTATAGAATTTATTTCTCAATTTTATTGCTCATAGATGAGATGTTTTTCAATTTGGTCTCTCACATAATATCTTTAAAAATTATGTTACTTTCAAAAATACGAATGACGTTATTGATAATAATTTTATTTGTGAGAGACCAAATTGAGAAGGCAATTCTTTGAGGGACCAAATTGAGAAATACCTTGTTTGTGAGAGATCAAAGTGAGGAAGATTTTTAGTGAAGGGTGAAATTAAAAAATATCCTATGTGTGAGGAACCAAAACAACGTTATACTCTATAATAATATCAAACCCTTGGAAGCTATATGACAAAAAGCATAAGCTATATAAAACTAAGGGTATTCCAAGTAAACTGTGTGGGAAAATTTATAGTAAAACAGAATTTAGGTGATTGGATCAGAATATGATTTAGAGATTGGATCAGAATATATATATTTGTCTTTTTAATTAATACCATCATGTAGGAGTCTATGACTAAGAATTAGATGTTGATGTCAAGATTGATACACTTTGAGCTTGACAATATCTCTGTCTTGTCTCTTCTTTCTCTCTCTCTCCCTATCAGCTTACTGCCACCATCACTTTGACTCTTTTTTTCCTAGTTTTCATCCCTTTCTTTGGAATAATGTTTAGAGGGTTTTGCTGACATTTGTGAGTTAACGTGCCCCTCCCAAAAGTAATTCAGTCTTGGCTTTAAAATCCTTTTCAGGAACTTTGATTTTGTCATCTTGGTTGCACTCTAAGCCAACTTTAGGTATTCTTTAATGCAAACGATCTTTACTTACTGCAGGCTTTCTGTTTTCTTGGTGCATTGGAATAGTTAAAAGAAAAACCTCTATTTACAGGTTAGAGCAAATGACATTTATGAGGCTGTTGAGGAAGGATATGACAGCTCAAGGGATGAAATCTCCTCTGTTTCCTCATACAACCCTGTGAAAGAAAATCTGCACAGAAGCTTTGGAAGTTCACTATCATTGCGATCTTCTTCCGCAAGATCATTAAGCAGGGATCCTCTAGATGGTGTTCAGACGAGTTTATCATCACATATGGCACCTCCTCGACTCTCTGTGGCTGAGGTTTTATATGATTCTGCTGCTGGTGAGTTATTAATCCATATCTACGTGTCAGTGTACCTATAAAACTTCTTATCCTTTTTCTTTGATATATTAGTCCTGAAGCGCACGAAACTATGCTGGTTTCCTAGTGTCTTATTGATGAGAGTCATCTTTTTCTTTTGCTTCAACTCAGAAGATCTGTTTTGCCAATTAACAATTTTTGTCTTCCAAACAGATGTCTTGTCACCTCAGAAGTCATTGTCCATTGTCTCCCCAAGTCACCAACAGAAGTTCAGAAAGCCTTTTTCTACAGAAGATGATGCTGGATTATCCTCTTCACCAGAAGCTGGAGCTGTTGACTCTGTGTCATGTAAATTGTTTAATTTGTTTTCACTTACCAATTATATATTTTATGCGTTAGATTCATATTGGATATGGTGCTTTATTAAATGTAGCATGGTTATTTAAACATGATTCAATATGTGTGGTTCAATACCATTTGAAACTTATAATTAGATTCTATCTGTGAATCATGGAATCCCTAAAATTGTTCTAGAACTGTAATTTTCATCAATTTCAGTGATTCAAGGGTTTTAAAAAATACATTTGGGTTGGATCTTTGCACCACCTAATGCAAAAGTAACTAATTTACTCATTTTGTTACAATTTTATGGTTAAAAAAAGAGTATACTAGAACCTATGGTTTTGGCTGTTTCCACTTTGCTACCCTGTGGTTCAAAAGTTGACATTCTGCTATTGTCTGGTCTCTCCATTATCACAAGACTGCCCTGTGCATCAACTCAGTTAATTATCAAATGAAATTCCCCAAACCCCAACTGATTTCCCCAAATTTCTTGCAATTTCATCTCAAAAGCACTTTGAACTTTGAACTTGCGGATGATGCAAAAATTTGGCAATGCTAGATTAAACAATTAGGCAATACTCTGGGGTGGGGCAAAAATTTGGTATGTGTGGGGTTGAATTGGGAGGAGAGGGATTAGGGCTGAGATGGAGTTATAAGACATTTTAGGATGTAATTGTAAGACGTTTGAGGAAATTGGGGATGTCACATTGAACATTGAGGCATGAATTTGGGAAAATGTGGGGCTTAAGTGGGAGAGAGGAGTTAGGGATTATGAGATGGAACTAGGAGAAGTTATGGAGGTTAGATAGGATTTGGCGATGGTGCAAGAATGTGGGGAGTTTGAGGCTTGGTTGGGAAGAAAGGGGCTAGGGATTGAGAGGAAACTGTGAGAAATTTGTGGAAATTAGATATGATTAGGGGTGTTTGTTTGATATATAAAGGAATTAATGAACAAGGTAGTGTTATGCTAACCAAGCAGATTTTAGGGTAACAGAGTGTCAACATTTGAACAACTGAATAGTAAACTATAATTTACCCTTTGTTTTAAAAGAAAAAAGAAAACTCACGTTGAGTTCATAGAAAGCCAACCCATGTTAATAGTGATTAATATTTTTAAAATCTAGAGTCACGTGACTATTTTTATGTTACTAACGAGTTTGGAATTTTAGGAATATGGTTAGTCATATGACTTCACATGTAACGGATGTAATGAAAAAATTGTTATGGTTTTCATTGATATTTGTATCTTCAGATTGATTATGTTATGTGAAATATGCATTTTTAAATTTTAGTATACAATTTGATTCTTGTTTAAAAATGTTAACCTTGTGGTTTGTGATTTGACAACTATGATTTCTAGATTCCTTGTAAGCTAATTTTGTGCAAATATTTTCTGCAGCAGAAGGCTTTATTAGAGGAAGGTCATATAATATCAGATTGGATGACCAAGTTTTGCTTAAATTTTCCCCCAAAAATTCTGACTCAACTTATTACTTCAGTGATATGGTAATCATAATCATGTATAGTTTGATATCAAATTTGCCTAAGCAAAAAAGTCAAATCACCAATCTCAAACAATTTCTTGATACAGATAGGTGGGACTCTAACATTCTTTCATGAAGAAAGAGCTAGGAGATGCCTTGAGGTTTTTCTACGAACTATGAAGATTTAAACTAATATAATTATTTATGGTAGTTGATGCACTAGGACATGTTCTTTTTTTTTTTTTTTTCTTTTTTTACTTGCTCTATATGTTTATGCAGGTATCAATAACACTTGAAACTTCAGAAACTATAAGTCGGCGATTTGTCCACCCTTCTAGAAAGAATTCCCCTACAATCACAAAGGTATTCATTTTGGTTTTTGTTGAGTCTCAAGATGTCAGATTTATGGGTTTACACACATTATTCAAATGCTTTTTAGAGTCATTCATTCACCTGATTTCTTTCCTTATTTGATCAGATTTGTTCTAGCAATCAAGTCTCTGTTTTTAGTGGTCATTTTTAGGAGTTATTAGAGAGCCCAGAATTGTGGACTTGGTTAGGATTTTGTCTCCTTTTCAGTCCCATATATGTACGCAGCCTAGTTGTATGAAATACTCAAATATTCTTTGCCTCTAGTTCGAAAATCCACATGGTTCATATAGTATGAACTTCAGCACAGTACCAGTTATATAACTTAATACATCAAAGTACAATACATATAATGTTTCTGTCACTTTTAATTTGTAAATCGTTATCATTACTTTTTTCTTTTACTTCAATAACTGTATTGATAAATTATCTGGCTGGGTTTTCATTAAATTTCGATGTAGCAAAATCATGGGAAGATCCCCTCAAGTTTTCTTAGTTTAACTTCTGCCACAGTTTTTCCCTCTTTAAAATCTGCCATGTTTTGAGTAATTTTAAGAATATAGTCTGCATACTCCAAAAATTCTAAAAGTTTCCAGAAATGACCTTTTTTGTGTTTATTATTTGTCATAAAAACCCTGGGTCAAAATTCTTTCAAATTCCACCAAAACTATTCAGTTTGGTCCCCTGTTTGGGGGACTGTTCTATTTGGCCTTTGTTCCAAGGGTAAATTAGCCTAAAATTTAAAATAATAATTCCTAAGAGTTCCATACCAAAGCTTTATCCAACACTCCCCATGGAAACTTGGTTGATGTGCACACTAGCTAAAGTGGGCTTGGAAGGGTGTCTTTTGTCGTATTACCTAGACAATGACATCTCTCTTACGACCTATAGTTGTTATTAGCAAATATGGTCAATAAAGATGAGCTTCCTTTGTAATGTGAAGTGTGTCAAATTTCCAAGCATTTAATGAATCTTTACCCTTCACTTTAATTCGAAACATCCCTTCCAATTGCCATAATCTATGGCGACGTCTGGAGTCCCTCAAAGATATTGAATGTTTTGGGTGCTGGGTGGTTCCTAACATTCGTTGATGATCACACAAGATTCACTTAGGTCTATCTCATAAGAGTTTGAAGTACCCCAAATTATCAGAAACTTTTTCCTCATTATTCAAAACCAATTCCAAGCCCGAGTCTAAGTGTTTAGAACTGACAATGGCCTTGAATAATTTGATTCCAACCTTAAAGCCTTCTTTGAAGCGATAGTATTACTCATCGGCGTGTAGACACCTCTCAACAGAATGGGGTTGCTGAAAAAAAAAAATAGATACCTTTTAGACTATCATATATACCGATAGTCCAAAATTCTTTTGAGGGAAAGCTATCCTTATTGTTTCTTATCTAATCAATCAAATGCCCCCAAAACCTTGAAATTTAATACACCTTACCAGCGATTCCTTTCAATTTATCCTAACACTCTTCGTGTGTCTTCCTTACCCTTAAAGTGTTTGGGTGTATAGCTTTTTTTCACACATCACGGGGCAAAATTGATTTAAAAGCCCATGAATACATCTTCCTTGGGTATTCCCCTAACCAAAAGGGTTACAAATGCTTTCCTCCTTCCAACCACCAATTTCATGTAACCTTTGAAGCACTACCCCTAAAACACCATTGTGGGCAAGGCATTCATGATGAATGGAGTTTTTTGGGTCAAAACAGTGGTTGTCCCGAATGCAAGTTTATCCAAAATAGTAATTATTCACCTTTGCTAGGCATCCCTGCCCAACTAGAACAAGAGCCTGTCTCAGAGCTGGATTAACTTCTTGATAATTATCCCATACCTAGTACTCCTGAACGAAATTTGACTAGTGAGCATGACTCCATTCCACATGCTGTCTCAATGACTGTGACAACTCAAGTGCCATTGGAACTTGGAAAAATACACAGTAGAAAGAGCTTTAGGATTACTCCAAAAGGAAAAAGACAACTATTGAAGAGCCTTGCATATCCCTAAGGCATGACCCCTAGTCCAACATGGAATTTGGTTTGTCTAGTTTGGATGATTGTTTGGATTTATTTATTGCATTGAGAAAAGGGATCAGAAACTGCACTAAACATCTTATTTGCAACTTTGTTAGCTAAGACAATATCTCACCAAGGTACAGGTCTTTTGTGACTAGTATCTCTTCTGAAAAAATACCTTAAACCTTACAGGAATGGTGTACCAGAATGGAATTTGGTCATTAGGGGAGAAATGACAGCCTGGGAGAAAATTGGCACCTGGGAAATCACTGATACCTTTTTAAACCTTAAACCTTAAATCTTCTTGAAGGAGAAAAGCCAGTTGGCTGCAAATGGTTGTTTACCACAAAGTTCAACCCCGGTTGGAGCATAAAGTCACCACAAAGATAGATTGGTTGCTAATGGGTTTACTCAAACCCTTGTGATAGATTATGAGGATACTTTTGCACCGGATGCTAAATTCAACACTTCAAAGTATTACTGTCCTTGGTAGCCAAGTTGGATTGGCAACTACATCAGTTAGAAGATAAGAAAGCTTTCTTAAATGGATATCTAGAAGAGGTTTATATGGAAATATCCCCTGGCATTCATTTCCGTAGTTGCAGAAATAAACTATTCAAGTTGAAGAGGTCTTTATACGGCCTTGAACAGTTGCCAAGGGCATGGCTTGGTTCACTAGACCTGTGGAGAGCTATGGTTATGTGCAGGAGCAATCTGATCCATTGTTCTTGAACAACATGCCACTTTGAGACTTCGAGGAAAAAATCAAGAAGTTTATGATATTATTGTTGCATGAGACTTTGAGGAAGAAATCAAGGAGTTAGAAGAGCCACTTGGTCAAGAATTTGAAATCAAGAATCTCGAAAAGATGAGATACTTTCTTGGGATGAAGGTAGCAAGGTAAAAACTGGGGATTAAATTTCCCGACCCAAGTATGTACTTAATCTTCTTGAAGAAATAAGGATGCTTGGTTGTAAACCAACGTAAACGTCTATGGAAACTACCTATTACAATAATCTCAAACAGGAGGGAACACCAGTCAACACATTAAGGTACCAAAGACTTGTTGGGAAGTTCATTTACTTTTCTCATACCAGGCTAGACATCTACTTCCCAGTTAGGCGTAATTAGCCACTGCATAGCCGACAGAACATATGGAGGCTGTGTACAGAATTTTAAGGTACTTGAAATTGACCCTGGATTAAGGCATCTTCTTCAAGAAAAGTGGGAATAGAGGTGTTGAGGTTTATATGGATGCAGACTGGGCCGAATCTGAGGATACTGCACCTTTGTGTGGGGCAATCTCATTACTTGGTGAAGAAATAAGCAAGCAATAGTTGCCAAAAGTAGTACTGAAGGATAAGTATTGCAAAGGGATATGTGAAGTCTTGTGGCTCAAAGAATTGACAGATGAAATGAAAATATCTATAACTAGCCCTATGAAGGCCTTCTGTGATAATATGGAAACAAGAAGTATTGCAAAGAATCCAGTACTTCATGGTAGAGCTAAACGTGTTGAGATTGATCGACATTTCCTTAAAGAAATATTAGATGCTAGAATTTTCTACTTAATCTATATCTCATCTCAGAATCAAGCTGTTGATCTCTTAACCAAGCATTGCCTGAAATTTGAAAAATTAATTGCAAGCTGGGCATGTTGGATGTTTACTACCCAACTTGAGAGGGAGTGTCAGATTTTATCAGTTTACACATTATTCACATGTTTTTTAAAGTCATTTATTCCCCTAGTTTCTTTTCTTATTTGATCAGATTTGTTCTAGAAGTTCGACTGTCAGATTTAGGAGTAATTAGGGAGGCAAATATTGTGGGATTGTGTATGATTTGTCTCTTTTCTGTTGTATAGATCTACCCTGCCTAGTATGAATGAAATATTCAGAATTATTTTGCCTCTCTTCTTTGAAAATCCAGAGTTTTAGTTGTCACTGCTCAGGCCTCTTTCAAATTCTAGTGATTGCATGTATTGAGTGGATAGATTGATTTTCAGATTATTCTTAGGTTTCCTTTTCCCATTATACCATAATGTTGCCTTAAAATTCTATTGATATAGGACAAACTAGACTCAATATAAACGAGTGTTTCAACCTACATTGCAAATAGCTTCTATAATTTATTTAATATGCTGAAAATTTTAGGTTTAATATGCTTAAAGCTGCTTCTTTTCTCTCAGATGTGGGGATAACCTCAATCTTGTGGATCTCATTGATTTCATTGAGGATGGTTAGATTCTGCAGATGGCTTTTGGTTGTTTGGACACTTTGGATTAATAATATGCCCTTCTAAGCTTCTCTCTTTCGTGCCTTTGCTATAGATTTGTTCACTTAGTGTATCTGCATCATGCTATGTGTACTATGTCTCATGTCAAGTACTAGGTTCTTTGTGCATGATTGAAGATAAGAGCTAAGTCATGCTATCACCAATAATTTTTCTTTTAATGTACATATGTTATTGATATTGGCTTCTGAGACAGTTGTTCTCTTTTGTTTTTGTAGGTCCAGAGTGACCATTATGAAGTTGTTGCAGATCTGGTGCAGACAAGTTTTCTCTTCTCTTTACCGATGGATGGACCAATGTCTTTCTCCACTCCTCATGTGTCTGTGCAATGGGTTCTTCGGTTTGAATTTTTTACCACGCCAAAGAATTTAGATTGGACCAAGTATGTCTTTCACCCTTTATTCTTTACTCCATTCAATTTCTGAGTCTCGAGCATATTATATTCTTCTCTTGGCTGGGACCTACGTTACAAGTTTTTCATTCAATAACTGACCTAGTGTTTAGATTTTTGGCATTTGCTAGTTATTATATGTGTTTGTCTTGTTTGACTGGATCCATTGTCTAACAGTCAGTTTATGTTCACGAACAGCAAAAGATCATGTATTAAAGCAAAATTTAACATGTGATCGATGTATGTCCTAATTGCTTGGCAGAAGACCAGATCGTAGTTATTGACAGTGTGCAGCACACTGATGCAGTAAGGGCTTCTAGGGCCATAGCGCATAGTGCATTGTATGGTGCGCAGCATTGAGGTGCAATGTACATAATTATATAATTGGAAACAGTAAAGATAGGTAAAGTAACCGTGTATGCCTGCATATAAACTTAACAGTCTCAACTCATTAAAAAACAACCTAATGATGTGTCCAAAGTATCCTTTAGAATAGTTTCTGCCATCAATAATTGCCAATAGAAATTGACTACAATATCTACTAGAAAGTATTCCTCACTTTCAAGTCCATCACAAATTCAATAGTAATCAATGCCACAACCTCAAGCATTCGAGTATATTAACTTATCATGTGTCTGTGATTCTGTCCTTCACCCAATGTCCTAGCTTCGGAGAAAAGAACAGCGAGGGGAAAACAAAACCTCATCTGAGAGAGAGCAAAATAACCGAACTATGGTTGGCACTGCTGGCTATTAAGGGGAAGAAAGAATCAGTATGACACACTGGAGAAGAAGTCACAACAAAACACTTTTTTCATTACAATACCCCTTTACATCTGTCTGTCTCCTTATTTTTATGCTCCAGGAATACTAGTCCTCTAACTTCTAACAGTAACAGAATATCCTCCTAACAAAATTAACAGATTTCCAGACATACTTCAAAACAACTAATAATTCAGCCTAATCGGTCAATTACTCCCCCCTCTAATCAATCCTTGTCTTCGAGGATTATTAGTGATGACTTAAGCAAGAAAACAATGAAATGGCTTCTAGGTGGTAGGAGTGGTCTTCTCTTCTGGGTTTCTTTCCTAATCAGGGCAGCATGCTGCAACTTCAGGGATTCCTTGAGTGTCACCCAGATCTTCAGCTTCCTCTTCTCGAACCAGAGTCATAAAGGTTTGGGAACTCTTGCGCTGGTTTTCAGATGTATATTTTTGAGGGCACCAATGACAGAGTCCCTTCTTTTCTTATCCATTTCCCTGTTTGATAGCTGTTTGACTGATCTGTTAGCAGCTTTGGTTTTGTTGATGTCAAGGCTAAAACTTGAGTTTTTGTCATTTGTAGAGTTTTCCTGGTTTAGTGTGGTTGACTGGGGTTTATGGGTTAAGTATGCATAATCGTTTTGAGTTCTTTTGGCTCAAGAACGAGGTAGAGGTGGGTCTGGGCTGTCTGGCTATGGTTCTGGTCTTGGATTGCTAGGAGTGAGGCGTCTTGGAGCGTGGCAAGATATATCTGTTTCCTAATGAGCTTCATCTGAATATGTATTTGGGGGCTTCTATCTCATCTTTCAGCCCTCCCAGGAAGCAGCTTATAGCCAAATTTTCAGGCAACTCAATATCAATGAGTACCTCTTCAAATTTGTCTTCTTACTCTGCCACTGAACCTTCTTGCTTAAGGTTCATGAGCTCTGCCATTGGATCGGCCCTCAGTATATCACCAAAACAATTTCCAAGACTCATGATATATTCAACCCAGTTCACTTCTTCTGCTTCTTCCCTTTCATGTATGTTTGATGTCATTGAAGAGCTTTTCCCCCCAAATGGATGCTGATCAGTCTGACCCATTGATCCACTGGGATTTTGTTGTACACCTTGAACAATTGTTTGCGTCTTGTCGAGATTGTTGGATATTGATATGTTTGTCGGCAATATCTTTATTTTATCTTTGTTTTATTTTTTTGTATTTATCCTTTTTTTGGTTATAGTAGGTTATAATACTTATCCTAATGAGTTCAGTTAGTTAAGATTCTGATTTAGGTGTAGTATGTTCTTCTTAAATTCAAAAGAGGGCAAGATAATCTTATTTATAAGCTTGTTTATACTGCTGCGTATTTCCAGATTGGAATATATCAAAATAATAAAGCCTTCTTCTCAAAACATTACTTCTGAATGCCCACCCTTTGGAATTTGTGCCATCAAATTTGGGAAATTTGAGAATTTTGTTGGAAAGTTATACCCTCCAACCTGTTGCCCACTGAATGAACTGAATTGAGGATAATCCCGACGTACTTGACTCCTACGTACATTCACCACGGGTCTGTTCATTTTGCCTTTAGCATTGTCGCACTGTGCAGAAACTTCGTTGACATCTCTGCTAGCATTGCCTCCATCCAGTCATTGTATTTCTCTGCCCGTTAACATCTAAACTTCTCTAACCCATTTCTTGTTCAATCTCCTTGAACCTATCTTGGGTTCTTGTTTCCTTTTCTGTCCTCCTTTGGCTCGTTTGGCTCTGTACACTAGACTATAAGCAGAAGAAGAATTAACAGCACTTATTCATCAAAACATCCATTTAAATCTATCTGCCCCTTGTTTATATGCTGCCAGGAATACTGGTTCTAACTTTCTTTTGACAGTTACAGAATCCCCTCCTAACTGAAATCAACTATTATTTCCTAATATACTTCCAACTAACTACTAATTCCACCTAATCTCATTTATCACATTAACTCAGAAAAGAAGAGGGGAAGAAATGATCTGAAAGTTAGAAATGAAGAAGAATAGGGAAAGAAAAATCAGAAAGTTAGTGCTGGCAAGAGAGAGAACGTCAGATATAATGGACTCAGGGTTGGCTGGGTGAATGGGGAAATAAGAACACTTCCAAACCCTCAATTTAATTTAATAGGCCTATGTCAGAAGTGCCCAAATTCATATTGCCCCAATGTTATGCACCATTGCCGTGTGTGCCATGGTAGTGCCAAACAAATATGGCAATGCCACAACCTAGACGCCTCAATTGTGGTGTTGACCAACTCTCCGTGGTGTGGCAAAAGGCAATGGAGCCATTAATAACTATGGACCAAATTTTCCTTTTTATCGCTATCAGCCTACTCACATATGATTGTATACGACTATAATATGAAATATAAATATAGCATCCCTTTCCTTTGTTTCTGAATCTTTTTAATGGAATCAACAAACAAAAGGTTTAGCAGAATTCTTCGTAATCCTTTGTAATAACTTGTAAATTACTATCGCAGCTTTTGTTGTTAATCTGCCATTGATTATATTTTAAGCTATATGGTTACCGAACCTCAGGTATGAGCACCCTCTTTTGATCGAGGGAAGAGAAAAATGTGAATGGATTCTTCCAATTACAGTGCATGCACCTCCACCTAGAACTCCTCCAGGGACAAGAAGCGAGAAGTCTTTCTCTCTGGATCCCTTGTGGGTGCATAATTGAAGGTATAAATAAACCGTTGATTCACGTTGAACTCTCCCCTTTGTATATTCCTTTTTGAATAAGGTTGTACCTTCATCCGCATTACTCATGTAGTTTAATCCATTTGTCTTTCTGCAGGTTGACATAAGATGAAATGTCTGGAATCCACTATTTTAGGCTTGCAAGTATACCGACGTACGAGCTTTTTCTCAAAATGATGGTCTGGCGAACTGAAATCCCAGATTGATCAGTTGTAGAATTCGAGGCTTTACTAAACCCAGATCTTGGACATTTTGCAGTGTACGGTTGGTGCTGAAATTCACGATGATGTCTGAGTACCATATTTCTATCTTCTGGTCTATTTGATTTGCCTTTTGTAGTTGGGTGATTGTCATAATTCACTTAGTACTTTATTTTGATTGTTAATGTGAATTTAAGTTTTCCATAAATTGTACGAATTATTCTTCTCTTGGCCATTAAATTGTACAAATATGCTGGCCCCAACTCATTTATTTTGCTTTACAGGGGTGTCGTGAATCACGGAATAAAGTCTCGGTTAGGGTCGCTGTTGTACTTAAAGTTTTAATTTCATGGATCAACCCTATGAACACTAGAGATGAACAAAGCAAACTTGAATTCCTGAACAGCCGTCGTCACGATAGCCCTTATGCATAAATAGGCAACTCCTTAACAGTCATTTTAGCTGACAGTATCATAAACTGTTATATGTGCTTGAATTTAGATTTTGATGTCGAACGAAACTGTTAATATCGCAAACTGTTATATGAGCTTGGATTTAGATTTTGATGCCCAACGAAACTGTTAATTTAAGTTATCGATATAATTAGTGCTATCGAATTATCTAACTATATGTAGTTTCTCAAACAAACAAACACCTTGATAGTTTAGCCATCTTGTGGTAAATTTAGGTGGGTGAAAGAGGTTGGTACATGTCGAGATCTAATTTAAGTTATATGATTTAGAGGTCTAACAAGGAATACTCACCTTCAATTATTTTTATTTATTAGTATTTAAAAGCATTTCTTAAAATGATGTAGATGAAACTTTCATTAATTTCCATGTATTGTCTTATTTTTTAGGGAAATTTCTATCAAGAATCATAAGTTGTTTATAATATCATTCATGAACTTTGAATTGAATTTTGTATTACATTGAAAGACTTAAGAGACATGATAAGAATTTTCATTGGACAAAAATACTCTTAAGCTTAATAATTTTAACGACCTTTTTCCAAAACATTTTTTGTCAATAAGTTTGAATGTTACTCTTACCATGTTTTATGGCTCATCAATCTAGATCTTAATCATGCTCTAGAGGAGGAGAAATACATTCTTGATGGTGGTATGATTTATTTTTACAAGTTTTATAATATTGTACAAACTTATATCGATAATATTTTTCCATTACATTTGAATTTTCATCATCTACATTCTTACTGTCTCTACATTTCATTATTTACATCGCTAAGGTAAGAAAGTGGGGGAAAAACCATTCTAATTTCAATGTGGAAAACCCTTTGTTATGGAAGAAAGAAAACAAGGAAACAACAAAGTCACCATATAATGTAAAAATAGTTAAACCCACTCTGAAAAGTCTTATGGTAAAAAAATTTTATGTAACAAGAGGTAATAAGCAAAGTAAAATTAACAAAATAGGCTATACACACTCAAATCTTGGTAGTAAAATTAGTGCTTTTCGTTGATGAGAATTGATTTGAATAAAATAAATGAGAAATTGGATTATTCAAAATATTTTAATATACTTTTACTTTTTGTAGTCGAGTTAGGTCACCATTGACTATATTACATGAGTAGAAATAGTGAAATTTTCTTATTAGCTTGTGAAGCATCAATAGTAAGAAATTTTCTATACCAAGTGAAAGCAAACAAGGAAAGTGGATGATAAAAGGTGGTTATAAACATAAACCTTGATAGCAAACTTAGTGTCTTTTATTTATAATCAACTTAATTTTAATCAAGTGTATTATACAATGTTGCCTTTTATTTCAACATATTTTTACTTTTTGGTATGATAGATTTAAAAGAGTTTACAAGTAGAAAGAAACATGTCCTTAATATAAATGAATCAAATAATAGATATTTCATTGTCGAAAGAGATATTTTGCATTTTTTATATGAGTGGAATGATTTTAAGTGATTCAAATCAAGAACTTTATTATGATGGGATCGAACAACTGGGAGAATGATTAGTGAAGGAAGGATTTCACTAATTCAACTAATGATTAGCTATTACTACTTATTTTTACATTTGTCACCATCAAACTTATATTTTTAACATCTATTTAAATTCTACTTTTATTATGATTTTGATATGTTGAAGTTATGTATCAACTCAACAGTTATTATTAATAATTTTTTCGTTTGTCATCCTTGGGCTTTTAGTTTCATGTCTAAAGGATGTACAAATAACTTATACTTTTATTATGACATTAATTTGTTAGCGATACAAATCAATTTAACTATTATTATTGTTGATTTTTTCTTTGTTACCACCAAGCTTCTGGTCTCTAAGGGCACTTTTGTCCACTAAAAATTCTTAAAATGTCTTTAATTCCTTCAATGTTATTACAAAAATTAAGGTACATAAATGATATTAAGAGCAACTTATGGTCCTTAATTAAGTTTTTCTATTTTTTTATTATTAATCACACAAGATCTAATTCTCTTTACCTGATTTTAATTAATGAAAAAAATTAGGAATAATGAATAAATAAAAAACAAATGTAGAAGCATGATATATAAAATTGTGTGAAGCTAAAAAAACGTGTGCAAGCTTAGCCTTACGATCTCGCGTATTCTTGGTATTCCTAGTGTTTTAATCCTCGTGGAGTATCGGTGTGATTACGATCTCATGCATTAACGTCTAGACTAGTTTTCACAGTCATGACTGTTGTATAACATATATGTTGTATATATTTTTATTTTTTTCTTGCTTAATTTTTTTTAATTATCTGTTACTGAACAACATATATAATGGAATCTGGTTGGGGCTTACATGATTGAACTGACCAGTCTGTGCATGAGATTAATTTCTATTTAAGAATTATCATTTCACAGTCTATAAACATAAAGATGAAATTTTATGTTAGGATGTTAAATCAAACCCCAATTTTAGTTGAGCATAAAAAAAGCGAGAGGCTGAAAATTTCATACAGTAAATGAGTTGAAACTAAAGATGACCAAAGAGGCTAACACGGGAAAAAAATTATGTATAATTTGAAAGATAAAAATTGATGGAGTATATATAGCTTACCTTGGTGGGATATTAAAGAAAGAAGCAATGAGAGAACGAAGGATGAAAAAGGGGTGAAAATGGTGGATATATGACAGATTGACAAGGGGAGAAAAGTGATGTATATATGTTTAGGTTGAAGAGCTTGAAAATTTTTTTTATTTTGGCCCCGATGTTTCATAAATTACAATTTCACTTTGTTCTTAAATGCACGCTTTTTGTCCCTGAGCCTTTAACTTCGCAATTACATCCCTAAAAGCTTTTCAAAAACTCCATGATTCCAGTATTATTTGAATATCCTTATCAAATTTAAGTTAAAAAACTTTTGTTATACTTCATTGAGTATAATAATTATAAAATATTTACTTTCACTAAAAAGCAATCCTTCAAATTTTTATAAAATAAGAAAAAATATTTTCTAAAGTTTATGAATTTAGAATTGTCATATTTCTGGATGAGACCTTTGATGAAAGTTCGTCCCCTTTCAATTATAGCTGTCCTAACTAAACCTTTGACTTGTTGAACAATCCTAATCTTTCCGTTGGTCCTTCTCCTCCGAATATACCTCTTTCCTAAACTCGTCGAACAAAGACTGCCTAACATGACAATACATATATCACACACACACACACATATCAAGGAGCTAAGATGGAAGCAGCTTGTGCTATTATGAAAAATACTCTAACATTCTCAAGTCACCTAATCACATTAATGCATGGACCCAAATAACGTAAGCTATTAGACTAATCCATGGGCTTAAATAAAGTTAAACCCAATTAAAATTAACGCAAAATAATTACTATGAGAACAATATCTGGACTTGGACTAAGAATAATCTGACTACTCTTGGACTTGTATCACATACTTAAGTATTGGTTATCCTTCCTTCAAGCCCAACAAGCGAAGAGTTGCCTTGCTTTGTGGATTATAGCTCTCAGCCCAACAAGCTTGAGCTATTCCTTGCACTGCTTCCTTGATTTGTTTGGCTCTAGCTTGTGTCATTGCCTCATTTGTAGACCTTATCATCAAATCGTACTTTTAAAAATTGGGTTTGAAATTATGACTAAAAGAAGTTTGAGCCTATTTTTTAATCAAGTTTTTATTTGGGCTTTATCTATATTTTTTGGCCCAAACTTATCGGGGCAAGTGGGCTTTTTAAAGTCATGATCAAATCTATATGTTACTTAAGATTTTGAAATAAATAACATAGTTAATTATTATTATTACTTGTAAGATTATATATACGGAAATCATATATACAAATAAGATGTTATATCAATATAAATTCTTTGGATAAGGGGTATTAGTTTAATTTATTTACCATGATATCAAGTTACACTAAGTTTTTATGTAGATGATATTGATTCAGACTTGTCATACTCAGTTGGACATTAGATAAAGCTTGAGTCTGGCTCGTTTTACAAAAATGAACTTTTCTAAATGGGTTTTTTAGGTCTATGCTTTAGTTTTTTAGGCCAAGCAGATTTTTTAAATTATGATAAGGTCTATTCATTTTGAACATGCAATGGACCCTTGATTGCTCTTCTAAAATCATTCATATATGTCCTCCCTTCTTATAAAGATGATGCGGGACTCTAAGTCTACAAAGAACTTGAAACCCCTAAACACATTATATTGTAAAGAACATGGGAAGGAATAACATTTCCAACTTATTGAATGCCCAAATGACGAATGCAAATGGGAACGCAAATGATAGGTTGTATGGAGACAAGAATGAATTCGTCACAAGTAACACTTTGATAAGAATAAGTTTTTGTTGCAATAGAAGAAGACAATTAATCCTTTCTGAGGTAAACTTAGCCAGCCAAGTAACAAACATCAATGCTTCTCTTTTATTCATAGAAGACAAATATATTCTTAAAAGACAGAGTGAGGAGTATTTATAACCCCAAATAGAATAACAACCCTAACAGATATAACAAACCTAAAAAAAATAACAAATAGACTAACAAACCTAACAAATAAATTGACAAACCTAATAACAACTAGGCAAACCTTAACAAACATAACAAAATAGGTAGTAACAAATGCACAAACTCTAAAAAAAGGCATCAGGCTTCAACTCAAGCCCAAATAAGGCTTAAGTTTGTTACATTAATGAAAAATAACTTCTCACATGCACAACCTAACCCATAAATGCTTGGGCTTTCGAAAACTTGCTAGCTAAAGCCTAAAAAGATCCAATTGGACTTAAAATAATTAACCTAAGTCCCATTGGACTTCAGAGAGTAATGGTTCTCTGCACGTTTTAGAAATCTTCTCATATGACTTTGAACTGACCTTTTAAACTTCTTGGCTCTTACTCTAGTAATCGATTTTGGTGGTAATGTCAACTCATCATTCATGCCTTTGTACATTTTTTTCTTCTATGCTCACATCAAAAGATTTAATCATGAATCATCACATGCATCAAATAGGAAAAATATTGATAACATTAAAAGTAGTAGACACATTATGCTTACCTAGAAAATCCAACTTGTAGGCATCACTAATTTTCTCTAAGATTTGACACAGTCTATATCCTCTTGGATGCAATTTAGATGTTCTATGGGCTAGAAATCTTTCTTTCATTAAATGAACCCAAACCTATTCTCCAAGTTCAAAAGTCAATTGTCTCCCTCCTTAGTTCACTTTGGTTGCCACTTATTCATTCCTTTATGCAATTTGAAACCTTACCATTTCATGGTGGACTGAAATTGAGCCTTTTTCTTTCTATCTAAGTGAGCCTTTTCATCAATAGAGAAAGGAATCAAATACAAATCCAATGGCTTTACAGGATTAAAATAATACACAATTTCTAATGAAGAAATTTCATAGTGGAATTCATGGTCCCATCTATGCAAATTCTACAAATGGTGAACACTTTTCCCACATTTTCAAATTCTTTCCTATAATAGTGTGTAGCAATTATGAAAATGTCATGTTGACAAGTTCTTTTTTAACATTAGTTTAGGGGATGGTAGAAAATGATAATTTAGTTTCAAGTTTATTACATAATACTTTCCAAAAGTAACTACAAAATTCAACATCCCTATCCAACACTATACTCTTAGGAACACTATGTCAATGCACTATCTCTTTAAAGAATAAGTAATAATTGGGGCATCATCTATTTATTGCATGGAATGGAATCTTACATCTTACTAAATATATCTAGAACCATTAATATGGATTCACTCCACATTTTTTGTCCTAGGCAATCTCAATGCAAAAATTCAAGGAAATATCAATCCAACGCTCATTAAGAACAAGTAAATGTGTGTATAAACCACAAGGCAAGGATTTAAAATGCTCATGCAATATGTCTAAAGTCTTATACCAAAATGTACTACAAGTCCTTTACTAGCTTCATGCACAAGCAATTCATGCATAAAAAATACTGACACATACAAATTATTTTCCCTAAACAAGAACCCAATGCTTGCAAAATTTACCAAAGGAAATTTTAGCACATGGATCATAAACTTCATCAAAGTTAGAATTCTTGGCATATGTCACTTTAATGCATCAAACCCAAGCAACTTACTACTCATAGAAGTAACAAGTACATACCATCTAGATAAAGCATAAGCAATAATGTTCTCTTACCTTGCTTATAGCGAATGACATAGGGAAAAGTCATAATAAATTTCAACCAACCAACATGCCTTATATTCAACTTACCTTGGCCTTAAGGTGTTGAAGGGATTCATTATCCATTTCAATCACAAATGCTTGGGCCATAAATAGTGCTAACACTCTTAAGAGTTTGGGCAAGTGCATATAACGCTTTGTTATAAGTTAGGTAATTCATGATAGCCCTACTCAGCTTCTCACTAAAATAAGCAATAGGCCTCCTAAAATAATTCCAGTTCTTATGGCAGAGGTATTACACTCAATTTCAAAAGTCTTTGTCAAATTATTATTGGTTTAAAAAAGAAGCACAATAATTTAACTTTAAGCAAACTTAAAAGCATATTCTTGTTCAATATTTGAATGAAAAACCATAGACTTCTCAACAATTTTTGATTGGTGTAGCATGTGTACTAAAATCTTTCAAAAAATAAAAACACTTTTCAAACTTTGCATCTTAATAATGTTCTTATGTGTTGGCCAATCCATGATGGCCTTCGCTCTTCCTTATCCATTTCTATACCTATAGCACTAACAACAAATCCAAGAAAAATAATAGTATCCATGCAAAGAGTACATTTCTCTTAGTTAGCATTCAACTTATATTTTCTCAAATATTCAAAACATATTTTAAGTACTTAATATGGTCATTCAAGTTCTTAATGTAAACTAATATATCATCAAAGTACAAGGCAATAAATCTTATAAAACATGAAAGTGATAATTCTTTTGCCTTATGATAGTGCTAGGAGCATTAGTAAGCTCAAAAGGCATATCTAACCACTCATAAAGTTCATAATTGGTCTTCAAGGTAGTCTTTCATTCATCACCTTCTTTAATCAATCTTACTAAATATGCATCCATCTTGCAACCTTGCATAGTAATTGTTGGCAGTATAATAACCTTGCATGGTAAATATCGGCAGTATAGTAAATCTATATAGTAACTATTGGTAGCATAGTAACCTTGTATCATAAAATATCGATAGCATAGTAAATCTGCCTAATAACTATCAGCAACATAGTAACCTTGCATAGTACAACATAGTAACTAGCATAGTATCAAATAGTAACTTGCATAGTACATAAAAACTTCTATAAATAGTATGAACATTTCTTTGTTTTCTTATTTAAACTTGAGAAGAAAGAAAAGAAAAAGAGGTTATGGAATGAGTGTTTATATTTTAATATTGTGAGAGAGATTGTTTTGCCAATACCTTTTTGAATTGGGTTGTGCTGTAAAAATATGAGATTTCTACTATTGGTCCATATTGATGAGTGTATAATTAGTAAAGTAGCATATTTCATGTTATCGATTGATTTTAT
Source organism: Delonix regia (assembly GCA_037074485.1). Taxonomy (NCBI): domain Eukaryota; kingdom Viridiplantae; phylum Streptophyta; class Magnoliopsida; order Fabales; family Fabaceae; genus Delonix; species Delonix regia. The sequence goes on from CM073459.1 coordinate 13,036,142, forward strand.
TTTCTTGTCTAACTTTCAATTTCCTTATTTCATGCTCTGCATCTTATGGGGGAAATAATTCATGATTTTTAAATCTTTCGATTATGGATATATGATATGTTTGGATGTGTACTATATGATGATGGATAAGATTGTTAAAACACTATATACTATTAAAATGATATTATGAGTATATGTGGAAATATAAGGCTGTGATATAACTCTTGACATTAATTATTCATTTTTCTTCACTTTTAAGTTCATGATAATATTTCATATAATTTTATCTTCTTCAATTTATGTATTATATATATATATATATATATATCGACCACAATAATTACAACACTTCAACACTTATGTTCTCGAGATATCGACCACCTGTCTCTTCCTACAAATACCATTATTATTTGTACTAGTGTCACCTAAGTAAAGTCTGGTTCCTATTTCTTCCCGGGTTCATTTCCCATGTAGCCATGCCGCATTTAATTTAGGATGATTTTGAATTTATGTTTAAGTTGACATGTTTTTCATGTATTAAATGTAAATTTGATGAGCTTATCAAATTGACTCACCAATTTAATAATAATCATTATGAAGTTTAAATTTTAAAATTTTAAAATGTTTGGGCTTAAGGCCGACGTGTCATATATATATATATATATATATATCTTAGGCTAAATTTAAAAAGTTTGAGAATGAGTCTCACCAACTCTTACTTTGTCATTTTGTGCAAGCTCTTATCCAACCCCTTTTTTCATGATTAAGGATCCCTAGGGAATTGATGTACCATTAACATGTAAATTGTATTTAAGTCTAGGAGGATTTTGAATTCATATCGAAATTGACATGTTTTTCATATATTAAAACATAAATTTGACGAGTGTATAAAATTAAATCATGAGTTTAATAATTATTATTATGAAGTCCAAATTTTAAAAATGTTTGGACTTAAGGTCGACGTCTCATATATATATAGAGTTTGGGAATGAGTCCTACACACTTTCATTTTATCATTTTGTGCAAACTCTTACTTAATTTTTTTTTTTATAATTAAGGATTTAGAGTTTAGAATCTAAAATTTAAGGAATTGATGTGACTTTTTGTTGTAGTGTTTTTTTTATGATAACAATTACAAATTTATGTTAAATTAATTTTTTTCCCTTTTAGCTTCTTTCTTAGAAGTCATACCAATTATTGAGAAGTACTCTGGGATGCTTTAAATACCTACAGTGCCTGTTATATATTAGAAATGTCTAAAACGAATTTTTGATTCAAATACATAAAATGTTTTTATCTTTTAAAATAGTATAGTATAAAATATTATATTAGGATATTGTAAATTTGGGATTCAAATTCAATCAATTTAAATTCTAATATATTTTTTTAAGACTCAAAGTGATACACTCTCAATGTATCTTTTTTTTCTTGGACTCGCTATTATTTAAATAAAAAATAAAAAATGGAAGGCTCCCATATATTTAAAAAAATAAATATGGACAGGACGTAAAAGAGAAAGAGAGAAAGGGAAGGTGAAAGAGAGAAAGGGAGAGAGAAGAAAAAAGAGAGAAACAGAGAAAAAGAGGGAGGGAAGAGAAAGAGAGAGAGAGAGAGGGAAGGAGAGAGAGAAAGAAAAAGGGAAGAAGAGAAGGAGAAAAAGAGAAATATTAATAGTATATGAGTATTAAATAAATTTTTTTTAAAAGAAATATATTTTAATAAAATTTATTTTTAATTTTAATATTTTAAAATAAAATAAATATATTTTTGTTTTATTCACTTATTATAAAATTATTATTTTAATTTTTTACATATTAAAATATTCAAAATAATTACTCACTCATAAAAAAATGTCATACTTAATCTTTTACTTTTAAAAAAATTATCAAATTTAATCTTTGTACTAAACTCTAAACTCTAAATCTAATAGACTAAATCTAATATTTTTTTTAAAAGTATAGGAGATATAATATTCTTTAATGAGTGCGAGACTATTATAAATTATTGAAAAAATACTAGATTTTATGATAATATCGCATTTATTAAAAAATATCACATCTGATATCTTACTTTTAAAAAATATTAGATTTAATTTTTTAGATTTAGGATTTAAAATTTAATAGAAAGACTAAATTTAAGAATTTTTTTTAAAATAGAGATTTAATGAGCGAGTGATTATTTTAAATTTTTTAATAAATCAACAAATTAAAATAATAATTTTATAATAAATAAATAGATCAAAAATATATTTATTTTATTTTATTTTATTTTAAAATATTGAAATTAAAATTAAATTTTATTAAAATATATTTCATTTTAAAAATATTTTTTTATTTAATACTCATATATATTAGTAATATCTCTCTCACTTTCCTTCCCTCTTTATTGCTCTCTCTCCTTTCGTCTCTATTGCTCTCTCTACGTCCCCTTTCTCTTTTTCTTTGTTTCTCTCTCTCTTTCTTTCCCTCTCTCTCTCTCCTTCCCTCTCTCTCTTTCCACTGCTCTCTTTCTCCTTCCCTCTCTCTCCTTCTCTTCTCAGTCCCTTCCACATAATGTTTTTTTTAATATAGCGAGTCCCTTTCTCTCTTTCTCCTTCCCTCTCTCTCCTTCTCTTCTCAGTCCCTTCCACATATTGTTTTTTTTAATATAGCGAGTCCCTTTCATTTTTTATGTTTTTTTTTTAAACGATAATAGATATCCCCAAAAAAACGCACACTGATCTCATAAAAGTACACTATAACTCAATTTCATTCCATCCGAGTTCTAAATTTATAGTATCCTAATATAATATTTTATACATTATAGCATTTTAAAAATAAATTTTCTTTTATGCATTTGATTCAAAATACCTATCTAAAATACCTTCATATTCTAATTAAATACTAGGTACATCCTTATTGGAAACCTATATATATGGGTGCTTTTATGTTTTCAATACTTTTTTCTGTTTATATATTTTTTTTAGTTATACAAATTATACTATCTTTCACATATACTAAATATGTAAATCTCACATATTTCTTTACTTCTTGTCATGAAAATATATTATTTTGGTTTTTTCGAAATTTATTACATCTATGAATTCTTAACTTTTATTCCTATATTATTTATTTATATATAACCATTGATTAGCTTATGTTATTTTAATAACTTGATATAAAAATTTTTTCAGAATTTCAAAACTTTAAAAAAATTTTAACATGATCATTAAAGTCATTTTAAAAAATCACAACAACTTTTGAAATTATTATTAAACACTATATCAATTAATTTTTCTTTAAGAATACCTTTATTCACAACGCAACCGTTTTCCAAAAAGCATGACTTCAAAATGAACTTTTACACTTACCAATTCGACGGCCACAAGATTTTTTTTTTTTTTTCTAAAAAAATACTTTTCTATTAAAACAAACAATTAGTATAACTTCTTTGTAAATATTTTTTGAAAAGAATTGACATAAAGTTAAATTTTATTTTTGTATTTAATTTTTTGAAAAATGATTTTCGAATAAATTTAAAATTTTATTTTCTCACAAATAAATACTTAAGGCATATTCAAAATTGCAATTAAGATTGCTATGACATTTTATTAGTTATTGCATTGTTGGAAAGAACCTTACTACTTCGAAGGGACATGATAATTTTATTTGCATGGTACAATTATGATAAAGCGGCTATAAACACTGCATTATTGAGTTGTTTCTATAAATTTATTTGTAAATTAACATTGATTTATTATTAGTGTAATTTTTGTTTGATTTATAGTTGGACTATCAAGTCTTTACTAAAAATAGATTGAATTTATATTAATTGTGGGTAATTAATGATATATTAAATTACTCATAAATTTACTTGATAGAGACTCTAAATTGCAGCATAAAACTTATTAATAATTATTGTGTCAAATTATTGAGTTTAGGTTAAAATGAGAGATTTTAGGCTTATTGATGATTATTTAATTAATTATTAATTTTAAGGAGTTAAAAAAAGTGGGGAGTTGATTGTTTAAAGCAAATATTGTATTCTAACTTCTCCATTCTTGACTATGAGTACTGTAGGGCTTTTGTCTCCTTTCTTTGTACTCTTTCTACGCGAAAAGATTAGGCATTGCAGGTTCTGATGAATCAATCATGATTGATTTCATATTTTTCTAGATAAGTTTTACTATACCTATTTTATGTTTATTGCAATATCCTAAATTTTTCTAACAATAAATTAATTTTTTTTTTTAAAATTATCAGTTAATATATAAATATATATTATCAAATTATTCTGAGTATCTAAAATTCTAAAATAAATTAATTAATACAAATATATTCAAAATCAATATAACATAATTGAAAGATATTTAGATATTTCACGCATTCATTGTCTACATTGCTCATTAATTTGAATGCTTTTTTTTTCCTTTTTTTTTTTTCTGCATTGAGCAGCTGTATCATATACCGTGCTACTTGCAACACCACATATTACAACATTGTTCACAAGAAGAGCCTCCATAGCCTCCATTTATGGTTACATCTTCCCGTGTTCATTTCCCATGTGGCCATGCCGCATTTATTGTTATTTCTGTATTTTCCTGGAAAGAATCTTTTAGATGAATGCTTGTTATAAATTCTTTAATAAAATTTAAAAATAAAATTTTTGTAAAGGGTTAACAAAACACTGCCCATTATAATAAAAAATAAATATATTAAGTTTTTATTGAATCGTCAAGTGCCAACTCTAACTGTCAGATTCTGCAATAACATTTGGGATCATTGTATAAAAATCCAACCCTCCTAAACTAAATTCATAATTTTGTTTAAAACTATGATAATATATAAAGATATGTTAATATTTTTTTAATCTTTTTAAAAGATGGTATCCTATTCAAAAGAAAAATTAAATAAACATTTTCTAACCGTTTACAGTTATTTCGTGCATCTTATAGTTTATTTATTCATTTTAATAGACTATAAATTGTTAAAAGCTACTTATTTTCTCTCTTTTTAACACAATATCATTGATTTTGTAAAAATAATTGATTAATATATTTTATAATTATCATAATCTTTTAAAAATTAATTTTCATTAAAATTAAATTAAAATATTATGTGGTAAGTTAAGGATCATTAAATTTTCATTTAGAAATCTCAAAACACTAATTGAGAACCATTAATAGCACAGTTCTACGGGAAGTTATACAAATCCAATACGGATGGCCCATACACAACCATGTCAAGCCTAATTAAATTCTGCTACATCTCAAACATATTTATTTATTATAAATATGTCTAAATTCATGATCTCAGATAATTCATCAAGAACATTATAATTTTTTCCTTCCTTAAAAATTACACCAAATTCTCCTAAAATTAAAAAAATATTTTATAATAAATTTATTTTGATCAAAATATTTTAAAAAAATTTTAATTAAATATAGTTCACTTATAATATATATTTTTAAAATTATATTTCAATATTATTTATTTTATATTAAAACTGATAAATTTAATTTGGTATAAATGTACTTTTGCTCCTTTGATTTTACATAAGGTTTCTCTTTCACTCCTTCATTTTATTTTGTTTTATTTAATCTCCTAATATTATCTTAAATTTCATTTTTCGTTTTTAATTTCCAATTTAATCTATTAATTTTATCTTAATTTTCACTTTTATCTCTTAATTTTATTTTGTTCTAATTTTTAAATATTTTTATTAATTAAAGAATTATGCACACACACGCAAATAACTTCCCTAATTTTGATTTCAAAAGATGACTATCTAAATTTTTTCCATTAAAAAAATAATCATATAAAAAATCTCTCAAGAGAGGTAAGGTTAATTTATTTTATATATATATATATATATATATATATATATATATATATTATACTTCTATGCATATATGAATCTAGCTATTTGGAAATTATAAACTTTTATATTTTGTGCATATATAAAAAATATTCTCAAAAGCATTTTTTTATTTATTTTACCTTTTTTTAACCTCTTTCCTATGGAACTTATAGCCATTAATACGTTTACATACAATAAATAATTAATATTAATTATTGAATAAATAATTTTCGTATTGTATGTTACTAATATGCCTATGGAAAAAAAATGTGAAACCAAAGTATTGACAAAATATTTCGTATACTAGTCAATTATTAAAAATGCAGTGCACTTTCAGCAATGACAAATAAATCGGTTTGGATCACCTGACATTCACATAGTAAATACAACTTCAATGGCTTATCTTTGAAGATATAAATAAATTTTTAACAAATAACGGATAACTTATTCATGTTTTTTAATTACTTCTTATATAGGATGATATTAAATAAAATAGATTTTGTGAGCAATTAAATATAGTTCTTTTTTTATTAAGATATTATTTGTATAGCAAAATAATATAAAATATTAATATATTTTATGATAATTAAACTTTTTCAAAAAATTTATTTATATATTTAAATATAAATTACTAAACGTGTAAAACACCTGTCATCTGGTCTGTGGACAGCTAGTGATCCAACTCCCAAATAAATATCCATCTGTTTTGCAAATGCTATTAATGCATTTATTGCATAGTGGTTGACGGATGAGGATGTCTTCAGGAGAAAACACTGTATAAACCACTTGAATCCATCCATAACAATCATACTACTCTTTTGACACTATTATCTATTATATATTTAAACCAATTTTTCTTTTTTTAGCTTTTCATCATGGTTCTTCATCTTTTTTATATTAATATAAAAATTTTTGTATAGTTAACAAGAAAAATAATAAATTAATTATTTATTTTTAAAATTAATTTTTTTTAAATTTAAAATATTTTAGAGTAAACAAAAAAAAATATAATGAATCAATTTATGAATAAAGAAATACCTGTATCTTAAATTAAAAATTCTTTAAAATTTAAAAATTTTATGAAAGAATATTGAATTAATTATCCGTCTATTAAATTTTCTGATAAGCAAATATAAATATAACTTGACATAACAAAAAATTAAAGTTAAAAAAAATGATATATAATTGAAGGATTTATTCACTAATTTAGATTATCTATAGTTGTATATCACTCAAAATTAGAAATAAATTTAAATGTGGTTCCATTAATTTCTACAATTTTAATAAAATATGAAAAATAAAATTTAATTACATAATTTTACTCTTATTTACAAAATATAATATATATGTTATGTATTAATGTCAAAATTAAACAATTATCATATTTTGATTAGAATATCTAATAGTAAAGATATAAAGATGTAAATAATTTTTAAGAAATAAAAAAACATTAGGATAAATTTAATTTTGAAATTATTATAATCATTAAAGTAATATTTAGAAGCAGAGATGGGATAATATTTATCATGTGGAGACAAAAGATGAAGTAAATTATCTCTAGCTTATGATTTCGGCATGCTAAATTAAAATTTTAATATATTAGTTGATTAATAAAACACTTATAATTTAAAATTTTAATATATGCATGTCTATTTTCAAACTTTACATCTCAACTTAAAACTAAATTGTTTTCATTTTTAAATTTATAAAATTTAAAAATCCATGCAAATTGTTGAATCGCTAATATGAACGAGAATGAATAAAATTTTTCGTCACTAACAAACCGACGGACAAGAGAGTGACGATGATTTTCGTCACTAACAAACATTATAGTAATAGAGTTTGTTATACAACTTCAAAAATATTTTAGAACAAAAAAGTTTGATTCTATTATAAAACTAGAGCGCACTGTTATAAGAAATAACTTACATGTAATTTTTTTTTTAAAATTTATTGTCATTTACTTAAAACATGATAAGTATGTAAATTTTTAATAATAATAACACATGTATGATTATTACAAATAAGTGTATAGCATTTAAATTAAGCTATATATTCATATTTTATTATTAGTTAATTAAACATTTCATGTATTAATACTTGATACTAAAAATATAAGTAATTATATTAAAATATTATTTTTTAAGCTATATTTGAGTGTTTTAGAGAAAATGTAATAAAATCAGTAAGAATATAAGAGGGTGAAGTTACAATATAAGTATCGTATTCTTATTTAAAAATTTAAAAAAATAAATAATGATGATCATTAATAGAATGAAATGACTTACATACTATTTTTATAATATTGTACTTATAAATAAAATGTTAGTATAATAAATAATTAGCCAAATAGAATATTATAATAATTATATTATTATACCATTCTATTTCATCTTTGGCTCATGAGTTTAGAGAAATAATACAAATAAAGTTTTGGGTAACAATGCCTGTAGAGTCCCTCTTTAATCATTATATTTTATTCTAAAATAAATTTTTAAACCTTTATTCACCTTAATTTAACCATTTCGTCATTTTCTCCTACACCTTAATTTATTCACCTTGATTTTTATCATGGCCATTGAAAGTACAATAAAACACGAGATATTACATCCAGACAAACAACACCATAATCGAAAGGCAAAACACAGTGCACCTAACAAGAAGAGAAAACAGAGACAAGACCACAAACACAACACAACCAGAATCATAAACACACAAAACCCACGAAACACAAGACCAGCCACAAACATAGAAAGATATCTCAACACATAACCCCATTAATCTCTCAGCTTTCTCAATAATCTCCTGTGGATTGAATCTTATGTCCTCAAACACCAATTCACACCTACTCTCCCAGATGAACCACCCCAATGTAGCTATAAGAGCTTTAGCATATTCTTCTAAATTTAAATCGTTTAGAAGTCAGTTAAACCATAAATCCCCTAGAAATGCTTTCCTTAGTAATTATCAATGCCAACCGACATTGAAACCACACTCGTCTAGCCCCATCACATAATAGTAACATATGTTCGGCTGATTCAACATTGGTCAGATAACATAGACACATGGGAGACGAGATTAGATCCACTGAAGTACTATTCTGCAATTTTTGTTTAAGTAATAATTTGAATTGTTAGATGAAAATTCGACAATCTAAATCAATATTACAAAAACAAATTTTTGGACCATTAGATGAAAACTTAAAAAACTACAGAATAGTACTGCAGTGGATATCATGGGGGACAAGCTAAGGCTCCAAAGCATAATGATCTCCATACATAATGAGCCAGCATAGGTGGAATTTTTAGGTTCCATAAAGATTTTCATAAAGACTCAATAATGATCATTGAACTGCTTGCACCAATATTCCCTGCTTGAATAGCTCTAAAATCTAAAACTAAGATTCCATGTCCCATTGTTTATACAACAAGCAACTTTCATATCTGCCATTGCTTCCTCTGGACATTGTGACTACAAGAGAAGCCTTCCAAATCACGAATCGATGGATCCTTCCACACATTTATTGATCTTCGAACCGTTGTAAACTACCCAACTTATCTCCTTTGCCAGTAAATCTCACCCTTCAAGAATGCTAGGCCACCACAAGGTGCACAAGGTCCCCTTTTTGCTAGAAGAAAATCATTATTTGAAAATAAATCCCTTTTAGGATTCTTACCCATAATTCTTCTGGCAACTGCATGATTGTCCAACTCATTTTTGCTAGGAACGTAAGATTAAAGCTGTGAAAATCCTTAAATCCTAAACCTCCCTTTGTTTTAGACTTTGAAAGCTTTTTCCAAGAGATGAATCTTTTTCTCTTCTTTCTCTTGTCCCCACCAAAATTTGGACACCATGCTATCTAGATCCTTGCATACTTAGAAAACAGAAAACAAGACATGAGAAAAGTAGGTATAGCATCCATTAACTACTGTCTTAATGAGACGTCTCTCTTCCTGAATGATATAAACCATCTTTCTTCCAACTTGGCACCTTATTTCTGACCTCGCCAAGGCACTTACCTTCAATCTAAACGAGACTTATCCGGTACTATTCAATTAACATGGTGAAATAAATTAAGGCAATCTAACTTAAGACGGATAATTTATGTCATATCTGAAGTCAATTTTATACTCTTACCAAACCCATGTTGTCATTTGAATTTTAAGAAAAATGGGGATCCTATTGTATCTAGTGAGGGTAAAGTCTATATTGTGTTGTGAGAGATTATATGAGTCGCTAATTGTATTTAACGATTAATATTTCATATATGTTTACGTAACTTTTCCATTACATTAATAAGAGATTTTAGTATTAACAGTAAATTTTAATTAACTTGAATTTCTTACTATGCCTATAGCAGGGTGTGCTGTGCTGTGTATTTATATGAAGGATCAAATTGATAATGCTGTTTTATAAGAAACCATTTCTTATAAAATATTTGTATTAAATCAGTAATAACATCATATTTCAGGTGAATTCAGTGAAATAAATAAAATGAGTTATATTGGAAATGTATATGTTGCATATGTAGATATTTGTATGAATAATAATTTCAACATGTACGAAATCATTAATAAATGTACTTGTAATAATAAGTAATAATTTAAATGAAATTCATAGCAAACCAAAAAATACAAGTCAAGTTGGGAGAAGTCGAACCAAAATTGTCATTTCTGATTTTGGTTTCCAAAGATGCTATGCAATTTTTAAAATAAAAATATAAGCAAATAAAAAATCTCTCAACGTAAGAAAAGCACATTTATTTAATATATAAATGTACTTCTGTGCATATATAAATCTAACTATTGCAAAATTATAAACTCTTACGGTTCATGTATTTATAAATAATTTTCCGAACGGTATTTTTCATTTGTTTATCCTCTTCTTTTATGGAAGTCAAACAATAATGCAAACACATAAAATAATTAATTAATACTAATTAGTGGATAAATAATTTCCATATTGTACTTTACTAATTCCTCATGACTAGGGATGGATTTAAGGTGGACGAATGGGGTAGTCATTTCCTTGGATTTTTAATTTTTAATTTATATATATAATTTTAACTTATGTTTTTAATTTAATTATTTAATTTATAAGAGTTTGTTTCTTTTAAATTGTAAAAATTCGTCTCTTTTTATTCAAATATTTAATCTGAAGGTTTTCATTTCTCTTAAAATCAAATCCTAAATCTATCCTTATTATCCCATGAGCAAAAATATTTTACACGAAATTCATGAAACCAACTTATTCGGACCAAATACTTAGTATAACATTCATGAAACATATGTATTCGTTGAAAGTAAGTCTCAGAAATGATCACAACATGTTCTACAAATGTTTGTTTTTCATTTGAATGCTTTAGTACAAACGTTATTAATGCATTTATTGCAATATGGTTTACGGATGAACGTGTCATTCAGAAAGGCACTATATAAACTGCTTGAATCCATCCATTACAATCATACGAAGTTCCAGACATGGCATCTAAACCAGGCATTCTAACAGATTGGCCTTGGAAGCCTCTTGGGAACTTCAAGGTTTATTAATTCTCTTTCCTTAATTACAGCCTACTTCATTATATTATTATATACGCTGAAGTAACTCTTGATCTTGCTTTATTTCCTTTGAATTCGAATCTGTTACAGTGATTTAAATATTGGCTATTCTATAATAATTATTTTGAATTATTGTATGAAAATTTAATGCTACCATATGGACAACAAATATGGTAGAATGAGGTTACTAATAAAAACTTGTCCATTGGATTTTCATCTAACGATCCAAAATAATTATTGTAAATTATGTAATAATAATGTTACTACATGTAATCGTTTTCAAATTTATATGCTTTGTTTCTCATTCTCCCTTGTTTTATTATTTTTCTTCTCATTTGGTTTATTTGGCTTGAGCTTGAGTTGGAAAAAACAAAATACATCCTCTAATTTTTTATTTTTTTTAAATTTGTTGTATATCTTGGAGAGATAAAGAGCTAGAGAAAAGAGAGTGTATGTAATCTATTTTTTTTTTTTCCTCTTTCTCTTTTCTCAAGAAATAGATCCTCTACAATATCTGTAGGGATCTACTTTCTGTAGTAAAATTGGGTTCCAAATGCAAGATGCCTTTTTAAAAATAGAAATTAAATACTTTGGAAAGGAATTATTATACAAAAATAACTTAATATCTTAGATCTTTTCTATACAAAATGATATTTTGTTAGAGTAAAATAATAGATTGTAAGGTAAGTGAAATATACGGCAAACTATTAGAAATAATTCAGATTATTTGCCCAACAAGTCATTCTATATAAAAAAAAGGATCTAAAATGTTAATATATATTTGTATAATATTTTTTTTTCAAAATATTTAATCTTCAGTTAAAAAAAATCTGACATTTAGAAAGTTTGACTACAGAAACTAAATCCCATATTAACTACTGCAATGGACCTATTCCTTTTCTTTTTTTCTCTATTTTTTTTCCAATTTTACAGAGTGTATGCCATATCTATCCCTAATATATCTTATCATATACATAAGAAGTTGATACATTTGCCTTTTTGATCTACAAGCGGCTAGTCGTATTAACTAATGTTGACACATTTGCCTCTTTCTCTGTCTTTGATGAACATGAAGTACGTGATATTGTCCCCATGGGTTGTCTACAGCTTATATACTGTGACGTTCGACCTAGTTTACTTTCTCATATTTCCATTTCTGTTGATGAGAATGGTGCACAACCAAATTTGGATTTCTCTTTCTCGTTATCGAACAGCCGGAGGCAAAAACAGGATCGTAGATAGAGGCCTTGAATTCGATCAAGTTGACAGAGAAAGAAACTGGTATTTTCCTCTCTTTTTTGGTGAATCATTTATTTTCAACCCCAGTTTTAGATTGAGTAAAATTTCGTTTTGGTCTCTCACTTTATGGGACATTTTTCATAAATTAGTCCATCATATAATTGCCATATTAATTTGATCTCTCCCACATTGATATTTTTCAATTTGATACATTGTAAATGAAATTGATATTAATAATGACTCTAAAAAATATGATAACTTCAAACATATGTATGAAACTATTAATAATGATTTTATTTGTAAAAGAAAAAATTGAGAAATATTCATATAAATTGGACCAAATTGAAAAATATTTTATTTGTGAAGATCATATTGAAAAAGAAATTCTATGAGGGACTAAATTGAGAAATATCTCATATACGAAAGACTAAAAAAAACTTTACTCAATTTAAATTAGAACAATTTGGTCTCTCCAAAAATGACTTGCATGGTCCCCTCTCTACTATAAAAAATTATATAGTGATCCCCTAAAATCAATCATATTTAAACAAAAGGGTAAAATATTTCTTTGGTCCCTTATTTATTACAAAATTATCATTTTGATCTTTTATTTGTTGAAAAATCTAAAATGATCCCTTATTTATTGATGATGTCACATTTGAGTTGTCACTTTTTTAAAAATATATATTTAGTCCCTTATATATAAGATTTAGGATTTAAAAAATGATTAAATTTGATAATTTTTTAAAAAGTGAGAAAAAAAGTGTGACATTTTCAAATGATAAATAAATTATTTAGGACATTTTAATGGCTGAGGGATCAAATATGGATATTATTATAAGTGAAAGACCCAATCTGTATTTTCATTTTAATCCAAATTTCAAAACCTAAATATTTGGAGAACATGCTTTGCTTGCAGGGATGACCATATTTTGTTGAGTGCACTGGTATTTTACATAGGCTACATGGTATTTCCTATGGCTTCCAACTTGCCCTTTTGGAGAACAGATGGTGTGGTTATCACAACTCTGTTGCATGCAGGTCCTGTGGAGTTTCTGTATTACTGGTTACACAGAGCTCTTCACCACCATTTCCTCTACTCTCGCTACCATTCCCACCATCATTCTTCCATTGTCACCGAGCCTATTACATGTACAATAGTTTAATTTCTTCACTCATATATATGCCATGCATTCACTAAAAAAAAAAAAAAACATTCATTTTATATTGAAATTACTAACTAATCTCACTAAAACAAAAGAGGTTTTTAGCTACAGCTTTTTTACCTTACACCACTACAAAAGGAACCAGCGGTTTGAAACGAAGTTTGGATCTTCTATAGTTACTACTGATACAGTTAAGTGTAAAAATAACCCATGTAATAAAAAAGTAGTGTAAAAATCAGCTATTACAGCTACAATAACTACTTTACTGCAGTTTATTCATAGGCTTTCAAAACTACAACTAAACATCTGCAGTTAAAGGATTGGCTGCAATTTTAACTAGCTGTAGGGTAAATATTAAAATTACTAATTAATCTCACTACTACAAAATATGTTTTTTTCTATGGCTTTTTTAACCTTTAGCTTCGGTCTAAACCGTTGCAAAAGGAGTTGCCAGCGGCTCAACTAAAAAATAGTGGTTAGCGGATTAGCTATAATTTTAATCGGTTGTAGGCAAACCTGAATTTAGCTAAATAATTAATTCTTTAACGGTGGTTTACTAACTAATTCATATTAAACATTATCTTCAATTAATTTATAATAATATAATAAAGGAGAAATTACTAGGTCGGGCTTACATATTCATTGAAAAATAAGAAAAGTATCAAATTAACCCTTCATTTTTTTGGTGTATAACAATTTAGTTTTTGATAAATTATTCATATAAAATTGGTCTATCATAATTCTTATTTTGTGCATATTTAGTTTCACATTAATCTCTAATTAATAAATTGGTTGGAAAATGGAAGAATTAGTTTTGCATGAAATAAGAATTGTGAAGAATTAATTTATTACAAAAAATTTGTAAAGAATCGTGTTGTTACAAAATGCAAAAGTGAAAAATTAATTTAATATTTTTTTCTTGAAAAAACAAATAATCTTTTCCTTCTAGTACAGCCAACCGGATTAGCAGTTATAATAAGAATCTCCTTTCACCGAAAATTTTTGACATTTTTTTTCTATATGAAATAAATAAATAAAATATTTTTTTTATTGAAATATGTTGTAGTTTTTTGAAAATTAAAGTATGATATAAAATTATACAATTTATTATCAAAGTTTTTTTATTGAATTGTGACATGTTAAATATTTTTTATGTAATTATTGATATTTGAGTTAAACAAATACACCTGACATTTTTATTGGAATTAATATTACACAATTGCAACAACGTTTGAAAATTATTATTAAACATTTTATCGAATAGTCTTTCTTTTAAGAGCATCTTTTTCACAACTCAACCATTTTCGATCGCCACTCACTACATATCACATTACCAACACAATTGTCCTGCTATCTCTAGATCTTTTTTTCAATTAAAATTAAAAAATTAATAGGTTTTTTCTGCTGTTATTTTTGTAAAGAAAATAAGTTTTCAAATAATTTTTTAAAAAATCTTCTCACAAAATATATAGATTGGTCGCATTTTTTGATACTTTTTAAAAAATGCTTTTAAGGTATACGTTTTCAAAATTGTGACTAAGACATGCACTTGGGATCCCTTGCATTGGGACATCCAACAGTAGGGTATGTTGTCTTCTCCCAATAAAGACGAAGAGAGTTCTTTTTGTTTCTTTTGTTTCAAAAAATATTGGAGCCCCTCCTGAGATTCCTATAAGACGTTGCATTGTTATACATAATTTAGCTACTTTGGAAGGACAAGTGAACTTTGTACATTTGCATGGTAAAACATGATAAAGTGGCTGTATATATTTTGCTTCTCCAAATATGATAATTTTTTCAAATATCAATTAATAAATAAATTTATATATTATCAAACTATTCTGATTATCTAATTTTTTTAAAATAAAGTAAATACAAATATAACCAGAATCAATTTAGCATTCTATTATAATTGAAAAATATCTAGATATTTCATGTCATTGACTATCTATTGATAGAAGTTACCTAAAATAGGCCTTTAGGTACTTCACCTCTGAAAAATAGATTTTGGTAAGATTTTATTGGGTGTGTACAGATTTAAATTCTTTGAAAATTTAAATTTATTGTATTTAGGAGGGTCTTGACTATTAAATTTTAATCTAGTAATTCAAATTTTATAAAATTCATCAGAATTTGAATTTCTAATTTCACGGTAACCATTTCTGGTATGTATACCTATGATCAATTTAAGATATAATGTGTACCTAAAGCTAAAGTTTCTTTCATGCATTTATCGTCTACATTATCGGTTTGAAAGCTTTTGTTTTTTTCCTTTCATTTTTTGGGCAGCTGTCATTCATCCATTTGTTGAAGTCCTAGCATATTTCATGCTGTTTGCAATACCACAGATGACAGCATTGTTCACAAGAACGGCCTCAGTAGCCTCTCTTTATGGTTACATCTTTTATATCGATCTGATGAACAATTTGGGTCATTGCAACTTTGAGTTCTTTCCAAAGAAGCTCTTCTCTATCTTTCCCTCGTTGAAGTATCTCTGCTACACCCCATCGTGAGTATCCATCTCAAGATTGCTAGTTCTAAGTTAATGATGATTAATTAAGTAGTTTGTGAGACATATTCATATATTGAGGAGCTATAGCTATGAAATTGACATTACTTTTTGATCTAAAATCTCAAGGTATTAGTATTTAAGGTTCAATCCTCCTATATAGCCTTTGCCTAGTCTATTTACACAGAATTTCTTAATTCAAAAGCATAAATCATTAGATTTGTAAGTCAATATGCATTTATATAATCATCACCTAAACTATTTTCTTTTGATTTGGCCTACTGAAACGTGAACCCAGCAATTTTTCGTATGAGTATGTGACAATGAGTTGTACATGTGTTGGCAGTTAGATAACTCATTAAGGGTTTGTTTGGCCTTAATTTCTTTGAATTTTTCCTTATTTGAAAATTATTATTATTTCTTTTATAAATGAGTTCCATAAAAAACACTTTTAAAAAGAAGCTATGGTGTTTGGCAAAAATATATATACATGATAAGCAGTACTTTTCTCAACATTATATGTGTTTCACCAATTTTTTAAAAGTTACTGATTAATCACTTTCTAATTAATTTTCTTTTCAGTGGATGAATAATTTTAAATTTTATTATGATTAATCATGTGAATTTATAAAATGATTGGAGACCCAAGTGAATTTATAAATGATAAGCAATAATTTTGTGATTAATGATTTTGTGAGAATATTATTTTCTGAAAAATAATTTTGTATTCTAGTTCTACTTGAAAGAAAAATTCATGTTCTTTACTTCCTTCCACCAGCTAAAAGTTAGATTATGATATTACACAAAAACATGATCTTTTAGTGTGAGCCAAACACAGCCAAAAGTTAGAAAAAAAGAAGAAGAGGTACTTGTTTTAGAAAGTAAATTTATTCCCCTTTTCTGCAAGCAAGACCAAACATGCCCTAACAAACTAGCACACTATAATTTGCATGATGCAGTATTATTTCCCTTGTGTCATAACATTTCTCTTCTCTTCATTCTCATTCTTCGTTCATTCTTGTTTGCAATGGTTAATTAGATTTTCTAAACCTTTCACCTCTTAATCATTTTAGTGATTTTATTTCTATTCTCATATAAACTTAGGAATAGTAAACTCGGAATTGGTGGCCAAATAATATTTATTATAACTAATTAAACATTGAACAATCATTCAATGAATTCTTCGTCACCTAATCAAACATTGAATAAAAATTTGGTGACCACAGGTTCCACTCATTGCATCACACCAAATTCAAGACAAATTACTCCCTTTTCATGCCTATATATGACTACATTTATGGCACTGTTGATGAATCCTCGGATGATACTTATGAAACATCTATGAAGAGACAAAAGCAGTCACCAGATGTGGTGCATTTGACCCACCTAACAACCCCAGATTCCATCTATCATCTACCCTTTGGGATTGCTTCCTTGGCCTCCAACCCTCAGACCTCAAAATGGTACCTACGAATGATGTGGCCTTTCACAAAATTTTTCATGCTAATGGCTTGTATATGTGGCCAGTCTTTTGTTTCAGAAAGGAACACTTTCAAAAAGCTCAATTTGCAATCATGGGTTGTACCACGATTTACAAAACAAGTAAGAATTGGCCTAAATCAACTTAAACATTGTAACTTATTATTATTATTTTGACATCTAGCTCATTTTGTATTTGCAGTATTTAAGGCCAAGAACAACACTAAAGAAGTTAATTGAAGAGACAATATTAGCGGCTGACTCATCTGGCGTTAAAGTGTTGAGTCTAGGGCTTTTAAATCAGGTTAGTTCACATCATTTTTTTTTTTTAATGTTTTACAATATTCTACCTTAGCATGTGTTCGGATTCTAATTATGAGAAGAAAAAAAAAAAAGAAATATTATATTTAAAAAAAATAAAAAATTTTAAATTTAAAATATCTAAATTGAAAATTTCAGTTTCTTTATCTTGTCTTTCCATACTTTTCTTCCATTCAAACGTACTTTCAAATTTCAAGGTATAATCTATTGGCGAGGTCATGAGTGTTTGAAATAGAGTTTCCTAAATTTATACTTCCAAGTCATCATGTATCCATAGGAAAAAATCATTACGTATCATGGGTCATGACTTATTTCAAAATATGCAGCTCTAATCACAAGTTAATAATATATGTTGAGTCAAAATTGAAGACATCGCATCACAATCATAGGAGTATAATTATGGTATTTCGCTTGATAAGAAAGTTAATAGTTTATTTAGAAAGGTACAATGACCATATGTATTAATTAATTTTTAAATGATACTTCAAGAGTAATTTCCGCAAAAATATTTAATCCAAATCAATCTATTGCAGTAGACATTGACAAATGTAAATATGATTTTAGCCTAAATATTGCATGCATCTATGCAGAAGGAAGAGCTCAATGAATATGGCCAATTATACATCCAAAAGTTTCCACAACTGAATGTAAAACTTGTAGATGGTAGTAGCTTAGTTGCGGCAATAGTTCTGAACAACATTCCCAAAGGCGCAAATAAGGTGCTTCTACGAGGCAACTTTGATAAGGTTTCTTTCGCTATAGCTAATGCTCTGTATGAAAGAAATGTTCAGGTAAGATAACTAATAGGATATTTTGCGAAATTTTTACACTAATAAACATTATAAAAATAGTTAGATAAATTTAATTTATTTGTTTACAGG
This sequence comes from Delonix regia, assembly GCA_037074485.1. Classification (NCBI taxonomy): domain Eukaryota; kingdom Viridiplantae; phylum Streptophyta; class Magnoliopsida; order Fabales; family Fabaceae; genus Delonix; species Delonix regia. Next base: position 13,055,112 of record CM073459.1, read on the forward strand.
TTGCTACATTATACCAAGATGAGTTGACAAAGCTTCATCTGAGACTCAACACAAAGCCCAAAGAAAGTTTTGCTCTTTCAACAAGCTATAATCATAAGGTAAATCCACTTGGAAAAATTCAACTTCAACAAATTTTAATTGATTTGTTTAGATTATTTTTGAAGTATTATAAGATTTATAAGTATAATTTTTTAAGTTTTAGTTGCCTAATTCTTCAATAGATCTAACACACTTTTATAATTCAATATCATATTATTAACTCTTTAATAATATATTTGTTAGTCTACAAGTAATTCAAGAAGGAGGGTTGAGATTTCTCAATTATTATTAAGTCTAAAAAATTTTGCAGAAATTGAGGTTGCTAATACCGAATTGTCTTAAATTCCTACAGACTCAATTAATAATTAAAAACATAAATAAAGAGAGTAAGGAAGAGCGAGAACCACAACCAAATTTATAGTGGTTTGGACCAAATTAAAGGTGTCATATGTCTACTTCCAAATGCATATAACTGGAAATTTATTAATTGGGAAATTATCAACAATTACATGGCAATCCTAGTGAAAGTCTTAGCTTTATTGTTTTTAAAACCAAGAAGGAAACCTAATAAGAATCAATACTCTTGCTTTTATAACCTTACTCGCTAGTTTTTTTTTTTTTTGTCAAGCTCTTTATAAACTTACAAGATGACAAACTTGCTACCCATTTGATTGTTAGAATTGATAATATGGGAATAAGAATGAGAGTGTGAGTGATAATGAAAATATTAAAATACTGTTTGGTTGGGAAAGAATGGGAATTGACATATTTCCCTTTACTTCGTTTGGTTAGTAGATTACACATGGGAATCAATTAGGTAGTGTGCATGTTTTACCATATTATCCCTTATCATAAAACAAAAAAAAAAAAGGTAGACATCTATTTGAATTATTAATTAATAATATAATTATATATTACTATATACTTAATTAATAATATAATAATATATATTTAATAAATTAATAATAATTTAATAATAAATAATTAATAAATAATAATAGTTTAAATAAAAAATTAAAATTAAAAATCATAATTTAATAATAAATAAATACTAAATAAAAATAAAATAAAAATAAAAATTTAATAATAAATAATTAATAAATAATAATAGATTAAATAAATAATAAATTAAATAAATAATAATAAATTAAAAAATATTAATAAATTAAATAAATAATTAATAAATAATAATAAATTAAATAAATAATAATAAATAAAAATAATAATTTAATAATTAATAATTAATAAATCAAATAAATAATAATAAATTAAGGTTTTAATGTATCACAGGAGTATTTTTATTTGAAAATTATTATAAACAAAGATATTTTTGTCCAGTATATTTTATTTTTAAGAGAGTAGTTTGATTCCATTACTTCAACTAAGGATAGAGCTCTCCCTTATACAAGAGAGAGTAGGCTTTCTAGGAAATGGAAATGGAGTTTCAATCTGTTAACCAAACATGGGAGTGGAAAACACTCTTATTTCCATTCTTATTCCCTCGTGTTGATTCCAGCAACCAAATGGGGCATTGATTCATCTTCTTAGCTTTTACCACCTAATCCCAAGGCAACTTACAGGGTCAAACTTTTGGTTTTGACAACCTCACAAGCTTTTCCACAAGGTACCTAGAAACTCTAAACACTAGATTTTTAGCAAGTTACCTTGAATCTCATGAGGCTACCCATTCACAAGCCTTAGTTTCCTACCCTTTATTGCCTAATAGGAGTAAATCTTGAAAAATCATTTGCAATAACTAAATCCTAAGAGTTACCCCCAAGAATTGAGTCCTAATAGGTCCAAACAAATCCATATGAATGAGTTACAACTGCCTTTCAATTGAAACATGTTCATTAATATGAAGGAGGTTCTAGTTTGCTGTCCTTTATGACATACTTCACATATTTGATCATTCTCACATACGTAAATTAATAACAAGCTCTTTTGAAAGTAATTTACATGTCAATTTCAAACTCACATGTCCTAAACTCTTATGCTATAGCCAACTTTGATCATGTTAGGATGCATGACATGTTTGAAATGTTAGAGCAATATTATCATAATGTCATATGCATAAATTATCTTACCTCTTGTAATTAATATCATGTTTTTCTTTTTAAGTTCGTGCATGTGCCGAAATTAAAAGCAACTTTATGTCCCTTAATGCATAGCTAACTAATAAATATAGAAATTATGTTTAGTCCTTCAACGAAATACACATAATCACTTGTCAAAGACACATTAATTTCCATTTTAATGATCAATAATCTTACCCTTCCCATTATCACCAATAGTAATTGTTCCAGATTCCTTTGAAGCGATTTTGAGGTAGTTGGATTTGCTTCCTATCATCATATGTCGTAAGCCAAGTGGTTTTGGGTCCTGAACATGTTAGCTCTATGTTCCTTGAATACCAAGGCATTTTAGGAAAACCATACTCTCTTTATAAAGCCTTTTCTAGGCACCTTGGGATATTGAAAATATATATGACCTTTTTTTTTTTTTTTCTACCATAAGCTTAGCTAGTTTTAGTTTGCTTTCCATTATCATCATCCCTATTATACCCAATTCATGCTTTATCTTGGAAATGCTTTTGATTATACCCAGAATAGCTCTTAAGTTCATAACCATTCACAAACTTAGCTAAATCCTGAGTAAGAGTATCTATCTTTAATTATCGCTTCTTATTTTCAGATATAAAATCCTGCATAAAATTACTTTCTTTGAATATTTTTTGTTTTTCTTCCAAAACTTCTTTTTCTTTTTTACTTTTTTTAAACATTTTAAAATCACTGTATTTCATTAGGATCCTGAGAATTTTCTAGCACACTTTGAAAAGCATATGAAAGCCGTTTATAAGTACAAGAAACTTCATTTACCTCTTCATTTTCTTTTGTAGCATGGGTTGGTTCCTCGTTTGTCAATAGAAACATGTTTCAGATTGCTCCAACAAATCATTGTAACTCCATCAATCTATAAGGAGACATAGGTTGGCTAAGTCATGTTCATCATCTTTACTTGATTTAGTCAAGAAATCATCATTACTTCAACTGGAGCGTGACATGTTCAACAGTGTGCAATCTCTTTACATGACCGACTTTCTTGCTTTAGCAAGCTTCCTCTCTTCTGATTGTTATAAAATCATTTCTTGTATAGGTTGTACATTTTTCTGGTTAGTAGAGTCATCACTGTGTCACCTGTTAAACTAACAGGTTGCTCATTTTCTTCTTAAATTGACGTCTTCAACGCGTTACCTTTTTCTTTCCTTGTATCTTTCATTGCCCTATTCAAATAGTTGTTTTCACTGGCAATTAGATTTCCTCTAAGCTCTTCAATTATCATATATTTTTTTTGAACTTCCACCTTCCAAGATGGCAGAAACTTTTGCATTCCAAGGAGAAGTTAGACTCCTGAGATTCTCTTTAGACTAGATCTTCATATGAATAGCACTTTCTTATAGTGTCAAGATTGATGGTTGTTATTCATACTCCTTGGAATATTTCCTCTATATATGTCTTCTCTTCCTTCAAAACTTTCATGCATGACCATTACACTTCAAGCATTTATCAATATGCATTTATGACTTCATATCATTTTCTTGAATGAATCAACATCTTCTTGTCGTTTAGGGCTTTTAATCTCATGTAGAATCTAATCTAAATTTGATATGAAAGTTCAAGAGGTAGTTTTGAGTTTCTCTTATTAAAAAGTTTTCCATGACTGCTTCCTTGGAGCTATCAACTGAGTTCATTCCTTAAGCATGCTGAGTTTCAATATTTTTCATTTTCACCTTCGGAGTTAACAAAGCAAATTAGCAAAAAAGCAGAAAACCTTGAACATGTCATTTAATCCAAATCCAATTAGAAAAACAAGATGCTTCATAAACATGAAATCTTTCCTTATCAAATTTCTTAAATACTTTCCTTATGAAGATTTTAAGCAGGTTTTCAAGCCATAAAACCTTAAGACCAAAATCATCTTTTAGGCTCAAATAAAGTATTTTTTCTAAACAATATAATTTTGGTCTAGATTAAATATAAAGTATTCAAAAGTGCTTTTTCAAGAACATGCTTGATTGAAAATGTTCATTATAATTTAAGTAAAACACCTTTGATCCAATAAGTTTTCTTTTTTAGCATGTGATGCTTCTATTAAACTAATAAAAAATACCAAGAAAGTGTACGCATGTTTTTTTTCTTCATGAGGAATTTGTTTATTCATTGACGTAACATCTTGTAGATATGGTTGGTGGGAGATGGATGGGACGAAGATGAACATATGAAAGCACCAAAAGGATCATTGTTCATACCATTTTCTCAATTCCCACCAAAGAAAATCAGAAAAGATTGCTTCTACCACATTACCCCAGCAATGATGGCTCCTCCTTCGATCGTGAACATGCATTGCTGTGAGGTTAGCAGCCTAAATTTTAACATTTCATTGTCATTGTTTGTCATTACGACGGTCCATATATATAAATTCTTTTTATTGAAGATAAACAAATTAATCAAAGTTTACTGGTTATGCGACATGTCATATAATAATAATAGTAATAGTAATAGTAATAGTAATAGTAATAATAATATTAATAATAGTAGAATACACATAACATTACTTTCCGCTTAAAAATTATTATATCTTAACTAAGATTTATGGTAGAACCTGGTTCAAATTATTATCCCTCTTTACTATACTAAGATTTTAATTGTTTTTTTTTTTTTATAATTCTTGCATAAATGATTATTCTCATTATTATTAATTGTGTATTAACTCAAGCCACAATAACTATATGTCTTCCTTGCTATTTACTTACTAATTACAGTTATAAAAGAGTTTATTGCGAAAGAAGCTATCCACTGAAGTCACGCATATACGGATATACTCTCCTTTCTCAGAGTATTATAGCTTAGTACTTCACTTATTTTTGTCTTCAACAAATCTTTCAATTCTTTTAGGATATGTATTAATAGACTATGGCTCCTTTTTTTTTTTTTTTTTTGTGAAATTCATTTATAACTATTAAATACTACGCTATGATGTTCACCATGTTTTGCTAACTCAAAGTCCCAAAGTAAAATTGTTGATATAATACTCATTATTTCATTTCGAATTCAACAACCTTGTGTGTCTTTTATAGTCAATTAAGCCTTAATTTTCTTATAATATATGACTATTAATAAACACTATAGTATGAATGGATGCCCTCCAATTTCAATTTTATAACCGTGCCATTCACTTCATTTGAATAGGAAAAGAAATTTCTTTTACAATACCTATATATTATATCACTTTTCCATTATTAAATTATTGCCTAACATTTTTTATTTTTTAAAATCATTTTCTTTACTCATAGAATTGGTTGCCAAGAAGAGCAATGAGTGGTTGGCGTATAGCTGGAATAGTGCATGCCTTGGAAGGATGGAATGTGAATGAGTGTGGTTCTACCACTTTCAGTATCAACAAAGTTTGGCATGCAAGTATTCGTCACGGTTTCCAACCTTTGGTGACTCCCCTCTAATGAAGCAATTCGGATCCTCTGCAGTTCCCCTAGAGGATCCATTTTGTTAATCAAGTGGTTTATCATAAACTGTTCTAATGTATTTAGATATGCATGAATAAATCCTCCTTGTTAGGGATGGGAGTAGAAGTTGCTTTTGATTGTTAAGGATTACTTATGAATTTGTTAAACTTGTATTTCCATGCCTAGGCAATAAAGTGTGTTACATATAGGACTACTATATAATATCTTTTTGTTAAAATTGCAGAGTAATTATGATTCCACTTGTACACTTTTTATTATGAACTCATGATATCTTACATGTGGTATCAATGATGATTGATCAACAATGATAGATGAAGACTCTTCATCTTCCTCATGATTGAAACCTCCACTGTCAAGTTTACGCCTATGACCTTTTCGCATCTTGTGTTAGCGTAGCTCGAAGACATGGAAACATATGGAAGCAATGATTCAAGGCTAAGAGACAACAACATTGACATGAATACAATGAAATGACAAAGTTTGAAATGTCTACATATAATTAAAAGTGTTGTATTGTGTCATGTTGTGTCTAAAATAATCTAAATACAATTGATAGCTAACTGGCCAAGTAATAGAGGCAATTATAATAAAAATTCCAGTATATTCAATAGTAGAAATGGCTAAAATGGCATTGATTGATAATGAGACCTCAATGTCAAATCTACAGATGTTATGGATGTACATCCCTCAACTTCTATCTCATGTGGGCAACAATTTCAGTGCAATGCTTTCTGCACTAGGAGCTCTCTTTGATTCTATATGGCAATTTGATAGTTGAGCCTCCAATCATCTCACACCTGAAGTTGGGTACCTTATGGTGAAATCTACATACATAAGACAGGAAAAGGTTAATGTTGAAATTAAAAGAATCTTAATCTAAACTTGTTTGCAGTATCCTTTGAAGATTTGAAAAACTATGCAACATGAAGAATTAGAGTTTCAAACTGTCCAAACTTTTCGATTTTGCAAAATTTCCTTTCTTTTATATTAATTATTATTTTAATTAATATGAATTTGAATGACTCCTTGACAGTGTGCCTAATAGTAAAGTGCATCTAGAATGTCAAACCTTATAAATTTCTATTCTTATTACTAATCATGTATGATTAGGGAGCTAAGTAAACTTTCATTATTTTACCAATGCACTTCTAATTTCCATGCATATATAATTGAAACTTAACAAATAAGAAACAAAATTTCTTTCATTCACACATTACTTTAATATTTTACTTTGATATATATACTTATTCAGAACACTATTTATAGATGCATGCAATATGAAGTTCAAGTCCACATACATACTCCATACAGTCAATCAATAATTATGGTACACTGGATCATGAAGATCTCATAGTCCACTGAGAATCCAGTTATGTGAGTCAGCATTCTTTATAATCAGCCCCAAGTTTGCCTGGAAATGGATTTAAGATAAACACAGAGTGATTCAAGTATCATATTAGCTAGAAAATTTTTGAAGAGTTCATTTCCTATCCTTACACATATATTGAGTTAAAACAATTATATACAATGACATATTCGAGGAGTACCTTTAGTCCCATTTTGGCTACACCTTCATATCATACTTGAGTACCATATTTCATTCTAGTGAAGGCCATTTAAAAAGCAAGATACAAACCTTTGGGCATCCATCAATCAAGTAAACCAATTATACAATATTTATAAATATATCACACACATATAGTCATCAACTCAATGAAAACAACAAAGTATAAGGAAAAAAGATAACGACCTGAAATTTTGGTCTCTTTCTCTCTCTAGTGCTTTTCTTTTGAGTTATTATTTTCTAATTTCTTCTCATTAATAATTTCATTCTTTCTAACAACAGATTTATTTACTATATCACTAAAAAATTTCAATCATCAAGTTCTAATTTCAAATTAACTGAATAACCTTTTAGGGCAACTGCATATGTTTTCATAGAAATAATTGAATCTCCTTTTACTATCCCTTCTTATTTATGTTCTATCCTGATTTTTTCTGCATTCTATTTTGTCTCTTATGATTTCCTCACTTTTACCCATTATCTGAAGCTCTAGATTCAAGCTACTTATTAATTATGTCCTAAATTATTATGCTGACTTTTCCTTTGTAATATTCTTTGTGTTAATTTAATCACACATTTGCTAAGTTTATTTGCATCTTACTTACTTAAAACAACATAATCCATATGATTAGACACGATATTAAGTATTTTGTCTAAATTAGTTTGAGGCGGGATCTAACATAGATTCAGTTTCATATTGTAAACCTTAGTCTCTAAATGATTAGACATGATATTAAGTATTTTGTCTTAAAATTGACATGGAAAAATTCGTATCAGATGATAAAAAGTTCCGTTGCAATACATAAATCAAATTCATATCCCTTATTAACATTTGGAAGACAGATATTGAATCATTCTGTCTCAGAAGTGGTGTTTGAGGTTTAGATATAGATTTTCATCTGTCTTAGATAAATAGTTAAAAGAATTTATTTCATATCAAATTCTATGTCTAAAATATGAATATAGAAATCTATATGTCTCAAAGTGGAAACTAGGCTGTTTACATTTGGTGTCTAATTTCATATTTAAAATATTGATACGAAATTATTTTGTCTCAGATTATATTTGTCTTTCTGTATCGGATTTTGTATCTAAATGTATATTTTCATTTGGTATCTAATTTCGTGTCAAAATTGTAATTTGTATACCTAGCCTACTAGTCCTTTTTCACTTTTATCTTATTTATATTTCAACCTTGTAAGCAAAAATTACTAGTAGCAAAAATTGAAATACATATCCATATCATATAATCAAGTAATGCAATGCAAATCAGTAATAATTTATTAAAGCCTTATGAGTAAGATAACAATACAAAATTTTAGAATTATTATGATGAAGTTAATACTAGTATCAATACTAATATGATAAAAGAAATCAATAGTCTATATTTAATCAGCATCTTCATCCTCTAAGTGTTCATCTCTTTTTGGTGCTTATTATGTTGTAGGTGGTGTCAATGTCTAACACTAGGGTTTAAAGGTTAAAGAAAGCTAATTTAGGAAACTTTGAAAGTCCCCAATTTACTAGCAGTAGCCCAATAGTCGATTGGCCCCTTGGCAGTTAGCCGCCAGGCCTTATTTTAGTCGAATGGGCACTTTCTGTGAGTAAGCAGTCAACTGGTCACCTTTTGAGAGGTCTTAGTTTGTTGCTAGCTTGAGTTCTGATCAACCGAGAGCTTTCTGTGAGTGGGTACTCTACTGGCCACTAGCTAATAGTTAAATGGCCTCACTCAGATCAATCCCAAATTGTTGTTAGCCTTAAGACCAATTAATTGAGAACTCTCTGTGAATCACTAGTCGGCTGGCCATAAGTGAGCAATCGACTGTTGGGGTCCAGAGTTTGAATTTTTAAGAGAAAAAGTAGGAGTAGTCGCTGGCTATGAGTGAGTAGTCAACTAGTCAGTGGTAGACAAGCCATAATGAGGTTATAATGGATAAATTTTGAAATCCCTAACTTCCTACTCACTCCCAATGGATTTATTGAACCTTAATTTAGATAAACTTGACCTATGGACTCTGAATTAACAAGAAAAAAGACTCAAGACTGATTATATCATAGTTTTATCATCTTATTAGCTTTCTATCATATTAGTGCATCATTGTATCATATACTTTATTTTTGAGAGTTCATATTTTTTATTTCTTTCTTTCTTGTGTGAGACAAGCTCTATGAGGTTACTTGAAAGAGTCAAGCTATGAAAGAGCTTAGGTTGAGGTGGAGTTTATCCCTAGGTAAATTTAAGGAGGTTCCTTGAAGGAGTCAAGCTGTGAAAGCTTAAGATTAAGGAGTGGTTCTCCTGGTTTGTTGTATTTATTCATTGAGAACTCTCTATGAAAAATCCTTAGAGGTTACTTGGAGACTGGACGTAGGCTTGGGTAGAAGCCGAACCAGGATACATATCTATGACCACTCTTTTCCCTTTCTCTTTTTACATTCAACATTCATTATTTTAAGTTTGCTTAAATTATTTTTTAAATCCTTTTAAAAGAATTTTTTCTGCAAAATGTTCATAACACCTAATTCTTACTCCCCTTCTAGGTGCCAGCCTGACTTAACAAGTGGTATTAAAGCTTGAGCTCTTGTTTAATGGACTTAACTGTCTCAAGAGCATAAATGGTTAGACTGGTGATAATATGTTACTTGAAAGGTTGTCTATCACAAAACCTCATGGTTTCAATGGTGAAGATTTTGCATATTGGAAACTAAGAATGAAATTTTTCTTTGAAACTGTTGACATTGATGTTTGGGATGTGATTGAGTAAGGTCCTTATATGCCTATGAAAACTAAAAAAGGCAAGACGTTAGTCTAACCCAAAAGAGAATGGAATGTAATAGAAAGAAGAAAAGTTTTGTTGAACAATAAAACTAATCTTATTCTCACAAGTGTATTAAGTCAGGAAGAATACTTTAGAGTATCAAATTGTCAAAGTGCTAAAGAGATGTGAGAAGTTTTAGAAATAGCTCATGAAGGAACTTTTGGTGTAAAAGAGTCTAAAATTCATAATCTTATACAGTAGTATGAGTTGTTAAAAGAGAATCTTGGGGAAACTATATTTATTTCACTCACATTGTTAATCATTTGGCAACCTTAGGTAAAACATACTCACAAATAGATCAAGCCTACAAAATCATGAAGGCACTTCCCATAGAATGGCAACCAAAGGTGACAACTATTAAGGAAGCAAATGGGCCATCAATAAAATTAGTTGCAGCTCTCTTTAGGAAACTTCAAGGGCATGAACCAAGGTTGAAACAACATCTTGAAGAACAAGATAAGAAAAAGAAGGGTCTTGCTCTTGAAGCATTGTCAATGTATCCAAATGAGGAAGAATGCAACGATGACACTTTAGACGAAATTGATGAAGAAACTCTTAGTCTCTTCGGTAAGAAATTTGGAAGATTCTTCAATAGCAGAAGAATTAATGGAAGGAGACCAACTAAGAGGAGTCAAGAAGCCAAAGAACTTCCCATCTATTACGAATGCAGAAAACTAGTATATATCAAATGGGAGTGCTCTCAATTTCTAAAGAAGTAAGATAGTACAAAAAGAGGGAAAAGAAAAGAGAAGAAGAAGGTTCACCTATAAGCTACTTTGGGTGAAAGTGATAAAGAATCAGACGATGAAAAAGATGAGCAAGCCAGCCTTTGCTTAATGGCTAAAGAAGATGAGGTAAGCTCTCTCCCTTCCTACGAAGAATTGCAAGATGCATTTAATGATTTACATTATAAGTTTCCCAAAATAACCAAAACCTTAACTTTTCCAAAAGAGAAAATCCTATCTCTAAAAAATGCTTTAAAAAAGTAGAAAGAGGAAAATAGTTCACTACTTTTGATAAAAACCTCTTTAGAAAAACAAATTGAAACATTAGAGCATAACTGCATAGGTATTAAGGAAGAACATCTCTCTTTAAAAAATAAAGCTATAAAATTTACTTGTAATTGTGACCTTTTAAAAAGAAAAAAAAAAGATTTGATAAATAATCTAGCAAAGTTCACCAAAGGGAAAGATAACTTAAGTATTCTACTTGGGAAACAAAGATGTATTTTTGATAAAGCAGGTCTTGGGTACAATGACTAGTACTCTATGTATTACATGTTTATATTATGGTAAAAAAAGACAAGGTTCTTCACCTGTCCTTATAGAAAGAATAAAATTCTAGAAGGAAAGAAAATATGAGTTCTAAAGAGAACAACTAACTTTTAGGGACCTAACAAGAATTGGATAACTATAAAATAAAACTTAATATTTCTGTAGATAGGCATTGAGACTACCAGAGCCAAATGGTACTTGGATAGTGGTTGCTCTGAATATATGACTGGAGATAGATCCAAGTTCATTTCTCTTCAACCAAAGAATGGAGGAAATATCACATTTAAAGGTAGTGGACAAAGAAGGATCACTGGTATAGGAAAAATGGGTAAGAACTCTTCCACATCTATTAACAATGCACTTCTTATTGAATGATTGAATTATAATCTTCTTAGCATTAGTCAATTGTGTGATAAAAATAATATAGTGATATTTGATTCAAAACATTGTCTAGTTGAAAATTTAGATAAGAAAACCATACTACTAGGACATAGATTCAACAATGTGTACGATATTGACTTAGATGATGTCCCTGTGATTGATTTAAAATGTCTAGTAAGTGTCAATGATGAAAGTTAGTTGTGGCATAAAAGACTTGCTCATGCTAATATAAGTCTCCTAGAAAAACTAGCTAAGAAAGAACTTGTAGTTGGACTACCTAAGTTAAAATTTGATAAAAACGTGTGATGCATGTGAGAAACAAAAACAAATTAAAAGTTATTTTAAAACCAAAGGAGTTGTCTCTTTAACTAGGCCTCTACAATTACTTCACATGGATCTATTTGGACCATTATGACCATGAGCCTTGGAGGAAATTATTTTGTATTAGTAATTGTAGATGATTTCTCTAGATTCACTTAGACACTTTTCCTATTTCATAAAGATCAAGTCTTTAAATTTTTTCTGAAATTGGCAAAGTTCATTCAAAATGAACGAGGTATAACCATTATGAGAATAAGAAGTGATCATAGTAGATAATTTGAAAATAACTTGTTTATGGAATTTTGTGAAGATAATATAATGGAGCATAATTTCTCTGCACCTAGAACTCCTCAACAAAATGAAGTTGTAGAAAGAAAGAATAGAACTCTAGAGGAAATGGCTAGAATAATATTGAATGAAAGAAATCTTCCTAAGTATTTTTAGGGTAAATACAATTAATACTGCATGTTATGTCAAGAATCAAGAAATGATAAGACCTACCCTGAGGAAGACTCCTTATAAGTTATATAAGGAATAAAGCCTAACATTTCCCATCTACATATGTTTGGTTATAAATGTTTTGTTCTTAATAATGGGAAAGATAATTTGGGTAAGTTTGATACAAAATTAGATGAAGCTATTTTCTTATGATACTGTAGTTCTAACAAAGCATTTAGAGTATACAATAAAATAACTATGATTGTAGAAGAATCTATACATGTAAACTTTGACAAATCTAGTATCTTGTGAAGAAATTGTGGTTAAATTTGATAATCTTACAACAAAAGACAAACAAGTAGCCTAAGAAATCAAGAATGAAAGTAAGTCTACCAAGATAGTTGAATGATCATCCTTGCATGAAGAGTCTAATCAAGATATGGAGGAAGATATCACTCAGAATCTTGAAGAAAACATTCTTTAGCTTAAGCATCAAAGAGGTTTTAATCTATTTTGCAGTTTGTTTGTGATAGTTTCCTGAGATATATACTAGTTTGGCATGATGTTTACCATCATTTGGTTAGAAATATATGCTTAGATGAATAATTTAGTGAAATGCTCTCTAAAAACTAAGAAAGTTAGTCCAAAATTACTCATATGGTCACCTTTTACTAGGACTAGTCAACTATTAGGTAATGGCTAGTTAACTGATGGAGTTCTGAGAGTGGCCAACAACTCAGGGAGACTTGAGCAGCTAACTGAGGGCTATCTGTAAGGGAGTTGTCAACTGCCGAGGAGTGGCTAGTAGACTAGGCACATTCAGTAACCTAACAGTTGACTGGGACGCTACAGAGAGCAAACCCCTACAAAAATATATCTAAAAGTCAGCTAATGGCTAATGGCCAGTCAACTGGTTAATACCAAATTTCCCTATTTAAAGCATTCAAAGCCTTACATTTCATATTAAACACTATTTTCAACAGTTGATTGCTCACCTTTCTCTCTTGTTCTCTTATTTTTGACCAAATCCCTACTAAATCTTAGTGATTTTGTTTCCAATTTGCTTCAAATCACTAATTAATACTCTTCATTTAGGGTTTCATCGGTTTAAGTTAGGATTTTTTGCTCTTCTCACCCTTACACTTGAAAATCCTCATCTTTCTTTAGTTTCTTGCTCACCAATGGCTAAGAGACCAACCACCAAGTGCGCAAGGGCCAAGAATCCTTCGAACGACTCCTTCTCTGGTTCTCCTCTACTCATATCTTCTTGTGTACATGAGGTTGCCTTCATTGAGAACTTCCAATAGTGGAATGTTCTCCCAAATATGTATGTCCATCTATAGTTTCTCCAAGATGAAGGCTTTTGGTTGTTTAATTTGTTTTCTAATATTGGTTTGGATCAGTTACTAGGTTTGAAATTAGACTATAGTCCTAAGGTCATCAGGGCATTCTACTTTAACCTCACCTATAATCCTACTAGTTATATGATTACCACTGAGTTAAAGGGACAAGAATTATGTTTGGTAGTGAAACCTTAGTTAAGATCCTTCACCTTCCTTTTCCTACCAATCATTATTTTAATGATAACCTAAATTCTCTCAAGATTGTGTTAGGATATAACAAGTTGGAACCACTGAATAGGGTTAGTGATGTTACCATTGAGAACCCAACATGTAGCTCAATGTCAATGGCCTTTCTCTAGAGAATAGAGTACTACATTACATCATCACTCATTGCCTAATCAATAAGTCAAGGAACTTTGCCTAAGTTCGTGACCTAGAGTTCTTTATAATGAAATGCATTCTGAACGGTGAAAGCTTTACGCTCACATGACTTATTATTCAGAGGATGATGACATGCAAGAAGAAGAAGATTTCTCCTCTACCATTTAGGACCATCATTGTAGCTATCCTCCATCACCATTGTATATCTCCACTAAAGGATGATGTGGAGCCCCCCTTACTGATTGGCTAAAATAACTTGCAATGTATGGGGTTCACCAAGACCCCTCAAAGCTAGTAAGTTAGGGAACCCCTAGAGCCCAAAGGCCTCCTACCTTTAGCAACCACAGGTCCCTCTAGCTCATCTCAGCCTCCTCCATCTGTAGACCTAGAGGAAGAAGGGCCTTCTGCTCCTATACCTTTATCTTTTCTAGCCTTAGCTCTTGCTAACTACACACTAGCTCATCCTGAAACCATTGTCATACCTGAGTCAATCCTGCTTACAGAAATATGAGCCATGCACTAGAAGATAGATTCATATAGTCTCGAGATATAGATATCTCATGAGACTCTTGAGGATATGAATGCTCGCCTTGAATGCATCAAGGTGTATCATAAGAAAAACTTTTAGGCTCATAGGTATAGGATTAAATCTCTTCCTCCCTTTTTGATGTGAAAAAAGAGAGAGAAATAAAGGTTAATAAGTACGAAGACAAGGAATTGATTAGGAGTTATTAGTTTTTAACTTGTCATTGATTAGGATTTGTTGGTTTTTAACTTTTTGTCTTAGTTTTATCCTTGTTTAAGTGTTTCAAAACTATTTGCTTTAGTTATTTTGCATCATATGATAATAAGTGTTTATAAACAAGGAAATTAATGATCTGAAAGTTAAAAACAATGTAATCATATCAACTATAGAATAAATAAGTGTTTTAAAAACACATATACTCAAAAAACTTTTTCCCTATAAAGAACTAATAATTTCAGGTTTGTCATCATAAAAAAGGGGGAGATTGTTGAGCTCATTTACTAAGACCATGGTTTTGATCAAAACAAATGCATGAAGAAAAGTTTTTCTATGTAATACTTAGGTTTTATATATTCTTCAATGTATTATTATGTCTTAGGAACATTTCAAAGTGATATTGAGATGATAGGAATCATTTAAAATGAAAATATAATCAATTTTAAGTCTTAAAGGTTGAATAAAAGCTGATTTGGGGAACTCTAAAAGTCCCCAGTCGACATACAATAGCCAAATTGTCGACTGGCCTCTTGCCAACTAACTGCCAAGCCTAGTCTCAGTTTAATGGGCACTTTCTATAAGTGAGCAATTGACTAGCCACTAACTAGCAATTGATTGGCCACACCTAAATCAAACCCAATCTATTGCCAGGCTTAAGACTAATTAACTTGGAGCTCTCTATAAGTCACTAGTCGACTAGCCATATCGGAGTCTAGAATTTGAATTTGTAAGAGGGAAAGCAGGAGCTCTCGACTAGCTATGAGTGAACAGTCAACTGGTTAATGGCAGACAAGCCATAATAGGATTATAATAGATATATTTTGAAATCCTTGACTTTGTACTCATTCTTAACGGATCCATTAGACCACAATCTATATAAACTCGACCAATGGAGTTTGAATTAACAAGAAAAACACTCAAGAGTGATTATATCATAGTTTTGTCATCTTATTAGCTCTCTATAATATTAGTGCATCATTTTATCATACACTCTATTTCTGGGAGGTCATCTTCTGTATTTCTTTCTTTCCTGTGAGAGAGAAGCTCAAGGAGGTTCCTTAAGTAAGTCATACTAAGAGAGAGCTTGGGTTGAGGGGGAATTTATCCTTGAGTGAATTCAAGGAGGTTTCTTGAAGGAGTCAAGCTGTGAAAGCTTGGGATTAAGTAGAGGTTCTTCAGGGTTATTGTATTTATTCATTTAGATAGTGAAAAATCCCATGAGGTTGCTTAGGGACTAGACGTAGGCTCGTAGAAGTCATTCTAGGATAAATCTTTGTGTCCACTCTCTTCCCTTTCTCTTTTTACAGTTAACATTTATTATTTTAAGTTTTTTTCAATTATTTTTTAAATCCTTTTAGAAGAAGTTTTTTTGCAAAATTTTCATAACACCCAATTCACCCCCTTCTTGGATGCTAGCCTTGCTCAATAGATGGGCTAGATTCTGCTTTACTGCGAGGAAAGGTAGATGGGCTAGGTCGTTAGCGAGATAATCTAAGTTGTTAGAGAGATGCTCTAGGCAATTGCCTGGCATGTGTATCAACAATTGAGCTAGGAAAGAGGCAAGGGTGTGTTTTTATGGGTGGCTTAGAAGATGGGATATGTGAAGCCCTGATTTAAGGGTAAGGAGATGTGGTGGGCTGTTTAAATGGTTGACAGGTACTTCTCCTTTTCCCTCTTCCCTTACCCCTACCTTTTCCTCTACTAGAATTTGCCATTTATCTATATTTATTAAAAAATCACAATCTCAAAGATGTTAACATTTAGTTAACAATATGTGTGGTAAAAAATTGTAGTCAAAGACAATGAGAAACACCCATCGAAAGTAGTTATAAATAATCAATAAGAATTAATGCCCTTGTGCATAGTTGAAAGACAAAGGCTTAACTTTTCTTTGTATCATATTATAATGTCATCTGAAACAAAAATAATTTGAAAAGAAAACATTAGAATCTAACGTCTTCTAAAATACTTTAGTTTACATGCATTTTTTACTTTATCCATATATACATAAATGTAAGCAACACAAACCCACATAGACATATTATACACAATCTCTTATGGTAACAAAGGCATGTTATATGGGATCTAGAAATGCTACCTAATTTACAAATAGATATTGTTACCAATTACATTAAGATAGGAGAAACATATGCCTAACCAACTAGAACATACATAGAAATAGCAATATTGCCCAATTTGAACCAAAATATAGTTATTATGTTAAGCTATTTATACTGTTAGACAAAACAAATATCATTTCTTCCATGGGTATTATAAGTGGTACTAAAATTAAATGTCAAGCCAGTTAAAATATACAAAAAGAAATCAAAATAACCACAAGATATCTCCTTCCATATCAAATTAATACTGTCATCTATATATAAAACCACAAAGAAATGGATCAACAAGTTAACTGAAAAATAGAATATGCTTAAATTCTTGGCAGTCGTCAATATGCGAAAATTCTTATAGGACAAGCCTTAAAATTTTCTTATTTGATAATCATCCTTCAACTTTCAAATCATTGAACATCTAATCTCAACCATCAATTTTGTTAAAAAGATATTTGGCCTAACACATAAATTCATTTGTAGTATTTAATCTAAAGCATAGTGTATACACATAAACTCATTGTTGCAACTTGATGTAAAGTAAATTTTCATTTGAATTGTTAGTTGCAACACTGAGTAATGAGGACTAGCATAAACAATTTAAAATATTTACTAAATTGATTGATTATACTACCATTCAATATTTGTTAAACTGAATTATATAGAACATTGATGAAGTTGGATACTTTTGTGTCTATCCTTAATATTGTAATTATTTATATCTAAGCAAAGATGTTTAGAATCTCTATTTTTAATTAGGCCAATTATGCTTAAGTACTTGGACAAACTAGTTTTGAGTACACCCATTGAACAAGAAAATTGTTCATTGAACAAGAAATGTGGCAGCCTGATTAAGCTTATTTGTGATGCATTCATGGCTACACATGAACAGCCTATATGAGTTCACATGAAGCTTCAAAAAGGGTAGTAGAATTAAGCTAAAAATAGGCATAATCATGATTACATATTGATGCGAAAAATGAGGAAGACTTGTGGCACAAAGTGAACAATATATACAAGTTATAATTAAGCACAAATGGGGCATAAATCATGAGATTAAAACAGAGAAAATGCAGCAAAATAAATCACCAAATTCCGTAATTACATTTTAGCAAAAACCTTGCCAACACAATCTAAATGCCATATAATTTTTTAGCACATATCAATCAATGAATTGGAAATTGTTTTCTCATATATGGCAACCAATTAAAAAAATGACAGCAATATAACTTTATATTTTAATTAAATTAGAAAAAAATTATTAAAAACTTATCGTTAAAAATAGCATGGGATGTTTTCTCATATGTGGAGGTTACAAGCATTGTGCCATCTATTGGGGCGATAATATTATGAATTAAGTAATATCTTACTTTTTATTTATGATATAATAACAATTATATCGTATCAAATGCAAGTGGGGGATATTGTATTAGATTTTTTTATACATTTAACTAAAACATATTCATACAATTTTCTTGTTTAATTTAATCTTCAAGAATCTGTTAGTGATAATAAAGGGTGGAAAACATATCTATAAATGAAAAATAAATTTTTAATAATACAAATCAACTAATAAGAGATTTAAGAATATTGAGCACCATCAATACCCATGTGAATAAGATTGAAGAAAAATTAAGTGATCCATCTAGCTAAGTTTCAGTCGTCCAATGTTTTAGTGTAGAGGTAAAATGTTAATTATAATGATTTGGTAAAGTGGTATACTATTACATTAACCTTTGTAGATATTAGGGCAGATACTAAGCTTGATGTTGTTATTTGCATTCAAAACCTTTATAACAAATGAGATGCAATTAATAAGGTGGAGTCATCAGTAAATAAGGACGAAACATTAGCTAATGAGGCAGGGTTCTAACATACATACTCCTTAAACTAACTAGGAAATGTTAAGGAGATATGTTTGTCTACTTCTAAATCATGTAAGTCAAGTTCTCATAACATATCAATATATATTCTACACATAGATTATTAATGGGTGGAGATATGATATATTTGTTCATGCAACATGAGTAAAAAGTGAGATCAAGCTAACTTACTCAAAAAAGACTCCACATCAGGATAATTGAGAAGGACATAAAGGTCTACATCTTTCATTTCCTTTTCTTCCAACATACTAGATGTGTATTTTCCAGCTTGATGCCTAACATAATTAAAGATAGATACAATCAATGAGCTTGAACTACCTTCACCCCACCATTATTAGTGGTAGTCTTGTCTTAAAAGGAATCTCTTTCACCTTACCCTTTTTATTAACACTCTTGTAGTGTTGCTTGCCATAAAATTTACATCTACACATATTCTCATCTTCATCATAATATAACATGCATCCCTTAGGGTAACAGTGAATCTTTTGACAACCTAAACCTAGTCTAGTTACAAATTTTTTGCATGGTAGAACCTTTAGGGCTAAACATTACTATTTGGCAAAGTTTCTTTCACAAACTTTGTCTAATGATTAAAGCAAGTCTCGGACATATTGAACTCATGCTTCAAACTAAGAACCATTAATGCAACTAACAACTCCGAACGAGATTCATAACCATTCCACAAAGGAGCTTATGCAGCCCTCGACTTATTAAAAAAAATTTCAGCTTCTAGGTTAGGATCCTCATAGATTGATTTTCCATACCCCAAACCATCTTGCTTAAGGCAATCACCAATTAAAGGTTTAGCACCTTCAATTACCATTTGCTCATACCTATTAAAGTTTTCCTTTAGCTCAATACATTCCAACTTCAATGCATTGAGCTTGTTTACAAGTAAAATCAATAAATTCATGCATCCTAGCCCAAAATTCATCTATAATTCTTTGATCAGAATCCACATTTTTATCTGTCCACTTTCTATGATTTGGAGCATCCATCTCTATGGCAATCAAAGCTTAAAATGACCATAAACACAAGCAAACAAAAAAAGAATTTAGAAACGTGAAGTCTAGTTCATTTTTAGCCATATATATGTTTTCAAAACTACCATATTCCAAATTCATGTTAACTTATGCAACAATCATATTAAATAGATTTGACATCATTTCCAAGTTTAATAGTTGGTTGATAGTGATTTAAAAATTGTACTAAAGCCTAGTCATACATATATAAATATCTTTGTGACTTCTTTTGATTATGGAATACACCTTTCTTTACCATTACGTTAGTGGCTTCTTCTAAAGAAAAAGGTATTAATGTGAAAGATTGTATAGGAGCACAAACATTATGTATTTCACCATACATATGCAATATATACTTTGTTCTTCAGGATGCTTTTTCTTTCATGAAACATATACCTGTTGGTCACACCAAGTATATTGGTGCTTCTTATTACCATTTTCTCCCATTATTTCATGCTTTTTCTCTCCATTTTTTAGTTTCCTATTTAATATATATATATATATATATTAAGCCAAAAGTCCAATTCATTATATATATATATATATATATATACACACACACACAAGCCATAATGTAATATGTATTTTCAATATAATGCTATATGATCTCATAGAAAACCAAACTAGAAAGGAGCAATCTCCTTGCACTGGCAAATGTATCGTCATAATAGCTAAATAATTGATAAAATTACACTTAAAAAAATAGGCATAGAACTGAAATATAGAACCTATGATCATCACTCAAAATTTACTCAAAGTATTCTAAAGAAATCAAACCCAAATTAACAAGAGTTATTATCTCTTCTATATAACTAAGCTATGGAAAATAAAACTTAGCATTAGAAAAGAATGTATTTAATGGTCTAACTAAAGAAAATGAATATTTTTCTAGTTAATTCTAGAGAGTGCCATTAGATTCAATTACAATTGCCTTCAAATCCATTTGTCACCATATTTTGATTTCTTTCAAGCCTTGAACAATGACAAATTTTATTCTTTTTTCATCATTAATTCACTGTGGGATGAGAGGTATCCTTTGTCATTGTTGAACTTTCTCTGTCCTAAGAGATGACAAAGATTCAATTCCATATTTCCTCAAATCTCCATAAGCTCATAAAAAGACTAATACATTTAAATATTTTTCTTTATTAGTTAAGTTGAAAATCAACGTAAGTGATAACAAGTAATAAATCACTACATGTTAAAACAGTGTGACATAGTAGTGTCTAAATATTACCACATCTCAAATCAATATGAGGATGGAGTTCTATCAATTCTATTTTATCAACTCAACAAGTTGTCTTGTCCTTATTTTGATTTAGTTGTAACAACGAAAAAAACTATATATTTAAGAATAAAATATCGGGATTGGATGGCAGGATGATAATTCCTGTTTGGGTCAAAATATAATATTATAAGGACTAATATAAAACAAAAAAATAGGAGCCAAAATCTAATTTTAACCAAAACATAAAAAAAAATCAACACACCAGTGTTTCTCCTCTTCTTCTCATACACGGTGTCCCAAAATGCTTTGTCCTCTTCATTTTCCTCTGCTAGCATCTTGCTCATCCTCTTTCTCTTTAATTTTACATATATTTTATTAAGATTTTTTTGATGATAACAAATATATGAAAAATATGAGTTATAAATATAATAGTAATATGTGCTTCATTGATTAACCATTTAGACTAACTATTTGGTTTGCAAGTTGAAAATCTATTATATGTAGGATGGTCTAAAGAAGGAAGAGTGGACATTGAAGTAAAGACAATGAAATATTAACACCATGCACTACCCAAAGTGATATCAAGTAAGAAAGGTGCTCTGAGCTTTAAAAAAGCCAAAGATTAAAAACGTTGGAAGCTTGGATGCATCAAGATAGCCAATGGATTGAATAAGTACAATTATCATAGGCTAAGTATTATTTTGAGAAATTACATGACTTAGAATTGCATTTATTGGATCAAGATATTTTGCTTAAAATTGTTTTTTATCTTTGGTCACTATTTTACATATATCTCCCAAACCATATAGGATATTGCTATAAGACTTATTTCATTAGAAACTAAACTAAAAAAGCTTATTTCATTAGAAACTAACTCAAAGAGCTTTTCAATGATAGTTTATTCACTTAAAACTAAGTTCAAATGAAAAAGCTATGACTTTATAAAATTAAGTGGAGAGATATGGATTTTGCATAAAACTGTAGTTTGACCTTTGGTCACTACTTTAATCATATATCCAAAATTGTATTGAGTTTTGATATGAAACTTTTGCATTGGACAATAAACTTAAAGAGCTTTCCACCCATGGGTCATACACTTAAGTTGGATTTAAAATGAAAAAGTTATTACTATTTGAATTTGGGACTACGTCATTGCAAGTGACCAGTCAATTGGCCACCTATGGCAAGTCGACTAGTATAGTCCAAAAAGTGAGCAGTCGATTGGTTAGCCCCTGACAATCAACTGGTTAGTCCTAGATTTGAAATAATGGTCATATTTTGATGGGTAGTCAACTGGTTGCTCCTAGAGACAGTTTTCTAAAGTAAATAATGGCTCTTTTGAGTGTGTAATAGCTATATCTCATCTTGATCTATAAATATGACATTTTAAACATATTTTTGAGTAGAACCAAATGCTATAATGTGATCTTTAACTTGTTATATCATCTTTGAGAGAGAAACAAAGATAATTGAGCCAAACTTGCAAATTCTTAATCATTTGAGTTCTTAGAGCTTCATTTGTATATCTACTTCCTTGAGAAAGGTTATTCTTTTGTATTCCTTTCATCTTTGAGAGAGAAAAGCTCAAGGAATTTTCTTGAGGGAGTCATGTAAAGGTGTCCTTGGGTTGAGGGGGAATAAGTATAAGGAAGAGGTTCTTTATAGGAATTGAGATTAAGGGAGAGATTCTCCCTTGTTGTCATTGTAATTAATTATTGAGATGGTATAAAATCCCAAGAGGTTACTTGGGGATTGGACGTAGGCTTGGATTTGAGCCGAAGTAGGATAAATTGCTAAATTTGCTTTCTTTATCCCTATAATCTTACTATTTTGAATTATCATATCTATGCTCTGTATTTGTTATTGATATTACACTTAATGTGTTGATATATATATATATATATATATATATATCCCAACCATTAACATTAAGCCTCCATTGATTCATATAATTGTTGCTTTACATCATACTCCTCTAAGCATATTTCATAACAAGGACTTTTGTAAAGCAATTTTGAAAAGAAATAGAACTTCTGTAAACACCTAATTCACCCCCTCTTAGGTGTTGGTTGCTTGGGCTAACAAGTATTGGGCTCTTGTTTAAAGGACTTAATCATCTCAAGAGTTTGAATGACAACCGTTGGATGTTTTACAATGATGGAAGGATTTGATTTCAGTAAACCCTGTCTCCTTGATTCTGATAGTTTTTATTTTGGAAAGGTAGAATGAAATGTTATATTGAATCTCTTGATATTGACCTATTGTAGTACAAGATGATTTTACCTCCAAACCAAGAAATGAATAGAATGAGTATGATAAGAAGTTATTTTCGTTGAACATTAGAGTAATGCATATATTATATGGTGCTTTAAATGAACTTGATTATGTATAATTAAACATTGCTTTAATGCTAAAGATATATGGGATACTTTTCATGTTTTATATCAGTCTAAAAGTGTTATTGAAGTTGTAAATCATGATTGTTCTCAGTAGTATATGGAAGATAAAGTAATAAGATCAATGCCTCTTGAAGATGATCAATAAGATTTCGACAACAATGGAATAGAGGAAGAGTCCCTAAATGAGCTTACCATACTAGAATTGGAAAATCCTCAATATATAGCTAACAAAGACTCAAAGGTACATGACAACTCCAAACTTAATTGTAGCTCATCTCATGAAAAGCTGTCACATGCATTTAATGAATTACATTGGACAATACCTTTGAAGTTTGAATTCTTAAGTTGTCATAATTCAAAAATTCAAAGTGATTTACTTATTAAAAATTAACTTGTGCATCTCCTAAGTCTCTAAAAGAGAAAGATTTCAAAAAGAATTTTAAAATTCATAATTCTAAATGTTATAACAACAAAAGACAAAAGTTTCATAGAATTATTTCTCCAACAAATTTTATACATATTGTTTGGAATTATTATGGTCATAGAGGACATATTTCTCACTTATGCCCTATTAGAAGAAGTTATTATGTGAGAAAAAAATATATCTGGATTTCTAAAGGCTTTAGAAATTATTGTACTAATATTTAAGGACCCAAGTTGAGATCGATACTAAAAAGTTCTTCTACTGCTTCAATTATGCAAAAAATTTCTCATAATAATGGACTAATTGACATAGAAAAGAAGAAACTATAAAGGAAAGATTCTCAAGTACCAAAAGATTGAATTGCAAAGTTCAAAACTTATAAGGAGAAGCAATAGGTAAGAAAATGGAAGCCTTTAAGTGCCAAGGTCAAGGTATCAAGTAACAAAGCCTCTTATTTAACTATATTTGACATTTGTTGAGGTATGTTACTTATGGCTTCATATATGAGCAGTGCATTCATGTGAATTGAAATATAACTTGATCGTGATTCACATTTTTAGATTGTGAATTTAAATGAGTAATTTATATGAGATATGCAATGCTTATCAATCCCTCATGCTCTTTACTATGCTTACATTTTAATAAAGGGGATAGTGCAAATTGGATAAATAAATAATTTTGTGTTTAATCCAATATGCTCAATTATCTTGCATTGGCTTATTTAATTCTTCAAACATTTATTGGTTCCTAATTGGTTAGATGCCAAAGAAGAAAAGTTATATTGTTTTGTAGATAAAAGAGTGATCTCCATGTAAGTATGCAATATAAATGGAGGATAATAGAAGAATCTTAAGGATTAATCAACTTTATAATGATTAAAAGCAATTCTAAGAAGAAGAGTACAAGTTCCAATTAATGGTCATTTCTATCTTTTCTTTTATGTATAGTAAATTTCATATCTTTTGTTGAGAATGGATAATCAATATCTTCTCATGTTACTTTTCTTATTCAAATAAATTGAACAAATTAACATCATAAGCCATTAGATGGATTTAAATACAATTTTTCATTTATAACTTATATCATATTTTTGATAAAAATTTCAAAATTTTAAAATATTACTATACAATAAATCTTGGGAACCAATATGTATTTAGTACAATAAAAAAGACATGATTTGCTTTGCTGAAAATGAGAGGAGCCTATTAGCTAATAAGGTTTTGATGATAACAAACATTGTATGAATGTTTTTCATTGTAATACTTAGGTCCTAGATGCTTTCAATGCATTATTATCTCTTAGGAACCTTCGTAAATGATATTAAGCTTATAGGAATAATTTAAAATGAATGTATAATCAATGTTAGGTCTTAAAGGTTAAGAAAAAAATTAATTTGAGGAACTTTGGAAGTCCCCAATCAATTGACCACCTTACCAGCTAGCTGCCAGGTTTTAACCAGTTGAATAGGAGCTTGTTGTGAGTAAATAGTCGACTAGCCACTAGCCAGTAGTCGATTAGTCACCTTCTGAGAAGTCCCCAATTTGCTACCAGCTTGAGCTTGATCAATTGGGCACTCTCTATGAGTGAGCAGTTGACTAGCCACACTCAGATCAAGCATTAATCAAATACTAACCTTAAGACCATCAACTGAGAGCTCTCTGTGACTGACCAATCGACTGGTCAAGAGCGAACAGTAGATTGTTGAGGTCCAAAATTTCAATTGGGATAGCTTTAACAGTCGACTAGCCAGTGGCAAAGAAGTTATAATGGTTTTACAACTAATAAATTTTGAAAATTTTGACTTGCCTTTGATTCCCAATGCATCTATTGAACCTCTAGCTATTTATACACAACCTATGAACTCTAAACTAATAAAGAAAAACATTTAAGAGTGTTTATATCATAAGAATTATCTTTTTATCAGCTCTTTATTGCATAAATGTTTTATAGTTCTGTATACTTTGTTGTGCGAGCTTGCTTTTCTGTAAATCCTTCTTCTTTAAGCATGAAAAGTGCAATAAAACTTAATCCTTGAGGATATCAAGCAAAGAGTGTAATATATAAGGAAGAGAAACAACCACCTTTGAGGAAGCATGCTTTTCAAAATAGTTGTAGCTTGGATATTGATGTCAAAATTCAACATGGAAAATAAGCAACCTCACATCAATGCGAAATAACTGAATGAAAGGACATGAAAGACTACAATTATGGTGATATCTATAACTTACTCACTTTATATACATCATAATTGGGTTACAAATTATTATTTGAAGTATTTATATGTCCTTCTTATACTTCTTTAGCAATCTGTGTTCAAATATTAATTATATGATATTGCATTTGCTAGATGGGTACTTGCTTTTGAAATATATATATTTTTCTATTAAGTGATCTTCCTATACTTGAACATATGATCAAGTAGAATTATTCAATGTTTAATTGATATATATTGTTTCAAATCTTTACTTATTGCCTTATATATTTCTCTTGAGCTTGAAAATGAAAGATTTTGTGTTCTTTAGACTCCTTGAAATGAACTTTTAAACATAAAAAATTATTTTTATCTTAAAAATTAGTGAAATTATGTGTGAAATTTTTTATATGTGATATCTCCTAGACTTTTTTTTTTAATGAATTTTCACATATCAAAAATTGTTTTCATTTGAAGATTGGTTTCATGAAATGATTTATGAAATCCTTCTTAAAACCAAAAGTTTGGCTCATGAATATTCATAAAGAAGTGAACTTTGATTTAATCTTGTTTTAGTGAATTGAGAAGTTGGCTTAAATATTATGGGCTAACATAAGTTACAATTATGAGCAAATGCTCACTCAAAAGAAATTATAGAGGAATATCCTTCCAAATGCATTATGTCTGATATATTGTTGAGCATGATAACATAAGTAAACCTAGAGATAACTAACAATAATGCTCCACCAAAATAAAATGAAAATATTTGAAGAAAATGATGAAAAACAAGTTTAACATTCTTTGGATACTATGAGACAAATTTTTAGCTTTACTAAATCTCTTGTCTCTTATGTTCTCTTAATTTTAGTTAAAGTTCAAAATGTTTGGAATGATCTATGTTTTAGGATGAATTAGCAAATCTATAATTTGCTCATTTTAATACTCTCATTCAACTCTTGAACATCGATTCCATACCAATGGTATCTATTTTGAAAATACTAAATGGTTCAAGTTGTGCTAACTGTTGAATCTTCTTTAGGTTTCTACTTAAGTAGTGAGCCTAATATGCAAGACAAAGTGTAAGATGCTCATCTCAAAGATCCTATCTTAGATGTCATTAAAGAATGGACAAGTGATGACTAAATTCCAAGAGGATGTAACAAATCAAGAAGCATATTAACATTGCAAAAATTGACAAGTATCTCTATAACTTTATGATTTCTCATACCAATTTTGAAAGATGCTCTCTATATTGATTGGTTATATTGGCAATTATGAGTGACTATTACAAGAATTGTATGCATAACAATGACATATATATGTTAATTGATTGAATATGCTTGATTTGTCAGTAGTTGCATAGGTTGTTTATTGATTGAATATATTATGATTCCCCTAGCATACTTTCTCATGGTTTATCTATTCATAATATTTATTGAAAGCCAACTCGTTCTTAAGGGAAACTCATAAAACTTTGAAAGAAAGCTTTGCAAATTCCTTTTTGAACAAATTAAACCTCCAATGCTTTCAGTTGAGTTTTAACGTTTTAAGGATTCAAAGTTTTGAAATGGGATTCAACAAAGCTTGAAAGCATTGGACTTTACTGAAAATTTTGTTCTCAAAATGAAAATTTTTTATCGCTATCATTCAAACATATAAAGGGAATTATACTTTTCATATGATATTTTTTAATGAAATTATTCTCAAATGACATTGAAAGCTTGCTCATTTTTTAGGGAAGCTCAAAAAAATTTGAATGAAAGTTTTGCATACTGTTTTTAGATAAATTGAACCTTCAAAGTTTTAGATCTAGTTTTAAGTTTTAAAGACTCAAAATTGTTGAAATTGTACTCAATAAAGCTAAGAAACATAAAAAACTAATTAAAAATGATATTATAAAAGGAAAACATTGTATTCTAATGGTATTATTTAATTTTATAACTATCATTTAGATATATAGGGTTGATAATCATCCTTTATAGAAAATTCTTTTACAAAAAATTCTTCTTATTTCATTCCATTTCATAATATTTTGAATTCATTTTCTTTTGAAATAGGAAAAGAAATTACACATACAGAAATCACATATATAAAAGAAATCCTCTTATGCTTATTAAGTGCTTTTCTTGTAAAGGGAATTTTCTTTGAAATATCATCCTTATGGCTCTCACCTTTTGAGACAAGAAATAAGAACTTTCCATGAAAGATTTTTCTTCAAATTTAGTAAAATTGGTGGTGTAATACTTTCCTTTGTTGATAAAATGATGATTATATCTGTTGTCTGAGAGGAAGTATAGCCTATAAATGAGATCATATATCTTTGGAAATACTTTTCATAATATAGATATATTTGGTTTGTTTGCCTATACTCTTGACATCTTAAAAAAGAAGTTGACATCTCTCTATTATCTAACCATGGTATAAGGTAACATTTCATTTGTCATTTAATATATCCATGGAAGATGAAGTAATTGCATATATCATCATGCAAATGAAAAACATTTTCAAATGTGTTAGAACTATGCACAAATAAAATAATTGTAAACATTGCATGACTAATGAGATATGAGCTGAATTATACATTTGATAATATATCCTTTCAATCATATATTGCATAATCTAAATCTTTGTGACTCTAAAACAATGATTGTTTTGATGAGTCCTACCCTATACCAAATTGACATTATAATATGATTCATTTGATTAATAAAGGAATATATGCTTAAACTTTGATATATATATATATATATATATCGCTTTCCATAAACCTTCTTGTTAATGGTAAATAGGGGTAGAGATTAGAATAGGGACTAGATGTTCTCTTCCTCTATTTTTGATGTGATAAAGGGGGAGAGAAATGAGAATAAAAATATGTGCATGATGAGTGGAGTGTGCAAAGTGAGAAGACAAGGAAAATATGTGCATACGCTTAATACATTGCATACTTTATTATTTGACATATTTTTCTTTGTTCATTTGTCATCATAAAAAAAGGGGAGATTGTTGAGATTGTTTTGATAATGACAAATATATGAAAAATATGAGTTACAAATATAATCGTAATATGTGCTTAATTGATTAACCATTTGGACTAATTATTTGGTTTGCAAGTTGAAAATCTATTATGTGTAAGATGTTCTAAAGAAGGAAGAGTGGCATTGAAGTAAAGAGAATGAAATATCAATATCATGTTCTACTAAAAGTGATAGCAAGCAAGAAAGGTGCTCTAAGCTTTGAAAAAACGAAAGATTAAAAGAGTTCAAAGCTTGGATGCAACAAGATTGCCAATGGATTGAATAGGTACAATTATCATAGGCTAAGTGTTATTTTGTGAAATTTAATGATTTAGAATTGCATTTATTGGCTCAAGATATTTTGGTTCTCAAAATATAAGTTTGGACATAAAAGATAGTGAGATACAGATTTTGCTTAAAATTGTTTTTGACTTTTGGTCACTATTTTACATATATCTCAAACGATATGGGATATTACTATAAAACTTATTTCATTAGAAACTAGACTCAACAATATTTTCAATGACAGGTCATTCATTTTTAATGGAGTTCAAATAAAAAAGCTATGACCTTTTAAAATTGAGTGGTGAGATATGGATTTTGCATAAAACTATATTATGACCTTTGGTCACTATTTTAATCATATCTCTAAAACTATATTGTGTTTTAATATGAAACTTCTTACATTGGACAATAAACTTAAAGAGCTTTCCACCTATGGGTCATGGACTTAAGTTGGATTTAAAATGTGAAAGTTGTGACTATATGAATGTTAATTTCATGTT
Organism: Delonix regia; assembly: GCA_037074485.1. Lineage (NCBI taxonomy): Eukaryota > Viridiplantae > Streptophyta > Magnoliopsida > Fabales > Fabaceae > Delonix > Delonix regia. Next base: position 13,085,010 of record CM073459.1, read on the forward strand.
AAATGTAATTTTAAGTAGCTTTATGGACACATTTTCAACCCGGGTTATGCCTAAGTTATAGGATTAAGGGACTTCTACTATCGGTCCCTATTGGTGAGTGTATAAATAGCAAAGTAACACATTTCTTTTTTACTTTATGATTATGTTTCATTGTCTAACTTTTATTTTCCTTATTCCTTGCTCTGCAATTTTTGGGGTTGACAAAACTAAGATTTTCAAACTCTTCAACTGTGTGAATATATGATATGTTATGTACAAATGTGTAACAACATGATGATAAATAAACTTACTAATTATATGAGCTAGTGCTATTGTGGAGGGCACTTGAAATATCAGAGTGCAAAGTGAAGGTTATATTATATAACTTAAGGAAAAATTATTATATGCAAGGTGAAAATGTTGGAATACCATGTGTTGTGAAAAATGGTATTAAGAGTATCGATATTGTGTGTAAGGATAAGGTTGCGCTAAAATTCTTAATTATAATTTTTTCCTTTACTTCATCTATAAGTTTCAAGTTGGTATATTATATGAGTTTACCTTCTTTGATTGTTGCATTATTTTACTTTTGCAATTTTATTTCATCTTTAAAACCATTTTTCTAAAATTACTTCATGGTTATTAATATGCTTATGTAGTAAATTATTTATTTATGAAACATATTTATATGATTTATTTATATTCCTTGAATTGCACAACTTCTTCGAAACCAATATCCTCAATCAAGCGGTCCCACCAATACTTGTGTCTAAAATTTGACCAGCGAGTCTCTATCATTGCTTCTTCTAGTGAGTTCTTCTCCACTTTTAACACCTTAATTGCCTTCTCGTACTCCTGCCTCGGCAATGACATCATCAACTTTATTGTTGGTTCATGAACGATTGGTGAAAAGTCCGACAAGGAGGAGGAAGAAGAGCTACAACTAGAGAGGTAGCAGTGGATGTTGGAGTTCAGGTTAGGTGGCTAGAAGAGAAGACCTTGTCATGTTAAGAAAAGATAATGATGATGATTTGGGAGTTACAATAGAGGGAGAGCTTAATGGCATTGTGAAAGAGCTCTAGTTTGTGTTTGGAGAAGCTGACATAATGCTTATTAGTTTGTTTAACTTTCTTGACTTTTATCATCTGCCTCCCTCTGCTTGGCTTCTTCTATCAATGAAGGTACCGCCTAAAGACTATTATTTTGGTTAGTGACCAACCAACCTAACATAGAAGAATAAAAGGTGGTTGGTGGCTAAACCATTGAAAAAAAAAAAAAAAGGAAAACTTTTGGTAATTATAGTTTAGTCCTCTGAAAATTGCACTGAAGTTTTTCATCCATTCCTATAAATAGAAAGCTTCTAAATCTCATTTTACACAATTAAGAAAGAAGCAATCCTATAAAAAGAAATAGAGATGTGAGAAATATAAAGAGTTATGAGATTAGTATTCACTTCTTAGTAAGAGATATAAAATATTGTATTATCCTTGCTATAAAGATAGAAGGTGTAACTTTTATTTTTCTCATAGTAAAGCTCCTTCTTCTTTGTCCATAGTTTTTAACCCTATTTGGATTTTTCCATGTAAAATTATATGTGTCATCTCAAATTATTTGCTTCAGTTTTGCTTATATCTGGTGTTTATTTTCTTTACAATTGGTATCAAAACTTATTTGGGTATGTTATTATAAGGTACTGGGCACTATTCATGTGTACAATGAAACTATTGAAACATACAGTTATTGTTCATGAAAACTGTGGGAGCTATTTTTGCTCACAAATAGACAGTGATTGAAGTAGTGGTAGCGAAATTTGTGATTGAAAAATTCAATGACAGTAATTTTACACTGTGGAGGCAGAAGATAAAGGTCATATTGAGAAAAGATAATTGTCTTGTAGCTATCAGTGAAAGACTGGTAAAATTCACAGATGAAAATAAATGGAATGAGATGGATGGGAATGCAGTTACAAATCTTCATCTAGTACTTCTAGATGGGATATTGTCTAGCATAGAGGAGAAGAAGACAACAAAAGAAATTTAGGATCATTTGACTAAATTGTTTGAGGCCAAGTCACTACACAACATAAATTTCCTTAAAAGGAAATTATACACTCTGAGGATGTTTGAAACTACTTCAATGACAAAGCACATCAACACTCTGAATACTCTATTTTCTCAACTCATATCATTAGGCCATAAAATAGAGCTGAATGAACGTGCTAAAATTCTATTTCAAAGCTTACCCGATTCCTATAACTAACTTATCATCAACTTGACCAATAATGTTCTTATGGACTACCTAGTTTTCAATGACATTACACCAACTATTCTGGAAGTACCTTAAATGCAGGATGCGTTATGTCAAATGAGATGTCATCAAATGCTTAGGATCTATTACAAGTACCTCAAATGATAGAGAAGTCTTATACAGCATGACAATAATAGTTGTTGATGGCAAAAAAAAGTTCAAAGATATCTTGCTTGTAGACTCAACAACAACGATTCTACCATTATAAACCTATCTTTGGAGGATATGTGTTTATGAGAGATGATCATTTCTTAGAGATTGCTAGAAAAGGCACCATCAAACCAATGATGTGTTATGGTACAACTCTCACTATCCAATAGGTCTGGCATATAAAGGGTCTCTAAAAAAATATATTGCTTTTAGGACAATTTAATAGTAATGGGAATAAAACCCTGATACAATATGACATTCTGAAAATCATTAAAGGCGTGTTTATATTTATGAAAGCAAAAAAGATAGCAGCCAACCAATATATGCTTACAGGAGAAACATAGCAACAAAGAGAAATCTTAGTTGCATCAACTGATCCAGTAGCTGAGGAATCAACAATATTGTGGCACCATAAACTTAGCCACATGTCAGAACATGGATTAAAGGTTCTTCCAAAATAAAATCTTCTTCTTGGACTTGAAAAGGTTTCTCTACCTTTTGTGAGCATTGTGTTACAAGTAAGCAACAAAGGTTGAAGTTCAACAACTTTAAAGAGAGAAGTAAAGCTATCTTAGAACAAGTGCACTCTGATGCTTGGTAAGCACTGGTCTTACCCTTAAGGAGGAGTAAAGTATTTTATATCATTCATTGATGACTACTTCAGAATATACCGAGTGTATCCAACCAAGAGAAAGGGAAATGTGTTTGAAGTTCTCAAAACATTCAAAGTGCATGTGGAACATTAATATGAGAAAAAGGATTAAATGCCTATGATCAAACATTGGTGGAGAATACACCAATGATGAATTGAATAATTTTTGTTAACAAGAAGGTATCAAAAGGCAATTCACGGTGGCATACACTATACAGTAAAATAGAGTGGTAGGGTGGATGAACAAGACTTTATTGAAATGACAAGGGCAATGTTAAGAATTGTTGTATTAGACAATTCATTTTTTGTAGAAGTAGTTAAGACAATTTGCTATGTAATTAATCAAACACCATCTACTATAATTGATCTGAAGACTCCAATGGACATATGGATTGGGAAGCCAACTAATTATATAAACCTCTATATGTTTGAAAGTCTAGTATGTGTGATGTACAATGCCCATGAAATTACAAAGCTAAATCCAAAATTTAAAAGATGCTTATTCTTGGGATATACTGATGGAGTATAAGGGAATTGCCTACGGGATCCTACAACCACAAGGTTATAGTCAGTAAGGATGTCATCTTTCTTGAAGAGAAACAACATATACATGAAAGTGATAGCATTTTAAAAGAAATAGTTAAGACCACTACAGTGCAGATTGAAGGAGAAGAAAATAAAACAGAAGTACCAAATTCTTCTAAAGTAGCACCATAGTACGATGAATAAGAACAATATGATCTTGTGACTCCACAAGTTTGACAGTTTACTTGGGAGAGGAAAGAACCAATGTAAGATCTGATTACATTATGGAAGGGAATGTTGCATACTATCTATCCACAGAAGATGGAGAGCCTTTGATTTTTCAAGAGGCTATGGAAAGCTCTAAAGCTTCTCTATGCTTGGCAGTAATGCAAGAAGAAATCAAAGCCCTTCTTATAAGAACAACACATGAGATCATGTTCCATTACTAAAAGGACAAAAGGCCATTGGGAACAAATAGGTGTACAACATCAAAGGAACTAGTGATGATCAAGCTGCACGGTATCATGCTAGACTAGTGGTAAAAGCATTTGCTCATAAAAAAGGCATTAATTACAATGAGATATATTCTCCAATTGTTTGACTCATTACGGTTTGAGTGATCTTAGCAATGTGTGTTACATTTAATTTATATCTAGAGCTGTTAGATGTGAAAACTGCATTTCTTCATGGACATCTTGAAGAAGAAGCTTATATGCTCCAACTATAAGGGTTTCAAGAAAAAAGAAAATAGAACTTAGTTTCTAGGTTGAACAAATCATTATATGGTCTCAAACAAGTACGGAGATGCTGGTATAAGAGATTTAATTCCTTCATCATAAGCCTTGTATGCAATAGACTTAATGCATACTCTTATTCATATATCAAAAGGTTTGGTGGAAATAATTTAATTATTTTATTGTTATATGTAGACGTTTGTTGGTAGTAGGCCCTAACAAAGATCACATCAATGAATTAAAGTACAATTGGAAAGGGATTTTGATATGAAGGACTTGGGATTGGCAAAGAAGATTCTAGGGATGCAAATTCACCAAGATAGAAATAATAGGAAGATTTGGCTTTATCAAAAGAATTATTTAAAGAAGATCTTACAACGTTTCAATATGCATGATTATAAGTCAATCTCTACCTCACTTCCTCTTAACTTCAAGTTATCCTCAAGCATAAGACTTAGCACTGAAGAAAAGAAGAAGGAAATGTCTCGAGCACCATATGCATCAGTAGTGGGTAGCCTAGTGTTCGCTATGATTTGTACAAGACCAAACATTATACAAGCAATGAGAGTGGTTAGTCTATATATGGGGAATCCTAGCCAAGAGCATTGGAATGTTGTAAAAATGATCCTAAGATACCTCAAAGGGACCATGGATGTTGCATTACAGTATGGAGGATCAGATTTCACCATCAGAGGCTATACAAATTCAGATTTTGCAAGTGATCTTGATAATAGCAAATCCACTAGTAGTTATGTGTTTACTCTTGTAGGCACAACTATAAGTTGGGTTTCAAAACTGCAACCTATTGTGGCCACTTCAACGATTAAGGCAAAATATATTACAGCTACACATGTTAACAAAAAAGCAATCTAAGTGTGGATACTATTGGAAGAGCTCAATTACAATCCCAATAAGATTACACTATTATGTGATAATCAAAGTGCTCTCCATTTGGCAAAGAATCTAGCATTCCATTCTAAGACTAAACACATATGAGTTTAATATCACTTTATCTGAAAAAAGGTGGAAGAAGGAAGTATAGATATGCAAAAAATTCTTACTAAAGATAACCTAGTAGATAAACTGACAAAAGCCAATGAACACTGATAAGTTCATATGGTGTAGATCTTCTATTGGTTTAGCAAAGACATGAGTAATAAGAGATAACAAGGAAGGAAGAATGGTGTGAAGATTGATTGATTCTCAATCAAATCTTCAAGTGGGACATTGTCAATGAAGGTACCTCCTAAAGACTATTATTTTAGTTGGTCAAAACAAATGATAGATCTTTAATGTCTTATGCTAAGAAACATCTTAACTCAAATAAATTCTAACAAGTTTCCATAATGAGTTGGCTTTCAAAATCCATACGACACTTTATTTCATTTTTCTAGGGTTACCATTATTTATCTTGATGATTTTAATTGCCACAATTAATACATATATTCCCATAAACAAAAAGAATACTTCAGCCATCCAAATAGTCCATAAACTTATAGTTTCATCTTCATAGCCAACTTAAATATTTTACGCTAAAAATAGTCCAATGTCTTTAATAATGCTGATATGCTTATAAATTCTCATAATTTCCATCAAACTTCTCCTCCCATTTCTTGCATTATATCCAACATAAGGCATTGATGTTTCTTATTATGAAAATTACATTAAACACACTTGTCAATCATAATTATCTTAATTATAAATTCCAATACAATACTAGTCCCCAAATAGCTCAATCATTGCCTTTTTTAGCACTTAAGTTATCCAATATTAACAACTGGGTCAAAATCTATACCAATAATAACCAATGTAATTTATTCATTACCTATAATCACTTTGAATGCACAATGATTCATCAAACTTTCACTAACATCAATGAAATTTAAGATCGTATAAGAAAAATTCCCTAAATTGACTTATCACTTTAAACAATAATTTCCAACAACTTAATTTCTTCTCCCTAAGGTCCAACAATACTAGATATTCAAGAAGTCTTTACATATCATCATCCTACACACTTCAAAATCCCCAAAGAAATTTCATAAAATTCCTCCAAATCAAGCCCTAATTCACGTTACTATTCATGCGCAAAAGGGATTTTGATTTCTAAAGCAAATTCTTAAAAGTAAATATATACATAATTCAAAGGAAACACAACGAAATTGAGCAAATTTTGGCCCAAACAAACTATTCATGCATGTTTGAATAGCTAAAGAAATATCTTCAAATTCTACAGCTTTCAACCACCCCAAGCAACTGACGTCGATGATGAATGATAGGGAATGTGTTGTTAAAGCGAATCGAGGATGGGGAAAGGCAAAAATTAAAAAATAAAGGAGAGAGGTCGATGGAAAGTGTCAACGGGAAGAAGAAGAACATTCAAGGGGATATTATTGTAATATCCCTTCTCAAATGACACGTGTCAGCCCAAGAAAAAAATTTACACTGATGCACAATGGAGATTCGAGCTCAAGTCCTCTTGGTTGCATGGGTAAGGCCTAGCCGCTTGAGCTAGCCTAAATCAAACAAATAAAACTATTTGACTTAATATAAGAGCTCTCTTTAATCCCAACAATATAAATTTTCTTATTTTCCCTAATGATATTGCTTCATCCTTATGATTAATGAAACCACTCACAAAATATTTTCATAAGAATTAAATTATCAAATAGAATTCTTTTTCTCCCTTTTTTTTTAGAATATTACAAAGATGCTCATCTAACGTTACCAAATTTCAAAATTTTAAATTTTGAACTAATATAAATTTGGTAATTAGGGTTTGCTTGGTGGAAAAAAAAAGTTTACAAAATAACCAAAATTAAAAATGGAATTTCAAAAGTGAACTCTGTAGAAATAAATTCTGGATTTGAAAATATTATGATTTAAAGTGTTTAATTTAAGATAAAATGTGAAACTCAATAAAAGGCATGAGGACATATATGGTGTCACAAATATTATGCCTTTGCTAAATAGCCAAAAAGAGATACATTTGTTCATCTTTAATATAAAACAAATAAAAAGATTATAACAAATAATAAACATATAACAGATTTTTTTATAAAAATAAAAATCTATAGCTGAAATATACTTTCTTTTAAAACTGATTAAAAAAATGTTATGTGAAAAAGAATCTGTGACATCATATTTTTTTAAATAATTGACTTTCAATAGTATTTCAATAATTATTTTGTCGTTTTTCAACTCTTGGTTTTTTCATTGGACTTTAGGCCTTTTCAACTTCCACTATTGTTTTTCTTTTGGCTGGACTTGATGGTTTTTGGGCAAGTAAACAGTTTTCTCTTTCAATTCCATAGATTTACCATTACAAATCAAATGTATTCTAGTTTAGGACAATTTTGAATTTATGTCTAAGTTAACATGTTTTTCATATATTAAAATAGAACTTTGATGAGTTTATCCAATTGAGTCACCAACTTAATAATAATTATAATGAAGTCTTAGTTTGAAAATTTTAGAATGTTAGGGCTTTAGACCGACCTCTCATTTATATATATATATATATATATATATATATATATATATATATATACAAGTTAGACTAAATTTAAAATGTTTAAGAATGAGTCTTACTAACTCTCACTTTTATCATTTTGTGCAAGCTTTTACCTAACCCTTTTTCCATGAATAAGGGTCTCCTAGGGATTGATGTATCATTTACACACGAAGTGTACTTGAGTCTAGTACGAATTTGAATTTAACTCAAAGTTCATATGTTTTTTATATATTAAAACGTAAATTTGATGAGTTATCAATTTGATAACTCGCCGATTTTTCTTTTCAATTTGATCTCTCATTTATTAGGCGATTCTCAATTTTTTCTTTTACTAATATGAATCATTAATGTAATAGCCTAAAAAAAGTGTGTGTGTATATATATATATATATATATATATATGTTATGTAACATCTTAAAAATATACGTAGTTAGAGATAAATAATCTTTATAGGGGCATAAATGATAGTATAGCCCTATAGTTAAACCCAAGATGATTTTAAGAATAACATTAAAGAAATAAAATAGAATTTTAAGGACTAAAATGAAGTGAAAAAATAATATTTTGGTAGATATTATAATTTAATAGGGACTAAAATGAAAATAAAAAATATTACCTAAGATAAAATTATAGTTTTAACTTTTTAGAAAATCGTCGGTAGAATGTGAATGTATTGTTGGCAAGTCAAAAAGACTAAGCTAAAAGGAGAAAATAATGCTTGGGTAGAAATTATAATTTCATAAGGACGAAAATTGTCTCGACAAAATTATAATTTTAACTCTATATAAAAATTTGTTGGCAGGCATCTTGCACAATAACTTGCATAGTACTAGATAGTAAATTGCAAAGTAACTTGAAAACTTCTATATAAAGCATGAATGATTCTTAGTATTCTCATTTAAAATGAAGAGAAAAGATGAGAAAGAGAAGTCATGAAATAAGTGTTTTGTAGGAAATATATATTTGAACTTGTGTGTGAGAGATAGATTTATGAATATCTCTTCAATCGGGATTGTGTTGTGGGAATAGGGGATCTGTACTATCGATCCTTATCAGTGAGTGTATTATTAGCAAAGTAGCACTTTTTATTTTAACGAATATCTTTATTTTCTTGTCCAACTTTCAATTTTTTTATTCCATGCTCTATATTTTATAGGAAACAAATATATGTTCTTTTGAACTTTTCAACTGCATATATATGATATAATATGTACAAATATAAAATAACATGATGATAAATTATATTACTAAATTGTATGAATTATTATTATTATGCAAGACACTTGGTTTATGAGAAGTGCAAAGTAAAGGTTATATTATATAAATTAAGGAAGAAGTATTATATGAAAGGGGAAAGGTTATGGGATAACTCTTACTTATAATTGCTTCCTTTACTTTACCTACATGTTTCATATTGGTATTTTATATAAGTTTATTTTCTATCATTGTTGCAATATTGTATTTTCCATTTTAATAGTTTGCATTATTGTCACTTCTCTCCGAACCACTCTTTATTTTATTTTATCTTCAACATTTTTTTATTCAAATTACTTTATGGTAAGAAATATAAAATTATTTATTTATGTATGCTATTTACACAATTTATTTATATTGAATGGATTTTATAATATAAAGAATGGATGAGAATTCAGGTAATAACCCCTTAGCCATTAATGGGAGTAACTACCTTGGTGCACCTTGTTGAAATGAATTATTAAGACATATCTAGTAAAGAATACAATTATGAATTATTGAGACGTATCCGGTGAAGGGATACAAGTATGAATTATTGAAACATATCCGATGAAGGGATATGGGTATGAGATATTGAGACATCTATGGTGAAAAGTTACGGGTATGAATTATTAAGACGTATCTAGTGAAGAAATACGAATATGAGATATTAAGGCGTATTTGGTAAAGAGATACAATATGAATTATTGAAACATATCTTGAAAAGGAATATGAGTATGATAATCTTGGTTCTTTCCTTGATACCTACTACATATAATATTATAAGATTTAGAAATGAAGTTTTTCTTTTATCAAAAATTTTTTCCTTACTTAAATAATTGTTTGTTAAAAAGTCTAAGACCTCTATTATCTCCCCTTCCACTTACTTTGTAATTTATGCAATTACTAAGTCAGTGGTAGACTTTCACCTCTCTGTTTAACATTTAACATGTTAATATGTGACAAAGTAATTTGAGACTAGAAAGAATTATAAGTGAGTAATCAAAATAATATTTTACTCCTTTTTAAACTTGAAGAATTTGTAACCATAAAGTGCTCTTAAAACACTTCAATTTACTATAATTTTATATGTTATGAGCCATAAGCTGAGCTAAAAGAAAAACAAAGTATTTCTCATGATCCCTTAAAATTTTTGAAACAAATAACTACAGGTAGAATTTATAGCATTAGAAAACCATAGGTAACCTTTCTTGTCCAAAAATTTCACTTTTTGTAGATATCTGTATCAATCATTACAAAAAAAACTGGGTCCTAACAACAGTTATTAAGTGATCTTAACCATGGTTACAGCCGTAGTAAAAGAGTTTAACGACAACTATGACATTCATTACAAAATCATCCACAGGGATTGGTTTAATCATGGTAATAGAAAAATGTTGGTAAAACCGTTGCTTTGGCTTGACATGATGATGTGTATGTATAAATGTTGTTATTTCTAGTTTAACAATGGTTATATCATAGTCGTCATTAAAGTAGTCTTAACGATAGTTATATAACCGTCCTTTAACCTATCTTAATGACAACTATGGTAAACTGTAATGATTGTTGTCTTCACGACGGTTATTGTAAACTGTTGTTATATATATGATGACAATTTTTTAAAAGCAGCAGTTTTGACAGCTGCGAGTACTAACACCTTCCATTCAAAATAACCATTGTCTAATCCATATATACCCATCAATACATATCTTGATCATTGAAAATATAAATACTTAAACCAAAAAGAACAAGTTACATACAAGGATATATAATCAAAGTTCATCCTAGCTAATTAGTCTTATAACTGGAATGCTAAGAAGGGCTTACTTGTTGAGTTAGGTTTCCACTATCTTGATCACTCAAAATCTAAAATTAAAATCGTAAAATAAGTTGTTAGTAATTTGTTAAAGGTCATAATATATAAACATTCTTTTATTCATATATAATAGAAAACAAAGTGATGATTTCCCTAAGTTTAGGTGGCACTTAACGAGGAATGGTTCGTATGATAAAAGCCATTTTTGCTTCCATTTGATGTTGCTTGTCAAGCAACTTTACGTGTTCAATAGCCATTTGCTCATGTAGTGCAACCATTTGTGCATATTCTGTAGCCATTTGTGATTCACGTACTTGTCTTTCTACAATTTTCTCCCTCAGCTGTGACACTTCATTTTGCAATTCATTATAAGAAGGCATGGACAATGGATTATCACGTGCACGACATCTAAATATTTAGGTTGGACAGGCAACTAAACCCATTCCTCTAACTTTGCCACAATGTTCATGAGTTCCCAAAGTTCTAGCTAATGAATCATAAGTAAATATTAGTTGAGATGAAGGATCCTCAGTCTCAATTATAATGATCTTCTCTTGAAATGCAATTTATAATAATTTATTTCCATTAGCAATCTAATAAAATGAAAAAAACTTATGTTACAAACACTTAAACTTATAACTCTAGTTTCATCATTAACAAATAAACCATCAACATGCTTATGGACCGCAGTCCATACATCACCTCGTGTGATTGGGCCACCACGCTCAACTTCCTACAAAATTGAAGACACATGTAACGTAAAACATATTACAATTTCATTCTAGTTATCATAATGAACTTACCATCTCTACCTTCTTTCATGCAAGGCTTTTCAAGCCACCAGTATATGGAATGGTCAATTTGGTCTGATTTTGCTTATTTTTCATGGTTATATCCTATTTATGAATATATACATATTAGTAAAAAGTGTCAAATAATCATATATACAGAAATTCAAGTTAGATCACCTATGCTTTCTCTGAAAGACGATAACCTATGAACATAGCTAATTGATCTCTTTGAATTCCTTTAGGGACATCATGTATTAGTTGCTCCTGAGCTTTAGTGCCATCATTTTTATATGAGTCGCACCATGCGCACCATTGGGTTCATCATTTACTCATCAAAGACGATTAAATATAGTCTCTATTCTTTCCAAATATCTTGAACAAAAGGTTAATACCTCTTAAGCTATATAACATTCAGCAATTGAGCCCTCTACTTGAGCCCTATTTTGTATAAATGACTTTAATTTGCCTAGATACCTATCAACCATAGTTGAGCTAGTACAAACAAGTTGAATAGCTTAAAATAAATATTTAATACAATGTTTGTATTTACCTTTCTATTTGGTACATCCATCGATACTAGATGGGACCTTCAAGTTTGGCCTCTTTAACTAAGTGTACAATTAAATGGACCATGACCGAAAAAAATGAAGGTGGGAATATCATCTCTATATGACACAATATTAATATTACTCTATTTTGAAGCTCATCAAGGTCATTCACGCTTAACACTTTACTGCATAGCACCTTAAAAAAAGTACACAAGTTTGATAAAATTGTAGATACCTCCTTGAGAAGGGTCTTTCTCATGGCTATAGGCGGAAGTTGTTGCATTAAAACATATGAGTCATGACTTTTGGTCCATCAATCTTGCACTGTCTTAGATCAATGCATCTAGAAATGTTGCTTGGATACCCATCTGGCACAGTAATATTTTTTTAAGTCCTCATGAAGGTATCTTTGTTTGCATTTGTCAAAATGAATAAAGTTAGAGGATATCTACCACTTTCATTGGGCCTAAGATCAGCTCTAATGCCCATTTTTTGTAATTCTCTTCATGCATTAACATGGTCCTTTGAGTGTCCAGACTCATTTAGTAAAGTGAATATCATATTATTACACACATTTTTCTTAATATGCATGAAATCTAAATTATGGTGCAACAAGCGGTTAGTCCAGTATGGAAGTTGAAAAAATATACTCTTCTTACGCCACTATTAGGTTTCACCTCTAATAACACCAATTGCTCAAGTTTTTTTGCCCCGACCTTTCACTTCCACATCTTTTCTAAAGACAACATTAACATTCTCGAGTTGTCTTAAGATTTACAACCCGATTATCAAAAGTAGGGGATTTCTTCTTTCTTTCTTACTATCAAATCAACTTCAAGTTAATCCAAATTTATAACCTAGGCTCAAAAAATGATGATGACCCATAAAACTCCACTTTTGACTATGAGGAAGTTGGACTCGAGCAAAGTCAACATTACAAGTAGGGCATGCAAACCCAGTATGAACGTTCCACCCAAACAAAGTTCCAAGACTAGGAAAATCATTAACTGTCCACATCGATGTTGCCTGCATATTAAATATCTTACTTGCGAATGAATCAAATGTTTCAACACCATCACCCACAAATCTTTCAACTTCAGAATTAGTGGTTGTAAATACACATCTATATCATTCCCTAGTGCCTTTTTACCTGGAATAATCATTGGGAGCATAAAGGAACTCTATTTCATGCACATCCAGGGATGTAAGTTGTAATTTATAATAACCACTAGCCAAATGCTATAACTTGTGCTCAAATTTCCAAATGGATTGAAGCCATCTGTGGCCAAATCTAGAAGTACATTAAGAGGATCCAAGGTGAATTGTGGATTCATTACGTCAAACCTTTTCCATGCCTTAAAGTCTCTAAGATGTCACATCATGCTATCATTGGTGTTGTCCACATAATGCCATCCCATATGCTTAACAGTTTTAGATGACATGAATAGTCTTCGTAGTCATGGCTTTAGTGAGAAGTATCTTAATATTTTTGCTTTCCATCTAGATGTGTTGCACTTTTTGCACACATCTCTATTTTCATCCTCTCCTAATATAACATGCAATCATTTGGTTATACATGAATTTTTTAGTTGTTTAGTCCCAATTTGTTAATGGTTTTCTTAGTTTAATAAAATGATGGTGGATGTTTAGCATGTTCAAATGCATCTGTCACCAAGTCTAGTTGACATAGCCTTATCACTTATTCCACACAAATATTTGATGTGATATAACTTCACTAGAAAAGACAATTTGGAATACTTCTCGCACCCTTTATATAAGCTTTGTTAGCCATTCAAAATTAATTCAAAAAATTCTTTTGCATTGTCATTCATCATGGGGTTTGATGGTGGAATTGCACAATCAACATCATCCCTATTATCATTTCCATGATGAATTCCAAATGTGTTAAAAACATATCTTGCATAAGGTTATCTCTAGACATATGTAGTTCTCTCACTTGTGGCCTTGTCTCAAGTTCTTCTACAACATGAGACTCTTCTATATTTCCCTCCCCATGCCTAACCCAAAAATTGTAACCAGGTGGGAAAGGTTTAAGTATTAAATGATTACGCACAACTTATCTAACTTGGCATTTCCTAAACTTACACTTTGTACATGGGCAAATTATTCTTCCCTTAACACTTCCATTGGCAAATGCTAAGTCTAAGAATCTATTCTAAATATTCACGAGTATTTCGAGGCTTAACAATCCAAGACTTAATGCCTTAAGATTTTACATCAAGATATAGTTTTATGTTAACATGTATATTTTTTCTTCAATCTTATCAAGAAAGGTCTATTGAAATAGCAAAGTTCCTCTGGATGGTGGCCTAAGCTAATAGCTAATAAGAATAATATGGAGTTTATTAGCAAACCTAGCAAATCTATGGTTGAATTCCAAAATAAGTTTCTTAGTTACCAAATTATATATACAATCCCAAGATAGATGGTAATTTTAACTTACTACAAGAGTATGAAGTTTCATGGCCAATGAGTAGCTAGATAGAAATGATTATGAAAATGAGAAAAAGATAGTTATATAATTGAGCTCTAGGTTTTTTGTTTAGCCTTACCAAAGAGTATGATTCACTTTACTGGTAAAGTAGTTTACACATTTACAAATATGAATACAAAATAAAAAATTCATCAATAAGCAAACATATAATATTTTAAGCTAAAATATGTTCAAAAAACTTATTGGCAATAACAACAACAACAGTGGTGGCAAAAGCAGGTGAAGCTTCGTCAGATACCCTTGGGCTAACCGGTAGCAGTGGCTAGTGGCAACAAGTATGTCGACTGGAATGAAGAAGAAAAGGAAAAAGAAAAGAGAGAGGAGAAATTTACCTCGTCAGCGGCAAAGGTGCTGGGCATCATTGCCAGTGCCAATAATACCATGGCAGGGGGAGCAGATTGAGGAAGAAGAAAGGCATGCAGCTATATTTAAATTTATGGTTAGGCTCTTATTGTTAAAATAGTCATTGCTAGGCCAAGTCCTAACCATGGTTACTTTAAGTAATTGTGGCTAAGACAAAGGGTCAAACCAAGGCCCAAATTATTTGTCTTAGCCACGATTAACATAAACTGTTGTTATGACTGACATGACAATGGTTTGATAGTAACCGTGGTTAGTTATAAATTTAACCACAGTTATTATATAACCGTAGTTATGACTACCATTACCCTAACTATGATTATATATAATCGTAGTTATTTCATGGCTTACCCACGATTATGCAAAACTATGGTTATGGTAGGTGTACTAGCCATGGTTAGGTTGATCGTTGTAAAAGTTGTCTTAACAATGATTAGTTTTAAAAGTCGCTAGGTATCTGTCGTTATGATCCAATTTTTTTGTAGTGAATGACCAACTAGAATACAATCATCTTATAGTCAACATATTTGATAGTATATTCATATTCTTTTATTAACTACATTAGGTATATTGAATAAAAAAAACATTACTTTCTTTTATTTGCTAGTAATATTGTGATCCTTGCTCTCTTAATGGCAAATAGACAAAGGTCTTGTGGTCCTCGTTTTGAATTAATTAGTAGCAGTTTCAAAAACTAACAAGAATGAGAAAGGACATTAATAATATGCATGCGATATAAAAGACGCCTAGTTTAATGTGCATTTTTTTTAATTATCAGGTGATTAGGCTTATTAGTACCGACAATTGGGCTTAATTACTGGTATATCTACATTTATTACTGGCTAATAAATGTTTCTCAACAATATTTTTAACTTTGGATCTCATTGCTGGCAATAAAATTTTAGTTGTTAATTAGTTACCACTAAAATAATTTTTCTTGTGTTGTGAACTGTGTGTAAAAATGATACACTTATAATAATATTATTAAAAATATACACTATTATATTTCTATTGGAAAATCAGATAATATAAAGAATTTTATATAATTTTGTTTGAAAATATTGTATGACTTTTATTTACAGTTTTTTTTTAAAAAAAAATTATTCAGGCTTTGTTTGCTTTATCAAAATTGTTTATGAGAACAATTTTTCCTTGTGTTTGATTCATATGAAAAGAAAACTTATTAATCGAAATTTTACTTTAACTTGTAAATTTTTTTTTTAAATAAAGAAATAAAACATTTCCACTTCAAATCGCTCATTATGGGTTAACTTTGACTAAGAAGCCCTCTATGAGCCACACGATTGGACATGTATAATAATTTTAAAAATTAGCTAGGGCTAGACTTTGGCCAGCCCCAGACCCATAACTGAATATTGTTTATTTGTACTCAAACTGAAATTTTAAAAATGATATAAAAGTTTCGAAATAAAATGGATTTAAGCTTCAAATTAGATACAAAAAATCTTTTTGGGGTCAAATAACATATGAATAAGGTTGCCAAACTTGTGTATTCAGAGTTGTAAAAAAACTTGTAAAAGAAAGATAGTGTCCAGTAACTCATAATATAAATTGTAAGAGTTTACTTATATTAATAAATAATTATTAAATATTACTAAATTTCAAAAAGCCAAATAAGAATTCTTATATAAATACTCATTCATTAATCTATAATACTCATTCAATAATTAATCTATTATATTAAAGTAAAATTTTTAGTGTACTTATTTAATAGTACCAAATTTCAAAAATTTAATTTTGGAATTAATATAAATTTGGTAATTAGGTTGCGCTTGGTGGAAAAAAATTTACAGAATAAAAAAAATTAAAAATTAAATTTGAAAAGTGAATTCTTTCAGAATAAATTCTGGATTTGAAAACATCATCATTTTAAACGTTTAATTTAAGCTAAAATATGAAACTAAGTAAAAGGCGCGAGAACATATATGGTGTCATAAATATTATGTCTTTGCTAGATGGCAAAAAATAGATACATTTGTTCATCTTTAATATAATACAAAGAAAAAAAATTATAATAAATATTAAGCATATAACAGATTTTTTTATAAAAATAAAAATCTATGGCTTAAATAAACTTTCTTTTAAAACTCATAAAAAAATGTTATGTGAAAAAGGAACTGTGACATCATCATTTTTAAATAGATGATTTATCAATAGTAATTCAGTAATTATTGAGCCATTTTTTAACTTTCGGTTTTCAGATTAGACTTTAGGCGTTTTCAACTTTAACTTTTGACTTTCTTTTGGGCTGGGTTTGATGGTTTTTGGGCTAGAAAACAGTTCCCTCTTTCAATTTTCTAGATTTATCATTTGCACATAAAGTGTATTGGAACGTAGGACAAGCTATGCTTTTAAAAATTGAATTTTAATTTAGTTTTAAAATGTTTAATTTTTATTTTAATTAATTTTTTATTTAAATTTTTATTCATATTGTTTGAATCATGTATATTGAGCCAATTGAACTTTTTAAATAGTGATCAAATCAATTTATTATTTAAAATTTGAGATAAATAACATAAATAATTATTATTTTTATATATAATATTATATATAGAGAAGTTATCAATACAAATGAGTTTTATTAACATAAGTCTTTTCAATTAAAGGTATTAATTTTTATTTTTTTTATCAAAATGTTATATTATACTAAGTTTTTCTTTGAATAATAATTTTTTATTTATTAAAAAAGTATTCATTTGACCCGTTTTACAAATTAAACTTTTTGCTTGAGCTTTATTTTTTTAGGTAGAACTTATTGGGCCAGATGAGCATTTTAAGTTATAATTATATCTAATATAAGATGATTTTGAATTTATGTTTAAGTTGACATGTTTTTCATGTATTAAATGTAAATTTGATGAGCTTATCAAATTGACTCACCAATTTAATAATAATCATTATGAAGTCTAAATTTTAAAATTTTAAAATGTTTGGGCTTAAGGCCGACGTGTCATATATATATATATATATATAACTTAGACTAAATTTAAAAAGTTTTTTATGAGTCTTACCAACTCTTACTTTGTCATTTTGTGCGAGCTCTTATCTAAGCCCTTTTTTCATGATTAAGGATCCCTAGGGAATTGATGTACCATTTACACGTAAATTGTATTTAAGTCTAGGAGGATTTTGAATTCATATCTAAATTGACATGTCTTTCATATGTTAAAACATAAATTTGACGAGTGTATGAAATTAAATCATGAGTTTAATCATTATTATTATGAAGTCCAAATTTTAAAATTTTAAAAATGTTTGGACTTAAGGTCGACCTCTCATATATATATATATATATATATATATATATATATATATATATATAAAAGTCCTACACACCCTCATTTTGTCATTTTGTGCAAGCCCTTACCTAACCCTTTTTTTCATAATTAAGAGTCCTAGGGGATTGATTTGGCTTTTTGTTGTGGTGTTTTTTTGACGATAACAACCACAAATTTATGTTAAATTAATTTTTTTTTCTCTTAGCTTCCTTCGATGTTTTTTAGAAGTCATACCAATTATTGAGAAGTACTCTAGGGATGCTTTAAATACCTGCAGTGGTGCAGTGGCTGTTATATATTAGAAATGTCTAAAATGATTTTTTGATTCAAATACATAAATTTTTTTTATCTTTTAAAATAGTACAATATAAAATATTATATTAGGATATTATAAATTTGAGATTCAGATTAAATCAATTTAAGTTCTAATGTATTTTTTTAAGACTCAAAGTGATATACTCTCAGTGTACCCTTTTTTGGGACTGGCTATTATTTAAATAAAAAATAAAAAATGGAAGGGTCCCATATATTTAAAAAAATAAATACTGGACGGGACGTAAAAGAGAGAGAGAGAAAAGGAAAAAGAGAGAGGGGAGAGAGAGAGAAAGAGAGAGTGAAAAAAAAAAAAAAGAGAAAAAGAGAGATATTAATAGTATATAAGTATTAAATAAAAAAAATTTTAAATGAAGTATATTTTAATAAAAATTAATTTTAATCTTAATATTTTAAAATAAAATAAAATAAAATAAAATATTTTTATTTTATTCACTTATTATAAAATTATTATTTTGGTTCTTACATATTGAAATATTAAAAATAATTACTCGTTCATTAAAAAATATTATACTTAATCCTATACTTTTAAAAAAATTACCAAATTTAACCACTCTACTAAACTCTAAATCATAAATCTAATAGAATAAATCTATTATTTTTTTAAAAGTATGGGAGATATAATATTTTTTAATGAGTGCAACATTATCATAAATTATTGCAAAATTACCAGATTTTATGATAGTAATGCATTCATTAGAATTATCACATCTAGTCCATTACTTTTTAAAAAATACTAGATTTAAGATTTAGAGTTTAATAAAAAGATTAAATTTGGTAATATTTTTAAAAATAAAAGGTTAAATATGACATTTTTCAATAAGCGAGTAATTATTTTAAATATTTTGATAAGTAAAGAATCAAAATAATAATTATATAATAAATAAATAAACTAAAAATATATTTTTCTCTATTTATTTTATTTTAAAATATTAAAATTAAAATTAATTTTTATTAAAATATATTTCATTTAAAAAATATTTTTCTTTATTTAATACTCATATACTAACAATATCTCCATCGTTCCTTCCTTTTTATTGCACTCTCTCCTTTCCTCTCTCTCTCTCTCTCTACGTCTACTCTCTTTCTGTCTCTCTTTCTTTCCCTCTTTCTCCTTCCCTCTCTCTCCTTCCCTCTCTCTCTTTCTCTTCTCTGTCCCTTCCACATTTTGTCTATTTTAATATAGTGAGTCCCTTTCATTTTTTATGTTTTTTCAAATGATAATAGAAGTCTCAAAAGTACACTGATCTCAAAAAAATACATTGAAACTCAGTGTGGTTTAATTCAAGTCTCAAATTTATAGTATCCTAATATAATATTTTATATATTATAGCATTTTAAAATAAAATTTTTTTTATGCATTAAAACCTATCTAAAGTACCTTCATATTCTAATTAAATACTAGGTATATCCCTATTGGAAACCTATATATATGCGTGTTTTTATGTTTTCCATACTTTTTTCTGTTTATATTTTTTTTCTAGTTATACAAATTATACTATCTTTCACATATACTAAATATGTAAATCTCACATATTTCTTTACTTCTTGTCATGAAAAAATATTTTTTTTTCGAAATTTATTACATCTATGAATTCTTAACTTTTATTCCTATATTATTTATTTATATATAACCATTGATTAGCTTATGTTATTTTAATAACTTGAAATAAAATTTTTTTCAGAATTTCAAAACTTTAAAAAATTCTAACATGATCATTAAAGTCATTTTAAAAAATTACAACAACTTTTGAAATTATTATTAAACACTATATCAATTAATTTTTCTTTAAGAGCACCTTTATTCACAACGCAACGGTTTTCGAAAAAGCATGACACTTCAAAATGAACCCTTACACTTACCAATTCGACGGCCACTGGAATTTTTTTTTTATTTTTTCTAAAAAAATACTTTTCTATTAAAACAAACAATTAGTATAATTTTTTTGTAAATATTTTTTGAAAAAAACTTACATAAATTTAAATTTTATTTTTGTATTTAATTTTTTGAAAAATGATTTTCAAATAAATTTAAAATTTTATTTTCTCACAAATAAATACTTAAGGCATATTCAAAATTGCAATTAAGATTGCTATGACATTTTAGAAGTTATTGCATTGTTGGAAAGAACCTTACTACTTCGAAGGGACATGATAATTTTATTTGCATGGTACAATTTTGCTAAAGCGGCTATAAACATTGCATTATTGAGTTGTTTCTATAAATTTATTTGTGGATTAGCATTGATTTATTATTAGTGTAATTTTTGTTTGATTTATAGTTGGACTATCAAGTCTTTACTAAAGATGGATTGAGTTTATATTAATTGTGGGTAATTAATAATATATTAGATTATTCATAAATTCACTTGATAGAGACTCTAAATTGCAGCATAAAACTTATTAATAATTATTGTATCAAATTATTGAGTTTAGGTTAAAATGAGAGATTTTAGGCTTATTGATGATTATTTAATTAATTATTAATTTTAAGGAGTTAAAAAAGGTGGGGAGTTAGATTGTTTAAAGCAAATATTGTATTCTAACTTCTCAATTCTTAACTATGAGTATCGTAGGGCTTCTGTCCCCTTTCTTTGTGCTCTTTCTATGCGAAAAGATTAGGTGTTGCAGGTTTCTGATGACTCAATCATGATTGATTTCATATTTTTCTAGATAAGTTTTATTATACCTATTTTATGTTTATTGAAATATCCTAAATTTTTCTAACAATAAATTAATAATTTTTTTAAAAAATATCAGTTAATGTATAAATATATATTATCAAATTATTCTGAGTATCTAAAATTCTAAAATAAATTAATTAATACAAATATAATCAAAATCAATATAACATAATCGAAAGATATTTAGATATTTCACGCATTCATTGTCTACATTGCTCATTAATTTGAA
The DNA here is from genome assembly GCA_037074485.1 of Delonix regia. NCBI lineage: Eukaryota > Viridiplantae > Streptophyta > Magnoliopsida > Fabales > Fabaceae > Delonix > Delonix regia. Next base: position 13,106,680 of record CM073459.1, read on the forward strand.
TGATTCTTTTTTTTTTTTTTTCTGCATTGAGCAGCTGTATCATATACCGTGCTACTTGCAACACCACATATTACAACATTGTTCACAAGAAGAGCCTCCATAGCCTCCATTTATGGTTACATCTTCTATATGGATTTGATGAACGATTTGGGTCATTGCAACTTTGAGTTGTTCCGAAAGGAGCTTCTCTCTATCTTTCCCTTGTTTAAGTATCTTTGCTACACACCATCGTAAGTCTTCATCTCATGATAGCCAGTTTTAAAAGCATTTTCTATTAAAGCTTGGAGCCCTTAAAAGAAGGTGAGAGATTTTCATTTTATCGAGCTTGCGAGGAATTATATTCATGAAATTGACATTATATTTAAATTCAAAATCTTAAGACATTAAATTTATGGATCAATCTACTTATATAATCTTTGCCTAGTCTATTTCATATGTAGACTCAATTTCATTAAAAAAAGTTTAAGCATTAGACTATGGTCAACCCATTTATATAATAATCATTTAAACTGTGGTTCTTCTAATGTGGCCTACTTACACTTGAACCTGACAATTTTTCGTACGAGTTGTGACAATGTGACGTACATGTCATTGGCGTTATGATGACACTAGCACACTATAATTTGCACAATGTGGTATCATTTCCTTTATGTCATAATACCTCTATTCTCCTTAATTCTCATTCTTCATTCATTCTTATTTGGTATGGTCATCATTTCTCAAACCTTTCACTCCTTATTGATTAATAATCATTTAATGATTTTTTTTTGTTCTCATATAAAGTGATGAATAATCAAACATTAAACAATCATTCACTTAGCACATTATCATCTAAATTAGCAAATAACAAACTCAATTTTGTGACCACAGGTTCCCCTCATTGCATCACACCAAATTCAGGACAAATTACTCCCTTTTCATGCCTATATATGACTACATTTATGGCACTATGGATGAATCCTCAAATGATACTTATGAAACATCTTTGAAGAGACAAAAGGAGTCACCAGAGGTGATGCACTTGACCAACCAAACAACCCCAGATTCTACTTTCATCTACCTTTTAAGATTGCTTACTCGGTCTCCAACCCTCAAACCTCAAAATGGTACCTATGTTTAATATGACCCTTCACAGTTGATTTTATGCTAATGGTTACTTGTGTTTTTAGTGTTGTTATGTGAAGTCCAACACTTTCATAGGCACCAGTGGATATTTTTTTACTCTTCACATTATTGTTGTCGTGTGATGTCCAACGCCTTCAAGAGTACCTAATGAGTCAAATAGTGGGATCGTGCGAAATTAGACCTGGTCATAACTTAAAAGTTCACCCAACCCAAGCCCAACAAGTCTAAATGAATACTTTTAGAATTAGTAAAAACTTATTATATATAAAAAAAAACTTAGTGTAATGTGACCTTTTGATAAGGAAATAAAAAAATAATACCTTTTATTTAAAAAATTTAAGTCAATACAACAGTGCATTTGTATTTATAACTTTTCTATATATAATCTTACATGTAATAGTAACAATTATTTATGTTATTTATCTCAAATCATAAGTAACAAATTAATTTGACATTTCTTTAAAAAGTCCAATTGGCCAGACCTGAAAGATATCGATAAAAGTCTGAATAAAAAAATTTGATTAACATACGGGCTCGGGTTTTTTTGGTAGCCCGAATTCAATCCTAATTTTTAAAAGTCTGAGCAGATGATCAGGTCTATGCAATATCATACAGCTCCATAAGCAGTATCTAATACTAAATGTCTATGTTTTAAATATGCCACAACCCTAACTAAGAAAGTATGACTAGCATGAAGACTTTGTAAGCCTCGTCTCCGCGAATTGAAATAAGTCAAACAACCTAAACAATTTAATGACAAACCTATCGAATGACAATTACTTAATTATGCCAATCCACAAGGATAATATTCACTATTTGCCTTTCTTATGGAAATTCCAGTAGAGTTTCATTTATAATATAGACTTTCTAAAATTTCTACAACTAAAATCTATTAAGTCAGAAAGCAAGAGAGCTCCGCTTTTACAAATTAATACAAACAAACAATCCCAGATACTACATACAATCACTAATACACTGCCTATGACAATAGGAGCCTTTAGAGTACAAAATAATACACTAATTAGCAACAATGATCAACTTTGCCCTAGTGGACAATGCAGGATTCACCTGGAGCTATCTATCTAGGCTCTATGTAATTAAAGGATCCATGGTCAACATTACTCTCTAAAAAACATAGACATAAAAGGAGTGAGTGAATACACTTAGTGAACATATAATATTAATTAGACAAAGGAAAAGACAAACCTAATATAGTAGGGTTTTTCATAAACTAGTTGTTTGTCTTTGAAACATAGGGGATAAATACATGGTAATCTACTCCATATAGAGTAGAATAGATAATCATAACATTCACCTTCATGCCCACATAGAGATACAAAGCACAAACATAATTTAAAATCATCATCATTTCTTTTTATCCAAATTCAGTTCTCAAATAGAAGAAAAATCAAATTAATCATAAGCATACAGGTAAGAATCACAAGCAAAAATTGCAATCTAGACCTCTACCTTAGTGGTATCACTAATTTGCATCATCGGATCTCAAGCCAATTTCATTCATATAGTGCAACCTCACTCTTCAAAAGTCAAAATTCATAGTCATCTATTTTTTAAAATTCTATGGTTTATTGAAGTATAATTTTATTTTTGTGTAGGAAAATTGAAGAAAATAGAATGTCATGTTCTTCTTTCAAACTAGAAAGAGCGTAGGCTTGAATCAATTAAATATATTGTTATTTGATTTTATTTTAGGTTATTAAATTATGGTCAATAAAGATCAAATCATTTTTCAAGAAAAGAATGTCAAAAAATGATAATGATTCATTACTTTCACAACCTTCCATTTCTAATAATATCAGTGAACATTCACAAGCATGTGAACAAGAAAAGCAACATCAAAAGATTCAATTGGTCCCTTAGGTTTCATTCTGAGGTCAATTTTATCCAAATGACTTTATATAATAAGAAAATAAATATCTAAAGATTCAATTAGAGCATTTTGAAGTTAAAGCTCAAAGTTAAAAGTTTCAACAATTATAGAGTTGTGTCAAATGTTAACAAAGACACAAATGTCAAGAATTTATCAAGTTGTTGATAGAATTATTTGTCTTATACTAACTTTTCCAGTGTCTACAACAATAATATAGTAGACAATTTCAGCTGTGAAAATTGTGAAGACAAGACTTTGGAGCAAGATAGACAACAATTTTCTTTGACTTGTATAGTAACATAATTGAGAAAGACATAGCTTGAGAATTTTTAATGGATTCTTTCATGGATTTTTGTTAGTATTACTCTTATTTATGTATTTTAGTTTTTAGCCCCTATGGAATCCATCAATAGATCCATCGCTAACAAATATCACACATATTTTACAAGAGACATACCTTTTACGAGAGATCAATTGGGATATATACACCACTATGTGGATAAATCATTCACTATGTGGTAATTGCCTCTTTGCTCTATATATGCGAAAACCAATATTGCAACATAATAGGCATATTTCTAATTGATAAAAATTACTTTCGAATTTGTATGTGACGTGATGATTGATAAGCGCCAAATCACCATCATGTCTCCAAATTATCATTATGAATAAAGATGTCTAGGTTGCTTCTATCTTCTATGAAAATAAAACATGAAGATTGTTAAAAGAAATGTAATTTAGAAAATATAGAAGATAAAAATTGTTCCTAGAAACGTGTTTACCATTCTCCTTAAGGAGATATTTACCTTTATTATGTTTTTTTATAGAGTATATGGCAAATTAGCAATAAAGATTTATTTTAAGCAACCTGAGATTGACGTACAACACCTTCTAGAATCTCTAAGGCAATATTCATAACAAAAACACTTGGATTTTGATAATATCTCATTTGTTTCAAAGAAGTTTTAACTAAAACTTAAAGTTTATCACTGACCTTCATTGTGCAAAGATTAAAGCCTTTTTGGCATTCAATTTTTAGGAAAATAAAGCTAGAACAACATTAGTAAAAAAGGAGAAAGAAAGCAGGGAAACCATGGAGAAGGTTACAACACCCAGGCACCAATATTTCAATGCCTAGGTGCCAAAACTAGAGATATAGTACCCAGGCACCAAAAGAGTGATGCCCAGGAGTCAAAACTAGAAAGTTGGCACCTAGGAACTACAATAGGAGTGCCTAGGCACTAAAAAAAGGAAAAGAACTAGGCTAATTCTTGAGAAACGATGCCCAAGTGCTAGGATTTCAGTGTCTGGGCACCAATCCCATAGACTTTTCATTTAAACACTAATTTATCAGTGCCAATGCAACACAAGTGCACAAATGAAGGACCAAAATCTAGAGTTCAGTGCCCTAATGCCAGAAGATCAGTGCCCAGACACCAAAGTTCTACAATTTTTAGTGCCCAAACGCCACAGGGCTAGTGCTTGGGCACCAGAAATAAAGAGTTGGAAACCTAGTTGAAAAATTAAGGTTTTAATTGAGTTGAGACACCAAACACCACTCATTCCTTATGCCTATAAATAAGACCCTGAGGACGTTCTACAAGATATACAAGCTAGAGAAAGTATTGGAGACATTACTAAGGAGAGACATTCTTAGTAGGGTTTCAAGGCAACTAGGCCTAGTTAATGATTTTAATGATTCCTGGGCATCACCAGTACTTTTCTCTCTTCACTCTTCTTGTTCTATTTTCTTTTCATTTCATCTTTTTGTTAATGATTTTGAACTTTTGCCAATGATTAGATAGTAGGTTGTTTCTAAAATTTTGACTAAAAACCCTTGCTAGGGTTGCTTTTCTATTCATGTTTTATTTCATGTTTGTTTAATGATTGATTATTCATATTCTTCTTGTGCTCAATACTTTCTAAGTTTGATCATTTTACAATAGAATTCAAAATTTAGGTGAACCTGACAAGGGAACTTAAGTTTAAGAACTAGATGTATATAATCATTATTTGCTTCTAACGCAATTCATAGTTAAGATGGAAGTACAAGATTGTCGTTAATAACCATAGTTAAGAATAGATCTTTTGAGGTAGAATCTCTGTTATTTTCCATAGAGATATAGGAAATCATGCGATTTTAACCTAGTTTATATGAATTCGACATAAACATATAGGCATTAAGATTTCTAGTAATTTAGTCATTAATCAATATGAAATATAAAGTGTAAAAGAAAGCAATTTTGCATGTGGTAAAAGTTGAAATCCTAGGTTTGTTAGATAGATTTAATCACTAAATAGTACACTTTGTGCTTTACACTTAAGTATTATAATTCATAACATCGAAATGGCTTAGTAATTGGTAATCAATTACAATTATAACCAAGTCTCTAAGGGATTGACATTATACTACTTGTTGACAAAGTACACTTGTGTGCAAGCATTGCATTTAATCAAATCAATCAAGAAGTTTTTGTTCAAAGAGTTATCATTTGTCAATCTCGATGTGCTTAGGATAAATCCTTGCACTAATTTACCATATACCCTACAACAAACATAGTGGGGGCAAATATTACCTTAAGAGAGCATTGTAAACATAAATTTCTATTCCCAATTTTATTTTTCCTTATTTTTCTACATTTATTTTCTTTAACATCTGTGTGGTTAAAACAAAATAGGGGAAACCTCATGTGTGTAGGAAAAGCAAAAGGAAAGAAAAGACTGGCATTTCAATTGGTTTTATTTTAAAAGAAATTTAAAATAATAATAATAAATTGTGAATAAGATTTTTAATCTTTAAGATCCTTATTTGTTTGAAATTTCCAAAAAATATAAAAAATAAGCAATTTCTCATTCCTCTTTTAAAATCAAAATAAAAAGCCTAATTTCAAAAAAACAATTAATTGGCAATATCAAAAAGTGCCAATTCTGCCAAGACCAAGTTATTTTTCTTGGGTTTATGATTAGTTGGCATGGAGTTAATGTTGATTTAGAGAAAGTTAAAGCTATTAAGGAGTAACCTATTCCTACAAACATTTTTAAGGTGAGAAGTTTCAAAGGATTAACATCCTTTTATAGAAGATTTGTGCAGAATTTCAGTACTATTCTAGCGCCTTTGACTAATTGCTTCAAAGGGGGTGGTGACTTTAAGTGAAGTGCGACAGCCCAATAAAGTTTTGAAATCATTAAAGAGAATTTGTGTTTAGCACCAATTCTTACACTTGCTGATTTCTCTAAAACGTTTGAGATTGAGTGTGATGCATCAAGTGTCGAAATTGGAGCAATTCTTATGCAGGAAAAGCATCCTGCTGCCTATTTCAGTGAGAAGTCAAATAGGGCAACTTTAAATTCTTCAACTTACAATAAAGAGTTTTATGCATTGGTCAGAGCCTTACAAAATTGGGAACACTACTTGTTACCCAAGGAGTTTGTTATTCATACCGATCATGAGTCATTGAAATATTTAAAAGGTCATACCAAGTTAAGCAAGAGACATGTTAAATGGGTGGAGCTTTTGGAGGCTTTTCCTTACGTCATCAAATATAAAGAAGAAGTAGCTAATGTAGTTGTAGATGCCTTGTCTTGAAGGCATGCTTTAATCTCATTAATGAATGTCAAGTTAGTGGGGTTCGAATTAATAAAGGGCCAATATGTAGAAGATCTTGATTTTTCTACTATATATTTGGCATGTGAAAAAAGTGCTACTGACGGTTTCTATAAGCAAAAGCGATTCTTGTTTAAAGGCTCCAAAATTTGTATTCCCTATTGGTTTGTCAAAGAATTATTCGTAAGAGAAGCTCATGGGGGAGGTTTGGTAGGACACTTTGGCCAAAAAAAGACATTAGAGATTATCAAGGAGCACTTCTTTTGGCTAAGGATGATCAGAGATGTGCATCGAGTGGTGGGAAGATGTGCAACTTGTAAGAAAGCAAAGAGCAAGGAGGTTGCACATGATTTGTATAGGTCATTACCAGTTCCTGATCAACCATGGGTTGACTTGAGCATGATTTTTGTGCTTGGGTTACCAAGAACTCAAAGGGGCAAAGATTCCGTTATGGTGGTGGTGGATCGATTTTTAAAGATGTCACATTTTATTCCTTGTCACAAAACTGATGATGCTTCTCATATAGCAGATTTGTTCTTCTAGGAAATTATGAGATTTCATGACATTCCAAAGAGCATTGTGTCAGATTGAGATGTTAATTTCTGAGTTATTTTTGGAAAACATTATGGAAAAAGCTTGGGACAATATTACTTTTCAGCACAACTTGTCATCCTCAAACCAATGGGCAAACTGAGATAGTCAATAGAATATTTTTTTTCCTTACTTAGAGCTATTGTTGGTAAGCATATGAAGAATTGGGATGAATGCTTGCTATTTGTTGAGTTTGCATACAATAGAAGTGTTTATGGTACTATTAAATATTCTCTTTTCGAAGTGATTTATGGGTTTAATTCTATCACACCGCTTGATCTAGTACGCTACCCTTAAGTTAAAGATTATGCATTAATGGAAAGAAAAAGGCTAAAATGGTTAAAGCTCTACATGAAAATGTGAAGCGGAAGATTAAAAAAAAAATGCCGCTTATGAAAAAGCAACAAACAAGGGAAGGAAGCAAGCTCAGTTCATGCCAGGTGATCTTATCAGGATTTATCTTTAGAAGGAGAGGTTTCCCAATAAGCGGAAGTCAAAGCTGATGCCTAAGGCAGAAGGTCCATTCAAGATTCTAGAGAAAATAAATCACAATGCTTACTAGGTTTATTTACCAGGAAACTACAATATTTCTGCCATATTCAATGTAAGAGATTTGATGCCATACTTAGATGATCATGAAGACTTGGATTTGAGGACAAATCCTTTTGGACCTGGGGAGAATGATGAGCCTCAAGTTGAACAAGAGGCTAACTTAGCCCAAGGAGCTCCATCTGGACTAATTACACATTATATGGCCAAGAAGATTCGGGTCATGGTTGTCCAGTAACTCAAAATGGAATCAGACCATCTAGGATCCAAGCCCAACTTCTATATAGAGCCCAAGTTCAAGTGGGGCAATTTGATCATGTGTTATAATGAATAAATTGTGAAAAGTTAATCAAGCATGTGATGAAAGTTGAAATAAGTATTGGTTAAAGTCTAAGTTAGGTAAGCTATATTTCTTTGAAAGTCTAATTTAGATAAGTTAGGTGAGCTACATTAGAAGAAAAGTCTATGTTAGGTTGTATTTCTATTCATGTTTTTCCAAATTATGTGAGAATTAGTGAACCTTAGACTTATGCTATGAGGGTTGTTCTTAGCTATAAATTTAGAAGTTATCAATGAGAAATGTAACCTTGAATACTCTGAAAATTGGCTTAACCTCCTATATGCGAATTTCTCATCTAAGTTCTTCTAAACTTAGTGGTGAAATTATCTTTGATTCTTATCACTCTCCCTCTTCTATTATAGAGTGTGACAAATCAAGCCTAGTATTCTTGAGTGTGGGGTGCAAACTTATCATTTGAGATTGCTAGTTGTTCTATCTTTTCTTTTTCATTTATTTGTGTTTTAGGATTGTTCAATCTGAACTTCCTTGAAGCACATCATATATATATACCAAAATGCCAACCAAAATAAGTTAACTTTGTATAAATCAATCACAATATCCTTAATACAAGCGCCGACATAGATAATATGTCAATCTCTATAAAGTTCTTTGTTTAATACAACTCATACATTGCCAAAAATTATACCAAATAATGTCACACCAATAAGTTATGTCCATCACTTCTATGATATTTCTTTCAATATCAAATTAAGTTAGACCATGATTATACCAAATAATGTCACATCAATAGGGTACATTCATTATTTGTGTAATTTATCTCTCGTAATTCAATAAATAAAATAAAATATTATAATTTACATTAAAAAAATTTCATGACTAGCTCCATTATAAATGGATGCATAACTATAACAAAAAAAAAAATTCTATAATATTGGATTACCATAAAGTGACATAATCTTCCTCATATGCAAATGACATGTAACAATAAAAAAAGCTAAATCTACCCGTAGTTTGTTACCAATTAAAATGTGTCTCTAGATGGTCTATTTTAGTTTTGCTTAATTATTTTGGATCAATCAACAAAAGCCCAATATCCATAAAAAAAACAAAAACAAAAGAAAGAAAATGTTAAACTTCATCAATCTCTCAACAATTCCAATTATTGTGGCCGAGACATTTATGAAACTATAATTTAAAATATGTTTCTCAATTAGAAATATAAAAAATAATGAAAAACTCTCAAAATAAATGCCAATGTGGCTCTTAAAAAATTTCATATTTTACAGAGAACCATATCATAAGACATCTATCACAGAATTCCACTTATATGGATATTTTTATTGTGATAAATCATTTTATAAATATATATGTATATATATATATATATATATACATACATACACGCACACAACTTACATTTCACAAATATATAAGGCAATGTATCGCAATGAACCTAAACACCCTTATGATTGGTCTCACGATAAGCAAGTTCACAATCATAAAGTGTTGAACATCTTATGGGTATTATACCATACATTTCACAAATACATAAGGCAATATATCGCAATGAACCCAAACACCCTTATGATTGGTCTCACTTTAGGTGTGTTTACAATTACAATGTGTTGAACACCTTATGAGTATTATTAACAAGACCAGATTCCACAATTTCACACAATAGTTAGGTCAAAATTCAGTATCCATCATACTAAACAATATTGATGTCCATAAACTTAAGTAAAATTATTTAACACATAAAAATATCACATACAAGAATGTGCAATATTTGCGATGTAAAATTTCATAAAATTTATGGACAAGAAATTTTGGCCCAAAAATAGAGAGTCAATAACTAAAATGTAGTTTGAATTATTATGGGAAATAAAGATCTTGCATTCCAGTAAGAAATTTTTTGTTTTTTTTAACTTATCATTAGAAAGAGGGCTATAAAATATGAAAGTGACCCAAAACTTGGCCATATTGAGCCAACACATTAAGAATAAATATGGGGATTGATTGACATGATGTTAAATATTTCTGGGGTCAAAATATAATATTACAAGAACTCCATTGAAATAGTTAAAAACTCTCAGGGGTTAATATAAAATTTTACCGAAAGCATGAAAGCAAGACACCCCAGCACGCGCAAGTCCCTAGCTTTAAGCGTTTCTCATGTTTAAACTTTCGTCCACTGTATAACCTTCTTCAAGCTTAAAAAATGTAGTTTTAATCATTTTTTCACTAAAATACCCAAAGCCATGTAGAAACTTGAATCATACACCAAATCAAAGGAAAAATGCAATCTTAACATGGAAACAAAACGGATCCCAAACACAATTCATTAACTCCACCATTGAAGCTTCAAAAAGCTTCAAACAAAGGAGAAAACAATTCAAAAATGTGTTTTTGAGTTTGAAATAACCCAGTTCCATTTAAAGTAAGAATCATTCATCAATCCAAAGGAAACATGATTATCACATTTTTTTTTAAAGATGTTCATACACAAAAATATATACATAAATAACTAAATATGAATCATGAATCTGACTCCGATAACAATTGTTAGAAATTTCAAGAGAGATATTAGAAATAAATGATTAAATCTTACTTAGAATCCATTGATATACACCTAGTCTCTCTACAGTGAAAAATGACTACAACTCATGATACTCAAAGGGATACCAATACAAAAAAGTTCAAACTCTAAAAGTGAAACCCAAGCTAAAATATATATAGGAACTGTAATGAGCAATAACAAGCTATCAAATCCAATGATTCAATCCATTTAAATTATGTCAAATATCAATTATTAATTATTTGATATTATTTAAAGTATAATTGTTAATTAGTCTAATAATTACTTAATGCTAATCAATAAATTAATATAATTATTCTAACAATTTATCCTTTTGTTTATCCCCTTTTTTATTAGAACTTACAAACATTAATACCTTTACACATAGAATAATTAATCAATAATCCCATATTTGGTATACTTATAATTTTGAGTGTATTAATTTATTCAGTTATAATATAGAAATATAATTGTAATAATATTAACCTATATAATAATATTATTATAATTATATTCTTATATTATAACTGGTGCATTGGTGCATTTCAAATTATGAGTACACCAAAAATTTTATCTTAATTAATACTTATATATTATTGGATAGATCATTTCCATATTGTAAGTTACTAAAATGCCCATGGCAAAAAAAATTTTATGCGACATTCATGAAACCAACTTATATTGACCAAATACTTCGTATAACAGTCAATTTTGAAAAATTCAAAAAGCATAAATTAATATGTTCAAGTTCAAATGGGAGATCACAACAATAATAGAATATACTTAGAATTGTACTCATAATTAATCAACGAAACAGATGGTAGAGAAAATCAGGCTGTAATACCCAATATTTTGTGGAGAAAGAGGGTAGTCTAGACAAAGAGGGAGTCAAAGCCTGTAACTTCTCAAATGATTGAAAAAGTAGGGAGTTAACGCACAATAAATTCATCAGTTCTCATGATTTTAATAAATAAAAATTTAATTATTTTATTTCAAAATTAACCCCACTCTCTTACTCACTTAAATAATAATTAAATAATTAAACTAAGCTTAAATCTCTTCTTTAACCTCAGTCAATAATTTGATAAAATAATCACAAACAAATATTGGATTATAAATTGTGATTTTTACCCAATAAGCTAATGGGTAATATAACTTATTCACAACTAACACACACTACATTGATTTTTTGTTTAGATCAAAATTAATTGCTTAATTAATTAAATCATAAAATTGTATTAATTATATATATTAAATATGCCAATCCATAATATAATTTTAGAAATTGTTTCAACACAATGCACTTTCGGGCTTTCGGCCGACAAACATATGTATATGTTGACAGTAAGTCTCGACAAGCGACGTTGGCCCAAACAGAAAAAGTTTCAAAACGTCCATATTTCTTTTTTTAGTTTTTATATGAAATGACTAAAAAGCCCATCCAACATGTTCTCCAAAAAATTTTTTGAGTGCATGTTTTACAAATGTTACTAATGCATTTATTGCAATATGGTTTACGGATGAACTTGTCTTTCAGAAAGTCACTATATAAACTGTTTGAATCCATCCATTACAATCATATAAAGTTCCAGACATGGCATCTAAACCAGGCATTCTAACAGATTGGCCTTGGAAGCCTCTTTGGAACTTCAACGTTTATGAATTCTCTTTCCTTAATTACAATCTACTTCTTTATTATATTATATACGCTATAGTGACTTTATTTTGTTTTATTTTCTTTGAATTTGGATCTTTTATACTATTGTTATTACTGCAGATTTTACATAATCATTTTGCACTGTTAAATAAAAATTTAATAGTTCAGATTTATAGATAATAAATATGAATATAATTGCATGTAGTTATTAATAAAAATATAAACTATTAAAATTTTATTTAATATTAAAATTAATTACTATAAAATCTACCTGAGTAATAATGTTATTTCATGTGATGAATTTTCTTTTGCTTTAATTTCCATTCTTTCCTTGTTTTATTCTTCTGCTTCTTGTCCATTTATTTTACTTGAGCTTGGGTTGAAAAAAGTGATGAAATTAAAAGAGAACTAAATTAAAACCGGTAATATATCTTCGATCTTCATTTTGTTACTTTAGTAGTCTTATCAAGCCTAAATTGTAACTCTACTTTTAAGGCATTTAGGGATAGAATCGATCAAGTGAGAGGAAAATTAATATATTACACATGAGAGATTATATAAGTCACTAACTATATTTAAATTAATAATCAATATTAAATATTCATATCTCTTTTTACGTAAACTTTTCATTAAATTGACGAGGAATTTTAGTTTCATCAGTTAAATTTGATCTACTAGTTTTAATCACTCTCCCCTCTAACCATAACTCACATATACTATCGTACTCTTTAGAAGTTGACTTAGGGATAAATTTAATTAAAAAAAAAAAAAGAGGTTCGTTCATCCTTTTTAAACTTTTTAAAATTTTAATTTTTACATATGATTTTATTTTTTATTTAGTATTTTAGTTAATACGAATTTCACACATTTACTATTTTTATCTACAAATGGCTTGGCTAGTCATATCCATTGAAGCTGACACGTTTGTCTCTCCTTTCCGTTAACTTTTATCGTGAACACGAAGCATGTGATACTAGCCCCATGGGTGGCCCATAACATTTATATTATCGCATCAAATAATTATGATGGAGACCTAGCTTTCTTTTTCGTATTTCCATTCCTTTTGATGAGAATGGTGCACAATCAAATTTGGATTTCTCTTTCTCGGTATCGAACTACTGATGGTGAAAACAGAATCGTTGACAAGGGCCTTGAATTTGATTAAGTTGACAGACAAAGGAACTGGTATATTCCTCTCTCCTTTTGGTGAATTATCTATTAATTTATTTTCGACCCGAATTTTAAATAGAGGAAAATTTTATGTAGCCTCTCACTTATTTGATATGTTTCAACTTAGTCCTTATGAAATTTCTTTACCATTTAATCATTTATAGATAAGATATTTTTTGTTTCAGTCCATCATACAATTGCCTTATCAATTTGATATCCCTCACGTATTGATATTTCTTAATTTAATCTCTCACAAATAAAATTATTTTTAATAATAACCTAAATAAATATGTTAATTTTAAGCATATGACAGACACTATTGATATTTATTTTATATTTGATTAACCAAATGAGAAATACCTATATGATAGGGACTAAATTGATAAGACAATTTTATGAGAGACCAAATTAAAAAATATCTTATCTTTGAGGACCACATTGTGAAGGAAATTTTATAAAGGACTAAATTAAAAAATATTTCACTTTTAATGGGCCAAAATAAAATTTTACACAATTTTAATTAGAATAATTTGCTCTCACCCCTCCTAAGACTTGCATAATCATTCTTACACTATGAAATATTAGAGCCATCAAAACAAATTTAACTCGTTAAGTTGACTAATTTAACTCATAATATTGGTGGGTTAAGCTAAAATTTTCAATTCAATTAACATAAGTGGATTAAACTAACTTGACCCACTTAAATTACAAATTAAATGAATCATCAGCTTTTTTTAATTATTATTATTATATATACACTAAACGCAACCCACATGAAATGATGGAGAAGTTTAAAAAAATAAAAAATAGAAGTAGTCCATAGTCTCTCAAATAACTTTTATCCTTTTTTTTTCTTTAAACATTTAATATTTGATCAACAATGATAAAAATAAAATGTTTATTGGTACTAGAATTGTATTTTGGCTTGATAATTGAACTTTTTTTTGGTTTAATCATGATTCTTTTTTCTTACATTTTTTTTTTCAAATTTTGTAGTAAGTTAGATTGACTAAACTGTTTAATCCACCTAGTGGGTTAAATTCAATATCCTAGCCCACCACATTAAGTGGACAGTTCATGTGGACCAGACTAGCTCGTTTTGTTAACTTTGAGAAATTATTTAGTCATCCCATGAATTTAAACCAAATTTCAAAACATATATGTTTTGGAGAACATGCTTTGCTTGCAGGGATGACCAGATTTTGTTGAATGGACTGCTATTCTACGTAGGCTACATGGTATTTCCTATGGCTTCCAACATGCCCTTTTGGAGAACAGATGGTGTGGTTATCACAGCTCTGTTGCACGCGGGTCCTGTGGAGTTTCTGTATTACTAGTTACACGGAGCTCTTCACCATCATTTTCTCTACAGTCGCTATCATTCTCACCACCATTCTTCCGTTGTCACCGAGCCTATTACCTGTATGATATTTTAATTTCTTCACACAGATATGACATGCATTCACAAAAAAACCTTTATATATCAACTTATATATTTCATATTGGAGAAATTACAAATTAATCTCACTACAACAAAATAAAATTTTCGCTCTGATTTTTTAATATAATATTTTTCTATTCAATCAAACAATTAATATGTTTTTTCTCCAATTATTTGTCTAAAAAATTAATTTTTCAAAAATAATTTCAAATTTTTTTTAAAATTATTCTCAGAAAATTAATAAAGGTTTCGTGTTTCTTTTGCAATCTAGAAATTTTGTTTCAAGCATTTATTGTCTTCATTGCTCATTAGTTTGAAAGTGTTTTTTTTTTTTTTCCTTGGGCAGCTGTCACTCATCCATTTGCTGAAATCCTGGCATATTTCATGCTATTTGCAATACCACCACTTACAGCATTGTTCACAAGGACGGCCTCCATAGCCTCTATTTACGGTTTCATCTTTTACATTGATTTGTTGAATAATTTGGGCATTGCAACTTTGAGTTCTTCCCAAGGAAGCTCTTATCCGTCGTTCCCATGTTGAAGTATCTATGCTACACACCATCGTAAGTCTCTATCTCAATATAACTAGTTCTAAGTCGATGATGGTTAATTAGGTAATTTCAAAGCCCTTGAAAGAGGAGGATAAGAGATAATCATTTATTCAGCTTTCGAGGAGCTATGTTTATGAAATTGTCAGTACCTTTTAATCTGAAATCTTAAGGTAGTATTCTTTCCAAAAAAAATCTTAAGTTATTATATTTATGGATCATTCCACTAATATAGCCTTCGCCTGCTCTATTTCCTCTTGACGTGGCCTGTACACACTTGAACTAGCAATTTTTCTTATGGGTATACGACAAGTTGTACATGTTGACAATTTGATCACTCATTAAGGGTTTTTCAGCCATGCTTTGAATTTCTACTTAATTAAAATTTATTATTATTTCTTTTCCAAATGGGTTCCATACAAAATCTTCTAAAATGAAGCTATGGGTGTTTGGCAAAATCATATGTACTTGATAAGCATTTTTATCAATATTATCTGTGTTTGACCAATTTTATAATTGGTAATATAATTAAAAATCACTCTGTAATCAATATTGTTTCAATGGATAAATCATTTTAAATATTTATTATGATTAATATATATATATATAAACTATTAATACCGGTGCTTGGTCATGACAAAAAGAAAGGGAGGGAGGGAGGGGGGGACGTCCAAGACCCAAGTTTCATACAAGGAGCAGAAATAAATTTGGGATTAATGATTTTGTGTGAGAATATATTTATCTAAAATAATTTTTTATTCTAATTTTACTTTGAAAGAATCTTTCAATTCTCTTATTCCTTCTACCAGTAAAAAGTTTGATTATGCTATCACACTAAATCATCATTTTGTATGAACCAAACACAACAATTTTTTAAAATAAAAAAGGCGCTTGTTTTAGAAAGAAAATTATTTCCCTTTTCTGAAAGGAAGACAAAACGGGCGCTATCACGCTTGCATACTGTAATTTGCACATTGCAATGTCACTTCCGTTTTGTCATAACATCTCCCTTCTCCTAAATTTTATTCATCATCTGTTCATGATTGCTATGGTTAGCATTGAACAATCATTAATTCAATGAATTTTTTGTCATCTAAACTAGAGAATTACAAACTCAAAAGTTGGTTATACCACAGATGCCACTCGTTGCATCACGCCAAATTCAGGACAAATTTCTCCCCTTTCATGCCTATATATGACTACATTTATGGCACCATGGATGAATACTCAGATGATACTTATGAAACATCATTGAAGAGACCAACAGAGTCACCAGATGTGGTGCTCTTGGCCCACCTAACAGCACCAGATTCCATCTATCATCTACCCTTTAGAGTTGCTTCCTTGTCCTCCAACCCCCAAACCTCAAAATGTTACCTACGAATGATGTGGCCTTTCACAAATTGTTTCGTGCTAATGGCTTGGATTTGTGGCCAATCATTGTTTTCAGAAAGGAACTCTTTTAAAAAGCTCAATTTGCAGTCATGGGTTGTACCCCAATTTACCAAACAAGTAAGAATTGGCCTAATTCAACTCAAACACTGTAAATTATTCAGTTATTTTCATTTTGACAACTAGCATGTTTTGTATTTGTAGTATTTAAAGCCAAACACAACATTGAACAAGTTAATTGAAGAGACAATACTAGAGGCCGACTTGCCTCGCACTAAGGTGTTGAGTCTAGGGCTTTTAAATCAGGTTAGTTCACATCATTTCCCTCTTTCCTTTCTAATTCTTTTGCAATATTTAGCTTAGGGTATTGAAATTATGGAAAGAAAGAGAAAGGAAATTTAGATCTGAATCTAATGTTTTCCTCTCTTGGATTCGAAAGAATAAGTATTTAAATTTAAAATATTCTAAAAAAAATTAAATTTAAAATTTTCCAATATTTTAATTTGTTGCCTCATTCTTCAATAATTGTTTTAGAAAGGTACAATGATCATATGTGATTTTTAAAAGATACTCTAAAACTAATTTTTGCAAACTTATTTAATTAAGATCAATTTGTTGCGGTAGATATTGAAAATTGTAAATAATATTTTGGCCTGAAAATTGAATGCACTTATGTAGAAGGAAGAGTTCAATGCGTATGGCCAATTATATATCCAAAAGTTTCCACAACTGAACGTGAAAGTTGTACATGGTAGCAGCTTAGCTGCGGCAATTGTTCTGAACAGCATTCTCAAAGGGACAAATCAAGTGCTTCTACGAGGCAACTTTGATAAGTTTTCTTTTGCTATTGCTAATAATTTGTGCGAAGGAAATGTTCAGGTACGATAAGACATTTTGAGAAATTTTTACAATTATAAACTGTATAGAAGTAGTTAGATAAATATAATTTATTGAGATCACAAAATTTTTGCTTGCAGGTACCCACGTTATACCAAGATGAGTTAAGGAAGCTTCATCTGAGGCTCAACACAAAGCCCAAAGAAAGTTTTACTCTCAACATGCTATACTGTGAAAGTAAATCCATTTGGAAATCTTTCAACAAAAATTTATTGATTCGTTCGGATTATTTCTTGTAGGATAAGATTTATAAATATAATTCTTTTTGTTGCTTGATTCTTCAATACATCTAACCCACTTTAATATATTTTATCATTCAATATCATATCATTAACTTTTACATAATAGTTTTGTTAGTCTTCAAATAATCTACGAAGTGGGTTGAATGGGATTTCTCAATTATGTTCTGAGAATTCTTATTCCAACCGTATTATCTTAGCTTCCTACAACTCAAATATTAATCGACAGTGGAAATAAAAAGTGTAGGGACAAGAGAGAATCGTACAACCAAATTTATATTGATTTGGACCAAAGATGCCCCATGGCCACTCCCCCAACACATAGCAAGGGATCCAGCAATTACATAGCAATCCTATTTAAAGACTAAGCTTCCTCTCTTTTAGAATCTACGCACAAAGCAACCAAGACAAGGATCAACATTCTTGGTTCAATAGCCTTATTATTTTTTTTCTCAAGCTCCCTAGAAGCATGAGGAAACCCACTCAGATGGCTCAACTCCCTCGCTTTTACAACCAAATTCCAAGGCCATTTTATGAGTTATCTTACGGTTTTCACCAAATCAATAGGTTTTTTACAAGCTATACCTATAAACTCTAGATACTAGATTTTTGGCAAGTTACCAAGAAACTTACAAGGCAGCCCACTCACAAGTTACCTAGATCCTTTCAAAAGCATGATTTCAACCCGCAAAACCTTGACACAAAAAAAAAAAAAATCATCTTTTAAGCTCAAGTAAGTATTTTTTAGACAATAAAATTTTGGCCCAGGTTAAATATAAGGTATTGCAATTGTGCATTTTTAGAAATTTCTGAATTTAAACTTTCTTATTATAATCAAATTTAGGCCTTCAATCCAACAATTTTTTGTGAATATGACGCTTCTATTGAACTAATAGCAAAAACCTAGAAGTTGTATTCATGTTTTTTCTCTTCTTGAAGGATTTGTTTATTTGTTGATGTAACATTTTGTAGATATGGTTAGTTGGAGATGGATGGGATGAGGATGAACAGATGAAAGCAACGAAAGGATCGTCGTTCATAACATTTTCACAATTCCCACCGAAGAAAATTAAAAAAGATTGCTTCTACCACAATACCCCAGCAATGATGGCTCCTCCTTCAATGGCGAACATGCATTGTTGCGAGGTCAGTAGCCTAACTTTTTTTAACCTTTCAATTTTTTTGTTAGTTTTGTAATTACACCGATCTATATATATAAAATTTGTATTGAAGCTAGAAAAGAACCAAAAAAAAAAAAGTTTTCTAGATATGTGATATGTCATAACTTTTCAACGGACTTCACCACGTAGATAGAATATGGTCACCCTCAAAAGTTAACTAGCAAAATTAGCTTATACGTATACATTGGAAAACATAATGGCATGCTAAACAGTGATATACTCGAATTCATCATAACTTTTAAATAACTTTGTAATAAATATTAAATACAAAATTATTTTTTTTCAAATCTTTCAAATGTTTAATGTTTATTTAATTTAAATATTAATTAATTTGATAATTAATTTCATATTAAAATAATAAATCTAAAAGAATGAACATAAAATTATGTTATGTTCAGAAATTATGTCATAACTAGGATTTATGGTAGTCCCTGGTTCAAAATTTCACCACTCATTACTAAATTAAGATTTTAATATTTTGTCATAATTTCTTGCATATATGATTATAGGAATAACTATTACCAATTGTGTATTAACTCAAGCTGCAACAAACAACTATATGTCTTAATTCCTCTGCTTTCTTGAGTTTTCTCCTTTATATTAATGGCTTCTTGACATTCTTTTGAGGAATCATAGATTAGGGAAAGAAAAGAGAGAGATTAGATACATGAATATTTGAAGAACTTAAGGAACAAAATTGGAGTTTTTGCATATTTCTATGTATTTCGTACTTTGCAATTAATTTACAAGCTTCTTCCTTTGATGTACATAGATACATATAGTGCAATGAAAATTGTAATAACCAGTGTGTGCGTGTGTGTGTGTTTTGTCAATTTAGCCTTAAATTTCATAGAAATAGATGGCAATAAACACTTAACTATGAATAGATTCCCTCCAATTTTGATGTTGTAACCATGCCATTCACTTCTTTTAAAATGGAAAAGAAATTGTTTTTACAAATGCTTATATATCATATCACTTTGCCATTTAATATATTCATTATTGCATTTAAAAATTAAAGAATGCTATAAAAATACTACTTAAATGTATAAAGATGTAAAAATTGTTAAAGATTAAGTATACGTTTTTCAAAATAAAATATATTCATAATTAATTTTAAAAAATTAAAGGTAATATTTTCATAAAAATAAAATTAAAAATACTATTAATCAAATGTCAAAAAATAATAAAAAATTATTATTATTATTTTCAATAATAACAATAAATATTCTTTTAACCGGTAGCCGGATTAGCAAAACCCTTAATATGTATGCAAAGAAGATTTGTCAGGAAATGTAGAAAGATTCCATTTCCAGCCCATGCTTATGCTGGTAATTGGAACAGGGCCGCACAATGGAATTGAAATTGATTAGAAAGTTTCAGCTTTCCCCAACGAGAAATGACTCCGTTTTGAAGACAAATTAAATCAATAAGACTAGCTTTTTAATTTTCTCTTGAAAAAGATATCTTTTAAAAAAACACGTCTCTTTTATGCAACTATACATATAATATGGAATGTTCTTTAAGTTATTAAATATGAATTTTTTATTTTTTATTTTTAAATAAAACTGGAGACAACGAGCTATCATTGTAGTGGATGGAATCGATTCAAACGTTTACAGTGTTTTTTTCTTAAAGATATATTCAACCGAGAACCATATTGCAATGAATGCATAATACCATTTGCAAAACAGAAGGATATTTATTGTGT
The DNA here is from genome assembly GCA_037074485.1 of Delonix regia. Lineage (NCBI taxonomy): Eukaryota > Viridiplantae > Streptophyta > Magnoliopsida > Fabales > Fabaceae > Delonix > Delonix regia. The sequence continues at coordinate 13,127,554 of CM073459.1, forward strand.
CTCACTTTCAGTATATACACATTTATTTTTGTTTTTTTTCAAATTTCTAATAATTTACAGGTATATTAAGTATTATGTATGTCACGTTAAAATATTTTGTAATATTTTTTACACTATGGAAATTATTCATCCAATAATTGGTATTAATTAATTATTTACTGTGTTTGTATTTTTTTCATACATGACAATGGAAATTAAAAACGACAATTATAGAAAACAACTATAAGAGTGTCTGTTGACCACGTTAGCATCCTGTTGCAGAAGAGAATTAAGCTTTGAGGCTTCCTCTTGATGAATCAGGCCAATATTCACGTTCGAGAAGCAGGAGAGAAGATTTCATAGTACTCAAAAACCGAGAACCTGATTCTTTCAAGCATGGCAACAGGGTTTATTTAAAGTTCAGAGAGTTTAGAGCTATGGATCAGGCTTGCTTCCGTTTGTCAAATAACATATAACATAGCTAGGAGCCAATTTGTATACCATCTCATCTGTAATTGAAGATTATCTTTATTGCTAAGCCATTTTTTAATCTAGCCAATAATATTTTGGTGCTCAAAGCAGTCAATTCTAAGGCCAAAAGGAGAACCAAACCGCAAAGCACGCACAAATGGGCAAGTAAGAAATAAGTGATATGTTGTCTCTGGCTCATTTCCGCAGAATAGACATAGTAATGAGTTGGATAAATAATAATGATTCAGATTTTCACCAAGAGGGAGGGCTTCAGAAACGAGCTTCCAAAGAAAAATAATGATTCTAAAAGGCAATTGTAATTTCCAAAGTTCTTTCCATGCTGAAAATTCTTCAGATGAGTTTATGTCAGAGTTGCTGTTCAAGATATTAAAACCTTTTTTGACTTTGTATGCTCCACCTCTATTTCCTGTCCAAAACTCAGAAATCAAAGCAGCGTTCCAAATATTAGCAAGACGCATTATAAGATCATATACTTTCGGCACCTGAATGTTCTGATCTGAATGCGTGGGCCACCACAAAGGATGGTCAATTGGGATGTCCACCCCAGAACCTAATTGCCAGCGAAAGTATAAGGAACAAATAGATTTTGAGGTTCAAATATACCTTTCTATATCCAATTAGTATTTGAATTATAAACTAGTATATTTGGATTAGTATGAGAGATTGTTCTTCAGAGCCTGCACGAGAACATTAGTGCTTCTAGTATCAGTCAGTCTCCAAAGCTGTTTTGCTAGCAATGCATGATTAGAATGATGTAGATGTCTAAAACCCAGTCCTCCATGGTAAGTGCTTGAGCAAAGTTTATTCCAGCTAAGCATATGAATTCTTGGTTTTTGATCGTTGAAACCCCACAAAAAGTTTGCAACTCTCAAATTTGGTCACAATATTTCTTAGGCAGGCGAATACAAGATAATTGATAAACCAATGTAGAATTTATCACAGATTTATTTAGAGGTAGCCTTCCAGCTTGTGAATGAAGATTAGTTTTCTCCATTTGAAATTTTGTATAAATCTTAACAACTAAACTCCTATAAATAGAAGTCTTGTTTTGCCCAACATCAATCCAGGTGCCAAGATATTTGCCTAATTGTCTGGAATACTTGACCCCAAGATACCATAATGGTATTTTTTTAAAAATTTGTGAGGCATATTCGGACGAAAGACGATTAAAGATTTTGATTTATTCATCTGCAGACCAGACATTTCCTCAAACTGGATTAAAATGTCTCTAACAGTGGAACAAGAGATCACATCACAGTCAAAGAATAGAATCATGTCATCTATATACATAAAATGCAAGCTTGGTTATGTTGAATGACAAATTTTGATACCATTCGTACCTCTCTTGTTTTCTTCCTAAAAAAATCATACAGGAAAGGATATTAGCACACATAATGAAAAATAAGGGGAAAATGGATCACTTGACGAATGCCACAGAGAGGAGAGAATGATTTTGAAGGGCTTTCATTGATAATGACTTGATAACAAACTGTTTTGACGCATTGCATGATTAGTTGAATCCATTTCTCAGGAAAGCCCATTCTAATTAAAACTGCTTCAATGAAATTCCACGATAACTTGTCAAAAGCCTTCGAAATATCAATCTTCAAGGCACATCTTAATTTCCTTCCCTTAGTGTTGCGAATTCGATTTATTAATTCAACTGCAACAAGTATGTTGTCAAAGATAGATCTTCCATGTATGAATGCAATCTGAAGAGGGTAGATTATATCGTTTAGAATCTTTTTTAATCTGTTGTAGAGCACCTTAGATATTATTTTGTAAACAACAATATACAAACTTATAAGCCAAAACTATTTAAAGGATTAAGGATGATTTAATTTAAGTACAAGGACTATCAATGATCTATTAAAGCTTCCCAACACGTGACCATTAGAGAGGAAGGATAATACCATCTCTGTAACTTCATTTCCTAATATATCCCAATAAAATTGAAAGAATTTCTCATTGAATCCATTCGGGCTAGGAGCACTCTCCGCTTTGAGTTCAAACACAGCTTCTCTAATTTCTTGTGAAGTAAAATCTTCCATCAAAATGGATAATTTATCATTGGAGAGAGAAGGAGTAGAAATGTTTCTCAAGAGATTGCTAATAACCTCTTTGTTCATCTAATTTTGGAGATCATAGGTAGCTTTGAAGAAAGAAACAATTGATTTTTCTATGTCACTAAAATTCTCAATCCAGGAACCATGTTCATTCCTTATACGCATAATTAGATTATTTGATCTCCTATGATTGACATTAGCATGAAAAAATTTTGTATTTTGATCACCTTGAGAGATCTAGTTCAACCAGGGATTCTTCACAGTCATACAGAATTCTAGCTCATCCCTCAATGCTCTTGCAGATCTTGTCTTATCTATCAAAGAGGCTTCTTGTTGAATTTTATTTAGTTCAACCTCCAAGGATTCTTTTCCCTATTTCAAATTTATTCCAATGCCACAACGGTATCATGGTGGCGTTAAGCTTATGAAAATTGCTAAAACCAATGCAACCATGTTGAGCTGACTTCCAACAGCGATCAATTAATCTTCTACTTTGGGAAAAAAGGATCCAAAAATTTTCAAATCTAGGAGGCCTTCTTTTAAACAAAAGGGTGGAATGAGTAGACAATATTAAAGGTGAATGGTTAGAGCTTGTAATAGGAAGCACGTTAAGAGGAAAAACTGGAACAGATTCAGCCATAATTGATTATAAAGACTCCTGTCAAGGCAAGCCTAAACACAGTTATAGCCTTCCCTGTTATTAGTCCACGTGAACCACTGCCCCTTTGGTTTTAAGTCAATAAGTTGACAATTGTCTGTCACCAATATAAAGTCGCCTCCTCTTAGAATAGATGAAGATTTGCTCATTTTTTTCATTGTTTAAATAGATCTAGTTGAAATCACCTATGAGCATTCACGGAGAATACATAAAAGAAGCTACATTTCTCATCCATTCTGTATATGTTCTATCTTTTTAGATAACCATGCACAAAGGTAATAAATGTGTCATGCTTCACTAATAGATTTGACATGAATCCAGTGTTGTGATTTGTCAATAGTTGAATAGGAAAAATTATCATTCCAAGCTAAAGAAAGCCCCCCACTTTTCCTAACCACATTAGAACCGTGCACATTCAGATAAGCGAAAGGCCTAATTTTACTGAAAGCTTTATGTACATGAAGTTTGGTTTCCACAAGAGGCAAAACACCAGGACGATGACTATTAACAATGTTCCCAAGTCTTTGATTGTCGTGATTTTAGCTAAGCCATGGCAGTTCCAACATAAGAGCTTCATAGCGATCGAGGAAGCTTTAGCTAGGTAGCTTCCTGAACCCAAATTGAAGACACAAATGTGGCAACATTTGCTGAAGGAGAAACTAAACCAAGTTTGAACTTAAATTTTGACATTCAGTGTTGGATTCTTGAAAATGTTTCCAAGATCTTTAAGGAAGGTTTAATTCATTTCATAGCGTCAGAAATTAGTTGATGCATAGCTTTTCGTTTTTTCAAAAGAATAATGACCTCATGATTATTTTGCCGAACTGGATAAGTACACATAAGGCTTCTAATAAATCATCTGAGCAATAATCATGGTTAAATTTCGAAGCTATCTGACTTTTAATCTTCCCTTCTTTCACTTTCTCACTTAGTATATATAAAGCATTCTAATCATCAATAAAAGCATTCATGACATCTTTTCTACTCCTCCAAATCCTGCATACCCATTACAAAGCTCGAAAAAATTGTTATCAATCTTTGCAAGATTAGAGAAATTGATCTTCAGCCATGATTTACAAGAGGTCATTGTTAGAATAATTTGAGATTTTAGGGATTAATATTAATCCAATTATTAGAATAATTTTATAATGATTAATTGGGTAATCAAAATTAGACTAAACTATGAATGGATCGGGTCCTCGTTGACACTGTGAGTAATATGTGATGGGTTGGATTAATCACAGACCTATTTAGACAGAGACTATAACCTACAACCCTTTGTTGATCAATGCTTATCCCATCATATCACTGGTAAAAAGCAAATGGAGAAAGATTAAGCTTATTTTGCTAAGATAATTAGAGAGCTTGTATTTTATTAAATAAACCCTAATTTTATCATAGTAAAAGGGAGGTGGCAACATTTTCTCTTTAGTTAAGTGTAAAGCTCACTATCTCTCAGGAAACTCGCCTTACTCCACTCTCTCCTCTCTTAGTACACTAGGCTAAGTGGGTTGTTCATCACTACCGATATATGAGCTATGGCCAGTGCATCTTCGAATCCAAGTTAGTGTTCGCTAACATGCAATCATCCACTTTGGATGATATTATTGTATAATGTCAATTTAGCATATGGTATCAGAGCCTTAGGATTAAAAATTTTGCTGGCTGATATGGGTATTACAGTATTGAAAATTGCATTAACAAAGTATGAACCTTTGAATTTTCTTGAACAAACTTTGTGACAAATCTTAGGGATTTTTTGGAAACAAGCTTAAGGTTTTTATAGATTTGAACATTGCAAGAAAAAAAAAAAATTGTGCCCATTATATGGCTTCAAACAGGCTGAAATTTTTTAACACATTAACGCACAAAAGGACCGAAAGTTGTGAATGAAATAGATTGATGAATAGATCAAGTTTGCCAAAATGAGTTTAAGGGTTTTATTCCTTGAGGAATTTTGAACAAAATGAGACCTATATTGAAGTTCAACATTCCTGAAAAGGGATCTGTCATTGAAGCTTGAAGAGCTTGAAACAAATGGAGATTTTTTAGCTTGATTTCTCCTAAATGGTGCATTATTATAGTTCGAGCCTTTAGGTAGGATTATGAAAAACATTTTGTTATATAGTTGCAAAAATTGAGTTTTGTTTTGGAACCTTGTTTTATAATTATATGTCTATGACATAATCAATATTTCCTATTTATTTTTTCTCTCTGCTTCTCTATTCCAACAACTATCTATGGTGAAAGGGACAAATTATAATGATTGGATTGAATCCCCTAATATATATGTGACAGTCACCAAGGAGGGTTTAGCCTTGATAGAACGTAAGCCATCGGAGCTCATCGCTAAGTATGGTGCTACTGACAAAGCTTACCATAAATAATGTTATAAGTCCAATAAGGTTTGTTAGACTATCATAAAGTGCACAATTGAGAAGACAATTAGACAAAGCATTCTTGATAAAGAAAGTACAACTGAGTATCTAAATCCGATTAGTGAAACTTCAAGAATTAAAAGGCTTGTTACCTTTCTCAGCTGGATAACACTCACTATGACAAAGTGTTGGGAGTGTGTGAGCACATGATGAAGTTTGTTAACTACTACAACAAGCAAAAATCCTGTGGTGTGGACTTGGGTGAGAGTTACCTGGTTTATCGTGTCCTCCAATCACTTCCTGCTGAGTATGGTGTCTTGAGAACCACTTATAATTCTCAAGAGGCAGAGTGCACTATTGATTACATGATCTCTATAGTAGCTCAAGAGGAGAAATCAATAAAGAAATCAAATTCTCACACATAATTAGTGAACTACAATTCACAAGGTTTATCCAGCAATGCCAGAAATAAAAAGTTGAAAGGAAAGAAAGGTGAGGGCATGACCTATGGCAAGAAACCGTTCAAACCTAAGAAAAGTAATAAAAACAGTAAAGGTCAAAAAAAGAAATCAGTCAAGGTTGAATGTCATTACTGTAAGAGGTCTGGCCAAAAGATCTCTAATTACTTTAAGCTGAAGAAAAAGTGTGAGAAAGAAGGTAGGTCCTTTTGTGTTACCCTTCTAGCTTTAGTTTGTTTTAAATCCAATAGTTTTGAAAGATCTTTGGATTCATGGTGGTTGGATTCTAGAGCAACTATTCTTATAACTAATTTCTCGCAAGGGCTTAGAGATAGAAGGAGCTTAAATGAAAGGGAAAGGACCATCCCTGAGTGGAAGGAAGTTTTATTATTGTCAGTAATATAGGAACTATAATCTTAAACTTAAATTTTAGGCATTGTTTAACTTTACAAAATGAAGTCTACATACCTTCATCAAGAGGAATTTAATTTCCAGTTCTTATTAAACATACAAAGTTATTATTTTTGGCAAGGAAATGTAAGAATTGACATTTACTTTGATTCTATTATTATTGGGTCTGCTTCCTTGATGAGTGAGTTATATCATGTAAATGTGAATGTTAGTCTAGATCCTTCACTTAGTGCATATGTTAACGCAGTTGTAGGACACATACACAAAAGAATTTATAAGAATTCTTCCATGTTATGTCATTGGTGTTTGTGTCATATCTCTATAGGGAGATTAGAGAGGATGGCTAGACAAGGAATATTACATGATTTAGATTTCTTAGATTTTAAGTCTTGTATTATTTGTATAAAGGGAAAACTTCCCACTAAAGCCATGAATAAAGGGGCAAATAGATATGAAAATATTTTGGATTTGATCCATACAGATATTAATGGTCTTATAACACCTGTTGCTATGGGTGGTTATAGATACTTCATCATGTTCATAAATGACTATTTGACATATGGATGGGTGAAATAGCCATTATGGATGGGTAGATCTATTACATGAAAAGTCTAAGTCTTTGGATTCCTTTAAGGCATTTAAAACTATTGTTAAACTAAAATCTGGAAGGGTAGTCAAATGTGTCAAATCGGATAGAGGTGGTGAATATTATGGTAGATATATGAAGACAGGTAGAAATCCTAGACTGTTTACTTTGTTCTTGCAAGACATGGGATTAAAGCCCAATAAACCATACCTAACACTCCTCAATAGAATAGAGTTACAAAAAGGAGCAATTGAACCTTAATGGACATGGTCAGAAGCATGACTAGTCACTTTTCTTTGCTAGAATTTTAGTGGGGTGATGTTCTTAAAACAATGGCTTATATCTTTAATCAAGTTCCTAGTAAATCAATTGAAAAGATCTCGTATAAACTTTTCACTAGAAAGAAGCTTAGTATGAGTCATTTTAGTATGTAGGGTTGCAAAGCGAAGTTGAGACACCCCAGCTTTAGAAACTTGTTTCAAGGACCGTCAGTGGATTCTTTATTGAGTACTATTCTGGATCTAGAGGAAGCAGATTGTATTGCACTATTAACACTTCCTGAGTCATTAAGTCTAACAGAGCATTTTATTTTGAGGATGACTTGAATAGTGGGAGTAATGTTTCTAGGGCTATCAGTTTGCATAATAAGGATGCAATATTACCCTTGTCAGGTTCATCATCTCCTATTGTTTTGTTTGGAAGAAATGATAATCTTATTGAGAACCTGGCTAATCTTGTTCTGAAACTTCCTAGAATTGCTTTAGAGGAACCAGTTGTTGAATTGAAATGGTCATCGAGGATTCATAGGCCTGTAATTCCATATGATTACATTGTATAAATGTAAGAATTTAAGTCAAACATTGTTGATGACACATATCCTACCTTTTTTGAACAAGTTGTGTTAGGTATTCATTGATCTATATGGCTAGAGGCTACGACTGATGAAATTGCCTCCATGCATTATAACATTGTTTTGGAGCTTGCTAAGTTACTAGAAGGTGTAAGCTTATTGGCTATAAGTGGGTCAATAAGACTAAAAGAGGGGTCAATGGTAAAGTTAAGAGATATAAAGCCAGACTTAAAGCTAAGGGCTACAATCAAAGAGAAGGGATTGATTATACAGAGACCTTTTTTGCTGGTACCTATTAAAGATGCCTTTAGTATTATGATGGCTCTTGTTGTGCATTTTGACCTTAAACTTCACCAAATATATGTCAAAATAGCATTTTCGAATGGAGTTTTGCTTGAAGATGTGTAAATGAAATAGTCAGATAGATTCGCTGAAGAACCAACTATGAGCTAAAATAATCCTCAAGGTAATGGTATCTAAAGTTCAATAAGGTAATCACCTCACTAGGTTTCATGGAGAATGTTTTTGATCAATGCATCTATCATAAGTTTAAAGGAAACAATTTTATGATCCTCGTGCTATATATGGATGACATCCTATTAGCCAGTAACTTAATGAACTTATTGAATGAGACAAACACATCTTGTCCTGCCACTTTGACATGAAAGATTAAGGTGAAGCCTCATTTGTTTTCAGAATTTAGGGAGAGAAGTCAAAATTAATCCTCCACTTTTGCACTTTGGGACAATTTGGTTCCTCACAAATAACTATGACAAATCAGTCCCTTAGAAATCCTTTTTTATGTAAAATTAGTCCCTAATTAATACAAATAGAAGGATAAATTTTGTACTAATTTGAATTTATGAGGGACTAGTCTTGTACAAATTTAAATTTGTGAGGAACTAATTTGTCACGATTTATTTGTAAGGGACCAAATTGTTACAAAATACAAAAGTGAGGGACAAAATGAGTACTTATTCTATGCTTAAGTATGAAATGATTAAATATGTGAAGCATGTCAAAAAGGGTAGCAAACTAGATCATCGTTCATATCAAAGAAAATGTTTCAACTGAAAGGCCATTACAACTTGTTCAAATAGATTGCCTCATGAGTTTTAACACAACTTGTCAAAAATCTAATGTCTCTAGGTACCTTGCGGAAAGCCTAATGAGGTTGTCAAAATCAAAATTTTGAGCACAAAAGATTGCCTTGGGATTAGGTAGTAAAAGCTAGAAAGATGAATCAAGCATTTTGCCTCGCAAGTTTTTAAAGAGCTTCAAAAAAATTCCAGTGAGTAAGGTAGTAAAAGCTAGAGTGTTGATCCCAATTAGGTTTCCTCGTGACTAGGTTGTAAAAACAAAAAAAGTTGAACTTTTAACTGGGATTGCCATGTAATTGTCAATAACTTCTCAATCAAAAAAGTTTCATTGCTATTTTTGGGAATTGATGTAATACACCTTTGGTCCAAACCACTATAAATTCGGTTATGTAATTCTATCTCTTCCCTACACTCTTTATTTATGCTATTAATTAATATTTAAGTTTGTAGGAAGCTAAAATAATTCAGTATTAGGAACTTCAAATTCAGCAAAAATTTTCAAACTTAATAAAAATTGAGAAATCTCAAGATCATTCTTGAATTACTTGTAAAATGTTGACTAACAAATCTATTACTAAAGAGTTAATAAATATTTAATTATAAATGATAGTTATGTGTGTTAGATTTATTGAAGAATCGGGCGACAAAAACATAAAGAATTATACTTACAAATCTTATCCTTCAAGAATGATCCAAATGAATTAGTGAAATTTTGTTGAAACTGAATTGTGCCAGACGGATTTACCTTCAGATTATAGCTTGTTGAAAGAGTAAAACTTTCTTTGGGCTTTGTGTTGAGTCTTAGATGAAGCTTTGTCAACTCATATTGGTATAATGTAGCAACCTGTCAATAAAACTTTTGTTATCTTAATAAATTAAATGTATCTAACTATTTTTATAACGTTTATTATTGTAAAAATTTCTCAAAATATCCCACTAGTTATCTTACCTGAACATTTCTTTCACACAATGCATTAGCTATAGCAAAAGAAACCTTATCATAGTTGCCTCGTAGAAGCACCTTATTTGCACCTTTGGGAATGTTGTTCAGAACAATTGCCGCAACTAAGGTACTACCATCTACAAGGTTTACGTTCAGTTGTGGACACTTTTGGATGTATAATTGGCCATATTCTTTGAGCTCTTCCTTCTGCATATATGCATGCAATATTTAGGCTAAAATATTATTTACAATTTTCAATATCCACTGCAATAAATTGATTTGGATTAAATATTTTTGTGGAAATTACTTTTGAAGTATCATTTAAAAATTAATTAATACATATGGTCATTGTAACTTTCTAAATAAACTATTAACTTTCTTATCAAGCGAAATACCTTTATTACACTGCATGATTGTGATGTCTTCAATTTAGACTCAACATATATTACTAACTTGGTGATTAGAGGTGTTTATTTCGAAATAAGTCATGATCCATGATATGTAGTGACTTTTTTCCTATGGATACATGATGACGAAGTATGAATTTAGGAAATGCTACTTTAAACCCTCACGACCTCGCCAATAGATTATACCTTGTAATTTGAAACTAAGTTCAAATGGAAGAAATTTTCAATTTTAGATATTGTAAATTTAAAATTTTTATTTATTCTTTCCAATCCAAGAGAGAAAAATATTATATTTATATATTAGTAAGAGAAAATTTTAAAATGTTAATATTACTGTTTCTTTCTTTTCTTTTCCTAATTTGAATGCAAACATATGCTAAGGTAGAATACTGTAAAAAATTATTATAAAAAAAAAAAAGAAGGAAATGATGTGAACTAACCTGATTTAAAAGCCCTAGACTTAGAATCTTAGCGTTAGACAAGTCAGCCTCTAGTATTGCCTCTTCAGTTAACTTGTTTTGTGCTTGGCCATTTGAAATACTGCATAATAAATGAGATGTGACAATGATAATAACTGAATTAGTTATAATGTATAAGTTGAATTAGGCCAATTCTTACTTGTTTTGTAAATCGTTGTGTAACACATGATTGCAAATTGCGCTTTTGAAAGTGTTCCTTTCTGAAACAAATGACTGGCCACAGATCCAAGCCATTAGCATGAAACAATTTGTGAAAGGCCACATCATTCGCAGGTACCATTTTGAGGTTTGAGGGTTGGAGGCCAAGGAAGCAATCCCAAAGGGTAGATGACAGATGCAATCTGGCTTTGTTAGGTGGGTCACGTGCACCACATCTGGTGACTCGCTCCTTTGGTCTCTTCAAAGATGTTTCATAAGTATCATCTGAGGATTCATCCGTAGTGCCATAAATGCAGTCATATATAGGCATGAAAAGGGAGTAATTTTTCCTGAATTTGGTGTGATGCAATGAGTGGAAATTATAGTGTGCTAGTGTGATCAAAATGCCAATGACATGTACCACTCATTGTCACAACTCGTACGAAAAATTGGCAGGTTCAAGTGTGAGTTGGCCACATTAAAAGAAAACAATTTAAATGGTGATTATATAAATGGGTTGACCCTATATCTAATGCTTTAACTTTTTTTATTAAGAAATTGTGTCTACATATGAAATAGACTAGCCAAAGATTATATAAGTAGATTGATTCATAAATCTAATGTCTAAAGATTTTAAATTTATATATAATATCAAAATGATGATCTCTTACCTTCTTTTAAGGGATCCAAGCTCTATAACAAATTACCTAATTAACCATCATTGACTTATAAAACTAGCTATCATGAGAAGAATACTTACGATGGTGTGTAGCACAGACACTTAAACAAGGGAAAGATAGAGAAAAGCTTCTTTGGGAAGAACTCAAAGTTGCAATGACCCAAGTTGTTCATCAAATCCATATAGAAGATGTAACCATAAAGGGAGGCTATGGAGGCCGTTCCTGTGAACAATGTTGTAATCTGTGGTATTGCAAATAGCACAATATATGCTAGGACTTCAGCAAATGGATGAATGACAGCTACCCAATGCAAAAAAACAAAAAACAAAACACAAAAAGCTTTCAAATTAATGAGCAATGTAGACAATGAATGCTTGAAATATCAGAATATCTTTCAATTGTGTTAAATTGATTCTGATTATTTGTCTTAATTAATTTATTTTAGAATATTAGATACTCATTATAGTTTGATAATACATATTAATTGATATTTAAATTATTATCAATTTATAATTATAAAAATTTGGGAGATTGCAATAAACATGAAATAGGTATAATAAAACTTATCTAGAAAAATACAAAATCAACCATGATTGATTTAGAAGAATTTGCAACCTGCAACACATAATCTTTGCACATAGAGAGTACAAGAGAGAGGAGACAAAAGCCCTAAGCAATACTCATAGAGTCAAGAATTGAGAAGTTAGAATACGATATTTGCTTTAAAAAATTATCACTCTACTTCCTTTAACTCCTTAAAATTAATAATTAATTAAATAATTATCAATGGGCCTAAAATCTCTTTTAAGCCTCAGTTAGTAATTTGATAGGATAATTATTGACTAGTTTTAAACTATAATTTGAAGTCTCTACCCAATAAACTTATAGGTAATCCAACCTATCACTTATTACTCACAATTAATATAGACCTAAGTTGTTCTTGGTTTAGACAAAAGGCTAATTGCCCATTTATAAATCCAACAAAAATTGCAATAATAATCAATTAATACTAATCCATGAAAAAATTTTAAAAATTATTTCAACATTTATAGCAACAACTTAATAATGCACACAAAATTATCATGTCCCTCCAAAGTAGCAAGGTTCTTTACAACAATGCAAATAACTTCTAAAAAGTCATAGCAAACTTAGTCACAATTCTGAAAGAATATATCTTAAGAGGTTTTTCTAAAAGCAGCAAAAGAAACAGACCACTCTATTAATTTTGTGAGAAAATAAAATTTTTAAATTTATATGAAAATCATTCATAAAAAAAGTAATCTTTTTTTAAAAAATATTTACAAAAAATTCTATTAATTGTTTGTTTTAATAGAAAAGTTTTGTTTTAAAAAATAATCAAAATATCCTAGTGTCCTTCGAATTGGAAAGTGTAAGGGTTCATTACGAAGTGTAATGATTTTTCTTAAACGGTTGCGGTGTGAAAAAAGGTGCTCTTAAAAGAAAAATCAATTGATATAGTGTTGAATAATAATTTCAAAAGTTGTTGTAATAGTTTAAAATGACAATAATGATCATGTTAGAATTTTTCTAAATTACTGAATAAAAAAATTAAATCAAGTTATTGAAATAACATAAACTAATTAATGGTTATATTTAAACAAAGAATTCATAGAAGTAATAAATTTAGGGAAAAAAACAAAGAATATATTTTGATATTAAAAGCATCCGTAATGTGCTGCTCAATAAATGCTGTGACTTAAAGCACCGAAAGAAGAAGAATTAATTTAACATAAATTTGTCGTTGTTCTCGTCAGAACCACCACAACAAAAAAGACACAAAATGACAAAGTCAGAGTTGTTAGGACTCATTTTCAAACCTTTTTAATTTGGTCGAGGTTTTATTTAAAAAAGTATATATAGATGAGAGGTCGGCCTTGAGCCTAAACATTTTAAAATTTTAAAATTTGGACTTCGTAATAATTATTGTCAAATTTGTTAGTGAATTTAGTAAACTCGTCAAGTTTAATTTTTAACTTAGACGTAAATTCAAATCGCGTAAATCCAAAAAGACTTGACGTGTAAATGGTACATCTATGAAATTAAAAGATGAGACTAGTTTAACCCAAAATCATCAAATCCAACTCAAAAAAAAGTCAAAAGTCGAAGTTGAAAAAGGAATAAAGTCCAATCAAAAAACCAAAAGATGAAAAACGGCTAAATAATTTCTGAAATACTATATTTACATATTATGAGTATCCAGTTTAAAAGTTGATTCTTTAATCTTTCTCACATAACATTTTGTTTTCAGTTTTAAAAGAACAGCCATAGATTTTTACATTTTCTTAAAAAAAATCTTTTATATGTTTATTATTTATTATATTTGTTCTGCATAAATTATTAAAGATGAACAAATGGATTCCTTTTTTGCTATTTTAACAGAGCCATAATATCTATGACACCATTTATGTTCTCATGCTTTAGATTCATATTTTAGCTTAAATTAAACATATAAAATGAAAATGTTTTCAAATCCAGAATTTATTCTAAAAAGTGCACTTTTGAAATTCAATTTTTATTTTTTATTTTTTTGTAAAAAAAGTTATTTCCATCTAGCACACCATAATTACCAAATTTATATTAGTTCCCAAGTTATATTTTTGGAATTTGGTAATGTCAGATGAGCTTTCAGTATAGCATTTATATCTTGAGTATAATAGATTAATTGAATAAGCATTATGGATTAATAAATGAGTATTTATATAAGAATTTTTATGTGTGGCTTTGAGATTTAGTCATATTCAATAATTATTTATTAACATAGGTAAATTCTTGTAATTTCTATTACAAGTCTACTTTACCAGTAAACATATTCTTTACAATTTTGTCTGAGTTCTAAATTCACAAGTGTGCAAATCTTGCTCATATTAATTGACCCAAAGAAAAAAATTTCACCCAAACTAAAGCTTAAATCCATTTCACTTTCAAAAATTTTATTTTATTTCTTAAATTTCAATTTGAGTACAAATAAACAATATTCATAGTGGGCTTCGTTGTCAAAGTTAACCCATAATGAGCGATTTGAAGTGAAAATGTTTTATTTCTTTATTTAAAAATTAAAAAAATTAAAGTAAAATTTTGATTAATAATTTTCTTTTTATATAAATTAAACACAAGAAAAATTTGCTTTCATAAACAATTTCAATTAATAAAGAAAACAAAGCCCAAATAATTTTTTAAAAACTATAAACAAAAGTCATATGATATTTTCAAAATACAATTATCTAAAATTCTTTATATTATCTTATTTTCCAATAGAAATATAATAAGCATATTATTTTTCAATAAAAATATTATAAATGTATGATTTTTACATATAAATCCACTACACCAAAAAACTATTGTAGTGGTAATTAACTAATCAACAACTAAAATTTTATTGCCGGCAGTGAGATCCCAAAATTAAAAATATTGTTGGGAAATATATATTAATCAGTAATAAATGTTGATACATTGACAATTTAGTCCAATTGTCAATAAAAATAAGCCTACTTACGTACAAATTAAAAAATACGCATTAAAACGAGGACCGCAAGACCTTTGTCTGTTTGCCATTAATGAAGAGAGAAAGGATCACAATATTACTAGCAAATAAAAGAAAGTAATGCTTTCTATTCAATATACCTAATGTAGTTAATAAAAGAATTATACTATACCATGCATATAAGTAAGAGATCAAATCAAGAGTAAACTGATAAGTAAAGAGCCAAATTAAGAATGAAACTAAGTGAAAGACTAATTTGAGACTAAGCTCATAAATGAGGAACCAAATTATAAATGAAAATTAATAAATGACCAAACTGAAAATATCATACATGTAATAGGCTCAGTGACAATAGAAGAATGGGGGTGAGAATGGTAGTGAAAGTAGAGGAAATGGTGGTGAAGAGCTCTGTGTAACCAATAATATAGAAATTCCACTGGACCTGCATGCAACAAAGTTGTGATAACCACACCATCAGTTCTCCACCATCAGTTCTCCAATAGGGCAAGTTAGAAGCCAAAGGAAATACCATATACTGTATGTAGGATAACACTTTGTTGAACAAAATAAGGTCATCCCTACAAGCAAAGCATGTTCTCTAAATTAAGCAAATATTGTAAAGCAAACAGACATTGGATAAAAGCAAAACTATAGCAAATAATTTGAGATAATACATAGAATTTTACTTAGAAAAAACCCCAATAGGGTAACAAAAATCATGGACAAGGAAGAAAGGGTTTCACTATGAGAAAAAATAAGAGTTATACCTTATCTTTATGTAGCAAGGATAATATACTAAGAAGAGAATACTAATCTCACAACTCTCTATATATATCAAAACTCTCTCTCTATATAGGATTGCTCCTTTCTTGGTTGTGAGAAATGAGAATTTAAAGCTCTCTATTTATAGGGAAGGATGAAGGACTTAATTGTAATTTTTAAAGGACTAAATTGCAAATACAAAAATATTTTTCTTCCTTTTCTTTGGTTGGCCACCTAACATACACCTACCATACCAACCATATACCAACCCTTTGACATTCTCTCACTTAAAGATTTGATTGAGAATCAATTAATCTTCACATTATTCTTCTTTCTTTGTCATTTCCTGCTACTCACGTTTCTACTAAGCCAATGGAAGATCTACACCATATGAACATATCAGTGTTTATTGGCTTTGTCAGTGCATTTGCTAAGTTATCTTTAGTATATATTTTTCGCATATCCACACTTCCTTCCTCCGCCTTTTCTTGAATATAGTGATATTGAACTTGTGTGTTTTTAGTCTTAGAATAGAATGCCAGATTTTTCACCAAGTGGAGAGCACTTTGATTATTAGAAATAGTGTAATCTTCCTGGGATTGTACCCGAGCTTTTCCAATAGTATCTGCAACTAGATTGCTTCATTGCTAGCTTGTGTAGCTACAATATATTCTGCCTCTATCATCGAATTGGCCACAATAGGTTGCAGTTTTGAAACCCAACTTACAACTCTGTCTGTTAGAGTAAACACATAACCACTGGTCGATTTGCTATTGTCAAAATCACCTGTAAAATCTAAATCTATATAGCCTTTGATGGTGAAATCTGATCCTCCATAACGCAATGCAACATCCGTGGTTCCTTTAATGTATCTTAAGACTATTTTTACTGCATTCCAATGCTCTCGGCCAAGATTCACCATATATCGACTAACCACTCCCACTGCTTATGCAATGTCTGGTCTTATGCAAATCATAGCAAACATTAGGCTACTCACTGTTGATGCATACGGTACTTGAGATATTTCCTTCCTCTCTTCTTCACTCTTTAGACTCATGCTTAAGGATAACTTGAAATAACAGGATGTGGGGTAGAGATCAGCTTACAATCTTGTATATTAAAGCGTCGCAAGATCTTCTTTAAATAATTCTTTTGAGAAAGCCTAATCTTCCTATTATTTCTATCTCAGTGAATTTGCATCCCTAGAATCTTGTTTGTCGGTCCCAAGTTCTTCATATCAAATTCCCTAGCCAATTGTGTCTTTAATTCATTAATATGATATTTGTTGGGGCCTACTACTAGCATATCATCTACATATCATATTTATTGATATATGCACAAGAGTCTGCATTAAGTCTGTTGTATCCAAGGCTCATAATGGAGGAATCAAATCTCTTATACCAGCATCTCGGCGCCTGTTTGAGACTATATAGAGATTTGTTCAACCTGTAAACCAAATTCTCTTTTCCTTTTTCTTCAAACCCTTATGGCTGGAGCATATAAATTTCTTATTCAATATCTCCATGAAGAAATGCAATTCTCACATCTAATTGATCTAGATGTAAGTCAAGTATAACACATATTGCTAGGACCACTCGAACCGTTGTGAGTTAAACAACTGGAGAAAATATCTCATTGTAATCAATGTATTTTTTCTGAGCAAATCCTTTTACAACTAGTCTAGCACGATATCGTTTAACTTGTTAATAACTAGTTCTCTTAATCTTGTAGACCCATTTATTCCTAATAGCCTTCTGTACTTTTGGTAGTGGAACAAGATCTTATGTTTTGTTCTTATAGAGGGCTTCAATTTCTTCTTGCATTGTTGCAAACCACAAAGAAGCTTTTGAGCTTTCTATAACCTCTCAAAAAGTCGAAGGCTCTTCATATTCTGAGAGTAGTCAATATGTAACATTTCCTTCCATAATGTAATTTGAGTGTTAAATCAGTTCCTTCCTCTTTCATGTTGACCATTAAACTTGTGGAGTCACAAGATCAGATTGTTCTTATTAATCATACTCTGGTGTTACTTCAAAAGAATATAGTACTTCTATTTTATTTTCTCCTTTAATCTGCACTGTAGTGGTATCTACTATTTCCTTTGAAGTGCTATCACTTTCTTGTATATATTGTTTCTCTTCAAGAAAGATGACATCCCTACTAACTATAACCTTATGGTTAGTTTGATCCCATAGGTGATACCCTTTTACTCCGTCAACATATCCCAAGAATAAACATTTTCTAAATTTAGGATCTAGCTTTGTAATTTCTTAGGCATTGTACATCACGTATATTGGACTTCCAAACATATGGAGGTTTGTATAATCAGCTAGCTTCTTAGTTCGTATCTCTATTGGGATATTTAGATCAATTGTGGTTTATAGTGACTGATTGATCATGTAGCAAGCTGTTTTGACTGCTTCTGTCCAAAATGAATTGGCTAATCCAACAATTGTTAACATTGCCCTTGTCCTTTCCAACAAAGTCCTATACATATACTCTACCAATCCATGTTGCTGTGGATTGTATGCCACCATGAATTGCCTCTTAATACCATCTTATCGATAGAAAGTATAAATTCATCACTGGTGTATTCTCCTCCATTGTATGATCTCAGGCATTTAATCCTTTTCTCATATTCACATTTTACACACGCTTTAAAGGTTTTGAAAACTTTAAACACATATCCCTTTCTCTTGATTGGATACACCCAACATCTACATAAGTAGTCATCAATGAATGACACAAAATACTTTGCGCCTCCCAAGGATAAAACCAATACTTGCCAAACATTAGAGTTCACTAGGTCTAAGGTAACTTCACTTCTCTCTTTAGAGCTATTAAACTTAAATTTATGCTGCTTACTTATAACACAATGCTCACAACAAGGGTAGAGAAACCTTTTTGAGTCCAAGAAGAAGATTCTAATCTGCAATAACCTTCAATCCACGTTTTGACATGTAGCCAAGTTTACGGTGTCATGATATCGTTGATTCCTCAGCTGCTAGATCAGTTGATGCAGCCAAGACTTCTCCTTGTTGTTGTGTTTTTCCTTTAAGCATATATAGGTTGACTACTATCTTTTCTACTTTCATAACTATAAGAGCGCCTTTAATGACTTTCAGAATGTCATCCTGTATTTAGGTTTTATACCTATTGCTATCAAACCGTCTTAAGACAATAGATTTTTTTTAGATCCTTCACATGTTGGACTTCCTGGATGGTGCGAGTTATACCATCATACATATTTAGTTTGATGGTGTCTATTCCAGCAATCTCTAAGAAATGATCATCTTCCATAAACATATATCCTCCAGAGACAAGTTTATATTGGTGGAACTACTTTCTCCATGAGGTCATATGCCACATTGTTGTTAAGTCCACAAGTCAGATATCACTGAACCTTTTTCCGCCATCAGCAACTATTGCTGCCTCACTTTATAAAACTTCTCCATCATCTGAGGTACTTGCAATGTATCCCTGAGCACTTGACGACTCAGTATCTTTGCCTTTGACCTTTGTGTTCCTCTTCAAATTCCAACACTCATTTTTGTAGTGTCCCCTTTTATTACACTTAAAACACCTAATATTTTTCTTGCTCTTCAATTTTGATCTACCTCGATTCTGGCTCCCACTTGAGCCATGTTGATCTTCCTCTCATAACTACCAATGCTTCCGCTTGTTGTGAACAAATCAATTTGTCTTCCTTGATTTTGCACCGATTTTAATCTTCCAAAATAGTTGGTGCAATATCACCAAAAACTAGGTAATTCACAAGAACATTATTTGTCAAATTGATGACGAGTTAGTCATAGGAATCAGGTAGGCTTTGAAGCAAAATTTCAGCACATTCATTAGCCTCTATTTTGTGACCTAATGATGTAAGTTAAGAAAATAGAGTATTTAGAATGTTGATGTGCTCTGTCACTAAAGTTTTTCTGAACATTCGTCGAGTGTATAATTTCCTTTTAAGAAAAATTTTGTTATGTAGTAACTTGGCCTCATACAATTTAGTCAGATGATCCCTAATTTCTTTTTCTGTCTTCTTCTCCTTTATAGTAGACAATATCGCATCTATATGTACTAGATGAAGATTTGCAATTGCATTTTCGTCCATCTCGTTCCAATTATTTTCACCTGTTAGTTTCATCGGCCTTTCACTGATAGCCTCATGACAATTATCATTTCCCAAGATGGCCTTTATCTTCAGCTTCCATAGTGAGAAATTACTGTCGTTGAACTTTTTAATCTCAAATTTTGCTATCATTGCTTCATTCATAGTCTATTTATGAGCAAAAATAACTCCCACTATTTTTTATAAATAGTAACCATACGTATGAACAGTTCACCATACCTTACGTGAAAATAATCTTATTTATTTTCTTATATGGAGGATCCACTATAACAGTGGCAACCACAGAGCATATGATAAATAGATAATAACATACTTAAATAGGCTCTAATTCCAATTATAGAGCAAATAGACACAAGATAGAAACAAAACTGTAACAAATAATTTGAGATGACACATAATTTTACATAGGAAAAACCCAATACGGTAAAAAATCACAAACAAGGAAGAAATGATTTCACTATGAAAAAAAAATAGGTGTTACACTTTCTCTCTATATAGTAAGGATAATATATTAAGAGGAGAATACTAATATCATAACTCTCTATATATCTCACAACTCTCTCTATATATATAGGATTATTCTTTTCTTGGTTGTGAGAAATGAGGTTTTAAAGTTCTCTATTTATAGGAAAGGATGAAGGACTTAATTGCAATTTTCAAAAGACTAAAATGCAAATACAAAAATATTTTTTTCCTTTTCTTTGGTTGGCCACCTAACATACACCAACCATACCAACCATATACCAACCCTTTGACAAAAATTACTTACTCCGTTCGATTTATTTGTTAGTGAATTGACCATCAGATTAAATATTTTATTTCCAGCTAATTTCGGTTGTTATAACTATTTCGGTAACTTAACTTCAAATGCAATTTGTTAAATGTATTTTTTATGGCAATTAATATTATTGATCATTAGATCTTATTGGAGAGGATCCTCATCACCCTAAAATATATAGGTTTTTAAATTTGGGTAAAAATTTGATTGGTTTTAAGGGATGGCCATACAATTTTTCTTAGTAGAAGGAGAATCATGTAAACCATTCTTTAGGAAAGGAGAGCAAATTATTCTAATTTTAAATATGCAAAATACAATTTTGGTTCCTTACATATAAGAAATTTCTCAATTTCATTGTTTGTAACATTTCTTTCTCAATATGGCCCATCACATATAAGATATTTTTTAATTTAGTCCCTCATATATAAATATTTGTCAATTCAGTCCTTGACAAATAAAATCTTTACAAATAACGACTGCCATATTTTTAAAATGAACATATTTTTTTTAGGATATTGATAAGAATTGAAAAATATCTTATATAGTGAAAAATCAAATTGTGAAGGAAATTTTATAAAATAATAACAATAATAATAAATAGATATGTATTATATAAATGAGGAACCACAATGAGATTTTACTCCGTTTAAAAATTGAGATTGAAAATAAAGGAATAAATAATTCACCAAAAATAAAGAGAGGAATATACCAATTTTTTCCTCTGTCAACTTGGTCAAATTCAAGGTGATGAGCATCAAGTTGAACAAAAGACTAACTTGGGCCAATGAGTTCCATCTGGGCTTATTGTAACACCCATATTATAGAATTTATTATAAATTTCAATTAAAAATATTATAAAGTGAGAATTATGAAAGATGCATTAGAATGTCTAAAACATAATAGTATAATTAAAGATAACAGAAGTTCATACATCCATTTGTTCATATATTTGTATAGATAATTCAACAAAACTAGGAGATGGGGTATTAAGCCTATCGAAATTAAGCCTAATATTAAGGACTAACTCATGATTTGAAAAACTAGTAAAATTTATGCCTTCATATGACACAAACATAAGTACTATGGCGTGTAAGGCCATATCACATCTTACAACAATGATCTTAATAACAAGCGTTTCCCAATTGATGGGATAAATACCCATTTTGCTCGGACTTCAAGAGAAATTTGGTTATTCGCCATCTAAAAACATCATTAATACAATGGTAAGAATAGTTTCTTAGTAACATGAAAAAGCATATATGATACTCGAAATATCTATGGAATAAATTATGATTTTTATGAAATTTTTATGGATGTCAGATATCATAACATACAAATATGCATTAGCAAACAGATGGCAAATAAAGGTACACAATGTCCTTAACCATTAGGCATTAAGAGGTCATATATGGGTTATTTGAGTCTCACAAAGCCCAATATATGATTGTCATACCCAGGTGATTGAGTCTCATGAACCCCAGTGTATGATACTTGACTGGCAAGCGCGACCCTACCTTTAGTTGAGGCATCCCCCAGCGGGTACCCAAGACAAAGTCATACAATATAATCTTTATCTTAATATGTCATCCAAGCCTTCATGTGATAGATAAGATTAGTTTGAGAGAGAACTATTAAGATTTCTTTTGAACACTGATGTTCTTATAATAGTTAGGAATCCATTTGGTGTCAATTTAATTCAAGATATTTCCAGCAATGATACATTCTTGTCCTCTCTTGATTTCTTGGGACCCTTTAAGCAGCACAGCCTATCATTGATCTTAGAATTTAAGTTATGGTCTAAGAAGTGTAATAACACCATTTTTCCTATAATCATTTAGGCACTATCAAGATTAATGGGATATAATACCTTGTTAAGGAATTCATTGACAATATATTTTAAGGCGGCATAGCCAGCCATTATCAAACGGTTCATAATTTATATTAAGGTGGCATAGCCAGCCATTATCAAATGGTACATAATATATATTTAAGCAGTATAGCCAGTCATTATCAAATGGTACATAATATATATTAAGGTGGCGTAGCTAGCCATTATCACATGGGATTCTAAACTATCAGTAAGTACATAGTGTGTAGGAATAGTTTAATCTCACAAAGAATAGTTATCTTCTCAAACAATCATATTGTCAGCCCATCAAATAAAGTTGAAATGCACAATAATATAGGCAATTATAGTGCATAAATAATAAAATATTCATGTAAGGATACATAATGCACAACAAAATTCTTATTGTATAGTTGTTATGGCTTACATAATATTTCCCTAGATATTTCAAAATATCTACTTAGGCTCAATCTTCTCCAATTCTACCCTTCTTAGACCTTGAATGGACTCATGGAAGGTTATGGTAACAAAATTTCAAGATAAATGACCATAGACCAAAATGGTATTACCATGAAGACCATTCCAGAAGAATAAGAAAAAGAGAAGAGAAACTAGAGTATGTTAAATCATGTTACCTGGATACACTCTTCTTTCTTGTAATTCTCCTAAAGTTGCTTCCTTCCTTCTTCTTTCTTTCCTTCTTGACCTAAGTATGGAGTGGAGAGGTGAGAGTGAGTGCAATGGGTATGGGGAGAAATGAAAGGAATGGTGTGAAGAATAGGGGTTAGGTGTGGGGTATTTAAAGAGAATTTGGTCTCTAGGATTTAACCACATATTTTTAATCCAATGGTTAGGATATAATCTTAAATCATAAATATCTAAGATGTAATTATGGTGTGGGCCCCAAAAATATTCAATATTTTATTATAGTGTGGGCCCACATGTTAAGATAATGTCACGTGTCCCTCCTTGTGAATTTACCATTTCACCCTTAGCATTTTTCAAAAAAAGATCATTTTGCCCCTATGCCTTAAAACTAAGTTTTAGGTTGTTTTCTTTAAATGATTCAACTAGGCATATTTATTCTTGTTTAATTCTTTCTGATTTCTCCTAAATAATTTAGCTTATATTAAAATCACTAATTTAGGGATGTTATACTGATTACCCATTCTATGCCTAAGAAGATTCAAACCATAGTTGTCCAACAACTTAAAGTGCACTCAAACCATTTAGGGTCCAAGCTTAACTCTTATATGGAGCCTAAGTTTAAGTGGGGCAATTTGATCATATGCTATAATGAATGCAATGAGAAAACTCAACAATGCATATGATGAAAGTTGAAATAAGTATTTTGATTATTGGTTTAAGTCTAAGCTAGGTAAAATATATTGGATTGAAAGTCTAAGATAGGTAAGTTAAGTAAGTCACATTGGATTGAAAGTCTATGTTAAGTGAATTTCTATGCATGTTTTTCCAAATTAGGTGAGTAATTAGGTGAATCTTGGATTTATACCAACAAAGTTATTCTTAGCTATAAATTCAGAACTCATTAATGAGAAATGCAACATTAAATGCTTTGAAAATTGGCTTAGCCTCTTATCCCCGATTCTTATCACTCACTTTCTTCTATTCTAGAGTATGATGAATCAAACCTAGTATTCTTGAGTTTGGCATGCAATCTTATTATTCAAAAGTGCTAGTTGTTCTATCTTTTTATTTTTTTTTTCATTTACTGTGTTTTGGGATTGTTCAATCTGAACCTCTTGTAAGCACATCACAAGGCCTCTATCCACAATCTTGCTTTTGCCTTTAGCTGTTTGATAATGAGAAAGAGAAATCCAAATTTGGTTGTGCACCATTCTCATCAAAAGAAATGGACATATGAGAGAGTAAGCTAGGTCTCTATCATAATCATTGGACGTGAGAGTGTATATGCTGTGTGCAACCGATGGGGTTAATGTCACGTACTTCACGTTCATCATCAAGAAAACACAGAGAAGAGGCAAATGTGAGAGTCGCTAACCGCTTGTAGATCTAAAGAGGCAAATTTGTCATATATGAAAATAATAACAAAATATATACATATACAAAGAGAGTCATTAAAACCAGTAGATCAAAATTTAATCTCTCTGTGCGTAGATACACATGCTTTTACAAAGGAAAGATAATTTTTTTTAATTTCTTTTTTGTAAATACACTAAATTCTAAATCCTAAACCATAGCACAATAAAAAAAAATTTTAATTTTTTTTGTAATTTACATAGCACAGAACACCCTATTATTCTTTAGACACATCAAGAAAAAATCAACATTGACTGTTAAAACTAAAATTTCTTATTAATGTAATAAAAAATTTACTTAAAAATTAAATATATGTAATATTAATTGTTAATATAAAAAGGGTTAGTTAATAGTTCATTATATAATCTCTCAAATATATAAAATTTCCTCTCACTAAATGAACACGTTCCCCAAATTTCTTAAAATTAGAATGACAATTGGGACTTGGTATGAGTATAAAATTGGCAAAATTAAGATATGACATATATATAATCCATCTTAGGCTGTTTTACTTTTAATCTTATGAAGCTAAATAAATGGATAGAAGAAAAAAAAAACAAGGGGAGAATAAGAATTACAGCAAAGAATAATTTAAAAAAAAAAAAAAAAAAAAGCATGATCATGTGTTAGTACTTTAGAGTATATAATATAACAAAGTAGCCTGTAATTAAGGAAAGAGAATTAATAAAGTAAACCTTGAAACTGCCAAGAGGCTTCCAAGGCCAATCAGTGAGAATGCCTGGTTTAGATGCCATACGAGGAATTCTGATCGTAACAGATGGATTCAAAGGGTTTATATAGTGCTTTTCTTATAGACATGCTCATCCGTAAACCGTACTGCGATAATCGCAATAAAAAATAAAAGTTGTAAAACAGTTGGAACGGCTTATTGATGGTATTTTGAGCCATATACAAAAAGGGTTGAACAAACATTAAGCTAGATCAGGTTTTAGTCACTCAGTGATCTAACTTAGGGTTGGCATCAGACTAATATTTTTAAATTGATGATCAGATTTGAGTCAAGTTAGGTTATGTCAAACCAATTTTCTTGAACAAATTTTATAAATTAGATTTTAGAAATTTTTAAAAGAAAAAACAAAGTTTGATTTATATTTAATAAATGAGGTATCTGATTCCCATATTAATAACCATAGTCTATATTCATTATAAACAAAAAATAACCATTTAAAAAAGTGACCAATTTAATAAAATAAAATAATTGAAAAATTTGAAATAAGGTAAGTAAAAACGGAAAAGTAAACATGATGTGGTATGACCAACTCTATACCTTGACCCGGGGATTTGGATTTCTAATAGTTTTAAAAAAGGAACCGTTGGTCGTAAAATCACACATTTCTTTAGATTTAAGTTATTTGATCAAAATTTAAAATTTTACCGTGTATAATTATCAAAATTAATATAAACTGTCACATCACATATTTCTTTTAAAACGAACTATTAGACCCTTATATTTTTTACTAAACATAAAGAATTTGAACTCAACCCAAGACTCAATCTAACTTAAGGACTAAGTCTCGCATAATAGATTGGGTGGCCCCGTTGAACCTTCATAAATATACACAATCTCGGGTAAAGGACCTTTGATCACTTTTAAAGAAAACTTGGTGATTAGGGTAGGATGAATGAGACAGAAAAGTTTATAGATATGGATGCGGCAAAACCGTGGTTTTTAATATTAATTATATATAAGTGAATAGCTAAGCCCCGTTTTCATTTTAATTATGAAAAGAGTTTCGGAAAATGTGCAATATCCCTAATATTTCCAATATTTTAATAAAAAAATTATTGTACTCCGACTGAGTCGGGGTTCAGTAATTTATTATTAAAAAACATAAAATAGAAGAATTTGGATTAAATCCAAGTTGTCCTTTTAAAAACTTTTGACCTCTTGAATTAATCCAAGTTCAAATAAGCGTAGAATATGCGTGCAATACTTTTTACACTTTAGCATTTAAAAGAAGCATATATATTTTTAAATGCATATGACTCAAAAGCCACTTTTTGAATCTAATATTATAAAAAGATAAAATTTCAAATCCTATAACAATAAAAGTATTACAATTATTACTGTATTTAGGGGAGTCTTGAATGTAATGAAAATCAAGACATTCTTTTATTTTATTTTTTAAAAAAAATGAAAAAGCAGACTGGCTTGGCACAATACCAGAAAATATTTTTAAAAAAAAATTATTGCATGCTTGTTCTGTAATTAATTCATTTGTTTTTGGAGGACTTATTTGGGGAAAGCTAATATATCCCGATTTCCAATTCTATTGCGTTGTAGGTTTTTCTCTTTTGGCCATTAAATAATTGTGGGTTTATTCTCAAATATACTTTTGTAATTTGGATATGCTGCTATATGCAGTAATGATGCGTAAATTTTGAACGGTTAGAATCAAGATTATTAAATTCGCGATTCTAGATAGACTCGTGAGGGGCATGTAAACTTATAACGTAGATTCGTAAAAATTTACCTCTATTAATAAATTGAGAAAAATTTATATGTGAGGGACTAAATTAATAAAAAAATTCTACAAGTGACTCAATTGAGAAGTATTTTATTTGAGAGACCAAAATGAGAAATAAATTTTATAAGAAATCAAATTAATAAATAACCTATTAGTGAGAGACTAAAAGAGATTTTATTCATTTGGCCAAAATAAAATTCAAACTATAAAAAAAAATGGTGGGCATTATTAATAATGATGTTATTTGTGAAGGAAGAAATTAAAAAAAATTCATATAAGAGACTAAATTGAAAAGAAATTCTATGTAGGAATATATTTAAAATAATATCTTACCTGTGAGGGATTAAAATGAAAAATAAATTTTATAAAGGATTAACTTTAAAAAATACCCTACAAGTGAAGGACCAAAAAAAATTTTACTCATTTGACCAAATTAAAATTAAAATTTGTATATATATAACTTCTGTCATATATAAATTGAACATTATCATGGCTAAGTGGTTTGTTTAGCATGTGAGTTCGAATTCTGGTGGAGCGGAAAGTAATTTATTAACTTTAAATGTAAAATTTGAAAATGGAGACGGATATATTAAATTATTAATATATTAAAATTTCAATATATCATGCCAAAATCATAAGCAAGAGAAAATTTACTTCTTTTTCTTCACATGGTAAAATTTTCCCATGATCTCCACTTCTAAATATTAATTTAATTTTTATAATTAAAATTTAACTTAATTTCTCTTTTTTCTTTTTTTTTTCTTTTTTTTTTAAAAAAACTAACATGCAATCTTTATATCTTTACATATCATATACTAACTACAACCAAAATATGATGAATATATCATTTTAAAATTAAAATATAACAAATGTAATATATCATATCTTAATTAAAGAGTATATTTATTATATGTCAAATTAAAACTTTAATATCAAAAGTTTAAGAAACTAGATTGAAGTCAAATCCTTGTTTAGGCATGTCATTAAAAGGAAAATTCATGTGAAAGTAATATTACCTGAAATGCAACGCCTAGAAACAAGATGACAAATGCTCTTTATGCTTGCGCCACACTTTTTAATATACCGACATGTTTCAAATTTTATATACATTAATGTTTTTGGGGTACCAATTTTTTTAGCAGCATTCGCTTATAGCAGGATATATAAAAGAAATAGAAAATTGAAAATAATTAAGCATCTTCGCCTCTTTGGTTTGGTATTTATCATATTTAGCAATTTTTATTTTCTGGTTAATTGTTTATGCGTTTAATTGGGGTATGAATATATATGGAGTGTTTGGTGAATCCAATGGATGAGAACTTTGCAAACGGTGGCTGATATACCTATCATCTTAGCAAGGACTGAGAATTTGACAACATGGAGAGTAGGTAGCGAAACAAATTCAGTGCATTAATCAAGAGATCTAACAATTAATATTGAACTAATTGTATATATTTGATGAGAAAAATATATTTTTGTCCCTCATTTATCACAAAATTGTCATTTAGTTCCTCACTCATTAGAAAATATTACACTTGGTTCTCCACTTTTCAGAAAATTACTAAATTTAATCTTTCTGTCAAACCCTAAACCCTAAATTTAAGATATTAAATTTGGTCTTTTTTAAAAAATTATAGACCAAATGTGACATTTTTTAATGAATAAGAGATTATTTGAGCATTTCAATGAGTGAGAGACCAAAATAAAAATGTTATAATAAGTGAAGGATCACAAGTGTATTTTACTCTAAATTTGATAATCCTAATTAAAATTGAGTAACCTCATGGGTTCATAAATTTTTATATCAACGGCATGCAATGTTAGAGTTTAATGCAATGACTTATATTAAATAAGTTGTACAATCCAATGAAACAAGGCTCAATTCATGTCCCCAAATGCAGCAAATTCAAATCCTTAGGTAGAAATCACAGAAATGGAGCAAAGTATAAAGAATATATAAACTGGAGAAGTCAGTGGAAGAAAATAAAAAATTACTAAATTATAAAAATATATTTTAATAATTATAAATAATTTAAAATTTTAAGTTTATGTAGAAATAATAATATTATGGTAAATAAATTAGCGATAATATTATAATTCAAAGTAAGAATTAAAGTGAGGAATTATGATTTTCCTTAATTATTATTAGTATTGTCGTTAAATTACTAGTTTGATTACTTTTTAATTTAACTTTTTTACATTTAATTCAATCATCTCATATATATGATAATTTTTTTAACTCTAAGCCTACTAAATCCATGGCACAAAAGACCCACAGTACTCTTAAAAAAGTATGAATGTGTGTGTGTGTGGGTGTTTCCTGTGAATGGGAGTGTTGATTTAGTGTATAATAGTCTTTTATCATGCATGAAGCCCCATTCATAGAGGATAAGTCTTCAAATCCCACACTTAAAAATAATTTTTATATAAATATTTAAATAAGGCATTCATATTAATTAAATAACATACATGTTTAATGTCTTACATTAAAATATTTAATGAAAGAAATGTACTTATATATGTACTTAGAAAACAACGAGTTAAACTTTTGAAGAAATGTACTTTAATCTTAAATATAAAATTTATATCTATTTCATATATTTTTTGGGCCAATCTCCATATCATTTTTGCAAAACAAGAAACCCGAATTCATAACAAGCAGAATTAGTTTGAAACATTCAGCGTACTAAAAAAGTCGAATATAACAAATCGATTAATAGTTTACAGCTAAAAAAAATTATCACACTGATATGGGACCCACAAATTAATATTTTGGCATTCCACTCCATTGGTTTTTTATTTTTTTCTTGTGAAAAACACAAGGTCCAGGGCTTTTTCTTTTGTCCTTAAAAAAACTAATATGTTACCATGAGATATGTCATTTTATATGCTTTTCTGTTTTTTTTTTTTTTTTTTTTTTGTAACAGATAGGTGCTGGTTGTGTCATGTTCTTGTGGTGGCATTAAGCCTCACCTAAGTAGGAAGTAAACGTCCATGTGTGATGTGTCAACTCATAAGGTTTCTTTAAAAGGCAGATGTGACATTGTTTGGAATGGAACATGCTCCGCGGTGGCTTTAAGCCTTACATTAATAGAAAGTAAACACTACCAAAAAAGGATACTAACCACGGCTTTTTTTTTAGTTTAACCATAGTTATACTTATGGTTGAAGTCACTAACCATGGTTGTGAAAACCATGGTGGAATCAACCATGGAGACAGCTTTATCATGTTTTTTTCGACTATCAATATATCTATAGTTGAACCATAGTTTGACTACGGTTGTAAAAATGTGGTAAAAGCATGTCTTAACCATGGTTTAACACAATCATAGTTAAGACACACTTAACCACAATTTAAAAAAAACCATGGTTACATTGTTGTGGTTTTAACCATAGTTTAGAAACTATGGTTAAACCATCGTATGACCAAGGTTTTTGTTAAATTGTGATTGAATTATGTTTTAACCATAGTTATGTTAACCTTAATTAAGACCAAGCTTTAACATGGTTTTCTCAACCATGGTTAACCATGGTTCTAAACCGTGGTTAAGTCATTTTTAAATGTTGTTAGATTACATATCAAAACATTAGTAGCATTTTTAACCGCTGCCAATAAGTTTTTTTTTATTCAAAATATATTTTTTGCCTTGTTTACAACCTTTTTTTTTTGTCATAAACCTTTAATGCCATAAATAACAAGAAACCAACACATTCAACCAGGCAACAATATTACATAATAACATAGAACTCTCCAAATACATACATAAATTGTAACACATTCCAACTAAACATAATCCCTATTCCATACATAGACTCCTTCGAGTACATACTAACCTATATATAAGTGTTAATCTAAACTACTTGTTAAAGGCATTGGAATGCGAATAATGAATTGCTTCGCTTGATGATATGTGTCCACTATTTTGATCACTTGAAACCTAAATTTGAAATTAGAAAGTAAGAGATAATAATATAACAAAGACTATGATACATGAAAATATAAATGAAGTAAAGAAAATCCTAAAGATTACTCTTGAATTTTGTAAACTAGCAAGCTCAAGTGGCACTTAGCCACAAAAAATTCAAAGAAGAAAAGTCATCTCTGCTTCTATTTGCTTTTTTTAGGCATTATTTTCTGTAATCTAAGCATAATTTTCCATCATTTTTTGCTTGAGCATTTCTAGCTCACTTTGCAACTCATTGTAGGAAGGACCTAAGGATGGGCCTGCATATCCACTTCCATGGCGTCCAAATATCTGAGTTGGACAAACACCTAACCCAAATCCATGCTTCCTATGGATTTGAAGGCAAATGTAACAATTCTCAAATTACAGTCAAATATCTATTTTATTATTCATCAAAATGGTCTTACCATCTTAGCTTTCTTTCGTATAAGGGTTTTAAATCCATTAGTGTGGGGAATTGTTAACATCTTTCAATTCTGTTTATTTTTTTCAGTAATCACTTGGTGATCAAATAGAACATATTAGTATAGTCAGCTAAGATTATATATAACTCTAAAAAAAGAGTTTTATTACCTGAATCCTTTAAGAAAGTCTATAATCTATGAAAGTTGCCCATTGATCCTTGTCTATATTCTCAATGGCATCTTGAAGTAATTCTTCCCAAGTGTGAGTCCCATCATTCTTATATTGGTCACACCATCTAATAGATTGTAGTACATATATCTTACAGACATCATCATTAAGTATGGACTTAGTCTAGAGAATAAAATATATCGGTTAGTGAATGGTACTAAACAATGGAGAAAAAATGAAGAAAGTGGCATCACCAATATAGTATCTCTGTACATCTTATTTTCATAATCAATAGGTACAAGCCTCTAATCCATATAGCTGATTGGAAATGCACCAAAATCCTTAGCAACAATGCCTAAAAAAACACCCAATAACCTATTTCCATCTACTTGTAAGCCATCTCAATATTCATAGTTAAAGCAACACACAAAAAACATAATCAGTAATATTAAAAATACTACTTAGATAAGTGTAAATTTAATTCAAACTTTGGAAATATAATTTTTAAATGTTAAGATTGGAATGACTTACTATCATAGGTAATAACCTCCTCTTTGTCACCCAAATCATACAGGTCATGAGGCTTTAAATGGACAATCAAACTCAAAGTCTTATCCAACTTATCGTCTACAAAATATACTTGTTGAGCTTCTAAAACTTGAATGTATGGCTTATCATCTTAATGGTCACTCATGTGTATCAATTGTGAGAAGTTGATGGACTTGAATCCTAAGTCGTCAGTTATAATTCCTTTAGGATTGATCGAATTAGCCTACATACATTTGAATAAGGTAACCATGAATCCACCATGATAATTTAATTTAATGATGTCTACCAATTTTCCATAATATGACACACCTTTAAAAATGACAATTTTTTAGTACTTCTCATACCTTTTATACAAATTTTGTAATTCATCCTTAAGTAAGTCCTAGAATTCTTGTACACCACTATTTAACGTTTGGTTTAATGTTGGAGCTAGACCATCCCTTTCATTCACAACTTTATTATCATTGTGAACCCTAAATGCATCTCAAAGCATGTTGTGTATAAGGTTGTCCCTACCAATTGATTCATCTCTTACTTGTGGCCTTACTTGAAGTTCTATCTCATGAGATGCTTCATTAGTTCTTTCCCCATGCCTAACCTAAAAAGTGTATCCTTGTGGGAAAGGTTTAATAATCAAGTGGTCACACACAACTTCCCTAACTTGTCATTTCTTAAACTTATAATTAGGACATGGGCATATTATCTTACCCCTAAAACTCTTATTTGTAAATGCAAAGTCTAAGAATTCATTCAATCCCTCTAAATATTTAGGTGTATTTCGAGGCCTAACAATCCAAGACTTTGAATTTGCAAATAAGAGGGAAAAAAAATGGGTCACCAAAGTCAAAAATCAAATTCTTCAACATACATCTCTTTGTAGTACAACGAGGAAAAAAATTAATACTATAACTTTTGTTTACATATGAATAGTTGCAAACTTCAAAATCTGCAAAGATCATATATATACAACTTAAATCAATCAAACATACAACAAATTGTTAACCTAAACTAAATGTTCAAATCATTTAAATATAAGTAAATCCAACTCATGTAAATGTAATGAACTTACCTAAACAAAATAACACTACAATTCACAAGACAATGTTAACATTAAAACATAAAAGTAATGCAATCAACAAAACCCAAAGAACAAGAGGGAAAAAAATGATAAAAGTTCCCACTAAACTGATAGTCCTAATCATAAGGAAACATAAAAATACAAAATAATGTATACAACAAAACATAAAATTAAAAAAATTAATAAAAATTCAAAAATGAAATAAATATAAAATAATAAAAAAGAATATAAAATAAAAAATAGAATATGTAACAAAAATAGAATAAAATAAATAAAAAATAATAAAAAAGAAAAATAACTATATAAAATGAAAAAAACAAGAACAATCATCTTTATGAGCTTTAAATTTGCATGACGAAAAGGTAAGAAAAATATTCAATAAAAGAACACAATAATGGTAAAATAAAATGAAAAGCCCAACATTAATACAATAGAATGAATGTTGTACATAATCAGAGAAAACCTTAAAAAAATCATTCATTTGCCTCAAACAATCAAAATAGCATAAGGGAGGTAAATATACTAACCTGTAGCAAGAAAAATGGTGTGTAATGGTAGGGTGGGGCATCACTGGCAAGGTTTGACAATGGCTAAAGGTCACCAATACAAAAGGAGGTCGCCGGTTGCTAAAGGAGTTAAGATAAGGAGGAGCGTCACACATAAGAGAGCTTTAAAAGGGGGAGAAAATTTCGCAGCTAGAGCTTTTGGGGGACAAGTCATGTTTTGATAGAAAATATAGGGGCCTAACAATGGTTCAGCCCCAACCGTTGTTAAGTCCACAAATGTGGCTAGGCCATGTTCTGGGAACATGGCCTAGCCACTGTCCATGACAAACATGGTTAGATCACGTGTGAGGTGACCTAGCCACAATTTAAACAAAACAATGGTTGAGGCACCTATTAAACATGGCCCAGTCCACATTTATGGATAACCACAGTTTAATAAAACTATGGCTAGGACAATGTCTCAACCATGGTTCAGACAAGGAGCCGTAACCACATTTACACAAAATTGTGGTCAGGACACAATGTAATCACCATGGTTATAAAAAGTCAAGGTTAGGACTTGATGTCTTGACCACAGTTTAATAAAATCATGGTTAGGACACGATGTCCTCATCATGGCTTTACTTAAACTTGGTTAGGATTATATAGGTATAACCACGGTTTTATTGGAACCCACAGTTTCATGTTACCCATGCTTTAGACAATATGGTTCAAATAACATTAGATTTTTTATATTCTATTATAACCACAGTTTTAGTAAAATTGTGGTTAGGTCAAGGCTTGCCATGGTTTTATTAGAAACGTGGTTGTTCTTATAATCTAACCACACTTTAATAAAATGTGGTTAAGGCTTAGTTTCACTATGGTTGTTAAAACCATGGTTATCCTCCATTTATTCAGTAGTAAAATGTGTGTGTGTGTAAGACAACTTTTAAAGGACATTAATGGTTAAAGTTGTGTAATTTTACCTAAATATTTGGAAACGACATTTAGGTAGATTATGATTGATGATTTAACTCTTGAGTTTAGTGCATTCTAAGAAAAGTTTCACTTAAATGTTTGAAGACAACCTCTAACTATGATTAGAACTAAAGTTAAGATAACCTTTAGAAATAGATAAATTTTTAGTGAGTAAAATTATCAGAAAATGGAATTGAACTATTTCACTTCAAGGTTAATAATGAACTTAATAACTCAATTATCTTCACCTCAACTCCTAATCAGCTTAATCTAGAGTAATGTTTTCAGTCTTTTTCTTTTTTATTAGGGACTTTAAGAGTCTTAGCGTAGCTTATTGTTCAATTTATGTTTTATTATATTTGCTTTAATTCTTAGTGACTGGATTTATCCGAGTCTATATAGGTAAATAGTTGTACTAATCCATACTTTTGTATAAATTGTATATTTGTTAAACAAAAATTTAATACTAAGAATAATAATGTTAACACCTTAACGTTATAAGAACAATAATGGATTTTTTTTTTTTTATTACAATTTGACTCATACATTTACGGTTCATCACTTTCTAAATGAGTTTTGAGGGTTATTAGGTGGGCTTAGTTCTTGGCATTATGGGGAGGAAAAAGTACAGTTTTGGAGCTTCAAAGGCAAGAGGTAAGTTGGGGTTTTGATACACCAAAATTTGTGAATCTAACTAACACGAGATATAAGTAGAACCATCATCTGTACCTAACTGAATGATGGAATCAATACCTTCACCAAAGTAGAGTAAGTCCATTCAAATTACAAATTTAAATTATTAATTCATTTACCTATTCCAAAACCTTTGATTATATGATCAATTCATTCATGACCTCCTACCTAAATCTTGACAATATGTTCCCTTACAGTACAAAAGTAAAGCACTTTGAAGATTTTATAATAGTTCAAATTTCAACAATAAAGTGGGGAGAGTTCCACTCTCTATTTTTGTATAATCACATAATACACAATAGGGTGGGTGATCTTGCTTATGGACAAGTAGAGCCACTCTAGAATGCAAAAATTGGTTACATTTTAAGGAAAGAATAGCCTTGGTAGTGGATAATGAAAGGCATGACCAATAAACCTTAACTTATGCCATTTGACTAGCTTGTAACTATTCCTATAATCTTTTAACATATAAAAATGATAAAGGGTTGAGTGATGACATTCAGTAAGCAAATGGGAAGAGACAAGCGATGACATAAGAGCTTTTCCAAAATATAGTTTCATAATCTCCTAAACATTAAGGAGTTTGTATCATCATATCATAGTGAGAATAAAAATAGTAAAGTTGAAAATCATGTATACACATAGCATAAGTGTATCAATTGAAACAAGCAATAAAAAGTAATCAATAAAGAGTATCAATTATTATTTGCTTAAGTAGACCACTATAGTGAAAAAAGAAAATAGTAGTGTTCTCACAATATGCATAAATTCACAATATAAATCAAGTAAACTTGTAATGCAATTAAAAAAAGTC
This sequence comes from Delonix regia, assembly GCA_037074485.1. Classification (NCBI taxonomy): domain Eukaryota; kingdom Viridiplantae; phylum Streptophyta; class Magnoliopsida; order Fabales; family Fabaceae; genus Delonix; species Delonix regia. The sequence goes on from CM073459.1 coordinate 13,163,890, forward strand.
ATGTATCACCATAAAACTAGTAAGGATGTAAAGCATCTTGATATAACCAACTTGAACGCAAGCACAAAGCACAAAGCACAAAGCTTGTGACACTTCAAAACTTGAAGTGTGACCCATGCATAACAAAGGGAAACTTTCATTTCTTCCAAGCCCAAACTTCCAAGAACCTACACAATTTATGTAAGCTAAAAACCCTTAGGCTCCATATGGTATTAAGAATTGGAATTCAAATGTATAATTATAATTCCAATTCTAATTTTGTTAGAATTGGAATTGATTTAGAATTTTAAAAATTATGTTTGGCTTAAATAAAGAATTAGAATATAGAATTGTAATTCCAAAATTAATTATAATTTTCTTATTTAGAATTTTAAAATTTATGTTTAGACCAAGTAAAGAATTAGAATATTCATTATATATGTTTTTGTATTTGTGTGTCAAGGCGCATGTGCGTATGCATGTGTGTTTATGTTACATTTTCATTATATTTATGTGTGTACATGTGTGTGTTACATATTCGGTATATATGTATGTGCTTGTGAGTATGCGTGTGCATTATGTGTATCATTTGTATATATGTGTAGATTATTAATTAAAAAAATTTTAAAAATAAAAAAATTCAATTATTTTATAATTATATTAATATTAAAATTTTAAAATATAACATTCGAAGCTAAATGTTAGTAATGATTTTTAAAAATATAAAGTGTTGTGTTCGAAGCACAAGAGTCTCACTTCAATTATAACATTTGGAATTGTTTTTGAGGTCAAGGATAAAAATTAAAAATGACTTTCAGTAGTTATAATTCAATTCCATGGAGTTGGTGTGTTGAATTAGAGATGCAACTCTACCCAAACAAAAAAATTAGAATTGTTGGGTCTAATTCCAATTCCATACATGAATTCTCAGCCCAATTCTTGACACAAACGATCACTTATGGTAATTAACAATAAAAGTTCTCCATAACTAACTTTTATGTAATTATATATAGTGTAAGTTCATGTAGAAAATTCAACAGAGTCTATCTTAAAAGTTAAACCCTCTAAAACTTTTACAATTACTTGTCATCTCAACTAACAAATTAAACAAAGAGAGTTCCACTCTTAAATTCAAACGAAACATAATCCATACGGAGTGGGTGATCCTAACTGTGTTCATTGTGAAAGTACTCAATAGTATAAAATTTTGTTACAAATTACAACATATTATAGAATATGACATATAAAATACACATAGCCCTCGCAAATAAAGGCATGGCTTGCCAAGGAAATCAACTCTCACTAGTTGGTTTTAATACCTAATTCAATGCTACTATCTAAAATGTCCAACTGCTCAACAAGACAAAGAAAATGCCAAAAATAACATTTTTTTTAGTAATGCACTTCAATAAAGAATCCAATAATGATACCAAAAAACTTAAAATTGTGAGAATATGTGATTATCAAGAAAAAAGAACTCAATAAATCATAAATAGGTGAGTATAGATATAACAAAATGAATTTCAAGAAGAATCACGTGAGTTGAAACTCATTTTTTCATGGTAGCATTAAAAGATGGGATATAATCAATTAAAGAAGGCTATTCAGGGCAGGGACTATCATGGAATGAACTAATCCATCGTGGAACACAAACCATAGGTTAATCATAATTCTAGCAAGGTACACAACCATTGAGGGTATATAATAAATCCATCATGAGTCTGCAACTCATGCCCTATCAACCTTCCTTCCATGTGTGACGGTCATTACATAGGGCAAGTATTTCCTATAACCCTGCTAATTAGGTATTTCAAAGGTGTACCAAGGGCTAACAGGACTATTGTTAGCCATAAATTTTCATTACTAGTCCTTCCTAAAAGTAAAATGCAACCATTCTATATGGAATCATTTCCTTTCATCTCATAACCATCACATGCATAAATTCATAGAAATATTATACTAAACAAAGAAAATGAATCCATTGATTCAACGTACATTTCAAGGAAAAAATATCATTTGATTTGTCTTTTGAGGGTACAAGAGCAAAATGAACTTCTCAAAAGTGGCAAGTTTAATCCCTTCATAAAATCCAACTAAAATTGTAAAGAAATTAAATAAAGTTTTTAAACAATCAAAAGAAATAGAAATAAAAAAACATGCATATATATATATATATGGATGTTATTTACTCACCTATCAACTACATAGCAACAAACATCTCAAACGCCCTTTATCTCGTTTGATCTTGAACGTTCTCAGAAGTAACTAAAAATATTCAAAATATATATTACATTATTAACTACCCCATTATTACTCAATAAAATTATATTGGGAGCCACATTACTATATATCATACTACACCCTTGTGGCAGCCCATTCTCTTTTTAATTGTCAATTCCCACTCTTAGCTCTAATCACCCATGAAATTATTTAAATTTTGTCATATGATATAGTAAAAGAGTTTAGGATCTCACTTTTAGAAGGGCCGAAATAGAACTACTACAAGTTCCCCACTTAATTATTTTAATTGATTCAGCCTCCTTATGAGTTGACTTTACCATCACTTTGCCATAGCACCTGTTAATTTTTATTCCTTACACAGCACCATAAAGACATGGCTAACTTAAATTTTTAACTTGCATTAAGTGGCCTACTACTTGAATGGAAATTCTTTTACAACATGCCCGATCCCCTTAACTTTTGTTGTTAGATTGTAGGGTTGAAGAGCTTATACAATATCTAGGGAAGAAGAAAAATGGAGCAAAACACACTGCCACCACAAAACTCGCTCCATATAAATAAACAACAATTATGGCAGCATGAATTAGAGGATGTTGCACAGCTTAAACTGACTAGAACAAGGGAGGGGAAAAATGAAATGTTGAGAATTATGTCATTGGGCTTAGAGAGGAAAGGGGAAATTTTGATTTTGCTAGAAAGGGTTGGCACAATACAAAGGAAAGGGAGGAGAAATTGACTTAGATATTGCTCTAGGGTTTCCTTGGATTTGTTCCTATCTTCTAGTGTCGAGAAAGAAAGAAAAGGAAGAAAGAAATAAAGGGAAGGAAATAAAATGAAAAGAAAAAAAATACTTTTTTGGTCCTTTACTTATCACAAAATTATCATTTTGGTCTGTCACTCACGGAAATGTCTAAAAAGATCTCCCATTCATTGGAAAATTTTGCTCTTGGACCTCCACTTTTTAAAAAAGATACCAAAATTTATCCTTCTACCAAACCCTAAATTTTATGTCTAAGGGACTAAATCTGATTTAAAAAAAGAAAAAAAAAATAGGGCACCAAGTGTGACATTTTCCAATGAGTAGAGACTATTTTGGGCATTTCAATAAAGGACCACAATGATAATGTTGTGATAAGCGAGGAATGAAAAAGGTAATTTAGTCCAAAAAGAAAACACAGGTAAGCGAGAGTATGCTAATGTTTGAACATAGGTAAATATGTATAGATTTCTAGAGAGCCACTTTGCTAGCCTCAACCTTGTGTACTAAACCAAATTAATTAAATTTTATTGCATCCTTATTTCAAATATTTTCAATGAATTTATTTAGTTTTTTATTCACCCATGCTCTTATTTTTCCTTTCTTTCTAGGATACTTGGATAATTATTCTGAACTTTATAAAATTTATAAGTGCAACATAGCATAAGAAAGACAATAATTACATAGATAGAGCACACAATTTGGGAGGGTAAGTAACCACAAACGCAAAGCACACAACTCACGAGGGTAAATAACTACTAACGCAAAGCATACTACTTGTGATAAAAAATACACACTGCCCCAGAGTATGTAACTTTCGATAACATATTGAGATCCATGTATGGTGGTTAAAACACATGGCTAGCAACACCTTTGTTAGCTGGGTTTCATATCATAGTGCACTATGGCCAACAACTATCATTGTTAGTTGCAAGGTTCTATACTAGTTAGCTTTACAAAAATCACTTTCAAATATATATATATATATATTTAAAATATTTAAAAGATTCAAAATCATACTATTATCATAGTTAAGATTCAATAATTTGAGTGCAATCTTTATGAACTTATCATTTAAACAAATGAACAATTCAAATAGTTTCCAAATTCAAACAATTCAAACAATGCAAATAATGCAAAGATTTCAATTGTTCCACAATTGAAATTTCATGTACAAAAGTAATCTTAATAGGAAGCTTGTCCCTGAGGCATAGAAGCAATAATTAATGCTAATTTAAATCCAAAGAAACAATATGAAAGTAGAAAGCTAGCATATACAACAAGTCAAAAGTAGTTCTCCCTACTAATTTCTCCTATACATTCCCTTTGTAAGTTGACCCCGGGATTCCCTATAACTCAACCTATAGGCATTGTCATTATGATTTTAGCTATAAATATTAAATTAACAAGTTCCCACCAAGGAAAGAATGAAAGCCACGTCAATCATGGAGCATAACCTATATAGCAACATCAACATACTCTACATGTCTAGCAAATATATTTGGCACACCTAACATGTTGGAGGGTTTGAGTACGATACAAATGACGAAAAAATAAAACAAATCAGCTCTCAAAATGATTTTAAAAACTTATTTATGCAAAAGTCACCACCAAAATTTTTAACAAAAAACCATTTTAAAATAAAAAGAAATGGAAAGGTGATATGTGTAAACAAATATGGGTTTAAGAATATATTTGAGTGTGGAGACAATGTTAGGCACTCCACATCACTCATCCATTGGGACGGCTACCCTAAACTAGTCAAGCTAAATTAATGGAATCTGTCCATAATGTTATCTTGATTACCCACATCAAAACACAAGCAAAATAAATAGAAATAATTAATAAAAAAAGTGAATATTTATAATGGGGGACTTGACCTAGTATGATAACCTAGGGCCTACATATGCAACGATAGAGATCAAAATCCATGTATTTTGACATAGGAATATTTGGCAATTGGTTAGTGATTTTTAATTTTTGTGAAATGAGTAAGACAAAGGAAATCAGTTTGGATTTTAAAAGTAAAAGGCACTTTGATTTTGATGTGTGTTTTGATTACGAAAATAGCATGATTTCACTCTCTGGCGCTTTTCTTTTTCTTTTCTCTCTTTTAGTTTTTTGGATTGTTGAAGTTATGCTTTTTATTTCAATTTTGGAAAAGGAACAAAATTATTAGAGAAAAGGATTTTTTGAATGTTTGAATTTATGTTTTATTTATTTTGAAAGAGTCATGAAATTGATGGAAAAATATTTTGGGTTTTTGGATTTTTAAAATTAGAACTTTTATCTAAAACTATGAAAAGAGAGTGAAATTATAGAAGAAAATAGTTTTTTTTCTGTGCATTTTGGAAATTATAGTTTTAATATTTTTTGAAATTAGAACTCTGTTTAAATTTTTCAAAAAAAAAAATAGAAATTTTTAAAGAAAAAGTATTTTGAGCTTCATGCTTTACACATAACAGGAAAAATAAACTATTTTTGTAGCTTGGGAATTATTTTTACTTTTGTTTTTTGAATCATATGTTAATTTTCCAGAACCTAATGAGACTTAGATCTCACATGGGCTCCATTGGTTTATCCTTAAAGTTCTTGAGGAGACTAATAGTCTAACATGACCATTATTAAATAATAGACTTGAAAATGAATTATTGTTGTGAGTTTTATTTTTGCATTTTAGAAATCAAACATTAACTTTCCTGTACCAAATTGATCAAACAGCGAAAGGTGAGGAACCAAATAAGTATTTCTTTCCTTTTCCATGTGATTAATGATATCTAATTTGCTTATTCAACCTCATTCTCATTGCATTCTAATTAATTGGCCATTGATTAAGGTGATTTGGATTCTCGAATTGAACTTGGAAAAAGGAAAATTGGGGATAGGCCATAGATTGTTTTGGCGAATCAATTGTTCCACTAATGGGATAGTAATATACTTGTTAGTCTTGCATAGTGGAAATATAGGATCTATGCTTAATTTTGCATTTAGTTGATTCCATAAGGAATTTTAAATAGACTAAAGGGAGTATCTATGAATAATTTAAAAGATATTTGTAGATTAAATAGAATCTTACACTAACAAATTGATATTATTACAAACATGTGAAGGGGAAGTTAAATGGATTCCTAAAGAACTCACCCACTTATTCAATGTACTCAAAATATAGCGCTTTACTTTGTTTCTTTAACATGCAATCAATCAAATCATCCTTCCTTAAAATTGATCTGTTTAAATTAGGTTGAAATATTATATTTAAATATTTGGTACACTTTCAATGACAAGTCCTTAAGAGAACAATATTACTGAAACGATATATGCAATAGCGTGGAGTGCTCATAGCGTGTCAATTAGTGTAGGGAAAGTGTTTATACTTTTTATGAATAATTCGTTAACAATGAAAAGGAGAAAGATTATCAAGAAATGGTCACCACAGAAGAATCGAACAACTCAAGGTATGGTTCAGAAGGACGTTATATAATTTTAAACTTCAATTCCAATGTGACATTAATCCTTCTCACCGTGAATTACAGTGTATACATGCACTTGAATTATCTTTGGATTAAAAAATGCTTTCAGATTTTGAAAATGATATGACGACGAAATTCAATCTCTACTATTTCCAAGCATGTTAAAGTTAAGAGTGTAAATACATTCTTGGAAAGATGAGAAAGAATTTTAAAAGGAATTATATGAAGCATCCTCCCAAAGAAAAGGAAAATGTTTTTCTAAGTGTTCTAAATGTTTATTCATCTATACTTGTCATTATTGTGGCCATAAAAGTCATATTTCTTATTATGGGCCTGCTAGAAACTCCCCGTATGATAAAAGAAAATGCAATAGTTATGATTTTTAAAATTTTAAGTAATTAATCCACGACCCGAGTTAAAATTGGCAATTATCATGGATCAATAGATAATGCCTTTCCCAATACCCTACTCATCCCTACCCTTTAACATTAAACTCCCTTTAATTTTCTTATACTAAAACCTATTTCATCATCTTAGAACAAAAAAAAAATCCTATTTTTCTATGGATTGCAATAAACAAAAATGGATAACGATGGGCGAGACGCCATTCTTTTGCATCTATATATATTTACATTTATTAGATAAACTATAAAAAAAAAAAAAAAACAATTGTCCTATATACATTACAGATATTAATATAATAACATTTCCAAAACCAATCAACGGAAATGAATTTTTAGTCATCTTATCTGGGAACACCTTTTTAGCTCTCCTTTTTGATAGATGTCCTTCTTAGACACACTCAAAATCCCTGACTGCTCCTCAACCTTCTTGATGAGAAGCTTTAGTAGTGGAACCTTTGATAGGGTTTTACAAGAACCCACCATGATCAGCTTTTTCTGCACACAAATTACCAAGCTTATTTACAAAAGACAAGTCCACATACATACAACGAAGATACATTTTTAAAACAGGAAAGTAAAATCATGCTTAAATATTAGCTTTAGTTTTCATCGTTTTTCTCATAACATAAATTTGGCAAAATCAATCCCATCTAGTGAAGGCTCACTTTAATTCTTATAAAGGAGCTGATATATCAGACTGCTTTACTGTTTTGTCTTTCATCAGTGGATATTTTATAATTTTGAGCAACATGTACAATTTTCTCATTAGTTTCGTGACAGATGACAAGCGTTCAGATTTCCCAGTTATCACAAGTTTATCCAAATATTTGTACAAAATCCATTTAGAAGTCCAGTGTAGTCTATCCAAGTATTTGTATAAAATTAAAACAAGGATAAAATAAGCTTTAGAAATTTAGTTCAAAATTCATTTAAAAAGATTAAAAGATTTATTCTGATCACAAGTGATAAAATGATTAATAATTTTTAATTGTAGTCATACCACAATCGATAATCCACTATCTAGTATAGTGAGAATTGTTGAGCACAAAACCACAGGCGTTATAGCACAAAAGCATAAACTACCTTGCCACGAGTGAGAGCCACATTTATCCTGTGCCAGTCTCCAAGCAGAGAAGAAGCATAGCTTGATGGATTTTCACAAGACCTCACAAAAGATACTAATATGCATTCCTTATCTCTACCCTGGAAATACGAAAAGATAGATAAATATTCAACCAAAAAGAAAAGGAAGAAACAATTAGTGCTGCATGACATAAGTAAAATGCTAAATAATGTGCCCTTGATTTATGAGAATTAATTATGTATGACGGTAGAGTAATGCACGGTAACAAGTCTTACATATGCTTAAGACTGACCTGGTATTTGTCAATGGTATGTATCTCCAATGAAGTCATGCAAGCAGCATGTCGGATGAGGTTCGCCTGAGAATTGTAAGGGGTAATAATGCCAATCTGTCCTTCCCCAATTCCATTTTTTATCAATTCCTTTGCAATCTACATTACAAACAGAATGAAAAATTCTTTAAAGCAAGTCAGAAAGCTTGGATTACGAGCTAATATATCATCTCTAGAGACATACCTCAGCAATTATGAGAGCTTCAATAGGGTTATTTACAATCTTCTGTTCTCTCGCCTCTAAAGCAGGCAATTTATCTATGTTTGAAAAAATAAATACTTAAGTTATTCTATCCACAATGACCATAAGGATAAATGACTTAAGATAGAACATAATCTATACAAACCAGTGTTAATAAAGATCACCGGCCTGCCTGGATTCAAAACCTGCATATTACAAGTATAAAGAAGATTTAAATTCTAATTTAAATATAAATTTTACATCCTTAGTTAATTGTGTAGCTGAATTTGCTTTTTTGAAGTGGATTCTTTTGTTTGACTTCAAGTTCACATAAAACAAGAATTTTTCTAACCCATATAGGAGACGAAAATAAATATACAACAAAGTTTAGTGCCATGTAAATATAGAGGAAAAAGATTCTACATGGGATCACTGACTTACTTAGCCAAGCACCCTAAGTGTCTATCTATAATTATAAATTAAGCTTAAAAGGGTAACATAAACTACAATTAGTACAAGCCTAGCCAACTAGTGATCAACACACTTGTTTAAACCACAGCATAATATTCTTGATTCTAACACTCCCCCTAATGTTGGATATTATTCAAACCTTTAGCCTATTACAAAGAAAACACAATCAAAGAAAAGAAAAAAGATGGATACACCCCAACAAAATGAAGTGGCTGAAAGAAACCGTAGACACATTTTAAATGTAGTCAGATCCCTAACACTTACAACCAATGTTCCTAAACCTTACTACAGTAGGCCATTCTTACAGCTACTTACCATATTAACCGAATAACCTTAAAAAAGTTAAATTTTCAAATCCCTTGCAATAATCTTGAAACCCATCTTGACCCAACATTGTTGTCCACCATCCCTAAAAGGTTTTTACATGTACATGCTTTATTCACATCAACCATAGAGGGAAACTCGACCCTAAAGCAATCAAGTGCATGTTGATTGGTTACACATCCATCTACAGGGGATACTAGTATTATTCCCCTACAACTCACAAAAATGTCATTATGGATGTCACTTTTTAAAAAAAAAAAAAAAAAAAAAAACCTTAAACCCAAACATCCATTCAGAGAGGGAGAGAAGAAGTACAAAAATGTGATTTGTGGCATAACCCTATACCTTCACAATCAACATCTCTACCACCATACCTTCTCCTTCACCTAGGCCCAAGACCATGTCCATACCAACACCTTCATCTTCATCCAAGATCATACCTCTGCCACTACCATGAACCAATGTTGAGCATGAGCCCAATTCTCAACTGTGTGACCAAGCACCCAAATCTTAACTCCAAAAAAAAAAATTCCAAACCCAAATAAGCTCATGGATTACACAAGCAGAAAAAGAAATACTAAGATATGGCCTGGCACTCCTCCAATGCTTATTTCCCATCCAAGTCCAAGGTTGGTCTCCCAAGATGACCCAGTTATGCCTATTGCACTAAAAAAGGGAGCATGATCATGCACTCAGCATTCTGCGAGTAATTATGTTTCTTACATTAACTTATCCCCTTGTTATGAAGCTTTTGTGGCTACTATTCCACATGAACATACTTCCAGCAATATAAATGAAGCTATGCTAAGCCCAAAGTGGAGAAACGCTATTCATAATGAGATGAGCCCTCTTGAAAAGAATGGCACCAGGGATCAACTAATCTTCAAGGGAAGAAACCAATAGGCTGCAGATAGATATTTACTATAAAATACAACCCAGACAAGAGCATTAATCACCACATAGCTCAGTTTGGTGGCAAAGAGGTTTACAAAATCAATTTCCAATAAGCTGTTTACTCCAGTGGCAAAATTTAATACAAGTGAGGTTTTGTTATCATTAGTAGCCAATCATGGCTAAACTCTATCTATTTGATGTCATAAATGCATTCTTAAATGGTGATTTGGAGGAAGAAGTGTACATGGAGGTTCCTCCAATATTTGAGGACAAAAAATAAAGGCAACAAAGTGTGTAGACTGCACAAGTCACTTTATGGACTAAATCAGTCCCCATGTGCCTGGTTTGATAGGTTCACTAAACCTGTGAAGGTTTATGGGTACATTTAGGGATAAGCATATGTTTACTAAGTTCTCACCTAATGAAAAGTGGTTGTATTAATTCTTTTATGTATATGAAATTGTTGTCACAAGTGATTACTCAAGAAATAAGGAGATTGAAATTAGCCTTAGCCCAACAATTTTAAATCAAAGGCCTTGTGGTGCTGAGGTACTTCTTTGGCATGGAGGTAGCAAGATCAAGGTATCGCTGTCTCTTAGAGAAATAAACCTTAGACTTAATTGAGAAAACAAAAATGAGTGCAAGCTTGTTGATACTCCTATGGAGGCTAACTACAAATTAGGTCGCAAGCATGAAAGTCCACTTGTCGATACAGTGAGATGCCAAAAACTTGTGGATAAACTATCTACCTCTCATACACTAGACCTAACATATGTTTTCAAGTCAATTTGGCTAGTGGTTGTATTAATCCTTTTATGTTGATGAAATTGTTGTTACAAGTGATTACTCAAAAGAAATAAGGAGATTGAAATTAGCCTTAGCCCAAGAATTTAAAATTGAAGGCCATGGGGAGCTGAGGTAATTCTTAGGCATGGAGGTAGCAAGATCAAGGAATCATTGTCTCTAAAAGGAAATAAACCTTAGGCTTACTTAAATAAACAAAAATGCTTAAGTGGAAGCTTGTTGATACCCCTATGGAGGCTAACTACAAATTTGGCTTCAAGCATGAAAGTCCTCTTGTTGATACAATGAGATGCCAAAAACTTGTGGGTAAACTATCTACCTCTCATACACTAGACATGACGGAAGTTTTCAAGTCAATTTGGCTAGCCAATTTATGAAGCCAAATGAAGAGCATATGGAGATAATGTACTAACACTAGGGAAAGGAATTTTTTTTAAGAAAGGCACCTGTAGGAGTATGGAAGTTTATATAAATGCAGACTAGGCAAGGGCTATTACTGATAGGAGATCCACTACAAAGTTTTGTATAATTGTGTGGGGAAACCTTGTCACTTAAAGAAGTGGAAAAAAAGAAAAAAAGAAAAAAAAAGAGTCAATTATTGCTAGAAGCAGTGCAAAAGTTAAACATAGAGCGCTTGTAGGGCATTTGTGAAGGTCTTTGGTCGAAAAGACTATCAGGAGAATTAATAGTCCCTATTGGAGGTCTAATTAAGGTCCAATGTGTAACATGGTCACCATCAGCAAAACTAAAAATCATGCTCATCATGACAAGAATAAACATGTTAAGATAGATCGTCATTTCATAAAGAGAAACATGTTCATCATAATAGGACTAAACATGTTAAAATACGTCATCATTTCATAAAGAGAAAGTGGAGTCAAACATTGTTGAGCTAAACTATATTCCCAATCATCTTCAAGTGGTTGTGGCTGACGTTCTTACCAAGAGACTATCAAAAATTAAGTTGAAAGAGTTATCTTCTGAGTTAGATATGCTTGATATCTACTCACCAGCTTAAGAGGTAGTGTTGGAAAGCTAAGTATTAGGTGTCTTATCCTTTTCCTATTAGGATTAGTTGTCTTATCCTATTCTGTTAGGAATAGGTTTTATTATTGTTCACAGTAGTAGTTTTGATTAGTCACAGCTATCCCTTTTATAAGGATTAGGAAATAGCAGTTATTCATTTTATTTTATTTTATATTCATGTAAATTAGGTGTCTCCTACTTAGACTGTTTGATTAAGTTCTAGTCACTCTCCCTATAAATATCTGCATTTAATTTTCACCTTACCTTAATACCAAAACAATAGAGAGCAATAAGTTCCTTCTCTAAGTTTACAGAAATTACGGGGAAAAATTAATTTTATGCAAAACAAACGATGGATCAGCATAAGAAATAATGCAAAATTAATCAAACATAAGAAAGGTACTATAGAAAGCAAATAAAAGTTGATGCGCAACCCCAATTGATAGAGACTAAGATATCAACATACAATTGATTCAAGATCCATGCTCGTATCAAAAATTGCTTCCATCAATGAGAAGCTTGTTGAATAAATAAAATTCTGAAATAAACATAAATCCTCCAAATATAAGACAATTAAGAACTCAGAAGATAATAGCCTTACATTTTTTAGCCAAGGCAAGACACTTTTTAAGCTAGAATACTCAAGTTTTGCATTAGCTATCTCAGAGGAACCGCACCTCAACCTATTGCCATATATCAAGGAATTTGACAAGTCCATAATGCCCTGACTCATACGGTACTACATATATATTTCAAATTAGTAAATTAATCAAATGGATAATGAAAGTAAAAGAAACAAACCTTTTCAAATTATTATTTAGTACCTGACACTGTAGTGCTGAAATTGCTTGTGGATGTGCTTCAGAGAGCCTACAAAACAAACTTATCCCCATTCCATTCTCTCGAGCCTCAGTACTCTGAGAATTATTGGGCAAAAATATTCAAAAAAGGTTACACAAAGGAAAGTTTTATACTAAAAACAATAACACAAGGCATTTACCTGGACAAGCGGAGGAAGTTGATAATGATCCCCAACAAGCACAAACATTGAGGAAAATATGAGAGGGCCCAAGGACACCTGACATGGAAACAATTTGCAACAAAATTATGCCGAATTGTGCAATTGTTTTGTTCTGCCAAGCAACCACAGCTGAAACTAAGCAGCCATCCTTATATGACACTACTTTGACATTGATGCTACATGAACATAATTTCAATGGAAAACAGAAACATGCATGAAAAGCTTTTGTATAGATACATACATGTACATGCAGACTAAGACAATTATGTATACATTAGGTCGTATAGGAAATCAGATTTCATTTCCAAGCTACATTATAAAACCCATTTATCCTCACATCTCAGGTATCTCACCCAAGTGAAAGCAGGATCTAGTGTCAGACATCCACTAAATGTAGGGAAGCTTGACATATACTGGATAGGACAGTCCCAAAGCACTGCAGTGGGCTGAAGAGGAATTAGAGAATACTGTTTTTTTAACAGGTACATCTAGCTGGCTTGCTATTTTAGGTAAATGTTGTCCAGAAGAATGATTGTATTCAGGGAGAGGGAGGAGGCAAAATAATGTCAAGGCCATCTAACATTAAAATGTGTTAGAAGGCTCTACAGGATCCTTTCTCATCATGGTGTCATCAGAACAAATTTTGTAAGACTATAGCTATACATATAAGTAACAAATAACGAGTATCACATGTCCTGTAAAATATATGAAAGCAGTAACATACTGGTAAAGTTGTCTGCCCAGCTTCGTCCATAATGCAAACATCGAATGTCCTGTTGGCAAGCAAGGGACTGGTAATTCCCAGACAAGTAACTGCAACAACTTTAACCCGTTCTAGCCTTATTTTGATCTCTTCAACATTTTGTACATTGGTTGCTGCCAATTGTCATAAGACTGAGTAAAACTGCTACACCAAATTAAGAGCAAGAGAACTAACAGTGAATAAGACAACCTGAAAGACAGTGTCCTCTAACCTCCTCATGCACAACTTCATGTCTTCCAATACGTACAAAATCAATGTCCTACAATTTAGAGTTCACCATGCCATGAATTTCACATTTGGAATGCAAGGAACCACATTATACTATAGTAAATTGGATATTGCTAGGATAAACTAAAGGAAAGGCATGTGCCTTTATAGAGAATTTAGTACACGGCATTCAGGACAATTGAGCCTGAGCAAATCTCTGGTTATTCTATTAGTGCAAGCAATTTTTAATTACTGCATCAAAAAGAACCAACAATGAAGTTCTGAATTAATTTTAAGCTTTCCCACTCCCATTTAGCTTTCTATTTTAATAGTAACATATCAGTGTTTCACATTTGTGCAGCCAAATTAGAAAAAACATGTTATCTTTGAAGTCCTTCATCATGCTGAGTCCAAATTATAGATACGAAGGAAGAGAGATGGGTGTAAGCGAGGAAGGTTAAGCAATGACTAAGTAAACCTATGGATTAATCCACTAAACTTCTAATGCGCATGCTTAATGTAAGTAAAAGCTACCATAATTTAACAAGCACGAGGATGAAGATAAATTTTAATTAAGCATGGTCTGATATTTGACTTCTGGGGTACATCATAAGAACCTAAGGGAATTAAGATGTTTATTAACTGAGAAATAAGCATGAAATATTACTCAGTGCATAAGCAAAAGGAAAGGAAAAAGAAGATATAAATACAGGAACATAACTTATGTTCGGTGACAGCACATGCCCCAATGTGGTATCTTGGTTTACAACTTTATATAAAGGAAAGGAGTTAATACCCGATATAACTAATTAAGCTAGAAGTTGCACGATAATAGTAAATCAGGAAAACTTTACTGTTTAGCATGAGGCGGCAGTTGGGAATTTTATATGTCGAAAAACGACAGAAATAAAAGGAAGAAAAAGGAAAAATACAGCTCAATAAATAGTGCTCGGTGACAATAGCGAATAAGGCTAGGAACTTAAACTAGCAAAGCTTGAGGTGGCAATAAAATATTTACAACATCAATTCAGTAACTTAAATACCTAAAGTAAATGACAGTAAAAGACGTGGCAGCAAGCTAAGATTCAGACACAGAAAACCAGTAGGAGGTGGCAACAGTTTAAGTAAAACAGGAAGAAGCAAAACCAGGAAAAGTTTGTGTATGAAAAACAAGGAGAAATGGTTTCGATGGCTGCACAGGACAGGACAGGACAGTATACGGGTACATAAATCTGTTAGATCGCATAAAATGAAGCTAAACTAATTGCTGTGATACACAGGGAAAATGAGATGGCAACACAAACGAATCTCATAACTGAGTAGGATAAAGACAACACCGGAATGAGACCCAGTAAAATTTGTAGAAGGTTTGTGATAGCAAATTTTTAGCTGAGGAGGATAAAGACAACACCGGAATGAAACCCTGCAACATTTCTAGAACATTTGTGATAGCAAATTTTAAAAAGAGAAGGCCCATACTGGAATAGACCCTACAGGGAGAATATGCATTATATAGTATTTCTACGAGTAGAAACGAGAAGTACTGTTTTGCCTTCGGAATAATTATTTAGAGGCTTAGTGAAGTTTTGAATTCTACGTGAAGGGAGAAAGAAAAGTTTTAGAGCAATAATAGGGTTGGAAATTACAGAAATTAAAGTGTAAATAATAATAGGGATATAATTTGACATTTTGGTAGTATTTTAAGTATGATTTTGTTGGATTATAGACAATTACCCTGATGCCTAGAAAAGGAGACAAGTCTGAAGGTAAACGAAATTCTGCATCACAGGTCGTAAGCCTCTCCCCTGCATATTTTATTTTACTATTTTGAATATTATTTCATGAATATGATATACATGTGGTGTATCATGTTATTATGGTTGGTATATGATACCCATAGGTGTATCATTATTATATGTAATGGCATTCACTATGTCTCATGGCTGGCATGGGACAGTCAAGGGGCAGTATATTCAACCTGGCTCCGTAGGTAGCCACTGGATCGAAGGTAATTGGCGCTATTATTATCATGTGTATAGTTCATGATTTTATATTATTTGTTGTATATAAGGGCAGGAAGTAAAATTTTTAAATATTTGCTAACTACTGAGATCTAAAAGTCTCACTTTTATGCCGTAAATCCATTTTATAGTAAGCAAGGACGGTCAGCTGAGGATAAACTGCACAAAAAAATAGTTGAGCTGAATTTTTCTGAGGGATTCTGTATGATATGAAATTATGTAGGAGTGTACTAAATACTCTCTTGCATTAATGTATTTATTTTACCTAATTCCTATGAATGGATAATAGTATTTAGTCACATATATACGCGAATCCATCGCCTCTAAAGTTTTTAGTGTAAATTTGTTTATAAAGTTGGAGAGAGATAAAGAAAAAAAAAAAAAAAAAGAATGAGTAAAAAGGGAAAAAAATGGACCCTACACTCTCTCTCCTGTGTTTATATCTCTCCAAAATTTATAAAATATTTACAAGAAAAAAATATAAAGGATCCATTTTGAAATATACACATAAAAAAAGGTTAAATAAATAAGCAATAAAACCCAACTGTAGGTAACTTAGACTATCGGTTGGGATAAAAAGATAAACCAAAAGAGAATTTAAGGCCAATTTTTTCTTAAACTTGCCTATAGACATTGAACAAATGCTTACAGGGAGCTACGTAAAGAGAATGTCAAACTCGAACTAAAATTAACAAGCAATGGGCACTTAGAGAACCATGTTTGGACAAATAAATAAAATAGAGCAAGAACTATTACCCTTGTTTCTACGGTGTAAAAATCAAGGAGGAGAATGGAATAGGATGGTAATTCTTCCTATTCCTTCACCCTCAAAGCACCTTTACTCCCTCCCAATCAGGGGTTGGGGGTAGAAAGAGGTACACTAACTTTTTTCCTTTTTGTTTAACAATTTCCCCCTTTCTTTAATATGGCAACTTCATAAAAATTTGAGGCTACTGCCATCTATTATATCCTCATACTACAAAATTTAGATTCAACAAGAAAATGACGACAAAAATTTTATGTTCGTCAAATCAATGCAACTTGATGACAGATTTTTAATTTTTTTCTTATCAAGTAGGTAAGGGTAAAAAATTGAATATAATGTTGATCAAATGAAAGCTAGGTTTTTTCTTGCATGGTCCTGTTATTAGTATCTAAAACTTGTTTAATGTTGAAGTTGCAAATGGACCTTTTATTATATATGATGCCTACCATTCTAGTCATTTGAACTCTCAAACCAAAAGGGATAATAAGAATAAATAAAAATAAGTACGTCAAATACTAATTGACTAGGTTTGTACTAATGACACCACAAACTTGACTAGCCAGGCCCCCCTACGTGTCTATATAATCATATGTCAATTGCAAGTGCAGTAAAACTAGTACAAGCCCAACCCACTAGTAATCAATACATTATTTTAGCCTAGCCATCACAAGGTCATTACTTTTACATAATTTTAAGCTAAAGCTTCAATAATAATCGTCGGCTCAAGGGGGACTATTCAAATAGTGTTAGTAAGTACCAGTTTGGTAATTAGATGTGTCGTGATTACCAGGCTAGGCTTGCAGTAGTTATTGTCCTTCTACCTGACATAACTAGTAATTATACTTGGACGCTCAAGGAGCCTGACTAAATTAGTGATCTTACCCATGCCTCTCTTCACTATCTTCCCTTCACTCACTTATAGATTTCAACATGTTACTGGAGCTACAGTAACACGCACATTGACTCCCAACCTAGCACCCACAAACACAGGAGAATTTTGCTTGGAACCCCTATCGGAGCAAAACACCCCACCCCATTATAACTCATGACTGGAAACCAAGAAAAAAGCCGCCAAAACAGTAGCCAAGTGAGCCACGTAGGTTAAGGCATTTTACTGTTCTGGGGTTTGTGGCGAATGGTGGCAATGTTTGACAGACATGGACATGGTTCAACTTCAAAGAGGAACGTTTGATGAAGGTTAGAGTTGAAAGGGTTTGATCTTGAATCTATCCGTCCCTAAAGGGTAAGCTTTTGAATTTATCAGGGGTTAGTGGGCTGCATTTTTTAGTTGAGTTATGTTTTTTATTGTAACAGAACTTTTTATTTTGAGTACTTCTATGGTGATTAAGATTATATGATTTAGGTGTTGTGTTGTTGGCTGTCTCGTTGAGCAACCCAAGTGACTTGGGGAGTCATAAGGAGCGCAGATTATGAGATTTAAAAAACTGCAGACTATTGTATGTTGTTGGATTCCCTGGCGTGCACCCTTAAGAAGTGGACACTAGTTGGGGGAAGGTTGAGGAAACTACTCAAAAGAAATAGGTCGAAGAGTTCTGGGATCCGTGTCATTGTGTTAAATAATGTGACGAATGATAGATGGAAGAATGTCGAGCTATTTTATCTTTAGCTCTATCCAGAATAATGCACAATGAGAATCATCAAAATAGACAGCATGCTTGTTTTTAAACCATGTTGGTGATATATACTAAAAACCATTGACAAGCCTTCTCCTTAATGCTTAAGCTTTGGCATGAATTGGTCCTTGACCAATGTCAAAGCCCATTCATAAACAAACTAAATTTTAACGCACGGTATGTGAGCCTATGCTTAGTCCTGGTTTCAAACCCAAAGGACTTTCGCATAACAGGGTGTGTTAGAGAATTAATACCACTGGTGGGCCATATCCTAAGCTTTTAGGATAAAATGGTCCTTCACATACCACTTGTTACTAAATTGGTCCTTGATATACCACATAGATATATATAATAAGATTGCATGCATTAAGAAGCTACTGAAAGATGCAAGCATGACTACCTGAGCTTTTAATTTGATAAGTAAATTATCTACAGCAGAGTTTGTATAGGCCGTCAGCAAAATAGATGAACCTCTAATTAATAAGGCTTTCACAGCATGAACCATGGTGGATGTCTTCCCTGTTCCAGGCATCCCCAGTATAAGTGCGTAATCCTTTGCTGTAAGTATCTGACAATTAGTAATAGAGCAGAGCCACAAAGAAAGGTCAATTCTATGGTAAATTAGGAAGAAAACTTGCTGAATAAATTCAGGACATGAATGAAAGATATTCAGCTTCATTGGAAACCTTGAGAATTGCCCTACGTTGATCATCATTCAAATCCTTCTCTGACCACACATATGATATTGCTGGATCCTGACTGACCATAGATCCACTGTCAAATTTAGGAGCCTACAGGCACAACACCAGCAGGAATACAGGGAATAAGAGCATGTAGTAAGTCTAAGAGGATGATGTTGTGGAACAGAATAGCATAGCAGCAAGAAACTCACCTCAAGATCAACAATCATCCTCCGTAGATGAGTACTTCGATCATTTTGTAGAAACAGTTGTACCATATTAAACCTTTCAGGAAAGAGGTCACAAATGAACAATACAAGTATATAAATTTTAACACTGGCCGATGTCAAATTTGCAAATTAAAGTTTGAACGAAGCAGTAATCAGAGAAGCACCTCATGACAGCAAATGAGGTCACAACTTCATCCTTATCAATTCTCCAAACCTGTTTAAGGAGATCTTGTGTAGTGGAAGTGCTCCCAGGAATCCGCAAGCGCTTTGAAAAGGAAACCTAGACCATTTTTTTGGGAAAAAAAATAATTGTCATCTAAGTAAGACATAACTATACCAGAAAGGATTCTGCTTCTTATAATCTTTGGTTATGTATGCATGTATAGATGAGCCTAGGAAGTAAAATCCTAAGTGCTAAACTTAAGAGTAACAGTATAAATTATACATATGGGAGAAAATAGTGAAATTATTATACTCACAGAAACATGAGCATGACTAATATCTGTTATCACTCCACTTGCGATAGTTTGACGGCTAGATTCAGTGCTTACTATCTAGAATGTGAAACAGAATAGACAAATAACTAATCAAATATTAGTATGAGACAATCAGTGATACAATAATAATGCGCAAAATCCTTCTAAAAGAAGTTATTAGAATAGATTTTTTCTCGGAAGGAAATAATAATTTCATAGTGGTTGAATCACGAATGAGAGACATTGTTGTGGCCAATCAATTTCACCACCAGAGGGAAAAGAACAAGCAAAATAACATGAAAATGTGTCAAGAGTAAAAAGGGAAAAAATCATCTCTAGCCTTCTATTTGAGCTTTGGATTAAATTGTAAATCAATGCTTCATGGATGGTTGATGTTATTTTGCTTGGAATGGAGACATATGTCTCATATTAAGTCAGGAAAATACTGGTGAGAAATCTTAATTACAACAGAACATCACGTTGGAAAACCACCAGCATTCATGTCAAAATTCAAATTGTCTACAAACACAAGCTTTGAAAAAGATGTGGCCATTACAAAACTTGGATTCTCTGCATTTAAGAATCCAAATTCTCTCCATTTAAAGGGATTTGGGCCATTAAATTTTTATCTATTGGTTCAAATTTCAATAAATATTAAATAGTTTGTGACAGTTTTTTAAAATATGAGCTATTATATTTTCATCCAGCACTTCAGATTTTATCAAATTCACCAAATCTATTTCCGGCCGTTACATATGTAAATTTATTTATTTTCCAAGAGAAAGAAGAGATAAGTCGTACCACATAGTCTCCACTTCTAAGTATGAGATCTAAATAATTTGTTGAATCACTCGAAGGACCACCATCAGACACTTCAGAGAGAGAGGAGAGATCATGTCGCACAAAACGATAAATGAAACAATTATCTTTGAGAGATTTCTGATACGGAATCCCATTTGAAGCATCAAGAATAATAGAGGAAAGGCCACCTCTGCTCTGATTCTTCAAGTTATGTGATCGCCACATCTCTTTCTTTACAAGCTGAAAAAAGTGAAGGGACCAAGAAATTGACATAAAGAAGGACAAGTAGGTCAAATTAACTCAGTGCAAACCTCACTGGGAGCAAATATAAAGAACATTCATTTAACTATACCTCAGTCTCTTTTGCTTCTAAGTCAATCAGACGATCCCAATGACAGAGGAACTTAGAATGAGCAAATGACAGGTGATTAGTATGCGAATCAAACACATCTCCCAATCCACTACTCTCTGTGCTTCCACCATGCACCTAAAGCATTTTAATATAGAACAGCACAACAAGATGAACAAATAAACACAATACCAAGAGTAAAGACTAACTCAAAATATGAGACATCATAAAAAGCTTCAGGTAAAATCACTGTCTTCAAAATCAGAAAATTGAAAATCTACACAGGCCATTTTGATTAGAATAGATCTCCTCTATTTAGTTATACTATAGATGTCCCACATCAGTTGCATCATAGACTAAATAAGCTTAACTCTATTATAAATTGATGTAATAACAGTCTCCCTTTATAAAGGTTTTCCAAAGCATTATCTGTTTCTTTTATTATTTACATGGTATTTGCTAGCTGCCTTATTTGCCAGCAAGGGCTCCACAAGATGCAGGTAGTGAAAGAGTGATATGATCCCAATTGCAATGTTATAGGACATGACTCCCAATTTGAAAGTTTGAGATTCATACTAGTTGATATTTGTTAAAGTCATGGTTAAGTTCACAATTAAGATCATAAGATCATATGATTTTTTGATCCCACCTTTTAAAAATCAATATCGATCCTACATGGGATTGAAATTTACGAAGATTGTGATCCATGTCATAGGATCAGACTATCCAATGCAATTGTGGCAAATATTTGATTTTAAAAATTAATAATGAGAGCAAAATGCACCATTTCCATAAAATGGTGCACTTCAGCAACCCATAATTGGGTGTTCTGACAAGGGATACTGAAAACCCCAAATTTGTGACTAGGAATGGCCATTGTTATTAATAACGCACTATAGCTTGAAGCACAACACCACTGCTTGTGGTGCTGCACCAAGCGTGTAGCATAGCGACCTTCATATAGCTGCACGGCAAGAGCTCATTTTGTGTAACTGTAGCTTGCACAGCATGTACTACATATAAATTAAGGCAACAACAGCCCTAATTTAAGTGATTTTGCAAAATCTACATCTTGAGATTTACTTGACCCATCCATGGACAATTAATCTTGGATGATTAAGTATTCATTAATCATATCAGAAGCAGGGAAATGTCATTCCCTTCTTATTATGCTCTTGATATGGTTCATGAACAAGCAAAAACCTCAGAAGATGAAGAAATTAAAAAATTGCTTCACCATGATCAATATAATGATGTTGCATTTGATACAAGAAGAAATTACTTTGGACATCTTATAATAAAGCTTAGACTTGAAAAACATTGTTAAACATAAATGTATTTGATAATTTAAGTACCAGATACTGTGAAATATGGATGATTATTATGTTGTTATAAGGCTACTCAAGAAAAAAGTGGATTTCACTTTCTATATATATTAGTCACTATGTATAATATTTTGAATTTTGAAAATTTCACAGAACATTATTTGTACGTTGTGCACTATTATGCCCTACGCGTTATAACATTTTGGAGCCACTTGGTGCTACAAGTGCACTACACCTTATTAATAACTATAACATTGACCTATTATGGTCTAGATAGTTCTCCTTCATTGCATCCTGCGCCATCGAACTTGCTTGAAAGGAGAAGTAAAATACCACTTTTCTCTATGAATTTCATGTCGTGGGAATGGAAATTGGAAAAGTATCACTTTTGCCAATAAGTTTGACCCATTTATTTTGCTATACTGAATTTCTGTCACGAGAACCCCATTTTTTCTCTTTTGTGACTTCAGTGAGAATAGAAACCAGAAAATGGCTAGGGAAAGAGCCAAAAAGGCACTTCAAAGACATACTCCAGGAGAGACAAGATGGCAAAACCCATTATGCAACCTACCTTGTCCAGAATCTTGCTCTTGTGAGTTGTCTTTAACTCTCTATTCAACTAATGACTTGGATAAACCTATTGCTCAAAGGAAATGCATCAGCTCTTGTAACAACCATCCTATATCTATCTTTGTTTCACTTGACTCCTTGTCTCCCTCCTATAGAGCTTTTGCCTTATCTTTTTCCTGTGTGAAACATAAGGCTGATGGTTCGATTGGAAGATACAAAGTTGGACTAGTAGCAAAAGGATTCACCCAATCTTATGGAGTAGACTACCAAGACACATTTGCCCCTATTGCTAAGATTAACACAATCAGGATCTTGCTTTCTTGTGCCTCTAACCTTGATTGGGACTGACAACAATTCAATACACTTCATGGTATAAGAAGTGTATATGGAAATTCCTCTTGGATTTGATGATACAAGATCACATCGGAAAGTGTGTAGATTAAAAAAGGCCTTGTACAGACTAAAGCAGTCTCTCAGAGCATGGTTTGAAAGATTTCGTAAAGTTATGATCTCCTTTGAATGTCAACAAAGTAATGCAGATCATACCTTGTTTATCAAGCATGACAAAGGGAAGGTCGCACTACTTCAGAAAAGCATGATAAGGTAGAGATTGCTTGGGTGAAAAAGCTCCTTACACAGGAATTTGATGTCAAAGAGTCAGTAAATTGAAATACATATTAGGGATTGATGTTGCCATATCGAAAAAGGGAACTTTTGTTTCTCAGAAAATATATTATGGATCTCTTGGAAGAAACAGGTATGCTAGGTTGCAAGATGGCATCAAGAGCAATCACAAGTTGCAAGCAAGAATTGGCAAGTCAATTGACTTAGGAAGATATCAGAGACTAATACATAGGTTGATCCATCTCTCGCATGCTAGACCTAACATAGCATATGCAGTCATGTTGGTCAGTCAATTTATGCTTGATCCATGAGAGTCTCACATGCAGGCAATCCTTTACATATTATAATATTTGAAATCTGCTTCAGGATAAGATCTTCTTTTCTTCAAACTAGGTCACCTCCAGATACAAGCTTTGACGGATGCAGATTGGGATGGATCCCCAGATGAAATGAGATCAACTTGAGGGGAAGTGTTGACTAATCAAATATTTCAAATTAACTAGGATGATATGATTTGATTTAGACAGATTCTTGATATGATTTGGGATATGTTTTGATTCAAATTCTTTAATTGTGTTTGTATATTTTCCTAATTAGGCTTCTCCTATGTGTAAACACACACCATTAGAACCAATAAAATTCCTTCTTTATTAAGTTTTTGAAATTAAAGAAGAATCAACAAAATGCAAATACGTTTATACGTAATCATATCACACTATCGGTCAAAATCAGTTATAACAATTTTATAAACCCCTCATATAGGTAAATACGTACCTTATGATAAATGCTACAGACATTAAGATGGCGACAGCCTTTGCAAATGCTAGGACTCTACAATTGAAAAATAAGAAAGCAAGATGTGACAATCTGACAGTTTTCATAAACACATTGTGTAACAACTTGGAAAAAGCTCATGCCTGTAACATTGGAGGCAGCTGTTGCATGGTTAATGCCTTAAGAATATCACTTGCAAGCTCATTACGTCGCATGATTAGCCCAACTAAGTCAGGTCTTTGAACCACAATTCCCTTTATACATAACAAATAACTATCAAGCTACCTTGCTTATTAGAAAGATACAGCTAATTTGTATCAGTGTAATCTTACCTCTGTCTGATCTGACTGGAGATAATAGAGAAGACCAGAATCAATGGTCTTCTGGTACCTATCAAATTAATCAATATAAATTAAATAAAAGAGCTTTTCGGAAAATATTTTAATATATATCCTGCTAGAAAAAGATTATGCACCTTTCAGACATCAGGAGAGTGTATAAGATTACTTGGGCACGGTGTTCTATAGATGACTGCAAATATGAAACGCAATTGTCATAAGAGCAAAATATCATATGGAACAAAGTTTTAAATGAATGGAATTTTACATATTTCGGTTGGAATATGAATCCAACCTGACCTTTTACGGCAGATATCAGTAGAGAGAACTGGAATCTTGCCTGGCTATACGTTGCTTTTCCAGTTTTGAACTCTAATGGCATGATCTTCTCATCAGCTTCATTTTCCCTTGGTTGAACCTTCACACTGATAGAAGCATCAATCATCCCTTTCAAACCATATTTAGGAGCCCATGCCATCTCCTCAATATCAATTACCTAAATTTGACAAGGACACACATCAAACTATATTTGATGTTCTTTTAAAGGAAAGAGCACAATATTACACAGAATATGTACATGTGTGTGTATGTGCAAATACACATATGAACTTGTCATATGGAAAGCTATAAATTTACAAAATAGAAAGGACATGAACAATATAACCTAATCATTTCTCAAACAACCTTTTATTTACAATCATACTTCATCTACAATATCCATATGGATGCATAAAAATACAAGATTGATCAGTTGGTTAAACACTGAGAGATCAGGTTTGATGCTTGCCTCAGATATGTCAACTTTCTTTATCCCATCATCATGTCCAAAATCAACATAAGCATCTTTCCTTTCCTGTCAAAACCCCAAGTTATCAGTCATCATGTCAAAATTATAGAGTAAAAAAAAAATACCAAAACAAAATATATAAAAAATGTATACATTTATTTTAAGCCATACAACTTAATACAATAGAACCACTATTATCAAAGACAAAGAAGAAAAACACATTTTGCGCCTCCATCTACATGTCTTAATGCCACAAGTGTTTGGCGTCAACTGCATGAATGCTAAAGCAAAATTCAATCAGATTTGCAGTGATGCTTCTTTCCAAAATACATCCTACAAGACTTAGTCTCTGTTTGACCTCTTTGGTTCCCAGTTCTAACCAATTACAGCTTAAATAATCTTTTGTCTGAAATTGAACCTAGCCAAATCAGACAAAACAATCTTATCTTGTCTTATACAAAATCTAAGTTAGAGTAACAGTTTCCCATTTACTAGTTGACAATTTGCATTTAACATTTCTTGATGAAAAATGTTTTGAAGAACTTTCTGTTTTGACTGCCCAATTTGTGTATCATAAGCATGGTGAGGATGAGAGGGTACAAAAATGCTCACCCTTTACTTTTCAATCAGCTCCTATTTTCAATCTCATTACATATCAGAAACTAAGACTCTTCAGTGATTCTTGCCACTAAATCCTAATCTTACAATACTTGCACTTGGTGATAAGATGGGGAAAATAAATAGCATGACTTCCCTGGCATAATTTATTTTGTAAGGGTCACACAAATCTATATCGCTACAGACCATGTGCGTATACATTTGAAAGATCACAAAGCCATGCAGTCCTATGGTGGGTTACGTTTGGTAGCAAAAAGCAATGTCAAGCATTCCAAAAGGTAATAGTTAATAATAGTTCATGGAAAAAGGCACAAGCTATTTAAACACACCTCTGAATTCTTGAACAGTTTGATCCAGTTTAATATTCTTGGGATAGCATCTATCAAGGCTTTGTGAACATCATTTTCATTTACTGAAATATTCACAAAGGCAAAAGTTAATACTCCTGAAAATGATTCAGAATCAACAGGTCAAACTAGACCTAAACTTCATTTGAACAAGTACAATTAAAAATGTTTAGAATCAAACACTAAAACAATAACTTCTGATGCTTATGGTAGCGATCAAGTGTTGGCCAATGTTACCAGTTGACAATGAGACATTTATAGATATGTGATAAATTATATATATACACGCACAAATACTCACCTCCACATGCATACAAGCTTTCAATGTTTCTCTGGAATACCACTCGTGCATATTCCTCTAGGAAGTTTTTCGTAGGACTATCCTTCATAAGTGCAGCCTGTCCCACCACACCAAACCCCCCTCCCCATAAAAAAGAAAGGAAAAGAGAAAGAAACAGAAATTTCATGTCCGCTTCATTGGAATAAAATACATAGTAATATGAATCAGAACAATATAGGGTACAGAGGGAACAATAGAGACCTGAAAAATTTGGTGAAGCAAGGTTCCAGTCAATGCTGAAATTGAGTACTCATTGTATTTTAGCCTCTCATCTAAGACAGTTCTCCTTGGACAACTAAAACTAGCAGCAACCTGGAAGAATTCGGTATATCAGGAAGAAACATATATAATAAAAACACTAAACTGAACAATGCACATTCGCCACCAGAGAAAGTAGCCTTAATATACAGTTTATTTCCTTAAAGTATGGAATAAGATAATACCAATCATTATACAGCACCAATTACATTCAAATTATAGTAAATAACCAAAAGGTAATTTTCATTATCCATTTATCAACTTTATGTATGTGAAAAGTGCCACCACTTCATGTATAGCTGTGAGAATTAATGTCAATAAGCTGTAGGTTAGCTGTACAATTACAACCATGACAGCGTTATAATTAGACAATAGCATAAGAACTGAACTTTTTTCTTTTAGTAAGAGAAGAAACTTAGGAAAAGAAGTACAAAATGTTAGAGGATAAGAGATCCTCAAACCAAATAATACCAATAGAATCTCAAAACATAAAGTGAGAAATGCCTTTTGAAAGTAGTTAGTGTAGAAGAGCTGTCCACTCTCTTTGCTTATCAGAAACATCGATTCCCTTAAAATAAACCATGTGTAGAGCACCAAAGCAAAGCCATAAACTTAATTCTGGTATAAAATATTTAAAGGAGACTATATGCCCATTAAGATGCAGGTATGCTTCTCCACTAAGACAAACCACTTATGAAAACATGTCAAAAACATGCAAGACAACATCTGACTAGCCTTATGGTACAATTTTATTACTTATTTTATTTTTTCTTCATCTAAATATTTTAAGAAGATTAACAACTGAGAATAGAGAGACTATAAAGTAGTAGATGAGGCTACAAGTTACAGCACTGACATCATACATCTTCCAATTCCTTTACGACATACATGAAACAATGAAATAACCTAGAAACTCCAAAGAAGCTAGGACAACCCTTTCTTATGCTAGAAAAAGGGGATAGAACTAACTCTTAAACATTCAAACCAATCTTACAAACCAACAAGCAAAGTGAGCATCGTGCTGACTTAATGAATTTTACCATCACCATGGCATTGACTAAATATAAATTCCTCCACAATCTTTGGCCTGGT
The DNA here is from genome assembly GCA_037074485.1 of Delonix regia. Classification (NCBI taxonomy): domain Eukaryota; kingdom Viridiplantae; phylum Streptophyta; class Magnoliopsida; order Fabales; family Fabaceae; genus Delonix; species Delonix regia. The sequence goes on from CM073459.1 coordinate 13,191,877, forward strand.
TTAGAGAAAGATAATTGACATTCTCATATTCTAAAGGAAATTTTGACAAGATAGAGATTAGAGATGTATAATTAGAGAGCATTAGCAAATATTGCCCCAATAAAATTGTGACATCAGATAAGTAACATTTAAAGTAAATTAAGGAAGAATTTAAGGTCACAGATAGATTTAAATCAATATAGTTCTAAGATAGCAAATGAAAAATACCCGAGTTCCAGACACCAGAATATCTGGGTTTACAATCAAAAAATTATTATCATGATCTACATCACAATTTCCCTTATCATCAAATTGACCAATTATATTCACAGTATCTCCAGGTGCAATAACACTGTAAGACCTGCAATAATTTGGAATAAGAATTAGAAATGCTAGAAATATAATTACCGAACGGATAATAACCAACAAACAGGACAATTAAGAAAGTGAGAATTAGAGAACTCACATAAGTTCAAAGACAATTTTAGGTAAGTGTTTTCTATATGCGTGAATGGAGTGAGAAATTAACAAATAACCATCTCATATTCCAAATCATGATTGGTGTTGAACTATTACAAATATATATGATATACTTTATCAACTAGCTAACATACACTTAAGCACGCCAACTTACCACTCTTCCCACAAGTCTACGGCCCGCTCTTCTCCAGTTTGTTCATTGAGTAAACGAAGCACCTGAAAAGCAATGGATCAAGTAAACCATTTACGAGACCTTTAGAAACAAAAATCTAAGTTGTTCAAGCAAGGAGCCTTAGTAAACCTTGTATCGGCATTGAGCAGCAGATGAGTCAGCAGGTCTATGCTTTTCAGACACCTAAAGCAGAAAGCACAGAGCAAAAAGCCTATGAGAACTTAATCATTTTGTCCACCAAATAAACTAGTAAAGCAGAGCATGATTCCAAAAGCATACCTCCAATACCAAATAATTAGAATTGGACACACAAATGGCCTCCTCAGGTGTATGAGATATTGTCCTTTCTACTGCATGATCAACTCTAACAGGCATATTATCACTAATTCCATCTTGAGATTTAAAGTAATATGCGCTTTTATTACAAATTGTAGCATCTTCAACACAAATGGCATCTTCGACTTGATCTAACAATTCAAGCAATGCCTATAGAAACAAAGAAATAAACAAATACTCTTATGAATGTGTGGCTTCCTCATGCATTGTAACTACTGAAGTTTAACCGTTAGATAGACTCAAGTAAAAGGTCACAAGTTCGTTTTCATGAAACACGAGAAAAGTGGCAATGGTTCAGAGGGAGGCTTTAAACAAATTTAATCAGGTGACAAAAAACAGTAGGCTTCAGCACGAATTTAGCAAAAAAAGGAAAAAAACTTGACAAGTTAAAATAGTATTTTTCAAAAGCACCTATGGGTGCCAAGACAAGTTAAGAATCTGATTGTTTATCTCTTTGATGCAGTACTGCTCCACAGTTCTGGTTGCTAGCTTTTTCCACTTCCAGGCATGGTTTGTATTATGTCTCTCCCAAAGCAAGGTATGACGCAATTGGTAGGACTAAAACAGAAGACTCCTTTGAACAATTTATGCATGCAAATATCACACAGGAAACTGTGGTTATTTTCTCCATATTTACATGGCTTGGGATGCAGTTTCCTAGACTTTTTGTTTCTTTTGTGTTAAGTCATCCCATTCTAAAGTCAAATTATTTTCTTTTCCTTGCTAGTCTAACTGCAAATGTTTGCTAGGCAATCAGAAAAAAATGTTGAGGTCCTTGTGGCAACAAGTAGAAGGAATTGTAAATTGCAAATTAGGGATTAGAACGGGCACTAATTAAAGTGGCCTTTCAGTCTGTTGGATCTAAATGAATTAATATCACAGAAACAAGTCCGGAAGCTAACCTTTTTATGCTGTCTTAAATAAAGCTGGTCAGATGGTCCTTTGTGGTCAACATCCCCAACAAGTTGTACCTTCAAATTGAACATGAAATGAAGATGACACTAAGAAGAACTATTTGACAGATGGGAAGGAGAAAAAAGAAAAGAAAAGTTGAAAAACTTTTCCATGAATTTTAGATTGATATCTCACATTGTTATAGAACTTTTGGCTTTCCCATTTTTTTATATATTTTAAACGGTATAATATTAATGGAAGATCAAGCAGGTCTAGAGAACCAATAAACTATGAAGATTAAATTACCTTATCAGGGCAATAAGATAAAGATGGTGGAGTTCTGAAGGGACTCTGTCCATTAGTCACTCCAGAATTACTCATAGAAGTAGCACTGACATTTAAACCCATGTCTTGGTCAGGATTTGTCCTTTTCAAGCCTGTTTTATTTACTGACACCATTGATATTTCAGCAGGCTTGGGAGTGGGTGAAGTAAGCAGCTTTTCAACTAGGCCATTTTTACTCAGAGAAGTCTGCACCATACATTGTTAATCTACAAACATGTTAAACAATAAAACATCAAATTAATAGTCAGTGCTACCCTTCAACTCGCCTTATCCTCTGAGGAGCTTCCAACGGCCAACAAGTTGATTCTAGAAGAGTCAGCCAAAGCTTGAATTATCTGAGGCATGTGCTTTGAAACTGCGTGGAGTCTTTCATTCACAGGAGATATCTTCCATGTAACCTCCTCAACCCCATCATCCTGGCTCTGCTTTATAAACTACCCTCCAAATAGATTTTCACAAATGTAGAATCAGAAACACTGAAGGAAAGAAGCAAAATGGTATTCACTGAAAGCAATTTACTCAACTACTTGCATTATAATGTAATCACAAAGAAAATGCATAACAAGTTATAAGAAAGAACGATAATAATTGCCATATCACGTACAATTGAAGCATTATGGAAAATGTTTTCATGAAAAATAAACTCAATTTCAGAAACAGAATTGTCACCTAATTGATTAGGAACCTACGGGATTTTCGCGATACTCTTAAATAACAGAGAATTGCCATGCGATTCAGTAATATTAAAGAAAAAGAAGAAAATGATCAAATAATTAATTGAAGAAAAAAAACCAGCAACATTATGTGAAGTGACTACCATCCCAGGTGAGAATTTAAAGCGCTTATGGGGCACAGTCTTGGATACTTCCGGAGACACCTCAGGAAGATTCTCCGCTGCATTAAACCATGGTTTTACCAAATTCTCTGAAGGAGTATTTTGCGACATGTAATTGACTTCATTTTCCGGTAATGGCGGGATGTCTTTGGGATTTTGCAACCCTAAATTCACGATTTTCAGACCAGCCGCTTCTGAGTTCAAACCATTTTCAGCTTTGAGAAGAACAGAATCTAAATTATTAAGAGTAACAGCTTCCGACCCAGCAACATTTGGAATAATCCGAGAGCTCGGAGGTGCAACAGATTTGGAATCATCAGGAGCAAAACTGGGACAGTTTGCAGTTGCATTACTCTTTGGCTGCTTCTGAGAGGCCAGAATAGCATTCTGGGTATGGCGCTCGAAGAAATGCTGGATGCCGAACTTGGAAGGCTGAGCCTGGTTGTTCAGATTCGATTTCTTGGAAGAAGAAGAAGAAGAAGAAGAAGAAGACGAGCTGGGCTTCTTCCTCGGAGGCATGTGGGCAAGCAAATATACGTTTTTTGCACTATCGCAATCTGAAGGAAAAACAGAACATCAAATTATCCAGTACGAATAGCATAAAAGAACAAAACAAATGAATACAAAGAAAAGGAAGTCTGGATTCTAATTATGTGCAACCATGGCCACTTCGAATCAAATTACGAAGACAGATAGCAAAGACTAAAAGCAAACATCAGAAGGCGGGACTAACTCTGAAACGAATAATTAAAAAGAACCAAAATCAAATCAGAACATCCGAACAGGGTCGAGCATGAGTATCATCGGCGATGGAGGCAACGGTTGCAGCACTGGCAGACGAACCACTTGTGCGACGCTCAATACCACTGAATATGTTGCTCAGGTCGACGGAAATACGGTGAGGGTTGACAGAGTAAAGGAGAGAACTTCGAAGAGAAATTAGGGATTTGAGGATACTTTTTTCATGTATGAGAACCTCAAGGTTCCTGTCTCGAGGCGTCAGCTTCCATTTCCACATCCAGTTTACACAGAGAGAGAACAAGGGAGGGAAGCGATTGAAAATTTCGGGGTTTGGCGCGTAAACTATTTAGGGCTTCTAACAGCATGAGCCCAATGGGCCAGCCCGACCACCGGGCTGGTGGGTCAAAACCTGGCCACAAAAGAATAAAATAGTTCTAAAAAACGACTCCAAGGATTTAATTTCCATATGAATATATATACACAAAAAAAACAATGAAAGAAACATAGATGAATAAGACAACCAATCTGCTTCCATTTTAATTCAATGATTTATTGATCTATTAATAAGATTGATAAGAATAAGATCAGCAAAATTGATTGAACTAGGAAGAACCAACGACTATGACCATCGACGGAGCATCAAGACCGGCAAGCTTTGACAGTGGTAGCGGTAACTGGTGACCAACGTCCAGTAAGCTTCAAGCAACGCGTGTTTTGCATTAGCTGAGCGTTTTTCTTTTTTGAGCAGGTAAGGTGGGAAGAATGGGTCGAACATACATGGAAGTTAGAAGATCAAAATTAATTAAAAAAAAAAAAAAAGGAATAAGGTCAACTCGTGAATATATTAATTAAGCATGTTTAACAAGTAAGTTAAATGAGTTAAGCTAAATAGGTTCTTTAAGGACCTTCCAACCCACCTCTTTAGTGGGTTAAACAGGTATGACCCGCCTTTGACAACTTTACAAACTTCATATAAGCCTAAACATGTGATTGTTCTTTGTTAATTTAAAACTAAACCTATTCGAGTTGGTTGGTTGCAAATTGCAACTCACTCCTCTAACCCATAAACCCTAAGGCTATGTTTGAGAGTTTAAAAGATGATGGAATAGAGTGGCTATGAATCAAATGGCATGGAATGTAATGGAATGGAGTAGAATAACTTGATTAGATATATTGTTTAGAAGTTTTAATGAGTAAAGAAAAGGACACCTATCAGTTTTGTTTGGTTATTACAATAAAATGAATGGAACAGAATGACTCTGTAATTATTTTTTTTCAATATTATCCCTTATAACAAAAACATATGACTAATAATTTTGTCATTGTTCACTACATAATATTACGTTATTCTCTTGTCCATATTTTTTTATTTTATTTAGTAATTATCGTGTCTATTTTTTTCTATCTAATACATTTATTACCAAATATTTATATTGCTTCGCAAAAATTTTAAAATGCAAACTTAAAAAGCTAAAAATAAAAATTGTTAATGTCATAATCAAAATTTATTGGTCGTGACCGACGCATAGGCTAAATTAGCCTAACCCAACTAGCCTAAGATAATATTTTAATATTTGCCCTAAAATATTGATAAAACACATTAGACATAGTTTGAATATAATTCAACATTTTCTTAAGGATATTAAATTGACCAACTTGATAATGTCTTAGATATATATATATATATATATATATATATATATATGTATATATATATATAGTATAAAATAAAAATAGTCCACAGAAGGCTTACAATGCTTCGCAACATTTATAAACCCCAAACAACCAGACATCTAATAGCCATCACCTTAAAATCAGACATACACTGTGATTAACCCAGAACGACATACCAAAAAGTCTAAACAATGGGAAAATTTTCAAAGCAGTTTCACTAGGACTTACTGGTCTGAAAAATATTAATGAGAGAGGTGTAAGTCTGTCACTGACTTAGTGAGTGCATAAATAACAAAGTAAGCTAAAAGAGAAACAATAAAAGTTTTGGAGTTTTTAACAAATAGCAAGTTTCAATAACAAAAATACCATTTCTAAACCTTATAATTTCGAATAAAATGGGTATCAATGAAAGAATTAGAATCATTTTACCCGTATCCTTTTTCTGGATACATCTCAATAATTAATACATGTATCCCTTTCTCAGAATATATTATACCATATCCCTTTTTTGGATATGTCTCAATGATTTATACTTATATCTCTTTACTAGATACGTTTTATTAATTCATTTTAACAAGGTGCATCAAGGTCATTACCCCTACTAATGGCTACAAGTTTCTTACTTGAATTTCCATCTAATATTTAAATTATCAAAACTATTGAATATAAATAAATGCTTAAAAAATCATATATAAAATAATACATCAATTAAAGAAGACAAAATTATATAAAATATTATCATGAACTTAAGAGTATAGAAGAAGGAATAATTAAAATCAAAAGTTACATTACAACCTTATATTTCCACATATAACCATGATACCATTTTAATAGCATATAGTGTTTCAACAATCTTATTTGTCATCATATAGTACACATCAATACATATCATATATCCATAATAGAAATATTTGAAAATCACAAATTATTTTTCCCATAGGACACAGATAATAAAATAAGGAAATTGAAAGTTGGACAAAAAATAAAATTAATAGGTAAAATAAAATGTGCTACTTTGCTAATTATACAATCACTAATAGGGATCAATATGAACGCTCCTTCCATGACCTCTTTTTCTCCCATTTCCTCTCAAGTTTGAATGAAAAAACTGAGAAATGTTCATGTTATTTATAAAAGTTTCTAAGTACTATTTAAGTTACTATTTAGTACTTTGCAAGTTACTATGCAGGCAATAGTTACTATGCAAAAGTACTATACTGCCAACAGTTATTATGTAAAATTACTATGCTGCCAACATTTTACTATGCAAAATTACTATGACATCGATAATTACTATGCAAAATTAGTCTTCGAATTTTAGAGAGGCTACTTACCTCTGAAAGGAAAGAGATAGGGGTACTTGTCTTACATGACTTCTTCGACTTCCTAAGTTGTTTCTTCCCAAGTATGATTTTACCATACCACTTTGACTAAAGATATGTCCTTGTTTCTTAGTCTCTTGACTTGTTTGTTAGTTATAGCGATAGGTTGTTCTACGTAGGAGAGTTGCTTTTCCAATTGTATTGATTGTTGTTGAAGGAGTGAGAAGGATCAAGTAAATATTTTCAAAGCATAGATACATGGAAGGCAATATGCATATTTACAAAATTTGGTGGAAGAGCCAGACAATAGGCTACAACGCCTACCCTCTTTAGTGTCTCGAATGACCAAATGTATCTAGGATTTAACTTTCCCTTATTTCCAAACCGCAAAACACCTTACATAGGTGATGCTCGCAAAACACAAGGTCTCCAATTGCAAATTCTAAGTCACGCCTTCTATTATCTGCATATGTTATTTGCCTACTCTTGGCCGCCAATAGCCTTTCACGAATTAATTTCACCTTGGTCACCGATTCTTGTAAATTTGGGCCCAAGAGTTTAGACTCACCTACTTTAAACAACTAATTGGCGACCTTAAACGTCTAGCATATAATGCCTCAAAAGGTGTCATATGTATACTAGATTGATAGCTATTACTGTAGGCAAACTCCATCAAAGGCAAGTATTTATCCTAACTGCTAGCAAGATCTAAAGCATATGGACGAAGCATATCTTCTAATATTTGAATTATATGCTCCAATTATCCATCAGTTTAAGGATGGAATGCAGTGCTTGGATCTAAACAAGTCTCTAAGGCTTTTTGGAAAGACTTATATAACCAGGCTATAAATTGTGGCCCACGATTGGAAATAATAGACACTGGCATACCATGAAGGGAGTTGATCTCATCTAAGTAACGGTTAGCATATTAGCTACACTATAAGTAGCCTTTGTAGGCAGAACATGTGCACTCTTAGTTAACTGATTTATAATCACCCATATTGAATCATAACCAACAAAATTCATTGTGATCATTTCCCACTTCCATTTAGGAATCTCAATCAACTAAAGTAAGCCTGCAGGTTTCAAGTGTACAACCTTCACTTGTTGACACACTAGGCATCTAGAAATGAACTTTGTTATATCCTTTTTCATCCATTTTCCACCAATACAACTCCCTCAAATCATGATACATTTTATTAGAACCTGGATGAAAAGTGTATGTAGAATGATGAGCTTCCTCCAACACCTTCCTCTGTAAATCCTCCACATTTGGTACACATAACCTACAACTACATCTTAGAACACCTTCATCATCAAGTGAAAACTCTTGTACCTTCCCTTTATAGACTTCTTCCATAATCCTCTTTAACGGAATGTCTTAGTCATATACTGCATTAATTCTATCCACTAAGGTGTAACAAAATTGTACATGGGCCAGTAGTGAGCTAAGCCCTGATATCTCAAATCGTACTCTTCTTTCAATAAGCTTTTGGAATTCTTTCATTATCGGCCTCTTAGTTCTAGTTATATGAGCTAAGCTACCTGTAGACTTCTTACTCAAAGTGTCAACAACTACGTTAACCTTGCTTGGGTGGTGTAAAATATTACAATCATAGTCCTTTAAGAGTTCCATCCACCTCCTTTGTCTCAAGTTCAAGTCCCTTTGTTGAAATATATACTTAAGACTATTGTGATCAATGTAAATTTCACAAGTTTCAACATACAAGTAGTATCTCCATATCTTCAAGGCTAATATAATCCTAGTTATTTATAAATCATGAGTAGGATAATTCTGTTCATGCTTTTTAAGTTGCCTAGATGCATAGGCTATCACCCTTCCATGCTGCATCAATACACAACTCAATCCCACTTTTGAAGCATCACAATAAACTATATACCCACCACTTCTTGAAGGAAGAGCTAATACTGGTGTTGAAGTTAAGCATTCCTTCAATTTTCTAAAACTCTCTTCACAAGCATTTGACCAATGAAACTCCATACCTTTTCTAGTTAAACTAGTTAAAGGAGTAGTAAGCATGGAAAAGTCTTTCACAAATCTACAAAAATAACCAACGCATAGACTAAATCAACTTAGCCCTGCAAGCCTAAGCTAATATTCTTATATTTGCCATAAAATATCAATAAAACACATTATACATACTTTGAAATATAATTCAACATTTTCTTAATGATATTAAACTGATCAAATTGATAATGTCTCAATATATATATATATATATATATATATATATAGTATAAAATAAAAATAGCCTACATAAGGTTTACAGCGATTTCCAACATTTATAAACCTTAAATGATCAGACATCTAGTAGTCACAACCTTGGAGACAAACGTACACTGTGATTAACTAGAACGACATACCAAAAAGTCTGGACAATAGGGAAATTCCCAAAGCAACTTCACTAGTATTTACTTATCTAAAAAATATTAAAGAGAGAAGTGTAAGTCTACCACTGACTTAGTGAGTGCATAAATAACAAAGTAAGCGGAAGGGGAAACAATAAAGATCTTAGAGTTTTTAACAAATAACAAGTTTCAATAACAAAAATACCATTTCTAAACCTTATAATTTTGAATAAATTAGGTATCAAGGAAAGAACCAAGATCATCATACCCGTATACCTTTTTCTGGATATGTCTCAATAATTAATTCATGTATCCCTTTATTATATACATCTTAATATCTTATACTCATATCCCTTTTCTAGATATATCTCAATGATTCATACTCGTCTCTCTTTACTGGATACGTCTTAATAATTCATATTTGTATCCCTTTAGTAGATACATCTTAATAATTGATTTTAACAAGGTGCATCAAGATCGCTACCCTGCGAACGACTAAAGGATTCTTACTTGAATTCTCATCCAACCTTTAAATTATTAAAACTATTGAATATTAATAAATGCTTAAAAAATCATTTATAAAATAATATAGCAATTAAAGAAAATAAAATTATATGAAATATTATCATGAACTTAAGAGTAAAGAAAAAGGAATAATTAAAATTAAGAGTTACATCACAACCTTATATTTTCACATATAATTATGATACTATTTTAAAAGCATATAATGTTTCAACAATATTATCCATCATCATATAGTATACATCCATACATATTATATATATAATAGAAAGATTTGAAAATCACAAATTATTTCTCCCATAGGACGTGAAGAATGAAATAAGAAAATTGAAGTTGGACAAGAAAATAAAATTAATGGGTAAAATAAAATGTGCTACTTTGCTAATTATACACTCACCGACAGTGATCAATAGTAGAGATCCCTTATTCCTACAGCACAACCTAATTGAAAAGGTATCAACGAAGCTACCATCACACAAGTTATAATATGAACAATCCTTCCACGACATCTCTTTCTCTCCTTTCCTCTCAAGTTTGAATGAAAAAACTAAAAATTTTTTGTGATATTTAAAAAAGTTTTTAAGTATTATGTAAGTTTTTATTTGGTATTATACAAGTAACTATGTTGTACTATGCAAGTTACTATGTTGCCAACATTTTAAGTATGGAAAAAAATAGATGAAACTAATCTGCATTGGAGATTCTTTCATTCTCTCTTTTTAATTTTGAAATTTTAAGTATGGAAAAAAGAAAAGAAAAAAGAAAAGTCATGACCATAATGATAAAACTTAGATAAAGTTGTAATAATTATAATGGTCCTCCGATGATGGGTTTATTAGTAACAAGATATGAGTATATTAGTAATTTAATTTCTTAGACCACTTTATTCCATTCTTGATCTTCCAATTTGGAGGGACACCAAAATTGAGATTTTGGATAGCAAAGAAGGGTCTTGGTGTCCCTCCCTTGCCATCCTATTTCACCTTGGAAAAAAAATCCAAATATAAGTCCAACCTATTTTGGTCATTCAATTCATTGTCACTTTCTCCGTAGCTATTTATCCAAACATAGCCTAAACTTACCCAAAAAAAAGAACTAAAAATCTCAAATAACAACACTAATCAAGTTATAAACAAATATTATAATAATTTTATAGGAATTCTTATTAAGTTTAATCAAGTTTTCATCAATTCTAATTCAAATTCCATTTTAACTCGAAATCTCCACCTATTATTAAATATTGACAATTCTACTTAATTAAATTGCAATCTTAACAATTTTGGTTTATTTCTATACTTTTCTTTTAAAAGATTAAATGTTACATATATTGGTCACTGACTAAAAAATTTTGGATTCTTTGGTGTTATTCAATTGTTTTTTGTATATAGGTGTTCTTCATGCTCTGTAACATAGTAATTTGATACTCATAGTGTCAATAGATTAAGAAATCTGCATGTAATTTTCAGTCACGGCATACTTGCTATTGATTATTTCTTAATATTTCCCCTCTTTTAATTGCTTTAAATTTAATTATGATACTTATTTTCATTTAGTTACCATTAGATATTTCCCTTAAGGCACTTATTTAATTATTGAAAGTAATTAAAATGACCTATATACTCAAATATGGATTCCATAGCATATATATTTATATGAATATGATAATTTAAAAAGTCTATTGACCCGAAACAAATAAAACTCGATTTAAAAATATTTATTTTATCAAATGGACTGGGCTTGAAATTTTTTAAGCATGATCTGTGCTAAAAAAGCCTAAATACTTATTTTTAAATTAAAAATTTATTATTTAATAAAAAAACTTAGTGTAACATTATCTTGGTGAAGAAATAAAAATTAATACCCCTTATTTAATATATTTATGTCAATATGACAACTTATTTATGTTTACAACTTCTTTATATATAATCTTACAAGTAATAATAACAATTAACTATATTATTTATCTCAAGTTTTAAGTAACTAATTAATTTGATCATGATTTTAAAAAGTCTGTTTGACCCAATAGGCATAACCCAAAAAATATTAATAAAAATCTAAATTAAAAAGTCCGATTAAAATGATTTTAGACTTTTTTTGAGCACAAATTCAAACATGATTTTTAAGCCCAGCCTGATGATCAGTTCTTATGTTAATCCAATATTTAAACTTATATTCATTTATTATTGAATATGTTAACCAAAATTACTAAAACTTTTTTTATTTGAGTTTATAATCATAATTCCCTAGAGGCTTAAGTGATTTTCAAAAATTAGTCATAATGTATATTGGAGTACCCGATTTAAATTTATTCACACTGTCTTATTTTTTGAATTTTTTTTATTAAGGTTAATTATACTTGGATGCTACTACAATTGAGAGGCCATGTGCTAAATTTTGATCATATTTCCATTTAGTATGACAATACGATTACAATTAATCTATTAAAGAATTTTATACAATATTTTAAAATTAAGCTTATAAAATAAGGCATCAATTCTTGGACATTCATGTGTTAAAAAGGTGATATCAAGTTGGATTTTATTTCTAAGGAAAATAAATTAACATCATATTTTCACTATTTTGCAGGAACACAAATTTTGTCATACTTTATAGAAATAGGATTGTTTGATATATTTTAGAAAATTATACATCGTTCAGTTAAAGTTGACGAAATTAAAAAAAAAAAAAGAGTGTACCATCTAGAAATATTTATGAGAAAACTTTAACCACTAGAAGTGCAAAAGCAAATTTTTTCTCCCAGAGGTTTCAAAAAATCAAATTTTAATTTAAATATCTTGTAATTCTCGCTTATATGCATTTTAAATTTTAGCATTCAAGCATCAAGTGTGATGAGAACAAACATTTGGAAAAATTAAGAGACTAAAGTATTAATCATCTATCTATTAGAGAGAGAGAGAGAGAGAGAGAGAGAGAGAGAGAGATATATATATATATATATATATATATATATATATATATAAGTAAGTTCTTTCTAACTTGAGAACTTTGTTGATCCATGGGAAAGCCGTTGAGCAAACTCTTAACTCTTCGTATGATAACTCTTTTTTTTTTTATACATGTATCAATTTTTTGAAGCACTTAAATTCTTTAAAGTACATACATATTTTGAAATTAGTGAGAAAAATAATGAATTGATTAATTAATTATCTCTAAAATTTTTTAAAAAGGAATTATAACCATAACTTGACATGGTTCAAAATTAAAATAATATATGGTTGAATTGTTTATGATGGTGCCCTATCAATGAGTTCATTATTGTCACTTTTCTCTCACTAATTTCACATAACTAATTTTATGGACTTTCTTTAATTTATAATGTTTTTTTATAATGTCACAATATATTACTAAATTCAATTTTTTACTAACACTTACAAATATTGTTGATTCAAAATGTATTGACATACAGTAAAACAAATTAATATTATCCAAGGCTCGTGCAATGTGTGAGCAAATGAACTAATTATATATAAGTAAAGTAGGTTGAAACATCCCTAAATTAGTGATTTTTAATGTAAGCTAAATTATTTAGGAAAAATTAGAAAGAATTAAACAAAAATAAATATGCCCAATTGAATCATATAAAGAAACACAACCTATAGCTTTGTTTTAAGGTATGAGGGCAAAATGGTCATTTTTGAAAAATGCTAAGGGCTAAATGGTAAATTTACAAGGCTAGTGGAAAATGGTCATTTTAAAAAAATACAAAGGGTAAAATGGTAGATTCACATGGATGGACATGTGACATTACCTTAACCTACAAGGTCAGCACATGTAGGGCCCATACCAAAATAAAATATTAGATATTCGTAGGACCCACACCATAATTATATCTTAGATATTTATGATTTGAGATTGAATCATAATTGTTGGATTAAAAAATGTGATTAAATCCTAGTCGTCAATTTCTTCACCTCTCCATTCCACACTTAGATCAATAAGGAAAGAAATAAGAAGGAATGAAGCAATTCTAGGAGAATTACAAAAAAAAGGAGCATATCCAGGTACCATAATTTAGCATATTATAGTTTATCTTCTTCTCTTTTCCTTCTTCTTCTTGAATGGTCTTCACGGTAATCTCTTCTGGTCTAGGGTCATTTATCTTGAAATTTTGTCACCATAAACTCATTCAAGGTCTAAAAAGGGTAGAATTAGAGAAAAATGAGGATAGATATATATTTTGAAATATCTAAGGAAATAATATGTAAGCCATAACAACTTTGATAAGAATTTTAATGTGTGATTTTTGTTATGCATTATATATCCTTATATAAATATTTGTTTTTCATGCACTATAGTTGCTTATATTATTGTGCATTTCAACTTTGTATGATGGGGTGACAATATAATTGCTTGAGAAGAGAACTACTCTCTGTGAGAGTAAATTATTCCTGTACACTATGTACTTATTGATAGTTTGTAATCCCATTTGATAATGTCCAACTATGCCGCTTTAATATATATATATATATATATATATATATATATATATACATATATTGTGAACCATTTAATAATAGATGGCTTTGCCACCTTAATATATATTGTGAACCATTTGATAATGGTTGGCTATGTCGCTTTAATATATATTGTGAACCCTATGAGTTCCTTAGCAAGGCATTATACCCCATTAATCTTGTAATTTATGGCAAGTCATACCACCTAAATGATGGATTACAAGGAAATGGTGTTATTACACTTCTTGGGCCATAACTTGAATTATAAGATCAATGGTAGGTTGTGCCACCTAAATGGTCTTAAAAATTTAAGAGAGGACAATAATGTATCTTTGCTAGGAATATCTTGAATTTACTTGACACTAAAGGGATTCCTAACTGTCATAAGAACATCAGTGCTCAGAGGATTACAAAAGAAATCTTGATAGTTCTCTCTCAAACTAAACAAATCTTGACCACATGGTGGCTTGGTTGACTTATTAATATAAAGATTATATTGTCTGACTTTGTCCAGGGTACCCGCTGAGGGACACCTCAGCTAAAGGTGGGATCGTGCTTGTCGGTCAAATGTTATACACTAAGGTTCGTGAGACTCGATCGTCTCAGTATGACAGTTATATGTTAGGGTTTCATAAAACTCGAACAAACCATATATGATGTTCCAACGCCTAATGGTTGAAGACATTGTCTACCTCTGTTTGTCATATGTTTGTTAATGCATATTTGTATGTTATGATATTTGACATCTGTACATATTTCATAAAGATCATTGTCGTAATTGACTTTTAGACGGAATAAAAAGAGTTTAAATTGATTCCCAAAATGAAACTCGAAAATCAATTTATTGGGAGTCGCCACCAAAATTTTTAATGAAAAATTTTGGGAAACCAATTTAAAACAAAAAGAAAAAGCAATATGGTTTGTGAAATCAGAGATGAGTTCGAGAGTCTATTTGAGTGTGGGGAAGGTGTTAGGCACCTCACAACACCCGTCCATACGGACGGTTACCTTAAACCAGTCAGCTAAAATAAAATATGGCTTTTAATTTATCTCGATTACCCTTTTATCGACATGCATGCCCGTTAAACAAAAGAGACAAAACAGCGAGAATGAAAGCAAACAAATAGATATTTACAAAAGGGTGGACTTGACCTAGGATAAGAGCCTAGGGCCTACGTACCCTATGATAGGGATCAAAGTCCACGTAGTTCGACCACAAAGGTGTGTCTATAGGTTGATTATTTGTAAATTTTATGATGAGAATAGGAGAGTTTAAATTGAACAGATTTCCATAAACAAAACGAAATTGAGGTTTGATCTGTGTGTCTTAATTTACGACAATATGATTAATCTAGCTCTCTTGACCTCTTCATTTTTTCTTTTTAAAATTTTTGTTCATTTTTGGAGTTTTAATCCTTATTTTGAAATTTAAATGAAATGAAATGATTATACAGAAAGAATTTGATCGCGTAAAGAAAAGAAATTATTTAATTAAGACGTTTACTTTTGTAATATTGTTATTATTGTTATCATTATTTTATAACAAATATGTGCTGATTTTGGGAATCTAAGGAGATTAAAATCTCACATGATCCCATACAATCGAGGAGAACAATATTCTCACACGATAATTTCGTAAATAATAGAAATTATTTAATTAAAGTAAATATTTAGTTATTATTATTTTTAAAACCAATGTGTACCAAATTTAGGTATCTAAGGAGATTAAAATCTCACATAATTCCATACAATCGAGGAGAACAAAATTCTCACACGATAATTTCGTAAATAATGGAAAATATTTAATTAAAGTCAATATTTAATTTGAAACAAATGTGCACTAATTGTAAGGACCTAAGGAGACCAAAATCTCACATAATCCCATATAATCGAGGAGAACAATATTCTCACACGATAATTCTGCAAATAATACAAATATTTAATTAAGATCAATATTTAATTATTATTATTTTTAAAACAAATGTATACTAATTTTAGGGATCTAAGGAGAATAAAATCTTGCATAATCCCATACAATCGAGGAGAACAACATTTTCACACGATAATTTTGCAGATAATAGAAAATATTTAATTAAGATCAATATTTAATTATCATTATTATTATTATTATTATTATTATTATTATTGTTATTATTATTATATATTTTATTATTATTATTTTTGTATTGTTACTATTTATAGCAAGTATGTATTAATTTTTAATTAATAATTTTTTCTGGGATCTAAGGAGATCTGAATCTCACACGATCCCAAGACACCTGAAGAGAATAATATTCTCACTCGATGACTTTCTTAGAACTTTATTTATAAAGCCAAAATTAATCTCCTATTGACACAAGGATAACAATGATTCATATATATATACACATCTATACGTGCACACACACACACACACATATATATATATATACATACATATAGACACATATAATAATACATATAAGCATGATAGAAAAAGAAAAGCAAGCTTCAGGAAAAGCAGGAAGCATATATATATATATATATATATATATATATATATCACCACACATATTTATATATACATCTACATACACACACACACACACACATATATATATATATATATATTATACATCCACATACACATATATAAACACAAGCATAATATATGTGTAAGAAAAGAGCAAAGCTTCAAGAGAAGCCTATATATATGAATATGGTATGAGAGGTTGAGAGCTTCAGGAAGCATAAACTCATGCACCCACACACACACACACACACACACACACATATATATATATATATATATGTACACCTACCTACATATATAGATATGAAAGCAACACACATCTATATCTTCCCACACACACACACACACACACACATATATACACCTACATACATATATATATATATATATATATATATAAACTCATGTGTGATATATATATATATATGTGTGTGTGTGTGTGTATGAGTATAAATATGGCAAGGAGAAAAAAACGAAAACAGCATCAGGAGGTGAATATGTGGTGGACCTAGATGACAAATGGTGTGACTAATGTGCAGTAAAACCAAACAGAAGGTTCAAGTGACATGCAATGGGATTTCTGTCCTTCGTTTTTTGGAAAATGGAACTAAGGTGGTTAACATTTTCCTCAGCCGCTGAACGCTAAATACATTTAAAATAAGAGCAATATGACGGCCAAAATGAAAAGAGTTCAGCTAATGATGCCAACCTTTTTCCTTGGATCTTTTCTGGGTTTTGAGCCTCCTTTTCTTACTTTCTTCAAGCCTTTCCCAATGGTCCTAAGAGCTTCTATTTTCTGCAGTGATGTCTCTTCTTCATTCAACAATCTCTCGGCTTCCACTCGTTTCTCATGCTCTACTTTCTTTCTCCCTTTTATTGCTCTTCCATAGCACCAGAAGAAGAACTCGCAGCAGACCTCCTCCCTCTCGGCTTCAGCATGGTTCGTTCACCTCTGTTCACCCCTGTTTAAGGTGGTCAGAGCAGAGGAGATGTTCTCGGTTTGCTTGTCACCACTGTAGCTCAGTTTCTCCAGTAGCTCTCCTCCCTCAGTTCTCGGTTTTCTCGAGTAGTTCTCAGCCCTCTCCTTGGTTCTTGGTTTGCTCGTCACTGTTGTAAACTTCCTCCTTGGTTCTCGGTGTCACCAGTAGCTCTCAGCCTCCTCCTTGGTTCTCGATTTCCCTCACGGCTCCAGACTTCTTCCTTCAGTTTCTCACAGCAACTCTCCCTTTCCCTCTCAAGTCTTCTTCGCTCTTTTTCCTTGCCTCTGCAGCAACCCTTTCGGCCTCTCCTTCCCTCAACAGTAGCCCCCCTTCTTATTAGTTGAAACTTCCATCATTATCACCTGCTCCTGTCATCTCCTCAGTCGAGCTACGGACTGCCACCACAGCTACGAACAACTTGCTCACTTGCAGCCGAAAAACCACCGCCAGAAAATCGCATCAAAGGAAGCTGTGCTCTCTTACATGCCTAGGTAGTTTTTTGTTTTAATTTATTATTATTATTTTTTCAGATTTAACTCTTATTATTATTATTATTATTATTATTATTATTATTATTATTATTATTATTATTATTATTATTATTATTATTATATTTTATTTATTTATTGTTATTCATTTTTTTTTTATTTTTTTGTCATCATCACCATTAATATTTATTTTTTGATTTTTCCTATTTTGTATTTTTTTATGATGATTTTTTTTATTTTGATTTGTTATTATTATTATTAATTAATTCTTATCATCCAATTTTGTTTTTTTTTATTTTTCTTAAATTTCCTCATTATTCGTTTTGAATTTTAATTTGTTTTTTTGCTTAAAAATATCATTTGAACCTCTGTCCTTTTTATTTTTCTAATTTGCTTAATTTAAAATTGATTAACGAATCTGTGATAAATTTAGATAGAGATGAGGTGTTCACAATCATAATTTATAGTCATATTATATTCCATGGATATTTCGAGTATCATATATGTTTTTTCATGTTATTGAGAAAATATTCTCATCATTCTATTAATGATAATTTTAGATGACAAATTATCCAATTTCTCTTGAAGTCCGTGCGAAATGAGTATTTGTCCTACCAATTGGGAAATGCTTATTATTAAGATAATCGTTGCAAGATGTGATATATTCTTACGCGTCATACCACTTATGTTCGTGTCATAGGAGAGCATGAATCATACTAAATATAAGGCAATACCCCTTCTACAATTTTGTTAAATTATTTATATGGATGTATGAACAAATTTATGTACAAACTTTTATTCTCTATAATTATACTATTATGTTTTAGATATTTTAATGTATTTTTTTTATAATTTTATTTTCAAAATAATTTTAACTAAAATTTATAGTAAATTATATACTTTGTTAGAAGAGTGTTACATAAGATCCCTTTAACATGAGAGCTTTGTTGACTAATGAGAAGACTCCATTGAGCAAATCCTCAGTTTATCATGCAATAACTTTTCGCATTTCTTATACAAGTACGTCAATAATTTTTTGAATTAGGAAAATTCTTCAGAATCAATAAGAAAAATAATGAAGTCATTAATTTGCATAAATTCTTTATAGTCAATGAGAAAAATAATGACATAATTAATTCATAAATTAATTAACTATCTCTTAAATTGAAAACTTTTGTAATTGTAAAATTTTATGGAGTGAATGAGAAAATTAATGAATTTTTTTTTAAGCCTAAGAGTTCTTTGAAATAAATGAGAAAAATGATGAATTAATTAACCAATAGTTTTATAAAGTTCGGACATTTTTTGAAATCAATGAAAAAAACTATAAATTAATTAATTAACTGCCTCTTCAATTTTTCAATAAATGATTATAAATGTAACTTGACATAGTTCAAAATTAAAATAAGTGAAAAACAATATATGATTTAATGATTCATGATAGTTCTCTCTTAATGAACTCATTGTTCTCACTTCTATCTCACTAATCTCACTTAACCAATGATAGACTTTCTCTAATTTATTATGTTTTCTTTATATCACAATACATTATTAAATTTAATCTTTTTTACTAATACTTACAAATACCGTTGATTTATATGAACTAGTTTTATATGAATTTTATGTTTTTAATTTATGGTAAAAGATTAAAGGATTAAAAGCGCAATATGTTTTCATCACAATATCATATTGTCATGAATGAGATACTTACTAATCTATCTTTAAGCATCATTTCTCTAGGTATGCCACAACCTAATTTTAATGATTTTAATTTTGTTGCAACAAATTTGAGACTCTTTTTTTACTATATAAATAAAAGAGAAATTTACAAATTTGGTTCAACGAAGTTAAAATTATTAAGACATGATAGTAACATACCCAAACTCAACAAATAATATTAGGAAAATAGATTAAATAATTTTTCACTCATGACAATAACTTAAAAAACGAAGTTACAGATAAATTTCTCTATCTTTTAAGGTGTAAGTAGTAACTATTAGAAGCCCCCACGAAGGCTATAAAAAAATATGATAACTAAAAAAATTTTAACAATATCTCATTATAACTATTAAAAGCAAAAGTCACAAGTTTGTTAGCGAGATACCGATGTTTGCTAATTATTAGTAATATAACTAATCACAAAAAGTAATACTAAGAAGATATATTAGCAAGTTTCTCATTTGGAAAAAAAATTATAATTTCAGTCATTTACTATTTACCGTATTATTAATTTGGACTCTACTTAATTATATTTTAAAAATAGTCCCTCAAAAAGCAATACATTACTAGATTTAGTCCCTCCATTTGAATTATGTTAGCAACAATCTAATGTAGTAAAATTTTGCTTTCTGAGAGACCAATTTGAGGATAAGAATAAGTGTAAGGCCAAATTGAGAATGAGGTAAAAGTAAGAGACTAAAATAATATTTTTCTCTTTCTCATTCATAACAATAAGGGTATTTTAGTAAGAACAAATCACACTTACGAAGTTTTGGTTCTTCACAATATATTATAAATATGCATCAAATTCCTAAAAATAATTAATTTAATTTCTTGGAAGAATGAGAAAATATTTTCAGCCACTATCAATGTGTTGTGAGTGATAAGCTAGATAATTTCAGATAAGAAATTTTAACATACCTATCTATTATATTTATTTAAAATAAACTAGCGTTTTTGTTGTACGATTAGTAAATTAAAATACAACTAGTAAATTAAAGGTTTTTTCTTTTTCAATGGCGTTAAGCGTATATCATGACTTGGCATGTTTAAGAGAAAATTTTTTTTAGATATTAATTTATTAAACCAACTATTAAAACTCATTAACAACTATTCAGTATTATTAGCTCTATTGATAAATTTAAATTTTTCAACCTACTTTTTTTTTATTATATTATTAACTATCAATATAATCAATAATTAAATAATTAAATAGTTAAAGCAAGCAATAAATTAACTTACAAATCATATAATACAATCAATACATGTCATATCACAATGTATTACTAAATTCAAATTTTTTTTTTATTTTCTTCAATCATCATTTTTTTTATATATTTCAAACTATTAATGTTATCAATAATTAAACAAATTCAAGAAATTAACTTACAAATCATATAATACCATCATTACATAATATATCACAATATATTATTAAATACAATTTTCTACTACTACCTGCAAACTAAAATGTATAAGCATATAGCAAAATAAACTAATTTTCTCTCAAACTCTTATAATGCGCAAACAAGTAAACTAGATTGTTAAGTATTTTGAGTGTTTTTCACTTAAATTATGTATATTTAGAATATAAATGACACATATTTGGTTATCTCAAAAATATTTAATAATAAATTGATAAAATGACACTTATTAGTAATGCATGTTTTTATGCGATTGCAAGTTATTTAGTGAGAAATGTAAAAGTAATTACTAATAGTGGAACGACAAAATAAAAATTGCTACAGCAAGTTTATAAAGAGAAAAAAGTAGAATTATACATTTATATTTTTTTTATCAAGCTTTTTCTCTAATTACTCACCTTAATTGCAAAAGATTCCTAGTGGTAAAAATATGGTCATAAGACTTAAATAGGACAAGACTCGTTTAAAATACTGGATTGGGCTAAAATAATGATTTGGTCTATGGTTTTTAAAAAAAAGGCTTAGGCTTTTTTCGGCTTTTGTATTTAGACTCATTTGTTTTTTAGGGCTAGATTTATTGAGTCAAATAGACTTTTCAAGTCATAATTAAATTTATTTGTCGTAATCAACTTTTTAACGGAAAGAATAAAAAAAGAGAGAGGTGAGACAATCAATTCACTAGAGCCGCCATCAAAATTTTTTCAAGGAAAAACTTTGGAAAACAATTTTAAAACAAAAGGAAAAGGCAAGGTAATTTACAAAAATAAAGATGGATTCGAGAGACTATTTGAGTGTGGGAAAAATGTTAGGCATCTCACAACACTTGCCTATAATGACAGTTACTTTAAACTAGTCAAGTGCGAATAATGTGAAATGACACTAAATTTATCTCAATTGCCATTACTAAGACGCGTACACATTAAATAAAGAAAAAAAAACAATAATGAAAACAAATAAATCGATACAAAGGATGAATTTGACCTAGGATGAGAGCCTAGGACTTACGTACCTAACGATGAAAATCAATATCCACATAGTTCAACCAAAAAGGTGCATAGTGAGTTTTTTTTTTTAGATTTGAAAACATGATTTATTTATGCTTTATTTGAAAAAGAGGAAAATATTATTTTATTTATTTTTAAATTTTGATTATTTGAAAGACGCATGTAATGGGTTGTTAGAACCTAAAACTTATTTTAAATATAAGCGATTGGAAATGGCCGTCAGAACCCAAAATTATTTTAAATGTGTGTAACTAGTATTGGAATATGCCTATGGAGTGATTGGATCTCACATGGCCCAACTGGTGAATCATTAGTTACTCATGGAGATGTTTGTCTCACACAGTAACGCTGATGTTAAGAAAAATATATATATTTGTAAAATATGCCTATGGACGTGTTGGACCTCCCATGGCAAGAGAACTGAAAGATAGTACCTATAGAGGCATTGGACCTCACATGGCACATTTTTGAAAATATTAAGCATTGGTATTTGGTGTGCATGGGTGTTTAATCAATCATTCATGGGTGTGGTGTGTGTTGGTGTTAAGTAAAACATTCATGGGTGTGGTGTATGTTGGTGTCCAATTACATATTCAATATATGGTGATCACAAAGGATTAAGAATACATTAATTACAATTAAGCTCTAAAAAATTTGATAACTTAACTTTACTAGCCTTTCAATATGTCATCCTTGCTTCTGTGTCCTTTATACCTTGATTTGAATGTCTCTTAGCCAAGATTCACAAGTTTAAGGCTCTAAATAATCCAATATCATTTGGACAACTAATAGATCACACATTAAACGTCACTAATATTGAGCAACTCAAAAGTTAATCATGTCACAATGACAATGGCACTATAAGAGATACAATTAAACCCAAGCTTTCACACCAAAGTAAACCCTATATGACACCATCATATTAGCTAAAATGGACAGTCATGTACACCATCTTGGAAGACGAAATTCAACTCAAAATGGAACATGAGTAAATTCCACTACTTTATTTTATCTTGTTGCTAAGTTAGGTATGAAAATTAGTAGAAAATTGCTATATTCAAAAATTAAAACCCCAATACCAATTTATCCTATAAATTAAACATACAAAGGGTTCACATATTGAAAAATCAGCTCATGATAATTTCTATATCAATACCAAAAAATTCACAAAGTTGACTACACTTAAATTGTCTGGTCATAGAGTTATGTGCACAAAAATGTACAAATAACATCTTAACATGTCACTATAAATTCCATAAAAATTCCAACATAATATTGACATACCAAAACACATGTATACAAATTTCAACACAAAATTATGTATATAAAATTCCAAAAAAATTCAACAATTTGACCTAGGGTAGAATTTGCTGAAGCTGAACATGTTCAAGACAAGCACTAAATTTCACCACTTATCTACCACCAATCCCAAGTAAAAAAAATCAGTGGAAAAATCTTTGAAACTCTACACATATGAAGTAACTTTGACACAAAATTTCAAGATAAAATGGCATCATATGAAATACCAAAAAATTCACAAAATTCACTATACCTATTTTGTCCAGTAATAGATTTACGTACACAAAGTTATACAAATGGCATAACAATCAGTCATTATAAATCCCAAAAAAATTCAACCACAATTGTGACGTACCAGAAGACATGTGTACCAAATTTCAACTTAAAATGATGTATATAAACTTCTCATAAAATTCAACAATATGACCTATGGTAAAATTTGTTGATACAAAACATGTTTATGATAGACATAAAATTTCACTACTTATCTACTACCAATCTGAGATAAAAAAAATCAGTGAAAAAATTCATCAAATATCTAAACATATGAAATAACTTTGACACTAAATTTCAAGGTAAAATTGCATCATATGAGGTACAAAAAAATTCACAAAGTCCACACAAGTCATATTGAACTTAAAAATGGACATGTAAAGTGAACAAAGCTATTTATCAATCCTCTTGAGATAAAAAAAAAAAAATACCATTACCACATCAACACCTCCATGGTAACTAATTAAAACCTAGCCCATGATAATTTCAACCAAAAGAAAAAAAAAATTGAAATAAAGAGAGCCAAATTGAAGAGAGGTTATGAAGAATTACCTAGAGTACCCCCTTAGCCTCTTTCCTCCTTCCTTGCCTCCTTCACTCTAATATTTCTGAACCTCTCAAAAACCTCTCTTTCTAACCTTGTTCTCCTCTATTCCCTCTTCCTCTCCTCTATTTATAAGGAAAACTCAATCTCTCTTCCTATTCTTTTTTTTTTTTATCATCCACCATCTTTCACTCACCATTGTCTCCCATTTTCTCATCTTTTGACCACTTTCCCTTTTGTTTTATTCCATATGTTCCTTTATTCCTTTTTTTATTCTTTTAATTTCATCATTTCATCCTCTTTTCATCCAATTAATTTTTCATATGTCTCTTGTTATTATTTTTCTAACTTAGTTAAAGTGATTGATTCTTTCCACACATCATCTTCTCACATGCTCTCTCCTAATTTTTTATTTTTCTTTTGGATTTGAAGACATGTTGATTGTGTTGTTTTTTTTTTTCTCCCCGTTTTTAATCCTCTTATTAAAATATCCCTATTCAAAATTTTATGTCTTTTCTTTATTTTTTTAATTTTTTTCTTTTTTTAGATTTCATGTTTTATATTATTGCTTTCTTTTAATTATTAAATTTTTTTTATATTTTCAAATTTATGCCTTCTATTTTTTTAATCATTGTTATTTTTTATTTCTTGATTTTTTTATTTTTATTTTTTTCATTTTTTTCATTTTTTGATTTTATGATTTGTCCCTTCCACATTTAATTAATTAATTAATTAATCAATTAATCATTAATTTTTATTCTTAATTAATTTTAGTTTTGGGATGAGATGTTCACGCTATGTGGCTTGAGATAGACAATGTGATTCATATTTATTATTAATAGTATGATTGTATGGAAGTTATAAATACAAATTAGTAGTTATACTAACATAAATTCTTTGAATGAAAATCATTAGTTAATTTTTTTTACCAAGATGACATGCTATATAAATTTACAATTTTATGTATAATCTTGAATTAAAATTGAGCTAAACTCATTCATAAACTTATATTTTATATCTTTAAAATTAAGATAGTCTTATTTTTAATGACTTAATTCTTAAGTTACATTTTTTTTAATGATCAAATTAATTTTTTTTTAAAATAATGAACTTTTTTGTCATAAAAAAGATGTTGATTTGCGCTCTTCAGATATGATATTTCTGTTTTTCTGTCATCACTTAATATCATCTATAACTTTTATCTCTTTTAATTTCTTAAAAATATCTTCACAAATTGATTTATGCAATGTAGTTCTCATACCTACAAAGTACATGTGGGCGCTTTTAAATTTTGTGTTGTCACTGTTATAGGTAAGGCATTATTAAATTTTGTTTAGACTATTTTATTTTAGGTAATTTCAAGAAATTTCAATCTATATTTTGAGAAATACAGTTAAAGAAAGATAGATGAAAGCTTTTAGACAAAATCTTTGGTACACTTATCATTTTGAATGCAATAGTATATTCAGTTATAATGTAGAGATATAATTATAATATTACTAAATTTTGGATTGTTATTATTACAATTATATCTCTACATTAAATTGGGTGCTCTCAAAATTATGAGTGCACCAAAAATGGTACCAAAGTTTTAATATTAAAACTGTTTTTAACATTGAAAGCTGTCATTTTTTTTTCAACTATGTCTATTTATTTTTCTCTCTAAATCCAAATTGAATTTTTAATGTACACTCCCTTGTAGTATTATCTTTGGTGCAATTATAAAATGTTTTTAGAAAATATATTTTATGTTTTCAGTGAACTGTGATGTCTCTGTTGACAATCTTGGACTAATGAAGATAATGTGTTAACCATTTGGATCATCCAATAAAAATTTACGGTGCAAGATTTATTTAATTTAATTAATAATTAAATTTTAAAAAATTATGATAATATATACAAATAAATTTGATCTTTTTTTTAGACAAAATAGTATCTTGTTAAAGAGCAAAAATGAATAATTTTTAACAGTTTACAATGTGTATCTCATATCTTAAGTTTACTTTTTCATAATGAATAGTATCATGATAGAGTGAACAACTATGAACATAAATTTATTTTTTCATAAAAAATAATATTACGATAAAGTGAACAAATATGAGAAGCTTGTAGCAGTTTATTTTACTCCTCAAATCATCAATTAATTTTTTTTTAATAAAATACTATCATTTATAAAAAAAATGTAAAATATTAATATATTTTTGTATATTACCATAATTCTTTTAAAAAAAGTTTAAATTAAATAAAAAAAATTTGGACTATTAAATTTTTTTACTAAAAATCTCCAGTAATTATAGAAAACTAATAAACCATTAGATGAAATCAAATCATCTAGGTTCCTCTTTTGATTGAGAGGAATCTAACCGTATAATGGAACTCGTGTTAGAATTTGAATTTTTTCCAATAGCATTGTTATAAGAGAATTTCCAATAAAATAAGATTATTGAATAAAAATCTAACGATTTAAATTTTTTATTGATAACCGTGCAATCTTAAATTCTTTTGTTTTTATCTTTAATCTAAATAATTATATCTTTATTTAATTGTTTATATTTATTATTGGAGAATCTTAGGTTATCACTTCTATTAGAGTTTATCCGTTTTGGTCGTATTATAGTGATTGGGAATTTTTGCAACTTTTTACGTAATAGAAAATTAATCAGACGACTTGGAATTACTAATTCCATGATAAATATAATTCTCTGCTTGCAATTTTTTAAAATACTAGCTTAAAAGCACCAAAGTTATCTATTAATTAATTAAACGACAGACAAAATTAGAAATACTAAGCAACGAAGCCTGAGTAAGACCATTTTGAGACGTTTATATTGAGATTTGCTTCCTCAATCAATGCTGTATGATATATATATTATTTTTATTGTTCGTATGATCATAATTATATTTAATTAGGTGGTGAGCTGCCCTTGTTGTGCTGGCTGGACGTCGGTGGTACCTCCTCAACGGCGGCTGGCGACAGACAAAAGTGGGAGGGTAGGCAGCTGTGAAAGCAAATATGGGGTGGAGAATGGAAAAGGAGGAGGGGTGGGTGGAAATAGACTGGATTATTGGGTTTAGGAAGCTTGAATTTGAATTTTAAATGAAGCTCGAATTCCTTTTATATTAAAAATTTTTATTTAAGTTTTTATTTATAATTTTTTGAGCTCGGGCCAAATAGACTTTTATAAGTTATAATTATATTTATTTACTACTTAATGTATATTTGGATTGACGTTCAGTTAACGTAATTTTAGATTAATTTAATTTTTAAAATTGATTTTAGTCAAATAAATTTTGTAACTTCGATTTATATTTAAAAACTTTCGTTTAAAAATTGATTTTGGTGATTTATACAGTTCATTTAATACAAAGCAACTATTTTTTTATTTTTGTACAAATAAGAGTTTGAAAGGTATAATTAATTTTGCAAACAATCAAATATCAAACTAAACAATAATATTTGTAAAATAAACTCCCAGTATAAATGTGTAAATGAGTTTTTAAGTCTTTCAAATGTTAAATTAAATACAGAATTTAAGATAAATAATATAGCTAATAATTATTATTACTTGTAAAATTATATATAAGAGAGTTAAAAATATAAATAAGTTATTGTAATGATATAAATTATTTGAATAATGAGTATTAATTTTTATTTTTTTATTAAAATGTCATAGTTACACTAAATTATAATAATTTTTTATTAAAATAATATTAATTCAAACTCTTTGAATAGGGATCAAGTTTTAAGAAAAACTTGAGCTTGTCTCCTTTTATATTCTAATCAAATTTTTTAGGTGGAATTTTTTAAATCAAATAAACTTTTTAAATTATAATTAAATCTAACATTAAATAAATGAAGTCCACGGAATGGAGATTAGCAACAGTTACAAATCATGGTTGACCCACTTATTAATGTAGCCCAAGCCACGTTATTTATTTATTTTTTTACTTTGACCTAATTACGGTTCCCAAAAACTGTAATTAAGTCACAATCTAATAGAGTTTCCTCTTTTGTTTTTTCGTTTTTTGAAAAAAACATGGTTTTCCTTGAACTGTGATTAATTTAGCTGTCCTAATCATGGTTTACACAACGGTTAGGTCTTAGTTTATCCATGGTCATCATAACCATGGTTAAAACACCGTTTTACTGTAGTGACATAGTTTTTAGCAGTGAACATAGTAATGTTATAATTACAACGAAACTCTCATCTTGTGCTTTTACGTGGAGCAAGAATAGAGAACTGATTTTACCTAAGGTTCTTTAGATCGTCTGAATAACATGAGATCAGAAGTTTCCGAAAGAATATGCAGTGTTCAGTTTGATATACCGTAGATATATGTCGTATGTATAATTCATGGCCTGATCTTGTTCTCCTACTTTATTTTATCATTTTAATTTAATTCATGAATTTTTTCATTAGAGATTATTTAATTAAATATAATTTATTATTTAGAGATTATTTCACTTGTACGTATCAACTTATTCATAGAGGGAAAGAAGCATGAAGCGAAGTCCGTTTCATTTCATCTTTTTGACTTTTCGCCTTGAAATCTTTCACTGCTATACGAAAGGGGTTAAAAAAAAAGCCAAAAAGAAAAAATTGATATGAATGATTGAGAATGTGTCGTGAGTTTATAAGTCTAGGATGATATTCTATTTAATGAAATAGTTTTTCGTAATAAAATTTTTTATTTTAAATTTATATTCGTAATATTAGTATTCTTATTAAAAGGAATTGAAAAATAGAGGGAGCGATTTATATGATAAATAAGAATATGGTGCGACTGTACTAAATACCAAAGATTAAGTTGCCAAAGAAAAAACGATTACCAATAAATTAATATAAATAAAGTGGATTGTTACAAACGTCAATTCTCATATGAGAATATATTATTATAAATTTTACAATAAGAGAATCTTTCTTAAAAATAGAGGATAGAGGGTTTATAAATTTATAAAATTCTTTCATATAATAAACTAATCTTTTATGAAGAGTTCTCTTTTCATATTTATAATTTAATTTCAATCCTATGAACAAAGTAAAGAACCAATTTTCCATGTCCAAGAAATTATATTTAGATGGTTTTGATGGAGCACTTGTCAATTTCATGATAATTAGGAAAAGACGAAAAATTAGGTAACTCGGACAACAATAGTGAGGCTGCGGTAAACCAAATGTACTATTTAGCTTATTTATAAAAATAAAAAATTAGAAATATTCTTTTTTAATCAAAAATGGAAAAAAAGTATCAAGACAAGATATGAAATTCTAATCGGGACTATATACGTTTAATACCTCCAGAGAGTACCAAAAAAGAAGAAGATTCTCTAGAAAAAATTTACTTAATTATATAGTTAAGATTTGTTTCTGGTTCTAGTCTAGTTTTTTTCCCTAGTATGCATAAAATATGGGCGTGACGACCTTTATTCCACACTAAAGCAAATTTGGAGTTATTTTACTCTTAAAAACTCTTCTTATAAATTGACACCTATAATTTATTGCTGGGCCAAAGTTACATATTATAGTAAATAATAAATATATTTAATTAAATATAAATTATTATTTTATTAAAATTAAGAGGCAACCAATGAGAACTCGATGTAAGTTAATCTTTGGATCGCATTTATGAAAATTAGAAATAAAGAATATGCATCAGTATAGGAATAAAATTAATTCCCCAAAGTAGTGTGTTCTCATCTTCTCTAGCACCCTAGAGCTCAAAAGCAAATTTGAATGAGATAAGCACACAAATTAGGGTTAGAGATGGGGCTTCGCTTTTTTTTATATGGTGTTTTATTAATTGGACCTTAATTACCATTATTAGTTTTAGTAAAACCCAATGGCTTAAACCTTATATATTAACTGAAATATCTTGAAAAATTAGGACATTGTATTAAGTCATTATTGTAGAAAGCAAAATGAAGCAAGTTTTACCTAATATCAATTGACAATTATTTTTAAGGCTTTTCCATTTAAACCACAAAAACTGAGTTCAAGCCTGTACCAAATTATGCTTTACCTTCTAAAATTCACTTTTAGAGCAGATTAATCGATGTGAAGTTTTCTTACTGATGTGATAATTATTCTTTTGATTAGTATACAACAATGCTTGTTACATCCAAGTATTTGATTAGGCAAAGGGAGTTTGGCACGCTTCCTTTTTTACTTTCCAATCAAAATTTAATTACTTTGTTGATTCTTCTTTACTTTATCTGCTCCATTTTCTATCAAATTGGATGGACCCAAATTCAACTAATTAGAGGCTAACTTGGGTGAAAAGAAGAAGTTTGAAGTGAAAGCAACTATCTTGGACTCTGAATTACACTTGATCTTCATGGTATGTTTAAATAGAACGAATATGAAAACAAAAGGATAGCTCATCTAAAAAAAATTGTCTATTAGATGAGAAAACTCTTTATACTTATAAACCCTTTTTCTTAACAATGACTCTCGACATAGTGAACCATAAAACTTATAACAATGCAATTTTGCTTGAGAGGTAACACCTACGATAATTCACTTTATTGACACTGATCCATCTATAGTCCTTTCTTTTTTAACCCTTCTACTCAACTTCTAATATTTATTACAGCCTTGGACTCATGCTTGTAAAAGAATATGATTAAAATAGGATTTGAGAAGATTGTAATTAAGATTGAAAAAGTAGATCGGATTGATTCTTAGTGGTTGATGATATATGATGCTTCTCCATATATGGTTGCATTACATGTGTCCGTTGAAAATTAATTAGCCATCCAAGTTACTCCTAGACCAAAAATTTTGATGGAAGTGGAATTAATGAATGTGAAAGGTTCGAAAGGACATAAAGATATATAAATAAATATAGCAACAAAAAGGGAAAAATATGAAAATGGAAAGAACTTAACTGAGGAGATGGAGGAGAAAAAGGCAAATAACCATAGATAGTAGATAGAAAGTTTTGTGAAATTGTCTCTTCTTCCTCAAGAAAGGAAAACGATTTGAATTATTCACAAATACTTATTAAAGTAATTAGATCAAGTAAAAGTGAAATATTGTTTTAAAAGTTTGTTGCTTTTAATTTTATAATTCACAAATATTTATTGAATTATTAAATTAAGATCAAGTAACAATTAATTATATTTTTATTTAAAAAATAACATATATATATATATATATATTTTTTTTTTTAATATAGAGAAAAGTATAATTAATTTTTAATTAACGTGTAACTGAATATTACTATATCAGTAAATCTAAAAATAATTCAGAATGAGTGAAAAAAGAACTGATATATATTTACCATGTAGACGATGACAAGTGCCTAATATTTTATTTATTTTTATATTTCAGTTTTTGCTAGTTACTTTGTATATATAGGAATCCCCAAAATGATTAATAAAAGTTCACGTGGTGAGGCTGAATTTACATTGCCAATTATATATATATATATATATATATATATATATATATATATATATGAATGCTAATTACTTTGTATACATACGCACATGCACACACATGGCTCAACGTACAAGGATAGGAAATTTAAAAGGATCGTGATATGTTGGCTGAATTTACGTGGTGTGGAACACTCAACAGAAAATATGTTAATTGATCAGGTTCGGTTCGTTTCATTGAAAAACTATTATTTATGCTTTTTCTTAAAAACTTGTGTTTGTATTATCAGAAAAATATGTTTTGAAAAAAATTCATCAGTCTAAGTATTATAAGAAGATAATTTTTTTAAGAGTAAGTAAAGAAATTATTTTTATTTTTTACTTTAATTGATCGTTATAAACTTTCTATATTTATTGTTACCTTAGATCATCATTGAGTTTATCATACGTTACATTTGGGTTTAAATAAATAAAAAAATTTCCAATAAAATAAATATCTGTCTCATTAAAAAATATTTCCACGAAATAATCTTTAATTTTTTTTGTAAAAATAATTTAAAATTTTTTATTTTCTCACAAGGTGAACATAACCGGAATGAAAATTTTCTGGCGAGTGCACCTTTTTTAGTTTAATGTTTTCCTCGATAATTTAACAATATATAATCTCACATCAATATAGTGCATTTAAAACTTTACTTTTATAAATAAAGAAATGTACATTCATCTATTTTTTCATACTATCACAAATTAGTTTTTCATAAATTAATTGTGACAGATTAATATCTTAAAAATTTTATGTTATGTAAAATCAATCATTTATTAATCCAAATAAAAGAACTAATTTTATACAAATTTAAATATCTGACGAACTAATTTTATACAAATTTAAATTTGTGAATGACTACTTTGTTACAGTTAATTTATAAGGAACCAAATTATCACAAAGTGCAAAAATAATAGACTAATTTTGTACATTTCTCTTTATAAATACTTTCCAAAATATTGAACCAACCTAAATTACCAAAATGAAGTATTAAGTAATAATCTTGGATGGCAATGAAGTAATAAGAGCGTAATAAAATTGTTGTGCCAATGATTTGAACCTCCAACATTTTGAGCTGCATCAGTTTAAATATTCAAACATCCTTCAAATAAATTAATTGGATATAAATTCAACTCAATTAAGTTTTGAAATGTAGCATTTTTGTTTTTTAATTTAATTATTACAAGTATAAAATCAACTAAGCCAATTGATAAAATAATATTTGCAAAAACTAATTAATTAAAAGTAAAATCATTGGTGTATTTACAATTTTGAGTGTATCTAGTTATATGTAAGGAAATATTATTTTTTTAAGTTGATATGATTATAATTATATCCTTATATTATAATTAATTATATTGGTGCACCAAAAATAACACCTTAATTAAATTGATACGACCCTCGTGCATACGCAACAAATTGACTATATACTATACCCACTTTCCTAACGTGCCAACCCATACCAGCCTTCGTTATGAGACCAATAAATGGAATGCCAAATATAGTTTTGTAATTCTACAACTGCAGTAAGCAATGTCAGTGAATCGTAAAATAAATTCACAAATTTATATGATATAGTATCTAATAATTTATTTTATCTCCTTACTAGTGCCCAAAAAAGTTCACAAAAAATTATAAAACAAATATATGACATCCATTAATTTTAAAAATTTTAAAATAAATTATTGTCCGGTTGAACAGTTTTAAAAAGAGGCAAAACAATGTTGTCATAATAATAAAAATGTAAGCCAGAGAAAAAAAGAAGAAGAAAAAAGCAAACCATGCACACAAGTTCGGTTCATTGATTTTGGACTAAACAGTTTGCCGGCTTCTTGATGAACCGTCCAACTAATTTTTAATTAATTTGCATTGAACAATTTTATAATTTTTGGGCCAAAAATACAATTTTAGAATTTAACAACAAATTCGGTTTCTAGCATATTTATTATATGAAATGAGGTTGTATAGATATGTTATTAAAGGTCTAGAGGATGGATGCTCGGGATGGGTTTGCTCATTTTAAATTATGTGACATAGGTGAGTTAGGTATAAATTGATTGATTCTAACACAACGTTGTATTACCATGCCCATGTTTAAATTATGGGATCGAAATTGAGGATAGAATTTTTTGATGATTGTCGTTTTGGTTGTGTCCCTTGCCCATGTTTCTCTTAATTTCAACTTGGATTGGACGGCTGGTTCTGTTGATCGATATTATTGGATTAAAAATTAATGACTTAAATTTAAAAATATAAATTGATAAAAAATTGATTTGAATAAATATTAATTTTTTTAACAAAATTATAGTAAAATATATTAATATTTTAGATAATTTCATATATAAGATCATATTACCAAGGATAAAATATATTCTAAGATATTAGAAATTGTTTTTTCTTTTTCTTCGTTAGAATACCATTACGTTTGGTTTTGATATATTTGATAAAAAAAATGCACGGATATAACAATTATTATTAAAGTAAATGCACATATCTAATGACCAAAATTAAAAATAAGTGACCGCGCTCTTTAAATTTAACCCAATAATGGTCAACAACCTTCATGTATAAAAAATAATTTATTAATATGTCCTCTTGATAATTTTTTTTTGAAATATAGTACTGTTTAAAATTAAATTATTAATTTTTAAAATATCTATTTATATCTTTAATTTTGAACTAACAAACAAATCTAAGGGTTATGGTCATGTACAGGACAGCAGGTGAACCAACTTTTGAACATAGTTCCCACTCCTTTGCCAAGTGTCAAGTGCAAATTGAAGCGTCAATATTCAATTCGGTGATTGCTATAACTTCCCGTCTTGTTCCTATTAATGTATATCGGTCTTTGTTTTGGTGTTAGACAGGTGGATTCAGGCAAAACAAGTAAAATGTTAGACTTAGACCCCTTGGTCCAATTTGACTGTCAAACAGTGGTATTAATACGTTGAATGGACGCAACGTCACTACAAGTCTACAACACTGGGATGTTTCGAGACACAGTTCAAATTTGAAAAATGAAAATTCAGTTGTAGATTTTAGGTGCTTATTAGGTTTTATATATATATATGTGTGTGTGTGTGTGTGTGTGTGTGTGTATTCATAGAATCCATAACGTTGTGCTTGTGACCAGAGCAAAGTGTAGAGCGTTATACAAAGTATGGCTTCAAGACCTGGAATCCTCACTGACTGGCCATGGAAGCCTCTCGGAAGCTTTAAGGTGGCAAGCTTATTACTGCTCCCATATATTCCATAGTTTCATCTTCCATCCCTAGCTATCTCTCTCTCTCTCTCTATACTGGAGTTGAGACGAATATATATATATAACCCACCACTCGATCGCCCACACTTTCAGAATGATTCATACTAGCTAGTATTAACTTCACAGGTTTCTTGTTTCCCCAATACATTCCATAGTTTCATCTTTCATCTCTGTCTCTCTCTCTAAAGTAGAGCTGAGATGAATTAATCTATATATATATATATATATATATATAATATGCACCACTGGATCGCCCATATTTTCAAATAGATTCATTCTAGTGTTAACTTCACGGTTTTTTTTCCGATATATTCCATATTTTCATCTTTCATCTCTCTCTCTCTCTCTCTCTCTCTCTAAATAGAGCTAAGATGAATGAATCTATATATATATATATATAATGCACCACTGGATCCCTCACATTTTTCAAAAAGATTCATACTAGTATAAAGTTCATGGGTTAGTTTCCTATGTGTTTGGCAAAAGGCCACATCGTCCTCTGTAATCTTGTTGCCTTTTTCTTTCATGTATTATGAGTACGCACTATTTATCATGCATTTTGCAGGCTTTTGAAATCAGAGTATAATACCCATGAGAGCCATGCATGACATTCGACACATTTGTCGTTCATTTGTTTCCTTAATTTTACTAAAATATTAGTTCTTAATTTTTACACGAATATATATATATATATATATATATATATATTCAGCTAATAATTAACCAAGTTGTTGGACGATGGCTGAATTTGCAGTATGGGGTACTGGCTCCCTGGGTGATTTACAGCACGTATTCTTTCTGTGTGAAGGACAAGAGTGAAAGGGACGTAACCCCGCTTCTCGTACCTCCATTTTTACTATGGCGTATGCTTCACAACCAGCTATGGATCACTCTCTCTCGTTATCGAACAGCAAAAGGCAACGCTAGGATTGTTGACAAGGGCATTGAATTCGATCAAGTTGATAGAGAAAGAGGATGGTTCGTTCTTGTTAAACTCTCAGTCAACACATTTTCATGAGTTTTTCGACTGATATCCTAAAAAAAATTACTAAATGTCACATATTTTGAGCCGTAAAAATTATTCTGCCCAAATGTTTAAAAGTGATTTTTGTCATATTGGATCGCACAATTGAAAATCTCGTGATTTGACATCTCTTTATTTTCTTAAAATGTGTGTGCAAAATACATATATGAAATATATGTCTTCTGCTCGCATTTGATAGGGACGTGTGCAGCCTCACCATTTCATTACGGGGCACGTCCCTCTATATTGAATGGGGACGTACTTTTTATAGTTTATTTTTTTTGTACAAATAAAATTCAAAAATATTAAAAATATAAACAATTGGATCAATATCAATGCTTTATAATAATATTACAGAATTTATAATATTGCAAAAGATCTGAACTGGAAAAGGGCATATCTTCATTCAATATAGGGGGATGTGCCCGTAATGAATGGGGAGACTGCACGTCAACTCGCCAAAAAAGAATGCGCGCATAGTTCATATACATATTATGCACACAAATTTGAAATTAATAAAGAGATGTCAAGTCGTATGATTTTTATTTTCGCGATCAAATATAATAAAACTTACTTTTTAAACACCTAAGTAAAATACTTTTTGTAACCTAAAATATTTGACATTTAATAATTTCTTTGTAATATGTCAATTGAAAAACCATATTTATGTGTATACAATATTCATTAATCCAATATTAAATAATTCTCTCTCATCCCCACTCACACACACATTATACGGCATAGGAAGATTAAGTGTTATTATTATTATTTTTTATTGAAGAATCATATAACAAATCATGGGCAAAAGTTGAATTTAAGTCGTTGATATATATATACATTACTGTACTTGGTTGAATCTGCCATTGTTACCATAAATTTGGCATTTTCATCGTACGTAGGGTTAAGCAAGGTTGACGTTAAGCCCAACAACGTTTTTCTAGCTAGTTCATGTTCTCTTTGCGTGCATGTGTAACCCTCATCATATTGCCTTTTCAAAACGGGAAATAATGAAAGAGACTGATCATTTCAACATTCTTTCACAGACCTGTAATTACAATTTAAAATCCTGATTTCATTGTTTAATTATATTTGGAGCATGCATGCAGGGATGACCAAATATTGTTCAATGGAATATTATACTACTTTGCGATGTATACTTTGGCTGGGGCTTCTCACCTACCATTATGGAGAACAGATGGAGTGGTTATGACAATATTGCTGCATGCGGGGCCTGTGGAGTTTCTGTACTATTGGCTTCACAGAGCACTGCACCACCATTACCTCTATTCTCGCTATCATTCTCATCATCATTCCTCCATTGTCACTGAGCCTATAACTTGTAAGTCCCATTGATTAAGTTCTTTTGTTTTCGTAATTCAAGGGAAACTAATTAACCCACCATATGTTCTATTAGCTGTTGATGACTAATATAGCTTTGATGTGAAGTAAGGGTAAACATATATTGGGTTGGGCTAGGCTTTTGTTCGACTTGAGGTTTGATTGGTTGGTTTTAGCACCGTGGCTCAATCCTAATCCAGCAGGCTGGTGAGACTTGGCTTATGACTCAATTGGGTCTTTATATAAAAACAATATTTTTTAAAATTTGAAATTGATTTTTTTTAAAAAAATATGTGATTTATATTTAATAAATGAAGTATTCTATATAAGAAAATGGTCCATATTTGATAAAAAAATAGAAAATTAGGTTTTTTAATATATATATATATATATATATATATATATAAAACAAATAATAAACAAAACTCAAGTCAATAAGATTGAGATAGGCCGGATTCACTAGACTGGATCGGGTTTTAAACACCCCTAATGTTGTGAAGACATTCACTTAGTAAAGCTTCATTGAAAGATGATCAAGTTAAGTGAGGACTAGCAAAACAAAAGGATTAATTAGTTTTATTGAATCATCTATAGTTAATACAGTAGTAGTTCATATGAAAATCATGACTACGCGTATTAGATCCTCATTGTCATTGCAATTGGCAGACGCTAGCTATGAAGAATCTAGATTCAATTAGTTGAGACTTCATACGTACATACTATAAATTAAAAGAAACTAGATAAAAAAACTTTGTTCATTCCATCACTACAAAGATAATAAGTTCTTGCTATAGTTCTTTAGCGACAGTTTAAAAAACTGCCACCGAATCTTGTTTAAACAATAGTCAAAACTGGAAACAACTGCCGTTTTGACATG
Source organism: Delonix regia (assembly GCA_037074485.1). Classification (NCBI taxonomy): domain Eukaryota; kingdom Viridiplantae; phylum Streptophyta; class Magnoliopsida; order Fabales; family Fabaceae; genus Delonix; species Delonix regia. The sequence goes on from CM073459.1 coordinate 13,230,190, forward strand.
AAGCCCAATGTCGATTGGACTAAACTATATTGGTATATTACTATTTGGCCATGTTGCCTAACAGTTGGACTGAACTATGTGACCATGTTGCCAAACAGTTGGATTATTGAACCCATTTTTGAAATTTGGTATATTACTATCCTTGATTCTCCAATCTCCAGTATTTTGAATATTTGGGAATAAGATATCAATATATAGGATATATAACAATTTGACACCTAATATATTGATATCATAAAAGGTTGCTGATTACCCTGCAATGTGAGATTTCCACTTGTTGAATATCTTAATTTTGAGTTGAAATTTCATATATGGAAAACCTGAACATTCATGATATCTATTGGGCAATTATGCTTCTGTCGTGATGTAACAGTAGTTAACTGAGCCATTTGGTGCAATTTCTTATAGAATATGGTGGACCGGTGAAATTATTTATATGCAATAACACACTTATATGATAAATGGTAGTGTATTAACTCAAATAAATGTGTTTAGATTGATATTGGGTTAATGCGATTTTAAGTTAATTTAATTTTTAAAATTAATTTTGATTGAATATAATTTTATATGACTATTATTTATGTTTAAAAACTTTTTTTAAAAAATTAATTTTTGCTATTTATATAATTTATTTAACGCAAAGTAATTTTTTTCTTTGCAAATGCACTAAATACACTATAAATCAACATACTATATAAATCATGACAGGGAAATAAGTCACATAATTAGATTGAGCCAGTATTACTCTCAATGCTGATTTGATCTGACTATATATATATATATATATATATATATATATATATATATATATATATATATATTGTGGTTATTTTTGTGGCAGCCGTGATCCATCCATTTGCAGAGCACATATCATATTTCCTTCTGTTCGCAATACCACAGTTAACATTGATGTTCACGGGAACAGCGTCTATAGCGGCCGTAATGGGATATATCACTTACATTGATTTCATGAACAACATGGGTCACTGCAACTTCGAGCTCATCCCTACCTGGCTCTTCCAAATACTTCCCTTCCTTAAATATCTCATGTACACTCCCTCGTAAGTACTTTGATCAAACATTTGTCTAGTTATTTTCGTTTCATAGATTCTAAATATTATGATATAATTAAACAAAGTAACTAAATATTATAGTCTCTTTCTCTCTCTCTCACTCACACACACACACACACAAACACATATAAAAGTAAAAATTAATTTGTGAGAAAATTACTATTTTTGGTATTTGACTCTTCATTAAATTATTATCTTGGTCTCCCATTCATTTTAATTTTCAAAACAGTCCTTATTTTTTAGATCAGTACCATATATAATTCCTCGCGTTAAACTTCATTGACTGATGTGGGTAGATCAAAAGTGATGATTTTCAGTTAGTGATAGAACCATTTTTGAGATCAGTACCATATGTAGTTCCTTGAGTTGAACTTCGTTAATTGATGTGGGTGAATTATAAGTGATAATTTTCAGTTAATGAAAGGACCATTTTAGGAGATAAAATGATTGAGCGACTGTAGTAATGATAAAATAATTAAGAGACTATAATAGCAATTCAGTGATTAGGTAAGAACTAAAATAATATTTTACTCGTTAATTTGTATTAATTTCATATGACTAGTTAATTTTAATGGATCATATGCACATGCTGTTTTAGTATAATTAGTCAACAACAAACCTTATGATAAAGTTGAACATGATAGTACTTTTGATTTTATAGTGAATTTCTTTCTTTTAATAGTTTATATTCTTCGCATATGTTGGATATCTATGGACAAAGTATATAACATTTTAATATTTGAGACACACACACACTAATTATCACTAACATTTACATCCTTTAAAATTTGTTCAGGTTTCACTCTTTGCACCACACGCAATTCAGGACAAACTACTCTCTATTCATGCCATTATATGATTACATGTATGAGACCATGGACAAATCTTCAGATCAATTGTATGAGTCTGCGCTTAGAAGGGAGGAAGAGTCCCCAGATGTTGTGCATCTAACACATCTCACAACACCTGAATCCATCTACCATCTTCGGCTTGGGTTTGCTTACTTGGCTTCAAAGCCTCACACATCGAAGTGGTACCTCTGGCTAATGTGGCCTTTAACGTTGTGGTCCATAATCTTCACTTGGGTCTATGGTCGTACCTTCGTTTTGGAGAGGAATCGTTTCAATAAGCTAAAGCTTCAAATGTGGGCCCTACCCAAGTACACCATTCAAGTAAGTTTGATTTATTCTTGGACAAATAAAATTAGAGTAAAATATTATTTTGATTTATTATTTTTTAATTTTATTTGTAATTTGATCACTTATTGATTTCTATTCTTAATTTTGTTATTTATTTAATAACATATTCTTAATTTAATTTCTCATTGATTTCTATTCTTAATTTGCTCCTCACTTGTTAGAACATTACTATTTTTGGCCTGTCATTCATCTAAATATTAAGTTTCTCAATTTGATATTATTTAAATTAATGAGGGATACAAAATAATAACCTTTTGACTAGTGGTGGATCAACAATAAAAATTAATTAAGAATTAAATTGATAAGTATTGGACTATAATGGTCTTTAACACAATAAATTTAACAGAAAGGTGCTTCATTCAATTCAACTTAGCTTAGCTAAACAAAATAAAGGACCAAATAGAGTTAGGTTAGGTCAGTATTGTGGGCTTCTTGCAAATTATAAGAAATGGGGTAAAATAGGATTGTTTATCAGTTTTGACACATAAGCCAACCGAATGAATTCAGAACATGGGGAGAAGAAGCTGGATTTAATTTCGCAAGTTGAAGAAAAGGCTTTCAAAATGTAAAAATATTATGCACATTTGATCTACTGGCAACATTGTATATTGATTTTGAATGAACTAAATTGTGAAGCATTAGGAAAAAAAAAATACTAATTGATATTGACGGTTCAAACAACTAAATTATCATGGAATATGCTTGGTTTGAAAAAAATAAAGAAAAATAATGGAAATTAAATTTATGAGTTTTTTTTTTCATTATTTGGTTTTTGATTCAAATCTAAGTTCATTTCCTTAAAGTATGTTTGACTAAGAAGAGCAATTAATGAGAAGGGGAGAAAAAAATTATCTAAATCCAAATTAAAAAAAATGCCAAAATTAAAAATTAGCTTCTAGCTAATTTGTTTTCTTTCTATTCATGAGTATAAATTGCATTTGGATCTCCCGCTGTTAAGATCCAATAGTAGGGAATGCTATTAGGCATTCTTCCACTACTCGGGCTTTATTCTTATTATTATTATTATTTTTTAAATGCTATCTTCCTCTCCATCGAGAAGAAGACAACATCTTCAACAGCGAGAGATCCTGATACGTATAAATTACACATATATAATTCACTTTTCCTTGTTGTACTTGTGCTTTTAGTACTTTCTACAATGGCAAAAGGAGGCTATCAACAAAGCAATTGAGGAAGCAATAATGGAAGCTGAAAGAAAAGGCATAAAAGTGGTAAGCCTGGGCCTTCTGAATCAAGAAGAGGAGCTTAACAGCTATGGAGGGCTTTACATTAAGAAGCATCCAAAGCTAAATGTGAAAGTGGTAGATGGTAGCAGTCTGGCTGTGGCCATTGTTGTTAACAGTATACCAAAAGGAACCACTCAAGTGTTACTTAGAGGCAAACTTAACAAAGTTGCTTCTGCCATTGCCTTCAACTTGTGCCAAAAGGGTATTCAGGTCAGTTTCTTCACAAATTTTTACTATTTAGCTAAGAAATTTGCTTTCAATGACTTCTTACTGAATACCTAAGAAGACAATGACGTAAAAATGATAAAAATTTAAATACTTATGTAATTTGAAGTGTCATATTATAATAGAGCAAAACATAATTTTGGTCCCTGACTTATTAGTCTATTCTCATTTTGGTCCCCCAATAATATGAATATTACCACATGTGGTCCATATTTAGTCAAGAATTGAGGGATCAAATATGTTAACTTCATATTAGTGAGGGGCCAAATTGAGAATGGTTATGATGAGTGAAGGACCAAATTAAAAATAAGTGAAGGAACAAAATGATGTTTTACTCTATTATAATATTTTTAAACTTAGACTCAAATGATCAATTTGATTGAGGATTGGTTTAACTGTCAAGTATGTGTCACTTATTAGTCTTTTTGCCTTCTAAACTAGATTAGATCGGCTTGAGCACTGATCCAGCATTTAATTAATGTCACATTCACACACACACACATGTATACAAGTATGAATAAACGTTTTATATATGTATTTTATTTAAATAACTAATTGTATATAATGTCATATTCTTTTAAGTATTAACATTGACCGAATAAAGACATATCATTTTTTTTAATACAGTATATATGCTTCATAGATAAATATATACTAAAGAATGCTTAAGTCTGAATGTTCTCCTTCTAATGTAACCGGCTATATATTTCAGGTCGCTACAGTGCATGAGGATGATTATGATAAGCTCAAAAGGGCATTTAATATCGAATTTGGAAGTAATTTGATCATTTCCAGAAGCTATTCTCAAACGGTAATACAGCAAAAATACTCCCAATTTTGTGCTAGAATTAACTTTTATTGGAGAAACAATTAGAGATTATAAATCATAAATCTTAGGTTTAAATAGTAGTTTGGTAACTTTATTAATTATTTCAAATTGGTCCTTTAAGTTTAAAGTGTTTTAACATAGTCTCTTAAGTTTCAAATTTGTCACAAATTTGTTCCTTGGGCACCATGTAATGAAGGGATTTGAGATTAATTTAAAACTTAAGGTACCACTTTGAAACATTTAAAAATTAAGGTACCAATTCAAAACGCTTCAAATTTAAGGGACCATTTGGAAACAATAAATAAAATTAAGGGACTATAAAACTATTTTAATTTTTTCTTCTTTCTTTTGTTTCCTTCTTATCTAACTCATTTTCTTCCCTTCATCTCCTCTTTGAAGGGACAAATTTGAGATGAATATGAAATTTAAGAAAACTATTTCAAAAACGTTTCTAAACATAAAGAACTGATTTAAAATAATGAATTAAGGGATTTAAACATTACTTTATTCTAAATATTATTATCTCCAACAAACATAATTCCTGTTACTACTTAATCATGTCTAGTTTAGCTAGCACATACATACTGAAATTCCATACAAGGCACTAATACTATATGAGCTTTGACAAATTCTAATGATTTTCTTGAAGAAACAAACATGTTTAAAGTATTATGACAATATATAGTTTAATTACATAAACAAAATTTTTAAAAAATACGTATATAGATTTCCGTAGAGACTAAATTAAAATATTTGTAACTATAAAGATTTAATTACAAACTTTTAAATCATAGGAACTAAATTAAAAATTGACTGAAACTATAGGAACCAAAAATTTAATTTTCCCTATTATTATCATCTACAATAAACCTAATATTGTTTAAGAAATAAACATATTTATATATTGTTTTTCTTGTTCCAACAGACATGGTTGGTGGGAGATGGATTGAGTGAAGAGGAACAATTAAAAGCACCCAAAGGCACTCTGTTTATTCCATACTCTCAATTCCCACCAAAGAAATATCGCAAGGATTGCTTCTACCATGGCACTCCCGCGATGCTATCTCCCACATCTCTTGAGAATGTGCATTCTTGTGAGGTTTGTGCTTTCATCCTCTCTCTTTCTTTTCTCAAGTTTTAGGCTAATTAGTTTTATGATATCTTCCATTTATTTTTCCTTCTGTAAACAAACTTCTTCAAGAAAAATTTTCCCAGAAAATATTTTCAAGAAATTTTTTTATTTTCTTGAGATAAATGGAGGCATAAAGGAACAAAAAAAAAAAAGTGTGTTACATTGTTAATGGCTCTTAACTTTTTAAAATTTCAAGTTGTTGGACCATGGATGAATCCAAGGGGGAGTGCGAGGGGGATAGTTGTCCTCTTGGATTTTTTAAAATTTTAACTTTTATATATAATTTTATCTTATATTCTTGATTTAGTTTTTTAGTTTATAAGAGTTCGTCTCTCTTGAATTATAAGAATTTGTCTCATTTGGTTCAAATCACTTATCCAAAAACTTTTGTCCCCTTAGAATTAAATCCTAAATTCAAACTTGTGTTAGACGCTCACAATGTTGTGTTGGAATGAAATGAAGAGCGTGAGTTCCATCCACATATGGATTTGGGGGGTATAGGGGATGGATGCCTCTTGAACTTTATAAAATTTTACTTTCTATATGTAATTTTATTTTATATTTTCATTTTGGTCCCCTTAATTTTTATAATTCCCCCCTTACTTTGTAAGAGTTCACTCCCTTTAATTGAACATTTTGATATAGTAAAATAAAAAAAATTTTGTCCCCATAGAATTAACTCTTAGATCCATCCTTTGTTGTATCAACAAAATGAACTCATGAATGCTAATTAGTCAAAAATAAAAAAAGAATGAAATTATGGTTTTTTTTTATAACAAAATTATATGCTTTTGCAGAATTGGCTACCAAGAAGAGTAATGAGTGCTTCTCGAATAGCTGGAATAGTGCATGCTTTAGAAGGATGGAATGAACATGAGTGTGGAAACACAATGCTAGACACTGCCCAAGTTTGGGAGACTACTCTTCAACATGGGTTTCAACCTGTTGAGCCAAAGTACACAGCATGAGAACTAGCTTTTACAATTCAATGGTTTTCTTTGAAGAAACTTCTCAGTACTAGCATAGAATGGCTATTTTACGTGCATGTATTTCAGAAAATAAATATGCATGCTGGGTATATCGTAGTTATATATGGTTTGGATTCGATATCGATATGTATTGCTTAAAATTTCTAATGTTTATGTTACCTCTCGACCATTATGGTATATCTTTTGTCATATCGATATGGCGTGGAATAACTATTCATAATTTCGAATAAACATGTTCTAGAGCAAGCAATATATTTAAAAGGTAGATTGACTTTAAGAATATATGCTCACTAAATGGTATACAAATATTCAGTCCATTATTTGAGAAAGCTATTATATGGGTGGACATAGACTCACAACAAGGTTAAAATACAAAGCGAAATTTGAACTTGCTACCAAATTTTATGGACAGTAACATACTAGCCTTGGATGTTTCTAGAAATCATAAGGAAAGGCAAATATTCACTCAATATAACTTCATAGGAATATAAATATAGTTTGATAGAGTAAAGTTAAATATAATCATATTGATGAGAGAAATAATTGATAATGAAAAAATGTAGAAAGGAAGATAGATGCAAACATTCTTGTAGGAGGAATTGGCTAAATTCACACTTTCATTCCATTGAAATACATGAATATTTATACGCAAGAGAGGGAGGACAAATTGCCTAAAATTTCTACAAGTAGTTAAGTTGCCTTTAGAAAATAAAAATACTAATTAGAAAAATAAAGCGCATGTGAGAAATATGGGAAATAAGTAATTGCTAACACTCCCCTCAAACTGGGGAATAGATGTTAATCATCCCCAGCTTTATCTTACCCTTGTCAATGCCTTTGTCAATACATCTGTAACTTGCAATTTTGATGGAGTGTGAGTGAATTCTATTAGTCATGAATCAATTTTTCCTTTTATAAAGTACTTGTCAATCTCAATATGTTTCATTCAGTCATGTTGCGTAGGATTGTTTGCAATGCTAAGAGCAACTGTCTTGTCACACAATACCTTAACAGGAATTTTATAGTTGATTTTTTAATTCAAATAATGACCTTTTTATCCATAATCATTCATAAATACTTTGAGCTAAGGCTCTATATTTTGTTTCAACACTACTTCGGGCCACAATGGACTACTTTTTGCTCCTCCATGTTTTTAAATTGCCCCAGACATAAATGTAATAACTTGAAGTAGATCTTCAATCTGTTACAGATCCAACCCAATCAACATTACTATACACCTTAATTGCTTGATTTTCCCCTTTTCTGAATATGATTAACTTTCTAGGTGTCATTTTTAGATACCTCAATATTCTATAAGCTGCCTCAAGATTAGCTTCAGTTAGATTATTCATAAACTGACTTATTGGTCCAACTGGGAAATTGATGTTAGGCCTAGAGTGAGTCAAGTAAATAAGCTTTCCTATAAGTTTTTGATATCTCACTGTATCAACTGGAGGACTATCTTGGAGAATTTGAGTTTGTAGTTTGCTTCTATAGGTGTGTTTACAGGTTTACATCCCAACATCCCTATCTCCTTAAGTAAGTCAAGTTTATACTTCTTTTGAGACACCATAATTCCCTTATTTGATCTAGTTACTTCCATTCCTAGGAAATATTTTAAAGGGCCTAGGTCCTCTATTTCAAATTCTTCATCTAGTGAAATTTTTAACATCTTATTTTCCTTTGCATAATTACCTGTGACAATGATATTATCTATATATACAATTAAGACTGTAATACAATCATCATTAGCAAACTTAAAGAAAATAGTATGATCTACTTGCCCCGAGTATACCTTTGCCTCTTAATAACTATAGTAAACTTTTCAAACTAAGCTTAAGGAGATTGTTTAAGCCTATAGAGAGATTTTTTAAACTTACATACCTTACCTTTGTTGTGGTTTTCAAACCTTGGTAGAATGGACATGTATACATCCTCATTTAACTCTCCATTAAGGAAGGCATTTAATATCAAGTTGTTTTAAGGGCCAGTCTAGATTAGTAGCAAGAGATAACAGGATATTTACAAAGTTAAGTTTGGCTATAGGAGCAAAAGTGTCTTGATAATCAATTCCATATGTCTGTGTAAATCCTTTTGCCACCAACCTTGCCTTATATCTATTGATACTACCATTTGAGTTGTACTTGATATTAAACAACCACTTACATCCAACAAGTTCCTTCCCTTGAGGAAGATTAACCAAATCCTAGGTACCATTCCTTTTTAGAGCACTCAATTCTTCATTCACTACCTTTCTCTATTCATTCTATTTTAGTGCCTCATAAATAATTTAAGGGAACTTTATAACTTGACAATTTAGATACAAAAGTTTGGTATGAAGCAGAGAGCTTATCATATAAAACAAAATTTCCAATGGGGTGCTTGGTGCATGATCTTATGGCTTTCCATAAAGTAATGGACATGTCTAGGCATTCATCTTTCTTCAAGTTCACTCTTGGACTTAGGTCAGAGTCATGGGCTTGCTCATTCAGTGGGCCAACTTTATCCTCTTAGGTCTTCCTTTAAGGATATACAATAAGATCTTTTTGCTTAGTAGAGTCATTGATATCAGGCTAGGGGTCAGTTTCAGGCTCATAATTGTTCTCTTCAGTCGTGGTTTCATATGATATGGTCATAGGATTAAATACTTTAGAATGACCAAGTCAACTAGGTTAGGGTCTAATGTTTGGGATTCCATTTTATGACCATTGGTATCTGGTTCACTATGAAAACTTCATTCCCTAGTTTTAGTCTCCCCTTGAATGGATGTTTGTAGGGTTTAGGGTTGAGTCTCGAAGAAGGTAAAATTTGTACAGATAAAAAATTTCCTTTAGATAGGAGAATAACATTTATACCCCTTCTTGGTGGTCGAGTACCCCACAAACACATATTTAATGGCCTTAGGTTGCAACTTATTTTTGTGGTAGAGGTGAACATACACAGTGCAACCAAAGACTTTTAAAGGTAAAGAAGAGATAAGGTGGGTTAAAGGAAAAAATTTTATGACAATATGCCATAGAGTTTGAAAATCAAGGGCTTTTCTGGGCAAGCAATTAATGAGGTAAGTTGATGTCAGAATAACTTCCCCAAAATTGTATACAGGAACATTTTTAGTGAACATAAGGGATTAGACAACTTCAAGAAGGTGTTTATTTTTTCTTTCAACTATCCCATTTATTGTAGGGTATGAATATAGGAGCTTTGATGATGAATCCTATGAGTTGTCAAGTAGGCAGTTAGATTGCTATTGAAGTATTCTTTTCCATTATCACTACAAATAATCATTATGAGAGTTTGGAATTGTGTTTGAATGATTTGATGGAAATTTTGGAATATGGTTGCAACTTCAAATTTTTATCAAATATACCCACATAACTCGACTATGATCATCAACAAAGGTAACAAATTGTTGTAAACTAGAGATACCTTTAATCTTGGAGGGAACCCAAACATCACTATGAATGAGGTGGAATAGAAGAGTTGGTTTATATTGTTAAGGTGGGTAGGTGTTTTTAGTATGTTTGGCAAGTTGGCAGGTTTCACATTAAAAAAACACATCACTATTATTAAATAACGTTGGGTACATTCTTGTCATATATTCAAAACTAGGTTGACTTAACCTATAATGACATAAAATAAGTTATGATTCTCTACCAGTAGTGAAGACCTATTTATCCATTAAGGAAGATCCCATGAGGTAGAGTCCATCCACCTCCTTCACATTGCCAGTCATCCTTTGTATGCCAAGTCTTGAAAAACACAGTCATTGTGCGAAAAATGATTCTAACATGAATTATCCTTAACTATTTTGCTAATTGACAGCAAGTTGCATGCAAGTTTGGGTACTAATAGTACATTTTTAAGTACTAAATTAGGTGAAAGTGTGATTGTACCCAAACCAGTCATATTTGTAAGGGAGCCATCAACAATTTTTAATTTGAGTGGTTTAGTGCAAGGACTAAGTCATAAAATAGTGATGAATCATTGGTCATATGATCTGATGCTCTAGAATCAACCACCCAAGTAAGATGGTTTAAATTTTTGCTACTCAAAGCTAAGGAAAGAAATACCTGATTGGGCAATATTACCAATTACCATTGTCCCTTTGTTGTTTTTGCTTATTGTTACTATTGTATTCTGAGTAACAAATAGTTTTTGGAGAAGTTCTAATTGATTATGACTGAAAAGTGAGGTTTCTGGGATGGCTGGAATTTTAGTGGTTGTGTTGTAACTTTTAGCATGTCCTTTCATCTTTGACTTCCAATTAGAAGGCTTACCATATATTTTCCAACACTTCTCTGTGGGATTGTTAGGTTTGTTGCAATAATCACACCACCTTTTAGGTTTACTTTGATGGTCTTGAGTAGTAGGACCTTTAGCCATAAGTCCTACGTTTACATCTTGAGAGTTGCTCACAGGAATATTTTGCACAAGATTTTTTTCTTGCCTCATCTCATTTAACTTCAACAAAAACTTCCTCTAGTAAGGGAAGTGGAGTTCTAGCCAAGATCCTCCCCTTAACCTCATGAAATTTGTTATTAAGATCCATTAGAAATTGATAGATACGTTTCCTTTCTACCAATTTGTTATAGGTGATTGCATCTGTGGCACATTCCCATGTAATATTTTCCAATGCATCTAGTTATTGCCAATATTTTGTGATGTTGTTAAAATATTGGTTCAGTAGTCCATCTCCTTGTTTTAGCCCTTAGAAGAGGCTTTCAATTTCATATGTTTCAGTAGCACTTTCTCAGGTTGAATAAGCTTCACGAATAGCCTCCTATATATCATGGGCAGTTTTGTATAGAAGAAAATTTTCACCTATTTCTACTGCCATAGAACATATTGGCCAGGACATAACAAGATTATTTTTTGAATTCCATACCTTAAATTTTAGGTCTTGCTAGTTACATAGCCTTACTTATGAGATAATCTTCTTTACCTCTACCACACATAAACATCAAAATTGATTAGCTAGTAATCAATACAAGATTGGAGTCAAAACTCCCTTGGGTGGCTGTTTGGATGTGCAATGAGCCTCCATGTGAATGTTGAGAGGTTTGTGACACCATTTCTTCATTCTGAGCAGTAGTTTGAAGCCCGTATTTTGGCATAGTTAGGCCCAATCGAGCTCTGATATCATGAAGAAATGAAGAAAGGAAGATATATGTAAATGTTATTGTTGGAGGAATTGGCTAAATTTGCACTTTCATTCCATTGAAATACATGGATATTTATACACAATAGAAGGGGGACAAATTGCCCAAAATGTCTACAAGTAGTAAAGCTGCCTTTAAAAAAATGTCCACAAGTAGTTAAGCTACTTTTAGAAAAATTATACCCATCCATACCTACCTTTAGAAAATAAACATATTAATTAAAAAAACATGTGAGAAATATGGGAAATAAGTGATTACTAATATATAATGTAGGCGAAGAGCGTGGAAGCACTATCTAATCTCCACGTGCAAAGTTGCCATTCGTATAGACACCTATAATTTGAAGTCATATATCTTTAATAAGAATACTATTAAAAGAAAAACCCTTAAAACCAAAATGACCCTTAAAACTACTAAAATAAATGGCTCTTGATTAAAGAAAGAAACTATTATCAATAAATCAAAAATTATAATCATGATTAATAAAAAAAATTAAAGGAAGACATTAATTACACATTTCTAATATTTTTTACATTGATATCGACAATTAATTTGTAATGTAAGTGTGATAATTTTCTCCCTTCACTTCTTATATAGGATCCTTTCTTTTACAAGTTATGCTACACATTCATGCACACACTTTTAACATTATATTTTATTCTTAGTAGACATCACATTATTCATTTGATTATCTATGTATAGATAATATCTGATTTATTATTAATTTCATAAGAGGAAAAAATGAAGCCAATATTGCTTTAAACATACATGGAACAGTAATCAAATTGCAAGCTAATGGTTTTTTAAACCATAAAACATTCCAAAATTTTGTCTCTACTATAAATTGTCATGAGTTAAAATTAAATATTTGTCTTGAACAAGAAATAGTATGTAATATATGCAAAAGATCTATTAAGCTGTACATGTAGTCTCTTGAATCAGTATCCAACATTAGCATGTTTTCCAATTCTAAGGTAATGCTTCAATGTTACATGAGGTTTTTTAAAATGATCAAGTAAAGGTGGAAAAATCCCATACACGAGTATGGTTAAGTATCACTACATATGACAAGCTATGCATATTGAGATATTGGCAATATATAAATAAAATGTGAACCCAAATGGTGATCTTGTCTCAAAATTCACCTTTAGGTTTGGCATGAAAGTGTTAGTCTATTAGACTCAAAGTTGTAGTTTTCTAATTTTAAAATAATTGATGTTAACTTTGAAGATGAATAAATACCACACAAAAACATACAATTTATTATCATGATATTTGCATCTCAATTCCAATGAACACAACATTAAACCCCTTTTACATATCCCATCTCTAACTAAAATATTGTTATTGCTAAAAATAAGATATTTAAAATTTGCTTGAAGATTAAACACATAAATAACTAGTAAATTAACATGTCATGACAAAGATTGTAAAGCAACGTCAAAAGAGTTGTAAGTTTTGAGATTATTAAACTATGATTATTTCACTATCTTTAACTAATAATGATTGCCTATAGTTGTCAAATTCAATGTAACTATAGTTGAAGTATTTAGATAACAAAAATTTGAAATCATTGGGTTTTCAACCAATGACTCAAATACTTTAACTTCAGTTGTAGTTAGATTTTGTTACGATTAACAATCTAAATCCATCATCAAAAGGTGCTTGTCCAGTGTTAAATGTATCATGATTCTAGATGTGGAGTGCAGACAAATGTTCTAATGAACACAGTTAGGAATGACAATAGGATTGGATTTGCCATTCTTAAATACCAACTGTATAGATGCAAAAAGAATGTGGAATTGTATCTTTTGTGTTTCCAAGTACCAAACATGGTTAATAGTATCCTTCCCCTTCCAAGTAACATGGCAATAATCATAGTTGCACTATACTCACTTAGATAGAATATTCAATCCATGGGCAACCAAAGACCTATTTAGTTCACTTGATTCTTCTTTTTAAGTATTCTTCATGTTTGAAGAGTTAAGTGGGCGCTTGATATTCTTTTTACCTTCAAAAGTAACCGAATTATTTTTATTGGAAAACTTGCCGCAAGACTTAATTATTTTTTGTTTAATTTAATTTAATTTATTTTCTATTATAGTTATTGACACTATTAAGATATGATCCTATATTTTAGGAAGTAGATAATAATCCTTACTTATAAGGGATATCCAGTTAGATTAGGATTTAAATTTCCACCTTATCTTTGTTTGTATATTCTTTATATATAAGTTGTCCTTAGGGTTTAATGGATTTCTAGAGAGAATAAAATATTAGAAATCCTTTCTAAAATTCTTCATGGTATCAAAGCCTTTAACCTGAGCACTATGATTTTTTTTGGGCATTGGTTTCAATGTAGATGGCAGCAATGTGTAGGGAATTGCAGAGTCACCTTTGAGTAAATGCCCTAACTGCCAAATCAAATATGTTTCCTAATACAGACCAGCCAACCCTGTACCTACTCTTTTCCATATCACATCTCATCGCTTAACGAGCGACAATTACCTATAATGGTCAGCAAGTGTGATGTTGTTTATGAAAGGAAGAGGCGAAGCTGATTACCTTATAGGAATAGCTACCCTGCCAGAACTTACTGATCCTCTTTACTAAACCTGGGAGACTAAAAAATAGCCTTGTTAAATCTTGGCTGATCAATTCCATGGCTACTGACATTGGGGAAAACTTTCTCCTGTATCAAATAGCCCATGAGGTTTGGGAAGCCACTAGAGAGATGTACTTGTCTACAAAAAAAAATTTGTTATATTTGAAATTAAAACTTTTCTCCATGATTTTTGGCAAGTTGACTCTTATGTTACTCAATTTTTTAATATTCTGTTGTGCCATTGGTGTTAACTAGATCAATATGAGAATCATCGGTGGTCATGTGCAATTGATGCAACATATTTTTAGAAACTAAAAGAAGAAAAGAGAATATACAATTTCTCCTTAGCTTATAAACCAATTTGAGGAAATTGAAGGTTAAATTCTTTCACTTGACCCTCTTCCTTCTTTAAGGGAAGGTTTTTTGTAGTAAAAATAAAGGAAAGTCAAATGAACTTACTTAAGGTAACCTTACTTCCAATGTTATTGATAACTCTGCGTTTATAACCAAAACATCATAATCTGAGTATGACAAGCAAAGAAAATCACGTAAGGTTTGGTGTGATCATTGTAATAAGGTTAGACATCTCAGAGAAAAATGTTGTGTGTTACATGGAAAACCACCTAACATTAAACAACGTGGCTGCTATGATAGACAGGCTCACATGGCAACTACATCAGAAAATAACCTTTCATTTTGAAGTCTTCAGTAAAGATTAACTAGTGGCCATCCATAAGCTGATAGGGACCCATCTTAATGCCTTTCCCACTTATGACATTGCCACAAGCCTGATTGATCACACAAGTAATTCACATTTGGCCCTTAATTCGAAAACTCAAGGAACCAATACTTGGGTAGTTGACTCTGGGGCCATAGACCATATGATGGGTGATTCTTTTTCCCTTGCAAATTTTAAGCCATGCAAGCCTAATTTAGTAGTCACCTTTGTTGATGGCACACCTTCTAAGGTGTTAGGGTTTGGGACAATTTACTTATCTAATCACCTTATTCTCCATCAAGTTCTTCTAATCCCTAACTTTACATGCAACCTCTTATCTATTGGTAAGCTTGCAAAAGACCTCTTTTCCTTAGTGGTTGTTGTTCAAGGTTATCACATCAAGGGTGATGATTGGCAATGCTAAGGAGAAAGACGGTCTCTACATACTAGACTAAGAACCCTATATGCTTTGTGCACTTTTTAACTGTACTTTTATTTCTAATTTTATTTTATGGCATCATAGATTAGGCCACCCCAAACCAGATTACATGAAAAAAGAAAATGCATCCCACTCTATTTAATAAAAATTTCACTTTGTTTTAGTATGACATTAGCCAATTATCTAAGCATACATGCACCTCTTATCCTACACACACACATGTTCCCCTTTCACCCTTTTACTTTAATACAAAACGATGCCTTGGGTCCATCAAGGACAAAAACCTTAACTAGTGACCAATGGTTTGTTACTTTTTTAAATGACCATTCTAGACTCACTTGGACCTATTTAATGAAAGAAAAAATGGGCTTCCACATATTTTCAAAACCTTTCACTCTTCTATCAAAAATCAATTCCAAACCCTTATTAAGATTCTAAGAACCCATAATGGAACTAAATATTTCAATAATATTTTCAAGGAATTTCTTCATGAAAATGGGATCATCCATTAAAGCTCATGCATTCATACTCAACAACAAAATGGAGTTTTTTAATGCAAAAAAAGACACCTCCTAGATGTAACGAGAGT
Organism: Delonix regia; assembly: GCA_037074485.1. Taxonomy (NCBI): domain Eukaryota; kingdom Viridiplantae; phylum Streptophyta; class Magnoliopsida; order Fabales; family Fabaceae; genus Delonix; species Delonix regia. The sequence goes on from CM073459.1 coordinate 13,246,394, forward strand.
CTTACTAGTTGCCTTCAACACACCTAAATCCTATATAGGATAAGCCTTACAGACAACCACCTATCTGATTTATATAATGCCCTATAAAACTCTAAAGTACTCTACCCAATTGAAAAAAATGCTTGGAACTTACCTTAAAATTATTGCCTATACCCGCAGCCTATCTCTAAAGATTTTTAGGTGCACTTGTTTTGTTGACACATATAATAGTGGAAAACTTGATTCTCAATCCCTAAATGTGGGTTTGTCGATTATTCATACTCTAAGAAGGGATACAAATGTTTTTCACCTAACACTGAAAAATTCTATATTTCCATGGATGTTACCTTTTTCAAAACAACACCCTATTTTATAAGTAAATACATTCAGGGGGAGAGTATTGATGAATGGACTTACTGTGACACATAACAACTGGTACCTATCATCACATAATAGTCAGTACTATGTTAGCGCTAATAAAAGACACAAAAAACATGCCAACCAACCTTGAAACTCAACCTACAATAACCAGCTAAGAACTTGCCATTTTTCAACAAAACTAATACAAAATAGCACCTTTGACCTTACCTACGTTTGAAACAAAATTTGAAATTGCATGTAGAAAGGAAAACACTCTTAAACACTGCTAAGAGTCTAATCTAATTTCTGAGAATGACCTAGACTAGTTGGGTTGGCTAATTGCACTAAGAAAAAGGGTAGGAACTTGAACCAAGCACTCTATTGGGAACTTTATTTCCTTTGGTAAACTTTCCCCTGAATATTCCATGTTCATTGCTAACTAATCCTGTGTGAAGATACCTCAAAATATACATGAAGCCTTAAGTAGTGCATAATGGAGAACAACTATACATGAGGAGATTACTGCACTAGAAAGGAATGGAATTTGGGCAATAACTGACTTACCAATGGGTAAAAAGGCAGTAGGGTGTAAGTGGATCTTCACTATAAAGTATAATCCATATAGAAGCATAAACAGATATAAGGCTAAGTTAGTGGCCAAGGGCTTTACACAAACTCTTGGAATTAATTATCAGGAGACATTTGCTCCTATTGCCAAACTTAACCAGTTTGATGTCATGAATGCCTTTTTAAATGGCAACTTAGAAGAAGTATACTTAGAGGTTCCTCCAAGTATAGGTATGGTGAAAAATAAGGTATGTAAATTCTTTAAGTTTCTATATGGACTTAAACACTCAACTAGAGCTTGGTTAGATAAGTTTTCCACTAAGCAAATCACACCTTGTTTATGAAACTCTCACATAATGGAAAACTTTCTATACTGCTTGTCTATGTTGATGACATCATAGTTACAAGAGGCTTCGAGGTGGAAATTGATAACTTAAATAGTGTCATGGCCAAGGAATTTGAAATCAAGACTTTTAGTGAGTTAAAATACTTCCTAAGGATGGAAATTGCTTGATCCAAGAAACAAATAGTGGTTTACCAAAGAAAATGCACCCTGGACCTTTTAAAAGAAACAGGGATGCTAGGGTGCAAACCAGTTGAAACACCAATAGAGACAAACATTAAACTAAGATTTAAGGAAGATAGCCTAATAGAAGAAACTGGGAGATACCAATGACTGGTTGGGAAACTCATATACCTCTAATATACCAAACCAGACACATCATTTCTCGTTAGTGTGGTAATCATTTCCTATTAGTGTGGTTAGCCAATGCATGCATAATCCCACTAATGAACATATAAATCTTAGGTACAGGAAACTCAAGTATCTAAAGAGAACCCCTAGGAAAGGGATTTCATTTATGAAAGGAAGAGAGAGAAGTGGGAAGATATACAGAAATGTTGATTGGGCGGGATCCACTTTGGATAGGAGATCTATCACTAGATACTGTACTTACCTATAAGGAAATTTTATGACTTGGAGGAGTAAGAAGCAACTAGTAGTGGCCAGGAGTAGTTCGGAGGCAAAATATTGAGTACTCTCACTTGGCATTTATGAAGCTTATAGCTGAAGTGCCTAGTTGAAGAAATCAAGGTGCCTATTAATTATTTTATACACTTCTTCTGTGATAATATGACTACAATTAGGGAATGCTAGACTCCAAGGTGTTTGAACTAATTAACACTCCATCACAATATCATGCTACAGACATTCTAAGAAAGGCCTTACCTCAGGTGAAGTTCAAAGAACTTAACGATAAGCTAGGAATGGTGGACATCCATTTGCTAGCTTTAGGGGGAGTGTAGGAAGACTTGTTGCAAGACTTAATTATTTTTTGTTTATTTTATTTTATTTTCTGTATATTTATCAACATTATTAAGATATGATCCCATATTTTAGGAAGTAAATAATAATTCCTACTTATAAGCGATGTTCAATTAGAGTAGGATTTAAATTTTGCCTTATCTTTATTTGTATTTTCTTTATATATAAGTTGTAATTAGGATTTGATGGATGCCTAGTGAGAATAAAATATTCAGAATTCCTTTAAACAATTATTCAATTTTCTTGTCACAGGTCATAGCTTGGTTTCTTCTATTCATGGAACCAAAAAATTAGGCACCCTAGATGATGATTATGTTATGCAAATCTACAAAAAAGTGAGAAGCAAGTGAAGTTAAGGAATCTTACTTGAATTGGAGAACCACCACCTAAGTCCAGTGGATAATCATCATCTTTGTCTACCTTATTTATTAATCACCATAATCACCATGCCATTTTTTAAATTAAAGGTGCATATGAAGAACTAGAAAGTTGAGTTCCTTTTTCATCCATAAGCGTACAAAATAAATGGAGACAAACTGAAAAAGTAATATAAGAACAAGTTAAACCTCATACATATTGCATAACAAATATTAAATACAAGAATTTGACTCCACCAGCATACTTGAATTGTGGAAAATTGACTTACACTTTAAGTAAGGGTGCTACATCATCGATATGACCTTTGTAATTCAGTTAAGAATTAACAAAACTAACAATAAATATTCACTTTTGATTAGTTATTTAAACAAATAAGGTTAAGAAGATCTTGCTAAAAGTGACCTATAGTAGTAATCATTTATTAGTTTTTGACTTATAATATGGTGATTTAATAGTATATGTTGTACATGGCTTGTTAGATACTTTATCCTTTGTTTTCTCTTCTTAGATTACCATCCAAAAAACCTAGAGATAGGGGCTCAATTAGTTGAAGAGCTTGAATGGCACACATCTGGGTGAAGAGAAGAAAACGACATGAATTTTAACAATCCGTGCTGAGTTTTGTTTTTGGCTAGTCTGACTTCATTATGTATGGTCAAATGCTCATTAACTATCACTTTATTACTTGAATTACACAAAAAATGTCATGTCATTACCATATTAACATAAAAATAGACAAACATTATTAACATGTTTTATTTAAAGGACTTTTTATCGGTTTATTACAAACTTTAGCCACCAAGTCATTAATTTAATGAGTTTCATTGTTTATCAAGTAATTGGCTAACTATAGAATTTTTTTTCAATCTTGACTTCATTTAGAGACTATCTGTGCTTATTGCTCGTAAAAATGAATGACTCACTGTTACATGTCAGTTGGGTTGGGTAAGTCTGTTAAAGATAGTTAGTATAACAACTTGAGTTAGAAGTTGTTATATAAGGCTATGTTTGTAAAGAAGGTGTGCAAGTGGAATAATACGTTTTTACCATAGTTTTGGCCATTATTGAGTATCAATTAGTATCAGACAAATCGATCCTTGGAAATGACAAGAAACTTATGTTCGCAAGAAAAGATGTAAGAGATGAGGAGTGAACTCCATCATAATTCAGCAGAGATCAAGGAATTTTAAGTCTAGATGTCACAAATGGAGGAGATGATAGCTACACTTACGGCAAAGGTTGTACAGCTAACAACAATTGCATTTGAAGGATTGTCAATTGAGGCAATAAGTGCATGTTCAGCTAATACGACGAGGATCAATACACATATGTCTCAATTTGGTTCATTCCAAGGTAATCACTCTGCATATTCAGTGCCAATGAAATACTTTAGAATTAAGTTTTTGAGGTTCAATAGAACAAACTTTAAAAGGTGGGCATTTTGTTGTCGTCCACTCTTTGAAATTGACAATACCCCTGCTAAACAATGAATCAAAATGTTTAGTTTACACCTGGAGGGACCAACGCTGCACTAGCATAAGACTTACATTAAGAAGAAGAAGATTTTAGAATTATCGTGGACTAACTATTTTACTGATATGGGTATTCATTTCCAAGAATTGCTCAAGATTGATTTTATCATTGACCTTAAGAATTTACACTAAGGAGAAGGGTCTATAATTGAATATCAAGCCAAATTCAAACCTATATTAACTAAGACAGATTTACCAGAAGAAGTGGCCATTAGCCATTTTTTAGGTGGTTTAAGGATAGAGGAGGAAGCATCAATTCGTATGTTCAAACTTACAACCTTAACTCACACTATGTATCTTGCTCAATTAGAAGATATCATTTTTTTGTCTATTCAAGAATAGAGTCGAGATAACAGTTATAATAAACATTCTTTTGCTTCTGGCCAGTCATCTTATTCTTCTTATAGTAAACAAACAGAGGATTATAAGATTGATTTTGGAGCTTTAAAGACTTTAATATGATCTAACTTGAATGAAAAGTTTGAAAAGCCTATTAAGTAACTAAGTAAGGCTGAAATGGAGGAGAAATGATGAAGGGGATTATACTATTGGTGTCATGAAAAATACACCTCTAGCCATAAGTGTGGGGGATCTCAGGCCTTTGTTATTTTGGTTTAAGAAGATAATGTAGAGAAGGAAAAGATGGTTGAGGAGACTTCAGAGTGGGTAGAACAAGAAGGTGGTCCAGTCATTTCTTTGCATGCCATTTAAGGAATTATTGGATACTCTTTAATGAAGATTATGAGGTGTATTAAAAAGCAGTTGGTGTCTATTTTAATAGATACAGGGAGCACACATAATTTCATGGACTCTTATGTGGTAAGAAGTTTTGATTACCAATTGAGTATACTGATGGTGTGAAGGTATCTATAGTAAGAGGTCAGTAGATCAAGATTGACAAAAAGCGTTTTGGGATAAAGTGGAGTATACAAGGATAAAATTTTTCATCATATTTCCTATTAATGTAGTTGGGGAGTTGTTATATCATGTTAGGTGTATAATGGTTAGCTACATTAGGAAGATGCTAGACATGCAGCAGCAGATTATGTCTTTTACTCTATATGGATCTTCATTTAAATTATATGGCAATAGTAATAAAAAGGTGGTGCTACATAGAATGACAGTAAAGGAGAAGTCATTAAAGCCTAAAGAAGTAGTGATGGTGTAGATGGCAGTAGTAAAATTGTAAGACAGCAAGGAATAATGTGTTGATAATGAGTTATAGACAATTTTCAATGAATATGAAGATGTTTTTAGTATTCCTACTCAACTAACCCCATATAGATCTTTTGATCATTCTAGACCTCTTTAAGAAGAAAAACCCATTTCTTTGAAGCCCTATCGATATGGACCAACATAGAAATCTAACATGGAGAGTTTAGTTAAGGACAAGTGAAAGGTTAGAGAATGAAGTAATTCAATCTAGCAGCAGTTTATTTGCAGCACCTGTTGTATTTGTAAAGAAGATGGATAATACTTGGCACTTTTGTGTTGATTATTAACTGCTTAATAATCAAACTATTGAGAATAAGTTTCCTATTCCAGTGATCAAGGAGTTGCTTGATGAGTTAAATGAAGCCACCTATTTTTCCAAATTGGATTTAAGAGTAGGGTATCACCAAATATTAATGAAGCCTTCTGATGCATATAAAATAGCTTTTAGAACACATGAAAGGTTATATGAGTTTTAAGTTATGTCATTTGGTCTTACAAATGCCTAGCGACATTCCAAGGGTTGATGAACTTTGTTTTCTAGGCTTACATTCAAAAATTCATTTTTTTTTTTTTTTACGATATATTGATCTATAGCTTATCATAGGTAGATCATCTATCTCATTCACGGATTGCATTACTAGTGTTGAGAAAGAATTCATTTTAAGCTAAAAGGAGTAAGTGTGAGTTTGCATTAAGGAAGATTAACTATCTTGGTTGTGTGATTTCACAAAAAAGAGTAGTAACTGATCCTAAGAAGATTGAAACAATGGTTTCTTGGCCCTCATCTAAGAATATCAAAGCACTTAGGGGTTTTTATATCTTACAGGTTATTATAGAAGGTTTTTAAGGAACTATGGCATGATTTGTAGACCTTTGACAAAATTACTTAAGAAAGATAAGGAATTTTTATGGAATGAAGAAGCAAAGGCAACATTTTAGAAGTTGAAGATTACTATAAGTTCTACTTTCATCCTAGCTTTACCTAACTTTTCATTACCTTTTACTATAGAAACATATGCTTCTCAAATAAGAATAGGAGGAATACTTTCACAAAAGGGTCATCCAATTGCTTATACAAGCAAATCTCTTAGTTATAAGTGAAGACAACTTTCAGCTTATGAAAGGGAGATGCTAGTTATCATCTTTGCAGTAAAACAATGGCAACAATATGTTCCCATTTCATAATTACGACAGACCATTTAACATTAAAATACCTTTTGGAGCATAAGGTTATTTTACCATATCTGTATATACAAATTATGAGGACTTTATTATACGATTAAGTACCAAAAAGGGAAGGAGAATGTAGTTACTGATGTGTTATCTTGTTATGAACAATCTGATGAAGGAGAGTGGCAGGCTATCACCACTTTATTTTCTTGTTTAAATAGAAGGGTACATGATTCTTAGGGAAAAGATGATAAACTAAAGCATATTATTACCTGACTGTAACAAGATCCAATGTTAGTACCTAAATTTTCATGGTTTAATAGTACACTGACTCGAAAAGGGAAGCTAGCAGTGGAGGAGAATATGCAATTATAAGAAAAGCTATTGAAATGTTTCCATAATAGTCCTTTTGGGGGATATTCAGGTAGCACGCCAACACACAAATGATTGGCAACAGTATTTTATTAGAAAGGAATGGCTAAAGATGCTAGATATTTTATTCGTGAATGTTCAATATGTTAGCGATTCATATATCAAACAATAGCTTCTACTGGGTTGAGTTAGTCGTTACCTATACTAATTCCTTTTGAAAGATTTAGTTATGGATTTTATCACATGCTTACATAAGTCTTATAATATAACAGTCATTTAGTTATGGTTGATTGTTAGTTAGCTTATTTTATGGCTCTTCTACATCCATATACAGCAGCAGATGTTACTCATGTTTTTATGGATAATGTAGTAAAGTTGCATGGCTTACCTCAAACAATTGTCATAGATCGCGATCCTTTTTTGTTGTGGTCATTTTTTGAAGGAATTATTCAAACTTCAGCATGTTATATTGCTATACTTGTCTGCCTATTATCCTTAAATAGATGGGAAATCCAAAGTATTGAATCGAACAATAGAATGCTACCTACATTATATGATAAGTGAACATCCAAAACAATGGGTTAAATGGTTATCCTTGGCTGAACTTTGGTATAATACATCTTTTTATTCCTCTATTGTTATGATTCTCTATGAAGCGGTTTATGGTATTCCTCTTCCAGTCCATATGCCTTATATGGCTGGTGATTCTACCAATCAAGTTGTGGATGAGGAGTTGAAGAGTAAAAGGCTTAGAATATAAGGTACAACACGCAAACAAAAGGATGATTGATAGAGAATTTCATATCAATGGTTGGGTCTATGTCAAACTGCATCCATTTCAAAGGAATTCTTTAACTAATAGTTCATTTCACAAGCTATCAACTCATTATTATGGAACTTATGGAGTGTTGGAGAAAATTGGGAAAGTTGCATACAGACTTGAGCTTCCTAATTAGTCTAAAATACACCTGGTGTTAGCATGTTGAAGAAGAAGTTTGGCGAGGAGGTGATGGTTTCTACTGGGTTACTTTAGGTTGATGGCTTGGGATATTTTGCATTAGAACTAGAAAAAATATTAGCAAGAAAGCTGGTTAAGAAGGGTGATTTGCCTGTCACTCAAGTATTAGTCCAATGGAATCATGTTGGATTTAACACAGCTAGATGAGAGCCATTGCAAGCCTTAAAGCAAAAATTTCCTTCTTTTAATGTTTCAGCACCTAGTAATCCTTGAGGACAAGGATTTTGTAAGGGGGGAGTAATTGTTAGGGTGGGTAAGTTTGTTAGAGATAGTTAGTATAGCAACTCGAGTTAGAATTAAGTTACATAAGGTTGTGTTTATAAAGAAGAAGGTGTGCAAGTGGAATAATATGTTCTTACCAGAGTTTTGGCCATTACTAAGTATCAGTCACACTCTACATAAAGCTTCGCAAGCATTCTCATGTATCACCAAGCCTTAACATTAACTTGAATTTATAAGGTTCTCATGCAATATCCTGAGACAAATTCCAAATCTATTCTACTGTATATAATTAGGAATTTTCTAACTTCAAACAATGTGATTGAATTAGCCGACATTTGAACTGTATGTAAGTTAAGATTCTCATTTACATGATGACACATGACATGTAAGGTTTCTTTCGCTATAATGTTTATTCAAGAGTTCTTGTTCTCTTCCAATTTCCTAATCTCGTTATTTTCTTCAATTATTTCCTCTCGTTCTATGAATTTATTTTCTTAGGACTTTGATATTTTACTCTTTTTTTCCTTCTTAACCTTCTAACTAGAAGTTCCCACATTTTAACTCAAGATCTATCCCAGTATCACACATGAATTTATAGCCCTATGTCTTTGTTACTTCAAGTATATTAAACTCCTGGCAACAAAACCTCAACATTTATATTTTCAAGGGATTTTATTCTTTTGTATATTTCTTAACCCCCTAATCGGCACTTCCCTGACACTAACTCAATTTCTATCCTCATTGAAATAGTCAAAATCTATTTCTTTGATTAAACTCACTGAGGATGATCAATGATGACAGAAGAGATCAAACTAAGAATGAGTTTAAAATTTTTGGCCTTGATGAATGCTTTAATGGCAAAAGAATTTTACTTACCTTTAATTCACACCCAGCAAACTATAACCAAGAGAAGATAGAAAAGCCAATGACTTTGAAAAGCTTGACAGTGAGACAGAGTGGTGTCCCCCATGAAGGAGTGCAATTAGTGAATCACAGGCATCATTTTTCTTGGTTTTTGGTGACACAAATATAGCTTCAAAAAGTTTACCAGCACCTGAAATTAAAGTACAAGTAAAAAAGGGGAAGTAAATAAAATTATATGTTAGATTGTCTTGTAAGTACTCAGCCCAACCACCAAATTTTTTGCAAATTATAGAATATGATATGATCATGATCTTCTAACTCATCAAATGGTTTCTTCAAAGTTATCTTTGAAGTTTCTCTATGTTGACAGTTTTCTCTTGCAAGTGTAGTCATACTTAAGGCCAGCTGTTTGAAACAAATAAGATTCTTAACTGTACTCTAATTTTTTGTTCCATTTATCCTCATTACCAAAGTCTTTTTCATTTATAACATCCAGAAGTGTTCCTTTATTTATATCCCCATTGAACAGCATTTTGTAGGGTCTCTTTTAGTGTTGCATAGATATGTTAGCCGTATGCATTCAATGTCACAAGATGCCATCAGTTGTTTATACTATCAATTTGTGTGGTGATTACAACATAAGAATGATATTAAGAGATTTCTGTCCATTCAATTCTAGTCCAACGAACTAAAGTCACTCAATCACCTTTGGTTAGGCTAGCAGAAGCATCTTTCACTGAGATTTTCATAACACTGAACTTGATATCTGCTAAAGTAATCCATGTAATTCCAAAAGGAAATAAAATATACCTTGTCAGAGCATTTGAATATGGAACTTGATACATTAGATCAACTTCATGCTTTGCTAATATTTTCCTTCTCGACGATGGTTCCATACCTAATTTGGTGAACATCTACTGGACTACAAGAAACGGCATAATGTCGAACAAATTTGAAGAAAGTAACATATTTCTTAATGTCACCAGCAAGAAATTGTTCACATCCAACGTGCAATGTCCACTAGTTACTAGTAGCTATGCTTTGCTCATTCCCTTCACATCTATGTGCCTCCTCACTTGCTCGTTTTCTTGATGCAATGCTTAGCAACCCAATGATTTCTTGCCACCTTACGTTTGGTAGTACCCATCCATTTACATTTTAATGAAATTTAAAAAGGTCTAGTACAAGTAAAAGGAACATGACGATTATCTACATTATCATAATATAATTTTTTATATATTTTTTCATAACCACGATCACTCCAATCATTATCCCAAGAGTTTCTTGCTATCCAATATTTTTTCATTGGATTCCTTAATTAAATCTCCCAAGCTTACAATAAGATGATTTTTAATATAAGGATTATTGGAATTTACATGTCCTGAATATACCTCCTACAATATTCATAAAAGATTAGCTTTTACCAAAAAAAAATAAAAATAAGTTTTTAACAAGATATTTAACTTAATTGTGTCAATATTTGAAGGCACTAATAAGGGGTAGCTATTAATTCAACAACAATTGACTTGATGAATACAAATCATGACAATTCTTCCTCTTGGATATATATCAGTCTTAAAATGAGACTAATAAAATTAAAAGAAAAATAGTATAAAAAATTTATAATGCTTGTAATATTTATTAACAAAGTATTAATTTAAAATATTTTTTTAAAAATAATAATGGAATTACATTCTTGTCTTTCACTCACACAACGCAATACATATCCATCAAAAATATTTCCAAACCTTTTAACCATAACCACCTTTTTCATTTTCTTTAATTTTTTAATTTCTTCCTGGAGTTATAAATTATTAACCAAAATTTGAGTTAAGAGTATAATATTTACTTTATTTGAATTTTATAGTTATTGTGAATGTCCAACAAAAATCTGAAAATATTTTGTCATCTTACAGTCATTATCATATTTTTTTGGAATTTTACAACTACAGTAACTATAAATATTATACTCTCTCCTCATGATTGAGTTAATAATATTAAAACAGCAAAAGAATTGAAAAAATTAAACAAGATGAAAGAGATGGTTATGGATTTAAACAGTTATATATATATATATATATATAATCATATAGTAATGGTTGCATTACCAAAAAATGTTTACCCTTACATAGATGAAAGATAAGAATGCAATTTAAATAGACCAGTACTATTTCTTAAAAAAAAATTGAAATTGATACTTATTTAATAAACATTGCACGCATTAAATTTTTTCGTATAATTTTTTTTAAAAAAATTGATCACCCTCAATTCAAGATTAATATATATCTAAGATGAAAAATTGTCAAAGTATGCAACTAACCAATTGTTATTGAATTAATAGTTACCCCTAAATTTGAAATACTACAAAGAACTAGTAATGCCATTTAACTTTGCCACAATCAATTTAAATATTGATTTAAAAATAATTTTTATATTTTTTTTTGTAAAAGCTAATTATTTTTATACTAATAATATGTACATTTAAGATATATAAATTCCAAATATCTCCACAATAAAAATTATCATGTCATCGTTGTTGTGGAACTTGGAAAAAATAATTAAGGAGCTTAAAGGGACAAAACACTGGATAGTAAGGAACTACTAGGGTGAAAATTGGGGTGACCATGGTTATGAAGAAATATATCTGTAAACAATTGTTATATTTATTTGCTTACATTAAAACTAGCTCATTTAAATTTCATTGAAATATAAACGGATGGATACTTTAGAAGATAAAGCCACAAGATATCATAGGGTTGATACACACCCACGTAAAGTTTTGTTAATTTGAGGAAAGCATTTTACAATTGCTAATCATATATTAGTCTTATTTGATATTATTTGTTTTTACTATTCCATTGACATTGTTACCTCTTGAATTTTGCCATGGACTATTTGTTCCTAATTTGACTTCTATTTTTATTTACTTTTTAAAGGATTAGAAGATTTCTATTTCGCAATCATATGAACATTGAGTTGTAGAGAATTTGTGCTTATATTTAAAAAAAATTCTTCTAATTCTCATTTTCAATTGTTTTATTTGACTTTTAAAATAACTTCATTTACTGCAATCTATTCACTTAATTATATTAAGTACTAGTATATCATACTAACTAAAAGTAACATGAATTACTGGCAAGTGTACTTTCATGATCCTTCTCTTGAATTCTGAGCCGCTAACCACCCTTAATTCTCTATGCGTCTCCATTTCTATGTCCAAGCTTCGCAATGCTTGTGAACTTTCTGAGCAATTGTGATATTATATAAATTTTCTTCCTAATTTATATTATAATAAAGAACTTGGAAGTGGATTTTGGGGCTTGGATCGATACTACCCATTATGTTTCTATTTAGAACACTGTTATTTTTTCATTCATATATGTAATTCTTGAGCAGGCAATTACAGTAAAAATTTATTACTAATTGCGCCTACTTTGCTATCAACATAAGGATAATGAGATGAGCCATGCAAGAATATTAAATAACACAAAAATGCATGTACATATGACAACTACAAGGATGACAATCAAATAATTATTGAGAAATAGTTCTGAAAGTAACAGAGTCATGTGAACTTTTCACTAGTCTCATATAATTTCTAGTTATATTATAAGTCACTAAATTTTATGCAATAATTCTTATGCATGCATTTTGATAATGCATGCAAAATACCAGTAGGAACTAGAAAGTCACTATAATTTAAGGAACCTCAAGGATATGAAGCAAAGAGCAAGAACAGGGAGACCAAAAAGAGTTATACATCAGGAATGTCACCTTTATTTTCTTAAGCTTTCATTTGTTGCCCTATGTTTCTCTACAGTGAGACTCAAGGAAGCCAAATCCTGTTCAAAGTCATAATAGTAATAATAAACGAATCATATATACGATCTCTAGAAAGAAGGATCAAGGATTTAAGTGAAAAAAAAAAACTAGAAAGCAAGTATAAAACCTAAATTTTTTCAGATTTCTCCTTTCCTTTAATGGAAGAGTTGCCTCCTTTTCTAGTTCAGTTAAAGTCTGCAAACACAGGACAAGTAAACAACGTTAATATATGTCAAGCTGGTAGTAAAAAAAGCAACACAAACTATCACGTATAAACACACACGTTTAAAGAAAAAGAAATTACTCTTCCTTTACCTTAGATAGGAAAGGAAGTTAAAAAGGGATCATTTATGTTCACGCCAAGCCACTAACATCTTAGAGACTCAATGACACATACCGAAAGAAAACCAAATCGAAGCAAATCAAGCTGCTAGATACTTTGTACTTCTGCATATTAATCCCTAATTTTTAACATTTCTTATCACTCTGATTACTAGACCTAATCCTTATTTATAATTTTGTAGGACTACTACGTGACTATGAGGCTTCACTGCATCCATCTGTTGGTGGCAGGTCTGGAGATGTGGTTGCCTTTGGAAATCGAAAAGCAGATAAGATTAGCCATTTGCAAGCGTTCTTGTGGAGGCAAAAATGCGTACTGCAGTGCACTTGTATTTGGAATTACCAGGTGAGCAGGGTATATATTAGAAGAATACCTTGGCTATAAAAATCTTACAAGAAGAAACCTCTTCCAGTTTTTCCATCATGACCAAGTCAAGGTACAACACGTCTGAAAAGACTTTGTTATTGGCTCTCGTTTGTGCCTTCAATACCTACATTTCAAGTTAATGAGTACTTAATGCTACAATACTTAACCTTGCATATAGATATCAACCTCATCAAAATGTTGTCTACTCCATTCTACAACCTTGATCAGTGTTGTCAAATGCCTTCACCTCAGCGCCTAAGGCCCTGAGACAAGGCTCTATTTGGCAGTCCAGTGCCTTTTGGCGCTTTAGTTAACTTAGGCCTATTAGAGTATTTTTTTTTTCTTACTTAGGGTTCATTTGAGAAATCCAACCCAAATGTTAAGTGCATTTAAACATAATTGAGTTATAACCTAATAATTATTATACTTGAATAGTCATTGTAATGACCTAAATTAATTCATTTGATGATTATTATGTCTCTTGACCTGATACTATTATGTTTCCAACTTTAAATAATTTATTGATATGTCAAATATGGTTATAAAGTTACAATTATCTATTTATTTTTATATAACATATTTTTAATATTTTTCTTATTTTAGTGCCTTATTTCACTCGAGTGAATACCTTTTTGGCTCCTCTCACTTAAGGCATTTTATAGAGGTTAAGGCACCTTTTGCCTTTAACTATGTTGATTTTAATATATCAAATGCATTGTTGATAAAAAGAAAACATCCAAAAGATTTCTCATCAATTTAGAGTTTCAGATAGGACAGACGACTAGGGAAATCAAAGCATCCAATAACAATCCAATAGGTAGGTGTTCGGGACCCAATTGCAAGTTAAGGAACCTGAGTCCTAAAGTATGGGATTCTAATGTGGGGTTTATACATAGCTCTACGAACCACATGAATCCATTGAGTTATGCTTGGTTGAATTATTATATCATTGCAATTATAAGTAGACTGAGCATCTTTAATTGATTTAAATTACGTCAATCATTAAGACGAATTAGCACAATATTTTAATGTCATCATCCAAGCTCAAAGCACATATGACATCAAAACTCACGTTGAACTTAGAGGTCAAACCAAATATAAAAGGCTACAATTTATGTAGCCCATATGGTTCAATGTAGGCTTTGCAGGAGAGGACTCTTCAGCTATAGATGCTTATACAAGTTTCACCCAAGTTCCAGGAAATTCCCCCAAACCTGAGTCATAGAAAAATAATGATGATTTACCCTGAGTGATATAATAAATGTTTGTAATAGTGCTGCAGAAGCTACTGCTTTACCTTTATAGCTTCAAAATGGAAGAACTATTTATTTCAAAACAACTAACATCAATGCATTAAGTAGACTACCAGTTTAACATTGAATTATATAAACGAATATCAGTAGGAAAAATAATTTCATATTAGAACTTGCCATCTGTCAGTATATGAAAGATGCACTGGTTGGAAGGTATAAAACTCCTACATGTAAGATGAACTTCAAATTTCAAAGTGAGATGGACCTTCATTCTCAAGATTTTAAACTACTTGAAGTTTAGAGCCAGAAGGTTATGAACAATCATAGAAACCCCAAACAACTCGATGGGAAATGGAGCCTATTGAAATTTTACAGAACTTTTGCTTTCTTTGAATATGCTAGAGGGTATAATCAATACCTTCTCTTGTTTTTCAGAAGATATGGTTGGCTAATATAAAGCATTCCCAAAGAGCACACTGCTATGGAAAAAGTTTAGAAAGAAACATCATCACCAACCAAACTATCATGAATGATACAGAGAGGGTGAAGGAAGAGAAAAATAGATTAATAAAAAATGCTTACAGCTTTCTGACCAAAAAATCCCTGCCTTGTCATTGTTGAAGGTGTAAGTGTATCCTCGAAGTAAGAATGATAAGCATATTCTTCCTCAGTTGCTGCATCCATCCCTAAGTTCATATCCACATTTTGACCAGGTTTTGAGTCATTCATGGCTATAACAACTGAGAAGCTTCCACTGCAAATTATATGACCAAAAACATAATAAGAATCAACAATAGAAAAAGGTGAGCGCTCAATAGCATTAAAAGTAATTGAACTTGGTAAAATTTTAGTGCTTAATAAAATCCACTACCCAACACCGCTATTACGCCCCTTTTCAGAAGAAAAGATTTTTTCCAGTACAACTTACATTCCATTGCATACATGAATTTATCTTTTGATCCATACTTCAGGCTTTAACAATAAGCAGAATTAAGGCACATCAAAGATTTCTTCAAGAAATGACGTTGGATTACATGTCAATGTAAATGCTTCCAAAAATAAAATACGTTAGATGGTATAAAAGGAAGGCTCCTGAATTTGCTAATAAACTTTGCTCTTGACAAATTCTGAATGTATATCATTACACACAAATTGGCATGAATAAAATACAGGATATAATCCAATCAATGCCTGATGAAAAGATGGATGTGTTACATAAGCAAGAATACAAGAAAGCAGAAGCAAAATTTTTTTGACAAGATACTTAAATTATCATTGAAGAAAAATGTCATTTACATTTGAAACAAACATCAACTTATATTATTATTTGATTTTCTTTTTCCTTTTGTGCAGTTTGAAAAGGAATACAGAAGAAAGAACAAGATTATGAGAAGAAGGATGAATTATCCTGTAAATCCCCAAGAAAGAAAAAAAATATAACATAGAATAGAAAAAATAAAAATAAAAATATCAAATGCCCCAATCTCTTCCAGTATTTCTAGGGAATCACTCTAAACAAATCATGAGCCAAACACTAAAACGAAGCTGCAGGGTTAACAACACCAACGCCATAGCCAAGTATTAACCTCCAATTTGATATTAAACTTATCAAATTCCTTGGATTTAATCTACACCAAACAATTGAAGAAATGGACTAAGTGCCCTACTTTCTGTAGTCCTGAAATCTTTAAGGAAAAACCCAAAGAATCACTTGAATTTTAATTTAGACAATACTTAAGGGGCACAAAGATTTATTCACCGATGCATCATTACAAAAGCTTGTTTATAAGCATACTATTCCTAATATCTACGTTCTTAAATTTCATGTTCCCTACTCATCCTTAACGAAATAAGAAACTTAGATGGCTTGACCTGGGCTCAACTTGGCGCTTTTACAGAAGAAAAATCAGACTCTGTCTGGCATTGTTCAAAACCCCAAATCCCTTAGCAATCCAATGAGTCATGGGAAACTGACTATACGATTTATCCAACCAAACAAAAATTAAGTTGAAAGTAAGTTTCCCTGTTAACTTGATAAGGAGTGAATCATGTAAAACATGTATGCAAGTGAGGAAGAAAGAGAGAAAACTCAAGTAAAGACATAAATGAGTTAAGCTAAGCAAACTAAAATGAGGGAGTTTTTTTGCCTTGCTATAATCTGAAATGCCAAACTATTAAACTATGTATCAATGGAACTGGAGGCTATAATCCAAACTAGCAAAGATGTGACTTCCCCTAAATCATTGTTTTTATGGACAGATTATGGTCTCCCTGGCTTTGCTTATAGCCAGAAGCTAACATTACTCTGGTGAATCTCCCAAACCAAGCTGTTGGACATTGTTTTAAACCATATAAAGCTTTTTTCAGTTTGCAAACTTTGACTGCTTTTGTGTTGTCTCCAAATCTTGGTAGAATGTTCATTTAGATTTCCTTGTTTAGGTCCCTAGGAAGAAAGGCATTCTTCACATCATATTGTTGAAGAGTCCAATTGTAATTAGATGCTACTAACAACAGGATTCTAACAGTAGTCATTTTGGTAGCTAGAGTAAATATTTCTAAATAGTCAATGTCGTAAGTGTACCCCTTAGCAACTAACCATGCTTTAAACCTTTCCAGTGATCTATCAACTTTATACTTGACTGAGAATATTCACTTACACCCTATTGGTTTTTTTCCTTTAGGTAACTGGACCAACTACCACGTCTTGTTCTTCTCTAATGCTTCCATTTTAATTTTCATGGCTTGCCTCCATTCCTCCTTGGGTAATGCCTCAAATAAAGTATTTGGGACGACAATGGAATGCAAATTTGCAAGAAACATTTTTGTAAGTTAGAGAAAACTTGTTAAATGATACAAAGTGAGAAAGGGGGTATAACGGGTGCTTTATACATTCTTTAGTTCCTTTCCTAATGGCAATAAGAATATCAAGATCAATGTTTAGGGAGCTAGGGTTAGAATTTGTGCTTAGCTCAGTTTCAAAACTACTATAAATAGGTGCAGAGAGTTGGGTTTGCATAGGTTCGAGAGCTAGATCATCCTTTCTTGTGTACACCTGTAAATACCTTATATTGTCATGATTAACATTATCCTTGATCACATTATCCTTTCTTGTGTGAGGCCTAACCAAAGTGGGTTTGGGATTTTCAAAAGTGTTAAAGCTAGATTTAGATGTTGGTGAAGAATTTTCAAAGCTGTCAGGGTTGGATTCAAGACTCGTGAAAGATTAGAAGATGTGAACTATGAAAGGTCAAGGAAAGACACTTCCTTATCTTCCATAATAGTGAGGCCTTTAAAGATACGGGCTAGAAAAATAAGGAAAATTGTTCTACAAATGTGACATTAGCAAAGACAAAGAACTTTTTCATAAGATGATGATAGCACTTGTAACCTTTTAAGTGGAGAAATATCCCAAAAAGATGCATTTAAGGGCTTTTAGATCTAACTTCCTTTAGTTATGAGTATGCACAAATGTGATGCACCTAAAAATGCAACGTGTAAGGTTATTTTTTATTTAAAGATTTAGATAAAATTAAGAGAGAACCTCCATAAGGTTTTTATTGTCTAGAACATGATAAAGTGATTTATTTGTAGTGTATGTAATGGTAGGAACAGTCTCCCTTCAAAAAAATTTAGGCACATTTGTGTAAAACAGATAGGCGGGAGTCATAGATAAAAGGTGCCCATTTAGGCACACAAGAGGATTTATGGATTATCCCTTCCTTTTAGAGGTAGGAAGATAAAGTTTAATTAAAGTAATCTCTTGCATTATCAGACCAAAGCCATTTAATTTTAACCCCAAACTGATTTTGGATCATGGTATGGAAAGTGAAGAACAATTCACTTACATCAGGCTTATTCTTGAAAAGAAAGATCCAAGAAAACCTAATACAATCATCAATGAAAGAAACAAACCATTTAGCACAAGAGATGCTAAGAATCGAAGATGGGTCCCAAATATCGTTGTGAATAAGAGTAAATGGATGAGAACTTCTTTTATAATTGATAAGAAAGAAAGACTATTATGTTTTGTGGTTTTACAAGTTTCATAATGAAAATTGGAAAGATTATATTTATTAAAAAAATAAGGAAACTGTCGTGACCGACCTTTCGGCGGAATAGAATAAAAGGTTTTAAATTGATTCCCAAAAATGGAATTTTGAAAATCAATTTATTTGGAGTCGCCACCAAAATTTTTAATGGAAAACTTTGCAAAACCAATTTAAAACAAAACGAAAAAGGTGAAATGGTCTGCGAAATCAGAGATAGGTTCGGGAGTCTATTTGAGTGTGGCGAAGGTGTTAGGCACCCCACAACACCCGCCCATAAGGACGGTTACCTTAAACTAGTCAGTTGAAATAGAATATGGCCTTTAATTAATCTCAATTACCCTTTTATTGACATGGATGCATGTTAGACATAGGAGACAAAAAAAGCGAGAATGCATGTAAACAGATAGATATTTACAAAAGGGCGGACTTGACCTAGGATGAGAGCCTAGGGCCTACGTACCCTGCGATAGAGATCAAAGTCCACGTAGTTCGACCAAGAGACATTTTGGTGGGTTGGTGGTTTTTTGATTTGTAATGAGAATAGGAGGATTTTAATTAAAACAGATCATTGTAAACAAAACGGGATTGGAATTTGGTTTGTATGTTTTAATTTACTACAATCTGATTAACCTCGTTCTCCTGACCTCTTCACATTTTCTCTTTTAAATTTTTTTGTCAATTTTATTATTATTATTATTATTTGAGTTTTAGGAGTTTATATTCGGGAATTAATGCATAATTTATAATGAAAGGAATATATTTTTTTTTTATGAAATTTGAATTTATTGTTGGTAAATATTGGTTATTATTATTATTGATTATTGGTAAATAATTTAATTCAAGTGCTATTATTAATTTGTGTATCTGTTTATTTTTGAACGAATATATGCTAATTTTTGGGTTCTATGGAGATTAAAATCCCACACGAGCCCGGGAAGTCGAGGAGAGAAAAGTATTCTCACACGATTCATTTTGTATAAATATTTAATCAAAGTTAATATTTAATTATTGTCCATTTATTTATTTTTTGTATTTTTATTATTAATAATATTATTATTATTTCTGAATTAATTATAAGGATTTAAGGAGATTAGAACCTCACATAATCCCATGCAATCGAGGAGAACGATATTCTCACACAATAATTTCGTAAATAATGGGAAATGTTTAATTAAAGCAAATCTTTTAATTATTTATTATTTATTATTCTTTTTTTTTTAAAAAAAAAAAAACAAAGGTATGCTAACTTCAGAGATCTAAGGAGATTAAAAATCTCACACGATCCCAGGTAATCTAGGAGAACAATATTCTTACACGATAATTTTGCAAATAATGGGAAACAGTTCATTAAAGCAAACATTTTAATTATGATTATTATTATGATTTAATCAAAATTAATATTTAATTATCATTCATTTATTTTTCACCATTTATTCATTAATGTTTCATTAATATTATTATCACTTTTCAATTATTCAACTAGTTGTAAGGATTTAAGGAGATTAACATCTCACATAACCCCCGGTAATCGAGGAGAATAAAATTTTCACACGATAATTTTAATTATCATTCAATTATTTTTCACCATTCAATCATTAATATTTCATTAATTTTATTATTGCTTTTCAATTATTCAATTCATTGTAGGGATTTAAGGAGATTAATATCTCACATAATCCCCGGTAATCGAAGAGAATAAAATTCTCACATGATAATTTTATGCGTGATAGCAATATTTCTTAATTGTCATTCACTTATTTTTTGACCATTCCTTCATTAATATTTCATTAATATTATTGTTGCCTTCCAATTATTTAATTAATTGCAAGGATTTAAGGAGATTAACATCTCACATAATCCCCAGTAATCGAGAAGAACAAAATTCTCACACGATAATTTTATTAATAGCAATATTTAATCAAAGTTAATGTTTAAACAATGGTAATAAACAAAATTAAAACAAGTTTAGGCAAATGAACAGTAGCACCTCAGATTAAAATGCATGAACAGTGCAGAATGCATGAGATTATCATGAAGCAACTCGTATGAAAAGTAACATGCATGCAGAAAAATCGGCCAAGCAGCACGTGCAACCATACCTGTGTGCTTTCAGCCTCTCCCTTGTGTTCCAATGAAGAATGACCTTCTCCTCCTCACTCACATATGGTAGATGGTCCTCCAACAGTCCCAAAGTGGCTGGTCTCGGCTGGAAGCAAGCAGAAATGGCGGACAGCACTTCGTTGGGCAGCGTTGGAAATTCTGGTTGGTTTCAGCGCTGGAAATTCTGGCTGGTTTCAGCGCTGGAAATTCTGGCTGGAAGTGCTCACGCATCTCTGCTCCTCGGCTGGAAGGCCAAGGCTGAAAGCTTCCCTTCTTCTCTACACTTTCTCTTCTTCCTTGTATTCCTTAAATTCTCCTCTGTTTACCTCTATTTTCTGGGCTCAAAACAGAGCTTTTTCTCCTCCATGGTTTAGCCTCTTTCAATCCTTTTGCTGCCATTTTGTTTTGCATTCAGGCCTCCTTGTTTCTGCTCATCATTTTGGCATCCAACTCTCCATTTTCTGCCCCTCGAATTGTCTAAACTTCAGCTCCTTTTCTCTCCACGGTTTAGACGTTGCTTCAGCTTCTCTCCTTCTCGGTTTCTGGTTTCGTTTTCTCTTCTGTTTTCTGCCCCACGACTCCCTCTCTCTTCCTCTTGGTTTCTGCCTCTCGTTCAGCTTCTCTCCCTCTCGGTTTCTGGTTTCGTTTTCTCTTCTGTTTTCTCCCTCACGTTGCTGTCTCGCTTTCTGGTTTCGCTCAGCTCTCGGTTTCTCTCTTATCCTCTCGGTTTCTGCTTATCCTCTCAGTTCTCATTTTTCTCTCCTTCAGCTCTCATTTTTCTCTCGGTTTCTCTCTTATTCTCTCCCTCTTCTCTTCAACTCTTTTTTTCCTTCTCGGTCACGTGGTTCCCTCTTCTCTTCAGCGTTGTTTCTCCCTTCTTTCTCCCTCTTCTCTTCTCTTCTCTTCAGCTCTCCCTTTTCCTAGCCAAGGTCTTCTCTCCTTTATACTCCAGCCCACCTCCCTTTTTCTGCCATGTTGCTTCCTTTTCTTCTTACTTTTCCTGCAACTTCCAGCCACTCCACTTACTGCTCACGGTCCCCTCCTTTTTCTGCCATTTCCAGCCACACCACTCTCTCCTTTCTCTGCACCAGCCGCTCCACTTTCTGCCTCCTCTGAAAAACTAGCTCCCTCTTGCTTTTTTTGTCCTCCTTGTCCTCTTGTGCATGTGTGTGCATGAGTGTATGCATGTGGGAGTGAGTGAGTGTGTGTGTCTATGGGTGAGAGTGTGTGAGAGTGTGAGTGTGAGTGCGTGAGGATGTGTGTCCGTGAGTGAGAGTGTGAGTGTGTGAGAGTGATGTGTGTCATGTGTGTGAGGGCAAGTGAGCATGTGAGAGTGTGAGAGTGTGAGAGTGTTTTGCAATTTCATTTTAATTAGGTGGCCTTATTCATTTTATTTCTTTACAAGATGATTGCCATGTCTCTTCTTCAAACATATATTTTGAATTTTCCTTTTTATTATTTTTGGTTCTTATATTTGGTTTTTTTCATATTACTTCTATTTTTTGCCTTTTGCAATTTTGTTTTAATTAATTTTTTTTGAATTTTTTTAATTATATTTATTATTATTACCATGATTATTATTATTGTTAATTTAGGTGGGGTGTTCACAGAAACAAAATTTTTAAAGTTCCAAAGAAGGGATGACCAAAACAATAGTGGTAAAGACATACTTTATTCTTAGTAGACAAGGTTCCAATAAAGAAGACAAGCTTATGGGATTCTTGATATCATCAGTATTTGTAGATGCCACTAGATAATAAAGTCCATTATATTCCTTAGCAAGCCCAATCTTTTTTCCTAAATCTTGGTCCAAAAAAGTACATGAATTAGAGAAGAAGGTTACCTTACAATTTAAATCCTTAAGTTTTTGGATGGATATAAGATTTATAGATAGCTAAGGAACATGAAAAACGTTTTTAAGAACATAAGAGAGAGATATTTGAATATTCCTTAGTCCTGCAATGGTAACAAGTGATCCATTGGCAACTAATATTTTCCTATTGCTAGGGCATGAATTATAAGTTTTAAAAAGATGAGAAGAATAAGACATATAATTTGTGCTCTTAAATCAAGGATCCAAGAATTCTGAACTAGTTTATCTCAGACATTTAACCCATAAAAATGATAAAAATTACTTGAATGAGCTAGATAACAAGCACTGGTATTACCAGGAGGCTTTTCTGAGGTTTCCAACAAATTACGTAGCCTTTCAATTTCATTTCTACTGAATCCTTCAAGGTTTGGAGTCTATTCTTAGTTGGGTTGCAATAAATGGACTTGCCCTTTAGCCCTTGTAGACCTACTTTTCACATTTTGTCCTTGTAACTTCTAGCAATATTCCTTGGTATGTCATAATTTTTTGCAATAGGTACACCATAGATTATCACAATCTTATGTCTTTTATTTTCTATCCTCTTTGGCTATTCTAGTGTCAAGCCTTGGTGTCTACCACTGTTGATGATAATGACAGATCCATTAATAGGTTAACAGCTAAGCAAGACACCTCTTTGAGTCTCCATAGCTTGAATGCTTGAAATAATGTGGTTAAGGGGTGGAAGTTTGTCTTACTAAGAAGTTGGACCCTTACATGATTAAATTCTATATTGAGTCTTGCAAGGAAATCGTACAGACGATCCTTTTTAATGAAATTTTTTAAATATTGTTGCATGTTTGCTACACTTCATTTCAATACATATATAATGATCTATTTCTTGCCAAATGTTCCTTAGCATGTTGGCATATTTCGTGACAGATTTATTTCCTTATTGGATTCTTGCAACTTTAATTTTGAGCTCATGCACCCAGGAAGCATCTTTAGCCTTGGAATAAGTCTACTTAACAGTCTCCTACACCTCTTTTACAGTGGCAAGAAACATGTAAGTATCACTTATTTTTTAATTCATGGAGTTCCAATGCCATGCCATTATCATGGAATCCTCCACATCTCGTGTCTCGTAGTGCTTATCACTTTTTGAGGGTCCACTTCCCAAAATATGACTTAGCTTTCCTTTTTCCTTCAATATAGTCTAAACAAGCTAAGACCATTTAAGATAGTTTCTACCATTCAATCAATAATTGGGATGTAGATTATGTAAATCCCCAACTGCATTAGGAATTTTAGTCATATGAGACTTTGAGGACATAATGACTTCTGACATTTGTGAGAGCACAATGAGCCAAAATATAAAAGAAGGAAGAAATGTTAGGGAAAGTTGATTTTAGACACTTGAAAGAAAAGTTCAATTTGCAAAAAAGACCTTAGATTGCAACTAAGGCAATTTGCTATATGGTGTAAAAACTAAAGGGCTCAGTTTAAGACAAAAAAACATCTTGAGAAAGACTGTAGCTTCTTGAAAGTTGTCTTTAACAAACTCAAAGGTGACTTTGATACTCTTCTTTATGAGAATGAGAAGTTTAGAAGAAGAGATAAAGAGGAAGTTAAAATCTGAAAATATTAACTCCTCAATTTAGAAAACAAATGAAGCTAATAAAACACAGGGACAATATACCAGGTGTTACACCTCAAATCATATCAAAAAGAAGATACCAAGAAGAACAAAAAATTTCAAAAGGATTAGTAGTCAAAAGGGATTGATTGAAAACTTGAGGAAAACTCGTTTAGCTTGAAGGAATTTCTAAAAGGTGCATGAAGTTTAAAATCGTGGTGGACTATAACAGTATATGGCCATAAAGGTGACATAAGATGTCAAAAAGTTAGGACAAGACTAATAGGATGCTTTACATGCTTACACATGTCGGTGCATGAAAAAATGCACAGAGGGCTTTGTCAGCTCATGAGCTTCATGCACTTTGTTTCTAGCCACCAAACAATGGGGATAGGCCAATCGAAGCCTTCTGTGTCTTCCTGTGCTAGTGGTGAGAAAGAAATAGTCACCAATAGTGATGACCTAAGCTTCTTGGACAAAAAAATATTGAAGAATAGTGGAAAAAAAGCTCAGAAAATGAGTCAAGAGGCTCTGAGACCATGTAGTAAAAGGAAAGAACTTTTGTTTCACCTTGTTGAGTACTCAAATAACATGGATATTTATATACAAAATTTACACTAGGAAAAAGGGGGCTAATTAATATAAGAGCTAGGCTAATTAATACGAGAGTTGGACTAATAAATGTTGTACTTAAAAATGAATATTTTAGTTGGAGAATCTGATATGTTCCAACAAATAGCAATCATTTGTATATAATATTTTCCCTATATATATGTGCAAAATTAAACAAACATATAACAAGTATGTATATTTGCTTAGGTTTTTTCAATTAATCAAATCTCAAAGAAAAACTAAACAAACATATAAGAACACCAATAACATGACCAAAGCAACAAGCAATGAATATAAAAAGTTCATATCCAATATGTTGTTCATAACCCAAAATAATACAAAATACATTATGCCCATTATGTTTCAAGGCTTAAAAACTATAATGCTCCTAGCTTTCTTTATATAAAGAGGCTAAAAAATAAACAATAAATAGCTATAAAAAGCTTATTAAGCTTTTGATCGTATGAAATTTTTTTAAATTAATTATTGCTTAAAAATGCAAGCGTTAAAACTATTCACCTATATCATATTTTAATTTTTAAAATACTTTTTTGGTATTGTCGTATGTGTAAGATTGCTACTTAATAAGGCTATGACATGTGCTACTATCTATAAAAGTATAGCCAAACAGTTAAAGACAAATTTAGATCCTTTCTATTTTTCTTCATGAATTTTTTTGTCAATTTGGAGAAAGATAAATACAGAGTGAGTAGGATCCATAATTCAAATAGCACCTAAGTTGTCACACCCCAAACTTCTAAAGTGCAACCAGCACAGAAAACAAGAATAACCCATTCTTGCAAGCCAATCACTATGTTTTTCTGGCTGATTAAACTAATGTGAAATCACGCAATAACGCAAGCCCACAGAAATCTTAATTCCAAGCAGCTTATCAACCAAATGTCTTGTAGAAATTTTGGCAAAGTCTCATCTGTAAATGGCACCTACCAAAATTTAGTACAAGTATCTATTTATCCAATAAAATCTAGAAAAGAGAGCTCAGCTCTCAAAACAAAACATCTAATAACTGATAAAACTATAACAAAATATAAGGAAATGAGGAATCTGCTTGTGGTCATCCATACATATATACAATTATTTACATTGTGGCCAATATATAGTATTACAAAAGTATAATACCCCAACAAAAATAAGAAGTCGTATACTCTAGAGCACAAGTAAAGTTCTTTTAACCCTCACGTTTAGGAAGCTACTCTGGATGGTTATATGAAATTAAAAAAATATAAACGAGTAGCATTCTAGTAACATAATCAATACACTTAAGTTATGCAGTGTACTATGCAAATTGCTTCATTATAAATTCTCATATATCATATTTTATACTTGTTGACCTAACCTTAAAGTGACTAGTACCATATTGAGGCAATAACACATGTCATTTACACAATTGAAAGAAATGTCAACTGTGCAATATAAAATAACGGTCATGGAAATTTTACTTCCATAGAAATCAAATTAGTCAAGGGTACTCAACCATTGGAACAAATATATATATATATATATATATATATCGGTTGAGGTCCACTGCCCTTGGCGAAGCCATATTCATTGGTCAAGGGTACTTGCCCTTGGATAATTTACCTCAGTCGGTTGTAAAGCACAAGCTCACGCTATTTAACATATCTAGTACTCATCTTTCATACAACTCCTTTTTATAGTTTTTGCATAGACATCACATACAACTCATAATTTATTTGAAAGACTAATCAAGTCTAGTAAGCCATTACACTACATAATAATGTAAACAACAAACAACATCATATAATATATCAGACTATTGGAAGAGCTAATGCTTACCTGGTGGGTGAAGTATTTCAAATAACCTTGCCTCTTTTCCTTGGTTATGGGATATTCCACAAGATAATTCCTATAACATAAAAGTACAAATTTCCTTAATCCACCATCACCAATACACATTTAATTTAGGCTCATTCCAATGCCTCTTAGCAAATTCATAAATTGAAAGGACTTACTAAAAATAACTAAAATATCTACAAGTCTCATATCACCTTTAGTTTATATTCTCATTTCACCATATCACCTCAATAACCAAATTCATGTCTATATCCCCTTATTTACCACTTAAAATTCATACCTTACCTTTAACTCATTTTCCTTAATTCCACCACATGACTTGTTAATTTCTTATCAATTTAACACTACTTATATTCACTTCCTTTATATTTTTTATTTCTACTTATCAATTAAATCCAAATTTGCAACACTTTAAAACTTCTTTTCACTTTCAACCAAGCCTACATATGAACAACAATAAGATATCACTTCATAAAAAGTAATAGTATTCCTAAAATACCAGCCTTAACAACAAATTTTTAGAATTCCTACAATTTTAAGTTTGACCCAAAAATCTAGAAAATTTTCATGTTAGTTCCTAGGCAAACTACCATGCAAATCTTAGAACTTTGAGCCCAAAAACACGATATTAGGACTGAAATTTAAGGAGAAAGGACTAAAAATTTGATAACCACCAGCATCCTTATGAAGAACTGAAGAAAACTCACCAATCTCGCTGAGAATTCCTCTTCTCATGGCTGCCAAAACAAAAAATAGAGAAGTGGTGATGTTTGCCAAAAAACTGAGACATGGTGGCTAGAACACATTGCAAGTGATAAAAGGTTGCTGGCTAGAGCATAAAACTTGACAGAGCAGAGCAAAACCGAGGATGAGAGATGAAGCAACTGGAAGGAAAATTCTACAGAAGTTTGATCGTGAAAGGGATCAAGTGTAGCAAGGTTATTTTAGTCATTTTGCATGGTTTAGACACATGGCAGCATCTAAAAATATTCTAGAAGAGTATGCACTTGAGGCTTGAACCCTTGCCATCAAGATCAATGTGCCAATGTCATACCGCTAAACTAGGTTCTTATTTTATTAACAACTTACACCATGGAAATTTATTCTTTTATTTCTTCTAAGAATAAAACTTGTAAGTGTTACATAAATAGATTTTACTCACTTTGTATCAATCTCTTTTCAAATTGACAAAATGAACAGAAAGGATCCATATTCGTGAAAGACAAAAAAGATAGAGGGAGAGTTAGTATGAGAGAGAGATATATATATATAGAGAGAGAGAGGATTGTAGGCTTTTTTATCTGGATGCCATAAAAAATTTGAAAAAAGCTAAATCCCATAACATAAAAAGTATTACAACAAGATACTATAGTTTAGGGGGACTCGTAATAAATCATTTTAAGTCTATTATTTTTTGTTGTCAGAAAATTGGGATTTGAAAATATTGTTTATGAGTCCTCCTTAAAATATTAAAAAAAGAAAAAAGAAAATTGAAACACTACAGTCCGATTTAGAAGGAGGCAAAAAAGTGATAGGTGCACCAAAACAATAATATTGCAAGACTTGGAGAGAGAAAGCAAGAGGAAGAGAGATTGAAACCAAAATATTAATAGGGAAAATTCTATTTGTGGTTCTTACAATTTCATTTAGTTTGTAATTTGGCCTCTATAATTTAAAAATTTGTAATTAAGTCATTATACTTTAAGTCATTTTTAATTTAGTCCCCGTTATTATACTTTTATAAATATTTTGCCATATATGTGAATTAATTTTATTTCATCATCTATTTTTCTTATCTCTTTTATTAGTATAAATTATATATATTTGAAATATCAAGATATTATACAATTAGTTAAATCATTAAATTTTAACAAAATGTTAACAATAAGAACTAAATTAAAATATTTTTAAATTGTAAGGATCTAATAAAAAATTTCAAAACAATAAGGACCAACATAATAATTGGATAAAACTATAGGGATTGAAAGTACAATTTTCCCTTATTCATTTAGCAACTATGTAGAGATAGAGTGAGAGATAGAGGCATGCAACCAAAACATTGATCCCACATCTAATATTGCAAACTTGTACTTGAACATTCCACAGGACTCATCATTTGCATATGGGCTTAATACATTTTCAATATTTGTTGGAGCTTCTTGTTTTTCGAATGAAATTTTATATGAAGTATGTGATATAGAAATAATTTTTGTTCAATAAAATTATTCAATCAATACTTAAATTAATTTTAATGTATTTTAGAAGATTTTAAAAAGATATTTTTATTGTCAAATTATTAAATTAGATATATACTTAAGAAGATAAATAGTAATTATTATAAGTAATTATTTTAAATAAGCACAATTTTCTTAAAATAAAGCTTGGATTAAGTAACCCAAAAATGTATATTAAATATGTTAATTTATGGTCATCAATGAATTGAAAACAGGAAATTTTGTATTGTTTTCTTATAAGTACAAATTTAGTTTAAAAAAAATGTAAATCCTAAATATAATATACATTTTACGTTAGTCCTATGTTTAAATTGCCCTATCACTTTTTTAATTTGGAAATTTTGGTGAACATGTAATTTTAAATTATAAGGACCAAATTAAAAAGTTAAGAAAACTTATAAGGACCACAAATAGAATTTTCCCTATTAATGCTTTGCTTTCAGTCTCCATTTCCCATTTTCTCTCTCCACATATGCACCTATCACTTTTCTGCCTTTCAGTGAATCGAAATGTGTTAGCCAAGATATGTGATAACGATTGTCGCATAGCGAACGCCCAAGTGTGAGGCTGAATCACAATCGAAATGTGGCATTTGTACTAAGTCTTTGTTAAGGAAATAAAATTGTGTCCTAACTGACAGTTACAATTTTTTGCTTGGTAAGCGTTTAATGCTACAAAATGTAGTGTTTTGATTTTCTTTTATTATTTTTACTTTTTTAATATTTTAAGGAGGACTCAAAAACAATGTTTCCAAATCCCCATTTTCTGACACAAAAAAACAATGGACTCAGAAAGATTAATTACGAGCCCCCCTAAACTATAATATCATGTTGTAATTTTTTTATGTTTTGGGATTTGACTTTTCTAAATTTTTTTATGGCATCCAGATCAAAAAGTCAAAGATAGCAAGTCGAAGAAGTGCGGAGCAAAAATGAGAAAAGACGCAATATAGGAAATATTACGTTTCTAGTTTTCATAATTTCAGTCAATTTTTTATTTAGTCCTTTTAGTTCAAAAATTTGCAATTATATTCTTATAATTTACAAATATTTAAATGTAGTACTTAATATTTAAATTATGTAAGTATTTTATTAATTTAAATAATCAATACTATCTTTTTTTGGGTCGATTCTAATTATATACTATCTTAATACTTAAAATATATATATATATATATATATATATATATATATATTTATGTTAACAATGGAAGTAAAGGTAGATAATGAGACAAAATTAACTGACTATTATAGTAAAACATTGACAAAAATATTGTGATAGGACTTAATTTGTAAATTATTTAAAGTATGAGGACTCAATAATTAGTTTTTAAAATATAAAAACTAAATTAAAATTTGAGTAAAACCACAACGAGCAACAGGAAATATTCAAATCATATATTCCCAGATATATGTTCAAGTGCAATGAATAAGGTTTACATCAAACTTAAAAATGTAAAAAAAAAAAAAAAAAAGGGCGTGCAATGAATAAGGTTAACTGGTTGAAGAAAGAAGCGAATTATTGGTAGTAGCAATCCAATTTAAATCTTTTATTGCTTTATTTTAAAAAAAATATTCTACATAAAGTAAAAGGATAATTATGTGTAATTTTAGATAATAAAAATATTAGGTGGATTTACTAAAGATAAAAATAGGTCAGTATAATTTATTCTAAATTTTATATCTATTTTTGTGAATAAGTTTAATTTAAAGGATAAAATATAATTTGTTTAAGGAATTGAGTAAGTAGGAAAAACATATTTTTTAACTAAAATATTTCATTCTTTTGATATGCTAGTTCAAAAGCTTCACCCAATTTCACAATTCTTCATTTAAGAACTAGACCCTATATTATCATTCCATTTTTAATTTGATTCTTATATTTTAAAAATTTATAATTAGGTCATCAAAATTTAAATAATTTACAAATTAATTAATCCTTATGACTATATTTTTGCCAAAATTCTGCTATAGTAATAAGTTAATTTTTCCTCATTATCTACTTTTAATTTTATTATTAACAAAAATATACATATTAAGAATATTAAGATAGTATATAATTAGATTTGACTAAAAATGGATAGTATATAATTAATTTTATTAATAAGTTTTAATAAAATACTTACATAATTTTAATAGTTGGGAATAAATTTAAATATTTGTAAATTTTAAGAACTTAATTATAAATTTTTCAACTTAATAGTATAAGCTAATACAATTCAATGTGTATGCCAACACATGATAAAGGTGAATCACATTGTATAGGCGTACATAATGCAATCCTATATGGTATGTCTAACATATTCTAAGGGTTGGCAGTTTATATTTTTGTTCATTCTTTCTGCAGTCAACAACATCATCTTGTTTTGATCTTCACTTGGTATATTGGTGCAATTTTTCAAAAATGATTTAAAATTTATAAACTTAATTTGTCCTTGTTGGAATTTGGGACTGCCCAAATTGGTTTGACTCAGAATGACCTAGACTCATTAAAAGGAATTCAAATTTTGAATATTTGAATGATTGGAAAATCTAAATTGGATTGTTAGTATCTAGAAGGATATAACTGATAACCATTAATAAAATAAAATAAATGAAAAAGGGAGCTTAATGCATGTATGGAAAACCACCCCCAATCTCTGTTCTGAGTGTTTAAATAAAGGGGAGTAGTACGAAATTTTATTATGAAAATGAGAGGAGAGAGAACACACAAAACTAAAAAGAGTTTTTTTTTTTTCTTGAGAGAGAGAGAGAGTTCTCTTGGACAAGAGGTGTCTTTGTTGTGGATCAGAGGTTGTAGTCCATATGTGATTACAACCCAAATCGTGTGAGGTGATCCGAATCAAGATCTAACTCTACGAACAAGTAAGTATACTCACTCTTTCATTCATTGGTATCAGAGCCTTGATTGGACAATTCAAGGTTATCCTCTTTTTTGTTTACACCTCTGAACATTATTCACATGTTTTTCTATAAAATTCAATGACAAAAGCTTGAAGGCCATTAATGGTAGATTCATATAAATACCATCATAGGCCACAAATTTTATACTATAGAATGCCCATAATAAAAGGAACTTATGGTTCAAATTTGAGACAAATTTGATAAGAAATCATAGAGATATTGCAACCCAAATTTTCAAATAAAATATAGTTAAACAAAAATATTACAAAGGTTGTGTTCTCTCTATATACAACCATACTATGCAAACTTTGAACGATTAGAAATTTTGTTGAATAAGCTTTCCAACACCACCTAGAAATCTTGTTTTTCTATCAAGACAAATTTCATTCAAATCAAATGTTAGCCAGGGAGATATTTCTTTTTGAAGTTGAGGCTTCGAAACTTAAAAATTGAAAAACCAAAAAGTGTGTTTATGGACCCAAGTTTTAAGCCCTTTTTCTCACTCCTTAGGCCACCTCTAGGTACATGCTATATTCTTTTTAGAAAGATAATCTTACAAGCTTTCCAAAGACAAAAATTTCATTAAAGTTGGATGAGAAACAAAAGAGAAATCATCATCCAAAGTTAGGACCCAAAAATTGAAACTCTGGAATTTAACTAGAGGTTAAAGATAAAATGTGAGTCTCACTCTCTCTAGGGGTGTGTGAGGCTCACCTTATCCACAATTTGGGCCCACTTAAACCACCAATGGACATAGAAGAAGGTGACGAGGTCATCTAAGAAACAAAAGGTGCAAGAAATGCCCTTTAGAGCTCATGCGCCACTCTGGCAAGTGGGCTTCGATCCTTTATTATTATTATTATTATTCTTCTTATGCATTTTTATGTATAGCAGAGGTTCTTTGGGGACACTTTCTAAATGTGATTTTTGCTCTTAAAAATCTATAGAATCATGTGCTACATGCTGTTATATGATTGAGTATGTTTAAAAATATTTTTTTAGTGATTTTCTGGTTTTACAATGGTTTATTCATGTGTAAATAATAATAACAATAATAATAACAGTAGTAGTAATAGTAATAGTTATAATAATGATAATAATAGAAAATATAATAATACTAGGAATAAATGAGCCTAAAGTCATTCATGAACAAAACACCTAATACGAATGTTCAACACATGGGCTTCTAAAGACACTCATGAACATATATACATATATATGATAATGGGTAGTAGTCTCTTATGTTGATTCAACACGAGGACTTCTAACATAAGAGCTCCTAAAAGTTATGCCCATGCGGTCGATAAAACACCTAATATGAATGTTCAAGTAATAAAAGATTCTATGTGGTTCACCCCATTATGTGTGAATAGATGTTAGAAATTAGGTCATCCAAATTAGGTTGGCCTAGAATGACCCAGACTCATTAATTAATAAAATATTAAGGATAAGATTGTTCAATTTCTAGAAGGAATTCAAATTTTGAATTTTTGGAAAATCTAAATTGGATTGTTATATCTAGAAGGATCATAACTGATAACCATTAATAAAATAAAATAAATATAAAGAAAAAAATGGAGCTTAATGTACATTGGGGAAAACCACCTCTACTTTCCAAAATAACCTGACTCCCCTTCTGAGTGTTTAAATAAGGAGAATTAGTATGAAAGTTTTTTTATGGAAGAAGATAAGTGAGAAAATATAGAACATAAAAGAGTTTCTTTTTCAGAGAGAGAAAGTTCTCGTGGATAAGAGGTGTCTTTATTATTGATTAGAGGTTGTAGTTCGTACGTGATTAGAACCTAAACTGTGTGAAGTAATTCGAATCAAGATTCAATTCCGCGTTCAAGTAAGTATACTCACTCTTTCCTTCATTCCCAAATAAGGATATTCTTATTTTTAAAAATAAAACTCTGGTACAACATATTTTACATTTGAATTGAAATCAAGATCTCATACTCAATCTTAGTACATATCCAATAAATGACTATGTTTTCACTTATTCACACTATCAAATTATGAGGTTTACTAATAAATTAAATTGGTGATAGTACTTCAATTTCTTCATGATGACATATTGATCACTGAAGGATTATGTGTATCTTTAATCCAATACATGTTTTTAAATCTCTAAAACCTTTATGAATAGTTCTTCATCAAACATACAATCTTTTAGTACATGATAATATAATGTGATATAGTAGTCTTTTAAGTAGTTATCACTATTGAATCCAAAAAATAATTTTAATCATTTAAGAAAAAACTTTAAAATTAAATTAGATCCAATTAAAACTATTTAACTAACAAGAAATTTTTTTTCTATTTATACTCATATGTTTTTCAAAATTGATGATTTTATTCCTTCCAATGAGTTGAGTCAAAGAAAATATATTGAGTGGAAAAAAAAGCATCAACCATATGTAGCCTAAGTTTGTTTTGCAAATGTAAAGTTCTTTTATTTCTTCATGCTTAAACTAATATGAAATACGGGTGTACATGGGTTTAGTTAAGTTTGTCCTAATCTTGAGACTTAGACTTAATTTTATGACAATTTGGATTCTCTAATGACTACTACACACATTTTAGACAATTAGATTACTAAAAATTACAATCACTAATGAAATTTTCAATTATCACTTAGCAGTAACTTGACCACATCTTGTCTCAAACGTTTGTGTATGCTTTTACCAATGAAAGTTTTATTCTTTGCAATGGCTATTACTGTTGAGCAATCACAATGCATGAACACATCAGTAATTTTTGTTTCCAATGGGAGATTAGCTAAGAAGTTTCTCAACCACTTAGCCTCATTACTAGCCAATTACAGAGTAATAAACTCTGACTCCATAATGGATTTAGCAATAATAGTTTGTTTCGCTGATCTCAAAGTTACTGCACCACTGTCAAGGTGAACACATAACCATGAGTGGATTTTGTCTCATTTGAATATGAAAATCCAATCAGCAACATTGTGTTCTTCTAATACATTAGGAAATCTACTATACATGATACCATAATTCATGGTACCTCTAAGATATTTCATTAGTCATATCAAAATTAGATGCAAGAAAGATTAAGTACAAAGAGTCTATATTATAACAACTATTTTTTTTTTTAATATTTGTCACTATAATCTTATCTTATTCAAATGAGACTTTAACAATAGCCTTTCCAACAGAGCCACATAAATTAGATTTACTCTAATGTTAGCCATATGAAGTGTCACTGGGAGCTAAGGTCTTGCCAGTTGTGAGCCTAAGAAGAAACTTATCTTTTCCAAGAACGTTAGTAGTTTTAGAATTACCGGTGTATACATATTCTTCTCCATCACTTACTAAAATGCAGGAGGCAAAAACATATTTACTTTTGGATACATCTTTGTGATGTTTGGAGGAGTTGTTTCGTGGAAAATTGTTAAACAGAGACTCTTTGCTACCTCAACTATAAAGGCAAAGTATGTTGCTTGTTACGAGGTCACCTGTAGGCCATATGGTTAAGCAAGTTAATATCTAGTATGTAAATTGTTGAGAGTATATCTTAGTCTTTAACAATTTATTATGACAATGCATATGTTGTATGCTTATATCAAACTCATAGGAATTTAAGTCATACCAAACATTTTGATATTAAACTTAGGTTTGTTCGATAGAAAATTGTTAAATCTCAACCTTGGATTAAACATATATCCACGGAGCTTATATTGGTGACTCTATTGATCAAGGGCTTACCCATTGGAGTTTTCGAAAAGCATGTAGCTAATATGGGTCTTGTAAAAATCCTTTGATGATGCCTTGGTCAAGTGGGAGCCTAAATTATATTCCTTGACAAATTTTTGGCATACTTTATTTAAGTCATATGTTATGACAATACATGTACTACTTTTAATATTTCATTTTCAATTGTGGAACCCAATTTGCATTTATAACATTGTTTTCCCATTTGATTCAATGTTCTTGGTTAAGCCAAATCATTTGGATATATTTTGTTCGCTATTCCATTTAATTCAGAATTGAAACTTTGTTGGCATTTATAACCATGTTTTCCCTATCAAATTCATTATTTTTTACTTGTCGTTCCACTTCTAAATTTTCTTATTGCAGTGCTTATCAATTATTTGATATCCTTGGTGTATAATGTCACTCCATTCTTGTTTTTGTCTAACAATTAATTAATGATATCCAAATAGGAGATTGATAGAATAATTAATTAATTCATTGATTAAGATTAATTAATTATTATGTTAATTAATATATTATACTTTGAATAATATCCTAGAATTGATTTATGTATTTGGCACTGCATAAAAGAATTGGGTCAAGTAATTGGATAGCTTGTTATAGGTTGAGTTATCCATACTCATATTGGGAGATAACTCACAACCCATTATTAGAGCTAGCTACCCTATATGTATTAATTAGGGTTTCACCTTTTAAATCGATCTCTTCAACCTACAATTGGGTATTGTGAGTTATTATTCTCCTCGATGCACAACCTAGGTACATATTAGTGGATTCCAGCATTATTCGTGATAAGATCTAATTGTTATCTCGCTATTTTTATTCTAGTAATAACAACTGACACAAATCCGGAAAACAAATCCTGAGTAGATGCAAGTAATACTACAAAACCAGAACACAATAGTTGGAATTCATTACCTTAGTATGTATTGATGGTGAGAGCTCATTTTCTTCTTACTCTAAGCCAACAAAGGAAGAAACTTGTGATCTTACCCATTATCCCTTAGCAACATAATAATCTATTGTTGGACTATGCCTCCTCTTATATTTTTAGCCATAACCTAAGCACCAACGAGATTGAATTAAATCCTTTTAAAATTTCCATATAAAAATATTCTCTATATAGGAAAATTTAGTACAACATAACTCTTAAATAGTATAACTTAATTAATTTTACAAAAATACATTGATTTTCACACAAACAATTTGTGACACTCTTTTGCCACGTCAAACAAACCCTAGTTATCATGCCCCAAAATTTACCGTTCAATGGTCAAAGCCTTGAAACAAAGGGTGTTTTTTGGTTCATTAAATATTAAGACTATTTAATTTTAAGGCCACACCAAAAAAATAAAAAGATTACGTCATCAATTGATCTTTTTTTTACCCTCTGTTTTAAGAACGTCAAAGTCATTGTATTTTTTATTTTTTAAAAAAAGAATTGTCTCGCCTCATTATAATTATAACAATATTACAGGAGGGAGAGATTGGCCAATTGAAAAAAAAAAAATACATTTTCAGCACTGTATTTAAAATTATTCTTCGTCATATTAAGCTAAAAAAGCCAACATCACCTTCCTCATTGAAAATATTTTTATTTAATTATATTTACCTCTTCAAATCAGTACACATTAATTTATTCACTGATACTATCTGGTTTTATTTTCGACACGCATTAAGTAATATATATATATATATATATATATAATGTTTACAAGTTATTGTTACTTTTGTTTCTGAACTTTCTAAATGTAAAATCAGTTTTATATATGATATAAAGTCAAATGAACTTTACATGCCAAATGTCAAATCTTAGAACAAATAATCCGAAATGCGCCGTACCTCTTTTTTTTTTTTTGTTTTTTTTTATCAAAGGATAAACTTAATGCGGGTGGTAGTAGGATTGCTCACAATATAGATGTGCCATGATTTTAGCATCCCTTTATATTATTATTATTTTTCTTAAAAAGAAGAATACTTTTTTTGTCATTTTTCACAAAATTATTATTTTACTATTTGAAAAAATATATACTTTTAATTTCTTATTTATTACAAAATTATTATTTTAGTTTCTCATTCATTAAAAAATATTACACTTAGTCTCTTACTTTTCAGAAAATTATCCAATTTAGTCCATCTACCAAAATTTAAACCCTAAATTTGATATTTAAAAAAAAAAATGAAAGACGAAATGTGATATTTTTAATAAATGAGTGTGAACATTCCCATTGACTTTTTTTTAAAATAAAATAATAAATAATGATGATTGATAGAAAATAAAAATAAAATAATAATAATAATAAATTTCTGGAAATTAAATAATAAAATTTGAAACTAACACAAAATCAACAAAAAAAAAATTAGGCAAAAAAGACAAGAAAATGGAAATGAAAATAATGAAGTCATAGTTTTTAAAAGAGAGGAGGCAGGAAACAAATTCCCAAAGAAAAGCTTGTAATAATGCCAA
This sequence comes from Delonix regia, assembly GCA_037074485.1. Lineage (NCBI taxonomy): Eukaryota > Viridiplantae > Streptophyta > Magnoliopsida > Fabales > Fabaceae > Delonix > Delonix regia. The sequence goes on from CM073459.1 coordinate 13,284,563, forward strand.
GTAACTAATAGAAATAAAAAATTAAGTGTAGTTAAAAAGCAAAATTAAAAAAGAAAAAAAAAAAAAGAGACCATAAAACCAAGAACGTTAGATAAGCAGAAGCATAAAAAAGAAGCAAAAATAAAAGAGACCAACTGCACCCTCCTACCCATTACACGAAGAAGGAAGGCTGCTGTGCAGAGAGTTTATGCTGCAACCTATTCTGAGTGATTTCAGGAGAAGGAATGATATAAATGACTCGTAAACAAAATGCCTCTGTCTACCATCAGAATCTGAATTAGGAAGAAGGAAATTCAGAGCTGACATCATCAGAGAAACGAGCTGAATGTCAATGCCCTCCCTCTTAGGTCGTTATCCTTGGAAAGCTCGAGAACCAAAAGAGAGAAGACTGAGACAGCTGGATGAAGAGAACATAAGTATTTTGTTCTTGAGAAATAAAAATAGAGACCGAGAGAGGATGAAAAAAAAAATAGAGAAACTGAGAGAGATCGAGGAGAAGAGAGCTGTGAGAGATTTTGAGAGGGGCTGCTCTGGTTTTGGAGGCGAAACAAAGATAAACGGGGAGTAGAAAAGAAGAGAAGAAAGACAGAGAGATAGAGAGAGTGGGAGAGAGTTCGAAGAAGAAAGAGAGGAAGACGAGAGAAGAGCGAGAGAAAGGGAGGAGTGCAAGACACATGAGAGAAAAACAGTGAGAGAAGAGGGAGAAGAAGGTTGTGCCTCTCGGTTTTCCTCACTAGAAATAGGGGTAGAACACAACGGTGTTTAGAACGGGAAGAGAAAAAAGGAGATCAAGAGCAAAAGGAGAGAGAGAGTGATAGAGAAAGAAGAGCAAAATGAAGCCTATGCTTCGTGATTCCTGGGCAGGAAAAAAAAAAAAGAAGAAAAAGAAAGAAAGGATGCACGGGTTCACTTTGGAAGAGAAGAGAATGTCGAGAGGAGCTCCAGAGAATAAACAGAAGGAGTAGAGGTGAGAGTGAGACAACAGAAAAGAAAATTGAAGCTGTGAAGAAGGAACAGAAGGAGAGAAAGTATGAGAAAGAAGAAGAAAAGCTCGGGTATACTTTTCCGTTCTTAGACTGATGGAACAGGGATGTCGATACTACTTGGAGTAGAACACGCCATAGAAGGGAGCACAGATGCGAAGAGTCTTCCTCACAGCAATCTTCTCAGCTTTGAACGCACCACCAGGAGTTTGAACGGCTGAGTGAATGGAGCTTAATCGTGAAGGATAGCAGAGGCTCAATCAACTATAAATTCCCAAAAGGCACAGCTATTCGAAGGTAAGTTTTTATCTCTGATTTAACCGCCAATGAGTTCACTAAGTATGCAAAGTTTACGTTTTCCTTTCGTGCTTCACTTGCCCACAACTTGGTTTTGGATCTTATAGAAACATCACATGTTTAGATGTTTAAGGAACCTCTAATGCTAATGAACTGGTTATGTGTTTATAATGTGTTTCACTTGGCCTCGTATGGTGACATTTGGTGTACAAGGAATATTAAGGCATGTGCTCAGACTTTTCATTATTTAATAATGTGTACGAAATAATGAGAATAAAAGAAAAATTAAAGGAAAGAGTTGGTGTTTGGCAAATTTATGGCTTCACCACTTGCAAATGTCGCAAGTATGACATGTTGCTTGATTTATACATTCACTCACTCATCTGATGCTACACGTCATTATTATTCTTATTCTTATTATTTTTATTATTTTTATTTTTTTCCCTTCTTTTCTTGTCTTCCTATTTTTGTTTCATTCTATTCTATTTCTTGGCAAATGGTACAGGTCCGTGTTAATTTTAATATTATAAATGCATATGCTTTGGAGATTTGATGGACTAGAATTTGTTGAAGTATGATTCATGTTGAAGATTAGTCCGTCCAAGAATATTTGGTGTAAATTTGGTTGAAATATTATTCATGTTGAAGACTTATCTATTCAAGTATATTTGGTGTGATTTCGTTGAAATGAGACATGAATTTGAACAAAATATTTTCCTTCTTAATATTTTATGTTGGAAGATCTTTTTGATTTATTCAAATATCGGAATAAAAATTGCTTCAGAGACTCTTTCCCCATTCAAAATTACTTTTGGTCACAACGTGAGATCACCAATTTCCTCCAACATTTAAAAATAAACCAATAAAAGCTATGTGAAATCTCTAATCTTTTTAGGTTTTGAAAGTTAACATATAATTTTAAAAATAGAAAAATCATACAAAACGAATCTTGAAAATCCCTTTTCATTATGATTTCATGTCACTTTCAAAATTGAAAATAAAAATCCAAATTTCAAAAAGTTCAAAAAAATAAAAAGAAAGAAAATGAAGAGAGTAAATGGGTGAGATTACATTAATTTGGTAAATTAAAACATATCAATCAAATCTCAAATTCGTTGTTTACGAAATCCAATTTAATTTCGTCAATTTTGTTATCTTCCCAAAAATAAAAATAAAAATTACAAGTAACTTTTTTCACATTTCACATTGCTACATGAGATTATTAATCTCTTCAAGTACATGAAAATTAATTAGTAGAGGCCGCGTAAAACCCTTAATTTCCTAAAGTCTTAAAAGTTAATATTTGTTTTAAAAGATACAAAGATGAAACAATTCAAAAATAAAATAAAAAATAAAAAAAAGGTTTATTTTGCAAGTTATTTGTAATTAAAAAACCAAAAGTGCTTCCCCAAGACAATTCTCTTTTAAATTGAAATGAAAAAAAATCATCATTTCAAAAATCCAAAAAACATAAATTCAAAAATCTTAAAAATATTTTTCCATTATAAGTTCACTTTAATTTCAAAATAAATTCTAACTTCAAAAAATCCAAAAAACATAAATTCAAAAATCCTAAAAATATTTTTTCATTTTAATTTCAACGTAAATTATAACTTTAAAAAAACCCCAAAAAAAATATAAAATCCAAAAAAATTTAAAAGAGGAAATGAAAGGAGAAAGGAAGTGATATTAAATTGATTTTGTAAATTAAAACACACCAACCAAATTTCAAAATTGTTTGCGAAAATTGGTTTAATTTTAACTATTTTAGTCTTTTCACAAAATTAAATAAACATCAACTCACTGACACATATTTATAGACGAACTACGTAGATTTTGATCCATATTGCAGGATACATAGGTTCTAGACTCTCATTCTATGTCAAATTTGTCCTTTGTAAATACTTGTTTTTTTCTTTCTTCCATTTATTTTCTTTTAATTATTTTTGTTTTGTTTTCACGCGTTTTAATGAGAGTAATCAAAATAATATTAAGGTCATATTGCATTAATTTCACTTGACTATTTTAAGATAAATGTCCTTATGAACGGGTGTTGTAAGGTACTAACACCTTCTCTACACTCAAACAACTCTCAAACTCATCTTTGTGACCATTTTACTTTTTCTTTTTGTTTTAAAATAATTTTCCTAAGTTTTTTTTAAAATTTTGGTAACAACTCCTAAAATAAATTAGTTTTTAAATTTTTTTAAGAGCTGAATTGTTTCTTTTCTTTTTGCACCATTCGCGTCACACTCAATCGGGGTTGTCAGGTGTGACAATGAGAGATCATTTTAGGTAATTTAATGAGTAAGAAATTAAAATAATAATTTTATAATAGGTAAGAGACTAAAAAATTATTTTACTCTTTAGTATTTTATTCACCATAATATTTAAAATGATTTTTCACTCGTTAAAATATCTTTCACTTGTTTAAAATATATCAGACTTAATCTATTTATAAAATCTTAAACCTTAAACTTAAAACCTTAAATTTAAATTTGTTAATAAATAAAAAATTAATTTAAAAATTACGACGAACAAAGGAACAAAATAATAATATTTTAACAAATGGAAACCAAAAGCTATTTTACTCATTTTTTAAATACGCCTCATTGTCTCTTTCTGACGATCTGTTATCGCAATCCAATACGCATTAATGCATTATATTATTACTAATGCGTGTCAGCAGTGCAAGAAAACCATTGACTGCAACCATAAACACTAAATATAATAAGAAAAAACAATTCATTCAGATCAGCACAAACAGATCGATTTCTATTTAAACAAAACAAAAGCTTTCGTCTTTGAGAGAGAAGGAAGGTACAACATAACAGTTGAGATGGCAGAGATGGATCATGTGAGGAACAAGAAACTGATACTGCGAGATTATGTGAGTGGCTTCCCCAGAGAATCAGACATGCATTTGACTTCCAGCGATACCATCGATCTGAAGCTTCCTGAAGACTCCAATAGCGTTTTGGTCAAGAACCTCTTCCTGGCTGCTGATCCTCACCTTCGACCCTTGATGAAGAAGGCTGATAACTCCAGCGTATTACAGTCCTTCAACCCTGGCTCCGTAAGTAATTATTATATCTATGGTCTGCAACTTTCTTGCACTTTCTTTCTCTTTCTGTTTGGTTTCTCGGAAAACGGTAGCTGTTGAAGGAAAGAATGACATCATTTCTTGTCCGGTGGATCCTGGAGTTTGGATTCCCTCCACTAGTACCGAGGATTTTCTCCAATAAGGGTGGGAACGCTCAATTTTTTATAAAATATATTTTTAAAAATATAGAAAATAATTATTTTTATAAATAAATAAATATTAATTTTTTAATTTTTTTAAAAAACAATATTTAGTTGAAGAAATTAAAAAATTGAATTATTTTTAATATCTCATGGTTTATTTTATATATCTTAAATTTTTTTTAATTAGATATTATTTTGTATAAAAAATCTAAAATATTAATATATTTTTATTTATAAAAATAATTATTTTATATTTTATAAAATATTGAGTGTTATTGAATCTAGCCTCCCGCAGAAAATCCCACTCGATCCTTAGGTGCCTTCAAAAAATTTTCGCACCGGTGTCTTTTTTTTATAAGAAAAAAAAATTAAAATGATTATTGTATATTAAAATTTTAAAATTAAAAAATAATACCAAATTCTTTTATATTAATCTTTTAAAATTTTTTATTTATTATGCTAATTTCCTAAAATTATGAAATTTACAATTTTAACCTTATGGTTTATTTATTTTACTGCTAAGTCAAAATTATTCAATCGTCGTTCCTATTATCTTTCGTCTATTTGTTATTATTAACCATCTTCATCTTTTATATGATGACTTAGTCATCCAAATTTTTATTATTTATTAAAAAATTTTTATAAAACAATTTTGGAGCCAAAATACATCTTAAAACTTTTATCATTTTTTATACGAAAATAATTTTGAGTTAATAGTAAAATATATAAAGTAGAGAGGTGAAATTATGAATTTTATAATTTAAGAAAATTGAAATAATAAATAAAAAATTTAAAACAGCTAGGATCTAAACTATAGATAAAAAAAATTAGGATTATTTTTTAAATTATAACATTTTAATTGATGTAGCTACTAGTGAGCACTAGAATAATGACATCTCATTTATCGCCTTCAAATTACCAAAAAGTCTACCTTCTTGTTCTTCTGTAGTTTTATTGTTGAAGGGTTGTGGTCAGACCTTGAAAAAATAGTGTGGTTTCCTAATTGCTTTTCTTTTTTTCCTTTGTCGGCTATCAAAGACTGCAGACAGAGATGATAATTTAAAGAAAAAAAGTGGGTCCCAAGCTTTAGTGTGTGGCTTTAAATTTCGTTTCTATATAATTTTTTCAATTAATTTGAATTTTTATTTGTTATATAATTATTAGAAAAAATAAATTTTCAGTGATTTAATTCAATTTTTAATATGGTCTTTATACTTTAAAAATTTATAATTAAGTCCTCATATTTTAAATATTTTTAATTCAGTCCCTGTAACTATATTTTAATTATTATTTTGCCATATCATTTTACTCTATTATTTATTTTTATATATTATTAACATAAATTATATATATTTAATGTATTAAGATATTATATAATTGTTTATATTAACAAATAAATAAATAAAATACTAAGATAACTTTAATTGTAAGGACTCAATTAAAATATTTGTAAATTATAATAACTTAATTATAAATTTTTGAATTATAAAGACTAAGTTAAAAAAAGATTAAAAATCTATGGGGACTAAAGTATAATTTTCTCATTATTATGTGATGAACTAATCATATAGTGTGTTAAAAAGTTGAAGTAAGTCTATAAATTTGGTAAATATTTTTAATACTAAGCATGGCCACCTCGTTAATTTAATAGCTACACATTAGTACTCTCTTAATTAGGCCAGTTCAGTAACTCATTTAAAATTAAATCAGGTTAACAAATAAAGAAACTAAATTTGTTGAGAGGCTAAAATTGACAGGCATATTGGAGGATTAAACTGAGAATTTTGTATTTTTCTCAAGGACGAAAAGTGAATAAAAAAAATCCCTATATCACTTGGAAGAAATTTTGTCTCTCTAAGGTCAGTGGTAGATCATGCTTGCTTTCTAATAATTAATTGGATCTGATTTTGCTTACAAATTTCACAATTGAAACAGCCACTATATGGGTTTGGAGTGGCCAAAGTTGTGGATTCTAAGTACCCAGATTTGAAAGAAGGAGACTTGGTTTGGGGAATAACTGGATGGGAAGAGTACTCACTCATTGCAGCACCCGAAACCTTGTTCAAAATCCACCACACTGATGTGCCTTTATCCTATTACACTGGAATCCTTGGTAATCATCATCAATCAGCTTGATAATATTTCCAAAATATTTTGACTCTGATCATCTTATTTCTCTTTATTGATAAGAAAAAAAAAAAAGCAATTTTGATTTTCACTTTTGGCCTCAATATCAATTTTGATCATCCAAAAATAAAAGTATAAACTATTTGGTCCTCTGAAGTACCGTTTTGATTTTCGGTAGACTATTATTTTCTTATGGAAAAGTACAAAATGCGTTTCCATTTTTGTACTTGATGACAATTTTATTTTTTACAAATTAGTCTTTATAAATTTAAATTTATACAAAATCAATCTCTCCATTTAGATTAATAAGGGATTGATTTTGCATAAAATAAAATTTTTGAAAGATTAATTTGTCACAGTATATTTGTAAGAGAGTAAATTGTCAAAAAAGAGAAAAGTACATAATCAATCCCTCATTTTTAAACTTTATGACAATTTAGTCTTTCACAAATTAACCATGACAAATTAGTCCTTACAATTGAAATTTGTACAAAATTTGTTTCTTACAAATTTAAATTTGTACAAAATCAGTTTCTTTGTTCAAATTAATAGAAAATTGATTTTGTATAAAATAGTATTTTTGAGGGATTAATTTATTACAGTTAATTTATGAGATATCAAATTGTCACAAAGTATGAAAATGTGGAAACCAATTTAGTAGTTTTTTCTATCACAAAGTATAAAAATTAGGGACCAATTTAATAATTTTCTTTATTTTATGAAGAGTTTCATTTTTTAAGAATCAAATTGATCTAAAAACAAAAAATCATAGATTAAAATTGCATTTTTCTCAAATGGGTGGAGTGTAGTTGATGATGGATGATTCCTTAATTTGGAGTGTAGGGATGCCAGGGTTGACTGCATATGCAGGATTCTATGATGTGTGTGCTCCAAAGAGAGGAGAGAAAGTGTTCATTTCAGCAGCCGCAGGGGCTGTGGGTCAGCTTGTGGGACAATTTGCAAAACTCATTGGCTGTTATGTTGTGGGAAGTGTAGGCACTCAAGACAAGGTATTCTATATATTCTCCGATTTGCAAACATGCTCACAGTTCACAGTTTTTGTATGAACGAACTATGTTTTTCTTGAGCAATAGAGTTGATACGTAGATTTAATGAGATTCAGATTGTTTGATAAAACTTTAATGATTTATTCTTGTGAAATGCAATGAATTTTAATTTTTAAATGCAAAGAATTTAAAATTGATTTTTTTACCCTTCAAATAGGCTTACCAAAAAATTTAGCTAAATCAGTCAAAATCATAAAAAATAAAAATAAAAAATTTGTTTTTCGATTTTTTATTTCCAGTCTAAATAAGAGTTTGGACGTTAGTTTATTTTTAACAAACTTTATCGACTCATTGTACGTAAATTTGCTGTCAAATACAGCATTTTTGAACTGATTTATGTACTTTAAATATTCGTATCTATTTCAAATATTATTTTACAACACGTGTATTAAATTAATTGTAAAATATACTATGTTAGTACTTGTTCATATATTTTATTAGAAGATGCAAACTATGGTAAAATAACAAAATAAATTACTTATTAATTTTTTTTCAAATAACTCGACATTTGACGAGTTTGTTATTTTTTAGAACTAACTTGTGCATCGATTAATCTTAATGATTAAAACTAAATAATTTAACAATTCAAAGTACGAATTTTTATATAATTTCCGTTCAATATATGAAAAAGTTTCTTGTGTCACGTGTTGGTTAATTAATTTGGTAACTTAAAGTTTATATTGGCTAATATATCCCACTAAAAATTTTCAATCCGACTTTCTCCTTGCTTTGGTATCTCATATTTCTTCTCTCTTTGGGACTAAGCTAATTCTGCAATAACAATTTGGAATACAGGTTGATCTGGTCAAGAATAAATTTGGGTTTGACGAAGCTTTCAATTATAAGGAAGAACCTGACTTGGACGCAGCCTTGAAAAGGTAAGTCTCCCTAATATGCCAACTAAAATACTATTTTATTATTTATTTATTAATTTAGTTTTAATTTAGTCATTTATTATTGACCAAAAAAAGTTATCATTCATTAATTTTTAGTTTTAATTTAATCTCTCACTTATAAGTCCAATATCAATTTGATTTCTCACTAATATCAATATTATAACATTTAGTTTAAATTTAGTGAAGGGACTAAATTGAAATAAAACTTATAAATGAGAAGCCAAAATAATATTTTTTTTTCTCATAACATGCCTCAAAATTTGAACTAACATAATGCAGTCGAAATAAGAGTGGACACAGGCGTTTTGCAAGATTTTGAATTTGGGCCAATTTTAAATCGAGTCTCATTTTAGAAATATATGACCAACCTCTCGATTTGGCCAATTAAGTGATTAAGTTGAGTTAGATCTATATATTATTTTTTAAAAATTATATTTTATAGAAAAAACTTTTTCAATTAATAAAACTATTTTTTTTTTTAAAGAAAGACAGAAAAAATTAAGATTTGATATATATAAAAATAGAATAAAAAAATTATGATTTGCCGAAAAAAGTGATTAAAATTTGAAAAGAATTAATGTTTTAAAATTTTAGTTTAAATAAATTTTATTATAAATAAAATAAAATAAATTATAAAAAGATAAAAATATAATACTAGGCCGACTCCGGGATCTGAATCAGCCTAATTTGTTACTGAACCTGATAAAAATTGTAAATTTTCCTTTTATTCAACACAATCTGACTTAATGTGATCAAATTAAACTAATTTAGTCAGACCAACTAAATCCATGGGCACTCCTAATTATAAGTTACACAAGTGACTAAGACAATTTGCCTTCTCAGGAAAAAGACCAAAGGCCCATTATTTATTAAAAGCTTAAAGTTATGTTGTTTATACGTTTTCGTCCTTGAACAACTTCGCATTGACACTGCATAAACGGCTTCATTATACGGGGTAATTTAGTCCATTAATCCCTATAACTGTAGTCAATTTTCAATTTAGTCTTTATAATTTGAAAATGTAAAATTAAGTCCAAATTGTTAAAAGATATAGTGATGCTGTTAAACTTTTGCCACGGTTTCATTAAGTTTTTCTGATGTAGAAAATTAAATCTCATCTTGATACTCTGAGTATGTATGAATAATGTAAAATTAATTCACATATATGACAATTGGCACAACCTCTATTATGTAATTCAGAATAAATTAGTTTAAATCCTGCATATTCAAAGTGCAAATGTGGTATATGGTCAGTCATATATATTAACAAAATTTTTGAAGGAATTCTTACCAAAAGTAAACGAAATTTACAGATTTTTTAAAAATATATATGAGGAAATAAATGTAAATTTATAAACTCTAGGGCTAAATTAAAAATGAGTCATAATTAACCAAACTTAAGTAGCCAAACTTGAACCTAATTGGTTTGGTGAAACTCAAATACAGCTAAATGCAGTAGTATGATAAGTTAAACTTGAAGCTCAAACAAATTTCCAAGCAAGATAATCTAAAGTGAAATAATTAGCATTGACCATTAATTCAGAAAAGAATATAAAAGCCAGAAACTGCTACAAACACTTCTTTCTCCAATCTTATGAAAAAGGCTTGAAGGCAGAAGTTTACATTTGCGATAATTAGTTTAAAAAATTAAGTTATGTATACATTATATTCAAATAGATCCAGTCATTCAAATTAATTTGAATTTTTAACTTTCTAATATGTTTTATCTCTTAATCTTTGGGAGCTTAGAATAAATTCTAAAGGGTAATTTGCATATACCCCACAACAAATACAATGAGAACAAATATCACCTTAAGAAGAATTGCATGTTTTTAGGCATTATTTTCATCTTCTCCATTTTTTGAATATATTTTTGTTAACAGTTTATTGTTTATGTACAACGATGCTAGGTATTTTCCTCAAGGCATCGACATATACTTCGAGCTTGTAGGAGGCAAAATGCTCGATGCAGTGCTTCTGAACATGCGAGTCCATGGTCGAATCGCTGTCTGTGGAATGATCTCTCAGTACACTCTTGATCAGCCTGAAGGAGTCACAAATATAATGTCTCTCATTTACAAGAGGATTCGCATGCAAGGATATAATGTGGTGGATTATTACCACCTCTATCCTAAGTTTTTGGACTTCCTTTTGCCTTATGTTAGAGAAGGCAAGATTTTGTGTGTGGAAGACATGGTTGAGGGACTTGAGAATGGGGCTGGTGCCCTAGTGAGAGTGTTCAGTGGCCTCAACGTTGGGAAACAAGTAGTTTCACTCGCTAATGAATAGGGACTTTTGTTGCAGTTTCACATATTTCCCAAGCATGAATGTAATGTATAGAAAAGTTTATGTGAGAATATGCAGGATGCTATAACAAGAATATATTAAATAATGACATGAAACATACATTTTTTCCACTCTTTGGATTGCTTGGATTAATAGATGACACCGTAGGTGTTCTTAAACGTTCTTTTTATACTAAAGGTCAGAAGGATAAAATCACCTTTAACCCTCGAATGTTTTACTTATATACATTTGTACGCATTGAAATCCATTCGATGTGTGGTTTGAAAGCAATTTGTTGTTGCTTGATTGTGTAATTTATTTAATATGAAATGTTATATTAAAATTTAAAATCACATGGAGTCAAAAGTAAAATTTTTAACTATGAATATTCAATTTAATTTCAAACTGTCAAATTTGCTTAGTTTCATTAATAATAACCAACACATTCTTGCATTTATTGAGAAATATAGGAAATATAGTTCAATGGATGATAAATTTTTAGAATAAAATATTATTTTGGTTTCTCATTTATTGCAAAAGTACCATTTTGGTCCAATATTTATTGAAATACCTAAAACAATCATTCACTTATTAAAAAATATTACATTTATTCCATCATTTAATTAAAAAATAAAACTAAATTTAATTCTTTGAATTGAGAGTTTAGGATTTGATAGATAAATTAAATTTGTTAATTTTTGAAACAGTAAGGCACCGAGTATAATATTTTTAAATGAATAAAAAATAAAAATAATAATTTTTTTTGTAAGTGAGGAACTAAAAGTGTATATTTTAAATTTTTTTTATGATAATAGGAAGTGGGATTTTCTAGATTATTATTCCTACAAATTATCTCAATTGTACCTAAAATGTCCGCTAATAAGATCGCGCGCGCGTGTCTATATCTATATGTATATATGTATCTCAGAATTATTTGGGATTGGGCCTAACACTAAGAAACACAACATCGGGCTCTTTGAAAATGCTTTCAAAAATGCATGTTTTTGGGCCAAAACTGATGATTTTCTCACCTGGGGTCAATACTTTAAATAATCCTTCATAGTATTTAGTAACTTATGCTTCGGCCCATTTACATTTTTCCCATTCAAAACAATATTAGTTAGCCCAACTTTAAGCATAGAGGGATTCATATTAGGGCCCACAAACAAATCTTAACATAAAGAGAATGTTTTTCTTGTATTGAGTCCGTTCATATTTTATACCTCATTGGACCATTTTCTTAAATACCCTATTAGTATTAAGCGTAAGTGTCATGTCAAAACAACCTAGAAAAAATTCGAAAATATTACCCATAATTTATAGATCGAAAGTCGCATAAAAAATAATGGAAAAAGTAAATTCAAGAAGCAAGCATGATAGAATTGCTCTTATTTAAAAAAAAAATCCAAAAAACTATATTACACAACTGAAATTTCAAAAATAAGACTCCACTTTCGTTTTAGTTGGATTCCTTATTAAAATCTTTTTCATCAATCTATTTTTCTTGGAACATCCCTACTTCTTCTTCTTCTTCTTCTTCTCTCTTCTCACCCAATACCCTAGAAAAAAAATTCTAAATTAGCCTCCTACTTTTATATTTTGTGACAATTTAATCTCTCAGAATTTGTTCGTACTAAATCAATCTCTAAAAAATTCTATTTTATACAAAAATCAATCATTCTTTGTGCCTTGCTGATTTTGGAATGAATAAGGAACTAAATCTATATAAAATAAAAATTGTAAAAAACTAATTTAATATATATAATTTGTGAAACTAAATGTGACAAATTCCAATCCTTGAGGAACATGTTAGAAAATTAATTGAGTAAAAATTAAAATGACAATTACATAATAAGTCAGGACCATAATAGTATTTTTTTCATAAAAATATAAATATTTAATTTCAAATTGTTACATGTTATAAAAACCTTGAATTCATAATGAAGATTACTCAATGTATAATCCAAAAGAAAATTTTGATTATTCTATGTAATTTTTATTGATTTAAACTTGGTTCGTTATCATTGCTATATGGACTTTTGGGACCATAGTTAATTCATAAGAAAAGTATTAGATTGATATTTTATTTTTATATTATGTATCAATTCAATTTTTTCATAAATTAATTGTGACAAATCAGTTTTTCATTAATCCAAAAAAAGAAATTAGTTTTATATAAATTTGAATTTGTGAGTAATTGATTTTGTACGAATGTAATTTATGATAGATTGATTTGTTACAATTAATTTATAAATATTTTTAATATATATATATATATATTAATTTTTGTATTTTTATATTTCACTTGTTATTTATAATTATAATAATTAAAATATAAAAATTCAATTTATTTTAAAAAATAATTTCACTCATTATATATTACTATTTTACTTTTTTGAGACATAGACAATATAATAAAATTACTTTCAAAATACCTCAGAGCTATTATCACATTGTAACAGAGAATATGAAGTTAATATTATAAAAATGATATTAATTATTTGTAAATTAGAATGAATGATAAACATAGAAATTAAAATTATTAAAATTATTTTATTTTAAATTTATTTATCTTTCTGTTACATTTTTTCATAATTAACTTATCTTATTAAAAGACATCTATTTGTAAGTTATAAAACTTATTGTAAAACTTGTTATTAGAATTAAGAGTGTTCAAACCCTGAGCCCAACCTGGCCCCACCTGGGGTTATGACCGAGCCACAAAATATGGTCCGGTCTCAAGATCCGGTGACAAGATTGGATCAGGCCAGGACGAGCCACCGGGTTTTTTATAAAATTTTTTATATTTTCTAAATTAAATTTTAAAATTAGTTTTAAAATAAAAAATGAAAATTATGATTTGTATGTAGTAAATGAGATATCTTATATTAATAAAAATGTTCTATATTTGACATAGACCAAAAAGTGGCCATTTTTTTTTTAAATACCAACTATATATATATATATATATATATATAAACATATAAAAAATTTAAAAATATATATTAACAAAATTTATATATATATGAAGAACCCTATGCCCGTGGACAAAATGATTTTGACCCGACCTGACCCAATCTGAAATGACCGAGTTGAGCTAGGTTGGGTCATGTCTTGATAACCCATAATTAGAATATTTGTAGTTTTTATAAACTTAATTAGAGCTTGTTAGATAATATAAACAAAAAAATTGAACTTTAAATCTAATTATATATATATATATATATATATTAAATTTTTATGAAAAAATTCAACGTTTATGTGGAAATCCATTGGGATTAGTATCCTTACAAGGAATGGAGATGAGGAAAAATTTTTCCCGATGTGAGGAATGAGGATAAGTATAGGGAACGAAGAGATACTTCGTGCCCCTATCACACAAAATTTTCATCCTTACTAACAACTCAATTCTCCATCACTTTCTTTGAATTAGAAATAAACAAATACCATAAATATGTGACAATCAATTATTATGACATCATCAATCATATAATTAAGCCTTCAAAATTTATCTAACAACGAAGAATATGAATAATTCATAAAATTTTTATTTTATGATTCTCTTCTCTAAATAAAACCATATGAGCTTAGTCCAATTTATTCTTATTTATTTACTAAGGATTTTTGTAAAATCAAAAATCAGTTATATATATACATATATATATATACACATATATATATTATGATTTGTTTTAGCTTAGTCCATCCAAAGAATAATGTATATTGATTAAAGTGTGGTGCTACCAATGTCTAGCAATAATATTAACAAAATGAAAAACTATAATGATCATGAAAGCGGAACTAGAACGTGTAATTAAACATGATCACAAATTGGGAGAATAAATAAATTAACAGTCTGACTTGATGGAGACGACATCGTTGATCTGAATATTGGTTGAGTCCAACTAGTTCAACCCATAATGCCCAAGAGCGTTTCTCAGAGTGTTTTTGACGGCAGAGAAAGAATGACAGATTTTGTGTGTGTTTAAAACTAAGGCTTCAGTGTGTTATTTATAGGATTTTATTTAATAATATAATTAATCAATATTATTAAGTAAAATTCTCCAGAATCTTTAAAATAATTTTAAATTTAATTAATCAATCAAAATTAAGCCCATAAAATCTCTCTCTGGATAACAATCTTAAATTAGTAATCTGATGGGATAATTACTAATACTTTTAGGCTGTGGGTTAGGTTTCTGCCCAGTAGGCTTGTAAATAATCGAACCCATCACCGATTATCCACACATATTAAAATAAAACACAGTCCATTCTTAGTTTATAAATTATAACATTAATTGTCTAATTAGGACTAACAAGATATTAATCTAATAAAATAGTTAACGTTAATCCATAAAATATTAAAATTATTCCAACAATCTCCCACTTAGATAGCATTAATTAAATTATTAGATCAATAAACGAATAGCTAATCAGGCATAATAATGTTCACATAAACACACGAATGTGTGTATATTTATAAACCATACACGATTCAGTGGTAAAACTATACACAAAGATCACCAAAATCAATAGGGAATTAAGTGATATTGACATTTCCATAAATAAGTCTCATTATCTGAATTGAATGGAATATAAAGTAATATTCAAAATTGTCAAATAATAAGTCAAAATCCCTTAAGAATTTAATTCAGACTCCCACTAAACCATGGCTACATCAAAATTTTAACAACGCCCATGTAAGTCACATGATTCTTAAAGACTCCCACGGGCAAGCCTTTGGTCAACGGATCCGCCAACATGTGTTCACCAGGAATGTGAACCAAATGAGTCTGAGATTCAGCAATCTTTTCTCTGACGAATAGGAACTTAACATCAAAATATTTAGTGCGACTAGAGTTCCTATGATTCTGAGAAAAGCTGACAGCAGACGAACTATCGCAGTATATGGTTAGAGGTCGTGATATAGAATTAACTAGATGCATACTAGATATCAGTTTCCTCAACCATATGACCTGACGGGTAGCCTTATAACAAGCAATATACTTTGCTTCCATAGTCGAGGTAGCTGTTACTGATTGCTTACAACTCTTCCACGATACAGCTCCTCCAGACATCATGAAAATGTATGCAGAAGTGGATTTGCGATCATCCACACAAGATGCATAATCAGAATCTGAATAATCCACAATTTCAAGTGGCTCAGATCTTCTAAAAGTAAGCATGTAATGCTTTGTACCTTATAGGTACCTCATGACTTTCTTTGCAGCCATCCAATGATCAAGTCCAGGATTGCTTAGGTATCTACCAAGCACACTGATAGCGAAAGCAATGTCAGGTCATGTGCATATTTGAGCATACATAAGGCTGCCAACAGCAGATGCATACAGAATCTTATTCATCTCGTTCAAATTATCATCATTGGGACAAGATGATCTAGATAACTTTTCACCTTTCTGTACAGGTGCAGCACAAGGAGCGCAAGTGTGCATGTTAAATTTTTTTAGTACTCATTCTATATAGGTTGTTTGAGATAAACTAAAAGTGCCACAAGATTTATCACGGTGAATCTGAATTCCCAAGACGAAAGAAGCTTCACCAAAATCTTTCATGTCAAAGTGGCATGACAAAATGTGTTTGACCTCATTCAACATGGTAACTGAGTTACTGGCCAAGAGTATGTCGTCAACATACAGAACGAGTATCATAAAGTTGTTTTTATCAAATTTTTGATAGATACATTGATCAATAATGTTCTCTGTAAAACCAAGTGAGGTGATTATCTAATTAAATTTCAAATACCATTGTCTTAAGGCCTGTTTAAGTCCATAAATGGACCTTTTCAGCTTGCACACTAAGTGTTCTTTCCCTGCTTCAGTGAATCCATCAGGTTGTGTCATGCCAACATCCTCAAATAAATCACCATTTAAGAATGCAGTTTTTGACATCCATCTAGTGAAGTTCAAGGTTCAACTGTGCAACAAGAGTCATTACAATTTTAAAGGCATCTTTAGTAGAAACGGGTGAGAACGTTTCCGTATAATCAATCCCTTCCTTCTGATTATAGCCTTTAGCTACAAGTCTGGCTTTGAATCTTTCAACTTCACCATTGGCCCCTCTCTTGGTTTTAAAGACCCATTTGCAACCAACGGGTTTACAACCATCTGGTAACTCAGTTAATTCCCATACATGATTACGAAACATGGAAGACATCTCATCATTCATAGCCTCCAACCACTCAGATGAATAAGATTCTATCACGGCCTCATCATAAGAACCTGGATCTATGCCATCAATAACGTCTGACTCAAATTCCTGCAAGTACACTGTGTAGTCATATGAGATTGTAGGTTTGCAAATCCTTTGTAATTGTCTCAAATTAAGAGCTGGTTCTCCTATATTAGTTATAGGAGCCTTTACAATAAGATTTATCGAATTCTTAACAAGTGTGTCATCTGTAATATCATAGTCCACGGGTGGAGATGACAACGATGGCATAGGTAAGATGTTATCCATACAATGCAAGTTAATTACTCTAGGCACACCACTCCCACTGTCCAAGTCATCCTCAAAATAGAAAGCCTTGTCAGATTCAATGACCTTGGTAGTATGACTGGGACAATAAAATCTGCATCCTCTGGATCCTGAACAATACCCAACGAAGAATCCACTAACAGTCCTAGAATCAAGTTTCTTGAGCTTCGGATTATAAGGTCTCGCTTTTGCTCTACATCTCCACACGCGAAAGTGCCTCAAACTAGGCCTTTTACTGGTGAAAAGCTCATACGGTGTCTTTTCAACAAATTTACTTAGAACTTAATTCAGGACATAGGCTGCTGTCTTAAGGGCATCACCCCATAGAAACTCTGGTAACGAAGAGTGACTGATCATGCTTCTGACCATGTCCATCAAGGTGCGATTACGCCTTTCAGCAACTCTATTTTGTTGTAAAGTGCCAGGCATAGTATTCTGAGTTTCAATTCCTTGCTCCTATAAGAATAGAGCAAATGGTCTAGGGTTTCTCCCGATTTCAGTATATCTTCCATAATATTCTCCACCTCTGTCTGATCTTACACTCTTGATTACCTTTCCAGACTTTAATTCAATGGCAGCCTTAAATGCTTTAAAGGCATCTAGCGAGTCAGATTTTTCATGCAACAGATTAACCCAGTTGAATCTGGAATAGTCGTCTATGAAGGTCATGAAATATTTGTAATTACCCATAACAGATGGAGTAATTGGTCCACTAATGTCTGTGTGGATCAATTCCAAAATAGCCTTAGATCTATTAACCCTTTTCTTCCTAACTCTAGTAGTTTTTCCCTTAATATAGTCAATACAAGATTCAAAATCAGAAAAGTTTAGTGCATGCAACATGCCTTGTCTAACCCTTTTTTCCAATCTCTCTTTTGAGATATGGCCCAAACGCCGATGCCATAACATGGAAGAGTTCTCATCAATTCTTTGACGTTTATGTCCTATGACAGCATTAATTAATGCCATAGAAGTGGAATCTAAACAAACATTTTCATTCAAGTAATATAAACCGTTTATTAATCTAGCAGTTCCAACAATGATTGAATCAAAATAAACATCAATTCTGTCATTTCCTTGCCAAAAGGAATATCTATCTTTGTCTAACACAGAACTTGAAACTAGATTCCTTCTTGAAGAAGGTACATAGATAACATTATTTAAAGTTAAAGTATGTCCAGAGTACAACTTCAAAACTACAGTTCCTATACAATCCATTACAGCTGAACTTCCTTCCACTTCCAGAATGGTCTTTTCTCTCTCATTTGGGCTCCTTCTGTCTTTGAGCCTCTGCAAGGAATTAGTTACGTGAACAGTTGCTCCAGAATCCAACCACCAAGTGTCCATAGAGGTTTCAAAATTATTGGATTCAAGACAAACTAGAGCTAAGGGGATAGTTTCAGGAAAGATACCTTCGTTCTCACGCTTGTACTTCAGTTTAAGACAATCTGAGATCTTATGGCCAGGCTTCTTACAGTAATTACAATTATCCTTAAATTTCTTCTTCTGACCCTTATTCTTCTTATTGTTCTTCTTGATATCAAAGAACCTTTTACCATTAGACTTGCCCTCAGGTTTCTTTCTTTTAAGTTTCTCATTTCTAGCCTTGCTTGACGAAGCATGAGAGATGTAGTTCACTAAATGACCATGTGAATTTGATTTCTTTAATGACTCCTCCTCTTGAGTCACGATGGACATCATCTGATCGATGGTCCATTCAGCTTCTTGTGAGTTGTATATGGTTCTAAGAACCCCATATTCTGCTGGGAGAGACTGCAGGACTTTGTAGACAAGATAACTCTCACCCAGGTCCACATTTAGAGATTTCAACTTATTGAAGTAATTCACCAGCTTCATCATATGCTCGCGTACACCAGACACTCCATCATAATGATTGTTATCCAATAGCGAAAGATAGTACGCTTTCTACGTCTTATCGAACTTTTTGAACTTTTCACTCACTGCCTTAAGGTATTCCACTGCGGTGTCCTTCTCAGGAATGCTCTGTCAGAATGTCTTCTCAATAGTGTATTTTATGACCATCAAACAGATCTTGTTGGATTCATACCACTATTTGTGATAAGCTCTGTCAGCAGTACTAGACCCAGCAATGAGATCTGCTGGTTTTGGATCTCTCATGGCCAAATCCTCCATAGAGATAATTAGGTACATATTAAGGGACTCATGTCAGTCATCATAATTCGTCCCATTCAGAGTTTTCACCACAGACAGTTGCTGGAACACAAAAGCTGATGAAACGAAATTAGGAAATATTAATTATGTCCCGGAAACATAATCATAAAACAAGATCTCCTTTACAAAATTCAGCTTATGCAACTATATCATCAAGATGTGCTTTATAATCCCACTTAAAGTCTTGGATTATAACAAATCAAGAAAGAAAACTCATATGTACTAATGATTTGGCTATAAAGAGAGGTAATAAAATGCATCTATCATTTCCATATCGATAGGATATAAGAAATAATGAAGGCATTGGATTAAAATACTGTTAACGATTCGCAAATGCATCTATTTCACATAATTATATTGATAATGTCACACCGATAGGGTATGTCTATCATCAATATAACATATATATATATATATATATATATATATATATACTCTCTGATAGACTCATCGTAATTTCACAGACTCTTCCCTAATAAAGATAACTAAATTATCTAAAATTTATAGGAAATTAAGTGACTAATGTGATGTGTATTTATTTATAAAATAGATATAACACCATGATTAGGCTCACAATAGGTGAGCACACAATCATTAGGTGCAAGTGATCCAAAATTACAACAAATTCCTCAAATGATTTATTCCCTTTCAAGACACGTGCTTAAATTAGGAATAAAACATAATAATTAATACAAAGAAATTAATTATGATTTATTTATATATAATCAAGGAGAGTGGACTAAACATAGTGTCCCATATTATGTCTAGTCTAGGCACAAATTTTTTTTGGATCAAAATACCTTATTTAAATATTATTTTAAGGCCATTTATTTTTGCAAAATTTCAAAACTCCTATTTAAAGGGCTCCAAAAATTCTAAAAAAATCACTATAATTTAGATCAGGGCGAGTAGAGGCGAATCCCAAATTTTGGAGTTGATTGGGCTAGCGATGTGGCCACATGCACCACCACGCGCCATAGGAGGCCCACGCGCTTCTTCTTCAACCTTTGGCAGGTCGTTTTGACCCGCCAGAGACCCGATGGGTACCGTTTTTGACCCATCGGTTTTCTTGTCCTCAGACCGCCAAATATGGCTCCTTTTGATCATCTTTTCACGATCTGCGGTTTACCGGTGGTGGTTTCGAGTGAATCTATCCCATTGTAGCAAAAATCCACTTGAAAAATTTGGATTCCCATCGTTAAGGATCTCGTCGGTTTGGACGCGGTTCACCGGCAGTGGACTATGTCAGTTAAGGCTTGCCGGCAATGCTAATGAACACAACATTGACGTTAAGTTTTGCTAGCAACCAATGAAGAACTCACCGGTGCCTGAGTTTACTGATGAACACGTTTTCACTAATGAAGACGTCAATTTTTTTTTTTGTTTATTTGATAATTACCACAAAAAAAAAAATAGACACATGCAGTAATTTATTCTGCTTATCGAATGACAATAATAATGTATGAAACTGATGATTTCATAAGCCTGAAATTAAAATTTATCCGACGAAATAATCATCATAAAATTTCATAATTAGAAAACCTTGGGCTTTGATACCAATTGAAATCAGAACTAAAACATGTAATTAAACATGATCACAAATTAGGAGAATAAATAAATTAACAGTCTGACTTGATGGAGACGACATCGTTGATCTGAATATTGGTTGAATCCAACGAGTTCAACCCACAATGCCCAAGAGCATTTCTCAGAGTGTTTTTAATGGCAGAGAGAGAATGATAAATTTTGTATGTGTTTAAAACTAGAGCTTCAGTGTATTATTTATAGGATTTTATTTAATAATATAATTAATCAATATTATTAAGTAAAATCCTCCAGAATCTTTAAAACAATTTTAAATTTAATTAATCAATCAAAATTAAGCCCATAAAATCTCTCTATGGATAACAATTTTAAATTAGTAATCTGACGAGATGATTACTAATACTCTTGGGCTATGGGTTGGGTTTCTGCCCAGTGGGCTTGTGAATAATCGAACCCATCATCGATTATCCACACATATTAAAATAAAACACAATCCATTCTTAATTTATAAATTATAACATTAATTGTCTAATTAGGACTAACAAGATATTAATCTAATAAAATAGTTAATGTTAATTCATAAAATATTAAAATTATTCCAACATATCATAAATTCTAGCTAAATTAATGTAATATATACAAGATGTTTGCCTGAATCTAAGACTTTTTTGTTTTCTTTTTATACTTAAAGATTTGTGTAAGTTATTCCTGGCCGCTTCAAAGTTATTAAGAACCGCTTTGACAATGTAAATTTGATCATTTTAGGGGCCAAATGGCAATTCAAAAAGGAAAAAAAGAATAAAATTAAATTTATAAATAAATAAATAAATAAATAAATAAATATATATATATATATATATATATATATATATAAAGAATCAAATGATATTTTAAAGTAAAAAGATATTCAAATGTAATGATGGATCTAGAATTTAATTATAAGAGAGTAAACATTTTCGGATTATATTATATTAAGGTGATGAACTTGACTCTAATTTCAGTTCAACTTTTCATTTTCGTTTGTAAGAGCCTTAGGATGATATTTATACCCTTGTGAAGAATCAACATGAGTTTATTACCAATATAAATAGAAGGTGATGAAAATAGTGGGTTATTCTCATTTTTGTTCCATCTATTTTTGAAAAATGATTTTATCTTTTTATTATTGACTATAATCTAATAACATAAAATAATATATAAGACAATAGTATATCTCACTCATATGAGTCATTGCTCCTCTCAGTTTTTTAACAAAAAAAAAAAGACTAGAAAGAAAACCAATTCAAATTCCCTGCATTTGTTAGGAAATGGAGGCATCCAACGTTTAATATTAAAGAAAATAAATGATCTAATAATTCAAATTAATCTTAATAACTATGTACGATAAAAAAATTATAAATTTTGATTGCATGTTATCTAAAATTTTGATTCAACGAGTCAGATATAAGAAAATACAATGAATGCACCATCCAATAGCTTGCAGGAAAATGCAAAATAATCCAACTAAAGAAAACATGAGCTTTTTAGCACAATACAAAGTATTTTGATTCTACAATTAAATAGCTAATAATGACAAAAACCTAATGTTGGTTCACAAAAAAAGTTTAGTAAAGGAAAGTTAATTTCTAGTTTTCCAATAAGCAAAATAATTAATTATGTAGCACAAAACATTCATCAACTTGAAAAAGAAAAATTATTAAAATAACAAAGGCAAAACAAGGGGTAGTTTATTTAGATATATATAGCGTAGATCGAATAAGGCTGATCGAGGAGTGATTTTTAGTCCAACGATTTCGACTCTTGTGTTTTCGTTTATTGCTTTCCACAGAGAAGAAAACTTAAGAAAGAGAATATTGGCAAAAGAAATAGTCCAATGAATTATGTAGAGTATCAACCATGGGCCTAACAAAAGGTAAAATTAATGAAATTTAAATTATTGAATGAAAATTTAATAGTTTAAATTTTATAAAGTTGGTATAAATTATTTAATATTTACTAAAATCTGAATCATAGAATAAAAAATTAATAGTCTAAATCTCAAATATAGAAAGTATAAATAGAGGCATCAAAATGAGTTCGGTCCACCGGGTCGAACCCATGCAATCTACCTAAGAGGTGGGTTGGGTTGAGGAGTTCCTTTGAGAACCCGTTTAATATACTTCTATCAATTCTACCCGTTTAATCTGAGAGTTAAACGAGCTAGCTCGCGAGTTAAACGGGTTGTTCATCTTTTTTAAAAATAAAAATTTTCATTCACTCAATTCAGTGTCTCAACCCATAGCACTTTTTTATTTAAAAAAATTAATCCTAATGTATGTGTTGTATTGTCTCTATTATTTTGTAATTTGTCATATTTAAATATTCTACTCATAATCATATTCTTATTATTAATGAATCATTGAATTATTAGATTACTCTACTTGTTTTAATTTGTTGAAACTTGCTTTTTATTTAGTTATTTTTTTTTATACTGATGTAGAAATTGATTGATTAAATAAGACATGTGCTTAAAAAAATCATATTTGAATATTTATAACTTTTTATTTTATTTTTAGTTTTTTTAATTTTTTTTGTGGGTTAAACGGGTAATCTTACTTAACCTACCACTTTATAATAGGTTAAATAGACTAACTCGTTCAACCCATCAACTCGGATGGGTCAGTTTCGATAAGCTATGTTAGCCCACTGTGACAGCTCTAAGTATAAATACAAAGAATTTAAATTCCTAACAAAGCATATGTGCTTATGTTCGGAATTCAAGTGTAGAAGAATAATCACTTCATAGACCAAATATGGATGAACAAAGTCTCTTGACTCTATAAAATTAGGTATTTAAGCATGACTTTACATATTAGAATTTTTTAATTTAAAAAATAAAAATTAATCTTTGATTAGAAAGTAAGAGAGATAAATATTTAAAAAATAATAAGAATGAGTTTTTATCAATTATAAAAGAAAAGAAGATAAAATAAAATTACATTAAAAAATTTAAATATCTAGAAAAACAACTACTGTATTCCCATACATCTATTCCTATTTAAATGTAATTTAACTGAATTCAAAAAAATCAGAACAACTTATTTATTTATTTATGTTTATTTGAACGGTTGTGGATTGAATTTGAAACAATATCACAGTCTCCGTACCACCTACCAACTTAGAATTCCGAACCGTGATAGCAAACCCATTAAATTAAAGATCGCAAAAGTCGAGAGGCTGTGCAAAATTGAAGGAGGACATTTATTCAAATCAGACTCTGCTTTCTTGACAGACGTGCGAAGTTCAGCCAGGAATAACTTACACAAATTTACTCCCGGAGAAGTTCAATCTTTTATTTCTCCATATCATTTTTTATAAAAAAAATTTAAAATATTGATATATATATATATATATATATTACAATAATAAATTTTTTATTTTTTAAAATATAGGTTTTACAAAAAAATTGAGAAACTAAAAATTTACTGGAGAAAATCCGGTTGGGGATCCATTCTCAGCCTAGAATGATCTATTGCAGGTGATCTGCACCCCAGCGAAGCCATGCAGAATTGCCGATCAGATGATAATGCATGCAAGCTTTTTGCAGGGGAAACTGACAACTCCATTTAAATGCTGTTTGGTCGGTTCAGCTTTACATAATAATGCTATTAACTGCAAAACTGGTCTAATTTTTTTCTATCGTTATCCTGGTTTTTAATTGGTGTATACGGTTAATTAATAATAATATAAAAGGTATAATTTAATTTAAAAATAATATAATTATTTGTAAGATTGTATACGGATCCACTTAGATTGAGTTTTTAGGCATTTTAAGATCCAACTAAATTGTAGATCAGGTCATAAAAATGTGACTTGAGAACTGACTCAGTTTAATTAAACTCAGTTAGTGTTCAGGTTGAAGTAGGTTCAATATGAATCTCTTTTTCTTTTGTTTCTGTTTTTCATAATAAAAAAGGATTTATTAATGGAAATGTTTTTTTTAAGAAAAATGTGAAAAAATAAAGATTTGAAAGGAAATATAATAAATGAGAAAAAAATTTAAGATTTAAAATGAAAAATAATTAGAAGTTGAAAAGAATTAATAATTTAAAATTTTATTATAAATAAAATTTAGTTTAAAAAATAAAAAATAGAATTGCATTCTACCTGGACCATTTTGTTGTGAACTACGCACCACTTGGAGAAGAAATGACAGAAAGAAACATAAGAGATGCACAACCAAAAGATCAAATTGTTGATATAGTAGTAGAACAACAACAAACCAATACAATCATTACTTTCTACTCTAAATGTCCAAGAAGATTTGCCACCAGAACTCACATCTATATTATCTCGTGGGGTATTTTTTTGAACATTTTTATTTTGTATAAATCTTATGTTGTAATATCTTTTTATCCTTATTATTCTATTTATTGTTTAACATAGTCCGTCTTCAATTTTTATGTAATTTATGAGTAAGGTAATTCAAATTCGTCGTCAAATCTATCACCAAGTCCTTTTTGTAGAAACAAGTAGCTACTTAGGATGACATATCATTGCTTGTTGTTAGACTTTGTAATTATCTAATATCTCATTATGTTTAAAGTTAATTATGATTTTATGTTAATCTTTGTATCTAATTATGTTAAGAGTTGATTATCACGTATGCCTCGTTGGCTTTGAATATCATATTGCGTTGCTGTAATAAGTGGTTTATCATATTTATACGATATTAATTCAAGAAAAAAAATTATACAAAAAAATAAAGTAGAATATTTAGTGGCGGTTTAAACTACATAAAAAATATAGCACCATTAAGAATAATTTAATTAAACCGTCATAAAGATGAGTCATTATAACAATTTTTGTTAATCGTCATAATAATATTTGATTGCCACAATAAAAAAAATATCATAAAATCATGACATTGTAATTTTTTTTTATCGTTATAGTGATATGTTATTGCAAATGTTTAAAAAATTATTACAAAACCATAAGATTGTGATACTTTTTTTAACCCCTGTAATAACGACCTCTTGGGAATCACATTATTTGGTAGCTTAGTTACTAAAAAACCTTATGTAAAACGAAAGTCACACTCTTGAAAAACATGTCTAGAAATGAAAATTCGACCAACTGAATTGATACATTGTATCCCTTATGAGATGTACTATATATGAGGAAAACATGTTTTTTTAGTATGAAATTGTACCTTATGTTTGTTATATGGTTTGAGACATGGGAAACAGCACATTCGAATGTTTTAAGCTGCTTATAACATGGATTTTCTTCATGAACTATCCAATTAGGACTTTTGCCTTGTAAAACGAGTGGGTACCTGATTAATGAAATAGATTGCAATACAAAAAGCTTCCCACCAATATCTCAGCCTCATTTTTGCTTAAGCTAGAAGGGTCAAACCTAGCTCAACGATACGACGATGCTTCCTCTAAATCAGCCATTTGTTATAGACTAATTTTTTTTCTTTTAATGCACGGGCAGGTGCCAATTACTGCTAAAAATATTCCATATACTTATGCAAGGCCAAATGACATCTATCGTAGGAAATAGTTAATGTGATGTTTGTACTTATATAGTTGTTGAATATTATAATTGCAAGAACCAAAGACACTTTTAGTGATAACATCATTTGTAGTAATGATTTTTATGTATATTTCAAAAGGTTTGAAAGATTTGTCTTTTTTTTCTTGCCACTTTTTGAAAGATTTATCAATAGTCATATATTTCATAACTACAAAATACTTTCAAAATTAATTAAAAAAAATGATCATATACATTCTGGGAAAACTATTTTTGTTGTTGAAACATTGGCATTTTCAATTTTTGTAATGCCAAATTTTTAAAGAAATTCACTTTTAGTTGTGATTGTTATTGCACTAAAAGTTGATATTTAGTGCAAATTATGAAATTTACCATTGAAAATTAGCTTTTGGCACCACACGATTACTTTTAACCACAAAAAGATAGTAAATCAAAGATTCCAAGCAAGACTTATATAATATGTATAGTATTATATAACATTTTGATATGTATATATATAATATGACCTGGTAGATTGTATAGCTATATAAGTTTCATTGTAAAAACTTAGAAATTAATAATTACTTGCCCAAAATTGGAAATTAATTATCACAACAATTTTTATTTTAATAAGACTACTTGATTTAATCATCAAATTGGACTTTTAAAAATTAAGTTTTAATTCAAATTTAAAAAAGTTCGAGCTGTTTTTTAATTAGACTATTTTAATTGGGCTTATATTCATAATTTTCAAGCTGAGCCTATCGACTGAGCAAGTTTCTTTTTAAAATCATGATTAAATCTTTTACTACTTAATATTTAAGATAACTAATATAGTTAATTATTATTATTACTTATAAGATTATATATAGAGAATTTTTTAATACAAATGAGTTATTATATTTATATAAATTATTTGAATTAGGGGTATCAATTTTTATTTTTTACTAAAATGTCATGTTACACTAAATTTTTTTAAATAATAAATTTTTTTTTTAAAATATTCATTCAAACTTTTAAAAAACCTTGAAAACATGCTTCTTTATTCATATTTATTTTGGTTTGAGTTTTCTTTTTTATGGTTGAACTTATTGTGCTAAACAAATTTTTTAAATTATAATTAGATTTAATTGCGCCAATAATTCACTAAAGAGAAAGATTTCCAGCTATTTCAATTGTCTGGTCACACCAAGTCTAGACTTTTTTGTTATCACAAATATTTCTAATAAGTTATGGTATTTTCTTTAAAAATTTGGCTAAATTATATTCAATATTTCATTTGTTTCAAAAATTACATTTAAATCTTTTCCTTTGAATTTCCTTTTATCTTCTTTTCTTGATAGGACGGCAGGTAGAGACATGAACGCTAACAATAAAGTGAAATGAAAGATTCTAACAAATCTCAATTATATAACCTCTCACCAAATCTAGACTTTTTTCGTTGTCACAAATTTTTTGATAAATTACTCTATTCTCTTTTAAATTTTTGGCTAAATTTTATTTAATTTTTATTTTCTTTAAGAAAGTGCATTTATTTTTTTAAAAAATATTTGATATATAAAAACGTCTCGTTATTTTATTTTTTGTTAAAATAATAACTTTTATACCGGTTAAGTAATTTTATTTAGAAAAACACATTGTCCCAAAATAAAAAAAAGAAATACCAAAAAAAGAATATTGACAGCCCAACTCACATGGATGCGAAACGCGTCATCAACGATTAGTTGAATCGACAAATTCTAGAAAAATCACATTTTAAATTATTTCTTCCTCAAAATTTTGAATTAAATTTTATTTTCACAAAATTAACAATACGAAGAAATTAACTTATGATCCCCGATACAAATGAAAGCCTTTTCAATCAGCCATCTTCTATTGTTTAAGTTATTATATATATATGCAAATTTTTTTGTATAAATAATTTATTTGTCTGCACGTTGGACATGCTTTAAAGAAAATAAATTTATTAATACATTTCAAAATAATAGTATTTATAAGTATTATTAAAAAATTGAATTTATTAATATATTGTAATATAATAAAAATATAATAAATTAGAGAAAATTTATAAAATTGGTAATGTAAAATTGGTATGAGAGAAGTGACAATAATAGCCTCATTGAGAATGTATCATAATAAATCATTCAACTATATATTATTTTCTTTTGTTTTAATTGTGAATTATGTTGAGTTATATTTATAATTTTTTATTAAAAATTTTAAAGATAATTAATTAATTTATTTATTATTTTATAGTCAATTTCAAAAGAATATTTGAACTATAAAGAATTTTTAATTTATGAGACAACTAAATAATTCATTATATTTCTCGTTTACTCTAAACAATTCTTAGATTTCGAAAAATAATTCATTAATTTTATTGTTCACCACAGAAACTTTTTAAAATTTAAAAAATTCTCAATTTAAAATTTAGTTATTATTTAACTATTTCATTATTTTTCACATTAATTATAAAAATTTTTTCAAATTAATGGCTTCAATATTTACATAATTAACTACGAAAAATTTATACATTTCAAAGAAATTTTAATACAAAGAAAGGTAAAAAATTATTATACAAGGAGTTAAGGATTTGCTTAATGGAGCTTTTTCATTGGACAACAAAGTTCCCATGTTAAAAATAGTTTATTTTATTTATATATAATAGATATCATAAAAAATATAAATAAAATTCATATATATATATATATATATATATATATTCTTGAAAATATATACTAATAAGGTATTTTGGTACAAGTAGCGGACTACTAGGTAATCCAATACAAGACACAACAGTTTTATGGTACTATTTGTTATATATCATAACTTATGTGGCAAAATCTTAACTATTAGATTAATTTAAAAATTTTGCTAACAAATATTTTAAAAATATTGATTAAGAATTTTTTATTGCATATGATAAATAATATTTAATTAATAAAACGAGTCAATAAGAATTTATTATTATTACTAATTGGTACAATATATAATCCTTGATTAATTTTATTGATTAAAAATAATTTTTTATATGTAATAAATCATCCTTAATTAATATAATAATTTTTTATGTATAATAAATCATCTTTAACTAGTATCTTTAAAGCACTTATCAACAAAATTCCTAATTTAATGTTACAATCAAAAAAATCAAAATATATTAATTTAGTGGACAAAATTGTGCAAAATAAACAAGTAACAACTGTCACAAGTGACATTAAAGCATGGCAAAACATGACTACCTCGTTAAAATGAGGTCAATTTCCATTCTTTACCAGGATAAATACACTTTTCATCGTATATATACTCCCTTACTCCAAACAGTCTTAAAAATTAGGAACAACTTTTTCTAAGGGTCTGTTTGTTTTCATGGAAAATGATTGATTTAATTAGAAAATATATTGTTTCATATTTTTCAATGTTTGGGGCTGAAACAAATTCAGTCAAATAAAACTGCCCCACCCCCTCTCCATGTGCATTAATATTTGCTTATATTTTATTCTTAATTTAAGTATTAATTAAGGATAATCTATTACATTCGCTACCAATAATAATAAATGTTTATTAACTAATTTTATTATTTAAGAATTATTTATTATATCCATTAATAAAAAAAATTAGTGACATACAATAAAATTAGTCAATAAAAATTTCTTATTTTTAATAAGTGTAACAAACTAGTGGTTTGCAAAATCCTAAAATATGATATAAAATAGGTAAACTTTTTGATGTACTCATAATTTTGAGTATAACAATGCATCTAGTTATAATGTAATGATATAATTGTAATATTATTATTTTTGATATTAATATTATTATAATTATGTCCTTATATTATAATTGAGTGTGGTGCACTCAAACTTATGAATGTACCAAATATGTCACCTATAAAATATTGTAAATTTTGCTGGTTAATTAAGGATAATTTATTACACCAATTAAGAATAATAATAATAATAAATACTTAAATACTAATTTAATTAGTTAAGGATAATTTATTAAACCTACTAATAAGAAATATTTATTACATAATTTATTAATTAAGGGTAATTTATTATAAAATATTAATTAGATGGAGTAAAATTAGACAACATTTATTATTATTATTATTATTGTTATTGTTAATAGGTATAATGCACTGGTTAAGAATATTTATTTTACGTAGTAAATTATTTTAATTAATAAAATTAATTACTAATTATTTAGATAATAATAAATATTTATAAACTAATGATTTTAGTTAAGGTTCAGTTAATATGTGCATTAATAAAACCCTGTATAAAATATAAATTTTAAAGTCAATATAATTAATTGATGCAAATAATTAAATGTTTTACAGCACATCTTTTAAGAAATAAATTGGTCCTCTGCTCAAATTAATGGCCCACTTTCATGACTCGCCAACCCACACCGACGTTTTAATGAGACCAATAAATGAGCAATCAGAAAATATAGCTTGCATTGCATTAACGCTCATAAAGCAATCTGGAGTCATTATAAAACATAGAAAATGATATTTGATTTTTTAACGACATAAATGAAAGTGAAGATTTGTAGGAAACTTATTTTTCTGTTGTTCTGAAAAATTATATCTTTTTTTCTTAAACAAAGAATGTTTTATACAAACTTCTTTTGAAACAAAATATAAGTTATAATTATAATATTTATTTTGACTAAAATATGCTTATATTTATAACTAATTAGACAGGATAATAAGTATTAGTTGATCAATTAAAGTATTTATTTCAAATTTAAAATAACTTAAATTTCTGAATTTAAATACAATATAAATAAATTATATAAGAACATAAAATTAATATTATTTTCAATAATATTTTAGTGATATATTTTTATAAAAAAGTTTGTGTATATTTATATAATAGAGAAAAATATATTTTTTGTCCCTCACTTATCATAAAATTATCATTTTGGTCATTCACTGAATGAAATTTCCAAATTAGTCCTCTTTAAGAAAATGTCACACTTGGTTACTTATTACTTTTAAAAAATTGTCAAATTTAGTCTATTTGTCAAATCTTAAACCTTAAATCTAAGGGGCTAAATCCAAATTTTTTTAAATGTGGGAGACCAAATGTGATATTTTCTAATGAATGAAGAACTATTTTATATATTTCAATAAGTGGGAAATCAAAATGATAATTTTAAAATAAGTAAGGGACTAAAAGTGTATTTTACTTTATATATAGCTTTAAAAAATTGTTTATATTTATATAATGGAGAAGAGAGTTGTGTACTTGAGAGAGAGAGAGAGAGAGAGAGAGAGAGAGAGAGAGAGAGAGAGAGAGAGAGAGAGAGAGAGAGAGAGAGAAATTCAATAGATTTGTAATGCAAATTGGCGCTGAGTTGTTTAGGTCATAGTTTGATCTGGTGAATGTTGGGAGTTGTATATATTAATCAGACAACCCCCTCATTGTCTCGAGGAAGCCGGGATATTCCAACTTCCAAGGTGTGTGAATATATATATATATTAGTCATCCTTCTCGTTCATCTATTCTATATATCAAAGAAAGGCATAGAGATATAAAGTATGGCATCAAGGCCAGGAATCCTCACTGATTGGCCATGGAAGCCTCTAGGAAGCTTTAAGGTGGCAAGCTTTATCAATATACCTCATTATTCATCTCTCTCTTTCTCTCTCTCTCACACACACACATCTAAAAAGGTTTTCTTATCTTATACGCATGAAAGCTAGGAATTGCTAACATGCAAAAATACTATTGCTTAGTGCAATTTTCTTTCTTTCTGGTAGATTAAAGGACATATAATAAATACTCTAATAGATAAGGCACATATATAACGTATACTTCGTCAAATCACTTCCTTTCTTTTGCTTGAGACCATAAGTTTTAGATATATTTTTGTAGTATACATTTTTATGTATTTACCACGCAAATCTGAGTGACAGCCACGAGAGCCATAAAACTGACCATTAATATTGTGTTTATAATTTATCTTTTTATTTTGTTTATGTATCTTACTTGATGTGTTGTTTCATGACTATTATTTGCAGTATGTGATACTAGCTCCCTGGGCCATTCACAGCACGTACTCTTTCTTGGTGAGTGATAAGAGTGAAAGGGACTTAACCACCTTTCTCATACTGCCACTTATGCTATGGCGTATGCTTCACAACCAGCTGTGGATCACTCTCTCTCGTTATCAAACTGCAAAAGGCAAAGCCAGGATTGTTGACAAGGGCATTGAGTTTGATCAAGTTGATAGAGAAAGAGACTGGTTGGTTCTTGTTCAACTTGCTTAAATCGTATATTAAATCGGCTTTGTAAAAATTACGTTAATTATGAAACAATATTTAAATATGACAAATAAACTTTGATATATACTCATATATTTCTTTAAAATTATCTTTATTTCTTTATTTTCTGTGCACTGGGTTTACTTAAAAATCTTGCACTACATAAACTTATAATTGTTGAGCAAATAAAATCTCATTATAATTTCAGTACTTATGAGTAATTCGTTCTATTTTTGTCTTGCTACACATGTAATATTTATTCTTCTAGTTAATTAATCTAGTTTTAAATTATAGTTTAGTTGATTTTCAAATTTTAAGCACCCCGAGGTTGTTTTTTTGTTAAAATATTAAAGATATTAATACTCTTTTTTAAGTACAACAGGAGTAAAATAATTATTTTTATTAAGTTTACAAATTTTTATTCACTCGTACTCTTATTTTAAGTGCAAAGATTGTATATAAAAGTTTTTCTCTTTGTAGACGCAAAAAATATTTTGATATTTTATTTTATTTTTTGGGTAAGAAAATTTTCATGGTTCTCTCATGGGACTTGAGAACAAAACATATTTTAGTGGTGCATGAATCTCCTGTATTATAAAAATTCTTGCATAATTTATATCTAGATTGTTAAATTTTTATGCAATTATTTGAAAAAAAGAATAAAATACTATTTTGATCTTTCACTTATTACTAGTTCTTTATTTATTATAATACTCAAAATGATTCTTCACTTCCTATAAAAATATCAAATTTAATCCCTTGAATTAAGGGTTCAAAACTTTGGCATTTTTCAAAAAGTTGAGAGATTATTTGAGACATTTCAATAAATAAAAGATCAAAATAATAATTTTGTGATAAGTAAAGTATAAAAATATAATTTTTTCGAAAAAAAATAAAATCACATGTTCATTCTAGTTTTAGACTAGCTAGTATATCAATGACACGTGGAATAGTAGTGTCCCACCACGTGACCCTAAAATTTTGGCTTGCCTACATTTAGATACATTGCCTTTTCAAGGCATTCTCACTCATCTCTGTGGTTAGAACTTGGAAGTGGCATTGATGAAATACTTATATAATTAGGCAAGGGTTACGTATTCACCACCACCAAACCATATGATAGTTTTTGTAGTCATAAATAACAGTACTGTTTACTTAAAAAAAAAATAGCACTGTCATATATTGGCCTGCCTCATGGCTAGTCTCCTAGCTACTTGGCATGGTGTACTTCTGATGAAGTATTCCAACGACCTCACCTACCATGTGACTAAACTTGAGAAAGTTAAGGATGGTAAATTTTATATATTTATCATAAAAAATTTAAAATTTAAAATTATTTTAAAAGATCATGAAATTAAATTTTAATTCGTTTTAGAGATAACTTGAGATTCTATACAAAATCTAATGATTAGACCCTAACTTCTATTTTCCAAAATAGTTGCCAAGTTTGGATGAGCTGTACTAGGCCATGTTGCCCCATTCTATTTTCCACAGTAGGTATTATATGTATTTTGAAATGTTAGATAAGGATAACTATCATGTTCATACGGTGATATTTATCTAACGTCTCAAAATATGTACACCATATGCTATAATAACAAGGGATCTGTTCATCTAATTTTTAAGTCTTTGTATTAGAATTGTTGATGAAGGTTAAGGCTACGATCCGATCTACATAAGCTTGAACAGCATATAAATTTACCTTATTTTATTTTAAAACTTAATTTTCATCAAGAAAATATCTACCTCTTGCAAAATATACTCTAGCCCACTTGGATATAAAAATTTCAATAGTTGTAACAACAGGGAATCCCATCTCATAATTAAGTTAAGCAGACTTGAACCTAAACTTCAATTGCATGATTGACATATACTTTTACTATAATATCTAACTTCAAAATAGATCCCTTACATGCATGTTATAACACGTGTTGTACACGTTAACAGGTCCAGATGCGTACAACACGTTCTGTAATAATTTCATCTCTGCTTACTAATTAAGCATACTTAACTAAATTTTTACATGCAGGGATGACCAAATATTGTTGAATGGGACACTATTCTACTTGGCGACGTATACTTTGGCTGGGGCATCCCACTTGCCGATGTGGAGAACAGATGGTGTGGTGATGACGATGTTGCTGCATGCGGGGCCTGTGGAGTTTCTGTACTATTGGCTCCACAGAGCACTGCACCACCATTTCCTCTACTCTCGCTATCATTCTCATCATCATTCCTCCGTTGTCACTGAACCCATCACCTGTGAGTCCCTTTCTCATTCAATTCCTTCGCTTTCACCATTCAAAGCAATCTCTCATCCTCACTCACCATATTCTGTTAGCCGTTGGACAGATCCTTATGGCTATTTCTATGGCACGTGGTTGGCCAGAAGGGCTAAAAGCTGCATGCATATCCACATCTTCGTCATTATTATTATTATCATTCTTGTCCTTATTATCATGGAATTGGTATATAAAAACCTCTTTCTGTGTTTAATTAATCTAACTAAATAAAGGTTCTGCTGTAACATATATACATCAATTACAGTAACTACTATATATATATATATATATATATATATATATATATATATATGTAATATCTGTAATATCAGTATTCTTTAAGTGAAAGTCTGCACACATGGATTAGTTAACCTTTGTATTAGAAAATCTGCCTTTACATGATCTTATAATATAGGTTTACTAACTATATTTTTTGTTTTCTTTTTGCTATGTCGGTGACAGCTGTCATTCACCCATTTGCTGAGCACATATCGTACTTCCTGCTCTTCGCAATACCGAAGCTAACGATGGTGTTCACAGGAACAGGGTCGGTGGTGGCCTTTGCTGGATATTTGACTTACATTGATTTCATGAACAACATGGGTCACTGCAACTTCGAGCTCATTCCCAAGTGGCTTTTTCGCTTCTTCCCTCCTCTCAAGTATCTCATGTACACCCCATCGTAAGTGTTTACAATCAAACATATATGTCCGGTGCTTTAACTGCATTTGTACGTATTTTGGGCCATCAAATAAAGTAATTGCATATGGCAAGGTTTTAAATTACGGTTGGAAACCGCAATTGTGGCTGCAATATTGCTATTGCGATCGGTCGCAATATGCATCGCAAAGTTAAAAATACACTGTTAAATTCGTAATGCATGCAAGTACAACAATCGAAATGCAATTGCATCTGCAACTGTAACTGTAGTTTAAAACTTTGGCATATGGTCTTCATCTTATCTAGTTTTCACAATACGCACTAATGCACGTGTTGACAACATTGGATTTTGAATTTTGTGAGATTTTGGTAAGAAGATTTATATATTGTTGGATTGTTTTAAACTTTTACAATCAAAATAGATATGCAAATGTCGAGCTAGAATCTTTTTCGTTATAGTATGTGTTAGGAGGAAATTTTGAACTGTTAATTAGATTAATATGATTATATGATCTAACAACTTAAAATGACGTATGATTTGATACGCATTTCTCTAGACCAAACAAGCCATTGTTGGGGGACCAGAGACCCAAGCATATAATTTTGTTGTGGCAGGTTCGGTTGCAGTCATCGTTAGTGACAGTCAATTTTCAATATCGACCTGAAGATATTAAATGGACATGAGTAGGAGAGAGTCAGATATTAGTAACTTCTCTTCTGTGTTTTCACCTACAATATTGAATTATATAAATGAAGATAGAGAAAAACACCAACATATCATATGAGCTCACCAACCATAATAAATAGTTGGAGTGTAAAACATTGATTACTCTATTAAATTTGTTTGTTTGTTTTTTTTTCGTTCAGTCACGTTAAAATTCAATTTTTTTTTTATTGGGTGTTTAGTTGCTGTTTTATATGAATGCTTGATTTAAACTTTAGAATATAATAAGATTTTTTTTTTCTTCGAAGTAATCTTCAATAATAGGTATTTAATGGTGTGATGAATTATGTTATTACATTTTAGAGTTTATGTTTTAATTTTATAATTAGATTGAGGGAGTAAAATGTAATTTTCTTAGATCTGAAAGTGAATCATTATATAATGTAATTATTTAATTTTAAATATATAAATTCAAATTCTCTGTAAAATTTTATAATTT
Source organism: Delonix regia (assembly GCA_037074485.1). Classification (NCBI taxonomy): domain Eukaryota; kingdom Viridiplantae; phylum Streptophyta; class Magnoliopsida; order Fabales; family Fabaceae; genus Delonix; species Delonix regia. Next base: position 13,321,597 of record CM073459.1, read on the forward strand.
TACCTTTTTTTTAAAAAAAAAACTTTGCACTTTGTTTGGTTTTCCGATAAATTAGTTTTGATAACTTAGATATTGTTTTTAAGATTTTATTTTCGATAATAAAATTAATAGTTCATAAAATAACATATAACGCTTTAGGCATATCTATAAGACTTCTATAAATTTTTTTTCTATTATTACAAAATGCTTGTAAAATGAAACATATAATGGAAAAAAAAAAATTAAATGAAATATATACTGTAACCATTATATGCCTCTTAAAATTGTTTCTTTAAATTTGATCAAATTTCGATATATATAATTTACATTTTTAAACCTCAAGCAGAACAAGTGACTAATAATATGAATTTATTTCTTACTATTATTATTATTATTATTATTATTAATTTTTAATTTTTAATATTTTTTTTTATAGGTTTCACTCATTGCACCACACACAGTTCAGGACAAACTACTCTCTATTCATGCCATTATATGATTACATCTATGGAACCATCGACAAATCCTCTGATCAATTACATGAGTCTGCGCTTAGAAGGGCGGAAGAGACCCCAGATGTTGTGCATCTAACACATCTCACAACACCTGAATCCATCTACCATCTTCCACTTGGGTTTTCTTACTTGGCCTCTAAGCCTCACACATCGAAGTGGTACCTTTGGTTAATGTGGCCTTTAACGTTGTGGTCTATGATCTTCACTTGGGTCTATGGTCGTACCTTTGTTGTGGAGAGGAACCTTCTGAACAAACTCAGGATTCAAACTTGGGTCATACCCAAGTACTCTCTCACAGTAAGTGCACAACTTTTCATCCTCTAAAAATTATGTTGTGTGTGTGTGCGCGCATTCTTTTAATGTTTATTATTCATTGTGAGAAAGTAATGTGAAGTTTAATTATACTTTGTGCTTTAAACAAATGTCAATTTGTTGTTCACTTGTTCAAATTTAAGAGATCTGTGTTGAAATTTGTGTCAATAATAGCTTAATTAATATTAATGAAGTTATAGTATCATTATTTCATTTCTCTTACATAAGAAAAAAGTAAAAACGATAATTTCATTTATAAAATTAAGCATATTGTAAACATATTTAACCTTTGATTTCCAAAGTATTATTATTTTTCATGTTTGAAGCATAAAATATAGTTCTATAACCAATGAATTTTCATTCAATGATACTGAATTTATCTCTAGGATCGAAAGATACGAGTTTAAATTAAAAAAATATTTTAAAAAAATTATACTTTTAAATCTCCATAATTTTAGTTAATTTTTAATTTAGTTCCTATTATTAAAATTCTACTAGTATTTTATTAAATTTTGTTGATATAATTAATTCTATACTGTTTTAATATTTGAATATGTATGAATTATGTTAACAAAAAAATAAAAGTACAAGATAAATTAAGTAAAATTAACTCATACATATAACAAAATATTGATAAAAATATAATGACACAGGTTATATTAACAATAATTCAAACTTTGAAAAACTAATTATAGAATTGTAAATTATAAGAACCATATTAAAAATTGAGTATAATTATAAGGACCAATGATACAATGTTCCTAAAATTCAAATGAGAAATTAAATGGGAAAATTTTTATTAGCTTCTAGTCAATATTTTTCACCTCTCTCGATGTATGAAATTAGGAATTGATATAGTAAGGGAATTTAATTACTCCCTTAACTTTGCTTGTAGTACTTTCTCCAATGGCAAAAAGAGGCTATCAACAAAGTGATTGAGGAAGCAATACTTGATGCTGAAAGAAAAGGCACAAAAGTGATAGGTTTGGGTCTCATGAATCAAGAAGAGGAGCTTAACACTTATGGAGGGCTTTATATTAATAAGCATCCAAAGCTAAATGTTAAGCTTGTAGATGGAAGCAGTCTGGCTGTTGCTGTTGTTCTTGACAGTATTCCAAAGGGAACTAATCAAGTATTACTTAGGGGCAAAATCACCAAAGTTGCTTATGCCCTTGTCTCTAATTTATGCCAAAAGGGTATTCAGGTTAGTTTCTTATTCACAACAAATATTGTTTTGATTTCTTACTTATGAGTTGATTTTAAATTTAGGTTTTCATTAATTTTTATTTTTAATTTGTCATTACTTCTTAGTTCATTCTCAATTTGATTCATCACTAATTTGGACATTAGCACATTTGATCCCTCAGTTTTAACAAAATTTGAATAAATGTGCTAGTATTCAAATAAGTGAAAGACTAAATTAAGATAAACGGTTCAAATATTATTTGAAGTACCACGTTTATAGTCACAATTACTTTTTTAAAGTGCTAAATATTGGTGGAAGAATGCATATGTCTAAGTTTGCAATATCTCATAATTCTTCACTCCCTGTATATTTCAGGTTGCTACATTGCATGAGAATGAGTACATGAAGCTCAAAAACTCATTCAACACCAAATCTGGAAGCAATTTGATCATCTCAAGAAGTTATTCTCAAACTGTAATACGACAAATTTCCTATTTTTGTGTTAGAATAATTATGAGCTAGAAACAATGGGACTTGATGAATCAAATGAGGATTTCTCTGCAGTTCCCTTTGCACAAAGAAACTGCATTGTGCAGTTTGTTTAATGCATTATCATCGAATCAAAATTTTAAGTTTTATTGATTTTGATAATTAAAAATTACTAAATTTAGTTTTTTAATATTAAAGTAGACCGTCAAATTTACAAACTTCTTTTAATCTTAACAGTTGAATCGACCTAGTTTTTAAGAAATGTAGAAAATCCAAATTATATATGATGAATCATGTGCTACTGTCCCTAACAAGGCGTAGCTAATTACATTGATATTCCACATTATGTACTAATTATATACAATCAGTTTCTCAAATTCTATTGATTTATGTAAGAAATAGACATTCTTATCTTCCTTTTTCTTTTGCCCTCTGGGATAGGTATGGCTGGTGGGAGATGGATTAACAGAAGAAGAGCAGCTAAAGGCACCAAAAGGAACACTGTTTATTCCATACTCACAATTCCCACCAAAAAAATACCGCAAGGATTGCTCCTACCGTTGCACTCCAGCAATGCTTGCTCCTTCCTCTCTTGAGAATGTGCATTCTTGTGAGGTTTGTGAGCCCTTCTTCTCTTCCTTTTCACATGTTCCAGGGTTCATTTACTTACATATATAAGAGTTCAATTCTTTCAAATTAAATATCTTCACCCGTTAGAATAGGCTGGTATTGTCTAAAACATTATTTAATTAGGAAAATAAGGATGACTGCTTGGTGAGACTCTTATAATGTAAACAGGACTTGCATCAGTACTAGGTCCTTTTCGAATTTGTAGTGTCAATGGTCTCTTAGAAATCCGGATATCACTAGAGCAAAATGGTCCTTCATCTGTACAGTGTTGAAGTGAAGGGACTTGTTTTAGAGACTTCAGGAATTTTGATAAACCATGGCACTAATGCGAAAAGTGAGAGGCCAAAGTAGTTCTATTCTCTTAAAACATGTGGAGAAATTTTTAAAAAATAATCAACTATGTGTTGGTGAGTGGTAAAAAAAATATCTACTTGTCATACTTTTATCGAAAAACCTGATAACGGAAACAAAAAACTGTAACTAAAATTTTTCCATATCATATCGATAATTGTTTCTTTTGAAAACTTGAACTAATTTTCAAAAACACATGATCACTAGTTCTTATATATGTTTAAGCTAATTATAAAGAAGTTTTGAAATTTTTACAGAATTGGTTGCCAAGAAGGGTTATGAGTGCATGGCGCATAGCTGGAATAGTACATGCTTTAGAAGGATGGAGTGAACATGAGTGTGGATACGCAATGCTTAATACTGACAAAGTATGGAAGGCAGCTCTTCAACATGGGTTTCAACCTCTCAGTCCACCCAACTCGACCAAAGTGCTAGCTACTACATATTAGTACTATAAGCTCAGTTTTATTATTAGGATTTTGTTAACGAGTATTCTTAAGACACTGATTAAGAAGCATTTATTACATATAATAAATTATCCTTAACTAATGAAATTAATCAAATATTATTTATTGACTAATTTTATTAATTAAAGTTTATTTATTATATGCAATAAATAATCCTTAATCAGTGTCATTAGAGCACTTGTTAGCAAAACTCTTATTATTATTTTCCTTTAAAGACACTTGACCTTGCTATATATTATTAGATGAGCATTTTCCTTTTATTAGTAATGAATGTTATGAAACAAGGAAAGCCATGTAATTTGCTGTGTTCTTAACTATGTATGTTAGGTATCGTAGTTATATATATGTCCTACTCCTAGGTGTTATACTATATATGCAGCAAATGGATGCTTCCTAGTTAATCCAAGTGCCATAGAATTTCTATTAATTGATGTTGCCTTTTAGTCATAATGTTGTTTCTCTTTTAATTATTTATCTAATATAATGGTGTGACATATGAACTACCATAATCTTGCTTAAATTCTATAAAGTAAAACATTATTTTGGTCTTTCACTTATGAATTTAGTTTCAATTTAGTTATTCATTTATGAGTTAGTATCAATTTAGTCCCTTACTTATGTGAGTAGTCTCAATTTAGTTCCTTATTTATTTGTTTCCTCTCAATTTAATCCATTACTTATAGTCTATTCTTAATTTGACCCCTCACTAATATAAATATTAGCATATTTGGTCCAAATTTAGTTGAAAATGAATAATTAAATATATAAACCTTCATACTAGTGAAGCACTATATTGAGACTATACTTATAAGTAAATGGTTAAATTGAGATTGAAAATTAGTAAAGAATTAAATTGAAACTCAATTAAATATGGGGGACCAAAATAGTGTTTGACTCTATATGATTATAAAATTTAAAATCTTGTTCTAGAGCTAGCCAACAATTTTTTTCGCCCAATTTTGGGATGAAAATGCATTCAAAAAGCAGTTTTCCTTTCAATAGTAAATCATTTTCTATATGCTACTTCTAAGATCAACACGCATCAGATTCAAATGCTAAAGTTAATGTGGATGCAAATGGGTGAAAGGACATTACAAAATTTTTACGAACAATTTCAATTCTACACCGATCAACCATTGGACCTCCTTATAGAAGACAAACATTCAACAGAAAGTGCTGACAACGTGCCAAGAGGACTGAGTTAAGCTATGAAATTGTTGAGGTCTCTTAGTTTTATTTTCAACTAGCCATTAGATGTTGTTAATTAGTTGAGAAATATGCAATTTTGGTTCTTCACTTATCACAATATTACTAGTTTCGTCTTCACTTATTGAAATACCCAAAATAGCTTTTCACTTATTAAAAAATATCACACTTAATTATTTACTTTTCAAAAAGTTATCAAATTTAGTTTTTTTATCAAACCCTAAACCCTATATCTAAGGGACTACATCTGATATTTTTCTTAAAAGTATAGAACTACATATCATATTTTCCAATAAGTGAAGGATCATTTTAGATATTTCAACAAGTGATGGACCAAAATAATAATTTTATGATAAATAAAGGATTAAAAATTTATTTTCCTCTTTGTTACATCCTATTTTTCAGCAATGTTTGCTATTATGGACACAAGCACTAGTGGAATATGCTCCTTGCTTCTAGATAACTTGAATGTATTTAAGCATATGATCAAATCAATGAAGATTAGACTTGCACCTTTTTTTCTTCTTTCACTTATTTTCATTTATTTAGCGTAAACATTGGTTAAAGTAGACTTTTAATATCAATTGTTAAACCAATAACGACAATTCAAACAACTGTATGAACAATCAATGTTAAAGACAATTTTTAGCGTTGATTAAAATCAAAGTTAATGCAAACAATTGGCGACAATTTTAATCAAAGAAAAATGTAAAGAGTTGTCACGAATAATTTAGTGTCAGTTAAGACTAATGTTAAAACCAATGCTAGATTTTGATTTTAACAACAGTTATAACTATAATGGATAAAATTCTAATTCAAATCTCCTCATGTTTTGAAGAGAATATGAAATCATGTTTAATCATAATAGATCGTTAGATGAAAATTTAATGGTCCAAATTTACGGATATAAAATATAATTGCATGTGGTTATATCAATTTAAGATAAATTTATATTATTGAATTTCTATCCAACAAATTATCATAATCAAATATAACATCATATTTTCACTAAAACCTAAGGGGATCCACATTAATAAAATTCACAATTTAATAATTTGTCGTCAATTAAAATCAGCTTATAAAAACAACGATGGATTCTGGCCTTGACGACGGTATTAACAATTTGCATGGGAATGATCTTTTCATGGATCACAATAAATGGACCTAACAGAAAAAGTTACACAATCTTCCTTAAGGATCCATAGAATCAAGATTTTATGAAGTTTTACAATTTCAGATTATTAATAGTCTTGTAATACATGAATCCCGAAAAAAAAAAAAACCAACATAATCTTTACCTTGCATTGAATATTTTTCCATGATTGAAATTAATTGATTTGCTTGTTTTGGTTTTATTTTTTTCAAAGAAAAAAATTCACCATGCTTAGTATACATTAAATGATTCGCTAGAATTTTTTTTATCCTTTTGGATGTCTATTTTTGCACTTAAGTTATTTTGAATTTATTGGTACACTAATAGTGATGATCTATACACAGCACACACTAGATTTCATTTTAGTGTTATTTTTAATTTTTCCATAATTTCATGACAATTTTTTTGATTATTTTCTTACAGTGAGCTTTGTGGGTATGTTAATTTAGATGTCTAGATTATCATGGAATGTCTATGTAACATGTTGAAAATTTTTAGGTAAACTCTCTAAACAGGAATTTCTTTAGAAAAAAATTTAAGTGGACATTCGATAGTAAGATTAAAAAATTAAGTACCATTAATGAATTTTGGATAAATATAATTTCTAATTAAATTTGGAAAAAATATTAGAAAATCTAAAACGCTCAGTCATAAAGGTAATTTATAGACATTAAGTAAAAATTAACATCTTAATTAAGATAATTTCACATATTAGAAATGTAGGATGAGATATAATAAAGATAATTTCCCAATATGCCGAGGCGGAGCACGTTGGTCTCAATTTCTTTTTTTCAATTTATACAACATTAAGTTATAATTTCATGCTCACAAGTATTTTAAGTTTTTGAACCAACTAAAATCACTGATATCATATGATTGAGTCATATTATTTTTTTAATTATTTAATATTTAAATTTGAACCTATTAGATTCACATGTGTATTATGTATATAATTTTATATTTAATTTATATATAAACACTTTATACATTTTTGTAAAGAATAATACAATTTTGGTCATTTACTTTTGGCTAAAGCATTAATTTGGTCCTCCAAAAATGAAAATGGTCAAATTGGTCCTCTAAAGATTAATAAACTGAGTTAGTCCCCTTGGAAGACCAATTGATCTTAGAGGACTTTAATTTTGTAAAGGGTTTTTAACTTTAAAGAACCATTTTGATACTTCTTATTTTTTTAGAGACCAAATTGATCTTATGATCAAAAGTGAGGGACTAAAATTGTATTTTTCTCCACTTTTGCAAATTGTAATTTTACAATAATTGAGCATAATATAATCAAATTCAAATGTTAATATATTATTTTTAGTTAGACCTTCAACAAGTGTCTTTAAGAATGTTGTAAAAAGTTTTGAAATGTGTTGATGGATAAAAGAATATTTATAATGTTATAAATTTTTTTACTTAATTCAAAGTACTCTTTTGAAATGTTTATTGAACTATCATGGTATTATTAAGTGATAGTATCTTTAATTTTTTAGTATAACTTTATCATGCATTATATGAGTAGTAAGTAGATTGAAATGTCCTTGTGGATATTTGAGTAATGAAGTTAATATTAATATGTAAAGTAATATATAATACATTACTCATTTAAATTTAGCCTTATTTTATAAATTAAAATGGAGAAATTTGGAATATTATTAGTAAATTAATTTCATTTAGTTTAATTCAAAAGCTTATAAGGAAGATTTTATTTAAAAAAATAATTTTAAAATAAAATATGAAAAAATTTTGAAAAAAAGGTTTTACACCCCCACTAGCAATAGGTCCCGGCTTTGCCACAATCAATATGTATGAAAAACCTATAAACTATAATGTTATCATATAATAATTTCGGGGAAAATGTATGAAAAACCTATAAACTACAAGGTTATCATATAATATGTATGAAAAAGTTTTTCACCATCACCAACACTTTGCCAAATGTGAAGTATTTTTAGAGTTTTTTCGATCAAATATGCACCATATTCATGGCTTCTTTTAACTTCTATCAAAGAAACTTAAAAAATGCTTTCTGCTGGTGTTGATGATGGTGAAAAAAAGAAAAACTTATCTTACATGTACATCTAGCCCACATTAGTAAAAAACAGTCCACCTCATCATTTTTTCCATGGGAAGATGATGGAGGGACTTGTTTTCCTTATTGATAAATTCTTAAAGGATCATTTTGTCACTCAAAAGTTATGAAGGACTAAATTGTCACTTAGTTGAAACGTGGGGGACCAAAATGGTAGTTTTTTCATTTAAACACTCATAATAGTATAGGAACAAGGCTATAAGATGGCTTAGCATATTTTGAGTATTGACTAAGTGGGGCTGACAAAATCTTTAATAGTCCATTTGGTTGTCAGAATCAAATTAGATGGAATGTGAATGAAAATAAGAATGAAGTGTAATGAAAATGGGTATTACTATGTTTGGTTAGACATAAAAAGTAAATGAATGACATTACCTTTTCAATGTTTGGATGACAAATAGACATAGGAATGGAAATGGTAATATGTGCAAACGACAAAAATGCCCTAGTATTGAAATAAGCATGTAAGCATGTGCTAATGTAATTAAAAAAAAAAACAAACAAACAAACAAACGACTTTAAAACAGTGCAATCACATGGAAAGCCATCTCAATTAACTCACAAGTTTCCATATCAAATAAGTTCGTGCTATATCTTATCAGAATAGATACAAGATTCATCAACTTCCTTCACATAAAATGGGTCTAATTTTAATTAGTCATCACATGGTATTTTTTTTAAACTAATACACACAAACAGTAGCGATGCAAAATTTCTAGCAGTCCGTAATGCTAAAACAAAAAAAAAAAAAATGGTAGTTTTTTCTTTTTATTTATGGTAGGAAGCCATCAAACCATTTTTTATTTGGTGAAATATTGTGCTATAATTTTGAAGTTTTAGAAGGGGTATTTTTGTCTTAAAAATTGGACTCCATGGAATCAACTCCCTTTCCATTGCCCCTCCTAAGGAGAGCTAATTACCTCATTTGAGGTAATCCAGATTACCATGGGAATGGAAAGTAAGGCAAGGTTGGTGCAATCAAACCATGGAGAGGGAGTCAAGTGCTTTCCATCTTCCATCCCACCAACATAATGAAGCCAACCAAACAAGCTATAAGTGCCCATCACACATATTGTCTTTCATTAGTCAAAAAACACTTTCGACACACTCAATACTAACCCTTTCTTTTCTTGGTATTCATATCTTACCGTTGGGGCTATGCTATGGCTGGAGGTTTATTCTTTTCTTTCCGCTGCATAATTCTTGAATTTTGTTTTATTGAGTTCAACATTATCTTGTATGACTCAATTTATTCAAGATCTTATCTTCTTATAGTTGTTTAGCATGTAAAGATATAATTCCGACATGAGCATCTGTAATTAAGCAATGCCCCAAAATTTAAATTGAAGAAAAAGCTTGAGAAAATAGAATGGTATGATGGAAGCAACAGAGAACACCATAAACCATAAGGAATATAATTTATCTTGAGGTGAATTGTTCTATTCGGTTCAATGGATGACAGGTTCAGATTGAGGGAGGAAAAACTAATATAACAACAGTAGTAAATGTAATATTCTAAAGATATCTAGAATGCAGTTTATTTATTGTGAGTTTCGGTTAGGATAGGAAACTGAACAGAAGAATAGTGCACAACACCTTTCCTAGTGACAGAATTTGTGTGGTAAAATGGAAATATGCAGAGTGTTTAACTAGTAGTACTTTGACCATAGGTTCTGATTAAATTATGAGGAATTCTAAGTTAAGTTATAATGGGATTAGACGTCTTTTGTTTTGCCAAATTAATGGGATTAGGCACTGAAAGAATAGGTAAACACAGAATTTATGGACTAGGGATAAATTCAGAAGAAATATAATATAATAGATATACATAAGAAAATACATTAAGATGGTATCTGCACTGATTGAAAAATCATATTGATAAAATTAATGAACGACCTCCAAATTAGATGGAATTTGATATTTGGTTCCCACACATGTCAAATAGTTGATCTGGAAAGTTACAGAAAATTCGGTACAGTGATGATATGATTTTTCATTCAAAATAGAATCTGCATCAGTGACAATATCAGATACAGTTCTAAAATGGTCCATTTGAAGGGCCAAAACCTGGAGCGTGGTGCTCAAATTCTAATTGAAGGTTACTTAGCCATATAAAAAGTTCTTTGTCAAATTTCAAGTAATTTGGATATGTTTTGCTACATAAACTAAGCCTAAATATATTAGAGTACGAAAATGGGACTAATCTGCACATTTTTAAAAAGTGATATGGTTTAAGTAACAAATTAATTTGTTTCTAGCCCAACTTTTTTCTGGCTATTATAGGACACTTTAAAGAATAAATCTGGAGATTTTGAGGATTTGGAATAGATAGGGTTTTTCTGTAAGTTAGCAAACAAAAAAAATTTAGGAGGAAATGACATTGTTATATATTTTGGAAATTTGTAGTCATGAAGTTTAGCTTTGTATCATTAGAAAATTTATAAGAATATTCTTTATGATAATTGATTACTCATATAATTCGATGATTTTAAGATAATTATAGAAGTCTATAGAAATATTTAAGACACTATTAATAAAAAGTTAGTTGATAAATTTGGTAAATAAGAATTTCTTCTCAAGAATAAGAATTTGATAAGTTTGATAATTCGTATAAACGCAGGACAAGGATTAATATCTATAGAAAGTACAACCAAACTCAAAGTAAATAATAAGGGCTTCTAATTTAGTTAAAACCTAGGAGATTTCGAAGTTAGAACTAAGGAACAAACAGAAATATTATAGTGTGTAAAATTACAAATGAAAGTGAAATTTATATGTAATTTTATTGAAATATTACAGATTGCCTTGAATGCTTGGAAAGAAGGTTATTTGAAGATGAATGACAAAACAAGTAGTTAGCTCCTCCCTTACTTATCTTGTTTCATTTTGAATATTTACAGATAGTTAGATACATGTATTTGTTATGGGTTTGGAATGTGCACTTGGGGACAAGGTAATCTCCATGTGTGGTAAATAATGGAATACTGAAGATGTATGCCAAAGATGGGTATCCAGACATATAAATCATTGATGTGTAATAGATCATGACACGAATAATGGATGCTTGAAGGTGCATTCCAGACATGATCATTCATTGAACATCGGTATGATATCATTGTAAAAGAAAAGTATCTAACAAGAAACTATACGAATGCAACTTTTCATGAAAAATTGTACTCCTCTGAAAATTATATCCATTCAAAATTTACATGAAAATATGACTATTGAAAAATAAACGTTTAAATATGAATAGAAACAAATAAAGATTTTATATATTTATTTAAATAAAATAAATAATAAAAATACAAAATAGAATTGTATTCTTTTGGAAATTATATCCATTCAAAATTTACATGAAAATATGACCATTGGAAAATAAATGTTTAAATTTGAATAGAAACAAATAAAAAATTTATATATTTATTTAAATAAAATAAATAAATAAATAATAAAAAATACAAAATAGATTAGAAATTTAGGACCATTGGATTTTTCTCAATCCAATGCACACGCACGTGGCACGTGCTAAGTTCTTTTAAATATAAATTATTTGATAGCACTTAATTTCTCTCTAATTTTCTAATTTAATGTGATTCAGAGAGCCACATATATAGGTTTTAAACACATTAGATTTATCCAATGTGGGACTTAGAAGCCTATCACAACTATATACTCTTTAACTTAGTTTTCTAAACTAACTATTTCCAAAAATATCTCACTTAGTTTAGAAAACTAAGTATCCTCTCTTTTTCATAAGGCTATGCTTAATGACAGGTATCTTTCAACTTGAACCTACCGTTAGTGTAAGTATTTCAAAGTGTTAACAAATTGATGGTTATATAAAGCATTGAACCACAATTCTTATATTTACACCAGAAATACCACACGTATAGTCTTATTTTTTAAATCCAAAAGTTTTCATAATGTTTGTAGCACTTATAAGGCCATGTGCTTCTCCTTAGGCTTTTTATGAACATTTCCAAGAATTAACCCTAAATTCTTGCTAGCTGCAACACCACTTATTATGTTCACATAGGTGGATTCGCTTAAGCCTTTAAGTCCTTCAGGCTTTCCTGAATCCATTAAGAGTTGTACACACCTTGAACACTTAAGTTCCTATGTTGTGTACTCAACCTAGAATAACTACTATATTTTCCAGTACACTTAGTCATGTATCAGTAACTTGTTCTTACCCATTGAACCTTTAAACTAGATTTGGTTTAGTTAAAGTTTCTATTATTGGTGACTCTATTTGAGGGGTTTTAATCTCATTCCTTTTGATGTTTTCTCTACAACATCTTTCATAGTCCTCTAGTAAAAGGATTTGCCAAGTTGTTACTTGTCATCACATATTGAATTGTGACTATTTCATTAGAAATCAATTGTCTAACATAATCATGCCTTAGACTTATATGTCTAGATTTACCATTATATACTTTGTTAAATGCCCTAGACATAGTTGCATCACTATCACAATGTAGAGAGATTGCTAGCATTGGCTGTGGCCACAACTTTATTTCTAATAATAAGCTTCTCAATGATTCTCCCTCTCTACATGCTGCTACTAAGGCAACAAACTCTGATTCCATTGTGGAATGAATTAAACATGTCTGTTTCTTGGAAGCCAATAAAATGGCTCCTACGACAAGAGTAAAAATCTAACCTGAAAGTTTTTTATTGTCACTTGCACTAGTTACCCAACTAGCACCAGTGTATCCTGTAACATCCCTAAATTAGTGATTTTAATATACGCTAAATTATTTAGGAGAAATAAAAAAGAATTAAACAAGAATAAATATGCATAGTTGAATCATTTAAAGAAAACAACCTAAAACTTAGTTTTAAGGCATAGGGACAAAATGGTCATTTTTGAAAAATGCTAAGGGAAAAATGTTAAATTTACAAGGTCAGGGGTAAAATGGTCATTTTTTAAGGTAAATTCATAAGGAGGGACATGTGACATTATCTTAACATGTATGGCCTGCGCCATAATAAAATATTGGATATCTGTAGGGTACACATCATAATAATATAGTAGATATCCGTAGGGCACACACCATAATAATATAGTAGATATCCATAGGGCCCACACCATAATTATATTTTAGATATTTATTATTTAAGATTAAATCACAACTGTTGGATTAAAAATATATGGTTAAATCTTAGCCGTTGAATTCTCTTTAAATACCCTATGCCTTACCCCTCTTATTCATACCATTCTTTTCATTCCTCCCCATACCCGTTTCACTCACTCTCACCTCTCTACTCCATGCTTAGGGCAAGAAGGAAGGAAGCAATTTTAAGAGAATTATAAGAAATGAGAGCATATCCAAGTAACATGATTTAGCATATTCTATGTTCTCTTCTTCTATTTTCCTTTTCTTTCTTCTTCTTCTTAAATGGTCTTCATGGTAATGTAAGGGTAAAAAAGGTATGGTGTGGAAATGTAGTTGAGTTTAGAACACAATATAATACTATATAACCAATCCCTTTTGGCCTATGGTCATTTATCTTAAAATTTTGTCACTATGACCTTCCATGAGCCCATTCAAGGTTTAAGAAGGATCGAATTAGAGAATATTAAGGCTAAATAGATATTTTGAAATATCTAAGGAAATATTATGTAAGTTATAACAACTTTAGGATAAGACTATTGATGTGTGAATTTTCTTATGCATTATGTATCCTTGCATAAATATTTTGTTATTCATACACTATAATTGCTTATGTTATTGTGCATTTCAACTTTGTATGATGGGGTGACTATATGGTTGTTTGAGAAGAGAACTACTCTTTGTGAGAGTAAATTATTCTTGTACATTGTACTTATTGATAGTTTAGAATCCCATTTGATAATGGTTGGCTATGCCGCCTTAATATATATTGTGAATCATGGGTAATGGTTGGCTATGCTGCTTTAATATATATTTGTGAATCATGGGTAATGGCTAGTTATACTGCCTTAATATATATTGTCAATGAATTCCTTAGCAAGGTATTATATCCCATTAATCCTGTAATTAATGGCAAGTTATACCGCCTAAATGATTATAGGAAAAATGGTGTTATTACACTTCTTAGGCCACAACTTGAATTATGAGATCAATGGTAGGTTGTGCCACTTAAAGGGTCCCAAGAAATCAAGAGAGGACAAGAATGTATCCATGCTAAGAATATCTTAAACTAAATTAACACCAAAGGGATTCCTGATTGTTATAAGAACATCAATGTTCAAAAGAAATCTTGATAATTCTCTCTCAAACTAATCTTTGTGTCACAAGAATGCATAAATTTTACTAGTTTTTTTTCAAGTTTTGAGTAAGTCCTTAATATTAGGCCTAAGTTTGATAGGCTTAATTACCCTTTTCCCAGTTTTGTTGAATTATCTATACAGATGTATGAACAAATAGATATATGAACTTTCGTTATTTGTAATTATACTATTATGTTTTAGACATTCTAATGCATTTTTAATAAATATCACTTTATAATTTTTTTAATTGAAATGTATAATAAATTCTATAATATAGGTGTTACATATCCCTCCAATGTACTGGAAAATTATTATAAAATAGTCCTATATTAGATGTCTTCTTTATGTATCCTAGAACTCTAGCAATTCCTTTCCAATATTTTGAATTAGGATTGCTTGTATACCTATAAAGTTTGCAAATAGCGAAAGAAATATCTGGTCTTGTACAATGCATAACACACATTAAATTGCCAATGGCACTAGCATACTCAACTTGTGCAACTGATTTGTTAGTGTTTTCTTTTAAGTTCTATGAATAATCATAAGGTGTGCTTGCCTCCTTTATGTTTAAGTGTTGAAATTTAGTTAACACTTTCTCAATATATTGAGATTGATTCAAGGCAAAACCCTTACTATGTCTTGTTACTTTTACCCTTAAGATTGTATTTACCTCTTTAAGATCTTTCATTTTAAATTTTAAGGATAAAAACTTCTTAGTATCATTCACAGCAACTATATTTGTCCCAAAGATAAGCATATCATCCATATATAAGCATATGATAACACCATACTCATTTGTAAATTTTGAATATGCACACTTGTTAGCATTGTTATGCCTAAAACCATGAGATAATATGACTAAATCAAATTTTTCATGCCACTGTTTTAGTGCTTGTTTCAAACTATATAATTACCTAACCAACTTCCATACTTTCTTTTCATTTCCAAGTAGTACGAAGCCTTCAGATTGTTCCATGTAAAATTCTTCTAATTCACCATTTAGCAAGACTGTCTTAACATCCATTTGATACACAAACAAATTATTAAGTGAGGCTAAGGTTAATAAAACCCTTATGGAAGTTATCCTTGCAATTGGAGCATAAGTATCAAAATAATCAATCCTTTCTTTTTGCCTAAAACCCTTAGCCACCAACCTTGCTTTAAAAGCTTGTATTGCACCATCTGTATGATATTTTCATCTAAATATCCATTTACAACCTATAGGTTTTGATCCTAGAGATAAATCTACCAATACCCAAGTGTTATTTGATAAGATTGAATCCATTTAATCATTAGTAGCTTCCTTCCAAAAATTAGCATCTCTTGATGCCATGACTTTACTATAAGTTTTGGGATCTTGGTCTATATGCAATAAAATGGGTATTTGACTTATAACACTTTCCCTACTACCTTCAACTAAGAAAACGATAGATTGGGAAGAAATAAAATTAAAGTCTAAATGTTTTTCTTTTCTTATTCTTTGACTCCTTCTATGTTCAATTTCAGTTTGAGATACCATTACTAAATTTTTAGGAGATGTAAACCACTAGTTACTTCCTTATGAACTATTTCTACAGTGTCATTAATAAATTTATTTTCAAAGAATTCTACATCTTTAGATCCTACAATTATATTTTATTCAACATCTAAGATTCTATATGCTTTTGAGTTTTTTGCATATCCCATAAAAACATATTATAGGGCTCTTGATTTGATTTTGGTTCTCTTTGGTTCTGGGACTTTGTAAAATGTTAAACACCCTTAAAATTTAAAGTAGTTTAAATTTGGCTTTCTTCCTTTCCATAACTCATAAGGCAAAAGTTTTGACTATCTTTGAAGGTATTCTATTTAATACATGATTAGCAACCAATAATGCTTCTCCCTATAAATTTCTAGGCACACTGGCACTTAGAATCATGGTATTTTTCATATCTACTAGTCTTATATTTTTTTCTCTTTAACAAACCATTTTGTTGTGGGGTGTAAGGAGCACTAGTTTGATGTACTATACCATTGCTTTCACAAAACTCTGTAAAGAAATATTCTCCACCTCTATCACTTCTAAGTATTTTTATTTTCTTTTCTTTTTCATTTTGTACCATTGACTTGTAGTATGTAAACATTTCAAAAACTTGATCCTTGGATTTCATTAAACACACATGTGTATATCTTGAAAAACTACGAATAAAAGTAATATAGTATCTATTTCCTCCTCTATTCAACATGTCATTTAATTCACAGATATCAGAATGCACTAGTTCTAAGATTTCAGAATTTCTTTCTATAGAATGAAATGGTTTTCTTGTCATTTTAGCTTGTACACATATTTCACATTTATTATTAATTTCATTTTCACATGTGATCAAACCATGTTTTGACATATACTATAAAGTTTTATAATTAACATGTCCTAATCTACCATGTCATAAACAAAAAGAATGATCAATAATGTAAGCAGAAACTGAATATTTATTAATAATGCTTAACTTAAACATTCTATCACAAGATTAACCTTGCCCACAAATACTTCATTCTTAGAGATTACAAGTTTGTCAGACTCTAAAACTGCCATTAACCCTTTCTTACATAACAGATTTGTAGATACAAGGTTCTTCCAATTTTTCTGGAACATGAAGAACATTTTGCAGTTTTAACTTCTTTCTAAAAGTGAATTATAAGTCTATGCTACCCTTGCCAAGTACTTTTGTTGTATTTTCATTGCCCATAAGAACTTTTTGTCCTTGTTCTGTAACATCATAATTCTTGAACTAATTCTTGTCATGACAGACATGAATCGTTGCTCTAGAATCGTACCACCGATTAAAAGACTTAGTAGTGGCAGCTATGTTTAACTCAAAGATCATACTAATATGCAATTTAGAGACCAGATCAACAATCTTAATAGATTCAGTCTCAACCACATGTGTAGTATTAGTATTTCTACTTCTATGCCTTTTTTAGTATTTGCAATCCTTTATGAAATATCCTTTCTTTCCACAGTGAAAACATGACTTTGTTGTCTTGTACTGTTTTCCAGAATTAGTGGTAGCATACTCCGGGTTCTTCCTTTTTGTTCTTCCTAGAATGGCTCTGGTTTTGATTTTTTGCATCCACAAAATTAACCTTTGACGCATATTTGTATGCTTTCTTTGTAAAATATGTATTTCTTATTCAATACGTAAATGCTTCAGAATCTAGTTTAAAGTGAAACTTTCTATGTTATGGAACAATTTCTTTCTATGATCATGCCAACTTAGGGGTAACTTTGCAATGATTGCCCCCACTTGCACAAATTCATGAATGCCAATTCTGATATTTTTAAGTTTACAAAAAAAACTTTATAGATCATGAACTTGGTCTAGAACAGGTGCAGAATCATGTAATTTGTAGTCAAAATGTTGCATGATAAGAAACTTATCTATTCCCTGCTTCTTTGCATTGTATTTGGCTTCAACAGTATTCCAGATTTCCTTTGGAAATGTCAGAGCTAAGTAAAGATCATATAGACAACTGGACAATGTGTTCAGAATATGATCACAACATAAAACTTCTTTCTTAGTCCTCTTTCTGCTTATGCCTTTACTTGTTCTCATTCATTATTACTAGGAATACCAAATGGAGCCAGTACAAGATCAAGCAAATATAAAATCTTTATGGTAGTGAGTAGGAACATCATTTTATCCTTCCATCAACTGAAATTTTTTCTGTTAAATCCATCTAGTTTGATGAAATCTTGGTTCATGACTTTGAAAACAGATTCTTAGGCAGTCTCCATCTTAAAAAATATCACCTTAAGATTGTAAAAGAAAAGTAACTAAGCAAAATATAAATAGACGATGAACGTCTAGAAATGTATGTTAACCACACTGTCCTTAAGGTGATATTTACCCCTACTTAGTTTGTTGCAGGGTTAATGGCAAATCACACATAGGAGTTATCCTAAGTACGTAAAGATTTATAGACAGTAACTTCTATAAATCTCTCTATCAAAAACTTTGGAATAAAATAGAGTAGAATGTTTGAGAGAAGAAGAAGATTTATATTCTTATATGAATACAACTCTTCATGAAATGTTGTATTCCTAAAAAAAGTTGTACTCCTCTGAAAATTATATTGGCTTAAAATTTAAATGAAAATATGACCATTGGAAAATAAACATTTAAATTTGAACAAAAAATAAATAAATAAATAATCAAAAATACGAAACAAATTAGAAATTTAGGACCATTGGATTTTTCTTAATCCAACGCACACACACACACACCACATGTTAAGTGTTAAGTGCTTTTAAATATAAATGATTTAATAGCACATAATTTTCCTCCAATTTTCTAATTTAATATATGCTGTGGATAACCATATATATAGGCTTTAAACATATTAGATTTATCCAATGTGGGACTTGAAAGTCTATCACAACCACATACTCTTTAACTTAGTTTTCCAAACTAACTATTTCCAACAATCACTATATAGTTAGGGATATGAAATGTGATATGGTCATCACAAGGATGGACATCTTATATGAATGACCTTTAAAGTACTAGTGAAAGTCTCTTTGGCTGGTACAAGATTGTCATGAGATAGTGTTTTGAAACTTAGGACCAAAGGTAATTACCATTTGTATTTCATATGTATGGGACCAAAGATACATCTCGTAGTAACCTTGTATGTATGATTTACATTTTGAATGTGATTTATTATTATGTATGATAAGTAAGGGTTAGGAATGAAAGTTTTTTTACTAAACTACTTGCTAACTACTTAGACGTAAAGTCTTACTTTTCTTTAACTCAATTTCTAGATGAACCTGGGCAGTTTACTAAAGTATAGTCAACCAAAGAATTATTTGCTGCGATAAAGTTAGTTGAAGAATTAGAATAGTTATGTCTAAGCTAAAGACTAGAATTGTGTATTATATGATATATATGGAATGTACTCAATACTTTTATTGTAATATTGAAAATATTGTATTCTATGTGTTTTGATATTAGTAGTTAGAGATATGGTTCAAATAATTTAGACTCTTGGTTGAGTTGCTGATCAAAATATAAAAGAAGTATCTAACCTAAGTCTTCCTAAACTTAAATAATTTAGTTGATTAATGTTCATCAAGAGTTATATAAGGAAGGATGTCACAATCTACATAATTGTTTTAAGTGTTTTCAGTATGTCTTCTTGGCATACTTTTATGATATTATCATAACTTCTAATGTTGTCACTAATATGACTTTGAAAATTTGCATTGCTTCATCTGATGGAGTTTCCGCATGATTAGTATTTCTAATTGTTCCTCGTTTTGTCTAGTTTTAGGGAAAATAAAAAATATGTTGATTAGACTTTGTATGAAATATTTATACTTTGTTTAGTTAAACATGTTTTGTTTTTCATAATGCTATCCAATCTAATTTTTAAGGTCACATTGTTTCATTTTCCATAAAGTTTTTTAGTGAAAATTTCATGGATTTTTTAGCATGTTATTTTGTGAATTAGGAACACTACTTGGTAGTAATTTAGGCATGGATTATAATTCATGCAACATTTATATCTCAGTCTATTCTAAAAGCATCCTAGTTGCACTTCATTAAGCAAATTCCATTTTCTTGATTGGTGATTAGCATGTATTTATTTCCTTTTCTTCAATTGTTTCGAATATGAGTTTTATTTGTTATTTATAACATAATATTGAATTTTAAGTATGGGGCATATATACATATACACACAGAGAGTTTATTATAAAAACTATTTTAGGTGATTCTAGTTATATGTGATCATGTACCATTAATTAGCACAAGATAATTGAGTGCAACCTTGCAAATTATCATACTCCTTGTGTCAATGACCAAAATTTTGAACTCCATCTAGCTTTGGAATATAAAGTGGGCAATATTGCTTTCTAAGCAACAAATCCTTCTCCAATTTGGATTTTCATTCTCTTGTTTTTCTAATATTTTGCTATTTCTTTTGTTTTGTAGCTATTTACAAGATATTATTGGCCTATATATTTGATCTTATTTGTATTAAGCTACATGAAATGACTTTGTACTAAGAGAAGGAATTTACCATTTTCTCGTGTTCCATATGTCTTAAGAATATTGATGACAATGTTAACTTTTAAGTTTGGGGGTAGTATAGGAATGGTTTTTTATTTCATTTTGAAATAAAGATTTAAAATTTATGTGCTCAATTGTCTATATTTTTGTTGAAAGTCATTGAAAACTTTTCAAAGTTTTAGCTTGATTATTCTCATTTGGGGACTTTAAAGGCCAATTAACTATATTGTTTGATTGTCTTTTTCTTTTTCTTGGATTTGATTGGACATGTATGAAATGACTTCATTGTAGCTAGTAAATGTCAAGCAAGAAAACTATTGAATGTCATTAATTATTAGCTTTACTTTTAATTGATTGATCTATCCACAAATTGAAATTAATTGTGCATGTTTACCATGCATAGGATACATTATTTTTTTTTCTTTTGGATAAAAACACAACTTAGGCAAGAAAATGAGAAATTATGGTGGGCGTGTGAAAAAGGTTTTATGGGTTTTCCAAATTCTATGGAGTCTTCTGAAGTGTTTTCTCCACCTAACCTTAAAATCCAAGTGGATTATACCAATAATGTAGTCCCCAAATTTGTGCAAGAATGCATGGATATCTTGGCCAATGACCTAAAGAGCGGAGAGATTATGGTGAGCCTCTAAATGGGGTTATTCTGACCATAGGAGAAAACATAATTATGAGCTCTAGGCCCGTTGTTGACTGCCAGTAGTCTTATTTAGTTATCCACTGCAAAATGTGTTGAAGAGCTATTCCCATTCCTTGGTGCTTACTATGGCCACGCTAGAAGGTCTATTTTCAGTCTCTGACATAAGAGCCATTTAGCTGAAGTGAGGCATGCGCAAGTTGTGATAGGCCCATTTAGCTTCAAGTTCTTGTATGTCAAAGGACCAAGTTCCATCCTTGGTCCATAGGGCTGAGTCCACTTGTATCATTAGTGAGGTAAACTCCTGCAAATAGACCTTTCTTAGGGGAGTGCTTGGTAAGAGTAGCCAAATGGAGTTGTCGTCAAACCTCCTGGATAGTTTCAGTGGGGTTTAAGGTTAGCCTAAAGTGAATGATGCGATTACAGGTTGTCTAGATAGTGTAAAGGAGGACCATGATGTAGGTGGTGAAGTGGATTCAGGATCTATAGATGGTTTAGGGCACATTGAACCAGTCATATAGCCAAAGGATAAAGTCCTAGTTGTCTAACTGGTCTACATGGAGCCTAAACGAGATGACAAACCAGAGGGCCTAAGCAAAGTTGCACTAAAAGAAAAGGTGGTTGATGGTTTCAAGCGCATTAAAGCAGAAGGGGCACTCAAGGTTAACTTAGAGATGGTGGTTGTTTAGAACTTCACCTATTGATATAACTTTATGCAAAAAGTTTCCATAAAAATAGGGGAATTCAGAATGGGAGGCATACCTTCCACAAGAGAGACTAATCATAGGTAAAGGAAAGTTTAACTGTTTGATTGCCAAACTGTATCCTTCTTTAACAATGTATTGTCCCCTTTTTGAAATTGCCCAGATAAGCTTGTCCTTTTACCCGATGATGGAGAAAAGGGTAGCGAAAATTTGTTGGGCCTCAAGTGGGTTGTATAAGAGGCTTAGAGTGTTTTAGTCCTATCCTACTCCTTGTAGGAGTATTAGGTCACTTACCTTAATGTTCAGGGGTGATAGTCATCATCATGGGAACCTAAAGTCTATGGGAGATGTGGATTGAACTGCCATCCCCCACATTCCATTTGAGGTGATCTATGACCATTTGTTGGGCTTTTAATATTCCTCTGCATATCCATGAGGTGTTTGTACAAAGTTAGAGATAGGAGGTCAAGCTGTCAACAAATTTTTAGGTTAAGTTAGCACACAGCAAAGACTTATCTTCCTAAGCAATGATTCTTTAAGTCTGTTTTATGAGTAGGGCCACATTAAAGGAATAGGCAATCCTAGTACTGAGACCTCCATTAGCCTTGCTAAGCTGGAAAGCATTCCTGTTAGCTAGGTGCATGCGTGATCCTTGTTTAGATGATCCCTTGAAGAAGTTAGCTAGTTTTAAATCTATTTAGCCGTAGTATATTTTAGGAAGGCTAATGCAATAAAGCTCATACGTAATAGAGGAATTAATGACTGACTTGATGAGGGTTGGCCTGCCTATTTGGGATAGAAGTTTAGCTTTCTATGCTTGGAGTCTTCTGTCCACCTTATCCATAATTTCTTGAAAGATGTTAGTTTTCTTCTTCCCTAGATCGATGTCGTATCCCAAGTATTTGCCAATATGGCTCTTGTATTTAATCCTAAAAATGCTTGTAAAGAACTTCTTGAAACATCTAAGAGTGTTGAGGCTAGACACCATTGAGGATTTCTACTTGTTAATTATAAGGTCTGACATGTTGTTGAAGGTGTCTAACATATTCTTGATAGAGGCACAAGCCTCTGACTTAGCTTCGAAGAAAAGTAGGGTGTCGTTTGCATACATAAGATAAGTGAGGGGCTTCGCATTTCTCAAGATTCATACTCCTCTACAAATCCCTTTTCTTAGGTTTTCTTTAATCATGTACGATAAGACATTGGCACAAATAATATAGATATAAGGGGAGAGGGGGTCTCCTTACTTAATACCTTTTCCTAGTTAGAAAGATTAAGTTCTTTTGTCATTGACCTTGGCTTGAAAGGACACTGTGGAGTCCATTTTGTTGGGAATCCCATTCTCAACAATATAACATGTAAAAAGGACCAAGATAAGATGTTGAAAACCTTTGAAATATCCAGCTTGAGGGCACACTTTCGCTTCTTAGTCCTTTTTCAGCATTTGATGGTGTGCATCACGTATGAGGTAATGAGTACATTGTCCGTAATTAGTCTACCTTTCATAAAGGCACTCTGGTTAGGAGTTATATAATCCCCCAAGATGTCCCTGAGATGATTGTTGACCACTTTAGATATGATTTTATAAGCCACATTGTAGAGGTTTATTGGTCTGTAGTCTTTGATTGTTTGGGGAATGGTGCCCTTTGGAATGAGTGCAATAAGGGATTTGTTCACACAACGTGGAATGAAACCACTGTCAAAAAATTTTTATGTCATGCTATAGACCTCGTTCTCAACTATATCCTAATAAGCTTGGAAGAATTAGGCATTTTAACTGTCTGGTCCAAGCGCACTATCAGGGTTGAGGTCAAAGACTACTCACTTAATCTCTGGGTGGTTTAGAGGGATATTGAGTTTATTGATATGCTCCGAGGAAAGAATCAGGATGTTGATGTTGGATAGGGATCTCAGGTTGTCTTCAACTGGAGTTTGCCTGTGTATTGAATAGGTATCCTTAAAGTATTTAGTGATGTAACTTTCTATAAAACCTTATCAGTCATGATATTATCCTTATCATTCTTTAGCGAGAGGATTCTCCTTTGTGTCCCACACTCAGAGACCACTGTATGGACGTATTTTGTATTTCTATCCCTTGATCATCCAGGATCGCTTCACTCTTTGTGCCCAAAGCATTTCTTCACAATCGTAAAGGAACTTTAGATTTTCCCTGATTTCTCTTTCCCTCTTAGAGTGGGGACCACTAGGAATATCCAACTGAATTCATTGTATGTCAGTTTCAAGTCCTTTTAATTTTGTTAGGTAGATTCCCAATGACATTGGAATTCCAATGTGTTGTGCAGTCCATGTCCTGCTTAGCATACATTGTAAGATGAAGCCCGGGAATCCTATACTATTTGTACACCAAGAATTCTAGATAGTCTTCCTGCAATTCGGATACTCAGTCCAAAAGTTTTCAAATATGAAGTTTCTCGATTTGTCATTAAGGCTGTAGGGATTTGCTCTCAACAAAACTGGGGAGTGGTTCAAAGTTACAACTAGGAGGATGGTGAACATAGTACTAGGTAGAGTTAAAATCAAGGTTGCAAATAGCCTTATCTAAACAAGTACATACACAACTCTTATCCTTTTGTTATTAGTCCACGAGTACCATTAATTGTGTGGCAATAAATCTATGAAACCATATTCTTTAATTAGGTTAGAGAAGGTTGAGGCTTCAAGTAGTATATAACTATTACTAAGTTTATCATTGCAGTGCAATACTCAATTGACGTCTCCAATGAATAGCCATGGCATGGTAATGTTAATTACTTGGGAATGGATCCAGTTTAAGAGAATGCCCGATGTTGCTCCATAGGAGGGCCATAGATGAAAGAGATGTTGACATGGTGCAAGCTTAAGGTAGTGGCAGTGTGTATCTAGTTAGGGGAATTGTCTAAAATTTGGATGTCAAAGTTGTCACAAGTGGCAAGGGCAAGGGCAAGACTACCCTTTTTGCCCAGGGAGTCAAGGCCAAAGACATTGGAATAACCCAAAAATCTAAGTTCATTTACAACTACATCAAGAGATAACATAGTTTCTACAAGGAAAATAGCATTAGGAACATATGTACAAATAAGTCTTTTAAGTCTTTGAAAAAACCACGGTAGTTCCAGCATATGAAACTCATGGCGCCAAAGGAAGCTTTGCATAGGTATCTTCCCAAACCTTTTTGGATCTGTTGGAGTCAAGGCCTGTGGAGTCTCCAATGTCCTTCGATACTGGTTAACTATCTTCGGTCTCTTGGACTTTTCATAGTCGTTATGCTCTCTTTTACGTTTTCTTCCCTTTATGGCTGTCATGAATTCCTTGATTGTAGCATTGGATTTATCTCCCTGGTCCTCAGGTTCCTGACCAGGGGTATCACAAGTACCACAAGTTTCATCTTCAGGTTGTTCCATACTAGGGGTTCATGCAGCAGGCTCCTTCTCTTGTTCATCTAAATGGATCTCTTTGTTTGCCAATGGAGGAGAAGTTGACTGCTGAAGGTGGTGTTCAGATAGGTCCTAACAGCAATTTCCATCTTGTCACATAGGTAGGCGAAGAACGGCCATTGCCATATAAATTGTGGGACGGTGGTTTCCAAGCTGGGCCAGAGCTACAACTTAATGAGACCAGGCTCTTCAAGTTTGGATACGACTCCAAGGTTCTGAGTGCACTCGTCTGCCTCCTGCATCTCTTGAATCCTTTGAATGAAGCTCCACCATGAGCTCAGGGTTGTGAGTTTAGCAGTGTGGTGTGGGTACTGGTGAATGGCTACTTCATGGGTTGTCGAGAGAAGAGTTTTCAGTTCCCTGCAACTACAAAAAAATGTCCAAGGGAGGTGTAATTAGCAAATGAAATAAACATTCCTTTATGATGCTTCCAGGACTCATCGTGATTGGGGCCAGGGGTTTGGACACATCATAGATGAGTAGTTACTCATCTCCTGGGATTCAGGTAGATCCATATGGGCCTCAGGATTGGTACTGTCTGTTTATCTCTCGGGGTAGGGGATATCGATAGTGAGGTTGAGGTATACATCTTCTTCATTTAAGAATCCAAGATTTGGTTGAGCCTAAAGGAATGGGACCTCGAATGGATCCCAAAAATCATCTTCCATGAGGCAGGTTGCCGGTAGAGGGGACCACTCTATGTCTACTGTAAGGTTGTTTGAGCCGAAGCCCGAAAGGTGGCCATGCAGGGATTCCATGCAGACGAAGTGCATGTGTTCTGGTTAAGTTACACTTTGGCTTCTCATGTCAGGTCTCTGTTCCTGGTGACCTAGTGTGTCTGGGCTCTCTCTCGTTGGGTTTCCATCTACCTTTTCAGACGCGTAAGGCGACGGGGGAGGGTTCGGATCCGATTCTTTTGATAAGTTAGACGAGAAGGACTCGTCATTGGTGCTAATAACGTTACTAGGTTGTTGAAGGTCCTGATTATTGTCCTCTGCTGCTTCTCCGTCCCTCCCATGCAACGTGAGGAAGCTTCCATCTTCACCTTCATGCCAACAGACTTTTGTGGTGCTCCGTAGGTCTCGTTTTTTCTTGAAAATAAGATAGCTCGTGCACCATAGGAAACCGATGGTCGTGAATGAAGTCTACTTCACATTTGCTCTGTATCTATTGTCGAAGGGTTTCTTGTGCTGTAAGGGTTCGCTCTGGTTCCCAATCACAATCTTTCACTGTGTGATCGAGTTTTCCACACCGCTGGCAGCGACAGAAAACTCGTTCGTAGCGGCATTCAAACCATACTCTCTAGTCTTTGTCTAGACGAACTCGGATCGCCATGAGCAGAGGTAGCGAGTGGTCAACCAAGCAGTGTACTCTCATGAAGCGAAGGTTTTTGCAAAAAAGGAAGCCTCCTTCCACGTCCTTGGGCTCTCCGACGAGGTGACTGAGAACTTTTGTCATTTCCTCGTTATGATACTCTAACGAAAGCCCCAAAAATTGAACCCAGAGGGCTGCCCGATGTAGAGTTATTTCCCGAATGATCATATTCGGCTTCCAGTGGTCGACAATGAGAAGCATATTCATCACCGACCATGGACCATTGTTGAGGATGAAAATTTGATCTTCCTCGTTCTGAAACTCGATCAAGTATATGTTCCTTTCGCGACCGAGGACTCTGAATTAGTCCTGCAGCTTCCTTGCACCGTGAAGAGCATAGTTGAGTCTGTGAACCGGCGGAGTTTTCTGGTTCACTAGAATTGCAAGAATGCAAGTTTTCCAGAACTGACGAGCCGTATGGATACTGTTCTCAGCGAATCTAAGGTAAGGGTCGTATCAGGGAAGTCAGGTCCTATAGAGCAACTCTCTGACTACTGGAACCCTCTGGCCAATTGAGCAGATGTAGAGCAGTGCAATGGATAAGATTTGGGTGAGTTTAATCCACAGGAAGCCTAGAAGGAAGAGACCGATTATGCTCGTAGAGAAAAGCAGAAGAAAAAGGCGCTCTAAGAGTCGGATAAGCATGAACGAGGGTAATGAATTGGAGTTGCCAATCAGGGGCGGGGGCTTAATAGACAATGGTGTTCATTGACGATGGAATGACTCTACAGCTTCCATCTAAGCCATTTGTTGATAAGGTGAGCCGGTGAGGAGGGCCAATGGGATGGTCGTAAGCTGGGTGGGGGGAGTTGCGTGCCGCCAGCCAAGGAGTCTATTCTGGAATGATTAAGGGAGGCGTAGAGTTATCTTGCCGTAGAGGAGTTACTATCGCGCTTGCAATGTGACGGCAAGAAAAGACAAGGAAATGGAAAAGCAGGGCCACCTAATGGGGGAAATTCTCTCACTAGATGAGTGTTTCTCTTTCCAACGCTCGGATAATTATTTGTCAGTACATTACTGTTTAAATGTAGGATATGTGAGCTGATTCGTAACATCTTGAACCTAGATACTAGGACTTGTCTTCAATCTCTCGAGTTGAAATCCTAGTTCGAGTCCTTCTCAATGATTTGAGCCATTTAACCTTTATTTGTTCTATGTATCATTAGTACCCTTTTAAGCTTCTAGCCCGAAAAATATGGTTTACACCCTTTTCAAGGATAATCTTTAAGCAATATGTTTTCTTGATTTGGAAAGCTTATATTAGGATAAATAAGGTTAGATTGATACATATATGTCAGCAGAGTGGTAACCAAAAAAGAACGAGAAGATTGTCAATACTTGAGAGACATGCAAATTTGTTATGAGAATAACGATTTTTACTTGTTTTAATTAATTTGAATCATTAAGTTTTCTTTGTGACAAAAGCAAAATAGATGATAAGAATAAGAATAGTAAAAGGAAAAGATTTTTGTATGACTTAGATCGAGATCTAAAATTTGGAGGTATAAAAAGGAAAAGTAAGACAATAAAAATTTGTCCTTGTAAAATGCAAGTTCATCTACCTTAGCAACTAAGTGAGTGAAGTCATAAAAGCTTAGACAAATGCAACTAGGAGGGCTAGCCTTTAAGATTTTAGGTTAAGAGTCTTAATGTACTTAGGACTTGATGTAGGAACATGTGAATACCCTAGGTTGAGCCATAGGTTGATCAAGATACCAAGCGAGGCCCATAGTCTTATTAACCTGCTTATCTTATAATCAAACATCCCACTAGAAGTCAGATATTGTAAAACTGATCATTTTCTTAACTTTGTCGAAGTGTTAGACCGCCCTTAGGTTAGATTTATTTCTTAGTTGAGCAGGTTAGTCTCCTCTATGCCTTTGCCTTAAGTTCTAGTGTTTAGTAACCAAGGAAACCTACAACACTAGATAGGTCTATTTCCTTAATTTCTATGAATATTTTCCCTTTAAGCTAGATTAACCCTTGCGTAAATTGCATCTACCATGTGGGATCGATACATGCCACTATAAAGATTTTTGCAAGTGATCATTGATTCTAGTTTGTGCTTCTTCTTTTTTTTTTTCTGCTCAACATTTACCACATCTTTTTATAATGCATTTCTCCTTATTCACAACCATGCATGATCAATGTCTCATAGATGCAAGAGATAATGTATTACTTTCCAAACCAATCATTTTTCCACTTCCTATTGGCCTTCCTGTTTGGGATAATGATGTGGGCATAGTGGAAGCATTTCTAACATTGGAGCCATTAGAAGGCAAAATGGATAATTTACAATGCTAGTTAGACCAATTACAAGATTGAGGGTAAAGAGGATAATGATTGGATTTGGAAATTTGGCTAAGTCTTTTATTGAAGTGATTCATGAAGAATTATTAAAGGAAGAGAAGGCTAAATCAAATGGAAAGGAATTAAAGATGAACAACCTAAGATTTTAAGCAAAGCTTATGAGAATTATATATGCAAGGCCAAGTCAAACGAAGACAATTGAATAGGAAAACAAACATTGTTTCTTTTCTTCTTTTGTGAAGATTGTGTTCTCTATATCGCTTATGTGAGTCTTGCTTCAATACTTCTAGTTGCAAAAGAAATTTGATATCTTACCAAAGTAGTTTGTTTATTTTGTGGTGATTTCAATTCTTATTTTTTCAAACCTTATTATCTGTGTTTCTATGAACAAGTTTTTTAAAGATTCAATAGGGCAAGGATTGAGATTGATTGTTGCTTGAATCATTTTGTATGTTAGCATTTTAGTCTCTTTAGCTTGCAATTCTGCATCAGATAAATTATATTTACTTAAGAGCTAATATTCTTCACAAAAAAAAATGTCAATAAAAGGGATAGTTGTTACTAAAAGTAGGTATTTCATTAATATATATTGTTTCATGACAGCAATTCCAACCTAATGGCCAAGAGCCAACCATGAACAACCAAAGAGACACAAATACAGAAAGCAACCTAGGGAGAAACCTAGTTAGTAGGATGGTTACGTTGCATAACAAAAAGAAAGGTGGAGTGGTCTCGAAGATAATGTGGCAATGACTAGGATATAACCATTAAAGGTTGCTAAGACTAGGGATGTTTATGGGTTAGGGCGGGTTGAATTTGAATAAAATCTAAGACCCAATTTTGTTATATGACTAGGTCAAAATTTCATCTTAAGACCTGGCCTTACTTGATTAGAATAGGTTCATAATTATACTGGGTTAGGTCTAATTAAGTCGAGTCAAGTCTATTTTTTTTATTTTTTTATTTTGAATTTTGTAAAAAAATTTTATTAAGAAAAATAACTTTTTTTCTTTAAAATAAAAAAGAGATTGAAAAAGTTTTAAAATTAGAAGTGGAATGAGTTAAAAAAATTAGTAAGTAATAAGTAATGACTTCATTACTAAACTTCTTGCTTCAAATGGATTCACCACTGTTTTAGTAATTGTGGATAGACATACAGAAGTGGCCCATTTTAGAGCTCTGAAAGCATGATATGCATTCACATAAGTAGCTTAATTACTTGTAGGCATAATCGTCAAGCTATTGGATTTCCTAAATCAACAGTCTTTGATCACGATCAAATCTTCATGAGTAATTTTTGGAAACAACTACTCAAATATTATAGGACCAAACTGAGTCACTTCTTAGCATATCACCCATAAAGTGATGGCCAATCAAATGGCGTGAATAGGTGTCTTGCAGTAATATTTAAGAGCATTTGATCATTCCATGCCCAAGCAAAGTTGGTGGTACCGTCCTTGGGAAATCTAATACAACACAAGTCATCATTCATCTTCAGTTAAATCCCCTTACAAGGCTGTGTATGGTTATGCACCCCCAATGGATCCAAACTATATTCACTTTGCTAGAAAGACTAGATACCAAAGCAAAATTGCAACACCAATGATACAGAGCCTAGCATTGCATGAAGAAACAAGCAAATAAGGTCGAAAGAAAAGACATTCAAAGTAAGATAGTGGGTCTAAATCAAGCTTCATTGATTCATACGACCATTGTTAAAGGCTAAGAAGAATTTTAAGTAGGCAAAACGTTATTTTAGACCTTTCTCCATTTATCCACTGAATAAGTGATGTTGCTTACGAAGTGGGATTATCCCCATGTCCATATTCAAGATTTCTTTCTTTACATGACTCTTTTCAAGGAACATATTAGACCTATACTTGATAACAGCATTAGGGTAAGGATGGACACATCACAACCAGATGGACCTTATTCCTTCGTTAGTTCTGGCAGAGCATGTCATACTTGGGGATGGTTACTTGAAGCAACAGGTCTTTATCTAATAGGCCGATTAAACACCAGAAGAAGCTACATGAAAAAAGGGGTCCATCATTAAATAACTATTTCCAGACTTACACCTTGAGAACAAGATGAATTTTAATGGGAAATGCCTTGATAGCAATACCAACAAGGGATGAAAACCAATTTTTAAGACCTAGCCAACCCAATTTGATCATATTAGGTCAGGTTGCAATTAAAAAAAGAAACATATTAATTTAACCGGACTAGGTCTCGAATTTACTCAAAACATGGCCTAGTTTGATATTTTTTTATATTTAAAATATTATTGTCTATAACTTTTTATTTTATTTATCATAAAAATTTTAAAATATTTCTTTTCAAATATTAGTTATTTTCCATTCTATTTCTTTTTTTATTCCAAATCTTAGCTTTTTCTATTTTTTTTCTTTAACAAATTGCAAACTTAAACTTAATATATAAGAAAGAAGAGAACATTCAGCCTAACCTGGTTAAGTAGGCCTAATCTTTAACCAAGCCCATGGATATTGAAAAATTAACTCAGTGACAAACAAAGCTAGATCCGTTTAAACCTTGCCCGTTAACACCCCGAATACCAACGGAGTGGACCAATACCCAACCATGAACAAACTAAGGAAAGGAGCAAAACAGCAGAAGAGCCCAGGAAGAAACCCAACTAGTGCGATGATTACATTGCTTAACGAGAAGAAAGGTCAAGTGATCCTGGAGATAATGTGGCAATGGCTAGGATATGGTCGGTAGAGGTTTAGGATTGGAAAAGAGCCTTGTCGTTTTCTTCTTACTTTTGCTTTAAATATCTCGACTGGCAAGCAGGGATATGAAATACAGCAATAAAGTGCAGTACAGCCATCCTTTATCTCAAACAAGGAGACATTAGTGTACCACCAACCAATCCTCTGTTTTCAATTAAATATCACATTTCCTAAGCATTGAATGCTATCATTTGATGCATGAACATGGAGAACATTATACGGCACTACATTGTATAGCAAAATGGATTGCCTACAAACGTTAATAGAAACAGACCATATGCGTTCTCATTGATCCATCAACTCAAATATGGGAACCACATCTGATTTAGTAAACCAAAGGTACATGCATAGCACCTGCTGTGCACAATAGAGAATTCAAATTGAAAATTTTAATGGCCTCATGTTAGAAATGCTCTGAATTGTCCTAAAAGGATTGTCCAAATCTCTAGCTAATTCTTGGTTGCCATTGCTATTTCTCCAAAAATTAAAAAGGGAATAACGAGGGGTATACATAAGTTGAATTTTTACAAGATCTACAATCTAACCCGATTTTAAATTGGATCATTTTTTAAAAACTTGAGACCCAAACCAATATAGGGCTGAGTCAAATCAAGTTATACTAAGTTCAAACTGAGTCTATATATTATATTTTTAAAATTTTATTTTATAAAAAAAATTTTGTTAATAAGTTTTTTTAAAAGAAAAATAAAAAATTAAGATTTGAAATAAATAAAAAAAATAAAATTTGGAATAAAAAGTAATTAAATTTTTAAAAGAATTAATATTTAAAAATTTTATTTTAAATAAAAGTATTATAAATGAAATAGAAATTTAAAAAAAATAAAAAACAATACAAAGCCAAACTAAATCAAGTCTTGTGTAACTCTAAGACACAACCCGACTCATTCATGACCCAATCCAATTCAACAATATTATAAAAGTTTTATTTTAACCCAATCTGAACAAGACTATACCAAATCAGGTTAACTTGGTTAACCAAGTCAATGATCAATCCTAAGAATGAGTCAACTGGATTCGAAAGCTGTAGTTGCAAAACCTTTTATTTCTAATGCTCTCAACATCTCATTATATCCCATGTTTTCACTTATAATATAATGCCTCATATCAAACAATCAAGATATGAAATGATGCCCAATTATTAGAACGCTCCCAACCAACAAGTAGATCTTTTGGAAGTATTTCTTTTCGTAGCTCAAATCACATCAACAAATACCAACACCTTTGACTACGATATTAACTACAATTATGAGACGCAAGTGATGACATTAGTGTTGCAGTGTTTGCTCAAATCATAAAAACTGAGGACAACCATAAGTCTTCATGAAACTTCAATGTTCAATGTTCACTTGAGTCTATTTTCCTTGAATTGACATTGAATAGCATTATAAAGGAGGCATGACATAAAAATTTGCTTAGTTTAGAATAAAATGCTACTCCTGAATACGAAACAAAAGGAAATGACTAATATATCCGAGTATTTCATTTCATAAAATTTTAGAGTTGAAATTCGGAAAAACCAAGGGATAAAATTACAAGACTTTCCATTGCAAATTTGAGGCTATAAAAAGAATATAACTATATATTTCTCGAGTGTACAAGACGACAGAAACTGCTCTCTATAGAAAGCACACTTAATGAACAGCTTTTTTCATTAATCCACTCTACAGTCTCCTGTGGTTATCGCAATGTCATCAGCTGGAACGAGCATCAATCAATGCCCAAATTGGAATAAGGTTCAATTCCACCCTGACAAAGAAAAAATAATAGGGAAAAAACCACAAAGTTGCAAAATAAATCTACTTATGGAACCACTCTATCCCACACACCAACGGAACTAACATTAATCTGGACTAATTCAAGATTTAACCAATAAAGCCAACAAACGAAATGACAAAGAAAGAAATCAAAGCATCAACTCAAACACACAAACAAGGGGTAAGTTGGAAGAGCTATTTCCCAGTTACCACCCAACTTCTTTCAATTACATGTGCGCTATACATAGAGGGTGATACCATTCTTATTTCAATTGATGAAAGCAATAAACAAAAAAACATTTCAATTTTTACTATTGATAGAATGAGAAATCCATCAGTTAAATTGTTTTACTGGAATATAATACTTACTGAGCAATCATCATGAACACGCCATATAGTTTCACCCAGGAGATTTGCCACTGATAAGATTGTTAATTGAGGAAAATAGTTCTTTTCAGCGACTGGAATAGTATTTGTTATGATAACTTCTTGAAACACGCCGCTTGACAACCTGTCTATAGCAGGTGGACTGCAAAGGATCATAACACAAGTTATCAGTACAAACGCCTCACATTGAAATGCATGCATGTGAACTGTTAAAAGGATTAAGACTCATCCTGGAGCTTATTATTATTAAAATGTCTTAAGTTTATTACTTAGGATTATTCTCTAGACTTATTCTGATAGGAAAGTTAGATATCTTAACAGTGGTTTTGAAAGTGGCAAATGAATCCCTATTCATGGTTAGGGTTTTGATTTGGACCTTTAGAAAGCATATGATTGTGTCAAATGAAGTTTCCTTGATAAGGTTCCCACTAGAAAGGGCTTTGGTGTCCAATGGAGAATTTAGATTATAGGTTTTTGGTCATCATCTCTTTTTTCAGTTATTGTCAATGGGGAAGATAAGTCTTGATTTCATGGAAAGAGAGGGGCAAGGCAGAGAGATCTTTGTCCGTGTTTTTGTTTAGTTTGGTGGTAGATGTGTTGAGCTGGATGATTCCTAAAGCTGTGGATAGGGGTCGTATAAAAAGTACTTTTGAAGGTATAGAGGGGGTGTTGGTTTCATAGCTACAGTTTCCTGATGTCTTAATGAGGGTTTTTATATTTTTGCCTCCCTAGTGGGTTGACAGGTTCTTCAGTGGCCTATTGATTATCTATGCCAATAGGAGGCAACCCAAAGGATATATCCTTCTTGGGATCTTGTTCCTTAGATAATCTTGAACCATTTGGATAATTAGAAGAGTGCTTTCTTTCCTTCGGTGACTCCATTACCCTTTTTCAATCTTGTATGTACAGGATTCCTCCTTGCCATCTATCCTCATTTTGGGTACCCGTGAGTGTGGCTTAAGTTTAGGGAAAATCATGAGGGAATCTCTTTTGGTCAGGTGTTGCAGATATGAAAAACAATCACCACCAAAAACATGGCCGTGGCATTTTCCACAAGGCTTCTATGTCATGAGACACCAGGTTTCCTAGTATCATCTAAATGGGTGGATGCCACTACTACTCATGGGAGCCAAAATTTATTTCTCAGTGTTGCTACTCTACACTCCCTTTTATTTCTTTAAATTGGTGATGGTTCTCATCAACTTTTGGGAGGACATGGGGTGGGAGAAATTTCTTCCAAGGAGGCATTTCTGTGCCTCTATTTTCTTCCTTGCGTGGTGCACCTATTAAGATCTCTGTATATTATTAGAGTCCATCTATGTCTAAAAGCTTCCATTTTTCCAAGAACTTGTTTACAGGCATCTTCACCATTTACAATCCCTTTTGCTCCTTTCAGAGTCCATAAACTTGTCACACAATCCAGCTAGGAGAATTTGGACCCTTAATTCTTGTGGTGTTTATTTATGTAAGCCATTTTCCAACTTCTCATTCTCCTGTTAGGAAAAGGTTATTTGGGCTCACCATTGACAACTAGAGAAACAGCACTTTTGTTACAACCTTTTCCGAATAGATAACAACCTTCCAGATATAAACATACTACGTATTATTCTAACAAATCCAACCACTAGTTCACTGACAATTCATTGCTGGCAAAATTAAATGAGATGCACAAAGACTACATACTGCATAATCATAAAAAGTGAGCCAAGTCAACTAAAAGCTACAGGAAACCAGAATGCGAGAAAAGAAAGTGAGCCTAGTTTCTCTATTTGCCAGATGCATATGCTGACAGTTTTCTCTTTCAAAGAATGAATAAAGTACTCAAAAAAGTTTGAATTAAACATTCTAATGAAAACTGGCTCCACTTGTAGCTTCCAAGCTATTACATGACTGCAGCTAATAGCTATGAAATACAGAATTTAAAGGCCAATATACCTGAAAACAGCATGCGTACTGCATGCATAGACTTCTCTTGCCCCCTCTTGATGCAATAGTTCTGCACCTTTCGAAATAGTCCCTTTAACAAAAATTAGAAAATTTATTTAGAATACAATTGACAAGGTTCAGATAGTAATACAAGTTACAGCAAGAGAAAGAATTATGACAAATGCAAATCAAGAATCTCTAAGAACAAAACTATGTGGCGCCAAAAATAGAGAATAAAGACCGTTTATATTGACATCACTATGCCTTCTAAAATAATACTATCACATTAATGCTAATGTAATTTATCAATACTCAGACATCAACCAAAAAAAAAAAAAAGGGAAGGAAACAAAATGATGGAGAATGGCTTAGGAGATAATTTATTATGTTTGTGATTTAGTTATTAAGGATAAACCTAAAAGTGTTATTATTCATTTATAATTTAATTATATAGGATAAATGAAGGATTTAGAGTTATTTTGAATTTAAATATTTTTATTAGGCTTTTAATTATCCTTTTGATAGGCTTTAGTTAAGTGGTTTATTTGTTTATTTTGTTTCTTTGTAATGGACCTCATAATAAAGCCCTTGTTTTATTTCGTTGTGTCAAGGCTATCTACAAATAACCATAAGTATTATGTTTTGAGGCAGACTTTTATGACATTAAATAAGATCATATCTGTTAACTTAGGTTTTCTCCCCCTCCTCCTCTCTCTCTCTCTCTCCCTTCTTCTTCTTCTTCCATACTTTTCCTATTCTCTATTAGATTGTTCTACATCAATTAATATATCAGAGCCTGATTCTTCTTATTCCAGCCACACAACCTTGTCAGATAGTTGTCAGAATCTAGCCAGCAAACCTCAAACCACCTCTCACCACTTTCCAGCCACCCAATCACCACACCACCACCAATTTGCATGGAAGGCCAAAACCAGACAGACCCCAAAGTTTGACCATCATCACCACGCGCCTGCACAAGCTAGCAAGCCATTTTCAGCATTTTTCGCCCTTGTTTCGCCTGATTTCTCATATGATTTGTCCCGAGATACATCCTGCAATTAAATGGAAGCATTTTGGGGTATTTTCACTACATTTTAGCTCCTAAAATGCTCCAAGTCTTTTAGACCAAAAAAATCATTACTTTACATGTTATCATGGAGAAGAATAACTAAAATAGCCAGCCAAATCTTAGACAGTATGTGGACCACCGATTTGATAAAATCATGAGTGCTATTATCCAACTCTATTGCAAAAATATTCTTGAGGATTTAACTAGAGAAGAGAATAACCTTGATCAAAGCAACATAAAAAATTAATTTTCATATGACAGTGATGCAATAAAAGAAGCCGACACAGAGGATCCTGATGTAATATAATAGGTTATGAAAAAAAATTGGAAGCAGATTTAAGATGTGAAATTCATGAGACTTTGTCACAACATTCAAAAGTTACATATCAAGTTACAGAAGACCACATCTAAGTTCATACAACTGAGTTACACCAAATTGACTTTGTTATTCCTGATGTATTGAAGGATCCAAAGTTGCTTCTGCTCTCAATTTTACCACCAACGTTTGTTGTCCAACCTAAAGCACCAAGATTGATTTTTCTACTATTTCCATACTTCTAAAATCCAGGACAAGCTTTTTCCAACCAAGAGAGAACGATGGAGAATGACTTAGGAGATAATTTATTATGTTTGTAATTTAGTTATTAACGATAAACTTAGAAGTTATATTATTCGTTTATAATTTCATCATATAGAATAAATCTAAGATTTACAATTATAGTCAATTTAAATAATTTTATTAGGCATGTAATTAACCTTTTGTTAGGCTTTAGTTTAGTATTTCAGTTGTTTTTTTTTTGTTTCTTTGTAATGAACCTCTTAACAGAGCCCTAATTTTATTTTGTTGTATCAAGACTATCTATAAATACCTCTAGTTATTGTGTTTTGAGATAGACCATTTTGACCTTGAGTAACTATTTGCTAACCTAGGTTTTCCCCTACTCCCTTTCTCTCTCTTTTAACTTCTTCCCTTCTTTTCCCCTTCTCTCTTTGGTTGTTCTACATCAAAAATACTATCATTAAGAAAAAGAGAACGCAGCCATGGACAAAGATACATCAAAACCATTTCAAGGCAGTCCACATCATTCACGCTAAGTAATATAGGAAATGCAAAGCACAAGTACTAATACAAGAAAACAGAGACAGAGAGAAAAAGTCCAATGTCCTAAATGATTTTCAGATTTTTTTTAAAAAAATTCTCTGTTGACACTAGAATGAAAAAGTTATTAACCCATAATACTACAGTTTCTTTATATCATGAATGATCACCTCAGTTGTGATAACAACATAAACTGTCTGTACCATAACAAATACAACAAGAAAAGCAAACAATTTCAGTTTACCATATCAACTCAAGACTGAATTATAAACTCACCAGCAGTATCAATCATGTCATCTACCATGACTGCCACTTTTCCCTTCACGTCTCCTATCAAATTCATCACCTGCAAGATGAGATTCAACATAATCAGAGGGCAAAAGGAAGAGTGTCTTCAATTGAAATTTAATAAAGATGCTTTATCATGAATTTTAAGCAAAGAAAAAAGTGATATTTTGGGTCATTGCTTGGAGTGTCTTGGCAGATATGACAATTTGTTAGAACTAAAAAATAAATTGGAGGTAGACATATGACTCCTAAAATAAAGCAAAGAAGTCAAAATATGAAAAATAAAAAATCTTTCTGTTACATGTCTCATTAACGCCTTGGTGTGTCATAACTTACCATGAGAGTTATCTAAGCATCATGCTTCAATAACGTCCAACAATACAATCATTAAAAGATTCCCAATATCTACACCGAGAAATTCTGTTGTCCATGTCACACAAAATGTACTGTGGGTTTACTAATTTAACATTCATATAAATGGAAAAAAGTAAAGAAAAAAAATCAGAGTGTTCAGAAGGTATTCAAAATTAGTATATACCTGCCAAACAGATGAAACAAGCTACGTAAACAGTGAGATAATAGTAATACATTTTAAACAAAAATAAATTTTGTTAGAAGAAAGAATGTAAGAATATATAAAAGTATATAGCATCCTCCAAGGACACTGATAATAATTTAAGTTTAAAAGGAAATATCCCTGTTACTGGCATTTCACCCAAAACAAAAGACATGTCAGGTATCCACATATATAGTAGTGTGAATAAAATTCTACCTCAGCAACATTGTGTCCATGGCGCCTTTTATCCACAATAGCTAAAGGTGCATCAGATAATTTTTTGGCAAAAGCACGTGCTCTAGCAACACCACCAACATCAGGCGAGACAACTACCAAATCATCTGAGCAAATAGTCTTGCTGGCAAGATAATCAAGTATCACAGGCTGTTGGTGGCACAAAGAAACATATGATTAGTCAATGAACCAAACTAATTTGACAGTTTAGAGATTACAACTTCTGGTTAATCCATGATTCAATTATTCAGCAATTGAAATTAAATCCTTGTGATAAAATCTCAGAAAATATGGAGGAACAATAGCAAGAAACAACAGCAGAGAGACGCAAGGGAGATTGGACATGGGTAAAAGTCAGGCTCAAGATGTATTTACCTTGGCCTCTAAAGCTCTTATTTATAACAGTAGAAGTGGGTACCAAACTCTGAAAAACTCTACATAATAACCATTTTATCACTATAGTTCTGACAAAAACTCCTAATTGGTACCAGCTCTTGTTATCATCAACATCATCATTGGTATTATTATTATTATTATAATTACTACTACTACTATTACTATTAGATAAAAGGAGAAAATTCGTTAGAGACAAGAGAAAATACAACTTGCTGGAGGAAAAAAATGGATTTAACGAGAATTAACAAGAGAACCACAAAAATAAGACAAAAGGAGGAAAAGCCCTTAATATCTTATTAATGAGTAAAGCTGAGCAATCTATTCGCATATTGGACATAGTACTTCCATAAAATACCCATGTGAAGAAAACCATAGGGAAGCCATTTAAACAATGCTATGCATTAACATATGTAAGGATGAAGATATGCCCTACAAGATACAGGCATGTTACACCAACCAAAAATAGAATATTAAAAAAAAAAAAACACATCGTCACAGTACTTTATTCTCCTTGATACCAAAGACTTTGAACTAAATTAGAAGAGATTGCTCCAAAATACTTGACAAACATAGTTTACCAAAAATTTCAAATAAATTATTCCAAATGCAATTCAATGCTGAGACCAGCTCTTAAATTTTCTTTTGCTTTTCTTTTCTGAATAGCTCACTTAATCACGGAGAGCATCAATGATAAAGATTCTTTCACATTTTCAAATCTTTCACATGTAGACAGCAAGAGTTATGTATGAGTGAAGAAATTCAGAAATCTTATACATTAATTCTTATTTATTCCACATATTCAAGCCGTACATATATAGATGGGTTGGAGGTTGAAAAATTAGCTAATCAAAACAGCCTAACCAACTTACAAAAATTTAAAATATTATAAGCCTAACAAAAGAATGAAAGATAAAGTCTACTAGACAACTTGATAAAGAAATTGTAAAAATAAATTGCTAAACAAACACATGCAATGAAACACAACAACTTCAAGCCATGTGCGATAAAGGACATCTTCAAGCGCGTTCTCCAACAATGAGAAATTTGAATGTTGTGATCATAAATATCTTCTTTGAGAAGAATGTTATCCAGGAAAAAAGGATATCCAAAAAAGTCATTTTTGCTAACCCAGAATTATTAAATTTCTCAACTTCTCAAGAACCATCTAAGTGTAGACTTCAATGAACTTATAGCAGTTAAAATTAAACTTTTGTAACCAGAACTCATATAATCAAGATGAAGACAACTTTGATTCTCATTTCCATGACTTATCATTACATTATTGTGTGTGTGTTGCATGTGTCTATGTTGAAGTCACAACATAAGCTTTTCAGTCTCCATGCTTTTCTATGAATAACTCAAGTAGTATATTTACCTGTCCATACACATGATCCACTGGAATATCAAAATAGCCCATAGACTGCCCAGAATGAAGGTCACAAGCAAGAACACGATTTGCACCTGCTTCTGTAATTAAATTTGCTACAAGCTTGGCAGCAATGGATTCACGCCCTTGAGTCTGAGAAAATAGTTTAAGACTGTTTAAACTAGATTGAAATTCAATAATGATATCTTTCAGTAAATCTTCACCATTCTCAGCGTAGGTAGGACCTTTACATAACATTGCACAATAAATGCCGGTAATATTTTTAGAGCTTCTAGAATTAATATGATTTCTTCTGTTATACTTTCTCAGTAGCAAGGAGAATGTTATCCTTCTAACTTCTAACTGCTTCGATATTATCGATTAACAACAGTACAGGGAATGAGAAGAATAAGACCAATTCAATTATAAATAGCAAATAAAATATGAATATCTAATAAAAGACGAAATAGGCATCCCAATGCATCGTATCAACAGGATGAAAGCCATTAGGCCAAGTTTCCTGCAGTGTAAGGATTTACGCCATAGAAACAAGGCAGTGACATTGAGACCATGAATAGCAATTATACTTCTATTTGGAAACAATATACTACACTCTAGCATCAAGTGAAAATTCCTATCAATATGAGAAGGCAAGGGGAGGGGAGAAAGAGAGAGCAAGAGAGTCATCCAGTTTAATATTAGGCTATAAAGATACAATAGTTGAATTCAAATTCCTAGCTGTACAAACTGACCTTTCGATCAGCCCTGGCATATCCAAAATATGGAATGACTGCAGTAATATTTTTGGCTGAAGCCCTCCTACAAGCATCAATCATTATAAGAAGCTCCATGAGATTCTCATTGGCAGGAGGACATGTGGGCTGCACAAGAAACACATCACACCCTCTGACACTCTCTTGCAGCTGAACATATATCTCTCCATCAGCAAAACGCTTTATTTTGATCTTTCCAAGCTCCAGGCCCATGTAGCAAGCAATTTCCTATTTAACATACAATTATACCAAAGAATGTTTGTTGTACATTACTTGTAAGATTTCAAAGATAAGTAAACAGCCAAAACTTGTACACAAATGCATTAAAATAGTATGGCCCCATTTGAATGGGCTAGTTAGCAGATTATTAGAGCTTATCCACTTCAACAAGCACTAATTGATCGTTTCATATCTGCTGTGATTAATTTATTGTAAGCACTTATAATGCCTCTGTAACTTGATTGTAACTTAATT
The DNA here is from genome assembly GCA_037074485.1 of Delonix regia. Taxonomy (NCBI): domain Eukaryota; kingdom Viridiplantae; phylum Streptophyta; class Magnoliopsida; order Fabales; family Fabaceae; genus Delonix; species Delonix regia. Next base: position 13,363,859 of record CM073459.1, read on the forward strand.
AAATAAACTTAAATTTAGTTTAAGTTCGAAAAAGCTTTGGCTGAAGCAGCTTCTACAATAAGCACTTCTCCAAGTGTCTAATTAGAGACCGCAGTACAGCATCTAAAGCTAACTTAATTAGGTATTCTCAAATAAGCACTTAAGCCATTTCTCCAAATGGGAAGAGTCCAGAGTACTTCACATTCAAGAATGTTCAAAGAGGTTACTGATTTGACTGCGTAAGTAGGTACAAAAGAGAGAAAGGGGAGAAAAAAAATTGAACAGCATGCTAACCTGCGCAAGAGCTGGATTTGCTGTGCCCGAAAAAATTCGGAGTCGGGTATCATTTTTGTTTACCAAATCCCGGATATGAGCATTTGGTGCTAAGATACTGGGAACTCCATTTACATCGCCAAGTATTATATCATTTAGCCTCCCATTCTCAAACTTCAACGGCTCCACTAAATTACACCTCTAAGGAATTTACAACCACATAATGTGAGACAATTGGAAGCATGCCCAAAATCGAGGATGCCAACGAAACCCAAAACAGGTAGGAACGAAAACCCAGAAATGAAGCGAGAAGATGAATAGCGATGACTTACAATGCCGTTTCGAAGTGAGAAGCGCGGGCAAGGTTCATTTGGAGCGAAACGTCGATTGGTAAGAGAGGAAAGATGAACCAAGGAGGAAGTCGAAGCCGAGTGAAGAAGGTAAGTAGACATTGCTTACGGAGATGAGAGTCCGTCAGTATTCGGGTTAGGGTTTTAAAACCCGGGATTCATCCCTCCTCTCTGGTTTGGAGGCATTGAGATTGTTTGATGTCTGTTTTTATGTTCCACATATAATGGAATACAATCTTACAGGAGAACAATCGAATACAACGGAATAAATCGACTCTTTGACTACTCTGATTATGTCTGATTCGTGTTTTGAGTCGAAAGTTTGTTTGTAACTTAAAATAGCAATTTGTTTTAGAAACAATTTTGTTCGATTTAACCTTTAATTTAGTTTTTAAATCAGGTTTGTCTTTTAAATTTTTGTTTGTAAAAAAATATTTATTTTTATATTATATATGGATGATAAAATTTAATTTTTAAATATAAACTATAGTAATTAAATATTATATTTAATTAAAATTAATTTTAAAAATTTAGTTAATTTAAAATTATTTTTGTTAAACATCAGTTTAAATATATATGACCATTTTGGTTTGTAGATATATTTGTGAAAGAATAAAAATACAAATAAAAATAAAAGAATAAAGGAAAAGAAAGAGTTTATGAATATGTTTGATTATCTATAAAAAAATGAAAATGAATAGTTATTATTATTTTTGGTAAAAATAATTAGTGAAACTAAGAAAAAGATTAAAAAAAATTATTATATTATCTATCGATAAAAAATATTTACTATAAAATATATTTTAAAATATAATAATTATGAAATCTTTAAAATAAAATAAAATAAAAATTATATTCTACAAAATTAAAAAATATAAAGTAAATAAAATTATAAAAATATAAAAAAGTGTATAGGTTTCTATATTATATATATATATATATATATATATATATATATTTAATATAATTTTCTATGCAACAAAAGCCAACAAGTCGCTACTCTTATACCGCCAATCTTATCAGAGGTGCCGTGACCCTCAGTATCAGCATACACACTAACAGGATATATGGGCATTCCTCAAAAGCCGATATTCAACGTTGCATCTTAAGAAAACTTTCTCCACCAACAGTTTCACATGGCATAAATTAAGCAATTAACTCAACGAACAAGATGCGATCCAGTCATACTCCTAGGGAAGGTCGTCGTCGGCAAGATCTCCTTAATAGCTTTGTGACATTGCGCAGTTGTGAGGCTAGAGTGATTGCATGCTTCCTTTTACTTTGTTGAAGACAAGTGAGATGATAATAGTATGGTAAGGGTAATTTCAGAAGCTACTGTCTCTTTCATGGGAAAGCTACCACTTTCTATCAGTTTTGTGATGGAAAGAGGATTGCTGCCAATGAGGGAGAGCTGATTGTGGAGAGAAAAGGAATCATTTGTACTTTACTCAACCAAACATGGGAATAGTAATCTCACTCTCATTCTCTAATGTGCTTTTTAGTAACCAAACATACCGACACATTTGGTACCATAGAAAGAGAAGAGATGGAAAAGAAAAAGAAATTGAAGAATAGTTTTTTATTTTATTTTGGCCATCAATGGGAGAGTAAGTTTAGTATATTTGGTATGAAGCAGAGTCCTTTCTATTAGAATGCTTATTTCATTGATTTACGTGAGAGACCATTCCATCCAATATATGACAGAAAGAGTAGGATTCTTGAAAAATGAAACACTTGCCCAAATTATCCTCTTCTCAAAAATGATGGCTTTAGGTCTTGGAGATGATTTGTATTTGACCACCACCAAACTGATGTGAGACCGGCCATGAAGAACCTGAAACCTCAAAGCTCATAATTCGGCATTGAACTTGAAAAGAAATAATATTATTAACTTATTAAACTCTCAAATGATAATTGTAAATAAAAACGCAGATGATTAGTTGTACAGAAATATAAACGAATTTGCTACAAGAAACACCATGATAAAAATCAATTTTTCATGCAATAGAGAAAAAAACAATCAATCATCTCTAAGGTAAACTCGGCCAAGCGAAGTAATAAAGTTCCAAAGCTTCTCTTTATTCATCAAAAGCAAATTTCTATATATGTCCTTACAAGATATAGAGAATGGAGTATTTATAAACCCCAAATGGCATAACAATCCTTACAACCTAACAAACATTTATAAATTTAACAAAATAAGCTATTACAAATGTAACACACTATAAAAACGAATTTAACTCTAACTCAAGCTCAAATAAGACTTCATGTAAATGGCCTAACCCAAATCACATGAGCCTTCAACAATACACTAGCAAGAGCCCAAAAAGGTTTAATATGGCTATAGTAATGATTAACTACATGCTCTAGAAATCATCCCACATAATTTTGAATTGATTCTTTAAACATGTTAGCTCTAGTAACTGGACCTGGTGGTAATATCAGCTCTTCTTTGTCATTGTTCCTTATTCCTTATTTGCTCACATCACAAACACCACTACCTATCCACTCTTTCCAAGCTGTTGGAATTGTTTCCTGGCATGCGTTGATCAAATTTGGTGTTCATCTTCGAGGGGGGTATCGGATCCCCATTCTAAGGTGACCAAGGTAGTTAGTTAATGCAGTGAATCAAAATGTGATAGTTGGGAATTAAAGTCGTGTTGAAATCCCTCAAAATCATAAAATTGAGAACACAACCCACCGGTGACCACTATGGATTTGAGTTTATAAGCTATGAAGTTTTTTTCTTAATATGCTGGAGATGTAGTTTGTAGTAGAACTCAAGTGAAAGGGGAAAACATCTAAACAAATTATAGATGATTAAACCAAAGAGAATCTCCATCCACATGATTACCAAAATTTGGAAGGAGTTGAATTTTCCTTCTTATAATTTCTCTCAAACATGAATGAATGAGACTTTTTTTTTTTTTTTCTGGCATGTAAATGCAACAAAAGGAAGGAAAAAGCATTGAAGGATGATGATGGAGGGATGAGAATTTTTTAATAAAATAATATTACTTGTTCCCGAACAAGGGTAGTATGGTCTTTTACTATATATTTCTTTCTATTCTTACATTTATTTATGAGTAGTCATACCAAACATGATTTTGGTTCACAACATTCCATTCTATCCATTTTTATTTCTATTTCTATTCTCACTCTCAATCCTTTAAAAAACATTCCTACTACAAAATATGGCCTTAAAATTCTAATAGAAGAGTGTTATGTTTGATCAAATTGTGAAACTTGAAAACTATCATAAAAGGAAAAAAAAAATAGGCAAGTAAGTTCCATAAGCTGTCACTTTTTGGGTATGTTTAGTGTTTGTTCACAAATTTGATAATTTAGAACATTTAATTTGAGATATGGATGAAACCTTTTTTTTCATCATTTAGGAGTTTACAATAAAAAAAAAAAAAAAGAATGGATTGTTTAAACTGTTACATATCGATCATCTCCACTTATCAACAAGTTCCCAATAATTGGAGGTGGTTTTTGAACCATAGAATAAATTTAATGGCCTGAGATCTATCATATTATTTCTTAATTTCATTTAAATAATTTTTTTTAAAAATTATGATAATATACATATATATAAATTAAACAATATTTTAATAAGAAGGTACTCTACTTAAACTAAAATAATAATATGCATTTTAGACCCAATTATTCAAAAGCCACCTCAAGGTGACCTAGATTTGAATATACACAATGCCAAGTTAAGCATAAACATGAAAATCATGTTGAATATATACACAGTGACAAATAAGGCAAAAGCATAAAAATATTAATGTGGAAAGGTACTCGTAAGAAATATTATATTGGCAAAAAAATAAATATAAAAATATTGTAGGAACTCTCACCTCTTTTCATTTATTTCGCAGATCCTACTATAATGGGAGGAAGTGCTCTCAAGCTTTCAAACACTATATGAAGTATTTGAGAGTCATACATGAGTGTGAATTTTGAGCTTGAGGGCCCTTCTTTTTAAGCCAAAGTTTTTTAATATTTTCTAACATTCCCATCGAATAAAGGTGTACAAAACACACACACACATGAACAATTATTAATATAGTGCTAACATGTTCAATAATATTTTATTTTCTTTAAATTTCTCATATAAGTTAAATTGTTACCAAAGCAATCATATTCCTACTACATGATTCTTAAAATCGATTGATGGGCATGCATTTTAATAAAAGATCAACAATTATTAACTCAAGTGTTAACATGTTGAATGATACTTTTATTTTTTTTTATTTTTATATGTTCTTAAATGGTTAAATAATTGAGGTCAATGTGCTTACTTTAACTTTCACCCTTAATTTTAACGAGAGTTGTCATAATACAATCTTAATAGTTCTCTCAAGTTAAAAAAGAAATACATCCTGAATGGCTTAGAAATAAATTCTTCAATTAACAATAAAACACTTTTAACTATACGCCCTGCGAGGTAGATTTATTAACATATATTTCTTAAGACATAGCTAAAATACATTGAGTTATGTCATTATGAATTGTAATGTTAATTAAATATTGTCACACTTAACAACTTGTAGAAGATTGAATGCAACATGAACAATGTGAAAAGAAAAAAAGAAAATAATTTTTAAATAATTAATTTATTGGAGTTATCATGAAAGTTTTAATTAAAAAAAGATTTTAGGAGAAACACATGTTCATTGAAAAAGTGGCTTATACAAAGCAAAAATGAATTTAGTAGTATATTTATGTGTGAGAAAAGTGTTAGGTATTCCATTATAACTCTTGTTCTTCAAAATGCACCCTAAGTCAACTATGCAAAATTAATATGACCTTTAATTTATTACCATAACCAAAACACACCTAAAAAGAAGAAGAGAAAAATAAGAAAGAAACTAATTAAACCAATTAAATAAGAAAAATAAAATTATTTAGATAGATGGATAGAAACAAAAATGAAATAAATCAATAAAAAACTTACAAAACCTAATAAAAACAAAATAAAATATTTACATCAACAGGTTTGACCTAAAGATGACTCTAGGACCTATATATCCTAAGATTAGTGAGCTCTTATCTCAATGACCATATCCTCAATGGGTTTGACATAAAGATGACTTTAGGACCTACATAAAAATTACTGAGCTCTTATCTTAATAACGATATGTGGATACAAGTAACATAACTCCTCACTTAATAATTCTCAATTTATCATTAAAACAACTCATTAAATGCATAACCCTATATTACAAACACAATTAAAAAATAAAATAAACTAAATAGCAAAAAGGAGAATGAGCAAAGAACCCTCCGTGGAAAGATCCATAGAGGTTTAGCCAAGAGAGGTCCAAAGAAACAAATCATTAGCCTCTCTTTCCAAAAAAAAACCTAGAGCGACCTTGAAGAAGGAGTTTTCATATTTCGTAAACCCTAACATCTTCTCCCCTGGAAATTGTGCCTCTAGCCTCCTCTTATATCCTCTTCTAAAGACCTAAAAACCCCTTGTATAGCTTGCAAAAGCCATATTTTCACACTTTCTTATTTTGTAGGTGCCACTCTCCTATTTTTGTACTTTCCTATTTTTTGTTCACTAATGCAATCTTAATGTTTTGGCCATAACTTTGTGATATAATGTCGCATTTTAGCGAACACCACTCATTGGAAAGATTTTAATAAACTCTACAACTTTGCATGAAATAGTCATCTTCAAATTAAAAAATTTAAAGATCCAAAAGTTGTGTCAAAGTTAAGTGTTCATCAACCTGAATTTGAATACCATCTCAATTTTCTTTCCTAGTCATCAAAGTGTAATTACATATGTGAAGTTTGTCAGTTAATGCAACTAACACTCAAGAGGGAAGTGAATTTGGTGTTTACAATCATTTTAGTTATTTTCAAAATTGTTTGGCAAAATACTTATAATGAAGGAAATTGGAAGAGTATGAAGCAAACTATGAAGATAACAAGTTCTTTTCAAAAAAACAAAGAACTCAACAATACATAGTTATATTTAACTCAAAAGCCTGTTTCTAAATAATTTAGAATAATCATATCATCTCTTTAGCAAATTGATTACTTAAAATAGATTTCAGAAAATATTTTTAGCAAGAAATAACAATACTTACGCAAAATATCAAAATAAAAACAAAACATCAATTAGGAAACTTAAATTATAACAAGTATAAAGATAGAGAAGACAAACTTCAAGATTTATCCTAGTTTGGCACAATCTAAGCCTACATTTCCAAGTGTCCCTTCAGATTTCTCCACCAAATTTCACAAGTTTAATTAGGCACTTGTGAGCCTCTTCAACATCTAACATGAACTAAAGCTATTTCTCACTCTAAAACCAAAGAACCTTTCTCTTCTTAGAGGAAAACAACTCCAAGAGCTTCCTCACTCTTAATTTTACTCACAATGTATGCAACAACGTTGTCTTACAATGATTGAAGATGAATAATATTGCTCAATGAAACTCTCTTAAAAGATACATATATTTAAGATGAAGATATAAGAACTTAAATGATAGAATAACCATTATTTACTTTAAAACAAGTTAAAAATCACATTATAGCACTTGGTTTTATATAAAAACTTGTTCGGAAGGTCATATATTTATAGGACCTTACGAAAAATAATCATTAGATATATAAAGAGATATTATTCACTTTAATGAAATTTGTCCTTGATGCTAGAGTCAACTGTTAGCATTATTATTTCGAATATATGCTTTGCTAGTTAACTTGTAAGGAGGGACAATTGGCTGGTCACTTCCAATTGCATATATACAATTTTAAATACTCATAACTTTTTCATTTTAACTCAATTTTGAGTTAATGACATATTGTTGAAAAGCTCTCTTTTAGTTTATTTTCCAATGCAGCAAGTTTCATATCCAAATTTCATATAATCTAAAAGATATGATTAAAATTGTGACCAAAGGTTTGAAAAATAGTTTTATATAAAATCCATATCTCATGACTCAAATTTAAATGGTCATTACTTTTCATAATAACTTATCATTAGTAAGAATTTTAAGTCTATTTTCTAATGAAACAAAACAAAGTTCCTTATGGTTTATGAGGTATAATCAAATTAGTGAACAAAGGCCAAAAAATGATTTTTGGTAAAATTTATATCTCACTAATTTTTGGTCCAAGCTCATATTTTGAAAACCAAAATGTCATGGGCCAACAAATTCAAATATAAATAATTGGGCTTCACAAAATGACCTATTTAATCCATTGGCTTTGTTATAGCAATCAAGCTTCCAAATCTTTAATTGTTCAAATTCTTAATTCTTAGAGCATCTTCATTTCTTGTTATTTCCTTGTGTAAAGCATATATTGATATTTCATTTTCTTCACTTCAATGGTCACTCTTCTTTCTTTGGATTATCTTACATAAAAGATGTTTAACTTACAAACTAAACAATTGTCCAATTCATATTTAACATTATACATACTTTAATAGCAATTAATTTGCATATAAAAATTTTTGTCACGTATATGAGATGCATATAATTATATATCCAATTTAGATTATATATAACACTAAAGCCTATTGGATATGACATGAGTAGGCATATCTCAAAGATAAGGAATAAAGCATGGTTTAAGTATAGAGTATCATAAGTTGATGATTAATCAACCAAGCACATATTAAAACTATATTTGTAACCCATTGGTCACATATTTGTCATAATCAAAACTTATAATGTAGAATCTCAAGGCCAACAAAGTTCACAAGTGTGAAACTTAATTCATATTCCTTAACTCCTCTACCTCAAGTTATATCCCTTAATCACATTTCAAAAAAACAACTTTAAATTATTTAAAGTAATACAACTCCACAATATCATTCAATTTACCATAATAGGCAATACGTGATGACTTTGGTGCATTGTTGCATAGCTCTATGTCTTCGAAACATCTATAAAACCACTATTTTGTGTCTCAATGAACTCTTCATATTGTTTTGTTTGGAGTTGATGCCCATTTCTTACATCAAATGCTTTGAATCTTCTTACATGTAACTTGGACCTTGTGCAAGGGCTTTTAAATCATTTTGGATATCAAGTGTATCTAACTCCTTAACCTCACCAATAAGTAATCTAAGTACCTAGTTAACAAGTTTTAATACATAATGACTAAATCCTATTACTTACTTGCTCCTTTAACCATTCATGAAATGTATCAAAATGCAAGTGATCAAGTTGATGTTGAGTAAGGAGACACTTACAATGTGATCTCTTGATCTCAGCAATATGTCCCCTACAAATGTAATACACACACATCAACATAAGTATCATATAAAGTTGAATACAGCCAATAACATTAACACAAGCCCCTCACTTTTTATAATTTTCAAACAAATCAAATTCACAATTGAATAGCTTATATATAGGTGCTAGCCACCATGTTATGTCATCCATGGCAAATGTTTCAATTTGCCTATATGGTTACCGAGCAATAGGGAAAAAGGCATTCTTCTTTTTTTTAGTATGGTAATGAGGCTCATTTTCATGGTGCCTTCACCAATAAGACCTTGCATCTCGGCCCTCAATATATTTTGAGCAAAATGGTAAGCACTCATTTGCAAGATATGTTTTAGCTTTTGAACATTCTGGGTATACATGATTATGAATATATGATTCTAAAGTACATAGATAGCTATACTATAAAATATTGTTAAAAATATAATATTTAAATAATTAAGTACAACTTATGATTTAAAATAAGCCTACTTTGAGCCTTAATATATAGATTGGGTACATCCAATGATAATGTTCAAGACCCACAATTTTAGCCTCAATTTCCAAGTGTACCACCAAATGTATAATGATTTTTTTAAAAGATGGAAGGAGGATTTTTTTCCATATGACACAATGTTAGTGCAATTTTTTTCATTGAGTAACTCTAACTCTTCCACTTTAAGCACTTTCTTGTAAAGTACTCGAAAAGAATGTGCATAGTTCAATCAAAATAATAGTCACTTCTGTCTTGTATGATTAGGTGTGACTTTTAAGGGAAATTAATATTTTAATTTCCATGAACTCAATGCACCTTAGGATAAGTTTTTCCTTAAATGATTTGATTTGACTTTTGAAGGAAGTTAATATTTAAAATAGTGCAATTCAACCTAAGTGATAAGGTTCAGATTAAAGGAAGAATTATGTTGGATAATTTATCTCTAGATTTTAATGCTTTATAGGGAGAATTCTATTTATATGATTGGGTTTGACTTTCAAATGGGATTAGACTTGAAATTAGGATAATCATTGAGTTTAAGTTTATCTTTCTAGTGAGCTAAATAATATTCAATTGGAATTGGACCATATTGGTATAAATTGGGCAATGAACTTAATAACTCATGTTGTCCTTATTTCAACTATTAATGTTCTTAATTTAATGTAGTGTCTTTAGTCTTATTGAGTCTTAGAATATATTAGTTATTTTAGTTTACGTTTATTATCCTTGAGTTAATTCTTAGTGACTAGATTCCTTTAGGACACTCTTGTATATAGTGTAAATAATTTACATTAACCAATTCTTTTGTATAAATTTCATATTTTGTATCAAAAATTTATTTCTTGAACAATGCAAATAATACCTTATCCTTGTGAGAATGATATTAGATTTTAAATCCTTTTACGACACTTTGACTCATATACTTGCGAGACAACTTCAATTCATGGAGTAAACTATGATGCATCAAGATTTTTTATGCCTTCAACGGGGATAACATTGTAATCTTTGTTCTAGGACATAAATATTTTAAAATTAATTTTCATGTTTTAAGTTTGTCATTGGATTTGAATAAATTTGGTTTGAGTGGGAATTTGTCCCAAGGCACAAAATTTTGCAATTCATTGTAAATTTTCTAGCACTTAATGTGATGATAAATTACCTTTAAATTTTGTATCAAAGTTACCTCATATGTATAGATTTTGTGATTATTTTTCTATTGGCTTTTTAGCAATGATTGATAGTGGAAAAATGGTGAAATTCAATGCTTGTTCTGTACATGCTCTGTTTTAGCGAATTTTATCAAGGGTCAAGTTGTTGAATTTTTTTGAAAGTGATTGTACATCCTTTTAAGCTAAATTTTTGTATAGTTCTCCTTTAGTATGCCATTGTTATAGTGGAAGTTTTCATGAATTTATTATGGTCATTTGCTAGGTCGAATATGATTGTATCCAAACAAGCATTTGATAATGGAAAAATGATATGAAACAATTTAGAAATATGAAAACCATATGCAAGTAGTATGTAGTCCCCTCGTCAAATTAAATGATTATAGTTGAAATTTTCTTCATAATTTATGCCTCCTTACACCTTGTTCATTAAAACATTGCAATCATTATTAGGTGCTTAATTGCTTGAGTGTAATCCAGCACTTTTATTTAGATTATATCATTCGACTTATGAAAGGATTAACCCTTGTGGTATTGATCTAATTTTTATTTTCAGTGAATATAACTTTGAATTTGACATTGTTGACGGATGAAATAAGGCTTGTCATTAAGGTCCTTAATAGAAGCAAGTCTAATCCAACACAATTTGAGAGCTAAAGCCATGAACTAGATACAATGGAGTATAAGGAAAAGGAAATGAATTTCTTAATTAGGATAAGGAATATAAGCAACATTTAGTATTTTTCACTTGGCTTTAGGTTATTCTTTGAAAAGATCTTTCATTAATTTACCAGTGTTTATGTAAGGCTTTAAATTTAATTTATCTAGCATCCAAGTGTAACGCTACAAGCTTTAAACTTAGACATTGATGGTTGAACTTGGCTAGCCAAATTTTGTTGTCTTTAAGCATATTTTCTAAGGCTTTTACTATTTTTCTTCTTCTCCCCTTTTAAATGATCCCAATTGAAGTGAAGTGTTTTTAAACATGTATTACTCTACAAATGAATATGCTAAGTTTCTTTAGCTATAAATCTTAGTATGATCTAACTACTGTTACCACTAAAGAGTATATGTAATTAGGCTTTTGTCACACCTAACAACTCTCCAAAAGGTCCAGTGCAATGCATATGACATGAAAATAAAAGAAAAATAAATTAGCTTTGAAAATAATTTCAAAAAATGGATTTATTTAGGAGTTGCCACTAAAATTTTTAAAAGAAAACTATGGAAAACCATTTTTAAAAGGAAAAAAAATGGAAAGGTGATCTATGTAAACAAAGATGGGTTTGAGAGTCTATTTGAATATGGGGAAGGCATTAGACACCCTATAATACTCGTCTATAGAGACGATTACCTTAAATTAGTCAAAAGAAATTAAGGTAATATGACCTTAGTCTTATTTTGATTACCCTAATTGAAACACAAGAAAATGGAAAGAGAAATCAGAAATAGATTTAATGCAAGGAACATAAAGAAAAGAAAAAAATAAATATTTATAAAAAGGCAAACTTAACCTAAGATGAGAACCTAAGGCTTACGTACCTTGTAATAGGAATCAAAGTCCATATAGTTTGTCTTAGAAATGCACGACAATTAACAGGATTTTTAACTTTTTGTAAAGTGAGCAAAATAATGGAATCAATTTGAATTTCATAAATAAAATGTGCTTGAAATTTGTTTGGTGTGTTTTAATTATGAAAACAAATTTCAATTTTGGCTCTCTTCATTTTTCTCATTTTTAATTTTTAATTTTTGAAAAAACTTTTTATTTCAATTTTGAAGGTGAAGTGAGATTATTATGTGCAGGGACTTATGCATGTTTTTTGGATTTTTTTAACATTAGGAGTTCTATATTTTTAATTTAAAAAGATAAATGAGATTATTGAAAGAAATGATTTTTGGGATTTCTGGAAATTAGGATTTCTTCATTTTAACATTAAAGGGGAGGGAAATCATTCAAAGAAATGACTTATGGTGTTTAAAATTTTTTTTCCAAATTAAGTTCTCTCCTTTCAATCTTGAAAGAGAACAAAATTAAGGAACCATATTTTATGATTTTTGGACTTTTGCTTTTCTATTTTTGGAATAAGGCATTTTATTTTAAGTGAGGAATGATGTCAATCATCTCATTTCATTATAGCATTAAGGAATGCTATTCAACACCAACATTCTCAAAAACGTTAATGAGTCCCTTTCTACTTATTAGTTAAGTCAGACTCCTCATTAGCTCATCCATTTGAGGTTACTCTCCATTGGCTTCATATTACCTTTAGCCATTTCAATTACTAATCCTTGATTGTACTTTTACCTTTAATTCCCTTCATTATTGATTATTTTGTCCATGTGCTAACTTTCTGTTTTGCAAAAGAACTGAAAAATCCTCTTTTTTTTTTAATAAATTCCAAGCTTTAGGATTTTGAATTTTTTTTAAAATGACCTCAAAATTTTTGTCTTCAAATAAAAATGTTACTAGGTGGAATGCATAAATGTTAAGGGAAACATGCATAGAGCTTTGGGCTACTTCGCCATTAATCTTCTTACAAATTACTATGCTACACCATCTTTTAGTATGAAAGAATTTCATTAAAAATTTTGAAATAAAAATTAACCATTAATTTTTGAGAAACTAATATATCTACATTATTAATGTTTAGAAAGGTTTCACATGCCATAGTGACTTTGTAGGCTTGCTAATGCATTGACAACCTATGTCACATATGTGGTCAGAAAATTGGATTCATAGCAATTTTACAATAGGCAAAAAATTGGTGTATTACTAACACACGTTGGTTTTGGTATAGGATAAGAAAGAATATTCCCCATTTCTTCTAGGTTATTATTGTTACATGAGGAAGGAGAGAATTGATTCCCCCATGTATTAATGTCTTTTGAAATTTTGGAGTCTTATCCTTAAACCAAAGTCTCCTATTAGGCTTGATAATACATTAATTGGTAATGGTTTGAACAAGATGTCATTTTCTAGAAGCTTCGTTGTTACACCTAAAATGTGATCGTGAGATGTGGAAAGAAAGAGAAATTTCAATTTTCATTTTACAAACAAAAGCCAAAATTCTTAAAGGAAAATTTTGAGAAACCAAATTAAAAGGAAAAGGTGTTGGCAAAACAAGAATCAAGTTCAAGAGTTCATTGTGTATAGGAAGGTGTTCGACACCTCATAGCTCTCGTTCCCAAAAATGATTATCCAAAGTTGATTATGCAAAATATTATGACCTTAATTTAATTTTTTTATTACTCTTATCAATGACATGTAGAAAGAAAATAAAAATGATATGAAATTAAGTAAACAAAAATAAAGGAAAAAATAAAGTATTTACAAATGTGGACTTGATTTAAGATTAAAGTCTAGGATCTATGCACCTTGCAATATGGATCAAAATTTACGTAGTTTGAATAGAAAAACGTGTCAATTGGTTATTGGTTTTTATTTTGTGAATGGAACAATATATATAAAATTAAATTGATTTTTGTAATCAAAATGAAATTAAAGTTTGATTGGTGTATTTTAATTTATGAAAGTAGTGTAACCTCACTTTCTTATTCTCTTCATTATCTCTTTTATCTCTCTTTTTATTTTTGAAATTTCTTGTAAGTGTAAGTTATTAGCATTTTATTTCTTAAATTAAAACAAGAATTCCAAAAAAAAAAATTTTGGCTTTTATTCTTTTTTATTTTAAAGGAAGTGATTTTGAAAGAGGGAAAAGAAACTTTGAAACAATATTTTTTTTGTAATTTTTATTTTATATTTTAGAATAAATTAAAAAGCTTACAAGAAAACTTTTAAGAAATTTTTTTTAATTAATTTAATTTTCTTCAAAAAAAAATTCCAATTGAGTATGGGTCATTGGAACCTAAATTTATTCAAAAAGTACAATAACAAGTGATATTGGGTAAAATCTAAAGAGACATAAGGTCTTGCGTAGCTCTACCAACTAAGCTCATAGGTGCCTGAGTTGACATAGGGTCTTATGCGGCAACTCTAAAAATTTAATTAGTAAACATTAATAAAATAAATAAAATAAACTTCAAACGTGCTTGAGAGCAACGTGTGCTAGTGTTCATTCCATCATCACTTATCATAATTACACGCTACAAAGATGAGTAAAAACCTTCCTCTTTCCTTCTTAAGTTCATGGAGCATTCCCAAAATACTTCCTTATTATCATTGCTTATAGCTTACATGAAAAAGGAAGAAATAGATCTAGGTACATAGAAGAAAAACATATCGCACTTAATCGATAAAATACAAAAGTATTCAAATGGGGAGTTTGTATTTTATGGAACAAAGTGCACATAAGTTCTAACAATTAAGCATTCAAATCCTACATTCTTATAATGCATCAAGCCATCAATTCATGCATAAAAAAGGTGCTTTAAAATTAAACAAATGCATAATCAATTCTTTCATAATGCTCTTCAACCTAAAATAACAATAGGGCCACTTTAATTTTTTTACCTAGAACCTAAAATAAAGAAACTAAGAATTATTTAGGCAATTCGAAAAAAAAATAAACAAATGGAAAAGATCTTAGGAGATGCTTCACTAATAAAAAACCACCCAACAAATCAAATTGTACATCATATGAATGTTGTAAGCTAAAATGCACCCTAAATAAACCCAATTCAAAAGAGAAAAAACATTAAGTACTACCATACTTATAAAAGCATCCTAACATCACTTTCCTCCAAAATTCATGGTAAACAATTTCAAATTTTAGAGAAAAGACTAGCAAACATGTACAACTGGTAAATTAGAAATCTCCATGGTGATGATATGAAATTTCTCTCAATCTATGATAATGCAACATACAAACTCATAAAGTTGTGAATATTTAGTCTAGCCATATGAATATAGTTAATATCTAAACAAAGACTTTCATAATCAAACGACATTGCCTATAGCATATTATCTTCAATCTTAAGCTAATCAATAAAACTGAATCATATAATAATCCTTATAGTTTATGAATCATAATAGAAATCAAAGTTTGGTAGTTAGAAGAAAAGTGTGTTCAAGGTTCTTGGTTTAAACCAAGAATTTCCTCAAATGAGTATAACCTATACCTCTTCTTCTTCTTCTCCTCCTCCACCTCCTTCTCCTTTACTATTTCTATTCACTTGTGCTATTGTTCTTTAATAATGAAAGTACTGAACTGCCAAGATACTGAACCATCTCATTCTTCCTCAAACTCATTATCTGCTACTTCTATGTTTAGCTCTTTTCCTTCTTTTTTTCTCTTTTCTTTTACACACTTTATTTCACTAAAGCCCTTTCATGTTCTCTCACTTGACATTCTCATCCTCTTTTAGCCCTTCCTATTCTTTCTTTTTTCCACTTCCTCTTTGTTTCTTGAAAAATTATAAGCTAGTCCTAGTACATTAACATGACAGCTGATTTGGTGTACCAGTTCCAATAAAATCATTCCTTTGATGGCCCTTGCTCTTCTTTCTGAATGATTTTATTGGAACTGATACACCAAATCAACTGCTATATAAGTGTACCAGAACTAGCTAATATTTTCTCTTGTTTCTTTTGCTTTTTGCTCTTTTCATGCATTTTAATACTCAACCATTCGCTATATCCACACCTCTCTTTTTCTGCCCCAAGTCAAAACGTATGTCCTTGGATTTATTCCACTAAAAACTTTTAAATCCCATATATATATATATATATATTTAAATATGATCCCTTGCTTGCAGCATGGGTGTTGGCCAACTGAGGATATGCTTTCCTCATATTACTTCTTACCCTCAATTGCTAGACGTGAAGTAAGATGTGGTCCCTAACCTTTTCAAAATGGATTCCCTGTAGGTGAAGTTGATGAAATCTGGACCGTTGAATGAAAATCTAATGGTTCAAATTTTATTAAATTCGTAGAAACTGTTTAATATTTATTTAAGTCTGAACAATTGGATAAAATTTTAATAATCCAGATCTCAATGTAAAGAATATAAATCCCAACCTTTCTCCTTCTATTCTCTCTTATGTATCATCTTTCTTTATTTTTTAATCTCCCCTTGTCATAACTGACCTTTCGGCGGAATAACAAGTGTTTAAATTGATTCCCACAAACGAATCTTAAAAATTAATTTATTTGGAGTTGCCACAAAAATTTTTAATGGAAAACTTTGGAAAACCAATTTAAAACAAAAAAGAAAAAGGTAATGTGGTCTGCGAAATCAGAGATAAGTTCGGGAGTCTATTTGAGTGTGGAGAAGGTGTTAGGCACCCCACGATACCCATCCATAAGGACGGTTACCTTAAACTAGTCAGCTAAAATAGAATATGACTTTTAATTTTATCTTAATTACCCTTTATTGACATGCATACCCATTAAACAGCAAAGACAAAAATGACAATAATGGAGGTAAACAGATAGATATTTACAAATAGCGAACTTGACCTAGGATGAAAACCTAAGGCCTACGAACCCTGTGATGGGGATCAAAGTCCACATAGTTCAACTAAAAAGGCATGTTTATTGATTGATGATTTGTAAATTTTGTGACGAGAATATGAAAGCTTAAATTAAACAGATTTTCATAAACGAAACGGGATTGGAATTTGGTTTGTGTATTTTAATTTATGACAACATAATTAATCTAGCTCTCTTGATCTATACTTTTTTTTCCTTTTAATTTTTTAATTAATTTTTTAATTTTGTATTTCAAATCTTTATTTTGAAATTTAAACGAAATGATTATGGGATGAGATTTTTTTAGGATTTTTGAGAATTTATATATATATATTTAAAACTGAAATGTAATTATAATGAAGGAATATTTTGAATTTTTAAACTCATGGATTTTCAAAACTAGAATTTATCATTGAAATTAGGACAGAAATAAAACCGTTTTTGAATTTTTGAATTTATGTATTTATTTTTATTTTTATTTTTTGAAAATTGAATTTATTTTGATACTTAAAGTAAAATTAAAACGCAAAAATATTCTTAGGATTTTTAGTCACACAATAGGTGGGAAAAACCTCCCTATGTTTTTATTAATTCTTCCCAATATTTTAAATGTTAATTTTTGAAACTTAAGGAAACTCAAAGTCTCACATGGTTTCTACTAATCAACCTTTAGGTGCTTGAGGAGACGAGCGATCTCACATGGGAACCCAAAATATAGAATAAAATATTTTGGAATTCTCGGGATTTTATTTTTACATTTTTTAATGATTTTGAAATTAGAATGTTTTTAATCTTATTGTTAATAAGATAAATTCCCCAAAGCCTACGGAGACCCAAGTCCCACATGGCATTTTTAATTAATTAAATTTTATAAACACTGGCTTAATCATTTTGTAAATAATAGAAATACTTAATTAAGATATTTATTTTTGAATTATTATTATTATTATTATTATTATTATTATTATTATTATTATTATTTTAAAACAAGTATGTACTAATTTTTGGAGTTTATAAAAATTAAAATCTCACGCAACTCCAAGCATTCAAGGAGAAAAATATTCTCACACAATGATTTTCTTAGAACTTTCCTTGGAATACCAAAGTAATAATAATAATAATAATAATAATAATATAAATATATTATTATTATTATTATTATTATTATTATTAACACCAAAAAGGCAAAAACAAAACTAAAAAAAAAAAAATGAATGGAAGTTAACATACAGAACGTGAATAGCTCCCTGTTCACCATGCAAGGCAACCCGAGATCCTCCCTGTCGTGGCTTAGCTTTAGCTTGATGGATTTCCTCCTCCGGCAGTCCTTTCTTCCCAGTTTTTCATGGCAGTACCTTCGACAACGTTTCCTTCTCGGCGACCCTCTCTCTCTTTCTTCTTCCTCAGTGGCTTTTCTCTCTCTCTCGCTAGCTGTGTTACCTCTCGTGACGTGTCCTCTCTCAAACCCCTTCTTGAACCTATCCCAATCGGTGTATATTAACACCGCCACCCTTGGGCTGGTTGTTTCCACCTTTTTACCCCTTGTTGTTCCCACTACAACTGCCATGGCCATTGTCGATTTGCATGTTCTTGAAATGGTTAGCTAGTTAGTTCTGGTTATTATTGTTTGCTTTGGAAGCACCTCACAGCTCTATAGGCTTCCTTGAACTCGCAAGCTTCTTGATGAGAGCGTCAGGGTCCACAGTCCCAGGCACCGTCACCTTCCCCTATTCTGCATCTATCTCCTTCGTAAACACACCTTTGATTTTCTGCAGGATTTTCTTCACTTTGTGCCTACACCATTCGCAGTGTATGTTCACTTTAAGAATAGATTTCTACAAGAAACAAAGCAAGTTTCTCCTTCTCCCTCCTAGTATATCAGGCAAAGCCTCATAACCGCAGTGATGTCTCGAAGAAGGGCTCTTGGATACCAAGAAGGTAGATCACTTCATGATGATCAGCCCCTTAACCGTCGTGCAGGTCCCAGTAGCGTGTTCTCCACACTTGCAGTGGGTGACCTGTATAGATTATACCTATGACCATGCCGAATAACGACTCCTGGTGACCCAAAATCGCCTCTCACAACCAGACAGCCTCGTGGAGTAACGAACCTTATTGCTCAACTGTTGGTTGTTGAGGTAAAGGCAGTAGCGTCTTGCCTTGTGACAGGTCCAAACAAAGCTGACTCCAACTCGTCATCTTGAAAATGATACTTCTTTTATGGAGTTGCATTGCGTCTGTCTGCTTGGTAAGAAATGAAGCGGAAGGCTTTTAAGGAGAAACAAAATAGGCCTTAGTCTGTGAGCAAAGAGAGAGAGAGAGAGAGGGGTTCAAAGATAGTGGGTAGACATCAAAATTCCCTCTCTGTGGCTGCTTTTGAATCCTCTATTTCAAGGTCTGAAAGAGAGGAGAGAGAAAGAAAGGGCTAACTGCTAAGCAAAAGAGAGAGAGAGAGAGAGGAGAGAGAGGATGGCGTTCCAATGCCAGTGAACAAATTTCTCCTCCTTCCCCCCAGTCACGATTAAAACCATCACCACGTCTATACCCTCGCTCACATCCTTGTCCACCTTCACGGCTTCCTTGATAATTTCCATTTGCCTCCCTCTCCAGAATGCTCTCTTCATCCTTCTTCATCTCGGTCCAAAGCAAAGATCCAGACAAGGTGTACAGAAGGAGCAAGTCATGTGTCAATGGTCCTCTCTCTCCTTCTTTTTTTTCTCTTTTCTCTTATTCGGTCTCTGAAAACTCCACTACTCTGTCCCTCTTAGCTTCCATTCTTGGTTTTGTTCTCTTTTCCCTTTCTAGCTTTCTTCTACAAGTTGTAGTTCTTTCCCCTTTTGTGATAGGCACAGTAGGAGCAGTAGGAGCCCAGACTATCTTTGCTTTTTCTGGTTTTATTGATATTATTATATTTTTTGATTTTTTGATTTTTTAATTTTCTATTTTTGTTTTGTTATATATTTTTTATTTTTTTTTTATAATTTTGCCTTGATTTATTATAATGATTTAATTAACTAGTTTTTTTTTTGGGTTTTGAGTTTATTTAATTATCTCCCTTTATTTATCTTTAATTTCAAATTGTCCCCACTTGAGGATGTCATTTGAAGCTTTATCATTTCTAATTTTCCTATTTGCTTAATTATTAATTAATTGGTGTATCAATTAATTAAATAATTAGGCAATTAGGGATGTGGTGTTCACACCCCCCATTGAATTCACCTCAAGAGATCACATTGCTTATAATTAATTCTTATTGCAATAAAAGAAGAAAATGTATCCTCCCTTATAAAACTTTGGCCAAGCCAATAAGCAAACTAAAAAGTTTCTTGAATAGAATGAAATCTAATGTCTTACAAGATTGAGGGTCAAGCCTTTTAATAAGATTCAGACCCCCTATGAAACCCTAATTTGAAATGCTTCATTGGGCCCTTAATAAGTTGGGTCAAATGATGCTAAAAATAACTTTAGACATTAAATTAGAAGCCCAATGTATAACCATAAATATCCTAAGCCCAAATTAATTACAATGAGGTCTAAAACACTTCCTTCAGTAGAAATATTTCTACATGATATAACCCAAACGAATGGGGTCTTCGTTTGGGCTAGACATGAATTTGATGAATGACTTCAGTTTCCTTCTCCAAGCTTAAGCCATCCTAGTGGCTTTCTTTTACATTCTCTAAGAATTTTTTCACATAAATTTGTAGTGATTCTTTAAACTTCTTGACCCTCTGTCTTGCAATTAGGCCCAAAGAAAACTTTAAATCATCATTCAAACCATCACGCTTCCTGTCATCTATGCTCACATCATTATCATTTTTTAAAAAATTGTCTAGACAAATTAAGGTGTTCACAAGTTGATTTTGATATAGGATAAAAGTAAATAAAAAAAATTCCCTTTTCCATAAGGTATTTATTTATTTGACTAACCTTTTGTTAGTTGGATATGAATGCCCATCGTTTATCTGCCATGCTTCCGATGTTAGCCATGATCTTTGTCAAAAACCATGTCCATGAGTCCTTGTTCTCACCCTCCACAACATTAACTACCAATTGAAAGTAATTTAGATCACTGGCCACTGTAATAAGCAAGATAACTCTGAATGGCCCTTTTAGGAAGCATTTATCTAAACCAATAATAGGTCTGCAAGCTATCAGAAATCTTTTTTTCACAACATCTAAGCAAAGGTAAAGTCTCTTGAAGATTAAAGGGGAATATATGAATAATCTCTCTATCTGCAACTAAAAGGTTGTTCTAGAGTTAGATGTTCTGACTTCATGGAAATAATTCCAAAGTTTCTAATATTAGTCCCTGTAGTCTCCTAAAATAGCCTTCGCTTTTCCCCTAGACTAATATGCCTTACTCACCGACACCTTAGCCATGTAATTATCTCATTAATGATATGACATCCGCTAACTTCATTTTTTTTTTTAATTCTTCATGGTCACAATAAGCTTGTTAGCAATCCATTTTGAGTTTCTATCCTTGCATTAAAGGTCATCCCATAAATGTGTTTAGGATTATACATCTTCAGCCTATTTGTCATTACCCCGACTATCATAGTAAGGCTATATTAGATGATATTGACCCCATATCTAAGTCTTCTGTTGTGGATGAAGGAACTATGGCATAAGATGTTTGCTGGCTTCCCATGGCACTATCATTTGTATGAAATGGTTGATCAACTTCTTTCACAACGTCTTTGTCAACATATTCATCGAAATAGTCATCATTTATTTTGTCCTTACTATCATCAAACCTAATATTTGTTATGCTATCATCTACGTCTGAAGAAGGCATGTTTTCATTACTTACTTCCATTTCTTCATTAGTTGCCTATATGAAAAGAAGGAATTATTTAATTGATCTCATAATGCTAGTATTAAGGAATAAGGATACAAGGAAGTTTGTTACATCAATTATGAAATATCTTATATAGAAAATGAAATATCTTAAAACTTTAGAGAATTATATATTTGTTTTTTCTTTTGGATAATCAAAATTATATATTTGTTAGTTGCTAGATAATAATCAAGCATGTGCATGTTAGACTCTTATGTTGAAGCAAACAAGCGGGTAATATCTTACATTGAAAAAGAAAGAACAAACGAAAGGATAAAGTAACTAGAATTGAAAAAAAAAAAAAAAACAAATAAAACACCATTTCCTTATTATGAAAGCTTCCTTCATCATCATCGTCTTCTTCTTCTTCCAATATTTACATAAAAACCTTTATATTTCTCTTCATTCCTTTATTCATCGCTAAGCTTTATCCTTCCCTTCATTATGTGTTGGTTCAATTTGAACCTACCACCATGCTCTGCTTATAGAACCATAGGGAAGATATGCTTGCTCTTCCTCTATCTGGTGGCTACAAAAGTTCCGTTTAAGTACTACCTAGAGCCCTTTATAGGAAGTGGATGGCTGGAGCAAGTCTTTGCATTGGTGAAGCTTACTTCCTATGTTAATGGATGGTAAAACACCATTTCCTTGAGAAAAAGGTATTTGTTACAAAGAAGGCAGATATGAAATTGTTGCACTTGTTCATTATTCTAAACCACCAAAATTGTCTTTGAGCATTATTTTCATCCTCGTTAATATTTTAGTCTAATTGCTCCACTGGTTGGTGAACGATGTTTATAGGGAAATTATTGTATTTGCAGTGAATGTTTTTCTTAATGTAATTTGGAACCTTTATTAAAGTGTTCTTAAGCATGATAAAAGGCATATGGAACTATCTAAAAATCTATAAGTAAAAGAATATAAATAGACTATCTTAAAGGGTTTTAGTAACATGCTAAATTGACTTCTCCCTCTTATGTCCCTAGTGTTATGAAATTCTCATCACAATGTTGCCTTGGTTAGAACTATGAAGTTTCAGTGTAAGAAGTAGCACAAATGGAGTTGTATATGATTATGGATGAGGATCTCTTAGGGAATACTATTCATGCAGATTACTGGTATAAAAGAATATGACTTTGTTAATAAAAGAATCTCCAACCCTATAATAATTAATCTTGGAAACTAAACAAATTGTCTTGTTAATTTAAATCCAATTCCTCTGATATTTTGCTGCTAATGTCCAAATGTTAATATGTCTCCCAATTTGTTAGTGTACTTGTAAAATGCATTGCTTGCCACTAGCTATGATGACAAGCTTATTTTGTTGTGCATATGTTTCCATAAAGCCTTCAATTCTTGTTGATATTGTTTGACATCTTGTATATAAATAAAAACTCCAAGAGTGTCATGGTTGTTGTCCAAATTTTAGTGCATTTAAATTAAGGAAAGGTATGCTAAAATCATTAAGGTGAACTTGATGGGGGTTATACTGCATTCAAATAATTAGAGTGGTGTAAGAGAAATTCCATCTTAGCTCCTAAACCATGGGTGGTAGTAAAGTGAAAAAGGGAGCTTGCATACTCTTGCAATTGTAGTGAACATGAATGTCTAAAAGAGCAAATAATTGATATGTGGTTTGTTGAGTACCCTAACATCTAACCATGACTAAGCTTACCTATTAATGGTAAAAAGACTACCATGACTCAATGTGAGAATTGTGATCAATAGGGAAAACAAGAAAAATTTGTTACAAGAAGCCTAAATGTGAATGGTATTGCTATTCAGACTTTGAGACAAACTGCATTATGCATATTACCATATTACAAATCTAATGATTTTAAGACGCATTTTCTATAAGAAAATTTTTCCTTTATTGGGGAAGTCAGTGATCAAAGCAAAATTGAGATGTGTAGGAATTTAAACCATGGAGGAATTAAGTGTTGATGATGCAAAAGTGCAATTGATACAGAGATGGACCATTTGAAAATCTTTTTCTTTTTATATATATGCTTAACGTGAGAAAGAGATGGCTTCAAAATTGTTACCTACTTGATATCGTTTTCCTTCGTCCTTCCACGTAGAAAATGTGAAATGCCTATCAAAGGGTGACTTGCTCTAAATCATTCTCCCTCCCTGCATATGAAGTGTCAAATCCTTGCCTAAATTATTACATGTGACGAATCTATATTAGTGAAGTTGAGTATATTTTGGCCCAAATTCTTTCATCAATATTTGATTCACTTATCTACTTAATACATTGAATTTATTATTGTACTATGAGATAACCTTATCTAATTATAGCCATCCATGTTTAAGAAATGGAATCAGCTTAAAATCTTAGCTTTGCGATGAGGGAAAGTGTAAGTGTGAGTTCTTTGTAAGTGGACAACGTAAAAGCCAACCTTATAAGCACTTTGTTAAGCATTTGAAATCCACATCTCTAGTTGTGAGCATCTAAGAGCCATCCTTACAACTTATTGGTTGTGAGCATGTGAAAATATGCATTGAAATGCAAAATATCTTGATAAGGTGAAAATCCATTGGGAGCTAAGATTATATTACCTACATCATACATTATTCCAATGCCTTCGTAATTTTTTTTCTTACCAATTAAGTTAAATAGTTCTCAATTTGATTCTTGTTTATAACTAGATGAAATCATTTCATTTTCTATTTATAGTTCAAGCATATTTTATATAAGTGACATAAATACCTTTTGATTGAGAATATTTTATTTAAATCATTTAACAAATTGGTTTCGTAAATTCATCCTTCTTAATAATTTCACATACACATATACATGGCATCTAGTGTGTATTGATTAGTTCAAACCTTTTCATATAATACATAGGATCATCCTCCAAATCCTTCATTTATAACTAGAATACAACCACTACATAAAATTTGTACAAATTTTGCTCCACCTAGAGAAATGAAAGAAAAGTATTCCTTTCGTTTCACAGCAAGTAATTATATCTTCCTTTCATATTACAAATATTTTTGTATTTCCCATAACACAGCTACAACCTGAAAATCCTTACCCATCCTTATTAGATTGTATAATACTATTAAGAAAAGTGTAATTTTGGTCCACCACTTTTAGCCTTAAGATCAATCTAGTCTTCTAAATATGAAACCCTTCAGAAAATAATATCCCTCTAAAGATCAAAGTGCTCATCTGGAGGGACAAAATTAATTCACTTTTTCATCTTTGAACGATCAAACGGATCTTAAGGCAAAAAAATGAAGGGCTAAAATTGCACTTAATTTGCCAAAATTTGACGAAAGATATACTGTCATGGTCTAAACTCCTTAAACCTTAAGCTCCGGGGTGATCACTTTGCTATTGTCATCTTCTACATTCCTCCCTTCAAATTTGACATGCCTATACCACTTAGCACATGCAATGTAAATTGCAAAATCAGCTGCTGTCAATACTGCTAAAAGGAAATAGAACCTGTCCAAGTGTCCCTTGTTAAGGTTTTCTGGTATCCATCCAGGCATATTATTTCTCTTCGAAATCTTCATGACAATGGCAACAATCAAGGTACTTACATAGTTTCCTATTGACATTGAAGTCATGCAAAGTGCACTTCCAAAGCTCTTCAATCCATCTGGTGCTTGCCCGTTGAAGAACTCTAATTGACCAACATACATGAAAACCTCTGAAGCTCCTATAAGTACATATTGTGGTATTTGCCAAAATATGCTCAGTGAACTTGACCCACCTTTTCTAGCATGCTTTAATCTAAAATGCTCTACCAATCCTGCTGAAACCATGGCCATCATTGCTATGATTAGACCAATTCCCATCCTTTGGAGCTCTGTGAGTCTTTTGTTGTTCATCTTCTGAGCAATCAAAGGGTTAAGAATTCGCCGACAGACAAAGATGAAAGCAGCTACGCTAAGAATGTCGAAGCTAGACATGCTTGCTGGAGGAATCTTGAAAGATAAAATCCTATTCTCCATAGCTGCACCTTGTTCAACAAAAATTGATGCCATCTGAGTGAAAACAACAGAGTACATTATGGTGCATAGCCATATTGGGAGCAGTCTTAGTATGCATTTCACTTCCTCTACTTGGGTCACTGTGCAAAGATGCCATGGATTGTAGCTATTTTCTTCTACCATGTTGAACTCTTGAGGTGTTTTGAATGCTGCTCTGTCCAAGAATCTGACCACATTGATATAAATTCATTAGTGTTAATTGAGTTAGGTAAAAGATAAAAAATTTCTGTTAACATCCCTTGAATGGTAGTATACTATCTTTTATTAATTTACTATAAAGTGGAGACATTAACATTACATAAAAATGATTGAAAACCTTACATATTTTTAAATAAGAGATTTAAAGTTTCAAATATGACGGGAAAAATAAATCATGGGACTAGCTAGCAAAGAGAATTATAGAGAGTGATTGAAGTATATTAATATACTGGAATGAATTTTCTAATCTCATATGTCATGCCTTCGAATTAACAATATTGTATCAGAAACAACTATGTTTAAAGATGTCTTAACACAAATTATATAAGCAACTATTGAGTAATTAATTAAATTGATATGAGATGAGCATACCTAAACCCTTCTGTGTGGAATATCTTTCTCCCTCCCTTGGAATACTCTTCAACCTCAAAAAGGTTATCTCCATCAGGGGCGACCTTGAACTTCCATTTTCTCAGTGCTGCAACAAAAACTTGGCAAAATCTGGGAAGAGGGTTTCCTTGAGGTTTAAAGTATCTGAACCTTGGAGTGCCGCAAAGGAATAAGATTAAGGCTAGAGTGGCAGACCCAACAGAAGCCCAAAACCCTAGTGTCCACATAGCCTCATTCTCAAAGTAACCTAATATAGTGTTGGAGAAGAGCGAACCAAGATTGAGAGCCAAGTAGAAGTAGCTGAAGAATGCTATCTTGGAGTGCCCTTCTGTGGGGTCTCCTTCATCAAACTGATCTGCCCCAAAGGAGGCAATGTTGGGCTGGTATCCTCCATATCCTAAGGCTACCAGGTATACTGAGAGGTAGAACAAAGCAGTTTGGAATGACAAATGGGATCTACAAGCAACTTCTTCGGTTCCACAGCCATTAGGCTTCAATAAAAATATGTAGGATGTGAGTGACAAGAGCCCCAAACCCTGTCATGTACAATACGACCCTTGGTTAACACAATAAAAAAAATATAATATTTATGTACATATACAAATTAAATATATTTCACTATTTACTTCATTGCTTAGTTTAAAAGAAACGAAATTTTGTTACTTCTCCAAATTTTGGCAGCTAGAGTTTTTATATATACAATGATATTAGTGATTTTAGGTGAGAAATATGTACACTGATTAATAAAATAAATAAATATAACAATTTTTGTTTTATAATTTTAACCAATAATTCGTGGTCTGTTAAATTTATTACTCCTATATATTACAAGCAACTACTAGAAATTCTTAGTTAATGGCATTGTTGAAATTTGGAAGTTCATTGGGGGTGATTTGCCAAGATTTGAACTTGGGATCTATCTGTGAAAGAAACAATGCTCTGTCGTCCTTAAGACCGTGAAAGGTATTGCCAAGATTAAATATACTTGTCATAGGTGCAATCATATATTTAAGATATATCAAAAGCAAAATAGAAAGCTTTTATTTTGAAATTATTCCAAAAATATTGTGATTTCATATTCATGAATTCTGATTTTTATGGTTTTTATAAAATGGTTAAATCCATCGATCATGTAAAAATTTTAATTTAATTCCTCTAATTACAATTGAGCCAAAAATGTTGTCCTTTAATATTAAAAAAATAATTATGCAATTTAGTCATTTAATTTCCATTTAATTTCACTCATGATAACAAAAAATAAAACTGTTTCACTTAACTGGCAGTCACATGAACATGTTAAATAACAAGCGATCAAGTCTGATCTTTTCTGGATCCATTCTTTTTCTTAGATTGGAGTACAATTTATTTTCTCACAAAATAATTGTATATCAACTAACCAGCCCATATGACTCAAATTATAAATGTTATTATATATGTACAAATTAATCACAACATTATTTTTTTATTATCACAGAAACAACCAAGAAAAAGGTAATTGCGTTGTTAAAGAAAAATATTATCCAATTAAAATTAGAGAAACCAAATTACAACTTCTAAGGATAAAATCATATTTTAACCCATACGGAATAGATTCTTCGAAGTTTTCACATGAAACTTCCCACCGATGGATTGAAAAATTCATTTAGTCCAAGCTATTAGGTCAAATTTTTAGATTTTATCTTTAATAACTAAAATTATCGTATTCGATAACTAGATTTTAAAAATAACATATAGAAGTGACAATTCTTTCAAGAAAAAGGTAATTGCATTGTTAAAGATGAATATTATCCAATTAAAATTAGAGAAACCAAATTAGAACTTCTAAGGATAAAATTATATTTTAACCCATAAATAACATATCCTTCGAAGTTTCCACATCAATTTCTCACTATTGGATTAAAAAATTTGCTTGGTGCTAATTGTGTGATCAAAATTTAAATTTTATCGATTTTAATAATTCAAAATTAACAATTTCAATTACTAAACTTTAAAAATAATCATTAGAACTGATCATTCTTTCAACGATTTTAATAATTAAAAATTATTAATTTTAATAACTAAAAATTTGAAAAAAAAAAAAACTGTTAGAACTAATAATTCTTTTTAATATTAATCGTCTAATTTTTACGGTTCTTAAAAAATTTGGAGTACTTAGACTGAAAAATATAACTAACAATTAGGTAAAAAAAAAAAATTTTTAAATGCAAAGAACTTACAAGGACAAAGATGACTTGGAAGAGTGCACAGGTGGTGTACCTCCCCCAGTAAGAGTCACTGAGGAAGGCTCCAAGGAGAGAGAAGATGTAGACTGTGCCTGTCCATTTACTGACGTCATTTGCTGCGTCAGCGTTGTCTTGTCCCATCACCCTCGTTAGGAACAGCACCAGATTCACCCCCACCCCGAAAAATGCCAACGTCGCTAGCCCTTGGTTCACTGAATCATTATCGTACAACATATACATTAATTAATTAATTGTAATTTCTGATTTTATGTTCATATAATTATGACCACTTTGAATCAATTATTCTGTGTATCATCTGATTTGATATTGATTCGATTTTGTTCCAAATAATTAAGCCACTTGCATCTCTTTGTTCCACGACCAAACCTTATACATGACAAGTTCCTTTATTACAGACACATTCTGTTACATAATATTAAAAAAAATTAATTTTTGTTTATTTAAATATTTAAAATAATTTTCATTGAAAATTCTTATACATGATCTTTATTTTTTAAAAAATTATTAAATTTTACCTCTTTATCAAATCTTAAATTATAAATTTAAAAAATTAAATATAGTATTTTTTTAAAAAATACATGATTTAGTATAATATTTTTTAATAAATAAAATATCGATATAAATATTTCAATGAGTGAGAGATTAAAATAACAATTTTATAGTAAGAGACCAAAAAAAATATTTTATTCATAATATTTACCTTATTTGAAAGCCTTCCAACTAATTACAAACTAATAAAAAAACATTAAAGTCATGTAAGAATTTTTAAATATCAAAACGTAAGGAGATACCTATTTTTCAATGACCAAACTTATGATTATTCCATAATTTATCTAAGAATTTCTTCTCAATAACCCATTTTGGTATATTTTAACTGATTCCATGCATTGTAACACAACTGCAAAGCATACATTTAAAGAATTTCTACAAAATGTTATACTTATAATAATTCAAATATATTTGATTTGATGTTCAAAAGAATTAATAAGTTGTTATTTTACACATTAGAATGAGAGTTTGTTATAAAAAATATATATATAGTTTGATTTGATGTATAATTTTTTTAAAAGTTATATTTGTGCTCTAAATTTTCTGTTTACATATAAATATATAAAAAAATTTGTTCTTACGTTAAATAAATTATATTAATAATAAAATTTAATTTTTAAATAAAAAATTTTAAATTTAATTATTTATAATCACATAAAATTAAATTAATTAAAATTAGTATTAAAAATTAAATTAATTCAAAATCACATTTAAAATTACGTAGAATGAGTGATACCTAGGATTAAAATTCCAGCAAACCAAGTTCCAGTTCTTCCTCGTACTGCAGGATGGCCATGCCTATCAACAGCTCCATCAAGGGTGTATACCTCATCATCCTCCTCTTTCCTATTTTTTTCCATAATAATCTCCTAAAAAATAATTATATTTAATTTTATTATTAAGACTTAGTTATTCCAAATAATATCTGTGCATAATCACTATATA
Source organism: Delonix regia (assembly GCA_037074485.1). Classification (NCBI taxonomy): domain Eukaryota; kingdom Viridiplantae; phylum Streptophyta; class Magnoliopsida; order Fabales; family Fabaceae; genus Delonix; species Delonix regia. Next base: position 13,393,969 of record CM073459.1, read on the forward strand.
TATATAATAATTCTTGGGATACGGCACATGTGACGATGAAGAATATGGTCGCCCACTGCCTATACATGGAATAAATAACTTTATTCTTTGCATTTTGATAAATAAATTAGCATAACTGTGACATGGATAGAGAATTGCTTTTATAAAAAATATACATATAATTTATTTCATAGGAGAAAGTCCTTCATTATCACATCAAAGAAAAGCAACAACATTATGTCATGCGTGTGTGTCTCTTTAAATGACGTCTTCAATTTGCTTAGATTGCTAGACTTTGGGAAAAGGCTTCCATAAAAAGGGGCGTTGTTTTGTTAAAAAATATTTATAACGTGTCAACTGTTTTTATATACTCATAATTTTGAATATAATAATATAATTATATTAATTTAAATAATTTTATTATTTTAAATATTAATTTAAAAAATAATAATTTTAAAATTATATAATTATATTATAATTAAGTTTATCAAAAATTTTATTTATATTTAAATATGTTTTTTGAACAAATAGTACAAAAATTAATAAATTATTTTTTTAACATAATAGGACCCAAAAAAAAAAAATAGCAAACCGAATCTTTAACACCATTATATGAATATTAAACTAAAACTACCCTCAGAGTAAAACCAAAAAACAAGGAATACAAAGAGAATTAAAATGGGATTTTCTTGAAGCATTTTTCACGTTGAAAGAGAAACACATGACAAAGGAAAGGAACAAGAAGAACCTTAATGCACGTTCATAAATTAATTATAAGAGGTTACGACAATATGCTGTTGTCGTGAATTTAGATAAAATATTTGAGTTAGTATTCAGTTATAATATAAAAAAATAATTGTAATAATATTAATATAAAAAAAATAATAATAATATTATTATGTCTTTATATAATAATTAAATATACTAATGCACTTAAATTTGTGAGTATATCAAATATGACACTTATTTTTAATTATATATATTTATTCTTTATATTTATAATATATACTTGTTATAATAGTAAAAAATTCAGACTCATAAAAATATATGCTGATAGTAAAGTATGCTTTTCTCCTTCCTTTTTGTACATTTTTGCTTATAGAAAATTCAGCTCAATAAGGGCTTGTTTGCTTTCGATCTTTTAAAAATAGTTTTCTGTCATATAAAATAAAAATAAAACATTTGATTTGGTTTATATTTTTAGTCAGCTCAGAAAATTATTTTTTTTCTATTTTTTTGCACCTAAGAACAAATAACAGGGAACAACTTTGAGTTTCTTTTTTTTTCATGTCATGTTCTATGTTTTCTCAAAAACACAGAGAAAATAGACATAAAAAATAAATTTTCCTATACATTAATTTTATTTTAATATTTTATAAATTGTATGCGAAAAAAAACATGTTTCCAAAAACATAAAATTTCAACAACCACCAATACTTCAAGTTCAAGAATAATTAATGAAAATGTACACTTACCCACATTAATTTGATGAGTGCTGACATTCATGCATGCATGATCACAAAAAACAAGCAGGAAAAGAAAAATAATTAAGAAAATTGACGCAGAAATAAAGTATTTGACATTTGTAATTAAGAACTAACCTCTTTACATAAATTCAAGCAACCCATTATCAATTTGGGACCTTGGTAGTGAGAAAGATCGCAGTGAAGAATTGGATATAGAAAATGGAAGAAAATGAACTCTGAGAGAAATGAGTGGAAGAAGAAGAAGCAGCGAATGGGGAGTAATTTTGAGAGGAAAATGGAGAGTAGGGCTTGTATATATAGAGAATTAGAGGAGATTAATTGGACGGCTCGGGTCTATACGTGTAAAGTGATAATCAAAAGGTGTTATATTTCATAAAATAATAAGAATAAAACCTCCTTTTGGTCCCTCATGTATGGGATATTTTCAGTCTAGTCAATCATAGAATTTTTTTTCTCAGTTTAGTTCTTCATATATATATATATATATAGTATTTTTCAATTTCATCCCTAACATGTGAATATTGATCAATTTGGTCCTCCGTAAATAAAATTATTATTATTAATGTTTTTAATATATTTTAAATTAACATATTTTTTATGATATCATTGATAATAGAAAATATTATTTTGGTTCTTTACTTACAAGTTTAATTCAATGTAGTCTCTTATTAAGATAAATATTAACATATTTAATTTAAATTTAGTTAAAAAATAAGAAATTAAAATATATTGATTTTTCTATTAGTAAGAGATTAAATTATAACTAGACTCATAAATAAAAAATAAAAATAATATTGTACTAAGAATTAGATTAAAAAATGTCTATATGTAACTAAGAGGAAAAGACTATACTATGAAAAATTAAATAAAAATTATAAAGGACTAAATTAAAAATACTTTATAAATGAAAGATCAAAATAAAATTTCAGTCTATCTTGTACAAGACAAATGATGAGATAAGAAGCCAAAGCAAGAGAAACGTGAAATAGTTGGCGCGCATATCTGGTAACAGTAACATCATGATCATAAAATTAAAAATTTTAATTAATTAATTCTTAATTTAGTTTTAAAAAATTAATTAATTCTTAACCCCTTTTACAAATAAGGCCTGGCGGCGATTTGGCTAGCTGTCCTTGACACTGACATCTTTCAAGGACGCATTCCTTCCTCCTTCGTCTTAAGATCTCATAAGAAAGTTATAAATTTAATTAATTAATTAATGTCACTTCACATTATCAAAATAATAATGATTTGTTGAAATTTTGGGTTTCAACTTTTAACTTCCACTTTTGTATAGGAAAATTTCTTCCGTCTCTTATCTTTTATATAAATTTCCTTGTCAGCCCTGAAAAAATTATTAATGATATTTTAAAAGATAAGAAGTAATTAAATAAAAAATTTGTATCAAAGTGAAATTTTATGTGTAGTTAGAAAAGAACTATATCGGCCTAAACTTTTAGAATTAAATTTCGTGGATTCAATTAAAATTTTCAAGTCAGCTTTTGATATCAAACTTTTAGCTGTTTTTGTTAATTGCGTGAATACACACAATTAATCAACGTATTTTAATGCTGAATTTTAAGAGTGTGTGTAAAATTTGAGATTCCAATTAGTCAATAAAAAAAAATTTTAATCTTTGACGTATAAAAAATTAAAAATTTTTATGAAAACAAAAATTTACAAATTTTAATAAATTCTATAACAAAATAAATAGAATAATACCAGAGTGGCTAATAATTTGAACCACAACAACACAATTAAATTATATTTTTCCTGAATTATTTGTTTAATAGTACTAGTGGTTTTGTTTTCACATTTCATGACACGCTCCTAATTATATTAGATACAATTAAAGAACGTTTTACGTTGCGTTATGAAACTCCCACTTGCATGTCAAGTATAAGCAAGGGAAGTAAAAGATAACTAATTGATATACGTGGGGAAATAGAATTTTATATATATATATATATATATATATATATATATATCTATATATCTTAGGTATTCAAATTTAAAATATTATGAACTTGAATAATAGAGCTGTGTTAGGTTTAGGAGAGGAGGAGTCTAATTTTTGAAGTAAAAATGTTGGAACAATTTGAATTTTCTATATTTCTGGATCACATAATTTGCTTGATGCAATTATTGAATTTTTTTTTCTTAATTTAGGTCATTGAAAAATTACCAATTTTAGTATCTAACTTTAAATGTCGATCCTTAAATTAGCACAGTTCTTTAATATTAATTGTTCAATTTATACATTTATGAAATAAAATACAAAAAATATTCTTTTGGGTTGGAATAATCTAGATTTTTTATATTTTTTCAGAGAAATTGTATAGAGTTGGATCGTGCAGTTTGCTTAATAATGATCGTCTAATTAACTCTTTTGATTTGTTAATTTAGATAATTGAAAATTACTGATTTTAATTTTTAACTTTAAAGATAAAACGTTAAATCTATATGATTTTTTAATATTAACCATTCAATCTACTTATTTTATGAAAAAAATGCAAAAAATATCCTTTAATGTTGGAACTTCTATTTCAATGTCTTGCCATAAATTCAGCCAAATTAAGTGGAAGCAACCACTAACAAGGCTTATATATGTCTTTAAAATACAGAAATTATGGAAAATATGAAGAAAACTAATTAAGGAAAAGAAGCAAGTGGTTCCCAAACGGTGGGAATTAATTAATTAATTCATACGAATATCGATCATTTATAGCTTCGATGTTTGATAATATGATTAAGAATTGTTATATAGCCTTTTCTTTAAAGAAGAAAATAGAAAATAATAGTTAAATGGCTTCGTCTAAACAAAAAGAACAGAAAGGAATTGTATTTGAAGTTGACGTTGAACAAAATGAGCTGTTACGCAGTCAATTAGCTAGCTACAACTGTAAACCAGGTGGGGTGGTGATATCATAGACGTGGAGAAAACCAACATGAATATCAACGTCATATTCGGTCTCATGTTGGCTTACCCTCAACACAGGTAACAGGTGGGCCAGTTCGGGCCCCGGGTTGACCCAATTCGGGCCCAGGTCATACCCAATAACTCTAAATTTTTTAACTCGTTCAACATATTTTAGTTAGAATGGGTTGAAATTCTTTGACTCAGTTCATTAAATGACGTATCAAAAAAATTAAAAATTTAAAAATATATAAAAATAAATAATATTAATTACAATAAAAAGTATCTTCTAAAATTTTAACTACTATTTCGAGTAATTAAATTTAAATAATTAATACACAAACAACTCATTTAAATTTTATTAATTAAATTAAAACAGTTGTTTAAGTAGGTAAGTCATATCAAACAACCCAACCAAGATAAAATAAGTAATGAAATTATTTAAATCATCATTGATGACATTTAAATATTGTTTTAAGAGATAGTTATCGTAACAAAAGTTTAAATATTATCCTAATTTCTTAAAATTTTTAAAAATTGTAGCAAAAAAGAAAACTTTGGTGGCTTGGCCAAACTAACTTACAAGTTAAATGAAGAGTTGAAATGAATATATTAAATGTGTTTTCATGTAAGTATTTAAATTCAATCTACCAAAATAATAGATTAAAAGGATTGATCGAGTGAGTTTGTCATGATTTCATAATTCTACTCCTTAATGTAGTTTTTATTTAAAAAAATAAAAGCAAGAAAAATTATTCTTTTAGTTATAGCATGTATTTGACAATGGATGAGAATAACGTGGGATTTAATTGTTTTTAAAAAGTGATGGAATAAGATTTTGGCTAATTGAGTGATATCAGAGTTCTTTCTAAAACTGAGAGATTTAAATTTGAATTCTAGATAAAGCAAAATCAACAAAAATAATAAAAATGATGGGCAATTGAGCGTAATCATATACATAATATTATTCTATTCGTGTATCTCATGAAATTTAGTATTTTTTTTTAGTGACTTTGTAGCTAAAAATTAACTTCATTGATGAAATAGAACTCTGTCTATCAAAATATTTTAAAATAACTATCTACCTCTTAAATTGTTTTTGTTTTGGTACTAAAAAAAAATTATTTTCGTGTGATATTTAGTATATCTATGCATGTCACCTTACGTAAAGTATATTATCTTGTCTTTTTTCGAAGATATATTAAGTATTTTCTGTTCCTAGAAAACGTAAACCTGCTTTGTGCTAATTCTTAAGTAGTCTTTATCTTTTACGTAAGTTATATTTTCTTAACTTCTAATTCTTTAATTATTTTTAAAATAACGTTACATGCTATATGCAGTCGCTGAGATGGATCAAATTCACTCTCTTATTTGAAGTTTTGTTATACATGTAAGTTTATAAAAAGACTTGCCAGTTAAATGTGATAACCTTTTAGGTTATTGAACTGTAATTTTTTACTTAAGACTTTTCGATGTTAGATTCATAACATTTTTACATTTTAATCCAAATGTCAAGGTTTAAAAGATGTTTCTTTCAAGTATAGCATCAACGAAATGAATGACAATATGTGACCTAATTAATTTAGTTTGGGATAATCTTTCCAATTTGAGATTGAAAGGAAGATTAGACTAGACAGACTTATATGGCGTAATCACTTACGACGGCCGTCACGGTAAAACAAAATATGAAACAGATGAACGTAATAATATCAAATTAGAATATATAGCCCATTCCAAAACATTTTCCAATTTAAAAGACCAAATTCCACACACTTTAAGGCTCCAAGAGAAGGATATTTCAACGAGTTCGTTTTAGTGTTCTTGTTGGCTTTTGTTACCTTGTAGTACTATTATTCATATTTATCAGTAAAGTTAAACTTTAAATTTTAAATTAAAATTGTTTATGTTTATTAATATACAAAAAATAATAGTATTACGTTTTTTATAGTATTGTGGGATTATGATAAATATTTCCTCCTTTTCACCCCTTTATCAAATTAAGTGTCAATTAACTTAACATGATGGTGAACAAATCATCCCTAGTTTTCCCTCTATTTTCTTTACTATTCACCATTGAATTTTGTTTATAAAAGCCAATAATGTCAGTGTCAAAGAAATATATTTCAAGACACATCAAAATGTGGAGAAAATGGAGCATTTTATGTGTGTCTTCTTTCAACATACTATAATTTTCCGTCTCTATCTGTCTGTCTTTTGGCTTGTCTTCTTCTTTCTCACTTTAAGATGAAGACACAAGTAAAGTCAAATTTGATGTTAATTAAGCTCATTAAGTCATTTTCTTTAATCTTTAATTAGTATAAGAGACAACATCGAAAAAGCCAAGAGCCTTCAATTCAAGTCTCTTACGGCTTATCATTTTGGCAGATTTTACTGTAGTTCCTTATCACTCTTTATAATTAACCCCTTTCTGTGTCTCTCAGACATTAAAGATATATATATCAAATGGGTTGTTGAACAACTAGTATACAACAAACTGTTGTATACAACTTGCAAGGAATATGAATATCTAATAAGTAGAACCCAATATATATATATCTCCTTCTGCTTATCATTTTGCTGATTCTGACTCAGCAATTTTAAGTTTTTCAAATAGGCTTCTGCAGTAGGGTTAGTATTGCCGAAGATAATTCGACAATAATCAATATGAACCATTAAATATGCGCATCATAAAATCATGACGAATTAAAAATTTTATGTTTTATTGATTTCAGTAACTCAATTCTAAACATAAACCATTAGGTTTTTTGTAATAATAAATATTGAATTTTAAAATTTATTTAAAATACACTTGTTGCAAGAGATTCGCGTCAAATGTTAAAAGAGTTTATACGATACTTAATTTAACAATAAAATACATAACAAGAAGCAGGAAAAAATATCTAGTTTTATATTTCATGTGTTTCTCCTTTTAGCATACTATAACTTTCCACTTGTATGTCTTTTAGCTTTTGCTTCTTTCTCTTAAGAAAGTAGTCCATTATAAAAAAAAAATATCATTTTGCTGATTCTGACTCATCAATTTCAAGTTTTTTTTACCTAGTTTTTGCAATAGCGTTAATATTGCAGATAATTCGGTACTAATCAATATGAACCATTGGATACGTCCTTTAATAAATTACGATGGATTAAAAATTTTACATTTCAACAATTTTAGTAACTCAGTTTTAAACATAAACGTTGGATTTTTCATAGTAATCAATATTGATATCATTTCAAATCTTATTAATTTAAAAAAATCACTTATTGCAAGAGATCCGCATCAAATCTATAATTTAAATGTTAAAAGAATTTATAAGATACTTAATTTACCAATAAAATGCCTTACAAGAAGGGGGGAAAATATCCAATTTTATATTTCATGCGTAATATCTCCTTTCAAATATACTACAACTTTCCACCTGTATGTCTTTTAGCTTTTGCTTCTTACCCTTAAGAAATAAGTTCATCGGGAAAAAGCTTAAGGAGATAATGACGAAACAGTCAAATTTTTAGTTAATAAAAATAATTAAGTCCTTATCTATAATAGCTTTCAATATCTATTCAATTCTTTTACGGCTTATCGTGGTTGACTGAAGTTCATTACCACTCTGTATAATTAATTTTTTCTGTGTCTCTCGAGCATCATATCAAATGCGTTTTGAACTTATATAGTGTAATACAAGTTGTAACGAATTATATATTTAATAAATTATAAACAGAAGCCAATATATATCTTCTTCAGCTTATCATTTTGCTGATATCAGACTCAGCAAGTTGAAGATTTTCCATGCAGGTTTTGTGGCTTCCACTTTTCTTGATAAACACAGATTAGTTACTAGAATTAGATAAATTAATCACAAAAAATAATTGTCATTATTATTATTATTATTATTATTAGTTTGTTTCAGATTGAATGGTAGACACACTTAACCTTTTAAGTATGAAAAGAATTTGTATGATACTTAATTGGGGAATTGTATCTCATCAAAATAACGCTTAATTTGGGTCCATGAAATGTGAAATGTAATTAAGCCTTTCTTAAATTTAGGAATAAAATAAAATGTTAAATTTTAATTAAATTGCAAGCAACGGTTTTTTTTAGTTAATATTCAACACTATCATTGTTAAATTCAATAAACTCATTGAGTTTATGTTTTAACGAGTTTATCTTCTTCTTCTTTTTTTAATAAATTTATTTGAATTTGTGAATTTGACAACTTTGATATACACATATTAGCATTAAATTGAAATAAAAATGGATATATAATAAAATATGTATAAATCTCATGATTTATTTTAATTGAGATATATTCTTATTTTTGTCAAAATTAGGAGAGTATTTTATTATATTTTAAAATTAAACTTAATTTAAGAGAATAATTAAAATATATTTCTATCTAGAAAATTCAATAACATATCATAAGTAATATGGATCTTGGACTTTCTATAAGCATCTAATATTGGAGCATACGTGCAGCGTAAAAGTATATTAAATATTGAATATCTACTTACCAAACACCACCTTAAAAGTATGTCGTATTAAAGGTTGATAAAAACAAAAAAGTGTCGTATTAATGGAAGAGGCGTGAAGCTTTGAAACTCTGGGGCTTAATTAATTAATGTTTGATTAACGGCATGCGTTTCGTGGCTATCTTGAGATATTTCTTGCTTTGTCTGTTTGGTCGTAGCTGAATATATAGGTTTCAATTTTTAGGTTCAGGTCATTTTCATAATATTATAATAACTGAAAAAATATATGACTTGGAGACATGGATTTACTGTAATTTAACGTACCTACGAAAACCTTAATGTTATCTTAATAATTAACAATGTGTGATTTTTATTTTAAGTATTTAGGTTTAAGTTTTAGAGTCAACATAAAAATAATTTATTTTTCTTAAATGCATTAAGTTAATGTAAGTGGTGCATTCATACAAACTAACAATTTTTTTTGGGTTAAATTGTATTAAATTTTTCTAAATTTTAAGTAATGCGCCATGATACATTTCTTTTTATTTTCAAAACTTGACAATGAACTTTCACAAAATTTTAAATTTGTGTAAATCATTGAAAAATGAACTCTAAAGTTTAACTTTTAGATAACCCCCTTAAACTTTAGGTTAAATGCATATAATTTTCCTAAACTTTAGGTCATGCATATAATTTTTTCGTCCAGTTCCCGAAAAAAAAAATGTTTTTGTTACTAAAATAACTGGCTAACTGATGTTAGGGGCTTATTTGCATATAGTCTTTAATTTAATATGGTTCATTGTCAAGTTTTGAAGATTAGAGTATTCTTTGTAATGATTTAAAGTTCAGGGGTGTTCTATATAATTTAATCTTTTGTCACCTATTTTCAACCTCTTGGTCCATCCTCTCCATTTCTTAGGTTAGATTAATTAAGTGTAGTTGCATGAATCGAAGACAGTAAAGTACTAGACTGGGAGACATGGGTAGTATAAATTTACTGAAACCTCTGATCCAAGGTCATAAATCCTTCTAATTGTCGGATAACAAACAACTTTGGTTCAAACAAATAATGTTTACTCACTATTATTAGCTGCAATTGGTTCATGGTTGTTGTCTTCTGGAATAACTCACGTGTCTCTTAGAAACTGAAACTTTTTCATTTCGTTCTCAAACTTTTCTAGTGAAAAACCAAAAATGAATTAAACTTGTGATTTGAAGTTAAGCTAAAATTCATATAATATGTACACACACGGACTTGGATCACCTGCAATACTGCAAATTCTGTAATAAAATGTGAGTCATTAGATTTTAATTTAATGGCTCACGTTTTACTTATTTATTTAAAATAAAAAATAAAAAATAAAATGTGAGTCATTGAATTAAAATCTAATGATTTAAATTTTACTACAGAATCTACAGGCATACACACACCAGAACTTATACATATTCACATAAGAAATATATATATATTAACATCATCTCTTTATTAAGTGTAACTTTATAACAGCTAGAAAGTATAAGGAACAAATTGTTTTGAAGCACACCAAGCAGAAGCCACAAAACATAAGATTATTACCACAGACGAAGGTAATGAGACAAACTAGGTTGAAGAAGCTAAAGAGAACAAATCATCAACCATTCACATACAACCTACTGTAAACTTCATTAACATTTTTACTATTAACAAAACTGAAAATCTGTTGATAAGATGAGAGATATGTTGTTGTTAATGATTGAGAAGTACAAATAAAGCAAAGGAGTTAATTTTAGTAAACATTAACACTTACAATCTAATACCAGATGGCAAAGGTATCTAAATTAAACAAAGGAATTAAATGAAAAATTACCTTCACTTATAATAAAGTATAAAGAAAATCATATCTTTTGACTTAAGTAGTATGTACTCATTTGGCCAAGAAGAAAATAAATTTGAAATACAAATTTAGCTTATTGTCCTGTTCATTAATTAAGTGAGAAATTACTAATCTCGGTAATTTAAATTTAGCTTGGTAAGACTTAGAATGGGTCAAGTTTTGCATAATGTATTCATAAGGAAAAAAAAAAAAAAAACCAAGTATTACAACAACTAAGTCAATTGAGAAGCAAACCTGGGATGTTTAATGCGTCAAAAACATGAGGAGTCTTTAGAGCACTCGTTTTTACTTTGTGATTTGCCATTGCCTTTCTAGAGGCTTCCAATCGACCTATGGCTGACGTTTGGTGGTCTGACTCCTCACGTTTGAAGCTCATGTGCTAGATGAAGTTTTCAAGGTTTTGCCTCACATGCTAGCGCTTGTAGGCGCCCTTTCATCCCTGTTCTTTTTCCCTACACTTGACCTATTGTATTCAACATTCCACTCTTGGTTTGATACCATGTGGTAAAGAGAATACATAACAGATAATGAAATTATAGTATTCACTACAAGATGCTCAGAATATATATACAAGTATGTAACTACATTTTTGTTTTTCTAATAAATTTTTGAATTATGCAGTCTTTTATTATCTTCAAAATACACACTGACCTATTTAAAAATACTCTCAAGAATAAAACTGATTTTGTAAATATAATTCAAAAAATATTTATTAAAATAATTGTGTAAAAATATTTTAATTTTTAACAAAGGGAATTATTGTAATTGTTGAGTTTTTCTTTTCTTACCAATTTTTAATATTCTATTCTTTAAGAGTCAATTTCCATTCTTATTTTTAATCCTTCCACCTATCAAACGAGACTAAGACCCTGTTTGCTTCACAAAAATGTATGTGACAAAAATAAAATGAGAATGAAAATAAGAGTGAGAGTGGTAATGAAAAATCAAATAAGTATATTTGGTTACACATGGGATGGATAGTAAGAATCTTTGTTTGGTATGATAATTGAAGAAAGGAATGGAAAAACTTGAGGTTGACTTACCATTTTGCCCCCAATAAAATAAATTGAGAAAATAATATGCCCAAAAAGCTTGAGGCTTCCACATTTATCTAGGGATGAGTTTCTTCTACTTTTTTGACCATTTTTGCTAATTTATTGAACATTACACATTCAGAGGATGGTGGGTGGATGATAAGATTGTAGTATGGAGATTGCGGTATTTCGGGCAAGAGAATATCATTCCATGGAGATAGCAAGCATTCTCTCAATTATTTTAGAGAGACAACTCTCCCACCAATGAGAGAAAGAACTTGCCTGGCAGAGAGGGATTCTTGCAACTAATTGCAAACCAAACGTGGAAGTGGGATTCCCTCTCTCATTCCCTTGGGAGATGCAATGAACCAAATGTGGCCAAAAGGTATACACTAGTTGGTGTATCCTTCGTTGGAAGGGAAATAAGTATTTAACATTATTTGGTTTTATGACAAGAGAATGTATATTTTCAAGACAAAGAAGAGAATTGTTTAACTTAAATATCTCTCAAGGGAGAAGAAATTAATTTAAAGTTTTGGGTTTAATATTTAGAATTTAGATTTTAAGATTTAATACATTAAATTTTTATTGAAGTAAACAGCAGATAAAAACTTTGCTAACACATTCTCAACGATCAAAATTTGTCATAATGGACAAAGCAGGAACAAGGCAAAAATTACTTATGCTTCCTTTACATATCAGATTGGCCAAATTCTCCAATATCATAAGGATTGAAAATAGGAAAAAAAACCTAAAAATTTTACCCAAAAAGAAATATATATAAAAAAAACTCCTAAGTAGAGATGTAGAATCTTTCAAAATATGTCACTGTTATTAAATGAAAGGAGATATTAAATTGGTCAACCAATTTTATATTTTATAATAATTTGGTTTCTCGCATATATATTGTGACAAATTAGTTTTTTAAAAATCATATTTTATATTAAATTAAACTCTCATTAATCCAAACGGAATGATCAATTTTATAAAAATTTAAATTTGTAAATGACTAATTTTATATTTTTCTCAAAATAAAAGCCTAAAATTTTCACATTTGTCATAAACAACAAATTAAAAGACTAGATAAAACGAAAAAAACTAAAAAACATTTTATATATATATATATATATATATATATATTTGTTAGATCTATTATAAAAAGATAGAGTTGATAACATTTATTCATAAAACACCTAACAAAAGAAAACACACACACATAGAGGATGGAAGAGATTAAACAAAGAAGCCATAAAAGAATAGCAAACAGATTATGGAATAAAGCGAATTTTTTGGTCTAAATCTCATTCCACATTCATCTTTCCTATTCTTTTCTCCATGATGAACTGAATCAGTGATATCATCAAAAGCTTTGAACGTGGCACTAAGGAGACGGTGATTAGTACTAATCGAAAGTAGTTTATGAGGATTAAAGCAAAAGTCCTTTTCATTATTTTCATTCCACAATACATCCATCTTTCCTTAGTCAATGATAGCAAAAGCTTTCAAGACTCTCCACCCTAATCAAAATCACTATAAATTTTGCAGTAATCAATCATGACCATTTGATTTATTTGTTAATAAATCATGATTCGTCAGAATGAAATGTTTATCATTTATTGATTTTAATAAATAAGAGTTATCAATTTTAGTAATTCAATCTGAAATGTAAATCGTTAAATTTTTTTTTAATTATTAATATTAACCATTAGATTTTAATACAAATTCATTAATCCAAGAGATCTGACTAATCGAAATTAATTAACATGTGAGGCTTAAAGTTAAAGCAAAAGTCCTTTTCATTATTAGCTTCCAACTTGGGTAGGTTGTCCAAGTTGGTTTCCCGTGAAGACTTGCTCAAACGTGAAAAGCAATGGTGCTTCTATTCATTTCGCTTACGATTTATCATCCCTTCGTTTGTATGCATCTCTAAAGAACAAAATGTTTGAAATAATCTTAAATTTATTTGTGAAATAGTGTTACTTTGTTATTAATTTATTTTCTCATAACCTATAATGAAATGAGTTTGTGATAATTTTGAATTATCAGTAATAGGTTGAGATTGCGATATAATTACAGAATAATGCAAATCGATTACATATAAATTAGCAAAAACAAAGAATTATAGAACTTACTTTATGATATAGATATGATTAGAACAAAACTTCAAGTAGAAGATAGGATAAGAACATTGACCCACGAGACCCTTGCTTGATTGAGAGAGAGAGAGAAATAAGAATTGAGAGTGTATTAGGAATTGTTTAATTAGTCTTAAAGATTAATAATAACCTTATTTATAAACACTTCAATCTCTTTTCAAATAAAATAAGTAGGCATAAAATAAAGTCCAATAATCTCTCTTCCTATTAGTAATCCCATAAGATAATTACTAACTCAATTTGTACTGTAAGTTGGGGTCTTTATCCAATGAACTAGTGGATAATTTGACTCATTACTGATTATCCTTTAATGATATGGACCTAATCTATTCTTGATTTAGTTTACCTATATTAATTGCCCAATTAATTAACTAGGACATATATTGGCCTAATAACAAATTAATATTAATCAATAATAATAATAATAAAATTTATTCTAACAATCTCCCACCGGGATAACATTAATAAAATATTAAGTCAATTTTAAATACCATATAATTAAGCACTTAATCATTCACATAAACACACAAATGTGCATATATACTAAATCATGCAGGATTCAAAAATAAAACCACACAAATATCACCAGATCTGATAAAGAAATAAATGATATGAATATTATCATGAATTGGCTTCACTATCTGTATAAAATAGAATACAAAATAATATCTTGGTGTCATATTACACCATAAAAACTCCTTGAACACTCAACTCATACTCTCACTTGACCAAAGATTCATCAGGGATTCAACAAAACCCATATGGGTTACTAGATTTTGAAATACTAATATGGGTAAACCTTTGGTCAATAGATTCGTAAACATAGGTTCACCACAAATTAAAAACATTGAATCCGATAAGAAAAACAATGTTATAAACATAAAAAAAGTTTCAATTCTAAATTATATCCAAAATTTGACATAACCAAGGACATTGAATTGATAGGAAAATAAATGTTATAAATGCCAAAATGTATCAAAGTGTTTTTAAGAACACAACTAAGACTCTCACTTAAACAAGACATCAAAATTCTCATAATTCCTAAGAGTAAGAAGTCTCTAAAACTCTAATGTCTTAGTCTTGATAAATGGATTAGACAAAATGTTCAATATGAGTATGTGGTTCACATATCTTTTCTCTAACAAATAGAAATTATGAATTAAAAGTTCAATGTAACTAAAATTCTTATAACTTTGAGAGAAGCCAATAATAAAGTTATTGTCGAAACAAAAAATGGTTAAAATTTAAAAATACGTGCACAACATAATTTCATTTTCTTGACCATATTCCCTTACACATTGTCATAACATAACAAGTAACATACTCTTCACTCGTATATATGAGCTAGCTGCAACTATCCATTTAACACTTCTTAACAGAACAACTCTTCCAAAATATCATAAGATGTTCACACAAATTTGATTTTAAATAATCAATCAAATCACATAATTAAAATTCAAATTGTCAATAATTACAAGTGAATTAAATTAATTGTTCTAAATACCTTGTAGGTAAAAATCATAACTATCTAAGCAACTGTCTAATAATATAAAAATATGATCACTCAAATATATTTGAAGTATACTATAACACTGGTTATATAAGTACAAATGCCTACTTGAGCATGCACCAAGCTGCTAATAACGAAAGCAAATAGAAACTTGTTTCCATTTTAGTTCTCTCTTTGTTACATTAAGGACCTAAAAGGTTTAAATGATCTATCCATCACCTATCTAAATAGGTATACCACAAAAGGAATAAGAGTGCATTTTAAATTCTATGAGCACTCAATTAACAGGAGTTCCTTGAGACAAAAAAAAAAAAACAAAAGGAAACCTATCATAATGGAACTGAATTCTAATAACTCAAGAGGTTTTATTAAGATTTATCATGTTGGGTTAACACTAAGAGGTTAACATTATAAAAAAGTTAATGCCATTTCAAGCTAATAGATGTCATTTAACATACATTACGAAAATAAAACCGTGGCTGCAAATAACCTCATCAAACTTGAGATAATGTTTTCCAAGACTTGTTTCAACTTAAGATTGATCATTTAATTTGGAAATCAAGTGCTCAATCCATGATAAAACTGTCTACTAAGGTTTGCTAATTTCTTATCAGAAGTCTAGTTAACTTTATAATTATTCCAAAAGTGTCCTTTAATGGACACTAACAAAATGTAGAGGAATAATTAATTCCTTTTATTTCATTACAATCAACATAATCATATTAGGCTTAAAATTATTTTCAGATCTCTCTTTATTTATTAGGTTTTGAAGACCCACTTATAATCACGAGTTTGACAATGCCTAAATGTAAATTCCAAAATTTTCAAACATTGGGTGAGATTAAGATCAACTTTAATAAAAAGGCAACATATATAAAGCGTAAGTTATAACAAAATATATTTTGCAAATAAACCATGCTAGTAGCTAGAAATTTTAGGGATTTGGCATATCATACTATAGCCTAGCAAAAGCATGATAAGGAACTTAGGGTTATAAACTTTCATGACTTGTCCCTTAGCACTTAACTCTAACAAGAATAACTGATTTTAATACAATATATGCAAAATCCAAAATTTAATGTTGTATAAGATGATATATTCAATTAGTCTCATCAATTTTTATTTCTAGAAATATAACTCAAATAATTATCCCATAACACTCAAGAGTATTTAATATCAAATCCAATGATGGAATTATAAAATTTAAAAGAAATTGAGAACCATAAATTCAACAATGTTAAATTTTGATTGGTTAGAGCCGGAGAGATAGTTCATGATCCAATTACTATAAAATATTTATTACCCTTACAAGGTGCCAAAATAGCCAATTTAAATATTACATTAATTCGTTGCCCACTATTCTTTTTACTAATTAGGTCTTTGGTTTTTAGTTTTTGATAAACTTACACTTAACCCTTAACTAGATCCTAAATCCAAGAATTTATTATAGTGTATTACCCATTTCTTTTGAGTTTATCTTTTTAAGGAATAACCTCAATTAATTCATTGACTATCCGTTTATCTAGTTGCGTATTATTTATGTAGTAAATTAATATAAACTTCTTTTTAATTAAGATGTTATAATTGATATACTCATAATTTTGTATACCAATATACCTAGTTATAATGTGTACTAGTACACTTTAAATTGTACGTATACCAAATATTTTACTTTTAATTAAACTAATTAAATTAAATGCTCTCTTTCGCAAACTTGCATAATATAACGAAGTACTGAACCAAAAATGAACTACTGTAGAATCCATTTGGTTTTCTTACTTCTACTTGATAATGCATATTTTGGTTTAATATTTATTATATTATGTACGTAAAACGATGAAATAGTATTTAATTAAATTATTCATTAGCGCTCTCTGTTTTTTCTTAATTTACTACTGAAATGATATTAGTATATTTTTTCAGGAACCAAACCTTTTATGGTAATGTATGTTGCAGTTTAATTTAATACTTGTTATACTATGAGAATGTTTTATTTAACAGGGCTACTTTAGGTTTTTTCACATTAATTTACTATAAAAATAGCACAAATATAATATAAAATAATATTTAAATTTTGTGATAATACATATTTTACTTTGATACTTGTTAATCATGTAAGTAAGAAAAAAATTTGAGTATGAGAGTGACTGGCCGGTACTTGGGAATTCGGGTGTTTTCAAACTCCACATTAGATGATTTAAGTGTGTATGATTGTATATAATTAGAATATTTGAATTATTTAAATATCACTCATATTATGTGATTTATCCTTTAAATTAAAAAAATAAGGAAAAAATATTTAATTTAATTAATACATTTATAATTTTTTTACGAGTTTACTCTATGTATACATTGATGTTGCAGAATTTAAAAATAGTTTTTCTTTTTTTGGTAACATTCCTATCAAAAAGTCATTTTATTTGTCACTCAAATATCATGTCAAATGATCTGTTCAAGCAGCCGAAGCCACAATCTTATGGTGTTGTTATTTTGCCGATGTCTTAGTCAGCGTTGGGAAAAGTAACTGATTGATCGCTCTGTGTGACTTCCACTACCCTATAGGGACGACAATTTCCCCTACCTCATTTTCTGTGAAAAAAGTTAATCATTCAATATTTAAACTTCACATCAAGAGATATTAGTATATTTTTTCAGAAACCAAACTTTTTATGGTAATGTATGTTGCAGTTTAATACTTGTTATACTATGAGAATGTTTTATTTAACAGGGCTACTTTAGCTTTTTTTAAATTAATTTACTATAAAAAAATAGCACAAATTTAATATAAAATAATATTTAAATTTTGTGGTAATACATATTTTAGTTTGATACTTGTTAATCATTAAGTAAAAATAAAAAAAAATTGAGCACGAGAGTGATTGGCCAACTACTTAGGAATCCTTTGTGGTGTTTTCAAACTCCAACATTAGATGGTTTAAATGTGTATGGGTGTATATAATTAGAATATTTGAATTATTTAAACATCACCGCATTATGTGATTTATCCTTTAAATTAAAAAAATTAAAAGATATATTTAATTTAATTAATACATTTATAAATTTTTTATGAGTTTATTCTGTATACATTCATGTTGCAGAATTTAAAAATAGTTTTTCTTTTTTGGTAACATTCCTATCAAAAAGTCATTTTATTTGTCACTCAAATATCATGGTGAATAATCTGTTCAAGCAGCCGAAGCCACTATCTTATGGTTATTATTTTGCCGATGTCTTAGTCAGCGTTGGGAAAAGTAATTGATTGATCGCTCTGTGTGACTTCTACTACCTTGGATTGAAAAAGTTCATAATCTGGCCAATACATAGGGACGATAATTTTCCCTACCCTCATTTTCTGTGAAAAAAGTTAATCATTCAATATTTGAACTTCACATCAATCTGTAAATTATTCTTTATACTTTATTTTTTTTAATTTTAAAATTTTGATGTAGAGTGATGATATGACAAATATGATCTCAGGTTAGCTTCCAATTTAATAATTAAATTATTTTTAATATTTTAATGTTTTAAAATAAGAAGAACAAAAATACACTTTTGTTAGAAAACACTTCCATAACCTCTGCAACACATACTCCTGTTACGATCGACTTGTCTGTGTTTCTTTCATTGATGGATCGCTGACATACCTAACCTTAGCTTCACACACAAATGGCTTCATTCCACGCCCTCTCATTGTTGAATGCTAATATATCTTTTTGGGAATTAAATGTCATAGAAAGACAGAAGATTCACCCCATTTTTTAAGGTAAAAAAATGTAGATCATCATTGTTTAATAGACGGAGCTACTCAAATTTAATTAATTTGGCAGCTTTTATGAGTGGGCTTGATCTTTTTCATAACTGGAGTGCTTGCCCTATTCACAGTGCGACTAGAGGGACATGATAATGGCACAGTCCTGTGTTTCTTAAATTTAATTAGGTTTTGTGTGTGAAGCTATTCATTTTTTTATAATTGTCAGAGTGTAAAGAAAATGGAAAAACTATTATGGAAGCCGATGATTATAAGGCCAAGAAGATTTGTCTTTCCTTATTAGGACATAGATCTCTCACTTCATATAAGAGGGACGTATGTCTGGTTGTTCATTAACTCATATGTTAAAATAAGAAAAAAAAAGAAAAGGGGAAAACAAAGAATTTGGCCTGTAACTCATGGCGTACCAGCAAGCCAGCAAGCATTCATCTGAGTGGAACCGCAGTTTAGTAGTCCATTGGTGACTTGCTTTCGGGCTGTTGTTTGGATGAAAAATTATTTCTGCAATTTGCATTTTATGATGAAAGAGTGTGTTTTTTCTTATTCTTATTTTAAAAATCCATAATACTAAAAGGCGAATTCTTTGGTGCTTGTAAGTTTTTGTAGTTACATGTGCATTTCTTATGTGACTAAATAAAATGGTGTCATCAGTGAGTCATTTGAAATGGACAAAATTAGAAAAGACACCTTTTTTTTTTTCCTACCAAATCCCAACCATCTTTTTGGTCAGAAATTCTAACCGCATTACAGGATTGACAAATTAAAAAGAATGTTTTATAGCTTTTATTCTTTTTAATCTATTTGCTCATATTCATTCGAATTTGTTTGGGATCATTTTCTGTGCTTCCCACCACTTATCTTTAGCCTTATGGTTCTATTTTTTTTTTTTTTTTATGGATGGTTTTTACAAATGAAAGCTAATTAATCTCCATTTAATAAGGGAGCAATTAGCTAGTTCAGCTCCCAAATAGTGTCACATATGAGGATTGAGCTCCCAATCATATTCTTCCTTTCTTCTTTAGTTGTCCATGCTTTTGGGTGTTCAAGAATATAATATTATTGAAACAGTAACCAATATATTGGTTTACCTTCCATACTTGCATATCAGAGCTTCTAGCACTCACTAAAAAATGAGTAGAATTTGGAGCAAACTGATAATTCATAGCTATCCATCCTGGACCAATAAAAAAAGAAACTTTGGTAAAGCTAAAGGTTAAATCAAATGGGAAAGAAAAAAGAAGTTAGCTCATGAGCATAAACATATAGAGTCATAAGAGATTTTGTTAAACCCCAGTAAAATCGAATAGAAGGTAAATTTGAACCCTATATTTGGTAGGAACTTTGGGTGTGTTTTTTAATTTTATCTATCTAATCTTCTTTTCAAGAATCCAACACATGGTACCATTTTATTTAGCCATGTAAGATAGGCACCGGTGCCCTCAGCAACTCAAGGGCATGGAAGAATTTACTATACTAAAAATATTGAGTCATCAATTTAAAAGCTAAACTTGGCATCTTATTTGTCATATGAGAATTCCACGTTAGCATTTGATAAATGGTGTTAAAAAACTAACTAGCGGTATAGACTGACTTGAAAATTTTTAAAACTATGAGGGCTTATTTAAAAATAAATAAAATGTAGGAATCAATTTATAAAATATAAGGATTTATTTTTCCAAAAAATAATTATATATTTAAAAATAAATAATATTATAACTGAAAAAATTATATCATTAAAAATACGACATAATTAACCATATAAAATATCATTAATGTTTCCATTATAATATAATACCTCACTCAAATTAAAATATCCTAATACAAAATTATATATTTTAAATTTTCTATGACTAATCAAGTGCCCACCACCTAATTTAACCTTTCATAAATAGTCCACTTTCTAAACATTTTTAATTCCAGTTTCCCCCTTTTAAATCTCTAATAGAACTTAAATTTAATATATGTTTATCATGTCATGTTACTTTTTTTTATCTACATAAATTACGCTTGAGTAGTTTCCATTAATTTATAGTATTTTCTGTCTATTGTTTACTTTCTTTCTACCTATCAAAAGTACAAAACATAAATTTTACACTCATTGATCCATAAATATAATCAATATCGCATAATTTTTGGCATTTTAAAAATGCAAAGCTATCTATCAATTTAATCCATCAAAATTTTTACATGAACAATTGAACATTAGATAAATTATCATAAATGTAGGAAAACTACAAAATCAAAATTTCAAAGCATCAATTAAATGCTTTACCCTAACTCAATCGTAAAAAGGGAAGAAAATGATCGCATCTTGAAGATATTTTGAAAATGACAACCCTATGTCATCCAAGTCTCCAAAAAGACAAAGACTAATGGAATAGGTAAAAGTACAAAATTAATCTCTCACTTTTGCACTTTGTGACAATTTAATCCTTTACAAATTAATTATGACAAATTAGTCCATCACAAATTTAAACTTATACAAAATTAGTCTTTCTATTGTTTTTAATAAGAGATTAATTTAACATAAAATAAAATTTTTGAGGGACTAATTTATTACAGTTATTTGTATGAAACCAATTTGTCATAAAGTGTAAAAATGAAGGATCAATTTGGTATTTCTCTCTTAATAGAATGAGTTAAACTATTTTTTATGTTAACTTAATTTTTGTTATTCTAAATTATTGTAATTATGAATAACAAGTGAAATGACTAAAAATACAAAAATTAGTAATATATATACATAAAACTTTACAGGCATTTATACGAAACTAACGGAGATAGGGACCACACAAGGCGAGAGTATAATCTCTGTCCTATTCCAAAGCTACCTTTGAGAGATTTTCTCCTCATCTCTATCCTCACGACAAGATAAAAAACCCAAATTCAAATTCCCAAATGGGCAATCCATGCAAAAATCCCCAAATTTAGAAAATTTTTGCCATCCATATATACAAGTCTTGGATAGGGTATGTCATCAGCATTTTATTTTAAGTAGATATGATTAAACATGAGATATCTAGATTGATTTGAAATACTTTAAAATTTTTTATATTTAATATTTGTCTTACCTTGTAGCTAGATATATATATATATATGTGTGTGTGTGTGTGTGTGTGTGTGTGTGTGTGTGTATATGCCTTGCCTTACAATGTGATTATTTGTTGGTGTGTGTTTGAATTGAAATTGTAAAAATTTAATTTTAACTGAAAGTGAATGTACATGACTGTAATTTATGTTTAAAAACTTTTATCTTAATTATAACTTTACCATTTCACACCCAAAAAACAAGTTCCTTTTTTTTTTTCCTTCATTTTTGTGCAAAAGAAAGTTAGGATGACAAAAGTGATTTAAAAAAAAAAGCTAATGCAAAATCAAATGAACTTGTGTTATAAGACAATCCCTAGAGATAGTTTAGGGTTGCGAACTGTGCTCGTGTGCACTAATACAACATGTATTACTAATAATAATTTTATAACATCTTCAACTTTGACATGCATGAGCGAAGACATAAAATTGAAAATGTAACTATTTTCAATAGTAAAAGAAATTGTTCAACTAATAATACCAAATTGAAATTAGATTGTTACTTAAACAAGCCTTTGATGATCGACGCTTCAAATGGAAAAAATTTTTACATACTAGGTTGGTTAAAAAAAAAAGGATTAAAATCCCCATCTTGTACATAAAAAAGAAACAATGATGAAAACTTTACACATGGAGAATAAAACATATTAATATAAAGACAACTTAAACTTGATTTTTTTTCTTTTTTAGTTATTGAAGTTACTATTTCTGAATTTTTAGAATTTTTAAGATATGTTTTGAACTTGTCATTTAAATTTATTTTTAGCTTTTTTCAGATTAGAACTTATTGAATAACATAAATGAAAAACTTAAACTTAAATTTTGTCAATACATTTATTTTTTTATAATTATTAATATTATCATTTTTTATAATTTTCTTTAAAAGAAATTAAAATTCCCAAAAAGTTCTCATGAAAAATGGTAATGGAAGAAATCTTGCCTGCAATGAGGAGGAAATATGGATAGAAGACACAAATGATAGTGAAACAAGAAGCGAGAATACTTCCTCCCAATTGCTGCCTCCATCGTCCTAGTTCAACCTTCCAAATGCAAAACTAAACACGCTATAAGATTATTGCATTAGATTCTAAAGTCCAAAATGTTAGAGAATTTATTAAATATCTAAGATGATCATATTTGATATGTGTGATTACTAAATTAATATAGGGATTATAAGCTTAAATTGAAAATGCTTGATGAACATGGGAAAAATTATTTTTTGGTTTCAATTGGATTATTTCTTAGTGTGGCAAAGGGAAAATCGGATTTGGTAGATCATGATTTCTGAAGGAGAGATCGCGTCGAACGATGGTCTTCTTACCCAAAACGACAAAATTGGCCCTAGATGACTCGTCAACCTTCTCACCTCAAAGTATGACCGTCCTTCACAACTCAAGATAATGCTTTTACTTTGCTCTTACTTTCACTATGAGATTCCATAAACTAATTGATTAAATCAGTACCAATCTCTTAAATCCTAATCATCATATTGTTTTTTTATGTGACAATGTTCAGAATATGACATAAAAGATGTGCTAGATCAACTATTATTAATGCAATAATATTTTATACTTTTCTATACTGAAAAAGTTCTTCCCAATTGAACTTAAATCCGATACTTTACCCAAGTTCTGGATTGTACTGACATGCAAATCACACGCTTTTCGCGTAAGAATTTCTGCTACAGTGCTCCAAGGTGTGCACCGCACAACAGAGAAAAATAGGTTTCAAAACGAAAAACATTAAATAAATAAATAAAAGGCCCCCCTGCACAGCACAGCAGATCTAAATCCAGGCTTTTCAGCTCACCTGCTATTGATATGTTAGAAATAATTTACTCATTTCATGATCCAAAATTTCACGAGACTCAAATCACAAGCATTCATAATACATCAAAGACGAAAGAACAGCAAAGAGTGATACATCTCGCTTTCTGATTTCATATTACATACTCGTTCACTGCGCAGATTATGACATGAGATATAGTAATTTACTTACCTCAGTAATCAGACAAGTTAAAACAAAACAAATGCAGTAATTGTCACACATGGAACTTGTTCGGATTCAACTAATTTTCTCCACATTCACAGGCATATAACATTATGCATTATTATTTTACAAGCAAAAAATAGTCATCGTTACAATCTACGCACTAATTTTGTTATACAGAATTATCAGTGGCAGTGAATAGATGGCATGCTGTATTTCTTACATTACAACAATTATAAAAAAAATCGAATGAAAGTGATTTAAAATTTCTTCATGTGGTGAAGTATTAATTCACTATAATACCTTCCCTATAAAAGTGTAAGTTTGGACATTGTATTCCTGTGATCACGCTCTTCCTTTCCTTTTGTCATCCAATGCCTGTTTCCCCAAAAGAATGAAAGTTCAAACAAAGAAAAATTAGACAAACTAATACCTAATTATGTCACGGCGCTCGTTTATAATACTTTGGTGTCAACATATATAGAATATATCTTCAAACAAGATGGCAGAAATTAACAAGTGTGAAATTGATGAGTGCAAGGTGTGTATACTTTGTTACTTTCTGTCATGAGAAAATGACCAAATTAGTCCCCCAATTTTGTATTTTGGGACAATCTGGTCCCTCAAAAATTTGTTGGCACAAATCAGTACCTACTAATCCTATGTTGCTCCAAACGAGTCCCTCCATCTGATTTCTGTTAACTATATGCTGACGTGGATCATTAGCTTAATCACATGGACCATCAGCCTGCTAATATGGATCCATTCTGCACAGCTGGAATTATTTCCCCAGTTCCCAAGTGCTAGTGGGTTGTAGAGCAATCATCTCATGAAGCATTGCTTGTTGCCACCTAGGTTGGAACAGTACCTTGCTAACAGTTTGAGGAATAGAAGCGAATTCCAAAGAAGAAACAAAGATAGAATATGGAGTAGACAAACACTGGTAACTCAAAATTACAAATAAGGTGAGGATTACAAGTCAAGCAGATACCTTTGCGAATGGCAATTGGAGGGCTATCAGGTAGGGACAGGGACGAGCACTGGAGTATGATTTGAACTGTCAAGGACATATTCAAAGCCTACAAGAGGGCATGATAAAGGGCAACATTGATATGTCGGAAGACAAGGTGGGATGTCAACCATGGGCACCAGAAGAGCAACAAAAGGAAAATGACATGTGATATTGGCATCAGACTTGCTCCTCCAGGGATGGGCTGATCAGAGGCTTACGAGGATGAAGCTGGAGCAACAGAAGGAAGATGAAGAATGACATGTGAACTAAAGGAGCAGCAGACGGAAGAGGAAGAATGACACGTGACCCTGGAGAAGCAACACAAGGAAGATGAAGAATGACATGTGACATCAGCACCTAAGGCTTTTGAGGATTATAGTGGGGCGTGTGTGAGCTGAAGGAGTGGGCGGTGGTGTTCAAGAGCAAGTAGCCACCAAAAAGGAGAGGAACATCTAGAAAAATATGGGGAAAAGAAAGTTGTGTGTACTCCCTAACTTCGTGTCATATTTATAGGACAAGTAGAATGTGTAGTACATTAGGTAGTACAGTCAATGTATTTCGATGTTAATGAATCTAGCCTACTTTATGTAATATATTACTAAATTCTATATTCTAACAATAAGAACCTAAGAATGGAATAAAACATATAGCAGTTAACTAGGGAGAAACACAAAGCAAACGAAAGATTCAAGGAAGAAATGGGACAATTTGATGTCAAAGTAATTTGCATTGAATAAAAATTCATGAATTTTTTAAATAATAAATCAAGGCCGCCACTATAATGCTCGGTTTTTAAAATCCACAATAACAAAGAGAGGAAATAGGTAGGCTTGCCTCAACTTGTTCTCCATGTTAGAAAAAACTACTTGAACAAATTAATAATATATGAAAAGAAATACAGGTAATTTTAGCAAGTTCATGAAGATTATACAAGAGACACATGAAAACTCCCTACCAGGAGTAACAAATATAACCACTTCTGTGCTTCCCGTAAGTCATAACATCTTTTGGTCAGCTATTATTACAAACAAATGTCATACCCAAATAGAGTCGCCAATTTCAATTCCGTCCAAAGAAAATTGTAGAAGCTTCAGTCAAAATAATTTAAGGGTATGTTTAGATGGACAGTTAAGGAAGGAGTGACAAGGAGTGGAATGACCAAAATGAGTTGAAGTTATGATTGGGTGTGATTTTTTAGATAGAATAGAATGGCAAAAGATGGACACTAAAACCTTTCCTTGCCATCCAAAACTTAAATTTTGTTGTCCCTCCAAATTGTGGGATCAAGGATGAAATGGAGTGGTATAAGAAATTAAATTATTAATATATATCTTGTTAATTACAAAAATTATTATATCCAATTGAGACCTTTTGCCTTCATCATCACTGTTGTTGTTATTATTATTATTATTATTCTTCACATAATTTTTAAAACTGAGATCAATGTTCTTACTATATTTTTGTTGACTTACATTGCAATGGACAACTTGGCTAAAAATATAACAAATATATAACTTTTCATGACAAATGTAATAATAAATTTCTACAAAATTTTTTCAAACTCCATTTAAAATTTTCTTTTCATGAACACACCGCCACAAAATCAAAAATCTCTTACTCCTTCACAATTATACTCATGTATCATGAATTCAATAATAAAAATATTATTAATCATGCATTTATTTTATAAGAACAATATTGGAAAAAATAATTGTTGAACTAGAAAAAATAAAGAAAGAAAAAAATCCCACATTGGGAAGTTGAAAGAAGAGAGAATGTCATATAAGTATTGAATTAGCCCACCAAATTGCCTTAGGCATTTTGAATAAAGGCTTGACTATCAACACTTATAAATGACCCAATAACTCTCACACACTAACTTGGAATACGGTCCATTGTCTCCAACAATAACTTGAGTTATTTCATTCCATTAATTTTATTATAACTTCCAAATAAAAGTTAAAGAAACCTCTCCTTCCTCTCATTAAAACTCTCAAACAATACACTAACCCCAACCCTTCCATTCTACTCTATTCCATTCAAAGTCATTCTATTAATGACCATTCCATTCCATCTTTCTTAAAAACTCCCAAAGATAGCCTAAAAGACAATCCCAAAGTCGGGCCAAGAGTTTCATCAAACTTCTTTCATTTCATTCAAGCCTTATCATAAAACCAATCATTACAAATGTCCATTGAATCTCTCAGAAACATAAGTATTATGGGTAAACCCACATCTTAATGTAAAATTATCAGAGCTTCAAGCAATAAACAGTTTTCAACTCAAGAGCTTCTTAAACAAGTTAAAATAAGAAAACTTATGGGCCAGCTGGCCATTTGTTAGTCTAGCCCAGACATTCTATTCCAGAAAAAAGAAGCCAATGGTAAAATGGGTATGTAGAATATGAAGATGAATTCCACAAATATCTCAAAGTTCAGTTTACATAGACAGCCATGGAACTCAAATATTTACACACTAAAACAGAGCATAACAGAACTCGCAACCTAGTAAGTAGAAACTATAATTTACCACTGAACAAACATCCACAATCACAATACAAGGATAATTCTCCAGCTTTGAGAGGCTAGAGTCTCTCCCAAGGCTGGACAGTGGATTAGAGGTGGTTACCCCATTGTCTAATTCCCTTTTGACCCTTGGCTTCTTTTTTCTGGGATAGAACTTCTGGGCTGGACTGACACTTGGGCCAGCAGGCCCATCAGTTACATAAGCAAGTTATGCAATACCGACACATCATTAGACATCAAAATACCTAGATTGAGACCATTGTCCTCCATTGGTCTATTATGCATTCAGCTACGCCAACAAAATTTAGCTTCTTAAGCTAGTTATAATAAACATACATAAATTAGTTATGCAGTACAGGCACATCATTAGACATCAAAATACGTAGATTGAGACCATTGTCCTCCATTGCTCAATTATGCATTTAGCTACGCCAACAAAATTAGGCACTTGAACAACCAACAGATATACTAGAAAGGTATGCTGATCCAATTACACAGCTTCCCAAAGAGTTGGAAAAAGTCATAACTATATACTAGGTTACAAAACGTCTAAACCACAATCCCAGAAATTGCAGGTTCCAAAGCACCCTTCTGAAGGGACACTTCATCAAGTCAAAGATCCCTGAGGGTCCAAATTAGTGCAACAAACCACCCAGGCCAGATCATTTATATTGTCACCCCATTTCAAGTGTCAGAAAAACTACACTAATATGATTGTACAAAGAAGACCATATTTGTCTCGTTCATAAATAATTTGCAACTTAATCACATTCCTAAGATTAACATTTAAATTACTGACAAAACTCCTTCCCACACCTTGCATAATCTTAGCTAGGACATCCATAACCAATGTGAACGAAGTTGGGGACAACCTCCTTAAACCCCTTAACATACTGATCTCTAACCTACTAGCATTAATTTTGTTAGTCCTAATCAATGCAGCAGACAGTGTAAGATTATGTGCCAAAATTGGTCATTCAAACACATTGTCATCTACATACTTAACAAAGGACTTTGACTATCCTAATAATAAAGTTACCATCAGATGTAATCAAATTTCTTTACTGAACATTGTCCGATGAATGGAATGACGTATAGAATATCGGAAAGGATAGAAAAAAGGGGAGAACAGGTAGAGAGAGGGGGAGGGAGAGATATCAGGAAGAAGAATTGACAACTCTTACCAAAAAACATCAACATTGCTACACTTACTTGTCATTGGCATTTTCAGTGATATACATGCATTAGTTAAAAATAGAAGAGATACCTTACTCTGATACATCCGCATGGTCAACACAAGGGTGTCTCGCATTCTACAAAATAAAGGGTAATGTACGCTGTCAATTATGTCTAACATAAACGCCTTGTCAAATGTATACATATTATATAGGATTTAGGGACACTAAATTCTTTCCCAAGAGAAATTTAGTGCAGCAATACCAGAGGAAAATTTAAGGAACAAAGTCTTTACTAGAATTAAATCATTTAAAAGAAAGTGAATAAGAAGCATCAGCTAAACAAAGATACAGAATGAGAAGAGAACTATGAACTTATGTTCCCATTACATAATAATAGAAAATTTAACACGTCATTTATGATGATAATAGACTACAGTAACAAGTAATTGGTTAAAAGGAGCTTTTGCCTCTCAACTCTTTTCACTAGAAACTAGGTATCACTGAGGCATTTAAAAATGTCTATATGGAGTGAGTGAGATCAATAATATTGTACCAAAACTATATCACTCAATCAAAATTATTTTTTCAGAAATTAATAAAATAAAAATACAGGATTTAGTATTCAATATGAACAGAGCTAATGTATTACCGAACACTATATGTGCTCAAGGGGTGGGAAGATCCATTTGAGCACGTTAATACAAATTGTGTTGAGAGACCACAAGGAACTTTAATCTGCAGAAAAGCCATAGAATGAAGTATGCTTTAACCCTTTCAACAAGAATTAATCACAAGCAGAACAGTTTCTATCTCAAGAAGAAACATAGGAGTCATATGGAAGATAGAAAGGGCAGAAGGTCATCCCTTAAACATATTTACATGTAAAAATTTCACAATATAGACACCAGAGTTGATCAAAATTATTCTTACACTATCAAATAACTTTTTATAGGATGAATATTGTACAGAATTCACCGTAGAAGTAGAAGCTCTTATCATGAATATCACCCTCACAAAATTTGACAACAATTCACAATTGTTTTATACGCAATCAATAAACATACAATATATATGCGTGCGTTGGGAGAGGGTGGGGGAATTCTCATAAGTGATTTTGGGAAGCCATGGGAAAACCAACTTGATAACTTGTTATCATAAATTACTAATATCTGTAATCTACTAATAAATGCCCATATCAAAATATTTCATATATTTATGTTACTCCATACTCCTAATATTCCTAGTATTCCTCTCCCACATGCCCCTTTATTCCAATCCTACTACATCTACAAATTACAACATCATTCACAGTGGATGGCACGATTATTTTAACCAAGGCTTTTTAATGAAGATTAGAGAATTGTGCTCTGTCTTGCTGTATATTTCTGAATAGCATTTGAGAGATACAAATAGGGGTGGAATCAGGAGCTTAATTAGTCCCAATCCAGTAAAATTAGCAAGGAATAATCACTAATTAAACCTGCAGATCTTTGACCCAAAAAACATGGAAAGGAGATTAAAAATGTGCTTATAAGCATGCAGACATCAACACTCCCCCTCAAGCAGGGTGAGTAGATATCTAAGAGTACTAGCTCAGAATTTAATTCTTCAAATATGACTCTAGGCATTGACTTGGTCAACATATCAGCCACTTGTGAGTTTGTAGATACAAAAGATACTTCCATCACACCTAAAATAATTTTTCATTTCTGAAATGACTATCAATCTCAGCATGCTTCATCCTATTGTGATGGATAGGACAGACAATCTTCATAGGCATTTCAAATGGAATCTTCAACTCTTTAAGGACCTGTTTATTCAAATCCCATCACAAATTCCCAAGGCAAGTACATTAAACTCTACTTCAGCATTGCTTCTCTCTACAACTGGTTGTTTCCTACCTCACTACGCAACTAGATTACTCCATACACGAGTGCAAGACCCAGTTGTAGACTGTAGAATTGGTGAAGGTAAGGTGGGAGTACTCCCTTACTTTCTGTCATATTCATAGTATAAAGTAAAGAAGTAGTAAAAGGAGCAGTATAAGTAGTCGGTTCAATGTATTTGGACAGCTACGAATCAAGACTACTAAATATACAATATTCTAACTACAATATACATAATATTCTATATTATAACAGCCAGACATTTAGGGGTTTTATTTTGTATTTCTCCTAGATTTTATTCTTTATAATTATCCTAGATTCTGTTTTTATTTTTGATTTAGTTGTTAGGATAATATCCCTATTTTTTAGAGATTCACTGATAGGATTCAGATAAGATTAGTAACCCTATTTTTTAGGGATTTACCGATAAGATTTCTTTAGGATTGTAAGTCTATTCAAGGATGTAACCTCTAAACATTCAAGGCAGCTTCCGTGTATAATAAAATTATATATTTTTCCACAATAACACTCCACGCGAAGTTGGAGCATATAAATCATAAGCACCAAGCTAGTTGAAATGTGATTAATACATCCAGACTGAATCTTCTCTCAAATAAAGTGACAGTCAACTACTATATGTTGGTCCTTTTATGAAATACTAGGTTGGGAACAATGCGCATTGCTACTTGACGACAGATTAAGTCCATTTGATTTGTACTTCCAAATTTTAATACCGAGAGGAGTTGCTTCAACCATTTGAGTTCACAAGTTGCCAAGGCCATAGCACAATACTCTTCTTCTGCATCAAACCTTGCAACTATATTTTGCTTCTTGCTTTTCCATGAGACAAGATAAACTTCAATGAAAACACTATCCTAAGCTGGTGTCTCTATCAACAGGAGATCCAGCCTAGTCTGCTTCTGTGTAACTAACTACAAAAGAGTGCCCTATATCTTCATACAACAGTCTTGAAACTGGGGTTCCCTTTATGTATTTGAGTATGCATACTGTAGCAATTTGATGAATGTCACACTGAGATTGTAGAAACTAACCCACTGGACTTACAACAAATGAAATATCTGGATAGGTAATAATAAGGCAGTTGAGTTTTCCAACTAATCATTGGTATCTACGAGGGTCAGTAAGAGGCTCCCCCTATCTTGGTAGGAATTTAACATTTGGATCCATAGGAATATCTACTAGTTTACAATAGAATAGACCTATTTCAACCAATATATCTAGATATATCCTTTGTGATATGGCCACCCCAATGTGAGATTGAACCACTTCAATGCCTAAAAAATACTTTAAATTCCCTAGAACTTTGGTTTGATAATGGCCAGACAAATGCTGCTTAAGTTGAAGGATACCATTCTAATCATTGCTTTTAATAATATGATGTCATCTACATGAACAACTAAATAGATGCATTGATCACACAAGGTGTAGCGATAGCACATAAAATGATTTGCTTCAGTACAATCCATCCAAGTACAATGAACCCACTACTTGTATTACATGTGTACTATAGTCTATTCTTGTAGTAAGGGGTGAAGACACACTTTACATTCATAAATTTCTCTTGATATCAAAGCCTATTATGACTCTTTCCAATAGTGCATGCTGCCTCCCCTCCCTTCCTTTTGGCAGCAATTCCTTCCATTAGGTTAGTTAGTCTGACCACTCACTCTTGCTATCTCTATGTTTTTCAAAGAGTAATGTCCATCCCGGTCAATACCCTGCAGCTTAGAGACAATTGAAAAGACCTGTTTTGGGTGAGCCCTCCATTGTTTGTGTAAGGGCGAAAGTATATTTTTTTCATTGTTGAACATTGTAAAATTTTTGTACTCTAAAAGCTCCTAGAGTCATAGGTAGGATTCTTGCTTTGTATTATGCTACGATGGTTGTTAGGTTTTGTTTTTTATGAGAACGAAGCTCTCTTTAACATTCTATACAGGTTCTGTGTAGTGGTAAATTTGGGATGTCCATATTTTAAGGGAGACTCAAAATTTCCACATTGGTGTTATGTATTGAATAGTGAGCAAGGGTTATTCAAATGCAAGTTCTATCAATTGTGGATCAAACCAAGTATAATTTGTCCCCTGTTTGTTTTTTTCTGTTATAAGATCGAATATGACTTAGTTATTTTGGCTTACAGAGGTGAGGTTCACTTTGTTCTCTATACAAGTAACCCTCATATTGGAGGCGTGACAATTGGGACTTAACTGGACAGCATCTCCGAAAATGTAATCCTCCTTTCCTCTGCCCCTAATAAGCATAAGGACACTTGCGGACAAGCGGAGATAGTTGCAACTTGCTACCATCCAAACAGTGTCCAGTTGCCATGGCAGACAGACCTTCAGTTCAGAGAAGTTATTCATGGTAGACGTGGTAGACAAACCAGAGATAGTAGACATCTCCTTTTCAACTTTTAATGCCATCACCATGCTGAAGGGTATGGGAAAGGTTCAGGCTTCTCAAGCTTTGATATCATGAAGAAGATTAGATAAGAGTGCTATGTTTTTTTGTAGACTTCTGAATAGCATTCGAGAGGTACAAATATGGGTGGAATCATGGACTTAATTATTCCAGATCTTATAAAATCAACACAAGGAATAATCTCTAATCAAACCTACTGATCTTAGACCAAAAATACATGGAAAGGAAAAATAAAAAACCAAGAAGACCGGCAACAAAAATAGGAAACAAGTAATAATAGCCATGTCAATAAATTTTATAAGGCAATGTTTTTTGAAGTCGCCAGCTTGCAATTGATACCACGTGGAGCTATATATGGGAGGAAAAATAAGTTCTTTACATAGAAATTACTACAATTACATATATAAAGTGTGATATCTTAAATGACATACTGATAACTCCTTTGAGAATTTCTCGGCAACAACCTCTTCTTCTGTGCCATTGATCTTAATTTGGTACCCTGATCGTCTTAAGAACAGAGTTGCTGGCTGCCAGTTTTCAGAAGAATCCATCTATAAAAAATGAACAGCTAAAAGTGAAATTACAAGTTAAATAATAAACAAAAAATATTTTAACTAAATTACAAATGATATTGAAAAGAATTAGACACTAACAGGTGATTGCCTATATATTAATTTAGCATAGCAATTACCTAACGTAAATGCATAGGTTTCAAATAAGAAGTGCATCACAAAAT
Source organism: Delonix regia (assembly GCA_037074485.1). Lineage (NCBI taxonomy): Eukaryota > Viridiplantae > Streptophyta > Magnoliopsida > Fabales > Fabaceae > Delonix > Delonix regia. The sequence goes on from CM073459.1 coordinate 13,428,017, forward strand.
TAGGACCAATTGCCTAATTCCTTGCCACTGAACTCATGAGAAGAAAACAACAAATAAAGGAGGCACTAATTACATATAGTTGAGCAGCTATAAAAGGAAAAAAGACGTTTGGAAAAAGGTGACAAAAACATAAATCATTCTGGATACCAAACTCACAAAACTAGGAGTGGTTGCTATCTGTGCGCTTTGGTTTTTTAAGGAAGGGGCAAACAGGGAAAGCTTGGTAATCTCACTGGCACAAAGAAGAGACCCGCTCAAAATGAACCAGGTTTTGAAACTCAGGTTGCTGAGAATGCCATGGCTATGGCATGGCTAATCAATTTAATGGAGACTTGCCTTTCACGAGCCTATCTCTTATTCATGGAGAAAGCTTCTCAATACTTTGAACTCTGTAAGGCCATCAAGAATACCAAACAAGAGGCAATGACGATCACAGATTACTATAACAAGCTCACAAAACCGTGGCCAGAAATTGACCAATTCTATGAGTAGCACCAAAAGATGACCTAATGTACAAGAAGCAGATGGAGAAGGAATGTGTTTTTGGTTTTTTTTTCATTTGTTCTTAATAAAGACCAGGACGAGGTTAAAAAACACATGCTTGGTCAATGTTCAAAGGGAAGATAGCTAAAGAAGGCTGATGAATGGAACTCCAAAGGAGATGGGTACTAATGAATTTTTAGAAAGCTTTGCCCATATTTCTTCTCTATTAGAGCACTCTGACCAGAAAGGGCAAAAATCAATAGACAAACAATGGCATGATCATTAACAGAAGCCATGTCATGACAAAGAAGGAAGATTCATGAGAAGCCTAAAGATTGCAAACAATGTAGTTAAAGAGAATCCAATAAAAGATTCACAGCCATGGCTGTTGCAGCATACCCACATGTTGTCAACTACCACATTGATTAGTCTCACTCTTGTATTTATTAGCCCAACTAGTAGTTCAACTCTTGTATGAATTAGTCCAACTTTTATATTAATTAGCCTCATTTCTAGGTGTAGATTTTGTATATAAATATCCATGTTATCAAAGTGATTCAATAAGGTGAAATACAAGTTCTTTCCCTTTACTACATGGTATTAGAGCTCTTGGCTCATTTCTAGGTATCTCACTTCCAATTTTTTTTGGTTCATCCTTCTAGAAAAACTAGTGTGATACTTTAGGTGGCTATTTTTATCTCACCGCCGGCACAAGGGAACACAGAAGGTTCTGGTTGGCCTGTCCCAGCTTTCCGGTGGCCAGAAACACCGCGTGTAAATCTCATGCGTTGATGAAGCATTCTGCACACTGTATCATATGCCAGTGTGTAGAGGCACGTGAAGAACCTGTTCCATCTCGTCTCGACTTTCTAGCGCTCAAAATCCTCTTTCCGGCACTTTCCCAGCTAGCCACTGATGCATACTCGCTTTTGAGTCCTTCTGCAAAAATCCTTCCCAAGTCCAACCTCCTTATTAAAGCACTCTAGCTTTAGCAACTTCATCATTGTGACTTGGTTTTATATAATATGAGTTTGTTGTTGGAGAACCCTCATTTTTTGTGTAAGATTGTTTGGTAATTGACTTAGCCTTATTGACTTCGTTTGTTGAAGAGGCAGTATTTTCATAACTGACTTCCTTCTTCAATTTCTCATTTTTCATGAAGAAGAGTATCAGTCATCCTTTAGTCAATCAAAACCAGCGCTTAAGGAGCTAAAAACTTTCTCAATTGTTTTTAATCAAAACCTTTAGGTTTAACACCATAAAACAACTTGTCCTAACTATAACCCAAGCCCTGTTTTTGCAAGTTGAATTTTTCTTTCAAGTGTCTTTAAGCAACCCTTCCCTTTTCTACTATTTTTTTGACTTATTACATCCTTAGAAATGTCCGAAGTCACTGTATCTTCCAAAACCAATATGAATGAAAATTCTAATACAGTTGGGGATTTACAAAACCTATATCCCAATTATCGTTTGAATGGTAGAAACTATATCAAATGGTCATAACTTGTCTAGACCATATTGAAGGAAAAGGAAAAGTTAAGCCATATTTTGGGAACTGGTCCCTTGAAAAGTGAAAAACACTATAAGGCATGGGATGAACAGGATTCCATGATAATGGCGTGGCTCTGGAATTCCATGAATCCAGAGATAAGTGATACATGCATGTTTCTCACCACTGCTAAGGAGATATGGGAGACTGTTAAGCGGGCTTATTCCAAGGCTAAGGATGCTGCTTTGGTGTATGAGCTCAAAATTAAAGCTGCAGGGATCCGACAAGCAAATAAATCTGTAACAGAATATGTTAACATGCTGAGAAACATTTGGCAAGAAATGGACCATTACAAGTGTATTGAAATGAAGTGCAGTGAAGATGCAACCATACTGAAAAGTTTTATTGAAAAGGATCGTGTTTATGATTTCCTTGCAGGACTCAATGTTGAATTTGATCAAGTCAGAATCCAACTTCTTGGAAAGGATGAACTACCATCCGTTAACTACACTATTTCAATTACTCAAGCTGAGGAGACTCGGAGAGGTGTAATGCTTAGTTGTCCTCCTATTGAAGGGTCTGCCATGATCCTTAATGGTGGCAGACATCAGAGTCTGACACTCAAACAGCCTGGAGAAGACAAGAAAGGCAAGACACAGGATAGTGATAATGTATGATGCACCTACTGCAAAAAACCGCGACATACCAAGGAGTATTGCTAGAAATTACATGGAAAAATTATGAAAGTTGGATCGGCAAGAGCTCAAGGGCAAGCCCATTTGATGCAACCCAACCAAGACCAAGCTCCAAGCCTTGAAGGATTCAGCAGAAATGAAATTGAAAGATTATACAACTTGTTGGAGACCTTAGAGAAGCCTAATGGTAATACCAATACTTGCTTCTAGCTCATTTAGGTAATCTCTATCACTCCTATAGGTTAATGTCTTAGATAAATCAGTCCAGGACTCTTGGATCCTTGATTCAAGAGCAACAGATCACATGACCTATTCTTCTTATCATTTTAAAACTTACACTTTATGCCCTAGAATAGGAAAATATCGGTTGCAAATGGTTCACTTGTTACAGTAGCAAGCTCAGGGAATATCCAAATATCTCCTTCCTTTGTTCTTAGAAATGTTCTTCATGTTCCTAAGCTATCCACAAATTTTATATCCATTTAAAAACTCACACAAGATTTGAATTGTCAAGTAACTTTCTTCTCTACTTCATGTATTTTTCAGAACCAGGATACGGGGAAGGGGTTTGGGCTTGCTAAGGAACAAGATGGACTTTACTATCTAGTGGCACCTACAAATGCTGATGATATCAAAATTCCCATGTCCTGGTCTTCCTTTACTAGATCCTCATCTATTGAGAATAAAATTTGGCTTTACCACTGTCGTTTTGGTCACCCCTCCTTTGGAACCTTGAAAATTATGTTTCCTTCCTTGTTTAATAAAATTAATCTTGCCAATTTTCATTGTGAGACTTGTGAAATAGCAAAACACAACCGAATTTCCTTTCCCATCAGTCATAAAAGAAGCTCTTCTCCCTTCATTCTTATTCACAGTGATATTTGGGGACCATTTCCTATTCCTAATATCTCTGGTGCTAAATGGTTTGTTTCTTTCATCAATGATTGCACTAGGGTTTCTAGGATCTTTCTTCTAAAAAATAAGTCAAATGTGAGTACACTATTTCCTAATTTCCATAGCATGATTCAAAATCAGTTTGGGGTTAAAATTAAAAGGCTTAGGTCTGATAATGCAAGAGATTACTTCAATCACACATTGTCTTCCTACCTCCAAAAGGAACGAATAATCCATGAATCATCCTGTGTATATACTCCACAGCAAAATGGAATAGCCGAGAGGAAAAATGGGCATATTTTGTCTATGACTCACGCCTATCTATTTCACACAAACATGCCTAAATCCTTTTGGGGGGAAGCTGTCCTTACTGCTACATACACTATAAACAGATTACCTTCTCGTGTTCTAAACCATAAAACTCCTATGGAGGTTCTCTCTCAATTTTATCCAAATCTCAGAATTACCAATGGCCTTACACCTCGCATATTTCGATGCATTGCATTCGTACATATTCATAACACAAGGAAGTTGGATCCAAGAGCCCTTAAATGCATCTTTTTGGGATATTCCTATACTCAAAAAAGTTACAAATGTTATCATCCTACTACAAAGAAGTTCTTTGTTTCTGTTGATGTCACATTTGCAAAACATCTTCCTTATTTTCTTAGCCCTTATCTTCAGGGGGAGCACACTAGTGCGGAAGATAAGGAAGCATCTTACCTTGATATTTCATCTTTTCTTGATCTTCCCAAGTCCAACCCTACCACTTTTGAAAATCCACTTGAATCCAGTCCTGACACTTCTAATGATCCTAAACCCACTTTGGTTAGTCCCCACACTGAATTGGTAATCAAAGATAACACCAATCTTGATAATGTGAGGTATTTGCAGGTGTATACAAGAAGGGAAGCTCTAGCTCCTGAACCTGTGCAAGCCCAAATCTCTACACTTATGTCTAGTAGTTCTAAAACTGAGGTAAGCACAAATTCTAACCCTAGCTCCCTAAACATTAATCTTGATGTTCCCATTGCCATTAGGAAAGGAACTAGAGAATGTACAAAACACCCATTATATCCTTTTTCCCACTTTGTGTCATTTAACAAGTTTTCTTTAACTCACAAAAACTTTCTTGCAAACTTAAATTCCATTGTCATTCCAAATAATTTATCTGAGGCACTAACCGAGGAGGAATGGAGGCAAGCCATGAAACTTGAGATGGAAGCATTAGAGAAAAACAAGAAATGGAGTTGGTCCAATTACCAAAAGGAAAGAAACCTTTAGAGTGTAAGCGGGTCTTCTCAGTTAAGTATAAAACTGATGGATCACTAGAAATTTATAAAACACGGTTGGTTGCTAAAGGGTACACTCAAACTTATGGCATAGACTATCAAGAGACCTTTACTTTAGTTGCTAAAATGAATACCGTGAGAATCCTATTATCATTAGCATCCATTTACAATTAGACACTCCAACAATATGATGTGAAGAATGCTTTCCTCTATAAGGACCTAGATGAGGAAATCTACATGAATATTTCACCTGGATTTAGAGATAGCATAACTACAAACAAAGTGTGTAAACTGAAAAAAACATTATATGGTTTGAAACAATCTCCAAGTGCTTGGTTTGGAAGATTCACCAGAGTAATGTTAGCCTCTGGCTATAAGCAAAGTCAGGGAGACCATACTTTATTTATTAAACACAAGGATTTAGGGGGAATCACAGTCTTGTTAGTATATGTTGATGATATCATTGTCACCAGAGATGACAAGATAGAACAAGAGGAGCTCAAGAGACGTCTAGCAAATGACTTCGAGATAAAAGAGTTGGGAAAATTAAAGTATTTCTTAGGAATTGAAGTAGCATATTCAAAACAAAGTATCTTTATTTCTCAACAAAAATATGTGACAGATCTCCTAAAAAATACAGGCAAACTAGCAAGCAAACTAGCTGATACGCTGATTGATTCAAATCATAAACTTGGAGAAGCTAGGGATGACATTGCTATTGACAAGGAAATGTACCAAAGGTTGGTGGGGAGACTCATCTATCTTTTACATACCAGACTTGATATAGCATATGCATTAAGTATGGTAAGTCAATTTATGCATAATCCCAAACAAGTACATTTACATGTTGTTCATAGGATTTTACACTATTTGAAAGGCACTCTAAGGAATGGGATATTATTCAAACAAAACACGAAATTAACTTTAGAGGTCTATACAAATGCTGACTATGATGGATCATTAATAGACAAAAGGTCTACTACGGGTTATTATACTCTCCTAGGTGGTAATTTAGGAACTAAAGGAGTAAAAAACAAAACGTGGTAGCCAGGTCTAGTGCTGAGGCAGAATTTAGAGCTATAACACTTAGAACTTGTAAATTATTGTGGTTAAAGATCATCTTAGATGACTTACAAATCAAGCGGGTTGGACCTATGAGACTATACTGTGACAATAAATCCGCTATCAGCATTGCTTATAATCCAGTGCAACATAACAGAACAAAGCATGTTAAAGTTGACAGACATTTCATAAAAGAAAAGCTAGAAAGCGGTCTTATTTGTACTCCTTATATGTCAACAAAAGGCCAGCTAGCATACATCTTCACCACAGGGCTCAACAATGCAACATTTCAAATCATTATATCCAAGATGGAGATGCAAAACATCTATTCACCAGCTTGAAGGGGAGTGTTACAGCATACCCACATAATGTCAACGACCATATTTATTAATCTCACTCTTGTATTTATTAGTCCAACTAGTAGTTCAACTCTTGTATAAATTAGTCCAACTTTTGTATTAATTAGCCTAATTTCTAGGTGTAGATTTTGTATATAAATATCCATGTTATCAAAGTGATTCAACAAGGTGAAATACAAGTTCTTTCCCTTCATTACAATGGCAAAAAGTGAGAAGATTAATTGGGTAACACTCATTGTTAAACAATATCAAAAGCTATAAAATTTAGTCAATCAGTCCAATAGCATGGGCCAAGTGGAAACTCAGCCGACTTGTTTGCCAAAAAGGCTCAAATATCTACCACTCTTCATACTCAATTGATTACATAAAACCTGGATTATAGGTTCTAGTGCTACTAATCAAATGACCAGTTCATCATCTTGGTTTACTTTATATGCCATGCTAAATTGATTATTATAAGGTGTGTGTGTGTACACCCTTCATGTCTTATTTATAGATGAAAATAGAGTGTACATAACAATGTGTAGTACAAGTACTACATTTAGTACATTCAATGTATTTAGACGCCAATGAACCTAACCTACCTTATATACCACTTCAATATTCTAACATACCCCTTGTTTAAATGATAGATGGTACACTTTCAAATAGCGACCAGGAAAGGAACAATCCAGCTCCCAAATAGGGAACTATTATTTGTAAATGTTCTAATTCTATATATAACCTTATTTTTATTAGCAAGCTCAAGATGGACATAAATTGCGTATCCAAATTTTTCACCTCTCATTGGATTTGTGTTCAAGGACGACAACAAGAAAGAGATGCACAATGGCTTGAACTACCTCAGTATCCTGCTTATGTAATACTTTGTCATAAATGCTTGGTAAATCGAAGTTTCTACCTAACCAGGTTTATTTATCAACAAAGATCCTAGTTTATTTCATTGTGAAGAGTGTAACCTTGCTTAACACACTCACAATCCTTATCCCAACATTTCTCTCTCATGTATAATGACATTTGGGGCCCTTAGGCATCCATAACGTGAAAAATACAATTATTTTGGTTTCAGGTAAAGGACATGTAATTAAGCATCTCAAGGGAAAGAATGATGGAGACCTAAGCAAGCGTGTGGAACTAGCTCATAAATTATGGCTTGCATGGAGGAAAAATGATAGGATCTAAGGGAGCGTGGGAAAGCTACCTTATTCCCCACCTTGAAAACCAGCTTGCAAGTGGGAAGAACCACACCCTTAAGTAACCCACCAAACATCCCATACTACCCAATGTCCCTATTATAACACCACCTTTGAAGAGTTGACATCACGATGGCTGCATTGTATGACACTTCTCTCGGCCTTCCTACTAGCACAAGTGTGTGGAACCTACCCTTAAAAATTGACTTGCAAGAAGAAAAAACCACACCCTTTAAGTACTCTACCAAGCATCCTATACTATCCAATGTCCCTATCAGAAAACCTCACCACTTAAGGGCCACAATAATTACTAACGGCTTCCTAATGTGAAACTCCATAATAGCATTATCCCTAAAGAGCCAACGTCCTCAACACACTTTGTAGCACTCTCTCCAACCCCCAAGTCAGACCCTCTGTAGGTAATCCTTTCCTTGGAAGTTGGTCTAGCGCTCTTATGCCAAATGTCGGGGGAACCTGCCCTTAAAAGCCAGTGTATGGGAAAAGAATCACACCACTTCAGTATCACAAGAATTATTTGTTGCACCCCAATGTGGGACTCTATCAGAGAGAAACTTACCCTTAAAATTATAATTAGACATAGGTCCTAGTTAACTAAGTCAATGATCACATTTAGACTATTCTCTTTCTGCAAATATTATCACAATGCATACAGATTTCTCAAACAAAAACCAGACTTACCAGAAGTAGAACACTGAATGTTGCTTGTCCTTTAGATAGATTTGTGTCAATCTCTAGTTGCATTTCCGGATCTATAGTCAGTCAACGGAAGAATATGTTTAGAAAACATCTGGGAAAGGGGAAGTAATGTAAGACAATAGATATATAGGCAATCAAATATGAATAAATTACTCAAAAACAAAACTGTATATAGCCTTACAGCTTAAGTTCTTCATGCACACATGCCTCCAGCAACATTCTCATTTCATGTCAAAGCATGCCAAGAAAGAACAATGCGAGAAACTTGTGCTCTCACTAGTTTTAGTAGAAAGATATCTGATCCTCAACCTCTCGTACTTTATTCATTATTTCCCTCTTTAACTTCAGTTTTTCATTAAGAAAGAATAACCAATTACTCCTAGCCTTACGCTAGTGAAACAAAACGTAGTTAGACTTATCTCTTTCAAAAAGATGTCATAGAAACCAACCTAGTTATGATTTTCCTGAAGCAAAATTGGAGTTAGACCTATCTCTTTCAATCTCAAAAATAAACAGTCTGAATAAGCATTTTTTTTTTTTATGAATGATAAACATTTATTAAAATGTAAGCAAACCCTGTGGAACCACTCTTATTTTGCACATGAAGTTTTGACATCCTTCAGATTAAGGATTTAACATCTTAATTTGTTTTCATCTCATAGAAGAAGAAAAAGAAATCCCAAATTGAAGTGGATATTAAAATTCAACAGCAGACAAACTTACCACATCTTATTTTGTTTTGATCATTTGCAAAAAGCCTCACAAGCTCCCCCTGATGAAGACAACAATATTGACAAAAGAAATAATCAGGATTACATTTTCATAGATGAAGAGATATGCCTATCATTTACTACAATATAGAATTTTGAAGTAACAGAACTGCATTAAATCATATAAAACCTTGAATAATAAATTTAAAATTTCAAGGACCTGACTTCGGATTCATGACCTAAGGAAGGAAGGTAAAAATCAATGGATCACCTAGAACCATAACAAATTTAAATGCCTCTACACAAGGACTTATTATGCCATTTATCCCATCTTACCTTCGTGTCAATAATTAAAGTACGTCATAACATTCAAATAGATTTCACAATTTTTTAAGGTTTCTTTGTTAGTATTCCATAATTAAATCATATAAAACCTTGAATAATAAATTTAAAATTTCAAGGACCTGACTTCGGATTCATGACCTAAGGAAGGAAGGTAAAAATCAATGGATCACCTAGAACCATAACAAATTTAAATGCCTCTACACAAGGACTTATTATGCCATTTATCCCATCTTACCTTCGTGTCAATAATTAAAGTACGTCATAACATTCAAATAGATTTCACAATTTTTTAAGGTTTCTTTGTTAGTATTCCATACACTCAGCCATAATTTTCAGACTGATATGCCCTAAATTTTAGTAAGAATTGGCGAGAAAATACACCTGACATCAAAATTTCAGATCAGACGTGCAATTGCAAAAATGTTAGGACATAAAAAGAGAAAAAGCGACACAGAATAAAACTATGAGAATACTACTAAGAAATGGGGCATAAATTAGATGATCGAGACAGTTGGTGAGGGAAAGTAGTAATTGGTCTAAGTTGTTAATAGAGAATGGATTAGGAGATATCTTATTATTTATTTGTAGTTTACTTATCAAAGATAAACCAAGAGATTTTATTTGTAATTTAGTTATTTAGGATAAATCAAGGAATTATAAGTATTTTAAATTTAAATACTTTTGTTAAACTTTTAATTATCCTTTTTTATATGCTAATCCATGAGTCTAACACCTTTTTGGTCCCTAACTTACCACAAAATTGTCATTTCAGCCCCTACCTCTTATAATGCCCAAAATGATCCCCCAACTAATAAGAAAATGTCACACTTGGTCCCTCACTTTTCATAAAATACCAAACTTAATCTATTGGATTTAGGATTTAGTAGAGGGACTAAATCAAGTACTTTTTTGAAAAGTGGAGGACCAAGGAACCATTTCAGGTATTACAACAAGGGAGAGACCAAAATGATAATTTTACGATAAGTGAGGGACCAAATATTTTTTCTCACTAATCTATTTGTTAGGCTTATTTATTTTCTTATTTTAATTATTTTACTTTGTGATAGGACTCTCAATAAATGACCCTAACTATCAAGTTGTTAGGGAGACTATCAAACTATTGAATTGAATAATAAGTTCTTAGTTCATCTACAGTTTTTACTTCTCATTCCTTTTCCTCTATTCACCCCCACTTCCCCATTATCTCCCTCATCCATGTTTATCCTACATCAGTTGCACTCCTACTCTGTACCTCATTTATAAAATATAAAAGCAAATAGCAGCCTAATTGGTACTCCTTTTATAGCTATTGGCAACCAACCAGCAGTGGTTTCTCTTTTTATAGAACTTAACCATCAAGTTTGGCATGGAAGATATCCATTCACCAGCTTGAGGAGAGTGATGAAAATCATTAAGTGGATTCCATGTTAGTTATTGTGATTATTAGTTGACCCTATGAGTTAGACATGTGCTTCATATGTTTAATATTAGTTGACCTTAGATATTAGACATGTGCTTCATATGTTGGATTAGCTCCAAAACATTAGGCATTTGTTCCCATTTAATTTCCCCCCTAGAATAGTATCTTCTATGTACAATAAATACCCATTAATCTTCATTCTTTTGCACAATAAGAATTTCAAACATTTTGTTAGTTTTCTTGGATGGCTCAGTGGTAGAGAATTGATGAATTGAAGGTTCATTGTAGGTATGTTTGGGCAAGGGTGGTTGGAAGCGTGTGATGGGGGTTTCAGAAGTTCAATTAGCAGCTGTTAGCGTACTGAAAACACTGCCCCTGATATTTGGGTTGTAAGTTGATGTATTCAAGGAAACTGTCGACAGCTCATCATCTTTGTTATCCAAATTCTCCTCCTTATTACTAGGAGTTAAAAAGACAGAATGCTTTGGAAAGCCATGATAAAGAGGGCTTGGGCTACATAACTTTATAGTAGAGATAAAATTGCATTGCTTGCTATACAACTAATGTGAGCTTCTTAAGTCTAACTATACAAAGAAGGATAAACTAATACTACTATCACAATTCCCATAACTCCTCCTTATTACTAGGAGTTATGTTCTTGGTTATAGGGTCACTGTTTAAGGTTCCCCCTCTATATGTTATGTACCTAACCTATTACCTCAAAAATCAAACGCCTCCAATAAATCAGATCAGAGAATTTTATTCTTTTTCTACTTTTATGGTATCAAAGCCACAGGTTCTCTACCGTTGGATTCATGGTTAGAGAGTGAGAGACACTTTGATACCAAGTAATCAAAGAAACATTGTCAATGTGATTCTTACTTAATTAGTCAGCCATCTGAACTGTCTTATAGCTTATTTACATTTTGATAAGTGAAGTACATGTAGTGCTTCCTACTAGTACTAGAAGAACATAAGATAAGGCCAAACCTAGAAGGCAATGTACTCATAATATTTAATTCGAGGATTTCATATCCTCCAGCTTTCTGTAGACACTTCTCTAAAAATGTCCTCATTAAAAAAAAAAAAAAAAAAAAAAAAAAAAATTCTTCAGTGTGGACCTCAAAGTTGACAAAAGGGTGTCAATTTGCCCTTGGGATACATGAATCAAATCCCAAGCAAATACTAATTCAAATTTAAATAACATTTATAGATTAACATGTCATTACTAATTCAAATTAGTTAGCACACTTTCTTTGCTTAGCACTAAGTTATAACAAATTATGTGAAAGTATGATATGATAGGTAAATTTGTTTTTAGCATGAATAAATAGGTACCCAATTAGAAACAATTTTGTTTTAGCATGTCAACATAATGTTCTTAATGTTAAATACCACTGAAATTTGCAAATAAAGTTCATCAAACCTGACGGCCCTTATCATCATCCATTGGAATGCACTCAACAGCGATCAGTTTATCAACATCATCAGCTGTGACGACATACTCAGGATTTGTGGCTCCTGACCAACAAAAAAGCAATAAGATAAAATGTTATGTTCAATTTCTATCAGGGCACTAAACTGAGTACAAAATAATTGGAGTTCAATTCACCTTCAATGTACTGCCTAGTGCCATCCTGAAGATGCCGAACCCACTAATGCAAAATCTGATAGGATCAGTAATAAGAGAGAGAGAGAAACTGGATGCTATTTTATACGAAGATGATTGGCAAGAATTTTCACCTGAAACATACAGAGAGAAGTTCCCCGTACTTGATACCCACATCCAAGAAGTTTCTCTCCAGGAACAGCATCACCAATAATTTGAAAATTCTCTATGCCAGGGCCATCTAGTTGAGGTAACTCATTAGTATAAAGGGATGCAGCCAGTCTTAAATAGTAAAGCACAAACTACCTTCAGAGACGGAGGATGCAGCCTCATCATGGTCTAGTGGAGTTTGAGATGAATTGCCATTGAAAATTACTCTTTCTCTGGCTCTATCTTGCACATCATCTTCATCATGTGCAAGAGAGGAAGATACTCCCCTGTACAAATCATTTCATGGGTAAGAAAATATATCCAATACAAAAATCAACATTATTAAGCAATCCATTTGTCATGACCATAACTTATTTAGTCAACACTTAGGTAACTCTTAAATATATGTGGAAAGAACAAATGTGATAAAAGCTTGTAGGAGGACCGTGCATGAGTTTAGACTATTGCTAAAATCAAAACTCAGCTGGCCTATAACTTAATGGTAGGAGGACCGTGCATGAGTTCAGACTGTTGCTAAAGACAGTTTCCAACACAATGCTCTTTAAAAATTATAAGCAAGGGATATCACATTGCAAATCTAAAATGCTGGAAAACATCAACTATCAGCAAGGTATCTGCAAATAATTGACCCTGTTGATTACCAAGTTCAAATCAACATTAAGAACTGGGTTTCTAGCATCCATAAAATCGTCATAATGCATATACCCTGCCACTTTGCTCGTTGGTTGAGGATGCCGTTCATTCCTAAAGACATTATGTGAGGGAAAATTATGCTGAATCTGCAATGAAAACCTAAATTTTAATAAAAACAGAAAGAACAGCTACTATGATATTTAGATGTCAAGGTAATAAACACCTAAAAAAGAGCACATAGCATGCAATAAGACTATATGACGATAGTACCATGGATTGATTATGAATGTGACTTGTCCAATTTCCGGAACCTGGACTTCCAACATTATTACCATTTTCACCATGACCTTGTAGCACAGAACTTAAATCTCTAATTCTATCCTGTTACACAAAAGGGGAAAAAAGAATCACTTCTTAACAGTAATTAATCAGCCATGGAGAATGACCCATAAAATATAAAATTCACTGGCGACCGAGTTATAAAATATCAATATTCAAAAATGCAAGCCAACTAAAGCAGGCATCAAGATATAATTAAATAATACCATTGACTTCTGAAATTATGGATTTTTTTCTATTAAAAAAAAAGAGAGAGAATTTATTGATGAGAAAAAGAGAACAATTCAAAAGAATGGAACTATTGATGAGGACAAGTATAATGGGATTATTGATATGAGTTAGAATTTTGGGATAATTTCTGAAATCATGTTTATTGTCAAAATACTCCAAACATATTATTTTCCTTTTAACATCCACTTTAAATAGAAGCATAGCTTGGAAGCAAAATTAAGCCTCCACCAACAATAATTTCAGTGGTACAGAGAAAAGAAACACAACCATATTCAATCACTTCACAGACTTCTTTTCCCATGCTTTCCCCATATTTGTAACCATAAGGTTATTGAAGATGATTAAATAGGTAGTTAGATTCTTAACCATTTAACCTACTTCATAACAGATCGTAACTAAGAATTTCTCAACTAACTTCTCCAAACTACAATTTTGATTAACTAACAATTAATCCCATGTACCAACACTCCCCCCTTGAAAATTATTCCTTGTTCTCAAGGATTTGTACAACTTTGGGTTTTAGAACAACAGGTACTATCTTCTATTGGCTGGTAGTATTAATTCAGTTGCTGGTTCTTAGATTATTACCCTTGTTCATCCATGCTGTTAAGGTGGTAAATGTAAGTGTGTATTCTCCTTTACATTCACTCTTATTTATAGGAAGATAAAATGATGTAATATAATGAGCAATACAGCCAGTACGTAAAGTACATTCAATGTATCTAAACACTTATGAATCTAGCCTATTTTATGTACAACATTCATCCTATTATATACAATATTCTAACCTATTCTAACACTCTTCCTCAAGCTGGAGTACATATATCATATGTGCCAAGCTTGTTACAAATATAATCAATTTGAGGACCCTTACGAGATTAGGTAAGTATATTTGCAAGTTGATCATTTGAATTGACAAATGTGGTAGTAATGTGCATCACGCTTGGCTATCACAAACCAAGTCCACCCAATTTATACTTTCAAATTTTAATTCGTGGAAGAATTGCTTTAACCATATGAGTTCCAAGACCATAGCTTGATACTTTGCTTCTGCACTAGATCTTGCAACCAAATTTTTGCTTCTTGCTTTTCCAAGAAATGAGATTACCCCCAATCAAAACACAATGTCTTGACTTCATCAATAGGAATATTTAAATGAAACATTGTGACAATGGTTGTAGCAAAATTTAAGCAAATAAAATTTAAATGAAACACACGTTTTGAGCAAATTAGGAGCACAGACTTCACCAATAGGAGGATTTAATCCTAGACAAGAGCAAAAGAGGAAGGACGAGCATACGAAGAAAGGGAGACACTAGAGGCAAAAAGAGAGAATGAAGACAAGAGAAATCAATGTACAACACTGATATTCAATCTTGTTCAGCTATTTTCAATAGCAGAAGAGATTGGCAGCAGCAAATGGACATTTTCTGAGAAAAGAAGACAATACACAGAATTGATTACATTTATAACAAGCTTGGCACATATGATGTATATGCTCTAGCTTGGGGGAGGGGGGGTGTTAAAATATTTTGTATAATAAGATGAATATTGTACATAAAATAAAATAGGGTAGATTTATAAGTGTATAGATACATTAAATGTACTTTATGTAATAGATGTACTACTCATTTTACTACATTATATTCTTTTCCTACAAATAAGACAAAATGTGAGGGTTTCAACACACCTTACATTAACCATTTTCATTTTGTTATTATGCTATATATTGATTGCCCACCAATGGATAGTAATTAGCTTAGATTGAGTCTGCTAAGATTAATCTAGGTGAGAGATTTAACTTGATTAGTGTTAATTCTTCAATTTTTGTTGATGATTTGCCACTATATAGGAATATATAAATTGTCTCACATAATCCAACCAATGTTGAGCTTAAATTTGACTTCCATAAATTAGATGCATATAGGCATATTTCAAATTGCAATTTAGGAAGGAGCATAGCAATTTTGGGAAAAATATATGCAAATACGTAATTAAGGTTAGCACAGTGTGTTTTGCCATGATATGCTAGGACAAATCTAAATAGACAACAATTTAAAAAGAATATAACAATCCTAGTGCTTATATCAATTGAGAATTGATGATCCTTGTATAATTTTTAACTTCCAATTCACGTGGGAACAATACTCTCATTACTTTATTACTTGTTTCAATATGTAGACTCGCATTGTATATTAGCAATCAACACCCAGCTTGCTCATCAGCTTTTCAAACTTCACTTGCGGCAATGCCATGTTTAGGAGGTTGGCAGCTTAATGCTGAGATCAGATATAGATCAAATTAAGAATTCCAATATCTAACTTTTACTTGATGAGGTGTGTGTCAATCTCAACATATTTAGTTCTATTGTGATGCACTAGATTCTTTACAATGCTGATTGTTACCATATTATCCCAAAAGGTCTTCCAAGGGTTAATTATAGGTATTCTCCTTTCATTCATCAACTTTTTGAACCATAATACTTCACATATCCTACTAGCTAGTGCTCTGAATTCAGCTTCAACACTACTTCTGGCAACAACTTGTCCTTTTACTTCTGTAAGTATTGAAATTGGCCTACAAAAAAGTGCAAGAACTTGACGTTGATCAATGTCAATTTCAAGAACCTTAAAATTCCGTACAATAATTAATCTCTCCCATCTTGCACAGACACTCCATAATTCAAGCCTGGAGCGCAACAACAGAAAGAAACCCAAATTACAAGTAATCCTTCCAAGCTTTTAGATATGCACACCAGAAATCAAGATACGCCATAGTAGAAGAGGAAAAAAGGAAATGAAAGTATGATTTACAATAATATGCGCCAAAAGCATATAGATTCCAGATTATCCTATTCTTAGTAAGGGAAAAGCTAATAGTGTCAAGTTGAGGCAAGAGTTTCTAATTCATATAAATCTCTACCAATAAGAACCCTCAGAAATGTGAAAATTCCAAAAATACATATAATCCTAAACTAGAATACACATATGCAGGCATGCACACATACACAAATATATATAAGAATTGGAGCATTATGTAGAGAGGCATGATGAAAAAAGAAGATGCAATTACCCATAATGCACCAAAGAATTTCTGTGATTAAAATAGGCTTCAAAAGTTAACTTCAAGAAATTAAGAATTAAACATGAATAGTAAAAATAATGAAACATGCATAACTATAGAGATTTGCAAACTTACATGCGAACTTCGGATCCTCCATTGTAATTGATCATGTAAATGCTGTACAAATGCATAAGAACTATTTAAATTATAGATAAAACAAGTTACAACAAGATACATACTGTCACAAAGAGAAACACAAGAAAACAAATAGAAAATATACCTAATATGCAAATCTTACATATTTACATAGAAACAGCATCCACCATTGATAATAATGGACCTTAATCACCCAAAATCTGACTATTTCATTTCATCAAACAACAAATTCGTGATACAACTAAAGAGATACCAACTATGCCACTCAAAGTGTTCAGCAGGCAAACCCAATATGAGCATGAAGTACAAAACCAGTGAAGGTCATAATAAGAGAAAGAGGCATAATGAGGTATTGACTTTTATCTATCTCCTTAACTACTATATGTATGTATCAATGTGTGTGGTGCATGCAGTGAATCCAACTAGTACTAGGAGAACAAAAAAAAAAGCCCAAACCAAAGAGCCCATATACTTGTAACAATCCCCCTCAAGTTAGAACATGGATGTTAATTATGCCTAGCTTAACACAAAATCAATTTTAAGATAAACTGATAAGGTAGAAAACTATTGAAGAAACAGAGTAGAAATTTACATCTCTACTCAACCATCCTTTATATACAGGAATTATTGGATGAAAAGGGAATAAAATTTATACAAAATCAATCCTAAAACATCCTAACTCAGTAAGAAATTAAGGCTAATCAACTATAATGAAATCCCTTAATATAAGGGATTTTAACCTTCCTAATATATTAATTTCCTAAAATTTATATTTACATACATACACTTCAACACTCCCACTCAAGCTGAGGACTAAATGTCATCCATTCCCAGCTTGGATAAGATATCATGAAAGCTCAAACTCGAGTCCCATTGTCAGGATATCAACTGAATGAATTACTGACAAGACATAAGGTATACACACTAGCCCATAAACTAATTTCTCATTGATGCAGTGTCTATCAATCTCAATGTTCTCTTTCATGTTGGATAGGATTATGAACAAGGTTGATGGCTGATTTGTTGTCACTATAGAGCTTCATAGGTCCGTCTAGCTCGATTCCCATATCATCTAAAATAATCATCATCCAAAGTAATTCACATAATCCTTGTGCAATGGCCTTGAATTCAGATTCGATAAATGACCTTGCCACCATGTTTTGTTTCTTACTTTTCCATGTTACTAAGTTACCTCGAAGAAAATTGCAATACCCTATAGTTGACCTTCTATCTACAAGCAAGCCTGCATAGTCAACATTGGTATAGCCCTCTAGAATGAGAATATTCCTTCTTTTACACAAAATTCCTTTCTCCCTTTCAGGTAATGTAGCACTTTTTAAGCCCCTTCAAGATGAGGTTTTCTTAGATCATGCATAAACAGACTGATCACACTAATATGAGTTTGCCAACCAACCTCCAGTGCATTCTTTTATCAAGAATTGGTAATTCTCCCAACTTTTGGTTTGTATCCATCAATGTAGATATCGGCTTACACCCCATCTTGCATGTTACAGCTAGTAAATTAGTACATTTTTGTTTAGATATGAAGATCCCTTGACTGGAATAACCACTTCTAATACCAAGAAAGTATTTTAGTTTCCGCAATTCCTTTATCTCAAACTCTTTGGCTAATCATAGCTTCAGTTCACACTTCTCTTTATCATCATTCCCTGTTACTATAATATCGTCCACAAAACTAGGAGATCATTGACCCCCCTGCAACTGAATGCTTAGTAGTGTATGATCACGTTGACTTTATTTGTAGCCCAATTCTTTCATCACCATCGTAAATCTTCCAACAAAGCTCTAAGGGATTGTTTCAATCCATAAAGAGCCTTTTTTAGCTTGCACACTTTATTATCATTGTTTCCTTCAAATCCCAATGGAATGTAATCACCATGTTAAAATGCATTTTTAACATCATACCATAGGAGTCACCGACCAAAGTGAGCAACCAATGATAAAAAACTTCTTATAGTATACATCTTTGCAATCTCCAGGCATAAGTATAGTCTTTCGTTACGAGTCTTGCTTTACACCTTTTAAACATGGTTCTTAAGCGGATTTGTGCCAGTGATTTTGAAACTCACTCATAAGCCACAATGAAATGGTATTGCGGCTGCAATTCCATTTCGTTGCAATTTCAGTATAAAAAATGAACAAAAAGGGACTGCCCCTCCATCAGATCTGATCAGAAACAAATAACATTGCCAATCTGTAAGAATTCTTCCTCCTTATGGTGGTGGTTTGGTTTCCTTGGCTTGCTAGTCCAAGTCCAACCAAGCATCTGATTCTATGGGGTAGGTGGGGCTACAGCTGAAACTTTTATTAGGTGTGAGTGAGGCATGCTTTCAAGGGACCTATCAACTTTGAATTTCACTATAAAATTTCATTTACAATCAACAATATTTTTTCGTTTGGGTTGGTACATAGTCTCCCATGTCTTTTTTTTTTTTTTTCCTAATGCACTCATCTCTCTCATGGCATCTCTCCATTCCTCATTGACAATACCTCAAAAACAATATTAGGAATAGCAACGGAGTTTAGACTCACAGTAAAAATTGTGTCAAGGATAAGCGAGTCATGGAGATATAATGAAATAACGAATAGAGAAGCTATTTAATACATTCATGGTTACCTTTCCTGATAGCAATGGGAAGGTCAAGATTGTCTGTTAGTTCATTTGGTGTCTCAATAGTGAGCAAGGATGGGTTAGGTCTCACTACCCTTTCATTCCATTGTTTAAGTTGGATTCTTGAACTTGTGTCTACCTTGGAACAATGTCGCCAACACCCCTCACCTACTTCAACCTTTTGTGACCAAATATAAATTCAAAACCACCAATTCACAAAGTTGCACATGACATATTAGGATATATTCCAAAAGACCAAACATGACTCTTAGTGCCAAAAAAACCACTCAAACCTTCTCAAAAAAAAAAAAAAAAAAGAATACCAATGCTGAACGCATTTAGCACCATAATAGAAACAAGATATAGCAAAAACCTACTAAACTCAAGCTTTGAAAAACTTTAATGAAGTCGCCAGTGATGGTCAACTTCCTTGAAGTTAGAAATAAGCCTTATGGCTGAACAAGTTTTGGGATGCAAAACATGACATGGACAAGTTGTGAAAATTACATATCAGCCACTGTCCCCTACCACTGTCACCTTCAGCAAAGCGTTTTATTTCTTTTTGAAGGCCGACTGCTAGATGGCTCGAGTTATGGGTTCAGAGGGAAAGACCCTGATACCATGTGACCAGAGAAGCAAAAATAGAAACATTTAAGGAAGAAACATTGGAATTCTAGGTTCACCACATTGAAAGGCTAAGGCTAAAACGCAAGAGGAGCACCTAATTTTTCTGAAACAAAAACATTTATGGAAGAGACGCACACTATGCAATTAAGAACAACATCTTCAGTGGGAATAGTAGAACCTCCCAAAATCATATCCTAAATAAGTTCCAGGTTAGATCAAAGATTAACCAAGGTCATAAACATGAAGAATTTATCCAACTACTTTTTCAGTCCTACAATGGAGATGGTATTATTAAGTATATTATTGTAGCTGTTGATAGGCACGTACTTTTAAGCACTTTTTTCCTATGGCATTACCAGCTTATTTGTTTCTTTTTTTATTTTTAGTCTAATTACCTATTTCAATTTTCCTTCCTCTTGTATTTTTGGTCAAAGATAAGCAAGATTGATAAGTGCCTGTTTGGCATCCAGAATTAGACTCAAAATTGGGGTGTGGAATTGGAATTGGACCCAACAATTCCAATTTTTACTTTGGGTGATCTTTTAGAATTACATTTCCAATTCCATGGAATTGAAATATAACTAGTAAAAGTCATTTCCAAATTTTAACATCAGAAATTACAATTCCAAATGTTAGAATTGAAATGTAACTCTTATGCTTCTGACCAACACTTTATATTTTTAAAAGTCATTGCTAACATTTAGCTTCAAATGTTATATTTTTAAAATTTAATATTAATATAATTATAAAATAATTGAATTTTTTATTTTTAATATTTTTTAATTAATAAAGTACACATACATATACACAAATAACACACATAATACACACGTACGTTCACACATATACATATATACTGAACATGTAGCACACACGCGCGCACATACAAACACAACGAAAACATAATATAAACGCACATGTAGAGCTGTCAAAGTGGGCCAACCCGACTCACTCGAACTGATCCACCCGAGTTGATAGGTTAAATGGGTCAGTCCGTTTAACCCACCATAAGGTGGTGGGTTGAAAATCTCAACCCATCCTACCGGTGAACTAAGCGAGCTGACCTGTTTAACCCACCAAAAAATTTAAAAAAAAATAAAAATAAAAATAAAATAAAAAATTATAAAAATTCAAATGTTACTTTCTTTAAGCATATGTTTTATTTAATCAATAAATTTCTATATCAATATAAATAAACAAAAAAAAACTAAATAAAAAGCAAGTTTCAACGGATTAAAACAAGTAGAGTAATATAATAATTCAATGATTCATTAATAAGAAGAATATAATTATGAGCAGAATATTTAAATCTGGCAAATTACAAAATAATAGAGACAATACAATACATACATTAGAGTTAATTTTTTAACATAACAAAGCGTAGTGGGTTGAGACACTAGACTGAGTGAGTGAAAATTTAAAAAAAAAAAAAAAAGACGGGCAACCTGTTTAACTTGCAAGCTGGCTCGTTTAACTCGCGGATTAAATGGACTAAGTTGATAGAAGTATACTAAACGGGTTCTCAAAGAAACCCCTCAACCCAACCCACCTCTTAGGTGGGTTAAACGGGCTCAACCCGGTGGGTCGAACCCATTTTGATAGCTCTACGCACATGTATACACACACACACCTCGACACACAAACACAAATACATACATAATGAACATGTCACATATATGCACGTGCACATTTAGGCGAACACACGCATGTACACACACACATATATGGAATATGTAACACAAACATAAATTTTACAATTCTACATTTTAATTCTTTACTAATCCAAACATAAATTTTAAAATTCTAAATCAATTCCAATTCTAGCAGAAGTGGAATTGGAATTCTAATTCTATATTCTAATTCCAATTCTTGATACCAAACAGAGCCTAAGAGATTTTTAACTACCAACTTTATGGGATTTGGACCAATAGAGAGCAAATGAATGCTCTTGAGAAAAATGGCACCTAGAAGCTCATTGATTTACCCAAACGAAAACAAATTTGTTGGTTGCAAATGGCTGCTTACTATTAAGTATAACCAAATTGGAAGCGTCTATAGTTAAAAAGCAATACTAGTGGCTAAAGGGTTCATTCAAACATAAGGGATTGATTTCCAAGAATTTTTGCATCAATAGCAAAGCTCAACAATATCAAGGCACTTCTCACTAAGGCTACTAATGTCGATTGGCGTCTTCATCAACTTGACATGAAGAATGCTCTTCTAAATGGTAATATGGTGGATAAAGTGTATATGGAAAGCCACCTAATTTCCAAACCAAGAACAATGCTCTTAAAGTGTGCAATATTACATAAGTCACTCTATGAGTTGAAGCAATCACTAAGGGCGTGGTTTAAAAAACTAAGGCCATGAAAGGATATGGGTATATCCATGGGCAAGCTGACCATACACTATTCACCAAATATTTCAATCAAGGTGATATTTCAGTTCCTGTTGTCTATGTTGTTGACATTGTGTTTGTTGGCGATTATGTAGATAAAATCATTAGGCTGAAATCTGCTTTGAGATTAAAGATCTGAGAGAATTCAAATATTGTTTCAATGAATGGAAATGGCAAGATCAAAGAAGGAAGTTATCAGAATAAGGGAGCTTGGGAGTTAGTTTTATTTTTCAGGATTTATTAGATTTAAATTTCGGGTAGACAATATTTATGTGCTTCAGGTCTTTTAGTTATTTACATCTTCTTCTGTTTTGTAGTTTAGTTTTAGCTTAAAAACATTCTTATCCTTATCAACATCTTCAGTCCCTAGTTCTTAGGGATTCAACAGTAGGGCTTTTACAAGGATGTGTTACTATATAGCATTCAGAATAGATTTGAATTATAATTTCTTATTTTACCACATGGTATCAAAGCCTAGTTGGCTATCTGAAAAGCAATCCATTTGATAATGTCTAACACCACTCAAACTAGCCCAATCAGCAATCTGCCTATTGCTGAGAATGTCACTACAACAGCCGGTGTTCTTCCAGGCATCCAAGCAACATATCGCTTAAATGGGCACAATATTTTGAAGTGGTCACAATTCCTTTGAACTTTCTTAAAGGGTAGAGGGAAGCTAAGTCATATGTTGGGGACAAGGCAATCAAGAATCTAGACCCTTGATCACATTCTGTATTAAGTCTTGCCAAGAAATCATACACATGATAAATTCTTCAATATTGTTACATCTTCACTATACTTCATTTCAATAAATCTATAATAGACCATCTCTTGCCAAAGGCTCTTCAACATGTTGGCATACCAATAAGTAGGGTGAATAGCCTATAACTCCCCCACAGGATTTGGACCTTCAATCACATGAGGGGTAGATGACACTTATCTCTGACATTTTGATGAGCACAATAGAACAAACTAAAAGTATGGTCAAAGTGAAAATAATAAAACGCAAAGTTGAGAGATAATTTTGGACTTTAGTAAGAGTTCAAATTTTGAGAAAGACAATATTCAGCAATGAAGGCTGAGAAAGGGTAATGACAATATTCAGCAATGAAGGCTGAAAAAGGGTAATGCCAAACAGAAGTGAGGGATCAAATTTTTTTGGTCAGAGTTACAACGAGCACACTCTCAGCAATGGAATTAAGACACTCTGACACCATGTAGGTCAGAAAAAGAATTGTATTTCACTTATAAGTACACCAATAGCCTTAGGTATTTATATACACAAATATACACTAAAAAGGAAGCTAATTAATCCTATAGTTGAACTATACCAATTACAAATTTGGTTTGATTTGATACTATCCCTGATTATTTCCTAATTCAAAGAAAGCATGTGATTCATACATAGTAATCGAAGACGCACGATTCACGATTCGAATCGTGCGATCCGCCTCGATTCACTGTGAAAACGATTCAAGTCGCAGAGTGAATCGTGCAAGAGCCAGAATTGCACGTCGGAATCGCTGGAATCGTGCGATGCAACCTAAATCGGCGATTCCTGGTATGGCAGCGATTCAGGATGGACGTGCTGCAGGCTACTCTGAAGTCAGGTGACCCGACTGAGGAAGATGAAGACACTGTTTTCGTTTTCTAATTGCTTCTGTATAGCACAGTCCTATTGATTATATGGCTAAACGGCAACGTTTCTTGCTTGGGTTGAATAAGGCAATAACTAATAAGTGCTGAAGTGTATTTGTGACTTTACTGGGAAGGCTGCCCGCAAGAAAGCAATTTTATTTTCAATTGCTTCAGTGTCAAAAGGCTTCAGTCAAAAGAAACTTTGACTATTTAAACCTTTGAAAGGCTGCCAGCAAGAAACAAATTTTATTTTTAATTGCTTCAGTCAAAACAAACTTTGACTATTTAAACCTAATATAAAAGACTATTATACTATGTATTCTAATTCTTCCAAGTGTGCCGCCGTATGAGTCCAATTCCTCCATTATTCTAGAAAAAAGTAAGCATGCTTCTCTTTTTTTTTTTTTTTTTGAAAGAACTTCTCTTTATTTTAATTCTTCTATTTCAATCTATTATTGTATTAAGATATTATCAAATTCAAAGTTCAATCTTAACTAGTATCTTAATTTTTTATTTTTATTCTTCATCTTAATTTTTGTTTTCTTTTTTTATTGTAATATTTATTTTCTTTTCTCATCTTAATTTTTATTTTCTTTCACTGTCTTAATATTTTTTTTTCATCTTAATTTTTATTTTCTTTCTTCATCTCAAGTTTATTTTCTTTCTATTGTAATTTTTATTTTCTTTCTTCATCTTACTCTTTATGTTCTTTATTTTTTTTTTTTTAATTGTTTAAGACTTTAAGTTTCTAGATTTCAAGATATGGCTCCAAACAAGAAAACAAAGAAAGATATTGCATGGGATCATTGTAAGTCTCTTGACACTAGGTTACATGTTAAGTGTAACTATTGTCCTAAAACAATGTGGGGAGGAGCATTCAGGATGAAACACCATCTAGCTGGAACACATAAAGAGGTTGCACCTTGTGAACAAGTGCCTGAAGAAATAAAAAATTTATTTAAGAAAATGTTAGATGATATGATTCTGAAGAAGGATGATGAAGATGATATTGTTGAATGTTTTGATTCCAATGATAAAGAAATTCAGTCGCAAAAAAAAGGGTCAATGGAAGCTTTTATGGGTAAAGGAAAAGGGATTGGTGGCTTAAGTTCCTTGAAGCCTAATATGAAGCAAAAAACTATAAATGCAATGGTGAAAGATCGAGATGTAGTAATTAGAGATATATGTAGATGTATATATGCCAATGCATTGTCATTTACTTTGGTGAAGAGTCCTTATTTTATTGAAATGGTGAAGTCTATTAGTGAATATGGTAGAGGATTAAAGCCACCTACTTACCATGAAGTGAGAGTTTCCTATTTGAAAAAAGAAGTTGACCTTGTCCATGCTAATTTGGATAAATATAGACTTGAATGGAAGAAAACTGGTTGCACATTTATGTCAGACGGATGGACTGATGGAAAGGGTAGATCTCTCACTAATTTTCTTGTTAATAGTCCTAAAGGCACTGTTTTCATAAAATCTGTTGATACTAGTAATTTTATTAAAGATGCTGAAAAAATGTTTGAACTACTAGATGAGATGGTGATGGAAATTGGGGAAGAAAATGTGGTGCAAGTAGTCACAGATAGTGCTTCAGCCCTTGTATCTGCTGGAAACAGATTGATGGACAAAAGAAAGCATATCTTTTGGTCCCCTTGTGCTGCTCATTGTATTGATTTAATTCTTGAAGATATTAGTGGCCTCACGGTTTTCTATAATACCATTGGAAAGGCAAAAAGAATCACGACTTTTATTTATAGGCACATATGGGTGTTGAATTTGTTCAGAAGCTATTCCAAAGGTAAAGAGTTAGCAAGGCCAGCAGTAACTAGGTTTGCCACATCTTTCTTGACAATGAAATCTATCTTAGATCAAAAAATTGCGTTGCGATCTATGTTTGCATCAGAAAAGTGGGCTACAAGTACATATACATCTAGAATTGACGCTAAAGTTGTAGAAAATATTGTTCTAACTGATTCAAGGTTTTGGAAATCCGTAAAGTACCTTTGGTTAAAGTTCTTAGACTTGTAGATGGTGATTCAAAGCCAGCGATGAGATACATATATGAGGCTATGGATAGAGCAAAGGAACAAATAGCAAAAAAATTTTAATAATGTGGAAAAAAGGTATAAAAAAGTTTAGGAAATCATAGACAAGCGTTGGGATTATCAACTCCATAGGCCTCTTCACGCAGCGGCATATTTTCTTAATCCTAAGTAAGTAAATTTGTTAGACATAATTTTTGTTTATGAAATATTTTTGCTTGATATTTAATTTCTTATTGTAGCTTACATTATCATAATAGGTTCCATTATAATCCAAATTTTAACGCGGACATTGAAGTAAAAGTTGGATTATACAAAACATTGGAGAAGATGTGTCCTGATATTGAGACTAGAGTCAAAATTGACTCTCAAATTGAGAAATTTGACAAGGCAGAGGGGCTTTTTGGATATAGCTTGGCAATTGCAACTAGAGAGAAAAAGCAACCTGGTAATTATTGATCTTATAATGTTGTATGGCTTCTTTAATATATTAAATTGATTAAATATCTAATTAAGTGTCATTTATACCTTCTTTTTGCTAGCCTTATGGTGGAATAGTTTTGGAGAGGAGTGCAAAGAGTTACAATCACTTGCCATTCGCATCCTTAGCCTAACCTGTAGTGCTACAGGGTGTGAACGAAATTGGAGTGTGTTTGATCATGTCCACTCTAAGAGAAGAAATCGCTTAGAGCAGCAAAGATTGAATGCTCTTGTATTTGTCAAATATAACCTTCAACTTGAAATTAGACAAAAGCAAAGGGAAGCAAAAGGAGAAACATATGATCCTATTTGCCTATCAGATCTTGAATCAGATGATGAATGGATTACTGAACATGAGGAACCTTGTCTATGTGAAGCAAATTCTTGGATGGATGTACAAGAGTGCTTCAATGTCAATGAAGGAGATCCAAGTAAAAAGAGAAAGAGAGGTATATTAGACTTGCAATCTTAAGTCTCGTTATTCAATTACCATATATATTATAATATTACAACTTACAAATTAATATGATTACATATATGTCTCTTTTTAGGTCCACGAAATCTTAATACCGACAAGAGCGACAAAGGAAATGTCAGCAAGCATGATAAAGGAAAAGGAATTATGATACAAGATAATATTGAACAAGATACTAAAGATGATGGTGATGCTGAGGAAGAAGAGGATGAAGAAATTGTCATGTTGGATGATGACAATGATAATAGTGATAGTGATGATATTAGTCTAGATGATTAGTTTTTAAAGTCAATTAGTTTTCAGATATGAGATATTAGTTAAATAGTTAATGGTTACAATTATGATTTTTGGTTTCTTGAAATTTTATGATATACATTCTTAATAAGATATAGTTTTAATTAGCTTTCAATGTGTATCTGAATCGTACGATTCGATTCAATTTACGATTTACGATTCAAAAATTAACTTTCCGATTCACGATTTGAATCGCGATTCGATTACTATGGATTCATATTTCCCATGTGCTCCATATGACAATTTCCCACATTTCTTCCAATCAACATAATGAATTCAGAGAATCAATAACTCTGAAATTCTCGAACATCTACTTAGTAGATTTAAATAAAATATCAAAATTTTGAGGTCAATAGTGCAGCAACAATTATGTAAGTTGTTTATCACAAAATTCCTTTAAATTAACTATCAATTATGAAGAAAAATTGCTAAAGAACAAAGTCAGTTTAAGATTCATGTGGATCAGTGTGTAGCATATTTCATCTATCATCTTTCCAGTATTACATTCTCCATACCTTTATGCTGTTGGATATAGCAGAAGCATTCATAACACGAGGCCATAAATTATATTCAGCAAGCAACCCCAGCATAGATGACATGAAGATATATCTTTCATCCTCTGCAGCCTAGGCAAAAGATGTTTTTAAATAATAGCAACCAGAGTACAACGGAAAAGAACAAGTGGACTGTGAAGAAACATAGTAATCTCAAATGCATAAAGCAAATACATTAATTTGAAAAGCATGTGCTATATTATAAAAGATAAAATATCATTATGAAATAGAGATTTCAACATAAGAAACTCTAATTTCAAGACAAGGAACCATGCCTTCAATTATGTTCAAGCTTTTCATTAGCAAAGGTCAGTGCACTCAGTAATAGGAGGCCCAAGTTGTTTACATGATTGGCATCCACTCATTCATGCATGATACAGAACAAGATCAGACCCAAAAGATTAAGCAGTTAAGTAAAGATTAGTAGTTTTTGCAACAAGAATGCCGCTCCCCCTTTCTAGGTGTAAACCCACTAATAGAAATGTGGTAAACAACTACCTTATATTGAAAATGAAAAATTCTGGATAAAAATATGGTGAATGGCTTGCACGCACGTGGAACTGTTATATGCATTGTGGCATCCGCTTCTTTCTATAATACTTTGAAGATAAAATATAACCACAATATAAAACTCTTAAGATAAAGATAAAAGATAATTAAGACTCCTAAACAATAATAATGGAGAGGTCAGGTCTCCATTTCATTGCCAAGAGTGTGAATGTTGGAGATGCATGTGGCTGAGCAAGATTGAGAACACCAAAAAAAGGGTCAGAGAAAGAAGGTTCAAAACATGCCAATTGAAAGGAGGAGCCTAAGCTCCCTTGGAGAAGTGATCAGAGCTCCGTCCTCTAAAAAACAATAAGCTGTTGATGGTCTACACTCTCTCAGAAAAAGAACTAATAACGCATATAATTGAGGTTTGTATACACGTGGCAGCCACTTTGCTTTTTTATTTATATAATACTCTGACGGGAGAAATTTACTACAAGATAAACTCTCAAAGGGTAACTAAGACTCAAACATTAATAATCTCAAAATTCAAAAACACAAGATAATGGTAAACTCATAATCCTTTAGGAGTTCCACTTTAATAGGATATTCAACCAAAAAAAAAGCTAGTTCCAACTTGTAAAGAATAAGAGAAAAAGAGAGAATACTTTGGGAAGCTTGATAGAAATAGGATTATGTTGCATTTTTTAATAATAGACTTAAGGTTATATAGCTTGTGAAACAACCAAGGTGAGACTTCTACGGTGTAACAAAATAAAGAAGTAAATAATACTATTATGACAACTTTTCTCTAAAACGGCTACACTTCTTTTCTTTTTGGCCAGAATCAAATTACAAAATTTCATAGTTGTGGAACTTCAATAAATTTACACCCAAAACAATTTCCGTAAATTAAGCACTCTTTAACTAAAGCAACCAAGCATAAAACACCTTCCGGTTAAATTAAAAACTCCTTTAGAAAAAGCCCTATAAAAACAGTAAGTTTTATATCTCCATCCAAACATGCCATTAATCCTAACTGCTTTGATGCCTTTGAATGAATTTGTAATCATAACCAAATAAATAAATAAATAAGCACACACAATTCTGTAATTTAAGGTAGCAATAAGAAGATTTTGAAAGTGGATTTTGCAATCACATGTAAATTCATTATTCAATTTTATTAAAATTTTGTTTAACAACTTGTTAAGAGAAGCCAAATATTTTTGGAGAAAGAATGTAATTCCATCAAACCAAAAAAAGATTCTACAAAAGTAGCAAAAGAAAAAAGGAGGGGGGGGTGGGAATAGCAAAACATAATTTTTTTTATAGGTAAAGAGAATTTATCAACAAGAACAGAGAACAATAAAAAACAGTACAAACACAACAGACAAGAGATCCTCTCCAACCAAAAGAGAAACAAGATATAAAAACCAAGACCCTGTAACTCAAAAGAACTTCCCAATCCTTTCAGATCCGAACACCCCATAAATACCCCTTAGCAGAGACCCATAGAGAGGCCATAAAAGTAACCCTCTCCCAAAGATGAGATGGAAGAAGCTTTGGATTAAAAATTCTTGCATTCCATTTAAACCAATGACAACATAATCCTGCAAAAACTGAACCACTGCAATAGAACTTTTTGCTCCTTTCTTTAACCTAAATCCTGTAAACTTAGTAGCTAAAAATGCCCATAGATTAGCAGGACAAACCCAGCTCTCACTAAAGTAATCAAAACACTAAGGCAAATATGGAAAATAGATTTACCTTCAAATCATGAGCCAATTTTAAGTTTTTTTCAAGATCAACTTTTCTTCGAGCCAACTCATTGGATGCAGAAGTAATGGCTTCATTTTGCTTTTCATCAATCGCCTAAGCAATAGATATCACAAACAAATTTTCAAAATTAACTTTGTCCAAGTCAGTGCTACAAGATAACTAACTTTTCAAGGAAATGGACAAACCATTCTTAGTTCAGAGAATTTCCTCTCTAGTTTGCATTTTTCATTCAACAGTTGCAATTCCTGATTCCATAAAAATTAGTTAATTTCTTCAACTGTAAATTATGAACAAATAACAATAAAACCTTCATAAATTTCTAACCTTCACACAGGCAACAGCAATCTGTTCACGAAGGGAGATGATCTCCGCTTCCAGTGCTCTGGCTTGTGAATAAAGATCCTGTACATAAACTTGTAAGCTGATAAGATCATATGGGGCTTCTTGCATGATCAAAAGAGAGATCGGATGCAGAAAAGCAATGCAGCGTCTTGTACCAATTCTTTCATGTGTAAGCTAAGCAATGCAGTTTCTTGTAGCAATTCTTTCATGTGTAAGAACGTTCATAAATAAAAGTCATGTTAAACTTTAATACCATAGCTTCTAGGTCCTGAACGTGATTGAGGTCATCATTGATTCTGAAATTCTGTTGTGCTAGTTGAGTGTCAAAATTGTGCCTACATTGGAACATGATCATACAACAGAAGTTGCAACATCACTCAATCAAAATAGTAAAAACATTCAGAAAAAAGAACACATAGTAGTGAACAGAAGTTTCTAGTCACTTGTATAATGTACTGCTTGACTTTTGAAACTAATATATGACACCTAATAAATTCAGCCAGATTGTTGTCAGATACAGAAGATAGAACACAGATATATTAATGATATCACTGACTAGCTTTGTCCCAATAGATTAAACGTTTGGGAGCAAATAGTCCTTGACATGGTATCAAAACCTCTACGACAACAGTGTTCCAGTATCATAATAACAGTGTCAGAATTGGCAGATATTAGATATGCCAATAGCAGCAGTAACTAAAAAAAAATGCAGAAAGTAAGGATATTAGCTATTTGAGATGCTAGCAATCTTAACCACACCACTCTACAGAACTTCCTGCTTTTCTCTCTCATCCTCCCTTCTTATTCCCCTTAGCAGACTTCAACTGTTTCTCTTTTGCAGCCCATCATCTTGCCCTACACGTCTCTGCAGTTCAGCCCAAATTAGTTGCATAACTGCCCTCACACCCCACCTTTCCTCTACTCCCCTCCTTATACCATCTAGTACGTCTTAACAATTGGAAGCCCATCAGAAGAAGAAATGTGCGAGCGAAAAGAAAATACAACCATGTTAATTCTCGGTCAACTCTATTAGGAAAAATCTGATTTAAGGGATGATAGGCAAGATTTCCTCCATTCTCATTATTTCCTAAATCCCTTGGAATCAGCCTTGATTTTTGTAACATCTAGGAATCAGTTATTTTATATAATGTATCCCCGAAATCTGCATGAACAGTAGCTGTTTGATTTAGGTTATTGATGCCTACAACCACGGGGATTTTGTCTTTCATATAGAGGGGTAAATAACCCTTCTAAATAAAAACAACCTTCATTTTCACCTGGTATCAAAGCAGCAATCCTTATGGATTTGCCTTTGCTCGTTCTCGGCCTTCATTGCCATTTCTCAATGAAGAATTTTTCCTATCTCTTTTGGCTTTCATTGCCATTTCAGATTTGTTTGATTTTCTCCTCCTATCTATATAACAGATGATTATGTCAGAAGGAGATAGAACTCCAGCACCTTCTGTACATGTGTCATCGGGCCCTGTTTTTTCCACACATTCCACTGGCTCAACTAGTGAATTCAAGACCCACAACCTTAATGTTGAACTCTGAAAGATTGAGAAAACGACAGAAATCCAACAAGAACACAAAGAAACAATAAAATTTAGATAATGCCCACCCTATCGTGCCCTAACGCGGGCGAGAAAAAGAGGGGAAGCTTCACGCAGGGTATCTGGAAATTTCAGGTTCAAAACACGCCGGAAAAAGGTCGGCAATGGTGGAAATCAGAGCGAAGATGGCGAAAGTGGAACAGATTTGGGCTAGATCCTGAACGAGGGAGGAAGAAATTTCTTGCCCGTGCTTGCTCGACGGTATTGTTCGCGAGAGACGGAAGACGCGTGAAGGAGGAGAAAAGCAGAGAGGGGCATTTCTGTAACTTGAGGAGGAGACACGTGGCACAAAGTAAAAGGGTGACAATTTTCTGGGGTGCACGGAAATTTGAAACCAGACAGCTAGTTAGCTACGGTGGCCGAGGAATGTCAGATCCGTGTCAACTTCAACTTTGGGATACATTTTCATTTATTTGTCATATTTAAGCTACTTTTAATTTTTATTCAATTTCCGGTTACTTAGTTAAGATTTTACTCTTTACCCATGTACGCTTCTCCTCTTTTGTTCCAATTAACAAAGTCATCATCAATTTCTTCCGGTCCAAAAATAATTTGCTAAAAAGAGAATTTTCACAGGTGTTATAATCATTATTTAAAATCATTTTAAAAATTAATTATTTACAAATATTATGACCAATAAAATTTTTATAATTATATTAAATATTTTATGTAATTTATAAAAATATACATATACATATATCATTTTATATTTAAAATTATTTTTCACTTATTACTAGATTTGATCGAAAAATCAAATAAAATTTGAGTATTTTTAACACTATATAAAACAAAGTAGCAGTTTTGATATTAAAATTTGGGATCCTAGTTAAAGATAAAATAGAAAAAATCATACTTTCAACTAAGGCTGCATAAGAGCCGAACCACTCTTAGACTCGAGGCCTGGCCCAAAAATATATCAAATTAAAAAAAATAAACCCCAAGCGCATAACCCAGCCCAATGGACCAAGTGATATGATAGGGCTAGGTTGGAATGATCGAGCTTGGTCGGGTCTACGACTATTGTTCATTATCTAAAACTTTCAAAATCTTTTAAAGACAATAATCAACAATTCAGTACTTCAAATTGTGTGCAAAACTATGGCAATAGATGCTCTCTCTTCGTATAAATAAATCAAAAGAAAACAATTCGATAAAAAGTGGTGAAGCATATATGCCAAGGCAGTAATCAACAATAAAAATAAATAAATAAATAAAAGTGACTAAACCACTAGATCAATTTAAGGAGATTTTACTAAATGATTAAACATTTCAGGGCAAATTTTGTATTTTAAGTTTTAACCATATTTAAAAGAAATTCCTCATATTCCAATTAGCAATTCATAAATATAAAGACACAAAACCAATTTGACGCCTATGAAGAGACTCTCAAAAACAGCCATACACAAATATTAGGTATTGCAATCACCTAAAAAACCTATACATGATTAGGTTCCAAATATCAAATATAAACTCCAACCTTATCATTATTTTCCCAAGGTTGAAATAAACCTCTATTTACTAAACCATGAATCTCTCCTTCACATGAGACCCATCGTCAACTAAATGATGAATTGTAAGTAACCCTTAAACAAGCTCACATAAACATAAGGGTCCACCAAGCCAGAGTGGCGCAAGTCAAAAGACTCCTTTGCAAACATTAGACATTACCATGGAAAGAAGAATGTAAATCTTTCAGCATAACTATCTTAACCACAATCCCAACTAAGTTATCTAGTGGATAACACAATAAAAATACAGCTAGATGAAGGGTTTAAGCCATCAAGGAACATTGTTGTGATGTTAGCATGTTCATGTCTCTCAAATATCCTTGGCCAAAAAGGGGAAAAGAAAGGAGAAAAAAAAAAAGAAAAAAAAAGAATGCCAAATATCTTTTCAATTTTAACATATCAAGCCCATTTGAAATAACAATTAATCCTTAGGCATTGTGCTTAAGAAAGGTTACCTAACATAATACCATAACAACACCAATAAACCAATATGTTGATAGTAGATTCTTGCACTCCCTCATGCTGCTTTAAAAGATTCAAATCACTTACTAACTGAACTCACATGCTTTTGCTGGTCATAGATTCTATTTATCAAAAACATGCAAACAAAATCATGGACAGATTTCTATAATACAATATTTTATAAATTTAGTAACAAATTACAATGTCTTCGATATCTTTCTCAACTTGACAACATGCTTTTCCCTATATGAAAAAAAATTTATGCAGAGTATTTACCACTAAGCTGAACAAGATGCAGTAATTCAAACGGATTAGCAAAAACTCCAGAGGGAAGTCTTTCAATAATTATGAACTGACATGAATAGTTTATTCATTCAGATACACTTCACAGTGACCACAAGGGATTTCTTAAGACATGAAAGTATCTAAATCTAAATCAACCAAGATCTTATATCTCTCATAGTAGGACTCAGTCAGAAATTTGTTGAAGCTACAAAAAGCCTTAGCATTTGGACTATTGGAGTAAGAATCTACAAAACCCCTCATCTGAGTATGCCAGACATGAGCATCAAAATTAAATAAGAGGACTTACACTTAGATACATCAAAAGAAAAGAAAGGCATATGGATGATGAAGTAACCGCATGAGCCACAATATATTAATTTCGCCACAATAAGGCAAGATTAATGCAAAATGTGACAGTGGTCAGTCTAAAAATAAATAAATAAATACAGAATTTGATCATCATCAGTGTCCATTAAGTAAAAACGTGACAAGTAGCTTCTTTTTAAGTGGGTACTTATTTCATAGGGTTTTATTTAATGTTGAGGAGATTGAGGTTATTAGAATGAACATGAAAATGGTAATATCACTTATGACACATCTGATCTATGTTGTAATACAAATAGCAAACCACAACAAAATGCCAGTATCAGATTAATTTAACATCACCATTACACGTTCTTTTCAGGATAACAAAATGGTATAGTTGTTTAGAAACAAGTGGTACTGAGTACTAACCTCACTTGAAAGTGCTTGACCAAGCAAACATTTTGCAGGGAACGATATCAAGAAAATCCATCCTAATGAAGGCATACTGAGTTGAATACGTTGCGCAACTACTATGAAGAACCTGAATAACAAACCAGATTTGAAGCACTGAAAAATCATACATGACTGGGCAAGAATATGGATGTTAGTTTAAACACAGCAACACTATTTCCTCAAGTTAATATTGAACAAGTATCAATCATTAATCAAGAACAAAAATCACTCACTAAAAGTTATACCTCCCACCAACAAGGAGGAAATGTGGCCTAGTGGAACTGATATCACAAGATTTTCAAGCAAGGACTTGTTTAAGAGGATCAACAAGTGACCTTTTAGCTCCACTCCTCAAGTCAAGTTGACATTTCACATTAAACAACAATGGTTAAACAATTTCCAAAGAATATAGTTTTAGCAAACAATAATGAATAATCTACTATTTTACTTACTAATTTTGATTGAAAAAGAAAAAGCTAAAGAGCTACACTCTAACATTCTAGTACAATGGCATGAATTGAACCCCTGACCACTTGATCATAAAGACTTTTATACCATACAAAGAACCACTTGAAGTCAAAAACCAAAGCTATGAAGTGAATACCTATAAATAGTTCTATTATAATGTCTAACCAATAAACCCATGATAATATAAAAATATAGGAGATAAATGGGTTAAAGAATTATGTTTAAAATCCTAGCACTTTGACATGAACATTTAAAATACGAGTTTGCTTTATTCTTTCCCTATGCAAGAGAAACTTAAGCAAATCATTCAGTTAATGAAATACACAATTGATAAATGGCAAAATAAACAATTTTCAGCATATGATTATGCTTAACAATATTGTAAGGAAGGTTCTAATATATTCCTCTAACTTACAATGACAAAGTTATTCTATGGTAAAAAAAGTAAAGTAAAATAAAATTTCAGTGAATGTATAATAGAAATCTTTGTCCATTTGATGGTTGGTGATTTTTTCCTAGTAATGTGGCAAGTCTTGAAGATGATACAGGAAATAAAGAAGAGGGCTATGGTGGAAGGCTCTTCATCTACTGGATTTTCGTAGTTTCATTTGGTGGTTAACAAAACAGAAAGCATAAATAATCATAAAGGCAAATAACAAAGATTATAATGCTTAGTTTAAATTTGGGGAAATATTTCATCATGTGTACACACTTGGCTTTCAATGGTTCATTGAAACCAGAGAAAAATAGCTATTCAAGTCCATCACAGACAGCCTTCTAAGCAAGGCATCCATATAATTGCCTCTGCTTTTTGTAAGGCATACTAAATTCTACCCCTGATTTTCAATGGTTGTTCACCTAATAACCAAAAACAGTCAAATACCAAAAGTTTTAGTATAAAATTGTAATTCTTGAACAAAATTAAAGGAGCATCACAGATAAAGATATACCTTTTGGAAGTGACCAACATTGTTAGTGTTGTCTACAAGATGTGTGACCTTACAAAGAAGGTATGGACACTAGTAGCACACACATACAAAGAAAATCAAGCCTAAGTTAGTGTAATGTCATTAGGTTTATGCCAAAGTGAATCCAAATATTTAAAGGAAAATTATATCAACTTACTTTAAATTTTGCTAATAAACCAACTTCATTGTTAATAAATAATGATAGGACAAATAAAAATAGCACAACAGTGACCAATGGGAATGACTTAAAATGTGGCCTCAAAATGTGGCCTTAAAAATTACTAACATCATACCAATGAAAACCAATAACATTTCTATCTATGAGCAAAAAATAACATACATTAAGAAATATACTGTCCTTCACATATAGTTAGTTACTCATAAATTGGAAATAAAAAAAACACTAAACTTCAATAACTGTTCATAACATCTCGTGTGTAACACTTGGATCTCCAGAAACATCTGTAGAAATCAAACAAATTGATATTAATTTTTAAAACTTGACAATGAAAAGAGAACTTTAGATATTAACTCATTAAGAGCTTACCAGATGCAACACTTTCAAATTCTTCAAACTAGTCAAAGTCACAATCATCAAACTTGGAGTTCGAGGGGTTAACCAATCCTAGGCATACACAAGTGCCTCAGTCATCCTGTATGACAATGAACTCTTAAACACATCAAGCACTCATCAACCAGTGCTAAATGCTAATTCAGAAGCGACAATAAACACTGACATGGCTAAGACATCACATGTAAGCCGAGAGAGTACTTTATATTTTAATGAATTTTCTTTCCACCATGCCAAGATATCAAATGCAGATTCATCATCAAGTACTTCAGCTTCCAAATGCTTTTCTAACTCTGATTTTTTGTCTACACTAACCTTGACCCTCTTTAAAGACTTCCATTTATCCCATGGACCAGATGGGAAAAAGTCTGGGTCGTCTAAACCTCTAGACTTTGAAGTGTTTGAAGCCATACTTGAATCTCCAAGGGTTTCAACTAATCCTGAAACAACTGCATCAGAATATTGTTCATACAGGCGATACAAATTATCTTTGACCCTTTTTCTCATGCTCTCACAAACTTTAGGATTACGGTACATGTCTTCAAAGGTGGCATTCACATATGCAAGCTTGTACCTAGGGTCCAATACTACCCCTATTACGAGTAACATGTTAAGATTTTCTGAGATTTTTCGTACTTACTTTTCATATTATGAGTCATTTCCCCAATAACTGGATTCTGATGCATAGAACTTAAAAGGAACAAGGTCTGAACATGTGCAATTTCATGAAACCAGGTATTTGCTGTCACATGCAACAATCTAGATAACCTTAATGTCATGTCATAAAACACCCTCAGAAACTTCACAAATACAACTATATTACTCCAATCTAAAGCATTGGACAGACCTTTTTCAGTCTCCACAAAACTTTTAAACCTTTGCAATCTCATAGGAGATGGCCTAACATATCTCACTGTATTTCGAATGGCAGTAATATAATCATGCAAATTCTTCAACCCATCATTTAGAACTAAATTTAAAATATGAGCACAACACCTTACATGTAAAAAATCTCCCTCACATACTAACCCATTCCAACTTTTTAAACGTTTCTTTATATAAGTAACTAATGTGTCATTCGAGCTTGCATTATCAACCATCCCTGTAAACACCTTTTCAATCCCCCACTCAAGCAGACATTTCTCAATGGTTTTTCCTATGGTGTCACCCCTATGATTTTCAATAGGACAAAAA
Organism: Delonix regia; assembly: GCA_037074485.1. Lineage (NCBI taxonomy): Eukaryota > Viridiplantae > Streptophyta > Magnoliopsida > Fabales > Fabaceae > Delonix > Delonix regia. The sequence continues at coordinate 13,466,462 of CM073459.1, forward strand.
TTAAAAATCCTTTTTTGCAACCTCCAGTGCTCATCAATTAAATGAGTTATGAGACACATATAGTTGAAGTTTTGCACTGATGTCCAACAATCAGTTGTTAAACAAACACGATTACATGAGTTTTTCAAGAAATTCTTGAGATCTTTACCTTCCTTAAGATAGATTTTGTAACAATCTCTAGCAACAGTCATTCTTGAAGGAAGAGGAAATCTAAGTTCGAATTGATTCAATAGACTTCTAAACCTATACCTCTCCACGGCTTAAACTAGCACCTCGTCACATATCACATATTTAGCCACAGTTTTTTGGCATGCATCTGCATTATACGTGTGTAGGACCAATATTCTTGGCTAAGATGAACCTGGTGGGGTCAGATAGGCTAACATAGATTGGGATGTCTCATGAGCCCTATTAGGATGCTTCTAACATCTTCTTAGGTGTTTTTTAAGGGAGTTTGTGCCATATTTGTTAGGGTCACAAGCATACGAAGCCCCACAGTAATTATAGGCAGCTCAAACCTCCCCATTGGTCTCTTTTAATTAGAGCTTTGTAAAATGCTCCCACACACCCGACTTTCATAGAGGAAGAATTCTCTTCTCACCTACTGCAGTAGACTCCACTGTAGATGCAAATGCATATGTTAGAGCCATGGTATTATCGTTAGGTCTTGTAGCTATCAAGTTCAGGTTGGAAGAAGGCACGTTGCTGGCTTGGGATTAGCCTTTTCCTAGGGATTGTTGACTACTAAAATCCATCTATCCAACATCAAGTAAGATAGTGGAACATTTAACAGTATATTAAACTGGAAGTTTGCTGCTCAAGTTTAATATTAAAGCAGGTATTGGGCTTTGAAATTATTACTATCACTTCTTCACAACTTTAAAAATGAAAAGAGCCTACCAAAGCAAAGAGACTAAAGAAACAAGCTAACCATATCAAAGCTTTGATCAATATGGAATAATAAACATGCAAAAACACAGCCCAAACAATCCCCAATCCACAGCCCATATGTTTGACAAGTCAACTAATTACACAGACAAAAAGATGGCATTAGCAAGTAAGAAGACATCGAGATTAATGAACATGTAGGACAAAATTGACTTAGAAAAAGAAACATTTTGGCACGAAATTAAAATTCAACCTAAACATAAAGGACAAAAAAGGTACTTGTCTGATTCCCTAAAACTATTGAAGAACTTAGTTAAATAAGATTGACAGACAAGTTTGGAATTATTGGCCAAAAAAAGTTTAAATGTTATTTAATTACTAGTTTCCCTATTCTGGAAAAGGCCTGCAACTCTTATGTTTCTAAAACTAAATGGGCAAGTAAAATATAAATTTTAGCATATTGGAATGATCTTGTTTTCTAATGAACCTTTTGGTTAACTTATATCATTCTTAATCCCAAAACAGCAAGATAAACCCCCCCAAAAATAGAGGAATGAATGAGATTATTCAAGACACTAACAAGTAAACTGACCAAAGTATATAGATAGCAGAAGACTATAGTGAAAAAGAAGATGAAAAGAAAAGAAAATGGATACTAGCATTTGAGTGGCTAGTCTATCCTAAATGTCCTTTCAAAAACTCCGCCTCCATCCTTTCTGATCCCTCATGATATATGATATTCCAGCTAACAAACTCCCTTATTTTCCTCCTCCATGACCTTTTATTAGTTATTTATATAAATCAATTTGTTATTAGTGTTAATTCTCTGACTTGTCCTTTTAGCCCTTTCATCCAACTTTCCTTTTTCTAGAATATTTCAATACTCCATCATTAGTTTGCATTATTCAATTTACATGGCCTACTCATACTTCACAACTCAATGCATTGAATTAAGAAAAATCTATTATAGAGTTCTTTTAAATCATTTCACTAAATATTAGTCATGGATTCATGATTCCATTCAGTTAATGTGCAAATATTATTTTGCACAATTTTATGCATTATTTAAACATATATTCATACACCTGAAATAAAAAAAAGGAATTCAACAACTCATACACCTTATGCATTAGAAAAACCAAGTTCTAGTTAGTAAAACCACAATACTCCTTGTTTCATCTTAAGTGCTGGTTATTTACGACCTCTGTGGAATTAGTTAACATCTTACTTTTCTCTGTTTAATGATAAATTAAAGGAAAAGATGAAAAGTAAAATGAATTTATGCTCAAGAATTTTTCTGCATATTTATGTTTATCTTTTTGTGTTTGAAACTTGTTCACTTTCCTCTATAGTGGAAATAACAAAACATATGTATCATGTGAGTTGATGTATAAAGTTTCACAAAGTTACTGTGGACATTCAAATATAATTCCTCTGAGGGGCAATGATACCAAACCCCTAGTAGTGGTGAATCAAAAGGAAAATGCTTAATTGGCATTTCATAAAGTGGGTCAAGCACCTAAGCTTCAACTAAAACTAGCTGTATCTATTTTCTCCTTGTTATTGGTATACGTTAGTTAAGTTTATTTCTTTAAATTAATTCTTTCAGGCTCAGATGCTTCGGCTACAAAGCCAGCGAAATGAAATTCTCTTATGTACAAATTTCTTCCTAAGGTAAGGCTCTCACTTAAGTTGCTACATAGATTAGGCTTTTTTTCATGCTCAAATTGAAGATGCACTAATGTCTAGAGTGAAATTAATTAATCACATAGCCTAAACTCAGGGTTTTGTGCTCCCAATGTAACAACAACATAAGTAAGGCCATTTGGTATAGGTTATCATCTGACTTTTTTTCATTTTTTTATTCCTTAATATATCAAAGAAGGAAAAATGAAACACAAAATTAAACCAAGTTCATAGATTTTCCTACATACTATTTTGGTATTTGCTAATTAAAGCAAAGCTCCCATTCCTCAGAACAAAGATGCATCTAGTAAATTCTTATACTAAGTTCTACATAATCACTGTGGAACTATGTATAACTAATTATCCAAAATCTAGAAGCCAAAACTTTCAAAAACCAAATAAAATCTCCAAGAAGAAATTTGAACTAAAATTTGAAACCTTACATATATGTAAATCATTCATTAGTTACTCTGATTTAACCATATCACTAATAAAACCACAAAGCATAAGGCTAAAATAGAATCGAATGGTAAACAGGTATAAAAATATGTTTGGTATAATGTATGCTGGGAGGGAAGAACAAAATCATACTCATACTTTCACTTGCCTCAATTTGATCCACATTAAAAGAAAAACGTAGTAGTGCAACATGGACGGAGACGAGTTAGGGCAAGAATTAACTAGCTTACGATTTTGATTACCATAGTGACTGGGCAACTTGAGCAGCTTCCTAGGTGATTCCACACATAACGGAGGTTGAAGGGTGGCCTTGGACAGACTCAAGCTTCACAACAACGGACTCGCCTTCATGCAATGATAGACGAGCACAGAAGTCAGAAGGCTGAATGGTGGTGGACGACTGCAACGCGACGGCAAAGAGGCAACGACGATGAGTTCATAAAGAGACCGTCTTAGACCGGAGAGGAGAGACAGAGTGACAGAGTCAGTGAGAGTCAAGACTTGATAGAGAATTTGAGACTGAGATTTAGGGCTATGACAAGCGAGAGATAAATGATACAAAATCGAACAAAAAATTAAATAAATTAAATAATATATAATTAAAATATGTCTACTAGGCCGAGGTGGATCCCATTTTTCCACTACCCTAGGCCTAGCCTGACCCAGTAAACTCTTCTTCTTCTTTTTTTTCCAACTTTCGATTCGGTGTCTCTTGTCCCCGGCCGGATTAGGCCAGGCCGAGCTAGGTACACTGGTTTCTTGGTCTTTTTTTGTAGCCCTACTTTTAACTCATATAATTTTATTTAATTTTTAATTTAATTTTTATAGTTCAAAAGTTTGTAATTAAATCTTTACAACTTACAAATATTTTAGTTTAGTCTTTATTATTATAGTTCAGTTAAATTTTACTAATATAACTAACTGTATATTATCCTAACACTTTAAGTACATAAGATTTATATTAATAAAAAATAAAAATAAATAATAGAATAAAATTAGTTCACATATATAATAAAATATTAATAAATATTATGATAGAAACTAATTTAAAAATGATTTAAACTCTAAGAACTTAACTACAAAGTTTTAAACTAGAATGAACAAACTAAAAATTAAGTGAAATTATTATAACCAAAAGTATACATGAATTTCCCATAAAAAGGAAAATAAATATCTTCCCATTGACAACAAAATTCATCACTCGCACCCGTAATCTATTAAATAAAAAAATTGGTTAATTTGGCTCGTAATTAAAAGCATATTATATCAAGATTCCCGGTTCTATATATATATAACATTTGAATATTGAACATCTGTGTTAATTACAGTTATTAGTATCAATTAAGGATCTCAGACTCCAAAACAGAATCCTTTCAAATCGCAAGACTTTCGTCCTTTAACGTTGTGGTAGTTTTCAATTTTCAAAGCTATTTTGCAAAGCCAACATCAGAGTCTGAACAGAGTTCAAGCTTTACGATCACTCCCTAGTAAGCCTTCTTCACTCTTCTCATTCCTCTTCTTCATCTTCTTCAAGTTCTAAGCCATTTTCGTATTCTCAGTGCTTTAGAAATTTGAGATTATTTAGTTTTGGGCATTCCTACGTTGCTGTCTCTGTCGATACTTATCTTCGTACTTTGAGAACTCTGTTTTTTTTTCCTATTTGAACGAATATATCAGCATGCATTGACTTAAAATTTCATAATTTCTGTCTGTGCTGAATGATCTAACATTATAATTTAGGTCTCTACTTCTGTATCAGTCTACCAATTCATAGTGTTAAAATATTCTTTAGAAATTCTAAAATTACTATAGCAGAATAATCCCTCACTTGTACAGCGTCATAACAAAGCGTGACTTCAGGATTTCGAGACTATTTTGAAAGTGGGAATTAATGAAGCACTAAATTGACATTTGTGCAAAAAGTAAAGGATTAAAATACTTCTTATTAGAAGTGTTAGTGGTTGAAATATGAAAAAACCAAAATATATAGGATCCCGATTCATTCCTCTCTCGTGATTTTCATCTATGGGAAACCTTGCAGATTTGTGTTTGATTTTACAATTGAAATTGAAATAGTGATAAATATGATACTTGGCTGTATCATTATTTACTTTTTGGTACAGTTGAGGACTCTTTTGCCAGTGAATACATCAACCCTGCCTCTGAAGCATCGAGGAAATGTCCCACAAAGAAAAGATAAATATATCATCAAGGTAAATACAATTATGCCTCCCTATAATTAGAAATTTGTGTTTTGACTTAATTTCTTATTCCAAAATAATAGTGTTTCTTCTCCTTCAATGTTGGTGTTTCAGGTTCTCCAACCCTGCAAACTTGTCAAATCTTGAGGTCCAAGTAAGAGACGTGAAATTCCTTTAATTGACACATGAGTTCTAATTTAATTTGTTCTCTTTCTATAAAGGCTTCTATGTTATAAAAAACAAAATAATAATAATAGTAATAATAACATGAGACGTCAAATATTTGTGATTTATTTGAATGATAACTTGACAATAACTGTAGTCCAACACAGTCGCATAGAGATGAGGGCGTCGTGGGATGCCAGGGTTCTCCCAAATTTTCACATATTATATTATGTCTAAACTTTTATAGATATATAAAATATCTTAGTTGGTCTTTCTCAATGCGTCTGTTTCTCATCAAAATTAACAGTCAATTTTTTTAATTTAAATATAATATTGTTGAGATTTTCTACTACATGTATTGTTATTTGAGTAACAATAAATGAATCAATCTTTTGAATCGTTTGTAATTGGTCATTAGATTAAATTTTTAAAAATATTGATTTTTTTTTAAAAAAATTTAAATACAAATGATTAGATGTTGTTATTTTAATATAATTCATTAGATAGTTACAGCACTAAATCTGTCCAGACTAGACATTGAGAGGATCTTATTTGGAAAAAAAAAAAAAAAAAAAGAGACATTTATGAATACGTTAAATCCAATAAAATCTACTTGATTTCTCAACATGCAAGAAGAAAATTCCATTTCCATCCTAATTGTTATAATCCATTGGCTTTCTGTGCAGGAAGTTTTAGCCACAAAATCAGCCAAAGTGGCTGCATTACTTGAAAAGAAAAATTCAAAGGATGAAATCTGTGTGTTCCTCAGAAACATCCCAGCCAAGCCAGAAACCTTTGAGCTTGTTGTGAAATTCTGCTATGGCCAAGAACTACACATCTCCACTGACAACGTTGTACCACTTGCCTGCCTCGCATGCCACCTAGAAATGAACGAAAGTCACAGCAAAAACAATCTCATAGGAAAAATCATAACCTTCTTTCAACACAGAGTTCTCCTTAGTTGGAACGAGACCATCAAGGCCCTACGTTCCATTAATGAAAACCTCCTTCAAACCAAGGAAATCGGCTTGTTCGATGCTTGTCTCGAATCCATTGTCGAAAAGGCACAGCTTGATCCTCGCCTTCTCGGCGAGCCGACGAAAAGGAAAAGATCAAAACATGATGACGACGATAATGATAATGATGCTTATAGGCCTAATGCAAGAAGAAAACTCTTTGTTCTTGACTGTGAGCAAGAGGATTTAACCTCACTGCCTGTGCAGATTTACGAGCCCATAATTCATGCCATGAACCGCGGTGGAATTGCGCCGGAATACGTCGCTGCATCGGTGTGTAAGTACGCAGAGAAATGGGTTGTGTCATGCTTCTTTAACGCAGGAGGAGATCAGAAAATGACAGCATACAGAAAGAACTCCATAAGGGAGATCATGGAGGCAATAGAGAGGATTTTGCCTAATGAAAAAGGACTAATTCCGTGTTCACTTCTGTTCGATATGCTGCGATTTTCGATGCTTCTCGGAGGGAGCTTGGATTGTGTTAATGGATTTGAGACAAGAATAGGGAAGCAGTTAGACGAAGCATGTGTGAGTGACCTGTTCATACCTTGTGAAAGCATTAATGTTGAATGTCTGAGGAGAATCTTGCGAAGTTTCTACAGGAGTTTCAATAGCTCAGACCCTTCAGGTTTGATAAGAGTGGCTGAACTTGTTGAAGGATATTTGGGAGAAAAAGCAAGTGGTGACACAAATTTGGGTATAGATGAGTTCATTTCACTTGTAGAACTGGCAATTGCAGCATCCTTAGGAACAGAAAGAGGCTCTGACGGAATTTACAGGTTAGCTTCTCATAATTTTGACTCAAAATCAACAGCAAAAGATCCTCTCAAAAATTTAATCGATATAAGATTTACATAAAAACGAAACACAGCATATATAAGTCTCACGAATTCTAGGTCTATCTCTTTTCTAAAGAAAAAAATATTATTTTAATCGTTAACTTGATATTAAATTATTATTTTAATTACCTATTCATTTTACTTTTTTAAGATGGTGCTCACTATTTAAAAATTATTATGTGTGGTCATTCATTCTTGAGATTGTTACTATGATAATTAAGAAAAATATCAAATTAACTTTTCACTTATATAATTTATGACAATTTAATTTTTCACAAATTAATTGTGATAAATCTGTCTTTAAAAAGTTTATTTTATATAAAATTAATCTCTTATTAATATAAATGAATAGGCTAATTTTATATAAATTTAAAATTAAAGAGCTGATTTTGAAATAAGTTGAATTTATAAAAAATTAATTTATCACAAATAGTTTCTATAAAATTGATGAACAATTCCATTGCTAAAGTTTCACTTTGACAGGGCTATTGATATATACTTGGAGAAGCACAGGGGTTTGACAGAGGCAGAGAAAGAGCAAGTATGTCAAGTCCTGGATTGCCAAAAGATGTCACAAGAAGCTCTCCAACATGCAGCCCAAAACACGAGGCTTCCATTGAGGATTGTGGTACAAGTACTGTTTGTAGGGCAGTTACAGCTACGTGACAGAATAGCTTCGGAGATACAGGAAAAACTGGAGAACAAAGCGAAAGAACTGGAGGAGGATGAAGGAATGGAGATGGTGAACAAGAAAGTGAGTGAACTGGAGAGAGAGAGCCTTGTGATGAAGAAAGAAATCGAGAAGTGCCATAGAAACAACAGTGGTTTTGGAATTGTGGGCAAGGAGAATGATAGCGTGTGGAAGAAGATGAAGAGGAAGTTCGGGTGCATCAGTAATAGTGGCATGCAAGAAAGCTATCGCCGTTTGAATAAAAAGAAGGTACATCCAAAACACGGCGTACGACATGAGTAGAGACGTCGCTTGATGTATGCTCAACTGCTTAACCCCTAGTGTGTTGCATCAACGGTGGTTTTTTTTTTTTTTGGGACTGGAATACATTGCATTAACAGTGGTTAGTTGCAAGATAATATGATTAATTTTTACCAGAAATTTTATTTGCTTGTAGGAAAAATAGGAAAAAAAATTCACTATTTATTTTTGAGAGAATTTTCACGTCCGCCTTCCTCATTGATAAAAGCATTTAATCATGAGTTATTTAATTTAATCATGAACATAATTTTTGTATTCATTTTGAAATTTTGTTAATTAAAAAATTTCGTATCTATTGTGACAATTAAGAAAGCAATTAAACCCATTTCAAATCATTCTTACATGAAATTTTATAAACAAAGTAGTACAATTCCATCCAAATTTCAATATATATATATATTAGTGAAAATTTGAAAAATAGGAAAATATTTTAAAATTAGTTGTAATTAATCAATTTTAAATTTAATTCTTATAATACATTACTTACTATTAAAGTATGTATATTGTTAAATATAAATTGGATTAACAATTTAGTTTAAAATTTAAATGTCTTTTGTGAATACTGTAATTTATCTAAATAATTTTAAAAAATAAAAAATAAGAAAATGTCAAAATAAATCCTGAAATAAAAAAGTTCCATAAAATGAAATATAATAAAGTAAAAAAACAAAGATAAGAAAATCCAAAAATATTCAAAATAAGTAATATTAAAATATTTTCCATTCATACACTAACAAAAATCTAAAAAAAAAATCATTAAATATAATATCCAAAATTAGAAATCTATTCATGAGTTTAAAATCTAAGATCAAATAAAAAAAATCAAGGCAAGCCAACCACTTTTGATTTTTTTGATAAAAGAAAGAATATAATAATAAATAAATAAACAAAATCACCATTATTCAAATTTAAAAAAAAATAGAGAATTAAAAAAAATTAAAGATTAATTAAAAAGGAAAAAAATCAGTGAGAAAGAGCAGGGGGATATTGGACGAACAAGAAGTGTGGGAAAATTTGAGAGGCGAGTGGGAGAGCAACATGATGGCATTCTAGAGAGAGGTGGAATGAGCTGAGGGGATTGCACATTCTTATGCTATTGATTCCAGCACCAAAATGTGCCTGCATGCTTTTTATCCTTTTTAGATGAAATTTGCTATGGAGAGGTGCACTCTCCAAGTGCAAACACAACTAATGAGCATATCCTTATAACTACAAGTACAATTGACATATTGAAAATTTCATCAAATTCTTGAGTACACGAGGGGAGAGAAAGCCACGTGGGCGGGAGAAATGAACATTGAAAGAAAGACAGAACAAGCCAACAAAGTCTCAACAGAAAAAATTATATAAATATTGAAGTTAGTTTGCCAACTATTTTAGATATTTTAGATAAAGACAATTATAAAATCACCCAAAACTATTCTAAGATGACCAAGACCCTTGCATTCTTGAAAAACCACCAATAAGCAATGAACAATATCAACTTCCATTAAGAGATTCTACATGCATTTGCCTGTATAAATCTGCATGAACCAAAGCAAGAGCTCTTAGTGCTCTTGTTGATTTCCCTTTCTCGAACTTCTGTAAATGATGTTTGCGAATAATATATGCTTCACATAATCTGGTTTTTGAGTTGATATTGGGCAAGTCTTCTGCAACTTTGATATCACTTATATTGATTTTTTTTCCTTTTTGCTGCAGTAAGAAAAAACCAGGTGTTTAAGGTTGAAAAGCTCACCGAAAACATTTTATTTGCAGTCGGTGAAACTGCAAAATTCCCAACCTTGTCATAAATTTGGCAAGCTTCTCCCTCAAATACCAAAAAGTATAGAGAGTATAGAGAAGTATAGAGAAGAAATCACTTGGAAAATATCAAGAGAGTAAGGGAGAGATAAATCGAGAAGAAACCAAAAAGGGAGCAGGAGAAGAAAAGTGAAAAAGTGAGGAAGAGAGGTGACGGACGAGAGAAAGGTATTGAGGCAAAATCTGAGAGGTGAGTATGAGAAGGCACATGAAGAAGTTCACAAGAGAGCTGATACGCGAGAGAGAGAGAGAGAGAGTTGGAGTTAGCTGAAGGAGCACGGGGAGAAGGATGGAAATAGTAGAGAAGAACAGAGGACAAGAGATACGGAGAGTGAGATGGGAATGATGGGAGAAGAAGGGATCTGACGGAAGAATACAGAGTAGTGGAAGGAGAGAAGAGAGAAGGAAGAAATGAGGTAAGAGTGACGTGAAATGAGGAATTCATGTGAGAGAGAAGCTGTAAACCTAGAATCAAAAGAAGCATTTCGAAAAGGACAAGGAAGAGGTAATTGTCACTCCCCTTTTCACCGCTGTTACTACTCAATTGAAACAGGGGCGAGCATAAATGTAAGCTTCGGTTTGTGCTTCCATTTTTTGTCTATAAATCAGTTCATCTAGTGCCCTAGACGAAAAGGTCATTGGATGGTATAAGTTGAATGTTCCGCTTTGCTTCTTGTTTGGTGTCCTGTTTATCTCTAGCTTGAAACTCTTGCATGTTATCTGGAAGTGCGTTGCTTATGGTGGAAAATTGAGCCGGGGTTCGTTTAGATGTATATAAATACATCTTCAGTTCTGCTTCTGATGTCATGCATGGCCTTATTTTTCTTATAACGCATAAATACTATAGCTGCAATTACCTGTTCCAGTCATGTACTCAATGGCAATTCTGATTTGGATGTTTTTGCCTCAAGTTTATGGTATTGGATAATTAAGTCAAAATGTGTGATTGTCATGATAGATTTCTAAGCCACACCGAATAAATCTAAATGCTTTCAAGCCTACATAATTTATAAAACAAACATAACTTTTGGCTTAAAGTTTGAAAGGATACAAATTTTGAGAAAAATACAACTATTTATAAAGAGTTATATTCGCATAGATGTTTGTTATAAGTAAGAATTGGGGCAGAAAATCGCATCTTCCTCTCCATTCAAAATTCATACTATGTTCCTTAAAAAAATGCTTTTTAGAATGGTTTTGAAAGTTAATAACCACAAATCTTATAGTGTTTGCAATAACTTCTAATGGTGATATGCCATACATCCCACAACAAATATAATGGAGGCGAATATCACTTTAAGGAAAGTATAATAAACATACATTTATGGGCATACTATTTTTATCCAATAACTTATGAGTGTGTATTTGAACCAGTTTGTTCCCATCCAATACCCAATTGTATGTCTAGTAATTAATTTTGCTCTTCCTAGGTCTTTCTTGGTGATGTAATTGTATGTATATGGTTGTTAGCTCTTAAACCCTAATTTGAGTGTGACATGGATCTAGTGTTATTTGAGATTATAACATAAATCTACCTAGGAATAAATTCTTAATGGATTAAGTTGAAGTGAATTACCTCATATGAACGTAGGAACTTCAATGTGTTGTATTAGTATGTTATGTTTTAATATCAATTTAATATGGTCATGTTTAGATCTAATTTTATTTAGTTAATATTTCTTAATAATTTTCCTTGGTTTTTGTGTTCCAATAAGGTTAGGGATGACAAAAAGTTCCCATATTTGGGAATCTCCATGGGGATTGCCCCATTTGAGAACCTCTATTTAGGGATTTTTTTTTCTTGTGAGGATAGGGATGGGGAAAAATCTCCTTGAAGGTAGTTTAGATACAAAGATGAGGACCATGCTTCCTACCCCATGAGATCCCCGTCCTTGAAAATTTGACCTAAATCTTTCAATATATATATATATATATATATATGTCACTAGCAATTTACTATATTTTTAAGTTTAACAAACATGAATTCTCTTGCGAAAACAAAAAATTGGAAGTGCAAATATTTTCAATATGTAAAAGAAACTGTTTCAACTAGTGATATCAAGTTAGAGTTACACTGTTATTTAGACGAGCATATCATAATCGATGCTTCAAATGCACAAGTTTTTAACATATTAAGATGGTGGATACAAAATAAATTAAAATACCCAACTTACACATACAGAATAAACAATAATGAAGACTTCACACATGGTGAAAAAGATGCCTTGATGTCAATATGACTTGTACTTAATGTTTTTAATTTGTTGAAGTTATTATTTCTTTAAATTTTTAGAATTTTAGGACTTATTTAGAACTTTTCATTTGAATATTTTCTAGTTTTTTAAAAAATTTAATTAGAACTTATTAGATAAAACAAATAGTAAGCTTAAGTTTTAAATTTATTTATTTTCAATAGGTTCATTTTTACATATTTATTAATATTTTATTTTTTTATATATAATTTGTTTTCAAAAATTAAGGTCCCCATGAAGATCCGCTGGGATATCTATATCCCTGTGGGGAATGGAGATGGGAAAAAATTTGCCTCGCAGTGAGGAGTAAGGATGGGGATGGGAGACACGAACCTTGCAAAATTGTCATCCCTAAATGAGATATACAAGGATTCATGGCAAAAATATCAAAAGGAAGCGAAAGGAAAATTGCCAATTGAGTGGGATTGTATTTTGATATTATTTTTTCTTTGCAATGGCCTGTGTAGTTTGATAAGAATTGATTAAACACACACATTAATACAATGTGTGAAAAGAAATAAGAAACAAGAAACAAATTGGGTTCAAAATAATTTTGAAAATCAATTTATTAGAAGTTAACACATAATTTTTCATAGGAAACTTTGAAAAACCATTTTTAAATTGAAAAGAAAGGAAAGGGGGTCAGCCAACATAAAGATAAGTTTAAAAGTCTATTTAAGTGTGGAGAATGTACTACTCTGACACTTGTTTTTAAAGATGATTACCCTAAACTAGTCAAGTAAAATTAACAGAATATGACTTTAGTTTTATTTTTTATTATCCTTATTAAAATAAATGAGAACGAAACAGAATAAATGGAAAAGAAATTAGTGAAAAGAAGATAAATAAAACGATGGATATTTATAAAATGGCAAATTTGACCTAGGATGAGAATTTAGAACTATGAACCCAACAATAAAGATCAAGTTCTATATAGTTTGCCTAAAAATTACATGACAATTGGTTGGTGATTTTTAATGTTTGTAAAATAAGCAAGATAGCGGGATTTAATTTGATTATCATAAATAAAACCAATTTAGAATTTGGTTTACATGTTTTAATTACAAAATCATCATAATCTCAATTTCTCTCTTTTCATTTCCTCTCTTAAAATTTTTATTGCTTTTGGAATTTCATAATCAGGCCTTTTATTTTGATTTTGAAAGTGGAAATAAACTATTGAAAAATACGCCCTCTTACACTTATTCAATAATTGTTGATGAGGTGACTAGAACTCAATTTACTAAGGCAACAAGGGCAGAATCTAAGGTCATAATTCGTGAACATCATCGATAAATTGAAGAGTTACAATCACAATACACTTAGTTGTCCCAATCTGTTGGCTAGTGTAACCTCCAAATATGACTAGGATACTTAACCATATAGGCCTAGTATGTTAAATATTTATGATCATGTAAAGGATGAGAATTTGAATGAAGACAACTAGAATGATTACTAATTATTTGTCTATTATTATGGTGTGTATAAAAAGCTTATTTGTAAAAAAACATATATGATTGTACTAGTAAATTTATTTTCGAAGAAACAATTGTTTGAATTACATACATTAACAAGCATATCAAATTGTTTTTCACAATGCAATCAACAAAGAGATTGCATATGCTAAAAGAAATTAAGAAATTTAAATATTTACTAATTATTTTTATAATGTTATATTATGTACACTTTAATGGTAATAAATATATATTCAATCTTAATTATAATATGTAATTTCTTAATACAAAATTGTTTTAATGAAATTAAAATTTGATAATATAATTAACACATATATTTTCTATCATATCAAACTAATCTATAAAATTAACTAATATTTTATTACATTTTTACTGTCGATTATACAAATATTACTTCTATTATATTTTAAAATTGAATTATATATATATGTTTAAATTTAATTCAAGAATTATCATAAAACATTATTACTAAAATAAAATTATGTATATATATATATACCTATCTATACATATATCTTTAAACTATAATTAAAAAAAAAATTCCTACTGAATTTCGGTTGGAAAATCCGTCATTTATTTGGTAAAAAATTCCAACTATTCAAACGATTAGAAATTTCGACCCCCCTCTATCCCCTATCCTCTGTCGTTCCATGGTTATCTTTTATTTCTTCTTATCCTTCAACACCCTTTATTCTATCTTCTTTTATATTTTTAAATATTTTTATTTTATTACATTAACTTTTTTATTTGTTATATTTTTTCTCTAATATTTTGTACAATTTTTTTCTCAATGTTCATTGCATTTTTTCCTTCATTCAGAAACTTAAAAAATATATACAAAACTTTCTACTAGAGTTTTCTATTTTTATATTTATATTTTTCATAGATTAGTTTTGGTTAAAAAGTTAAATAAATAAAATTTATGGTAGAATTAAAAAATTTAATTAGTATTGGGATTAAGTATATGTGAGACAATTAGTAGGGTTATAATGCCAATAAAATAAAAAATTAGAGCTTCTTTTCTAATTTTAACATTTATTTATCTTTGTTTCTTGATAAGACACATGATATGACTTCATTCTCTATAATGAAGGCACTTGTGCGCACATTCATCATATCATTGTTCTTTGTGAATACTTTTTCTCAATTATTTATTTTTATTTTTATAAATATTTTTTCTTCTTGTAAATATTAATTTATTTCACTCTATACTATTATTTTCATTACTATAATTTCTTGATTCATTCGTCAATATTTTATCTTTTACACTATTGTAAATGTTCTTTTTATGTGTTACATTCTTTTATATTATTTCTTTATATGTCATGGTCAAGGTAATTAAAACAAATTTTGCTTCCTTATAATGATTTTTATTCCGTGCAAACATTCAAACACAAGCAATGATTGTCTTTTCTCATTTTATTATGTTTTTGTTTTCGAACTTACACCACCAATCGTATTTTTTGTCCTATCTGTGTTCTTTTAGTATCTTTTAATCCTTTTTCTTTTTTATTGGAAATTGACTTTTGATAATTGAATAGCTGCTTTGTTGTTTGCCGTTTAACATAATATACATGGGTTGCAAATTTATTTTGGTACATACTTCTTCTATTTAAGATTTTATATTGTCATTTAAACATTGCTTCTTTAAGTAAAGTCTCAATTAAGGGTTATTAATCAAATAAATTGTGCCACAATGATAACATAATTTTGGATTTAGTTGAGACGGTGGGAACCCTAGGCCCTAAATTCTATGGGGTAACTCAATTTTTTTTGTAATATGTGGTCTTTAACATCTCCAAAAGTTCTTCGTTTCTCGTGTTGAAGTCAGGTTGAATGTGATTCAATGAGAAGATCATTTCTTTCCTTAGGTTTTATGCATGTCATACAATTTTTTAATCACTGAAGAATACAAACATTTTAAGAAACTAGAAATATTATGGGATTGGTTATAAATTCTATTTTTTTAATAAAATGTTTAGCAGATTAGTTACCATGCTTACTTATTTAAAATCTCTGTACTACCCCGTAATTGAATTGAATAAGTGATATTATCTTAGTTTCTGATTTTAGTTACTTCACTAGAATTTTTTTTATTACTTTACTATAAAACGAATCATGTTGCCGAACTTTTTCTTTGCTTTATTCTTTCCCCAACAACATTTTTATATTAATTCTTCCTTTCTTTGTCTCTATCTTCTTTAGTATGCTCCTTCCCAACTTCAAATTTAAATTCCAAAATTTAAAATGGTGCCTAAATTGATAAATATTTAAGTTTGCTAGGCTCCTTAAATAGCATATTTAAGCTATTTGTCAATATACTTGATGAGTACTTAAGTTTGTTAGGCTCCAGAAATAGCATATTTAAATGACTTGTGAGTATACTAATTGTGGTGTCCATTCTCAATGTACTCTCATCAAACTGTGGCATTGATAGTTGATTTTCAAGGTATTCTCTTTGTGAACATCCAATTCCAAAAAAAAAAAAAAAGGAAGATAAAAAAATTGAAAATTTTAAAATAAAAATAAAAATATATCAAAAGTAGAAAAAAAGTAAAAATCATTTTAAATTAATTAGTTAGATAAAAAGATTAACTGAAATAACCTTTTTGATAAAATTAATTAATTAATTAATTAAATTAAATTAAAAAAATCGAAAATAAAAATGATACGAAAAAGAAATAACCCCAAATCATGAAGGAAGAAAAAACAATTAGAAGTGAAACAAAAATTATGTGAATTCAAAAAAGAAAAAGAAAAAAAAATGAAACAAAAACAAATCAGAACTCAAAGAAAGCAACAGGAAAGGAACACGTTGATATCCCAATCCCTATTCTCCTACTTGTGACATAAAATTACTATTTTGAAGAAACAAAATAAAAAAAAGATGATAGGAAAAATGAGAAGTGGTTTTACAAATTAAAACACATCAACATTTTTTTTTTGAAATTACTTTTCCATTTTCTTCTCTTCACAAAAGGAAAAAACATAAAACCAATGACATCAATTTCCTACCATTTATGAATTTATAGGCTTTGATTTCTATTTTAGAGTACATAGGTTCTAAGTCACATGCCCAGGTCAAGTCCATCCTTCTAAATATTTTATTTTTCTTTTTTAGTAATTAAGTTATTTTTCTTTTAAAATATTTCATCTCAATTATTTATTTTTTTGTAAATATTTTCTTTTTCTTAAATTTATTATTGTTATTATTATTTCTAGTTTGATTTTGTCGTTATTTTATTTTTTATAATATTGTAAATGTTTTTTTTATGTGTTACAATTTTTTTATTTTAATTTTATATGGAAAAAAATATCATTTTAGTCATCTACTTTTGAGTTTAGTTTTATTTGGATCGTTTACAATTTGAAGGTCTCAAAATGGTTCTTCACAAATTGAAAGTCTCAAAAAGGTTCTCCGCTTTCTAGGATTGAACCAAAGTTGTCTCTCTCTCTTCATGAGATTAAAGAGGACCATCAAATCTTAAAAAGTGAAAATTTATTGAGACTTTTAATTTGTGAAGGGTAAAAAGAGACTAAGTTCAAAAGTGGAGGGACAATTTTGAAATTTTCAATTTGTAAATGACCAAAATGAGACTAAGTTTATAAGCAAAGGACCAAAGTAGTATTTTTGTCTTTCTTTATGTGTATGTTATGATTAGGGTAAATATTACCTTTTTCTGAAACAGATACTTCAACCTGTCATTGTTATGAATTTGCATAATTTCAAAACTTTCTAGACCTTGAGAAGAAGTTAGAGGTAATATAGTTTCCCATCTCTTACATCCATACACTCTAAGAATCCTTAAATTTGGAAGCACTAATGAGGTTAGGCTTTGAATGTTCCCTTATTCTTCCTCTCTTTAGCTATAATATTCTTCAGTTTACAGCATTTAGATATTACTAGCTCCTTCGATGACTTAAAGTTTGTGCACTAAAGGGCTTGGCACTTTTCAATTTTTGAGATCTTAAGACCACATAGATTTGAGATCTTACAATGTTGTATAACTTTCCATCCTTAATTCTTCTAGTTTTTCAGAAACAGCATGAAAATGATCATGGAACACTTGTTTAACACCATACCATGAAGCCCAATCATCTTATTATCTTTTAATGCCTCCAAAAGCTTATTGCAAGCAGATTCTTTAGGCTTGAAAGGCATAAAATTTTTGGATGAAAAACTATGTCATGCTTGGAAGCTCAATGAGCTGAGAAAAAGGCTTAAATTTGGTGTTATTTTTTAGTTCAATCATTTTTTGTGTCTTTCTTGTCACTTATTTTGCAAGAAAATACCTGAAATAGTTATAGCCCTTCCTTTCCCCTAATTTTTTCTTATAGCTTCTTCACATCTTCTAACACATTATCCACGTCATTCAACCACTTCTCAACTTCTCAACAAGAGGCTTAAAATTCTCCATTCTATTAATGACTTTTCCATCTCGTTCCTTCATGCTTTATTGAGCTAATTCCAACCCTTTCTTTCTTTGAATTTGGAAGCTCTCTAGCAAAGTTGTTGAAACAACACAAATAGTGAGCATGACATAAAATTGGAATAACTAGATGATCAACAAGCTTTGTTGTAATGGAAATAACAATGTCCTCCATAAAAACAACCTTATCATAAGAACAATTTTATAGTTGATAAGAATGATAAAAAAAAATGTTATATTTTAAAGATTTAATACATTAGTATATAACTTTTTTGAGATACTGATGTACTTTTTAGCTATAGTAATGAAGTTTGATCGTTGTTGAAAAGTTTAAACTTTCTTCTCTAATGCTCCAAGCTATTTAATTGCAGAAATTTATGTATTTTAAAAAATTTACACACACACATATAGCTAGTATTAAAATTTCCTTTATCCAAATTGCCAAATCTAAGTAATTAGCAATATAATTGTATTATATATACATGATGTATGCACAAAAGGTTTCATATGGTTGTACAATATGACGGCCCTATTGTTTACAATGGCATTTTTTTTTCTAAAGTAATGGAGTTTGACTATTGTTGAAGAGTTCAAACTTATTAGAAAAAAGGTAAGGCTATTTGAGTTTAAAATATTGGAAAAGGAAAATCTAAAAGTGGAGATGAAAAATACGAGTAGAGAGAAAGAAAGACTTCTATTAGATTTGCCTCTTAAGTTTGATGCAATAATGAGAGGACCATCCCCTTTTATAAGGCTCAAGAGAAGGTTACAACCAACATTCATTTAATGTAACTCCCAACTATCACCTAATTCTATATTTATTTACTACATCTTTCAACCAACACCTATTTCATTAAATAAGAAAATTCTAGATAATAGGCTTGAACTAATGGGCCTAACTTGGATTAGATTGCAAGGTGTGGATTATGACTTATAATACATTGAGCCAAAATCAAGTTCATTTCTAACATCCCCTTATAAACTTGATTTTGTGACTCCAAGCATGCTCCTCAATCTTCTAAAATCTTTTAGCTTGAGTGGTTTAGTGAGAATGTCAACAACTTGTTTTTGCGACTTTACATACTTTACTTGAATATCTTTTCGTGTAATGCATTCTCTGATATAATGGTACCATGTGTCAATGTGCTTACTTCGATCATATAATATTGGATTCTTTGTAAATGCAATAGTGGACTTGTTATTAACATAGATCTCTGTTGCCTCTTTTTGAGGCATATGTAACTCCTTCAATAAATTTTAAAGCCAAATGGTATGATAAACACATGAATTTTTTAGCAATGTATTCAACTTCATATGTAGAAGGAGTGACAATATATTGCTTCTTGCAACTCTAAGTGAATGCTCTCTCTCCCATGAAGAATACGAATCCTATTGTGCTTTTACAATCATCTAAGTCACTAGCCCAATCACTATCACCGTAGCCAACAAGTTTGAAGTTATTTGAAGAGGAATAAAGAAGACTAGAGTCAATGGTCCCTTTAATGTATCATAGAATTCTCTTTGCCACCTTTGATTGTGTCATCTTTGGTTTTTCCATATAGCAACTTACAAGTCCAACACTGAAAAGAATATCAGGCCTTATGCATGTTAAGTACCTTAAGCTTCCAACCAAGCTCTTCAATTGAGTGGCCTCCACTTGTTCTCCATCTTTAAACTTCAATAATTTTATTTTACATTCTACTGGAGTCTCGATCATATTGCAATTCTCGATTCCAAACTTCTTTAGGACATTTTGAGCATAGCCTTTTTTGACATAAAAATGCGTTATTCCATTTGCTTAACCTCAATCCCAAGGTAGTAAGACATAAGACCAATGTTTTCATTTTAAATTCTCAAGTCATTACTTTCTTGAAGTCTTCAAATATTTTTGGACTATTTCCTGTAAATGAGATCATCCATATACAAGTAGACAAATAACATATCTTTATTTTCATTCACCTTTACATATAAAGTATATTCATGTAGGCATTTAAGGAAGCCATTTTCTTGAAAATATTTATTAATTCTATTGTTCATTGCTTGTGGTGCTTGCTTCAAGCCATATAAGGCTTTCTTCAACCTTAAAACTTTATCTTCTTAACCTTGTACAACATAGCCCATAGGTTGTTGAATATAAACTTCTTCTTCTAATAGTCCATTCAAAAAGGCTAATTTGACATCCTTTTGATAAATTTTCTATTTTTGTTGTGCAACTAAATAAATTATTAATCTTATTATCTCTCATCAAGCCACTGGGACAAACACTTCATCATAATTTATTCCATACCTTTGGTTGAAGACCTTTGTAACGAATCTTATTTTATATCTTTCCATTTTTCCTTCAGCATTCCTTTTCTCTTTGTAAACCCATTTGACTCCAATCGCTTTTTGTCCTTATGGAAGTAAGGCTAGCTCCCAAGTATTTCTTTTCATAATGGCTTTTATTTCTTCATCCATGGCATCTTTCCACTATTGCTTTGAACTGATTCTTCATACTTTTTAGGTTCACATCCAACAAATAGACAAAAAGATAACGAGTTTATTTAAATTTTCAATTACCTTCTAAATTTCTTAGAGGCTTCTCGTATGTGGGGTTCTTTCACTTGAACTTGTAGACAAGTTTTGACTAGTTAGAGATGGAGATGGCACGACAAAGGTGGGCTTGTAGGCTTTAGAGCTTCTTCACTTAATTGCCCTTCATTAACTCCAAAAGAAGGAATAAAATCATAATCTTTTCTCTCCCTTTAATTCAAGCTCCATATATCTTCTTGATCAAACTCAACGTCTCTACTTATGACAATCTTCTTTATGATAGGATTGTAAAGTTTTTAGCCTTTGGATCTCTTGCAATACCCAATGAATATATACTTGTCACTTTTGTCATCAAGCTTGGAATACCTTTGATCAAGTACATGAGCATAAGCAATGCTTCCAAAAACTCGTAGATGTGAGATATTTGGCTTCTTCTATTCCACGTTTATTGTGGAATATTGCCATCAAGACTTTTAGTTGGGTATCAATTGGAAATATAAATAGCTTAATCAATTGCTTCGATATAAAATTCTTTAAGCATATTCTTGTATTTTAGCATGCTTCTAGCCATTTTAAGTATAGTTATAATTTTTCTTTCAACCAAACCATTTTGTTATGGTGATCGAGGCACTGTTAAAGGACAATAAATCCCATTTATATCGTAAAATTCTTTTAATTCTTTTTATGTGAATTTGCCTCCTCTATCAGTCCTCAAGCCTTAACTTTATAGGCGTTTTCTTTCTCAACAAGAGCTTTGAACCTTTTGAACACTTCAAATGCTTATGATCTTTCTTTTAGAAAATATACCCATGTCTTTCTTCAAAAATCATCAATAAAGAGTAAGAAGTAATTATTCTTACCATATAAGTTTGGAGTTATAGGGCCACACAAATCAGCATGTATGAGTTGTAAAGGCTCATTAGCTCTAGATGTTGTCTCTTGAAAAAGCTTTTTTAGAATGCTTTCCAAGAAGACATCTTTCACACAATTGATTAGGATGATCTATTGGAGACAATCCTTTGACCATGCTCTTAGTTGACATTAATTTCATACTGTCAAAATTTAGATGGGTGTCAAAGCCAAGAGTTATCTTTCAAACATGTCTTCAAGCATTTGACATCATTATTTTGAATTTCAATTAGGAACAATTTATTTCTTGCCATTGACACTTTGACTATTAGAGTTTTTACTTGATCTCTCAAATAAATATGATGATTTTCCATGTGTATGTCGAAATCTTTTTCAAGTAATTACTCTAAGCTTAAGATATTATTCTTCAAAATTGGCACATAATAAACATTACAAATGAATTGGTGGCATCCATCTTTAAGAAGAACTAGGATTTTACCTTATCCTTGAACAGATATCTTGGACTCATCACCAAAGGTGACATACCCATTAATTTGCTCTAGGTTCACGAACAGACTTTTATCACCAATCATATGGTTACTTGCCCCAGTGTTAAGATACCATATGCTTTTCTTTGATTTACTATTCTCTTTAGTCACCAACAAATGGAGCTCAACATCTTCCTTCACTTCTACAAGATTAGCTTTCTCTTCCACGCTATTAGTGTTTCTGCACTTGAAAGAATAATGGCCAAATTTGTGACAGTTAAAATATTTGATTTGAGATTTTTCATACTTTTGACTTGAGATTTTTCATACTTTTGACTTTTACTTCCTTTCCTCTCCTATGTTCTCTTTGAGAACCATTACTACTTTCTTCATAATTAGTATAGTTGCCTTTGCCTCCTTTTCCTCGGCCTCAACCACGTGCATGACCACAACCATGTCATTGCCATTTGCATTCTCCATCATGGTTTTTCCTCTTTTTAAGAGTGACCTTTGAGTAAAGAGCTTGTTCCATTGACTCAATCATCTTCTTCTTCCTAATCCATTCTTCATGAGCTTATAATGACCCTATGAGTTGGTCAATAGTCATAGTGTCTATATTTTTTTATTCTTCGATTGCAACAACAATATGTTTAAAATTGAGAGTTAAATATCAAAGAATTTTCTCTATCACTTGAGTACCATTCAAGGCTTCTCAATTTTTTTTCCATTTCATTAACAATAGCCAATACTCAAGTAGAATAATAAAAAATATTTTCAAAATCTTTTATGTGAAGTGCTTTAAACTCATTTCGAAGGGTTTGTAATCGTACATTCTTTACTTTATCTATGCCCTTGTATGCATTTTGAGGAATTTCCTAAACCTTTTTGGAAGTGGATGCATTAGCAATTTTCTTGAACATGACATTATCCAGGCATTGTTAAATAAGAGTAAATGTTTGTTAATCATTCATTCTTACTTTATGCAAAGTCTCCTTTTGGATAGGACTTAAGAAACCCTCATTTTGAGGTATCTCATAACCTTTCTCTACCATTTCCCATACGTCATGAGAGTCTAATAGAGCGTTCACATGAATACTCCAACTTCCATAGTTGTCTTTTGTTAAGCAAGGGAATTGGAAAGGAAATATGTTATTTGTCATCTTTTTTTAAGATAGTTGAGCCTTGATACCACTTTGTTAGAGAAATGGTAGGGCTATTTAAATTTAGAATATTGGAAAAGGAAATTCTAAAAGTGGAGAGAAGAATTGCTAGTGGAGAGAAAAGAAGACTTTTATTGAATTTGTCTCTTAGATTTGATGCAATAATGGGAGGAGCATCCCCTATTTATAGGACTCAAAAGAAAGTTACAACAAACATTCATTTAGTGAAACTCTCAATTACTATCTACTTTTACATTTATTTACTACATCTTCTAACTAAGACCTACTTCATTAAATAAGACAATTCTAGATAATAGGCTTAAACTAATGAGTTTAACTTGGATTGAATTGCAATATGTGAATTTTGACTTACAATATATTATACCAAAATTAAGTTTATTTCTAACAAAACTTTCATTCCCAGTGCTCCAAACTATTCAACTGCAAAACTTTTATGTATTTTAGAGAGTTTGTGTGTGTATATATATCATATATTAAATACTTGAGTTTGTGTGTGTATATATATCATATATTAAATACTTGGAATTGCATACTTGGCAAGTAGAGGTTGAAATTTTGCAGGATTTGTTTGACAGTAAAACTGCTTCAAGGACTCCTATCAAAACTTCGAGTTTGGTGAATGCAACAGTTCCCCACCTCTAAAAGAGAGCACAAAATTATAATGCGTGATTTTAAAAAACTAATATACGAGCATAACAGCCATTGCTCCATAGAAACGTTTTAGATCAGATCGTACTAATAAAGAACGTACAGAAAGAAATCAAATGGTGTGATATGGTGTCAATGTTCGAACTGCAAGGTAATGAAACTCTCAGATATACCGTAAATATGTTTAGTTTGAGTGAAAGCAAAGATTAATGAGATCATTATTAGATACTACTACTGCATCATGTGTTTCATAACAAGGTTGAAAAGCACAGAAGTTTTTGATGAAAATTATGTCATGCCTGGAAGGTCATTGAAAGGACAATAAAGCCAGAGAAAGTAATTATGAAGTAGAGAAAATACTAATACTTGATGGGAAGAATTTCCCAAGATAATATTGTGGTTATCTCATGTCTTTTGCACGAAGAGAAATTCAGGAATATAACAGAGAGGAACCATAGTTTTAATGTTAATTTTCTACCCTAGTACCAAAAAAGTTAAATAAATAGACCTTTAGTCTTAAATTTTAAACTCTAAATCTTTTTTTCTTTTTTCCATTTTAATCTTTTCATATTTCATTTTTTTCAGAAAGATAATTTGGTAAGTTCTCTATTAACCTTATAATAACCAAATAAAAATTATGTGAAAGATATTAGGATTTTTAAAAAAATTAACCTTCCTTTTTATTGTGACGGCGTGTTCCATTTAATTACTTCCGTTGTAGTTTTTACAACTAAGAAATTTAATGAGTGAAAAATATTCACCGCAAAACAAAAAATTCAAATACAAACGAAAGTTTGAAATACAGTCTAATTACAATTTTCATCTCCATGCTAATAGCAGAGAATGAATTGTCATGAAAATGAACTGCACAACCACAATATAAACTTTTGATTTAAAGGAAAATTTTGAAAAAAATTTCACTATATATAAATTTATTTTTATGTACACATATACAATATTATATCATGACAAATGAATTAATTACCTATAAACATTGGGAAAAAATAGTTTTTCTTTAACTCAGTTGATGTGATATTGTTCTATGAGAATATTCAAATTTGTTAAATGCTTAAAATAATAATGACCGATGAAATAGAAAAGAAAAAATTGAAGAACTTTCAACGTTGCTTCTAATATTGGCTCCATACCCTTAATTCTCAGCGTGGATCCCTTAAGCACAGCAGCCTTTTTTTTATTTTATTTGGTTTATAAATATTAAATTTAAAAAATATATCAAAATTAAAAAAAAAAAAAAAGATAACGATATTTTTATATAAAATGTGATTTTCTTAAAAGAGAGAAAAAAATTCTAATAGATCTTTTACCTTATAAGATGACAATATAACAATTTTTCTCTTTTCAAACTTGACAAAAATTAATTTTTTTAAAAAATTATTAAAACATATAAATGTAAAAGCCATGTTAATTTTTTGCAATAATGTTTTCATTTTCTAGAATACTTATTATTATTATCTTAGTATATGATATAATGCAATTCTAATATGCGGAGAAGACACCATCTTGTTGGAGAAAATTATACTAAGAGGTACTGCCGAAGCCATGTGGAGTTGTTTGGGCACTAGCTTGTATGTATCTAGTATTAAGTTATAATATTATCCTCCCATATACAAAAAGTTTTTGACCTCGCTAGACTCACAACACAGACACATATAGAGTGGAATATCATTTTGATCCCTGAACAATGAGCTCATTCTCATTTAGGTCCCTCATGTATGGTTATTTTCAAAATGGTCCCCCACACATGCAAACTTCTTCATTTTGGTCCTTCCATCTCTTCTCCGATAATCTCCATTTGATGTAGCTATTAGTATATGTCTATATGACTTGGCGTCTGAGCTGTAAAAATATCTCTTCCCTGTCTCCCACATCAACAATTACAGAAGAACTCAATCAATAGCAGAAGAAGACACCGTATTAAGTATGAAGTTTTGAGTCATATTACTCCATCAATTGACAGCTTGAACACTAGCAGAAGATGCCTTCAGTCAGGGATGGAGCCACATATGGCTCAGTGGGGGCAAGTGCCCCCACTCAATTATTTATTTATTTATATAGTATTAGAATATAATTTTATGCCTAATGTATTTCAATATTTTGAATCTACTAATATTATTTATTTTATATGATTGGATCATATTATTATTATTATTATTATTATTATTTTAATATTTTAATTTGAACTTCATCTAGTTTAAGCAAAAATATACCTTTGATCTTCTACTTTATCTAAAATTTTATTTTCATCCCTTAACATTATTGAGTGCTAATTTAGTCTCTTTTTTATCTGAATTATCTCTTATATCTCTTAATATAAGTTGGTTCTTATTTGACTCATTAACTTTATTTTATATTTCACTTTCATCTCTTACTATAATTTGATTTCAATTTGATCCTTTAACTCTACCCCAAGTCTCATTTTTATTCTTTAATTTCATTTTCTTTTTTAATTTAGCTTTCATAAATTATTCATGTATTTTTCTCTCATTTCATTATTTACTTTTTCCATTTATCTATTGATATGAATAAGACCTAGTAATTTTTATTTGGAGGTTCAATTCTACATTTTATTATTCCACAAACTAAAATTATTGGTGCTTGGTAGTTAAATTTAATTTTATATTTGCTTTTCCTCACTTTGGGATTGCTAGCCTAATTTATTTTTTGGCATTCTTAACTCTTAAATCATTCAAAGCTTAAATATTTAAAGTTTTTAATTTGGTGGTATTTAAAAAAATAAAACATTTGCATAACAGAGGAACTCAGTATTGCAGTACATTGAGGCAACGGCTTGAAGGGTACAAAAGGGACATCCACTTCAATATGCTTCGTTCGGGCATGAAACGCTAATCTGCCATTTAGCCTTGGTTTTAGAAGTACTAAATGTGAAATGAGAGATGGTGGTTTCTAGAGGTGGTGAGAAAATTATGGGAGGGAAGGGAGAGAGAAAGAAGGGGAAAGAATTTATTTTTTTGTCCATCCCAACTATTGTAAGTTAAACTATGAGAAAAATGACTTGTAGGATACATTTAGGAAAATTATTATGTGATAAGTTAATGCTTTCATTGTTTTTGTTATTTTTAGTCCTTTTATTTTTTAGTTTTAGTTTGAAATCAATTTTGATTCTCCAAAGGTTGATCAACTTGTTGAAGATTATTGGTATTGTAAGGCTAGTAAATCTTGTTATTATTTTCAGTTTTTTTTTAATCTTTTTTCTTTTTTATTAGGAATTGACTTGCTTCTCAAATGAATAATTTACTACTTGTTGTTTGTTGTTTAATGATTTATTTTGGTATATGATTATTCTTTATAAGATTTTATATTATTATTTAAACATTGCTTCTTTAAGTAAAGCGAGTTATGATTTGAATAAATTTTGCTATAACATGATAACATATTTTAGATTATTTAGATTTGACTGAGATGCTGAATCCTAAATTCTGTTGGGGAACTCAATTTTTTTTGGTAACATGTGGTGTTTAAAATGCCCAAAAATTCTTTGTTTCTCACATTAAAGTCAAGTCGGACCTATGACTATGTGATTCAATAAGAGGAGTTCATTTCTTTTCTCAAATTTTATGCATGTCATTCTTTTTTTTTTTTTTAATCACTGAAGAATGAAAACTTTTTAAGAAAATAAAAAATATTCTAGGAACTACTTGTTACAAATCCTTTTTCTTTCATAAAATGGTTGGCAAATTTGTTACCATGCTTCCTTATCTAAAATATATGTACTTTCCTGTAGTTTAATAAGAAAGAGTTCCTTGCCTTTGATATTATCTTCAATCTTTTTTTTTTTTTTTAAGTCATTGCACTAGAAAATGAACAATATTGTTGAACTATTTTTTTGCTTTATTTTTTCCTTGCCACATTTTTATATTAACTCTTCCTTTCTCAGTCTCCATCTTCTTTAGTATCTCTTCCCCAACTTCAAATTTGATTTCCAAAATTTCAAATCGTGCTTCCTGCAATCAAGCTGTAAATCTTTAGCCATCTTTCTTCATTTCTTATTGTAGTGGACACTCTTGATTTAATTGATAAATATTCAAGTTGGTTAGGCTCTTGAAATAGCATATTTAAGCTTTTTTTTTTTTTTAGTATACTTTAATTGATAAATATTTAAGTTTGTTAGTCTTCAGAAATAGCATATTTAAACTATTTGTGAGTATACTGACTGTGGTAATGATTCTCTAGATACTTTCCCCAAACTAAGACATTAGTAGTTGATTCTCGCAGTACTATCTTCCTCGAGACTTTGAATTTCAATCAATTTTGATTTATATTGCCATTCTCCTCAACCTACAAATACGACAAGCAATTATATGTGTCATGATCACCAGTAATTGTAATTTGAAACCACGTATTGGCGATTTTGTCAAAAATACTATTTTTAAGAAAATAAATAAAAAATAGGAATGAGAAAAAAAAAATTTGAAGAACAAGAAAGAAAAAGTAATTTGGTTTTACAAATTAAATTAAATCAACTTTTTTTGTGAGATTATTTTTCCATTTTCTTCTCTTCACAAAAATATAAAAACACAAATTAACTTGGTTTTACCAAATAAAACAAATCCACGAATTATAGTTTTTCTAAACTTACTTTGCCAATTTCTTCTCATCACATGAAAGAAAAAACACCCACCCAAGTAACATCAGGGTTTTATCTCTACGTAGATTTTAATTCTCATTTTAAAGTCTATAAGCATTAGATCATTTTCCTAAGTCAAGCCTACCCATGTAAATACTTTATTTTTCCTTTTAATAATTAAATTATTTTTCTTTGTGAATTTTCCAAGTCAATTATTTATTTCTTTATTTTCCCATTTTATCATTATTTTTGTTTTCAATCTTATTTTCTCTTCATGTGCATTCTAAAAAAGAAAGATAAAAATTTCAAAAATACTATTTCCATAAAAATAGATATATAATAGGAAAGAGAGAAAATTTGACATGCAAGAAAGAACGAATTAAAATACTCCAACCAATTTTTTTATGGAATATTTTCTATTTTATTTTCATTACAAAAATAAAAAAATACAACTCTGTTTATATCAATTTTCTATCATTTACAAACTACGTGACATTTGATTTTTATTTTGGGGATCATACGCCTTATGTCACCTTCTTATGTTATGCTTATCCTTATAAATATTTTATTTTTTAAAATAATTATATTATTTATCTTTGTGAATATTTCACATCAATTATTTATTTGTATTTTTGTAAATATTTTATTTCTCTACCAAATATTAATTTCTTTCTATCAATACTATTATATTTATTATTATTATTATTATTATTATTATTATTATTATTATTATTATTTCTCTTTTGATTTCGTAAATATTTGATTTTTATCCTCTTTAAATGTTCTTTTTATGTGTTATGTTATATTGTTTTATTTTTTTATGCATATGATTAGAGTAATTAGAACAAATTTTAATACCTTATCATTTTTTGTCATTGCATACATTTACATACAAGCACAAACTTGCATGACTTTATTGTCTCATTTTATATTTTTTCTTCTTTTCAATCTTATTATTGTTTTCAACATTATGCAAGCAAAGAATAATTAAAATTTCAAAAATAATTTTTTAAAATAATTAAATAATAGAACAGAGAGAAAATTTAGAGAGTAAGAAATAGAGGTTAACTTGGTTTTACAAATTAAAGCTAACACTTCTACTTGGGTTAAGAGCTTAGCACGTGTTAATAAGTGCCTAGAGTTTAGTGTACATCCATACACAAGCACACATTTTATTTTTGTTTTTGTTTCTAATCTTAATTTTTTCCCATATACATTCATATAAAAAAAATTAAAAATTTTGTAAATAATTTTTTCAAATAAATAAATTAATGATAGAAAGCGGAAATATCATGAAAGAAGAGATTAACTTGGTTTTACAAATTGAAACACATTTACTGATTGTTGCTTTCTTAAATTACTTTTCATTTTCTTCTCGTCACAAAAAGCAAAATAAAAGCCACCCAGATGACATCAATTTTGTATATGTAGGCCTAAGGTCACTATTATTTTTATTATGATTTTTTCTTGTTGGATATCGTAAATGTTGTATTTCATACCTTTCGTAAATATTCTTTTCATGTGTTAGAGTTTGCTGTACATCCATACACAAGCACACATTTTATCTTTGTTTTTGTTTTCAATCTTATTTTCTTACCATATGCATCCATAAAAAAATTAAAATTTTTATAAATATAATTTTCTAGTAAATAAATTAATGATAGAAAAGAGGGAAAATTAGGACATAAAAAGAGATTAACTTAGTTTTACAAATTAAAACACATCCACCGATCGTTGTTTTCTTAAATTACTTTTTTATTATCTTCTTATAACCAAAAACAAAAAACCCATCCAGGTGACTTCGGTTTTCTATCCTTTTACAAACATGCATGGCTCTGATCCCTATTTTAAAATATGGAGGACCAAGGTCACTATTATTTTTATTATGATTTTTTCTTGTTGGATATCGTAAATATTTTATTTCATACCTCTTTTTAAATATTCTTTTTATGTGTTACTTTTTATTTTATTTTATTTCTTTATGCATATGTTATTATTATGGCAGATAAAACAATTTTACTTCCTTAATATGTTCCATGTATATATCCGCACACAAGCTTACAGAATTGAAATATTTTAAATCACATTTTATCTATCTTTTAATCTTACTTCCTTGCTTGTGCATTCTTATAAAAAAATTAAAATTTTAAAATACTAATTTCAGAGAAAAAAAAAAGAAAAAATGGAAAAGAGAGAAAATAGTGTGAGGAAAGAAAAATAAAATTTTAAAATTCTATTTTGGTTAAATAAATAAAAAAAATAGAAACAAGAGAAAGAAAGAGATAAATAACTTGGTGTTACAAGTCCCGCATTAAGAATTCTTGCTTAAGAAATATGGCTTATAAGTCTAAGGGGTTCTTCCACCGAATAAACTAGTCTTTTATGATAAGATCTTCCTTTAAGTTTATATTTGTAATATTGATGCTTTTATTAAGAGAGGTCAGGATGTGGATGGAGTGACTTATAAGCTAAATTAAGGTGTAGTGTAAGAAATCGCACTTAACACTGAAAGTTAAGTGGAGTCACCGAAAAAGAAAAGATTATCAATGAACTAGTGTTAGTGTTAGTAAAGTGGTTTAATTTGCATTTATTTGGTCACATTTTTGGGTGTACAGAGTTCATAGACATTTCAGATTATTGGAAGAGCATGCGACTGGTGAAAAGAGAGTTAAAAGATGGAACTGTCAGCTATAGAATATGTGATGCAAATGATATATACATGCAATCATGGATAGGAACTTTCATTAGCTCCCTTGTGTAAGTTATTCTTATCTGTTGATTGATCTATTTCTTCCAACTTTTGTTGTTGCCATCACTATAAGATTATAAGTGCTGACGCTTTATATAATTGGCAATGCATGGAAACTAATGCATCATGTCTGAGCTAGCTCAAATTATATGTAGCTCCATAACGCACAATTTTCAGAATATTAGGTATTTTGAGGATGTTCCAAAATGATTGAAATGTATATTTTATAATCTAAATGGCTAATAGGTTAAAACAGATAGACAGTAAATGTAAAATCATACAATCAGAAAAGGGGAACAGTATCTATTATTATGTAGATACACAATGGTTTATTTTTTCCATTCCTTTTTATAAATGCTCACAAGTTTATGGATATGATGCCTTAACTTTGTCACTTATTCAAAGTTTCTAAAGTAGCAATGATAAGTATTTCCAAGAACTCCATGTCAATATCCCCTATGTCTAACTCATCAAATTGATTACAGATGTGTTCCAGCAAGTTCCTACCTTTATGATGACATTTATAATTAATCTATGGGAAATTCATCTTTTAGTCCGCGCACTTTATATGAATTTTTAGATAGGTCCCTATAATTTATTTTTTTTCAAATCAGTCCTTATAGTTTAAAAAAATTACAAGTTGATTCCCACCGTTATAACACCATCTAATTCATTGCTAAATGGACATAAAAGAGACACCTCAAATCACCTAGTCAGTTAAATAAACCATATTTCTTTTCTCCCTAGCGTTATTTTGTTTTTGTTTTTGGTTTTCTTTTTGCTTCTTGGGTCTTTAATTTACATATGCATGGTGAACCAACACTCATGAGGTTCTTGATAGCTCGATCAACGGATCCAGATAAAGCTGCTAAGATGTTTGTTCAGTAGCAGAAGTAGAGGACTAAGATGGTGCCTAATGGCTTCATTTCATAATCTGAAATTCCAGATAAATTGGAAGGGAGAAAACTATTTTTGCAAGGTTTGTCCAAGGATATATACCCTGTGATAATCTTTCAAGCAAGGAAACATTTTCCTTCCGAGGATTAGATTCTTCAATTCAAGACTTATTTGCTGATGAATCCCTTTTCTTCCTCTTTCGATTCCCTGTTTCTGCGTGCAAACCTGTCTCCGTTATTTCTTCCTCGTTCTTCTGCTTTTTCTCCATTCGTATCTTCTTCTATCCTCTTTCACATTTCTGTTTCTTTTCTTCTCTCTCCCACTATGTTTTCTTCTTTTCCTCAGTCTCCATCTCTCATCTTTGTTTCTTCTCTTCCTCCCCTCTCCTTTGGTGTTCTTTCTCTATTCTTTATATCTGTTCTTCTTCTCCATGCTTCACTCCCTCTATGCTCTCTTTTCCTTTCTTTTTCCCTCTTCTCAGTTTTCTCGCTTCCTCCAATTTCTATCCTTTCTTCCCCTCTGCACCGTGTTTCACTTCCTCCCTGTTATATATATATATATATATATATTTGCTTTATTTTTTTCTCTTCCACCTACTCTGTTTTACTATTGGAAGCCAGAGAACCTTTTTTTTTAAAAAAAAAACTTAGGAATGGTTTTATATCAAAACTTGGTCACTTCATGCCTGGTTCCTAAAATCAGAGAAAGTTGAAGGCTTACCTAATTTAATCTTACTATGCAGAACTAAGAATTCCCTACGTTGTTTCTTCACTCTTGACTTGGGTTTGCTCCACTCAACTTCACACCTTTCACTATTTTTCTTGTTTTGTTTCACGAAATTAATGAAGTAAATATGAGAGCTTAATAAAACTAAGTTATAATAACTTCCTTGTTATAGCACGAAAAAAACGAAATAAATATGCCTAAGCCAAAGAGAGATAATGGGAGGCTAAGAAGCTGGCGAAGAACCATGGTGGGGATGAGTAAATTGAGATCAGCTTAGCAATTGAGTGAAGAAAAGGATGTTGGAGAGAAGAGTCAGAAGGATGCAAGAGAAACAGATTATAATGGCTTAGCTGCTATTGCTAAGCTTATAACCATGATAGCAACTGAACATGAGAAAGCTTGAAGGCAAGAGGCAGGGGTTGAAAGGCAAGAACCTATATAATGAAGACACACAAGGAAAAGGAAAAGTTACTGCCATCGCAGTAGAGTTTTTGCAACAATTGAAGGAAGAGGTAGACACATTGGGGGAGATGGAAAGTAGCTTTTCAAGTTGATCTTCATGTAGAGAACGAGAAAACGATGCCCATCCCATTTGATTCAGATGACGGCGTGGTTCTGACTAGGCAATCTGATGTCTCATTATATGTCCACATCAGCAATGAATTAAACGGTGTTATAACGGTAGGGATTAATTTATAAATTTTTGAAATTATAAGGATTGATTTGAAAAAAAAAAAGTGTAGGGACCTATTTAAAATTCATGTAAAACCTGGGGACTAAATAATGAATTTTCCCTTAATCTATTTAATATTTCTAGATTTGGCCCAAAAAAAAAGAATTGTTCTAAATGAGTTTGCTGTTTTCAAAAATGGAAGTAAATATTTGTTTCCTTAGTTGTTTTCTATTTTCACCTATAAAAGACACAAACACCTTGGCATGTGAAACTTAATAGAAAAATTAACTATCAAGAATCTATCATCTATCATAAAATCTAAAAGTACATTTATACAATTGAAGAATACTAAACGAGGAAATTCAAAGTACTATATACCATAAATTATAGGTTTACAAATTTTATCATGTATTATATTCAATTCCTAATGTTAGAGTTTCCTATTCAATGAGCTCAATACAAAGGAAGACAAAGCAGACATCACCTTGTATCTCTAGTACACTTATTCCCCCAAAAAAATCTATCAAAACTATGCATCGAAGCATTTCATTTCAGTTACAGAAAACAAAGAGACATCACAAAGTATAGAGGAAAAAACTAGGCATACGCCTTCAAGATATAGGAAATTTATACAACAAATCTTCAGCAAGTAAGAGACTGGTAGAGAAGCACACACATCCTTGATTTGATGTCAAGCCACATCTATAGTCTAATTAATTTCAAACAATATATGGAGGAGTAGGAGAAAGAAAAAAACTTACAATTAGTTAGGATTCGGTATGCAGAAGAAGGATGATCGGGAGGGTGCAATTTGTTATTTTTTTTTATATTAGTTTAATTATTATTATTTTTGAATTTATATTAGTATGCTAAATGCATCTTATATAATTTATTTTTGTAAATGTACCAAAAACCAAATTATAATGATTCATTTTTTTTTTCTTTGGAAAAAATTGCTCTTAAAATCTTCTTCCAAGATAACGTCATTTGAGTAATTTTTTAAAATAAAATATAATATTAAGATTCAATTGATTTAATAAAATTTGTCTTAAGCATCTTTTTAAAATGTTTATGAAAGAAATGTAAAAAGGAAGATAGATGTAAATGTTCTTGTATGAGGAATTGGCTAAATTCACATTCATTCCATTGAAATACGTAAATATTTACACACAAGAGAGAGGAGATAAATTGCCTAAAATGTCTACAAGTAGTTAAGTTGCTTTTATAAAAATTATACTTACCTATACATACTTTTAGAAAATAAGCATACTATAAGAAAACAAAGCATATGTGAGAAATATGGGAAATAAGTGGTTGCTAACATCCCCTTCAAGTTGGGGAATATATGTTAATCATTTCCAACTTGACTCCAAGTTTTTCAAATTTGATCCTTGTCAATTCCTTTGTTAATACATCCGCAATTTACAATTTTTATTAATTGTGAATCAATTTTTCTTCGATAAAGTGCTTGTCAATCTTAATATGTTTAGTTCCATCATGTTGCACATGATTCTTTACAATACTAAGAGTAGCTATGTTGTCACACAATACATTGATAGGAATTTCATAGTTAATTCTTAATTCTTCTCATAACTTTTTTATCCATAATCCTTCACAAATATCTTAAGCTAAGGCTCTGTATTTTGCTTCAGCACTACTTTGAGCCACAACGAACTATTTTTTGCTCCTCCATGTTACTAAATTGCCCCAGACATAAGTGTAATAACCTGAAGTAGATATTCTATCTATTACAAATCCATACCTATCAGCATCACTATACACCTTAATTGCTTAATTTCCCTCTTTTTTGAATATGATTCCCTTTCTATGTGTCATTTTCAGATACCTCAATATTCTATTGGCTGCCTTAAAGTGAGTTTTAGTTAGTTTATTCATAAACTAGCTTATTGCTCCAATTGGGAAACTAATATTGGGCTTAGAGTGAGTTAAGTAAATAAGCTTCCCAACAAATTTGTGATATCTCACTGTGTCAACTAGATGACTATCTTGAAAGAATTTGAATTTGTAATCTGCTTCTATAAGAGTGTTTACAGGTTACATCCTAGTATCCGTATCTCCTCAAGTATGTCAAATGTATACTTCCTTTGAGACACCACAATTCCTTTATTTCATCTAGCTATTTCCATTCCCAAGAAATATTTTAAATGGCCTAGGTCCTTTATTTCAAATTCTTTAGTTAATGAAATTTATAGTGTCTTAATTTCCTTTACATAATTACCTGTGATAATGATATCATCTACATATACAATTAAGATTGCAATGCAACCATCATTAGCAAACTTAAAAAGAATAGTATGATTTGCTTGCCCTTTAGTGTACCTTTGCCTCTTAACAGCTACAATAAGCTTTTCAAACTAAGCTCAAGGAGATTGTTTAAGCCCATAGAATGATTTTTAAGCTCACATATGTTACCTTTATTGTGATCTTCAAACCCTGGTGGAATGGACATGTGTACATCCTCATTTAACTCTCCATTAAGGAAGACATTTTTAACGTCAAGTTAGTGTAGGGCTAGTCTACATTAGCAATAAAAGATAATAGGATTTTTACATAGTTAAGTTTGGCTACAGGAGTAAAAGTATCTTGATATCAATTCCATATATTAGTGTAAATCCTCTTGCCACCAACCTTGCCTTATATCTGTTAATGCTACCATCTGAGTTGTACTTGATATTAAATAACCACTTACATCCAATAGGTTTCTTCCCTTGAGAAAGATCAACCAAATCCCGAGTACCATTCCTTTTTAGAGTGCTTATTTCTTCATTCAGTGTGTTTCTCCATTCATTTTATTTTAATGCCTCATAAATAGTTTGGGGAACTTTACAACTTGACACTTTAGATACGAAAGTTTGGTATGAAATAAAAAGCTTATCATATAAAACAAAATTTCCAATAGGGTGTTTGGTGTTATTTTATACCTTTGCTTAGAGCAATAGGCATGTATAGGCATTCATCTTCATTCAAGTTCACTCTTGAACTTGGGTTAGAGTCATAGACTTGCTCATTTAGTAGGCTAATTTTATCCTCTTGGGTTTTCTTTTGAGAATATAAATAGGATCCTTTTGCTTAGTAAAGTCATCAATATTAGGCTTAAAGTTAGTTTCAAGCTCAGAAATGTTTTCTTTAGTTATGGTTTCATGTGATATGATCATAGGATCAGTGTAGTTTGGAATGACCAAGTCAACTAAGTCAGTGTATAATGTCTGGGATTCCATTTTATGACCATTGGTATCGGGTTCACTGCAAAAAAACTTCATTCCCCAGTTTTAGTCTCTCTTTGAATGGATGTTTTTAGGTAATAGGATTGAGTTTCAAAGAAGGTAACATCTATAGTGATAAAGAAATTTTCTTTGGGTAAGAGAATAACATTTATACCTTTTATTAGTGGTGAAGTGCCCTATAAACACACATTTAATGGCTTTAGGTTCCAACTTATTTTGGTGATAGTGGTGAACAAACACAGTGCAACCAAAGACCTTTAAAGATAAGGAGGAGATAAGGTGGACTTGAGGAAAAAAAATTAGGAGAACATCGTATAGAGTTTGAAAATCAAGGTCTTTCATGGGCATATGATTAACGAGGTAGGTTGATGTCAGAATAGCTTACCCCCAATAGCAACATTTATAACGAACATAAGGGATTGTGCAACTTCAAGAAGGTGTCTATTTTTTGTTTCAGCTATCCCATTTTGTTGTGGGGTATGAATACAAGAGCTTTGATGATGAATCTTATGAGTTGTCAAGTAGGCAATTAGATTGCAATTGAAGTATTCTTTTCCATTATCATTATGAAAAACCTTTATATGAGTTTGGAATTGTGTTTGGATGAGTTAATGGAATTTTTGGAATATGGTTGCAACTTCACCTTTTTATTTCATCAAATATACTCATATAACTTGAGTATGATCATCAACAAAGGTAACAAACTATCGTGAACTAAAGATACCTTTAATCTTGGAGGGACCCCAAATATCACTGTGAATGAGATGGAATGGATGAGTTGGTTTATATTGTTGAGGTGGGTAAGTGTTTTTAGTATGTTTGGCAAGTTTATAGGTTTCACATTGAAAAAACACGTCACTTTTATTAGATACGATTGGGTACATTCTTTTCATACATTGGAAACTGGGATTACCTAACCTATAATACCATAAAATAAGTTGTGATTCTCTACCTCATGGAAGATCCCATGAGGTAGAGTCCAACCACCTCTTTAGTATTGCCAATCATCCTTATGGATGCTAAGTCCTGAAAAAAACAACCATTATACAAAAAATGAGCTTCACATGAAATATCCTTAACTACTTTGTTGACTGATAGCAAGTTTTATGCAAGTTCAGGTACTAATAATACATTTTGAAGTACTAAATTAGGTGAAAGTTTGATTGTACCCAAACCAGTCACATTTGCAAAGGAACCATCAGTAATTTTTATTTTTACAGGTTCATTGCAAGGACTTGAATCATTAAACAGTGATGAATCATTGGCCATATGATCTGATGCTTTAAAATCAACTACCCAAGGAAGATTGCTTAAATTTTTTGTACTCAAAGCCAAAGGAAAAATACCTAATTGTGCAATATTACTAGTTATCATTGTTCCTTTGTTATTTTTGCTTATTGTTATTGTTGTTGTTTTATGAGTAACAAATAGTTTTTGGAGAAGTTCCAATTGGTCACAATTGAAGAGTGAGGTTTCTGGGATGGTTGGAATTTTAGTGGTTGTGATGTAACTTTTAGCATGTCCCTTGGTTTTTAACTTTAAATTAGGAGGTTTGCCATATATCTTCCAACACTTCTTTGTGGGATGGTTGGGTTTGTTGCAATGATCACACCACTTTTTGGGTTTACTTTCACGACCTTTAGGAATAGGACCTTTAGCCATAAGTCCTATGTTTTCAACTTGAGAGTTGCTTGTAAGAATGTTTTGCACAAATTTTTTTTAGCCTTTTCCCTTCTAACTTCAAAGAAAACTTCCTTTAATGAGGGAAGTGGAGTTCTAGCCAAGATCCTCCCATTGAACTAATTAAATTTGCTATTATGACCAATTAGAAATTGATAGATACACTTTATTTCTACCAATTTTTTATAGGCTATTGTATTCGTGGCACATTCCCATGTAATATTTTCCAATGCATCCAGTTGTTGCCAATATTTTGGGATGATGTTGAAATATAAAATCATTGGTCTATCTCCCTATTTCTGCCCTTGGATGAGGCTTTCAATTTCATATGTCTCAGCAACATTTTCTTGGGCTGAATAGGCTTTACGAATAGCCTCCCATATATCATGGATAGTTTTTCATAGAAGAAAATTTTCACCTATTTCAACAACCATAAATTTATTAGCCAAGACATAACAAGATTATTTTTTGCATTCCATACTTTAAATTTTGGATCACCCTTTGTTGGTTGCATAACCTCACTTGTGAGATAATCCTCTTTAACTTTACCGCACACGAACATCAAAATCGATTGGCTCCAGTGGAGGTCATTGAGCTTGTTGAGTTAATGGTTAGTAAGCAACACAGGATTAGAGTCAAAACTCCCTTGGGTGGCTATTTGGATGTGTTATGAGCCTCCTTGTAAATGCTAAGAGGTCTGTGATGCCATCTTTGAATGGGTAGCCCCTGTTTCTTCATTTTGGGCAGTAGTTTGAAGCTTGTATTTTGGCATAATCAAGCCCAATCGGGTTCTGATACCATGAAGAAATGTAGAAAGGAAGATATATGCAAATGTTCTTGTAGGGGAAATTGGCTAAATTCACACATTCATTCCATTGAAAAACATTGGTACACAAGAGAGAAGGGGACAAATTGCCCAAAATGTCTACAAGTAGTTAAGGTACATTTAGAAAAATTACCCACACCTACCTTTAGAAATAAGCATACTAATTAGAAAAAACAAAGCACATGTGAGAAATATGATAAATAAATGATTGCTAACAGTTTAGAATTTGCCTAAATATCTTTTAAAAAGAAAATGTCATTCGAACAATTTCAACCTATAAGTTAGTAGTTACATAAATATTAATTGAAAATTTTGCTTAATATAAAATTTATATTGATTAAAAAAATTTAAATTAAAAAGTATTAAAATCATTATACTAAGTTAAAAACAAGTCATATATCAAAATAAATTATTAATTTACTCACGAATCACTAACAAGTATTGTTTTCTTTCTTTTAATTCCTTCCACTATACTGTAAAAGGATATTAGTTTCCAAATTCTCAAGAATTGGATGCTTTTTGTATATGTGACTTTAATATGGATTTCTTGTTATCCTTGAAATACAATAGGGTATGCTATTGAGCTTAAATTTTAAGATGATGTGGTAGAGGAGTGGACAAAGAGAACAAAAACACAAAGGGTGCTAGCACTGGTACAGAGAGAGAACGAGAGGAATGAGCATAACAAAATTAGAATTATTATTATTATTTTTTTCTTCATAATAGATAGTTAATATTTTAAGGTGATATGGCAGATAAGTGGACAAGTGGTAGATGAGAGATAACATATGTTTCCATATTGACGTTTAACAAGTTGTATCAGTGGTCTTTTGATGATGGCTTAACAAAGGGAACCAAATGAAGGATACATGGCTGAGTGAAGGATAAAAATGGAAATGAGGGGATGAGTGAGGTACCAAAATGGGGTTTTTGTCTAAATCCTGAAAAAGATTTATTATATACCGTGTAGTAAATATAATATGAACAAATATTTCTTTAAGAAGAATGTGATTTACATATATTTTTGAACATATTTTTTTGCTCACAACGTAAATTTGGTCTCCAGACAATATATATAGCACAAAATAGATCAAAGATCCACATCTTTAATTTTTTTTCCTCTTATCAAGAAAACAATAATAAAGCAAAAGCTAAAGGACAAGGATGAGAAAACCTTTTAAAGAAAGTATGACATGGCACTATGGAAGCTTTACATGGAGTAACATATTGTTTTCTTCCTTTTAATTTCTTCCACTATATTGTAAAAGGATATTAGTTTCCAAATTCACAAGAATTGGATACTTTTAGTGTGCTTGATTTTAATATAGATTTTCTATTGTTCTTAAAATATAGTAGGGTGTGCTATTGTGCTTAAAATATAGCAAGGTGTGTTGTGTAGTATTAAACAATATGCAAATTGCTTTAACATATAAAAAATTCATTTACGCTATGTTGCAACCAACACACTCTCCTGTACCCTAAGCACGATAATTTTTAATAGATGTAAAACAAGAGATAAATGACTTTTTGAAGTTGAGGCTTCGAAATTGAAAATTTAAAAGCCTAGAAAATTTGTTTAAGGATCCAACTTTCAAGCCCTAACTCTCACTCCTCATGCCATCATTGGGTACATATTGTATGTTGTTGGAAAGTTAATTTTACAAGCTTTCTTGTGACACAAATTTCACTAAATTTGAATGAGAAACGAAAGAAAAATTGTCATTTAAAATTGGGACCCCGAAATTTTAGTGTAATTATAAAAGTAGTTGTATTAGGTCAATCACTATGTGGCAAATTAAAAAGAAGACAAACAACAATGACGTGTCAAAACATAATGACTATATGTTAACCCAAAATAGTTAATTGTGCTTATGCTTTTAAACCAATATTTTGTAGATTATATATATGAACCTAAAATTCTTTCTAAAATTTTTAGTTTATGCCATCTACTTTTTGTTTCCTAGTAATCCCCATAAATATACTAGTGTGTAAATTTGTTTACTCACACCCTTGTACTTCTTTTATTTTTCAATAACTTTCTCGAATTTCTAATTATACTTGTACTTCCAATTTATGAATTGATTTTCAAGGGGTTATTAAGAAATAAGAAAGTAGAGGGGATTAATGAATAATTTAAAACAAACTTTGGGTTCATTAATAAAAGTGTATAATTATTGGATTTTAAATATAAATTCATCAAATTATTAAAAGTTGGCATATATTCATCTTATTTTGGCACATTATTGCTATGTGTCCATTTGTTATGTAATAATTGCATCAATGCAATTACTTTTATAGTTGTTCCAAAAAATTTACTAGTCATAATTTTTTTTTTTAAATATAGCTATAAAATAAGAATTTTATGTGGTTAATAATTGTAAGAGAATGAAAGAGAAAAAGTAAATAAAACTGAAGGGGAGGCACGAAAAAAAAAAAAATGGTATCAATTGTGTTTGTCTAAGTAACTCTTAATGTTAAATGTTTTGAACAAAATAATTAAATATTTTAATATTAAATTTATACATACTTGATATTTTTGCACTTTAAGTAGTAGAGGACAAAAAAAAAAAAAAAAAAATCACAAGTTCAACCTTATATGCATTGGTGGATATTTTTAGAGCAAAAGATTATTTTCGTCGCTTACTAAATTTTAATTTGGCCACTCACCAATTTTCATTGCCTATTTGATACTCACTTATCAGTTCATTCTTAATTTGTTCTTTTCATATATTTTTATTATTAATTTAGTTTCTCATTCATCATAACAATATTACTTTTGGTCTCTTATGGTCATAAAAATTAATATATTTATTCTCCCTATCTTAATTAGATTTGGATAAAATATGATAACATTTATGTTAGTGATGGACCAAATTTAGAATAGATTAATATGTGAAAGACTAAATTAAAAATAAAAATTAATGAGGAACTAATTTAAAAATTAACTTAGACAGAAGGGGTTAAAATAATATTTTACCCAATATTTGTAGTTTAGTTTTAAGTTTGGCTCTGGTTAAAATTCCTGTTCCATTTACTAACACATTTATTTAGAGAATATTTTTATTTGAGTCCCCCTTCCTCTTATTTTCACTTTGATACCCTATTTCTTTGAAAGTTTAAATTGGTCCCACGGCTATGTCCAAACTTTTTGACATATTCAGCATTTAACTATCCATATCAGACGTCAATAGAAGGCGAGATAACGGAAGAACCAAATGGAGAGGTTTAGCTCAGTGCAACACCAATTTAAACTTTTCAAGAAGTGATGAACCAAAATGAAAATAAGAGGAGAAGTGGCGGTTGCCTTGGTGTTCCCGCCATAGTTTTCCTTCGTCTCTCTTTAAGCCATTGTACCCACACACACAGCCTCTCCCTCTCCAGTTTCAACAAAATGTGCCAAGGTAAAGAGCTAGCTACACTAACAACAAAGAAATCTGATTGCGATTCTTCTTCCATTTTGGCCAACAGCAACAATTTCAAGGTACATATTATTTCAATCTTTCAATGATGCTTACCCATTTTCCCTATTTGCATTTAAATCGAATTTCCTATTTTCGTTGCACTTGCTTCTGAATTGCTACTGAATAGGATCCCAAAATCTTTCCTTGTCTTTAGTTAGCTAATTCCATACTATATAATGTGTGATTATTTATGTTGCCCGGCATTATATATCTTGCTGTACTTCTGTGTTCCTAGGGTTTATGGCTGCTTTTCTTTAGTGTGAAGTAGTTTTTACCTCCGTCTGAGTTTGATCACTTGGTTTCATTTATGTACTTAGTAATTGGGGATTATGTAACAGGGATAACACTAGATATTTTCATGGGATCATGACGTGTTGCCTGTTATATGGTATGGGAATTTTTAGTTTCAAGCAAAAAGCTAACGAAGATAGTTAAGAGAATTACCTATCCAAATTCATTAGGTATTGTCCTTTGGAGGAATAAAATTCTATTCAATTTGTTGCTCTTCACTGACTGAGGGTTTCAAACAACAA
Source organism: Delonix regia (assembly GCA_037074485.1). NCBI lineage: Eukaryota > Viridiplantae > Streptophyta > Magnoliopsida > Fabales > Fabaceae > Delonix > Delonix regia. Next base: position 13,509,761 of record CM073459.1, read on the forward strand.
TTTAATGTTGTCACCATTGGATTTCTGTGACATGGTGTCTCATAGTGCATTGAAATTTAGCTAAAACTTCTATAAATAATTTTTTTAATGGGTTGATCTGATGGGAACTCCGAAGTCTAGCTTCAAATTTTATAAACAAGCTTTTTTATGGGTTGATAATAAGTGCAGGGAAACAAATTTCAATATTGCTGCATAAACCTAAAATGCAATAGTTTAATAATAATAATAATAGAGATAATATTATCATACAAGATTTAAAGCATAAGCTATTGTTTGGCTTGGAAGGATGGAGGAAGATTTTGTAGTATAGGATGTAGCAGACATACGTCTAATTCTCAGACATGTGCGTATAGAACTGATGCTCATTCCGTGTATGAGCAAACTCAATTGCCCACCTTTGAGCCAATTCTCACTCTTTGGCCCTTGTCTTTCTTATTTACATAGTCAATCTTTGCCTCCCTATTCAAAAGCCATCAATTGGAACACAACCCATAGTTTTGTTCGAACAAATCCACTCCTTTCTCTCTTAGAAAGATGCAAACCCTTTATCCAGTTAAAGCAAATCCAAGCACAAATGATCCTAACAGGATTGATATATAATGGCTTAGCTGCAAGTCACCTTATTGCTTTCTGAGCTCTCTCAGAATCACAAATTCTTGACTATTGCACAAAAATCCTCTATGACACACAACATCCAAATGTTTTTTCATGGAATGTGACAATTAGGGGATATTTAGAGAGTGGGAACTTTGAAGAAGCTCTTCTGTTGTACAAGAGAATGTTACAATATAGTATGTTGAGACCAGATAATCATACTCACCCTTTCTTACTTAAAGCATGTTCTTGTTAATCTCTTTATTTTGTGGGTCTTTCCCTTCTTGGACATGTATTGAAGTTTGGTTTTGAATTTGATATATTTGTTCACAATACATTAATCACTATGCTACTATCATATGGAGAGTTACAGACAGCATATAATGTATTTAATAAATGCTGTGTGAGAGACCTGGTAACTTGGAATTGTTTGACTAGTGGGTGTGTTAAAAGAGGGCTAGCAAAAGAGGCATTAGATTTTTATTGGGAAATGGAGGTTGAGAAAGTGAAGCCAAATGAGATTACAATGATTGGGATGGCTTCCTCTTGTTCCCAGTTGCTGGATTTGAATCTTGGCAGAAAATTTCATCAGTACATCTAAGAACATGGGCTTAGTTTGACAATTCCACTGCCTAATGTACTTATGGACATGTATGTGAGGTGTGGAGACCTTATGGCAACACAAGTTTTGTCTGATTACATGGCACAGAAGACCCTTGTCTCATGGACTACAATGGTTTTGGATATGCCATATTAGGTTTCCTGGACACTGCTCAGGGACTTTTACATGAAATTCCAGAAAAGAATGGAATGCAATAATTAGTGGTTGTGTCAAAGCCAAGCACAGTAAAGAAGACTTGGCTCTATTCCATGAAATGCAAGTTAGTAATATAAAACTTGATGAAGTAACCATGGTTAACTGCTTGTTAGCATGCTCACAACTGGGAGCACTTGATGTTGGAATATGACTTCACCATTATATTAAAAGACACAATTCTTCTATAGATGTTGCCTTGGGAACTGCACTTGTTGACATGTATGCCAAGTGTGGAAATATTGCAAAGGCTCTCGAGGTTTTCCAAGAGATGCCACAAAGAAATCGTTTGACTTGGACAGCCATTATATGTGGTTTAGCACTTCACAGGAATGCTCATGGTGCTATGCCCCATTTCTCAGAAATGATTTGTTGTGGGTTAATGCCTGATTGAATAGAGGGTGGCTTTGAAGCTTCTTGAGTTGGATCCTTAGGATAGTGGAACCTATGTTTTGCTTGCTAGCATGTATGGAGAAGTAGGAATGTGGAAAGAGACAAGGCATGTAAGGAAACTAATGAAAGAGAGAGGAGCGGAGAAGACTCCTGGTTGTAGCTCTATTGAGGTCAATGGCATTGTACATGAGTTTGTTGTGAGGGATGCATCACATCTACTATTTGAACAGATTTGTGAATGCTTGGTTTCATTAACAAAACAAATGGAGCTTCTTGATTTTAGACCTGATTTTCCTGCCTTTTGAGATAAACTTTCTTCTTAAACTTTTCAGACTGTAGTCTTTCATCATTTATCTATTTACTTTTCGCTTGAGAGTCTGAACCTGTCTTCAATTTGTCCAGAGCTTTATAGGATAAAATGTGTCTGTGTATGACTAACATGAAGCCCTATCCCTCCAATTCTATGTCCACTCTCTTGGTTCTCTGGTCAAATGTCGGACTTATCCTCTTCGCCTGTATGGATTTCGTTATGGTGCAGAGTTCAGATGAAGACTTCATTTCTTCCCCTGATGCAGTGTTATGTCAAGACACCTGCCACTATGTTAACTCATGTGAAATTTGTTGTACATAGCATGGATGTCATCAGTCAGATCAATTTCTTTGAAGTGCACTGGGTTTACTTTCTCCCACCATTGCAAAATGCATAGGGATAATTTCCCATTTTGATTTTCTCTTCGCACTGGCAATCCCTTTTGAGCCCTTCTAGACTGATTATTATATTCTATACTAAAAATGTGGAGAATCCAAGCTTAATGGTAGGGGTGATGGAGATCAATTGGCATGCTAGATTGGAAGTTGATTTGTGGAATAAGCAAACTTTTTTTATTTTCACATGCTTTTGCTTTTAGTTTTTCTCCTTGCTGTCTCTTCCTCATTTTATGATGCTCAAGTTTCTTACTTTGTGGCCTCCAACCGTGTTCGAGTTGGTTACCATTACAATACTATAACAAGGTCAATATAGCACGTGTCAACTGTCGAGGCCAATGGTATTATCAAAATGTTTTGTGCTTCAATGTTTGATTAAACAGTTCTTGTCATGTAGTTTTGGTATCCCTAGCAATGTTTACCCCAGCCATATCAGAATGTGTGAGGGAGCCTTGATAAAGAATTTAGAGTTGTCCTGTCATATCCTAGTTCTGTTCCAGAAATGGGAACGAATAAGATAATCATGAGCCCAAAGACATAATGCATACAATGTGGCCCATGAACTTTAATGTTGTATTAGAAACCATATGATCATTGACACTTCTTGACTTATTTCTGTGCGTTGATATGATACCAGATTCTTGTCTTAAGACAATTTATATTTTTAATTTATTCATTTTATCTTCCCTGTATTGTTTTTCTTTAGTTATTACTTTAGTTGATATGAACTTTAATGTTTTTTGTTTTTTTACTGCTGCTAGATATTACCCGTGTATAAATTAACATTTAGTTATTCTTAATCTTGGGCTCAGATCTAAGTAGTAAGGGGAAATTTAGCAGCGTCAATTTTGGTTCTCAACATGGACAAGAGCAATCTAATACTGGAGTCGGTAAGTTCTCTACAAATCCCTACAAAAGCAAACAACAATGAAATGGTAAAGAACCTGAAATCCTTTTTTTGCTGTCACTCTTACTACTTTTACCAGTGAATTACTTTGAGTCATTGAGTTTTACTGACATCTATTTGTAACGCAAGGCTTCTCACATGATCACCCTCACAGCAAACAATCCCTCCGAGATTCACCTACAAATGATGAAGAAGGTTTTACTTTTCAACACAAATCTCTTCTATGAAGTCCGTTTTATTCACTGGTATTTTTCTTCATTATTTTTCCTTTAGGTCCTAAACAGCTTCTCTCTCTCTCTCTCTCTCTCTCTCTCTCTCTCTCTCCCCGAGTGCTGGGAGCTGAAACTGCATCCTCCACTTAGAAAAATGTGCATTTTGCTTTCAGGACGTGATACCACGTTTCAGGCATATTGAAATTTTGATTATTTGGTGGACTAAATTGCTTCTATTTGAGGTCCAAGTTACTCTTGGCTAAGTCTAAAACAGCATTCCTCTCTCTCTCTCTCTCTCTCTCTCTCTCTCTCTCACTCTGTGTGTGTGTGTGTGTGTGTAGGGGGGGGGGGGGGGGGGTCATCCGTAGATAAATTTTGTACTCTCTCTGTGGGAGCTAAAATTGCATCCTTGCAAATTTTTGCACTCTCTCTCATTCTTTTCATTTTTAATCTTAATTTTTTTTTATCTTTTTTTAAAAAAATAATTTTTCAAAAAAATGTTTTTTAATAAAAATGGGAGGTGACTTGGCTAGTTATTAAGGTTGGGTCTCAAAACTTATTCAAACATATATCACAACCTTACTTAAATTAATTTTTATAGAATTATAATTTTGTCATTAAGAAAAACAATTTTGATAAACAAGGCAAAACATTTAAAACTTGTTCTTATTTTTTTTATTCTAAAAAACACTTTTCTGTTTTTAAATTTTTTAGAACAATTAATAAAAAACATATTACCAAACAAGGTATTTTGGTTCTTTTATTTTTAAAAATGAAAAATTGCTTTTAAAAACAACATTCAAACAAGGCCTAACTTGGTTTTACATATTAAAACACATTAATCATATTAGTTTTCCATTTTCTTCTCTACACAAATCAAAGACATGAACCTAATGAATAAGCTTTCTACCCCTTTACGGACTACGTGTTTTTTATTCATCTCAATTATTTATTATCACTTTTATAAATAATTTCTTTTTCTTGTAATATTAATTTATTCCCCTCTATAATTTTAATATTTTTTTTATTATTATTTCTTTATGCATATGTTTTGATTGAGGTAATTTTAAAAAACTTTATTCTATTATCATATTTTTTAGTCCATGCATACATAAGCACACAAGCACAAAGACTTGAACGATTTCATTTCCTCATTTTAGCTTTGTTTTTATTTTCAATCTTATTTTCTAATTATGTGAGTTCTTATAATGAATATTAATAATCTCAAAAATACTATTTTTAGAAAAATAGATTAATAGAAAATAGAGAACAATAAGAGAGCAAGAAAGAGAGATTAATTTGATTTTACAAAGTAAAGTTTACAATTTAGCATTGGAAATTAATGGGCAAAAGGTATTTGAATGAGTTTAGGTGACATTGGTTTTTTATACTTTTACGGGCTTTGATCCCTATATTGGATACGTTGGCTTTAGGTCATGGTTTTTGTCCTTGTAAATATTTTATTTTATTTTAAAATTATATTATATTTTTTGGTAAATATTCCAGGTGAATTATTTATTTCTATTTATGTAAATATTTCTGTTTTCTTGTAAATATTCTATTTATGTGTTACTTTCTTTTATTTTATTCCTTTATGTATATGTGTATGTGAATAAAGAAAAATAAAAATTTCAAAAGCACTATTTTCAATAAAATAAATGAATTGGAAATTTAAAATTAAGAGAGGAGATATTAACATGGTTTTACATATTGACATGCATCAATCAATTTTTTTTTCTAAATTACTTTATTATTTTCTTCTCTTCCCAAAAGTTAAAAATATTAACCCAATAATGACATTAGTTATCTATATATTTACAAATTACGTGAATTTTCATCTCTATTTTAAGATATTGAAGCTCTATGTCATCTTCTTAGATTGAGCTCAACCTTGTAAATGTTTTAATTTTCTTTTTAGTAATTACATTATTTATGTTTATTTTGCTTCCTTATCATATTTTTTACTCCATACATATATATTCACACAAGCACATGGACTTGAATGATTTTATTTTCTCAATTTATCTGTGATTTTGTTATTAATCTTATTTTCTTGTCATATGCAATCTTATGATGACAAGTAATTTTTTTCTAAAAAAAATAACATTTTCAAATAAATTAATAAATAATGGAAAATAAAAAAAATTAAGAGGACAAGAAAGAGAGATTAACTAGATTTTACAAATTAAAGTTTACACTTTAGCATGAGAAATTAACCTGGTGAGAGGTATATGAACTAGTACAAGTGAGATAAGTTTTCTACTATTTTACATATTACATGAGCTTTGATTCCTTATTTGGGTATCATAGATAACTTTCCTAGTCAATCCCGTTTGTGTAAATATTTTTTTTTTAGTAATTATATTATTTTTCTTTGTGAATATTTCAAGTCAATTGTTTATTTCTATTTTTGTAAATATTACTGTTTCCTTGTAAATTTTGATTTCTTTCGCTCTATACTATAATTTTTATTGTTATAATTTTTTGTTTTATTTCGTAAATATTTTATTTATTACCCTTTTGAAAATATTCTTTTTATGCATTACTCTGTTTTATTATATTCCATTATGCATCACTGTATTTATATCAAGAAAAATAAAAATAAAAAATTTTAAAAAATAATAATAAATTGAAAAGTGAAAAAATTAGGAGAGAATAGATTAACATGATTTTATAAATTAAAACACATCATCTAATTATTTTATCGTGAAGTTACTTTTAGGGGACGTAAGTTCTAAGTCATATTTTTAGGTCAAATTTAACTATGTAAAAATATTATTTTTTTCTTTTAATAATTAAATTATTTTTTTGTGTGAATATTTTATCTCAATCATTTATTTTTAATTTTGTAAATATTTCCTCTTTCTTGTAAATATTGATTTATTTCCCACAATATTATTATTATTATTTGTTTGATTTGGTAATTATTTTATTTTTTATTCTTTTGTAAATATTTCTTTTATTTATTACTTTCTTATATTTTGTTCCTTTATGCACATGTTACTTTCCGGCTACGGCGAGTGCGCCTAGTGGTAACGATGTTTGAAATTGTTCCTCTCATCTTCCAAGGTGTTGAGTCTATTTCTTTCTTCAAACAACTTTGTTTATTGGGTATCAAACTAGGATTTCTAATTTTTTCTTTGATGTCTCACTTTATTAAAAATAAAAAAAATAAAAAAATTCCCATATATTAAGGATACACTCCTTAAAAAATGTACATTCAAATACTATGATTTACTAATTAAACTAATCCCTTAAAAAAATTACATGCTTGCCAATGTATTTTTGAAAACAATGGTGCATCTTAAAAAGTTTATATTAAAAAGATATTATAATAAATAAAAAAAAAAGAGAGAGAAAGCAATAACGTGAACTTTTAAAATTTCTTTTATGATTCAATTGCCTACGTGATAGTTGTTCTATGATTAATTAAAATTTAATACAAAATTTCAAATACCTAATAATCCAAATTAATAATAAAATACTTAACTTTAGCATATTGGGGTCCAAACTTTTGTAAATATTTTTTTATGTGTTATTCTCTTTTATTTATATTTGTATTCATATAAAGAAAAATACAAATTTCAAAAGCACTATTTTCAATAAAATAAAAGAATTGGAAAGACTTAAACTTACAAGGTGAGATTAACATAGTAATAAAGATTAAAATGCATCAGTCAATTATTTTTTTTGTGAAATTACTTTATCATTTTCTTCTTTCCCCAAAAAAAAAAAAAAACACTAACCAGTGACATTAGTTCACTATACCTTTACAAACCACTTGGACTGTTTCTTTTTAAAAAAAAAATTTTTTTGGGCATCATAAACCATATGGACTTTAATATCTATTTTAGAGTATTTAGGTCTTAGGTAACTTTCCTAAATAAACTCCAACCTTGTAAATATATATATATATATATATATATTGATTTTAGTAGTTACATTATTTTTCTTTATTTTACTTCCTTATCATATTTTTTTATTCCATGCATACATCCATACACAAGCACATAGACTTAAATGATTTTATTTTCTCAATGTACCTTTGATTTTTTTTTTTTAATCTTATTTTCTTGTCATATGCAATCTTATGAAGAAAAATAAAAATTTTAAAAATACTATTTTCAAAGATTAACTTGGTTTTAGGAAAGCAAGAAATAAAGATGAACTTAGTTTTACAAATTAAAGTTTACACTTTACCATGAAAAATTAAATTGGCAAGAGGTATATGAATGAGTTCAGGCAATATTAGTTTTCTACCATTTTACGAATTACATGGGCTTTAATATCTAATTTTGGGTATATAGGCTTAGGTCACTTTTTTAAGTAAAGTTTGCCATGTAAATATTTTATTTTTTCTTTGAGTGATTACATTTTATATCTTTGTAAATATTCTAAGTTAATTGTTTATTTATAATTTAGTAAATATTTCTATTTCCTTGTAAATTTTGATTTCTTTCCTCTATATTATTATTTTTATTGTTATTAGTTCTTGTTTGATTTTGTAAATAATTTATTTATTACTCTTTTGTAAGTATTCTTTTGCATGTATTACATTCTTTTGTTTTATACATTATGTATATGTGTATTCATATGAAGAAAAATAAACATTTGAAAAATAATTTTTTTTAAAAAAAATAAATGAATTGAAAAGTTAGGAATTCGGAAAGTATAATGATTTTACAAATTAAAACACATCAACCAATTATTTATTTATTTATTTTTGTGAAATTACTTTTACAGGACATAGATTTTAAGTCAACTTCCTAGATATGTCCAACCCTATATGTTGATTTTCCTTTTAGTAATTAATTTTTTTTTTTGTAAATATTCCATGACAAGTAATTATTTAAAACTATGTAAATATTTCCTCATTCTTGTAAATATTAATTTCTTTCCTCCAATATTATTATTATTATTATCATCATCATTATTATATTATTTATTTGATTTTATAAATATTTTATTTTTTATGCTTTTATAATTATTTCTATGATGAGTTATTTTTTCTACTTTACTCATTTATGCGTACATATCTTTCGTGCTAAAGTCAGGGCGCCTAGCGGTAGTGATGCTTGAAATTGGTTCTTCCATCTTTCAAAGTGGCGAAACTCTTATTTCTTCCCTCAAATAAATTTGTTTCATGTGTGTCATATTAGGTTCTTTGATTCGCACTTTATCAAAAAAAAAAAAAAAACCAGACTTCCCATATATTAAGGATACACTCCTGAGAAAATATACATCCAAATACTATTATTTATGAATTAAGTTCATCCCTTAAAAAATTACATGCTTATCAATGTATTTTTAAAAAAGACGCTGCATCTTAAAAAGTTTATATAAGAACAGATACTATAATAATAAAATCTCAAATATCTCAAATAGCCACTGTTGTGACCCCTCTTTTTTATTCTTATTATTATAATTATTATTTACTTAATTTTTATTTTTTTCTTTTTCTGCTCTTAAGTTCCTTTGAGTTAAGCGAGCGCACACGTTTTGACCAAAAACTGGAGCCCAACGGGAATACAATACAGTCAAATTATTAGGTCCAAATATACCCGTTGTTCTGTTCACGCTCTTCTCTCTATTTCCTCAACGGTACTCTTCCAAATTGCTATTTTCAAAATGCTTCGGCCCTTCATCTCCTCTGATGACAATCATCGACGGTGACGCATTGAGTTTCCGGCAGGGCATTGGTTGAAGTCGAGACGCTGGCGATCTTGACTTTCTGGTTTGTTGTTCTTCTTTTCTGGTCTTTTAGGGTTCATGTTATATATAATTTTTTTAGGAAGGGTAGAGTCCAGAAAAGAATCTCAGGGACTGTAAAATTAGATAAGCTGTTTGAAGTAAATTTGAAAAACCCATTGTCTTCCTGTCGATGAATACAGGGTCGATGCAGTAATTATAAATATCACTTTCAAGTAGCTGTGAGTTACTGATCCAAGTAATCGAGAAATTATTTAGAAACAAAAGCAAGAGAGGTTTTTTTTTTTTTTTTGGTAATTGTATTGAGAAAGCTATGTTTCATATGATGATTTTCGCAGAAGCAAGGACAGATTTTGGCACATCCTAGTTATGCTATGTTGCGTGGTGGTTAAAGCATCTTTGCCTCCAATTAAAATAAAAACTCAATCTTCTGCAGACATATCTTGTAAGCTATGTCTTATTTTCAGATTCTCTGTTGCGTACATTCCCCCATGCCCATCCTCTTGATTTCTTTTGTAATTTTATTTATGAGGTTAATGTTAGATTATCTGTAAATTAATGGATTTAGTATCACCGACCTAGGTTAGAGTAGTTTTGTTTATAATAAGGGGGAGTTATATGGGAATAAAGGGACAGAAACTTAAACATAGGATTAGGAAGGGGGAGGATTATATTAAGTAGTTGGCACAACGTATTAATTTGTTAGATACCTTAGGTCTTATCACCATCTGCCTATTGAAATCCATACTGTTATGGACATATTTTTTTACGGGAATAAAATGTGTATAAATTCTGAGTAACCTCGATAAAATTTTATTTTAAACTTTAAATCGTCACTTAACGGGATTTTGATGTGACTTATATGAAATGGGTGCAAGCCACTCTAGTAATTATCGCATAATCTTCATTTGATAGGAAATTGAAATTATGCTGGATAATATCGCCATTTTGAATATTCAGAATCATGTCATAAAATAGTGTAATTATGATCTACTCCTTGCTGTTAGTATGATTGAGAGGTGGCAGCCTTTCTAATGTTCTTGTGGCTACTGTACAATTATATGAAATGGGTGTGCACGCTACTGTACTAACAATTGCATAATCTTCATTTGATAGGAAATTGGAATTACGCTGGATAATATCACCTATTTGAATATTCAGAATCATGTCATAAAACAGTGTAACTATGATCTACTCCTTGCAATTAGTACGCTTGAGAGGTGGCAGCCTTTCTAATGTTCTGGTGGCTATTGGTTAATGCATCTTTGTTTTCCTTCTTCACCCCCTTCTCTCTTTTTAGATCATGCATACACAAAAGCAATTTATTCTTCTTTTTTGTGCTCTTTTTTAAATATTTTTTTTCTCTCAATTGTTGGGTCATGACTCTTTCTATCCTTTTTCTTGATCACTTAGACTACCGTTTCAGCTGAGGTTCATTTGCAATTGAGAGTTTCTCTTGTCGTTCTTCATCTTGAAGTCCTATTTGTCGACAACTGATAATAATTTTATAAAGAATATATAGTCCTGGTGATATCAGAGTCTCTGCGGCATTGAGTATCCCTTGTTTGCTTTATATCTGTCTAACGATAACTATGTTGGAATATTTGGAGCAATTTTCCTTTTTAGATTGTCTAGCCAGAATCTAGCATTTATTTATAAGTGTCCTAGCACTTTTTATGGTAATCTTCATTGTAGGAATTATTACTTTTCATAATTCCCCACTTTAAGTGAGATTTTATCATTTTTGTGAATAGTTTTGTAATTTTTATTTGTATATGTTGCTATTCACTCTCATTTACTGATGGTCTCTTCATCATTGTCCTTATGCTTGTTTTTATTACTTCATCTCTATTTCTTAAGCCGCTGGATTTATTTACTTTCATCATTGAAATGTTTATTTACTTATATATTATCTATTTGTATATCTTGTATTAATATATTACAGTGTGGACTGAGACGGCTGAGATGTTATTGAACAGTTATTGAGGTGAAAACTTCCGTCCCAATACACTGTAAGCTTTGGCCCTTCGTTTCATGCTTATTTTGTGTTTGTGGGAGAATTTAGTGTTTGCTTCAATTAGTCTAACGTGATTTTGGGTCAATTAGATTTTTAAAATTAATTTTAGTTAAATATAATTTGTTTCATTATAATTTATGTTTTAAAATTTTTATTTGAAAATTAATTTTTTATTAGCCATTTATTCAACGCAAAAGTAATTATTTTTTTATTTTTGTGCACACAGAAGTTTGGAGGGTAAAATTAATTTTATGAAAGATCAAACATCAAACCAAATAACAATATTTGCAAGATAAACTTTCATTTTAACGTACAAATGGGCTTTTGGACATCTCAAATGTTAAACCAAATATAATATTAGTATATTTACTTCTATAGTCCTTATCTTTTTATTGTCAATCTTATTTCCTTGTTATCCCCATTATTAAAAAGAAAAATAAAAACGTAAAAAAAATTACTAGTTTTAGAAAAATGCATAAAAAATTAAAAAGAAATATTAAAATAGTTTTACAAATTAAGTTTTACACTTTAGCATGGGAAAGTAACTTAACAACAAAAGTAAGTGTCTTAGTCTTTTTTCTTTTTTGATAGAATTTGAATGAGTTCCACACACAAGACTTAAGTGATTTTATTTCCTCATTTTTTCTTTATTTTTGTTTTGAATATTATTTTTTTGTCATGTACGTTATTACAAAGAAAAATAACAATTTTAAAAAACAAATTCATGAAAGACAGGGGAGAAAATTAGGCTTTTGATCCCTAAAATTATAAAACGCAACCCCAGGCAACCTTTTGAAAACTGACGTCATTAGGTTAGTGTCTTTTACTTTTGTTGAGAGAAGAAAGTGCAAAAGTAATTTATCCAAAAAAAAAAGAGACTATTCTATCCAAATTTTCTCCCTCTTTAATTTCTTTTGAAAATAATATTTTTTTTTTATTTTTAATTTTTATAAGAAAGCACATGACATTAATATAAGATTGACAATAAAAACAAAGATAAAATGAGAAATAAAAATTATTCAAGTATGTATAGTTGTGTGTGAATTCACTTTTCTATATAAAAATGCATATGACAACAAAATAATATTGGAAATAAAAACAATGAATAAATAAATAAAATCTTGCAAATAGTCGAGATGTTTAATAATCTCTTATATTATTTTCTACTCCAACTAATGTATGATCTGTTAAAGGATTTCTATCCTTAGCGGATACATTACATGGACATTACTGTAGAAAGATATCAACTAGAGTTGGAAACTTTTCCTTTCAATAACTTGCAAGAAAGTTCGAGTACATAGTCATACAATTACGTTTTTAACTTTCGAGTTTCTGACTGTATGATTATTTTGCTATTTGATATTAATAGCGTAAGCTTGATAATGTAAGCTATTTTTAAAGAGCATGTAGAATTAATAGCTTGTTTCGTTGTTGTTTTAAAAAATAGTCTTTAGTTTTTAGGATAAAAAACACAAACATACTTGTTACGTAATTTGGTTTTTATTAGCTGTTCTAAAAAAACTAAAAAATAGAAGAGTGTTTAAGAATTAAGAAACAAGAACAGTTTTTAGATTTTTTTTCCTTCTTTCTCAAAATTGTTTTTATTATTGGCAAAATGTAATTATGTAAAAAAGAGATTTAGGTGAAATTGTAGGTTGAGTTTGAACAATATTTGAGATCCAATTGAACTAGTTAGTAATTGGCTGATCAGATCACTTTTTTTTTTCTTTTAAAAAAAGAAATAACATTTTATTAAGAAAAATAAAAAAATTAAGATTTAGAATAAAAATATTAGCTTGATTAAATTGTATACGTGCTCTCATACACATACCTATATTTTGAACAATATTTGAGATCCAACCGATCTAGTTAGTAATTGGCCGGATCACCTTTTTTTTTTTTTAAACAAGAAAGAAATAACATTTTATTAAGAAAAATAAAAATATTAAGATTTAAAATAAAAATATTAACTTGATTAAACTACATACGTGCTTTCACACAAATACCTATATATTAAACATGTTACACAAATATGCACACATGCACCCACACATTCAAATACAAATACATCTATAATAATTTGCTATATACACGTACATACATATACATGTGCATACATAGGTGTATATATATATATACCAAATATGTAACACACATAAATAGATTAACTATGTAGCATAAATGCACACTCCTACATGCACAAACCAGTGAGGATCTAAGCATCCTAGCCTATGATTACATAATACTAAAATATTATCAACTAGTACCTTGGTCTACTTAAGGAAATTGAACTTTAAAAGCTTTCTACCTCCAAACCATCAACGGACAAGGTTAATGATGCAAAGAACTCAAAGAGGAGCAGAGAAATTAAGTGCTTCAAATGTCTTGGTTTTGGACACATTGCTTCTGAATGTCCAAATCGAAGAGTAATGATTGTTCGAAGAGCACAAGGGAAAATTGAAAGTGAAGATGAAACAGAAACTGGATAGGAAGATGACGAGCGCATTATCGAGTATCCAGATGAAAGGGAGTTACTTGTAGTTCGACGAATTTTGAACTCATAAGCTAAGGTAGAAGATGATCAATGTGAGAACATATTCCATACTAGGTGTACAATTGGTGGAAAGGTTTGTGGTGTCATTATTGATGGAGGTAGCTATACTAATGTTGCTTCAACAACATTAGTGGATAAATTAAACTTGAAGACCATAAAGCACCCTCGTCCATATAAGCTACAATGGTTGAGGGACCAAGGAGAAATTCAAGTTACTAAACAAGTTCAGGTACCATTTTCTATTGGCAAGTCGTACAAAGATGAAGTCGTATGTGATGTGGTACTAATGAATATCGGTCATTTGCTTTTGGGAAGACCTTGGCAATATGATAGTAGAGCCATTTATGATGGGTTCAAAAACACCTATTATGTTACCAAGGGTGGGACGAAGATTGTCCTAGCACCCCTTAGTCCTTAACAAGTTCTACAAGATCAGCTAGCAAAGAAAAAGAAAAAGGAGAACTTATTTGCAACTAAAGGAGAAGTTGAGAGAGCTTTGCATTCAACTAATCCAATATTGATGTTAATAGTGAAGGAAGTTATGCCAACAGAGGTAGGTTCTATACCTCCGCTGATTGAGAAGTTAGTAAAAGAATTCGTTGACTTGTTTCCAGATGAGATGCCGAAGGGATTACCACCAATTAGGGGGATTGAGCATCAAATTAATCTCATTCTAGGTGCTACTTTGCCCAATAGACCGGCCTACCGATGTAATCCAGATGAGGTCAAGAAGTTACAACGTCAAGTAAATGAGTTACTAGAGAAAGGCTTTGTGAGAGAGTCAATGAGCCGTTGTTCAGTACCAACTTTGTTTGTGCCAAAGAAGGATGGAACTATGAGGATATACGTAGACAGCCGAGCCATAAACAAAATCACAGTGAAGCATGGGTATCCTATCCCTAGGCTTGATGACATACTTGACGAACTACATGGCTCTACAATCTTTTCAAAGATTGATCTTAGGAGCAGGTATCATCAGATTCGAATGAAGGAAGGAGATGAGTGAAAGATAACCTTCAAGACGAAGCATGGGTTGTATGAATGGATGGTTATGCCATTTGGTTTGTCAAATACCCCAAGCACCTTCATGCGTTTAATGAACCATGTCTTACAGAATTTTATTGGAGATTTTGTTGTGGTTTATTTTGATGACATTATGATTTATAGCAAATATTAGAAAAAGCATGGAGAGCATCTGAGGAGGGTCTTTGAAGTATTGCGAAAAGAACAATTAATTGGCAATCTAAAAAAGTGTCAATTCTGCCAAGATCGAGTTATTTTTCTTGGGTTTGTGATTAGTTGGTATGGAGTTAAAGTTGATCCAGATAAAGTTAAAGCTATCAAGGAATGACCTATTCCTACAAATATTTCTGAGGTGAGAAGTTTTCATGGATTAACATCCTTTTATAAAAGATTTGTGCTGAATTTCAATACTATTCTAGCACCTTTGACTAATTGCATCAAAGGGAGTGGTAACTTTAAATGGAGTGTGGTGGCCCAACGAAGTTTTGATATCATTAAAGAGAAGTTGTGTTCAACACCAACTCTTGCACTCCCTGATTTCTCTAAAACTTTTGAGATTGAGTGTGATGCATCAGGTATTAGAATTGGAGCAGTTCTTATGAAAGAGAAGCATCCCGTTGCTTATTTTAGGGAGAAGTTGAATGGGGCAACTCTGAACTATTCAACTTACAACAAAGAGTTTTATGCATTGGTCAGAGCCTTACAAAATTTGAAACATTACTTGTTACCCAAGAAGTTTGTTATTCATACCGATTATAAGTCATTAAAATATTTGAAAGGGCAAACCAAGTTAAACAAGTGACATGTTAAATGGGCGGAGTTTCTAGAGGCTTTTCCCTACATCATCAAATATTAAAAAGGAGCAACGAATGTGGTTGCAGATGCCTTATCTTGAAGATATGCTTTAATCTCATTAATGAATGTCAAGTTAATGGGATTCGAGTTAATGAAGGCCCCATATGTAGAAGATCCTAATTTTTCTACTATATATTAGGCATGTAAAACAAGTGCTACTAACAATTTCTATAAGCATGAGGAATTCTTGTTCAAAGGTTCCAAACTTTGTATTCCCAATTGCTCTGTTAAAGAATTATTAGTAAGAAAAGTTCATGGGGGAGGTTTGGTAAGACACTTTGGTGAAAAGAAGACATTAGAGATGATTAAGGAACACTTCTTTTGGCCAAGGATGATCAAAGATATGCATCGAGTGGTGGGAAGATGTGCAACTTGCAAGAAAACAAAAAGCAAAGAGGCTGCATATGGTTTGTATATGCTATTACTAGTTCCTGTTCAAGTTGAACAAGAGGCCAACTTAGGCCAAAGAGCTCCATCTGAGCCGATTACACGTTCTATAGCCAAGAAGATTCAGGTCATGGTTGTCCAGCAATTCAAAATGGAATCAACCCATTTAGGATCCAAGCCCAATTTCTATATGGAGCCCAAGTTTGAGTGGGCCAATTTGATCATGTACTATAATGAATAAATTGTAAAAAGTCAATTATGCATGTGATGAATGCATGTGATAAAAGTTGAAATAAGTATTGGTTAAAGTCTAAGTTAGGTGATCTACATTAGATGAAAAGTCTATGTTAGGTGGATTTCTATGCATGTTTTTTCAAATTAGGTGAGAATTAGATAAATCTTAGACTTATGCATGAGAGTTGTTCTTGGTTATAAATATAGAAGTTATCAATGAGAAATGCAACCTTGAATACTCTGAAAATTGGCTTAGCCTCTTATATGCGAATTTCTTATCTAAGTTTTCTAAACTTAGTGGCGAAATTATCCCTTATTCTTTTCACTCTCCCTCTTCTATTCTAGAGTGTGGCGAATCAAACCTAGTATTCTTGAGTGTGGTGTGCAAACTTATCATTCGAGATTGCTAGTTGTTCTATTTTTTCTTCTTTTCATTTACTTGAAGCATATCATGTTACCTATGACATCTTAGATTGCACCAACAACTGGATTCACATTTCAATGCCTGATCACTAAATCTACATTACATTCATTTATGGTCACCTTAAGGTTAATCAAAGATCGATTGTCTGGAATTGGGTTTCTAACATCTCAGACCCATAGTTCATCCTCAGGGATTTCAACCGAACACAACTCTGTGCAGACAAGCTCAACTCCACCACATCAATGCTTGGAGCAACAGAATTGTCTAAGCTCATGGATGAATGCACTTTCATTGACATTCTTCCCCATGATCAATGGTTCTCTTGGACCAACAACCTAAGGAATAACGATCACATTGTTTAGGAAAGACTTGACAAAGCTATGCATAATCTAGCCTGGATCACAAGCTTTTCTGAAACAATCTTCATGCTTCTTCCCCTTGCTGCCTCATACCACAGTCTAAGGTTGCTCAGAACCGATCTGCAAAAAACCTCGGTAAGAGATACACTTCAAATTCGAAAATTTTTGGACATTCTACAAAGAATGTGATAACCTACTTGGTTGCTCATGGAATTCAAATGTCAGGGGTTCTCCGGGTTTTTACCTACATAGTAAACTCTGCAGGACTAAGAAAGCCTTTCAATAATGGAACAATAAAACCATTGGCCTCCTCTTTAGAAAAATAAAAGATTTGGAACTACAATTGTAGAAGCAGCAAAACAACCTGCAAAATATAGGTAAAGGGAAAAAGCAACACAATGATATAAGTCAATTGGACTTAGAAAAGGAATTGAGGCATGAACTTGAATTTTTATATGACTACAAAGAGATACTATAGGTGCGAAGAGCTGGTCAATCTTGGATGATTCATAAGGATCGAAATATAAAATACTTCGCACTTTAGTCTCCAAAAGGCAAGGCAACAAAAAAGTTGTTCGACTCAAGGATGAAATAGGAAACTGGTCAGAGGAGGAGGGGCAAATACAGGAACAAATTCATAGCCACTTTGTCAAGGTATATTCCCCCTCTCTTCATCAGCAACAACCCCCTATTGAGTGCCTTATGAATCTCAACATTCCAACGCTGTCAATAAAACACATCCAAAGACTTGATAGGCCTCTGGAAGAAATCAAAATCATAAAGGCTATATTTGATCTAAACCCTAATAGCTCTCCAGGGTCGGAATGGATTCAACAACCCCCTATTAAGTGCCTTATGAATCTCAACATTCCAACGCTGTCAATAAAACACATCCAAAGACTTGATAGGCCTCTGGAAGAAATCAAAATCATAAAGGCTATATTTGATCTAAACCCTAATAGCTCTCCAGGGTCGGAATGGATTCAACACAAAATTTTACCAATATTACTCAAACGTAGTTAAGCTAGATGTGACAAAAATGGTCAATTCGTCTTCTAACAAGGTCGCATGCTCTGCTGTCTAAATCAGACCCATATAGCCTTATCCCAAATGTCACCATTCGCAATTTTTTAAGGACTTTCAGCCCATCAGCCTTTGTAATGTCTCGTACAAAATAATTGCAAAAGTCATGTGCCATCGGTTAAAGACATCATTGCGGACTACATCTCCCCAGCTCAGACTTAAAAGGAAGACTGATCTCAAACAACATCATCATTGCCTCAGAAGCTCTGCAAACCATTAGATCACGTAAAAGATCAAAAAAGAAAGAGTGTGTCCTTAAACTAGACAACTCCAAGGCCTTTGACAATCTTTCCTAGTCCTTTATTGAGGTTGTCCTAAACAGAATGAACTTTCCCCTGAGATAGATCAAGTTAATGATGGAATATATAACCACGATCTCCTATCATCTGTTGGTCAACATGTAAAAAACTCTGTGCATCTACTGATGATACCCGCTCCTGAGATCAATCTTTAAATAGATTGTAAAGTCATGTAGTTTGTCAAGCATGTCGTCAAGCCTAGGGATAGGATACTGATACTTCACTGTGATTTTGTTTATGGCCCGGCTATCTACGCACATCCTCATAGTTCCATCCTTCTTTGGCACTAACAAAGCTGGTATTAAACAATGGCTCATTGACTCTCTCACAAAGCTTTTCTCCAGTAACTCATTTACTTAATGTTGCAACTCATTGGCCTCATCTGGATTACATCGATAGGCCGGTCTATTGGGCAAAGTAGCACCTAGAATGAGATCAATTTGATGCTTAATCCCCTTAATTGGTGGTAATCCCTTTGGCATCTCATCTGAAAACAAATCAGCGAATTCTTTTACTAACTTCTCAATCAGCGGAGGTATAGAACCTACCTCTGTTAGCATAGCTTCCTTCACTATTAGCATCAATATTGGATTAGTTGAATGCAAAGCTCTCTCAACTTCTCCTTTAGTTGCAAATAAGTTCTCCTTTTTCTTTTTCTTTACTAGCTGATCTTGTAGAACTTGTTAAGGACTAAGGGGTGCTAGGACAATCTTCGTCCCACCCTTGGTAACATAATAGATGTTTTTGAACCCATCATAAATGGCTCTACTATCATATTGCCAAGGTCTTCCCAGAAGCAAATGACCGGCATTCATTAGTACCACGACTTGCCAATAGAAAATGGTACCTGAACTTGTTTAGTAACTTGAATTTCTCCTTGGTCACTTAACCATTGTAGCTTGTATAGACGAGGGTGCTTTGTGGTCTTCAAGTTTAATTTATCTACTAATGTTGTTGAAGCAACATTAGTATAGCTACCTCCATCAATAATGACACCACAAGCCTTTCCACCAATTGTACACCTAGTATGGAATATGTTCTCACATTGATCATCTTCTACCTTAGCTTGTGAGTTCAAAATTCGTCGAACTACAAGTAACTCCCTTTCATCTGGATACTCGATAATGCGCTCGTCATTTTCCTATCCAGTTTCTGTTTCATCTTCACTTTCAATTTTCCCTTGTGCTCTTCGAACAATCATTACTCTTCGATTTGGACATTCAGAAGCAATGTGTCCAAAACCAAGACATTTGAAGCACTTAATTTCTTTGTTCCTCTTTGAGTTCTTTGCATCATTAACATTGTCCTTTCCTTTAGATGTGTCAACAATGTTGTTGGAGCTTGTCTTTTCTTGTCGTGATTCATTCTACTTTGAGACATCTTTTGGAGTCAAAGAGGTTAAGTTTGAATTTCTTAACTTCAAAATAGTCGTGACACTCGTTACATCCACTCTAAGTACTCTTCTGGTGAGCTAGTACCTTTGAATGGTGGTGGAATCTTCAATTTGATGTTGTTCCCCAACTCACACTGCTGCCTCCTTTGTCTATTTGCTTCAGCTTCATCTTCTGTGTCCTCATCACGATCAAAATCAATGGAAACTCAATGGTTACATCGCTATGGAGGTTGTTGAACAATCAATCTTGTGATTGCCTGCTCTAAACGAATCAGATGCTCCATCATTTCTTGTTGATTTTGTTGTATGTCCATAATCTGAGCTTGTTCCAACGAAAGCCCTCTTAGAACATTGGTAGTGTTGTTTTCAGCCATATCTCACTTTAAATGCTCTTCTCAAGTGTTTCTCTCTCTACCCACTCTTAATCGAGGCTCTAATACCAAAATGATATGCTTCAAGGAAGTTCAGATTGAACAATCCCTAAACATAAGTAAATGAAAAGAAGAAAAGATAGAACAACTAGCAATCTCGAACGTTAAGTTTGTGCGCCACACTCAAGAATACTAGGTTTGATTTGCCACACTCTAGAATAGAAGAGAGAGAGTGATAAGAATCAGGGATAATTTCGCCACTAAGTTTAGAAAACTTAGATAAGAAATTCGCATATAAGAGGCTGAGCCAATTTTCAGAGCATTCAAGGTTGCATTTCTCATTGATAACTTCTATATTTATAGCCAAGAACAACCCTCATGGCATAAGTATAAGATTTATCTAATTCTCACCCAATTTGGAAAAACATGCATAGAAATCCACCTAACATAGACTTTTCATCTAATGTAGATCACCTAACTTAGACTTTAACCAATACTTGCTTCAACTTTCATCACATGCATTCATCACATGCATAATTGACTTTTCACAATTTATTCATTATAGCACATGATCAAATTGGCCCACTCAAACTTGGGCTCCATATAGAAATTGGGCTTGGATCCTAAATAGGCTGTTCATTTTGAATTGTTGGACAATCATGGTCTGAATCTTCTTGGCCATAGAACGTGTAATCGGCCCAAATGGAGCTCCTTGGCCTAAGTTGGCCTCTTGTTCAACTTGAGGCTCATCATAACATCATCGTGCACTACTAAGGCCAGACTCCACTCTTTCCTCTAGGGTTGAAGCCAAAAACACTTGAGTAGCCAAAAGTTTTCATTTTATTAGAAATGCCAATACATTAACTAAGGTTTCTACTAGGAAAATCAAAGTGGGCGAGTATTTACATGATAGTTTCTGTAACCTGTGAACTGTCGTGATTTTCCTAAAGTCACAACAGTTCCAGCTTAACTAAATCATAGTGCCTGGGGAAGCTTTGAGGGGTAAGCTATTGATTAGTTGACAACATAACTAGATATACAAGAAATTTTTTTCTTTTTTAAGAAAAAAATAATACAAAACTATAGATTAGTTGACAACAAATAACCAAACATTCTATTATTCCAAGTCAAGAAGAAAGTACATTACTTAAAATGAAGCTAGCAAAGAGATTATGATATGACCCTTTTGAATTGTGTCCACTTTCTGTGTAGTAAAACTATTACCATCACGTAGACAATGAACTTGATATATAATTGGCACTGCACAAGAAGATTTACACTAAGTATAAGCTTTAAAATTTATTAACTTCACCAGAATTCACAATTCACGTAGCATAGTATGTGTATGAACATAATAGAATAAATATATGAAATTCTATTAAGATTATAATGCATATGTTACATGGTTCACTAAAAATTGAATTGTGTTGTAGCATGTTGTCAACTATTATTAGTCTCACTCTTATATTTATTAGTCCAACTAATAGTTCAACTTTTGTATGAATTAGTCCAACTATTGTATTAATTAGCCTCATTTCTAGGTGTAGATTTTGTATATAAATATCCTTGTTATCAAAGTGATTCAACAAGGTAAACTACAAGTTCTTTCTCTTTTATTACATGATATCAGAGCTCTTGGCTCGTTTCCGGGTATCCTCGCTACCATTTTTTCCTAGTTCATCCTTCTGGAGAAATTAGGGTGATACTTTAGGTAGCTAGTTTTATCTCACCGCTGGCACAAAGGAACATAAAAGGTTTTAGTCAGCCTGTCCTAGCTTTCCAGTGGCTGAAAACACCATGCATGAAGCTCACAAGCCGACGAAGCATTCTATGCATTGTATCACGTGTTGGCGCATGAAGAATTAGTTCAGTCTCATCTCAACTTTTTGGCACTCAACATCTTTTTTCTAGCACTTTCCCAACCAGCCACTGATGCATACTCGCTTTTGAGTCCTTCTCTAAATTCCTTGTAAGTTCAAGCTCTGTAGCCCTGTTAAGCACTCCAGCTCCAGCTGGCTCTAGTAACTTTAACATTATGACTTAGGTTTCTATAATATGAGTTTTGTTGTTGGAGAACCCTCATTTTTTTGTAAGATTGTTTGGTAATTGACTTAGTCTCATTGACTTCGAGATAGTATTTTTATGACTGACTTCCTTCTATAACTTCTCTCTTAAATGTCTCATTTATTTTTGTTCTTTTATTTTTAAAACCATAAAAACTATTTTTGGAAACAACAATCAAACAAGGCCAAATTCATTGAAAAGTAAAAGAAGATAAAAAAAAACTTGTTTGAAAGACAATAAGGTTGCACACCTTCCTTGATATTGTCTCCTTGTCCTTTTTATTTTGATGGAAATATTGCCTCTAATCACTAGGTATAAAAATATATGTATGAGAGAGACAGTGAGAGTTGATGAGAGCTTAATTGATGAAGAGATGATTGCCATAAGTTTCATTTTTAATGAGGGAATTAGAATAGAGAGCTTATATAAAAGTTTTGGAAATTTTAGGAATAAAGAAACTCCAAGAATTAGAAAACTTTAAATTTAGAAAAATAGCCATCAAAATGGAATCCACTCATCCATTGACCAAGTCAAATTCTAAAATGTCATTCTCCCTCCTTCCTTCATTTATTATGGTGTTCACAAATGTCTAAGATGTCTCAAAACAATTCAAGTTAAAATCAATTAGAAATCATATGAATTAATAACTTTTAATTGAATTAGGACTTGATGAATTTTTGAACAACTAATTCAAATAACTCTTTATGTAGACCTCGAAATGAGTTAATTCCAAATGCACTGGAAACTAGATATCTTGAGCTTTAATTTGGACACTAGAATCACTATTTGTTGGCTTCTAATGAAGGAGATTTACTCTGACAAATTTAGATCAAAGATTTTCCTTCGTGCATTAGTTATTACACATGATAGGAAACCTCCAAAATTCATATCTCTCCTTTTCCTTATACAAATTGTGTGATCTTATATATTTTGGAAATTTATGGATGTCTACTTTTACTAGAATTTGGAAAATCTTCATTCTAAGCAACATAGACGAAGTTATGATTGAACTAAGAGAAATTGTCAGCCAGCAATTCAGCACTTAGTAAATCTTCTTGTTTTGTTTCCATATTCTTCAATTTCGCTCTATACTATTCTCTATCACCTAAATACCGACATAACACAAATGATCGTAAGAACAATAATATACTTGAAACAAGCAAATTAAACAATGAAAAATACATAAAATAAGTGCAAGAAATACACTCATTAGAGAATAATCATCTATGCACCTTTCCTACAATGGATTAACAAAGCTTTGGTGTATTAGCATCTTATATTTTATTATATTTCCTACTAGGGATATTTATAGATTCGTACTTAATTTTGTTGTCCAAAGATCTTAAAATACACTATCCAAATGGAGGAGACAAATCTAACAACAAAATCGAAGGAAGGGGATGAATCGAAGATGAGGGAATTTTTTTCATTAACCATCACATTCCTTGGAATTATAGCTCTTTCCTTCGGTCTAGTGATGGAATAAACTCTCCCACTAAACAGGAAAGAACATTCCCATGGCAGGATGCTGCCCTTGTACCAAATGTTGCTTCTAGTCTCTCCATTGTGCTTTCCGTTTCCATTAGCCATCCTCCTTTCGCGTCTCATACCAAATAGCGCCTTAGATTGACAATTCAAACACCAGAGATACATGGTAAGTATTAGTTGCCCTAGAAGACTTCTTCTTTTATAAGCTTAGATCTTTTTTTGAATAATTTATTTATTAATGCGATTAATATTCAAACTTCTTATTAAATAAAATCTTTAGCTTAAGATAGCTTCTTGTTTTTTTGTAAACTTATGAGAGTCATAAAATATTTCAGCTTCAAGATATAATACATCACAATTAGTAAATACTTATCATAAAATATAAAACTAAAAGGATCCAAATCTATTTTTTTCTTTAAATCAATCCAATACAGCCTTATCAATTGAATTTATATTTGTTGAAAAAATAATGTTTCATTTGCTTTTTGAGTTTCAAGAGAAACCCGTGGGATAATACAATTATGTCAAAATGGATCTAATTTTTACCTTGATAAAAACAGTGATGATAATATATTTCCTAATTATAGTGTAATTAAATATTAATTATTAATTATTAAGACTAACTAATATTTTTTCAATTGGATCTTAAATTGGATACAAACTGAATACAATATAACAACTATAATGAAAGAACAAATTTCAAAGTTTCATGTTCCAATCACATGTCTCAGCTGATAAACAGAGCCTATTAATTGTATGACATGAGATTCCAAATAGGGATTCCCTATCACACTCTTTCACTCTTGCCTCTTTTACATGACTCTGCCACTATGTTGCTGCAACTTGCACTTCATAAAGCTGCCAAATTACTTGGATTCACCAAGATTCCTGTGATGCATTATGCTCCTTTTTTCTTTATAATGCAGCAGTTTCAGTTACACAGCCTCACTGATAAGTGCACATTGTATTTGGTCCAAAAAAACAAAAGTGCACAGTGCGGCTCATAGGAATGATATCTTAGACATCATTCTTTAATATTTTGATATAAATAACAATTGAAAATCGTTATTTTATTAAATGTAATAGGAAAATTTTCTTTAATTTTATTTTTTAATTTTTTAAAATAAAAAATTACTTCCCTGAACCTTCATCTTTTTGGGATTTGAAAATTTTGAGATTTAGAATCGCAACTCAAGGCTTTTTTGAATTTCTAACCGCAAGTATTTACTCTCCCACTTTGAGGTTCATGAAAAGAAAAAGGGTTCGAAGTGGTATTTTTGACAAACAATTTATATATATATATATATATATATATAAGTTCAGGGTGCAAATTTCCACTTTTTAAAATTGAAGAAGATATTTGTACATGATCTAAAATTTGAAGACGTGCGTTTGTACTTTTAAGAATAATATAATTAATATTTTATAAAATTTAACAAAAATAAAACTTTAAAAATATGACATTTCCATAATTTCATTCTCTGTTTTTCAGGTATCGTGAATAAGTATAAATCGCACAGCATATTACGTGCTACCTCATGTAAAAATTAACAATATATTCCTATTGTTAGGAAACAATCTTGGATTCTCCTTTTGATACTTCATCTAAACTACATAAAATTTCCAACTTCTCTATCTTAGGGTGAATCATTTAGAATCTGGATCCTTTTTTTGGGTAAATTTTTATATAAAATTATAAAGAATAAAAAAATAGTTTATAAAAAATAAAGAATGTAAACTCCATATAAATTCTCATCTCCCTTCTATTTCTCTTTATCTTTATAAAAGAAAATTTAAAAAGAGAGTTCATATGAAGAATAAAACACTATTTTGGTATCATTTATTAATTTAGTTCCAATTTAATTGCTCACTATTTTTTAGTTTAAATTTGATTACTCACTTATAAATCCAATTTTAATTTAGTAATTTTCAATTTCAACTTGATCTCTTACTTATGAATTTAGTTTAGATTTACTCCTTTATTAATGTGAATGTCAATATATCTAGTTTAAATTTAGATAAAATTAAAAGATTAAAATTAATTCTTAAACTAGTGAATTGAGACTGAACTCGAACTAAATTAAAAGTAAACGCGTAAAGAAGAGACTAAAATAGTACTGTTATCTCCATTTAAAATATATATTTTTTTATGCAGACGGTGATTGTTTTCCGGCATAGAGGCCCACCACTATAAGAACGACATGTGAATCTGTACTTGGCCAGGGAAGCAACCAGCCTACCCACAGATTAGCATTTCCGCATTTACATTTTCCATGTCTACTATTAATATTATCATTACTGCTGAAAAGCACATGTAATTAAATAGTAATCCATGGAATTAAATATGTAATATACGTGAAGCCAAACCAAGGCATTTGATTTGGAACACAAGGCCTGCAAACTAGTACTAATGTTTGGCACCCCTAACATATACAGGTGAAACCAAACTTTAATAATATGTATATCAATGCGAACAAAATGAGCTTCTCGATGCTAATATGGCAAGAAAGAGACTAATTAGTGCAACAATTGGAAACTCCATTAAATAAATGCAAACTCCACAAACTTTCCACCGAACCTCCAAGCAGCATGAAAACTACCTGTCTACCACATTTCGGGTGGTCTGAACCTGTTGCTTGTGACTCTCACTCAACCACCCAAACTAGTTTAACAATAATAGAAAATTTTAATTGCGATCTTTGCACAGTTATTGAGTCCACGCCACCTAAATGTCATAATCAAAGTTTGGTAAATAATAGGTCATGCATTTGCATGAGGCAAAATAACAAAGATAACGTAAAAACGGGCTTTACAGTTATCCATATTTGTTTTGAGCATGGAATAACCACATAATAAGTTATAAGCAGCATAAGTTATTGCTAGATGCACGGCCGTCTCACATTGATGTTCCACAACTCCTTCCAAGTCATGCCACTTTACAGAGATGAAAGGTCAAATCAGTCTCGATGTTGCAACAAGTTTTATATATCTGATCTAGCAAAAGGATGAAAATGGATATCAAAACCTGGCTGTCTGGAAAATCCATACCTAACTGATTTCTCATTCAAGATGCAGACTGCAAATCTTCCCTAATTGTTTTAATTTCGCCTTATCACAGAATTCAACAAATATTTGTTAACACCTCAATACTTTTACCAGAGGTCTTCAAAACTTGCAGAAATGGCAAATGTACCTTGAAGAAGCCTCATTATACACGCACAAATAGAGGCGAAGATGATGCTCAGAAATGCATCTAGAAGGTGACTATTGAAAGCAATATCACATGCCAATTGCCTCTACAGTCTACTTAGATCAAGTTCATCGACTTAAATTGATCACACTTCCCTTGCCCACTTAATTTGTTCGGCATGGAATTGGGCCTAATTTAGCACCCAAACAGAAAAGAAGGAAAGAGAGTTAAAAAGATCCTTTAGCCAATAGGCAAAAGGTCTTGAAGAATCTTTGCTTGCAAAATTTGTTCTCTCCCCAGCTAAATTCCTGATATCCTTCCAAGCAAACACCCTTCCTCTTTTTTCAACTGAACATAAACGACTCTGCACATGTTTACATATATCCTACCAAATATTATCTAGAACATGTAATTCTTCAGTAAATATAATGTCAAATATAGAAATATGATTCCTAAAAGATGTTTCCACTATTAATCCTTTCAAATGGAAAGAAATATTCAAAAGCATGTCATAGATACTTCCTTTTACGTCATAAACTTCCATTTTATCAAGCATCAAGAGTTCAAAATGTTTCTACGTAAAGTAAAAGACGAAGACTGCACCATGCAAGATCTGTGAACACTAATAATCGTAAAAGCATACAAATGGAGCAGTTCAAGCAGAAAATGTGTAGCCATGCCACCATGGAGTCACCGTCAAAATAGTAGAAACTTGAATGATAGTAGAGGTCAGCATAAAATTATTAATACAAGAAAACCATTGAATTACTACAAGAAATACATGTTTAATTTCAGTCAGGAAACAGGAAATCAAACTATATTGTGCTATTTTATTAAATTTTGCATAAGAATTATACACCGCCACCAATCAGCATATGCTCCATCAGTCATAAATGCTACATTTCTGAAACTAAAACAATTACATTCTGGAGAAAGAATAAGAGAGAATAATAGTTTGTTTGATACTGGTTATGCGTGCCAAGAAATAATCTCCACCAATGACAAAACTTCTTTAGTGGAAGAAACAATGCTCCTCCTTATATGGCATCAGACATATGAAACACGATGAGAAATGCTAAAGGACAACCACAACAATCATAATGAACAAGAATTCAATGTTCCTACCACATAGTTCAAAGAATCCGTCACCCGGCAGCTTTTTTCCCACCAGAGTAGAAATTGAGGTACCACCGAACAAATTTCTTCAAACCAGTCTGTAGATCTGTAGAAGGCTTATACCCAAGCTCTCTCTGAGCCAAGCTAATGTTTGCGTGAGTAAACTGCACATCGCCATTTCGCGGTAACTTCATTACATTTCGCTTTGCCTTCACCTTCAACAGCCTCTCCAAAATGCTCACAAGTTCCGTAACCGGCACAGGTGAAGTATTTCCTAAATTGAAAACCCGCAATTGAGCTGGCCCCCTCTTCTTCCCACCACTGCCAGTGCTCTTCTCTGCAGTATCCAATGCTCCCAAGCAACCCCTTACGATGTCATCAATGTATGTAAAATCCCTTGCAACCGTACCATGATTAGGTGCTTCAAATATCGAAATCGACTTCCCCTTCAAAATATCCCTTGTAAAAAAGAAGTATGCCATATCAGGCCTTCCCCAAGGCCCATAGACAGTAAAGAACCGCAACCCTGTCAAGGAAAGGCCGTATATATGATTATATGTATGAGCAATTTCTTCACCAGCCTTTTTTGTGGCAGCATACAGACTAGCAGGCTGGTCGGTTCTATCTCTTTCCGAGAAGGGCACCTTCGTGTTAAGCCCATAAACCGAGCTAGATGACGCCCACACTATTGCAGGTTGTGGGTTCACTGATTTACAAACCTCAAGGAGATTGACAAAACCAGCAATATTACTATGCACATATGATCCAGGATTTTCCATTGCATACCTCACACCAGCTTGAGCAGCCAAATGCATCACATGGGTGAATGGCACAACCTCGAATAGCTTCCTCAGAAGCACTGAATCGTTGATATCACCTTCCACAATGTATACCCCAGTGCGCTCTAAAAGAGCTTGGCGAGAACGTTTCAGAGAAGGATCATAGTAATCGTTAAAATTGTCGAGGCCAAGCACACCATCACCCCTGCGTTTGAGCGCAGCAGAGACATGGGTTCCGACGAATCCGGCGGCTCCTGTAACCAGCACCGATATCCCGTTGCGAGACCTTACTTTCGCAGAAGAACGAACCCGTTTCTCCCATGCCGGACCTCCCCACCCGCTTGTTCTCAGGGAACGGCGAGATGAATCTGAAGGTAGCGATGCCGATGGTTGCGATCGGAAAAAGAAGATAAAGATCAGACCTAAGAACACAAAAGACCAAAACGTGAGCTTCGCGAGCGAGGAATGCCACCGAACCCTGTGAAAATAGGGGGATTTTTCCATCTTGAATTTTCCAGGAGTGGAGGGAATGTCATCCAAATGGGACATTAATGCCAATCTCAGAGGACACAAACACACACTATTCTTCGTTCCCTTATTTACTCAAAATGTGGATGAAATTTTTTAGCTCTCTTGTTTCAGAAATACATTAGGATTAGGGTTTCAGAAATTGCGATTCTTGTGCAATAGTGTTCAAGATAAGGAAAGTGAACAAAGAAAGTGCTCGTCTATCTCTTTTTCATCGCTGTATTACAGGAATCTTCTTGTTTCTTGGAGGGATGGGTTGGTGAAAATGGTGATGCTGGCCACTCTTTTGGGTTTATAGTTTTACAGACAAAAAGGTTTAAAGATTTGATTTTTATTCATTTGAATAGAAGAAAAAAAACAGCTCAAGAGAGAGAGAAAAAGAGAGGGAGGTACATCCAGGAGAGACAAGCCAAAGTGTAGAATATAATGGATAATCTATGGAACTTGATTATTTTGTTTGTGTTACTGCAAGGAAGAAAGAGGAAAAGAGTCCATTGGAGAAAGAAATGAAAGTGGGTGGGTAGAGTAAAACAAGTCTATCATATTTCTCTTTTTCTATCCATAAGAAGCTAATTTTGATTAGATAAATAGCCCTAAATTTGGGAGTTCCAAAAATTTATGCATCCCCAAAATATTTGAGTGCATTTTGTGTGAATGAACTTCCTCTCACATGAGGAGGAGAGTTTAAGTCAGGGATTTGAGGAGCATAATGACTGTTTTGTAGGGTTTGGAGTGGATGAGTATTGGTGACTTGCTATTTAAGGGATTCCTCCTTTTCCACCATTGGAAGGTGTGTGGGACTTTTGGAAATCTGTTGTTTTGATGGTCTCGGAGAATTGGTTATAACCATCTTAGGTTTAATTAGAAAGTTAATGCTATAATTATTTATCTTCAAAATTACTTATCTAAATCAAGAAGTGGGATTTCTATAGTTAATTATCTTTATTAGAATCTAACGGTTAATTATAAGGTCTAACGTTTTGTATTTAAAGTTAAAAAAACTAAAATCAATATTTTTTAAAAATCAAAATAAAAAATATTAAAATTTTATTGACGATTATAAGTATTTAAAAAACTTGATGTAACAGTCACGGATAGATTAATAGCAACTGCGGACGACAACTAAAGAGTATCTAAATCAAGGTTATTTTTAAACTTTGACAATGTTAAGAACAACTTTAATATGAAATCAAATTCTCTTATTATCAGATTATTTTGAAATTTGTGTAGGATAGATTTTCATTATTAAACACATATTTTAAAGTAATTCAGTAATAAAAAATTTCAACATCTTAAGATAACCTAATAAAATTCTTAAACAAATAAAATTATTTATCAAAATAAAATTCTAGGAGTTAAATCACAAATAATTCTTAAAGTAAAATATTTACTGACCTCTCTTAGCGTCACAAAATGAATATCACGGTTATTTATAATTTAATAAATAAATAATATTTTCTTGAAGTTTAAAATTAAATTTAATTATGGTTTAAATTATATTAGATGACCTTAAACAATAAAATAAAATAAATTCTACATGAAAGGAAGCATATTTTAATTTTTGCCAAATATATCATTTTAGAGACCTGCCTTTTTCAATATATTTTGCATCGGATTAATGTGCAGAAAAATATCTTTCTTTGGCATATTTCCCTGCAAGTTCGATTAGATTTAAACCAAAATTTCAAGATTTAAATTTCTTGTATTTTTTTTGAACGAATCTAGCGCAAAGATTACACAATTCATTTAGGGTGGACTGCTAGAATAATTTTTTTTCAATTTTACTGATTTTGACAATTGAAAAATTATAAATTTTGTCGTTCAACTTTAAGTGTGAACCAATAGATCTACTTAATTATTTAATATTGACAATCTGATATACATATTTATCATACACTATAATTATATATATTCTTGTTATTAGTTATTACTAAGGTTCGATTTGTGGAATCTTAGTTTTTGTCCTACTTTTGCTTTCATGCGAGGTTCGTCATTGTAGCATATGGCATATTCTTATGGATACTTTAAAGCAAAACAAAAACTTCCCATCAAAGAATGATATAATCAAAATATCTTATTAGTAATTAGCAATTAATAACAGGACTTAGTCTATTCTTTCTCATTTGCTCTATACCATGTATTTCATACAAATTACCAATGTAGAAGTAATGAAAACCATATACTTATTATTATTATTATTATTATTATTTATTAAGAATTATAATTGGACAAAGTCAATTACGCGGGTAGTATTCTTCATGGTATATTAACACTATATACTAATTGATGTTTACTTTGCTGTTGACAAGAAATGGGATAAGAAAGAAAGGAAGGACAATTAATGAACAAGTAATATCTAGTAGAAACAAATTTGAAAATTAATTTGGATTTGTTATTGTTCCTTCGATGAATTATGTATTGTTAGATCAAACGGTTTGATTAATTTTAATCATTAAATCAAAATTTTAATTTTTATTGATTTCAGTAATCAAAAGTTACCAAATTTTGTTTCTTAATATTAAATGTAGATGTCAGATTTATGTATTTCTTTTAATCTTAATTATTGGATCTGGGCAATTTATAAAAAAAAATACAAAAAATCTAAATTACTCGAAAGTGAAGGCAAAAGCATCTTCCGAAGAATCCTTATGTTGCCCGTTACGTTATGGCAACACAGAATCATGTGGGCCGGTGCATGTATGTGGATTAATATAAAGCAATTCACAATCACAATCACAATCACAAGCTCAACACAAGATTTGAGAGTTGAGACTAAAGTTCAAGAAAAGAATAATATTCCATAAAATTATGCCAAATTATTATTTTGAGGAAAATAAATCAGAAATTGAAACAATTACATCCTACCAATTGAGAACAAATCACACGGTATTCGTAACCCTAGAATTCCGTTAAAATCACCATCTTCTTTACCTAATTAGCTATTACTAGTTTTTGCTTCATAATTATTATATGAAACTAAAATTAAAAATTGACAATAGACTTTATATTTTTAACATTTTTGCAACATAACTCCTTTGTTGCCAAAAAAAAAAATGGAGGATGATGGGTCAAAAAAGCTTTATTTGCCAATTAGGATGTTAGATTATTATTTTTTTAATAGGTCTCTCTCAACTTAAATGGACAGACACCGTGTTAAAATTTTGTGTACAAAAATTCATAGAGGAATTATGTTGCATAAAATAAAAATTATCAAAGGTTTATTGTCAACTTTTAAATTTGAGAGACATAAATTACTAATTTGGATTCTTGTTGTATTATTAGTGTTACAATAATATGATGATTCATATTAAACTAACAGCATCATCTGAAGGCTTGTATTTAAAGTTTAACAAACGAAATTAGTAGCTTTTTAAAATTTAATGTGATGGTTGCAACTAATTCAGAAACTCCATGTAATAATTATAAGTAAGAGAAAAGTATAAAATTGATCTTCTTATTTTGTATTTTATGACAATTTAATTTTTTACAAATTAATTATTAAAAATCAGTTCTTCATAAATCTAAATTCATGCAAAATCAATATCTCTATTTGAATTAACGAAAGACTAATTTTATATAAAATGAAATTTATGAGGGATTAATTTGTCATAATTAATTTATGAAGGACCAAAATATTACAAATTTTTAAAAGTAAAGAAGCTATTTAATACTTTTCTCTTATAAATAATTACACCTCCTAGTCATCCATTTTACATAAATTACTCAATCTCTAATAAAACTTCTTTGACCAAATTTTTTAATTAACTATAGATTCTATATGAGAAGCACAAGTGATGTTGTTAATATCAAATTTTAATTCTTTTGTATGACAGTACAAACAATTATGTCTATTTTCATAACACATGGCCCACAGACCACATGCCCTAGCTCAATCTAATAATCACTAATTGTTAATATTAATATGTTTTCATTAGTTATAATTTTTTTTAATTTTAATAGAAAATAGTTGGTCCAACGTGAAGCATGATTCACCGCATATAGGCTCCAAAATTTGACCCTCTATTTCTTCATAATATGCCACACTTCTCTGAACTACTTGGATTCTAAGTTTTGTTTACAGAAACTTTGATTGCAAGTATGGATTTCTAATATATTCAAGGAGAATAAAATATTTTTAGTCTCTTATTTCTGATAAAATCGTCATTTTAATTATTTTTTTATTAAAATGTTTAAAATAATTTTACATTTATTAAAAAAGAAAATGGTATACTTTGCCTTTTTCTTTTTGAAAAATTAACAAATTTAATCCTTATACTAAATCTTAAATCTTAAATTTAAGGGATTAAATGACAATAATTTTTTGAAAAGTGAAAGACTAAATATGACATTTTTTAATGAATAAAAAACTATTTTGAACACTTTAATAAATAAGAGAGTAAAATAGTAATTTTATAATAAGTGAAGAACTAAAAAAATATTTTACTCCATAGGTGAAACAATTATATTTCCATATTTATTTCAAAACTCTCACTTTTCTAGTAGTTTCCATGACCTAAAAGCAGCATATGAGATTCGTAATTGGAAGAGGCAAACAACACGAATTAGAACAAAATAGTGAGAATACAATGATTAAATCCCATGTGCGATGTGATCAAACAAAACTACATAAAAAATATTGGGGATTTGCGTCCATTATAGTTTTCTTTCATGAAGTGTCTAGTTAGTTTAAAGCTGGACTTCTACATATTTTATTACAAAACCAGACTGTTCAGTGCAAAAAATTTAATGCTAGATCACATTTATATCTTAAAAATTGAGCAGTGAAATCGCTTCTAAGATAGGGCTTGGGATTACGCATATTATATGAGTTTATCTAAAAAAAAGTACTTATTTATTATAATATTTTTTTAATTAAAATATAAAAAATATATAATTTTTAATTATATTATGACACGGTTATTATAAATAATTGTAGCTTTTTTTTAATTAAATTATATATTTTTATGTTATTATGATCAAGCATATATTTAATATATGTTAGATAAATATCTTGATAGTAAAAATATTCCAAAAAAAAAAAAAAAACATAGCTATATAGCCATTAATGCATGTTACATGCACAACGTGCCATGAGGTCCATCCCATGTGCGAAGTAATGAGGGGATAGTTTTCCCAATTTTATTTTGGCTGTTTTGTAATCATTGCTGAATTTACTTATGTTTAAGTTTGGACATTTTTTCACAATTTAAGCCGAAACTAGATCCATTGTAACAGCCTGTCTTTACAATTCAAGTCCATAAACGATAATTATATACACACAAAAACATAAGAAATAAACTAGCCTGAATGGAAATATTGAGAAAAATGATTATTTTGGTCCTTCACTTTTTGTCTTAGTATCAATTCAACCCTTCACAAATTTAAAGTATTAAAATAGTCCATAAAAAAATACAACATTAATAAAAAAATAATTCCTCAGCCATTTTGGTATTCTAAATTTATAAAAGATTAAAT
The DNA here is from genome assembly GCA_037074485.1 of Delonix regia. Lineage (NCBI taxonomy): Eukaryota > Viridiplantae > Streptophyta > Magnoliopsida > Fabales > Fabaceae > Delonix > Delonix regia. The sequence continues at coordinate 13,544,734 of CM073459.1, forward strand.
TGATATTAAAGCAAAAAAAAAAAAAGGACCAAAATAATACTTTTTTTAAAAAAAATATTTATTTAGGTAAAGATATAAAATTTTTATTTTAAATATAGCTACATTTATATTGAATTTGTATAATATATAATTTGTTACATTTTTGGGGCACCAAACCAAAAACGGAACTACAATTAATTTTGATCAATTTTGAAGACCCTACTTACTAATAATTAGCAAACTCTATCCGCAATCTGTGCGTGTCTAGCCATGTCCTAAAAGAAGACTATGGTTGTGCGAAAGAACCAAAAATTGTACCAGCCACCAAAGATAATGCTACATGACTGACGAGATATACATATTATAAATACTCTGAACAATACATTTTCTCAAACTTCCATAGTAATTTTATCCTTAAGCTTTGGTGATTATATCCTTCAATCTTTAGTTTAAAAAAAAATTATAATAATTGTTTCCTTTCTCAATGGTTCACTCTCTTACTGGCTCAGTCCATTTATGATTTTAATCTCAAAATACTACAAACGAATCGACTCCAAATTGCTGGAGAGGGATACCGTCCCCCTTTTCTTAGTAAGTCATGAAATACAATTGGACAAAACCACTTAACGCGATAGCATCTTTTACTAACCTATTATTGAGATTCATACAAAGGAAAGAATACCCATCTTAAGAATACAAGTTATATTAAGTGACAAGGAAATGATAAACAAAAGGGCAAGCCACATCCTCACTGTTTCTTTGAATTTTCTTTCTCCCTATCTCCAATGATCGTGCAGGACTGTTCAATGCCTGGTAAACTTCCCAAGGACTTCAAAGTAGTCAGGGAATGTTTTGCGGGTGCAGCCGGGATCTTTGATGGTTACCGGAACATCCCCACAAGCAGCAAGAGAGAATGCCATTGCCATTCTGTGGTCATCATAGGTGTCAATAGATGCAACTCTCAGTTTCTCAGGTGGGGTTATCACACAATAATCAGGACCTTCTTCAACCGTTGCTCCTAACTGAAACAATAAGAAAGTAGGTCAATGAGATTTGTTCGGACCAGTGCTACTGAATTCTCATTCTGAGATGTTCTTACACATACTCCTTGTGTCAACTGGCTTTGCAAGAAACCATGAGAAACTCATCAAAAATAAAAATGTAGCAGTGGTAAATTTTATTCGTTCCTTGTGTCGTCAATTCATACATGATATGTAACTAACAATTTCACTTCACTTTAGATGTAGCAAGGCACTCACCTTCCTGAGTTCTGTGCAGATAGCAATCATTCTTTCTGTCTCCTTGACTCTCCAGCTTGCCACTATAGAGAAAACAATCAACATAAGGGTGTCAGCTGAGAAGGTTGCTAAATGACAGCACAGCTCAGATGAGTAGATGGAGAATGAAGGTCATAAAATGCACCATAAGACACGCTTACAAGAAACAAAAAGGTCACCTGTTCAATAATTGCAAGAGAAAAGAAAAAGCAGTCACAGTGAGTACGTCTAGTTTATACTTAATCTTGGGCTTTCACTACGAAAGATATCACTTCTAAAAGCTTTCAAAGTACATACACAGTTTAAGACTGAAAAAAATTGTATTCCAAATCAGTTCATGAAGTAAATGGAAAGTACAAAGTACCCATTCCAATGCCAATTTTCATGTTATATCAACATACTAACCACACGAATTACACATTACAGGCTTCCAATAACCAAAGAATATGATGGAACCCAGTGAACTAGGAGCTCAAGCGAGCAGCAGACAGTGTGTATCATTAAATAATAGTCAAAACAGGGTGGGATACAGCTCCAGTAAAATAGCAGAAATGCAAAAAGAAAGTAATAACAAAAGAAAATAACAATGGTAACCATTTTGAGCTTTCGTGAGGCTCAGTCTCTCCCAACCAATACTGAATCCTTGCCTATCTTTCCCTCTATCTCCTTCAACTTATATAACATGTGTTGTTATGCATTTAGCTTATTATTTATTTTATGTTATTTCTTTGTTTGAGATGTAATCAATTAATCTTTGAATTAAATTAGGATTAGGTCAACTTTAAGTTGTATTTAGCTGCAGGCCCAATGGGCCCATTTAGTGTGTCTAGCTGCATTTTAACCTAATCTATGGAGTCTAGTGGCAGCATAACCTAACCTAGGGTGTTAGGATTCCCTAAACATATATAAGTGGAGGCTACTGCACACAAGCTGTAACCTTTTACATCTTCAAACAATCTTCTTTAGAAATAAACCTTCTTTATAGCATATTCTAATTATTCTACATGGTATCAGAACATTAGGGTTCACGGACAATGATCCAATTCAAGCGATATGGCCTCATTGTCGATGACAATGAGAACCAAAGCACGACGTTGGATTCTGGTTATGACCCTGCTCCTAGCCGCAAGCCGTCACCATCCATCCCTGTCTAATTCGCGGCCAATGAACCTACCCCTATTATGATCACAGCTCACCGCCTTAATGGGCTTAATTATCTACGATGGTCCATTAGTGTGATGCTCTTCATCAAGGAAAAGGGCAAAACTGATTATCTGACTGGTGCTTCCAACCCCCTAAACTCGATTATCCGAGATATAAAGTGTGGGAGACAGAGAACGTCATGGTTAATCAATTCCATGACACCTGAAATTGGGGAGAATTTCCTGTTGTATCAAGCCACAAATGAAGTCTGGGAGGTACCAAGGGAAACTTACTCTTCTGCCAAAAACACAGCCATAATATTTGAAATAGAAAGCTTCCTACATAAATTCTAATAGGGCGATTCAGATGTCACGCACTACTACAATACCTTGCTACATCACTAGTAGCAACTTGACCTCTGTGACTCTCATCAATAGCATTGTGCTACAAATGCCAATTATTACTAGAAAGTCAAGGAGGAAAAGCGTGTCTTCAAGTTCCTTCTAGGCCTCAATTCTCACTTAGAAGAAATTAGAAGCCGGGTAATGTGTACTAAACCCCTACCATCTCTAAGAGAAGTCTTCTCTGAAATAAAAAGAGAGGAGAGCAAAATACGATTGACTATGGGATCACTGCCATCTAATTCCCCATATGAGTTGATTGCTCTAGTAGCTAAAGGGCCTCAGTCGCATGAGTATAGAAATAAGAAACAAGGTAGACTATAGTGCGATCATTGCAATAAACTTGACCACTCCAAAGAAAAGTGTTGGGTTCTCCACGACAAGCCACCACACATGAAGAATAAAGGCAAGAATGTAAGCCCTACTAGCCACAACATTGAAAAAGTTGTGTCAAAACCTACTATCTTCACCAGTGACCAACTTGAGCTATTACATAAGTAGTTTGGAAACAAACAACTTCAATTCCAGTCAAACTCTAGCCAAGAAATAGGTATCAACTTACCAACACACTCAAATAAATCTCCTTTGGCCTTGAACTCCCAAACGGAACATAATCAAACATGGGTAGTTGATTAGAGTGCCACTGATCATATGACGAGTGATTGGGGCTCACTTGACAATTTCATTCTTCATACTAAAAATTTGCATGTTAAATTGGCTTATGGGACACTTCAAAGATTCTAGGCTCCGATATAGTGAGAATCACTATTTGATTTCATTCTCATTAATGTTTTATTAGTACTAAAATTATCTCATAACCTACTATCTGTCAGCAAGATTTCAAAAAACCTTCACTGTGTTGCTAAATTCTATTCTAGTGTCTATGTCTTTCAAGACTTAGAATCGGGGAAGATGATTGGCCAGTTGAGGAACATGCTGGTCTTCACTTTTTCCATGGCAACAACCACAAAAGTCTGTTTTGTCTATTGTTTTTTCTATTTTATGCTATGGCATTTTTGGATGGGTCATCCCAATCCAACTTATATGAAAAAGATGTATCCCAATTTGATCAATAAAGATTCTATTTCATTTTATTGTCCAGTATGCTCACAATCTAAACACATTCGTGCATCTTACAAACCTCATCCACATGTTACCTTTGAACCTTTCACCCTTATTCATAGTGATGTTTGGGGTCTATAAAAAACACCAATCCATACAGGGACAAGATGGTTCATTACATACATAGATGACCACACGAGACTCACGTGGGCATACCTTATGAAAGATAAATCTGAAGCTCCCCATATCTTTAAAAAATTCCATGCTCTCATATCCACTCAATTTAATACCACCATAAAGTTTTTGATATATGACAACGGGAGGGAATATTTTAACCAAACTTTAGAGACATTCCTTAGAAACAATGGCATCATTCATCAAAGCTCCTGTGTAAACACACCACAGCAAAATGGGGTTTCTAAGAGAAATAATAGACACCAGTTAGAAGTAGCTAAGGCCCTCTTAATTGCTTCCAACACACCCAAATCCTACTGGGGAGAAGCTATCCTCACAGCTACCTACCTTATCAACAAAATGCCTTCCAAAACCAAACATTATAAAACTCCATTAGCCACCCTTCAAGAGACTTATCCTACTTTTGTCACTATGATTTCTAACCTACCACTTCGAGTCTTTGGATGTACAACCTATGTACACAATTACAATTCCGAGAAATTGGATTCCCAATCCATTAAAAGCATCTTTGTCAGGTACTCATCCACTAAGGGTACAAATGCTATTACCTTAACACAAAACAGTTCTACCATAGCATGGATGTCACCTTTCACAATCCCTATTTTCCTCCCACACCAAGCCAAAGTGAACCACTTAGTGAATCTGTTCCTATTAGCCCTATTCCTTCCAATCTTGATCTTCCAAGCTTCCCTACTATTGAAGAACCTACCTCTCCTCGACCACAATCAACTCAACCGTCTCTCACTGAAAATGTCATACAAAATCAAGACACAGCTAGTCAAAAAGACTATGAGGTTTACTCCAGAAGAAGAAAGGTAAATGATATAGCCACGCTTCTACCAATGTTGTCCCTGGAATCCCCTCCAAGTCATACTGCTCCTCTTATGGACTCCACTTATGACAATATGCTTATTGCTCTAAAGAAAGGGGTAAGATCATGCACTCTCCACCCTATTGGGAACTTTATCTCTTATGACAAATTATTCTCCCAACATTATACTTTGATCACTAACCTTTCCTGTGAAGCTATTCCATCAAATGTTCATAAAGCCTTGAACAATCCCGAGTGGAGATGTGCCATTCAAGAAGAAATCACCTCCTTAGAGAAGACTAGTACGTGGGAAATTACAGATTTACCACCCGAGAAAAGAACAATCAGGTGTAAATGGATTTTCACCATCAAGTACAACACAAATGGGAGTATAAACCGCCACAAGGCTCGGTTAGTGGCCAAGGGGTTCACTCAATCCTATGAAATTGACTATAAAGAGACATTTGCACCAATTGCAAAATTTAACACCATCAAGGTACTCATATCCCTGGCTGCCAATTTGGATTGGAAACTACATCAGTTTGATGAAAAGAATGCATTCTTGAACGGTCACTTAAAAAAGGAGGTGTATATGGAAATTCCTCTTGGAATTGAAGTTAAAGGGGGGAGAGAGAAAGTCTGTAAATTGAAAAAATCAATATATGGCCTGAAACAATCTCCTAGAGCATGATTTGATAGATTCACTACAATGTTTAAGGGATATGGTTACCATCAAGGACAAGCTGACCATAACCTATTTCCAAAATTTTCTCATGATGGGAAATTATCTGCACTGATTATTTATGTTAATGATATTGTTGTCACAAGAGATTATGTAGAAGAAATTGAAATGCTATAATCAGTCCTAGCAAAGGATTTTGACATTAAAATCCTAGGTAATCTAAAGTAATTTATGGGAATAGAGGTTGCGAGATCCCAAAATGGCATAGTTGTCTCCAAAAGGAAGTACATTGGATTTGCTAGAAGAAATCGAGATGCTAGGCTATAAACCAGTCAACATACCTATGGAATATAATTACAAGACCAGATTCAGAGAAGAAAGTCCTCTAGTCGATGTCAACAAATATCAGAGGTTAGTTAAGAAACTCATTTATCTATCTCACACCACACCAGATATTTGCTTCCCTATTAGTGTGGCTTGTAGTATATGACAAAACCCACTAAAGAACATATGGAGATGGTTTATAGGATTTTGAGATATTTAAGTATGTTCTTGGTAGCGGAATTTTCTTTAAGAAAGGAAGTGACAAAAGTTTCAGAATTTATACAGATGCAGATTGGGCTTGGTTGCATTACTGACAAAAGGTCAACCTCAGGCTACTGTACTTATGTCTGGAGTAACATAGTTACTTGGAGAAGCAAGAAACAATCAGTTGTGGCAAGAAGTAGTGCAAAAGAAGAGTATAGAGCACTGTCACAAGGTACTTGTGAAGGATTATGGCTTAAACGTGTACTTGATGAATTCAGGGTAAGCACTAATGGTCACATGCAGATGTTTTGTGACAACATGGCTACTATCAACATTGTCAAGAACCCTATCCATCATGATAAGACTAAACATATTAAGATTGATAGACACTTCATCAAGGATAAACTTGACTTAGACATATTGAAAATCTTCTATATTCCATCTTAGCAACAAGTTGCAGACACCTTTACCAAATCTCTCTCAAAATTATAATTTGAAGAACTAGTTTGCAAGATGCGAATAATTGACATCCACTCACTAGCTTGAGGGGGAGTGTCATTATGTGCTTAGCTTGTCATTATTTTTTGTTATTTTCTTTGTTTGAGATGTAATCAATTAATCTTTGAATTAAATTAGGATTAGGTCAACTTTCAGTTGTATTTAGCTGTAGGCCCAATAGGCCCATTTAGTGTGTCTAGCAGCATTTTAACCAAATCTAGGGAGTCTAGCGACCACCTAACCTAACCTAGGGTGTTAAGGTTTCCAAAACATATATAAGTGGAGGTTGCCGCACACAAGCTGTAACTTTTTATGTCTCTGAACATTCTTCTTCAGAAATAAACCTTCTTTATAGCTTATTCTAATTATTCTACAACATGCTAACTCCCTCTCTTCCTTCCTGACCTGCAATGCATGTAAGTTGTTAGTTAGGCAATAGGACATTTCACCTGGACAGCTCATCATTATTTCCCTCCTAAAACACCTACATGGTTTGTCCCTACCCTCTAGAATATACTGGTTCCATCATTACCAGCCCCTTGAAGTTTCACCTTGCCCTTAAGGTGGGAATTAGAAGTTGAGACCAATGGCTTCTTTCTGCTAGGTCCTTGCTCTTGTTTTGCTAAGGAATCAAAACAAACATCCCTCAAGCTATCAGGAAGTAACTCTTTTGTTTCATTATAGTATTTGGGTTCCTAAGCTAGAGAGATTGACAATTCTGCAATCTCCATGAAGAATCCCTCTCCTTCACCAGTCACCAAACACCAAATCAACCTCAGCAGTCCTTTGGTTTTCGACAAGATGGGGTCATTCGTTAAGTAGCTAATTTCTTCCTCATCTCCAAACTTCATGATAAACTGTCACAAATTAATTCTGACTTTTTCCAAAGAGGTTTGTGCTAATTTTCCCAAAGGGTCCAACCTAACAATATTATCAGTTTTGTTACCCACCATGTCATCAGCAAGAAACTCAAATTCTGTTAAGACATTAAACTCAAGCTTCACACTTAGCAGTGAAACATAAATGAAGAAGACAGAATAATGCTGGTTTTGTATTAATTATATTGAAATTACACTATATTAGCCCCCTAATGAGAAAAGAGGATGATATTAGCCAAAACCCTGATCTGATAACAATTCCCAATCAATAAAAAGAATACAAAAATATAAGAACACACAATGAACTAGTCACCGATAAGTCACCCACTGGCTTTTGAGAGGCCAACTCTCTCCTTCCAAAAGTCCAAGGTTCCAAAAGTCCCTTCTGCTGTGGGGTTTCCAACACAGAAAGACGCCTAACCACTCCAACCACTTACTGATGTAAGATGTCCTAGGATTACATGGGTCACCTTCCCTTCTCTTCTCTCCCTTACCTACTCTGCTATAGACCTTAAAATCTTGTTTTGGACTAGTGGTATTTTCCTAGTGACCTTCCTTCCAACCTTTTGCTTGCCCACCACAGTGTTTAGGAGTGGGGACCCATTGATCATGATGGGTGGACCCATCAATTTCCTTTACGAATTTCAGCTTATTGGATCTCTCAAGGAACATTTTTGGCAATCTATATATTTGTACAACTTATTGCCTCCCTGTCCTATTAGAATTGTATGTGACTTGAAAGGCATATTAGTAGCCTTATCCAATTCATACCCTTCCCCATCTTTACTCTTTTCCTTGTTAATCCGCTCTCCAGTAAAACATGATTTTTCTATGATATTAAAAATCTCAATCAGACCTTGCCCAACATTTCCGGGACCTATGCCCCTGCTATTACTCAAGATAAGAAGACACAAGTGAACTCTCCTCAATTCATTGCTCTGTATTGCCAAATCAAACTCCCTCCTCCTAGCTATTTCTAACATTTGAAGTGATTTGGCATTCCTAGTCAACAAAGTTAGTACTTTCCTAGATGTAAACTACATTCAAGCTTTGTGAGTAAGCCTTAGAGATTTTCGAAATACAGCCACTACTAGATTTGGTCCAAGTCTGAAGTCAACAAACAAGAATTTTTTAAAATACTGAACTTCACATAACACCCTGATGACATTTCTATTTACCTCCATTCGAATAGCCCCTTTAGGTGCTTCAATTTCTTTGTCTTCTTCATCGTTCACTTTTACCAAGAGTAGAAATTGAAAAGGCTGACTTTACTTCTGATAAGGAGTCTTCAGTTTACTAGCATGACCAAAAAAGAATCTTTCTCCTTTAGCTTCAACAAGCTCTGCGTATGAGAGTCGTGGGAAATTTTTATCTTCCTTCTTTGGTGGCCCCAAATTGACATACCTTTCTAAGGTTTCCGCATAAAACTCTTTTGCAACAGGCTGAAGAATTACCTTTATCATCTTAGTTGCTTTTCTCCCTTTCTCTTCGGCCTCCTCTCTATCTTCAATTTCTGCCATTAAGAGAAGTTGGAAGTGTCAAGTTGTTCTCTTACGATTTGTTGCAAGCATCTCAACAGGGCATAGAACAAATCCCAGTTCTCTATTTCTGTCGAGCTCTATCTCACCATGGCAATCCAATCCAAGTTCCCTTTCTTTTGCACCAGATGAGAATCGCTCCAGTGTCTCTAAGATTAAAGAATGGGAGTGCTTTTACCTTACTTAAACTTTCTTTTAGTTCAGTAACAGGTTTGGGTTGATTGAGTGGGGTAAAAAACTGAGCTAAATTGATACTATTGGGCTTCCTCAAATGAGGCCCAATCAATTGGTATTTCAAAATTACTTTGGGCCCCTTCCCTACTTAATTTTATTGACCCAAACGAAAGCTATATCTCCTCTACCATTTTATGTGCAGACTTCTGTATTTGCTTTTAGGTCATGGGTTAAGTAAGACCCACCTCTAATTTTATCATCTTCTTTATGCTCACCTCCATTAATGTTGCCTCCTTCCATCGCATCTTCTGAAAATTTCACAAGAAAACCTGCTTCGATCTTCTTCTTGATTGGCATTAAACAATTCATTAGCTATGCTTTCAAATTCAAGTTCAAACTCAATATTTTCATCTTCGTTCTTTTATTTTCCTTCAACTTCGATCGTCCATGTAGCTTTTGATTCAATCAAGTCATCATTCGAAGTTGATTGAAACTCCGGTTGACAGTTCCTGACAGGTTTCTCTTCACTTTCTTGCGCTTTCTCCGTACTGAACTCTATCTTATCCTTCCTTAACTTAGCTAACAGTTTCTTCAGATCAATTTCTTGTTTCTTTTTCATCTGTGAAGTGATTTGAACCACACTTACTGCCTTGTCTCCTCCTTTTGATCCAATTCAGAGTTTGTAACATCTTAAAAACCATTTCCTCCATCACTGCAATGCTTTTCTCCATCATATTCGTTTTTCACTCCAGTCTTTCTACTCTTTCTTCCAGATCCGCCATTCCCTTCGAATCGTACCGCTTTGATACCAATTTGATGGAAACCAATGAACTGGGAGCTCAAGTGAGCAGCAAACAGTGTGTATTATTAGATAATAGTCAAAACAGGGTGGGATATGGCTCCAATAAAATAGCAAAAATGCAAAACGAAAGCAATAACAGAAGAATATAATATAACAATGGTAACCACTCTGAGCTTTCGAGAGGCTCAGCCTCCCCCAACCAAACCAATACTGAATATAACATGCTAACTCCCTCTCTTCATCCTTGACCGATGATGCATGTGAGTTGTTAGTTACGCAATAGGACACCTCACCTAGACAACTCATCACTATTTCCCACCTAAAACACCCACATTGTTTGCCCCTACCCTCTAGAATATACTGTTTCCATCAAAATATAAGCTTTTTGTGTGCAAAAAGATAATCATACCATCTCTAATAGTAGTGGTACCGTTGGCAAATAGTGCAACTACAGCAAGTGTCATGGCAACATCAGGCATCTTGTTCATATTGACATCAATGCCCTGCAAGAATTTATAACCTGAAGAATCTCGAGGAGGTCCAGTGACAGTGACACTGTGCTCTTTCCAGGAAACTTTAGCTCCCATCATCTCAAGCACTTCAGCAAATCTTACATCTCCCTATTACAAAGGAATGATAAATTTACAAAAAATAATGAGTTCACAAATATATAAATGCAACAGAAAATATAGCTATTACAGAAACTGAGGTATATTACAGCAAATCTGACAACTCTGACATTATTTTTTTACAAATATAGAAAACTTCTCTAGCATTCTAGAGGCAAGAGGCTTCCCCAAACCAAGTAAAAAATCTTCCCCTTCCCTCTATCATCCCATCCACCAATGTATTCACTTCCAACTGCCTGCATTTCTCTCCCTTTTCCACCCTGTTATGACAGCTAGTCATTTTAGTTAGTTGGTTATTGGAGTTGCTAGTTAGTAAGCAACTTACTCTCTGTTGCATAGCTCTTTTTATACAAGAGTCATCCATTGTATTGGTGTGGAAGTAATAAATCGAAGTTTTCAGTTCTCTGCATACCAACTGGTATCAGAGCCATTCAGTCCCCGGCAATGACAAGGGAAACGCAAGCAATGACAAGTAAGCAATCAAGAGATTTCAAGCAAGAACTAAGCTAGAATCGAGCAAAAGTCAACGAGATTCATGGTTCCCTATCGAAACATGAATGCTTAATTGCTGAGTTGGCTATGAAACTAATGCATGTAATGGTAAATATTACGGACGGTAATGGTGCTTTGACTTCGAGTAACAACTCCAATAACCAACTAACTAAAATGACTAGCTGTCATAACACACCCTTTTGGACACCTCAGTAATATTTTCACTGGTCTTCCCTCCTAAAATAATCACATGACCCTCTATGTATAATGGGTTCTATCAGTCACTCATTCAATCATGATTATTTTTTTCAGCTTTTACTTCCTTTAATTTGGGTTCAGCTGTGTCCATACTGTGCCAGCACATGTCGAAGCAAAAAAAAATTAATTTTAATTATTTTGGGACATAATGACAAGTATCAGACACGTGTTGTCAATGTGTTCTGGCAGTGTCAATGCCAACACATGTCTATCACCTCTAAAAATAAGTTTTTGTGCTTTATCTCGCTCACAGTCTCACACCTTTCAATTTTCCAACATCAGTAAAGAATTTACTTCAGATCCAATTCAGCCTGTTCCTGTTGTCAAAACTATGAAATAAAGCCTTCATCAGGTTCATAAATTGAATCAACATCCTCATTATCAAACAATAACCTTATTGCCAAAAGAAGTGTAATCTTCAGACATGATGTCAGTGTACGAATCATTATTGATAACAACCTCTTATTGTTTGGAGAAAGAGATATTTGTGCCACTTGTGTGAGAAAGGCAAGGGGAACAACCTCTCAATACACTCAAATTCTCTTTGTCCTATCCTTTTTTTTTTTTAATGTTGTTGAGTAGAAACTTTAGTAGAAAGAAAGAAAGATATAAGAAAGGAGGATAAGATTTTTACCAAAGACAGCAAATCAAACCATAAAACGAAAACAGATGGAACAATACAAGTTATAAATGTAACAAAGAATAAGCTTGATAGGGAAGTTTATCTCTTCTCTTGAAGCCAAAAGATAACCTTGTGTAACGTGGTAAATTATATACTTAATGACAATGTATGTTGAGTAACAAGGAAAAATAAATGATGTAAAATAGCCATAGAAGATAAATACATACACATGTAAAAAGAGGAGATACAGGGATGGTTTAGAAGTTCACACAATGGCAATGATTCTGAAGAGATGGGAAATAATTTAATGATGATAAAAATCATACAGGAAATCACTAGAGTGATAAAAGGCAACACTCACGAGCTTTTAAGAATTAAAAAGCAGGTGGGAAAAAAAGGAAAAAGAAAGGGAAAATAGAAAGCTTAGTTATATTAGCATTTAAACAGATGACATAACCAATAGGCAGGCTGGAAAATAAAATATTACAATAAATGATTCCAAGCACAATTACCTGTAAACTGCTTGTTCCACAGCCCTGAACAGTGATGGTCCCGCCAGTGACTGCTGCACCTGCAAGGAAGTAACTGGCACTAGAGGCATCGCCTTCAACAAAAGCATTTCCAGGAGACCTGATTGAAAACAAAAATAAAAATGACATCATCAACATCATTTCCAGATACAACAAAGCAATATGACTCTGATTCAAAGAACCTACTTGTACTTTTGAACTCCTTGGATCAAAAAACTATCCCAGCTATCATTATGTTCCACCGAAACTCCAAAGCGCTCCATCAATTTTATAGTCATTTCAACATATGGAACAGAAATCAGTTTATCAATAATTTCAATTTCCACATCACCATGAGCCAAAGGAGCAGCCATAAGCAAAGCAGTCAAGTACTGGCTGCTAATTGATCCAGACAGCCTCACCTGCAGGTTAAAAGGGGAAAACAATATTCATAATAATTTAAACAACACTTGTTGCAACACAATTTAAGTGTAATAAGAAATGTAAGTTTTCAATTCTATATCAACCGATAAATATGTATATAACTTTTTTCGGTTGTCATAAAGTGATTTCAAGCCAAGGTTAATCATTTGAGATTGAAAATCTAGAAAAGAAGTGTTTCTATACACTCATAATTTTGAACAGATATCCACTCCTTTTAATACTAATGCATTATGTAGACTCTCCATCCTCCCAGTAAAAGGAGATAGAAGAAAAATGTAAAATAGAGAGAATCGGCTTAGCATCCATCCATAAGCAGGAAAGAGAACTCTCTGTAAAAAAGAAATTAAAACAAACTAAATACCTTACTATCTAAACTCCTGCTACATCCTAGTCCTACATGTTCAATTAGTATCTACCAAGTATATTTCAAAAGGAAAAAAACAGACCCATTGGATCTTTGCAGTAATAATTTTGAAATTCTTTAGGCCAAAAAATAATGTTAAGATCTAAATCTTTTACGTTTAGCACCACGCAAGTATGTCAACTCCATAATCCTTACTCCAAATATAATGAAACACCAGTAGAGAATCTGGAGAACTATATAAAAACTAACAGAGAATAACTCTGGTGATAGTTTGTGCTATTGTGTACAATAGGAAGAATATATACAATAGAGTAACTGACACAGAAACAGCCCTTACTAAAAGATAATGCATGCCAGACCTTTCCCCCTGGAAGTCCTCCCTTCCCAATCACACGAACAGGTGGACAGTTTGTGCCCAGAAAACAATCAACATCCGCACCAAGCTGTTTAAGACCAGCCACCAAATCTCCAATTGGCCTCTCTCTCATTCGAGGCACCCCATCAAGTACGTAGCTGAAATTGAACATTCTATAAGTCAACTCCTTGAGTCAGACCAGCAAATATGATGGCAGATAAAATCCCAGCAGACAATAGTAGTAAGGTCGATCAAAGGAGAATTGAGAAACCCTAAGTTGCAATCCACTCAGAGAAAATGTTTGCATGCTAGAAATTTACAGGCCAATTCATTTGTTATATTAAATAATACATAGCTTAAAAGAATAAAAGCTGACTACTCAAGCTAAGATATTTAGATCACCAAAAATACATAAATAAAAGAAGAGTCTGTTGTGTTAGTTATATCATACAGATGAGCAAAGGTATAAAAAAAAATATGCCTTTCTTGATTAAATTAATATCAGTTGATGAAAGATTGAAATTTTCCGCAATATGATTTAACAGGAGTAATTTCAAAGTTCATGTATTGATATATGACAGACCTTGCATTTCCACCTGCAGCAACCACAGCAGCTGTCAAAGGGCGCATTGCTGTACCAGCATTTCCAAGAAATAATTTAACTTCATCTTTTGATTCTCTGCTAACGGGAAACTTTCCACCACAGCCTTCAACAACTGCTTGTTTGATTTTCTTGTTATCTTCCACGTGAAGCCCAAGGGTTCTTAATGCACCAATCATGTAATGAATATCCTCACTATCTAACAAGTTGTCAACAACAGTTGTTCCCTGAACAAAGAAAACATATACTTCATAATTGAACTTAACAATACATCTGTTGCATAACTAAACATGTGTCTATTTGTAATACTAATAGTGCAACTACGATTGTTATGTCCATTACTGCTCTACAATTAGAACCAGCTACCCCCTTTCATCAACTCCTAATCCTGGAGTTGGAGGATCGAATTCAATCCAAGTACTTTGAGTAATAGCAAGAGACTATGCCAGCTGTAGCTACAGACAAACATTGATGAAAAAAATAAAACATGTGTCTGACTCTACGAATCACCCATACTCTAAATACAGGGCCATATTCTGTTCCACGTGTATACAATACGTATTTATTAGCTAGGACAGTCCAAATTGCATCAAAAAATACATATCGCAGCGTCCGTATTGTGATGTGTTACTATTTGAACAAGTATCGATGCGTCCTCCGACCCAAAGCTATATCTGCAAGAATCTCTATTAGAGTCACGTAAACGGCAACTAGTTAGCTAGTTAGGCACAGATGCGCAGTGCTATCTATCTTTATCATTATAACCCATTTTACCCTTTTCTTATAGAAGAAAACGCCTCATTGGCACTCATAAATACAGCAAAATTGAATTGAAACTCAAAGTCACCTCTGAGAGAGCAGCAAGAAGCAGAACTCGATTGGAAAGAGACTTTGACCCAGGCAAGGTAATGGTACCGGAGATATCTTTTATGGGTTGCAACACAATCTCCGGTGCGGCCGCGGGGGCAACTGAGGCAGAAACCACAAACCTACCAGCTTGACGCACGCCCCCCTTGCAATTTTTAATGGCGCATCCATTACTAAGCTTTAAGCTCCATGATTTTGAGGAGCCCCAAAGCTGTGACCTCAATGAAATCGATTTGGAAGATTTGGGATTGTGGGAATTGGACGTCTCATGTAGAATTTTAGTGATTTGAGCTACATTGTGGATTCTACTAACTTGAGCCATTCCAAAGCTTATATTTTTCTGCGCTCTATCTCAATCTCTTCTTGCTCTATTTTTCCACCGCTCTATATTGTATTGGAAGTGTTTGGTTCGAACTTGGAACTAATAAGTGGGATGGGGTAAGGGGTGGTTGTTGGATTGACTCCACTAAAGGGCTTACCAACCAACTCAGAACAACGAAGCAAAAAGATGGAGTACGAGAGGGTGTCCAAACCAAACCTCCACCTACCCCCAAGTAAGATCCGTCTAGGTGGCTGCGGAAATTGCTGAATGTTGTTTTTGAAGTAAGAAAATTCATGCCTTTTAATATATATATATATATATATACATATATATATTAAATTTTATGGCGTAAGATAAGCCCTAACAACTGTAGTTATAACAGTTTAAAATAATTTATTATATTTATATTTTGTTTGTATTATTTTTAAATTTTATTTATAAAATTAAAATTTTTAATTTATCTAATCTATTTTTTCATTTTTAATAATAAAAATAATAATTTATAATCTTGCTAACTTACTTTATACTTCATTTTTTAAAATAAATTAACAACTTCCTAATTTTATTTTTATTTTAATTTATAAATTAATGTTTTGAGTTATTAAAAAAAATAGATGGATAAATTTTAAAAATTTTCAAAAGTTTTGGATTTTTAAATAAAATTAAAAAATATTAAAATCAAAATAGAAATATAATATATTAATTTAATTTAACATACAATATGTATATTTTTAATATGTTATTGTTATGTATTTTAATTTTAGTATGTTACATAGGGATTATATTTGTAACCAATCTTATAATTAGCATAAAATATGACATTTTTTTTACTTAATTATTTGGTCCCAAATTTCATAAAATATGATTTAATCCTAAAAAAACTTTTACACGTTACACATTTAATCCTCCTAACATATTAGTACATGTTCGAAGAAATAATAACTAATGAGTTTAAGATTTTAAAAGATTGCATTGTGTATTTATATGACTTATAGTTTCCTTTTCATCTTTCACCCAAACATGAATTATTCACATGAAAAGATCGGACCCTTCACCTGGAGTGTCTTTGTCAGTCTCCCTCCCACCAACCCCAAGTGGGACAGTCAGCTGGCAAACAGATTAAGGGGATCGTTTCTTTAATCAGAGAGGATGCTTGCTGGATTTAAATTTTATAGTTTTGATTGTGTTTATGAAAAAAAAGTTAAACATTTTTTAAAATAAATGCATACTAATATGTTAGATTATTTTTAAAATACGAAATAGTATTTTGTTAAAGAATAATAGATTGTGAGAAATATTGAATAAATTTTAAAATATTAGAAGTAATTCAATCTTTTTTTTTCAACCATACACTATTTTGTTTTAAAAAAATCTAAAAATTTCAATACATATTTATACAAAAAATACTTCATTTTTATCTTTTCTGAAAAGAATATATTTTATGGCACACTATAAAAAAACTAAATCCTACCTATGGTTAAAATATCTTTGACAATAGTCAAAATAATTGTGGCAAAAATGCGAACCTAACTACGATTATTTTTCAACTGTGATTAGGGCAACTATGGTTAGGAGACAGCAATTGTCCTACCAATGGTTATACCCTAACTGTTGTTAGGATTAGGCCTAACCATAGGTAGTATATATCCGTGGTTAGACGAGGCCCAAACCATGGAAATATAACCATGGCTAAGCCATCTGATATGGGCCTTAGTCTGCCCCTTTGGCCTAGCCACAGGTGGATAAATAATTGTAGCTATACCAATCATAGCCATAATTGGGTCCCATAAAAATGACCTAACTTGTGCTTCCCGTTACCTTCTCAGTAGGTTGTAGCCCTCCATTTTCCTCCTCTCTTCCTTTTGTTCCCCCACCTCACCTAGCAAAGACTGCTCCCCCTATTGTTGTGTTACCAGTGCTGATGGCAACTATGGTTGCCGAGAACCCACAACATTTGTTCTCGACAAGGTACATTTCTCTCTCTTTCTCTCTCTCTCTCTCTTCCTTTTCTTCTTCATTCACCAATGAAACTTGTTACTACCAACCATTATCGTTAGTCAACGTTTTGGTCACAGACGAAGTTTCAGTTGCTGCCGCTATTTGATAAGGTTTTTTTTTTTTTTGCTTAGTTTAGCTATAAATACTATATTAGAAAATGAAAAAATAATTTTTTTCTAAAATGCATATTAATTAGTTTTGTTTAATTTTGTATTCATATTATGAGTTAATTGTCATTTTTTTGGTGGCAAATGCATATAAGAGACTTTTTGGTGATGAATTTAATTAATGTGGAATGTTTTTTGTTTAAATTGCTAAATATTTTGTTTTAGGAATTTTGATTAGAGTTGGATTGATGATATATTGTATATTTGTACATATGTATTGTTGTATTTGATTATTGTGTTGATAATGTAGTGATTTGTTTTTAAATTATGTAGATGAATATTATTGAATTGAATATATATATATATATATATATAATGTAAACTATGTAATTTCTTTATATTTGAAAGTGTGGGCATGACTATAGGTGTATATGTGTAAATTATATTTGAATTATAGTCATGCATGTGTAATGATTTAATAATAGTGTTATTTATATGGATATGATTTTATTTTTTTCCTAGTTAATTTGACAATGTGTTGTTAAATTATTTAGAAAATGGATAAGTCTTGGATTGTTAAGCCTCGAAATTCTCTTAAATATATAGAGGGATTGAATAAATTCTTAGACTTTGCATTTGCCAATGGAAGTGTATAGTGAAGAATAATTTGCCTATGTTCGAAATGTAGGTTTAAGAAATGATAAGTTAGAAAAGTTTTACGTAACCACTTAATACTTAAACATTTCCCACCAGGTTATGATTAGGTTGGTATAGTGCAACATGTCTAGATGGAAACCAAAGAGTAATGGCAAAAAGAGGAAGAAGAGGCCTGCAAAAATATTAATATACTTCCCATCAAAGCCACAACTACAAATATTATACATGTCATCTAAAACAGTTGACAATATGAGATGGCATTATGTGAATAACACCAATGACGGCATGATATGACATTTGAAGGACTTTGAGGCATGGAAGAGGTTTGACATAATGAATCCACAATTTGCCTTAGATCTTCGTAATGTATTGCTAGGTTTGACCACTAATGGCTTCAATTCATTTGGAAATTTGAGTACAAGATATAGCATTTGGCCAGTGGTCGTTATGACAACTTGTCTCCTTAAATGTGCATGAAACAAAGTTATTTTATTCTCTCAATGATTATTCCAGGGAGAAAAGCATCAGAGAATGATATAGATGTGTATCTATAATTACTAATTACAAAGTTGAAAGATTTGTGGTTTGATGGTGTTGAAAATTTTGATTCATTCGTAAGTGAGATGTTCAATATACAGGTGGTGTGGATGTGGACAATTAGTGATTTTCCTAATCTAGAAAACTTTGTCTGGGTGGAATGTTCATATTAGGTTAGCATGCCCCACTTGCAATTTTGACTCTGTTCAAGTTCAGCTTCCTTATAGTTGGAAGTGGTGTTTTATGGGTCATCGTCGTTTTTTGAGCCTATGTTAAAATATAGATTGACTCGAAATTGATTTGATAGAAATGAATAGAGAAGAAATGCCCCTCTATTGATAACTGGGTTGGAAATGATAAGACAACTTGAGAATGTTAATGTTATGTTTGGAAAAGATGTGGAAATTGAAGGCCGAGGAAGAAAAATTTAAACAGTTGGTGTTGTTGATGATGAAACTCAACAATGGCATAAGAAGAGTATATTTTTTCAATTTCCATATTAAGCAAACTACTTATTACGCCATACTTTAGATGTCATGCATATTGAGAAAAATCTGTGTAACAATGTGATATTTACTTTATTAAATGAGTTTGAACACTTAAAGGACCATGTTAATGCATGAAGAAACTTACAAGAAATAGGCATTAAAGTTGATCTTTGGACTAAGAAAGTGATAGATATCCTTTAGCTTTATTCACTTTGACAAATGCAAACAAAAATATCTTCTTGAGGACTTTGGAAAATATTATCGTGCTAGATAGGTATTCAAGTAACATTTTCATATGTATTGATCTAAGACAACGTAAGGTCGGTAGATTGAAAAGTCATGACTCGCATGTACTCATGCAACAACTTTTGCCTCTAACCATGAGAAAAACCCTTCATATGGAGGTATATGTAATTCTATCAGACTTGTGTACTTTCTTTAGGATGCTATGCAGTAAAGTGTTAAACGTTAATGACCTTAATGAGATTCAAAATAGAGTAATTTTAACATTGTGTCATTTGGAAATGATATTTTCACCTTTATTTTTTACAGCCATAGTTTAATTAATTATACACCTAGTTGAAAAGGCCAAAGTTGGAGGTTGTGTCCAATTTTGATGGATGTACCAAATAGAAAGGTAAATACAAACATCATATTGACTATTTATTTTAAGTTGTTTAACTTTTTTGTTCTAACTCACTTGTGGTTGATAAGTATTTAGGAAAATCAAAGTCTTTTTGTACAAAATAGGGCTCAATTTGATGGCTCAATTGTTGAGTGTTACATGGCTTAAGAGGTATTAACTATTTGCACAAGATATTTAAAAGGAATAGTGATAGTATTTAATCATCATGGACGAGTAGACGATGAACCCAATAGTAAGCCATTCAATGACGATACCTTATTTCCACTTGTTATAAGCCAATTGCTGGATTTGAGTACTTTACTCTATCTCCTATGGAGAAACTGCAAGCACACCACCATGTGTTGAATTGTAAAAAAGTTAACCCTTTCTTTTAGTAAGTATATTATATATTATAGATCACTAATCTTTGTTGCATGCCTTTAAACCATCTAATTAATTGATGTATGACATGTAGGGAATTTAGAGATTATGTGAGGCAGCAATTAATAAATTGTACATGGTTAGCTTTGGAGATAGACAAAAAGGTCCATAAAGAGTTTGTTTATTAGTTCTCACGTCATGTAAGTATATAATAACCATTGTTTACTTTTCAAATTATATACATGTTTAATTAACAAATTCATTACTCATTTTCCTTTGGATTAGAAATGATATAAATATGGCTCATTCCATTGAAATGAGATATCTTGTTATTGGTCCACTTAATAAAGCTAGGCAATATACTACGTGCAATGTCAACTGATACAAATTTTGAACTTTAGCATGAGATAAAGCTATGCAAGTAAATATAATGACCATATGAGATTTAAAGGTGTGTTATAGTATGGAAAATTGTTAGATGTAATTGAATTTAATTACCAAGGTTAATTTGTTATGTTTTTTAAATGTATATGGGCTAACATAACCCATCCTAGAGGCATTGTAACCGCTGAATTGGGAATTAAACCCATTAATTTCTCACAGTTGATATATACTGGTGAGAGTGAAGATGATGAACCATACATACAAGCTTAAAAAACTCACCAAGTGTATTATTTTAAAGATAAGCCAGACAAAAATTAGAGTATTATTGTGTATCTAAAGCCACGAGACTTGTATGATATAGGTGATGATGATAATGCATTGATTTTTGAAATTGAGCTATTACAACCACAATCGTTAGATCAATTATTCCCAGACGAAGAAATAAATTTACAGTTGTCTAGGTGTGTGTATGATACTTATATTTGTATGTGATTTTATGTGTTTTAATGTATATGATACTTATTTATAATGTTACTTATATGTGATCATATTTGTATGTGTATGTTACTTATTTATAATGTTTTAATTTGTTGTATCACTCATGCTCATATTTTTCATTTGTTTTAGTAGGAATTTTGATGATGAAAAGATTCTTGAAGTACTCAAGTTTAATTGGCAGATGTGGTGAAGCCCGCTTCAAGAGCCTTTAATTAACTCCACCAGCTAGTGATGATGGGCATCCAACATACCAAGATGTAAGGGTTCCACCTGACTCTTCTACATTGTCATATTCTGATATCAGACTTGCCCAACAAGAAATTAATGATGTGAACTATTGTCAGAGGAAGAACAAAATTAGATGGTTGACATTATTGGTAAGTTAAGTAGTGAGAACTTTAGATCCAAGTTGTATATTTCTAACATATATATTAACATTGGCTCCACAGATGAGGAAGGATGCTAGACAATACAATTGCACAACCAACATGATGTTTAGGCTCTACCTCATGGGTAGAGTGTTGTAATGAGCTTTAACGACATGAACTAACCGGTTAGAGATTCAGGTTAGTTGCTTAGTGTCTTTTTAGGAATCATTGCAAGAAACTTCAATGCATTTCCTATCAGTTATCTAGATTGAAGGCTCATGCTAGGAGAATAAAAAAATAATGTGTTTAAGGAAGTTATACAGGTATGAGTTAATTCATCTTGCACTTCTTCTAAAATTTTGACTTCACGTGTTTATTAACTGCTACATTTATTCTACTAGGCTAAGTTTGTAGTGGAGGATAGACATATAAATTATATATTAAGTTCAATAAGGGAAAAGTGGAAGAGTGCATGGTGCGACTTATATAAGAATGAAAGCATTTGAACTAGAAAGCAACTAATACAAAATGTCCCTAATGGAATTCAGAGATATAAGTGGACCACATTCATAGATTATCTTTCAGAGAAGGCACAAATGATCTAACTTGTGTTTTAGTATATATGATTGTCTGATACTTTTTACTAACATGTATTTATTCATAAACAAGAGATAACCACAAAATATAAGCAAAACTAAACTAAACTGACCATCCTATATACTGGTGGCTCGAAAAGCCTTATGCGAAAGAAAATATAGATGTTAAGTTCATTATGGTAACTAGAAGAAAAATGTCATCAGTAGTATGTCATATGTGTCTTTAGTTCTGCAGGAAGTTGAGCATGATGGCCTAGTCATTTGTTAATGACGAAGCATGCTAATGGATTATTTGTTAATGACAAAGTTAGAGTAAGTGTAAGTGTTTGTAACCTAAGTTGTATGCATTTTATTAGATTACAAATGGAAATGAATTATTCTTAATTATATTTTAGGAGAAGAGGCAAAGGATCCTTCATCTCAACTAATATCTAATTATGATCCATTGGCTAGAGCTTTGGGAACTTAAAAGTAGTGCAACATAGTTAGAGGAATGGGTTTAAGTGTCTATCCAACCTAAGTGTTTGGACATTTTGCACATGATAATTGATTGTCTATGCCTTCTTACAATGAATTGTAGAAAGAGATTACATAACTTAGAGAGCATATGAATCACAAATGGTTGCAAAACATGCACAAATGGTTGCAAGACATGAATAAATGGTTATGAAACACGCAATGTTGCTTATTAAGCAACACTGAATGGAAGCAACAATTACTTTTATCCTACAAAACATTCCTGGTCAAGTGCCACCTAAACTTGGGGTAATTATCACTTTGTTCTCTATTATGATTGATTAAAAGAATGTTTATGTATTATGATTTTTAACTCAATACCAACAACATGTTTTGTGATTTAAATTTTAGATTATAAGTGATCAAGATAGTGGAAAGTAAGTTGTTCAATAAGCAAGCCCTTCTTAGCATTCCAGTGACATGAATGATAAGCTAAGCTGGACTTTGACTATATTAGATGTGGTGAGTACCTTTTTTTTTTTTTTTACCTTTTTGTTTATGTATTTATATTTTTGATGCTCAAGATATTGAATGGATATATACTGAGTTGGATGTTAGACAATTGTTAGTTTTGAATGGAAGGTGTTAGCTTGTAGTTGTTGTTGAAAATCAAGTACAATGTCCAAATAAAAAATGGTCAGAACAAAATAAATATAAAATAATAATTAAAAAAGAGCACTAGCATCAGTTTTAACTACTATTTTTAAAAAATAATGACCATCAATATAATAACAGTTATGAATAAGCGTCGTTATGACAACAATAGCAACAGTTATACTTAACCATCGTTAAGCCTGACTTAACCACGATTTTCTAACCATTGTTAAGCCAGGTTTAATAATGTTAATTTATAACCGTTGTTAGACCATTAATAACGATGTTTTCATACACCCATCATCACGTCACGCCATAATGGTTTTATTGACATTTATAAATAATCATTGTTAGACCAATTCCCACGGATGATTTTGCAAGGATGTTGTAACTATTGTTAAATCCCTTAACACAATTATAACCATGGTTAAGGCCACTTCAAAAACCATCATTACGACTTATTTTTTGTATTGGCACATTTAGGACCCTTTGATCTAGATTTAATGACCTTCCTATTTTACTATGGAAATAATCCCTTTTAGAGGGGATTTATTTCCTAGTCAATAAGGATGATCTTGTTTGGACTCTTCTAATATAGCACGGCTCTCCTGATCACACCATCTAATTTGGATCTTTTCAATTTCTCTACTGTCAATTATTTTGTAATCCTACTTTATTCTTCTCTTCATTTTTTTTCTTTTCTATTTTTTAAAATTTTAGAATTTTTGAAAATGAAACTTATTTGCATTTTTATTTTTAGTAAAATATGATATTAACAATAATTTTAAAAGAAAAGGAAATTTTTAGTCATTTATCAAATTGAAAAGAAGAATTTTGAAAGTAAGAAAAAGAATTTTAAACATGATTTTGCTTGAATTTAGTATATTTTAGGATGAATTATTGAACCTTTTAGGAATTTAAAAAATTATTTTTGTTCTTTTTAAATTATTTTATTTTTAATATATTTTAATTTTATAAAAGTAAATAATTTGAAGGAAAAGAACAAAAATAGGATTTTAAAAAATAGTATAAAATGTGAAAATGAATCCTTTAAAAAAAAAACTATTAAAAGATGAAAACCCGACCCAACCGGAGTTTGCTCACCCTTGATAATAGTTATCACCCTTAATAATAGTTATCATTCATATGCAATACAAGTATTCAATGAATCAACTCACACTAATTTTTAGACGGATGCATTTTGTTTTGAGCCAAAATCTAATCTAAACTAAAAAATTTCCTAGAGAGATACATATAGAATGCAATCGGGAACGCATTTGATAACTTGTCTTGACAATGCATGTCATCTTTAAATTAGGAGCCTAAATCAGTTGAGATAGCCCTGTAGCTATTAGCTAAGATGGTAGAACAATATATTTGTCTTTTCATATTTTAATTTTATATAAATCAAACAAAATAAAATAAATCAATATTTTTACAGGCCAAATGCCCGAACCCATGTCCATTTCTTTATATATATATATATGTATGTGTGTGTGTATTTGTAGATAGTAAATCATCTTTTCCATTTATGCATCTATCTATTCCCCTCCCGTTACCTATCCCCCCATTTGTAATTGTATAATAATTCTTTATTCATAATTTTATTTTTTTAAAAAAATTTTGATGGGTAGTTATTAAGTAATTTGTAACTTTTTACTATTTCTTTTTTTCTCCCTAATTTTCCATATAAAGTTTCTCATCGGCATAATATATGAGTAATTATAAATTAATTTATTACTATTTAAAGTTTCTCTTTCTTAAAAATTTAACGCTAAATGCCAAATTATTTTATTATCTTAATTTTTCAATATAAATGAATTATTGATCTTCTTCGAAAGGTCTTTCCAATTAAATTCTATCGTCAAAAAAAAAAATGCATTCAACTATATTTGACATGTACTAATAACAAAGCATGGATAACAATCATAAAATGCTTTGACAATATGTATCCTTTTTAGATTTGGAGCTAAAAAGATAGACCTACAGTTAAAGATACACATTTTATACACAATGGGAGAATCATATAATAGTCTTTTAATATTTTATATTAAATAAATTCATACAAAACTAAAGTAATTTGAATTTGATAATGGCCCAATGCCTAAGCCTGAGTCCAAGTCCAAGTTGTAACAACCTAGTTATAGAAATTAGTTATTTAGATATTTCTCAAGGCAAATAAGTCTGACTCTTGGAATTTAGTAATTTTATGGGAGAAAGGTCTGAAAATTAGTAATAGTTGTTCTCTGTGCAAGTGTATAATGTGGTTTGAGTTGTGTAAGAATAACTTTATCTTTGAAATATATTTTACCGCATAAACAGATTCCTCTGAAAAAAATTTAAAAATAAAAACTAACAAGGAGAATAAAAGAAAATCTCGACTGTGCATATGTAATCTAAAGAAATCACACCATGTATGGGTGATGGAAACTAGGTGTTACTACAAGTAGGCCAACGATCGTGTCCGCGATTGATTTAAACATTAAGGAACAGACAAAAACGCTTAATAGTCATGGATGTTTGATACATGGTTAACTTAATTACGAATATAAGATATTGACATTAAAAAACAGGTGGACAGTGGTTAGAAAAAGCAACAATAGGATTTTGACCATTTTTAGGTAACCAAAAAAATAATAATAAAAGTCAACTATGGATTTTTAAAATTTTGCTTTGGATTTTTGGAATTAGGATTTCTTATTCTAATTTTGAAAAAGGAACGAAACTAATGAAAGAATTTTAAGGCCTTTTGGAATTTATAGTTTTTTAATTTAAATATTAGGATTTTTGTTTTCAACTTTGAAAAAAGGAACAAAATTGCTAATGAAAAGGATATTTAGGACTTTTAGAATATATAGTTTTTGAATTTTTGGAATTATGATTTCTTATTTTATCAATATTAATGATGAGAAGGATTTTTAGGATTTTTGGAAATTATATATATATATATATTAATTTTTAAATTTGGATTATGAGATATAAATTTTACTAAAAATCCTATTTTGACTTTTGGCCATTATTTTAATGACTTTATTTCATACAATTATTTTATGTACTTTCCATTACTTAATTTATTTGTTTATTAAGTATTTTTATTGTTTTTATGTGTTATTATGTGTTATGTAGGGTTTCAAGTATTAGAGAACAATTAAGAGCTAAATTGAGAAATTTAGGAACAAATCTTGAACATTTGGTCAAGTGCTTAGTTACTCGCCAATAGCATCCCTTAGTTCAATCATAATTTCATTTATGTTTTTTAAAATGAAGAGCTTCCAAATTCTTAGAAAAAAATTAGATATTTAGATCTTTCCAAAAAGTATAAGATCATGTAATTTGGACAAGGAAACCGTGAAATATGAACTTTTAAAGTTTATTATCCAATGTAGTGTGTGCGAAGATAGAATTTTGATTTTAATTCATTAATGCGTATCTCCATTGAAAGAAGCCCAAAATTAGTGATTCCAATGTCCAAATTGAAGCCACTGCAGTCTAGTTTCTAATGAGTTTGGAATCAACTCATTTGGAGATATACAAAGAGAGTCACACATTTTATCATCAATTATTCAAAAATCTATTAAGTTCTATTTCAACTAGGAGTGCTTGTATCATAAAATTTTTTATTGGTCTCAATTTGAATTGTTTTGAGACATCTTAGACACTTGTCAACATTTTAATAAATGAGCAAAAGAGGAAGAATGACATTTTTAAAATTTGATTTGGTCAACAAGTGATTTCCATTTAGAAGGCTATTTTTCTAAATTTGGAGATTCTTAATTTCTTCAGTTTCTTAATTCTTAGAATTTTCTGAAAACTAAAGTTTCTTAAACTCATATATAAGCTATGTGGACACCCAACCCCGGATTTCAGAATAACCAAATAAGATAATGAAAAATGAATATTCCAAAATTAAAAATGAAAAAAAATTATTGTTAAAAAATAAAAAAAAATAATGAAATTCCAAATTAAAAGAAATTAATTTCAAAATTAAAAGACAAAGGAAGGAATAATAAAAAATAGTAATGGTGAATTCAATTTAAATTAATTAAAAAAAAATAATAATAACAACAAAATAGATAGATAAAAAAACATAAAGACATAATAACCAAAAAAAAAAAAAGCAAAAGATGGTCAAACAAAAATCAAATATAGACAAAAAAAAAACAACCAAAAACAAGCAGAAACGATATGATAATAAGATGAAAGGGAAAATGGGCATCAGAATTGGAGGAAGCAGACACCTCCTCTGCACCCTCCCTCCTAGGTTACAATATACACGAAATAGAGGAGTTGGCTGAGATGACAATACTGTGTTTTGGTCATCCGAGGAGCGAAAGAGATAAAGAAACAAAAAACAGAGAGAAGAGAGGGAACAAGTTGAAAAAAAGAACTAAAAAGAGAAGAGAGAAAACGTGAGAGAAGAGTGATAGAAGAGGTGAGGAGAGCTGGAAGAAGAAAAGCTCTCTCTGCTCTGGTGAGGCAAAACAGGGATGAGCAGAGAAGGTAAACAAAATACTAGAAGAAAAGAAATTAGCTGAATGAAGAGGAGGAGAACATCAGAAAGAGGGAAGACATATCAGGAAGAGTGAAGAACTCTTTATCTTCTAAGTGAGAGGACAGAGCTCGAGTGGTCTTAGTGGGAAGCAAGGAGGTGAGAAAGAGGCAGCCAACTACACTTGTTTTTCTATGGTACCCTTGTCTTCGAGTGTAAACATTAAAGCATCAAAAAGGCAAAAAAAAAAAAAAAAAGAATATCAGAAAGAGAGGACAGACAAGGAAGAGGAAAGAACTTCTTCTGAGTGACAGAGAGAGAGCCCGAGGGAGAGTGGAAGAGAACAAGAAACGAAAGAGAGATGTATAGAAGAGAAGGAGTGCTGGCCCCGAAGTTCCTCCCTGTTTTCGTGTATATTGAACAGAGCAGCGTAGAGCAAAGTAAACAAAAGAGACGGAAAAGAAAGAGAAACCGAAAGGGAGATAAACAAGAGCAGCAAAGTGACACCAAGGAGAAGAGAAAAGAGTCAGGGGGAGTATAAAAGGAGAGCTGGCCAAAAAAAAACAGAGAGCAGAAGAATGGAGGAAGGGCGCTGAATTGGTCCTCTGAGGTGCTCCCTGGTAGGCTCTTCTTTCCTATCTTCATCTCTTCATTTAACTTTTCTAAAAGTGGGCTCTATAATGCCTTTTAGTTAGCTGATAATAGACGTAAGAGATTCCATGTGGCTTTAGGAATGAACTTGAATCATTGATGCTTCTAAACCATGTAATACTTGAAGTTGAGAATCACAAGTTGAATTGTAAGAGTGCATAAGTCTGGTGGGGGCCACGATAGGATTTAACATGAAGTTAACAGACAAGTGAATAGTATCAAAAGAGAAGCGAACGAAGGGAAATGGAAAGAAAACATGAAGAACAAACCTGGCAGTGTGTTATGCTATCTCGTTCTATTTGCTCGCTTAGTTTCGTTTCTTTTCTTACTATATCATGTATAATTATTTTACCTTCTTTGCCTTATCTTGTTTCTAATCCACACCATTTCATTTCCATCTTATTTTCGTTATTTTAGTTGCTGTTTCACGGTAATTTTTTTTTTCCAAAGCATAACATGAATTATTTTGTTTTCATTATTGTTTTCTTTTTCTTGTAATTTTATTTCCAGCTCATAACGTCCATTAATTTATGTCTTACATTTATTTTTATCATGTTTTATTTTACTCAATTTTTAAGTTCAATTATTGATTTCTACAAGTGTATAGGAAATTAATCAATAAAAGTCATAAAAGACTTTAATTTCTATAAGTTTTGAAAGTCTTATTATGATAAATAAAAAATAAATAAATGAACAATTAGAAGACAATTTTAATTTCTTTCACCCATTTATTTATTTATCTATCATTTAAAGTTGTTACAAGAGAACATATTGTTCTTCTCAGACACTTAAGAACACGTGAGATTTTAGTTTTTTTAAGCTTAAAAAGTTATTATTTGATTAAAAAAATTATACAAAAATGGGGTGGATCAACTTATTCCCCACATTTCTTGGCTTAGCTAGGGAAGACCCTAACAAACACTTTAGTATGTTTCAGTTATTTGCTTTACACAAAGGCCAACGAACTTGACAAAGGATTAGATTTTGCTTAGAATCTTCCCATTCTCTCTAAAAGGATATGTAAAGAATTGACTTTTCTATTTACCTCCTGGATCAATAAACAGGTGGATTGAAATGAAAAGCAGCTTCCTAGAAAAGTATTTTCCATCTTCCAAAGTTGCCAGCATCAGAAAAGAGATATGTGGCAATAAGTAATCACTTAGAGAGACATTTTATGAGTATTGGGAGAGATTTTAATGGCTTGTGCTAGTTGCCCAATCATCAACTTTGGGAGTAATTACTTATATAGTACTTTTATAATGGATTGACATATAGCGACACATTGAGTCTTTAAGCATCTTGAGTGGAACTTTGGCAAATAAAATTGCTCTTGAAGCAAGAAGGTTGATTCAAACAATGCCAGAGAATACCCATCAATTTGGCTTAAGACATGATTGTAAAAAAGTATATGAGGTAGACATTAGCATATTGTAAGTACAACTTTCTCAATTAGCCTCTGTTGTTGAGCAAATGGTCAAGACACAAACCAATGATAACACTTTAGCCCTAGAACCATGTGGAATTTGTTTGCAACCCGGTCATTATACATTGCAAGAGGAGGATTGCAAAGCCATCTCTGATCTTTGGGAAATAATCAACATCAACTATAACAAAAGTGGAGAACCAATCATGGTATATCTTACGGAGGAAGTTTATCCAAACATCTTGGTTTTTAGTAGAAGCAACAATTTATGCAAAGACCTCAACCTATCAACTTAGGAAATGATAAAACTATGGCCTTGAATCATATTAAGTTGCAAGAAGCTATGTTTCAAATACATCACAATAACATGCAATTTCAACTAAAAACAAGAGCTAGTTTGAAAGAAGTGAAGATTCAAACCAAAAATCAAACCGAACTAATAAAAAACTACTATATTCACATTGATCAAAACCTAACCATAATTAATTTTGATCAATTTTGAAGACCCAACTTACAAATTATTAGCAAAGTCTTTTCCCCATAAATGAATTTCCTACATTTAGATTAATTTTATAAAATATGAACAGTTAAATAAAAATTATATAATTCATATTGTAAAAAATTAATAGAAATTATTTAATATTTATTAAAATCTAAACCATTAAATAAAAATGTAATAACTCAAATCTTCTTAAATACAAATAATTTAAATTCAAGTATAGAGAATCTATATCCATTCTGGACGTGTCTACCTACTCATGTCCCAAAAGAAGATAATGGTTGTATGAAAGAATAAAGATGAATAAAAAAATTGTACAGTGTACACCGAAGATAATGCTACATGATTGATGATATACATAATATACATAGATCAGGACATTTTCTCAAACTTCGTGAGAGTTGTTCCTTACAAGGGTCCACTCTCCTAAAGGCCCAGTCCATATATGATTTTAATCTGGAAATACAACCAAAAAAAAATCGAATACAAATTGTTGAAGAGAGATACCATACCCTTTTACTAACCTATTGTTGAGATTCACACAAAGGAAAGAAAGCCCACCTCAATAATACAAGTTATATTAAGTCGCAAGGAAATGATAAAAACATAAGGGCAAGCCACTCACAGTTTCTCTGAATTCTTTCTCTCTCTCTCTCTCTCTCTCTCTCTCTCTCTCGCTAATGAATGTGCAGGACAATTCAATGCGTGGTAAAGTTCCCAAGAACTTCAAAGTACTCGGGGAATGTTTTCCGGGTGCAACCAGGATCCTTGATGGTTACCGGAACATCCCCACAAGCAGCAAGAGAGAATGCCATGGCCATTCTGTGGTCATCATACGTGTCAATAGATGCAACTTTCAGTTTCTCGGGTGGGGTTATCACACAATAATCAGGACCTTCTTCAACCGTTGCTCCTAACTGAAACAATGAGAAAATAGGTCAATGAGATTTATTCGGACCAGTGTTACAGAATTCTCATTCTGATATATCAGACATACTCCTTGTGTCAACTGGCTTTGCAAGAAACCAATAGACACCCACCAAAAACTTAAAATGGATGAGTGGTAAATTTTATTGGTTCCTTACGTTTTCAATTCATACATGATATGTAACTAACAATTTCTCTTCACTTCAGATATAGCATGGCACTCACCTTTCTGAGTTCTGTGCAGATAGCAATCATTCTTTCCGTCTCTTTGACTCTCCAGCTTGCCACTACAGAGAACAATCAACATAAGGGTGTCGGCTGAGAAGGCTGCTAAATGACATAACATAGCTCAGATGAATAGATAGGGAATGAAGGTCATAAAATGCACCATAAGACACGCTTACAAGAAACAAAAAGGTCACCTATTCGATAATTGCAAGGGAAAAGAAAGTACGTTTTATTTATACTGAGACGTCGCACAATTACCACCATGTAACACATACTTGATCTTGGGCTTTCACTAGGAAAGATATCACTTTTGAAAGATTTCAAAGTACATACACAGTTTAAGATTGAAAAAAAAATGTATTCCAAATCAGTTCATGAAGTAAACGGAAAGTACTAAGTACCCATTCCAATGCCCAATTTTCATGTTATATTAACATAGTTAACCACAGGAGTTACACGTGTTACAGGCTAACAATAACCAAAGAATACAAGCTTTAAGTGCACAAAAGGATAATCATACCGTCTCTTATAGTAGTGATACCGTTGGCAAATAGTGCAACTACAGCAAGTGTCATGGCAACATCAGGCATCTTGTTCATATTGACGTCAATGCCTTGCAAGAATTTATAACCTGAAGAATCTCGTGGAGGTCCAGTCACAGTGACACTGTGCTCTTTCCAGGAAACTTTAGCTCCCATCTTCTCAAGAACTTCAGCAAATCTTACATCTCCCTATTACAAAGGAATGATAAATTAACAAAAAAGCCTGAGTTCACAAATATATTAATGCAACAGAAAATATAGCTATCACAGAAAATGAGGTATATTAAAGCAAATCTGAGTCTGATATTATTTTTATATAAATATATGGCTGTAATCCTACTCAGAATGAGGAACAGAAGCATAGTAATCAAATCGTGAATTGAAATTCGAAAAGTTAATTTTTGAATTGTATAGAATCATATAATTCCAAAACACAATGAAAGACAGTTAACAGGAAGCTGAAGATGACAATGTAGTATGCACAGAGGAAGTTCACTTTGGGCCAAGGTTTGTAATTGGAAGCTAAAACAAGTATGGTTTTATAAACTGGATTTCTTAATTGAAACAACTCACTCTTTGTCGTTTCAATAAAAAGAATGCTTATGTCTCACGATTTTCAGGCCCCAGACTTCAATGCCAAATGGGTCTTCCACTGTTCACAGACTTTGATGCTGAGGGAGTTAAATGGTATTTTTTTGGTATTGAAAGTTTAATTGAAATGACACACTCTGTCGTTTCAAGTAAGAATTAAGAAAAATAAGATCTTCTCCACAAAGTCACATTGCATCAGGTCACGAAGGTCCAACTTCCTGATCTGATGAGAGCAGCACATTTTGAATAGCTAGAATGATGGGAATCGTCGTTCCCGGCATGACTCATAAGAGTTTGGTGATTCAGTCAGACAATTCCGGTCATTTCACGATTCACCCACCAATTAGTATCACTGCTCTTGCAAATTGGATCGTACTGTACATCTCAAATCATAACTGGCACGATTTTGACTGCTATAAACAGAAGCATAAGTAATAGCTATTACAGACATACAAGATGCAGAAAATATAGGAATTAACCAGAAAACTTCTCTAGCATTCGAGAGGCAAGAGGCTTTCCCAAACCAAGTCAAAAATCTTCCCAATCTCTCTGTCATCCCATCCACCGATGTATTCACTTCCAACAGCCTGCCTTTCTCCCCGTTCCACCTCAAACCCCTTGTGATTAGTCAGTTTCAACCTTCTCTCCTTTTTCCACCCCTTTGGACACCTCAGCAATATTTTCACCGGTCTTCCCTCCTAAAACAATCACATTATATTGGGTTCTATCAGTCACTCATTTGATCATGATTATTCTTTTCAGCTTGGTTTTCCTTCAATTTGGGTTCAGCTGTGTCCAAACTGTGCCGGAACATATCCAAGCCAAAAAAAATTAATTTTTATTATTTTGAGACATACTGACAAGTAACAGACGTGTTGTCAATGTGTTCTGGCAGTGTCAGTGCCGCCAACACATGTCTATCACCTCTAAAAATAAGTGTTTCTGCTTTATCTAGCTCACAGTCTCACACCTTTCAATTGGCCATCATCAGTAAAGAACTTACTTAAGATCCAACTCACCTTGTTGCCTGAACTATGAAATAAAGCCTTCATCAGCTCATACATTGAACCAACATCCTCATAACCCTATTGCCAAAAGAAGTGTGATCTTCAGACATGAAGTTAGTGTTTGAATCATTATCGTTAACAACCTCTTATTGTTTGGAGAAAGATATATTTGTGCCACTTGAGTGAGAAAGGCAAGACAAACAACCTCTCAATACACTCAAATTCGCTTTGGCCCATTATTTTGTTTTTTTTCAAATTTTTGTTGAGTAGAAACTTTACTAGAAAGAAAGATAGATATAAGAAAGGAGGATAAGATATTTTACCAAAGAAGAAAATCAAACATAAAAAGAAAACAGATAGAAACATACAAGTTAAAATGTAACAAAGAATAAGCTTTACAGGAAAGTTTATCTCTTCAATCTCTTGAATCCAAGATATAACCCTTTGTGACGTGATATATTATATACTTAATGACCAATGTATGTTGATCAACTAGGAGAAATAAATGATGTAAAAAAGCCATAGAAGATAACTATATACACATGTAAAAAGGGAGAGCCCAGTATAGTTTAGAAGTTCACACAATGACAATGGTTCTAAGGGGATGGGAAATAATTTAATGAAGATAAAAATCGAACAAAATCTACTAGAGTGATAAAAGGCAACATTGATGAGCTTTTAAGAATTAAAAAGCAGGTGGGAAAGAAAAGAAAAAGGAAGGGAAAATAGAAAGCTAAGTTACATTAGCACTTAAACAGAAATCATAACCAATAGGCAGGCGGGAAAATAAAATATTACAATAAATAATTCGAAGCATAATTACCTGTAAACTGCTTGTTCCACAGCCCTGAACAGTGATGGTCCCACCAGTGACTGCTGCACCTGCAAGGAAGTAACTGGCACTAGAGGCATCACCTTCAACAAAAGCATTTCCAGGAGACCTGATTGAAAACAAAAATAAAAATGACATTGTCAATCTCATTTCCAGATGCAACAAAGCAATATGACTCTGATTTTAAGCAACCTACTTGTACTTTTGATCTCCTTGGATCAAGAAACTATCCCAGCTATCATTGTGTTCCACCGAAACTCCAAAGCGCTCCATCAATTTTATAGTCATTTCAACATATGGAACAGAAATCAGTTTATCAATAATTTCAATTTCCACATCACCATGAGCCAAAGGAGCAGCCATAAGCAAAACAGTCAAGTACTGGCTGCTAATTGATCCAGACAGCCTCACCTGCAGGTTAAACGGGGAAAACAATATTCATAATAATTTAACCAACACTTGTTGCAACACACTTTAAGTGTAATAAGGAGTGTAGGATTTTTTGATGCTATAGCAATGGATTAACAGTTAATACATATAATTTTTTTCTTTTGTCGTAAAGTGAATTCTTTTTTTTTTTTGATAAAATCATAAAGTGAATTCTAGCCAAGGATAACCATTTGATATCAAAAAAACTGGAAAAGAAGTGTTTCATACACTCATAATTTTGAACAGATATCCACTCCTCTCAAAACTTATGTATTTTTAGCCTCTCCAACCTCCCAGTAAGAGGAGAAAGAAGAAAAAAGAAAAATAGAGAGAATCAGCTTAGCATCCATCCATATGCAAGAATGAGAACTTTCTGTGAAAAAGAAATTAAAATAAACTAAATACCTTACAATCTAAGCTCCTGCCACATCCTAGTCCTACATGTTCAATTAGTATCTACTAAGTATATTTCAAAGGAAAGAAACAAGGCCATTGCATTTTTGCAGTAATAATTGTGAAATTCTTTAGGCCAAAAAATAATATGAAGCTCTAAATCTTTTAAGTTTAGCACCACACAAGATGTTAATTCCATAATCCTTACTCCAAAAATCAAGAAATACTAGTAGAGAATCTGGAGAACTATATCAAGAATAACAGAGAATAACCCTGGCAATAGTATATGCTATTGTATACAATAGGAAGAATATATACAGACACAGCCCATAATAAGAGATAATGCATGCCTAACCTTTCCCCCCGGAAGTCCTCCCTTCCCAATCACACGAACAGGTGGACAGTTTGTGCCCAGAAAGCAATCAACATCCGCACCAAGCTGCTTAAGACCAGCCACCAAATCTCCAATTGGCCTCTCTCTCATTCGGGGCACCCCATCAAGAACGTAGCTGAAAAAATTTTGAACATTCTATAAGTCAATTCATTAAGTCAGACCAGCGAAGATGATTGCAGATAAAATCCCAGCGAACGAAAGTAGCAAGGTAGATCAAAGGAGAATTGAGAAACCCTCAATTGCAGTCCTCTCAGAGAATATGTTTGCAAGCTAGAAATTTACAGGCCACTTTATTTGTTATAAATAATAAAACATAGCTTAAAAGAATAAAAGCTGACTACTCAAGCTAAGATATTTAGATCACTAAAATTACATAAATAAAAAAAGAGCCTGTTGTGTTAGTTACATCATAGAGATGTCCAAATGTATAAAAAAAAAAAATGCCTTTCTTGATTAAATTAATATCAGTTGATGAAAGATTGAAAATTTTCACAATATCATTTAACAGGAGTAATTTGAATTGATATATGACAGACCTTCCATTTCCACCTGCAGCAACCACAGCCGCTGTTAAAGGGCGCATTGCTGTACCAGCATTTCCAAGGAATAATTTAACTTCATCTTTTGATTCTCTGATAACAGGAAACTTTCCGCCACAGCCTTCAATGACTGCTTGTTTGATTTTCTTGTTATCTTCTACGTGTAGCCCAAGGGTTCTTAATGCACCAATCATATAATGAATATCCTCACTATCTAACAAGTTGTCAACAACAGTTGTTCCCTAAAGCAAAAGAAAACAGATACTTCATAATTGAACTTAACAAAACATCTGTCCCAGAACTAAACTTGTGTCTATTTGTAATACTAATAGTGCAACTAAGATCTTTATGTCCATTACTGCTGTACTATTAGAACCAGCTCCCCCATTTCATCAACTCCTAATCCAGGAGTTGGAGGATCGAATTTAATCCAAGTACTTTGAGTGATAGGAAGAGCCTTTACCAGCTGTAGCTACTACCGTTTACAGAAGACAAATATTGATGAGAAAAATAAAACATCCCTGTCTGACTCTACGAAGCATCCATACTCTAAAATACAGGGCCATATGCTGTTCCATGTCTATACAATACGTATATATTAGTTAGGACGGTCCAAATTGCATTAAAAAACACATATCACAGTGTCCGTATTGTGATGGGTTTTCATATGAACGAGTATCCATGCTTCCTCCGACCCAAAACTATAACTACAACTGCAAGGATATCTACTAGAATCACGTAAACGGCAACAAGTAAGCTAGTTAGGAACAGAAGCACAGTGCTATCCATCTTTATCATTATAACCCATTTTTTCCATTTCTTGTAGAACAAAACGCCTCATTGTCAGTCATAAATACAACAAAATTGAATTGAAACTCAAAGTCCACAATGTGTGTGTATATATATATCTATCTATCTGTGTGTATGTGTGTCTGTGCGTATCAGACTGACTCGGGTTAAAAAATACAGCTAAAATCAAAGGGTCACCTCTGAGAGAGCAGCAAGAAGCAGAATTCGATTGGAAAGAGACTTTGACCCAGGCAAGGTAATGGTCCCGGAGATATCTTTTATGGGTTGCAACACAATCTCCGGCGCGGTCGCGGGGGCAACTGAGGCAGAAACCGCAAACCTACCAGCTTGACTCACGCCCCCCTTGCAATTTTTAATGGCGCATCCATTACTATGCTTTAAGCTCCATGATTTTGAGGAGTCCCAGAGCTGTGACCTCAATGAAATCGTTTTGGAAGATTTGGGTTCGTGGGAATTGGACGTCTCATGGAGAATTTGAGTGATTTGAGCTACATTGTGGATTCTACTAACTTGAGCCATTCCAAAGGCTTAAACTTTTCTGCGCTCAATCTCAGTCTCAATCTCTTCTTGCTCTATTTTTCTTCCTCTCTATATTGTATTGGAAATGTTTGGTTCGAACTTGGAACTAGTAAGTGGGATAGGGTAAGGGGTGGTTGTTGGATTGACTCCATGAAGTGTTTACCAACCAACTCAGAACAACGACGCAAAAAATCTGGCGTAAGGGATGGTGTCCGAACCAGACCTCCACCTACCCACAAGTAAGATGTGTTTAGGTAGTTCAGGAATTTGTTGAATATTGTATTTATTGTAAAAAATACAATTCTGTTTACATTTTTAAAATGTTATAAATTCTTTAATAACGAGATGTCATTTTAATATTCTTTTTTATGTTTATAGGTGACTCTTTAAAACATGCTTTTGTATAATTTTTTTATATTTCATTGCTATCTAAATTAATGTTTATTTATAGACATTATATATATTTTTATGATGAAACACCTATAAATAGAGTCATGTACTAAAAATAAAAAACTTAAGTGAAAGATAATGTTTCTTCCACTTTTCCATCAATTTTTACTTTTATTTTTTCTTCTATGTTCTAATAGTTTTATAACATATTATCAGCACAATGTTTCTTCCAAGTTTTTAGTTCAAATTAAATTCTTAATTTCTTCTTTAATTTGAGGTAATTTCTTCACTCTACAATTTAATTAAGATTTTATAATGTTGAAATGATATTATGATAATTGAATTTATTTTAGTATTTAGTATTATACATGTTGGCAAAAAGTTTTCTTTTATGATTGTTCCTAAATACATGGTCATGCATATCTATTTGATAATATTTATTGATAAATTATTGAAAATCATTTTGGTTGAATCTCAAACCATTAGAGTTTCTTGTCATAACAAAAGGTAAAAAAAATTTTGTTTTTTGGTTTTATATTATTTATAGGTTTAAGATTTATTTATATCTACAATATGATTATTAATTTAATATTAGAAAATGCCTTAAAAATTAAAAAGTTATACATGATTGAATAGTCATAAACCACACCATTATTGGTTATTTTTAGTCAACAACTCCATCTTCAAACCTATATTGCTCATAAATAACTATGTGTGGTATTTTGATAAATTAAGAGGAAGCTAAGAGATTATAAAATTATTTTTACTATAACCTAAAGGCTATGTGCTTTATGTCACCAAATAGTTTTGTGAAACTCTTGATTTCAACATGTTTATGAGTGAGATAATGACTATTTATGACCCATGAATTATACAGGTGTTAAAAGAATAATAACTCACAATGGATATTAAAATAACGTAAAATTAAGTTTGGCTAATGATTACAATTTACAATATGACTTGAAGTTATATGAAAGGGATGTAGTTATTTTGAAGGCTAGGAAGCTGTTGAAGATTTCATAGAGATATTGTTATTGTAGTATATATTTTATAAAGGCAATTTATGTAGTTCATGATAATTTTATCTTACATTTACATAGTCCATGTGGATTCTCATTATACTTAATACCCTTTTAGCTTATGGATAATAAGTTATCAATAATTAGCTCTTGAACATATTGAAATGAAATTTAATAACTGCTTAGCTTCCTCTTAAGTCATCGAAAGATAATACACAATCTTTATGAGCATCATTTATCCAAAGATGACGTTATTGGCTATAAAATAACCAATAATAGTGTGTCTTCTAACCCTCCAATCATGCGTAGCCTTTTGATTTTCAAAGTATTTTTTAATATCAAAGTAATAATCATAGAAACATAAGTCAATCTTGAATCAATAGATAGTATAAAATAACAACAAAAGTTCTTCACCGTACTATGATGACAAGAAAAGTTAAAAATTGACGTTACACAATAATAATATCTCTATATTTGCCAATGATATTATCAATTAGATGCATGATCATGTATTTAAAAAATTGATCATAAAAAATTCTTTGCTAGTATGTATAATACATAAAGTTTATAAAACTAAATATTAAAATAAATTCAACTATCATAACATCATTTTAACGATTTAGTAAAATAGTGAGAGTAAAGAAATTACCTCAAATCAAATGAAAAAGGAATAAATTTAATTTGAATTAAAAACTTGGAGCAAAATCATGCTAATAAAGTATTATAAAACTAGTAAAAATGTAAGAAATATGAGGAAAGTATGAGAAAATTTGAGAGAAAATATAAAGTAACTCTCATTCACTTAGGTTCTTTATTGTTGGTACATGACGATATTTATAGGCCTTTCATCATAAAGGAAAACTTAATGTAAATAAATATAAATTAATTTATATAATGGTACAATAATTTAGGGGTTATAAGGTATATGAACCTAAAGAGTCATTTTTTGGGATTTATGGACATCCACACAATTATATAATGTATAACACTCCCTATTAGATGTTCATTAATAATTGATGTGCTTCATTAAAACCTTACTAAGAAAAACATAATGGGATAAAAACCTAGTAAAGAAAAAAAAGTATACAATATTTATAATACTTATTGTAAGCTATCTCATTAAAAGAACCTTACTAAGGAAAATCCAATGGGATTAAACCTTGATTAAGGAAAAAGAGTACAATCCATCTTTACTCCCCCTAATGATGACATCAATTAATGTCTTTAAATCAGCACTTCCCAATAATGCTGACCAATTTCTCAAATTTGGTTATTGGTAATAGTGAACAAATCTGCTAGATTGTCATATGCACAAATTTGTTGCAAATTACCATTCTTTTGAAGATCACAAGTAAACATGAATTTTGTTGAAATTTGTTGTCATGTCTCATTTAATGTACCCTCCTTTTAGTTAATCTCTAAATGCTACATTATCTTCATATAATACTACTAGAAACTTTTCTCTAAGGAAAACCATACATCTTTTGGATGTGTTAGGTTGCTGACTTAAACCAATCACATATTTGAATTATCTCATATTAATCAATTTAGCATGATTTGAAGAAGTAGTTAAATTTTGTTTCCAAGAGCTTCATGATATAATTATATCTCCACATATAAAAGTAAATTGTTGGGATCAAGGTTTATGTATATTAGATAACTATCTACATTTACATTAGTAGTTAGTATAAGTCTAGAAAATATAAGCAAAATAAATCAACATCAACAATCATTTAAATATATAAAATATATATTTAATTTCATTCCAATATTTTTATGTTGAAGAGGAACTAAATATTGCTAAAACATATAAAAAATCCTATATTTGGTTGTATTTTGTTGGCAAGAAATATTATAGCTCCAAATAGCATGACGATATTGTAATCTAGGATCAAGAAGTTCTTTATCATCTTCTTAAAATTGGAATGGATTTTAATATATATTACATCCATTGAGGTATACAATGCATGTGCATTATTGATGTAAAGTCGCTTTTCAATTGATGAAAATAAAGTTCATTAGTGTAATGCTCAACCTATAAGTTGAGACATAATTTGACATTTTAAAATTTTCATTTAATATAATATATTGCCCTTTGAAAATTCTTCCAAAATTCCATCAATAATGAGCAGTGATATATAACTTGTTTCCAATTTTATTTTAGAAAACATAGGCATATA
This sequence comes from Delonix regia, assembly GCA_037074485.1. Taxonomy (NCBI): domain Eukaryota; kingdom Viridiplantae; phylum Streptophyta; class Magnoliopsida; order Fabales; family Fabaceae; genus Delonix; species Delonix regia. The sequence continues at coordinate 13,585,776 of CM073459.1, forward strand.
CAATCATTTATGATTTTCTTTAAAAAATTTCACTATACAAGTGTCTTCAATAATTGTATTGAGAACTTGAATTCCATGGTTTAGATAACTCAAATCCTTTAGGAATTTTAATTTACATAATATCATGTAATAACTCTCATAAATAACTTGAGATCACATTTATCAAGTGTATAAAATATAATTCCTTACTACAAGATTTATTAATTCTATCCACCATAAAATAATATATTCCCACAATCAAATTATAGGTTTTGTAAAAAACTTCATGATATATTATTCTCATTTCATTATCTCATGATATTATTTGTTCCTCATTGACTTTTCACCTTCAAGTGTTTAGATTACAAGTCTAATTAACTTTCACCTATCAATATTGTTGTGTCTTTTTTTTTTAATTAAGTATTTTATATCAATATTTCTCGATAATACATAATCTTACGCAATTCCATAATATTATGCACTATATTATGCTTGTAATGATATAACTTATTGAGATATCTCTACATTATTACTTTCAGGTACCAGAATCTTTTTTAATGATTTAGTTATGTCAATGTCTCTTCAGAAGTACCTGTCAGTTTGATTTGGCTATCTTAATAGAACTGGTAATCAATTTAATTGGAGTAAGCAATTTCATTATCACATTTGGGTATGCAAATAAGTGCAGATTATTTGTTAAACTTTTGAATCAAATTCCATCATGAACTTATTTAATAGTCATTTATGGTATGTGAGGATCACAAAATACTAATATATACTACATAATATTTTTCTTCAACAACTTATTTTCTCCCCCAAATTTTGAGATAATTATATAACCAAATGATATTAGTCAAACATTGCCACAAATATATCTCCAAATTCATTCTAATAATTTCTTAACCTCAAATGAAGACTTATCTTTATGCATTGTGGTGGACAAACTTGATTATCAATTGCACATTCAAAATATTTTAGATGGGAAAACCGAAAACTCAATTTCATTTGAGGAGACCTTTTGAATATAATTTGTTGGCTTAATGTATATAATATACTCTCAAAATAAAGCTTTGTTCTTATACAAAATTTGTCCAAAAAATAATAGGAGGCATTAAACAAACAATTTATTAGACCATATAATAATGAAAACATGGACAATTTAGAATTTTCAAAAAAAAATATCCCAATAAAATTTTAATCATCAAAATTGGAATATAACTTCACTAGTATTGTTGACGAAAAATTCCTTATCGTATAATTTGGAATGTGTGCACATACATTCTTGCAAACTTCAAATTGCAAATTGATTACAATACTATGATCATTCTAAAGATGCAATCTATTTAGAATATTCCAATCATCAATATTGAACAAATGAATGCATTTATCAATTAAATATATTCTTGATATACAATAGATATAGTCACAATGTTGACTGTTGATGATCTAAAGATCAATTGCCTTGAGAAAAAGTAATATGTAAGTATTTATTAAATAAACAATCTTCAGGTTCTTTAATAGAAATTCATATGAACTCTCAAGTTCTTTTGCATCATTGACTAGAAATGGCCTAATTGGTCATGCTAAACATATGTAAACTTTTGGTCCACTTTCTTAAGTGATTTCATCATACTTGTATGATATCACCCTTAGGGAAAGATTTATATCTTTTTCAATATCCACACCATGTTTTTTTTACTGTAAATTATCATGAAATAAAGCTCTTGACTGATTTCAATTGAATTTGAATTGGTACAAAATTTGTGTAATACATGGTAACATAATGGCTTTCAGGAGCTTTATTTTTCTTGTGATATTGTGCTTATACGATTACTATTGAATCATTAAAATCTATTTTAAGCATCATGATAATTTCTCTTTTATGTTTGGAGTTGAGTAATATACTAATGCTTTGGTGGATCAATCTTATAACAGAAACACAAATCTATCACAATGGGACTAAATGACATTTTTAGATTTGAACATTTTGTTTTAATATCACAATTTCAATTTTACTATAATACTTTCTCTCCATCCTTTCTGGTATTTCACAAATACCAATAAATTTGCCACACAACAATAATGTCATTCATGCTTATGTCCACATAAGGTAATAACTTTTCATATTATTGTGAAATCTCATCAACATTTCTAATTATTCCACTTTATGTGGAAATTATGACAATTTGTCATTATGTTGTTATCCATGATCAAATATTCTAAAATATTAACATTTTCTTTAGGAAATGTCTAAATGTGATATATGATATTTGACATTATTTGTTTAAAATTTCAAATAAAATACAACTTCCTTCGCCTTTGTTTTATTACATGCATATTCACTACATAGAATATGGAAACAAAAACTTATAAACCAATTTACACTTGGAAATTGGTATGGCACAAATAATGGATAGGTCTCATAACATAATACATTATTCACTTTAAGGAATATGTTTACCAAACTTTCATTGTCGATTTCTTTTGACAGATTTATACTACACAATATTATATGAAATAGATATAAATAAATCAAATAAAGGTATTATTATTTTGGTAAATAAAAAATTGTCTCCATGTAGCTCACATTCTTGCAAACACATATGGAATTATAAATTAAAATAGAAATAAAATGGCTTATAAATAAGTAATAAAAACACACTTTTTCTTAATTAAAATTTCAAAAATATGCAAATAAGGTGTCTTTTTTTCTTTTTTCTTTTCAAGTGTTACATATAAATATTAATGATAGCTAGACAAGAAGTTGCAATTGACAATTTATTTTATAACTATAAATATTTATTATAATTAATCCATTATTTATGAATGAATAATGATATGAATAATATGTGAGAAGTGTCGTTAAGATAAAATTCTTATGAATTATATAAATTGTCATTATAAAATATATTACAATAATATCTCTATGAGATCTTTTGAAGTTTTATGGGCTTCAAGATAACCATAGTCTTTTAATATGACTTTTAGTCATATCGTAAATGTTAACGACTAGCCCAAAAAACAATTTTATGTAATTTTAATATCCATGGTGAGTTCTCACTATATTTAATACCATTTTGGCTCATTGATCATAAGTGATCAATAATTAGCTTTTAAACATATTGAAATGAAGAGTTTCTAATACTATATGATAACTTGCAACATATGGTTATGATAAAAATTTAATAACCAACTAGCTTCCTCTCAAGTTATCAAATGATGATGATACACAATCGTTTATGAGTATTATCCATTTAAAGATGTGGTTATTGGCTATAAAATAACTGACAATAGTGTAACTTCTGGCCAACCAATGATGTGTAACCTTTTGATTTTCAAGACATTTTCCAATATCAAAGTGATAATCATAAAAATATAAGTATATCTTGAATCAATAGACAATATAGAATAACAACAAAAGTTCTTTGCCTTATTTTGATGACAAGAAAAGTTATAAATTAATGTTACAAAAGAATAATATCAATATATTTGCCAATGATATTATTAGTTAGAGGCACAACCATGTATTTAAAAAATTAGTCATAAAAAAATTCTTTGCCACTATGTATAATACATAAAATTTATAAAACTAAATACTAAAAATAAATTCAACTATCGTAAGATCATTTTAACAATTTAATAAAATAATGAGAGTAAAGAAGTTAACTTAAATCAAATGAAAAATGAACAAATATGATTTGAATTGAGAACTTGGAGCAAAATTGTGTAGATAACGTATTATAAAACTATTAAAATTGTAAGAAGCATGAGGAAATCAAGATAAATTTAGGAGAAAATATAAGTTAACTCTCATTTATTTAGGTACTTTATCATTGGTACATAACCATATCATCATAAAGGAAAACTTAATGTACATAAATATGAATTAATTTACATAATGGTACAATAATTTTGCAGGTTATAAGGTATATGAACCTAAAATGTCACTCTTTGGAATTTACAGACATCCACACAATTATATGATTTATAACAAATTGCAACTTTTTGTCTACCTATAATAAATATTTATATTTAACACTTGAAAATAAAAAGGCACCTTAGTTGCATATTTGTAAAACTTGTATTTAAGAATGTGTGTTTTTATTACTTCATTATAAAGCTATTCTATTCCTTATTTAATTTCTAATATAATATATGTTTAAAAGAAGGTATGCAATATGGTGATAATTTTGTCTCATTAAAATGATGACTTTAATGACTTTATAGCTATAACATATTATTTATATCTATTTCATATTAAAGGTGTCAAAGTGGGTTAGCCTGACCCACCCGGGCTGACCCACCTAAGCTGGTGAATTAAATGAGTAAGCCCAATTAACCCATCATAAAGTGGTGGATTGAAAATCTCAACCCACCCCACTTGGTTGTGCTACCCCAATTTGCTAAAATAAATTGGTTTGTAAGTTTTTGTTTGCATATACCATGCAGTGAATAAGCATGTAATAAGCAAGGGTGAAAGAATTAGTATTTTCATTAAATTTTTAAGTAAATGATATTGAATACTTTGATATTTTCATGAAAAATTGTCAATATTTCATAATATTTGACCATGGATGACAATATAGTGACAAATTGTCTTATTTTCCACCCAAAGTGGAATAGTGAAAAAATTTTATAAGATTTCAAAAGATTATGAAAAACTATAACAATATATATATATATATATATATATATATATATATATATATATATAAAAGCTTGACACAACTGTGTATCAAATTTATTGATGTTTGTGTAATACCTTTTGAAGGATGAAAAGAAAATTATTATAGTGAATTGAAATTGATATATATGATATTAAAACAGAATATTCAAATTCAAACCTTACTTAGACCTATTGTAATGAGTTTTGTGTTTTCATGACGAGATTGATTACCCATATATTAGTCAATTGCATAAAAATGAAGGGAGAAATTATCATTATACTCAAAATGGATTTTAGTGATCCAATAATTATCATCCATGAAGTGCAATAAAATAAAGATATTGCAAGATAAATAAAGCTCCTAAAGAGTGATTATGTTCATGCATTACACAAATATTGTTTCAATTTTGAGTCAAATGAAATCTATTAAGAGTTTTACCGCATAATGCTTTATAGTGAAAAATATTGATAGATATGTTGAAAAGGATATACATCTTTCCCTAAGGATCATGTCATATAAATTCGATGAATTCATATGAGAAAGTAAACTATAAATTCACAAATGTTTGACATGACTAGTTTGACCATCTTAATTCAGTGATGCAATATAACACAAATTTTTTACTAAAGAACTTGAAGATTTTTTATTTAATGAATACTTATATATTACTTGTTCTCAGGGCAAATTGGTCATTAGATCAACTTTAGTTAAAGTTGCGATTATATTTATTGTATATATGAAATATATATAATTGATAAATGGGTCTATTCATTCAATATTAATGATTGCATTGTTATGAATATATGCATCTTTATAATGGTTATAACATTGTTATCAACATGCAAGTTGAAGTTTACAAGAATGCACATACGCATAATTTCCAGATATTACAATAAGAATATTTTTGTTAATAATACTGGTGAAATCACATCCTAAATTTGATGAATGGAATATTTAATTGGGATAGTTGATGTGATATCTAAATTCCCATATTTTCAAACTTTTATGTCTATTGAATATTTGTTAAATGCCTCCAATTATTTATAGACTATTGTTTATGAGAACAAAGCTTTATATTTATTTTGAGAGCATATTATACACATCAAGCCAATAAGTTATATATTTAAAAGGTCTCCCCATTGAAATTGAGTTTTTGGTTATGTGCCAAATATTACCCATATAAGATATTTTGAATGTGCAATTGATAATCATGTTTGTCTATCACGATGCACAAAGAAAAGTCCTTGTTTGGAGCTAAGAAAATGTTAGAATAAATATCTAACATAGATTTATTTGTGGCATTGTTTGTTTATTACTATTTGGTTATAAAATTATCTAAACATTAGGGGGAGAAAATATACAATTGAAGAAAAATATTATGTAATATGTATAAGTATATTGCGATCCTCACATGCCATAAGTAAATATTAAAAAAGTTCATGATGAAATCTGATTGAAAAGTATAACAAATAATTTGTCAAACATATTTGCATGCCTAATTAAGGTAATAAAATTGCTTATCAGTTGCAAATCCTTTGAGTACCCCCAATGGCGGTAAGATTAATTGATACATATTAAGATCCATTCCAATTTCAACAAGATGATAAATAACTTCTTGATCGAGGATTACAATATCTTCATGCTATTTGGAGCTATAATATTTCTTATTAATAATATACAACCAAATATAGCATTTTCTATACATTTTAGCAAGATTTAGTTACTCTATGACATTACTATATGAAGTTAATGTAGCTTGTAGAGCTTAACTAAAAGGACCATATGTTAAATGAAATATGACAAAACAAATTTCATTTTTACTCATGATCTTCAAAAGAATAGTGATGTGCAACTGATTCATGCATTTGATAATCTAGTACGATTTAAGATGTGATAATTCAAATACATTAAGTGATGTTATCATTAAGGGAGTAAAGACGCGTTATACTCTTTTTCCTTAATCAATGTTTTGTTCCACTGGATTTTCCTTGATAAGGTTTTTTAATGAGGCAACTTATACATCATAAATCTTGTTACTTGTATTCCTTCACTAGGTTATTATCCCATTGAATTTTTTCTAGTAAGGTTTTAATTAGGTACATTATTTGTTAATGGACATCCAAATGGGAGTGCTAAAATTGTTTAATAATGTGGATATCCACAACCTCATATTAAAACTTTAAAGGATCCTTTTTGAAGTAACATTATAATACCCTTTCTGTTTAGGATATTTTCTTGTATAACTATAATCAATTTTGTATTCTACCACTATGTAAATTAACTTTTTTTTATGCACATTGAGTTTTCTTTTATGATGAAAGGCTTATAAATAGTGTCATATACTAAAGATGAAGAACTTGAGTGAAAGATAATGTTCGTCCCACATTCTTCTCAATTTTCTCTCTTATTCTTTCTTTTACTTTCTATTACTTTTATAATAGAAAAATATATTTTAAATTATTTGCTACCAAATTTTTATAAAATATGATCTAATCCTAAAAACATTTTTAGTCCTAATACTTTTAATCCTCCTAAGATATTTGTACATGTTCGAAGAAATGATAAATAATGAGTTTAATATTTTTAAAGATTGCATTGTATAATTTATATGATTTTAGAAGTATATATGATTTTAAGATTTATTTGTTAGTCTCACCAACCCTTAAGAGGGACAGTTAGCTAAGATTTTCACCTGTATCCTTACTTATGTTTTTAGTCCAAATTCATGATGTGGATTATTTTGTATTATTTTCCTTTTGTTTTATTTTTATTTCTAGTTCATAACATATGTTGTTTTGGGTTTTATTCTTATTTTCTTATCATATTATATTTCACTTCATTTTTTAGAGTCATTGTGTGATATTATTAATTTCCACAGGCACTTCAAAATTAATTAGTAGAAGCCATGTGTGATCTTTTATCTCATTTGACTTTCAAAGTTAATACATAACTCTTTTATAATAAATAAATAAATAATTTTCATTTATGAAAATGATTTCTTTCACCTTTTATTTATTTTTAGTCTCTTTAAACACTTAAAAATTACCCACTAAAAGACATGTAAGACTCTAATTTTCTCACACTTTGAAAGTTAATATCTAATTTACAAGAATTCAAAAATAAAATAATTGCTAAGTCACCAAAATAATTTATTTTTGAGTTTGTCAATTTAATGGTTGTAGTGTGAGATTATTAGTTTCCTTAAGTATTTAGAAATTAATGACTATTTTATTTTGCATGTAATTTCTAAACCAAAACCCTTTGGAAAATTAAAACAAAATTTCTAATTTTGAAAAAATCCTAAAAAATATAAATTCGAAAAGCCAACAATATTTCCCCTTAATAATTTCATATCTTTTGGAAACTTAAAACAAATAATTCATATTTCAAAAAATCCAAAAAAATCATAAATTTCAAAAATTCTAAAAAGCCTTAACCTCAATAATTCCACTCCCTTTTGAATTTAAAATAAAAATTCCAACTTCAAAAATTGGAAAAAACATAAATTCAAAAATCTTTAAAATCCTTTCCATCATAATTTAATTTCACTTTCAAAATTAAAGTAAAATCCAAATTCCAAAAATTGGAAAAATTAAAATGAGAGAAAATGAAAAGAGCTTGATGTCAAGTTGATTTCGTAATTTAAAACACACAAACCAAATTTTCATCTAGTTTTATTTACGAAAATTTGTTTGGTTTCAACTATTTTGTTCTTTTTTAAAAAATAAAAAAATCACCAACTAATTACGAAGTCTTTTTAGTCAAATTAGGTAAACTTTAATTCCTATCGCTGGGTATATAGGCTCTAGGTTCCATCCTAAGTTAAGTACACACTTGGTAAATATTCATTTTTATTTATCTTCTTTTCATTAATTTCTTTTCCATTTTTCAGTTTCTTTCCATGTGTTTCGATAAGGATAGTCAAAATAAATTTAAGCCTTATTCTGTTAATCTTATTTGACTAGTTTAAAATAACCATCGATATGAATGAGTGTTATGAGATACCTAATACTTTTCCATACTCAAATAGACTCTTGAATGCATCTCTATTTACTAAGACCACCTTTCCATTTCTTATTGTTTAAAATAATTTTTTAAAATTTTCTATAAAAAATTTTGATCGCAACACGTAAATAAAATGATTTTTAAATTACTTTTGAGAGTTAATTTTTTTCTCTTTTCTTCTAATACCATTTGTGTCATGCTTGACTGTGTTGCTAGTTGCGACAACGGTGGCCTTAAGCAATATTTTGCCACAAAAAAACTTTCTCTTGAATTAAACAAACTCTTCGAAGAAAATATTTCAAAACAAAAACTAGCACAAGAAAACAAGAACAAAATCTCTAGTATGCATCTGTAACCCAAAGAGACTACACTATATGTAAGAGATGGAAACTAGATGATGGTACAAGCAGTTAAGGCTGCCCCGAAAACAGTTGAAATAGCAATAAAATGAAACAGTTAGTGGTAATGGACGTTCAATACATGGTTAACTTAATTAAGAATGTAAGATATCAATGTTAAGAAATGGGTAAATATTGGTTAGTAAAAGCAACAGTAAGATTTTGACCACTTCAAGGTAACCAAAAATTATTTTGATAATAATCTAATTTTTGGATAAGTTGTCAAAATAACTTTTGCAAAATGCTAGATCATATGCTTTTATCGCGTGGAAGGCAGAGTCTTTGATTTGAACTATGTTTAAGTTCGTTGCCCAGGCTTTTTTTATGTTTGAGGCCTCTTTCTTTTCTTAGCTCATTATAAGTATAATACATGTGTTATTATATATAGACTCATAGTTTCACACTTCCAAATAAGTATGAGATTGATTGTTTGAAATAACCATACATACATGCTTAACGGCTCTTTGACCGTACGCCTTCTTTTATCATTTCTAGTAACGGAATACCTGCGCTGCCAAAACAATTTCTTCATACCCTGTTTTTATTTTATTTTTTAAAATTATGTAGATGTTAAATGGGTTGCGGCCTCCTTTTGTCCACAACCCATATTGTAAGATTAGTTTGCGCTGCAACAAGCACAGCAACCTTTTGTTTTTATTTTTATTTTTAAAATTTTGATATTTTATTAGATGCAATTATATATTTAAATAATAAATACAAAATAAATGATAAATATAAATTAAATATTTTATATTCTATAATTATAATTATTGAACATATCAATTATTTATTAATAGTAATTTAGAATAATAAAAAAATTGAATTTCAAAATTCTAAGTATTTTTTATTTAAATTTAAATTTGTATAAAATATTGGAGAAGTGGGAAATTAATAATAAAATAATAATATTTAAATGTCATAAAATAAAATAAGATAAAAAATTTAATTAAGAAATATAATTATATTTGATTGAAATATGATAAAAATCTTCATTTTGTACTTATATATTTATTGAAAATAAAAGAGATAATTAAAATTGGAATAATAATTATAATTATTGGATATATATTTAACATATTCACTTATGTTATAAAACTACAAAAGAAAAATCTCACGCTTCCAATTCTCATAGTAATCATCCCCTTCTATAGCTTTGTAAACACAGAAAAGAGATCTTTTTTTTTAATGAATATATAAATATGATTTAAATGGAAAATTATGGTAGAAAGAAAAAAGAGATATAGATTTTCATGAAATTTTAAATATAATATTTTATTTAAATTTTTTTCACAATAGTATGAATAACTAAGATACTTGATTTTTAAATTGAAATATAATTATTTATGACATTATAATTTTTAAAAAATAAGATTAATTTTTTTAACTAAAGTAAATTGAAATTTCAGAATCTTTTACTATAATTTATATAATTTTTATTAAATTTTCATATAAATTTATTATTTTATTTATTTTCTGTTTTAATATAAATTTTATTAATATAACAAATTTATTATTGCGTAACGATATATTTTATCTCATTATAGTTTTCTAACGATGCAAACGTAGAACATTTTTAGGTTTATTTTATATATATATATATACTTTTTTACACAATCGGAATAATCAAATTAAAACATTATATATATATACTTAAACGACAGCACGAAGGAAGCAGGGGAACAGCGAAGATCATAGACTGAAGCAACAGAAATGTGATAGGCTGGGGCATTTTAAAGGCAGAGAGCTCGGGCAGTGAAAGAGGACGGAGAGGGAAAAAGAGAGCTGTGGGGAGCTGAAAAGGAAACCAGAAGAAGACGGAGGGGAGAAGACCGAAAAGAGAGGGTAAAAGTGAGTAGGGAAAGATGAGAGAGAACTCGAAAGATTGAGAAGTGAGCAAAAGAAAACACAAGTGCAGAACGAAGAGGCTGGGGGGATCTGGAGAGAAAGAGCAAGAGGAGAGAGCCTCTGTTCTGAATGTTAGGAAAAGATGTCTGGGAGTGGCCCTTAACAGAGACCGCGAAGAGCAGCGAAGGGGACGAAGGACGGGGAAGAAAAGGATGATGAGTAGTGATCTGAGAAAAGCACCGAGAGTTGAGGTTTGAGTTTCTTAAATGTATTTTCCCATGCTGCTTTTAGAACTCAGATATATCTGCTTCAAAAGAGTGGGGTTTGAGTGTCTGTTTTAGCTTCGTGGCTGGTGCATGTTGAGAGGGTTGGATTTGAACCTCTGTTTTGCTGTATTTGCTGGTTCACAAAGTTACTGATTCTTGATAGTGTTCACGCTTTAGATAGCAGCCTCCTTGCTTTGTTTACTCTTTGCTTTACATGTGGTTGCTTCAATTTCTATTATGAATCTTGATCATTGTTCGTTTTCTGTTAAGGCTCCGTGCATCAGGTTACTGCAGGGCTGTATTATCTTTTTGTCTGCCAAAGTTTCATGCATGTGACAGCAGTTTTCTCTTCCTTTTCTGTCGAAGCTTCGTTCATGGTAGCAGTTTTTTTTTATTTTTTTCCTTCTTCTTCTTATCTGTCAAAGCTTTGTGTATGTGGCAGCAGGTTTTTCTGGCAAGTTTCTGTTCAGGGCAGCACAATTTTCCCCTTCTCTTTCTATCGTAAATTTCATTCTATGTTACTGCATGTTTTTTCGATTGGTTCATCTTTTATATGTGGTTCGTGCTGCTGTAGTAATGTCCTTTTTGGTCATGAGTCCCAGATTTCATTTCAGTTAGTTGTTTTTATTTTTGTTATCGATGATGCCCAACGTAAGGTTGAATTTTATTTTAAATAAGGCTTTCATGTGGTTAGACCCCAGATTCTAGTTTTATTGTAGATAAGGCGTTCATGTGGTTATTCAAAGCATTATACAAAGAAGAAGCAAAAATGGCTCTGAAAATGCGCATTTTCTTTTCAGTGCCATTTCATTTTTTTTTTTAAAAATGGGGAAATAAAATATAAAATATAAAACAATAAGCATGAAGGGTAAAATTAAAAGTTTCAAATAGAACTTAGGTCCATTATGCGATAAGCCATGTCCCCAGTTGGTAATTCAACCCCGAGTATGATTAATGTTGTATCTCGTGCGTGATTATTACCCAACTTAAGGTTTTCAATCCTAATTAAAAGTGAACAAATTTTATGTTTATTGTTATTATTTTTAGAAAATGAATGAGTTACTGAGGTTTTATTTTTTAAAAAAAAATTTCAAAAATCTTCAGGAAATTTATTATCCTACTCTTATTTAAAATTTATTATGTGAGACCATCAATCTAATCTAGCACTCAAAATTTAACTAATAAAGACTATAATGAGATCTTAGTTTTCTTAAACTTTAAAAATTAACATACAATTTCAATATATATATATATATACACACACACACATAAAAAGATGAAATAAATGAATAAATAAATAAAATAATTGCAATATTTAATTTTGTCTTTATTTGCATAGTTATTGTGTAAGATCATCAATCTTTCAAGCATTTAAAACTTAAATAGTTAAAATCACGTGAAATCTTAATGTTTGTAGACTTTCAAACTAATATCTAATTACTCAAAAATTCAAAATAAACTAATTGCTAAGTCATCGGAATAATATATCTTTGAGTCTTTCAATTTATTGGTTGTCGTATGAGATTATTAATCTTCTCAGTCACTTAAGATTTAATTGATAAAATTCATGTGAGATCTTTTATCTTCATAGACTTTAAAAAATAAATATAGTTTTTGAATGTGCCAAAAATGAAATTATTTTTAGTTTATAAGATGGTTTATTTTGTCTTTAACTTTAGAGTTGTCGTGTGAAAATGTTAACATCTTCGGCACTTAATTCAACACTTAAGTAGATGCCGTGTGATATTTTTAGTCTTCGTAGGCCCAAAAGTTAATATTTAATTACAAAATATAAGAATAAAATAATTCCAAGGTTACAAAACTAGCTTATTTTGCATGTTATTTGTAAACCTAAAACCTTTTGGAAAATTAAAATAAAAATCCTGATTTTTAAAAATCTTAAAAGCCTAAAAATAGTTCCCTTTAATAGTTTCATTTCTTTTGAACAATTAAAGTAAAATTGTAATTTCAAACACCAATAAAACACTAATTCAAAATCTCAAAAATCCTATATATCCTTTCCTTTGACAATCTCGTTTCTTTTCAAAAGTGAATAAGAAGTCCCATTCTTAAAATCTGAAAAAGAAATTAAATCCAAAAAATCCAAAATCATTTCTTTCAATAATTTTGTACCCTTTTCTAAATTAAAATAAAGAAATCTTAACTTCAAAAATCCAAAATATTTAATTTTAAAAAAAATCTTTTAAAAAATCCTTTTGTGTAATAAATTCATTTCATTTTCATAATTAAAATGAAAATCCAAAAAAATTAAAAAGAGATGCTGAAGAGGGCTATAGAGTGGAACTACATTATTTTCATAATTAAAACACACCAACAAAATGCCAAGCTTTTTTGTTTACAAAAATCAAATTGATTCTTGTTATCTTTCTCTTTTCACAAAAAATTAAAAGATACCAACCAATTGTCATGAATTTCAATGTCGACTTACGTGGATTTTAATTTCAATCACTAGATATGTAGGCCTTAGACTCTCATATCAGGTTAAGTCTACCTTCTATAGAAAAAGTTTCACCAGAATTCATGGATCTAATACATGATTTGGAATGAAACAAATTTGACCACAACAAACTCAACCATAACCATCTCAGATCCAACAATCTTACCAAATGACATTGGAGAGCACAAGAGGTTCCAGATGTGTCCATACATGAAACCATTCTTCTCTCTAAAGAATATAACAAAGGGAGGAGAGTGGTTACAAGATATGGGCATCGTGGTAGTGGTCTAACATGGAGGAGAATGATTAGAAGACATGGGTATTGTGGTGAATTGCATTACATTCCTAGAAAAAATAAGGATTCCCATCGTTGGGCAAGGGTTTACCCATTCCCTCATTTATGGAAATAAGGATTGCCAAGGGAGTAAGATTACCTTGCTAATTTAAAATGACTCTTACTCATGAGGAAGTGAGTTTAAAATGAATTGTACAATAAATGAGTCATTCACATTCATTCCCAAGGTTGTTAATCTTGCTTTAGTATTAGTCATCTTGATGATATGCTTTCTTATACCTCGGTGACTTGTCAAACTTGTGAGTTCTACCATTAAATTACCAACAAGTGACTTATATGAAGAGTAGATGTGTTCTTCTGCAAACTAATTAGGTATTCTTTCGCACATTCTATTTATAGAATAGTTATCTTAATGTCGTTAACAATAGTCAATAGCATAAAAATTTTAAATTTTATACATAATCAGATGAATCAATAACGATGCCATAAAAGTACAATATAGCTTACCTCTGGTTAGGTCTTATAAGATACTATCATAAATTAAATGCCATAAATTTTATCTTTATTAATAAATTAAAATCCTCAATCAAGCACATATGTTGCATTTGGATAAACAAATATATGTGATTAATAAAATTAACTTACTAATTTATGTCCTATTTGTAAAACAATTGACTTACCTTTGGTTAATTTTTTAAAGTTTAACGATAAGTGAACTAAAGTATCAATAATAAGTATTTACTTAAATATATAAGTATATATTTATACAAATATTATCACATAATAATTATCTTCATTTGAACCATTTGGTCCTTGAAATTTGCATCAATTTTCAATTCAATTCTTATAGTTTAATTTTTTTTTTTTTGTTTAACATTTCACTCCAAACACTTCCGCTTGTATGAAATTTAGTCATTGTCATTTATTCCATTTTGACACCATTAGATGGGTGATTTCATGACAACCCACCTTGATAAAAAGGGAAAACGAAAAAGATAAGGACCAATGTTTTGAGCAGTACGGACGAGAAGGTAAGAGGTTTTGCCAACAATTTCAAGTGGTTTTGCTATTCGAACACCTAAAATGATGGCGAAAACACATGAAAATGAGGATTAAAAGAAGTGTAAGGGCTGGACCAACAAGCTGAGAAATCACAACCTATATAGGAAACTTCATGAACCTTTATAAAGAGGAACCACATGCTCAATTTACCAACATATATTTGAGGGAGCTATTCGCAAATTTAAAAGGTAGGAGCTCGGTTTACGTTTGGTTGAGCATGTTATTTTATTTAGGAATTTTATACAAATAATAAATAGTTTTTAATTTTTTATTTACTTTGTAGTTAATTTCAACTAAATTTCAGAGTTATTTTTACCATTTGAGTTATTTTTAATTTTTAGTAATTCTTTTTTGGGTCGCAGTTAATTTCAGATTTTTTTGCCTTGAATCCTAATTTTGTTGAGTGAATAATTAATGACATAACAAAACGGAAAACAAAATATTTCTTTAATTTTTCCTTTAGAAGCAAGACATGATGAAAGTAAGAAACTTCTGAAGATTGGAAATGATTAAAAGAATAACGCAGTATAATCATTTTATTCTTTCTTGAGAAACAGGACATAACAAATAGGAGACTCTCGTAAAAAGAAAATTAGAAAGAATCAAAGGGCTTGCAATGGAAAATCCTAGATTTTTTTCACTATACTAGGGAGAAGAAAGAATGTGGTAATCTTTTAGAGGAAATGGGACAGAGAGCGAAGAGTATAGGAGAGTTGCATCGCTTTATCTCAGGTAAATCCTTAATTCTCGCATTCTAAATTTTGAAATTCTTAAGGAATGCTTCTTGTTTGAATTGGATACCCATTTTCTCAAATGTATTATGTTGAGTAAATGTTGGTTTAATTCAAAGGATGTTAAATCCACTTGTTTATGAATGCTTGAGACTTTGTTGAATATGTTCAAGACTGGTTTTAAAATTTCTCATGATGGAAATTCTATTTTGGAGCTATCATGATGATGTTATTTTCATTTTGGGTTTGTGATAAAATTAATTATTTGCGGTGTTTTGGAAAGATGATGCAAGAATGAGAAGTTAACGTGGTTTTACAAATTAAAATATATCAATCAATTATTAAAATTAGGTAAAACTTTTTGTGTACTTATAATTTTAAATATATCAATATATTCAGTTATAATGTAAGGATATACTTATAATATTATTATTTTTTAGTTAAAATTATTACAATTATATCTTTATATTATAATTGGATAGACTCAAAATTACAAATATATCAAATATGACACCTATTAAATATTTTATTTGTGAATTTAAATTATTTTCTATTTTTTTATATTCACCAACTAGAAAACATCAACGGACACCAATTGTCTTTACCCTTGCAAATTATGTGATATGTAAGCCCTAAATCACCATGTTAGGTCGAATCTGTCCCTGTAAACAATTTAGGTTTTCTCTCTTTGTAGTCATTTTATTTTCTTTAATAAATACTTCATCTTTTTTCATTTTTGTGTGTATATATATATAATTTACCCTATTTTGAAAATACTTCTTTTTGCCCCACTTGGTAAGTATTTTATTTTATTTTATGAATATTTCATCTTATCTATATATTTCCCATTGTGTAAATATTGTATTCTTATTTTTATTTTTCTCCTTTTTGTGTGTTTTGATTAGGGTACTTAACATTAATGGTCATATATATTTTGTATGGTTAACTTATCAGTACTATTCTTTTGAATAGGTGTTGTGGGACCCAACACTTTCTTTATGGCGAAAATAAACTCTTAAATCTATTTTTGTTTAAGCAAACCACATTTTTTCTTAATTTGTTTTCTAAATTTTTTTTTTTACAAAATTTGATAGCAATTTCAATGAATTAGTTTTTGAAATTATTTTTGGGAATCAATTTTTTTTTTTCTTCTTTTTCTTCTACCCTTGTTAATTAGATGTAAAATTTGATATGTATGATTGATTTTCATGGAAATGAAAATGGTAAAGGAAAGAAAATGGAGATTAATATAATGAAATTATAGGACACATAATTATGTTTGGTATGTTAAGAAAAGTAATGAAAATACTAAATTTTTTAGGAAAAATTAATCAATTGTCCCTATAATTTACATTAATTTGCAAATTGTGTCCCTATATTTTATTTTATTTTTTCAAATCACTCCTTACACTTTTTATTTCTTAGAAACTAGTCCCTACCGTTTCTAAACACCATGACACTCTTTACTGATGCTGATGTGGACTGCACTGACATGGACTGTGAAAGTCCTTCTCTGCTGAAGTGGCGTCATCAAGTCTTACACTTTCCTCACCCCTGGATCACACTCACATCTCACTTTTCCTTCGTAGCCATACTCCCCCTCACCCTGCTCTTTCTATTTCATTATTATGAATTTATGATATAAAACTTATTGCAAAACTTGTGTAGTAGACTAACAGTTGCTATATCAATGCGCTCAATTCAAACTTCAAAGGTTACTTACAAGCAACTATCAAGCTTGATTTTGATCCCATAGCATTCTCCATTCCAAGCACCACTTGTCGATATTAATTAGGACCCCATACCTCTGATTTTTGTTCTCCTTTCGGATTCACTTTCACTTGCCCTAGTCTTGATTTCTTTTGCTTGCATTTTGTACCTTCTTTAATTTCTTTTACAGTAAGCTCTGCTCTCATAGGTCCAGAAACGAAATGTCATATATAAGCCTTATCCTTCTCTCCTCTCCTCTTCAGTTCTATGTTTCTTTTCTTCTCACGTTTTGCCCTCGTTTCCCTGTCCATTTTAGTTTTAGCCTCTTCCTTCCTCAGTATTTGTATTTTCCTTCTCTGCCTTCCTTCATCTTCCACAAGCAAAACGAAGCCTATCACTTCCTGTTTTGGATTGAATGCTCTTGTGCAGTTCGCTTTTGTCGTTCTATGTGCTTGCTCCAGGTTCTCGTTCGTCCACTCTGACTTCTATCATTTTTTTTTTCTCTGCTCTACTTTCTTTTCCTCACAACATGTTCTTCATTTCACTTCTCTCTCATTCGCACTCTTTATTTGCTATTCGGTTTGTCCGTTTACCCCCATTATTTCAAACTCCATCTCTCCTTGTTGTTGCTTCTTGCTTATTGCTTCTTGCCTCGTTACCCAACTCTTAAAGCCTCTCTGTCTCCTATTCGGTGTGTGGCTGAGCTGTGCTTTAGGGACAGGCTTCGAAGAAGAACAGATGTGTGCACACTTCAGCAAAAGGACTTCCACAGTCCATGTCAACAAAGTCCAGTCAGCAAAAACAAACGGTGTCACAGTAGTTAATTATAGTAGGGACTTGGTTGTAAAAAATTAAAAGTATAAGGAGTGATTTGAAAAAGAATAAAATTTAGGGACCAATTTACAAATTGATGTAAACTATAAGGATCCATTAATTAATTTCTCATTTTTAATATGTAGTTTGAGGGAATTGGAAATAGATTAGACTTATATAAAGTTTTTTATATATTTGCTATCAAGTTATCTAATTAACACATAACAAATGTATTAGTTAATGAATAATTATATAAAAAGTATATTATTTAATCAAAAATTTATATAATTATCTGCAATAATTAAAAACATGTCGTGGTATTATTAGAAAACTATGCACTTATTATGCTTTATTTTAAAAACAATATAACAAAAAAACTAAAGAACTACATGTAATTTTTTATTTTGCACATCAATGTTTCAGAAATGACCAAAATACCCCATCTATGAAATGGTAAATTAATGTTTTTTCTTTTTCCTAATCAAACAAAACACTCAACTGGAATTTTTTGTGCCCAATCCTCCATTGTGATTGCTATTACCAAAACACCCCCATCTACATTTACAATATTTTAAATTACAATTAAATATGGTTGTGCTCTCTCTAAACTATCCATGACTCATGACAATTTCAATGTTTGTCCATCAAATAAAGAGTGGCAAGAGGGAAAGCAAATTTGTGATTTATTGCGTTCATTAAAAGTGGTTCCTATTATTCTACTTCCACCATGCTTTTCCTGCAAGTATGAAAGGTTGAATGCTTATTGACAAAAAAAAAATAATAATAATAATGAAATGGTAATTCAATGCATGACTAATAGGATGAAATTAAAGGTTGACAAATATTAATTGCATTTGCAGCAGTTTTTGAACCTTGAGTGAAATTTGAGGTGCTACACTTTTTCTTGTAATAGGTTTGACCTCAAGAGTTACCAAGAGAAGATGAATAACATCAAAAGCAAGCTATATCTCTTCTATGCCAATTACGAAAATTATAATACCTCATATATTCCATTCCGTAAGAAAGTAATTTATGTGTACCAACAATATCATTTGAGGCTACTGATGTAGAAGAGGATGAGGACGCAATGTAGACTATGACTTAAAAGTTCATGAGAAGAAATATTGTGGATAACATGAGTAAAGAATATTCATGGAGGATTACATACAATTTGTTAAGAAATTATTCTTAAGTGAAGATTATTCATGGAGGATGACATACAATTTGTTGACTATATTATTTTATTCCTTAATCTATAATAGTAACAAGATTATCATGGTTTATATGGTCATATTATTCATGCAATATTATATATAATTTTTTTAATTATAATCATGTAACTGATCCCAAGGTAAGTTTCAAATCTAAGACAAAACTCTTACAGTCTATGAAAACTATCTTATATATATTAAGACACGAAAATAGATCTTTATAAACATTGAAATTTGCTTTTAGAAAAGAAAGGGATTGGTAAATTGAAAAAATTAAAAAAAACAAAAGAAAAACAAAATCGATAATGTGTGTACGTTCCTATAACCCTAACGCTCCTGTCTGCCAAACGCGAAGAGGAAGATGAGGAGGAGATAGAAGCATTTTTGTAAATTCTAGAAGAAGGACACGTGTCATCCTTAAATTTGCCACTAGTGGCCATCTCAATCTCAGGTACAATAATACTTATTCATTAAATTTATGAGCCTTCTTAAATTTCATTTTCCAATATTCTCCAATCATTTTAAATTTATTACTAACCCTATGTGCATTTCTTTCCTTTTCTAACTCAAAACTATATATATAATTCTCAATCATTATAAAATATTAAATGAAAAGATTTTCACGAGTTATAATAAATTTAATAATTACTTACTTTATAAAATCAACCAATTGCATTAAAAATCATTTAACCTGAGGTCAAGTTATATATATAATCTAATAATAAAAAATAATACTGCATTAAAATCAGCTTGTTGCAACTTAAAATATTAGAACGCATTCATATAAGATTGATTAATGAATTAAAAATTAGATTCAATCTTGGTTATCATTAGATACTAAAAACCAAATTAAAAAAAAAAATCCTTGCACAGTCAATTAGAATTTTCAGAAAATTAAATTATACGCACTAATTATTTGAATTTGGCAAGTAACCCACTTCGTTGAAGGTACGGTCCTTGTATATTTATACAACAGAAAGTTAAGAAAATTAAATGTTTGAACTCTCGAGCTAATCTTTCATTTGGCTTCACTCAACTTATTTGGAGTAGTCACTTGTAAGAAAGAAAAAAAAAGGAATGCTTTATCTCTAGTGCTCAAAGAACTGTAATTAAGGAGAACTTTAAAGTACGTTGTTGGGCCTTTTTACTAATCCTTTTGGGACGAAAACCTGGTTAGCTTAAATTAGAGTTGGGCAAAATTAATTTTGGATCAGCGTGATTTTTTAAACTTAATTAACTTTGTTAAAAAATAAATTTATTATATAACAATGATTTATATTTAAAGAATTATATCTAAAATGTGAATTTTGTTATAATACATTCATCCTATATATGAAAGCAAATTTCCACTTTTGAGAGACAAAACGTCACCTTGAAGAAAGATATTATTAATGTCAAACCATTGGAAATTATTTGTAAGGCAAATTCAGCCTGTAATGAAGTTTTTCTTTTCTTTAAATAATGTCAAACCAAACGCATATATAGTTCATTTCAATTTAGTCATATATACAAAGTTTGAATCATAGTGGATTTGTAAACAATCCAAGTGGCTTTGCTAGATTTTTGGACGAACAATCATATTTTAAATTTTAGAAGGTAAATTACAGATGCTTTTTTAAGATGAATTTTCTTTTAAATTCACAAAACAAGAAGACAAGAAATTGTCCTTGTTCAACTAATACTAATGAGAATTTTGACTTTCATCGGATTCTAAAATAAATTAATAGTTGTTAAGTCGTATTGTTTTTTAAATTTTGACTTGTTTAATCAAAATTTTGAACCATATATCGTTAGTAAATTTAAAATTCTCACATAATAGCCTAGTATATTGCAATTCAAACATTTCTTCCATATAAATAATTTGTGTGTGTCTATATATATATATCAACAAAAGTTTCAATTACTTTGACTTTAGATAAAGTGAAATATAGGTTTTTTGATTGTGCATGCCATGCAAAGTCAAACCCTTATTATTAAGGTTTTCATGAACATTTTCAAACTGTCTCAATTTTTTTTTGTCATAATAATTATTTAAATGGCCTCTATTTAATTTCAAGTTAACGCGCTATTTTCATTGATTATATTGCCAAATCATAGTATTCATGAAATTTATCTTCCATGTCCAATAAATAAATATAAGTCCTTGGTCGACAAGATAATTTTCAGTTTCAACATGATAAATTTTACTATGTTAAATTATTAAATGAATGGAAACTAGTTTCTAATGTTTTAACCTAATTAAACTAATGAAGAGACTTTGTGCCAAAATCCATTGTAAAAAATTATTAAGTTACATAAAATTAATTTCAGTTATATCAAACTATTAGTTGACTCTTCCTCGACATCTATAATTAATTGCAAGCTGGTGAGTGATTCAATGTATGACTCCTCAAGCATCTTGGTTCAACTCCAGCATGTAAGAAGAGCTCTTTGAAATATGCCAAAAACTGTTCGTACATCAATTTTATATAAATAAAAAATGTTTTCTATTAAAAGTTTTTATCTGTGTTGTTTTAATCCTTGGGTCAACAAGCCTTGTATATGTGATCAGTGGAAAAACTCATATTTATTGGGAAAGTGTAATTGTGTTCATGTGCCAGAATTACCCTATTAGCTAGGCTTTATATATTTTTGGTTTTCTCTTTATCCAAAGGTAACCTAGGTGTGAACACCCCACCTAAACTAACAATAATAATAATTATAGTAATGATAATAAATAAAATTAAAAATTCAAAAAAATTAATTAATTAAAACAAAATTGCAAAAAGCAAAAAAATAGAAGTAATATGGAAAAACCAAATATAAAAAAACCAAAAAATATTAAAAGGAAAAATTCAAAATATATGTTTGAAGAAGAGACATGATAATCATAAAATTGCAAAACTTGTTCACTTGCTCTCACACACTCTCACTTGCTCACTTGCTCTCACACACGCTCACACTCATACACCCTCACTTGCTCAAACTCACACACTCCCACTTGCTTACATACATGCACTCCCACTCCCACATGCATACACTCATGCACCCACACACCTTACTAAGGAACAAAAGGACAAGGAGGGCAGAAAAGCAAGAGGGAGTTGGTTGTTTCAGAGGAGAGCAGAAAGTGGAGCAGCTTGTGCAGAAAAAGGAGAGAGGTTGGCTGGAGCAGAGAGTGGAACAGCTGGAAATTGCAGAAAAAGCAGAAAAGAGGAGGAGACCGTGAGCAGAGAAGGGAGGTAGCTGGTGGTTTCAGAAAAAGCAGGAAAAGAGGGGAGACCGTGGCTAAAAAGGAGGTAGGCTGGAGCATAAATTGAAGGGACCTTGGCTGGAGAAGAAGGGGAGGAGCAACGTGGCCGAGAGAAAGAACCTTGGCTAGAGAAAAGGGAGAGAAGGAAGGTGGCCGAGAGAAAGAACCTTGGCTGGAGAAGAGGGAGAGAAGAGGAGAGAAAAGAAGAGAAAGAAAAAAGGGAGGAGGGACTGCTGAAAAAAGAAAGTGTGGCTGGAGGAGAAGGGAGAGAAACCCGAGACAAGTAGAGGTGGGAGAGAGAGACTGAAAAATGCTGCTGGACCGTGTTGGAGAGCTAAAGGAAGATAGGTGCTGCTGGGCCTTGAAACCGTGGTTGGATGAGGAAGAAGAAGAGAGACAAAGAAGAGCAGAAGAGAGAGAAAGCAACGTGTTGAGCAGATGAGCCATGGACTGAAAAAAGCTGTTAACGCAGAGGTTCCACGGACGCACCAAGTTGTCTTTCTATTCACCTCTGTTTGAATGATCCAAAGCAGAGGAAGTTTAGGGGCTTCGTGAGGAAGAAGAAATTCTCTGTTTTGAGCACCAAAAACAGAGCTGAACAGAGGAGGAGTGGAAGAATAAAACGCTGAAAATGGAGGCCATCTAGGGAGATGCAACTGAGGAGAGGTGTTGAAAAAAAAATTGAAGGTGTGTAAGGAGCCGAGAAGACAGTAGAAACATTGAGAAGAAGAGGAAAAGAAAGGAAGGAAGAGGGAAAGGTATCAAGAGGAAGAAGAAGAAGAAGGAAGGAAGAAAGGAAGGTGTTGAGTTGAAGAGAAGCATTTGGCCTCTGTTTTCCAGCCAAGAAAGTAGAGGTTTGGGGATCGTGTTAGAGAGCTGTGAGCAAGGCATCAACCGAGGAAGGAAAGCAGTCTTTCATCTGAGCAAGAAAATATCACTGAAGAAGAAGCACGTGAGGTATGACTGCATGATGGAAGTTGTTATGCATGGTTGACACTGTTCATGCGTTTTGCTTCAGATAACATTGTGTTTATTTGCTTATTTTTTGTTTTAATTTACTTTTGTCATTTTTCATTATTCTTATTGTCATTTTTTTCATGTCAATGTGGATGTGGAATTGATTTCGGCTTCACAAACAAGGTTTTAAGCTATATCATCATCGTGTGAGAATATTATTCTCCTTGAGTGCTTGGGGTCGTGTGAGATTTTAATCTCTTTAGACCCAAAAATTTAGTACATACTTGTTAAAAAAATAATAAATAAATATTAAAAATAACAAATAAGTAAATAATAATAATTCAAAAAAATGAATATAAAAATTAAATTATTTACAAAATGATTAAGTTGGGGTCTTTATAAAATTTAATTAAATAAAAGTGTCATGTGAGAGTCAGGTTCTCATAGGTTTAGGAGAATTGATCTTGGCTTAAATATTTCCAATTTTAAAATTTGTTTTAAAATAAATATATGAAAATAAAGCTACATCATCATCGTGTGATAATATTATTCTCCTCGAGTGCTTGGGATTATGTGAGATTTTAATCTCCTTGGATCCCCAAAAATTAGCACACATTTGTTGTAAAAATAATAATAATTAAATATTTACTTTAATTAAATAATTTTCCATTATTTATGAAATTATCGTGTGAAGATTTTGTCCTCCTCGATTGCATGGGATCATGTGAGATTTTAATCTCCTTAGATCCTTAAAATTAGTACACATTTGTTGTAAAAATAATAACAATTAAATATTTACTTTAATTAAATATTTTCCATTATTTATGAAATAATCGTGTGAGAATTTTGTTTTCCTCAATTGCTTGGGATCATATGAGATTTTAATCTCCTTAAATCCCTAAATTTGGTACACATTGGTTTTAAAAATAATAACAACTAAATATTTACTTTAATTAAATGATTTCTATTATTTACGAAATTATCGCGTGAGAATATTGTCCTCCTCGATTGCATGGGGTCATGTGAGATTTTAATCTCCTTGGATCCCCAAAATTAGCACATATTCGTTATAAAATAATAAAAACAATAATAACAATATTTCAAAAATAAATGTCTTAATTAAATAAATTCTTTTCTTTACGTGATTGAATTCGTTCTTTATAATTATTTCATTTTATTTAAATTTCAAAATAAAGATTAAAATTCCAAAAACAAAAATTTTAAAAAGAAAAAATGAAGAGGTCAAGAGAGCTAGATTAATCAGATTGTTGTAAATTAAAACACACGAACCAAATCCCAATTACGTTTTGTTTACGAAAATCCATTTAATTGAAACCCTCCTGTACTCACCACAAAATTCACAAA
Source organism: Delonix regia (assembly GCA_037074485.1). Classification (NCBI taxonomy): domain Eukaryota; kingdom Viridiplantae; phylum Streptophyta; class Magnoliopsida; order Fabales; family Fabaceae; genus Delonix; species Delonix regia. Next base: position 13,610,770 of record CM073459.1, read on the forward strand.
TTATCAACCAATAAATATGTCATTTGGTCTAACTACGTGGACTTTGATCCCAATCACCGGGTACGTAGGCCCTAGGTTTTCATCCTAGGTCAAGTCTGCCCTTTGTAAATATCTGTCTGTTTGCTTTCATTCTTGTTGTTTTGTCTCCTCTGTTTAACAGGCATGTATGTCGATAAAAAGGTAATCGTGATAAATTTAAAAGCTATATTCTATTTCAGCTGACTGGTTTAAGGTAACCGTCCTTATGGACGGGTGTTGTGGGGTGCCTAACACCTTCCCCACATTCAAATAGACTCCCAAATTCATCTCTATTTTCGCAGACCCTGTTGCCTTTTCTTTTTCTTGTAAATTGGTTTTCCAAAGTTTTCCGTTAAAAATTTTGGTGGCGACTCCAAACAAATTGATTTTCAAAATTCGTTTTTGGGGTTTAAATTAAACTTTTATTTTATTCTATCGAAAGGTCGATTACGACACTAGGTTTCATAAATAATCATATGATAATCTCTCCCTTGCACATTGTCCTCACAAATGAACAAAACAGTTTAACTTCATCCAATAATTTAAAAGTTTGTATTATAAATGTGGATTACAAAGAAATTAATATATTAATTGCATACTTTAATCCCTTGATTATTATATATTATATTCTTCCGTATACTTTTTTGGGCATGACAATGGTTGCAACCTACCCTCTTTTATATGTCGCCCTTCTTTCACCCTCGTTCAGTTCAATGATTCAATTCATCCTGAGAGGTTTGAATCATTGGGCACTCCAATATCTTTTAAAAATTCGTTATATATAATTAAAATTCTCCGTTATTATTATAACTATTTTCTTTGATTATATATTATATACATAAAAAATCATATCCAAAATCAAGACAAAGCCAAAATTCAAGACCAATTTGCAAGTTTTTATAACTTCAACTAGTATGCCTATCTTATTATCTGAATAGATATATTGCTCAACTCTTATCGATTTCCTTTGATTTATAAAGCCCTATAAGGTATTTGAAATATGAATTGTAGAACCAAAATCAATTCACCTTGTGTTACTACTAACATCTACTATATTAGATTCATAACAAAAGAATGAGATAAAGTTATTTTTCTTTTTAAAGCTGGACTTAAATTGGTTGTAGTGCTTCTTCATATGTCTTTTTTTCTTGCAAAAAAAATACTTGGACTCCTTGTTAATGTCACATTGGACAAGTGCTTTGCTCTTCTATTTTCCTTTGGTTTGTTTCTTATCTTTCCTTTAAGTTATCAAATGTACACTCTCTCGTGTTTTTGCTAAGAGCCTTCTTTCTTCTTGAACACACATGGTTAATACTTCATTGATTGACCATTTCTGCTTATATAAGAGATTTTGAAAGGTCCATTTAAGGCAACAGAGAATTCAAAATGAAGTACACCAAACAAGAATCAAGAAATCTCAACCTTAAGACTCATTAATTGAGCCGCTATGTCCTTCATCTGCATGATTTGCTCGTGCACACCATTATGCCAGTGAGTTTCAGGGTGGATAATTTTAACATTAAAATACTTATTAAGGCCTTTTCAAAAAATTCAATTTGTTTGTCAATGGCTTTTAGTAAGACATGAATTTTTTATGCTCTGTTATTGTTCAAAACTAAAAGACCTAATAAACAAACATTCCAAGAAAAAAAAAAAATGAAACAAGTCTAACAAAAGCATATAAAAAAATCAAAGTTACATGTCATTTACCAGAGACCAAAATGCTCCAAACATGGAGAACATCAAAATGACATGTTATTTAACCAATTGGTCAAAACGACTTATAGCTTAAGTTGTTCCCTACCTCCAGCTAGGTCAAATTGACTTAACTTGACCCAAAATGGACCCAATTTGCAACTTGAACATATCTTGTGCTCTAAAGCTCCATTTTTAACACTTTGAAAGCTAAAAGTAATTAGATTTTCATGCGGATTACTTTTTTAAAGTCAAAGTTACTAAAAAGAAAGAAAGAAAAAAAATAAACAACCTGATTGCTTAAGTTTTCTATAATTTTGCAAGAAAGAGGTTTCATTGCTCTAATACTTAATGTACGCACTTTCACACAAAACAAATTTGTTAATTTGTCCCAAATGAAAGAAATAACACAAAAATCTTATACCTCTAGCAATTGCATCATATCAGAAATGTTGTAATTGTCCTAACTAAAAGAATTGAATATGGATACTTTTAAAATAATTCCTCGCAATTTCAAATTCCGACGTAAAAAGAGTTTTGCCCAACATCACCATATCCCCGTATTGCAAGAGAGGGAAGTGGGTAGATTGTAGAAGTTTTAAGCTTTGAGTCAATAAACGTTGTTTTTCTTTATGTATCTTAGTTTTACATTTGATATCCTATGATTGCTGATTCAACGCAATCAAATATAGGGGCTTTGATGTGCTGACCACAATACATGCATTTAAAAAATAAATTCAACACCTGATTCAATGAAAATAACGGCACAATCATTTAAACATTAATTCTATTGTTTATAACAATTTAGTCAAAAATCTATTTATTAATTCACCCCAAAAAAAATCATTGATTACGTAGTGCATAACTATATCTATGGTAAATCATAATGTCTTAAATAGCATCTTATTATTTAAAAGTAACTCTTCACAGTATGATTACGGTTGTTGAATGATTTAGCGTTCTTTGTAATTCTTCAAAAATAATTACGTATAATTGAATTATACAATTTATTTAATATTAACTGTTAAATTATAGTTTTAAATTTTATCAATTTTAATAATAAAAATCTTGTTTTTTAATATTAAATATGTATATTTTTTAATCTCAAATATTAAATCTATGTTTTTTCAAATAATATAAAAAATCTAAATAATTGATCAAGTTTAGAAAAGTCTAATTGATTCTAGAATTGAATGGCTGTGAATACCCATTTAGTAGTAAAAAGCTGTCTATAAATGATATTTTTATCTTAAATAATAGAAGTTTAAATGAAAAAAAGAGAGGGTAAAATCACCTTTGGATAGTAGAGCAATTCACCAGTGGCAACCAGGACGCCAGTACGCTGACAGCTTCCCAATCTCATCGGTCGTCAACCCCCACTCCACCATCGTTTGTGATTGAAGTTCCATTTTTCGATTACAGGGGCTTCGTATTTGAAGAATGGATCTGCGTTTCGAGGAGAAGGACTTCTTAGGATGCTGCGGAAGCGCCAGATTCGCCAAAGAGATGGCTTTAGCTTCTCCTTTCTCTTCCTTGCAAGACGCCATATCTGCTGCTCGGGACATATGGTTCACTAAGGTTGATGTCAATGGCTGGCTCGAGGCATTCTCAGCTCATCCTCAGATCGGAGAAACCCATTCCTCCGCTTCAGCCACTGAAACCAGTGCTCAGTTCAGTTTTTTCCCATACTGTATTCCTTTTTCCCATCAAATTATACAATTCGAATCAGAACAAATTTTGCTTTTCCTTTTTTCTTTTTACTTTTATTTCCCTTTTTATTTGCAATTTGAAAATTAATTCTTAGTGTCTGGTAATTGAGATGTCGTTTTGGTAATTGGTTGCCAAATGGATCAAACAAACGATGAATTCAGTAGTTGGTCTGAAATCTTAGCTGGATTTATTAGTTAATTTGCTGCTTCTTGCGTTAATGTCGTTAATTTTTACTATGAACGCAGTTAGAATTAGAGGTGCTTCCGTTTCATAGCAAACGGTTATTGTCTTGGTATTTTAAAAAGGCTGGCAACCCATTTGAGCTCAAGCAACAATTGTTGAAGTTGGCCGTAGTGGGTTTGTTCCCTGCAAATATTTTTTTTCATAGGATGGGTCATGAATTCATGATGCTACCAAATTCCTTTTCAACTGGCAGACCACCTGAAAATTGAACTGCCATTGGGAGTAAATAGCATGAAAGAAAATGTAGAAAAAGGTAGTAATTGATGCATCTGTTTTTCTCTTCTTGAATGTCCATATTTCATTATCTTTCTCTTTTTGCCTGCTTATCATACGAGTGTTTTAGGTGCCACTATTGTGTTTCCTGCCTTTGAAAATAATTGACAAAAAGGACTTGGGGGAAGAGGGATGCGGATATAGTTGTAATAGTAATTTATCTGCAAAATTCTTTTTCAGGTGGAGTAAGGGAGAGCAATCAACTGCATTAGCTACTGCTACGGATTCTAGCTTACAGGTTTGCCCGTTGCTGTTATTTAAAAGCTAGAAGTACGATTTAATGACTAATTCCCATTTCTTGAAATCTATGGAAACTAATCTCTGCTATCAAATTACTTCAGAGATTTTGTGATTGCTGGGTTGATGAATTTTTACACAGAAGAAAAAAAGAAAAAGAAAATCAGCTGACCCCAGAATGATATGCTCTCAATTTGTCATTTATATTTGCAGCTTCATTTAGTTGATTCAACAAATAATGAATTTGTTGGTTTTATTCTTGGAGCGGATCATTTCGTGATTAACTGAAATTTTACAGTTTATAACTAAAAGTTAGTGACCTAAATGTGGTTCATTTGACCTTTGTAGGAATTATTTGAATGGAATGCTCGCTATAGACAAAAATTTGGGTTTGTTTTTCTCATTTGTGCATCTGGGAGAAGTTCTGATGAGATTCTTGCTGAATTGAAGGTAAATTGGAATTCGTAAATCCAAGTTGATAATAAATTCAGTTTATTCTTGAATTTCTTTCCTCATTTCACAACTTCTGTTTTTCCTATTTTTCTATGCTTTTCGTATAGTTGATTGTCTATGTAGATGAATTCCTCTTATGCTTTTGATGGCCTTGATTTTTAGTCTTTCCTCTTTGCCTATGGCTTATGGCTTTGCCACTCCCTTTGGCAGATCCACTAATTCAAACCTTAATTTGAAAACCATATGTCAAGCTAAATGTTTTCAGGATGCCCTTAATAACCAACAAATGGCAAGTGCTTTTCTTTGTTAGGATCCTGTATTCATAGGAGCTTGATGAGTCAATCTGCCTACACATCTTACTTGTATTTCTATATTGGGAGTTACTCCACATATTATGTGACGTAAAACAGATAATGGATATGTTTTAGTCTTTTATTGAAACTTTTTCATGGCTCGTAGACTTGATAACCAGTGATTTTTTCCGTGTTTAAGAATACCATTAATCTGACTAAAAAATGAAAGAAAGAATATGGTTAGTCACCACGTTAAATAATTGATTACAATAAATTGGAACATGAAAAGGAAATGTTGCATAGTTTTCTGAGAATTGTAATTTTGAGATGCAGCATTACTATACTTTAGTATTGAATATGATACAATGTTGGCTGCTTTTGTCTTTGAAGTACTCATAAAAAGTAATTTTGTGAACCTTTTTGGGCTGAATTTGGAAGGCTAGATTTGATTTGTTGGGTAATGCTTAGCTTTTGAGATAGGAGTCTTCAAATTTGAAAGTGTAGATCAGATCAGAAGTGAGGAAATGAAATTATTAGAGGTAAGGGGAAAGTGATATTCAGTGTGGCTAGTGATAATTTAGGCTGTGATAAGATTGATAATTTCATGATTTGATATCTGCTCTGCCTCTTAGAAACTTGCTATTGTGGAACACATCGTGCAATTTTCTTATCGCTTTGTTTGAGAAGTAAAATTTGATACGCATGGTTAAAATCGTCTTTGAGGATTTTATGGTAGGTAGAGGATACATTCTATTATTTTCATAAACGATCTATGGAAGGATTGCAATGTTAGCAGTTAAGAACTAATGAACCATGAAACTACGTCCAAGTGAAGCCTATGAATAGGAATTGTGAGAGTTCCAAGGTACAATTGAATCTAAAGAAACTGTATGATGCTTGCTAACAGCTTATAAAACCTAAATTTCAGAAATGAAATGTAGAATATAATTGACACCTCAAATATAAAAAGTTAAACTGAAATTCTTTATATTATATATTAGAACTTTGATGGACCCAGCCAATTACGAAGAAAGGGGGTAAGGTTTATAGGAGGAGGACTGGGAAGGAAGTTGGCGGGAAGGAAGAGTCAGTTGATAATATGTCTAAGTAACTGGGAACACGTGTTGTATCATTAGTGGGGAGAGGCAATATTATAGAGGAGTCATTAGGGGAGGGAAAGGAGGGAATAGCTTGTTGTCGGAGAGATCAGGCCTCTAAAATGCCTGAGTAGTCTGTTGGTTACTTTCATTTCCTATACTGTGTTGTATACTCGGATTCCGGCATATCTGGGCAATGCACTATTTGCTTCATAAATAATACAGTATACCTTCAGTCTGAGTTAGGTTCCGCTCAGACTTATGTTTCTTATCCTTTTCTTGCTAAGTTTAATGACACTTGGAGTCTTATTATTGTAAGGGATGAGAAAAAAAATATGTCGCAAGACAAAACCTTCTTTAGATTGACAAGGTGTGAGCTTTATTTTCAAAAGTAAGTTTTGTTATATTTGTAGTCTTTTTGGGCTAGATTGTGGTAAAGGAATGACCTGCTTAGCAGGGACATAAACAAGGTTGAAGACTTGTGTGATAATCAACTATCAACCTATACGAGCATTTACATGGTGTGTCTAAAAGCAATGGAATCGTTGAGTATCTCAGAATTTGATTGGATGAGGGACCAAAAAAAGATGAGGGTAAGTCTGATCTACTATGGTGGTGGTTTACTGGTGTTTATCAAAGCTTGTAAGGAAGAAGAAATTAAGTTTGGGCATAGTTTAATAATTTAGTTAGTACGCTTGTTCTTTGGGGTGCATGTCTGCAGTCTGCGTATTTGTCTCTGGTTTGGATAATTTTCATAGTGCATGAGTATGTCTTTAAAAGAATGCATCAATTACTTACGATTTAAATTAAAAAAAAAAAGTGTGCGATGCTATGCCTAAGAAGAGGATTTGTGTGCTCAGTAGGTATTAGTTGTTCTAATTTGAAACCTTTTGCTTATTACTAAAACATAAAATCTCCAAAAAATTATGTTTGTTAGAGGATATATATACTCCTCTGTGATAGCCTATTGTGTATTGATTTGATGAAAATATAATTTCTTGCAATTTCATGCAAAATTTAACTAGTGAAAATTCTTGTTCAGCTTGAGCTTCACTTTTAAATGTTAACCACATCTTGTTTTGCGACTGCACAGCGACGTTATCCGCACAGGCCATTAGTTGAATTTGAGATTGCAGCTCAGGAGCAAATGAAAATAACAGAATTACGCCTTGCAAAGCTCTTTCCAATGAGAGCAAATGCTTCTTCTACAGCTGACAAGTATCCAGCTGTTGCTGCTAAAAAGGCAGAAGGTGAATTCATGCTCTTTTTTCTGTCTGGTTAAAATGTAAACCCCCCCCCCCCCCCCGGGCCGGGGGCAACCCCCAAAAACTCCTTCCCCCAAATGAAATTTAGAACTGCTCTGAGAACTGCCGTCCATGTTCTAAATTTTTTATCATACGCCCTTCACTATCAAATTTATCAGTAGTACTTAAATTTTATGTGACTTATTGTTATCACCCATTGAAATTCTGCCGTCATGACTCTTGAAATAGGAATAGCAAGATCAAATATTAGAGTTTTTTGCCAAGGAAAAGATAAAAGAATTAGTTTTCTTGCATTCATCTTAGTGCTATGACAGCTAAGTTCATGCTTAAATGATATATTATAATCTGATGTGTTAGAATCAGGTGATTGTCATGTATCACTTACTATATGAACAAAAGAGTAAATAGGTAAATTGACTAAAGAAATATACTTTTTTTTGGTTAAATAAATTAGATCTTGAGAGGGTCTTTCGCAAAATGCCTCAATTTAGGAGGTTGTTTAAAATTTCAGCCTTTATATCTTATGTTCTAATTTTAGCTCGGCAAACCATATATTTACCTTTTGTATTATGTTTACTGCAGTAGAACTGTTGTTTGTTACACAGCAATTACTTATGGAGGTCCAGCCCTGATTTATCGTGTCATTTTGCTTGTTTAAGTAGTCTTCCTTTTTATTTCTCCCTCAGTCATTTTTGGTTTCTTTTTTTCTTTTTTTCAGTTTTTAATCTAGAATTTAGCTTTCTTCTGTTCTGTGTGTTTTTGTTACTCGTGTCCAATTAGATAAACGACAGTAACAATATTTTAGCATTGAGCTCTTCCTTGGAAAATTACAATATGAACATGTGGTGCTATTGCGGAAGACTTTTCCTTTCTCCATCCTTCCATGATGCAGTTCAATTCAACCACTTTCCCGCATATGTAATTTTTCTACCTTTCTCAAGCCTATATTGATTTTGCATTTTTAAAAGATCGTTTAAGCATTATAGGTGGGCATGTGAATGCTGCTTCAGAGGGTTCAGCAGGAAAATCAATTCAAAGTCATACTAGAACTCGTCCACCCATTACCACTCATGTTTTGGATGTTTCTCGGGGTTCTCCAGCTTCGGGCATTGAGGTGCTTTTGGAAATCTGGAATAGCACTCAAACTCGTCCAACATTTGGAGGAACTGATAATGGCCGTTGGGTTTTTCTAGGATCTTCAACTACAGATTCAGATGGCCGAAGTGGTCAATTGTTGAACATAGTTGACGACGTGGATCCAGGGATATACAGGATAAGCTTCAACACAGGGAAGTACAACCCAAATGGTTTCTTTCCATACGTATCTATCGTGTTCGAAATCCGGGAGTCACAAAAAAGGCAACATTTTCATGTTCCTCTGCTGCTTTCGCCATTCTCATACTCTACTTACCGCGGAAGCTAGAACTATGAGGAGAAATGACCAAGAAATGTAAAATAAGACGGCCATATTGGTATTATTGGTACATCTGGGCGATGGCATGTAGGTACTGTTTTAATTCCGTGTGAAGAGAGAGAAATGCATAAATGTATGTAAGAGACTGTTATATCTTCTTCCTCTTTCTTGGTGGATGGGAATGGGAATGTTTTAAATCATGTTTGGCTGTGCCCATTTCTAATCCCATATATACATATGTGGGAATGAGGATGACATTCCTCTGTTACTGCAGTATAAATAAGTAATGCCTGCGCCGCCAAAAATATAAACTCTGTATTTTGTATTGTATAAATTGTATGAATGAGACTCAAAGCTTTCTTTTTAATATTAAATCTTGGGGAGGGGTGGTATAAACCAAAAAAATCTATATGCAGTTTTTTATAAAGAAAAATATGTTTTTGGTTTTGCACTTGTAACAAAAATTTTTTATAATCTTTTTTTGTAATACCAAAAATGACTTATTATTTATAAAAAAAATATTATACTTTGTCCACTAAATTTTTTTAAAAAAGTCAAATTTAGTTACAGCCTTGAATTGTTTACTATTGAGACCAATCTTTTATTTGTTGCAAAAGTGATAGGTGAAGTGCGATATTTTTTAATGATTAGGGATCATTTTGGGTATTATAATTAGTTAAAAAATAAAATTGTAATTTTATGATAAGTAGGAAATTAAAATAATGTTTTTCTTATATCTTTAGTATATTATTCTTTAATTAAAATATAATAAGTATATTAATCTCAAATTATGGTACAACATGGTAGGTTGTTATAGATAATTTTATTTTTAAATTAAATTATACATTATTATTAGTTAATTATATACTTATCCTGTTTTAATTAAAAAATAACAAAACAAAAATAGAATAATATGTACATGCAAGTCTAATCCTATCAGTCAACATCGTTGCTTACCTCCATTTTTATATTTTTTGTTTTTGTAGTAATTCAAAACGTATTGAGATGTTTCCGTGAAGTTAATATTAATCTTAGTCTTAAAACATTATTAAATTATATGTCAAAAAAGAAATTGATGTTTCATGAGCTAAATCATCAACTTATTATCATAGTAAAAATAAAATCATTCTTTTATTATGTGCATAAAGTTAACTTGTTTTGAAAGGAAAATTTTTATTAAAAATGAAATTGTTTTGAAATATCAAAAATATCAAGTGTATTATATATAAGCAAAATAACATCAAAAATAATATTATAAGATGAATAAAATGACAACGAAACGCCCGATCACTGCCCCTGACATTGTGTAGAAATAGATATGAAATGTTTTCTAATTATTATTTAATCCAAAACTAATTTTTGGGATTACAATTTTATTTATATCGAACAACATTATTATTAGAAACTATAAATGATTGTTTTATTTTTATTTTTTTGGCACTAGAGTAATATAGTCATTGCCAAACATAACCTTTCATATCATATCATACCATCAAAGTTGGTCAAAAACAATGTCATCGTTTCCATTCCATTTCTATTTACGTAAAAATCATTCCTAAGTACTAAATGGACTCTGAAAAAATGTAAAAAGATAAGTCTAAAACATTGCATTGTAATTTTTGTAAATTATGTTTTTAAAATTGAACCGAACCAACAAAGTGGCTAACAATTCTGTCCAAAATATACTAGGACCGTCTGAAACAAAATAATAGTTAAATTATGGAAAAAATACTATTTTGGTCCCCCCTCTAAGATTAACAAGTAAATTTTGGTCCTCCAACCTTCATAATCAGATTTGAAGTAGTCCCTCATTAAATCTGTCGTTAAAAAAGTGCCAAGCTGTACCATGGTTTGCTAGTGTAAATTAAGTACGTCTGATGCGGTAGGTCTTTAGTTCTCTCTGCCTTACACATCATCTGAAGGCATCTAAATCAGCCCTACACCCACCTTAGCGTTTCTTTTGTTCTTGCTATGGCTTGACACAAAGGGACTTGAGAACAAGGGAGTAGAAGAGAGGATCTTCGATTTGGGGAGTTTCTTTTGTTTGGAGTGACCTTCAATTTCTTCTGTTTCTATTGGATCTCCTCGGTGGCTGTTGGTAAGGCACTGTTGTTATTCGATTTCATCAATAAAGAAACTAATTCACTACCAAATGATTAATGGAAGCTTGCATTCTGCATTCATCCATTGACTATTTATACACTGAATTAATTACAAGAGAGGGTCCACAGGACTAAGCTAAACAATGCCATGTGTCCGCATTCGGTTACTAACAGAATATATACAGCTAACAACAATGCGTAGCTATTGTCCAGGAAGAAAACAACAGTATGTAGCTATGCACTCATCATACACGTGAAATATACAGATAGTGACTGCTCACTATGTCATAACATCCCCCCTCAAACTTGGGGGTGTTTATACAGCTCCAAGTTTGTTTCGCAAATAAGGAAATCTAGTATAGGAAAGAGCCTTAGTTAAACAGTCAGCAATTTGCTTATCCGTGGGAACATATTGAATGGACAACTTCTCAGCTAATACTTGATCACACATAAAATGAATATCAATTTCGATTTGTTTTGTTCTTACGTGAGATACTGGATTAGATGTTATTGCATTTGCAATGATGTTATCACAGTATAACGTTGGAACTTGCTTTAGAAGGAAGTGAATCTTAAAGAGTACGGAATGAATCTAGTTAACTTTAACTGTTAAATTGGCAAAAGCCTGATATTTTGATTTGGTGCTTGATCTAGCCACCACACCTTGCTTTTTGGAAGACCAAGACACCAGTGATTCTCCAAGATAGAGACAGAACCCTACAACTGATATTCGATCATCTTGGGAGGCTGCCTAATCGGCATCAGAATGTCCAACAAGATCTAGTGACTTTGTTGGCTTAAAGTGTACACCATAATGCATTGTACCCTTAAGATATCTTAGGATCTGCTTAGCTCTCTGCCAATGTGTAGAAGTAGGTTTACTTAAGAACCTACTCAGCTTGTTGACTAAAACGGACAACTCAGGCCTAGTGACAAGTACGGCAATGCTCCCAACGCACGATAGAATTGTTGGATCACTCAAGAGGTTAACTTGCATCAGTTGAGAAGCATTTTCCAACAACCATCGGTGTGGGAAAAGGAGAGGCATTCATCATATGATGTATGTATTTTTGCTGACTAAGTACATCCCAGTATTGTAATGAGCTACTTCAAAACCTAGGAACTAGTGAGCTGAACCAAGATCCTAAGGGAAAAGACACTGTTCAATCTACCAGTGAACCCTTGTAGCTGCTTGTTATCATTGCCAGTTACCAGAATATCATCTACATAAATAAGGACTAAAAAAAGATGTTGAGAAGACTTACAAAGGAAGAGATATGTGTCACTGTGAGTGTTGGAGAAACCCCAGTCAAGGAAAGCTATTCGCAGGCACTCAAACCAAGCACAAGGCACTTGGCTTTAACCATACAATGCCTTGTTAAGTTTGCAAACATGAGTTGGATAGGTAGTATCTTCAAAACCTTCAGGCTGTCTTATAAACCAGTCCCTTACAAATGTCATTCAGGAATGCGTTGTTAATGTGCTGTTGTTTAACTTGCCAATTGAGAGAACTGGCAATTGCAAGAACAATTTAAATGGTAGTAATCTTAACCACTAGACCATAGGTGTCACCAGAATTGACGGAAGGGTCTTGTTGGAACCCTGTGGCAACCAGTCATGCTTTGTGGCATTCAATCGAACCATCAGAGTTGAATTTAGTTCAAAACACCCATCTACAATCGACTACCTTTTAATTACGATCAAATTAAACAAGGGTCTAAGTGTTGTTGCGAATTAAGGCATCAAATTTGCATGGTAGCATGGCATTAAGGTTCTTAAAGAGCTTGAAAGACAATAGCAGGTTCAGAAGAAACAAAGGAATGAGCTAATCCAACATAAGGATTCTTGTACTTGAAAATACCATATTTACTCCTGTAGGTCATGTGATACTGTGCTGGTGCAGAATTGCTATTAATAACATTGCAAGGCTAACATTGACAACATTCTTGAGTAAAGCCATGGGAATTTGAATGAGTAATTAGGGAAGGAAGACTAAGGACTTTCGGTGCTGATTGTGACACCTACAGGAACAAAATTGGCGACAGAAGAATCGTTAGCCATATTGTTCAATTGTTCTTACACGGAGATGGTTTAATTGTCAACATGTTGTGCAAGGAACCACAAAGATGCATCAAGTGTAGAATTAGTGTTGACATACTGCCTGGTATTGAGAAACCCATGATGAAGGGGAAAATCATCTTTGTTGAACACGTGGCGAGAAACATAAACTTTGCTAGTGGAGCTAGGACACTTGAATCCCTTGTGTTGACCACTGTAACCATTAAAAACACACTATGTGGAATAATACTGCATCTCATGACTATTGAAGGGCCGTATGACTATTGCAAAGGAAAACACCGAGATGTCTGATCAACCTCATATAGCTCGTTCTTGAATGTTCCTTGCATCAACATTGTCCCTGTACACTTGTCCTTCACATAACAGTCAAAAGCATCAAATACCACAAAAACATCATTATCCTTTGTAAGTCAAGAGACATTGATCAAGTTCTTTGTAATTTATGGAATAAACAGAACATCCTTCATAAGAATTTTATCATTTGAAAGTATAGAATTAGTGCCAGTTTTTGCTATCTCAAGTTGTTCTTCATTACTTACTGTAAGTGTGGACATATAGTTGGTTCAGAGGCACTTTCCAAAGCACCATGGTTGCTGGTAATGTGGTTGCTAACTCCATTATCAACGTACCATCCAAAACCATTAATAGTTGCAGGAGAAGCTATGCAAGCGTGTGAGTTAGACTGACTGGGAGTTTTTGCAACATCTAGTGGCGACCCATATAATTTTGATCATAGCAATAATAGCAGGTGCTGGCTAGATGTCCCATTTTGCCATAAACTTGGCAAATCGACTTGTTCCTGTTGCGGTTTCCACATCCCCATGAGTGACCACCACCACGGGAGCCTTTGCAGTTATTACCTCGCAATCCACCATGCGAGAACAGGCTAAAATCCTGGCTAGAAGTTCAGTGAGCAACATTCGCCTGAGCAAGACTCAAGTTAGTGAAGTTATTCAAGTGCTCAAGCTTGCTTTTATAAGTGAGCAGAGTGGCTTGGAAATTGATCCATGTTAGGTCGTCCTTGTCTGATAATTGTACGAGTATCAGAGTGTACTTCAAGTTCAAGCCAGCAAGAGTGAGAGTGATGAGGTTAAAGGTAGACACAGGACTCCCAGCTAAAGCAAGATTATAAGTAATTGATTTGATTTTAGTCAAGTACTCGTCCATCATGAGGCCTCCTTTGCGAGTTCAATGGAGTTCGCTCTTGTAAAGAGTGGCTCGTGATACAAAAACTTTTGGTTGTCTACCAAAGAGCCCTAGAACTCGTGAAACTGACCTTTGAGACGTCATTTCAACAGTTAGCATATTATATAGCTAGCTCAGTAAAAGCTAGTCCATAATAATCCACTTTTCATAAGCTAAATTAGCGATCTGTTGACTACCATCAACTAGGAACTCTGGTGGGCAAGGTTTGGCGGTAATGATATAGCCATCTAATTTTTTGCCCTTGATAATGGGTAACACAATGGATGACCAGAGGAAGTAATTGCTCTTGTCCAACTTGACAAAGCATGCTTAAGGAAGAGTGGAAACGAGGGATAGAGGCTTGCTAAGAAGAGAAAAAATTTCACGTGAAGAAACAAGAGTTTAAGTAGCAGAAGGTGAGAAATTCTCTGATGTAGCCATGACGCAAGTCAGAAGGCTTTGATACCAAGTGAAAAAAATAATTAACTAGCAAATGATTGATGGAAACTTGCATTTTGCATTCATTTATTAACTACTTATACACTGAATTAGTTACAAGAGAGGACCACAAGGCTGAGCTAAATGATGCTGTGTTCGTATTCTGATACTAATAGAGTCTATACAACTAACAACAATACATAGCTATACATTCATCATACACTTGAAATACACATATAGTGATAACTCACTATGTTATCACTATATCCTAACATTATCCATCTGTTTAACGATCATCACATCTCTCCCTCTCTCTTTCCATTTGAGATTCCTCCAATGGCCTTTTCTTTTCCATTGGATTGTACAGATTCCTAAAGGCTTGCCCTTCCCTTTTCTAGTGCTTTGTTTTTTTTTTTTTTCTATTGGACGCTTTGTTGATTGTAATTTTAATTTGATTGCTTTTATTTATTTATTTTTGTAATTTTCATTGTTTTTATCGTTTTAATTTTCTGAGAAGTGTTCATAATCTGTATGGCTCTTCATCTATCTAAATTCTTCCTTTTCCTTTTCTTGTGCTTACTGTACTTTCCTCAGTTTCAACTCAAATGTAAGATTTCAGAGGCTTTAGTCTGTCAAATGGGTCGCTCAAAAAATTAGAGAATGAAAAAATTTCAATCAAGGATTTAACATGAGAGAAAAAAAATTAAAACAAGACGAAATTATGCCTGTTCATTTAAATAATCTGTATGACAAAGTCGTTGGATGACATATACCCCACTTCCCTTTCCTTTTGGGTCCAACAAATGCCATATGGGAATTAAAATCTAAGATATTGGATAGAAAGAAGGTCATTTCTTCCATGCCTTAAAGAGTTTTAGAAGGCACCAATACCTTTACTATGTGGCCAATAAGAACTAATTGGAAGAAAGAAAGAGTGAATAAAATTAAAAAAAGACCCTTTTCCAACTAAATAAGTGATTGAAATTTTTGACTTAGAAATTCTGATCAACTTTTGATCGAAAAATTTCTTTTTTATTGAAAAAAACATAAATTAATATAAAAATGTAATAATATAAAATAAATGGCTATAAATATAATACAAATAGAAATCATACGAAATTTGTAATTTCGTGATGATTAATTTAGTATAACTTTGATAATTGCATCTAGTTTATACAAATAAAAATTTTGATATTTGCATTTACCATATATAATATAATTTTTAATTGTATTATATTTATAACTAAGATTAATTTTTATATATTACCCTTTTTACTTTTAACTTATGTTATTATATTTTTAATAGAAAAAAGGGATTTTCGACCACTTTTTTATGTTCAAAGATTTCTAACGACTATTACAGTCAAAACATTACAACCATTATTTGGTCAGAATTTCTCAATTTGAATGTTGGTCAGAAATTTCTGACTATCTTTTTTGCCTTCCCTTCTTTTCCTATTATTGTTTTTCTGGTTTATGCTACTTTTTTTTTTTTTTTTCCTGGTTGGGTTTCCAGTTTCAGATTATTTTCTTTTTCTTCGTCTATATATGCTCCAACAATGGAGCTTAAATATTCATGTTTATTATAAAAATTAGCTAGACACAAAAAGTTTTTCATCATTCTTTGCTCATCAAATAATTAAAATGGGTTATATTTGCAACATAAAAAACTTTAGGGTTGTTTTTTTAACTTTATCAATTTAATCTTTACTTTTACGATGAAACTACATGACAACTTTTGATTGGTACGTAGATAAGGCACGGGTGCCGTCAAATTTTCGTTGCCATCGAAAAATTTACTTAAAAGAATGAACAGTTCATTGTACACCATTACACGTGTCTTCAGATTGTGAGATGATGTGTGGGGCAGAGAGAGAACCGAAGGCTTGCCACATCGGACACAGGATATTTTTACTGTTATTAAATTTAGATTCAATGATTTTAAATTTTTATATAAAATATATTTTAAAAAATAAAAAAATAAAATAAATATATATTTATATTTTAAAATATTTTATAAAAAATAATATATAGTTTAAAAAATAGAGATTGAATTATTTTTAACATCTCAAAATTTATTTTATATATTTTAAAATTTATTATTTTTAATTAGATATTATTCTAAAATATTAATATATATATATATATTTATTTTTTTATTTTAAATAATATATTTTATACAAAAATTAAAAATCATTGAATCTAAAACCAATAATTCATGTGTATTACTGCACAAAAAATAATCCCCTCCGAGGGATCCGCACTCCACTTAATACACATGAACAATAAATAGTACAGCTTGGCACTTTTTTAACAGCAAAGGTACCGAGGAATTGGTTTGGGTTTGATTATGAAAGTTGGAGCACCAAAGAAACTTTCTAACCTTAGAAGACCGAAATGGAACCTTATATCCTTAAAGGACCAAAATAGAAGTTTCTAATCTTAGAGGTCCAAAATAGGACAAAGGACAAAGGTAGAGGGTCAATATGGTATTTTTCTCTTAAATTGTGATTATCCTTGCTTGGGCCGTTTATTGCTAAAGGCCTAACTAAATCACGATACGATATATATTTGTTTACATTTGTCTATGTGAAAAATAAGATTCTTTAATGGAGGAGTGCTGTGAGAAAGAGAGAGGGGGTTGGATTGTACGTCCTCTAATTTGAGTCGTCTCAATTTCTCATCTATTAATTTTTATTAATTTTAAAAAGTGATGGATGCAGTAAGTAATGTCACTCAGCTAGTATATGCTGAAATATTAGTTGACTCATTTTGCATTTATTTCTTTTTAAAATAATAAAAAATTGGCCGAAGAGAAATTGAGAGGATTCGAAAGATCCTCTTTTTCTCAATGGTAGGACCTCTTCCAATACTAAGAAAGATCCGAACTGAGGCTAACTTCTCGTTTAATTATTTTGAGATATATGAAATCATTTCAATTTTTGTAGCAAATAGACAAAAATTTTATTTTGTTCCTCCACTCATAATTTTTTTATTTTAGTCCCTCAGTAAAAAAAATTCAAAAATATCCTTCACTCAGTGATATGTTACTCAAATTCGTCCCCCCGTCATCTTACTGTGAAAGAAAATATGACGTGGACTTAAATGGATGATGTGGATTGTTCACTGATGAGCTGGAATAACAAATTAGATTAAATATACTGACATGGAATAACACCTTTTTATAGATGACGACCCACGAAACCCAACCCAAGAAGCGGTCTTCCACGTGAGCATGGATCCTCTCCTACGCAAGAGAGGATCTTGTGCCGTTTTGCCTCAAAAACGCTGCCTGACACAGTCAGGTCGCATTTTGACTTTTTTTTTTTATAAGAATTATTTTTTAAATAAATTATTGTTACAAATTATATAAAAATTATAAAATTTTATTTCTATATAATAATAATTTTTAAAAATTAATATATATATATATATATATATTAAAAAAAAAAAAAAAACAGATCCTCTGTTCTCGCGTGAACAAAGAGGATCCTCTCTCTTTCCACACATCAGGTTCTCCTAGGGCTTCTATCACAGACCAGCTGCCTTCTCCCTCTCTCATATCTCTGGTAATCGTCGTTGCGTCCCCTGCCATTGTCGACATCTGACTCTGCCTTGCAAAGCATCACTATCGCAAAGAAAGGAGGGCAAAAGAGTAAGGGCCCTTGGAATCCCATGATTTAGCAAGTTGAAGGGTTCATTACATACCTTTTAGGTTTGATAAAGCTAATTGCACAATCGTTTATGATAAATGACTTAGTATGTAGAAGCTTTTGGTTTTTTGTTTTTTTTTTTATATATACATATTGACAAGATGGAATTGAAATTGTCATTAACTTGAATCGTTCTACGTCTTTTAGTTACTGAAAGGACTTTGCAAAACCGCTAAAACTAGATAAATGATTATAAAGGCATTATGATCTAGATTGTTGCTTCAAATTGAATCAAGTTGTTCTCAGAATGTAAGAAAAAGGTTCTTAATTTCATTAGAGAGGTGCTGAATGGATTTTTTAAAAGAATTTGACTGACTCATGGAATAATAGTGATTATTTGTTGGTGTAGAAATAGTTTGACTGATTTATGGTTCATCTATAGATTGATTTTTCTTATCTGATTTTGAACTCCCTGATGTTTGCATTTCTGTCTAGTACAATGGTAGTTGATACTTGAACTCCCTGATAATTGAATTGATTTTGAAATTTCTTTATATGCAATTGATATGATATATACACAGCAGGTAATAGTTGAGTTTCCCATATGCTATTTGTTGACTAAACAAGTCATTAGGAAGCTTAATAGGTGAATAAATTGGCTAGTATGCAACTTATGTCTGATACAGAGAGTTTAATTTGGCTCTGCTCTGATATGCAATCCCATGTCTAATATGCTTGATATGCAACTGAGTTGAGGATGAATAAATTGGCTAGAGAGAATTGCTAGTTGATAAGAAAGACTAGAAGACTAAAACAGGGAAAAATCTTAAAGGAGGGACATTATAGCAACGTTGCACTATCCAAACATTCTCTTGTCAGTAATCAAGATGATTTATACTCATACTCCGCAAAAGTTAAAGGATATTAGCATGTCATATAGATGCAAAAATTGTCCTTCTTCTGACTAGCTGGTTATTTGTTAGACACTAAACCATTCAGAGTTTAGGCATATATTTGATACTTGTTTTTTTTTTCTTATATGAAAAAATTATATCCAATTACATTTGATATATATTACAAAAAATTGTGTTGCTTTAGGATGGGAGTATGGATGACATTAGCATTTTAGGAATTTTAATATCTACAGTTTCCTCTTTTTTTCCAAAAGTCAACAATGATGCGAACAATGCCAAGGCTAATTACAAACACTAATGAGGAGTATTAACACCATGCAAAGGCTAGCTATAACCACTAATGAGGAGCTCATTGATGAAGTCAACAATGAGTTGAAGCAGTCAAGATGTTCAATGATGAAGTCAACAAGGTTACTAATATATTCTTTGTATTTGTATATTAGGAATAGTGAAGCTCCCAATGTAATGTGAATTAGAAACAGTAAAGCTGCTAATGCATTCTTAGTACTAGTGAATACATTGTATTTGACATAAATTGTGATCACAATGCAACTCTACTTTAACCTGGCAAGATTGATATTGCTTATAATGTAAATCTACTTAAACCTAGCAAGATTCACTTGTGATTTAACTTTTCTATCTCTGGAATTCAATTATTTTCTTTTATATTGCTTAAATCAAGAAGGAAACTACACATAACGGCAAAACAAAATGTTTTTGCTTGACATAACCAAAGAGTCTCCCTTTCTTTCATTACCCTATTTAGTCAAGGCGTAAAGGCTAAACACCAACGTATTGATTCAAGCAAAAGAGAAAGTCATGTAATTATTTTGCTGATGCATAAGCATTTAAAGATGTAAAATAAAACAATAATTTGTGAAAAAAAAAAAAACAAATAAGATTGATTTGATTTTCATGGCATAGTCCTCTTAGTAACTTTAATGAACTCCACACATATCTTATCACTTGCCAAAAAAAAAAAATCTAATCTAATGTGACAGCTTTCTATATAATATGAGAGCCAATCTAATATGACGCAACTTCAGATTGGAGACGAAATTTGTTAGATAATTTAATATGATAGCCAGTGGATATTTTAAGTACACATTACACATTACAGCTTCACTGACTATAATTACACACTATAATGAAGTGAGGCTCCAAGTTCTCATCCAGCAAAATATTCGATGACTTTGTATCCCCATGATTGATCCAAGGGTTACAATCATGATAGAGATAAGCAAGCCCTTCACCAACTCCAACAGTAATCCTCAAGCATGTTTCCCAATGAAGTTTTACCTTTATTAAGGGACCTGTCAGAAGAAACAGTGTATCTATTATATACAAAGGAAATACTAAATAAGAATGCATCTTATTAATTTGAGAAATTTTAAAAGCCATAAACTTCACACCCAATTAAGGAACACCCACTTTGGCACTATTGATTTTACTTATCTTCTAAGAATAGATATAAGTTTGTCTCAGTTTGGAAAATTTACCATGAAGAAGATCCCATATAGAGCCATTCTCCACATAGTCATAGAAAAGGAGATTTTCATTTGGAGTAAATGCATAACCATGCAAGGTGACAAGGTTTCTACATCTAATACTGCCAATAGTCTCTAGTTTTGTTTCAAAATCATGAAAATTTTGAATTTGGTTGTAAAGTCATTTTTTATTGCAGTTGTTGGGAACCTTTTAAATTACACTTACATATTGTTCTAGAGGCACCATACCCTATGATATTCTCAGTAACTCAATATATCATCTACGGTATGAATTGCCACATTCATATGAAGAACTTCAAGTTTAAGGGGACCCGAAAAGAAGTGAAGAGACAGAACAAAATAGAAATGAGAATAAAATTGTATTAAAATCTTACAAACAAAAAAGGAATCTTCACATGCCTTGTCTAGTTGTGCTAGATCCTTTTATAAAATGCTTTGATTGGCTGGACCTATAAATAGCAATAATGACCATGACTAATAATGTGACGACACCCAATGTGAGACAAAGAATTGCAACCCTTGAAAAAATCACTGAAAAGAGAACAAAATTATGGCTCATCTTAGCTAAATTGAATAAACATGAGTTCCTCATTTTTATATAAATTGTATAAATTGAATAAAAGAAATTTATTTGACAATCTTACAGCTCGAAAACCCCAACCAAATTTTTCCAGAACCCTTTAAAAAATTTCTCTCATAGATTCGAGCAAGAATAAGGATTTTGGTGGCTTTACCTAATATTATGTGACTCTACCCATTACAAATGGCTCCACATCATACCTATTTACAATGAAAGAGCACCTACACCACTGCAGCTAGAATCACAGACTGATTTGTTCTTTCTTTCCTCCCTTCATCGGTGCAGAGTATAATCACGCCACTGATGGAAGGTTCGAGCATCTATAGAGTACAAAGAAACGATGCCAGTGAGAGGATAGCTTCTGTGATGATCAGGAACAAGATGTGGTGTTTTAAGGGTTGGCCGATGAGTTGGATGAGTTCGCCGATGTACCTCGGATGAGATGGTCGAACAGGTTACTCAGCATTTAAGGGCCAAAGACGTGTGGGGGTTGTTTTAGGGCGAGGGAGGATTCTGATGTGGCAGACAAAGTGAATTAGTTGGATCCAGCTCAGCTATTAACTTGCCATGTCAGTACTTAACAGGTCACATAAGCAGTTATTTGACTGTACTATCTTAGGGGACCAATTTGAGTGACTTTTGATTGAGCGAGGGACTAATTCATATTTTTGAAGAAGTCAAAAGCTAAAGTAAAAATTGAAAAATGAGTGAAAGACTGAAATAAGGTTTTTATCGTAATAAATATACATGTATCTCGAGACATTATCTTACAATCAAGAAGTCCATACCTTTATATCAAAATCTTATTTGTTGTGTGAATGAATTAGATATATTGTATAAGTGTCTAATTTTACACGGCATCAATTAATTATATATAACCACACAATATTTGAATTTTAATAATATTATTTAAAAAAATTTGAGAGCACACATCTCTTAGAAAATGATGCACTTGAAAATCGCAAATTTGTTGACCGTGATACAAAATGGTCCTAACACCTTTGTAAGTGACACATGGTAGAAGAAAGAACCATAAAAGTGAGAAAGAAAGGGAGAGAAGGAGAGCCAATAAAAGTATGCAGGAGTTTCATTCTAAGTATATATGAGGCATTTGGCAATGTCATTTTGTTGAGTTTCCTTGCAAAATCGGAAAGTTCACTCAAACTAGTAATAACAATGCAGGCTGTGAAGGAAAAGATACAAGATATGAATGCCATGCGTAAGGCCAAGGCCGAAGCAAAGGCTGAAGAAAAGGTGATATATACATGCATATCATTAATAGAGTAATATATATTTTTTATTTTTTTTTTATTATAAAATTATTATTTTGATCTCTTACTTTTTGTATGAAATAAAAATTTTGGGATAAATAAAGAATAAAAAAAAGTTTACTCCATTAATATTGGTATACATTGAAAAATTACCCCCAAGAGTAGATAATGTAATAACATTTCATTGTTTTCTGTTGTTACTCTTATCAAGCATATAGTGTAATGCGCATAATGTGCACAACACACATACCAGTAAAGATTTCTTACTAATTTCTTTAATAATAAATATAAATTATTAAATAAAAATTTAATGATCTAAATTATATAAAATAAAAAAATAAATTATATTTTAAAAAATTATAAACCGTTAGATAAAAATCTAACTGTTCACCTGCTTAGTGAAGGGATCTCTTAATATAGGAGATACCTGCCCCCACACAATCATAGTGCTCAACATGGCTATTCATTTGCTTTAGCTTTGATTGAAAGTATGTCTTCTTGATTTCTCTCTTAAATTTAAGTCTACTTGATTGTTGCAACAACTATGTTTGACAAATATAGTAACCAATGACACAGTCAGAATCATGATTGGACAAAATTTTTTCTTTGCAAATTTTTATATACTATTTTTAAAATTCCACTTTAGTATTATATTTTAAAATAAAATTATTTTCTTTAAAATTTTGAATAAAACTGAATGAACAACTATACTATCCAGTTAGAAAATGTATTTATGTATATAATCGCTACTTATCAAATGTATAACAAAAATATACTAAAATATATAACATCACTCAACAACATTAAAATAATTTAATAGCATCTTGGAAAAGCATCATGGAAGAGCATTTGAAAGAAAAAAGTTTATATAATGAATTATAAAAATTTATAATTGTTTATTTAAAAAAAGAAATTACTAAAGCATTGCAAATGTTAATTTATCTAACAACATTTAAAAAAAATTATAATATTCCTAGAGACAATAGTTTTAAGTCTAATTAATAATAACATATTGACATTTAAATTTAATTATATATTAATTAGGTATTTTAAAATTAACATAAAATGTATAAAAATATGCATAAATTAAATATAAAGTTATATACATCATAGTCTAGAAGAATAAATTAAAATATCATATAATAAACAAAATAACATGACCAATCATTTAAGAGTTATAGATATGTGGGTGGTTTCAATGAGTTCAAAAATTTATTAATATGAGGGGCATAATATCATTAATATTATTTAAATAGAAGTTTAGAAAAAGTGTGGGGACGAGATTATTCAAACCTTATCTATATTCCCAAATATATATATATTTACACACATAACGACATATATATATATATATATATATATATATATATGAATAATAAATTACACAAACCTTCTAAGTTTTGTTGAAATTATTCAAACCTTTACTGTATATTCAAAACATATATAGATTTTTCCTAAAACAGAAAACTACCTTACACTTTAGTCCACTTTAAATTTTTATTTACTAAAATGCGCTACATTTAAAAAATTTTAAGGGTTTAGAAAAATATGTATGTTGGTAAGTACAGTATTTTAGTTAAAAATATAGAAATAGATTAAAGTGTAATGTAATTTCTTGTTTTAAGAAAAATTTCAGCATATTTTTAAAACAGAAAGAAAGCCTATATAATTTAAGCAAAACTTAGAGGAGGTCTGTATAATTTATTTTATTATAAAATATATTAATAATTATAAAAATTGTGAAAACTAATTTTAGAGGCTTGTTGAGTTTGTCATTTGTGATCCTAACCAAATTTCAATTTGATTAATTAGCTAAATGCAATTTTTTTAACTAAGCCAAATTGATTATGAAACAATGTGAATAATTTACTCAAACTAGTTATAATTTGTCTTATGTCAACTGGATAAAGTAGACTTGGATTTCATAACAGTAGCACTAGAACTCGAAATATTAATGCAATTTTAGAATAATTGTAAAATGTAAATCCCCTGCTTTCTATGAGAATAGCTTGTCCTTGATGGAACTTAAGTAACAGATTAGTTAAAATGCTTACTAACTGATCTAAATATATAAAAATAATAACAAATAATATCATTTCATGTTTATTAAAAAATTAATTTAAAATTAAATATGCGGTATTAAGTGAGTGATATCTCATGGAACTAGTACCTGTCATATTTGATTTTAAAAAGTTACTTATTTCAATTTTAAAAAATTATATATGTATATATATATATATATATATATATATATATATTTATTGGCTTCAGAAGTTTGAACAGGGTGACTATAAACATGTATCCTCCATGCTTAAATGCAGGCTGAGAAGGAGCTTGCAAAAGCTAGGATGGACGTAGCTCATGAGGTTAGGTTGGCTAAAGAGGCTGAAGCAGCAATGGAGTTGCATGTAGGCAAAGCTGAGAAGAAAGCGCAAGAAGAAATGGCAAAGTATAATTCATCAATGGATTCAAATGCTGTTACCACTGCCAGCATCAATTCAATTGACGACCCCGCTTACACTGCTAATTAACTGATCATAAAAAGCTTTACTGTATTCTACAAATCTTACAGCTCAAGGTCTGTATAGGAACTGTTGACTTCGTGTTAAATATTCTATACCACAACCTTAATTATATTTCTGTAATATTCTATATTTGTTGTTTTAGCCTTTCTTTGGGTTTTTATTCTTATTGATGGTTTCAAAGATACAAGTACTCCTCCCACCTTGTAAAATTACATTTTTTGGTTTTTTGCTTTCAACTTTTTTCCATTCTCTATTGGTTGATCATAGAGAAAGATATAATTATAGTCCATAATTAATTATTAAATTATTATTTTAGTCCTTTATTTATTTTATTTTTAAAAAATATCATCATTTATTGAAAATCATCACTTTTAACCCCTTAATTTTGAGATTATTATCATATATAATTCTTCAAGTAAGCCTCATTAATTGATGTGGGGATCAAAAGTAACAATTTTTAATAAGTTAAAAATTATTTTAAAAAATAAAATAAATGAAGGACTAAAATAACAGTTTAGTGATAAATCAATGACTAAAATAATATTATTCTCATTGATTTTACTTCCCTTCTAACCATACCACCTTTGGGGAAAAAAATATGTTGGAAATACAATGTATACTTGTTGGGAAAATTGAACCTCACAATTACATGTGATTATGGACATAGTTAGTTCCATCAACCTAATATGGTCCTATCATATTGGATTAATTTAGGCTAAGTCAAAATAAAAAATTTGTAAATTTTACTGAGTCAAGTCAAGTTTTGAAGCCACATACCAAGCCAACCAGGTACAATGTTATATTTTATTTTTTAAAATTTTATTTCTTTTATCTATAATAACTTTTATTTAAAATAAAATTTAAAACATTAATTCTTTTTAAATTTTAATCACTTTTTATTCCAACTCTTACTTTTTTTCATTCTATTTTTATTTATTTCAGACCTTAAAATTTTCTATTATTTTCTCTAAAAAAATTTAATAATAAAATTGGACAAAAAATTGCAGGTAATCCAACCCCAGACTATTTACTTACCAGCTCAAGTTGGATCTCAAATATTTAAAAAGAGATGATCTAAAACCAAGTCAAATCTCAAATCTTGCTAAAATCCAACCTGTGACCGGCCCATCTCACAAAACGAAGTTCAATACACACACAAAGTTTGAATAAGAATATTAAAATCATAAAAAATAGTTGAATAAATTATATCACTAGAAAAAAAAAAAAAAAGGGATCAAATCTTGGCAGTTTGTTCTACAATTCCCGGCAATTAAAGGCGTCAAGAACTGCAAAGTATGGCGGATGAGGAGCCGCCAGTAATACAAGCATTGAAAGTCATTTGTCGACAATTTCTTTCTGACCACTGGAATAACCATCGAGAAATGATTAGGCGTCGGAAAATGCCACAAAAGCTTATTTAGTTTGCTTTTATTGGCAGTTATTGACTGCCATGATTTTGAATTTTTCCGCGTTTGCTTGACTGCAACTAAATGCAATTTTTTTTACAAAAAAAGGCACCATTTCTTCAATTTGATTATACAACATCAATATTTAAATTGCCATAAAAATATAATAAAAAGGCCACCATTTCTTCAATCTTTTTTTTTCCAGATTGAAAAAATTAATATTAAAATATCAACTTTCGGTAACCATCAAAGTATCTGTTTAATATAATATTAGCATAAAAAATACCATTAATAGATTAATTTAAGTCAAAATTGTCATTGATACAAAATTATCAAATCATGTACATAATGCTACTCATCTAAACATGTGCAAAAATAGAAAAAAGTATAATTTGAAATATTCCATGACTATTATATGGCTGGAAGCAGATGAAGGATGATCACGAACGTTTCCCTAAAAAAATAATAAATAAAACACGTTAGCCTATGCGATATAACAATGATTTACAATGAGTTAGGCCATAAAAAGCAATGTAAAGAAACACCTATATTTGTGCCAAGTATTTTATAGTTTGGAGCAATTTACTCACTCTAGTTCACCGTGATCATCGTGATTAGTAGTATAAGCCCCATACCTGTAAAGATGCAATTTAAAATTTGTTAAAAAAGTAATGGTAATAAGTAATAACAGTTCTTCACAGGTTTTTCTACTATATAGCTCTTAGTATATATAGACTAGAAGAAAAAAAAAAAAAAGAGTGACCACATATATATATATATATATATATATATATAACAGTTTAACATATGATTAACTGACAGATACGCTTCCTTCCTTTGCCTTGTCATCATATCTAGGATTGATCTGACAGAGCTGCCAAATTGTTTCGCCATTGTTTCTGTCAAATCTGAAACCAGACGTCAACATGAACAAGGGGCTCATGGATTCAAATCGCTTCCAGTCATTTTGTTCAGTCATTTTTTCCTATAACATTTTTTAGCTGTCGGATGGATGTCGTGGCTCAGATTAAGCCACCAAATCAGATATGTTAAAACCTTTTCTATTTACAAAATGTTTCGCCAGCTGAAATTACCATAGTTCCTCTACTGTATAACTCTTCAAGTAGATTATTCAATATGGTGAAATTGAAGGCACTGATGTGGTATTGACCAATAACACTTGTCACCTTAGCAATGACAAGAACAATGTCATTTGTGTAGTAAAATGTTAAAATTTAAAAATGACCCACTAATAAAAAAATTATTTTATTCAACCCTTGATTTTCTTAATTTTTTTATTGTCCTAGTTTTTTCTATTTATAAAAATTACAACTTGTTTCTATTCTTTATTTTTTTATTATTAATCCAAATTATTAGTCTCACCACTTTATTATTTTTCTTTGTTTTCCTTTTTGGTTATCAACTTCATCTTATCTGTTAAGTATAGTTTAACTATTATAAAGAGTTTTTTTTATGATAGAATGAGAAATTTTTTTTTTTTAAAAATGAATATTAAAGGCAAAAAACAGAAAACTAAAACAAAAAAAAAAAATGAACAGAAAAAGAATTTATAGGAGTTTCAAGCTATTTCCAAAATATTTTGACCAAATGTTGGTAAAAAAAAAATGACTTAAAAGTATTTAATATTTTTTATTGCTTCAAAATATTATTCAATAAAAGTTCATAATATAAAACTCCTTAAAAAATATTAAATTATTTTATAAAAAACTTGGGCTTCATAATAAAATACATAAAATCTATGATTAAATTGTAAATTATATCCATAGTGGATAGTAAGTTGTAAATAGATGAATAAAATTTAAATTAAAAAAATTTCAATATATATATATATATATATCGAATGTTAAAATTATTGAATAATATTTTGAAACAATAAAAATATTAAATACGTTTAAGTCTTTTTTTTTTAACCAACATTTGGTCAAAATATTTTGGAAATAGCTTGAAACTCCTATAAATTCTTTTTCTGTTCATCTTTTTTGTTTTCTTTTTTGGTTTTTGCCTTTAATATTCATTTTTATTTTTTTAATTCTTTTTTTTTTTTCTCATTCTATCATAAAAAAACTCTTTATAATAGTTAAACTATACTTAACAGATAAGATGAAGTTGATAACCAAAAAGGAAAACAAAGAAATACAATAAAGTGGTGAGACTAATAATTTGGATTAATAATAAAAAAAATAAAGAATAGAAACAAGTTGTAATTTTTATAAATAGAAGAAACTAGGGCAATAAAAAAATTAAGAAAATTAGGGGTTGAATAAAATAATTCTTTTTTATTAGTGGGTCATTTTTAAATTTTAACATTTCACTACACAAATGATACTATTTTTGTCATTGCTGAGGTGGCAAGATATTATTGGTCAGTAACACATAAGGCATCATTGCCTTCAATTTCACCACATCAAAGACTCCATTTGAAGAGTCATATAGTAGAGGTACTATAGTAATTCCAACTGGTGAAGCATTTGGTAAATAAAAAGGTTTTAGCATGTGATTTGGTGGCTTAATCTGAGCCACAACATGTATCCCACAGTTAAAAATGTTATAGGAGAAAATGACGAGAGGCAATCTGAACTCATTGTGAATCCTCACTAGGTTGTAGTCTATGAAGTATGATAAGTAGTTTCAGTTAAATTTTTTTCAATTTTGTTTGAATTTGATTGGAGCTTATTGGGTAACAAACATAGGATTCTTAAACTTTAAATTTAATTATTTTTAATATTTATTAACATTTTTTGCAATTTTCTTTTAAAAAATTCAAAGTCTCCATGAAAAATGAGGATTGGAGGAAAATTGGGTAAAGAGCGAAAATAGATATGGAAGACACAAATAATGATGAAGAAGGGAAGCACTCTCCACTTCGCAACATGGCCATTTCCAATGAAGCTTACTTCCAAAAAAAACTCATAATTTAAAGATAGTATACTATCTTTAAAGAAATCATGAATTATTTCCGATGATAAAAAGAATTGATAAATTAATAAAAGATCGAGTAGGCCATGAATTCAAGATAATAGTAAGTAAATATTTCGTAAAAATCAAAAACATAAATTAAAAATGTAATAAAATTATTTTTGTAAGATATTAGTTTCCTAAAATCATGGTAAATATTGTATTGCCCATTTAATTTTCTAAATTGTAAGCCATTCATTATAATTTCTTTACTTCACAATGTTACGGAAAATTCAACCATGTATATGTATGTATATGATGTTTTAAAATTTTTTTTACTTGACATTAAATTTTCCTCTTTAATATGTTTTGCTTTTTACATGGCGCCAAAATATTTTTCAAATTACATTATTAAGATTTTACAACTATATCGAAGTCTATGTTCTTTAACAACGTGTAATGAATCATCATGGTGTATGAAGCGAAAATCATGGAGATAAAACCAAGAAGCACAATATGATAGAGTTCTTCGAGGACAAAAAGAATATGGTGGGACACCAATTTCGATAGACTAGGAGAGTATCAGCTGAAGATGTTTCTCACTTTATTGGACACTGAGGTAGCAGATTGCAAGTAGAGGATTAACGTGTTCAAAACGAAGCGTTAACATGAAAGAAAAAGCTCACAAATTAAAAAAAAAAAAAAAAATCGCAACTCCCCATTGTCGCATGTATCTTCTTGTTATTAATTCTATAGAAAATATATTTCTCTTTGCCAGTAAATGCCACAACCATTTTATCGCTATCATGTTTGATACTTTCTTTCCTTATTTATTAAGTCACTAATGTAAAAGCAACTTATCTATTAAGAATAACCAATATTAACTACTTCATTACCTTTGTATGAAGGCATAGAAGAAAGAGAAGAAGACACTAATTAGCTATCTACATATGTAAATATATGAGTGTTGAACAGTGTCATATAAAGAAGGCTAAAGGATTCATCTCGTCGGTGCAGGGCGTTAACCGTAAAGCAAAAATTGCACGAGTAAAAACATATAACACTACACTTACACAACACTGAAATCACAACTGCTCCCAACTGAGTTTAAATGGCTGCACTTAATATTTTCTTCTTAATCTTATAAGGAAAGTCATGACTCATAACTCCTACTTGATGAGAATTCAGTCATGAACAAGCAATTCACTTCACGCCGAAAACTCAATCACAAGCTACACGTCTCAGTAAGTGATGAACAAGACTCCTATTGATCTTAGCAGCAAGTATGAAGTAATTTTATGTCAACCCACCTGCACAAGCATGGATCCCTGTGAAGGAATGCCCATATATGGATATACAAACAAATGGAGTGATCGGTTATACAGTTGAAGAAAACTAACATTAAACAACAACACATGGATAAATTGGGAAGAATAAGGCCATGTTTGGTAGCATGGAAAGGAAAGGATGAGAAAAGGAGAGGGAGAGGGAATCAAACAAAAGTGACTTTGGTATGACCATTTCAATGGGAATGTCCATTCCTTGGGAAAGGTCACTTCCACCAATTTATTCCATCACAAATCTGATAGAATCATAGTCATTCCTGGGAATGGAAGGCATTTTTACCGTAACACCCTTCTGGAAATTAGAAGCCTCTGTTGTCTTTCTCTCATCTTTCTCTCACCACCGTCTCTCTCTCATCTATCTCTCTCCATGGCCTCTCACTCATCTATCTCTTTCTCATCTGTCTCTCTCTCATTTGTCTCTTTCTCTCCTCTATCTTTCTCTTTCCTCTCTCTTTCAACTAGTCCAAGTATAGATTTCAAGTTTAGTTTCAGATCGATCTTTCAAGAACCCAAAATTTTTTATACTATTAAATCATTATTTCTTTATGAGAACTCAAATTTTTCCATTTTTGAAGAACACAACTTCAGATCGATTTAGTTCATCATCGAAATTTCATACAGATTCTGGAAGCATTTCGTTCTGTACAAGATGTACTGAAGATGACAAGTGAAGAAAGGACTAATAACTTCTGAAGATGAGTGGAGATTAGTTGCTTCTAAAGGAAAGAAAAGTAGAGGACAACAGTGAGGGTGACGAAGGGATTTTTATTAATAGAATACTATTATTTTTTATTTTTATAAATAAAGGTATTTTGGTCATTATATATTCTATTAAAAAGAACATACTGCTTTCCATTTTATTAAAACTTATTCTTATTTTTATTTTCATTTTTATTTTTATTTTCAGGTTCTAGGTTGAAGAAATATAATGGGATATGCAAATGATGCATATCCAAAATTGACAAAGCCAGAAAAAACTGTCACTTCTTGAAATAGTGTTCTATGATATTATCAAAATGTGATGTTAGTATTAAATGCTTGAATTGCATGTGTAACTAAAGCCGAAAGATTTGTTAAGATACACAAACATAAGTACAATATCGTAGCTGAGTTAAAAGGCCGGAATGAATTTCAAATGACCAAACTTCATAACCTTCTTTCAAGCATTAGAGTAAATCTGATTTATATATTCAAATATGCCGGATTGCTTTAGGGCTCAAGAGATATGGCACGTCAGCGTCCATCCAAGTATTCCACGTAGGCCAGCTTCATCTTCCCAGTTGGCAGGTGTCTCACGTCATCACAACAGAACTTAATGGCGGGAACTTATTAAATGATTGTAAAGTTTGAAAACTGGTTGAAAATAAAAAAAACTATAGGAACCAAATTAATTTGTCTACTAAATAATTAATTTGTCTACTATAGAAAGTGTGGAGACCAAATAATTAATTTTTCTACTAAAATCAAAATTATTATGCCTTAGTAATTTGATAAATAGATT
The DNA here is from genome assembly GCA_037074485.1 of Delonix regia. Taxonomy (NCBI): domain Eukaryota; kingdom Viridiplantae; phylum Streptophyta; class Magnoliopsida; order Fabales; family Fabaceae; genus Delonix; species Delonix regia. Next base: position 13,642,892 of record CM073459.1, read on the forward strand.
GACTAATAAAAAAAAATACCGATAGCATGAGTCTAAATTTCAATATTGATAACATCATATTATCCAACCAGGTGAAGATAGGACCTGCATTACAAACATCTTGGTTACTCGTTGTTGAGAAGTTGTTAAGAAGCACAAAAATTTAAAATATTATTTAAAATCGTGCCTCATTTTTCTAATATTTTATGTATTAAATTTAGAGTCATGTTAATTTCTTAATTTCTCCTTTCTAAAAAAACTATAAATTTAGTAATTTTACATTTATTTAATATTTAGTTTTTTTATGACATAACCTTAAAACTCGACTTAATTAAAGGAGTGAAGTATCTAATTAATATATAATTAGATTCATATCACAAATTCAAATAGTTGCTTGTTATTTTCTTTTCTGAAATCAAATATTTATCTTCAATTAGATTGAAATTGTTACTTAAATTATGCCTATATAAACTAAAAGACAATAGTATGATATGGAAAGAACCTGGTCAATTTAGTAAAAATAGTATTTAAGCGTTGAAAATTTTGAAATAGAGATAACTGCACGTGCAACCTTTTTAAATTTATGCTTTAGCTATTAATTATAAATCATTCTTTTGTTATTTGTAATGAATTTTGTAATCAAAATTTAATATGGTAGTGTACCTTAAAAATTTTATAAGGAAAATAAGTAGGCAAAACTAATAATTTAAAAAACTTATTAAATTTGTTACTTAAATTTTGCCTATATAAACTAAAAGATAATAGTATGATATTGAAAGAACCTGGTCAATTTAGTAAAAATGGTATTTAAGCGTTGTAAATTTTGAAATAGTAACAACTGCATATGCTACCTTTTTAAATTTATATTTTAGATATTAATTATAAATCATTATTTTGTTATTTGTAATGAATTTTTTAATTAGAATTTAATATGGTAGTGTATCTTAAAAAAATTATAAGGAAAATAAGTAACCAAAACTCATAATTTTAAAAAATATATTACTTCAAAAGTAATTATGAAATATTTTTAAAGATAAAAAGAGATGAGGTAGCTCATGAGTTTGAGATAAGAGTAATTAAGTATTTCATAAAAATTGAAAAAATAAAATTAAAAATATAAAAAAAAATTATGAAGATATTAGTTTCCTAAAATCATGATAAATATTTCATTACTAATTTATTTTCCTAAAATACAAAAGTTTGATTATAATTACTTTCTCCAACATTAATGTTACAAGATTCAAAGAAATCTATATATAATGCAGTCTCTATTGCAATTTTGAATCTCACATCAATTCCCTTGCGAATAGTGAAGGTAATTTCTTGCAAAATTTTTTTCTGAAAACTCTCTTCTAATTTCTAAACCCTAACTTTTTTTCGGTTTGCAATGTTATAAGGTGTTCTACAATCAGAAACGAAGAACTATAAGGTTAGTTTAGTTTGATTCTATTTTCTTCTTTCATTTTTTATTTAAATCCTTTTGTAATTTATATCAAGCTTTACTCGGAGAAAAAGAAAAGTCAATTACGATGTATCAGGTCAATGTCTGCGCTTGTTAGATTATCATTATACAATCCAAGGAAGGACTCTTTCATGATGTAGACTAAATCATATGCTCTTTTCTTCTCTACTTGAATTGTACATGTGAACTTATCCGTTAGAGTCTCCTTTCAAACATTAGTCTGAATGACTCGATTAGTGTTTTAGAAGACGTCCCCTTTCAAAACGACCCTGCTGTGCAAGGATCTGTAGGAACATAAGCAAAAACCCATTAACCAAAAGTATTTTATCAGAAAAGAGACAAATTTTGAACAACCTAAATATAAGACTTTGGTTTGGTGGTTTACTGAGCTGCCAGCCCTGAGGTGTTCTGGCACTTGGATCCTCAAGAGTTGCAAAATGCAACTGTCGTGGTAGTAAAAATTAAACGGTTGGGATTTGTTTTGAGTAGCTGTGTGCCGTCAAAAAGTGAATTCTAACCGTTCGCCATGGTGATTTCTATATGCACAACTACAGTGGTATTAATACAGACCCGGTGTTTTGAAGCCATACGATGTGCGAAGAGCTCTAGAGAGAGAGATACCCTTTAAACACAACTAACATGTCAAAACATACTTGCCACCAGCAGATGACTTTCAACATAGGATCTGAAGTAGTCCGTATGGGATGATGCTATGCATGGGATCTGCTCATTGATCACTGCCTCTGTGAATATTTTTTGTAACCCAGTGTCATATTATTGGCTGTTTTTAAATATTTATCTTCATATCATATTTATATTATAAAATCAAGTAAAAACATTTAAGGAATTACAGTTAAATTCTATGATACCCATCTTTTAGCTATTACTTATTGACTTGTATTTAGTGGACCACATTTGTTTTATTGTTTTCTTACACTCAAACATTTTACTTTGTCGAATTGTTATATCACATTGATTGTTTGGTTTAGATCCGATCTTGAAGGTCACAAACCATTATATTTTAGATTCAAACCCATGCCCTGTGCTGTGCTGGTTTGTACTCTGATGGGCTCTGTTTTATTTTTCTTTTGCCTTTTTTTTAAAATTTTTTATCTCTCTACTGGCAGATAGCATTGTACACTACATAACAAAACATTCTTTATATTATTTTTCATCTTGTAATCAGAAGTTTTCCTTTGACATTAATGTTTTATTTTTGAATCAATATTCCACTACATTTCATTACTCTATATATATATATATATATATATATATATATATGTGGGTGCGTGTATGCGTGCGCACATGTGTAAAACATTAAAAATGCATAAAGACTTCAAACAAAATTTAAAAATGTAAAAATTATAACAGGTTGCATTATTCAACCACATACATTCACATTTTAGAGTTGTGTAGAGTTGTCTATTTCTGTTGTATTTGTTGTATAGCTTCTCTATAGTTGAATGATTCTAAGAGATAAAGGGAAAAAAAAAAAAGAAATGAGTAAAAAGATGTTATTGAGTTTTATGTACATTCTTACTTCTATTAATTATTTTAGTTTTTCTTTCATTCTAAATGCACATGCATTGAACTACAAATGATTTATGATGGTTATATTTCATATTTGTTTCATTAATTGTGTGAAATATTGTTTAAATGAAATGTTATATTAACTTATTGAACAAGTTGGAATATTATGAAGTAGGATCAAAAGGAGAAAAAGAGGGGGAGGGAGAAATTGAAAATACGAATGTGTGTGGGAGACAGAGAGGAAAAACAAGAGGGAAAGCTAGAAAATAAATACTTGTATTTTTATTCCATCATTAGTTAAGTTAATGAAGAAGGTTATCACCAAGAGTATACAAAAAAAATATTGAAAGCACATGCTTCATTAAAACAATAAAAGAAATACCAATTAAAGTAGTCTCAATTAGTGGTTTAATTTTAGACTCACAAATAATTAATATTTTTTTCTCATTTGTCATCACATTATATATATGTAGTCAAGAACATTTCTCATTGTCAGATTATATATTAGCCATTGTTGAACATCACTCATTTTCCTTCATTTACTAATCTTTGTATGTAGATCATATTACATACACCGGACAAACTGTAAAATGGGTCGCGGAAAATTGGCGATGAAGCTCATTGAGAAGGAGAAATCAAGAAAAGCAACATTTTACAAGAGAAAGAATGGAATAATTAAAAAAGCTCATGAACTTTCCACACTGTGTGGAGTTGATTCTTGTGTGATCGTCTTCAACCCAAACTCTAACGATCATCGTCCAGAAATTTGGCCTCGAGATCCCAAAGAGGTATTACTTACATTAAGTGGTTCCAATACATTGTGAAATGTCAAGTTCTAGATAAGAAATTTTATATATATTTAGATTGATGTAATAAGTAATTATATATGATCCAATTGTATAATTTTATGATTTAGAAATGTATGAAAACAATTAGTGTGACACTGTTGTATTGTCTGTTCCTCTTAGAAAAAAAAGATATTATTTGAAATTAATTTAAAATAAATTATTCACAAATTTATGACTATAGAGTTGAAATTGAGGTTAAATTTACTATATTGATTATTTTATACACAAATACACACAGATATATATCATATTTTATATTTTTTTTTATCATTGGATACTAAATCTTACATGTCATTATTTGGATTAACGAGGTACACCGAATCCTTGAGAAGTATGAGGCCAAGATTGCAGTGAAAAGCTCCAAGAAGTACGACGTGTTAGAGTTCTTCAAGGACAGGAAGAACAAGGTGGAAGCTGAAGTTTGCAAGCTTCAAAAGGAAAGGCTGAAAATGTTGTATCCGACATGGGACACCAGTTTCGACAAAGTTGGAGAGGATCAGCTGAGGATATTTCTCTCTTTGTTGGATGCTAAGATTGAAGATTGCAAACAGAAAATTAAGGTGTTGAAGATGAAGCCATACCTCAAGGAAAAAGGAGCAGAATCATCAGACCTGGGTTCAAGCAGAAGCCAACTCGTCAGTTTCATGCAGAAGAACACTCCACAACCCCAAGATTTTTCAAAGCCTCATCAGATAATGCTTCCCTTTGATTCAAATCTGATGCATTTGATGGTAACACAGAACGATACCCCCGCAAGCAATGGTGCTTTTGGTTCTTATGATCCAAGATATCATGGAGGAGAAGCTAGAAATTACACAGATTCTTCTTCTTCTTCATGCTATTACAATAATAACTACTATCCTTCTCTGCAGAAATTTCCCGCACAGAATACTGTCGTGCAGTATCATCATGAAGCAAATTTGCAGACCCTCCCACCTCTGATGATGCAAGGATTTCAGACAGATTATGGATACTATCATGATTTAATTCAAGCTCATCAGATGTTCAACTATATGGACACGAAAAAGTAGAGGAGATTCATGCAGCAGCAACAATCTTAAGCATTAACTTATACATACTGTTATTTTACACAATCTGGCTAGCGAAAGACTGATTATTTAGTTCTTGGTTGATTTAACTGTTTTACTAGCTAATAGTTTATACGGATTTATGTGAACTGTAGTAATTAGCTCTTTCTTTGTTGTTGATTAACTATTTGTAATGGTAATGATATGTTTTAAATAGCACTATTTCTATACTCACTACAGTGAAACACCACTATGTCACTGTTGTATAAGAAACATTTGACAGCAAAATGTTGGCTCAAATCATTAAAAAAAAAAAAATTAATTCAATTTTTGTTGTAATTTTTGTTATTATGCATTCACAGATTCACTAATTCTGATGTCATTTTTTTGAGTCAAAAGTATAAAGCACAAAATATTAACAATACTCTTTATGTAAGATTTCTTATGGCCTAACAAGAAAAAGGTTTGATTTCTTATGTAGTCGTTTCAAAACATAAGGTGTAGCTTTCTTTCAATTAAATGTATATCTCTTTCGGAAAAGTTATTATCATACTTTGTCTGTGTTTAAGTGAAAGCTGGAACTGGATTGAAATTGGTGCTTGCGGGCTTCAATACATAGGCGTAATGGGAATATCTAATAATGCCAGGATATATTAACTTTGACAAGAGCTTTCTAAATCACATGTTATTAATACATATTAGTTTGATTATATAATCTTGCCATCTTTCATTAATAATATATGCATTCTCCAACTTTACAAATTAAAAATGCTAAAATTCACTAATCACTATGATTTCTGTCAGTCAATTTATGCCACATATCATATTTCATACTTTTCATCCTTGTTTGAACCCTTTTTATGGTCATCGTCAGAAAGAGTTCAAGAAAATCTCTAGCATTTTCATTAAAGTAAAGCATACAATTATTTACTTATCATATTAATTCTTTAATAAGAACATAAAAAATATATATTTTTTACAAAAAAATATGTATAATTTTACAACTCAATATCACATGATTGGATTTTCAAATTTCTTACACGTCATAATTTTATTGTTGAAGCTTTCAAGATTGAAATATACAAACTAACAGTTTCCCCTAATCTCACAAGACAATAAATCTAATCTGATTAATATATCTTAATTAAGCTGAATTGGTTTCTTCTCTAATTTCAAAAACAATAGTCATCAAATGATTACATTATTGAAGCAATTACAAATTATTTACACCACTACGTGTAACCTAGTAACTTACCTTCTCTATTGCCAGTATTAACTATATTAGACTTCATTACCTTTACAAATCAAATTCAACAATGATTGCCGTGTGTGTGTGTATATATATATATATAAGAATAGAAGAAAGAGATGTCACTAATTAGCTATCAACGTATGTAAATAGGAAATCTAGAAAAGTGATATATAAAGACGGCTAAAGGATTCATCCCATCAGTACAGGGTGTAAAGCAAAAATTCCACGGGTAACGACAAAATAAAGCATGCACATAAAACTGAACATAGTAATTCTCACATTCCTGCTAAAAACCAATACAAATTTAAGTGCTTTTCTAAGACCAGGAAAGACACAACATTCTACTTACACAACACTGAAAATCACAACTGTTCACAACTGAAACACAAGGTTCCACCCGAGTTTAAATGGCTGCACAAACTGTTTTTGTCTTGAACTTGGGTGGAAAGTCTTGACTCATGACTACTACTTGTGTGGAATTCAGTTACGAACAAGCAATTCACTTTACATCAATAACTCAATCACAAGCTACACGTCACAGTAGGTGATGAATTGGTAGGCTATTGATCTTAGCAGCAAGTACGAAGTCATTTTCTGTCTCAGTAGGTGATGAATTGGTAGGCTATTGATCTTAGCAGCAACTATGAAGCCATTTTCTGTCAGCCCACCTAAATGAGCATGGATTGCTTTCGAGGAATGCCCATATAAGGATATACAAACATGAAGTGATAGGTAATAAAGTTGAAGAAAACTTACATTAAAAAACAACAAATGGATAAATCGGGAAGAATAGGTTCAAGAAAAAATAGTTGGAAAAATGCAAATGATGCAGATCCAATATTGACAAAGCCAGAAAGCACTGTCAAATTTTGACATTGTATTAATATGTGATATTAGTTAGTATTGAATGTTTGAATTGAATGTGTAAGCAAAGCCAAAAGATTTGCTACGATAACAAACACAAGGGTGATATTGTAGTTCTGAGTAATAAGGCTGGAACAGTTGTCAGAAATGTAAAATATTTAATACCAATTATGCCCTGAACCAATGACAATTTTCCACGGAAATTATTTCTTCAACCATTTGGGATGTATTGGTGCAAAGTTCAATTAAAATAGGAAACGGAGTAAAATTTAAAATCAACAAAAGTAGTTAAAGCGAGCTGGCAATAGAATAAACAGGAAGATAACTGAAACCTAAGACTATCATTTATCACTTGCATTCCTTCTACATTCAATGCCATATAACCATTGATTACAGATAGGATATTCTAGTTAGTTTCCTCTACCAACCTAGCCACAAGGAATCTTAGCACAAATAACAAATAAGAGAAAGAACTTGTTTTTCACCTTGTTGAATCACATAGACAACATGGATATTTATATACAAAATTTATACCTAGAAATGAGGCTAATAAATACAATAGTTGAACTACTAACTACTAGTTGGACTAATAAATACAAGAGTGAGACTAATAAATGTGCTAGTTGACAATATGTGGATATGCTGCAACACTCCCCCTCAAGCTGGTGAATAGATATTCTGTATTCCCAGCTTAGATATAATGGTTTGAAATGTTGCACTGTTGAGCCCTTTGGTGAAAATGTCTCATAGCTGGCCTTTTGTTGACACATAAAGAGTACAAATAAGACCACTTTCTAGCTTTTTCTTTTATGAAATGTCTGTCAACTTCAACATGCTTTATTCTGTCATGTTGCACTGGATTATGAGCAATGCTGATAGCGGATTTATTGTCACAGTATAGTCTCATAGGTCCAATCTGCTTGATTTTTAAATCATCTAAGATGATCTTTAATCACAATAATTCACAAATTCCAAGTGCCATAGCTCTAAATTCTGCCTCAGCACTAGACCTGGCTACCACGTTCTGTTTTTTACTCCTCCAAGTTACTAAATTACCACCTTGGAGAGTACCATAACCCATAGTAGACCTTTTGTCTATCACTGATTCTGCATAGTTAGCATCTGTATAGACCTCTAAAGTTAATTTCGTGTTCCGCTTGAATAATATCCCATTCCCTGGAGTGCCTTTCAGATAGTGTAGAATCTTGTGAACAGCATGTAAGTGTATTTGTTTGGAATTATGCTTAAATTGACTTACCACACTTACTACATATGCTATGTCAGGTCTGGTATGTGAAAGGTAGATAAGTCTTCCCACCAACCTTTGGTACATTTCCTTATCAATAGCAATGTCATCCCTGGCTTCTCCAAGTTTATGATTTGAATCAATCGGTGTATCAGCTGGTTTGCATGCTAGTTTGCCTGTATCTTTTAGGAGATCTGTCACATATTTTTGTTGAGAAATAAAGATACCTTGTTGTGAATATGCTACTTCAATTCCCAAGAAGTACTTTAATTTTCCCAACTCTTTTATCTTAAATTCATTTGATAGATGTCTTCTGAGCTCCTCTTGTTCTATCTTGTCATTTCCGGTGACAATAATATCATCAACATATACCAGCAAGACTGTGACTTCCCCTGAATCCCTGTGTTTAATAAACAGAGTATGGTCTCCCTGACTTTACTTATAGCCAGAGGCTAACATCACTCTGGTGAATCTTCCAAACCAAGCTCTCGGAGATTGCTTCAAACCATATAACGCTTTCTTCAGTTTACACACTTTGTTTGTAGTTTTGTTGTCTCCAAATCCTGGTGGAATATTCATGTAGATTTCCTCATCTAGGTCCCTATGAAGGAAAACATTCTTCACATCATATTGTTGAAGTGTCCAATTATAAATAGATGCTAATGATAACAGGATTCTCACGGTATTCATTTTGGCAACTGGAGTAAAGGTCTTTGGATAGTCTATGCCATAAGTTTGAGTGTACCCTTTAGCAACCAACCGTGCATTATACCTCTCCAGTGATCCATCAGCTTTCTACTTAACTGAGAAGACCCACTTACACCCTACGAGTTTCTTTCCTTTTAGTAATTGGACCAACTCCCACGTCTTGTTTTTCTCTAATGCTTCCATCTCAATTTTCATGGCTTGCCTCCATTCCTCCTTGGCCAGTGCCTCAAATAAATTATTTGGAATGACAATGGAATTTAGGTTTGCAAGAAAGTTTTTATGAGTTGGATAAAACTTGTTAAATGACATAAAGTGGGAAAGAGGATATAATGGGTGCTTTGTACATTCTCTAGTTCCTTTCCTAATGGCAATGGGAACATTAAGATCAATGTTTAGGGAGCTAGGGTTAGAATTTGTGCTTACCTCAGTTTCAGAACTACTAGACATAGGTGCAGAGAGTTGGGCTTGCACAGGTTCAGGAGCAGGAGCTTCCCTTCATGTGTACACCTGTAAATACCTCATCTTATCAAGATTGGTGTTATCCTTGATGACCGATTCAGTGGGGGGGCTAACCAAAATGGGAGTAGGATCATTAGAAGTGTCAGGACTAGATTCAGGACCAAGTGGATTTTCAGAAATGGTAGGGTTGGACTTGGGAAGGTCAAGAAAAAATGAAATATCAAGAAAAGATGTTTCCTTATGTTCCGTACTAGTGTGCTCCCCCTGAAGATAAGGGCTCAAAAAATAAGGAAGATGTTCTGCAAATGTGACATCAACAGAAACAAAGAACTTCTTCGTAATAGGATGATAACATTTGTAACCTTTTTGAGTAGAGGAATATCCCAAGAAGATGCATTTAAGGGCTCTTGGATCTAACTTCCTTGTGTTATGAATATGTACAAATGCAGTGCACCCAAATATGTGAGGTGTAAGGCCATTGGTAAGTCTTAGATCTGGATAAAATTGAGAGAGAACCTCCATCGGAGTTTTATTGTCTAGAACACGAGAGGGTAATCTGTTTATAGTGTATGTAGCAGTAAGAATAGCTTCCCCCTAAAAAGATTTAGGCATGTTTGCATGAAATAGATAGGCACGAGTTATAGATAAAAGGTGTCCATTTTTCCGCTCAGCTATGCCATTTTGCTGAGGAGTATATACCCAAGATGATTCATGGATTATACCTTCCTTTTAGAGGTAGGAAGACAATGTGTGATTGAAGTAATCTCTCGCATTATCAGACTTAAGCCTTTTAATTTTAACCCCAAACTGATTTTGAATCATGCTATGGAAATTAAGAAATAGTATACTCATATCTAACTTATTTTTTAGAAGAAAGATCCAAGAAACCCTAGTGCAATCATCGATGAAAGAAACAAACTATTTAGCACCAGAAATATTAGGAATAGGAGATGGTCCCCAAATATCACTATGAATAAGAGTGAAGGGAGAAAAGCTTCTAGTATGATTGATAGGAAAGGACACTCAGTTGTGTTTTGTTGTGTTACAAGTCTCACAATGAAAATTGGAAAGATTAATTTTATTAAACAAAGAAGGAAACATAATGTTCAAAGTTCCAAAGGAAGGGTGACCAAAACGACAGTGGTAAAGCCAAATTTTATTCTTAGGAGATGAGGATCCAAAAAAGGAAGACAAGGACATGGGAATCTTGATATCATCAGCATTTGTAGGTGGCACTATATAGTAAAGTCCATCTTATTCCTTAGCAAGCCCAATCCTCTTCCCCGTATCCTAGTCCTGAAAAATACATGAAGTAGAGAAGAAAGTTACTTGACAATGCAAATCTTGTGTGAGTTTTTTTATGGATATAAGATTTGAGGATAGCTTAGGAACATGAAGAACATTTCTAAGAACAAAGGAGGGAGATATTTGGATATTCCCAAAGCCTGCTACGGTAACAAGTGAACCATTTGCAACTGATATTTTCCTATTGCTAGGGCATGGAGTGTAAGTTTTAAAAGAATAAGAAGAATAGGTCATATGATTTGTTGCTCCTAAATTAAGGATCCAAGAGTCCTGGATTAATTTATCTGAGACAATTAACCCATAGGAGTGATAAAGATTACCTGAATGAGCTAGAGAGCAAGTACTAGTATTACCCGGAGGCTTCTCTAAGGTCTCCAACAAGTTGTGTAGTCTTTCAACTTCATTTCTACTAAATCCTTCAAGGCCTGGAGGTTGGGCTTGGTTGGGCTGCATCAAATGGGCTTGCCCTTGAGCTTTTGTTGATCCACTTTTCATATTTTTTCCATGTAATTTCCAACAATACTCTTTGGTATGTCGCGGTTTTTTGCAATAGGTACACCATAGATTATCACGATCCTGTGCCTTGCCTTTCTTGTCTTCTCTAGGCTGTTCAAGTGTTAGAATTTGATGTCTGCCACCATTAAGGATCATGGCAGACCCTTCAATAGGTGGACAACTAAGCATTACACCTCTCCGAGTCTTCTCAGCCTGAACAATTGAAATAGTGTGATTAAGGGATAGTAGTTCATCTTTTCCAAGAAGTTGAATTCAGACTTGATCAAATTCAGCATTGAGTCCTGCAAGAAAATCATAAACACGATCATTTTCAATAAAATTCTTCAGTATTGTTGCATCTTCGCTGCACTTTATTTCAATACACCTGTAATGGTCAATTTCTTGCTAAATGTTTCTCAGCATGTTAGCATATTTTGTAACAGATTTATTTCCTTGTCGAATCCCTGCAGCTCTAATTTTGAGTTCATACACCAAAGCAGCATTCTTAGCCTTGGAATAAGTCTGCTTAACAGTCTCCCATATCTCCTTAGCAGTAGTAAGAAACATGCATGTATCACTTATCTCTGGATTCATGGAATTCCATAGCAACGTCATTATCATAGAATCTTCCTCATCCCATGCTTCATAGTGCTTCTCACTCTTTAAGGGACTAGTTCCTAAAATATGGCTTAACTTTCCTTTTCCCTTCAATATGGTCTGGACAAGTTGTGACCATTTGAGATAGTTTCTACCATTCAACCGATAATTGGGATGTAGGTTTTGTAAATCCCCAACTACATTGGAATTTTCAATCATATTGGTTTTGGAGGATACGGTGACTTCAGACATTTCTAAGGATAAAATAGGTCAAAAAATAGTAGAAGAGGGAAGGGTTGCTTAAGTACACTTGAAAGAAAAATTCAACTGGCAAAATAAAGCTGAGGTTACAGCTAGGACAAGATGTTTTATGGTGTCAAACCTGAAGGTTATGGTTAAAAAATAATTGAGAAAGTCTTTAGCTCCTTGAAGACTAGCTTTGATTGACTAAAGGATGACTGATACTCAGACAATTTTACACAAGAAAATGAGAGTTCTCTAACAACAAACTCAAATTATACAAACCCAAGTCACACTGATAAAGTTACTGAAGGTAGAGTGCATTAATAGGGAGCTTACACTCGGGAAGGATTTTAGCAGAAGGACTAAAAAACGAGTATGCATCAGTGGCTGGTCGGGAAAGTGCCGGAAAGAGGATTTCGAGTGCCAGAAAGTTAAGACGAGCTGGAACAAATTATCCACACGCCTCCACGCGTCGGCGCGTGATACAGTGTGTAGAATGCTTTGTCAGCACGTGAAGATCACGCATGGTGTTTCCGGCCACCGAAAAAAAAGGACAGGCTGATCGGAACCTTTTATGTTCCTCTGTGTCGGTGGTGAGATAAAAATGGCCATCTAAAATATCACACTAGTTTCTCTAGAAGGATGAACCAAGAAAAAATTGGCAGTGAGATACCCAGAAATGAGCCAACAGCTCTGATACCATGTAGTGAAGGGAAAGAACTTGTAATTCACCTAGTTGAATCACATAGACAACATGGATATTTATATACAAAATCTACACCTAGAAATGAGGCTAATAAATACAATAGTTGAACTACTAACTACTAGTTGGACTAATAAATACAAGAGTGAGACTAATAAATGTGCTAGTTGACAATATGTGGATATGCTGCAACAGTTTCCTCTACCAACCTAGCCACAAGGAATCTTAGCACAAATAACAAATAAGGATCCTGTGCAATCAGGATGATGTTAAGATTTAGTGTTTAAGAGAAATTAGCAAATAAACCTTCAAAACTGAGTAGTACACTACATAAAAGTGAAAGTAAACAGCATAACATCCAAGAATATGTAGTTTATTTTTTCTATCCAAAAAAGAAGAAAATAAAAGTTTAAATGCTTTCCTGAGAAAGATAAAATAAAATAAAATCACTATGCCTTTGTAATTTGATAAATAGATTGAATAATAAAAAAAATTTCATACCAACTGCATGTGTGTAAATCTCAATGATAACATCATTCCATCCATGGTGAAGATCAGGATAATGAGTTGCACTACAAACATCTTGGTTACATTTTTAAAAAAACCCTATAATATCATTCAAACAACAGCATCAAACTGAAAACACAGCATGATACCTTCAGCTTCAGCAGGATCACCTAATATCTGGTAAAGCTCCATTCCTAAGTTAAAAGTCTTTACTTTTGTCAACAACCTCAGATTCAATATACCTTCTTCATTTACCAAATTCTATCAAGCAACCTGACCACCATTTGTCAATAGGCAAGAGATAAATAACTCTTTTAGATATATAGTTAACAAAACTTGAATTCTATGAATAAACCTATCGCATTAGACTTTTTGTTGCATCCTCATTCATGGGACGCAATTCCTTTGTATTGCATGGTACACACTTCTTACTTGACAACCCTAACAAAAAAATTAGAAGAACTATTTTGACTGGGAAGGGCAATAAGATTCTTACATACATAGACTGTTACTACACAACTTCATAAATGAACAAGCAAACTGTAGAGGAACAGTAGAGATCAACAAAATGAAATCTATAGTAATTCATTGAAAGCTCCATCTGAAGAATGAAATCTATTATGACAGTAGGCAAAATTATACAGTGACAACAAAATTTATCCTTGAAAGATCATATAGTATCATTTTAGAACTTTTGGAAGGTTGAAATCGATGAAGGTTAAAAAGAAAGAAAAAGACATACTTTCAAGTGTTATAAAGTGATACAAAAACTCTGTGCAGTATCACATTGATATCAAACATCATCTTTCAAGGACCAATATAGGGTTGTATTTTATAAGTAGCTCTATCAAGAATTCAACCCTCACATAAGTCAAGAAAGAGAACAGGATCAATGTCTTTAACTTTGATCATTGACAATTTCTTATGAGCTCTGTCTTTATTAAAGCTGAGTCAGAATTACACTTCAGTAATGAAATGGAGGATTCTGCATCATCCTGAAACTAATAGAGAAGATCTCTTCGCCTTTACTACTGAAAACTAAGATATTCAAGAAAATGCACATCAAAAAGCAGAATCCTCATGACTGACGAACCCATGAAAGGAAAAAGCAGAAAGTATCCACTAGTAGCAAGCGTAGCACATTCTTGACTCAAAAGGAATAAAATTTTTTGTAACTTCTCATATAATCAACCCAAAATTTGTTATCAACTTTAATTATAAAAGCTAAGTCAAAATTTTGCTTCAGTATTGAAATAGAGGATTCTACATCTTCCTAGAACAAAAAGAGAATTTCTCGTAGCCTTTACTTCCCATAAGGGGAGGAAAATATCCACCAATGAAAATCACAAAAATTTAAATAAAAAAAAAATACCACATCAATATGTAGAATCCACAGGAATGACCTAATCAACTCACAACACAAATCTCCAATATAGTGAATTTTGTCTATTCATTGAAGCCAAATTTCAAAACCCATGAAACCCAATTCAAAAGCTAACAGGAAAATACCGTCCATATGGTAACTACAAGAACAGAAGAAAGATTGATCAAAGAGACAGTGGGTGTTTCAATTTGTACGTATAGTGAAGAGACTCTGAGCACCTTATGCTCAGTGAAAAGGAGCATTAGAGAAGCTGAATAAACCATTTCATTGGATGAATGCTTCGCAGGCAGTGCCTCTCAGCATCTGCTATGAACAGAACACTAACCGTTTTGCTGGGGACGATCACTTGCAGAGTTTATGAGTTCAAATAATCATTTTGTATAGCCTTGGTTTCCTATCAACCATTAACAACACCCTTGTTCTTATTCCATGATAATTCTATAGATTAAAATGCTGGTGGGACTGATACAATCATTAAATTAAAAATATATAAAGGTAAAAACTCGTTATCTACCGTTGATGAATATTCTTTTGAATATAAAGGTTAAAAAAAATGAAGGTAACAAATAATTCCATCTACAAGAAAGCAAAACAGAAGGCATATGCTATACTAGCAGTTATTATAAAGTCCAAAGAATACCACCAAGAAAGCTAGTTAAATAAGGCATTCATGAAGTTTTTGAGTGGATCCAACTTTGCCTTCTTCACTCTCTTTGATCCATTCCGTCTTCATTTCACTATCCTCTTTAATAGAGCTTCTTAATCATGATAGACTTGAAACTGGTTTATATGCTGATGGGCCCAAGGTGAATTGGCCTAGTGTTCAACAGAGATATGAGAGAAGGAATAAGAAGGCCGAGTTGGTTAACACAGGTAACAAATTGGGATAGCTAGCACAGTTTGCGATTGTAGATGGCTTGTTAGGGAGGGGAGTGATCTCAGAGGAAGGCAAGGAAGAGTATGGCTGAGTTTTAGGAAAGCCCTGACCTTTCAAAAGTCAGGGAACCCTTTGCATTGAATTTGCTTCTTTTCCTTTGTTTTGTATTGATCTTAGCACTCAATACCAACTCCCACATGTTGTGTGAGCTGCTTTGTGTTTAAATAATACAATACAAGTTTGGTTTCCACTATTTTGGTATCAGAGCAATGACAAATGGGGCATAGTTGGTACTCGCATGGAGCAACAGGTGGATAATCTAGAGGCTAGGTTGGAGGACGTGAGCAAAAAATTAGGTTCATTGATCAATATTGTCATTGAGATGAAGGTGCAAATAGCGGAGATGTAGTCGAAGTTGAAAGCATCAGAAAGAGAGAAGCAGGTTGTCTACGTGAGCTCGTCACAAGCGGGCAATGTGGACAGAGGCAACAGGGGTGTGTTGTAGGAGAAGGACTCTAACAAGTTTAGGTGTTTGGAACTTCCCTTGTTTTTGGGAGAGGATCCTTTCAGCTGGATTTTTTTATGTTGATTGCTATTTTCTCATGAATTCTATGTCGGGAGACAAGAAAATGTAGGCAGTAGCTATTTACATAGAGGGGACTGCATTGGGTTGGTTCCAGTGGATAGAAGTAAAGAACCCGATTCACTCTGGACGAATTCAAAAGGGAAGTCGTAAGGCATTTTCATAAATGATAAATGGGGGATGAGTATGAGATTTTGATGGCGTTGAGACAGGAGGGTCAGTGATAGAATACAAAGAATAGTTTGAAAGGTTGTCTGCACCTTTGGTGAAAGCATCAAATAAGTTCCTTATAGGAGCATTTAAGAATGGTCTTAAGGCTGAAATTTAGGTAGACATAAGGATGCTTCAGCCAAACTCTTTGAAACAATTGATGGAAATGGCAAGTCAGGTTGAGGAAAGGAATACTGCTTTGGAGGTAGTTAAGGAAAAGAAATTTCATAAGGGAGGGAGGCAGTGGACTGAACCCAAGTGGATTGGTTATAGGAGTAATTTTCAAAAGACGTTAACTTCTCCAGAGGTACCTAAGGCAACTACTGATGGGAAGGTTGCTAGCAATTTGAGGAGAGGAGAAAGTAAGGGTTGAAACGAGTGTTCAAGATCTGCATTGAGCACTGCCAATAATGCAGCTTCTAAAAAGTCTAAGAAGTTGTCAGATGCAGAAATAACATGTAGATGTGAGTAGGGATTATGTTTTAAGTGCAAGGAGAAATACAGCCTTGCGTATAAGTGTAAAAACAAATCACTACAGCTACTAATTTTTTCTGAGGACAAAGATGGAGACCCACCAGAATCAATTGTCAAGGAAGAGATACCTGAAGTACTCATGGAGCTGTCGATGAATTCCATTGGCGAGATAGCTAGCCACAGAACAATGAAATTGATGGGGACACTAGGTGGTGGGGCAATTCTAGTTCTGATTGATAGTAGGGCCACTCACAATTATATATCAGTCAAACTAGCAGAAAAGTTGAAGATTCCCATGCATGATACTCGGCCTTATACCATTACAGGAGGGAATGGGTATCAAGTTTGAGGAAGTGGGGTCTGTAAGAAGGTGGAGTTAGAGCTACAAAGAATAAAAATAGTGCAAGATTGTTATCCCTTCGATTTAGGTGAGGTTGATTTGGTATTGGGAATTGAATGGTTGTAGTCCATAAGAGAAGCTTGGGTTAATTGGAGATTAGGAATTGAATGGTTAGTGTCTATAGGAGAAGCTTGGGTTAATTGGAGATTATTAACTATGAAATTTAAGGTGGATAATGAATGGAGGTATCTTAAGGAGGAACCTACCTTGGTAAAGACATTGGTTTCACTGAGCACTATATTGAAGTTTGTTAGGGCAGGAGGTGATGGGTTTTATTTGAAATTTGGTACTACTGCTTTGCAGCAATCACATGTAGTCAATGATTCATGGGTGTAGTTATTGTTGGAAGAATTTAAAGATGTCTGTGAACCTTTGAAGAAGCTCCCACCACACCATACCATTGATCATGCGATTTTGCTGAAAGAAGGGGTTCAACCACCCAACATCAGACCGTATAGATATGCTCATTCACAAAAGAATGAGATTGAGAAGTTAGTTAAGGAAATGTTGGTGGCTGGGATCATCAGGCCAAGTATAAGCCTTTTTTCTAGCCTCGTGTTATTGGTAAAGAAGAAAGATGGTAGTTGGCGTTTCTACGTGGATTATAGAGCTTAAATAAGGTAACCATACCTAACAAATTCCTTATACTGACTATAGATGAATTGCTAGATGAGTTGGGAGGCACTACTGTGTTTTCTAAGTTAGACTTAAAGTCGGGGTATCACTAGATAAGGATGAAGGAAAAGGATGAAAAGATGATTGCATTTAGGACTCATGAGGGGCATTATGAATTTATGGTCATACCTTTTGGTCTTACTAATGCTCCCTCTACCATCCAGTCCTTGATGAACAAAATTTTTAAGGCGTATTTAAAGAAGTTTATATTAGTATTTTTTTATGATATTCTAGTCTATAGCAGGGATATTGAGATACACTTGCGACAAACTTTCAGTATTTTTAGGGAGCAAGCGCTGAAAGTTAACCTGAAGAAATGTGTCATTGCCCAATATAAACTTGAATACTTGGGACACATTATCTCGGCAGGGGTGTAAAGGCTGATTCTTTCAAAATCGAAGCAATGCTTAAGTGGCCAATACCTAAGGACATCAAGGCTTTAAGGGGATTTTTTTAGGCTTACAAGCTACTACAACGTTTTGTTAAAGATTATGGGAAGCTTGCAACACCTTTGATTAGTTTGTTAAAGAAAGATGCTTTTATTTGGAGTTCAGAAGCAACTAAGGCGTTTGAAGAGCTGAAGAGGCCATGACTACCTTACCAATCTTGGCCATGCCTAATTTTTCAATTCCTTTTAAGATAAAGATTGATGCTTCTAAGAAAAGGGTTAAAGTCGTCCTCATGCAAAAGCGAGGCCTATTGCTTATTATAGTCAATTGCTATTATCTAAGGCCTAGCAAGCTTTAATGTATGAGAAAGAACTTATGGCCCTCATTTATGCTGTTAAACATTGGAATCATTATTTAATAGGGAATCATTTCCTGATAAGAACATATCATAAAGTACTGAAGTTCTTATTGGAACAAAGGGTGGTGGATCCAAACCAACATAAATGGATCTCTAAGTTAATGGGGTATAAATTTGAGATATGCTACAAAGCTAGGAAGGATAATCAGGTAGCGAATGTACTCTCTAAGAAGGAGGAATCTTTGGCATTAAATGCATATTCACTGTGGCAGTATCATGAATTAGAAAGCTTGGACGAGGAGGTTAAACAAAATGAGAAACTTGGACAGGTAGTGCAGAAATTGCTGGCAAGACAAGAAGCTTCTCCTAAGCACAGCTTAAAACGGGGCTGCCTTCTGTATAAAAGTAAGCTTGTCGTCCTTAAAGACTCCCCTTGAATCAAGCTGTTAATCAGTGAGTTACACACTTCCCTAAAGGGTGGACATTTCGGGTAATTAAGAACATATAAGCAGTTAGCAACAATGGTGTGGGAGGGTATGAAGAAGGACATTCAACAGTTTGTGGCTTGATGTGATGTTTGCTAGCATAACAAATATGAAGTCATGCACCCAGCAGGATTATTGCAACTATTACCTATTCCCCAACAAGTTTGGGAAGATTTGAGCATGGACTTCATTGTTGGCTTCCCAAAACCTAAAAGATATGATGTGGTGATGGTGATGATGGACAGACTAACATATTACAATGACTTTATCCCTCTAGCTCACCCTTTTACAACTAAAGGTGTTGCGGAAATTTTTACCAAAGAGATAGTGAAACTACATGGCATTCCCAAGTCAATAGTATCAAATAAAGATCGTGTTTTCATAAGCCACTTTTGGCAAAAGTTGTTCAAACTCACTAGTACTACACTTCGTTATAGTTTTTACTACCATTTTCAAACAGATGGCCAAACAGAAGTTGTAAATACAAGCTTAGAAGCTTACCTTCGATGTTTTTTTGGGGATAAGCGACAACAGTGGATTAAATGGCTACCATGGGCAGAGTATTGGTTCAATACATCATATAATCGATTAACGAGAATGACTCCTTTCAAGGCATTATATGGGTGTGATACTTCATTCAAATTAGAGGACGTGCAGTCATACATGGAAGAGGTGAATATCATAATCAGAGATTGAAATGCAATATTAACAAAGCTTAAAGGCCATCTGGAGAAAGCACAAGGGCAAATGAAGTCTTATGCAGATAGGAAAAAACGTGATCTTAAATTTGCTATTGGTGACTTGGTTTATATCAAGATCAATCCTTATAAATTGAAGTCTTTGTCAAGAAGGGCTAATGAAAAGCTCAGTCTGAGGTTTTATGGACCATAAAAGGTATTGGACAAATTAGGTCTTGTAGCCTTTCGCCTAGAGCTAGCTCCCACCTCTCGGGTGCTTCCAATCTGCCATGTTTCTCAACTAAAGCGTTCCCTGCATACTTCAGTTGTGACTTAGCAACTGCCTTCTTTTTTGATAGAGGACTTGGAGCTTCAGGTAGTACTAGAGAACATTAGGCAGGCACAGAAATTGATGAATGACGAAGTGGAAGTGTTAATCAAGTGGAAAGACTTACCTAACTTCGAAAACACATGGGAAAACTATGACACTATTAAGTTACAATTTCCCTCCTTTCACCTTGAGGACAAGGTGGTGCTCATTAAGGGGGAAATCATAGGTCCAAGGCGAATGGGCCTAGTGTTCATCAGAGATATAAGAGAAAGAATAATAAGGTTGAGTTGGTTAACGCAACTAATGGATTCAGACAACTAGCTAGGAGAGAGAAAGGAATGTAACAGTCAGTAAGTGTGGATGGCTTGTTAGGGAGGGGAGTGGTTTTAAAGGAAAGCAAGGAGAGTGTGGCTGAGTTTTGGGAAAGAGCCCTAACCTCTCGAAATTCAAGGAACCCTTTGCATGGAATTTGCTTCTTTTCCTTTGTTTTGTATTGATCTTAGCACTCTACCAGCTCCCACATGCTGTGTGAGTTGCTTTATGTTTAAATAATACAATATAAGTTTGGTTTCCACTATAAGCTAAACAATTCTTCTATTCTAATAAGACATAGTAATTTACTGACACTAGGCGTCTATGTGAAAAGAAAAGCATTCCCATGAGAATCACTATTATCATAATAATATAGACACTATTTTTATAATCAAATTTAAATATAGACTCTTAAATGATACAATATCCATTGAAATATGACAAATAATCACCAACACTGCATAGGTATGTTATCAAATTCGTAGGGGTAAATTCATAGTAAATAAAGTATAATCAATTCAAAATATGACAAATTTTTTAAGGTCAAACGAACGGAGCCACAACTAATTCATCAATTTCCAAG
This sequence comes from Delonix regia, assembly GCA_037074485.1. Classification (NCBI taxonomy): domain Eukaryota; kingdom Viridiplantae; phylum Streptophyta; class Magnoliopsida; order Fabales; family Fabaceae; genus Delonix; species Delonix regia. The sequence continues at coordinate 13,663,856 of CM073459.1, forward strand.
GAATGATAGTCAATAGAGTTAGCATTGGTTTTTTCTGACAGAAAAAGGGAAACTGTACATTGAATTACTTAGATCAATCAGTCCAACATAACATTTACTAGAGAATATTGTATGAATAGTGCTAAAGAAGAATTCATATTATATTGTTATCATTATTATATAATATTATAGTAATTTGCTTGCATTTATAACCACAAACTCAACTTATCTCAACAATCTAACAGAGCCTCAGCTCAGCAAGCCCACATTAATAGACTTTAAACAGACTTACAACTTCATGTACATGTTTAACACACTTAAGCCACCTAGAACTACTGTTGACAGCTGGAGCTACTCTTGAAAGCTAAGCATATCTTCACTTAAATGTTTAATACTTGTTTGACACGACACAATTAAGAGGTACCACTAAAAACAGAAAGCAAAAGTATGCTACTAATCTACATTTTGACATTATATGTAAAAGCATAATCTTGGTACAGACTATAACATTAAGATATGGATGTACTAAAGTTACATAATGAAATATTATAGTAGCTAATAGACTTATTGAAAAGAACATTGCATATAAAAAACCAACACAAACTATTGCAATAAGTGGCCATTTTAGAAAGTAAAAAATAAAAGAAGCATGTAAACAAGACTGGAAAACTGCATAGCAAAAGCTGTAGCCAACAATACTTCCAAATAAATAGAAAAAAGGAAACACATAAAAGCAATTAAAAATCCTAGGTCGAAAAACAAAACTACACATGTATGCTTTGCCAAATTACATCTCTATATAAGGACAGTGCACAAAAGCGAGTTAAGACCAATAAAGCACGGATACACCTGGAAGGCCGTCGTATCCGTATCAGATATGGATACGCGTACGATATACAAATACGCATATCGAAATGCATCGAAACATTTTGAAGTGCCCAACTCAATTTAATTTATGCTTATGCTTCATTTCCGTCGTTGTTCCTCTGCGAGCTTCGATCCGTCACAATTCACTTTCTCTTCAGTGTGGTGCTTCATTCTAGCAGCTCTGTCACAGCGTTCTAACGGTGCTTCGTGGTGGTCCGGCGCTTCATCGATCAATTCTACTTTGCATTTTTGCTTTTCGTTTTTGTTTGCCGTCATTCATTTTTGTTCTTCATGGTTGGTCCAGCAGTGCTTCGTGGTTGGTTTTTGTTGCATAGTTGTTTTTTGGTGGTTTGCTTCCCCCGTGTGTGTGTGTTTTTGCTGAAAGCCTGAAACAGATTATAGAGGTTGTGATTTTGCTTTTACAGTGGTTTGCTTCCTTTTCTAGTTTGCGTGTTGATTATGATGCTGATGCTAGTTAAATTATTGGCTAGAAGACTCAATCTATTAGCTTCTGTATTTTTTGTGGATATTCAAGGCAGTGCTAGTGCCTCTATTCCTTTTTTGTTTTTCAATGCTGAAGTTACAGTTTTATGCTCTAAATACAGTGGTTTAATCTTAGTTGAAAAGAGCCTTTGAGTTAATTTTTGTTATTATGTTGTTAGATTATGCTGTTGGATTTTATGTGTTAATATATATATATATATATATATATATATTTATTTATATTGTTTTATGCATATCTTAAAATTTTAAAAATTGTCGTATCTTGCATGTCGTATTGCATTGCATCCGATACACGTATACGTATCGGTACTTCTTAGGTTAAGACTCACCCAAAAATCGCCATAATTTAGATATGAACAACTTGCTATTCACTCTTCTCTTGTTTAACGAATCAAAATCATTAGTGCAATTATTGATATGAACAACACAGAGATAGCGACTCTAAAACTGCATGTTGATACAAAAATAGTTCAAGGAATTAGGAAACATTGGAATCAACAGAATTTACCGATTTATAAGTATATGAAATCCGCATTTGATGTTGCGGCTAGGAATAACAGCCAAAATGAGTAATTGGCCAAGACGAACAGTCAAAAGTAACCCAAAATCAACCAGATTACCGGTCTCCATTCGAACAAATCAATTTTTTTACAAAATCGAACCTCAAAGAATCCGAATCCAAGTTTCGACAAACATACACAAAGAATATAGTCAGAAACTGTTACCCGTAACTGATTAGCAAAATGGAACCACACGCAGAAGTCCAGAGGACAAGCCTCCTTCGACAAGCCAACCGTAGATAAACTTACACTCAGATTCTCAAAATTTGAAGGCAGAAAAAAATGCGTGGGAAAGGGGGTGATCAGGGGAAAAATACGCGGGGATAATAAAAAATTTAAGACCCTCGGAAATTACTTAAAACCGCCTGAAATTGATTCAATTACTGGCAGTCAATCAGGCATTTACCCTTGTGTGCCCGGCGCGTGTGGTGAGTCGGGCGATTTCTGAAATCTGCTAATGAATTGCCGCCAGTAAATACAGATACTGTATTGATTTCATTAAATTCGTGCAACCTTTAATTAAATTCACTAAATAATTGTTCTCTTTAATTTCCTTTAGTTGACTTGCATAAAGCTTAATTCTTGGATCAACTTTGCGTTTGATCTTTCTTCTCTTAACTCTTTATATTATGCATTGCATCTTATTATTTCTGCATTAGGGAATGGCCATTATAACTTAATAAGAATTCATATTGATTAAGTTTTTGTATATTGCCTCTCTGTTAAGTTGTTACTGTTTAAGTTTTATTAAGCTACAGTTCTTAAAAATTAGGCAATTACTAATTCTTCACCTGTTGCTTTATTTATCACAATTATATGTCTAATTTTACCACAAACATTACAATGAAATTCAAGTTTGATTGTGTCTTCGTAATTGAATCAACTATTCATTACTCAATCAAATTTTTAAGGAGGTCATTATGTAATATAAAACTCAAACTCAACCCAACTAATAATGTATTAATCTTTTTTTATATTATTCATGATTTAAAACGGAAAACCTGTAATTGATCAATATTAATTTTTTCCAAAAAAAAAAAAAATGCCCATAGTAATTATATTTTTAAAATATAACTAAATAAATCAATTTAATATATGTTTATTAGATACTATAATATTATAATATTTAGTATATAGCTATCACATACAATATATACCTTCTTCCATTTTGGACCTATTATTGTTAAATATTAAATCTATTTGGGAAAATTCATTACAAGATTAAAATATTTAGATTTTATTTTTCTTTTATTAGTAATAAAATTGTGCTACAAGAAGCAGTGAGGCATGTCAAAACAATGCATCAGAAAATTTAAATATACCCTTTTCTATTTTGTAGCTAATATTGTTAAATATTAAATCTCTTTAAGAAAATTCTGTAGTATCCCAAAAATTCTCCTAATGAAATAAGATGAGGTTAAGTTGTGAAATTAGGAATAATACTTGCCTTGAGAAATTAAAAAAAATATCTTAATTTAGTAGATTTAGAAGAAATTATTAAGCTATGAATAGGAAAGTAATAGGATATAGAAATTTAGCAATTTAAATTACCATCCTAATTAAATCATGATATGATTATTGATATCTCAGCACTTAATTTCCTAATAATATTAAGCCAAAAAAATTCAATAAGAAATAATAGATGGATTTTGTAAAGTTAAGGGAATAAGTAATTATGAAAAATAAAATTAGTTGGGCAAAATAGGGAATTGAAGAAGGGCATTGGTATCTAATAGAAGCCAACTCTTACCATTTGACCTCAACATATGTGTGAACAAGAGCCACCAAATGGCAAGATGAATTGTTGGCTTATGTACAGTGATTTGCAAGAGGGTGGCGTGATCGACGGGAAGAATTGTTTTGGATTAGAGCGATATGGCATGAAGATGAAATACGTGGAGCATATATATAGCCTCAATACAGTTAAGCAGCAACAAGCTTGGTGGAACAAAACAAAAGAAATTCTAAGAATGCTTCACACTTAGTAAGATGTTGGATGATAGTAACAAAAAAAAAAAAACTTATTTTACATGTGATTTTATTGAAAAATGTGTGTTTGAGTATTTTAAAAGAAAAATTCTATATCACTTGAAAGTGTGAGACCTTGAATGTATATATAATAATATGTGATTTTCAATTTGAAGGGAAGAGGTATCGCATACACAAGCATGCCCCAATGAGCTGAAACATAGTTCAAATCAGGGACTTCCTCTTGTTTATGATAAATTCGTGTGACCCAGGCAACCTATTTGAAAATTAATCATTTATAAATTATTTTCCTTACATGAAAGAGTCTAAGTTAGCCTATATGTTTTTAGAACTTGTCCTTTAGACTTTTTTTCCCATTGGTAAGTTAATACTAAAATTACTATTGATGTTTATTACCATGGTATTTATTGTTGGCAGCTATTAAATATATTTTATTGTGTCATTTTTTTACCATTATCTTTTATAGCTAATCTATAAAAAGAGTAGTCTCTCTAGGTTAAAAATCCACACAAAATTCTTTTGAGCCTGGCCTCTCTTCTCTTTCTACTAGTTTCTATTCTTGAGTACATGCTTAACGTAACTCAGACTAACATTTCCTAACAATCTTAAGGAATTTGACACCACGCTACTACTATTAACACCTCCAGTGTTACTACACCACCATATGCTCCTGCACCATCTGCTGCAACCTCCGCTAAAAGGGCTATCACTGTTTCAGTCATGTCACATGTTCCCTACACTAAGTCATTTCCAAATATATAAAAAATCTAAGTGTTTGATAGTCAAAATTTTTAGAGATGGCAAGAGCTAAAATTTTCAACCATAGATGTGCATGGAGTCGCTTCTACTTATACTAACCTAATGCCATCAACCAAGGATAGATTTAAAGGGGTCGCAAGAGAGGGGAAGGCAGTTGTGCCCCTTGGATTTTTAAAATTTTAACATTCATATGCAATTTTATTTAATATTGTTAATCTGGTTCTTTAATTTATAAGAGTTCACCCTCTTGGATTTTAAGGATATGTTTTCCTTAATTCAAATCTTTGATTAGAAGACTTCCACCACCCTTAGAATCAAATTCTAGATCTATCCCTACGATCAACAAACGCTGATACAAAAACATTAGAGGCTTGGACATATGCTAGGAAGGTATGTAGGCATATAATGATTAGTAATTTGTCTATTCATTTGTTCAATGGGTATTGCACAAACAAGGAAGCCAACAAAATTTTAGAATTAATAATTTCCACTGCTGAGAATGCTAGAAAGCATAAATTTGTCATAGGCAACTACTATAAATGAGAGAATATAGATGAAAAAGACATAAAAATACAAATCAATGAACACCATGAATTGTTGGAAGAGCATCAGGCTGAGAAGATCAACTTGCCAAATGAGGAACACGTGTGCCTTTGGAATTCAAGAACTATTACATTATTAGAAATGGTAAGGTTCTTCTCAATTTCACATATACTAAGACCTTGGCTCTTAAAGATGTGTTTCATGAACCTAACATCAAAGAAAATTTGATCTCTATGGTTTTGTTAAGAAAGGCTAGGGTCAAAGTGACATTTGAATTTAACAAGATTGTAATGACAAGGAAGAATGTTTTTGTTAGCAAAGGCTATTTTAATAAGGGGCTCTTTATACTAAATGTTTAAGTATTTATGAATGAAAAAACATCTTCTTCTGTTTACTTGATTAACTCTATTGATTTATGGCATGCCAAATTAGGATATGTTAGTATTTTTTATATTAAGAAATTAAAAATCTTAGTTTAATTTCTGGAATCAATGATATAACTTTGAACAAATAAGACACTTGTGTTGCGTCTAATATAACCAAGAAGTCTTTCCTTAATGTATAGAGGGAACTGAATTACTTAGTTTAGTTCATACAAACTTAGGAGATTTGAAACAAACAATGATTGGAGGTGAGAAAAAATATTATATAACATTTATAAATGATTTTTCAAAATATACTAAGATGTACTTATGTAAAATTAAAGATAAGGTGTTTAACACTTTCCTCTTATATAAAGTTGAAGTAGAAAATTAGTTAGATAAATTAAAAGAGTAAGATTAGATAAAGGATATGAATATGTATTGTTCAATGAATGCTGTGAGAAAAAAGGAATAATCATGAAATTACTCCTCCTTATTTAGTTGAATCTAATGGACTAGCAAAAAGAAAAAAAAAACCCTAAAATATATGATGAATGTTATGTTATTTAGCTCATCAGCATTGAATATTTTTTGGGGTATGGCTTTTATTATCTACATATCATGTACAAAATAGGATTCCTTATATGAAAAATGATAAAACACCATATGAGTTATGGAAGAGATATGCACCTAACCTAACATATTTAAAAGTGTGGGGGTGTCTAGAAAAGGTTATAGTACTTAACCCTAAGAAAAGGAAAATAGGCTCTAAAACTGTTGACTGCATGTTTGTTAAATATGCTAAGAATATTGTTGCATATAGATTTCTTATCTTGAAAAGTAATGTGCTTGATTATAATATCATAGTAGAGACTAAGAATGCTAATTTTTTTAGCATATTTTTCCTTTAAAAATTGATAATATGTCTCATGCACATGCATCTACACATTCACATATAGATGATTTAGAAAATTGATAATATGTATAGTGAATTTTCTGCTCTACTATAAGGATACAATGATGCTAACTATATCTCAAATTCAAATGAGACAAAATCTACTAATGGTTATATATTGACCCTTAGATTTAAATTTGTTAAGTATTTCATTAAATTCTCTATGGTTTTATAAAAATAACTATAAATAAGAATTTAAATAAATCTAACTCCTGCCTTAAATAAAAAGGTAAGTGAAAAAGAAATGTTTTGGCCAAACTTTCCATAAAACTTACAAATTAAGCTCTCACGAAAGCTACCTTAGGGCGAGATGTCACAAATTCATTGCAAAATCAAATATTTAAGAAAATTCATTACTAATAAATCTTTCTTTATTTATGTAGCCTTTCCCCCTCTTAATTATGCCAGTGGAAGCTGCAAGGCATGTGAAAACATGTACAATCTAATCGGGCGCTATGTTAGCATGTGCACACAATTTTAATAGAAAACTTGAATGATTTAAAGTATTTTATGAAAGGGCTATATACTATGAATTCTAAGGAAACATATATGGGAGCAACGATCATTGCATTAATTAAGCCTAAAATATCTATATTTTCCTGATAGTTATATTTTGATAATAATACTTTTTGGTCCCTTTATTCATTGTTATGTTAGAATATTTTTAATATTATATGGATTAGCATTAATTATTTTATTAGATTAGTTCCTTATTAATTCTAATTAGGCAATTAATGTTATAATTTATAAACTGAGAATGGATTGAGTTTTATTTTAATAAGTGTGGATAATCGGTGATGGGTTCGATTATCCACAAGCCCGCTGGGTAGAAACCCAACCCACAGCCCAAGAGTATTAGTAATCATCCCGTCAGATTACTCATCTAAGATTGTTATCCAGAGAGAGAATAACAAATTTTATGTGTTGTATCTAAAAGTTAGGGCTTCAGTGTGTTATTTATAGGATTTTATTTAATAATATAATTAATCAATATTATCCAGTAAAATCCTCCAGAATCTTTAAAACAATTTTAAATTTAATTAATCAATCAAAATTAAGCCCTTTATGATGACGAGCTCCATTGCTAAGATGGACAGGCACGATTCCCTTTATGCAAGAGACCCGAGTTCGAATCCCCATTGCACACTCTTTTGAATCTTTTACTGGATAATATTGATTAATTATATTATTAAATAAAATCCTATAAATAACACACTGAAGCCCTAACTTTTAGATACAACACACAAAATTTGTTATTCTCTCTCTGCCGTTAAAACACTCTGAAAAACGCTCTTGGACATTGTGGGTTGTACTTATTAGATTCAACCAGTACTCAGATCAACGATGTCGTCTTCATCAGGTCAGATTGTTGATTTATTTATTCTCCCAATTTGTGATCATGTTCAATTACATGTTCTAATTCCACTATCAAATGGTATCAGAGCCATGGTTTGATGGACTATGAAATTTTTTAAATTTCCTTTCTCTAATCTCGTCTTTGTAACATGATTTAGCATATTCTAGTTTCTCTTCTTCCTTTTCCTTCTTCTTCTTTTTGAATGGTCTTCATGGTAATGTAAGGGTAAAAAGGGTTGGCTATGATGTGAAAATATAGTTGAGTTTAGAACACACCATAATATTGTATAACCAATCTCTTTTGGCCTATGGTCATTTATCTTAAAATTTTGTCACCATGACCTTCCATGAGCCCATTTAAGGTCTAAGAAGGGTCGAATTAAAGAAGACTGAGGTTAGATAAATATTTTGAAATATCTAGGGAAATATTGTGTAAGCTATAACAAGCTTAGGATAAAAATTTTGACATGAAAAATTTTATGTAAAGACTAGACATAATACGGAACAATATGTTCAGTTCACTCTCCCTGATTATATGTAAATAAATTATGATCAATTTCTTTGCGTTAATTATTAGATTTTATTCCTAATTTAAGCACATGCGTTAAAAGGAATAGGTTGCGTGTGGAAATTATAATGAATTTGGTTCACATACACCTATTGATTGTGTGCTTGCCTATCGTGGGTCTAATCATGGTGATATGTCTTTTATAAATTAATTTATATCGTATTTGTCATTTAATTTCCTACATTTTTTAATTTAATTACTATTATCAAGGATGAATATGAATATTGTGATAAGTCCACTAGAGAGAGTGTATGTAAGTATTATGTTGACAATGGATATGCCCTATCGGTGTGACATTGTCAATATAATTTTGTGAATAAAGCCTGTTTATAGCCTGTCAACGACGATTTGCTGATTGATGTATTCATGGTTTCTCATATCTTATCGATATGGAGATTGTGGGTGCATTTTGTGTCGTTTCTCTCGATAACATGCTTCCTTGGTGTATATGAGTTTTCTTGATTTATCATAGTCCAAGCCCTTAGGTAGGATATGATAAGTATTTTGTTACACAGTTGCTGAAACTAAGTCTTGTTACGGAAACTTTGTTATATATATAATTATGTGTCTGGGACATAATTATATATTTCCTATTTGTTTTTCCCTCAGCATCTCTGTTCTTGCAACTATTTATGGTGAAAACTCTAAACAAAATAGACTACGATAATTGGATTGAGTCCTTTGATATGTATCTAGTTATCACAAAAGGAATTTAGGTATGAGAGAACCTAAGCCAGTAGATCTCACCGCTGAGCCTAGCACCGCTGACAACGCTTACCATAAGCAGTGGTATGAGTCTAATAAGATTTTTCTGACTGTCATTAAGTATACGATTAAGAAGACTATCAGACAAAGTATTCCTAAGAAGGACGTCGCAATTGAATATTTTAAAGTGGTTAGTAAGATATTTAAGAAGTTTGATAAGACTTAAAAAGGCCTATTATCTCTCTTTGCTAGATAACACTCACTATGACGAAGTGTCAGGAGTGTGTGAGCATATGATGAAGCTTGTTAACTTCTACAACAAGCTGAAATCCTATATGTGGACTTAGATGAGAGCAACTTAGTTTATAGAGTTCCTTAATCCCTTTCTGCTGAATATGGGGTCTTGAGAACCACTTATAATTCCCAAGAGTTAGAGTGGTCAATTAATCATATGATGTTTAAAATGACCCAAGAGGAAGAATCAATAAAGAAGGTGAATTCTCATAATTAATGTACTATATTTCACATGGTTCATCCAGCAAGGCTGGAAATGTGAAATTGAAAAGCAAAGAAAAGTGAAGGCAATGCCTATGGCAAGAAAATGTATGGACTCAAGAAAAGCAATAAGAATAATAAACCATCCTTGGATTGGAAGGAAGTTCGATTACAGTTAGCTATGTAGGCACTGTAATCACGATGAAAACTTCCATAAGGATGTACTGAGTGTGGATGACATCCTATTGGCTAGTAACTCAATGTGCTTATTAAATGAGACAAAGTACATTTTGTCATGCCACTTTGATATGAAAGATCTAGGTGAAATTTTTTTTAAAATAAAAGGAATTTAGATTCACCGTAATAGATCATGTGGAATTCTTAGTTTGTCTCAAGCAACTTATATTGAACAAGTGCTCAATAAATTTGATATATATTCTTGCACTCCTTGTGCACTTGTGCAGGTGATATGTTGCATAAATCGTTATGTCTTAAATGATAAAGAGAGAACTTTCATAGGCAAAGTTCCATGTGAATAAATTATTAATAGCCTAATATATAGGCTCAAGTGTGCACACGTTTGAACATTGTTTTTTTTTTTTTCTATGCTGGTGTGCTTGGCAGATATATTTAATTCTGGGTATGATCATTAGAAAGCTACAAAAACAGTTATGATGATCCTAAACCCGCTTCTGATTACATCTATACGATGTTTTTGAAGGAGTTGCTTTGTTGAGAAGTGTCAAATGGACATTTATATATATATATATATATATATATATATATATATATGAAGAGTATGTCGCTAGTTTTGTGATGGTCACTCTTTAAGGAATATGGTCAAGGAAATCAATTTCCGTCATGTGTATATTTTAAGTCTTGACCATTTTGTTGCGACATGACTCTATTATATGCTTATCTCAAAGTTACAGGAATTTTAGTTGTATCAAATTTTGACAGTTAATTCCTGTTTGTTGGAGAGAAGATCTGTATATCTCATACTCATTTTAGGTGATCCGTTTATTAACACAAACCCATTAAAGTTTTGAAAATATATGACTCTTGGGTATATTCAAATTTTGATGTGTTGTTTTAGTGAGAGTCTGAGTTGTGTTCTTAAGGAACACTTTGGCATATTTTGGCACTTATAACATTTGTTTCCTTATTGGATTCAATGTTTTGGCTATGCCAAAATTTTAAATATAATTCAAAATTGAAATTTTGCTGGCATTTATAACAATGCTTTCCTTATCGGATTTAATATCCTTGGTCCATGATTTCATTTATGAATTTTTGTTATCTCAGACTCACATGGTTCACATTTGTAGTGAGCGTATGATGACGGATCTATTGACCAATGCCTACCCATAAGAGTAATTCAAATTGTATAACTCATATGGGTCTTGTTGAGTTTTGATGTAGCCTTGGTCTAGTGAGAGTATGAGTTGAGTCCTTAAGGGGCTTTTGTGGTGTAATTTGACACCAAATTTATGAGTTGAGTCCTTAAGGGGCTTTTGTGGTGCAATTTAACACCAAATTTCAGAGTTAAGTCCTAAAGTAACTTTTGCATTGTAATATGATGCTTCAAATGTCATTTTGTATTCCATTCTATTCAGATATTGAAACTAATTTATAACAATGTTAATATCACTTGTTTCCGTATCGGATTCAGTGATATTTGTGTGTAGTTTCATTTCTGAATTTTATATGGTTTATAAATATACACATATTCATGTGTTTATGTGAATATTAATTGCCTAATTATGTATTTATTTATTGACCTAATAATGTAATTAATGCTATCTAAGTGGGAGATTGTTAGAATATTTTTAATATTATATGGATTAACATTAATTATTTTATTAGATTAGTTCCTTATTAATTCTAATTAGGCAATTAATGTTATAATTTATAAACTGAGAATGGATTGGGTTTTATTTTAATAAGTGTGGATAATCGATGATGGGTTTGATTATCCACAAGCCCGCTGGGCAGAAACCCAACCCACAGCCCAAGAGTATTAGTAATCATCCCGTCAGATTACTAATCTAAGATTGTTATCCAGAGAGAGATTTTATAGGCTTAATTTTGATTGATTAATTAAATTTAAAATTGTTTTAAAGATTCTGGAGGATTTTACTGGATAATATTGATTAATTATATTATTAAATAAAATCCTATAAATAACACACTGAAGCCCTAACTTTTAGATACAACACACAAAATTTGTTATTCTCTCTCTGCCGTCAAAACACTCTGAAAAACGCTCTTGGACATTGTGGGTTGAACTTATTAGATTCAACCAGTACTCAGATCAACGATGTCGTCTTGATCAAGTCAGATTGTTGATTTATTTATTCTCCCAATTTGTGATCATGTTCAATTACATGTTCTAATTCCGCTATCATGTTATGCATAACTAAAATGGTCCATCACTCATTGAAAGATGTCACACTTGGTTCCTCACTTTTCAAAAATAAATTTAGTCTTTCTACCAAACCCTGAACTTTAAATTCAAGGAACTAAATTTGTTTTTTTTTTTTTTAAGTGAGAGATTAAATGTGACATTTTTCAATGAATGGAGACCGTTTTAAGTATTACAATAAATGAGGAACAAAATAGAAATTTTGTAATAAGTGAGAGATCAAAAAGAGATTTTACTCGTTATATTTCATATTACCAAATTTAGTTAAAGTTCATTCATAATGTGAATGCCTGGCCATATTAAAGTATTTAATTTTTTTCTAATTTTTTTTATCCAGGGATGAAATTCTTGTTTTTAGCCAAGTTTCGCATTGGACAGGAGATTGATTACTTATTTTGTCATTTTAAAAAAATTGTCTAAATTATTTAGAATTGCCATTAGTTTCAAAAAAATTGTTATCATTGCATAAATTTTGATTTCTTCATAAAAAGACTACTCGAGATGTGTAAGAATAATAAATCAACCAACTTCTATGACCACTCGGAAAGGAACATGATCTCTGCCATCCCAATATCCTTAACAGGTATTTCAGACCAACTAATTTGGACAGGGAATAATATGGGATCTTATATTGTCAAATATGGATACTACTCTCTAAATTGCTACACAATCAATCCTAGTCCCTTTAAAAACTAGATAATGTTGTGTTCAACTTCCTTTTCGATACATCAACTTTGCCTATAAACTTCTTTCCAAAGCAATTCTAATTGAAGAAGTGTTACAAAAACATCATCTCCAAACCCACAAGTCTTGTCATATTTTTGGGAGCTAAAAAGACTCCATCAATTATCTATTTCTCCAGTGTCCTATTGCAAGAGTTATTTGGTTTGCCTCACCACTTGGTACTTGAACTAACATATTTGATAAGCTAGATATCATCCAGTGGTAGCACATATGGTTCACTATTGACCAATAAGCCTAAAAGCTCTAAAGACTAACCCCAACTTCATTCTGGTGGCCCTCTATGTGATTTAGAACACCAAAAACAATGTAATTCATTATGCACTCAACCCCAATGACAACACAACCATGAGGGAAATATAGAAATTGACTCAATTCACTGCCTTAGCATGGATAAGTAAGGATCAAGGGGAGAAAAGAGATGAACCCAAATCCAACTTGCCAAGAAATTGTCCCGGCAATTGACAATTTTAGTTAGTCCATAGTCAATTTTTTTTTTCTTAAAAAGCTTAAAATGCAAGGAAATCCATCCATTTTATCTTTTCAATACATCTAAATGGACAACATATTTGTCATTGAGGATGGAAGAACCACAACACTTATAATAAGAAGATAATCATTGGTTTAACTCTTTGGAAAGTTGTCTATTAGATGAAGTTAGATGACCGATGGCCATACCCCACACAAACAAACCTAAGCATAAGCTTAATAGAATTGGCTAACTTAATAATGTTTAAAAATAGCCTAAAAGATGAGTGTGACTCGAATATGATAAAAAATGACATCACCAAGCTAACAAGCAAGTTTTTAAAGGTCACTATCGATGCTCCACCATAAAAAAAGTGGCCAGCATTAGAGAGTGCATTTCATAAGGTAGAAAAGGAACATACTTTCCTACTCCCTTTTTATTTTATTATAACATATGTTGTTGTTCTTCTTCTTTCCCTTGTCCTATTATCCAAAAAAAAAAAAAAAAGACTGTAATGTTTGGAAAACATAGGGGAAATAAATTTCATGTGCTAGATATTGTTGCAAGAAAATGCTAATGATTAAAGTGATTTGGATTCTCTACAATAAATACAATTATATTTGTATAATAAATTATGACTATCATAGAATAATTAAACTAAATTAAAATGTTGGATGTTGTACTAGTGTAAAAAAACCAAATCACAACAGAAGTTTGTCTTTTATTTGGACCCTATTTTGTATTCTTCATCATTAATCTTGTCACAAAGTAGTCACTGGATCTGGATAAAACAATTCCATTGTTGGTTACAACTAGTGTTTTAAAATGTTAATATATGTGCTAGTTTTTTTTTTTTTTTTGGATAAAAGACAAACTAGAAAAAAAGAGGAAAGCAATTATGCATTTAGTTACTGTGTAGGATAGGAATGTAGCCTGGCTACAGCCTTTAGAGACTTACAAAAAAGTGCTGCCGCGTCTTCTCTTCCTCTGGAGATATGATGCCAATCTTGCAGCAATTAAAAGAAGTTATTAATTTGTCAATATCTTTTTTAATGATAGATTCCTTCATTTTATCTGTGATGTGGCTGAAATAGCCTCTATCATCATTTTCCTACAAGAAACAGAGCGTGAGATTTGTGTTGTTTGTATTGGGCCTAATGTTGCTATGGGTTATCTCCAAACTACGTGTCTAATGCATCAGAGGATGATAGATTGAGTGGTTTGAGATTTCTAAGTCCTCCATGTCCAATTCCAAAAGATTGAACTATTTAAAGAAGAGGATAAGAATAAAATGCTGGAGTTTTCCCTTCCTCTAGTCCTCATTAGCTAAATGGTTATATTCCATCCCCTATTACTTCCATTTATGGGTCTGATCTTGGTGCTAGTTTAAGGACAATTAAGCCCATGGGGCCTTCCTATTAACCATATTGCTTGGTTGTATTTGTGAATGAGTTTCCATATTTATTTTAGGGCTTCAATTGGATCAAGGTTATGTCCTATGTAGACAACTTTGTTCCTGGCCCCTCAAATGACATAGAGAGCTATTAGGAGGAACTCATAACACCTTTCATGAGTTTAACCATGTTTTATCCTAGGATAACCAGGTTTTTAACCATTAGATGGGGTTCGAGGGTTATATTTTGTTAACTCTAATGTTTAAAAATTCTACAAAGATGACATGTGACTTAGGTATGGAGATGGTGCTTGACGAGGATTTCGTTTATAGGAATAACCTTAAATATAAGGTTCCAAACAAGATTAGTGACACAGAGAGGAAGGTTTACTCTCTAAAGTTCCCTCTAGAAATTTTAAGGGACTGCTTTGACCAAGTTTTGATTTGGTCCTTGAATGAGCATCTTGTAGTTTCACTGTGTATTCTCTTTTATCATTACTAGACCATATGAGCTTATCCTTGGCATTTGTAAAGGATTTTGAGGTGCTTAGAATAACCTTCCTTTCTTTGTCATTGTAGAGTTGGAAAACTAGGTCTTATTCCAATTCGTTCTTGGACTCGATTGAGGGTCCACAAAAGCATTAGGAGCATTGCCTACCTCTTACCACCTATCCCTAACACTTCTTAATGTTATAAGCAAAGTTTTATATATAATGGCCCCTACCCATTATTAGAAAATTTGTTTTTTCAAATTTTTAATCAAGGCTACATTCAATCAATTAATTTAAATTTAGTCTAATTCATTAAAATCTTTATTACATTAAATTATTTAAATATCAATGAATCAATATATTTATCCAAAAATAATATGAAATTTATTTATTTTTTAACATAATGAAATAATGCTTATAGATTCATAAAATCTTGATCTTTTTTTACTTGTTTTGACACACTAATAATTAACGGTTATATTTATTGGTAGATAAGTTATCTTAAATTCAAAATTTGATATTATTAGTACATACTTATTATATTAAAATTTTAATCTATAAATTTTAATAATAAATCAATGTTTAATTATCACTAATTTAACTATAATCAAATTAGTGAAGTATTAATTAGTACCTTTATCAGTTTAATGACTAGTTTAAATTTAAAAACCCTTATTTTCATTATAAAATTTTATATTTTAGTAACTATTTATCAATATAGATAAATTTCTATGAATCTACATTACAAGTCTACTTTCCCATAACGAATTTACTTAAACTTGCTAGTTTGACAACCTTGTTCCTAAGCCTACTCTCCATTTTAGATGTGAAGTGATCAAGTTTTTACTCTTTTGGATTCCTTTCCAGACCTAGGAAGAATTAGATCTGTGGATAATTTGACCTTTTCTTGGATAACAATACTTCTTAGCTAAAATGGAAGGAATGGTTCCATCCCATTTAGCCTTGAGGACTCTCCACAATTGCTTAGCTAAGAGGGCTTAATTGAAATTGTGGGAGTTTCTAATTCCTAGACCTCTTTCCTCTTTATGGAGGCATAAGGTTTTCAAGTTTGCCAAGTGTATTTTAGGTCTTTCGTCCTTATACCCTCAATAGAAATTTATGATCTTGGAGTCTATCATTTAGCAATATTTCTTGGGCAGGTTGATGTAAGAGAGGTCATAAACAAGACTAGAGTTGATTACTGATTTAATAAGGGTAAGCCTTCCAGCTTGGGAGGGAAGTTTGACTTTCCAGTCTTGTTGTTTCTTTTCAACCTTTTCCATTAATCCTCCAAAAATCTTGTTTTTATTTTTTCCTAGGTCAATTTAAATGCCTTGGTAGGATACAAAGGAATTCATAAGCTTGATACCAAAAGAACTAGCTAAAATCTTCCTAAAAAGCCTAGGCGTATTGGGGCTAAATACCATTAGGATTTTTTTCCTGTTAGTATTGAGGCCAGCTAGTGAATAAAACTCATTAAGTGTTTTTTAGCCATTTCATATTGTTCAAATTCCACTTCTATGAATAAGAAATTGTCATCTGCATATAGGAAACAGGGTTAGAGAGCTTGCTAATTTTGATACCTTTCTAAAGATTGGTCCTCTCTTTCACTTGGACTAAATATAATAGGACATCTGCATACAAAATAAAAGTAGGGGGAAAGAGGGATACCTTGTCACAGGCCCCTGCTGAGCTATATACTTTGGGTGCGGGCCTTATTAACGAGTATCTGGTAAGATACAATGAAGACACACTAAAGGATGGGCTGAATCCAATTATGAAGGAACTTCATTCTAAGAAGTGTGGCTTCTAGGAATTTCCATGAAATATTGTCAAAATCCTTTGACGTGTCAAGCATAAGAGTGAATAATATTTTACCCCCACGTTTTTTCTTTTCAAGGACGTTAAGGATCTCTGCTACTAGGATGACATTGTCAATGATTAACCATCCTTTGAGAAAGGTTGTTTAAAAGGCTATTCCCTCTCCTTCTACCTGTTACTCTTCACTTTGGAAATAACTTTGTATGTTACATTGCAGAGACTGATTGGTCTGTAATCTCTAACAATTTGAGGAGAATCAATTAGGGAATTAAGACAATTAGAGTTTGATTTATACATTTTAGCATGTGTCCCCCTTCAAAGAATTGTTTGACCAATGTTTTCATGTTCTCTTTGACCCATTCGTTGTAATATTGATAGAATTTGGCATTAAAACCATCTATACCTAGGGCATTATTAGGATTAGGGTTGAAAATTGCCCTTTTGACTTCGTCCTCGTCTATGGGCCTTTAGAGGAGTTTTGAATGTTCAAGGGAGAGTTCAGGAACATCAAGATTATTAATTCGCTCTATTATGTCATTTGTAGAGTTATCTAAAGTATAGGAGGAGTAGAAAAAATTCCAAAAGGCTTATTTAATCTTTAGTTGACCTTGATCCAATCTTTATAGTCATTTTTTATTATTAGGATTTTCATACCATTTCTTTTCCTTGATATAATAGCATGGAAATATTTGGTGTTTCAGTCTCCTTCAATAAGCCACAATTGTCTTACTCTTTGAGTCCAAAGTGCTTCTTCACAATTGTAAAGGAATTCCAAATTGTTTCTTATTTCTTCTTCAATAGCTAGTTTCGAGTGGTTCCCCAAGTCAACAGCTAGTTGAAGGTTTTAGAGGCTTTGTTCCAACTTGTGTATGCTCCTTCTAATGTTTTCTACTGTGCAGGTGTTCCAATTCAATAAGGCTATCATGATGGAACTGAGTTCTTTATGAAACACAAAACTAGGGGATCCTTTGTGGGATGCATTCTAAGCATTTTCCACTATTTTTTTACAATCATCGAATCTAGTCTAGAAGTTTTCAAATCTTCAAAGCTTCTTACACTTTGAGGGCTTCGGATTGTCAGTACTTAATATAATTGGCGAGTGAAGCTGCTATAGGCAGAGCAATGAGATTGGAGTCAGGAAATAACACGAGCCACTAAGGGTAGCAATAAGCTCTGTCAAGTCTTAACCAAACTCTCTGATCTTTCATTCTGTTATTCGACAACGTAAACCGTTGTCCCTTTGCCATGATATCTATTAGGGAGCACAGATTTATTGCTTCTTGTAGTTTGGTTGCACCTGAAAGTTTATAATAATTACTCAATTTGTCCTCCTGCTGGCAAACCTGATTGAAATCTCTAATGATGAGCCAAGGGGAATTCATGTGTTGGCCAGTGTTTCTTATCCATTCCCAGAGGCTATTCCTTTTCAAGAGATTGGGGTGGCCATATAGGAAGGTAATAAAAACTTCACAGTTGTTTATTATTGTTTTTATGTGAATACAATTTGGTGTGAAGTCTTCAATATATCTAGAGAAAGAATTATTCCATGCAACTAGATTACCTTTACTTTTTCTGTTGGGGTTGCAGCCATAGACATTGGGACATCTGAGAAACACCATTTTATTCATAACAAGTTCAATGTTCATTTTGGTCTCAGATAAAAAGAAAACATAAGAGTGGTAATTACAAAGGAGATTTTTTATTTTTTGAATTGTGGTGGGTTTTTTTCAATCCACGGCAGTTCCAACTTAGGCAATTCATGGCACCTAAGGAAGCTTTGGTAAGGTAGCTTCGCTGGCCCAGAGAGAGGGAGGGCTGGTGTCTTCCATGACTAGTGCAACTTTAGTCATTGTATTGGGATATATTTTGAGCCTCTTTTTTTCTAATGTAGAATTAGGTCACGTCCTCACCCTTCCTCTTCTTGGAGTGAAGGTTGAGCTTAACTTTGCTCTTTAAAACCTTCTCTATATCCTTGGCTTCGACAGAAAGGTTTTCATAAATCAGTCCCGGTCTTCTTGTAGTTTCCTTACTGTAAAAAATACTGGGAACTAGGATGGATGGCATCAGTCCTCCTTGGGTGAAAGAGATTAGCTTCTTCTCCTTGCTCAAAGATTGTTCTATGATAAAATGTTTGTAAAACTGATGACAAAATTTTTGTTAAAAGGTGTCCATTCTATACTATCAATGCCCGCTAGTATTTAGGACAGGAAAGGCCAAGTTTAGGAGATGATTTCCAAAACAGGGTGTTTACTTGCCCATAGCTGCCACTGTAAGGATGGCCCTTCAACGAGCTTTGTGATGAGGGTGACATTATCAACAACATTTCCTAATTCATCTTTGATGTGTGTGAGCGCTTCTCACCAGGAAAAGAGAGTAGCTGAAGTTGCATGGCTCAGTGATAAATGTTTTGTCTTTGATAACAGTGAAATGGTATTGAAGTGAGGGGTGTCTTTTGGGTGAAGAAGGAAGTTGAGTGGATGGTCTGACAAGTAAGTTCCTGGTACAGCGGTTCTGTAGTGCAAACTGTAGACGTGACGAGAGGTTCAGCGAGGTACCTAACCATAGCGATTTATAGGGGGTTGAGGGGGTCATATGTTGGCTTCTACAGATGTTTGTGCAAAATGCCCCATTATCCACTTCCATGCAACCATCCCTACCCTGAGCCCGGTCTTCGCTATACTCAAAGTCTAGGTTAACATCAAAGAAAATAGGTAAATCCATTGGCTCATAGGATTCCTAGTTCCATTTGTGGCAGAGCTCCGTTTCTTTAAACTAAAGGTTTTGATGCGTGTCTGGTTGGTGGTAGAAGTCAGCTGTTTCTGGGTCGTCTTCTTGGTTTCATTCTAGTTCAGGATTATTAGGTTGGTCCATGTTTTGATTCTCCTCTGCATGTTGGGGTCCTTGATCCCATTCTCATTATCTGGTTCATTGGACGAGTCCGATGTGAAGGAGACTTCCCTTGCACTGATGACGTTCCTCAGGTAAACTGGAATGGCTTTCTCTTAAAGTTCCTCCTCTACTTCACTTCCGTGGATATAATAATATCCTCCTTCCTGGATGTCCATCCAACGAATCTTTTTGGAGCTTTGCATAACTCTTTTCTTCTTAAATGCCAGTGAGCAGCTTGAAACAAACAAGAAGCGATAGTCCCTGATGAAGTCCACATCAAGCCTCATTTGAATCCTTCTCTTAATCTCCTCTTGTGCCTCTCGGATGTGTTCAAAGTGCCAATAGCAGTCTTGGGCAAGGTGCTTTATTCTGCTACACTACCTGTACCTTATGAAGATACGCTCAAACTTGCATTCCACCCATATCCGTCTTCCATTATCGAGCTTGACCTTGATGGCAGTTAGCAGAGGCAGTGTTTGGTCTATCAAGCAGAGGACGCGCATGAACCTTAAGTTGTTGGAGTATAAGAAGCCACCATCCACTTCTCTAGGCTCCCCAATCATGTGACCGAGGACCACCGCGACTTATTTGTTATGATATTCCATTGGTAGCCCTCAGACTTGAACACATACAGCTACCCTACAGAGAGACCTCCATTGGGATCATGTTGGGTCGCCATTTTTCTATAACCAGTAGTTCATGATCGACCAAGGACCATTGTCAAGGATGATGGCTTGGTCCTTACTGTTTTGGAAAGTTATCACATAGTTATTTTTGTCTCTTTCAAGGACTCTGAAGTCATCCTGAAGCTGCTAGACGTCATGGAGGGCAGCAACCAGTCTGTGCGCCGGCAAGGTTTTGTCATCGACCAAAATGGGTAAAACACAGGTGGACCAGAACTCTCGAGATTGCTTAATGGTGTTTTCGCAGAAACAGAAGTAAGGACCGTAGCGTGGAAGCCAGAAAGATCCCTGTTGGTTGCCCAAGTCTGAAGAAGTGTCAGAGGAATCGGGTCTAGAGGAGCTGTTTTCAGCCTAGTTGAAGCTACGTGCACGTTGTTTCTGGCGATTCATAAGGGTGATCCAAACTCTAAGAAACTTGTAGCAGTTGAGGAGAAGTAGGTTGATAAGAAAAGCTAACAAAACCAGAGAAACAAACGGGGAGAGAATGAGAAGAAGCGGGGCAAGGTCAAGTCACTCTCTCCAAGAATGAGGTTTTAACATGGGCGGTGGGGTTGCCGGGAGTGATAGGCAGAGAGAGAATAAGATGGGTGGGGAAGTGTCGATGGCTGTAATTGGTGGAGGGGGGAGGTGGAGTGATGGCAGCAAGAAGCAAAGGAAAAAAATGCAAAATAAAAAAGCCACAAAGAGGTCAGATGCGTGAGGAAACGAAATGACGACAAGGGGTAATGATGAGTGAAGGGGCTACAGAGCAGTAGTCTATGAGGGGAAGGGAAACATTTGGAGATGTGAAAACGACAAACCCTAAGGAGACCGCTAATTTTTTATATTTTATTAGAGTATCTTGAGAATAGCACATATTAAACACTACTTAATAAATAGATAATAAAAAAATAAAATAAAATAAATATTATACATGAAAATTATAGAAGGAAAGAGAATGTTAAAAAAAGCAGAGAGGTAAAAAGAATTAGAAGGTATACAAAAGAGAAGTGGAAATTTGAGTCCAATATGTGAAAAAAAATATATTTTGTCAAAATCCTAGTTTAACATAAAAAAACTAATATACTTAATTTAATTATTATTAAAAAAAAAGGATTCGCTGGCTAATCCCTCTTGACATTTTTAGGGAGGGTCATCCTTCTCAAATATGTCACACCACACAACATTGTGATTAGACCTGATTATTATTTAAAAAGTTTGCTTGACTTGACGAGTTTGTCCCCAAAAAATAAATCCGAATTAAAAAAGTCTGATTTGTAAAATGGGTTGAATTTGAGTTTTTTAGTTTTTTTTCTAATAAGTAAAAAATTATTATTTAAAGAAAAACCTAGTATAACGTGACATTTTGATAAAGAAATAAAAATTAATACCTATTATTTAAAAGATTTATGTTAATATAATAACTCATTTGTATTTACAATTTTTTTATATATAATTTTTCATGTAATAATAACAATTATCTATATTATTTATCTCAAATCTTAAGTAACACATTGATTTGACTATTTTTTTAAAAACTCGATTATAATACAGGTTCATACTTTTTTCTAGCTCAAATTCTAATCCAGCCCAATAATCAGGTCTAATTGTGGTGTGTATATATATACATATATATTAAAACAGTTGAAAATAAAAATTAATAATATATGTATATAGAAAATTATAAGTATTTATATAAAATTAAGTAGGATATAAATTTATAAGGTGCAAATTATGATTTTATACCCATTCTCAAACTACCTAGTGAGGTATTTTTTTTTCTATTTTTATTTCTACAATCAAATTAGATTTATTGATTTATTCATATTTATTTTAATATTTAAATTTTGACATTTTAAAATTGACTTTTATAAATATTAAGTATTTGGATCCTTTTAAGTTTTTAATTCAAAATTAAAACTATAAGAAACACAATAAGTAGAAATCATTAATGTACACATGATAAATCTTTTGTGTTTTCTGTTTATTTCCTTTTCAGATATTATAGAAAAAAAAGTAAGTATCACATCTATTCATGTATAAATATCATCAACTACAATTTCAAATATATAAACACTGACACTTCAAAATTATATGTAATCCATTAATTAATATAATCTATCAAAATTGTAATGTAACATATTAATATTTACACATTACAATTTTGCACTAGATGAATTATTATAAATGCAGAAAGCACAATGTCACTTGTTATCATATCTTAGAAATAAAAATTAAAAGGTTATAAATTTTAACTTAAAAATTATGTTAAACAATAAAATAAAATGAATAAATTCAATTAAATTAATTTAATTGAAATTTATATTGAAATATAAAATATTAGAACAAAAATTAAAAAAATTATAATTTATTAAAAGCACAAAAAATAATAATCACATAAATTTATGAACCTTTTTTCACACTTTTAAATTTCAACATAACTCATGAATTTATACAAACAATTAGACACTAGATGAATTATTATAAATATAGAAAGAACTATAAAATTACAAATTTTAAGAC
This sequence comes from Delonix regia, assembly GCA_037074485.1. Classification (NCBI taxonomy): domain Eukaryota; kingdom Viridiplantae; phylum Streptophyta; class Magnoliopsida; order Fabales; family Fabaceae; genus Delonix; species Delonix regia. Next base: position 13,686,912 of record CM073459.1, read on the forward strand.
AAGAATTATTATAATCCAGCAATAAGAGGAGATAAAAAGAATGACATTGTGCTTGTAGCCTCAAGGTATTTTGAAAATAATACTTCTGTTCTATTCAAAACTTAAAAAAAATACAAATAAAATATAATAACAAAAATTGATTTTTTAATGGTTATAAATAAAAATAATAATTAAAATGATTAAAATACAACAAAATATATCTAATAATTAAATCTAAACTTAAAACACTCAAACATAATCTTCATATTCTAATAATCAAATTAAAAAATAAAAAAATTTAATTATTATATAATTATTAATTTTACCTAAGAAATCGACTAGGGGCACGATTTGCATGCATTGTTTTGAAAGAAATTGTGAAGAGTGATTTGCCACTACACATGGCGAATCATTTATACCATTTAAGTATTTTGGTGTAATATTTTTGTTAGACTAGAATTTTAAATTTTAATTTTTAAAATTATAATTTTGATATAAAAGCCAAGGAAAACACCTGTAAACCGTATATAAAAGGGAGGAAAAAGCTTAAAAGATATACATACATGTAATGTATGCCAAATTATAAAATAATTTTAGTAAAATATTTAGTACACTCAAAATTTTTAGTATATCGGTGTACCTAATTATAATATAATGATATAATTATAATATTATTATTTGTTATGTTTTTATATTATAACTAGGTACATTAGTGCAAAGTTGATACCAATAATTTATTATATTTATATTTTAACTTCAATATTTTTAGATTTATTTATGAATCCAAAACTTTTTTTTCATAAATTTCTTATTTATCTCATCTACTTTTTATTTTTAGTAATCTCAGTAATTAAAAAAAATAAAGAAAGTATAGATATAAGTTAATAAATTTATAAACTTATATGAAATTAAAAAATAAAAGGAGTAAATAAAAAAATAAAAAAATTTAAATTTAAAAATAATATGAGTCAAAATTAAATACAATAAATTATTATAGGTTGCGTATGATATGTATATGTATTGCTCTTAATATGTTATGCAATAATTATAGCAATGTAACAATTTTTATAGTTGCACAAAATAATATATATCATTATTAAATAATTATGTTAATGGATAAACGTTTACTCGGTTTCTCCTATAACCCTATTTGGACCACGAGATGAAAGTTCAAAATATTTTTATTTTAATAAAAATTAATCTTTTAAAAAAGATGATAATCTACAAATATTTATTAATTAAAAAAGTATAAAATTAATCTTTTATTTTTACATATTGTGATAATTTAATTTTTTATTAATTAATCTTGATAAATTAACTATTCACAATTTAAATATGCACAAAATTAATAATTCACAAATTTAAATTTATATAAAATCAATTTCTATTTGTATTAAATAAAAAATTAATTTTATGTAAAATAAAATTTTTAAAGAATTGATTTGTCTTAATTATTTTTTAAGGATTAAATTGTTACATAATATAAAAATAAGAGATTTATTTAATATTTTTTATTAATAAATCTTTGTTTATTATCGTTATTTTTTAAAAATAATTTTTATTAAAATAAAAATATTTTGAACCGTCGGATTTAATCTTATCGTCCAAATGGGGTTACTGGGCGCTACTGGTGATGATCCAAAACCTGTTTCTACATGATGCTTTACTGCGGCGTCGGATCGGATATTGCCATGCCAGACTACTCTTACTCAAGGAAAGAGAGACTGAGTCAAGACTAGTTTTCCAAATTAGAGAATAATGAGTTCTGTCTCCAAAGTCGACGATGATCAGGTCTGTGAATTATCCTCAAATGATACAGTTCTGGTTTCCAATTTGATGCTTTCATGCTTTGTTTGGAGACTGGAAAACTCGTTGCCAGTTCGAGTTCTTTATTTTTTTTTTTCTTATGCTTAATTGGTGACATTTTGTCATTGGAATGGACTGGTAACACTTATGCTTATTGGTTTCATGGTTTGATGCGTCTTGTTCTGCTGATAATTCTAGATACCATGTTTTTTGGTATTCATTTTATTTTATCATTTTCATTTTACCTGAACATTTCAGTACTTAAGTGTTATTATATCAATATACCGGTAAATGGGTAAGTTGAATTTGTGTTTATCTCATTGTGACGCCTCATATCACTTTGTTATTATTATTTTATGTTTCTGTTTCTATTCAAACATATCAAGAATTGCTCATGGCTACAATTTGAATATTGAAGATTTTCGGTTTTTGTTTCTTCTTATATGTCAGATATTAGTTTTTCTGCTCTTTGTTTCTAATAATTGCATCTCATGCAAAATTTCAAGCTGTAATTTTTATCTCTTGATATGGGAATGCCTTTTATGTTGAGATTGATAAGATTCTTTTTAATTGATAAGATTTGGAAATTAGGCATCGGCTACTTTGAATTTGACATTTAATCAAGTGAGGACGATATTATTTTATTACTTCATTATCATGACTTGGAGGTTTCATAGTTATTCGTGTTTTTTTTCACTTTTCTTGGGGCCTTACTTGATCTTTGTGGTGCAATATTCCTCTGTTGATTCAATATGGCTATCTCAACTATATTGGCATATTTTTTAATGATTCTGTCTTTCTGTCTGTCTGTCTGTCTCTCTCCCTCTCCCTCTCGGACAGATTCTGGTGGAGAATAAGCCGTCTGCAAGAGTTTTGGTACTAAACAGGCCTAGGCAATTAAATGCCTTTTCCTTTCATATGGTACATAACTCTTTTATGATAGTTCTCAATGCATTATAATTTTGTTTAGTACACAACTTTATTTGTTGAATGACTTATGCTTTGTACTAATATGTTGACTGGAATATCAGTTTATGACAAACTTGTAATTTAAACTCTGAAGCTAAGGTTGAGCCTTCAGTTTTGAATTATCTTATACTCATTTAGCTTTTTCTTATTGTTTGCTAGCATTTGCTACCTTTTACATTAGGTTGACACACATGTCTAAAATACTTCTGGGGACCCAGGATAGGAATTGAAATGAATATATAACACGAGTTTTCCATAAATATCTGTCATAATATGCTACACATTTTTTCGTGCATATATGTCTTATGAAGTTTTGCTTCTCTTATTTGTAAAATTCCATTTTTATGTTCTCTTTTTCAACTGTTTCATTCTGTTCTTGTGTCTTCTCCTAATGTAGGTATCTCGGCTTCTGGGACTTTTTTATGACTATGAGTCAAATTCTGATGTAAAATTGGTTGTCATGAAGGTAATTTCCATTGAATGTGCAATTCTAACATTATTTTGTGAAGGAGAAAGAAGCGAAAGTTCTGGCAGCATTGAAATGGCAATTTATTGCTTATATAATTTTATTTTCTGAAGCTGAGTATTCTGCTTTTATATTCATTCAGGAATTAGCATATAATTTCGTTTTTCTAATTTTGAAATGGAACATCATTGTGTAAGTATGAGTCCTGATAAATATTCATACGTGACATTAGAAGATTTCGCATAGTTAGGGATTTGAAGTTACCAAAAAGGTCAATAATTTCTCACAGGAAATCTGAACGAAAACTGTAACAACAATGCACATTACCATACTAACTGTTGATGTTATGTTATACATAATTGACTTGGTTGGAATAAGTATGAGAACAGGAAGAGGGATTGAAAGGATTAGAATGGAATCTATTCATGTGTTCAGTGCTTGCAGGAATGGAATTAAGGGCTTATAGGGATGATAAATTAGGAGTGGAGTGAGGTGGGGTGGGATGATTAAAGTGCCTTAGGTCTTAATCACCAATTGGATGTTGAAAGGTAAAGGGGTGGAATGGCTTAAGATGGTTTGGAATCCATTTGAACCCACCCCACACTCCAATTTCCCATCCCCTCCAAATTGAGGGTTTGGGATGGGGTGGGTTCGTTATAATACCCTGCACTCTTCCTTTATTTATCATACTCTGAATATAAAAATTAACTACAAGATAAACTCCAAGAGAAGAAAGATAAGTGATAGCTACAAGACTCCTAGATAATAATAAACTCAACCAATAAGCTCCCACTTAATTTGTATGACTTGTCCTTTATCCTTGAACAGTTGATAATGAGAATTTCGGAAAATATTGTGTCTGAAATTTCTTATTCTATTGAAAACAGTAGTAACTTTATATAGACGGATGTAGGTCACAGACAATTAGTCAATCATGATGAAATTCTGGAGCAGAGATAACTGCAGTCTCTGCCCCTCTGTTTTTAATCTGAATAAAATTCAGATACAAATAGTGAATGACACTTGCTGCCCTAAACTCTAAGGCCCATAGAGGAAGGCCCTAAGTCCCAGAAAATAAACCTAGTATGCAACTAATAGGCAGAAGCTAAATAACAGTTAAAGTACTGCTTAATAAAAGAAAAGGCACACGTGCAGAAGCTTAATGCCTGACTTGGAGAGAGATGCTGAACCGAAAGCATTAAAAACCAGCAGGCACAAGTTGACTACCACAGACCTATGGCAGATTATGTTGACTTTCAACAAATCATTCTCAACTAGAAAGAAAAACAAACAAGAACATCAGTATAGAATTAGGGCTCATAAAAAAGTAAGCAAATAAGAAAGTAAAAAATTTGACTCAAGTCCATTAACCCACAATAAATGACAAAAACAGCATTTTAGTCTCCCACTCATTCCTTCAATCTCATTTTGGTCCTTTACTTAATTTTAGTCTCAAGAGTCCCTTAATGAACCAGTTATTATCTAAAATGGTCCCTCGGTTAGTAAAACGTTAAAGAGATGTTGATCTAGCTGTTTGATGCTCTGGTGGACAGTTAAATGGGTGAGTTGGAAAATCTTTCAATTCCATTGTGGCACAGTATCAGATTCTTGCATTGAATCAGGCTCTTCTCTCTGCTTCATTCGTCTTCTTCTTTCTTCCAGCAGAAATCATTTTTCGTTTCTCATCATTCCCAACCCATTCTTCTCTCGCTGCTATCGTCTATTGCCGCATTTCCTGCCAGCATTTCCTCCTTGCTCTTCCTCCAAGTTGTTGCCTTTCGCATCGCTCTTATTTACTACCGTTGACGTCGTAAATACACCACTGCCAACAAGGCATTAAGATTTGACTTCTCTGATTATACGCACTAAACACTGTGACTTCCAATGATATTGGTTGCCATAAGCCTCACAATACATCTAGCACCAGCATTAGCTCGAAGTTTCTCTACCTTGGAACAGTGGCAAATTCACGGGAAGCTTGTGGTAGAATTGGTAGGAATTCCAGCAACGGTGGAGCGACGCAAATAAATGCTATTTAAAGGAGTACTCAATTATATAAGTTTCTTTAAAAATATGGTTAATCTTTCTTGTAATATTTCTAATGGGTCATCCAAGAGTAATATTAAACGCAACTTGCTGATCTAGTTTATTGAATTAGGAAATTTAAAAAACACTCATGGACAGGTACATTAATGGAGGATGCTTAATTTTCTTCTTTTGTCTTGTTTCTTCTGAAACTAAAATTGTCAAGTAGAGTCAAATTTTAGAATTGGATAAATCTGAAATGTGGAAAACTTAAGATGCATTCAAATTGGAAACAACTTGACAGTTCATAATTACGTGAGTATCTGCCATTCCTTATCTCTTTGTGTTCAAATTTAGTCAAAATGAAAGTTGAATGAGGCTTATATATTGCAAAGTCCAGTGAAAGTTTCTCTTTCCATACCTAATTAAACTTAAATAAACCTGCTCTCACTTCCACATCGCAAATTACAATTTGATTAACAACATTAATTAGCATTGTTTTTTATCTTAATATAAGGCATATCAAGAGATGATTTGTCCAAAGTATGAAAGGTTAAAAGTTTTTCACAAATGAGCTGCAAGACAGGGAAGACCTTTGATATTTTAAAATTGGAGATGGTATCAGTAAATTTTTTTCTCCCAGTCTGTTTGTTTTGATGTATTCTACTCTTGTTCATGATCTTTGATATTAAATGCTTATATTCTAATATTTGGATAATACTATAGCTTTTTTTTCCTTTTTGGGCTTTTTTTACGCATTCTTTTGTAACATGAACTTTGCTAGAATTGAAACAAGCAATTCGATTGAATCAACTTTTTGTTGGCCATTATGAAGCATAAACCCTTTTTTTAAGGAGCTAAAGATGATAAAATATTGCATAGGGAAAATTTGATAAGTAGGAATTAGTTTTATTATAGCTTTACATGCTATAATGAGGGAGCTTAACTGGTAGCATATACATGCTCATGCTCATCATTCTGGTGGAAGATAGCCTAACAAATATCATTATGTCCGGTTGATTTAATATAATTAATTGCATCACCCTTAAGCAAGATATATCATGGAACTTTTGTCAATTATAATTCTTCCACTAAACCTTTTGCTTGAAATTAACACAAATATTCCATGGTTTCAACGATAATTCTGGTTTAAGTTTATGACTTTTTGGAAAAGCAAGAAAAGTTGTTCATGGCAGAAGCTTCCCGTGAATTTACCACAGTACCAAGATAAAGAAACTCCAAGCTGGTGCTTGCATTGGCGCTAGATGTATTGTGAGGCTTATGGCAACCAATACCATCATTAGAAGTCACAATGTTTGGTGGGTATAATTGGAGACTGCTAGATCTTGAAGCCTTGTTAGCAGTGGTGCATTTACGGTGTCAATGGTAGTAAGTGAAGGTGATGCGAAGGGCGAAAAGTTGGGGGAAGAGTAGGGAGGACATGCTGGTAGGGAATGTGGCTATAGGCGATAACATTGGGAGAAGGATGGGTTGGGAATGGTAAGAAGGGGAAAATCATTTTTGCTAGCAGAGAGAAGAACTTAATTTGATACAAGAATCTGATATTGTGCTATGATGGAATTGAAAGATTTTCCAACTCACCCATTTAACCGTCACCAGAGCATCAAACAGCCAGATCAGTATCTTTTTAATGTTTTACTAACCGGAGGGATCATTTTAGATAACAACTAGTTCATTGAGGGACTTTTTTGAGACCAAAATTAAGTGGAGGACCAAAATGAGAATGAAGGAATGAGTGGGGGAGTAAGATGGGGGGCCAACACTCACCCTCAAGCTAGGCACAACTTGGAGCTTAACATTGCCAATCATCTTCACAAATTCTAAATGGAACATGAGTAAAAGAACTAGCACAACAATCTTCTTAGAATTAGTTTGGTCCTTTTCTGCCTTATTTCTAAGGAATTTTGTAATAATTCCCACTGCCTTTTGGTAAAGGGATTAGTCTCAAACTGAGTTTGTCCTTATTAGTCTCCTTAGATATGGGTCTATCTTTTCTACTTGTTGTCTCCTCCAACTATATGAGGATCTAATAAGGTAAGGCAAAATAATCAGTAGAGGTAAAAGTAGTTTGGTTTTGGTGACCACTAATTAACCTCATTCTGCTCTCCTCCCTTTTGTCTTCACTTTATTTTCGCCCTTATAACTTCGAATATAGAATTTTGGCCTAATAGAAATTGGTACACTTGCTCATTGTCATTGAGCTTCTTGAAGTACAAAGGATCATTTGTGCAAGACCATGTATGAGTTTCATAGATGTCAAGTTTTTGCTAATGGCATTGGAGGATTAATATTGGGTGACATTCGACCTCCTTCCTTGAAATCATGTAGGAATGACTTGATTTCAAACAAGGATATTGTGTTTTCAATCGAAGAGTATCTCTAATAGCTTCCTAAATTTTAGCAATAGATTTACACAGCAAATATTTTCTCCAATTTTGGTAGTCATGGAATTTATCAACGATGACATTACCATGTTGTTTTTAGCATCTGAAATCATGTATTTAAGATTGACCAAAAATATTGAATTTGAACTTTTGTATTTTATTCATGGCAATAGTAGCTTTATATAGAGTAATGTAGGCCACCAAAGATCAACCAATCATCCTCAACCAAAAAGGAAATAAACAGGAATATAAATATAAAAATTAAGACTCATAAAATAGGAAGCAAACAAGGAAATAAAAACATTTGACTTCAGCGCGTTAACCCATAATAAATCAAGATTCTAGCCATTAAATGCACACATATCATGACCTATAAGTCAACAAATATCTCATGTGATCTTTCCCAAGAATCATGAGATTCCAACAAGAATAATTGATTTTAGGTTGTGGAAAAGTGCCTAGAAGATAATTAAATGTCCCTTTCCCTTTGGTAAGCATAAGCACACAAGTAGACCGTTGGAGATAGTTATTCCTATTGAGTCTATGACTTGTAATGAGAGTTGGGGAATTTTAAAGAGATATCCCATGGTAAGACACATATGTTTGAATGTTCTAGTGTGTTGTTTTGTTAAAATGGAACAGTAGTAATGAAGTTTGTCTATCGTGGGCTTCTGTAAGGCTAATCCTTGGCCAAATTGGATAGAAAAATGGTCAGACACAGTTTGGCTCTAATACCACATAGAATTTTAGAAATTAGACTATAAAATTTCTTATTTTATTATGTATGGGGATGTTAGCCATAGAAGATTAGTGAATCTTTCTCAACTAGAGAAGAGAACAAATAGGAATTTAAATATTAAGACTCACAAAATAGGAAGCAAATTAAGAAATAAAAACATTTGACTTTAGCTCATTAACCCATGATAAATCACCAAGATTTTGGCCACTAAATAGACATGAATCATGACCCATTATGCGACAAATATTCCATGTGATTCTTTCGAAGAATCATGGGATTCTAATAGATAAGTTTCCTAGCATCTTTAAGAATTCCTCTATTTGATAAGATATTCATGTAGACTTGCACTTTATTTATGCATTTGACCTAGTTCTATCATTCAAGCAACTTAAGTGATTGTCACACTTGACGACGCGGATGGCATGGAAAGAAAAAAGAAAAAATCAATTTCCAAAAATAATTTTGAAAATTGATATATTTAGGATTTGCCACCATAGTTTTTGAAGAGAAATTTTGGAACCATTTTAGAAAAGAAAATAAAATGGAAAGGTGGTTTGTGTGAAAACCAAGATGGGTTAAAGAGTCTTTGTGTGTGGGAAAAGTGTTCGGCACTTCATAGGGACAATTACCTTAAACTAGTCATGTGAAATTAATGAAATATGACCTTAATTTTGTCTTAATTATCCACATCAAATCACATGCAAAAGAAAGGAGAAAATGAAAAAGAAGTTAATTAATGAAAATGACTTAAAATGGTTGTTTACAACCTTAGATTAGAGCTTATGGCCTATGTAAGGATCAAAGTCTATGTAGGTCGACGTACAAAATGTGTGGTAGTAGGTTTTTTTTTTTTCCATCAAATTTTTGTGAAAGGAGGAGATAGTTGTAATTGATATGATTATCGTAAACAAAACAAGCTTGAGATTTGGTTGGTGTATTTTAGCTTCTAAAATCAGTAAGATTCCACTTTCTTACTCTCTTCATGTTCTCCTTTCTATTTTTCAGGTTTTTGAAAAGTTCTTTTCTTTTTTTCTGTTGGATAGATCATTGAAAGGATTTTTAAAAATATAGAATAAGCATTTTTTTGTTCAAACAGAGGGAATTTAAAAATGGAAGAGATTTTTTAAACGACATTTTTGTTTGTATGTTTAATATGGAAATCTGAACCACCCAAGAAGATTTTAAAGAATTTTATTAATTATTGACATTCATGAAAATTTAAGAAAAAGAACTCATAAGACCTTTTTTTTTTCAAATTAAGAAAGTGGTGTGAAATCATTAAGAGGAAATCTTTAATGATTGAAAGAGAATTTTATTTTTGTCATCTCCATTTTAAGAAACAAAAGAAAAAAGATATCTCCTTTGCAATTTTATTTTCAAAAAAATCAAGCATAGGTTGTTGGAATCCAAAATTAATGAATATTCACAACTCAACCAGCACTAGATAGGACTTGAGGGGAGAAAAGGTCCCACACAGTCCTTGCCTGTCAACACCCAATGTACTTGAAGAGACAAGGGTTCCTCACGGCAACTTTAAAATAGAAGACTTGAAAATGAATTACTTTTGTGATTTTTGAAATTGGATTTTGTAAAAGTGGATTGAAAAAGGTGAAAAATCTTCATTATTACCCTTAATGCTTTGTAAAATTATTGATGAGGATCGTTCAAGCTTGAGATTTTCTTATGAACATTGTTAAGTGTGACCTATGGTGCGTTTGATAAAACTTGTGGAGATAAAAAGGTCTCACACGACACTCTAGGAGTTAAATAAACTAGCTATGGTTAAAATATTACGAGCTTGCAGTGTTTAGTGTCAGTGAATGCTTGTGGCACTGTCAGCATATTAAAATGCATCACAAACAATTTATGAAGGAAAAGAATGACACATATGCCCTTGCTCCTTTTTCCTAGAGTCTTCATGCTTCCCTTTCTTCATCCATTCCCTAAAAGTTTTGCCAAGTGTTGCCTTTCTTCTTGTTCATTTGCTCCGTCCATTCATTCTCCTTTTGTTTTTGGTGCTTTCCGAATGGTCCATTGTTCTCACACTATGGCTTTCATCTTCTTCATCTCTCTTGTTCTGTTCTTTTCTTTCCTCCTCCACTCTGTACCTTATTCTTGTTCAAAAACAACAACCCTCGTTCTCATCTCGAGTCATGTGCATTCTTCTTTTTCTTGTTCTTTTCTCCTTTTCTTCTCCTCTTACTGTCCCTAGCTTTTTGCACACTCTTCCTTCTCCTTCTTCCTCCTTCCCTCACTCATGTTTTCTGAAACTCCAATGTTCTTTGCTTTTTCTTCTCTCATCTTCCTTCCATCGTTTCAATTTAAGCCTCCCTTGCCCTTACTCTTCCTCTTCTTCCTCTGTATCTCCTCTAGCAACTTCACTTGACTCCCTTGCTCTCTCTCTCTCTCTCTTTTTCTTTTGAGCTCTCTCTTGTTCCTTCCATTGCTTCTACAACTCTTTCATCCACTTATTCTACTTTATCTCTCTCATGCTCTCTGTTTTCATTCTCTTGTTCTCCCTCTACTTTGTTCTTCCCATTCTTTGCTTTGTTTCTTCACATCTAGAGCAGAGGTTTTTCCCTCTTTTCCCCCTCAATCTCTTAAACTCTCTTGGTCTCCCTATGCCTTCTTCATTTCTCTGTGTTCTTCCAAGGTTGCTGCCATTCACTCTTGTTTCTTTCTCCCTCCCTCACTCTCTTTTTTCATGTCCCAACCTTCCCTCAGATCCCCTCTTCTTCCCATTCATTCCTCTTCTCTTCTCTCTTATCACATTGCCTCTTCCATGTTCTTCTCTTTTTATTGAGGTCAAAACAGGGGCCTCTTCCCTTTGGTATCTTTCCCACTCTTTCTCAATATCTTTTCATTGTTCTCTCACCAGTCACTCTCTCCTTTCCTATTTTCTCCTCTGTTGTGTCTTCTGTTCACCCCATTTTATAAACCCTCAGTCTTATCTTTTCTCTCTTAGTCACTCCCAATCTTTCTGCTTCAGTCCCTCATGCTTCCTCCTCTTTATTCTGCATTTCCCATCTTCTCTCCTCTTTCGTTTCTCTACTTCTCTATGCTTCAGCTCTGCCCTTTCCTTTTCAATTCTTTACCCCTGTTACTTGCTCATTCCATGTTGTCTGCAGTAGGGGAGGGGGGTGAGGAGATCTTTTGCTGCCATTTTGATGCATGCCTGTCTTGGTTTTGACTTCAATTTTTTCTTTCATGTTTTCTCTGTCTTTGTCTGTTCTGGGGTTTTTTTTTTTAATTTTCATGGTTATCTAAGTTTATGTAAATTTTTATTTTGCATTATTTTACTTTGTCAAATCTTTTAGGATTTGGGTGCTCACAATGATATATGTAAATTATGGATGATTTGTACTTCAACATAAATTGAGGGAAAATTCATAATAAAAGAAGTGTAATTAGATATTCATCATGTTCTTCTTAACATGTATCTCCTGGTTACAAATATCAGGGAAATGGAAGAGCATTTTGTGCCGGTGGTGATGTTGCGGCTGTTGCTCGTTATGCAAAAGATGGTATGTTTTGACCTCATTGCTCAATATTCAATGTATGGGTAGAAACTCTTTTTTTTTGAAGGAAGCTATGATATCTGAAGTTTTATGCTACTTTGAACTTTCCTATGTGAACTTGTGGCATCTGCCAAACAGTTCATGAGTGGAGATACTTCAATAAATTTAAAAATGAAAATATTCAAAGGTAGGATCTACCAATAATGCGAAATTAATGTATTTTATTACCTTCTTTGAAATAGGTAACTGGAAGCTTGGTGCAAAGTTTTTTGAGACTGAATATCAATTAAATTACTTGATGGCAACGTATAGTAAACCACAGGTGATTATTTTCTTAATTATAACCACTATTTTAATGCTTTTTTGAAAATCATTTATCACTCTGAAATATGAAATTTTCCATATTTTTGTTCACAAAATTTTGAAGATTTCAATTCTTAATGGAATTGTCATGGGAGGTGGTGCTGGTGCTTCTATTCATGGTAGATTTCGTGTTGCTACAGAGAATACGGTATGTTTCCTATGCAGTATAAGATATTAACTTCTATACTTTTGTTTTACTTCTTAATGGATTGTCTGATGTGATTGGTATACTGAATTTTATCTTTTCTAGATGTATTAGATGAGTTATGATATCTATAGCCAGTATGACTGTGACTGTTATTCTATCAAAAAAAGAAAGAATAGTTGTATTGTTTCTGAAGTTCCATATAGAAGAAAGGATATGGTCTTTGAATCTTATGTGTTCTGTCATTCTATTATTGTCTGGAAATGTTGTTAGTTACACGTGTTCTTTTTTACAATAGAATTTTAATTTTCAAGTAGCTTACAATGGCTGGAACAACAACAAATTTACCCATTGAGATAATGAAACAGAAATGTTACTCTTAATAATTTGTTTAGCATATTGAGTTCTAGACAATATCCCATAGATTGTGAACAGGAAATTCTGCATCTTATATAAGTCATTGTTGTTGTGTACTCCCTTTCTCACTAATGTACACTAAGGCAATTATGATGTGTGTTTTCAAAAGCTTAATTTACATGGCTCTTTGATAGGAGCCCAGTAATTCCAGAATTATTTAAATGAAAAGAACTGAAAAAAAATGTAAAGATGAATGAGTGCCAGGATCTAAAACACTCTTAGTCCGTATGGAAGGGACTAAACTCCAGAATAAGTGTTTATCATCATTCGCATAATCTACCCAATGATTACAGTGTCTTATATAATCAGTACATGATAACCAACTACATAACTACCCACATAAGACACATAACTGTCATAAAACACATAACTGACATAAGACAGACACAAATAACTACTTCTGAAAACATAAGAAACTACCCTCTGACATAAGACACAAATAACTACCCTTGACAGTTATTAATACATATAAAAGACCTAATTAAATACACAGTTAAATTCCTTCTGACTGTGACACATGTGCAGTATATCGTTAGGATAATCCACTGACATAGTTATGGACACTGACATAAATAATTAAAAGATAAAATCCATAACTGACTGACATAACTACCAATAACTAAATAATTAGACTAGGTAAATCTCTATCCATTCTTGCCTTCGTCACACATTTTGTCTACATGTGTTTTCCCTTTTTATCCTTGAATTAACTTTTAGAGAAATAGATGGGATCCTATCACTCTTCTCTCTCATCCACACATCAAATTGGACTTTCCAAAATATATTTGTATTGTACAACATGCCTTTCCATTGTTCCTACCCTAATTTAGCAATCGCTGCATTTGATAAATAGGAGGGCTTTTTCTTCGTTCAGTGAAGTTGATCAGTTAAATAAGGTTGGGAAACTGATCTAATAACAATAGATTAGGAGTTTATATTTTTCTAAAATTTAAGTTTATCATTATCTAGAGTCATATAGTTTATTATTGTTCAGGAGTCTTGGTTATCCTTTATCTTGATCTTTAAGCGTTTGCCTTGTAGTTAATAGCTGCTCTTAGAGTATTATAAATAAGAAAATGAAGGGCTTCCACAGTAAGACAAGTGTGTGAGTTCTGCATGTGTGCAAAGTTTGTCATATCTATGTTCTTATCCTGAATTTTACATGGTGTCAAAGCTTGCTTAAGAGAAGATTGAATCCAATAGCTTATAGCTCTAAGAGCAGGAACTCTGACCACTTCTTTGGTTGAGCTTTGGCTTCCTTTTATATGGTATAGTGCTGGTCTATATATTGTCCTGGTGTCAAAGATTGCTTGAGAGAAGATTGAACTCCAATAGCTTATAGCTCTAAGGGCAGGAACTCTGACCAATTCTTTGAGTGAGCTTTGGCTTCCTTTTATATGGTATAGTGCTGGTCCATATATTGTCCTCCCTTTTTACTGCAAATGAAACATATACTGGAGACTGGAAAATTTTCCAGCATGATCCTTCTCAACCTGAGAACACCAATTTCTTGAAGTTGTTTTTTTGGTTAAGATCATCATTGTTTGATTAGCTTTTGCTGTCATTGTTTTGACTATAAATTTCAAATTGCTGGTTGAAGTATGTGGCAAATTGCCAGAAGTGTAGTGATCATTGTTGAACTATAAGAAAACAAAACAAATTTACATATCAAAGACTTCAGCACTAAAGTTGTATGTTATTGGGTGGCCCAATGAGCAGCCCAAGTAGTGAAGGGACTAATTAGGAGAATTGATAAGAGATTTCTATAAGCTGTCATGTGATTAGCTGGCATGGCCAAGCGGAGCAGCTGGGAAAAGTTCAAGGGGGGTCATTGCATGAAGCAGGTAAAAGAATTCTTGGAGCTATAGATGGAAAATTTAACTTGTAAGCTACTCTTCTAATTTTGGCCGACACTTTGAAGGGCCTCTAAAAGTGAGGGCTGAGCTTGTCACTCATCCTCTTAGCCAAAGACTTCAATTTATAATTTCTGATTTTTACATAAACTAATTCCCCAACTACCAGCTGCATGTGTCTTCTTTGCTGTTTGCTATATCTCTCATTGGTGCTTGAGCATCAAAATCTCTCAAAGTTCTCCTAGAATGATGTTGTGGTCCCATATGTGAGTGTTAGCTTCTTCTGCAAAGGAAGTTTCTTCTGCCAATTTCAATAAATTTGAGGGCCCATGTCATAAATTTCTGGAGGTTATAGTGGTATGAAACCAAGATTCTACCAAGCCACCCACTTAGAGATCACTGCCTTGTATTTTATCCAGCAAAGCACCTTTACTACATCTTATGCACACCATCTAACCACCCTAGTTTGCCCATCAGTTTTGAGCTTTTTTGTCATTGTTTTGACAATAGATTTACTAATCGCAGGTTGAAATATGTGGGAAGTTGTTACAAGTTTTGAGTTTGTTATTAGGCAATAAAAAACAAAACAACTCAATATATTAAAGACTTAAGCACTATAATTGTTTTGTTATTGGGTGCCTCTGTGAGCAGCCAAAGTAGTGGAGAGCGACTTAGAGAAGGACGTAAGAAATACTTAGGAAAAGTAGATCAAGGATTTTGGGAGCTGTGACATTTTCATTAGTTGACATGGCTAAAGAGAGCAGCTAGGAAAATGTTGTAAGGGGTTTTTCTTTTGGGAAGCAAGTTGAAGAATACTTGGAGCTATTGTTTTTCCACCAAGGATGTTGTCCGTGGAAGTACTGGTTGCTGTGAAATTCTTTAGTTGCAGTTGAATATGTGAATGCAACCTTTTGAATAGCTGTGGAGTATCAATGTGTCCCCAATACAGATAAACTGGTTGCAAGATCTAGGTTTCCCAATCTAGATATGTTTATATTTTTAAATTGGGTTTTATTTGTTATAGCTTATATAATCTTTAGAGAGGAAGTGTTGTGAAGCCTATCTTAGCTGAACTCCTAATGCATTAAGCGTTTATGTTTATCTAGAATTTGAGGTTATTTGATATAGGCATAGATGGTGGCATTTCTAGCTTTGGAGGCATTGAAGGGCATAATGGAGAATTCATCATAAATCGCATGATCGTGGGCAAAAAGGTTGAATTTGGCTGAGTCTTTTGTTGAAGAGATGCATGAAGAATTAGCTAAGAAAGAGAAGAATAAGTCAAATGGGCCAAGAATTAAAGATGGCAAGCCCAAGACTTTATCCTATGCTTAAAATGAATGTTATTTGAAGTTAGGCCCAAAATGAATTCATGAAGTGAATGTTCCTTGAAGTTAGGCCCAAAATGAATGTTTTGGAAGTTTTGTTAAGTTATTTAAGTAAAGTCAAAATCCTATTCCTAATTGGCTTTGCTTGGGTTTACTTATTTAGGTGAAGTCAAAATCCTATTCTTAATGGGATTTGGACTTGTAGGGTCTTTTGATTCTTAAGAGGCTATAAATATCCCACATACACATGACTTTAAGGTAGATTAATAGGGATTAATAGTGTACAAATTTTCTTTGTTCTTTTGAGCAGCATATGTTCTCCATATTTCTTTTGTGGGGATTGTTTTAGTTCTCCTAGTTGCAGTGAAAATTTGATAGCTTATCAATGTAATTTCTTTACTTTGCGGCGATTTCAATTCTTGTTTTTTTCAGTCTTATCATTTGCATTTCTATAAAAAAGTTGGCAAGGATTTACATTAAGTTTAGGGCTAGGATTTGAGTCCATATTTTTAAGATTTAATATCAGTTTTATTTGTCAGGAAAGTTAATGGTGAAAGCAAGGATATTGCTTATTTAAAGCAGCCCATAGATAATTGTATCCCTTTACAGCTTACTGGCATTCTATGTCTTCATTGCCAAATTTTCTATTTACATGTTTTCGCATAATAAATTAGTAAACCATTTTCAGGTCTTTGCCATGCCAGAAACAGCTTTGGGGCTATTTCCTGATGTAGGTGCCTCATACTTCTTGTCTAGACTGCCCGGATTTTTTGGTATGCATGTGATATCCTGAATTTTGATTTCTATGTATTTTAAAATATGGTCATGTTTCTTCTCCATAGCATCAAGGTTCCTTAAATTTGAATATAATGACCATCTCTACCACTAATGATCCCTGCATATTTCTAATGTATTTAAAATTTTCCTCAATAATCCCAACTACTTATTTGATTTTGAACTATTCATTATAATCCCAACTACTTATTAGCATTCTCAAATAGCTAAGGAAAAAATTATATTGACATTCCTTTTTACTGTGTGTTTTCCTTTCTGTTGGAAAACAAATTGCAGGAGAATATGTGGGTCTTACGGGTGCTAGGTTGGATGGTGCAGAATTGCTTGCGTGTGGTCTTGCTACGCATTTTGTGCATTCATTGGTATGCTTCCTAAGAACTAGCCTTTAGATGTTAAATATTAAAAAGGTAATTTGGTTTATAATACCAAAAGTTTACTTGTAAGGAATACACATCCAGCATCTTTTAAAATTTAGTGTGGCTTTGCTCTACAATGTCTAGCCCTTAGATTGAAGTTTAATTATCAAAAGTATATGGATCAGATTTTACATATTAAAAAGTCAAGTGATTCTTTTCTTGTTTTCTTCCAAGTTGATGGACCCGTGGGCCCAATAACTATAACAAAGGAAGGGAGATAAGAGATGAATTGGGCTGGAAGGAATTGTTCTAGAAGAACCTTGTAACTAACTAGTCACACGGGTTAGGGGTAGAAGAGACAGGAGGGAGTAGAGTGAGGGATAGGCAAGAATTTGGCTGAGTAGTGGGAGAGAGCTCTGACCTCTTGAATGTCAGAGGCCCTATCTTTTCTGTTTTCTTTTGGTTTTACTCTGTAGTTTCCTTTATTCTGCTATATTAGTATAATCCCAGGCAGAATTGCATCCACAAATAAGACATATAGCAAGGTTTTCATCAATTTGGTATCAAAGTGGTGTGATTCAGGGGAGGGAATGGATAACAATAGTTTAGAGCAACATGTGGAGACATTGGAGAATAGCGTTGGTGAGCTGGAGATGAAGATGTGGTTGATCAGGGAAGTCTTGATGGATATATGGGAGAAGGTGAAGGAGTTGCGAAGTTCAGAAGGAGAAAATTGTAAGGAGCCTATCAAATGGTCAGCTAGTTGGAAGCGATTAGAGGAAGCATATTCAAAGGAATAGGATGCTAAATTGAAAACTGCATCATTTGGAGTTTCTGATGAACTACTTAGTGATGCATACGTGAGCAAGCCAAAAGAAGAAATTGCATCAGAACTCACAGATCCAATCGAAGGTCAGATGAGATTCAAAAGCAGATTCTCACCTTTATTGACAAAAGACGATGCAGACTCTCAACTTCCCACTGATGCAGATGTCAAGGAAGGAAGAGTGCACAATTTTGTCCTCGGTCATGCTGAAAAATTTGGAATGCCTTATCAGAATCACAACCAACAACTTCAGTTTTTGTTGATGTCAGAAGGAGATGATGCTAATGAGTAATGACGGAGAAAACAGAGCACCTGCCACTGTTGTTACTAGCGAGTATCCTGCAAATGGTGCAAGGGAGAAGCTCACGAGTGGAGAAAGGGTTGACTTGACATATGACCCAGGAGGCTTCGTAAAATCTTAGCCAAAAGGGGGAAAATGTGATTTTCATGGGTTTGAGGTGTTTCCAGCGTACAATTGCAGCAAGAATCACCAATTTTTAGTAGTAAAAGCAGCAGAAGTTTTCGAAGTTGAAGAAAGGAATACTAGAAAAAAAAACCTCGAGTGCAACTCTAAACCCCAAAGCTCAAAGAATGTATTGTTCATTGCCATCGGTACAGAGGAGTTTGAAGTTGTATTGCTGGAGGAAATTCCAGATGGTGCGATGAAGACAGCGTCTAAACAAGGTGCTAGGCATGAGGTGAAAAGGGTAGGTGGGTTATACTCGACCCATGATTCAGTTAGTCCAAAATCGCGATTGAGACATTTTTGCAATGCTGTTAGAAAATGCAGTGCAAGCTATGGCTTTAAGGGGCCTCAATTTTGGGTTTCTAGGGTATTGAATAATTTGCTTATACTATTGGCAGCACAGAGTTTGAATTCGTGGGCTGGTGTGGAAATTATTCTTGGAATACTTGTGGATTTCTCCCAGAGGATAGAAGAGAAAAATATTAAAGATGGAAGGTGGGAGGACAAAAATGTCTGAATACATACTCTTGTATTGGAAGAGGCAAGGAAGAAAATTATTTTCCCCAAGTCTTTAGAAATAGAGTTGGTAAGTTCACTGTTCCAGCTTGCTGTAAATGCTACTAGGAATACGGTAGATCAGTGCATTATATTGCTTGGATGGTTTGTTGATGAAGAAAAGGGTGAATCTGTAGTTGCAGATATTGAATGCCATGTATCAGGAGCAATGATTTTGGTTGTCCTGTTCTAGATGTGTCCATGGTCGCCCTCTCATTCAGAAAGGAACTTTACAATATTGGATCTGCAAGCAGAGAGTACGGTCATGATGATATATTGTGACAATTTGAATGTTGGCTTTATAGTGGAAGAGGGGTTAGAGTATCACTACTTCTGGGACAATGAAAAGACAACCACCTTACTGAGATTACATAAACAATTTTCTGATGTGGGATAGAGATATATTTGTTGCAGACAGCTTAACAAGAAGATTGGCTATGGGGAAGAAATTATCTGCTTAACGGATGACCCCACCTTGTCCAGTATCAAGGTACTACTAGAGTTAATTAATTGTTCTATAATCAATGAAGAAGAAGGATTCTTGGTGGTGGAGTTTGAGGGATTGTCCATTCCTCAAGCACAAGCACCCAAGTACTCCTATGAAATAAAGGAGTTACTTCATGACATGTCAAGGGGTATTTGCTTCTATTCTTTGGCTATGCACCTCCGGGAATGCAACAACCAATTCCTACCTCGAATTCTTACCTTGAGGGCAAGGTGAAGCTTTGAGGGTGGGGTAATGATGGGCTTGTGACCTATAGTAGAGGAAAGAAAGTGAAGAAGAATCAATTTGGGTTGGAAGGGAGTGACCCATCTGGGGAGTTTAGAAGTTATTCTGGAAGAATCATGTAACAAACTGATCAGCCATAGTGGGAAGGTGGGGTGAGCTGGAAGAGAGAGAAAGAGAGAGGGGCTGTTAGAAGGAGATAGAAGGGAAGGGTCAGGATGAGGAAGGCAAGCAAGAATTATAGAGTTTTGTGTGGGAAAGCCTCTGGTCTCTCGAATACAAGAGAACCCTTTTATTTTGCTGATTGTCTCTTTATTTTCATTGTTTTTTTGTTTTACTGAGCTTGTATCACTCAGACCACCTTCATTGATCTAATACAATGGGTAGCTCTGTTTTGCTGGAATATATAAATAATACACTCATTTATTCAGCGTTTCTATTGTTAGACATTATTGGATTCCATCAATTTGGTATTAGAGCAGTAACAATCCACAGAGGGCAAGCCAAAGAATGGCAATCCTCAATGAAAAGTCTGAGAGACTAATTGCAGAATGGAAGATGGAGAAATGCCTAAGGGACATGGACAGAACGATAACGATTGCGAAGGAGATAAAAGAGATGTTAGACACTCTGAAGCAGATAAAAGGAGGAAATGAGGCGATAAGTGAAGCTCAGTTCACTCTACAGATGAAGAACCAAAGGAAAAAAAAAAATTCATCTGACGGATTAAGGAGAGATAAGGCAGATTTCAGTAAAGAGAAGGCAAAAAAAAAGTAAGGAAAAACCTGTCTGGAACCAGTAACCAGAGTTTCCACTGGTTTCTGGAGCAAACTTGGTTGAATCAAAGGTCACAAAAACAATCAAGTTAAAAGAAAAGGAGAAGAATGAAGAGGAAGAGCTTGAGTTCGGATCACCAAACAGACCTATGGCAAGTCCTCATCAATGTCAGGCCGGGAGAGCTAAGAGGAAGGAATTGAAGCGTTGCTTTCTTGGAGAAGTGTTGAGGAACTGACAACACTTCCTATTGACGACAAAGGAAGATGACCATGAGTGCAAAGGGAGAGGGAACACTTGGGTTCTGGATCAAGTCAAAGTAATAGAAAGGGGAAGAAGCCCGAAATTGAGTGGGGCAGGAAGTTTTGTTGGCCCACTCATTCTATAATCCGGAACTAGGTACAGGTCCAAGACATCGATCAAAATAAGGGCCCAAAAGGGATTAGAATTAAAATTCAGCTGCCATAGGCCATTGGAGCCTTTGACCCAACCCAAAGTCCTGCATTGAAGTTGAATGGGAGTTCAGATTGGAAGGAGGATGACCTAAAAAAAATTCCTAACACTGCAGCTTACGCATTGAAGAAGGAAGGTAGAAATTTCCCAAGGCTTTCAAACGTATAGCTTGATGAAACGAAGGAGAAAGGATTTTTTCAGAGTCATGCTGAAAAACTAGAAATGCCTCATCAGAAGCAAAATCAACCACTTCAATTGTTATTTATGGCAAA
The DNA here is from genome assembly GCA_037074485.1 of Delonix regia. Classification (NCBI taxonomy): domain Eukaryota; kingdom Viridiplantae; phylum Streptophyta; class Magnoliopsida; order Fabales; family Fabaceae; genus Delonix; species Delonix regia. The sequence goes on from CM073459.1 coordinate 13,708,149, forward strand.
AGAGGATGATGAAGAAGATGAAGGGATGAAAACACTCACAAAAGAGAAGATGGAGGGTACCTGTGTTATGGAGATTGAAGCTGATTAGAGGAATTCAAAGTTAATGTTGATGGCCTAAGAGAAGGAAAAAAGGATGGAGGTCTCAATACTAAAGCAATCTCTCTGGCGTCTTTGTTAATGTTTTGTACAAACTTTCCATTTTGTTCAAGGAGTAGCACTATAGAATTTGATTTGCAACTAAGGAATAATGTTTTGGAATTTCCATCTAAGGGTGTAGGTTTTGTCTTAGATGATAGGTCGTATTCTTCTTGTTGCATTAACACTGAAAGAACATCAGAGACTATATCTATTAGACAAAAGGGTCAGTGGTTGGTCATTGTGACTAAGCAAATATCAATCCCTACAGCTGAGACCAAAGTGGGAAGTGGGTCACAATGGGATGAAAGAAATTGTTAATGGAGGAATCCAACCATTTTACTTGACCTTAAAAGGGCGAGCACTATTATCAATCTATAACATTAACAGAATTAATTACCACTGGGACTACTTACAGTTGGGAGTTTCTATGGAAGAAACAAGATAGAACTACTGCAACCCATATGTGATTGGGGGTGCAGAAAATGGTGATACTTATGTGATACTGGTTGGGAAGAGTAATGGCAATGATGAGGGTCCAACTGATCTAGCAGCCCCATGATGTGGACTTAACAAGGAAAGAGTTGGGTGGATTATACATGTTGAAGGTGTTAAGCAAAAACAGCACCTCAATCAGTTTTAGGGAACAGTGGAGTTTGGTCATTTGGAGAAGCAAGAACAAGATCCTATTGGAAGGAAGCCGCCAATTCCAAATTCAAATTCTCACCTTGAAGGCAAGGTGAAACTTCGAGGGCCAGGTAATGATGGACCCATTGGCCAATACCTATAACAAAGGAAGGGAGATAAGAGATGAATTGGGCTGGACAGAAGTGTTCTGGAAGAACCATGTAACTAACTAGTCACACGGGTCAGGGGGTAGAAGAGAGAGAGAGTGAGCTAGCTTGTTATAAAGGCAGGAGGGAATAGAGTGAGGGATAGGCAAGAATTTGGCTGAGTAGTGGGAGAGAGCTTTGACCTCCCGAATGTTAGAGGCCCTATCTTTTTTGTTTTCATTTGGTTTTGCTTTGTGGTTTCCTTTATTCTGCTATATCAGTATAATCCTAGGCAGAATTGCCTCCACAAATAAGACATATAGCAAGGTTTTCATCACATGCTTTATTACATAAGGAGTTAGTCAAGTTACAGCCTTGCACCTTCTTAGTAAGGCAACAAAGTCTACTTCCTAAATGAAGTGTTTACCTATTAGGGCCTAGGGTGGCTTAAACACCTCGGATATCTTTTTCATTGAATTTTGTGAAGAACTATACATGGACTTGATGGGTCATCTGAACTCTAAACCTTAAGGCATTAAGGTTTACATGTCAATCCACTTATATAGCTCTTATCTTGTCTAATTCTTTTTAATGTGAGGCTTTTCACTTATACTTGAACGCAACAGTCTCTATGATGTAGAACACTAGTTAGAGAGAGAAAGAGGTGGGGAAGAGATAAAGAGAGGAGGAGGAGGTGAAACCCTAGGTTAACACAATAATATTCTTATTCAATCAAAATAGTCTGATTATAACATAAACCCTAAGGACTATTATAGACAACCCTAACACAATAATAAAATTAAGGCTCTAATAAGTGGCTTATTACAAAAATAAGAAACTGAAATAAAATAGGAAACTTAAATACCTAAAACTAATGTCTGATGGAAATCTCTGATATCCTTTTGTATTTAGTTAGAAAATTGTCACAAAATCAACAAAGAAATGAAAGTGCTTCTCTGACTTCCGAGAGGTCAGGGTCTCTCCACAAAACTGCCAGAAATAAAAAACTTTTTCTTGCCTCCTCCCACCAATAGCCATCCACTAAATTAGTGCTTATCCCACGTGTGAGGGACCACTATAGTGCACCTGCCCAATTTTGTTAGGATACCCTTTTTCCTCATCATTATGTCTGATCCCCATATTCCTTTTCTTCTGGCTGTAGACCCGTTGGGCCTTTTTTGCTTGGGCCCAACATTACCCTCCTTAACAAGAGTCACTTTGTTCTCAAGGTGAAATTCGAGAAATTGGGCTTTGATCATATCATAGTATTCCTAGGTGTTCTTATAGTCAGGTTGGTCCTGCCATCAAGACTTCAGTCCTCCCATCCATCAATCTCCTTGCTATCCTTACTGCTTCCAGGGTTACCTTAAGCTTTGTCTCTTCAGTAAGAAAAGGGGGAATCTGCTTGGATGGGGTTGTGTCATGCTAGGACTTCTTGAGTTGGGAAGCATGGAACACTGGATGAACTCTAGATGTAGGGTAGGTCTAATTCATAGGCTACTGCTCCATACTTCCCACTACCGTGTATGGTCCATAGTAGCAAGGACTCAACTTCTCATTGGATTTTTTGACAACGATTTCAGTTTGTAAGGATGGATCTTGACATAGACCAAATCACCTATTTCGAAATTCACATCTCTCTTCTTCTTGTTTGCACAAATCTTCATGTATTGCTGGGCTGTCTCCAAATGCATCTTTAGTTCTATCAACACCTTGTTGCACTGAGAAATGGTTTCATTCATCTCTTGTACTGGTGAATTCACATCCTCCAACCTAAAGAGTGTTGAGGGCTCCCTTCCAATGCAGCACCTTAAAGGGCATCATGCCCATGGACCTATTGTAGGTGGTGTTAAACCAATACTCTGCCCATGGAAGCCACTTCACCCATTGCCTTGATTTATCCATAATAAAACAATTTAGATAGGTCTCAAGGCTCCGGATGACCACCTTTGTCTGCCCATCAGTCTAAGGGTGATATCCAGAGCTGTCTTTTGCACTATTCCCGCCATCTTGAACATTTCCTTCCAAGTTGCTAATAAAAGCTCTCTCTGTCTGAAACAATGGATTTTAGAAATCCATGCAACCTCATTATCTCTTGAACAATGAGTTTAGCCACTGATTTAGCATAAAAAGGGTGTGCCAAGGATATGAAATGTCTATACTTTGTTAATCTATCCACCACCATTATTACCTCACACCTTCTTGATCTAGGCAAGCCAACTATAAAATCCATGCTGATGTCTTCCCATACTTGGGTTGGGATAGGTAAGGGTTGAAGTAAGCCAGCTGGGTTCATAGCTTGGTATTTGTTCTGCTGATAGATCACACACTTGGCTATATAATCCTGAATGTCCCTTTTCATGCCCATCCAATACACTAACTCTCCAATCCTTTTGTACATTCTGAGATATCTTGAGTAGCTGCCTATTGGAGAATCATGGAACTCCTTGATTAATTGTGGTATTCGGGCTGAAGTTCTTGGAATCACCAGGTTTCCTTTATATAACAGACATCCTTTCCTCATTGTATATCCCTTTGGAACCTCATTTCCAGTGATGATGTTCTGTACAATTCCTTTCAACTGGTCATCTTTTTTAACTTCAACTTCCAGGTCTTCCATTCCCTTGAATTGCCAAAGAGAGAAATCATGTAAAGTCATCTTTTCACCCCTTCTAGATAGACCATCTGCTGTTCTATTCACCAGACTAGGTTTGTACATAATTTTAAATTTGTAACCCATTAATTTTGACACTCATTTCTGTTGGTCTGGATCAATGACTCTTTGTTCCAGCAAGTATTTGAGAGTCTTTTGGTTTGTTTTGATCACAAATGAGTTTCCCAATATTGGTTCTACTTCTCGACAGCATAGACAATTGCCATCAAATCCTTCTCATAAACGAAACATGATTGAGCTCTAGTTGTAAGAATTTGGCTGTAATAGGCAATGGGTCTTCCCTTTTGCATTAACACAGCTCCTAAACCTCCTCTTGAAGCGTCAGTTTCAATTTCAAATGGTATAGAAAAATATGGCATCGCTAATATCAGTACTATGGTCATAGCGTTCTTTAGAGACTCAAACGCTTGCTATGCTTGTTTTGTCCAGTTGAAAGCATTCTTCTTAAGTAGGTTGATGAGTGGTCCAACTAACTTCCCATAATGCTTGACAAATCTCTAGTAATACCCCGTCAATCCCAAGAACCCCCTAAAAGCTTTGAGATCTTTGGGTACAGGCCACTTCACCATGGCTTCTATCTTTGAGCTATCTGCTTCTAACCCCTCAACTAAGATTACATGTCCCAAGTACCCAAGTATGGGTTGAGCAAAGGCACACTTCTTTGGGTTAATTTCCTACTGGTGGTGTCTCAAGACTTCCTTAACTTTCCTCCAGTGAATTAAATGGGTAGCAAAATTGGTGCTGTAACCTAGGATGTCGTCGAAAAATACCTACACAAACCTTATCAAATATGGCTTAAATATATCATTCATCAAAAATTGAAATGTGGATGGTGCATTAGTTAGCCCGAAGGGAAGTACCATGAATTCATAATGACCCTCGTGCATCCTAAACGCTGTCTTCTCATCTCCAGCCTTCATGCAAATTTAGTGGTAGTCGAACTTGAGATCCAGCTTTGTAAACACTGTGGCACTCCAAGTTCATCCTACAATCGTCAATAGCAGGTATGGGAAACTTGTCAGGCATTGTCAGCTTGTTAAGGCCCTGATAATCTACACAAAAACGCTACTACCATCCTTCTTCTAAACAAGCAGCACCAGGTTAGAGTAAGGGTTGCTACTTGGTTGAATAATACCAGCAGCAAACATTTCACTGACTAATCTCTCAGTTTCTACCTTCTATGAGTGTGCATAGTGGTAAGGCCTTATGTTGGGAGGTTGCTCTCTGGGCTTGAGAACTATAGCATGATCCCTTGACCTATGTAGGGGTAGTTTCGCGGTAGGTTCACACACCTCTTTATATTCTTATAATAAACTTTGAATTTCTTCCCCTACTGTTTCGCTATCCTTTTTCATGTTAATTTCTCCAAACTCCAGAAAATACCCTAACCCCTTTTTTTTAATGGAATTAAGTATGGCGTTTAAAGACACCAAAGTCTTCACTAGCTTAGGATCTCTTTAAGGCACCTCCATTGTCCATTAACTAAGAACTTCATCATTAACCTCTTCCAATCCACTCTTGCTTCACCCACTAACTGCAGCCAAGCAATCCCTAATACCGCATTTGCCTCCCCCAACTCGAAGGGATAAGAATCTTGTTGAACCTTTACTCCTCGCACTTTCAATTCTTGTTGCTGGCATACTCCATTATTCTTCACCTTATACCCATTCCTAGCGGTGATAACATAATTTGAAGTAGTTTGGGGGCTGTATAGCTAGTTGTTCAACCAACTTAGAGCTTACGAAGCTATGGGTAGCTCTATTATTAATCAGAAACAGCACATCCACACCCTTGAGTTGCCCCATCAGTTTCATGGTCCTAAGACCTGCCACCCCAACAATGGAGTTCATAGATAGCTCAATTAAATCTTCCTTCTTCTCTTCCACCTCAGCACTGGGTGCCTCTTCCTCCTCAATCTCCTCATCTTCCCCCATCACTAATGGTTGTAGTGACTTATTTTTGCATCTGTGTGCTGGGTTGTATTTTTCTTCACACTTGAAACATAACCCTTGCTCCCTACGCCTAGTGATCTTTGCGCCGGATAGCATCTTAGGTCTCCCTTTAGCTTTTGAGTTACTGTCAATGCTAGACTTACTCTCACTCTTGTTCTTTTCTCTAGCAGTGTTTTCCCTTCTTTTGCTGTCATTATTTTTGGTTGAACTCTGCCAATTACTTCTTACCACCTCCATAGGATTTTTACTGATAGTAGACTTGAACCCATTCCACTTCCCATTGCTAATTCCTTTCAACCCTTTGTTCTGCTTCTTCTCTCTAGCTTGTTCTAATATCATATTTCTTTCTTCCACCTGAATAGCCATATCCATTAGCTACTTCAAAGTGGTGCGACCCATCATCCTTACCTCAGCCCATATTTCTTTCTTCAACTCCCATAAGAAGTTCGTGTGATTAACTCAAATTGGTTCCTTTATTCAACCACCGTTCCTTCTTGCTTCAGCGCCATTAGGATTTCGTATTAGTCCCCCAACTGCCGGCTGTGAAACCGGTCCAACAGCTCTCTTTTGAATCCTCTGCAGGAGCTCATTGGTTCTCTCGCCTCCAGCCATTGAAACTAGTTGAAAGCTCTTCCTTCCAAACACATCGCCACCGCTTCAATCTTCTCGGCCTCCCCACATTATTCAACAAGAAGTATCGTTTTACCTTGAATATCCATCCCATTAAGTCATCTCCAGAATACAAAGGGAGCTCGAGCTTTCTGAATCTGGACGCTTCAACACCTTCGTTCACTGAGCTATCATTCACTGTTTCTCTCACACACGGCGATGACGCCTCAACCACCTCCTTGCCTTTTTTTAAGCTTTATTGCACCTTTCTGTATCTCACCTACCTTCTTATGTAAGTCCATCAGCAACTCCATGGTAGTAAACAGCTGGTTTTGCATCTCCCCATCGTCTTCTCCAGTATATTAACCCTCTGTTCCATTCTGGTACCTACCATTCCCCTTAAGACCGTTGCTCAGATACCAGTTTGATGGAACTCTCTGATATCCTTTTGCATTTAGGTAGAAAATTGTCTACCAAGATTGTAGAATAGTAGAATACAGAAGAGTAGTATAAACCAGAAGAAAATAGCAAACTGGAAAAATTAACAAAGAAATGAAAGTACTTCCTTGACTTTCAAGAGGTCAAGGTCTCACCATAAAACTCCCAGAAAAAAAAAAAAAAAACTTTTTCCTGCCTCTTCCCACCAATAGCCATCTATTAAATTAGTGCTTATGCCACGTGTAAGGGACCACCATAGTGCACCTGCCTAATTTTGTTAGGATACCCTTTTTCCTCATCATAATGTCTAATCCCTATATTCCCTTTCTTCTAGTTGTAGACCTGTTGGGCCCTTTTTTGCTTGGGCCCAACAATGTCTAAATAACTAAAGCTCAATACATGAAAGCCTTATAAAAGATTAGTACTTCCTACACCTAACATAGGTGTTGATCATCATGTGCCCCTGGCTTGGCTGGACTATCCTTTGGAGAGGAAAATTGCTGGTATGACTCTAACATGGCAGGATCAAAGTGCAAGAGCTCGTCTTGAGTAATCCAAGTAGCATCTAAATTTAGGCAACCTTTCCAGCGAATGAGGTAGCGATAAAGAGGACCCTCATATGAAATTATAGTCTGGTCATCCAAAATTGCTTTAGTGGTCTCAACAGGTGGTGGAACTACATGAAGGGTATGCACAGGAGTATGGTGAACTTGGGTTCTTGTAGAACCATTAAAAAGCAAAAGGGGAGGCTCAAAAGTGCCTTGGTAAGGAAATAAATACTCAATGTTGAAAACTGGACTAATAGTTGTATGAGGAGGTTGTTATAGTAAGTATGCATTAGGTCCAAGGTGCTTGGATATATGGAAAAGACCAAAAGCTCAGGCATATAACTTTTTAAAGGAATTCTTTAGGTAACACTTAAGGCAGATACAGGCCATCACCTTCATTAGAATTTTGAAAGTGTTGGTGAACATTAACAAACAAGTTATGTTGTTCATTAGTTAATGTAAGCTTGCGCTTAATCTCAACATATAATTCATGGAGGTGTTGGGCAAATGATTTTGCAAATTCTGAGGTTTAAGATGTCAATGAGATGGGCATAAGATTAATGGGATGGCGGGGGTTAAAGCCACAGATAATCTGAAAGGGGCTCTTGCTTGTGGACCTGTTGACCAAGTTGTTATATGCAAACTCAGCTATCAGTAAAACTATATCCTAATTCCCCAGTTTATCTCCCATTAGAGTTCTAAGTAGATCACCTAAACTACCGTTTGTAACATTAGTTTGCCCATAGGTTTATAGGTGAAAGGCTTAAGAGAATTTCAATCAGGTACCAAAGAGCTTCCATATGGTTTTCTAGAAATAACTAACAAATTTGACATCCCTATCAGACACAACGGTAGCATGTACTACTTCATTGCTTTAAGCCATCTCAGCATAACTTTTTGCATGACCACTATAAAAAATTTACCTAGAAATGATACCCTTTTAGAACAAAACCTTACCACCACACAAATTGCCATGGAACAAAATATCCAAAACTTGCAAAATGGCTTGGACAATTGTAGGGAACATGTGACCCATTGTTTTGAGGAAATAATAGGTTCCCTTAGTTTAAAGTAGATAAGGTCTTTAGGGAAGAGAGTATGTCAGTCTATCCCTATCATAGGACTCCTATAATTGGCTCTAATAGGAATCAACCCTTCTTGAACTCCAATACTAGCTATATTAAAGGATCCAATCAGACGCATGCCATCCAACGACTTGAGTTTGTAGAAGACCCTTGGGAGGGTCAAGACTAAGTAGAACAACCTAGGAGGTATGAAAGGGTCCTTGGGCATGTCTAGGAAGGATATAGGCGTGACCTTAATGACCCTAGTGATATCACTAAGAAGGTTAAGCTTCAAGGCCTCGAATATGATGGAACCTTAGACCTTAATACCATTTTAGATTGGTTAGCCAATATTGAGGACTACTTTGACTGGTATGAGATGACTGACATTCAGTGTGTCTGTTTTGCGAAAATGAAATTTTATTGGGTCATTTAAAAGGTACTAGTAAATTGGTCAAAGAAATCTAAAATGTGTAGGGCAACCTCCAATAGAAGTTTGGGCTGAAATGAAAATGAAATTGAAGGAAATATACTTGCCCACTCGCTATTAGAGCAATTATTAAACCAGTTGCTTAACCTTAGGCAAACATCTAGGGTTTCTAAGTACATGGCTTACTTTGATGAACTTATTATGAGATGTGACATACTAGAAGAGCAATGGATGACAATTACTAGGTTTGTTAATGGACTTCAACGAGACATTAAAAGAAAGTTAGGTTGAACTTCCTTGAGTTGGTTGAAGAGGCTTACCATAAGGTTTTTGAGGTAGAATCCTTGTTTAGGCATGCACCAGTTAGGTGTTTCTCATCCCAGAGCATAGAGTTGTGACAAACTTGATGCTCAGCCCCAGCTGATTATTCAACAAGATTGCTGCAACTTAGAGTTAACCCATTATTCCTTTAAAATCCAGCAACTGGCCATAAGGGTAGTCTCACAAGTCAATCCATAGGTTCTAGCTCATGTCCCAGTGGTTCTAACCCTGAGTGTTTTCGTTGTCATGCTAGAGGCCATATTGCATCTAAGTGCCCACAATACACTATGATCCTTGAGTATCACCTTGATGATATGGACAAACTAAATGATGTGGACATAGTGGTAGATCCTATTTAGTACCCCTTTAACATTAAGTATGAGGTTCTAGTCAATAGTTCCAACCAAGGGTTGGGACATGTTAATGTGATGAGGTGTATCTTATCTGTCCCAGTGTCTAATGATTTTTGGAAAAGAAATAACATTTATAACACTTCTATGGAGTGTGGAGATAAGTCGTGCAAATTAGTCATCGATGAGGGTAGTGCATGGAACATGGTTTCCACTTTAGGGATAGATAGAATTGGCCTTAAATGTAGGCCATACCTTGCACCATTTCATATAGCCTGGGTTGATCAAACTTCCTTACTTACACAACAGGATCATGTGCTTTAAGCTTGGTGAATACAAAAAAGAAGTTCTTTGTGATGTCCTTCTTATGGATGTGACCCATGTCTTACTAGGCAGACCATGGCTTTATGACCACAATGTCGCTAGTCATGGTAGGCAAAACACCTGTGTTCAAGCATAAGGGAAAAACAAGTTTGTTACGTCTTGCCAAACCTGAGCTTGAGACCAAGACTGCCACAAAACCTAAGGGTTATAGGATTAGGAACCAGAACCTTCATATCTTAACCTATAGACAATTCGAGAAAGAGAGTCGATTTGATCTTTGGTCTAGTTCCGAAGTTTCCCACTAGGATTTCCTTAGTAGTTCATGACGAGATGCTTAATGAATTATCCCAACTTTTGGAGAAATTCCAAGACATTACCCCAGATGAGCTCCCTTTTAGAACCCCTACCCGTGAGAGACATTCAGCATGCTATTGACTTGATCCTTGGGTCTCAACTCCTTAACCTCGCACATTACATAATCAACCCAAAAGAATGAGAGTAGAAGGAGGAGAGACCCTAGGTTAATACAATGATATTCTTATTCAATCAAAATAGTCTGAGCATAACATAAACCCTAGGGCTATTTATAGACAACTCTGACACATAATAATAAAACTAGGGCTTCGATAAAAGGCCCATTATAAAAATAAGAAACTGAAATAAAATAGGAAACTAAAATACTTAAAACTAATGTCCAGGTAAGTAAAGCCCAATACATGAAAGCCCAATAAAAGATTACTACTTCCTACGCCTAACATAGGTTTCGAATTTCCCATCACTCCCCCTAAGCGAGTTTAACACAGTCCACTGGCATTTCCTAAGCCTACTTATAAGAGCCCATTTAGTATATGCAACTTGCCATTGCATCTTAACCCAAAACTTTTAGACATTAGTTCTATTGGTTAATCCTTTTATATAGCCCTCATCTAGTCTAATTCTTTCTAATTTGGGGCTTCCCACCTATACTTGAAGCCAATATAACCTACAATATTTACAGAGGACCAACTGCAACTATTATAGGCAATTAGATAGGACAAGACTTTAGGTGTGTAAAGAACTTGTTCATCCTCAAATTTTAAACTGTTAGGAAAAGCCCGTGAATGATTTTATTTACATCTCTTAATTATCCCCTCATGTGAAAGTCTTCTGGGCTCAAGTGTGGATGAACCATAGTCTCACCATACCTTAGGTTGTAACTAAATCCATTGGGAGAATGAGAGTGGCAAGGATTGAACTCTTGATTGCTTGGCCATGAAGGCTTACATAGCATTTCAAGGACCACTTTATTATCTAAGACTCTTAAGTTTAAACACGTGAGAGAAGGTTCATGAATGGTTCTATTAAGATCATAACATGATGCACTATGAATTTGTTTTTTCATGGACTTTGATGGGTTTTGAATGCTTTTGAGGTGTCTTGTTCTCAAATTTGATTCTTTTTTTTTTAAATGTTTTTATACGAATATAATTTATAATTATGTTACAAGCCTTACTAAACCTCATGTTTCTGTTGATTTTAACAACTCTCTCTTCTAGAGTAAAAGGTGATTTTGGCATATTGTTAGTGTGGTAATTCAAAAATATTATTGCTGTATGATGGGCCTGGACCAATCATTTCCCCTTTTTGCAAGCCACACTTTGTCCTCAAGGTGGAGATTAGAAAACTACAACTTAATGGGATTAAATGACTCCCATATACTCTTGAAAGTCTGGCAATCCAGCCCATTTGATGTGAACTTCAGTGCTGCCAAGGTAAATAAATGAGCTACTAGACTACTATTTAGATGTCTGAAATAAGACCTGATAAGTAGAAAATTTAGAAATTACTTTGGGCCTCTTCATCATCTAATTCTTTTGACCCACTCCAAAACCCAATTCCCTTCCATCCCTTTGCTGTCATCATCTACAATGTCTTCTTTTGTTACATCTGAATATGGTCGAGTCTCACTCGAATAGTACCCAAACGCCTCACCCCATGGAAGCCATGTTTCCCCTCTCTTTCCTGGTTCTTTCGATGTTGGGTAGCGAATAAATATCTTCCAAGTGGTTAATCACTGGCTCTAAGGTTGAAAGCGTATTGTCACTACATTCTTTATTTGCTACAACAAAAGCTATTGAATTAAAGCCTTGAATTACCTTAAAGATCTCCTGAATTAAGTTATCCCCTAATGGGCTTGGGCTTCGGGGTAGATGGTGTAAGACGTATAGGAGGAGATCTAAGAAAGCTGGATATGGGGAGTTGGGTCAAAGGGAGAATGTAGGCAATAATTAACTAGACACTTGTTTGGATCTGGTTAGGGGGCTAATGATTGTATGAGCTGGTTGGGAGAGAGAGAAGGTAGGCTGTTGGTAGTCTGTTAGGGAGAGGACTGGCCTCGAATGCCAGGAGGGTTCTCACACATTTTCCTTGTTTTCGTTATTTCTCCTTTACTGTAATTCTGTGGAAGAGTTTCCATTTTAGAGGTCGTCTACCTTGTTATGATAAATAATACAGTAATTCCACAGTCTATACTTGAGGTCCCCATCATCCCCCAACTTCATCTCTTCTTCTGGGTCGTTCACACATCATGCCAACACTAGATAATGGTTCATCAAAATCTTTGGATGATGTGGACTTTAATCTCCCTGGAAATTTCTCCCTCCACTTCACTTCTGAATTATGCATTCTCCTTTCTTAATTCCACCAGATTCGCCTTCAAATCTATTTATGATTTCTTCTTTGCCGGTGATGTGGCGTGAATTTTAACTTCAGCCCTGACCCTTACTTCTATATGATCCAATGTGTCTGGTAACTCTCAGGCCAATTCTTTCGTTGTTGCAACATTTTTATTTAACACGGCCATATCATTCTCCAACTTTTCTACTCTTTCTTCCATTTTAGTATCCTCCATTTCCTTCAATCACACCGCTCTATTACCAAATTGAAGGAACCCTGATTTCAAAAATAACACTTTTATTGATGATTTCTAATATTTCTTCATTGTAGGATGAAGAATTACATCAGAAAATACATCCACAGAACAGAATATACACAAACAACAACCCTGAAAGATTAGGAACAGAGAAACATCCTCACGGATAGACTTAAAAGTCAAATGACAAAGTAACGCACACACAACAAAACATGATTGGCACTCTCTCACATAAATTCTCACACAAACATCAACAGAACCAATTTTCTGGCTTTCAAGAGGCAGACTCTCTCCCCAACATTGTTTGAATTGTTCCACACCCTATTTCTCTATTTCCTCTGGACAAAAACTCAATTTTCCCCTCAGGCAGTTTACATTGACCACCCTAACTATTACTTCTTAATTATGGGTTGGATCCTTAAGTTTTCTGGTAGACAGCCAGCTTGTCCTAGTCTGATGGGCCTGTACCCAATGTTATTATAGTGGAACCCCTTGATTGCTTCTATACAACATTTAGAAGTTACATCTCAAATTGTAAAAGAGACATTCAAATTCATTGTGAATGTGATGAATAATGCCAAGTTTTTGACCTTGTTATTCCTAATCTACTTGAGAACCTGAAGTTGTTTCTGCTATCAACTTTACCGTCAATGTATGTTGTCAGACCTAAAGCATGAATATGAATTTTTCTACTACTTCCATACTTCAAAACTTGAGGACAAGTTTTTTCTAACTAGGGGAGATTAATGGAGAATGGGTTAGGTTATAGTTTAGTTCTTGTTTGTAATTTAGTTATTATAGATAAACATAGAGATTTTATTTGTAATTTAGTTATATGGGATATATTTATTAATTAGAATAATTTTAAATTTGAATATTTTGTTTAGGCTTTTTTTTAATTATCCTTTTTTATAAGCTTATCCATTTGTTAGGTTTATCTATTTTCTTGTTTTAATTATCTTATTTTGTGATAGGAGTTGTCAGGAAGATTATTAGACTATTGAATTGAATAATAAAGTGTTATTTCATCTAAGGTTTCTACTCCTCCTTTTCTTCTATCCTCACTGACTTTCTCCTTTTTATCCCCCTCTTCTCTCTAATTGTCCTAAATCAAACGTGCATTTTAACATAATTAAACCTTAATTCAACTACATTTTAAAATTGATGTACTAAAATTGTAATTAAGCTTTAGATCAGGTGAGTGTTTTGTTAAATTTTAAAGTTGATGTTCTTAAGTTGAAATTAGGCCTTAGTTCAACAGGTTAAATTGCAAAATGTAATTTCCCCTTCTAACTTAGACGTTAACATTGACCTAAGAGTATGCAAACAGTAATAATATGGATGGTTAGTGAGGCTGTGTTGTTTTTACAGAGCTTTTCACTATACTTTTCTCTTGCTCTTTTGCCTTCTCTCTTCACATCAGCTCTGAAGTATGAATTCATGTTGTTCCTTGAAAGTAGCATTCCTATTACAACATTAGAATAGAAGATTGAATGTGATTACTGATTGAATTTTGTCAGGCTCCATGAGTATCTATTTTAGAATCATCCATTAGGTGAAGTACAAGGATAGTACAACTAATACAAGCCCAATCCACTAATCGTTGACACAATTATATTAACTTAGCTGTCATTCTAACACTATGCAAGCAAACAATATTAGTCTAAATAGTCAGTGTGGCTTTTCACTCAACATTGTAGTCTTTAACTCATGCTGCTGTGGATGCTTTTCTCCTCTTGCTCAGAAGTTGGCTTCTATCAGAGCACCTGTACTAAAGTCTGAACTTTCTCTGAATTGGATGCTTATTTTCTCACTCAGAAGTTAGTTTTGTATTACAAATATTAGTTGGGAATTCAGTGTCTATATATTAATGTGTGAGTCTGTCTCTTGGGTGAATTGAATTGTAAATGGTGTTACTAATCTAAGTGACAGACTTTCGCTCATAGGTCATGGCAGTATAAGCTCTGTAAATGTGTCACAGATGGGCATATTGGTTTTGGTGTATGCATAGTTTCTAGTTTTACTGAACATTCTAATGGAGAATTGACATAATAATTTCTACACCATTTATTGGATCTTGCTTCTGTCCTAATAGGTATTTGTGTGGCTGATTTGTTGTCTTTTATATTCTATGCACAGAAGTTGACTTCATTGGAAGAAGCCCTATGCGAAGCAAAATCCTGTGATCCTACTGCAGTATCTGCTATTATTGGTAGATACTCTGAGCAACCTATACTAAAGAAGGACAGTGCTTATTGCAGGTTAGCATGTGATACACACCCACAAACACGTACATACATGTACGCATACACATGCGTATGCATATACTTGCATTCCCAAAGTATACATATACATTTATACAGAAATGCGTAGTCCTATATGCATACATGCACATATGTGCACACATGCAGAGGCACATATATATAAGGAGCCTATCAAGTGAGAGGAATGATCTTCTGTGAAAGGTGAGAGGATGAAATAATCACCCATAGCTCATAAATCAATTGTTAGGACTAATGCAAAGATTGTCTTACTCTTAAATATGTTACAATTGTCTTCCCATATTTTTTACATTTTTATTTTTGCACTAATCTCATACCATTGATTTGTTTTTTAAGTGGGATTATTTTCTCCTCTCACCTCTCATATAAGATCACTGCTCTGACTTAATATGCTCCCACATTCATTTTTTATCCTTTCATTTTATCTAAATTTTGGAAGAATATCTAAAGTGTTGTTTTATAAAGTATGTTATGAAAATAAAGGTGATCTAGCATAAATTTGTAATGAGATTAATTGTTACAAAAATATACATTCTTAAATAAAATATAACATTTAAGTTAATGAGCAAATTGGATGATAACTCATCCACAAAAGAATGTCATAGATGGATCTAGAGATGACAAGGTTTTAATAGATTTTAAGCAGGCTGATGGGTCAAGTTTCATCGGCCCGTTACAATCCAATCTAGAATATGATAATTTGCCCCGTGTAATGTAACGCAAACCTCTCTTAATATCAAGGCTTTCCAAAGCTTTCTTAATCTTTCCTTGAAAAGTTGGAAACTCTTCTTCTTCAGGTGATTCCCAGGTACTGTCGCACTTAGGTAAGCTCTCCCACTATATGAGAACCTATTGAGGTTTCATCAGTCTCAATTCTCATTTCACAGCAGTTGGCTTCACTTGCTGCTCTAGTTTCATGGTAAACTGAGGAATCTGTTGTGCCAGGACAGTAGCATGGAGCCATAAACTGACTTTTTAAGTTGTGAAATGTGGAAAACAAGGTGAATTCAAGCTGTATGTGGAAAATCCATCTTCTAAGCTATTCCTCCAATTTTGGCCAACACTTTGAAGGGCTGGTAAAGGTTAGGGTTGAGCTTTTCATTGATCTTCTCAACCAAGAACTTCAATTTATGAGTTCTGATTTTGACATAAATTAACTCCCCAACTTCCAGTTGCATGCGTGTATCTTCTTTTGTTGCCTGCCATGTCTCAATTTATGCTTGAGCATTTATCAAACTTTCTCGAAGTTCTCCTAGAATGATGTTTTGGTCCTGTGTGTAATGAAGGGAAAGAACTTCTATTCCACCTTATTGAATTACTCTGATAACATGGATATTTATATACAAAATCTACACCTAGAAATGAGGCTAATCAATACAATAGTTGGATTAATTAATACAAGAGTTGGACTAATAAATACCAGAGTGAGACTAATAAATGTTGTAGTTGACAATATGTTGCAACACTCCTCCTCAAGCTGGTGAATAGATGGTTTGC
Organism: Delonix regia; assembly: GCA_037074485.1. NCBI lineage: Eukaryota > Viridiplantae > Streptophyta > Magnoliopsida > Fabales > Fabaceae > Delonix > Delonix regia. The sequence goes on from CM073459.1 coordinate 13,724,457, forward strand.
ATTCGTAACTTGGATATAATGGTTTGAAATGTTGTACTGCTGAGCCCTTCGGTGAATATATTTGCTAGCTGGCCTCTTGTTGATACATAAGGGCTACAAATAAGACCACTATCCAGTTTTTCTTAGATGAAATGTCTGTCAACTTCAATATGCTTTGTTCGGTTATGTTGTACCGGATTATGTGCAATGCTTACAGCAGATTTATTGTCACAATATAGTCATTAGTCCATCCCACTTGATTTTTAAGTCATCCAATATGATCTTTAACCAGAGTAATTCACAATTCCAAGTGTCATACCTCTGAACTTTGCCTCAACGCTAAACCTTGCAACCTTCTTTGTTTTTTTACTCCTCCAAGTTATTAAATTATTGCTTAGGAAAGTGCAATAACCTGTAGTAGACCTTTTGTCTATTACTGATCCTACATAGTTAGCATTTGTATAGGCCTCTAGAGTTAATTCCATGTTCCTCTTGAATAATATCCCATTTTCTGAAGTGCCTTTCAAATAATGTAGAATTTGGTATACAGCATGTAAGTGTACTTGTTTGGGATTATGTATGAATTGACTTACTACACTTAGGCTATGTCAGGTTTGGTATGAGATAAATAGATAAGTTTCCCCACTAATCTTTGGTACATCTCTTTGTTAACAGCAATATCATCATTGGCTTCTCCTAGTTTATGGTTAGGATCAATCGAGGTATCAGCTAGTTTGCTTGCTAGTTTACTTGTCTCTTTTAGGAGATCTGTCACATACTTTTGTTAAGAAATAAAGATACCTTGTTTTGAATATGCTACTTCAATTCCCAAGAAGTACTTCAATTTTCCTAGCTCTTTTATCTCAAACTCATTAGCCAAACATCTCTAAAGTTCTTCTTGTTCTATCTTATCGTCTCTGGTGACGAAGATATCATCAATACATACCAAGATGGCTGTCACTCCCATTGAATTCTTGTGTTTGATAAATAGAGTATTATCTCCCTAGCTTTGCTTATAACTAGAGGTTAACATCACTCTAGTGATTCTCCAAAACCAAGCTCACAGAGATTGTTTTAAATTGTATAAAGCTTTTTTTAGTTTACACACTTTGTCTGTTTTTATGTTGTCTCCAAATCTTGGTTGAATGTTCATGTAGATTTCCTCGTCTAGGCCCCCATGCAGAAAGGCATTATTCACATCATATTGTTTGAGTGTCCAATTGTAGTTAGATGCTATTGATAACAGGATTCTAACTGCATTTATTTTGGCAACTAAAGCAAAGGTCTCTTGATAGTCTATGCCATAAGTTTAAGTGTACTCCTTAGCAACCAACCGTTTCAAGGGATCCATCAACTTTATGCTTAACCAATAAGACCTATTTACACCCAACTGGTTTCTTTCCTTCAGGCAATTGGAGTAACTCACATGTCTTGTTCTTTTCTAATGCTTCCATTTCAATTTTCATAGCTTGCCTCCATTCCTCCTTGGCTAATGCCTCGGATAAATTATTTGGGATGACAATGAAATTCAAGTTTGCAAGAAAGTTTTTATGAGTTGGAGAAAACTTGTTAAATGACACAAAGTGAGAAATGGGATATAACAGGTGCTTTGTACATTCTCCAGTTTCTTTCCTAATGCAATGGGAGCATTTAGATCAATGTTTAGGGAGCTAGGGTTAGAATTCATGCTTATCTCAGTTTTAGAACTACCAGAGATAAGTGCAGAGATTTAAGCTTGCACAGGCTCGGGGACTGGAGCTTCCCTTATTGTGTACACTTGCAAATACCTCATATTATCAAGATTGGGGTTATTCTTGATCATAGATTCAGTGTGGGGACTAACTAAAGTGGGTTTAAGATCATCAGAAGTGTTAGGGCTGGATTCAGAATTTGGTGAAGGATTTTCAAAGGTGTCAGGGTTGGATTCTGGGCTTGATTATAGGATAAAAGAAGTGGATTGGGAAAGGTCAAGGAAAGACTTCTTTATCTTCCTTCTAATCTTTCATAATAGTGTTCTCCCCCTGAAGATAAGGATGAGAAAAATACGGAAGATGTTAGGCAAATGCGACGTCAATAGAGACAGAATGTTGAAAGACTTATAAAAAACATTTGATTAAATCCTATCAAATTTTATTAGATTTACTCTCAGATTTTATTATTTCTTTATTTTATGCCTATCGGTGATAACCCCTAATTTCTAGGGATTTAGATTGATATTTCTAATTTTTAAGGATACTAAGATATTATTTTAGATTTTAAATTTTAAATTTGGATTTCTGTTTCTTCTGAATATCGTTTGAATTGTATTTCCACAGTTATATAAGCTAGTAGCTTGTAATTAAGGCTTCAATCAATCAGAAAATAAAATTCTCAGATTCCTTTTTCCAGAAATCTTCATGGTATCAGAGCTTCTCATTTGGACACCATGATCTGATTTGGCTTTAGCCTAAATGCAGATGGCAGCGTTGATCAGGGCAACACTGAATCACCTTTATTGATCATCCCAACTGCCCGATCTGATCTGCTACACCACAAGGACTAATCAACCCTGAGCCTTCACCTCTCCTTATCACAACTCATCACTTGACTGGCCATAATTATCTTTAATGGTCAGTGAGTATGATGTTTGTGAAAGGAAGAGGCAAAGCAGATTATCTCATAGGATCTGCCAAACCTCTTGAACGCACTTACACCTCATACAAAAATTGGGATACTAAAATCAGCCTCATTCAATCCTGGTTAATCAACTTTATGGCGTTTGATATTGGAGAAAATTTTCTCCTTTATCAAACAACCCATGAAGTTTGGGAAGCAACAAAAGAGATGTACTCCTCTAACAAAAATAAGGTTGTCATCTTTGAAATAGAAAGCTTTCTCTATGATTTTTGACAGGTTGACACTGATGTTACTCAATACTTTAATATACTGCTACGCCATTGGCATAAGCTAGACTAGCTTGAGAATCACTAGTGGACTTGTGCTGTTGACGTAGCAAATTTCCGAAAATTACAAGAAGAAAAAACGAGTCTACAAATTCCTATTGGGCTTAAACACCAATTTTAAGGAAGTCAGAAGCAGAATTTTATCACTTGATCCCTTTCCTTCTCTAAGGAAAGTTTTCTCTAAGGTGAAATGAGAAGAGAGCGGAAAAAGGCTTGCATTAGAGAAAATATCTACTATGACGATTAGTGATAATTCTACACTTGCTGCCAAATTTCCCCAAAACAGTGAACAAAAGCAAAAGAAGTCACAAAAGGTATGGAGTGATCACTGTAACAAGGCTAAACATTTGAAAGAAAGGTGCTGGGTACTACATGGTAAACCACCTAACATTAAGCAGCAAGGACGTTTTGAGGGACGAGCCCAAATGGTTGCTAATTCAAACGAAAAATCTGATTTTGTGAGCTTTAGTAAGGATCAACTGGAGGCATTACAAAAATTACTTGACACTCACCTAAATACTCTCTCCACTCATGCACCTTCTACAAGTCTGATTGCCCACTCAGGTAATTCACCCTTGGTTTTCAATTCAAACACCCAAGGACCCAATACATGGGTTGTTGATTCCAGGCCACCAACCACGACTGGTAATCCATCTTGTCTTACAAATTTTACCCCTTGTAAACCTAACCTTGTAGTTACCCTTGTTGATGGTTCTCCCTCCAAAGTGTTTGGGTTTGGGACAGTCCATCTATTTGACAACTTTGTTTTACATCAAGTCCTATTGGTCCCTAATCTAGCCTACAATTTCTTATCCATTAGTCAAAGTTTAAAAGACTTTAACTGTCACTAAATTTTTTTCTGGTGGCTATTGTTTTTAGGACCTGGCATCAAGGGCGACAATTGGCAATGCTAAGAAATAGCGTGGTCTTTACCTACTTGATGGGAATACTTACCAGAATTCTGCACTTTCCAGCTATACAAACTTCTCTGATTTTGCCATAAGGCATTATAGATTAGGACACTCCAACCCCGAGTACATGAAGAAGATGTATCCAAGTTTATTAATATAAATTTTACTTCTCTTTAGTGTGAAATATGCCAATGTTCAAAACATGCTCGCAGTTCTTACACTCAACACAACCACATACCCTCACATCCCTTTGCATTAGTACACAGCGATGTATGGGGACCATCCTGCACAAAAACTTTGACCGGAGAACATTGGTTTGTTACTTTCATAGATGACCACACTAGGATCACCTGGACATATTTAATAAAAGAAAAATCTGATGTCCCTCACATCTTCAAAACCTTTCACTCCCTTATCACAACTCAGTTCCAAAAACCTGTCAAAATCTTACAGACTAATAGTGGGACTGAATACTTTAATTCTACCCTAAAGGAATTTCTCCATGAAAAGGGAATCCTTCACCAAAGCACATGTGTCCACACCCCCCAACAAAATGGGATCTTTGAACGTAAAAATAAACACCTCCTAGATGTCACTAGAGCCCTAATGATTGCCTTGCCTTTAATGCACCTAAATCCTATTGGGGGGAAGCATTACTTACAACTACTTACTTGATTAATCGCATGCCTTCTAAACCTCTGGATTATATAACCCCTTTAGACAAATTGCTTGACTCTTTTCCCGACTCGGTCAATTACATTTATAGCCTACCTCCTGAAATTTTTTGTGTTGTACTTGTTTTGCTCATATACATAATTGTGGCAAATTTGACCCCCAATCCCTTAAATGTGTCTTGGTTGGCTATTCTTGCTCTAAAAAGGGTTACAAGTGTTTTTCCCTTACTACAAAAAAATTTTACATCATTATAGATGTCACCCTCTTTGAAACTATCCCATACTTTACAAGCAAACCCATTTAGGGGGAGAATTTTGAAGAATGGGCTTACTGCCAAACACAAACTCCTCCCATTTTCATATTAGATCCAAATTTCACACTATCCAGCACAGATCCTCATTCCATATCAACCAACCAAGAACCACCCATACCAAAAACTGAAATTGAAACACCTATAACAAAACCTGTGAACTCACTAATAATAGAAAGTGTAAGAAACCAAAGTGCAGGTACAAAAGACAACACTCTTGCCAAGACTTGACTCTGAGTTCCAGACCTCCTGAAACTGACACTAAACAGTTAGGTTGGCCAATTGCATTGAGAAAAGGAGTAAGAACTTGTACTAAACACTCAATTGGGAATTTTGTTTCCTATTACTTTCTCGAGAATATATCATGTTTATTGCTAACCTGTCTCGTGAGAAAATACCCCAAAACATACGTGAAGCCTTGAGTAGTGTAGAATGGAATGCTGTTATAAAAGAGGAGCTCACTGCCCTGGAAAGAAATGAAATGGGAAATCATTGACTTACCAATGGGCAAAAAGGCAGTAAGATGCAAGTGGATGTTCACCATAAATGATAATCTTGATGGAAGCATAAACAGACACAAAGCTAGGTTAATAGCCAAGAGACTCAAACTCCTAGGATTGATTACCAGGAAACATTTTGTCTCGTTGCTAAACTTAATACCATTAATGTTCTCTTATCAATGGCTGCTAACTTAGATTGGAAGCTCTATCAATTTGATGTTAAAAATGCCTTTTTGAATGGCAAGTTGGAGGAATAGGTGTATATGGAAGTTCCTCCAGGAATTAATGAGAAGGAAAATAAGGTATGTAGACTCTTCAAGTCATTGTATGGACTCAAATAGTCACCTAGAGCCTGGTTTGACAAGTTTTCCACCGTTATCATAGGTTATGGGTATAATCAGGGACAAACTGATCACACCCTCTTTATAAAACATTCACCTAATGGAAAAATATCCTTACTTATTGTCTATGTTAACGACATTATTGTTACACGAGATTTTGAGAGAGAAATTGATAATTTAAAAACGGCTTTAGCCAAAGAATTTGAGATCAAGATACTTGGTGAATTGAAGTACTTCTTGGGAATGGAGGTTGCCCGATCCAGAAAGGGTATAGTTGTCTTTCAAAAGAAATATACCCTGGATCTCTTAAAGGAAAAAGGGATGCTTGGATGCAAACCAGTTGAAACTCCTATCGAGACAAACTTCAAACTAAGATTTAAAGAAGGTAGTCCACTGGTAGATTCTGGGAGGTACCAACGACTAGTTGGGAAACTTATTTACCTCTCACATACAAGACCAGACATATCCTTCCCTATCAGTGTGGTAAGCCTATGTATCCATAATCCTACTAATGAACACATGAACCTTGTTTACAGGATATTGGGGTATCTGAAGAAGACACTAGGGAAAGGAATTTCATTTATCAAGGGAAGTGAGAGAAGTGTGAAGGTCTATACTGATGCTGATTGGGCAGGGTTAGTTATAAATAGAAGATCCACGACGGGGTACTATACTTATTTGTGGGGTAGTCTAGTAACTTAGAGGAGTAAAAAGCAACCAGTAGTAGCCAGGAGTAGTGCTGAAGTAGAACACCGAGCACTCTCACTTGGCATTTGTGAAGGCACATGGCTGAAATGCTTTATTGAGGAAATCAGGGTACCAGTTACCTATCCCATCAACCTTTACTGTGATAATATGGCCACTATCAGTATAGTAAAGAATCTAGTACACCATGACCGGACCATACATGTGGAACTTAATAGAAATTTCATCAAAGAGAAATTGGACTCAAAATTGTTCGACCTAACTTATGCTTCTTTCAACAACATGTTCCTAGGGTAAAGTTTGAAGAACTAAGTACCAAACTGGGAATGATAGACATCCATTCTTCAGTTTGAGGAGGAGTGTTGAAAGACTTATGAGAAAATCAAATCAAATCTGATTAAATCCTATCAAATCTTGTTAGATTTACTCTCAGATTTTATTATTTTTTTATTTTATGCCTATCGGTGATAACCTCTAATTTCTAGGGATTCAGATTGATCTTCTTTAGGGATACTAAGATATTATTTTAAATTTTAAATTTTAAATTTGGATTTCTGTTTCTTCTGAATATCGTTTGAATTGTGTTTCCACGGCTATATACGCCAATAGTTTGTAATTAGGGCTTCAATCAATCAGAAAATAAAATTCTTAGATTCCTTTTTCCAAAAATCTTCAAAGAACTTCTTTGTAGGGGGATGATAACACTTGTAACCCTTTTGAGTGGAGGAATAACCTAAAAAGATGCATTTAAGAGCTCTTGGATTCAACTTCTTTGTTATGAATATGTACAAATGCGGTGCACCCAAATATGCGAGGTGTAATGCCATTTGTGATTTTGAGATCTAGGTAAAATTGATAGAGTACCTCTATAGGAGTTTTATTGTCTAGTACACGAGAGGGTAATCTCTTTATAGTGTATGTAGCAGTAAGGACAACCTCCCCCTAAAAGGATTTAAACATGTTTGTGTGAAATAGACAGGCGCGAGTCATAGATAAGAGGTGTCCATTTTTCCTCTCGACCACTCCATTTTGTTATGGAGTTTATACACAAAACGATTCATGGATTATCCCTTCCTTTTGGAGGTAGGATGACAATGTTTGATTGAAGTAATCTCTTGCATTATCAGACCTCAGCCTTTTAATTTTAACTTGAAACTAAGTTTGGATCATGGTATGAAAAGTAGGGAGCAATTCACTCACATCTGACTTATTCTTGTGAAGAAAGATTCAAGATACCCTAGTGCAATCATCAATGAAAGAAACAAACCATTTAGTACCAGAGATGGTAGGAATAAGAGAAGGGCCCCAAATTTCGTTGTGAATAAGAGTAGAAGGAGATGAACTACTTTTATGACCGATGGAAATGGAAACTCAATTGTGTTTTGTTGTTTGACAAGTCTCACAATGAAAATTGACAAGATTAATTTTATTAAATAAAGAAGGAAACATAATTTTCATAGTTCCAAAAGAGGGGTGACCAAAACGTTATGATTCTCAGTAGATGAGGTTCCAGTAACGAAAGACAAGGACATGGGATTCTTAATATCATCAGTATTTGTAGGTGCCATTAGATAATGAAGTCCATTCTGTTCCTTACCAAGCCCAATCTTCTTCCTCGAATCCTGGTCCTAAAAAACATATGAAGTAGAGGAGAATGTTACCTTACAGTTCAAATCTTTTATGAGTTTTATTATGGATACAAGATTTGTGGATAGTTGTGGAACATGAAGAACATTTCTAAAAACAAAGGATGGAGATATTTGGATATTCCCTAGTCCTGCTACGGTGAACCATTGGCAACTGATATTTTCCTATCGCTAGGGCATGGAGTATGAGTCTTGAAATGATAAGAAGAATATGTCATATGGTCAAGGATCCAAGAGTCTTGAACTGGTTTATTCGAGACATTTAATCCACAAGAGTGACAGAAATTATTTGAATAACCTAGAGAGCAAGTACTGGTATTACGAGGAAGCTTTTCTAAGGTCTCTAACAAGTTGCGTAGCCTTTCAATTTCATTTTTGCTGAATCCTTCAAGGTCTGAAGTCTGTTCTTGGTTGGGTTGCATCAAATGGGCTTGCCTTTGAGCTCTTGTTGTCCCACTTTTCAAATCTTTACCATGTAGCTTCCTACAATATTTCTTGGTATGTTACGGTTTTATGCAATATGTACACCATAGATTATCATGATCTTGTGTCTTGCCTTGGTGTCTGCCACCATTGATCATGGCAAATCCTTCAATAAGTTGACAGCTGAGCATTACACCTCTCCGAGTCTCCTTAACTTGAATAATTGAAATTGTGTGGTTAAGGAATGGTAGTTCATTCTTACCAAAGAGTTGGACCCTTACTTGATCGAATTCTGCATTGAGTCCTGCAAGGAAATCATAAACATGATCTTTTTCAATAAAAATTTTTAGTATTGTTACATCTTCATTGCACTTCATTTTGATACATCTATAATGATTTATATCTTGCCAAATGTTTCACAGCATGTTGGCATATTCTATGATAGATTTATTTCCTTGTCGAATCCTTGCAACTTTAATCTTGAGTTCATATACCAAAGCCGTGTCTTTAGCTTTGGAATAAGTTTGCTTAATAGTTTCCCACACCTCCTTAATAGTGGTAAGCAATATGCAGGTATTACTTATCTCTGGATTCATGGAATTCTAGAGCCATGCCATTATTATGGAATCTCCTCATCCTACGTCTCATAGTGTTTATCACCTTTTGAGGGTCCACCCCCTAAAATATGACTTAGCATTCCTTTCCCCTTCAACATAGTTTGAACAAGCTAAGACATTTTGCAAATCCCCAATTGTATTGGGGGACTTTAATGATATGAGACTTGGAGGACACTGTGACCTCTAACATTTGAAGGAACACAAATGGGCCAACATATAGTAAAAAGAAGGAATGCCAAGAGAGAACTAATTTTTGGACACTTGAAAGAAAAGTTAAACTTGCAAAAGTGCTTGGATTGTAGTTAAGGCAAGTTGCTATATAGTGTCAAAACCAAAGGGCTTGGTTCAAGACAAAATCAAAGGTGACTGTGATAATCTTCATCTTGAAAATGGGAAGTTAAAAAAAAAAATGGAGGAATGAATTAATGAACAGACTCTCAACTTTAAGGAGGAAGTCAGAGTCAGAAATATCGGCAATGGGAAAAAAAGGACCAAAATAAAAAATTTACTTTGTGACGGATTAGAACAGTGGTTGGACAGAAAGATGTCAGAAAGTTGATGTATGACGTCGGCAAACTGAGATGACTGAGGGGATGTGCCATGCGCTCACACACGCTAGCACATGATACAACACGCAGATGGCTTTGTCTGTACTGGCGGGGAGATGTAATCAGCCATTTAAGTTGATCACCCAATTTTGTTAACAAGGATGAATTGAAAAAAAATGGCAAAGAAAACACCCGAAAACGAGCCAAGGGCTCTGATACCATATAGTGAAGGGAAAGAACTTCTATTTCACCTTATTGAATTACTCTGATAACATGGATATTTATGTATAAAATCTACACCTAGAAATGAGGCTAATTAATACAATAGTTGGACTAATTAATACAAGAGTCAAACTACTAGTTGGACTAATAAACATAAGAGTGACACTAATAAATGTTGTAGTTGATGATATGCTGCAACACTATGTGTGAGTGTTAAATTCATCTACCATGGGGGTTTCTTCTACCAGTTTCAAGAGGGTCCTGCCCATGAATTTCTCCGAGTTATAGTGGTATAAAACTGTGATTCCGCCAAGCAACCCGCGAAGATCACTGCCTTGGTTTTTCTCGAGCAAAAACACCTTAAGTATAATTCCATGTTCCAGTTAACTATCTCAGTTTGGCCATTGGTTTTGGGATGATTTGCGAAACTCATCTTCAATGTAGGTCCTGCCATCTTGAATAGCTCTTGCCAAAACTAGTTGATGAAAATCACATCCCTATATGTCAAAATAGAGTTTGGAAACCATGTCGAGGTATAATCTCTTGCGTAAACATGTCAGCCGCTTTTTTTACTGAGAAAGGGTGAAAATGAGCTATAAAGGACTTCATCCAGTTTCACCACAATTATATTGCATCCAAGTCATGTGACTTAGGCAATCCACACACATAGTCCATACTTATATCCTCTGAAACTTGTGTTGGCACCAAAGGGCTATAAAGGGATTGTATTTAGTTATATGATTTGTGTATTCAAGTCATGTGACTTAGGCAACCCACCCACAAAATCCATTATATCCTTTGAAACTCGTGTTGGCACCAAAAGCAGTCTCAAGAACCCAGCTAGTTTCATTGCTCGATATGTAATTGTTTGGCATGTTATGCACCTGAGAGAACAGCTTATATGTTTTGAAAAAACCATGGTAGCCCCTTGTTGAAAGTGTTGATAACATAGGTCCTAATTTGTCTGCTAAATTATGTTGTTTTCTTCCTTTAGGTGTGGTGGGTTGTTGACTAAATTATTATGTTTCCTTCCTTTTGGTGTAGTGGGTTATTAAAGGCCATCATTAAAGTTAAAGGCCTTATTTTCTTGCTTAATTTCAGGAAATTGTCTTCTTTTTCTCCTTATATATTTGCCCATGTACTTGAAACAAGTGTGAATAAAAGCCATTTTATTTCATAGTATTAGAGCTAATGATCATTTGAGGAAAGATTCATTTTGAGTTATGTTCTAGTTATTGTAAGCTTATTTCATTAACCTTTGGAAGGTAGCTACATACTTTCACTGATATTGATCACTATTTAAGTATTAGTGTAGCTGAAATTCTTCCTTCAGTCCTGAACAAGCTATTAGGTTATTTCATTGCTGATCTCTTCCCAACTTTTTCTTTCCATACACCTATCTTTCTTCTCTCAAAATTGTCGTGATGCCCTAATACGACTATAATTCATCTTCTCAAATTGAAGGAAGTGTTGAATCCACCTCTGAAGTGTCCATGCAAAGTGTGCCATCATCACAATCTATGAATTTGTATGATGCTACACCTATAATTATCCGAGGTCATAAATTGAATGGGATGAATTACCTTCATTGGAGCTAGTTTGTGTTGATGTTTATTTGCAGTCATGGAAAAGAAGACTATTTAAATGGTGATGCAGTTGAGACAGAGAGAGGTGACACTAAATATCGAGTATGACATGCAGAAAATAGCCTTGTTAAGACATGGCTTATTAGCTCAATGGATACTAAAATTATGGAATGCTTTCTCCCCTATAGGACAACCCATGAAATTTGGGAAGTTGCACAGGAAGCTTACTCTAGTAGAGAAAGTGCTGCTGAATCTTATGAAATAGAAAGCCAATTGCAGGAACTAAGGCATGGGGAAAGGCTAGTTAACCAATAATACTCTCACTAAGTATTGGTAACAACTTGTTGAGTTGGAAAATGCTAAATGGAAATGCGTGGAGGATGCTATTGCCTACAAGAAACTGGTAGAAAAGAGAAGAATCTAGCAATTCCTTATGGGTCTTAATGCTAAATTTGATGATGTAAGGGGGTGTTCTAGCTATAAACCCACTTTGGTCACTAAGGGAAGTATTTTCAGAAGTTAGACAAGAAGAAAGCAGGAAGAAAGTTGTCTTGGGACATCCACACAGCCACATCACTATTGAAAACACAACAATCATTACCGAAGAACCAGTTTTACAAGGAGAAAGCAAAAAGTAAGGAAAAGGATGGTGTAATCACTATAATAAAGCTGGACATCTAAGAGAAAAGTGTTGGAAGATGTGTGGCAAACTAGCAAATTGGAAGTCTCGATACAAGAAGGAATCCAAAGGTTACAATGTGGCCGGAGGCTCTCCCACAATATCTGACTCTTCTCCATTTACCTAGGAGCAAATTGAACTATGAAAAAGGCACAAACAATAGGAAAAAATGATGCAACTCTGACTATTATGGGTAATATAGCTCAATCAGGTATATTCCCTACAACTTTGATCTCACAAATGGCTTAAAACCAAACTTGGGTGGTTAATTCAGGTGCAGCTAATCATATGACCAGCAATATTGATTTGTTTGATACTTTGTGCCCATTTACTGAAACATTAAAAGTAAAAGTTACATATGGGAGTTTAGCTCTCGTCACTGGTTGTGGGACAATCACATTATTAGATGAAATGGTGCTGAAGAATGTTTTACTTATGCCTAAACTCACTTGCAATTTGCTGTCAATTAGCAAGGTGGTTAAACACAATAATTGTACAACTTATTTCACTAATGATAGTTGTGTTTTCTAGGACTTGGCATCTTGCAGGATGATTGGCAATGCTAAAGAGGAGGTTGGACTTTATTTCTTGAGCCCTACCAGTAAAGATAAAAGAGCTCTTTCTGCTAGCTGTAATTCTAAAATTTGGCCATCCTAATTTCCAATATATGAGAATGATGTAACCTGAGTTGTTTACTAGTAAAAATGTTTTTGTTCAATGTGAAACTTGTCAACTAGCCAAACACACTCAGAGCACCTATCCTACTTAACCATATAAACCAACCTACCCATTCCAGCTAATCCACAGTGATGTTTGGGGACCTTCTAAGGTCAAGGGTGTTACGGGGTCTAGATGGTTTATTACCTTCATTGATGATCACATTGGAATTATGTGGGTATATCTAATGAAAGAAAAATCCAAAGTCCTTGCCATCTTTCAGAATTTTCACAACTTAATTCAAACTCAAGTCCAAACACCCATCAAAATTCTTTGTAGTGACAATGGCAAGGAATATATGAACCAGCATCTTGCAACGCATCTATGTCACCATGGAATCCATCACCAAAGTTCTTGCATAAACACCCCCTCAACAAAATGGGATTGCTGAGAGAAAGAATAGACACCTATTAAAAGTGGCAAGATCCCTGATGTTCACCATGAATGTTCTGAAGAACTTTTGGAGAGAAGCAATCCTAACTTTAGCCTATCTTATAAATAGGATGCCCACCAAAGCACTCAAATTCCAAACTCCTTGTGATGCATTCTTAAAATTCTTTCCTAAAAGACATCTTATCTCCATTCTTCCCTTCGAGGTCTTTGGTTGCACGACATATGTTCACCTTCATTCCAGTAACAAACTTGTTCCTAAGGCAGAGAAATGCATGTTTCTTGGATATTCCTTTCCCCAAAAAGGGTATAGATGTTATTCTCCTTCTCTGCGAAAGTTTTTTTTTGTCCATGGATGTCACCTTTTTGGGGGAACATCCTTATTAACCCAAAACCTCAATTCAGAGGGAGATCAAGCAAGGCGAAGGTGAATTGAGCTTTTGTATTGATAAATTTGAGCAACTCCCACCTACTTGTGATCCCGTTCCTATACCTTTGCCTTATGTACCCACCATAAAATCTTATATCCTAGAGATTGAATCTTAAAAAGAACTTGAAAGAGTGCCATTGGAACAAAATAATCTTGAGAATACTCAGCAGAAAGAGGTTCTTATTTACTAGAGGAAGCAGAAAGGCCAAGAGATAAATGCCAGGCCACCTCTACAACAAGACCAAACCTCTGACCCAAGTCCTAGAATGGATCAAGAAGTGACTAAAGATATGAACATGCCTATTGCTCTAAGAAAAGGTATCAGATTTTGTACCAAGCATCCCATTATTCAATTTATCTCTTATGGCAAATTGTCATCTAATTACCAACATTTTGTGGCAAATGTGAGCTATGAAAGTGTACCTCAAAATATTTATGAAGCTCTTAAGCAGGATAAATGGAAAGAGACAGTGAATGAAGAGATGAAGGCACTTGAAAAGAACAACACATGGGAGTTAGTGAACCTAACGAAGGAAAGATAGTTGGATGTAAGTGGGTATTCAACATCAAATACAATTCTAATGGTAGTATAAATAGATACAAAGCAAGACTTGCTGCAAAAGGATTCACCCAAACTTATGGAGTTGACTACTAGGAGACCTTTGCACCTGTGGCTAAATTTAACTTTATAAAAGTTCTCCTTTCTCTTGCAACTAACTTGGAATGGCCACTTCACCAACTTGATGTTAAAAATGCATTTTTCAACGAAGACCTAGAAAAGGAAGTGTATATGTCAATTCCTCTAGGATTTGAACAACAAAAACATTACCAAGGCAAGGTGTGTAAACTTAAAAAGGCTCTATATGGTCTTAAACAGTTACCAAGGGCATGGTTTGATACAAACCCCAGCAAACAATGTCGTGAGACCTGATATTAATACTTTGGAATCAACTTGAGTCTCCAACAGAGAATTGAAACAAAACAAAAGAAAAAGAGATTGACCCCGTAGCTATAAGGAGCTAAAAACCAATTTCATAAAGGGTTGGAGATTGCAAGAACCCTTGTAATCACCAGGGAGCCCCAAGAGCACCAATTTTATTCAGATGCTAAAGTCCCCTCCAGCAGAAGCTAAAACCCTTTATATAAGGATTCTCATCTTAAGAAACCCTAATTCGGATGTCCCTCTTGGGCCTTCAATAAAATGAATCTCAGAAGCTCAAAATCTATTAAAACAACTAAAACAAAAGCCCAACATGTAACCAAATATATATCAGGTCCAAAACTATCTAAATAAGATCCAAGACACTTATTACAACAACAAATAACAAGATAGCTTAACCCAAAGTAATTGGGCCTTCATCTGGTTGGACTTAAATAATATTGATGACTTGGGTTTTATTTTCTAAATCCAACTCTTCCAACTAGATCTTCTCTGAGCTCTTGTTATAGGATTGGTTGGTAAATGAAAATCCTTGCTTTGTATCTCTTCTCCGTTAGATAACTCATGTCCATGCGCTTCCTCATCATTCCCTCCTCCCTTAAAAGGAATCGCCTTGTTGCAGCATACTCACATAGTGTCAACTACCACATTTATTAGTCTCACTCTTGTATTTATTAGTCTAACTAGTAGTTCAACTATTGTATGAATTAATCTAACTATTGTATTAATTAGTCTCAATTTTAGGTGTAGATTTTATATATAAATATCCATGTCATCAAAGTGATTAACAAGGTGAAATACAAGTTCTTTCTCCTTCATTACACGGTATTAGAGCTCTTAGCTCGTTTTCTGGGTATCCCACTGCCATTTTTTTTTGGTTCATTCTTTTGGAGAAACTAGGGTGATACTTTAGGTGGCTAATTTTATCTCACCGCTGACACAAGAGAAGATAGAAGGTTCTGGTCGACCTGTCCCAGCTTTCCAGTGGCTAGAAACACAGAGCGTGAAGTTCACGCGCTGACAAAGCCTTCTGCGTATGGTATCACGCGCCGACGCGTGACAGTGCATGACAAACCTGCTCCGTCTCATCTCAGTTTTTCGGCGCTCGAAATCCTCTTTTCGGCACTTTCCCGACCAGCCACTAATGTATACTCACTTTTAAGTTCTTTTGTCAAATTCCTTCTTAAGTTCAAGCTCTCTGTTAAGCACATTGTGACTAGGGTTTATATAATCTGAGTTTGTTGTCAGAGAACCTTCATTTTTGTGTAAGGTTGTCTGGTAATTGACTCAGCCTCATTGATTTCAGTTATTGAATAGGCAGTATTTTTATGATTGACTTCTTTCTTTAATTAATCACTTAAATTTCTCATTTTTTGTGAAGAAGAGTATCAGTCATCTTTTAGTCAATCAAAGCCAGTCCTCAAAGAGCTAAAAGTCTTTCTCACTTGTTTTTAATCAAAACCTTCAGGTTTGACACTATAAAACAACTTATCTTAACTGTAACCCAAAGCCCTGCTTTTGCAAGTTGAATTTTTCTTTCAGGTGTCCTTAAGCAACCCTTCCTTCTTCTACTATTTTTTGGCCTATTATATCCCTAAAAATGTCTGAGGTCACTGTGTCTTCCAAAACTAATATGATTGAAAATTCCAATGCAATTGGGGATTTACAGAACCTGCATCCCAATTATCGGTTGAATGGTAGAAACTATCTCAAATGGTCACAACTCGTCCAGACCATATGAAGGGAAAAGGAAAGTTAAGCCATATTTTGGAAAGTGGTCCCTTGAAAAGTGAGAAGCACTATGAGGCATGGGATGAGGAGGATTCTATGATAATGGCATGACTCTGGAATTCTATGAATCCCGAGATCAGTGATACATGCATGTTTCTCACCACTACTAAAGAGATATGGGAGACTGTTAAGTAGACTTATTCCAAGGTTAAGGATACTGCTTTGGTGTATGAGCTCAAAATTAAAGCTGTAGGGATCCGACAAGGAAATAAATTTGTAACAAAATATGTTAACATGCTGAGAAACATTTGGCAAGAAATGGACCATTATAGGTGTATTGAAATGAAGTGCAGAGAAGATGCAATAATATTGAAAAATTTTATTGAAAATGATCGTGTTTATGATTTCCTTGTAGGACTCAATGCAGAATTTGATCAAGTCAGAATTCAACTTCTTGGGAAGGATGAACTACCATCCCTTAACCACACTATTTCAATTATTCAAGTGGAACACGGAATTAACTTTAGAAGTCTATACAGATATTGACTATGCAGGATCAATAATAGACAGAAGGTCTACTATTGGTTATTGTACTCTCCTAGGTGGTAATTTAGTAACTTGGAGGAGTAAAAAACAGAATGTGGTAGCCAGGTCTAGTGCTAAGGCAAAATTTAAAGCTATGACACTTGGAATTTGTGAATTATTGTGGTTAAAGATCATCTTATATGACTTAAAAATCAAGCGGGTTAGACCTACGAGACTATACTGTGACAATAAATCTGTTGTCAGCATTGCTCATAATCCAGTGCAACATGACAGAACAAAACATGTTGAGGTTGACAGACATTTCATAAAAGAAAAGTTAGAAAGTGGTCTTATTTGTACTCCTTATGTGTCAACAAAAGGCCAACTAGCAGACATTTTTACCAAAAGGCTCAATAGTGCAACATTTCAAACCTTTATATCCAAGTTGGGAATGTAGAACATCTATTCACCAGCTTGAGGGAGAGTGTTACAGCATACTCACATAGTGTCAATTACCACATTTATTAGTCTCACTCTTGTATTTATTAGTTCAACTATTGTATGAATTAGTTCAACTATTGTATTAATTAGCCTCATTTCTAGGTGTAGATTTTGTATATAAATATCTATGTCATCAAAGTGATTCAACAAGGTGAAATACAAGTTCTTTCTCCTTCACTATAGTCCTTAAATCAAAACTTGCAAGATAAGGAGAAAGGTCGTTAACATTGAATGTTAGATTAATTTGATAAGAGTTGGGGAGATCTATCTTGTAAGCATTATTATTGATTTTCTCCAATACTGTGAAAGGTTCGTCCCCTCGTGCACTGAGTTTTGATTGCCGCTCTTTGGAAAATCTTTCATTCCTAAAATGGATCCAGACTTAATCACCTGGTTGGAAAGAAACTTGTTTTCTCCCCTTATTTGCATGAATTGTAGTCTTTTTCATTTTTCTCCATGATGTTTCTGTGTGCTTCTTCGTGAATTTTTTCAACCAACTCTGTTTTGTGCTTACTATCCAAACTTGAAATCAATAATTCCAAAGGAATTAGTGGGGTAAAGCCATAAATAATTTCAAATGGAGAAAATTTAGTTAAAAAATGAACACATCTATTGTATGAAAATTCAATAGATGGTAGACATTCTTCCTAAGACTTCAAATTCTTCTTAAGAACTGCTCGCAACATCGTTCCTAAGGTGCGGTTGACAATTTCGAACCGACCATCCGTTTGTGGATGACATGTGGTAGAGAACAACAACTTGGTGCCCAACTTACCCCATAGCACTCGCCATAAGTGACTAAGGAATCTCACGTCTCGGTCACTAACAATGCTTTTTGGAATTCCATGAAGGAGTATCACCTCCTTAAAGAACAAATTTGCTACATATATTGCATCGTCTGTCTTATGACAAGGAATGAAGTGAGCCATTGTAGAGAATTTGTCCACAACCACAAAAATAGAATCTCGGCCATTCTTGGTCCGAGGTAAGCCCAAAACAAAATCCATAGAAATGTCTACCCAAGGTTGAGTAGGCACAAGTAGAGGCATATACAAACCATGTGGTTTCACTCTAGATTTAGCTTTCAAGCAACTGATGCATGTTGAACAAATTCTTTCAACATCACGTTTCATGTGCGGCCAAAAGAAGTGTTCTCTAAGAATGTCTAGAGTCTTGGCTACCCCAAAATGTCCCATTAAACCACTGCCATGTGATTCTCTAGCAAGCAATTCACGTATGGAACATCTAGGAATGCAAAGTTTATTTTCCCTAAATAGAAAAACATCATTCATGAAAAATTTATCAAATTTTCCTTTCTCACAAGTATATCATGATCATTTGCATAAAACTCCTTAATGTGTTCAAATCCTAGAATTTTAGCACCGAGAGAAGCAAGCAATGTATACCTTCAAGATAATGCATCTGCCACTGTATTTTCTTTACCTTGCTTGTAGTGTATCACATATGGAAAGTGCTCAATAAATTCCATCCACCTTGCATGCCTACAATTCAGCTTATCTTGGCTTTTAATGTGCTTCAATGATTGGTGATTTGTGTGGATCACAAACTCCTTAGACCATAGATAGTGTTGCCATGTTTATAATGCCCTCACCAAGGCATACAACTCCTTGTCATATGTGGAATAATTCAAGGTAGCTTCGCTAAGCTTTTCGCTAAAATAAGCAATTGGTTGCCGATCTTGCATTAGCACGGCCCTTATACTAATAGTAGAAGCATCACATTCAACTTTAAAAGTTTTTGAGAAATCTGGTAAAAGCAATAAGGGTGTAGAACTTAGCTTTTCTTTCAAGGTGCAAAAGGCTCTTTCTTGTGTCTCTCCCCACCTGAATTGTTCATTTTTCTTGGTTGCTTCTGTCAAAGGAGCAGTGAGTGTACTGAAGTTCTTGACAAACCTTCGCTAGAAGCTAGCAAAACCATGAAAATTTCTCACCTCAGTAGGTGTTCTAGGTGTAGGCCATTCTTTGATAGCCTTCACTATCTCTACATCTACTACAATACCCTTGCTGTTAACAATATATCCAAGAAATACAACTTGGTCTAGACAAAAAGAACATTTTTTAAAGGTTAGCATATAATTTCTCATGTCATAAAACCTCAAGCACATTTCTTAAATGTTCAATATGCTCATTTAAATGAAGCTATAGACTAAAATATCATCAAAGTACACTACAACAAAGCGACCAATGAAAGCTCGCAAAACGTGATTCATGAGTCTCATAAATGTACTAGGTGCATTGGTTAATCCGATAGGCATGACTAACCATTCATATAAACCTTATTTAGTCTTGAATGCTGTTTTCCACTCATCCCCCCCTTTCATGCGAATTTGATGATATCCACTTTTCATATCAATCTTGGGAAAGATAGTGGAACCATGTAACTCATCTAACATGTCATTAAATCTAGGAATTGGATGTCGATATTTTACCGTTATCTTGTTGATAGCTCGGCAATTGACACACATTCTCCATGTTCCATCCTTCTTGGGGATGAGTAGCACTGGAACAGCGCACGGAATCAAGCTTTCTCGAACATGTCCCTTTGAAAGCAATTCTTCAATTTGTTGTTGCAATTCCTTAGTCTCTTCAGGGCTACTTTGATAAGCTAGTTGGTTTGGAATTTGAGCTCCTGGAATGAAGTCAATTTAATGTTCTATTCCCCTTATTGGAGGCAGACCTGGTGGTATCTCTTCCGGAAAGACATCCTTGTAATCCTACAAAAGAGATTGAGCAACAGAAGGCAAAGAATCATCAAGGTTAGAGTTAGAGATATTAGCTGCTTTTTGCACCATTAGTATTATTTGATTGGCATTAAACCCACTCTTCATCTCTTTGTCTTTAGCATTGCATCTTCTTTTCCTTCCTTGGACAAAGACTCTCCATTTTCTTTTTTATCACTCAATGGATTTTCTCTTTCTTTTCTCACTTTTTCTTTTGCAAGTCTTGGTTTAGTGGTCTTTAGACCAAGCTTTTTCACCATCTGCCTACTCGCCACATTTACACAACTTCCTCTATCAATTATCAATCCACACACCCGGTTTTGTACTTGACACCTAGTGTAGAAAATTTCATCTCCTTCTTCTTGTGCTTGTAAATGTAAAGTTCTAAGAATTACTAATGCTTGTCCAGTTTCAGCAACAGTAAGTTCAAGTTCAGAATTTTCTTCTAAAGATAAGATGGAGTCACAATCAGCTTCATCCCCAGATTCAATTTCCCCATTATCCAATAGGACCATTACCCTTTTATTAGGGCATTGTGAGGCAATATGCCCCTGTCCCAAACACCTAAAACACTTGATATCTTGACTCCTTCTAGTTTTAGTTGTGCCTTTGTTTTTCAGTTCCAAGGTGTTCTTGGCTGCGATCTTATTTTCCTTCGGCCCAAATTCCTCTTTCTCTTCTTTCCTCCAATTATTGTTCCATTTGGACTTCCAATTGTTAATGGTAGAGGTGTCAACCCTTGATGAAGTCTTTCCTCTTTTGAGTTGTTTCTCAACCTTAATCGCCACGTGTAACAACTCCTCCATCTCCAGGTAATGTTTTAACTTAACAACATTGGCTATCTCCCTGTTAAGCCCACAAACAAACCTGATCATAGTAGTCTCTTCATCTTCATTAATATTTGCTATATTCATGATGGTTTCCATCTCCTTGTAATACTCTACTACTATCTTGGAGCCTTGCTTTAAACCTTGGAGCTTTAAAAGAGAATCCCGATAGTAGTGAGAAAGAATGAACCTCTTACACATTAAGACCTTTATTTCCTCCCAAGAATCAACAGGATGTTCTCCACTTCTTCTTCTACTTATGACTACTTTATCCTAACAAGTGACGGCATAATCAGTGAATGCCACAGCAGCAAGTTTTACTTTCTTCTCTTCAGAGTAGTGATGACAATCAAAGACAAACTCCACTTTCCTTTCCCATTCAAGATAGAGTTTTGGATCATTTTTACCTTAAAATAGTGGAATAGTCAACTTGATTGAACCTGTGTTCCTATCTGCATAATTTCTCTCATGGTGAACTCTTTGTTGTCGTTGCCTTGCTTTTTCTCTACATCCTCTTCTCATCCTGCTTATACTAACAGCTAAGACTATCTCATCTTGATAGTCACCATCTCCTTCAAATTCATCTTTTTCAGGATGATGTGGTGCATGCAATGGTCTTTAATTGTTACTTCTTCAAGGTGGATGATGTGTGGTTTGTCCTCTTTCTACACTCTCAAGACGACCATCAATTTTATCCATCTGGTCAACCAATTGCTCCATCACAAAATTCATACGTGTGAAGGTTTGTTGTATAGCTTGGAGTGTCAATAGATTCTCAGAATTATTTGCTTCATTGCTTGAGCTTTGGCGGCCTTCCATAACTGAAATATGCAATACTTGTTAATAATAATAATAACAGTAATGATAAGGTTGGACCTCATAATTCACTCCCTAAGTGTTTACACTCTGAAATAATGAATCTCTCAGCACTCGTGTTTATATATTTCTTGCTGGCTTTTTTTGAAGTAAAACTCTCTATGCCTTTTACCACTCTTCGTTTCTCCTCTAAGAGTTTTAATGGGGATACTCAGTGAAATACCAAGCATGCTCTTACTCAAACCAACCATAAGTAAGAAATTGACCCTTAGAACATAAATAGAATTAGGGTCGAAACACCATTTAGATAGTAAGGGATAGTGGGAAGTATTAATTTGAAGAGAACATACCAAGTAAAAGGAAAGATGAAATTAAGACAACTCAGTAAGTTTGAGTGTCTTAAAATGAAGTACACTAGACCAAATTCTTGTAAGCTTTAATTCACACCACTACTAGCTCTGTTTTCTTTTTTCGTTATTTTTTTAACCAAATAGTAACCCTAAAATCCAATATCAGACTTCTAAATTTTGAATTCTTTGGTAGGCTACCAACTTCAACTAAATCAAGTAAAAGTATTCAATTCTTCCTTTAACTTTTGATAGACAATCAATACATCCCAACAACTTGTTGACTTTTTTTTTTTTTTTTTCTTTTCAAGAATCAGACTATGACAGTATCAAAAAATGAAGTAAGTTGAACAAGATCTGGAACAAATAATTACAGAGGAACAAAAAAATAAACCAACAAAAGAACACTACACAAAAACAACCAACAGATAGACTCAGATTTGGACAAGATTGAAAACAAGGGAGGTTGAACAAATACTGAGCAAAATCCAATAGGAGAAGAACAAGCTTGGACAAGATTGAAAGCAAAACAAATGAATTGATATGGAATTTCGTTTTTTTTTTTTTTAAATTAACAGAAGGCTAAGGATAGAAGTAACCTGGATTGGAGCCTATGCTCTAATACCAAATGATACAAACCTTAGCAAACAATGCCGTGAGACCTGATATCAATACTTTGGAATCAACTTAAGTCCCCAATAGAGAATTGAAACAAAACAAAAGAAAAAGAGATTGACCCCGTAGCTATAAAGAGCTAGAAACCAATTTCATAGAGGGTTGGAGATTGCAAGAACCCTTGTAATTACCAGGGAGCCCCAAGAGAGAGCTAAGAAGGAGAGATTTTTCACCAATTGTATTCAGATGCTAAAGTCCCCTCCTGCAGAAGCTAAAACCCTTTATATAAGGATTCTCATCCTAAGAAACCCTAATTTCGGATGTACCCCCTTAGGCCTTTAGCAAAATGAGTCTTAGAGGCCTAAAATCTACTAAAACAACCAAAACAAAAGCTTAATATGTAACCAAATATATATCAAGTCCAAAACTATCTAAATAAGATTCAAGACACTTATTACAACAACAAATAACAAGATAGCTTAACCCAAAATAATTGGGCCTTTATCTGGTTGGACTTGAATAATATTGATGACTTGGGTTTCCTTTTCTAAACCCAACTCTTCCAACTGCATCTCCTCCACATGTAGACGGCCCATTAAGCCTTGGATGACTTCCTGAAGTTTCTTAACCCAAGATCTTGTTTTAGGATCGGTTGGTAAATGAAAATCCCTGCTTTGTATCTCTTCTCTGTTAGATAACTCATGTCCATGCGCTTCCTCATCATGGTTTAAGGTTTAGGGTTTAGGGTTACCATGGTAGTAAAAGAACAAGGCTACTCTCAAGGGCAAGCTGGTCACACGATTTTGACTAAATCTGCTGATAATGGAAAAATTGTAATACTTATTGTTTATGTTGATGACATCATTGTTACAGGCAATTATATGGAAGAAATTGAGAAGCCAAAGAAGGCCCTAGCCAAGGAATTTGAAATAAAAGACTTAGGTTCCCTAAAGTGCTTCTTGGAAATGGAGGTAGCAAGATCTAAAGAGGGAATGGCGATCACTCAGAAAAAATATACTCTTGACCCTTAGTAAAACAAGGGTAATAGGGTGCAAGCCTGCTAATACTCCTATGGAACAAGATTTCAAGTTTAAATTTACTCAGGAGAAACCTTTTGTGGATATAGAAAGATATCAAGGGCTTGTAGGAAAATTCATATATCTAACTCACACAAGACTTAACATTAGCTTTCTAGTAAGTGTCATTAGTCGATTTATCAACAAACCCACTGAAGCTAATATGGTGGTAGCATACAAAATTTTGAGATACTTGAAGATGAGTCTACGAAAGGGTATTCACTTTAAAAGGAACGATGATCATAAAGCTAAGATATATTGTTATGCTACTTGGGCTAGATCTATAACAAATAGAAGATCCACCTCAGGTTATTGCTCCTATGTGTGGGGAAATTTGGTAACTCGGTGTAGCAAGAAACAATCAGTGGTAGCTAAGAGCAGTGCAAAAGCTGAATACTGAGCCCTAGCCCAGGGTATATGTGAAGGATTGTGGCTGAAAAGGTTACTTGTAGAATTAAAAGTCAACACTGAGAAACATTTGACAATACTCTATGATAACCAAGCTACCCTGATAGGATTTTCATCAAGGAAAAGGTGGAATTAAGTGTCTTTGATCCCACTTGTACTCCTTCTAAACTTAAAGGAGCTATTATACTTACAATGGCATTAGCCAAAGAACTTGGAGTCAAGCTAGGAATGATTAACATTTATTTCCCAGTTTGAGGTAGAGTGTTGAAAGTTTTGATAACATGGGTCCTAATTTGTTTATTAAATTATGTTGTTTTCTTCTTCCTTTAGGTGTAGTGGTTTGTTGACTAAATTATTATGTTTCCTTCCTTTAGATGTAGTGGGTTGTTGAAGGCCATCTTAAAGGCCTTATTTTCTTGCTTAATTTCAAGAAATTGTCTTCTTTTTCTCCTTATATATTTGCTCACGTACCTCATTTGAAACAAGTGTGAATAAAAGCCATTTTATTTCACCCCTCGGAGATTAGTGAAACTCTAGTAAGGCAAAGGGATACACAAGGATGCATGTAGTAACACCAACCTCCCTCTACATAATAAACAGCCCATCTCAAGGAGTGATTGGTTGGTCAACTATATCTGCAATCAACTACTGCATAATAGAGGGAGGTTTTGCATTTTGCTGGAACTCTTTCAATGCTTCAATACCACCAAAACTGACTGCTGAAGTTGTCTCTAATTCTACCATTTCCTCCTTCTGGGATAAAGCATCAGCTGCTCTATTTTCAGGGCCAGGTTTGTTAAGTATTTCATAGTCATAGTCAACTTAGCCACCAACCGCCACCTTTCTATATGCATTATCTGCTGTTCCAGCAGGTAATTGTCTTTTTTGGTCAGATCTCATGATAAACTGGTGCCTCTTCAAGTAATGTTGCCACTTTTGAATAGCCAACACAATAGCCTTGAGTTCTCGCTCATACAGATTTTTGGTGAGCCCTGTATAGAAGTGTTTCACTAAGGCAGGTGATTGGGTGTCCCACTTGCATTTAAACTGCTCCAGTCCCCACTCCCTTATCCCTAGCTCAAACCCTTTAGAGAAATTTGCCAGTTAATTTCATAACTGTATTAATTGCCTCTAAAGCTTTTTAAATGCTTGTTACCCATGGTCGCATGTCATGAACAAACCATGGATAAAGGATTTTAAGAGGAAGGGACTACAAAGAGACTGTTGTGCTTTAGTCATTAAATGTGCTATTCTTGTTTGTTGTTTTTATATTTTTTGATTTGATTTTGGAGGATATGTGATCCTCTTTACCCTAATAAAACAAAAGGAAAGTAAATGATGTTTAGAATGGTAAATTTTAGTATCAATAATTTTGCAAAAGCTTTGCATGACATGATACCAACTTGGCTTGTGTGTTTCTTATATCTTATAGTCGTAATGCACTGCAGGTTGGATACCATCAATAAGTGTTTCTCTCGAAGGACATTTGAAGAAATATTGTCTTCTCTTGTAAGATATGTCTTCAGTTGTTTCCTTACCTATCAGCAGTACTTGTTTTGTTTGAAGATGAAATTTTGCCGATTATCTTGCTGGTTCAGGAGAGGGAAGCTATGAGAAAGCCTGATGATTGGATATCCACAACTATTCAATCCTTGAAGAAGGCATCTCCAACAAGTCTTAAAATCTTTCTTAGATTGGTATGTGTTGTAGTTCCCTTATATGTACTCCTTTTATATGAATGATCTAAAATAATTGATTGAGTTATTTTGAAAGGTAATTGTGGAGAGAAAGAACCGGGGAGAATGAACTAGGGATGGCACTTATGATCCCTAACTACCACCTTAATTTACTTGTTGCAACCCAACTATTTTGGGTTATGCTTTATGGCTAAGTGTGTTGGGTCCTTGGAAATTGAACACGGTTTTACGGGGTCAAGACATGTTGATTATTTACTAATACCTTATCGCTTCATCTTTTATTGACAAAACAATAAAATGTTAAACTTCAACCCTGAATTCAAATTTTCCCTTCATGGGCTAGTTCACTTAAAAGCATTTAATAATAAATCTGATTTTGCATCAACATCAAAGTGATACACTCACTGTCTGTCGCATGCATATTAATTTTTAACTCGGAAAAATAAATTGATTTTTGCTCCCCTTTGAACTCTATTAGGCAGACATATGTATAAAAATAAATTTATTTTTCCAAGTTAAATATATATATATATATATATATGTAAAATTACATGATGAAATGAAATCATTGATTTTTTTTTTTCTTTTTTGCATGTGTGTGGATTTTACTGTACTTGAATGGAATGACTAGAAAAATAAGGAAAATGAATTGTTTAAAAACAATGAAGGTCGCAATAAAAAATGATTGAAAAGGTAAAATATATATGGATTATTGGATGTGTTGGGTTATCCTCAATAAATTAATCACGCATTAACCTCGAAAAAAATTTTAATGGATAAATGAGTGTTGACAATATGAGAACCTGGAGTTGAGTGATAGGGTGTAATTCTAAGTGAACAATCTAGAATTATTGTATTATACATCAATAGTCTTCTAATATAAATATAGGCGAATACTAAGGAGGTGAAATACTTGAGCCTTTCTGAATTTAAGGATGTGTATGGGGTTTGTCTCATCTGAAGATTCATGTTTGAAAAAAAAATTTTCCTATTGAATGGGAACAAGGGAGAAAATCTCTCTAAGTAATTTGGGAATAACGATTAGATTCGTACTCCCCAGTCCCCATCCCAAAGGGTTTGCATCCCTATTAACTTCATTTAATTATTAATAATTTTTTATATACACGTCTTAATTAGTAAAAGAGTTTCACATAGGAATAAAATGGTGGTGATGACTTTACACATGTTAGACTACAATATTTGAACTTGATGCTTCAGACTTGTTAAACTATTATTCATTCAAGTTTTTGGAACTTTTTGAACTTATAAAGCTTGTTATGTAAATTGTTTTCTTTTTTTATTTTAACTTGATTAGAGCATGTTAAACATAAAGAGTTTGAACTTTAAATTTAAGTTTATTTCTAAGATTTAATTTCTTTTCAATTTTATTAAATATTATTTTATATATATATATATTAGAGATTTCAAGCTCCCTGCAAGGATCCGTCATTCCCACCAATGAACAAGATTGCCATTCCTATTCTCATCATTCCCACCAATGAACAAGATTGCCATTCCTATTCTCACTCTAATGTGCAATAATGGATATAACCAATGGTGATTTTGCAATTCTACCATTTAAAACAAGTAGAAGCCCTTGTAAATTAAATTCTAAATGGTAATTTGTGAAACTTGAACAGTATCAACTCCTTAAAGAGCTACTAACCGTACTTGAGGGAACCTCACCTGAAAGGTGATGAGAGTTTTGCATTGATTCTTGTCAATTAATACTTGGCATAAAACATTATAGTTACTTATAACTAGTTGGCATGATAAATACCACTAGAATGTTTGAACTCTGGATTTTGTTTCTTTATTTATTGTTTCCCATGGTAATTTCAGATTAGAGAAGGAAGGCTTCAAGGTGTTGGTCAATGCCTTGTTAGCGAGTACAGAATTGTTTGTCATGTTTTGCGAGGAGACTTCAGCAAGGATTTCTTTGAGGTTTTTATCAGATAGAGATTTCTTTGTTTTACACTTCTACTGTATTTTTCATTCATATCTGACGCATCAAGTTTATGCCTGTTGCAGGGCTGTAGAGCTATACTGTTAGATAAAGACAGGAACCCCAAGGTGTGTGGCATTTTTTGTTTGCTCACATGTCAACAATCTTAGAAGCGGATCATTTTAAGAGGAAAATTATATTTTGATGCCAGACGGACAAATAAATTTTAAATTTAATCCTGTATTGATATTTTATTTCAATTTAATCCCTCAATCATTAAAATGCTTACAATGTTGTCAATTCATGTTATTTCCATCCAAAATTTAAGGCCAAGTCTACTAAATTGGATGTTATTTGTATACCTTGCACTGTTAACTCACTTCAAATTTGGCATTGAAGTCAACAGATTGTTTGATTTGTCGTTAAATTTTGCATGGAGATAGGATGGAAGGATAAGATTGCAAGCATTTTAATGATCTTTGAACTAAATTGAAACAAAGATCTATTGGGGACCAAATTGAAAGTCCACCCCTATCTATCAGGGTCCAAAATAGAGTTTTCCTCTATTATTATGATATTCCATTGGTACTCATGTCATTATTTCTTCATCAGTGGGATCCTTCCAAATTGGAGTTTGTAACTGATAGAGACGTTGCCATTTACTTCTCTAAGCTGGATGAGGAAGGGTGGAAGGACTTGGAGCTTCCCAAAAGGTTCAACAATTTGCCTGTCTCTGCTATTTCAAAGCTTTAGATCATCATCACCTATGAAAGACTGTCATCTCATCTGTGTCGAATGGCTTCTTTAATATGGAAATCCATTGACTGACCACAATTTAAGTTGATAGATTTCATAAACTTAGTAAATATCAACATGTTCGACGGTTATAAGCACTTGTCTGGTTGATTTCTCGTTGTGTATCACTACAGTATTCCTAAACTAGTTTAGCCCTATTTCGGATAACAGAAGCTATATAGTAATTCTTTAGTAGCAGTTTGGATTTTATTTATCAGGTACCAAATACTTGTACTTCTATTAATCCTTGTATATTTGTTTACCGTAAAATAACTATTTTAATGAAATGTTGGCGACTGTTATCAGCTTCGATGCATGATGTTTGCATGTGGTATGCATTCAATGAAAGATTACCTTTTTATTTTTTATTTTTTTTATCTATTTAAATAATAATAATAATAAAAAAAAAAAAAAAAAAAAAAAAAAAAGAAGAAGATGAAGAGGCTATGCACATTCTTTGTTCTTAGATGTATCACTATTCCTTGAACAATAATCGCTTCATCATACAGGATTGTGATTCGAACTTTAGCGAAAGCAAAGCTGTCTTCTATTTAATCAGTATACGAACATTGTACATTAAAGGAAGTAGTCATTTTTTATTTACACCATAATAACGGTTGCCAGTATGAAAAAAATTATATGTTCTTAAATGCATCATACTAGTGTGAAAAGTGTGCCTTGAATTCATCTCAGGATTTAGACTTAATCAATACTGGCTATTCTCTTGTCTTTGTGGTTCAGTGATAAGCCTGAAATTGCATGACTCTGGATTCTGAGATCGGCAAAAAAATTTTACGTTAGATTGTACAATATGTTTAATGTTAACCATTACATCAAATGTTTTTAATTTTATCAATTTTGATTGCTTAAAGTTACCGTAAGTAAATTTTAAATTCAGATTATATATTTATTATTTTAAAAAAATAATAAAACATTGAATCTGTAAAATTTACGAGAATTTTTTTTAAAAATTATTTTATAAATTGCATTAGGCATAGGATTGAGGGCAGGTATTCAGATTCATCACCAAACCCATCGCGACCAAAACTTAGTTGTAGCACAAATAGGCCCTAAAATGACCTTATCAAAAAACCCAAAAAATAAAATAAAGTTGTATGATGTTATTGAAGATGGCATGATTAGATTAATTTTAATATGATTTTATTCTATAAAGAATAAATGCATGCTTTGTCTACCGAAACCTTATATTTATTCGGTGTAGAATTGATGCACTCCTTTTCTGAGTATTTTTACACTTTCCAGACTAAAACTAACTCATTTGGAATCCGGAGGTTATTTCTCCCCACAATTTCTTTTATTGCGGTATCTCCGTAGTCATTAATTTCAAACTTATTTACAACTTAAATCATTCTTTGTGTAATGCATTGAACGAAATGAAAAACATGCGTTATTTTTATATTTCCTAAATATTGAACAGAAAAAAATTTTTTTTTTCCATTTTCATAACTTAATTACGTCATTCACAAATGTCCCTATGAGGTCAAGATGCTTCATATCATAAATCAATGGTGAAAGATAATATAGGCTTTATAATCAATCACATTGATATTTTTCAATACATTTTATGACAATATCCTACATTATATTGCCAAAACAAGAAAATGGTCATATAATAGTTTTTAGTAAAGGATTATCAAGGGTAGAATAAGGATAAAATAATATAATTCTTATTCTCAGACCCCAATAAAATGTTTCCCCTATTGAGTATGGACTTTTTAACTAAAATATTTTTATCAAAATAATAAATGACTTAGATCCTGGCCACCAAAAGTATTTTACACCCTATTTTTATACTTCTTTTAATTTTTAATATAATTACAGTTTGTCAAATGCATATTTTTTTTTAAAAAAAAGATTATCAGATTGCGACATCTGACGAACCATAATCTTAAATTATCTATATTGAGTTGCAGCACAGCATGCAATCCAATAATTTATTTCCTTCTGATTCGAAGAGGAGGGGGAGGGACATTCCCCCTCCGTTTTACTTATAAAATAATATATTAAATTTTCTAATAAATTAAAATATAAAAACATATTTAAAATATTTTAAATTAAAAATTGTAAAATAAAAAATAAAAAAATGGAGTTTAGAATTTATTTTAATTTAAAAATTAATTATATTTTAAAAAATTGATAATTTTATAAATAAGTTTATTTAAGTTTAAGAATCAAGTTTTAATTAATAATATTATTAACCTATATCTTATTCATATGAAATTGCAATAAATAATTAAATATTTTATATCAAAATTAATATACTTTAAAATTAAATTCATATGAAATTAACTCAATATATCTTTTAATTTATTAAATAATATAATAACATTATATGATAAACTGTAAAGAATACGCAAGTGACTGGAAAGTTACATTTCTTTTATTCTTTTATATTTTATAGGCATGTCTAAAATATCCCAACCTTAACGAGAAATATAAGGAAAAACAATAAATTAACAGATATATAAATACTTATTATTATATTCTTTATTTCGATTTTGAAGAGTTTATATGTTTTAAGGAAGTTCAGATTTCTTTAAGGAAATTCAAATTGAACAATCCCTGAACACAAGTAAATGAAAAGAAGAAAAAATAGAACAACTAGCAATCTCGAATGATAAGTTTGCACACCACACTCAAAAATACTAGGTTTAATTTGCCACACTCTAAAATAGAAAAGGGAGAGTGATAAGAATCGGGGATAATTTTGCCACTAAGTTTAAAAAACTTAGATAAAAAATTCGCATATAAGAGGTTAAACTAATTTTCAGAACATTCAAAGTTTCATTTCTCATTAATAACTTATATATTTATAGCTAATTAGCATAAGTCTAAGATTTATCTAATTCTCGCCTAATTTGGAAAAAACATGTATAGAAATCCACCTAACATAGACTTTTTATCTAATGTAGATCACTTAACTTATTTAACTTAGACTTTCAAAGAAATATAGCTCACCTAACTAGACTTTAACCAATACTTATTTCAATTTTCATCACATGCATTTATCACATGCATAATTGACTTTTTACAATTTATTCATTATAACACATAATCAAATTGGCCCACTCGAAATTGAGCTCCATATAGAAATTGGGCTTGGATCCTAAATGGTCAGATTCCATTTTGAATTGTGGACAACTATGGCCTGAATCTTCTTAGGTAGAGAACGTGTAATCGGCCCAAATGGAGCTCTTTGTCCTAAGTTAACCTTTTGTTCAACTTGAGGCTCATCAAAAGTGGAAGAATTTTCTCAAAACTGAATCGAATAATGCTAAATTATAAAAGAATTCATTTATGATGTTATTAAAAAAATATTTAACAATGAATATCTAAGTGAACTTTTAGATATTCATATTGATGTTATTATTTTTTTAAAAAATGAACAATGAATATTTATGTGAAAATTTAAGTGTAATTTTTTTCTCCTATTAATTGTCAAGGTTGGGATAATTTGGACATGTATATAAAATAAAAAAAATTAATCAGGAATATTTAATGCAAAGTAAGCATTATGAAATAGGTAAAATCTTTGGTGCACCAAAGGTGGCACCTTATAAATAATGTTTGGCTTGAATTCTAAAAGCACAAAGGATGTTCTGTAATTCAAAACGATAATTTTGCCAGTTTTTTCCTTATTTTAAGATTTACTAAAATTAAATGTTTATTTTGAATAAAAATCATCCTAAGACACAAAAACAATTATAACAATATAGATCTGATTTATTCCTATACTAAACACTGTCCTATAGAAGAAAGAAGAAAAAAAAAAAAACTAAACACTTAATATAATACACAATTTAAGTATAAATACTTCATTTATTTTTGTAAAAAAAAATAAAAGATGTATTCAAATGAGTATTTAATGTGTTGACATTTTAATAATTTTTAAGTATATATATAATTTTTTTTAATTTGATTATTCGGATTGGGTAAAAAAGTATATATATATATATATATATATATATATATATATATAATAAACTTAAAAATGTTCTACGCTTTGCACCGTTAGAAAAATATCAAATGAGAATAGACATATATAATCAACTTGAAAATGTTCTGCACTTTGCTTCTTCTCTCTTTTTTTTTTTTTTTTTTTAAATCTCATTTAATAAGCTGAACATAAAAAAAAGAACCAAATTGATTAATCAAACTAATAAAATGAGTTGTTATACATAATATATATATATATATATATATATAAAGATAATTTAACAGCCCTAAGCAACTGTCGTTAGGGCTTGTTGGCATGCCAGTCAACAGGGACGGTTCCGAAGTAAAAAAATATAATATATTTTTAATATATCTAGATATCATTTATTATAATACTTTAAAATATATATTAACCAATATGATTATATAATAATTACGATATTAAATATATAAATATTTAATATATATTTATCGTTATATTTTTGTGTAAATTTATTCTATTACATATTTCTTATATGATAAGTTTATATATAATATATATCCAATGAATATATTTAATTTATATTTTTGATTATTTAGTTATTAATTTAATGAATTAATTTATTTATTATTTAATTAGTAATGTATATTTAATTATTATATTTATTTAATTATAAATATATGAATATAAAAATAGAAATTCAATATTCAATAGAAATAAAAAATTCTAATACTCTCTAATTATTATTACAGAATATTAATTATTATTAATTTATTAGTAATAATAATTAATATTAATTTATAATACTAATTATATTATATTAATTTAAATATTATTGACATTCAATTTAATATATAAGTTAATAAATATATATATTATAATAATTTAATATAATAAATAAATATATTAAATATATATCATTATTATACATATTATTACTATATATTATTATATAAACAATAGTTGTAACATCCCTAATTTAGTGATTT
Organism: Delonix regia; assembly: GCA_037074485.1. Taxonomy (NCBI): domain Eukaryota; kingdom Viridiplantae; phylum Streptophyta; class Magnoliopsida; order Fabales; family Fabaceae; genus Delonix; species Delonix regia. Next base: position 13,757,967 of record CM073459.1, read on the forward strand.
CTAATATAGGTTAAATTATTTAGGGAAAATAAAAAAGAATTAAACAAGAATAAATATGCCTAGTTGAATCATTTAAATAAAATAACCTATAGCTTAGTTTTAAGGTATAGGAAAAATGGTCATTTTTGAAAAATGCTAAGGGCAAAATGGTAAAAATACAAGGCCAAGGGCAGAATAGTCATTATGAAAAATGTCAAGGGTAAAATGGTAAATCTACAAAGAGGGACATGTGGCATTACCTTAACTTGTGAGGCTCACACACCCACACTATAATAAAATATTATATATTTGTAAGACCCACACATAATAAAATATGAGATATTTGTAAAGCCTACACCATAATTATATCTTAGCTATTTATGATTTAAGATTGAATCATAACCGTTGGATTAAAAATATGTGATTAAATCCTAGCCGTCAAATTTCTTTAAATACCATACACCCTACCCTTTTCTTCACACCATTCCCCATATTCTTCCCCATACACATTTCACTCACTTTCATCTCTCCACTACACACTTAGATCAAGGAGGAAGGAAGCAATTTTAGGAGAATTATAAGAAAAGAGAGCATATCTAGGTAACATAAATTAACATATTCTAATTTCTCTTCTTCTCTTTCCTTCTTTTTGAATGATCTTCATAGTAATACATTTTGGCCTAAGTTCATTTATTTTAAAATTTTGTCAGCTTGATTTTCTATAAGCTCATTTAAGCTCTGAGAATGGTAGAATTAGATAAGATTGAGGATAAATAAATATTTGGAAATGTCTAGGAAAATATTATGTAAAACATAATAAGTTTAGGCTAACAATTTTGATTTATGGATTTTGGTATGCATTACGTATTTTTACATAAATATTTTGTTATTCATACACCATAATTGTCTATGTTATTGATACAAACCTTAGCGAACAATGCCGTGAGACCTGATATCAATACTTTGGAATCAACTTGAGTCCCCAACAGAGAATTGAAACAAACAAAAGAAAAGAGATTGACCTCGTAGCTATAAGGAGCTAGAAACCGATTTCATAGAGGGTTAGAGATCGCAAGAACCCTTGTAATCACCAGGGAACCTCAAGAGAGAGCCAAGAAGGAGAAATTTCTCACCAATTGTATTCTGATCCAAAAGTACCATCCTGCAGAAGCTAAAACCCTTCATATAAGGATTCTTATCGTAAAAAACCCTAATTTTAAATGTCCCCCCTTGGGCCTTCAGCAAAATGAGTCTCAGAGACCTAAAATCTACTAAAACAACCAACACAAAAGCCTAACTTGTAACCAAATATATATCAGGTCTAAAACTATCTAAATAAGATCCATGCGCTTCCTCATCATTCCCTCCTCCCTCAAAAGGATTCATCCTCAAATCAAAACCTGCAAGATATGGAGAATGGTCACTAACATTGAACCCCTCGTGCACTGAGTTTTGATTGTTGCTCTTTGGAAAATCTTTCATTACTAAAATGGATCCAGACTTGATCACCAGGTTGGAAAGAAACTTGTTTTCTCCCCTTATTTGCATGAATTGCAATCTTTTCATTTTTCTCCATGATGTTTCTGTGTGCTTCTTTTTGAATTTTTTTAACCAACTCTACTTTGTGCTTACCATCCGAACTTGAAATCTCATTCACAGGCAAAGGCAGTAATTCCAAAGCAGTTAGTGTGATAAAGCCATAAACAATTTCAAATAGAGAACATTTAGTTGAAGAATTAACACATCTATTGTATGCAAATTTAATAAATGGTAAACATTCTTCCCAAGACTTCAAATTCTTCTTAAGAACTGCTTGCAACATCGTTCCTAAGGGGCGGTTGACAACTTCGGTCTGACCATCCATTTGTGGATGACATGTGGTAAAACAACAACTTGGTGTTCAACTTACCCCATATCACTTACCAGAAGTGACTAAGGAATCTCACATCTCGGTCACTAACAATGCTTTTTGGAATTCCATGAAGGAGTATCACCTCCTTAAAGAACAAATTTGCTACATTTGTTGCATCATTTGTCTTGTGATAAGGAATGAAGTGAACCATTTTAGAGAATCTGTCCACAACCACAAAAATAGAATCTCGGCTATTCTTGGTCCGAGGTAAACTCAAAATAAAATTCATAGAAATGCCTACCCAGGGTCAAGTAGGCACAGGCATAGGCATATACAAACCATGTGGTTTCACTCTAGATTTAACTTTCAAGCAACTGATGCATGTTGAACAAATTCTTTCAACATCACGTTTCATGTGTGGCCAAAAGAAGTGTTCTCTGATAATGTCTAGACTCTTGGGTACCCCAAAATGTCTCATTAAACCACCCCTATGTGATTCTATAACAAGCAATTCACGTATGAAACATCTAGGAATTCAAAGTTTATTTTCCCTAAATAGAAATCCATCATTCATGAAAGATTTATTAAATTTTCCTTTCTCACAAGCAGAATACACAGATCCAAAATCATGATCATTTGTATAAAGCTCCTTAATGCATCTGCCACTCTATTTTTTTTTACCTTGCGTATAGTGTATCACATATGGAAATTGCTCAATATATTCCACCCACCTTGCATGCCTACGATTCAACTTATCTTGGCTTTTAATGTGCCTCAATGATTGGTGATCTGTGTGGATCACAAACTCCTTAGGCCATAGATAGTGTTGCCATGTTTGTAATACCCTCACCAAGGCATACAACTCCTTGTCATATGTGGAATAATTCAAGCAACTATGCTAAACTTTTCGCTAAAATAAGCAAATGGTTGCTGATCTTGCATCAGCATAGCCCCTATACCAATAGCAGAAGCATCACATTTAACTTCAAAAAATTTTCAGAAATCTGGTAAAAGCAATAAGGGTGCAAAACTTAGCTTTTCTTTCAATGTACGAAATGTTCTTTCTTGTGTGTCTCCCCACCTGAATTGTTCATTTTTCTGGTTAATTCTGTCAAAGGAGTAGCGAGTGTACTGAAGTTCTTGACAAACCTTCGGTAGAAGCTAACAAAACCATGAAAGCTTCTCACCTCAGTAGGTGTTCTAGGTGTAGGCCATTCTTTGATAGCCTTCACTTTCTCTTCATCCACTACAATACCCCTGCTGCCAACAATATATCCAAGAAATACAATTTGGTCAAGACAAAAAGAACATTTTTTAAGGTTAGCATATAATTTCTCATGTCATAAAACCTCAAGCACATTCCTTAAATGTTCCATATGCTCATCTAAATGCTTGCTATAGACCAAAATATCATCAAAGTACACTGCAACAAAGTGACCAATGAAAGCTCGCAAAACGTGACTCTGAGTCTCATAAATGTACTAGGTGCATTGGTTAATATGAAAGGCATAACTAACCATTCATATAAACCTTACTTAGTCTTAATGCTGTTTTCCACTCATCCCCTCTTTCATGCGAATTTGATGATATCCACTTTTCAAATCAATCTTGGAAAAGATAGAGGAACCATACAACTCATCCAACATGCCATCTAATCTAGGAATTGGATGTTAATATTTTATCGTTATCTTGTTGATAGCACGACAATCAACACACATTCTCCATGTTCCATCTTTCTTGGGGACAATTAGCAATGGAACAGCACACGGAATAAGCTTTCTCGAACATGACCCTTTGAAAGCAATTCTTCAATTTGTTGTTGCAATTCCTTCGTCTCTTCAGGGCTACTTCGATAAGCTGGTTGGTTTGGAATTTGAGCTCTTGGAATGAAGTCAATTTGATGTTATTCCCTTTATTGGAGGCAGACCTGGTGGTATCTCTTCCGAAAAGACATCCTTGTAATCCTGCAAAAGAAACTGAGCAACTGAAGGCAGAGAATCATCAAGGTTAGAGTTAGAGATATTAGCTTCTTTTTGTACCATCAGTATTATTTGATTGGCATAAAACCCACTCTTCATCTCTGTGTCATTAGCATTAAGGTTAACCTTTCCATCTTCTTTTCCTTCCTTGGACAAAGACTCCCCATTTTCTTTTTTATCACTCAAAGGATTTTCTCTTTCTTTTCTCACTTTTTCTTTTGCAATCTCAGTCCTATCCCCACTAGTTTTCACGTTGGCAGCTATGGATTTCTTGATTTGCATCTGCTCATGGTAAACTTGGTGGGGTGGTAATGGAACAAGTATAATCTTCTTTACATCCTTGGTAACTGTATATCTATTCTTATATCCATCATGCATTGTACGCCTATCAAATTGCCAAGATCTTCCAATAAGAATATGACTTGCCTGCATTGACACCACATCGTAAAGGACTTCATCCTCGAGATTGCCAATGGTAAAAGAGATCAAAACTTGTTTTGTTACCCGTACTTCACCAGTTTCATTGACCCATTGCAGCCTATGGTTTTGGGTGTTTACTGGTCTTCAGGCCAAGCTTTTCCGCCATCAGCCTACTCGCCAGATTTACACAACTTCCTCCATCAATTATCAATCCACACACCCGGTCTTGTACTCAGCACCTAGTGTAAAAGATGTTTTCACTTTGAATTTCATCTCCTTCTTCTTGTGCTTGTAAATGTAAAGCTCTAAGAATTACTAATGCTTGTCCAACAGCTGTAAGTTCAAGTTCAGAATTTTCTTCTAGAGATGGGAGGGAGTCACAATCAGCTTCATCTCCAGATTCAATTTCCCCGTTATCCAATATGACCATTACCCTTTTATTAGGGCATTGTGAGGCAATATGCCTAAGTCCCAAACACCTAAAGCACTTGATATCTCAACTCCTTCTAGCAATCAAAGACAAACTCCACTTTCCTTTCCCATTCAAGTAGAGTTCTGGAACATTTTTACCTTGAAATGCGTCAACTTACACCTAATGGACCAAAAATAATGCAGATACAGAGGATAGTGGGAAGTATTAATTTGAAGAGAACATACCAAGAAAAAAGAAAGATGAAATTAAGACAACTCAGTAAGTTTAGGTGTCTTGGAATGAAGTACACCAGACCAAATTCTTCTAAGCTTTAATTCACACTACTGCTAGCTCCTTTTTTTTTTTTTTTTTTTTAACTCGTTTTTCTTTTCTTTTTTTTCACTCTTTTTTTTCGTTATTTTTTTAACTGAACAGTAACCCTAAAATCCAATATCAGACATCCAAATTTTGAATTCTTTGGTAGGCTACCAACTTCAACTAAATCAAGTAAAAGTCTTCAAATCCTCCTTTAACTTCTGACAGACAATCAAATACAATCCAACAACTTGTTGACTTTTTCTTTTTCGTTTTTTTTTTTTTTTCAAGAATCAACTATGACAGTATCTGAAAATGAAGTAAGTTGAACAAGATCTGGAACAAATAATTGTAGAGGAACAAAAAGATAAACCAACAGAAGAACACTACACAAAAACAACCAATAGATAGACTCAGATTTGGACAAGATTGAAAACAACAGAGGTTGAACAAATACTAAGAAAAATCCAGTAGGAGAAGAACAAGCTTGGACTAGATTGAAAGCAAAACAAATAAACTGATATAGAATTTCGTTTTTTTTTTAAAAAAAATTAACAAAAGGCTAAGGATAGAAGTAACCTGGATTGCAGCCTATGCTCTGATACCAAATGATACAAACCCTAGCGAATAATGCCGTGAGACTTAATATCAATCTTTTAGAATCAACTTGAGTCCCCAACAAAGAATTGAAACAAAACAACGAAAAGAGATTGACCCCGTAGCTATAAGGAGCTAGAAACCAATTTCATAAAGGGTTGAAGATTGTAAGAACCCTTGTAATCACCAGGGAGCCCCAAGAGAGAGCCAAGAAGGAGAGATTTCTCACCAATTACATTATGATACCAAAGTTGCTTCCAGCAGAAGCTATAACCCTTTATATAAGGATTCTCATCCTAAGAAACCCTAATTTCGGATGTCCCCCTTAGGCCTTTAGCAAAATGAGTCTTAAAGGCCCAAAATCTACTAAAACAACTAAAACAAAAGCCTAACATGTAACCAAATATATATCAAGTTCAAAACTATCTAAATAAGATCCACGACACTTATTACAACAACAAATCACAAGATAGCTTAACCCAAAGTAATTAGGCCTTCATCTGGTTAGATTTGAATAATATTGATGACTTGAGTTTTCCTTTCTAAGCCCAACTCTTCCAATTGGATCTCCTCCACTTGTAGACAGCCTATTAAGCCTTGGATGACTTTCTGAAGTTTCTTAGCTTGAGCTCTTGTTATAGGACCTGTTGGCAAATGAAAATCCCCGCTTTGTATCTCTTCTTCTTTAGATAACTCATGTCCATGCGTTTCCTCATTAGATGATGAGGCTCAAGTCGAACAAGAGGCTGATTTAGGCCAAGGAGTTTCATCTCGACCGATTACACGTTCTATGGCCAAATCATTTAGGATCCAAGCCCAACTTCTATATCGAACCCAAAAGTACTTTGTTCCTGACTATTACAAGTAGGAGCTCTATATCCAGTTACAAACTCTTAAACATGGGACGATGTGTGTTGAAGACTATGTTAAGGAGTTTGAAATGTTGATGATGCGATGTGAGATACAAGAGCCTCAGGAACAGTCTATTGTAAGGTTCTTGGGAGGCTTGAATAAGGAAATTGCAGATGCGGTAGAATTACAACTTTATATAACACTTGAGGATATAATTAAGCTTGCTATTATATTAGAAAGAGAACATAGAAGAGGAGCAATTAAACCAGGAAGCTCACGATCTATTAGTTTCAGGGGAACAAACTTAACCTCTTCAACTTCCAAAGATGTCTCAAAGTGGAATGAACGGCAACAGGAAAAGACAAGCTCCAACACCATTGTTGATACATCTAGAGGAAAGGACAAGGTTAACAATGCAAAGAACTGAAAGAGGAGCAGAGAAATTAAGTGCTTCAAATGTCATGGTTTTGGACACATTGCTTATGAATGTCCAAATCGAATAGTGATGATTGTTAGAGGAGCACAAGGGGAAATTGAAAGTGAGGATGAAAAAGAAACTGAACAGGAAGATAACGAGCCCATTATCAAGTTTTCAAATGAAGGAGAGTTACTTGTAGATCGACGAATTTTGAACTCACAAGCTAAGGTAGAAGATGATCAACGTGAGACCATATTCCATACTAGGTGTACAATTGGTGGAAAGGTTTGTGGTGTCATTATTGATGGAGGTAACTGTACTAACGTTGCTTCAACAACATTAGTGGAGAAATTAAACTTAAAGACCACAAAGCACCCTCGTCAATACAAACTGCAATAGTTGAGTGACCAAGGAGAAATTCAAGTTACTAAACAAGTTCAGATACCATTTTCTATTGGCAAGTCATACAAAGATGAAGTCGTATGTGATGTGGTACCAATGAATGCCGGTCATTTGCTTTTGGGAAGACATTGGCAATATGATAGTAGAGTCATGCATGATGGGTTCAACAACACCTATTCTGTTACCAAGGATGGGATGAAGATTGTCCTAACACCTCTTAGTCCTCAACAAGTTCTGCAAGATCAACTAGCAAAGGAAAAGAAAAAGGAGAACTTATTTGCAACTAAAGGAGAAGTTGAGAGAGCTTTGCATTCAACTATTCCAATATTGATGCTAATAGTGAAGGAAGCTATGCCAACAGAGGTAGGTTCTATACCTCCGCTGATTGAGAAGTTAGTAGAAGAATTCGCTGACTTGTTTTCAGATGAGATGCCGAAAGGATTACCACCAATTAGGGGGATTGAGCATCAAATTGATCTCATTCCAGGTGTTGCTTTGCCTAATAGACCGGCCTACTGGTATAATCCAGATGAGGCCAAGGAGTTACAACGTCAAATAAATGAGTTACTGGAGAAAGGTTTTGTGAGAGAGTCAATGAGCCTTTGTTTAGTACCAGCTTTGTTAGTGCCAAAGAAGGATGGAACTATGAGGATGTGCGTAGACAACCGGGCCATAAACAAAATCACGGTGAAGTATCTATATCCTATCCCTAAGCTTGATGACATGCTTGATGAACTACATGGCTCTACAATTTTTTCGAAGATTGATCTCAAGAGCGGGTATCATCAGATTCGAATGAAGGAAGCAGATGAGTGGAAAACAGCCTTCAAGACGAAGCATGGGTTGTATTTATGGATGGTCATGCCATTTGGTTTGTCAAATACCGCAAGCACCTTTATGTGTTTAATGAATCATGTCTTACGAAATTTTATTGGAGATTTCGTTATGGTTTATTTTGATGACAATTTGATTTATAGCAAAGATCAAGAAGAGCATGGAGAGCACCTGAGGAGGGTCTTTGAAGTATTGCGAAAAGAACAATTAGTTGGCAATCTCAAAAAGTGCCAATTCTGCCAAGACCGAGTTATTTTTCTTGGGTTCGTGATTAGCCGACATGGAGTTGAAGTTGATCCGGAAAAAGTTCAAGCTATCAAGGAATGACCTATTCCTACAAACATTTCTGAAGTGAGAAGTTTCCATGGATTAGCATCTTTTTATAGAAGATTTGTGCAGAATTTCAGTACTATTCTAGCACCCTTGACTGATTGCATAAAAGGAAGTGGTGCTTTAAGTGGAGTGCGGCGGCCCAATGAAGTTTTGAGGTCATTAAAGAGAAGTTGTGTTTAATAGTAATTCTTGCACTCCCTGATTTCTCTAAAACTTTTGAGATTGAGTGCGATGCATCAAGTATTGGAATTGGAGTAGTTCTTATGCAAGAGAAGCATCCCGTTGCTTATTTCAGGGAGAAGTTGAATGGGGTAACTCTGAACTATTCAACTTACGATTAAGAGTTCTATGCATTGGTCTGGCCTTAGAAAATTGGGAACACTACTTGTTACCCAAGGAGTTTGTTATTTATACCAACCATGAGTCATTGAAATATTTGAAGGGCCAAACCAAGTTAAACAAGCGACATGCTAAATGGGTGAAGTTTCTGGAGGCTTTTCCCTAGGTCATCAAATATAAAAAGGGAGCAGCAAATGTGGTTGCAGATGCCTTATCTCGAAGGTATGCTTTAATCTCATTAATGAATGTCAAGTTGATGGGATTCGAGTTAATGAAGGGCCAATATGTAGAAGATCCTGATTTTTCCACTATATATTTGGCATGTGAAAAAAGTGCTACTAATGGTTTCTATAAGCATGAGGGATTCTTGTTCAAAGGTTCCAAACTTTGTATTCCCAATTGCTCTGTCAAAGAATTATTAGTAAAAGAAGCTCATGGGGGAGGTTTGGCAGGACACTTTGGTGAAAAGAAAACATTAGAGATGATCAAGGGACACTTCTTTTGATGATCAAAGATGTGCATCAAGTGGTGGGAAGATGTGCAACTTGCAAGAAAGTAAAAAGCAAGGAGGTTGCACAAGGTTTGTATATGCCATTACCAGTTCCTGATCAACCATGGGTTGATTTGAGTATGGATTTTGGGCTTGGGTTACCAAGAACTCCATGGGGCAAAGATTCTGTTATGGTGGTGGTAGATTGATTTTCAAAGATGTCCCATTTTATTCCCTGTCATAAAACTGATGATGCTTCTCATATAGCAGATTTGTTCTTCTAGGAAATTGTGAGATTACATGGTATTCCGAAGAGCATTGTGTCAAACCAAGATGCCAAATTTCTGAGTTATTTCTGGAAAACATTGTGGAAAAAGCTTGGGACAAGATTACTTTTCAACACAAGTTGTCATCCTCAAATTGATGGGCAAATTGAGGTAGTCAATAGAACACTTTCTTCCATACTTAGAGCTATTGTTGGTAAACATATGAAAAATTGGGATGAATGCTTGCTGTTTGTACACCTACAATAGAAGTGTTCATGGTACTACTAAATGTTCTCCTTTTGAAGTAGTTTATAGGTTTAATCCTATCACACCACTTGATCTAGTACCGCTACCATCCAGTGACAGATTGTGCATCGGTGGAAAGAAAAAGGCTGAAATGGTGAAAGCTTTACATGAAAATGTGAAGTGGCAGATTGAAAAGAAAAATGCCGCTTATGAAAAAACAGCAAACAAGGGAAGGAAGCAAGTTCAGTTCATGCCAAGTGATCTTGTTTGGATTCATCTTCGGAAGGAGAGGTTTCCTAACAAACAGAAGTCAAAACTTATGCCCTGAGCAGAAGGTCCATTCAAGATTCTGGAAAAAATAAATGACAATACTTACAAGGTTGATTTACCAAAAAACTACAATATTTCTGCTACGTTCAATGTAAGAGATTTGACGCCATACTTAGATGACAATGAAGACTTGGATTTAAGGATAAATCCTTTTGCACCCGGAGAGAATGATGAGCCTCAAGTTGAACAAGAGGCTAACTTAGGCCAAGGAGCTCCATCTGGGCCGATTACACGTTTTATGCCTAAAAAGATTCAGGCTATAGTTGTCCAGCAATTCAAAATGGAATCAGCCCATTTACGATCTAAGCCCAATTTCTATATGGAGCCCAAGTTCGAGTGGGCAAATGTGATCATATGCTATAATGAATAAATTATGAAAAGTTAATTATGCATGTGATGAAAGTTGAAATAAGTATTGGTTAAAGTATAAGTTAGATAAGTTAGGTGATCTACATTATGTGAAAAGTCTATATTAGGTGGATTTCTATGCATGTTTTTCCAAATTAGGTGAAAAATAGATAAATCTTAAACTTATCCCATAAGGGTTGTTCTTGGCTATAAATATATAAGTTATCAATGAGAAATGCAACCTTGAATGCTCTGAAAATTGGCTTAGCCTCTTATATGCGAATTTCTTATCTAAGTTTTGTCAATTAGTGACGAAATTATCCCTGATTCTTATCATTCTCCTTCTTCTATTCTTGAGTGTGGCGAATCAGACCTATTATTCTTGAGTGTGGTATACAAACTTATCATTCGAGATTGCAAGTTATTCTATCTTTTCTTCTTTTCATTTACTTGTGCTTAGAGATTGTTCAATCTGAACTTTCTTGAAGCATATCATAGAATATCCAGATGAAGGGGAGTTACATGTAGTTCGACAAATTTTGAACTCACAAGCTAAGGTAGAAGATGATCAACGTGAGAACATATTTCATACTAGGTGTATAATTGTTGGAAAGGTTTGCGGTGTCATTATTGATGGAGGCAACTATACTAATGTTGCTTCAACAATATTAGTAGAGAAATTAAACTTAAAGACCACAAAATACCCTCGTCCGTACAAGCTACAATGGTTGAGTGACCAAGGAGAAACTCAAGTCTTTATGTGTTCAAGTGTCACTTTCTATTGGCAAGTCATATAAAGATGAAGTCATATGTGATGTGGTACTAATGAATGCTGGTTATTTGCTTATGGGAAGACCTTGGCAATATGATTGTAAAGTCGTTCATAATGGGTTTAAAAACACCTATTCCGTTACCGAAGATGGGAAGAAGATTGTCCTAGCACCTTTTAGTCCTCAACAAGTTCTACAAGATCAGCAAGCAAAGTAGGAAAAGAAAAAGGAGAACTTATTTGCAACTAAAGGAGATGTTGAGAGAGCTTTGCATTCAACTAATTCAATGTTGATGTTAATAGTGAAGAAAGTTATGCCAACAGAGGTAGGTTTTATACCTCCGCTGATTGAGAAGTTAGTAAAAGAATTTGCTAACTTATTTCCATATGAGATGCCGAAGGGAATACCGCCAATTAGGAGGATTGAGCATCAAATTGATCTCATTCTAGGTTCTGCTTTGCCCAATAAACTAGCCTACCGGTGTAATTCAAATGAGGCTAAAGAGTTATAATGTCAAGTAAATGAGTTATTGGAAAAAAGGCTTTGTGAGAGAGTCAATGAGCCCTTGTTCAGTACCAGCTTTGTTAGTGCCAAAGAAGGATGGAACTATGAGAATGTGCGTAGACAGCCGGCCTTAAAAAAAAACATAATGAAGTATTGGTGTCCTATCCCTAGGCTTGATGACATGCTTGACGAGCTTCATGGCACTACAATCTTATCAAAGATTGATCTCTAGAGTGGGTATCATCAGATTCAAATGAAGGAATGGGATAAGTTAGGACAACTTTTAAGACAAAGCATAGGTTGTATGAATGGATGGTTATGCCATTTGGTTTGTCAAATGCCCTAAGCACCTTTATACGTTTAATGAATCATGTCTTACTGATATGCTTCAAGGAAGTTCAGATTGAACAATTCCTGAACACAAGTAAATAAAAAAAAGAAAAAATAGAACAACTAGCAATCTCGGATGATAGGTTTGCACACCACACTCAAGAATACTAGGTTTGATTCGCCACACTCTAGAGTAAAAGAGGGAGAGTGATAAGAATCGGGGATAATTTCGCCACTAAGTTTAGAAAACTTAGATAAGAAATTCGTATATAAGAAGCTAAGCCAATTTCCAGAGCATTCAAGGTTGCATTTCTCATTGATAACTTCCATATTTATAGCCAAGAACAACCCTCATGGCATAAGTCCAAGATTTATCTAATTCTCACCTAATTTGGAAAAACATGCATAGAAATTCATCTAACATAGACTTTTCATCTAATATAGATCACTTAACTTATCTAACTTAGACTTTCAAAGAAATATAGCTCACATAACTTAGACTTTAACCAATACTTATTTCAACTATCATCACATGCATTCATCACATACATAATTGACTTTTCATAATTTATTCATTATAGCACATGATCAAATTGGCCCACTCGAACTTGGGCTCCATATAGAAATTGGGCTGATTCCATTTTGAATTGTTGGACAACCATGACCTGAATCTTCTTAGCCATAGAACATGTAATCGGCCCAGATGGAGCTCCATGGCCTAAGTTAGCCTCTTGTTCAACTTGAGGCTCATCACTTGCGGAGTTTTATTGGAGATTTTGTTGTGGTTTATTTTGATAACATTTTGATTTTATAGCAAAGATCAGGAAGTGATATGCTTCAAGGAAGTTCAGATTGAACAATCCCTGAACACAAGTAAATAAAAAGAAGAAAAGATAGAACAACTAACAATCTCGAATGATAAGTTTGCACGCCACACTCAAGAATACTAGCTTTGATTCGCCACACTCTAGAATAGAAGAGGGAGAGTGATAAGAATCGAGGATAATTTCGCCACTAAGTTTATGAAACTTAGATAAGAAATTCGCATATAAGAGGCTAAGCCAATTTTTAGAGCATTCAAGGTTGCATTTCTCATTGATAACTTCCATATTTATAGCCAAGAACAACCCTCATGGCATAAGTCCAAGATTTACCTAATTCTCACCTAATTTGGAAAAACATGCATAGAAATTCACCTAACATAGACTTTTCATCTAATGTAGATCACCTAACTTATCTAACTTAGACTTTCAAAGAAATATAGCTCACCTAACTTAGACTTTAACCAATACTTATTTTCAACTTTCATGCATTTATCACATGCATAATTGACTTTTCATAATTTATTCATTATGGCACATAATCAAATTGGCCCACTTGAACTTGGGCTCCATATAGAAATTGGGCTTGGATCCTAAATGGGCTGATTCCATTTTGAATTGTTGGACAACCATGGCCTGAATCTTCTTAGCCATAGAACGTGTAATTGGCCCAGATGGAGCTCCTTGGCCTAAGTTAGCCTCTTGTTCAACTTGAGGCTCATCATTCTCTCCGGGTTCAAAAGGATTTGTCCTCAAATCCAAGTCTTCATTATCATCTAAGTATGGCGTCAAATCTCTTACATTGAATGTGGCAGAAATATTGTAGTTTCCTGGTAAATCAACCTTGTAAGCATTGTCATTTATTTTCTCCAGAATCTTGAATGGACCTTCTGCCCTGGGCATAAGTTTTGACTTCCGTTTGTTGGGAAACCTCTCCTTCCGAAGATGAATCCAAACAAGATCACCTGGCATGAACTGAACTTGCTTCCTTCCCTTGTTTGCTGCGTTTTCATAAGCAGCATTCTTCTTTTCAATCTGTCGCTTCACATTTTCATGTAGAGCTTTCACCATTTCAGCCTTTTTCTTTCCATCAATGCACAATCTGTCACTTAATGGTAGCGGTACTAGATCAAGTGGGGTGATAGGATTAAACCCATAAACCACTTCAAAAGGAGAATATTTAGTAGTACCATGAACACTTCTATTATAGGCAAACTCAACAAACGGCAAGCATTCATCCCAACTTTTCATATGCTTACCAACAATAGCTCTAAGTAAGGAAGAAAGTGTTCTATTTACTACCTCAGTTTGGCCATCAGTTTGAGGATGACAAGTTGTGCTGAAAAGTAATCTTGTCCCAAGCTTTTTCCACAATGTTTTCCAGAAATAACTCAGAAATTTGGCATCTCGGTCTGACACAATGCTCTTTGGAATACCATGTAATCTGACAATTTCCTGGAAGAACAAATCTGCTATATGAGAAGCATCATCAGTTTTGTGACAGGGAATAAAATGGGACATCTTTGAAAATCGATCTACCACCACCATAACCGAATCTTTGCCCCTTGGAGTTCTTGGTAACCCAAGCACAAAATCCATACTCAAATCAACCCATGGTTGATCAGGAACTGGTAATGGCATATATAAACCTTGTGCAACCTCCTTGCTTTTTGCTTTCTTGCAAATCGCACATCTTCCCACCACTCGATGCACATCTTTGATCATCCTTGGCCAAAAGAAGTGTTCCCTAATCATCTCTAATGTCTTCTTTTCACCAAAGTGTCCTGCCAAACCTCCCGCATGAGCTTCTCTTACCAATAATTCTCTGACAGAGCAATTGGGAATACAAAGTTTGGAACCCTTGAACAAGAATCCCTCATGCTTATAGAAACCGTTAGTAGCACTTTTTTCACATGCCAAATATATAGTAGAAAATTCAGGATCTTCTTCATATTGACCCTTCATTAACTCGAATCCCATCAACTTGACATTCATTAATGAGATTAAAGCATACCTTCGAGATAAGGCATCTGCAACTACATTTGCTGCTCCCTTTTTATATTTGATGACGTAGGGAAAAGCCTCTAGAAGCTCCACCCATTTAGCATGTCGCTTGTTTAACTTGGTTTGGCCCTTCAAATATTTCAATGACTCATGGTCAGTATGAATAACAAACTCCTTGGGTAACAAGTAGTGTTCCCAATTTTGTAAAGCTCGGACCAATGCATAGAACTCTTTGTCATAAGTTGAATAGTTCAGGGTTGCCCCATTCAACTTTTCACTGAAATAAGCAACGGGATGCTTTTCTTGCATAAGAACTGCTCCAATTCCAATACCTGATGCATCACACTCAATCTCAAAAGTTTTAGAGAAATCAGGGAGTGCGAGAATTGGTGTGGAACACAACTTCTCTTTAATGATCTCAAAACTTCGTTGGGCCGCTGCACTCCACTTAAAGTCACCGCTCCCTCTGATGCAATTAGTCAAGGGTGCTAAAATAGTACTGAAATTCTGTACAAATCTTCTATAAAAGGATGCTAATCCATGGAAACTTCTCACCTCAGAAATATTTGTAGGAATAGGCCATTCCTTGATAGCTTTAACTTTCTCCGGATCAACTTCAACTCCATGCCGACTAATCACAAACCCAAGAAAAATAACTCGGTCTTGGCAGAATTGGCACTTCTTGAGATTGCCAATTAATTGTTCTTTTCGCAAGACTTCAAAGACCTTCCTCAGGTGCTCTCCATGCTCTTCCTGATCCTTGCTATAAATCAAAATGTCATCAAAATAAACCACAACGAAATCTCCAATAAAATTTCGTAAGACATGATTCATTAAACGCATGAAGGTGCTTGGGGCATTTGACAAACCAAATGGCATGACCATCCATTCGTACAACCCATGCTTCGTCTTGAAGGCTGTCTTCCACTCATCTCCTTCCTTCATTCGAATCTGATGATACCCGCTCTTGAGATCAATCTTCGAAAAGATTGTAGAGCCATGTAGTTCGTCAAGCATGTCATCAAGTCTAGGGATAGGATATCGATACTTCACTGTGATTTTGTTTATGGCCCGACTGTCTACGCACATCCTCATAGTTCCATCTTTCTTTGGCACTAACAAAGCAGGTACTGAACAAGGGCTCATTGACTCTCTCACAAAGCCTTTTTCCAGTAACTCATTTACTTGACGTTGTAACTCCTTGGCCTCATTGGGATTACACCGGTAGGCCGGTCTATTAGGCAAAGTAGCACCTGGAATGAGATCAATTTGATGCTCAATCCCCCTAATTGGTGGTAATCCTTTTGGCATCTCATCTGGAAACAAGTCGGCGAATTCTTTTACTAACTTCTCAATCAGTGGAGGTATAGAACCTACCTCTGTTGGCATAGCTTCCTTCACTATTAGCATCAATATTGGATTAGTTGAACGCAAAGCTCTCTTAACTTCTCCTTTAGTTGCAAATAAGTTCTCCTTTTTCTTTTTCTTTGCTAGTTGATCTTGTAGAACTTGCTGAGGACTAAGAGGTGCTAGGACAATCTTCATCCCATCCTTGGTAACAGAATAGGTGTTTTTGAACCCATCATGAATGGCTCTACTATCATATTGCCAAGGTCTTCCCAGAAGCAAATGGCCGGCATTCATTGGTACCACATCGCATACGACTTCATCTTTGTATGACTTGCCAATAGAAAATGGTACCTGAACTTGTTTAGTGACTTGAATTTCTCCTTGGTCACTCAACCATTGCAGCTTGTACGGACGAGGGTGCTTTGTAGTCTTCAAGTCTAATTTCTCCACTAATGTTGTTGAAGCAACATTAGTACAGCTACCTCCATCAATAATGACACCACAAACCTTTCCCCCAATTGTACACCTAGTATGGAATATGTTCTCACGTTGATCATCTTCTACCTTAGCTTGTGAGTTCAAAATTCGTCGAACTACAAGTAACTCCCCTTCATCTGGATACTCGATAATGCGCTCGTCATCTTCCTGTTCAATTTCTGTTTCATCTTCACTTTCAATTTCCCCTTGTGCTCCTCGAACAATCATCACTCTTCGATTTGGACATTCAGAAGCAATATGTCCAAAACCAAGACATTTGAAGCACTTAATATCTCTGCTCCTCTTTGAGTTCTTTGCATCGTTAACCTTGTCCTTTCCTCTAGATGTATCAACAATGTTGTTGGAGCTTGTCCTTTCCTGTCGCCGTTCATTCCATTTTGAGACATCTTTTGGAGTCGAAGAGGTTAAATTTGTTCCCCTGAAACTAATAGATCGTGAGCTTCCTGGTTTAGTTGCTCCTCTTCTACGTTGTCTTTCTACCTTAACAGCAAGCTTAATTACATCCTCAAGTGTTACATAAGGTTGTAATTCCACCGCATCTGCAATTTCCTTATTCAAGCCTCCCAAGAACCGTGCAATAGACTGTTCCTGAGGCTCTTGTATCTCACATCGCATCATCAACATTTCAAACTCCTTAACATAGTCTTCAACACACATCGCCCCTTGTCTAAGAGTTTGTAACCGGATATAGAGCTCCTGCTTGTAATAGTCAGGAACAAAGCGCTTTTGCATGAGTCTCTTCATAAGCCGCCAACTCCTGATCTCTTCTTCACCGTCTCTCCTTCGTTGCGATTTCAAATTCTCCCACCATAGATTTGCATAATCAATAAATTCAAGGGCAGCTAGTTTGCATTTCTTAACTTCAGAATAGTCGTGACACTCGAACACCTTCTCCACTCGTTGCACCCACTCTAAGTACTCTTCTGGTGAGCTAGTACCTTTGAATGGTGGAATCTTCAATTTGATGTTGTTCCCCAAGTCACGCTGCTGCCTCCTTTGTCTATTTGCATCAGCTTCATCTCCCGTGTCCTCATCACGATCAGAATCAATGGAAGCTCGATGATTACGTCGCTGTGGAGGTTGTTGAACAGTCAATCTTGTGATTGCCTGCTCTAGACGAAGCAGTTGCTCCCTCATTTCTTGTTGATTTTGTTGTATGCCCATAATCTGAGCTTGTTCCAACGAAAGCCCTCTTGGAACATTGGTAGCATTGTTTTCAGCCATATCTCACTATAAATGCTCTTCTCAAGTGTTTCTCTTTCTAACCAGAAAGTGTTTCTCTCTCTACCCACTCTCAACCGGAGCTCTGATACCAAATGATATGCTTCAAGAAAGTTCAGATTGAACAATCCCTAAACACAAGTAAACAAAAAGAAGAAAAG
Source organism: Delonix regia (assembly GCA_037074485.1). NCBI lineage: Eukaryota > Viridiplantae > Streptophyta > Magnoliopsida > Fabales > Fabaceae > Delonix > Delonix regia. The sequence goes on from CM073459.1 coordinate 13,776,038, forward strand.
ATAGAATAACTAGCAATCTCGAATGATAAGTTTGCACGCCACACTCAAGAATACTAGGTTTGATTCGCCACACTCTAGAATAGAAGAGGGAAAGTGATAAGAATCGGGGATAATTTCGCCACTAAGTTTAGAAAACTTAGATAAGAAATTCGCATATAAGAGGCTAAGCCAATTTTCAGAGCATTCAAAGTTGCATTTCTCATTGATAACTTCCATATTTATAGCCAAGAACAACCCTCATGGCATAAGTCCAAGATTTACCTAATTCTCACCTAATTTGGAAAAACATGCATAGAAATTCACCTAACATAGACTTTTCATCTAATGTAGATCACCTAACTTATCTAACTTAGACTTTCAAAGAAATATAGCTCACCTAACTTAGACTTTAACCAATACTTATTTTCAACTTTCATGCATTTATCACATGCATAATTGACTTTTCATAATTTATTCATTATGGCACATAATCAAATTGGCCCACTTGAACTTGGGCTCCATATAGAAATTGGGCTTGGATCCTAAATGGGCTGATTCCATTTTGAATTGTTGGACAACCATGGCCTGAATCTTCTTAGCCATAGAACGTGTAATTGGCCCAGATGGAGCTCCTTGGCCTAAGTTAGCCTCTTGTTCAACTTGAGGCTCATCAGGAAGAGCATGAAGAACACCTGATGAGGGTCTTTGAAGTATTGCGAAAAGAACTATTAATTGGCAACCTCAAAAAGTGTCAATTCTGCCAATACCGAGTTGTCTTTCTTGGGTTTGTGATTAGTCAGCATGGAATTAAAATGGATATGAAGAAAGTCAGAGCTATCAAGGAGTGGCCTATTCCTACAAACATTTATGAGGTGAGAAGTTTTCATGGATTAGCATCCTGTTATAGAAGATTTGTGCAAAATTTCAGTATTATTCTAACACCTTTGACTAATTGCATCAAAGGGGGTGGTGACTTTAAGCGAAGTGCAGTGGCCCAAAGAAGTTTTGAAATCATTAAAGAAAAGTTGTGTTCAGCACCAATTCTTGCACTCCCTGATTTCTCTAAAACTTTTGAGATTGAGTATGATGCATCAGGTGTTGGAATTGGAACTGTTCATATGCAGGAGAAGTGTCCCGCTGCCTACTTTAGTGAGAAGTTGAACGGGTCAACTCTGAACTATTTAACTTACAAAAAAGAGTTCTATGCATTGGTCAGAGCCTTATAGAATTGATAACACTACGTCTTACCCAAGGATTTTGTTATTCATACTGTCCATGAGTCATTAAAATATTTGAAGAGTCAGACTAAGTTAAGCAAGAGACATGTTAAATGGGTGAAGTTTTTGGAGGTTTTTTCCTACGTCATCATCAAATATAAAAAGGTAGCAGTTAATGTGGTTGCAGATGCCTTGTCTCGAAGGCATGCTTTAATCTCATTAATGAATGTCAAGTTGATGAGATTCAAATTAATAAAGGGCCAATATGTAGAAGATCATGATTTTTCTACTATATATTTGGCATTTGAAAAAAGTGCTACTAACAGTTTTTATAAGCTTGAAGGATTTTTGTTCAGAGGTTCCAAACTTTGTATTCCCAACTGCTTTGTCAAAAAATTATTGGTTAGAAAAGCTCATGGGGGAGGTTTGGTAGGACACTTTGGCGAAACGAAAACAATAGAGATCATCAAGGAACACTTCTTTTGGCTAAGGATGATCAAAGATGTGCATCAAGTGGTGGGAAAATGTGCAACTTGCAAGAAACTAATGAGTAAGGAGGCTGCAAGCCATTACCACTTCCTGATCTACACTTGAGCATGGAATTTGTGCTTCGGCTACCATGAACTCAAAGGGGCAAAGATTCCGTTATAATGGTGCTTCTCATATAGCAGATTTGTTCATTTGGGAAAGCATTGTGTTAAACCGAAAGGCCAAGTTTCTGTATTATTTCTAGAAAACATTGTGGAAAAAGCTTGGGACAAGATTACTTTTTAGTGCAACTTGTCATCCTGAAATTGAGGTAGTCAATAGAACACTTTCTTTCTTATTTAGAGCTATTGTTGGTAAGCATATGAAGAATTGGGATGAATGCTTCCTGTTTGTTGAGTTTGCATACAATAGAAGTGTTCACGGTAATACTAAAAAATTTCCTTTTGAAGTGGTATATGGGTTTAATCCTATCACCCCACTTGATCTAATACCGCTACCCTCAAGTGACAGATTATGCATCGATGGAAAGAAAAAAGCTGTAATGGTCAAAGCTCTACATAAAAATGTGAAGCAGCAGATTAAAAGGAAAGATGCCGCTTATAAAAAAGCAGCAAATAAGGGAAGGAATGAAATGGCAAGAACATGAAATGGAATGAACCCCCAACCTATTGAACCCCCAAATGACATATGTAAATGGAAACACAAATAATAGGTTGATTAGAAACAAGAATAAATTCACCTCAAGAAATCACCATGCTAAGAATTAATTCTTGTTGTAATAGACAAAGACATGTTATCCTCTCTTAAAGAACTCTGGCCAAGCCAAGAAGAAAACTAAAATGTTTCTTTGATAGAATGAAATTTGATGTCTTACAAGGTTGTGACTTAAGCCTTTTATGAGTTTCAGACCCCATGTGAAACCCTAATTCGTAATGCTTCTTGGGCCCTCAATAAGTTAGGTTAGATGAGGCCAAAATAACTTCAGACATTGAAAATAAAAGCCCCATATATAACCATATACATCCTAGGCCCAATTTAGTTACAATGAGGTCTAAAATATTTATTTCGGTAACAACAATTCAGAAAGACATAACCCAAATGAATTGGACCTTCATTTGGGCTGGACATGACTTAGATGAATGACTCAGATGAATGAATTGGGGTTCCTTCTCCAAGCCCAATCTGCCTAAGTGACTTTCTTCAGCATTCTCTAAAACCTTTCTCACCTAAATTTGTAGTGATTCCTTGAATTTCTTGGCTCTCAGTCTTGTAATTAGACCCAGAGGAAAATTCAAATCGTCATTCAAGCCGTCGTGCCTCTTGTCATCTGTGCTCACATCATTCTCTCCTTCCTCAAAAAGATTCGACCTTGAATCTAAATCAAAATCAAACAAAGAAAGATCAGAAACATTGATAGTAGCACTCACATTGTACTCCCCTGGCAAATCCATTTTGTAAGCAATGTTATTGATCCTCTCCAGCTCGATTATATGCAAACTCAACAAATAGTAAACAATCTTCCCAAGTTTTTAAATTCTTCCCCACAATAGCACGCAACATGGTTCCTGATGTCCTATTTACCACTTCAATTTGGGCATCACTCTGTGGGTGGCATGCAATGGAGAATAGAAGCTTAGTACCTAGCTTTGCCCATAAGGCTTTTCCAAAAATGACTCAGGAATTTAGTATCCCTATTAGAAACTATGGTTCATGGCATACCATGGAGTCTAACCAATTACCTGAAAAAAAGGTCAGCAACATTTGTTGCATCATCTATTTTATTGGCAGGCAATAAAATGAGCCATTTTACTGAATCTATCAATTACAACAAATATGTTGTCTCTACGCCTTCTGGTCCTAGGCAAAACAAAATCCATTGATATGTAAGTCAAAGATTCAGTAGGAACAAGCAAAGGCATATACTTGTCATGTGGCTTAGACTTAGACTTAGCTTGTTTGCATGTGATACGCTTTGGCACAAACTCTTTCAACATCTTTTCTCATGTTTGGCCAGCAAAAATGTTCAGTAAGCATGTCTAATGTATTTTGAACACCAAAATGTCCCATTAACCCACTACCATGCAATTCCCTAACAAGCAATTCTCTAATAGAACACGTAGGAATGCATAGTTATTTATGTTTAAAGAGAAATCCCTCATGCTTATAGAACTCGTTAAATGCAGCATGTTCGCAAGCTTGATACATATCACCAAAATCAGAATCATTACAATACAATTCTTTCAAATGCTCAAATCCAAGTAGCTTCGAGTTAAGCATAGAAATCAAATATACCTTCTTGAAAGCGCATCGGCAACCACATTGTCCTTTCCTTGCTTGTATTTTATCATGTAGGAAAATATTTCTAGATATTCCACCCATTTTGCATGTCTCTTGCTCAACTATCCTTGTCCCTTCAAGTATTTTAGTGATTGGTGATCACTTTGGATGATAAATTCTTTAGACAGCAAGAAATGTTCCCAAACTCTAAGAGCCCTCACCAAGGCAAAGAATTCTTTACCAATAGTAGAGTAATTCAGAGTCAGTCAACTTAACTTTTTACTAAAATATCTCAAAGGTTATACAAAAATTAGGCAGACGCAAAACAGAGGCAGAATATAATTTGCTCTTTAAAATGTTAAATGCAACTTCTTGTTCCTTCTTCCATTTAAGTCCAACACTTTTTTTAACAATTTCATTTAAAGGGGCAGCGATAGTTGAAAACTTACGAATAAATTGCTTATAGCCAAACCATGGAAACTCTTAACCTCACTAACAGACTCAGGTGTTAGCCATTTGTGATAGCTTTCTCCTTTCAGAGTCAACCTCAACTCTTTTTGAACTCACTACAAAACCTAAGAATGTAACTTTATTCACACCAAAGGCACATTTTTTAAGATTTGCATATAATTTATCCTTCCTAAGCACATCCAAAATGGTCCTAACATGCAGGGTATGATCATCTAAGCACTTGCTGTAGATCAAATATCATCAAAGTGGAACAACAAAATTTCCAAGAAACTCATGCAAGACTTGTCTCATTAAGTGCATGAATATTTTAGGTGCATAAGATAACCCAAAAGGCATCACTAACCACTTATACAATCCAGATTTTGTCTTCAATACAGTTTTCCATTCACCACCTTCTTCCATCCTAATCTGATGCCTTTTCAAATCAATTTTAGAGAAAACACAAGTACCATGTAGTTCATTCAGCATATCATTTAGTCTAGGAATAAGATTACGATACTTTACAGTGATTTTGTTGACTACCTACAATCCACACACATCCTCCAAGTTCCATCTTTCTCGGGCACTAAGAGGACAAGAATAGCACATGGGCTCAAACTTTCGCTCACGTACCCTTTTGCCACCAACTCATCTACTTGTCTTTGCAACTCCTTTGTTTCTTCAGGATTGTTTCAGTATGCTGGCCTATTAGGGATCTGTGCTCCGTTGATGAAATTTATTTGATGTTCAATCACTTTGAATAGCGGTAACCCGTGCGAATCCTGATATGCTTCAAGGAAGTTCAAATTGTACAATCCCTGAACATAAGTAAATGAAAAGAAGAAAAGATAGAACAACTAGCAATTTCGAATGATAAGTTTGCACGCCACACTTAAGAATACTAGGTTTGTTCGCCACACTCTAGAATAAAAGAGGGAGAGTGATAAGAATCGGGGATAATTTCACCACTAAGTTTAGAAAACTTAGATAAAAAATTTGTATATAAGAGGCTAAACCAATTTCCAGAGCATTCAAGGTTGTATTTCTCATTGATATCTTCTATATTTATAGCTAAGAACAACCCTCATGACATAAGTCTAAGATTTATCTAATTCACACATAATTTGGAAAAACATGTATAGAAATCCACCTAACATAAACTTTTCATCTAATGTAGATCACTTAACTTATCTAACTTAGACTTTAACCAATACTTATTACAACTTTCATCACATGAATTCATCATATACATAATTGACTTTTCACAATTTATTCATTATAGCACATGATCAAATTAGGCCACTTGAACTTGGGCTCCATATAGAAATTGGGCTTGGATCCTAAATGGGTTGATTTCACTTTGAATTGTTGGACAACCATGACCTGAATCTTCTTGGGCATAGAACGTGTAATCGGCCCAGATGGAGCTCCGTGGCCTAAGTTAGCCTCTTGTTCAACTTGAGGCTCATCAATTCCTCTTCAGAAACACATCATCATACTCCTGTAACAAGCTCACAAACACATCAGATAAATTTAAATCAAGGTTAGTGTTAGTGAACAAAGTTTCTTTGAACCGTATTAGGATCAAAGCCTTTTACCTATGTATACACTTTTTAATTCTCTTTCTATTGTATAATAACAACGTTTTTCTCCACTCTCAGACTCTTTTTCCTCACTTTTTTCATTCTTTTCTTGTTTTCCAATCACTAGTTTCTTCTCGCCTGAGTTTCTTACTTTCTTTTCCTCATTCTTGCAGTCACTCACCATTGGGCCATTTTCTTCATTCTTTAAGTTTTTGAACTCTTTTTTCTCTTTTCTTTTGGAACCCTCACAATTCATTCCTTCATTTATCAAAGTTCGTGTTTTGAGCTAGTCTTGATAAATTTCAGATTGTGTCATCAGAGCAAGTGTAATCTTATGGCAGTTCATGTCAAACGTGTACCTATTCGTGAATCCATCATGAATTGCCCTTCTATCAAATTGTCAAGGCCTGCCTAATAAAATATCTCCAGCTTATATAGGCAACACATCACACCTCACTTCATCAATATATTTGCCAATGGAAAATGGCACAACAATTTGCTTAGTCACTTTGCACTTTCCACTATCATTCAACCACTGGAGACTATATGATTTGGGGTGCTTTCACACTCTAGCCCCCAACTCAAACACTCGGTATGAAATATATTTTCCCTTTGTTCTATACTTTCTTCTTTAACAGACAAATTTAATGCACACCTAGTCATTAAGGATTCTCCTTGCACAGCATATTCAATATTCTCATCAACATCTGAACAATCATATAAAGATGGCATACTCAAGTTATCATCAGGATCACTATCATGCTTAGATTAAGAAACAATCTCATATCCTCTAATAACCATAGTCTTTCAATTAGGGCAATCAGATGCATAATGACCATGCCCTTGGCACTTAAAACAATTAATATCTCTATGTTTAGAAGGTAAATTAGAGTACCTTTTTTATTTGAAGTACTGTTCACCTTGCCCTTGTCTGTGTCATTAGCCTTCACTCTTGAATCGAAACTTGGACCTTTCCTTTTGTTATCATCTTTACTCCATTTTTATGCTCCATTTACTACCAGAATTTGGAAATGATCTTGCTAATTTCTTCTGTTTTTGTTGTCTTTCCACCTTCATGGCTAGGCTGACTAGGTCTTCCATCTCTACATAAGGGTGCAAATCTATCACATCAGCAATGTCTTTATTCAAACCAGCAAAAAATCTACAGATTGTCACTTCTTCATCCTCCTCAATATTAGCTTTTACCATCAGCATCTCCATCTCCTTGTGGTAATCTTCAACCGACTTTGATCCTTGAATAAGCCTTTGTAGCTTCTGATTTGTTTCTCTATAGTAATAAGAAGGAACAAAACGTTTTCTCATCACTCTCTTCATCTCAGCCCAAGTCTCAATCGGATCTTCCTTATTTCTCCTTCTAGACTTCACAAGTTCACCCCACCAAACTAAAGCATAATCTGAAAATTCAACTGCAGCCATTCTCACCTTCTTCTCCTATAAATAATTGTGGCATGCAAATAATATCTCAACCTTCCTTTCCCATTCAAGATAAGCTTCAGCATCATTCTTACCTTTAAATGGAGGAATGCTCGTCTTGGATGGCTTGAGCTTGGAGAAGGAACCCCAATTCATTCATTTTAGTCATGTCCAATCCAAATAAAGTCCCAATTCATTTGGGTTATGTCATTCAGAGTTGTTACTGAAATAAATATTTTGGACCTCATTGTAACTAATTTGGGCCTAGGATATATGTGGTTATGTAATGGGTTTCTATGTTCAATATCTGAAGTTATTTTGGTATCATTTGATCCAACTTATTGAGGGCCCAAAGAACCATTACAAATTAGGGTTTCTTAGGGGAGTCTGAGGCTTATAAAAAAAAGCTTGAGTCTCAACCTTGTAAGACAGATAGTTTCATTCTATCAAAAGAAACAATTTAATTTCCTTCTTAGCTTGGATAGAGTTCTCTAGGAGAGGATAGTTTGTCTTCTATTGCAACAAGAATTAATTTTTAGCAAGGTGATCTCTTGTGGTGAATTTATTCTAGTTTCAAATCAACCTATTATTTGTGTTTCCATTTGTATCTATCATTTGGGGGTTCAATAGGTTAGGGGATTATTTCATTTCATGTTCTTGCCATAGTGTATGTTCTAAGAGTTTCAGGTTCTTCATAACCTTGGGGTTTTGCATCATATGATTATGTATTGTGCTTCTATTTTCAATGTCTGAAGTTATTTTGGCCTCATTTGACCCAACTTATTGTAGACCAAGGAAGCATTACAAATTAGGGTTTTTAAAGGGAGTTTGAAGCATAGAAAAATGCTTGAGTCTCAACCTTGTAAGACATCAAGTTTCATTCTATTAAAAGAAACATTTTAGTTTCCTTCTTGGCTTGGCCAAAGTTCTCTATGAGAGGATAGCTTGTCTTCCTCTATTGCAACAAGAATTAATTCTTAACAAGGTGATCTCTGGTAGTGAATTTATTGTTGTTTCTAATCAACCTATTATTTGTGTTTCCATTTGCATTTGTCATTTAGGAGATCAATAAGTTGGGAGTTCATTTCATTTCATGTTCTTGCCATAGTGTATGTTATAGGAGTTTCAGGTTCTTCATAACCTTGGGGTTCCGCATCAGTATGTTATGATATATGACATCCATACATATTTCATAAAGATTATAATTTATAGTCATATTATATTCTATAGACATTTCGAGTATCATATATACTTTTTCATGTTATTGAAAAATTATTCTCACCACTCCATAAATTATGTTTCTAGATGACAAATTACCAAATTTTTCTTGAGGTCCTACTAGATGAGTATCTGTCCCACCAATTAGGAAGCACTTGTTTTTAATATTGTCATTGCAAGATATGATATGAACTTACTTTCCATACCACTTACGTTCGTGTCATAAAAAGACATGAATCTTACTAGTTTCTTTTTCAGTCCTGAGTAAGTCTTTAGTATTAGGCCTAATTTTGATAAATACAAACATATATATATATATATATATAGGTTTAATGCCCCTTATCTAATTTTGTTAAATTATTTTTACGAATATGTGAACGAATGGATATACAAATTTTTGTTCTTTATAATTATATTATTTTGTTATTCCTTTTACACTTTGTGACCCCCCACAATTTAATCGTGACAAATCGGTCCCTCAAAAATATAAATTTGTACAAAATCAGTCCCTCCATTTGTAATAATAAGGGACTGCTTTTACATAAAATAAGATTTCTGAAGAACTAATTTGTCCAATTCCTTGCGAGAGACAAAATTTCACAAAGTGTAAAGGTGAAAGATTGATTTGGTACTTCCCTCTTATTATAGGTATTATTATTATAGGATAAATTTGTATATAATATATATCCAATTAATATATTTAATTTATATTTTTCGTTATTTAGTTCTTATGTCATTGAATATATTCATTTATTATTTAATTACTAATGTATATTTAATTATTATATTTATTAAATTTTAAACATTTGAATATAAAAATAGAATTCAATATTCAATAGAAATAAAATATTCTAATAGTCTCAAGTTATTATTAGGGAATATTAATTATTATTATTATTAATTTATTGTTAATAATTATTAATATTAATATTTAATACTAATTCACTTATATTTATTTAGTTAATATACTAATTTAAATATTATAGACATTCAACTTAGTAAATAATTTAATAAATATGTATTTTAATAATTTAATATAATAAATAAAAAATTTCTTATATATATATATATATATATCTTTATTATACAGATCAATCCTATATATATTATTATTAGATTGACTAATGTACGTCATTAAACGTTCACTTGTGTGCTATGTAACTTCTCCACAATTTAATTGTGACAAATTAATTCCTCCCAAATTTAAATTTGTACAAAATCAATCCTCCAATTTGTAGAAATGAGGGATTAATTTTGCATAAAATAAGATTTTTGAAGGACTAATTCGTCACAATTTCTTGTAAGGGACCAAATTGTCACAAAGTATAAAGGTGGAAAACCAATTTTGTACTTCTCTCTTATTATATATATTATTATTATGTTAATTTTAAATTATTTTAATGTATAATTTACTAACTATTAAATCTATTAAATATTGCTAATTAATAATTTGTTAAACATATATGATATTAATACATATTATGTTAAATATATATAATTTTCTAATATAAATAAAATATATATTATGGTCAAAGAATGATAGGACTTGTAGTCACGAATTATTAATTCATATAATTATTATACTGATTATTACTATATTTATTATTATTATTATATAGACATTAGTACACAATTAAACAATCACTTTTGCACTTTGTAAGTGCCTCATAATTTAATTGTGATAAATTAGATTATGACAAACTTAAATTTGTACATAATTAGTCATTCCATTTGTAGTAACAAGAAACAAATTTTGTCTAAAATAGGATTTTTGATAGACTATCACAGTTTTTTGTTAGGGATCAAATTGTCAGAAAGTGTAAAAGTAAAGGACCAATTTGGTACTTTCCTCTTATTATATGTATTATTATTATGTTAATTTCGAATTATTTTTAATTTATAATTTAATAAAAATTTAATTTATTAAATATTGCTGATTAATTATTTGTTAAATATATATTTTATTAATACATATTATATCAAATAAAATTTATTAAATATATATAATTTACTAATATACATGAAATATATTGATTATATTAAGTAAAATTTCACAGCTCAAACAACGATCTTAAGTGACCATCTTGAGGGCTTGTCATCACGATGGTCAACAGAAATGGTCATGAAGTCACGGAACACAATATATAAAAATATATGTGGATATCATATATTAATATATGAAATATTACTAAAAAAATATAAATATGTTAAAAATATATAAAATATATATTAACAGATATTATTATATAGTAATTGTGATATTAAATCTATAAATATTTAATATATATTATTGTTATATTTTTATGTGAATTTATTCTACTATATATTTATTATATGTTAAATTTATATATAATAAATATCCAATTAATATATTTGATTTACATTTTTGATAATTTTTTTTTCATTAATTTAATGATTATATTTATCTATTATATAATTAATAATGTATATTTAATTATAAACATATCAATATTAAAAAAGAAATTTGATATTCAATAGAAATAAGCTATTCTAATATTCTCTAGTTATTATTATAGAATATTAATTATTATTAATGAATATATTACTTATTTAACAATTAATTATTAACTATTGATATTAATTTATAATACTATTTTATTTTATAAATTAGTTTATATATTTAATTATTATATTAATTTAAATATTATTGGCATTGAATTTATTAAATATATATCATTATTATACAGATTATTACTATCTATGTTGTTGTTATTATTATATTGACAAAAGTATGCAATTAAACAATTACTTTTGCATTTTGTTACTACCCCATAATTTAATTGTGACAAATTAATTTTTCACAAATTTTAATTTGTACATAATCAATCACTCTATTTGTAGTAACGAGGAACAGATTTTACATGAAAAAAAAAAATTTTAAAGGACTAATTTGCTACAATTACTTGTAAAGGACCAAATTGTCACAAAATATAAAGGTGGAGGACTAATTTGGTACTTTCCTCTTACTATATGTATTATTATTATGTTCATTTATAATTTACTGAAAAGTAAATCTATTAAATATTGCCGATTAATAAATTGATAAATATATGTTATTTTAATACATCTTATATTAAATATAATTTATTAAATATATATAATTTACTAATATACATAAAATATACAAAATATTAAGTATAATTTAACAACTCTAATGATAGGTCGTAAGTGATCATCCTTAGGGTTTTTTAGGGACAATCAAACAATGTTTATCATTAGGGTATGCAGTCACAACGGTCAATAAGGACCGTTCTGAAGTCATGAAACATAATCTATATTAACCAATATTATTATAAAATAATTGTGATATTAAATATATATATATATATATATATTTATATATTTAGAAATATATTTATTGTTATTTTTAATGTAAATTTAATCTATTTATATTTCTTAAATGATAAATTTATATATAATATATATCTGATTAATATATTTAATTTATATTTTTGATTATTCAGTTATCAATTTAATGAATATATTTATTGATTATTACTATATTATTATTATTATTATTATTATTATATAAAGAAATGTATGCAATTAAACCCTCACTTTTGCACTTTGTAACTCCCCTACAATTTAACTGTCACAAATTAGTCCTTCTTAAATTTAAATTTATACAAACTTAGTCCCCTAATTCATAGTGATGAGAAATTAATTTTGTATGAAATAAGATTTTTGCAGAACTAATTTGTCATAATTTCTTGTAAGGAACCAAATTGTCAGAAAGTATAAAGGTGGAGAACCAATTTGGCACTTCCCACTTAATATATTTATTATTATTATTTTAATTTTAATTTTTTAATTTATAATTTACTAAATACTAAATCTATAAAATATTGGTAATTAATAATCTGTTAAATATTGCTTATGATGGTCAACAAGGACCATCCTGAAGTCACGGAACATACTATATAAAAATATATTTAGATATCATATTTTAATATACAAAATATACATTAAATATTAGTAAAAAATATAAATATATTAATATATATATATATATATATAATATTAACCGATATTATTATATAATAATTGAGATACTGAATGTATAATTGATTATTCAGTTTTTAATTTAATGAATATATTTATTTGTCATCTAATTAATAATGTGTGTTTAATTATTATATTTATTTAATTATATACTATGAACATAAAAATAGAAGTTCAATATTCAATAGAAATAAAATATTCTAATATTCTCTAATTATTATTAAGGAATCTTAACTATTGTGAACTTGTTATTATTAATTATTAATATTAATTTATAATACTAATTTAATTGTATTAATTTTTAATATGTATTAAGTTATTATACTAATTTAACTATGATAGACATTCAATTTAATAAATAATTTGATAAACATATATTTCAATAATTTATTAAATATATATCATTATTATACAGATTATTACTATATATATATATATTATTAATATTATATAGACGAAAGTTCGCAATTAAACAATCACTTTCGCACTTTAAGACTCCTCTGCAAATTAATTGTGACAAATTAGTTATTCACAAATTAAAATTTATACAAAATCAGTTACTCCATTTGTAGAAATAAGGGATTGATTTTGCATGAAATATGATTTCTGCGAGACTAATTTGTTACAGTTCCTTGCAAGGGACCAAATTGTTACAAAATGTAAAGGTGGAGGACCAATTTTGTACTTCCTTATTATTATATGTATTTTTTTGAATGGTAGTTTTAAATTGTTTTTTGATTTATAATTTACTAAATATTAAATCTATTGAATATTGCTGGTTAATAATTTGTTAAATATATATAATTTACTAATATACATGAAATATACATATATATATATATATATTTATTAATTTGTTATAATTTGTACATAATTGTCACAAAGTGTAAAGTTATAGGACCAATTTGGTACTTTCTTCTTAATATATGTATTATTATTGTGTTAATTTTAAATTATTTATAATTTATAATTTAATAAATATTAAATAATTAAATATTACTGATTAATAATTTGTTAAATACTAAATATGATTTATTAAATATAAATAGTTTACTAATTTGCATGAAATATATATTAAGAAGCGCACCATCCCTATTCATCATTTCAAGATAAAACGGCAAGTCCATCTATGTCTCCCACATCCATGATCATTTTATATGGAAAGTCACTCCCACAGTGACTTCGAGGAACTCTCTCGTTCCTATGCCAGAAATACTCTTACAAAATATAAAAGATGGATGAAGCGCCAAGCCCAAAAAAAAACAATAGTTTTTGGACAAAGAAGAGGAAAAGAAAATCAAGACCTGCCATCCATCTTGCCATTTTAGATCCCACTGAAAGGACAGAGATCCTGACTGGAAGCCATGGGCTATTCGAAACCCTACTACAACTCCTTGTAGAGAAGAAATCCTGATGAAGTATTTGGAGGAAGTAGGCTGCTACTGTGAGCCACAAGAGATAGTTGCTAATGTGTCTCCTTATTTTGTTAAACCTCCACCAGCTTTCTGTACACCAGAGCTTATGGGATCTACACCAGCAAATGTCATACCTTGCATCATGTTCTCTCCACATTATCCGTCCTATGACGATATATTTCCACCTATAGAGAGGCACACTAACAATAACCAGGTTGTTACATGACTTTGTTATTTCTAACAAAGTCTCAACCTTAGGCAGTTATAAGCCAGTTCACCCTTTTAAAGAAGTGCTCAATTGGCATACCAAAAATGCTTCAGCACATAATCAAGTCCTCAAAAATATAGATTCTAAGTTGATCACCATGACTGCTTCGCATCAACAAGCACATTAGAGAGTAGATCAACTCTCCCTTCAGGTAGCAACTCCGTCTAGAGACACAAGAAAAAATCCAGACACTAGATCTAGAACTCCAAAGTTTTATTTTCATAATTACTTTGGCCCTAAGTTCAGTAAAAAAGAATCTGAGATCTGCTACCCCAAAGATCAGCTTGCCCAAATTGAAGCAAATATGAAATCTAAGCAACCTGTCCATACTCCATCTGTATATGACCCATTCATTCCACCTCCAGTCTACCAGACTAGTTACATGCCAACTGTCCAATATTCCTCTTATCCTTCTGATTCTGATTATGCCAATCATTTTAAAATGCACCCATCAAAATTTTAGAAAAGCCACACCAGGAACTCATCCTCCTCCGCCTATTAGATCTCCAAGACCACCACATTTGCCCAATTCTTACACTGCCACACCTTCATGTACCAAACCTATTCCTTTTAAAAGTCTTTCCATCAAAGATCCTTTGCAGACACCACCTCACACCTCACAACCACCTCCTGCTCCTTTAGAAGACCCAAAACAAAAACAACCCGTTTTCCCACCAGATCCTCCTCTAGTTGCTTTGGTCAAACCTTATGAGCAGTTCCCATTTGATCACTCATGTTCAGATTCTTGCTCTGAAGCTGATTCAGACACTCATGTGCCTATCACAGATTCTGATGATTCCGGACATCTTGCTGACATTTCAGCCTTGTATATGGTCAAACCCCATGACCACCGTAGTGATGATGAACACGATGAACCTTAACAGTCTTATGTTGTCAATAACGATTAAGATGGTGCCTCAGCAGTTGAACCTATTTCACATAATAAAACTCCTCCAAAACCTTCTAATGGTCCCTGGTTTACTTTTGATGATGTTCAACCCCACCAATGGAGGGATAAACTCCATGAATTTGGAGCATGGATAGACTTACAGATGTCTCGAGCTGATGTAATTTTATCTGATGTTATGATGTGAGCACAGATGGCAAGAGACACGGTGGTTTAAATAACGATTTGAATTTTCATCTGTCCCAATTACAAGACTGAGAGCCAAGAAGTTTAAGGAATCACTACAAATTTATGTGGGAAAGTTCTTAGAGAATGTAGAAGAAAATCACTTGGACGGGTTGGGCTTAGAGAATGAATCTCAATTTATTCATCTGAGTCATGTCCAGCCTAAATGAAAACCCAATTCGTTTGAGTTATGTCATTCAAAGTTGTTATTGAAATAAATATTTTGGACCTCATTATAACTAATTTGGGCCTAGGATGTATATGGTTATATATTGGGCTTCTATTTTCAATATCTGAAGTTATTTTAGCCTCATTTGACCTAACTTATTGAGGGCCCAAGGAACCATTACGAATTAGAGTTTTTTAGGAGGGGTTTGAAGTTTATAAAATGGCTTGAGTCTCAACTTTGTATAACATCAAGTTTCATTCTATCAAAGAAACATTTTAATTTCCCTTTTGGCTTGACCAGAGCTTTATAAGGGAGGATAGTCTGTCTTCTTTTATTACAACAAGAATTAATTCTTAGCAACGTGATCTTTTGAGGTGAATTTATTCTTGTTTTCAATCAACCTATCATTTTTATTTCCATTTGCATATGTTATTTGGGGGTTCAACAGGTTGGGAGTTTATTCCATTTCATGTTCTTGCCATAGTGTGTGTTTTAGGAGTTTCAGGTTCTTCATAACCTTGAGGTTCCACATCATATTATTCATGAGTTTGTTTCCTGATTTATTGGAACTCTCTGAGAATGGTTCCAGTCTCTTGGTGAATATTGACACTTTTAAGTTACTTCAGCTGGATAATCTAGCCTCCCTTCTGAGTGTTATACATAAAGAGTTTATCGGTGATTTTCAACTTATTGATAAGCAAAAAAGGCAAGAATATTTTGAGATGATGTGTTGTTCGTTAAAACAACATGATCTTGACAAACACATGAAACACATGATGGAAAGATATTATCTTCTTAATGGTTTCAATGACATCACTCTCAGGCATGTCTTCATTGCCTCTTTGCCAGAAGAACTTTAGCCATAATTAAACAGAGAGTTACAAGCACTCCACATGCCTATGACTGATATCTCTTAGAGAAATTTATCAACTTGCCTTGGCCACTCTTGATAAGCTTTGTGAGCAAGAGAAGATGTTTCACAGACTTCCTTCTGTCCTCACACTTTCAGAACAAAATGGCATCCTTTGCACTACTTTCAGAAAAGCTGACGAAAGAAATCTTGAAAGAGAAAGTCTGATACCTGTTATATTTGTAAGAAAAGGGGCATTTTGCTAAATAATGTCCTAACAAACCTAAGCAGACTGTTCAAATGATTGAGCAAATTGAGATGCAATTACCATTAGAGGACAAGGATCTTGAAGAAGTCATCTCCTAAGCAAAGTGAGCCTGATGAATATACCATTTTTTCTTGAATGGAAGTTGTATGAAGAAAGCTTCATTTTTCCACAAAGGGTAAGGATGCTGAAACTCTGAATGAGATTCTGGGCAATGAACAAGGAGTTGTTGTTTAACTTCTTTATAAGGAAGAGGAGTAGCATGCTACAAATATAGTTTAGGGATATCAGTGAATGCTTGAAATCTGTTAAGATAATGAATCCCTGTAGGCTCAAGCTGAAGTCTCTTAGCCTTTTGGAAAACATCCATTCTAATGAGGATAACTTTTCTGGTAATGTGACTACCAAGTACATGTGTCCACACAATACATTCTCGGAAGAATTTGATACCAATTCTGTGTTTGGCAATCAAAGAGACTGATTCAACCAACAAAGTCCAAATGGACATGTTAAGCATTCTACGTTAATAAGCATTTTGAGCAAAATTAGGGAAAAAACAGACTTGTCATAGACTATACCTTTAAACACATTTCTTGAAGATGATAAGTTTTCCATTCCTGACCTAGCTACTCAGAGAGCCCAACTATGGGGAGCCAAGTTATTCTCCAAGTTTGACTTGAAAGCAGGATTTTGGTAGCTTGGCATCCATCTTGATAAACGACACAAGAAAGCAAAAGCATTCCTGATGCCTAGTACCGATGGATTGTTATGCATTTTGGCATGAAATCTGTCCCATTTCTGTTAAACAGACTATGGCTGATGTCTTCAGGCCCATTAGGGATAATGTCTTGATCTACAGTGTTGACATCCTCTTATTCTCCAAAATAGAAACAAAACATTTGGAGTTATTAAACCAGTTTGAAGGCCTTGTTCAAAAATATGGTTTGATGCTTTCAGCTTGTAAGAGCCAATTGGCCCAATCTAGATTGATTTTTTGGGCATGTTATTTGAAAATAGTTGGTACAAGCCTGACCCACATCTTACGGAACAATTGACCCAATTTCCTGATAAAGACTTCTCTCTAAAACAATTCAACAATTCCTTGGACTTGTAAATTTTGTTAGAGACTTTATTTTTAAGTGCTCACAGTACACTAACCAATTGTCAAAACTTCTCCGAAAAGGAACACCATACTTGTGGGGGCCAAACCAAACTACAGCTGTCAAACCCTTGAAAGAAGTTACAAAAGATCCCACTCCTTTAAAGATTCATGGCCCACACTCCACTCCTACCTTGCAAACCAATGTTAGCAATTATTACTGGGAGGCCATCCTTATTGAGCAAGACAGAAAAAAGCAGTATTATTGCGGACATGCAAGCAACTCATATAAGCCTTCAGAAACCCATTACCACACCATGTATAAGAGATCTTAGCTGTCAAAAATGGAATCAAGAAAATTGAATTTCATCTGACACAGACATTTCATCATGGAAATGGTTCTTGAGTTAAAAAATAATATCATTCTAAATCCACAGCTGCCGCGTTGGCAAGCATGACTTTCTCATTATAAAGTTGTGTTAAGCATATCAAAGGAGTCACGAACCATTTCGCAAATCTTATGTCGAGACCAGAGCTAAACAATGTTTTCCCTTATCACACCCATAACCTCCATTCCCTTACTCCTCATGGTCCAGCCATATACTATCCCTATAAACAGACCAACCTCCACAAGAAAATCCTTTCCTTCTACTGTCCGAATTCTAACCTGACCCATTAAAGTCATGGAACTGGCCAAGTCCTCCTTGTTCTTTTTTCCTTTACTGTTACCTCCATGATATTCCCTTATCCCAATATTGCCAAATATTCCACCCAGACACCGCATTTCTAACTTTGTTTTGTTTAAATGCATCTGCCACTTCCCTAGTGGCAACAGCAGATTAATGACACAATCAAATTCATGGGCTTATTATGTCACCCTGATCTTTGTTCAACAGCACCATCCATATACATCATCTACAAGCCATACTAGAGACATGAAAATATATTACTTTATTCTCAGGAATGGAACACATTCCTTAGTTTTCAAAAGGATCATAAAACAATCCTAACATTATTAAAAAGGTTCATTAATGATTTAAGTCATTATCTCACCTCTAAATGTTGAATGCACTACTATGGGTTCATATTTTAGTGAATTTATTCTCACGATTTCCTGAAATAGATATCCCAGACAATGTCCAAGAAACATGATATGCTTCAAGGAAGTTCAGATTGAACAATCCCTGAACACAAGTAAATAAAAAGAAGAAAAGATAGAACAACTAATAATCTCGAATGATAAGTTTGCACGCCACACTCAAGAATACTAGCTTTGATTCGCCACACTCTAGAATAGAAGAGGGAGAGTGATAAGAATCGGGGATAATTTCGCCACTAAGTTTATGAAACTTAGATAAGAAATTCGCATATAAGAGGCTAAGCCAATTTTCAGAGTATTCAAGGTTCCATTTCTCATTGATAACTTCCATATTTATAGCCAAGAACAACCCTCATGGCATAAGTCCAAGATTTATCTAATTCTCACCTAATTTGGAAAAACATGCATAGAAATTCACCTAACATAGACTTTTCATCTAATGTAGATCACCTAACTTATCTAACTTAGACTTTCAAAGAAATATAGCTCACCTAACTTAGACTTTAACCAATACTTATCACATGCATTCATCACATGCATAATTGACTTTTCATAATTTATTCATTATAACACATGATCAAATTGGCACACTTGAACTTGGGCTCCATATAGAAATTGGGCTTGGATCCTAAATGGGCTGATTCCATTTTGACTTGTTGGACAACCATGGCCTGAATCTTCTTAGCCATAGAACGTGTAATCGGCCCAGATGGAACTCCTTGGCCTAAGTTAGCCTCTTGTTCAACTTGAGGCTCATCAAAACATCTCCAGTCATTCTGATGAGCCTCAAGTTTAACAAGAGGCTAACTTAGGCCAAGGAGCTCCATCTGGGCCGATTACACATTCTATGGCTTAGAAGATTCAGGCCATGGTTGTCCAACAATTCAAAATGGAATCAGCCCATTTAGGATCCAAGCCCAATTTCTATACGGAGCCCAAGTTCGAGTGGGCTAATTTGATCATGTGCTATAATGAATAAATTATGAAAATTCAATTATACATGTAATGAATGCATGTGATGAAAGTTGAAATAAGTATTAGTTAAAGTCTAAATTAGGTGAGCTATATTTCTTTGAAAGTCTAAGTTAGATAAGTTAGGTGATCTACATTAGATGAAAAGTCTATATTAGGTGAATTTCTATGCATGTTTTTCCAAATTATGTGTGAATTAAATAAATCTTAGACTTATGCCATGAGGGTTGTTCTTGGCTATAAATATGGAAGTTATCAATAAGAAATGCAACCTTGAATGTTCTGAAAATTGGCTTAGCCTCCTATATACGAATTTCTTATCTAAGTTTTCTAAACTTAGTGGCAAAATTATCCCCGATTCTTATCACTCTCCCTCTTCTACTCTAGAGTGTGGCGAATCAAACCTAGTATTCTTGAGTGTGGTGTGCAAACTTATCATCCGAGATTGCTAGTTGTTCTATCTTTTTTTTTTTTTTTTTATTTACTTGTGTTCAGGGATTGTTCAATCTGAACTTCCTTGAAGCATATCACATTCCCTCCAGCAATCCCCATGTGTCATTGCAAAAGCAACTATGAATCAAACCTCCTCCTTCACAGGATCAACCATCGGAATCAGGACTATTCACTTCCCTCATACCACATGAGCTTGATGAACAAGAAATCCGGGACCAAGAAGAACAGGACTATTATGAAAATCTTTTTAATATACCTAAATTTCAAGATTCACAAGATCCGTATGATCAAAATCTATGATTACTAAGTTATGACATCTCTCTCTGAGTCAGAGCCTATCTTAAGTCAGAATAAAGATTAGTGTGTTGTCTTGTCATTTTAAATTTTCTTGTCATTTTGTGCATGCTGTCAGTAAGGATGATTCGTCACCTCTGCTTTTGCTTTTCGTTTTGCCTTTGTCGATTGAATTATTGTATCTTATCTCTTTGGTTTGGCATTGGTGTCTTGCTCTGTCTACGTAAGAAGCCTTCGTCTTTCAGTTTAGGCAGTCAAAGTCCCTATCATTTTCCCTCAATAATATAACCAAGCATTTTCCGTGAATTCTCTCTAAGCCTCTTCCATTTCTCACTCGAGAGATCAAAGTATGCTTTGCGTTTGCCAATGATGAGGATCCTGCTATCAGAAAGCTGTCTTACCCATGATTCATAATGAGAGCTATGTATGTAATATATTTGGAATAGCTCACATCTCCTGAATGGACACAAAGGATTTAGCTTCATAGAATCATAAAAGTGGCCTTGAGGTTTAGTAGCTCAGGAAGTGGCATTTGATTCATCAGCCTTACCTTGGTTCTATGATTACTAAGTTATGACATCTTTATATAGAGATGTAAGCCCTTGCATTTATGTTATAACTCTTGGATCTATATATCAGCTGAAAATCCATAATTGCGAGACTACTGGTTCTAAGAGATCTATTTCAAATATGTGTTCTTGGTCTGACAACGCCATGTACGGGAATTCTACCCCTGTAAAAAAAATACAAAAATATAAATATAAAATTATATAATACACATTAGCCAATATTATTACATAAAAATTGTGATATTAAATATATAAATATTTAATATATATTTATTGTTATGTTTTAACATAAATTCATTTATATTATATGCTTATTATGTCATATTTTATATTTCTAATATGACAAATTTGTATGTAATATATATCCAAGTAATATGTTTAACTTATATTTTTTAATTATTTAGTTATTAATTTAATGAATAGAAGAGAGAGAGTGATAAGAATCAAGAATAATTTCGTCACTAAGTTTAGAAAACTTAGATAAGAAATTAGCATATAAGAGGCTAAGCCAATTTTTATAGCATTCAAGGTTGTATTTCTCATTAATAAGTCATGTATTTATAGCCAAGAACAATTGAAAAATTATATGTGAATTTCTTATCTAAGTTTTTTAAACTTAGTGGCAAAATTATCCCCGATTCATATCACTCTCTCTTTTCTATTCTACAGTGTGGTGAATCAAAACTTAGTATTATTAAATGTGATATGCAAACTTATCATTCAAGATTGCTAGTTGTTCTGTTTTTTCTTTTTCATTTATTTGTGTTTTGAGATTGTTCAATTTGAGCATCCTCGAAGCATATCATCTGAAAATTCAACTGTAGCCAACTCACCTTCTTCTCCTCAGAATAATTGTGGCACGCAAAATAACATTTCAACCTTCTTCTCCCATTCAAGATAAGTTTCAGCATCATTCTTATTACCTTTAAATAGAAGAATGCTCATCTTGATAGCATTGAGATTGTTATCATTTCTTTCAATTCATACCTCCCTTGTTCTCACAGAGTTTGCATCATCACAATGGATTCTCCTTCAACAATTGGAAGCCTTCAGGTAGGTCTTGACATACTTGAAGATTCTAAATTATCCAACCACATGTTTAAAGGCTTGAACTGGTCTTGACAATTCTTGTGGTAGGCTACCAACTCCAACATTCAGTCATTAGAAGTCTTTAAAATATGCTTTCACTTTTGACTTCTGTACAATAAACTCAACACTTTCAGATTTTTTTTTCTTTTTGAATTTTCGTTTTTCCCAATGAAGATAAGAATACTGGACAAAATCAAAGGCAAATTCTCTGATGAACAAAGAGTGATAGTAGATGAACAAAATATACTAAAACAGAATAAGCAGACACTGATTCTTTTTTTTTTTTTTTTTTTCCAGAGTCTCTAAGATGCAATCAAGAAAATAAGATTATAGAAGCAAAATCACATGGCAATACACTGATGGACAGAAATTAGTAACAGATGAAACAAAATAGAATGAACAAAGATTGATAATTTTTTTTTTTTTGAAATTCTGAACAAGAAGGTTAAGAATAACAAACAAACAAGATAAATAAGAATTTACCCCTGTCCAAGCTCTGATACCAAATGATGCGAAACCTCAAGGTCATGAAGAATTTGAAACTACTAGAACATACACTATGGCAATAACATGAAATGGAATGAATCTCCAACCTATCAAACTCCCAAATGACAGATGCAAATGGAAACACAAATAATAGGTTAATTAGAAACAAGAATAAATTCACCTCAAGATATCACCTTACTAAGAATTAATTCTTGTTGCAATAGAAGAAGACAAGTTATCATTTCCTAGAGAACCCAGGAAGGAAACTAAAATGTGTTTTTTTTTTTTTTATAGAATAAAACTTGATGTCTTACAAGGTTGAGACTCAAGCCTTTTCATAAGCTTCAGACCCCCTTAAGAAACCCTAATTCGTAATGCTTCCTTGGACCCTTAATTAGTTAGGTCAAATAATGCCAAAATAACTTCAAACATTGAAAATACAAGCCCAATACATAACCATATACATCCTAGGCCCAAATTAGTTACAATGAGATCCAAAATATTTATTTCAGTAACAACAATTCTGAATGACATAACTCAAATGAATTGGGAGTTTATTTGGGCTGGACATGACTCAGATGAATGAATTGGGATTTCTTCTTTAAGCCCAAGCCGTCCAAGTGATTTTCTTCTGCATTCTTTAAAAATTTTCCCACATAAATTTGTAGTGATTCCTTTAACTTCTTAGCTTTCAGTCTTGTAATTGGGCCCAGAGGAAAATTCAGATCGTTATTCAAGCCAGTACGCCTCTTGTCATCTATGCTCACATAAGCTGTACTCATTCTTTACATAAAAAGAATGACAAACCTGAATCAGGATTAGATAATTAAAAAAAAAAAAAACACGCAAGATCTAATGTTCACTATACTTACAATTTATGACACTAAGTATCATACGATTAAGCTAATTACCATGCATAACTCGGAATTGAAAGAGCACAGAGTGCCAATCACTGTCCTGAGGTTATATGCATAGTGTAAATCAACACAATCAAAACACAACTAAGTGTCTAGCAACAAACAAATTGTAAATCATGATTTTTTAAATGTTAAACAAATTAACATTTGTTAATCATGTTAAACTAATTAACACAATAATAAATCAATTATGTAATGCTAAACTAATTATCATTCATTAATAAACATGTTAAACTAATCAACATATTTAATATATGCATTTAATGCTTTAACAAATAGTAGATCCTGTACATGGCATTGTTAGACCAAGAATATAGATCTAAAACAGATTTCTTAGTACCAGTAGCCCACAGTTCAGGATTTCCAGCTGATATATGAATCCAAAGAGTTATAATATAAGTCTAAGGGCTTATGCATGTTAAAGCATGTTAAAGAAATTAACACTATTAACTAAATAATATTAAGCTAATTAACATTATATTTTTAAATTTTCTATTGGAAGAAAATTGACAAAACAATTTAATAAAAACAATGTTAAGCTAATTAACAAAATGACAAGTAATCACATATTACTTGATTGAAATTTATTAGGATATAAAAAATTAATTTTTCACCAAAAATTAATTGCACTTTTTTGGGGCACAATTTATATTTCTGAATATATCTAGATATTTATTAATTAGGGATTTAACAATTATGCCTCTAATTTATTATTTTTTAAATGAGCCACATGACCAATTTAAATAAACTCTTACAAGACCCAAAACTCCTTCCAAAAAAAATTTAAAAGGCCCACCTTAAAAAACTCTTCTAAGAATATAAGCCCCAAAATTCCTTAAAAAAATGAATGGCAAAAAAAAAAACTCTTTTAAAAGTCCATTTCTTCTTCAAAAATTTTTAAAGGCCCAAAACAAAATTTTTAATAATGAGCCCATATCAGAACCCTATTAACCCATTTACCTTAAAAATTTTAGGTTTCAGATCCCAAAAAAAAGTTTAGGGTTTCTGAAAAATCTTCTTTTAAATTTTCGAAAATTTTTTTTAAACATCCAAAAGATCAGAAACCCTAATTTCTTCTTCCTCTTCTTCCCCCTTCTCCTTGCCGCCGCCACTAGCCCTATTGCTGCCACTCGTAGGCGCCGACGACGTTACCTTTACTGACGAGGTGGTCGGCGTTGTTGACAGCAACGAAAGCCGAGGAGAGGATGCGATTTGGGGCTTTCGTCCAACCCCTTCGTTTGCATCCTATGCCAGCATGGAGGTCACCGGCGGCTATGGTCGTCTTCAATGGGAGTGTTGCCTGCAAGCCACTGCCGCTGGCGATGATGAGAGAAGGTAACCTCACCCACCCTCTCAATTGAAACAAAGGAGGCGATGGATCTCTACAAGAGGCTGCGATTGTTTGTCAGGGGCTGCCATCGAGGGAAAGCCTTCATTTTCTGGCTAGGGGGTGCCAGAGATGTGGTCAGTGGCGGTTTCCCACCGTCGCTGGCAGCACTGATGAAAAAATTTCAATTTTTTTTTTTTTTAATTTTGAAACCCTAATTTAAGAAATCTGGGTAGGAGTGGATGTGATATGCTTCAAGGAAGTTCAAATTGAACAATCCCAAAACACAAATGGAAAAAATTAAAAAAAAAAAAAAGATAGAAAAACTAGCAATCTCGAATGATAAGTTTGCATACCACACTCAACAATACTAGGTTTGATTCGCTATACTCTATAGAAGGACTTAGATGAGAAATTTGCATATAGGAGGCTACGACAATTTTCAAAGCATTCAAGGTTATATTTCTTATTGATAACTTCATTATTTATAGCTAAGAACACTCTCATGTCATAAGTCTAAGATTCATCTAATTATCACTTAATTTAGAAAAACATGCATAGAAATACACCTAACATATACTTTTCATCTACTGTAGCTTACCTAACTTAGATTTTCAAAGAAATATAGCTTATCTAACTTAGACTTTAACTAATACTTATTTCAACTTTAATCACATGCATAATTGACTTTTCACAATTTATTCATTATAGCACATGATCAAATTGCCCTACTCGAACTTGGGCTCCATATAGAAGTTGCACTTGGATCTTAAATGGTCTGATTCCATTTTGAGTTGCTGGACAACTATGGCCCGAATTTTTTTGACCATAGAACATGTAATCGCCCAAGATGGAAGGCCTTGGCTTTAAGTCAGCCTCTTGTTTAACATGAGGCTCACCTTTGATGGAATTAGTCAAGTGCACTAAAATAGTACTGAAATTTTGCTCAAATTGTCTACAAAAGGATGTTAATTTGTAAAAACTTCTCACCTTAGAAATGTTTGTAGGAGTAGGCCACTCCTTGATAGCTCTAATTTTCTCCAGATCAACTTTAAATCCATGCCAACTAATCACAGACCCAAGAAAAACAATTCGGTCTTGGCAGAATTGGCACTTTTTGAGATTGCCAATTAATTGTTCTTTTCACAATACATCAAAAACCCTCCTTAGGTGCTCTCCATGCTCTTCCTAATATTTACTATAAATAAAAATGTTATCAAAATAAACCATAACAAAATCCCCAATAAAATTTCGTAAGACATAATTCATCAAATGCATGAAGGTGCTTGGGGCATTTGACAAACCAAATGGCATAACCATCTATTTATACAACCTATGCTTTGTCTTGAAAGTTGTTTTCCATTCATCCCTTTCCTTCATTCAAATCTAATGATACCTGTTCCTGAGATCAATCTTCGAAAGGATTGTAGAGCCATGTAGCTCGTCAAGTATGTCATCAAGCCTAAGGATAGGATACCGATACTACATGCATCCTCATAGTTCCATCCTTCTGTGGCACTAACAAAGCTGGTACTAAACAAAGGTTCATTGACTCTCTCACAAAGCTTTTTTCTAGTAACTCATTTACTTGATGTTGTAACTCCTTGGACTCATATGAATTACACCGGTAAGCCGGTCTATTGAACAAAACAGCACCTGGAATGAGATCAATTTGATGCTCAATCCCTCTAACTGGCGATAATCCCTTCGACATCTCATCTGGACACAAGTCAGCGAATTCTTTTACTAACTTTTCAATCAGCGGAGGTATGGAACCTACCTCTGTTGGCATTGCTTCCTTCACTATTAGCATCAATATTGGATTAGTTGAATGCAAAGGTCTCCCAGCTTCTCCTTTAGTTGCAAATAAGTTCTCCTTTTTCTTTTACTTCTTTGCTAACTGATCAACTTGTTGAGGACTAAGAAGTGCTAGGACAATCTTCTCCCATTCTTGGTAACAGAATAAGTGTTTTTGAACCCATCATGAATGACTCTACTATCATATAGCCAAGGTCTTTCTAGAAACCACATCACATACAAGTTCAAAACGATTTATCTTCAAATCCAAGCTTACATTATCATCCAAGTATAACGTCATATCTTCAAATCCAAGTTTGCATAATTTTGCTGTAGGAGTTGATTGTAGCTGCAGATTATTTCAATGATTCTTATTTTATTGACCGTCGTGAAGTCAAATTATACTTAATATAATATATATATATATATATATATTTCATGTAAATTAGTAAATTATATATATATATATATATATTCAATTATATTTAATACAATAAATATTTAACAACTGATTATTCAGCAATATTTAATAGATTTAATATTTCGTAAGTTGTAAATTAAAAACAAATTAAAATTAATGTAATAATAACACATATTATTAAGAGGGAAGTACCAAATAAGTCTTTCATCTTTACATTTTGTGACAATTTGGTTTTTCATAAGAAACTGTGACAAATTAATCTCGTAAAAATCTTGTTTCAAGTAAATCAGTTCATCATTACTACAATTGGAAAGACTGATTTGGACAAATTTAAATTTGAGATGACTAATTTGTCGCAATTAAATTGTGGGGAAGTCACAAAGTGTAAATGTGAAGATTTAATTATGTACTTTTGTCTATATAATAATAATACATTTTGTCATAGTCTATATAATGACGATACATATTTGGTAAATTATTTATTTATTATATTAAGTTATTAAAATATATATTTATTAAATTCAATGTCTATAGTAATTAAATACATACTACAAATTAATGTAATTAAATTAGTATTATAAATTAATATTAATATGTAAGAATAAATTAATCATTTAATAACTAATATATTCAATAACAATAATTAATATTATGAAATAATCATTAGAGAATATTAAAGTATTTTATTTCTATTGAATATTGAATTTCTATTTTTCTATTCATATATTTATAATTTAATAAACAATTTAATTGAATATACATTAGTAATTAAATAATAAAAGATATTCATTAAATTAATAACTAATTAATTAAAAATATAAGTTAAATATCTTAATTGGATATGTATTGCATACAGATTTATCTTATGAGAAATAAAGAATATGATATAATAAACGTATAATATAAATAATTTATATATAAATATAAAGATAAATATATATTAAATACCTATATATTTAATATCACAATTTTTATATAATAATATCGGCTAATATTTTATATATATATATATATATATTACTCATATTTAATATTTTTTGTATTAATATATGATATCTAAATATATTTGTATATATTATATTCCTTAACTTCAGCACGGTCACTTATAACTGTCGCCAAGGCTGTTAAATTATACTTAATATAATATATATAATTCATGTATATTAGTAAGTTATATATATTTAATAAATTATAAAAAATATGATATGTATTAATATAATACACATATAACAAATTATTAATAAGTAATATTTAATAGATTTAATATTTAGTAAATTATAAATTAAAAAAATTTAAAATTAACATAACAATAATACATATAATAAAAGGGAAGTACCAAATTGATCTCCCACCTTTGTACTTTGTAACAATTTGGTCTCTCACAAGCAACGTTGACAAATTGATCCCGCCAAAATCTTTAATTCAGGCAAATCAGCCCCTCATTACTACAAATGAAGAGACTGATCTTGTACAAATTAAAATATGAGAAGGACTAATTTGTCACAATCAAATTGTGGGGGAGTCACAAAGTACAAAAGTGAAAGCTTAATTGTGTGCTTTTGTCTATATAATTATAATATATACAATATTAATATGTATAATACGATATATTTAATAAATTTTTTATTTCTTATATTAAGTTATTAAAATATATATTTATTCAATTCGATGACTATAATATTTAGATTAATAAAATTATTTAATACATGTTATAAAGAAATTTAAAAATTAATAATAAATTAATCATTGAATAACTAATATATTCAACAAAGATAATTAATATTCTGTAATAATAATTAGAGAATATTAGATTATTTTGTTTTTATTGAATATTGAATTTCTATATTTATATTATTATGTTTATAATTAAATAATCAACAAATATATTCAATAAAATCATAACTGAATAATCAGCAATATAAATTGATACTTTAGTTGGACATATATTTCACGCAAAATACTAAACTATTTATATTTAATAAATCATATTTAATGTAATAAATATGTTACAAATTATTAATCAGCAATATTTAATATATTTAATATTTAGTAAATTATAAATTAAAAATGATTTAAAATAAACATAATAATAATACATAGAACAAGAGAGAAGTACCCAACTTTACACTTTGTGACAATTTGGCCCATCACAGTGAACTGTGACAAATTAGTCTCTCATTGCTCTAATTAGAGGGACCAATTTTGCCAGAAATTAAATTCAAGAGGGACTAATTCGTCACAATTAAATTTTGGGGAGTCACAAAGTGCAAATGTGAGGTTTTAATTTTGTACTTTTGTCTATAAACTAATAATATATATAGTAATAGTCTGTATGACAATGATACATTTTTGATAAATTATTTATATATTTATTATATGAAATTATTAAAATATATATTTATTAAATTCAAAGTCTATAATATTTTAAATTAATATAATAATTAAATACATATTATAAATTAATGTAATTAAATTAGTATTATAAATTAATATTAATATGCAAGAATAGAATAATCATTTAATAACTAATATATTCAGTAACAAAAATTAATATTCTGTAATAATCATTAGAGAATATTAGGGTACTTTATTTCCATTGAATATTGAATTTCTATTTTCCTATTCATATATTTATAAATAAATAAATTGAATATACATAAGTAATTAATAATAAATGAATTTATTCATTAAATTAACAACGAAATAATTAAATATATAAGTTGAATATATTAATAGGATATAAATTACAAACAAATTTATTATATAAGAAATATAAAACATGACATAATAAACATATAATATAAATAAATTTATGAAAAATATTAAATAAATATATATTACATATTTATATATTTAATATCACAATTTTTATATAATAATAACGGCTGATTTTATATATATATATATATATATTTCTTTTTTTTTTATATAGATATTTAGTATATATTTCATATATCAACATATGAAATCTAAATATATTATTATTTATTATATTCCTTAACTTCAGGACGGTCCAGTTAACTGCCGTGAAGACAAGCCCTAACGACGTAACTTATGATCGTTGTTAGAGCAGTTAAATTATACATAATATAACATATATATTTCATGCATATTAGTAAGATTTATATATTTAATAAATTATAATAAATATGATATATATTAATATAATACACATTTAACAAATTATTATTAAGAAATATTTAATAGATTTAATATCTAGTAAATTATAAATTAAAAACAATTTAAAATTAACATAATAATAATACATAGAACAAGAGGGAAGTACAAAATTGGTACCCCAGGTTTACAGTTTGTGACAAATTGGCCCATCGCAGTGAACTGTGACAAATTAGTCCCTCATTACTCCAATTGGAGGGACTGATTTAGTCGAAAATTAAATTTATGAGGGACTAATTCATCACAATTAAATTCTGGGGAGTCACAAAGTGCAAATGTGAGTTTTTAATTTCTTACTTTTGTCCTTATACTAATAATATATATAGTAATAGTCTGTATGACAGTGTTACATATTTGATAAATTATTTATATATTTATTCTATTAAATTATTAAAATATATATTTATTATATTCAATGACTATAATATTAAGATTAATAAAATTATTTAATACACGTTATAATAAAATTTACAAATTAATATTAATAATTAATAATAAATTAATCATTGAATAATTAATACATTCAATAATGATAATGAATATTTCGCAATAATAATTATAGAACATTAGAATATTTTATTACTATTGAATATTGAATTTCTATCTTTATATTCCTACGCTTATAATTAAATATTCAATTAATATATTTAATAAAATCATAACGGAATAATCAGCAATATAAATTAATACTTTAGTTGGACGTATATTTCAAGCAAAATACTAAACTATTTATATTTAATAAATCATATTTAATGTAATAAATATTTAACAAATTATTAATCAGCAATATTTAATATATATAATATGCAATAAATTATAAATTAAAAATGATTTATAATTATCGTAATAATAATAATACATAGAACAAGGGGGAAGTACAAAATTGGTACCTCAGCTTTACACTTTGTGACAATTTGGCCCATCGCAGTGAACTGTGACATATTAGTCTTTCATTACTCTAATTAGAGGGACTGATTTTGCCAAAAATTAAATTCATGAGGGACTAATTCGTCACAATTAAATTCTGAGGAGTCACAAAGTGCAAATGTGAGGTTTTAATTTTGTACTTTTGTCCATAAACTAGTAATATATATTGTAATAGTCTGTATAACAATGATACATATTCAATAAATTATTTATATATTTATTGTGTTAAATTATTAGAATATATATTTATTATATTCGATGTCTATAATATTTAGATTAATAAAATTATTTAATACATGTTGTAATGAAATATACAAATTAATATTATTAATTAGTAATAAATTAATCATTGAATAACTAATACATTCAATAACAATAATTAATATTCCGCAATAATAGGTTGAGAATATTAGAATATTTTATTATTATTGAATATTGAATCTCTATATTTATATTATTTTGTTTATAATTAAATATTCAATAAATATATTCTGTAAAATCATAACAAAATAATCAGCAATATAAATTAATACTTTAGTTAGATGTGTATTTCATTGAAAATACTAAACTATTTATATTTAATAAATCATATTTAATGTAATAAATATTTAACAAATTATTAATTAGCAATATTTAATATATTTAATATGCAATAAATTATAAATTAAAAATAATTTATAATTAACGTAATAATAATAATACATAGAACAATGGGGAAGTACAAAATTGGTACTCTAGCTTTATATTTTGTGACAATTTGGGCATTGCAATGAATTGTGACAAATTAGTGCCTCATTACTATAATTGGATGGACTATTCATCACAATTAAATTTCTCATCACAATTAAATTTCGGGAGGTCACAAAGTGCAAATGTGGGGTTTTAATTCCATACTTTTGTCTATAAACTAATAATATATATATAGTAATAGTCTGTGTGACAATGACACATATTTGATAAATTATTTATTAACTATATTATATTATTAAAATTCATGTTTATTAAATTCAAAGTCTATAATATTTAAATTAATATAATAATTACATACATATTATAAATTAACGTAATTAGATTAGTATTATGAATTAATATTAATATGTTAGTTTCGTAACCGACCTTTCAGCGAAATAGGTACAAAGTTATTTAAATTGATTCCTAAAATGAATATTGAAAACCAATTTATTGGGAGTCACCCCCAAAATTTTTAATGGTAAACTTTGGAAAAGCAATTTAAAACAAAAAGAAAAGGTAAAACGGTCTGCAAAATCAAAGATGGGTCAGGAGTCTATTTGAGTGTGGGAAACGTGTTAGGCACCCCACAGCACCCGTCCATAAGGACGGTTATCTTAATCTACTCAGTTGAAATAGAATATGACCTTAAATTTATCTAAATTACCCTTAAATTTGATTTGTGTGAATTTATAACAACCTAATTAATTTAGTTCTCTTGATCTCTTCATTTTTCCTCTTTTTAATTTTTGTTTATTTTTGGAATTTTAACCTTTATTTTTGAAATTTAAATGAAGTGACAATGGGAAAAGATTTTAGGATTTTTGAGAGTTTATATTGTCTGGAATTGATGTAAAATTATAAAGAATTTTTTTTGAATTTCTGAATTTATTTATTTTAATTTATTGTCGAAATTGGAATGAAATTACAATGGAAAACCATTTTTTGGGATTTTTGAATTTATGTTTTTTTTATTTTTGGGTTTTTGTTTTAATTTTGAAATTGAGATCCTAATGACTAGCATTTCTTAGGATTTTTATTATGAATAACAGGAAAAATAAACTCCTCTTGTTTATATATATATATATATATATTGGAATTTGTTTTATCCTTATATATATTTTTAGAATAGGTATTAAATTTCAAGGTTTGAGGAGACTAAGAATCTCACACTGTCTCTACTACTTTATTCATAAGCACTTAAAGAGATTAGGATCTCACTCAGCGATTGTTAAAGCGAGAAGGTAGATTATTATTCCACCGACTCCAAAATTTTGGTTTTGAAGTTTTGCTGAATTAAATCTTGTCTATTTCAAAGCCTAAGGAGATTAATAGAACTCTCACATGGCTTTGTGAAAAAAAAAAATAGGACAAGATAATAATACTAACGGTGATAAAAATAAAACAAAAACAAAAACAAAAACAACTAAAAGGTAATAAATACTAAATAAATATTAAAGGAACACTCCCCGAGAAATGAAAGAGCTGTCACCTCCTATGCATTCATATACTCCAATATATCTATGTCTCTATATATATACACACATTAAAAAAAAATGATAACATGAAGAAAAAAAAGGTGCATCAAAGAAAGAAAACATCCCTATCAGAAGACTGTGCATGCACCCATACAAATATATTCATATATCTATCTATGTTTATATATGCACACACACATAAACACACACACACACACACACACACACATATACAATGGAAGGAGAGAAAAAATAGCATCAGGAAGGACAAGTTCCCCTACACCACATGCATGCGTACATGGGTATTCATATATATATATATATATATATATATATCTATATATGCACAGACATATTCATATATCTATATACACACATATACACACACCTATATATACATATATATATATATATATATATATACATATAAGAATGGAAGGAGAGAGAAAAATGCATTAGAAAAGACAAAGAGCCCACCCCACACCACATGCATGCACTCACATGGGTATTCATATATCTATATATATATATATATATATATCTACATACATATTCACACACCCAGATGTGTGTGTATATATATATATATATACATCCATACACACACACCTATATATATATATATAACAATGGAAGGAGGGAGAAAAATGCCTCAAGAAAGAGAAAAAGCCCCCCACGTCACATGCATGCACTCATATGGGTATTCACATATCTATATATATATATATATATATATCCATCCATATACACACACCCATATGTGTATATATATATATATATATATATATATGACCATGATGAGGGAAGAGAAAATGCATAAGCTTTTAACCACATTTGACAGTGGGAATGAAGTCACTGTGCAGCAGATTTGGAGTGTCCTCGGACAGCAAAACGAAACAAATATCATCCTCATTTCAAGTATGTTTGAACAGCTAAAACTAAGGTATTAAGCAGCCAATAGGCAGTAAAATTTGACAAAAAAATGCAGTGAGTGATGCAACTAAATTCCAACGCACCTTATGACAGTGAAATGGAGGATGATGAAGCACTGTCAATCCTTGTTCTTCCTCTGTTAACCCCTGTTTTGAGAGTGCAAAACAGAGGCACCAATCCTCTCTTCCCTTCTCTTCTCCTTCTCTTCCTTCTCTTCTTCTCGGTCCGTGGCTTCTTCATTCCACCTCCCTTCTCCTGCTCTTATCTCGGTCTGTCACTGCTCTTGGTTCCTTGGTGCTCTCGTCTGTCGCTGCAGCTCAGTTTCTCGGTGCTCTCAGTTCTTTGGTGCTCTCGGTCCGTCATTGCCGCTCGGTTTCTTGGTGCACTCAATTCCTTAGGGCTCTCAGTTCTTCGTTGCTCACGGTCCATTGCTGCAGCTCCATTTCTCTCCCTCTGCAACTTGGTTTTGTCTTTACTCTCCTGCAGCTCAGTCTTCTTCTCTCGTTTTGTCCTCCCCCCTTATTAAGAAAAAGCACACTTTTTATCCTTTGGTCCTCTCCATACTACATGCTAATTCCTGACTTTCTACCCTGCACATTGTGGCTAAGCATGATCCTTTCTCCCTTTTGGTGTAAGTTCTGCATGCAAGGAGTAGAAGAAGTTTGACTAATCCTTTTTGCTACTATCCTTCCTTTAGGCATAGCAGATGGAAGTATCACAAAGTTAGCATCTTGCCATTTTGGTGCTTTTTTTCTCTGGGTTTGCAGTGTGGGGAGTAGCATCTTTCCTATAAAGAGATAATGCTCCAGACCCTACCTTTCCACTCTTTGTCTCTTCTCCTCATGTATATATGCATTAAAACTCCAATTTTCGGTCCTCCTCCTCTTCCGCCCCCTCCTGCTTTTTTTTTTTTTTGTTTTAAAATCATTTTGTTCTTTGTACTTTAACTTTAATTTCTTCAATTTCATCATTAAAATTTTCATGATTTTTGCTTTCATTTATTATTATGAATTATCATATTTTTGGATTTTTATTTTTCTTGTCTCAAAATCCCCTTATTGTTTATTTTCAATTTCAAGTTATCTCCGATTGCGAATGTCACTCGAGTTTTGGTCATTTTTAATTTTCCTATTTGCTTAATTATTAATTGATTGGTGAATTAATCATATAATTGGGGATGAAGTGTTCATAGTTGCCCCTCTTTGTTTGGCTCTTCGGTTAGGGAAGCAAATATTGTGAAGACATGACATAACTTAAGAGTAAGAAAGACGTGAACGTACCATTCCTCATGCTTAGAGAAAACAAATGTAAATTAGCGCCTGGATAGGACAGAGAGTTACCTGGATATGATGTATGACTTTTGACAGAAACGTAAATTGTCTGGATACGATGTAAGACTTTTGATAGAAATGAAAATTGCCTTGGACACAATACAGAACTTTTAACATAAATGTAAATTGCTTGGACACGATACAAGATTTTTGACAGAAATGTAAATTGCCCTGAACACGATGTAGGACTTTTGATAGAAATGTAAATTGCCCTGAACATGATGCAGGACTTTACATTGATTTGAAGAGATATACTTACCTTGCATGGAACATGCTATCACGCAGCGCAATGCATGCACCTATGTGAGATGTATACCATCGTGCTTAGATTGTAGCTTGATTCAGCTGCTTACTAAGTTCGTTATCTTTATGACCATAGTGTTCCCTAGAAGTGAAATAGATCCAAATTCCGCCAAATTTTTGTCCTCGACATTTGAATCGTTATCTTGTGAAACTTCAAGATGACTTTTCTTGAACAATAAAAATACTTGTGCTAAGGAGGGGTGTAACCCTTTTGGAAACACCTTTTAGTCATCTGTTAGATGTGATACAACATGTGTATGTGAACTAAATGCATGTGCATATGAATTCTGTACATGGGGTGGATGCACGGACGAGATATATGATGGACGTGGAGAATCATGTATGTATAAGATATTTGAGTTTTTGAAGGATAATGAAAATTTTGTTTGCTTTAATATATTTCCAAAATGATGTTTATACCTTGGGAGTTAGAAATAAGAGAACGCTATGCAAGTGTAGACTTTCTTCCTTTTGCTTTCGAAACTGGAGGGGTGACATATTAAGTTATGGTTTATGCTGGTTGGAAAGAAAACCATAGAGCCCAGATTGAGAGAATTGTCTAACCAAGCTTCTTTTGTCATGACCTTTAATTCTTCGTTTCCACAGTCAATGATCCGCATAACTTTATCTTTTCGGGCCAACATCTAGCAGGCTTAGTTTCCTTTCCTTATGGTAGATCAGAAAACATTGAAAATGCTTCAATCTCATTTTACAAAGTAACCTGGTCACAAAAGCAGAAAGGTCTAGTCGTGTATATGTTTCAAACTCTAAGCCTCATCCCAGTAATTGCGTGGAATCACTTTAAAAATCATGGGTGTTTCTGAAATGTGTATCATTAAACAATATTTTGAATGACATTGTTCACCTGAATATTTATTTTACATATTGAATGAATGGAGTAATTATAAAAGCGATACGGTTATGTAGAAAGGAAAATAGTAATAAGAAACGAGTTTCTTAAATGATTAAGTGACTTTATTTTGTAGACAAATCACCTGGTTCTAAGGAAAGTAGGTGATAGATTGGATACAAATGCAAAGGAGAGCAAAAATGGCAACAAGGATGTCTTTGACTTTCAGCTCCAGGTGGCACTAGTCGCTTGTGCTTGGTAATGTCATCGAATACACATATTTCGAAACTAATTAATGAAGACAATCTCTAAAGATCCTTCCAAGTAGACGATCTAGTCCTTGTGCAGCCTCCTCTGACTCATCATCTATTGCCCTAACTTTTACATAAGCCGCATTTTCAAGTTTTTGACTTAACAGGCCCTAATTGTGAAGTCTTCTTTCTTTTTTCATCATTCCCATTTGAAGCAAAGTATTTCTTTGCTGCATCAGAGTTAATTGGTCTTCCAAGCTCCCTTCCATCCATATCAGCAAGAACCAATGCACCTCTGGAGAATGCTCGTATTACCATATATGGACCTTCATATGAAGGTGTCTATTTGTCTCTATTATCCTCCTAATTTGGGAGGATCTTTTTCAGAACCAACTCCCCTAGCTCGAATTTCTTGGAACAAATATTTTGATTGAAGACCCTTGCCATCCTTTTCTGGTATAGTTGCCTATAGCTACTAGTTGTGTTTCTTCAGTCATATTCAGCTGCTCATACTGTGTCCTTACCTACGCACTCTCCTCTAGGTTGGATTCTATCAACACTCAGAGAGAAGGGATCTCAACTTTAATTGGGGTGACTGCCTCCATGCTGTATACTAAAGAGTAAGGGGTTATCCCTGTGGATGTTCGTATCGTTGTGCAATACCCATGAAGAACATATGGGAGCATCTCATGCCAGTCTTTGTAAGTGATAGTCATCTTGCTAATGATATTTTTGTAAGAGCATTTGGGGCTGATAAGGTGCAGAATTGTGATGCTTAATCTTAAATTGTTCACATAATTTCTTAATGTCAGCTCCATTCAGGTTGGGAGCGTTATCAGTGACAATCCTTTCTGTATACCATATCAACATATAATGTTCGATTTCAGAAATTGGAGGAAGACACCATATTGGAGAATGAACACGCCTCTATCCATTTTATGAAGTAATCAATGGCTACTAAAATGAATCAGTGTCCATTAGACACCTTAGGATTGATGGGGCCAATCACATCGAGAATGGCCAATGTGCCACCAGGTCGTGTAGGGGTTGCAGTGGAGCATTGATCTTTTTGGCATACGTTTATGACTTCTCCTCACGTAGTCAATACAGTCTTTCTCCATGGTTAACCAGAAGTACCCACACCTTTGAATTTGTCTAGTCATGGTATGGCCGTTAGCATGGGTTCTGCACGTCCCCTCATGAATCTCTGTCATTATCCTTTGTGCTTCTGACATATCCACGCATCTGAGCAGAGTGTTATCCCATGACCTTTTATACAACATGTCTTCGCTAATGAAGAAATTCATTGCCAATAAACGAATGGTCTTTTGGTCATTGTCAGATGCCCCAGTCGGATATTGTTGATTCTGAACATAATTTTTTATGTCATGGAACCACGGTTGCCCATCGCTTTCTGTCTCCACATTTAGGCAGTAAGCTGGGGTGTCTCGGGTCTCCACCCGTACTGGTAATACATTAACTCTATAGTCTAGCTTGATCATTATGGCAAGGGTAGCCAAAGCATCAGCAAACTAATTTTTATCCCAGGTTATGTGTGAAGTTTATCTCCTCAAACTTTGACATCAATTCCGTAAGGTACTTTTGGTATGGGATCAGTTTAGGATCTTTAGTTTGTCTTTTTCCCTTTACCTGATAAATCACCAGGGTTGAATCTCTAAACACGTCAAGATCTTTGGCACCTAACTCTATGGCAACTTGCAAGCCATTGACACAAGCCTCATATTCCGTCACATTATTCATGCAGTTGAAACTGAGCTTGACTGCCACTGGAAACTTTTTACCTTTGGCCGATGTTATCACAGCCCTTAGTCCGCTACTGTGTATATTGGCGGCCCCATCAAAATACATTGTCCACTCGACCTCCTTTAGTTCATCTTCTTCCACTGTCAGAATATCTTCATCCGGGAACTAGAAATCTAGCAGTTGGTATTCATCCAAGGGATAAGCCATCAAATGCTTGGCTATAATGCTCCCTTTGACTGATTTGTTAGTCATGTACTTCACGTTGTGTTTTAAGAGAATCACCTGCCATTTTGAGACTCTTCCTGATGATACATGAGAACTTTCAAAAATATATTTGATTGGATCTATTCTGGAGATGAGTCTTGTGACATTGTACAACATGTACTGTCTCAATCTTTTTGTGGTCCACACAAGGCCGCAATAGGTCTTCTCAATTAATAGATACCATGACTCGCATTCATTAAACTTTTTGCTTAGGTAATAAATTACTTGTTCTTTTCTCCCTGATTCGTCACGCTATCCTAACACAGCACCCATGGACCCTGGCCGGATCGTTAAATAAAGGATAAGAGGCTGCCCTGGTATAGGTGGCACCAAGACAAGGGGATTTAAGAGATACTCCTTTATTATGTCAAACACCTGTTGGCAAGTCTCATTCCATTCTCCGCATTGGTTTTTGCATAATAATTAAAATATTGGTTCCCAGGTGGCAGTTAGGTTTGCAATGAACCTAGCTATGTAATTGATACAACCCAAGAACCCTCGAACTTCTGTTTCCATACTAGGGTTGGCATGTCACGAATTGCCTTAATTTTATCTGGGTCCACTTCTATTCCCGACTTACTGACGATGAATCCTAAAAGCTTCCCTGACGTAGCCCTGAATACACACGTACTAGGATTTAACCGGAGTTTGTACTTTTGCAGTCTTTCAATGAGCTTTCGCAACACAGCTACATGACTTTCCCTTTCAATTGATTTAATGACCATGTCATCCACTTATACCTCTATTTCTTTATGCATCAAGTCGTGGAATAGGACTATCATCGCTCGTTGCTAGGTGGTTTCGGCGTTTTTAAGCCCAAAGGGCATTACCTTGTAGCAAAAGGCTCCCCATTGAGTGATGAAGGTGGTCTTCTCCCTATCCTTGGGGCACATAGGGTTTTGATTATAGCCAGAGTACCAATCCATGAAAGAATACCTAAAGTTTTTTTTTCTGTATTATCGACCAAAACAACAATGCGAGGTAAAGGAAAGTCATCTTTCGGGCTAGCCCAGTTTAAGTCCCGATAATCGACGCACATCCTTACTTGTCCATCCTTTTTTGGCACGGGGACTATGTTCGTGACCCATTGGGTATTTAGCAACTTTTAGGAAACCAGCATCCCATTGCTTCATTACTTTTTCTTCCTTGATTTTGAGGGACATCTACAGAGGCTCATCCTTCTTAACTTCTGTTTCTTGGGTCCCACATTAGGGTGCAAGGGTATCTTATGGACCGCAATTTCAGAATCTATCCCTGGTATATCTTGATAGGACCAAGCAAACATATCCATATATTCTCTAAACAAACCAATCATTCCTTCCCTTTCTGGGCTATCAACTATTTTAACTCCTTTTTATCATCATCGGTCCCCATATTAAACAGTGCCCAAGCGCTTCTGCTTTAGACAAGAGTTCCAAGGATTCAAATTCCTTGGAAAGAGAGTAGAAAAGACAAGAATAAATACGAAAACACAGGATTTAAACAAGATTTTGGCAAAAAGATTGAAATTGATGCATTCATTCGATATTCAAAATAAAGTTCAAATCGTTAGTCATTACAAAACTCTTAAAATGATATTCAAAGTATTACTCTAATGACATAACATCTGATAACATTTCAGATTCCCAATTGTTAAGTGCTTCTCCTAGCTTGTCCAGCTGGATCCACATGGCCTTCACTTGCCTTCCTTCTTCTTCACTTGCCATTATGACTGGGTCACCCGGGTGGATTATCCCAATAGAAGCAGGAAATATTTCGCGGATGTGGGGTA
Source organism: Delonix regia (assembly GCA_037074485.1). NCBI lineage: Eukaryota > Viridiplantae > Streptophyta > Magnoliopsida > Fabales > Fabaceae > Delonix > Delonix regia. The sequence continues at coordinate 13,817,108 of CM073459.1, forward strand.
TTTTTGCTTTTGCTCTTGGCTTACCTTCCTTCCGTTGTGCCCCTTGAACCTCTATAGGCAGCTCGTATCCTAACCCTTGTTGTCCTGGGTTTTCAGGCAACTCAACCGGCTCCCCTATGCCTTGCAGCTTAGCACCCAATCCTTTTCCTTTTTGATACCCACTATTCATCAAAATCTTGGTCACTACTTGATTGACGTCATTGGTGGATTCGTCTACCCTCAATGGGTTTTGATCAGCTCCTTTCTCAAAAGTTTCTAACTTCTAACACTTCCAGACCTCGATAGGAGCTGTCAACCTGTTCAGCATTTTCAATGTAGGGCACCGTGCTCGGCTTGCTAATGATCATCTCTTCTTCACCATTTATAGTGATGAGCCTCCCTTCATTAATGTACTTGATCCTTTGATGCATGGTTGATGGGACAGCACTAGCTGCATGAATCCAAGGTCTTCCCAGAAGTATCGTATATGCCGCATCGATGTCCATGACCTGGAACTTGACAGTAAATAAATTCGGACCTATTTCCAATGGGAGTTCAATCTTTCTAATTACTTCCCTCCTTGTCCTATCAAAGGCTCTCAATACCATGTCATTATACTTGACACATGACTTCTCGACCGGTAATTGCCCTAAGATGGATAAGGGCCGACATTCAGGGTGGACCCTCCATCAATGAGTACTTTCGCAATCACATATCCATAGCATTTCAAAGTAATGTGGAGGGCCTTGGGCGTTCCGGTCGAAGCGGGTTATATCTTGTCTTCAGAAAAGGGGATTAAGGTAGAGTTTTTTACCACATTTATCATGTTCACCACATTTTTTGGGGTGATATCAGGTCGTACAAAGGCTTCATCCAACACGTTTTGTAACGCCTTTCAGTGAGCCTCTATGTTCATTATTAGGGTCAAGATAGAGATTTGGGCTGGCATTTTTCACAATTGATTGACCACATCATACTCGTTCTACTTCATAATTTATAAAAACTCCTCCATTTCCTCACGTCCTCCCTTCCTAGGGGCCTCCTTGAGGTTCAAGCCTTCTCCTAGTTCTAGGTTCAGGTTCAGAGTTCCTTCTAAATCTTTGGAGTATACTCGACTGCTGTGAGTAATTCCCCTTTACAATTTCTGAATGACCTTTTTCCATCACAGGCATTTCTTCTGATGTCTCATTGTCATGAGCACATTCTATTTTTAGCTGGTTCGCTTTGATACAGAAATGGAGATGGCACATGGATAATGGTGCTTGGAATTTTGACAAGCACCAGTGTGGGTATGATGAGCAAGGATCTTTATGTTGTACTTCACGAATCACGATTGCTTTGGGCTGGGGTGAACTCCTTAACTTCATAGATTGGCTTATTAACCACTAGGAAGGAGTTTCTCGGATTCATGGAGTCAGACAATCCATTGGTCTAGGCACCATCTTTCTTTGTGATGCACACATTCCCCTCAGTGATTCATCAAGTTCTTTCAATGGTCTGAACTCTGAGCGTCATCATTCTCTACGCTAATTCCTTGAACTGCTCACAGTCTTCAATGTCGTGGCTCACTTCTCTCTTATGAAACTCGCAGTAACTGTTCTACGACCTTTTGTGAATGTTCCGCTCCCCCATCTTGAGTGGAGGTATAGTCAGCATCCTTTAAGCTTTTATATAACTGCCGCATGGTGCATGACACATCTGTCAAGTTGTTCAAGCTGAGATCTTCCCCATCTATCATGGACACTTGCCTCCCTTTATCCGGATTTGGCAAGGGGTTAGTGATGATGTTGGGGTCGTTACCCATCTTTATGCTAATATGATTGTTGTCTAATTATGCCAAAACATGCATCTTGAAGGCATCACACATGTCAATGTTATGTCCCGTAACTCCCATATGATACTCACAAGTAGCATTGGAGTCATACCATCACGGGAATGGTGGCTGAAGTAGCTTAACAGGCTTAGGGCCCATGAACTTTTGGCCACCAAGTCGTGGAAGAGCTCCGATCGACTGACATTGAATTTTTTGGCCTATCATTGCGAGACTTGCGTAGGCCTAAACCCTCTGTTTTGGGCCGTCATTTGTTGCAGTCCAAGATGGGATTGCGGCGGTGTTGGATAACACATATTAGTCACTCATGGCTGGGCCTCGTGGCTGGTAAGACATAGCTGGGTTTGGACCATGAAATGGCGCTTGGGGATATTGAATATGCGTGGGGTGAGGGTGTTGGTATGTAGATTTGACTAACATCCTCTTCCTTCTTCCGATTGCTTATAGGCCTCCTGGCTTCTGCGGAGGTACCTTCAAACAACCCATCGCCATCAGCATCTATTCTCTCCCCAACTGATGCGAAACCCCAAGGTTATGAAGAATCTGAAACTCCTAAAACACACTATGGCAAGAACATGAAATGGAATGAACCCCAACCTGCTGAACCCCCAAATGACAGATGCAAATGGAAATACAAATAATAGGTTGATTAGAAATAAGAATAAATTCACCTCAAGAAATCATCTTGCTAAGAATTAATTCTTGTTGCAATAGAGGAAGACAATTGATCCTCTCATAGAGAACTTTAGGCAAGTCAAGAAGGAAACTAAAATGTTTCTTTGATAGAATGAAACTTGATATCTTACAAGATAAGAAACATTAAAAGTGGCACTCACATTGTACTCACCTGGCAAATTTATTTTGTAAGCATTATTATTGATCCTTTCCAGCACTTGAAATGGTCCATCACCCCATGCATTAAGCTTTGATTTTTTTTGCTGTTGAAACCTTTACTATCGCAAGTGCACCCAAACCCAATCTCCTGGTTGAAAAATAATTTGCTTTCGACCCTTATTGGCCCTTTGAGCATACATGCAATTCCTCTTTTCATGCATTGCTTTAACCATTTCAGCCTTCTTCTTTCTATCTAGATTAGTAATTTCACACCAAGGCAAAGGCATGAAATCCAATACAGTTAATGGGTTAATACCATACACAATTTCAAATGGTGAAAAACCTGTGAAAGAATGTACAACTCGATTATATGCAAACTCAACAAATGGTAAGCAATTCCTAAGTTTTTAAAGTCTTCCCTATAATAGCACGCAGCATGGTTCCTAATATCCTATTTACCATTTTAGTTTGGCCATCAGTCTGTGGGTAGCATGTAGTGGAGAATAAAAGCTTAGTACCTAGCTTCCCTCACAAGACTTTCCAAAAATGACTAAGGAACTTAGTATCCCTATCAGAAACTATGGTTCATGTTACACCATGGAGTCTAACCACTTCACTGAAAAAAAGGTCAGCAATGTTTGTTGCATCATCTGTTTTATGGCAAGCAAGAAAATGAGCCATTTTACTAAATCTATCAATTACAACAAATATGCCGTCTCTACCCCTTCTGGTCCTAGGTAATCCCAAAACAAAATCCATTGATATGTCAGTCCAAGGTTCAGTAGGAAAAGACAAAGGTAACAAGCCATGTGGCTTAGATTTAGACTTAGCTTGTTTGCATGTGATACAGTTGGCACAAACTCTTTCAACAACTTTTCTCATGTTTGGGCAATAAAAATGTTCAGTAAGCATGTCTAAAGTCTTTTTGAACACCAAAATGTCCCATTAACCCACCACCATGTGATTCCCTTACAAGCAATTATCTAATAGAACACGTATGAATGTATAGTTGTTTATTTTTAAAAAGAAATCTCTCATACCTATAGAACTTGTTAAATGTAGCATGTTCGCAAGCTTGATACATATCACCAAAATCAGAATTATTGCAATACAATTCTTTCAAATGCTCAAATCCAAGTAGCTTAAAGCTAAGCATAGAAATCAAAGCATACCTTATTGAAAGCGCATCGGCAACCGCATTGTCCTTTCCTTGCATGTATTTTATCACGTAAGGAAATGTTTTAAGATATTCCACCCATTATGCATGTCTCTTGCTCAACTTTCCTTGTCCCTTCAAGTATTTTAGTGATTGGTGATCACTATAGATGACAAATTCTTTAGGCAGCGAGTAATGTTTCCAAACTCCAAGAGCCCTCACTGATGTGCTTTAAGGAAGTTCAGATCGAATAATCCCTAAACACATGTAAATGAAAAAGAAAAGATAGAACAACTGGCAATCTTGAATGATAAGTTTGCACGCCATACTCAAGAATACTAGGTTTGATTCGCCACACTCTAGAATAGAAGAGGGAGAGTGATAAGAATTTGAGATAATTTTGCCCCTAAGTTTCAGAACTTAGATCAGAAATTCACACATAGGAGGCTAAGCTAACTTTCTTCTCGTTGATAACTTCTATATTTATAGCCAAGAACAATCCTCATGGCATAAATCTAAGATTTATCTAATTCTCAATAATTTGGAAAAAAAACATGCATAGAAATACACCTAACATAGACTTTTCATCTAATGTAGATTACAAACTTATCTAACCTAGACTTTCAAAGAAATATAGCTTATCTAACTTAGACTTTAACTAATACTTATTTCAACTTTCATCACATGCATAATTGACTTTTTACAATTTATTTATTATAGCACATGATCAAATTGGCCCCCTTGACCTTGGATCCTAAATGGGTTGATTCCATTTTGAATTGCTGGACAATCATGACTCGAATCTTCTTTGGCATAGATTGTGTAATCAACCCAGATTGTGCTCCTTGGCCTAAGCTAGCCTCTTGTTCAACTTGAGGCTCATCACTCACCAAGGCATAGAATTCTTTATCTTAAGTGGAGTAATTCAGAGTTGGGCCACTTAACTTTTCACTGAAATATGCGATGGGTTAGTTTTCCTGCATCAAAACTGCCTCTATACTAATACCGAAACCATCACAATCTCAAAGGTTTTACAAAAATTAAGCAGACACAAAACAGGTGTAGAACATAATTTGTTCTTTAAACTCCTAACCTCACTAACAAACTTAGGTATTGCCCATTCGTGGATAGCTTCCACTTTTTCAGAATCAACTTCAACTCCTTTTGAACTCACTATAAAACCTAAGAATGTAATTTTATTCACACAAAAAACACATTTTTTAAGATTTACATATAATTTCTCCTTCCTAAACACATCCAAAACAATCCTAACATGCAGGGTATGATCATCTAAGCACTTACTGTAGGTCAAAATGTCATCAAAGTAGACAACAAATTTTCTACGAAATTCTTGCACGACATGATTCATTAAGCGCATGAATGTACTGAGTACATTAGATAACCCAAAAAGCATCACTAACCACTTATACAATCCATATTTGGCCTTAAATGCGGTTTTCCATTTATCACCTTCTTTCATCCTAATCTAATGATAACCAGTTTTCAAATCAATTTTAGAGAAAACACATGCACCGTGCAGTTCATCCAGCATATCATCTATTCTAGGAATAGGATGATGCTACTTTACAATGATTTTGTTAACCGCCCTACAATCTACACGCATCCTCCAAGTTCCATCTTTCTTAGGCACCAAGAGGACAAGAACAGCACATGGGCTCATACTTTCCCTCACGTACCCTTTTGCCAACAACTCATCTACTTGTCTTTGCAGCTCCTTTGTTTCCTCTAGATTGCTTCGATAAGCTGGTCTATTAAGAATCTGTGCTCCAAGGATGAAATCAATTCGATGTGAAATCCCTCTAAATGGCAGTAACCTATAAGATTCCTCTTCCGAAAACACATTATCATACTCTTGTAACAAACTCACAAACACATTAGATAAATTTGAATCAAGGTTAGTATTAGTGAACATAGTTTCTTTGAATTGTATTAGGATTAAAGCTCTTTTGCCTATGTATGCACTTTTTAATTCTCTTTCTTTTGCATAATAACAACGTTTTTCACCCCTCTTCCTCACTTTTTTCATTCTTTTCTTGTTTTCCAATCACTAGCTTCTTCTCGCTTGAACTTCTCACTTTCTTTTCCTCACTCTTGCAGTCACTCACCATTGGGCCATTTTCTTTATTCTTTAAGTTCTTGGCCTCTTTTCTCTCTTTTATTTTGGAACCATCACAATTCTTTCCTTCATTTATCGAAGTCCGTGTTTTGAGCTGGTCTTGATAAATTTCAGATGGTGTGATCGAAGCAAGTGTAATCTTACGGCCGTTCATGTCATACGTATACCTATTTGTGAATCCATCATGAATTGTCCTTCTATCAAATTGCCAAGGTCAGCCTAATAAAATATGTCCAGCTTGCATAGGCACCACATCACACCTCATTTTATCAATATATTTGCAAACAGAAAAAGGCACAACAACTTGCTTAATCACTTTGCACTCTCCATTATCATTCAATGACTGGAGCCTATATGGTTTGGGGTGCTTTTCACACTCTAGCCCCAACTTCTCAACCAAGTATGTACTAGCCACATTAGAACAACTACCACCATTTATGATCATGCTACAGACTTTCCCACTTACCAAACACTTGGTGTGAAATATATACCCTAAACCCTAAACCCTAAATCTCTTTGTTCTAAGTTTTCTTCTTTAACAAACAAATTTAATGCACGCCTAGTCACTAAAGATTCTCCTTGCACAGCATATTCAATATCCTCATCAACATCTGAACAATCATCTAAAGATAAAACACTCATGTTATTATCAGGATCACTATCATGCTCAGATTCAGAAATAATTTCATCTCCTCTAATAAGCAGAGTCTTTCGTGATATGCTTCAAGGAAGTTCAGATTGAACAATCCCGAAACAAGTAAATAAAAGAAGAAAAGATAGGACAACTAGCAATCTCGGATGATAAGTTTGCACGCCACACTCAAGAATACTAGGTTTGATTCGCCACACTCTAGAGTAGAAGAGGGAGAGTGATAAGAATCGGGGATAATTTCGCCACTAAGTTTAAGAAACTTAGATAGGAAATTCGCATATAAGAGGCTAAGCCAATTTTCAGAGCATTCAAGGTTGCATTTCTCATTGATACCTTCCATATTTATAGCCAAGAACAACCCTCATGGCATAAGTCCAAGATTTATCTAATTCTCACCTAATTTGGAAAAACATGCATAGAAATTCACCTAACATAGACTTTTTATCTAATGTAGATCACCTAACTTATCTAACTTAGACTTTCAAAGAAATATAGCTCACCTAACTTAGACTTTAACCAATACTTATCACATGCATTCATCACATACATAATTGACTTTTCATAATTTATTCATTATAACACATGATCAAATTGGCCCACTTGAACTTGGGCTCCATATAGAAATTGGGCTTGGATCCTAAATGGGTTGATTCCATTTTGAATTGTTGGACAACCATGGCCTGAATCTTCTTAGCCATAGAACGTGTAATCGGCCCAGATGGAGCTCCTTGGCCTAAGTTAGCCTCTTGTTCAACTTGAGGCTCATCATTTCGATTATGGCAATTAGATGTGTAATGACCACGCCCTTGTCACTTAAAACACTTAATATTTCTATGTTTAGAAGGTAGATTAGAAGTACCTTTTTTATTCAAAGTATTGTTCACCTTTCCCCTGTCTGTGTCATTGGCCTTCACTTTTGAATCCAAACTTGGTCCTTTCCTTTTGTTGTCATCTTTACTCCAGTTTGAGCTCCATTTACTGCTAAAATTCGGAAATGATCTTGCTGAATTCTTCTGTTTTTGTTGCCTTTCCACTTTCATGGCTAGGCTGACTTGATGTCTCATCTCTCTACATAAGGGTGCAAATCTATCACATCAGCAATATCTTTATTCAAACCAGCAAGAAATCTACACATTGTCACTTCTTCTTCCTCCTCAATATTAGCTTTTACCATCAGCATCTCCATCTCCTTCTCCTTGTGGTAATCTTCAACCGACTTTGATCCTTGAATAAGTCTTTGTAGCTTCTGATGTGTTTCTCTGTAGTAATAAGAAGGAACAAAATGCTTTCTCATCACTCTCTTCATCTCAGCCAAGGTCTCAGTCAGATCCTCACTATTTCTCCTTCTAGACTTCACAAGTTCACCCCCACCAACTAAAGCATAATCTAAAAATTCAATTGCAGCCAATCACACCTTTCTTCTCCTCTGAATAATTGTGGCATGCAAATAATATCTCAACCTTTCTGTCCCATTCAAGATAAGTTTCAGCATCATTCTTACCTTTAAATGGAGGAATGCTTATGTTGATAGCAGTGAGATTGTTATCATTTCTTTCAATTCGTACCTTCCTTCTTCTAGTTCTCACAGAGTTTGCATCATAATGATCAAATTCTCCTTCAACAATGGGAGGCCTTCGGGTAGGTCTTGACATGATGATTCTAAATTATCCAACCTCATGTTTAAAGCCTTGAACGGGTCTTTTATAGACTTCATAAATAGCTTCATATCAACTTCATTATTTTTGCCAGAACTACTCATGATTCTCAATACGAAAAAGAACTAAAACAGAAATGAAATAGAATAATCGGTAAGCAGCTCACTTTCTCACGTGTTTACACTCTACAGTGTTTAATTTACCCGTGTTCACACTGATTTTGGCTTTTACCATTCTTAAACTCACCAAGCTTGTTGTCCTCAATTGCGCTTCAAAATATATTTCCACACAAGATAGACCACTTTTACAAATTAAATGAATGGAGGGAAATTTAGGGACTAGCAGATAGTGGAATAATATAAGAAAAACAAAAAATTCAAGCTGTAGAAGGTATGTGAAAGGAAAATGAAGATTGAATAATGTCAACTTACAAAGCCAGAAAATGCACAGTACCCTTGACCATTTTTTTTATCCTTCTCGATGTCCAACTTCGGATTTTTTTTTGTAAAAAAAAAAAACAAATCAGTAACCCTAATTTCTATTGGATTCCTATGTCAGACAGCTCTTCCAAGTTGCATTCAAAATTTTGGGATTCTTGTGGTAGGCTACCAACTCCAACATTCAATCATTAGAAGTCCTCAAAAGATGCTTTCACTTTTGACTTCTGTACAATACACTTAATACTTTCAGACTTTCTTTTTTCTTTTTGAATTTCGTTTTTCCCAAAGAAGATAAGAATACTGGACAAGATCAGATGCAAATTCTCTTATGAACAAAGAGCGATAGTAGATGAACAAAATTTAATAGCTGAAAGATTAATCTGGGCAAGACATACTTAAAACAAAATGAGCAGACACTGATTCTTTTTTTTCTTTTTTTCTCTTTTTCTCTTTTTTTTTTTCCATAAACTCTCTAAGATGGGATCAACAAAATCAGATGGAAATACACTGATGGACAGAAATTAGTAACAGATGAAACAATCTGGGCAAGATTAACAAAGACCAAAATAGAATGAACAAAGATTGATATTTTTTTTTTTTTTGAATTTTGAACAACAAGGTTAAGAACAACAAACAAGAAGTATAAATAAGAATTTACCCCAATCCAAGCTCTGATACCAAATGATGTGGAACCCCAAGGTTATGAAGAACCTAAAACTCCTAGAACACTCACTATGGCAAGAACATGAAATGGAATGAACCCCCAACCTATTGAACCCTAAAATGACAGATGCAAATGGAAATACAAATAATAGGCTGATTAGAAACAAGACTAAATTCACCTCAAGAGATCACTTTGCTAAGAATTAATTCTTGTTGCAATAGAGGGTGACAAGCTATCATCTCCTAGAGACATCTGGCCAAGCCAAGAAGGAAACTAAAATGTTTCTTTGATAGAATGAAACTTGGTGTCTTACAAGGTTGAGACTTGAGCCTTGTTATAAGCTTCAGACCCCTTGTGAAACCCTAATTCGTAATGCTTCTTGGGCCCTCAATAAGTTAGGTTAAATGATGCTAAAATAACTTCAGACATTGAAAATAGAAGTCTCATACATAACCATATACATCCTAGGCCCAATTTAGTTTTAATGAGGTCCAAAATATTTATTTCAGTAACAACAATTCTAACAGATATAACCCAAACGAATTGGGCCTTCATTTGGGCTGGACATGATTCAGATGAATGAATTGAGGTTCCTTCTCCAAGCCCAAGCCGTCTAAGTGATTTTCTTCAGCATTCTCTAAAACCTTTCCCACATAAATTTGTAGTGATTCTTTAAACTTCTTGGCTCTCAGTCTTGTAATTGGGCTCGGAGGAAAATTCAAATCATCATTCAAGTCGCCTCACCTCTTGTCATCTATGCTCACATCATCAGCCTAGATAAGGTCGGCAAATTCATTCACATGGGTCCCTCGCATTATCTTATGATACAAGTACCCTATGATATGAATAAAATAGGAACATAATTTCAGGTCCAGAAGCGGCGGCAAAACCTCGGCTACTGTGGCTCTCCACCTTTGAGCATATTCCTTAAAGGTCTCCATTCCTCTCTTCTTCAACCCCTTTAAGTGCTCTCGTGTGCGAGCCATATCCAGGTTGAACTTGTATTGCCTCATGAACGCATTTAGAGTAACCTAGTTTCATGAACCAATGCAATGTTGCGTTGGTCAGGCTCTCGTGGAAGAAGTTTATAAGGAATATTTCATCCCTAGACCATACCGACATTTTAGTGCAGTATGACTTTAGATGATAATGTGGATCTCCACTACCATCATACTTGGTGAACTCATGCACTTTAAATTTTAGGGATGGGTACCTCCGAGGCTAAACATAGCTCCTCTAATTTGACAGACTTCCAGTTAGTCGGCTCCTGTAGAGCCTGTTGCCTGTCATTAACCTCTACTATATCTTCTTCCCAATCTTTCTTCTTGCTGTCCTCTTTCACCTTGAGGCCAGTATTAGCGGCGAGCTGAGTAGAACCGGTGAACCCGACAGCTGGTTCCCCTCTTGGAAGGTCATAGGTGAAACGCCCCCAAGTTTTAGTCCTGATACCCCCTATCCTTCCTCCCCTAAAGTCGAGGGATTTGGTAGTCAACTTACTGCGGCAGGCCTCTATGTCAGTTCTGATACTCTGATGGCAGAGGGACTACCCGAAGTTACTTCCAGTATTTCAACACTTGTATTAGGGCACCATGGTCCGCATTAGTGGGGTTGAGTGAAACGTTATTCACAGCCACACTTGAGCTTATATTTTGCAATAGCTTCATCATTTCTAACATTTGAGACTGTATTGTACCCATTTGATCCTTCAAGGCTCCCACTTCGGCTTCTAACCATTGCTCAGACTCTGATCGACTATTTTCGGCAGCCATAGCTGTAACTCGTGCCCAGGTTACATACATTCTGCTTGACGGTTAAACTTGGTTAGATGAATTCTTCCCCCCTCGAGCAATATTGGCTTCTTACCTGTTTTGAAAAAAAATATAACAGACCTTAATAATAAAATAGTTACCTAGATTTACGATTTGTCAGTATGTCGACTTGGCATAAAGGTACAAGAACCTCAGACCCTTGAATCTTTGAGGGTACATATTGTATCACTCAATGAATCAAAGTTAACGGCCAACGCAAGGGACGTTTAACATCCACATGCGTAGGTCTATTTTGCACCACACAACCTATTCATTCCTCGCATGATTTATGATATTCCACATACACAGTAATGAACATATTCAATAGCCAGAAGAAGAAATTGTGCGTTTTACTAAAACAGAATGTTTGATTACATTACTTGATTTTGAAGTTATACATCAATAATGACCCAGCCTACAAGTTTACAAAATATTAAAGTTGTCTCCATCTCATTCATTTAGAATTTCATCAACATCTTCATATCTTCCATAAGATTATGACACACAGTGAAAAACTCAACTATAGCTGCAGGAGTCTTCATAGGGATGGCGTGCCCTTCAGCTTGTCTATATGCATAGATGAATTCATGAATGACATCATTGGCGAATAAAATCATCCTTCTGAAGCGCTCTAACCACATTTCTTTCTCGATCACCTGCTTGTCATGGCGAGTCACCCACAATCGAGCCTTTTTAGCTTGATGGTCTGTTCAATTAAGTTTTGTACCACTATCGCATTATTACTCTTGACACTAGTCACCTCCCTCGTCTTTTCTTCTAACCATTTGACGAGTATATCAATTTCTCATTGGAGGTCCTTAGAAGACTTGAGTTCTGCCACCCACCTCATCACGGCGTCATTTTGTTTAACAGCCTTTAACAATCAGGTTCGATACTTGAGGACTTTCTTGTTGCTTTCTTCAGCCCGTTTTTGAATTCTCCTTACGGTGTTTTTTAATTTGTTGTTTTCCTCCTTCAATCTTTTCAACTAGATGCTTGTCCCTGACTCTTGTCTCCTTTTTGCTCTCCCATCTTCTTAGGACTTGGCTTAGCTCTCTAGGTGCCTTTTGCTTAATTCCTCTAGGTTTTGCAGCTCCGCCTTTTTACCTTCTAATTGCTTATCTAGACATTCCTTAAGCTCCTGTAGGTTGTTACTCAATAAGGGGTTACAAGGTCCCAGGGGTGGATAGGTCCCACCGGTCCATCCTTGAGCCAAGTCTCATATCCTTCCGTGGTTGCTACAGCATGCTTCCCTAACTTGAACCTCCCCTTACACACTATGTGGCTCCATGCATCCTTTATCTTATGGATCATTTTCACCTTCAGCAGATCACCATAATAGAAACTGACTCTTCACACAGCCTCTTCAGACAAGATGTCCGATTCATAAACAAATTGGCAACGCGCGACTGCAAGGTTCATTATTAATGCATCCTCGGGCACCCATAAAGGAAACATTAGGGAAATTTCTGTAGCAATAAATGATATCCTCGCTTTTCCACCAAGAGAGCTTCCACCAGATGGTGGTATCTTCAAGTTCTTCTGTTTTTTTTTTTTATCCACTTGTTGCGGTTCATTATTGCTTGTAGTGGAATTGATCCTTCGCAACATGGATAATCTCGAATCAGGTGATGGATGGTGTCAAATCACGTATCGAGCCGATATTCTTTGCCATAAACATGATTGACCCACCATATATTCAACAGTGGTAGACAACACTTCAACTTTCCTTTCTTTCTCTTTGGCAGAAACCTAGTGTCAAAAATGTCTCCGCTAGAAGCACTGGTACTGGATTCACATGGTGATTTTCTACCATCCATAGGACACTTACTGTTGCCAGATCAACTACTCCCACTGCCGACAGGAATAATACTAACCCATATACTGCCAGGGCGAAGACTCTCCTGAAAGCAACCCAATTCCCCTTCTCGGCTAATGTCTCCAACCTTTTCTCTAAATATTTCCTGGATAAATCCTCTGTTGCCTCAAAGCAGCATAACTGTAATTGTGTAGGTTCTTCCCCCAGAATTTGGGCTATCATGCACTTAGACGGGAGATATCTAAGGTACAAGTAGACGGGGGTGTCTCTGGTAACAAGCATTTTCATCAAGCCCCTATACTCTTTTAACGTGAGTGCAAGCTGGAATGTTAGAAACGTGAAACATCTCAATGTATCGTCCCAATGTTGGGCTAAGGTTACAAGCACATCGGGCTGGATAGGGACTGACAATAAATCCAAGATGTTTTCATAATCCTTTTGAAAATGACAGAGTTACTCCCCTATGAGTTTCGCACTACTCTCAACTGATTCAGCTTCTACCTTCACTTTAACTCTCTTTCCAATCGAGGCTATTCCTGTTGGACTTGTGTCTTGAGGTTGTGTGGCGTCTGATGATCCCATCATATCTTTATTATGCCAATCAATGAAAATAACAATCGTGCTATAACAAGTCCATTGATTAGAAACAAAATGAAATGGGCACATAATCAATAAATGTAACTCTATTAATCACCAAAAGCCTTATTGATATGCTTCAAGAAAGTTCAGATTGAAACAATTCCTGAAACAAGTAAATAAAAGAAGAAAAGATAGAACAACTAGCAATCTGCGATGATAAGTTTGCACGCCACACTCAAGAATACTAGGTTTGATTCGCCACACTCTAAAGTAGAAGATGGAGAGTGATAAGAATCGGGGATAATTTCGCCACTAAGTTTAAGAAACTTAGATAAGAAATTCGCATATAAGAGGCTAAGCTAATTTTCAGAGCATTCAAGGTTGCATTTCTCATTGATAACTTTCATATTTATAGCCAAGAACAACCCTCATGGCATAAGTCCAAGATTTATCTAATTCTCACCTAATTTGGAAAAACATGCATAGAAATTCACCTAACATAGACTTTTCATCTAATGTAGATCACCTAACTTATCTAACTTAGACTTTCAAAGAAATATAGCTCACCTAACTTAGACATTAACCAATACTTATTTCAACTTTCATCATATGCATTCATCACATGCATAATTAACTTTTTATAATTTATTCATTATAGCACATGATCAAATTGGCCCACTCAAACTTGGGCTCCATATAGAAATTGGGCTTGGATCCTAAATGGGCAGATTCCATTTTGAATTGTTGGACAACCATGGCCTGAATCTTTTTAGCCATAGAACGTGTAATTGGCCCAGATGGAGCTCCTTGGCCTAAGTTAGCCTCTTGTTCAACTTGAGGCTCATCACTTATTGATTCATCGGGAAGAATAGATGTAACTCTCAACCTAGGGAGAAGTAGGTCCTCACGTGGGCAAGACTTAAATAAGTGAACCAGATAATCCATTGATTTATTGTTCTTCACAAAAATTATTGATTTTCAAAGGTTCCCAATTCCATTGATACACCATTAGGCCAAACTTTCCACACGGATGAAGCTTTCAATTTTAGCTCATTGCATTTGGCTAATAATGCATTGAATGGAGACGTTGTGCAGTTAACCACATAAAAAAATTAAATAAAAAAATGTAATCATGCCATGAATGATGTGACAACATGCAAGGTGAGAATGAAATATGCTCCCTTGGTGTCCTAACTCAGGTTAACCCTAAGTGAGGGAATGGTACCCTAATGATGCGGAACCCTAAGGTTATGAAGAACCTGAAACTCCTAGAACATACACTATGGCATGAACATAAAATGCAATGAATCCCCAACCTATTGAACCTCCAAATGACAAATGCAAATGGAAACACAAATAGTTGATTAGAAACAATAATAAATTCACTTCAAGAGACCACCTTGCTAAGAATTAATTCTTGTTGCAATAGAGGAAGACAAGTTATCCTCTCCTAGAGGACTCTTCCCTCTTATTATATGAATTATTATTATGTTAATTTTAAATTTTCTTTAATTTATCATTTACTGAATATTAAATCTATTAAATATTGGTGATTAATAATTTGTTAAATATATTATATTAATGCATATTATATCAAATAACATTTAGTAAATATATATTTACTATTATATGTATATATATATATATATATATAGATATATATTAAGTGCAATTTAACTGTCCTAACGGCATTCAACAAAAACCGTCATGAAGTAAAGGAACATAATATATGAAAATAAATTTAGATATCATATATTAGTAGATGAGATATATATTAAATATTAGTAAAAAATAAATATATTGAATCAGATATATAAAATATATATTAACCGATATTATTATATAATAATTGTGATAATAAATTTATAAATATTTAATATATATTTATTGTTATATTTTATGAAAAATTATTATATTATATATGTCTTATAGGATAAATTTATATATAATATATATCCAATTAATATATTTAATTTATATTTTTCGTTATTTAGTTCTTATGTCATTGAATATATTCATTTATTATTTAATTACTAATGTATATTTAATTATTATATTTATTAAATTTTAAACATTTGAATATAAAAATAGAATTCAATATTCAATAGAAATAAAATATTATAATAGTCTCAAGTTATTATTAGGGAATATTAATTATTATTAATAATTATTAATATTAATGTCTAATACTAATTCACTTATATTTGTTTAGTTAATATAATAATTTAAATATTATAGACATTCAACTTAATAAATAATTTAATAAATATGTATTTTAATAATTTAATATAATAGATCAAAAATTTATTTTACATATATATATACATACATACATATATATATATATATATATATATCTTTATTATACAGATCAATCCTATATATATTATTATTAGATTGACTAATGTACGTCATTAAACCCTCACTTTTGTACTTTGTAACCCTTCCACAATTTAATTGTGACAAATTAGTTTTTCTCAAATTTAAATTTATACAAAATCAATCCCCCAATTTGTAGAAATGAGGGATTGATTTTGTATAAAATAAGATTTTGAAGGACTAATTCGTCACAATTTCTTGTAAGGGACCAAATTGTCACAAAGTGTAAAGGTGGAAAACCAATTTTGTACTTCTCTCATATTAAGTTAATTTTAAATTATTTTAATGTATAATTTACTAACTATTAAATCTATTAAATATTGCTAATTAATAATTTGTTAAACATATATGATATTAATACATATTATGTTAAATATATATAATTTTCTAATATACATAAAACATATATTATGGTCAAAGAATGACCATCGCTAGGACTTTTAGGCATGAATTATTAATTCATATCATTATTATACTGATTATTACTATATTTATTATTATTACATAGACATTAGTGCACAATTAAACAATCACTTTTACACTTTGTAAGTCCCCCATAATTTAATTGTGACAGATTAGTTCCTCACAAATTTAAATTTGTACATAATTAGTCATTCCATGTGTAGAACAAGAAACAAATTTTGTCTAAAATAAGATTTTTGATAAACTATCACAGTTTCTTGTAAGGAAACAAATTGTCACAAAGTGTAAAGGTAGAGGACTAATTTGGTACTTCCCTCTTATTATATTTATTATTATTATGTTAATTTCAAATTATTTTTAATTTACAATTTAATAAAAATTAAATGTATTAAATATTGCTTATTAATGATTTGTTAAATATATATTTTATTAATACATATTATATCAAATAAAATTTATTAAATATATATAATTTACTAATATACATGAAATATATAGATTATATTAAGTAAAATTTCACAGCCCAAACAACAATCTTAAGTGACTATCTTGAGGGCTTGTCGTCACGATGGTCAACAGAAATCGTCATGAAGTCAAGGAACATAATATATAAAAATATATGTGGATATCATATATTAATATATGAAATATTACTAAAAAAAAATATAAATATGTTAAAAATATATAAAATATTTATTAACAGATATTATTATATAGTAATTGTGATATTAAATGTATAAATATTTAATATATATTATTGTTATATTTTTATGTGAATTCATTCTACTATATATTTCTTATATGTTAAATTTATATATAATATATATCCAATTAATATACTTGATTTACATTTTTGATAATTTTTTTATTAATTTAATGATTATATTTATCTATTAATTAATTACTAATGTATATTTAATTATTATATTTATTTAATTATAAACATATGAAAATTAAAAAAGAAATTCGATATTCAATAGAAATAAGCTATTCTAATATTCTCTAGTTATTATTATAGAATATTAATTATTATTATTGAATATATTACTTATTTAACGATAATTATTAACTATTGATATTAATTTATAATACTATTTTATTTTATAAATTAGTTTATATATTTAATTATTATTGGCATTGAATTTATTAAATATATATTTTATTACTTTAATATAATAAATAAATAATTTATTAAATATATATCATTATTATACAGATTATTACTATATATGTTGTTGTTATTATTATTATTATTATTATTATTATTATATAGACAAAAGTATGTAATTAAACAATCACTTTTGCACTTTGTTACTACCCCACAATTTAATTGTGACAAATTAATTTCTCATAAATTTTAATTTGTACATAATCAGTCACTCCATTTGTAGTAACGAGGAACAGATTTTACATGAAAAAAGATTTTTACGGTACTAATTTGTCAGTTACTTGTGAGAGACCAAATTGTCACAAAATGTAAAGGTGAAGGACTAATTTGGTATTTCCCTCTTACTTTATGTATTATTATTATGTTAATCTATAATTTATTGAAAAGTAAATCTATTAAATATTACTGATTAATAAATTGATAAATATATGTTATTTTGATACATCTTATATTAAATATAATTTATTAAACATATATAATTTACTATTATACATAAAATATATAATATATTAAGTATAATTTAACAGCTCTAATGATAGGTCGTAAGTGATCGTCCTTAGGGTTTTTTAAGGGACAATCAAACAATGTTTGTCATTATTAGGGCATGCAGTCGCGATGGTTAATAAGGGCCACCCTGAAGTCATGGAACATAATCTATATTAACCGATATTATTATATAATAATTGTGATATTAAATATATATAAATATTTAGATATATATATTTATTGTTATTTTTTATGTAAATTTAATCTATATATTTCTTAAATGATAAATTTATATATAATATTTATCCAATTAATATATTTAATTTATATTTTTTTATTATTCAGTTATCAATTTAATGAATATATTTATTGATTATTACTATATTATTATTATTATTATTATTATTATTATTATTATTATATAAAGAAAAGTACGCAATTAAACCCTCACTTTTGCACTTCGTGACTCTCCTACAATTTAACTGTCACAAATTAGTCCCTCTTGAATTTAAATTTATACAAAATTAGTCCCCCAATTCATAGTGATGAGGAATTGATTTTGTATGAAATAAGATTTTTGTAGAACTAATTTGTCATAGTTTCTTATAAGGAACCAAATTGTCATAAAGTGTAAAGGTGGAGGACCAATTTGGCACTTTCCACTTAATATATGTATTATTATTATTTTAATTTTAATTTTTTAATTTATAATTTACTAAATATTAAATCTATAAAATAATGGTTATTAATAATTTGTTAAATATTGCCTATGACGATCAAAGCATGACCATCGCTAGGGCTTGTCGCCACGATGATCAACAAGGACCATCCTGAAGTCACGAAACATACTATATAAAAATATATTTAGATATCATATATTAATATATGAAATATACATTAAATATTAGTAAAAAAAATAAATATATTAAAATATATATATATATATATATATAAAATATATACTAACCGATATTATTATATAATAATTGAGATACTGAATGTATAAATATTTCATATATATTTATTGTTATTTTTTGTGTAAATTAATTATATTAAATATGTCTTATATGGTAAATTTATATCCAATTAATATATTTAATTTATATCATTGATTATTCAGTTTTTAATTTAATGAATATATTTATTTGTTATCTAATTAATAATGTGTATTTAATCATTATATTTATTTAATTATATACTATGAACATAAAAACAGAAGTTCAATATTCAATAGAAATAAAATATTCTAATATTCTCTAATTATTATTAAGGAATGTTAACTATTGCTAACTTGTTATTATTAATTATTAATATTAATTTATAATACTAATTTAATTGTATTAATTTTTAATATGTATTAAGTTATTATACTAATTTAACTATGATAGACATTCAATTTAATAAATATATATTTCAATAATTTAATATAATACATAATTTATTAAATATATATAGATTATCACTATATATATATATATATATATATTATTAATATTATATAGACAAAAGTTCACAATTAAACAATCACTTTCACACTTTAAGACTCCTTTGCAATTTAATTGTGACAGGATTGATTTTGCAGAAATATGATTTCTGCGAGACTAATTTGTTACAATTCCTTACGAGGGACGAAATTGTCACAAAATGTAAAGGTGGAGGACCAATTTGGTACTTTCCTATTGTTATATGTATTTTTTTTTATGGTAGTTTTAAATTGTTTTTTGATTTATAATTTACTAATATTAAATCTATTGAATATTTCTGGTTAATAATTTGTTAAATATATAATTTACTAATATACATGAAATATACATATATATTTATTAATTTGTTATAATTTGTACAAAATTGTCACAAAGTGTAAAGTTATGAGACCAATTTGGTACTTTCCTCTTAATATATGTATTATTATTGTGTTAATTTTAAATTATTTATAATTTATAATTTACTAAATATTAAATAATTAAATATTATTGTTTAATAATTTGTTAAATATCTTTTATACTAAATATGATTTATTAAATATAAATAGTTTACTAATTTGCATGAAATATATATATATATATATATATATATTATATTAAGTACATTTTGTCTTTACAACGGTCAAAGATTAACTGTCAATAGGGCTTGTCGTCATGACAATCAACATTATTAAATATATGAAATATATATTAAATATTAGTAAAAATATAAATATTTAAAAAAATATATATATATATATAAAATATGTATTGACCAATATTATTATATAACAAATATGATATTAAATATATAAAATACATATTTTCACTAATATAACTGGTTAATAATTTCTTAACTGAATATTTATTTATTATTTAATCACTAATGTATATTTAATTAGTTAATTTATTTAATTATAAATAGATGAATAGAAAAATAGAAATTCAATATTCAATAGAACTAAAATACTCTAATATTCTCTAATTATTATTATGGAATATTAATTATTTAATGATTAATTTATTATTAATTATAATATCAATTTGTAAATTAATTTATAATATGAATTTAATATTTTTTCAATTTAAATATTTAAAAATTTTAACTTAATAAATAATTTATTAAATATATATCATTATTATACATATTATTACTATATATGTCGTTATTATATAGACAAAAATATGCAATTAAATCCTCACTTTTGCACTTTATGAGTCTCTCAGAATTCAATTGTGACAAATTAGTTTATCACAAATTTAAATTTGTACAAAATTAGTCCCTCCATTTGTTGTAATGAGGGATTAATTTTACATTAAATAAAATTTTTGACAGACTAGTTTAGTACAATTCCTTGTGAGGGACCAAATTGTCACAATTTATAAAGGTGGAGGACCAATTTGGTATTTCCCTCTTACACTAAGTATACTTTAACAGCTCTAACAAGGGTCGTATGTGACCGTTGTTAGGGCATTTCTTCATGGCAATCAACAGAGACCATTATGAAGTTAAGGAATATAATATATAAAAATATATTTAAATATCATATATTAATATATGAAATATATATTAAATATTAATAAATATATATATATATATATAATATATTAGCTGATATTATTATATACTTTTTGTGATATTAAATATATAAATATTTAATACATATTTATTGCTATATTTTCATAGAAATTTATTCATATTATATGTTTATTATATCATATTTCATATTTCTTATATGATAAATTTGTATGCAATATATATCCAATTAATATATTTAACTTATATTTTTTTTATTTAGTTACTAATTTAATGAATATATTCATATATTATTTAATTCTAATGTATATTTAATTAATTTATTTATTAAATAAATAATATGTCAATAGAAAAATAGAAATTCAATATTCAACAGAAATAAAATACTTTAATATTCTCTAATTATTATCACGAAATATTAATTATTGTTATTGAATGTATTAGTTATTTAATGATTAATTTATTATTACATATTAATATCAATTTATAACACTAATTTAATTACATTAATTTATAATATTATTTAATTATTATAATAATTTAAATATTATAGACACTGAATTTGATAAATAATTTAATAAATATATATTTAATAATTTAACATAATAAATAAATAATTTTTCAAATATGTATCATTATTACATAGAATTGAGGGACTAATTTGTCACAGTTCATTATAAGGGTCCAAATTGTCACAAAGTATAAAGTTGGCAAACAAATTTGGTACTTCCCTCTTATTCTATGTACTATTAATATGTTAATTTTATATTATTTTTAATTTATAATTTACTAAGTATTAATTATATTAAATGTTGCTGTTAATAATTTGTTAAATAT
Organism: Delonix regia; assembly: GCA_037074485.1. Taxonomy (NCBI): domain Eukaryota; kingdom Viridiplantae; phylum Streptophyta; class Magnoliopsida; order Fabales; family Fabaceae; genus Delonix; species Delonix regia. The sequence goes on from CM073459.1 coordinate 13,838,955, forward strand.
TTATTGTATTAAATATGATTTATTAAATATAAATATTTTACTAATTTGCATGATATATATATATATATATATATTATATAAAGTACAATTTGTCTTCACGACAGTCAAAGAATGATTGTCGCTATGGCTTTATGACACAACAGTCAACAAGGACTATCCAAAAGTCAAGAAATGTAATATATATCATATTTTTTTATAATTTATTAAATATATATAATTTACTAATATACATAAAATATATTTATTATATTAAGTATAATTTGACAGGCCTTACAACAGTCGTAAGTGACCATCGTCAGAGCTTGTCTTTTCGACGGTCAACAGGGACTGTCCTTATTTCCTTTCTATCCTTGATGTCTACCTCCGAGCCAATGCACATAAAATTGAGAATCTCATTGAGATCTCCTACAAAGACCTTCCACCAAGCCAATGTCTAGAAGATATCCACCTTCCTCGTATGAACTCTTACCAACTTTATACCTAAAACCGCTCTTGGACCCGCTCTATTCTACTTTTCTAACCTCAACTATCCTGCACCACTGGGCAATATGTCAAGCTTGAGATTCCTTATGATTTTATTGATCATTAGAAATCCCAAGGTTACACCTATTTTCATGTCGATGCCCTCTGACTATGCATCACCTACCACGGTCAAAAAGGCCTTCTTATGATTGCCCGTCTAGCCATCCTTGACACTACCTATTTCACCAATCAGCAAGCCTTAATTGGTCCCACCTTAAAATACAGACTACAGGTTCAAATCCAAATCACTGGTGCTGAGCAAGTTCCAGACTTCATCATGGCAATGCTCCACCACCATGGATGTTCCTACAACCATCCATATTCCAAAGCAAATTACCCGTGAAGATCTGCTCTAGCTTAAGTCAATAGAATGGATCACCAACTATGAACAATCTCATGTTCACAATAAACCTCTTATTACTACCGGGCCTACAAAACTCATCCGCCTCCCTAGCGACCAAGTCAAGACAGTCTTCAGGAAGCTTGAAGAATCCTTTCAGGTCCCGTAGGTTCCTCCATTCTTACAACATATCATGTCAATCACTCCGGTCCTGATTCACGAGATTAAGAAGCGCACCATCCCTATTCATCATTTCAAGACAAATGGCAAGTTCGTCTATGTCTACCACATCCATGATCATTTTATATGGTAAGTCACTCCCATAGTGACTTCGAGGAACTCTCTCATTCCTATGCCAGAGATACTCTTACAAAATATAAAAGATGGATGAAGTGCTGAGCCTAAAAAAAATAATAGTTTTTGGACAAAGAAGAGAAAAAGAAAATCAAGACCTGCCATCAATCTTGCCATTTCAAATCCCACTGAAAGGACAGAGATCCTGACTGGAAGCCATGGGCTATTCGAAACCCTGTTATAGCTCCTTGTAGAGAAGAAATCCTGCTGAAGCATTTGAAGGAAGTAGGCTGCTACCGTGAGCCACAATAGACAATTGTGTCTCCTTATTTTGTAAAACCTCTACCAGCTTTTTGTAAACCAGAGCTTATGGGATCTACACCAACAAATCCCATACCTTGCATGATGTTCTCTCCACATTATCTGTCCTATGATATGTCCACCTATGGAGAGGCACAATGATGATAATTGGGTTGTTACATGGCTCTATGTTATTTTTAACAAAGTCTCAGCCTTAGGCAGTTATGAACCAATTCACCCTTCTAAAGAAGTACTCAATTGGCACACCAAAAATGCTTCAACACATAATCAAGTCCTTAAAAATATAGATTATAAGTTGACCACCATGACTGCTTCGCATCAACAAACACATTAGAAAGTAGATTAACTCTCCTTTCAGGTTGAGCAACTCCGTCTAGAGACAGAAAGAAAAATCCAAACACTGGATCTGGAACTCTGAAGTTTTATTTCCCATAATTACTTTGGCCCTGAGTTTAGTAAAAAAGAATTTGAGATCTACTACCTCAAAGATCAGCTTGCCCAAATTGAAGCAAATATGAAATCTAAGCAACCTGTCCATACTCCATCTGTGTATGACCCATTCATTCCACCTTCAGTCTACCAGACTAGTTACATGCCAACTCTCTAATATTCCTCTTATCCTTCTGATTCTAATTATGCCAATCATTTTAAAATGACCCATCAAATTTTTAGAAAAGCCACACCATAAACTCATCCTCCTCTGCCTATTAGATCTCCAAGACCACCGCATAATCATCCACAATTGTCCAAATCTTACATTGCCACACCTTCATATACCAAACCTATTCCTTCTAAAAGTCTTTCCATCAAAGATTCTTTGCAGACACCACCTCACACCTCACAACCACCTCCTACTCCTTTAGAAGACCTAAAACAGAAACAACCCCTTTTCCCACCAGATCCTCCTCTAGTTGCCATGGTCAAACCTTATGAGCAGTTCCCATTTGATCACTCATGTTCGAATTCTTGCTCTGAAGCTGATTCAGACACTCATGTGCCAATCACAGATTCTGATGATTCCAGACTTCTTGTTGACATTTCAGCCTTGTATATGGTCAAACCCCATGACCACCGTAGTGATGATGAACATGATGAATTAGAGAATATTAGAATATTTTATTTTATTGAATACTAAATTTCTATATTTATATTCTTATGTTTATAATTAAATATTCAATAAATATATTCAATAAAATCATAACAGAACAATCAGCAATATAAATTAATACTTTAGTTAGATGTATATTTCATGCAAAATACTAAACTATTTATATTTAATAAATCATATTTAATGTAATAAACATTTAAAAAATTATTAATCAACAATATTTAATATATTTAATATTCAATATATTATAATTAAAAATATTTTATAATTATCATAATAATAATAATACATAGAACAAGAGGGAAGTACAAATTTGGTATTCCAACTTTGGACTTTTGACAATTTGGACCATCGCAGTGAACTGTGACAAATTAGTCTCTCATTACTCTAATTAGAGGACCTAATTTTGTAGAAAATTAAATTCAGGAGGGACTAATACGTCACAATTAAATTTTGGGGAGTCACAAAGTGCAAATGTGAGATTTTAATTCCGTACTTTTGTCCATCAACTAACAATATATATACTAATAGTCTGTATGACAATTATACATATTTGATAAATTATTTAAATATTTATTCAATTAAATTATTAAAATATATATTTATTATATTCGATGACTATAATATTTAGATTAATAAAATTATATAATACACGTCATAATGAAATTTACAAATTAAAATTAATAATTAATAATAAATTAACCATTGAATAACTAATACATTATGTAACGGTAATTAATATTTCGCAATAATAATTAGAGAATATTAGAATACTTTATTATTACAGAATATTGAATTTCTATATTTATATTCTTATCATTAGAATCAAATTATCAATAAATATATTCAATAAAATCATAATGGAATAATCAACAATATAAATTAATACTTTAGTTGGATGTATATTTCATGCAAAACACTAAACTATTTATATTTAATAAATCATATTTAATGTAATAAATATTTAAAAAATTATTAATCAACAATATTTAATATATTTATTATTCAATATATTATAAATTAAAAATAATTTATAGTTATCGTAATAATAATAATACATAGAACAAGAAGGAAGTACAAAATTGGTACTCCAGCTTTACACTTTGTGGCAAATTGGCCCACCGCAATAAACTATGACAAATCAGTTCCTCATTACTCCAATTAGAGGGACAGATTTCATAGAATGTTAAATTCGGGAGGGACTAATTTGTCCCAATTAAATTCAGGTGAGACACAAAGTGCAAATGTGAGGTTTTAATTCCGTACTTTTGTCCATCAACTAACAATATATATACTAATAGTCTGTATGACAATTATACATATTTGATAAATTATTTAAATATTTATTCAATTAAATTATTAAAATATATATTTATTATATTCAATGACTATAATATTTAGATTAATAAAATTATATAATACACGTCATAATGAAATTTACAAATTAAAATTAATAATTAATAATAAATTAACCATTGAATAACTAATACATTATGTAACGGTAATTAATATTTCGCAATAATAATTAGAGAATATTAGAATACTTTATTATTACAGAATATTGAATTTCTATATTTATATTCTTATCATTAGAACAAAAATAATCAATAAATATATTCAATAAAATCATAATGGAATAATCAACAATATAAATTAATACTTTAGTTGGATGTATATTTCATGCAAAACACTAAACTATTTATATTTAATAAATCATATTTAATGTAATAAATATTTGAAAAATTATTAAAAAGTAATATTTAATATATTTAATATTCAATATATTATAAATTAAAAATAATTTATAGTTATCGTAATAATAATAATACATAGAACAAGAGGGAAGTACAAAATTGGTACTCCAGCTTTACACTTTGTGGCAAATTGGCCCACCGCAATAAACTATGACAAATTAGTTCCTCATTACTCCAATTAGAGGGACAGATTTCATAGAATATTAAATTCGGGAGGGACTAATTTGTCCCAATTAAATTCAGGTGAGACACAAAGTGCAAATGTGAGGTTTTAATTCCGTACTTTTGTCTATAAACTAATAATATATATAGTAATAGTCTGTATAACAATGATACATATTTGATAAATTATTTATAAATTTATTCTATTAAATTATTAAAATAAATATTTATTATATTCGATGACTATAATATTTAGATTAACAAAATTATTGAATACATGTCATAATGAAATTGACAAATTAATATTAATAATTTATAATAAATTAATCATAGAATAACTTATACATTCAATAACGGTAATTAATATTCTGTAATAATAATTAGAGAATATTAGAATATTTTATTTTTATTGAATATTGAATCTCTACATTTATATTCTTATGTTTATAATTAAATATTCAATAAATATATTCAGTAAAATCATAACAGAACAATCAGCAACATAAATTAATACTTTAGTTGGATGTATATTTCATGCAAAATACTAAACTATTTATATTTAATGAATTATATTTAATGTAATAAATATTTAACAAATTATTAAATAGTAATATTTAATGTGAAATAAGTTATAAATTAAAAATAATTTATAATTATCGTAATAATAATAATACATAGAACAAAAGCGAAGTACAAAATTGGTACTCCAACCTTACACTTTGTGACAATTTGATCCATCGCAATGAATAGTGACTAATTAGTCCCTCATTACTACATAAGGAGGGACTGATTTTGCTGGAAATTAAATTAAGGAGGGACTAATTCGTCACAGTTAAATACTGGGGAGACACAAAGTGCAAATGTGAGGCATTAATTTCATACTTTTGTCCATGAACTAATAATATATATAGTAATAGTCTGTATGACAATGATACATATTGGATAAATTATTTATATATATAATCTATTGAATTATTAAAATATATATTTGTTATATTTCATGACAATAATATTTAGATTAATAAAATTATATAATGCACGTTATAATGAAATTTACAAATTAAAATTAATAATTAATAATAATAATTACAAACCATTGAATAACTAATACATTATGTTATAGAAATTAATATTCCACAATAATAATTAGAGAATATTAGAATACTTTAGCATTACAGAATAATGAATTTCTATATTTGTATTCTTATCTTTAGAATCAAATAATCAATAAATATATTCAATAAAATCATAACGGAATAATCAACAATATAAATTAATACTTTAGTTGGATGTATATTTCATGCAAAATACTAAACTATTTATATTTAATAAATCATATTTAATGTAATAAATATTTAACAAATTATTAATTAGCAATATTTAATATATTTAATATTCAATTAATTATAAATTAAAAATAATTTATAATTTTCGTAATAATAATACATAGAACAAGAGGGAAGTACAAAATTGGTACTCTAGCTATACACTTTGTGGCAAATTGGCCCACCGCAATGAACTGTGACAAATTAGACCCTTATTACTACAATTGAAGGGACTGATTTTGTAGAAAATTAAATTCAAGAGGGACTAATACATTACAATTAAATTTTATGAGTCACAAAGTACAAATGTGAGATTTTAATTCCATACTTTTGTCCATAAACTAATAATATATATAGTAATAGTCTGTATGACAATGATGTGTATATTTGATAAATTATTTTTATATTTATTCTTTTAAATTACTAAAATATATATTTATTAAATTCAATGACTATAATATTTAGATTAATAAAATTATATAATACACGTCATAATGAAATTTACAAATTAAAATTAATAATTAATAATAAATTAACCATTGAATAACTAATACATTGTGTAACGGTAATTAATATTCCGCAATAATAATTAGAGAATATTAGAATATTTTATTTTTATTGAATACTGAATTTCTATATTTATATTCTTATCATTAGAATCAAATATTCACTAAATATATTCAATAAAATCATAATGGAACAATCAGCAATATAAATTAATACTTTAGTTGGACGTATATTTCATGCAAAATACTAAACTATTTATATTTAATAAATCATATTTAATGTAATAAATATTTGAAAAATTATTAAAAAGTAATATTTAATATATTTAATATTCAATATATTATAAATCAAAATTTTACAATATCGTAATAATAATAATAATACATAGAACAGGAGGGAAGTACAAAATGGGTACTCCAGCTATACACTTTGTGACAATTTGGTCCATTACAACGAACTGTGACAAATTAGTCTCTCATTACTCCAATTGGATGGACTGATTTTGCATAACATTAAATTCGGGAGGGACTAATTCGTCACAATTAAATTCTAGGGAGTTACAAAGTGCAAATGTGAGGTTTTAATTTTGTACTTTTGTCCTTAGACTAATAATATATATAGTAATAGTCTGTATGACAGTGATATATATTTGATAAATTATTTATATATTTATTCTATTAAATTATTAAAATATTTATTTATTATATTCGATGACTATATTATTTAATTTATTAAAATAATTTAATACACTTTAGAATGAAATTTTCAAATTATTATTAATAATTAATAATAAATTAATCATTGAATAACTAATACATTCAATAACGGTAATTAATATTCCGCAATAATAATTAGAGAATATTATAATACTTTATTATTACTGAATATTGAATATCTATATTTATATTCTTATTTTTATAATTAATTAATCAAAAAATATATTCAATAAAATCATAACTGAATAATCAGCAATATAAATTAATACTTTAGTTAGATGTATATTTCATGCAAAGTACTAAACTATTTATATTTAATAAATCATATTTATTGTATTAAATATTTAACAAATTATTAATCAGCAATATTTAATATATTTAGTATTCCATAAATTATAAATTATAAATAATTTATAATTATCGTAATAATAATAATTTATAGAACAGGAGGGGAGTACAAATTTGGTATTCCAGCTTTAGACTTTGTAACAATTTGGCCCATTGCGTTGAACTGTGGCAAATTAGTCCCTTACTATTGCTATTGGTGGGATTGATTTTGCAGAAAATTAAATTCAGGAGGGACTAGTTCATCACAATTAAATTTTGGGGAGTCACAAAGTGCAAATGTGAGGTTTTAATTCCGTACTTTTGTCTATAAACTAATAATATGTATAGTAATAGTCCGTATGACAATGACACATGTTTGATGAATTATTTAATTACTATATTATATTATTAAAATATATGTTTATTATATTCAATATTTATAATATTTAAATTGATATAATAATTAAAAAAATTTATAAATTAATGTAATGAAGTTAGTATTATGAATTAATATTAATATTTTTAAATAAATTAATCATTTAATTATTAATATATTCAATAACAGTAATTAATATTCCATAATGACTATAATATTTGGATTTATAAAATTATTTAATAGACATTATATTGAAATTTACAAATTAATATTAATAATTAATAATAAATTAATCATTGAATAACTAATACATTCAATAATGGTAATTAATATTTCGTAATAATAAGTAGAGAATATTAAAATATTTTATTTTTGTTGAATATTAAATTTCTATATTTATATTTTTATGTTTATGAATAAATAATCAATAAATATATTCAATAGAATCATAAATGAAAAATCAGCTATATAAATTAATACTTTAGTTGGATGTATATTTCATGTAGAATACTATACTATTTATATTTAATAAATCATATTTAATGTAATAAATATTTGACAAATTATTAATCAACAATATTTAATATGCAATAAATTATAAATTAAAAATAATTTATAATTATCATAATAATAATAACACATAGAACAAGAGGAAAGTACAAAATTGGTACTCCAACTTTACACTTTGTGACAATTTGACCCATCACAATGAACTATGACAAATTAGTCCCTCATTACTATAATTGGAGGGACTGATTTTGCTGGAAATTAAATTGATGAGGGACTAATTCGTCACAATTAAATTCTGGGGAGTCACAAAGTGCAAATGTGAGATTTTAATTTCGTACTTTTATCCATAAACTAATAATATATATAGTAATAGTCTGTATGACAATGATAATAAATTATTTAATTACTTTATTATATTATTAAAATATATGTTTATTAAATTCAAAGTCTATAGTTGATGTGCTTCAAGAAAATTTAGATTAAACAATCCCAATGCACAAATAAATGAAAAAAAATAAAAGATAGAACAACTAGTAATCTCAAATGATAAGTTTGCATGCCACACTCAAGAATACTTAGGTTTGATTCGCCACACTTTAGAATAGAAGAAGGATTGTGATAAGAATTGGGGATAATTTCGCCACTAAATTTAGAAAGCTTAGATATGAAATTCGCATATTCTGCTGAGCCAATTTTCAGAGCATTCAAGGTGTCATCTCTTATTGATAACTTCTATATTTATAGCCAAGAACAACCCTCATGACATAAGTATAAAATTTATCTAATTCTCACCTAATTTGTAAAAGCATGCATAGAAATACACCTAACATAGACTTTTCATCTAATGTAGATCACCTAACTTATCTAACTTAGACTTTCAAAGAAATATAGCTCACCTAACTTAGACTTTAACCAATACTAATTTCAAATTTCTTCACATGCATTCATCACATGCATAATTGACTTTTCACAATTTATTCATTATCGCACATGATCATATTGGCCCACTCAAACATGGGCTCCATATAGAAGTTAGGCTTGGATCCTAAATGGGCTGATTCCATTTTAAATTGTTGGACAACCAAGGCCCGAATCTTCATGGCCATAGAACATGTAATCGGCCAAAATGGAGTTCCTTGGCTTAAGTTAGCCTCTTGTTCAACTTAAGGCATATCTATAATATTTAAATTAATAGAATAATTAAACAATATTATAAATTAAAGTAATTAAATTAGTATTATGAATAAACATTAATATTTTAAAATAAATTAATCATTTAATAACTAATATATTTAGAAACAGTAATTAATATTCTGTAATGACTAGAATATTTAGACTAATAAAATCATTTAATACACGTTATATTGAAATTTACAAATTAATATTCACTATTAATAATAAATTAATCATTGAATAACTAATACAATCAATAATGGTAATTAATATTCCGCAATAATAATTTGAGAATATTATATTATTTTATTATTACTGAATATTGAATTTCTATATTTATATTCTTATGTTTATAATTAAATATTCAATAAAATCATAACGGAATAATCAACAATATAAATTAATACTTTAGTTGGATGTATATTTCATGCAAAACAATATACTATTTATATTTAATAAATCATATTTAATGTAATAAACATTTAACAAATTATTAATCAGCAATATTTAAAATATTTAATATTCAATAAATAATAAATTAAAAATAATTTATAATTATCGTAATAATAAAAATACAAAGAATAGGAGGGAAGTAGAAAATTGGTACTCTAGCTTTACACTTTGCGACAATTTGGCCCATCACAATGAACTGTGACAAACTAGTCCCTCATTACAACAATTGGAAGAACTAATTTTGTTGGAAATTAAATTCAGGAGGGACTACTTCGTCACAATTAAATTATGGAGAGTCACAAAGTGCAAATGTGAGGTTTTAATTTCATATTTTTGTCCATAAACTAAAACATATAGTAATAGACTGTATGACAATGACACATATTTGATAAATTATTTATATATTTATTCTATTAAATTGTTAAAATAAATATTTATTATATTCGATGACTATAATATTTAGATTAATAAAATTATTTAATACATGTTATAATGAATTTAAAAATTAATATTAATAACTAATAATAAATAAATCATTGAATAACTAATGCAGTCAATAACGGTAATTAATATCCCGCAATAACAATTTGAGAATATTATATTATTTTATTATTACTGAATATTGAATCTCTATATTTATATTCTTATGTTTATAATTAAATATTCAATAAATATATTCAATAAAATCAAAACGGAACAATCGGCAATATAAATTAATACTTTAGTTGGATGTATATTTCATGCAAAATAATAAACTATTTATATTTAATGAATCATATTTAATGTAATAAACATTTAAAAAATTACTAATCAGCAATATTTAATATATTTAATATTCAATAAATTATATATTAAAAATAATTTATAATTATCGTAATAATAATAATACAAAGAACAAGAGGGAAGTACAAAATTGGTACCCCAGTTTTACACTTTTTGACACTTTGGCCCATCGCAGTGAACTATGACAAACTAGTCCCTCATTACTACAATTGGAAGGACTGATTTTGTTGGAAATTAAATTCATGAGGGACTAATACGTCACAATTAAATTATGGTGAGTCGCAAAGTGCAAATGTGAGGTTTTAATTTCAAACTTTTGTCCATAAACTAATAATATAGTAATAGGCTGTATGACAATGACACATATTTGATAAATTATTTATATATTTATTCTATTAAATTATTAAAATATATATTTATTATATTCGATGACTATAATATTTAGATTAATAAAATTATTTAATACACGTTATAATGAATTTAAAAATTAATATTAATAATTAATAATAAATTAATCATTGAGTAACTAATGCATTCAATAACGATAATTAATATTCCGCAATAATAATTTGAGAATATTATATTATTTTATTATTACTGAATATTGAATTTCTATATTTATATTCTTATGTTTATAATTAAATATTCAATAAATATATTCAATAAAATCCAAACAGAACAATCAGCAATATAAATTAATACTTTAGTTGGATGTATATTTCATGCAAAATAATAAACTATTTATATTTAATGTAATAAACATTTAAAAAATTATTAATCAGCAATATTTAATATATTTAATATTCAATAAATTATAAATTAAAAATAATTTATAATTATCGTAATAATAATAATACAAAGAATAGGAGGGAAGTACAAAATTGGCACCCTAACTTTACACTTTTTAACACTTTGGCCCATCGCTGTGAACTGTGACAAATTAGTCCTCCATTACTCCAATTGGAGGGACCGATTTTGCTCAAAATTAAATTTAGGCGGGACTAATTCGTCACAATTAAATTCATGGGTGTCACAAAGTGCAAATATGAGGTTTTAATTTCAAACTTTTGTCCATAAACTAATAATATATATAGTAATAGTCTGTATGACAATTAAACATATTCGATAAATTACTTATATATTTATTTTATTAAATTATTAGAATATATATTTATTACATTCGATGACTATAATATTTAGATTAAAAAAATTATTTAATACACGTTATAATGAAATTTACAAATTAATATTAATAATTAATAATTAATAAATCATTAAATAACTAATACATTTAATAAGGGTGGTTAATATTCCGCAATAATAATTAGAGAAATCTAAAATATTTTATTATTACTGAATATTGAATTTCTATATTTATGTTCTTATGTTTATAATTAAATTATAAATGAATATATTCAGTAAAATCATAACGGAATAATTAGCAATATAAATTAATACTTTAGTTGGATGTATATTTCATGCAAAATACTAAACTATTTATGTTTAATGAATCATATTTAATGTAATAAATATTTGAGAAATTATTAAACAGCAATAGTTAATATATTTAATATGCAATACATTATAAATTAAAATTAATTTATAATCATCGTAATAATAATAATACAAAGATCAAGAGGGAAGTAGAAAATTAGTACCCCAGCTTTACACTTTTTTAGCAAATTGGCCCACTGCAATGAACTGTGACAAATTAGTCCCTCATTACAACAATTGGCGGGACTAATTTTGCTGGAAATTATATTTATGGGGGACTAATTAGTCCCAATTAAATTTTGGGGAGTCACAAAGTGTAAATGTGAGGTTTTAATTTCAAACTTTTGTCCATAAACTAATAATATATATAGTAATAGTCTATATGACAATGATACATATTCGATATATTACTTATATATTTATTCTATTAAATTATTAGAATATATATTTATTATATTTGATGACTCTAATATTTAGATTAATAAAATTATTTAATACTAGTTATAATGAAATTTACAAATTAAAATTAATAATTAATAATAAATTAATCATTGAATAACTAATACATTCAATAATGGTAATTAATATTCCGCAATAATAATTAGAGAATATTATAATATTTTATTATTATTGAATACTTGATCTCTATATTTATATTCTTACTTTTGTAATAATTATTCAACAAATATATGCAGTAAAATCATAATGGAACAATCAGCAATATAAATTAATACTTTAGTTGGATGTATATTTTATGCAAAATACTAAACTATTTATATTTAATAAATGATATTTAATGTAATTAATATTTAACAAATTATTAATTAGCAATATTTAATATATTTAATATGCAATAAATTTTAAATGAAAAATAATTTATAATATTGTAATAATAATAATACATAGAATAAGAGGAAAGTACAAAATTGGTACTCCAACTTTACACTTTGGGACAATTTGACCCATCGCATTGAATTGTGACAAATTAGTGCCTCAGACTAATTCATCACAATTAAATTTTGGGAGGTCACAAAGTGCAAATGTGGGGTTTTAATTCTGTACTTTTGTCTATAAACTAATAATATATATAGTAATAGTATGTATGATAAATTATTTATTAATTGTATTATATTATTAAAATATATGTTTATTAAATTCAAAGTCTATAATATTTAAATTAATATAATAATTACATACATATTATAAATTAATGTAATTAGATTAGTATTATGAATTATTATTAATATGTTAGTGTCGTAACCAACCTTTCGGTGGAATAGGTAAAAAGTTGTTTAAATTGATTCCCAAAATGATTTTTGAAAACCAATTTATTGGGAGTCGCCACCAAAATTTTGAACAAAAAACTTTGGAAAAGCAATTTAAAACAAAAAGAAAAGGCAAAATAGTTTGCAAAATCAGATATGGGTTTGAGAGTCTGTTTGAGTGTGGGGAAGGTGTTAGACACCCCACAACACTGGTCCATAAGGACGGTTACCTTAAATTAATCAGTTGAAATAGAATATGGCCTTAAATTTATCTAAATTACCCATAAATTTGATTTGTGTGAATTTATAACAACCTGATTAATCTAGCTCTCTTGATCTCTTCATTTTTCCTCTTTTTAATTTTTGTTTATTTTTGGAATTTTAATCTTTACTTTTGAAGTTTAAATGAAATGACAATGGGAAAATATTTTAGGATTTTTGGGAGTTTATATTGTTTGGAATTGATGTGAAATTATAAACTGATTTTTTTCTAATTTCTGAATTTATTTATTTTAATTTATTGTCAAAATTGGAATGAAATTACAATGGAAAACCATTTTTTGGGATTTTTGAATTTATTTTTTTTATTTTTGGGTTTTTGTTTTAATTTTGAAAATGAGATCCTAATGACTCACATTTCTTAGGATTTTTATTATGAATAATAGGTAAAATAAACTCCTCTTTATATATATATTGGAATTTGTTTTATCTTTATATTTTTTTTAGAATAGGCATTAAATTTCAAGGCCTGAGGAGATTAAGGATCCCACACGGTCTCTACTACTTTATTCACAAGCACCTAAGGAGATTTAGGATCTCACTCGGCGATTATTAAAGCGAGAAGGTAGATTATTCCACGGACTCCAAAATTTTGGTTTTGAAGTTTTGCTGAATTAAATATTGTCTATTTTAAATTATTTTAATGTATAATTTACTAACTATTAAATCTATTAAATATTGCTAATTAATAATTTGTTAAACATATATAATATTAATACATATTATGTTAACTATATATAATTTTCTCATATACATAAAATATATATTATGGTCAAAGAATGGCCATCGCTAGGACTTGTAGTCACAAGTTATTAATTCATATCATTATTATACTGATTATTACTATATTTATTATTATTAAATAGACATTAGTACACAATTAAACAATCACTTTTGTACTTTGTAAGTCCCCTATAATTTAATTGGGACAAATTAGTTCATCACAAATTTAAATTCGTATATAATTAGTCATTCCATTTGTAGTAATAAGAAACAAATTTTGTCTAAAATAAGATTTTTGATAGACTATCACAGTTTCTTGTGAGGGACCAAATTGTCATAAAGTGTAAAGGTAGAGGACTAATTTGTTACTTCCCTCTTATTATATGTATTATTATTATGTTAATTTCAAATTTTTTTAAATTTATAATTTAATAAAAATTAAATTGATTATATATTGCTTATTAATAATTTGTTAAATATATATTTTATTAATACATATTATATCAAATAAAATTTATTAAATATATATATAATTTACTAATATACATGAAATATATAGATTATATTAAGTAAAATTTCAAAGCCCAAACAACGATCTTAAGTGACCGTCTTGAGGTCTTGTCACCACAATGGTCAATAGGAATCGCCATGAAGTCAAGGAACATAATATATAAAAACATATGTGGATATCATATATTAATATATGAAATATTACTAAAAAAATATAAGTATGTTAAAAAAATATAAAATATATATTAACAGATATTATTATATAGTAATTGTGATATTAAATGTATAAATATTTAATATATATTATTGTTATATTTTTATGTGAATTTATTCTACTATATATTTCTTATATGTTAAATTTATATATAATATATATCCAATTAATATATTTCATTTACATTTTTGATAATTTTGTTATTAATTTAATGATTATATTTATCTATTATTTAATTACTAATGTATATTTAATTATTATATTTATTTAATTATAAATATATGAATATTAAAAAAGAAATTCAATATTCAATAGAAATAAGCTATTCTAATATTCTCTAGTTATTATTATAGAATATTAATTATTATTATTGAATATATTACTTATTTAACGATTAATTATTAACTATTGATATTAATTTATAATACTATTTTATTTTATAAATTAGTTTATATATTTAATTATTATTGGCATTGAATTTATTAAATATATATTTTATTACTTTAATATAATAAATAAATAATTTATTAAATATATATCATTATTATACAGATTATTACTATATATGTTGTTGTTATTATTATTATTATTATATAGACAAAAGTATGTAATTAAACAATCACTTTTGCACTTTGTTACTGCCCCACAATTTAATTGTGACAAATTAATTTATCATACATTTTAATTTGTACATAATTAGTCACTCCATTTGTAGTAACGAGGAACAGATTTTACATGAAAAAAGATTTTTAAGGGACTAATTTGTCACAGTTACTTCTGAGAGACCAAATTGTTACAAAATGTAAAGGTGGAGGACTAATTTGGTATTTCCCTCTTACTATATGTATTATTATTATGTTAATTTATAATTTATTGAAAAGTAAATCTATTAAATATTGCTGATTAATAAATTGATAAATATATGTTATTTTAATACATCTTATATTAAATATAATTTATTAAACATATATAATTTACTAAATACATAAAATATATAATATATTAAGTATAATTTAACAGCTCTAGCGATAGGTCGTAAGTGATAGTCCTTAGGGTTTTTAAGGGACAATCAAACAATGTTCATCATTAGGGCATGCAGTCGCGATGGTCAAGAAGGGCCATCCTGAAGTCATGGAACATAATCTATATTAACCGATATTATTATATAATAATTTTGATATTAAATATATATAAATATTTAGATATATATTTATTGTTATTTTTTTTATGTAAATTTAATCTATTATATATTTCTTAAATGATAAATGTATATATAATATATATCCAATTGATATATTTAATTTATTTTTTATTATTCAGTTATCAATTTAATGAATATATTTATTGATTATTACTATATTATTATTATTATTATTATTATTATTATTATTATTATTATTATATAAAGAAAAGTGTGCAATTAAACCTTCACTTTTGCACTTCATGACTCCCTTCCAATTTAACTGTCACAAATTAGTCCCTCCTAAATTTAAATTTATACAAAATTAGTCCCCTAATTGATAGTGATGAGGAATTGATTTTGTATGAAATAAGATTTTTGCGGAACTAATTTGTCATAGTTTTTTGTAAGAAACCAAATTATCACAAAGTGTAAAGGTGGAGGACTAATTTGGCACTTCCCATTTATTATATGTATTATTATTATTTAAATTTATAATTTACTAAATATTAAATCTATAAAATATTGGTTATTAATAATTTGTTAAATATTGCCTATGACGATCAAAGAATGATCATCGCTAGGGCTTATCGCCACGACGGTCAACAAGGACCCTCCTAAAGTCATGAAACATACTATATAAAAATATATTTAGATATCATATATTAATATATGAAATATACATTAAATATTAGTAAAAAAATATAAATATATTAAAAAAATATATAAAATATATATTAACCGATATTATTATATAATAATTGAGATACTAAATGTATAAATATTTCATATATATATATTTATTGTTATTTTTTGTGTAAATTAATTATATTAAATA
Organism: Delonix regia; assembly: GCA_037074485.1. NCBI lineage: Eukaryota > Viridiplantae > Streptophyta > Magnoliopsida > Fabales > Fabaceae > Delonix > Delonix regia. The sequence goes on from CM073459.1 coordinate 13,856,129, forward strand.
CGTTTTATATGGTAAATTTATATCCAATTAATATATTTAATTTATATCATTGATTATTCAGTTTTTAATTTAATGAATATATTTATTTGTTATCTAATTAATAATGTGTATTTAATTATTATATTTATTTAATTATATACTATGAACATAAAAATAGAAGTTCAATATTCAATAGAAATAAAATATTCTAATATTCTCTAATTATTATTAAGGAATGTTAACTATTGTTAACTTGTTATTATTAATTATTAATATTAATTTATAATACCAATTTAATTGTATTAATTTTTAATATGTATTAAGTTATTATACTAATTTAACTATGATAGACATTCAATTTAATAAATATATATTTCAATAATTTAATATAATAGATAATCTATTAAATATATATCATTATTATATAGATTATTACTATATATATATATATATATATATATTATTAATATTATATAGACAAAAGTTCACAATTAAACAATCACTTTCGCACTTTAAGACTCCTCTGCAATTTAATTGTGACAAATTAGCCTTTCACAAATTAAAATTTGTACAAAAGTAGTCACTCTATTTGTAGAAATAAGGGATTGATTTTGCATGAAATATGATTTTTGTGGGATTAATTTGTCATAGTTCCTTACGAGGGACTAAATTATCACAAAATGTAAAGGTAGAGGACCAATTTGGTACTTCCCTGTTATTCTATGTATTTTTTTATGGTAGTTTTAAATTGTTTTTTGATTTATAATTTACTAATATTAAATCTATTGAATATTTCTGGTTAATAATTTGTTAAATATATATAATTTACTAATATACATGAAATATACATATATATATATATATATATATATATATTTATATTTGTATTTATATTTATTAATTTGTTATAATTTGTACAAAATTGTCACCAAGTGTAAAGTTATAAGACTAATTTGGTCCTTTCCTCTTAATATATGTATTATTATTGTGTTAATTTTAAATTATTTATAATTTATAATTTACTAAATATTAAATAATTAAATATTACTGTTTAATAATTTGTTAAATATTTTTTTATACTAAAAATGATTTATTAAATATAAATAGTTTACTAATTTGCATGAAATATATATATATATATATATATATAATATTAAGTACATTTTGTCTTTACAACGGTCAAAGATTGACTGTCAATAGGGCTTGTCGTCATGACAATCAATATTATTAAATGTATGAAATATATATTAAATATTAGTAAAAATATAAATATTTAAAAACAAATATATAAAATATGTATTGACCAATATTATTATATAACAAATATGATATTAAATATATAAAATACATATTTTCACTAATATAACTGGTTAATAATTTCTTAACTGAATATTTATTTATTATTTAATCACTAATGTATATTTAATTACTTAATTTATTTAATTATAAATAGATGAATAGAAAAATAGAAATTCAATATTCAATAGAACTAAAATACTCTAATATTCTCTAATTATTGTGGAATATTAATTATTTAATGATTAATTTATTATTAATTATTAATATCAATTTGTAAATTAATTTACAATATGGATTTAATATTTTATCAATTTAAATATTTAAAAAATTAAACTTAATAAATAATTTAATATAATAAATAAATAATTTATTAAATATATATCATTATTATACATATTATTACTATATATACCATTATTATATAGACAAAAGTATGCAATTAAATCATCACTTTTGCACTTTGTGAGTCTCTCATAATTTAATTGTGACAAATTAGTTCCTCACAAATTTAAATTTGTACATAATTAGTCCCTCCATTTGTTGTAATGAGGGTTTAATTTTACATTAAATAAAATTTTTGACAAACTAATTTAGTATAGTTCCTTGTGAGGGACCAAATTGTTACAATTTGTAAAGGTGGAGGACCAATTTGGTATTTCCCTCTTATTATATTTGTTATAATTTATGTTAAATTTAAAATAATTTTTATTTATAATTTAAAAATATTAAACTTATTATATATTGCTGATTAATAATTTATTAAATATATATAATGCTAACACATATTATATGAAACATAACTTATTAAATATATATAATTTACTAATATACATGAAATATATATATTACACTAAGTGTATTTTAACAGCCCTAACAAGGGTCATAAGTGACTGTTGTTAGGGCATTTCTTCATGACAGGCAACAGGGACCATCATGAAGTTAAGGAATATAATATATAAAAATATATTTAAATATCATATATTAATATATGAAATATATATTAAATATTAGTAAAATATATATATATATATATATAATATTAGCTGATATTATTATATACTTTTTGTGATATTAAATATATAAATATTTAATACATATTTCTTGCTATATTTTTATAGAAATTTATTCATATTATATGTTTATTATATCATATTTCATATTTCTTATATGATAAATTTGTATGTAATATATATCCAATTAATATATTTAACTTATATTTTGTTTATTTAGTTATTAATTTAATGAATATATTCATATATTATTTAATTACTAATTTATATTTAATTAATTAATTTATTAAATAAATAAATATGTCAATAGAAAAATAGAAATTCAATATTCAAAAGAAATAAAATACTTTAATATTCTCTATAATTATCACGAAATATTAATTATTGTTATTGAATGTATTAGTTATTTAATGATTAATTTATTATTACATATTAATATTAATTTATAACACTAATTTAATTACATTAATTTATAATATTATTTAATTATTATATTAATTTAAATATTATAGACATTGAATTTGATAAATAATTTAATAAATATATATTTTAATAATTTAACATAATAAATAAATAATTTTCAAATATGTATCATTGTTACACAGAATTGAGGGACTAATTTCTCACAGTTCATTATAAGGGTCCAAATTGTCACAAAGTGTAAAGTTGGTAGACCAATTTGGTACTTCCCTCTTATTCTATGTATTATTAATATGTTAATTTTATATTATTTTTAATTTATAATTTACTAAGTATTAATTATATTAAATGTTGTTGTTAATAATTTGTTAAATATTTATTATATTAAATATGATTTATTAAATATAAATAGTTTACTAATTTGCATGATATATATATATATATATATATATATTATAAAGTACAATTTGTCTTCACGATGGTCAAAGAATGATTGTCGTTAGGGCTTTTCGACACGACGGTCAACAAGGCCTGTTCAGAAGTCAAGGAAAGTAATATATATCATTTTTTTTTTTATAATTTATTAAATATATATAATTTACTAATATACATGAAATATATATATTTTATTAAGTATAATTTGACAGGCCTTACAACGGTCATAAGTGACCATCATTAGGGCTTGTCTTTTTCGATGGTCAATAGGGACTGTCCTTGTTTCCTTTTTATCTTTGATGTCTGCCTCTGAGCCAAGGCACATAAAATTGACAATCTCATTGAGATCTCCTACAAAGACCTTCCACCAAGCCAATGTCTCGAAGATATCCACCTTTCTCTTATGAACTCTTTCCAACTTTATACCCAAAACCGCTATTGGACCCGCTCTATCAAGAAACTCATTTCTAAACCCAAGATTCCAGTTAAAGAGTATGTCTACTCTTCCAACCTCAACCATCCTGCACCACTAGGCAATATGTCAAGCTTGAGATTCCTCAAGATTTTATTGATCATTGGAAATCCTAAGGTTATACCCATTTTCATGTCGGTGCCATATGACTATGCATCACCTACCACGGTTGAAAAGGCCTTCCTGTGATTGCCCGTCTAGCCATCCTTGACACTACCTATTTCACCTACCAGCAAGCCTTAATCGGTCCCACCTTAAAAGACAGACTACAAGTTCAAATTCAAATCACTGGTGCTGAGCAAGTTCCAGACTTCATCATGGCAACGCTCCACCACTATGGATGTTCTTACAACCATCCATATTCCAAAGCAGATTACCCGTGAAGATTTGCTCTAACTTAAGTCGATAGAATGGATCACCAACTATGAACAGTGTCATGTTCATAGTAAATCTCTTGTTACTACTGAGCCTACGAAACTCATCCTCCTCCTTGGCGGCCAAGTCAAGATAGTCTTCAGGAAGCTTGAAGAATCCTTTCAGGCCCCATAGGTTCCTCCATTCTTACAACAAATCATGTCGATCACTCTAGTCCCGATTTACGAGATAAAGAAGCGCACCATCCCTATTCATCATTTCAAGACAAACGGCAAGTCCGTCTATGTCTCCCACATCCATGATCATTTATATGGTAAGTCACTCCCATAGTGACTTTGAGGAACTCTCTCGTTCCTATGCCAAAAATACTTTTACAAAATATAAAAGATGGATCAAGCGCTGAGCCCAAAAGAAGCAACAGTTTTTGGACGAAGAAGAGAAAAAGAAAATCAAGACCTGCCATCCATCTTGCCATTTCAAATCCCATTGAAAGGACAGAGATCCTAACTGGAAGCAATGGGCTATTCAAAACCCTGGTACAGCTCCTTGTAGAGAAGAAATCCTGATGAAGCATTTGAAGGAAGTAGGCTGCTACCGTGAGCCACCAGAGACAGTTGCTGATGTGTCTCCTTATTTTGTAAAACCTCCACCAGCTTTCTGTAAACTAGAGCTTATGGGATCTACACCAGTAAATCCCATACCTAGCATGATGTTCTCTCCACATTATCCGTCCTATGATGATATATGTCCACCTATGGAGAGGCACACTGATGATAACCAGGTTGTTAGATGACTTTATGTTATTTCTAACAAAGTCTCAGCCTTAGGTAGTTATGAGCTAGTTCACCCTTCTAAAGAAGTACTCAATTGGCACACCAAAAATGCTTCAGCACATAATTAAGTCCTAAAAAATATAGATTCTAAGTTGACCACCATGTCGCTGCGCATCAACAAACACATTAGAGAGTAGATCAACTCTCCCCTTAGGTTGAGCAACTCCGTCTAGAGATACAAGAAAAAATCCAGACATTAGATCTAGAACTCTGAAGTTTTATTTCTCATAATTACTTTCACCCTGAGTTCAGTAAAAAAGAATATGAGATCTGCTACCTCAAAGATCAGCTTGCCCAAATTGAAGCAAATATGAAATCTAAGCAACCTGTCCATACTCCATCTGTATATGACCCATTCATTCTACCTCCAATCTACCAGACTAGTTACATGCCAACTCTCCAATATTCCTCTTATCCTTCTGATTTTGATTATGCCAATCATTTTAAAATGACCCATCAGATTTTTAGAAAAGCCACACCAGGAACTCAACCTCCTCCGCCTATTAGATCTCCAAGACCACCACATAGTCCTCCACATTTGCCCAAATCTTACACTGCCACACCTTCATATACCAAACCTATTCTTTCTAAAAGTCTTTTCATCAAAGAACCTTTGCAGGCACCACCTCACACCTCACAACCACCTCCTGCTCCTTTAGAAGACCCAAAACAAAAACAACCCCTTTTCCCACCAGATCCTCCTCTAGTTGCTATGGTCGAACCTTATGAGTAGTTCCCATTTGATCACTCATGTTCAGATTCTTGCTCTGAAGCTGATTCAGACACTCATGTGCTAATCACAGATTCTGATGATTTTAGACATCTTGCTGACATTTCAGCCTTGTATATGGTCAAACCCCATGACCACCGTAGTGATGATGAACATGATGAATTAGAGAATATTAGAATATTTTATTTTTATTGAATACTGAATTTCTATATTTATATTCTTATGTTTATAATAAAATCAAAACAGAACAATCAGCAATATAAATTAATACTTTTAGTTGGATGTATATTTCATGCAAAATACTAAACTATTTATATTTAATAAATCATATTTAATGTAATAAACATTTAAAAAATTATTAATCAGCAATATTTAATATATTTAATATTCAATATATTATAAATTAAAAATAATTTATAATTATTGTAACAATAATAATACAAAGAACAGGAGGGAAGTATAAAATTGGAACTCCAGCTTTGTACTTTGTGACAATTTGGTCTATCGCAATAAACTGTAACAAATTAGTCCCTCATTACACCAATTGGAGGGACTGATTTTGTAGAAAATTAAATTTGGGAGAGACTAATACGTCACAATTAAATTTTGGGGAGTCACAAAGTGCAAATGTGAGATTTTAGTTTCATACTTTTGTCCATAAACTAATAATATATATAGTAATAGTCTGTATGACAATGACACATATTTGATAAATTATTTATATATTTATTCTATTAAATTACAAAAATATATATTTATTAAATTCGATGACTATAATGTTTAGATTAATAAAATAATTTAATACACATTATAATGGAGTTCACAAATTAATATTAATAATTAATAATAAATTAATCATTGAATAACTAATACATTCAATAACGATATTTAATATTTTGCAATAATAATTAGAGAATATTCAAATATTTTTTTTATTGAATATTGAATTTCTATATTTATATTCTTATGTTTATAATTAAATAATCAATAAATATATTCAATAAAATCATAACGGAATAATCAGCAATATAACTTAATACTTTAGTTGGATGTATATTTCATGCAACATACCAAACTATTTATGTTTAATAATTCATATTTAATGTAATATATATTTAACAAATTATTAATCAGCAGTATTTAATATATTTAATATGCAATAACTATAAATTAAAAATAGTTTGTAATTATCATAATAATAATACTACATAGAACAAGAGGGATGTACAAAATTGGTGCTCTAGCACTTTGTGACAATTTGGCCCAATGCAATGAATTATGACAAATTAAATTCGAGTGGGACTAATTCATCACAATTAAATATTGGGGAGTCACAAAGTGCAAATGTGATGCATTAATTTTGTACTTTTGTCCATGAACTAATAATATATATAGTAATAGTTTGTATGACAATCATACATATTGGATAAATTATTTATATATTTAGCCTATTAAATTATTAAAATATATATTTGTTATATTCGATGACAATAATATTTCCATTAATAAAATTATATAATACACGTTATAATGAAATTTACAAATTTAAAATAATAATTAATAATAAATTAACCATTGAATAACTAATACATTATGTAACGGTAATTAATATTCTGCTATAATAATTAGTGAATATTAGAATACTTTACTATTATTGAATATTGAATTTCTGTATTTCTATTCTTATCTTTAGAATCAAATAATCAATAAATATATTCAATAAAATCATAATAGAATACATAGAACATGGGGAAGTACAAAATTGGAACTCCAGCTTTACAATTTGTGACAATTTAGCCCACCGCAAAGAATTGTGACAAATAAGTCCCTCATTACTCTAATTAGAGGGACTGATTTTGTTGGAAATTAAATTCGGGAGGGACTAATATGTCATATTTAAATTATGGGGAGTCACAAAGTGCAAATGTGAGGTTTTAATTTCATACTTTTGTCTGCAAACTATTAATATATATAGTAGTAGTCTGTATGACAATGCGTATTTGGTAAATTATTTATATATTTATTTATTAAATTATTAATATATATATATATATATATATATTTATTATATTTGATGACTATAATATTTAGATTAATAAAATTATATAATACACGTTAGAATGAAATTTACAAATTAAAATTAATAATAAATGAACCATTGAATAACTAATACATTATGTAACGGTAATTAATATTCCGCAATAATAATTAGAGAATATTAGAATATTTTATTTTTATTGAATATTGAATTTCAATATTTATATTATTATGTTTATAATTAAATATTCAATAAAATCATAACGGAACAATTAGCAATATAAATTAATACTTTAGTTGGATGTATATTTCATGCAAAATACTAAACTATTTATATTTAATTATTCATATTTAATGTAATATATATTTAACATATTATTAATTAGCAATATTTAATATATTTAATATGCAATAACTATAAATTAAAAATAATTTATAATTATCGTAATAATAATACTACATAGAACAAGAGGGAAGTACAAAATTGGTACCCTAGCTTTACACTTTCCGGCAATTTGGCCCATTGTAATGAACTGTGACAAATTAGTCCCTCATTACTGTAATTGGAGGGACTGATTTTATAGAAAATTAAATTTGGGTGGGACTAATTCTTCACAATTAAATTCTGGAGAGTCACAATATGCAAATGTGAGATTTTAATTCCATACTTTTGTCTATATATTATATATATTGTAATAGTCTGTATGATAATGACACATATTTGATAAATTATTTATTAACTATTTTATATTATTAAAATATATGTTTATTAAATTCAAAGTCTATAATATTTAAATTAATATAATCATGAAATGTACGTTATAAATTGATGTAATTAAATTAGTATTATGAATTAATATTAATATGTTAGAATAAATTAATCATTTAATAACTAATATATTCAATAACAGTAATTAATATTCCGTAATAATCATTGAAGAATATTAGATTATTTTATTTCTATTGAATATTGAATTTCTATTATTTATATTCATATATTTATGAATAAGTAGATAAATAAATTGAAGATATATTAGTAATTAAATAATAAATGAATATATTCCTTAAATTACCAACGAATTAATTAAAAATATAAGTTGAATATATTAAATGGATATAAATTACATAAAAATTTATCATATAAGAAATATAAAACATGGCATAATAAACATATAATATAAATAAATTTATGAAAAAATATTAAATAAATATATATTACATATTTATATATTTAATATCATAATTTTTATATAATAATAACGGTTGATGTTATATATATATATATATACATATATATATATATGTATATATATATATATTTTTACTGATATTTAGTATATATTTCATATATTAACATATGATATCTAAATATATTTTTATTTATTACATTTCATAACTTCAGGGCGGCCCAGTTGATGGTCGTGAAGAGAAGCCCTAACGACGGTCACTTATGATTGTTGCTAGGGCTGTTAAATTATACTTAATATAACATATATATTTCATGCATATACGTAAGTTATATATGTTTAATAAATTATAAAAAAATATGATATGTATTAATCTAATAGACATTTAACAAATTATTAATAAGCAATATATAATAGATTTAATATCTAGTAAATTATAAATTAAAAATAATTTTAAATTAACAAAATAATAATACATAGAATAAGAGTGATGAGCCTCAAGTTGAACAAGAGGCTAACTTAGGCCACGGAGCTCCATCTGGGCCGATTACACGTTCTATGACTAAGAAGATTCAGGCCATGGTTGTCCAACAATTTAAAATGGAATCAGCCCAATTAGGATCCAAGCCCAATTTCTATATGGAGCTCAAGTTCAAGTGGGCCAATTTGATCATGTGCTATAATGAATAAATTATGAAAAGTCAATTATTCATGTGATGAAAGTTGAAATAAGTATTGGTTAAAGTCTAAGTTAGGTGAGCTATATTTCTTTGAAAGTCTAAGTTAGATAAGTTAGGTGATTTAAATTAGATGAAAAGTCTATGTTAGGTGAATTTCTATGCATGTTTTTCCAAATTAGGTGAGAATTAGATAAATCTTAGACTTATGCCATGATGGTTGTTCTTGGCTATAAATATGGAAGTTATCAATGAAAAATGCAACCTTGAATGCTCTGAAAATTGGCTTAGCTTCTTATATGCGAATTTTTTATCTAAGTTTTCTAAACTTACTGGTGAAATTATCCCCGATTCTTATCACTCTCCCTCTTCAACTCTAGAGTGTGGTGAATCAAACCTAGTATTCTTGAGTGTGGCGTGCAAACTTATCATCCGAGATTGTTAGTTGTTCTATCTTTTTTTTTTTTTTTTTTTATTTACTTGTGTTCAGGGATTGTTCAATCTGAACTTCCTTGAAGCATATCAAAGAGGGAAGTACCAAATTGGTCACCTAATAAAATCATAACGGAATAATCAGTAATATAAATTAATACTTTAGTTGGATGTATATTTCATGCAAAATACTAAACTATTTATATTTAATAAATCATATTTAATGTAAGAAATATTTACCAAATTATTAATCAGCAATATTTAATATATTTAATATTCAATATATTATAAATTAAAAATAATTTATAATTATCGTAATAATTATAATGCATAGATGAGGAGGGAAGTAGAAAATGATACATATTTAATAAATTATTTATATATTTATTTATTAAATTTTTAGAATATATATTTATTATATTCGATGACTATAATATTTAGATTAATAAAATTATTTGATACATGTTATAATGAAATTTACAAATTAATATTATTAATTAATAATAAATTAATCATTGAATAACTAATACATTTAATAACAGTAATTAATATTCCACAATAATAATTTGAAAATATTAGAATATTTTATTTTTATTGAATATTGAATTTCTATATTTATATTCTTATGTTTATAATTAAATATTCAATAAATATGTTCAGTAAAATCACAACGGAACAATCAGCAATATAAATTAATACTTTAGTTGGATGTATATTTCATGCAAAATACTAAACTATTTATATTTAATAAATCATATTTAATGTAATAAATATTTAAAAAATTATTAATTAGCAATATTTAATATATTTAATATGCAATAAATTTTAAATGAAGAATAATTTATAATTATCATAATAATAATAATACATAGAATAAGAGGGAAGACAAAATTGGTACTCTATCTTTATACTTTGTGACAATTTGGCCCATCGCAATGAATTGTGACAAATTAGTGGCTCATTACTATAATTGGTGGGACTAATTCATCACAATTAAATTTTGGGAGGTCACAAAGTGCAAATGTGGGGTTCTAATTTTGTACTTTGGTCTATAGACTAATAATATATATAGTAATAATCTGTATGATAAATTATTTATTAACTATATTATATTATTAAAATATATGTTTATTAAATTCAAAGACTATAATATTTAAATTAATATAATAATTACATACATATTATAAATTAATGTAATTAGATTAGTATTATGAATTAATATTAATATGTTAGTGTCATAACCGACTTTTCAGCAGAATAGGTAAAAACTTGTTTAAATTGATTCCCAAAATGAATCTAGAAAACTAATTTATTTGGAGTCGCCACCAAAATTTTTAACGGAAAACTTTTGGAAAGGCAATTTAAAACAAAAAGAAAAGGCAAAACAGTTTGCAAAATCAGAGATGAGTTTGGGAGTCTATTTGAGTGTAGGGAAGGTCTTAGGTACCTCATAACACCTGTCTATAAGGACGGTTACCTTAAACTAGTCAGTTGACATAGAATATGACCATAAATTTATCTAAATTACCCTTAAATTTGATTTGTATGAATTTATAACAACCTAATTAATTTAGCTCTCTTGATCTCTTTATTTTCTTTCTTTTTAATTTTTGTTTATTTTTGAAATTTAAATGAAGGACAATGGGAAAAGATTTTAGGATTTTTGGGAGTTTATATTGTCTAGAATTGATGTGAAATTATAAAGAAATTTTTTTTAAAAATTTCTGAATTTATTTATTTTAATTTATTGTCAAAATTGGAATGAAATTACAATGGAAAACCATTTTTTGGGATTTTTGAATTTATTTTTTTTATTTTTGGGTTTTTGTTTTAATTTTGAAAATGAGATCCTAATGATTCGCATTTCTTAGGATTTTTATTATGAATAACGGGTAAAATAAACTCCTCTTACATATATATATATATATATTGGAATTTGTTTTATCCTTATATGTTTTTTTAGAATAGGCATTAAATTTCAAGGCCTGAGGATCCTGCATGATCTCTACTACTTTATTCACAAGCACCTGAGGAGATTTAGGATCTTACTTGGCGATTGTTAAAGCGAGAAGGTAGATTATTCCACTGACTCCAAAATTTTAGTTTTGAAGTTTTGCTGAATTAAATCTTGTCTATTTCGAGCCTAAGGAGATTAATAGAATTCTCACGTGGCCTTGTGATAAAAAATTATGACAAGATAATAATACTAACGGTGATAAAAATAAAACAAAAACAAAAACAACTAAAAGGTAATAAATACTAAATAAATATTAAAGGAACACACCCCGAGAAATGAAAGAGTAGTCACCTCCTATGCATTCATATACTCCAATATATCTATGTCTCTGTATATATACACACATAAAAAAAAACATGGTAACGTGAAAAAAAAAGGAGGTGCATCAAAGAACGAAAACATCCTTATCATAAGACCATGCATGCACCCATATAAATATATTCATATATCTATCTATATCTATATATGCACACACACACACACACATATATAACAATGCAAGGAGAGAAAAAATAGCATCAGGAAGGACAAAGAACCCCCATGCCACATGCATGCACTCACATGGGTATTCATATATATATATATATATCCATATACATCTATATATACACATATGTAGACATATATAAACATGACAATGGAAGAAAAGAAAAACATCAGTAAGAAGAAAAAGCCTACACGCCACATGCATATATTCATATATCTATATACACACATATACACACACCTATATATATACCTATATATATATATATATATATATATATAAATGGAAGGAGAGAGAAAAATGCATTAGAAAAGACAAAGAGCCCACCCTACGCCACATGCATGCACTCATAAGGGTATTCATATATCTATATATATATATATATCTACATACATATACACACACCCAAATGTATATATATATATACATCCATATACACACACCTATATTTATATATAAAACGATGGAAAGAGGGAGAAAAATGACTCAGGAAAGAGAAAGAGCCCCCCATGTCCCATGCATGCACTCATATGGGTATTCACATATCTATATATAATTATATATCCATCCATATACGCACACCCATATGTATATATATATATATATATATATGACGATGATGAAGGAAGAGAAAATGCATAAGCTTTTAACCACATTTGACAGTAGGAACGAAGGCACTGTGCAGCAGATTTGGAGTCTTCCCAGACAGCAAAACGAAGCAAATATCATCCTCATTTCAGGTATGTTTGAACAGCTAAAACCAAGGTATTAAGCAGCCAATAGGCATTAAAATTTAGCAAAATGCAGTGAGTGATGCAACTAAATTCCAACACACCTTATGACAGTGAAATGGAGGATGATGAAGCACTATCAATCCTTGTTCTTCCTCTGTTAACCCCTGTTTTGAGAGTGCAAAACATAGGCACCAATCTTCTCTTACCTTATCCTCTTCTTCTCCTTCTCTTCCTTCCCTTCTTCTCGGTCCGTGGCTTCTTCGTTCCACCTCCCTTCTCCTGCTCTTATCTCGGTCTGTCACTGCAACTCAGTTTCTCGGTGCTCTCAGTTCTTTGGTGCTTTCGGTCTGTCGTTGCAGCTCTGTTTCTCAATGCTCTCAGTTCCTCAGGCTCTCAGTTCTTCGGTGCTCTTAGTCCATTGCTGCAGCTCCATTTCTCTCCCTCTGCAACTTGGTTTTGTCTTTACTCTCCTGCAGCTCAGCCTTCTTCTTTCGGTCTGTCTTGATGAGCCTCAAGTTGAACAATAGGCTAACTTAGGCCAAGGAGTTCCATCTGAGCCGATTACACGTTCTATGGCTAAGAAGATTCAGGCCATGGCTGTCCAACAATTCAAAATGGAATCAGCCCATTTAGGATCCAAGCCCAATTTCTATATGGAGCCCAAGTTCGAGTGGCCAATTTGATCATGTGCTATAATGAATAAATTATGAAAAGTCAATTATGCATGTGATGAATGCATGTGATGAAAGTTGAAATAAGTATTGGTTAAAGTCTAAGTTAGGTGAGCTATATTTCTTTGAAAGTCTAAGTTAGATAAGTTAGGTGATCTACATTAGATGAAAAGTCTATGTTAGGTGAATTTCTATGCATATTTTTCTAAATTAGGTGAGAATTAGATAAATCTTAGACTTATGCCATGAGGGTTGTTCTTGGCTATAAATATGGAAGTTAATGAGAAATGCAACCTTGAATGCTCTAAAAATTGGCTTAGCCTCATACATGCGAATTTCTTATCTAAATTTTCTAAACTTAGTGGCGAAATTATCCCCGATTCTTATCATTCTCCCTCTTCAACTCTAGAGTGTGGCGAATCAAACCTAGTATTCTTGAGTGTGACATGCAAACTTATCATCTGAGATTATTAGTTGTTCTATCTTTTTTTTTTTTTTTTATTTACTTGTGTTCAGGGATTGTTCAATCTAAACTTCTTTGAAGCATATCATTTGGTGTTAGAGCTCCGGTTGAGAGTGGGTAGAGAGAGAAACACTTTCTGGTTAGAAAGAGAAACACTTGAGAAGAGTGTCTATAGTGATATATGGCTGAAAACAATGCTATCAATGTTCCAAGAGGGCTTTCGTTGGAACAAGCTCAGATTATGGGCATACAACAAAATCAACAAGAAATGAGGGAGCAACTGCTTCGTCTAGAGCAGGCAATCACAAGATTGACTGTTCAACAACCTCCACAGCGACGTAATCATCGAGCTTCCATTGATTCTGATCGTGATGAGGACACGGAAGATGAAGCTGATGCAAATAGACAAAGGAGGTAGCAGCGTGACTTGGGGAACAACATCAAATTGAAGATTCCACCATTCAAAGGTACTAGCTCACCAGAAGAGTACTTAGAGTGGGTGCAACGAGTGGAGAAGGTGTTCGAGTGTCACGACTATTTTGAAGTTAAGAAATGCAAACTAGCTGCCTTTGAATTTATTGATTATGCAAATATATGGTGGGAGAATTTGAAATTGCAACGAAGGAGAGACAGTGAAGAAGAGATCAGGAGTTGGCGGCTTATGAAGAGACTCATGCGAAAGCTCTTTGTTCCTGACTATTACAAGCAGGAGCTCTATATCCGGTTACAAACTCTTAGACAAGGGGCGATGTGTGTTGAAGACTATGTTAAGGAGTTTGAAATGTTGATGATGCGATGTGAAATACAAGAGCCTCAGGAACAATCTATTGCAAGGTTCTTGGGAGGCTTGAATAAGGAAATTGCAGATGCGGTGGAATTACAACCTTATGTAACACTTGAGGATGTAATCAAGCTTGCTGTTAAGGTAGAAAAACAACGTAGAAGAGGAGCAACTAAACCAGGAAACTCACGATCTATTAGTTTCAGGGGAACAAACTTAACCTCTTCGACTCCCAAAGATGTCTCAAAGTGTAATGAATGGCTACAGGAAAAGACAAGCTCCAACAACATTGTTGATACATCTAGAGGAAAGGACAAGGTTAATGATGCAAAGTACTCAAAGAGTAGCAGAGAAATTAAGTGCTTCAAATGTCTTGGTTTTGGACATATTGCTTCTGAATGTCCAAATCGAAGAGTGATGATTGTTCGAGAAGCACAAGGGGAAATTGAAAGTGAAGATGAAACAAAAACTGAACAAGAAGATGACGGGCACATTATCGAGTATTTAGATGAAGGGGAGTTACTTGTAGTTTGACGAATTTTGAACTCACAAGCCAAGGTAGAAGATGATCAACGTGAGAACATATTCCATACTAGGTGTACAATTGGGGGAAAGGTTTGTGATGTCATTATTGATGGAGGTAGCTGAAACAACATTAGTGGAAAAATAAAACTTGAAGACCACAAAGCACCCTCGTTCATACAAGCTGCAATGGTTGAGTGACCAAAGCGAAATTCAAGTCACTAAACAAGTTCAGGTAACATTTTCTATTGGCAAGTCGTACAAAGATGAAATCATATGTGATGTGGTACCAATGAATGCTGGTCATTTGCTTCTAGGAAGACCTTGGCAATACGATAGTTCAATCTGAACTTCCTTAAAGCATATCATGTCCTTCCCCCTTATTAAGAAAAAGCATACTCTTTATCCTTTGGTCCTCTCCATGCTGCATGCAAGGAGAAGAAGAAGTTTGACTAATCCTTTTTGCTGCTATCCTTCCTTTAGGTGTAGCAGATGGAAGTATCAAGAAGCTAGCATCTTGCCATTTTGGTGGCTTTTTTCTCTGGGTTTGCAGTGTGGGGAATAGCATCTTTCCTATAAAGTGATAATGCTCCAGACCCTATCTTTCCACTCTTTGTCTCTTCTCCTCATATATATATGCATTAAAACTCCAATTTTCGGTCCTCCTCCTCTTCTCCTCCATTTTTCTTGTTTTTAAATCATTTTGTTCTTTGTTCTTTAGCTTTAATTTCTTCAATTTTATCATTAAAATTTACATGATTTTTGCTTTTCATTTATTATTATGAATTATCATATTTTTGGATTTTTATTTTGCTTGTCTCAAAATCCCCTTATTATTTATTTTCAATTTCAAGTTGTCTCTGATTGCAAATGTCACTTGAGTCTTGGTCATTTTTAATTTCCCCATTTGCTTAATTATTAATTAATTGGTGAATTAATCATATAATTGGGGATGAGATGTTCACAGTTGCCCCTCTTTGCTTGCCTCTTAGGTTAGGGAAGCAAAGACGACTTAACTTAAGGACAAGCAAAGACATGAACATACCATTCCTCAGGCTGAGAGAAAACAAGTGTAAATTAGCACTTGGATAGGACAAAGAGTTACCTAGATATGATGCAGAACTTTTGACAAAAATGTAAATTATTTAGACACGATGCAGAACTTTTGATAAAAATGTAAATTGCCTGGATGCGATGCAGGACTTCTGACGGAAATGTAAATTTGAACACAATGTAAGACTTTTGACAGAAATGTAAATTGCCCGGGACACGATATAGGACTTTTGACATAAATGTAATGCCCTAAAACATGATGCAGGACTTTTGACAAAAATGTTGCCCTGGATATGATGCAAGACTTTTGATAGGAATGTAAATTACCCTGAACACGATGTAGGACTTTTACATTGATTTGAAGAGAGATACTTACCTTGCATGGAACATGCTATCACGCAATGCAATGCATGCACCTATGTGAGATGCATACCATCGTGCTTAGATTGTAGCATGATTCAACTGGTTGCTAAGCTTGTTATCTTTATGACCATAGCGTTCCCCAGAAGTGAAATAGATCCAAATTCCACCAAATTTTTGTCCTCGACATTTGAATCATTATCTTGTGAAACTTCAGGATGACTTTTCTTGAACAATAAAAATACTTGTGCCAAGGAGGGATGTGACCCTTTTGGAAGCACCTTTTAGTCATTCGTTAGATGTGATATAACACGTGTTTGTGCACTAAATGCATGGTGCATATGAATTCTGTATGTGGGGTGGATGCACGGGCGAGATATATGATGGATGCTGAGAATCATGAATGTATGAGATATGTGAGTTTTTAAAGAATAATGAAAATTTTGTTCACTTTGATATATTACCAAAATGATGTTTATACCCTGGGAGTTAGAAATAAGAGAAGGCTATGCAAGCGTAAACTTTCTTCCTTTTGCTTTGGAAACTGGAGGGGTGACATATTAAGTTATAGTTTATGCTGGTTGGAATGAAAGCCATAGTGCCCAGATTGAGAGAATTGTCTAACCAAGCTTCTTCTATCATAACCTTTAATTCGTCGTTTCCACAGCCGATGGTCCGCATAACTTTATCTTTTCGGGCCAACATCTGGCAGGCTTAGTTTCTTTTCCTTACGATAGACTAGAGAATGTTGAAAATGCTTCAATCTCTTTTTACAAAGTAACCCAGTAACAAAAGCAGAAAGGTCTAGTTGTGTATATGTTTCACACTTTAAGCCTCATCCCAGTAATTGTGTGGAATCACTTTAAAAATTGTGGGTGTTTCCAAAATGTGTATCATTAGACAATATTTGAATGACATTGTTCACCTGAATATTTATTTTACATATTGAATGAATGGAGTAATTATAAAAGCGATACGGTTATGTAGAAAGGAAAATAGTAATAAGAAACGAGTTTCTTAAATGATTAAGCAACTTTATTTTGTAGATAGATCACCTGGTCCTAAGGAAAGTAGGTGATAGATTGGATACAAATGCAAAGGAGAGCAAAAATGGCAACAAGAATGTCTTTGACTTTCAGCTCCAGGTGGTACTGGTCACTTGTGCTAGGTGTTGTCATTGGACACACATATTTTGAAACTGATTAATGAAGACAATCTCTAAAGATCCTTCCAGGTAGATGATCTAGTCCTTGTGCAGCTTCCCCTTGCTCATCATCTATTGCCTTAACTTTTGCTTAAGCCGCCTTTTCAAGTTTTCGACTTAACGGGCCCTAATTGTGAAATCTTCTTTCTTTTTTCATCATTCCCATTTTAAGCAAAGTATTTCTTTGCTGCATCAGAGTTAACTAGTCTTCCAAGCTCTCTTCCATCCATATCCGCAAGAACCAATGCACCTATGGAAAATGCTTGTATTACCATATATGGACCTTCATACGAAGGTGCCTATTTATCTCTATTATCCTCTTGATTTGGGAGGATCTTTTTTAGAACCAACTCCCCTGGCTTGAATTCCTTGGGATGAATCTTTTGATTGAAGGCCCTTGCCATCCTTTTCTGGTATAGTTGCCCATAGCTACTAGTCGCTTTTCTTCGGTCATATTCAGCGGCTCATACTGTGTCCTTACCTACTCACTCTCCTCTAGGTTGGATTCTATCAACACTCGGAGGGAAAGGATCTCAACTTCAATTGGGGTGACTGCTTCCATGCCGTATACTAAAGAGTAAGGGGTTACCCCTGTGGATGTTCATATTGTTGTGCAATACTCATGAAGAGCATATGGGAGCATCTCATGTCAGTCTTTGTAAGTAATAGTCATCTTGCTAATGATCTTTTTGATTACAGCCTCAACTGCCCTATTCATCTGGGGCTGATAGGGTGCAGAATTGTGATGCTTAAATTGTTTACATAATTTTTTAATGTCAGCTCTGTTCAGGTTGGGAACGTTATCAGTGATAATCCTTTCTGGTATACCATATCGACATATAATGTTCAATTTCAGAAATTGAAGGAAGACACCATATTGGAAAATGAACACGCCTCTATCCATTTTGTGAAGTAATCAATGGCTGTTAAAATGAATCGGTGTCCATTAGATGCCTTTGGATTGATGGGCCAATCACATTGAGAATGGCCAATGTGCCACCAGGTTGTGTAGGGGTTGCAGTGGAGCATTGATCCTATTGGCATACATCTGACACTTATGACATCTCCTCATGTAGTCAATGCAGTTTTTCTCCATGGTTAACCAGAAGTATCCACACCATTGAATTTGTCTAGTCATGGTATGGCTGTTAGCATGGGTTCTGCACGTCCCCTCACGAATCTTTGTCATTATCCTTTGTACTTCTGACGTATCCACGCATCTGAGCAGAGTGTTATCATCGCCGATCGACAAATAGTCTTTTGGTCATTGTCAGATGCCCCAGTTGGATATAGCTGATTTTGAACATAATTTTTTATGTCATGGAACCACGGTTGTCCATTGCTTTCTATCTCCACATTTAGGCAGTAACCTGGGGTGTCTCAGGTCTCCACCCGTACTGTAACACATTAACTCCACAGGAGCTTAATCATTATGGCAAGGGTAGCCAAAGCATCAGCAAACTAATTTTTATCACAGGTTATGTGTGAAGTTTATCTCCTTAGATTTTGACATCAATTTCGTTAGGTACTTTTGGTATGGAATTAGTTTGGGATCTTTGGTTTGTCTTCCCCTTTTACCAGATAAATCACTAGGGCTGAATCTCTAAACACGTCAAGATCTTTGGCACCTAACTCTAAGGCAACTTGCAAGCCATTGACACATGCCTCATATTCCGCCACATTATTCATGCAGTCGAAACTGAGCTTGACCGCCACTGGATACTTTTTACCTTTGGCCGATGTTATCACAGCCCCTAGTCTGCTGCCGTGTATATTGGCAGCCCATCAAATACGTTGTCCACTCGACCTCTTTTGGTTCATCTTCTTCCACTGTCAGAATATCCTCATCCGGGAACTAGAAATCTAGCGGTCGGTATTCATCCAAGGGATTAGCCGCCAAATGCTCGGCTATAATGCTGCCTTTGACTGATTTGTTAGTCATGTACTTCACGTTGTGTTCTGAGAGTATCACCTGCCATTTTGAGACTCTTCCTGATACATGAGAATTTCAAAAATATATTTGATTGGATCTATTCTGGAGATGAGTCTTGTGACATTGTATAACATGTACTGCCTCAATCTTTTTGTGGTCCACACAAGGCCGCAATAGGTCTTCTCAATTAATAGATACCACGACTCGCATTCATTAAACTTTTTGCTTAGGTAATAAATTACTTGCTTTTTTCTCCTTGATTCGTCATGCTGTCCTAACACAGCACCCATGGACCCTGGCTGGATCGTCAAATAAAGGATAAGAGGCCGCCCTGGCGTAAGTGGCACCAAGACAGGGGGATTCAAGAGATACTCCTTTATTATGTCAAACGTCTGTTGGCAAGTCTCATTCCATTCTCCAGGTTGGTTCTTGCATAATAATTAAAATATTGGTTCCCAGGTGGCAGTCAAGTTTGCAATGAACCTAGCTATGTAATTGATACAACCCAAGAACCCTCAAACTTCTGTTTTTGTACTAGGGGTGGCATGACACGAATTGCCTTAATTTTATCGGGGTCCACTTCTATTTCCCACTTATTGACGATGAATCCCAAAAGCTTCCCTGACATAGCCCTGAATACATACGTACTAGGATTTAACCGGAGTTTGTACTTTTGCAGTCTTTCAAAGAGCTTTCACAACACAGCTACATGACTTTCCCCTTCAGTTGATTTAACAACCATGTCATCCACATATACCTCTATTTCTTTATGCATCAAGTCGTGGAACAGGACTACTATCGCCTGTTGCTAGGTGGTTTCGGCGTTTTTAAGCCCAAAGGGCATTACCTTGTAGCAACAAGTTCCCCATTGAGTGATGAAGGTGGTCTTCTCTCTATGCTTGGGGTACATAGGGTTTTGATTATAGCCAGAGTACCCATCCATGAAGGAATACCTAAAGTTTTTTGCTGTATTATCGACCAAAACATCAATGCAAGGTAAAGGAAAGTCATCTTTCGTGCTAGCCCGGTTTAAGTCCTGATAATCGACGCACATCCTTTCTCGTCCATCCTTCTTTGGCATGGGGACTATGTTTGCAGCCCATTGGGGGTATTTAGCAACTTCTAAGAAACCAGCATCCCATTGCTTCATTACTTTTTCTTTCTTGATTTTGAGGGACATCTCCAGAGGCTCATCCTTCTTAACTTTTGTTTCTTGGGTCCCACATTAGGGTGCAAGGGTATCTTATGGGCCACAATTTCAGAATCTATCCCCAGCATATCCTGATAGGGGGCCAAGCAAACACATCCATATATTCTCTAAACAAACCAATCATTCCTTCCCTTTCTGGGCTATCAACTATTTTAACTCCATTTTATATCATCATTGGTCCCCATATTAAACAGTGCCCAGTCGCTTCTGCTTTAGACAAGAGTTCCAAGGATTCAAATTCCTTGGAAAGGGGGTAGAAAAGACAAGAATAAATATGAAAACACATGATTTAGACAAGATTTTGGCAAAAAGATTGAAATTGCTGCATTCATTCGATATTCAAAATAAAGTTCTAATCGTTAGTCATTACAAAACTCTTAAAATGATATTCAAAGTATTACTCTAATGGCATAACATCTGATAACATTTCAGATTCCCAATTGTTAAGTGCTTCTCCTAGCTTGTCCATCTGGATCCACATGGCCTTGACTTGCCCTCCTTCCTCTTCACTTGCCATCATGACTGGGTCACCCGGGTGTATTATCCTAGTAGAAGCAGGAAATGTTTCTCGGATGTGGGGCATTTTTGCTTTTGGTCTTGGGTTACCTTCCTTCCGTTGTGCCCCTTGAACCTCCATAGACAGCTCATATCCTAACCCTTGTCGTCTTGGGTTTTCGGGCAACTCAACTGGCTCCCCTATGCCTTGCAGCTTAGCACCCAATCCTTTTCCTTTTTGATACCCACTATTCATCATGATCTTGGCCACTACTTGATTGACGTCCTTGGTAGATTCCCCTACCCTCAATGGGTTTTGATCAGCTCCTTTCGCAAAAGTTCCCAGCTTTTAACACTTCTAGACCTTGATAGGAGCTGTCTACTACCTGTTTGACATTTTCAATGTAGGGCACCGTACTTGGCTTGCTAATAATCATCTCTTCTTCACCTTTTATAGTGATGAGCCTCGCTTCATTAATGTACTTGATCATTTGATGCACAGTTGATGAGATTGCACTAGCTGCATGAATCTAAGGTCTTCCCAGAAGCATCGTATATGCTGCATCGATGTCCATGACCTGGAACTTGACGGTAAATAAATTCGGACCTATTTCCACCAGGAGTTCAATCTTTCCAATTAATTCCCTCCTTGTCTTATTGAAGGCTTTCAATACCATGTCATTATACTCGACACATGACTTCTCAACCGATAATTGCCCTAAGATGGATAAGGGTGGGACATTCAAGGCAGACCCTCCATCAATGAGTACTTTCACAATCACATATCCATAGCATTTCAAAGTAATATGGAGGGCCATGGGCGTTCCGGCCGAAGCGGGGTATATCTTGTCTTCAGAAAAGGTGATTAATGTAGAGTTTTTTTTACTGCATTTATCATGTTCATCACATTTTTTAGGGTGATATCATGTCGTACACAGGCTTCATCCAACACGTTCTGTAACGCCTTTTAGTGAGCCTCTATGTTCATTATTAGGGTCAAGATAGAGATTTGGGCCAGTGTTTTTCACAATTGATCGACCACATCATACTCGCTCTGCTTCATAATTTTTAAAAACTCCTCCATTTCCTCTCGTCCTTCCTTCCTGGGGGCCTCCTTGAGGTTCAAGCTTTCTCCTAGTTCCAGGTTCAGGTTCAGAGTTCCTTCTACATCTTTGGAGTATACTCGACTGCTGTGAGTAATTCCCCCATACAATTTCTGAGCGACTTTTTTCCATCACAGGCATTTCTTCTGATGTCTCATTGTCATGAGCACGTTCTATTTTTAGCCGGTTCGCTTTGATACAAAAATGGAGATGGCACATGGATAATGGCACTTGGAATTTTGACAGGCACCGGTGTGGGTACGATGAGCAAGGATCCTTTTGTTGTACTTTGCGGATCACGATTGCTTTGGGCTGGGGTGAGCTCCTTAACTTCATAGATTGACTTATTAACCACTAGAAAGGAGTTCCTCGGCTTCATGTAGTCAGACAATCCCTTGGTCTAGGCACCATCTTTCTTTGTGATGCACACATTCCCCTCAGTGAGTCATTGAGTTCTTTCAATGGTCAAAACTCCAAGTGTCATCATTCTCTACACTAATTCCTTAAACTACTCACAGTCTTCAACGTCGTGGGCCACTTCTCCTTTATGAAACTCACAGTAACTGTTCTACGACCTTTTGAGAATGTTCCGCTCCCCATCTTGAGTAGAGGTATAGTCAGCATCCTTCAAGCTTTTATATAACTGCCGCATGGTGCACACATCTGTCAAGTTTTTCAAGCTGAGATCTTCCCCATCTATCATGGACACTTGCCTCCCGTTATCAGGATTTGGCAAGGGGTTAGTGACGATGTTGGGGTTGTTACCCATCTTTATGCCAATATAATTGTTGTCTAATAATGCCAAAACATGCTTCTTGAAGGCTGACACTTGTCAATGTTGTGCCCCGTAGCTCCCATATGATACTCACAAGTAGCATTGGAATCATACCATCCTGGGAATGGTGGCTGAAGTGGCTTAACAGGCTTAGGGCCCATGAGCTTTTTGGCCACTAAGTTATGGAAGAGCTCCGATCGACTGACATTGAAGTTAGGTAATGGCCTATCATTGCGAGACATGCATAGGCCTAAACCCTCTGTTTTGGGCCATCATTTGTTGCAGTCTAAGATGGGATTGTGGCGGTGTTGGATAACTTATATGGCTACTCATGGCTGGGCCTCACGGCTGGTAAGACATAACTGGGTTTGGACAGTGAAATGGCACTTGGGCATATTGACTATACGAGGGGTGAGGGTGTTGGTATGTAGATGTGACTAACATCCCCTTCCTTCTTCCGATTGCTTATAGGCCTCCTGGTTTCTATGGAGGTACCTTCAAACAACCCATCACCATCAGCATCTATTCTCTCCCCAACTGATGCGGAACCCCAAGGTTATGAAGAATCTAAAACTCCTAGAACACACTATGGCAAGAACATGAAATCCATGAACCCCAACCTGTTGAACCCTCAAATGACAGATGCAAATGGAAACACAAATAATAGGTTGATTAGAAACAAGAATAAATTCACCTCAAGAAATCACCTTGTTAAGAATTAATTCTTGTTGCGATAGAGGAAGACAATCTATCCTCTCCTAGAGAACTTTGGACAAGTCAAGAAGGAAACTAAAATATTTCTTTGATAGAATGAAAATTGGTGTCTTACAAGGTTGAGGCTTAAGTCTTTTTATAAGCTTCAGACCCCTTGTGAAAACCTAATTCGTAATACTTCTTGGGCCTTCAATAAGTTAGGTTAAATGGGGCCAAAATAACTTCAGACATTGAAAATAGAAATCCCATGGTTATATACATCCTAGGCCCAATTTAGTTATAATGAGGTCCAAAATATTTATTTCAGTAACAACAATTCTGAAAGATATAACCCAAACGAATTGGGCCTTCATTTTGGCTGGACATGACTCAAATGAATGAATTGGGTTTCCTTCTTCCAAGCCCAAGTCATCTAGTGATTTTCTTCAGTATTCTCTAGAACCTTTCCTACATAAATTTGTAGTAATTCATTAAACTTCTTAGCTCTCAGTCTTGTAATTGGACCTGAAGGAAAATTCAGATCGTCATTCAAGCCGTCTAGCCTCTTGTCATTATGCTCACATCACCAGACTATATAAGGTCGACAAATTCATTCACATGGGTCCCTCGCATTATCTTACGATACAGGTCCCCTAGGGTATGAATAAAATAGGAACATAATTTCGAGTCCAGAAGCGGTAGCAAAACCTCAACTGTTGTGGCTCTCCACTTATGAGCATATTCCTTAAAGGTCTCCATTCCTCTCTTCTTCAACCCCTTTAAGTGCTCTCGTGTGGGAGCTATATCCAGGTTGAACTTGTATTGCCTCATGAACACATCAATAAGATCTCTCCACCTCTTTAGTTTAGTGTAATCTAGTTTCATGAACCAATGCAATGTTGCGTCGGTCAGGCTCTTGTGGAAGAAGTCTATAAGGAATCTTTCATCCCTAGATCATACTGACATTTTGGTGCAGTATGACTTTAGACGATAATGTGGATGTCCACTACCATTATACTTAGTGAACTCATGCACTTTAAATTTTTTAGGGATGGGTACCTCTGAGGCTAAACATAACTCCTCTAATTCGATAGACTTCCAGTTAGTCGGCCCCTGTAGAGCCCGTAGCCTATCCTTAATCTCTACTATATCTTCTTCCCAATCTTTCTTCTCGCTGTCCTCTTTTACCTTGAGGCCAGTATTAGCGGTGAGCTAAGTAGAACCGGTGAACCCGACAGCCGGTTCCCCTCTTGGAAGGTCATAGGTGAAAACACCCCCTAGTTTCAGTCCTGATACCCCTATCCTTCTGCCCCTAAAGTTGAGGGATTTGATGGTCAACTTACTGTGCCAGGCCTCTATGTTAGTTCTGGTACTCCGGTGGCAGAGGGACTACCTGAAGTTACTCCCGATATTTCAACACTTGTATTAGGGCGCCATGGTCCACATTAGTGGAGTTGAGTGAAACATTATTCACAGCCACACTTGAGCTCATATTCTGCAATAGCTTCATCATTTCTAACATTTGAGACTGTATTGTACCCATTTGATCCTTCAAGGCTCCCACTTCGGCTTCTAACCGTTGCTCAGACTCTAATAGGCTATTTTCAGCAACCATAGCTGTAACTCGTGCCCCGGTTAAATACGCTCTGCTTGACGGCTGAGCTTGGTTAGACGAATTCTTCCCCCCTCAGGCAATATTGGTTTCTTACTGGTTTTGAAAAAAAAAAAATAACAGACCTTAATAATAAAACAGTTACCTAGATTTACAATTTGTCAGTATGTCGACTTGGCATAAAAAGTACATATTGTATCACTCAATGAATCAAAGTTAACGGCCAATACAAGGGATGTTTAACATCCACATGCACAGATCTATTTTGCACCACACAACCTATTCATTCCTCGCTTGATTTATGAAATTCCACATACACAGTAATGAACATATTCAATAGCCAGAAGAAGAAACCGTGCATTTTACTAAAACGGAATGTTTGATTACATCATTTGATTTTGAAATTATACATCAATAATGAAGTTGTCTCCATCTCATTCATCTAGAATTTCATCAACATCTTCAGATCTTCCATAAGGTTATGACACATAGTGAAAAACTCAACTATAGCTGCAGGAGTCTTCACGGGGATGGCTTGCCCTTCAGCTTGTCTATATGCATAGGTGAATTCAGGAATGACATCATTGGTGAATAGAATCATCCTTTTGAAGCACTCTAGCCACATTTCTTTCTTGATCACTTGCTCGTTATGGCAAGTCACCAATAATCAAGCCTTTTTAGCTTGATGATTGAGCTGCTCAATTAAGTTCTGTTCTGCTATCGCATTATTACTCTTGACACTAGTCGCATTATTCTAGCCGTTTAACGAGTATATCAATTTCTCATTGGAGGTCCTTAGGAGATGGCGTCATTTTAAGCCTTTTACAATCAGGTTTGATACTTGAGGACTTGTTGATTTCTTCAGCTCATTTTTTAATCCTCCTTATGGTGTTTTTTAATTTGTCGTTTTCCTCTTTCAATCTTTTCAACTCGATGTTTGTCTCTGACTCTCATCTCCTTTTTGCTCTCTCATCTTCTTGCGACTTGACTAAGCTCTCCATGTGCCTTTTGCTTAATTCCTCTAGGTTTTGCAGCTCTGCCTTTTTTACCTTCTAATTGCTTGTCTAGACATTCCTTAACCTCCTGTTGGTCATTACTCAATAAGGGGTTACGAGGTCCTAGGGGTGGATAGGTCCCATCGGTCCATCCTTGAGCCAAGCCTCATATCCTTTCGTGGTTGCTAAGCGTGCTTCCCTAACTCGAACCTCCCCTTACACACAATGTGGCTCCATGCATCCTTTATATGGATCATTTTCACCTTTAGCAGATCACCGTAATAGAAACTGACTCTTCACACAGCTTCTTCAAACGGGATGTCCTATTCATATAATGCAAATTGGCAATGCGCGACTGCAGGATCAATTAATGCATCCTCGGGCACCCAAAAGGGGAACGTTAGGGAAATTTCTGTAGCAATAAATGATATCCTTGCTTTTCCACCAAGAGAGCTTCCACCAGATGATGGTATCTTCAACTTCTTCTGTTTTTTTTATCTACTTGTCACGGTTCATTTTTGCTTGTAGTTGAATTGATCCTTCGCAACGTGGATAATCTCGAATCAGGTGATAGATGGTGTCAAATCTCGTACCAAGCCGATATTCTTTGCAATGAACATGATTGACCCACCATATATTCAACAGCGACAGACAACACTTCAATTTTCCTTTCTTTTCTCTTTGGCAGAAACCTAGTGTCAAAAATGTTAGAAGTGCTAGTACCAGATCAACTACTGCCAGATCAACTACTCCTGTGAACACCCCATCTTTAATTTCTTAATTATTTAATTAATTGATACCCCAATTAATTAATAATTAAGCAAATAAAAGAATTCTAAAATGATAAAGCTTCTAATGACATTCTCTAGGGACAAGTTGAAACTAAAGATAAATAAAGGGAGACAATTAAATAAACTCAAAATTTAAAAATAAAATTAGTTAATTATAATGAATCAAGGAAAAATTATAATAAAAAGAATATATAAGAAAAAATTAAAAATAATAAATAATAAAATAAAAGGTAACTAATAATAATGGTAATAATAATAAAAATAAAAAAAATAATAAAAAGATATATAATAAAATTACAACTTGATAGGTGAGGGAGGCAGTGAAAAGATTGATAGAATGACTGTGATAAGACGTGGGCAGAGGAGAAACTGAAGAGAAGGGCATCCCATCTGTTACAGGTGTTCAGAGAGTCCGCTGATGAGGGGCTGTATCAGAACACATTTTGGTTGGGGGGGGGGGGGGGCTCAGTTCATCAATGGTGGCACAGCTCTTCCTCCCTTCTCCCCAGCACATGACTTGCTCCCTCTCGAACTGTTCCCATCTTTCGAGAAACTCTTCACTAAAGGTGTAGTATTCGCGAGTTTCTGGTTCTCCATGCATAACGCCAGCGTTGAGAAATTCAGCACCCACTGATTTCTCCTCTGGTTCTGATTCATTGTCGTGTCATTGTCACTACTGCAGAAGGGCTTGTGTATTTGATGCCAAAAGCTGGAAAAGGAGGAGATGAATCAAAAACTGAAAACCAGACAGAGCGGCAGGAGATGATCATCGCCAAGGACATTCTCAGTTCGATGGTTGCGTTGAGTCTGTGATCTGCCGGTATGAAGAAATAGATGGCAACAAGGGCTCCATGTGAGGCGAGACCGACAAATGAAGAACGAACAGATGTGAGGAGAAGAGAAGAATGATAACTTCATTTCCAATGATTCGGTGTTGGGTGTTACTGGAAATGATTTCAGTTCATCAATGGTGGCACAGCTCTTCCTCCCTTCTCCCCAGCACACGACTTGCTCCCTCTCGAACTGTTCCCATCTTTCGAGAAACTCTTCACTAAAGGTGTAGTATTCGCGAGTTTCTGGTTCTCCATGCATAACGCCAGCGTTGAGAAATTCAGCACCCACTGATTTCTCCTCTGGTTCTGGTTCATTGTCGTGTCATTGTCACTACTGCAGAAGGGCTTGTGTATTTGATGCCAAAAGCTGGAAAAGGAGGAGATGAATCAAAAACTGAAAACCAGACAGAGCGGCAGGAGATGATCATTGCCAAGGACATTCTCAGTTCGATGGTTGCGTTGAGTCTGTGATCTGCCGGTATGAAGAAATAGATGGCAACAAGGGCTCCATGTGAGGCGAGACCGACAAATGAAGAACGAACAGATGTGAGGAGAAGAGAAGAATGATAACTTCATTTCCAATGATTCGGTGTTGGGTGTTACTGGAAATGATTTTTGTTAACTACTGTGGGTATTAGAAAGTGGGTTCCTTGTCTTGTTCTGAACGTGCCTCAAGTAGATGGGGATTTTCTGCAAAGAACATCAATCTTTTGCTCAGTGCCTCATCCTCCTAAAATCTTCGTTTTACATAATCACTTGCCATTATACCCTGTAATCCCCATGAGGACAAAAAAAAGCCGTAAAAATGGGAGGGAGCTAGCTCTTCATCAGAGAAACAACTTAACTCAAAGACGTTGAAACGTTTAGCTCAAAACAGAGAGGCTGAACCGAGTTGAGCAGGAGAGCCAGAGACAGAAAACTTCTGAGGAAACAGAGAGAGAGGGGGTCACGGAGAGAGCTGCAACGACGGACTGAGAAACCGAGAAACAGAGAAGAGGAGCGGATGGGAGGAAGTGCTCTGTTCTACTCTGTTATAGCAATAAGAAGCAGAGTATCGCAAGAAGAAGAGAGCAAAGGCAAACCCGAAACTAAGGGTGAGCAACCAACAAACAAAGAGTACTGACCGAGACAGAAAAAGAGAGCGCGAGAGAGATCGATCAAGTCGCAGCAAGAGCGGCCTCGAAGAAGTCATTTCAAAATACTGCAGAAGAACTTGGCATTGTCTTTGGCAAAGCAAGCTTTGCTGGTCAAGAACTCTCCTCAGTAGGCTTCTGGTGCCTTTCTTGTTAGACCAGAATCTTTGGAGGACATAATATTGAATCTTGAACATCCAAAGATCAATGGAGAAACAACTGTTCAAAATGCGATCACCAAAGTAGCTGATGGGTTTGCCAAAATGCTCGTTACTTCTGCCAGTACGAACGCGACATGGGGTCAAATGATGGGTTCTATAAACAGAGACAATAATGAAGAAACCCCTCTACAAGCATGCCTACCCGTCGTTGCGATCTGCCACCATTTATCTGTGGGAGTTAAAGTGGGTTGGTGCAAGTACTTCTCAGCTACAGATTCTTCACATCTGGTCCTTAAGATGCCAGCTTTATACCCCACAATGAGCCAAGGTAATATTGCAAAATGGAGGAAAAAATGAAAGAGACAAGATAGAAGTGGGTGACATATTATGTGAGATAGAGACAGACAAAGCTACCCTTGAATTTGAGAGTCTTGAAGAGGGATATCTGGCTAAGATATTAGTATTGGGACGTGGCAGTAGGACAACCTATTGCAATAACAGTTGAAGATGGATCTGATATTGAAGTTGTAAAGAATTCAGTTAGCAGCAATTCAGCAAGCCAACAGGAGAAGACCACCCACCACGACACTAGAAGTGAAGGCAGTGCACAGAAAACCAATACAACAAGGATCAGTCCAGCTGCAAAGTTGTTAATCATAGAATATGGATTGGATGCGTCAACATTGAAGGCATCTGGTCCCTATGTCACCATGCTGAAAGGGGATGTTCTTGCTGTTATTAAGTCAGGAAAAATATCTCCAAAACCTGCTTCTAAAGAAACAGCTTCATCCTCTCAAAGTTGTCAGCAGGTTGCTGCATCACATGTGTCAACATCTCCATCAAAGCAGTCAGATGCGTTTGAAGATTTGCCAAATAGTCAAATTCGTAAAGTGATTGCCAATAGGTTGTTGGAATTTAAACAAAATACACCTCACTTCTATTTATCATCAGATGTTATACTGGATCCACTTCTTTCCCTAAGAAAAGATCTAAAGAGCAATATGGTGTTAAAGTTTCAGTTAATGATATTGTTATCAAAGTTGTGGCAACTGCTCTCAAAAGTGTAGCAGAAGCAAATGCTCGGAGTTCTAGCCAAGGACATTTGGAACATAAAGAGAAGAAGACGTAAGGTACAAGGTGGGAGATATAGGTGTTCAGCGAGCAGAGACCAAGGGACAGGGAGCCATTCATGTTATACAAGTTAGCTTCCATCCATTTCATTTGTTTTGTTTTGCTTTGCTTTTGCCCCTTTGGTGTATTAAAATTATTATTATTATTATTATTATTTTGGTATTTCAAGAAACGTTATAAGGAAATTATCGTGTGAAAAATATTGTTCTCCTCGAGTGCTTGGGATCATGTGAGATTTTAATCTTCTTAGATCCCGAAATTAGTACATATTTATTTAAAAATAATAATAATAAATAATAATAACAAAAATAAATACTTTAATTAAATATTTTCCATTATTTATAAAATCATCGTGTGAGAATATTGTTCTCCTCAAATGTTTGGGATCGTGTGAAATTTTAATCTCCTTAGATTCTGAAAACTAGTATATATTTGTTTTTAAAAAAAAATAATAAATAATACAATAATGTAAAGATAAATACTTTAATTAAATATTTTCAATTATTTATAAAATCATCATGTGAGAATATTGTTCTCCTTGAATGTTTGGGATCGTGTGAAATTTTAATCTCCTTAGATACCAAAAACTAGTATACATTTGTTTTTAAAAAATAATAATAAATAATAAAATAATGTAAAGATAAATGCTTTAATTAAATATTTTCTAACATTTATGAAATCATCGCGTGAGAATATTGTTCTCCTCGAATGCTTGAGATCACGTGAGATTTTAGTCTCTTTAGATCCCAAAAATTAGTACGTGCATGTTTAAAATAATAATAACAATATAGATAATCATGCAAAAATATCATAATTAAATAATTTTTTATGTACAAAATGATTAAATTCACTCTTTATAATCATTTCATTTAAATTTCAAAATAAGGATTAAAATTCCAAAAATAAACAAAAACATTAAAAAGAAAAAAAATAAAGAAATCAAGAGAGCTAGATTAATCATGTTGTCATAAATTAAAACACACAAACTAAATCTCAATTCTGTTTTATTTACGAAAATTTGTTTAATTTAAACCTTTTTGTTCTCATCATAAAATTTACAAATCATCCATCAACAGATACGCCATTTTGGTCGAACTACATGGACTTTGATCCCTATCATGGCATACATAGGCCCTAGAATTTCATCCTAGGTCAAGTTCTCCCTTTGTAAATATCTGTCTGTTTGCCCTTTGTAATCGAGAAAAGTTTAAAAGCCATATTCTATTTCAGTTGACTGGTTTAAGGTAACTGTCCTTATGGACAGGTGTTGTGGGGTGCCTAACACCTTCCCCACACCCAAATAGACTTTCGAACTCATCTCTGATTTTGTAAACCATATTGCCTTTTTTCTTTTTTGATTTAAATTGGTTTCCCAAAATTTTCCGTTAAAAATTTTGGTGGCAACTCCAAATAAATAGATTTTCAAAACTCATATTTGGGAATCAATTTAAACTCTTTTTATTTTATTCCGTCGAAAGGTCGGTTACGACAACTCCCACTACCGACGGGAATAATACTAACCCATATACTGCCATGGCAAGGACTCTCCTGAAAGCAACCCAATTCCCCTTCTCGGCTAATGTCTCCAACCTTTTCTTTAAATATTTCTTGGATAAATCCTCTGTTGCCCCAGAGCGACATAACTGTACTTGTGTAGGTTCTTCCCCCAGAATTTGAGCTACCATGCGCTTGGAAGGGAGATATCCAGGGTACAAGTAGACGGGGGTGTCTTTGGTAATAGGCATATTCATCAAGCCCTATACTCTTATAACATGGGTGCAAGCTGGAAGGTTAGAAACGTGAAACATCTCAATGAATCGTCCCAATGTTGGGTTAAAGCTACAAGCACATCGGGCAGGATAGGGACCGATAATAAATCCAAGATATCTCCATAATCCTTTTGAAAATGATGGAGCTGCTCCCTTCTGAGTTTCCCACTACTTTCAACTGATTTAGCTTCTACCTTCACTTTAACTCTCTTTCCAGTTGAGGCTATTCATGTTGGACATGTGTCTTGAGGTTGTGTGGCATCTGACGATCCCATCATATCTTTATGCCAATCAATGAAAATAACAATCGTACTGTAACAAGTCCATTGATTAGAAACAAAATGAAATGGGCACATAATCAATAGATTACTTGACACTTTATTTACTATTAATCGCCAAGAGCCTTATTGATTCATCGGGAAGAATAGATGTAACTCTCAAGCCAGGGAGAAGTAGGTCCTCATGTGGGTAAGGCTTAAATAAGTGAACCAGATAATCCATTGCTATATTGATTTCACAAAAATTATTGATTTTCAAAGGTTTCCAATTCTATTGATACACCATTAAGCCAAACTTTCCACACGGGTGAAGCTTTCAATTTTAGCTCATTGCATTTGGCTAATAATGCATCAAATGGAGACATTGTGACAATTAACCACATAAAAAAACTTAAATAAAAAAACATGTAATCATGCCATGAATGACGTGACAACATGCAAGGTGAGAATGAAATATGCCCCCTTGGTGACTGAGGGAATGGTACCCTAATGATGCGGAACCTGAAGGCTATGAAGAACCTGAAACTCCTAGAATATACACTATGGCAATAACATAAAATGGAATGAATCCACAACATATTGAACCTTCAAATGACATATGCAAATGGAAACCCATATAATAGGTTGATTAAAAACAATAATAAATTCACTTCAAGAGACCACCTTACTAAGAATTAATTCTTGTTGCAATAGAGGAAGACAAGTTATCCTCTCCTAGAGGACTCTTCCCTCTTATTATATGAATTATTATTATGTTAATTTTAAATTTTCTTTAATTTATCATTTTCTGAATATTAAATCTATTAAATATTGGTGATTAATAATTTGTTAAATATATTATATTAATGCATATTATATCAAATAAGATTTAGTAAATATATATTTACTATTATGCAAGAAATATATATATATATATATATATATTATATTAAGTGCAATTTAACAATCCTAACGACAATCAACAAAAACCGTCATAAAGTCAAGAAACATAATATATGAAAATATATTTAGATATCATATATTAGTAGATGAAATATATACTAAATATTAGTAAAAAAAATAAATATATTGAATCAGATATATAAAATATATATTAACTGATATTATTATATAATAATTGTGATATTAAATTTATAAATATTTAATATATATATTTATTGTTATATTTTATGAAAAATTATTATATTATATATGTCTTATAGGATAAATTTATATATAATATATATCCAATTAATATATTTAATTTATATTTTTCGTTATTTAGTTCTTATGTCATTGAATATATTCATTTATTATTTAATTACTAATTTATATTTAATTATTATATTTATTAAATTTTAAACATTTGAATATAAAAATAGAATTCAATATTCAATAGAAATAAAATATTCTAATAGTCTCAAGTTATTATTAGGGAATATTAATTACTATTAATTTATTATTAATCATTATTAATATTAATATCTAATACTAATTCACTTAT
The DNA here is from genome assembly GCA_037074485.1 of Delonix regia. Lineage (NCBI taxonomy): Eukaryota > Viridiplantae > Streptophyta > Magnoliopsida > Fabales > Fabaceae > Delonix > Delonix regia. The sequence continues at coordinate 13,890,702 of CM073459.1, forward strand.
ATTTATTTAGTTAATATAATAATTTAAATATTATAGACATTCAACTTAATAAATAATTTAATAAATATGTATTTTAATAATTTAATATAATAGATCAAAAATTTATTATATATATATATATATATATCTTTATTATACAGATCAATCCTATATATATTATTATTAGATTGACTAATGTACATCATTAAACCCTCACTTTTGTACTTTGTAACTCCTTCACAATTTAATTGTGACAAATTAATTCCTCCCAAATTTAAATTTGTACAAAATCAATCCTCCAATTTGTAGAAATGAGGGATTGATTTTGTATAAAATAAGATTTTGAAGGACTAATTTGTTACAATTTCTTGTAAGGGACCAAATTGTCACAAAGTGTAAAGGTGGAAAACCAATTTTGTACTTCTCTCTTATTAAGTTAATTTTAAATTATTTTAATCTATTATTTACTAACTATTAAATCTATTAAATATTGCTAATTAATAATTTGTTAAACATATATGATATTAATACATATTATGTTAAATATATATAATTTTCTAATATACATAAAATATATATTATGGTCAAAGAATGACCATCGCTAGGACTTGTAGTCACGAATTATTAATTCATATCATTATTATACTGATTATTACTAATTTATTATTATTATATAGACATTAGTACACAATTAAACAATCACTTTTGCACTTTGTAAGTACCCCATAATTTAATTGTAACAGAGTAGTTCCTCACAAATTTAAATTCGTACATAATTAGTCATTCCATGTGTTGAACAAGAAACAATTTTGTCTAATATAAGATTTTTGATAAACTATCACAGTTTCTTGTGAAGGACTAAATTGTCATAAAGTGTAAAGGTAGAGGACTAATTTGGTACTTCCCTCTTATTATATGTATTATTATTATTATGTTAATTTCAAATTATTTTAAATTTTAAATTTAATAAAAATTAAATTTATTAAATATTGCTGATTAATAATTTGTTAAATATATATTTTATTAATACATATTATATCAAATAAAATTTATTAAATATATAATTTACTAATATACATGAAATATATAGATTATATTAAGTAAAAATTCACAGTCCAAACAATGATCTTAAGTGGCCGTCTTGAGAGCTTGTCATCACGATGGTTAACAGGAATTGTCATGAGGTCAAGGAACATAATATATAAAAATATATGTGGATATCATATATTAATATATGAAATATTACTAAAAAAATATAAATATGTTAAAAATATATAAAATATATATTAACAGATATTATTATATAGTAATTGTGATATTAAATGTATAAATATTTAATATATATTATTGTTATATTTTTATGTGAATTTATTCTACTATATATTTCTTATATGTTAAATTTATGTATAATATATATCCAATTAATATATTTGATTTACATTTTTGATAATTTTGTTATTAATTTAATGATTATATTTATCTATTATTTAATTACTAATGTATATTTAATTATTATATTTATTTAATTATAAACATATGAATATTAAAAAGAAAATTTGATATTCAATAGAAATAAGCTATTCTAATATTCTCTAGTTATTATTATATAATATTAATTATTATTATCAAATATATTACTTATTTAACGATTAATTATTAACTAATGATATTAATTTATAATACTATTTTATTGTATAAATTAGTTTATATATTTAATTATTATTGGCATTGAATTTATTAAATATACATTTTATTAATTTAATATAATAAATAAATAATTTTTTAAATATATATCATTATTATACAGATTATTACTATATATGTTGTTATTATTATTATTATATAGACAAAAGTATGTAATTAAACAATCACTTTTGTACTTTGTTTCTACCCTACAATTTAATTGTGACAAATTAATTTTTCATAAATTTTAATTTGTACATAATCAGTCACTTCATTTGTAGTAACGAGGAACAAATTTTACATGAAAAAATTTTTTTAAGGGACTAATTTGTCACAGTTATTTGTGAGAGACTAAATTGTCACAAAATGTAAAGGTAGAAGACTAATTTGGTATTTCCCTCTTACTTTATGTATTATTATTATGTTAATCTATAATTTATTGAAAAGTAAATCTATTAAATATTACTGATTAATAAATTGATAAATATATGTTATTTTAATACATCTTATATTAAATATAATTTATTAAACATATATAATTTACTATTATACGTAAAATATATAATATATTAAGTATAATTTAACAACTCTAGTCGTAAGTGATCGTCCTTAGGGTTTTTTAAGGGACAATCAAAAAATGATTGTCATTAGGGCATGCAGTCGCGATGGTTAACCGCCCTGAAGTCATGGAACATAATCTATATTAACCGATATTATTATATAATAATTGTGATATTAAATATATATAAATATTTAGATATATATTTATTGTTATTTTTTATGTAAATTTAATCTATATATTTCTTAAATGATAAATTTATATATAATATTTATCCGATTAATATATTTAATTTATATTTTTTATTATTCAGTTATCAATTTAGTGAATATATTTATTGATTATTACTATATTATTATTATTATTATTATTATTATTATTATTATTATTATTATTATTATTATTATGATGCAATTAAACCCCCACTTTTGCACTTCGTAACTCCCCTACAATTTAACTGTCACAATTTAGTCCCTCTTAAATTTAAATTTATACAAAATTAATCCCCCAATTCATAGTGATGAGGAATTGATTTTGTATGAAATAAAATTTTTGCGGAACTAATTTGTAATAGTTTCTTATAAGGAACCAAATTGTTACAAAGTGTAAAGGTAAAGGACCAATTTGGCACTTCCCACTTAATATATGTATTATTATTATTTTAATTTTAATTTTTTAATTTATAATTTACTAAATATTAAATCTATAAAATATTGGTTATTAATAATTTGTTAAATATTGCCTATGACGATCAAAGAATGACCTTCGCTAGGGCTTGTCGCCACGACGATCAACAAGGACCATCCTGAAGTCACGGAACATACTATATAAAAATATATTTAGATATCATATATTAATATATGAAATATACATTAAATATTAGTAAAAAAATATAAATATATTAAAACAAATATATAAAATATATATTAACCGATATTATTATATAATAATTGAGATACTGAATGTATAAATATTTCATATATATTTATTGTTATTTTTGTGTAAATTAATTATATTAAATATGTCTTATATGGTAAATTTATATCCAATTAATATATTTAATTTATATCATTGATTATTCAGTTTTTAATTTAATGAATATATTTATTTGTTATCTAATTAATAATGTGTATTTAATTATTATATTTATTTAATTATATACTATGAACATAAAAATAGAAGTTCAATATTCAATAGAAATAAAATATTCTAATATTCTCTAATTATTATTAAGGAATGTTAACTATTGTTAACTTGTTATTATTAATTATTAATATTAATTTATAATACTAATTTAATTGTATTAATTTTTAATATGTATTAAGTTATTATACTAATTTAACTATGATAGACATTCAATTTAATAAATATATATTTCAATAATTTAATATAATACATAATTTATTAAATATATATATCATTATTATATAGATTATTACTATATATATATATATATATATATATTATTAATATTATATAGACAAAAGTTCACAATTAAACAATCACTTTCACACTTTAAGACTCCTCTGCAATTTAATTGTGACAGGATTGATTTTGCAAAAATATGATTTATGTGGGACTAATTTGTCACAAATCCTTTCGATGGACTAAATTGTCAGAAAATGTAAAGATGGAGGACCAATTTGGTACTTTCTTATTATTATATGTATTTTTTTATGGTAGTTTTAAATTGTTTTTTGATTTGTAATTTACTAATATTAAATCTATTGAATATTGCTGGTTAATAATTTGTTAAATATATAATTTACTAATACACATGAAATATACATATATATTTATATTTATATTTATTAATTTGTTATAACTTGTACAAAATTGTCACAAAGTGTAAAGTTATAAGACCAATTTGGTACTTTCCTCTTAATATATGTATTATTATTGTGTTAATTTTAAATTATTTAAAATTTTTAATTTACTAAATATTAAATAATTAAATATTACTGTTTAATAATTTGTTAAATATTTTTTTATACTAAATATGATTTATTAAATATAAATAGTTTACTAATTTGCATGACATATATATATATATATATATATATATATTATATTAAGTACATTTTGTCTTTACAACGGTCAAAGATTGACTGTCAATAGGGTTGTCGTCATGACAATCAAATATAAATAGTTTAAATCCTCACTTTTGCACTTTGTGAGTCTCTCATAATTTAATTGTGACAAATTAGTTCCTCATAAATTTAAATTTGTACAAAATTAGTCCCTCCATTTGTTGTAATGAGGGATTAATTTTACATTAAACAAAATTTTTGACAGACTAATTTAGTATAATTCCCTGTGAGGGACCAAATTGTCACAATTTGTAAAGTTAGAGGACCAATTTGATATTTTTCTCTTATTATATGTGTTATAATTTATGTTAATTTTAAAATATTTTTTGATTTATAGTTTAAAAATATTAAACTTATTATATATTGCTTATTAATAATTTAGTAAATATATATAATGCTAACACATATTATATGAAACATAACTTATTAAACATATATAATTTACTAATATATATGAAATATATATATATCTTAGACTAAGTATACTTTAACAGCCCTAACAAGGGTCGTAAGTGACCGTTGTTAGGGCATTTTTTCATGACAGTCAACAGGGACCATCATAAAGTTAAGGAATATAATATATATAAAAATATATTTAAATATCATATATTAATATATGAAATATATATTAAATATTAGTAAAAATATATATAAATATATTATATCTATATATATAGATATATATAATATTAGCTGATATTATTATATACTTTTTGTGATATTAAATATATAAATATTTAATACATATTTATTGCTATATTTTTATAAATTTATTCATATTATATGTTTATTATATCATATTTCATATTTCTTATATGATAAATTTGCATGTAATAGATATCCAATTAATATATTTAACTTATATTTTTGTTTATTTAGCTACTAATTTAATGAATATATTCATATATTATTAATTACTAATTTATATTTAATTAATTAATTTATTAAATAAATAAATATGTCAATAGAAAAATAGAAATTCAATATCCAACAGAAATAAAATACTTTAATATTCTCTAATTATTATCACGAAATATTAATTATTGTTATTGAATGTATTAGTTATTTAATGATTAATTTATTATTACATATTAATATTAATTTATAACACTAATTTAATTACATTAATTTATAATATTATTTAATTATTATAATAATTTAAATATTATAGACATTGAATTTGATAAATAATTTAATAAATATATATTTTAATAATTTAACATAATAAATAAATAATTTTTCAAATATGTATCATTATTACACAGAATTAAGGGACTAATTTGTCACAGTTCATTATAAGGGTCCAAATTGTCACAAAGTGTAAAGTTGACAAACCAATTTGGTACTTCCCTCTTATTCTATGTACTATTAATATGTTAATTTTATATTATTTTTAATTTATAATTTACTAAGTATTAATTATATTATATGTTGCTGTTAATAATTTGTTAAATATTTATTATATTAAATATGATTTATTAAATATAAATAGTTTACTAATTTGCATGATATATATATATATATATATATATATTATATAAAGTACAATTTGTCTTCACGACAGTCAAAGAATGATTGTCGCTAGGGCTTTACAACACGACGATCAATAAGGACTATCCAGAATCAAGGAATGTCATATATATCATATTTTTTTTTATAATTTATTAAATATATGTAATCTACTAATATACATGAAATATATATATATTTTATTAAGTATAATTTGATAGGCCTTACAACAGTCGTAAGTGACAATTCTTTTCGACGGTTAACAGGGACTGTCCTTGTTTCCTTTCTATCCTTAATGTCTCCCTCCGAGCCAGCACACATAAAATTGACAATCTCATTGAGATCTCCTATAAAGACCTTCCACCAATCTCATTGATATCTTCTAGACAATCTCATTGTCTAGAAGATATCCACCTTTTTCTTATGAACTCATACCAACTTTATACCCAAAACCGCTCTTGGACCCGCTCTATCAAGAAACTCATTTCTAAACCCAAGATTCCAGTTAAAAAGTATGTCTACTCTTCCAACCTCAACTATCCTGCACCACTGGGCAATATGTCAAGCTTGAGATTCCTCAAGATTTTATTAATCATTAGAAATCCCAAGGTTACACCCATTTTCATGTCGGTGCCATCTAACTATGCATTACCTACCACGGTCGAAAAGGCCTTCCTATGATTGTCCGTCTAGCCATCCTTAACACTACATATTTCACCTACCAGCAAGCCTTAATCGGTCTCACCTTAAAAGACAGACTACAAGTTCAAATCCAAATCACTGGTGCTGAGCAAGTTCCAGACTTCATCATGGCAACGCTCCACCACCATGGATGTTCCTACAACCATCCATATTCCAAAGCAAATTACCCGTGAAGATCTACTCTAGCTTAAGTCGACAGAATGGATCACCAACTATGAACAGTGTCATGTTCACAGTAATCCTCTTATTACTACTGAGCCTACAAAACTCATCCGCCTCCCTAGCAGCCAAGTCAAGACAGTCTTCAAGAAGCTTGAAGAATCCTTTCAGGTCCCATAGGTTCCTCCATTCTTACAACAAATCATGTCGATCACTCCGGTCCTGATTCACGAGACTAAGAAGTGCACCATCCCTATTCATCATTTCAAGACAAATGGCAAGTTCGTCTATGTCTCCCACATCCATGATCATTTTAGACGGTAAGTCACTCCCACAGTGACTTCGAGGAACTCTCTTGTTCCTATGCGAGAAATACTCTTACAAAATATAAAAGATGGATGAAGGGCCGAGCCTAAAAAAGCAACAGTTTTTTGACAAAGAAGAGAAAAAGAAAATCAAGACCTGCCATCCATCTTGCCATTTTAAATCCCACTGAAAGGACAGAGATCCTGATTGGAAGCCATGGGCTATTCGAAACCCTGCTACAGCTCCTTGTAGAGAAGAAATTTTGATGAAGCATTTGAAGGAAGTAGGCTGCTACCATGAGCCACAAGAGACAGTTGCTTATGTGCCTCCTTATTTTGTAAAACCTCCACCAGCTTTTTGTAAACCAGAGCTTATAGGAGACCAGCAAATCTCATACCTTGCATGATGTTCTCTCGACATTATCTGTCCTATGATATGTCCACCTATGGAGAGGCACACTAATGATAACCAAGTTGTTACACGACTCTATGTTATTTCTAACAAAGTCTCAGCCTTAGGCAATTATGAGCCAATTCACCCTTCTAAAGAAGTACTCAATTGGCACACCAAAAATGCTTCAGCACATAATCAAGTCCTCAAAAATATAGATTCTAAGTTGACCACCATGACTGCTTCGCATCAACAAACACATTAGAGAGTATATCAACTCTCCCTTCAGGTTGAGCAACTCCATCTAGAGACACAAGAAAAAATCCAGACACTAGATCTAGAACTCCGAAGTTTTATTTCCCATAATTACTTTGGCCCTGAGTTTAGTAAAAAAGAATCTGAGATCCGCTACCTCAAAGATCAGCTTGCCCAAATTGAAGCAAATATGAAATCTAAGCAACCTGTCCATACTCCATCTGTGTATAACCCATTCATTCCACCTCCAGTCTACCAGACTAGTTACATGCCAATTGTCCAATATTCATCTTATCCTTTTGATTCTAATACCAATCATTTTAAAATGACCCATCAGATATTAGAAAAGCCACACCAGGAACTCATCCTCCTCCACCTATTAGATCTCTAAGACCACCACATAGTCATTCACAATTGTCCAAATCTTACACTGCCACACCTTCATATACCAAAACTATTCCTTCTAAAAGTCTTTCCATCAAAGATCCTTTGCAGACACCACCTCACACCTCACAACCACCTCCTGCTCCTTTAAAAGACCTAAAACAAAAACAACCCTTTTTCCCACCAAATCCTCCTCTAGTTGCCATGATCGAACCTTATGAGCAGTTCCCATTTGATCACTCATGTTCAGATTCTTGCTCTGAAGCTGATTCAGACACTCATGTGCCAATCACAGATTCTAATGATTCCAGACATCTTGTTGACATTTCAGCCTTGTATATGGTCAAACCCCATGACCACCGTAGTGATGATGAACATGATGAATTAAAGAATATTAGAATATTTTATTTTTATTGAATACTGAATTTCTATATTTATATTCTTATGTTTATAATTAAATATTCAATAAATATATTCAATAAAATCATAACAGAACAATCAGCAATATAAATTAATACTTTAGTTGGAAGTATATTTCATGCAAAATACTAAACTATTCATATTTAATAAATCATATTTAATGTAATAAACATTTAACAAATTATTAATCAGCAATATTTAATATATTTAATATTCAATATATTATAAATTAAAAATATTTTATAATTATTGTAATAATAATAATACGTAGAACAAGAGGGAAGTACAAATTTTGTATTCCAGCTTTAGACTATGTGACAATTTGGTCCATCGTAGTGAACTGTGACAAATTAGTCGCTCATTACTCCAATTAGAGGGAGTAATTTTGTAGAAAATTAAATTCAAGAGGGACTACTACGTCACAATTAAATTTTGGGGAGTCACAAAGTGCAAATGTGAGGTTTTAATTCCGTACTTTTGTACATCAACTAACAATATATATAGTAATAGTCTGTATGACAATGATACATATTTGATAAATTATTTATATATTTATTCTATTAAATTATTAAAATATATATTTATTATATTCGATGACTATAATATTTAGATTAATAAAATTATATATTACATGTCATAATGAAATTTACAAATTAAAATTAATAATTAATAATAAATTAACCATTGAATAACTAATACATTATGTAACGGTAATTAATATTCTGCAATAATAATGAGAGAATATTAGAATACTTTATTATTAAAGAATATTGAATCTCTGTATTTATATTCTTATGTTTATAATTCAATAATCAATAAATATATTCAATAAAATCATAACGGAATAATCAACAATATAAATTAATACTTTAGTTGGATGTATATTTCATGCAAAATACTAAACTATTTATATTTAATAAATCATATTTAATGTAATAAATATTTAACAAAATACTAATCTGCAATATTTAATATATTTAATATTCAATTAATTATAAATTAAAAATAATTTATAATTTTCGTAATAATAATAATACATAGAACAAGAGGGAAGTAGAAAATTGGTACTCTAGCTATACACTTTGTGGCAAATTCGCCCACCGCAATGAATTGTGACAAATTAGACCCTCGTTACTACAATTGGAGGGACTAATTTTGTAGAAAAATAAATTCGGGAGGGACTAATACGTCATAATTAAATTTTATGAGTCACAAAGTGCAAATGTGAGATTTTAATTCCATACTTTTGTCCATAAACTAAAAATATATATAGTAATAGTTTGTATGACAATGATACATATTTGATAAATTATTTTTATATTTATTCTATTAAATTACTAAAATATATATTTATTAAATTCGATGACTATAATATTTAGATTAATAAAATTATATAATACACGTTATAATGAAATTTACAAATTAAAATTAATAATTAATAATAAATTAACCATTGAATAACTAATACATTGTGTAACGTTAATTAATATTCCGCAATAATAATTAGGGAATATTAGAATATTTTATTTTTATTGAATACTGAATTTCTATATTTATATTCTCATGTTTATAATCAAATATTCACTAAATATATTCAATAAAATCATAATGGAACAATCAGCAATATAAATTAATACTTTAGTTGGAAGTATATATCATGCAAAATACTAAACTATTTATACTTAATAAATCATATTTAACGTAATCAACATTTAACAAATTATTAAAAAGCAATATTTAATATATTTAATATTCAATATATTATAAATTAAAAATAATTTACAATATCGTAATAATAATAATAATACATAGAACAAGAGGGAAGTACAAAATCGGTACTCCAGCTTTACACTTTGTGATAATTTGGTCTATCACAATGAATTGTGACAAATTAGTCCCTCATTACTCCAATTGGATGGACTGATTTTGCAGAACATTAAATTCATGAGGGACTAATTCGTCACAATTAAATTCTTGGGAGTCACAAAGTGTAAATGTGAGGTTTTAATTTTGTGCTTTTGTCCTTAAACTAATAATATATATAGTAATAGTCTGTATGACAGTGATACATATTTGATAAATTATTTATATATTTATTCTATTAAATTATTAAAATATTTATTTATTATATTTGATGACTATATTATTTAATTTAATAAAATAATTTAATACACTTTATAATGATATTTTGAAATTATTAATAATAATTAATAATAAATTAATCATTGAATAACTAATACATTCAATAACGGTAATTAATATTTTGCAATAATAATTAGAGAATATTAGAATACTTTATTATTACAGAATATTGAATTTATTTATTTATATTCTTATTTTTATAATTAAATAATCAATAAATCTGTTCAATAAAATCATAACTGAATAATCAACAATATAAATTAATACTTTAGTTGGATGTATATTTCATGCAAAGTACTAAACTATTTATATTTAATAAATCATATTTATTGTGTTAAATATTTAACAAATTATTAATTAGCAATATTTAATATATTTAGTATTCCATAAATTATAAATTAAAAATAATTTATAATTATTGTAATAATAATAATATATAGAACAGGAGGGAAGTACAAAATTGGTACTTCAGCTTTAGACTTTGTGACAATTTGGCCCATTGCGTTGAACTGTGGCAAATTAGTCCCTCATTATTGCTATTGGTGGGACTGATTTTGCAGAAAATTAAATTTGGGAGGGACTAGTTCATCACAATTAAATTTTGGGGAGTCACAAAGTGCAAATGTGAGGTTTTAATTTCGTACTTTTATCTATAAACTAATAATATGTATAGTAATAGTTTGTATGATAATGACACATGTTTGATGAATTATTTAATTACTACATTATATTATTAAAATATATATTTATTAAATTCAATGTTTATAATATTTAAATTGATATAATAATTAAAAAATTTTATAAATTAATGCAATTAAATTAGTATTATGAATTAATATTAATATTTTAAAATAAATTAATTATTTAATTACTAATATATTCAATAACAGTAATTAATATTCCATAATGACTAGAATATTTGGATTTATAAAATTATTTAATAGACATTATATTGAAATTTACAAATTAATATTAATAATTAATAATAAATTAATCATTAAATAACTAATACATTCAATAACGGTAATTAATATTTTGTAATAATAAGTAAAGAATATTAAAATATTTTATTTTTATTGAATATTAAATTTCTATATTTATATTCTTATGTTTATGAATAAATAAATTCAATAAAATCATAACTGAAAAATCAGCTATATAAATTAATACTTTAGTTGGATGTATATTTCATGCAGAATACTATACTATTTATATTTAATAAATCATATTTAATGTAATAAATATTTAACAAATTATTAATCAGCAATATTTAATATATTTAATATGCAATAAATTATAAATTAAAAATAATTTATAATTATCGTAATAATAATAATACATAGAACAAGAAGAAAGTACAAAATTGGTACTCTAACTTTACACTTTGTGACAATTTGACCTATTGCAATGAACTGTGACAAATTAGTCCCTCATTACTATAATTAGAGGGACTGATTTTGTTGGAAATTAAATTTAGGAGGGACTAATTTGTCACAATTCAATTCTGGAGAGTCACAAAGTGCAAATGTGAGGTTTTAATTTTGTACTTTTGTCCATAAACTAATAATATATATAGTAATAGTTTGTATGACAATGATAATAAATTATTTAATTACTTTATTATATTATGAAAATATATGTTTATTAAATTCAAAGTCTATAGTTGATGTGCTTCAAGGAAGTTTAGAATAAACAATCCCAATGCACAAATAAATGAAAAAAATAAAAGATAGAACAACTAGCAATCTCAAATGATAAGTTCGCACGCCACACTCAAGAATATTAAGTTTAATTTGCCACACTCTAGAATAAAAGAGGGATTGTGATAAAATTGGGGATAATTTCGCCACTAAGTTTAGAAAGCTTAAATATGAAATTCGCATGTAAAAGGCTAAGCCAATTTTCAGAGCATTCAAGGTTCTATTTCTTATTGATAACTTATATATTTATAGCCAAGAACAACCCTTATGACATAAGTCTAAAATTTATCTAATTCTCACATAATTTGAAAAATTATGCATAGAAATCCACCTAACATAGACTTTTCATCTAATATAGATCACTTAACTTATTTAACTTAGATTTTCAAAGAAATATAGCTCACCTAACTGAGATTTTAACTAATACTTATTTCAAATTTCTTCACATGCATTCATTACATGCATAATTGACTTTTCATAATTTCTTCATTATAGCACATAATCATATTGGCCCACTCGAACATGGGCTCCATATAGAAGTTGGGCTTGGATCCTAAATGGGCTGATTCCATTTTGAATTGTTGGACAACCATGGCCCAAATCTTTATAGTCATACAACGTGTAATCGGCCCAAATGGAGTTCCTTGGCGTAAGTTAGCCTCTTGTTTGACTTGAGGCTCATCAATAATATTTAAATTAATAGAATAATTAAATACATATTATAAATTAATGTAATTAAATTAGTATTATGAATTAATATTAATATTTTAAAATAAATTAATCATTTAATAACTAATATATTTAGTAATAGTAATTAATATTCCGTAATGACTAGAATATTTGGACTAATAAAATTATTAAATACACGTTATATTGAAATTTACAAATTAATATTAATAATTAACAATAAATTAATCATAGAATAACTAATACATTCAATAATGGTAATTAATATTCCGCAAAAATAATTTTAGAATATTATATTATTTTATTATTATTGAATATTGAATCTCTGTATTTATATTCTTATGGTTATAATTAAATATTCAATAAATATATTCAGTAAAATCATAACGGAACAATCAGCAATATAAATTAATACTTTAGTTGGATGCATATTTCATGCCAAATACTAAACTATTTATATTAAATAAATCATATTTAATGTAATAAATATTTAACAAATTATTAATCAACAATATTTAATATATTTAATATGCAATAAATTATAAAATTTAAAACAATTTATAATGATCGTAATAATTATAATACATAGGACAAGAGGGAAGTATAAAATTGGTACTCCAACTTTACACTTTGTGACAATTTGGCCCATCGCAATGAACTGTAACAAACAAGTCCCTCAATACTATAATTGGAAGGACTGATTTTGATGGAAATTAAATTTTAGAGGGACTAATTCATCACAATTAAATTATGGTGAGTCACAAAGTACAAATGTGAGGTTTTAATTTTGTCTATAAACTAAAAATATATATAGTAATAGACTGTATGACAATGACACATATTTGATAAATTATTTATATATTTATTCTATTAAATTATTAAAATATATATTTATTATATTCAATGACTATAATATTTAGATTAATAAAATTATTTAATACACATTATAATGAAATTTACAAATTAAAATTAATAATTAATAATAAATTAACCATTGAATAACTAATACATTATGTAACGGTAATTAATATTCTGCAATAATAATGAGAGAATATTAGAATACTTTATTATTAAAGAATATTGAATCTCTGTATTTATATTCTTATGTTTGTAATTAAATATTCAATAAATATATTCAGTAAAATCATAACAGAACAATCAGTGATATAAATTAATACTTTAGTTGGATGTATATTTCATGCAAAATACTAAACTATTTATATTTAATAAATCATATTTAATGTAATAAATATTTAACAAATTATTAATAAGCAATATTTAATATATTTAATATGCAATAAATTATAAATTAAAAACAATTTATAATTACCATAATAATAATAATAATACATAAGACACGAGGGAAGTACAAAATTGGTACTCTAACTTTACACTTTGTGAGAATTTAGCCCATGGCAATGAACTGTGACAAACTAGTCCCTCATTACTACAATTGGAATGACTGATTTTGTTAGAAATTAAATTGAAGACGAACTAATTCGTCACAATTAAATTATGGTCAGTCACAAAGTGCAAATGTGAGGTTTTAATTTCATACTTTTGTCCATAAACTAAAAATACTATAGACTATATGACAATGTTACATATTTGATATATTACTTATATATTTATTCTATTAAATTATCAGAATATATATTTATTATATTCGATGACTCTAATATTTAGATTAATAAAATTATTTAATACTTGTTGTAATGAAATTTACAAATTAAAATTGATAATTAATAATAAATTAATCATTGAATAACTAATACATTCAATAACGGTAATTAATATTCCTTAATGATAATTTGAGAATATTATAATATTTTATTATTATTGAATATTGAATCTCTATATCTGTATTCTTTTTTTTGTAATTAATTATTCAATAAATATATTCAGTAAAATCATAATGGAATAATCAGAAATATAAATTAATACTTTAGTTGTGTATATTTCATGCAAAATACTAAACTATTTATATTTAATAAATGATATTTAATGTAATAAATATTTAACAAATTATTAATTAGAATATTTAATATATTTATTATCCCATAAAATATAAATTAAAAATAATTTATAATTATCGTAATAATAATAATACATAGAATAAGAGGGAAGTACAAAATTGGTATTCCAGCTTTACACTTTGTGACAATTTGGCCCATCACAATAAATTGTGACAAATTAGTGCCTTATTACTATAATTGGAGGGACTAACTCGTTACAATTAAAATTTGGGAGGTCACAAAGTGCAAATGTGGGGTATTAATTCTGTACTTTTGTTTATAAACTAATAATATATATAGTAATAGTCTGTATGATAAATTATTTATTAACTGTATTATATTATTAAAATATATTTTTATTAAATTCAAAGTCTATAATATTTAAATTAATATAATAATTACATACATATTATAAATTAATGTAATTAGATTAGTATTATGAATTATTATTAATATGTTAGTGTCATAACCGACCTTTCGGCAGAATAGGTAAAAAGTTGTTTAAATTGATTCCCAAAATAATTTTTGAAAATTAATTTATTGGGAGTCACCGCCAAAATTTTGAACGGAAAACTTTGGAAAAGCAATTTAAAACAAAATGAAAAGGCAAAACGGTCTGCAAAATCAGAGATGAGTTCAGGAGTTTATTTTAGTGTGGGGAAGGTGTTAGGCACCCCATAACACTCGTCCATAAGGACGGTTACCTTAAATTAGTTAGTTGAAATAGAATATGACCTTAAATTTATCTAAATTACCCATAAATTTGATTTGTGTGAATTTATAACAACCTGATTAATCTAACTCTCTGGATCTCTTCATTTCTCCTCCTTTTAATTTTTGTTTAGTTTTTGAATTTTAACTTTTATTTTTGAAATTTAAATGAAATGACAATGAGAAAAGATTTTAGGACTTTTGGGAGTTTATATTGTCTAGAATTGATGTGAAATTATAAAGAAGTTTTTTTTTTTGAATTTCTGAATTTGTTTATTTTATTTATTGTTGAAATTGGAATGAAATTACAATGGAAAACCATTTTTTGGGATTTTTGAATTTATGTTTTTTTTATTTTTGGGTTTTTGTTTTAATTTTGAAAATGAGATCCTAATGACTCACATTTCTTAGGATTTATATATATATATATATATATATATATATATATATATATATATTGGAATTTGTTTTATCCTTATATCTCTTTTAGAATAGGCATTAAATTTCAAGGCCTAAGGAGACTAAGGATCTCACACGGTCTCTACTACTTTATTCATAAGCACCTAAGGAGATTTAAGATCTCACGTGGCAATTGTTAAAGCGAGAAGGTAGATTATTCCACCAACTCCAAAATTTTGGTTTTGAAGTTTTGCTGAATTAAATCTTGTCTATTTCAAAGCCTAAAGAGATTAATAAAACTCTCACGTGGCCTTGTGAAAAAAAAAATTAGGACAAGATAATAATACTAACGGTGATAAAAATAAAACAAAAACAAAAACAACTAAAAGGTAATATATTCTAAATAAATATTAAAGGAACACACCCCAAGAAATGAAAGAGCAGTCACCTCCTACATACTCCAATATATCTATGTCTCTATATATATACACACATAAAAAAAAAAAAAAAAAGGAGGTGCATCAAAGAAGGAAAACATCCCTATGAGATGACCATGCATGCACCCATATAAATATATTCATATATCTATCTATATCTATATATGCACACATACACACACACACACACACACACATATATATATATATATATATATATAACAGTGGAAGGAGAGAAAAAATAGCATCAGGAAGGACAAAGAACCCCCATGCCACATGCATGCACTCACATGGGTATTCATATATATATATATATATATATATCCATATACATCTATATATACACATATGTAGATATATATAAACATGACAATGGAAGAAAAGAAAAACATTAGTAAGAGGAAAAAGACTACACGCGACATGCATATATTCATATATCTATATACACATGGAAAAGACAAAGAGCCCACCCCATGTCACATGCATGCACTCACATGGGTATTCATATATCTATATATATATATATCTACATACATATACACACACCCAAATGTATATATATATATATACATCCATATACACACACCTATATATACATATAACGATGGAAGGAGGGAGAAAAATGCCTCAGGAAAGAGAAAGAGCCCCCCACGTCACATGCATGCACTCATATGGGTATTCAAATATATATATATATATATATATATCCATCCATGTACACACACCCATATGTATATATATATATATATATATATATGTATGGCCATGACGAGGGAAGAAAAAATGCATCAGCTTTTAACCACATTTGACAGTAGGAATGAAGGCACTGTGCAGCAGATTTGGAGTGTCCTCAGACAGCAAAACGAAGCAAATATCATCCTCATTTCAGGTATGTTTGAATAGCTAAAACCAAGGTATTAAGCAGCCAATAGGCAGTAAAATTTGACAGCAAAATACAGTAAGCGATGCAACTAAATTCCAACGCACCTTATGACAGTGAAATGGAGGATGATGAAGTACTATCAATCCTTGTTCTTCCTCTGTTAACCCCTGTTTTGAGAGTGCAAAACAGAGGAACCAATCCTCTCTTCCTTTCTCTTCTTCTTCTCCTTCTCTTCCTTTTCTTCTTCTCGGTCCATGGCTTCTTCGTTCCACCTCCCTTCTCCTGCTTTTATCTTGGTCTGTCACTGCTCTTGGTTCCTTGGTGCACTCGTTTGTCACTGCAGCTCAGTTTCTCGGTGCTCTCGGTCCATTGTTGCAGCTCGGTTTCTCAGTGCTCTTAGTTCTTCGGGGCTCTTAGTCCATCGTTGCAACTCCGTTTCTCTCCCTCTGCAACTTGGTTTTGTCTTTACTCTCCTGCAGCTCAGTCTTCCTCTCTCGGTCTGTCCTCCCCCCTTATTAAGAAAAACCACACTCTTTATCCTTTGGTCCTCTCCATGCTGCATGCTAATTCCTAACTTTCTACCCTAAACCCTAAACCCTGCACATTGTGGCTAAGCATAGTCTCTTCTCTCTTCCAGTGTAATTCTGCATGCAAGGAGCAGAAGAAGTTTGACTAATCCTTTTTGCTGCTATGCTTCCTTTAGGTGTAGCAGATGGAAGTATCAAGAAGCTAGCATCTTGCCATTTTGGTGCTTTTTTTCTTTGGGTTTGTGGTGTGGGGAGTAGCATCTTTCTTATAAAGTGATAATGCTCCAGACCCTACCTTTCCACTCTTTGTCTCTTCTCCTCATGCATATATGCATTAAAACTCCAATTTTCAGTCCTCCTCCTCTTCCCCCCCCCCCCTTTTTTGTTTTTAAATCATTTTGTTCTTTGTACTTTAGCTTTAATTTCTTCAATTTTATCATTAAAATTTTCATGATTTTTGCTTTAATTTATTATTATGAATTATCATACTTTTGGATTTTTATTTTGCTTGTCTCAAAATCCCCTTATTATTTATTTTCAATTTTAAGTTGTCTCTGATTGCAAATGTCACTCAAGTCTTAGTCATTTTTAACTTCCCCATTTGCTTAATTATTAATTGATTGGTGAATTAATCGTATAATTAGGGATGAGGTGTTCACAGTTGCCCCTCTTTGCTTGTCTCTTAGGTTAGGGAAGCAGATATCGTGAAGAGATGATTTAACTTAAGAGCAAGCAAAGACGTGAATACACCATTCCTCATGCTGAGAGAAAACAAGTGTAAATTAGCGCCTGGATAGGATAGAGAGTTACATAGATATGATGCAGGACTTTTAACAAAAATGTAAATTGTCTAAACACGATGCAAGACTTTTGATAGAAATGTAAATTACCTGGATACGATGCAAGACTTTTGACTGAAATGTAAATTGTCTGGACACGGTGCAAGATTTTTGACAGAAATGTAAATTGCACTGAACACGATGTAAGACTTTTGACAGAAATGTAAATTGCTCTGGATACGATACAATACTTTTGACAAAAATGTAAATTGCCCTAGACATGATGTAAGACTTTTGACAGAAATGTTGCCCTGGACATGATGCAGGACGTTTACATTGATTTGAAGAGAGATACTTACCTTGCATGGAACAACAACTCACTTAGTCACTTTGCACTCTCCACTATCATTCAATTAAGTTTTGTACCTCTATCGCATTATTACTCTTAACACTGGTCACCTCCCTCGTCTTTTCTTCAAGCTGTTTGACAAGTATATCAATTTCTCGTTGGAGGTCTTTAGGAGACTTGAGTTCTGCCACCTGCCTCATCATGTCGTCATTTTGTTTTACAGCCTTTAACAATCAAGTTTGATACTTGAGGACCTTCTTGTTGCTTTCTTTAGCCCTTTTTGAATCCTCCTTACGGTGTTTTTTAATTTGTCGTTTTCCTTCTTCAATCTTTTCAACTCGATGTTTGTCTTTGACTCTCGTCTCCTTTTGCTCTCTCATCTTCTTGTGACTTGACTAAGCTCTCTAGGTGCCTTTTGCTTAATTCCTGTAGGTTTTGCAGCTCCACTTTTTTACCTTCTAATTGCTTGTCTAGACATTCCTTAACCTCTTGTAATTCGTTACTCAATAAGGGGTTACGAGGTCCCAGGGGTGGATAGGTCCCATCGGTCCGTCCTTGAGCGAAGCCTTATATCCTTTTATGGTTGCTACAACGTGCTTCCCTAACTCGAACCTCCCCTTACACACTATGTGGCTCCATGCATCCATTATCTTATGGATCATTTCCACGTTTAGTGGATCACTGTAATAGAAACTAACTCTTTGCACAGCCTCTTCAGACAGGATATCCTGTTCATATGCAAATTGGCACTGCATGACTGCAGGGTTATAATTAATGCATCCTCAGACACCCATAAGGGGTCGTTAGGGAAATTTCTGTAGCAATAAATGATATCCTCACTTTTCCACCAAAAGAGCATCCACCAGATAGTGGTATCTTCAAGTTCATCTGTTTTTTTAATCCACTTGTCACGGTTCATTTTTGCTTGTAGTGGAATTGATCCTTCTCAACGTGGATAATTTCGAATTGGATGATGGATAGTGTCAAATCTCGTACCGAGCTGATATTCTTTGCCATAAACATGATTGACCCACCATACATTCAACAGCAGCAGTCGACACTTCAACTTTCCTTTCTTTTCTCTTTGGCAAAAACCTAGTGTCTGAAATGTCTCCGCTAGAAGCGCTGGTACTGGATTCACGCGGTGATTTTCTACCATCCATAGGATACTTACTGTTGCCAGATCAACTACTCCCACTGCCGACAGGAATAATACTAACCCATATACTGCCAGGGCAAGGACTCTCCTAAAAGCAACCCAATTCCCCTTCTCGGCTAATGTCTCCAACCTTTTCTCAAAATATTTCTTGGATAAATCCTCTGTTGCCCCAGAGTGGCATAACTGTACTTGTGTAGGTTCTTCCCCCAGAATTTGGGCTACCATGCGCTTGGAAGGGAGATATCCAGAATACAAGTAGATGGGAGTGTCTCTAGTAAAAAGCATTTACATTAAGCCCCTATACTCTTCTAACGTGGGTGCAAGCTGAAAGGTTAGAAACGTTAAACATCTCAATGAATCGTCCCAATGTTGGGCTAAGGCTACAAGCGCATCAGGCTGGATAAGGACTGATAATAAATCCAAAATGTCTCCATAATCCTTTTGAAAATGGCGGAGCTGCTCCCTTATGAGTTTCTCATTACTCTCAACTGATTCAGCTTCTACCTTCTCTTTAACTCTCTTTCCAGTCAAGGCTATTCCTGTTGGACTTGTGTCTTGAGGTTGTGTGGCATCTGACAATCCCATCATATCTTTATGCCAATCAATGAAAATAAAAATCATGCTGTAACAAGTCCATTGATTAGAAACAAAAATGAAATGGGCACGTAATCTGATGAGCCTCAAGTTGAACAAGAGGTTAACTTAGGCCAAGGAGCTCCACCTAGGCCGATTACACATTCTATGGCTAAGAAGATTCAGGCCATGGTTGTCCAACAATTCAAAATGGAATCAGCCCATTTAGGATCCAAGCCCAATTTCTATATGGAACCTAAGTTCGAGTGGGCCAATTTGATCATGTGCTATAATGAATAAAATATGAAAAGTCAATTATGTATGTGATGAATGCATATGATAAAAGTTGAAATAAGTATTGGTTAAAGTCTAAGTTAGGTGAGCTATATTTCTTTGAAAGTCTAAGTTAGATAAGTTAGGTGATCTACATTAGATGAAAAGTCTATGTTAGGTGAATTTCTATGCATGTTTTTCCAAATTAGGTGAGAATTAGATAAATCTTGGACTTATGCCATGAGGGTTGTTCTTGGCTATAAATATGGAAGTTATTAATGAGAAATGCAACCTTGAATGCTCTGAAAATTGGCTTAGCCTCTTATATGCGAATTTCTTATCTAAGTTTCCTAAACTTAGTGGCGAAATTATCCCCAATTCTTATCACTCTCCCTCTTCTATTCTAGAGTGTGGCGAATCAAATCTAGTATTCTTAAGTGTGGCGTGCAAACTTATCATCCGAGATTGCTAGTTGTTCTATATTTTCTTCTTTTATTTACTTGTTTTAGGGATTGTTCAATCTGAACTTCCTTGAAGCATATCATAATCAATAGATTACTTGACACTTTATTCACTATTAATCGCCATGAGCCTTATTGATTCATTAGAAAGAATAGATGTAACTCTCAACCCAATGAGAAGTAGGTCCTCACGTGGGCAAGACTTAAATAAGTGAACCAGATAATCCATTGATATATTGTTTTCACAAAAATTATTGATTTTCAAAGGTTCCCAATTCCATTGGTACACCATTAGGCCAAACTTTCCACACAGCTGAAGCTTTCAATTTTAGCTCATTGCATTTGGCTAATAATGCATCGAATAGAGACATTGTGACAATTAACCACATAAAAAAAATTAAATAAAAAAACATGTAATCATGCCATGAATAATGTGACAACTTGCAAAGTGAGAATGAAATATACCCCATTGGTGCCCTAACTCAGGTTAACCCTAAGTGAGGGAATGGTACCCTAATGATGCGGAACCCAAAGGTTATGAAGAACCTGAAACTCCTAGAACAGACACTATGACAAGAACATAAAATGAAATGAATCCCCAACATATTGAACCTCCAAATAACAGACGCAAATTGAAACACAAATAATAGATTGATTAGAAACAATAATAAATTCACCTAAAGAGACCACCTTGCTAAGAATTAATTCTTGTTGCAATAGAGGAAGACAAGCTATCCTCTCCTAGAGAACTCTTCCCTCTTATTATATGAATTATTATGTTAATTTTAAATTTTCTTTAATTTATCATTTACTGAATATTAAATCTATTAAATATTAGTGATTAATAATTTGTTAAATATATTATATTAATGCATATTATATCAAATAACATTTAGTAAATATATATTTACTATTATACAAGAAATATATATATATATATATATTATATTATATTATATTAAGTGCAATTTAACAACCCTAATGACGATCAACAAAACCCGTCATGAAGTCAAGGAACATAATATATGAAAATAAATTTAGATATCATATATTAGTAGATGAAATATATATTAAATATTAGTAAAAAAATAAATATATTGAATCAGATATATAACATATATATTAACCGATATTATTGTATAATAATTGTGATATTAAATTTATAAATATTTAATATATATTTATTGTTATATTTTATGAAAAATTATTATATTATATATGTCTTATAGGATAAATTTATATATAATATATATCCAATTAATGTATTGAATTTATATTTTTCGTTATTTAGTTCTTATGTCATTGAATATATTCATTTATTATTTAATTACTAATGTATATTTAATTATTATATTTATTAAATTTTAAACATTTGAATATAAAAATAGAATTCAATATTCAATAGAAATAAAATATTCTAATAGTCTCAAGTTATTATTAGGGAATATTAATTATTATTAATATTAATATGTAATACTAATTCACTTATATTTATTTTTAATATTTATTTAGTTAATATACTAATTTAAATATTATAGACCTTCAACTTAATAAATATGTATTTTAATAATTTAATATAATAAATCAAAAATTTATTTTATATATATATATATATATATCTTTATCATACAGATCAATCCTATGTATATTATTATTAGATTGACTAATGTACGGCATTAAACTCTCACTTTTGTACCTTGTAACTCCTCTACAATTTAATTGTAACAAATTAATTCCTCCCAAATTTAAATTTGTACAAAATCAATCCCCCAATTTGTAAAAATGAGGGATTGATTTTGTATAAAATAAGATTTTTTAAGAACTAATTCATCACAATTTCTTGTAAGGGACCAATTGTCACAAAGTGTAAAGGTGGAAAACCAATTTGGTACTTCTCTCTTATTATGTTAATTTTAAATTATTTTAATGTATAATTTACTAACTATTAAATCTATTAAATATTGCTAATTAATAATTTGTTAAACATATATGATATTGATACATATTATGTTAAATACATATAATTTTCTAATATACATAAAATATATATTATAGTCAAAGAATGACCATCGCTAGGACTTGTAGTCACAAGTTATTAATTCATATCATTATTATACTGATTATTACTATATTTATTATTAATATATAGACATTAGTACATAATTAAACAATCACTTTTACACTTTGTAAGTCCCCCATAATTTAATTGTGACAAATTTGTTCCTCACAAATTTAAATTCGTACATAATTAGTCATTACATTTGTAGTGACAAGAAACAAATTTTGTCTAAAATAAGATTTTTGATAGATTATCACAGTTTCTTGTGAGGGACCAAATTGTCACAAAATGTAAAGGTAGAGGACCAATTTGGTACTTCCCTCTTATTATATGTATTATTATTATTTTAATTTCAAATTTTTTTAATTTATAATTTAATAAAAATTAAATTTATTAAATATTTTTTATTAATAATTTGTTAAATATATATTTTATTAATACATATTATATCAAATAAAATTTATTATATATATATATATATATATAATTTACTAATATACATGAAATATATAGATTATATTAAGTAAAATTTCACAGGCCAAACAACGATCTTAAGTGACTGTCTTGAGGGCTTGTTGTCACAATGGTCAACAGGAATTGTTATGAAGTCAAGGAATATAATATATAAAAAAATATGTGGATATCATATATTAATATATGAAATATTACTAAAAAAATATAAAATATGTTAAAAAAATATAAAATATATATTAACAGATATTATTATATAGTAATTGTGATATTAAATGTATAAATATTTAATATATATTATAGTTATATTGTTATGTGAATTTATTCTACTATATATTTCTTATATGTTAAATTTATATATAATATATATCCAATTAATATATTTGATTTACATTTTTGATAATTTTCTTATTAATTTAATGATTATATTTATCTATTATTTAATTACTAATGTATATTTAATTATTATGTTTATTTAATTATAAACATATGAATATTAAAAAAGAAATTCGATATTCAATAGAAATAAGCTATTCTAATATTCTCTAGTTATTATTATAGAATATTAATTATTATTATCAAATATATTACTTATTTAACGATTAATTATTAACTATTGATATTAATTTATAATAGTATTTTATTGCATAAATTAGTTTATATATTTAATTATTACATTAATTTAAATATTATTGGCATTGAATTTATTAAATATATATTTTATTAATATAATATAATAAATAAATAAATTTTTAAATATATATCATTATTATACAGATTATTACTATATATGTTGTTATTATTATTATTATATAGAGAAAAGTATGTAATTAAACAATCACTTTTGCACTTTGTTACTACCCCACAATTTAATTATGATAAATTAATTTATCATAAATTTTAATTTGTACATAATCAGTCACTCCATTTGTAGTAATGAGGAACAAAGTTTACATGAAAAAATATTTTTAAAGGACTAATTTGTCACAGTTACTTATGAGAGAACAAATTGTTACAAAATGTAAAGGTGGAGGACTAATTTGGTATTTCCCTCTTACTATATGTATTATTATTATGTTAATTTATAATTTATTGAAAAGTAAATCTATTAAATATTTCTGATTAATAAATTAATAAATATATGTTATTTTAATACATCTTATATTAAATATAATTTATTAAACATAAATAATTTACTAATATACATAAAATATATAATATATTAAGTATAATTTAACAGTTCTAATGATAGGTCGTAAGTGATCGTCCTTAGGGTTTTTAAAGGACAATCAAACAATGTTTGTCATTAGGGCATGCAGTCGCGATGGTCAATAAAGGTCGTCCTGAAGTCATGGAACATAATCTATATTAACCAATATTAATATATGATAATTGTGATATTAAATATATATAAATATTTAGATATATATTTATTTTTATTTTTTATGTAAATTTAATCTATTATATATTTCTTAAATGATAAATTTATATATAATATATGTCCGATTAATATATTTAATTTATTTTTTTATTATTCAGTTATCAATTTAATGAATATATTTATTGATTATTACTATATTATTATTATTATTATTATTATTATTATATAAAGAAAAGTACGCAATTAAACCTTTACTTTTGCACTTCATGACTCCCTTACAATTTAACTGTCGCAAATTAGTCCCTCCTAAATTTAAATTTATATAAAATTAGTCCCCCAATTCATAGTGATGAGGAATGGATTTTGTATGAAATAAGATTTTTGCAGAACTAAGTTGTCATAGTTTCTTGTAAGAAACCAAATTGTCACAAAGTGTAAAGGTGGATGACCAATTTGGCACTTCACACTTATTATATGTATAATTATTATTTTAATTTATAATTTACTGAATATTAAATCTATAAAATATTGGTTATTAATAATTTGTTAAATATTGCCTAAGACAATCAACGAATGACCATCGCTAGGGTTGTCGCCATGACAGTCAACAAGGACCCTCCTAAAGTCACGAAACATACTATAGAAAAATATATTTAAATATCATATATTAATATATGAAATATACATTAATTATTAGTAAAAAACATAAATATATTAGAACAAATATATAAAATATATATTAACCGATATTATTTTATAATAATTGAGATACTGAATGTATAAATATTTCATATATATTTATTGTTATTTTTCTATAAATTAATTATATTAAATATGTCTTATATGGTAAATTTATATCCAATTAATATATTTAATTTATATAATTGATTATTCAGTTTTAAATTTAATGAATATATTTATTTGTTATCTAATTAATAATGTGTATTTAAATATTATATTTATTTAATTATATACTATGAACATAAAAATAGAAGTTCAATATTCAATAGAAATAAAATATTCTAATATTTTCTAATTATTATTAAGGAATGTTAACTATTGTTAACTTGTTATTATTAATTATTAATATTAATTTATAATACTAATTTAATTGTATTAATTTTTAATATGTATTAAGTTATTATACTAATTTAACTATGATAGACATTCAATTTAATAAATATATATTTCAATAATTTATTATAATAGATAATTTATTAAATATATATCATTATTATATAAATTATTACTATATATATATTATTAATATTATATAGACAAAAGTTCACAACTAAACAATCACTTTCACACTTTAAGACTCCTCTGCAATTTAATTGTGACAAATTAGCTTTTTACAAATTAAAATTTGTACAAAGGCAGTCACTCAATTTGTAGAAATAAGGGATTGATTTTGCATGAAATATGATTTTTGCGGGACTAATTTGTCACAAATCTTTGTGAGGGACTAAATTATCACAAAATGTAAAGGTGGAGGATCAATTTGGTACTTTCCTGTTATTTATATGTATATTTTTATGGTAGTTTTAAATTGTTTTTTTATTTATAATTTACTAATATTAAATCTATTGAAAATTGCTGGTTAATAATTTGTTAAATATATATAATTTACTAATATATATGAAATATACATATATATTTATATTTATATTTATTAATTTGTTATAATTTGTACAAAATTGTCACAAAGTGTAAAGTTATAAGACCAATTTGGTACTTTCCTCTTAATATATGTATTATTATTGTGTTAATTTTAAATTATTTATATTTTATAATTTACTAAATATTAAATAATTAAATATTTCTGTTTAATAATTTGTTAAATATTTTTTATACTAAATATGATTTATTAAATATAAAAAGTTTACTAATTTGCATGAAATATATATATATATATATTATATTATATTATATTATATTAAGTACATTTTGTCTTTACAACGGGCAAAGATTGACTGTCAATAGGGCTTGTCATCATGACAATCAACATTATTAAATACATGAAATATATATTAAATATTAGTAAAAATATAAATATTTAAAAACAAACATATAAAATATGTATTGACCAATATTATTATATAACAAATATGATATTAAATATATAAAATACATATTTTCACTAATATAACTGGTTAACAATTTTTTAACTGAATATTAATTTATTATTTAATCACTAATGTATATTTAATTACTTAATTTATTTAATTATAAATAGATGAATAGAAAAATAGAAATTCAATATTCAATAGAACTAAAATACTATAATATTCTCTAATTATTATTATGGAATATTAATTATTTAATGATTAATTTATTATTAATTATTAATATCAATTTGTAAATTAATTTATAATTCGAATTTAATATTTTATCAATTTAAATATTTAAAAATTGTACTTAATAAATAATTTAATATAATAAATAAATAATTTATTAAATATATATCATTATTATACATATTATTACTATATATGTCGTTATTATATAGACAAAAGTATGCAATTAAATCTTCACTTTTGCAGTGAGTCTCTCAGAATTTAATTGTGACAAATTAGTTCCTCACAAATTTAAATTTGTACAAAATTAGTCCATCTATTTGTTGTAATGAGGGTTTAATTTACATTACATAAAATTTTTGACAGACTAATTTAGCACAGTTCCTTGTGAGGGACCAAATTGTCACAATTTATAAAGGTGGAGGACCAATTTGGTATTTCCTTCTTATTATATGTTTTATAATTTATGTTAATTTTAAAATATTTTTTATTTATAGTTTAAAAATATTAAACTTATTATATATTGCTGATTAATAATTTATTAAATATGTATAATGCTAACACATATTATATGAAACATAACTTATTAAACATATATAATTTACTAATATACATTAAATATATATATTACACTAAGTATACATTAACAGCCCTAACAAGGGTCGTAAGTGACTATTGTTAGGGCATTTCTTTATGACAGTCAACAGGGACCATCATGAAGTTAAGGAATATAATATATAAAAATATATTTAAATATCATATATTAATATATGAAATATATATTAAATATTAGTAAAAATATATATAAATATATTTAAATATATATATATATATAAAATATATTAGCTGATATTATTATATACTTTTTGTGATATTAAATATATGAATATTTAATACATATTTCTTGCTATATTTTTATAGAAATTTATTCATATTATATGTTTATTATATCATATTTCATATTTCTTATATGATAAATTTGTATGTAATATATATCCAATTAATATATTTAACTTATATTTTTGTTTATTTAGTTATTAATTTAATGAATATATTCATATATTATTTAATTACTAATGTATATTTAATTAATTAATTTATTAAATAAATAAATATGTCAATAGAAAAATAGAAATTCAATATTCAACAGAAATAAAATACTTTAATATTCTCTATAATTATCACAAAATATTAATTATTGTTATTGAATGTATTAGTTATTCAATGATTAATTTATTATTACATATTAATATTAATTTATAACACTAATTTAATTACATTAATTTATAATATTATTTAATTATATATTACTTTAAATATTATAGACATTGAATTTGATAAATAATTTAATAATATATATTTTAATAATTTAACATAATAAATAAATAATTTTTCAAATATGTTTCATTATTACATAGAATTGAGGGACTAATTTGTCACAGTTCATTATAAGGGTCCAAATTGTCACAAAGTGTAAAGTTGGCAAACCAATTTGAAACTTCCCTCTTATTCTATGTACTATTAATATGTTAATTTTATATTATTTATAATTTATAATTTACTAAGTATTAATTATATTAAATGTTGCTGTTAATAATTTGTTGAACATTTATTATATTAAATATGATTTATTAAATATAAATAGTTTACTAATTTGCATGATATATATATATATATATATATATATTATAAAATACAATTTGTCTTCACGACGGTCAAAGAATGATTGTCG
Organism: Delonix regia; assembly: GCA_037074485.1. Lineage (NCBI taxonomy): Eukaryota > Viridiplantae > Streptophyta > Magnoliopsida > Fabales > Fabaceae > Delonix > Delonix regia. The sequence goes on from CM073459.1 coordinate 13,920,173, forward strand.
CTAGGGCTTTTCAACACGACGGTCAACAAGGATCGTTCAGAAGTCAAGGAATGTAATATATATCATATTTTTTTTATAATTTATTAAATATATAATTTATTAATACGTGAAATATATATATTATATTAAGTATAATTTGACAGGCCTTACAACGGTCGTAAGTGACCATCATTAGGGCTTGTCTTTTTTGACGATCAACATGGACTGTTCTTGTTTCCTTTCTATCCATCATGTCTGCCTCCGAGCCAACGCACATAAAATTGACAATCTCATTGAGATCTCCTACAAAGACATTCCACCAAGCCAACGTCTAGAAGATATCCACCTTCCTCATATGAACTCTTACCAACTTTATACCCAAAACCGCTCTTGGACCCGCTCTATCAAGAAACCCATTTCTAAACCCAAGATTCCAATTAAAGAGTATGTCTACTCTTCCAACCTCAACCATCCTGCACCACTGGGCAATATGTCAAGCTTGAGATTTCTCAAGATTTTATTGATCATTGGAAATCCCAAGGTTACACCCATTTTCATGTCAGTGCCATCTAACTATGCATCACCTACCATGGTCGAAAAGGCCTTCCTGTGATTGCCCATCTAGCCATCCTTGACACTACCTATTTCACCTACCAGCAAGCCTTAATTGGTCAATCCAAATCACTAGTGCTGAGTAAGTTCCAGACTTCATCATGGCAACGCTCTACCACCATGGATGTTCCTACAACCATCCATATTCCAAAGCAGATTACCCGTGAAGATCTGCTCTAACTTAAGTCGACAAAATGGATCACCAACTTTGAACAGTGTCATTTTCATAGTAAACCTCTTATTACTACTGAGCCTACAAAACTCATCTGCCACCTTGGCGGCCAAGTCAAGATAGTCTTCAGGAAGCTTGAAGAATCCTTTCAGGCCCCATAGGTTCCTCCATTCTTACAACAAATCATGCCGATCACTCTAGTCCCAATTCACGAGATGAAGAAGCACACCATCACTATTCATCATTTCAAGACAAACGGCAAGTCCGTCTATGTGTCCCACATCTATGATCATTTTATATGGTAAGTCACTCCCACAGTGACTTCGAGGAACTCTCTCGTTCCTATGCCATAAATACTTTTACAAAATATAAAAGATGGATGAAGTGCCGAGCCCAAAAAAAGCAATAGTTTTTGGATGAAGAAGAGAAAAAGAAAATCAAGACCTGCCATCCATCTTGCCAATTCAAATCCCATTGAAAGGACAGAGATCCTGATTGGAAGCCATGGGCTATTCAGAACCTTGCCACAGCTCCTTGTAGAGAAGAAATCCTGATGAAGCATTTGAAGGAAGTAGGCTGCTACTGTGAGCCACAAGAGACAGTTGCTGATATGTCTCCTTATTTTGTAAAACCTCCACCAGCTTTCTGTAAACTAGAGCTTATGGGATCTACACCAGTAAGTCCTATACCTTGCATGATGTTCTCTCCACATTATCCGTCCTATGACGATATATGTCCACCTATGGAGAGGCACATGATGATAACAGGGTTGTTACACAACTTTATGTAATTTCTAACAAAGTCTCAGCCTTAGACAGTTATGAGCCAGTTCACCCTTCTAAAGAAGTACTCAATTGGCACACCAAAAATGTTTCAGCACATAATCAAGTCCTCATAAATATAGATTCTAAGTTGACCACCATGTCTGCTTTGCATCAACAAACACATTAGAGAGTAGATCAACTCTCCCCCTCAGGTTGAGCAACTCCGTCTAGAGACACAAGAAAAAATCCAAACACTGGATCTAGAACTCCGAAGTTTTATTTCCCATAATTACTTTTGCCCTGAGTTCAGTAAAAAAGAATATGAGATCCGCTACCTCAAAGATCAGCTTGCCCAAATTGAATCAAATATGAAATCTAAGCAACCTGTCCATACTCCATCTGTATATGACCCATTCATTCCACCTCCAGTCTACCAGACTAGTTACATGCCAACTCTCCAATATTCCTCTTATCCTTCTGATTCTGATTATGCCAATCATTTTAAAATGACCCATCATATTTTTAGAAAAGCCACACCAACCTCCTCCGCCTATTAGATCTCCAAGACATAGTCCTCCACATTTGCCCAAATCTTACATTGCCACACCTTCATATACCAAACCTATTCCTTCTAAAAAGTCTTTCCATCAAAGAACCTTTGTAGACACCACCTCACAACTCACAACCACCTCCTGCTTCTTTAGAAGACCCAAAACAAAAACAACCCCTTTTCCCACCAGATCCTCCTCTAGTTGCCATGGTCAAACCTTATGAGCAGTTCCCATTTGATCACTCATGTTCAGATTCTTGCTCTGAAGCTGATTCAGACACTCATGTGCCAATCACAGATTCTAATGATTTCAGACATCTTGCTAACATTTCAGCCTTGTATATGGTCAAACCCCCTAACCACCATAGTGATAATGAACACGATGAATTAGAGAATATTAGAATATTTTATTTTTATTGAATACTGAATTTCTATATTTATATTCTTATGTTTATAATTAAATATCAATAAATATATTCAATAAAATCAAAACGGAACAATCAGCAATATAAATTAATACTTTTAGTTGGATGTATATTTCATGCAAAATACTAAACTATTTATATTTAATAAATCATATTTAATGTAATAAACATTTAACAAATTATTAATCAGCAATATTTAATATATATAATATTCAATATATTATAAATTAAAATTAATTTATAATTACCATAATAATAATAATATGCCAATTGGAGGGACTGATTTTGTAGAAAATTAAATTCGGGAGGGACTAATACGTCACAATTAAATTTTGGGGAGTCACAAAGTGCAAATGTGAGGTCTTAATTCCATACTTCTGTCCATCAACTAATAATATCTATAGTAATAGTCTGTATGACATTGATACGTATTTGGTAAATTATTTGTATATTTATTCTATTAAATTATTAAAATATATATTTATTATATTCGATGACTATAATATTTAGTTTAATAAAATTATATAATACACGTTAGAATGAAATTTACAAATTAAAATTAATAATTAATAATAAATGAACCATTGAATAACAAATACATTATGTAACGGTAATTAATATTCCGCAACGATAATTAGAGAATATTAGAATATTTTATTTTATTGAATATTGAATTTCTGTATTTCTATTCTTATCTTTAGAATCAAATAATCAATAAATATATTCAATAAATAATCAACAATATAAATTATTTCATTAGTTGGATGTATATTTGATGCAAAATACTAAACTATTTATATTTAATAGATCATATTTAATGTAATAAATATTTAACGAATTATTAATCAGCAATATTTAATATATTTAATATTCAATATTTTATAAATTAAAAATAATTTATAATTACCGTAAAAATAATATTACATAGAACAAGAGGGAAGTACAAAATTGGTACTCCAGCTTTACCTTTTGTGACAATCTGGCCCACTGCAAAGAACTGTGACTAATTAGTTCTTCATTATTCCAATTGGAGGGACTAATTTTGTTGGAAATTAAATTCGGGAGGGACAAATACGTCACATTTAAATTCTGGGGAGACACAAAGTGCAAAAGTAAGGTTTTAATTTCGTACTTTTGTCCATAAACTAATAATATATATAGTAGTAGTTTGTATGACAATGATACGTATTTGGTAAATTATTTTTATATTTATTCTATTAAATTATTAAAATATATATTTATTATATTCGATGACTATAATATTTAGTTTAATAAAATTATATAATACACGTTAGAATGAAATTTACAAATTAAAATTAATAATTAATAATAAATGAACCATTGAATAACAAATACATTATGTAACAGTAATTAATATTCCGCAATAATAATTAGAGAATATTAGAATATTTTATTTTATTGAATATTGAATTTCAATATTTATATTTTTATGTTTATAGTTAAATATTCAATAAAATCATAACGGAACAATCAGCAATATAAATTAATACTTTAGTTGGTTGTATATTTCATGCAAAATACTAAACTATTTATATTTAATAGATCATATTTATTGTAATAAATATTTAACAAATAATTTATCAGCAATATTTAATTATTTTAATATTCAATAAATTATAAATTAAAAATAATTTACAATTATCGTAATAATAATATATAGAACATGGGGGAAGCACAAAATTGGTACTCTAGTTTTACACTTTGTGACAATTTGGCCCATCGCAATGAATTGTGACAAATTAGTGGCTCATTACTATAATTGGTGGGTCTAATTCATCACAATTAAATTTTGGGAGGTCACAAAGTGCAAATGTGGGGTTTTAATTCCGTACTTTGGTCTATAAACTAATTATATATATAGTAATAGTCTGTATGATAAATTATTTATTAACTATATTATATTATTAAAATATATGTTTATTAAATTCAAAGTCTATAATATTTAAATTAATATAATAATTACATACATATTATAAATTAACGTAATTAGATTAGTATTATGAATTAATATTAATATGTTAGTGTCGTAACCGACCTTTCAGCGGAATAGGTAAAAAGTTGTTTAAATTGATTCCCAAAATGAATCTTGAAAACTAATGTATTGGGAGTCGCCACCAAAATTTTTAACGGAAAACTTTGGAAAAACAATTTAAAATAAAAAGAAAATGCAAAACGGTCTGCAAAATTCAGAGATGGGTTCGGGAGTCTATTTGAGTGTAGGGGCTTAGGCACCCCACAACACCCATCCATAAGGACAACCTTAAACTAGTCAGTTGAAATAGAATATAGCCCTAATTTTATCTAAATTACCCTTAAATTTGATTTGTGTGAATTTATAACAACCTAATTAATTTAGCTCTCTTGATCTCTTCATTTTTCCTCTTTTTAATTTTTGTTTAGTTTTGAAATTTTAACCTTTATTTTTTAAATTTAAATGAATGACAATGGGAAAAGATATTAGGATTTTTGGGAGTTTATATTGTCCGGAATTGATGTGAAATTATAAAGAATTTTTTAAAAAATTTTTGAATTTATTTATTTTAATTTATTGTCAAAATTGGAATGAAATTACAATGGAAAACCATTTTTTGAGAGTTTTGAATTTATGTTTATTTTTAATTTTTGAGCTTTTGTTTTAATTTTGAAAATGAGATCGTAATGACTTGTATTTCTTAGGATTTTTATTACGAATAACAGGTAAAATAAACTCCTCTTTTATATATATATATATATATATATATATATTGGAATTTGTTTTATCCTTATATATTTTTTTAGAATAGGCATTAAATTTCAAGGCCTGAGAAGACTAAGGATTCACACAGTCTCTACTACTTTATTTACAAGCACCTAAGGAGATTTAGAATCTTACTTGGTGATTGTTAAAGCGAGAAGGTAGATTATTCTACTGACTCCAAAATTTTGGTTTTGAAGTTTTGCTGAATTAAATCTTGTCTACTTCAAAGCCTAAGGAGATTAATAGAACTCTCACATGGCCTTGTGAAAAAAATTATGACAAGATAATAATACTAACGGTGATAAAAATAAAACAAAAACAAAAACAACTAAAAGGTAATAATTACTAAATAAATATTAAAGGAACACACCCCGAGAAATGAAAGAGTAGTCACCTCCTATGCATTCATATACTCTAATATATCTATGTCTCTGTATATATACACACATAAAAAAAAAACATGATAACGTGAAAAAAAAAGGAGGTGCATCAAAGAAGGAAAACATCCCTATCAGAAGACCATGCATGCACCCATATAAAATATATTCATATATCTATCTATATCTATATATGCACACACACACACACACACACACATAACAATGGAAGGAGAGAAAAAATAGCATCAGGAAGGACAAAGAACATGATAATGGAATAAAAGAAAAACATCAGTAAGAGGAAAAAGCCTACAAGCCACATGCATATATTCATATATCTATATACACACATATACATACATATATATATATATATACATATATATATATATATATATATATAACGATGGAAGGAGGGAGAAAAATGCCTCAGGAAAGAGAAAGAGCCCCCTACGTCACATGCATGCACTCATATGGGTATTCACATATCTATGTATACATATATATATGACGATGATGAGGGAAGAGAAAATGCATCAGCTTTTAACCACATTTGACAGTAGGAACGAAGGCACTGTGCAGCAGATTTAGAGTCTCCTCGGACAGCAAAACGAAGCAAATATCATCCTCATTTCAGGTATGTTTGAATAGCTAAAACCAAGGTATTAAGCAGCCAATAGGCAGTAAAATTTGACAACAAAATGCAGTGAGTGATGCAACTAAATTCCAACGCACCTAGTGACAGTGAAATGGAGGATGATGAAGCACTATCAATCCTTGTTCTTCCTCTGTTAACCCCTGTTTTGAGAGTGCAAAATAGAGGTACCAATCCTCTCTTCCCTTCTCCTCTTCTTCTCCTTCTCTTCTTTCTCTTCTTCTCAGTTCGTGGCTTCTTCGTTCCACCTCCCTTCTCCTGCTCTTATCTCGGTCTGTCACTGCAGCATAGTTTCTCGGTGCTCTCAGTACTTCGGTGCTCTCGGTCCGTTGTTGCAGCTCGGTTTCTTAGTGCTCTCAGTTCCTCAGGGCTCTCAGTTCATCACTGCAGCTCCGTTTCTCTCCCTCTGCAACTTGGTTTTGTCTTTACTCTCCTGCAGCTCAGTCTTCATCTCCTGGTTTGTCCTCCCCCCTTATTAAGAAAAAGCACACTCTTTATCCTTTGGTCCTCTCCATGCTGCGTCCATTAGATGCCTTTAGATTGATGGGGCCAATCACATCAAGAATGGCCAATGTGCCACCAGGTCGTGTAGGGGTTGCAGTGGAGCATTGATCCTATTGGCATACATCTGACACTTATGACATCTCCTCACGTAGTCAATGTAGTCTTTCTCCATGGTTAACCAAAAGTACCCACACCTTTGAATTTGTCTAGTCAGGGTATGGCTGTTAGCATGGGTTTTGCACGTCCCCTCATGAATCTCTGACATTATCCTTTGTGCTTCTGACGTATCCACGCATTTGAGCAGAGTGTTATCCCATGACCTTTAATACAACACGTCTCCGCTAAGGAAGAAATTCATCACCAATCGACGAATGGTCTTTTGGTCATTGTCAGATGGCCCAGTCGGATATTACTGATTCTGAACATAATTTTTTATGTCATGGAACCATGGTTGCCCATCACTTTCTGTCTCCACATTTAGGCAGTAAGCTGGGGTGTCTCAGGTCTCAACCTGTACTGGTAACACATTAACTCCACAGTCTAGCTTGATCATTATGGCAAGGGTAGCCAAAGTATCAGCAAACTAATTTTTATCACGAGTTATATGTGTGAAGTTTATCTCCTCAAACTTTGAATTCAATTCCGTTAGGTATTTTTGGTATGGAATCAGTTTGGGATCTTTGATTTGTCTTTCTCCCTTTACCTGATAAATCTCCAGGGTTGAATCTCTAAACACGTCAAGATCTTTGGCATCTAACTCTAAGGCAACTAGCAAGCCATTGACACAAGCCTCATATTCCGCCACATTATTCATGCAGTTGAAACTGAGCTTGACTGCCACTTGATACTTTTTACCTTTGGCTGATGTTATCACAGCCCCTAGTCCGCTGCCGTGTATATTGGCAGCCCATCAAATACGTTGTCCACTCGACCTCCTTTGGTTCATCTTCTTCCACTATCAGAATATCCTCATCCGGGAACTGGAAATCTAGCGGTTGGTATTCATCCAAGGGATTAGCCGCCAAATGCTTGGCTATAATGCTGCCTTTGACTGATTTGTTAGTCATGTACTTCATGTTGTATTCTAAGAGTATCAAAAATATATTTAATTGGATCTATTCTGGAGATGAGTCATGTGACATTGTATAACATGTACTGCCTCAATCTTTTTGAGGTCCACATGAGGCCGTAATAGATCTTCTCAATTAATAGATACCACGACTCGCATTCATTAAACTTTTTGCTTAGGTAATAAATTACTTGCTCTTTTCTCCCTGATTCGTCATGCTGTCCTAACATAGCACTCATGGACCTTGGTCGGATCGTCAAATAAAGGATAAGGGGCCGCCCTGGCGTAGGTGGCACCAAGACAGGTACTCTTTTATCATGTCAAACACTTGTTGGCAAAACTCATTCCATTCTCCGGGTTGGTTGTTGCGTAATAATTAAAATATTAGTTCACAGTTGGCAGTTAGGTTTGCAATGAACCTAGCTATGTAATTGATACAACCCAAGAACCGTCGAACTTCTGTTTCCGTACTAAGGGTGGCATGTCACGAATTGCCTTAATTTTATCAGAGTCCACTTCTATTCCCCACTTACTGACAATGAATCCCAAAAGCTTCCCTGACGTAGCCCCGAATACGCATGTACTAGGATTTAACCAGACTTTGTACTTTCACAGTCTTTCAATGAGTTTTTGCAACACAGCTACATGACTTTCCCCTTCAGTTGATTTAATTACCATGTCATCCACATATACCTCTATTTGTTTATGCATTAAGTCGTAGAACAGGACTACCATCACGCGTTGCTAGGTGGTTTCAGCGTTTTTAAGCCCAAAGGGAATTACCTTGTAGCAAAAAGTTCCCTATTGAGTGATGAAGGTGGTCTTCTCTCTATCCTTGGGGTACATAGGGTTTTGATTATAGCCAGAATACCCATCCATGAAGGAATACCTAAAGTTTTTTGCTGTATTATCGACCAAAACATCAATGCGAGGTAAATGAAAGTCATCTTTCGGGCTAGCCCAGTTTAAGTCCTGATAATCGACGCACATCCTTACTTGTCCATCCTTCTTTGGCACAAGGACTATGTTCGCGACCCATTGTGGGTATGTCGCAACTTCTAGAAAACCAACATCCCATTGCTTCATTACTTTTTCTTCCTTGATTTTGAGGGACATCTCCAGAGGCTCATCCTTCTTAACTTCTGTTTCTTGGGTCCCACATTAGGGTGCAAGGGTATCTTATGGGCCGCAATTTCAGAATCTATCCCCGGCATATCTTGATAGGACTAAGCAAACAGATCCATATATTCTCTAAACAAACCAATCATTCCTTCCCTTTCTGGGCTATCAACTATTTTTACTCCTTTTTATCATCATCGGTCCCCATATTAAACAGTGCCAAGTCGCGTCTGCTTTAGACAAGAGTTCCAAGGATTCAAATTCCTTGGAAAGGAAGTAGAAAAGACAAGAATAAATACGGAAACACAGGATTTAAACAAGATTTTGGCAAAAAGATTGAAATTGTTGCATTCATTCGATATTCAAAATAAAGTTCAATTCGTTAGTCATTACAAAACTCTTAAAATGATATTCAAAGTATTACTCTAATGACATAACATCTGATAATATTTCAGATTCCCAATTGTTAAGTGTTTTTCCTAGCTTGTCCAACTGGATCCACATGGCCTTCACTTGCCCTCCTTCCTCTTCACTCACCATTATGACTGGTTCACCCGGGTGTATTATCCCAGTAGAAGCAGGAAATGTTTCTAAGATGTGGGGTATTTTTGCTTTTGCTCTTGGCTTACCTTCCTTTCGTTGTGCCCCTTGAACCTCCATAGACAGCTTGTATCCTATCCCTTATCGTCCTGGGTTTTCGACAACTCAATCGGCTCCCCTATACCTTACAGCTTAGCACCCAATCCTTTTCCTTTTTAATAACCACTATTCATCATGATCTTGGCCACTACTTGATTGACATCCTTGGTAGATTCCCCTACCCTCAATGGGTTTTGATCAGATCCTTTTGCAAAAGTTCCCAGCTTCTAACACTTCCAGACCTTGATAGGAGCTGTCTACTACCTGTTCGACATTTTCAATGTAGGGCACTGTACTCGACTTGCTAATGATCATCTTTTCTTCACCTTTTATAGTGATGAGCCTCCCTTCATTAATGTACTTGATCCTTTGATGGGACTGCACTAGCTGCATGAATCCAAGGTCTTCCCAGAAGCATCGTATATGCCGCATCAATGTCCATGACTTGGAACTTGACGGTAAATAAATTCAGTCCTATTTCCACTGGGAGTTCAATCTTTCCAATTACTTCACTCATTGTCCCATCGAAGGATCTCAATACCATGTCATTATATTCGACACATGACTTTTCAACCGGTAATTGCCCTAAGATGGATAAGGATAGGACGTTTAGGGCAGACCCTCCATCAATGAGTACTTTCGCAATCACATATCCATAGCATTTCAAAGTATTGTGGAGGGCCTTGGGTGTCCCGGCCGAAGCGGGGTATATCTTGTCTTTAGAAAAGGTGATTAAGGTAGAGTTTTTTACCACATTTATCATGTTCATCACATTTTTTGGGGTGATATCAGGTTGTACAAAGGCTTCACCCAACATGTTCTGTAACACCTTTCAGTGAGCCTCTATGTTCATTATTAGGGTCAAGATAGAGATTTGGGCTGGTGTTTTTCACAATTGATCGACCATATCAAACTCGCTCTGCTTCATAATTTTTAAAAACTCCTCCATTTCCTCTCATCCTCCCTTCCTAGGAGCCTCCTTGAGGTTCGAGCTTTCTCCTAGTTCCAGGTTCAGGTTCAGAGTTCCTTCTACATCTTTGGAGTATACTTGATTGCTGTGAGTAATTCCCCCTACAATTTCTGAACAACCTTTTTCCATCACAGGCATTTCTTCTGATATCTCATTGTCATGAGCGCATTCTATTTTTAGCTGGTTCGCTTTGATACAGAAATGGAGATGGCACATGGATAATGGCGGTTGGAATTTTGACAGGCACCGGTGTGGGTGCGATGAGCAAGGATCCTTTTCTTGTACTTCGCGGATCACGATTGCTTTGGGCTGGGATGAACTCCTTAACTTCGTAGATTGGCTTATTAATCACTGGGAAAGAGTTCCTTGATTTCATGGAGTCAGACAATCCCTTGGTCTAGGCACCATCTTTCTTTGTGATGCACTCATTCCCCTCAGTGAGTCATCGAGTTCTTTCAATGGTCAAAACTCCGAGCGTCATTATTCTTTGCGCTAATTCCTTGAACTACTCACAGTCTTCAATGTCGTGGCCCACTTCTCCCTCATGAAACTTGCAGTAACTGTTCTACAACCTTTTGAGAATGTTCCGCATGGTGCATGACACATCTGTCAAGTTTTTCAAGCTGAGATCTTCCCCATCTATCATGGACACTTGCCTCCCTTTATCAGGATTTGGCAAGGGGTTAGTGACGAGGTTGGGGTCATTACCCATCTTTATGCCAATATGATTGTTGTCTAACAATGCCAAAACATGCTTCCTGAAGGCATCACACTTGTCAATGTTGTGCCCTGTAGCTCCCATATGATACTCACAAGTAGCGTTGGAGTCATACGATCCCAGGAGTGGTGGCTGAAGTGGCTTAACAAGCTTAGGGCCCATGAGCTTTTTGGCCACCAAGTCGTGGAAGAGCTCCGATCGACTAACATTGAAGTTAGGTAATGGCCTATCATTGCGAGACTTGCATAGGCGTAAACCCTCTGTTTTGGGCCGTCATTTGTTGCGGTCCAAGATGGGATTGTGGCGGTGTTGGATAACTTATATGACTACTCATGGCTAGACCTTGCGGCTGGTAAGACGTAGCTGGGTTTGGACCGTGAAATGGTGCTTGGGGATATTGACTATGCATGGGGTGAGGGTGTTGGTATGTAGATGTGACTGACATCCCCTTTCTTTTTCCGATTGCTTATAGGCCTCCTGGTTTCTATGGAGGTATCTTCAAACAACCCATCACCATCAACATCTATTCTCTCCCCAACTGATGTGAAAGCCCATGGTTATGAAGAAGCTGAAACTCGTAGAACACACTATGGCAAGAACATGAAATGGAATGAATCCCAACCTGTTAACCCCCAAATGACAGATGCAAATGAAAACACAAATAATAGGTTGATTAGAAACAAGAATAAATTCACCTCAAGAAATCACCTTGTTAAGAATTAATTCTTGTTGCGATAGAGGAAGACAATCTATTCTCTCCTAGAGAACTTTGGACAAGTCAAGAAGGAAACTAAAATATTTCTTTGATAGAATGAAACTTGATGTCTTACAAGGTTGAGACTTAAAGCCTTTTTATAAGCTTCAGACCCCTTGTGAAACCCTAATTCGTAATGCTTCTTAGGCCCTCAATAAGTTAGGTTAAATGAGGCTAAAACAACTTTAGACATTGAAAATGGAAGCCCCATACATAACCATATATACATCCTAGGCCCAATTTAGTTACAATGAGGTCCAAAATATTTATTTCAGTAACAAAAATTTTGAAAGATATAATCCAAATGAATTAGGCCATCATTTGAGTTGGACATAACTCAAATGAATGAATTAGAGTTCCTTCTCCAAGCGCAAGCCGTTTAAGTGATTTTCTTCAATATTCTCTAAAACCATTCCCATATAAATTTGAAGTGATTCATTGAACTTCTTGACTCTCAGTCTTGTAAGTGGATCCGGAGGAAAATTTATATCATGATTTAAGCCGCTGTGCCTCTGGTCATCTGTGCTTACATCATTCCCTCCTTCCTCAAAAAGATTCGACCTCAAATCTGAATCAAAATCAAACAGAGAAAGATTAGAAACATTGAAAGTGGCACTCACATTGTACTCACCTGGCAAATCTATTTTGTGAGCATTTGAAATGGTCCATCACCCCATTAAATTTTGATTTTCTTTGCTGTGGAAACCTTTACTTTCGCAAGTGCACCCAAACCCAATCTCCTGGTTAACTTGGTTTCAACCCTTATTGGCCCTTTGAGCATACATGCGGTTCCTCTTTTCAATCAGGTCATGTGCTTTTTCATGCATTGCTTTAACCATTTCAGCCTTCTTCTATCTATCTAGATTAGTAATTTCACTCGAAGGCAAAGGCATCAAATCCTATAATGGGTTAATATCATACACAATTTCAAATGGTGAAAAACCTGTGGAAGAATGTACATCTCTAATTATATGCAAACTCAACAAATGGTAAGCAATCCTCCTAAGTTTTTAAATTTTTTCCCACAATAGCACGTAGCATGGTTCCTAATGTCCTATTTACCACTTTAGTTTGTCCATCAGTCTGTGGGTGGCATGTAATGGAGAATAAAAGCTTAACACCTAGCTTCCCCCACAAGACTTTCCAAAAATGACTAAGAAACTTAGTATCCCTATCAGAAACTATGGTTCTTGTTACACCATGGAGTCTAACCACTTCTCTAAAAAAAAGGTCAGCAATGTTTGTTGCATCCTCTGTTTTATGGCAAGCAAGAAAATGAGCCATTTGACTAAATCTATCAACTACAACAAATATGTTTTCTCTACCCCTTCTGGTCCTCGGTAATCCCAAAACAAAATCCATTGATATGTCAATCCAAGATTCAGTAGGAACAGTTAAAGGTGTATACAAGTCATGTGGCTTAGACTTAGACTTAGCTTGTTTGCATGTGATACACTTGGTACAAACTCTTTCAACAACTTTTCTCATGTTTGGCCAATAAAAATGTTCAGTAAGGTTGTCTAAAGTCTTTTGAACACCAAAATGTCCCATTAACCTACCACAATGTGATTCCCTTACAAGCAATTATCTAATAGAACACGTATGAATGTATAGTTGTTTATTTTTAAAGAGAAATCTCTCATACCTATAGAACTCGTTAAATGCAGCATGTTCACAAGCTTGATACATATCACCAAAATCAGAATCATTGCAATACAATTCTTTCAAATGCTCAAATCCATGTAGGATAGAGCTAACCATAGAAATCAAAGCATACCTTCTTGAAAGCGCATTGGCAACTGCATTGTCCTTTCCTTGCTTGTACTTTATCACATAGGGAAATGTTTCCAGATATTCCACCCATTTTGCATGCCTCTTGCTCAACTTTCCTTGCCCCTTCAAGTATTTTAGTCATTGGGGATCACTATAAATGACAAATTCTTTAGGCAGCGAGTAATGTTCCCAAACACCAAGAGCCCTCACTGATGTGCTTCAAGGAAGTTCAGATCGAACAATCCTAAAACACAAGTAAATGAAAAAGAAAAGATAGAACAACTGGCAATCTTGAATGATAAATTCACATGCCATACTCAAGAATACTAAGTTTGATTCGCCACACTCTAGAATAGAAGAAGGAGAGTGATAAGAATCAGAGATAATTTTGCCACTAAGTTTCAAAACTTAGATGAGAAATTCACATATAAGAGGCTAAGCCAACTTTTAGAGCATTCAAAGTTCCATTTCTCATTGATAACTTTTATATTTATAGCCAAGAACAACCCTTATGACATAAATCTATTATTTATCTAATTCTCACCTAATTTGGAAAAAACATGCATATAAATACACCTAATATAGACTTTTCATCTAGTGTAGATCACCTAACCTATCTAACTTAGACTTTCAAAGAAATATAACTCATTTAACTTAGACTTTAACCAATACTTATTTCAACATTCATCACATTCATAATTGACTTTTCATAATTTATTTATTATATAGCACATGATCAAATTGGCCCACTCGAACTTGGGCTCCATATAGAAGTTGAGCTTGGATCCTAAATGGGCCAATTCCATTTTGAATTGCTGGACAATCATGGCCCGAATCTTCTTGGGCATAAAATGTGTAATCTGCTCAGATAGTGCTCCTTGGTCTAGGTTAGCCTCTTGTTCAACTTGAGGCTCATCACTCACCAAGGCATAGAATTCTTTATCTTAAGTGGAGTAATTCAGAGTCGGGCTACTTAACTTTTCACTAAAATATGCGATGGGTTAGTTTTCCTGCATCAAAACTGCCCCTATACTAATCCCAGAACCATCACATTCAATCTCAATGGTTTTACAAAAAATCAAGCAGACACAAAATAGGTGCATAACATAATTTGTTCTTTAAAGTGTTAAATGCATCTTCTTCCTTCTTCCATTTAAATCTGACACTTTTTTTTAGTAATTTCATTTAGAGGGGTGGCGATTATCGAAAAATTACAAATAAATCACCTATAAAAATTTGTCAAACCATGGAAACTCCTAACCTCACTAACAGACTTAGGTATTACCCATTCGTGGATAGCTTTCACCTTTTTATAATCAACCTCAACTCCTTTTGAACTCACTATAAAACTTAAGAATGTAATTTTATTCACGCAAAAAACACATTTTTTAAGATTTGCATGTAATTTCTCCTTCCTAAGCACATCCAAAACGGTCCAACATCCAAGAAATTCTCGCAAGACATGATTCATTAAGTGCATGAATGTACTGAGTGCATTAGATAACCCAAAAGGCATCACTAACCAGTCATATAATTCATATTTTGCCTTAAATGCAGTTTTCCATTCATCACCTTTTTTCATCCTAATATGATGATAGCCACTTTTCAAATAAATTTTAGAGAAAACACATGCACCGTGTAGTTCATCTAGCATATCATCTAGTCTAGAAATAGGATGAAGATACTTTACAATGATTTTGTTAACCACCCTACAATACACACACATCCTCCAAGTTCCATCTTTCTTAGACACCAAGAGGACAGGAACAACACATGGGCTCATACTTGCTTTTGCAACTCCTTTGTTTCCTCAGGATTGCTTCGATAAGCTGGTCTATTAGGAATCTATGCTCCAATGATGAAATCAATTCGATGTGCAATCGCTCTGAATGGCAGTAATCCATGAGATTCCACTTCAGAAAACACATTATCATACTCTTGTAACAAACTCACAAACATATCAGATAAATTTGAATCAAGGTTAGTATTAGTGAACATAGTTTCTTTGATCCGTATCAGGATTAAAGCTCTTTTGCCTATGTATGCACTTTTTAATTCCCTTTCCTTTGCATAATAACATTTTTCACCCCTCTTCCTCACTTTTTTCATTATTTTCTTCTTTACCAATCACTAGCTTCTTCTCGCTTGAACTTCTCACTTTCTTTTCCTCACTCTTGCAGTCACTCACCATTGGGCCATTTTCTGTATTCTTTAAGTTCTTGGCCTCTTTTCTCTCTTTTATTTTGGAACCATCACAATCTTTTCCTTCATTTATTGAAGTCTGTGCTTTGAGCTGGTCTTAATAAATTTCAGATGTGTCATCGAAGCAAGTGTAATCTTATGGCTGTTCATGTCAAACATATACCTATTTGTGAATCCATCATGAATTGCCCTTCTATCAAATTGTCAAGGTCTGCCTAATAAAATATGTCCAGCTTGCATAGGCATCACATCACATCTCACTTTATCAATATATTTGCAAACAGAAAAAGGCACGACAACTTGCTTAGTCACTTTGCACTCTCCACTATCATTCAACGACTGGAGCCTATACGGTTTGGAGTGTTTTTCACACTCTAACCCCCACTTCTCAATCAAGTATGTACTAGCCACATTAGTACAGCATATTCAATATCCTCATCAATATCTGAACAATCATCTAAAGATGACATACTCAAGTTATCATCAGGATCACTATCATGCTTAGATTCAGAAACAATTTAGTTTAAGGCAATCAGATGTGTAATGACCACGCCTTTGGCACGTAAAACACTTAATATGTTTAAAAGGTAGATTAAGTACCTTTTTTATTCGAAGTACTGTGCACCTTGCCCCTGTCTGTGTCATTGGCCTTCACTTTTGAATCCAAACTTGGTCCTTTACTTTTGTTGTCATCTTCACTCCATTTTAAGCTCTATTTACTGCTAGAATTTGGAAATGATCTTGCTGAATTCTTCTGTTTTTGTTGCCTTTCCACTTTCATGGCTAGGCTGACTAGATGTTTCATCTCTCTACATGAGGGTGCAAATCTACCACATCAGAAATGTCTTTATTCAAACTTGCAAAAAATCTACACATTGTCACTTCTTCATCCTCCTCAATATTAGCTTTTACCATCAGCATCTCCATCTCCTTGGGGTAATCTTCAACCAACTTTGATCCTTGAATAAGCCTTTGTAGCTTCTGATGTGTTTCTCTGTAGTAATAAGAAGGAACAAAATGCTTTCTCAACACTCTCTTCATCTCAGCCCAGGCCTCAGTCGGATTCTCACTATTTCTCCTTCTAGACTTCACAAGTTCACCCAACTAAACTAAAGCATAATCTGAAAATTCAACTGCCGCCAATCTCACTTTCTTCTCCTCTGAATAATTGTGGCATGCAAATAATATCTCAACCTTTCTCTCCCATTCAAGATAAGTTTCAGCATCATTCTTACCTTTAAATGGAGGAGTGCTTATCTTGATCTCATTGAGATTGTTATCATTTCTTTCAATTCGTACCTCCCTTCTTCTAGTTCTCACAGAGTTTGCATCATAACGACAATATTCTCCTTCAACAATTGGAGGCCTTCGGGTAGGTCTTGACATGATGATTCTAAATTATCCAACCTCATGTTTAAAGCCTTGAACGGGTCTTGTATAGCCTTCATAAATAGCTTCACATCAACTTCATTATTTTCACCAGAGCTACTCATGATTATCAATCTGAAAAAGAACTAAAAAAAAATAAAATGAAATAGAATAATCAGTAAGCAGCTCACTTTCTCATGTGTTTACACTCTACGGTGTTTAATTCACCCGTATTTCACACTGATTTTGGCTTTTACCACGCTTAAACTCACCAAGTTTGTTGTCCTCAATTGCGCTTCAAAATATATTTCCCCACAAGATAGACCACTTTTGCAAATTAAATGAATGGAAGGAAATTTAAGGACTAGCAGATAGTGGAATAATATAAGAATAACAAAAAATTCAAGCTGTAGAAGGTACGTGAAAGGAAAATGAAGATTGACTAATGGCAACTTACAAAGCCAGAAAATGCACAGTACCCGTGACCATTTTTTTTTTTTTCCTTCTCAATGTCCAACTTCAGATTTTTTAAAAAAAAAAATAAAAAATTAATCAGTAACCCTAATTTCTCTTGGATTCCTATGTCAGACAGCTCTTCCAAGTTGCATTCAAAATTTTGGGATTCTTGTGGTAGGCTACCAACTCCAACATTCACTCATTAGAAGTCCTCAAAAAATGCTTTTACTTTTGACTTCTGTACAATACACTTAATACTTTCAGACTTTTTTTTTTTTTTTTTGAATTTCGTTTTTCCCAAAGAAGATAAGAATACTGGACAAGATCAGATGCAAATTCTCTTATGAACAAAGAGCAATAGTAGATGAACAAAATTTAATAGCTGAAGGATTAATTTGGGCAAGACATAATTAAAACAAAATGAGCAGACACTGATTCTTTTTTTTCTTTTTTCTTTTTTTCGTTCCACAAACTCTCTAAGATGGGATCAACAAAATAAGATTATAGAAGCAAAATCAGATGGAAATACACTGATGGACAGAAATTAGTAACAGATAAAACAATCTGGGCAAGATTAACAAAGACCAAAATAGAATGAACAAATATTGATAATTTTTTTTTTATGAATTTTGAACAAGAAGGTTAAGAACAACAAACAAGAAGTATAAATAAGAATTTACCCCAACCCAAGCTCTGATACCAAATGATGTGGAACCCCAAGGTTATGAAGAACCAAAAACTCATAGAACACACACTATGGCAAGAAAATGGAATGAACCCCTAACCTATTAAATCCCCAAATGACAGATATAAATGGAAACACAAATAATAGGTTGATTAGAAACAAGACTAAATTCACCTCAAGAGATCAGCTCGCTAAGAATTAATTCTTGTTGCAATAGAGGATGACAAGCTATCATTTCCTAGAGAAATCTGGCCAATCTAAGAAGGAAACTAAAATGTTTCTTTGATAGAACAAAACTTGGTGTCTTATAAGGTCGAGACTTAAGTCTTTTTATAAGCTTCAAACCCCTTGTGAAACCCTAATTCGTATTGCTTCTTGGGCCTTCAATAAGTTAGGTTAAATGAGGCCAAAATAACTTCAGACATTGAAAATAGAAGTCCCATACATAACCATATACATCCTAGGCCCAATTTAATTATAACGAGGTCCAAAATATTTATTTCGGTAACAACATTTCTGAAAGATATAACCCAAACGAATTAGGCCTTCATTTGAGTTGGACATGACTCAGATGAATGAATTGGGGTTCCTTCTCCAAGCCCAAGACGCCTAAGTGATTTTCTTCAGCATTCTCTAAAACCTTTCCCATATAAATTTGTAGTGATTATTTGAACTTCTTAACTCTCAGTCTTGTAATTAGGCCCGAAGGAAAATTTAGATTGTTATTCAAGCCGCCTCGCCTCTCGTCATCAATGCTCACATCACCAACCTGGATAAGGTCGGCAAATTCATTCACCCGCCTCATCATGGCATCAGTTTGTTTAACAGCCTTTAACAATCGGGTTTGATGATTGAGGACTTTCTTGTTGCTTTCTTCAGCCCGTTCTTGAATCCTCCTTACGGTGTTTTTTAATTTGTCGTTTTCCTCCTTCAATCTTTTCAACTCGATGGTTGTCTCTGACTCTCGTCTCCTTTTTGCTCTCTCATCTTCTTGCGACTTGGCTAAGCTCTCCAGGTGCCTTTTGCTTAATTTCTCTAGGTTTTGTAGGTTTGCCTTTTTACCTTCTAATTGCTTGTCGTTTTCCTCCTTCAATCTTTTCAACTCGATGCTTGTCCCTGACTCTTGTCTCCTTTTTGCTCTCCCATCTTCTTAGGACTTGGCTTAGCTCTCTAGGTGCCTTTTGCTTAATTCCTCTAGGTTTTGCAGCTCCGCCTTTTTACCTTCTAATTGCTTATCTAGACATTCCTTAAGCTCCTATAGGTTGTTACTCAATAAGGGTTTACGAGGTCCTAGGGGTGGATAGGTCCCATCGGTCCGTCCTTCAGCCAAGTCTTATATCCTTCCATGGTTGCTACAACGTGCCTGCCTAACTCGAACCTGCCCTTACACACTATGTGGCTCCATGCATCCATTATCTTATGGATCATTTTTACCTTCAGCGGATCACCATAATAGAAACTGACTCTTCGCACAACCTCTTCAGATGGAATGTCCTGTTCGTATACAAATTGGCAATGCGCGACTGCAGGGTTATAATTAATGCATCCTCAGGCACCCATAAGTGGAATATTAGGGAAATTTCTGTTGCAATAAATGATATCCTCGCTTTTCCCCCAAGATAGCTTCCACCAGATGGTGGTATCTTCAAGTTCTTCTGTTTTTTTGATCCATTTGTCGCAGTTCATTTTTGCTTATAGTGGAATTGATCCTTCGCAACGTGGATAATCTCAAATCAGGTGATGGATGGTGTCAAATCTCATACTGAGCTCTTCTTTGCCATAAACATAATTGACCCACCATATATTCAACAGCAGCAAACAACACTTCAACTTTCCTTTCTTTTCTCTTTGGCAGAAACTTAGTGTAAAAAATGTCTCCACTAGAAGCACTAGTACTAGATTCACATAGTGATTTTCAACCATCCGCAGGACACTTATTGCTGTCAGATCAACTACTCCGACTGCCAATGGGAATAATACTAACCCATATACTGCCAGGGCGAGGACTCTCCTGAAAGCAACCCAATTCCCCTTCTTGGCTAATGTCTCTAACCTTTTCTCTAAATATTTCCTGGATAAATCATCTGTTGCCCCAGAGTAGCATAACTGTACTTGTGTATGTTCTTCCCCCAAAATTTGGGCTACCATGCGCTTGGAAGGGAGATATCCAGGGTACAAGTAGACGAGGGTGTCTCTGGTAACAGGCATTTTCATCAAGCCCCTATACTCTTCTAACGTGGGTGCAAGCTGGAAGGTTAGAAATATGAAACATCTCAATGAACCGTCCCAATGTTGGGCTAAGACTACAAGTGGCTGGACAGAGACTGATAATAAATCCAAGATGTCTTCATAATCCTTTTGAAAATGGCGAAGCTGCTCCCCTATGAGTTTTCCACTACTCTCAATTGATTCAGCTTCTACATTCACTTTAACTCTCTTTCCGGTTGAGGCTATTCCTGTTGGACTTGTGTCTTGAGGTTGTGTGGTGTCTGACAATCCCATCATATCTTTATGCCAATCAATGAAAATAACAATTGTGCTGTAACAAGTCCATTGATTAGAAACAAAATGAAATTGGCACGTAATCAATAGATTACTTGACACTTTATTCACTATTAATCGCCATGAGCCTTATTGATTCATCGTGAAGAATAGATATAACTCTCAACCCAAGGAGAAGTAGGTCCTCACGTGGGCAAGACTTAAATAAGTGAACCAGATAATCCATTGATATATTGTTTTCACAAAAATTATTGATTTTCAAAGGTTCCCAATTCCATTGATACACCATTAGGCCAAACTTTCCACACAGCTGAAGCTTTCAATTTTAGCTCATTGCATTTGGCTAATAATGCATCGAATGGAGACGTGACAATTAACCACATAAAAAAATAAAATAAAAAAACATGTAATCATGCCATGAATGATGTAACAACATGCAAGGTAAGAATGAAATATGCCCCAGGTTAATCCTAAGTGAGGGAATGGTACCCTAATGATACGGAACCCCAAGGTTATAAAGAACTTGAAACTCCTAGAACATACACTATGGCAAGAATATGAAATGGAATGAATCCCTAACCTATTGAACCTCTAAATAACAGATACAAATGGAAGAACAAATAATAGGTTGATTAGAAACAATAATAAATTCACCTCAAGAGACCACCTTGCTAAGAATTAATTCTTGTTGCAATAGAGGAAGACAAGTTATCCTTTCCTAGAGGACTCTTCCCTCTTATTATATGAATTATTATTATGTTAATTTAAAATTTTCTTTAATTTATCATTTACTGAATATTAAATCTATTAAATATTGGTAATTAATAATTTGTTAAATATATTATATTAATGCATAATATATCAAATAACATTTAGTAAATATATATTTACTATTATACAAGAAATATATATATATATATATATATATATATATATTAAGTGCAATTTAACAGCCCTAACGACAATCAACAAAACCGTCATGAAGTCAAGGAACATAATATATGAAAATATATTTAGATATCATATATTAGTAGATGAAATATACACTAAATATTAGTAAAAAAATAAATATATTGAATCAGATATATAAAATATATATTAACCGATATTATTATATCATAAATTTATATATAATATATATCAAATTAATATATTTAATTTATATTTTTCGTTATTTAGTTCTCATGTCATTGAATATATTCATTTATTATTTAATTACTAATGTATATTTAATTATTATATTTATTAAATTTTAAACATTTGAATATAAAAAAGAATTCAATATTCAATAGAAATAAAATATTTTAATAGTCTCAAGAAACAAATTTTGTCTAAAATGAGATTTTTGATAAACTATCACAGTTTCTTATGAGGGACCAAATTGTCATAAAGTGTAAAGGTAAAGGACTAATTTGGTACTTCCCTTTTATTATATGTATTATTATTATGTTAATTTCAAATTTTTTTAATTTATAATTTAATAAAAATTAAATTTATTAAATACAGATTAATAATTTGTAAAATATATATTTATTAATACATGTTATATCAAATAAAATTTATTAAATATATATAATTTACTAATATACATGAAATATATAGATTATATTAAGTAAAATTTCACAGCCCAAACAACGATCTTAAGTGACTGTCTTGAGGGCTTGTCGTCACGATGATCAACAAGAATCGTCATGAAGTCAAGGAACATAATATATAAAAATATATGTGGATATCATATATTAATATATGAAATATTACTATAAAAATATAAATGTGTTAAAAAAAATATCAAATATATATTAACAGATATTATTATATAGTAATTGTGATATTAAATGTATAAATATTTAATAAATATTATTGTTATATTTTTATGTGAATTTATTCTACTATATATTTCTTATATGTTAAATTTATATATAATATATATCCAATTAATATATTTTATTTAAATTTTTAATAATTTTGTTATTAATTTAATTATTATATTTATCTATTATTTAATACTAATGTATATTTAATTATTATATTTATTTAATTATAAACATATGAATATTAAAAAAGAAATTCGATATTCAATAGAAATAAGTTATTCTAATATTCTCTAGTTATTATTATAGAATATTAATTATTATTATCGAATATATTACTTATTTAACGATTAATTATTAACTATTGATATTAATTTATAATACTATTTTATTTTATAAATTAGTTTATATATTTAATTATTATTGACATTGAATTTATTAAATATATATTTTATTAATTTAATATAATAAATAAATAATTTATTAAATATATATCATTATTATACAGATTATTACTATATTTGTTGTTAATATTATTATTATATAGACAAAAGTATGTAATTAAACAATCACTTTTGCACTTTGTTACTACCCCACAATTTAATTGTGACAAATTAATTTATCATAAATTTTAATTTGTACATAATTAGTCACTCCATTTGTAGTAACGAGGAACAGATTTTACATGGAAAAAGATTTGTAAGGGACTAATTTGTCACAGTTACTTGTGAGATACCAAATTGTCACAAGATGTAAAGGTGAAGGACTAATTTGATATTTCCCTCTTACTATATGTATTATTATTATGTTAATTTATAATTTATTGAAAAGTAAATCTATTAAATATTACTGATTAATAAATTGATAAATATATGTTATTTTAATACATCTTATAATAAATATAATTTATTAAACATATATAATTTACTAATATACATAAAATATATAATATATTAAGTATAATTTAATAGCTCTAACGGTAGGTCGTAAGTGATTGTCCTTAGGGTTTTTTAAGGGACAATCAAACAATGTTTGTCATTAGGGCATGCAATCGCGATGGTTAATAAGGGTCGCCCTGAAGTATGGAACATAATCTATATTAACCAATATTATTATATAATAATTGTGATATTAAATATATATATATATATATAAATATTTAGATATATATTTATTGTTATTTTTTTATGTAAATTTAATCTATATATTTCTTAAATGATAAATTTATATATAATATTTATCCGATTAATATATTTAATTTATATTTTTTATTATTAAGTTATCAATTTAATGAATATATTTATTGATTATTACTATATTATTATTATTATTATTATTATTATTATTATTATATAAAGAAAAGTACACAATTAAACCATCACTTTTACACTTCGTGACTCCCCTACAATTTAACTGTTACAAATTAGTCCCTCTTAAATTTAAATTTATACAAAATTAGTTCCTTAATTCATAGTGATGAGGAATTGATTTTGTATGAAATAAGATTTTTGCGGAACTAATTTGTCATAGTTTCTTATAAGGAACCAAATTGTCACAAAGTGTAAAGGTGGAGGACTAATTTGGCACTTCCCACTTAATATATGTATTATTATTATTTTAATTTTAATTTTTTAATTTATAATTTATTAAATATTGGTTATTAATAATTTGTTAAATATTGCCTATGATGATCAAAGAATGACTATTGCTAGGGCTTGTCGCCATGACAGTCAATAAGGACCATCCTGAAGTCACAAAACATACTATATAAAAATATATTTAGATATCATATATTAATATATGAATATACATTAAATATTAGTAAAAAGATATAAATATATTAAAACAAATATATAAAATATATATTAACCGATATTATTATATAATAATTGAGATACTGAATGTATAAATATTTCATATATATTTATTGTTATTTTTTTGTGTAAATTAATTATATTAAATATGTCTTATATGGTAAATTTATATCCAATTAATATATTTAATTTATATAATTGATTATTCAGTTTTTAATTTAATGAATATATTTATTTGTTATCTAATTAATAATGTGTATTTAATTATTATATTTATTTAATTATATACTATGAACATAAAAATAGAAGTTCAATATTCAATAGAAATAAAATACTCTAATATTCTCTAATTATTATTAAGGAATGTTAACTATTGTTAACTTGTTATTATTAATTATTAATATTAATTTATCATACTAATTTAATTGTATTAATTTTTAATATGTATTAAGTTGTTATACTAATTTAACTATGATAGACATTCAATTTAATAAATATATATTTCAATAATTTAATATAATACATAATTTATTAAATATATATATCATTATTATATAGATTATTACTATATATATATATATATTATTATTAATATTATATAGACAAAAGTTCACAATTAAACAATCACTTTCACACTTTAAGACTCCTCTGCAATTTAATTGTGACAAATTAGTTTTTCTCAAATTAAAATGTGTACAAAATCAGTCACTCTATTTGTAAAAATAAAAGATTGATTTTGCATGAAATATGATTTCTGCAGGACTAATTTGTCACAGTTCCTTGCGATGGACTAAATTGTCACAAAATGTAAAAGTGGAGGACCAATTTGGTACTTTCCAATTATTATATGTATTTTTTTATGGTAGTTTTAAATTTTTTTTTGATTTATAATTTACTAATATTAAATCTATTGAATATTGCTGGTTAATAATTTGTTAACTATATAATTTACTAATATACATGAACCATACATATATATTTATATTTATATTTATATTTATTAATTTGTTATAATTTGTACAAAATTGTCACAAAGTGTAAAGTTATAAGACCAATTTGGTACTTTCCTCTTAATATATGTATTATTATTGTGTTAATTTTAAATTATTTATAATTTATAATTTACTAAATATTAAATAATTAAATATTACTGTTTAATAATTTTTTAAATATTTTTTATACTAAATATGATTTATTAAATATAAATAGTTTACTAATTTGCATGAAATATATATATATATATATATATATATTAAGGACATTTTGTCTTTACAACGGTCAAAGATTGACTGTCGATAGGGCTTGTCGTCATGACAATCAATATTATTAAATATATTAAATATTAGTAAAAAATATAAATATTTTAAAACAAATATATAAAATAAGTACTGACCAATATTATTATATAACAAATATGATATTAAATATATAAAATACATTTTTTCACTAATATAACTGGTTAATAATTTTTTAACTGAATATTTAGTTATTATTTAATCACTAATGTATATTTAATTACTTAATTTATTTAATTATAAATAGATGAATAGAAAAATAGAAATTCAATATTCGATAGAACTAAAATACTCTAATATTCTCTAATTATTATTATGAAATATTAATTATTTAATGATTAATTTATTATTAATTATTAATATCAATTTGTAAATTAATTTATAATATGAATTTAATATTTTATCAATTTAAATATTAAAAAAATTGAACTTAATAAGTAATTTAATATAATAAATAAATAAATTATTAAATATATATCATTATTATACATATTATTACTATATATACTATTATTATATAGACAAAAGTATGCAATTAAATCCTCACTTTTGTACTTTGTGAGTCTATCAGAATTTATTTGTGACAAATTAGTTTCTCACAAATTTAAATTTGTACAAAATTAGTGGCTCCATTTGTTGTAATGAGGGATTAAATTTCACATTAAATAAAATTTTTGACAAACTAATTTAGCACAGTTCTTTGTAAGAGACCAAATTGTCACAATTTGTAAAGGTGGAGGACCAATTTGGCATTTCTCTCTTATTATATGTGTTATAATTTATGTTAATTTTAAAATATTTTTTTTATTTATAGTTTAAAAATATTAAGCTTATTATATATTGCTGATTAATAATTTATTAAATATATATAATGCTAACACATATTATATGAAACATAACTTATTAAACATATATAATTTACTAATATACATTAAATATATATATTACACTAAGTATACTTTAACAGCCCTAACAAGGGTCGTAAGTGACCGTTGTTAGGACATTTCTTCATGACAATGAACATGGATCATCATGAAGTTAAGGAATATAATATATAAAAATATATTTAAATATTAGTAAAAAAATATATAAATATATTTAAATATATATGTATATATAATATATTAACCGATATTATTATATACTTTTTGTGATATTAAATATATAAATATTTAATACATATTTATTGCTATATTTTTATAGAAATTTATTCATATTATATGTTTATTTTATCATATTTCATATTTCTTATATGATAAATTTGTATGTAATATATATCCAATTAATATATTTAACTTATATTTTTGTTTATTTAGTTACTGATTTAATGAATATATTCATGTATTATTTAATTACTAATGTATATTTGATTAATTAATTTATTAAATAAATAAATATGTCGATAGAAAAATAGAAATTCAATATTCAACAGAAATAAAATACTTTAATATTCTCTAATTGTTTTCATGAAATATTAATTATTTTTATTGAATGTATTAGTTATTTAATGATTAATTTATTATTACATATTAATATTAATTTATAACACTAATTTAATTACATTAATTTATAATATTATTTAATTATATATTAATTTAAATATTATAGACATTGAATTTGATAAATAATTTAATAAATATATATTTTAATAATTTAAGATAATAAATAAATAATTTTTCAAATATGTTTCATTATTACACAGAATTGAGGGACTAATTTGTCACAATTCATTATAAGGATCCAAATTGTTACAAAGTGTAAAGTTAGCAAACCAATTTGGTACTTCCCTCTTATTCTATGTACTATTAATATGTTAATTTTATATTATTTATAATTTATAATTTACTAAGTATTAATTATATTAAATGTTGCTATTAATAATTTGTTAAATATTTATTATATTAAATATGATTTATTAAATAAAAATAGTTTACTAATTTGCATGATATATATATATATATATATATATATATTATATATAAAGTACAATCTGTCTTCATGACAGTCAAAGAATGATTGTCGTTAGGGCTTTTCGACACGACAGTCAACAAGGACTGTCTAGAAGTCAAGGAATGTAATATATATCATATTTTTTTTATAATTTATTAAATATATATAATTTACTAATATACATGAAATATATATATATATATGTATATTATATTAAGTATAATTTGACAGGCCTTACAACGGTCGTAAGTGACCATCGTCAGGGCTTGTCTTTTCGACGGTCAACAGGGATTATCCATGTTTCCTTTCTATCCTTGATGTCTGCCTCCGAGCCAACACACATAAAATTGACAATCTCATTGAGATCTCCTGCAAAGACCTTCCACCAAGCCAATGTCTAGAAGATATCCACCTTCCTCTTATGAACTCTTATCAACTTTATACCTAAGACCGCTCTTGGACCTGCTCTATCGAAAAACTCATTTCTAACAAGATTCCAGTTAAAGAGTATGTCTTCTCTTCCAACCTCAACTATCCTGCACCACTAGGCAATATGTCAAGCTTGAGATTCCTTAAGATTTTATTGATCATTAGAAATCCCAAGGTTACACCCATTTTCATGTCGGTGCCATCTGACTATGCATCAACTACCACGGTCAAAAAGGCCTTCCTATGATTGCTCGTCTAGCCATCCTTGACACTACCTATTTCACCTACTAGCAATCCTTAATCGATCCCACCTTAAAAGACAAACTACATGTTCAAATCCAAATCATTGGTGCTGAGCAAGTTCCAGACTTCATCATGGCAACGCTCCACCACCATGGATGTTCCTACAACCATCCATATTCCAAAGCAGATTACCCATGAAGATCTGCTCTAGCTTAAGTCGACAAAATGGATCATCGACTATGAATAGAGTCATGTTCACAGTAAACCTCTTATTACTACTTAGCCTACGAAACTCATCCGCCTCCTTGGCGGCCAAGTCAAGACAGTCTTCAGGAAGCTTGAAGAATCCTTTCAAGCCCCATAGGTTCCTCCATTCTTACAACAAATCATGCCGATCACTCCGGTCCTGATTCACAAGATTAAGAAGTGCACCATCCCTATTCATTATTTCAAGACATTGGCAAGTCCGTCTATGTCTCCCACATCCATGATCATTTTATATGGTAAGTCACGTGACTTCGAGGAACTCTCTCGTTCTTATGCCAGAAATACTCTTACAAAATATAAAAGATGGATGAAGCGTCGAGCCTAAAAAAATCAAGACCTGCCATCCATCTTGCCATTTCAAATCCCACTGAAAGGACAGAGATCCTGACTGGAAGCCATGGGCTATTCGAAACCCTGCTACAACTCCTTGTAGAGAAGAAATCCTGATGAAGCATTTGAAGGAAGCAGGCTGCTACCGTGAGCCACAACAGACAGTTGCTGATGTGTCTCCTTATTTTGTAAAACCTCCACCATCTTTTTGTAAACCAGAGCTTATGGGATCTACACCAGCAAATCCCATACCTTGCATGATGTTCTTTCCACATTATTTGTCCTATGATGATATATGTCCACCTATGGAGAGGCACACTGATGATAACCGGGTTGTTACACGACTCTATGTTATTTCTAACAAAGTCTCAGCCTTCGGCAGTTATGAACGAATTCACCCTTCTAAAGTACTCAATTGTCACACCAAAAATGCTTCAGCACATAATCAAGTCCTCAAAAATATAGATTTTAAGTTGACCACCATGACTGCTTCGCATCAACAAACACATTAGAGAGTAGATCAACTCTCCCTTCAGGTTGAGCAACTCCGTCTAGAGACACAAGAAAAAATCCAGACACTGGATCTGGAACTTCGAAGTTTCATTTCCCATAATTACTTTGGCCCTAAGTTCAGTAAAAAAGAATATGAGATCTGCTACCTTAAAGATCAGCTTGCCCAAATTGAAGCAAATATGAAATCTAAGCAACCTGTCCATACTCCATCTGTATATGACCCATTCATTCCACTTCCAGAATAGTTACATACCAACTGTCCAATATTCCTCTTATCGTTCTGATTCTGATTATGCCAATCATTTTAAAATGACCCATCAGATTTTTAGAAAAGCCACACCAGGAACTCATCCTCCTCCACCTATTAGATCTCCAAAACCACCACATAGTCATCCACAATTGCCCAAATCTTACACTGCCACACCTTCATATACCAAATCATTCCATCAAAGATCCTTTGCAGACACCACCTCACACCTCACAACCACCTCCTGCTCCTTTAGAAGACCCAAAACAAAAACAACCCCTTTTCCCACCAGATCCTCCTCTAGTTACCATGGTCGAACCTTATGAGCAGTTCCCATTTGATCACTCATGTTCGGATTCTTGCTCTGAAGCTGATTTCGACACTCATGTGCCAATCATAGATTCTGATGATTCCAGACATCTTACTGACATTTCAGCCTTGTATATGGTCAAACCCTATAACCACCATATTAATGATGAACACGATGAATTAGAGAATATTAGAATATTTTATTTTTATTGAATACTGAATTTCTATATTTATATTCTTATGTTTATAATTAAATATTCAATAAAATCATAACAGAACAATCAGCAATATAAATTAATACTTTAGTTGGATGTATATTTCATGCAAAATACTAAACTATTTATATTTAATAAATCATATGTAATGTAATAAACATTTAACAAATTATCAATCAGCAATATTTAATATATTTAATATTCAATATATTATAAATTAAAAATATTTTATAATTATCGTAATAATAATAATACATAGAACAAGAGGGAAGTACAAATTTGGTACTCCAGCTTTAGACTTTGTGACAATTTGGTCCATCGCAGTGAACTGTGACAAATTAGTCTCTCAATACTCTAATTAGAGGGACTGATTTTGTATAAAATTAAATTCATGAGGGACTAATACGTCACAATTAAATTCTGGGGAGTCACAAAGTGTAAATGTGAGGTTTTAATTTTGTGCTTTTGTCCTTAAACTAATAATATATATATATATATAGTAATAGTCTGTATGACAGTGATACACATTTGATAAATTATTTATATATTTATTCTATTAAATAATTAAAATATTTATTTATTATATTCGATGACTATATTATTTAATTTAATAAAATAATTTAATACCCTTTATAATGAAATTTTCAAATTATTATTAATAATTAATAATAAATTAATCATTGAATAACTAATACATTCAATAACGGTAATTAATATTCCGAATAATAATTTAATAATATTCCGCAATACTTTTTTATTACTGAATATTGAATTTCTATATTTATATTCTTATTTTTATAATTAAATAATCAATAAATATATTCAATAAAATCATAACTGAATAATCAGCAATATAAATTAACACTTTAGTTGGATGTACATTTCATGCAAAGTACTAAACTATTTATATTTAATAAATCATATTTATTGTATTAAATATTTAAAAAATTATTAATCAGAAATATTTAATATATTTAGTATTCCATAAATTATAAATTAAAAATAATTTATAATTATCGTAATAATAATAATATATAGAACAGGAGGGGAGTACAAAATTCGTACTCCAACTTTAGACTTTGTGACAATTTGGCCCAATGCATTAAACTATGGCAAATTAGTCCCTCACTACTGCTATTGGTGGGACAGATTTTGCAAAAAATTAAATTCAGGAGGGACTAGTTCATCACAATTAAATTTTAGGGAGTCACAAAGCGCAAATGTGAGGTTTTAATTTCGTACTTTTTTCTATAAACTAATAACATGTATAGTAATAGTCCGTGAGACAATGACACATGTTTGATGAACTATTTAATTACTATATTATATTATTAAAATATATGTTTATTAAATTCAATGTTTATAATATTTAAATTGATATAATAATTTAAAAAATTTATAAATTAATGTGATTAAATTAGTATTATGAATTAATATTAATATTTTAAAATAAATTAATCATTTAATTACTAATATATTCAATAACAGTAATTCATATTCCATAATGACTAGAATATTTAGATTTATAAAATTATTTATTAGACGTTATATTGAAATTTACAAATTAATATTAATAATTAATAATAAATTAATCATTGAATAACTAATACATTTAATAACGGTAATTAATACTTCGTAATAATAAGTTGAGAATATTAAAATATTTTATTTTTATTGAATATTAAATTTCTATATTTATATTCTTATGTATATAAATAAATAATCAATAAATATATTTAATAAAATCATAACTGAAAAATCAGCTGTATAAATTAATACCTTAGTTGGATGTATATTTCATGCAGAATACTATACTATTTATATTTAATAAATCATATTTAATGTAATAAATATTTAACAAATTATTAATCAACAATATTTAACATATTTAATATGAAATAAATTATAAATTAAAAATAATTTATAACTATGGTAATAATAATAATAATACATAGAACAAGAGGAATGTACAAAATTGGTACGCCAACTTTACACTTTGTGACAATTTGGCCAATTGCAATGAACTGTGACACATTAGTCCCTCATTACTACAATTGGAGGGACTGATTTTGTTGGAAATTAAATTCAGGAGGCACTAATTCGTCCCAATTAAATTATGGGGAGTCACAAAGTGCAAATGTGAGGTTTTAATTTTGTACTTTTGTCCATAAACTAATAATATATATAGTAATAATCTGTATGACAATGATAATAAATTATTTAATTACTTTATTATATTATTAAAATATATGTTTATTAAATTCAAAGTCTATAGTTGATGTGCTTCAAGGAAGGTCAGATTGAACAATCTTAAAGCACAAATAAATGAAAAAAATAAAAGATAGAACAACTAGCAATTTCAAATGATAAGTTTACACGCCACACTCAAAAATATTAGGTTTGATTCGCCACACTCTAGAATAGAAGAGGAATTGTGATAAGAATTAGGGATAATTTCGCCACTAAGTTTAGAAAACTTAGATATGAAATTTGCATATAAGAGGCTAAGCCAATTTTCAGAGCATTCAAGGTTCCATTTCTCATTAATAACTTCTATATTTATAACCAAGAACAACCCTCATGGCATAAGTTTAAGATTTATCTAATTCTCACCTAATTTGGAAAAACATGCATAAAAATACACCTAACATAGACTTTTCATCTAATGTAGATCACCTAACTTATCTAACTTAGACTTTCAAAGAAATATAACTCACCTAACTTAGACTTTAACCAATACTTATTTCAAATTTCTTCACATGCATTCATCACATGCATAATTGACTTTTCACAATTTCTTTATTATAGTACATGATCAAATTGGCCCACTCGAACATGGGTTCCATATAGAAGTTGGACTTGGATCCTAAATGGGCTAATTCCATTTTGAATTGTTGGACAACCATGGCCCGAATCTTTATAACTATAGAATGTGTAATCGACCCAGATGGAGTTTCTTGGCCTAAGTTAGCCTCTTGTTCAACTTGAAGCTCATCAATAATATTTAAATTAATAGAATAATTCAATACATATTATAAATTAATGTAATTAAATTACTATTATGAATTAATATTAATATTTTAAAATAAATTAATCATTGAATAACTAATACATTCAATAACGGTAATTAATATTTCGCAATAATAATTTGAGAATATTATATTATTTTATTATTATTGAAAATTGAATTTCTATATTTATAATCTTATGTTTATAATTAAATATTCAATAAATATATTCAATAAAATCATAACGGAATAACCAGCAATATAAATTAATACTTTAGTTGGATGTATATTTCATGCAAAATAAAAAACTATTTATATTTAATCAATCATATTTAATGTAATAAACATTTAAAAAATTATTAATCAGCAATATTTAATATATTTAATATTCAATAAATTATAAATTAAAAATAATTTATAATTATTATAATAATAATAATACAAAGAACAAGAGGGAAGTAGAAAATTGGTACTCCAGCTTTACACATTGTGACTATGGCTTATTGCAGTGAATTGTGACAAATTAGTTCCCCATTACTCCAATTGGAGGGACTAATTTTGCCAGAAATTAAATTCAGGGGGGACTAATTCGTCACAATTAAATTCTGGGAAGTCACAATGTGTAAATGTGAGGTTTTAATTTCAAACTTTTGTCCATAAACTAATAATATATATAGTAATAGTCAGTACGACAACAAAACATATTCGATAAATTACTTATATATTTATTTTATTAAATTATTAGAATATATATTTATTATATTCGATGACTCTAATATTTAGACAAATAAAATTATTTAATACTTGTTATAATGAAATTTACAAATTAAACTTAAAAATTAAAAATAAATTAATCATTGAATAACTAATACATTCAATAACGGTAATTAATATTCCGCAATAACAATTTGAGAATATTATATTATTTTATTATTACTGAATATTGAATCTCTATATTTATATTCTTATGTTTATAATTAAACATTCAATAAATATATTCAATAAAATCATAACGGAACAATCAGCAATATAAATTAATACTTTAGTTGGATGTATATTTCATGCAAAATAGTAAACTATTTATATTTAATAAATCATATTTAATGTAATAAATATTTAACAAATTATTGATTAGAAATATTTAATATACATTAAATTTTAAGTGAAAAATAATTTATAATATCGTAATCATAATAATACATAGAATAAGAGGGAAGTACAAAATTGGTACTCTAGCTTTACACTTTGTGACAATTTGGTCCATCGCAATGAATTGTGACAAATTAGTGCCTCACTACTATAATTGGAAGGACTAATTCGTCAAAATTAAATTTTGGGAGGTCTCAAAGTGCAAATGTGGGGTTTTAATTCCGTGCTTTTGTTTATAAACTAATAGTATATATAGTAATAGTCTATATGATAAATTATTTATTAACTGTATTATATTATTAAAATATATGTTTATTAAATTCAAAGTCTATAATATTTAAATTATTATAATAATTACATACATATTATAAATTAACGTAATTAGATTATAATTATGAATTATTATTAATATGTTAATGTCATAACCGACCTTTCGACAGAATAGGTAAAAAGTTGTTTAAATTGATTCTCAAAATGATTCTTAAAAACTAATTTATTGGGAGTCGCTAACAAAACTTTGAACGGAAAACTTTGGAAAAGTAATTTAAAACAAAAGGAAAAAGCAAAACGGTTTGCAAAATTAGAGATAGGTTCAGGAGTCTATTTGAGTGTAAGAAAGGTGTTAGGCACCCCACAACACCCGTCCATAAGGGCGATTACCTTAAACTAGTCAGTTAAAATAGAATATGGCCTTAAATTTATCTAAATGACCCTTAAATTTGATTTGTATTAATTTATAACAACCTAATTAATCTAGCTCTATTGATCTCTTCATTTTTCCTCTTTTTAATTTTTGTTTATTTTTGGAATTTTAACCTTTATTTTTGAAATTTAAATGAAGTGACAATGGGAAATGATTTTAGGATTTTTGGGAGTTTATATTGTCTGCAATTGATGTGAAATTATAAAGAATTTTTTTGTTGAATTTCTGAATTTATTTATTTTAATTTATTGTCGAAATTGGAATGAAATTACAATGGAAAACCATTTTTTGGGATTTTTGAATGTATGTTTTTTTTTATTTTTAGGTATCTGTTTTAATTTTGAAATAAGATCCTAATGACTCGCATTTCTTAGGATTTTTATTATGAATAATAGGTAAAATAAACTCCTCTTTATATATATATATTGGAATTTGTTTTATCTTTATATTTTTTTTTAGAATAGGCATTTAATTTTCAAAGCTTGAGGAGACTAAGGATCACACATGGTCTCTACTATTTTATTCACAAGCACCTGAGAAGATTTAGGATCTCACTCAGCAATTGTTAAAGCGAAAGGGTAGATTGTTCCACCGACTCCAAAATTTTAGTTTTGAAGTTTTGCTGAATTAAATCTTGTCTATTTCAAAGCCTAAGAAGATTAATAGAACTCTCACATAGCCTTGTGAAAAAAAATTAGGACAAGATAATAATACTAACGATGATAAAAATAGAACGAAAACAAAATCACCTAAAAGGTAATATATTCTAAATAAATATTAAATGAACACACCTCGAGAAATGAAAGACCAGTCACCTACTCCAATATATCTGTGTCTCTATATATACACACATAAAAAAAAAATGATAACGGGGAAAAAAAAGAAAAGAGGTGCATCAAAGAAGGAAAACATCCCTATCAGAAGACCATGCATGCACCCATATAAATATATTCATATATCTATATACACACATATACACACATCATAACAATGGAAGGAGAGAAAAATGCATTAGAAAAGACAAAGAGCCCACCCCACGCCACATGCATGCACTCACAAGGGTATTCATATATCTATATATATATCTACATACATATACACACATCCAAATGTATATATATATATATATATATATATACATCCATACACACACACACACACACATATATATATATATATATATAACGATGGAATGAGAGAGAAAAATGCCTCAGCAAAGAGAAAGAGCCCCCCACGTCACATGCATGCACTCATATGGGTATTCAAATATCTATATATATATATATATATATATCCCTCCATATACACACACCCATATGTATATACATATATATATATATATATGACCATGACGAGGGAAGAAAAAATGCATCAGCTTTTAACCACATTTGACAGTAGGAATGAAGGCACTGTGCAGCAGATTTGGAGTGTCCTCGGACAGCAAAACGTAGCAAATATCATTCTCATTTCAGGTATGTTTGAATAGCTAAAACCAGGGTATTAAGCAGCCAATAGGCAGTAAACTTGACAGCAAAATGCAGTGAGTGATGCAACTAAATTCTAACGCACCTTATGACAGTGAAATGGAGGATGATGAAGCACTATCAATCCTTGTTCTTCCTCTGTTAACCCCTGTTTTGAGAGTGCAAAACAAAGGCACCAATCTTCTCTTCCCTTTTCCTCTTCTTCTCCTTCTCTTCCTTCTCTTCTTCTCGGTCCGTGGCTTCTTCGTTCCACTTCTCTTCTCTTGCTCTTATCTCGGTCTGTCACTGCTTTTGGTTCCTTGGTGCTCTCATCTGTCATTGCAGCTCAGTTTCTCAGTGCTCTTAGTTCTTTGGTGCTCTCGGTCCGTCGTTGCAGCTCAGTTTCTCGGTGCTCTCAGTTCCTCGGGGCTCTCAGTTCTTTGGTGCTCTCAGTCCATCGCTGCAACTCCATTTCTCCCTCTGCAACTTAGTTTTGTCTTTACTCTCTTGCAGTTCAGTCTTCTTCTCTCGGTCTGTCCTCCCCCTTATTAAGAAAAAGCACACTCTTTATCATTTGGTCATCTCCATGCTGCATGCTAATTCCTGACTTTCTACCTTGCACATTGTGGCTAAGTATGGTCCCTTCTCCCTTCCAGTGTAAGTTTTGCATGCAAGGAGCAGAAGAAGTTTGACTAATCCTTTTTGCTATTATCCTTTCTTTAGGCATAGCACATGGAAGTATCAAGAAGCTAGCATCTTGCCATTTTTGTGCTTTTTTTTCTTTGGGATTGCAGTGTGGGGAGTAGCATCTTTCTTATAAAGTGATAATGCTCTAGACCCTACCTTTCCACTATTTGTCTCTTCTCCTCATGCATATATGCATTAAAACTCCAATTTTCGGTCCTCCTCCTCCCCCCCCCCCCTTTTTTTTGTTTTTAAATCATTTTGTTCTTTGTACTTTAGCTTTAATTTCTTCAATTTTATCATTAAAATTTTCATGATTTTTGCTTTCATTTATTATTATGAATTATCATACTTTTGGATTTTTATTTCGCTTGTCTCACAATCCCCTTATTATTTATTTTCAATTTCAAGTTGTCTCCAATTGCAAATGTCACTCGAGTCTTAGTCATTTTTAATTTTTCCATTTGCTTAATTATTAATTGATTGGTGAATTAATCGTATAATTGGGGATGAGGTGTTCACAGTTGTCCCTCTTTGCTTGCCTCTTAGTTTAGGGAAGCAGATATCGTGAAGAGATGACTTAACTTAAGAGCAAGCAAAGACGTGAATACACCATTCCTCATGCTGAGAGAAAACAAGTGTAAATTAGCGCCTGGATAAGATAGAGAGTTACCTAGATATGATGCAGGAGTTTTAACAACAATGTAAATTATCTAGACACGTTGCAAACTTTTGACAGAAATGTAAATTGCCTTGGACATGATGCAGGACTTTTGACAGAAATGTAAATTGTCTGGACATGGTGCAAGACTTTTGACAGAAATGTAAATTGCACTGAACACGATGTAAGACTTTTGATAGAAATGTAAATTGCCCTGAATACAATACAAGACTTTTGACAAAAATGTAAATTGCCCTGGACACGATGTAGGACTTTTGACAGAAATGTTGCCCTGGACATGATGCAGGACTTTTACCTTGCATGGAACAACAACTTGCTTAGTCACTTTGCACTCTCCACTATCATTCAATTAAGTTTTGTACCGCTATCGCATTATTACTCTTAATACTAGTCACCTCCCTCGTCTTTTCTTCTAGCCAATTAACAAGTATATCAATTTCTTGTTGGAGGTCCTTAGGAGACTTGAGTTTTGCCACTTGCCTCATCATGTCATCATTTTGTTTTATAGTCTTTAACAATCAGGTTTGATACTTGAGGACCTTCTTGTTGCTTTCTTCAGCCCTTTTTTGAATCCTCCTTATGGTGTTTTTTAATTTGTTGTTTTCCTCTTTCAACCTTTTCAACTCGATGTTTGTCTCTGACTTTCGTCTCCTTTTTGCTCTCTCATCTTCTTGCAACTTGGCTAAGCTCTTTTGCTTAATTCCTTTAGGTTTTGCAACTTCGCCTTTTTACCTTCTAATTGCCTGTCTAGGCATTCCTTAACCTCCTGTAGGTCGTTACTCAATAAGGGGTTACAAGGTCCCAGGGATGGATAGGTCCCATCGATTTGTCCTTGAGCCAAGCCTCATATCCTTTTGTGGTTGTTACAGCGTGCTTCCCTAACTCGAACCTCCCCTTACACACTATGTGGCTCCATGCATCCATTATCTTATGGATCATTTCCACGTTTAGCGGATCACCATAATAGAAACTAACTCTTTGCACAGCCTCTTTAGACGGGATGTCCTGTTCGTATGCAAATTGGCAATGCGCGACTACAGGGTTATAATTAATGCATCCTCAGGCAACCATAAGGGGAACGTTAAGGAAATTTTTGCAGTAATAAATGATATCCTCGCTTTTCCACCAAGAGAGCTTTGACCAGATGGTGGTATCTTCAAGTTCTTCTGTTTTTTTGATCCACTTGTCAGCGGTTCATTTTTGCTTGTAATGGAATTGATCCTTCTCAACGTGGATAATCTCGAATCGGGTAATGGATGGTGTCAAATCTCATACCGAGCTGATATTCTTTGCCATAAACATGATTGACCCACCATATATTCAACAACAGCAGGCAACACTTCAACTTTCCTTTCTTTTCTCTTTGGCAGAAACCTAGTGTCAGGAATGTCTCTGCTAGAAGCGCTAGTACTGGATTCACACGATGATTTTCTACCATCCACAGGACACTTACTGTTGCCAGATCAACTATTCCCACTGCCGATAGGAATAATACTAACCCATATACTGCCAGGGTGAGGACTCTCCTAAAAGCAACCCAATTCCCCTTCTCGGCTAATATTTCCAACCTTTTCTCTAAATATTTCCTGGATAAATCCTCTGTTGCCTCAGAGCGGCATAACTGTACTTGTGTAGGTTCGTCCCCCAGAATTTGGGGCTACCATGCACTTGGAAGGGAGATATCCAGGGTACAAGTAGACGGGGTTGTCTCTGGTAACAAGCATTTACATCAAGCCCCTATACTCTTCTAAAATGGGTGCAAGTTAGAAGGTTAGAAATATGAAACATCTCAATGAATCGTCCCAATGTTGGGCTAAGGCTACAAACGCATCAGGCTGGATAGGGACTGATAATAAATCCAAGATGTCTGCATAATCCTTTTGAAAATGGCGAAGCTGCTGCCCTCTGAGTTTCCCACTCGTAATGATTAAATTCTCAACTGATTCAGCTTCTACCTTCACTTTAACTCTCTTTCCAGTCATGGTTATTCCTATTGGACTTGTGTCTTGAGGTTGTATGGTGTCTGACGATCCCATCATATCTTTATGCCAATCAATGAAAATAACAATCGTGCTGTAACAAGTCCATTGACTAGAAACAAAATGAAATAGGCACATAATCAATAGATTACTTGACACTTTATTCACTATTAATTGCCAAGAGCCTTATTGATTTATCGGGAAGAATAGATGTAGCTCTCAACCCAAAGAGAAGTAGGTCTTCACGTGGGCAAGGCTTAAATAAGTGAACCAGATAATCCATTGATATATTGTTTTCGTAAAAATTATTGATTTTCAAAGGTTCCCAATTCCATTGATACACCATTAGGCCAAACTTCCCACACGGCTGAAGCTTTCAATTTTAGCTCATTGCATTTGGCTAATAATGCATTGAATGGAGACATTGTGACAATTAACCACAAAAAAAAAAATGTAATCATGCTATGAATGATATGACAACATGCAAGGTGAGAATGAAATATACCTCCTTGGTGTCCTAACTTAGGTTAACCCTAAGTGAGAGAATGGTACCCTAATGATGCGGAACCCCAAGGTTATGAAGAACCTGAAACTCCTAGAAAACACTATGGCAAGAACATGAAATGGAATGAATCCCCAACCTATTGAACCTCCAAATAACAGATACAAATTGAAACACAAATAATAGGTTAATTAGAAACAATAACAAATTTACCTCAAGAGACCACCTTGCTAAGAATTAATTCTTGTTATAATAGAGGAAGACAAGTTATCCCCTCCTAGAGAACTCTTCCCTCTTATTATATGAATTATTATCATGTTAATTTTAAATTTTCTTTAATTTATCATTTACTGAATATTAAATCTATTAAATATTGGTGATTAATAATTTGTTAAATATATTATATCAATGCATATTATATCAAATAACATTTAGTAAATATATATTTACTATTATACATGAAATATATATATATATATATATATTAATTATATTAAGTGCAATTTAACAGCCCTAACGACAATCAACAAAAGCCGTCATGAAGTCAAGGAACTTAATATATGAAATAAATTTAGATATCATATATTAGTAGATGAGATATATATTAAATATTAGTAAAAAATAAATATATTGAATCAGATATATAAAATATATATTAACTGATATTATTATATAATAATTGTGATATTAAATTTATAAATATTTAATATATATATATATATATTTTGTTATATTTTATGAAAAATTATTATATTATATATGTCTTATAGGATAAATTTATATATAATATATATCCAATTAATATATTATTTTATATTTTCATTATTTAGTTCTTATGTCATTGAATATATTCATTTATTATTTAATTACTAATGTATATTTAATTATTATATTTATTAAATTTTAAACATTTGAATATAAAAATAAAATTCAATATTCAATAGAAATAAAATATTCTAATAGTCTTAAGTTATTATTAGGGAATATTAATTATTATTAATTTACTATTAATAATTATTAATATATTATGTAATACTAATTCACTTATATTTATTTTTAGTATTTATTTAGTTAATATACTAATTTAAATATTATAGACATTCAACTTAATAAATAATTAATAAATATGTATTTTAATAATTTAATATAATAAATCAAAAATTTATTATATATATACATCTATACATATATATATATCTTTATTATACAGATCAATCCTATGTATATTATTATTATATTGACTAATGTACATCATTAAACCCTCACTTTTGTACTTTGTAAC
Source organism: Delonix regia (assembly GCA_037074485.1). Classification (NCBI taxonomy): domain Eukaryota; kingdom Viridiplantae; phylum Streptophyta; class Magnoliopsida; order Fabales; family Fabaceae; genus Delonix; species Delonix regia. The sequence goes on from CM073459.1 coordinate 13,962,099, forward strand.
TCCTCCACAATTTAATTATGACAAATTAATTCCTCCCAAATTTAAATTTGTACAAAATTAATCCCCTAATTTGTAGAAATGAGGGATTGATTTTGTATAAAATAAGATTTTTGAAGGACTAATTTGTCATAATTTCTTGTAAGGGAACAAATTGTCACAAAGTGTAAAGAAGGAAAACTAATTTTGTACTTCCTCTTATTATGTTAATTTTAAATTATTTTAATGTATAATTTACTAACTATTAAATCTATTAAATATTGCTAACTAATAATTTGTTAAACATATATGATATTAATACATATTATGTTAAATATATATAATTTTCTAATATACATAAAATATATATTATGGTCAAAGAATGACCATCGCTAGTACTTGTAGTCACAAGTTATTAATTCATATCATTATTATACTGATTATTACTATATTTATTATTATTATATAGACATTAGTACACAATTAAACAACCACTTTTGCACTTTGTAAGTCCCCCATAATTTAATTATGACAAATTAGTTCCTCACAAATTTAAATTCATACATAATTAGTCTTTCCATTTGTAGTAACAAGAAACAAATTTTGTCTAAAATAAGATTTTTGATAGACCATCACAGTTTCTTGTGAGAGACTAAATTGTCACAAAGTGTAAAGTTAGAGGACCAATTTGGTACTTCCCTCTTATTATATGTATTATTATTATTATGTTAATTTCAAATTTTTTTAAATTTATAATTTAATAAAAATTAAATTTATTAAATATTGATGATTAATAATTTGTTAAATATATATTTTATTAATACATATTGTATCAAATAAAATTTATTAAATATATATAATTTACTAATATACATGAAATATAGAGATTATATTCATTAAAATTTCATAGCCCAAACAATGATCTTAAGTGACCATCTTGAGGGCTTGTCGTCATAATGGTCAACAGGAATCGTCATGAAGTCAAGGAACATAATATATAAAAATATATATGGATATCATATATTAATATATGAAATATTACTAAAAAAAATATAAAATATATATTAACAGATATTATTATATAGTTATTGTGATATTAAATGTATAAATATTTAATATATTATTGTTATATTTTTATGTGAATTTATTCTACTATATATTTCTTATATGTTAAATTTATATATAATATATATCCAATTAATATATTTGATTTACATTTTTGATAATTTTGTTATTAATTTAATGATTATATTTATCTATTATTTAATTACTAATGTATATTTAATTATTATATTTATTTAATTATAAACATATGAATATTAAAAAAGAAATTCGATATTCAATAGAAATAAGCTATTCTAATATTCTCTAGTTATTATTATAGAATATTAATTATTATTATCGAATATATTACTTATTTAATGATTAATTATTAACTATTTATATTAATTTATAATACTATTTTATTTTATAAATTTGTTTATATATTTAATTAATATATTAATTTAAATATTATTAGAATTGAATTTATTAAATATATATTTTATTAATTTAATATAATAAATAAATAATTTATTAAATATATATCATTATTATACGGATTATTACTATATATGTTGTTGTTATTATTATTATATAGACAAAAGTATGTAATCAAACAATCGCTTTTGCACTTTGTTACTACCCCACAATTTAATTGTGACAAATTAATTACTCATAAATTTTAATTTGTACATAATCAGTCACTCCATTTGTAGTAACGAGGAACAAATTTTACAAGAAAAAAGATTTTTAAGGGACTAATTTGTCTCAGTTACTTATGAGGGACCAAATTGTTACAAAATGTAAAGGTGGAGGACTAATTTGGTATATCCCTCTTATTATATGTATTATTATTATGTTAATTTATAATTTACTGAAAAGTAAATCTATTAAATATTGCTGATTAATAAATTGATAAATATATGTTATTTTAACACATCTTATATTAAATATAATTTATTAAACATATATAATTTACCAATATACATAAAATATATAATATATTAAGTATAATTTAATAGCTCTAACGATAGGTCATAAGTGATCGTCCTTAGGGTTTTTAAGGGACAATCAAACAATGTTTGTCATTAGGGCATGCAGTCGCGATGGTTAATAAGAGCCATCCTGAAGTCATGGAACATAATCTATATTAACCGATATTATTATATAATAATTGTGATATTAAATATATATAAATATTTAGATATATATTTATTGCTATTTTTTATGTAAATTTAATCTATATATTCCTTAAATGATAAATTTATATATAATATTTATCCGATCAATATATTTAATTTATATTTTTTATTATTCAGTTATCAATTTAATGAATATATTTATTGATTATTACTATATTATTATTATTATATAAAGAAAAATACACTATTAAACCCTCACTTTTGCACTTCGTGACTTCCCTACAATTTAACTATCACAAATTAGTCCCTCTTAAATTTAAATTTATACAAAATTTAGTTCCCCAATTCATAGTGATGAGGAATTGATTTTGCATGAAATAAGATTTTTGCGGAACTAATTTGTCATAGTTTCTTATAAGGAACCAAATTGTCACAAAGTATAAAGTTGAAGGTCCAATTTGGCACTTCCCACTTAATATATGTATTATTATTATTTTAATTTTAATTTTTTAATTTATAATTTACTAAATATTAAATCTATAAAATATTGGTTATTAATAATTTGTTAAATATTGCCTATGACGATCAAAGAATGACCCGCTAGGGCTTGTCACCACAACGATCAACAAGGACCATCCTGAAGTCACAGAACATACTATATAAAAATATATTTAGATATCATATATTAATATATGAAATATACATTAAATATTAGTAAAAAAATATAAATATATTAAAACAAATATATAAAATATATATTAACCGATATTATTATATAATAATTAAGATACTGAATGTATAAATATTTCATATATATTTATTGTTATTTTTTAGGTAAATTAATTAGATTAAATATGTCTTATATGGTAAATTTATATCCAATTAATATATTTAATTTATATCATTGATTATTCAGTTTTTTATTTAATGAATATATTTATTTGTTATCTAATTAATAATGTGCATTCAATTATTATATTTATTTAATTATATACTATGAACATAAAAATAGAAGTTCAATATTCAATAGAAATAAAATATTCTAATATTCTCTAATTATTATAAAGGAATGTTAACTATTGTTAACTTGTTATTATTAATTATTAATATTAATTTATAATACTAATTTAATTGTATTAATTTTTAATATGTATTAAGTTATTATACTAATTTAACTATGATAGACATTCCATTTAATAAATATATATTTCAATAATTTAATATAATAGATAATTTATTAAATATATATCATTATTATATAGATTATTACTATATATATATATTATTAATATTATATAGACAAAAGTTCACAATTAAACAATCACTTTCGCACTTTAAGACTCCTCTGCAATTTAATTGTGACAAATTAGTTTTTCACAAATTAAAATTTGTACAAAAGCAGTCACTCCATTTGTAGAAATAAGGGATTGATTTTGCATGAAATATGATTTCAGGACTAATTTGTCACAGTTCCTTGCATGGGACTAAATTATCACAAAATGTAAAGGTGGAGGACGAATTTGGTATTTCTTTATTATTATATGTATTTGTTTTATGGTAGTTTTAAATTGTTTTTTGATTTATAATTTACTAATATACATGAAATATACACACACACACACACACACATATATATATATATATATATATTTATATTTATTAATTTGTTATAATTTGTACAAAATTGTCACAAAGTGTAAAGTTATAAGACCAATTTGGTACTTTCCTCTTAATATATGTATTATTATTGTGTTAATTTTAAATTATTTATAATTTATAATTTACTAAATATTAAATAATTAAATATTACTGTTTAATAATTTTTTAAATATTTTTTATACTAAATATGATTTATTAAATATAAATAGTTTACTAATTTGCATGAAATATTTATATATATATATATATATATATTATATCAAGTACATTTTATCTTTACAATGGTCAAAGATTGACTGTCAATAGGGCTTGTCGTCATGATAGTCAACATTATTAAATATATGAAATATATATTAAATATTAGTAAAAATATAAATATTTAAAAACAAATATATAAAATATGTAGTGACCAATATTATTATATAACAAATATGATATTAAATATATAAAATACATATTTTCACTAATATAACTGGTTAATAATTTTTTAACAGAATATTAATTTATTATTTAATCACTAATGTATATTTAATTACTTAATTTATTTAATTATAAATCAATGAATAGAAAAATAAATATTCAATATTCAATATAACTAAAATACTCTAATATTCTCTAATTATTGTTATGGAATATTAATTATTTAATGATTAATTTATTATTAATTATTAATATCAATTTGTAAATTAATTTATAATATGAATTTAATATTTTATCAATTTAAATATTTAAAAATTGTACTTAATAAATAATTTAATATAATAAATTAATAATTTATTAAATATATATCATTATTATACATATTATTACTATATATGTCGTTATTATATAGATAAAAGTATGCAATTAAATCCTCACTTTTGCACTTTCTGAGTCTCTCAGAATTTAATTGTGACAAATTAGTTCCTCACAAATTTAAATTTATACAAAATTAGTCCCTCCATTTGTTGTAATGAAGGTTTAATTTACATTACATAAAATTTTTGATAGACTAATTTAGCACAGTTCCGTGTGAGGGACCAAATTGTCACAATTTATAAAGGTGGAAGACCAATTTGGTATTTCCCTCTTGTTATATGTGTTATAATTTATGTTAATTTTAAAATATTTTTTTATTTATAGTTTAAAAATATTAAACTTATTATATATTGCTGATTAATAATTTCTTAAATATGTATAATGCTAACACATATTTTATGAAACATAACTTATTAAACATATATAATTTACTAATATACATAAAATATAAATATTACACTAAGTATACTTTAACAGCCCTAACAAGGGTCGTAAGTGACTGTTGTTAGGACATTTCTTCATGACAGTCAATAAGGACCATCATGAAGTTAAGGAATATAATATATAAAAATATATTTAAATATCATATATTAATATATGAAATATATATTAAATATTAGTAAATATATATATATATATATATATATTTAAATATATATATATATATATATATAATATATTAGCTGATATTATTATATACTCTTTGTGATATTAAATATATAAATATTTAATACATATTTATTGCTATATTTTTATAGAAATTTATTCATATTATATGTTTATTTTATCATATTTCATATTTCTTATTTGATAAATTTGTATGTAATATATATCCAATTAATATATTTCACTTATATTTTTGTTTATTTAGTTATTAATTTAATGAATATATTCATATATTATTTAATTACTAATGTATATTTAATTAATTTATTTATTAAATAAATAAATATGTCAATAGAAAAATAGAAATTCAATATTCAACAGAAATAAAATACTTTAATATTCTCTATAATTATCACGAAATATTAATTATTGTTATTGAATGTATTAGTTATTTAATGATTAATTTATTATTACATATTAATATTAATTTATAACACAATTTAATTACATTAATTTGTAATATTATTTAATTATTATATTAATTTAAATATTATAGAGATTGAATTTGATAAATAATCTAATAAATATATATTTTAATAATTTAACATAATAAATAAATAATTTTTCAAATATGTATCATTATTACATAGAATTGAGGGACTAATTTGTTACAGTTCATTATAAGGGTCCAAATTGTCACAAAGTGTAAAGTTGGCAGACCAATTTGGTACTTCCCTCTTATTCTATTTATTATTAATATGTTAATTCTATATTATTTTTAATTTATAATTTACTAAGTATTAATTATATTAAATGGTGCTGCTAATAATTTGTTAAATATTTATTATATTAAATATGATTTATTAAATATAAATAGTTTACTAATTTGCATGATATATATATATATATATATACATATATATATATATATATATGTATATATTATAAAGTACAATTTGTCTTCATGACGGTCAAAGAATAATTGTCGTTAGGGCTTTTCGACACGACAATCAACAAGGACTGTCCAGAAGTCAAGGAATGTAATATATATCATATTTTTTTTATAATTTATTAAATATATATAATTTACTAATATACATGAAATATATATATTATATTAAGTATAATTTGACAGGCCTTACAACGGTCGTAAGTGACAATCGTTAGGGCTTGTCTTTTTCGACAGTCAACAGAGACTGTCCTTGTTTCCTTTCTATCCTTGATGTCTGCCCCCGAGCCAACGCACATAAAATTGACAATCTCATTGAGATCTCCTACGAAGACTTTCCACAAAGCCAATGTCTAAAAGATATCCACCTTCTTCTTATGAACTCTTACCAACTTTATACTTAAAACCACTCTTGGACCCGCTCTATCAAGAAACTCATTTCTAAACCCAAGATTCCAGCTAAAGAGTATGTCTACTCTTCCAACCTCAACCATCCTGCACCACTAGGCAATATGTCAAGCTTGAGATTCCTTAGGATTTTACTGATCATTGGAAATCCCAAGGTTACACCCATTTTCATATTGGTGATGACTATGCATCACCTACCACGGTTGAAAAGGCCTTCCTGTGATTGCCCGTCTGGCCATCCTTGACACTACCTATTTCACCTACCAGCAAGCCTTAATCGGTCCCACCTTAAAAGATAGACTACAAGTTCAAATCCAAATCACTGGTGCTGAGCTAGTTCCAGACTTCATCATGGCAATGCTCCACCACCATGGATGTTCTTACAACCGACCATATTCCAAAGCAGATTACACGTGAAGATCTGCTCTAACTTAAGTCAACAGAATGGATCACCAACTATGAACAGTGTCATGTTCACAGTAAACCTCTTGTTACTACTGAGCCTATGAAACTCATCCGCCTCCTTGGCAACCAAGTTAAGATAGTCTTCAGGAAGCTTGAAGAATCATTTCAGGCCCCATATGTTCCTCCATTCTTACAACAAATCATGTCGATTACTCTAGTCCCGATTCACGAGATAAAGAAGCGCACCATCCCTATTCATCATTTCAAGACAAACGGCAAGTCCGTCTATGTCTCCTACATCCATGATCATTTTATATGGTAAGTCACTCCCACAGTGACTTCGAGGAACTCTCTCATTCCTATGCCAGAAATAGTTTTACAAAATATAAAAGATGGATGAAGCGCCGAGCCTAAAAAAAACAATAGTTTTTAGACGAAGAAGAGAAAAAGAAAATCAAGACCTGCCATCCATCTTGCCATTTCAAATCACATTGAAAGGACAGAGATCCTGACTGGAAGCCATGGCCTATTTGAAACCCTGCTACAGCTCCTTGTAGAGAAGAAATCCTGATGAAGCATTTGAAGGAAGCAGGCTGCTACCGTGAGCCACAAGAGACAATTGCTAATGTGTCTCCTTATTTTGTAAAACCTCCACTAGCTTTCTGTAGACCAGAGCTTATGGGATCTACACCAGCAAATCTCATACCTTGCATGATGTTCACTCTACATTATCCGTCCTATGATGATATATGTCCACCTATGGAGAGGCACACTGATGATAACCAGGTTATTACACGACTCTATGTTATTTCTAACAAAGTCTCAGCCTTAGGTAGTTATGAGCAGTTCACCCTTCTAAAGAAGTACTCAATTGGCACACCAAAAATGCTTTAGCACATAATCAAGTCCTAAAAAATATAGATTCTAAGTTAACCACCATGTCTGTTTCGCATCAACAAACACATTAGAGAGTAGATCAACTCTCCCCTTAGGTTGAGCAACTCCGTCTAGAGACACAAGAAAAAACCCAGACACTGGATCTGGAACTCCGAAGTTTTATTTCCCATAATTACTTTCGCCCTGAGTTCAGTAAAAAAGAATATGAGATCCACTACCGTAAAGATCAGCTTGCCCAAATTGAAGCAAATATGAAATCTAAGCAACCTGTCCATACTTCATCTATATATGACCCATTCATTCCACCTCCAGTCTACCAGACTAGTTACATGCCAACTCTCCAATATTCCTCTTATCCTTCTGATTCTAATTATGCCAATCATTTTAAAATGACCCATCAGATTTTTAGAAAACCCACACCAGGAACTCAACCTCCTCCGCTTATTAGATCTCCAAGACCACCACATAGTCCTCCACATTTGCCCAAATCTTACACTGCCACACCTTTATATACCAAACCTATTCCTTCTAAAAGTCTTTCCATCAAAGGACCTTTGCAGACACCACCTCACACCTCACAATCACCTCCTGCTCCTTTAGAAGACCCAAAACAAAAACAACCCCTTTTCCCACCAGATCCTCCTTTAGTTGCCATGGTCGAACCTTATGAGTAGTTCCCATTTGATCACTCATGTTCAGATTCTTGCTCTGAAGCTGATTCAGACACTCATGTGCCAATCACAGATTCTGATGATTCCAGACATCTTGCTGACATTTCAGCCTTGTATATGTTCAAACCCCATGACCAGCGTAGTGATGATGAACACGGTAATTAGTATTCTACAATAATAATTAGAGAATATTAGAATATTTTATTTTTATTGAATATTGAATTTCAATATTTATATTCTTATGTTTATAATTAAATATTCAATAAAATCAAAACAAAACAATCAGCAATATAAATTAATACTTTTAGTTGGATGTATATTTCATGCAAAATACTAAACTATTTATATTTAATAAATCATATTTAATGTAATAAACATTTAACAAATTATTAATCAGCAATATTTAATATATTTAATTTTCAATATATTATAAATTAAAAATAATTTATAATTATCGTAATAATAATAATACATAGAACAAGAGGGAAGTACAAAATTGGTACTCCAGCTTTACACTTTGTGACAATTTGGTCCATCGCAATGAACTGTAACAAATTAGTCTCTCATTACACCAATTGGAGGGACTGATTTTGTAGAAAATTAAATTTGGGAGAGACTAATACGTCACAATTAAATTTTGGGGAGTCACAAAGTATAAATGTGAGGTTTCACTTCCGTACTTCTGTCCATAAACTAATAATATATATAGTAATAGTCTGTATGACATTGATACATATTTAATAAATTATTTAAATATTTATTCTACTAAATTATTAAAATATATATTTATTATATTTGATGACTATAATATTTAGATTAATAAAATTATATAATACATGTCATAATGAAATTTACAAATTAAAATTAATAATTAATAATAAATAAACCATCGAATAACAAATACATTATGTAATGGTAATTAATATTCCACAATAATAATAAGAGAATATTAGAAATTTTTATTTTTATTAAATACTGAATTTCTATATTTATATTCTTATGTTTATAATTAAATATTCAATAAATATATTCAATAAAATCAAAATAGAACAATCAACAATATAAATTAATACTTTAGTTGGATGTATATTTCATGCAAAACACTAAAATATTTATATTTAATAAATCATATTTAATGTAATAAATATTTAACAAATTATTAATCAGAAATATTTAATATATTTAATATTCAATATATTATAAATTAAAAATATTTTATAATTATCGTAATAATAATAATACATAGAACAGAGGAAAGTACAAAATTGGTACTTCAGCTTTGTACTTTGTGACAATTTGGTCCATCGCAATGAACTGTGACAAATTAGTCCCTCATTACTCTAATTGGAGGGACTGATTTTGTTGAAAATTAAATTCAGGAGGCACTAATACGTCACAATTAAATTCTGCGGAGTCACAATGTGCAAATGTCAGGTTTTAGTTTCGTACTTTTGTCCATAAACTAATAATATATATAGTAATAGTCTATATGACAATGACACATATTTGATAAATTATTTATATATTTATTCTATTAAATTACTAAAATATATATTTATTAAATTCAAAGACTATAATGTTTAGATTAATAAAATAATTTAATATACATTATGATGGAGTTCACAAATTAATATCAATAATTAATAATAAATTAATCATAGAATAACTAATACATTCAATAACGATAATTAATATTCCAAAATAATAATTAGATAATATTTGAATATATTTTTTTATTGAATATTGAATTTCTATGTTTATATTCTTATGTTTATAATTAAATAATCAATAAATATATTCAATAAAATCATAACGGAATAATCAGCAATATGAATTAATACTTTAGTTGGATGTATATTTCATGCAAAATACTAAACTATTTATATTTAATAAATCATATTTAATGTAATAAATATTTAACAAATTATTAATCATCAATATTTAATATATCTAATATTTCGAAAATTATAAATTAAAAATCATTTATAATTATCATAATAATAATAATACATAGAATAGGAGGGAAGTACAAAATTGGTACTATAGCATTACACTTTGTGACAATTTAGCCCATCACAATGAACTGTGACAAATTAGGGCCTCATATTATAATTGGAGGGACTGATTTTGCTGATAATTAAATCCAGGAAGGACTAATTCATCACAATTAAATTTTGGGGAGTCACAAAGTGCAAATGTGAGGTTTTGATTTCGTACTTTTGTCCATTAACTAATAATATATATAGTAATAGTCTATATGACAATGATACAAATTTGATAAATTATTTATATATTTATTCTATTAAATTACTAAAATATATATTTATTAAATTCAAAGACTATAATGTTTAGATTAATAAAATAATTTAATACACATTATGATGGAGTTCACAAATTAATATCAATAATTAATAATAAATTAATCATAGAATAACTAATACATTCAATAATGATAATTAATATTCCGCAATAATAATTAGAGAATATTTGAATATATTTTTTATTGAATATTGAATTTCTATGTTTATATTCTTATGTTTATAATTAAATAATCAATAAATATATTCAATAAAATCATAACGGAATAATCAGCAATATAACTTAATACTTTAGTTGGATGTATATTTCATGCAATGTACTAAACTATTTATATTTAATAATTCATATTTAATGTAATATATATTTAACAAATTATTAATCAGTAGTATTTAATATATTTAATATGCAATAACTATAAATTAAAAATAGTTTGTAATTATCATAATAATAATACTACGTAGAACAAGAGGGAAGTATAAAATTGGTACTCTAGCTTTACACTTTGTGACAATTTGGCCAATTGCAATGAACTGTGACAAATTAATCCCTCATTACTGCAATTGGAGGGACTGATTTTACAGAAAATTAAATTCGCATGGGACTAATTCGTTACAATTAAATACTGGGGAGTCACAATGTGCAAATGTGAGGCATTAATTTCGTACTTTTGTCCATGAACTAATAATTATATTGTAATAGTGTGTATGACAACCATACATATTAGATAAATCATTTATATATTTAGCCTATTAAGTTATTAAAATATTTATTTGTTATATTCGACAAAAATAATATTTCCATTAATAAAATTATATAATACATGTTATAATGAAATTTACAAATTAAAATTAATAATTAATAATAAATGAACCATTGAATAACTAATACATTATGTAATGGTAATTAATATTCTGCTATAATAATTAGCGAATATTAGAATACTTTATGATTACTGAATATTGAATTTCTATATTTCTATTCTTATCTTTAGAATCAAATAACCAATAAATATATTCAATAAAATCGTAACAAAATAATCAACAATATAAATTATTTCATTAGTTGGATGTATATTTCATGCAAAATACTAAACTATTTATATTTAATGTAATAAATATTTAACAAATTATTAATCAGCAATATTTAATATATTTAATATACAATATTTTATAAATTAAAAATAATTTATAATTGCTGTAAAAATTATATTACATAGAACAAAAGGGAAGTACAAAATTGGTACTCCAGCTTTACCTTTGGTGACAATCTAGCCCACCGCAATGAACTGTGACAAATTAGTCCCTCATTACTTCAATAGGAGTGATTGATTTTAATGAAAATTAAATTCAGAAGGGACTAATTCGTCACAATTTAATTTTGGGGAATCACAAAGTGTAAATGTGAGGTTTTAGTTTCGTGCTTTTGTCTATAAACTAATAATATATATAGTAATAGTTTGTATAACAATGATACATATTTCAAAAATTATTTAAATATTTATTCTATTAAATTATTAAAATATATATTTATTATATTCGATGACTATAATATTTAGATTAATAAAGTTATATAATACACATTAGAATGAAATTTACAAATTAAAATTAATAATTAATAATAAATGAACCATTGAATAACTGATACATTATGTAACGGTAATTATTATTCCGCAATAATAATTAGAGAATATTAGAATATTTTATTTTTATTGAATATTGAATTTTAATATTTATATTCTTAAGTTTATAATTAAATATTCAATAAAATCAAAACGAAACAATCAGCAATATAAATTTACTTTAGTTGGATGTATATTTCGTGCAAAATACTAAACTATTTATATTTAATAAATCATATTTATTGTAATAAATATTTAACAAATAATTTATCAGCAATGTTTAATATTCAATAAATTATAAATTAAAAATAATTTACAATTATCTTAATAATAATAATACATTGAACAATGGGGAAGTACAAAATTGGTACTCCAGCTTTACACTTTGTGACAATTTGGCCCACCGCAAAGAATTGTGACAAATTAGTCCCTCATTACTCCAATTGGAGGGACTAATTTTGTTGAAAATTAAATTCAAGAGGGACTAATATGTCATATTTAAATTTTGGGGAGTCACATAGTGCAAATGTGAGTTTTTAATTTCATACTTTTGTCCGCAAAACTATTAATATATATATTAGTTGTTTGTATGACAATGATACGTATTCGGTAAATTATATATATATTTATTCTATTAAATTATTAAAATATATATTTATTATATTCGATGACTATAATATTTAGATTAATAAAATTATATAATACACATTAGAATGAAATTTACAAATTAAAATTAATAATTAATAATAAATGAACCATTGAACAACTAATACATTATGTAACGTTAATTAATATTCCGCAATAATAATTAGAGGATATTAGAATATTTTATTTTTATTGAATATTGAATTTCAATATTTATATTCTTATGTTTATAATTAAATATTCAATAAATATATTCAATAAAATCAAAACGGAACCATCAGCAATATAAATTAATACTTTAGTTGGATGTATATGTCATGCAAAATACTAAACTATTTATATTTAATAAATCATATTTAATGTAATAAATATTTAACAAATAATTTATTAATATATTTAATATTCAATAAATTTTAAATTAAAAATAATTTATAATTATGGTAATAATAATAATACATAGAACATGGGGAAAGGACAAAATTGGTACTCCAGCTTTACACTTTGTGACAATTTGGCCCACCGCAATGAACTGTGACAAATTAGTCCCTCATTACTGCAATTAGAGGGACTGATTTTATAAAAAATTAAATACGGGTGGGACTAATTCTTCACAATTAAATTCTGGAGAGTCACAATGTGCAAATGTGAGATTTTAATTCCATACTTTTGTCTATATACTAATAATATATATTGTAATAGTCTGTACGACAATGACACATATTTGATAAATTATTTATTTACTATTTTATATTATTAAAATATATGTTTCTTAAATTCAAACTCTATAATATTTAAATTAATATAATCATGGAATGTACATTATAAATTGATGTAATTAAATTAGTATTATGAATTAAATTAATATGTTAAAATAAATTAATCATTTAATAACTAATATATTCAACAACAGTAATTAATATTCCGTAATAATCATTGAAGAATATTAGATTATTTTATTTCTATTGAATATTGAATTTCTATTTTTATATTCATATATTTATGAATAAGTAAATAAATAAATTGAAGATACATTAGTAATTAAATAATAAATGAATATATTCCTTAAATTACCAACGAATTAATTAAAAATATAAGTTGAATATATTGATTGGATATAAATTACATACAAATTTATCATATAAGAAATATAAAACATGACATAATAAACATATAATATAAATAAATTTATGAAAAAATATTAAATAAATATATATTACATATTTATATATTTAATATCATCATTTTTATATAATAATAATGGTTGATGTTATATATATATATATATATATATATTATTGATATTTAGTATATATTTCATATATTAACATATGATATCTATATATATTTTTATTTATTACATTTCATAACTTCCAGACGGCCCCAGTTGACTGTCGTTAAGAGAAGCCCTAACGATGGTCACTTATGATCATTGCTAGGGCTGTTAAATTATACTTAATATAACATATATATTTCATACATATACATAAGTTATATATGTTTAATAAATTATAATAAATATGATATATATTAATCTAATACACATTTAACAAATTATTAATAAGCAATATATAATATATTTAATATCTAGTAAATTATAAATTAAAAATAATTTAAAATTAACAAAATAATAATACATAGAATAAGAGGGAAGTACCAAATTAGTCACCCACTTTTACACTTTGTGATAATTTGGTGTCTCACACTAAATTGTATGAAGTTAGTCCCTCATTACTACCATTAAAAGGACTGATTTGGTAGAAATTTAAATTTATGAGGGAATAATTCATCACAACTAAACTTTGAGGAGTCACAAAGTGCAAATGTGAAGCTTTAATTCCATACTTGTCCATAAACTAATAATATATATAGTAATAGTCTGTATGACAATGATACATATTTGATAAATTATTTATATATTTATTCCATTAAATTATTAAAATATATATTTATTAAATTCGATGACTATAATATTTAGATTAACAAAATTATTTAATACACGTCATAATGAGATTGACAAATTAATATTAATAATTTATAATAAATTAATCATAGAATAACAAATACATTTATTAACGGTAATTAATATTCCGTAATAATAATTAGAGAATATTAGAATATTTTATTTTTATTGAATATTGAATTTCTATGTTTATATTCTTATGTTTATAATTAAATATTCAATAAAATCATAACTGAATAATCAGCAATACAAATTAATACTTTAGTTGGATGCATATTTCAAGCAAAATACTATACTAGTTATATTTAATGTATTAAACAATTAACAAATTATTAATAAGCAATATTTAATATATCTAATATTCCATAAATTATAAATTAAAAATAATTTATAATTATCATAATAATAATAATACATAAAACAAGAGGGAAGTACAAAATTGGTATTCTAACTTTACAGCTTGGGACAATTTGGCCCAACACAACAAATTGTGACAAATTAGTGTCTCATTACTATAATTGGAGGGACTGATTTTGCCGATAATTAAATTTAGGAGGGACTAATTCGTCACAATTAAATTTTAGGGAGTCACAAAGTGCAAATGTGAGGTTTTAATTTCATACTTTTCTCCATAAACCAATAATATATATATATATATATATATATATATAGTAATAGTCAGTATGACAATGATACATATTTGACAAATGATTTAATTACTATATTATATTATAAAAATATATGTTTATCAAATTCAAAGTTTATAATATTTAAATTAATATAATAATTAAACACATATTACAAATTAATGTAATTAAAATAGTATTATGAATTAAAGTTAAAATTTTAAAATAAATTAATCATTTAATAACTAATATATTCAGAAATAGTAATTAATATTGCATAGTGACTAGAATGTTTAGATTAATAAAATTATTTAATACATGTTATAATAAAGTTTACAAATTAATATGAATAATTAACAATAAATTATTCATTGAATAACTAATACATTCAATAATGGTAATTAATATTCCATAATCGTAATTAGAGAATATTAGAATATTTTATCTTCGTTGAATATTGAATTTCAATATTTATATTCTTATGTTTATAATTAAATAATCAATGAATATATTCAATAAAATTATAACCAAATAATCAGCAATATAAATTAATACTTTAGTTGGATGTATATTTCATGCAAAATACTAAACTATTTATATTTAATAAATCATATTTAATGTATTAAATATTTACCAAATTATTAATCAGCAACATTTAATATATTTATTATCCCATAAAATATAAATTAAAAATAATTTATAATTATCGTAATAATAATACTACGTAGAACAAGAGGGAAGTACAAAATTGGTATTCCAGCATTACACTTTGTGACAATTTAGCCCATCGCATTGAACTATAACAAATTAGTGTCTCATTACTATAATTAGAGGGACTGAGTTTGCTGATAATTAAATGCAGGAGGGACTAATTCGTCACAATTAAATTCCAGGGAGTCACAAAGTGCAAATGTGAGGTTTTAATTCCGTACTTTTCTCCATAAACCAATAATATATATAGTAATAGTTTGTATGACAATGATACATATTTGATAAATTATTTAATTACTAAATTATATTCCTAAAATATATGTTTATTAAATTTAAAGTCTATAATATTTAAATTAATATAATAATTAAATACATATTATAAATTAATGTAATTATACTAGTATAATGATTTAATATTAATATTTTAAAATAAATTAATCATTTAATAACTAATATATTCAGTAATGGTAATTAATATTCCATAGTGACTAGAATATTTAGACTAATAAAATTATTTAATACAGTTATATTGAAATTAATATTAATAATTAATAATAAATTAGTCATTCAATAACTTATACATCCAATAACGGTAATTAATATTTCATAATAATATGTTGAGAATATTAAAATATTTTATTTTTATTGAATATTAAATTTCTATATTTATATTCTTATGTTTATAAATAAATAATCAATAAATATATTCAATAAAATCATAACTGAATAATCAGCTATATAAATTAATACTTTAGTTGGATGTATATTTCTTGCAAAATACTAAACTATTTATATTTAATGAATCATATTTAATATAATATATATTTAGAAAATTATTAAACAGAAATATTTAATATATTTTATATTCAATAAATTATAAGTTAAAAATAATTTACAATTATCGTAATAATAATAATACATAGAATATGGGGGAAGTACAAAATTGGTACTCCAACTTTACACTTTGTGACAATTTGGCCCATCGCAATGAATTGTGACAAATTAGTGCCTCATTACTATAATTGGGGAGACTGATTTTGTTGGTAATTAAATTCAGGTGGGACTAATTCATCCCATTTAAATTCTGGAGAGTCATAAAGTACAAATGTGACGTTTTAATTTCATTCTTTTGTCCATAAACTAACAATATATGTAGTAATAATCTGTATAACAATGATACATATTCGATAAATTACTTATATATTTATTCTATTAAATTATTTGAATATATATTTATTATATTTGATGACTCTAATATTTAGATTAACAAAATTATTTAATACTCGTTATAATGAAATTTACAAATTAATATTAATAATTAATAATAAATTAATCATTGAATAACTAATACATTCAATAACGGTAACTAATATTCCACAATAATAATTAGAGAATATTAGAATATTTTATTTTTATTGAATATTGAATTTCTATGTTTATATTCTTATGTTTATAATTAAATATTCAATAAAATCATAACGGAATAATCAGCAATATAAATTAATACTTTAGTTGGATGTATATTTCATGCAAAATACTAAACTATTTATATTTAATAAATCATATTTAATGTAATAAATATTTAAAAAAATTATTAATTAGCAATATTTAATATGCAATAAATTTTAAATGAAGAATAATTTATAATTATTGTAATAATAATAATACATAGAATAAGAGGGGGGGTACAAAATTTGTACTCCAGCTTTACACTTTGTGACAATTTGGCCTATCGCAATGAATTGTAGTGGCTCATTACTATAATTGGTGGGACTAATTCATCACAATTAAATTTTGGGAGGTCACAAAGTGCAAATGTGGGGTTTTAATTCTGTACTTTTGTCTATAAACTAATAATATATATAGTAATAGTCTATATGATAAATTATTTATTAACTATATTATTTTATTAAAATATCTGTTTATGAAATTCAAAGTCTATGATATTTAAATTAATATAATAATTACATACATATTATAAATTAACGTAATTAGATTAGTATTATGAATTATTATTAATATGTTAGTGTCGTAATCGACATTTCAGCGGAATAGGTAAAAAGTTGTTTAAATTGATTCTCAAAATGAATCCTGAAAACTAATTTATTGGGAGTTGCCACCAAAATTTTTAATGAAAAAATTTGGAAAAGCAATTTAAAACAAAAAGAAAAGGCAAAACGGTCTGAAAAATTAGAGAAAGGTTCGGGAGTCTATTTGATTGTAGGGAAGGTCTTAGGCACCCCATAACACCCGTCCATAAGGACAGTTACTTTAAATTAGTCAGTTGAAATAGAATATGACCTTAAATTTATCTAAATTATCCTTAAATTTGATTTGTGTGAATTTTTAACAACCTAATTAATCTAGCTCTCTTGATCTCTTCATTTTTCTTCTTTTTAATTTTTTTTTTATTAGTTTTGGAATTTTAACCTTTATTTTTTAAATTTAAATGAATGACAATGGGAAAAGATTTTAGGATTTTTGAGAGTTTATATTGTCTGGAATTGATGTGAAATTATAAAGAAATTTTTTTTTGAATTTCTGAATTTATTTATTTTAATTTATTGTTGAAATTGGATTGAAATTACAATGGAAAACCATTTTTGGGATTTTTAAATTTATGATTTTTTTTTTTGAGCTTTTGTTTTAATTTTGAAAATGAGATCCTAATGACTTGCATTTCTTAGGATTTTTATTATGAATAACAGATAAAATAAACTCCTCTGATATATATATATATATATATATATTGGAATTTGTTTTATCCTTATATATTTTTTTAGAATAGGCGTTAAATTTCAAGACCTGATGAGACTAAAGATTCCACACGGTCTCTACTACTTTATTCACAAGCACTTGAGGAGATTTAAAATCTTACTCGGCGATTGTTAAAGTGAGAAGGTAGATTATTCCACTGACTCCAAAATTTTGGTTTTGAAGTTTTGTTGAATTAAATCTTGTCTATTTCAAAGCCTAAGGAGATTAATAGAATTCTCATGTGGCCTTGTGAAAAAAAATTATGACAAAATAATAATACTAACGGTGATAAAAATAAAACAAAAACAAAAACAACTAAAAGGTAATAAATACTAAATAAATATTAAAGGAACACACCCTGAGAAATGAAAGAGTAGTCACCTCCTATGCATTCATATACTCCAATATATCTATGTCTCTGTATATATACACACATATAAAAAAAACATGATAACGTGAAAAAAAAAAAGGAGGTGCATCAAAGAAGGAAAACATCCCTATCAGAAGACCATGCATGCACCCATATAAATATATTCATATATCTATCTATATCTATATATGCACACTCACACACACTCACACACACACACATATATATATAACAATGGAAGGAGAGAAAAAATAGCATCACGAAGGACAAAGAACCCCCACGCCACATGCATGCACTCACATGGGTGTTCATATATATATATATATATATATATATATATATATATCCATATACATCTATATATACACATATGTAGATATATATAAACATGACAATGGAAGAAAACAAAAACATCAGTAAGAGGAAAAAGCCTACATGCCACATGCATATATTCATATATCTATATACACACATATACACACACCTATATATATATATATATATATATATATATATATATATAACAACGGAAGGAGAGAGAAAAATGCATTAGAAAAGACAAAGAGCCCACCCCACGCCACATGCATGCACTTACAAGGGTATTCATATATCTATATATATATCTACATACATATACACACACCCAAATGTATATATATATATATATACATCCATATATACACAGCTATATATATATATATATATATACATCCATATATACACAGCTATATATATATATATATATAACAATGGAAGGAGGGAGAAAAATGCCTCAGGAAAGACAAAGAGCCCCCCACGTCACATGCATGCACTCATATAGGTATTCACATATCTATATATACATATATATCCCTCCATATACACACACGCATATGTGTATATATATATATGATGATGATGAAGGAAGAGAAAATGCATCAGCTTTTAACCAAATTTGACAGTAGGAACGAAGGCACTGTGCAGCAGATTTGGAGTGTCCTCGGACAGCAAAATGAAGCAAATATCATCCTCATTTCAGGTATGTTTGAACAGCTAAAACCAAGGTATTAAGCAGCCAATAGGCAGTAAAATTTGACAGCAAAATGCAGTGAGTGATGCAACTAAATTTCAACGCACCTTCTGACAGTGAAATGGAGGATGATGAAGCACTATCAATCCTTGTTAACCCCTGTTTTGAGAGTGCAAAACAGAGGCACCAATCCTCTCTTCCCTTCTTCTCGGTCCATGGCTTCTTCGTTCCACCTCCCTTCTCCTGCTCTTATCTCGGTCTGTCACTGCTCTTGGTTCCTTGGTGCTCTTGTCTGTTGCTGCAGCTTAGTTTCTCGGTGCTCTTAGTTCTTCGGTGCTCTTGGTCTGTCGTTGAGCTTGGTTTCTCGGTGCTTTCAGTCCATCGTTGCAGCTCCGTTTCTCTCCCCTTGCAACTCGGTTTTGTCTTTACTCTCCTGCAGCTTAGTCTTCTTCTCTCGGCCTGTCCTCCCCCCTTATTAAGAAAAAGCACTCTTTATCCTTTGGTCCTCTCCGTGCTGCATGCTAATTTCTGACTTTCTACCCTACAAAGCATGGTGCCTTCTCCCTTCCGGTGTAAGTTCTACAAGCAAGGAGTAGAAGAAGTTTGACTAATCCTTTTTGCTGCTATCCTTCCTTTAGGCGTAGCAGATGGAAGTATCAAGAAGCTAGCATCTTGCCATTTTGGTGCTTCTTTTCTCTGGGTTTGCAGTGTGGGGAATAGCATCTTTCCTATAAAGTGATAATGCTCCAGACTCTATCTTTCCACTCTGTCTCTTCTCCTCATGTATATATGCAAAACTCCAATTTTTGGTCCTCCTCCACTTCCCCCCCGTCCCCTTTTTTTTTTTTTGTTTTTAAATTATTTTGTTCTTTGTTCTTTAGCTTTAATTTCTTCAATTTTATCATTAAAATTTTCATGATTTTTGCTTTCATTTATTATTATTAATTATCATATTTTTGGATTTTTATTTCGCTTGTCTCAAAATCCCCTTATTATTTATTTTCAATTTTAAGTTGTCTCCAATTGAGAATGTCACTCGCGTCATGGTCATTTTTAATTTCTCCATTTGCTTAATTATTAATTGATTGGTGAATTAATTGTATAATTGGGGATGAGGTGCTCACAATTGCCCCTCTTTGCTTGCCTCTTAGGTTAGGGAAGCAGATATCGTGAAAAGATGACTTAACTTTAAGAGCAAGCAAAGACGTGAACATACCATTCCTCAGCCTGAGAAAACAAGTGTAAATAGCCTAGATAGGACAGAGAATTACCTGGACATGATTCAGAACTTTTGACAAAAATGTAAATTGCCCTAGACACGATACAAGACTTTTGACAGAAATGTTGCCCTGGACACGATGTAGGACTTTTGACAAAAATGTTGCCCTGGACACAATTCAGACTTTTGATAGAAATGTAAATTGCCCTGGATACGATGCAGGACTTTTACATTGATTTGAAGAGAGATACTTACCTTGCATGAAACATGCTATCACGCAACGCAATGCATGCACCTATGTGAGATGCATACCATCGTGCTCAGATTGTAGCATGATTCAGCTGCTTGCTAAGCTTGTTATCTTTATGACAATAATGTTTCCTAGAAGTGAAATAGATCCAAATTCCACCGAATTTTGTCCTCGACATTTGAATCATTATCTTGTGAAACTTCAGGATGACTTTTCTTGAACAATAAAAATACTTGTGCCAAGGACGGGTGTGACCCTTTTGGAAGCACCTTTTAGTCATTTGTTAGATGTGATATAACACGTGTTTGTGCATTAAATGCATGGTGCATATGAATTCTGTACCCGTGGATGCACGGGCGAGATATTTGATGGACGTGGAGAATCATGTATGTATGAGATATGCAAGTTTTTGAAGGATAATGAAAATTTGTTCGCTTTGATGTATTTTCAAAATGATGTTTATACCCAGAGAGTTAGAATTAAGAGAATGCTATAAAAGTGTAGACTTTCTACCTTTTTGCTTTGGAAACTGGAGGGTTGACATATTAAGTTATAGTTTATGCTGGTTGGAAAGAAAACCATAGTGCTCAGATCGAGAGAATTGTCTAACCAAACTTCCTCTATCATGACCTTTAATTTGTTGTTTCCACAGCCGATGGTCTGCATAACTTTATCTTTTTAGGTTTACATCTGGCAGGCTTAGTTTCCTTTCCTTATGGTAGACTAGAGGATGTTGAAAATGCTTCAATCTCTTTTTACGAAGTAACCTGGTAACGAAAGCAGAAAGGTCTTGTCGTGTATATATTTCACACTTTAACCTCATCCCAGTATTTGCGTGGAATCACTTTAAAAATCGTGGGTGTTTCCGAAATGTGTATCATTAGACAATATTTTGAATGACATTGTTCACTTGAATATTTATTTCACATATTGAATGAATGGCGCAATTATAAAAGCGATATGTTTATGTAGAAAGGAAGATAGTAATAAGAAACAAGTATCTTAAATGATTAAACAGCTTTATTTTGTAGACAGATCATCTGGTCCTAAGGAAAATAGGTGATAGATTGGATACAAATGTAAAGGAGAGCAAAAATGGCAACTTATCCATCTTTGACTTTCAGCTCCAGGTGTCACTGGTAGCTTGTGCTTGGTGTTGCCATCAGATACACATATTTCGAAACTGATTAATGAAGACAATCTCTAAAGATCCTTCCAGGTAGACGATCTAGTCTTTGTGCAGCCTCACCTTGCTCATCATCTATTGCTCTAACTTTTGCATAAGCCGCCTTTTCAAGTTTTCAACTTAACGGGCCCTCATTGTGAAATCTTCTTCCTTTTTTCGTCATTCCCATCTTAAGCAAAGTATTTCTTTGCTGCATCAGAGTTAACTGGTTTTCCAAGCTCTCTTCTATCCATATCGGCAAGAACCAATGCACCTCCGGAGAATGCTCAGATTACCATATATGGACCTGGTTCATACGAAGGTGCCCACTTGTCTCTATTATCCTCTTGATTTGGGAGGATCTTTTTCAAAACCAACTCCCCTAGCTCAAATTCCCGGAACAAATCTTTTGATTGAAGGCCCTTGCCATCCTTTTCTGGTATAGTTGCCCATACCAACCAGTTGCTTTTCTTCAGTCATATCCAGCTGCTCATACAGTTTCCTTACCCATTCACTCTCATCTAGGTTGGATTCTATCAATACTCGGAAAGAATGGATCTCAACTTTAATTGGGGTGACTGCCTCCATGCCGTATACTAAAGAGTAAGGGGTTACCCCAGTGGATGTTCGTATTGTTGTGCGATACCAATGAAAAAAATATGGGAGCATCTCATGCCAGTCTTTGTAACTGATAGTCATCTTGCTAATAATCTTTTTTATATTCTTGTTTGCTGCCTTGACTCCCCTATTCATTTGTGGTCGGTAGGGTGTAGAATTGTGATACTTAATCTTAAATTGTTCACATAATTTCTTAATGTTAGCTCCGTTCAGGTTGGGAGCGTTATCAGTGATAATCCTTTCTGGTATACCATATCTACATATAATGTTTGATTTCATAAATCGGAGGAAGACCCTTTGGGTAATATTAGAGAATGAACATGCCTCTATCCATTTTGTGAAGTAATCGATGGCTACTAAAATGAATTGGTGTCCATTAGACGCCTTTGGATTGATGGGGCCAATTACATCGAGAATGACCAAGGTGCCACCAAGTTGTGTAAGGGTTGCAGTGGAGTATTGATCCTATTGGCATACGTCTGACACTTATGACATCTCCTCACGTAGTCAATGGAGTCTTTCTCCATGGTTAACCAGAAGTACCCATACCTTTGAATTTGTCTAGTCATGGTATGGCCGTTAGCATGGGTTCCGTACGTCCCCTCATGAATCTCTGTCATTATCCTTTGTGCTTCTGATGTATCCACGCATCTGAGCAGAGTGTTATCCCATGACCTTTTATACAATACGCCTCCACTAAGGAAGAAATTCATTGCCAATCAACAAATGATCTTTTGGTCATTCTCAGATGCCCCAGTCGGATATTGTTGATTCTGAATGTAATTTTTTATGTCATGGAACCACGGTTGCCCATAGCTTTCTGTCTCCACATTTAGGCAGCAAGCTAGGGTGTCTTGGGTCTCCACCCGTATTGGTAACACATTAACTCCACAGTCTAGCTTGATCATTATGGCAAGGGTAGCCAAAGCATCAGCAAACTAATTTTTATCACGGGTCATATGTGTTAAGTTTATCTCCTCAAACTTTGACATCAATTCCATTAGGTACTTTTGGTATGGGATCAGTTTGGGATCTTTGGTTTTTCATTCTTCCTTTACCTGATAAATCGCCAGGGCTGAATCTCTAAATACGTCAAGATTTTTGGCACCTAACTCTAAGGCAATTTGCAAGCCGTTGACACAAGCCTCATATTCCACCACATTATTGATGCAGTTGAAACTGAGCTTGACTGCCACTGGATACCTTTTACTTTTGGCCGATGTTATCACAGCCCCTAGTCTGCTGCCATGTACAGTAGCAGCCCCATCAAAATATGTTGTCCACTTGACCTACTTTGGTTCATCTTCTTCCACTGTCAAGATATCCTCATCCGGGAACTGGAAATCTAGTGGTTGGTATTCATCCAAGGGATTAGCCACCAAATGCTTGGATATAATGCTCCCTTTGACTGGTTTGTTAGTCATGTACTTCACGTTGTGTTCTGATATGACCTGCCATTTTGAGAGTCTTCTTGATATATGAGGACTTTCAAAAATATATTTGATTGGATATATTTTGGAGATGAGTCATGTGACATGGTATAACATGTACTGCCTCAATCTTTTTGTGGTCCACACAAGGCCGCAATAGGTCTTCTCAATTAATAGATATTGCGACTCGTATCCATTAAACTTTTTGCTTAGGTAATAAATTACTTGCTCTTTTCTCCCTGATTCGTCATGCTGTCCTAAACACAGTACCCATGGACCCTGGTCAAATCGTCAAATAAAGGATAAGGAGCCGCCTGGCGTAGGTGGCACCAAGATAGGGGGATTTAAGAGATACTCTTTTATTCTATCAAACACCTGTAGGCAAGTCTCATTCCATTCTCCGGGTTGGTTCTTGCATAATAATTAAAATATTGGTTCACAGGTGGCAGTTAGGTTTGCAAGAACCCTTGAAATTCTGTTTCCGTACTAGGGGTGGCATGTCACAAATTGCCTTAATTTTATCGGGGTCCACTTCTATTTCGCACTTACTGACAATGAATCCCAAAAGCTTCCTTGACATAGCCCCGAATACTCACATACTAGGATTTAATGGGAGTTTGTACTTCCATAGTCTTTCAAAGAACTTTCGCAACATAGCTACGTGACTTTCCCCTTCAATTGATTTAGCGACCATGCCATCCACATATACCTCTATTTCTTTATGCATCAAGTCATGGAATAGGACTACCATCACGCATTGATAGGTGGGTTCGGCGTTTTTAAGCCCAAAGGGCATTACCTTGTTGTAAAAGGTTCTCCATTGAGTGATGAAGGTGGTATTCTCTCTATCCTTGGGGTACATAGGGTTTTGATTATAGCCAGAGTATCCATCCATGACGGAATACCTGAAGTTTTTTGCTGTATTATCAACCAAAACATCAAAGTGAGGTAAAGGAAAGTCATCTTTCAGGCTAGCCCGCTTTAAGTCCCGATAATCGACACACATCCTTGCTCATCCATCCTTCTTTGGCACAGAGACTATGTTTGCAACCCATTGGGGGTATTTAGCAACTTCTAGGAAACTAGCATCCCATTGCTTCATTACTTTTTCTTCCTTGATTTTGAGGGACATCTCCAGGCTTATCCTTCTTAACTTCTGTTTCTTGGGTCCCACATTAGGGTGCAAAGGTATCTTATGGGCCGCAATTTCAGAATCTATCCCCGGCATATCTTGATTGGACCAAGCAAACACATCCATATATTCTCTAAACCAATCATTCCTTCCCTTTCTGGATTATAAACTATTTTAACTCCTTTTTATCATCATCAGTCCCCATATTAAATAGTGCCCAGGCGCTTCTGCTTTAGACTAAGATCTCCAAGGATTCATATTCCTTGGAAAGTGGGTAGAAAAGACACAAATATGAAAACACAGGATTTAAACAAGATTTTGGCACAAAAATTGAAATTGCTGTATTCATTTGATATTCAAAATAAAGTTCAAATCGTTAGTCATTACAAAACTCTTAAAATGATATTCAAAGTATTACTTTAATGACATAACATCTGATAACATTTCAAATTCCCAATTGTTAAGTGCTTCTCCTAGCTTGTCCAGCTGGATCCACATGACCTTCACTTGCCCTCGTTCCTCTTCACTCGCCATTATGACTGGGTCACCCGGTGTATTATCCCAATAGAAGCAGGAAATCTTTCTTGGATATGGGGTATTTTTGCTTTTGCTCTTGGCTTACCTTCCTTCCGTTGTGCCCCTTGAACCTCCATAGATAGCTCGTATCCTAACCCTAGTTGTCCTGGTTTTTCGGGCAACTCATCCAGCTCGGATGCCTTGCAGCTTGGCACCCAATCCTTTTCCTTTTTGATACCCACGATTCATCATGATCTTAGCCACTACTTGATTGACATCCTTGGTAGATTCTCCTATCCTCAATGGGTTTTGATCAGCTCCTTTCGCAAAAGTTCCCAGCTTCTAACACTTCCAGATCTTGATAAGAGCTGTCTATTACCTGTTCGACATTTTCAATATAGGGCACCATGCTTGGCTTGCTAATGATTATCTATTCTTCACCTTTTATAGTGATGAGCCTCCCTTTATTAATGTACTTGATCCTTTGATGCATGGTTAATGGGACTGCACTAGCTACATGAATCCAAGGTCTTCCTAGAAGTATCATATATGCAGCGTTGATGTCCATGACCTAGAACTTGACGGTAAATAAATTTGGACCTGTTTCCACTGGGAGTTCAATCTTTCCAATTACTTCCCTCCTTGTCCCATCGAAGGCTCTCAATACCATGTCATTATACTCGACACATTCAGGGCAGTGCCTCCATCAATGAGTACTTTCGTGATCACATATTCCTATCATTTCAAAGTAATGTGGAGGGCCTTGGGCGTTCCGGCCGAAGCAAGGTATATCTTGTCTTCAGAAAAGGTGATTAAGGTAGAGTTTTATTACCGCATTTATCATGTTCACCACATTTTTTGGGGTGATATCAGGTCGTACATAGGCTTCATCCAACACGTTCTGTAACGCTCTTTAGTGAGCCTCTATGTTCATTATTAGGGTCAAGATTGAGATTTGGGTCGGTGTTTTTCACAATTTATCGACCACATCAAACTCGCTCTGCTTCATAATTTTTAAAAACTCCTCCATTTCCTCTTGTCCTCCCTTCCTAGGGGCCTCCTTGAGGTTCTGGTTCAGAGTTCCTTCTACATCTTTCGAGTATGGTGACTGCTGTGAGTAATTCCCCCTACAATTTCTGAATGACCTTTTTCCATCATAGGCATTTCTTCTGATGTCTCATTGTCGTGAGCGCATTCTATTTTTAGCCGGTTCGCTTTGATACAGAAATGGAGATGACACATTGATAATGGCGGTTGGAATTTTGATAGGTACCGGTGTGGGTATGATGACCAAGGATCCTTTCGTTGTACTTCGGGTCACGATTGCTTTGGGCTGAGGTGAACTCCTTAACTTTGTAGATTGGCTTATTAACCACTAGGAAGGAGTTCCTCGGCTTCATGGAGTCAAACAATCCCTTGGTCCAGGCACCATCTTTCGTTGTGATGCACATATTCCCCTCAGTGAGTCATCGAGTTCTTTCAATGGTCAAAACTCCGAGCATCATCATTCTCTGCGCTAATTCTATGAACTGTTCACAGTCTTCAGTGTCGTGGCCCACTTCTCCTTATGAAACTTGTCCTCAAATCCAAGTCTTCATTATCATCTAAGTATGGCATCAAATCTCTTACATTGAATGTGACAGAAATATTGTAGTTTCTTGGTAAATCAACCTTGTAAGCATTGTCATTTATTTTCTCCAGAATCTTGAATGGACCTTCTGCCCTGGGCATAAGTTTTGACTTCCGTTTGTTGGGAAACCTCTCCTTCCGAAGATGAATCCAAACAAGATCATCTAGCATGAACAGAACTTGCTTCCTTTTCTTGTTTGCTGCGTTTTCGTAATCAGCATTCTTCTTTTCAATCTGCCGCTTCACATTTTCATGTAAAACTTTCACCATTTCAGCCTTTTTTCTTTCCATCAATGCACAATCTGTCACTTAATGGTAGCGGTACTAGATCAAGTAGGGTGATAGGATTAAACCCATAAACCACTTCAAAAGGAGAATATTTAGTAGTACCATGAACACTTCTATTATAGGCAAACTCAACAAATGGCAAGTATTCATCCCAATTTTTCAGATGCTTACCAACAATAGCTCTAAGTAAGGAAGAAAGTGTTCTATTTACTACCTCAATTTGCCGATCAATTTGAGGATGACAAGTTGTGCTGAAAAGTAATCTTGTCCCAAGCTTTTTTCACAATGTTTTCCAGAAATAACATAGAAATTTGGCATCTCGGTCTGACACAATACTCTTTGGAATACCATGTAATCTCACAATTTCCTGGAAGAACAAATCTGCTATATGAGAAGCATCATCAGTTTTGTGACAGGGAATAAAATGGGACATCTTCGAAAATCGATCTACCACCACCATAACAGAATCTTTGCCTCTTGGAGTTCTTGGTAATCCAAGCACAAAATCCATACTCAAATCAACCCATGGTTGATCAGGAACTGGTAATGGCATATACAAACATTGTGCAACCTCATTGCTTTTTGCTTTCTTGCAAATTGCACATCTTCCCACCACTCAATGCACATCTTTGATCATCCTTGGCCAAAAGAAATGTTCCTTAATCATCTCTAATGTCTTCTTTTCACCAAAGTGTCCTGCCAAACCTCTCGCATGAGCTTTTCTTACCAATAATTCTCTGACAGAGCAATTGGAAATACAAAGTTTGGAGCCCTTGAACAAAAATCCCTCATGCTTAAAGAAACCGTTAGTAGCACTTTTTTCACATGCCAAATATATAGTAGAAAAATCAGGATCTTCTTCATATTGGCCCTTCATTAACTTGAATCCCATCAACTTGACATTCATTAATGAGATTAAAGCATACCTTCAAGATAAGGCATCTGCAACTACATTCGCTGCTCCCTTTTTATATTTGATGACATAGGAAAAAGCCTCTAGAAACTCCACCCATTTAGCATGTCGCTTGTTTAACTTGGTTTGACCCTTCAAACATTTTAATGACTCATGGTCAGTATGAATAACAAACTCCTTGGGTAACAAGTAGTGTTCCCAATTTTTTAAAGCTCTAACCAATGCATAGAACTCTATGTCATAAGTTGAATAGTTCAGGGTTACCCCATTCAACTTTTTACTGAAATAAGCAACGGGATGCTTCTCTTGCATAAGAACTGCTCCAATTCCAATACCTGATGCATCACACTCAATCTCAAAAGTTTTAAAGAAATCAGGGAGTGCAAGAATTGGTGTTGAACACAACTTCTCTTTAATGATCTCAAAACTTCGTTGGGCCGCTGCACTCCACTTAAAGTTTCCGCTCCCTCTGATGCAATTAGTCAAGGGTGCTAGAATAGTATTGAAATTCTGCACAAATCTTCTATAAAAGGATGCTAATCCATAGAAACTTCTCACCTCAGAAATGTTTGTAGGAATAGGCCATTCCTTGATAGCTTCAACTTTCGTTGGATCAACTTCAACTCCATGTCGACTAATCACAAACCCAAGAAAAATAACTTGGTCTTGGCAGAATTGGCACTTTTTGAGATTGCCAATTAATTGTTCTTTTCACAATACTTCGAAGACCTTCCTCAGGTGCTCTCCATGCTCTTTCTGATCTTTGCTATAAATCAAAATGTCATCAAAATAAACCACAACGAAATCTCCAATAAAATTTCATAAGACATGATTCATTAAATGCATGAAGGTGCTTGGGGCATTTGACAAACCAAATGGCATGACCATCCATTCATACAACCCATGCTTCGTCTTGAAGGCTGTCTTCCACTCATCTCCTTCCTTCATTCGAATCTGATGATACCCGCTCTTGAGATCAATCTTAGAAAAGATTGTAGAGCCATGTAGTTCGTCAAGCATGTCATCAAGCCTAGGGATAGGATACCGATACTTCACTGTGATTTTGTTTATGGCCCGATTGTCTATGCACATCCTCATAGTTCCATCATTCTTTGGCACTAACAAAGCTGGTACTGAACAAGGGCTCATTGACTCTCTCACAAAGCCTTTCTCCAGTAACACATTTATTTGACGTTGTAACTCCTTGGCCTCATCTGGATTACACCGGTAGGCCAGTCAATTAGACAAAGCAGCACCTGGAATGAGATCAATTTGATGCTCAATCCCCCTAATTGGCGGTAATCCTTTTGGCATCTCATCTGGAAACAAGTCGGCGAATTCTTTTACGAACTTCTTAATCAGCGGTGGTATAGAACCTATCTCTGTTGGTATAGCTTCCTTCAGTATTAGCATCAATATTGGATTAGTTGAACGCAAAGCTCTCTTAACTTCTCCTTTTTCTTTTTCTTTGCTAGTTGATCTTGTAGAACTTGTTGAGGACTAAGAGGTGCTAGGACAATCTTCGCCCCATCCTTAGTAACAGAATACGTGTTTTTAAACCCATCATGAATGGCTTTACTATCATATTGCCAAGGTCTTCTCAGAAGCAAATGACCAGCATTCATTGGTACCACATCACATACGACTTCATCTTTGTACGACTTGCCAATAGAAAATGGTACCTAAACTTGTTTAGTGACTTGAATTTCTCCTTGGTCACTCAACCATTACAGCTTGTATGGACGAGGGTGCTTTGTGGTCTTCAAGTTTAATTTTTCCACTAATGTCGAAGCAACATTAGTACAGCTACCTCCATCAATAATGATACCACAAACCTTTCCTCCAATTGTACACCTAGTATGGAATATGTTCTCACGTTGATCATCTTCTACCTTGGCTTGTGAGTTCAAAATTCGTCAAACTACAAGTAACTCCCCTACATCTGGATACTCGATAATGCGCTCATCATCTTCTTGTTCAGTTTCTGTTTCATCTTCACTTTCAATTTCCCCTTGTGCTCCTTGAACAATCATCACTCTTCGATTTGGACATTCAGAAGCAATATGTCCAAAACCAAGACATTTGAAGCACTTAATTTCTCTGCTCCTCTTTGAGTTCTTTGCATTATTAACCTTGTCCTTTCCTCTAGATGTATCAACAATGTTGTTGGAGCTTGTCTTTTCTTGTCGCCGTTCATTCCACTTTGAGACATCTTTGGGAGTCGAAGAGGTTAAGTTTGTTCCCCTTAAACTAATAGATCGTGAGCTTCCTGGTTTAGTTACTCCTCTTCTACGTTATCTTTCTACCTTAACTGCAAGCTTGATTACATCATCAAGTGTTACCTAAGGTTGTAATTCCACCGCATCTGCAATTTCCGTATTCAAGCCTCCCAAGAACCTTGCAATAGATTGTTCCTGAAGCTCTTGTATTTCACATCGCATCATCAACATTTCAAACTCCTTAACATAGTCTTCAACACACATCGCCCCTTGACTAAGAGTTTGTAACCGGATATAGAGCTCCTGCTTGTAATAGTCAGGAACAAAGCGCTTTTGCATGAGTCTTTTCATAAGCCGCCAACTCTTGATCTCTTCTTCACCGTCTCTCCTTTGTTGCGATTTCAAATTCTCCCACCATAGATTTGCATAATCAATAAATTCAAGGGTAGCTAGTTTGCATTTCTTAACTTCTGAATAGTAGTGACACTCGAACACCTTCTCCACTCATTGCACCCACTCTAAGTACTCTTCTGGTGAGCTAGTACCTTTGAATGGTGGAATCTTCAATTTGATGTTGTTCCCCAAGTCACGCTGCTGCCTCCTTTGTCTATTTGCATCAGCTTCATCTTCCGTGTTCTCATCACGATCAGAATCAATGTAAGGTCGATGATTACATCGCTGTGGAGGTTGTTGAACAGTCAATCTTGTGATTGTCTACTCTAGACGAAGTAGTTGCTCCCTCATTTCTTGTTGATTTTGTTGTATGCCCATAATCTGAGCTTGTTCTAATGAAAGCCCTCTTGGAACATTGGTAGCATTGTTTTCAGCCATATCTCACTACAAAAGTTCTCCTCAAGTGTTTCTCTTTCTAACCAGAAAGTGTTTCTCTCTCTACCCCCTCTCAACCGGAGCTCTGATACCAAATTATATGCTTCAAGGAAGTTCAGATTGAACAATCCTTGAACACAAGTAAATAAGAAAAAAAAAAAAGATAGAACAACTAGCCATTTCGGATGATAAGTTTGCACGCTGCACTCAAGAATACTAGGTTTGATTCACCACATTCTAGAGGGAGAATGATAAGAATCGGGGATAATTTCGCCACTAAGTTTAGAAAACTTTGATAAGAAATTCGCATATAAGAGGCTAAGCCAATTTTCAAAGCATTCAAGGTTGCATTTCTCATTGATAACTTCCATATTTATAGCCAAGAACAACCCTTATGGCATAAGTCCAAGATTTATCTAATTCTCACCTAATTTGGGAAAACATGCATAGAAATTCACCTAACATAGACTTTTCATCTAATGTAGATCACCTAACTTATCTAACTTAGACTTTCAAAGAAATATAGCTCACCTAACTTAGACTTTAACCAATACTTATTTCAACTTTCATCACATGCATTCATTACATGCATAATTGACTTTTCATAATTTATTCATTATAACACATGATCAAATTGGCCCACTCGAACTTGGGCTCCATATAGAAATTGGGCTTGGATCCTAAATGGGCTGATTCTATTTTGAATTGTTGGACAATCATGGCTTGAATCTTCTTAGCCATAGAACATGTAATCGGCCCAGATGGAGCTCCTTGGCCTAAGTTAGTCTCTTGTTCAACTTGAGGCTCATCAGGGGCGATGTGTGTTGAAGACTATGTTAAGGAGTTTGAAATGTTGATGATGCGATGTGAGATACAAGAGCCTCAGGAACAGTCTATTGCAAGGTTCTTGGGAGGCTTGAATAAGGAAATTGCAGATGTGATGGAATTACAACCTTATGTAATACTTGAGGATGTAATTAAGCTTGCTGTTAAGGTAGAAAGACAACGTAGAAGAGGAGTAACTAAACCAGGAAGCTCATGATCTATTAGTTTCAGGAGAACAAACTTAACCTCTTCAACTCCCAAAGATGTCTCAAAGTGGAAAGAACCGCAACAAAAAAAGACAAGCTCCAACAACATTGTTGATACATCTAGAGGAAAGAACAAGGTTAATGATGCAAAGAACTCAAAAAGGAGCAGAGAAATTAAGTGCTTCAAATGTCTTGGTTTTGGACACATTGCTTCTGAATGTCCAAATTGAAGATTGATGATTGTTCGAGGAGCACAAGGGGAAATTGAAAGTGAAGATGAAACAAAAACTGAACAGGAAGATGACAAGCGCATTATCGAGTATCCAGAGGGGAGTTACTTGTAGTTCGATGAATTTTGAACTCACAAGCTAAGGTAGAAGATGACCAACGTGAGAACATATTCCACACTAGGTGATTGGTGGAAAGGTTTGTAGTATCATTATTGATGGAGGTAGCTGCAATGGTTGAGTGAACAAGGAGAAATTCAAGTCACTAAACAAGTTCAAGTACCATTTTCTATTGGCAAGTCATACAAAGATGAAGTCGTACGTGATGTGGTACCAATGAACCCCGGTCATTTGCTTCTGGGAAAACCTTGGCAATATGATAGTAGAGCCCTTCATGATGGGTTCAAAAACATATATTCTGTTACCAAGGATAGGACAAAGATTGTCTTAGCACTTCTTAGTCCTCAACAAGTTCTACAAGATTAACTAGCAAAGAAAAAGAAAAAGGAGAACTTATTTGCAACTAAAAGAGAAGTTGAGAGAGCTTTGCATTCAACTAATCCAATATTGATGCTAATAGTGAAGGAAGCTATGCCAACATAGGTAGGTTCTATACCTTTGCTGATTGAAAAGTTAGTAAAAGAATTCGCTAACTTGTTTCCAGATGAGATGTCGAAAGGATTACTGCCAATTAGAAGGATTGAGCCTTAAATTGATCTCATTCCAGATGCTACTTTGCCTAATAGACTGGCCTACCGGTGTAATCCAGATGAGGCCAAGGAGTTACAACGTCAAGTAAATGAGTTACTGGAAAAAGACTTTATGAGAGAGTCAATGAGCCTTTGTTCAGTATCAGCTTTGTTAGTGCCAAAGAAGGATGGAACTATGAGGATGTGCGTAGACAGTCAGACCATAGAAAAAATCACAGTGAAGTATCGTTATCCTATCCCTAGGCTTGATGACATGCTTGATTGATCTCAGGAGCGGGTATCATCAAATTCGAATGAAGGAAGGAGATGAGTGGAAAACAGCCTTCAAGACGAAGCATGGGTTGTATGAATGGATGGTCATGCCATTGGGTTTGTCAAATGCCCCAAGCACCTTCATGCGTTTAATGAATCATGTTTTATGGAATTTTATTGGAGATTTTGTTGTGGTTTATTTTGATGACATTTTGATTTATAGCAAATATCAGGAAGGGTATGGAGAGCACCTGAGAAGGGTCTTTGAGGTATTGCGAAAAGAACAATTGATTGGCAATCTCAAAAAATGCCAATTCTGCCAAGACCGAGTTATTTTTCTTGGGTTTGTGATTAGTCAGCATGGAGTTGAAGTTGATCCGAAGAAAGTTCAAGCTATCAAGGAATAGCCTATTCCTACAAACATTTCTGAGGTGAGAAGTTTCCATAGATTAGCATCCTTTTATAGAATATTTGTGCAGAATTTAGTACTATTCTAACACCCTTGACTGATTGCATCAAAGGAAGTGGTGACTTTAAGTGGAGTGCGGCAGCCCAACAAAGTTTTGAGATCATTAGAGAGAAGTTGTGTTCAACACCAATTCTTGCACTCCCTGATTTCTCTAAAACTTTTGAGATTGAGTGTGATGCATCAAGTATCGGAATTGAAGTAGTTCTTATGCAAGAGAAGCATCCCGTTGCTTATTTCAATGAGAAGTTGAATGGGGCAACTCTGAACTATTCAACTAACGACAAAGAGTTCTATGCATTGATCAGAGCCTTACAAAATTGGGAACACTACTTGTTACCCAAGGAGTTTGTTATTCATACCGACCATGAGTCATTGAAATATTTGAAGGGTCAAACCAAGTTAAACAAGCGACATGCTAAATGGGTGGAGTTTCTGGAGGCTTTTTCCTACGTGATCAAATAAAAAAAGGGAGCAGCGAATGTGGTTGCATATGCCTTTCGAAGGTATGCTTTAATCTCATTAATGAATGCCAAGTTGATGGGATTCGACTTAATGAAGGGCCAATATGTAGAAGATCCTGATTTTTCTACTATATATTTGGCATGTGAAAAAAGTGCTACTAACGGTTTCTATAAGCATAAGGGATTCTTGTTTAAAGGTTCCAAACTTTGTATACCCAATTGCTCTGTCAAAAAATTATTAGTAAGAGAAGCTCATGGGGGAGGTTTGGCAAGACGCTTTGGTGAAAAGAAGACATTAGAGATAATTAAGGAACACTTCTTTTGGCCAAGGATGATCAAAGATGTGCATCGAGTGGTGGGAAGATGTGCAACTTACAAGAAAGCAAAAAGCAAGGACGCTGCACATGGTTTGTATATGCCATTACCAGTTCCTGATCAACCATGGGTTGATTTGAGTATGGATTTTGTACTTGGGTTACCAAGAACTCCAAGGGGCAAGGATTCTGTTATGGTGGTGGTCGATCGATTTTCAAAGATGTCCCATTTTATTCCCTGTCACAAAACTGATGATGCTTCTCATATAGCAAATTTGAACTTCCAGGAAATTGTGAGATTACATAGTATTTCAAAGAGCATTGTGTTAGACTAAGATGCTAAGTTTCTAAGTTATTTATAGAAAACACTGTGGAAAAAGCTTGGGACAAGATTACTTTTCAGCACAACTTATCATCCTCAAACTGATAGGCAAACTGAGGTAGTCAATAGAACACTTTCTTCCTTACCTAAGCTATTGTTGGTAAGCATATAAAAAATTGCTTGCCGTTTGTTGAGTTTACCTACAATAGAAGTGTGAATGGTACTACTAAATATTCTCCTTTTGAAGTGGTTTATGAGTTTAATCCTATCACACCGCTTGATCTAGTACTGCTACCATCAAGTGACAGATTGTGCATCGATGGAGAGAAAAAGGCTGAAATGGTAAAAGCTCTGCATGAAAATGTGAAGCGGCGGATTGAAAAGAAGAATACCACTTATGAAAAAGCAGCAAACAAGGGAAGCAAGTTCAGTTCATGACAGGTGATTTTGTTTGGATTCATCTTCGAAAGGAGAGGTTTCCCAACAAACGGAAGTCAAAACTTATGCCCAGGGCAGAAGGTCCATTCAAGATTCTGGAAAAAATAAATAATAATGCTTACAAGGTTGATTTACTAGGAAACTACAATATTTCTGTCACATTCAATGTAAGAGATTTGACGCCGTACTTAGATAATAATGAAGACTTGAATTTGAGGACAAATCCTTTTGAACCCGGAGAGAATGATGAGTCTCAAGTTGAACACAAGGTTAACTTAGGCCAAGGAGCTCCATCTGGGCCGATTACACATTCTATGGCCAAGAAGATTCAGGCCAAGGTTGTCCAGCAATTCAAAATGGAATAAGCCCATTTAAGATCCAAGCCCAATTTCTATATGGAGCCCATGTTCGAGTGGGCCAATTTGATCATGTGCTATAAGAAATAAATTGTAAAAAGTCAATTATGCATGTGATAAATGCATGTGATGAAAGTTGAAATAAGTATTGGTTAAAGTCTAAGTTAGATAAGTTAGATAATCTACATCAAATGAAAAGTCTATGTTAGGTGGATTTCTATGTATGTTTTTCCAAATTATGTGAGAATTAGATAAATCTTTGACTTATGCCATAAGGGTTGTTCTTGGCTATAAATATAGAAGTTATCAATGAGAAATGCAACCTTCAATGCTTTGAAAATTGGTTTAGCCTCTTATATGCGAATTGCTTATCTAAGTTCTCTAAACTTAGTGACGAAATTATCCCCGATTCTAATCACTCTCCCTCTTCTATTCTAGAGTGTGGCGAATCAAACCTAATATTCTTGAGTGTAGCGTGCAAACTTATCATTCAAGATTGCTAGTTGTTCTATCTTTTCTTCTTTTCATTTACTTGTGTTTAGGGATTGTTCAATTTGAACTTCCTTGAAGCATATCAGTTCCGCTGCCCATCTTGAGTGGAGGTATAGTCAGTGTCTTTCATGCTTTTATATCATTGCCGCATGGTGCATGACACATCTATCAAGTTTTTCAAGTTGAGATCTTCCCCATCTATCATGGACACTTGCCTCCCTTTATCGTGATTTGGCAAGGGGTTGGTGACAATGTTGGGGTCTTTACCCATCTTTATACCAATATGATTGTTGTCTAATAATGCCAAAACATGCTTCCTGAAGGCATTATACTTGTCAATGTTGTGCCCCGTAGCTCCCATATGATTCTCATAAGTAGCATTGGAGCCATACCATCCTAGGAATGGTGGCTGAAGTGGTTTAAAAGGCTTAGGGCCCATGAGCTTTTTGGCCACCAAATCGTGGGAGAACTCCAATCAACTGACATTGAAGTTAGGTAATGGCCTATCATTGCGAGACTGTTACATAGGACTAAGTCCTCTGTTTTGGGCTGTCATTTGTTGCAGTCCAAGATGGAATTGCGGCGGTGTTAGATAACTCATATGACTACTTATGGCTGGGCCTCGCGGTTGGTAAGACAGCTAGGTTTGGACCGTGAAATGGCACTTGGGGATATTGACTATGCGTGGGGCGAGGATGTTGGTATGTAGATGTGACTAACATCCCCAAGGTTATGAAGAATCTAAAACTCCTAGATGTGCTATGGCAAGAATATGAAATGGAATGAACCCCCAACCTGTTAAACTCCTAAATGATATATGCAAACGAAAATACAAATAATAGGTTGATTAGAAACAAAAATAAATTCACCTCAAGAAATCATCTTGCTAAGAATTAATTCTTGTTGTGATAGATGAAGATAAGCTATCCTCTCCTACAGACTGTTTTGGTGCAGTATGACTTTAGATGATAATGTGAATCTCCACTACTATCATACTTGGTGAACTCATGCACTTTAAATTTTTTAGGGATGGGTACCTCCAGGGCTAAACATAACTTCTCCAATTCAACAGACTTCCAGTTAGTCAGCCCCTGTAGAGCCCGTAGCCTATCCTTAACCTCTACTATATATCTTCTTCCCAATCTTTCTTCTCGCTGTCCTCTTTCACCTTGAGGCCAGTATTAGAGACAGGCTGAGTAGAAACAGTGAACCAGACAACCGGTTCCCCTCCTAGAAGGTCATAGTTGAAAACGCCCCCTACTTTCAGTCCTGATACCCCTATCTTTCCGCCCCTGA
Organism: Delonix regia; assembly: GCA_037074485.1. Lineage (NCBI taxonomy): Eukaryota > Viridiplantae > Streptophyta > Magnoliopsida > Fabales > Fabaceae > Delonix > Delonix regia. Next base: position 14,001,241 of record CM073459.1, read on the forward strand.
AATCAAGGGATCTGGTGGTCAACTTACTGCGGCAGGTCTCTATGTCAGTTCTGGTTCTCCGATGGCAGAAGAACTACCCGATGTTACTCCCGGTATTTCAATGCTTGTATTAGCCCGCCATGGTCCACATTAGTGGGATTAAGTGAAACGTTATTCACAGCCACACTTGAGCTCATATTCTTCAATAGCTTCATCATTTCTAACATTTGAGACTGTGTTGTACCCATTTGATCCTTCAAGGCTCCCACTTCGGCTTCTAACTGTTGCTCAGACTCTGATCGGCTATTTTCGGCAGCCATAGCTCTAACTCGTGCCCGGGTTAAATACGTTCTGCTTGATGGCTGAGCTTGGTTAGATGAATTCTTCTCCCCTCGAGCAATATTGGCTTCTTACCTGTTTTGAAAAAAAAAATAACAGACCTTAATAATAAAACAGTTACCTAGATTTACGATTTGTCAGTATGTCAACTTGGTATAACGGTACAAGAACCTCAGACCCTTGAATCTTTGAGGGTACGTATTGTATCACTCAATGAATCAAAGTTAACGGCCAACGCAAGGAACGTTTAACATCCACATGCACAGGTCTATTTTGCACCACACAACCTATTCATTCCTTGCATGATTTATGATATTCCACATACACAGTAATGAACATATTCAATAGTCAAAAGAAGAAAATGTGCATTTTACTAAAACAAAATGTTTAATTACATCACTTGATTTTGAAGTTATACATCAATAATGACCCAGCCTACAAGTTTACAAAATATTGAAGTTGTCTTCATCTCATTCATCTAGAATTTCATCAACATCTTCAGATCTTCCATAAGGTTATGACACAAAGTGAAAAACTCAACTATAGCTGCAGGAGTCTTCATGGGGATGGCGTGCCCTTTAGCTTGTCTATATGCATAGGTGAATTCAGGAATGACATCATTGGCGAATAGAATCATCCTTCTGAAGTGCACTAGGTACATTTCTTTCTCGATCACTTGCTCGTCATGGCAAGTCACCCACAATTGAGTCTTTTTAGCTTGATGGTTGAGCTGTTCAATTAAGTTTTGTACTGCTATCGCATTATTACTCTTAACACTGGTCACCTCCTTCGTCTTTTCTTCTAGCCGTTTGACGAGTATATTAATTTCTCATTGGAGGTCCTTAGGAGACTTGAGTTCTGCCACCCGCGTCATCATGGCGTCATTTTGTTTAACAGCCTTTAACAATCGGGTTTGATACTTGAGGACTTTTTTGTTGCTTTCTTCAGCTAGTTTTTGAATCCTCCTTACGGTGTTTTTTAATTTGTCGTTTTCCTCCTTCAATCTTTTCAACTCGATGTTTGTCTCTGACTCTCATCTCCTTTTTGCTCTCTCCAGGTGCCTTTTGTTTATTAACTCTTTTAGGTTTTGCAACTCCACCTTTTTACCTTCTAATTGTCTATCTAGACATTCCTTAACCTCCTGTAGGTCGTTACTCAATAAGGGGTTACGAGGTCCCAGGGGTGGATAGGTCCCATCGGTCCCTCCTTGAGCCAAGTCTCATATCCTTCCGTGGTTGCTACAGCGTGCTTCCCTAACCCGAACCTCCCCTTACACACTATATGGCTTCATGCATCCTTTATCTTATGAATCATTTTCACCTTCAGTGGATCACCATAATAGAAACTGACTCTTCACACAGCCTCTTCAGACAGGATGTCTTGTTTGTATACAAATTGGCAATGCGCGACTGCAGGGTTATAATTAATGCATCATTGGGCACCCATAAGGGGAATGTTAGGGAAATTTCTATAGCAATAAATGATATCCTCGCTTTTCCACCAAGAGAGCTTCCACCAGATGGTGGTATCTTCAAGTTCTTCTATTTTTTTGATCCACTTGTTGCGGTTCATTTTTGCTTGTAGCGGAATTGATCCTTCGTAATGTGGATAATCTTGAATCGGGTGTGGATGGTGTCAAATCTCGTACTGAGCTGATATTCTTTGCCATAAACATGATTGACCCACCATATATTCAACAGCGGCAGACAACATTTCAACTTTCCTCTCTTTTCTCTTTGGCAGAAACCTAGTGTCAGAAATGTCTCCTTTAGAAGCGCTGGTACTGGATTCATACAGTGATTTTCCACCATCCACAAGACACTTACTGTTGCCAAATCAACTATTCCCACTGCCGATGGGAATAATACTAACCCATATACTGTCAGGGCGAGGACTCTCCTGAAAGTAACCCAATTTCCCTTCTCGGCTAATGTCCAACCTTTCTCTAAATATCTCCTGGATAAATCCTCTGTTGCCATAGAGCGGCATAACTGTACTTATGTAGGTTCTTCCCCTAGAATTTCGGCTACCATGTGCTTGGAAGGGAGATATCCAGAGTACAAGTAGACAGGAGTGTCTCTAGTAACAAACATTTTCATCAAGCCCCTATACTCTTCTAACGTGGGTGCAAGATGGAAGGTTAAATATTTTAATGAATTGTCCCAATGTTGGGCTAAGGCAACAAGCACATCGGGCTGGATAGGTACTGATAATAAATCCAAGATGTCTCCATAATCCTTTTGAAAATGGCGGAGCTGCTCCCCTCTGAGTTTCCCACTCGTAATTATTAAACTCTCAACTGATTCAGCTTCTACCTTGACTTTAACTCTCTTTCCAGTTATTCCTGTTAAACTTGTGTCTTGAGGTTGTGTGGCATTTGACGATCCCTTCATATCTTTATGCCAATCAGTGAAAATAACAATCATACTGTAACAAGTCCATTGATTAGAAACAAAATGAAATGGCCACATAATCTATTACTTGACACTTTATTCACTATTAATCGCCAAGAGCCTTATTGATTCATCGGGAAGAATAAATGTAACTCTCAACCCAAGGAGAAGTAGGTCCTTATGTGGGCAAGGCTTAAATAAGTGAACCAAATAATCCATTGATATATTGTTTTCACAAAAAATTATTGATTTTCAAAGGTTCCCAATTCCATTGAGAACCACATAAAAAAATTAAATAAAAATATGCCCCCTTGGTGTCCTAACTCAGGTTAACCCTAAGTGAGGGAATGGTACCCTAATGATGCGGAACCCCAAGGTTATGAAGAACCTGAAACTCCTAGAACATACACTATGGGAAGAACATAATATGAAAAGAATCCCCCATCTATTGAACCTCTAAATGACAGATGCAAATGAAAACACAAATAATAGGTTAATTAGAAACAATAATAAATTCACCTCAAGAGACCACCTTGGTAAGAATTAATTTTTGTTGAAATAGAGGAAAACAAGCTATCCTTTCCTAGAGAACTCTTCCCTCTTATTATATGAATTATTGTTATGTTAATTTTAAATTTTCTTTAATTTATCATTTACTGAATATTAAATCTATTAGATATTGGTGATTAATAATTTGTTAAATATATTATATTAATGCATATTATATCAAAAAAACATTTAGTAAATATATATTTACTATTATACAAGAAATATATATATATATTATATTAAGTGCAATTTAACAGCCCTAACAACAATCAACAAAAACCATCATGAAGTCAAGGAACATAATATATGAAAATATATTTGATATCATATATTAGTAGATGAAATAGATACTAAATATTAGTAAAAAAATAAATATATTGAATCAGATATATAAAATATATATTAACCGATATTATTATATAATAATTGTGATATTAAATTTATAAATATTTAATATATATTTATTGTTATATTTTATGAAAAATTATTATATTATATATGTCTTATAGGATAAATTTATATATAATATATATCCAATTAATATATTGAATTTATATTTTTCGTTATTTAGTTCTTATGTCATTGAATATATTCATTTATTATTTAATTACTAATGTATATTTAATTATTATATTTATTAAATTTTAAACATTTGAATATAAAAATAGAATTCAATATTCAATAGAAATAAAATAATCTAATAGTCTCAAGTTATTATTAGGGAATATTAATTATTATTAATTTATTATTAATAATTATTAATATTAATATGTAATACTAGTTCACTTATATTTATTTTTAATATTTATTTAGTTAATATAATAATTTAAATATTATTGACATTCAACTTAATAAATAATTTAATAAATATGTATTTTAATAATTTAATATAATAAATCAATATATATATATATATATATCTTTATTATACAGATCAATCCTATATATATTATTATTAGATTGACTAATGTACATCATTAAACCCTCATTTTTGTACTTTGTAACTCCTCTACAATTTAATTGTGACAAATTAATTCCTTCCAAATTTAAATTTGTACAAAATCAATTCCCCAATTTGTAGAAATGAGGGATTGATTTTGTATAAAATAAGATTTTGAAGGACTAATTCATCACACTTTCTTGTATAGGATCAAATTGTCACAAAGTGTAAAGGTGGAAAACCAATTATGTACTTCTCTCTTATTATGTTAATTTTAAATTATTTTAATGTATAATTTACTAACTATTAAATCTATTAAATATTGCTAATTAATAATTTGTTAAACATATATGATATTAATACATATTATGTTAAATATATATAATTTTCTAATATACATAAAATATATATTATGGTCAAAGAATGACCATCACTAGGACTTGTAGTCACGAATTATTAATTCATATCATTATTATACTGATTATTACTATATTTATTACTATTATATAGACATTAGTACACAATTAAACAATCACTTTTGCACTTTGTAAGTCCCCCATAATTTAATTGTGACAGATTAGTTCCTCACAAATTTAAATTCATACATAATTAGTAATTCCATTTGTAGTAACAAGAAATAAATTTTGTCTAAAATAAGATTTTTGATAGACTATCACAGTTTCTTGTGAGGGACCAAATTGTCACAAAGTATAAAAGTAGAAGACCAATTTGGTACTTCCATCTTATTATATGTATTATTATTATGTTAATTTCAAATTTTTTAAATTTATAATTTAATACAAATTAAATTTATTAAATATTGCCAATTAATAATTTGTTAAATATATATTTTATTAATACATATTATATCAAATAAAATTTATTAAATATATATAATTTACTAATATATATGAAATATATAAATTATATTAATTAAAATTTCATAGGCCAAACAACGATCTTAAGTGACCGTCTTGAGGACTTGTCGTCATAATGGTCAACAGGAATCATCATGAAGTCAGGGAACATAATATATAAAAATATATGTGGATATCATATATTAATATATGAAATATTACTAAAAAAATATAAATATGTTAAAAATATATAAAATATATATTAATAGATATTATTATATAGTAATTGTGATATTAAATGTATAAATATTTAATATAATTATTGTTATATTTTTATGTGAATTTATTCTACTATATATTTCTTATATGTTAAATTTATATATAATATATATCCAATTAATATATTTGATTTACATTTTTTATAATTTTGTTATTAATTTAATGATTATATTTATCTATTATTTGATTACTAATGTATATTTAATTATAAACATATGAATATTAAAAAAGAAATTCGATATTCAATAGAAATAAGCTATTCTAATATTCTCTAGTTATTATTATAGAATATTAATTATTATTATCGAATATATTACTTATTTAACTATTAATTATTAACTATTGATATTGATTTATAATACTATTTTATTGTATAAATTAGTTTATATATTTAATTATTATATTAATTTAAATATTATTGGCATTGAATTTATTAAATATATATTTTATTAATTTAATATAATAAATAAATAATATATTAAATATATATCATTATTATACAGATTATTATTATATAGACAAAAGTATGTAATTAAACAATCACTCTTGCACTTTGTTACTACCCCATAATTTAATTGTGACAAATTAATTTCTCATAAACTTTAATTTGTACATGATCAATCACTCCATTTGTAGTAACGAGGAACAGATTTTACATAAAAAAAGAAAAAAAAATTTTTAAGGGACTAATTTGTTACAGTTACTTGTGAGAGACCAAATTGTCACAAAATGTAAAGATAGAGGACTAATTTAGTATTTCCCTCTTACTATATATATTATTATTATGTTAATTTATAATTTATTGAAAAGTAAATCTATTAAATATTACTGATTAATAAATTGATAAATATATGTTATTTTAATACATCTTATATTAAATATAATTTATTAAGCATATATAATTTACTAATATACATAAAATATATAATATATTAAGTATAATTTAACAGCTCCAACGATAGGTCGTAAGTGATCATCCTTAGGGTTTTTAATGGATAATCAAACAATGTTCGTCATTAGGGCATGCAGTCGCGATGGTTAATATGGTTCGTCCTAAAGTCATGGAACATAATCTATATTAACCAATATTTATTATATAATAATTGTGATATTAAATATATATATATATATATATATATATTTTTAGATATATATTTATTGTTATTTTTTATGTAAATTTAATCTATTATATATTTCTTAAATGATAAATTTATATTTTTTATTATTCAGTTATCAATTTAATGAATATATTTATTGATTATTACTATATTATTATTATTATTATATAAAGAAAAGTACGCAATTAAACCCTCACTTTTGCACTTCATGACTCTCCTACAATTTAACTGTCACAAATTAGTCCCTCCTAAATTTAAATTTATACAAAATTAGTCCCCCAATTCATAGTGATGAGGAATTGATTTTGTATGAAATAAGATTTTTGCGGAACTAATTTGTCATAGTTTCTTGTAAGGAACTAAATTGTCACAAAGTATTATTATATGTATTATTATTATTATTATTATTATTATGTTAATTTTTTAATTTATAATTTACTAAATATTAAATCTATAAAATATTGGTTATTAATAATTTGTTAAATAATGCCTATGACAATCAAAGAATGACCATTGCTAGGGCTTGTCGTGACGACGATCAACAAGGACCATCCTGAAGTCACAGAACATACTATATAAAAATATAATTAGATATCATATATTAATATATGAAATATACATTAAATATTAGTAAAAAAATATAAATATATTAAAATATATATATATATATATAATATATATTAACTGATATTATTATATAATAATTAAGATACTGAAAGTATAAATATTTCATATATATTTATTGTTATTTTTTGTGTAAATTAATTATATTAAATACGTCTTATATGGTAAATTTATATCCAATTAATATATTTAATTTATATCATTGTTTATTCAGTTTTTAATTTAATGAATATATTTATTTGTTATCTAATTAATAATGTGTATTTCAATATTATATTTATTTAATTATATACTATGAACATAAAAATAGAATTTCAATATTGAATAGAAATAAAATATTCTAATATTCTCTAATTATTATTAAGGAATGTTAACTATTGTTAACTTGATATTATAAATTATTAATATTAATTTATAATACTAATTTAATTGTATTAATTTTTAATATGTATTAAGTTATTATATTAATTTAACTATGATAGACATTCAATTTAATAAATATATATTTCAATAATTCAATATAATAGATAATTTATTAAATATATATCATTATTATACAGATTATTACTATATATATATATATATTATATTAATATTATATAGACAAAAGTTCGCTATTAAACAATGTTCGTCATTAGGGCATGCAGTCGCGATGGTCAATAAGGGCCATCTTGAAGTCATGGAACATAATTTATATTAACTGATATTATTATATAATAATTGTGATATTAAATATATATAAATATGTAGATATATACTTATTGTTATTTTTTTTATGTAAATTTAATCTATTATATATTTCTTAAATGATAAATTTATATATATAATATATATCCAATTGATACATTTAATTTATATTTTTATTATTCAGTTATCAATTTAATGAATATATTTATTGATTATTACTATATTATTATTATATAAAGAAAAGTATGTAATTAAACCTTCACTTTTGCACTTCATGACTCCCTTACAATTTAACTATCACAAATTAGTTTCTCGTAAATTTAAATTTATACAAAATTAGCCCCCCAATTTATAGTGATAAGGAATTGATTTTGTATGAAATAAGATTTTTGCGGAACTAATTTGTCATAGTTTCTTGTAAGAAACCAAATTGTCACAAAGTGTAAAGGTGGAGGGCCAATTTGGCACTTCCCAATTATTATATGTATTATTATTTTTTTTATTTTAATTTTTTAAATATTAAATCTATAAAACATTGGTTATTAATAATTTGTTAAAAATTGCCTATAACGATCAAAGAATGACCATTGCTAGGACTTGTTGTCATGACAGTCAACAAGGACCCTCCTAAAGTCACAAAACATACAATATAAAAATATATTTAGATATCATATATTAATATATGAAATATACATTAAATATTAGTAAAAAATATAAATATATTAAAACAAATATATAAAATATATATTAACTGATATTATTATATAATAATTGAGATACTGAATGTATAAATATTTCATATATATTTATTGTTATTTTTTGTGTAAATTAATTATATTAAATATGTCTTATTTGGTAAATTTATATCCAATTTATATCATTGATTATTCAGTTTTTAATTTAATGAATATATTTATTTGTTATCTAATTAATAACGTGTATTTCAATATTATATTTATTTAATTATATACTATGAACATAAAAATAGAAGTTCAATATTCAATAGAAATAAAATATTCTAATATTCTCTAATTATTATTAAGGAATGTTAACTATTGTTAACTTGTTATTATTAATTATTAATATTAATTTATAATATTAATTTAATTGTATTAATTTTTAATATGTATTAAGTTATTATACTAATTTAACTATGATAGACATTCAATTTAATAAATATATATATTTCAATAATTTAATATAATAGATAATTTATTAAATATATATCATTATTAAATATATATATATATATATATATTATTAATATTATATAGACAAAAGTTCACAATTAAACAATCACTTTCGCACTTTAAGACTCCTTTGCAATTTAATTGTGACAAATTAACTTTTCACAAATTAAAATTTGTACAAAAGCAGTCACTCTATTTGTAGAAATAAAGGATTGATTTTGCATGAAATATAATTTTTGCGAGACTAATTTGTCACAATTCCTTGCGAGGGACTAAATTATCGCAATATGTAAAGGTGGAGGACCAATTTGGTACTTCCCTGTTATTATATGTATTTTTTTTATGGTAGTTTTAAATTGTTTTTATATTTATAATTTACTAATATTAAATCTATTGAATATTGCTGGTTAATAATTTGTTAAATATATATAATTTACTAATATACATGAAATATACATATATATATATATATATATATTTATATTTATATTTATTAATTTGTTATAATTTGTACAAAATTGTCAAAAAGTGTAAAGTTATAAGACCAATTTGGTACTTTCCTCTTAATATATGTATTATTATTGTGTTAATTTTAAATGATTTATAATTTATAATTTACCAAATATTAAATAATTAAATATTACTGTTCAATAATTTGTTAAATATTTTTTATACTAAATATGATTTATTAAATATAAATAGTTTACTAATTTGCATGAACTATATATACTGTTATTATATAGACAAAAGTATGTAATTAAATCCTCACTTTTGTACTTTGTGAGTCTATCAGAATTTAATTATGATAAATTAGTTCCTCACAATTTTAAATTTATACAAAATTAGTCCCTCCATTTGTTGTAATGAGGGATTAATTTTACATTAAATAAAATTTTTGACAAACTAATTTAGCACAGTTCCTTGTGAAGGACCAAATTGTTACAATTTGTAAAGGTGGAGGACCAATTTAGTATTTCTCTCTTATTATATGTGTTATAATTTATGTTAATTTTAAAATATTTTTTTATTTATAGTTTAAAAATATTAAACTTATTATATGTTGTTGATTAATAATTTATTAAATATATATAATGCTAACACATATTATAAGAAACATAACTTATTAAACATATATAATTTACTAATATACATGAAATATATATATATTACACTAATTATACATTAACAGCCCTAACAAGGGTCATAAGTTAAAGAATATAATATATAAAAATATATTTAAATATCATATATTAATATATGAAATATATATTAAATATTATTAAAAAAATATATAAATATATTTAAATACATATATATATATATATATATATATAATATTAGCTGATATTATTATATACTTCTTGTGATATTAAATATATAAATATTTAATACATATTTATTGCTATATTTTTATAGAAATTTATTCATATTATATGTTTATTATATCATATTTCATATTTCTTATATGATAAATTTATATGTAATATATATCCAATTAATATATTTAACTTATATTTTTGTTTATTTAGTTATTAATTTAATGAATATATTCATATATTATTTAATTACTAATGTATATTTAATTAATTTATTTTTTAAATAAATAAATATGCCAATAGAAAAATAGAAATTCAATATTCAACAGAAATAAAATACTTTAATATTCTCTATTATTATCACGAAATATTAATTATTGTTATTGAATGTATTAGTTATTTAATGATTAATTTATTATTACATATTAATATTCATTTATAACACTAATTTAATTACATTAATTTATAATATTATTTAATTATTATATTAATTTAAATATTATAGACATTGAATTTGATAAATAATTTAATAAATATATATTTTAATAATTTAACATAATAAATGAATAATTTTTCAAATATGTATCATTATTACACAGACTTGAGGGACTAATTTGTCACAGTTTATTATAAGGGTCCAAATTGTCAAATACTGGGAAGACACAAAGTGCAAATGTGAGGCATTCATTTCATACTTTTGTCCATGAACTAATAATATATAAAGTAATAGTCTATATGACAATGATACATATTGGATAAATTATTTTTATATTTAATCTATTGAATTACTAAAATATATATTTGTTATATTCGATGACAATAATATTTACATTAATAAAATCATATAATACACGTTATAATGAAATTTACAAATTAAAATTAATAATTGATAATAAATTAACCATTGAGTAACTAATACATTATGTTATAGAAATTAAGATTCCACAATAATAATTAGAGAATATTAGAATACTTTAGTATTAAAGAATAATGAATTTCTATATTTATATTCTTATCTTTAGAATCAAATAATCAATAAATATATTCAATAAAATCATAGCGGAACAATCAGCAATATAAATTAATACTTTAGTTGGATGTATATTTCATGCAAAATACTAATCTATTTATATTTAATAAATCATATTTAATGTAATAAATATTTAACAAATTATTAATCAGCAATATTTAATATATTTAATATTCAATTAATTATAAATTAAAAATAATTTATAATTTTTGTAATAATAATAATACATAAAACAATAGGGAAGTACAAAATTGGTACTCCAACTATACACTTTGTGGCAAATTGGCCCACCGCAATGAATTGTGACAAATTAGACCCTACAATTGGAGGGACTGATCTTGGAGAAAATTAAATTTGGGAGGGACTAATACGTCACAATTAAATTTTGGAGAGTCACAAAGTGCAAATGAGAGGCTTTAATTCTGTACTTTTGTCCATTAACTAATAATATATATGGTAATAGTCTGTATGACTTGATACATATTGGATAAATTATTTATATATTTAATCCATTAAATTAATAAAATATATATTTATTATATTCGATGACTATAATATTTAGATTAATAAAATTATATAATACACATTATAATGAAATTTACAAATTAAAATTAATAATTAATAATAAATTAACCATTGAATAACTAATACAGTATGTAACGGTAATTAACATTCCGCAATAATAATTAGAAAATATTAGAATATTTTATTTTTATTTAATACTGAATTTCTATCTTTATATTCTTATGTTTATAATCAAATATTCAAAAAATATATTGAATAAAATCATAACTGAATAATCAGCAATATAAATTAATACTTTAGTTGGATGTATAATTCATGCAAAATAATAAACTATTTATATTTAATACATCATATTTAATGTAATAAATATTTAACAAATTTAATAATCAGCAATATTTAATATATTCAATATTCAATAAATTATAAATTAAAAATAATTTATAATTATCGTAATAATAATCATACATAGAACAAGAGGGAAGTACAAAATTGGTACTCCAGCTTTACCTTTTGTGACAATTTGGCCCATCGCAATGAATTGTGACAAATTAGTGCCTCATTACTACAATTGGAGGGACTAATTCGTCACAATTAAATTTTGGGAGATCACAAAGTGCAAATGTGATGTTTTAATTCTGTACTTTTGTTTATAAACTAATAATATATATAGTAATAGTCTGTATGATAAATTATTTATTAACTGTATTATATTATTAAAATATATGTTTATTAAATTCAAAGTCTATAATATTTAAATTAATATAATAATTACATACATGTTATAAATTAACGTAATTAGATTAGTATTATGAATTATTATTAATATGTTAGTGTCGTAACCGACCTTTCGGCGGAATAGGTAAAAAGTTATTTAAATTCATTTCCAAAATGATTCTTGAAAACCAATTTTTTGGGAGTCACCACCAAAATTTTGAACGAAAAATTTTGGACAAGAAATTTAAAACAAAAAGAAAGGGCAAAACAGTCCACAAAATCATATATAAGTTCGGGAGTCTATTTGAGTGTGGGGAAAGTGTTGGGCACCCCACAATTCCCGTCCATAAAATCGGTTACCTTAAACTAGTCAGTTGAAATAGAATATGACCTTAAATTTATCTAAATTACCCTTAAATTTGATTTATGTGAATTTATAACAACCTAATTAATCTAGCTCTCTTGATCTCTTCATTTTTCCTCTTTTTAATTTTTGTTTATTTTTGGAATTTTAACCTTTATTTTTGAAATTTAAATGAAATGACAATGGGAAAAGATTTTAGAATTTTTGGGAGTTTATATTGTTTGGAATTGATGTGAAATTATAAAGAAATTTTTTTTTGAATTTCTGAATTTATTTATTTTAATTTATTGTCAAAATTGGAATGAAATTGCAATGGAAAACCATTTTTTGGGATTTTTGAATTTTTTTTATTTTTGGGTTTTTGTTTTAATTTTGAAAATGAGATCCTAATGACTCGCATTTCTTAGGATTTTTATTATGATTAATAGGTAAAATAAACTCTTCTTTATATATATATATATATATATATATATAGATATATAGGAATTTGTTTTATCCTTATATGTATATTTTTTAGAATAGGCATTAAATTTCAAGGCTTAAGGAGACTAAAGATCCCACACGGTTTCTACTACTTTATTCACAAGCACCTGAGGAGATTTAGGATCTCACTCAGCTATTGTTAAAGCGAGAAGGTAGATTATTTCACCGACTCCAAAATTTTGGTTTTGAAGTTTTGCTAAATTAAATCTTGTCTATTTGACAGCCTAAGGAGATTAATAGAACTCTCATGTGACCTTGTGAAAAAAAATTAAGACAAGATAATAATACTAACAGTGATAAAAATAAAACAAAAACAAAAAAAACTAAAAGGTAATATATTCTAAATAAATATTAAAGGAACACACTTCGAGAAATGAAAGAGCAGTCACCTACTCCAATATATCTATGTCTCTATATATATACACACATAAAAAAAAATGATAACGTGAAAAAAAAAAAGGAGGTGCATCAAAGAAGGAAAACATCCCTATCAGAAAACCATGCATGCACCCATATAAATATATTCATATATCTATCTATATCTATATATGCACACACACACACACATACACACACACACACATATATATAACAGTGGAAAGAGAGAAAAATAGCATTAGGAAGGACGAAGAATCCCCACGCCACATGCATGCACTCATAAGGGTATTCGTATATATATATATATATATATATATCCATATACATCTATACGTACACATATGTAGATATATATAAACATGACAAGGGAAGAAAAGAAAAACATCAATATGAGGAAAAAGCCTACCCGCCTCATGCATATATTCATATATCAATATACACACACCTTTATATCTATATATATATATATATATATATATAACAATGGAAGGAGAGAGAAAAATGCATTAGAGAAGACAAAGAGCCCACCCCACGCCACATGCATGCACTCACATGGGTATTTATATATATATATATATATATATATATATATATAACGATGGAAGAAGGGAGAAAAATGCCTCAGGAAAGAGAAAGAGCCCCTCATGTCACATTCATGCACTCATCTGGGTATTCACATATATATATATATATATATCCATCCATATACACACACCCATATGTATATATATATATATATATATATGATGATGATGAGGGAAGAGAAAATGCATCAGCTTTTAATAACATTTGACAGTAGGAACAAAGGCACTGTGCAGCAGATTTGGAGTGTCCTCGGACAGCAAAACGAAGGAAATATCATCCTCATTTCAGGTATGTTTGAACAGCTAAAACCAAGGTATTAAGCAGCCAATAGGCAGTCAAATTTGACAGCAAAATGTAGTGAGTGATGCAACTAAATTCCAACGCACCTCATGACAGTGAAATGGAGGATGATGAAGCACTATCAATCCTTGTTCTTCCTCTGTTAACCCTTATTTTGAGAGTGCAAAACAGAGGCACCCATCCTCTCTTCCCTTCTCATCATCTTCTTCTCTTCCTTCTCTTCTCGATCTGTGGCTTCTTCGTTCCACCTCCCTTCTCCTGCTCTTATCTCGGTCTGTCACTGCTCTTGGTCCCTTGGTGATCTTGTCTGTCGCTGCAGCTCAGTTTCTTGGTGCTCTCAATTCTTCGATGCTCTCGGTCCGTCGTTGTAGCTCAGTTTCTCGATGCTCTCAATTCCTCGGGGATCTCAATTCTTCAGTGCTCTTAGTCCATCGCTGCAACTCCTTTTCTCTCCCTTTGCAACTCCTGCAGCTCAGTCTTCTTCTCTCGGTCTGTCCTCCCCCCTTATTAAGAAAAAGCACACTTTTTATCCTTTGGTCCCCGCCATGTTGTATGCTAATTCCTAACTTTCCACCCTGCACATTGTGGCTAAGCATGGTCCCTTCTCCCTTCCGGTGTAAGTTATGCATGTAAGGAGCAGAAGAAGTTTGACTAATCCTTTTTGCTACTATCCTTCCTTTAGGCGTAGCAGACGGAAGTGTCAAGAAGTTAGCATCTTGCCATTTTGGTGCCTTTTTTCTCTGGGTTTGTAGCAGTGGGGAATAGCATCTTTCCTATAAAGTGATAATGCTCCAGACCCTATCTTTCCACTATTTGTCTCTTCTCCTCATGTATATATGCATTAAAACTCCAATTTTCGGTCTTCCTCCTCTTCCCCCGCCCCTTTTTTTTTGTTTTTAAATCATTTTGTTCTTTGTACTTTAGTTTTAATTTTTT
The DNA here is from genome assembly GCA_037074485.1 of Delonix regia. Lineage (NCBI taxonomy): Eukaryota > Viridiplantae > Streptophyta > Magnoliopsida > Fabales > Fabaceae > Delonix > Delonix regia. The sequence goes on from CM073459.1 coordinate 14,016,827, forward strand.
CAATTTTATCAAAAAAATTTTCATGATTTTTGCTTTCATTTATTTTTTGAATTATCATACTTTTGGATTTTTATTTCGCTTGTCTCAAAATCCCCTTATTATTTATTTTCAATTTCAAGTTGTCTCCGATTGCGAATGTCACTCGAGTCTTAGTCATTTTTAATTTCCCTATTTGCTTAATTATTAATTGATTGGTGAATTAATTGTATAATTGGGGATGAGGTGTTCACAGTTGCCCCTCTTTGCTTGCCTCTTAAGTTAGGGAAGCATATATCATGAAGAGATAACTTAACTTAAAAGCAAGTAAAGACGTGAACACACCATACCTCATGTTGAGAGAAAACAAGTGTAAATTAGCGCTTGGATAGGATAGAGAGTTACCTAGATATGATGCAAGACTTTTGACAAAAATGTAAATTGTCTGGACACGATGCAGGATTTTCGATAGAAATGTAAATTGCCTTGGACACGATGTAGGACTTTTGATAGAAATGTAAATTGCCTGGACACGGTGTAGGACTTTTGACAAAACTGTAAATTGCCCTGAACACGATGTAAGACTTTTGACAGAAATGTAAATTGCCCTAGATACAATACAAGACTTTTGATAGAAATGTAAATTATTTTGAACACGATGCAGGACTTATACATTGATTTGAAGAGAGATACTTACCTTGCATGGAACAACAACTTGCTTAGTCACTTTGCACTCTCCACTATCATTCAATTAAGTTTAGTACCGCTATCGCATTATTACTCTTAACACTGGCCACCTCCCTCGTCTTTTCTTTTAACCGTTTGACAAGTATATCAATTTCTCGTTGGAGGTCCTTAGGAGACTTGAGTTCTGTCACCCGCCTCATTATGGCGTCATTTTGTTTTACAGCCTTTAACAATCAGGTTTGATACTTGAGGACCTTCTTGTTGCTTTCTTCAGCCCATTTTTGAATCCTCCTTACGGTGTTTTTTAATTTTTCGTTTTCCTCCTTCAATCTTTTCAACTCGATATTTATCTCTGACTCTCGTCTCCTTTTTGCTCTCTCATCTTCCTAAGCTCTTCAGGTGCCTTTTGCTTAATTCCTTTAGGTTTTGCAGCTCCGCCTTTTTACCTTTTAATTGCCTGTCTAGACATTCCTTAACCTCCTGTAGGAAGTTACTCAATAAGGGGTTACGTGGTCCCAGGGGTGGATAGGTCCCATCGGTCCGTCCTTTAGCTAAGCCTCATATCCTTTTGTGGTTGCTACAGCATGTTTCCCTAACTCAAACCTCCCCTTATAGTGATGTGGCTCCATGCATCCATTATCTTATAGATCATTTCCACCTTTAATGGATCACCATAATAGAAAATAACTCTTCGCACAGCCTCTTCAGATGGGATGTCCTGTTCGTATGCAAATTGGCAACGCACGACTGCAGGGTTATAATTAATACATCCTCAGGCACCCATAAGGGGAACGTTACTTAAATTTCTGCAGCAATAAATGATATCCTTGCTTTTCCACCAAGAGAGTTTCCACCAAATGGTGGTATCTTCAAGTTCTTTTGTTTTTTTGATCCATTTGTCGTGATTCGTTTTTGCTTGTAGTGGAATTGATCCTTTTCGACGTGGATAATCTCTAATCGGGTGATGGATGGTGTCAAATCTCGTATCGAGTTGACATTCTTTGCCATAAACATGATTGACCCACCATATATTCAACAATAGCAGACAACACTTCAACTTTCCTTTCTTTTCTCTTTGGCAAAAAACCTAGTGTCAGAAATGTCTCCGCTAAAAGCGCTGGCACTGGATTCACACGGTGATTTTCTACCATCCACAGGACACTTACTACTGCCAGATCAACTACTCCCACTGCCGACAGGAATAATACTAACCCATATACGGCCAGGGCGAGGACTCTCCTAAAAGCAACCCAATTCCCCTTCTCGACTAATGTCTCCAACCTTTTCTCTAAATATTTTCTGGACAAATCCTCTGTTGCCCTAGAGCGGCATAACTGTACTTGCGTAGGGTCTTCCCCCAGAATTTGGGTTACCATGCGCTTGGAAGGGAGATATCTAAGGTACAAGTAGACGAGGGTGTCTCTGGTAACAAGCATTTACATCAAGCCCCTATACTCTTCTCATGTGGGTGCAAGCTGGAAGGTTAGAAACGTGAAACATCTCAATGAATCATCCTAATGTTGGGCTAAGGCTACAGCACTTCGGGCTGGATAAGGACTGATAATAAATCCAAGATGTTTCCATAATCCTTTTAAAAATGGCAGAGCTGCTCCCCTCTGAGTGGACTCGTAATGATTAAACTCTCAACTGATTCAGCTTCTACCTTCACTTTAACTCTCTTTCCAGTCGAGGCTATTCTTGTTGGATTTGTGTCTTAAGGTTGTGTGGCATCTGACGATCTCATCATATCTTTATGCCAATCAATGAAAATAACAATCGTGTTGTAACAAGTCCATTGATTAGAAACAAAATGAAATGGGCACATAATCAATTGATTACTTGACACTTTATTTCTATTAATCACCAAGAGCCTTATTGATTCATCGGGAAGAATAAATGTAGCTCTCAACCCAAGGAGAAGTAGGTCCTCACGTGGGCAAGGCATAAATAAGTGAACCAAATAATCCATTGATATATTGTTTTCACAAAAATTATTGATTTTCAAAGGTTCCCAATTCCATTGATGCACCATTAGGCCAACTTCCCACACGGCCGAAGCTTTCAATTTTAGCTCATTGCATTTGACTAATAATGCATCGAAAGGAGATGTTGGGACAATTAACCACATAAAAAAATTTAAAAAAGAAAAATGTAATCATGCCATGAATGATGTGACAACATGCAAGGTGAGAATGAAATATACCCCCTGGTGCCTAACTCAGGTTAACCCTAAGTGAGGGAATGGTACCCTAATGATGCGGAACCCCAAGATTATGAAGAACCTGAAACTCCTAGAACATACACTATGGCAAGAACATGAAATGGAATGAATCCCCAACCTATTAAACCTCCAAATGATAGATGCAAATGGAAACACAAATATTAGGTTGATTAGAAACAATAATAAATTCACCTCAAAAGACCATCTTGCTAAGAATTAATTCTTGTTGCAATAGAGAAAGACAAGCTATCCTCTCCTAGAGAACTCTTCCCTCTTATTACATGAATTATTATTATGTTAATTTTAAATTTTCTTTAATTTATCGTTTACTGAATATTAAATCTATTAAATATTGGTAATTAATAATTTGTTAAATATATTATATTAATGCATATTATAACAAATAACATTTAGTAAATATATATTTACTATTATACAAGAAATATATATATATATATATATATATATATATATATTATATTAAGTGCAATTTAACAGCCCTAATGACAATCAACAAAAATTGTCATGAAGTCAAGGAACATAATATATGAAAATAAATTTAGATATCATATATTAGTAGATGAAACATATATTAAATATTAGTAAAAAAAATAAATATATTGAATCAGATATATAAAATATATATTAATTGATATTATTATATAATAATTGTGATATTAAATTTATAAATATTTAATATATATTTATTGTTATATTTTATGAAAAATTATTATATTATATATGTCTTATAGGATAAATTTATATATAATATATATCCAATTAATATATTGAATTTATATTTTTCGTTATTTAGTTCTTATGTCATTGAATATATTCATTTATTATTTAATTACTAATGTATATTTAATTATTATATTTATTAAATTTTAAACATTTGAATATAAAAATAAAATTCAATATTCAATAGAAATAAAATATTCTAATAGTCTCAAGTTATTATTAGGGAATATTAATTTATTATTAATAATTATTAATATTAATATGTAATACTAATTCACTTATATTTATTTTTAATATTTATTTAGTTAATATACTAATTTAAATATTATAGACATTCAACTTAATAAATAATTTAATAAATATGTATTTTAATAATTTAATATAATAAATCAAAAATTTATTTTATATATATATATATATATATCTTTATTATACAGATCAATCCTATGTAGATTATTATTAGATTGACTAATGTACGTCATTAAACCCTCACTTTTGTACTTTGTAATTCCTCCACAATTTTATTGTGACAAATTAATTCCTCCTAAATTTAAATTTATGCAAAATCAATCCTCCAATTTGTAGAAATGAGGAATTGATTTTGCATAAAATAAGATTTTTGAAGGACTAATTCGTCACAATTTCTTGTAAGGGACCAAATTGTCACAAAATGTAAAAGTGGAAAACCAATTTTGTACTTCTCTCTTATTATGTTAATTTTAAATTATTTTAATGTATAATTTACTAACTATTAAATCTATTAAATATTGCTGATTAATAATTTGTTAAACATATATGATATTAATACATATTATGTTAAATATATATAATTTTCTAATATACATAAAATATATATTATGGTCAAAGAATGACCATCGCTAGGACTTGTAATCACAAGTTATTAATTTATATCATTATTATACTGATTATTACTGTATTTATTTATTATTATGTAGACATTAGTACACAATTAAACAATTACTTTTGCACTTTGTAAGTCTCCCCTAATTTAATTGTGACAAATTAGTTCCTCACAAATTTAAATTCATACATAATTAGTCATTCCATTTGTAGTAACAAGAAACAAATTTTGTCTAAAATAAGATTTTTGATAAACATCACAGTTTCTTGTGAAGGGCCAAATTGTCACAAAGTGTAAAAGTAGACGACCAGTTTGGTACTTCCATCTTATTATATGTATTATTATTATGTTAATTTCAAATTTTTTAAATTTATAATTTAATACAAATTAAATTTATTAAATATTGCTGATTAATAATTTGTTAAATATATATTTTATTAATACATATTATATCAAATAAAATTTATTAAATATATATAATTTACTAATATATATGAAATATATAAATTATATTAATTAAAATTTCATAGGCCAAACAACGATCTTAAGTGACCGTCTTGAGGGATTGTTGTCATGATGGTCAACAGGAATCATCATGAAGTCAAGGAACATAATATATAAAAATATATGTGGATATCATATATTAATATATGAAATATTATTAAAAAATTATAAATATGTTAAAAAATATAAAATATATATTAACAGATATTATTATATAGTAATTGTGATATTAAATGTATAAATATTTAATATATATTATTGTTATATTTTTATGTAAATTTATTCTACTATATATTTCTTATATGTTAAATTTATATATAATATATATCCAATTAATATATTTGATTTACATTTTTTATAATTTTTTTATTAATTTAATGATTATATTTATCTATTATTTAATTACTAATGTATATTTAATTATAAACATATGAATATTAAAAAAGAAATTCGATATTCAATAGAAATAAGCTATTCTAATATTCTCTAGTTATTATAGAATATTAATTATTATTATCGAATATATTACTTATTTAACGATTAATTATTAACTATTGATATTAATTTATAATACTGTTTTATTTTATAAATTAGTTTATATATTTAATTATTATTGACATTGAATTTATTAAATTATATTTTATTAATTTAATATAATAAATAAATAATTTATTAAATATATATAATTATTATACATATTATTACTATATATGTTGTTATTATTATTGTTATATAGACAAAAGTATGTAATTAAACAATCACTTTTGCACTTTGTTACTACTTCACAATTTAATTGTAACAAATTAATTTCTCATAAATTTTAATTTGTACATAATCAGTCACTCCATTTGTAGTAACAAGGAACAAATTTTACATGAAAAAAGATTTTTAAGGGGCTAATTTTTCATAGATACTTATAAGAGACCAAATTGTCACAAAATGTAAAGGTGGAGGACTAATTTGGTATTTCCCTCTTACTATATGTATTATTATTATTATGTTAATTTATAATTTATTGAAAAGTAAATCTATTAAATATTACTGATTAATAAATTGATAAATATATGTTATTTTAATACATCTTATATTAAATATAATTTATTAAACATATATAATTTACTAATATACATAAAATATATAATATATTAAGTATAATTTAACAGCTCTAACGATAGGTCGTAAGTGATCGTCCTTAGGGTTTTTAAGGGATAATCAAACAATGTTCGTCATTATATAATAATTGTGATATTAAATATATATAAATATTTAGATATATATATATATATATTTATTGTTATTTTTTATGTAAATTTAATCTATTATATATTTCTTAAATGATAAATTTATATATAATATATATCCGATTAATATATTTAATTTATTTATTTTTATTATTCAGTTATCAATTTAATGAATATATTTATTGATTATTACTATATTATTATTATTATTATATAAAGAAAAGTATGCAATTAAACCTTCACTTTTGCACTTCATGACTCCCCTACTTTAATTGTTACAAATTAGTCCCTTTTAAATTTAAATTTATACAAAATTAGTTCCCCAATTCATAGTGATGAGGAATTGATTTTGTATGAAATAAGATTTTTGCAGAACTAATTTGTCATAGTTTCTTGTAAGAAACTAAATTATCACAAAGTATAAAGGTGGAGGACCAATTTGGCACTTTCCACTTATTATATGTATTATTATTATTATTTTAATTTATAATTTACTAAATATTAAATCAATAAAATATTGGTTATTAATAATTTGTTAAATATTGCCTATGATGATCAAAGAATGACCATCGCTAGGGCTTGTCGCCACGACGGTCAACAAGGACCCTCATGAAGTCACGAAACATACTATATAAAAATATATTTAGATATCATATATTAATATATGAAATATGCATTAAATATTAGTAAAAAATATAAATATATTAAAACAAATATATAAAATATATATTAACTGATATTATTATATAATAATTGAGATACTGAATGTATAAATATTTCATATATATTTATTGTTATTTTTTGTGTAAATTATTATATTAAATATGTCTTATATGGTAAATTTATATCCAATTAATATATTTAATTTATATCATTGATTATTCAGTTTTTAATTTAATGAATATATTTATTTGTTATCTAATTAATAATGTGTATTTAAATATTATATTTATTTAATTATATACTATGAACATAAAAATAGAAGTTCAATATTCAATAGAAATAAAATATTCTAATATTCTCTAATTATTATTAAGGAATGTTAACTATTGTTAACTTGTTATTATTAATTATTAATATTAATTATAATACTAATTTAATTGTATTAATTTTTAATATGTACTAAGTTATTATACTAATTTAACTATGATAGACATTCAATTTAATAAGTATATATTTCATGACAGTCAGCATTATTAAATATATGAAATATATATTAAATATTAGTAAAAATATAAATATTTAAAATATGTATTGACCAATCTTATTATAGAACAAATATGATATTAAATATATAAAATACATATTTTCACTAATGTAACTGGTTAATAAATTTTTAACTGAATATTTATTTATTTTTTAATCACTAATGTATATTTAATTACTTAATTTATTTAATTATAAATTGATGAATAGAAAAATAGAAATTCAATATTCAATAGAACTAAAATACTCTAATATTCTCTAATTATTATTGCGAAATATTAATTATTTAATGATTAATTTATTATTAATTATTAATATCAATTTGTAAATTAATTTATAATATAAATTTAATATTTTATCAATTTAAATATTTAAAAAATTGAACTTAATAAATAATATAATATAATAAATAAATAATTTATTAAATGTATATCATTATTATACATATTATTACTATATATACCGTTATTATATAGACAAAAGTATGCAATTAAATTCTCACTTTTGCACTTTGTGAGTCTCTCAGAATTTAATTGTGATAAATTAGTTCCTCACAAATTTAAATTTGTACAAAATTAGTCCCTCCATGTGTTGTAATGAGGGATTAATTTTACATTAAATAAAATTTTTATCAGACTAATTTAGCATAATTCCTTGTGAGGGACCAAATTGTCACAATTTGCAAAGGTGGAGGACCAATTTGGTATTTCCCTCTTATTATATGTGTTATAATTTATGTTAATTTTAAAATATTTTTTTTATTTATAGTTTTAAAAAATTAAACTTATTAGATATTTCTGATTAATAATTTATTAAATATATATAATGCTAACACATATTATATGAAACATAACTTATTAAACATATATAATTTACTAATATACATTATATATATATATATATATATATATATATATATATTAGACTAAGTATACTTTAGCAATCCTAACAAGGGTCGTAAGTGACCGTTGTTAGGGCATTTCTTCATGACAGTCAACAGGGACCATCATGAAGTTAAGGAATATAATATATAAAAATATATTTAAATATCATATATTAATATATTAAATATATATTAAATATTAGTAAAAATATATATATTTAAATATATATATATATATATATATATATCTATAATATATTAGCTGATATTATTATATACTTTTTGTCATATTAAATATATAAATATTTAATACATATTTATTGCTATATTTTTATAGAAATTTATTCATATTATATGTTTATTATATCATATTTCATATTTCTTATATGATAAATTTGTATGTAATATATATCCAATTAATATATTTAACTTATATTTTTGTTTATTTAGTTATTAATTTAAAGAATATATTCATATATTATTTAATTACTAATGTATATTTAATTAATTAATTTATTAAATAAATAAATATGTCAATAGAAGAATAGAAATTCAATATTCAACATAAATAAAATACTTTAATATTCTCTATAATTATCACGAAATATTAATTATTGTTATTGAATGTATTAGTTATTTAATGATTAATTTATTATTACATATTAATATTCATTTATAACACTAATTTAATTACATTAATTTATAATATTATTTAATTATTATATTAATTTAAATATTATAGACATTGAATTTGATAAATAATTTAATAAATATATATTTTAATAATTTAACATAATAAATAAATAAGTTTTCAAATATGTATCATTATTACACAGAATTGAGGGACTAATTTGTTACAGTTCATTATAAGAGTTCAAATTGTCACAAAGTGTAAAGTTGGCAGATCAATTTGGTGCTTCCCTATTGTTCTATGTATTATTAATATGTTAATTTTATATTATTTTTAATTTATAATTTACTAAGTATTAATTATATTAAATGTTGCTGTTCTCTCCACATTATCCATCCTATGATGATATATGTCCACCTATGGAGAGGCACACTAATGATAATCGGGTTGTTACACGACCCTATGTTATTTCTAGCAAAGTCTCAGCCTTAGGCAGTTATGAGCCAGTTCACCCTTCTAAAGAAGTACTCAATTGGCACACCAAAAATGCTTCAGCATATAATCAAGTCCTCAAAAATATAGATTCTAAGTTGACCACTATGTCTGCTTTGCATCAACAAACACATTAGAGAGTAGATCAACTCTCCCCTTAGGTTGAACAGCTCCATCTACAGACACAAGAAAAAATCCAAACACTGGATTTGGAACTCCAAAGTTTTATTTTCCATAATTACTTTGGCCCTGAGTTTAGTAAAAAACAATCTGAGATCCGCTACCTCGAAGATCAGCTTGCCCAAATTGAAGCAAATATGAAATCTGAGCAACCTGTCCATACTCCATCTATATATGACCCATTCATCCACCTCCAGTCTACCAGACTAGTTACATGCCAACTCTCCAATATTCCTCTTATCCTTCTGATTCTGATTATGCCAATCATTTTAAAATGACCCATCAGATTTTTAGAAAAGCCACACCAAGAACTCATCCTCCTCCGCCTATTAGATCTCCAAGACCATCACATAGTCTTCCACATTTGCCCAAATCTTACACTGTCACACCTTCATATACCAAACCTATTCCTTCTAGAAGTCTTTCCATCAAAGAACCTTTGCTGACACCACCTCACACCTCACAACCACCTCCTGCTACTTTAGAAGATCGAAAACAAAAACAACCTCTTTTCCCATCAGATCCTCCTCTAGTTGCTATGGTCGAACCTTATGAGCAGTTTCCATTTGATCACTCATGTTTGGATTCTTGATCTGAAGCTGATTCAGACACTCATGTGCCAATCACAGATTCTGATGATTCTAGACATCTTGCTAACAATTCAGCCTTGTATATGGTCAAAACCCATGACCACCGTAGTGATGATGAACACAATGAATTAGAGAATATCAAAATATTATATTTTTATTGAATACTGAATTTCTATATTTATATTCTTATGTTTATATTAAATATTCAATAAATGTATTCAATAAAATAAAAACAGAACAATCAGCAATATAAATTAATACTTTAGTTGGATGTATATTTCATGCAAAATACTGAACTATTTATATTTAATAAATCATATTTAATGTAATAAACATTTAACAAATTATTAATCAGCAATATTTAATATTTAATATATTATAAATTAAAAATAATTTATAATTATCGTAATAATAATAATACATAGAACAAGAGGGAAGTACAAAATTGATACTCCAACTTTACACTTTGTGACAATTTGGTCCATCGCAATGAACTATAACAAATTAGTCCCTCATTACAACAATTGGAGGGACTGATTTTGTAGAAAAAAAAATTCGGGAGGGACTAATACGTCACAATTAAATTTAGGGGAGTCACAAAGTGTAAATGTGAGGTTTTAATTATGTACTTCTTTCCATAAACTAATAATATATATAGTAATAGTTTGTATGACATTGATACATATTTGATAAATTATTTAAATATTTATTTTATTAAATTATTAAAATATATATTTATTATATTTGATGACTAGAATATTTAGATCAATAAAATTATATAATACATGTCATAATGAGATTCACAAATTAGAATTAATAATTAATAATAAATTAACCATTGAATAACTAATATGTTATGTAACGGTAATTAATATTTCGCAATAATAATTAGAGAATATTAGAATATTTTATTTTTATTAAATACTGAATTTCTATATTTATATTCTTATGTTTATAATTAAATATTCAATAAATATATTCAATAAAATCATAACGGAACAATCAGCAATATAAATTAATACTTGAGTTGGGTGTATATTTCATGCAAAATACTAAACTATTTATATTTAATAAATCATATTTAATGTAATAAACATTTAACAAATTATTAATCAGCAATATTAATATATTTAATATTCAATATATTATAAATTAAAAATATTTTACAATTATCGTAATAATAATAATACATAGAATAGGAGGAAAGTACAAAATTGGTACTCCAGCTTTACACTTTGTGACAATTTGGTCCATTGCAATGAACTGTGACAAATTAATCCCTCATTACTCCAATTGGAGGGACTAATTTTACAGAAAATTAAATTCGGGAGGGACTAATACGTCACAATTAAATTTTGGGGAGTCACAAAGTGCAAATGTTAGGTTTTAATTTCGTACTTTTGTCCATAAACTAATAATATATACAACAATAGTCTGTATGACAATGATACATATTTGATAAATTATTTAAATATTTATTCTATTAAATTATTAAAATATATATTTATTATATTCGATGACTATAATATTTAGATTAATAAAATTATATAATACACATTATAATGAAATTTAGAAATTAAAATTAATAATTAATAATAAATTAACTATTGAATAACTAATACATTATGTAATGGTAATTAATATTCCGCAATAATAATTAGAGAATATTAGAATACTTTATTATCACAGAATATTGAATTTCTATATTTATATTCTTATGTTTATAATTAAATAATCAATAAATATATTCAATAAAATCATAACGGAACAATCAACAATATAAATTAATACTTTAGTTGGATGTATATTTCATGCAAAATACTAAACTATTTATATTTAATAAATCATATTTAATGTAATAAATATTTAACAAATTATTAATCAACAATATTTAATATATTTATTATGCAATAAATTATAAATTAAAAATAATTTACAATTATCGTAACACTAATAATACATAGAACAGGAGGGAAGTACAAAATTGGTGCTCCAGCATTACACTTTGTGACAATTTGGCCCATCGCAATGAATTGTGACTAATTAGTCCCTCATTACTACAATTGGAGGGACCAATTCATCACAATTAAATATTGGGGAGTCACAAAGTGCAAATGTAAGGCATTAATTTCATACTTATGTCCCTGAACTAATAATATATATAGTAATAGTCTAAATGACAATGATACATATTGGATGATAAATTATTTATATATTTAATCTATTGAATTATTGAAATACATATTTTTTTATATTCGATGACAATAGTATTTACATTAATAAAATTATATAATACACATTATAATGAAATTTAGAAATTAATAATTAATAATTAATAATAAATTAACCATTGAATAACTAATACATTATGTTATGGAAATTAATATTTCACAATAATAATTAGAGAATATTAGAATACTATAGTATTACGGAATAATGAATTTCTATACTTATATTCTTATCTTTAGAATCAAATAATCAATAAATATATTCAATAAAATCATAACGGAATAATCAACAATATAAATTAATACTTTAGTTGGATGTATATTTCATGCAAAATACTAAACTATTTATATTTAATAAATCATATTTAATGTAATATATATTTAAAAATTATCATTTTAATATATTTAATATTCAATAAATTATAAATTAAGAATAATTTATAATTATCGTAATAATAATTATACATAGTACAGGAAGGAAGTACAAAATTGATATTCCACCTTTACACTTTGTGACAATTTGGCCGATCGTAATTAACTGTGACACATTAGTCCCTCATTACTACAATTAGAGGGACTGATTTTGCTGGAAATTAAATTGAGGAGGAACTAATTCATCACAATTAAATACTGGGGAGTCACAAAGTGCAAATGTAAGGCATTAATTTCATACTTATGTCCCTGAACTAATAATATATATAGTAATAGTCTAAATGACAATGATACATATTGGATGATAAATTATTTATATATTTAATCTATTGAATTATTGAAATACATATTTTTTTATATTCGATGACAATAGTATTTACATTAATAAAATTATATAATACACATTATAATGAAATTTAGAAATTAATAATTAATAATTAATAATAAATTAACCATTGAATAACTAATACATTATGTTATGGAAATTAATATTTCACAATAATAATTAGAGAATATTAGAATACTATAGTATTACGGAATAATGAATTTCTATACTTATATTCTTATCTTTAGAATCAAATAATCAATAAATATATTCAATAAAATCATAACGGAATAATCAACAATATAAATTTATACTTTAGTTGGATGTATATTTCATGCAAAATACTAAACTATTTATATTTAATAAATCATATTTAATGTAATATATATTTAACAAATTATTAATCAGCAATATTTAATATATTTATTATGCAATAAATTATAAATTAAAAATAATTTTTAATTATAGTAATAATAATCATACATAGAACAGGAGGGAAGTACAAAATTGGTGCTCCAACTTTACACTTTGTGGCAATTTGGCCCATCGCAATGAACTATGACAAATTAGTCCATTAATAATCTAATTGGAGGGACTGATTTTGCAGAAAATTAATTTCAAGAGGGACTAATACATCACAATTAAATTCTGGGAAGTCACAAAGTGCAAATGTGAGGTATTGATTTCGTACTTTTGACCGTACACTAATAATATATACAATAATAGTCTGTATGACAAAGATATATATTTGATAAATTATTTATATATTTATTCTATTAAATTATTAGAATATATATTTAATACATTTGATGACTAAAATATTTAGAATAATAAAATTACTTAATACACCTGATAATTAAATTTAAAAATTATTATTAATAATTAATAAAAAATTAATCATTGAATGACTAATACATTCAATAACGGTAATTAATATTCTGCATTAATAATAAGAGAATATTAGAATATTTTATTTTTGTCGAATACTGAATTTCTTTATTTATATTCTTATATTTATAATTAAATATTCAATAAATATATTCAATAAAATCACATCTGAATAATCAGCAATATAAATCAATACTTTAGTTGGATGTATATTTCATGCAAAATACTAAACTATTTATATTTGATAAATCATATTTAATGAAATAAATATTTAACAATTTATTAATCAGCAACATTTAATATATTTATTATCCCATAAAATATAAATTAAAAATAATTTTAATTATTGTAATAATAATAATACACAGAACAAGAGGGAAGTACAAAATTGATATTACAGCTTTACACTTTGTGACAATTTAACCCATCGCATTGAACTATAACAAATTAGTCCCTCATTACTGCAATTGGAAGGACCGATTTCGTAGAAAATTATATTTCGAAGCGACTAATTTGTCACAATTAAATTCCAAGGAGTCACAACTTGAAAATGTGAGGTTTTAAACCGAACTTTTTCTATAAACTAATAATATATATAGTAATAGTTTGTATGACAATGATAAATGTTTGATTAATTATTTAATTACTATATTATATTCCTAAAATATATGTTTATTAAATTCAAAGTCTATAATATTTAAATTAATATAATAATTAAATACATATTATAAATTAATGTAATTAAACTAGTATAATGAATTAATATTAATATTTTAAAATAAATTAATCATTTAATAGCTAATATATTCAGTAATAATAATTAATATTCCATAATGACTAGAATATTTAGATTTATAAAATTATTTAATAGATGTTATATTGAAATTTAAAAATTAACATTAATAATTAATAAAAAAAATTAATCATTGAATAACTAATACATTCAATAACGGTAATTAATATTATGCATTAATAATAAGAGAATATTAAAATATTTCATTTTTATTGAATATAGAATTTTTATATTTATATTCTTATGTTTATAATTAAATAATCAATAAATATATTCAATAAAATCATAACTGAATAATCAGCAATATAAATTAATACTTTAGTTGGATGTATATTTCATGCAAAATACTAAACTATTTATATTTGATAAATCATATTTAATGTATTAAATATTTAACAATTTATTAATCAGCAACATTTAATATATTTATTATCCCATAAAATATAAATTAAAAATAATTTATAATTATTGTAATAATAATAATACACAGAACAAGAGGGGAGTACAAAATTGATATTCCAGCGTTATACTTTGTGACAATTTAACCCATCGCATTGAATTGTAACAAATTAGTGCCTCATTACTACAATTGGTGGGACAGATTTTGCTGAAAATTAAATTCGGGTGGGACTAGTTCATCACAATTAAATTCTGGGGAGCCAAAAGTGCAAATGTGAGGTTTTAATTCAGTACTTTTGTCTATAAACTAATAATATGTATAGTAATAGTCCGTATGACAATGATATATGTTTGATAAATTATTTAATTACTATATTATATTATTAAAATATATATTTATTAAATTCAATTTTTATACTATTTAAATTAATATAATAATTTAAAAATTTTTATAAATTAATGTAATTAAATTAGTATTATGAATTAATATTAATATTTCAAAATAAATTAATCATTTAACATCTAATATATTCAATAACAGTAATTAATATTCTATAATGACTAGAATATTTAGATTTATAAAATTATTTAATAGATGTTATATTGAAATTTAAAAATTAATATTAATAATTAATAATAAATTAATCATTGAATAAATAATACATCCAATAACGGTAATTAATATTTCGTAATAATATCTAGAGAATATTAAAATATTTTATTTTTATTGAATATTAAATTTCTATATTTATATTCTTATCTTTATAAATAAATAATCAATAAATATATTCAATAAAATCATAACTGAATAATCAGCTATATAAATTAATACTTTAGTTGGATGTATATTTCATGCAAAATACTTTAACTATTTATATTTAATGAATCATATTTAATGTAATAAATATTTAACAAATTATTAAAGATCAATATTTAATATATTTAATATTCAATAAATTATAAGTTAAAAATAATTTATAGTTATCGTAATAATAATAATACATAGAACAAGGGCGAAGTACAAAATCGGTACTCCAACTTTACACTTTGTGACAATTTGGCCCATCGCAATGAATTGTGACAAATTAGTGTCTCATTACTATAATTGGAGGAACTGATTTTGTTGGTAATTAAATTTAGGTGGGACTAATTCATCACAATTAAATTATGGGGAGTCACAAAGTGCAAATGTCAGGTTTTAATTTCATTCTTTTGCCCATAAACTAATAATATATATAGTAATAGTTTGTATAATAATGATACATATTCGATAAATTACTTATATATTTATTCTATTCAATTATTTGAATATATATTTATTATATTCCATGACTCTAATATTTAGATTAATAAAATTATTTAATACTCGTTATAATGAAATTTAGAAATTAATATTAATAATTAATAATAAATTAATCATTGAATAACTAATACATTCAATAACAGTAATTAATAATCAGCAATAATAATTTGAGAATATTAGAATATTTTATTTTTATTGAATATTGAATTTCTGTTTTTATATTCTTATGTTTATAATTAAATATTCATTTATATTGAGTAAAATCATAACGGAACAATCAGCAATATAAATTAATACTTTAGTTGGATGTATATTTCATGCAAAATACTAAACTATTTATATTTAATGTAATAAATATTTAACAAATGATTAATTAGCAATATTTAATATATTTAATATGCAATAAATTTTAAATGAAAAATAATTTATAATTATCGTAATAATAATAATAAATAGAATAAGAGGGAAGTACAAAATTGATACTCCAGTTTTACACTTTGTGACAATTTGGCCCATCGCAATGAATTGTGACAAATTAGTGCCTCATTACTATACTTGGAGGGACTAATTCATCACAATTAAATTTTGGGTGGTCACAAAGTGCAAATGTGGGGTTTTAATTCCGTACTTTTGTCTATAAGCTAATAATATATATAGTAATAGTTTGTATGATAAATTATTTATTAACTATATTATATTATTAAAATATATGTTTATTAAATTCAAAGTCTATAATATTTAAATTAATATAATAATTACATACATATTATAAATTAAAGTAATTAGATTAGTATTATGAATTAATATTAATATGTTAGTGTCGTAACTAACCTTTCAGTGAGATAGGTAAAAAGTTGTTTAAATTGATTCCCAAAATGATATTTGAAAACTAATTTATTGGGAGATACTCCTAAAATTTTTAACGGAAAACTTTGGAAAAGCAATTATTGGGAGACACACCCAAATGTGTATATATATATATATATATATACACATCCATATACACACACCTATATATATATATATATATATATATATATATATATATAACGATGGAAGGAGGGAGAAAAATGCCTCAGGAAAGACAAAGAGCCCCCCACATCACATGCATGCACTCATATGGGTATTCACATATATATACATATATATCCCTCCATATACATACACCCATATGTATATATATATATATATATATATATATATGACAATGATGAGGGACGAGAAAATGCTTTTAACCACATTTGACAGTAGGAACAAAGGCACTGTGAAGCAGATTTGGAGTGTTCTTGGACAGCAAAACGAAGCAAATATCATCCTCATATCTGGTATGTTTGAACAGCTAAAACCAAGGTATTAAGCAGCCAATAGGCAGTCAAATTTGACAGCAAAATGCAGTGAGTGATGCAACTAAATTCCAACGCACCTTATGACAGTGAAATGGAGTATGATGAAGCACTATCAATCCTTGTTCTTCCTCTGTTAATCCCTGTTTTGAGAGTGCATAACATAGGCACCAATCCTCTCTTCCCTTCTCCTCTTCTTCTTCTTCTCTTCCTTCTCTTCTTCTCGGTCCGTGGCTTCTTCGTTCCACCTCCCTTCTCCTGCTCTTATCTCGGTCTGTCACTGCTCTTGGTTCCTTGGTGCTCTCATCTGTCGCTGCAGCTCAGTTTGTCATTGCTCTTAGTTCCTCGGGGCTCTCAGTCCATCGCTACAGCTCCGTTTCTCTCCCTCTGCAACTTGGTTTTGTCTTTACTCTCCTGTAGCTCAGTCTTCTTCTCTCGGTCTGTCCTCCCCCCTTATTAAGAAAAAAGCACACTCTTTATCCTTGGGCTAATTCCTGACTTTCTACCCTGCACATTGTGGCTAAGCATGGTCCTTTCTCCCTTCCGGTGTAAGTTCTGCATGCAAGGAGTAGAAGAAGTTTGACTAATCCTTTTTGCTACTATCCTTCCTTTTAGGTGTAGCAGATTGAAGTATCAAAAAGCTAGCAGACCCTATCTTTTTGGGTGCTTTTCTTCTCTGGGTTTGCAGTGTGGGGAGTAGCATCTTTCCTATAAAGTGATAATGCTCCAGACCCTATCTTTCCACTCTTTGTCTCTTCTCCTCATGTATATATGCATTAAAACTCCAATTTTTGGTCCTCCTCCTCTTCCCCACCCCCTTTTTTTTTGTTTTTAAATCATTTTGTTCTTCGTTCTTTAGCTTTAATTTCTTTAATTTCATCATTAAAATTTTCATGATTTTTGCTTTCATTTATTATTATGAATTATCATATTTTTGGATTTTTATTTCGCTTGTCTCAAAATCCCCTTATTATTTATTTTATGTCTCTGATTGCGAATGTCACTTGAGTCTTGGTCATTTTTAATTTCCCCATTTACTTAATTATTAATTGATTGGTGAATTAATCGTATAATTAGGGATGAGGTGTTCACAATTGCCCCTCTTTACTTGTCTCCTAGGTTAGGGAAGCAGATATCGTGAAGAGATGACTTAAGAGCAAGCAAAGACGTGAACATACCATTCCTCAGGCTGAGAGGAAACAAATGTAAATTTGCGCCTGGATAGGACAGAGAGTTACCTGGATATGATGCAGGACTTTTGACAAAAATATAAATTGTCTGGACACGATGTAGGACTTTTGATAGAAATATAAATTGCCTAGACATGATGCAGAACTTTTGACAAAAATGTAAATTGCCCTGAACACAATGTAGAACTTTTAACAGAAATGTAAATTGCCCTAGACATGATAAATGACTTTTGACCGAAATGTAAATTGCCCTGGACACGATGCAAGATTTTTGACAAAAATGTTGCCTTGGACATGATTCAGGACTTTTGACAGAAATGTTGTCCTGGACACGATGCAAGACTTTTGACAGAAATGTAAATTGCCCTAAACGCGATGCAGGACTTTTACATTGATTTGAAGAGAGATTCTTACCTTGCATGGAACATGCTATCATGCAGCGCAATGAATGCATCAATGTGAGATGCATACCATCATGCTCAGATTGTAGCATGATTCAGCTGCTTGCTAACCTTGTTATCTTTATGACCATAGTGTTCCCTAAAAGTGAAATAGATCCAAATTCCACTGAATTTTTGTCCTCGAATTTGAATCGTTATCTTGTGAAACTTCAGGATGACTTTTCTTGAACAATAAAAATACTTGTGCCAAGGAGGGGTGTGACCCTTTTGGAAGCAGCATTTAGTTATCCGTTAGATGTGATATAAGCGTTGTTTGTGCACTAAATGCATGGTGCATATGAATTCTGTACATGGGGTGGATGCACGGGCGAGACATATGATGGACATGGAGAATCATGTATGTATGAGATATGCGAGTTTTTGAAGGATAATGAAAATTTTGTTCGCTTTGATATATTTCCAAAATGATGTTTATACCCTGGGAGTTAGAAATAAGAGAACACTATGTAAGCGTAGACTTTCTACCTTTTGCTTTGGAAATTCGAGGGGTGACATATTAAGTTATAGTTTATGCTGGTTGGAAAGAAAACCATAGTGCCCATATCGAGAGAATTGTCTAACCATGCTTCTTCTGTCATGACCTTTAATTTGTCATTTACACAGCCGATGGTCCGTGTAACTTTATCTTTTTGGGCCAACATCTAGCAGCCTTAGTTTCCTTTCCTTACTGTAGACTAGAGGATGTTGAAAACGCTTCAATCTCTTTTTACGAAGTAACCCGGTAACGACAGCAGAAAGGTCTAGTCGTGTATATGTTTCACACTTTAACCTCATCCCAGTAATTGCATGGAATCACTTTAAAAATTGTAGGTGTTTCAGAAATGTGTATCATTAGACAATATTTTGAATGACATCTCAATATTTATTTCACATATTGAATGAATGGAGCAATTATAAAAGCCATACGTTTATGTAGAAAGGAAGATAGTAATAAGAAACGAGTTTCTTAAATGATTAAGTACTTTATTTTGTAGACAAATCACCTGGTTCTAAGGAAAGTAGGTAATAGATTGGATACAAATGCAAATGAGAGCAAAAATGACAACTAGGATGTCTTTGACTTTCAGCTCCAGGTGTCACTGGTCGCTTGTACTTGGTGTTGCCATCAGATACACATATTTTGAAACTGATTAATGAAGACAATCTCTAAAGATCCTTCTAGGTAGACGATCTAGTCTTTGTGCAGCCTCACCTTGCTCATCATCTATTGCCCTAACTTTTGCTTCAGCCACCTTATCAAGTTTTCGACTTAATGGGTCCTGATTGTGAAATCTTCTTTCTTTTTTCATCATTCCCATTTTATGCAAAGTATTTCTTTGCTGCATCAGAGTTAACTAGTCTTCCAAGCTCTCTTCCATCCATATCTGCAAGAACCAATGCACCTCCGGAGAATGCTCATATTACCATATATGGACCTTCATATGAAGGCGCCCATTTGTCTCTATTATCCTCCTGATTTGGGAGGATCTTTTTCAGAACCAGTTACCCCTGGCTTGAATTCCCTAAGATGAATCTTTTGATTGAAAGCCCTTGGCATCCTTTTTTGTTATAGTTGCCCATAGCAACCAGTTGCTTTTCTTTGGTCATATTCAGCTGCTCATATTGTGTCCTTACCCATTCACTCTCCTATAGGTTGGATTCTATCAACACTCAGAGAGAAAGGATCTCAACTTTAATTGGGACGACTGCCTCCATGTTGTATATTAAAGAGTAAGGAGTTACCCCTGTGGATGTTCGTATTGTTGTGCGATACCCATGAAGAGCATACGGGAGCATCTCATGCTAGTCTTTGTAAGTGATAGTCATCTTGCTAAAGATCTTTTTGATATTCTTGTTTGCTGCCTCGACTTCCCTATTCATCTATGGCCGATAGAGTGCAGAATTGTGATGCTTAATATTAAATTGTTTGCATAATTTTTTAATGTCACCTCTGCTCAGGTTGGGAGCGTTATCAGTGATAATCCTTTTTGGTCTACCATATTGACATATAATGTTTGATTTCATAAATAAGAGGAAGACCCTTCGGGTAATAATGGAGAATGAACGCCTCTATCCATTTTGTGAAGTAATTGATGGCTACTAAAATGAATTGGTGTCCATTAGGCCTTTGGATTGATGGGGCCAATCACATCGAGAATGGCCAAGGTGCCACCAGGTCGTGTAGGGGTTGCAGTGGAGCATTGATCCTATTGGCATACGTTTGATACTTATGACATCTCTTCACGTAGTCAATGCAGTCTTTCTCCATAGTTAACCAGAAGTATCCATACCTTTGAATTTGTCTAGTCATGGTATGGCCGTTAGCATGGGTTCCGCACATCCCCTCATGAATCTCTGTCATTATCCTTTGTACTTCTGAAGTAGCCATGCATCTGAGTAGAGTGTTATCCCATGACCTTTTATACAACATGTCCCCGCTAAGGAAGAAATTCATTGCCAATCGATGAATGGTCTTTTGGTCATTGTCAGATGCCCCAGTCAGATATTGCTGATTTTGAACATAATTTTTTATGTCATGGAACTACAGTTGCCCATCGCTTTCTATCTCCACGTTTAGGCAGTAAGCTGGTGTGTCTCGGGTCTCCACCTGTACTGGTAACACATTAAATCCACAGTCTAGCTTGATCATTGGCAAGGGTAGCCAACGCATCAACAAACTAATTTTTATCACGGGTCATATGTGTTAAGTTTATCTCCTCAAACTTTGACATCAATTCCTTTAGGAACGTTTGGTATGGGATCAGTTTGGGATCTTTGGTTTGTCATTCTCCCTTTACCTGATAAATCACCAGGCCTGAATCTCTAAACACGTCAAGATCTTTGGCACCTAACTCTAAGGCAACTTGCAAGTCATTGACACAAGCCTCATATTCCGCCACATTATTCATGCAGTCGAAACTGAGCTTGACCGCCACCGGATACCTTTTACCTTTAGCCGATGTTATCACAGCCTCTAGTCCACTGCCGTGTACATTGGCGGCCCCATCAAAATACATTGTCCACTTGACCTCCTTTGGTTCATCTTCTTCCACTGTCAAAATATCCTTATCCGAGAACTGGAAATCTAGCGGTTGGTATTCATCCAAGGGATTAGCTGCCAAATGCTCGGATATAATGCTCTCTTTGACTGGTTTGTTAGTCATGTACTTCACGTTGTGTTTTGAGAGTATCACTTGCCATTTTGAGACTCTTCCTGATATTTGAGGACTTTTAAAAATATATTTGATTGGATCTATTTCTTTATGCATTAAAGTCTTGGAACAGGACTACCATCGCGCGTTGATAGGTGGCTTTGGCGTTTTTAAGCCAAAAGGGCATTACGTTGTAGTAAAAGGTTCCCCATTGAGTGATGAAGGTGGTCTTCTCTCTATTCTTGGGGTATACATAGGGTTTTGATTATAGCCAGAGTATCCATCCATGAAGGAATACCTGAAGTTTTTTGCTGTATTATTGACCAAAACATCAATGCGAGGTAAAGGAAAGTCATCTTTCGGGCTAGCCTGGTTTAATTCCCGATAATCGACGCACATCCTTACTCGTCCATCCTTCTTTGGCATGGAGACTATGTTCGCGACCCATTGGGGGTATTTAACAACTTCTAGGAAACCAACATCCATTGCTTCATTATTTTTTCTTCCTTGATTTTGAGGCACATCTCTAGGCTGATCCTTCTTAACTTCTGTTTCTTGGGTCCCACATTAGGGTGCAAGGGAATCTTATGGACCACAATTTGAGAATCTATCCCCGGCATATCTTGATAGGACCAAGCAATCACCCATATATTCTCTACACAAACCAATCATTCCTTCCCTTTCTGGGTTATCAACTATCTTAACTCCTTTTTATCGTCATCGGTCCCCATATTAAACAGTGCCCAGGGGCTTCTGCTTTAGACAAGAGTTCCAAGGATTCATATTCCTTGGAAAGTGGGTAGAAAAGACAAGAATAAATACGAAAACACAGGATTTAAACAAGATTTTGAGAAAACAATGCATTCATTCGATATTCAAAATAAAGTTCAAATCGTTAGTTATTACAAAACTCTTAAAATGATATTCAAAGTATTACTTTAATGACATAACATTTGATAACATTTCAGATTCCCAATTGTTAAGTGCTTCTCCTAGCTTGTCCAGCTGGATCCACATGGCCTTCACTTGCCCTCCTTCCTCTTCACTCGCCATTATGACTGGGTCGCCCGGGTGTATTATCCCAGTAGAAGCAGGAAATGTTTCTCGGATGTGGGGTATTTTTGCTTTTGCTCTTGGCTTCCTTCCGTTGTTCCCCTTGAACCTCCATAGACAGCTCGTATCTTAACCCTAGTTGTCCCGGGTTTTCGAGCAACTCAACTGGCTCCCTTATGCCTTGCAGCTTGGCACCCAATCCTTTTCCTTTTTGATACCCATTATTCATCATGATCTTGGCCACTACTGATGAGCCTCAAGTTGAACAAGAGGCTAACTTAGGCCAAGGAGCTCCATCTGGGCCAATTACACGTTCTATGACTAAGAAGATTCAGGCCATGGTTGTCCAACAATTCAAAATGGAATCAGCCCATTTAGGATCCAAGCCCAATTTCTATATGGAGCCCAAATTCAAGTGGGCCAATTTGATTATGTGCCATAATGATTAAATTATGAAAAGTCAATTATGCATGTGATAAATGCATGAAAGTTGAAAATAAGTATTGGTTAAAGTCTAAGTTAGGTGAGCTATATTTCTTTGAAAGTCTAAGTTAGATAAGTTAGGTGATCTACATTAGATGAAAAGTCTATGTTAGGTGAATTTCTATGCATGTTTTTCCAAATTAGGTGAGAATTAGGTAAATCTTGGACTTATGCCATGAGGGTTGTTCTTGGCTATAAATATGGAAGTTATTAATGAGAAATGCAACCTTGAATACTCTGAAAATTGGCTTAGCCTCTTATATTCGAATTTCTTATCTAAGTTTCATAAACTTAGTGGCGAAATTATCCCCGATTCTTATCACTCTCCCTCTTCTATTCTAGAGTGTGGCGAATCAAAGCTAGTATTCTTGAGTGTGGCGTGCAAACTTATCATTCGAGATTGTTAGTTGTTCTATCTTTTCTTCTTTTTATTTACTTGTGTTCAGGGATTGTTCAATTTGAACTTCCTTGAAGCATATCATTTGGTATCAGAGCTCCGGTTGAGAGTGGGAAGAGAGAGAAACGCTTGAGAAGAGCGTTTATAGTGAGATATGGCTGAAAACAATGCTACCAATGTTCCAAGAGGACTTTCGTTGGAACAAGCTCAGATTATGGGCATACAACAAAATCAACAAGAAATGAGGGAGCAACTGTTTCGTCTAGAGCAGGCAATCACAAGATTAACTGTTCAACAACCTCCACAGCGACGTAATCATCGAGCTTCCATTGATTCTGATCGTGATGAGGACACGGAAGATGAAGCTGATGCAAATAGACAAAGGAGGCAGCAGCGTGACTTGGAGAACAACATCAAATTGAAGATTCCACCATTCAAAGGTACTAGCTCACCAGAAGAGTACTTAGAGTGGGTGCAACGAGTGGAGAAGGTGTTCGAGTGTCACGACTATTCTGAAGTTAAGAAATGCAAACTAGCTGCCCTTGAATTTATTGATTATGCAAATCTATGGTGGGAGAATTTGAAATCGCAACGAAGGAGAGACGGTGAAGAAGAGATCAGGAGTTGGCGGCTTATGAAGAGACTCATGCAAAAGCGCTTTGTTCCTGACTATTACAAGCAGGAGCTCTATATCCGGTTACAAACTCTTAGACAAGGGGCGATGTGTGTTGAAGACTATGTTAAGGAGTTTGAAATGTTGATGATGCGATGTGAGATACAAGAGCCTCAGGAACAGTCTATTGCACGGTTCTTGGGAGGCTTGAATAAGGAAATTGCAGATGCGGTGGAATTACAACCTTATGTAACACTTGAGGATGTAATTAAGCTTGCTGTTAAGGTAGAAAGACAACGTAGAAGAGGAGCAACTAAACCAGGAAGCTCACGATCTATTAGTTTCAGGGGAACAAATTTAACCTCTTCGACTCCAAAAGATGTCTCAAAATGGAATGAACGGCGACAGGAAAGGACAAGCTCCAACAACATTGTTGATACATCTAGAGGAAAGGACAAGGTTAACGATGCAAAGAACTCAAAGAGGAGCAGAGATATTAAGTGCTTCAAATGTCTTGGTTTTGGACATATTGCTTCTGAGTGTCCAAATCGAAGAGTGATGATTGTTCGAGGAGCACAAGGGGAAATTGAAAGTGAAGATGAAACAGAAATTGAACAGGAAGATGACGAGCGCATTATCGAGTATCCAGATGAAGGGGAGTTACTTGTAGTTCGACGAATTTTGAACTCACAAGCTAAGGTAGAAGATGATCAACGTGAGAACATATTCCATACTAGGTGTACAATTGGGGGAAAGGTTTGTGGTGTCATTATTGATGGAGGTAGCTGTACTAATGTTGCTTCAACAACATTAGTGGAGAAATTAGACTTGAAGACTACAAAGCACCCTCGTCCGTACAAGCTGCAATGGTTGAGTGACCAAGGAGAAATTCAAGTCACTAAACAAGTTCAGGTACCATTTTCTATTGGCAACTCATACAAAGATGAAGTCGTATGCGATGTGGTACCAATGAATGCCGGCCATTTGCTTCTGGGAAGACCTTGGCAATATGATAGTAGAGCCATTCATGATGGGTTCAAAAACACCTATTCTGTTACCAAGGATGGGATGAAGATTGTCCTAGCACCTCTTAGTCCTCAGCAAGTTCTACAAGATCAACTAGCAAAGAAAAAGAAAAATGAGAACTTATTTGCAACTAAAGAGAAGTTAAGAGAGCTTTGCGTTCAACTAATCCAATATTGATGCTAATAGTGAAGGAAGCTATGCCAACAGAGGTAGGTTCTATACCTCCACTGATTGAAAAGTTAGTAAAAGAATTCGCCGACTTGTTTCCAGATGAGATGCCAAAAGGATTACCACCAATTAGGGGGATTGAGCATCAAATTGATCTCATTCCAGGTGCTACTTTGCCTAATAGACCGGCCTACCGGTGTAATCCCAATGAGGCCAAGGAGTTACAACGTCAAGTAAATGAGTTACTGGAGAAAGGCTTTGTGAGAGAGTCAATGAGCCCTTGTTCAGTACCTGCTTTGTTAGTGCCAAAGAAAGATGGAACTATGAGGATGTGCGTAGACAGTCGGGCCATAAACAAAATCACAGTGAAGTATCGATATCCTATCCCTAGACTTGATGACATGCTTGACGAACTACATGGCTCTACAATCTTTTCGAAGATTGATCTCAAGAGCGGGTATCATCAGATTCGAATGAAGGAAGGAGATGAGTGGAAGACAGCCTTCAAGACGAAGCATGGGTTGTACGAATGGATGGTCATGCCATTTGGTTTGTCAAATGCCCCAAGCACCTTCATGCGTTTAATGAATCATGTCTTACGAGATTTTATTGGAGATTTCGTTGTGGTTTATTTTGATGACATTTTGATTTATAGCAAGGATCAGGAAGAGCATGGAGAGCACTTGAGGAAGGTCTTTGAAGTCTTGCGAAAAGAACAATTAATTGGCAATCTCAAGAAGTGCCAATTCTGCCAAGACCGAGTTATTTTTCTTGGGTTTGTGATTAGTCGGCATGGAGTTGAAGTTGATCCGGAGAAAGTTAAAGCTATCAAGGAATGGCCTATTCCTACAAATATTTCTGAGGTGAGAAGTTTCCATGGATTAGCATCCTTTTATAGAAGATTTGTACAGAATTTCAGTACTATTCTAGCACCCTTGACTAATTGCATCAGAGGGAGCGGTGACTTTAAGTGGAGTGCAGCGGCCCAACGAAGTTTTGAGATCATTAAAGAGAAGTTGTGTTCCACACCAATTCTCGCACTCCCTGATTTCTCTAAAACTTTTGAGATTGAGTGTGATGCATCAGGTATTGGAATTGGAGCAGTTCTTATGCAAGAAAAGCATCCCGTTGCTTATTTCAGTGAAAAGTTGAATGGGGCAACCCTGAACTATTCAACTTATGACAAAGAATTCTATGCATTGGTCCGAGCTTTACAAAATTGGGAACACTACTTGTTACCCAAGGAGTTTGTTATTCATACTGACCATGAGTCATTGAAATATTTGAAGGGCCAAACCAAGTTAAACAAGCGACATGCTAAATGGGTGGAGCTTCTAGAGGCTTTTCCCTACGTCATCAAATATAAAAAGGGAGCAGCAAATGTAGTTGCAGATGCCTTATCTCGAAGGTATGCTTTAATCTCATTAATGAATGTCAAGTTGATGGGATTCGAGTTAATGAAGGGTCAATATGAAGAAGATCCTGAATTTTCTACTATATATTTGGCATGTGAAAAAAGTGCTACTAACGGTTTCTATAAGCATGAGGGATTCTTGTTCAAAGGTTCCAAACTTTGTATTCCCAATTGCTCTGTCAGAGAATTATTGGTAAGAGAAGCTCATGCGGGAGGTTTGGCAGGACACTTTGGTGAAAAGAAGACATTAGAGATGATTAAGGAACACTTCTTTTGGCCAAGGATGATCAAAGATGTGCATCGAGTGGTGGGAAGATGTGCAATTTGCAAGAAAGCAAAAAGTAAGGAGGTTGCACAAGGTTTATATATGCCATTACCAGTTCCTGATCAACCATGGGTTGATTTGAGTATGGATTTTGTGCTTGGGTTACCAAGAACTCCAAGGGGCAAAGATTCGGTTATGGTAGTGGTAGATCGATTTTCAAAGATGTCCCATTTTATTCCCTGTCACAAAACTGATGATGCTTCTTATATAGCAGATTTGTTCTTCCAGGAAATTGTGAGATTACATGGTATTCCAAAGAGCATTGTGTCAGACCGAGATGCCAAATTTCTGAGTTATTTCTGGAAAACATTGTGGAAAAAGCTTGGGACAAGATTACTTTTCAGCACAACTTGTCATCCTCAAACTGATGGCCAAACTGAGGTAGTAAATAGAACACTTTCTTCCTTACTTAGAGCTATTGTTGGTAAGCATATGAAAAGTTGGGATGAATGCTTGCCGTTTGTTGAGTTTGCCTATAATAGAAGTGTTCATGGTACTACTAAATATTCTCCTTTTGAAGTGGTTTATGGGTTTAATCCTATCACCCCACTTGATCTAGTACCGCTACCATTAAGTGACAGATTGTGCATTGATGGAAAGAAAAAGGCTGAAATGGTGAAAGCTCTACATGAAAATGTGAAGCGACAGATTGAAAAGAAGAATGCCGCTTATGAAAACGCAGCAAACAAGGGAAGGAAGCAAGTTCAGTTCATGCCAGGTGATCTTGTTTGGATTCATCTTCGGAAGGAGAGGTTTCCCAACAAACGGAAGTCAAAACTTATGCCCAGGGCAGAAGGTCCATTCAAGATTCTGGAGAAAATAAATGACAATGCTTACAAGGTTGATTTACCAGGAAACTACAATATTTCTGCCACATTCAATGTAAGAGATTTGATGCCATACTTAGATGATAATGAAGACTTGGATTTGAGGACAAATCCTTTTGAACCCGGAGAGAATGATGAGCCTCAAGTTGAACAAGAGGCTAACTTAGGCCAAGGAGCTCCATCTGGGCCAATTACACGTTCTATGACTAAGAAGATTCAGGCCATGGTTGTCCAACAATTCAAAATGGAATCAGCCCATTTAGGATCCAAGCCCAATTTCTATATGGAGCCCAAATTCAAGTGGGCCAATTTGATTATGTGCCATAATGATTAAATTATGAAAAGTCAATTATGCATGTGATAAATGCATGAAAGTTGAAAATAAGTATTGGTTAAAGTCTAAGTTAGGTGAGCTATATTTCTTTGAAAGTCTAAGTTAGATAAGTTAGGTGATCTACATTAGATGAAAAGTCTATGTTAGGTGAATTTCTATGCATGTTTTTCCAAATTAGGTGAGAATTAGGTAAATCTTGGACTTATGCCATGAGGGTTGTTCTTGGCTATAAATATGGAAGTTATCAATGAGAAATGCAACCTTGAATGCTCTGAAAATTGGCTTAGCCTCTTATATTCGAATTTCTTATCTAAGTTTCATAAACTTAGTGGCGAAATTATCCCCGATTCTTATCACTCTCCCTCTTCTATTCTAGAGTGTGGCGAATCAAAGCTAGTATTCTTGAGTGTGGCGTGCAAACTTATCATTCGAGATTGTTAGTTGTTCTATCTTTTCTTCTTTTTATTTACTTGTGTTCAGGGATTGTTCAATTTGAACTTCCTTGAAGCATATCAACTACTTGATTGACGTCCTTGGTAGATTCCCTTACCCTCAATGGGTTTTGATCAGCTCCTTTCGTAAAAGTTCCCAGCTTCTAACACTTCCAGACCTTGATTGGAGCTGTCTACTACCTGTTTGGCATTTTCAATATAGGGCACCGTGCTCGGCTTGCTAATGATCATCTCTTCTTCACCTTTTATAGTGATGAGCCTCCCTTCATTAATGTACTTGATGATGAGCCTCAAGTTGAACAAGAGGTTAACTTAGGCCAAGGAACTCCATCTGGGCTGATTACACGTTCTATGGCTAAGAAGATTCAGGCCATGGTTATCCAACAATTCAAAATGGAATCAGCCCATTTAGGATCCAAGCCCAATTTCTATATGGAGCCCAAGTTCGAGTGGGCCAATTTGATCATGTGCTATAATGAATAAAATATGGAAAGTCAATTATGTATGTGATGAATGCATATGATAAAAGTTGAAATAAGTATTGGTTAAAGTCTAAGTTAGGTGAGCTATATTTCTTTGAAAGTCTAAGTTAGATAAGTTAGGTGATCTACATTAGATGAAAAGTCTATGTTAGGTGAATTTCTATGCATGTTTTTCCAAATTATGTGAGAATTAGATAAATCTTGGACTTATGCCATGAGGGTTGTTCTTGGCTATAAATATGGAAGTTATTAATGAGAAATGCAACCTTGAATGCTCTGAAAATTGACTTAGCCTCTTATATGCGAATTTCTTATCTAAGTTTCATAAACTTAGTGGCGAAATTATCCCCGATTCTTATCACTCTCCCTCTTCTACTCTAGAGTGTGGCGAATCAAACCGAGTATTCTTGAGTGTGGCGTGCAAACTTATCATCCGAGATTGCTAGTTGTTCTATCTTTTCTTCCTTTATTTACTTGTTTCGGGATTGTTCAATCTGAACTTCCTTGAAGCATATCATTTGGTATCAGAGCTCCGGTTGAGAGTGGGTAGAGAGAGAAACACTTTCTGGTTAGAAAGAGAGACACTTGAGAAGAGTGTTTATAGTGAGATATGGCTGAAAACAATACTACCAATGTTCCAAGAGGGCTTTCGTTGGAACAAATTCAGATTATAGGCATACAACAAAATCAACAAGAAATGAGGGAGCAACTGCTTCGTCTAGAGCAGGCAATCACAAGATTGACTGTTCAACAACCTCCACAGCGATGTAATCATCGAGCTTCCATTGATTCTGATCGTGATGAGGACACGGAAGATGAAGCTGATGCAAATAGACAAAGGAGGCAGCAACGTGACTTTGGAAACAACATCAAATTAAAGATTCCACCATTCAAAGGTACTAGCTCACCAGAAGAGTACTTAGAGTGGGTGCAACGAGTGGAGAAGGTGTTCGAGTGTCATGACTATTCTGAAGTTAAGAAATGCAAACTAGCTGCCCTTGAATTTATTGATTATGCAAATTTATGGTGGGAGAATTTGAAATCGTAACGAAGGAGAGACGGTGAAGAAGAGATCAGGAGTTGGCTGCTTATGAAGAGACTCATGCAAAAGCGCTTTGTTCCTGACTATTACAAGCAGGAGCTCTATATCCAGTTACAAACTCTTAGACAAGGGACGAAGTGTGTTGAAGACTATGTTAAGGAGTTTGAAATGTTGATGATGCGATGTGAGATACAAGAGCCTCAGGAACAGTCTATTGATGCTAATAGTGAAGGAAGCTATGCCAACAGAGGTAGGTTCTATACCTCCGCTGATTGAGAAGTTAGTAAAAGAATTCGCCGACTTGTTTCCAGATGAAATGCCAAACGGATTACCGCCAATTAGGGGGATTGAGCATCAAATTGATCTCATTCCAGGTGCTGCTTTGCCTAATTGACCGGCCTACCGGTGTAATCCAAATGAGGCCAAGGAGTTACAACGTCAAGTAAATGAGTTACTGGAGAAAGGCTTTGTGAGAGAGTCAATGAGCCGTTGTTCAGTACTAACTTTGTTAGTACCAAAGAAG
The DNA here is from genome assembly GCA_037074485.1 of Delonix regia. NCBI lineage: Eukaryota > Viridiplantae > Streptophyta > Magnoliopsida > Fabales > Fabaceae > Delonix > Delonix regia. The sequence continues at coordinate 14,048,673 of CM073459.1, forward strand.
GATGGAACTATGAGGATGTGCGTAGACAGTCGGGCCATAAACAAAATCACAATGAAGTATCGGTATCCTATCCCTAGGCTTGATGACATGCTTGACGAACTACATGGCTCTACAATCTTTTCGAAGATTGATCTCAAGAGCGGGTATCATCAGATTCGAATGAAGGAAGGAGATGAGTGGAAGACAGCCTTCAAGACAGCATGGGTTGTACGAATGGATGGTCATGCCATTTGGTTTGTCAAATGCCCCAAGCACCTTCATGCGTTTAATGAATCATGTCTTACGAAATTTTATTGGAGATTTCGTTGTGGTTTATTTTGATGACATTTTGATTTATAGCAAAGATCAGGAAGAGCATGGAGAGCACCTGAGGAAGGTCTTTGAAGTCTTGAGAAAAGAACAATTAATTGGCAATCTCAAAAAGTGCCAATTCTGCCAAGACCGAGTTATTTTTCTTGGGTTTGTGATTAGTCGGCATGGAGTTAAAGTTGATCTAGAGAAAGTTAAAGCTATCAAGGAATGGCCTATTCCTACAAACATTTTTGAGGTGAGAAGTTTCCATAGATTAGCATCCTTTTATAGAAGATTTGTGCAGAATTTCAGTAGTATTCTAGCACCCTTGACTAATTGCATCAGAGGGAGCAGTGACTTTAAGTGGAGTGGAGCGGCCCAACGAAGTTTTGAGATCATTAAAGAGAAGTTGTGTTCAACACCAATTCTTGCACTCCCTGATTTCTCTAAAACTTTTGAGATTGAGTGTGATGCATCAGGTATTGGAATTGGAGTAGTTCTTATACAAGAGAAGCATCCCGTTGCTTATTTCAGTGAAAAGTTAAATGGGGCAACCCTGAACTATTCAACTTATGACAAAGAGTTCTATGCATTGGTCAGAGCTTTACGAAATTAGGAACACTACTTGTTACCCAAGGAGTTTGTTATTCATACTAACCATGAGTCATTGAAATATTTGAAGAGCCAAACCAAGTTAAACAAGCGACATGCTAAATGGGTGGAGTTTCTAGAAGCTTTTCCCTACGTCATCAAATATAAAAAGGGAGCAGCGAATGTAGTTGCAGATGCCTTATCTCGAAGGTATGCTTTAATCTCATTAATGAATGTCAAGTTGATGGGATTTGAGTTAATGAAGGGCCAATATGAAGAAGATCATGATTTTTCTACTATATATTTGGCGTGTGAAAAAAGTGCTACTAACGGTTTCTATAAGCATGAGGGATTCTTGTTCAAGGGTTCCAAACTTTGTATTCCCAATTGCTCTGTCAGAGAATTATTGGTAAGAGAAGCTCATGCGGGAGGTTTGGCAGGACACTTTGGTGAAAAGAAGACATTAGAGATGATTAAGGAACACTTCTTTTGGCCAAGGATGATCAAAGATGTGCATCGAATGGTGGGAAGATGTGCAATTTGCAAGAAAGCAAAAAGCAAGGTTACACAAGGTTTGTATATGCCATTACCAGTTCCTGATCAACCATGGGTTGATTTGAGTATGGATTTTGTGCTTGGGTTACCAAGAACTCCAAGGGACAAAGATTCGGTTATGGTGGTGGTAGATCGATTTTCAAAGATGTCCCATTTTATTCCCTGTCACAAAACTGATGATGCTTCTCATATAGCGAATTTGTTCTTCCAGGAAATTGTGAGATTACATGGTATTCCAAAGAGCATTGTGTCAGACCGAGATGCCAAATTTCTGAGCTATTTTTGGAAAACATTGTGGAAAAAACTTGGGACAAGATTACTTTTCAGCACAACTTGTCATCCTCAAACTGATAGGCAAACTGAGGTAGTAAATAGAACACTTTCTTCCTTACTTAGAGCTATTGTTAGTAAGCATATGAAAAATTAGGATGAATGCTTGCCGTTTGTTGAGTTTGCCTGTAATAGAAGTGTTCATGGTACTACTAAATATTCTCCTATTGAAGTGGTTTATGGGTTTAATCCTATCACCCCACTTGATCTAGTACCGCATTGATGGAAAGAAAAAGGCTGAAATGGTGAAAGCTCTACATGAAAATGTGAAGCGACATATTGAAAAGAAGAATGCCGCTTATGACAGCAAACAAGGGAAGGAAGCAAGTTCAGTTCATGCCAGGTGATCTTGTTTGGATTCATCTTCGGAAGGAGAGGTTTCCTAACAAACGGAAGTCCAAACTTATGCCCAGGGCAGAAGGTCCATTCAAGATTCTGGAGAAAATAAATGACAATGCTTACAAGGTTGATTTACCAGGAAACTACAATATTTCTGCCACATTCAATGTAAGAGATTTGACGCCATACTTAGATGATAATGAAGATTTGGATTTGAGGACAAATCCTTTTGAACCCGGAGAGAATGATGAGCCTCAAGTTGAACAAGAGGTTAACTTAGGCCAAGGAGCTCCATCTGGGCCGATTACACGTTCTATGGCTAAGAAGATTCAGGCCATGGTTGTCCAACAATTCAAAATGGAATCAGCCCATTTAGGATCCAAGCCCAATTTCTATATGGAGCCCAAGTTCGAGTGGGCCAATTTGATCATGTGCTATAATGAATAAAATATGAAAAGTCAATTATGTATGTGATGAATGCATATGATAAAAGTTGAAATAAGTATTGGTTAAAGTCTAAGTTAGGTGAGCTATATTTCTTTGAAAGTCTAAGTTAGATAAGTTAGGTGATCTACATTAGATGAAAAGTCTATGTTAGGTGAATTTCTATGCATGTTTTTCCAAATTATGTGAGAATTAGATAAATCTTAGACTTATGCCATGAGGGTTGTTCTTGGCTATAAATATGGAAGTTATTAATGAGAAATGCAACCTTGAATACTCTGAAAATTGGCTTAGCCTCTTATATGCGAATTTCTTATCTAAGTTTCATAAATTTAGTGGCAAAATTATACCCGATTCTTATCACTCTCCCTCTTCTACTCTAGAGTGTGGCGAATCAAACCTAGTATTCTTAAGTGTGGCGTGCAAACTTATCATCCGAGATTGCTAGTTGTTCTATCTTTTCTTCCTTTATTTACTTGTTTCGGGATTGTTCAATCTGAACTTCCTTGAAGCATATCACTTGATCCTTTGATGCACGGTTCATGGGACTGCACTAGCTGCATGAATCCAAGATCTTCCCTGAAGTATCGTATATGCCGCGTCAATGTCCATGACCTGGAACTTGACAGTAAATATATTCGGACCTATTTCCACTGGGAGTTCAATCTTTCTAATTACTTCCCTCTTTGTCCATCGAAGGCTTTCAATACCATGTCATTATTCTCGACACATGACTAACGGTAGGACATTCATGGTGGACCCTCCATCAATGAGTACTTTCGCGATCACATATCCATAGCATTTCAAAGTAATGTGGAGGGCCTTGGGTGTTCCAACCGGCGCGGGGTATATCTTGTCTTCAGAAAAGATGATTAAGGTAGAGTTTTTTACCGCATTTATCATGTTCACCACCTTTTTTGGGGTGATATCAGATCGTACATGGACTTCATCCAACACATTCTGTAACGCCTTTCAGTGAGCTTCTATGTTCATTATTAGGGTCAAGATAAAAATTTAGGCTAGTGTTTTTCACAATTGATCGACCACATTATACTTGCTCTGCTTAATAATTTTTAAAAAATCCTCCATTTCCTCTCATCCTCCCTTCCTAGGGGCCTCCTTGAGGTTTGAGCTTTCTCCTAGTTCCAAGTTCAGGTTCAGAGTTCCTTCTATATCTTTGGAGTATACTCGACAGCTGCGAGTAATTCCCCCTACAATTTATGAATGAATTCCATCACAGGCATTTCTTCTAATGTCTCATTGTCATGAGCACATTCTATTTTAGCCCATTCGTTCTGATACAGAAATGGAGATGGCACATGGATAATGGCGCTTGGATTTTTTACTGGCACCGGTGAGGGTACAATGAGTAAGGATCCTTCGTTGTACTTCGCGGGTCACAATTGCTTTGGGCTGGGGTGAACTCCTTAACTTCGTAGATTGACTTATTAACCATTAGGAAAGAGTTCCTCGGCTTCATGGAGTCAAACAATCCCTTGGTCCAAGCACCATCTTTCTTTGTGATGCACACATTCTCCTTAATGGGTCATCGAGTTCTTTCAATGGTCAGAACTCCGAGCATCATCATTCTCTGCGCTAATTCCTTGAACTGCTCACAATCTTCAATGTCGTGGCCCACTTCTCCCTCATGAAACTTGCAGTAACTGTTCTACGACCTTTTGAGAATGTTCTGCTCCCCATCTTGAGTGGAGATATAGTTAGTATCTTTCAAGCTTTTATATAACTGCTGCATGGTGCATGACACATTTGTCAAGTTTTTGAAGCTGAGATCTTCCCCATCTATCATGGACACTTGCCTCCCTTTATCGTGATTTGGCAAGGGGTTGGTGACGATGTTGGGGTCGTTACCCATCTTTATGCCAATATGATTGTTGTCTACTAATGTCAAAACATGCTTCCTGAAGGCATCACACTTGTCAATGTTGTGCCCCGTAGCTCTGATATGATACTCACAAGTAGCATTGGAGTCATACCATCTCAAGAATGGTGGCTGAAGTGGCTTAACAGGCTTAGGGCCCATAAGCTTTTTGGCCACCAAGTCGTGGAAGAGCTTTGATCGACTGACATTGAAGTTAGGTAATGGCCTATCATTGTGAGACTGTTGCATAAGCCTAAACCCTCTGTTTTGGGCCGTCATTTGTTGCGGTCCCAGATGGGATTGCGACGATATTTGATAACTCATATGACTACTCATGGCTGGGCCTTGCAGTTGGTAAGACATAGCTGGGTTTGGATCGTGAAATGGTGCTTGGGGATATTGATTATGCATGGGGTGAGGGTGTTGGTATGTAGATGTGACTAACATCCCCTTCCTTCTTCCGATTGCTTATAGGCCTCCTGGTTTTTGTGGAGTTACCTTTAAACAACTCATCGCCATCAGCATCTATTCTCTCCCTAACTAATGCGGAACCCCAAGGTTATGAAGAATCTGATGCTCCAAGAACACATTATGGCAAGAACATGAAATGGAATAAACCCCCAACCTATTGAATTCCCAAATGACAGATGCAAATGGAAACATAAAGAATAAATTCACCTTGGTAAGAATTAATTCTTGTTGCGATAGAGGAAAACAAGCTATCCTCTCCTAGAGAACTTTGGACAAGCCAAGAAGGAAACTAAAATGTTTCTTTGATAGAATGAAACTTGATGTCTTAAAGGTTGAGACTTAAAGCCTTTTTATAAGTTTCAGACCCCTTGTGAAACCCTAATTCGTAATGCTTCTTGGACCCTCAATAAGTTAGGTTAAATAAAACCATATATACATCCTAGGCCCAATTTAGGTACAATGAGGTCCAAAATATTTATTTTAGTAGCAACAATTCTGAAAGATATAATCCAAACGAATTGGGCCGTCATTTAGGCTGGACATGACTTAGATGAATGAATTGGAATTCCTTCTCCTAGCCCAAGCCATCTAAGTAATTTTCTTCAACATTCTCTAAAACCTTTCCCAGATAAATTTGTAGTAATTCATTGAATTTCTTAGCTCTCAGTCTTGTAATTGGACCCGAAGGAAAATTCAGATCGTCATTTAAACTGTCGCGCCTCTTGTCATTTGTGTTCACATCATTCCTTCCTTCCTCAAAGATTCGACCTTGAATCTGAATTAAAATCAAATGGAGAAAGATTAGAAACATTGAAAGTGACACTCACATTGTACTCATCTGCCAAATCTATTTTATAAGCATTGTTATTGATCCTTTCCAACACTTGAAATGGTCCATCACCCCATGCATTAAGTTTTGATTTTCTTTGCTGTGGAAACCTTTTCTTTGGCAAGTGCACCCAAACCCAATCTCCTGGTTGAAAAATAACTTGCTTTCGACCCTTATTGGCCCTTTGAGCATACATGCAGTTCCTCTTTTCAATCAGGTCATGTGCTTTTTCATGCATTGCTTTAACCATTTTAGCCTTCTTCTTTCTATCTAGATTAGTAATTTCATTCGAAGGCAAAGGCATCAAATCCAATGCATTTAATAGGTTAATACCATACACAATTTCAAATGGTGAAAAACCTGTGGAAGAATGTATTGCTCGATTATATGCAAACTCAACAAATGGTAAGCAATCTTCCTAAGTTTTTAAATTCTTCCCCACAATAGCACGCAGCATGGTTCCTAATGTCCTATTTACCATTTCAATTTGGCCATCAGCCTATGGGTGGCATGTAGTGGAGAATAAAAGCTTAGTACTTAGCTTCCCCCACAAGACTTTCCAAAAATGACTAAAGAGCTTAGTATCCCTATTAGAAACTATAGTTTTTGTTACACCATAAAGTCTAACCACTTCCCTAAAAAAAAGGTCAGCAAAGTTTGTTGCATCATCTGTTTTATGGCAAGCAAGAAAATGAGCCATTTTACTAAATCTATCAACTACAACAAATATGTTGTCTTTACCCCTTCTGGTCCTAGGTAATCCCAAAACAAAATTCACTGATATGTCAGTCCAAGGTTTAGTAGAAATAGGCAAAGGTGTATACAAGCCATGTGACTTGGACTTAGACTTAGCCTGTTTGCATGTGATACACTTGGCACAAACTCTTTCAACAACTTTTCTCATGTTTGATAATTGAGGACCTTCTTATTGCTTTCTTCAGCCCGTTTTTGAATACTCCTTACGGTGTTTTTTAATTTGTTGTTTTCCCTCTTTCAATCTTTTCAAGTCGATGTTTGTCTGACTCTTGTCTCTTTTTTGCTCTCTCATCTTCTTGCGACTTGTCTGTCTAGACATTCCTTAACCTCCAGTAAGTCATTACTCAATAAGGGGTTACGAGGTCCCAGGGGTGGATAGGTCCCATTGGTCTGTCCTTGAGCCAAGTCTCATATCCTTCAGTGGTTGCTACAACGTGCTTCCCTAACTCGAACCTCCCCTTACACACTATGTGGCTCCATGCATCCTTTATCTTATGGATCATTTTCACCTTCACTGGATCACCGTAATAGAAACTGACTCTTCACATAGCCTCTTTAGACGGGATGTCCTATTCGTATGCAAATTGGCAACATGCGACTACAGGGTTATAATTAATGCATCCTCGGGCACCCATAAGGGGAACGTTAGGGAAATTTCTGCAGCCATAAATGATATTCTCACTTTTCCACCAAGAGATCTTCCACCAAATGGTGGTATCTTCAAGTTCTTCTGTTTTTTTGATCCACTTGTCACAATTCATTTTTGCTTGTAGTGGAATTGATCATTTGCGATGTGGATAATCTCAAATCAGGTGATGGTTGGTGTCAAATCTCGTACCGAGCTGATATTCATTGCCATAAACATGATTGACCCACCGTATATTCAACAGCAGCAGATAACACTTCAACTTTCCTTTCTTTTCTCTTTGGCAGAAACCTAGTGTCAGAAATGTCTCCGCTAGAAGCGCTGGTACTGGATTCACACGATGATTTTCTACCATCCATAGGACACATATTGCTGCCAGATCAACTACTCCCACTGCCGACGGGAATAATACTAACCCATATACTGCCAGGGCGAGGACTCTCCTGAAAGCAACCCAATTCCCCTTATTGGCTAATGTCTCTAACCTTTTCTCTAAATATTTCCTGGATAAATCTATTGCCCCAGAGCGGCATAACTGTACTTGTGTAGGTTCTTCCCCCAGAATTTGGGCTACCATGTGCTTGGAATGGAGATATCCAAGGTACAAGTAGATGGGGATGTCTCTAGTAACAAGCATTTTCATCAAGCCCCTATACTCTTCTAACGTGGGTGCAAACTGGAAGGTTAGAAATGTGAAACATCTCAATGAATTGTCCCAATGTTGAGCTAAGGCTACAAGCGCATCGAGCTGGATAGGGACTGATAATAAATCCAAGTTGTCTCCATAATCCTTTTGAAAATGGCGGAGTTACTCCCCTATGAGTTTCCCACTTGTAATGATTAAACTCTCAATTGATTCAACTTCTACCTTCACTTTAACTCTCTTTCCAGTCGAGGCTATTCCTGTTGGACTTGTGTCTTGAGGTTGTATGGCGTCTGACAATCCCATCATATCTTCATGCCAATTAATGAAAATAACAATTGTGTTGTAACAAGTCCATTGATTAGAAACAAAATGAAATGGGCACATAATCAATAGATTACTTGACACTTTATTCACTATTAATCGCCAAGAGCTTTATTGATTCATCAGGAAGAATAGATATAGCTCTCAACCCAAGGAGAAGTAGGTCCTCACGTGGGCAAGGCTTAAATAAGTGAACCAGATGATTGATATATTGTTTTCACAAAAATTATTAATTTTCAAAGGTTCCCAATTCCACTGATACACCATTAGGCCAAACTTCCCACATGGCCGAAGCTTTCAATTTTAGCTATTGTATTTGGCTAATAATGCATCGAATGGAGACGTTGTGACAATTAACCACATAAAAAAATTATTTAAAAAAAACACGTAATCATGCCCTGAATGATGTGACAACATGCAAGGTGAGAATGAAATGTACCCTCTTGGTGTCCTAACTCAGGCTAACCCGTAGTGAGGGAATGGTACCCTAATGATGCGGAACCCCAAAGTTATGAAGAACCTGAAACTCCTAGAACATATACTATGGCAAGAACATGAAATGGAATGAATCCTCAACCTATTGAACTTCCAAATAACAGATGCAAATGGAAATACAAATAATAGATTGATTAGAAACAGTAATAAATTCACCTCAAGAGACCACCTTGCTAAGAATTAATTTTTGTTGTAATAGAGGAAGACTAGCTATCCTCTCCTAGAGAACTCTATCGTCTTTATTATATGAATTATTATTATGTTAATTTTAAATTTTCTTTAATTTATCATTTACTGAATATGAAATCTATTAAATATTGGCGATTAATAATATGTTAAATATATTATATTAATGCATATTATATCAAATAACATTTAGTAAATATATATATTTATATTTACTATTATACAAGAAAGATATATATATATATATATATATTATTAAGTGCAATTTAACAGACCTAATGACAATCAACAAAAACTGTCATGAAGTCAAGGAACATAATATATGAAAATAAATTTAGATATCATATATTAGTAGATGAAATATATATTAAATATTAGTAAAAAATATATATTGAATCAGATATATAAAATATATATTAACCGATATTACTATATAATAATTGTGATATTAAATTAATAAATATTTAATATATATTTATTGTTATATTTTATGAAAAATATATGTCCTATAGGATAAATTTATATATAATATATATCCAATTAATATATTTAATTTATATTTTTCGTTATTTAGTTCTTATGTCATTGAATACATTCATTTATTATTTAATTACTAATGTATATTTAATTATTATATTTATTAAATTTTAAACATTTGAATATAAAAATAGAATTCAATAGAAATAGAAATAAAATATTCTAATAGTCTCAAGTTATTATTAGGGAATATTAATTATTATTAATTATTATTATTAATATGTAATACTAATTCACTTATATTTATTTTTAATATTTATTTAGTTAATATACTAATTTAAATATTATAGACATTCAACTTAATAAATAAATTAGTAAATATGTATTTTAATAATTTAATATAATAAATCAAAAGTTTATTATATATATGTATATATATCTTTATTATACAGATCAATCCTATATATTATTATTATTATTAGATTGACTAATGTACGTCATTAAACCCTCACTTTTATACTTTGTAACTTCTCCACAATTTAATTGTGACAAAGTAATTCCTCTCAAATTTAAATTTGTACAAAATCAATCCTCTAATTTGTAGAAATGAGGGATTGATTTTGTATAAAATAAGATTTTTGAAGGACTAATTCGTTACAATTTCTTGTAAGGGACAAAATTTTCACAAAGTGTAAAGATGGAAAACCAATTTTGTACTTCTCTCTTATTATGTTAATTTTAAATTATTTTAATGTATAATTTACTAACTATTAAATCTATTAAATATTGCTAATTAATAATTTGTTAAACATATATGATATTAATACATATTATGTTAAATATATATAATTTTCAAATATACATAAAATATATATTATGGTCAAAGAATGACCATCGCTAGAACTTGTAGTCACAAGTTATTAATTCATATCATTATTATACTGATTATTACTATATTTATTATTATTATATAGACATTAGTACACAATTAAACAATCACTTTTGCACTTTGTAAGTTCCCATAATTTAATTGTGACAAATTCGTTTCTCAAAAATTTAAATTTGTACATAATTAGTCATTCCATTTGTAGTAACAAGAAACAAATTTTGTCTAAAATAAGATTTTTGATAGATTATCACAGCTTCTTGTGAGGGATCAAATTGTCAGAAAGTGTAAAGGTAAAGGACCAATTTGGTACTTCTCTCTTATTATATGTATTATTATTCTGTTAATTTCAAAAATTTTTAATTTATAATTTAATAAAAATTAAATTTATTAAATATTGCTAGTTAATAATTTGTTAAATATATATTTTATCAATACATATTATATCAAATAAAATTTATTAAATATATATAATTTACTAATATACATGAAATATATAGATTGTATTAAGTAAAATTTCACAGCCCAAACAACGATCTTAAGTGACCGTCTTGAGGGCTTATCGTCATGATGGTCAACAGGAATCGTCATGAAGTCAAGGAACATAATATATAAAAATATATGTGGATATCATATATTAATATAAGAAATATTACTAAAAAAATATAAATATGTTAAATATATATATATATAATATATATTAACTGATATTATTATATAGTAATTGTGATATTAAATGTATAAATATTTAATATATATTATTGTTATATTTTTATGTGAACTTATTCTACTATATATTTCTTATATGTTAAATTTATATATAATATATATCCAATTAATATATTTGATTTACGTTTTTTATAATTTTATTATTAATTTAATGATTATATTTATCTATTTAATTACTAATGTATATTTAATTATAAACATATGAATATTAAAAAAGAAATTCAATATTCAATAGAAAAAAGCTATTCTAATATTCTCTAGTTATTATTATAGAATATTAATTATTATTATCGAATATATTACTTATTTAACGATAATTATTAACTATTGACATTAATTTATAATACTATTTTATTTTATAAATTAGTTTATATATTTAATTATTATTGGCATTGAATTTATTAAATATATATTTTATTAATTTAATATAATAAATAAATAATTTATTAAATATATATCATTATTATACAGATTATTACTATATATGTTGTTATTATTATTATTATATAGACAAAAGTATGTAATTAAACAATCACTTTTGCACTTTGTTACTACCCCACAATGTAATTGACAGATTAATTTCTCATAAATTTTAATTTGTACATAATTAGTCACTCCATTTGTAGTAACGAGAAACAAATTTTACATGAAAAAAGATTTTTAAGGGACTAATTTGTCATAATTACTTGTGAGAGACCAAATTGTCATTAAATGTAAAGGTGGAGGACTAATTTGGTATTTCCCTCTTACTATATGTATTATTATTATGTTAATTTATAATTTATTGAAAAGTAAATTTACTAAATATTATTGGTTAATAAATTGATAAATATATGTTATTTTAATACATCTTATATTAAATATAATTTATTAAACATATATAATTTACTAATATACATAAAATATATAATATATTAAGTATAATTTAACAGCTCTAATGATAGGCTGTAAGTGATCGTCTTTAGGATTTTTAAAGGACAATCAAACAATGTTCATCATTAGGGCATGCAGTCACGATGGTCAATAATGGTCATCTAGAAGTCATGGAACATAATCTATATTAACCGATATTATTATATAATAATTGTGATATTAAATATATATAAATATTTAGATATTTATTGTTATTTTTTTATGTAAATTTAATCTATTATATATTTCTTAAATGATAAATTTATATATAATATATATCTTATTAATATATTTAATTTATATTTTTTATTATTTAGTTATCAATTTAAAGAATATATTTATTGATTATTACTATATTATTATTATTATATAAAAAAAAGTATGAAATTAAACCCTCACTTTTGCATTTCGTGACTCCCCTACAGTTTAACTGTCACAAATTAGTCCCTCAATTCATAGTGATGAGGAATTGATTTTGTATGAAATAAGATTTTTGCAAAACTACTTTGTCATAGTTTCTTATAAGGAACCAAATTGTCACAAAGTGTAAATATCGCCAATAACGATCAAAGAATTACCATCGCTTAGGCTTGTCGCCACAACGATCAACAAAGACCATCCTGAAGTCACGAAACATCCTATATAAAAATATATTTAGATATCATATATTAAAATATGAAATATACATTAAATTTTTAGTAAAAAAATATAAATATATTAAAACAAATATATAAAATATATATTAACCGATATTATTTTATAATAATTGAGATACTGAATGTATAAATATTTCATATATATATTTATTGTTATTTTTTGTGTAAATTAATTATATTAAATATGTCTTATATGGTAAATTTATATCCAATTAATATATTTAATTTATATCATTGATTATTCAGTTTTTAATTTAATGAATATATTTATTTGTTATCTAATTAATAATTTGTATTTAATTATATACTATGAACATAAAAATAGAAGTTCAATATTCAATAGAAATAAAATATTCTAATATTCTCTAATTATTATTAAGGAATGTTAACTATTGTTAATTTGTAATTATTAATTATTAATATTAATTATAATACTAATTTAATTGTATTAATTTGTAATATGTATTAAGTTATTATACTAATTTAATTATGATAGACATTCAATTTAATAAATATATATATTTCAATAATTTAATATAATAGATAATTTATTAAATATATATATCGTTATTATATAGATTATTACTATATATATACATATATATATATTATTAATATTATATAGACAAAAGTTCGCAATTAAACAATCACTTTCGCACTTTAAGACTCCTCTACAATTTAATTGTGACAAATTTGCTTTTCACAAATTAAAATTTGTACAAAATCAGTCACTCTATTTGTAGAAATAAGAGATTGATTTTGCATGAAATATAATTTCTGCAGGACTAATTTGTCACAGTTCCTTGCGATGGACTAAATTGTCACAAAATGTAAAGGTGGAGGACCAATTTGGTACTTTCCTATTATTATATGTATTTTTTTATGGTAGTTTTATTTTTTTTTATTTATAATTTACTAATATTAAATCTATTGAATATTGCTGGTTAATAATTTGTTAAATATATATAATTTACTAATATACATGAAATATACATATATATATATATATTTATTAATTTGTTATAATTTGTACAAAATTTTCACAAAGTATAAAGTTATAAGACCAATTTGGTACTTTCCTCTTAATATATGTATTATTATTGTGTTAATTTTAAATTATTTATAATTTATAATTTACTAAATATTAAATAATTAAATATTACTGTTTAATAATTTGTTAAATATTTTTTTATACTAAATATAAATAGTTTACTAATTTGCATGAAATATAAATAAATAAATAAATAAATATATATATATATATATATATATATATTATATTAAGTACATTTTGTCTTTATCGTTAAAGATTGACTGTCGATAGGGCTTGCCGTCATGACAGTGAGCATTATTAAATATATGAAATATATATTAAATATTAGTAAAAAATATAAATATTTAAAAACAAATATATAAAATATGTATTGACCAATATTATTATATAACAAATATGATATTAAATATATAAAATACATATTTTCACTAATATAACAGGTTAATAATTTTTTAACTGAATATTTATTTATTAAGTAATCACTAATGTATATTTAATTACTTAATTTATTTAATTATAAATAGATTAATAGAAAAATAGAAATTCAATATTCAATAGAACTAAAATAATCTAATATTATCTAATTATTATTATGGAATATTAATTATTTAACGATTAATTTATTATTAATTATTAATATTTTTGTAAATTAATTTACAATATGAATTTAATATTTTATCAATTTAAATATTTAAAAAATTGCACTTAATAAATAATTTAATATAATAAAGAAATAATTTATTAAATATATATAATTATTATACATATTATTACTATATATATCATTATTATATAGACAAAAGTATGCAATTAAATCCGCACTTTTGCACTTTGTGAGTCTCTTAGAATTTAATTGTGACAAATTAGTTCCTCACAAATTTAAATTTGTACAAAATTAGTGCCTTCATTTGTTGTAATGAGGGATTAATTTTACATTAAATAAAACTTTTATCAGACTAATTTAGCACAGTTCCTTGTGAGGGACCAAATTGTCACAATTTGTAAAGGTGGAGGACCAATTTTGTATTTCCATCTTATTATATGTGTTATAATTTATGTTAATTTTAATTTTTTTTATTTATAGTTTAAAAAAATTAAACTTATAAGATATTGCTGATTAATAATTTATTAAATATATATAATGCTAACACATATTATATGAAACATAACTTATTAAACATATATAATTTACTAATATACATTAGATATATATATATATATATATATATATATATATATATATTAGACTAAGTATGCTTTAGCAATCCTAACAAGGGTCGTAAGTGACCGTTATTAGAGCATTTCTTCATGACAGTCAACAGGGACCATCATGAAGTTAAGGAATATAATATATAAAAATATATTTAAATATCATATATTAATATATTAAATATTAGTAAAAATATATATTTAAATATATATATATATATATATATAATATTAGCTGATATTATTATATACTTTTTGTGATATTAAATATATAAATATTTAATACATATTTATTGCTATATTTTTATAGAAATTTATCCATATTATATGTTTATTATATCATATTTCATATTTCTTATATGATAAATTTGTATTTAATATATATCCAATTAATATATTTAACTTATATTTTTGTTTATTTAGTTCTTAATTTAATGAATATATTCATATATTATTTAATTACTACTGTATATTTAATTAATTTATTTATTAAATAAATAAATATATCAATAGAAAAATAGAAATTCAATATTCAACAGAAATAAAATACTTTAATATTCTCTAATTATTATCACGAAATATTGAGTATTGTTATTGAATGTATTAGTTATTTAATGATTAATTTATTATTACATATTAATATTAATTTATAATATTATTTAATTATTATATTAATTTAAATATTATAGACATTGAATTTCATAAATAATTTAATAAATATATATTTAATAATTTAACATAATAAATAAATAATTTTTCAAATATGTATCATTATTACATAAAATTGTGGGACTAATTTGTCACAGTTAATTATAAGGTTCCAAATTATCACAAAGTGTAAAGTTGGCAAACCAATTTGGTACTTCCCTCTTATTCTATGTATTTATTAATATGTTAATTTTATATTATTTTTAATTTATAATTTACTAAGTATTAATTATATTAGATATGATTTATTAAATATAAATAGTTTACTAATTTGCATGATATATATATATATATATATATATATTAATATTATAAAGTTCAATTTGTCTTCACGACGGTCAAAGAATGATTGTTGCTAGGGCTTTTCGACACAACAGTCAACAAGGACTGGAAACCTTGCTACAGCTCCTTCTAGAGAAGAAATCCTAATGAAGCATTTGAAGGAAGTAGGCTGCTATCGTGAACCACAAGAGACAGTTGCTTATGTGTCTCTTTATTTTGTAAAACCTTTACCAGCTATCTGTAAACCAAAGCTTATGGGATCTACATAAGCAAATCTCATACCTTGCATGATGTTCTCTCAACATTATCCGTCCTATGATGATATATATCCACTTATGGAGAGGCACACTGAAGATAACTGGGTTGTTACACGACTCTATGTTATTTCTAACAAAGTCTCAGCCTTAGGCGGTTATGAGCCAGTTCTAAAGAAGTACTCAATTGGCACACCAAAAATACTTCAGCACATAATCAAGTCCTCAAAAATATAAATTCTAAGTTGACCACCATGACTGTTTAATATCAACAAACAAATTAGAGAGTAGATCAAGAGGGAAGTACAAAATTGGTACTCTAAGTTTACACTTTGTGACAATTTGGTCCATCACAATAAACTGTGACAAATTAGTCCCTCATTACTCCAATTGGAGGGACTGATTTTATAGAAAATAAAATTCGAGAGGGACTATTTCATCACAATTAAATTATGGGGAGTCACAAAGTGCAAATGTGAGGTTTTAATTTCGTACTTTTGTCCATAAACTAATAATATATATAATAATAGTATGTATGACAATGATACATATTTGATAAATTATTTATATATTTATTCTACTAAATTATTAAAATATATATTTATTATATTCGATGACTATAATATTTAGATTAACAAAATTATATAATACACATTATAATGAAATTTACAAATAAAAATTAATAATTAATAATAAATTAACCATTGAATAACGAATACATTATGTAACGATAATTAATATTCCACAATAATAATTAGAGAATATTATATTATTTTATTATTATTGAATATTGAATCTCTATATTTATATTCTTATGTTTATAATTCAATATTCAATAAATAAATTCAGTAAAATCATAACAGAACAATCAGCAACATAAATTAATACTTTAGTTGGATGTATATTTCATGCAAAATACAAAACTATTTATATTTAATGAATCATATTTAATGTAATAAATATTTAACAAATTATTAAATGGCAATATTTAATATATTTAATGTGCAATAAGTTATAAATTAAAAATAATTTATAAACATCGTCATAATAATAATACATAGAACAAAAGGGAAGAACAAAATTGGTACTCTAGCTTTACACTTTATGACAATTTGACCCTTCACAATGAACTGTAACTAATTAGTCCTTCCTTACTACAAATGGAGGGACTGATTTTGCTAGAAATTAAATTGAGAAGGGACTAATTTGTCACAATTAAATATTGGAGAGTCACAAAGTGCAAATGTGAGGTTTTAATTTCAAACTTTTGTCCAAAAACTAATAATAAATATAGTAATAGTCTGAATGACAGTGATACATATTCGTTAAATTACTTATATATTTATTCTACTAAATTATTAGAATATATATTTATTATATTGGATGACTCTAGTATTTAGATTAATAAAATTATTTAATACTCATTATAATGAAATTTGAAAATTAATAATTAATAATTAATAATAAATTAATCATTGAATAACTAATACATTCAATAACGTTAATTAATAGTCCGCAATAATAATTAAAGAATATTATTATTGAATATTGAATCTCTATATTTATATTCTTATGTTTATAATTCAATATTCAATAAATATATTCAGTAAAATCATAACGGAACAATTACTAAACTATTTATATTTAGTAAATGATATTTAATGTAATAAATATTTAACAGATTATTAATTAGCAACATTTAATATATTTAATATGCAATAAATTTTAAATGAAAAATAATTTATAATTATCGTAATGATAATAATACATAGAACAAGAGGGAAGTACAAAATTTGTACTCCAGCTTTACACTTTGTGACAATTTGGCCCACCGCAATGAACTTTGACAAATTAGTCCCTCATTACAACAATTGGCGGGACTGATTTTGCTGGAAATTAAATTTAAGGGAGACTAATTCGTCACAATTAAATTCTGGGGAGTCACATAGTGCAAATGTGAGCTTTTAATTTTGTACTTTTGTCCATAAACTAATACATATTCGATAAATTATTTATATATTTATTCGATTAAATTAATAGAGTATATATTTATTATATTCGATGACTATAATATTTAGATTAATAAAATTATTTAATACATGTTATAATGAAATTTACACATTAATATTATTAATTAATAATAAATTAATCATTGAATAACTAATACATTCAATAATGGTAATTAATATTGCGCAATAATAATTCTAGAATATTAGACTATTTTATTAGTATTGAATATTGAATCTCTGTATTTATATTCTTATGTTTATAATTCAATATTCAATAAATATATTCAGTAAAATCATAACGGAACAATCAGCAATATAAATTAATACTTTAGTTGGATGTATATTTCATGCAAAATACTAAACTATTTATATTTAGTAAATGATATTTATTGTTATAAATATTTAACATATTATTAATTAGAAATATTTAATATATTTAATATGCAATAAATTTTAAATGAAAAATAATTTATAACTATCGTAATAATGATAATATATAAAATAAGAGGGAAGTACAAAATTGGTACTCTAACTTTACACTTTATGACAATTTGGCCCATCGCAATGAATTGTGACAAATTAGTGCCTCATTACTATAATTGGAGAGACTAATTCATCGCAATTAAATTTTAGGAGGTCACAAAGTGCAAATGGGGGGTTTTAATTTCGTACTTTTGTCTATAAACTAATAATATATATAGTAATAGTCTATATGATAAATTATTATTAACTATATTATATTATTAAAATATATGTTTATTAGGAGTTGCCACCAAAATTTTTAACGAAAAACTTTAGAAAAGCAATTTAAAACAAAAAAAAAAAAAGGCAAAATGGTCTGCAAAATCAGAGATGGGTTCAGGAGTCGATTTGAGTATGGGGAAGGTGTTGGCACCCCACAACACCCGTCTATAAGGACGGTTACCTTAAACTAGTCAATTGAAATAGAATATGATCTTAAATTTATCTAGATTACCCTTAAATTTGATTTGTGTGAATTTATAACAACCTGATTAATCTAGCTCTCTTGATCTCTTCATTTTTCCTCTTTTTAATTTTTGTTTATTTTTGGAATTTTAACCTTTATTTTTTAAATTTAAATGAAATGACAAGGGGAAAAGATTTTAGGATTTTTGGGAGTTTATATTGTCTGGAATTGATGTGAAATTATAAACTGATTTTTTTTTAATTTCTGAATTTATTTATTTTAATTTATTGTCAAAATTGGAATGAAATTACAATGGAAAACCATTTTTTGGGATTTTTAAATTTATGTTTTTTTTATTTTTGAGTTTTTGTTTTAATTTTGAAAATGAGATCCAAATGACTCGCATTTCTTAGGATTTTTATTATGAATAACAGGTGAAATAAACTCCTCTTTATATATATATATTGGAATTTGTTTTGTCCTTATATATTTTTTTAGAATAGACATTAAATTTAAAAGTCTGAGGAGACTAAGAATCCCACATGGTCTCTACTACTTTATTCACAAGTACCTGAGGAGATTTAAGATTTCACTCGGCGATTGTTAAAGCGAGAAGATAAATTATTCCACCAACTCCAAAATTTTGGTTTTGATTTTGCCGAATTAAATATTGTCTATTTCATAGCCTAAGGAGATTAATAGAGCTCTCGGCCTTGTGAAAAAAAAAGTAGGACAAGATAATAATACTAATGGTGATAAAAATAAAACAAAAACAAAAACAACTAAAAGGTAATATATTCTAAATAAATATTAAAGGAACACACCCTGAGAAATGAAAGAGTAGTCACCTCCTATGCATTCATATACTCCAATATATCTATGTCTCTATATATGTACACACATTAAAAAAAAACATGATAACGTGAAAAAGAAAAAAAAGGAGGTGCATCAAAAAAGGAAAACATCCCTATCAGAAGACCATGCATGCACCCAAATAAATATATTCATATATCTATCTATATCTATATATGCACACACACACACACACACACACACATATAACAATGGAAGGAGAGAAAAAATTGCATCAGGAAGGACAAAGAACCCCCACGCCATATGCATGCACTCACATGGGAATTCATATATATATATATATATATATATGTGCGCGCACACACACACATATATATATATATCCATATACATCCATATATACACATATGTAGATATATATATAAACATGACAATGGAAGAAAAGAAAAACATCAGTAAGAGGAAAAAGCCTACATGCCACATGCATATATTCATATAGCTATATACACACATATACACACCTATATATATATATATATATATATATAGATATATATATATATATATATATGAGATAAAAAAATGCATTAGAAAAGACAAAGAGCCCACCCCACGCCACATGTATGCACTCACATGGGTATTCATATATATATATATATATATATATCTACATACACACACACACACCCAAATGTGTATATATATATATATATATATATACATCCATATACACACACCTATATATATATATATATATATATATAACGATGGAAGGAGGGAGAAAAATGCTTCAAGAAAGACAAAGAGCCCCCCACATTACATGCATGCACTCATATGGGTATTCACATATCTATAAATATATATATCCATCCATATACACACACCCATATGTGTACATAAATATATATATGACGATGATGAGGGAAGAGAAAATGCATCAGCTTTTAACCACATTTGACAGTAGGAATGAAGGCACTGTGCAGCAGATTTGGAGTGTCCTTGGACAACAAAACGAAGCAAATATCATCCTCATTTCAAGTATGTTTGAACAGCTAAAACCAAGGTATTAAGCAGCTAATAGGCAGCAAAATTTGACAGCAAAATGTAGTGAGTGATGCAACTAAATTCCAATGCACCTTATGACAGTGAAATGGAGGATGATGAAGCACTATCAATCCTTGTTCTTCCTTTGTTAATCCCTGTTTTGAGAGTGCAAAACAGAGGCACCACTCCTCTCTTTCCTTCTCATCTTCTTCTCCTTCTCTTCCTTCTCTTCTTCTCGGTTCGTGGCTTCTTCGTTCCACTTCCCTTCTCCTGCTTTTATCTCAGTCTGTCACTGCTCTTGGTTCCTTGGTGCTCTCATCTGTCGCTGCAGCTCAGTTTCTCGGTGCTCTCAGTTCTTCGGTGCTCTCGGTCAGTTGTTGTAGCTCGGTTTCTCGGTGCTCTCATTTCCTCGGGGCTCTCAATTCCTTAGTGCTCTCAGTCCATCGTTGTAGCTCCGTTTCTCTCCCTCTGCAACTCGGTTTTGTCTTTACTCTCCTAGCTCAGTCTTCTTCTCTCGGTCTGTCCTCCCTCTTTATTAAGAAAATGCACACTCTTTATCCTTTGGTCCTCTCCATGCTGCATGCTAATTCCTAACTTTCTACCCTGCACATTGTGGCTAAGCATGGTCCTTTCTCCCTTCTGGTGTAAGTTTTGCATGCAAGGAGTAGAAGAAGTTTGTCTAATCTTTTTTACTGCTATCCTTCCTTTAGGCGTAGCAGATGGAAGTATCAAGAAGCTAGCATCTTGCCATTTTGGTGCTTTTTTTCTCTGGGTTTACAGTGTGGGGAGTAGCATCTTTCTTATAAAGTGATAATGCTCCAGACCCTACCTTTCCACTCTTTGTCTCTTCTCCTCATGTATATGTGCATTAAAACTCCAATTTTCGGTCCTCCTCCTCCTCTTCCCCCCCTTTTTTAGTTTTTAAATCATTTTGTTCTTTGTACTTTAGCTTTAATTTCATCAATTTTATCATTAAAATTTTCATGATTTTGCTTTCATTTATTATTATGATTATCATACTTTTGGATTTTTATTTCGCTTGTCTCAAAATCCCCTTATTATTTATTTTCAATTTCAAGTTGTCTCCAACTGTGAATGTACTCGAGTCTTGGTCATTTTTAATTTCTCCATTTGCTTAATTATTAATTGATTTGTGAATTAATCGTATAATTGGGGATGATGTGTTCATAGTTGCCCCTCTTTACTTGCCTCTTAGGTTAGGGAAGCAGATATCGTGAAGAGATGATATAACTTAAAAGCAAGCAAAGACATGAACATAACATTCCTCATGTTGAGAGAAAACAAGTGTAAATTAGCGCCTGGATAGGACAAAGAGTTACCTGGACATCATCCAGGACTTTTGAAAAAAATGTAAATTGTTAGGACACGATGCAGGACTTTTGACAGAAATGTAAATTGCCTTGGACACAATGCAGGACTTTTGACAGAAATGTAAATTGCCCTAGACACGATACAGGACTTTTGATAAAAATGTAAATTGCCCTGGACACGATGTAGAATTTTTGACAGAAATATAAATTGCCTTGGACACGATACAGGACTTTTACATTGATTTGAAGAGAGATACTTACCTTGCATGGAACATGCTATCACGCAGCGCAATGCATGCACCTATGTGACTTGGCTAAGCTCTCCAAGTGCCTTTTACTTAATTCCTCTAGGTTTTGTAGCTTCGCCTTTTTACCTTCTAATTGCCTGTCTTGACATTCCTTAACCTCTTGTAGGTTGTTACTCAATAAGGGGTTACGAGGTCCTAGGGGTGGATAGGTCCCATCGGTCCGTCCTTGAGCCAAGTCTCATATCCTTCCGTGGTTGCTACAGTGTGCTTTCCTAACTCGAACCTCCCCTTATAATGTGGCTCCATGCATCCATTATCTTATGGATCATTTTCACCTTCAGCGGACCACTGTAATAGAAACTAACTCTTTACACAGCCTTTTCAGACGGGATGCCCTGTTTGCATGTAAATTGACAATGCGCAACTGCAGGATTATAACTAATGCATCCTCAGGCACCCATAAGGGAAACGTTAGGGATATTTCTACGGCAATAAATGATATCCTCATTTTTCACCAAGAGAGCTTCCACCAGATGATGGTATCTTCAAGTTCTTCTATTTTTTTGATCCACTTGTCGCGGTTCATTTTTGCTTGTAGTGGAATTGATCCTTTTCAACGTGGATAATCTCGAATCGGTGATGGATGGTGTCAAATCTTGTACCGAGCTGATATTCTTTGCCATAAACATGATTGACCCACCATATATTCAACATCGGCAGACAACACTTCAACTTTCCTTTCTTTTCTCTTTGGCAAAAACCTAGTGTCAGAAATGTCTCTGCTAAAAGCGCTGGTACTGGATTCACACGGTGATTTTCTACCATCCACAGGACACTTACTACTGCCAGATCAACTACTCCCACTGCCGATGGGAATAATACTAACCCATATACTGCCAAGACGAGGACTCTCCTGAAAGCAACCTAATTCCCCTTCTCGGCTAATGTCTCCAACCTTTTCTCTAAATATTTCCTGGATAAATCTATTGCCCCAAAGCGGCATAACTGTACTTGTGTAGGTTCTTCCCCCAGAATTTGGGCTACCATGCGCTTGGAAGGGAGATATCCAAGGTACAAGTAGACGGGGTGTCTCTGGTAACAAGCATTTTACTTCAAGGCCTTATACTATTCTAACGTGGGTGCAAGCTGGAAGGTTAGAAATGTAAAACATCTCAATGAATTGTCCCAATGTTGGGTTAAGGCTACAAGCGCATTGGGCTGGATAGAGACTGATAATAAATCCAAGATGTCTCTATATTCCTTTTGAAAATGGCAGAGCTGCTCCCCTCTGAGTTTCCCACTCGTAATGATTAAACTCTTAACTGATTCAGCTTCTACCTTCACTTTAACTCTCTTTCCAGTTGAGGCTATTCCTGTTGGACTTGTGTCTTAAGGTTGTGTGGTGTCTGACGATCCCATCATATCTTTATGCCAATCAATGAAAATAACAATCGTACTATACCAAGTCCATTAATTAGAAACAAAATGAAATGGGCACATAATCAATAGATTACTTTACAGTTTATTCACTATTAATTACCAAGAGCCTTATTGATTCATCGGGAAGAATAGATGTAGCTCTCAACCTAAGGAGAAGTAGATCTTCATGTGGGCAAGGCTTAAATAAGTGAAGCAGATAATCCATTGATATATTGTTTTCATAAAAATTATTGATTTTCAAAGGTTCCCAATTCCATTGATACACCATTAGGCCAAACTTCCCACACAGCCGAAGCTTTCAATTTTAGCTCATTGCATTTGGCTAATAATGCATCAAATGGAGATATTGTGACAATTAACCACATAAAAAAATTAAAAAAAAAAAAAAAAGACATGTAATCATGCCATGAATGATGTGACAACATGCAAGGTGAGAATGAAATATGCCCCCTTGGTGTCCTAACTCAGGTTAACCCTAAGTGAAGGAATGGTACCCTAATGATACGGAACCCCAAGCTTATGAAGAACCTGAAACTCCTAAAATGGAATACACTATGTCAAGAATATGAAACGGAATGAATCCCCAACCTATTGAACCTCCAAATGACGGATGCAAATAGAAACACAAATAATAGGTTGATTAGAAACAATAATAAATTCACCTCAAGAGACCACTTTGCTAAGAATTAATTCTTGTTGCAATAAAAGAAAACAAGCTATCCTCTCCTAGAGAACTCTTTCCTCTTATTATATGAATTATTATTATGTTAATTTTAAATTTTCTTTAATTTATCATTTACTGAATATTAAATCTATTAAATATTGGCGATTAATAATTTGTTAAATATATTATATTAATGCATATAATATATTTACTATTATATAATAAATATATATATATATATATATATATTTACAATTTAATATATATATATATATATATATATATTATATTAAGTGCAATTTAACAGCCTTAACGACAATCAACAAAAACCGTCATGAAGTCAAGGAACATAATATATCAAAATAAATTTAGATATCATATATTAGTAGATGAAATATATATTAAATATTAGTAAAAAAATAAATATATTGAATTAGATATATAAAATATATATTAACCAATATTATTATATAATAATTGTGATATTAAATTTATAAATATTTAATATATATTTATTGTTATATTTTATGAAAAATTATTATATTATATATGTCTTCTAGGATAAATTTATATATAATATATATCCAATTAATATATTTAATTTATATTTTTCGTTATTTAGTTCTTATGTCATTGAATATATTCATTTATTATTTAATTACTAATGTGTATTTAATTATTATATTTATTAAATTTTAAACATTTGAATATAAAAATAGAATTCAATATTCAATAGAAATAAAATATTCTAATAGTCTCAAGTTATTATTAGGGATTGTTAATTATTATTAATTTATTATTAATGATTATTAATATTAATATGTAATACTAATTCACTTATATTTATTTTTAATATTTATTTAGTTAATATACTAATTTAAACATTATAGACATTCAACTTAATAAATAATTTAATAAATATGTAGTTTAATAATTTAATATATACAGATCAATCCTATATATTATTATTATTAGATTGACTAATGTACGTCATTAAACCCTTATTTTTGTACTTTGTAACTCCTCCACAATTTAATTGTGACAAATTATTTCCTCCCAAATTTAAATTTGTACAAAATCAATCCCCCAATTTATAGAAATGAGGGATTGATTTTGTATAAAATAAGATTTTTGAAGGACTAATTCATCACAATTTCTTGTAAGGGACCAAATTGTCACAAAATGTAAAGGTGAAAAACCAATTTTGTACTTCTCTCTTATTATGTTAATTTTAAATTATTTTAATGTATAATTTACTAACTATTAAATCTATTAAATATTTCTAATTAATAATTTGTTAAACATATATGATATTATTACATATTATGTTAAATATATATAATTTTCTAATATACATAAAATATATATTATGGTCAAAGAATGACCATCGCTAGGACTTGTAGTCACAAGTTATTAATTCATATCATTATTATATTGATTATTACTATATTTATTATTATCATGTAGACATTAGTACACAATTAAACAATCACTTTTGCACTTTGTAAGTCCCCTATAATTTAATTGTGACAAATTAGTTCCTCACAAATTTAAATTCGTACATAATTAGTCATTCCATTTGTAGTAACAAGAAACAAATTTTGTCTAAAATAAGATTTTTGATAGACTATCACATTTTCTTGTGAGGGACCAAATTGTCACAAAGTGTACAAGTAGAGGCCAATTTGGTACTTCCCTCTTATTATATGTATTATTATTATGTTAATTTCAATTTTTTAATTTATAATTTAATAAAAATTAAATTTATTAAATATTGCTGATTAATAATTTGTTAAATATATATTTTACTAATGCATATTATATCAAATAAAATTTATTAAATATATGTAATTTATTAATATACATGAAATATATAGATTATATTAAGTAAAATTTCACAGCCCAAACAACGATCTTAAGTGACCGTCTTGAAGGCTTGTCGTCATGATGGTCAATAGGAGTCGTCATGAAGTCAGGGAACATAATATATAAAAATATATGTGGATATAATATATTAATATATGAAATATTACTAAAAAAATATAAAATATATATTAACAGATATTATTATATAGTAATTGTGCTATTAAATGTATAAATATTTAATATATATTATTGTTATATTTTTATGTGAATTTATTCTACTATATATTTCTTATATGTTAAATTTATATATAATATATATCCAATTAATATATTCGATTTACATTTTTGATAATTTTGTTATTAAACTAATGATTATATTTATCTATTATTTAATTACTAATGTATATTTAATTATTATATTTATTTAATTATAAACATATGAATATTAAAAAAGAAATTCGATATTCAATAGAAATAAGCTATTCTAAGATTCTCTAGTTATTATTATAGAATGTTAATTATTATTATCAAATATATGACTTATTTAACGATTAATTATTAACTATTGATATTAATTTATAATACTATTTTATTTTATAAATTAGTTTATATATTTAATTATTATATTAATTTAAATATTATTGGGAAATTTATTAAATATATATTTTATTAATTTAATATAATAAATAAATAATTTATTAATTATATATTATTATTATACAGATTATTACTATATATGTTGTTATTATTATTATTATATAGACAAAAGTATATAATTAAACAATCACTTTTGTACTTTGTTACTACCCCACAATTTAATTGTGACAAATTAATTTCTCATAAATTTTAATTTGTACATAATTAGTCACTCCATCTGTAGTAACGAGGAACATATTTTACAAGAAAAAAGATTTTTAAGGGACTAATTTGTCAAAATTACTTATGAGGGACCAAATTGTTACAAAATGTATAGGTAGATGACTAATTTGTACTATTAATTTGGAAAGTAAATCTATTAAATATTGCTGATTAATAAATTGATAAATATATGTTATTTTAATACATCTTATATTAAATATAATTTATTAAACATATATAATTTACTAATATACATAAAATATATAATATATTAAGTATAATTTAACAGCTCTAACGATAGGTCGTAAGTGATCGTCCTTAGGGTTTTTAAGGGACAACCAAACAATGTTTGTCATTAGGGCATGCAGTCGCGATGGTCAAGAAAGGTCGTCTTGAAGTCATAGGACATAATCTATATTAACCAATATTATTATATAATAATTGTGATATTAAATATATATAAATATTTAGATATATATATATATATATATATTTATTGTTATTTTTTATGTAAATTTAATCTATTATATATTTCTTAAATGATAAATTTATATATAATATATATCCAATTAATATATTTAATTTATATTTTTTATTATTCAGTTATCAATTTAATGAATATATTTATTGATTATTACTATATTATTATTACTATTATTATTATTATTATTATTATTATTATTATTATTATTATATAAAGAAAAGTATGCAATTAAACCTTCACTTTTGCACTTCGTGACTCCCCTACAATTTAACTATCACAAATTAGTCCCACTTAAATTTAAATTTATACAAAATTAGTGTCCCAATTCATAGTGATGAGGAATTGATTTTGTATAGAATAAGATTTTTGCAGAACTAATTTGTCACAATTTTCTTGTAAGGAACCAAATTGTCACAAAGTGTAAAGGTGAAGGACCAATTTGGCACTTCCCACTTATTATATGTATTATTATTATTTTAATTTATAATTTAATAAATATTAAATTTATAAAATATTGGTTATTAATAATTTGTTAAATATTGCCTATGACGATCAAAGAATGACCATTGCTAAGGCTTGTAGCCACGATGATCAACAAGGACCATCCTGAAGTCACGGAACATCCTATATAAAAATATATTTAGATATCATATATTAATATATGAAATATACATTAAATATTAGTAAAAAATAATAAATATATTAAAACAAATATATAAAATATATATTAATCGATATTATTTTATAATAATTGAGATACTGAATGTATAAATATTTCATATATATATATATATATATATATATATATTTATTGTTATTTTTTGTGTAAATTAATTATATTAAATATGTCTTATATGGTAAATTTATATCCAATTAATATATTTAATTTATATCATTGATTACTCAGTTTTTAATGTAATGAATATATTTATTTGTTATCTAATTAATAATGTGTATTTAATTATATACTATGAACATAAAAATAGAAGTTCAAGATTCAATAGAAATAATATATTCTAATATTCTCTAATTATTATTAAGGAATGTTAACTATTGTTAACTTGTTATTATTAATTATTAATATTAATTTATAATACTAATTTAATTGTATTAATTTTTAATATGTATTAAGTTATTATACTAATTTAACTATGAAAGACATTCAATTTAATAAATATATATTTCAATAATTTAATATAATAGATAATTTATTAAATATATATATCATTATTATATAGATTATTACTATATATATATATATATTATTAATATTATATAGACAAAAGTTCACAATTAAACAATCACTTTCGCACTTTAAGACCCTTTGCAATTTAATTGTGACAAATTAGCTTTTCACAAATTAAAATTTGTACAAAATTAGTTACTCCATTTGTAGAAATAAGAGATTGATTTTGCATGAAATATGACTTCTGCGGGACTAATTTGTTATAGTTCCTTGCGTGAGACTAAATTGTCACAAAATGTAAAGGTGGAGGACTAATTTGGTACTTCCCTATTATTCTATGTATTTTTTTATGGTAGTTTTAAATTGTTTTTTGATTTATAATTTACTAATATTAAATCTATTGAATATTGCTGGTTAATAATTTGTTAAATATATATAATTTACTAATATACATGAAATATACATATATATTTATATTTATTAATTTGTTATAATTTGTACTAAATTGTCACAAAGTGTAAAGTTATAAGACCAATTTGGTATTTTCCTCTTAATATATGTATTATTATTGTGTTAATTTTAAATTATTTATAATTTATAATTTACTAAATATTAAATAATTAAATATTACTGTTTAATAATTTGTTAAATATTTTTTATACTAAATATGATATATTAAATATAAATAGTTTACTAATTTGCATGAAATATATATATATATATATATATATATATTATATTAAGTACATTTTGTCTTTACAACGGTCAAAGATTGACTGTCAATAGGGCTTGTCGTCATGACAGTCAACATTATTAAATATATGAAATATATATTAAATATTAGTAAAAATATAAATATTTAAAAACAAATATATAAAATATGTATTGACCAATATTATTATATAAAAAATATGATATTAAATATATAAAATACATATTTTCACTAATATAACTGGTTAATAATTTTTTAATCGAATATTTATTTATTATTTAATCACTAATGTATATTTAATTACTTAATTTATTTAATTATAAATAGATGAATAGAAAAAATAGAAATTCAATATTCAATAGAACTAAAATACTCTAATATTTTCTAATTATTATTACGGAATATTAATTATTTAATGATTAATTTATTATTAATTATTAATGTCAATTTGTAAATTAATTTATAATTTGAATTTAATATTTTATCAATTTAAATATTTAAAAAATTGAACTTAATAAATAATTTAATATAATAAATAAATAATTTATTAAATATATATATATTATTATACATATTATTACTATATATATCGTTATTATATAGACAAAAGTATACAATTAAATTCTCACTTTTGCACTTTGTGAGTCTCTCAGAATTTAATTGTGACAAATTAGTTCCTCACAAATTTAAATTTGTATAAAATTAGTCCCTCCATTTGTTGTAATGAGGGATTAATTTTATATCAAATAAAATTTTTGATAGACTAATTTAGCACAGTTCCGTATGAGGGACCAAATTGTCACAATTTATAAAGGTGGATGACCAATTTGGTATTTCTCTCTTATTATATGTGTTATAATTTATGTTAATTTTAAAATATTTTTTATTTATAGTTTAAAAATATTAAACTTATTATATATTGCTGATTAATAATTTCTTAAATATGTATAATGCTAACACATATTATATGAAACATAACTTATTAAACATATATAATTTACTAATATACATGAAATATAAATATTACATTAAGTATACTTTAACAGCCCTAACAAGGGTCGTAAGTGACTGTTGTTAGGACATTTCTTCATGATAGTCAATAGGGACCATCATGAAGTTAAAGAATATAATATATAAAAATATATTTAAATATCATATATTAATATATGAAATATATATTAAATATTAGTAAATATATATATATATATATAAATATATATATATATATAAATATATATATATATATAAATATATATATATATATATATATATATAATATATTAGCTGATATTATTATATACTCTTTGTGATATTAAATATATAAATATTTAATACATATTTATTGCTATATTTTTATAGAAATTTATTCATATTATATGTTTATTTTATCATATTTCATATTTCTTATATGATAAATTTGTATGTAATATATATCCAATTAATATATTTAACTTATATTTTTGTTTATTTAGTTATTAATTTAATGAATATATTCATATATTATTTAATTACTAATGTATATTTTATTTATTTATTTATTAAATAAATAAATATGTCAATAGAAAAATAGAAATTCAATATTCAATAGAAATAAAATACTTTAATATTCTCTATAATTATCACGAAATATTAATTATTGTTATTGAATGTGTTAGTTATTTAATGATTAATTTATTATTACATATTAATATTAATTTATAACACTAATTTAATTACATTAATTTGTAATATTATTTAATTATTATATTAATTTAAATATTATAGAGATTGAATTTGATAAATAATCTAATAAATATATATTTTAATAATTTAACATAATAAATAAATAATTTTTCAAATATGTATCATTATTACACAGAATTAAGGGACTAATTTTTTGCAGTTCATTATAAGGGTCCAAATTGTCACAAAGTGTAAAGTTGGCAGACCAATTTGGTACTTCCCTCTTATTCTATTTATTATTAATATGTTAATTCTATATTATTTTTAATTTATAATTTACTAAGTATTAATTATATTAAATGTTGTTGCTAATAATTTGTTAAATATTTATTATATTAAATATAAACAGTTTAATAATTTGCATGATATATATATATATATATATGTATATATATTATAAAGTACAATTTGTCTTCATGACGGTCAAAGAACGATTGTTGTTAGGGCTTTTCGACACGACAATCAACAAGGACTATCCAGAAGTCAAGGAATGTAATATATATCATGTTTTTTTATAATTTATTAAATATATATAATTTACTAATATACATGAAATATATATATTATATTAAGTATAATTTGACAGGCCTTACAACGGTCGTAAGTGACCATCGTCAGGGCTTGTCTTTTTCGACACTCAACAGGGATTGTCCTTGTTTCCTTTCTATCCTTGATGTCTGCCTCCGAGCCAACGCACATAAAATTGACAATCTCATTGAGATCTCCTACGAAGACCTTCCACAAAGCCAATGTCTAGAAGATATCCACCTTCTTCTTATGAACTCTTACCAACTTTATACCCAAAACCACTCTTGGACTTGCTCTATCAAGAAACTCATTTCTAAACCCAAGATTCCAGCTAAAGAGTATGTCTACTCTTCCAACCTCAACCATCCTGCACCACTCGGTAATATGTCAAGCTTGAGATTCCTTAGGATTTTATTAATCATGGGAAATCCCAAGGTTACACCCATTTTCATATTGGTGCTGACTATGCATCACCTACCACGGTTGAAAAGGCCTTCCTGTGATTGCCCGTCTGGCCATCCTTGACACTACCTATTTCACCTACTAGCAAGCCTTAATTGGTCCCACCTTAAAAGATAGACTACAAGTTCAAATCCAAATCACTAGTGCTCAGCCAGTTCCAGACTTCATCATGGCAATGCTCCACCACCATAGATGTTCCTACAACCGACCATATTCCAAAGTAGATTACACGTGAAGATCTGCTCTAACTTAAGTCGACAGAATGGATCACCAAATATGAACAGTGTCATGTTCACAGTAAACCTCTTGTTACTACTGAGCCTACGAAACTCATCCGCCTCCTTGGCAACCAAGTTAAGATAGTCTTCAAGAAGCTTGAAGAATCCTTTCAGGCCCCATATGTTCCTCCATTCTTACAACAAATCATGTCGATTACTCTAGTCCTGATTCACAAGATGAAAAAGTGCACCATCCTTATTCATCATTTCAAGACAAACGGCAAGTCTGTCTATGTTTGCTACATCCATGATCATTTTATATGGTAAGTCACTCCCATAGTGACTTCGAGGAACTCTCTCATTCCTATGCCAAAAATACTTTTACAAAATATAAAAGATGGATGAAGCGTCGAGCCAAAAAAAGCAATAGATTTTAGACGAAGAAGAGAAAAAGAAAATCAAGACCTGCCATCCATCTTGCCATTTCAAATCCCATTGAAAGGACAGAGATCCTGACTGGAAGCCATGGCCTATTCGAAACCCTGCTATAGCTCCTTGTAGAGAAGAAATCCCGATGAATCATTTGAAGGAAGTAGGCTGCTACTGTGAGCCACAAGAGACAGTTGCTAATGTGTCTCCTTATTTTGTAAAACCTCCACTAGCTTTCTGTAGACCAGAGCTTATGGGATCTACACCAGCAAATCTCATACCTTGCATGATGTTCACTCCACATTATCCGTCCTATGATGATATATGTCCACCTATGGAGAGGCACACTGATGATAACCAGGTTATTACACGACTCTATGTTAATTCTAATAAAGTCTCAGCTTTAGGTAGTTATGAGCAGTTCACCCTTCTAAAGAAGTACTCAATTGGCACACCAAAAATGCTTCAACACATAATCAAGTCCTAAAAAATATAAATTCTAAGTTAACCACCATGTCTGTTTCGCATCAACAAACACATTAGAGAGTAGATCAACTCTCCCCTCAGGTTGAGCAACTCCGTCTAGAGACACAAGAAAAAATCCAGACACTGGATCTGGAACTTCGAAGTTTTATTTCCTATAATTAATTTCGCCCTGAGTTCAGTAAAAAAGAATATGAGATCCACTACTGTAAAGATCAACTTGCCTAAATTGAAGCAAATATGAAATCTAAGCAACCTGTCCAAACTCTATCTATATATGACCCATTCATTCCACCTCCAGTCTACCAAACTAGTTACATGCCAACTCTCCAATATTCCTCTTATCCTTCTGATTCTAATTATGCCAATCATTTTAAAATGACCCATTAGATTTTTAGAAAAGCCACACCAGGAACTCAACCTCCTTCGCTTATTAGATCTCCAAGACCACCACATAGTCCTCCACATTTGCCCAAATCTTACACTGCCACACCTTTATATACCAAACCTATTCCTTCTAAAAGTCTTTCCATCAAAGAACCTTTGCAGACACCACCTCACACCTCACAATCACCTCCTGCTCCTTTAGAAGACCTAAAACAAAAACAACCCCTTTTCCCACCAGATCCTCCTTTAGTTGCCATGGTCGAACCTTATGAGCAGTTCCCATTTGATCACTCATGTTCAGATTCTTGCTCTGAAGCTGATTCAGACACTCATGTGCCAATCACAGATTCTGATGATTCCAGACATCTTGCTGACATTTCAGCCTTGTATATGTTCAAACCCCATGACCAGCGTAGTGATGCTGAACACGGTAATTAATATTCTGCAATAATAATTAGAGAATATTAGAATATTTTATTTTTATTGAATATTGAATTTCAATATTTATATTCTTATGTTTATAATTAAATATTCCATAAAATCAAAACATAACAATCAGCAATATAAATTAATACTTTTAGTTGGATGTATATTTCATGCAAAATACCAAACTATTTATATTTAATAAATCATATTTAATGTAATAAACATTTAACAAATTATTAATCAGCAATATTTAATATATTTAATTTTCAATATATTATAAATTAAAAATAATTTATAATTATCGTAATAATAATAATACATAGAACAAGAGGGAAGTACAAAATTGGTACTCCAGCTTTTCACTTTATGACAATTTGGTCCATCGCAATGAACTATAACAAATTAGTCTCTCATTACACCAATTGGAGGGACTAATTTTGTAGAAAATTAAATTCGGGAGGGACTAATACGTCACAATTAAATTTTGGGGAGTCACAATGTGCAAATGTGAGGTTTCACTTCCGTACTTCTATCCATAAACTAATAATATATATAGTAATAGTCTGTATGACATTGATACATATTTGATAAATTATTTAAATATTTATTCTACTAAATTATTAAAATATATATTTATTATATTTGATGACTATAATATTTAGATTAATAAAATTATATAATACATGTCATAATGAAATTTACAAATTAAAATTAATAATTAATAATAAATAAACCATCGAATAACAAATACATTATATAACGGTAATTAATATTCCACAATAATAATCAGAGAATATTAGAAATTTTTATTTTTATTAAATACTGAATTTCTATATTTACATTCTTATGTTTATAATTAAATATTCAATAAAATCAAAACGGAACAATCAACAATATAAATTAATACTTTAGTTGGATGTATATTTCATGCAAAACACTAAAATATTTATATTTAATAAATCATATTTAATGTAATAAATATTTAACAAATTATTAATCAGAAATATTTAATATATTTAATATTCAATATATTATAAATTAAAAATATTTTATAATTATCGTAATAATAATAATACATAGAACAGGAGGGAAGTACAAAATTGGTACTTCAACTTTGTACTTTGTGACAATTTGGTCCATCGCAATGAACTGTGACAAATTAGTCCCACATTACTCTAATTGGAGGGACTAATTTTGTAGAAAATTAAATTCAGGAGGCACTAATACGTCACAATTAAATTATGCGGAGTCACAATGTGCAAATGTTAGGTTTTAGTTTCATACTTTTGTCCATAAACTAATAATATATATAGTAATAGTCTATATGACAATGATACATATTTGATAAATTATTTATATATTTATTCTATTAAATTACTAAAATATATATTTATTAAATTCGAAGACTATAATGTTTAGATTAATAAAATAATTTAATACACATTATGATGGAGTTCACAAATTAATATCAATAATTAATAATAAATTAATCATAGAATAACTAATACATTCAATAACGATAATTAATATTCCACAATAATAATTAGAGAATATTTGAATATATTTTTTATTGAATATTGAATTTCAATGTTTATATTCTTATGTTTATAATTAAATAATCAATAAATATATTCAATAAAATCATAACGGAATAATCAGCAATATAAATTAATACTTTAGTTGGATGTATATTTCATGCAAAATACTAAACTATTTATATTTAATAAATCATATTTAATGTAATAAATATTTAACAAATTCTTAATCATCAATATTTAATATATCTAATATTCCGTAAATTATAAATTAAAAATAATTTATAATTATCATAATAATAATAATACATAGAACAGGAGGAAAGTACAAAATTGGTACTGTAGCATTACACTTTGTGACAATTTAGCCTATCGCAATGAACTATGACAAATTAGGGCCTCATATTATAATTGGAGGGACTGATTTTGCTGATAATTAAATTCATGAGGGACTAATTCATCACAATTAAATTTTGGGGAGTCACAAAGTGCAAATGTGAGGTTTTGATTTCGTACTTTTGTCCATTAACTAATAATATATATAGTAATAGTCTATATGACAATGATACATATTTGATAAATTATTTATATATTTATTCTATTAAATTACTAAAATATATATTTATTAAATTCGAAGACTATAATGTTTAGATTAATAAAATAATTTAATACACAGTATGATGGAGTTCACTAATTAATATCAATAATTAATAATAAATTAATCATAGAATAACTAATACATTCAATAACGATAATTAATATTCCACAATAATAATTAGAGAATATTGGAATATATTTTTTATTGAATATTGAATTTCTATGTTTATATTCTTATGTTTATAATTAAATAATCAATAAATATATTCAATAAAATCATAACGGAATAATCAGCAATATAACTTAATACTTTAGTTGGATGTATATTTCATGCAACATACTAAACTATTTATATTTAATAATTCATATTTAATGTAATATATATTTAACAAATTATTAATTAGTAGTATTTAATATATTTAATATGCAATAACTATAAATTAAAAATAGTTTGTGATTATCATAATAATAATACTACATAGAACAAGAGGGAAGTACAAAATTGGTACTCTAGCTTTACACTTTGTGACAATTTGGCCAATTGCAATGAACTGTGACAAATTAATCCCTCATTATTGCAATTGGAGGGACTGATTTTACAGAAAATTAAATTTGCATGGGACTAATTCGTTACAATTAAATACTGGGGAGTCACAAAGTGCAAATGTGAGGCATTAATTTTGTACTTTTATCCATGAACTAATTATATTGTAATAGTGTGTATGACAATCATACATATTGGATAAATCATTTATATATTTAGCCTATTAAGTTATTAAAATATATATTTGTTATATTCGACAAAAATAATATTTCCATTAATAAAATTATATAATACATGTTATAATGAAATTTACAAATTAAAATTAATAATTAATAATAAATGAACCATTGAATAACTAATATTTTATGTAACGGTAATTAATATTCCGCTATAATAATTAGCGAATATTAGAATACTTTATGATTACTGAATATTGAATTTCTATATTTCTATTCTTATCTTTAGAATCAAATAACAAATAAATATATTCAACAAAATTGTAACAGAATAATCAACAATATAAATTATTTCATTAGTTGGATGTATATTTCATGCAAAATACTAAACTATTTATATTTAATAAATCATATTTAATGTAATAAATATTTAACAAATTATTAATCAGCAATATTTAATATATTTAATATTCAATATTTTATAAATTAAAAATAATTTATAATTGCCGTAAAAATTATATTACATAGAACAAGAGGGAAGTACAAAATTGGTACTCCAGCTTTACCTTTTGTGACAATCTAGCCCACCGCAATGAACTGTGACAAATTAGTCCCTCATTACTCCAATAGGAGGGATTGATTTTAAAGAAAATTAAATTCAGGAGGGACTAATTCATCACAATTAAATTTTGGGGAATCACAAAGTGTAAATGTGAGGTTTTAGTTTCGTGCTTTTGTCTATAAACTAATAATATATATAGTAATAATCAGTATAACAATGATACATATTTCAAAAATTATTTAAATATTTATTCTATTAAATTATTAAAATATATATTTATTATATTCGATGACTATAATATTTAGATTAATAAAACTATATAATACACATTAGAATGAAATTTACAAATTAAAATTAATAATTAATAATAAATGAACCATTGAATAACTGATACATTATGTAACGGTAATTAATATTCCACAATAATAATTAGAGAATATTAGAATATTTTATTTTTATTGAATATTGAATTTCAATATTTATATTCTTAAGTATATAATTAAATATTCAATAAAATCAAAACAAAACAATCAGCAATATAAATTTACTTTAGTTGGATGTATATTTCGTGCAAAATACTAAACTATTTATATTTAATAAATCATATTTATTGTAATAAATATTTAACAAATAATTTATCAGCAATATTTAATATATTTAATATTCAATAAATTATAAATTAAAAATAATTTACAATTATTGTAATAATAATAATACATTGAACAATGGGGAAGTACAAAAGTAGTACTCCAACTTTACACTTTGTGACAATTTGGCCCACCGCAAAGAATTGTGACAAATTAGTCCCTCATTACTCCAATTGGAGGGACTAATTTTGTTGGAAATTAAATTCAGGAGGGACTAATATGTCATATTTAAATTTTAGGGAGTCACATAGTGCAAATTGAGTTTTTAATTTCATACTTTTGTCCGCAAACTATTAATATATATATTAGTTGTTTGTATGACAATGATACGTATTCGGTAAATTATATATATATTTATTCTATTAAATTATTAAAATATATATTTATTATATTCGATGACTATAATATTTAGATTAATAAAATTATATAATACACATTAGAATGAAATTTACAAATTAAAATTAATAATTAATAATAAATGAACCATTGAACAACTAATACATTATGTAACGGTAATTAATATTCCGCAATAATAATTAGAGAATATTAGAATATTTTATTTTTATTGAATATTGAATTTCAATATTTATATTCTTATGTTTATAATTAAATATTCAATAAATATATTCAATAAAATCAAAACGGAACAATCAGCAATATAAATTAATACTTTAGTTGGATGTATATTTCATGCAAAATACTAAACTATTTATATTTAATAAATCATATTTAATGTAATAAAACAAATAATTTATCAGCAATATTTAATATATTTAATATTCAATAAATTTTAAATTAAAAATAATTTATAATTATGGTAATAATATTAATACATAGAACATGGGGAAAGGACAAAATTAGTACTCCAGCTTTACACTTTGTGACAATTTGGCCCACCGCAATGAACTGTGACAAATTAGTCCCTCATTACTGCAATTAGAAGGACTGATTTTATAGAAAATTAAATACGGGTGGGACTAATTCTTCACAATTAAATTCTGGAGAGTCACAATGTGCAAATGTGAGATTTTAATTCCATACTTTTATCTATATACTAATAATATATATTGTAATAGTCTATATGACAATGACACATATTTGATAAATTATTTATTTACTATTTTATATTATTAAAATATATGTTTCTTAAATTCAAAGTCTATAATATTTAAATTAATATAATCATGGAATGTACATTATAAATTGATGTAATTAAATTAGTATTATGAATTAAATTAATATGTTAAAATAAATTAATCATTTAATAACTAATATATTCAACAACAGTAATTAATATTCCATAATAATCATTGAAGAATATTAGATTATTTTATTTCTATTGAATATTGAATTTCTATTTTTATATTCATATATTTATGAATAAGTAAATAAATAAATTGAAGATACATTAGTAATTAAATAATAAATGAATATATTCCTTAAATTACCAACGAATTAATTAAAAATATAAGTTGAATATATTGATTGGATATAAATTACATACAAATTTATCATATAAGAAATATAAAACATGACATAATAAACATATAATATAAATAAATTTATGAAAAAATATTAAATAAATATATATTACATATTTATATATTTAATATCATAATTTTTATATAATAATAATGGTTGATGTTATATATATATATATATATATATATATATAGTATTGATATTTAGTATATATTTCATATATTAACATATGATATCTATATATATTTTTATTTATTACATTTCATAACTTCCAGACGGCCCCAGTTGACTGTCGTTAAGAGAAGCCCTAACGATGGTCACTTATGATCATTGCTAGGGCTGTTAAATTATACTTAATATAACATATATATTTCATACATATACGTAAGCTATATATGTTTAATAAATTATAATAAATATGATAGATATTAATCTAATACACATTTAACAAATTATTAATAAGCAATATATAATATATTTAATATCTAGTAAATTATAAATTAAAAATAATTTAAAATTAAAAAAATAATAATACATAGAATAAAAGGGAAGTACCAAATTGGTCACCCACTTTTACACTTTGTGACAATTTGGTCTCTCACACTAAATTGTATAAAGTTAGTCCCCCATTACTACAATTAGAGGGACTGATTTTGTAGAAATTTAAATTCAGGAGGGACTAATTCGTCACAACTAAATTTTAAGGAGTCACAAAGTGCAAATGTGAGGCTTTAATTCCATACTTGTCCATAAACTAATAATACATATAGTAAATAGTCTATATGACAATGATACATATTTGATAAATTATTTATATTTTTATTCCATTAAACTATTAATATATATATTTATTAAATTCGATGACTATAATATTTAGATTAACAAAATTATTTAATACACGTCATAATGAAATTGACAAATTAATATTAATAATTTATAATAAATTAATCATAGAATAACAAAATACATTTAATAACGGTAATTAATATTCCGTAATAATAATTAGAGAATATTAGAATATTTTATTTTTATTGAATATTGAATTTCTATGTTTATATTCTTATGTTTATAATTAAATATTCAATAAAATCATAACTGAATAATCAGCAATACAAATTAATACTTTAGTTGGATGCATATTTCAAGCAAAATACTATACTAGTTATATTTAATGTATTAAATAATTAACAAATTATTAATAAGCAATATTTAATATATCTAATATTCCATAAATTATAAATTAAAAATAATTTATAATTATCATAATAATAATAATACATAGAACAAGAGGGAAGTACAAAATTGGTATTCTAACTTTACAGCTTGGGACAATTTGGCCCAACACAACGAATTGTGACAAATTAGTGTCTCATTACTATAATTGGAGGGACTGATTTTGCTGATAATTAAATTCAAGAGGGGCTAATTCATCACAATTAAATTTTAGGGAGTCACAAAGTGCAAATGTGAGGTTTTAATTTCATACTTTTCTCCATAAACCAATAATATATATATATATATATATATATATAGTAATAGTCAGTATGACAATGATACATATTTGACAAATGATTTAATTACTATATTATATTATAAAAATATATGTTTATCAAATTCAAAGTTTATAATATTTAAATTAATATAATAATTAAACACATATTACAAATTAATGTAATTAAATTAGTATTATGAATTAAAGTTAAAATTTTAAAACAAATTAATCATTTAATAACTAATATATTCAGAAATAGTAATTAATATTGCATAGTGACTAGAATGTTTAGATTAATAAAATTATTTAATACATGTTATAATAAAGTTTACAAATTAATATGAATAATTAACAATAAATTATTCATTGAATAACTAATACATTCAATAATGGTAATTAATATTCCATAATCGTAATTAGAGAATATTAGAATATTTTATCTTCGTTGAATATTGAATTTCAATATTTATATTCTTATGTTTATAATTAAATAATCAATGAATATATTCAATAAAATTATAACCAAATAATCAGCAATATAAATTAATACTTTAGTTGGATGTATATTTCATGCAAAATACTAAACTATTTATATTTAATAAATCATATTTAATGTATTAAATATTTACCAAATTATTAATCAGCAACATTTAATATATTTATTATCCCATAAAATATAAATTAAAAATAATTTATAATTATCGTAATAATAATACTACGTAGAACAAGAGGGAAGTACAAAATTGGTATTCCAGCATTACACTTTGTGACAATTTAGCCCATCGCATTGAACTATAACAAATTAGTGTCTCATTACTATAATTAGAGGGACTGATTTTGCTGATAATTAAATGCAGGAGGGACTAATTCGTCACAATTAAATTCTAGGGAGTCACAAAGTGCAAATGTGAGGTTTTAATTCCGTACTTTTCTCCATAAACCAATAATATATATAGTAATAGTTTGTATGACAATGATACATATTTGATAAATTATTTAATTACTAAATTATATTCCTAAAATATATGTTTATTAAATTCAAAGTCTATAATATTTAAATTAATATAATAATTAAATACATATTATAAATTAATGTAATTATACTAGTATAATGATTTAATATTAATATTTTAAAATAAATTAATCATTTAATAACTAATATATTCAGTAATGGTAATTAATATTCCATAGTGACTAGAATATTTAGACTAATAAAATTATTTAATACAGTTATATTGAAATTAATATTAATAATTAATAATAAATTAGTCATTCAATAACTTATACATCCAATAACGGTAATTAATATTTCATAATAATATGTTGAGAATATTAAAATATTTTATTTTTATTGAATATTAAATTTCTATATTTATATTCTTATGTTTATAAATAAATAATCAATAAATATATTCAATAAAATCATAACTGAATAATCAGCTATATAAATTAATACTTTAGTTGGATGTATATTTCTTGCAAAATACTAAACTATTTATATTTAATGAATCATATTTAATATAATATATATTTAGAAAATTATTAAACAGCAATATTTAATATATTTTATATTCAATAAATTATAAGTTAAAAATAATTTACAATTATCGTAATAATAATAATACATAGAATATGGGGGAAGTACAAAATTGGTACTCCAACTTTACACTTTGTGACAATTTGGCCCATCGCAATGAATTGTGACAAATTAGTGCTTCATTACTATAATTGGGGAGACTGATTTTGTTGGTAATTAAATTCAGGTGGGACTAATTCATCCCATTTAAATTCTGGAGAGTCACAAAGTACAAATGTGACGTTTTAATTTCATTCTTTTGTCCATAAACTAACAATATATGTAGTAATAATCTGTATAACAATGATACATATTCGATAAATTACTTATATATTTATTCTATTAAATTATCTGAATATATATTTATTATATTTGATGACTCTAATATTTAGATTAACAAAATTATTTAATACTCATTATAATGAAATTTACAAATTAATATTAATAATTAATAATAAATTAATCATTGAATAACTAATACATTCAATAACGGTAACTAATATTCCACAATAATAATTATAGAATATTAGAATATTTTATTTTTATTGAATATTGAATTTCTATGTTTATATTCTTATGTTTATAATTAAATATTCAATAAAATCATAACGGAATAATCAGCAATATAAATTAATACTTTAGTTGGATGTATATTTCATGCAAAATACTAAACTATTTATATTTAATAAATCATATTTAATGTAATAAATATTTAAAAAAATTATTAATTAGCAATATTTAATATATTTAATATGCAACAAATTTTAAATGAAGAATAATTTATAATTATTGTAATAATAATAATACATAGAATAAGAGGGGGGGTACAAAATTTGTACTCCAACTTTACACTTTGTGACAATTTAGCCTATCGCAATGAATTGTAGTGGCTCATTACTATAATTGGTGGGACTAATTCATCACAATTAAATTTTGGGAGGTCACAAAGTGCAAATGTGGGGTTTTAATTCTGTACTTTTGTCTATAAACTAATAATATATATAGTAATAGTCTATATGATAAATTATTTATTAACTATATTATTTTATTAAAATATCTGTTTATGAAATTCAAAGTCTATGATATTTAAATTAATATAATAATTACATACATATTATAAATTAACGTAATTAGATTAGTATTATGAATTATTATTAATATGTTAGTGTCGTAATCGACATTTCAGCGGAATAGGTAAAAAGTTGTTTAAATTGATTCTCAAAATGAATCCTGAAAACTAATTTATTGGGAGTTGCCACCAAAATTTTTAATGAAAAAATTTGGAAAAGCAATTTAAAACAAAAAGAAAAGGCAAAACGGTCTGAAAAATTAGAGAAAGGTTCGGGAGTCTATTTGATTGTAGGGAAGGTCTTAGGCACCCTATAACACCCGTCCA
The DNA here is from genome assembly GCA_037074485.1 of Delonix regia. NCBI lineage: Eukaryota > Viridiplantae > Streptophyta > Magnoliopsida > Fabales > Fabaceae > Delonix > Delonix regia. The sequence continues at coordinate 14,092,864 of CM073459.1, forward strand.
TAAGGACAGTTACTTTAAATTAGTCAGTTCAAATAGAATATGGCCTTAAATTTATCTAAATTATCCTTAAATTTGATTTGTGTGAATTTTTAACAACCTAATTAATCTAGCTCTCTTGATCTCTTCATTTTTCCTCTTTTTAATTTTTTTTATTAGTTTTGGAATTTTAACCTTTATTTTTTTAAATTTAAATGAATGACAATGGGAAAAGATTTTAGGATTTTTGGGAGTTTATATTGTCTGGAATTGATGTGAAATTATAAAGAAATTTTTTTTTTTGAATTTCTGAATTTATTTATTTTAATTTATTGTTGAAATTGGATTGAAATTACAATGGAAAACCATTTTTGGGATTTTTAAATTTATGCTTTTTTTTTTTTATTTTTGAGCTTTTGTTTTAATTTTGAAAATGAGATCCTAATGACTTGCATTTCTTAGGATTTTTATTATGAATAACAGATAAAATAAACTCCTCTGATATATATATATATATATATATATTGGAATTTGTTTTATCCTTATATTTTTTTTTAGAATAGGCGTTAAATTTCAAGACCTGATGAGACTAAAGATTCCACACGGTCTCTACTACTTTATTCACAAGCACCTGAGGAGATTTAAAATCTTACTCGGCGATTGTTAAAGTGAGAAGGTAGATTATTCCACTGACTCCAAAATTTTGGTTTTGAAGTTTTGTTGAATTAAATCTTGTCTATTTCAAAGCCTAAGGAGATTAATAGAATTCTCATGTGGCCTTGTGAAAAAAAATTATGACAAGATAATAATACTAACGGTGAAAAAAATAAAACAAAAACAAAAACAACTAAAAGGTAATAAATACTAAATAAATATTAAAGGAACACACCCCGAGAAATGAAAGAGTAGTCACCTCCTATGCATTCATATACTCCAATATATCTATGTCTCTGTATATATACACACATATAAAAAAAACATGATAACGTGAAAAAAAAAAAAAGGAGGTGCATCAAAGAAGGAAAACATCCGTATCAGAAGACCATGCATGCACCCATATATTTATATTCATATATCTATCTATATCTATATATGCACACACATACACACACTCACACAGACACACATATATATATATAACAATGGAAGGAGAGAAAAAATAGCATCACGAAGGACAAAGAACCCCCACGCCACATGCATGCACTCACATGGGTGTTCATATATATATATATATATATATATATATATACATATACATCTATATATACACATATGTAGATATATATAAACATGACAATGGAAGAAAAGAAAAACATCAGTAAGAGGAAAAAGCCTACATGCCACATGCATATATTCATATATATATATACACACATATACACACACCTATATATATATATATAACAATGGAAGGAGAGAGAAAAATGCATTAGAAAAGACAAAGAGCCCACCCCACGCCACATGCATGCACTTACAAGGGTATTCATATATCTATATATATATATCTACATACATATACACACACCCAAATGTATATATATATATATATATATATATATATATATAATGATGGAAGGAGGGAGAAAAATGCCTCAGGAAAGACAAAGAGCTCCCCACGTCACATGCATGCACTCATATGGGTATTCGCATATCTATATATACATATATATCCCTCCATATACACACACCCATATGTGTATATATATATATATATGACGATGATGAGGGAAGAGAAAATGCATCAGCTTTTAACCAAATTTGACAGTAGGAACGAAGGCACTGTGCAGCAGATTTGGAGTGTCCTCGGACAGCAAAACGAAGCAAATATCATCCTTATTTCAGGTATGTTTGAACAGCTAAAACCAAGGTATTAAGCAGCCAATAGGCAGTAAAATTTGACAGCAAAATGCAGTGAGTGATGCAACTAAATTTCAATGCACCTTGTGACAGTGAAATGGAGGATGATGAAGCACTATCAATCCTTGTTCTTCCTCTATTAACCCCTGTTTTGAGAGTGCAAAACAGAGGCACCAATCCTCTCTTCCCTTCTCTCTTCTTCTCCTTCTCTTCCTTCTCTTCTTCTCGGTCCGTGGCTTCTTCGTTCCACCTCCCTTCTCCTGCTCTTATCTCGGTCTGTCACTGCTCTTGGTTCCTTGGTGCTCTTGTCTGTTGCTGCAGCTTAGTTTCTCGGTGCTCTTAGTTCTTCGGTGCTCTCGGTCCGTCGTTGAGCTCGGTTTCTCGGTGCTCTCAGTCCATCGTTGCAGCTCCGTTTCTCTCCCCTTGCAACTCGGTTTTGTCTTTACTCTCCTGCAGCTTAGTCTTCTTCTCTCGGCCTGTCCTCCCCCCTTATTAAGAAAAAGCGTCTTTATCCTTTGGTCCTCTCTGTGCTGCATGCTAATTTCTGACTTTCTACCCTACAAACCTTGGTGCCTTCTCCCTTTCGGTGTAAGTTCTGCATGCAAGGAGCAGAAGAAGTTTGACTAATCCTTTTTGCTGCTATCCTTCCTTTAGGCGTAACAGATGGAAGTATCAAGAAGCTAGCATCTTGCCATTTTGGTGCTTCTTTTCTCTGGGTTTGTAGTGTGGGGAATAACATCTTTCCTATAAAGTGATAATGCTCCAGACCTATCTTTCCACTCTGTCTCTTTTCCTTATGTATATATGCAAAACTCCAATTTTTGGTCCTCCTCCTCTTCCCCCCCGCCCCTTTTTTTTTTTTTTTTGTTTTAAAATCATTTTGTTCTTTGTTCTTTAGCTTTAATTTCTTCAATTTTATCATTAAAATTTTCATGATTTTTGCTTTCATTTATTATTATTAATTATCATATTTTTGGATTTTTATTTCGCTTGTCTCAAAATCCCCTTATTATTTATTTTCAATTTCAAGTTGTCTCCGATTGAGAATGTCACTTGAGTCATGGTCATTTTTAATTTCTCTATTTGCTTAATTACTAATTGATTGGTGAATTAATTGTATAATTGGGGATGAGGTGTTCACAATTGCCCCTCTTTGCTTGCCTCTTAGGTTAGGGAAGCAGATATCGTGAAAAGATAACTTAACTTTAAGAGCAAGCAAAGACATGAACATACCATTCCTCAGCCTGAGAGAAAACAAGTGTAAATTAGCGCCTAGATAGGACAGAGAGTTACCTGGACATGATTCAGAACTTTTGACAAAAATGTAAATTGTCTGGACACGATGCAGAACTTTTGACAAAAATGTAAATTGCCCTAGACACGATACAAGACTTTTGACAGAAATGTTGCCCTGGACACGATGTAGGACTTTTGACAAAAATGTTGCCCTGGACACAATGCAGACTTTTGATAGAAATGTAAATTGCTCTGGATACGATGCAGGACTTTTACATTGATTTGAAGAGAGATACTTACCTTGCATGGAACATGCTATCAAGCAACGCAATGCATGCACCTATGTGAGATGCATACCATCGTGCTCAAATTGTAGCATGATTCAGCTGCTTGCTAAGATTGTTATCTTTATGACAATAGTGTTTCCTAGAAGTGAAATAGATCCAAATTCCACCGAATTTTTGTCCTCGACATTTGAATCATTATCTTGTGAAACTTCAGGATGACTTTTCTTGAACAATAAAAATACTTGTGCCAAGGACGGGTGTGACCCTTTTGGAAGCACCTTCTAGTCATTCGTTAGATATGATATAACATGTGTTTGTGCATTAAATGCATGGTGCATATAAATTCTGTACGTGGGGTGGATTCACGGGCGAGATATATGATGGACGTGGAGAATCATGTATGTATGAGATATGCAAGTTTTTGAAGGATAATGAAAATTTGTTCGCTTTCATATATTTTCAAAATGATGTTTATACCCAGAGAGTTAGAATTAAGAGAATGCTATAAAAGTGTAGACTTTCTACCTTTTTGCTTTGGAAACTGGAGGGTTGACATATTAAGTTATAGTTTATGCTGGTTGGAAAGAAAACCATAGTGCTCAGATCGAGAGAATTGTCTAACCAAACTTCCTCTATCATGACCTTTTATTTGTTGTTTCCACAGCCGATGGTCTGCATAACTTCATCTTTTCAGGCTAACATCTGGCAGGCTTAGTTTCCTTTCTTTATGGTAGACCAGAGGACGTTGAAAATGTTTCAATCTCTTTTTATGAAGTAACCCGGTAACGAAAGCAGAAAGGTCTTGTTGTGTATATATTTCACACTTTAACCTCATCCCAGTATTTGCGTGGAATCACTTTAAAAATCGTGGGTGTTTCCGAAATGTGTATCATTAGACAATATTTTGAATGACATTGTTCACTTGAATATTTATTTCACATATTGAATGAATGGAGCAATTATAAAAGCGATATGTTTATGTAGAAAGGAAGATAGTAATAAGAAACAAGTATCTTAAATGATTAAACAGCTTTATTTTGTAGATAGATCATCTGGTCCTAAGGAAAATAGGTGATAGATTGGATACAAATGCAAAGGAGAGCAAAAATGGCAACTTATCCGTCTTTGACTTTCAGCTCCAGGTGTCACTGGTCGCTTGTGCTTGGTGTTGCCATCAGATACACATATTTCGAAACTGATTAATGAAGACAATCTCTAAAGATCCTTCCAGGTAGATGATCTAGTCCTTGTGCAGCGTCACCTTGCTCATCATCTATTACCCTAACTTTTGCATAAGCCGCCTTTTCAAGTTTTCAACTTAACGGGCCCTAATTGTGAAATCTTCTTTCTTTTTTCGTCATTCCCATCTTAAGCAAAGTATTTCTTTGTTGCATCAGAGTTAACTGGTTTTCCAAGCTCTCTTCTATCCATATCGGCAAGAACCAATGCACCTCCGGAGAATGCTCATATTACCATATATGGACCTGGTTCATACGAAGGTGCCCACTTGTCTCTATTATCCTCTTGATTTGGGAGGATCTTTTTCAGAACCAACTCCCCTGGCTCGAATTCCCTGGAACGAATCTTTTGATTAAGGCCCTTGCCATCCTTTTCTGGTATAGTTGCCCATACCAACCAGTTGCTTTTCTTCGGTCATATTCAGCTGCTCATACTGTTTCCTTACCCGTTCACTCTCATCTAGGTTGGATTCTATTAATACTTGGAAAGAATGGATCTCAACTTTAATTGGGGTGACTACCTCCATGCCGTATACTAAAGAGTAAGGGGTTACCCCAGTGGATGTTCGTATTGTTGTGCGATACCAATGAAAAAAATATGAGAGCATCTCATGCCAGTCTTTGTAACTGATAGTCATCTTGCTAATAATCTTTTTGATATTCTTGTTTGCTGCCTCGACTCCCCTATTCATTTGTGGTCGGTAGGGTGTAGAATTGTGATACTTAATCTTAAATTGTTCACATAATTTCTTAATGTTAGCTTCGTTCAGGTTGGGAGCGTTATCGGTGATAATCCTTTCTGGTATACCATATCTACATATAATGTTTGATTTCATAAAGCAGAGGAAGACCCTTTGGGTAATATTGGAGAATGAACATGCCTCTATCCATTTTGTAAAGTAATCAATGGCTACTAAAATGAATCGGTGTCCATTAGACGCCTTTGGATTGATGGGGCCAATTACATCGAGAATGACCAAGGTGCCACCAAGTTGTGTAGGGGTTGCAGTGGAGTATTGATCCTATTGACGTACGTCTGACACTTATGACATCTCCTCACGTAGTCAATGGAGTTTTCTCCATGGTTAACCAGAAGTACCCACACCTTTGAATTTGTCTAGTCATGGTATGGCCATTAGCATGGGTTCCGCACGTCCCCTCATGAATCTCTGTCATTATCCTTTGTGCTTCTGATGTATCCACGCATCTGAGCAGAGTGTTATCCCATGACCTTTTATACAATACGCCTCCACTAAGGAAGAAATTCATTGCCAATCAACAAATGATCTTTTGGTCATTCTCAGATGCCCTGGTCGGATATTGTTGATTCTGTATGTAATTTTTTATGTCATGGAACCATGGTTGCCCATAGCTTTCTGTCTCCACATTTAGGCAGTAAGTTGGGGTGTCTTGGGTCTCCACCCGTACTGGTACCACATTAACTTCACAGTCTAGCTTGATTATTATGGCAAGGATAGCCAAAGCATCAGCAAACTAATTTTTATCACGGGTCATATGTGTTAAATTTATCTCCTCAAACTTTGACATCAATTCCATTAGGTACTTTTGGTATGGGATCAGTTTAGGATCTTTGGTTTGTCATTCTTCCTTTACCTGATAAATCGCCAGGGCTGAATCTCTAAATACGTCAAGATTTTTGGCACCTAACTCTAAGGCAATTTGCAAGCCGTTGACACAAGCCTCATATTCCACCACATTATTGATGCAGTTGAAACTGAGCTTGACTGCCACTGGATACCTTTTACCTTTGGCCGATGTTATCACAGCCCCTAGTCTGCTGCCATGTACAGTAGTGGCCCCATCAAAATATGTTGTCCACTTGACCTACTTTGGTTCATCTTCTTCCACTGTCAAAATATCCTCATCCGGGAACTGGAAATCTAGCGGGTGATATTCATCCAAGGGATTAGCCACCAAATGCTTGGATATAATGCTCCCTTTGACTGGTTTGTTAGTCATGTACTTCACGTTGTGTTCTGATGTGACCTGCCATTTTGAGAGTCTTCCTGATATATGAGGACTTTCAAAAATATATTTGATTGGATATATTTTGGAGATCAGTCATGTGACATGATATAACATGTACTGCCTCAATCTTTTTGTGGTCTACACAAGGCCGCAATAGGTCTTCTCAATTAATAGATACTGCAACTCGCATCCATTAAACTTTTTGCTTAGGTAATAAATTACTTGCTCTTTTCTCCCTGATTCGTCATGCTGTCCTAAACACAGTACCCATGGACCCTGGTCAAATCGTCAAATAAAGGATAAGGAGCCGCCTGGCGTAGGTGGTACCAAGATAGGGGGATTTAAGAGATACTCCTTTATTCTGTCAAACGCCTGTAGGCAAGTCTCATTCCATTCTCCAGGTTGGTTCTTGCGTAATAATTAAAATATTGGTTCACAGGTGGCAGTTAGGTTTGCAAGAACCCTTGAAATTCTGTTTTCATACTTGGGGTGGCATGTCATGAATTGCCTTAATTTTATCAGGGTCCACTTCTATTTCGCACTTACTGACAATGAATCCCAAAAGCTTCCTTGACATAGCCCCGAATACTCATATACTAGGATTTAATGGGAGTTTGTACTTTCATAGTCTTTCAAAGAACTTTCGCAACACAGCTACATGACTTTCCCCTTCAATTGATTTAGTGACCATGCCATCCACATATTCCTCTATTTCTTTATGCATCAAATCATGGAACAGGACTATCATCACGCGTTGATAGGTGGGTTCAGCGTTTTTAAGCCCAAAGGGCATTACCTTGTAGTAAAAGGTTCTCCCTTGAGTGATGAAGGTGGTATTCTCTCTATCCTTGGGGTACATAGGGTTTTGATTATAGCCAGAGTATCCATCCATGAAGGAATACCAGAAGTTTTTTGCTGTATTATCAACCAAAACATCAAAGTGAGGTAAAGGAAAGTTATCTTTCAGGCTAGCTCGGTTTAAGTCCCGATAATCTTTCTTTGGCACGGAGACTATGTTTGCAACCCATTGGGGGTATTTAGCAACTTCTAGGAAACCAGCATCCCATTGCTTCATTACTTTTTCTTCCTTGATTTTGAGGGACATCTCCAGGCTCATCCTTCTTAACTTCTGTTTCTTGGGTCCCACATTAGGGTGCAAAGGTATCTTATGGGCCGCAATTTCAGAATCTATCCCCGGCATATCTTGATAGGACCAAGAAAACACATCCATATATTCTCTAAACCAATCATTCCTTCCCTTTCTGGATTATCAACTATTTTAACTCCTTTTTATCATCATCAGTCCCCATATTAAACAGTGCCCAGGCACTTCTACTTTAGACTAAGATCTCCAAGGATTCATATTCCTTGAAAGTGGGTAGAAAAGACACAAATACGAAAACACAGGATTTAAACAAGATTTTGGCACAAAAATTGAAATTGCTGCATTCATTTGATATTCAAAATAAAGTTCAAATCGTTAGTCATTACAAAACTCTTAAAATGATATTCAAAGTATTACTTTAATGACATAACATCTGATAACATTTCAAATTCCCAATTGTTAAGTGCTTCTCCTAGCTTGTCCAGCTGGATCCACATGACCTTCACTTGCCCTCCTTCCTCTTCACTTGCCATTATAACTGGGTCACCCGGTGTATTATCCCAATAGAAGCAGGAAATCTTTCTTGGATATGGGGTATTTTTGCTTTTGCTCTTGGCTTACCTTCCTTCCGTTGTGCCCCTTGAACCTCCATAGATAGCTCGTATCCTAACCCTAGTTGTCCTGGTTTTTCGGGCAACTCATCCAGCTCCCCTATGCCTTGCAGCTTGGCACCCAATCCTTTTCCTTTTTGATACCCACTATTCATCATGATCTTAGCCACTACTTGATTAACGTCCTTGGTAGATTCTCCTATCCTCAATGGGTTTTGATCAGCTCCTTTCGCAAAAGTTCCCAGCTTCTAACACTTCCAGACCTTGTTAGGAGCTGTCTATTACCTGTTCGGCATTTTCAATGTAGGGCACCATGCTCGACTTGCTAATGATTATCTCTTCTTCACCTTTTATAGTGATGAGCCTCCCTTTATTAATGTACTTAATCCTTTGATGCATGGTTAATGGGACTGCACTAGCTATATGAATCCAAGGTCTTCCTAGAAGTATCGTATATGTTGCGTTGATGTCCATGACCTGGAACTTAACGGAAAATAAATTTGGACCTGTTTCCACTGGGAGTTCAATCTTTCCAATTATTTCCCTCCTTGTCCCATCGAAGGCTCTCAATACCATGTCATTATACTCGACACATGACTTCTCGACCGGTAATTGCCCTAAGATGGATAAGGGTAGGACATTCAGGGTAGTGCCTCCATCAATGAGTACTTTCGTGATCACATATCCCTATCATTTCAAAGTAATGTGGAGGGCCTTGGGCGTTCCGGTCGAAGTGAGGTATATCTTGTCTTCAGAAAAGGTGATTAAGGTAGAGTTTTATTACCGCATTTATCATGTTCACCACATTTTTTGGGCTGATATCAGGTCGTACATAGGCTTCATCCAACACGTTCTGTAACGCTCTTTAGTGAGCCTCTATGTTCATTATTAGGGTCAAGATTGAGATTTGGGCCGGTGTTTTTCACAATTTATCGACCACATCAATTTTTAAAAACTCCTCCATTTCCTCTTGTCCTCCCTTCCTAGGGGCCTCCTTGAGGTTCTGGTTCAGAGTTCCTTCTACATCTTTCGAGTATACTTGACTACTGTGAGTAATTCCCCCTACAATTTCTGAATGACCTTTTTCCATCATAGGCATTTCTTCTGATGTCTCATTGTCGTGAGCGCATTCTATTTTTAGCCGGCTCGCTTTGATACAGAAATGGAGATGACACATTGATAATGGTGATTGGAATTTTGACAGGCACCGTGTGGGTATGATGAGCAAGGATCCTTTCGTTGTACTTCAGGTCACGATTGCTTTGGGCTGAGGTGAACTCCTTAACTTTGTAGATTGGCTTATTAACCACTAGGAAGGAGTTCCTCTGCTTCATGGAGTCAGACAATCTCTTGGTCCAGGCACCATCTTTCGTTGTGATGCACACATTCCCCTCAGTGAGTCATTGAGTTCTTTCAATGGTCAAAACTCCGAGCATCATCATTCTCTATGCTAATTCCTTGAACTGTTCACAGTCTTCAGTGTCGTGGCCCACTTCTCCTTATGAAACTTGTAGTAACTGTTCTACGACGTTCTGGGAATGTTCCTGATGAGCCTCAAGTAGAACAAGAGGTTAATTTAGGCCAAAGAGCTCCATTTGGGACGATTACACATTCTTTGGCCAAGAAGATTCAGGCCATGGTTGTCCAGCAATTCAAAATGGAATTAGCCCATTTAAGATCCAAGCCCAATTTCTATATGGAACCCAAGTTCGTGTGGGCCAATTTGATCATGTGCTATAATGAATAAATTGTGAAAAATCAATTATGCATGTGATAAATGCATGTGATGAAAGTTGAAATAAGTATTGGTTAAAGTCTAAGTTAGATAAGTTAGGTGATCTACATTAGATGAAAAGTCTATATTAGGTGGATTTCATGCATGTTTTTCCAAATTAGGTGAGAATTAGATAAATCTTAGACTTATACCATGAGGGTTGTTCTTGGCTATAAATATAGAAGTTATCAATGAGAAATGCAACCTTGAATGCTCTGGAAATTGGCTTAGCCTCTTATATGCTAATTTCTTATCTAATTTTTCTAAACTTAGTGGCGAAATTATCCCCGATTCTTATCACTCTTCCTCTTCTATTCTAGAGTGTGGCAAATCAAACCTAGTATTCTTGAGTGTGGCATGCAAACTTATCATTCGAGATTTCATCTAATGTAGATCACCTAACTTATCTAACTTAGACTTTCAAAGAAATATAGCTCACCTAACTTAGACTTTAACTAATACTTATTTCAACTTTCACCACATGCATTCATCACATGCATAATTGACTTTTCATAATTTATTCATTATAGCACATGATCAAATTGGCCCAGTCAAACTTGGGCTCCATATAGAAATTGGGCTTGGATCCTAAATGGGCTGATTCCATTTTGAATTGTTGGACAACCATGGCCTGAATCTTCTTAGCCATAGAACGTGTAATCGGCCAAGATGGAGCTCCTTGGCCTAAGTTAGCGTCTTGTTCAACTTGAGGCTCATCAGAGGCGATGTGTGTTGAAGACTATGTTAAGGAGTTTGAAATATTGATGATGCGATGTGAGATACAAGAGCCTCAGGAACAGTCTATTGCAAGGTTCTTGAGAGGCTTGAATAAGGAAATTGCAGATGTGGTGGAATTACAACCTTATGTAACACTTGAGTATGTAATTAAGCTTGCTGTTAAGATAGAAAGACAACGTAGAAGAGGAGCAACTAAACTAGGAAGCTCATGATCTATTAGTTTCAGGGGAACAAACTTAACCTCTTCAACTCCCAAAGATGTCTCAAAGTGGAATGAACCGTAACAAAAAAAGACAAGCTCCAACAACATTGTTGATACATCTAGAGGAAAGGACAAGGTTAATGATGCAAAGAACCCAAAGAGGTGCAGAGAAATTAAGTGCTTCAAATGTCTTGGTTTTGGACACATTGCTTCTGAATGTCCAAATCGAAGATTGATGATTGTTCGAGGAGCACAAGGGGAAATTGAAAGTGAAGATAAAACAAAAACTGAACAGGAAGATGACGAGCGCATTATCGAGTATCCAGAGGAGAGTTACTTGTAGTTCGACGAATTTTGAACTCACAAGCTAAGGTAGAAGATGATCAACATGAAAACATATTCCATACTAGGTGACTGTGGAAAGGTTTGTAGTGTCTTTATTGATGGAGGTAGCTGCAATGGTTGAGTGAACAAGGAGAAATTCAAGTCACTAAACAAGTTCAAGTACCATTTTCTATTGGCAAGTCATACAAAGATGAAGTCGTATGTGATGTGGTACCAATGAACGCCGGTCATTTGCTTCTGGGAAGACCTTGGCAATATGATAGTAGAGCCCTTCATGATGGGTTCAAAAACATATATTCTGTTACCAAGGATGGGACGAAGATTGTCTTAGCACTTCTTAGTCCTCAACAAGTTCTACAAGATTAACTAGCAAAGAAAAAGAAAAAGGAGAACTTATTTGCAACTAAAAGAGAAGTTGAGAGAGTTTTACATTCAACTAATCCAATATTGATACTAATAGTGAAGGAAGCTATGCCAACAGAGGTAGGTTCTATACCTTCGCTGATTGAAAAGTTAGTAAAAGAATTCGCTGACTTGTTTCCAGATGAGATGCCGAAAGGATTACCGCCAATTAGAAGGATTGAGCATCAAATTGATCTCATTCCAGGTGCTGCTTTGCCTTATAGACCGCCCTAACGGTGTAATCCAGATGAGGCCAAGGAGTTACAACGTCAAGTAAATGAGTTACTGGAGAAAGACTTTGTGAGAGAGTCAATGAGCCCTTGTTCAGTACCAGCTTTGTTAGTGCCAAAGAAGGATGGAACTATGAGGATGTGCGTAGACAGTCAGGTCATAAACAAAATCAGAGTGAAGTATCGGTATCCTATCCCTAGGCTTGATGACATGCTTGATTGATCTCAGGAGCGGGTATCATCAGATTCGAATGAAGGAAGGAGATGAGTGGAAGACAGCCTTCAAGACGAAGCATGGGTTGTATGAATGGATGGTCATGCCATTGGGTTTGTCAAATGCCCCAAGCACCTTCATGCGTTTAATGAATCATGTTTTATGGAATTTTATTGGAGATTTTGTTGTGGCTTATTTTGATGACATTTTGATTTATAGCAAAGATCAGAAAGAGTATGAAGAGCACCTGAGAAGGGTCTTTGAAGTATTGCAAAAAGAACAATTAATTGGCAATCTCAAAAAGTGCCAATTCTGCCAAGACCGAGTTATTTTTCTTGGGTTTGTGATTAGTCAGCATGGAGTTGAAGTTGATCCGAAGAAAGTTCAAGCTATCAAGGAATGGCCTATTCCTACAAACATTTCTGAGGTGAAAAGTTTCCATAGATTAGCATCCTTTTATAGAAGATTTGTGTAGAATTTAGTACTATTCTAACACCCTTGACTGATTGCATCAAAGGAAGTAGTGACTTTAAGTGGGGTGCGGCAGCCCAACAAAGTTTTGAGATCATTAAAGAGAAGTTGTGTTCAACACCAATTCTTGCACTCCTTGATTTGTCTAAAACTTTTGAGATTGAGTGTGATGCATCAGGTATCGGAATTGGAGCAGTTCTTATGCAAGAGAAGCATCCCGTTGCTTATTTCAATGAGAAGTTGAATGAGGCAACTCTGAACTATTCAACTTATGACAAAGAGTTCTATGCATTTGTCAGAGCCTTACAAAATTGGAACACTACTTGTTACCCAAGGAGTTTGTTATTCATACCGACCATAAGTCATTGAAATATTTGAAGGGTCAAACCAAGTTATACAAGCGACATGCTAATTGGGTGGAGTTTCTGGAGGCTTTTTCCTATGTCATCAAATATAAAAAGGGAGCAACGAATGTGGTTGCATATGCCTTTCGAAGGTATGCTTTAATCTCATTAATGAATGCCAAGTTGATGGGATTCGAGTTAATGAAGGGCCAATATGTAGAAGATCCTGATTTTTCTACTATATATTTGGCATGTGAAAAAAGTGCTACTAACGGTTTCTATAAGCATGAGGGATTCTTGTTTAAAGGTTCCAAACTTTGTATACCCAATTGCTCTGTCATAGAATTATTAGTAAGAGAAGCTCATGGGGGAGGTTTGGCAAGACGCTTTGGTGAAAAGAAGACATTAGAGATAATTAAGGAACACTTCTTTTGGCCAAGGATGATCAAAGATGTGCATTGAGTGGTGGGAAGATGTGCAACTTACAAGAAAGCAAAAAGCAAGGAGGTTGTACATGGTTTATGCCATTACCAGTTCCTGATCAACCATGAGTTGATTTGAGTATGGATTTTGTACTTGGGTTACCAAGAACTCCAAGGGGCAAAGATTCTGTTATGGTGGTGGTAGATTGATTTTCAAAGATATCCCATTTTATTCCCAGTCACAAAACTGATGATGCTTCTCATATAGCAAATTTGAACTTCTAGGAAATTGTGAGATTACATAGTATTCCAACAAGCATTGTGTTAGACCGAGATGCTAAGTTTCTGAGTTATTTCTGGAAAACATTGTGGAAAAAGCTTGGGACAAGATTACTTTTCAGCATAACTTGTCATCCTCAAACTGATAGGCAAATTGAAGTAGTCAATAGAACACTTTCTTCCTTACCTAAGCTATTGTTGGTAAGCATATAAAAAAATTGCTTGCCGTTTGTTGAGTTTGCCTACAATAGAAGTGTGAATGGTACTACTAAATATTCTCCTTTTGAAGTGGTTTATGGGTTTAATCCTATCACACTGCTTGATCTAGTGCCGCTACCATCAAGTGACAGATTGTGCATCGATGGAGAGAAAAAGGCTGAAATGGTAAAAGCTCTGCATGACAATGTGAAGCGGCGGATTGAAAAGAAGAATGCCACTTATGAAAAAGCAGCAAACAAGGGAAGCAAGTTCAGTTCATAACAGGTGATTTTGTTTGGATTCATCTTCGAAAGGAGAGGTTTCCCAACAAACGGAAGTCAAAACTTATGCCCAGGGCAGAAGGTTCATTCAAGATTCTGGAAAAAATAAATGATAATGTTTACAAGGTTGATTTACTAGGAAACTACAATATTTCTGTCACATTCAATGTAAGAGATTTGACGCCATACTTAGATGATAATGAAGACTTGGATTTGAGGACAAATCCTTTTGAACCCGAAGAGAATGATGAGCCTCAAGTTGAACACAAGGTTAACTTAGGCCAAGGAGCTCCATCTGGGGATTACACATTCTATGGCTAAGAAGATTCAGGCCAAGGTTGTCTAGCAATTCAAAATGGAATAAGCCCATTTAAGATCCGAGCCCAATTTCTATATGGAGCCCATGTTCAAGTGGGCCAATTTGATCATGTGCTATAATGAATAAATTGTGAAAAATCAATTATACATGTGATAAATGCATGTGATGAAAGTTGAAATAAGTATTGGTTAAAGTCTAAGTTAGATAAGTTAGGTGATCTACATTAAATGAAAAGTCTATGTTAGGTGGATTTCTATGTATGTTTTTCCAAATTAGGTGAGAATTAGATAAATCTTAGACTTATACCATGAGGCAACTCTTGGCTATAAATATAGAAGCTATCAATGAGAAATGCAACCTTGAATGCTCTGGAAATTGGCTTAGCCTCTTATATGTGAATTTCTTATCTAATTTTTCTAAACTTAGTGGCGAAATTATCCCCGATTTTTATCACTCTCCCTCTTCTATTCTAGAGTGTGGCAAATCAAACCTAGTATTCTTGAGTGTGGCATGCAAACTTATCATTCGAGATTGCTAGTTGTTCTATCTTTTTTTCTTTTCATTTACTTGTGTTTAGGGATTGTTCAATTTGAACTTCCTTGAAGCATATCAGTTCCGCTGCCCATCTTGAGTGGAGGTATAGTCAGTGTCTTTCATGCTTTTATATCATTGCCGCATGGTGCATGACACATCTATCAAGTTTTTCAAGTTGAGATCTTCCCCATCTATCATGGACACTTGCCTCCCTTTATCGTGATTTGGCAAGGGGTTGGTGACGATGTTGGGGTCGTTACCCATCTTTATGCCAATATGATTGTTGTCTAATAATGCCAAAACATGCTTCCTGAAGGCATCATACTTGTCAATGTTGTGCCCCGTAGCTCCCATATGATTCTTATAAGTAGCATTGGAGCCATACCATCCTAGGAATGGTGGCTGAAGTGGTTTAACAGGCTTAGGGCCCATGACCTTTTTGGCCACCAAATCGTGGGAGAACTCCAATCAACTGACATTGAAGTTAGGTAATGGCCTATCATTGCGAGACTGTTGCATAGGACTAAGTCCTCTGTTTTGGGCTGTCATTTGTTGCAGTCCAAGATGGAATTGCAGCGGTATTAGATAACTCATATGACTACTTATGGCTGGGCCTCGTGGTTGGTAAGACATAGCTGGGTTTGGACCGTGAAATGGCACTTGGGGATATTGACTATGCGTGGGGCGAGGATGTTGGTATGTAGATGTGACTAACATCCCCAAGGTTATGAAGAATCTAAAGCTCCTAGATGTGCTATGGCAAGAATATGAAATGGAATGAACCCCTAACCTGTTAAACTCCTAAATGATAGATGCAAATGAAAATACAAATAATAGGTTGATTAGAAACAAGAATAAATTCACCTCAAGAAATTACCTTGTTAAGAATTAATTCTTGTTGTGATAGATGAAGATAAGCTATCCTCTCCTACAGACTGTTTTGGTGCAGTATGACTTTGGATGATAATGTGGATCTCCACTACCATCATACTTGGTGAACTCATGCACTTTAAATTTTTTAGGGATGGGTACCTCCAGGGCTAAACATATAACTCCTCCAATTCGACAAACTTCCAGTTAGTCAGCCCCTGTAGAGCCCGTAGCCTATCCTTAACCTCTACTATATATCTTCTTCCCAATCTTTCTTCTTGCTGTCCTCTTTCACCTTGAGACCAGTATTAGAGACAGGCTGAATAGAAACAGTGAACCAGACAGCCGGTTTCACTCCTAGAAGGTCATAGTTGAAAACACCCCCTACTTTCAGTCCTGATACCCCTATCCTTCCGCCCCTGAAATCGAGGGATCTGGTGGTCAACTTACTGCGGCAGGTCTCTATGTCAGTTCTGGTTCTCTGATGGCAGAGGGACTACCCGAAGTTACTCCCGGTATTTCAATGCTTGTATTAGCCCGCCATGGTCCACATTAGTGGGGTTAAGTGAAACGTTATTCACAGCCACACTTGAGCTCATATTCTTCAATAGCTTCATCATTTCTAACATTTGAGACTGTGTTGTACCCATTTGATCCTTCAAGGCTCCCACTTCGGCTTCTAACCGTTGCTCAGACTCTGATCGGCTATTTTCGGCAGCCATAGCTCTAACTCGTGCCCAGGTTAAATACGTTCTGCTTGATGACTGAGCTTGGTTAGATGAATTCTTCTCCCCCTCGAGCAATATTGGTTTCTTACCTGTTTTGAAAAAAAAAAAATAACAGACCTTAATAATAAAACAGTTACCTAGATTTACGATTTGTCAGTATGTCAACTTGGCATAAAGGTATAAGAACCTCAGACCCTTGAATCTTTGAGGGTACGTATTGTATCACTCAATGAATCAAAGTTAACGGCCAACGCAAGGAACGTTTAACATCCACATGCACAGGTCTATTTTGCACCACACAACCTATTCATTCCTTGCATGATTTATGATATTCCACATACACAGTAATGAACATATTCAATAGCCAAAAGAAGAAAATGTGCGTTTTATAAAATAGAATGTTAATTACATCACTTGATTTTGAAGTTATACATCAATAATGACCCAGCCTACAAGTTTACAAAATATTGAAGTTGTCTTCATCTCATTCATCTAGAATTTCATCAACATCTTCAGATCTTCCATAAGGTTATGACACAAAGTGAAAAACTCAACTATAGCTGCAGGAGTCTTCATGGGGATGGCGTGCCCTTTAGCTTGTCTATATGCATAGGTGAATTCAGGAATGACATCATTGGCGAATAAAATCATCCTTCTGAAGCGCACAAGCCACATTTCTTTCTCAATCACTTACTCGTCATGGCAAGTCACCCACAAGCGAGCCTTTTTAGCTTGATAGTTGAGCTGTTCAATTAAGTTTTGTACTGCTATCGCATTATTACTCTTAACACTGGTCACCTCCCTCGTCTTTTCTTCTAGCCATTTGACGAGTATATCAATTTCTCATTGGAGGTCCTTAGGAGACTTGAGTTCTACCACCCGCGTCATCAGGGCGTCATTTTGTTTAACAGCCTTTAACAATCGGGTTTGACACTTGAGGACTTTCTTGTTGCTTTCTTCAGCTAGTTTTTGAATCCTCCTTACGGTGTTTTTTGATTTGTCATTTTCCTCCTTCAATCTTTTCAACTCGATGTTTGTCTCTGACTCTCATCTCCTTTTTGCTCTCTCCTGGTGCCTTTTGGTTAACTCTTCTAGGTTTTGCAACTACGACTTTTTACCTTCTAATTGTCTATCTAGACATTCCTTAACCTCCTGTAGGTTGTTACTCAATAAGGGGTTACGAGGTCCCAGGGGTGGATAGGTCCCATCGGTCCCTCCTTGAGCCAAGTCTCATATCCTTCCGTGGTTGCTACAGCGTGCTTCCCTAACTCGAACCTCCCCTTACACACTATATGGCTCCATGCATCCTTTATCTTATGAATCATTTTCACCTTCAGTGGATCACCGTAATAGAAACTGACTCTTCACATAGCCTCTTCAGACGGGATGTCCTATTCGTATACATATTGGCAATGTGCGACTGCAGGGTTATAATTAATGCATCCTTGGGCACCCATAAGGGGAATGTTAGGGAAATTTCTATAGCAATAAATGATATCCTCGCTTTTCCACCAAGAGAGCTTCCACCAGATGGTGGTATCTTCAAGTTCTTTTGTTTTTTTGATCCACTTGTCGCAGTTCATTTTTTGTTGTAGTGGAATTGATCCTTCGCAATGTGGATAATCTTGAATCGGGTGATGGATGGTGTCAAATCTCGTACCGAGCTGATATTCTTTGCCATAAACATGATTGACCCACCATATATTCAACAGCGGCAGACAACACTTCAACTTTCCTTTCTTTTCTCTTTGGCAGAAACCTAGTGTCAGAAATGTCTCCTCTAGAAGCGCTGGTACTGGATTCACACGGTAATTTTCCACCATCCATAAGACACTTACTGCTGCCAAATCAACTATTTCCACTGCCGATGGGAATAATACTAACCCATATACTGTCAGGACGAGGACTCTCTTGAAAGTAACCCAATTTCCCTTCTCGGCTAATGTCCAACCTTTCTCTAAATATTTCCTGGATAAATCCTCTGTTGCCATAGAGCGGCATAACTGTACTTGTGTAGGTTCTTCCCCTAGAATTTTGGCTACCATGTGCTTGGAAGGGAGATATCCAGATTACAAGTAGACAGGAGTGTCTCTAGTAACAGACATTTTCATCAAGCCCCTATACTCTTCAAACGTGGGTGCAAGCTGGAAGATTAAATATTTTAATGAATCGTCCCAATGTTGGGCTAAGGCAACAAGCACATCAGGCTGGATAGGTATTGATAATAAATCCAAGATGTCTCCATAATCTTTTTGAAAATGGCAGAGTTGCTCCCCTCTGAGTTTCCCACCCGTAATTATTAAACTCTCAACTGATTCAGCTTCTACCTTGACTTTAACTCTCTTTCCAGTTATTCCTGTTGAACTTGTGTCTTGAGGTTGTGTGGCATCTGACGATCCCTTCATATCTTTATGCCAATCAATGAAAATAACAATCATGTTGTAACAAGTCCATTGATTAGAAATAAAATGAAATGGGCACATAATCTATTACTTAACACTTTATTCACTATTAATCGCCAAGAGCCTTATTGATTCATCGGGAAGAATAAATGTAACTCTCAACCCAAGGAGAAGTAGGTCCTTACGTGGGCAAGGCTTAAATAAGTGAACCAAATAATCCATTGATATATTGTTTTCACAAAAATTATTGATTTTCAAAGGTTCCCAATTCCATTGAGAACCACATAAAAAAATTAAATAAAAAACCATTAAAAAATTAAATAAAAATATGCCCCCTTGGTGTCCTAACTCAGGTTAACCCTAAGTGAGGGAATGGTACCCTAATGATGCGGAACCCCAAGGTTATGAAGAACCTGAAACTCCTAGAACATATACTATGGGAAAAACATAATATGAAAAGAATCCCCAATCTATTAAACCTCTAAATGACAGATGCAAATGAAGACACAAATAATAGGTTGATTAGAAACAATAATAAATTCACCTCAAGAAACCACCTTGGTAAGAATTAATTTTTGTTGAAATAGAGGAAAACAAGCTATCCTTTCCTAGAGAACTCTTCCCTCTTATTATATGAATTATTATTATGTTAATTTTAAATTTTCTTTAATTTATCATTTACTGAATATTAAATGTATTAGATATTGGTGATTAATAATTTGTTAAATATATTATATTAATGCATATTATACCAAATAACATTTAGTCAATATATATTTACTATTATACAAGAAATATATATATATATATTATATTAAGTGCAATTTAACAGCCCTAACAACAATCAACAAAAACCATCATGAAGTCAAGGAACATAATATATGAAAATATATTTAGATATCATATATTAGTAGATGAAATAGATACTAAACATTAGTTAAAAAAATAAATATATTGAATCAGATATATAAAATATATATTAACCGATATTATTATATAATAATTGTGATATTAAATTTATAAATATTTAATATATATTTATTGTTATATTTTATGAAAAATTATTATATTATATATGTCTTATAGGATAAATTTATATATAATATATATCCAAGTAATATATTGAATTTATATTTTTCGTTATTTAGTTCTTATGTCATTGAATATATTCATTTATTATTTAATTACTAATGTATATTTAATTATTATATTTATTAAATTTTAAACATTTGAATATAAAAATAGAATTCAATAGTCTCAAGTTATTATTAGGGAATATTAATTATTATTAATTTATTATTAATAATTATTAATATTAATATGTAATACTAGTTCACTTATATTTATTTTTAATATTTATTTAGTTAATATAATAATTTAAATATTATTGACATTCAACTTAATAAATAATTTAATAAATATGTATTTTAATAATTTAATATAATAAATCAATATATATATATATATATATCTTTATTATACAGATCAATCCTATATATATTATTATTAGATTGACTAATGTACATTATTAAACCCTCATTTTTGTACTTTGTAACTCCTCCTCAATTTAATTGTGACAAATTAATTCCTTCCAAATTTAAATTTGTACAAAATCAATCCCTCAATTTGTAGAAATGAGGGATTGATTTTGTATAAAATAAGATTTTGAAGGACTAATTCATCACATTTTCTTGTATAGAATCAAATTGTCACAAAGTGTAAAGGTGGAAAACCAATTATGTACTTCTCTCTTATTATGTTAAATTTTAAATTATTTTAATGTATAATTTACTAACTATTAAATCTATTAAATATTGCTAATTAATAATTTGTTAAACATATATGATATTAATACATATTATGTTAAATATATATAATTTTCTAATATACATAAAATATATATTATGGTCAAAGAATGACCATCACTAGGACTTGTAGTCACGAATTATTAATTCATATCATTATTATACTGATTATTACTATATTTATTATTATTATATAGACATTATTACACAATTAAACAATCACTTTTGCACTTTGTAAGTCCCCCATAATTTAATTGTGACAGATTAGTTCCTCACAAATTTAAATTCATACATAATTAGTCATTCCATTTGTAGTAACAAGAAATAAATTTTGTCTAAAATAAGATTTTTGATAGACTATCACAGTTTCTTGTGAGGGACCAAATTGTCACAAAGTATAAAAGTAGAAGACCAATTTGGTACTTCCATCTTATTATATGTATTATTATTATGTTAATTTCAAATTTTTTAAATTTATAATTTAATACAAATTAAATTTATTAAATATATATAATTTACTAATATACATGAAATATATAGATTATATTAATTAAAATTTCACAGGCCAAACAACGATCTTAAGTGACCGTCTTGAGGGCTTGTCGTCATGATGGTCAACAGGAATCGTCATGAAGTCAGGGAACATAATATATAAAAATATATGTGGATATCATATATTAATATATGAAATATTACTAAAAAAATATAAATATGTTAAAAATATATAAAATATATATTAACAAATATTATTATATAGTAATTGTGATATTAAATGTATAAATATTTAATATATATTATTGTTATATTTTTATGTGAATTTATTCTACTATATATTTCTTATATGTTAAATTTATATATAATATATATCCAATTAATATATTTGATTTACATTTTTGATAATTTTGTTATTAATTTAATGATTATATTTAATAGTATTTGATTACTAATGTATATTTAATTATTATATTTATTTAATTATAAACATATGAATATTAAAAAAGAAATTCGATATTCAATAGAAATAAGCTATTATAATATTCTCTAGTTATTATTATAGAATATTAATTATTATTATCGAATATATTACTTATTTAACAATTAATTATTAACTATTGATATTGATTTATAATACTATTTTATTGTATAAATTAGATTATATATTTAATTATTATATTAATTTAAATATTATTGGCATTGAATTTATTAAATATATATCATTATTATACAGATTATTATTATATAGACAAAAGTATGTAATTAATCAATCACTCTTGCACTTTGTTACTGCCCCATAATTTAATTGTGACAAATTAATTTCTCATAAACTTTAATTTGTACATGATCAATCACTCCATTTGTAGTAACGAGGAACAGATTTTACATAAGAAAAAAAATAAAAGATTTTTAAGGGACTAATTTGTTACAGTTACTTGTGAGAGACCAAATTGTCACAAAATGTAAAGATAGAGGACTAATTTAGTATTTCCCTCTTACTATATATATTATTATTATGTTAATTTACAATTTATTGAAAAGTAATTCTACTAAATATTACTGATTAATAAATTGATAAATATATGTTATTTTAATACATCTTATATTAAATATAATTTATTAAGCATATATAATTTACTAATATACATAAAATATATAATATATTAAGTATAATTTAACAGCTCTAACAATAGGTCGTAAGTGATCGTCCTTAGGGTTTTTAAGGGATAATCAAACAATGTTCATCATTAGGGCATGCAATCGCGATGGTTAATATGGTTCGTCCTGAAGTCATGGAACATAATCTATATTAACCAATATTATTATATAATAATTGTGATATTATATATATATATATATATATATATATTTAGATATATATTTATTGTTATTTTTTATGTAAATTTAATCTATTATATATTTCTTAAATGATAAATTTATATTTTTTATTATTCAGTTATCAATTTAATGAATATATTTATTGATTATTACTATATTATTATTATTATTATTATATAAAGAAAAGTACGCAATTAAACCCTCACTTTTGCACTTTATGACTCTCCTACAATTTAACTATCACAAATTAGTCCCTTTTAAATGTAAATTTATACAAAATTAGTCCCCCAATTCATAGTGATGAGGAATTGATTTTGTATGAAATAAGATTTTTGCGGAACTAATTTGTCATAGTTTCTTGTAAGAAACTAAATTGTCACAAAGTGTAAAGGTGGAGGACCAATTTAACACTTCCCACTTAATATATGTATTATTATTATTATTATTTTAATTTTAATTTTTTAATTTATAATTTACTAAATATTAAATCTATAAAATATTGGTTATTAATAATTTGTTAAATAATGCCTATGACAATCAAATAATGACCATTGCTAGGGCTTGTCGTGACGACGATCAACAAGGACCATCCTGAAGTCACGGAACATACTATATAAAAATATAATTAGATATCATATATTAATATATGAAATATACATTAAATATTAGTAAAAAAATATAAATATATTAAAATATATATATATATATATATATAATATATTAACTGATATTATTATATAATAATTGAGATACTGAAAGTATAAATATTTCATATATATTTATTGTTATTTTTTGTGTAAATTAATTATATTAAATATGTCTTATATGGTAAATTTATATCCAATTAATATATTTGATTTATATCATTGATTATTCAGTTTTTAATTTAATGAATATATTTATTTGTTATCTAATTAATAATGTTTATTTAAATATTATATTTATTTAATTATATACTATGAACATAAAAATAGAATTTCAATATTCAATAGAAATAAAATATTCTAATATTCTCTAATTATTATTAAGGAATGTTAACTATTGTTAACTTGATATTATAAATTATTAATATTAATTTATAATACTAATTTAATTGTATTAATTTTTAATATGTATTAAGTTATTATATTAATTTAACTATGATAGACATTCAATTTAATAAATATATATTTCAATAATTCAATATAATAGATAATTTATTAAATATATATCATTATTATACAGATTATTACTATATATATATATATATATATATTATTAATATTATATAGACAAAAGTTCGCTATTAAACAATGTTCGTCATTAGGGCATGTAGTCGCGATGGTCAATAAGGGCCATCTTGAAGTCATGGAACATAATTTATATTAACTGATATTATTATATAATAATTGTGATATTAAATATATATAAATATGTAGATATATACTTATTGTTTTTTTTTTATGTAAATTTAATCTATTATATATTTCTTAAATGATAAATTTATATATATAATATATATCCGATTGATATATTTAATTTAATTTTTTATTATTCAGTTATCAATTTAATGAATATATTTATTGATTATTACTATATTATTATTATATAAAGAAAAGTACGTAATTAAACCTTCACTTTTGCACTTCATGACTCCCTTACAATTTAACTGTCACAAATTAGTTCCTCTTAAATTTAAATTTATACAAAATTAGCCCCCCAATTTATAGTGATAAGGAATTGATTTTGTATGAAATAAGATTTTTGCGGAACTAATTTGTCATAGTTTCTTGTAAGAAACTAAATTGTCACAAAATGTAAAGGTGGAGGACCAATTTGGCACTTCCCAATTATTATATGTATTATTATTATTTTAATTTTAATTTTTTAAATATTAAATCTATAAAACATTGGTTATTAATAATTTGTTAAAAATTGCCTATAACGATCAAAGAATGACCATTGCTAGGACTTGTTGTCATGACAGTCAACAAGGACCCTCCTAAAGTCACGAAACATACAATATAAAAATATATTTAGATATCATATATTAATATATGAAATATACATTAAATATTAGTAAAAAATATAAATATATTAATATATATATATATATATAATATTAACTGATAATAGTAATTGAGATACTGAATGTATAAATATTTCATATATATTTATTGTTATTTTTTGTGTAAATTAATTATATTAAATATGTCTTATTTGGTAAATTTATATCCAATTTATATCATTGAATATTCAGTTTTTAATTTAATGAATATATTTATTTGTTATCTAATTAATAACGTGTATTTCAATATTATATTTATTTAATTATATACTATGAACATAAAAATAGAAGTTCAATATTCAATAGAAATAAAATATTCTAATATTCCCTAATTATTATTAAGGAATGTTAACTATTGTTAACTTGTTATTATTAATTATTAATATTAATTTATAATACTAATTTAATTGTATTAATTTTTAATATGTATTAAGTTATTATACTAATTTAACTATGATAGACATTCAATTTAATAAATATATATATTTCAATAATTTAATATAATAGATAATTTATTAAATATATATCATTATTAAATAGATTATTACTATATATATATATATATATATATTATTAATATTATCTAGACAAAAGTTCACAATTAAACAATCACTTTCGCACTTTAAAACTCCTCTGCAATTTAATTGTGACAAATTAACTTTTCACAAATTAAAATTTGTACAAAAGTAGTCACTCCATTTGTAGAAATAAGGGATTGATTTTGCATGAAATATGATTTTTGCGGGACTAATTTGTCACAATTCCTTGCGAGGGACTAAATTATCACAATATGTAAAGGTGAAGGACCAACTTGGTACTTCCCTGTTATTATATGTATTTTTTTTTATGGTAGTTTTAAATTGTTTTTATATTTATAATTTACTAATATTAAATCTATTGAATATTGCTGGTTAATAATTTGTTAAATATATATAATTTACTAATATACATGAAATATACATATATATATATATATATATTATTTATATTTATATTTATTAATTTGTTATAATTTGTACAAAATTGTCAAAAAGTGTAAAGTTATAAGACCAACTTGGTACTTTCCTCTTAATATATGTATTATTATTGTGTTAATTTTAAATTATTTATAATTTATAATTTACTAAATATTAAATAATTAAATATTACTGTTCAATAATTTGTTAAATATTTTTTATACTAAATATGATTTATTAAATATAAATAGTTTACTAATTTGCATGAAATATATATATATATATATATATATATATTATATTAAGTACATTTTGTCTTTACTACGGTCAAAGATTGACTGTCAATAGGGCTTGTCATCATGACAATCAACATTATTAAATATATGAAATATATATTAAATATTAGTAAAAATATAAATATTTAAAAACAAATATATTAAATATGTATTGACCAATATTATTATATAACAAATATGATATTATATATATAAAATACATATTTTAACTAATATAACTGGTTAATAATTTTTTAACTGAATATTTATTTATTATTTAATCACTAATGTATATTTAATTACTTAATTTATTTAATTATAAATAGATGAATAGAAAAATAGAAATTCAATATTCAATAGAAATAAAATACTCTAATATTCTCTAATTATTGTTATGAAATATTAATTATTTAATGATTAATTTATTATTAATTATTAATATCAATTTGTAAATTAATTTATATTTTGAATTTAGTATTTTATCAATTTTAATATTTAAAAAATTAAACTTAATAAGTAATTTAATATATTAAATAAATAATTTATTAAATATATATCATTATTATACATATTATTACTATATATACTGTTATTATATAGACAAAAGTATATAATTAAATCCTCACTTTTGTACTTTGTGAGTCTATTAGAATTTAATTGCGATAAATTAGTTCCTCACAATTTTAAATTTATACAAAATTAGTCCCTCCATTTGTTGTAATGAGGGATTAATTTTACATTAAATAAAATTTTTGACAGACTAATTTAGCATAGTTCATTGTGAGGGACCAAATTGTCACAATTTGTAAAGGTGGAGGACCAATTTGGTATTTCCCTCTTATTATATGTGTTATAATTTATGTTAATTTTAAAATATTTTTTTTATTTATAGTTTTAAAAAATTAAACTTATTAGATATTGCTGATTAATAATTTATTAAATATATATAATGCTAACATATATTATATGAAACATAACTTATTAAACATATATAATTTACTAATATACATGAAATATATATATTACACTAATTATACATTAACAGCCCTAACAAGGGTCGTAAGTGATTGTTGTTAAGACATTTCTTCATGATAGTCAATTGGGACCATCATAAAGTTAAAGAATATAATATATAAAAATATATTTAAATATCATATATTAATATATGAAAAATATATTAAATATTAGTAAAAAAATATATAAATATATTTAAATACATATATATATATATATATATATAATATTAGCTGATATTATTATATACTTCTTGTGATATTAAATATATAAATATTTAATACATATTTATTGCTATATTTTTATTGAAATTTATTCATATTATATGTTTATTATATCATATTTCATATTTCTTATATGATAAATTTATATGTAATATATATCCAATTAATATATTTAACTTATATTTTTGTTTATTTAGTTATTAATTTAATGAATATATTCATATATTATTTAATTACTAATGTATATTTAATTAATTTATTTTTTAAATAAATAAATATGCCAATAGAAAAATAGAAATTCAATATTCAACAGAAATAAAATACTTTAATATTCTCTATTATTATCACGAAATATTAATTATTGTTATTGAATGTATTAGTTATTTAATGATTAATTTATTATTACATATTAATATTCATTTATAACACTAATTTAATTACATTAATTTATAATATTATTTAATTATTATATTAATTTAAATATTATAGACATTGAATTTGATAAATAATTTAATAAATATATATTTTAATAATTTAACATAATAAATAAATAACTTTTCAAATATGTATCGTTATTACATAGAATTGAGGGACTAATTTGTCACAGTTTATTATAAGGGTCCAAATTGTCACAATTAAATACTGGGGAGATACAAAGTGCAAATGTGAGGCATTCATTTCGTACTTTTGTCCATGAACTAATAATATATAAAGTAATAGTCTATATGACAATGATACATATTGGATAAATTATTTTTATATTTAATCTATTGAATTACTAAAATATATATTTGTTATATTCGATGACAATAATATTTACATTAATAAAATCATATAATACACGTTATAATGAAATTTACAAATTAAAATTAATAATTGATAATAAATTAACCATTGAGTAACTAATACATTATGTTATAGAAATTAAGATTCCACAATAATAATTAGAGAATATTAGAATACTTTAGTATTAAAGAATAATGAATTTCTATATCTATATTCTTATCTTTAGAATCAAATAATCAATAAATATATTCAATAAAATCATAGCGGAACAATCAGCAATATAAATTAATACTTTAGTTGGATGTATATTTCATGCAAAATACTAATCTATTTATATTTAATAAATCATATTTAATGTAATAAATATTTAACAAATTATTAATTAGCAATATTTAATATATTTAATATTCAATTAATTATAAATTAAAAATAATTTATAATTTTTGTAATAATAATAATACATAAAACAAGAGGGAAGTACAAAATTGGTACTCCAGCTATACACTTTGTGGCAAATTGGCCCACCGCAATGAACTGTGACAAATTAGACTCTACAATTGGAGGGACTGATCTTGGAGAAAATTAAATTCGGGAGGGACTAATACGTCACAATTAAATTTTAGGGAGTCACAAAGTGCAAATGAGAAGCTTTAATTCTGTACTTTTGTCCATTAACTAATAATATATATAGTAATAGTCAGTATGACTTGATACATATTGGATAAATTATTTATATATTTAATCCATTAAATTAATAAAATATATATTTATTATATTCGATGACTACAATATTTAGATTAATAAAATTATATAATACACATTATAATGAAATTTACAAATTAAAATTAATAATTAATAATAAATTAACCATTGAATAACTAATACAGTATGTAACAGTAATTAACATTCCGCAATAATAATTAGAGAATATTATAATATTTTATTTTTATTGAATACTGAATATCTATCTTTATATTCTTATGTTTATAATCAAATATTCAAAAAATATATTGAATAAAATCATAACTGAATAATCAGCAATATAAATTAATACTTTAGTTGGATGTATAATTCATGCAAAATAATAAACTATTTATATTTAATACATCATATTTAATGTAATAAATATTTAACAAATTTAATAATCAGCAATATTTAATATATTCAATATTCAATAAATTATAAATTAAAAATAATTTATAATTATCATAATAATAATCATACATAGAACAAGAGGGAAGTACAAAATTGGTACTTCAGCTTTACCTTTTGTGACAATTTGGCCCATCGCAATGAATTGTGACAAATTAGTGCCTCATTACTACAATTGGAGGGACTAATTCGTCACAATTAAATTTTGGGAGATCACAAAGTGCAAATGTGATGTTTTAATTCCGTACTTTTGTCTATAAACTAATAATATATATAGTAATAGTCTGTATGATAAATTATTTATTAACTGTATTATATTATTAAAATATATGTTTATTAAATTCAAAGTCTATAATATTTAAATCAATATAATAATTACATACATGTTATAAATTAAAGCAATTAGATTAGTATTATGAATTATTATTAATACGTTAGTGTCGTAATCGACCTTTTGGTGGAATAGGTAAAAAGTTATTTAAATTCATTCTCAAAATGATTCTTGAAAACCAATTTATTGGGAGTCACCACCAAAATTTTGAACGAAAAATTTGGACAAGAAATTTAAAACAAAAAGAAAGGGCAAAACAGTCTGCAAAATCAGAGATAGGTTCGGGAGTCTATTTGAGTGTGGGGAAGGTGTTGGGCACCCCACAACTCTCGTCCATAAGAACGGTTACCTTAAACTAGTCAGTTGAAATAGAATATGACCTTAAATTTATCTAAATTACCCTTAAATTTGATTTATGTGAATATAATAACAACCTAATTAATCTAGCTCTCTTGATCTCTTCATTTTTCCTCTTTTTAATTTTTGTTTATTTTTGGAATTTTAACATTTATTTTTGGAATTTAAATGAAATGACAATGGGAAAATATTTTAGAATTTTTGGGAGTTTATATTATCTGGAATTGATGTGAAATTATAAAGAAATTTTTTTTTGAATTTCTGAATTTATTTATTTTAATTTATTGTCGAAATTGGAATGAAATTACAATGGAAAACCATTTTTTGGGATTTTTGAATTTTTTTAATTTTTTGGTTTTTGTTTTAATTTTGAAAATGAGATCCTAATGACTTGCATTTCTTAGGATTTTTATTATGAATAATAGGAATTTGTTTTATCCTTATATGTATATTTTTTAGAATAGGCATTAAATTTCAAGGCTTAAGGAGACTAAAAATCTCACACGGTTTCTACTACTTTATTCACAAGCACCTGAGGAGATTTAAGATCTCACTCGGCGATTGTTAAAGCAAGAAGGTAGATTATTTCACTGACTCCAAAATTTTGGTTTTGAAGTTTTGCTGAATTAAATCTTGTCTATTTCAAAGTCTAAGGAGATTAATAGAACTCTCACGTGACCTTGTGAAAAAAAATTAAGACAAGATAATAATACTAACAATGATAAAAATAAAAAAAAAACAAAAACAACTAAAAGGTAATATATTCTAAATAAATATTAAAGGAACACACTTCGAGAAATGAAAGAGCAGTCACCTACTCTAATATATCTATGTCTCTATATATATACACATAAAAAAAAAATGATAACGTGAAAAAAAAAAAAAAAGGAGGTGCATCAAAGAAGTAAAACATCCCTATCAGAAAACCATGCATGCACCCATATAAATATATTCATATATCTATCTATATCTATATATGCACACATACACACACACACACACACACACACATATATATATAACAGTGGAAAGAGAGAAAAAATAGCATCAGGAAGGACGATGAACCCCCACGCCACATGCATGCACTCACAAGGGTATTCATACATATATATATATATATATATATATATCCATACATTTATATGTACACATATGTAGATGTATATAAACATGACAATGGAAGAAAAGAAAAACATCAATAAGAGGAAAAAGCCTACACGCCACATGCATATATTCATATATCAATATACACACATATACACACACCTTTATATCTATATATATATATATATATATATATATATATATAAAACAATGGAAGGAGAGAGAAAAATGCATTAGAGAAGACAAAGAGCCCACCCTACGCCACATGCATGCACTCACATGGGTATTCATATATCTCTCTCTCTCTCTATATATATATATATATATATATATAGATAACGATGGAAGGAGGGAGAAAAATGCCTCAGGAAAGAGAAAGAGCCCCCCATGTCACATTCATGCACTCATATGGGTATTCACACATATATATATATATATATATATATCCATCCATATACACACACCCATATGTATATATATATATATGACGATGATGAAGGAAGAGAAAATACATCAGCTTTTAACCACATTTGATAGTGAGAACGAAGGCACTGTGCAGCAGATTTGGAGTGTCCTTGGACAGCAAAACGAAGCAAATATCATCCTCATTTCAGGTATGTTTGAACAGCTAAAACCAAGGTATTAAGCAGCCAGTAGACAGTAAAATTTGACAGCAAAATGTAGTGAGTGATGCAACTAAATTCCAACGCACCTTATGACAGTGAAATGGAGGATGATGAAGCACTATCAATCCTTGTTCTTCCTCTGTTAACCCCTATTTTGAGAGTGCAAAACATAGGCACCCATCCTCTCTTCCCTTCTCATCTTCTTCTCCTTATCTTCCTTCTCTTCTTCTCGATCCGTGGCTTCTTCGTTCCACCTCCCTTCTCCTGCTCTTATCTCGGTCTGTCACTGCTCTTGGTTCCTTGGTGATCTTGTCTGTCGCTGCAGCTTAGTTTCTTGGTG
Organism: Delonix regia; assembly: GCA_037074485.1. NCBI lineage: Eukaryota > Viridiplantae > Streptophyta > Magnoliopsida > Fabales > Fabaceae > Delonix > Delonix regia. The sequence continues at coordinate 14,124,766 of CM073459.1, forward strand.
CTCTCGGTCCGTTGTTGTAGCTCGGTTTCTCGATGCTCTCAATTCCTTGGGGCTCTCAATTCTTCAGTGCTCTCAGTCCATCGCTGCAACTCCTTTTCTCTCCCTTTGCAACTCCTGCAGCTCAGTCTTCTTCTCTCGGTCTGTCCTCCCCCCTTATTAAGAAAAAGCACACTTTTTATCCTTTAGTCCCCGCCATGCTGTATGCTAATTCCTAACTTTCCACCCTGCACATTGTGGCTAAGCATGGTCCCTTCTCCCTTCCGGTGTAAGTTATGCATGTAAGAAGCAGAAGAAGTTTGACTAATCCTTTTTGCTACTATCCTTCCTTTAGGCGTAGCAGACGGAAGTATCAAGAAGTTAGCATCTTGCCATTTTGGTGCCTTTTTTCTCTAGGTTTGTAGCGTGGGGAATAGCATCTTTCCTATAAAGTGATAATGCTCCAGACCCTATCTTTCCACTCTTTGTCTCTTCTCCTCATGTATATATGCATTAAAACTCCAATTTTCGGTCTTCCTCCTCTTCCCCCGCCCCTTTTTTTTTGTTTTTAAATCATTTTGTTCTTTGTACTTTAGTTTTAATTTTTTCAATTTTATCATTAAAATTTTCATGATTTTTGCTTTCATTTATTATTTGAATTATCATACTTTTGGATTTTTATTTCGCTTGTCTCAAAATCCCCTTATTATTTATTTTCAATTTCAAGTTGTCTCCAATTGCGAATGTCACTTGAGTCTTAATCATTTTTAATTTCCCCATTTGCTTAATTATTAATTGATTGGTGAATTAATCGTATAATTGGGAATGAGGTGTTCATAGTTGCCCCTCTTTGCTTGCCTCTTAAGTTAGGGAAGCAGATATCATGAAGAGATAACTTAACTTAAAAGCAAGTAAAGATGTGAACACACCATTCCTCATGTTGAGAGAAAACAAGTGTAAATTAGCGCTTGGATAGGACAGAGAGTTACCTAGACATGATGCAAGACTTTTGACAAAAATGTAAATTGTCTGGACACGATACAGGACTTTCGATAGAAATGTAAATTGCCTTGGACACGATGCAGGACTTTTGATAGAAACTTAAATTGCCTAGACACGGTGCAGGACTTTTGACAGAAATGTAAATTGCCCTGAACACGATGTAAGACTTTTGACAGAAATGTAAATTGCCCTAGATACAATACAAGACTTTTGATAGAAATGTAAATTACTTTGAACACGATGCAGGACTTATACATTGATTTGAAGAGAGATACTTACCTTGCATGGAACAACAACTTGCTTAGTCACTTTGCATTCTCCACTATCATTCAATTAAGTTTAGTACTGCTATCGCATTATTACTCTTAACACTGGCCACCTCCCTCGTCTTTTCTTTTAGCCGTTTGACAAGTATATCAATTTCTTTTGGAGGTCCTTAGGAGACTTGAGTTCTATCACCCGCCTCATCATGGCGTCATTTTGTTTTACAGCCTTTAACAATCAGGTTTGATACTTGAGGACCTTCTTGTTGCTTTCTTCAGCTAGTTTTTGAATCCTCCTTACGGTGTTTTTTAATTTGTCGTTTTCCTCCTTCAATCTTTTCAACTCGATGTTTGTCTCTGACTCTCGTCTCCTTTTTGCTCTCTCATCTTCCTAAGCTCTTCAGGTGCCTTTTGCTTAATTCCTCTAGGTTTTGCAACTCTGCCTTTTTACCTTTTAATTGCCTGTCTAGACATTCCTTAACCTCCTGTAGGAAGTTACTCAATAAGGGGTTACGAGGGCCCAGGGGTCGATAGGTCCCATCGGTCCGTCCTTGAGCTAAGCCTCATATCCTTTTGTGGTTGCTATAGCGTGTTTCCCTAACTCAAACCTCCCCTTACAGTGATGTGGCTCCATGCATCCATTATCTTATGGATCATTTCCACCTTCAGTGGATCACCATAATAGAAACTAACTCTTCGCACAGCGTCTTCAGATGGGATGTCCTGTTCGTATGCAAATTGGCAACGCATGATTGCAGGGTTATAATTAATGCATCCTCAGGCACCCATAAGGGGAACGTTATGGAAATTTCTGCAGCAATAAATGATGTCCTTGCTTTTCCACCAAGAGAGTTTCCACCAGATAGTGGTATCTTCAAGTTCTTCTGTATTTTTGATCCATTTGTCGCGATTTGTTTTTGCTTGTAGTGGAATTGATCCTTTTCGATGTAGATAATCTCGAATCGGGTGATGGATGGTGTCAAATCTCGTACCGAGTTGACATTCTTTGCCATAAACATGATTGACCCACCATATATTCCTTCTCTTTGGCAAAAACCTAGTGTCAGAAATGTCTCCGCTAAAAGCGCTAGTATTGGATTCACACGGTGATTTTCTACCATTCACAAGACACTTACTAATGTCAGATCAACTACTCCCACTGCCGACAGGAATAATACTAACCCATATACGGCCAGGGCGAGGACTCTCCTAAAAGCAACCCAATTCCCCTTCTCGGCTAATGTCTCCAACCTTTTCTCTAAATATTTTCTGGACAAATCTCTGTTGCCCCAGAGCGGCATAACTGTACTTGTGTAGGGTCTTCCCCTAGAATTTGGGTTACCATGCACTTGGAAGGGAGATATCTAAGGTACAAGTAGACGAGGGTGTCTCTGGTAACAAGCATTTACATCAAGCCCCTATACTCTTCTCACGCGGGTGCAAGCTGGAAGGTTAGAAACGTAAAACATCTCAATGAATCATCCCAATGTTGGGCTAAGGTTATAGCGCTTCGGGCTGGATAGGGACTGATAATAAATCCAAGATGTTTCCATAATCCTTTTGAAAATGGCGGAGCTGCTCCCCTCTGAGTGGACTTGTAATGATTAAACTCTCAACTGATTCAGCTTCTACCTTCACTTTAACTCTCTTTCCAGTCGAGGCTATTCTTGTTGGATTTGTGTCTTAAGGTTGTGTGGCATCTGACAATCCCATCATATCTTTATGCCAATCAATGAAAATAACAATTGTGCTGTAACAAGTCCATTGATTAGAAACAAAATGAAATGGGCACATAATCAATTGATTACTTGACACTTTATTCACTATTAATCGCAAAGAGCCTTATTGATTCATCAGGAAGAATAGATGTAGCTCTCAACCCAAGGAGAAGTAGGTCCTCACGTGGGCAAGGCATAAATAAGTGAACCAAATAATCCATTGATATATTGTTTTCACAAAAATTATTGATTTTCAAAGGTTCCCAATTCCATTGATACACCATTAGGCCAACTTCCCACATGGCTGAAGCTTTCAATTTTAGCTCATTGCATTTGGCTAATAATGCATCGAAAGGAGATGTTGGGACAATTAACCACATAAAAAAAATTTAAAAAAGAAAAATGTAATCATGCCATGAATGATGTGACAACATGCAAGGTGAGAATGAAATATACCCCCTTGGTGCCTAACTCAGGTTAACCCTAAGTGAGGAAATGGTACCCTAATGATGCGGAACTCCAAGGTTATGAAGAACCTGAAACTCCTAGAACATACACTATGTCAAGAACATGAAATGGAATGAATCCCCAACCTATTGAACCTCCAAATGACATATGCAAATGGAAACACAAATATTAGGTTGATTAGAAACAATAATAAATTCACCTTCAAAGACCATCTTGCTAAGAATTAATTCTTGTTGCAATAAAGGAAGACAAGCTATCCTCTCCTAGAGAACTCTTCCCTCTTATTACATGAATTATTATTATGTTAATTTTAAATTTTCTTTAATTTATCATTTACTGAATATTAAATCTATTAAATATTGGAAATTAATAATTTGTTAAATATATTATATTAATGCATATTATAACAAATAACATTTAGTAAATATATATTTACTGTTATACAAGAAAAATATATGCATATATATATATATATATATAACAATAAATAAATTTAGATATCATATATTAGTAGATGAAACATATATTAAATATTAGTAAAAAAATAAATATATTGAATCAGATATATAAAATATATATTAATCGATATTATTATATAATAATTGTGATATTAAATTTATAAATATTTAATATATATTTATTGTTATATTTTATGAAAAATTATTATATTATATATGTCTTATAGGATAAATTTATATATAATATATATCCAATTAATATATTGAATTTATATTTTTCGTTATTTAGTTCTTATGTCATTGAATATATTCATTTATTATTTAATTACTAATGTATATTTAATTATTATATTTATTAAATTTTAAACATTTGAATATAAAAATAGAATTCAATATTCAATAGAAATAAAATATTCTAATAGTCTCAAGTTATTATTAGGGAATATTAATTTATTATTAATAATTATTAATATTAATATGTAATACTAATTCACTTATATTTATTTTTAATATTTATTTAGTTAACATACTAATTTAAATATTGTAGACATTCAACTTAATAAGTAATTTAATAAATATGTATTTTAATAATTTAATATAATAAATCAAAAATTTATTTTATATATATATATATATATATATATATATATATCTCTTTATTATACAGATCAATCCTATGTATATTATTATTAGATTGACTAATGTACATCATTAAACCCTCACTTTTGTACTTTGTAATTCCTCCACAATTTCATTGTGACAAATTAATTCCTCCCAAATTTAAATTTATGCAAAATCAATCCCCCAATTTGTAGAAATGAGAGATTTGATAAACAATTTAATAAATATATATTTTAATAATTTAGCATAATAAATAAATAAGTTTTCAAATATGTATCATTATTACACAGAATTGAGGGACTAATTTGTTACAGTTCATTATAAGGGTTCAAATTGTCACAAAGTGTAAAGTTGGCAGACCAATTTGGTGCTTCCCTATTATTCTATGTATTATTAATATGTTAATTTTATATTATTTTTAATTTATAATTTACTAAGTATTAATTATATTAAATGTTGCTGTTAATAATTTGTTAAATATTTATTATATTAAATATGATTTATTAAATATAAATAGTTTACTAATCTGCATGATATATATATATATATACATATATATATATAATTTGTCTTCACAACGGTTAAAGAATGATTGTCACTAGGGCTTTTCGATACGACGGTCAATAAGGACTATTCAGAAGTCAAGGAATGTAATATATATCATATTTTTTTATAATTTATTATATATATATATATATATATATATTATATTAAGTATAATTTGACAGGCCTTACAATGGTCGTAAGTGACCATCGTCAGGGCTTGTCTTTTTCGACGGTCAACAGGAACTGTCCTTGTTTCCTTTTTATCCTTGATGTCTGCCTCCAAGCCAACGCACATAAAATTGACAATCTCATTGAGATCTCCTACAAAGACCTCCATAAAGCCAATGTCTAGAAGATATCTACCTTCCTCTTATGAACTCTTACCAACTTTATACCCAAAACCGCTATTGGACCCGCTCTATCAAGAAACTCATTTCTAAACCCAAGATTCCAGTTAAAGAGTATGTATACTCTTCCAACCTCAACCATCCTGCACCATTGGGCAATATGTCAAGCTTGAGATTCCTCAAGATTTTATTGATCATTGGAAATCCCAAGGTTACACCCATTTTCATGTCGGTGCCATCTGACTATACATCACCTACCACGGTCGAAAAGGCCTTCCTGTGATTGCCTGTCTAGCCATCCTTGACACTACCCATTTCACCTACCAGCAAGCCTTAATCAGTCCCACCTTAAAAGACAGACTACAGGTTCAAATCCAAATCACTAGTGCTAAGCAAGTTCCAGACTTCATCATGACAATGCTCCACCACCATGGATGTTCCTACAACCATCCATATTCCAAAGCAGATTACCCGTGAAGATCTATTGTAACTTAAGTCGACAGAATGGATCACCAATTATAAATAGTGTCATGTTCATATTAAACCTCTTGTTAATACTGAGCCTGCGAAACTTGTCCGCCTCCTTGGTGGCCAAGTCAAGACAGTCTTCAGGAAGCTTGAAGAATCCTTTCAGGCACCATAGGTTCCTCCACTCTTACAACAAATCATGTCGATCACTCTAGTCCTAATTCACGAGATGAAGAAGCACACCATCCCTGTTCATCATTTCAAGACAAACGGCAAGTCCGTCTATGTCTCCCACATCCATAATCATTTTATATGGTAAGTCACTCCTACAGTGACTTTGAGGAACTCTCTTATTCCTATGCTAGAAATACTTTTACAAAATATAAAAGATGGATGAAGCGCTAAGCCCAAAAAAAGCAATAGTTTTTGGACGAAGAAGAAAAAAAGAAAATCAAAACTTACCATCCATCTTGCCATTTCAAATCCCATTGAAAGGACAGAGATCCTGATTGAAAGCCATGGGCTATTCGAAACCCTGTTATAGCTCCTTGTAGAGAAGAAATCCTGATGAAGCATTTGAAGGAGGTAGGCTGCTACTGTGAGCCACAAGAGACAGTTGCTGATGTGTCTCCTTATTTTGTAAAACCTCCACCAGCAAATCCCATACCTTGTATGATGTTCTCTTCACATTATCCATCCTATGATGATATATGTCCACCTATGGAGAGGCACACTAATGATAACCGGGTTGTTACACGACCCTATGTTATTTCTAGCAAAGTCTCAGCCTTAGGCAGTTATGAGCCAGTTCACCCTTCTAAAGAAGTACTCAATTGGCACACCAAAAATGCTTTAGCACATAATCAAGTCCTCAAAAATATAGATTCTAAGTTGACCACTATGTCTGCTTTGCATCAACAAACACATTAGAGAGTAGATCAACTCTCCCCTTAGGTTGAACAGCTCCATTTACAGACACAAGAAAAAATCCGAACACTGGATTTGGAACTCCAAAGTTTTATTTTCCATAATTACTTTGGCCCTGAGTTCAGTAAAAAAGAATCTGAGATCCGCTACCTCGAAGATCAGCTTGACCAAATTGAAGCAAATATGAAATCTGAGTAACCTGTCCATACTCCATCTATATATGACCCATTCATTCCACCTCCAGTCTACCAGACTAGTTACATGCCAACTCTCCAATATTCCACTTATCCTTCTGATTCTGATTATGCCAATCATTTTAAAATGACCCATCAGATTTGTAGAAAAGCCACACTAGGAACTCATCCTCCTCCACCTATTAGATCTCCAAGACCACCATATAGTCTTCCACATTTGCCCAAATCTTACACTGTCACACCTTCATATACCAAACCTATTCCTTCTAGAAGTCTTTCCATCAAAGAACCTTTGCAGACACTACCTCACACCTCACAACCACCTCCTGCTACTTTTGAATATCCAAAACAAAAACAACCTCTTTTCCCACCAGATCCTCCTCTAGTTGCTATGGTCGAACCTTATGAGCAGTTTCCATTTGATCACTCATGTTCAGATTCTTGATCTGAAGCTGATTCAGACACTCATGTGCCAATCACAGATTCTGATGATTCCAGACATCTTGCTAACAGTTCAGCCTTGTATATGGTCAAAACCCATGACCACCGTAGTGATGATGAACACGATGAATTAGAGAATATCAAAATATTATATTTTTATTGAATACTGAATTTCTATATTTATATTCTTATCTTTATATTAAATATTCAATAAATGTATTCAATAAAATCAAAACAGAACAATCAGCAATATAAATTAATACTTTAGTTGGATGTATATTTCATGCAAAATACTGAACTATTTATATTTAATAAATCATATTTAATGTAATAAACATTTAACAAATTATTAATCAGCAATATTTAATATATTTAATATTCAATATATTATAAATTAAAAATATTTTATAATTATCGTAATAATAATAATACATAGAACAAGAGGGAAGTACAAAATTGATACTCCAACTTTACACTTTGTGACAATTTGGTCAATTGCAATGAACTATAACAAATTAGTCCCTCACTACAGCAATTGGAGGGACTGATTCTGTAGAAAAAAAAAAATTCGGGAGGGACTAATACGTCACAATTAAATTTAGGGGAGTCACAAAGTGTAAATGTGAGGTTTTAATTATGTACTTCTTTCCATAAACTAATAATATATATAGTAATAGTTTGTATGACATTGATACATATTTGATAAATTATTTAAATATTTATTTTATTAAATTATTAAAATATATATTTATTATATTTGATGACTAGAATATTTAGATCAATAAAATTATATAATACATGTCATAATGAGATTCACAAATTAGAATTAATAATTAATAATAAATTAACCATTGAATAACTAATATGTTATGTAACAGTAATTAATATTTCGCAATAATCATTAGAGAATATTAGAATATTTTATTTTTATTAAATACTGAATTTCTATATTTATATTCTTATGTTTATAATTAAATATTCAATAAATATATTCAATAAAATCATAGCGGAACAATCAGCAATATAAATTAATACTTTAGTTGGATGATATTTCATGCAAAATACTAAACTATTTATATTTAATAAATCATATTTAATGTAATAAACATTTAACAAATTATTAATCAGCAATATTTAGTATATTTAATATTCAACATATTATAAATTAAAAATATTTTACAATTATCATAATAATAATAATACATAGAACAGGAGGAAAGTACAAAATTGGTACTCCAACTTTACACTTTGTGACAATTTGGTCCATCGCAATGAACTGTGACAAATTAATCCCTCATTACTCCAATCAGAGGGACTAATTTTACAGAAAATTAAATTCAGGAGGGACTAATACGTCACAATTAAATTTTGGAGAGTCACAAAGTGCAAATGTTAGGTTTTAATTTCGTACTTTTGTCCATAAACTAATAATATATACAACAATAGTCTGTATGACAATGATACATATTTGATAAATTATTTAAATATTTATTCTATTAAATTATTAAAATATATATTTATTATATTCGATGACTATAATATTTAGATTAATAAAATTATATAATACACGTTATAATGAAATTTAGAAATTAAAATTAATAATTAATAATAAATTAACTATTGAATAACTAATACATTATGTAATGGTAATTAATATTCCGCAATAATAATTAGAGAATATCAGAATACTTTATTATCACAGAATATTGAATTTCTATATTTATATTCTTATGTTTATAATTAAATAATCAATAAATATATTCAATAAAATCATAACGGAACAATCAACAATATAAATTAATACTTTAGTTGGATGTATATTTCATGCAAAATACTAAACTATTTATATTTAATAAATCATATTTAATGTAATAAATATTTAACAAATTATTAATCAACAATATTTAATATATTTATTATGCAATAAATTATAAATTAAAAATAATTTACAATTATCGTAACACTAATAATACATAGAACAGGAGGGAAGTACAAAATTGGTGCTCCAGCATTACACTTTGTGACAATTTGGCCCATCGCAATGAATTGTGACAAATTAGTCCCTCATTACTACAATTGGAGGGACCAATTCGTCACAATTAAATATTGGGGAGTCACAAAGTGCAAATGTAAGGCATTAATTTCATACTTATGGCCCTGAACTAATAATATATATAGTAATAGTCTAAATGACAATGATACATATTGGATGATAAATTATTTATATATTTAATCTATTGAATTATTGAAATACATATTTTTTTATATTCAATGACAATAGTATTTACATTAATAAAATTATATAATACACATTATAATGAAATTTAGAAATTAATAATTAATAATTAATAATAAATTAACCATTGAATAACTAATACATTATGTTATGGAAATTAATATTTCACAATAATAATTAGAGAATATTAGAATACTATAGTATTACGGAATAATGAATTTCTATACTTATATTCTTATCTTTAGAATCAAATAATCAATAAATATATTCAATAAAATCATAACAGAATAATCAACAATATAAATTAATACTTTAGTTGGATGTATATTTCATGCAAATAACTAAACTATTTATATTTAATAAATCATATTTAATGTAATATATATTTAAAAATTATCATTTTAATATATTTAATATTCAATAAATTATAAATTAAGAATAATTTATAATTATCGTAATAATAATTATACATAGTACAGGAAGGAAGTACAAAATTGATATTCCACCTTTACACTTTGTGACAATTTGGCCGATCGTAATTAACTTGACACATTAGTCCCTCATTACTACAATTAGAGGGACTGATTTTGCTGGAAATTAAATTGAGGAGGAACTAATTCATCACAATTAAATACTGGGGAGTCACGAAGTGCAAATGTGAGGCATTAATTTTGTACTTTTGTCCATGAACTAATAATATATATAGTAATAGTCTGTATGACGATGATACATATTAGATAAATTATTTATATATTTATTCTATTAAATTATTAAAATATGTATTTGTTATATTCGATGACAATAATATATACTTTAATAAAATTATATAATACACGTTAGAATGAAATTTACAAATTAAAATTGATAATTGATAATAAATTACCCATTGAATAACTAATACATTATGTAATGGTAATTAGTATTCTACAATAATAATTAGAGAATATTAGAAAACTTTATTCTTACAGAATATTGAATTTCTATATTTATATTCTTATCTTTAGAATCAAATAATCAATAAATATATTCAATAAAATCATAACGGAATAATCAACAATATAAATTAATACTTTAGTTGGATGTATATTTCATGCAAAATATTATACTATTTATATTTAATAAATCATATTTAATGTAATATATATTTAACAAATTATTAATCAGCAATATTTAATATATTTATTATGCAATAAATTATAAATTAAAAATAATTTTTAATTATAGTAATAATAATCATACATAGAACAGGAGGGAAGTACAAAATTGGTGCTCCAACTTTACACTTTGTGGCAATTTGGCCCATCGCAATGAACTATGACAAATTAGTCCATTAATAATCTAATTGGAGGGACTGATTTTGCAGAAAATTAATTTCAAGAGGGACTAATACAACACAATTAAATTCTGGGAAGTCACAAAGTGCAAATGTGAGGTATTGATTTCGTACTTTTGACCGTACACTAATAATATATACAATAATAGTCCGTATGACAAAGATACATATTCGATAAATTATTTATATATTTATTCTATTAAATTATTAGAATATATATTTAATACATTTGATGACTAAAATATTTAGAATGATAAAATTACTTAATACACCTGATAATTAAATTTAAAAATTATTATTAATAATTAATAAAAAAATTAATCATTGAATGACTAATACATTCAATAACGGTAATTAATATTCTGCATTAATAATAAGAGAATATTAGAATATTTTATTTTTGTCGAATACTGAATTTCTTTATTTATATTCTTATATTTATAATTAAATATTCAATAAATATATTCAATAAAATCACATCTGAATAATCAGCAATATAAATCAATACTTTAGTTGGATGTATATTTCATGCAAAATACTAAACTATTTATATTTGATAAATCATATTTAATGAAATAAATATTTAACAATTTATTAATCAGCAACATTTAATATATTTATTATCCCATAAAATATAAATTAAAAATAATTTTAATTATTGTAATAATAATAATACACAGAACAAGAGGGAAGTACAAAATTGATATTACAGCTTTACACTTTGTGACAATTTAACCCATCGCATTGAACTATAACAAATTAGTCCCTCATTACTGCAATTGGAAGGACCGATTTCGTAGAAAATTATATTTCGGAGCGACTAATTTGTCACAATTAAATTCCAGGGAGTCACAACGTGAAAATGTGAGGTTTTAAACCGAACTTTTTCTATAAATTAATAATATATATAGTAATAGTTTGTATGACAATGATAAATGTTTGATTAATTATTTAAGTACTATATTATATTCCTAAAATATATGTTTATTAAATTCAAAGTCTATAATATTTAAATTAATATAATAATTAAATACATATTATAAATTAATGTAATTAAACTAGTATAATGAATTAATATTAATATTTTAAAATAAATTAATCATTTAATAACTAATATATTCAGTAATAATAATTAATATTCCATAATGACTAGAATATTTAGATTTATAAAATTATTTAATAGATGTTATATTGAAATTTAAAAATTAACATTAATAATTAATAAAAAAAATTAATCATTGAATAACTAATACATTCAATAACGGTAATTAATATTATGCATTAATAATAAGAGAATATTAGAATATTTCATTTTTATTGAATATAGAATTTTTATATTTATATTCTTATGTTTATAATTAAATAATCAATAAATATATTCAATAAAATCATAACTGAATAATCAGCAATATAAATTAATACTTTAGTTGGATGTATATTTCATGCAAAATACTAAACTATTTATATTTGATAAATCATATTTAATGTATTAAATATTTAACAATTTATTAATCAGCAACATTTAATATATTTATTATCCCATAAAATATAAATTAAAAATAATTTTAATTATTGTAATAATAATAATACACAGAACAAGAGGGGAGTACAAAATTGATATTCTAGCGTTATACTTTGTGACAATTTAACCCATCGCATTGAATTGTAACAAATTAGTGCCTCATTACTACAATTGGTGGGACAGATTTTGCTGAAAATTAAATTCGGGTGGGACTAGTTCATCACAATTAAATTCTGGGGAGCCAAAAGTACAAATGTGAGGTTTTAATTCAGTACTTTTGTCTATAAACTAATAATATGTATAGTAATAGTCCGTATGACAATGATATATGTTTGATAAATTATTTAATTACTATATTATATTATTAAAATATATATTTATTAAATTCAATTTTTATACTATTTAAATTAATATAATAATTTAAAATTTTTTATAAATTAATGTAATTAAATTAGTATTATGAATTAATATTAATATTTCAAAATAAATTAATCATTTAACATCTAATATATTCAATAACAGTAATTAATATTCTATAATGACTAGAATATTTAGATTTATAAAATTATTTAATAGATGTTATATTGAAATTTAAAAATTAATATTAATAATTAATAATAAATTAATCATTGAATAAATAATACATCCAATAACGGTAATTAATATTTCGTAATAATATCTAGAGAATATTAAAATATTTTATTTTTATTGAATATTAAATTTCTATATTTATATTCTTATCTTTATAAATAAATAATCAATAAATATATTCAATAAAATCATAACTGAATAATCAGCTATATAAATTAATACTTTAGTTGGATGTATATTTCATGCAAAATACTAAACTATTTATATTTAATGAATCATATTTAATGTAATAAATATTTAACAAATTATTAAAGATCAATATTTAATATATTTAATATTCAATAAATTATAAGTTAAAAATAATTTATAGTTATCGTAATAATAATAATACATAGAACAAGGGCGAAGTACAAAATCGGTACTCCAACTTTACACTTTGTGACAATTTGGCCTATCGCAATGAATTGTGACAAATTAGTTTCTCATTACTATAATTGGAGAGACTAATTTTGTTGGTAATTAAATTTAAGTGGGACTATTTCGTCACAATTAAATTCTGGGGAGTCACAAAGTGCAAATGTCAGGTTTTAATTTCATTCTTTTGCCCATAAACTAATAATATATATAGTAATAGTTTGTATAATAATGATACATATTCGATAAATTACTTCTATATTTATTCTATTCAATTATTTGAATATATATTTATTATATTCCATGACTCTAATATTTAGATTAATAAAATTATTTAATACTCATTATAATGAAATTTAGAAATTAATATTAATAATTAATAATAAATTAATCATTGAATAACTAATACATTCAATAACAGTAATTAATATTCAGCAATAATAATTTGAGAATATTAGAATATTTAATTTTTATTGAATATTGAATTTCTATTTTTATATTCTTATGTTTATAATTAAATATTCATTTATATTGAATTTATTTATTTTAATTTATTGTTGAAATTGGAATAAAATTACAATGGAAAACCATTTTTTGGGATTTTTTAATTTATCTTTTTATTTTATTTTTGAGCTTTTGTTTTAATTTTGAAAATGAGATCCTAATGACTCACATTTCTTAGGATTTTTATTATGAATAACAGGTAAAATAAACTCCTCTTATATATATATTGGAATTTGTTTTATCCTTGTATTTTTTTTAGAATAGGCATTAAATTTCAAGGCCTGAGGAGACTAAGAATTCCATACAGTCTCTACTACTTTATTCACAAACACCTGAGGAGATTTAGAATCTTACTCGGCGATTGTTAAAGCGAGAAGGTAGAATACCATTGACTCCAAAATTTTGGTTTTAAAGTTTTGCTGAATTAAATCTTGTCTATTTCAAAGCCTAAGGAGATTAATAGAACTCTCACGTGGCCTTGTGAAAAAAAAAAAATATGACAAGATAATAATACTAACAGTGATAAAAATAAAACAAAAACAAAAACAACTAAAAGGTAATCAATACTAAATAAATATTAAAGGAACACACCCCGAGAAATGAAAGAGTAGTCACCTCCTATGCATTCATATACTCCAATATATCTATGTCTCTGTATATATACACACATAAAAAAAAATGATAACATGAAAAAAAAAAAAAAGGAGGTGCATCAAAGAAGGAAAACATCCCTATTAGAAGACCATGCATGCACCTATATAAATATATTCATATATCTATCTATATCTATATATGCACACACATACAAACAGACACATATATATATAACAATGGAAGGAGAGAAAAATAGCATCAAGAAGGACAAAGAACCCCCACTCCACATGCATGCACTCACATGGATATTCATATATATATATATATATATATATGTATCCATATATATCTATATACACACATATGTAGATATATGTAAACATGACAATGGAAGAAAAGAAAAACATCAATAAGAGGAAAAGGCCTATATGCCACATGCATATATTCATATATCTATACACACACACACACACACACACACACACACACACACACACACACACACACATATATAACAATGGAAGGAGAGAGAAAAATGCATTAGAAAAGACAAAGAGCCCACCCCACACCACATGCATGCACTCACAAGGGTATTCATATATCTATATATATATATATCTACATACATATACACACACCCAAATGTGTATGTATATATATATATATATATATATATACATCCATATACACACACCTATATATATGTATATATATATATATATATATATAGCGATGGAAGGAGGGAGAAAAATGCCTCAGGAAAGACAAAGAGCCCCCCACGTCACATGCATGCACTCATATGGGTATTCACATATATATACATATATATCCCTCCATATACACACACCCATATGTATATATATATATATATATATATATATATATGACAATGATGAAGGAAGAGAAAATGCATAAGCTTTTAACCACATTTGACAGTAGGAACAAAGGCACTGTGAAGCAGATTTGGAGTGTCCTTGGACAGCAAAACGAAGCAAATATCATCCTCATATCTGGTATGTTTGAACAGCTAAAACCAAGGTATTAAGCAGCCAATAGGCAGTCAAATTTGACAGCAAAATGCAGTGAGTGATGCAACTAAATTCCAACGCATCTTATGACAGTGAAATGGAGTATGATGAAGCACTATCAATCCTTGTTCTTCCTCTGTTAACCCCTGTTTTGAGAGTGCATAACATAGGCACCAATCCTCTCTTCCCTTCTCCTCTTCTTCTTCTTCTCTTCCTTCTCTTCTTCTCGGTCCGTGGCTTCTTCATTCCACCTCCCTTCTCCTGCTCTTATCTCAGTCTGTCACTACTCTTGGTTCCTTGGTGCTCTCATCTGTCACTGCAGCTCCGTTTCTCTCCCTCTACAACTCGGTTTTGTCTTTACTCTCCTGTAGCTCAGTCTTCTTCTCTCAGTCTGTCCTCCCCCCTTATTAAGAAAAAGCACACTCTTTATCCTTGGGCTAATTCCTGACTTTCTACCCTGCACATTGTGGCTAAGTATGGTCCTTTCTCCCTTCCGGTGTAAGTTCTGCATGCAATGAGTAGAAGAAGTTTGACTGATCCTTTTTGCTACTATCCTTCCTTTTAGGTGTAGCAGATTGAAGTATCAAAAAGCTAGCAGACCCTATCTTTTTTGGTGCTTTTTTTCTTTGGGTTTGCAGTGTGGGGAGTAGCATCTTTCCTATAAAGTGATAATGCTCCAGACCCTATCTTTCCACTCTTTGTCTCTTCTCCTCATGTATATATGCATTAAAACTCCAATTTTTGGTCCTCCTCTTCTCCCCCCCCCCCTTTTTTTTGTTTTTAAATCATTTTTTTCTTCGTTCTTTAGCTTTAATTTCTTCAATTTCATCATTAAAATTTTATGATTTTTGCTTTCATTTATTATTATGAATTATCATATTTTTGGATTTTTATTTCGCTTGTCTCAAAATCCCCTTATTATTTATTTTATGTCTCTGATTGCGAATGTCACTTGAGTCTTGGTCATTTTAATTTCCCCATTTGCTTAATTATTAACTGATTGGTGAATTAATCGTATAATTGGGGATGAGGTGTTCACAGTTGCCCCTCTTTACTTGTCTCCTAGGTTAGGGAAGCAGATATCGTGAAGAGATGACATAAGAGCAAGCAAAGACGTGAACATACCATTCCTCAGGTTGAGAGGAAACAAATGTAAATTTGCGCCTGGATAGGACAGAGAGTTACCTAGACATGATGCAGGACTTTTGACAAAAATGTAAATTATCTGGACACGATGTAGGACTTTTGATAGAAATGTAAATTGCCTAGACATGATGCAGAACTTTTGACAAAAATGTAAATTGCCCTGGACACGATGTAGAATTTTTGATAGAAATGTTGCCCTGGACACGATTCAGGACTTTTGACAGAAATGTAAATTGACCTAAACACGATGCAGGACTTTTAAATTGATTTAAAGAGAGATTCTTACCTTGCATGGAACATGCTATCATGCAGCGCAATGCATGCATCTATGTGAGATGCATACCATCGTGCTCAGATTGTAGCATGATTCAGCTGCTTGCTAAGCTTGTTATCTTTATGACCATAGTGTTCCCTAAAAGTGAAATAGATCCAAATTCCACTGAATTTTTGTCCTCGAATTTGAATCGTTATCTTGTGAAACTTCAGGATGACTTTTCTTCAACAATAAAAATACTTGTGCCAAGGAGGGGTGTGACCCTTTTTGAAGCAGCATTTAGTCATCCGTTAGATGTGATATAAGCGTTGTTTGTGCACTAAATGCATGGTGCATATGAATTCTGTACATGGGGTGGATGCATGGGCAAGACATATGATGGACATGGAGAATCATGTATGTATGTGATATGCGAGTTTTTGAAGGATAATGAAAATTTTGTTCGCTTTGATATATTTCCAAAATGATGTTTATACCCTGGGAGTTAGAAATAAGAGAACGCTATGCAAGCGTAGACTTTCTACCTTTTGCTTTGGAAATTGGAGGGGTGACATATTAAGTTATAGTTTATGCTGGTTGGAAAGAAAACCATAGTGCCCAGATCGAGAGAATTGTCTAACCATGCTTCTTCTGTCATGACCTTTAATTTGTCATTTCCACAGCCGATGGTCTGCGTAACTTTATCTTTTTGGGCCAACATCTGCCAGCCTTAGTTTCCTTTCCTTACTGTAGACTAGAGGACGTTGAAAACGCTTCAATCTCTTTTTACAAAGTAACCCGGTAACGACAGCAGAAAGGTCTAGTCGTGTATATGTTTCACACTTTAACCTCATCCCAGTAATTGCATGGAATCACTTTAAAAATTGTGGGTGTTTCAGAAATGTGTATCATTAGACAATATTTTGAATGACATTGTTCATCTGAATATTTATTTCACATATTGAATGAATGGAGCAATTATAAAAGCCATATGTTTATGTAGAAAGGAAGATAGTAATAAGAAACAAGTTTCTTAAATGATTAAGTACTTTATTTTGTAGACAGATCACCTGGTTCTAAGGAAAGTAGGTAATAGATTGGATACAAATGCAAAGGAGAGCAAAAATGACAACTAGGATGTCTTTGACTTTCAGCTCCAGGTGTCACTAGTCGCTTGTGCTTGGTGTTGCCATCAGATACACATATTTTGAAACTGATTAATGAAGACAATCTCTAAAGATCCTTCCAGGTAGACGATCTAGTCTTTGTGCAGCCTCACCTTGCTCATCATCTATTGCCCTAACTTTTGCTTCAGCCACCTTATCAAGTTTTCGACTTAATGGGTCCTGATTGTGAAATCTTCTTTCTTTTTTCATCATTCCCATTTTATGCAAAATATTTCTTTGCTGCATCAGAGTTAACTAGTCTTCCAAGCTCTCTTCCATCCATATCGGCAAGAACCAATGCACCTCCGGAGAATGCTCATATTACCATATATGGACTTTCATATGAAGGCGCCCATTTGTCTCTATTATCCTCCTGATTTGGGAGGATCTTTTTCAGAACCAGTTACCCCTGGTTTGAATTCCCTAAGATGAATCTTTTGATTGAAAGTCCTTGGCATCCTTTTTTGTTATAGTTGCCCATATCAACCAGTTGCTTTTCTTTGGTCATATTCAGCTGCTCATATTGTGTCCTTACCCATTCACTCTCCTCTAGGTTGGATTCTATCAACACTCAAAGAGAAGGGATCTCAACTTTAATTGGGGTGACTGCCTCCATGTTGTATATTAAAGAGTAAGGAGTTACCCCTGTGGATGTTCATATTGTTGTGCGATACCCATGAAGAGTATACGGGAGCATCTCATGCTAGTCTTTGTAAGTGATAGTCATCTTGCTAAAGATCTTTTTGATATTCTTGTTTGCTGCCTCGACTTTCCTATTCATCTGTGGCCGGTAGAGTGCAGAATTGTGATGCTTAATCTTAAATTGTTCGCATAATTTCTTAACGTCACCTCTGTTCAGATTGGGAGTGTTATCAGTGATAATCCTTTTTGGTCTACCATATTGACATATAATGTTCGATTTCATAAATCAGAGGAAGACCCTTTGGGTAATAATGGAGAATGAACACGCCTCTATCCATTTTGTGAAGTAATTGATGGCTACTAAAATGAATCGGTATCCATTAGGCCTTTGGATTGATGGGGCCAATCACATCGAGAATGGCCAAGGTGCCACCAGGTCGTGTAGGGGTTGCAGTGGAGCATTGATCCTATTGGCATACGTCTGATACTTATGATATCTCTTCACGTAGTCAATGCAGTCTTTCTCCATAGTTAACCAGAAGTACCCACACCTTTGAATTTGTCTAGTCATGGAATGGCCGTTAGCATGGGTTCCGCACATCCCCTCATGAATCTCTGTCATTATCCTTTTTACTTCTGAAGTATCCATGCATCTGAGTAAAGTGTTATCCCACGACCTTTTATACAACATGTCCCCGCTAAGGAAGAAATTCATTGCCAATCGACGAATGGTCTTTTGGTCATTGTCAGATGCCCCAGTCAGATATTGCTAATTCTGAACATAATTTTTTATGTCATGGAACTACAGTTGCCCATCGCTTTCTATCTCCACGTTTAGGCAGTAAGCTGGGGTGTCTCGGGTCTCCACCTGTACTGGTAACACATTAAATCCACAGTCTAGCTTGATCATTGGCAAGGGTAGCCAACGCATCAGCAAACTGATTTTTATCACGAGTCATATGTGTTAAGTTTATCTCCTCAAACTTCGACATCAATTCCTTTAGGTACTTTTGGCATGGGATCAGTTTGGGATCTTTGGTTTGTCATTCTCCCTTTACCTGATAAATCACCAGGCCTAAATCTCTAAACACGTCAAGATCTTTGGCACCTAACTCTAAGGCAACTTGCAAGCCATTGACACAAGCCTCATATTCTGCCACATTATTCATGCAGTCAAAACTGAGCTTGACCGCCACCGGATACTTTTTACCTTTGGCCGATGTTATCACAGCCTCTAGTCCACTGCCGTGTACATTGGCGGCCCCATCAAAATACATTGTCCACTTGACCTCCTTTTAGTTCATCTTCTTCCACTGTCAAAATATCCTCATCTAAGAACTGGAAATCTAGCGGTTGGTATTAATCCAAGGGATTAGCCGCCAAATGCTCGGATATAATGCTCCCTTTGACTGGTTTGTTAGTCATGTACTTCACGTTGTGTTTTGAGAGTATCACTTGCCATTTTGAGACTCTTCCTGATATTTGAGGACTTTTAAAAATATATTTGATTGGATCTATTCTGGAGATGAGTCATGTGACATGGTATATAACATGTACTGCCTCAATCTTTTTGTAGTCCACATGAGGCCGCAATAGGTCTTCTCAATTAATAGATACCACTACTCACATTCATTAAACCTTGTGCTTAGGTAATGAATTACTTGCTCTTTTCTCCCTGATTCGTCATGCTGTCCTAACACAGTACCCATGGACCCTAGTCAAATCGTCAAACAAAGGATAAGGAGCCGCCCTAGCGTAGGTGGCACCAAGACAGAGGGATTTAAGAGATACTCCTTTATTCTGTCAAACGCCTGATAGCTTCATTCCATTCTCTGGGTTGGTTCTTGCATAATAATTAAAATATTGGTTCACAGGTGGTAGTTAGGTTTGCAATGAACCTAGGTATGTAATTCAAACGACCTAAGAACCCTTGAACTTCTGTTTCCATACTAGGGGTGGCATGTCACAAATTGCCTTAATTTTATCGGGGTCCACATCTATTCCCCACTTACTGGAATTCCAAAAGCTTCCCTGACATAGCCCTGAATACGCACATACTAGGACTTAACCGGAGTTTGTACTTTCACAGTCTTTCAAAGAGCTTTCGCAACACAGCTACGTGACTTTCCCCTTCAGTTGATTTAGCAACCATGTCATCCACATATACCTCTATTTCTTTATGCATTAAGTCATGGAACAGGACTACCATCGCGCGTTGATAGGTGGCTTTGGCATTTTTAAGCCAAAAGGGCATTACCTTGTAGTAAATGGTTCCCCATTGAGTGATGAAGGTGGTCTTCTCTCTATTCTTGGGGTATACATAGGGTTTTGATTATAGCCAGAGTATCCATCCATGAAGGAATACCTGAAGTTTTTTGCTGTATTATTGACCAAAACATCAATGCGAGGTAAAGGAAAGTCATCTTTCAGGCTAGCCTGGTTTAAGTCCCGATAATCGACGCACATCCTTACTCGTCCATCCTTCTTTGGCATGGAGACTATGTTCGCGACCCATTGGGGGTATTTAGCAACTTCTAGGAAACCAACATCCATTGCTTCATTATTTTTTCTTTCTTGATTTTGAGGCACATCTCTAGGCTGATCCTTCTTGACTTCTGTTTCTTGGGTCCCACATTAGGGTGCAAGGGAATCTTATGGGCCGCAATTTGAGAATGTATCCCGACATATCTTGATAGGACCAAGCAATCACATCCATATATTCTCTACACAAACCAATCATTCCTTCCCTTTCTGGGTTATCAACTATTTTAACTCCTTTTTATCGTCATCGGTCCCCATATTAAACAGTGCCCAGGGGCTTCTGCTTTAGACAAGAGTTCCAAGGATTCATATTCCTTGGAAAGTGGGTAGAAAAGACAAGAATAAATAAGAAAACACAGGATTTAAACAAGATTTTGACAAAACGACGCATTCATTTGATATTCAAAATAAAGTTCAAATTGTTAGTTATTACAAAACTCTTAAAATGATATTCAAAGTATTACTTTAATGACATAACATCTGATAACATTTCAGATTCCCGATTGTTAAGTGCTTGTCCTAGCTTGTCCAGCTGGATCCACATGGCCTTCACTTGCCCTTCTTCCTCTTCACTCGCCATTATGATTGGGTCGCCCGGGTGTATTATCCCAGTAGAAGCAGGAAATGTTTCTCGGATGTGGAGTATTTTTGCTTTTGCTCTTGACTTCCTTCCGTTGTTCCCCTTGAACCTCCATAGACAGCTCGTATCTTAGCCCTAGTTGTTCCGGGTTTTCGGGCAACTCAACTGGCTCCCTTATGCCTTGCAGCTTGGCACCCAATCCTTTTCCTTTTTGATATCCATTATTCATCATGATCTTGGTCACTACTTGATTGACGTCCTTGGTAGATTCTCCTACCCTCAATGGGTTTTGATCAGCTCCTTTCGCAAAAGTTCCCAGCTTCTAACACTTCCAGACCTTGATTGGAGCTGTCTACTACCTGTTTGGCATTTTCAATATAGGGCACCATGCTCGGCTTGCTAATGATCATCTCTTCTTCACCTTTTATAGTGATGAGCCTCCCTTCATTAATGTACTTGATCCTTTGATGCACGGTTCATGGGACTGCACTAGCTGCATGAATCCAAGATCTTCCCAGAAGTATCGTATATGCCGCGTCAATGTCCATGACCTGGAACTTGACAGTAAATATATTCGCACCTATTTCCACTGGGAGTTCAATCTTTCTAATTACTTCCCTTTTTGTCCCATCGAAGGCTCTCAATACCATGTCATTATTCTCGACACATGACTAAGGGTAGGACATTCAGGGTGGACCCTCCATCAATGAGTACTTTCGTGATCACATATCCATAGCATTTCAAAGTAATGTGGAGGGCTTTGGGTGTTCCGACCGGCGCGGGGTATATCTTGTCTTCAGAAAAGATGATTAAGGTAGAGTTTTTTACCGCATTTATCATGTTCACCACCTTTTTTGGGGTGATATCAGATCGTACATAGACTTCATCCAACACGTTCTGTAATGCCTTTCAATGAGCTTCTATGTTCATTATTAGGGTCAAGATAGAGATTTGGGCTAGTGTTTTTCACAATTGATCGACCACATCATACTTGCTCTGCTTCGTAATTTTTAAAAAATCCTCCATTTCCTCTCATCCTCCCTTCCTATGGGCCTCCTTGAGGTTTGAGCTTTCTCCTAGTTCCAGGTTCAGGTTCAGAGTTCCTTCTATATCTTTGGAGTATACTCAACTGCTGCGAGTAATTCCCCCTACAATTTCTGAATGAATTCCATCACAGGCATTTCTTCTAATGTCTCATTGTCATGAGCACATTCTATTTTAGCCCATTCGTTTTGATACAGAAATGGAAATGCGAGTAAGGATCCTTCGTTGTACTTCGCGGGTCACAATTGCTTTGGGCTGGGGTGAACTCCTTAACTTCGTAGATTGACTTATTAACCATTAGGAAGGAGTTCCTCGGCTTCATGGAGTCAGACAATCCCTTGGTCCAAGCACCATCTTTCTTTGTGATGCACACATTCTCCGTAGTGGGTCATCGAGTTCTTTCAATGGTCAGAACTCCGAGTGTCATCATTCTCTGCGCTAATTCTTTGAACTGCTCACAATCTTCAATGTCGTGGCCCACTTCTCCCTCATGAAACTTGCAGTAACTGTTCTACGACCTTTTGAGAATGTTCTGCTCCCCATCTTGAGTGGAGATATAGTTAGTGTCTTTCAAGCTTTTATATAACTGCTACATGGTGCATGACACATTTGTCAAGTTTTTGAAGCTGAGATCTTCCCCATCTATCATGGACACTTGCCTCCCTTTATCGTGATTTGGCAAGGGGTTGGTGACAATGTTGGGGTCGTTACCCATCTTTATGCCAATATGATTGTTGTCTACTAATGTCAAAACATGCTTCCTAAAGGCATCACACTTGTCAATGTTGTGCCCCGTAGCTCCCATATGATACTCACAAGTAGCATTGGAGTCATACCATCTCGAGAATGGTGGCTGAAGTGGCTTAACAGGCTTAAGGCCTATAAGCTTTTTGGCCACCAAGTCGTGGAAGAGCTTTGATCGACTGACATTGAAGTTAGGTAATGGTCTATCATTGGGAGACTTGCATAGGCCTAAACCCTCTGTTTTGGAATGTCATTTGTTGCAGTCCCAGATGGGATTGCGACGATATTTGATAACTCATATGACTACTCATGGCTGGGCCTCGCGGCTGGTAAGACATAGCTGGGTTTGGATCGTGAAATGGTGTTTGGGGATATTGATTATGCATGGGGCGAGGGTGTTAGTATGTAGATGTGACTAACATCCCCTTCCTTCTTCCGATTGCTTATAGGCCTCCTGGTTTTTGTGGAGTTACCTTCAAACAACTCATCGCCATCAGCATCTATTCTCTCCCTAACTAATGCGGAACCCCAAGGTTATGAAGAATCTGATACTCCTAGAACACATTATGGTAAGAACATGAAATGGAATAAACCCTCAACCTGTTGAATCCCCAAATGACAGATGCAAATGGAAACATAAATAATAGATTGATTAGAAACAAGAATAAATTCACCTTGGTAAGAATTAATTCTTGTTGCGATAGAGGAAAACAAGCTATTCTCTCCTAGAGAACTTTGGACAAGCCAAGAAGGAAACTAAAATGTTTCTTTGATAGAATGAAACTTGATGTCTTAAAGGTTGAGACTTAAAGCCTTTTTATAAGTTTCAGACCCCTTGTGAAACCCTAATTCGTAATGCTTCTTGGGCCCTCAATAAGTTAGGTTAAATGAAACCATATATACATCCTAGGCCCAATTTAATTACAATGAGGTCCAAAATATTTATTTTAGTAGCAACAATTCTGAAAGATATAATCCAAACAAATTGGGCCATCATTTAGGTTGGATATGACTTAGATGAATGAATTGGAATTCCTTCTCCAAGCCCAAGCTGTCTAAGTGATTTTCTTCAACATTCTCTAAAACCTTTCCCAGATAAATTTGTAGTAATTTCTTGAACTTCTTAGCTCTCAGTCTTGTAATTGGACCTGAAGGAAAATTCAGATCGTCATTTAAACTGTTGCGCCTCTTGTCATTTGTGCTCACATCATTCCTTCCTTCCTCAAAAAGATTCGACCTCGAATCTGAATTAAAATCAAACGGAGAAAGATTAGAAACATTGAAAGTGACACTCACATTGTACTCATCTGCCAAATCTATTTTATAAGCATTGTTATTGATCCTTTCCAACACTTGAAATGGTCCATCACCCCATGCATTAAGTTTTGATTTTGTTTGCTGTGGAAACCTTTACTTTCGCAAGTGCACCCAAACCCAATCTCCTGGTTGAAAAATAACTTGCTTTCGACCCTTATTGGCCCTTTGAGCATCATGCGGTTCCTCTTTTCAATCAGGTCATGTGCTTTTTCATGCATTGCTTTAACCATTTTAGCCTTCTTCTTTCTATCTAGATTAGTAATTTCATTCGAAGGCAAAGGCATCAAATCCAATACATTTAATAGGTTAATACCATACACAATTTCAAATGGTGAAAAACCTGTGGAAGAATGTATTGCTCGATTATATGCAAACTCAACAAATGGTAAGCAATCTTCCTAAGTTTTTAAATTCTTCCCCACAATAGCACGCAGAATGGTTCCTAATGTCCTATTTACCATTTCAATTTGGCCATCAGTCTATGGGTGGCATGTAGTGGAGAATAAAAGCTTAGTACCTAGCTTCCCCACAAGACTTTCCAAAAATGACTAAAAAACTTAGTATCCCTATTAGAAACTATGGTTTTTGTTACACCATAAAGTCTAACCCCTTCCCTAAAAAAAAGGTCAGCAAAGTTTGTTGCATCATCTGTTTTGTGGCAAGCAAGAAAATGAGCCATTTTACTAAATCTATCAACTACAACAAATATGCCGTCTTTACCCCTTTCTAGTCCTAGGTAATCCCAAAACAAAATTCACTGATATGTCAGTCCAAGGTTTAGTAGGAATAGGCAAAGGTGTATACAAGCCATGTGGCTTGGACTTAGACTTAGCTTGTTTGCATACACTTGGCACAAACTCTTTCAACAACTTTTCTCATGTTTGATAATTGAGGACCTTCTTATTGCTTTCTTCAGCCCGTTTTTGAATACTCCTCACGGTGTTTTTTAATTTGTCGTTTTCCCTCTTTCAATCTTTTCAAGTCGATGTTTGTCTGACTCTTGTCTCTTTTTTGCTCTCTCATCTTCTTGCGACTTGTCTGTCTAGACATTCCTTAACCTCCAGTAAGTCATTACTCAATAAGGGTTTACGAGGTCCCAGGGGTGGATAGGTCCCATCGGTCCGTCCTTGAGCCAAGTCTCATATCCTTCAGTGGTTGCTACAACGTGCTTCCCTAACTCGAACCTCCCCTTACACACTATGTGGCTCCATGCATCCTTTATCTTATGAATCATTTTCACCTTCACCGGATCACCGTAATAGAAACTGACTCTTCACATAGCCTCTTTAGACGGGATGTCCTATTCGTATACAAATTGGCAACATGCGACTGTAGGGTTATAATTAATGCATCCTCGGGCACCCATAAGGGGAACGTTAGGGAAATTTCTGCAGCCATAAATGATATCCTCGCTTTTCCACCAAGAGATCTTCCACCAGATGGTGGTATCTTCAAGTTCTTCTGTTTTTTTGATCCACTTGTCACAGTTCATTTTTGCTTGTAGTGGAATTGATCCTTTGCGATGTGGATAATCTCAAATCAGGTGATGGTTGGTGTCAAATCTCGTACCGAGCTGATATTCTTTGCCATAAACATGATTGACCCACCGTATATTCAACAGCGGCAGACAACACTTCAACTTTCCTTTCTTTTCTCTTTGGCAGAAACCTAGTGTCAGAAATGTCTCCGCTAGAAGTGCTGGTACTGGATTCACACGATGATTTTCTACCATCCACAGGACACATATTGCTGCTAGATCAACTACTCCCACTGCCGATGGGAATAATACTAACCCATATACTGCCAGGGCGAGGACTCTCCTAAAAGCAACCCAATTCCCCTTCTTGGCTAATGTCTCCAACATTTTCTCTAAATATTTCCTAGATAAATCCTCTGTTGTCACAGAGTGGCATAACTGTACTTGTGTAGGTTCTTCCCCCAGAATTTGGGCTACCATGTGCTTAGAATGGAGATATCCAAGGTACAAGTAGACAGGGATGTCTCTGGTAACAAGCATTTTCATCAAGCCCCTATACTCTTCTAGTGGGTGCAAGCTGGAAGGTTAGAAATGTGAAACATCTCAATGAATTGTCCCAATGTTGGGCTAAAGCTACAAGTGCATCGAGCTGGATAGGGACTGATAATAAATCCAAGTTGTCTCCATAATCCTTTTGAAAATGGCGGAGTTACTCCCCTATGAGTTTCCCACTTGTAATGATTAAACTCTCAATTGATTCAACTTCTACCTTCACTTTAACTCTCTTTCCAGTCGAGGCTATTCCTGTTGGACTTGTGTCTTGAGGTTGTATGGCATCTGACAATCCCATCATATCTTCATGCCAATTAATGAAAATAACAATTGTGTTGTAACACGTCCATTGATTAGAAACAAAATGAAATGGGCACATAATCAATAGATTACTTGACACTTTATTCACTATCAATCGCCAAGAGCTTTATTGATTCATCAAGAAGAATAGATGTAGCTCTCAACTCAAGGAGAAGTAGGTCCTCACGTGGGCAAGGCTTAAATAAGTGAACCAGATGATTGATATATTGTTTTCAAAGGTTCCCAATTCCATTGATACACCATTAGGCCAAACTTCCCACATGGCCGAAGCTTTCAATTTTAGCTCATTGCATTTGGCTAATAATGCATCGAATGGAGACGTTGTGACAATTAACCACATAAAAAATTATTAAAAAAAAAAAACGTAATCATGCCATGAATGATGTGACAACATGCAAGGTGAGAATGAAATGTACCCTCTTGGTGTCCTAACTCAGGCTAACCCTAAGTGAGGGAATGGTACCCTAATGATGCGGAACCCCAAAGTTATGAAGAACCTGAAACTTCTAGAACATATACTATGACAAGAACATGAAATGGAATGAATCCCCAACCTATTGAACCTCCAAATGACAGATGCAAATGGAAATACAAATAATAGGTTGATTAGAAACAGTAATAAATTCACCTTAAGAGACCACCTTGCTAAGAATTAATTTTTGTTGCAATAGAGGAAGACTAGTTATCCTCTCCTAGAGAACTCTTCCGTCTTATTATATGAATTATTATTATTATGTTAATTTTAAATTTTCTTTAATTTATCATTTACTGAATATTAAATCTATTAAATATTGGCGATTAATAATATGTTAAATATATTATATTAATGCATATTATATCAAATAACATTTAGTAAATATATATTTACTATTATACAAGAAATATATATATATATATATATATATATATATTATTAAGTGCAATTTAACAGACCTAATGACAATCAACAAAAACTGTCATAAAGTCAAGGAACATAATATATGAAAATAAATTTAGATATCATATATTAGTAGATGAAATATATATTAAATATTAGTAAAAAAAATATATTGAATCAGATATATAATATATATATTAACCGATATTATTATATAATAATTGTGATATTAAATTTATAAATATTTAATATATATTTATTTTTATATTTTATGAAAAATATATGTCCTATAGGATAAATTTATATATAATATATATCCAATTAATATATTTAATTTATATTTTTCGTTATTTAGTTCTTATGTCATTGAATATATTCATTTATTATTTAATTACTAATGTATATTTAATTATTATATTTATTAAATTTTAAACATTTGAATATAAAAATAGAATTCAATATTCAATAGAAATAACATATTCTAATAGTCTCAAGTTATTATTAGGGAATATTAATTATTATTAATTATTATTATTAATATGTAATACTAATTCACTTATATTTATTTTTAATATTTATTTAGTTAATATACTAATTTAAATATTATAGACACTCCACTTAATAAATAAATTAGTAAATATGTATTTTAATAATTTAATATAATAAATCAAAATTTTATTTTATATATATATATATATATATCTTTATTATACAGATCAATCCTATATATTATTATTATTATTAGATTGACTAATATACGTCATTAAACCCTCACTTTTGTACTTTGTAACTTCTCCACAATTTAATTGTGACAAATTAATTCCTCTCAAATTTAAATTTGTACAAAATCAATCCCCTAATTTGTAGAAATGAGGGCTTGATTTTGTATAAAATAAGATTTTTGAAGGACTAATTCGTTACAATTTCTTGTAAGGGACAAAATTTTCACAAAGTGTAAAGGTGGAAAACCAATTTTGTACTTCTCTCTTATTATGTTAATTTTAAATTATTTTAATGTATAATTTACTAACTATTAAATCTATTAAATATTGTTAATTAATAATTTGTTAAACATATATGATATTAATACATATTATGTTAAATATATATAATTTTCTAATATGCATAAAATATATATTATGGTCAAAGAATGACCATCGCTAGGACTTGTAGTCACAAGTTATTAATTTATATAATTATTATACTGATTATTACTATATTTATTATTGTTATATAGACATTAGTACATAATTAAATAATCACTTTTGCACTTTGTAAGTTCCCATAATTTAATTGTGACAAATTCGTTTCTCAAAATTTTAAATTTGTACATAATTAGTCATTCCATTTGTAGTAACAAGAAACAAATTTTGTCTAAAATAAGATTTTTGATAGATTATCACAGTTTCTTGTGAGGGATCAAATTGTCAGAAAGTGTAAAGGTAAAGGACCAATTTGGTACTTCCCTCTTATTATATGTATTATTATTATGTTAATTTCAAAATTTTTTAATTTATAATTTAATAAAAATTAAATTTATTAAATATTGCTGGTTAATAATTTGTTAAATATATATTTTATTAATACATATTTATCAAATAAAATTTATTAAATATATATAATTTACTAATATACATGAAATATATAGATTATATTAAGTAAAATTTCACAGCCCAAACAACGATCTTAAGTGACCGTCTTGAGGGCTTGAAGTCATGATGGTCAACAGGAATTGTCATGAAGTCAAGGAACATAATATATAAAACTATATGTGGATATCATATATTAATATAAGAAATATTACTAAAAAAATATAAATATGTTATATATATATATATATATATAATATATTAACTGATATTATTATATAGTAATTGTGATATTAAATGTATAAATATTTAATATATATTATTGTTATATTTTTATGTGAACTTATTCTACTATATATTTCTTATATGTTAAATTTATATATAATATATATCCAATTAATATATTTGATTTACATTTTTTATAATTTTATTATTAATTTAATGATTATATTTATCTATTTTTTAATTACTAATGTATATTTAATTATAAACATATGAATATTAAAAAAGAAATTCGATATTCAATAGAAAAAAGTTATTCTAATATTCTCTAGTTATTATTATAGAATATTAATTATTATTATCGAATATATTACTTATTTAACGATAATTATTAACTATTGACATTAATTTATAATACTATTTTATTTTATTAATTAGTTTATATATTTAATTATTATTGGCATTGAATTTTTAAATATATATTTTATTAATTTAATATAATAAATAAATAATTTATTAAATATATATCATTATTATACAGATTATTACTATATATGTTGTTATTATTATTATTATATAGACAAAAGTATGTAATTAAACAATCACTTTTGCACTTTGTTACTACCCCACAATTTAATTGTGACAGATTAATTTCTCATAAATTTTAATTTGTACATAATTAGTCACTCTATTTGTAGTAATGAGAAACAAATTTTACATGAAAAAAGATTTTTAAGGGACTAATTTGTCATAATTACTTGTGAGAGACCAAATTGTTATTAAATGTAAAGGCGGAGGACTAATTTGGTATTTCCCTCTTACTATATGTATTATTATTATGTTAATTTATAATTTATTGAAAAGTAAATTTACTAAATATTACTGATTAATAAATTGATAAATATATGTTATTTTAATACATCTTATATTAAGTATAATTTATTAAACATATATAATTTACTAATATACATAAAATATATAATATATTAAGTATAATTTAATAGCTCTAATGATAGGCTGGAAGTGATCGTCTTTAGGATTTTTAAAGGACAATCAAACAATGTTCATCATTAGGGCATGCAGTCGCGGTGGTCAATAATGGTCGTCTAGAAGTCATGGAACATAATCTATATTAACCGATATTATTATATAATAATTGTGATATTAAATATATATAAATATTTAGATATTTATTGTTATTTTTTTATGTAAATTTAATCTATTATATATTTCTTAAATGATAAATTTATATATAATATATATCTGATTAATATATTTAATTTATATTTTTTATTATTTAGTTATCAATTTAATGAATATATTTATTGATTATTACTATATTATTATTATTATTATTATATAAAGTATGAAATTAAACCCTCACTTTTGCATTTCATGACTCCTCTACAATTTAACTGTCACAGATTAGTCCCTCAATTCATAGTGATGAGGAATTGATTTTGTATGAAATAAGATTTTTGCAAAACTACTTTGTCATAGTTTCTTATAAGGAACCAAATTGTCATAAAGTGTAAATATCGCCAATAACGATCAAAGAATGACCATCGCTTAGGCTTGTCACCACGATCAACAAGGACCATCCTGAAGTCACGGAACATCCTATATAAAAATATATTTAGATATCATATATTAAAATATGAAATATACATTAAATATTAGTAAAAAATATAAATATGTTAAAACAAATATATAAAATATATATTAACCGATATTATTTTATAATAATTGAGATACTGAATGTATAAATATTTCATATATATATATTTATTGTTATTTTTTGTGTAAATTAATTATATTAAATATGTCTTATATGGTAAATTTATATCCAATTAATATATTTAATTTATGTCATTGATTATTCAGTTTTTAATTTAATGAATATATTTATTTGTTATCTAATTAATAATGTGTATTTAATTATATACTATGAACATAAAAATAGAAGTTCAATATTCAATAGAAATAAAATATTCTAATATTCTCTAATTATTATTAAGGAATGTTAACTATTGTTAATTTGTAATTATTAATTATTAATGTTAATTATAATACTAATTTAATTGTATTAATTTGTAATATGTATTAAGTTATTATAATAATTTAATTATGATAGACATTCAATTTAATAAATATATATATTTCAATAATTTAATATAATAGATAATTTATTAAATATATATATCATTATTATATAGATTATTACTATATATATATATATATATTATTAATATTATATAGACAAAAGTTCGCAATTAAACAATCACTTTCGCACTTTAAGACTCCTCTACAATTTAATTGTGACAAATTTGCTTTTCAAAAATTAAAATTTGTACAAAATCAATCACTCTATTTGTAGAAATAAGAGATTGATTTTGCATGAAATATAATTTTTACAGGACTAATTTGTCACAGTTCCTTGCGATGGACTAAATTGTCACAAAATGTAAAGGTGGAGGACCAATTTGGTACTTCCCTATTATTATATGTATTTTTTTATGGTAGTTTTAAATTTTTTTTATTTATAATTTACTAATATTAAATCTATTGAATATTGCTGGTTAATAATTTGTTAAATATATATAATTTACTAATATACATGAAATATACATATATATATATATATATATATATTTATATTTATATTTATTAATTTGTTATAATTTGTACAAAATTGTCACAAAGTATAAAGTTATAAGACCAATTTGGTACTTTCCTCTTAATATATGTATTATTATTGTGTTAATTTTAAATTATTTATAATTTGTAATTTACTAAATATTAAATAATTAAATATTACTGTTTAATAATTTGTTAAATATTTTTTTATACTAAATATAAATAGTTTACTAATTTGCATGAAATATATATAAATATATATATATATATATATATATATATATATTATATTAAGTACATTTTGTCTTTACAACGGTTAAAGATTGACTGTCGATAGGGCTTGCCGTCATGACAGTGAGCATTATTAAATATATGAAATATATATTAAATATTAGTAAAAAATATAAATATTTAAAAATATATATATAAAATATGTATTGACCAATATTATTATATAACAAATATGATATTAAATATATAAAATACATATTTTCACTAATATAACTGGTTAATAATTTTTTAACTGAATATTTATTTATTAAGTAATCACTAATGTATATTTAATTACTTAATTTATTTAATTATAAATAGATTAATAGAAAAATAGAAATTCAATATTCAATAGAACTAAAATACTCTAATATTATCTAATTATTATTACGGAATATTAATTATTTAACGATTAACTTATTATTAATTATTAATATTTTGTAAATTAATTTATAATATGAATTTAATATTTTATCAATTTAAATATTTAAAAAATTGCACTTAATAAATAATTTAATATAATAAATAAATAATTTATTAAATATATATCATTATTATACATATTATTACTATATATATTGTTATTATATAGACAAAAGTATGCAATTAAATCCGCACTTTTGCACTTTGTGAGTCTCTTAGAATTTAATTGTGATAAATTAGTCCCTCGCAAATTTAAATTTGTACAATTAGTGCCTTCATTTGTTGTAATGAGGGATTAATTTTACATTAAATAAAATGTTTATCAGACTAATTTAGCACAGTTCCTTGTGAGGGACCAAATTGTCACAATTTGTAAAGGTGGAGAACCAATTTGGTATTTCCATCTTATTATATGTGTTATAATTTATGTTAATTTTAAAATAATTTTTTATTTATAGTTTAAAAAAATTAAACTTATTAGATATTCCTGATTAATAATTTATTAAATATATATAATGCTAACACATATTATATGAAACATAACTTATTAAACATATATAATTTACTAATATACATTAGATATATATATATATATATATATATATATATATATATATTAGACTAAGTATACTTTAGCAATCCTAACAAGGGTTGTAAGTGACCGTTGTTAGAGCATTTCTTCATGACAGTCAACAGGGACCATCATGAAGTTAAGGAATATAATATATAAAAATATATTTAAATATCATATATTAATATATTAAATATTAGTAAAAATATATATTTAAATATATATATATATATATAATATATTAGCTGATATTATTATATACTTTTTGTGATATTAAATATATAAATATTTAATATATATTTATTGCTATATTTTTATAGAAATGTATTCATATTATATGTTTATTATATCATATTTCATATTTCTTATATGATAAATTTGTATGTACTATATATCCAATTAATATATTTAACTTATATTTTTGTTTATTTAGTTCTTAATTTAATGAATATATTCATATATTATTTAATTACTAATGTATATTTAATTAATTAATTTATTAAATAAATAAATATATCAATAGAAAAATAGAAATTCAATATTCAACAGAAATAAAATACTTTAATATTCTCTAATTATTATCACGAAATATTAATTATTGTTATTGAATATATTAGTTATTTAATGATTAATGTATTATTACATATTAATATTAATTTATAATATTATTTAATTATTATATTAATTTAAATATTATAGACATTGAATTTCATAAATAATTTAATAAATATATATTTAATAATTTAACATAATAAATAAATAATTTTTCAAATATGTATCATTATTACATAGAATTGAGGGACTAATTTGTCACAGTTAATTATAAGGTTCCAAATTATCACAAAGTGTAAAGTTGGCAAACCAATTTGGTACTTCCCTCTTTTCTATGTATTATTAATATGTTAATTTTATATTATTTTTAATTTATAATTTACTAAGTATTAATTATATTAAATATGATTTATTAAATATAAATAGTTTACTAATTTGCATGATATATATATATATATATATATATATTATAAAGTACAATTTGTCTTCACGACGGTCAAAGAATGATTGTTGCTAGGGCTTTTCAACACAACAGTCAACAAGGACTGGAAACCTTGCTACAGCTCCTTCTAGAGAAGAAATCCTAATGAAGCATTTGAAGGAAGTAGGCTACTACCGTGAACCACAAGAGACAGTTGCTGATGTGTCTCTTTATTTTGTAAAACCTTTATCAGCTATCTGTAAAGCAAAGCTTATAGGATCTACATCAGCAAATCTCATACCTTGCATGATGTTCTCTCCACGTTATCCGTCCTATGATGGTATATATCCACCTATGGAGAGGCACACTGATGATAACCGGGTTGTTACACGACTCTAGGTTATTTCTAACAAAGTCTCAGCCTTAGGCAGTTATGAGCCAGTTCTAAAGAAGTACTCAATTAGCACACCAAAAATACTTCAGCACATAATCAAGTCCTCAAAAATATAAATTCTAAGTTGACCACCATGACTGTTTCATATCAACAAACAAATTAGAGAGTAGATCAAGAGGGAAGTACAAAATTGGTACTCCAACTTTACACTTTGTGACAATTTGGTCTATCGCAATGAACTGTGACAAATTAGTCCCTCATTACTCCAATTGGAGGGATTGATTTTGTAGAAAATAAAATTCGGGAGGGACTAATTCATCATAATTAAATTATGGGGAGTCACAAAGTGCAAATGTGAGGTTTTAATTTTGTACTTTTGTCCATAAACTAATAATATATATAATAATAGTATGTATGAAGATGATACATATTTGATAAATTATTTATATATTTATTCTACTAAATTATTAAAATATATATTTATTATATTCGATGACTATAATATTTAGATTAACAAAATTATATAATACACGTTATAATGAAATTTACAAATAAAAATTAATAATTAATAATAAATTAACCATTGAATAACGAATACATTATGTAACGATAATTAATATTCCACAATAATAATTAGAGAATATTATATTATTTTATTATTATTGAATATTGAATCTCTATATTTATATTCTTATGTTTATAATTCAATATTCAATAAATAAATTCAGTAAAATCATAACGGAACAATCAGCAACAAAAATTAATACTTTAGTTGGATGTATATTTCATGCAAAATACAAAACTATTTATATTTAATGAATCATATTTAATGTAATAAATATTTAACAAATTATTAAACAACAATATTTAATATATTTAATGTGCAATAAGTTATAAATTAAAAATAATTTATAAACATCGTCATAATAATAATACATAGAATAAAAGGAAAGAACAAAATTGGTACTCTAGCTTTACACTTTGTGACAATTTGACCCTTCGCAATGAACTGTGACTAATTAGTCCTTCATTATTACAAATGGTGGGACTGATTTTGCTAGAAATTAAATTGAGAAGGGACTAATTTGTCACAATTAAATATTGGAGAGTCACAAAGTGCAAATGTGAGGCATTAATTTTGTACTTTTGTCGATGAACTAATAATATATATAGTAATAGTTTGTATGACAATGATACATATTGGATAAATTATTTATATATTTAATCTATTGAATTACTAAAATATATATTTGTTATCTTTGATGACAATAATATTCACATTAATAAAATTATGTAATACATGTTATAATGAAAATTTTAAATTAAAATTAATAATTAACAATAAATTAACCATTGAATAACTAATTCATTATGTTACAGAAATTAATATTCCGCAATAACATTTAGAGAATATTGGAATACTTTATTATTACAGAATAATGAATTTCTATATTTATATTCTTAGCTTTAGAATCAAATAATAAATAAATATATTCAATAAAATCATAACGGAATAATCAACAATAAAAATTAACACTTTAGTTGGATGTATATTTCATGCAAAATACTAAACTATTTATATTTAATAAATCATATTTAATGTATTAAATATTTAAAAAATTATTAATCAGAAATATTTAATAAATTTAATATTCAATAAATTATAAATTAAAAAAATTTATAATTATAGTAATAATAATAATAATACAAAGAACAAGAGGGAAGTAGAAAATTGGTACCCCAACTTTAAACTTTGTGACAATTTGGCCCATCGCAGTAAACTGTGACAAATTAGACCCCTATTACTCCAATTAGAGGGACTGATTTTGCCGGAAATTAAATTTAGGGGGGACTAATTCATCACAATTAAATTTTGGGGAGTCACAAAGTGCAAATGTGAGGTTTTAATTTCAAACTTTTGTCCAAAAACTAATAATATATATAGTAATAGTCTAAATGACAGTGATACATATTCGTTGTATTACTTATATATTTATTCTATTAAATTATTAGAATATATATTTATTATATTGGATGACTCTAGTATTTAGATTAATAAAATTATTTAATACTCGTTATAATGAAATTTGAAAATTAATAATTAATAATTAATAATAAATTAATCATTGAATAACTAATACATTCAATAACGTTAATTAATAGTCCGCAATAATAATTAGAGAATATTATTATTGAATATTGAATCTCTATATTTATATTCTTATGTTTATAATTCAATATTCAATAAATATATTCAGTAAAATCATAACGGAACAATCAATAATATAAATTAATACTTTAGTTGGATGTATATTTCATGCCAAATACTAAACTATTTATATTTAGTAAATGATATTTAATGTAATAAATATTTAACAGATTATTAATTAGCAATATTTAATATATTTAATATGCAATAAATTTTAAATGAAAAATAATTTATAATTATCGTAATGATAATAATACATAGAACAAGAGGGAAGTACAAAATTTGTACTCCAACTTTACACTTTGTGACAATTTGGCCCACCGCAATAAACTTTGACAAATTAGTCCCTCATTACAACAATTGGCGAGACTGATTTTGCTGGAAATTAAATTTAAGGGGGACTAATTCGTCACAATTAAATTCTGGGAAGTCACATAGTGCAAATGTGAGCTTTTAATTTTGTACTTTTGTCCATAAACTAATACATATTCGATAAATTATTTATATATTTATTCGATTAAATTAATAGAATATATATTTATTATATTTGATGACTATAATATTTAGATTAATAAAATTATTTAATACATGTTATAATGAAATTTACAAATTAATATTATTAATTAATAATAAATTAATCATTGAATAACTAATACATTCAATAATGGTAATTAATATTGCGCAATAATAATTCGAGAATATTAGACTATTTTATTAGTATTGAATATTGAATCTCTGTATTTATATTCTTATGTTTATAATTCAATATTCAATAAATATATTCAGTAAAATCATAACGGAACAATCAGCAATATAAATTAATACTTTAGTTGGATGTATATTTCATGCAAAATACTAAACTATTTATATTTAGTAAATGATATTTATTGTTATAAATATTTAACATATTATTAATTAGAAATATTTAATATATTTAATATGCAATAAATTTTAAATGAAAAATAATTTATAATTATCGTAATAATGATAATACATAAAATAAGAGGGAAGTACAAAATTGGTACTCCAACTTTACACTTTATGACAATTTGGCCCATCGCAATGAATTGTGACAAATTAGTGCCTCATTACTATAATTGGAGAGACTAATTCATCGCAATTAAATTTTGGGAGGTCACAAAGTGCAAATGTGGGGTTTTAATTTCGTACTTTTGTCTATAAACTAATAATATATATAGTAATAGTCTATATGATAAATTATTATTAACTATATTATATTATTAAAATATATGTTTATTGGGAGTCGCCACCAAAATTTTTAATGAAAAACTTTAGAAAAGCAATTTAAAACAAAAAAAAAAAAGGCAAAACGGTCTGCAAAATCAGAGATGGGTTGAGTATGGGGAAGGTGTTGGCACCCCACAACACCCGTCTATAAGGATGGTTACCTTAAACTAGTCAGTTGAAATAGAATATGACCTTAAATTTATCTAAATTACCCTTAAATTTGATTTGTGTGAATTTATAACAACCTGATTAATCTAGCTCTCTTGATCTCTTCATTTTTCCTCTTTTTAATTTTTGTTTATTTTTGGAATTTTAACCTTTATTTTTTAAATTTAAATGAAATGACAATGGGAAAATATTTTAGGATTTTTGGGAGTTTATATTGTATGGAATTGATGTGAAATTATAAACTGATTTTTTTTTTTTATTTCTGAATTTATTTATTTTAATTTATTGTCAAAATTGGAATGAAATTACAATGGAAAACCATTTTTTGGGATTTTTAAATTTATGTTTTTTTTATTTTTGGTTTTTTTTTTTTAATTTTGAAAATGAGATCCAAATGACTCGCATTTCTTAGGATTTTTATTATGAATAACAGGTGAAATAAACTCCTCTTTATATATATATATATATATTGGAATTTGTTTTGTCCTTATATATTTTTTTAGAATAGACATTAAATTTAAAAGTCTGATGAGACTAAGAATTCCACACGGTCTCTACTACTTTATTTACAAGCACCTGAGGAGATTTAGGATCTCACTCGACGATTGTTAAAGCGAGAAGTTAAATTATTCCACCGACTCCAAAATTTTGGTTTTGAAGTTTTGCTGAATTAAATATTATCTATTTCATAGCCTAAGGAGATTAATAGAGCTCTCGGCCTTGTGAAAAAAAAAATAGGACAAGATAATAATACTAACGGTGATAAAAATAAAACAAAAACAAAAACAACTAAAAGGTAATATATTCTAAATAAATATTAAAGGAACACACCCTGAGAAATGAAAGAGCAGTCACCTCCTATGCATTCATATACTCCAATATATCTATGTCTCTATATATGTACACACATTAAAAAAAAACATGATAACGTGAAAAAGAAAAAAAAGGAGGTGCATCAAAGAAGGAAAACATCCCTATCAGAAGACCATGCATGCACCCATATAAATATATTCATATATCTATCTATATCTATATATGCACACACACACACACACACACATATATATAACAATGGAAGGAGAGAAAAAATAGCATCAGGAAGGACAAAGAACCCCCACGCCACATGCATGCACTCACATGGGAATTCATATATATATATATATATATATATGCGCGCGCGCACATACACACATATATATATCTATATACATCCATATATACACATATGTAGATATATATAAACATGACAATGGAAGAAAAGAAAAACATCAGTAAGAGGAAAAAGCCTACACGCCACATGCATATATTCATATAGCTATATACACACATATACACACCTATATATATATATATATATATATATATATATATATAGATATAGATATATATATATATATGAGAGAAAAAAATGCATTAGAAAAGACAAAGAGCCCACCCCACGCCACATGCATGCACTCACATGGGTATTCATATATCTATATATATATCTACATACATATACACACACCCAAATGTGTGTATATATATATATATATACATCCATATACACACACCTATATATATATATATAACGATGGAAGGAGGGAGAAAAATGCTTTAGGAAAGACAAAGAGCCCCCCACATCACATGCATACACTCATATGGGTATTCACATATATATAAATATATATATCCATCCATATACACACACCCATATGTGTATATATATATATATATATATATGACGATGATGAGGGAAGAGAAAATGCATCAGCTTTTAACCACATTTGACAGTAGGAATGAAGGCACTGTGCAGCAGATTTGGAGTGTCCTTGGACAGCAAAATGAAGCACATATCATCCTCATTTCAAGTATGTTTGAACAGCTAAAACCAAGGTATTAAGCAGCTAATAGGCAGCAAAATTTGACAAAATGTAGTGAGTGATGCAACTAAATTCCAATGCACCTTATGACAGTGAAATGGAGGATGATGAAGCACTATCAATCCTTGTTCTTCCTCTGTTAACCCCTGTTTTGAGAGTGCAAAACAGAGGCACCAATCCTCTCTTTCCTTCTCCTCTTCTTCTCCTTCTCTTCCTTTTCTTCTTCTCGGTTCGTGGCTTCTTCGTTCCACCTCCCTTCTCCTGCTTTTATCTCGATCTGTCACTGCTATTGGTTCCTCGGTGCTCTCATCTGTTGCTGCAGCTCAGTTTCTCGGTGCTCTCAGTTCTTTGGTGCTCTCGGTCCGTTGTTGCAGCTCGGTTTCTCAGTGCTCTCAGTTCCTCGGGGCTCTCAGTTCCTTAGTGTTCTCAGTCCATCGCTGCAGCTCCGTTTCTCTCCCTCTGCAACTCGGTTTTGTCTTTACTCTCCTAGCTCAGTCTTCTTCTCTCAGTCTGTCCTCCCTCTTTATTAAGAAATGCACACTCTTTATCCTTTGGTCCTCTCCATGCTGCATGCTAATTCCTAACTTTCTACCCTGCACATTGTGGCTAAGCATGGTCCTTTCTCCCTTCTGGTGTAAGTTTTGCATGCAAGGAGCAGAAGAAGCTTGTCTAATCTTTTTTGCTGCTATCCTTCCTTTAGGCGTAGCAGATGGACGTATCAAGAAGTTAGCATCTTGCCATTTTGGTGCTTTTTTTCTCTGGGTTTGCAGTGTAGGGAGTAGCATCTTTCTTATAAAGTGATAATGCTCCAGACCCTACCTTTCCACTCTTTGTCTCTTCTCCTCATGTATATATGCATTAAAACTCCAATTTTCGGTCCTTCTCCTCTTCCCCCCCTTTTTTAGTTTTAAATCATTTTGTTCTTTGTACTTTAGCTTTAATTTCATCAATTTTATCATTAAAATTTTCATGATTTTTCTTTCATTGATTATTATGATTATCATATTTTTGGATTTTTATTTCGCTTGTCTCAAAATCCACTTATTATTTATTTTCAATTTCAAGTTGTCTCCAACTGTGTATGTACTCGAGTCTTGGTCATTTTTAATTTCTCCATTTGCTTAATTATTAATTGATTTGTGAATTAATCGTATAATTGGGGATGATGTGTTCATAGTTGCCCCTCTTTACTTGCCTCTTAGGTTAGGGAAGCAAATATCGTGAAGAGATGATATAACTTAAAAGCAAGCAAAGACGTGAACATAACATTCCTCATGTTGAGAGAAAACAAGTGTACATTAGCGCCTGGATAGGACAGAGAGTTACCTAGACATCATGCAGGACTTTTGAAAAAAAAGTAAATTGTTAGAACACGATGCAGGACTTTTGATAGAAATGTAAATTGCCTTGGACACAATGCAAGACTTTTGACAGAAATGTAAATTGCCTTAGACACGATACAGGACTTTTGATAAAAATGTAAATTGCCCTGGACACGATGTAGAATTTTTGACAGAAATGTAAATTGCCTTGGACACGATACAGGACTTTTACATTGATTTGAAGAGAGATACTTACCTTGCATGGAACATGCTATCACACAGCGCAATGCATGCACCTATGTGACTTGACTAAGCTCTCCAGGTGCCTTTTACTTAATTCCTCTAGGTTTTGTAGCTTCGCCTTTTTACCTTCTAATTGCCTGTCTTGACATTCCTTAACCTCTTGTAGGTTGTTACTCAATAACGGGTTACGAGGTCCTAGGGGTG
This sequence comes from Delonix regia, assembly GCA_037074485.1. Lineage (NCBI taxonomy): Eukaryota > Viridiplantae > Streptophyta > Magnoliopsida > Fabales > Fabaceae > Delonix > Delonix regia. The sequence goes on from CM073459.1 coordinate 14,167,412, forward strand.
GATAGGTCCCATCGGTCCGTCCTTGAGCCAAGTCTCATATCCTTCCGTGGTTGCTACAGTGTGCTTTCTTAACTCGAACCTCCCCTTATACAATATGTGGCTCCATGCATCCATTATCTTATGGATCATTTTCACCTTCAGCGAATCACTATAATAGAAACTAACTCTTTACACAGCCTTTTCAGATGGGATGTCCTGTTCGCATGTAAATTGGCAATGCGCGACTGCAGGATTATAATTAATGCATCCTCGGGCACCCATAAGGGAAACGTTAGGGATATTTCTACGGCAATAAATGATATCCTCACTTTTTCACCAAGAGAGCTTCCACCAGATGATGGTGTCTTCAAGTTCTTCTATTTTTTTGATCCACTTGTCGCGGTTCATTTTTGCTTGTAGTGGAATTGATCCTTTTCAACGTGGATAATCTCGAATCGGGTGATGGATGGTGTCAAATCTTGTACCGAGATGATATTCTTTGCCATAAACATGATTGACCCACCATATACTCAACATCGACAGACAACACTTCAACTTTCCTTTCTTTTCTCTTTGGCAAAAACCTAGTGTCAAAAATGTCTCTGCTAAAAGCGTTGGCACTGGATTCACACGGTGATTTTCTACCATCCACAGGCCACTTACTACTGCCAGATCAACTACTCCCACTGCCGACGGGAATAATACTAACCCATATACTGCCAGGATGAGGACTCTCCTGAAAGCAACCTAATTCCCCTTCTCGGCTAATGTCTCCAACCTTTTCTCTAAATATTTCTTGGATAAATCCTCTATTGCCCCAGAGCGGCATAACTGTACTTGTATAGGTTCTTCCCCCAGAATTTGGCTACCATGCGCTTGGAAGGGAGATATCCAGGGTACAAGTAGACGGGGTGTCTCTGGTAACAAGCATTTTACTTCAAGGCCTTATACTATTCTAACGTGGGTGCAAGCTGGAAGGTTAGAAATGTGAAACATCTCAATGAATTATCCCAATGTTGGGCTAAGGCTACAAGCGCATTGGGCTAGATAGAGACTGATAATAAATCCAAGGTGTCTCTATATTCCTTTTGAAAATGGCAGAGCTGCTCCCCTCTGAGTTTCCCACTCGTAATGATTAAACTCTTAACTGATTCAGCTTCTACCTTCACTTTAACTCTCTTTCCAATTGAGGCTATTCCTGTTGGACTTATGTCTTAAGGTTGTGTGGCGTCTGACGATCCCATCGTATCTTTATGCCAATCAATGAAAATAACAATCATACTATAACAAGTCCATTAATTAGAAACAAAATGAAGTAGGCACATAATCAATAGATTACTTTACAGTTTATTCACTATTAATTACCAAGAGCCTTATTGATTCATCGGGAAGAATAGATGTAGCTCTCAACCTAAGGAGAAGTAGGTCTTCATGATAAGTGAACCAGATAATCCATTGATATATTGTTTTCATAAAAATTATTGATTTTCAAAGGTTCCCAATTCCATTGATACACCATTAGGCCAAACTTCCCACACAACCGAAGCTTTCAATTTTAGCTCATTGCATTTGGCTAATAATGCATCAAATGGAGACATTGTGACAATTAACCACATAAAAAAAAAAAAAAAAGACATGTAATCATGCCATGAATGATGTGACAACATGCAAGGTGAGAATGAAATATGCCCCCTTGGTGTCCTAACTCAGGTTAACCCTAAGTGAGGGAATGGTACCCTAATGATACGGAACCCTAAGGTTATGAAGAACCTGAAACTCCTAAAATGGAATACACTATGCCAAAATATGAAATGGAATGAATCCCCAACCTATTGAACCTCCAAATGACAGATGCAAATAGAAATACAAATAATAGGTTGATTAGAAACAATAATAAATTCACCTCAAGAGACCACTTTGCTAGGAATTAATTCTTGCTGCAATAAAAGAAGACAAGCTATCCTCTCCTAGAGAACTCTTCCCTCTTATTATATGAATTATTATTATGTTAATTTTAAATTTTCTTTAATTTATCATTTACTGAATATTAAATCTATTAAATATTGGCGATTAATAATTTGTTAAATATATTATATTAATGCATATCATATATTAGTAGATGAAATATATATTAAATATTAGTAAAAAAATAAATATATTGAATTAGATATATAAAATATATATTAACCAATATTATTATATAATAATTGTGATATTAAATTTATAAATATTTAATATATATTTATTGTTATATTTTATGAAAAATTATTATATTATATATGTCTTCTAGGATAAATTTATATATAATATATATCCAATTAATATATTTAATTTATATTTTTCGTTATTTAGTTCTTATGTCATTGAATATATTCATTTATTATTTAATTACTAATGTATATTTAATTATTATATTTATTAAATTTTAAACATTTGAATATAAAAATAGAATTCAATATTCAATAGAAATAAAATATTCTAATAGTCTCAAGTTATTATTAGGGAATGTTAATTATTATTAATTTATTATTAATGATTATTAATATTAATATGTAATACTAATTCACTTATATTTATTTTTAATATTGATTTAGTTAATATACTAATTTAAACATTATAGACATTCAACTTAATAAATAATTTAATAAATATGTAGTTTAATAATTTAATAGAATAAATCAAAAATATATTTTATATATATATATATATATATCTTTATTATACAGATCAATCCTATATATATTATTATTAGATTGACTAATGTACGTCATTAAACCCTCATTTTTGTACTTTGTAACTCCTCCACAATTTAATTGTGACAAATTATTTCCTCCCAAATTTAAATTTGTACAAAATCAATCCCCCAATTTATAGAAATGAGGGATTGATTTTGTATAAAATAAGATTTTTGAAGGACTAATTCATCACAATTTCTTGTAAGGGACCAAATTGTCACAAAATGTAAAGGTGGAAAACCAATTTTGTACTTCTCTCTTATTATGTTTATTTTAAATTATTTTAATGTATAATTTACTAACTATTAAATCAATTAAATATTTCTAATTAATAATTTGTTAAACATATATGATATTAATACATATTATGTTAAATATATATAATTTTCTAATATACATAAAATATATATTATGATCAAAGAATGACCATCGCTAGGACTTGTAGTCACAAGTTATTAATTCATATCATTATTATATTGATTATTACTATATTTATTATTATTATATAGACATTAGTACACAATTAAACAATCACTTTTGCACTTTGTAAGTTCCCATAATTTAATTGTGACAAATTCGTTTCTGAAAATTTTAAATTTGTACATAATTAGTCATTCCATTTGTAGTAACAAGAAACAAATTTTGTCTAAAATAAGATTTTTGATAGACTATCACAGTTTCTCGTGAGGGATCAAATTGTCACAAAGTGTACAAGTAGAGGCCAATTTGGTACTTCCCTCTTATTATATGTATTATTATTATGTTAATTTCAATTTTTTAATTTATAATTTAATAAAAATTAAATTTATTAAATATTTCTGATTAACAATTTGTTAAATATATATTTTATTAATACATATTATATCAAATAAAATTTATTAAATATATATAATTTATTAATATACATGAAATATATAGATTATATTAAGTAAAATTTCACAGCCCAAACAACGATCTTAAGTGACCGTCTTGAGGGCTTGTCGTCACGATGGTCAATAGGAATCGTCATGAAGTCAGGGAACATAATATATAAAAATATATGTGGATATCATATATTAATATATGAAATATTACTAAAAAAATATAAAATATATATTAACAGATATTATTATATAGTAATTGTGCTATTAAATGTATAAATATTTAATATATATTATTGTTATATTTTTATGTGAATTTATTCTACTATATATTTCTTATATGTTAAATTTATATATAATATATATCCAATTAATATATTTGATTTACATTTTTGATAATTTTGTTAGTAATTTAATGATTATATTTATCTATTATTTAATTACTAATGTATATTTAATTATTATATTTATTTAATTATAAACATATGAATATTAAAAAAGAAATTCGATATTCAATAGAAATAAGCTATTCTAAGATTCTCTAGTTATTATTATAGAATATTAATTATTATTATCGAATATATGACTTATTTAACGATTAATTATTAACTATTGATATTAATTTATAATACTATTTTATTTTATAAATTAGTTTATATATTTAATTATTATATTAATTTAAATATTATTGGAAAATTTATTAAATATATATTATTATTATACAGATTATTACTATATATGTTGTTATTATTATTATTATATAGACAAAAGTATATAATTAAACAATCACTTTTGTACTTTGTTACTATCCCACAATTTAATTGTGACAAATTAATTTCTCATAAATTTTAATTTGTACATAATTAGTCACTCCATCTGTAGTAACGAGGAATAGATTTTACAAAAAAAAAAGATTTTTAAGGGACTAATTTGTCAAAATTACTTATGAGGGACCAAATTGTTACAAAATGTAAAGGTGGATGACTAATTTGTACTATTAATTTGAAAAGTAAATCTATTAAATATTGCTAATTAATAAATTGATAAATATATGTTATTTTAATACATCTTATATTAAATATAATTTATTAAACATATATAATTTACTAATATACATAAAATATATAATATATTAAGTATAATTTAACAGCTCTAACGGTAGGTCGTAAGTGATCGTCCTTAGGGTTTTTAAGGGACAATCAAACAATGTTTGTCATTAGGGCATGTAGTCGCGATGGTCAAGAAGGGTCGTCCTGAAGTCATGGGACATAATCTATATTAACCAATATTATTATATAATAATTGTGATATTAAATATATATAAATATTTAGATATATATATATATATATATTGTTATTTTTTATGTAAATTTAATCTATTATATATTTCTTAAATGATAAATTTATATATAATATATATCCAATTAATATATTTGATTTATATTTTTTATTATTCAGTTATCAATTTAATGAATATATTTATTGATTATTACTATATTATTATTATTATTATTATTATTATATTATTATTATTATTATTATTATTATTATTATTATTATATAAAGAAAAGTATGCAATTAAACCTTCACTTTTGCACTTCGTGACTCCCCTACAATTTAACTATCACAAATTAGTCCCACTTAAATTTAAATTTATATAAAATTAATCTCTCAATTCATAGTGATGAGGAATTGATTTTGTATGAAATAAAATTTTTGCAGAACTAATTTGTCACAATTTTCTTGTAAGGAACCAAATTGTCATAAAGTGTAAAGGTGAAGGACTAATTTGGCACTTCCCACTTATTATATATATTATTATTATTTTAATTTATAATTTAATAAATATTAAATCTATAAAATATTGGTTATTAATAATTTGTTAAATATTGCCTATGACGATCAAAGAATGACCATCGCTAAGGCTTGTAGCCACGATGATCAACAAGGACCATCCTGAAGTCACGGAACATCCTATATAAAAATATATTTAGATATCATATATTAATATATGAAATATACATTAAATATTAGTAAAAAATATAAATATATTAAAACAAATATATAAAATATATATTAATCAATATTATTTTATAATAATTGAGATACTGAATGTATAAATATTTCATATATATATTTATTGTTATTTTTTGTGTAAATTAATTATATTAAATATGTATTATATGGTAAATTTATATCCAATTAATATATTTAATTTATATCATTGATTATTCAGTTTTTAATGTAATGAATATATTTATTTGTTATCTAATTAATAATGTGTATTTAATTATATACTATGAACATAAAAATAGAAGTTCAAGATTCAATAGAAATAAAATATTCTAATATTCTCTAATTATTATTAAGGAATGTTAACTATTGTTAACTTGTTATTATTAATTATTAATATTAATTTATAATACTAATTTAATTGTATTAATTTTTAATATGTATTAAGTTATTATACTAATTTAACTATGAAAGACATTCAATTTAATAAATATATATATTTCAATAATTTAATATAATAGATAATTTATTAAATATATATATCATTATTATATAGATTATTACTATATATATATATATTATTAATATTATATAGACAAAAGTTTGCAATTAAACAATCACTTTCGCACTTTAAGACCCTTTGCAATTTAATTGTGACAAATTAACTTTTCACAAATTAAAATTTGTACAAAATTAGTTACTCCATTTGTAGAAATAAGGGATTGATTTTGTATGAAATATGACTTTTGTGGGACTAATTTGTTATAGTTCCTTGCGTGGGACTAAATTGTCACAAAATGTAAAGGTGGAGGACCAATTTGGTACTTCCCTATTATTTTATGTATTTTTTTATGGTAGTTTTAAATTTTTTTTTGATTTATAATTTACTAATATTAAATCTATTGAATATTGCTGGTTAATAATTTGTTAAATATATATAATTTACTAATATACATGAAATATACATATATATTTATATTTATTAATTTGTTAGAATTTGTACTAAATTGTCACAAAGTGTAAAGTTATAAGACCAACTTGGTATTTTCCTCTTAATATATGTATTATTATTGTGTTAATTTTAAATTATTTATAATTTATAATTTACTAAATATTAAATAATACTGTTTAATAATTTGTTAAATATTTTTTATACTAAATATAATATATTAAATATAAATAGTTTACTAATTTGCATGAAATATATATATATATATATATATATTATATTAAGTACATTTTGTCTTTACAACGGTCAAAGATTGATTGTCAATAGGGCTTGTCGTCATGACAGTCAACATTATTAAATATATGAAATATATATTAAATATTAGTAAAAATATAAATATTTAAAAACAAATATATAAAATATGTATTGACCAATATTATTATATAAAAAAATATGATATTAAATATATAAAATACATATTTTCACTAATATAACTGGTTAATAATTTTTTAATTGAATATTTATTTATTATTTAATCACTAATGTATATTTAATTACTTAATTTATTTAATTATAAATAGATGAATAAAAAAAATAGAAATTCAATATTCAATAGAACTAAAATACTCTAATATTTTCTAATTATTATTACGAAATATTAATTATTTGATGATTAATTTATTATTAATTATTAATATCAATTTGTAAATTAATTTATAATTTGAATTTAATATTTTATTAATTTAAATATTTAAAAAATTGAACTTAATAAATAATTTAATATAATAAATAAATAATTTATTAAATATATATATTATTGTACATATTATTACTATATATATCGTTATTATATAGACAAAAGTGTACAACTAAATTCTCACTTTTGCACTTTGTGAGTCTCAGAATTTAATTGTGACAAATTAGTTCCTCACAAATTTAAATTTGTATAAAATTAATCCCTCTATTTGTTGTAATGAGGGATTAATTTTATATCAAATAAAATTTTTGACAGACTAATTTAGTATAGTTCCTTGTGAGGGACCAAATTGTCACAATTTGTAAAAGTGGAGAACCAATTTGGTATTTCCCTCTTATTATATGTATTATAATTTATGTTAATTTTAAAATATTTTTTATTTATAGTTCAAAAATATTGAATTTATTATATATTGCATATTAATAATTTATTAAATATATATAATGCTAACACATATTATATGAAACATAACTTATTAAACATATATAATTTACTAATATACATAAAATATATATATTACACTAAGTATACTTTAACAATCCTAACAAGGGTTGTAAGTGACCGTTGTTAAGGCATTTCTTCATGATAGTTAACACAGACCATCATGAAGTTAAGGAATATAATATATAAAAATATGTTTAAATATCAAATATTAATATATGAAACATATATTAAATATTAGTAAAAATATATATAAATATATTTAAATATATATATATATATATATATCTATATATATATATATATATATATATATATATAATATTAGCTGATATTATTATATACTTTTTGTGGTATTAAATATATAAATATTTAATACATATTTATTGCTATATTTTTATAGAAATTTATTCATATTATATGTTTATTATATCATATTTCATATTTCTTATATAATAAATTTGTATGTAATATATATCCAATTAATATATTTAACTTATATTTTTGTTTATTTAGTTATTAATTTAATGAATATATTCATATATTATTTAATTACTAATGTATATTTAATTAATTAATTTATTAAATAAATAAATATGTCAATAGAAAAATAGAAATTCAATATTCAACAAAAAATAAAATACTAAATATTCTCTAATTATTATCACGAAATATTAATTACTATTATTGAATGTATTATTTATTTAATAATTAATTTATAATTACATATTAATATTAATTTATAACACTAATTTAATTACATTAATTTATAATATTATTTAATTATTATATTAATTTAAATATTATAGACATTGAATTTGATAAATAATTTAATAAATATATATTTTAATAATTTAACATAATAAATAAATAATTTTTCAAATATGTATCATTATTACACAGAATTGAGGGATTAATTTGTCACATTTCATTATAAGGTTCCAAATTGTCACAAAGTGTAAAGTTGGCAGACCAATTTGGTGCTTCCCTATTATTCTATGTATTATTAATATGTTAATTTTATATTATTTTTAATTTATAATTTACTAAGTATTAATTATATTAAATGTTGCTGTTAATAATTTGTTAAATATTTATTATATTAAATATGATTTATTAGAGATAAATAGTTTACTAATTTGCATGATATATATATATATGTATATATATATTATATAAAGTACAATTTGTCTTCACAATGGTCAAAGAATTATTGTCGCTAGGGATTTTCGACACGACTGTTAACAAGGACTGTCCAGAAGTCAAGAAATATAATATATGTCATATTTTTTTTATTTTTATTGAATACAGAATTTCTATATTTATATTCTTTTGTTTATAGTTAAATATTCAATAAATATATTCAATAAAATGAAAATGGAACAATCAGAAATATAAATTAATACTTTAGTTGGATGTATATTTCAAGTAAAATACTAAACTATTTATATTTAATAAATCATATTTAACGTAATAAAAATTTAACAAATTATTAATCAGTAATATTTAATATATTTAACATATAATATATTATAAATAAAGAATATTTTATAATTATCGTAAAAATAATAATACATAGAACAAGAGGGAAGTGCAAAATTAGTACTCCAGCTTTACACTTTGTGACAATTTGGTCTATCGTAATGAACTATGACTAATTAGTCCCTCATTACTCCAATTGGAGGGACAGATTTCGTAGAATATTAAATTCATGTGGGACTAATTCGTCACAATTAAACATTGGGGAGTCACAAGTGCAAATGTGAGGTTTTAATTCCGTACTTTTGTCCACAAACTAATAATATATATAGTAATAATTTGTATGACAATAATACATATTTGATAAATTATTTAAATATTTATTCTATTAAATTATTAAAATATATATTTATTATATTCGATGACTATAATATTTAGATTAATAAAATCATATAATACATGTTATAATGAAATTTTCAAATTAAAATTAAAATTAATAATAAATTAACCATTGAATAACTAATACATTATGTAACGGTAATTAATATTCCGCAATAATAATTTGAGAATATTATAATACTTTCTTATTATAGAATATTGAATTTCTATATTTTTATTCTTATGTTTATAATTAAATAATCAATAAATATATTCAATAAAATTATAACAGAACAATCAGTAATATAAATTAATACTTTAGATGGATGTATATTTCATGCAAAATACTGAACTATTTATATTTAATAAATCATATTTAATGTAATAAATATTTAACAAATTATTAATCAGCAATATTTAATATTCAATAAATGATAAAGTAAAAATAATTTATAATTATCGTAATAATAATTATACATTGTATAGGAGGGATGTACAAAATTGGTATTCTAGGTTTACACTTTGAGACAATTTGGCTTATCGTAATGAACTATGACCAATTAGTTCCTTTTTACTACAACTGGAAGGACTAATTTTGCTAGAAATTAAATTGAGGAGGGACTAATTCGTCACAATTAAATTCTGGGGAGTCACAAAGTGCAAATGTGAGGTTTCAATTTTGTACTTTTGTTTGGAAACTAATAATATATATAGTAATATTCTGTATGAAAATGATACATATTGGATAAATTATTTATATATTTATTCTATTAAATTATTAAAATATATATTTGTTATATTCGATGACAATAATATTTACATTAATAAAATTATATAATACAAACTATAATAAAATTTTCAAATTAAAGTTAATAATTAATAATAAATGAACCATTAAATAACTAATGCAATATGTAACAGTAATTAATATTCCGCAATAACAATTAGAGAATAGTAGAATACTTTATTATTACAGAATAATGAATTTCTATATTTATATTCTTATCTTTAGAATCAAATAATCAATAAATATATTCAATAAAATCATAATGGAATAATCAACAATATAAATTAATACTTTAGTTGGATGTATATTTCAAGCAAAATACTAAACTATTTATATTTAACAAATCATATTTAATGTAATAAATATATAACAAATTATTAATCAGCAATATTTAATATATTTATTATGCAATAAATTTTAAATGAAAAATAATTTAAAATTTTCGTAATAATAATCATACATAGAACAGGAGGGAAGTACAAAATTGGTACTCCAACTTTACACTTTGTTGCAATTTGGTCCTTCGCAATGAAATATGACAAATGTGTCCCTCGTTACTCCAATTGGAGGGACTAATTTTGCTGAAAGTTAAATTCAGGAGGGACTAATATGTCACTATTAAATTCTAGGGAGTCACAAAGTGCAAATGTGAGGTTTTAATTCCGTACCTTTGATTGTACACTAATAATATATACAGTAATAGTCTGTATGACAAAGATACATATTGGATAAATTATTTATATATTTATTCTATTAAATTACGAAAATATATATTTATTAAATTTGATGACTATAATATTTAGATTAATAAAATAATTTAATGCACATTATAATGGAGTTCACAAATTAATATTAATAATTAATGATAAAGTAATCATACAATAACTAATACATTCAATAACGATAATTAATATTTTGCAATAATAATTAGAGAATATTAGAATTTTTTTTATTGAATATTTAATTTCTATATTTATATTCTTATGTTTATAATTAAATTATCAATAAATATATTCAATAAAATCATAACGGAATAATCAGTAATATAACTTAATACTTTAGTTGGATGTATATTTCATGCAACATACTAAACTATTTATATTTAATAATTTCTATTTAATGTAATATATATTTAACAAATTATTAATCAGCAATATTTAATATATTTAGTATGCAATAACTATAAATTAAAAATAGTTTGTAATTATCGTAATAATAATACTACATAGAACAAGAGGGAAGTACAAAGTTGGTACTCTTAGTTTACACTTTGTGACAATTTAGCCCATTGCAATGAATTGTGACAAATTGGTCTCCAATTTCTCAAATTGGAGGGACTAATTTTGTTGGAAATTAAATTCGGGAGGGACTAATACGTCACATTTAAATTCTGGGGAGTCACAAAGTGCAAAAGTAAGGCTTTAATTTTGTAATTTTGTCCGTAAACTATTAATATATATAATAATAGTTTGTATGACAATGATACGTATTTGGTAAATTATTTATATATTTATTCTATTAAATTATTGAATTATATATTTATTATATTTGATGACTCTAATATTTAGAATAATAAAATTATTTAGTACTTTTTATAATGAAATTTACAAATTACTATTAATAATTAATAATAAATTAATCATTGAATAACTAATACATTCAATAACGGTAATTAATATTCCGCAATAATAATTTGAGAATATTAGAATATTTTATTATTATTGAATATTGAATCTCTATATTTATATTCTTATGTTTATAATTAATATTCAATAGATATATTCAATAAAATCATAACGGAACAATCAGCAATATAAATTAATACTTTAGTTGGATGTATATTTCATGCAAAATACTAAACTATTTATATTTAATAAATCATATTTTATGTAATAAATATTTTAAAAATTATTAATTAGCAATATTTATTATATTTAATATGCAAAAAATTTTAAATGAAAAATAATTTATAATTATTGTAATGATAATAATAATACATAGAATAAGAGGAAAGTACAAACTTGGTACTCCATCTTTACACTTTGTGACAATTTGGCCCATCGCAATGAATTGTGACAAATTAGTGCCTCATTATTATAATTGGTGAGACTAATTCATTACAATTAAATTTTGGGAGGTCAAAAAGTGCAAATGTAGGGTTTTAATTTCGTACTTTTGTCTATAAACTAATAATATATATAGTAATAGTCTGTACGATAATTTATTTATTAACTATGTTATGTTATTAAAATATATGTTTATTAAATTCAAAGTCTATAATATTTAAATTCATATAATAATTACATACATATTATAAATTAACGTAACTAGATTAGTATTATAAATTAATATTAATATGTTAGTGTCGTAATCGACCTTTCGGCGGAATAGGTATATAGTTATTTAAATTGATTCCCAAAATATGTTATTGGGAGTTAGTTGAAATAGAATATGACCTTAAATTTATCTAAATTACCCTTAAATTTGATTTGTGTGAATTTATAACAACCTAATTAATCTAGTTCTCTTGATCTCTTCATTTTTCCTCTTTTTAATTTTTGTTTATTTTTGGAATTTTAACCTTTATTTTTGAAATTTAAATGAATGACAATGGGAAAAGATTTTAGGATTTTTGGGAGTTTATATTGTCTAGAATTGATGTGAAATTATAAATAATTTTTTTTTGAATTTCTGAATTTATTTATTTTAATTTATTGTCGAAATTGGAATGAAATTACAATGGAAAACCATTTTTTGGGATTTTTGAATTTATTTTTTTTAATTTTTGAGCTTTTCTTTTAATTTTGAAAATGACTCCCATTTCTTAGGATTTTTATTATGAATAACTGGTAATATATATATTGGAATTTGTTTTATCCTTATATTTTTTTTAGAGTAGGCATTAAATTTCAAAGCCTGAGGAGACTAATGATCCCACACGGTCTCTACTACTTTATTCACAAGCACCTGAAGAGATTTAAGATTAGAGCTGTCAAAACGGGTTCGACCCACTGAGTCGAGCTTGTTTAACCCACTTAAGAGGTGTGTTGGGTTGAGGGGTTCATTTAAGAACTTGTTTAGTATATTTCTATCAACTTAACCCGTTTAACCTGTGAGTTAAGCAAACCAACTCGCAGGTTAAATGGGTTGCCTTTTTTTTTTTTTTTTCACTCACTCAGTCTAGCGTTTTAACCTACTGCACTTTTCTATTTAAAAAAAAAAATCATAATGTATGTGCTGTGTTGTCTCTATTATTTTGTAATTTGCCAAATTTGAATATTCTGCTTATAATCATATTCTTATTATTAATAAATCATTGAATTATTGGATTTCTCTATTTATTTTAATTCATTTAAACTTTCTTTTTATTTATTTTTTTGTTTATTTATATTGATATAGAAATTGATTGATTAAATAAGTCATATGCTTAAAAAAAGTCATATTTGAATTTTTATAATTTTTTATTTTATTTTTATTTTTTCTTAATTTTTTAGTGAGTTAAACGGGTCAGCTCGCTTAACCCATCAAGTGGGGTGGGTTGAGAATTTCAACCGGTGCCTTATGCTGGATTAAATGAGTTGACTCATTTAGATTGGATACAAATGCAAAGGAGAGCAAAAATGGCAACTAGGATGTCTTTGACTTTTAGCTCCAGGTGGCACTGGTCGCTTGTGCTTGGTGTTGCCATTGGATACACATATTTCGAAACTGATTAATGAAGACAATCTCTAAAGATCCTTCCAGGTAGACGATCTAGTCCTTGTGCAGCCTCCCCTTGCTCATCATCTATTGCCTTAACTTTTACTTAAGCCGCCTTTTCAAGTTTTCGACTTAACGGGCCTTGATTGTGAAATCTTCTTTCTTTTTTCTTTCTTTTCTTGTCATTCCCATTTTAAGCAAAGTATTTCTTTGCTGCATCAGAGTTAACTGATCTTCCAAGCTCCCTTCCATCCATATTGGCAAGAACCAATGCACCTTTAAAGAATGCTCATATTATCATATATGGACCTTCATACGAAGGTGCCAATTTGTCTCTATTATCCTCTTGATTTGGGAGGACCTTTTTTAGAACCAACTCCCCTGGCTCGAATTCCCTAGGACGAATCTTTTGATTGAAGGCCGTTGCCAATCTTTTCTGGTATAGTTGCCCATAGCTACCAGTTGCTTTTCTTCGGTCATATTCAACTGCTCATACTGTGTCCTTATCCACCCACTCTCCTCTAGGTTGGATTCTATCGACACTCGGAGAGAAGGGATCTCAACTTTAATTGGGGTGACTGCCTCCATGCCGTATACTAAAGAGTAAGGGGTTACCCCTATGGATGTTCGTATTATTGTGCGATAGCCATGAAGAGCATACGGGAGCATCTCATGCCAGTCTTTGTAAGTGATAGTCATCTTGCTAATGATCTTTTTGATATTCTTGTTTGTTGCCTCAACTGCCCTACAGAATTGTGATGCTTAATCTTAAATTGTTCGCATAATTTCTTAATGTCAGCTCCGTTCAGGTTGGGAGCGTTATCAGTGATAATCCTTTTTGGTATACCATATCGACATATAATGTTTGATTTCATGAATCAGAGGAAGACCCTTTGGGTAAGAATGAAGAATGAACACGCCTCTATCCATTTTGTGAAGTAATTGATGGCCACTAAAATGAATCGGTGTCCATTAGATGCCTTTGGATTGATGGAGCTAATCACATCGAGAATGGCCAAGGTGCCACCAGGTCATGTAGGTGTTGCAGTGGAGCATTGATCCTATTAGCATACGTCTGACACTTATGACATCTCCTCATGTAGTCAAATGCAGTCTTTCTCCATGGTTAACCAAAAGTACCCACACCTTTGAATTTGTCTAGTCATGGTATGATCGTTAGCATGGGTTCTGCACAATCCCCTCATGAATCTCTGTCATTATGCTTTGTGCTTCTGATGTATCCACACATCTGAGTAAAGTATTATCCCACGACCTTTTATACAACACGTCTCTGCTAAAGAAGAAATTCATTGCCAATCGATGAACGGTCTTTTGGTTATTTTCAGATGCCCCAGTCGGATATTGCTGATTCTGAACATAATTTTTTATGTCATGGAACCATGGTTGTCCTTTTGTCTCCACATTTAGGTAGTTAGCTCAGGTGTCTCAGGTCTCCACCCGTACTGGTAACACATTAACTCTACAGTGTAGCTTGATCATTATGGCAAGGGTAGCCAAAGTATCAGCAAACTAATTTTTATCATGGGTCTTATGTGTTAAGTTTATCTCAAACTTTGACGTCAATTTCGTTAGGTACTTTTTGGGATCAGTTTGGGATCTTTGGCTTGTCATTCTCCCTCCTGATAAATCACCAAGGCTGAATCTCTAAACACATCAAGATCTTTGGCACCTAACTCTAAGGCAGTTTAAGCCATTGACACAAGCCTCATATTCTGCCACATTATTCATGAAGTTAAAATTGAGCTTGACCGCCACTTGATACTTTTTTACCTTTGGCCAATGTTATCACAGCCCCTAATCGGCTGCCGTGTACATTGGCGGCCCCATCAAAATACATTGTCCACTTGACCTCCTTTGGTTCCTCTTCTTTCACTGTCAGAATATCCTCATCCAGGAACTGGAAATCTAGCAGTTGCTATTCATCCAAAGGATTAGCGGCCAAATGCTTGGATATAATGTTCCCTTTGACTGATTTGTTAGTCATGTACTTCACATCGTGTTATGAGAGTATCACCTGCCATTTTGAGACTCTTCCTGATACACGAGGACTTTCAAAAATATATTTGATTGGATCTATTCTGGAGATGAGTCATGTGACATGGTATAACATGTACTGCCTTTTTGTGGTCCACATGGGGCTGCAATAGGTCTTCTCAATTAATAGATACCGCGACTCGCATTCATTAAACTTTTTGCTTAGGTAATAAATTACTTACTCTTTTCTCCCTGATTCGTCATGCTGTCCTAACACAGCACCTATGGACCTTGATCGAATCATCAAATAAAGGATAAGGAGCTGCCCTGGCGTAGGTGGCAAGTCTCATTCCATTCTCCAGGTTGGTTCTTTTGTAATAATTAAAATATTGGTTCACAGGTGGCAGTTAGGTTTGCAATGAACCTAGGTATGTAATTCATATGACCCAAGAGCCCTCGAACTTCTGTTTCCTTACTAGGGGTGGCATGTCACGAATTGCCTTAATTTTATCGGGGTCCACTTCTATTCCCCACTTACTGACGATGAATCCCAAAAACTTCCCTGACGTAGCCCCGAATACGTACGTACTAAACGAGAGTTCTGAGGATTCAAATTCCTAGGAAAGTGGGTAGAAAAGACAAGAATAAATACGAAAACACAGGATTTAAACAAGATTTTGGCAAAAAGATTGAAATTGCTGCATTCATTCAATATTCAAAATAAAGTTCAAATCGTTAGTCATTACAAAACTCTTAAAATGATTTTCAAAGTATTACTCTAATGACATAACATCTGATAACATTTCAAATTTCCAATTAATAAGTGCTTCTTCTAACTTGTCTAGCTGGATCTACATGGCCTTCACTTGCCCTCCTTCCTCTTCACTCGCCATTATGACTGGGTCAACCGGGTGTATTATCTCAGTAAAAGCAGGAAATGTTTCTTGGATGTGGGGTATTTTTGATTTTGCTCTTGGCTTACATTCCTTCTATTGTGCCCCTTGAACCTCCATAGATAGCTTGTATCCTAACCCTTGTCATCCTGGGTTTTCAGGCAACTCAACCAGCTCCCCTATGCCAATCCTTTTCCTTTTTGACACCCACTATTCATCATGATCTTGGCCACTACTTGATTGACGTCCTTGGTAGATTCCCCTAACCTCAATGGGTTTTGATCAGCTCCTTTCACAAAGTTCCCAGCTTCTAACACTTCCAGACCTTGATAGGAGCTGTCTACTAGCTGTTCGACATTTTCAATGTAGGGCACCGTGCTCGGCTTGCTAATGATCATCTTTTCTTCACCTTTTATAGTGATGAGCTTCCCTTTAGTAATGTACTTGATCCTTTGATGCATGGTTGATGGAACTGTACTAGCTGCATAAATCTAAGGTCTTCCCAGAAGCATCGTATATGCCACGTCGATGTCCATGACCTGGAACTTGATGGTAAATAAATTCAGACCTATTTCCACTAGGAGTTCAATTTTTCCAATTACTTCCCTCCTTGTCCCATCGAAGGCTCTCAATACCATGTCATTATACTCAACACATGACTTCTTGACCAGTAAGTGCCCTAAGATGAATAAGGGCAGGACATTCAGGGCAGACCTTCCATCAATGAGTACTTTTGCAATCACATATCCATAGCATTTCAAAGTAATGTGGAGGGCATTGGGTGTTCTGGTTGGCACCAGGTGTATCTTGTCTTCAGAAAAGGTGATTAACGTACAGTTTTTTACCACATTTATCATGTTCACCACCTTTTTTGGGGTGATATCGTGTCATACATAGGCTTCATCCAACATGTTCTGTAACGCCTTTTAGTGAGCCTCTATGTTCATTATTAGGGTCAAGATAGAGATTTGGACCGGTGTTTTTCACAATTGATCGACCACATCATACTCGCTCTGCTTCATAATTTTTAAAAACTCCACCATTTCCTCTTGTCCTCCCTTCCTAGGGGCCTCCTTGAGGTTTGAGCTTTCCCCTAGTTCCAAGTTCGGATTCAGAGTTCCTTCTACATCTTGGGAGTATACTCGACTGCTGTGAGTAATTCTCCCTACAATTTCTGAATGACCTTTTTCCATCACTGGCATTTGTTCTGATGTCTCATTGTCATGAGCACATTCTATTTTTAGCCCGTTTGCTCTGATACAGAAATGAAGATCGCACATGGATAATGGCAGTTGGATTTTTGACAGGCACTGGTGTGGGTACGATGAGCAAGGATCCTTTCGTTGTACTTCACAGGTCACGATTACTTTGGACTGGGGTGAACTCCTTAACTTCGTAGATTGACTTATTAATCACTAGGAAGGAGTTCCTCGGCTTCATGGAGTCAAACGATCCCTTGGTCGCACCATCTTTCTTTGTGATGCACACATTCCGCTCAGTAGGTCATCAAGTTCTTTCAATGGTCAGAATTCTAAGTGTCATCATTCTCTACGCTAATTCCTTGAATTGCTCACAGTCTTCAATGTTGTGGCCCACTTCTCCCTCATGAAACTTGCAGTAACTGTTCTGCGACCTTCTGAGAATGTTCCACTCCCCATCCCGAGTAGAGGTATAGTCAGCGTCCTTCAAACTTTTATTTAGCTACCGTATTGTGCTTGATACATCTGTCAAGTTTTTCAAGCTGAGATTTTTCCCCATCTATCGTGGACACTTGCCTCCCTTTATTGTGATTTGGGAAGTAGCATTGGAGTCATACCATCTCAAGAATGGTGGCTGAAGTGGCTTAACAGGCTTAGGACCCATGAGCTTTTTGGCCACTAAGTCGTGGAAAAGCTCCGATCGACTGACATTGAAGTTAGGTAATGGCCTATCGTTGCGAGACTGTTGCATAGGCCTAAACCCTCTGTTTAGGGCCGTCATTTGTTGCTGTCCAAGATGGGATTGTGGCGTTGTTGGATAACTCATATGACTACTCATGGCTGGGCCTCGTGGTTGGTAAGACATAACTGGGTTTTTACAGTGAAATGGCGCTTGGGGATATTGATTATGCTTGGGGCGAGGGTGTTGGTATGTAGATGTGACTAACATCCCATTCCTTCTTCCGATTGCTTATAGGCCTCTGGTTTCTGTGGAGGTAACTTCAAACAACCCATTGCCTTTAGCATCTATTCTCTCCCCAACTGATGCGGAACCCCAAGGTTATGAAGAACCTGAAACTCCTAGAACACACACATTATGGCAAGAACATGAAATAGAATAAACCTTCAACCTATTGAACCCCCAAATGATAGATGCAAATGGAAATACAAATAATAGGTTGATTAGAAATAAGAATAAATTCACCTGAACTGATCACCTTGCTAACAATTAGTTCAGACAAGTTATCCTTTCCTTGAGAACTTTGGACAAGCCAAGAAGGAAACTAAAATGTTTCTTTGATAAAATGAAACTTATGTCTTACAAGGTTGAGACTTTTTATAAGCTTCAGACACCTTGTGAAACCCTAATTCGTAATGCTTCTTGGCCCTCAATAAGTTAGGTTAAATGAGGTCAAAATAATTTCAGACATTGAAAATAGAAGCCCCATACATAACCATATATACATCCTAGGCCCAATTTAGTTACGATGAGGTCCAAAATATTTATTTCAGTAACAACAATTCTGAAAGATATAATCCAAATGAATTGGGATGTCATTTGGGCAAGACATGACTCAGATGAATGAATTGGGGTTCCTTCTCCAAGCCCAAGCTGTTTAAGTGATTTTTTTCAGCATTCTTTTCCCACATAAATTTGAAGTGATTCCTTGAACTTCTTGACTCTCAGTCTTGTAATTGGACCCGGAGGAAAATTCAGATCGTCATTTAAACCACCGCGCCTCTTGTCATCTGTACTTTCATCATTCCCTCCTTCCTCAAAAATATTTGACCTCGAATCTGAATCAAAATCAAACAAAGAAAGATAGGAAACATTGAAAGTGGCACTCACATTATACTCATCTGGCAAATCTATTTTGTAAGCATTGTTATTGATCCGTTCCAGCACTTGAAATGGTCCATCACCCCATGCATTATGTTTTGATTTTCTTTGCTGTGGAAACCTTTACTTTTACAAGTGCACCCAAGCCCAATCTCCTGGTTGGAAAATAACTTGCTTTCGACCTTTATTGGCCCTTTGAGCATACATGCTGTTCCTCTTTTCAATCAAGTCATGTTATTCATGCATTGCTTTAACCATTTCAGCCTTCTTCTTTCTATCTAGATTAGTAATTTCACTCGAAGGCAAAGGCATCAAATCCAGTACAGTTAATGGGTTAATACCATATATAATTTCAAATAGTGAAAAACCTGTGGAAGAATGTACTGCTAGATTATATGTAAACTCAATAAATGGTAAGCAATCTTACTAAGTTTTAAAATTCTTCCCTACAATAGCACGCAGCATGGTTCCTAATGTCTTATTTACCACTTCAGTTTAGTCATCAGTTTGTGGGTGGCATGTAGTGGAGATTAAAAGCTTAGTACCTAGCTTCCCCCACAAAACTTTCCAAAAATGACTAAGGAACTTAGTATCCCTAAGAAACTATGGTTCTTGTTACACCATGGAGTCTAACCACTTTCTTGAAAAAAAGGTTAGCAATGTTTGTTGCATCATCTGTTTTATGGCAAGCAAGAAAATGAGTCATTTTACTAAATCTATCAACTACAACAAATATGTCGTCTTTACCCCTTCTAGTCCTAGGTAATCCCAAAACAAAATCCATTGATATGTCAGTCCAAGGTTCAGTAAGAATAGGCTAAGGTGTATACAAGCCTTGTGGCTTAACTTGTTTGCATGTGATACACTTGGCACAAACTCTTTCAACAACTTTTCTCATGTTTGGCCAATAAAAATGTTCAGTAAGCATGTCTAAAGTCTTTTGAACACCAAAATGTCCCATTAACCCACGACCATGTGATTCCATTACAAGCAATTCTCTAATAGAACACGTAGGATGCTTAGTTATTTATTTTTAAAGAGAATTCCCTCATACCTATAGAACTTGTTAAATGCAGCATGTTCGCAAGCTTGATACATATCACTAAAATCAGAATCATTGCAATACAATTTTTTCAAATGCTCAAATCCAAGTAGCTTAGAGGCTTAGAAATCAATCAAAGCATACCTTCTTGAAAGCGCATCGGCAACCACATTGTCCTTTCCTTGCTTGTATTTTATCACGTAGGGAAATGTTTCCAAATATTCCACCCATTTTGCATGCCTCTTGCTCAACTTTCCTTGACCCTTCAAGTATTTTAGTGATTGGTGATCACTATGGATGACAAATTCTTTAGGCAGCGAGTAATGTTCCTAAAGTCCAAGAGCTCTCACTGATGTGCTTCAAGGAAGTTCAGATCAAACAATCCCTAACACACAAGTAAATGAAACAGAAAAGATAGAACAACTAGCAATCTCGAATGATAAGTTTACACGTCATACTCAAGAATGCTAGGTCTGATTCGCCACACTCTAAAATAGAAGAGGGAGAGTAAGAAGAATCAGAGATAATTTCGCCATTATGTTTAGAAGTACTTAGATGAGAAATTCGCATATAGGAGGCTAAGCCAACTTTCAGAGCATTCAAAGTTCCATTTCTCATTGATAACTTCTATATTTGTAGCCAAGAACAACCCTCATGGCATAAGTATAAGGTTTATCTAATTCTTGCCTAATTTAGAAAAAACATGCATAGAAATACACATAATATAGACTTTTCATCTAATGTAGATCACCTAACTTATCTAACTTAAACTTTCAAAGAAATATAGCTCACCTAACTTAGATTATAACCAATACTTATTTCAACTTTCATCACATGCATAATTGACTTTTCACAATTTATTCATTATAGCATATGATCAAATTGGCCGACTTGAACTTGGGCTCCATATAGAAGTTGAGCTTGGATCCTAAATGGGTTGATTCCATTTTGAATTGCTGGACAACCATGGCCTGAATCTTCTTGGGCAAAGAGCGTGTAATCAGCCCAGATGATACTCCATGGCCTAAGTTAGCTTTTTGTTCAACTTGAGGCTCATCACTCACCAAGGCATAGAATTCTTTATCTTAAGTGGAGTAATTCAGAGTCAGGCCACTTTTCACTGAAATATGTGATGTGATGGTTTTCCTGCATCAAAACTACCCCTATACTAATCTCGGAAGCATCACATCAAAAATCAGACAGACAAAACAGGTGCAGAACATATTTTGTTCTTTAAAGTGTTAAATGCATCTTCTTCCTTCTTCCATTTAAATTTGACACCTTTTTTAACAATTTCATTTAGAGGGGCGGTGATAGTCAAAAAATTACGAATAAATCGCCTATAGAAACTTGCCAAACCATGGAAACTCTACTTCACTAACAAACTTAGGTATCAATTCGCGGATAACTTTCACCTTTTCAGAATCAAACTCAACTCCTTTTGAACTCACTATAAAACCTAAGAATGTAATTTTATTCACACAAAAAACACATTTTTTTAAGATTTGCATATAATTTCTCCTTCCTAAGCACATCCAAAAAGGTCCTAACATGTAGGGTATGACCATCTAAGCACTTGCTGTAGATCAAAATGTCATCAAAGTAGACAACAACAAATTTTTCAAGAAACTCTCGCAAGACATGATTTATTAGGCGCATGAATATACTAGGTGCATTAGATATCCCAAAAGGCATCACTAACCACTCATACAAGCCATATTTTGTCTTAAATGCAGTTTTCCATTCATCACCTTCTTTCATCCTAATCTGATGATAGCCACTTTTCAAATCAATTTTAGAGAAAACACATATACCGTGCAGTTTATCCAGCATAGCATCTAGTCTAGGAATAGGATGATGATATTTTACAATAATTTTGTTGATCGTCCTACAATCCACACACATCCTCCAAGTTCAATCTTTCTTAGGCACCAAGAGGACAGGAACAGCTCTTCCAAATTGCATTCAAAATTTTGGAATTCTTGTGGTTAACTCCAACATTCACTCATTAGAAGTCCTCAAAAGATGCTTTCACTTTTGACTTCTGTACAATACACTTAATACATTCAGACTTTTTTTTTTTTCTTTTTGAATTTTCGTTTTTCCCAAAGAAGATAAGAATACAGGACAAGATCAGATGCAAATTCTCTTATCAGCAAAGAGCGATAGTAGATTAACAAAATTTAATAGCTGAAAGATCAATCTGAGCAAGACATAATTAAAACAAAATGAGCAGACACTGATTCTTTCTTTCTTTTTGGTTCCACAAACACTCTAAGATGGGATCAAGAAAATAAGATTATAGAAGTAAAATCAGATGGAAATACACTGATGGACAGAAATTAGGAAGAGATGAAACAATCTGGGCAAGATTAACAAAGACCAAAATAGAATGAACAAAGATTGATAATTTTTATTTTTGAATTCTGAACAAGAAGGTTAAGAACAACAAACAAGAAGGATAAATAAGAATTTACCCCAATCCAAGCGCTGATACCCCAATCCAGTATTAGTGGCGGGCTGAGTAGAATCAGTGAACCCAACAGCCAGTTCCCCTCCTGGAAGGTCATAGATGAAAACGCACCCTGGTTCCAGTCCTGATACCCCTGTCCTTCTGCCCCTGAAGTCACGGGATTTGGTGGTTGACTTACTGCGGCAGGCCTCTGTGTCAGTTCTAGTACTTCGGTGGCAGAAGGACTACCCGAAAGTTACTCCTGGTATTTCAACACTTGTATTAGGCCGCCATGGTCCACATTATTTCTAATATTCTGCAGTAGCTTCATTGTTTCTAATATTTGAGACTGTATTGTACCCATTTGATCCTTCAAGGCTCCCACTTTGCTTCTAATCGTTGCCCAAACTCTGATCGGCTGTTTTCAGCAGCCATAGCGCTAACTCATGCCTGGATTAAACATGTTCTACTTAACGGCTGAGCTTGGTTAGACAAATTTTTTCCCCCTTGGGCAATATTGGCTTCTTACTTGTTTTGAAAATAAAAAAAAAATAACAGACCTTAATAATAACACAGTTACCTAACTTTATGATTTGTCAGTATATCGATTTGGCATAAAGGTACAAGAACTTCAAACCCTTGAATCTTTGAGGGTACGTATTGTATCACTCAATGAATCAAAGTTAACGGCTAATGAAAGGGATGTTTAACGTCCACATGTGCAAGTCTATTTTGCACCACACAACCTATTCATTTCTCGCATGATTAATGATATTCCACATATGCAGTAATGAATGAATTCGGTAGCCAAATGAAGAAACTGTACGTTTTACTAAAACAGAATGTTTGATTACATCACTTGATTTTGAAGTTATCAATAATGATCCAACCTACAAGTTTACAAAATAATAAAGTTGTCTCCATCTCTCATTCATGTAGAATTTCATCAATATCTTCAGATCTTCCATAAGGTTATGACACAAAGTGAAAAACTCAACTATAGCTGCGGGAATCTTTGTGGGATGGCGTGCCCTTCAACTTGTCTATATGCATAGGTGAATTCAGGAATGACATCATTGGTGAATAGAATCATCCTTCTGAAGCGCTCTAGCCACATTTCTTTCTGGATCACTTGCTCTTTATGGTGAGTCACCCACAATCGAGTCTTTTTCGCTGGATGGTTGAGCTGTTCAATTAAGTTTTGTACCGCTATCGCATTATTACTCTTAACACTGGTCACCTCCCTCGTCTTTTCTTCTAGCCATTTGACGAGTATATCAATTTCTTGTTGGAGGTCCTTAGGAGACTTTAGTTCTTCCACCCGCCTCATCATGGCGTCATTTTGTTTAACAGCCTTTAACAATCGGGTTTGATACTTGAGGACTTTCTTGTTGCTTTCTTCAGCCCATTTATGAATCCTCCTTACGGTGTTTTTTAATTTGTCATTTTCCTCCAATCTTTTCAACTCGATGTTTGTCTCTGACTCTCGTCTCCTTTTGCTCTCTCATCTTCTTGCGACTTGGCTAAGCTCTCCAGGTCCTTTTGCTTAATTCCTCTAGGTTTTGCAGCCCCGTCTTTTTACCTTCTAATTGCCTGTCTAGACATTTCTTAACCTCCTGTAGGTCGTTTCTCAATAAGGGGTTACAAGGTCCTAGGGGTGGATAGGTCCCATCGGGCTGTCCTTTGAGCCAAGTCTCATATCCTTCCGTGGTTGCTACAGCATGCTTTCCTAACTCGAACCTCCCCTTACACACTATGTGGCTCAATGCATCCTTTATCTTATGGATCATTTTCACCCTCAGCTGATCACCTTAATAGAAACTAACTCTTTGCACAGCCTCTTCAGACAGGATGTCCTGTTCGTATGCAAATTGGCAATGTGCGACTGCAGGGTTATAATTAATGCATCCTCGGGCACCCATAAGGGGTTAGGGAAATATATGTGGCAATAAATCATATCCTCACTTTTCCACCAAGAGAGCTTCCACCAGATGGTGGTATATTCAAGTTCTTCTGTTTTTTTGATCCACTTGTCGTGGTTCATTTTTGCTTGTAGTGGAATTGATCCTTCGCAACGAGGATAATTTTGAATCGGGTGATGGATGGTGTCAAATCTCGTACCGAGCTGATATTCTTTGCCATAAACATGATTGACCCACCATATATTCAACATCAGTAGACAACACTTCAACTTTCCTTTCTTTTCTCATTGGCAGAAACCTAGTGTCAGAAATGTTTCCGCTAAAGTACTGGTACTGGATTCACACGGTGATTTTCTACCATCCACAAGACACTTACTGCTGCCAGATCAACTACTCCCACTGCCGACGGGAATAATACTAACCCATATACAGCTAGGACAAGGACTCTCCTGAAAGCAACCTAATTCCCCTTCTTGGCTAATGTGTCCAACTTTTTTTTCTAAATATTGCCTGGAGAAATCCTCTGTTGCCCCAGAGCGGCATAACTATGCTTGTGTAGGTTCTTCCC
Organism: Delonix regia; assembly: GCA_037074485.1. Lineage (NCBI taxonomy): Eukaryota > Viridiplantae > Streptophyta > Magnoliopsida > Fabales > Fabaceae > Delonix > Delonix regia. Next base: position 14,193,400 of record CM073459.1, read on the forward strand.
CCAGAATTTGGGCTACCATGCGCTTGGAAGGGAGATATCTAGGGTACAAATAGGCGGGGTCGTCTCTGGTAACAAGCATTTTCATCAAGCCCCTATACTCTTCTAACGTGGGTGCAAGCTAGAAGGTTAGAAATGTAAAACATCTCAATGAATCGTCCCAACGTTGGGCTAAGGCTACAAGCGCATTGGGCTGGATAGGGACTGATAATAAATCCAATATGTCTCCATAATCCTTTTGAAAATGGCGGAGCTACTCCCCTCACCACTCATAATGATTAAACTCTCAATTGATTCAACTTCTACCTTCACTTTAACTCTCTTTCTAGTTGAGGCTATTCCTGTTGGACTTGTGTCTTGAGGTTGTGTAGCATCTAACAATCCTATCATATCTTTATGCCAATCAATGAAAATAACAATCGTGCTATAACAAGTCCATTAATTAGAAACAAAATGAAATGGAATCGCCAAGAGCCTTATTGATTCATCAGGAAGAATAGATGTAGCTCTCAACCTAAGGAGAAGTAGGTCCTCACGTGGGCAAGACTTAAATAAGTGAACCAGATAATCCATTGATATATTGTTTTCACAAAAATTATTGATTTTCAAAGGTTCCCAATTCCATTGATACACCATTAGGCCAAACTTTCCACACGGTCGAAGCTTTCAATTTTAGCTCATTGCATTTGACTAATAATGCATCGAATGGAGACCTTGTGACAATTAACCACATAAAAAAATATATAAAAAAAAGACATGTAATCATGCCATGAGTGATGTGACAACATGCAAGGTGAGAATGAAATTTGCCCCCTTGGTGTCCTAACTCAAGTTAACCCTAAGTGAGGAATGCTACTGTAATGATGTGAAACCCCAAGGTTATGAAGAACTTGAAACTCCTAGAACATACACTATGACAAGAACATGAAATGGAATGAATCCCTAACTTATTGAACCTCCAAATGACAGATGCAAATGGAAATACAAATAATAGGTTAATTAGAAACAATAATAAATTCACCTCAAGAGACCACCATGCTAAGAATTAATTCTTGTTGCAATAAAGGAAGACAAGCTATCCTCTCCTAGAGAACTCTTACCTCTTATTATATGAATTATCATTATGTTAATTTTAAATTTTCTTTAATTTATCATTTACTGAATATTAAATCAATTAAATATTGGTGATTAATAATTTGTTAAATATATTATATTAATGCATATTATATCAAATAACATTTAGTAAATATATATTTACTATTATACAAGAAATATATACAATATATATATTATATTAAGTGCAATTTAACAGCCCTAATGACAATCAACAAAAACCGTCATGAAGTTAAGGAATATAATATATGAAAATATATTTAGATATCATATATGAGTGGAAGAAATATATATTAAATATTAGTAAAAAATAAATATATTGAATCAGATATATAAAATATATATTAACCAATATTACTATATAATAATTGTGATATTAAATTTATAAATATTTAATATATATATTTATTGTTATATTTTATGAAAAATTATTATATTTTATATGTCTTCTAGGATAAATTTATATATAATATATATCCAATTAATATATTTAATTTATATTTTTCGTTATTTAGTTCTTATGTCATTGAATATATTCATTTATTATTTAATTACTAATGTATATTTAATTATTATATTTATTAAATTTTAAACATTTGAATATAAAAATAGAATTCAATATTCAATAGAAATAAAATATTCTAATAGCCTCAAGTTGTTGTTAGGGAATATTAATTATTATTAATTTTTTATTAATAATTATTAATATTAATATGTAATACTAATTCACTTATATTTATTTTTAATATTGATTTAGTTAATATACTAATTTAAACATTATAGACATTCAACTTAATAAATAATTTAATAAATATGTAGTTTAATAATTTAATGGAATAAATCAAAAATATATTTTTTATATATATATATATATATCTTTATTATACAGATCAATCCTATATATATTATTATTAGATTGACTAATGTACGTTATTAAACTCTCACTCTTGTACTTTGTAACTCCGCCACAATTGAATTGTGACAAATTAATTCCTCCCAAATTTAAATTTGTGCAAAATCAATTCCCCAATTTGTAGAAATAAGGGATTGATTTTGTATAAAATAAGATTATTGAAGGACTAATTCGTCACAATTTATTATAAGGGACCAAATTGTCACAAAATGTAAAAGGTGGAAAACCAATTTTGTACTTTTCTCCTATTATGTTAATTTTAAATTATTTTAATGTAAAATTTACTAACTATTAAATCTATTAAATATTGCTAATTAATAATTTGTTAAACATATATGATATTAATACATATTATGTTAAATATATATAATTTTTTAATATACATAAAATATATATTATGGTCAAAGAATGACCATCACTAGGACTTGTAGTCACGAGTTATTAATTCATATCATTATTATATTGATTATTACTATATTTATTATTATTATATAGACATTAGTACACAATTAAACAATCACTGTTACACTTTGTAAGTCCCCCATAATTTAATTTTGACAAATTAATTCCTCACAAATTTAAATTTATACATAATTAGTTGTTCCATTTGTAGTAACAAGAAACAAATTTTGTCTAAAATAAGATTTTTGATAGACTATCATAGTTTCTTGCGAGGGACCAAATTGTCACAAAGTGTAAAAGTGGAGGACCAATTTATTACTTCACTCTTATTATATGTATTATTATTATGTTAATTTCAATTTTTTAATTTATAATTTAATAAAAATTAAATTTATTAAATATTGTTGATTAATAATTTTTTAAATATATATTTTATTAATACATATTATATGGAGTAAAATTTATTAAATATAATTTACTAATATAATGAAATATATAGATTATATTAAGTAAAATTTCACAGCCCAAACAATGATCTTAAGTGACTGTTTTGAGGGCTTGTCGTCACGATGGTCAACAGGAATCGACATGAAGTCAAGAAATATAATATATAAAAATATATGTGGATATCATATATTAATACATGAAATATTTATAAAAAATATAAAATATATATTAACAGATATTATTATATAGTAATTGTGATATTAAATGTATAAATATTTAATATATATTATTGTTATATTTTTATGTGAATTTATTCTACTATATATTTCTTATATGTTAAATTTATATATAATATATATCCAAGTAATATATTTGATTTAATTTTTGATAATTTAAATATTATTGACATTGAATTTATTAAATTTATATTTTATTATTTTAATATAATAAATAAATAATTTATTAAATATATATCATTATTATACAGATTATTATTACTATATATGTTGTTATTATTATTATTATATAGACAAAAGTATGTAATTAAACAATCACTTTTGCACTTTGTTACTACCCCACAATTTAATTGTGACAAATTAATTTCTCATAAATTTTAATTTGTACATAATTAGTCACTCCATTTGTAGTAACGAGGAACATATTTTACATGAACAAGGATTTTTAAGGGACTAATTTATCACAATTACTTGTGATTGACCAAATTGTCATTAAATGTAAAGGTGGAGGACTATTTGGTATTTCCCTCTTACTATATGTATTATTATTATGTTAATTTATAATTTATTGAAAAGTAAATCTATTAAATATTACTGATTAATAAATTGATAAATATATGTTATTTTAATACATCTTATATTAAATATAATTTATTAAACATATATAATTTACTAATATACATAAAATATATAATATTAAGCATTATTTAACAGCTCTAACGATAGGCCGTAAGTCGCGATGTTCATCATTTGGGCATGCAGTCGCGATGGTCAATAATGGTCGTCCAGAAGTCATGGAACATAATCTATATTAACCGATATTATTATATAATAATTGAGATATTAAATATATATAAATATTTAGATATTTATTGTTAATTTTTTATGTAAATTTAATCTATTATATATCTCTTAAATGATAAATTTATATATAATATATATCCGATTAATATATTTAATTTATATTTTTTATTATTCAGTTATCAACTTAATGATTATATTTATTGATTATTACTATATTATTATTATATAAAGAAAAGTATGCAATTAAACCATAACTTTTGCATTTCGTGACTCCCCTACAATTTAACTATCACAAATTAATCCCTCTTAAATTTAAATTCATACAAAATTAGTCCCCCAATTCAAAGTGATGAGGAATTAATTTTGTATGAAATAAGATTTTTGCAAAACTAATTTGTCATTGTTTCTTGTAAGGAACCAAATTGTCACAAAGTGTAAAGGTGGATGGCCAATTTGACACTTCCCACTTATTACATGTATTATTATTATTTTAATTTATAATTTACTAAATATTAAATCTATAAAATATTGGTTATTAATAATTTGTTAAATATTGCCTATGACGATCAAAGAATAACCATCGCTAGGGCTTGTAGCCACGACGGTCAACACAGACCATCCTAAAGTCATGGAACATACTATATAACAATATATTTAGATATCATATATTAATATATGAAATATACATTAAATATTAGTAAAAAATATAAATATATTAAAACAAATATATAAAATATATATTAACCGATATTATTATATAATAATTAAGATACTGAATGCAGAAATATTTCATATATATTTATTGTGTAAATTAATTATATTAAATATGTCTTATATGGTAAATTTATATCCAATTAATATATTTAATTTATATCATTGATTTTTCAGTTTTTAACTTAATGAATATATTTATTTGTTATCTAATTAATAATGTGTATTTAATTATATACTATGAACATAAAAATAGAAGTTCAATATTCAATAGAAATAAAATATTCTAATATTCTCTAATTATTATTAACGAATGTTAACTATTGTTAACTTATTATTATTAATTATTAATATTAATTTATAATACTAATTTAATTGTATTAATTTTTAATATGTATTAAGTTATTATACTAATTTAACTATGAAAGACATTCAATTTAATAAATATATATTTCAATAATTTAATATAATAGATAACTTATTAAATATATATATATATATATATCATTATTATATAGATTATTACTATATATATATATATATTATTAATATTATATAGACAAAAGTTTACAATCAAAAAATCACTTTTGCACTTTAAGACTCCTCTGCAATTTAATTGTGACAAATTAGCTTTTAACAAATTAAAATTTATACAAAGTCCGTCACTCTATTTATAGAAATAAGGGATTGATTTTGCATGAAATATGATTTCTGCGGGACTAATTTGTCATAGTTCTTTGCGAGGGACTAAATTGTCACAAAATGTAAAGGTAGAGGACCAATTTGGTACTTCCCTATTATTATATGTATTTTTTTATGGTAGTTTTAAATTGTTTTTTGATTTATAATTTACTTATATTAAATCTATCGAATATTTCTGGTTAATAGTTTGTTAAATATATATAATTTACTAATATACATGAAATATACATATATATTTATATCTATTAATTTGTTATAATTTGTACAAAATTGTCACAAAGTGTACAGTTAAAAGACCAATTTGGTACTTTCCTCTTAATATATGTATTATTATTGTGTTAATTTTAAACTATTTATAATTTATAATTTACTAAATACTAAATAATTAAATATTACTGTTTAATAATTTGTTAAATATTTTTTATACTAAATATGATATATTAAATATAAATAGTTTACTAATTTGCATGAAATATATATATATATATATATATCTATATATATTATATTAAGTACATTTTGTCTTTACAACAGTCAAAGATTGACTGTCAATAGGGTTTGTCGTCATGATAGTCAACATTATTAAATATATGAAATATATATTAAATATTAGTAAAAATATAAATATTTAAAAACAAAGATACAAAATATGTATTGACCAATATTATTATATAACAGATATGATATTAAATATATAAAATACATATTTTCACTAATATAACTGGTTAATAATTTTTTAACTAAATATTTATTTATTATTTAATCACTAATGTATATTTAATTACTTAATTTATTTAATTATAAATAGATGAATAGAAAAAATAGAAATTCAATATTTAATAGAACTAAAATACTCTAATATTCTCTAATTATTATTATGGAATATTAATTATTTAATGATTAATTTATTATTAATTATTAATATCAATTTGTAAATTAATTTATAATATGAGTTTAATATTTTATCAATTTAAATATTTAAGAAATTGAACTTAATAAATAATATAATATAATGAATAAATAATTTATTAAATATATATCGTTATTGTATAGACAAAAGTATGTAATTAAATCCTCACTTTTGCACTTTGTGAGTCCCTCAAAATTTAATTGTGAGAAATTAGTTCCTTACAAATTTAAATTTGTACAAAACTAGTCATTCCATTTGTTGTACTAAGGGATTAATTTTACATTAAATAAAATTTTTGACCGACTAATTTAGCACAGTTCCTTGTGAGGGACCAAATTGTCACAATTTGTAAAGGTGTAGGACCAATTTAGTATTTCCCACTTATTGTATGCGTTATAATTTATGTTAATTTAAAATATTTTTTATTTATAGTTTAAAAATATTAAATTTATTATATATTGCTGATTAATAATTTATTAAATATATATAATGCTAACACATATTATATGAAACATAACTTATTAAATATATATAATTTACTAATATACATTATATATATATATATATATATATATATATATATATATTACACTAAGTATACTTTAACAGCCCTAACAAGGGTCATAAGTGATCATTGTTAGGATATGTCTTCATGACAATTAATAGGGACCATCATGAAGTTAAGGAATATAATATATAAAAATATATTTAAATATCATATATTAATATATGAAATATATATTAAATATTAGTAAAAATATATATATAAATATATTTAAATATATATATGTATATATAATATATTAGCTGATATTATTATATACTTTTTGTGATATTAAATATGTAAATATTTAATACATATTTATTGCAATATTTTTATAGAAATTTATTCATATTATATGTTTATTATATTTCATATTTCTTATATGATAAATTTGTATGTAATATATATCCAATTAATATATTTAACTTATATTTTTGTTTATTTAGTTCTTAATTTAATGAATATATTCATATATTATTTAATTACTAATGTATATTTAATTAATTTATTTATTAAATAAATAAATATGTCAATAGAAAAGTAGAAATTCAATATTCAACAAAAATAAAATACTTTAATATTCTCTAATTATTATCACGAAATATTAATTATTGTTATTGAATGTATTAGTTATTTAATGATTAATTTATTATTACATATTAATATTAATTTATAACACTAATTTAATTGCGTTAATTTCCTTTCTATCCTTAATGTCTGCCTCCGAGCCAATGCACATAAAATTGACAATCTCATTGAGATCTCCTACAAAGACCTTTAACCAAGCCAATGTCTAGTACATATCCACCTTCCTCTTATAAACTCTTACCAACTTTATACCTAAAACTGCTCTTGGACCTGCTCTATCAAGAAACTCATTTCTAAACCCAAGATTCCAATTAAAGAGTATGTCTACTCTTCCAACCTCAACCATCCTGCACCACTGGGCAATATGTCAAGCTTGAAATTCCTCGAGATTTTATTGATCATTGGAAATCCCAAGGTTACACCCATTTTCATGTTGGTGCCATCTGACTATGCATCACCTACCACGGTTGAAAAAGCCTTCCTGTGATTACCCATCTAGCCATCCTTGACATTATCTATTTCACCTACCAACAAGCCTTAATTGGTCCCACCTTAAAAGATAGACTATAGGTTCAAATCCAAATCACTAGTGCTGAGCAAGTTCCAGACTTCATCATGGCAACGCTCCACCACCATGGATGTTCCTACAACCATCCATATTCCAAAGCAAATTAATCGTGAAGATCTGCTCTAGCTTAAGCCGACAGAATGGATCACCAACTATGAACAGTGTCATGTTCACAGTAAATTTCTTGTTACTACTGAGCCTATGAAACTCATCTGCCTCCCTGCACGGCCAAGTCAAGACAGCCTTCAGGAAGCTTGAAGAATCCTTTCAGGCCCTATAGGTTCCTCCATTCTTACAACAAATCATGTCGATCACTCAGGACCTGATTCACAAGATTAAGAAGCGCACCATCCCTATTCATCATTTTCAAGACAAACTGCAAGTCCATCTATGTCTCCCACATCCATGATCATTTTATATGGTAAGTCACTCCTATAGTGACTTCAAGGAACTCTCTCATTCCTATGCCAGAAATACTCTTACAAAATATAAAAGATGGATGAAGCACTGAGCCCCAAAAAAGCAACAGTTTTTGGACGAAGAAGAGAAAAAGAAAATCAAGACCAACCATCCATCTTGCCATTTCAAATCCCACTGAAAGGACAGAGATCCTGACTGGAAGCCATGGACTATTCGAAACCCTGCTACAGCTCCTTGTAGAGAAGAAATCCTGATGAAGCATTTGAATGAAGTAGGCTGCTACCGTGAGCCACAAGAGACAGTTGCTAATGTGTCTTCTTATTTTGAAAAACCTCCACTAGCTTTCTGTAAACCAGAGCTTATGGGGTCTACACCAGCAAATCCCATACCTTGCATGATGTTCTCTCCACATTATCCGTCCTATGATGATATATGTCCACCTATGGAGAGGCACACTGATAATAATCGAGTTGTTACACGACTTTATATTATTTTTAACAAAGTCTCAGCCTTAGGCAATTATGAGCCAGTTCACTCTTCTAAAGAAGTACTCAATTGGCACACTAAAAATGCTGCAGCATATAATCAAGTCCTCAAAAATATAGATTCTAAGTTGACCACCATGACTGCTTCGCATCAACAAACACATTAGAGAGTAGATCAACTCTCCCTTCAGTTTGAGCAACCATGTTTAGAGACACAAGAAAAAATCTAGACACTAGATCTGAAACTCTGAAGTTTTATTTCCTATAATTACTTTCGCCCTGAGTTCAGTTAAAAAGAATATGAGATCTGCTACCTCAAAGATCAGCTTGCCCAAATTGAAGCAAATATGAAATCTAAGCAATCTGTCCATACTCCATCTGTATATGACCCATTCATTCCACCTCCAGTCTACCTGACTAGTTACATGCCAACTCTCCAATATTCCTCTTATCCTTCTGATTCTGATTATGCCAATCATTTTAAAATGACCCATCATATTTTTAGAAAAGCCAAACCTGGAACTCAACCTCCTCCGCCTATTAGATCTGCAAGACCACCACGTAGTCCTCCACATTTGCCCAAATCTTACGCTGCCACAACTTCATATACCAAACCTATTCCTTCTAAAAAAGTCTTTCCATCAAAGAACCTTTGCATACACCACCTCACACCTCACAACCACCTCCTGCTCCTTTAGAAGACCAAAACAAAAACAACCCCTTTTCCCACCAGATCCTCCTCTAGTTGCTATGGTTGAACCTTATGAGCAGTTCCCATTTGATCACTCATGTTCGAATTCTTGCTCTGAAGCTGATTCAGACACTCATGTGCCTATCACATATTCTGATGATTCCAGACATCTTGCTGACATTTCAGCCTTGTATATGGACAAACCCCATGACCACTGTGATGACGAACACGATGAATTAAAGAATATTAGAATATTTTACTTTTATTGAACACTAAATTTTTATATTTATATTCCTATGTTTATAATTAAATATTCAATAAATATATTCAGTAAAATCATAACGGGACAATCAGCAATATAAATTAATGCTTTAGTTGGATGTATATTTCATGCAAAATACTAAACTATTTATATTTAATAAATCATATTTAATGTAAAAAAATATTTAACAAATTATTAATAAAAAATATTTAATATATTTAATACTCAATATATTATAAATTAAAAATATTTTATAATTATCGTAATAATAATACATAAAACAAGAGGGAAGTACAAAATTAGTACTCTAGCTTTACACTTTGTGGCAAATTGGCCCACCGTAATGAACTGTAAGAAATTAGTCCCTCATTACTCCAATTGGAGCGACTGATTTCGCAGAATATTAAATTTGGGTGGGACTAATTTGTCACAATTAAATTCAGGATAGTCACAAAAAGCAAATGTGAGGTTTTAATTCCGTATTTTTGTCCATAAACTAATAATATAGTAATAGTCTGTATGACAATGATACATATTCGATAAATTATTTATACATTTATTTTATTAAATTATTATAAAATATATTAACTATATTCGATGACTATAATATTTAGATTAATAAAATTTCTTAATACATGTTATAGTGAAATTTACAAATTAATATTAATAATTAATAATAAATTAATCATGGAATGACTAATACATTCAATAATGGTAATTAATATTCTGCAATAATAATTAGAGAATATTAGAATACTTTATTATTACAGAATATTGAATTTCTATATTTATATTCTTATCTTTAGAATCAAATAATCATTAGATATATTCAATAAAATCATAACGGAATAATCAACAGTATAAATTAATACAATAGTTGGATGTATATTTCTTGCAAAATACTAAACTATTTATTAAAATAAATCATATATAATGCAATAAATATTTAACAAATTATTAATCAGCAATATTTAATATATTTAATACTCAATATATTATAAATTAAAAATAATTTATAATTATCTGAATAATAATATTACATAAAACAATAGGGATGTACAGAATTGGTACTCTAGCTTTACACTTTGTGGCAAATTGGCCCACCGCAATATATTGTGACAAATTAGTCCCTCATTACTCCATATGGAGGGACTGATTTAAAAAAAAATAAAATTCAGGAGGGACTAATACGTTACAATTAAATTTTGGGGAGTCACAAAGTGCAAATGTGAGGTTTTAATTCTGAACTTTTGTCTATAAACTAATAATATATATATAGTAATAGTCTGTCTGGTAATGATACATATTTGATAAATTATTTATATATATATTCTATTAAATTATTAAAATATATATTTATTAAATTCGATGATTATAATATTTAGATTAATAAAATTATATAATACACATTATAATGAAATTTACAGATTAAAATTAATAATTAATAGTAAATTAACCAATGAATAACTAATACATTCGATAACGGTAATTTATATTCTGCAGTAACAATTAAAGAATATTAGAATATTTTATTTTTATTGAATACTGAATTTCTATATTTATATTCTTATGTTTATAATTAAATGTTCATTAAATATATTGAATAAAATCATAACTGAATAATCAGCAATATAAATTAATACTTTAGTTGGATGTATATTTCATGCAAAATACTAAACTATTATCTTTAATAAATCATATTTAATGTAATAAATATTTAACAAATCATTAATCAGCAATATTTAATATATTTATTATGCAATATATTATTAATTAAATATAATTTATAATTATCGTAATAATAACAATACATAGAACAAGTGGGAAGTACAAAATTGGTACTCCATATTTACACTTTGAGACAATTTGGCCTATTGCAATGAACTGTGACAAATTAGTCCCTCATTACTACAATTAAAGAAGGGAATGATTTTGCTGGAAATGAAATTCAGGAGGAACTAATTCGTCACAATTAAATTTTGGAGATTTACAACGTGCAAATGTGAGGTCTTGATTTCGTTCTTTTGTCCATAAACTAATAATATATAAGTAATAATCTATCTAACAATGATGCAGGGCTTTTGTCAGAAACGTAAATTGCCCTGGATATGATACAAGACATTTGATAGAAATGTAAATTGCCTAGACATTATGCTGGACTTTTGACAGAAATGTAAATTGCCTGGATACGATGCAGGACTTTTGACAGAATTGTAGATTACCCTGGACACAATGCAGGGCTTTTGACAAAAATGTTGCCCTGGATACAATACAGGACTTTTGACAGAAATGTAAATTGTCTTGGACACAAAGCGGGACTTTTACATTGATTTGAAGAAAGATACTTACCTTGCATGGAACATGCTATCACGCAGTGCAACGCATGCCCCTATGTGAGATGCATACTGTTGTGCTCAGATTGTAGCATGATTCAGCTACTTGCTAAGCTTGTTATCTTTATGACCATAGTGTTCCTTAGAAGTGAAATAGAATCAAATTCTGATGAGCCTCAAGTTGAACAAGAGGCTAACTTAGGCCAAGGAGCTCCATCTGGGCCGATTACACGTTCTATGGCTAAGAAGATTCAGGCCATGGTTGTCCAACAATTCAAAATGGAATCAGCCCATTTAGGATCCAAGCCCAATTTCTATATGGAGCCCAAGTTTGAGTGGGCCAATTTGATCATGTGTTATATTGAATAAATTATAAAAAGTCAATTATGCATGTGATGAATGCATGTGATAAGTATTGGTTAAAGTCTAAGTTAGGTGAGCTATATTTCTTTGAAAGTCTAAGTTAGATAAGTTAGGTGATCTACATTAGATTGAAAGTCTATGTTAGGTGAATTTCTATGCATGTTTTTCCAAATTAGGTGAGAATTAGATAAATCTTGGACTTATGCCATGAGGGTTGTTCTTGGCTATAAATATGGAAGTTATCAATGAGAAATGCAACCTTGAATGCTCTGAAAATTGGCTTAGCCTCTTATATGCGAATTTCTTATCTAAGTTTCATAAACTTAGTGGCGAAATTATCCCCGATTCTTATCACTCTCCCTCTTCTATTCTAGAGTGTGGCGAATCAAAGCTAGTATTCTTGAGTGTGGCGTGCAAACTTATCATTCGAGATTGTTAGTTGTTCTATCTTTTCTTCTTTTTATTTACTTGTGTTCAGGGATTGTTCAATCTGAACTTCCTTGAAGCATATCAAATTCTGCTGAATTTTTGTCCTTGACATTTGAATCGTTATCTTGTGAACTTTCATGATGACTTTTCTTGAACATTAAAAATACCTGTGCCAAGGAGGGGTGTGACCCTTTTGGAAGCACCTTTTAGTCATCCATTAGATGTGATATAACACGTGTTTGTGCACTAAATGCATGGTGCATATGAATTCTGTACTTGGGGTAGATGCACGGGCGAGATATATGATGGACGTGGATAATCATGTATGTATGAGATATGCGAGTTTTTGAAGGATAATGAAAATTTTGTTCGCTTTGATATATTTCCAAAATAATGTTTATACCCTGGGAGTTAGAAATAAGAGAACGCTGCACAAGCATAGACTTTCTACCTTTTGCTTTGGAAACTAGAGGGGTGACATATTAAGTTATAGTTTATGCCGGTTGGAAAGAAAACCATAGTGCCGAGATCGAGAGAATTGTCTAACCAAGCTTCTTCTGTCATGATCTTTAATTTGTCGTTTCCACAGCTTATGGTCCGCATAACTTTATCTTTTCGAGCCAACATTGGGCAGGCTTAGTTTCCCTTCCTTACAGTAAACCAGGAGAAGTTGAAAATGCTTAAATCTCTTTTTACGAAGTAACCTGGTAACAAAAGCAGAAAGGTCTAGTCGTGTATATGTTTCACACTCTAAGCCTCATCCTAGTAATTGCGTGGAATCACTTTTAAAATCGTGGGTGTTTCCAAAATGTGTATCATTAGACAATATTTTGAATGACATTGTTCATCTGGATATTTATTTCACATATTGAATAAATGGAGCAATTATAAAAGTGATACGGTTATGTCGAAAGGAAAAGAGTAATTCTTAAATGATTAAGTGACTTTATTTTGTAGACAGATCACCTGGTTCTAAGGAAAGTAGGTGATAGATTGGATATAAATGGAAAGGAGAGCAAAAATGGCAACTAGGATGTCTTTGACCAGGTGGCACTGGTCGCTTGTGCTTAGTGTTGCCATTGGATACACATATTTTGAAACTGATTAATGAAGACAATCTCTAAATATCCTTCCAGGTAGATGATCTAGTCCTTGTGCAGCCTCACCTTGCTCATCATCTATTGCCCTAACTTTTGCTTAAACCGCCTTTTTAGGTTTTCGACTTAACGGGCCCTTATTGTGAAATTTTTTTTTTCTTTTTTCTTTGTTTTTTCGTCATTCCCATTTTAAGCAAACTATTTCTTTACTGCATCAGAGTTAACTGGTCTTCCAAACTCTCTTCCATCCATATCAGCAAGAACCAATGCACCTCTAAAGAATGCTCGTATTACCATATATAGACCTTCATATGAAGGTGCCCATTTGTCTCTCTATTATCCTCCTGATTTGGGAGGATCTTTTTCAGAACCAACTCTCCTGGCTCAAATTCCTTGGAATGAATCTTTTGATTGAAGACCCTTGCCATCCTTTTCGGGTAGAGTTGCCCATAGCTACCAGTTGCTTTTCTTTGGTCATATTCAGCCGCTCATATTATGTCCTTACCCACTCACTCTCCTCTAGGTTGGATTCTATCAACACTCAGAGAGAAGGGATCTCAACTTTAATTGGGGTGACTGCCTCCATGCTGTATACTAAAGAGTAAGGGGTTACCCCTGTCGATGTTTGTATTGTTGTGCGATACCCATGAAGAGTATAAGGGAGCATCTCATGCTAGTCTTTGTAAGTGACAATCATCTTGCTAATGATCTTTTTGATATTCTTTTTGTTGCTTTGACTGCCCCATTCATTTGTGGCCGATAGGGTGCAGAATTTGTGATGCTTAATCTTAAATTGTTCGCATAATTTCTTAATGTCAGTTCCATTCAGGTTGGGAGCATTATCAGTGATAATCCTTTTTGGTATACCATATCGACATATAATGTTCGATTTTAGAAATCAGATGAAGACCCTTTGGGTAATATTGGAGTACGAACTTGCCTTTATTTATTTTGTGAAGTAATCAATGGCTACTAAAATGAATCAGTGTCCATTAGACGCCTTTGGATTGATGGGGCCAATCACATCGATTCCTTACATCAAGAATGGCCAAGGTGCCACCAGGTCGTGTAGGGGTTGCAGTGGAGCATTGATCCTATTGGCATACGTCTGACACTTATGACATCTCTTCACGTAGTCAATGCATTCTTTCTCCATGGTTAACCCGAAGTACCCACACCTTTGAATTTGTCTAGTCATCGTATGGCCATTAGCATGGGTTCCGCACGTCCCCTCATAATCTCTGCCATTATCCTTTGTGCTTTTGATGTATCCACGCATCTGAACAGAGTATTATCCCACGACCTTTTATACAACATGTCTCCGCTAAGGAAGAAATTCATCGCCAATCAACGAATGGTCTTTTGGTCATTCTCACATCCCCCAGTCGGATATTGCTGATTCTAAACATAATTTTTTTTGTCATGGAACCACGATTGCCCATCACTTTCTGTCTCCACATTTAGACAGTAAGCTGTGGTGTCTCGGGTTTCCACCCGTACTAGTAACACGTTAACTCCACAGTCTAGCTTGATCATTGGCAAGGGTAGCCAACGCATCAGCAAATTGATTTTTATTATGGGTCAGATGTGTGAAGTTTAATTCTTCAAACTTTGACATCAATTCTGTTAGGTACTTTTGGTATGGGATCGGTTTGGGATCTTTGGTTTGTCATTCTACCTTTACCAAATAAATCACTAGGGCTGAATCTCAAAACACGTCAAGATCTTTGGAACCTAACTCTAAGGCAGCTTGCAAGCCATTGACACAAGCCTTATATTCTGCCACTTTATTCGTGTAGTTGAAACTGAGCCTAACCGCCACTGGATACTGTTTACCATGGGGCGATGTTATCACAGCCCCTAGTCTACTGCCATGTATATTAGTAGCCCCATCAAAATACATTATCCACTTGACCTCCTTTGGTTCCTCTTCTTCCACTGTCAGAATATCCTCATCTGGGAATTGGAAATCTAGCGGTTGGTATTCATTCAAGGGATTAGCCGCCAAATGCTCGGCTATAATCACCTGCCATTTTGAAACTCTTCCTGATACATGAGGACTTTCAAAAGTATATTTGATTGGATCTATTCTAGAGATGAGCCATGTGACATGGTATAACATGTACTGCCTCAATCTTTTTGTGGTCCACACGAGGCCGCAATAGGTCTTCTCAATTAATGGATACTGCGACTCGCATTCATTAAACTTTTTGCCTAGGTAATAAATTACTTGCTCTTTTCTCCCTGATTCGTCATCTTATCCTAACACAGCACCCATGGACCCTATTTGGATCGTCAAATAAAGGATAAGGGGCCACCTTGGCATAGGTGACACCAAGACTGGGGGATTAAAGAGATACTCCTTTATTTTGTAAACACCTGCTGGCAAGTCTCATTGATATGCTTCAAGGAAGTTCAAATTGAACAATCCCTGAACACAAGTAAATAAAAAGAAGAAAAGATAGAACAACTAACAATCTCGAATGATAAGTTTGCACGCCACACTCAAGAATACTAGCTTTGATTCGCCACACTCTAGAATAGAAGAGGGAGAGTGATAAGAATCGGGGATAATTTCGCCACTAAGTTTATGAAACTTAGATAAGAAATTCGAATATAAGAGGCTAAGCCAATTTTCAGAGTATTCAAGGTTGCATTTCTCATTGATAACTTCCATATTTATAGCCAAGAACAACCCTCATGGCATAAGTCCAAGATTTACCTAATTCTCACCTAATTTGGAAAAACATGCATAGAAATTCACCTAACATAGACTTTTCATCTAATGTAGATCACCTAACTTATCTAACTTAGACTTTCAAAGAAATATAGCTCACCTAACTTAGACTTTAACCAATACTTATTTTCAACTTTCATGCATTTATCACATGCATAATTGACTTTTCATAATTTAATCATTATGGCACATAATCAAATTGGCCCACTTGAATTTGGGCTCCATATAGAAATTGGGCTTGGATCCTAAATGGGCTGATTCCATTTTGAATTGTTGGACAACCATGGCCTGAATCTTCTTAGTCATAGAACGTGTAATTGGCCCAGATGGAGCTCCTTGGCCTAAGTTAGCCTCTTGTTCAACTTGAGGCTCATCACTCATTCCATTCTCCGGGTTAGTTCTTGCGCAATAATTAGAATATTGGTTCATAGGTGGCAGTTAAGTTTGCAATGAACATAGCTATGTAATTTATACGACCCAAGAACCCCTGAACTTCTGTTTCTATACTAGGGGGTGGTATGTCACGAATTGTCTTAATTTCATCAGGGTCCACTTCTATTCCCCGCATACTGACGATGAATCGTAAAAGCTTCCCTGACGTAGCCTTGAATACACACTTACTAGGATTTAACCAGAGTTTGTACTTTTGTAGTCTTTCAAAGAGCTTTCGCAATACAGTTACGTGACTTTCCCCTTCAGTTAATTAGCGACATGTCATCTACATATACCTCTATTTCTTTATGCATCATGTCGCGGAACAGGACTACCATCGCATGCTGATAGGTGACTTTGGTGTTTTTAAGCCCAAAGGGTCCTTGTAGCAAAAGGTTCCCCATTGAGTGATGGCGGTGGTCTTCTCTCTATCCTCGGGGTACATAGGGTTTTGATTACTGCCAGTGTACCCATCCATGAAGGAATACCTGAAGTTTTTTGCTGTATTACCGATCCAAACATCAATGTGAGGTAAAGGAAAGTCATCTTTTGGGCTAGCCCGATTTAAGTCCCAATAATCGATACACATCCTTACTTGTCCATCCTTCTTTGGCATGGGGATTATGTTCGCGACCTATTGGGGTATTTAGCAACTTCTAGGAAACCAGAATCCCATTGCTTCATTACTTCTTCTTCCTTGATTTTGAGGGACATCTCCAGGCTCATCCTCACATATGATACTCACAAATAGCATTGTAGTCATATCATCCTTGGAATGGTGGCTGAAGTGGCTTGTTAGGCTTAGGGCCCATGAGTTGTTTGGCCACCAAGTCATGGAAAAGCTCCAATCAACTGACATTGAACCTATCATTGCGAGACTGTTGCATAGGCCTAAACCCTCTGTTTTGGGCCGTCATTTGTTGTGGTCCAAGATGGGATTGTGGTGGTGTTGGATAACTCATGGCTGGGCCTCGAAGCTGGTAAGACATAGCTGGGTTTGGACCATGAAATGGCGCTAGGGGATATTGATTATGCGTGGGGCAAGGTGTTGGTATGTAGATGCGACTAACATCCCCTTCCTTCTTTCGATAGCTTATAGGCCTCCTGGTTTCTGTGGAGCTACCTTCAAACAACCCATCGCCATCAGTGTCTATTCTCTCCCCAGCTGATGTGGAACCCCAAGGTTATGAAAAACCTAAACACACTCTATGGCAAGAACATGAAATGGAATGAACCTCCAACCTATTGAACCCCCAAATGACAAATGAAAATAGAAACACAAATAATAGGTTGCTTAGAAATAAGAATAAATTCACCTGAAGAGATCACCTTGCTAAGAATTAATTCTTGTTGCAATAGAGGAAGACAAGCTATCCTCTCTTAGAGAACTCTGGTCGAGCCAAGAAAGAAACTAAAATGTTTTTTTTGATAGAATGAAACTTGATATCTTACATGGTTGACATTTAAACCTTTTTATAAGCATCAGACCCTTTGTAAAACCCTAATTCATAATGCTTCTTGGGCCCTCAATAAGTTAGGTTAAATGAGGCCAAAATAACTTCAAACACTAAAAATAGAAGTCTCATACATAACCATATACATCCTAGGCCCAACAATGAGGACCAAAATATTTATTTCAGTAACAACAATTCTGAAAGATATAATCCAAACGAATTGGGTCTTCATTTAGATTAGACATGACTAAGATGAATGAATTGGGGTTCCTTCTTCAAGCCCAAGCCATCTAAGTGATTTTCTTCAGCATTCTCTAAAAACCAAACCATGTAATTGGGCTCAGAGAAAAATTTAGATCATCATTCAAGCCGCCACGCCTCTTGTCGTCTGTGCTCACATCATTCCCTTCTTCCTAAAAAAGATTTGACCTTGAATTTGAATCAAATTAAACAGTGAAAGATCAGAAACATTGAAAGTGGTACTCACATTGTACTCACCTATCAAATCTATTTTGTAAGCATTGTTATTGATCCTTTCCAGCACTTGAAATGGTCCATCACCCCTTGCATTAAGTTTTGATTTTCTTTGCTGTGGAAACCTCTCCTTTCGCAACTACACCCGAACCCAATCTCCTGGTTGAAAAATAACTTCTTTTGACCCTTATTGGCCCTTTGAGCATACATACGGTTCATCTTTTCAATCAGGTCATGTGTTTTTTCATGCATTACTTTAACCATTTCAGCCTTCTTCTTTCTATCTAGATTAGTAATTTCACTCGAAAGACATCAAATCCAATACAGTTAATGGTTTAATACCATACACAATTTCAAATGGTCAAAAACCAGTGAAAAAATGTACAACTCGATTATATGCAAACTCAACAAATGGTAAGCAATCTTCCTAAGTTTTTAAATTCTTCTACACAATAGCATGCAACATGGTTCCTAATGTCCTATTTATCACTTCAGTTTGGCCATCAATCTTTGAGTGGCATGCAGTGGAGAAACTATGGTTCTTGTAACAACATGGAGTCTAACCACTTACCTGAAGAAAATGTCAGCAATGTTTGTTACATCATCTGTTTTATGGCAAGCAAGAAAATGAGTTATTTTTCTGAATCTATCAACTACAACAAATATACTATCTCTACCCCTTCTGGTCGTAGGTAGTCCCACAACAAAATCCATTGATAAGTCCAAGGTTCAGTAGGAACAGACAAAAATGTATACAAGCCATGTGGCATAAACTTAGACTTAACTTGTTTGCATGTAATACACTTGGCACAAACTCTTTCAACAACTTTTCACTTGTTTGGCCAATAAAAATATTCAGTAATCTTGTCTAAAGTCTTTTGAACACCAAAATGTCCCATTAATCCACCACCATGTGATTCCCTTTCAAGCAATTCTCTAATAGAACACATAGGAATGCATAGTTGTTTATAGAACTTGTTAAATGCAGCATGTTCGCAAGCATGATAATATCACCAAAATCAGAATCCTTGAATTACAATTCTTTCAAATGCTCAAATCCAAGTAGCTTAGAGCAAACATAGAAATCAAAACATACCTTCTTGAAAGCGCATCGACAACCACATTGTCTTTTTCCTTGCTTGTATTTTATCACGTAGGGAAATGTTTCCAGATATTCCATCCACTTTGCATGCTTCTTGTTCAACTTTCCTTGCACCTTCAAGTATTTTAGTGATTGGTGATCACCATGGATGACAAATTCTTTAGGCAGCGAGTAATGTTCCCAAAGTCCAAGAGCCCTCACTGATGTGCTTCAAGGAAGTTCAGATCAAACAATCCCCAAACACAAGTAAATAAAAAAGAAAAGATAGAATAACTAGCAATCTCAAATGATAAATTTGCATGCCACACTTAAGAATACTAGGTTTGACTCGCCACACTCTGAAAGAGAAGAGGGAAAGTGATAAGAATTAGAGATAATTTCACCGCTAAGTTTAGACGAACTTAGATGAGAAATTCACATATAGGAGGCTAAGCCAACTTTAAGAGTATTCAAGGTTCCATTTTTCATTGATAACTTCCATATTTATAGCCAAGAACAATCCTCATGACATAAGTATTAGATTTATCTAATTCTCACCTAATTTGGAAAAATATGCATAAAAATACTCCTAATATAGACTTTTCATCTAATGTAGATCACCTAATTTATCTAACTTAGACTTTCAAAGAAATATATAGCTCACCTAACTTAAACTTTAACCAATACTTATTTCAACTTTCATCACATGCATTCATCACATGCATAATTGACTTTTCACAATTTATTCATTATAGCACATAATCAAATTCATCCACTCAAACTTGGGCTTCATATAGAAATTGGACTTGGATCCTAAATGAACTGATTCTATTTTGAATTACTGGACAACCATGGCCCAAATCTTCTTGGGCATAGAACGTGTAATCAGCCCAGATGGAGCTCCTTGGCCTAAGTTAGCCTCTTGTTCAACTTGAGGCTCATCACTCACCAAGGCATAGAATGCTTTATCATAAGTGGAGTAATTCAGAGTAAAGCCACTTAACTTTTCATTGAAATATGCAATGGGTTGGTTTTTCTACATCAAAACAGCCCCTATACCAATCCCAGAAGCATCACATTCAATCTCAAAGGTTTTACAAAATCAGGCAGACGCCAAACAGGAGCAGAACATAAATGCATCTTCTTGTTCCTTCCTCCATTTGAATCTGACACTTTTTTTAACAATTTCATTTAGAGGGGTGGTGATAGTCGAAAAATTACGAATAAGTCGCCTATAGAAACTTGGCAAACTATGGAAACTCCTAACCTCACTAACAGACTTTGGTATTGCCCATTTGTGGATAACTTTCACCTTTTCAGAATCAACCTCAACTCCTTTTGAACTCACTACAAAACCTAAGAATGTAACTTTATTCACACAAAAAATACTTTTTCTTAAGATTTGCATATAATTTCCCCTTCCTAAGCACATTCAAAATGGTCCTAACATGCAGGGTATGATCATCTAAGCACTTGCTGTAGATCAAAATGTCATCGAAGTAGACAACAACAAATTTTCTAAAAAACTCTCGCAAGACATGATTCAGTAAGCACATGAATGTACTAGATGCATTAGATAACCTAAAAGGCATCACTAACCACTCATACAAGCCATATTTTGTCTTAAATGCAGTTTTCCAATCATCACCATCTTTCATCATAATATGATGATAGCTACTTTTCAAATTAATTTTAAAGAAAACACATGCACCATGCAATTCATCCAGCATATCATCTAGTCTAGGAATAGGATGACGATACTTTACAGTGATTTTATTGACCGCCCTACAATCCATACACATCTTCCAAGTTCCATCTTTCTTAGGCACCAAGAGGACAGGAGCAGTACATGAGCTTATACTTTCCCTCACGTACCCTTTTGCTAGCAACTCATCTACTTGACTTTGGAACTCCTTTGGTTTTCTCAAGATTGCTTCAATAAGTTGGTCTGTTAGGAATCGATGCCCCGGGGATGAAATCAATGTGATGTTCAATCCCTTTAAATAGTGGTAACCCATGAGATTCCTCTTTAGAAAACACATTATCATACTCCTGTAACAAACTTATAAACACATCAGATAAATTTGAATCAAGGTTAGTATTAGTGAACACAGTTTCTTTGAATCGTATCAGGATTAAAGCTCTTTTGCCTATGTATGCACTTTTTAATTCTCTTTCTTTTGCATAATAACAACGTTTTTCACACCTCTTCCTCACTTTTTTCCTTCTTTTTTTGTTTTTTAATCACTAGCTTCTTCTCGCCTGAACTTCTCACTTTCTTTTCCTCACTCTTGCGGTCACTCACCATTGGGCCATTTTCTTTATTCTTTAAGTTCCTGGCCTCTTTTCTCACTTTTCTTTTGAAACCCTCACAATCCTTTCCTTCATTTATTAAAGATCGTGTTTTGAGCTGGTGTAAATTTCAGATGGTGTCATCGCAGCAAGTATAATCTTACCGCCATTCATGTCAAACGTATACCTATTTGCGAATCTATCATGAATTGCCCTTCTATCAAATTGCCAAGGCCTGCCTAATAAAATATGTCCAACTTGCATAGGCACCACATCTCACCTCACTTCATCAATATATTTGCAAACGAAAAAAGGCGCACCAACTTGCTTAGTCACTTTGCACTCTCCACTATCATTCAACCACTGGAGCCTATACGGTTTGGGGTAGTTTTCACACTCTATCCCCAACTTCTCAACCAAGTATGTACTAGCCACATTAGTACAACTACCACCACCTATGATCATGCTACAGACTTTCTCGCTTACCAAGCACATGATATGAAATATATTTTCTCTTTGTTCTAAGCTTTCTTCTTTAACAAACAAATTTAATGCACGCCTAGTCACTAAAGATTCTCCTTGCACGGCATATTCAATATCCTCATCAACATCTGAACATTCATCTATAGATGGCATACTCAAGTTATCATCAGGATCACTATCATGCTCAGATTCAGGAACAATTTCATTTCCTCTAATAAGCAGTCTTTCGATTAGGGAAATCAGATGCGTAATGACCACGTTCTTGGCACTTAAAACACTTAATATTTCTATGTATAGAAGGTAGATTTGAAGTACCTTTTTTATTCGAACTACTGTTCACCTTGCCCTTGTCTAGGTCATTGGCCTCCACTTTTGAATCCAAACTTGGTCCTTTCCTTTTGTTGTCATCATTACTCCATTTTGAGCTCCATTTATTGCTAGAATTTGGAAATGATCTTGCTGAATTCTACTGTTTTTGTTGCCTATTCACTTGCATGGCTAGGCTGACTAGATCTTCCATCTCTCTACATAAGGGTGCAAATCTACCATATCAGCAATGTCTTTATTCAAACCAGCAAGAAATCTACACATTGTTACTTCTTCATCCTCCTCAATAATGCTTTTACCATCAGCATCTCCATCTCCTTGTGGTAATCTTCAACCGACTTTGATCCTTGAATAAGCCTTTGTAGCTTCTGATGTGTTTCTCTATAGTAATAAGAAGGAACAAAATGCTTTCTCATCACTCTCTTCATCTCAGCCCAAGTCTTAGTCGGATCCTCACTATTTCTCCTTCTAGACTTCACAAGTTCACCCCACTGAATTAAAGCATAATCTGAAAATTCAACTGCAGCCAATCTAACCTTCTTCTCCTTTGAATAATTGTAACATGCAAATAACATCTTAACCTTTCTCTCCCATTCAAGATAAGTTTCAGCATCATTCGTACCTTTAAATGGAGGAATGCTTATCGTGATAGCATTGAGATTGCTATTATTTCTTTCAATTCGTACCTCCCTTCTTCTAGTTCTCAGAGTTTGCATCATAACAATTAGATTCTCCTCCAACAATTGGAGGCCTTCAGGTAGGTCTTGACATGATGATTCTAAATTATCCAACCTCATGTTTAAAGACATGAACTGGTCTTGTATACCATTCATAAATAGCTTCATATCAACTTCATTACTTTCACCATAACTACTCATGATTCTCAATCTAAAAAAGAACTTAAAAAAAATGAAATAGAATAATCGGTAAGCAACTCATTCCTCACATGTTTACACTCTGGTGTTTAATTCACCCGTGTTTCAATTCTGGCATTTACCACGCTTAAAACTCACCAAGCTTGTTGTCCTCAATTATGCTTCAAAATATATTTTTACACAAGATAGACCACTTTTGCAAATTAATTGAATGGAAGGAAATTTAAGGACCAGAAGATAGGGGAATGATATAAGAATGACAAAAAATTCAAGCTGTAGAAGGTATGTGAAAGGAAAATGAAGATTGACTAATGGCAACTTACAAAGCCTGAAAATACACAGTACCCTTAACCATTTTTTTTTCTCTTCTCAATAATGCATCCTCTCTCCCAAACTTTATTTTTTTTTGTTTGAACTTCGGATTTTTTTTTTTTAAAAAAAAAAACGAATCAGTAACCCTAATTTCTCTTGGTTTCCTATGTCAGACAGCTCTTCCAAGTTGCATTCAAAATTTTGGGATTCTTGTGGTAGGCTACAAACTTCAATATTCACTCATTAGAAGTCCTCAAAAGATGCTTTCACTTTTGACTACTGTACAATACACTTAATACTTTCAGACTTTTTTTTTTCTTTTTGAATTTTCGTTTTTCCCAAGAAGATAAGAATACTGGACAAGATCAGATGCAAATTCTCTTATGAACAAAGAGCGATAGTGGGTGAACAAAATTTAATAGCTGAAGGATTAATCTGGGCAAGACATAATTAAAACAAAATGTGCAGACACTGATTCTTTTTTTTTTTTTTTTGGCTGCACAAGCTCTCTAAGATGGGATCAACAAAATAAGATTATAGAAGCAAAGTCAGATGGAAATACACTGATGGACAGAAATTAGTAACAAATGAAACAATCTGGGCAAGATTAACAAAGACCAAAATAGAATGAACAAATATTGATATTTTTTTTTTTTTAATTATGAACAAGAAGGTTAAGAACAACAAAGAAGAAGGATAAATGAGAATTTACCCTCAGTCCAAGCTTTGATACCAAATGATGTGGAACCCCAAGGTTATGAAGAACCTAAAACTCCTAGAACTCACACTATGGCAAGAACATGAAATGGAATGAACCCCCAAATAACAGATGCAAATGGAAACACAAATAATAGGTTGATTAGAAACAATAATAAATTCACCTCAAGAGATCACCTTGCTAAGAATTAATTCTTGTTGCGACAGAGGAAGACAAGCTATCATCTCCTAGAGAAATTTGGCCGAGCCAAGAAGGAAATTAAAATGTTTTTTTGATATAATGAAACTTGATGTCTTACAAGGTTGAGCCTTAAGCCTTTTTTCTAAGCTTCATACCCCTTGTGAAACCCTAATTCGTAATGCTTCTTGGGCCCTCAATAATTTAGGTTAAATGAGGTCAAAATAACTTCAGACATTGAAAATGGAAGTCCCATACATAAACCATATACATCCTAGGCCCAATTTAGTTACAATGTGGTCCAAAATATTTATTTCAGTAATAACAATTCAGAAAGATCTAACCCAAACGAATTCGGCCTTCATTTGAGCTAGACATGACTCAGATGAATGAATTAGGGTTCATTTTCTAAGCCCAAGCCGTCTAAGTGATTTTCTTCAGCATTCTCTAAAACCTTTCCTACATAAATTTGTAATGATTCCTTGAACTTCTTAGCTCTCAGTCTTGTAATTGGGCTTGGAGGAATTCAGATTGTCTTTTAAATTGTCTCACCTTTTGTCATCTGTGCTCACGTCACCAACCTGGATAAGGTCGGCAAATTCATTCACATGGGTCCCTAGCATTTTCTTATGATACGGGTCCCCCAGGGTACGAATAAAATAAGAACATAATTCCAAGTCCAGAAGTGACAACTGAACCTCAGCTGCTATGGCTCTCCCCCTTTGAACGTATTCTTTAAAGGTCTCCATTGCTGTGTTCAGGTTGAACTTGTATTGCCTCATGAATGCATCAGCAAGATATCTCAACCTCTTTAGTTTAAAGTGATCTAGTTTCGTGAACTAATGCAATGCTGTGCTGGTCAGGCTCACGTGGAAGAAGTTTATAAGGAATCTTTCATCCCTAGGCCATACCAACATTTTGGCGCAGTATGACTTTAGATGATAATGTGGATCACCACTACCATCATATTTGGTGAACTCATGCACTTTAAATTTTTTAGGGATAGGTGCCTCCGGGGCTAAACATAACTCCTCCAATTCGATAGATTTCCAGTTAGTCGGCCCTTGTAGAGCCTACGCTTGTCCTTAACCTCTACTATATCTTCTCATCGTCCTCTTTCACCTTGAAGCCAGTATTAGTGGCGGGCTGAGTAAGACCGGTGAACCCAATAGCCAGTTCCCCTCCTAGAAGGTCATAGGTGAAAACACCCTCCAGTTCCAGTCCTGATACCCCTGTCCGTCTGCCCTTGAAGTCGAGGGATTTGGTGGTCAACTTACTGCGGCAGGCCTCTGTGTCAGTTCTGGTACTCCAATGGCAGAGGGACTACCCGAAGTTACTCCTGGTATTTCAACACTTGTATTAGGGCGCCATGGTCTACATTAGTGGAGTTTGGCGAAATGTTATTCACAGCCACACTTAAGCTCATATTCTGCAATTGCTTCATCATTTCTAACATTTGAGACTGTATTGTACCCATTTAATCCTTCAAGACTCCCACTTCAGCTTCTAACCATTGCTCAGACTTTGATCAGTTGTTTTTGGCAGCCATAGCTCTAACTCGTGCCCAGGTTAAATACGTTCTGCTTAACGACTGAGCTTGGTTAGATGAATTTTTCCCCTCTCAGGCAATATTGGCTTCTTACCTATTTTGATAAAAAAAAAAATAACAGACCTTAATAATAAAACAGTTACCTAGATTTACGGTTTGTCAGTATGTCAACCTGGCATAAAGGTACAAAAACCTCAGACCCTTGAATCTTTAAGGGTAGGTATTGTATCATTCAATGAATCAAAGTTAACAGCTAACACAAGGGACATTTAATGTCCACATGCGCAGGTTTATTTTGCACCACACAACCTATTCATTTCTAGCATGATTTATGATATTCCATATATGTAGTAATGAACGTATTCGATAGCCAGAAAAAGAAACTGTGTGTTAAACTAAAACATAATGTTTGATTACATCACTTGATTTTGAAGTTATACATCAATAATGACCCAGCATACAAGTTTACAAAATATTGAAGTTGTCTCCATCTCTCATTTATCTAGAATTTCATCAACATCTTCAGATCTTCCATAAGGTTATGACACAAAGTGAGAAACTCAACTATAGCTGCAGGAGTCTTCGCGGGGATGGCGTGCCCTTCAGCTTGTCTATATGCATAGGTGAATTCAGGATTGACATCATTGGCGAATAGAATCATCCTGAAGCTCTCTAGCCCCATTTTTTTCTCGATCACTTGCTCTTCATGGCGAGTCACCCACAATTGAGCCTTTTTAGCTTGATGGTTGAGTTGTTCAATTAAGTTTTGTACTGCTATCGCATTATTACTCTTGACACTGGTCACCTCCCTCGTCTTTTCTTCTAGCCGTTTGACGAGCATATTAATTTCTCGTTGGCGGTCATTAGCAGACTTGAATTCTGCTACCCACCTCATCATGGCGTCATTTTCTTCAACAGCCTTTAACGATTGAGTTTGATACTTAAGGAACTTCTTGTTGCTTTCTTCAGCCCGATTTTGAATCCTCCTGACGGTGTTTTTTAATTTGTCTTTTTCCTCCTTCAATCTTTTCAACTTGATGTTTGTCTTTGACTCTCATCTCTTTTTTGCTCTCTCATCTTCTCACGACTTGGCTAAAGCTCTCTAAGTGTCTTTTGCTTAATTCCTCTAGGTTTTACAGCTCTGCCTTTTTACCTTCTAATTGCTTGTCTAATTGCCTGACGATCCCATCATATCTTTATGCCAATCAATGAAAATGACAACTCGTTCAGTAACAAGTCCATTGATTGGAAACAAAATGAAATGGGCACATAATCAATAGATTACTTGACACTTTATTCACTATTAATTGCCAAGAGCCTTATTGATTCATTGGGAAGAATAGATGTAACTCTCAATCCAAGGAGAAGTTAGTCATCACGTGGGTAAGGCTTAAATAAGTGAACCAGATAATCCATTGATATATTGTTTTCACAAAAATTATTGATTTTCAAAGGTTCCCAACTCCATTGATACACCATTAGGCCAAACTTCCCACACAGCCGAAGCTTTCAATTTTAGCTCATTGCATTTGGCTAATGATGCATTGAATGGAGACGCTGTGACAATTAACCACACAAAAAAATTTTTAAAAAAATGTAATCATGCCATGAATGATGTGACAACATGCAAGGTGAGAATGAAATATGCCCCCTTGGTGTCCTAACTCAGGTTAACCTTAAGTGAGGGAATGGTACCCTAATGATGCGGAACCTCAAGGTTATGAAGAACCTAAAACTCCTAGAACACATACTATGGCAAGAAAATGAAATGGAATGAATCCTCAACCTATTGAACCCCCAAATGACCGATGCAAATGGAAACACAAATAATAGGTTGATTAGAAACAATAATAAATTCACCTCAAGAGATCACCTTATTAAGAATTAATTCTTGTTACAACAGAGGAAGATAAGCCATCCTCTCCTAGAGAACTCTAGCCAAGCCAAGAAGGAAATTAAAATGTTTCTTTGATAAAATAAAACTTGATGTCTTACAAGGTTGAGACTTAAAGCCTTTTTATAAGCTTCATACCCCTTGTGAAACCTAATTCGTAATACTTCTTGGGCCCTCAATAAGTTAGGTTAAATGACGCCAAAATAACTTCAGACATTGGAAATAGAAGCCCCATACATAACCATATACATCCTAGGCCTAATTTAGTTACAATGAGGTCCACAATATTTATTTCAGTAACAACAGTTCTAAAAGATATAACCTAAAAGAATTGGGCCTTCATTTGGGCTGGACATGACTCAGATGAATGAATTGGGGTTCCTTTTCCAAGCCCAAGCCGTCTTAGTGATTTTCTTCAGCATTCTCTAAAGCCTTTCTCACATAAATTTGTAGTGATTTCTTGAACTTCTTGGCTCTCAGTCTTGTAATTGGGCCCGGAGGAAAATTCAAATCGTCATTCAAGCCGCCGTGCCACTTGTCATCTGTATTCACATCACCTAAAGACAATAGGACCTAAAAAAGTTGTTTATTAAGTTCAGTCTATTAATGTGCACAATTCAGAGGGTAGTTTTAACATCTTAAAGAATTACTGGTTCCCAAATTGCCCCCACTCAAAAGAATGAGGATATTACGATATAAATTAGACTAAAAGAGGACAGAATCCCACTCCAGTCAAATCCACATAACGAGGCACAACCTGGACAAGGTCTTCATAGTAAACTCTCGAAGTGAGAAGCTTCACAGGAAAACTAGTATAAACTTCTACTAACCTAAGGCAATCGAAGATCCAGGTATAGAGCCCAAAAGGTGTGTGAGGTACAATGTTAATGTGTTTAGTGAGTGAGGGGAGCATACAAACCTTTGAACCTATACCCAACCCTCATCTGTCAAACAAATAAACTGCAAGAGAGTCCAAGAATTGACAATAGAGATTAGAAGTCATCTACCCTATGGTTTTATTCCACATGTTATCTATCCTAGCACATGCATTAGAAATAAAAGAACACAGTTATATGGCAAATGAGAAATTATAAGCATGTTACATGACTAAAAAGGAAGATATATAGGAACATATAAGCATATCAAACGACAACATAAGAAAAATAAACAAGAAAACAATGAAGCAAAATAAACATTTTTAACAAACAAAACACGACAAGGGTAATCAAGATAAAAAAAAACTCATATTATTTCAACTGACTAAATAAACAGGTTTGACTCTCGAACTCCACAGTAAAGTTGCCAAACTGTCGTAACTGACCTTTCAGCAGAATAGGTAAAAAGTTGTTTAAGTTGATTCCTAAAATGAATCTTGAAAACTAATTTATTGGGAGTCGCCACCAAAATTTTTAAGGGAAAACATTGGAAAACCAATTTAAAACAAAAAGTAAAGGCAAAACAATCTGCGAAATTAGATATGGGTTTAGGAGTCTATTTTAGTATTAGGAATGTGTTAGACACCCCACAACACCCGTTCATAAGGACAGTTACCATAAACTAGTTAGTTGAAATAGAATATGGTTTTAAATTTATCTCAATTACCCTTTATTGACATACGTGCCCGTTAAATAGAGAAGCCAAAAATGACAATAATGGAAACAAATGGATAGATGTTTACAAAAAGCAGACTTGACCCAGGATGAAAACTTAGAGCCTACGTACCCTGTGATAGGGATCAAAGTCTACAAAGTTCGACTAAAAAACAATGTATTTCGGTTGATGATTTGTGATTTTTGTGATCACAACAAGAGAGTTCAAACTAAACAGATTTTCGTA
The DNA here is from genome assembly GCA_037074485.1 of Delonix regia. Classification (NCBI taxonomy): domain Eukaryota; kingdom Viridiplantae; phylum Streptophyta; class Magnoliopsida; order Fabales; family Fabaceae; genus Delonix; species Delonix regia. The sequence continues at coordinate 14,224,056 of CM073459.1, forward strand.
AACAAAACAGGAATGAAATTTGATTTATGTGTTTTAATTTACAACAACCTCATTAATCTAGCTCTCTTGATCTCCTTGTTTTTCCTCTTTTTAATTTTTGTTTATTTTAGGAATTTTAACCTTTATTTTTGAAATTTAAATGAAATGACAATGGAAAAAGATTTTACAATTTTTGGGAGTTTATATTGTCTGGAATTGAAGTGAAATTATATAGAATTTTATTTTGAATTTCTGAATTTATTTTTTTTTTGAATTTTTAAAATTAAAATTTATTGTCGAAATTGGAATGAAATTACAATGGAAAACCACTTTTTGGGATTTTTCAATTTATATTTTTTTTTTTGGTTTTTATTTTAATTTTGAAAATGAGATCCTAACGAAGAAAGCATTTCTTAGGATTTTTATTATGAATAATAGGTAAAATAAACTCCTCTTTATATATATATATATATATATATATATATTTATCCTTATATTTGTTTTTAGAATAGGCATTAAATTTCAAAGCCTGAGGAGATTAAGGATCCCACATGGTCTCTACTACTTTATTCACAAGCACTTGAGGAGATTTAGGATCTCACTCAATGATTGTTAAAGCAAGATGATTAATAGAACTCTCACGTGGCCTTGTGAAAAAAAATTAGGACAAGATAATAATACTAACGGTGATAAAAATAAAACAAAAATAAAAACAACTAAAAGGTAATAAATACTAAATAAATATTAAAGGAACACACCCCGAGAAATGAAAGAGCAGTCACCTCCTATGCATTCATATACTCCAATATATCTATGTATATACACACATAAAAAAAAAATGATAACGTGAAAAAAAAAAAAAAGGAGGTACATCAAAGAAGGAAAACACCCCTATCTAACGACCATGCATGCACCCATATAATATATTCATATATCTATATATGCACACACACACATATATATCTTCATACATCTATATAACATATATATAAACACACACACACACACATCTATATATATATATATATATATATATATAACAATGGAAGGAGAGAAAATAACATCAGGAAGGACAAAGAACCCCCACGCCACATGCATGCACTCACATGGGTATTCATATATCTATATATATATCTATATATGCACATATATATATATATATACACATATGTAGATATATATAAATATAACAATAGAAGAAAAGAAAAACATAAGTAAGAGGAAAAAGCCTACATGCCACATGCATATATTCATATATCTATATCCATATACACACACCTATATATATATATATATATATATATATATAATGATGGAGGGAGGGAGAAAAATGCCTCAGGAAAGACCAAGAACCCCCCATGTCACATGCATACACTCATATGGGTATTCACATATATATATGTATATCCATCCATATACACACACCCATATATATATATATATGACCATGATGAGGGAAGAGAAAATGCACCAGCTTTTAACCACATTTGACAGTAGGAACGAAGGCACTGTGCAATTTGGAGTGTCATCGGACAGAAAAACGAAGCAAATATCATCCTCGATTTCAGGTATGTTTGAATTGCTAAAACCAAGGTATTAAGCAGCCAATAGACAGTAAAATTTGACAACAAAATGCAGTGAGTGATGCAACTAAATTCCAACGCACCTTATGACAGTGAAATAGAGGATGATGAAGCACTATCAATCCTTGTACTTCTTCTGGACCCCTGTTTTGAGAGTGCAAAATAGAGGCACCAATCCTCTCTTCCCTTCTCCTCTTCTTCTCCTTCTCTTCTTCTCGGTTTGTGGCTTCTTCGTTTCAGCTCCCTTCTCCTGCTCTTATCTCAGTCTATCACTGTTCTTGGTTCCTCGATGCTCTCATCTGTCGCTGCAGCTCGGTCTCTCGGTGCTCTCGGTCCATCGTTGCAGCTCGGTTTCTCAGTGCTCTCAGTTTTTCAGTCCTTTTGGTCCATTGCTGCAGCTCTGTTGCTCTCCCTCTGCAACTTGGTTTTGTCTTTACTCTCCTGCAGCTCAGTCTTCTTCTCTCAGTCTGTCTTTCCCCTTATTAGAAAAAAAAAAAAAAACACTCTTTACCCTTTGGTCCTTTCCATGCTGCATGCTAATTCCTGACTTTCTACCGTGCACATTGTGTCTAAGCATGGCCCTTTCTCCCTTTTGGTGTAAGTTCTGCATGCAAGGAGCAGAAGAAGTTTCACTCATCTTTTTTGCTACTATCCTTCCTTTAGGCGTAGCAAATGGGAGTATCAAGAAGCTAGCATCTTGCCATTTTAGTGCTTTTTCTCTTTCAGTTTGCAGGGTGAGGAGTAGCATCTTTCCTATGAAGTGATAATGCTCCAAATCCTACCTTTCCACTCTTTGTCTCTTCTCCTCATATATATATGCATTAAAACTCCAATTTTCGGTCCTCCTCCACTTCCCCCCCCCCCCTTTTTTTGTTTTTAAATCATTTTGTTCTTTGTACTTTAGCTTTAATTTCTTCAATTTTATCATTAATATTTTCATGATTTTTGCTTTGATTTATTATTATGAATTATCATACTTTTGGATTTTTATTTTGCTTGTCACAAAATCCCATTATTATTTATTTTCAATTTTAAGTTGTCTCTGATTGCGAATGTCACTCGAGTCTTGGTCATTTTTTATTTCCCTATTTGCTTAATTATTAATTGATTGGTGAATTAATCGTATAATTAGGGATGAGATATTCACAATTAGAATAAATTAATCATTTAATAACTAATATATTCAACAACAGTAATTAATATTCCGTAATAATCATTAGAGAATATTAGAGTATTTTATTTTCATTGAATATTGAATTTCTATTTTTCTATTCATATATTTATAAATAAATATACTGAATATACATGAGTAATTAAATAATAAATGAATATATTCATTAAATTAACAACTAAATAATTAAAAATATAAGTTGAATATATTAGTTGGATATAAATTACATACAAATTTATCATATAAGATATATAAAACATGACATAATAAACATATAATATAAATATATTTATGAAAAAATATTAAATAATATATATTACATATTTATATATTTAATATCACAATTTTTATAATAACTAATACATTCAATAACAGTAATTAATATTTCATAATAATAATTAGGAAATATTAGAATATCTTTTTTTTGCTGAATATTGAATTTCTATATTTATATTCTTATGTTTATAATTAAATAATCAATAAATATATTCAATAAAATCATAACTGAATAATCAACAATATAAATTAAAACTTAAGTTGGATGTATATTTCATGCCACATACTAAACTATTTGTATTTAACAAATCATATTTAATGGACTAAATATTTAACAAATTATTAAACAGAAATATTTAATATATTTAATATACAATAAATTATAAATTAAAAATAATTTATAATTATTATAATAATAATAATACATAGAACAAGAGGAAAGTACAAAATTGGTACTCCAACTTTACACTTTGTGACAATTTGGTCCATCGTAATGAACTGTGACAAATTAGTCCCCCATTACTATAATTGGAGGGACTGATTTTGCATAAAATTAAATTTGGGAGGAACTAATCCGTCACAATTAAATTCTGACGAGTCACAAAGTGCAAATGTGAGGTTTTAATTCCATACTTTTGTCTATAAGCTAAAATATATATAGTAATAGTCTGTATGACAATGATACATATTCGATGAATTATTTTTATATTTATTTTATTAAATTATTAAAATATAAATGTATTAAATTCGATGACTATAATATTTAGATTAATAAAATTATTTAATACATGTTATAACGAAATGTTCAAATTAATATTAATAATTAAAAATAAATTAATCATCAAATAACTAATACATTCAATAACAGTAATTGATATTCTGTAATAATAATTAGGGACTATTAGAATATATTTCTTCAATTGAATATTGAATTTTCGTATTTATATTCTTATGTTTATAATTAAATAATCAATAAATATATTCTATAAAATCAAAACTGAATAATCAGCAATATAAATTGATACTTTAGTTGGATGTATATTTCATGCCACACACTAAACTATTTATATTTAATAAATCGTATTTAATGGACTAAATATTTAACAAATTATTAATCTGTAATATTTAATATATTTGATATTCAATAAATTATAAATTAAAAATAATTTATAATCATCGTAATAATAATAATATATAGAACAAGAGGGAAGTACAAAATTGGTACTCTGACTTTACACTTCGGGACAATTTGGTCCATCTCAATGAATTGTGTCAAATTAGTCCCTCATTACTATAATTGGAAGGACTAATTTTTGTAGAAAATTAAATTAGGGAGGGACTAATTTGTCAAAATTAAATTTTGGGGAGTCACAAAGTACAAATGTGAGGCTTTAATTCCGTACTTTTGTCAATAAACTAATAATATATATAGTAATAGTCTGTATGACAATGATACATATTTGATAAATTATTTATATATTGATTCTATTAAATTATTAAAATATGTATCTATTAAATTCGATGACTATAATATTTAGATTAATAAATTTATTTAATACATGTTATAACGAAATGTACAAATTAATATTAATAATTAATAAGAAATTAATCCTCGAATAACTAATACATTCAATAACGGTAATTAATATTTCGTAATAATAATTAGGGAATATTATAATATCTTATTTTTATTTAATATTGAATTTCTATATTTATATTCTTATGTTTATAATTAAATAATCGATAAATATATTCATTATAATCATAACTGAATAATTAGCTATATAAATTAATACTTTAGTTGGATGTATATTTCATGCAAAATACTAAACTATTTATATTTAATAAATCATATTTAATGTATTGAATATTTAACAAATAATTAATCCACAATAATTAATATATTTAATATTCAATAACATATAAATTAAAAATAATTTATAACTATCGTGAAAATAATAATACATAAAACAAGAAGGAAGTACCAAATTGGCACTTCAACTTTACACTTTGGTCTATCGCAATAAACTATGACAAATTAGTTCCTCAATACTATAATTGGAGGGACTGATTTTACATAGAATTAAATTCGTGAAGGACTAATTCATCACAAATAAATTTTGGGGAGTCACAAAGTGCAAATGTAAGGTTTTAATTCCATACTTTTGTCAATACACTAATAATATATATAGTAATAGTCAGTATGACAATGTATATATTTGATAAATTATTTATATATTTATTCCATTAAATTATTAAAATATATATCTATTATATTCGATGACTTTAAAATTTAGATTAATAAATTTATTTAATACACATTATAACGAAATGTACAAATTAATATTAACAAATAATAGTAAATTAATCATTGAATACCTAATACATTCTGTAACGATAAACAATATTTTGTAATAATAGTTAGAGAAATTAGAATATCTTATTTTTTTTAATATTGAATTTCTGTATTTATATTCTTATGTTTATAATTAAATAATCAATAAATATTTTCAATAAAATCGTAACTGAATAATCGGCAATACAAACTAATACTTTAGTTGGATGCATATATCATGATAAATACTAAACTATTTATATTTAATATATCATATTTAGTGTATTAAATATTTAATAAATTATTAATCAGCAATAATTAATATATTTAATGTTCAATAACATATAAATTAAAAATAATTTATAATTATCGTAATAATAATAATACATAGAACAAGAGGAAAGTGCAAAATTGGTACTCCCGCTTTACGCTTTGTGACAATTTGGTCCATTGCAATGAATTGTAACAAATTACTCTCTCAATACTACAATTGGAGGGATTGATTTTGCAGAAAATTAAATTTGGGAGGGACTAATTCATTACAACTAGATTTTAGGGTGCCCCAAAGTGCAAATGTGAGGCTTTAGTTCCGTACTTTTGTCTATAAACTAACAATATATATAGTAATAGTCTGTGTGACAACGATACATATTTGACAAATTATTTATATATATACTCCATTAAATTATTAAAATATATATCTATTATATTCGACGACTTTAAAATTTAGATTAATAAATTTATTTAATACATGTTATAACGAAATGTTCAAATTAATATTAATAAATAATAATAAATTAATCATCGAATAACTAATACATTCAATAACGGTAATTAATATTCCATAATAATAATTAGGGAATATTAGAATATCTTATTTTTATTGAATATTGAATTTCTATATTTATATTCTTATGCTTATAATTAAATAATCAATAAATATATTCAATATAATCATAACTGAATAATCAGCAATATAAATTAATACTTTAGTTGGATGTATATTTCATGCAAAATACTAAACTATTTATATTTAATAAATCATATTTAATGGACTAAATATTGAACAAATTATTAATCTGCAATATTTAATATATTTGATATTCAATAAATTATAAATAAAAAATAATTTATAATTATCGTAATAATAATAATACATAGAACAAGAGGGAAGTACAAAATTAGTACTCCAACTTTACACTTTGAGACATGGTCCATCTCAATGAACAATGACAAATTAATCCCTCATTACTACAATTGGGAGGACTGATTATGCAGAAAATTAAATTCATGAGGGACTAAATCGTCACAATTAAATTTTGGGGTGTCACATAGTGCAAATGTGAAGTTTTAATTCCATACTTTTGTCCATAAACTAATAATATATACTGTAATAGCCTATATGACAATGATACATATTTGAAGAATTATTTATATATTTATTCTATTAAATTATTAAAATATGTATTTATTAAATTCAATGATTATAATATTTAGATCAATAAAATTATTTAATACACGTTATAATGGAATTTACAAATTATTATTAATAATTAATAATAAATTAATCATTGAATAACTAATACATTCAATAACGGTAATTGATATTCTCTAATAATCAGTAGAGAATATTAGAGTATTTTATTTCTATTGAATACTGAATTTCTATTTTTCTATTCACATATTTATAAATAAATAAACTGAATATAGATTAGTAATTATATAATAAATGAATATATTCATTAAATTAACAGCTAAATAATTAAAAATATAAGTTGAATATATTAATTGGATATAAATTACATACAAATTTATTGTATAAGAAATATAAAAAAAGACATAATAAACATATAATAGAAATAAATTTATAAAAAAATATAAAATAAATATATATTACATATTTATATATTTAATATCACAATTTTTATATAATAATAATGGCTGATATTTTATATATATATATATATATATAGTAATATATTTATCTTTTTTGACTACTATTTAGTGTGTATTTCATATATTAATATATGATATCTAAATATATTTTTATTTATTATATTCCTTAATTTCAGGATAGTCCCTATTAACTATCATGAAAACAAGCCCTAACGACGAGCACTTACGATCGTTGTTAGGGCTATTAAATTATACTTAATATAACATATATATTTCATGCATATTAGTAAGTTATATATGTTTAATAAATTATAATAAACATGATATGCATTAATATAATAGACGTTTAACAAATTATTAGTAAGCAATATTTAATAGATTTAATATCAAGTAAATTACAAATTAAAAATAATTTAAATTTAACATAATAATAATACATGGAATAAGAGGGAAGTACAAAATTGGTACTCCAGCTTTACACTTTGTGAAAATTTGCTCTCTCACACCGAACTGTGTCAAGTTAGTCCCTCATTACCATAATTAAAGGGATTAATTTTGCAGAAAATTAAATTCGAGAGGGTCTAATTCATCACAATTAAATTTTAGGGAGTCACAAAGTGCAAATGTGAGGTTTTAATTCCATACTTTTGTCTATAAACAAATAATATATATAGTAATAGTCAGAATGACAATGATACATTTTTGACAAATTATTTATATATTTATTCTATTAAATTATTAATATATATATATATATATATAATTCGATGACTATAATATTTTGATTAATAAAATTATTTAATGCATGTTATAATGGAATTTACAAATTAATATTAATAAATAATACTAAATTAATCATTGAATAACTAATACATTTAATAACGGTAATTAATATTCTGTAATAATAATTAGAGAATATTATAATATTTATTTATATTGACTATTGAATTTCTATATTTATATTCTTATGTTTATAATTAAATAATCAATAAATATATTCAATAAAATCATAATTGAATAATCAGCAATATAAATTAATACTTTATTCGGATGTATATTTCTTGCAACAAACTAAACTATTTATATTTAATAAATCATATTTCATGTAATAAATATTTCACACATTATTAATCAACAATATTTAATATATTTAATATTCAATAAATTATAAGTTAAAAGAAATTTATAATTATCGTAATAATAATAAAACATAGAAGAAGAGGGAAGTACCAAATTGGTTCTCCAGCTTTACACTTTGTGACAATTTGGTCCATTGCAATCAACTGTGATAGATTCATCCCTCATTACTATAATTGGAGGGACTGATTTTGCAGAAAATTAAATTAGGGAGGGACTAATTCGTCACAATTAAATTTTAGGAAGTCACAAAGTGCAAATGTGAGGTTTTAATTCCGTACTTTTGTCCATAAACTAATAATATATATAGTAATAGTCTGTATGACAATTATACATATTTGATAAATTATTTATATATTTCTACTATTAAATTATTAAGATATATATTTATTAAATTCGATGACTATAATATTTAGAGTAATAAAATTATTCAATACACGTTATAATGGAATTTACAAATTAATATTAGTAATTAATACTAAATTAATCATTGAATAACTAATACATTTAATAACGGTAATTAATATTCTGTAATAATAATTAGAGAATATTATAATATTTTATTTTTCTTGAATATTGAATTTCTATATTTATATTCTTGTGTTTTAAATTAAATAATTAATAAATATATTCAATAAAATCGTAACTGATTAATCAGAAATATAAATTAATATTATAGTTGGATGTATATTTTTTGCAAAACTATTTATATTTAATAAATCATATTTAATGTATTAAATATTTCACACATTATTAATCAGAAATATTCAATATATTTAATATTCAATAAATTATAAGTTAAAAATAATTTATAATTATCATAATAATAGTAATACATAGAAGAAGAGGGAAGTACAAAATTGGTTCTCCAGCTTTACACTTTGTGACAATTTAATTCATTGCAATGAAATGTAACAGATTAGTCCCTCATTACTATAATTGGAGGGATTGATTTTGTAGAAAATTAAATTAGGGAGGGACTAATTCTTCACAATTAAATTTTGGGAAGTTTCAAAGTGCAAATGTGCGATTTTAATTCTGTACTTCTGTCTATATAAACTAATAATATATATGGTAATAGTCTATGTGACAATGACACATATTTAATATAATAATTAAATACATATCATAAATTAATGTAATTAAATTTTTATTATGAATTAATATTAATATGTTAGAATAAATTAATCATTTAATAACTAATATATTCAGTATCAGTAATTAATATTCTGTAATAATCATTAGAGAATATTAGAGTGTTTTATTTCTATTTCTATTGAATTTCTATTTTTCTATTCATATATTTATACATAAATAAATAAATAAATTGAATATACATTAGTAATTAAATAATAAATGAATATATTCATTAAATTAACAACTAAATAATTAAAAATATAAGTTGAATATATTAATTGGATATAAATTACATACAAATTTATTATATAAGATATATAAAACATGACATAATAAACATATAATATAAATAAATTTATGAAAAAATATTAAATACATATATATTACATATTTATATATTTAATATCACAATTTTTATATAATAATGATGATTGATATTTTATATATATATATATCTATATATATTTTACAGATATTTAGTATATATTTCATATATTAATATATGATATTTAAATATATTTTTATTTATTACATTCCTTAACTTCAGGATAGTCCCAGTTGACTGTCGTGAAGACAAGCCCTAACGATGGTCACTTATGATCGGTGTTAGGGCTGTTAAATTATATTTAATGTAACATATGTTTCATGCATATTAGTAAGTTATATATATTTAATAAATTATAATAAATATGATATGTATTAATATAATACACATTTAACAAATTATTAATAAGCAATACTTAATAGATTTAATATCTAGTAAATTATAAATTAAAAACAATTTAAAATTAACATAATAATAATACATAGAATAAGAAGAAAGTACCAAATTGGTCATACAACTTTATACTTTGTGACAATTTAGTCTCTCACACTAAACTGTGTCAAGTTAGTCCCTTATTACTATAATTAGAGGGACTGATTTTGTAAAAATTTAAACTCAAGAGGGACTAATTTGCCACAATTAAATTGTAAAAAAGTCAAAAAGTGTAAAAGTGAAGGTTTAATGGTGAACTTCAATCTATATAATAAGAATATAAATAGTAATAGTCTATATAATAATGATACATAGTTGATAAATTATTTATTTATTCTATTCTATTAAATTATTAAAATATATATATTTATGACATTCAATGTCTATAATATTTAATTATATAATAATTAAATAAATATTATAAATTAGTGCAATTAAATTAGTATTGTTAATTATTATTAATATGTAATAATAAATTAATCATTAAATCAATAATATATTCAATAAAAATAATTAATATTCCCTAGTAATAATTAGAGTATATTAGAGCATTTTATTTCTATTCAATATTGAATTTCTATTTTTCTATTCATATTTATAAATAAATAAATTGAATATACTTTTGCAATTAAATATTAAATGAATATATTCATTAAATTAATATACTTAACAGTAAGTGTTTTGAAACCTTTGGGATGTGCTGCTTATATACAGGATTCCTCTCACAAGTATGGCAAGTTGGGCCCAAGACGAAAGAAAAGTATCTTTATTAGATACTCAGAAACCTCAAAAGGTTATATGTTCATATATAGGTCAGTAATATAGTGGAAGTGTAACTGAATTCAAATATAGAGATATAACATTCTTAGAGAATGAATATCCTAAGAAGGGTGAGGTAGGTCCAGACCTATTATTATTTGAGATAAAGGATCCAAATGCCTTAGAACCACTTCATTCGAGTAGGAGGATTATAGTAGATGATGAATTAGTTTCTCATTAGCAACCTTCTTCTTTATTAGAGGAATACCTGCGATATTCTGCATTCCCATTCGAGAGAGAATTTAGGCTATAAAAACTTGAAATACACTCAACACATTGTGAGTATCTCATACGAACAGTGATATTAGCTAGAGTCCAATCAACTTTCGCAATTAGGAGAATTATGTAAATCTCCTATCCTAAATTATCTATAAATGTGTTCATTATTTAATTCCCTTCATTAGTATCAGAGCCCCAAGCTGATTTTCTGATCATTTGCATATTTTATTGGGATATAAGATAAGATATTATTTGGGGCTTTATTAATTAGGGTTTTTGAGATAAAATTTGAAAAATTTATATCAAATTTTTTATTCCAGCATAGAAGTCACCTTGATGAGCCTCAAGTTGAATAAGAAGCTAACTTAGGCCAACGAGCTTCATCTAGGCCGATTATACGTTCTATGGCCAAGAAGATTCGAGCCATAGTTGTCCAGCAACTCAAAATGGAATCAGACTATTTAGGATCTAAGCCGAACTTCTATATAGAGCTCAAGTTTGAGTGGGGCAATTTGATCATGTGCTATAATAAATAAATTGTGAAAAGTCAGTTATGCATGTGATGAAAGTTGAAATAAGTATTGGTCAAAACACAAATAAATAAAAAGAAAAGACAAAACAACTAGCAATTTTGAATGATAAGTTTACACGTCACACTCAATAATACTAGGTTTGAACTCTAGAATAGAAGATGGAGAGTGATAAGAATCGAGGATAATTTCGCCACTAAGTTTAGAAACTTAGATAACAAATTTGCATATATGAGGCTAAGCCAATTTTCAGAGCATTGTAAGTTGCATTTCTCATTGATAACTTCTATATTTATAGTTAAGAACAACTGTCATAGCATAATAAGTCTATGATTCATCAAATTCTCACCTAATTTGGAAAAACATGCATAGAAATACACCTAACATAGACTTTTCATCTAATGTAGATCACCTAACTTATCTAACTTAGACTTTCAAAGAAATATAGTTCATTTAACTTAGACTTTAACTAATACTTATTTCAACTTACATAACATGCATAATTGACTTTTTTACAATTTATTCATTATAACACATGATCAAATTAGCCCACTCAAACTTGGGTTCCATATAGAAGTTGGGCTTGGATCCTAAATGATTTGATTCCACTTTGAGTTGCTAGACAACCATGGCCTGAATCTTCTTGGCTATAGAACGTGTAATCGGCCCAGATGAAGCTCCTTGGCCTAAGTCAACCTCTTGTTCAACTTGAGGCTCATCAAAGTGTTCATGGTACTATTAAATATTCTCCTTTTGAAGTGGTTTATGGGTTTAATCCTATCACCCCACTTGATCTAGTATTACTACCCTGAAGTGAAAGATTATGGATCGATGGAAAGAACAAGGCTGAAATGGTCAAAGCTCTACATGAAAATATGAAGCGGCAGATTGAAAAGAAGAATGCCGCTTATGAAAAAGAAGCAAACAAGGGAAGGAAGCGTGTTCAATTCATGCCAGGTGTTCTTGTCTGGATTCATCTTCGGAATGAGAGGTTTCCCAACAAATGGAAGTTAAAACTAATGTCTAAGGTAGAAGGGGCATTCAAGATTTTGAAGAAAATAAATGACAATGCTTACAAGGTTGATTTCCTAGGAAATTGCAATATTTTTGCCACATTCAATATAAGAGATTTGACGTCATACTTAAATGATAATGAAAACTTAGATTTGAGGACAAATCCTTTTGAACTCAAGGAGAATGATGAGTCTCAAGTTGAACAAAAGGCTGATTTAAGTCAAGGAGCTTCATCTAGGTCGATTACACGTCCTATGGCCAAGAAGATTCAGGCCATGGTTATCCAGAAACTAAAAATGAAGTCAAACCATTTAGGATCCAAGCCCAACTTCTATATAGAGTCCAAGTTCGAGTAAGGCAATTTAATCATGTGCTATAATGAATAAATGGTGAAATATCAATCATGCATATGATGAAAGTTAAAATATGTATTGGTTAAAATTTAAATTATGTGAGCTATATTTCTTTGAAAGTCTAAGTTAGATATGTTAAGTGAGCTACATTAGATGAAAATTCTATGTTAGGTGTATGTCTATGCATGTTTTTTCAAATTAGGTGAGAATTAGATGAATCTTTGACTTATGTGATGAGGGTTGTTCTTAGTTATAAATACAGAAGTTGTCAATGAGAAATGCAACCTTGAATGCTGTGAAAATTGGCTTAACCTCCTATATGTGAATTTCCCATCTAAATTCTTCTGAACTTAGTGATGAAATTATCTCTGATACTTATTACTCTCCCTCTTCTATTCTAGAGTATAGTGAATCAAACCTAGTGATGTGCTTCAAGGAAGTTCAAATTGAACAATTTCAAAACACAAATAAATGAAAAAGAAAAGATAGAACAACTAGTAATTTCGAATGATAAGTTTGCATGCCACACTCAAGAATACTAGGTTTGATTCACCACACTCTAGAATAGAAGAGGGAGAATGATAAGAATCAGAAATAATTTCGCCACTATGTTTAGAAAACTTAGATAAGAAATTTGCATATATGGGGCTAAACCAATTTTTCAGATCATTCTAAGTTGCATTTCTCATTGATAACTTCTATATTTATAGTCAAGAACAACCTGCATGGCATAAGTCTATGATTCATCAAATTCTCACCTAATTTGGAAAAACATGTATAGAAATACACCTAACATAGACTTTTCATCTAATTTAGATCACCTAACTTATCTAACTTAGACTTTCAAAGAAATATAGTTCACCTAACTTAGACTTTAACCAATACTTATTTCAACTTACATCACATGCGTAATTGACTTTTTTTCACAATTTATTCATTATGACACATGATCAAATTAGCCCACTCAAACTTAGGCTCTATATAAAAGTTAGACTTGGATCTTAAATGATTTGATTCCATTTTGAGTTGTTAGGCAACCATGGCATGAATCTTCTTGGCCATAGAACGTGTAATCGGCCCAGATGAAACTCTTTGCCCTAAGTCAGCCTCTGGTTCAACTTGAGGCTCATCACTTAGTATTTTCAAGTATAGCGTGCGAACTTATCATTCGAGATTGTTAGTTATTCTATCTTTTCTTTTTCATTTATTTATGTTTTAGGATTGTTCAATTTAAACTTCCTTGAAGCACATCAACTTCCTTACATGTTTACACTCAAAGGTGATTAATTCACCCGTGTTTCACACTGATTTTGGAGTTTTCCTCTTTGCAGCTCACCAACACTCAAGTGTTTTTACCACTAAAGCTTGCTATCCTCGATTGCAACTTAGAATATATTTCTACATAAGATATACTTTTTTTGCAAATTAAATGAATGGAAAGGAGTAGGATTATGGACTAGAGAAAGTGGAATGATACTTAAATAACAAAATCAAACTGCAGAAGGCATGTGAAAAAAAAAATGAAGATAGACAAATAGATACTTACAAAGTTTGATTGTTTAAATAGTACCCTTGGACAATTTTTTTTTCAATAATACAACCTCTCTCTTTATTTTTATTTTTTTTTAACTTCTGATTTTCTTTCTTTAATAAAACGAAATAAGTAACCCTAATTCCCTTAGATTCCTAACTCAGACAGCTACTATAAGGTGCATTCAAAATTTTTAGATTCTTGTGGTAGGCTACTAACTCCAACATGCACTCATTAGAAGTTTTCAAGATATACTTTTATTTTTTTCTTCTAAAACACTTGACACTTTCAGACACTTTTTTTTTTTTTTTTTGAATTTTCGTTTTCCCAACGAAGATGTGAATACGGAGTAGGATCAGAGGGAAATTCACTTATGAACAAAAAATTAAAGCCAGAAGGATCAATCTAGGCAATAGAAAAAGACAATCTATCCTCCCTTATAGAGCTCTGGCCAAGCCAAAGTAGGAAACTATAGAATTTCTTTGACAGAATTAAACTTGATGTCTTACAAGGTTGAGGCTCAAACATTTTTATAAGTTTCAAATCCATTTAAAAACCCTAATTTTGAAATACAACATTAGGCCCCCCAATAAGTCAAATGATGCTAAAAATAACTTCAAACATTAAAATAGAAGCTCAATATATAACCATATACATCCTAGGCCCAAATTGATTACAATGTGGTATAGAACACTTATTTCAGTGATAATATTTCTGGACGATATAACCCAAACGAATCAGGCATCCATTTGGGTTGGACATGACTCAGATTAATCACTTGTGTCTCCTTCTTTAAGCCTAAACCGTCCAAGTAACTTTCTTCTACATTCTCTAAAAAAATTTTCATATAAATTTGCAGCGAATCTTTAAACTTCTTAGCTCTTAGTCTTGTAATTGGACCCAGAGAAAAATTTAGATCATTATTCAAGCCATCATGTCTCTTGTAATCTATGCTCATATCATCTAACATTGGATATGCCCATAGTTGATTTTTTTAAACTTATGATGCTTAAAGTCAATTTATGAAATCGACAGTAAATAATTGACGTTAGAAACCAAATTTTTTTGTAGTAGTCGCAACAACCAATCCTCAGCCCTCGCTCGTTTCCTCACTGCCCTCACATCATATTCAATGTCCTAGACACATTTATTCTTCCTCTTCCCTATCTCTTATCCTGCTTCCCTCCTTTCTTCTCTCATCTTTTTCATATAATGAATAACACAAACTCTAGTAGTCTCTATCTTTTCTTTGATTTTTTCTGTCAACATTTCTCCCCCTTTTTCAGATATTTAGATTATTTTTTTTTCTTGCTTACTAAATTCTGATTCAGAGTTCAAACAAACCAGAAATCTGATTTCTGAAATAACCACATAAAATACGTGATGAAATGCAGGAAGAAGTTTGAGTTAGTTTGGTCCATTTCCATGGCGAGGACGATTATGATTATAACTTCCATTTAGCATCATCTTTCTAATACCAAATGAATAAAGAAAGAGTGGGCTAATTACTTTCGTGTGAAGGAAAAAACAGCCAATGAATTAGTTCAATTTTTTTTTAAAAAAATTAGATCTGTCACAGACTTTAATTAATGCGTTAGCCTCGTAAAAAGGTTTGAAATATATATGAACAAGTCAATTGAGAAGAGAGTTGTATTATTGTCGTGTAATTTCTTGTAAAGAGACTTTATTTTCAATAAATAAAAATGCTTAAGTTATTTTCCTTGAAAATAACTTAATTATAATTTTAATATGTGAATCTTAAATATAGTACATTTTAAAATTAACAAAGTAAAATTATTTCACTTAAGTCAAAACTAAAATTTTCTTTTCTTTATTTATTATGTGATAGTTGTGACTTTTAAATATTGGTTTTAACTATTAGAAAGACAAAATGTTAAGTTTAAAACTTCAAAAGTTCATGCATAAATATTATAATAAGGTTATATACTTTAGATGAGTTATATATATTTTTACCCTGATTTTAAATTTATATTTCTTACCAATTAACAAAATTGCAATTAAAAAAATTAAACAAGGTTGAAAGAGGGACTAAAACAGCCCCGATCATTGACTCAAATAAGTGAAGTTGATTGCTTGGAACTCGAAAAGAACTTTGCATTGATGAGTAATAATGCTTAAAAATTTCACAAAAAGATTGACTCAAAGTATGTTCATTTATGACTGGCGGACTCATCTTTTGAGCATATAGTATTCAGTCTATTATAAAATGATTGGCCTTGTATATTAAAATATAGTTGCACCAAAAGTATTACAATGTAGCATAAACCAAACATACGCACCCCCACTTTGATCAGTGACATGGGGCCCAAAAAAAAGGTATATAATGCCCCCTATGATAGAAATTTAAAACCATATAATTAGAAACATTTCTCAAGATGATAGTGGGAAAGCTCCATTTCTCAAGTTAACTTGTGTGAGATGTACTTCCTGAGGAAGAAGACGGTACTTGATGCCAAGGTTCTCAAAAATCTTTTTCAGTTCCATCAAGAGCTCTGATCTTCTGCTATTCCTCTCACCAAAGTTTTGATGGTTTATGGTGTGTTGAACACATAGACACATCTTCATCTTGTCCATGTTCTCTATTTCCTTCACAATAACCGTGTGTTTTGGGCTCCAGTGCTTGGGTTTGCTCTCAATGTACCTGCATTCATGGCGAACGCATAAAACTGCATTCAAGTGAATCTTCTATATATTTATGGTCATTTATGTCTGAAATTAAAACTGTCAGTTTCAGATAACTTTGAAAGATCGAAATCTTTTTCTCAATACATCTCTAACTCAACACTTCCTAAATTATTATTCAAGCATTTAATAATTGAATAAAATATCTTTTTATCTCTCACTTATTACAAAATTGTCAATTTAATCTCTCATTTATTATAATGCCAATAATAGTCCCTTATTAATAATTAGAAAATGTTATATTTATTTTCTCACTTTTAAAAAATTACCAAATTTAGTTAATTGAATATAGGGATTGTAGTCTAAATTTGGTATTTTTTTTTTAGGAAAGTTAGGAATTAGGTGTGACATTTTTCACTATAAGTAAGGGGAATCATTTTGAACATTATAATAAGTAAACGACAAATGTGATAAGTAAAAGATTCAAAAAAAAAAAATTTTTCCTCAGCAAATAACATATATGAAAGAGTTATATCCTTACGTTTGTATAGCCTTCTTGACGGCAGCGACATTATCCACAGGGGTAGACGCATCAATTGTGAAGTCCACAGTATCAGCCATATCCGGACTTCTTCTGAAATTGCTTATAGGTTTTGTGAGAAGAACAGAATTGGGATAGTATATTTTCTCATTGTCATATCTTAAGAATACTGTTGTCAATATGTTCATCTCTTCTACGATCATCTGCAAAACCGGCGACAAATCATGAGGTCATGATAATTGAGAAATAGCAAGTTCATTTTCACTATATAGCAATTGTGGTCCACAACTCATACAGCCAGTATAACACTATTTTAATCTCTTATTTATTGATTAATTCTTAATTTGGTTCCTCATTAATTTTTATTCTCAATTTGATTCATCACTTATTAATCTAATATTAAATTAGTCCCTTACTTATTTTGATTCTAAATTTGATCTCTACTATTTATTTAAGATTAAAGGACTATATACATACTAATTTTAAAATTAGTATTGAAGGACTAAATTAAAAATAGATTGATAAATAAAAGATTAAATAAATTGAAAGTGGAAGTCATTGAGGGACCAAAATAAAGAATAAATTGATGAGTAAGTGACCAAGATAGTGCATTACTAAAAAAAAAAAAATGGATGAACATTGGCTCAATGGTACTAGAAATCAAATTTACGCTAAAGAGATTACTCAACTGCTAAAAAGAAATAATGTCGTCTAACAACTTATTATGTTGAATTCCGCTAATAATCACTGTAGAACTACAAAATTTCTAAATTTACTAAGTCAATATGAAGAGTGCAATTTGAGATGACCCAAAGAGAAAATAATCCAAACAAACAAAGTTTGATAATTCATTTCAAACCATAGTAGTATCTCGTACCTGTGTGCCATCAATGACACACCGATCTCCCACGTCGAAAGGGTGCATGACGAAAACAAAAATAATGGATTCAAAGACAGTTTTGCACATGTTTTGGAACATGAAACCCACGAGCAAGAGTTGAGATGTGACCACAAAGATGACTTTGGTTGTGGCCAAGCCCATCACCAGAAGTGAGACCACTGTTATGATCACAACTACAATTGCACTTGCCAGTTTGTGCAGTTGATGAACAGCCGTCTTTGTATCATTCAAAGAATGAGCCAAAGCTTTTCTTTCAATGTAGGCATGTACCTGGCATCGTGCTGATATTCATTAGTAAATATATATCTCTTATCTTCGTTTTGATTTCCTCAATTTTGAAATCTTAGGAGGGTCATGGACAGGTGGGTCTCATATAGATTGAGTGTCCCACATATTTAAGTGCGACTCGCTACTCATGAAACCTCCTAATCTATGCATATCACTCTCCTAATTGGGACAAATTGAGAAACTATCAAATTAAAAGAATTCAAATTCATATATAAAAGGTTCAATACAGAAACAAATTGGTAACATGGACTATATATGAGGACTCAATGGACCCATGGAGTTTCCATTTTTGGAAAACACATATAGAAAAATAAGTAAATTTATAGTATGAACTAGACCTCTAATGCAATTGATGGAAATTAATTGAGAAAAATATAATTTTGGTTCTTCATTACTTACTAAATTATCATTGTATTTCTTCACTTATTGTAATATTAAAAAAAAATTGTAATGACATCAATTTATTAAAAAATGTTAATTTGATTTCTCATTTTTTAAAAGTATAATCATATTTTGTCTATCTCCTAAACTCTAAATAATAAATCCAATAGTTTAAATTTGGTTTTTTTTTTTCTTTTATGAAAAATGGGAGACTAAATTTAACATTTTTCAATAAGTAAAAGACTAAAATAACAATTTTATGATAAGTGAAGTATAAAAAAAACATTTTACTTGAAATTAATTTTTATATAAAATAATAACAAATTAAATATCATAAAAAGGTTCCTGAAGAAATTTATGATTAGTAACAACTTAATTTAATAAGATGATGACTAATATATTGCCGTAATTTACCTAGATCCAATTCGCCTGTGCTTAATAAGAAAAAGCTTACTTGAGGTGACTTCAACAGATGAATTTTATTCAATATTTATAAAATATAAATGCGAAACTATACAAACTAGCATTACTCAAAAGTTGATTCTCTTGCTATCTATAGCTTTCAACTCTCAAGTTTTTACTATATGAAGAACTTTAAAATTTTCACTATATATTAATTGAAAATTTCAAATAAAAATTGCAGTGAACATCTAGTGATATAGTTCTTTATAAAATTGCTATCACTCAAAAGCTATTTATCAAGGCTTACCACCCAATTTCGAAATGAAGACTTCTTAATTTTTCCAGTTTCAAGTGCACCTTCAAATAAAGGAAATATCATGTGAACTTCGTCTCTCTTCAAGAACCTGAGTAAATCTTCTTCTTCAATGTATCTGAAAGTTTAGGAGAAAGTAGAGAGAATATCTTCTGAAACTTCATTAAATGAAATAGGTAAGAATGAGAATACAATTATCAAGATATTCTCAAAACAAAAGATCATGATCAGCTTAATATATCTTCACTCAGAATGTAATTTCTTTCTTAAATAAACACACTTCAAAATTAGAATATATAAATAATCAAACAATGTATTGCTTCATGCACAGCAGTTAAGATTTAAAATTAAACGAGAAAAATATTATATTGGTCCTCTATGTTTTGAATTTAGTCCCATTTCGCCGCAAATTTAGAGTCCTTTGTTTTAATTAAAAAGGGCTTACTTTGGGTTATATTTTAAAAAGCAAAAGATGATTTTGAGACTATCAATTTGTGTAAAACCAAAATGAGATAAAATTCAAAAGTGAAAGACCATTTTAAAATTTTTAATTTATGGAGAATCAAAATGAAATTAAGCTTAAAAGTAGAGGATCAAAATAATATTTTAGCTTGAATTATTCAATAATTAGAAGGTATAAATTTCACCTGATGAATATCTAAAGCATACATAAAATACAAAAGTCTGTTGAAGTAATCATGTAAATAAATTACTAAAAAACTGCATAACGCACTCAACACTCAGTTTTATAGAAAGTTATATATTTATAATTTTTTTTTTAATATATGTATTGCATAACTAGGAAATGCAGAAAACCAAAAATAGTTTTTTTTTTCCTTTCAACATAAAAGATAAAACTAACAGAGCAGTAAAACAAAATCTGGCTACAATACCAGAAACATAATGAACGAAAGATGGGAAAGAGTGACGCAGAAGCATATCATGTAACTACTAGACAATTTTTTTTTTAATTAGTACGTGGATTAGAATTAATGAATTATTAGACTAATTAATAGACTTATGTCAATTCCTATCTAGCATTCTATTAAATGAATTAGGTTATATGAGATTAATAGCTTGTAATAGATTATACTATTAATAAATTTATTTTGGAAAAAAAGAACTCCCACACACAAACTAGTTAGAAATTAATATTTATAGTTGGGGACAACAATGCATTATGAAGTTTTTCGTACATTATGTAAGTAGTTTCTCTCTCTCCTCTTTTTAGCTTAGACTCTTTTTAACTTATTTTGGTATGATTCGATCATTAAACTCATAATCTCTCGTTCTTATATAATTTAGCGCTAACAAATACTTAACACTGAAATTTGTTCAAGTTAACTAAATACTTGTTTTGTTGTCTGACGATTAGAGAATAGTCAACATATATCTAGTTTCATATGAATTTGATTCTTTTTTTTTTTTAAATTAATCGTACTATATTTATTGGAAGATTGTTTGGATAGCAAAGTCCTACTCAAGAAAAAGGACCATCCTGATCCAAGATATGGGCATAATTGATTTTTGTTAGTAGTGAAATTATGAAATTCATTTAAAAGAAAAAAAGTGTCAGATGGACTTGCATGTTCTTACTAAACCTTGGACTAACATATCAATAGATTTTGTTTTGAAACTATTTAGGACTATAAGGAATAAAGAGAGCATATGTATTGTAGTTGATAGATTCAATAAAATGACTCATTTTACTGAATCTATCAACTACAATACATTGCTTGTTATAAAATAAATGATGCACAAACATCGTTGACATTTTCTGTAGGGAAGCGGTTAGACTCTATGGTGTGCCAAGAACCATAGTTTCTGATAGGGATACTAAGTTCCTTAGTCATTTTTAAAAAGTTTTGTGGGAAAAGTTTGGTACTAAATTTTTATTCTCCATTCCATGCCATCCACAGAGTGATGCCCAAACTGAAATGGTAAATAGGACATTAGGAACCATGTTGCGTGTTATAATGGAAAAGAATTTAAAAACTTGGAAGATTGCTTGCCATTTGTTGAGTTTATATATAATTCAGTTGTACATTCTTCCATAGGTTTTTCACCGTTTGAAATTATGTATAATTTTAACCAATTAATTGTATTAGATTTGACGCACTTGCTTTTGAGTGAAATTGTTAACTTAGATAGAAAGAAGAAGGTTAAAATGGTTAAAGTATTGCATGAAAAAAGCACGTGAGCATATCGAAAAGAGAAACCGCATGTACGCTTAAAGAGCTAATAAGGGTCGAAAGCAAGTTATTTTTTAACCAGGAGATTAGGTTTAGGTACACTTGCAAAAGGAGAGGTTTCCACAACATAGAAAATCAAAACTTAATGTAAGGGGTGATGGACCATTTCAAGTGCTGGAAAGGATCAATAACTTACAAAATAGATTTGCTAGGTGAGGACAATGTGAATGCTACTTTCAATGTTTCTGATCTTTCTCCATTTGATTTTGATTCAAATTCGAGGTCGAATCTTTTTTAGGAAGGAAGGAATGATGTAAGCATAGATGACAAGAGGTGCGGTGGCTTGAATGACGATCTGAATTTTCCTCCGGACCCAATTACAAAACTAAAAACCAAGAAGTTCAAAAAATCACTACAAATTTATCTAGAAATATTTTTAGAGAATGTAGAAGAAAATCACTTGGACGGCTTGGACTTGGAAAAAGAACCCTAATTCATTCATCTTAGTCATGTCCAACCTAAATGAAGGCCCAAATTCATTTGGGTTATGTCATTCAGAGTTGTTGTTACTGAAATAAATATTTTGGACCTCATTGTAACTAATTTGGGCCTATGATATATTAGGCTTCTATTTTCAATGTCTAAAGTTATTTTGGCCTCATTTGACCGAACTTAATGAGGGCCTAAGAAACCATTACGAATTAGGGTTTATTATGAGGGTCTAAAGCTTATAAAAAGACTTGAGTCTCAACCTTGTAAGACATCAAGTTTCATTTTATCAAAAGAAACATTTTAGTTTCTTTTTTGGCTTGGCCAAAGTTATCTAGGAGAGGATAACTTATTTTCTTCTATTGCAACAAGAATTAATTGTTAGCAAGATAATCTCTTGAGGTGAATTTTTTCTTATTTCTAATCAACCTTTTATTTGTGTTTTTATTTACATATGTCATTTGGGGGTTCAATAGGTTAGGAGTTCACTCCATTTCATGTTCTTGCCATAGTATATGTTCTAGGAGTTTCAAGTTTTTCATAACCTTGGGGTTCCGCATCAAAGTCCTACTCAAGAAAGAGGACCATCCTGATCCAAGATATGGGCATAATTGATTTTTGATTTTTGTTGGTAGTGAAATTATGGAATTAATTTAAAAGAAAAAAAGTGCAAGATGGACTTAATTAAAAGTATATCTTCTTTTTTTTCAAAATATAGAAATTTTTATTTTTTAAAATTTAATATTGATTTGCCAAAAGCAACTTCACATATGCATTTAGAAATTACATATCTTTTCATATATATAATGAATAATTGTTTTCCAATAGTTTGAGAGCTACTTTTGACTAAAATAGCACTCTCAACCAGCTTCAAACACCACAGGGAAACATAGCAATACTAATTAGGACAAGTCCAGTCAAAGATTTTGTGAAAATTTCTTTTGGAAAATTATGAGTAAAGTAATTTTTTTAATTTTATTTTTATTATTATATAAATTTAAGGTAATTTAATGATGAGGAGATTAATTTCTGGGTAACAATGTCTCAAGCAAATATAAATTTAAGGTTACTCTATGTTGTTTTTATCAATTATAATGCTTTATTTAATTTTGGCTTAGAAGAATATTGATAACTGACAGAAGCTAAAATCGAATCTTAAAAATTTTGTTTTTCTTTAAACAATTCTCATTAGTAATTTCAGTCACATTTTCTTTTCACCGGACAAATTAAAGAGGACAAGTAAAACTGAGATAATTCGAATTTATTGTATTTTTTTTATAAAAATGTTCAAATAAGACCGACATTATTAATAAATTATATAAAATTTTTAATTATCAAATAATGAAATTAAAAATTTAATCTAAAGATTCACATAAAATAAATTATACAATTTAATAATACATAATTCGTTTAAAAAAAATGCAAATTCAAACCGGACAAGTAATCATGCATTATTGCCGCAAGTGACTGATGTCAAAGAAAAAGGCTTAATGAGTGTCAAAAAGTCGAGGAGAAAAGTGAGAGCGATGTCTACTTTTGGAAACAACTACACCTGACAGCAATAAAGCTGAATAAAGAAGACAATAAAAGACGGAAAGAAACAATCAAACGACAGATCAAGACGTGGTTGTATAATTATTACTAAAAGAAATGTAAAATAATAATGGATAACAATCCAACCTAACCATATTTTAGTAAATTTTTTAACAAAATTTGATATTTTAATTTAAATATTAAATAATAAAAAATAATTATTTTAATCTCTTTTTTTAATATTAATTTAATTTTTTATAAGTTTAATAATAAATTATTTTTAAAATATTTTTGATACTTTAAATTTATAATAAATTAAATTAACACTAAAATAAAAAAAATTAAATTAATACTTCTCATTAAATAATTAAATATCTTGATATTAATTATACTTTTAGGATGAAAAAATATATATTTTTTAGAGTGATAATAATAATAATAATAATAATAATAATAATAATAATAATAACTCTAACTAATTAATTAATAAAAAAATGAAAAAAGAAAGAACATACTTGGCTCCATCCTTCGCCACATTCTTGAAAGTCCTCTGTGCACAAGTCCTAGCCTCCCACTCGCTGGTGATCTCCGACTCGGCGTTTGCAAAATCGTCCACCGTCCTCGAGATCGTCGACAGCCCCGACGACATCACGTAGCTCACCAGCCTCTTCACGCTCCACGCCGTGGCTCTGCCGTCCATGCTCAGCCTCTTGAGCTTCTCTATGTCAATCCTCCTCGACCCATCACCCTTCTTCGACCTCGACAACGGCCCAGACTTCCCATAACTCAACCTAGCCGGCAACGACTTCGACGCCTGCAAGTGCCGCCGTGTCAGCTCCATCTCCGCCTCCTCCAATGGTGGCCCCGACAGTGCCTCCAACACATAGTGATGGAAAACACTCTCTTTCATCCTGTCAAAGAAAGTCGCCACATGGAACGACGACGCAAGAACCTTCACTAATACTATTTTCAACAGCCAAATGGTTGCGCCAATCAGGACGGCCACGAGAGCCCTGAAGAACTTTCTGAGCACTTTGTTGTGTTTATGGACGTCATGGAACATAATCATCCATGCCACTAACACTAGGCCTAGCCATACGCAGTTTTGAACACTCTTTCGAAGACCGTACACGAAGTACAGTACTTTCTCTCTCAACATGAAGTTCCGTTCAATGAGAAACACTAGCACTCTGACTACCCAACCGGAGACAAGACGGCCACAGAAGATTACCATCACCAGTAAGCACCATTTCCAGACTTGTAAGCCCCACAGGAGCTTGTGCTTGAGGGATTTAATGGTGAGAGAGCATACCAGGCAAGTCATGATGGCGAGGAACAAAGTCCACTCCATTAAAGCCCTCTTGTTGATCTTCCTCTTCCTCTTTTTTCTGTACTTTCCGTCGGTTTCGTCCACGTCTCCCCCGTACTCGTCTCCGTTTTCGAACCATTCTTCGTAGTCGTCGTCGTCGTCGTCGTCGTCTGTGGAAGAGTAACTATTACGGTTATCTGATTGCGAATTCAAGGGCTGTTGCTCTTCTGACTCAAGAATGGGTTTTGGTGGTAGTGGTAGTGCGATGGGGTAGTTGATCTCCTCAAAACGTGACCTTGGTTTAGAAAAATTGAGGCGTTTTAGTGTTCTATTTTTGGGTTGGAATTGGGAAGAATGATCGAGTTTAGGGTTTGGGTGTTGTTGCTCCATGGAGATGACCACCTGCTCCATGTATCACTGTATGTGTGTCTTGGGTTCAAGAGAGCGATGGTGTGTATGTGAAAGGAAAGGTTACTGTTAAAGGGAACGTAAAGTGGCGATGGTGGTGGGCCTTCACCATTAAATAACAAAATAAATAAGATAAGGCTGCTTCCTTTTTGAATATTTTATTGTAGTTAGGGCCAAATTTTAAAACATAAACGACATCATTATTTTGTTGAATCAGTTTTATATCTTATTTTAAAATTATGTAAAATGTTTAATTTTTGTAATTAACTTTTTAAAAATAATTTTTATTCATAATATAAATTTAGTGGACTTTTTTAAACCAAGAAATACGTTCAGAGATAACCACTTGACACACGTAACTCACATTAATATTCATTTTTCATCAATGCAAGGGGTAAAATCATCACAAGAATATGTCCAGAGAAAATAGTATTCATTTTTCGAATCTGAATCATAAGCCGTAAAATATATATGGTTTATAATCATATAAATAATTTTTCTTTTTTTGTTAAATTTTTTTATAGCAACCAATTACTAAACAATATATATAACTTCACTTTCTCATTTTTTGCCCTAATTTTATCACTGAAACACAAGATTTATTTTTCACAATTAGACAAAACTACTGTGACCCGAGTAGCATTATTAATAGTATAATCGCACATATTCACCAACTGAATGTTTAAAATTACATTATCGGTTATAATCTGGCCAAAAAAAAGTTGGATATGCACATACTTTTAAAATTTTTCTATTTTAATAATTTGCAATTAAATTTTTCTCTCAAATGACTGGGCAAATTGACGCTAATAAAACTGATAAAATTACTTATAAAATGTTTGGTCAAATATTATTGCTGACTTAATTTGTTACATTGTATAAGAAATTGGTTTTAATAAAGAACAATTCAAAACAGGAATAAATTACATAATATGTTTTTGATTTTGTTGAAATTATATAAATTTTTTTAATTTTAAAATATATACAAACTCTTATTAAAATATAAGGTAACGTCACACTTTAGTCCATTTAAAACTTTTTTATTAAAATTTTATTCATTTTAAATTTTTTTATGATAAAAAATATTTAAGTATTCATGAAAATTAATTTAGTAAAAAAAATTAAATTAGACTAAAATGTACGGTAATATTTTGTTTTAAGAAAGATTTGTATATATCTTAACAATTGAGAAGACGTATATGTAATTTCAATAAAATCTAAAAGAAGTTATATATTTTATTTAAGAAAAAGTAAAAATTGAAATAGACACTCAATATCAAAAGATACAATAAAAAAGTCTCAACTTCTTTGTCATCTACAAACCTAATAAATGTGAATGATTACAATTAAAATAATTTAACTAAAATCTGCTTTAACTTTTATTAAAAGAATAAAAGAGTAATGATGGAAACTAGAGTAGATAATGACTTTCGCCGCACGGGAAACGATATTATTACTTAATTTAAAAAATATTTTTTTGTCAGCACCTATAATAAAATTGTTATATTGATTCCCATTAGTACTAAAAAAAAATTTATACTTGATATTCTATCATTTTTAAAATATATATATATTAAATTTAATTTTTTTATTAAATTTTAAATTTTTAATTCAAAATATTAAATTTGATTAAAAAAACTAAAAATAATATTTTATTTTAAACTTTACAATAAATAAAAAATTAAAATAATAATTTTATAATAAATAAGACTAAAAAAATATCACACTCCTACTTAATTAGACACATTGATCATGAGATGGACTCGTGAGTGCCTCTCTTCCAGAAACAAAATGATTTCTTTGCTAGTTGATTAGATAATTAAATATAACTAAAAATTAAATTAATTAGAGATGTTGAGTCGAGAGATTTAAACTTCGTCAACGTAGAAATAGAATCAGGCCTCAAGGAAGAAAGAGGCAAAAATAGAATACAATAAACATCAAAGACTTTTGATCTTTGAAGACAAGTTAGGGAATTTTAAATTTTTACCTTTTCAATTTCGAAGCCCAACAAAAATTTAGTTTATAGTGTATGGGAAGATTTAAATTATACGTGGCATTTGCAGTTTCAATTTTCAAAGTGGCAAATTATTGTAGTCTGAGATAATTTTATAATACAATGAAAATGTTATTAAAAAAAATTGAATACAAATTATTTCATTAGTAATTTCACTCGCATTTTCTATTTGCTGGACAAATTATGAGGACAAGCAAGACCAAGAGTATTAACTTTGCATTATTGCCGACATTATTAAAAAGTAAAATGTTTCTTCAGTAGCTTATTTATCTAAAATTATTATTTTGACCATTTACTTATTAAAATATTTAAAAAAATACTAAATTTATATAAATATTTCAAAAAAAATAAAAATAATTAATTAAGATGAAATATTTATGGTAATTACTAAAAAGAAAAATTATAACATTTATAGTTGATTTGACCCGAAGCTTAATAGAGATAAAAGCCAACTTAGTTCATCAAAGGATAATAAAACTGAAGTTAATGTGTTGCTGTCTTTATTTTTGTAAAGAAAAGAAGATGAAAAAGTAATTTACCAAAAACAATAATGGGTTGATGTGTTTTAATTTTAAAAACCAAGTTAATCTCTTTTGTTTGTTCTCCTAAGTTTCACTCTTTTTATTATATATTTATTTATTGAAAATAGCATTTTTTTTAAATTATATTTTTCTTTATAAGAAAGCATATGACAATAAATTATGATTAAAAACAAAAACAAAGATAAAATAAGAAAAATAAAATCACTTAAACACAATATGGAAGCAAGATTTCTTTTAATTACCCTAATTGCAACAAATGTACAGTAGAATAAAATAGAAGAAAATATCAAATGAAAAGAATAACTACAAAAGGATAAAAAAAAATATTCACGAAATTAAACGAGAAATAATAATAATAATAATAAATTGTTATTATTATTATTATTGCAACACCCTTCTTAAATTTATAGAATTTATAATAAATTTTAGTTGAAATTATTATGATGTAAGAATTATGAAAAATATATTAGAATTTTTAAGACATAGTAATATAATTATAAATAACAAAAGTTCATACATTCGTTTGTTTATCCTTTGTATAAATAATTCAACAAAACTGGGAGAGGGGGTATTAGGCCTATATCTATATCTGTATCTATTGAAATTTAGGCATAGTATTAAAGACTTATTCAGAGTTTGAAAAACTAGTGAAATCCATGCTGTAATAACCCAAATAATTAGGATTAATAAGTTGACTAATGGTATATTATTTTGTTATGTATATCAGTACAGCGAGATTGAAGCTGGCTCAGTGGTCAGGCTCCAGGCTGCATTTCCTCAAGTCGTGGGTTCAAGACTAGAAAGATAACCTCCCTTATTCTTTTTCTGAGGCTGCCACGTGTCCCCTCCTACAGGAAATGATTGAAATGCCCTCAGTGGCTTTTTTTTTTTTCTTTCTTCTCCCTTTCTTTTTCTTCCAGCCGAGGCGTGCAAAAGGGAGAGAGCTGAGTATAGTTGCAGCACCGGGGAAGCAGCCGTGACTGTGTCTTAGCCTTGCCAGAGCTGAGTTGCCTCCCTCTGAAGGTTGCCTGCCCATCATCGGCCAGTAACCATCTCGTCGCCAGCAGAAAACACGCCTTTTTCTGTTGAACCCGCGAGCTGAAACAGAGCTCCAATGGCTCGTTTTCCTTCTCGGTTTGGGTGGGTTTTGCTTCCCACCTCCTTGCCGTTACTTTCAGCCTTCTGTCGAGTTTAGTTGGCCGCTGGTGAAGCAGTTTTCCGGTGGGATCCAAGGAGCTCGAATAGTGGTGACTTTGGGCGAATTTGGTGCATTTTTACCGGTTTTCTCTTGAGATTGAGGTGAGAAGTAGCATTTCTGGCACTTATACAATGAATTTGAGCTCTAAAACCATGAATTTTTGTTGCCTGTAAGAAGAATTTTTGAAAATTTTGGGTTCTTGAGAAAATGGAAAAATGTTGACTTGTAATAGATTCAAATTGATTCTACATTAACACTTTTAAGTTGGTGGGCTTGAGAACTATGAATTGTCTTGAATTGCATTAGAATGGAGGCTAGGGTTCGAAATAAGGGACTAAAATGAAAATCTAGAAAATATGTGGGGCAGAAAATGTAAATTTGCCACAAGTTTGGGAAAGATAGAGATGGAGTTAAGGAGATGGGGGTTAGGTCTTAAATTGGGATAATAAACTGAAAGACGATTAATTCTTGTGTGAACATTGGTGCAGGTGAATTATAGAAGTGATTCCGGCACTCCAGGAGGGCGGCGAATTGCTTGGGACAATCAGAGTCCAGGTGGGCAGATAGCACCCCCCTTAAAACTCCTACTATGCCCTACTTTGTCTTGCTCAGAAATGTTTTATGAGTATAATACAAATGTGGTTATGATTATACTTTATCGAACTCGAGGCTAGAATTAACGGTTTCGCTGGATATGTGGAATGGCCTTGTGTACATCGTTGAATCTGTATACAGTTAGGGGTGATCGCTTAAATAGTCATTACTGAAAACACTAATGATTTCATGCATCTTTCCATCTTTCTCCCGTATGCCTGTCTTAAATCCCTTTTCGTTGGGAGGACTGACGGATGATAAACCTTCGTGAGATATGACTCACGTCTGTTGGTTAGTTACCTTCGAGGATTGAGTATCCTCGCCTGTTGGTTAGTTACCCTCAAGGATTATGTATCCTCGTATGTTGGTTCTTAGTAGTCTCTCCCCCGAATGATTTTCATACGTTGATTGTTTCCCTGAGAATGGCTTCTTGATTTAATGTTTAAAAAAAGTGGGTTATTTAGCTCAACTGTTAAATTACAAGAAAACGAATTTAAACATTATTGTATTGTATTCAATACTTGATTTTGTTAAATTTCTGTTTATATATGAAATTGTTTACTGACTTGGGGTGCTATCTGTCGGAAAATTTTTGGTTCCAGATAGGGAGATCGACGACTTTCCGGAGCCGGCGGAGCACTGACGGGGAGCCGTGGTGAGCTGCTTGGTTTGGGTGCGAGGCGTATTCTTTTGTTTAGATGATGTTTATGGCAATATCTTTTTGGGATGTATATAATTAGATTGGTAGCCATTATTGTATATGGGAATTATTTTGTGACCACAGTTGAACTCGCCACATTTTGTCGTATGTTGTAAATTATTGGACTGGGCTGGTGGGGGCGGAGCTCCCCTATTTATGTATTGCCTTGCAGGACTTTTAGAAATTTCGGGACGTCCTACTTACTGGGGAGGTGCTGTCGAAATTTCTACAAGTTTCCTCGTTTTGTATTGAAAGTCTCACTTTATATATTAAGGCAAATGGTATTCATAGGGATTGGAACGGTAGGATATTGATTGTTCCTCTAGTGTTAGTCTTGCAAGTCAGGGAAATTTTCTCGTGATCTGTGCCGGTCCCACTCCAGGGATTTCGGGGTGTGACAGATTGGTATCAGAGCCAGGTTTTGGGGGTTCTCCTGTGGTCATGTAGGATGATAGTGTCCTTCTGTGGTGTCTCCATTATTATTATGAAACCCGGGCATAACCATAATTGGGATACCATAGGAGGCCTAGTTTAGGGTATTAGTATATCTATTCTTTCTGTAGGTTTTTCTTGATTATGATTGAACCTACATATTGCTTTTAAAGTAATTGGTAATTGTGGAGGCTTATTGTTTGTTATCTTGTGTTTTAAATTGAGGATGCCTCCACGTACACGAGGTGGTCGCCGAGGGGTGAGTGTTGTGGGTAGGTCGGAAAATGCATCCATCCAACCCGAAGTTCGCCTAACTTGGGGCCATTGCAAAGGTCCTAGACCTGCGAGACCACCGAGAGCTGATTCCCACGTGGATTGGGAAGTGGAATCACAGGTTTAGGGAACGAACATACCTCCAACCCGAACTGAGTCCAAGGATTCTCGAGCTGGGCAATCGAAGGAGGTGACCTTAGCCTAGTTTGTGAGGTTTAGGCCTCCGGTTTTCACAGGGTCCGATAGCCAAGAAGACCACTATCGCTTTATAGAGGGGATGGAGAAAATGTGTAAGGCACTGCATTGTTCTTCCATTAGGATGGTGGAGTTTGCAGAATATCAGATGCAAGATGCAGCTTATTTGTGGTTTCAGATAGTACTGGATGAGAGACCCACTGAATTACCTCCCATGCAATGGGGTGAGTTTAAGGAGTTGTTCATGGATCGGTATATACCTCAGAGTGTGAGGGATGCGAGGGCCCGAGAGTTTAAAGTGCTTATATATGTTCCTGGGGAAACTGTACTGGATTATGACATTAAATTTACTCAACTTTCCCGTTATGCCCCGTACCTAGTACCTACTGAGAGGCATCGTATTAAACGATTTCTAATGGGGTTACCCAAATACATGTACCGTGCTCTATCATCACAGATGGATACTTTCCCTTCATACACAGTGGCAGTGAATTGTGCCCGTAGAATTGAATTGTAGGAAATGGAAAAGGATCCCATTAGCAAGAAGCGGAAGAGGGATCAGGGGAGGAAACAGCTTGGGGATGGCCCTTCATCAGGGGAATCTGGGGTACCGTGGCCTCAATGATCATTTAGGCCTACTCAGGCTCAGACTCGCTCACATGCATCGCCTCCATATAGTGCTCCTCCTCGTCGGGTTACCCAGGGAGGTAGTCGGACCACCCAGTTCCATGATGTATCTCAGTCAACTCACCCACGAGCCGCATGCCCTACTTGCGGGAACTTTCATTCTGGGGTATGTTATCACGCTGCTGGGCATGTTTCCATTGTGGGTAGACGGGCCATTTTAAGAGGAATTGCCCTTTTGCACGGCATGTTTCTAGCCAGGACTCAGTACAGCTAGTAGCTCATTTTACACCACATAGAGTTACATCGAGCGCAGGCCCCTCCACTTCTGCCGGTAGGGGCATGCCCAAGAGAGGCTCAGGTAGTCAGGGGCAGACATCAGCAGGTAGGGGCCAGGCACGCATATTTGCCCTGACACGATAGGATGCTCGGGCATCCAATGAGGTGGTGACAGGTATGATTTCAGTTGACTTACATCCAGCATGTGCTTTATTTGATCCGGGTTCTACTCATTCATATGTTTCTTCTCAATTTGCTAAGTTGTTTGGTGGCACATATATGCGCTTAGAGAGTCCCATACTTGTGGGTACCCCGTTAGGGGAATCAGTGATGGTTGATACCATTTATCGATCATGCAAAGTCTCAGTTGGAGATAGGGAAACTCTTGCAGACTTAATGGTATTGCAGATGGCGGATCTGGATGTGATTCTTGGCATGGATTGGCTAGCCTCTTGTCATGCAGTCTTAGATTGCCATAAAAAGGTAATACAATTTAAAACTCCTGGAGAAGCTCCTTATGAATTACAAGGGGATGCAGGGGTGACTCCAACTAGAGTGATCTCTGCTCTTAAGGCACGGAAGCTTTTAATTAGCGGGTGTCAGGGATTTTTGGTTGTGGTGCAAGACGTGGAGAAACAAGCAACAAGGTTAGATGAGATTCCTGTAGTGGGAGAATTTCTTGACGTCTTCCCTGAAGAATTGCCGGGTTTGCCACCAAATAGGGATATTGAATCCTCCATTGATTTGATTCTAGGCACTCAGCCCATCTCTATTCCTCCTTACCAGATGGCTCCGGCGGAGTTGAGAGAGTTAAAGGAACAATTGCAGGATCTCTTGGAGAAGGGATTCTCCGGCCTAGCACGTCACCTTGGGGTGCTTCTGTCCTATTTGTTAAGAAGAAGGATGGGTCTTTACGGTTGTGTGTGGATTACAGGCAACTGAACAAAGTGATAGTACGTAACAAGTATCCTTTACCAAGAATTGATGATCTTTATGATCAACTTCAAGGAGTTCAGTGTTTCTCGAAGATTGATCTTCGGTCGGGGTATCATCAGCTCAAGATTAGGGGTGAAGATGTCCCTAAGACAACATTTCGTACTCGCTATGGTCATTATGAATTTCTAGTAATGTCCTTCGGTTTGACTAATGCGCCTGCAGCCTTTATGGACCTGATGAACAGGGTATTCAAACAGTTCCTTGACAAGTTTGTGATTGTCTTCATTGATGACATCTTAGTTTATTCTAAGAGCCCCAATGACCATGAACAACATTTGAGAATAGTGTTGCAACGGATGAGGGAAGAGCAACTTTATGCTAAGTTTTCAAAGTGTGAATTTTGGCTGAAACAAGTGGCATTCTTGGGCCACATTGTCTCTAAGGAAGGGATTTCAGTTGACCCAAGTAAGGTAGAAGCAGTTCAAAAGTGGCCCTGCCCTTCCACTGTTACTGAGATCAGAAGCTTCTTAGGTTTGGCGGGATATTATCGGCGTTTTGCAAAAGACTTCTCCCGAATAGCTGCTTCGTTGACAAGATTGATCCAAAAGAATGCAAAGTTCATCTAGAGTGACTCTTGTGAAGTTAGCTTCCAAAAACTGAAGGAATGTCTAACTTCAGCTCCTATCTTGAGCCTACCTTCTGGTGCTGGTAGATATGCAGTGTACTGTAATGCTTCTGGGGTAGGGTTAGGGTATGTCTTAATGCAGAATGATCGGGTTATAGGTTATGCATCCAGGCAGCTGAAAAAGCATGAGCAGAATTACCCTACCCACGACCTTGAAATGGCAGCAG
The DNA here is from genome assembly GCA_037074485.1 of Delonix regia. Lineage (NCBI taxonomy): Eukaryota > Viridiplantae > Streptophyta > Magnoliopsida > Fabales > Fabaceae > Delonix > Delonix regia. The sequence continues at coordinate 14,258,835 of CM073459.1, forward strand.
TAATTTTTGCATTAAAGATTGGCGGCATTACTTGTACGGTGAGACTTGCGAAATATATATAGATCATAAAAGCCTGAAGTATATTTTTCAACAGAGGGATTTAAATTTGAGACAAAGGAGATGGATGGAGTTACTAAAAGATTATGACTTCACCATACTTTATCACTCAGGCAAAGCAAATGTGGTGGCGGATGCTTTAAGCAAGAAATCTATGGGGAGTTTAACCCATATTCAAGAGGTAAGGAGACCTTTGATTGTTGAACTGCAGCAGTTAGAAAAGAATCAGATAAACTTTGAGATTGGTGAATTAGAAGCTTTTATGGCTCACCTGCAATCTAGTTCTGCTATTATTGATGAAGTGAAGATTGCTCAAAGATCAGATCCAGAATTTCATAAGTTAATAGAGGAGTGCCAGAAGGGGAAGAATAAAGAGTTTACGGTGGATGCAGAAGGAGTATTAAGGTTTGAAGGGAGGTTGTGTGTAACGCAAGGGGATGAATTAAAGAAGAAGATCCTAGAGGAAGGCCATCGCTCAGCGTATAACGTGCACCCTGGATCCACCAAGATGTGTCAAGATTTAAAGTCGGTTTATTGGTGGAATGGTATGAAGAAGGATGTGGCTGACTTTGTCTCTCGCTGTTTGGTGTGTCAACATGTTAAGGCCGAACACCAAAGGCCCGCTGGTTTGCATCAACGGCTAGAGATACCAGAATGGAAATGGGAGAGAATCACTATGGATTTCGTTACTGGCTTGCCCCGTACTCTTAAGGGGTATGATTCCATATGGGTGATTGTAGACAGGTTAACGAAGTCCGCACACTTCCTTCCCGTCAAAACAACCTACTCTGCAGCTAAGTATGCTCAAGTATATGTAGATGAGATTGTAAAGTTACATGGGATGCCATTGTCTTTCATATCGGACCGAGGACCTCAATTCACTTCCAGATTTTGGGGAGCATTTTAAGCGGCTTTAGGGACTCGGTTGGATTTGAGTACAGCTTTCCACCCCCAAACGGATGGCCAATCTGAAAGAACTATTTAAATCTTGGAAGACATGTTGAGGAAGGGTGTCTTGGATTTTGGTGGCAGTTGGGACACGTACTTGCCTTTGGAAAAGTTTGCATACAATAATAGTTATCAAGCCAGTATCCAAATGGCACCATTTGAAGCCCTCTATGGTAGGAGGTGCCGTTCTCCTATTGGCTGGTTTGAAACAGGCGAAGCTCAATTACTAAGGCCAGATTTAGTACAAGACGCAATAGAGAAGGTTAAGCTTATTAAGGAGAGATTACATACCGTACAAAGTAGGCAAAAGGCTTACGTAGACAATCGGAGAAGGGATTTGGAGTTCATGGTAGGCGATTATGTGTTTCTACGTGTATCTCCCATGAAAGGGATTATGAGATTTGGCAGGAAGGGCAAACTGAGCCTTAGGTACATTGGCCCATTTGAAGTTTTGGAAAGAATTGGTACAGTGGCTTATCGACTTGCATTACCACCCGAATTATTGAGTATCCACCCCGTTTTTCATGTGTTAATGCTCAGGAAATACTCACATGACCCATCCCATGTGACCCGCAGACAGTGCAAGTTAACGCGGGGTTGAGTTATGAAGAGGTACCTGTGAAAATCCTAGATAGGCAAAAAAGGAGGCTTCACTCAAAGGAAATTCTTTCGGTTAAGGTGCTGTGGAGGAATCATTCTCAAGAGGAAGCAACTTGGGAGGATGAACATATCATGCGTGACCAGTATCCTCAATTATTCACGTGAGGTATATGATGATTTAAATTCAAGGGCCGAATTCTTGTAAGGGGGGGAAGGGGAGAATGTAATAACCCAAATAATTAGGATTAATAAGTTGACTAATGGTATATTATTTTTTTATCTGTATCATTACAACGAGATTGAGGCTGGCTCAGTGGTCAGGCTCCAGATGCATTTCCTCAGTTCGTGGGTTCAAGACTGGAAAGCTAACCTCCCTTATTCTTTTTCTGAGGCTGCCACGTGTCCCCTCCTACTGGAAATGATTGAAATGCCCTCAGTGGCTTTTTTTTTTTTTTCCTTCTCCCTTTCTTCTTCTTCCAGCCGAGGTGTGCAGGAGGGAGAGAGCTGAGTATAGTTGCGACACCGGGGAAGCAGCCGTGACCGTGCCTTAGCCTTGCCGGAGCTGAGTCGCTTGCCTTTGAAGATTGCTGGCCCATCACCAACCAGTAACCACCTCGTCGCCGGCAGAAAACACGCCTTTTTCCATTGAACCCGCGAGCTAAAATGGAGCTCCGGTGGCTCGTTTTCCTTCTCGGTTTGGGTGGGTTTTGCTTCCCACCTCCTTGTCGTTACTTTTAGCTTGCTGTCGAGTTCAGTTGGCCGCCGGTGAAGCAGTTTTCCGGTGGGATCCGAGGAGCTCGAATAGTGGTGACTTTGGGTGAATTTGGTGCATTTTTACCGATGTTTTCTTGAGATTGAGGTTAGAAGTAGCATTTTTGGCACTTATACAATGAATTTGAGCTCTAAAACCATGAATTTTGGTTGCTTGTAAGAAGAATTGCTGATAGGGACCAAAATGAAAATTTTCGAAAATTTTGGGTTCTTGAGAAAATGGAAAAATGTTGACTTGTAATAGATTTAAATTGATTCTACATTAACACTTTTAAGTTTGTGGGCATGAGAACTATGAATTGTCTTGAATTACATTAGAATGGAGGCTAGGGTTCGAAATAAGGGACTAAAATGAAAATATAAAAAATATGTGGAGCAGAAAATGTAAATTTGCCACAAGTTTGGGAAAGATAGAGATGGAGTTAAGGAGATGGAAATGATTCCAGCACTCCAAGAGGGCGGCGAATTGCTTGGGACAATCAGAGTCCAGGTACGCAGATAGCACCCCCCCTTAAAACTCCTACTATGCCCTACTTTGTCTTGCTCAGAAATGTTTTATGAGTATAATACAAATGTGGTTATGATTATACTTTATCGAACTCAGAGGCTAGAATTAACGGTTTCGCTGGATATGTGGAATGACCTTGTGTGCATCGTTGAATCCGTATACAGTTAGGGGTGATCGAATAAATATTCATTACTAAAAACACTAATGATTTCATGCATCTTTCCATCTTTCTCCCGTATGCCTGTCTTAAATCCCTTTTCGTTGGGAGGACTGGCGAATGATAAACCTTCGTGAGATATGACTCACGCCTGTTGGTTAGTTACCCTCGATGATTGAGTATCCTCGCCTGTTGGTTAGTTACCCTTGAGGATTGTGTATCCTCTCCTGTTAGTTAGTTACCCTCGAGGATTGTGTATCATTGCCTGTTGGTTAGTTACCCTTGAGGATTGAGTATCCTCGCCTGTTGGTTAGTTACCCTCGAGGATTGTGTATCCTCGCCTGTTGGTTAGTTACCCTCGAGGATTTTGTATCCTCGCCTGTTGGTTAGTTACCCTCGAGGATTGTGTATCCTCGCCTGTTGGTTAGTCGCCCTTGAGGATTGTGTATCCTCACCTGTTGGTTAGTCACCCTCGAGGATTGTGTATCCTCGCCTGTTGGTTCTTAGCAGTCTCTCCCCTGAATGATTTTCATAAGTTGATTGTTTCCCTAAGAATGACTTCTTGATTTAATGTTTCAGAAAAGTGGGTTATTTAGCTCAATTGTTAAATTGCAAGAAAACGAATTTAAACATTATTGTACTGTATTCAATACTTGATTTTGTTAAATTTTTGTTTATATATGAAATTGTTTACTGACTTGGGGTGTTATCTGCCGAAAAATTTTTGGTCCCAGATAGGGAGATCGACGACCTTCCGGAGCCGGCAGAGCACTGACGGGGACCGGTGGTGAGCCACTTGGTTTGGGTGCGAGGCGTATTCTTTTGTTTAGATGATGTTTGTGGCAATATCTTTTTGGGATGTATATAATTAGATTGGTAGCCATTATTGTATATGGGAATTATTTTGTAACCATAGCTGAACCCGCCACATTTTGTTGCATGTTGTAAATTATTGGACTGGGTTGGTGGGAGCGGAGCTCCCCTATTTATGTATTGCCTTGCAGGACTTGTAGAAATTTCGGGACGTCCTACTTACTGGGGAGGTGCTGCCGAAATTTCTACAAGTTTCCTCGTTTTGTATTGAAAGTCTCACTTTATATATTAAGGCAAACGGTATTCATAGGGAGTGGAATGGCTGGATACTGATTGTTCCTCTAGTGTTAGGCTTGCAAGTCAAGGGAATTTCCTTGTGATCTGTGCTAATCCCACTCCAGGGATTTCAAGGTGTGACACATGCCCTCTTGTGACACGAACATAAATAGTATAGTGCGTAAGGTCATATCACAGCTTATAATGACGATTTAATAACAAGCACATATCCAATTGGTGAGACAAATACCTATTTCACATACACTTTAAGAGAAATTTGGTAATTCTCCATTTTAAAAACGTCATCAATAGAATGGTGAGAATGATTTCTCAGTAACATGAAAGAGAATATATGATACTCGAAATATCCATGGATTAATTATAGTCTTAATGAAATATGTATGGATGTCAAATTTCATAACATACGAATATACATTAGTAAACATATGACAAACAGAAAGAGATAATGTCATCAACCATTAGGTATTGGAATGTCATATCTAGATTATTAAAGTCTTACGTATCCCAGCATATGACACCTAACCGGCAAGCATGACCCCCACCTTTAACTAAGGCATCCCCTAGCGAGTACCTAAGATAGCTAAATAATATCATCTTTATTAATTTCAAAGGAGTAATAAACAAATTATTTACAAAATCAAACAAGAAATAGTAACAATAAAAATAATAACAGAGGGGAAAAAAATCAAAATTAACAAGGAAATGAAAATATTTACAAAATATAAATAAATAATTTACTTGAAATATTTACAATGATATAGAATGTAATCACTAAAAGGAAAAGTAAACTATTTACACGAGTGGATTTGACCTAGAAAAATGAGCTAGGCCTATATACCCAAAATTAGGGATAAAAAACCACATAGTTCGTAAAAAGGTAGAAAACTAATGTTACTTGATTAATTTATTTCATGCTCTCCTAAATTTATCTATTTTTCCATTATTTATTAATTTATTTGAAAATAGTATTTTTCTAAAAATTTTTATTTGTCTTCATAAGTTGCATATGACAAGAAAATGAAACTAAAAACACAATCGAAGATAATTTGAGAAAATAAAATCATTCAAGTCAGTGTGGTTATGTATGTATGTATGCGTGGAGTAAAAAATATGTTAAGGAAGTAAAATAAAGAAAAATAATATAAATACTAAAATGAAAAATAAAAGATTTAAAGGGTTGTACTTGACTTAAGATGATAATCTAGGGCCTATAAACCTTAAAATAGGAATTAAAGCTCAAGTGGCTAATAAAGATATAGAAAACTAATGTCACTAATTAGTGTTTTTTATTTTTGGAAAAAGAAGAAAATTGTAAAGTAATTTCACCAAAAAATTTGATTCATCTATTTTATTGAAAATAGTGCTTTTGAAATTTTTATATTTCTTTATATGGATACAAATTTATTTTTCTTTATAAAAAAAAATAACACAAAAAATATTTACAAAAGTTGGGACCCCAATAAGCTAGAGTTAATTTTTTAGTATCGATTTTGATTATTAGGTATTTGAGATTTTGTATTAAATTTTAATTAATCATAGAATAACTATCACGTTGGCTGGTGAATTGGAAAAGAAAATTCAAAGTTTCACGCTCTAGCTTTCTCCCTCTTTTTTTTTTTTTTATTTATTATTATATTATCTTTTTTAATATAAACTTTTTAAGATGCAGCATCTTTTTCAAAAATACATAGCCAAGTATGTAATTTTTTTAAGGGATTAGTTAAATTAATAAAACTATTTGGATGTACATATTTTCAGGGGTGTATCCTTAATATATGGGAAGTTTGTGTTGTTGTTTTTTTTTTTTTTTCTTTTTAACAGAGTTAGACATCAAATAAAAAAAAATAGAAATCCTAATATCATACACATTAAACAAATTTGTTTGAAGAAAGAAGTAGAGTCTCAACACTTCGGAGTTAAAGAGAACCAATTTCAAACATCACTACCACTAGGCGCACTTGATTTAGCAGGAAAGTAACAGGTGCATAAAGGAATAAAATATAAGAAAATAATGCACAAAAGAAATATCTACAAAAGGATAAAAAATAAAAATATTTGTGAAATAATAATCTTATTATTATCGCAGGAAAATTTAATATTTACAAGAAAGAGAAAATATTTACAAAGTTAGAAATAAATGATTGAGGTAGAATATTCACAAAAAAAAAAAATTTAATTACTAAACAAAAAAATAATATTTTTCAATGATTGAGTTTAACTTAATAAGATGACTTAGAACCAACGTCCCGTACAAGTAATTTCACTATAAAATAATTAGATGATGTGTTTTATTTGTAAAACCATGTTAATCTCTCCTTTCTTAATTTGCTCACTTTTCAATTTATTTTTTTAAAATTTTTATTTTTCTACATATAAAATAAAACTAAGTAACGAATAAAAATAATATTTTCAAAAGGGTAATAAATAATATATTTATGATACAAAACAAGAAATAATAACAACAAAGATAATAGTATAGGGTGAAAGAAATCAAAATTTACAAGGAAACATATATATTTACAAAAATAGAAATAAATAATTGACTTAAAATATTTACAAAGAAAAATAATGTAATTACTAAAAGGAAAAGGTAAAATATTACTAAAAGGAAAAAATAATGTCCCCTAAAGTCATTCATATACTTCTCGCCAAGTTAATTTCTCATGCTAAAGTGTAAACTTTAATTTGTAAAATGGTATTCTATTTTAAAATGGTATTTTTTTTTTTATTTTACTTTTCTTCATAAGTTGCATATGATAAGAAAATAAGATTTAAAACAAAATTGAAGATAAATTGAAAACATAAAATCATTCAAGTCCATGTGGTTGTGCGTGGATGTATATATGGAGTAGAAAACATTACAAGGAAGCAAAATAAAGAAAAATAATACAATTACTAAAAGGAAAAATAAAATATTTACAAAGTTAGACCTGATATAGGAAGAAAACCTAGGGCTTATGTATTTTAAAATAAGGATTAAAACCTAAATAGTGTGTAAGTGTATAGAAAACTAATGTCACAACTGGCACAGTGTTTTTGTTATTTTTTAGAAGAGAATAAAATAATAAATTAATTTCACAAAAAATATGTAAAGCCATGCTGATCTCTCTTGTCTTCACTTTAAATCTTTCCAGTTCATTTATTTTATTGAAAATAGTGTATTTGAAATTTTTATTTTTCATTATATGAATACATATATACATAAAGAAATAAAATAAAAGAAAGTAACACATAAATAGAATATTTGCATGAATATTTATACACCTGGAATATTTACAAGGAAATATAATATTATTTCTAAAAGACAAAATAAAATATTTATAAGGGTGGACTTAACTTAAAAAATAGACCTAGAATCAACATACCCAAAAATAAGGATCAAAGCTTGTAGTTTGTTAAAAAATAGAAAACCAACAATGTCACCAAAACTCATTCAAATACCTTTTGCCAACTAATTTCCAATGCTAAAGTGTAAACTTTAATTTGTAAAGCCAAATTAATCTCTTTTTCTTACTCTCATAATCTTCTCTCTTTTCTATTAATCTATTTTTCTAAAAATAGAATTTGTAGTCGGTAAAAGGGTAAAAAGCTGATTCCATTAGGTTGATGTCTTTAATTTCTCTACAGAGAAGAAAATGGAAAACTAATCTAGTTGATGTGTTTTAATCTGTAAAACCAAGTTAATCTCTCTTCTTTGCTCTCTTAATTTTCTTTCTTTCTCTATTACTTATTTATTTATTTGAAAATAACATTTTTCTTTAATTTTTGTTTTTCTTCATAAGAAGGCATATGACAACAAAATAATATTGAAAACAAAAACAAAGACAAATTGCAAAAATAAAACTGTTCAAGTCCATGTGGTTGTATGTGGACGTATGCATGGAGTGAAAAACATGATATGGAAGCAAAATTTGTTTCTACCCAATATGCATAAGGGAATAAAATAAAAGAAATATGACCGTTAAAAGAATATTTACAAAAGGGTAAAATATAAAATATTTATGAAATCAAACAAGAAATAATAATAATAATAAAGATAATAATATAGGGGAAAGAAGTTAATATTTACAAGAAAAAATTTTATGAACATGAAAATAAATTATTCAAGTGGAATATTCACAAAAAATTAATGCAATTATTTAAAGAAAAAAATAAAATATTTACAGCGTTAAGCTTGACAGATGATTTAGGGCCTATGTACTCTAAAATAGAAAATAAAATCCTTGTAGTTTAAAAAGAGGTAGAAAGCTGATGTCATTGAGTTTGTGTTTTTAATTTTTGTTAAGAGTATAAAATAATAGAGTAATTTCACAAAACAAAAAATTGGTTTGTAAAACCATGTTAATTTCTCCTCTGCTAATCTTCTCTGCTTTCAATTCATTTATTCTTTTGATAATAGTATTCTTGAAATTTGTACTTTTCTTTTGTTGGATAATATACATAAAGGAATAAAATAAAACAAAGTAACAGATGAAAAAATATTTACAAAAATAACAGTAAAATATTTACGAAATCAATAACAATAAAAATAACAATATGAGGGAAACAAATAAATATATTTACAGGTAAATGGAAATATTTAAAAGAAATGAATTGAATAATTCACCTGGAATATTCATAAAGAATTACAGTAATTACTAACTGAAAAAATTATATGTTTACAGGGTTGGGGTTGATTTAGGAAAGTAATCTAATACTTACATGCATAAAAATATGGATAAAAGTTTATGTAGTTTGTAAAAGGATTAAAAAAAATTGATCAAATTTGTAAAATTTATTTTGTAAAACCAAGATAAACTCTTTTTCTTACTCTTCTAATCTTCTAAAAATAATAATTCGAAATTATTATTATTTTTGTTTATAAGAATGCACATAACAAAACAAAAAAAAGATTGAAAGCTAAAAAAAAGATAAAATAAGAAAATAAAATTGTTCAAGTCCATGTAATTATGTATGAATGTATGCATGGATTAAAAAACAAGTTAATCTCTCTTTCTTGTTATCCTAATCTTCTCTCATTTCTATTTTTATTCATTTTCGAAAAATAATAATTTGAAATTATTATTATTAACCAAAAAAAAAAAGATTGGAAGCTAAGAACAAAGTTAAAATAAGAAAATAAAATCGTTGAAGTCTGTAATTATGTATGAATGTATGCATGGATTAAAAAACTTAAATAATCTCTCTTTCTTGCTCTCCTAATCTTCTCTCTTTCTATTTTTATCGATTTTTCTAAAAATGATAATTTGAAATTATTAGTATTCTTCTTTACAAGAATGCACATAACAAAAAAAAAAGATTGAAAGTAAAAAATAAAATAAAATGAGGAAATATAATCGTTCAAGTCATGTGCTTGTACGGATGTATCATGAACTAAAAAACATGTTAAGGGAGTAAACTTTGTTTAAAGGAAACAACTTGTATGTTATTTCTTATATATTTATGTTAAGTTTTTTTATTAGTTAATGACGTGTTGACAATTTTTTAAAAGGTGAGAGTTAATGATATTAATAAAAAGTGAATGTGGTATAAAAATTATCCAGATGTCATTAACTAATTGGGTAACCTAATATAAGTATATAAAGAATAGCATATAAGTTTTTCCTTGTTTAAATTACCTCAATCATGACATTTGCACAAAGAAATAAATAAATGAACATAATACATAACGTTTACAAAAAGGATAAAAAATAAAGTATTAAGGAAATCAAACAAGAAATAATAATAATAATAATCATCATCATCATCATCATGATCATAACAATAATAATATATTTTATCCATTACTTATTTATTTAATTGTAAATACTACCTTTTAAAACTTTATTTTTCTTCAAAATCAAAGATAAATTGAGAAAATAAAATCTTCAAGTTAGTGTACTTGTTCGTGAATGTATGCATGAAGTAAAAAACTATGAGAAGGAAGTAAAATGTGTTTTAGTTACCCTAATCGTAACTAATGCAGAAAGGACAAAAAAAAAAGTAATAGTACATAAAAAGAATTTTTACAAAAGAGTAAAAAAGTAAAATACTTACAAAATTAAACATAAATAATAATAATAATTATAGTATAGGGTGAAAGAAACGAATATTCACATAAAAAGAAAATGTAATTACTAAAAAGAAAAATAAAATATTTATAGGGTTGGACTTGACCTAGGAAGGTGACCTAGGGCTTACATACCCTAAGATTGATATCAAAGCCCACGTAGTTCATAATGGCACGAATAATTGATGTCATTGTGTTAGTATTTTTTTTTTTGGTGAGAGAAGAAAATGGTAGAGTAATTTCACCAAAGAAAATTTTGGTTGATTTATTTTAATTTGTAAAACCACGTTAATTTCGCCTCTCCTAATTCCCAAGGCTTTGAGCTATGAATGAGCTTTTCAAAATAGTATTATAAACTTAAAATTTTATATTTGCACTGAAATTTATGAGTACGTAAAGGTAGATTTCTCATTTGGAAGCTACACTTAAGTTTATAACAATCAATATGATGTAATCACTTATTCAAAACAATTCACGTCACTCTTAATAGATAAGTCAGAGGAAATGTGAAATAACAAGAATAATGAATTTCATAATTAGAATTAATGAAATTCACACGAAAATTGATCTCAAAATTAAATTTTGTATAATATTGAATTTATAAATATATAATTTCTACATTAATTTTTTAGCATATCAAAATGCATCACCCTTGAGAGTATAAAAATTATATGATACAAGGATACATTTGAAATGTACACAAAAATTTCTCGCTCAAAATTTGGAAAGTACTTATATAAATTAGGGTGAAATGAAGTGGAAATTCAAGAACTTATATTCAGGCTTTAAAAAAATTCTGCAACAATTACCACCAAATATAAAAATAATAATTTAATGCAAAAGCTCAAATTTTGGGAAAAAATAGGCCCTATAAATGGTCCTATGCTCCCTGACGCACTATGGGGCATGAGTAGGTGTCGTTCCTAGTGTATAGTTCATCATCCCACATGAATTGGGTTTGAAACTGGGTTGTTTGATATAGTTAGTGCTCCGACATGTGACCCATTCAATCTTTGAGTATTATTGGGTGTTCTTGGTATCATAATGTTTAGAATTTTCAGATCTACAAAAACTCCCTTTTTAATTCCAAGGAAGACTACCCCAATATGGCTAATTACCTTCATAAAGTTTTGGATTTTTCTTTCTTCCATGTTAATGAGGTCAAAATCAACTTCCTTTTGCTTTGAATGTGCATATGGTACTAGTTTACTTTGAAACTCATGATTTATCAAAGCTCCAAATGAATTTCGAAAAAACCCCCCTCAATAATGGCACATCATAGTTCCAATTTTTTTATGATGTACATATTGGAAAGGAGACGTCCAAAAACAAATGGTTCTCTTACAGGAGCATATACAAAATGTAAATAAACAAATTGCCAAAAACTTTCTCAGAGCTACAGCAACAACAAGTTTAAATGATAATAATAGATAGATTGTCCAAAATTTTATCATATAACCAACAACAACTAAATAAATAGAGAAAAAACCTTAGGCTTTAATGTTTTAGAATGAGATTGGGAGATTATAATAAAATAATTAGATTTGACCTATAATTATGTGGAATCCATTAACACTAGTGTCACACTTGACAATCTGTTAAAGAGTCAAGCGTGACACGGATGATATGAAAAGAAAAGATAAATAAATAAGTTCTAAAAAATTGCTTTGAAAACTTGATTTATTTAAGAGTCGTCACCAAAACTTTTAAAGGAAAACTTTATAAAAACCACTTTTTTAAAAAGATAAAGAAATGAAAAGGTGGTTTGCAAAATAGAGATCAGTTTGAGAGTTTGTTTGAGTGTAGTAAAGGTGTTTAATATCCTATAACACTCATTGAAACACGAGAAAATAAAAAGAAAAAACAAAACAAAATTAATGTAAAGAAAATAAATAAAAGAAATGAAAAAAAATATATATTTACAAAGGGCAGACTTGACATATGATTAGAATTAGGATCTACGTATTTAGTGATAGGGATCAAAGTCCATGTAATTCAGCTTAGAAATATATAACAATTGATTAATGTCTTTTAATTTTTGTGAAATGAGCAAGACAGTGGAAATTAGTTTGACTTTTGTAAATAAAATGAACTGGGATTTAGTTGGTATGTTTTAATTTACAATTTTCTTGCTCTTTTCATTTTTCTCCTCTTTTTTATTTCTATTTTTTTTTTTAGGTTTTTGAATTTAGGCTGTTTATTTCAATTTTGGAAGAGGAACAAAATTATATATAAAAAAGGATTTATAGGATTTTTGAATTTTTCTATTTTGATTATTAAAAAAAATTTTGGTCTTGATTTTGAAAGCAAATGAAATTATAAAGGGAAAGGGTTTTGGGGATTTTTGAAATTTTTTTTTTACTTTTGATATTAGAATTTCTATTTGAGGAAGTAACAAAAATACCGCTAAAAACTACTTTTGGAATTTATATTTTTTTAATTTTAGAAAATTAAAATTCTTTGTTTTGATTTTCCAAAAGTAATGGACTTATTAAAGTGAAGGATTTAGGGATTTTTTTTGTTTACAGAGAACAAACAAAATAAACTATTTTGTGACTTCAAAATTATTTTTACTTTTGCAATTTTTGGAAATAATATTTTAATTTTCAAAGCCTACAGAAACTAAAAATCTCACAGGCTTCAACTGATTAATTTTTAAGTGCCTAAAGAGATTAACGATCTCATATGATAACTCTAAAAGATAAATAAATATAAATAAATAAAATGAGAAGAAAATTGTTTTTGTAAGTTACAATTGTTTTTATTTATTTGTTTGTTTATTTACTATAAGAAACATAATATATTAACTTTTAAAGTATAAGGAGATTAAATATTACATATGTCCTTTACCAGTTAACTCTCAAGTGTTTGAGAGGACTAACGATCTTATAATATGAGTATTAAATTAATAAATAATAAACTCAAAGATAGGCTATTTTTGTGACCTAGCAAATTTTTTATTTTAAAATTTTTAAAAGTTAGATATTAAATTTTAAAATCTAAGGAGATTAAGATGTCAATTAACTTTTTAAGGCATAAAGAGACTAAAGCGACTTCCAAATAAAAGAATTTTTTGGCCATTGCTATATTCTATTTTATTTATATATTATTGTTACTATTATTATTTTACTGTGATGTCAACAAAGTTTTGTAGATTAGGCCCAAATCATTATACTACTATTTTCTTCTTCATAAATTTTTCAAGTGTCTTTGACAAAATTAACATAGGCTCATTTATTAAGGAAATGAATCATTTAAGAACAAATGCAAAAGAAGATAACAGGGGTAACAAACATAACTAGTTACAATAGAATGGTCAGGCACCGAAGCCACTTTTTCCAAATACTGAGTTTAGATTCCCTTCCGTACAGTCCAAATACTGAATCCTTTTCTTAGTTTAACCCCGCTAACAAAACAATTAAAACTCATCGATCATAGGGTAGCATCAGAAAACACCACTAAAAAAATGGAAAGGACCCACTGACTTTATTTATGATTAAAGCATTTATGCAGGCCATTGGGTTTCTCTCTTTTGTGACACATTCCCCCTTTACACACCTCACAGGACAATGATAAGGCAACTTCAATGTTGTGAGGATGCTCTTTTAGAAAGCTGCGATCCAGACCTTCCAATGTTCAGTCAAACTAATGCGAAGAATAAGTGATGAACTTACCCTTCCTTGGCTGAACCTGTGTTTGGAATACAGGAAAGACTTGCTGCGTTCGCCCCTGGCATTCTCTGCCTCAACTCTGTGTTGCTGGTCATATGTACTGCTCCTTCGTTCGCCCCCAACTTTTCTGTTTCTTCTCTCATTCTTGGTCTCATATGTATCTCCCTCGTCCTCCCAAGCTCTGTTCATAGGTCACAAACACGGGGGAGCTTTATGCTCAAAACTCTTCAACTCGGTATACCAGCACCATCCTCAAGCCCCTTTTCTCCCGTTTTTCTAAAGCAAAAACGGAGGTATTGTACCCTTGGAACACTCAGTTTCTCTCCCCAACGTCCAGCTCTATTCCTCTCTCTATCTCTCCATCTTAATTTTTCTCTCTAATTCTTGCTCGAACCCATCTTCTCTCCTTCTTTTTTCTTCTTCACGTCTGCAAATCTCCTTCCTCCCAGCATCTCTCAGACCCATTCTCTGTTTTCCTCTCCCCGTAGCCCTCTCCTTTCCACCTTCACCGTGTTCTGCTTTGGTCCTAAAGAACAGGGCCTTTTCCTCCATTGTCTTGTTCCTTTTCTGTGTATCATTCCTCTATGCTCGCTAGTTCTCTCCCTCAGTCTTCCTTCTTTCTATGTTTTCCTTCGCTGGACCTTTTCTCTTCAACCCCTCTTTCGTTTTCTGCAGTTTTTGACCTTATATCAAAGGTCGCTTCTGCTATCTTTTCCATTGCCCCTCAATGTACCAGAAGGATGGATCCTTTTCTCTTCATTCTTTGTTGCCTTCTTTGTCCATTATTCATGTGGGCCAGGATTCCAGTGAAATCTTTCCCAAATCATATATATGCATGCCTGTGAATCGCTTGCAGTAACCAGAGATTTTTCAATTACTGTTTATGAATAAAAAAATAATTTTTATTAATATAATATATTTTTATTAATTTAATATTAATAAAATATTTTTTATTATTATTATTTACTGGAGATTCTCCAGTTACGAGAGAAAATCCAGACTCATATATGCATCGCGTTAAGCAAGAAAAAAAAGGTTTTCGGCACTCATTCCATTTTATTTTTAATACTTGCCACTTTTTTCTTATAATTTAGTGATTTTTAATATAAGCTAAATTATTTAAGGAAAATAAAAAAAAATTAAACAATAATAAATATACTCAATTGAAAGAAAACAACTTATAGCTGATTTTTATGGCATAGGTTCAAAATTATTATTTTTGAAAAATACTAAAAGCTAAATGGTAAATATATAAGGTCAGGGGAAAGTAGTCATTATAAAAAATGCCAAGGGTAAAATGGTAAATTCACAAGGGGGGACATGTCGCATTATCTTAACCTGCAAGGCTCACACTATAATAAAATATTAGATATTCATGGGACCCACAACATAATTATATCTTAGATATTTATGATTTGAGATTGAATCACAATCATTAAATTAAAAATATGTGGTTAAATCCTAGCCATCAAGTTTTCTTTAAATACCCTACACCCTATCCCTTTTCACACCATTCCCCACATCTTTCCCTATATCCATTTCACCCTCTCCTCTCCACTCCACACTTAGATCAAGAAGGAAGGAAGCAAGTTTAGAAGAATTACAAGAAAGGATAGCGTATCCAAGTAACATGATTTAGTATATTCAAGTTTCTATTCTAAACTTGAATGATCTTCATGGTAATCCCATTTGACCTAAGGTCATTTATCTTATAATTTTGTCACCATGATCTTCCATAAGCTCATTCAAGGTATGAGAAAGGTAGGATTAGAGACGATTGTTATAATTGCATTATAATTGCCTATGTTTGTGCATTTCAACTTTGTATAAAGTGGTGATAATATAGTTGTTTGAGAAGAAAACTACTATTTGTGAGAGTAAACTATTCCTGAACACTATGTACTTATTGATAGTTTGGAATCATATTTGATAATGACAGGTTATGCTGCCTTAACATATATTGTGAACCATTGGTAATGGCTAACTATGCTCTCTTAATATATATTGTGAACCTTAAGAGTTTCTTAGCAAGGCATTATATCCCATTGATCCTGTTAATTTATGGTAAGTAATACTGCTTAAATTATAACAGAAAAAATGTTGTTACACTTCTTGGGCCACAACTTAAATTCTAAGATCAATAGTAGGTTGTGTCGCCTAAATAGTCTTAAGAATTCAGGAAATGATAAGAATGTATCCTTGCTGGAAACATCTTGAATTTAATTGACATTAAAAGAATTCCTAACTGTCATAAGAATATAAAAGTTTAGATGATTACAAAAAAAAATCTTAATAGTTTATTTCAAACCAATCCAATATTGACTATATGATGGCTTGAGTGACATATAACAATAAAGATTATATTACCTGACTTTGTTTTGGGTATCAGCTGGGGGACGTCTCAACTAAAGTGGGGTCACGATTGTCGGTTAATTGTCATACGTTGTGGTTTGTGAGATTCGATCGCCAAGGTATAACTGTCATACGTTAGGTTTTGTGAGACTCAAATAATCTAGATAGGACGTCAAATGCCTAATGGTTGAAGACATTGTCTACCTATATTTAGCATATGTCTGCTAATTCATATTGTATGTTATGAAATTTGACATCCACAAATATTACATAAAGATCATAATTTATAGTCATATTATATTCCATGGATATTTTGAGTATCATATATGCTTTTTCATATTATTGAGAAATTATTCTCACCACTCTATTAATGATGTTTTTAGATGGCGAATTACTAAATTTCACTTGAAGTCCATTCGAAATGATTATATATCCCACCAATTGGGGAGCATCGCCATTGTATGATGTGATATGGCCTTACGCATCATACTACTAACATTCGTGTCACAATAGGGTAATCTTACTAATTTTTTGAAATTCTAAATAAGTCCTTAACATTAGGCCTAATTTTGATAGATATAGATATAGAGGCCTAATATTCATTCTCGAACAAATGGATGTACGAACTTTTGTTATTAATTATACTATTATGTTTTAAATATTCTAATGTATTTACATATTTTTCGTTTCATAATAATTTTAAGTGAAATTTATAATAAATTTTATACTTTGTAAAATGGGTGTTACAACTTGTGCCAAGGAGTTCCATATGGGCCGATTACTTTTTTTATGACTAAGAAAATTCATGTCATACTTATTTAATAACCCAAAGTGGAATGAGACCATTTAGAGTTCATGTCTAACTTCAATATATGGAGCCCAAATTCAAGTAGGGCAATTTGATCATGTGCTTTAATGCATTGTGAAAAGTTAGTCATGCATGTGATGAAAGTTCAAATAAGTATTTTGATTATTGGTTTAGTAGAACTACATTGGATTGAAAATATTTATTGCTGGATTCCATAAGTATTTTATTGTTACCCTTTTTTCTGGTTGTTTTCTTTTTATATTCCTTTCTTGTACTTCCTTGAAAATATTTTATCCATATCAAGAAAAATTAAAATTTTAAAACCACAATTTTCATAAAAATAAATAAATTGAAAAGAGATTAACATAGTTTTACAAATTAAAGCACACCATCCAATTATTTTCTTTTTTTGAAATTTCGTTTAATAGACTTCCAAGTCAAGTCCAACCTTGTAAATAGTTTACATTTTGGTAAATATATTAATTTCCTCTGTGAATATTTCATCTCAATCATTTATTTCTACTTTTGTAACTATTTCATTTTTCTTGTAATTACTAGTTTCATTTTATTTATTTCATTGTTTTACTTTGTGGTTACAAACTTTTCCCTCAAAGCTATTACTTTTCTTATTACTATTTGTTACTTGATTTGTTCAATACTTTTATAAATATTTTATTTTTCTTTTTACTAATTATATTCTATTTCTTTTTATTTATTACATTATATATTCCTTTGTGAATATTCCTTCTCATTCAGTTAATTCTATTTTTTAAAATATTTTTTCTTGTAAATATTAATTTATTGCGTCTTCGTTAATTGTTATTATTATTTTTTGTTTGATTTTGTAGATTTTTTTTTTACCATTTTTTGAATACTATATTTATTTGTTACTTTCTTCTATTTTATTCCTTTATATGGGTATTAATGTAAAGAAAAATAAGAATTTCAAAAAAAAAAAATTTAAATTGGAAATGGAAAAAATTAGGTCCTAAGTCAAGGCTTATCCTGTAAATGTTTTATATTCTTTTGTTTTTTATTATTATGATTACATTGTTTTGTGTTGTGATTATTCCATATCAATCATTTATTTATATTTCAGTGAATAATTACTTTTTCTTGTAAATATTAATTTCTTTTACCTATATTATTATTTTTCGTTTTATTTCATAAATATTTTATTTTTAACCTTTTTGTAAAATCGTTTTTATGTATTACTTTCTTTTATGTGTATTCATATAAATAAAATTTCAAAAACATAGATTTCATAAAAATAATTAAACTGAAAAGAGTGAAAATTAGGATTGGAGAGATTAATATGGATTTACAATTTGAAATTACATTGTCTTTGTGATTGAAACATATCTACCAAATTCCAAGTTGGTTTGTTTACAAAAATAAAACTGATTTTTATTGTCTTACTGACTTCATAAAGATTAAAGTTCACTAACAAATTGTAAGAATTTCTACATCGAACTATACTTTAATCTCAATTACTAGTACATAGGCTATAAGCTCTTATCCTAGTTCAAACTTGCCTGATTTAAATATCCAATTCTCATTTGTTATCATTTAATTATTTGTGTTTCCATTTTCTCATTCATTTTGCACTTGTTGTGATGCGGTTAAATGATAATAAAATTAAGCCCATATTTTATTAATTTTATTTGACTATTTTAGGATAATCGTCTTTACAAATAGAGTTGTGGAGTACTTAATACCTTCCCCATACTTAAATAGACTCCGAAACCTGATGTAGAACCCCAAGGTTATGAAGAACATGAAACTCATAGAACATACACTATGGGAAGAACATTGATGAGCCTCAAGTTGAACATACACTATGGATTAACTTAGGCCAAAGAGCTCTATCTAGGCTGATTACACGTTCTATCGCCAAGAAGATTCAGGCCATAGTTGTCCAACAATTTAAAATGGAATCAGTCCATTTAGGATCCAAGCCCAATTTCTATATAGAATCCAAGTTCGAGTGGGCCAATTTGATCATGTGCTATAATGAATAAATTGTGAAAAGTCAATTATGCATGTGATGAAAGTTGAAATAAGTATTGATTTTGTCTAAGTTAGGTGAGTTATATTTCTTTGAAAGTTTAAGTTAGATAGGTTAGGTGATCTACATTAGATGAAAAGTCTATGTTAGGTTAATTTCTATGCATGTTTTTCCAAATTAGGTGAGAATTAGATCAATCTTAGACTTATGCCATAAAAGTTGTTCTTGGCTATAAATATGAAAGTTATCAATGAGAAATGCAACCTTGAATGCTTTGAAAATTAGCTTAATCTCTTATATGCGAATTTCTTATCTAAGTTTTCTAAACTTAGTGGCGAAATTATCCTTGATTCTTATCACTCTCCCTCTTCTATTATAGAGTGTGGTGAATCAAACCTAGTATTCTTGAGTGTGATGTGCAAACTTATCATTCGTAATTGCTAGTTTTTCTATCTTTTTTTCTTTTCATTTACTTGTGTTCAGGGATTGTTCTATCTGAACTTTATTGAAGCATATAATTTTGGTATCAGAGCTCGGGTTGAGAGTGGGTAGAGAGAGAAACACTTTCTGGTCACAGAGAGAAGAGAGAGAGAGAGAGAAACACTTGAGAAGTGTGTTTAAAGAGAGATATGGCTGAAAACAATGCTACCAATGTTCCAAAAGGGCTTTCGTTGGAACAAGCTCAGATTATGGGCGTACAACAAAATCAACAAGAAATGAGGGAGTAACTTCTTCGTCAAGAGCAGGCATTCATAATATTGACTATTCAACAACCTCACAATGATGTAATCATCGCGCTTCCATTGATTCTGATCATGATGAGGACACGGAAGATGAAGCTGATGCAAATAGACAAAGGAAGTAGCAGCGTGACTTGGGGAACAACATCAAATTGAAGATTCCACCATTCAAAGGTACTAGCTCACTAGAAGAGTACTTAGAGTGGGTGCAATGAGTGGAGAAGGTGTTTGAGTGTCACGACTATTCTGAAGTTAAGAAATGCAAGCTAGTTGCTCTTGAATTTATTGATTATGCAAATCCATTGTGGGAGAATTTGAAAGCACAACAAAGGAGAGACGGTGAAGAAGAGATCAGGAGTTGGCAGCTTATGAAGAGACTCATGCAAAAGCACTTTGTTCTTGACTATTACAAGCAGGAGCTCTATATTCGATTACAAACTCTTAGACAAGGGGTGATGTGTGTTGAAGACTATGTTAAGGAGTTTGAAATGTCAATGCGATGTGAGATACAAGAGCCTCAGGAATAGTCTATTGCTTGGAAGGATTGAATAAGGAAATTGTAGATGCGGTGGAATTACAACCTTATGTAACATTTGAGGATGTAATTAAGCTTGCTGTTATGGTAGAAAGATAACGTAGAAGAGGAGCAACTAAACCAGGAAGCTCACGATCTATTAGTTTTAGGGGAACAAAATTAACCTCTTCGACTCCCAAAGATCTCTCAAAGTGGAATGAATGGCGATATGAAAAGATAAGCTCCAACAACATTGTTGATACATTTAGAGGAAAGGACAAGGTTAATGATGCAAAGAACTCAAAGAGGAGCAGAGAAATTAAGTGCTTCAATTGTCTTGGTTTTGGACACATTGCTTCTGAATGTCCAAATCGAAGAGTGATGATTGTTCGAGGAGCACAAGGGGAAATTGAAAGTGAAGATGGAATAAAAACTGAACAGGAAGATGACGAGCGCATTATTGAGTATCCAAATGAAGGGGAGTTACTTATAGTTCGATGAATTTTGAACTCACAAGCTAAGGTAGAAGATGATCAACGTGAGAACATATTCCATACAAGGTGTACAATTGGTGGAAAGGTTTGGGATGTCATTATTAATGGAGGTAGCTGTACTAATGTTGCTTCAACAATATTAGTGGAGAAATTAAACTTGAATACCACAAAGCACCCTCGCCCATACAAGCTGCAATGGTTGAGTGACTAAAGAGAAATTCAAGTCACTAAATAAGTTCAGGTACCATTTTCTGGCAAGTCGTACAAAAATGAAGTCGTATGTGATGTGGTACCAATGAATGCCGGTCATTTGCTTCTGGGAAGACCTTGGCAATATGATAGTAGAGCCATTCATGATGGGTTCAAAAACACCTATTATGTTACCAAGGATGGGACGAAGATTGTCAACAAGTTCTACAAGATCAACCAGCAAAGAAAAAGAAAAAGGAGAACTTATTTGCAACTAAAAGAGAAGTTGAGAGAGCTTTGCAGTCAACTAATCCAATATTGATGCCAATAGTGAAGGAAGCTATGCACACAGAGGTAGGTTCTATACCTCTGCTGATTGAGAAGTTAGTAAAAGAATTCGCTGACTTGTTTCCAGATGAGATGCCAAAATGATTACCACCAATTAGGGGGATTGAGCATCAAATTGATCTCATTCTAGGTGCTGCTTTGCCCAATAGACCAGCCTACCGGTGTAATCCAGATGAGGCCAATGAGTTACAACATCAAGTAAATGAGTTACTGGAAAAAGGCTTTGTGAGAGAGTTAATGAGCCCTTGTTCAATACCAGCTTTGTTAGTGCCAAAGAAGGATGAAACTATGACGTTGTGCGTAGACTGTTGGGTCATAAACAAAATCACAATGAAGTATCGGTATCCTATCCCTAGGCTTGATGACATGCTTGACGAACTACATGGCTCTACAATCTTTTCGAAGATTGATATTTGGAGTGGGTATCATCAGATTCGAATGAAGGAAGGAGATGAGTGGAAGACAGCCTTCAAGACGAAGCATGGGTTGTATGAAGTTCGGTCATGCCATTTGGTTTGTCAAATTCCCCAAGCACCTTCATGCGTTTAATGAATCATGTCTTACGGAATTTTATTGGGGATTTTGTTGTGGTTTATTTTGATGACATTTTGATTTATAGCAAAGATCAGGAAGACCATGGAGAGCACTTGAGGAAGGTCTTTGAAGTATTGTGAAAAGAACAATTGATTGGCAATCTCAAAAAGTGCCAATTTTGCCAAGACCGAGTTATTTTTCTTGGGTTTGTGATTAGTCGGCATGGAGTTGAAGTTGATTCAGAGAAAGCTCGAGCTATCAAGGAATGGCCTATTCCTACAAACATTTCTGAGATGAGAAGTTTTTATGGATTAGCATCCTTTTATAGAAGATTTGTGCAGAATTTCAGTACTATTCTAGCACCCTTAACTGATTGCATCAAAGGAAGTGGTGACTTTAAGTGGAGAGTGGCGGCCCAACAAAGTTTTGAGATCATTAAAAAGAAGTTGTGTTCAACGCCAATTCTTGCACTCCCTGATTTCTCTAAAACTTTTGAGATTGAGTGTGATGCATCAAGTATCTGAATTGGAGCAGTTCTTATGCAAGAGAAGCATCCTGTTGCTTATTTCAGTGAGAAGTTGAATAGGGCAACTCTGAACTATTCAACTTACATCAAAGAGTACTATGCATTAGTTAGAGCCTTACAAAATTAGGAACACTACTTGTTACCCAAGGAGTTTGTTATTCATACCGACCATGAGTCATTGAAATATTTGAAGGGCCAAACCAAGTTAAACAAGCGACATGCTAAATGGGTGGAGTTTCTGGAGGCTTTTTCCTACATCATCAAATAAAAAAAGGGAACAGCGAATGTGGTTGCAGATGCCTTATCTCGAAGGTATGCTTTAATCTCATTAATGAATGTTAAGTTGATGGGATTCGAGTTAATGAAAGGCCAATATGTAGAAGATCCTGATTTTTCTACTATGTATTTGGCATGTGAAAAAAGTGCTACTAACGGTTTCTATAAGCATGAGGGATTCTTGTTCAAAAGTTCCAAACTTTGTATTCCTAATTGCTCCGTCAGTGAATTATTAGTAAGAGAAGCTCATGGGGGAGGTTTGGCAGGACACTTTGGTGAAAAGAAGATATTAGAGATGATTAAGGAGCACTTTTTTTGGCCAAGGATGATCAAAGATGTGCATTGAGTGGTGGGAAGATGTGCAACCTGCAAGAAAGCTAAAAGCAAGGAGGCTGCACATGGTTTGTATATGTCATTACCAGTTCCTAATCAACCATGGGTTGATTTGAGTATGGATTTTTTGCTTGTGTTACTAAGAACTCCAAGGGGCAAAGATTCTGTTATGGTGGTGGTAGATCGATTTTCGAAGATGTCCCATTTTATTTCCTGTCACAAAACTGATTATGCTTCTCATATAGCAGATTTGTTCTTCCAAGAAATTGTGAGATTACATGGTATTCTAAAGAGCATTATGTCAGACTGAGATGCCAAGTTTCTGAGTTATTTTTGGAAAACATTGTGGAAAATTGGGACAAAATTGGGACAAGATTACTTTTCAGCACAAATTGTCATCCTCAAACTGATGGGCAAACTGAGGTAGTCAATAGAACACTTTTTTCCTTACTTAGAGCTATTGTTGGTAAGCATATGAAAAATTGGGATGAATGCTTGCCGTTTGTTGAGTTTGGATACAATAGAAGTGTTCACGGTACTACTAAATATTCTCCTTTTGAAGTGGTTTATGGGTTTAATCCTATCACACCACTTTATCTATTACCGCTATCATCAAGTGGCAGATTGTGCATCAAAAGAAAGAAAAAGGCTGAAATGGTGAAAGCTCTACATGAAAATGTGAAGCGGCAGATTGAAAAGAAGAATACCGCTTATGAAAAAACAGCAAACAAGAGAAGGAAGCAAGTTCAGTTCATGCCAGGAGATCTTGTTTGGATTCATCTTTGGAAGGAGAGGTTTCCCAACAGACAGAAGTCAAAACTTATGCCCACTGCAGAAGGTCCATTCAAGATTCTAGAGAAAATAAATGACAATGCTTACAAGGTTGATTTACCAAGACACTATAATATTTCTGCCACATTCAATGTAAGAGATTTGATGCCATACTTTGATAATGAAGACTTGGATTTAAGGACAAATCCTTTTGAACCCGGAGAGAATGATGAGCCTCAAGTTGAACAAGAGGCTAACTTAGGCCAAGGAGCTCCATCTGGGCCGATTACACGTTCTATGGCCAAGAAGATTCAGGCCATGGTTGTCCAGCAATTTAAAAAGGAATCAGTCCATTTAGGATCGAAGCCCAATTTCTATATGGAGCCCAAGCTCAAGTGGGCCAATTTGATCTTGTGCTATAATGAATAAATTGTGAAAAGTCAATTATGCATGTGATGAATGCATGTGATGAAAGTTGAAATAAGTATTGGTTAAAGTCTAAGTTAGGTGAGCTATATTTCTTTGAAAGTCTAAGTTAGATAAGGTAGGTGATCTACATTAGATGAAAAAGTCTATATTAGGTGAATTTCTATGCATATTTTTCCATATTGGGTGAAAATTAGATAAATCTTGGACTTATGCCATAAGGGTTGCTCTTGGCTATAAATATGAAAGTTATCAATGAGAAATGCAACCTTGAATGCTCTGAAAATTGGCTTATATGCGAATTTCTTATCTAAGTTGTCTAAACTTAGTGGCAAAATTATTCTTGATTCTTATCACTCTCCCTCTTCTATTATAAAGTGTGGTGAATCAAAGTATTCTTGAGTATCTAAGTATTCTTATCTAAGTATTCTTGAGTGTGGTGTGCAAACTTATCATTCGTGATTACTAGTTCTTCTATCTTTTCTTCTTTTCATTTACTTGTGTTTAGGGATTGTTCAATTTGAATTTCCTTGAAGCATATCAAACATGAAATGGAATGAAGCCCTAACCTATTGATACAAACCCCAACAAACAATGCCGTGAGACCTGATAACAATACTTTGGAATCAACTTGTGTCACCAACAAAGAATTAAAACAAAAAAAAAAAGATTCACTTTGTAGCTATAAGGAGCTAGAAACTAATTTCATAGAGGGTTAAAAATTGCAATAACAATTGTAATCACCAAGGAGCTCAAAGAAAGAGCCAACAAGGAGAGATTTCTCACCAATTTTATATTCTGATCCAAAAGTCCCCTCAACCAGAAGCTACAAACCTTTTTATAAAGGATTGTCATCTTGAGAGACCTTAATTTCGGATGTCCCCCTTGGACCTTCAGTAAAATGAGTCTCAGAGGCCCAAAATCTGCTAAAACATCCAAAACAAAATAACAAGATAGCTTAACCTAAAGTAATTGGGCCTTCTTCTGATTAGACTTGAATAAGATTGATGACTTGGGTTTCTTTCTCTAAATCCATCTCTTCCAACTGGATCTCCTCCACATATAGTTGTCAATCTTGTTCACTCAGAGGAAGATTCAGATCTTCATTCATGCCATCGCGCCTCTTGTCATCAAACCTTCCCCTACGAGCGCGCTTTTTGGGTGAAGTTAGGGGCTGTGTTCTTGTCAATTTATTTCAACTATATGATTGACTTTTCACAATGCATTCATTATAGCATATGATAAAATTGCCCCATTTGAACTTGGGCTCCATATAGACGTTGGACTTGGACCCTAAATAGTCGGATTCCATTTTGAGTTGCTTGACAACAATGATCCAATTTTTCTTCATCATATAAAATAGGTAATCGGTCCAGATGGAGCTCATTCGCCTAAGTCAGCCTTTTATTCAACTTGAGGCTCAACAAAAGAGTAAAGAGCACAGGATACAATAAAGATGAGTAGATAGAACAAAAGAATAGAAAATAATATATACGTTTAAATCTATATTCTATATAAATAATGTAAACATCTAGATGAAAAACTCAGAGATGGAAGAGCAGTTTGAGATTTATTACCAACAGAATTCAGAACTTTAAGCAAACAGCTGTAATTTATTAATTACTATCAGAATCAATGTATTAAATCAACCAATCGATCAATGGAAAGGGGACACAACACAAAGCATACTGTACATTTCACAACATGAGAGAACATAAATCCTGTTCTAAGCATGTTTTGGATGTAAATTGACCAAAATGGAAAATTTTCAATTATTAATTTCTGAAATAAGATTTTTTTTAAGTTGCTAGAAGGCTCAGAGAGAATAAAAAATTGAAGGTAAATCTGTCATGTTTTGATATATGAGAATAGCAACCTAATTAGAAATTCAGGGAACCAAAGTCTATAGTATGCATGGTCCATGGTATTAGATATCAAGAATGGTGCAACCAAAATGATCAAAGTTTACCTGGATAGAGGAATCCATAATTATGCAGTTGGGCCGACACAATTTTAGTCAGGCAAAATTTTGTAAGTTCAACCTCCTCAGTCCAAAATCCATAATATCATGTTACCTTTCTTTTCACATGAGTCAATTAATGAAACATGACTTATTATAATCAAAACCCAGAGAAAAAAAAGAGAAAATCATGCAAATGAAGCTGATTTGTTCAACCACAATAATTCCAGATATGACAGCAAAACTTTCAACGATATGATAACTAATTTGTTCTTTCACATTATTCCTAAGAACTTCTTTGCTTAGAAAATACTCTATAATAATCCAAAACTTTACAATACACTAAGAATATAACTTAAAAATGAAAAGGAAACAACTGAATATCATAGAATGTAGAGAAATAATTCAGTAATACATAATTCTAGGGTATAATCACAAACAGCTTAAAGATGCCACTACATGAACCATGTTACTTAAATCTTTATTCATTAAGACATGCCTTAATGTACACTAGAATAAGGAAGGAAGAATCAAAGGTTAAGGTTTACAACTTGAGCATAAGGGAGAAAGCATTACAAATTTGGAATTCAAATTTGAAGCTGGGAAAGAGAAAAACAAAGAAGATAGTAATAGAATGTACAAGTAAAAGGAAAGCAAAAAACAAAAAAGTTTATTCCTATTTAGAGTAAGGTTAGGATAAACAACTCAGACAACATAAATTCTATTAGTAGAACTTTTTATTTTCCATCAGTAAACCATCTACAATTCATATCTGTTAAATTTTTTTTCATAAAATGCTTTTAGAGAATTGCTTTTGAATTTGAAAAATTTGTCAGGCAGGAAATATACATTTAAGAATATGCAAACAAAGTCATAACTATATGCAAAGAAACTGGTTAGCTTTGCTACATGTTTAAGTTTCTTTCTGTTCTATAATTTATCTCTCATTTAAAAAAATCAGTCAGATTCAAGTGGAAAAGGATAGAAATGTTCAATATAGTCAAGAGAATTTCCAAACCTACGGTAACATATAAATCAGTCATTTTCTTCAACAACATATAATGTTGGAGCTTGTCCCACAATACATGAAGTCTGTATATGCATCCAATCAGTATTCTAAACAAAGATAAGGCATTTCCAGACTAATTTAATATCATTGTTTATTAATGCAACAAAGAAGGAGAAAGAACTGGAAGGTAGGTACATAATGATTAACAAGTAACAATGAATCACTCCTAGAATAAGCAAATCCATTACACAAAATGAGAAACTATTTTAACATTCTAGACATTAACCAACAAGGAAATAACTTACCTTAGCTTCAGACAGCACCAGTGCAATCAATGGTGCAACACCTCCTTCTTGCCCAAAGTAAAATTAAATTATGGAAAGTGTCTTATGTGATCAAATTCAAACCATATACTAGTCAAGGAGAACATGTCCAATTAATACATGTGTAAGATTAAATGGTAAAAAGAAATTAGATTATGATCAAATTTAAACCTACCGTTTTATAGTGCCTTCAACTTCATATTTTCTATTTATCTCACTTTATCTTTTTTGAAGAAGTTCCGTTTTGTGTCACAAAGCGTATTTACAACTAGAAGTTAATTGAATCTTACTAAACAAAGCTGTTTCACTTTCAAGCTTGACGTTTGTTCCAGCATGATGGTTTCCATCCTTCCTTTTAGTCTAAACAGTTTTAAATACCATTTTTTTTTTATTTGAAAAGGGATAAATCAAGATGGAAGATTGCTTAAGACATATACCACCTCAGATAGAGCATGTAAAATTTTCAAGAAAGTGTAACCAAGGGATCCTTTATTATGTGTTTTACTTTGAAGCATACTCTCAAATAAGAGGCACGATTTGGACTTGAAATTTTGGAATTCTAGTCTTACATGAAACACTGTAACAAATCTGCCAATTATTTTATGATATTTCAATTTTTCCTAAAAAGCATTAATTCTTTACTGATGAAAAAAAAAATGAACCAAATGCATAATACAAACCCCAGCGAACAATGCCGTGAGACCTGATACCAATACTTGGGAATCTACTTGAGTCACTAACAGAGAATTAAAACAAAACAAAAGCAAAGGGATTGATCACATAGCTATAAGGAGGTAGAAATCAATATAGAGGGTTGGAGATTGCAAGAACCCTTGTAATCCCCAGGGAACCACAAGAGAGAGCCAGAAGGAGAGATTTCTCACCAATTGTATATTTTGATACCAAAGTCCCCTCTAGCAGAAGCTACAACCCTTTTTTTTAAAGATTGTCATCCTAAGAAACCCTAATTTCGGATGTCCCCCTTGAGCCTTCAGTGAAATGAGTCTCAAAAGCCCAAAATCTACTAAAACATCCAAAACAAAAGCCTAACATGTAACCAAACATATATGATGTCCAAAATTATCTAAATAAGATCCAAGACACTTATTATAACAATAAACAACAAGATAGCTTCACCCAAAATAATTAGGTCTTCATCTGATTGGACTTGAATAAGATTGATGGCTTGGGTTTCCTTTTCTAAACCCAACTCCTTCAACTGGATCTACTCCACATGTAGATGGCCTATGAAGCCTTGGATGACTTCCTAAACTTTCTTAGCCTGAGCTCTTGTTATAGGACCGGTTGGCAAGTAAAGATCCCCGTTTTGTATCTCTTCTCTGTTAGATAGCTCATGTCCAAAATTAGACTTATATAACAACGGGTTTTAGCTTCTGCTGGAAGGAATTTTTTTTTTTTTTTTTGCATTAGAATACAATTGAAGAGAAATCTCTCCTTCTTGGCTCTCTCTTGGGGCTCCCTGGTGATTACAAGGGTTCTTGCAATCTCCAACCCTCTATGAAATTGATCTCTGTTGGGGACTCAAGTTGATTCCAAAGTATTGATATCGGGTCTCATGACATTGTTCGCTGGGATTTGTATCATTATTTGTTGCCTAAGGAGTTTGTTATCCATATCACCAATCACTAAAATACTTTAAAAGAGCAGGTAAAGTTAAGCAAGAGGCATGCCAAATGGGTGGAATATTTGGAAACATTTCCCTACGTGATCAAATACAAGCAAAGGAGAGACAATTTTGCAGCTGATGCACTTTTAACATGATATGCTTTGATTTCTATGCTTAGCTCAAAACTACTTGGGTTTGAACATTTGAAAGAATTGTCATGCAACGATTCTAATTTTGGTGATGTGTATCAAGTTTGTGAACATGATGCATTTAACAAGTTCTATAGGCATGAGGGATTTCTATTTAAAAATAAACAACAATGCATTCCAACATGTTCAATTAGATAATTGCTTGTGAGGGAATCGTATGATGTGGGACTAATGAGACATTTTGGAGTACAAAAGACTTTATATATGCATACTAAACATTGTTATTGGCCAAATAAGAGAAAAGATGTTGAAAAGGTTTGTACTAAGTGTATCATAACATGCAAACAAGTTAAGTCTAACTCAAAGCCACAAGGTGAAGCAAACCCCAGTGAACTCGTGAAACCTGATACCAAAACTTTAGAATCAACTTGAGTTACTAGCAGAGAATTAAAACAAAACACAAGAAAAAGAGATTGACCCTGTAGCTCTAAGGAGGTAGAAACTAATTTCATAGAGGGTTGGAGATTGCAAGAACCCTTATAATCACCAGGGAGCTCCGAGAGCCAAGATGGAGAGATTCCTTACTAATTGTATATTCTGATGCAAAAGTCCCCTCAAACAGAAGCTAAAACCCTTTTTATAAAAATTGTCATCCTAATTTCGAATGTTCCCCTTGGGCCTTCAGTGAAATGAGTCTCACAAGTCCAAAATCTACTAAGACATTCAAAGCAAAATCCTAACACGTAACCAAACATATATCATATCAAAAACTATCTAAATAAGATCTAAAACACTTATAACTACAAATAACAAGATAGTTTAACCCAGTAATTGGGCCTTCATTTGGTTGGACTTAAATAATATTGATAACTTGGGTTTGCTTCTCAAAGCCCAACTCTTTCAATTGGATCTCCTCTACATGTAGACGGCCCCTTAGATGATTTAATGAATTTTCTTAGCCCGAGCTCTTGTTATAGGACCAGTTGGCTAATGAAGATCCCCACGTTGTGTCTTTTCTTTGATAGATAGCTCATGTCCATACGCTTCTTCATCATTCCCTTCTCCCTCAAAAGGATTTGTCCTCAAATCAAAACCTTGTAAGCATTATCATTAATTTTCTCCAATATTGTGAAAGGTCTGCTGTCTCGTGCATTGAGTTTTGATTGCTGCTCTTTGGAAAATCTTTTCTTCCTAAAATGGTTCCAAACTTGATCACCTGATTGGAGAGAAATTTGTATGCAAATTTAATAATGGTAAACATTCTTCCCAAGACCTCAAATTCTTCTTAAGAACTGCTCACAACATGGTTCTTAAGGTGCGGCTGACAGTTTCAGTCTGACCATCTGTTTGTAGATGACATGTGGTAGAGAACAACAACCTGGTGCCAACTTACCCCACAACACTCGCCAGGAGTGACTGAGGAATCTCACGTCTTGGTCAGTAACAATGGTTTTTGCAATTCCATGAAGGCGTAACCTTTTCAAAGAACAGATTTGCTACATTTGTTGTATCATCTACCTTGTGACAAGGAATGAAGTGAGTCATTTTAAAGAATCTGTCTACAACTATAAAAATAGATTCTCAGCCATTCTTGGTTTGAGGTAAGTTCAAAACAAAATCCATAAAAATGTCTACCTAGGTTTGAGTAAGCACAGGTAAAGGCACATACAAACTATGTGGTTTCACTTTAGATTTAGCTTTCAAGCAAGTGATGCATGTTGAACAAATTCTTTTAACATCACGTTTCATGTGTGGCCAAAAGAAGTGTTCACTAAGAATGTCTGGAGTCTTGGCTACCCCAAATTGCCCCATTAAACCACCCCCATGTGATTCTCTAACAAGCAATTCACATATGGAACATCTAGGAATGCAAAGTTTATTTTCACTAAATAGAAATCCATCATTCATGAAAAATTTATCAAATGTTTCTTTCTTACAAGCAGAATACACAGATCCACAATCATGATCATTTGCATAAAGCTCCTTAATGTGTTCAAAATCTAAAATTTTAGCACCAAGAGAAGCAAGGAATGTATATCTGCGAGATAATGCATCTGCCACTGTATTATCTTTACCTTGCTTGTAGTGTATCACATATGGAAATTGCTCAATAAATTCCACCAACCTTGCATGCCTACGATTCAGCTTGTCTTGGCTAATAATGTGCCTCAATGATTGGTGATATGTGTGGATCACAAACTCTACAACTCATTGTATCAACACGATATCAATAGCAGAAGAATCACGTTCAACTTTGAAAGTTTTTGAGAAATCTGGTAAAAGCAATAAGGGTCTAGAACTTAGCCTTTTTTTTTTTTTTTCAATGTGTGAAATGCTCTTTCTTGTGTCTCTCACCTCCTGAATTGTTCATTTTTCCCGGTTACTTCTGACAGAGGAGTAGCGAGTGTACTAAAGTTCTTGACAAACCTTCGATAAAAGCTAACAAGACCATGAAAGTTTCTCACCTCAGTAGGTGTTCTAGGTGTAGGTTATTCTTTAATAGCCTTCACTTTCTCTTCATCCACTGCAATACCCCTGCTACTAACAATATACCCAAGAAATACAACTTAGTCTAGACAAAAAGAACATTTTTTATGGTTAGCATATAATTTCTCATGCCGTAAAACCTCAAGCACATTCCTTAAATGTTCAATATGCTAATCTAAATGCTTGCTATAGACCAAAATATCATCAAAGTATGCTACAACAAAGCGACCAATGAAAGCTTGCAAAACGTGATTCATGAGTCTCATAAATGTACTGGAAGTATTTGTTAATCCGAAAGGCATGACTAACCATTTATATAAACCATATTTATTTAGTCTTGAATGCTGTTTTCCACTTACCCCATTCATACGAATTTCATGATACCTATTTTCAAATCAATCTTGGAAAAGATAGTGGAACCATGCAGCTCATCTAACATGTCACCTAATTTAGGAATAGGATGTTGATGTTTTATTATTATCTTGTTGATAGCTCGACAATCAACACACATTCTCCATGTCCCTTGAAAGCAATTCTTCAATTTGTCGTTGCAATTCCTTAGTCTCTTCAGGGCTAATTCGATAAGTTGGTCGGTTTGGAATTTGAGCTCCTGGAATAAAGTCAATTTGATGTTCTATTTCCCTTATTGGAGGCAGACCTGGTGGTATCTCTTCCAGAAAGACATCCTTGTAATCTTGCAAAAGAGACTAAGCAACAAAAGGCAGAGATTCATCAAGGTTAGAGTTAGAGATATTAGCTTCTTTTTGCACCATCAGTATTATTTAATTGGCATAAAACCCACTCTCCATCCTCTTTTCCTTCCTTCGACAAAGACTCTCCATTTTCTTTTTTATCACTCAATGAATTTTCTCCTTCTTTTCTCACTTTTTCTTTTGCAATCTCAGTCCTATCCCTACTAGTTTTCGTGTTGGTAGCTATGGACTTCTTGATTTGCATCTGCTCATGGTAAACTTGGTGAGGTGGTAATGGAACAAGTGTAATCTTCTTTCCATCCTTGGTAACCGTATATCTATTCTTATATCCATCATGCATTGTACGCCTATCAAATTGTCAAGGTCTTCCAAGAAGAATATGACTTGCCTACATTGGCACCACATCGCAGAGGACTTCATCCTCGAGATTGCCAATGGTAAAAGAGATGAAAGTTTGTTTTATTACCCGTACTTCACCAGTTTCATTGCGCCATTGTAGCCTATAAGGCTTCAGGTGTTTTGTGGTCTTCAGACCAAGCTTTTCCATCATCAGTTTACTCGCCACATTTATACAGCTTCCTCATTGAATTATCAATCCACACCCCAGGTCTGGTACTCGACACCTAGTGTAAAAGATGTTTTCTCTTTGGATTTCATCTCCTTCTTATGCTTGTCAATGTAAAGCTCTAAGAATTACTAATGCATGTCCAGTTTCAGCAGTAATAAGTTCAAGTTCAAAATTTTCTTCTAAAGATGAAAGGAAGTCACAATCAGCTTCATCCCCATATTCAATTTCCCCATTATCCTTTTATTAGGGCATTGTGAGGCAATATGCCTATGTCCCAAACACCTAAAGCACTTGATATCCTAACTCCTTCTAGTCTTAGTTGTGCCTATGTTTTTCTGTTCCAAGGTGTTCTTGGCAGCGATCTTATTTTCCTTGGGCCCAGATTCCTCTTTCTCTTCTTTCCTCTAATTATTGTTCCATTTGGATTTCCAATTTAACAGTTAGTGGTAGAGATGTCAGCCCGTGATGAAGTATACTCTTTTAGTTGTTTCTCAACCTAATTGCTATATGTAACTCAACAACATTGGCTATCTCCCTATTAAGCCCACAAACAAACCTGGCCATAGTCTCTTCATCTTCATTAATATTTGCTCTATTAATGATGGTTTTCCATCTCCTTGTAATACTCTTCCACTATCTTGGATCCTTGCTTTAAACCTTGGAGCCTCAAAAGAGAATCCTAATAGTTGATGAGCCTCAAGTTGAACGAGAGGTTGACCTAGGCCAGGGATCTTCATCTGGGCCAATTACACATTCTATGACTAAGAAAATTAGAGCCATGGTTGTCCAGCAACTCAAAATGGAATCAAATCATTTAGGATCCAAGTCCAACTTCTATATAAAGCCCAAGTGCGAGTGGGCCAACTTTGATCATATGCTATTATGAATAAATTGTGAAAAAAGTCAACTACACGTGTGATGTAAGTTGAAATAAGTATTAGTTAAAATCTAAGTTAGATAAGTTAGGTGATCTACATTGGATGAAAAGTCTATGTTAGGTGTATTTCTATGCATGTGTTTTCCAAATTATGTGAGAATTAGATTAATGTTAGAAT
Source organism: Delonix regia (assembly GCA_037074485.1). NCBI lineage: Eukaryota > Viridiplantae > Streptophyta > Magnoliopsida > Fabales > Fabaceae > Delonix > Delonix regia. The sequence continues at coordinate 14,292,916 of CM073459.1, forward strand.
TATGCCATGAGTTGTTCTTGGCTATAAATATAGAAGTTATCGATGAGAAATGCAGCCTTGAATGCTCTGAAAATTGGCATAATCTCATATATGCGAATTTTTTATCTAATTTTTTTAAACTTAGTGGCAAAATTATCCCAATTCTTATTACTCTTATTCTTCTATTCAAAAGTGTGGCGAATCAAACTAAGTATTCTTGAGTGTGGCGTGCAAACTTATCATTTGAGATTGCTAGTTATTCTATCTTTTCTTTTTTCATTTATTTGTGTTTTGGGATTGTTCAATAGTAGTGAGATGGAACAAACCTCTTACGCATTAAGACCTTCATTTCCTCTCAAGTATTGACATTCAACAGGATGTTCTCCACTTCTTCTACTTATGACTACTGTATCCCACCAAGTTACAGCATAATCAGTGATTGCCACATCAGCAAGTTTTTTTACTAATACTCTAAAGAGTAATGATGACAATCAAAGACAAATTCCACTTTTCTTTTCCCATTCAAGATAGAGTTCTGGATTATGTTTTACCTTGAAGTGGTGGAATAGTTAACTTGATTGAACCAGTGTTTCTATCCTCATAATTTCTCTGATGGTAAACTTTTTATTGTCGTTCTCTTGCTCTTTCTCTACATCCTGCTCTCATCCTGCTTGCAGCTGAGATTGTCTCATCTTGATAGTCACCATCTTCTTCATATTTTCTTCAGGTGATGTGGTGCATGTGATGGTCTCTGATTGTTGCTTCTTTGAGGTGGATGTGTGGTTTGTTCTCTTTCTACACTCTTAAGACGACCATAAATCCTCTCCATCCGGTCAGCCAGTTGCTCCATCACAAAATTCATGCGGGTGAAGGTTTGTTGTATAGCTTGGAGTGTCAATGGATTCTCAGAATTATTTACTTCATTGCTTGAGCTTTGTTGGCCTTCCATGACTGAAATCTGCAATACTTGTTAATAATAAGAATAATAATCGTAATGATAAGGCTGGACCTCACAATTCACTCACTAAATGTTTACACTACGAAACAATGAATCCCTTACCACACGTGTTTACATATTTCTTGCTGGCTTTTTTTTAAGTTAAACTCTATGCCTTTTACCACTGTTCGTTTCTCCTCTAATTCTAATGGGGATAATCAGTGAAATACCATTTAGACAGTAAGAAAGAAATGGACCAAAAATAATGCAGATACAGAAGATAGTGGAAAGTATTAAATTGAAGGAAATATGGACCAAAAATAATGCACACCACTGCCTGCTCTTTTTTTTTTTTCACTGTTTTTTTTTCTTTTTTTTTTAACCAAACAGTAACCCTAAAATCCAATATCAGACTCCTAAATTTTGAATTCTTTGGGAGGCTACCAACTCCAAGACTCAAGTAAAAGTCTTCAAATCCTTCTTTAACTTCTGACAGACAATCAATACAACCCGACAACTTGTTGACTTTTTTTTTTTTTTTTTTTTAAGAATCAGACAATGACAGTATCAGAAAATGAAGTAAGTTGAACAAGATCTGGAACAAATAATTACATAGGAACAAAAAGATAAACCAACAGAAGAAGAACACAGCACAAAAAACAGCCAACACTCAGATTTGACAAGACTGAAATCAAAGGACATTGAACAAATAAATACTGAGCTTTTTAATCCAGTAGGAGAAGAACAAAGTTGAGAAGATTGAAAGCAAAACAAATGATAAAAGTAACCTATATTGGAGCCTATGCTCTGATACCAAATGATACAAACCTCAGCGAACAATGTCGTGAGACCCAATACCAATACTTGGAATCAACTTGAGTGACCAACAGAAAAATAAAACAAAACACAAGAATAGAGATTGACTCTGAAGCAATAAGGAGCTAGAAACCAATTTTATAGAGGGTTAAAAATTGCAAGAACCCTTGTAAATCGCCAGGAAGCCTCAAGAGTGAGCCAATAATGAGAGATTTCTCACCAATTGTATATTTTGATGCAAAAGTCCCCTCAAGCAGAAGTTAAAACCCTTTTTATAAGGATTGTCATCCTAAAAAACCTTAATTTTGGATGTCCAGACCCCTTGGGCCTTCAATAAAATGAGTCTCAGAGGCCCAAAATCTACTAAAACATCCAAAACAAAAGCCTAACATGTAACCAAACATATATCATGTCAAAAACTGTTTAAATAAGATCTAAGACACTTATTACAACCACAAATAACTAGGTTGTTAACCCAAAGTAATAGGGTCTTCATCTGGTTAGACTTGAATAATATTGATGACTTGGGCTTCCTTCTTTAAACCCAACTCTTCCAAATGGATCTCCTCCACAAGTAGACGACCCTTTAAAAGGCCTTCGATGACTTCCTGAAGTTTCTTAGCCCAAGCTCTTGTTATAAGACTGGTTGGCTAATGAATATCCCCACTTTATATCTCTTATCTGTTAGATAGTTCGTGTCTATGCGCTTCCTCATCACAAGGCTTGTATACACCTTTGCCTGTTTCTACTGAACCTTGAACTGATATATCAATGAATTTTGTTTTAGGACTACCTAGGACCAGAAGGGGTAGAGACAATATATGTTGGACCACATTGCTGATATTTTCTTCAGGGAAGTGTAAACTTGATGGTGTGCCAAGAACCACAATTTTGGATAGGGATACTAAGTTCCTTAGTCATTTTTGGAAAGTATTGTGGGGAAGATTAGGTAGTTAGCTTTTATTCTCAACTATATGTCACTCACAGACTGATAGTCAAACTGAGGTGATAAATAAGACATTATGAACCATATTGCGTGCTATTGTGGGAAAGATTTTAAAAAGTTTGGAAGATTGCCTGCCATTTATTAGTTTCCATGTAATCAAGCAGTGCATTCTTTCACATGTTTTTTTTTTTTTTTTGCTGTAAGAAATTGTGTTAACCCATTAACTATGTTCGATTTGATGCATTTGTCTTTGAGTGAAATTGCTAACTTAGATGAAAAGAAGAAGGCTAAAATAGTTAAAGCAATACATGAAAAAGACTGTGAGCATATATTGAAAAAAAGAACTGTATGTATGCTCAAAGAGCCAGTAAGGAGAGGTTTAGGTACGCTTGCGAAAGGAGAGGTTTCCATAGCAAAGAAAACCAAAACTTAGCCAGGGGTGATGGACCATTTCAAGTACGGGAAAGGATCAATAACAATGTATACAAAATAGATTTGTCAAATGAGTACAATGTAGGTGTCACTTTCAATATTTCTAATCTTTATCCATTTGATTTTGATTCAAACTTGAGGACAATTCTTTTTTAGGAAGAAGGGAACGATGTGAACCCAGATGACAAAAGACATGATGTGATATGCTTCAAGGAAGTTCAGATTGAACAATCCCTAAACACAAGTAAATAAAAAGAAGAAAAGATAGAACAACTAGCAATCTCGAATGATAAGTTTGCACGCCACAGGGAGAGTGATAAGAATCGGGGATAATTTCGCCACTAAGTTTAGGAAACTTAGATAAGAAATTCGCATACAAGAGGCTAAGCCAATTTTCAGAGCATTCAAGGTTGCATTTCTCATTGATAACTTCCATATTTATAGCCAAGAACAACCCTCATGGCATAAGTCCAAGATTTATCTAATTCTCACCTAATTTGCAAAAACATGCATAGAAATTCACCTAACATAGACTTTTCATCTAATGTAGATCACCTAACTTATCTAACTTAGACTTTCAAAGAAATATAGCTCACCTAACTTAGACTTTAACCAATACTTATCACATGCATAATTGACTTTTCATAATTTATTCATTATAACACATGATCAAATTGGCCCACTTGAACTTGGGCTCCATATAGAAATTGAGCTTGGATTCTAAATGGGCTGATTCCATTTTGAATTGTTGGACAACCATGGCCTGAGTCTTCTTAGCCATAGAACGTGTAATCGGCCCAGATGGAGCTCCTTGGCCTAAGTTAGCCTCTTGTTCAACTTGAGGCTCATCATGATGACTTGAATGATGATCAAAATTTTTCTTCAAGTCTAATTACAGGACTGAGAACCAAGGCCCAATTCGTTTGGATTATCATCTAGAAATGTTGCTACTGAAATAAGTGTTATGAACCTCATTATAATTAGTTTGGGCTTAGGATATATATGCTTATAGATTGGGCTTCTATTTTAATTTCTAAAAATATTTTTTGGCATCACCCAACTTATTAGGGGTTGAAGGATGCATTTCAAATTAGGGTTTCTTATGGGATCTAAAGCTTATAAAAAAACTTGAGCCTCAACCTTGTAAGACATCAAATTTCATTCTATCAAAGAAATTATTTAGTTTCTTTCTTGGCTTGGCCAGAGTTCAATAGAGAAGGATAGCTTTTCTTCATTTATTACAACAAGAATTAATTTTTAACAAGGTGATCTCTAGAGGTGAATTCATTCTTATTTCTAATTAGCGTATCATTTGTGTTTCTACTTGCATCGTTATTTGAGGGTTCAGTAGGTTGAGGTTTCATTTGATTTCATGTTCTTGCCATAGTGTATGTTTTAGGAGTTTCAGGTTCTTCATAACCTTGAGATTTAGCATCAACTTCTAAAGCTCTCATAGGATTGGCTCATACATTAATTTCATATCAGGTACCACATTAGGTTCCTATTCACCAAGCACATGGTATGGATGATTAGACATTTTTATATCCTGCAAGAATATTAGGATAAAAAAAAACCTTGAAAACAATCCCTCACATGTTTCACTCAAAAGAAGGATTCCATCATGTTTGTGCTCAATGTATGGCTTTAAACCCTCCTTTTATGCTCATAAACTATATAGCCTTTTACCACTCAAGCTTTGTTCTTCAAGTTGCACTTTGGAACTCAACGGCTCAAGCAGAGAAACTAACACTTCAAGTGCAGCAATTATAGAAAGGCAAATAAAAGCCTAAACAAACAAGCACAAAAGTAAAATTATGTAATAAACAAAGAAACAAAAATAACACACTAAAATGAAGGTATGTTATGTGAGTATATACAATGCCATGAAAAGAGTTTACTAAAATTATGTAAAGAAATTGGACAACCCAAAAGGAATACCGTATATGACACAAGAAACCTAAACAAAATAAATTCAGTAGAACCAGCAAAGAAAATAGGCAACTTCAAGTATGCAAAGTCAATTTAGAGTAAGAATGCCTAAATAAAGAGTCCCAACTTAAGACTCTTTTGAATTCTTATTTTGAATTTTCGAATTAATTTATTTATTTTTTTCAAATTCTTTTTGGCTTTTTTACTATTTTCTTTAATTTCTTTTTTTTTTTTTTACTTTTTCTTTTTCAATAAACTGAAAATTGAAGCCAAAAATAAATATACATAAGAATTTATCTTTAATTAGACTCTAGTACCAAAATGGTGCAGAACCCCACTCTAAAGAGACTGAAATGCTAACACACACTTGATTTAAGCAATAATCAAATTAAAACTCCTACCCTACTGAACTTCTAAAAAACTTGTTCTTAGAAACAAAAATAATCATGTTTAAAAGGACAAGAATTGAAATCGCCACAAAATAAAAGTTACATTGATAAGAATTGAATTCTTGATACAACAGAGAACGAAAGCATGCCTTACTTGCAAAAGGAATTGAAAAAACTCAAGGGCTCATTGACTCTCTCACAAAGTCTTTCTCTAGTAACTCATTTACTTGACGTTGTAACTCCTTGGTCTTATCTGGATTACACCAGTAAGCCGGTCTATTGGGCAAAGCAGCACTTGGAATGAGTTCAATTTGATGATCAATCCCCCTAATTGGTGCTAATCCATTCGGCATCTCATCTGAAAACAAGTCAGCGAATTCTTTTACTAACTTCTCAATCAGCGGAGGTATAGAACCTACCTCTGTTGGTATAGTTTCCTTCACTATTAGCATCAATATTGGATTAGTTGAATGCAAATAAGTTCTCCTTTTTCTTTTTCTTTGCTAATTGATCTTGTAAAACTTGTTGAGGACTAAAAGGTGCTAGGACAATCTTCATCCCATCCTTGGTAACATAATAGGTGTTTTTGAACATATCATGAATGGCTCTACTATCATATTGTCAAGGTCTTCTCAAAAGCAAATGACCGGTATTCATTGATACCACATCACATACGACTTCATCTTTGTACGACTTACCAATAAAAAATGGTACCTGAACTTGTTTAGTGACTTGAATTTCTCCATGGTCACTTAATCATTGCAGCTTGCATGGACGAGGGTGCTTTGTAGTCTTCAAGTTTAGTTTCTCCACCAATGTTGTTGAAGCAACATTAGTACAGCTACCTCTATCAATAATGACACCACAAACTTTTTCACCAATTGTACACCTAGTATGAAATATGTTCTCACGTTGATCATCTTCTACCTTAACTTGTGAGTTCAAAATTCATTGAACTACAAGTAACTCCCCTTCATCTGAATACTCGATAATGCGCTCGTCATCTTCCTGTTCAGTTTCTGTTTCATCTTCACTTTCAATTTCCCCATGTGCTCATCGAACAATCATCACTCTTCGATTTGGACATTCAGAAGCAATATGTCCAAAACCAAGACATTTGAAACACTTAATTTCTCTACTCCTCTTTGAGTTCTTTACATCACAAGTCCTTTCCTCTAGATGTATCAACAATGTTGTTAGAGCTTGTCTTTTCCTATCGCTGTTTATTCCACTTTGAGACATCTTTGGGAGTCAAAGAGGTTAAGTTTGTTCCCCTAAAATTAATAAATCGTGAGCTTCCTGGTTTAGTTGCTTCTCTTCTACGTTATCTTTCTACCTTAACAGCAAGCTTAATTACATCCTCAAGTGTTACATAAGGTTGTAATTCCACCGCATCTGCAATTTCCTTATTCAAGTCTCCCAAGAACCTTGCAATAGATTGTTTATGAGGCTCTTGTATCTCACATCGCATCATCAGCATTTCAAACTCCTTAACATAGTCTTCAACATACATCGCCCCTTGTCTAAAAGTTTGTAACCGGATATAGAGCTCCTGCTTGTAATAGTCAGGAGCAAAGCGCTTTTGCATGAGTCTCTTCATAAGCCACCAACTCCTGATCTCCTCTTCACCATCTCTCCTTTGTTGTGCTTTCAAATTCTCCCGTCATAGATTTGCATAATCGATAAATTCAAGGCAACTAGTTTGCATTTCTTAATTTTAGAATAGTCATGACACTCGAACACCTTCTCCACTCGTTGCATCCACTCTAAGTACTCTTCTGGTGAGCTAGCACTTTTGAATGCTGAAATCTTCAATTTGATATTCTTCCCCAAGTCACGTTGCTGCTTCCTTTGTCTATTTGCATCGGCTTCATCGTCTGTGTCCTCATCATGATCAGAATCAATGGAAGCTCGATGATTACATCGCTGTGGAAGTTGTTGAATAGTCAATCTTGTGATTGCCTACTCTAGACAAATCAATTGCTCTCTCATTTCTTGTTGATTTTGTTGTATGTCCATAATCTGAGCTTGTTCCAACGAAAGCCCTCTTGGAACATTGGTAGTGTTGTTTTCACCCATATCTCACTTTAAATGCTCTCTCAAGTGTTTCTCTCTCTGACCAGAAAGTATTTCTCTCTCTACCCACTCTCAACCGGAGCTCAAATACCAAAATGATATACTTCAAGGAAATTCAAATTAGATTGAACAATCCATGAACACAAGTAAATGAAAAGAAGAAAAGATAGAATAACTAGCAATCTCGAATGATAAGTTTGCACGCCACACTCAAGAATACTAGGTTTGATTCGCCATATTATAGAATAGAAGAGGGAAAGTGATAAGAATCGGGAATAATTTTGCCACTAAATTTAGAAAACTTAGATAAAAAATTCGCATATAAGGCTAAGCCAATTTTCAAAGCATTCAGGGTTGCATTTCTCATTGATAACTTCTATATTTATAGCCAAGAATAACCCTCATGACATAAGTCTAAAATTTATCTAATTCTCACCTAATTTGGAAAAACATGCATATAAATCCACCTAATATAGACTTTTCATTTAATGTAGATCACCTAACTTATCTAACTTAGATTCTCAAAGAAATATAGCTCACCTAACTTATACTTTAACTAATATTTATTTCAACTTTCATCACATGCATTCATCACACGCATAATTGATTTTTCACAATTTATTCATTATAGCACATGATCAAATTGGCCCATTCGAACTTGGGCTTCATATAGAAATTGGGCTTGGATCCAAAATGGGCTAATTCCATTTTGAATTGCTAGACAACCATAGCCTGAATCTTCTTGGCCATAAAACGTGTAATCGGCCCAGATGAAGCTCCTTAGCATCTTGTTCAACTTGAGGCTCGTCAAAAACTATCTTCAAACAATGGTCCACAAAAGTTCTCCTTCACCAAACGAGTTGTAATCAGCCTCGTTGAAAGCGTCAGGTCTTCATTCCTTGTGATCCACCTCCAAGCCCATTACTATGGTGATTCATGCTTTTATAACCTAAGATGCTTACTTTATGCACATTTGAAATATTTAAATATGCGTAATGCTCCATACATGTTTAAAAGTGCGTATAGCTTTATAGCACTTATTCGGAGGCCATCATACTTAAAACTGCATATTTGCTAACTTTAAGTACATTTGAAGTACTTAAAGTGGCGTAGTACCCCATACCGAGTATTTAGAGGCCATCGTACTTAAAACTTCAAATTTCTAACTTCAGCATAATATATTAGTATTCGTATTATTATTACTATTATTATTATTATTATAATTATTATAATCATCATCATCGAAATGATATAGTAATTAAGCTTTTAATGATGGTTAAATTAAATCTTAAATTTTAAACAAAAAATTATGTAATTTTTTTTACTTAATTAAGTTATTGTTATCAAAACCATATACGCAATTTAGTTTTTAATAATGGTTAAATTTAAACTTAAATTTTAAACAAAATTACTTATGGGTAAATATCTAAGTGACGATAGTACTATTTTTCTTTAAAATTGCAAGAGTATGATAAATATTTTGGTTACCATTATAACAACATTGGCTGATTTTAAATCATGGTTAAATTTATGATTACATATTGTAAGCATATGATTTTAAATAGCCCATTTTACATCTCAATGTTGTAAGCCCATACTTGCATATTTGGACCGGGCCCAAATGTAATCGTACTAGAGATTGACTTGGGACCCACTAAAATTTGAGGCCTAAAAGCCTCATGGGCAGGGCCAAATGGGCCACGGTCCTCATGAATTTTTTTTTTTTGCTGTTTCAACCAAAAACAAATTTGTTGACAAATTATTCAAATTCATGAAGTATGTACTGGGGGTTTGCAAAAGTAAAAGTGAATTATTATAACTGATAGAGCAAATTTAATCCTAATTCTTTTGAAATTTGAAGAGGCTGATGAGTTATAGGATAATTTAGCAACACGGTTTTAAAATATCATTATTCACACTATTTAACAGTGTTTTTTTAAATACATGTATATAGAAATTTTATATTTGATAAATATCTTTTTTTTTTTTTACGTATGTTTGAATAATTTTTTTTTTCTTTTGTCCTTTTTAAAAATCCTTTTTCATTAGTCAGATGAAAAAACTCCTTTTCCTTTATTATTATTATTATTATTATTGATTTTATTTTTATTATTTTTATTTTTATCCAAATCATATGTGTAATTAAGCTTTTAATAATGATTAAATTAAATCTTATATTTTTTAAAAAATTATTAAAATTTTTTATTTAATTAATTTATTTTTATCCAAATGATATATGCAATTTAGTTTTTAATAATGGTTAAATTTAAACTTAAATTTTAAATAAAATTACTTATGGGTAAATATCTAAGTGATGATAATACTATTTTTCTTTAATATTGCAAGAGTATAATAAATATTTTTGTTACCATTATATAAGCTAATATTAAATTATGGTTAAATTTATGATTTCATATTGTAAGCTCATGATTTTAAGTAGCCCATATTAAATCTCAAAGTTATAAGCCCAGACTTGCATCAGACCAGGCCCAAATATAATTGTAGTAGAGCTTGGTTTGAGATTTGTGAAACAGCCCATCAAGTCCATCTCCATACCTACTAAAAGTTAAGGCCTAAAAGCCTCATGGGCATGGGCCACATTAACTGCGGTCCTCATAAATGTTTTTACATTTTCGACCAAAAAAATTTTTCTTGACCAATTATTTTTATTCAAATATACGTCCAAAAAGGATCTTCATTCAAATATAAAATTCCTATATATATATATATATATATATATATTAAGAAGAACACTGTTAAATAGTATAAATAATGATATTTTAAAAACGTGTTGCTAAATTATCCTATACACCTTTCATCAGCCTCTTCAAATTTCTACAACAATTTGGATTAAATTTGATCTAACAGTTATAATAATTCACTTTTATTTATGCAAATCTCCCAACACATATAAATAAAAAATATAAGATAAAATTTTATATAAAAATTAAAATTTTAAAAATTTAAAAAGTGAGACCGTTCTGCCGTCCCCTTGAATTTATACCTGTTTGACTATGTACACATACTTTAAAATTTATTGGAAGTAAAATTTTTCAGCTCTAGTTGATATTTTTGTACAGTAATGTCTATCGGAAAATGAAGTAATAACATTTTATCTCATACCAAATTTCAAGTTGTTAGTTGTTACGAATTTTATGTTTTCCAGAAAAGGAAATTGTCCAATAATTGATGAATTATTTTAAATATTTTGATAAATAAAAAATTAAAATAATACTTTTATGATAAGTAAAAAATTAAAAAAAAATTTCTCAATAAAAAATCTCAGGTTCATTGGCGTAAATGCATTCATAGGCCAGGAGTTCTTTTTATTTTTTTTTTGGGTTGTCCCCACTAATACCTTCATGATAAAACTTCTTTAAATAAAAAACTGTTAAGAAAAGCATCTCATCTTTCTGACAGAAAAAAAAAAAAAAAAAAAGCATCTATTATATGATAGCTATTATTTTCTACTCAATCAATCACACTATTTATCTGCTTTGCATTTATGCCCCTGCGTCCTCTTGTATACCCTAGTCAGTGACGTCATATATTGTCCGAATTTCACGTTGGCCTCCGTGAGAAAGTTAGGACGCTGTCATGCGATTGCTGAAAAAATATTAATCCATATTTATGTAATAATTAATTTAATATATCAATTTTAATAAAATTATTTAAAAAAAGAGTGAGATCATTAAAATAAAAATTTTATTAAAATCAATATGTTAAATTAACCATTATATAAATATGTTAAGACCAATTAATATGTTTTCACAATTACTTCAACCAACTAATGAACCATTTTGGCAAATTTCCTATAAAATTGTGGAATCTAATCAGAAGGAACAACGCGATGATTGCCTATTTAACCCTAGGATGTGTTCAAGTTGTTGTAAGCCAATTCCCCTTGTAGGGAACTAAAATCCATGTACACAAAATTCTCATTCAATCTTGCAAAATTATAAGAAGTTTCTACAAATGGGATTCGTACTACTATGAGTTCGGAAAATTTGAAATAAATTTCTGAGTAGAGAGCCAAAATTAGTAATTTACTAGGTTATTAAAAAGATTAAATTAAATAAATAAAATATAATAGAAAAAGAGAAATAAGAATGAAATATAGGTTAAATACATAGTACAAACCAAGATAGAGAATGGTGAGTGTAACATCCATAAATTAGTAGTTTTAATATAAGTTAAATTATTTAGGAGAAATCAGAAAAAATTAAACAAGAATAAATATGTCTATTTAAATCATTTAAAGAAAACAACATAAAACTTAGTTTTAAGGCATAGGAGCAAAATAATTATTTTTGAAAAGTGCTAAGGGCCAAATGGTTATTTTTGAAAAATGTTAAGGGAAAATGGTACTTTCACAAAGCACATGCAACATTATCTTAATATGGGGCTCACATCATAATAAAATATTAGATATCTGTAGTACTCATACTATAATTATATCTTAGATATTTATTATTTAAGTTTAAATCACAATCGTTTGATTTAAAATATGTGGTTAAATCCTAGTCGTCGAATTCTCTTTAAATATCCCACACCCTACCTCTCTTCTTTACATCATTCTCTTCATTCCTCCCCATATCCAATTTATTCACTCTCACCTTTTTACTCCACACTTAGGTCAAGAAGAAATAAAGCAATTTTAGGAGAATTCCAAGAAAGGAGAGAACATATCCCGGTAAAATGATTTAGCATATTCTAGGTTATCTTTTTTTCTTTTCCTTTTTCTTCTTGAATAATCTTCATGGTAATATAAGGGTAAAAAATGTTGGCTATAGTGTGGAAATGTAATTGAGTTTATAACACACCATAATACTGTATAACTAATCTCTTTTGACTTATGGTCATTTATCTTAAAATTTTGTCACCATAACCTTCCATAAGCCCATATAAAAAATGGTTGAATTAGAGAAAATTGAAGCTAGATAAATATTTTGAAATATTTAGAGAAATATTATGTAAGCCATAACAACTTTAGGATAAGAATTTTGATGTATGAATTTTCTTATGCATTATGTATTATTGCATAAATATTTTGTTATTCATACACTATAATTACCTATGTTATTGTGTATTTCAACTTTGTGTGATAGGGTGACAATATAGTTGTTTAATAAGAGAACTACTCTTTGTGTAAGTAAATTATTCTTATACACTGTATCTATTGATAGTTTAAAATCTCATTTGATAATGGCTACTTTTTGGGCCACAACTTAAATTCTGAAATTAATGGCAGGTTGTGCCACTTAAAAGGTCCTAAGAAATCAAGAGAGGACAATAATGTATCCTTGATAGGAATATTTTAAATTAAATTGATACTAAAATGATTCCTGACTGTCATAAAAACATCAGTATTCAAAAGAAATTTTGACAGTTCTCTCCTAAACTAATCTTATCTTGACCATATAATGACTTAGATGACATATTAAGATAAAGACTATATTGTCTGACTTTGTCTTGGGTACTTATTAAGGGACAGCTAAGCTAAAGGTGGGGTTGCTCCTACCGGTTAAGTGTCATACGCTGAGGTTTATAAGACTTGATTACCTGGGTATGATAGTCATATATTGGGCTTTGTGAGACTCAAATAACCTATATATGACTTCCCAATGTCTAATAGTTGAGGACATTATTTATCTCTATTTGCCATATGTTTGCTAATGTATATTTATATGTTATGATATCTGACATATATAAATATTTCATAAAAATCATAATTTATCCTATGAATATTTTGAGTATTATATATATTTTTTCATGTTATTAAGAAATTATTCTCACCATTTTATTAATGATGTTTTTAGATGGTGAATAACCAAATTTTTTTTGGAATTCATGCAAAATGAGTATTTATCCCATCAATTGGGAAGCTCTTATTACTAATATTATCGTTGTAAGATGTGATATGACTTTACGCGTCATACCACTTATATTCATATTATAAGAAGGCATAAATTTTTCCCTATTTCTCAAGTTCTGTGTCAGTCTAAGCCTAATTTCGATAAGCTTAATACTCATTCTCCCAATTTTGTTAAATAATCTATACAGATGTATGAATAAATAGATGTATGAACTTCTGTTAATTGTAATTATACTATTATGTTTTAGACATTCTAATGTACTTCCCATAATTCTCGATTTATAATATTTTTAATTGAAATTTATAATAAATTCTAATATGGGTGTTACAGTGAGCATGATATTACTTGCTGAGATTTGACTTTTCCATCAATATATTATATATACTTAAAGTAAATTTTTTTAATATAAGAGTTTCATTTGATCGATGATGAGATATTTTATTTGATTATTCCTTTAACTCTTAGTGTGATGACTTTACAATTTTTGAAGTGTGAAAATTTTTTGCAATCAAAGAGAAAAATAATCAATAAAAAAATAATGAATTCCTTAACTACTTCTTATATCGAGAATTTTTTAAAGTTTAAAAATTATTTAAAATAAATAAGAAAAATAATGAATGAATGAATTATTTATTTATCAAATAAGGAATTTTTTGAAATTTAAAAATTTTTTGGAGTGAAAGAGAAAAATAATAAATTAATTAACCACATATTAAATTTGTTAATAAAAAACTATAAATATAATTTGATATGATTCAAAATAAAAGTTATTCATTTAACTACATAGATTGCCCATCATACATTTATGATATTTTAATGTTTTTAATATGAGTAATAATAATGACTGTTTCATATAATAAAGAAGATTGTTATAATTTTCTTTTAATGCACCTATCATGTTATGTCTCTCTTACTAGTCTTATGAATTAAAGCTCAACTTTTGAACTAAAATGATAACATTATAGTGACGCAAAATATAATACAATCAATAACGTCATATCACAAATATTTAATTAAATTTAAATTTGTATACTTTTTTAAATCTATTATACTATATTTATATCATAATATATTATTTAATTTAATTTTTTGATAACACTTACCAATACTATTAATTTAAAATATATAAGGATACAGCTAAACCAACTCATTTCACTAAATTAGTTACGTTCGAAGTTCTAATACTTCCGGGTGCTGATGACCCCATTTCGGGCATAACTTATTTTTCACAAGCGGATTTGATACGAAATGACTAGTTTACCCCCATGCTTTACTTCCGGTTAATTTTTCCGTTCCGTTGATAAATGCTAGGGTTTGCGTTCTCCTTCATTCCTTCTGCGAATCCAGACTGGTTCTCGTTTGGAGTGAGGCTTCGATTGTCGGGTAATTCTTCCCTTCCTCATCTATTTCCGTTAAATTTCCGTCCTGGAAATTCCGTGTTTGAGCTGCCTCCTGGAATTTCCGTGTTTTTAGCTTTGTATTAGGCTTTTCATCAGGCTTAAATTAAGAATTGAATTGTGCTACTAAGTTACTGTTATTCCTCTCTAAATTTTCCTTCCAGTCTTTTTCTCTCCCCCAAATCTCTCTGTCTCTCAACATCACCTGTACTTATAGTCGGTCACACTTGGTGTTGCAGCCATAAACTCTCCTTCTTCACCATCTAATCCGAACTATATTATAATTTCACAGTTATCAAGTAGATATTATTGCTCGTAGCTTTTGTATTTGCAAGCTGTGCTGCTTTGTGTTTATATGAGAAATTTTCCTTGAACTAGTTACCCTTTAAAACGTATAATTTTCTTTCGAACTTTGAAGTTGTGACTGGATTCTGTATGTTGGTGTTGTTAAAAGAATCTTCTCAGTGCTAGAATTAGCATTTCCTTTATTTGTTTGGCAGAGGTTTGTGACATTTATTTTATGCCCCCATGTGTGCAGAAATATATATATATATATATATATATATATATATATATATATAATGAACCAATTTTATAATTATTTGATGAATGGAATTCTAATTGGTGGAGCAAATTCTTTCCTTCAAGGTTCTTTAGTCGCATGTCCTTGAACATAGGAATGTTTTTATTGAAAGTCAAACCTTTTGTTAAAAAAAGGAAAAAAAAACAAAAAATTCCACGCGTTGCTTATTTTTTAACCTTACAGAACTGCACATTGTCTGATAGCATATGTGGCTTCATATGCTGGTTTCGGTCATCTTTCTTCTGTTTATACAGTTAGCACTCATTGATTGTTGTAACTATCTGAAACTTTTGAAGTAGAGCTTAGATCAATTTGCCTGCATATTCTATCTGTCAAGGGGGATGTTTGACTCTTGCCCGTTGATGTTGCTCTCATAATATAAACTTGGTGTGGTAGAGAATGGTGCAACCACAGCTGGTTTCCAGAGGAGCAGAGGCACTTCTACATCTCTCTCCTGGATCTTCAATTTCTGTTGCTTATCATCCTCTTTTTGGCCCTCAAGATGATCTCATCTTTCTAGAGCTTGACGAGAAACTTCTCCCTGAAGTTTTGCAAGAAAGGTAAGCAATGACTGAAATTAAAAATCAACAGTTCATTTCATTGGTTCATTGCTATTTCCCTTTTCTTTTCCAACTCGTGTTTTAGATGATTTTGTACCACTAAATTCCAGGGTGGTCTTAAGAGGACAGCCAGATGAAGATGCGGTTCTTTGCACTCATTCCAAAACTTATTCTATCAAGTTTGTTGGAACTTCCAATTCTGTATTTCTTGTCCCACCATATCAATCAGAATCTTATCAATCTCCACAAGAGAGTGATAATAATAATATTCACGACCAAAAAACTGTTGCACCTGTGATCAAAGTTGTTCCTGGAACCATGGAGCTTGTTGAGGTTGCTCCCAGACTTGATAAACTTAAGTTGCTTCTTTCAGAGAACCCTTATAGGTGCGACAGGTTAGAAGTGGAAAATTTAGAAGGCAATCCCGATTGTAGAACTGGGTTATATAGTTGGAATGATCTTGTTGACAGTATTCAAGCTAGTGATGATGAAATAAGGTCTGGACTACAGGCACTTCCAGTAATTGAGATTAATGGGTATTGGAGATTAGTGGATGAAAATTACACGAACACCATTCTGAGAATGCTTTTGCACAATTCAGTGTTAAATGACTGGTCGCTTAAGGCTCTTAATGAAGATGAAGTTGTTAGTATTCTGGAATCAGATGGATTTCCAAGGTTACTTGCAAGATACTGTTTGCATGTCTTTGGTAAGAAAGTAAATGATTGCCTGGGTAGTTGTGTCTGGAAATTGGATGACAAGCGGGTTTGTGTGCAGTTTGCAAGGGAAATCCTGAAAGAAGGGAAGAAGAAGTTGGAGAGTTTCATGGATGAATGGAGGCAGATGATTCCAGATGGCATGCAGCCCACTTTAGATCTTGTGGAAGGAGAGATTTTGATAGAAAGGGTTGGTGTTGAGACATGGGTTCGTGCCTTTAGCGTTTCATCTTTGCCTTCCACTCCAGCAGAACGTTTCTCCATTCTTTTTAGAGAAAGGCAAAAGTGGGAATGGAAAGATCTGCAACCTTACATCAGGTTTAGATTTCTTATAGACTTACATAGTCTTTTCACCTTAAACCTGTTTCATATTTTTTAATTTGAAATTAATTCTCCTTTTTGGAATGTTGTAGGGATTTAAACGTTCCAGGTCTTTCGTCAGAAGGTTTGCTTCTCAAATACACTCGAAGAACACAACCAACTCCTGATGCAGAACCAGTTTTCAGTGCAAGATAATAGCTACGTGTGTGTTGAATTGACTTCCCAATGATTTCAAATCTCTTCATGCTTCTCTCATAATGGTAAGTAAAATTGATCTCTGATATAGTGTTTTATATGATTTAAAAGACAAGCATAGCAGAGAAAAGTGGGGCTAGAAAGTAAAGCTTAGTTGCTCATCATAGTTCACTTGCTCTACAAATGCAGCATTACTAAAATATTATGAGAGTATTTCATATCGTACTCTTTGGTGAGTTAGTAACATCTGCGTAGTTTTCATCTGCATTAAAATAGATGCTCGTCTTTTGGCATATTTGTAATTTATGAATCAAATTGTAGACTGTAAAATTGACAGCATTTAGCTATACATTAATACATGTCTGCTTATGTCCTACTACTCTATGAATCATAAAAATACATCGGTAATGATATTTACAAATATAAATATAATCTACTAGAAAGTGCTATGAAGATTTTTTATAATCTAATTATATAAAGTCACGTGTGATCTTAAAATTTAGGATTTCAAGACTGGCAGGGATCAGAACACCAAAAGTAGGGTTTAAATGAGGTAGATAACTCTATAATACAGGCAGACAAATTAAATAGTTGTTATCATTATGCTTACAATGGAATTAATCAACCAGACCAAAACCTGGTTGATTTTTCTTGCTACAAAATTTCATTACACTTGCAATTTTGGCCGAGATTTAAGCCATTTCTGATTGACGTAGAACTTTGAATCGCCACCTTTGAGAAAATCTTAGTGAGAATTTGTGAGCTGATACCCCGAAAAGCGCAATTTCTAAATTAGATCCTCCTGCATTTGAATGCTACAGCTTTTCTAAAAGATTAGAGCTTTTGAATGTGACTAAAATTCTTTCGATGCAGATTTTATTAGACTAACAATTGAGAGGGTTTACGAATGCATCCCAGCATGATATACTCAATCTTTGGTCTTTGAAATCAGGTGTCAATTAAGTTAGTCCCTGAAGGTTGCGGGCTAATACGCTTTAGTTTTTTATTTTTATTTTTCGTTAAATGAAATTATATATTTAATGTATTAAGAGGAGTAACTCATTAAGGGTGCGTAGCAAATTAAACATAAGAATTTGTGTAGTTAATTGCACCATGTAGTTAGAATGAGAGTGATAAAAGTGGAGTGGGAATGTGTAGGAGTTTATTTTCCTATTTTTACTCACTTTTTCTTTTCCCTCTATTACTGTGTGGTTTCTTATTATGTAATCGATTGGATGACTGCAGAGGACTTGTTCTTGCCCATTATAATTTTGAAGAACTAATTTATTGACAGCTAATTCTAGGAGCCAAACAATCAGGGAGTCTATCTTTTTGGGGACCAAATTATTTTTGTTATTGCTCGGTGCGTAAAATTCAGTGTCAGAGGAGTTAGACATTACGAATTTAGTATATTAGTTCCTTTGTTAAACATAATCATAAATTTACTTTGCAGCACTACTTTATTAATAATGTATAATGATTTACGTATTTTAAAAAGAATGATTATATTACACTCGAAGCCAAGGAATCTTACACTTTCTTGGGAATGAAATCAACTAAGTCCAACTAAGCCGAGGTTGAAGTCCAGTGCTGGAGAGGGAGGCTGGTTCTGGTCACCGGTGAAGACAAAGGAGGGACGAGATTGGCATTGTCGTCGACAAAGAGAGAGGAGAGAGATCGCTGACGTTGCCGGCTAAGTCAGAGGAGAGATCAACGCGTAGACGATAGGGACCATGTCTGATTTTGTTACTTTGTTTAACTCTCTTCTAGTGGTGCGATCGAGAAGTGAGCGACAAGATGCTGTAAAACAGCGGCAAAGGAATAGATAGATGACATCATTGTTGTCTATGTTTCTCTCTCGTCGCTTTCTGATTTGTTGAATCATGGTGTTTTGATGTTGATTCATGGTTGGTTCGTTGATCTGCTTCCTATTTGCTGTGTTTGTCGAAGATTTGAGGGAAGAAGATGAATCAAAGAAGACAAGAGAGATGAACGGAGAAGCCAAGAAGACGAACATTGATGGATGAGCGAAGTTGCAGATGGGAAGGAAAAAGTAAATGGTTAAGAGGGAAATTGAAATATATATATATATATATATATATAAATTTATTATTAAGTTTTTAATTTTCATAACAATAATTAATTTTCAATAATAATAAAATATTATTTTTTATTATTTTTTGACAATAGTAAATTTTTAATAATAAATAATAATTAAATTTTCTCATTATTTGATTAATCTTCTTTTTTATTTTCAATTTTTTTAGTATTATACCAAATACATAAATGAACTTAAGATTTTATTTCATCAAAATCTATTCTCATTTTTAAACTCATTTTTATTATCATTTCTACCTTCTTCCACTGCCAAACAGGGACATAGCCTTAAGGAGGAATGGAGAGAAGATGGTTTGGAAAAGGAGAAGTGTTTATGGGCTAAAGCTAGCGGGGAACACAGATGTTTTCCAAGGTTTTGAAAATGACACCCCTGATTTCATGCTCGTGGAGAATTTAGTAGCGAGCGTCTGAAAATGCACTGGCCTTTTTTCCTTGTACAAAACTGAATATAGCAAAAAGGCCGTATGTGAAGTTATCTGGTTTATCACTTACAACGTATGTGATGGGGGTTGAAGGTAATTTCTCTTTCTTGAAAGCCCAAATTTTAAGCGCATAACTGGTCAAACAGTTGTGATGGAAAGGCAAACTGGAAAATAAATGGGGAAAATTAATTATAGGGTCCATGAAATTCCATTAACTATTGTTTCAATGAGATATTGTTAAAATTCTTATTGTTATCATATATGATTTGTAGAGTTAATTGTGTTTCTAATAGTTACAAAGAAAGAGAAAGCTATCTGTAGCCTTCTTTTTTCTTCAGTTATTGTTGAGTAAAAAACATACTAATCTAATTTTCTAATATTATTTGTTGAGTTTGGGTATGTTACTACCAATTCTTAATCATCTTTGCTGCACTAAATTTTTACCTCTTTCTTCTTCTTTTTTTTTTTTAATAAAAAGAGTTACAAGTTTGTTGCAACAAAATTAAAATCGTTAAAATTAGGTTGTAACGTACCAAAATTAAAAGGTAATACTTAGAAGCTTCATTAGTGAGTTTTTCGTTCTTAAAAATAAAGATATTTTGGTAAGTGACAACCGTGAAATGTGAGTGGGGAACGAAAAACAAGAATAATTTTAAATTTTTGCTTAAAAAAACAAAAATTAAACTACCAAAATTTTTAAAGGAAAATTTTGAAAAATCAACTAAAACAATCAGGTAGTATGCGAACTAAAAATCAAGTTTGAGACTCAATTATGTGTGGGGAGGTTGTTGGACAACCACAACACTCAATCTTAAGAACAGTTACTCAAAGTTGTTTATGCAAAAATCATATGATCTTAATTTTAACAAGAATTACTCTTATCAATCACATATAAATAAAAAAAACATATAAGTGATAGATGAAATATAGTAAGATAAACAGAAGAAAAATTAAATATTTGCAAAAGGCATATTTGATCTAAGATTAGAGTTTAGGGTCTACGTATCATGAGATAAGAATTAAAATCCATGTAATTCGTCCAAAAGGTGGGTTAGCTGGTTGATGATTTTTATTTTTGTGAACAAAACAAGATAGACGAAATTTAATTGATTCTCGTAAACAAAATGAATTTGAGTTTGGTTGATGTGTTTTAATTTACAAAATCAATTTAGTCTCACTTTCTTATTCTCTTCATTTTCTACTTTTTAATTTTTTTTATTCATTATATTTTTTGGAATTTATTGAAGGTGTAATTTGTTTCCCTTTTCATTATTTTGAAGTCAAAATGAGAAATTTAAAAGAAAAGATAATTATTTTTGTTTTTTTTTTTTTTTAAATAAACACCAATTGTACCGAAGTCATTGAGATCCATTTTATTCTTGGGAAAAAAAATGAAATAAATTGACGTTAGGTAAAACATGAGAGAACAAGGTTTTACACGGTTCACCAGTTGACTTCCTAAACCCTAAACCCTAAACGTTAGGGGAGACACGAGGTCTTATATAGTGATTGTTAAACTAAAAGGATTGAAAGGTAGATTATTTCATTGATTTAATAATTACTTTATATATTATATTATTATCTTTTTTTGGAATCAAATATCAACTTTCAAAATCTATGAAAACCACAGTCTCGGATAATTTTTATCAATTGGTCTTTAAGTGTCCAAGGAGATTAATGATTTTCCACGAGGACCTTTCAATAAAAAAAGAATGATTAATTATTTTCATGATTCGAAAATCATTTTTATTTTATTGTTTATTTATTTATTAAAAAAATGCATTAACTTTCAATGTCAAAGGAATCTAGGATCTCACATGACTTTTGAGAAAGAAAAAAAAAATACAAATAAAAAAAAAGAGTCATGATAGAGATAATAATGATAATCCACCTAAAATAGGAAGATAAAAATAAAGTAAGATAAGATAAAATAAAAAGAAATAAGACAGGGTAAAATACAGATATTGGGCAAAAAATCAATATAACAAGGGCAAGTGTATATACGTGCTTCATCCCATATCACCTATTCATTCATTATTTATAAATATAATAATAATAATAATAAAATAAGAATTGAAAGAATAATGCAAACATAAAGCTCAAAAGTCAGTGCTTCAAATTAAGGGAACCACAGTCCCTAATGTGTGACGTGAAAATCACAATAGCTATGAATCTTGAGACATGCATGTGGATGACATTGTTTTTCTTTCCTTTTTATTAAACCATCGCCCTTATTTAGTGTGTCTTCCCTTTCACTTAACAGCCGCACACTTAGCTGTTTAAAGAACAATAATATACATAAGGCTTTAACTTCCTCACGACATGCTATCAGGTGTGTTATTACCCCCTTATGTCTCTTGTTCTATTTTTGGGAGACTCTGCTAAACAGAAGCAAATATGCTACAAAACATAGAAGCCTAAAACAAAATATATATAAGCTTACCTGTTACGCGCAACCTTCCAACTCTGCCTCAGGTTTCCTTAGATAATTCTTTCCCAGTAACCGAGGAGCCTTGCTCGTGTCTTCAAAAATAGAGTTGTACTCTCTTTTCTTTGTCTATTCTTCCTCCTCTCGTTTTGTTTGGTCCTCCTACTTGTGGCCTTTCCGTTTTGTATTTTGAGTTGGTGAAATAGAGGTGTACAAAGAAGCCTTTGCGTATCCAGCGAGGCTCTCACCGTCACTCTTATGATCTCGAGCTCCCTCTTCTTCCTAGTTTCTATTCATGTTATCTGTTTTACTGATTCTCTCTTCTTTCTCCTATTCTCCTGTATCTTTGTGCTCTTCCATTGAAACAACCCTCCTTGTTTATCGAATCTCTCTCTCTCTCTCTCTCTCTCTCTCTTTTTTTTTTCTCTCTTACGGTTTCATTCACACTCTCTCCAAACTCATTCCTTCTTCTCTGTTTCTTCAAGCTGAAAACAGGGATTTTCTTTCACTCTGAGTACTTCTGTTTCCCCCAAGCTCTCCATTAGCTCACATGGCTCTCCATCTCTTTCACGTACCCTCTCTGATTTTTTAAGCTTCTCTTGAGTGTTCTCAACCCCTCCCCGTCTCTCTCGATTCCTCTTCGCCTTTTTTCTTCACGTTGCAGCAGCCCCTCTTTATCAGAAATGAATCCCCAACCTTTTCTTATCACTACACACGTCCCTTTCCTTGCCATTCATACATCCCTTTCAATGCTCTTCCCGAGCTTCCTTGCTGGATAGAGATGCGAGGAGTCAATGTTTGGTAGCCCCAAATTCATGCATCTTTGCTTTGTTTTCTGATGAAAGCGAGAAAGGTGCTTTTGTCTCTTATCCTCTCCATGTTGCCTTGGTAATAATGCTGTGTAGAGTTTTCTGGTGAGATGTTATGTAGGGTAGAAGCGTAGGGTGGTGTGTCCTCTGGCAACCTTTTTTTTATCTTGGTGTATTTCTTAGTCAAATAAGATGCTATTGAGGCAGTAAGGAACATTTTCACACTTTATGATCTGAACAGCTTATATATACGCCCAAAAACACACACACACACACACACACACATAACATTTGCTTTGATCTACCATTTTTTAATAAGAATATTACTATTGTTAAATTTCAAAACCAGTCTTTTTTAATTTTGAGATTTCACATTTATTTCAAACTTAACATCAATTGATTAATCTTTATTTAAGATTTTCATTGATTTTATTTTCATCCTCATGTTTTTTTGGTTTTGCTTTTTGTTTTTTTAACTCAAGATGCATTTTTCCAAAAAATGATTTTGAATTTTTTTAACTTTTGAAAATTTTAATTATTTTCCTAAAGCTACTTTAACCTTACTATTAACAATTTATGATTATTTCTGAATTTATTTTATTTTGACATTTTTTTTTTGGTTATCTTATTTTATTATTTTGAAATCTAAAGTTAGGAGTTGCCCCTCTACTTGTTTTTTAGGTAAAGTGGGAATGTTATGAAGAGTTAGTCTAACCTAAGAGCAGGTAATAATGTGAACACACATATTGCTTAGCAAAGGGACAACATATGGCCCGACATAAGCTAAGTGATGTAGAATCCCAAGGTTATAAAGAACCTGAAACTCCTAGAATATACATTATGACAAGAATATGAAATGGAATGAACTCCCAACCTATTGAACTTTCAAATGATAGATGCAAATAGAAACACAGATAATAGGTTGAGTAGAAACAAGAATAAATTTACTTCAAGAGATCACCTCGCTAAGAATTCATTCTTGGTGCAATAGAGGAAGATAAGTTATCCTCTTTTAGAGAACTCTAGCCAAGCCAAGAAGGAAACTAAAATGTTTCTTTTGATAGAATGAAACTTGATGTCTTACAAGATTGAGACTCTAACCTTTTTACAAGCTTTAGACCCCCTAAGAAATCCTAATTCGTAATGCTACCTTAGGCCCTCAATAAGTTGGGTCAAATGATGTCAAAATAACTTCAAACATTGAAAATAGGAGCCCAATATATAACCATATACATCCTAAACCCAAATTAGCTACAATGAGGTCCAAAATATTTTTTTTCAAGAAATAACAATTATGAATGATATAACCCAAACAATTGGGCCTTCATTTGTGCTGGACATAACTCAGATAAATGAATTGGAGTTTCTTCTCCAAGTCCAAGCCATCCAAGTGATTTTCTTTTGCATTCTCTAAAAACTTTTCCACATAAATTTATAGTGATTTTTTGAACTTCTTGGCTCTCAGTCTTGTAATTAGGCCCGGAGGAAAATTCATATCGTCATTCAAGCAACTGCGCCTCTTGTCATTTGTGCTCACATCATTCCTTCATTTCTAAAAAAGATTTGACCTCGAATTTGAATCAAAATCAAATGGAGAAAGATAAGAAACATTGAAAGTGACACTCACATTGTACTCACCTGATAAATTTATTTTGTAAGCATTGTTATTGATCATTTCCAGCACTTGAAATAGTCCATCACCCCTTGCATTAAGTTTTGATTTTCTTTGTCGTGGAAACCTTTTCTTTCACAAGTGCACCTAAACTCAATCTCTTGGATGAAAAATAACTTGCTTTCGACCCTTATTGGCTCTTTGAGCATATATGCGGTTCCTCTTCTCAATCAGCTCACGTGCATTTTCGTGGATTGCTTCAACCATTTCAGCCTTCTTCTTTCCATCTAAGTTAGCAATTTCACTCGAAGGCAAAGGCATCAAATCCAATACAGTTAATGGGCTTAAACTATACACAATTTCAAATGGTGAAAAACTTGTGGAAGAATTGTATAGCTTGATTATATGTAAACTCAACAAATGGCAAGCAATCTTCCCAAGTTTTTAAATTCTTTCTCACAATAACAAATAACATGGTTTCTAATGTCCTATATACCACTTCAGTTTGGCCATCAGTCTGTGGGTGGCATGCAATGAAAATTAAAAGCTTAGTTCCTAGCTTCCCCCACAAGACTTTCCAAAAAAGACTTAGGAACTCAGTATCCCTATAAGAAACTATGGTTCTTGACACACCATGGAGTCTAACTACTTCTCTAAAGAAAAGGTCAGCAATGTTTGTTGCATCATCTGTTTTATGGCAAGCAATAAAATGAGCTATTTTACCGAATCTATCAACTACAACAAATATGTTGTCTTTACCCCTTCGGGTCCTAGGTAGCCTTAAAACAAAATCCATTGATATGTCAGTCCAAGGTTCAGTAGGAACAGGCAAAGGTGTATACAAGTCATATGGTTTAGACTTATATTTAGCTTGTTTGCATGTGAAACACTTGGCATAAACTTTTTCTACATCTTTTCTCAAGTTTGGCCAATCAAAATGTTCAGTAAGCATGTCTAAGGTCTTTTGAACACCATAATATATCATTAACCCACTACCATGCGATTCCCTTACAAGTAATTCTCTAATAGAACTTGTTAAATGCAACATGTTTGCAAGCTTGATACATATCACTAAAATCATAATCATTGCAATACAATTCTTTCAAATACCTTCTTGAAAGTGCATTGGCAACCACATTGTGCTTTCCTTGCTTGTATTTAATCACATAGGGAAATGTTTTCAGATATTCCACCCATTTTGCATGCCTCTTGTTCAACTTTCTTTGCCCTTTCAAGTATTTTAGTGATTGGTGATCATTATGGATGACAAATTCTTTAAGTAGCAAGTAATGTTCCCAACTTTCTTCATTATAAGTAGAGTAATTCAGAGTCAATCCACTTAACTTTTCATTGAAATATGCGATGGGTTAGTTTTGTTGCATCAAAACAACACTATACTAATCTTAGAAGTATCTCATTCAATCTCAAAGGTTTTACAAAAATAGGCTGACATAAAACTAGTGCAGAACATAATTTGTTCTTCAAAGTGTTAAATGCATCTTCTTGTTCCTTCTTCCATTTAAATCCAACACTTTTTTAATAATTTCATTAAGTGGGGCGGCGATAGTAGAAAAATTATGAATAAATCAACTATAAAAACTTGTCAAACCATGGAAACTCCTAACCTCACTAACAGCCTTAGTATTGGCCATTTGTTGATAGCTTTCACCTTTTCAGAGTCAACCTCAATTCCTTTTGAATTCATTACAAAACCTAAGAATGTAACTTTATTCACACCAAAAGTGGATTTTTTAAGATTCACATATAATTTCTCCTTCCTAAACACCTCTAAAATGGTTCTAACATGCAGGGTATGATCATCTAAGTACTCGCTATAGATCAAAATGTCATTAAAGTAGACAACAGCAAATTTTTTAAGAAACTCTCGCAAGACATGATTCATTAAGCACATGAATATACTAGGTACATTACATAACACAAAAGGCATCACTAACCACTTGTACAATCTATATTTTGTCTTAAATGCAATTTTCTATTCATCACCTTCTTTCATCCTAATTTGGTGATAGCCACTTTTCAAATCAATTTTAGAGAAAACACATGCACCATACAGTTCATCCAGCATATCATCTAGTTTAGGAATAGGATGACGATACTTTATAGTGATTTTGTTGATCACCCTACAATCCATGCACATCTTCCAAGTTCCATCTTTCTTAGGCACCAAGAGGATAGGAACAACACATGGGCTTATGCTTTCCCTCACGTATTCTTTTGCCAATAACTTATCTACTTGCCGTTGCAACTCCTTTGTTTCCTCTGGATTTCGGTAAGCTGGCCTATTAGGAATCTGTGCTTCGGGGAAGAAATCAATTTGATATTTAATCCCTCTTAATGGCAGTAACATGCGAGATTCCTCTTCAAAAAACATATCGTCATACTCCTATAACAAACTCTTAAATATATCAGATAAATTTGAATCAAGGTCAGTGTTAGTGAACAAAATTTCTTTGAACCGTATCAAGATTAAACTCTTTTGCCTGTGCATGTAATTTTTAATTCTCTTTCTTTTACATAATAACAACATTTTTCACCCCTCTTAGTCTCTTTTTCTTCACTTTTTTCATTCTTTTCTTGTTTTCTAATCACTAGCTTCTTTTCGCCTACACATCTCACTTTCTTTTCCTCACTCTTGCAGTCACTCACCATTGGGCCATTTTCTTTATTCTTTTAGTTCTTGGTCTCTTTTCTCATTTTTCTTTTGGAACCCTTACAGTCCTTGCCTTCATTTATCAAAGACCGTGTTTTGAGATGGTCTTGATAAATTTCATATGGTGTCATCAGAGCAAGTGTAGTCTTAGGGTTGTTCATGTCAATCGTATACCTATTTGTGAATCCATCATGGATTGCCCTTCTATCAAATTGCCAAGGCCTACCTAATAAAACATGTCCAGCTTGCATAGGCACCACATTACACCTCACTTCATCAATATATTTGCCAATGGAAAAAGGCACAACAACTTGCTTAGTTAGTTTGCACTCTCCACTATCATTCAACCACTAGAACCTATACAGTTTGGGATGCTTTTCACACTCTAGCCCCAACTTCTCAACCAAGTATTTACTAACCATATTAATACAACTACCACCATCTATGATCATGCTACAGACTTTCTCACTTACCAAACACTTAGTATAAAATATATTTTCCATTTGTTCAAAGCTTTCTTCCTTTACAAACAAATTTAATGCATGCCTAGTCACTAAAGATTCTCCTTGCACAGCATATTGGACATCCTCATCAACATCTGAACAATCATCTAAAGATGACATACTCAAGTTATCTTTGGGATCACTATCATGCTTAGATTTAGAAACAATTTCATTTCTCCTAATAACCATAGTCTTTCAATTAGGGCAATCAGATGTGTAATGACCATGCCCTCGGCACTTAAAACACTTAATATCTCTATGTTTAGAAGGCAGATTAGAAGTACCTTTTTTATCCGAAGTACTGTTCATCCAAACCTTTTGTTGTCATCTTTACTCCATTTTGAGCTTCATTTATTGCTAGAATTTAGAAATGATCTTGTTGAACTCTTCTATTTTTGTTGCCCCTCCACTTTCATAGCTAGGCTGACTAAATCCTCCATCTCCACATAAGCGTGCAAGTCTACCATGTCAACAATTTCTTTATTTAAACAAGCAAGAAATCTAGACATTGTCACTTTTTCATCTTCCTCAATGTTAGATTTTATCATCAGCATCTCCATCTCCTTGTGGTAATCTTCAACCGACTATGATCATTGAATAAGCCTTTGTACCTTCTTATGTATTTCTCTATAATTATAAGAAGACACAAATCGCTTTCTCATTACTCTTTTCATCTCAGCCCTTCAATCGAATCCTTACTATTTCTCCTTCTAAACTTTACAAGTTCACTTCACCAAACTATAGCATAATATGAAAATTCAATTGCAGCTAATCTAACCTGACCTTCTTCTCCTCTGAATAATTATGGCATTTAAACAACATCTCAACCTTCGTCTTCCATTCAAGATAAGTTTCAGCATCATTCTTACCTTTAAATGGAGGAATGCTCATCTTGATAGCATTGAGATTGTTATCATTTCTTTCAATTCGTACATCCCTTCTTCTAGTTCTCATGGAATTTGCATCATCATGATCAGATTCTCCTTCTTCGACAGATGGAGGCCTTTGGGAAGGTCTTGACATACTTGATGTCTCTAAATTATTCAACCTCAAGTTTAGAGCTTTGAACTGGTCTTGTATAGCCTTCATAAATAGCTTCATATCAACTTCATTATTTTCTCCAGAACTACTCATGATTCTCAATATGAAAATGAACTAAGAAAATGAAATAGAATAATCGGTAAGCAGCTCACTTCCTCACGTGTTTACACTCAAGGGTGTTTGATTCACCTGTATTTCACACTGATTTTGGCATTTTACCACTCTTAAGCTCACCAACTCTCAAGCTTTCTAACCACTCAAGCTTTTTGTCCTCAATTGCACTTCAGAATATATTTTCACACAAGATAGACCATTTTTGCAAATTAAATGAATGGAATGGAATTTAAGGATTAGTAGATAGTAGAATGATATAAGAATAACAAAAAAAAATTCAAGCTGTAAAAAGCATGTAAAAGAAAAATGAAGATTGACTTAGGGCAACTTACAAAGCCTAAAAATGAACAGTATCCTTGACCATTTTTTTTTTCAATAATGCATCCTCTCCATTTTTTTTTGTCTTCGGATTTTCTTTATTAAAAAAAAAAAGGAAAACCAAAACAGTAACCCTAATTTCTCTCGGATTCCTATGTCAGACAGCTTATCGAAGTTGAATTCAAAAGTTTTGGATTCTTGCTGTAGGCTACCAACTCCAACATTCACTCATTAGAAGTCTTTAAAAGATGCTTTCACTTGTGACTTCTATACAATACACTCAATACTTTCAGACTTTTTTTTCTTATTTTGAGTTTTCATTTTTCCCAAAGAAGATAAGAATACTTGACAAGATCAAAGGCAAAATTCTTTAATGAACAAAGAGTGATAGTAGATGAACAAAATTTAATAGCTGAAGGATTAATCTGGGCAAGATATACTTAAAACAGAATGAGCAGAGACTGATTCTTTTTTTTTTTTTTTCCACAAACTCTCTAAGATAGGATCAAGAAAATAAGATTATAGAAGCAAAATCATATGGAAATACACTGATGGATAGAAAATAGTAACAGATGGAACAAATAGAATGAACGAAGACTGATATATATATATATATATATATATATATATTATTCTGGAACAAACAAGAAGTTAAGAACAACAAACAATCGGGATAAATAAGAATTTGCCCCAATCCAAGCTCTGATACCAAATGATATGGAACCCCAAGGTTATGAAGAACCTGAAACTCTTAGAACATACACTATTACAAGAACATGAAATGGAATGAACCCCTAAGTGATAGATGCAAATAGAAACACAAATAATAAGTTGATTAGAAACATGAATAAATTCACCTCAAACGATCACCTTATTAAGAATTAATTCTTGTTGCAATAGAGAAAGACAAACTATCCTTTCCTAGAGAACTTTGGCCAAGCCAAGAAGGAGGCTAAAATGTTTTTGTTGATAGAATGAACGTCTTACAAGGTGGAGACTTAAACCTTTTTATAAGCTTCAAAATCCCTTAGAAACCCTAATTCGTAATGCTTCCTTGGGCCCAATATATAACCATACACATTCTAGGCCCAAACCAGTTACCATGATGTCCAAAATATTTATTTTAGTAATAACAATTCTGAATGACATAACCCAAGTGAATTGGGCCTTCATTTGGGCTGGACATGAATCAGATGAATGAATTGAGATTTCTTCTCCAAGCCCAAGCTGTCCAAGTAAAATTTTTGCATTCTCTACAAACTTTCCCACATAATTTTGTAGTGATTCCTCGAACTTCTTGGACTTATACAAGACTTTCAAAGGATGCATGGACTTGTACAGGACTTGTATAGAAAAGTAAAAGGGCCTGAACTTGTGCCAGACTTTGTAGAAAGTTAAAGGTGCCTAGGCTTGTGCAGGAATTAGCAAAAATGTAAAGGTGCTTGAGCTTGTGCTTGACTTGACAGGTAAGTAAAAGGTGCCTGGGCTTGTGTATGACTTAGCAAAAATGTAAAGGTGCTTGGACTTATACAAGACTTGACTAGTTAGAAAAAAGTGCCAGGGCTTGTGCAGAAATTTGTGGATATGTAAAGGTACCTAGACCTGTGTAGGACTTTGAAAGGGTACTTGGACTTGTGTAGGCCTTTACAATGATGCCTAGATTGGTGCAGGTAGAAAAGCAAATGGTGCATTGGCAAGTGGGGATGTGATTCCTCATGACACATAAAAATGAGATGTATAATCCATATGCTGGCCATGTATGTGAGATGCATGATTCTCATGGAAAGCCTAAAAATGTAAGAACGTAAGTTTTTTATTTTTCTTTTTGGTTTTCACATGGAGGAGTTGTTCTTTATTAGCTCCAAGCCCTTAAGGAAAAAAGAAAATTATGGACAAATATATATATATATATATATATATATATATTTATAAGTTCATGAAACCATTTCTTTAAGATATTTCCTTTATTTTTCAAAAGTGTGATTTTTCTGAGGAAATGCGTTGCCCCATTTAAGATATCCTGTCAAATCAGATTCTTGGAACTTGCTAATTGTAGCTGAATTGCTTGACCAATCTGATAATCCAAATGGGCTAATGTTGTGCTCATGATATTGATCGTTGACTTTGTCATCATCTCGCTGGAATTTATGTAACATGACACCTGTCTTCATGTTTAGGCAGTTTCTTTGTCTATTTTCCACACAATAAGACTTTAAAGGTCATTTGGGAGTTAAAAGGGAACTTTTAGATGTATCACCTTATGTTCCTGTCTCATTTAGTCATCAATCCTAGATATTATTTGTTTCATGCAAAGCATCAATACACCAAAATGGAACACAAATTACTTAATGAATAATTCCCATGGAATAAGAATGAAGGTAGAAAACTTTCATGGATACAAGAATGACAAGTGATGGAAATATTTAAAAGAACAAAATATGAATAGTCCTTTCATGAAAATCCTTTGCTTTGGTCCTATCCCATTGAGTGATCTGTCTTATTGCCAGAGATATGCATTTTATAAATCCAAATTCAAGCATCGCCTACCCATTCTTGAGTATTCTATTGCCTTCTTGCTTCCCAATTATGAGAAGAATTAGATGTCCAAGTCCAATCCCAATTCATATTATGGATCTTATCCAGAATTCTGCCCATGATATCTTCCTTGTGACCTAGTTAACCTTTCTTTTCTTTTTTTCCTTTTAAACTTTTGCCTAAGGTTTTCAACCTAGCAAGCCAATATTTTCCTTTCTTTTCTTTTTTTTAGTCATATTATTTCTTGACAATGTAACCATTAATGGGTTTTGGTAATTCATGACCTTTCATGTCTGTCAACCTTAAAGCACCTCCTTATAAATCATATTTGACAATATAAGGTCCTTTATACGTTGGAGCCCATTTGGCCCGTCCATCTTCTTGATTCGGTAAGATCTTTTTTAGGACTAGGTCACCGACCTTGAGCTCTCTTAGGCGGAGCTTTTATTGAAAGCTCTAACCATCCTTTATTGATACAACTGCTTATGACACATGGCTGTGAGCTATTTTTCTTCCATCATATTTAACTGTTTGTAACAGGTTTTTATCCAATCATTTGCTTCTATATCTGCTTTAATCATCACCATCAAAGAGGGAACATCTACGGAGTACGAGTTGCCCCAGCTGAGGTACACAAGGAGGTGCGATATCCATGTAAAGCATACGAGAGCATTTCATGCCAATCTTTATATGTGACGGTCAATTTTGCAATGATCTTCTTATTGTTTTTATTTGCCACTTCAACTGCCCCATTCATTTGTGGATGGTAGGGCACCAAGTTATGATGCTTGATTTTGAATTACTCACATAACCTTTTAACTTTTGCACCATTCCAGTTTGGAGCATTGTCTGTAATAATTCTCTCAGGTAGCCCATACCAGCAAATATTTGCTTTTTTATGAATGGCACTAGTTAACAAGTTGGTTTCAACCCATTTTATGAAATAATTAATGGCTACAAGTATCAAGCGGTGCCCATTTGACGCTTTAGGGTTGATTGGACCAATAACAGTGATTCCTTACATTAAAAAATTGCCAAGGACCCTCTAAATTGTGGAGTAGGACCAGGGAACATTGATCTTGTTTGAATAAATTTGGCATTTATGACATTTTCTCACGTATTTAATGCAATCTTCTTTTATTGCTATATAAAAATATCCGCATCTTTGAATTTGCTTAGTCATCATGTGACCACCGCATGTGTACCACATGTTCTGATGAGCCTCAAGTTGAACAAGAGGCTAACTTAGGCCAAGGAACTCCATCTGGGCCAATTACACGTTCTATGGCTAAGAAGATTCAAGCCATGGTTGTCCAACAATTCAAAATGGAATCAGCCCATTTAGAATCCAAGCCCAATTTCTATATGGAGCCCAAGTTCGAGTGGGCCAATTTGATCATGTGCTATAATGAATAAATTATGAAAAGTCAATTATGCATGTGATGAATGCATGTGATAAGTATTGGTTAAAGTCTAAGTTAGGTGAGCTATATTTCTTTGAAAGTCTAAGTTAGATAAGTTAGGTGATCTACATTAGATGAAAAGTCTATGTTAGGTGAATTTCTATGCATGTTTTTCCAAATTAGGTGAGAATTAGATAAATCTTGGACTTATGCCATGAGGGTTGTTCTTGGCTATAAATATGGAAGTTATCAATGAGAAATGCAACCTTCAATGCTCTGAAAATTGGCTTAGCCTCTTATATGCGAATTTCTTATCTAAGTTTCATAAACTTAGTGGCGAAATTATCCCCGATTCTTATCACTCTCCCTCTTCTATTCTAGAGTGTGGCAAATCAAAGCAAGTATTCTTGAGTGTGGCGTGCAAACTTATCATTCGAGATTGCTAGTTGTTCTATCTTTTCTTCTTTTTATTTACTTGTGTTCAGGGATTGTTCAATCTGAACTTCCTTGAAGCATATCATGTTCCCTCATAAATTTCTGGCATGATCCTCCCTACTATCGTAACCCCTCTTGTACATGACATCATTGCTTACAAAGAAGTTTGTGGCTAAGTGCTTAATAGTCTTCTTATCATTCTCAGTGGCCTTGGCTGATATGTTCTATTTTAATGTACATTTTAATGTCATGGAACCATAGATGTCCGTCAAACTCCTCTTCTTCTATATTCAAGCAATGTGCTCCGTTCCCTGTGTCTCCATTTGGATTGGCTGAACTTGGACTCCACTCTCATGACAAATCATTGTTGCCAATGTGGCAAGAGTATCTGCCTAATGCAACTAGTCGACCCTAGGGGAAGCAATCCTCTAAGAGTCCCATGGGTAACCCCATATTGGAGGCTACCTTCTCTTCCGTCGAAGGAATTTGTTTCGCTTCATACCACACCTTGATTGACTGTCACCCTTCTTGGGTGACTTGAGCATAGAAAATGCTTCTTCTTTTCTCTTTGTCCGTCTCTCCATCCAAGATAAGGTACTCTTTCCATTTTCCCATCTGGCTGATTTTTATCCCGACACATGTGGTGGAAATTGATCTCTTCAAAATGTTTGATTAACTAATTCTTGATAGGGTACTAAGTTTGAATCCTTGGTTTGCCATTCTCCCCTTACTTGGTAAATCATGAGAGCAGAATCGCCAAAGACTTCGAGGTTCTTCACACCTAAAGAGATAGTAGCTTGAAGACCATTGACCTAGGCTTCATATTCATATTATTTGTGCAATTATAGGGAATTTTTTTCCTTCTAGTGACACTATTACCACTCCCACACCATTTCCGTATGCATGAACTGCACTATCAAAATACATTGTCTACTTATTTTCTTCATCTATAGCAAAGATATATTCATCAGGGAAATGAAAGTATAATGGTTGACATTCCTCCAGAGGATTCTCTGCCAGATGATCAGCTATGACACTTCCTTTGATTGACTTTCGAGTCATGTACTTCACATTGTATTCAGACAAAATTATTTGCCACTATGAAACTCTTCCAGCTATTTGTGGACTTTTGAAGATATATTTGATCAGATCCATTCTGGAAATTAACCAAGTAGTGTAGTACAACATATACTGCCTTAACCTTCCAGCTGTCCATGTTAACCCACTACATGTCCTTGCTACCAGTAAGTAATGCCTTTCACAATCATTAAACTTTTTACTTAAGCAATAGATTGCTTATTCCTTTTTCCTTGAATTATCATGCTGGCCTAATACAACTCCCATTGAACCAGGAAAAATTGCAAGATTCAAAATTAAAGGCCTTCTTGGCATTCAGGTAATTAGGATTGGTAGAAGATGATCAACATTAGAACATATTCCATACTAAGTGTACAATTGGTGGAAAGATTTGTAGTGTCATTATTAATGGTGGTCTGTACTAATGTTGCTTCACTAACATTAGTGGAGAAATTAAATTGATGACCACAAAGCATCCTCTTCCGTACAAGCTGTAATGGTTGAGTGATCAAGGAGAAATTTAAGTCACTAAACAAGTTCAGGTATGATTTTCTTTTAGTAAGTCATACAAAGATGAAGTCGTATGTGATGTGATACCAATGAATGCCAGACATTTGCTTCTGGGAAGACCTTTGCAATGTAATAGAGTCATTCATGATGGGTTTAAAATCACCTATTCTGTTACGAATGATGGGAAGAGATTGTCTTAGCACCTCTTAGTACCCAACAAGTTCTACAAGATCAACTAGCAAAGTAGGAAAAGAAAAAGGAGAACTTACTTGCAATTAAGGGAGAAGTAGAGAGAGCTTTGTATTCAACTAATCCAATATTGATGCCAATAGTGAAGGAAGCTATGCCAACAAAGGTAGGTTCTATACCTCCGCTGATTGAGAAGTTAGTAAAAGAATTCGCTGACTTGTTTCCAGATGAGATGCCAAAGGGATTACTGCCAATTAAAGGGTATTTGAGTATCAAATTGATCTTGTTCCAGGTGTTGCTTTGCCTAATAGACTGGCCTACCGGTATTATCCAGAAGAGGCCACGGAGTTACAACATTAAGTAAATGAGTTACTGGAAAAAGGTTTTGTGACAGAGTCAATGAGCTCTTATTCAGTACCAATTTTGTTAATGCCAAATAAGGATGGAACTATGAGGATGCGCATAGATAGCCGGGCCATAAACAAAATCACAGTGAAGTATCGATATCCTTTCGGGCTTGATGACATGGTTGACAAGCTATATGGCTCTACAAGTGAAAAAAGTGCTACTTACAGTTTCTATAAGCATGAAGGATTCTTGTTCAAAAGTTTCAAATTTTGTATTCCCAATTGTGCTGTCATAGAATTACTGGTAAGAAAAGCTCATGAGGGAAATCTGGCAAGACACTTTGGTGAAAAGAAGAATGAGATATGATCAAGGAACACTTTGTTTGGCCAAGGATGATCAAGATGTGCATCAAGTGGTGGGAAGATACTCAGCTTGCAAGAAAACAAAGAGCAAGGAGGCTGCACATGACTTTTATATGGACCGGCTCCTAATCAACCATGGGTTGACTTGAGCATAGATTTTGTGCTTGGGTTACATTCTGGGAAATTGTGAGATTACATGGCATTCCAAGGAACATTGTGTCAGACCGAGATGCCAAGTTTCTGAGTTATTTCTAGAAAACATTATGGAAAAAGCTTGGAACAAGATTACTTTTCAGCACAACTTGTCATCCTCAAACTGATGGGCAAACTAAAGTTGTCAATAGAACACTTTCTTCCTTACTTAGAACTATTGTTAGTAAGCATATGAAGAATTGAGATGAATGTTTGTTGTTTGTTGAGTTTGCATACAATAGAAGTGTTCATAGTATTACTAAATATTCTCCTTTTAAAGTGATTCATGGGTTTAATCCTATCACACCGCTTAATCTAGTTCCGCTACCCTTAAGTGACAGATTATACATCGATGGAAAGAAAAGGGCTAAAACGGTTAAAGCTCTACATGAAAATGTGAAGTGGCAGATTGAAAAGAAGAATGTCGCTTATGAAAAAGTAGCAAATAAGGGAAAGAAGCAAGTTCAGTCCATACCCAGATCTTGTTTGGATTCATCTTCGGAAAGAGAGGTTTCCCAACAAACGGAAGTCAAAACTGATGCCTAGTGATATGCTTCAAGGAAGTTCAGATTGAACAATCCCTGAACACAAGTAAATAAAAAGAAGAAAAGATAGAACAACTAGTAATCTCAAATGATAAGTTTGCACGCCACACTCAAGAATACTAGGTTTGATTCGCCACACTCTAGAGTAGAAGAGGGAGAGTGATAAGAATCGGGGATAATTTCGCCACTAAGTTTAGGGAACTTAGATAAGAAATTCGCATATAAGAGGCTAAGCCAATTTTCAGAATATTCAAGGTTGCATTTCTCATTGATAACTTCCATATTTATAGCCAAGAACAACCCTCATGGCATAAGTCCAAAATTTATCTAATTCTCACCTAATTTGGAAAAACATGCATAGAAATTCACCTAACATAGACTTTTTCATCTAATGTAGATCACCTAACTTATCTAACTTAGACTTTCAAAAAAATATAGCTCACATAACTTATCTAACTTAGACTTTAACCAATACTTATCACATGCATTCATCACATGCATAATTGACTTTTCATAACTTATTCATTATAGCATATGATCAAATTGGCCCACTCGAACTTGGGCTCCATATAGAAATTGGGCTTGGATCCTAAATGGGCTGATTCCATTTTGAATTGTTGGACAACCATGGCCTGAATCTTCTTAGCCATAGAACGTGTAATCGGCCCAGATGGAGCTCCTTGGCCTAAGTTAGCCTCTTGTTCAACTTGAGGCTCATCATTCTCTCCGGGTTCAAAAGGATTTGTCCTCAAATCCAAGTCTTCATTATCATCTAAGTATGGCGTCAAATCTCTTACATTGAATGTAGCAGAAATATTGTAGTTTCCTGGTAAATCAATCTTGTAAGCATTGTCATTTATTTTCTCCAGAATCTTGAATGGACCTTCTGCCCTGGGCATAAGTTTTGACTTCCGTTTGTTGGGAAACCTCTCCTTCCGAAGATGAATCCAAACAAGATCACCTGGCATAAACTGAACTTGCTTCCTTCCCTTGTTTGCTGCATTTTCATAAGCGGCATTCTTCTTTTCAATCTGTCGCTTCACATTTTCATGTAGAGCTTTCACCATTTCAGCCTTTTTCTTTCCATCAATGCACAATTTGTCACTTAATGGTAGCGGTACTAGATCAAGTGGGGTGATAGGATTAAACCCATAAACCACTTCAAAAGGAGAATATTTAGTAGTACCATGAGCACTTCTATTATAGGCAAACTCAACAAACGGCAAGCATTCATCCCAATTTTTCATATGCTTACCAACAATAGCTCTAAGTAAGGAAGAAAGTGTTCTATTTACTACTTCAGTTTGCCCATCAGTTTGAGGATGACAAGTTGTGCTGAAAAGTAATCTTGTCCCCAGCTTTTTCCACAATGTTTTCCAAAAATAACTCAGAAATTTGGCATCTCGGTCTGACACAATGCTCTTTGGAATACCATGTAATCTCAAAATTTCCTGGAAGAACAAATCTGCTATATGAGAAGCATCATCAGTTTTGTGACAGGGAATAAAATGGGACATCTTTGAAAATCGATCTACCACCACCATAACAAAATCTTTGCCCCTTGGAGTTCTTGGTAACCCAAGCACAAAATCCATACTCAAATCAACCCATGGTTGATCAGGAACTGGTAATGGCATATACAATCCTTGTGCAACCTCCTTGCTTTTTGCTTTCTTGCAAATTGCACATCTTCCCACCACTCGATGCACATCTTTGATCATCCTTGGCCAAAAGAAGTGTTCCTTAATCATCTCTAATGTCTTCTTTTCACCAAAGTGTCCTGCCAAACCTCCCGCATGAGCTTCTGTTACCAATAATTCTCTGACAGAGCAATTGAGAATACAAAGTTTGGAACCCTTGAACAAGAATCCATCATGCTTATAGAAACCGTTAGTAGCACTTTTTTCACATGCCAAATATATAGTAGAAAAATCAGGATCTTCTTCATATTGGCCCTTCATTAACTCGAATCCCATCAACTTGACATTCATTAATGAGATTAAAGCATACCTTCGAAATAAGGCATCTGCAACTACATTCGCTGCTCCCTTTTTATATTTGATGACGTAGGGAAAAGCCTCTAGAAACTCCACCCATTTAGCATGTCGCTTATTTAACTTGGTTTGGCCTTTCAAATATTTCAATGACTCATAGTCAGTATGAATAACAAATTCTTTGGGTAACAAGTAGTGTTCCCAATTTTGTAAAGCTCTAACCAATGCATAGAACTCCTTGTCATAAGTTGAATAGTTCAGGGTTGCCCTATTCAACTTTTCACTGAAATAAGCAACGGGATGCTTCTCTTGCATAAGAACTGCTCCAATTCCAATACCTGATGCATCACACTCAATCTCAAAAGTTTTAGAGAAATCAGGGAGTGCAAGAATTGGTGTTGAACACAACTTCTCTTTAATGATCTCAAAACTTCGTTGGGCCGCTGCACTCCACTTAAAGTCACCGCTCCCTCTGATGCAATTAGTCAATGGTGCTAGAATAGTACTAAAATTCTGCATAATTCTTCTACAAAAGGATGCTAATCCATGAAAACTTCTCACCTCAGAAATGTTTGTAGGACTAGGCCATTCCTTGATAGCTTTCACTTTCTCTGGATCAACTTCAACTCCATGTCGACTAATCACAAACCCAAGAAAAATAACTCGGTCTTGGCAGAATTGGCACTTTTGAGATTGCCAATTAATTGTTCTTTTCGCAAGACTTCAAAGACCTTCCTCAGGTGCTCTCCATGCTCTTCCTGATCTTTGCTATAAATCAAAATGTCATCAAAATAAACCACAACGAAATCTCCGATAAAATTTCGTAAGACATGATTCATTAAACGCATGAAGGTACTTGGGGCATTTGACAAACCAAATGGCATGACCATCCATTCATACAACCCATGCTTCGTCTTGAAGGCTTTCTTCCACTCATCTCCTTCCTTCATTCGAATCTGATGATACCCGCTCTTGAGATCAATCTTCGAAAAGATTGTAGAGCCATGTAGTTCGTCAAGCATGTCATCAAGCCTAGGGATAGGATACCGATACTTCACTGTGATTTT
Source organism: Delonix regia (assembly GCA_037074485.1). Lineage (NCBI taxonomy): Eukaryota > Viridiplantae > Streptophyta > Magnoliopsida > Fabales > Fabaceae > Delonix > Delonix regia. The sequence continues at coordinate 14,332,761 of CM073459.1, forward strand.
GTTTATGGCCCGACTGTCTACACACATCCTCATAGTTCCATCCTTCTTTGGCACTAACAAAGCAGGTACTGAACAAGGGCTCATTGATTCTCTCACAAAGCCTTTCTCCAGTAACTCATTTACTTGACATTGTAACTCCTTGGCCTCATCTATATTACACCGGTAGGCCGGTCTATTAGGCAAAGCAGCTCCTGGAATGAGATCAATTTGATGCTCAATGCCCCTAATTGGCGGTAATCCGTTTGGCATCTCATCTGGAAACAAGTCGGCGAATTCTTTTACTAACTTCTCAATCAGCGGAGGTATAGAACCTTCCTCTGTTGGCATAGCTTCCTTCACTATTAGCATCAATATTGGATTAGTTGAACGCAAAGCTCTCTTAACTTCTCCTTTAGTTGCAAATAAGTTCTCCTTTCTCTTTTCTTTGTTAGTTGATCTTGTAGAACTTGTTGAGGACTAAGAGGTGCTAGGACAATCTTCGTCCCATCCTTGGTAACAGAATACGTGTTTTTAAACCCATCATTAATGGCTCTACTATCATATTGCCAAGGTCTTCCCAGAAGCAAATGACCAGCATTCATTGGTACCACATCGCATACGACTTCATCTTTGTATGACTTGCCAATAGAAAATGGTATCTGAACTTGTCTAGTGACTTGAATTTCTCCTTGGTCACTCAACCATTGCAGCTTGTACGGACGAGGGTGCTTTGTGGTCTTCAAGTCTAATTTCTCCACTAATGTTGTTGAAGCAACAATAGTACAGCTACCTCCATCAATAATGACACCACAAACCTTTCCCCCAATTGTACACCTAGTATGGAATATGTTCTCACGTTGATCATCTTCTACCTTAGCTTGTGAGTTCAAAATTCGTCGAACTACAAGTAACTCCCCTTCATCTGGATACTCGATAATGCGCTCGTCATCTTCCTGTTCAATTTCTGTTTCATCTTCACTTTCAATTTCCCCTTGGGATCCTCGAACAATCATCACTCTTCGATTTGGACATTCAGAAGCAATATGTCCAAAACCAAGACATTTGACGCACTTAATTTCTCTGCTCCTCTTTGAGTTCTTTGCATCGTTAACCTTGTCCTTTCCTCTAGATGTATCAACAATGTTGTTGGAGCTTGTCTTTTCCTGTCGCCGTTCATTCCACTTTGAGACATCTTTGGGAGTCGAAGAGGTTAAATTTGTTCCCCTGAAACTAATAGATCGTGAGCTTCCTGGTTTAGTTGCTCCTCTTCTACGTTGTCTTTCTACCTTAACAGCAAGCTTAATTACATCCTTAAGTGTTACATAAGGTTGTAATTCCACCGCATCTGCAATTTCCTTATTCAAGCCTCCCAAGAACCGTGCAATAGACTGTTCCTGAGGCTCTTGTATCTCACATCGCATCATCAACATTTCAAACTCCTTTACATAGTCTTCAACACACATCGCCCCTTGTCTAAGAGTTTGTAACCGAATATAGAGCTCCTGCTTGTAATAGTTAGGAACAAAGCGCTTTTGCATAAGTCTCTTCATAAGCCGCCAACTCCTGATCTCTTCTTCACCGTCTCTCCTTCGTTGCGATTTCAAATTCTCCCACCATAAATTTGCATAATCAATAAATTCAAGGGCAGCTAGTTTACATTTCTTAACTTCAAAATAGTTGTGACACTCGAACACCTTCTCCACTCGTTGCACCCACTCTAAGTACTCTTCTGGTGAGCTCGTACCTTTGAATGATGGAATCTTTAATTTGATGTTGTTTCCAAAGTCACGTTGCTGCCTCCATTGTCTATTTGCATCAGCTTCATCTTCTGTGTCCTCATCACGATCAGAATCAATGGAAGCTCGATGATTACGTCGCTGTGGAGGTTGTTGAACAGTCAATCTTGTGATTGCCTGCTCTAGACGAAGCAGTTGCTCCCTCATTTCTTGTTAATTTTGTTGTATGCCCATAATCTGAGCTTGTTCCAACGAAAGCCCTCTTAGAACATTAGTAGTGTTGTTTTCAGCCATATCTCACTATAAACACTCTTCTCAAGTGTCTCTCTTTCTAACCAGAAAGTGTACTCTCTCTACCCACTCTCAACCGAAGCTCTGATACCAAATGATATGCTTCAAGGAAGTTCAGATTGAACAATCCCTGAACACAAGTAAATAAAAAGAAGAAAAGATAGAACAACTAGTAATCTCAAATGATAAGTTTGTACGCCACACTCAAGAATACTAAGTTTGATTCGCCACACTCTAGAGTAGAAGAGGGAGAGTGATAAGAATCGGGGATAATTTCGCCACTAAGTTTAGGGAACTTAGATAAGAAATTCGCATATAAGAGGCTAAGCCAATTTTCAGAATATTCAAGGTTGCATTTCTCATTGATAACTTCCATATTTATAGCCAAGAACAACCCTCATGGCATAAGTCCAAAATTTATCTAATTCTCACATAATTTGGAAAAACATGCATAGAAATTCACCTAACATAGACTTTTTCATCTAATGTAGATCACCTAACTTATCTAACTTATACTTTCAAAGAAATATAGCTCACCTAACTTATCTAACTTAGACTTTCAAAGAAATATAGTTCACCTAACTTAGACTTTAACCAATACTTATCACATGCATTCATCACATGCATAATTGACTTTTCATAACTTATTCATTATAGCATATGATCAAATTGGCCCACTCGAACTTGGGCTCCATATAGAAATTGGGCTTGGATCCTAAATGGGCTGATTCCATTTTGAATTGTTGGACAACCATGGCCTGAATCTTCTTAGCCATAGAACGTGTAATCGGCCCAGATGGAGCTCCTTGGCCTAAGTTAGCCTCTTGTTCAACTTGAGGCTCATCACCTAGGGTAGAAGGTCTATTCAAGATTCTAGAGAAAATAAATGACAATATTTACAGGGTTGATTTACCAAGAAATTGCATTATTTCTACTACATTCAATGTAAGAGATTTGACGCCATTCATTGATGATAATGATGACTTGGATTTATGGACAAATCCTTTTGAACCCAAGGAGAATGATGACCCTCAAGTTAAATAAGAGGCTGACTTAAACCAAGGAGCTTCAACTGGGCCAACTACACATTCTATGGCCAAGAAGATTCGAGTCATGGTTGTCTAGCAACTCAAAATGGAATCAGACCATTTAGGATCCAAGCCCAACTTCTATATGGAGTCCAAGTTCGAGTGGGTAATTTTATGCTATACTGAATAAATTGTGAAAAGTCAATCATACATGTGATGAGGGTTGAAAAAAGTATTGGTTAAAGTCTAAGTTAAATAAGTTAGGTGAGCTACATTGGATGAAAGGTCTATGTTAGGTGTATTTCTATGTATGTTTTTCCAATTTCTCATCTAAGTTCTTCTAAACTTAGTGGCGAAATTATCTCTGATTCCCATCACCATCTTCTATTCTAGAGTGTGGCGAATCAAACATAATATTCTTGAGTGTAGTGAGCAAAGCTATCATTTGAGATTGCTAGTTATTTTATCTTTTCTTTTTCATTTATTTGTATTTTAAGATTGTTCAATCTGAACTTTCTTGAAGCACGTCACATTTTTAGCTGATTGGAGCATCTTAGAAAAGGCTTGGGTTAGTTTTTCATTATCGGATTTACAATCAAGCATATCAGTGGCAACAAGTAATTCATTCAATGGAACCTCTGGAAACATTGGATTGGACAAGAATTATGAGGAATTCAATTTCCTAGAGGTGACAAGAAATAAATAATGAATAGAAGAATAATGAAGAATAAAAATTTTTAAGTGACAAATAGAAATTTCATTCACATAAAGTAATAGAGTATAGATGAAATATTGTCCTTTTCATTCAAAAGATAAACTATTTAATCGTCTCGGGCTAGACCAAAAGAAAACAAACAACATAAACAAGGCAGTTACTCTAAAGTGATAACATCCGAAATCTTTTCAATCCAGTTGTCCAAAGTTTCTCTAGCTTATCAATTGAGATCCATGCCTTAACGCCTTGTACATTTTCATTAGCAACCATGTGGATACTTTGTTGGTTAATCACTTTTACAAAGGCTGCAAATGTTTCAAAAATATGTGGGAATTCTTACTTCCTTGTCTCTTTTCCATCCTTCTGGCTCACCTTTTCTTTCATCTATCCCTCCAGTGAGGGCTCATATCCTAACCCTTGGTGATTTGGATTCTTCAGCCAGTGAACAGGGGATTTAACGCCTTGTAGCTGTGCTCCCAGTCCCTTTCTTAATTTCATCTTTGAAATGATGTTTCCTTAACTTGGTCAGCTGCTTCAATATAAGGGATTGAATTAGGCCTGCTTATCATCATTTCTTCCTTCCCCCTTTCACTGTCAATGAACTTTTCAACCCTTTAATGAAAAGTAGATGGCACAGCCCTGACCGAATGAACCCAAAGTCTTCCCAATAACATGGTATAGGCTGGATATACATCCATAACTTGATTTCTAGGGGAAGGTTGATGGTGCCTAGTACCTCCCTCCTAGAGCCGCCAAAAGCTCTGACTATCATATCACTATTTCCATACTTGATGCATTTATCAAAAGCTGCTCTAGTGTAGTGAGAGGTAGTACATGAAGGCTTTCATTTTCAGAAAATAAAATGACAGAAGAGAAATTGACAATGTTCATTACATTAACCACTCTTTTAGGTTCTATATCAAGCTGCACATATGCTTCATTCAGAACCTTTTGTAAGGCCTTTCGATGTGCTTCTGAACTGAGAATCAATGACAAGATTGAGATTCTTGTAGGAGTCTTCTTTAATTGATCTATAAGTTAGCATCATATTCACTTTGCTTCATAACTTCTGTGCCATCATTTTTAGGACCTTTCTTGCACACCTCCTTCCCTTTTACAACTTCTTTACCATCGACTAGTGAATACAATCTTTCACTTCAGGTGATTTCTCCCACCTCAGCCACATTTGAAATAGACCCTATCTCTGTTTAGTGACTATTTCTATGTTTATAGGCCGCTCTATTGATTTACCATATCTCCAAGGGACAACTCGATCACTTTTACCCTAAAAAGGAGTTGGCATATTTATGATTAGTGTAGACTATCTCTGAATATGTGTAAAAGGTAGGGCTAAGGTTTGTGGAGTTTTGTTGATAATCAAGGATACCTTTTCTACTGGTTTCTCCCTAATTTGTTCATCTATGACTAACTCTACCTTCGCTACTTCCAATCACACACACTTCTTTTCTTTTCCATACCAGTATGACTTCAAATACTTCTTGATAATACTTGCAAAATTTAGACTCACTGCCCTTGAGTTCCTCAATTAAGGAATTCTTCGAAAGCTCTAATGGGGGTATAATACCTCCATTAGAATTCCAATACTAACTGAGTTCTTAGAGAAGTCGACATCTTCTTTAATAGCGCCCACTTATCTCTCATGATTTGGAAGTGGATTAGTAGTGGTAATAGAATTTTCTCCTCCTTTGAGATAGACAAGATCAACATCTATCAAATCAAGCACATTTATTTTAAATGTAGTGCAAACCTCAATTGAGTTCCCAGGTACGCGCATATGATACTCACATGCAACATTCCAATTGTACTAAATAGGATATAGGGGCTAAAGAGGTTTGCAATAATGCGGGCCTATAAGTTATGCTTCTCAAAGCTTTTAATATAATTTAGCATTAGTTGAAGAAAAATTGGGCCAACGGTGATTATCTTTTGAGCAAGTGGACCTATGTCCTCCACCTTGCTGGTTAGGGGCAGACCCTGAGTTAGTTTGACTTCGGTTTCCACCTCTTAACCAATAAGAAACCTCTTGTTGTGACGAAAACAGTCATGAAGATTAAATGTAATTCACCCCCTTCTTTCTTCTTTTGATTGAGGACTCGTTTGGGAATTTCTAATGAGCCTCAAGTTGAACAAGAGGCTAACTTAGGCCAAGGAGCTCCATCTGGGCCGATTACACGTTCTATGGCTAAGAAGATTCAGGCCATGGTTGTCCAACAATTCAAAATGGAATCAGCCCAATTAGGATCCAAGCCCAATTTCTATATGGAGCCCAAGTTCGAGTGGGTCAATTTGATCATGTGCTATAATGAATAAATTATGAAAAGTCAATTATGCATGTGATGAATGCATGTGATGAAAGTTGAAATAAGTATTGGTTAAAGTCTAAGTTAGGTGAGCTATATTTCTTTGAAAGTCTAAGTTAGATAAGTTAGATGATCCACATTAGATGAAAAGTCTATGTTAGGTGAATTTCTATGCATGATTTTCTAAATTATGTGAGAATTAGATAAATTTTAGACTTATGCCATGAAGGTTGTTCATGGCTATAAATATGGAAGTTATCAATGAGAAATGCAACCTTGAATGCTCTGAAAATTGGCTTAGCCTCTTATATGCGAATTTCTTATCTAAGTTTTCTAAACTTAGTGGCAAAATTATCCCCGATTCTTATCACTCTCCCTCTTCTACTCTAGAGTGTGGCGAATCAAACCTAGTATTCTTGAGTATGGCGTGCAAACTTGTCATCCGAGATTGCTAGTTGTTCTATCTTTTCTTTTCTTTTTTTATTTACTTGTGTTCAAGGATTGTTCAATCTGAACTTCCTTGAAGCATATCATTTGGTATCAGAGCTCCGGTTGAGAGTGGGTAGAGAGAGAAACACTTTCTGGTTAGAAAGAGAAACACTTGAGAAGAGCGTTTATAGTGAGATATAGCTGAAAACAATGCTACCAATGTTCCAAGAGGGCTTTCGTTGGAACAAGCTCAGATTATGGGCATACAACAAAATCAACAAGAAATGAGGGAGCAACTGCTTCGTCTAGAGCAGGCAATCACAAGATTGACTGTTCAACAACCTCCACAGTGACGTAATCATCGAGCTTCCATTGATTCTGATCGTGATGATGACATGGAAGATGAAGCAGATGCAAATAGACAAAGGAGGCAACAGCGTGACTTGGGGAACAACATCAAATTGAAGATTCCACCATTCAAAGGTACTAGCTCACCAGAAGAGTACTTAGAGTGGGTGCAAGAGTGGAGAAGGTGTACGAGTGTCACGACTATTCTGAAGTTAAGAAATGCAAACTAGCTGCCCTTCAATTTATTGATTATGCAAATCTATGGTGGGAGAATTTGAAATCGCAACGAAGGAGAGACGGTAAAGAAGAGATCAGGAGTTGGCGGCTTATGAAGAGACTCATGCAAAAGCGCTTTGTTCCTGACTATTACAAGCAGGAGCTCTATATCTGGTTATAAACTCTTAGACAAGGGGCGATGTGTGTTGAAGACTATGTTAAGGATTTTGAGATGTTGATGATGCGATGTGAGATACAAGAGCCTCAGGAACAGTCTATTGCACGGTTCTTGGGAGGCTTGAATAAGGAAATTACAGATGCGGTGGAATTACAACCTTATGTAACACTTGAAGATGTAATCAAGCTTGCTATTAAGGTAGAAAGACAACGTAGAAGAGGAGCAACTAAACCAGGAAGCTCACGATCTATTAGTTTCAGGAGAACAAACTTAACCTCTTCGACTCCCAAAGATGTCTGAAAGTGGAATGAACTGCGACAGGAAAAGACAAGCTCCAACAACATTGTTGATACATCTAGAGGAAAGGACAGGGTTAATGATGCAAAGAACTCAAAGAGGAGCAGAGAAATTAAGTGTTTCAAATGTCTTGGTTTTGGACATATTGCTTCTGAATGTCCAAATCGAAGAGTGATGATTGTTCGAGGAGCACAAGGGGAAATTGAAAATGAAGATGAAACAGAAACTGAACAGGAAGATGACGAGCGCATTATCGAGTATCCAGATGAAGGGGAGTTACTTGTAGTTCGACGAATTTTGAACTCACAAGCTAAGGTAGAAGATGATCAACGTGAGAACATATTCCATACTAGATGTACAATTGGGGGAAAGGTTTGTGGTGTCATTATTGATGGAGGTAGTTGTACTAATGTTGCTTCAACAACATTAGTGGAAAAATTAAACTTGAAGACCACAAAGCACCCTCGTCCATACAAGCTGCAATGGTTGAGTGACCAAGGAGAAATTCAAGTCACTAAACAAGTTCAAGTACCATTTTCTATTAGCAAGTCGTACAAAGATGAAGTCGTATGTGATGTGGTACCAATGAATGCTGGTCATTTGCTTCTGAGAAGACCTTAGCAATATGATAGCAGAGTCATTCATGATGGGTTTAAAAACACGTATTCTGTTACCAAGGATGGGACGAAGATTGTCCTAGCACCTCTTAGTCCTCAACAAGTTCTACAAGATCAACTAGCAAAGCAAAAGAAAAAGGAGAACTTATTTGCAACTAAAGGAGAAGTTAAGAGAGCTTTGCATTCAACTAATCCAATATTGATGCTAATAGTGAAGGAAGCTATGCCAACAGAGGTAGGTTCTATACCTCCGCAGATTGAGAAGTTAGTAAAAGAATTTGCTGCCATGTTTCCAGATGAGATGCCAAAAGGATTACCGCTAATTAGGGGGATTAAGCATCAAATTGATCTCATTCCAGGTGCTGCTTTGCCTAATAGACCGGCCTACCGGTGTAATCCAGATGAGGCCAAGGAGTTACAACGTCAAGTAAATGAGTTACTGGAGAAAGGCTTTGTGAGAGAGTCAATGAGCCCTTGTTCAGTACCAGCTTTGTTAGTGCCAAAGAAGGATGGAACTATAAAAATGTGCGTAGACAGTCGGGCCATAAACAAAATCACAGTGAAGTATCGGATATCCCTAGGCTTGATAACATGCTTGACGAACTACATGGCTCTGCAATCTTTTCGAAGATTGATCTCAAGAGCGAGTATCATCAGATTCGAATGAAGGAAGGAGATGAGTGGAAGACAGCCTTCAAGACGAAGCATGGGTTGTATGAATGGATGGTCATGCCATTTGATTTGTCAAATGCCCCAAGCACCTTCATGCGTTTAATGAATCATGTCTTACGAAATTTTATTAGAGATTTCGTTGTGGTTTATTTTGATGACATTTTGATTTATAGCAAAGATCAGGAAGAACATGGAGAGCACCTGAGGAAGGTCTTTGAAGTCTTGTGAAAAGAACAATTAATTGGCAATCTCAAAAAGTACCAATTCTGCCAAGACCGAGTTATTTTTCTTGGGTTTGTGATTAGTCGGCATGGAGTTGAAGTTGATCTGGAGAAAGTTAAAGCTATCAAGGAATGGCCTATTCCTACAAACATTTCTGAGGTGAAAAGTTTCCATGGATTAGCATCTTTTTATAGAAGATTTGTGCAGAATTTCAGTACTATTATAGCACCCTTGATTAATTGCATCAGAGGGAGCGGTGACTTTAAGTGGAGTGCAGCGGCCTAACAAAGTTTTGAGATTATTAAAGAGAAGTTGTGTTCAACACCAATTCTTGCACTTCCTGATTTCTCTAAAACTTTTGAGATTGAGTGTGATGCATCAGGTATTGGAATTGGAGCAGTTCTTATGCAAGAGAAGCATCCCATTGCTTATTTCAGTGAAAAGTTGAATAGGGCAACGCTGAACTATTCAACTTATGACAAAGAGTTCTACGCATTGGTCAGAGCTTTACAAAATTGGGAACACTACTTGTTACCCAAGGAGTTTGTTATTCATACTGACCATGAGTCATTGAAATAGTTGAAGGGCCAAACCAAGTTAAACAAGCGACATGCTAAATGGGTGGAGTTTCTAGAGGCTTTTCCCTACGTCATCAAATATAAGGGAGCAGCGAATGTAGTTGCAGATGCCTTATCTCGAAGGTATGCTTTAATCTCATTAATGAATGTCAAGTTGATGGGATTTGAGTTAATGAAGGGCCAATATGTAGAGGATCCTGATTTTTCTACTATATATTTGGCATGTGAAAAAAGTGCTACTAACAGTTTCTATAAGCATGAGGGATTCTTGTTCAAAGGTTCCAAACTTTGTATTCCCAATTGCTCTGTCAGAGAATTATTGGTAAGAGAAGCTCATGCGGGAGGTTTGGCAGGACACTTTGGTGAAAAGAAGACATTAGAGATGATTAAAGAACACATCTTTTGGCCAAGGATCATCAACGATGTGCATCGAGTGGTGGGAAGATGTGCAATTTGCAAGAAAGCAAAAAGCAAGGAGGTTGCACAAGGTTTATATATGCCATTACCAGTTCCTGATCAACCATGGGTTGATTTGAGTATGGATTTTGTGCTTGGGTTACCAAGAACTCCAAGGGGCAAAAATTCTGTTATGGTGGTGGTAGATCGATTTTCAAAGATGTCCCATTTTATTCCCTGTCACAAAATTGATGATGCTTCTCATATAGCAGATTTGTTCTTCCAGGAAATTGTGAGATTACATGGTATTCCAAAGAGCATTGTGTCAGATCGAGATGCCAAATTTCTGAGTTATTTCTGGAAAACATTGTGGAAAAAGCTTGTGACAAGATTACTTTTCAGCACAACTTGTCATCCTCAAACTGATGGGCAAACTGAGGTAGTAAATAGAACACTTTCTTCCTTACTTAGAGCTATTGTTGGTAAGCATATGAAAAATTGGGATGAATGCTTGCCGTTTGTTGAGTTTGCTTATAATAAAAGTGTTCATGGTACTACTAAATATTCTCCTTTTGAAGTGGTTTATGGGTTTAATCCTATCACCCCACTTGATCTAGTAGCGCTACCATTAAGTGACAAACTGTGCATTGATGGATAGAAAAAGGCTGAAATGGTGAAAGCTCTACATGAAAATGTGAAGCAGCAGATTGAAAAGAAGAATGTCGCTTATGAAAACACACAAACAAGGGAAGGAAGCAAGTTCAGTTCGTGCCAGGTGATCTTGTTTGGATACATCTTCGGAAGGAGAGGTTTCCCAATAAACGGAAGTCAAAACTTATGTCCAGGGCAGAAGGTCCATTCAAGATTCTGGAGAAAATAAATGACAATGCTTACAAGGTTGATTTACCAGGAAACTACAATATTTCTACCACATTCAATGTAAGAGATTTGACGCCATACTTAGATGATAATGAAGACTTGGATTTGAGGACAAATCCTTTTGAACCTGGAGAGAATGATGAGCCTCAAGTTGAACAAGAGGCTAACTTAGGCCAATGAGCTCCATCTGGGCCGATTACACGTTCTATGGCTAAGAAGATTCAGGCCATGGTTGTCCAACAATTCAAAATGGAATCAGCCCAATTAGGATCCAAGCCCAATTTCTATATGAAGCCCAAGTTCGAGTGGGCCAATTTGATCATGTGCTATAATGAATAAATTATGAAAAGTCAATTATGCATGTGATGAATGCATGTGATGAAAGTTGAAATAAGTATTGGTTAAAGTCTAAGTTAGGTGAGCTATATTTCTTTGAAAGTCTAAGTTAGATAAGTTAGGTGATCCACATTAGATGAAAAGTCTATGTTAGGTGAATTTCTATGCACGTTTTCTAAATTATGTGAGAATTAGATAAATCTTAGACTTATGCCATGAGGGTTGTTCTTGGTTATAAATATGGAAGTTATCAATGAGAAATGCAACCTTAAATGCTCTGAAAATTGGCTTAGCCTCTTATATGCGAATTTCTTATCTAAGTTTTCTAAACTTAGTGGCGAAATTATCCCGATTCTTATCACTCTCCCTCTTCTACTCTAGAGTGTGGCGAATCAAACCTAGTATTCTTGAGTGTGGCGTGCAAACTTATCATCTGAGATTGCTAGTTGTTCTATCTTTTTTTATTTATTTATTTACTTGTGTTCAGGGATTGTTCAATCTGAACTTCCTTGAAGCATATCAATTTCTCATCCCTAGACCAAATTGACATTTTTATTCAGTTAGACTTTAAGTGATACACCGGATTACCGCTCCCATCGAATTTGTCAAAATCTGGTACCTTGAACTTTTTTTGGGTACAGAAATTTCTAGAGTCAAACAAAGTTCTTCCAAATCATGGGATGCCCAGGATGCAGGTCCCCGTAATGCGCGTAGTTGTTCCTTCATTGCACATAATTCCTCCTTCCTCGCTTGCTCATCAGCTTTACTTCCCTCCTTGTCCTTTGCTACAGGAATTTGAAAAGTATAAGTTAGGTCATCGCCTAGGAATCTTGTGCGCTTGTTGTTCCAACACGTCATTCGCCATATCCATGCTTGTTGGCCATTTGCACAAGAGGGTTTGAAACCTTGCCCTGAGTTTGGACCTCATTACCTCCAAGCATTGGGCCTGCTTCATTCACGATTGGTATAGACATTACGTCGATAGGGATACCCGTGAGTTGGCCCACCCTTTCTTTCATCATAGGCAGTAATTGGCTAGAGCCTGTCTGAACATCAACTCTTTCCAGTAAGCGTTGCTTTCATCAGCTACATCATTTCTGAAATCTGGTTCTCTATGCCTGATATACCATCCAGCATTGCTGTATCACTCTCACCCTTAGGATTTTCGTCAGATGGATGCTCATCCATTAGCTTGGTCCTTGCTCAAGTATTATAGACTCTGGTGGCCTACTGAGTCTGATTAGATGGTTTCTTTTCAGAGCCGCAATTTTATTTCCTTTGTTTGCACTTTTTGTTTTCACAAAAAGAAAGCTTGAATGAAACAAGTTATTAATGTTGATTAGTCTATTGATTTTATCAAGAGGATTGCTTTGGCATTTGTCAATAACATAATTGGACCATTTGACTTCTGAGGGGATTCTACAATTCACATAGAGAATCAAAGTTGAAAAACCAAAAGGGAATTAAATCCCCACATGATTGGCATCATGAGGACCGGGAAAGAATATAAGCACATAGAAATTTCATTCGATCTTCCGTAGACAAACTAAATCTTTCAAGTACAATGGTTACATAGTTCATCAATACACTATTTAATTATTCATCATGTCCTTTAAATCATCATAAATAAGAGTACATAATGAGAAAAATTCAAATACAGTTGGAGTTGTCTTCAATGGATTAGTAATTCCACTTGCCATGTTGAATGCATCAGCAAATTCATTATAGCCAGGAGTACTAATCCCCTAAAATGATCCATCCACTACTCTAGCTTCATTCACAATTAGTATAGACATTACGTCGATAGGGATTCCCAGGTTCTTGTTATCTCAGCTTGTCGATCAAGTTATTCTACCAAGTTTTGGATGATTATAGCTTTCTCACTCCTGACTGTTGCTAACTCGCTTATTCTGCTTACAAGTTCTGGGTGAGCATTCTGATTTCTTGTTAAAGTTCATTGTAAGATGCACAATGTTTAGCTTGTCTTTCAAGAGCTTCTTTCTTACTGAGGACCCTCATCATCTTGGCTCTGTAGCGTAGTTCATGCCATTGGGTCTCCTCAACCACATCCTTGAGGTTTATGTTTACTGCCTTTAACTCATAAACTTCAACATTCATTTCTCTCTTTCTTTGTTTGTTGGCTCTGACGAACTCTTCTTGCATATTGACATTTTTCCTTTTGTTCTTCCAAGTATTTCACTTTCGATTTCTTATCCTCAATGGATTTAGCCAAGTGCTCTTCTACTTCTCTGAAATTATTGTTTAACAAAGGCATATGAGGTCCGAAGGAAGGATTAGCTCTTTTACATCGTTCCTTGAGCTATGCCTCGTATCCTTTCGTTGTCATCATAGCTCGTTTACCCAATTCAGCTGTTCCTTTGTACATAACTGATATGCTTCAAGGAAGTTCAGATTGAACAATCCCTGAACACAAGTAAATAAAAAGAAGAAAAGATAGAACAACTAACAATCTCGAATGATAAGTTTGCACGCCACACTCAAGAATACTAGCTTTGATTCGCCACACTCTAGAATAGAAGAGGGAGAGTGATAAGAATCGGGGATAATTTCGCCACTAAGTTTATGAAACTTCGATAAGAAATTCGCATATAAGAGGCTAAGCCAATTTTCAGAGCATTCAAGGTCGCATTTCTCATTGATAACTTCCATATTTATAGCCAAGAACAACCCTCATGGCATAAGTCCAAGATTTATCTAATTCTCACCTAATTTGGAAAAACATGCATAGAAATTCACCTAACATAGACTTTCAATCTAATGTAGATCACCTAACTTATCTAACTTAGACTTTCAAAGAAATATAGCTCACCTAACTTAGACTTTAACCAATACTTATCACATGCATTCATCACATGCATAATTGACTTTTTATAATTTATTCAATATAACACATGATCAAATTGGCCCACTCAAACTTGGGCTCCATATAGAAATTGGGCTTGGATCCTAAATGGGCTGATTCCATTTTGAATTGTTGGACAACCATGGCCTGAATCTTCTTAGCCATAGAACGTGTAATCGGCCCAGATGGAGCTCCTTGGCCTAAGTTAGCCTCTTGTTCAACTTGAGGCTCATCATTCTCTTCGGGTTCAAAAGGATTTGTCCTCAAATCCAAGTCTTCATTATCATCTAAGTATGGCGTCAAATCTCTTACATTGAATGTGGCAGAAATATTGTAGTTTCCTGGTAAATCAACCTTATAAGCATTGTCATTTATTTTCTCCAGAATCTTGAATGGACCTTCTGCCCTGGGCATAAGTTTTGACTTCCGTTTGTTGGGAAACCTCTCCTTCCGAAGATGAATCCAAACAAGATCACCTGGCATGAACTGAACTTGCTTCCTTCCCTTGTTTGCTGCGTTTTCATAAGTGGCATTCTTCTTTTCAATCTGTCGCTTCACATTTTCATGTAGAGCTTTCACCATTTCAGCCTTTTTCTTTCCATCAATGCACAATCTGTCACTTAATGGTAGCGGTACTAGATCAAGTGGGGTGATAGGATTAAACCCATAAACCACTTCAAAAGGAGAATATTTAGTAGTACCATGAACACTTCTATTATAGGCAAACTCAACAAACGACAAGCATTCATCCCAACTTTTCATATGCTTACCAACAATAGCTCTAAGTAAGGAAGAAAGTGTTCTATTTACTACCTCAGTTTGCCCATCAGTTTGAGGATGACAAGTTGTGCTGAAAAGTAATCTTGTCCCAAGCTTTTTCCACAATGTTTTCCAGAAATAACTCAGAAATTTGGCATCTCGGTCTGACACAATGCTCTTTGGAATACCATGTAATCTCACAATTTCCTGGAAGAACAAATCTGCTATATGAGAAGCATCATCAGTTTTGTGACAGGGAATGAAATGGGACATCTTTGAAAATCGATCTACCACCACCATAACCGAATCTTTGCCCCTTGGAGTTCTTGGTAACCCAAGCACAAAATCCATACTCAAATCAACCCATGGTTGATCAGGAACTGGTAATGGCATATACAAACCTTGTGCAACCTCCTTGCTTTTTGCTTTCTTGCAAATTGCACATCTTCCCACCACTCGATGCACATCTTTGATCATCCTTGGCCAAAAGAAGTGTTCCTTAATCATCTCTAATGTCTTCTTTTCACCAAAGTGTCCTGCCAAACCTCCCGCATGAGCTTCTCTTACCAATAATTCTCTGACAGAGCAATTGGGAATACAAAGTTTGGAACCTTTGAACAAGAATCCCTCATGCTTATAGAAACCGTTAGTAGCACTTTTTTCACATGCCAAATATATAGTAGAAAAATGAAGATCTTCTTCATATTGGCCCTTCATTAACTCAAATCCCATCAACTTGACATTCATTAATGAGATTAAAGCATACCTTCGAGATAAGGCATCTGCAACTATATTCGCTGCTCCCTTTTTATATTTGATGACGTAGGGAAAAGCCTCTAGAAACTCCACCCATTTAGCATGTCGCTTGTTTAACTTGGCTTGGCCTTTCAAATATTTCAATGACTCATGGTCAGTATGAATAACAAACTCCTTGGATAACAAGTAGTGTTCCCAATTTTGTAAAGCTCTGACCAATGCATAGAACTCTTTGTCATAAGTTGAATAGTTCAGGGTTGCCCCATTCAACTTTTCACTGAAATAAGCAACGGGATGCTTCTCTTGCATAAGAACTGCTCCAATTCCAATACCTGATGCATCACACTCAATCTCAAAAGTTTTAGAGAAATCAGGGAGTGCAAGAATTGGTGTTGAACACAACTTCTCTTTAATGATCTCAAAACTTCGTTGGGCCGCTGCACTCCACTTAAAGTCACCGCTCCCTTTGATGCAATTAGTCAAGGGTGCTAGAATAGTACTGAAATTCTGCACAAATCTTCTATAAAAGGATGCTAATCCATGGAAACTTCTCACCTCAGAAATGTTTGTAGGAATAGGTCATTCCTTGATAGCTTTAACTTTCTCCGGATCAACTTCCACTCCATGCCGACTAATCACAAACCCAAGAAAAATAACTCGGTCTTGGCAGAATTGGCACTTTTTGAGATTGCCAATTAATTGTTCTTTTCGCAAGACTTCAAAGACCTTCCTCAGGTGCTCTCCATGCTCTTCCTGATCTTTGCTATAAATCAAAATGTCATCAAAATAAACCACAACGAAATCTCCAATAAAATTTCTTAAGACATGATTCATTAAACGCATGAAGGTGCTTGGGGCATTTGACAAACCAAATGGCATGACCATCCATTCATACAACCCATGCTTCGTCTTGAAGGCTGTCTTCCACTCATCTCCTCCCTTCATTCGAATCTGATGATACCCGCTCTTGAGATCAATCTTCGAAAAGATTGTAGAGCCATGTAGTTCGTCAAGCATGTCATCAAGTCTAGGGATAGGATATCGATACTTCACTGTGATTTTGTTTATGGCCCGACTGTCTACGCACATCCTCATAGTTCCATCCTTCTTTGGCACTAACAAAGCTGGTACTGAACAAGGGCTCATTGACTCTCTCACAAAGCCTTTCTCCAGTAACTCATTTACTTGACGTTGTAACTCCTTGGCCTCATCTGGATTACACCGGTAGGCCGGTCTATTAGGCAAAGCAGCACCTGGAATGAGATCAATTTGATGCTCAATCCCCCTAATTGGCGGTAATCCTCTTGGCATCTCATCTGGAAACAAGTCAGCGAATTCCTTTATTAACTTCTCAATCAGCGGAGGTATAGAGCCTACCTCTGTTGGCATAGCTTCCTTCACTATTAGCATCAATATTGGATTAGTTGAACGCAAAGCTCTCTTAACTTCTCCTTTAGTTGCAAATAAGTTCTCCTTTTTCTCTTTCTTTGCTAGTTGATCTTGTAGAACTTGTTGAGGACTAAGAGGTGCTAGGACAATCTTCATCCCATCCTTGGTAACAGAATAGGTGTTTTTGAACCCATCATGAATGGCTCTACTATCATATTGCCAAGGTCTTCCCAGAAGCAAATGGCCAGCATTCATTGGTACCACATCGCATACGACTTCATCTTTGTATGACTTGCCAATAGAAAATGGTACCTGAACTTGTTTAGTGACTTGAATTTCTCCTTGGTCACTCAACCATTGCAACTTGTACGGACGAGGGTGCTTTGTGGTCTTCAAGTCTAATTTCTCCACTAATGTTGTTGAAGCAACATTAGTACAGCTACCTCCATCAATAATGACACCACAAACCTTTCCCCCAATTGTACACCTGGTATGGAATATGTTCTCACGTTGATCATCTTCTACCTTAGCTTGTGAGTTCAAAATTCGTCGAACTACAAGTAACTCCCCTTCATCTGGATACTCGATAATGCGTTCGTCATCTTCCTGTTCAATTTCTGTTTCATCTTCACTTTCAATTTCCCCTTGTGATCCTCGAACAATCATCACTCTTCGATTTGGACATTCAGAAGCAATATGTCCAAAACCAAGACATTTGAAGCACTTAATTTCTCTGCTCCTCTTTGAGTTCTTTGCATCGTTAACCTTGTCCTTTCCTCTAGATGTATCAACAATGTTGTGAGAGCTTGTCTGTTCCTGTCGCCGTTCATTCCACTTTGAGACATCTTTTGGAGTCGAAGAGGTTAAGTTTGTTCCCCTGAAACTAATAGATCGTGAGCTCCCTGGTTTAGTTGCTCCTCTTCTACGTTGTCTTTCTACCTTGACAGCAAGCTTGATTACATCCTCAAGTGTTACATAAGGTTGTAATTCCACCGCATCTGCAATTTCCTTATTCAAGCCTCCCAAGAACCTTGCAATAGATTGTTCCTGAGGCTCTTGTATTTCACATCGCATCATCAACATTTCAAACTCCTTAACATAGTCTTCAACACACATTGCCCCTTGTCTAAGAGTTTGTAACCGGATATAGAGCTCCTGCTTGTAATAATCAGGAACAAAGCGCTTTTGCATGAGTCTTTTCATAAGCCGCCAACTCCTGATCTCTTCTTCACCGTCTCTCCTTCGTTGTGATTTCAAATTCTCCCACCATAAATTTGCATAATCAATAAATTCAAGGGCAGCTAGTTTGCATTTCTTAACTTCAGAATAGTCGTGACACTCGAACACCTTCTCCACTCGTTGCACCCACTCTAAGTACTCTTCTGGTGAGCTAGTACCTTTGAATGGTGGAATCTTCAATTTGATGTTGTTCCCCAAGTCACGCTGCTGCCTCCTTTGTCTATTTGCATCAGCTTCATCTCCCGTGTCCTCATCACGATCAGAATCAATGGAAGCTCGATGATTACGTCGCTGTGGAGGTTGTTGAACAGTCAATCTTGTGATTGCCTGCTCTAAACGAAGCAGTTGCTCCCTCATTTCCTGTTGATTTTGTTGTATGCCCATAATCTGAGCTTGTTCCAACGAAAGCCCTCTTGGAACATTGGTAGCATTGTTTTCAGCCATATCTCACTATAAACGCTCTTCTCAAGTGTTTCTCTCTCTTCCCACTCTCAACCGGAGCTCTGATACCAAATGATATGCTTCAAGGAAGTTCAGATTGAACAATCCCTGAACACAAGTAAATAAAAAGAAGAAAAGATAGAACAACTAACAATCTCGAATGATAAGTTTGCACGCCACACTCAAGAATACTAGCTTTGATTCGCCACACTCTAGAATAGAAGAGGGAGAGTGATAAGAATCGGGGATAATTTCGCCACTAAGTTTATGAAACTTAGATAAGAAATTCGCATATAAGAGGCTAAGCCAATTTTCAGAGCATTCAAGGTCGCATTTCTCATTGATAACTTCCATATTTATAGCCAAGAACAACCCTCATGGCATAAGTCCAAGATTTATCTAATTCTCACCTAATTTGGAAAAACATGCATAGAAATTCACCTAACATAGACTTTCAATCTAATGTAGATCACCTAACTTATCTAACTTAGACTTTCAAAGAAATATAGCTCACCTAACTTAGACTTTAACCAATACTTATCACATGCATTCATCACATGCATAATTGACTTTTTATAATTTATTCAATATAACACATGATCAAATTGGCCCACTCAAACTTGGGCTCCATATAGAAATTGGGCTTGGATCCTAAATGGGCTGATTCCATTTTGAATTGTTGGACAACCATGGCCTGAATCTTCTTAGCCATAGAACGTGTAATCGGCCCAGATGGAGCTCCTTGGCCTAAGTTAGCCTCTTGTTCAACTTGAGGCTCATCAGAAATTCACATAGCTAAACTAATTTTCATAACATTTAATTCTTATTGATAAGTTATGTATTTATAGACAAAAACAACGCTCATGGCATAGTCTAAAATTTACCTAATTCTCACATAATTTAGAAAAACATGCATAGAATTACACTTTTTTTAAATTTTTAATCCAATGTAGCTTACCTAACATATCTAACTTAAACTTTCAAGAAAATATAGCTCACCTAACTTAGACTTTAACCAATACTTATTTCTATGCATAATTGACTTTTCACAATTAATTCATTATAACACATGATCGAATTGCCCTACTTGAATTTGGGCTTCATATAAAAGTTGAACATGGACCATAAGTGTTTGATTCCATTTTGAGTTGTTGGACAACCATGGCCTAAATGTTCTTGGTCATAGAACGAGTAATTGGTGAAGTTCCTTGGCCCAAGTCAGCCTGTTATTCAACTTGAGGCTCATCATATATGCATGTGTATTAAACAAACACCTATGTACAAGGGTTAAATAAGGAATGTGAATCAAAACGTGTTATCTAACCTAAACATGAAAGGCAGCCAACACGTCAAAGAGTAATCAACTTGAATAGGATTGACTATCAAAAGTTCCTAGCAGAGTCACCAAACTGTGACACCCAAAATGTGACCATGAGGAGCAAAAAAACAAAATACTTTTAAATTTTTGCTTAAAAAATGAAAACCAAAATCATAAGTCGCCACTAACGTTTTTAAAGAAAAACCATGGAAAACTCATTAAAATAATAAGGTGGTATGCAAACTAGAAATCAAGTTCAGGAGTCAGTTGAGTGTAGGGAAGGTGTTGGGCACCCTACAACACTCGTTCTTAAGAATGATTATCCAAAATTGCTTATGCAAAAATTATATGGCCTTAATTTTAACAAGAATTACTCTTATAAATTACATGCAAATAAAAGAAACATTAAAGTGACTAATGAAATAAAGCAAGATAAACTAAAGAAAAATGGATTTTTTGTCAGAGCCTAAGCCTATGTATCCTGTAATAAAGTTTATAATCCACATAGTTCGTCCAAAAGACATGTTAGTTGGTTGACGATTTTACTTTTGAACAAAACAAGATAGACAACATCTAATTGATTCTTGTAAACAAAATAAATATGAAATTTGATTGGTGTATTTTAATTTACGAAAGTAATTTGGCCTCACTTTCTTATTTTCTTCATTTTCTACTTTTTCTATTTATTATTTATTATTATTATTTGAATTTATTGAAGGTGTAACATGTTTCCCTTTTTATTATTTTGAAGTTAAAACGATAATTTTAAAAGAAATGACAAGCATTTTTGTTTTTTTTTTATATATAAATAAAACACCAATTGTACCTAGGCTATTAGAACCCATTTTTTTTTTTGTAAAAAAAAAAAATGAAACAAACCAACATTAGATAAAACCTAAAGAAACATAAGGTCTCACACAACCCACCAGTTAACTTTCTAAATGCTAAGAGAGACACGGGGCCTCGTTAAACTAAAAAGATCGAAAGGTAGATTATTTCATTGATGTAATAATGACTTTATTATATTATTATCTTCTTCTTTTTTTTGAATCAAATCTAAGGAGACCACAGTCTCACATAATTTTTATCAATTGGTCTTTAAGTATCCAAGGAGATTAATGATTTTCCACAGGGACCTTTCAAATAAAAGAAAGATTAATTATTTGGAAATCATTTTTATTTTATTTTTATTTGTTTATTAAAAAAAATTTGTATTACCTTTCAATGTCAAAGAATCTAGGATCTCACATGACTTCTAAGAAAAAAAAAATGCAAATAAAAAGAATCATGATAGTGATAATAATGATAATCCACCTAAAATAGGAAGATAAAAATAAAGCAAGATGAGATAAAATAAAAAGAAATATGACTGGGTAAAATAGAGATATTAGGCAACAGTGTATTCGTGCTCCCATATCACCTATTCATTCATTATTTATAAATATAATAACAAAAAAAGAAGAATAGAAAGAATAATGCAAAGATAATGCCCGAAAAGGGAACCATAGTCCCTAATTATGAGTGATGTGAAAATCACAGTAGCTATGAATCCTGTGACATGCATGTGGATGCCATTGTTTTTCTTTCCTTTTTATTAAACCAGCTCCGTTATCTAGTGTGTCTTCCATTTCACTTAACAGCCACTCACTTAGCTGTCTAAAGAACAACCATAAGGCTTTAACTTCCTCTGGACATGCTATCGAGTGTGTTATACCCCTTGTGTCTCTTATTCTATCTCTGGCTGACTCTAAACAGAAGCAAATACGCTACAAAACATGGAAGCCTAAAACAAAAAGGTTTGAATAAGAATATTATTATTGTTGTCAATTGTCAAAACCATTCACTTTAAATTTTGAGATTTCACATTTATTCTCAAAATTATCATCAATTGATTAATTAAGATTTTCGTTGATTTTATTTTCAACCTCATTTTGTTTTTGTTTTGCCTTTTTTTAAAAAAAAAAACTCAGGATGCATTTTT
Source organism: Delonix regia (assembly GCA_037074485.1). Classification (NCBI taxonomy): domain Eukaryota; kingdom Viridiplantae; phylum Streptophyta; class Magnoliopsida; order Fabales; family Fabaceae; genus Delonix; species Delonix regia. The sequence goes on from CM073459.1 coordinate 14,354,745, forward strand.
CGAAAAAGTAATTTCCAATTTTTTTAACTTCTGAAAATTTTAATTATTTTCTTAAAGCTTTTTTAACCTTATTATTAACAATTCTTGATTATTTCTGAAATTTTTTTATTTTGTAAATTTCCAATTTTTTTTTTTTGTTATCTTGCATTATTGCTTTTTATTTTATTATTTTGAAATCTAAGGTTAGGTGTTCACCGTAAAATTATATCAAACTTTTGATTCTTTCATCCTTTACTATAAATTTAAAATATAGAATCCATATAATTAATTAATAATTTAGTTTCTTCAACCCTATTAGTAATTTTTCCAAACGTTTGTCCTCACAGAACTTAATGCTTGAATGTTAAAATTCAAAATTAAACTAAATTTATTTTTTAAAAGTGACAGGGCACTTTCCTTCGATTGCTGAAATGAATTTGAGAATGAGGATGGAAAAAGATAAAAGAATGAAAATGAAATAGAATGAAATGTTGTGAATTATAATAGCATTTGGTTTGACGTACAAGGAGTGATTGTGCACTCTATTGTAAGAAGACCCGAGCTGCCATTATTCATATTTTCTTTTTAATTTTTTTCAAATTTATCTAACTTTTGGCAGAAATCCATATCGTAAGATTAGGCTGCGGTGCCATTTTTTTTTTTTTTATTTTGATATTTTATTAGATACAATTATATATTTAAATAATAATGAACATAAAAATAAATGATAAATATACATTAAATATTTTATATTCTCTAATTATAATGATTCAATATATTAATTATTTATTAATATTAATTTATAATAATAAAAATTTTAATTTCAGTAAGTACTTTTATTTAAATTTAAATTTGTATTTGGAGAAGTGGGAAATTAATAATAAAAAAATTTATATTTCGGCTTTGTTTCAAATGTGAGGAGAAGTTTTCACCGGGGCATAGATGCAAAGATAAGGCATTGATCGAGAGAAGAGGAAGAGGAAAAAGAAAAGTTAAGGAGCCAGAGGAGGTTACAGCAGAGGAACCTATATGGGAGTTGTTGGACAAAGAACTATGGAGCCAATGGGGCAGAGGAGAGGCAGTGTTGGTTCTTATTGATAGTGGGGCCACACACAATTTTATCTCTTCAAAGTTAGAAGCACGTTTGAAGATACGACACGAAGCTTTATACTATAACAGTGGGAAATGGGTACCAGGTCAGAGGAAGAGGGGTGTGCAAAAAGTTAGTAATGGAGTTACAGGGAATTATGGTTGTTGAAGATTTTTATCCCTTTGACCTTGGAGAGGCAGATTTAGTGTTGGGAATTGACTAGCTTGAATTGAACCCTTGGGGGAAGCTTAGAGTGAACTGGAGGATGTTGACTATGAAATTTAAAGTGAAGGGGGAGTGGAAGTGCCTCAAAGGAGACCCAGCTCTAGTGAAGACAATGGTGTCTCAATGGTGTCTCTAAGTTCAATATTAAAGTCGATCAAGAGTGGAGAAGGATTTTATGAGGAATTTGGGTAGATGTCACTGCAGCATAGTGAGGAGATTGTGGAACCCAAAGTCCAGCAGATATTGAGGGAGTTTTCTGATGTGTGTGAGCCACTTAAGGGCCTGCCCCCTCACAGATCCACCATGCTATTGTGCTTCAAACAGGGGCTCAACCTCCAAATATATGACCTTATAGGTATGCTCATTCCCAAGAGAATGAGATTGAGAAGCTGGTGAGAGAGATGTTAGTAGCAGGGGGGGAGCTGGAGATTCTGTGTGGACTATAGAGCTTTGAATAAGGTGACTATTCTGGACAAATTCCCTATTCCAGCTATAGATGAACTCCTGGATGAACTTAGAGGTGCTACAATTTTTTCTAAGCTGAACTTGAAGTCCAGATACCATCAAATTCATGAGAAGGAAGGTAATGAGGAGAAGACAGCATTCTGAAGGGCACTACAAATTTATGGTAATGCCCTTTGGTCTTACAAATGCACCCTCCAGTCCCTAATGAATGAAATATTTAAGCCCCATTTATGGAAGTTTATATTGGTCTTCTTTGATGACATATTGGTTTATAGTATTGATGTGCCCACAATACATTGGTGATTAATAAGAAGTGTGTGTTCGTTTAACCTAAGTCAGAGTACTTGGGCCATGTTATTTCAGCAGCTGGTGTAGAGGCTGATTCATCTAAGATTGAAGCCATGGTTAAGTGGCCAGTGCCTAAGGACATTAAGGCTCTAAGGGGGTTCCTTGGCCTTACCAGATATTATAGGAGATTTTTAATTATGGCAAGATAGCTGGCCCACTGATCAGCCTCTTGAAGAAGAACGTTTTTATATGGAATGAGGAAGCTCAGGGTGCATTTGAGGAATTGGAGAAAGTTATGACCTCTTTGCCAATTCTAGCCATGCCAGATTTTCCCATTCCATTTGAGATTGAGACTGATGCCTCGGGAAAGGGTGTAGGGGCTGTGTTAATGTAGAAGGGGAGGCCTATTGCCTATTTTAGTTAGACACTGTCAGCAAAGGCACAACAAGCATCAGTTTATGAGAGGGAATTTAGAAGAGTGGATTGTGGATCCCAACCAGCAAAAGTGGGCTTCCAAATTGATGGGCTATAAGTTCGAAGTGAATTATAAACCGGGCAAGGAAAATAGGGCAGCAGATGCTTTGTCGAGAAGAGGAGAAAATCTGGAACTGCAAGCTTATTCCTTGTGACAGTAAAATGAGTTAGAAGATTTGGATGCTGAAGTTAAGAAAGATGGCAAGCTTGGAGAAATTTTACAGCAACTAATTGTGGGAGGGGAGGCACCTCCTGGATACAGTATTAAACGTGGTTGTTTGATGTACAATGGGAAGCTGGAAATTCCTAAAGATTCAGCTAGAATACAACCCTTAATATGAGTTTCATAACTCACCTTTGGGATGACATTCAGGGTATTTGAGGACCTATAAACGAGTGGCTGAGGTGGTGTTTTGGGAGGGAATGAAGAGAGATATTCAACGTTATGTGGCGGGCTGTGATATTTGTCAGAGAAACAAATATGAGGCAATGCACCGAGCAGGTTTGCTACAGCCATTACCTATTCTGCAAAAGGTTTGGGAGGATTTGAGCATGGATTTCATTCTGGGGTTACCTAAATCTGAGAGGTTTGATGTCGTGATGGTAGTGGTAGACAGATTTACAAAATATGGCCACTTCATACCCCTGACTCACCCTTTCATCGCGAAGAGCATGGCAGAAATCTTTGTTAAGGAGATAGTCAGACTTCATGGGTTTCCTAAATCAATTGTTTCAGACAGGGATCGAGTCTTTATTAGCTCTTCAAGTCAGCAGGGAAACGCTCAAATATAGTTTGGGGTATCATCCCCAAAATGATGGGCAAACAGAGGTTATTAATCACAGCTTGGAGACCTACTTAAGGTGCTTTATTCAGGATAAACCCAAGCAATGGGTGAAGTGGCTATCATGGCATTTAATACCACATACAACCGATCAACGGGCATGACACCATTCAAGGCCCTTCATGGTAGGGATCCACCAACTCTATTTAAGTTGGAAGATGTATTCTAGTGTAGAGGAGGTTAATGTTACTATTAAGGAGAGGAATGAAATACTGGCAGAATTAAAAAAGCATTTGGAGGCAGCTCAAGAGCATGTGAAACTGCAAGCTCACAAGAAGAGGCAATTGGTAGTGTTTGAAGTGGGAGATCAGGTGTATTTAAAAATCAGTCCCTATAAGCTACGGTCTCTGTCAAAAAGAGCCAATGAGAAACTCAGTCCTCGTTTCAATGGCCCATATAAGGTGATACAGAAATGTGGAGAGGTGGTGTATAAGTTGGAACTCCTTGCAACAGCTTAAGATCCATCCCATATTCCATGTCTCTCAGTTGGAGCGATCACTACATGCTTCTGTACCCTCTCAGCAACTTCCCCCATTTCTGTCTGAAGATACGGAATTAAAGATGGAACCAGAAAAGATTATAAAGGCTTGAAAACTGCTCAATGGTCAAGTGGAGGTTTTGGTGCAATGGAGGGACTTACCCAAGTTCAAGAATACTTGGGAGGACTATGATTTGATCAAGGGTCAATTCCCGGAGTTTCACCTTGAGGACAAGTTGTTGGATCTAGGGTTAATGGGCTGAAGGCCCAAAGGCAAATGAGAGAAGAGGTAAAAGGAAAGGTGAAGTTGCACGGAGGGAGGAGGGGGAATAACTAACTAATGGCTGGCTAGGAGAGAGAGAATATGGTTGCAACAGAATGGGTAATATTTGTATCGGGTAAGAAAGGCAGGGATGCAGTAAAAGAGTGGATGGAAGTGGAGAGAGAGCCCTGACCTCTTGAGAGTTAGCGGACCCTAGGGTTATTTTCCTTTTTGCTTGTTCTTTTTTTTCTGGTTTGCTGTATACGAGCTCAGCTCTAACAGACTTACTCCTTGCTTGGAGAGTCTCTTTTTGATAAATAATATTGAGAAATTGCATTGGGTTCCATCAGATAGAGATACATAAAACACAAAAAAAAGGAAATTTCATTTGTCAAGGTAATGGGATATTTCCAAGGGAATAGAGGTTTATGTTATGAACCATTTGATTATCAAAAACAGAAGGATGAACAACTACAACAATGAAGTCATTAACAGGAGTAGTAAAGAGAAATTGAATAATATATGAGGAAATTCTTGAACCTCATTGCTCTAGAGGATTGTCACAACCCCTGAATTGGATCCAAAGCTACACATAGAAATATTTACAGTGTCAGTATAAAAACCGTGAACCTAATTCAGATAAGTATCAGAATAACCACCAAGTTAAGATTAAAAGATGTAGAATTTCCACCACTATAGTAAATTTTATCCATATGCAATAACCTTATCCACATCAGGTTACAAAATATTCAAAGCCAACAACTTCCATTTCGTAAATTCCTAAGTAAATGCAACTAAAACTACACCCACCATCATTTAAAAACTCTCATATGAGCTTAAAAGAAAGGGTGTCAACTGTGGATAGTTAAGAAAAATAGTTACTTATTGTAAGACACATAAGCATATCTATAAGTTTATAAATAGAGATGGTTGATAGAAATTGGCTAGTATAGTTACCAGATTCTTTTCTTTATGACAAACACTGTAACACAAGTGACACCTCTCCTAGACATAAGCGCCAATTGATGTATCTAGATTTGATCCCTATCCCATCCTTTTCCTCGCCTTGTATCCTTTATGAAAGAAAAAAGTAAAAAAATACCGAGCTTCACAACTAGATATACGAGAACTTTTTTTTCTAAAAGAAAGAGAGTACAAAACTATAGGTTGACAACAAATAACCAAGCATTCATATTATTCAAGTCAAGAAGAAAGCAGATTACTTGAAATGAAGCTAGCAAAGAGAACATGATATGTCCCTTCTGAATTGTGTCCACTTTCCATGTAGTAAAACTTAAGATAATAGCAAGTGAATATAGGAGATGTACCAGCTAGCATCCCCTGTATATGCCCATGCACTTATGTGTATGTAGCTATAGTATACTGTTCGTAGACAAAAGGCCAAAAGAATAAGAATCATTGAAATCACTGCAGCTGCAATCAACACCTAGAGCAAAATTATGCAAATTCTAGTTTGTTATAACATTAAAAACATCATGCATAGCCCCATATTTGATTCCATATCTCTCCAGTTTTTATATATTGCTTAATATAGTTTTCATGGCTTCTCTTTAGTGTTGAGCTCATGGCCACTTCAAAGGGTTCTCTCAAGGATTTACTGAGATCGGCTAGATGCATGATTGTACCATTCCATTTTTATTGTTGTGTTATCTTCCAAGTAGTTTCAAAGCAAAAGGCACTTGAAAAGTAATAGACCCCACTAACACCTTGAAAAGCGCTAAAATAGCAGTCACCTAAATGAAGTAAGGCTAACATTTGACAAAAAACTAAAATACTACCCATATCTACAAAGAATAATTTCTTTTTCATATAACAAAATTAATTAATTAGTTAACACATGAAAATAATTTCTTTTTCTGTTTAGCCTAGAATGTTATCTACAACAATCCATATCTTATACAATATGCTAAGATTATAAATTAAGACAAAAAAAAAAAGCTCTGGATATCATAGAATGTAAACAAGCTAATTCAGTAATACACAATACTAATTCACTAATTTGCAACAACAGATATAAGGCTTGCGAACTTAAAATAATGGACAACATTCTTCCAAAAGGTATACTCTAAATAGGCTTAAATATGATATTACATGAAATTATAACTTAGAACTTTATCAATGAACGCAAGCTCGTTCTACCACTATACATCTCTTTGCATGGAGTGGACCATAGCAAAATGTCCAATACAATAAGAAAGGAAGAGAGATAGTTGATGGACTAATGGAGGGAAAATAATTTGAAATTTTAGAATACATATACAAAGATAAGGAAGAGCAAAATACAGAAGGCAACAATGAATAATGAAATAGGATTTGGGAAGTTGGTATGCAGGAAAAATAAAAGACAATGAGATGGTCAAGCAATATGCTTCATTTCCTGCAGTGAAGTAACCAAAAGAATAAAGAGACTGTAGAAGGAAGCAAAGTTGAAGCAGTCAGCTTGAATGGCTAAGAAACAATAAAAAAACATGAAATTGGAATGGGCAGTGAATGTCTAACTCAAAATGCTTTGCCATTCATCATATGAGAATCTATGAATATCTAAAACTCAGTCACATTCTGAAGAATTTCCAATGAGGCAAATAAAATCATGTTTTGATCTTTGCACATTTTATTTCAAGAATTAATGCAATAGTCATGCACAAAAATGAATGTGAGAAACCAAACGAATGGATAAACTTGATTCACCATGAGATGGATTTGGAGACAGTTTATTTGAAACGAAAAGAGACAAGGACAACAACAAACGAATTGGAAACAAAGAGGGCATAAGGAATTTACTCTGGATTGACTATTTATGGTTTTACATTTGAAATTGATATGAAGAGATATAGATTTTGGGATAGGCTTTTCACAATAATCTATTCCACAAACATTGCCCCAATTATAATTCCATGAGAGCTAAACCTCATTGAGGACTTCTGTAGCTTGTAACATGGCAATGGGTTAGTATTTTGTTTCAAATGAAGGATTAATTGGTCCAAAAGTTGTTTATTGACCCTTACCACCTTTTCTCTATTTTCTTCAACTCCCTATTTCTCAATTTGCTTTTATACCAATGTTCATCTACCAGCAAAAGGATGTAAATGGGTTGTAATGGGACCTAAAAGGGTAAGAAGGAAGCGGCTATAGAAAAAAAAGGATATGGAAGCTCAAAGATTAATGTTGGGCCTCAACGAGAATCTTTCTTTCCGTTCATGGTCCTTTTAAAGAGATCATGATTTGTGCCCAATCAGCTATTGAACTCCTTTTGTACATTTTCTCCTTCTTTTTTCTTTTTGCAGTTTGCTTTTCAATTTTTTACACTTCCTCTAATTTTATTTTTTCCCTTCTTTCCTTTGGCTTTTCTTTCTCTCCTCTTTTGCTTTTCTTGAACTTGAGGATGTTTTTACACATCCTCTGATTTTTTTTTTCACTTCTTGGCTTTGGCTTTTTTTTTTTTTCTTCTTTTGCTTTTTTCGAACTTGTGGACTTTTTCATCCTTTGCCTTTCCCAGAATTCTGATTTTTTTTTCTCCTTAAGGACCATCTTAATGTCCGAAAGATTCTCATCTCTACCCTAGTGAGAGAAAATAGGTACCAAAGAATCTATCAGCTCAAAAGGGGGATAGCAAAGGTTGATCAATGCTTTGTGATAGCAGAAAGAATTTATCCTTTTTATGTTTAGTATTCAAACATCTATCATAGAAGCAAATTGAAAATCAACCCTCCCAAGGTTAAACATGAGTTAGAAGTAATGAAAAAAAAAATCTTCTTCCAAGCTCAAAGGGATAGCTAGTGATAGTTTACTTCTACATAGTGTTCGGAAAATGAAAAAAAATGCCTCAATTCATCAGAAAAGCTTATCATTGGAACATATTGCATGCCTTACATGTTTGTAGATGCTTCAAGGAGAAAATATCTATACACATGTGGATTCAAGGTTATTGGACATTTACAAGCAATAGGGGTGTTTGTTGGTAACCATTTGAATATGAAATAAAAGGATGAACTACAACAATTGAGCCATTACTAGAAGTGGTAAAGAGGAATCATATAATATAAAAAGGAAATTTCCTGCATGACTATTTTCATTAATAGATGAGATAAAACGTGTTGCAAGTCACAAAGACAAGGATCAAATTACTTTAGATTTCAGTCAAATACAAACTTTCAAAAGAATGACTCCAAACCGTGACTTCAAATATTAATCACATGTGATTGGCAAGCATGCTCATGCACAACAAAAATTTGTATGGTTTAGCAAGTTAGATATTCAACAAAGTGTAGTAATGGTAGTGCAAAGAGATGATAGCAATATAGTTGTCAATTGCAACAAAGATACTAATGTTTAGTTAAAAATAAGACATGTTCACTCCACATGATGAAAGTAGTAAAATAAGGGTAGTATTGTAAACAAGAAACAAAAGAACAACAAATTGAAACCAAATGCAGTGCCATCAAATTTTAACATATTGCCAGAACACACATGGTTAAGAATTTTAACATACCTCAAAAGACTAGATCATTATTTACCGGAGCAGTCAAGCTTCCTCTTTTATTAGCTTCTCTACATATTAAGTAAATGAACAAACCATGAGCAAATTTTAATAAAAACCTTAAGAGTCCTCAAATATCTTTAAATTATTATGAAGAACAGTTTAAATAATGTTATAAGTAAATGATTGAGCTATAGAAGTGCGAAATTTCTCTAAATAAAAACCTTTTCTCCTTAAAAATTAGGAAAAGTTCAAAAGATAAAACTTTTACATAGACCAAAAGGTTAAAACTCAAATGCTCTAATGACTCTATGAATATAAAACGTGTTTTACAATATACAAAAGCAAACAGAAAATACTAAAAGTGTTGTTATGCATTTATATTGTTTATTTTATTTATTTTGTATTTGCGGCAGCAGCCACTAGAGTTAGGTGTAATCTGATTTTTTGATCCTATATTTTAGGCATGTCAATCTTCCTGTTTTTCTGTTCTAATTGTGTCGCAGAATCCCTAAAGATTAGGAAACCTAGATTGTCGCCATTTAGGTTTAAATAAAGGGGACTTCAACCTTAATTTTGTATTTTGAAAAATTCCTACAATAAAGTAAATAGAAATTTCCTCTATCCCTCTAAAATTCTACATGGCATTAAAGCATTGATTCATCTGCCATGGCTTCGAACTCAATGTTGATGGGACAGAAGGTGCCTATCCCTTGCACACCACTGCCTCCCTCCACACTGTCCAATTGGCTAATTCTGACACCAATCCTGCCACAATCATTGCACATCGGCTAAATGGCCACAACTACATCCAGTGGTCATCTAGCGTCATGCTTTATATCAAAGGAAGGGGCAAAGCTGAGTATACAGCTCTCCCCCCTTGGGTTGATGGTCCAAAATACAAAACTTGGGAAATTGAAAACAATATGATTCAATCTTGGCTCATCAACTCAATAACAACTGAAATTGGAGAGAATTTTCTACTATACAGTACTGCCCATGAGGTGTGGGAAGCAGCCAAGGAAACCTACTTTTCAATTAAAAACAAAGTTGTTTTGTTTGAGATTGAGAGCTTTCTCCATGATTTTTGTCAAAATGATCTGGATGTCACCCAATATTACAATGTCCTACTTCGTCATTGGCACCAACTAGACCTAAATGAGGTTCATCAGTGGCATTGTGCTACTGACGCCTCCCACTTCAAGACATTAAAGGACAAGAAAAGAGTCTACAAATTCCTTCTCGGTCTTAGTCCCAATTTTGAAGAAATAAGGGGGAGAATCATGCATTTAGATCCATTGCCAACCTTAAGGGAGGTTTTCTCTTAAGTGAAACAGGAGGAGAGCAGGAAAAAATTAACTACCAGCTCACAGTCCCCAATGGTAGCACCTGACTCTTCTGCCCTTCTTACCAAGGGACCTCACAATAGTGATGGTAAGCACAAAAAGGGTAGTAAAACCTGGTGTGATCACTATAAGAAAGCTGACCAAGGGACAAATGCTGGGTCCTCCATGGAAAGCCAGCCAACTGGAAAAGCAAAAATAAAAATGAAAGTCAAGGACATGTGGCAGCAGTGGATGCTTCCAACAAAACACAACTAGATCTGAATGTTTTCAGTAGAGAACAACTAGAAGTATTGCAGAAATTAATTGGCAGCCAGCTCACCCCAAATTCAAGCAGTGGTAATGGTAGTAGTCTAATAGCAGAATCAGGTAATTTCCTTTTGGTTCTGACTTCCCAAGTAAATGAAAACAATATTTGGGTAGTTGACACCTGAGCAACTGACCATATGATGGGTAACCCAACTCATCTTACAAATTTCTTCCTTACACTAATGCTTCCTTTGTAAAACTTGTAGATGGTTCCCTCTCTAAGGTGCTTGGCTATGGCAGGATCAGACTATCTCAAAAATTGATCCTCCATAAAGTTTTACTTGTTCCCAAGCTGTCCTACAATTTACTATCCATTAGCAAGATTACACAAGACTCACATTGTCTTACTAAATTTTCTCGTGGTTTGTGTCAATTTCAAGACTTGGAATCAAGGGAGACAATTGGCAATGCTGAGCAATACGTTGGCCTTGATCTCATCAAAGGAGTACCCACCACAATTGCACTCTCTGTTTCATGTAATGACTTACTTTTATGGCATTATAGGATGGGACATCCCAATCCTGATTACACGAAGAAAATGTATCCCAAGTTATTCAATAAAGGTTCCCTTCATTTCAATTGTGAAGTATGTCAACAATCCAAACATGTACGACCTCCTATCCATCCCATAATCACATCTCTTCTCATCCATTTACCTTGATACATAGTGATGTCTGGGGACCCTCACCCGTAACAACCATAACTGGCACTAGATGGTTCATCACTTTCATAGACGACCATACTAAACTCACTTGGACTTACTTAATGAAAGATAAAGCTGAAACCCCACAAATTTTTAAACATTTCCATTCCATGATACATAACCAATACCACCACTATAAAAATCCTCCACACTGATAACGAAACTGAATATTTTAACTCCACACTCAGCGATTTTCTAAAAGCACATGGCATAATTCATCAAATCATGTGTTAACACCCCACAACAAAAAGGAGTCTTTGAACGAAAAAATAGACATCTCCTAGAAGTCACTTGAGCCTTCTTAATTGCCTCTAATGCTCCAACATCTTATTGGGGGGAAGCCATTCTTACAGCCACCTATCTCATCAACCGTATGCCATCTAAAACATTAACCTACAAAACTCCATTGACAAAATTTCCAGACACTTACCCCAATGCCTCCATGATTTTTTCTAATCTCCCTTTAAAGGTGTTTAGGTGCACATCTTTTATCCATAATTATCATTCTAACAAACTCCAACCCCAATCAGAAAAATGCATTTTTATTGGCTACTCTCCAATAAAAAAGGACTATAAGTGCTATTCTCCACGCACTAAAAGGTTCTATGTTACAATGGATGTATCCTTCCTTGAAACCCAACCTTATTTCTCAGGTACATCCATTGAGGGGGATAATTTTGACACTAGACAGCTCAAAATACACCAGCAACAATTATCCTTTGAATTCCTACTTCTGGAACCTGAAAATACACTACCATTGGAAAAAGAACCTACTGCACCTAAATCAACCAGACCTGAACCTATTGCACCTAAACCAACCTTCCCTAGAACTTCACAAACCAAACCTGAAAACAATCCAGAAAATGACAGATCTGAAGCACATCCCCAAACCATTGTACCACAGAAGACCAACAGGGAAGTGCACAGAAAAAACTCCCGGTATACTCCAGAAGGAAGAAAACATGTGAGGCAAGCATAATTCCAATGAAGCAGTGCCAAGAGCTCCCCCCAAGTCCCTGTAACATTGAGGAACAGCCACATGACATAAGTTCAAATCCTTGTGACAGACGTGTTCATGAAATTGACATGCCCATCGCCTTTAGGAAAGGGGTAAAATCTTGTACTATGCATCCAATTGGCAACTTTATCTCCTATGATGGTCTATCACCTCAATACTACACTTTAATTGCTAACATCTCTCATGAGAAAATTCCCAAAGACACTCAGGTTGCATTAAGCAGCCCCGAATGGAGAATTGCAATACAAGAAGAAGTGAATGCCCTCGAAAAGAATGGAACATGGGTGATTATTGATCTACCAAAAGGGAAGAAATATGTGGGGTGCAAATGGATCTTTACTATAAAATACAACCCTAATGGGAGCATAAATCATCACAAGGCAAGGTTAGTTGCAAAAGGGTTCACTCAAACCCATGGAAGAGACTATCAGGAAACCTTTGCCCCTATGGCTAAGTTCAACACTATCAAAGTCTTGTTGTCACTAGCAGTCAACCTTGACTGGAGGCTTCACCAATTTGATATTAAAAACACATTCCTCAATGGAAACCTAGAAGAGGAAGTCTACATGAACGTACCCCCTGGAATTGAATGAAAGGGAGGCCCAAACAAGGTATGTAAACTTTACAAATCCCTTTATAGGCTCAAACAATCAACTCGAGCTTGGTTTGATAAATTCACTACAGTTATTAAGGGGTATGGCTACAATCAGGGACACGTTGACCACACGATATTCACCAAATCCTCACGAGATGGGAAAATATCAATTCTCATAGTATATGTGGATGATATAGTTGTTACAGGTGACTTTAAGGAGGAAATTGAATGTCTCAAACAAGCACTAGCTAAGGAATTTGAGATCAAAATTCTTGCTAATCTACAATATTTCCTGGGAATGGATGTGGCTAGGTCTACAAAAGGCATTGTTGTTTCTCAAAGGGTATATACATTAGACCTCTTGGAAGAAACTGACATGCTTGGTTGCAAACTAGCTGAAACTCCCATGGAAACCAACTATAAAGTGAGATTCAAGGAAGATAGCCCTCCTATTGACATTGGAAGATATCAACAGCAAGTAGGAAAATTGATATATCTCTCCCACACCAGACCAAATATATGCTTCTCAATAAGTGTAACAAGTCAACACATGAGCAAACCTACTAAGGATCACATGGAATTAGTATACCAGATACTCAGGTACCTAAAAAAGGCCTCAAGGAAGGGAATATTCTTCAGGAAGGGTGACAAGAGAAATATTGAAATATATATAGATGTTGATTGGGCAGACTCTATAACTGATAGGAGATCCACCTCTGGGTACAGTGCATATGTGTGGGGCAATTTAATTTCATGGAGGGGTAAGAAATAACAAGTAGTTGCAAGAAGTAGTGCAGAAGCATAATATCAGGCACTCTCTCAAGGAATTTGTGAAGGGTTATGGTTGAAACGCCTACTTGAAGAGCTTAAGGTAGCAACTGAAGGTCCAATTAACACATTTTTAAACATCATGGCCACCATCAACATAGTTAAAAATTCAGTCCATCATGACAAAACCAAGCATGTAGAACTGGAAAGACACTTTATCAAGGAGAAGCTAGATTCCAACATTATCAAACTCAACTATGTTCCATCACAGTGCCAAATTGCCGATATCCTAACAAAAGCTCTTGCTAAAGTACAATTTAAGGAATTGAGTTACAAGTTGGGAATGATTGACATCTACTAGCTTGAGGGGGAGTGTTGTTATGCATTTATATTGTTTATTTTATTTATTTTGTATTTGCAGCAACACCCAATAGAGTTAAGTGTAATCTGATTTTTTGTTCCTATATTTTAGGCATGTCAATCTTATTGTTCTTCTGTTCTGATTCTGCAGCAGAATCCCTAAAGATTAGGAACACTAGATTGCTGCCATTTAGGTTTAAATAAAGGGGACTTCAACCCTAATTTAGTATTCTGAAAAATTCCTACGATGAAGTAAACAGAAGTTTCCTCAATCCCTCTAAAATTCTACAAAAAGCTATTTTGAAATTACTTAAATTTTTTTTTTGGAGAGGTATCTGCATGTTTGTGTGCGTGCATGCGTGTGTGTGTTCAAGAATTCATGTTCCAAGATTGATTATTAATTTTTAAGGATATATATTACATACAAAAAATTATTTAATGATTTTGAGCTAATGTATTTTGGTGTAATGAAACTAAAAGTGGAGTCTCACATGGAAGTATGTGCATGAAATTAAAAAGAAAAACAAAAATAAGCAAAAGTCACCTAACCAAGGTATATAATTAAGATGGATGCTCAGAGAAATTTAAGACATTGGTCATCAAAATAACCTAATTAAGATTAACATAAAAACAATATTCCAGAGATTCTAAAGATAGGTTTGTATTTATGACAATTAGTAAAGAAGATACAATTTAAAAGGATACTGAATAAATGAACATTTATTGTACTCTTTGGAAAAGTCACTTGTACTCTTAGGAAACAATTAAAGTCAAATATATCTAGTTATTCCCGAAATGATCTATCAAAAGAATAAAAATATAGAGAAACTCCTTCATATTATTAATTTGATTGATGATGATTGTTTTTGTTGGGTTAATATTTTACCCAGTTGATACATATCTAGATAATAGATGTTTATCACAAGTTAAGTATCATAAGCACATAAATAATGTGCAGAAGTATATGCTCTACATATATGATACTAAATTTGACTACTTATCCTAAACTTGATACCAAAACACTTCATTTTAAAGTATTAATTTAAGGATGGTAATTCCTCAAATACTAGGAAGTGAATACATAACATACACTATAAGTAAAAATGTGACCAGAGATGTGTACAAGTACAGACTACATTGATAAAGAATGGATTGAGAGATACAAATTGAAACTAATTACAAAGAAAATACTCTATGAATAAATTAAACAACAGATATGTAATTTATAAGAAAAAAATCCGAGAACAAAATTTAACAAATCAGTAAGAATTTACCATAAAACTTAACTAGTAAGCAAGAAGATAGACAAATATAATAAAAAATTATAAGTTGTAATCATAGAAGTAGTAAATAGTCATTCAAACATTTGCAACAGAGTTAAGCATTTCCAGAGATGAGCATTTCCACTCACTTTCACAATTACAGGCACCCTTTCCCTTTTCTGTGTCATTTTATTTATACAGATAATAATATCCATTTGCTTAACTAAAAAAAATAAAACAACATATAACATCTATTTGCTAATACTATGCTATGTACTCCAATTAATTTATTGCCCAAGGTTATGGCTATGTAGTCATACATACCTACCATAATTTCCTAACTTTAATTAACCAAGAAAACCAATTGACGTGAATATTCCTACCATTTATTTTGAATTAATTGTCTTGAAATTTTCAAATTTGATTGCCGTGCATGTGATCACTCAAAGCTTGTTTCTATTCTTCAGATAGCAATAATTCAACCATTCCATAAAATTGCAATCTAGGATGCAATTTTAGCTCCCACGGAGATGGGGGGGGAGAGAGAGAGAGAGAGAGAGGGATGCTAGACTTAGTTAAGAGTAACTACAACCTCAAATAGAAGCAATTTAGTTCACTAAATAATCAAATTTTCAATATGCCTAAAAAGTGGTATCACATCCTGAAAGCAAAATGCACATTTTTCTAAGTGGAGGATGCAATTTTAGCTCCCAGCACACAGAGAGAGAGAGAGAGAGAGTTGTTTTGGAACTAATGGCAAAATGATGAAGAAAAATACCAGTGAATAAAAAAAGGACCTCATAGAAGAGATTTGTGTTGAAAAGTAAAATGAAATTTATTACAGGAAATAATCACATAAAAGTTCAATATGCCTACCAAGATTGAGGAGCTAAGCGGTCAGTTGATATCAGTTCCTATGCCAGGTAACACAACTTCATATCTTCCTTTAAATGCTGCAACAGAGGTGAAATAGTCTTGTGGTCAAGCACTATAAAGATATGCAATTTAAACTTTCGGCAGCAACAACCTAAGGAAATAAAAGGATATGGCTTTAGAAGATTATGGGTGCATTACTAGTGGAACAAAGTTCTTGGCTTTTTGGTACTTTGCAGGAAACAACCGTAAAAAAATATAATAAAATTGGCATGTAGCATCAGAGGACTCTTAGCATAAAAAATATTTAAGGAGAAATGACATTAACTTGCATATTCTTTAAATATTTATTATTGGAATAAACTTTCAGAGCAATTAAGAAAGCTTTCAGACCAAAGCTTTATAAACTGAGTTACATTTAAAATATATGTCCATGACAGTGTGGATTTCAATAGGCAGACGGTGATAAGACCCAGGGTATCTAACAAATTAATATGTCGTACCAACTACTTAATATAACCCTCCGCCTTCCTAATCCTATGTTTAAGTTTCTATCTCGTTATCCCCGTATAACTCCCCCTTATTATAAATGAAGCTACTCTGGCCTGAATCGGTAATACTAAATCCATTAATTTATATCTAACATTAACTTCATAAATAAAATTACAAAAGAAATCAAGAGGATAGGCATGGGGGAATGTACGCAATAGTGAATCTGAAAAATAAGACATAGTTTACAAGATATGTCTACAGAAGATTGAGTTTTTATTCTAATTGGAGGCAAAGATGCTTTAACCACCACGCAACATAGCATAACTAGGATGTGCCAAAATCTGTCCTTGCTTCTGAGAAAATCATCATATGAAGCATTGCTTTCTCAATGGAATTACCGGAGAAAAAAAAAAAAAAAAAAAACCTCTCGCTTTTTTTTCTCAGTAATTTCTTAGATTACTAGGATCAGTAACTCACAGCTACTTGAAAGTGACGTTGATAATTATTGCATCGACCGAGTATTCATCGAGAAGAAGATAATGGGATTTTCAAATTTACTTCAAACAAGTTATCTAATTTTACAGTACTTGAGATTCTTTTTTGGACTCTACTCTTCCTCAAGAATTATATATAACATGAACCCTGAATGCCCAGAAAAGAAGAACACCAAACCAGAAAGTGAAGACCGCCAGCGTCTCGACTTCAACCAGTGTCGACGATTGTCATCAAAGGAGATGGAGGGCCGAAGCTTTTGAGAATAGCAATTTGGGAGAGTAGTTGAGGAAATAGGGGAAGAGAGGGAGAACAGAAGAACGGGAGTAGGATAAACAATAAATTCTAAACTCTAAACTTTATTTTTAATAATTTAAATTTATTATATTTAAAAATATTTAAATAATTTAAATTTTAATATATATATATATATATATATATATAAAATTTTAATATTTTTTAAAATTTTATATCATTAAATTTTTATTTAACAAAATTTATGTGTATCTAAAACTTTAAATTTATTAAATCCAAAATTAGTCGTCGTAATAATCAGACTGCATCGTAATGTACCTTTGGGCTCTATTTTTTTATTAGTCGAAACGAGTGCGCTCGGTTAAGTCAAGGAACTTAAGAGCAGAAAAAGAAAAAAACAAAAATTAAGTAAATAATAATTATAATAATAAAAAAGAAAAATGGGGTCACTTGGGTTGTAAATTCCAATTATCACTCAGGCTATTTCAGATATTTGAGATTTTATTATTATAATCTCATTTTAATGAGTAAGTTGATTATTTTAAAAGTATTAATTTTGAGTATTAGATATTTGTGATTTTAAATTAATTTTTAATTAATCAAAGAACAACTATCACGTAGGCTATTTGAGATATTGAGATTGTATTATTATAATATCCTATTAACATAAACTTTTTAAGATGCAGCATCTTTTTTAAAAATAAATAGCTAAGCATGTAATTTTTTTTTAAGGGATTAGGTTAATCAATTAAAAACAGTATTTGGATTTATACTTTTTAGTGTATCCTTAATGTATGGGAAGTTTAGTTTTTTTTTTTTTTTTGACAGAGTGAGACATCAAATAAAAAATATGAAATTCTCATATGATGCACATTAAACAAATTTGTTTGAACAAAGAAATAGAGTCTCAATAGTTTAGAGGAGAGGACCAATTTCAAACTTTACTGCCACTAGGTGCCCTGATATTAGCAAGAAAGAAATGTATGCGTAAATGAATAAAATAGGGGGAAAAAAGCACATAAAAGAAATATTTATAAAAGCATAAAAGACAAAATATTTACGAAATCAAATGACTAATAATAATGATAATGATAATAATAATAATAATAATAATAATAAAATAATAATAAAAGGAAAGAAATCAATATTTACAAGAAAGAGAAAATACTTAAACAGTTATAAATAATTACTTGAGATGGAATATTTATAAAAATAATAATTTAATTATTAAAAGGAAAATCAATATATTTACAGTGTTGGGCATATTCTGGAAGATGACTTAGAATCTATGTCCTCTAAAATCGATTTCACAAAAACAAAAATAGTTAGTGTGTTTTAATTTGTAAAATCATTTTAATCTCTTCTTTCCTAATTTCCTCACTTTTCAATTTATTTATTTTAAAAAAAATTATTTTTGAAATTTTTATTTTTCTTCATATGAATACACATATGCATAATGTATAAAATAAAAGAAAGTAACACATGAAAAAAAAATATTTTCAAAATAGTAATAAATAAATTATTTACAAAATCAGATAAAAAATAATAACAATAAAAATAATAATATAGAGGAAAAGAAATCAAAATTTACAAGGAAACAGAAATATTTTCAAAAATATAAATAAATAATTAACTTAGAATATTTACAAAGATATAAAATATAATCACTAAAAGGAAAAAATAAAATATTTACATAAGCAAACTTACTTAAAAAAATGACTTACCCCTACGTACCCAAATTAAATATTAAAGTCTATAGAGTTCATAAAATGGTAGAAAAATAATGTTACTTGAGCTCATTCATCCTCTTGCCAAGCTAATTTTCCATAATAAAGAGTAAACTTTAATTTGTAAAACCAAGTTACTCTTTATTTCTTGCTCTCCTAAATTTATCTCTTTTTACATTATTTATTAATTCATTTGAAAATAATATTTTTTTTTTATTTTTTTATTTTCTTCATAAGAATGCATGTGACAAGAAAATATGATTGAAAACAAAATCAAAGATACATTGAGAAAATAAAATCATTTAAGTCTATATGCTTGTATATAGATGCATGCGTAGAATAAAAAATATGATAAGGAAGTAAAATAAAAAAAAAGTATAACTACTAAAATAAAAAATAAAATATTTATAAGGCTGGAGTTAACCTAAAATGATTAACTAAGGCATGAATATTCCAAAATATGGATTAAAATCTATGTAGTTTGTGATGAAAAAAAAAATCCATATAGTTTGTAAAGGCATAGAGAAGTAATGTCACAGGTTAGTGTTGATCTACAAATAATAAAAAATATTAAAAAATCAAAATCTAATATTAAAAAAAGTAATACAAGTAAATGCTATAATTAAGGGAACTTGGAATGAATGATTTCGAGTTCCCTTCAATTTAAAAAAAATTAAAAAAATGGGAAATCGGAGTATGATATTCCAAGTTTAAAAAAGAGCTGCCCCATTTTACAGTGTGTTTAGAGGAAAGAGACGTTGCTCATTGAGTGAGAGAATTGATAATTTTCCTTTTACATCATAGAGAGACAAAAGGTGGGAGAGAAGGGTTTCAGAGAAAAAAAGATAAAAAAATGGATTCATGAGAAAAAAATTAGAACGTTTTCAGAAGCGATATTTATATATTTCTTTTTTGAATGTCCATTTTCCTCATCATTTGAATATGGTGAAATAGAAAATATTTCTTCTTGAGTTGGTAATCCAATTGTAGCCCTCAAGCTAACAATTAAATCTCTGTCAACCAAAGCTCTTAAACAACATTCTCAAGATCATTGGCCAATTTTTTTATTTAAATTTCACTTTTGAAAATGTTTAATTTTGTTCTCTTGAATCCTTTTTTTTTTTTTCAATCTTCTGATTTCCTTTGAAAGCCCTCTCTCCCACCTTTTGGAGTTTGGAAGGGGATCTTTTGCAAGGAATGAAATAGAGTTATTAAATCTGAATTTAATGGTTTTAAATTTTTTATAAAATATATTTTTAAAAAAATAAAAAATAATTAATAAAAATATAATAATATTTTAAATTATTTTTTTTAACGAATAATATCTAGTTAAAAATTAAAAACAGTTCAATTTTTTTATTTTTTTCAACTAGATATCATTCTTTATAAATAATTTAAAATATTAATATATATATATATAATTATTTTTTTAATTTCCATCAGGAAAAAGATCCCCTTCCAAACTCCAAAAGGTGGGAGTGAGGGGTTTTAGAGAAAAAAAAAAAAGATAAAAAAATAGATTTATGAGAAAAAAATTAAAATGTTTTCAAATGTGAAATAAAAATAAAAAATTTGGTCAATAATCTTGAGGGTGTTGTTTAAGAGCTTTGGCTGATAGAGATTTAATTGTTAGCTCGAGGGCTATAATTGGATTACCAAGTCAAGAAATATTTTCTATTTCACCATATTCAGATGATGAGGAAAATGGACATCAGAAAAAGAAAAATGTAAATCTCACTTTTGAGAGTGTTTTAAGTTTATACTCATGAATCCATTTTTTTATCTTTTTTTCTCTGAAACCCCTCTCTCCTACCTTTTGTCCCCCTGTTGATGGAAAAAGAAAATTATCATTTCTCTCACTCAATCAGCAATGCCTCTCTGCTCTGAACACACTGTAAAATGGGGCAACTATTTTCTTCAGACTCGAAATATCACACCTCAACTCCCCAATTTTTTTAATTTAAAAAAAATTGAAGGGAATTCAAAATTAGAGCTGTGAAAATGGACTAATTCGACCAACTCGAATTGACCCACCCAAGTTGGTGGATTAAACGAGTTAGCCTGTTTAACCTACCATAAGGTGGTGGGTTGAAAATCTCAACCCACCCCATCTGGTGGGTTAAGCGAGCTAACCTATTTAACTTACCAAAAAATAAAATAAAAAATTATAAAAATTCAAATGTGACTTTCTTTGAGCACATGTTTTATTTAATCAATCAATTTATATATCAATATAAATAAACAAAAAAATAACCAAATAAAAAGCAAGTTTTAACGGATTAAAACAAGTAGAGTAATCTAATAATTTAATTATTCATTAATAATAAGAATATGATTATGAGTAGAATATTTAAATCTGATAAATTATAAAATAATAGAGACAACACAATACATATATTAGGGTTAATTTTTTTAAATAGAAAAGTGCAATGGACTTGAGTGTTGGATTGAATGAGTAGAAATTTTTTTAAAAAAAAAACAGGCAACCCGTTTAACCCGCAAGCTAACTTGTTTAACTCATGAGTTAAACGGGTTGAGTTGATAGAAGTATACTAAATGGGTCTCAAAGGAGCCCCTCAACTTAACCTACGTCTTAGGTGGATTACAGGGACTCAACTCGATGGGTCGAACCCATTTTAACGCCTCTACTCAAAAATTTTACATTCCAATTATAGCATTTACTTGTATTACTTTTTATATTATTGGATTTTGGTTTTTTTTTTTATTATATATAGATCAAAAAGTCTTAGTGTTTTTCGTATTTTTGGGGGAAAAAGAAAAAGGTAAAGTAATTTTGCAAAAAAATACAATTTGATTGATGCATTTTAATCTGTATTACTATGTTAATCTCTCATCACATAATTTAAACTCTTTTTATTTAGTTTATTTTATTGAAAATACTGCTTTTGAAATTTTTATTTTTCTTTATATGAATACAAATATAAATAAAAGAACAAAATAAAAGGAAATAACAAATAAAAAATATTTACAAAAGTTGGGACCCCAATACGCTAAAGTTAATTATTTTAGTATTAATTTTGAATTTTAGGTATTTGAGATTTTTATTAAATTTTAATTAATCATAGAACAACTATCACATAGGCTAGTGAATCGTAAAAGAAATTTCAAAATTTCACATTATTGCATTATCTTTTTTTTTTTATTACTATAATATCTTTTTTAACATAAACTTTTTAAGATGTAGCATCTTTTTCAAAAATACAAAGCCAAGCATGTAATTTTTAGACAGAATTAGTTTAATTAATAAATCATATTATTTGGATGTACATTTTTTCAGTAGTGTATCCTTAATATATGGAAAGTTTTTTTTTTAATTTTTTTTGACAAAGTGAGACATCAAAGAAAAAATTAGAAATCCTTATTCGATACACATTAGACAAATTTGTTTGAAGAAAGCGATAGAGTCTCAACACCTTGGAAGAGGAGAGGAACAATTTTTGACATCACTACCACCAGGTGAAGTAACACGTGCATAAAGGAATAAAATATAAGAAAGTAAAACATAATAGAAATATTTACAAAAGAATAAAAATAAAATAATTACAAAATAAAAAAATTTATAATAATAATAATTTTATTATTATTATTATTATTTTGATTGTGGGAAATAAATTAATATTACAAGAAAGAGGAAATATTTACAAAGTTAAAAAAATTATTGAGATAGAATATTCACAAAGGAAAATAATTTCATTACTAAAAGAAAAATATATATTTTTACATAGTTAGATTTGACTTAGGAAGATGACCTAGGAGCTACATCCCTAAAAGTAATTTCACAATAAAATAATTAGATGATGTGTCCTAATTTGTAAAACCACGTTAATATATTCTCACCTAATTTTTTATACTTTTGAATTTATTATTTTTTTAAATTGTGTTTTTTATTTTTTTTTATTTTTTGTCATATAAATATATATATACGCATACTGGAATAAAATAAAATAGAGTAATACATAAAAAGAATATTTTCAAAAAGGTAATAAAAAATATTTACAAAATCAAATAAAAAATAATAACAATAAAAATAATAGTATAGAGCGAAAGAAATCAAAATTACAAGGAAACAGTAATATTTACAAAAATAGAAATAAATAATTGACTTAAAATATTTACAAAAAATATATAATTAATAAAAAGAAAAAAAATATTTACACAAATGGGATTGACCTAGAAAAGTTATCTACGATATCCAAAATAAGGATCAAGTAGTATGTAAAAGAGTAGAAAACTTATGTCACGTGAACTCATTCATGTACCTGTCACCAAGGTAATTTCTCATGCTAAAGTGTAAACTTTAATTTGTAAAATCTAGCTAATCTCTCTTTATTGCTCTCCTAATTTTCTTTTATTTTCCATTAATTAATTTATTTGAATATGGTATTTTTCTAAAAAAAATTTACTTTTCTTCATAAGATTTCATATTATAAGAAAATAAGATTAAAAGCAAAAATCAAAGATAAATTGTGAAAATAAAATCATTCAAGAACCTGTGCTTGTGTGTGGATATATGTATGGAGTAAAAAAATATGATAAGAAAGCAAAAATAAAGAAAAATAATGTAATTACTAAAAATAAATTTAAAATATTGTAAAGGTTGGACTTAAACTAAAAAAGTGACATAAGACCTACGTATCCTAAAATAGTAATCAAATCCCACATAATTTATAAAGGTGTAGATAAGTAATGCTATTGACTTAGTGTTTTTAACTTTTGTGAAGAGAAGAAAATAGTAAAGTAGTTAAAAAAAAATTGATTGATGCATTTTAATATGTAAAACCATTTTAATCTCTAACTCTCCTAATTTTAAATATTTTCAATTCAGTTATTTTATTGAAAATAGTGCTTTTTAAATTTTTATTTTTTTATACGAATATAGATATGCATAAAGGAATAAAATACAAGAAAGTAACATATAAATAGAATGTTTACAAAAAAGAGAAATATTTTCATAAATATAAATAAATAATTCCCCTAGAACATTTACAAACAAATATAATATAATTTTTAAGGGCTTAATCTAGAAAAATGATCTAGAGCCAAAGATAATGATCAAAGCCTATATAGTTTCTAAAAGGATAGAAAACCAATGTCACCTAAACTCATTCAAATATCTTTTGCCAATTAATCTATAAAACCAAGTTAATCTCTTTTTCTCCATTACTTATTTATTTATTCAAAAATATTTTTTTAAAATTTTTGTTTTTCTTGATAAGAAGGCATTGAAAACAAAAACAAAGATGAATTGAGAAGCTAAAATCATTCAAGTCCATGTGTTTGTACGTGGATGTATTCATTGAGTGAAAAACATGATAAGGAAGTAAATTTTGTTTTAATTACTCTAAATGCATAAAGGAATAAAATAAAAGAAATAAACAGATAAAATGAATATTTACAAAATGGTGAAAAAATAAAATATTTATGAAAACAAACAAAAAAAATAATAATAATAGTAATATAAGGGAAAAAATTAATATTTACAAGAAAAAATATTTGTGAATATAGAAATAAACTATTCAGATGGAATATTCACAACAAATTAATGAAATTATATAAAGAAAGAAATAAGATATTTATAGAATTGAGTTTGACCTAGAAAGATGGCTTAGGGCCTACGTACTGCACAAAGCTCACGTAGTTTGATAAGAAGTAAACAACTAATGTTAGTGTTTTTTATTTTTGTAAAGAGAATAAAATGGTAGTGTAATTTCACAAAACAAATAATTGGTTTTGTAAAACCATGTTAATTTCTCCACTCCTAATTTTCCCTCTTTTCAATTCATTTATTTTTTCTAATAATAGTATTCTTGAAATTTTTACTTTTCCTTTTTATGGAGACACACATACATAAAAGAATAAAATAAAATAAAGTAACACATAAAAAGAATATTTACAAAAGGGTAAACAGTAAAATATTTATAAAATCAAATAAGAAATAATAAAAATAAAAATAATAGTATGAAGGAAAGACATAAATATTTGCATGGAAATGGGAATATTTACAAAAATAGAATTGAATAATTCACCTAGAATATTCACTAAGAATTATAGTAATTACTAAAAATAATATAAAATATTTATAGGATTATGCTTGATCTAAGAAAGTGACCCAATGCTTACATGCTTAAAAATAAGCATCAAAGCCCACATAATTCATAAAAAGATAGAAAATCGATGTCTTGCGAACACATTGAAATACCTATTGCCAATCAAATTTGTAAAATTTATTCTGTAAAACCAAGTTAATCACTCTTTCTTGCTTTCCTAATCTTCTTTCTTGTCTATTTTTATCAATTTTTCTAAAAATAATAATTTGAAATTATTATTATTTTTCTTTATAAGAATGCACATAACAAGAAAATAAGATTGAAAGCTAAAACAAAATTAAAATAAGGAAATAATATCATTCAAGTCTATGTGCTTGTGTGTGGATGTATACATGGACTAAAAAACCAGGTTAATCTATCTTTCTTGCTCTCCTAATTTTCTCTCTCTTTTTTTTTTATCTATTTTTCTAAAAATGATTATTATTATTATTTATAAGAATGCACATAACAAGGAAATAAGATTAAAAGCAACATCAAAGATAAAGTAAGGAAATAAAAACGTTCAAGTCTATGTGCTTGTGTGTGGATGTATGCATGGACTAAAACACATGATAAGGAAGTAAAATTTATTTTGGTTACCCTAATCGTAACTAATGTGCAGAGGAATAAAATAAAAGTAAGTAGCACATAAAAAGAATGTTCACAAAAGGGGTAAAAAATAAAATATTTGTGAAATCAAATGAGAAATAATAATAATAACAAAAAAATAGTATGGAGAGAAAGAAACTAATATTTACATGAAAAAGGAAATATGTACAAAATTAGAAACAAATGATTGAATTGAAAATTCACAAAGAAAAATAATGTAATTAGTCAAAGGGAAAATAAAATATTTACAGGGTTGGGTTTGACTTAGGAAGATGATCTAAGGCCTACATATTCTAAAATTGGAATCAAAGCTCATATAGTTTGTGAAGACATAGATAATTGACGTCACTATGTTAGTGTTTTTCATGGTTGATGTATTTTAATATGTAAAACCAAGTTAATTTCTCCTCTCCTAATTTCCTAAGTATCTAGCTTCAAATAAGCTTTCCATAATGATATTATATGCCTAAAATTTCTATTGGCACTTATAGTTATGATTATATGAAGGTTGACCTCTCATTTGGCAGTTACACCTAGGCATACGACAATCAATTTGATATAATCACTTAGTCAAAATAATTCACATCACTTATAATATATGAGTATATTGCATTAGAAGTGTGAAATAACAAAAAATAATTATGTTTATGACCAAAATTAAAGAAATTCACCAAAAAATTGGGTTAATAATGAATTTATAAATACATAATTTCTTTATTAAATATTTTTGCATATCAAAATGTATCACCCTTGAGAGTATGGAAATTATATGATACTATGATGCATTTGAAATATGCACAAAAATTTAGCTCAAAATTTGAATAGTACATATATGAAATTTAGTGTGACATGACGTGGACATTTTAGAATTCATATTTCAAGCTTTCAAAAAATTCTACAAAAGTGGGCCCTGTAATGCCCCTACGCACCAGGGGGAACAAATGGGTGTTATTCCTCATGATGGTTTATCATCTCCTCCATGAACCAAGTTTGAAACTGGGTTGTTTGACCCGATTAGTGCTCCAACATGCTACTCATTCAATCCTTAAGTATTATGGAGTGTTATTTGTATCAAAATGTTCAAAATCTACAAGAACCCCTATTTTAATTCTAAGCAAGATCCCTTCATTTTGGCATATTTATCTTCAAAAAGTTTTGGCTTTTTCATTCTTCCACGTCAATGGAGGTAAAATCGGTTTCCTTACAATTTGAATGTGCTTTTGGTAGTAGTTTACTCTAAAACTCATGATTTTTCAAAGCTCCATATGAATTTTAAAAGAAACCCCCTTAATAATGGTGTATCTTAGTTCCAATCTTTTTATGATGTACATGTTGGAAAAGGAGATGCCAAAAAACAATGGTTCTCTTATAGAAGCATAAACGAAATTTATAATAAATTGATTGCCCAAAATTTTCACATACCTACACCAATAACAATTTCAACTGTATAATAGATAGATTGTCCAAAATTTTATCAGATTTATACCAACAACAAATAAATAAACAGAGAAAAGACTTTAGGCTCTAATACCAATTGTTAGAATGAAATTCGAGATTGAAATAACAATGAGATTTGACCTGTAATTATGGTGGAATCCATTAGCATACGTGTCTCACTTGACAATTCGTCGAAGAGTCAATCGCGATGCAGATGAGACAACAAGAAAAGAAAAATAAATCAATTCTCAAAATGATTTGAAAACTTGATTTATTTAAGAGTTGCCACCAAAATTTTTAAAGGAAAACTTTAAAAAATTATTTTTGAAAATGAAAATAAATTGAAAGATGGTCTGCATAAATAGATATGGATTCGTGAGTCTGTTTGAGAGTGGGAAATATATTAGACACCTTACAACACCTATCTGCATGGATGACTACATTAAACTAGTTAAATGAAATTAAAGTAATATGACATTAGTCTTATTTTGACTACCCTAATTGAAACATGAGAAAATGGAAAAACAAAATAAAACAAAATAAAGAAAAGAAAATAAATAAAATAAATGAAAAATAATTATTTACAAAAGGCAGACTTGACTTAAAATGAGAATTAGGAACCAACGTACCTAACATAGGGATCAAAATTTATGTAGTTTGACATAGAAATGTGTAGCAATTAGTTAATGTCTTTTAATTTTTGTTAAATGAGAAAGACAATTCAAATCAATTTGATTTTTGCAAACATGGGATTTAGTTAATGTGTTTTAATGTACGAAATTAGTTTAATTTCACTTTTTCACTTTTTTCATTTTCTCTCTTTTTAATTTCTAATTATTTTTGGATTTTTGAATGTAGGCCTTTTATTTCAATTTTGGAAGAGGAACAAAATTATCAAGAAATTTTTTTTTTAGGATTTTCGTATTTATGTCTTTTGATTATTAAAATTTGAATTTTTGGTCTTGATTTTGAAAGCAAATGAAATTATAAAGGGAAAATCCTTTTTGAGATTTTTGAATTTTTTTTAAATTTTTGAAATTAGAATTTTTATTAAGAGGGAAACGAAAATACTACTATAAAAGATTTTTGGAATTTATGTTTTTTTTTTTGAAAATTAGACTTCTTTGTTTTGGTTTTCCAAAAGTAATGGAATTATTAAAGAGAAGTATTTAGGAATTTTTTTTTCAATAGGCAAAATAAATTATTTTGTAACTTAGAAATTATTTCTATTTTTATAATTTTTGGGAATCATATGTTAATTTTTATTTTACAAGGAAACTAAAGATCTTATGTGCTTTTATTTATTGACTTTTAAATGTCTAAAAAGACTAATAATCTCATATGGAGACTCTAATAAATAAATAAATAATTAAATAAAAATAAAAGAAGAAAGAAATCATTTTTGTAAGTTAAAATTGTTTTATTTATTTATTTATTATAAAAAAAATCATATATTAACTTTCAAAATTTAGGCAAACTAATAATTATATATAATCTTTACCAATTAACTCTTAAATGCCTAAAAGAATTAACATCTCATGCGATGGCTATTAAATTAATAAATATAACTAACACAAAGATAAACTGGTTATGTGACTTAAGAATTATTTTAAAATTTTTAAAAATTACATATTAATTTTAATACCTAAGAAAATTAGATTCTCACTTGACTTTTTATCCCTTAATTTGTTGAGGACCAAAAACACTAATAATCTTGAAAACTTCTAAATGAAAGAATTTTTTGGCCACTGCTTTACTCTATTTTATTTACTTTTTATTATCAATTTTACGATTTTATTGTGATGTCGGCAAACTTTAGTCTGTTAGGCCGAATTCAATATACCACTGTTATCTTCTTTATTCTTCGAGTGTCTTTGCCATCACTCTCATTAACACAGGCACATTTATTAAGGAAAAGAATCATCTAAGGAACAAAAGCAGGAGAAGAAAACGGGGGCAACAGACATCCTTAACTAGTTACAGTAGAATGGGGAAGCACCGAAGCCCCTTTTTCCTCTCTAACATGTTCTGAATCCTTTTCTTAGTTTAACCACACTAGAAAAACAATTAAAACTCATCGATCACAGGGTAGCATCAAAAAACACCATTGGAAAAAAATGAAAAGGACCCACTGATTTTATCTATATACATTAAAGCACCATCCTCTAGCCCCTTTTCTCCCCTGTTTTTCTAACGTGAAAACAGAGGTATTGTACCCTGGGAACACTCAGTTTCTCTCTTCCACGTCCAGCTCTATTCCTCTCTCGATCTCTGCATCTTACTCTTTCTCTCTAATTCTTTCTCGAACCCAGATTCTTTCCTCTTTTATCTTCTTCACGTCTGCAACTCTCCTTCCTCCCAGCATCTCTCACACCCATTCTCTTTTTCCCTCTGCCCGTAGCCCTCTCCTTTTCACCATCTTCGTGTTTTGCTTTGGTCTTAAAGAACAGAGGCCTTTTCCTCCATTGTCTCGTTGCTTGTTGCCTCCTTTCTGTGTTTCTTTCCTCTCTTCTCCCTAGCTCTCTCCCTCAGTCTTCCTTCTTTCTGCAGCTTTTGACCTTATATCGAAGGTGGCTTCTGCTATCTTTTTCATTGCCCCCTCAATGTACCAGAAAGATGAATCCTTTTCTGTTCATTCTTTGCTGCCTTCTTTGTCCATTCTTCAGGTCATTTCCTTGCAGACTCGGTAGGCTCAGGAGTGAGGATAGCAGTAGAATCTTTCCCTTATCATGTTTATGCATTGTGTTAAGTGAGAAAAGGGGTTTTTGGCACTTATTCCATTTTGTTTTTGATACTTGCTATTCGTTCCTTATAATATTCGACCACAATTTTGTCGTTTGTTTTGTTTTCATGTTTACCTTTTTTATTTGCATTCTTGCAGTTTTTTTTTTTAATATTTGAGCTTTTCATTAATTTAAATTGAATTATTATTTTTATTTATATATTTATCTCTAATTTAGAAATCACTTTTTAACATTAAAATATTCAATTCTTTTAAAAAATTTAAGGTATTTTAACAATAATTTTTTAAATTAATCAATTGTTATTTTATTATTTTTTAATTTTAGTTTTAAATTTTGAAATCTTCAATTTTTAATTTTATTTTATTACTTTGAAATCTGAGGTTGAGTGTTCCCGCAGTCTCTGTCATACTTTGCTTTGTTAAACATTCTTCAAACCATTAGAGAACCAAAATTCACCAAATAGCTTTGGGCATCTTTTTAAATCTCTATTGAAGAGAATTTTAACATATGCTAATTGAGGAGATTTAACGAGCATATTTCTATTGGTTTTTCAGCTTGGTTAATGGAAATGAAGAGAAAAAAACTTAATATATAAAAGATCAAGGATATATAGGTACTTCTATATTCACTCTTATCTGTGGCATGTTCCTGTTTTTTGGAATCTCCATTCTGTTTGCTTCTATGCAGCAAGACATCTCCCCTTTTTTTCCCTTTATATTTAATTGAAATATTAAGAAGAGACAATGTTTTTTATCCTCACTGGATTCTCTATGCTATCACACTTATTATAAGATATATAAACATATGATATTTGAGTATGACATTATTATGATTTTGAACAAGTAAAATTGTTGTTCCCATTGTAAAGCTAATTCATTTTAGCATTAAGCCAATACTGGTGCATTTTCATATTTGTTAACTTGAGGAATGATTCTGAGCAGTCTTCATTATTGAGACTAATATAATAAGTTATTCAAAAGATTTATAAACGAGTATCTTGTGTTCCTATTTCCTAGTAACTGAAAAGTTCATTTTTAATTTTCAAACTAATAAGGGAGAGTTTATGCCTTATGGTAGTGTAGTGAATTCATCAATGCAGGTTCCATTCAAATAAAGTGGGCAACATTGGCTGTGCGGGGTGGTCAACCATGAAGTGTCCAACAACACTTCATGGATATAGCCCCGTTTGTTGCAAGGAGTACATTAGGGTTTTTTTCAGTTACCTCTGTGTCCACCACCTCCAAGACCACCTTTCTCACCAGTTTCCTCTATTTTGGACTCGCAATTCAACTTTCAATGTTCATGACATAATTAAGTGATGAGATTTACTTCAAGAATATGACGTGTTTTAGTTGGGGTTGTCTTGTTTATTTATTGTTTTCTACACTTGTGGTTATTTAATAATACATAATTATGAAGTGGCCGTTTAGAACTAATAATTTGCAATTTTCTCTATGGTTAATTTGTGATTGCAAATATTGATGATTTATGGACTTTAAATTTTCAAACCTATGGTATAAAAAGGTGTTTAAACATCTTCATAACCCTAATTAAAGATATTCGGCTCTGGTATCCTAAGATAACCCATATATATATATATATATATATATATATATATATTTCTAAGCCTTAAATCTGAACCAAAGAATAAAGTAGGCATTTGGTGCAATGCTATTTCACAGTATCTTGGATACCTTGTGTAAGAACCAAGATATAACACACCATGGTATCTAAGATGCTTATGATTGGTATGAAGAATTTTGGAGTCACCGAAAGGACACAAGTGGTTATGTATAGCACGTTCTTTGTGCTTGGTGCCCCATTGGTGGATAACGTGTTTTCTTTGAGGATACACTGATATCATGGTCTTTAAGGAAGCAAAAAGGTTATAGCTATATCCTGCACAGGAAGTAGGATGTGCTTGATCTCTTGCTGTCTTAGCTGCTAAACTGGCGTCTAATCAGTCATTGCTACAGGAAGTAGGATTTCCACTCATTCAAAAACCTATCGTCTGGTGTGATAATATGAGTGCCAATGCTCTAGCAACAAATCTAGTCTATGCTAGAACTAAGCATATAGATTTGGACGAGCATTTTATACGAGACCGGATACTGGCCAAGCAATTGAGTGTTTGATATGTTCCTTCAATTGATCAAGTGTTAGACTGTCATACCAAACCTCTGTGTCATTCAAGATTCTGGACAATACGAGACAAACTCAGAGTAACGCAATCACCCTCGTGTTTGTGGGGGAGTGTTAAGGCTCACTGATTATGGAGCCACATGTTATGTTGATAGATATTCCATAATAGTATACACCATGTGCATATTGTATTGCTTAGCTTGCTTGTAATTTTGTTAGGATACTTATATTTTTGTTACATTTGGTTTGACACCTGTCATCATACTACTGGTTACTGTATTCATTCGAATATTATAAATAAGATAGCTAAACTCAGACTCACATCATCAAGCCTTCCCTGAAATCCTCTCTGTTTTCCCTTCTCAAGGGTAAATACCAGGCAACAGAATATCAAATTACTCCCTACCACAATAAATAATTTTTTAAATTGAACCTGAACAAAATGAGCAAATATGCTTCACAATTGAACATGTCAAGCCCAGAACCAACATTCTTCAAAGGCAAATAAGAGCACAGCTATAACATTTGGCATCAGAAGCTCAGAATACTATTTAGCCTACATTTTAAAAAAGAAGAAAAAATGAAGGAAAAACAAGAACTAGAACGTACCTTCTCTGTTTTTCTACAGCAAAATGATAATTCAGATTTGGTTTGCTCAACGTGGTAATTAGTATTATTATTATTTATACACCTATATCGAACTCGATTAGAGTGGCAAAGTTAGAAATGTATAGTGAGGAAGGCCAAAAATTAACTAAAATATTATATATATATATATATGTGTGTGTGTGTGTGTGTGTGTATATATATATATATATGTATAAAAGAATTTTTATCACCTATGTGATATGAAAACTATTGATATTAAATTAAATAAGATCATCTATCATCAAATAACATTGTGCTACTGCACTCATTTTTCCAAAATTTATTATCACAATGTTGATAACACACTAACTTAAAATAAAATAAGAAGTACAAATAATAAGAAAAAAAATACACACACACACACACATATATATATATATAGGCATCATAGGAAAGAAATTCATTAGCAAAGTGCAAACATGCAATAGTTTTGTACAAACAAAATGAAGGCATGAAAAAAAAAATGAAGGTACTAACCATGAACAAAAAATGAACTATAAAACAATGAACCAAAAATTAATGAATTATGATACCTAAAAATAAAATGAAGGCATCCTCCAACTGACAAAACATTTGAGAAAGGAGCAAAACTCGGACAATAGAAAATGAATTGAATTGAAGAATATGAGATGAAGGTGTCAAGAGTAAATAATGATGCTGAATGCTAAAATCTCTACTTAAAGTTGTGCATATGTGTGTTATCTTGTAAAGACTAAAGAGAAAATATTAGAAGCTTAAAACAAATGAAAAGCACAAAGCCATAACTGAACTAAAAATAAAGTAACCTAAAGAGACTATAAAAGAACATAGAGCATAGCATGAAAGTACATTGAAAAAATTTTAAAAGCAATAGTTGAATATTGTTTTATTTAAAAGTCACCATTTAACATTTTGTGAGTAATTTAAGGAGTTAAATTAAAAATTTATTTATTATATAGGGGCCAAAATTTAAATTAGGGGATCATGACATATGCTGGCCCCTCCCTCTATCTTTTTCTGTACATTCATGTTATCTATGTATTTGATTATCTAAATTTATCTGTAGAATGATATAGTACCACGAGATAATTTTCAGGATAGACATTATTTCTGAGTACTTAAATTCACCCAAAGTTATTGGCCAAATTTCTTAAACCATGTTTAAATTAATATTTACATAGGTGAAAGTTCAGCTGAAGACAGAGGCAAGCAGGTCATGCAATAGGCTTGGAAAAACTTTAATTGTAACTTGTTTGGAATATGAATGTGATTATGATGCATGTAGACTTTAGGATGATGTATGAGTTTGAACCTTCATATGTAATGCATAAAGAATATGAGTTTTATACTAGACAAGGAAAAGCACGTATCTCAACAGTCAAATTTATTAGAACGCTTTTTCCAATAACTTGTCTATGATAAGTTTTAGTTAAAATAAAACATTAAATGACCTTGGATTGCTTTGAAATTTGATATTGAGTCCCTGGGTACAGCCTTCTATTTCAAATACTTAGTTATTACTGGATTTAGAAGACAACACTCTATTTGCTAGAACTTCGAAGTCAAATCGTTCACATAATGTGTTTCAATGATAGTTTACCTCTCATTCAAACACAGTTTAAATTTTGAAGGATGTACAAAAGATTAGTAGTTTAATTTGCTCTAAATTAAAATGGTTAGTACTTTAATGTATTTGTTGAACAAATTACTAAATATGTTTGCTAGCAATTCTCGGAATTAGTCTATAGCAACTAGTTGAACCATGTTAATGCAAGAGGCAACTGAACTACCAATTTTCACATTCACATAATAGAATACTTTTATGAAACAGTGAGTGCCTCATCATGTTATTTAATTTTTGAAATTTTTTTTTGAAGCACCTTAAAACCTAAAATGTAATTGGCACAAAATACAAAAAATATCTCACTCATGCAGGCCTAAACTTCTATTTAGCTAATGCACATCGTCGAAAATGAAGAATACTATAATTAAATAAGCATAAGACATTTCTATAAATATATTAAAATTCAAATATAAAATTTTGTATAAATTTTGGTAGAGTCTCACATAAAAATAAGACATCTTAAAAATTCAATCAGTATCTATTAATCAAACTAGTATATAACAGAGAGCTCCACCTTACTTAAATAAAAAAAAACAGCCAAACATATTGATTAATGCTTTAACTCATTTATTCTCATTTTTCTTTTTCCAAATCTAAGTAATTATTAATTTAGGCTATCTAGGTTCCTTAGTAATTTATTTTAAAATTTAAAAATCCCGTAGTTGTTATATTACCAATAATGCTTTACTAGTAGACATATAGCTTAATCATCACCTAAGATTTGATTATCATTGTCTCTTTTGGTCACAACAGTGAGGAAAATTGTTAATCATGGGTTCATATCTCTTTTGCTAGAACGATGTGGTTGTTTTTTCTCCTATGACTATTTGTACAAAGTCTTTCCAACCTTAGAATTTACAAATGTGGTTGCAGGATTGGTTTGCCAGAATACATAAAGCGCTTTCATTTTTTGAAGCATATTCCAGATTTATTATATTCACTTCGTATGGTAATTATTTCCATAATAGGGTGGTCTTCGAAAATTTTTAAGCTAACCTAAGGGGAAAGTTTCACTTTTCTAGTAGAATGATTTTACAAGTGAAACTGGCTCAGCATGTTGGCAAGCATAATACTGATTCTTGCTTCTTGCAGATATGTTAATTCTCTACAAGGAACATGATAGTTGATAATGCTTTGGATTACTAACGGCAAATCTTATAGGCATATATCAAAGACCACCATTTATATACGATTTAAGAATTAATAAATTCAAAAATGGGGTTGAGAAGAAAGATTATATGATGTTGATGGCGATTCCTACTCTAGCAAGATGTTAATGGCAATACCACCTTATGCATTTTATGGTTTTTGCTATCATCTTAATTATTCCATAGATTGCTTATATAAGGTTTAAAAATGGACCCAAGTTTGCAAATTTTGACAAGAGATCTTCACATTATGTTGTCCTAATGTAGTGTTTTGTTTTATTAACATTTTACAATTTTAGTGTGATTTTACCTCGTGTCATGGTATTGGGACGTAAGATATTATATTCTCCTAGACAGTGCACCTCATTTTTTTATATTATTTAAGGTAACAGTATTCCAACAACATAAGATCCATTACTGTAATGCAGACGAGAAAGAATTCTACTAATATTCTATTAGTAATCCTGTAATAGTAGTTACATTCTTGTGTGTCTTTCGCAACTGGAAAAAGAGAGAATCAGATAAGATCCAGGGAGATTAATTCGGATTTACCTCAATGAGATATATCAGGCAAAACAGTTCTACTCAATTACATATGTCACCAATTTAAAGCTTTTGCCATTGCGGACCAATAATAGAGTATAATGACCAACCAGTAAAACTAAAAATATATAAATAAATTTAAACGAGGAAAGAAGAGGAGGAAGTAAAACAAAGAAAAATTAAGAGTGAAAAAATGGACATGGAATGTAATATTTCAGGAGCATTTGCAACCAAGACCCATTATGTCCAGAGTGCTCCAACGATCAATAGGTTTTTAAACTGAACAGTCAGCCAGCTGTGGCTAGCAGGATGGAGTTGAATACTGATCAGTCCTTTGCATCCAGAAGTAAATGTGCAGGATTTCTCAGAATCAATATGATAATATGACCCAAAATTGACACAAACTAACTCATGACATTCTTTGAAATTGCAAGGCCGACGGCCAGAAGATCCTCAGGTCACTCCTTGAGATACACTAGCCTGCAATACGCTCAAAGAATCAGAACTAGCTACCAAACTAAAAATAAACAAACATTAAGTCCTCTTCTGCTTTCAGTTTTTCTTTTGGTTGTTCTGGTCATAAATAAATTTAATCAAACATACAAGGACTTTCTTTCCCATCTTAATGACCTATAATGCCAGTACATTTTGGTGAAATTCATACAACTCATGAGTTTGCAACTTATTGGGGCAGGATGCATTACTAGCTTAAGGGAACAAGAAAACCTTAAGCCTCTGGAAACACGAAGGCCTGGGAGCCTAATAAGGATTTGAGATAAAGAAGATAAAAAGTTATTAAATAAAGCAAATGTAAATTGTTCTAAATAAATGAGCAACAGAGATATTTAGCTGCTAGAAAAAGGACAATCAATAAAGCAATAGTAAAGGCAAATAAATATCGCATCATTAAATAAAGACATGATACTAAGCAAATCACATTGTTAAATTAAAGCCTTGGATCATATTTAACTAGAAGTTTTGACACATAGATAGCTAAAGCAAAATTTTCTCTCATTACGTCCCCTATAATGTGCCACATCAGCTATCCATGGCATACCTCAAAAAGACATAAAAGCAATAAAGAAATTAAAAAGAATACAAAGTTATTCTGGACATATTAATAATTCGTACCATCTCAATAATCACATTTTGTTACTATCACTGCTTCTCCAGAATGAAAAGAGAGGAAATTTGTTAGCAAATACTCCAAGAACCTTGCAGGAACAGATTTTTCTGTCATTACCTTTTCATTCTCACCTACTTCAGTATCAAAATCCCACCAGAAGTTGATTATATGGAGACTTTCTTCCTCTTTTGATCTTTGAACAACAATCCTAGATGCATATCCCTTCTCCCTCATTCCTAGGCATATCTCGGAGGGATTGTTTGCTGTGAGGGTGACCATGTATAGCCATCCCTTTTCTGCCAAAAGACGATCTGTAACAGGCAGTATCCTATCAATAACACTCCGGCCATTCTCCCTACCAGCCCAAGAAGCAGTAATACCATCAGCACCCACTTCATCTTCAGGGGTAGGCACATATGGAGGGTTCACAACCATAATATCAACCAATCACACTAGACGCTTCTCTAGTCCTGATGCAATACCTGTGATTATCAACTCAGCATCAACCCCATGTGCATTCAGTATCTCAGGGGTCACCCTTACTGATGCAGGTTGATGTCAGTCGCAATATAGTTGACACCAAGACCATCCTGCCCCAGCATAAGATCTAGGGAAGTAATAACATATCCACTACAGCACTTCCACAACCTATCTCCATACACAACATAGGACACTACTTCAACAGGTTAGCGCGGTCAGCTAGAAGAGCATCAACCAATGCAAAAGAATCATCGCAAGGTTCATAAACCTCCTCATGCGAGCTCACAAGACGAATTTGGGCAGTTCTAGATGGCATCTTTTTTTAAGCCTTGCATTACAAATAGCTGTTAGTAAAACTCACTGATTCAAAGTAATTCACCGGTGAAAGTAGTAAGAGTGACAGCAAAACAATATTTTAGGTACCTTACCATTTCATTGTTGTTTGCTTTTGTAGTGATTTGTAAAGAATTTATTGACTCCAGTTCTGGATTGCTCTTGTCCATGTTGAATAGCAAATTTCACGCTGCTAGATTTCCCCTTACTCCTTAGATCAGAGCCCAAGATTTTGAATAACTAAAATGTTAATTTATCACGGGAAATATCTAGCAGCAGTAAAAATAAAACAAAAAATTAAAAAGAAAACTCAAATAAATTAAGAATATAAATTTTCTTAAAACAAGAATCTGATATTAGATCAACACACATAAACAAGTCAAGAAATGTCAATGATTTACAACATTAAAGTTCATGGGCCACATTGTAAGCATTTTGTCAATGGGGTCAAGATTATCTTACTCGTTCCCATTTCGACGACTGAACTAAGATATAACAGGTGATGAGCCTTAAGTTCAATAAGAGGCTGACTTAGGCCAAAGTGTTATTACACATTCTATAGCTAAGAAGATTCGGGTCATGGTTATCCAGCAACTCAAAATGAAATCAGACCATTTATGATCCAAACCCAACTTCTATAGAGTCTAATTTCGAGTTGGGCAATTTAATCATGTGTTATAATGAATAAATTGTGAAAAATCAATTATACATGTGATGAAAGTTGAAATAAGTATTGGTTAGAGTCAGGAGAGCTATATTTCTTTGAAAATCTAAGTTAGGTGAGCTACATTAGATGAAAAGTCTATGTTAGG
The DNA here is from genome assembly GCA_037074485.1 of Delonix regia. NCBI lineage: Eukaryota > Viridiplantae > Streptophyta > Magnoliopsida > Fabales > Fabaceae > Delonix > Delonix regia. The sequence continues at coordinate 14,393,275 of CM073459.1, forward strand.
TGTATTTCTTTGCATGTTTTTCCAAATTATGTGAGAATTAGATGAATTTTATACTTATGTCATGAGGGTTGTTTTTTGCTATAAATATTGCAGTTATCAATGAAAAATGCAACCTTGAATGCTATGAAAATTGGCTTAACCTCCTATATGCGAATTTTTCATCTAAGTTCTTTTAAACTTAGTGGCAAAATTATGTTTTACTCTTATCACTCTCCCCCTTTTATTCTAGAGTGTGACGAATCAAACCTAGTATTCTTGAGTGTGACGTTCAAACTTATCATTCGATATTGTTAGTTGTTATATCTTTTCTTTTTTATTTATTTATGTTTTGGGATTTTTTAATCTGGACTTCCTTGAAACACATCAACAGGACATTTATTACTTCTTTATGAAAACGGGCTCCCTAACACATTCTGGATGTTGCTAGGGTAAACATTGTTAGGGGTACCAAAACTCCATGACAAGAACTATTTAAGCAAACATAGAAGCACAAAACATTTTATTAACGCCATTGGCCTTGACAGTTGACACATGCTATATTGACCTGTTATAGCTTTGTAGTGGTAACCAATCCGAACACGGTTGGAGGTCACAAAGTAAGAAACTTGAGCATCATAAAATGAAGAAGAGACAGCAAGGAGAAAAACTAAAAGCAAAAGCATGTGATAAAAATAGTTTGTTAACAAATCAACTTCCGATCCAACATACCAATTAATAATCTCCACCACCCCTACCATTGAGACAGGTCCAGACTCTCAAATGAAAAGTAGGTAGATAAATAGATTATGAAAAACTACAATCTGATAAGTTTAAGAAGAATGATTATCTCTAAAGGCAGGAAAATCACGTCTAAAATCAAGAAGCTCCATTTGTTTTGTTAATGAAACCAAGCATTCACAAATTTGTTCAGATAGTAGATGTGATGCATCCCTCACAACAAACTCATGTACAATGCCATTGACCTCAATTGAACTACAACCAGGAGTCTTCTCTACTCCTTTCTCTTTCATAAGTTTCCTCACATGCCTTGCCTCCATCCACATTCTTGCTTCTCCATACATGTTAGCAAGCAAAACATAGGTTCCACTATCCTGAGGATCCAACTCAAGAAGCTTCAAAGCCACCCTCTCTGCAATTAAAAAATTGCCATGAACACGACAAGCAAAGAATAAAGCACCCCATATAGTAGCATCTGCAGCCATGGGCATATTTTTAATAAGCTCTTCTGCTTCCTCCAAATGACCAGCTCTTCCAAGAAGGTCCACCATGCATGAGTAATGTTTAAGCTTAGGGGAAATTTTGAATTTGGAGTTCATTTGGTTAAAATATTTACGGCCTTCTTCGACCAGACCACCATGACAACAAGCTGATAAGATGCCAAGAAAGGTGATCTCATCAGGCATCAACCCACTACAAAGCATTTCTGAGAAATAGGACATAGCATCATGAGCATTCCCGTGAAGTGCTAAACCACATATAATGGCAGTCCAAGTCAAACAATTTCTTTGTGGCATCTCTTGGAAAACCTGGAGAGCCTTTGCAATATTTCCACACTTGGCATACATGTCAACAAGCGCAGTTCCCAAGGCAACACCTAAAGAAAAATTGTGTCTTTTTATATAATGGTGAAGCCATATTCCAACATCAAGTGCTCCCAGTTGTGAGCATGCTGACAAGCAATTAACCATGGTTACTTCATCAGGTTTTATATTAATAACTTGCATTTCATGGAATAAAGCCAAGGCCTCTTTACTGTGCTTGGCTTCAACACAACCACTGATTATTGCATTCCATGGCACAACATTCTTTTCTGGAATTTCATATAAAAGTGCCCGAGCAGTATCCAGAAAACCAAATCTGGCATATCCTAAAACCATTGTAGTCCATGAAACAAGGGTCTTTTGTGCCATGTTATCAAATAAAACTTGTGCTCCCATAATGTCTCCACACTTCACATACATATCCATCAATGCATTTGTCAGTGGAATTGTCAAATTAAGCCCATGTTCTTTGATGTACTGATGAAATTTTCTGCCAACATTCAAATCCTGCAACTGGGAACAAGAGGAAACCATCCCAATCATGGTAATCTCATTTGGCTTCACTTTCTCAGCCTCCATTTCCCAATAAAGATCTAATGCCTCGTTTGCTAGCCCTCTTTTAACACACCCACTAATCATAGAATTCCAGGTTACCAGGTCTCTCACACAGCTTTTATCAAACACATCATATGCTTTCTCTAACTCTCCATATGAGAGTAGCATAGTGATCAACGCATTGTGAACAAATATATCAAATTCAAAACCAAGCTTCAATACATGTCCAAGAAGAGCAAGACCCACAAAATAAAGAGATGGACAAGAACAAGCTTTAAGCAACAAAGGGTAAGTATGATTATCTGGCCTCAACAGACTATATTGTAACATTCTCTTGTACAACAGAAAAGCTTGTTCAGAGTTCCCACTCTCCAAATATCCCCTAATTGTCACATTCCATGAAAAGACATTTGGATGTTGTGTATCATTCAGAATTTTTGTGCAATAGTCAAGATTTCGTGATTCTGAGAGAGCACAGAAAGCAATAAGGCGACTTGTTGCAAAGCTATCGTCTATCAATCCTGTTAGGATCATTTGTGCTTGGATTTGCTTTAACTGGATAAAGGATTTGCATCTTTCTAAGAGAGAAAGGAGTGGATTTGTTCGAACGAAACTATGGGTTGTGTTCCAATTGATGGTTTTTGAATAGGGAGGCAAAGATTGAGTATGTAAATAAGAAAGACAAGGGCCAGAGGGTGAGAACTGGCTGAAAGGTGGACATCTCAGTTTGCTCATACACAGAATGAGCATCAGTTTTAAACGCACGTGTCTAGGAAGTAGACGTATGTCTGTTACTTCCTATATTGGCATTGGATGGAAGGTATCCGTTGACAATGGTCTCTAAAATAGTTCTGCTGTTCGATCAGAAAGAAGCAAATCGGCGTCAATTACATGGTACTCGGTACGCCGCCAAAGAAAAGCATGCTTTCAAAAGTACCAAGAGAAATTTCAATCTGATGGATTTGACATATATACTTCCACTATGTTTCTCAAACATCTTCAAAGGCAAAATTAACATTGTCATTTTTCTTCCGAGTCCTAAACACAAGATAGCAGACTAATCAAATGTTGAGATAATATGCAAGTAACAACTAGAAGCAGTAAAAGAGCATCTAACTCAAAATAATTGGTGGAAAAAAGAAACAACCATACAGTAACATAAAAAGAATCAGATCAAAGGAAGTAAGAATAGTCCAATCAAACTCTTAGATGGCTTGTTCCGATCAATTATAACATTTGTAGCAGAGTCTCTTTCATAGAAGGAATAAAATAAAAACATTTTCCTATGGTAAAGCTGAGTGAATTGACAGATAACAAGAGAACCTTACGGTTAACGGAGGTAGCGCTGCTCAAAGCAACTGGAGTCGCTGATTCGGGCACAAGGAACAGTGGGTTCACAAGGCAACAGCTTTCATAGTTTCATGGCTGTCAAAACTCTTCCTTTTTGTGGATTTTCCACCAAAGCCAAAACCTTCGCCACTAAAAGGTGTGGCAAAGTCCTCTGCATCGATGGAAATAGTTATAGCACCACCCAATTTCGGTTTCACCTGTTCCCGACTGTAAGGCCTTGGGCCCTAAAAAGTGGGTTGCATTGAAAAAGCCCTATACCATCCGGCAATTGTAGTTATATCTCAGTATAATTTATTTAATATATGAACAGAAACATACGTAAGAATGACGCATTAAAATATATTAATATTTAAAAAATTTTATTAGTTAACTCAAAGTTTTTTTAATTTTTAATTTATTTTTTCTATTTTTTACTATAATCTTTATAAAAATATTAATTTATAAATTAAAAATAAAAATAAAATTAGACATTTAAGAAGTTATTGACAAAAATAAAAGGAATACGGGAATAAATTAACAACTTTATAAACTATTTTTTTGAGAATATTCAAAAAATTAAAACAAAGTTATAAACTAATGTTTTTATAGAATTGATTAAGAAATGAAAAGTAGATAGAGTAAATTAAGAAAAAAAAAGTTTTAGGTTCATAAATAAAAAATAAAAATTATTGAGGTTAAAATATAAATATAAAAAATTATATTAGATTATCATACAATCAGCATATTTTGACACGTTATTCTTAAGTATTTTTTTTTAGCATGCTACATAATCATAACATTGATTGAACTGTTTTTTAAGTTGCACTAAAGAATTTATAATAATTTAATTTTAGAATTTTTACATTATATTTAAATTGTGGATATTACATTCCATATCATAATTTTAATTATAATATTGATATATTAACTTATAAAAAGTATAACATACCACTTCATTAAACTTTGAACTCAAATAAAAGAAATGTTAAAATTTTAACTAATATTAATTGTAAGAAATTGCTTTCCGCCTTAAAAAATTTTCACGAGGTACAATTTTTTAATGAGAAGACAAAGAAAACCTAACCAAAATTATGATTAAAGAGCCTTAAAAAGAACAAATTTCTTTGAAAAAGGACCCCCCAAGATGCTTGAAGTGAGTTTGATTCTCCCATATTCTTGTAAAAATACAAGGGTCGTGTTCTTCTTATCAACTATTTGATAAAAATTCAATTGTTCATATTTACAAATAAGAAATTTTACCAAGTGCCATATAATTAATGAACATAAAATTTGGATGATTAAATTTCTATTTAACATATCCACACTACATGAACAAGACCTAAAACATAAGGGAATTCGTTCTATATGGAATCTAAATTGATGTTGTTCCCACTAGATGCCCAGACTATTCAAAATAACATCCATACCATAAGAAAAAAAAACTTTATTTTGGTCCTCCACTTATTTCTTTAGTTCTATTTTAGAGCCCCACTTAAAATTAATCCTAAATTAGTCCTCCACTCCTTGCTCTTATCCCATTTTAATCCCCTTGTTTAGAAAACTATTACATGTTTGTGTTGAATTAATTTTGTGAAATATATTAAAATAATGTGGATTGGTACTAATTTATTATTAGGTCAATTATATTTTGGTTAATCAATTAATTAAGCAATTAAGTTTATATATAAACCAGGAATGGATTGAGTCCAAGTTAATTGTGGGTAATCAGTGATAAGTTGGATTACCCACAAGCCCATTGGTTAGAGACCTTAACCTGCAGTCCAAATTTTGTCAATAATTATCCTGTCGTATTACTGACTGAAAGGTAAGAGGATTATTCCATAAGCATATTCAATTTTAAATATGAGCAGTTTTGAGGGAAGTTATTGTTTTCTTTTAAAATAATTTGAATATTTTATTTATTAAATAAATATATGTATCTGAACAATAAATAATTTCCCTATATTTTTGAAGACTTATCAAAATGTATTTTTGGCTTATCAAATATTTCTCTATCTCTCTGAGAACTTTTTGACTTTTATGTATGAAAGGCTTGGACAAAGTAGGTTACTAGCTTTACTGCAAAAATTTATGACTATAATGAATCTACATTCTAGATAAGTTTTATTTGTCATTAATTATTTATTTATGTTCATTTTAATCTCCCAAAATTTTTCAACAATTGGTATCAGAGCCCTATGCTCTATAAATTTTCTATCATATTTTCTATATGTGCCTTAATCTGAATTTTGTTTTGCTTTATCAGTCCAAATATGTATGTAAAATATGGCTAAACTTAGATCATTTTTTGAGTAAAATATCTCACTCATGTAGTTTCCATTTGCTGTTATTATGTATGATCATGTGACTTTATTAATAACTAAGATGCATTATTGAATTTTGTTAAATTTTGGCTATAATTTTTTCCTAATTTGCTGTGCCTGTGGTTGAGTTGGAATGTAAGGCACTAATTGATGATTAAACATATGAATATGTAGTTAACCGTTAAAATATGTTGGCATTTAACTACCTGTGTTTGGAGATTCGTGAAAGTTTTGATTTTCGAGAGAAACATGTTTTCAAGAATTGATTTTAAAACAATCAGTTTTATGTTATGTTATATAAGAAGTGTTATAAGTGAATTATTTTCGTGTGGGTGTTGTATGATAAATTAACTCTTTGTTGTCAAGTAATTAAAATGTATAGAAATACATTAATTTAAATGGACCATTTGGAAATAAGTTGCAATAGAAATTTTGATGTTATACAGGGCTATTAGCTAATAAGAAATTTTGGGCATTTTATGGGCAAAATCAAATTTTGACTTGCGCCGGTCATATGAACCTGAAATCTTCACAGTTATACTCCATGTGCCCGGTTAGATTTTTTGGTGTTTTTTTTAGAAATTTTTTAAGCCTTGGAAATTAGAGTTTTAAAATTTTTATAAAGATTTAGGGCCTTAAAACAGTATGTAACTGAGGTGTTTTGATTCGAGAAATTTTTTGTATTGACTAGACATAGTGAGAAACATAATATTGAGTTCACTATCCCAGATATCTGAATAAATTAAAATGAATTTATTTTGCATAATTAGTTAATTTCATTCTTTTTTTGTATTGTGAATTAATCAATGAATAATAAAGACACTCAACCTAGTGGCTGAGTGTCCACCTATCGTGGGCCCAGTCATGATGGTATCAAGTTTGAGGCCATCTTATTAAATTAATTATGATTTATGACACATAATTATTAGTATATGCCCTTAAATAATTATTAAGGATAAAATTAGTCACTAAGTAAGGTTTAGAGAGTTTTATTTATATTAAAAATGGACATGTCCCAACTCGATAGCTAATGTAGCTAAATTGTTCACCCACAATAATTAATGTTACTCATGATAAATGAGTATGTTGCCTAAAATCTTTTAAACAATTAGGACAATAATTTTCATAACAAAATTCATTAAATCCACATAGGAATTGGTTTCAAAATTAAATTCAACATTATACTGAATTTATAAAGGCATAACTTTTAGCATAAATAAAATTTTCTGGCTTATAATATCATTACAGAAAGTTCATTAGGAGCCTTATACCTAAATAAATTGTTGAATACGATTCAATCCAGTTTCAAGCCCAAATTCTATCGTCTTCATTGACTTTGAGATCTTTAAATTCAATAAACTTGTTTTGGCCTTTATATAAGAGACTATCGATGATTGTTTAAAGCCAAAATTAGCTTTAAGAGTGGTAATGATTTAAAGCAAAAAATATTGTCTGTTTAGATATTTTTTAATTAGAAATTAAAAGCATGATTAGTTTTATATTTTTAAAAGTCAATCATGCATAATTTGAAACAATATGAAATCTAAAGTATTGGTTTTTCCTTACTTTTAGGCATGATTAAGTGATTTCACTTACCAATAAGATCACTTGGGCTATTAACATCTTACAATTATAAGTTCACCTATCATGGGACCAATTATAAAGGTGTTTTATTAGTTTGATTAGGTATTTATTTCTATTAATTTTTGCAGGATAAATTGTGTTGGCAGTGGATACACCTTATCGGTGTAACACTGACAATGTAATTTGTTTTTTTGTAGAAGAGATAATTAAATTGATATCTTAATACATCTTATACTTTATCAGTATAGATATGTTTGAGACACTTTGATTGTATAACTTTTTTTTTTTTAATGAATAATGACTTTTTCTTGGTTTATTTAATCCAGAACCCTTAAGTAGGATTATGATAAATAATCTTATTAATATAGTTGAATGAGTTAAGCCTTTTAGAGGAAACTATTTTATAATTATGTGCAAACACATAATACATGTTTTCTAATTTTGTTATTGTTAACAGTAACTATTAACAGTAAAAACTCTTAGCATGACAAACTATAATAATTCGATAAAGTCTCTAAAATTTGTTTTCGCAACTACACTGATAACCCTTGGCCTTGGGGTGGATACACTTATTACATTTAACAACAATTCCACTATTTTTAGAGAACCCTTATGGAGTTGTGATGCCACCTAAATTAGAATGTGTGTGTGAATGTGAGAAGGCATAAATATGAACAACAATGGAACATGTGAGGGCCACTCTAAAGACAGATTAAGCAACTTGTTGAGGCTAGAGTAAAACCATCCTTGGAGTGAAAGGAAGTTTGATTGCATTAGTAATATAAGACTGTAATCTTAAACTTTTATTTTGTATATTATTTAACACTATGTAATGAAGTTTACATACCATTATCAAGGAGGAATTTGAATTTCTACTTCTATATTAAACATACGTGATTATCTGGTTTTAACAAGAAAATAGAATAATTAATATCTTCCTTGATTATGTTATTGTCTTTGTTATGGCATCAGCTTTTTGGTCATATCTCCATAAAGAGATTAAGAATGGATGGTCAAACAAGGAACACTATATGACTTAGATTTTTTAGACTTTTGAATCTTAATAGGCCAAATATATACATGAGAATATTTTAGACTTGACCCATACAGATATTAGTGGACTTATAACACCTATTGCCATGAATGAATTTGTTGCATGAAACGTCAGAATCTTTGGATGTCATTTAGGCATTTAAAGTTGTCGTTTAGTTGGAATCTGATGTGTCAGACCAGTTGACAGTGGTGATATGTTGTTTAAGTCATTGTATTTAATGAGAACACTTTAATGGATAAAGTTTCATATCATCTACTGTTTGTAGCCTAATATATGCTGAGATATGCACATATTTAGACATTATTTTTTCTTGTCGGTGTCTTGACAGATATCTAAATAATTATTGATATGATAATCAAAAGGCTACAAAGACAGTTATGAAATACCTTCATGGTATAAAACATCACATGTTGACTTTTAGGAAATTTGAATAATTTAAGGTAGTAAGATATTTTGATTCAGATTATGCATCATATATTAATGATCGTGAATTTATTTTTGTTACATCTATGTGATGTTTTGGAGTTGTTTCATTTGAAAGTGTCATGTAAACACTTACAACTACTTCAACCTTTGCATGTATCTTTATGATGTTTGAAGGAGTTGTTTAAGAAGAGTCAATTGGACACTTATAGCTACCTCATATATATATAAGTGAAAAGTGTGTCACTGATTTTGTGATGGCTATTTGTCAGGAAATGTGGTTAAATGAATGAGCTTTTGTTGTGCACATATTTTAAGCATTGACCACTTTCGTTGCGATAGTGACTCTGTTATGGACTTCTCTCAAAATTACAAGAATTTTATTGCATTAAATATTTTAATTCTTAGTTCTTGTTCGTTGAAGAGAGAATATTAGTTAATCTCATACTCATATTGAACATTTGGGTGATTCGTTTACCAAAAATTTACCTATTAGAGTTTTAAAAAAAAAAAACTTACTACTCTTGGGTATTTTTTAAAAATTTTGATGTCATGGTTTAATGAGAATTTGAATTGTGTTCTTGAAAGACACTTTCATATATTTTGACATCCATAACATTTGTTTCCTTATCGAATTCAATGTTCTTAGTTGTACCAACATTTTGGATATAATTCAGAATTGAAACTTTGCCGGTATTTATAACATTGTTTTCCTTATCAGATTTGATGTTCTTAATTCATTGTTTCATTTTTGAATTGTCTCTTTATATCAGACTTACTAGTTCTCATTCTTGGTGAACATTTGCTTGTAGATCAGTTGACCAAAGGCCACCCATAGGAGCTCATATAAGTCTTGTTCAATTTTTTATGTTCCCTTGGTCTAGTGAGAGCATGACTTAAGTCGTTAAAGGATTTTTGTGATCTAATTTAACATCCTAAATATCCATTTAGTTCATATATTGACCTTACGTTATAATTATATCATTTATTTTCCTATCGGATTCAATAATATAGTGTTATAATTATATGAATATCATTCGTTTCCTTATCAGATTCAATGATATTTCAATGTTTTATTTCTAAACTCTGTATGGTTTTTTATGCATATTTTAGTTGCTTAATTTTGATTGATATTTGTTTAATTAGTTGTCTAATAATCGGTTAATACCATCAAAGTGGAAAATTGTTGAATTAATTTTGTGAAATCTATTAAAATAATGTGGATTAATATTAATTTATTATTAGGTCAATTATATTTTGGTTAATTAATTAATTAAGCAATTAAGTTTATATATATAAACCAGGAATAAATTAGTTCTGAGTTAATTATGGGTAATCAATGATAAGTTAGATTACCTATAAACCCATTGGATAGAGGCCCTAACCTGTAGCCCAAGTTTTGTCAGTAAGTATTCTATCGTATTACTGACTGAAAGGTAAGAGAATTATTTCATAAGCATACTCAATTTTAAATCTAAGTAATTCTGAGCAGTTGAGAAAAAAAAATGGGAAGTTATAGTTTTCGTTTAAAATAACTTGAATATTTTATTTATTAAATAAAGATAAGTACCTGAACAATAAATAACTTTAATATTTTTTTTTGAAGACTCAAAACGTATTTTTGGCTTATCAAATATTTTTCTTTCTCTTTGAATTCTCTAACTTTTACATACAAAAGACATGTTGCTATCTTTACTGCAAAAAATCTATGACAGTAATAAATTTACATTTTAGTTATACTTTTTTGGTCATTGATTATTTATTTGTGTACATTTTAATGTCCTAAAATTTTCCAATAGTTTGTTGATATGGGCAATCAGTGCAGGCATAAAAAATCAATAAAGTGACATGGAAAATCAATAAAATGACTTGGAACAATGTTCCTTCCAATAGAGCAGAAGAGTCAATCACTTCGAATAAAAGTTAGGGCTCCATGCTTCGTCAAGTTCTCTCCATCGTGCTTCTCTACTCATAACATAGATTTGGATCCTAGAGTTAAAATCAGTAAAGGGAAAGCTCAAACAAGAAATTTTGCCCATTTTGTTAGTGGCTTCTGGAGAAACTTGACCGGAGGAAGATAGATTCGCGAAAGGGGAAATTGGAAGACGAAATTGCGGAAGGGAAAATCGTCGTATTAGGGTGAAAATTTCATTCATGTTATTTTAATCCTATTTGAATAATCGAGTTTTTTTTTTCATCTGTTAGTATTTTTTAAACCAGATTTCATCCTTTCTCCTTTTCATACACCCTCTCTAGCATTGAAATATAAATGAAGGCGACAATGCTGTGAAGGTACAATCCAATTAGGTTTGAATTTGATAATATTAATGGTGGTTGTGTTATAATTGAAACCTAGTGCTTATAGTTATAGCAGTAACTGAAATATGGAATTGCATGGTTGCTTTAGCTATATTATAAGGAGAAGTTTATTGTGCGGAGTTATGAAGTTGGGATTACTAAGACAGCCACTATTGAGACCATTGCCCATTTTTTGCAAGTTTCACTTTATTTTCTTTGTTTATTTCGCAATGCAATTTCATTATTTGCTCTAATTATATATAAACATTATTTTCTTCAAGGAATATTAATGTACTAATAATTGTGATTATCTCTCCCTTCATTGCATTTCTCTTGAGCTATTAATTACCTTCACTAATTTATTAAGAAGTTTGTGAATTTTTAGCAAGTGGGTTGATTTATCAACTCATCCTTAAGACTCCATAGTTTTTGTACTAGCATGAATGTTTGTTCAAGATTTTTCTTTTCAGTAATTTATGTCTATATTAGGTTAAATTTCTTGCACTGTTACTGCAATTTTACTGCTTCCTAAACATAGAAACTTCAACGGTTCAACCTATTGAACCATGAAGTCTGAATTTAAAGTTTGCCTGCATACCATTATTTACAAATTATGTCTGTGCTCAGTTTTATTATTGCAGGCGTTCGTTGTTTGCTTATAAAAATAGTTGCCAACTAATGATAATATGTGAGGTAGCTTCGATATTGTTTTGAGCGAACATATAGTTTGTAGTTATATTTAATTTATTAAATTATTTAAACTATTGAAGCCATACATAAATGGAGGAACTGACCTCACCTGCTATAGATATTTTTGTTTCTTAATGTGTTACTATTAACATCTTTTGTGACTTTTTGATATGGGAGGTTGGATGTAATCGTGATTAGAGTGTTCAATTTTCAAGAGATGGTTTTGCAATGATCCTTACCATGAGGAAGTTGCACCTTATATGGGAGTCGCTCACATGCACATCGAAGTTTACAAATACCCTTAATGAAGTGTCCTGTATTACGTGTATGTTTTAACATTTAAAGAATATGAGATTGTAATCTCCTTATTGTAATATCCTTGTTTTATGTAGCTATAATATCTTTGCTTTAATGTGCAATAAAATGTTCAGGGAACTATTACGTGGTTGTAACGTCCCTTTTGTAATGTGCAATGAATGTAAAAGTGTTTAATTTAGTTTATGTGCAATAAGCTATGTAGGATTGATGTTGAAGGAAATGAGATCTGAAGAGGTTTCCTGCTAAATATCTCAGCATCATAATATTTTAGAAGAGTTTTCCAATTCTATGAAAACAAATATTTAAGAAACTCTTGTGCAGTTGAAGATACCTTGTTAGAATCATCAACAACCAATTCAAATAAGCACCGCTGCATAATTAGCAAAATGAACATAAAAAAGAAAGAAAAAAACTAAAGAAGAGACTACATAAGGATAAATATCCTTCGAATGCCAATAAAGGTGATTAAACAAACCACATTGCAGTGAATTTTGGCAAAATTCTACTTTTTTATCTTTAAAAAAAAGGAATGACCAAAATGGTGGAGACATCATAATTTCGTCAGATGAAGATTGCTCCAAAATTCTTCCTTTTAGTATATCATTTATTATGTAAAAGAAGATATTGTATTAAGAGGCAAATAAAAAAAAAGTATAGAACATTGATGGATCACTTGAGAAATCCTTAAACCAGGAAAAATAAATAAATAATATTCAATAAAAACAAAATTAAATACCAATATGGTATTTTCAATAATATAATGCCATTTTGTACAGAGAAATCTTAAAAAGCAGAAATGATATCTAAGTCTCCTGGATCAGAAGAGAAAACAACGAGGAAGCTCATAACTTGGCAAAAGTTTCTGTACCTTGGAAAATTTGAGTATTAAGGTTTGCATATATTAGGAATCAAAGCACCCTAATGCAAAGAATGTAGGAGCTTTACCTTAGTTGAACAAATTTAACTCAGAAGTGTGTGTGGATAACCCCTTATTATAAGCTAATTCATAACTTACCATATGGGTACTGTTACACTTTCATGTCTTTTAACTAAAATAATATAGCTAATAGAGTTCTAATACTAAATTCATAGGCAATCTAATAAGACAACAGTAAGTATAAGCTCAATAATTCAAATAAGAAATGAATTCAATCACTCCAAAGTGGCAGCGGCATAGAAACAGCCTATCATACATCTAATACAAATGTTCAACACTATAATTACTTTATTCCTACTGCTACCTTTCCCAACACATACCCAAAGGTGTAATATGGATTTATAACTTTAAGCGATTTACTAATATTTAGCATTACCTATCAATCAGAATTTTCTTTATTTCTCTTGTTACTATGCAATTGCTCACTTTTACTAAGATAGAGCAACATCAAAGCATGCTAAAGTAATAAAGTAAAAAACATGGTAGCTTTCTATGACAGCAAATGAGTTCCCTTTGCTGTGCTTTAACTTTTGTGTTTTGACTTTTATTCATTGAAGAAGGGAGATTTACCTTCCCAAAGCAACATGTAGAAAGAGTGTTCGTCCAACTTTAGATTAGCTTATTCACTCAACTTCTGAGTCAAATATGTGTGTTTCAATGCTTAATTGCATTGGGTTTAACACTAGAATTTCAAGGGCCAGAATTAACTAAACTCATAACCATTTTTTTTAAAAAATACTCAGCCAGGGGTTAAACCAATTCATAGTAGAACCCAAATGCAAAAACAAGAAAACCAAAGAGGAAATCAAACCATGCTTGTATAGTTATACAAATTTAAGGCTTCTAACCAGAAATTAATGCTAGCAACAGTCTCAGCTATAACGAAGAATATAAGCTATCAAATCTCTTCGCCATAAACGGAGTTGAGGAAATCAAATCGGGCATTTAAGTAAACAACTATCTCAACCAAAGAAAACATAAAAAGAGAATCAAACACTTACCTTTAAGAGGCACACAAGAAATCATTCGGCCAACCACCTTCTACGATTTCACCTTCCGATCTTACAAATTGGCCATCTTCTGCGATTTGCAGAGGTGTTTGAAAGACCCTAGCCCCCTTTTTTTATTGCTGTTTAGGCAACGGAGATGGCCAGAAAAAAAATTCCAAGTTGGCTTTTAATATGGCACGTCATCAATAAACGTGCCACATCATCTGGTTTCTCACGGTCATGTAAAGGAGGGATGACTTTGGGAAACATCTGATTCATTAGGGGAGTGATTTGAGAATAAAAGGGACTGGAGGACCAAATTGAGAATTGGCCTATGAGTGGAGGACCAAAATAAGATTTTTGTCATAACTATACAAATTAAGTAAAATACATTTGAAATCTTGGGCCACAAATGAGTTAGATGGAATCAGAGATTAAAACAACGATGACCTAAGACCAAACAAATTAAAAGTTCATTCAAGGGGGCCAAACAATTAGTGAACGGCAATCTAGAGTATAGCAAAAATATTGATTGGCCTAACAAATAATGCTTGGAGTTGCTTTAAGTTTCATGATAAGACCCATAATATTATTATTAATTAATAGATTTTCACGTCAAAGAAGTCTTTTTGAAAAATTTTTTTTATAAATTTAAAGAGTTCTATCCCTTAATAGACTAACGTTTTAGATGAGTCTCCTACAAAAATTTGTGCTCTATCAAATGGTATCAAAGATAACAAAGAAGGTTACCTATAGAGTGTTTTAACTAGTGAATGATTGATTGTCTTTTGGGTGGATTCCACTTTTGCTCCATCATTAGCCTTGTATAGCTTGGGATGGGAAAGTTCTTACGCATAAAAAAATAAGCCCTGAACCACAATCTGCCCAAAAGTTTGAGAAAAGCATTCTTCCATTGATTTGCACGTGCAACGCACTGTTGACATTATTAATATTTAAAACATTAGCTGACAGTATATTGTTGTTTTGTTGCTGAGAAGCTTTGTCTTCATCTTCTAACTAATCCTCTAATTCACTGCAGAAGACATTAAACGATGAGCAGCCATTGTTGCTTTCTGTGTGCACCAACATATCAGGTTCAATGTCAATAGATTAAATTCAAACTAGGGTTCATTATGTCCTTGCACATGACAGATCCAACCAATTTGACAATTTACATAATGTTGCTGAAAAGAGTTCTGATTTCCCCCATACTTACGGTTGTTAAAATTCTGTCTCTCATTGATTGCCAGATCATATCCCCAATGTTGATGTTTAACATAATACTTTAGAGGAATTTGAGGATCATCTTGGTCCATATTATTGGAGGAGTTGGATGAGTATAAATTAGAATTGGCACTAATGAAGTTCCTTATTGGTATTTGAGTTTGCTAATCCTATGCCAAATTATCCTTTAACTTCCATGCAGCATGTAATGCAACGTTTAACCCAATGTGCAAGTTAAGATAGATTTAGGATTTGAATTTAAGAGAGACAAAAGTTATGTGATCAAAAATTTAAATATAATGAAGGCAAATTTTTATAAGTCAATAGAAGCGATTTCTAATAAATTAAAGAAGTAAATCAAAAATATAAAATAGAATTACATATAAAATTTGAAAATTTTAAGATCCATGAGGGCCACCACCCCTTGAACCTCTCTTAGATCTATCCCTATGTGCAGCAAGTATGATTCTGCCATCAATAGAGTCCCAATCAAGCAAGTTTGCCAGTAATTTCTAAAATTTTGCTAGTAATTTTTAGAATTTTATAATTTTCTAAAAGGTGATGAATTAATGTAACATTTTTCAATAAGTAAAGAATTATTTTTATCATTCTTTTGTAGATAATTATACTCAAAATAATAGTTTACTGTAGTTAAGGATGTACATTGTGTTGAATAGATGGGCTTGACGCTGGAATGTTTATTCTCTTAAACATACCATTCGATGTGGGATATTAAAATCACCTATGAAAGGAAAGAATATTGATTAATACAAAAATAAACCTGAAGATATTCTTGCTGTACAAAACTGATAATTTGTCATGGCCATAAGCGCATTCTATCTTAATATTTTACATAAATGATTGAGCTTCATATCAAGACTGTTTTGTTTATATAGCTATGTTGACTCCTGAGCTATCCAAAAAATTTGATGACACTATTTTCGTTAGGTAATGAGTTACTGTTTAATCTTTTTCTCTTACTTTGTTCCAATTATTATAATGCCTACAAATTTGAGAATAGAATTAATTGTGGACGAAGAAATAGAGATCTTGTTTGTAATAGCTATATCTTTTGAATATTTGACCATCTATGATAGGTTAACTCATAATCCAATAATCAAACCTATCAAATTAGTTTGTTTGATTAATTAATTCACATTTTAGTTAATTAATTCATATGAATTTAGACCAATGAGGTGTTAGTTCAAAGTAAAAAATCTGATGTAAAAATGAATGGGAGTTTTTTAAGGGAGAAAACACAAAAAGCACTACAAGAAAACATAAAATTAGGGATAGAATTTAGATGCAAAAATATTTTTGTGTCTAATCTATTTCAAATGTGAACCCAAATATGTGTTAAATGTTTTATTTAACTTTTATATTTTAAAAAATAAATTTGGGATGAATTTTTTAAACAAATTTTTTCATGTAAAATTATTCGCCCCCAATCCCAGCCAAAATACATGCCTAAAACCATTTTGTCAAATTTTATTTTTTTAAATGATTTGAGATGGAATTTAGGGACAAATTTTTCTTTATCTAAATTCTAAACATAATTCCGTGTCAAATACATGTCAAAATAAGATTATGTTGTCCTATAATAAGCTACCAAAGTTAGGGATGAATTTTTGAAAGGGAAAAATACGTCTTTAATACTTTTTATTTTTTTAACAATAAATAAATAAATATTTCAACATTGAATATTATATTTTATAATATTCTATTTTTATAAAGGATTAAGTAATATAATTTGAAAGTTCTTTTTACATTATAAAATAAAATGAGAATTAATGGTATAATTTTTTTTTAACTTTATATTTGAATTTAATGTATGTTATAAAAATATATTTTAATTGAGTTGATTAAGAAGAATGATTGCTTATATAGATTTATGTAATTTTGATATAATCATACTTAAATGTCTGTGCACATATATATATATATATATATATGTATGTATATTTATTAAGATGGTAGGTTGAAGTTATTTCTTCATTTTAAAATTAATTATTTATTAATAGTAATTACAAAAATTAACTAATTGTACATATTGTACATGTATTGTGTGACCTTAATGAAACAATTTAAAAAATAAAATAAAGGAAGAAAAGTAAAATATTTACAAATGTAAACTTGACCTAAGATTAAAGCTTTAAGATCTACGTACTTTGTTATGATCAAAGTCTACATAATTTGGCCTAAGAATACGTGGCAATTGGTTGATGATTTTTTATTTTTGTGAAAAGAATAGGAGAGTCGAAATTAAACAGGTTTTTTTTGTTTGTAAATAAAACGAGATTGAGATATGGTTTGTGTGTTTTAATTAAGATATCAATTTAATATCACTTCCTTGCCCTTTTCAATTTTTTTGGATTTTTATTTTAGTTCTAAAAGTGGAATTATAATGAAAAAAAAAGTATTTTAAGGATTTTTTCAATTTTATAAATAACGGGCAACATAAATCATTTTTTGTTTATTTTAGAATTGTCTCACCTTTCTTATTTAAAAAAAAATAGAGAAAAATATAGTGACTTTCAATACTTAGAGAGATTAAGAATTTCATACGGTTTCTATTAGTTAATTTTCAAATATCTGAGGAGATCAACGATCTCACATGACAAATTTGAAATGTAGAATAAATTACTTTTTATTTTTGGGTTTTTCAAAGTTAGAATTTATTTTGAAATTGAAGTGAAATTATGATAGAAAAAAAACATTTTTAGGATTTTTGTATTTATGTTTTTTTTTGGATTTTTGGATTTATATTTTTAGATTTTTTTAAATGCATTTTTTTTATCTAAAATTCATAAAGGAGTGAAACTATTATGGCAAAGGCTCATTATACGATTTTTTGAAATTTTTTCAGATTTTTTTTTTGAAATTAGAATTTATATTTTGAAATTATAATGGAAGTATGTTTTTGTGATTTTGAATTTGTGTATTTAAGTTCTTTGAAGTTAGAATTTATTTGAAATTGAAATGAAGTTATAATGGAATTTTTTTTTTCCAAATTTTTGAATATATATATTTTTTATTTTTGAAATTAGAAATTTTTGTTTTACTTTCTAAAAAGAAATGAAATTATTAAGAACAAAAGTTATTGGAGCTTTTGCATTTATACATTTTTCTTTAGGATTTTGTTCATTCAAGAGAAAAAAGGTAGTACTGAAAAACAAAAACAAAAGACAAAACTTAATAATTCAATCATAAAGCATAAAAATTAATGCTACAAGTTAAAGAAATCACACTTTTCCATTAAAAGTGACGTGGATACCATGAATGAGTATTAAGCCAAGGGGCCACATAATTGTGAAGCAAAATTTGGGCATGTGAATGGCATTATTCTTCTTTCATTTTTATTAAATCAACTCCGTTGTTTATACTCTTGCATTTCATTACATCGAAGGGATAAATTCTAATTCATTAAAAATAAGAACTAATATGAGTCAAGTGGCTAATCAACATTATTGCAATTATATCATGTCAAAACATATACTCATAATAGGACCCCGTCACATAGCATGCAACAAGTGAAAGAAAACAAAATTTAATAACCATATTTACTTTATTGGCTCTTAATTATTTGTTGTATTTATTATTTTTATATTAATATTTAGTATTTATAATAACATGATTAATTTTTAAATAACTAAATTATAGAATATTAAGGTATATATATTAAATAAATTTTTGTAACTTAATTTTGTTAAAAAAAAATCTAATTTTAAGTGTATTCTAAATCTTTGTATATATTTGTATCACATATGAAAATCTTCATATATATAATATATATATATTTGTTTCTTAATCCTTGTTATCTATCTTCGGCTGTTAATTTATATTTTCTATATAATATCTCCTAATTTTTATTATCTATCTTCAGCTATTAATGTACACTTTCTATATAATATCTCCTTATTTTTCATATGAACTTCACTACTTGAAATTATGTGGATGTATTATGGTCCTCCACTATTATACTTTGATAATTTGGTCTTTATAAATAATTATGATAAATCAATTTTTAAAAAATTTTATTTTATGTAAAATTAGTCATTTATTAATACAGATGAAAAGATTAATTTTATATAAATTTAAATTTATAAAAATTTTTTTGTACAAATTTAAATTTTGTAAAGAATCAAAATATCATAAAGTGCAAAAGTGATAAACCAATTGTATACTATACTCTATTAAATATACATCTAACTGTCTTATATTATTAAACTTTATAATATATGAAAATTTAATTAACTACAATTTTTATTGATTTTAAAGTTTAAGTAAAATCAATATGTTTCATAGAAAATCTGATTCTTCATATTAACAATTTTTAATAATATTGATGTTGAAATAACTTATTTAAACTTTCATATAAAAATTTGTTGTAAATTAATTTTTTTAAAAATTATAATCATATAATTGAAACAAATATTTTAATATTTTCTCCAAAATTTTTCACTTTTGACTTTTGTAAAACTTTTCACTTCCTCCTACCTAATCCTATTCTCCCTCCCATTATTCATTTTCACTCCCCCCCATCTTTGTTTTCGCACTTCGAAATAAAATTGTCATCCTTCTCATTCTGACTCTCTCCCTCACTTTCCTTGCAAGCTCATTTCTTCCAACATCTTCACTTTCTCCTTTTGCCCTAAATTTTGATGATAGCACCTGCGACCATCCATATCCCCACTGTCTCGTCGCCGGCCAGGAAGTCCCGTGTCAAGGATTTTCATCAAGCTCGTTAACTGTAGCCACCTCATCACTGCAAACCCTAACTCCGCTCCACCCAATCCCACTCTCAATAATCTCTTTGCACATGATTTGTGTGCAAGGTTCATGTCGCTATTTGACTTTTCTCTTTTGATTTGGGTATATGATTTGCTATTGTTTCTGATGTTGCTTTGCCGAAATGTAGTGGCTATGCAGAAATGTTCTTTTTTTTTTTTTTTTTACTCTGTTCGTGGCTCTGTTGTACTATTGCTTAGGTGGGAATTGTGAACTCAAAAATTGGTTTCACATCTCTTAATTGTCCCCTTTTGTGACTATCTTAAGATGCTTTAGCTTTATGAACAATATTAGTATTGGGTTTGCAATGATTTTGGGTATTGAAGCAGATTTAGGAAGAACCCAACTTCAGTTGATTAAAAAAACGACATAAAAGCTTTCTTGACAACGCTTAGGTAATACCATATATATTTTATTATTTCTAGCCCACTTTATACACATTTCATTCCCTTATTTTGCTCTATCATTGACATGGGTTATATTCTTTCCATTTTATATATAAACCCAGAGAATCATGATCAGAAGCTGTTTGATAAGTTTGATGAGCATATGGAAATGTATTAAGAAAGAAAAGGGTGCTTTAATAAAGTGTATGCAACTGGGTTATATTTTGGCCCACTTTATATACATCATTATCACAAGGTCATACTTGTTGCGTTAATTTAATAAAGCCTATGCAAAATTGTGATGGCATTCTCCTTTATAGCATATAGATAGGTGGGTTACATGTCTCTCTATTTTGTCTTCTTTCCACCTTATGGTTTATGAAAAGGATATCACCCTAATATATATATATATATATATATATATATATATATATATATATATATATATATATTCCTTCCCTTATTTTTCTACTAATATTTTAATTATTATCTATGATTCTAACTTAATTGAAATTTACTAAAAAATGCTAAACTAACATTAACTAACTCATAACAAATATTTTTGAGTTAATAAATTATTTTAAATGAATTCTTTTCTAAATTTTAAATAACCAACAAATGGTAAAACTAATTTACTTGGCTAAATTTCCTTTATGACTAAATATTCCTGAAATATTATAATAGTTGGTTGATTAAACCCAAAATTCCTTATCTTGTGGTTTAATTATATTTTTCTTAGTTCTAAACGTGATTAAAATTGCTTCTTAACTAAAATTGTAGGAATAACCATTTGGAGTGACTTTTATGGTTTCCACTATGGGATTTTATTTATATTGTCATGCTTGATGCATTTCTTGAAAAGTGAATTCATTGATATGGTTGTCTATATGTTACTTTCTTCCATTAAACTTTACCAATACTTGTTTCCATCGATATATAACTAAATGATCTTTGTTGGGTTGCTTATCTATATATGGACTAGATGTCATGCTTTTATTGATTAAAGAGTATACATATACTTGGGTTACATTAGTCATATTCGATATACTTCTCCTCATGCAAAGTAAGCATGAGCTTGAGAATTAGATAGCACCACTACCAAGCTTGTTATTTGACAAACTAATTGCATTTGTTGTTATTTTTACAATGGATTATGGAGCAGTGAGAGAAGTATTATTACATCATTGACGTAGGAGAAGCTAATAATAGTAGCCTCTGTATTACTAAAGTTTATATGAAGAGCAATTGGAATATGCTTCTTGGTTGGGCAAAGTTTAATTGTTTGTGTGAATTTGTTTTTGTGTGAAGTATTTATCACTTGTGAGATACTAGTGTTAGATGTTTTGATTTTGTATTAGTCTCATGAAAAATCTGTATTAAATATTGCATTGATTTTGTAGAATTTATCATTGGCACTCGAAGTAGATGAATAATTTTTGTTATTTAAAAGTCTAAAAAGGTGCAAAGCCTACCAGACAGATTCTTTCTCCTTTTATGTAGCTCACTCTTTAGCAACAATGACAGATTTTCATTTTAGTGAAAAATGACAAGTTTTTATCATTTTTTTAACATTATTCTTTCATTCCTCTACTAATCTTTCTATTTTGGTCATGGTAGTGACTGTTTTGTTTTCTTCATCTTCTTTTTTTTTCCCCCTTTGTTGTTCATTTAGAGGACTTTGTTATTTTGATAATTACATTAGGATTTGCTTGATATTTATATTATTTTGGATTTTATTGTGGATTAGTTTTATGTACTTTATATTATGACTACTTTATCTACTGTGTTATTTGTATTCAAGTGTGCAAATGTCCTATAACAATATAACGTGAAATAGGACTGTGACATTTAGAGATGAATTAATGATGAAAAAATTCTCAAATTGCAAATTAGGAACGGATTATGGATAGATAAGGGATAGACATATTTTATGATTGTAAAATAGGGGTGAATTAGAGATGGACATATTTCCACGTTGTAAATAAGGATAGATTAGGAATGGAATGTGAATGAAATTTAGGGATGGATTAGTAATTCCTTCCCAAATTGGGATTGAATTTTCAGAGAGAATTGTTTGTCCCAATCTGGGACGATTATTTGAGAGAGAATAATTATGTCACAATTTGAGACAGAATTAGGAATGAAATATTCTGTCACATTTTGGGACAGATATTTGTGACAAAATATTTCTTCACAAAATTCAATCCTAAATTAGGAGAAATTTGAGACAAAATTTTAGTGTCTAGACAGGATTACTATATTCCTCATTTAGGAACGAAAGTTTTGTTTGGGATCGATTTTATTGTTTGTTCTTAATGATTTGCAACTTCAATTTTTGGGACAAATATTTTTCCGTCCTACAATCCATTTCAAATAAATTAAGGATGGATTTTTGCACAATTAGAGACAGATTTTTTTTTGTTCTTAATTAGTGTTTTTCATGTAAGTGAAGAGAGAAACTATTCTCCTCTTATGAGTACACAGAATAAATACTATATCTTTTTTTTTTTTTTTGATATTTTTTGCTGTAAGATCAAAGTGTGTCATAATTCCAGCCCAAAAATTGTCAAACCAATATGGTTAATAATTTCAATATTTCGCTATAATGATAAAAAACATCTTCATTATAAATCAAGGAGACGTGAAATTGATACATGTATTGAAACTTACCATGATTTGGAGAGAAGGGTTTTTCAATTATCTAAATGCATACCAAAAACAATGACGAAGATTACTAGAAATAAAAAACAACAGAGCCTTTCGTAAAAAAAAAACCAACGGAGGTGTACAGAACTTGAATGAACAAATTTTCCATTTTAAAATTTCGAAAAACATGATCAAGTGAATAGAAAGCAAAGAAGGAAGTGAACTAACCAAAAAGCACACCAAGATTAATGGAAAAACATGCAACTAGTTTTTTTGGTAGTCTCATACTCTAACTTTTTTCACAATGTTAAACCCCAAATAAAAAGAGCGAAGACCAAATTCAAAGTTGAGACAAAGTTCTTAACTAGAAAATCATTACATAAATAAACAATAAACCATCATCATTCTGTAATTTGTGATCAATTTCATTACAAAATGTTCTTTTCATCAATTAATGGTGCTATTCATTTTCAATTTGGATCCCTTTGTATTTTGACGGGAATATGAGATTATGTTTGATTATGTTAGACCGTTGAATAAAAATTTAATGGTTTAAATTTATATTAAATTAATATTAATTATATGTAGTAATATGTTTTATTTATAAATTTAAATTATTAAATTTTTATTCAATGGTTTACTTTAATCAAATATGACATTATGTTTTCATTCGAAGGGATCCAAATTGATTATTTCAAACAAGTGAGCATAATTTCACTTATTCTCCTATCTGCTAATGATATTGAATTTTTAGTGAATCATTCGAAATTGCAACTGAACATATAGAGAAATAATGGACCAATAAATAAATTTGAATAGCAATATTCCCTCACTAATCCATTTGAATTCAGTAAAGAAAATCATAGTAGCATAAGTACCAAAATTATTATTCTAGAAGGTCATGTAACTATGATCGATCCCAGTGTTGTATCCCAGTGCTGTCATATACTATGATCCCAGCCTTTCATTGCAAGTGTAACTACATGAATTTGGATCACGCCTTTGAGGCTACTGGAGGTCTTCTGGTAAACCATTTGGACCATTGAATCAAATTTAATGGTCCAAAGTGGTTCGAAATTTTTTTTTTATTTTAATAAAACTGATTTTTATAAAAAAAAAATTATGATAGTATATAAAAATTTATTAATAAATCTATCATATATTTTTTTAAAAATTAATTTTTATTAAAATAAAAAATTTTGAACTACTTTGGACCATTAAATTTGACTCAATGGTCTATGTAATTTATTAAAGAACCTCTGGTAACTATAAAAGTATAGAACCTATATTCAAAATTAGATTAGGGTCCAAAAATAATACTGACCCATCGCTTTCACTATCTTCTCATATTGGTGAACAATCTCATATTGATTCTTCACAAAGATGTGAACATCCTTCTAAGACTCCGAGAATTAGAGTCTCGTATATTTGTACAACGTGAGAATAATGTATGCAATAATTATTGTAATATTGAAATATATGTTTGCTTAACCTATGAGGTTTAATATTTATAGTTAGAAACAAAGTTCAGACAATTTAGACTACTATTTAGGATAGAAAGACAAATTCAAGGAGAAATTTCAATCTTGACCAAATAAGTCTACAAAGCAAAAAAAAAATTCTCGTAAAAAACTGTATGAAGAAGGATGTCCCACCAAACATCCTTTCTAAATTTATATAGACTTTTGAACTTAACTTTATTTTAGTAGACCACTTTTTTTTATTCTATTTCATCCAAAAATGATTTTTCAATATTTACATTCAAAAAATTTTGGTCACAATTAACTCCTAAATAAATAAGTTTTTAACATCATTTTAGAACTTTTCTGGTCTCTTTCTTTTTACCCGATCTACATTATGGTAAATCTCCAAAGGATTGCAAGGTGTGAGCATCCTTGAGGCATTGGTCTAGAAGTCAAGGACGAGGGTTTTTAAGTTTTAGTATTCAAGTTCAAATTTTAAAATCAGAATCTGAATAATTTATTCTCTAAATGCACCAAATTCTAAAGATAAATCTAGTCTCAGTTGACATGTGTGCTAGCTCAAAAATATCTTATTATATGACCAAAAAGAAAATAAGAGCATACACATCACTAGTCTACTTGACCGATTTATTTGGTAAATTTAGACATTTTATTAGTAGGCCGAAACCTTTGAAAAAAGTAAAAGTAAAAAAAGAAAGCTAAATAGGTCATAAATAGACTTATTTAGTATACCCAAATTTTATGCTATTACTTTGTTATATATGCACAGCATATTATTTTGTTTCATTACTTTTTTGTGACTATAATTTCATTTTATTCTTAATTTATTCCTCCTTATTATTTAAAAGACTGTAGTTTGAACCCTATCACTCAAAAAGTATTTACATTGAATTACACTAACCTCTCCTAATTTTAGCTAAATTATATATGATATTTTTCTTATTTCAAAAGTTAAACTTGTTTCCTACCCAATTTATTTTCTGTTGATAATGTTAAATTTTACGCAATATCTGTTTCTCCCAAAAATGAAATTACTTTACTATTTTTAAATTCATAATAAGAATAAAATCATAATTTCATATTGAAGCTTAATATCATTTAGTTATCCTACAGCCGTATTAAGAATTAGATCACAATGCATGTGTAAAAAGTTAACTCATTTGACAGAAAATTAATTTAACTAAATGGTTCTACGAACTTTTGAATTATAGAGACTACACTAAAATTTAAGTATAATGGTGGGGATTGATAGTATAATTTATCCTTCAATTTTTTCATGAAATGTTTGTTATTATTTAGAGTGTTCTTTTTTGTTTTTTAAAAATGAAAACAGACTTATTTACGTTTGTGATTCTGGCCTTCCTCCACAATGACTGTAGGTTCTACCCAGATTTTTTTCTGATCACTCTAGGCTCTACTCAGATTTACTAAAGCTAAAAGATATATCAACAAAAATTTTATTTTGGTCCCTCACTCATTTTCTTATTTCAATTTTGGTTCCCACTCATTCAAAAATTTAAATTGATCTCTCAGTGAGTTAAGTGTGATGTATTTTGATTCTTCTATCATCTCACACTCGAACAAAAAGTATTTGACATGTTAATTGCCGAGTTACTAGAATTCACACTTCACCCCACTAAGTTGCCACGTCACTTTTCATTCTACTTCATTCTCTCTCCTCTCTATTTTCTCATCTTCTTCCTCCCCTTCCTATTCTGGAATTTCCGCAAAACCTCCCCTTTCATTTTCTGGCCTCTCAAAAATAGACAATACAATTAACGCAGGAAAACAACACAAAAAACGTATTCTTCGTTAACAAATCTAGGATGCAGCTTCCATTTCATTTCCCATTTCATTTCTAAGCATATTTGACTCACTCTATTTAATTCCTCAAAAATAAATCAGGCCTACCCACCATAAATTCTCTTCTATTCAAGCTTCTTTTCTTTCCTTACTTCCATGTTCCTTTCCATAAAATCTATATATACCCCTGTTCATTTCCTTCTTTATACTTCTCAAATCATAATTAAATCTTTGAATTCTTCAACTTCCTTTCTCTCTAACCTCTGTACAGGAAAAGAAAACGACAATCCATACAAGTTAGGTTAGTTTGAAGCAAAAAGAAGCAAAGAGTCTTTTGGGTTAAGTTAACCAGAAAGGAAAAAAAAAAGTAAAAAAATTTGTGATTGTGATTCTGAATAATGCTTTTCCGTTTAGTGCTAAAAGGCACATTTGCGTGGACGATAAGCTCATTTTAAAAGTTATTTTGTTTTATTGGGTGTGAATAATAGTTAGATAATTAAATTTGTTTAGGCGTGAATTAACAAATATTTAAAATTTAATTTATGAAAGAAGTTATTTAAACAATCATATTAATTATGTGTTGTTAAGATTAAAAGAAAAAAAATTATGAAAAAAATTTGATAATAAACACTTAAAAATTTTGTGTTAATATATTAAAGGTGATTTTGGTATTAATTAGAGTATTAATGATGTGTTTGGTTGGGGTCTAGAAGGGATTGTGGTTATGTGAATCGGCAACGTGTGGAGGATTTAATGCTTTTGAGGATAAGTTGAAATCTTTTACTTTGTCTGGATTTGACCATGGTGTGAGTCAGTGGGTGTGGGGAAAAAAAATTTAGTTGCTGAAAATCATTGGGGTTGCCAGAAATTGCTGCCAAAGTTCCCCATAAAAATTAAATAGTTTGCTTGGTGATTCTTCCTTTATATTTGATTTTAAATTTTATTTATACCTTATCACCTTTTCACTCTAAAGTATTTTCTAAAATATTAAATGTTTAAAAACTGTGACCTCCAATACAATTCACCCATATATATTTATTTTTTATTTTTTTAAAATTTAGTAAGGTTGCCGACCTTACTTCTCAATTGTGTTGCGACCTATTATTGGCCGCAACAAGTAAAGGTTAATCAAGAAATTTTTATTACTATAATAATATATAATATAATTAATTAATATAAGTCAAATATCTTAATACTTTTAATTATATATTGTGAATATATTTTAGAATAATAAAAATTTGAATCATGAATTCAAAAATCTAAAAGTTTTTGTAAGTTTCATTATTTAAATTAATATTTATAGAAAATATTTGTTAAGTGGGAAAATAATAAGAAAATAATATTTAAATTTCATAACATATAGTAAGATGAAAAAATTTAATTAAGAAATTAAAATATATTTTATGAATATATAATGGAAATATAATATTCATTTTGTAATTATGATTTTAAAATTGGAAATAAAAGAAAAAATTTGAATTGGGAGAAAAAGCAATAAAATGCAAGGATTGTTATAAAACTAATGAAAAGATATAAGGGAGTAATAGAGGAAATTTAGAGGAGAAATAAAAGGAACATTCTCATTAACTTATACTTTCTTCCTTAATATAATACATAAAAGTAGACCTATAGGTTACAATGAAATTAATATACATTATTATACAATATAAATTATTTAGGAAATATAAGGTATATGAACCTCAAGAACCACTCTTTATGAGGTTATGGACATCCATACAAGTTCAACAATTATAACAAGGATCAAGTTTTAAAGTCATATTAACATAACGACATGTAATTTATTTTAGTTAAAAGATAGATAATTTTATTAGAAGATTATTTTATGAAAAACTATGCAAATAAAATTTTATTTTATAGATTTTAAAAATTAAAATTTATCCATTTTTTAAAAGTGGAGATATATGGTTAATTGTTGTTACTAGATTGTCAAGACATCAGGAATTTCTAATGAATGACCATCTTAAACCAAAGTCAGTACTCATATAGATAGTCAATCGTTTTCTTAGGAAAGTGGGAAGTTGGTACACAATAAATTCATTAAATATTTGAAAAGTGTTATATATTTATTAAAAGATTATAGAAGATAAAAAAATTATACTAAATGGATCCCTCCTATAAATATAATTGACTCTTGAAAAAATATTATACGTTTATCGAGCAAAGCAATTAGAGATTTTAAAAGTTATGATCACCATTTTGTTAATGCATTAAGAAAAGCTTATTTTTTCATCTTTTATAGAAAATATTTTTTTTTCAAAACCTACTGTTGAATTATTATCATTAGTTCTTATCATAAAGAACATCTTTGTAAATGGTTATTTTGATATTTAAAAAACACTAATATATAGTCTTTTCATAAAATAAACTTATGAAATTATTTATCTTTTGACATAAGATTTATCTTTTCATTAAAATAAATTAAATTTGATCATGTTATTATGATTTTAAAAACCTTATTCTTACATTTTATTCCTTCTTCTGCCAATTTTTATTTTCTCTTTCATTTCCAATTTTAAATATATCATTACAAAATAAATATTTTATTTCCATTATATATCTATCAAGCATAATTTTATTTCTTAGTTAAATTTTTTATCTTATTATATGTTTTGAAATTTAATAGTATTTTATTAATATTTTCCCACTTCTCAAATATTTAGACTAATATAAATTTGAATTATACAAACATAAAAAATATTTGGAGTTTTTATATTCAATAATTTGAATTATACAAATATTTTATACTAATATTAATATACTCAATAATTATAATTAAATAATATTAAAATATTTAATTTAAGTTTGGTCTAACATTATAAAATTATCCAAGCTTCATACTTTATTGTTGATTTTATATTTTTATTTAGTTTATTGTTTTGTCAAACAATATATTTTAAATAAAAATAGTATATTGTTAGACAAAACAGTAAACTAAATAAAAATATAAAACCAACAATAAACTATGAAGCTTAGATAATTTTATATTGTTAGACGAAACTTAAATAATTTATATTGTACAATAATGTATATTAGTTTTATTGTAACTATATGTCTATCTTTATGGATTCAAAGCCTATAAATTGGACTACATGTAATAAGGATGAAAGTCAGAGAATACTTCACTCATTTCTCTATTATTCTCTCTTATATTTTTCATTACTTATATAACCATCTTTGCATTTTATTCATTCTTCTCCCGGTTTTAATTTTCTCTTTTCTTCATAATTTTAAATATATAATTACAAATGAATATTTTATTTTCATTATATATTTATCAAATATAATTTTATTTCTTAGTTTAATTTTTTATCTTATTATAGTTTAGAAATTTAAAGATTATTTTTATTAATTTCCCACTTCTCAAATATTTTATACTAATACAAATTTAAATAATACAAAAATACTTAGAGTTTTGAATTTATAATTTAAATTTTTATTATTCTATATTAATATTAATATATTAAATATGTATATTCCTTTATATATATATTATTTAAATATATATTATTATATTAAAAATATAAAATAAACAAAAACAAAAGGTAGGTTGCAGTACATCTGCACCCATATAGGAGGCAGTTGAGGATTGGCCGCAACCCACATAAAAATTTAAAAAAAAAAAAAAAAAAAAACGGATATGGGTAAATTTTTTTGGCGGCTTAGGTTTTCTGGTTTTTAATATTACAAAAAACGGTACACAGTAAAAAACTTATACCTTTTTGTTATTTTGGTACTCTCGAGTTTGGGATCCGAAACCCAATTTTCGAAGGGAAAGATATGAAGAACCATCATTTCGAACTTGAATTGGATTTGCGATTTTCCCCTATATTTCGCTGCAGCCTCGCCACATCAGCACCCACGCAACTTATGATTTCAAATTGGGTTCACAATCTTCATTGTTGTTGTCTTCCGCAACGGCGTCCACATCTCAGAAGTTGGTAATGAGTGGCCTCTCGTGCTTATTCTCCTCGTCGACAGTGAAGCATGCTGTTGTCGAGCTTTTCAACTAACAGAGAGGAATTGGATTCTTTGTCAGCATTAAAGGAATTGAGCAGCTCCTTCTCCTATTCGACTAGTAAATTTGCTGGGTCTTCTTGGAAAAGAAATCAAAGCCCCATTTCGATTTTCCAAGGTCCCTTTTTGTGTAATAGCAATAACGTTTCTGGGTTCGCAAGAAGTCCCCTAAAGAGGAATTGGAAGCAATATTTTGTGGAAGATGATGATGCAGTGGGTTCGAACAGGAAGGACGAGGAGAATAAAGAGGATGAGAAGGATAGTTCAACGGAAAGTGATGTGGCAGCTTAGTGGGGTGAGTGTGAATCCCAATCAGATATTAGTGTCTCACTTACCAATTAATAGGCCAAGTCAGCTTTTGTTTGACTGTTAAACGACAGAAGGACCAAAATGCATTACACTCTACTCACAAAGGGATCAATTCAGATTTTCAAATGAGGGAGGGACCAAATTAGAAATGAGAGGATGAGTGAGGGATTAAAATAATATTTTTGTCTTTATATTTTCTTTTGTGAAATTGGGTTTAAAAGAGAAAGTTAAGGAAAGATCCAAATAATATAAAAATTAGAATTAAAATGAAGTTTATCCTCAAAAAAATAATTAGTTCTAATTTTACCCTTTTATCTTTCCAAATCCTAACGGATCATTTAAAACATATATCATCAAAATTCTATTAGTTATGTTAAGTAAAGTACATGAATAACACTAACAACGTTTTAATAGATAAAGTTGATAGAATTTAAAAAAAAAAAAAACAAAATTACCCGATAAAAAGTATGGCAAGAAAACAAAAATCAAGGGATTTGGCAACTAAATGTACTTTAATCAAAGTGGGAGGTCATTTTGAATCAAGTCTTTCCAAGTGAAAAATTATGTTAAAATTTTTAATCTATAAAGAATTAAAATAAACTAAATTCAAAAGTAGAAAATTACTTTAAAATTTTCAGTTTACGGAAGAATAAAATAAAATTTAATTGAAAAATGAAAGACCCAAATAATATTTTACTAAAAGAAAACCTAGAGTAAAAGATTGTGAACTGTAAAACCATATTACTCTGGCAACATAGTCCTAAACTATCAACAAACTTGGTTTCCTATGCTATATTATTAATAATTCCTTTCTTCGACACTATTATGTCGTTTTTGTGAGGCAGGATCGAATGAATGTCTACTTTATGCCAATTACAATGATTTTACAGTGTTTGGCTAACATTTTAGAATATCAGAGCGTGGAATAATGGAACTTCCCTTTGATTTATTTCTGAAAAACACAGGATTTTATATAAATCAGCCATAGCAACATCTATTAGAAATTAATAAAAGATATCGTACATGAGGCTGTGCAATTTTTTTAATATGCTAAGAAGCCTATGGGTGGTAGATGGCAGCATAGGTGTGAGGTCGTAATAATGAAGTTTGGCAATTGGCATAATGAAGGAGCCAACATATGTGACTTTTGTATTTTGTAGAAGATTGAATGAAGTTGTGAAGTTAGAAAATTAGTTTAATGTATTAGGTATCGACCAAATTTTTTATAAATACATGATGCAATATGACCATTAAGAGGTGGAGAAAGTTGTAACTCATCTAGGGGAACTTAGTAGCAATCAATTTTTTGTTCTTCTAATTTTCTCCCTTCCTTTCCAATTTATTTTAGTTAGTCATTTTCAAAAAGATCCATTCTTAAATCTATCAACATCTAGGACTGACAAACAATAACTACAAGCGTCACTTAAACCTTTACACCACAAAACATGGCATACCTTAACTACTTCCTATTCCAGTATCAGAATATCAAAAAAATTTCGAGCAAAAATCTCAATTACTTCAAAAGAACCAAAGTTTCACGATTTTCCTTCTCTTTATGCAGGGACTTGCAATACTGTTTAATATGTCAACCCACTTTTTTTTTTTTTTTTACTTAAAACCTAATGGTTGCATGGTTATGGCAAGATAGGATTGTCCTGTGAACCCATACACCTATTCAAATGTTTGTATTTTACGAAAAACACCTTATCAGCTATACTAATTTATATTATTATTTTAGTCAATTACTTATTTATCAATTGGTTCTTAATTTGGTCTCTCACTTATTTTTGTTCTCAATTTGATTTCTTACTTAGTAGTTTACTTTTAATTTAATCCCTCACTTATTAATCTATTCTTAATTTGGTCCCTCTTATTCAATTAAGATTGAGGGACTAAATGTGTTAACTTTAAGATTAGTGAGAGATTAAATTAAAAATAAATTAATCAATTAGGGACCAAATTGAGAATAAAAATTAATAAAGAGCCAAATTGAAAATCAATTGATAAGTGAATAGCTAAAATAATGTTTTACTCCATATCAATATATCTAATTACTCTAGGAAATGGAGCTCCTAAACTTGCTTTAGCAACATTTGGTGCAGATCAATTTAATGAAGAAGATCACAAAGAAAAACATTCAAAATTAATGATATCCTCAATAGAAGTTTCTAATATTGGCTTTATTCTCTTTCTTTGCCTATTATGTCTGTCACAAACAGGTTCCTACATAAAGCTACCTTTATTTCTGCTGAGGACCAGAGCTTATTACCAGACAAAGGCCAATAACTAAACTCATGACATCTATGCCTTGTGAACAAGTTGAAGAAGTTAAATGCACTTTAAGGTTGTTGCCTATATGGTTTTGTAGTTGTACTATCTTGTCCTCCATAGTCTACATATAAATGATGTCACTATTCATCGAGCAGGATCCTGCCAGGATAGAACTTTATTAAACATTCACATACTTCCTGTTTGCATGACTATATTTAACATCAGAAGTACATCTACATTCATTATTTTATGACTTTCACTTTGTTCCACTGTATGTGAAACTGTTGAAAATAAGGCCAAAAGAATTGGGCTAGCCACTGCAATAATAACCATGATCATTATAGGCTTCTTGAAAGGAAAATACTGAACTTTTCCAGTTACAATGATAAAGAGACAAGTTCTTAGAGCATCTTTTGGTAGACTCCTTAATATGTGCTTCTAGGTATATCTCAAGCTTTTGTATATGTTGGCATAGATGGAGTTCTTTGCATCACAAACACCAGATGGATTAAGAAGCTAGGGAATGGGGTTGTCCATGTCTTCATGTGCACTTGGTAGTTATGTTGCCACCATCATGTTGACAATGATGAAGAAAATAACATCAAGTAATGGAAGACCTGGTTAGATTCCAATCAATCTATAGTCACTTAGGTTTTTTCATTTTGGTCGGCTTTGACAGCCATGAACTTCATCTTGGATATTATATAAGCTAAAAACTTACAAGGGTATAACATTGGAGAAGAGAGGTGACACAAGCAAAGTGGAAGTTGTAATTTGACATGAGAGTATGTTAGCAACCTTTTTGCAGGTTGCAACTAGAATCACTGATGGTAGAATGCAAAGCCAAGAAAAAAGTTTAAGCTAGTATGTGGGGTACCCTGGGAATGACTTATATGTTCCCTTAGTATTAAAAGCAAAAACTTACGTAACCTTTAATCATGTTAAGAAACCCATCAAAGTGGGACTCCTAAAGGATTATGAGTTTCATATTATCTAAGAGTCTTGGAGTTTATTATTGCGTAAAAATCTTACAGATATCTCTTTCCATTATCTTCTAGAGTTTATCTTGTAGTCAATACTATTTGTTTCCAAAGTATTATGAATAAAGAGGGCTGCCACAAGGTGTGCTTTTGTGAAATTCCTCCAATTCATCATATTTCTAATACATCCTAATTTTTAACATGGTATAGAGACCTAGTAGCAACATTATCCTAAATTTTATTTTAGTTTGGCTTAGAGGTGATTTTATTGTCAGATTTTCTTCCAATATTTTTAGCCTTTGTATGCATCCTATTAACAATATTCTTATGTAAAGCTTGTGTCCTATTATGATCACATCTGATCATTTTTTAGGCTTAAGAACAAAACTCTCAGTAAATATCTTTGGTGCTTCTGGATGATTGTTTTTCTCTACCCTTTCTTGTGTACTAGTGTTGTTAGGCATGTCCTTAGGTTCATTCTAGTGACCACATATCTATCTGGCATTATGCACTCTATTGTGTGCATTTATTAAGCATCATGAGTGATGTTACAGTTCAAATATTACCTCGACCCTTTCCAGATTTTTGCTGCATGCCTACCCCAAAAGGTTTTTTTGGCAGTGTGCAATTCACTTGCTACTTTTCAAGTGACCCTTCAAACTGGCATGTAACGACTTTTTTGTGTTTCACAGTTATGGTCGCTTTCAAATATGTGTTCTCTATTCTAGGTTATCTTGACACCTTTTAAGGTTACCTTCAACCCAAAAGGTCAACATGTAGCTAATAGTATTCTTAAAGTTGTTTGTGGGGAGTTCTTTTATTTGAGTTTATAGTTGTTCATTGTTATTCTTTTCTTTTAATTTGTAACAAACTAGACAAATCATCCACTTAAGGGAAGTGCTTGTGAAACCTATCAAAGTATGACTCCAAAAGAATTAGGAGTTATTATTGTTTAAAAGTTTTATAGTCATCACTTTCCATAATCTTTATAAGCTTGTTTTGTAATCAATCTCTATGTTCAAATTATTATAAATAAAGATAAGAGTAGGCTTACAAGGTGTGCATTTGTGTAAGCCTTCCATTTATCAATTTCCTTTTTATCTCAAATTTCAACAATAATGTAGTTTCATGTGCAAGAAAGAAGAACCACAAGAATTCAAGTTGCAAAAAGATAGTTAAAGGTATTTCTGTCAAATTTAAAGGAGAAGAATTAAATATAAGGAAGGTCATCACTTTCCAGATCAATTAACTTGGATAAAGTCTCTTAACACCACCAAAATCCATTGATAAAGATTGAAGTATTGCCACCACTTGAAAAGAGATGAAGACAAATAAGAGAAGTAAGGCAATGTTTGGCCACTAAGTAATTCATTCACATGAACTCTTTCTATTTTTTATCATACAAAATGTGTAGCTAGCTCCTTTAAATAGAGCTAAAAACTCTTATTCATAATATAAAAAGGAAATTAAATCATATTCTAACTCTAAATACAAATAGAAACTAAATTAAAAATTGACTCATAATATAAAAAGGTAATAAAAGAAGAATAAAAAGGAAACAAAATCATAATCCTATTAAAAATGGACTTAGCTGGTTTAGGCCTTCACATAGTTGATCACAATTTGAATGAAGAAGCAACTTTGGAGGACTTTTAGGGAGTAACAAAGGATCAGCTAACACTATATCCATATCAAGCCCAAGAAACTCCAAGTCCAAATTGTCTTCATCATATGCAACAAACAATACCAGATCTTATTAGAGTGCCAAATGTAATAATTAACTATGTATTCTATTGTGGTTTGAGATAGTTATAGATGTTTCTTTATGATTAAAATGTTCATATTGTCACCTAAATATGGTATTTATGTTTGATAATTCATTTGGGGTCTTTTCTTGATATGAACAATTCATGTTTTCTTTCTTTCATTTCTTGGTAAGAATCTTCAAGCATTTGAAGAAGTAACTGTTACTTCTGGAATGAAAAAGCAAACCTAACTATTACAGATATGTCTCCAAACTCTGATTTACTACGTCTATTTGCTCGTCTGTCTGAGGGTGGTAGCCCAAGCTATATTTTTGTGTTCTTCTAGCTAGTTTAAATAGCTCTTGCCTAAAATGACTTATGAGCATTCGGTTTCTATCAGATACTATGGATTTAGGAAATCCATGTAACTTCACCACCTCTTTAATGAATGTCTTAGCTACACTTTTTATTGTGAAATGGTGTGTCAATGGGCTAAAATAACTATACTTTGTCAATCTATCCACTACTACCATTGTTACCTCATACATGTCAGATTTTGGTAAGCCTACTATAAAATTCATGCTCAAGTCTTATTAAACTTGTTGGGGGAATGGGTAGCAGTTGTAATAAGACTGATGGATGTAATGCTTCATATTTATTTTACTGACAGACACTACACTTTGCCACATACTACAACACCTCATTCTTCATCCCTTCCTAAAACACTACATCTATTAAATGTTTGTAAGTTCTTAAATATACAAAGTGGCTACCCAAAGGAGACTCATTGAACTCCTTTATTAACGATTGGATTCGTGGTGAGCCCTCAGGTATTATTAATCTACCATTAAACAATAAATAACCCTTTTTTAAAGTGAAACCTTGTGAAGCCTCTTGACTAGACAATAACATCTGTAGAATAGCTCTTAATTTCTCGTCCTTCTTGACTTCTGAATCTAAACCCTCCAGTTCATTATATTGCTAAAGAGAATAGCCATTGAGTTCCATAACCCCACCCTTCCTGGAAAAAGCATTTGCTGTATGATTTTCCTTGCTTGGCTTATAGTTGACTTTAAATTTATATCTCATTAATTTTGTGACCCATTTTTGCTGGTTGGCATCTAAAATGCTCTTTTCAAAGAGGTATTTCAGTGCTTTCAGATCTATCCTTATAATGAATTGGTGTCCAAGCAAACAATGGTTCCACCTCTTAATGGCATACACTAATGCCATTAATTCCTTATTATATATTGATGCTTGTTGTGCTTTTGGGAACAACAACTGGCTGCAATACACTATAGGTCACCCTTTTTGCATTAAGACTACCCTCACTCCCTTCCTAAAAGCAACAATGTTTATTCCAAAAGGAATAGAGAAATTAGGCATAGCAAGTACTAGTAATGTTGTCATGGTCTTCTTTAAAAACTCAAGCATTTTGAGCCTCCTCACTCTACGTGAATGCATCTTTCTTCAGCAAATTTATGAGTGGTGCAACTATTTCCCCATAATTTTTAACAAATCTTTTATAGTAATTGGTTAACCTAAGAAATCCTCTCAAGCTTTAATATCTTTAGGTGTTGGCCACTTAACCATAGATTCATTTTTTGCTGAATCTACCTTTACTCCAGCAGTTAATATGATATGACCCAAACATTCTAACTTGGGCCGAATAAAGACATATTTTTTTTTTATTGATGAGTAACTTATGCTCACGATGGACAATGAAAGTCTACCTCAAGTGCTTCAAATGAGTGGAAACATCAGTGCTATACACCAAGATGTCATTAAAAAAAGATTAGTATAAACTTCTTTAAATAAAGCTTAAAGATCATATTCATAAAAGATTAGAATGTAAAAGGTGTATTGGTAAGCGCAAATGGCATTACCATGAATTCATAGTACCTTATATGTGTCCTAATGGCTGCCTTTTCCTCATCTCCCTTTATCATCCTTATTAGGTGATATCCTGACTTCAAATCTAGCTTAGAAAAAATTGTGGCTCCTCTCAATTCATTTAATAACTCATTTATTGCTAGAATAGGGAATTTTTCTGGCACTGTCACTTTGTTTAATGCTTGGTAGTCCACACAAAATTGCTAGTTCCCATCCTTCTTCTTGACTAGCAACACAGGGTTGGAAAATAAGCTTCATTGGGTTTAATTATACCTGCCACCAGTATCTCTCTTACCAATTTTTCTATTTCATTTTTTGTTTTTACGAATCGGCATACTTATGTGGTCTGATGTTCAGGGGTTGTGCACCACTCTTCAAAGTAATAGAATGGTCTATTGATCACCTCGGAGGAAGCTTGTTTAAGGGCTCACAAACATCCTTAAACTCTCTTAACTGCTGATTTACTTGTGAGTCTTCTTCAACTTGTGAATGTTGAAGTGTCAGCTCCCCAAATTCCAAATAAAAACCTTTTCCACCTCTCTTAATGGACTTCTATATAGAACTAAGTGATACCAAAGTCCTCACCGATATTAGATCTCCCTTCAGGCATTTCCATTTGTCTCTTATCTTGAATCTCATAGTTAATAGTCTCTAATTAACATGTGCCTCTGATACTAATTGATGGGACCCAAGAGAGGGTAGGGAACCCACTCTAAAAAATTGCCTTGTAAGGGAGAAGAACCACACCCTTTAAGTACCCCATCAAACATCCTATACTATTCAATGTAAGACTTAGGCATCTTATACTATCCATGTCCTCTATCTTAGCACCGCCCCTAAAGAGCTAACATTTCGACTGCTACACTCTACAACACTTCACTTGGCTTTCTTACCGATTAGAACCCTTTGTAGGTAGATCTCTCCATGACGTCAACCCTAGTCTTAGATACCAGTATGATGGGACTTGCTAAATATTATTGTTTTATTTATGCAACATACAACATCCTTTTTAACGCAGAAAGCTGTAAAGCTCTAGAGCTTAGTACACAGCTAGGAACATTGAAAGAAAAAGAAAACAATAACCTCCTGACATTTGAGAGGTCAAGGCTCTCTTTTCTCAACCAACAATCTCTTTGATACCCCTTAAACGACTACCTCCCTCTCATACAAAACCACCCAGGTTGTTATGCCTTTTTCTCTCTCTTCCTCTTTCTCTACCACCTGTTAGGTTAGTTACTCCCGTCCTCCCTCTCCTTGCTTGCTATTCCTTCTCCTATATCTCTTATAGATTTCTGGCTTGTTCTTGCTACGCCCATTAAAATTAATTTTTTTTATTGTAATGCATATACTTAAAATTGTCCATATAAAACAAAGGATATGGATCATATATTAAATTGAACACATGAATTATAAAATGAAATAATTTTTGGCATTTCTTACACCTTAGACAAGGACAACTATAAAGAATTGGATTGATGATTACACTAGTAGTTCAAACAACAAGGGTTCAAATTAATGAGGAATAAGGGGAAATACTTGAGAAACTAAAGAAGGCATAATATGTTAACCATATGAACTTTTCACCATGTATTGCAATTATTGGAAAACCTTTTTCTCACGGCCCATTTTCTAAAGCATATGCTCCTTTATTAGTTTCTACAGAAAGAAACTATAATCAATGCTTGTTGTATTACAATACTAATTATATTCATTTTTGAAAACTTATTTATTCAATATCTAATACATATATAACAATGTATGTACATTAAAAGGAAATGAATAAAACTAAAAGGAATGCCAAAAAGAAATCAACGTTGGTGTACCAAATATTCATTTCTATCTTACCATTTACCCCATTCACCTTTTTGGAAAGTGAAGTAAAAATGATCCGAACAAAAATTGAAATTGCCAAAGTAGAATTGAAACTATTCAAATTTTGGTCAAACAAATTGGAAGACCCAATTGTCCAATTGAAACTACAATATAAGTAAGCTGAAAAAGAAAATACCTAAGAAATACTTGGT
Source organism: Delonix regia (assembly GCA_037074485.1). Lineage (NCBI taxonomy): Eukaryota > Viridiplantae > Streptophyta > Magnoliopsida > Fabales > Fabaceae > Delonix > Delonix regia. Next base: position 14,432,905 of record CM073459.1, read on the forward strand.
CAAGCAATTAGACCATCATTGACGAGAGAGAACAATTGTATGTTGAAATTAGATAGGTTTAACAATTTTAAAAACCAATTTTTCATGTTTAAGAAATTGTATCAAACATTGGTCACAATAACCAATGCTAGAATTGTAACATTCTTAATTTAGTGATATTTAATATAAACTAAATTATTTAGGAGAAAATAAAAAAAAATTAAACAAGAATAAATATACCCAGTTATATCATTTAAAGAAAACAATCTGTAGCTTATTTTAAGGCATAGGGCAAAATGGTCATTTTGAAAAAATGCCAAGGGTAAAATGGCAAATTCACAAGAAACACGTGACATTATCTTAAGTTATGGGACCCATATCATAATAAAATATTAGATATCTGTGAGGGTCATACCATAATAAAATATTAGATATTCATGGAGCCTATATCATAGTAAAATATTATATATCCTTAAGGCTCACACCATAATTATATATTAGATTTTTATGATTTGAGATTGAATCACAATTGTTAGATTAAAAATATGTAGTTAAATCCTAGTCATCGAATTCTCTTTAAATACCCTACACTCTACTCCTCTTCTTCACATCATACCCTACATTCTTCCCTATACCCATTCTACTCACACTCATCTCTCTATTTTGCCACCACACTTAGATCAAGAAGGAAGGAAGCAATTTTAGGAGAATTACAAGAAATAAGAGATACACAAGTCACATGATTTAGCATATTCTAGGTTCTCTTATTCTCTTTTCCTTTTCCTTCTTCTTCTTCATTGTGAATGGTCTTCATAGTAATGAAAGGGTAAAAAAGCTTGGCCATCGTGTGGAAATATAGTTGAATTTAAAACACATCATAATACTGCATAGCCAATCCTTTTTGGCTTATGATTATTTATCTTGAAATTTTGTTATTATGACTTTCTATGAGCTTATTCAAGGTCTAAAAAGGATAAAATTAGAGAAAATTGAGGCTAGATAAATATTTTGAAATATCTAGGGAAATATTGTGTAAGCCATAACAACTTTAGGATAAGAATTTTAATGTATGAATTTTTTTGTATATTATGTATCCTTACATGAATATTTTGTTATTCAAGCACTATATTGCCTATATTATTGTGCATTTCAACTTTGTATGACGGGATGACAATATGGTTGTTTGAGAAGAGAACTACTTTTTGTGAGAGTAAACTATTCCTGGACACTGTTTACTTCTTGATAGTTTAGAATCCCATTTGATAATAGTTGGCTATGCCACCTTAATATATATTATGAACCATTGGTAATGGTCAACTATGTCACCTTAATATATATCATGAATCCTATGAGTTCCTTAGTAAGACATTATATCTCATTAATCCTATAATTTATGGCAAGTCATACTGCTAAATGATTATAGGAAAAATGGTGTTATTACACTTCTTGGGTCACAACTTGAATTCTGAGATCAATGGCAGGCTATGCCATCTAAATGGTCTTAAGAAATCAAGAAAGGATAAGAATGTATTCTTGTTGGGAACATATTGAATTTAATTGACACTAAAGAAATTCCTAACTGTCATAAGAACATCATTATTCAGAGGATTACAAAAAAAATCTTGATAGTTCTCTTTCAAACTAATTCAATCTTGACCATTTGAAGGCTTGGGTGACATATTAAGACAAGGATTATATTGTTAGACTTTACCCGCTGGGGGATGCCTTAGCTAAAGGTAGGGTCGCGCCTGCCAATCAGGTGTCACACACTAGGGTTTGTGAGACTTGAGCACCTATGTATAATAGTCATATGTTAGGCTTTGTGAGACTTAAATAACCTAGATATGACTTCCCAATGCCTAATGGTTGAGGACATTATCTATCTTTGTTTACTATATTTTTGCTAATGCATATTTGTATGTTATGATATTTAATATCCATACATATTTCATAAAGAACATAATTTAAAAGCAAATTATATTCCATTGATATTTCGAGTATCATATATGCTTTTTCATGTTATTGAGAAACTATTCTCATCATTCTGTTGATGATGTTTTTAAATGGTGAATTACTAAATTTCTCTTGAAGTCCATGTGAAATAGGTATTTGTTACACCAATTGGGAAGTGCTTGTTATTAAGATCATAAAATGTGATAAGCTTTATGCGTCATACCACGAATGTTTATATGACAAGAGGGCATGAATCTTACTAGTTTTTCAAGTCTTGAATAAGTCCATAATATTAGGCCTAATTTCAATAGATTCAGACGTAGATATAGATATAGGCCTAGTACTTATTTACCTAATTTTGTTAAATTATCTATACGAATGTATGAACAAATGGATGTACGAACTTTTGTTATCTATAACTATACTATTGTGTTTTAGATATCCTAATGCATTTTTCAAAATTATTGCTTCATAATAATTAACTGAAATTTATAATAAATTATATACTTTGTAAGAAGGGTGTTACAACAATACTAGTCTCTTCTATTATGAATATCCCCCAATGCCACATATTTTCTTATGATCATTTGTTTAATATAGGGGTTGAAGCTCTTTAGTTTTACTTTAGGTTTAAGGTGCTCAAAGATGTGATCATGTTATTCCATAGGCTCAGGATCTGGCTATGATTATGAATCTATAGTAATGTCATACAAATTAAAAAAATTATATAAAAGTAAATGACACAACATAGAAAATCACTAATAATGTTAAAAGTTTAAAGTTTACTTACTAAGAATCCAAAGGCTTTTCTTTTTTGAGAAGTCCATTAATTGATCACAACTAATGCCACCACAGGTATATTGTATCATAATCTAAAGATCCATAAAATGGGAGAAACATAATTGTCTAGTTATGGCAATCATCCAAGACAACTATAATTAGCCATGATAAGACCACAAGTTCAAATGTTAAATGCATAGTCTATAACATTACCAATAAGTTCTTAGTCTAAGTGTTTTTCAACGATGTTTTGCTTGTTTTTCTTATAAGGGAATTTTTTGCGATTGTGCCCTATTCATTTCAATCTTTATTGGAATAGATTGTGGACGACCTTATAGACACACCATAGAAGGATTCGAAACCAATGTAGGACCTTTGATGGTAGCCCAATTATGTTCCCCTCTAATAGGCTGGAACTCACTCCAATATACATTCAATATAGTATCTAGCCTATAAATTGGATTGAGATAACGAGGTAGTCATGAGTAACATATGAACATGCTGTAATGACATTAGAGCAAGGATATTTATGTGCCAAAAATTCTCCATAATCACACTATCAATCCTTCAAATTAACTTTGCATATTCTTCCAAATTGATGACCTTGTGGATCAAATGGTTCCTTTACCTCAAATAGCATTGCATCTTTGTCAAATATGCTTACAATAGATGAAAAAGCTTTCTCTTGATTAATGCCTTAGGCTTTATTAAGCGTTTCATAAAATATTTTTCTAGCTTCTATTTGTGCAAAGGCTTGTTTAATCTATACGTGATTGCCTTGACCAATGATGTAATTAGCAAGAATCTGATGCCCTTCGGAATTCCATTGATACACTCAGCAAAGTTTATAGTCATGAGACCATAATGTGACCATCATTATATGCACAACACCATTGTTATTGTGGAATCTAATCTATCTAGTTTGCAGCATCCATATTCAAGCTGCATATTTTTTTTCATCTTTTCATCCACTACTTGGCGCTAGTATTGATACCTTGTAGAAAGCAAATACAAGTGTTAATTGTAATTGCAACCAATTAACATGTACTACCAAAATGTTATGACAAAACTCACCTATGGAAATGTATAATGACTTCAAGCCTCCATTCTTAAACATCTTGTTGAAATTACTTGCTAGGTGACGAATGCAAAACACATGATATGCATATGGTGGCTGCCACTGAGGATTATTTTGAATAGCCTCAAGTATTCAGGGATGTTAACACACACCTTGCCTATCCTTCACTATGTGCTGACGAAGTAATCCTAAGAACCATGACCATGCTTCTACAATCTCTCCCTCAACGATTGCAAATACAAGAGGCACAACACTTTGATCTCCATCTTAAGTAAAATGATATAAGTAAAATGCCTTGATATTTACCATATAAGTGCTCTCTATCTATTTGGAGAGAAAGTTATAAAGCACAGGCCTTACTTTAAATCATTTGAAATTTTTATTAATATTGATCACAATATGTTTTTGTACAAAGCATTAAGCTAATATTTTACCACATTTCAAATAATCTAGGTTTTTGTGGTGTTAATTGTGGCCTAGACTCATCTTAGTTGAATCAAAGTTTGAACACTCAAACTGCTAATAACATAAGCAGCTTATATCATTAAGAATTTGTTTTGCTTTTCAACCTTTGAAAAATCAAATGTCTTTAAGTCTGATTTCAAAATGAATGATCATATATATATTTTTTATGTGTGTGTGTATTTCTCACCCATTGTAATAACTATCAACTAGTGATTCAGTTAAATCTAATCCTAGATATATAGCTAAAGACAAGTGAGTTAGAATAAGAGTTATCAGAGTAACATGCAAATTAAGAGTGTATATCCATGGCTTTTGTTGGATACCCTTTTTCATTTTCTTTTTAGTTTTAAAATTACATAAGAGTTCTATGAAATGAGAAGGAAAAGGTCAAAACTTAAGAGTAATTATTTGATATTCATTATCTGGTTATTGCTTAAGAAAATATGACATAATTGGATGTTTTGAGAAGCTTGGTCCATATGTCATCATATGCTTGAGAATCTAATGATAAACACCACCCTTATAATAAAAAACCCACTATTCCTTTTAGGCATTGATTAAGCTAGAATTGTATAAAGATTTGCTACGATTTTTATCTTGCAATTTATGCTTGTTTATAATTCATTTGTAAAAACTAGTCAATTAATAGAAATGGCGTTTGCAATTTATAATTCATTTGTCAGTCAGAAACACTTGTCAATTGCAATTTATCATTTTAAGCATTGATTAAATTGGAAGCAGATAACATAATAGAAAATTAACGAATGGAAATGGCAAATTGTTTAGAATAGTAACAGAAACTCAAAAAAGCAAAGGAAGAACAAAACCACTCACTCAACAGAACAACAACAAACAATGGAAAAGCAAGTCGAAAGAGCGAACAACCTTCACAAATAAGATGCCAGAGAAGAATAGGGGAGAGGGCACCCGCTAGAATCAACCACGAATAGTGGAGGTGACAATGAAGAACAGTGGCTGTCACTACAACTAATCTTCTAACAGTAACACAATAGATAGGGCAATGAGAAGTGTTTTGATGATTGACAAAGAGATGCATGAGTCAATTTGTGGATTAAAGAATGATTTTGTCATTATAAAATTTAAACATGGGTTTTTTTGACAATATCTTGTGCATTTTATAGAAGCAGCCTCATTCCATACGTCTCTTGATGCAATGAGAATTATCATAAGTATAAGACTTCACCATTCAGATAGAAAAGGGTTGGGATTCCATTAATAGCACCCCAATGGATCGTGGTTACTAAAGATCCTATAATGGATTTTAGGATTGTTAAATCTATTACATAAATTTAAATTTAAATTTAAAAATCAATCTTTAAAAGATAATATAACAAGATATATTAATATTTTTTATTCTATTTAATCCAAAATGGTTAGAGAAAAAAAAATCAATTTTTATTACTTTACAGTTTATTTTTTATATTAATTCTTTTAACAAGATACTATATTATTAAATGGTAAGATATAATAAATAAACTAAAAATTGTTAACTGTTATTTGATTTTCTTTTCTTTTTAACACGATACTATTTTATATAAAAAATTAAAATATTAATGATTTTTATATATTATTATTAATTAAAAAATTTATTTTTATTAAATTTAAATTTAAAATTACATAATAAAAAATTAAATAATTAAAAATTAAAATTAATATTAAAAAATGTTTAGTTATTTTTAAAATTTAAATTATAAAATTTTTATTTAACTGTTTAAATTTATAATATTCTAGTCCATTTGTGTCCAAAGTTATTTTGTATCCCATAATTCATTTGGAATATTATTGGTGTTATTTTATTACATGGGGATGCGTGATGCAGCAGGCTGCACACTTTTCCTTGCAATTAGCGATAGAGTGAGCACCGACGTCAGTGTTTCGCTTTATGGGATATTTGTTGTTTAATCCTCGCTCTAATTCTGCTCTCTGACTCAGCAAATTGACTGTCATTGTCTTCATCATCCTCGTCATGATCTCTTTCTAAATTACTGTTTAATTAGATTTGTAATTAATCCAATCTATTTGAGTTGACTCATTCGAATTAGTAAGTTACACTAGTTAATCTATTTAATTTATTATAAGGTGATAGGTAAAAAATATCAACTCACTCTACTTAATAAATTAAACGAATTGACTTATTTAATTTACCAAAAAATTAAAAAAATAAAAATAAAATAAAAAATTATAAAATAAGTATGTGTCTTATTTAATCAATTAATTTATATATCAATATAAATAAACAAAAAAATAACAAAATAAAAAATAATTTTTAACAAATTAAAATAAGTAAAGTAATTAAATAATTTAATAATTTATTAATAATAAAAAATAATTATGAGTAAAATATTCAAATATAACAAATTATAAAATAATAGAAACAACACAATACATACATTAGGATTAATTTTTTAAATAAAAAAATACAATAAATTAAGACACTAGATTAAGTGAATAAAAATTTTTCTTATAAAAAATTAACAATCTATTTAACTCACAAAAATAACTTATTTAACTTATAAATTAAACAAATTAAATTAATAAAAATATACTAAACAAATTCTTAAAATAACCCTCAATTCAACTCAACTCACTTCAGCCAATCCCACCTCTTAAGCAAGTGACATGAGTTCGACCCGGGTCGAACCCGACGGCTCTATGTCCAACCCCATCGTAATCTGCTAACACCTTCCCATTTTATTGAATACTTTCTTTCAATTCTTGTTATGTGATATAAACTCTCTAGTTCACTCCAACGTCGATCATCATTAGTGCTGTGCCAATTCTCCCACGGTTTGAACGAGTTTCTGCTGTTTCGTTTCTCTCTCTGCTTCTTCGACTCCCCTCCAAATTTCCAAGGTACTCGTGGTTCTAACCCTCGACTATTTCAATTCTTTGGTCCTGTTTGGACGCTGGGAAAAATCTGAGGAATCAGGAAAAATTAGCCTGTGATATGAAAGTTTTATACTTTGAGCAATCATCTATCTGGGCGTTCAACGCTCGTATGATTTTTTTTTTCTTGTTTTCTTCTTATTTTCTTTGTCAACAAACTACCAGATTAAGGTCTCTGGCTCTCGAGATTAATTGTATTGCTCTGCTGGTTTTTTTTTCTTGGCATGAACTAAGTAGGGTATTATTAAATCATCTAAAATTATGTTTTTCCCATTTCGTTTGAAACTAAGGGTGACAAATCATTTTCCAAACTAGTTGAAGTTATGATGTTTCCAATCAACAAGCAAAATTTGGCCCCAAAGAAAAAAAATTAACAAGCAAAGAAAGTACGAATGTCAATTGTTCGTTTGAAGTTACGATATTATGTGCATTGGGCTTTTGTTATTTGCTGAAAAGAAAAAAAAAAAGAAAGGAAAGCAATGAACCACGCCAGGGTGGGTTGGCGGTGGATTATCCGATTAAGATTTTGATTTTGAGTTTAGACCTCTGGTTGAACACGTGCCAGAGTTGAATCACTTAGCTTAACTGTGTTTCGCGGGTCTTGGGTTTTAGGAACAAAGATGATAACTTGCTAATCTCAAAGCAACAGGTATCATAATAAAATTCACTGCCCGAGGCTTGATGTGACTACCTAGTCAATTTGTAAAACGATGGAATTAGATTCGTTATCAATTGTTATGAATAAATGTATAACATTAAGCAAAATAAACAACTTAGTAAAATAGTTGCTATGTGCCCTTATCCCCAGTTAAATACCTTAGTTAATTTGCCATTATTCTTCATGTGGAATTTCTTTTCTCTTGAAAATTAAATTACAGGGTTCTGATGTATTAAATTATGAGCTTATTTCTGTTTTAACTCTTCAAACATCTAATTCAATTGTCAGTTGTGTAAACAAATTGACCTGAATAATTCAATTATTCTTTTTCTTAAACACAGATGTCAACCATAGCACGAAGAGGCATACACTACTTGCAGAAACTAAATGCTGCTAACGTTCCTACTGCTTTGCTTGAGAAAGGCCAAAATCGTGTGATAGATGCTTCACTAACACTTATTCGTGAAAGAGCAAAGCTCAAGGCATTCCATCATTTTATTTAAAATGCTTTAATCCCCCTTTTAATTGACATTACTTATACTTTTGTTCCATGTCCTTTGTTTTATAAGGAAAATTTTGATTATAAGCATTACAAGAAAGAAAAATAATTTAGAAGTTGTTTTTCCCCAGGGAGAACTAGTGCGTGCCTTAGGAGGTGCTGTAGCATGTCCATCTCTTCTAGGAGTCCCTCTGGGACATAATTCATCATTCCTTCAGGGGCCTGCATTTGCACCTCCTCGCATTAGAGAGGCCATTTGGTGTGGTAGCACAAACTCAACAACCGAAGAAGGTAAGTTTATGGTTTGCCTTGGGACTAATAGTGAACTCTTTTCAGAACACTTCTGTTTGGCATATTCTACATTTTGCTCCATAAACTCATTCAAATTGGTAATTAATTCTCTGCTACTAATTTTGGTGGCAGAAAGATTCAGAAACGCAATTTTTTACTGTCATATCATGTAAACTTATAGTAGCATGATGCTGGCATCGCAGGAAAGGAATTACATGACCCACGGGTGCTAACTGATGTTGGTGATGTCCCTGTCCAAGAAATTCGAGATTGTGGAGTAGATGATGACAGATTGATGAATGTCATTAGTGAATCTGTTAAACTAGTGATGGAAGAGGTAAAAATGTCATCCTGGAATGTCTCTGTCCAAAACTATTACAATACTTGGAGTTTTGATTTTTTTTTTTCTTTTTTTAATTACACTGTCTACAATGCACATGTTTTGTTTTGATCCAATTAAATGTTTTCTTTTTTCCTTTCTTTTCATTGTGTAGAATTATATATATACTTCATATTTTTATTGCAAAATTTACCTCGAGTGCTCTGCCTTTTTAGTATAGTTCCTTCCATAGTTGTATCTAATAGATAGCTTGATAAAATTTTTATCATAAGTATGGTTTTCTGAACTTTCCTTTTCTTTCTGTATTGGACTGTTGTTAATAAATCAGATGGTAGAAAGGAAAATCATAATTGAGGACAGCTGCCGCTCCTTTTTCAGCAGCTAATGCAACATGTTGGTCATTCATTGCACAAGTCCATATGTAACTGGATCTGATTTGCGTTAATAGATTGAGTTCATAACATTAAAACTGACTTTCATTTTGTAAAGCAGGGTCATTGATGGCTTAATGATTACTTGGTAGATTGGTTATAACAAATTGCCTCTGTTTACCCTTCTTTGATTGGGCTGGATCTACTATCAAGTGAATATAATATATACTTTACAAGAACAGTGGCCCCTTAGTTATAGTTTGAACATAGGAGTGCAGAAAGTATTGATATGTGACATGATGATGCCAAATGTTCCACGTTCTGTGTTTTTCATGTACTAATTTTATTTCTACCCTAGCTACATTCAGTTTCAAATGCTATTTTATTGAAATCATTGGAACTTTAAGCTTCAAATATACTATTACATGAATTATCATTGATTTTCCTGTTACCTTTCTGTTTGAGGCTTTGATCTAGATATGCTCAATTCTCATGATGTCCACATGCTTCTAGGATCCATTACGTCCATTAGTTTTAGGTGGTGATCACTCCATATCATTTCCAGTTGTTAGAGCTGTCTCTGAGAAGCTGGGAGGACCAGTTGATATTCTTCATTTGGATGCACATCCTGATATCTATCATTGTTTTGAAGGAAACAAGTACTCACATGCATCTTCTTTTGCCCGAATCATGGAGGGTGGCTATGCTCGGCGACTCTTGCAGGCAATTTTTAAATCTCAATATGTTTGTAGCTTTTATATTCTAGAGATAAGGCATTTTTAAAACATAACCAAATGGTTGCTCCCGTGAGAATACAGTATTGCTTTTTATCTCCTTAAGCATTTCTATATTGTTGCTAGTTTATGGTTCTGGAGCACTCTGATGTATAAATTTTAGGCACTGTAGAATTGGGTAAATTTCACCATTTAGAGTATAAAATGTGAACTTGATCAAGAATTGATCTTCATGGAATTATGAAAAAGAAGGCAATCATATTACTTCTGCGTAATTGATTGAACAAATGAAGGAGTTCAGTGCCCATTAGGCCCAACCATTGTACCTTTGTTTATATCATTATGATTTCTTGCAATCATATGAACTATTAATGATTCTCATAAATGATGTATAATGTATGAATCATCCAACAATGGGGTTAAGTTCTGTGAGTTGAACTCCTAATAAAAGCAACTATTACAATCTCTGTTGAAAAACATAGGTGATTTTGTTGAAAGTTAATGGTATGGATTCAGCCAGCATATCAAAATGATTCTGTAGTTTCTATGTGTTGAAGAAATCATGTAGAACAGGAAGAATTTGATGAAATGTTAAATGGAAGAGAAGTGATGCATTGTCTGTCTTCTTTTCTTTTGGTAACTAAATTGCTACACGGACAAGATCAATAAAAACTGAAGGGCGTTGATATTCATTATTTGTCACTTATCATTTTAAACTACTTGTCTGTTTCAGGTTGGGATAAGATCAATAACAACTGAAGGGCGTGAACAAGGTAAAAGATTTGGAGTAGAGCAGTATGAAATGCGTACATTTTCCAGGGATCGCAACCTATTAGAAAACTTGGTATTTCTCTCTCTCTCTCTCTTTCTGTTCGAGTGTCTTTATCTTTCATAGTACAAACACAAATTCATTTGGGTTACTATATCTTTTCAGCATGGACACTCTTAAACCTCTTACGTATTGATATGTTATCCATTGTGGCCACTTGATTGATATTCATGCTTGAAATATAAATATAATTGTAAATTAAGTTTTTCTTTTATTTACTTCAAGGAGACATTTGGGGGACAAAGCATGTTGTTATATTTCGAAAATTTCAGTTGTTCCCTAGCGTTAATGTGAATAATATCTAATCCTTCCTCTCCATTAGAATTGGATAACAAAATTCTGATTTCTCTTTCCTTTCCTAAGAATTGTGCTGTAATTTGTGCATTTTTGAAATATCCAATGGTTTATGAATATATATGCTGAAATATCCAGGCTCTTAACATTTTTATTCCATAGAGAGGGTCTTTATAGTGCATACTTCTATGGTTTTCATGGAACTTCTTAGATATTAATTATTGTTCTTATGCTATGCAATTTGGGGCTTTTACGTTTTGTAAGCCTTCTTAATTTCCTTTTGCAGAAATTAGGGGAAGGTGTTAAAGGTGTATATATTTCAATAGATGTTGATTGCCTTGATCCTGCCTTTGCTCCCGGAGTGTCTCACATAGAGCCAGGAGGTCTTTCTTTCCGTGATGTTCTTAACATTCTCCACAATCTCCAAGGTGATGTCGTTGCTGCAGACGTGGTTGAGTTCAATCCACAACGTGACACTGTTGATGGAATGACTGCGATGGTAGCTGCCAAACTGGTGAGAGAACTGACTGCGAAGATGTCAAAATGATGTTCCTTTGCCTTTTCGTTCTTACTTTCAATAGACTCCTCATTCCTTGATGAATCTACAATACAAAGGTTTTAGAGGGGGTAGATTTTGTATTCAGTGTTGTTGAATAATGTATGAGAGTTTACAACATTCCATGTATTTTTCTTCAGCTGATGAGAAATCCATGCCGGATCATATATGTTAGTTATGCAGAACATGGCACAAACAGATTATTACACTTTCCTTAATCGGATATTGGCCAGTTTATTTTATGCATTAATCAATGGAGTATTAAAGATTAATGTTCTGTGACATATTTCTATACTCAACTGGAATGGATGGAACCTGCTTTCTCGGGTTTGTTTTACCAGCAAGAAAGTGAATGTTATAGCCAAAACATATGAAAAGAGAGAGATTTTAGAATTCAAAGTATTCAGATGGGCAAACATGAAATAGAAGGATAAAATCTGGAGCTCAAATTTAACCCATCGAAGTTTAATGATAGCACAAGTTAGTGCATGTCACTTGTAAGTAGTAACCCAATAGTCTGCAAGGCGGTGCCCTATAAAGAAGATTGTAACTGTAATGGCTGGGGTTTCTTTTTCATTCCAGATTAAGTTCTTCAAATGCTTGCTTGGAGATTCCTTACCAAGAAATGAAAGAAAGAAAACATGATTTGATCACATCAAGAAGAAAAGACCCCAAATGAATTATCAAACGTAAATACCGTATTTTAGGTGACAATATGAAAATTTTGATCACAAAGAAACATCTATAACGTTCTCAAACCTCAATAGAATACAAGTTAATTATTACATTTGGCACTCTAATGGGATCTAGTATTGTTTGTTGCATTTGATGAAGACCATTTGGACTTAGTTTCTTGGGCTTGATATGGATACAGTGTGACTGATCCTTTGTTACTCCCCATAAGTCCTCCAAAGTTGCTTCTTCATTCAAATTGTGACAACTATGTGACGGCCCAAACCAGCTTTGTCTATTTTGAATAGGATTATGATTTTGTTTCCTTTTTGTATTCTGAGTAGGTTTCTAATTTAGTTTCCATTTGTATTTAGAGTTAGAATATGATTTAATTTCCTTATTATATAGTTTTTAGCTCTATTTAAAGGAGCTAACTACACACTTTGTATGATTAAAATATAGAGAGTTCATGTGAATGAATTACTTAGTGGCAAAACATTGCCTTAATTCCCTTATTTGTCTTCATCTCTTTTCAAGTGGTGGCAATACTTCAATCTTTATTCCCTTCAATGGATTTTGGTGACGTTAAGAGACTTTATCCAAGTTAATTAATTTGGTGGTGATCACTTATATTTAATTCTTCTCCTTTAGATCCAAAAGAAATACCTTTGACTGTCTTTTTGCAACTTGAATTTGTGTGATTCTTCTTTCTTTGCACATGAAACTACATCATTGTTGAAATTTAGGATAAAAAAGAAATTGATAAATGAAAGGCTTGCACAATGCACACCTTGTAAGCTCACTCTTATCTTTATGGAAAGTGATGACTATAAGACTTCTAAACGATAACAACTCCTAATTCTTTTGGAGTCATGCTTTGATAGTTTTCTCATGCACTTCCCTTAAGTGGATGATTAGTTAGTTTGTTACAAATTGGAGGAAAAAAATAACAATGAACAACTATGAACTTAAATAAAAGAACTCCCCATAAACAACTTCAAGCATTCTATTGGCAGTAGCATGTTGACCTTTTGGGTTGAAGACAACCTTAAAAGATGTCAAGATAACTTGGAACAAAGAAGACAAATTTGAAAACGACCATAACTGCAAAACACAAACAAGTCATCACATGCCAGTTTGAGAGGTCATTGGAAAAATGGCAGGTGAATTGCACACTGCCAAAAAAACCTTTTGGGGTAGGCATGCAGCAAAAATCTAGAAAGGCTCAAGGTAAGATCTGAACTGTAACATCACCCAAGATGCTTATTAAAGGCACACAATAGAGTGCATAGTGCCAGATAGATATGTGGTCACTGGAAGGAGCCTAAAAACATGCCAAACAACACTAATACATAAGAAAGAAACGAGATCATCCAGAAGCACCAAACAGATACGCTGGGAGTTTCACTTTTGCACCTAAAAATGATTGGATGTGATCAGAATAGGACAAAATGATGTGTTTCAAGGAAGTTCAGATTGAACAATCCGAAAACACAAATAAGTGAAAAAGAAAAGATAGAACAACTAGCAATCTCGAATGATAAGTTCACATGCCACACTCAAGAATATTAGGTTTGATTTGCCACACTCTAGAATAGAAGAGGAAGAGTGATAAGAATTAGTAATAATTTCACCATTAAGTTTAGAAAACTCATATTAGAAATTCGCATATAAAAGGTTAGGTCAAATTTCAGAGCATTCAAAGTTGTATTTCTCATTAATGAGTTCTAAATTTATAGCCAATAACAACCCTCTTGATATAAGTCTAAGATTCACTTAATTTGGAAAATACATGCATAGAAATACACCTAACATAGACTTTCAATCCAATGTAGCTTATCTAACTTATCTAACATAGACTTTCAAGGAAATATAATTCATTTAACTTAGACTTCAATTAATAATCATAATACTTATTTCAACTTTCTTTATATGCATGGTTGACTTTCCACAATGCATTCATTATAACACATGATCAAAGTGCCCCACTTGAACTTGGGCTTCATATAGAAGTTGGGCTTGGACCCCTAAATGATCTGATTCCACTTTGAATTGCTGGACAACCATGACCTAAATTTTCTTGGTTATGGAACATGTAATCGACCCAAATGAAACTCCTTGGCTTAAGCCATTCTCTTATTCAACTCGATGCTTATCACACAAGCTTTGAATAAGAATATTGTTAATAGAATGCTACAATGGCTAGGAAAAATATTGGAAGAAAATTTGACATAAAAATCACCTCTAAGCCAAACTAAAATAAAATTTAGGATAATGTTGCTAATAGGTCTTTATACCATGTTGAAAATTAGGATATATTAGAAATATGATGAATTGGAGGACTTGCACAAAAGCACACCTTGTGGTAGCCCTCTTTATTCATGATATATTGGAAACAAATATTATTGACTACAAGATAAACTCTAGAAGATAATGGAAAGAGATATCTGTAATATTTCTACACAATAATAAACTCTAAGACTCTTTGATAATATGAAACTCCTAATCGTTTAGGAGTCCCACTTTGATAGGTTTCTCAACATGATTAAGGGCTATGTAAGTTTTTGCTTTTAATACTAAGGGAACGTATAAGCCATTCCCAGGGTACCCCACATACTAGCTTAAACTTTTCTTGGCTTTGCATTCTGCCATTAGTGATTCTAGTTGCAACCTGCAAAAAGGTTGCTAACATACTCTCATGTCAAATTAC
Organism: Delonix regia; assembly: GCA_037074485.1. NCBI lineage: Eukaryota > Viridiplantae > Streptophyta > Magnoliopsida > Fabales > Fabaceae > Delonix > Delonix regia. Next base: position 14,448,021 of record CM073459.1, read on the forward strand.
AACTTCCACTTTGCTTGTGTCATCTCTCTTCTCCAATGCTATACCCTTGTAAGTTTTTGTCACATATAATATACAAGATGAAGTTAATGGCTGTCAAAGCCGTATTAAATTAAGAAACATTAGTGACTATAGATTGGTTGGAATGTAACCATATCTTCAATTACTCAATGTTATTTTCTTCATCACTGTCAACATGATGGGGGCAACATAACTACCAAGTGCAGATGAAGGCATGGACAATCCCATTTCCAAGCTTCTTAATCCATCTGGTGTTTGTGATGCAAAGAACTCCATTTGTGCCAATATATACAAAAGCTTGAGATATACTTAGAAGCACATATTAAGGAGTCTGCCAAAAGATGCTCTAAGAACTTGTCTCTTTATCATTGTCATTGGAAAAGTTCAGCATTTTCCTCTCAAGAAGCCTGCAATGATCACAACTATGATTGCAGTGGCTAGCCCAATTCTTTTGGCCTTATTTTCAATACTTTCACATACAGTGGAACAAAGTGAATGTCACAAAATAATGAATGTAGATGTTCTTCTGAAGTCAAATACAATCATGCAAGCAGGAAGGATGTGAATGTTCAATAAAGTTTTATCCATGGCGGGATCCTGCTCAATGAATAGTAACATCATTTATATGCATACTATGAAGGACAAGATGGTACAACTACAAAACCATACAAGCAACAACCTTAAAGTGCATTTCACTTATTCAACTGGTTCACTATGCATAGATGCCATGAGTTTTAGTTGTTGAGTTTGGATCGCCTCCAGCAGGCACACCTAGTGCCTCTCCAATACTCTTTTTAAACCATCAGATAAATTTGATGTCTAAATTGATTGAAAATATTTTATTTTAATAAAAATTAATTTTTTAAAATTATAATAATATACAAAAAATTATTAATATTATAAATTTTTTAAATAAAATAGCATTTTGTTAAAAAAATAATTTCTGACAATTTACAAGCTATTCATCACATCTTAAGTTTATTGTTTTTTTGTATAAAATAGTATCTTGTTAAAGAGGAAAAAAAAAGAATAGTTTTTAACAATTTGCAGTCTATTTCTTATATCTTATAATTTATTTTTCTCTTTAATAAGATACTATTTTGTATGAAAAATTATCTAATATATTAATAAATTTATGTATATTATTACACTTTTTTTTAAAAAAATTTTATTGAAAAAATTACTGGAAAAAATATAAATATATTTTTATGTATTATTATTCTTTATTAATTTTCATTTTTAATATAATCCTTAACTGATTAACTTATTTTCAATTTAATCTCTCATTAATCTTAAAGTTAGTGTATTTAGCCCCTTAATTTTAATTGAATAAGAGGAACCAAATTAAATATATTAATAAGTGAGGGACCAAATTGAAAATGGACTAATAAGTAAGGAATTAAATTAAGAATAAAAATCAGTGAGGGACCAAATTAAAAATTAATTGATAAGTAAAAACTAAAATGATAATAAAAATTAGTTTTAGCCGATAAGGTGTTTTTAGTAAAATACAAACAATTGAATAGGTGTACGGGGTTCACAGAACAATCCTATCTTGCCACAACCATGCAACCATTAGGTTTTGAGTGAAAAAAGGTAGGTTGACATATTATTAATCAGTATTGCAAGTCCCTGCATAAAAGAGAAGGAAAATCGTGAAACTTTGGTTCTTTTGAAGTAATTGAGATGTTTGCTCGAAAATTTTTTGATATTCTGATACTGGAACAGGAAGTAGTTAAGGTATGCCATGTTTTGTGATGCAAAGGTTTAAGTGAAGCTTGTAGTTATTGTTTGGCGGTACTAGATGTTAATAGATTTAAGAATGATCTTTTTGAAAATGACTAAGTAAAATAAAATAGATGTTGCTATGACTAATGTATATAAATCCTGTTTTCAGAAATAAATCAAAGGGAAGTTCCATTATTCCACACCCTGATATTCTAACATGTTTAGAGCCAAACACTGTAAGGTATCGTTTGGTTGGCTGGATCCTTGGGTAGGAATGAGAATCGGAAACAAGCACTCTCCCATTCCAGCATTCGTTGCTGATAACTGTGCATGGAATGAGTGGTCATTCCTTATGTGAGGTAATGTTGGTTCCATCAGCCACCCAGTGGAAATAAACACTCCCAGGAACGCAAATTATTTAGACAATTATACCCTTGGCTCTTTTAACATCAGACAGCTGGTGCATTGGACTGCGCTTCTCCCTCAGACATAGTACGGACTGGTCAAGAGAGCAATTGTCGCCAGAAACCTTCATCTAAGTGTCGCACGTCGTCGATGAGTGAGCAGAAATCAGGTGAGTTTCATTTGGTGGCACCGAAAGTTGCACCCACTCCAACAACCCATGTTCGACACCACCCAAAAATGGAACTGATCGACGCCAAATCGGTGTATTCCAGCCACCCAGGAGCAGCCACCACGAGTGCTAGCCTTTGTTTGTGTTATGGCTATGTTTCGACTAGGTGTTGATTAATGCTTCTGTGCTGCTGCTATGTTGCTAACTTCTTTTGATTTTTGTGTCTCTGTTTAATTTTCTATTTGTTGCCTTTTGGTTTTTTTGGTCATTGGTGAACTCTATTTCTTCGTTTCATTGTTGCTTCCAAGAAGACCCATCAAATTTACTAATCAAATAAGAGAAGGAGCTGCTTAATTCCTCTAATGTTGACAAAGAACCCAATTCCTCTCTGTCACTTGAAAAGCTCGAAAAAAGAGCATGCTTCACCTTCAACGAGGAGAATAAGCACGAGAGGCCACTCATTACCGACTTCTGAGATGTGGACACCGTAGCGGAAGACGACAACAATGAAGATCGCGATCCCAATTCAAAATAATAACTTGCGTGGGTGTTGATGTGACAAGGGTGCAGCAAAATATAAAGGAAAATTGCGAATCCAATTCGAGTTCAAAATCATGGTTCTTAGTATATTTCCCTTCGAAAATTGGGTTTCAGTTCCCAAACTCGAAAGTTAGAGAAGTATAAAGAAGGGAATGAACAGAGGTTAGAGAGAAAGGAAGTAGAAGAATTCAAAGAATTATGATTAGAGAAGAATAAAGAACGGAATGAACAGGGGTATATATAGATTTTATGGAAAGGAACAGGGAAGGGAAGGTAAAGAAAGAAAAGAACCCTGAATAGAAGAGAATTTACAATTGGTAGGCCTGATTGATTTTCTAGGAATTAAATAGAGTGAGTCAAATACGCTTAGAAATGAAATGGAGGTTGCATCCTAGATTTGTTAACGAAGAATATGGCTTCTGTGTTGTTTTCCCGCGTTAGTTGTGTTGGCTACTTTTGAGAGGCGAGAAAATGAAAGGGGCGGTTTTGTGCAGGGTCCAAAATGGGAAGGGGTGGACGAAGATGAGAAATGGAGAATAGAGAGGAGAGTGAAGGATGGTAGAATGAAAAGTGACGTGGCAACTTAGTGGGGTGAAGTGTGAATTCTAGTTACTTAATTAGTGTGCCCACACGGCAATTAACCTGCCAAATCAATTTTTGTTTGACTGTTAGATGACCAAAATGCTTCATACTTAACTCACTGACGGATCAATTTAGATTTTTGAATGAGCGGGAGGCCAAAATTGAAATAAAAGGATGAGTGAAGAATCAAAATAGGTTTTTGTCTAAGCATAAATTTGATATCTTTTAGCTTTAGTAAATCTCGGTAGAGCCTTTGGCCAAAAAAAAAAAAATCTGGGTAGAGCCTAGAATTATTGTTGAGGAAGCTCAAATTCATAAACCTAAATAAGTCTGTTTTCATTTAAGGAAAAAAAAAAAAAAAAGAACACTTTAAATAATGACAAACATTTCATGAAAAAATTGTAGGATAAATTATATTGTCAATCCCCACCATTATACATAAATTTTAATGTAGTCTCTATAATTCAAAAGTTCGTAGAACCATTTAGTTAAATTAATTTTCTGTCAAATGAGTTAACTTTTTACACATGACATTGTGATCTTATTCTTAATACGACAGTAGGATAACCAAATTTATATTAAGCTTCAATATGAAATTATGATTTCATTCTTAATATGAATTTAAAAATAGTAAAGTAATTTCATTTTTGGGAGAAACAGATGTTGTGTAAAATTTAACATTATCGACAGAAAATAAATTGGGTAGGAAACAAGTTTAACTTCTGAAATAATTTAGGTAAAATTAGGAGAGGTTAGTATAATTCAATTTAATTACTTTTTTAGTGATAGGGATCAAATTACAGTCTTTTAAATAATAAGGAGGAATAAATTAAGAATAAAATGAAATTATAGAGTCACAAAAAAGTAATGAAACAAAATAATATGCTGTGTATATATAACAAAGTAATAACATAAAATTTGGGTATACTAAATAAGTCTATTTATGACCTATTCAGCTTTTTCTTTTTTCAAAGGTTTCGGCCTACTAATAAAATGTCTAAATTTACCAAATAAATCGGTTAAGTCGACTTGTGATGTGTGTGCTCTTATTATTATTTTTTTTGGGTCATATAATAAGATGTTTTTGAGCTAGTTTACATGTCAACTGAGACTAGATTTATCTTTAGAATTTGGTGCGTGTTAGAGAAAGAGACAAAATGCCTTAAGGACGCTCACACCTGGCAATCCTTTGGAGATTTACCGTAATGTAGATCGGGTAAAAAAAAAAAAAAAAGAGACCAAAAAAGTTCTAAAATGATCTTAAAAACTTATTTATTTAGGAGTTAATTGTGATCAAAATTTTGTAAATGTAAATATTGAAAAATCATTTTTGAATTAAAAGAATTGAAAAGATAGTCTACTAAAATCAGTATAAGTTCAAAAGTTTATATGAGTTTAAGGAAGGTGTTTGGTGTGACATCCTTCTTGATACAATTCTTTATAAGATTTTTTTTTTTTTTTCATGTAGTTAATATTAATTTAATATAAATTTAAACTATTAAATTTTTATTTAAAAATTTATCATAATAAAATATAATATCATGTTTTCATTAAAGCACAAAGGTGGAGATTGAAAATAAATAACACCATTGCTTTATGAAAAAGAATATTTTATTGTGAAGTTGATCACGAATTACGAAATGAGGATCGGTTATTATTTATTTATGTAATGAGTTTCTAGTTAAAAATTTTGTCTCAAATTTGAATTTGGTCTTTCCTCTCTGTTTGGTGTTTAACATTGTGAAAAAAGTTAGAGTACGAGACTATAAAAAACTAGTTGCATATTTTTCCTTGGTGTGCTTTTTGGTTAGTTCACTACCTTCTTTGCTTTCTATTCACTTGATCATGTTTTTTGAAATTTTCAATTGAAATTTTTTTCATTCAAGTTCTGTACACCTCTGTTGTTTATTACTTTTAGTAATCTTCGTCATTGTTTTTTGTATGCATTAGGATAATTGAAAAACCCTTCTCTCCAAATCATGGTTTGTTTCAGTACATGTACCAATTTTGTCCACATATCCTTGATTTATAATGAAGGTGTTTTTCAGGTATATATCTTTATAACGAAATAGTGAATTTATTAATCCTATCATTGTATATGGTTTGAACCGGAATTATGATATAGACTTTGGTCATTTTTTCACAGCAAAAAACATCCAAGAGAAATATAATATTTGTTTTGTGTACTTGGGAGAGGGGAAAACTCCCATTAATTAATCAAACAAACAAATTTGATAGGTTTGATTATTGGATTATGAATTAGCTCATCATGTATGGTCAAATATTCAAAACATATAGCTATTACAAACATGATCTCTATTACTTCGTCCACAATTAATTCTAATCTCAAATTTGTAGGCAATATAATAATTGGAACAAAGTATGAGAAAAAAGACTAAACAGTGACTCATTATCTAACGAAATAGTGTCATCAACTTTTTTGGATAACTCAGGAGTCAACTTAGCTATATAAACAAAACAGTCTTGATATGAAGCTCAATCATTTATTTAAAATATTAAGATAGAATGCGCTTATAGCTATGACAAATTATCAGTTTTGTACAGCAAGAATATCTTCAGGTTAATTTTTGTATTAATCAATATTCTTTCCTTTCATAGGTGATTTTAATGTCCCACATCGAATGATACATTTAAGAGAATAAATATTCCGACGTTGAGCACAGGTATTCAACAGAATGTACATCCTTAAGTACAGTAGACTATTATTTTGAGTATATTATCTACAAAAGAATGATGATTAACATATTTCCGAGAGATAATTTTAGAGGGGGTATTAAATTGGTCCTTTATTTTTACATTTTGTAATAATTTAGTCATTTATAAATAATTGTGATAAATTAGTCTTTTATAAATATTATTTTATACAAAATTAATTTATCATTAATACAAATGGAGAGATTAAATTTGTACAAATTTAAATTTATGAAGAATTAGTTTTGTATAAATTTAAATTTCTGAGTGACTAAATTGTTACATAGTATAAAAGTGAAGGATCAATTGTGTACTTTACTTAATAATTTTAGAAAATTTTTTTTAATTATTCACTTATTACAAAATCATCATTATAGTTATTAATTTATTAAAATGTCTAAAATAATTTTTTATTTATTAAAAAATATCATACTTAATCTTTCACTTTTAAAAAAAATTATCAAATTATGAAAATTACTAGTAAAATTTTAGAAATTATTGGCAAACTTGCTTGATTGGGACTCTTATTGATAGAAAAATTATACTTACACATAGGGAAAGATCTAAGAGAGGTAGGAATGGTTGCCTCCTTATATTTTAAAATTTTCAAATTTTATATGTAAATTTATCTTATATCTTTGATTTAGTTTTTTAATTTATTAGAAATAACTTCTTTTAGATTATAAAAATTTGTCTCTATTAATTTAAACTTTTAATCCCACAACTGTCGCCCCTTTAAATTCAAATCCTAGTTCTATCGCACATAAGGTTAAATGTTGCATTACATGTTGTGTGGAAGTAAAGGATAATTTGGCACAGGATCTACAAACTCAAATACCAAGAAGAAACTTCATTAGTGCCAATTGTAATTTATACTCATCCAACTCCGCCAAAAATATGGACCAAGATGATCCTAAAATTCCTCTGAAGTATTGTGGTGACCATCAACATTGGGGATCTGATGTGGCAGTCGATGAGAGATAGAATTTTGACAAGCATAAATATGGGGGAAATCAGAACTCTTTTCTGCAACATTATACAAACTGTCAAATTTTTTGTATCAGTCATTGAAGGCAACAATGGTTGCTCGTCTTTTGATGTCTTATGCAAGGAATTAGAGGATCAGTTAGAAAATGCGAACAAAGCTTCTCAGCAACAAAATGACAATACACTGTCACCCAATGTTTTAAATATTAATAATGTCAATAGTGTTGCACGTGTAGATCAATGGAAGAATGCTTTTCTCAAACTTTTGGGCAAACTGTGGTTCAAGACTTATTTTTTTACTCATAAGAGCTTTCTCATCTCAAGCTGTACGAGGTTAATGATAGAGCATAAATTCTTAAAGGGAACCACCTAAAAGACGGTTAGTCCATCAGTGGTTAAAGCCTTTCCATAAGTAGCCTTTTTTGTAAGGTCAACCACTAGCTCGGATATCATTTGATAGAGCATAAATTCTGAAAACTCACCAAAAAGCTAGTAGTAGAATTCCTTAAGCTTATAAAACCCTTGAAAAGCTCTCTAACATGGGACTCCGTTAGTTAATAATAATAATATTGAGGGCTTTGTCATGAAACTTAAAGCAGATGGCTCTTTAGCTTGGCAAATGGCAATCATGGCTCGGTTGCTTCCCTACTTCAAGCATTATTTGTTGGGCTAATTAATATTTTTGCTGTACTCTAGATCGCCCTTCACTAACTGTTTGGGCCTAAATGAATTTTTAATTTTCTGGTCCTTATAAGTCGTTGTTGCTGTTGTCCCTGCTTCCATCTATGGGATGTGCTAACTCATTTGTGGCCCACGATTTAAATGCATTTGAACTAATCTGTATAATTATGACAAATTTTATTTTGGTCATCCACTCATAGGCCTATTCTCAATTTGGTCCTCCAGTCACTTTTATTCTCAAATCACTCCCCTAGTGAATCAGATGTTTCCCAAAGTCATCCCTCCTTTACATGACCGTGAGAAACTAGATGATGTGGCATGTTTATTGATGATGTGTCATGTTAAAAGCCAGCTTGGAATTTTTTTTGGCCATCTCCGTTGCAAAATAGCAAATTGAAATAAAGGGAGCTAGGGTCTTTCGCACACCTCTGCAAATCGCAGAAGGTGGCCAATGTAAAAGATCAGAAGGTGAAATCATAGAAGGTGGTTGGCCGAATGATTTCTTGCATGCCTCTTAAAGGTAAGTGCTTGATTCTTTTTCTATGTTTTCTTTGGTTGAGATAGTTGTTTACTTAAATGCCCGATTTGATTTCCTCAACTCCGTTTATGGCTGTGAGATTTGCTAGCATAATTTTTTCGTTATGGCTGAGATTGTTGCTAGCATTAATTTCTGGTTAGAAGCCTTATATTTGTATAACTGTACAAGCATGGTTCGATTTCCTCTTTCGCTTTGTTGTTTTCGCATCTGGTTTCTACTATAAATTGGTTTAACTCCAGGTTGAGTATTTTTGTTTTTGAAATTGTTACGAGTTTAGTTAATTATGGCCCTTGAAATTCTAGTGTCAAACCCAATGCAATTAAGCATTGAAAGTTGAAACATTGCACATTTTTGATTCAGAAGTTGAGTGAATAAGCTAATCCAGAGTTGGACAAACACTCTTTCTTCTTATTGCATTGGAAAGGTAAATCTCCCTTCTTCAATGAATAAAAGTCAAAACACAATAGTTAAAACACAACAAAGGGAACTCGTTTGCTGTCATAGAAAACTATCATGTTTTTTACTTGACTTTATTACTTTAGCATGCTTTGATGTTGCTCTATCTTAGTAAAACTGAGCAATTACATAAGAACAAAAAATAAAAAAGAAAGAAAATTCCGATTGATAGGTAATGCTAATTATCAGTAAACTGCTTAAAGTTATAAATCCATATTACACCTTTGGGTACCGCGTTGGGAAAGGTAGCAGTAGGAATAAAGTAATTATAGTGTTGAACATTTGTATTAGATGTATGATAGGCTGTTTGTACGCTGCTGCCACTTTGGAGTGATTGAATTCATTTCTTTTTTGAATAATTCAGCGTATACTTACTGTTGTCTTATTAGATTGCGTATGAATAGTATTAGAACTCTATTAGGTATATTATTTTAGTTAAAAGACATGAAAGTGTAATAGTACCCATATGGTAAGTTATGAATTAATTTATCATAAAGAAGGTTATCCACACACACTTCTAAGTTAAAATTTGTTTAACTGAGGTAAAGCTCCGACATTCTTTGCATTAGGGTGCTTTGATTCCTAATATATGCAAAACTCAATACTCAATTTTTTTTCAAGGTTTTAAACTATGATTTGTTAATTGGCAAATGCAGATTACAACTGCTACTGGGTGGATGACGAGGCTAATTGTTTGAGCTGGGGGAGGGAGAGATTTAAAGTCAAGATATTATCAAGTATTATGGCTGTCATGGGTAGATGTAATGGTGTCTTGTAATAAATGATATACTAGAAGGAAGAAGTTTGGAATACAATTTCTTCTTTCACGTAATAAATGATATACTAGAAGGAAGAATTTTGGAATAATCTTCATCTGATGAAATTATGAGGTCTCTAACATATTGGTCATTCCTTTTTTTTTCTTTAAAGATTCAAAGAAGGAGAATTTTGCCAAAATTCACTGCAATGTGGTACGTTTAATCTCCCTTATTGACTGGCATTTGAAGGATATTTATCCTTACGTAGTCTCCTCTTCTTCAGTTTTTTTTTTTTTTTTTCCTTTTTGATGTTCATTTTGCTAATTATGCAGCGTGCTTATTTGCTTTGGTTGTTGATGATTCTAACGAAGTATCTTCAACTGCACAAGAGTTTCTTAAATATTTGTTTTCATAGAATTGGAAACCTCTTCTAGAATGTGATGATGCTGAGATATTTAGCAGGATACCTCTTCAGATCTCATTTCCTTCAACATCAGTTCTACATAGCTTATTGCACATAAACTAAATTAAACATTTTTACATTCATTGCACATTACTAAAGGGGCGTTACAACCACGCAACGGTTCCCTGAACATTTTATTACACATTACAACAAGGATATTATAGCCACATAAAACAAGGATATTACAATAAGAAGATTACAATATCATAATGGTTCCTTAAATGTTATAAAATACACGTAAAACAGGACACTTCATTAAGGGTATTTGTAAACTTCTATGTGCATGTGAGCGACTCCCATATAAGGTGCAACTTTCTCATGGTAAGGGTCATTGTAAAACCATCTCTTGAAAATTGAACACTCTAAGCACGATTACATACAACCTCCTATATAAAAAAGTCACAAAAGATGTTAATAGTAACACATTAAGAAACAAAAATATCTATAGCAGGTGAGGTCAGTTCCTCCATTTAGTTATGTATGGCTTCATAAGTTGAAACAATTTAATAAGTTAAATCTAACTACAAACTATGTATTAGCTCAAAACAAGATGGAAGCTACCTCTCATTATCATTAATTGGCCACTATTTTTATAAGCAAACAACGAACGCCAGCAATAATAAAACTGAACACAGACACAATTTGTGAATCATGGTATGCAGGTAAACTTTAAATTCAGACTTCATGGTTCAATAGGTTGGACCGTTGAAGTTTCTATGTTCAGGAAGTAATAAAATTATAGTAACAGTACAAGATATATAACCCAATATAGACATAAATTACCGAAAAGAAAAATCTTGAACAAACATTTATGCCAGTACAAAAACTATGCAATCTTAAGGATGAGTTGATAAATCATCCCACTTGGTAAAAATTCACAAACTTCTTAATAAATTGGTGGAGGTAATTAACAGCTCAAGAGAAATGCATTGAAGGAGAGATAATCACAATTATTGGTACATTAATATTCCTTGAAGAAAATACAGTTTACATATAATTAGAGCAAATACTGAAATTGCATTGCGAAATAAGCAAAGAAAATAAAGTGATACTTGCAAAAGGTGGGCAATGGTCTTAATAGTGGCTGTCTTAGTAATCCCAACTTCATAACTCCGCACAATAAACTTCTCCTTATAATATACTTAAAGCAACCATGCAATTCCATATTTCAGTATTGCTATAACTATAAGCACTAGGTTTAAATTATAAAACAACCACCATTAATATTATCAAATTCAAACCTAGCTGGACTGTACCTGCACAGCAGCCGCCTTCATTTATATTTCAATACCAGGGAGGTTGTATGAAAAGGAGAAAGGATGAAATCTTGTTCGAAAAATACCAACAAATTAAAAAACTCGATTATTCAAACAGGAATAGAAGAACATGAATGAAATTTGCATCCTACCACGACGATTTTCCCTTCCGCAACTCCGTCTTCCAATTTCCCCTTTCGTGAATCTGTCTTCCTTCGACTGAGTTTCTCCAGAGGCCACTAACAAGATGGGCGAAATATCTTGTTCAGCCTTTGCTATTACAGATTTCAATTGTAGGATTCAAACCTATGTTATGAGTAGAAAAGTACAATAGAGAGAACTTGACGAAGCAAGGAGCTCTAACTTTTATTCGCAGTGATTGACTCTTTTACACTATTGGAAGGAAAATTATTCCAAGTCATTCTATTGATTTTCCATGTCACTTTACCAATTTTTGATGTCTGCATTAAATGGCCAGATCAACAAACATGTAACAGTTTTCTAAATAGAAGGGTTAAAATGGGACAAAAGTTGTGAGTGGAGGACTAATTTAGAATTGATTTTAAGCAGGGGACCAAAACAGAACTAAAAAATAAGTAGAGAACTAAAACAAGATTTTTTTTTTGTATAATTATAGTGTGGATGTTGCTTTGAATAATTTGGGCCAGGATGGTTCGTCGACCTAGTGGAAACAACATGAATTTAAATTCCATCTAGAATGAATTCCCTCTTGTTTTGGGTCCTGTTTATGAATATATTTGATAAAAATTTAATAATTTAAATTTTATGTTCATTAATTATATGACATGCTGTCAAATTTCTTGTTTATAAATATAAGCTATTGAATTTTCACCAAATAATTAATATGAAAAACACGACACATGTATTTTTATTATAATATAAGAAAATTGCACTCATTTTGAGCACCCTTGGTATCCTTTTTTAAAGAAATTTGTTCTTTATTAGACTCTTTTAATTATAATTTTGGTTAGGTTTTCTTTATCTTCTCATAAAAAAATTATACCTCGTGAAAATTTTTGAAGGCGGAAAGCAATTTTTTACAATTAATATTAGTTAAAAATTTTATATTTCTTTTGTTTTAGTTCAGAGTTTAATGAAGTGGTATGTTATACTTTTTTAAGTTAATATATCAATATTATAATTAAGTTATAATATGAAATGTAATATCCACAATTTAAATCTAATGTAAAAATTTTAAAATCAAATTAAGATAAATTTTTTTGTGTAACTTTAAAAGTAGTTAAATTGATGTCATGACTATATAGCACATTGAAAAGAAGATATATAGTAATCAAGTATCAAAACATGTTGATTGCATGTCAACCTAATAAAATTTTTTGTATTTATATTTTAACTTCAATATTTTTAACTTCTTATTTATGAACCTAAACCTCTTTTTTAATTTCTTTTTAATTTACTCCATCTACTTTTCATTTTTTATTCAATCTCATAAAAATATTAGTTTATAAATTTGTTCTAATTTTTTGATTATCCCCAAAGGCACAGTTTATAAAGTTATTAACTCATCGTTATAGTCTATTTATTTTTTCAACAACTCACTAAATGCCTAATTTTATTTTTATTTTTGATTTACAAACTAATATTTTTATAAAGGTTATAGTAGAAAAATAGAAAGAATAAATTAAAAATTTTAAAAATTTGAGTTACCAATAAAATCTAAAAACTATTAAAATTAATTATAAATATAACAAATTATTTTATAAAAAATATATATATATATATATATATATATTTTAATGTGTCATTCTCATACTACAATTGCCGGATAGTGTAGGGCTTTTTCAATGCAACCCACTATTTCGGCCCAAGGCCTTACAGTCGGGAACAGGTGAAACCGAAATTGGGCAATGCTATAACTATTTCCATCAATCCAGAGGACTTTGCCACACCTGTTACTGGCAAAGGTTTTTGGTGGAAAATCCACAAAACGGACGAGTTTTGACGGCCCCGAAACCATTAAAGCTGTTGCTTTGTGAACCCACTTCCTTTGTTCCTTGCGCCCGAATAGGCGACTCCAGTTGCTCTGAGCGGCGCTACCTCCATTAACCGTAACGCTCTCTTGTTCTCTGTCAATTCACTCAGCTTTACTATAGAAAAATGTTTTCAATTTATTCCTTCTATGAATGACTCTGCTACATATGTTATAATTGATCGGAACAAGCCATCTAAGAGGTTGATTGGACTATTCTTACATCCTTTGATCTGATTCTTTTTATGTTTCTGTATGGTTGTTTCTTCTTTCCCCCAATTATTTTGAGTCAGATGCTCTTTTACTGCTTCTAGTTGTTACTTGCGTGTTATCTCAACATTTGATTAGTCTGCTATCTTGGGTTTAGGACTTGGAAGAAAAATGACAATGTTAATTTTGCCTTTGAAGATGTTTGAGAAACATAGTGGAAGTATATATGTCAAATCCATCAGATTGAAATTTCTCTTGATACTTTTGAAAGCATGCTCTTCTTTGGCGGTGTACTGAGTACCATGTAATTGACGCCGATTTACTTCTTTCTGATCGAACAGCAGATCTTTTCAGAGACCATTGTCAACGGATACCTTCCATCCAATGCCAATAAAGGTAGTAGCAGACATACGCCTACTTCCTAGACACGTGCGTTTAAAACTGATGCTCATTCTGCGTATAAGCAAACTCAGATGTCCACCTTTCAGTCAGTTCTCACTATCTCGCCCTTGTCTTTCTTATTTATATACTCAATCTTTGCCTCCCTATTCAAAAACCATCAATTGGAACACAACCCATAGTTTTGTTCGAACAAATCCACTCCTTACTCTCTTAGAAAGATGCAAATCCTTTATCCAGTTAAAGCAAATCCAAGCACAAATGACCCTAACAGGATTGATAGACAATAGCTTTGCTACAAGTCGCCTCATTGCTTTCTGTGCTCTCTCGCAATCATGAAATCTTGACTATTGCACAAAAATTCAGTATGATACACAACATCCAAATGTCTTTTCATGGAATGTGACAATTAGGGGATATTTAGATAGTGGGAACTCTGAAGAAGCTCTTCTGTTGTACAAGAGAATGTTACAATATTGTCTGTTGAGGCCAGATAATCATACTTACCCTTTGTTGCTTGAAGCTTGTTATTGTCCATCTCTTTATTTTGTGGGTCTTGATCTTCTTGGACGTGTATTGAAGTTTGGTTTTGAATTTGATATATTTGTTCACAATGTGTTGATCACTATGCTACTCTCATATGGAGAGTTAGAGACTAAGAAGCACCGATATGGGTACGAGTATCGGATACGATACGATGTGCAGGATACGTCAATTTTAAAAAATTTAGGATACGGGTACAAGTTTATTTGTGTATGTATGTATATATATTTTAACAAATAAGATTGGTGATAAAAAAAGATTATATGAAATATGGTAGGAAAAGATGCTAAAATGGAAAATAAAATGATAAAACAATATCACAACTAATACAAGAGTGATTGAAGAACCAATTTGATATTATTTTGGTGCTTTTTGAAACATATCCTACAAAAAATTTTTTTGATATCTATGCAGGTGTATCGCATCGAGTATCGTATCGGATATGTATTGATATGGGTATGTCTCCTGTTTAGAAGTATCCGTGCTTCTTATGTTAGAGACAGCATATGATGTGTTTGATAAAAGCTGTGTAAGAGACCTGGTTACCTGTAATTCTATGATTAGTGGGTGTGTGATGAGCCTTAAGTTGAACAAGAGGCTAACTTAGGCTAAGGAGCTTCATCTGGGCCGATTACACGTTCTATGGCTAAGAAGATTCAGGCTATGGTTGTCCAACAATTCAAAATGGAATCAGCCCATTTAAGATCCAAGCCCAATTTCTATATGGAGCCCAAGTTCGAGTGAGCCAATTTGATTGAATACAACTTCTCTTTAATGATCTCAAAACTTCGTTGGGCCGCTGCGCTCCACTTAAAGTCACCGCTTCCTCTGATGCAATTAGTCAAGGGTGCTAGAATAGTACTGAAATTCTGCACAAATCTTCTATAAAAGGATGCTAATCCATGGAAACTTCTCACCTCAGAAATGTTTGTAGGAATAGGCCATTCCTTGATAGCTTTAACTTTCTCCGAATCAACTTCAACTCCATGCCGACTAATCACAAATCCAAGAAAAATAACTCGATCTTGGCAGAATTGGCACTTTTTGAGATTGCCAATTAATTGTTCTTTTCACAAGACTTCAAAGACCTTCCTCATGTGCTCTCCATGCTCTTCCTGATCTTTGCTATAAATCAAAATGTCATCAAAATAAACCACAACGAAATCTCCAATAAAATTTCGTAAGACATGATTCATTAAACGCATGAAGGTGCTTGGGGCATTTGACAAACCAAATGGCATGACCATCCATTCATACAACCCATGCTTCGTCTTGAAGGCTGTCTTCCACTCATCTCCTTCTTTCATTCGAATCTGATGATGCCCGCTCTTGAGATCAATCTTCGAAAAGATTGTAGAGCCATGTAGTTCGTCAAGCATGTCATCAAGCCTAGAGATAGGATACCGATACTTCACTATGATTTTGTTTATGGCCCGACTGTCTATGCACATCCTCATAGTTCCATCCTTCTTTGGCACTAACAAAGCTGGTACTGAACAAGGGCTCATTGACTCTCTCACAAAGCCTTTCTCCAGTAACTCATTTACTTGACGTTGTAACTGCTTGGCCTCATCTGGATTACACCAGTAGGTCGGTCTATTAGGCAAAGCAGCACTTGGAATGAGATCAATTTGATGCTCAATCCCCTTAATTAGCGGTGATCCTTTTGGCATCTCATCTGGAAACATGTCGGCGAATTCTTTTACTAACTTCTTAATCAGCGGAGGTATAGAACCTACCTCTGTTGGCATAGCTTCCTTCACTATTAGCATCAATATTGGATTAGTTGAACGCAAAGCTCTCTTAACTTCTCCTTTAGTTGCAAATAAGTTCTCCTTTTTCTTTTTCTTTGTTAGTTGATCTTGTAGAACTTGTTGAGGACTAAGAGGTCCTAGGACAATCTTCGCCCCATCCTTGGTAACAGAATACGTGTTTTTAAACCCATCATGAATGTCTCTACTATCATATTGCCAAGGTCTTCCCAGAAGCAAATGACCAGCATTCATTGGCATCACATACGACTTCATCTTTGTACGACTTGCCAATAGAAAATGGTACTTGAACTTGTTTAGTGACTTGAATTTTTCCTTAGTCACTTAACCATTGCAGCTTGTATGGACGAGGGTGCTTTGTGGTCTTCAAGTTTAATTTTTCCACTAATGTTGTTGAAGCAACATTACTACAGCTACTTCCATCAATAATGACACCACAAACCTTTCCCCCAATTGTACACCTAGTATGGAATATGTTCTCACGTTGATCATTTTCTACCTTAGCTTGTGAGTTCAAAATTCGTCGAACTACAAGTAACTCCCCTTCATCTGGATACTCGATAATGCGCTCGTCATCTTCCTGTTCAGTTTCTGTTCCATCTTCACTTTCAATTTCCCCTTGTGCTCCTCGAACAATCATCACTCTTCGATTTGGACATTCAGAAGCAATATGTCCAAAACCAAGACATTTGAAGCACTTAATTTCTCTGCTCCTCTTTGAGTTCTTTGCATCATTAACCTTATCCTTTCCTTTAGATGTATCAACAATGTTGTTGGAGCTTGTCTTTTCCTGTCGCCGTTCATTCCACTTGGAGACATCTTTGGGAGTCGAAGAGGTTAAGTTTGTTCTCCTGAAACTAATAGATCATGAGCTTCTTGGTTTAGTTGCTCCTCTTCTACGTTGTCTTTCTACCTTAACAGCAAGCTTGATTACATCCTCAAGTGTTACATAAGATTGTAATTCCACTGCATCTGCAATTTCCTTATTCAAGCCTCCTAAGAACCTTGCAATAGATTGTTCCTGAGGCTCTTGTATTTCACATCGCATCATCAACGTTTCAAACTCCTTAACATAGTCTTCAACACACATCGCCCCTTATCTAAGAGTTTGTAACCGGATATAGAGCTCCTGCTTGTAATAGTCAGGAACAAAGTGCTTTTGCATGAGTCTTTTCATAAGCCGCCAACTCCTGATCTCTTCTTCACCGTCTCTCCTTCGTTGCGATTTCAAATTCTCCCACCATAGATTTGCATAATCAATAAATTCAAGGGCAGCTAGTTTGCATTTCTTAACTTCAGAATAGTCGTGACACTCGAACACCTTCTCCACTCGTTGCACCCACTTTAAGTACTCTTCTGGTGAGCTAGTACCTTTGAATGGTGGAATCTTCAATTTGATGTTGTTCCCCAAGTCACGCTGCTGCCTCCTTTGTCTATTTGCATCAGCTTCATTTTCCGTGTCCTCATCATGATCAAAATCAATGGAAGCTCGATGATTACGTCGCTCTGGAGGTTGTTGAATATTCAATCTTGTGATTGCCTGCTCTAGACGAAGCAGTTGCTCCCTCATTTCTTGTTGATTTTGTTGTATGCCCATAATCTGAGTTTGTTCCAACGAAAGCCCTCTTGGAACATTGGTAGCATTGTTTTCAGCCATATCTCACTATAAACGCTCTTCTAAAGTGTTTCTCTTTCTAACTAGAAAGTGTTTTTCTCTCTACCCACTCTCAACCGGAGCTCTGATACCAAATGATATGCTTCAAGGAAGTTCAGATTGAACAATCCCTGAACGCAAGTAAATAAAAAAAAAGAAAAGATAGAACAACTAGCAATCTCGGATGATAAGTTTGCACACCACACTCAAGAATACTAGGTTTGATTCGCCACACTCTAGAGTAGATGAGGGAGAGTGATAAGAATCGGGGATAATTTCGCCACTAAGTTTAGAAAACTTAGATAAGAAATTCGTATATAAGAGGCTAAGCCAATTTTCAGAGCATTCAACATTGCATTTCTCATTAATAACTTCCATATTTATAGCCAAGAACAACCCTCATGGCATAAGTCCAAGATTTATCTAATTCTCACATAATTTGGAAAAACATGCATAGAAATTCACCTAACATAGACTTTTCATCTAATGTAGATCACTTAACTTATCTAACTTAAACTTTCAAAGAAATATAGCTCACCTAACTTAGACTTTAACCAATACTTATTTCAACTTTCATCACATGCATTCATCACATGCATAATTGACTTTTCATAATTTATTCATAATTTGTTCAGGCTCATCATTCTCTCTGGGTTCAAAAGGATTTATCCTCAAATCTAAGTCTTCATTATCATCTCTAAGTATGGCGTCAAATCTCTTACATTGAATGTGGTAGGAATATTGCAGTTTCCTGGTAAATTAACCTTGTAAGCATTGTCATTTATTTTCTCCAGAATCTTGAATGGACCTTCTGCCCTAGGCATAAGTTTTGACTTCCGTTTGTTGGGAAACCCCTCCTTCTGAAGATGAATCCAAACAAGATCACCTGGCATGAATTGAACTTGCTTCCTTCCCTTGTTTGCTGCGTTTTCATAAGCGACATTCTTCTTTTCAATCTGTCGCTTCACATTTTCATGTAGAGCTTTCACCATTTCAGCCTTTTTCTTTCAATCAATGCACAATCTGTCACTTAATGGTAGCGATACTAGATCAAGTGGGGTGATAGGATTAAACCCATAAACCACTTCAAAAGGAGAATATTTAGTAGTACCATGAATACTTCTATTATAGGCAAACTTAACAAACGACAAGCATTCATCCTAATTTTTCATATGCTTACCAACAATAGCTCTAAGTAAGGAAGAAAGTGTTCTATTTACTACCTCAGTTTGCCCATCAGTTTGAGGATGACAAGTTGTGCTGAAAAGTAATTTTGTCCCAAGCTTTTCCACAATGTTTTCCAGAAATAACTCAGAAATTTGGCATCTCGGTCTGACACAATGCTCTTTGGAATACCATGTAATCTCACAATTTCCTGGAAGAACAAATCTGCTATATGAGAAGCATCATCAGTTTTGTGACAGGGAATAAAATGGGACATCTTTGAAAATTGATCTACCACCACCATAACAGAATCTTTGCCCTTTGGAGTTCTTGGTAACCCAAGCACAAAATCCATACTCAAATCAACCCATGGTTGATCAGGAACTGGTAATAGCATATACAAACCTTGTGTAAACTCCTTGCTTTTTGCTTTCTTGCAAATTGCACATCTTCCCACCACTCGATGCACATCTTTGATCATCCTTGGAAAAAAAATTTTTCCTTAATCATCTCTAATGTCTTCTTTTCACCAAAGTGTCTTGCCAAACCTTCTGCATGAGCTTCTCTTACCAATAATTCTCTGACAGAGCAATTGGGAATACAAAGTTTGGCAGAAGGTCCATTCAAGATTCTGAAGAAAATAAATGACAATGCTTACAAGGTTGATTTACCAGGAAACTACAATATTTCTGCCACATTCAATGTAAGAGATTTGGCGCCATACTTAGATGATAATGAAGACTCGGATTTGAGGACAAATCCTTTTGAACCCGGAGAGAATGATGAGCCTCAAGTTGAACAAGAGGCTAACTTAGGCCAAGGAGCTCCATCTGAGCCGATTACACGTTCTATGGCTAAGAAGATTCAGGCCATGGTTGTCCAACAATTCAAAATGGAATCAGCCCATTTAGGATCCAAGCTCAATTTCTATATGGAGCCCAAGTTCGAGTGGGCCAATTTGATCATATGTTATAATGAATAAATTATGAAAAGTCAATTATGCATGTGATGAAAGTTGAAATAAGTATTGGTTAAAGTCTAAGTTAGGTGAGCTATATTTCTTTGAAAGTCAAAGTTAGATAAGTTAGGTGATTTACATTAGATGAAAAGTCTATGTTAAGTGAATTTCTATGCATGTTTTTCCAAATTAGGTGAGAATTAGATAAATCTTGGACTTATGCCATGAGGGTTGTTCTTGGCTATAAATATGGAAGTTATTAATGAGAAATGCAATGTTGAATGCTCTGAAAATTGGCTTAATCTCTTATATACGAATTTCTTATCTAAGTTTTCTAAACTTAGTGGCGAAATTATCCCCGATTCTTATCACTCTCCCTCTTCTACTCTAAAGTGTGGCGAATCAAACCTAATATTCTTGAGTGTGGTGTGCAAACTTATCATCCGAGATTGCTAGTTGTTCTATCTTTTCTTTTTTTTATTTAGTTGTGTTCAGGGATTGTTTCCTCTTGTTCCCAGGTGCAGGATTTGAATCTTAGCCGAAAATTTCATCAGTACATCAAAGAACATGGGCTTAATTTGACAATTCCACTGACAAATGCACTTATTGATATGCATGTGAAGTGTGGAGACCTTATGGTAGCACGAGCTTTATTTGATAACATGGCACAAAAGACCCTTGTTTCATGGACTACAATGGTTTTGGGATATGCCAGATTTGGTTTTCTGGATACTGCTAGGGGACTTTTATATGAAATTCCAGAAAAGAATGTTGTGCCAATTATTCCATGGAATGCAATAATTGGTGGTTGTGTCAAAGCCAAGCACAGTAAAGAGGCATTGGCTCTATTACATGAAATGCAAGTTAGTAATATAATACCTGATGAAGTAATCATGGTTAATTGCTTGTCAGCATGCGCACAACTGGGAGCACTTGATGTTGGAATATGGCTTTTCCATTATATAAAAAGACAATTTTTCTTTAGGTGTTGCTTTGGGAATTGCACTTGTTGACATGTATGACAAGTGTGGAAATATAGCAAAGGCTCTCCAGATTTTCCAAGAGATGCCAATAAGAAATTGTTTGACTTGGACTGCCATTATATGTGGTTTAGCACTTCATGGGAATGCTCATGATGCTATATCCTATTTCTCAGAAATGATTTGTAGTGGGTTGGTGCCTGATGAGATAACCTTTCTTGGAATCTTATCAGCTTGTTGTCATGGTGGTCTGGTTGAAGAAGGCCTTAAATAATTTAACCAAATGAACTCCAAATTCAAAATTTCCCCAAAGCTTAAAGATTACTCGTGCATGGTGAACCTTCTAGGAAGGGCTGGTCATTTGGAGGAAGCAGAATAGCTTATTAAAAATATGCCCATGGCTGCAGATGCTACTATTTGGGGTGCTTTATTCTTTGCTTGTTGTGTTCATGGCAATGTTTTAATTGGAGAGAGGGTGGCTTTGAAGCTTCTTGAGTTGGATCCTCAGCATAGTGGAAGCTATGTTTTGCTTGCTAACATGTATGGAGAAGCAAGAATGTGGATGGAGGCAAGGCATGTGAGGAAACTAATGAAAGAGAGAGGAGTGGAGAAGATTCCTGGTTGTAGCTCAATTGAGATCAATGGCATTGTACATAAGTTTGTTGTGAGGGATGCGTCACATCTACTATTTGAACAGATTTGTGAATCCTTGGTTTCATTAACAAAACAAATAGAGCTTCTTGATTTTAGACCTGATTTTCCTGCCTTTAGAGATAATCATTCTTCCTAAACTTATCAGATTGTAGTTTTTCATAATTTATCTATCTACTTTTCATTTGAGAGTCTGGACCTGTCTTCAGTCTATCTGGAGCTTTGTATGACAAAATGTGTCTGTCTATAACTAACACAATGCCCCATGCCTCCAATTCTGTGTCCATTTTCTTAATTATCTGGGCAAATGTTGGACTTATCCTCTTCACCTGTATGGATTTTGTTATGGTGCAGAGTTCAGATGAAGACTTCACTTTATTTCCCCCTGAAGCAGTTTTATGTCAATACACCTGCCAGGCTGCCACTATCTTAAATCATGTGAAATTTGTTGTACATAGCAAGGGTGTGGTCAGTCAGATCAATTTATTTGAAGTACACTGGGTTTACTTTCTCCCACTGTCGCAAAATTGCATAGGGACAATTTCCCTTCTTGATTTTCTCTTAGCGCTGGCAATTCCTTTTGAGCCCTTCTGTTCAGCTTGTATGGCTTCGTCTTTGATGAAGACTGATTATCATAACCTACACTAAAAATGTGGAGAGAATCCATGCTCAATGGTAGGGGTGGTGGAGATTATTAATTGGTATGCTGGATCAGAAGTTGATTTGTAAACAAACTGTTTTTATTTTCACATGCTTTTGCTTTTATTTTTTCTCCTTGCTGTCTCTTCTGCATTTTATGATGCTCAAGTTTCTTACTTTGTGGCCTCCAACCATGTTCGGATTGTTTACCATTAGAAAGCTATAATAAGGTCAATATAGCAGGTGTCAACTGTCAAGGCCAATGGTGTTAATAAAATGTTTTGTGCTTCTTAAATAGTTCTTGTCATGGAGTTTTGCTACCCCTAACAATGTTTACCCCAGCAACATCCAGAATGTTAGGGAGTCTATTGATAAAGAAGTAATAGTGTCCTGTCATATCTTAGTTCTGTTCCAGAAATGGGAACGAATAAGGTAATCTTGACCCAATAGACAAAATACATACAATGTGGCCCATTAACTTTAATGTTGTAAATCATTGACACTTCTTGACTTGTTTCTGTTTGTTGATCTGATATCGGATTCTTGTTTTAAGACAATTTATATTCTTAATTTATTTTTATTTTTATTTTTTATTTTTGACTGCTGCTAGATATTTCCCATGATAAATTAAAATTTTAATTATACTTAATCTTGGGCTCAGATCTAAGGAGTTAGGGGAGATCTAGCCGCGTGAAATTTGCTATTAAACATGTACAAGAGCAATCCAGAGCTGGAGTCAATAAGTTCTTTACAAATCACTACAAAAGCAAACAACAATGAAATGGTAAGGTACCTAAAATATTGTTTTGCTGTCACTCTTACTACTTTTACCGGAGAATTACTTTGAATCATTGAGTTTTATTAACAGCTATTTGTAATGCAAGGTTTCAAAAAAGATGCCTTCTAGAACTGCCCAAATTCGTCTTGTGAGCTCGCATGAGGAGGTTTATGAACCTTGCGATGATTCTTTTGCATTGGTTGATGCTCTTCTAGCTGACTGCAGTAACCTGTTTAAGCATTGTCCTATGTTGTGTATGGAGATAGGTTGTGGTAGTGGATATGTTATTACTTCCCTAGCTCTTATGCTTGGGCAGGATGGTCTTGGTGTCAACTATATTGCGACTGACATCAACCCGCATGCAGTAAGGGTGACCCGTGAGACACTAAATGCACATGGGGTTGATGCTGAGTTGATAGTCACAGATATTGCATCAGGACTAGAGAAGCGTCTAGCAGGGTTGGTTGATGTTATGGTTGTGAACCCTCCATATGTGCCTACCCCTGAAGATGAAGTGGGTGCTGATGGTATTACTGCTTCTTGGGCTGGTGGGGTGAATGGCCGGAGTGTTATTGATAGGATACTGCCTGTTGCAGATCATCTTTTGTCAGAAAAGGGATGGCTATACATGGTCACCCTCACAGCAAACAATCCCGCTGAGATATGCCTACGAATGAGGGAGAAGGGATATGCATCTAGGATTGTCATTCAAAGATCAACAGAGGAAGAAAGTCTCCATATAATCAAGTTCTGGCGGGATTTTGATACTGAAGTAGGTGAGAATGAAAAGGTAATGACAGACAAATCTGTTCCTGCAAGGTTCTTGGAGTATTTGCTAACACAATTTCCTCTCTTTTCATTCTGGAGAAGCAGTGATAGTGACAAAGTGTGATTATTGACATGGTAAGAATTATTAATATGTCCAGAATAACTTTGTATTCTTTTTAATTTTTTTTTTATTGCTTTATGTCTTTCTGAGGTATACATGGATAGCTGATGTGGCACATTATAGCGGACGTAACGAGAGAAAATTTTGCTTTAGCTATCTATGTGTCAAAACTTCTAGTTAAATATGATCCAAGGCTTTAATTTAACAATGTGATTTGCTTAGTATCATATCTTAATTTAACGATGCGATATTTATCTGCATTTACTACTGCTTTATTGATTGTCCTTTTTCCAGCAGCTAAATATCTCTGTTGCTCATTTATTTAAACAATTTATTTTTGCTTTATTTAATTACTTTTTACTTTCTCTATCTCAGATCCTTATTAGGCTCCCGGGCCTTCTTGTTTCCAGAGGCTTAAGGTTTTCTTGTTCACTTAAGCTAGTAATGCATACTGCCCCAAATAAGTTGCAAACTCATGAGTTGTATGAATCTCACCAAAATGTTCTGGCATTATAGGTCTATTGTAATCTATGGGAAAGACAGTCCTTGTGTGTTTGATTAAATTTATTTATGACCAGAACAATTAAAAGAAAAACTGAAAGCTGAAGAGGACTTGGTTGTTGTTTATTTATAGTTTGTTAGCTAGTTCTGATTCTTTGAGCATATTGCAGGTATCTCAAGGAATGATCTGACGATCTTCTGACTCTCGGCCTTGCAATTTTAAAGAATGTCATGAGTTAGTTTGTATCAATTTTGGGCCATATTATCATATTGATTCGGAGAAATCATGCACATTTACTTCTGGATGCAAAGGACACTTGCTTAGTATTCAACTCCATCCTATCCTGTTAGCCACAGCTGGCTAAATGTTCAGTTTAAAAACCTATTGATCCTTGGAGGACTCTGGACATAATGGCTCTCGGTTGCAAATGCTCCTGAAATATTACATTCGTTGTCCATTTTTTCACTCTTAATTTTTTTGTTTTACTTCCTCCTCTTCTTTCCTCTTTTAAATTTATTTATATATTTTTAGTTTTACTGGTTGGTCATTATACTCTGTTATTGGTCCACAATGGCAGAAGCTTTAAATTTGTGACATATGTAATTGAGTAGAACTGTTTTACCTGATATATCTCATTGAGGTAAATCTGAATTAATCTCAAATTGATCTCCCTCGATCTTATCTGGTTCTCTCATTTTTTCCACTTGCGAAGGAGAGACAAGAATGTAGCTACTATTACAGGATTACTACTAGAATATTAGTAGAATGCTTTCTCGTCAGCTTTGCAGAAATGGATGTTATGTTGTTGGAATATTGTTACCTTAAATAATATAAAAAAGTGAGGTGCACTGTGTAGGAGATTATAATATCTTTTGTCCCAATGCCATGACACGAGGTAAGATTACACTAAAATTATAAAATAATAATGAAACAAAACACTACATTAGGACAATATAATGTGAATATCTCTTGTCAAAATTTGCACACTGGGGTCCATTTTTCAACCTTCTATGAGCAATCTATAAAATAATTGAGTTGATAGCAAAAACCACAAAAAGCATAAGGTGGTATTGCCATTAACATCATATAATCTTTCTTCTCAACCCCATTTTTGAATAAATTAATTCCTAAATCGTATATAAATGGTGGCCTTTGATATATGCCTTTAAGATTTGCCATTAGTAATCCAAAGCATTATCAGCTATCATGTTCCTTGTAGAGAACTAACATATCTGCAAGAAGCAAGAATCAGTATTATGCTTGCCAACATGCGGAGCCATTTCCCCTTGTGAAATCATTCTCCTAGAAAGTGAAACACTTCCTTTAGGTTAGCTTGGTAATTTTCGAAGACCACCCTACTAGGGAAATAATTACCATACGAAGTGAATATAATAAATCTGGAATATGCTTCAAAACATGGAGGCGCTTTATGTATTCTGGCAAACCAATCCTGCGCCCTCATTTGTAAATTCTATGGTTGGAAAGACTTTGTACAAATAGTCACAGGAGAAAAAAATAATATCGTTCTTGCAAAAGAACATTATATGAACCCGTGATTAACAATTTCCTCACTGTTGTGACAAAAAGAGACAATGATTGTCAAATCTTAGGTGATATTAAGCATATGTCTACTAGTAAAGCATTATTGGTAATATAACACCTACGGGATTTTAAAATTTTAAAATAAATTACTAAGGACCCGAGATAGCCTAAATTAGTAATTACTTAGGTTGGAAAAAAGAAAAATAAGAATAAATGAGGTAAACCATTAATCAATATGCTTTGTTGTATTTTTTATTTTAATAAGAGTATAGCTCTTTTATATTTATTAGTTTGACTGACAGGTTGCAATTGAATTTTTAAGAGGTCTTATTTTTAGACAATATTCTATCAAAATTTTTATATAGTCTTATATTTGAATTCTAATATATTTGTAGAAATGTCTTATACTTATTTAATCATAGTATTCTTTAATTTCTATAGAGTTTCATATTTGAATTCTAATATAGTTATAGAAATGTCTTATATTTATTTAAATATAGTATTTTTTATTTTCGATGATATGCATTAACTAAGTTAAAGTTTAGGCTTGCATGAGTGAGATACTTCTCGTATTTTGTACCAATTACATTTTAAGTTTTAAGGTGCAACACAACAATTTTTCAAAAAAATTAAATAACATGATGAGACACTCACTGTTTTCATAAAGGTATTCTATTATGTGAATGTCAAAATTGATAGTTCACTCGCCTTTTCCGTTAACATGATTCAACTAGTTGCCATAGACTAATTCCTAGAATTGCTAGCAAACCTATCTATAATTTGTTGAAAAAATACATTAAAGTACTAACCATTTTAATTTAGAGCAAATTAAAGTACTAATCTTTTGTACATCCTTCCAAATTCAAACTGTGTCTGAATGAGAAGTAAACTACCTTTGAAACACATTATGTGAACAATTTGACTTCAAAGTTCTAGCAAATAGAGTGGTTTGTTCTAGATCCAGCAGTAACTGGGTATTTGAAATAGAAGGTTGTATCCAGGGCTCAATATCAAATTTCAAAGCAATCCAAGGTCATTTAATGTTTTCTTTTAACTAAAACTTGTCATAGACAAGTTATTGGAAAATAAATTTGACTGTTGAGATACAGGCTTTTCCTTATCTAGTATAAAACTCATATTCTTTATGCATTACATATGAAGGTTCAAACTCATACATCATCCTAAAGTCTACATGCATCATAATCATATTCATATTCCAACGAGTTACAATTAAAGTTTTTTCAAGCATATTGTATGACCTACTTGCCTTTGTCCTTAGCTGATCTTTTACCTATGTAAATATTAATTTAAACATGCGTTTAAGAAATTTTGGCTGAACTTTGGATGAATTCAAGTACTTGAGAAATAATGTCTATAATAAAAATTATCATGTGGTACCATATATTCGTGGAGATAAACTTAGATAATCAAATATATATATATATATATATATAACAAATATACAAATAGAGATAGAGGGAGGGGGCCAACATATGCCATGACCCCTAAATTTCCATATACTTATTCATATAATATGTAATATATATGTATGTTATGTTGAAAATAACTAGTTTAAAAAATTAAGTTATGTATGTGTTAGTTTAAATAAATTAATAATTTAAATTAAAATTTTTAGTCTGTTTAAAAGTTTAAAGATTAAAAGATATGACTTTTCATAAAAAAATTGTATTTGTTTAAAATTTAAATTTAAAAAGATGACTCTATATATTAATATAACTTTTTAGATAAGATATAACTTTTTAAAACTGATTGTGACTGTACAAAGTTTTGTTTGTAATAAAACTTGATTACATACTAGAATTTGATTGATTAAGATTGACATGAAAGTTCTTCTTACTCTTTCTCTAAAACTTTCTTGAAAGTTCTGATGGAGAGATTATAGAAGTTGATGTTTTTTAATTTCTATGATACTTGGGATAACTCTCAAGAATGATTTGCCACAAAAACTTACAACAAATATAATAGGGGCAAATATCACCTTAAAGACAGTGTGGTAAATACAAATTTCTAAACACAATTTTAATCTTTCATATTTTATCTGAATTATTTTATCTAACAATCTTAAGATGATATTTGTAGTACCATAAGTTTGATTCCCAAATCAAACTGTGCCATTTGCAGAAAATTAGAAAATGAAACGTATTCTCATACTCTCCAGTGATCACATAAATTACCAACTTCTCCATTCCCGCTAAATGCTCGTGTCCTACCTCCATCCATACATATTATGGAGTATATACCAAGCATGCATAGTAGTTGGATGGATTCGCAGTATGGTTATGAAATAATATGATTCTCCATGATATTATTTTCTAGTATGTTTTAATATTTTATCGAGAGAACATACAAAAAACAATTATATTATTTTGTGAGTATTACAATTCAATAAAGAATTATTTTGGAAAACATTATTAGTGTAAAAAAAATAGAAAAGTGAAAAATTTTTTTTTTTGAAGAAGAGTCTTCTTAGAGAAGATAAAGTGAGATAGTCTATTGGCAAGAGCATTTTTATGTACAGGTATATATTTTATCTCTTTTTAACTTTCAAGGCTAATCATTATATATGCATATTTGAGTGTTATTTTATTTAATTCTGTTATGGAAAAATTAGATAAGTTTTATATAGACTCAAATAATTATATATATATATATATATATGGTTTATTATAATGATGATTATCATGTGAAATTTTAATGTCAATTAGAATAATTGATAATCATCTTGTAAATTCTAATAAAATATGGTTGTATTGTGAAATGTTAATTTTAATTATCATTGTTATTAGCAAATTGACAAGATAGTGTTGGAATTATATGCTTATGATTTTAATTAAGCATGTTGTTTGTGAATTTTACAAGTTGCAAACTTATTATTAATATAATCATATCTAGTGGAGAAATTATTTAAAATAGTAAACTAGATGAAATATCTTGTCAATTTTCTTTTATGATTAACTAAGCATATGAATTGATATTAAATAAGGTGTACCTGATATTATATATATATATATATATATATATATTGTGTACTAATTTCCATATGTTTAGATTTTATAATTGACTGTTTAGAAAATTGAATTTGTGTGTACAAAAGAAGAAGTATCTATGGATTCAAATTGTATTTTGAATATTAGATATTATCTTGAATTCAAAATATAAGACATAATGGGAATTGTCCATGAAGTTGTTAAAAGGTTATCAAATTTTAATAACTTAGTTTTAAGAGCTAAGGACCCCTTATAGTATTTCACACAAATAAATCACATAATGGATAATCAATTGTTTGATTGGTTTTATTTATTTATTAGATTCTTATAGTGTGTACAATTTAAATTGTATTGAAAGTAAATATGTTCCATATATAATTTATAAACTACATGACTAAAAGTTAATATCCAAGTACTCTTATTAGGAGTTACGGATTGTTCTAAAATATATCGAAATAAATATGAATCTTGCATTGAAATTTAGAAACTCTCTTATATTAATTGGATATAATTTTAACTAGTTTGATTACTGGTGTATATAAAAGATGGAGTCTACATCTTGTTTAGTGTTTATCTATATTTAAAGGATAATTTTTAAACCTAGATAAGGAGAGGTTCGTAACTCATTCCATACCATGGAAAATTGTTAGTGATATATAAAACAATTGACAAAGAGAAAAATGGTTAATAAATAAGGAAAGAGTTGTGGCCACAATCAAAGCCAATCATTTCTTTGTACTATGTGTATGAAGCAGTATATGCCAAATGTATTGTGGATTTTAACAAACATTGAGAGATAGTAGCTTGAAATATATATTTGTGTGTGATAATGTAATCAAATTTCAACATCTCAAATCAAGGAAAAAATTGGTAGATATGATATTAAACTCACAAAAGAAATTGGAAGAGATTTAAATGGAATGAGATTGAAACCTCTCAAATAGAGTCACTAATAATGGAAACCTAACCTTTAATTAGAACGGATCTATTTTAAAGATTCAATAGATAAGAACAAGTTACTGATAAGTAATTAGGTGCATGAGAAAATATTTAATCATTCCAAATTGAGTGTACATAAAAAGAACTTAAACGTTCAGGGTGAGTTAAACTCTTAGGTGGATTATGTGAACATAAGGAGTGGTACTGCTTGTAACAAAAATTTGAGGTTGATTCTTGAAAATGTTCATGAAAAGTCTAGGATGGAGCACATGGCCATATAAGTGCTACATATTAGTTTTCCATTTTCTTCTCTACACAAAAATTAAAAACATAAACCTAATGGAATCAGTTTTCTACCCCTTTATAGACTACATGTTTTGTACACATCTAAATTATTTATTATCAATTTTTTAAATAATTTATTTTCTTATAAATATTAATTTATTTCTGCTCTATATTTTAATATTTTTTTATTATTTCTTTATGCAAATGTTTTGATTGGGATAATAAAGTTTTAATTCATTATTATTATTATTTAGTCCATGCATACATCTGCACACAAGCACAAAGACTTGAATTATTTTGTTTCTTCATTTTATCTTTGTTGTCTTATGTTCTTGTCATGTGAATTCTTATAATGAATATTAATAATGAAAAAAATACTATTTTTAGAAAAATAGATTAATAGAAAAGGGAGAATATTAAGAGAGCAAGAAAGATAGATTAATTTGGTTTTAGAAATTACATTTTACACTTTAGCACTGGAAATTAGATGGCAAAAAGTATTTGAATGAGTTTAGGTGGGATTGGTTTTCTTTCCTTTTACAAATTATATGGGCTTTGATCACTATTTTTAGGTACTTTTAGGTCAAGGTTATTTTTAGGTCAAACACACCCTTTTAAATATTTTAGTTTTCTTTTTAGAAATTATATTATATTTATTTGTAATTATTTCAGGTGAATTATTTAATTCTATTTATGTAATATTTTTGTTTTCCTGTGAATATTCAATTCATGTGTTACTTTCTTTTATTTTATTCCTTGATGTATATGTGTATTCATATAAAGAAAAATAAAAATTTTAAAAGCAATATTTTCAATAAAATAAATGAATTGGAAAGATTTAAAATTAAGAGGGGAGAGATCAACTTGATTTTGCATATTAAAATGCATCAATCAATTTTTTTTTTAAATTACTATACTATTTTCTTCTCTTCCCAAAAATAAAAAACACTAACCTAATAGTGACCTTAATTTTCTACACATTTACAAACTACGTGGACTTTGATCCTATTTTAGAGTACGTAGGCCCTAAGTTTCTTTCTTGGGTCAAGCCTAACTTTATACATATTTTATTTTTCCTTTTAGTAATTACATTATTTTTCTTTATTTTGCTTCCTCATCAAATTTTTAACTCCATACATTAATCCACACACATGCACATCGACTTGAAAGGTTTTATTTTCTCAATTTATCATTGATTTTGTTTTTAATCTTATTTTATTGTCATATGCAATCTTATGAAGAAAAGAGAGATTAACTAGATTTTAAAAATTAAAATTTACACTTTTAGCATAAGAAACTAACTTAGAGAGGTATAAGAATGAGTTTATATGGCATAAGTTTTCTACTCTTTTATGTACCATGGGGGCTTTCCTAATTTTGGATACGTGTCACTTTCCTAAGTCAATCCTATTTGTATAAATATTTTACATTTTCTTTTTAGTAATTACATTATTTTTCTATATAAATATTTCAAGTCAATTATTTATTTCTAATTTTGTAAATATTTCCATTTCCTTGAAAATTTTGATTTCTTTTGCTCTATACTATTATTTTTATTGTTATTATTTCTCGTTTCATTTCGTAAATATTTTATTTATTACCCTTTTGAAAATATTCTTTTTATGTTTTACTTTGTTTTATTTTATTCCATTATGTATCTGTGTATTCCAATGTAATCAAACTCGCGAGTCAACTCGGTTGACTCGTCGAGTTTGCGTTTTTAGGTAAGTATTTTGAGTCAACTCGGTTTCTGACTCGGAACCAGCTCAAACTCGCTTTGACTCGGTGATTAACTCGGTCAAATTCGGTCAAAATCGGTCAAACTCGGACGAGTTGACTCAGTATCATTGTTTTCCAAAAAAAAAAAAAAATACAGAACAACTTCTAGGACTCGAACCCATGACATCCCAGTAGCGAAATTGCATGTTTCCGCTGAGCCAACGTTACCATTCGCTATATTTGTGTATTGTATTATATATATTTGGACTTTATTTTCCTAGTTTAAAAGAAAACATCTCCATATACTTAAACCCAAACATTTAGAATAAGTTCATCACCTATTACCACATAACCAATAAAAACTTTATGTTTGTCATTTGTAATGTATTATATATATTTATTATTGACTTTTTTTATAGAAATTTTATTTTGAATTTTTTATTAGTCATGACTTGAAAATTTATCTGTTATTATCTTTTGACATATTTTGATAAGGTAATATTTAATAATTATATTTATTACTCTATAAATCATTTTAATTCAAATTTAAAATTACTAGTATTTGATTATTAGTAGTTATTATATTTAGATTTAAATATATAAAATTTTAAAAAATATCTATATTTAATTAGCACTTATTCAACTATAATCAAACTAATAAACTATTAATCATTGCATTCAGTAATTTTAGTTATTAGTCTAAATTTAAAAATATTGATTTTAATTATATAATTATATGTTTTAATAATTATTTTTAATTATAGGTAAACTCTTACGATTCTACGTTACGATTTTACCTCCCTCAAACAATTTTACCTAAACTCGCGAGTTTGACAACCTTGGTGTATTCATATGAAGAAAAATAAAAAATTCAAAAACACAAATTTTTTAAAAATATAAATAAATTGAAATGTAAGAAAATTAGGAGAGAAGAGATTAACATGGTTTTATAAATTAAAACACATTATCCAATTATTTTATTGTTAAATTCCTTTTAGGGGATATAGATCCTAGGACACCTTCTTAATTCAAACCCAACTTTGTAAGAATATTATTTTTTCTTTTAGTATTTAAATTATTTTTGTTTGTAAACATTTCATCTCAATCATTTATTCTTAGCTTTGTAAATATTTCCTCTTTCTTCTAAATATTAATTTATTTCCCACTATCATAATAATAATAATAATAATAATAATAATAATAATAATACATTTGATTTCATAAATATTTTATTTTTATTCTTTTGTAAATATTTTTTTTATATATTACTTTCTTATATTTTGTTCCTTTATACATATGTTACTTCCTTGCTATAGCGAGTGCGCCTAGTGGTAGTGAAGATTGAGATTGGTCCTCTCCTCTTCCAAAGTGTTGAGACTCTATTTCTTTCTTCAAACAAAGTTGTTTAATGCGTATCAAACTAGGATTTCCAATTTTTTCTTTGATGTCTCACTTTGTAAAAAATAAAGAATAAAAAAAAAAACTTCTCATATATTAAGGATACACTTCTGAAAAAATGTACACCCAAATACTATGTTTTGTTAATTAAACTAATCCCTTAAAAAAATTACATGATTGGCTACGTGTTTTCAAAAAAGATGCTGTATCATAAAAGGTTTATATAAAAGAAGATATTATAAATAATAAAAAGAGAGAGAGAAAGCAATAACGTGAAATTTTGAAATTCCTTTTCCAATTCATCAGCCTACATGATAGTTGTTCTATGATTAATTAAAATTTAATTCAAAATCTCAAATACCAAATAATTAAAATTAATACTAAAATAATTAATTTTAGTCCAACTTTTGTAAATATTTTTTTTGGTTATTTTTTCATTTTATTCCTTTATTCATATTTGTATTCATATAAGGAAAATTAAAAATTTCAAAAGCATTATTTTTAAATAAAATAAATGAATTAGAAAGACTTACAATTAAGAGATGAGAAATTAATAGGGTTTTTATAGATTAAAATGCATCAATCAATTTTTTTTTTTGTGAAATTAATTTAAAATTTTCTTCTTTCCCAAAAATATACTAACCAATGACATTAATTTTTAATATTTTTTACGAACTACGCATACTTTAATTATATTTATACTCTAGGTCACCTTTCTAAGTTAATCTCAACCTTGTAAATATTTTATTTTTTATTTTAGTAATTACTTTTTTTTTTTAATTTTACTTCCTTACCTTATATTTTACTCCACATATACATCCATATACAAGCACACAGATTTAATGACTTTATTTTCTCAAGTTATGTTTGATGCTAATTTCAATCTTATTTTTCTTATCATATGCCATCTTATGAAGACAAATAAAAAATTTTAAAAATACTATTCTCAAATAAATTAATAAATAATATAAAAAGAGAGAAAATTAGGAGATTAAGTAAGAGAGATTAACTTAGTTTTACAAATTAAAATTTACACTTTAGTATGGCAAGAGGTACATGAATAAGTTTGATAGCATTAGTTTTCTACCCTATTATCAACTATTTGGGTTTTGGAATCTAATTTTGGGTACGTATGTTGGAATCTACTACCCAAGGGACCCCATTTTTCTTTCTTATTATTATAATTATTATTTACTTAATTTTTATTATTTCTTTTTCGGCGCTTATCCTTTGTTTTTAGTCAATCTGCTCTTAAGGCTCTTAAGTTCCTTGGGTTAACGGAGCCTAACGGTACAATACAGTCGGACTAATTTCATGGTTGTTCTGTTCTCGCTCTTCTCCCTGTTTCCTCAACGGAATTGCTATTTTCAAAAAGCTTTGGCCCTCCATCTCCTCTGATGACAATCGTCGGTGACGCGTTAAGTTTCTGGCAGGGCATTGGTTGAAGTTGAGATACTGGCGGTCTTCACTTTCTGGTTTGGTGTTCTTCTTTTTTTTTTTTTGCTCTTCCTTTCTGGGCATTGAGGGTTGATGTTATATATGAATTTTTTGAGGAAGGGTAGAGTCCAGAAAAGAATCTCAAGGACTATAAAATTAGATAAACTATTTGAAGTAAATTTGAAAACCCATTATCTTCCTCTCGATGAATACAGCGTCGATGCAATAATTATAAACATCACTTTCAAGTAGCTGTGAATTACTGGTCCAAGTAATCGAGAAATTACTGAGGAACAAAAGCGAGCGGTTTTTTTTTTTCTTTTCTTTTGGGTAATTGTATTGAGAAAGCAATGCTTCATATGATGATTTTCGCAGAAGCAAGGATAGATTTTGGCACATCCTAGTTATGCTATGTTGCGTGGTGGTTAAAGAATCTTTGCCTCCAATTAAAATAAAATCTCAATCTTTTGTTGACATATCTTGTTAACTATGTCTTATTTTTCAGATTCTCTGTTGCGTACATTCCCCCATGCCCATCCTCTTGATTTCTTTTGTAATTTTATTTATGAGTTTAATGTTAGATTATCTGTAAACTAATGGATTTAGTATCACCGAGCAAGGTCAGAGTAGTTTTGTTTATAATAAGGGGGAGTTATGTGGGAATAACGAGACAGAAACTTAAACATAGGATTAGGAAGGGGGAGGGTTACATTAAGTAGTTGGAACGACGTATTAATTTGTTAGATACCTTGGGTCTTGTCACCATCTGCCTATTGAAATCCACACTGTCATGGACATATATTTTAAATGTCACTCAGTTTATGAATCTTTGGTCTGAAAGCTTTCTTAGTTAGTCTCAAAGTTTATTCCAATAATAAATATTTAAAGAATATGCAAGTTAATGTCATTTTTTCCTTAAATATTTTTGATGTTGAGATTCCTCTAATGTTACATGCCAATTTTATTATATTCTTTTACGGTTGTCTCCTATAAAGTACCAAAGAGCCAAGAACTTTGTTCCACTAGAAATACATCCATAATCTTTTAAAGCCATATCCTTTTATTTCCTTAGGTTGTTGCTCCCGACAGTTTAAATTGCATACCTTTATAGTGCTTGACCACAAGACTATTTTACCTTTGTTGCGGCATTTAAAGGAATATATGAAGTTAAGTTACATGGCACAGGAACTGATATCAACTGACCGCTTAGCTCCTCAATCTTGGTAGGCATATTGAACTTTTATGTGATTATTTCCTGTAATAAATTTCATTTTACTTTTCAACACGTATCTCTTCTATGGTCCCTTTTATTCATTGGTATTTTCCTTCATTATATTGCCATTAGGTCCAAAACAACTTCTCTCTCTCTCTCTCTCTCTCTCTCTCTCTGTTGGGAGCTAAAACTGCATCCTCCACTTAAAAAAATGTGCATTTTGCTTTCAGGATGTGATAACACTTTTTAGGCATATTGAAATTTTGATTATTTGGTGAACTAAATTGCTTCTATTTGAGGTCGTAGTTACTCTTAACTAAGTCTAAAACAATATTTCTCTCTCTCTCTCTCTCTCTCTCTCTCTCTGAAGGAGCAAAAATTGCATCCTAGAAAAATTTTGCACTCTCTCCCTCTGTGGGAGCTAAAACTGCATCCTAGAGAAATTTTGCAATTTTTATGGAATGGTTGAATTATTGCTATCTAAAGAATAGAAACAAGCTTCGAGTGATCACATGCATGGCAATCAAATTTGAAAATTTCAAGACAATTAATTCAGAATAAATGGTAGGAATATTTAGGTCACTTGGTTTTATTGGTTAATTAAAGTTTGGAAATTATGGTAGGTACGTATGACTACATAGCCATAACCTTGGGCAATAAATTAATTGGAGTACATAGCATAGTAGTAGCTAATAGATATTATATGTTGTTTTATTTTTTTTTAGTTAAGCAAATGGATATCATTTTTTGTATGAATAAAATGACACAGAAAAGGGAAAGGGTCCCCATAATTGTGAAAGTGAGTGGAAATGCTCATCTCTATTGCAAATGTTTGAATGACTATTTACTAATTTTGTGAGTACAACTTATAAATTTTTATTATATTTGTCTATCTTCTTGTTTACTAGTTAAGTTTTATGGTACATTATTACTGATTTTGTTAATTTTGTTCTTAGCTTTTTTCTTATAAATTACATATCTGTTGTTTAATTTATTCGTAGAGTATTTTCTTTATAATTAGTTTCAATTTGTATCTCTCAATCCATTCTTTATTTTTGTAGTCTGTACTCGTACACATCTCTGGTCACATTTTTACTTATCGTGTGTGTTATCGATTCTCTTCCTAGTATTTCAGGAGTTATATCCTTAAATTAATACTTTAAAATGAAGGGTTTTGGTATCAAGTTTAGGATAAGAAGTCAAATTTAGTATCATATATGTAGAGCATATATGTCTTCAACATTATTTATGTGCTTATGATACTTAACTTGTGATAAACATCTATTATCTAGATATGCGTGTCAACTGGGTAAATTATTAACCCAACAGAAAAATCATCATCAATCAAATTAATAATATGAAGGAATTTTTCTATATTTTTATTCTTCTGACGATCATTTCGGGAATAACTGGATATATTTGACTATAATTATTTCCTAAGAGTACAAGTGACTCTTCCTAAGAGTACAATAAATGTTAATTTATTCAGTATCTTTTTAAATTGTATCTTCTTTACTAATTGTCATAAATACAAACCTATCTTTAGAATCTCCAGAATATTGCTTTTATGTTAATCTTATTTAGGTTATTTTGATGACCAATGTCTTAAAATTATGTTGAGCATCCATCTTGATTATTTACCTTGGTTCGGTGACTTCTGTTTATTTTTGTTTTTATTTTTAATTTCATACACATACATCCATGTGAGACTCCACTTTTAGTTTCATTACACCAAAATACATTAGCTGAAAATCATTAAATAATTTCTGTATTTAATATATATCCTTAAAAATTAATAATCAATCTTAGAACATGAATCTTGAACACACACGAATGCATGCATGCGGACACACAAATATCTCTCCAAAATAATTTAAGTACTTTCAAAATAGCTTTTAGTATTTTTTGTTTTCTTTTGTATATTGTAAAACATGTTTCATATTCATATAGAGTCGTTAGAGAATTTGAGTATTGGTCTATGTAAAAGTTTTATCTTTTGAACTTTTCCCAAATTTTAAAGGATAAAAGGTTTTTATTTAGGGAAATTTTGCAATTCTATACCTCAATCATTTACTAATATTGAACTTACTTATAATATTATTTAAACTGTTCTTCATAATAATTTAAAAATATTTGAGGACTCTATGGTATTGATTAAAATTTGCTCATGGTTTGTTTTTTTACTTAATGTGT
Organism: Delonix regia; assembly: GCA_037074485.1. Taxonomy (NCBI): domain Eukaryota; kingdom Viridiplantae; phylum Streptophyta; class Magnoliopsida; order Fabales; family Fabaceae; genus Delonix; species Delonix regia. The sequence continues at coordinate 14,486,198 of CM073459.1, forward strand.
AGAGATGCTGATAAAAGAGGAAGCTTGACTGCTCCAGTGAAGAACGACCAAGTCTTTGAGGTATGATAAAATCCTCTAGCATGCATGTGTTCTGGCAATATGTTAAAATTTGATGGCACTGCATTTGGTTTCAAGTTGTGATTTTGTTTCTTATTCACAGTACTAACCTTATTTTACTACTTTCATCATGTGGAGTGAACATGTCTTATCCTTAACTAAATGTTAGTATCTTTGTTGCAATTGACAACTATTCTGCTATCATCTCTTTGCACTATCATTACCACACTTTGTTGAATATCTAACGTGCTGAACCTTACAAATTTTTGTCATGCATGGGCATGCTTGCCAATCACATCTGATTAATCTTTGAATAGATGGGGTACATAGTCATGGTTTGGAGTCCTTTCTTTTGAAAGTTTGTATTTGATTGAAATCCAAAGTGATTTGATCTTTATTTTTGTGACTTGCAACATGTTTTATCTCATCTATTAATGAAAATAGTCATACATGAAATTTCCTTTTATATTATATGATTTCTCTTTACCACTTCTAGTAATGGCTCAATTGTTGTAGTTCATCCTTTTATTTCATATTCAAATGGTTCGCTACAAACATCCCTATTCACTTGTAAATGTCCAATTACCTTGACTAATCCCATGTATATAGTTGTTTTCTCCTTGAAGCATCTACAAACATGTAAGGCCTCCCATATGTTCCAATGATAAGCTTTTCTAATGAATTGAGGCATTTCTTTCATTTTCCAAACACTATGTAGAAGTGAACTATGACTAGCTACCTCTTTGACCCTGACAGAAGTGTTTGTTTTTCATTACTTTTAACTCATGTTTAACCTTGGGAGGGTAGATTTTCAATTTGCTTTTGTGCTAGATGTTCAGATACTAAACATAAAATGGATAAATTCTTTCTGCTATCACAACCCATGTTATCCCCCTTTTGAGCTAATAGATTCTTTGGTACCTATTTTCTCTCACCTGGCTAGAAATGAGAATCTTTTGTACATTAAGATGGTCCTTAAGGAGTAAAAAAGTTAGAATTTTGTAAAAGGAAAAGGATAAAAAAATCCACAAGTCTGAAAAAGCAAAAGAAGAAAAAAAAAAAAAAAAGCCAAAAGGCAAGAAGTGACAAAAAAATCAGAGGATGGGTACAAAAATCCTTAAGTTCAAAAAAAGCAAAAGAGGAGTGAAAGAAAAGCCAAAGGAAAAAGGGGAAAAAATAAAATTAGAGGAAGTGACAAAAATGAAAAGTAAACAGCAAAAAAAAAGGAGGAGGAGAAAATGTACAAAAGGAGTTCAATAGTTGATTGGGTACAAGTCATGATCTCTTAAAAAGGACCATGAATGGAAAGAAAGATTCTCATCGAGGCCCAACATTAATCTTTGAGCTTCTATATCTTTTATTTTCTATAGCTAGTTCTTTCTTACCCTTTTAGGCCCTATTACAAACCCATTCATATCCTTTTGTTGGTAGATGAACATTGGTATAAAAGCAAATTGAAAAATAGGAAGTTGAAGAAAATGGAGAAAAGGTGGTAAGGGTCAATGAACAACTTTTGGGCCAATTACCCTTTCATTTGAAACAAAAATACTAAGCCTTTGCAACGTTACAAGCTACAAAAGTCCTTAATGGGGTTTAGCTCTCATGAAATTATAATTGGGGCAATGTTTGTGGAATAGATTATTGTGAAAAGCCTATCCCAAAAATCCATATCTTTTTGTATCAATTTCAAATGTAACACCTTAAATAGCCAATCCAGAGTGAATTCCATGTGCCCTCTTTGTTTCCAATTCATTTGTTGTTGTCCTTGTTTCTTTTTGTTTCAAATAAACTGTCTCCAAATCCTTCTCATGGTGAATCAAGTTTATCTATTAATTTGGTTTCTCACATTCATTTTTGTGCATGACTATTACATTAATTCTTGAAATAAAATGTGAAATGATCAAAACATGATTTTATTTGCATCATTAGAACTTTTTTAGAATGTGATTGAGTTTTAGATATTATAGATTCTCATATGATGAATGGCAAAGCATTTTGAGTTAGACACCCATTGGCCATTCCAATTTCGTGTTTTATTATTGTTTCTTAGCCATTCAAGCTTATTGCTTCAACCTTGCTTCCTTCTACTGTCTTTTTATTGTTTTGGCTACTTCGGAAATTAGAACATGTAATTGAACATAATCACAAATTGAAAGAATAAATAAATCAACAAGGTGACCTGATGAAGACGGCATCGTTGATCTAAGTATTGGTTGAGTCTAATAAGTTCAACCCACAATGTTCAAGAGCGTTTCTCAAAGTATTTTGACGGTAGAGAGAGAATCACAGATTTTGTATATGAAAATTAGGGTTTCAATGTGTTATTTATAAGGTTTTATTTTAATAATATAATCCTTCAAAATCTTTAAAATAATTTCTCATTTAATTAATTAATCAAAATAAGCCCATTAAATCTCTCTCTGGGTAATAATCTCAAATTAGTAATCTGATGGGATGATTACTAATACTCTTGAGCTGTGGATTGGGTTTCTACCCAGTAGACTTATGGATAATCAAACCCATCAACGATTATCCACAAATAAAATAAAACCCAGTTCATTCTTAATTTATAAATTACAATATCAATTGTCTAATTAGTTATAACATAAAATTAATCTAATAGCATAATTAATGTTAATCCATATAATATTAAAAATATTTTAACAAACGAAGCATATTCCTTGAACATTTTTCTTCCTGCATACCTCACTTCCCAAATCCTATTTCATTATTCATTATTGCCTTCTGTATTTTGCTTTTCCTCATCTCTCTGTATGAATTCAAAAATTTCAAATCGTTTTACCTCCCAATGCTCAAGTTGTAATCCATCAGCTATCTCTCTTCCTTTCTTATTATATTTAACATTGTGCTATGATGACCACTCCATGCAAAGAGATGTATAGCAGAAGAACGGGCTTGCCTTAAATTTGTTGTACATTATTTTGATTTCTCAAGCCTTAAATTTGTTGTTGCAAATTAGTGAATTACTATTGTGTAATATTGAATTAGCTTGTTTACATTCTATAATATCTAGAGCTTTTTTTTTTAATCTATATTCTTAACATATTGTATATGATACAGATTATTGTAGATAACATTCTAGGCTAAACAGAGAAAGAAATTATTTTCATGTGTTAACTAACTAATTCATTTATTTTGTTATATGTAAATTAATTTGTGGATATGGGTAGTATTATAGGTTTTTGTCAAATGTTAGCCTTACTTCATTCAGGTGACTGCTATTTTAGTGCCTCTCAAGGTGCTAGGGGGTCTATTAGTCTTTGAATGCCTTTTGCTTTGAACTACTTGGAACATAACACAACAATAAAAATGGAATGGTTCAATCATGCAGCTAGTCGATCTCAGTAAATCCCTGAGAGTGATGTGATTAAAAAATTGTAATATTGTGATCAAGAATGAATATATATATATATATATTTATTTATTTATGATAAAAAATTGCTAAGAATATAAATAGAATTAAAAAATGCTAGATTTTAAAATCATCCTAGGTTACATCCAAAATTGCTTTTTGCCGAATAGATTGAGCAATTTAATGGCTATAAATTCACAACATAATTTACGCAAATGAAAAAAAAAAAACAGAAGAAATCTCTTACTTGTCATTTTTCATCTCATATAGCTTTACCTCCGTTTTCCTTCATCTCTTTTTATCTTAAAAAGACAATGAGAGTCCCATTAAAAAAAAAAAAGATAACCTTTTTTTTTCTCAATACTCCAACAAGAGCCCTAATTGAATTCTTCTTCTAGACTTGGAAAGCCTATTGAATTCATACTATCCATTAGTGCAAACTTATTAATAGGAATGACTCATAGAGTCATGATGTAACTTAGAATTACAAACTTTTTTATATAGGGTAGTCCAATAGGTAGAACAAATACTCAATTAGTATACACCTCATGAACTAAGTAATTGTTATCTAAAAGCATCAACAACAAATATGTGAGAATAAATTCTCAGTAATATGAAAAAATATATATGATACTTAAAATATTCACGGAATATAATATGACTTATAATTATGATTTAATTGATGTATATATATATATATATATATGCATGTCAAATATCATATAAATAACATATAAATATGTATTAAAAAACATATGACAAATAGAGATAGATAATACCATCGACTATTTGGCATTGTGACGTCAAATATGGGTTATTCGAATCTCACGAAGCCCAACATATGGCCGTCATACTAAGGTAATCAAATCTCACGAACCCTAATGTATGAAACTTGACCAATAGGCGCAATTACATCTTTAGCTGAGGCATCTCCTAACGGGTATCCAAGACAAAGTTAGACAATATAACATTCATCTCAATATGTTATCTAAGCCATCATGCAGTCAAAATTAAATTAGTTTGAGAGAAAACTATTAAGATTTCTTTTGTAATTAATTAGATATATTAACATAAGTCTCATAATATATAAAATTAAAAATTTTAATGATATAAATTTATTATTAAAATATATTTATCTCTCTAATTATTTTTCCTATGCAATCTGCACATTTTTGTTACAATCCTCCAACTAGTTGATTTCGTCCGCATAGACCACACTAGTGGCTGTCCAGAACTTTCTAGAGGCAGAGACATAAAGCAAAGAGCACCAGGGAAGAAAAAGGCCATTGTGATGGCCCTTTGGAGCCTCTCATCGTTCTCTTCACAAAGCTCAAGAGTCTTACAAAGTTATAATTTTACTGCTGGGCTGCAAGTGGCAAATGCTATGGTCGCTTCCCCTTTATATAGCAAGGACGCATTAGTGTATTAGTTAAACTATAGTTAATTACGCACTCGTGTAAGCACAAAAGGAAAACAAAATTAGTGTTTAACGAAATTATTTGACAAAGTGCTTTAGGCTACTGGGAGTTTAGAATATGGAATGGAATGAAAAATAAAATTAATGGGATGCTTTAAGGTAGTCCATGCGTAAATTTCTTTTTTCGAAAAAAAAAAACCTAATTTGATGATGTCGAGTTGTAAAAGTTATATATTTTTCATGCTATTATTGTAATACTATAGACTTGTCAATATTTTAAGTGAAAAATATTATAGGAAAGATAAAAGTATATATATAAGTTTTTCCTTTAAACAATAACATATGATTTTTTTTTCAAAAGAAGTTTTTTTCACTATAAATTACTAAAATTTTTATAAATTTGATTTCACAAATAATATTATTTAAATTCATAAATTAATTTAAATATCATTTTTAATTAGAATCTCATTATATATATTTATTGCTTATATATTTAACAATAATTAAACACATTTTTACCACTATAAAATAGTCTCTTTTTTAAATGTAGCAAATATTAAAAATTAATGAACTGATATTGAATAGTAATATTTAATGTCAACAATAATATGTCTATCAAATGTATGTTAATAAAGGTAAGTATTATCATACCTTTAATAAAATTTTAGAATAAATTAAATTTATGATTTCAACACAAAATAAATAATATTGAAATAGAAATAGAAAAAATAAATGTTCTAATAAAGTTATAATTTAAATGAAAGTACTCAATATTATTTTTTAAATGTGATTCAGTTATGTTTTGGTTTTGAAGTGTGTATATATTAATTAAGAATATGTAATTTGAATATCTACCTCGGAAAAGGACATTACTTTTTCCTCAAAAAAAGTAAGGTACATTAATTACATTTTCAATTTTAATCCAGCATTGTTTAGAAATGGCAAAGCTAGACTAAAGACGGTTACATTTGGAAATTTGTAATTAGAAAATTTTCTTCTTGACAATTTGAATTATATATTTTAAATTATATATATATATATATATATATATATATATATATTACTAGTAGTAGTTTTATTATATTTTCAAGTTTAACAAACAAATTTTTTTGCAAAGACAACAAATTAAAAGTACAACTACTTTCAATATATATATAAAAAAAATTTTTTAACTAATAATATCAAGTTATAATTAAACTATAATTTTGACGATCATATCTTGATTGATGCTTCAAATGCCAAGTTTTTGACATATTAAGATGATAAAAATGATATATATTGAAATACCCAAATTGTGCATAAGAAAAAATTAATAATAAAGACTTTATACATGGTGAAAAAAAATGTTTTAATGTCAATATAATTTGAACTTGATATTTTTATTTGGTTGAAATTATTATTTTTTAAATCTTTGGAATTTTTAGGACTTATTTAGATATTGTCATTTGAATTCTTTTTGCCTCTTTTTTTTTATTTAAATTTAATTAAAACTTATTGAACAACATAAACAATAAACTTAAGCTTTAAATTTATTTATTTTTCATATTTATTAATTTTATTTTTTTGTAATTTTTTTAAAATTTGAGGTTCTTGTGAAAATCCGTGGAGATATAGAAATTGGAGAAAAATTTCTCTAATAATTAGACATAAGGATAAAAATAAGAAACACAAATAATGGTGCCATGTTCTTTGCCCCGCAAGACATTGTTCGTCATGCAAAACAAACAATAGGACAAAGTATGATATATTTTTATTACGGATGACAAGAGGGTAAGGTATATAAAGAGACCTTTCTTGCTCCTCTCCACCATTTCCATTCATATATCTCCCAATAAGGAACGACTGTTTAGGTATTCTAAAATAAAATAAATTATATATTGATAAATCAAAATAGCATGATGTTACAGTCAAACATATTAAAATTTATTTGCTTAAATTTTGTATGTAGAAATATTAGTTATGGCAGCCACCCATTCATAAAAAAAAAAAAGGTAAAAAATATGTAGAAATATTAATTTAAACATATATTACTAAATAAAAAATTCTAATAATTTATTATAGTAGGCATAAGTGTAAAGGACGAGTGAAGTGGATTTGGGTTAATTTAGTTGCAGAACAGAGCACAAAGCTAATAGAGAAGAGCGCTATTGATTCGAATAGCATTAAGTCAATTACTGTTATTTTGTTGTAGAAGAACAGAGAAGATACGTTGGTAGTTCTTGTTTTTCCTTCATTTTTTTTTTCTTTTTTGCAAACTTAGGCTAAATCATTTTGCTATGACTGTGATCTTATTTTGGCTTTGAAGAATGTTAGTTTTGGGCTAGATATGTTCAATTGTGAAGCATATTTGCACATTTGGTTGAGGTTCAATTTAAAATATTATTTGCTGTGATAGGGAATAGTTTGATCTTCTGGTGCCTGGTACTCGCCCGTGTATGAATTTGACTTTGATTTCGATCTATCCACTACAATAGCTCTTGGGTTATTTTGAGAGGCGTGTTTCATTGACTTAGATATTTTCCATCATAATTTTTGTTCAGGCATAATAACTGATTTATAATGTATTGAATTTAATATTGGAGAGATTGAAAAGTCTATTTGTACATTTAAACGAGAGTTTGTTATGTAAATATTATCATTTGATTTGACCTTTTTTTTAAAACTAATTTTATCCTTCAAACTCTCGTTTGTAAAAAGTAAAAAATAATTATTTTTGCGTCGAATGAATTATACAAATGACAAAAATTAATTGTTAAATAAATTTTTAAAAATAATTTACTTAAAAATTAAGTTGACTCAAAATTATATTTAGATATTCCAAAACAAGTGCTGCCTTATATACCTTGGTAATTCATATCCAATTCAAAAATCAATGTAGAAATGAAAATTCTATTTTGAAACTTATTCCCTACTTTCAAAATTCTTCATTCAAAAGATGACAAAAACCCTAAAATATTTTTCTCTTCTGTTTAATTTAACGTTGTTAGATTCATATTTTATTAAAAATAAAAAATGAAATCAGTTTAATTTTCAAAACTTCTAAAATTAAAAAAATGCAAAAAAGGCGAAAATAAAGATGACAAGCAATATTAATTTCATAAATTAAAATATACTAACTAAATTTTATTATTGTTTTGTTTATGAAAATTTATTTGATTTTACTGTATTCTTTTTCATAAAATTAAAAACTACTAATCCATTGACATGTAGTTTTATAGACTACATTGATTTTGATTCTTATTATAGGATATATAGACCTTAGGTTATCTTAGATCAAGTTCATTTTTGTAAATGTTTTAAAAATTTTCCTTCCTTTACTTTATTTTATTGATCATTTTTATTCTTTTTCTACATGTGATAACTAGGAGTAATTTAAATTAAAATTAAGATTATACACATTTTGTATAATTAATTTTGAATGATTGTTTTTAAAAATGAGTGTTATAAAATACTTAACATCTTCTTCATATACAATTGTCTCCTAAACTTAATCATTGGTTGGTGGACTACTCTTTTCTTCTTTTCTTCTAATTTAGTTTTTCAAAATTAATCTATTGAACATTTTGGTGCTAGCTCGACTTTATATTGATTTTTGTTTTCAAAGCAAATATTACCAATAGTAGAACTGCAGGGATTGAGACTTCTCACGGCATCAAGGGGCGATTAATATCTTGTTCTCAGGATTTTACGATTTGCAAAGATTAGATTTGCATTTTTATGGGCCACTTATAATTCTTATTTTATTCATTGTCACTACGTAAATTCAATGAGTCATTATACTGGGTCAATATACAATTTTTAAAAAATAAGTTACGGGTTTCAATTATAAATTTTTTGGACTAGCGAGTTTCATAAATGAATATAAAAATAAGGTCTTTTTTGAATTTACTCAGTAATTTTTTACATGTCACTGCTATATAACCGGATTACATTACACCACATACTAGTTGTATTATTGCAATCAATATTGCAGTTGCACCAAATATTACACTAGTGAATGAATTTTCCCATTTTATATACTCAAGTTCCCTTTTCACTTCCTTTAACTATTCCTCCATATGTATTAATACTATATTAGTAAGATAGTTTTCATTCTTTAAAATGAAATTCATGTTATTTTTATTGGTTCAACTACAAACACAAAAATTAAATTAATATTTTAGAATAATAAAAATAATTGACTTGGTATGGATATGCGGATTGATACTTGTCGATGTTTACACATAACATTAATTTCTTACTAAAGTTTTATAGCTAGTTATTAAGTAGATCATAACTTTTATTATTTATTTTTATTTTATGAATTTTTTCAAGGAGTTTAAACCTTTTTATTTTATTTTATTAATTTTTTAAAACAAAAGCCATATGTAGTTGTTACGTAATTTGTGACCTTCCACATAATATATGAGTATAGTTATAAGTTTATTTTATTATTAAAAAATAAAGTTTCACTTTCTATTAAAGGACTTAACACTTAGTACAAAATTACTTAATTATCTTAATTTTTAAATAAAAATCAATTATTAAACATTTTCCAAAGTACATTCCAAGTCAGTTTGATTTTTGAAAAAAAAAGAAGAAGCAATTGGTATTCAATTGTATTTGACCTGTTCTAATCATAAATCATTATAGTTTTAACAATATATCCCCTTATGAATTGGAGCGAAAACATGATTAAGATAGACCCAAAGTTAAGATGGGAGTTAGACATCCTACACAAGGTGAGAATTATATAATAGTTCTTAAATAATTTAGATCCTGATAAATTAGATGAGTAAGGTAATTTTATTTTATTAAGGCCCAAACTAGTTTATTTGCCCTTGCATTACAGGGCTTAGAAAAATTAGTTTGTTTTATTATATGTTAATGAATTTTAAATTTATGGGCTTATTGAGAGAAAACTATCATAAAAAATCTTTTTTGACATATAAAATAATTCTCATTGTTGTTCTTTCTAAAAAGCTTGGAAATATTATAAATTAATGGAATTACATTTGACATTGTTTCTTGTTTTGAGTAATGTATAATGATGAATGATCTAAATTGTTAAATAAACCATTTAATCATATATAATTTTCTCCCACTTTAATTTGAAATCATATCAAATTATATTTATAGCCCCTTATTATAAAATTTAAGAGAAATTTAATTAATTAATTCATTACTTTTTTCATTGACACTAAAAAATGTCTAAATGTCAATGAATTTTTTATTTAAGAAGTAGTTATTAGCTCATTAATTTTCTCATTCATTCCAAAAATTTCTCAAACTTTGAAGAATTATTAATTTAGGAGATGATTAATTAATTAATTTACTAATGAATTATTTTATGATTTTTTTCATTGACTACAAAAAATTCATTAATTTTCTCGTTAATTCTAAAAAAAATTTAAAAATTCAAAAAATTCTTAATTTAATATATGATTAATTTATTAATTAATTACTTCATAAACTTTTTTGTTAATTACGAAGAATTTATGTACTTCAAAAGCTTTTCAATACATGTTTCAAAAAGAGAAAGATAGTTATTAAACAAAAAGTTGAAAATTTGATCAATCGAGACTTTTCATTAATAAACAAAACTCTCATATTAAAAGAATCTGTTTTACTTATATATAATAGATATTAGATAATAGATGTCTAAGTCCAAAGTCTTATTAAAAACATGTTTATTCCTTCTTTAAAAGGATTTTCATATTAGTATTCTTGATTCAACTGCAAACACTAAAATTAATATAATATTATTAAAAAAGAAATTAATTGACTTGATATGTGTATGTGAATATATTTTAAATAATTTTTATACATAATTTTAATTTTTTTAAAAAAAACAATGATAGACAATTATAATATCATTCCTAACTTTTCAATATATTTTTAAATACAGTTTCTTATCCAAATAATATATGATTAGCTATAATCAATTTATTGTTAATATTCACTCTCCATTGAAAAAAAATTAACGTTGTATATCATTTTTTGTTGTTGTAACAATTGTTGCAAAAAATAAAAATAGTACAATAAATAATTGGATAAAAAGAAAAATGTTGCAATTAATTTAATATTTATGTATTTTAAACAAGAATAAAAAATTTCTTGGAGGATTATTCAAGGCCAATAGGCTTTGAAACGTGTATACACATAAATATAATATTTAAAAATTAATGTTATTTCTATAAATTGAAATAAAAATTATTTTAACATATGAGAGCACAAACAAACATAGTAGGAGTAACCCAATAATAAAATTCTTTATACTCATCCAAATTCAAATCCTAATATAATCATATACTATAAATTATAATGTACCAATTAATAAAAAATAAAAAAAATATGAGAACACTTTTTCGCACCTTTTTGTCTTCATGAAATTAATTTTCGCATGCTCTCAGGCTGCTTCCCCTCTCTAAGAAAAATTGTTCCTTTGCGTTGAACATTTTTGTCCATGACGAGCTAGATGGTTGGTACTCAATGCTCGTGGGAACTGCGGATAGTTGGTTTTTCCCATTTTCCCGCACCCTTTCCTTGTTTCTGTTGAAATACGATGTATGCCTCTTTTTACTGTCAACTTTTCCACTTCGCCATTGAGGGTCATTTTTCAACTTTTTTGCTGATATAGTTTGGGGGCTTAGTTACTTCTCTTATCATTTGTTTATTCATGCGCATCAAGTTTGAGTATTATGTGTGAAACTGTGGATTAAAAGGGATGCTTGCACCAGCCACATGAGTCTTGGAAAAGTGATTGAAAGCTGAAATTATAAGACTTCGAGTTCCTCTTTTGTCTAATTGGCCATTTTTATCAAAGAAGTAATGTTAATTTGGAAATAAATTGCTCTCAAGTTTTACTTGTATAAATGTTAATACATAACTAAAATAACCGAAAATACTTATTTCAATGTAATTCTAACCATTTTGTAGTTGGGACCTGTTTTATTCTGGTTCTATATTGGTTTAGATTCAACGTCATTGTTCTTGCGAAATGCTTGCGTCAAAAATTCATGTTCTACCTTTTTTTTCTTAACTATTTTTCAGTATAGCAATTGCTTAGGTCCTTTTTTTTTTTCTTAATTTAGGAAATGAGCAAGATGAGGGAACAAATATGAAACTTGATGATGCTTGAATTTCCAGAATAGGGAAGGAGATACAAGGTTCTTGTCCTTGTCTCCTCTATATAACAGATCGTTCCTGTAACTAACCAACAGTTATATGCTTTTTATTCTCTATTGACAAGTGCCTAACAGTTCTGATAACAGGCTGCTGCTACATCAACCACATGTCCCATGCATTATGTTTTTTAATATTTGGTTAAGGTTCCAGCGTGATGTAATCTTTGGTCCATGCTTGCATTCTTCTAGAATGCTTCATAGTGTTGCTCCCTGTCAACTGTTCTGCATTACGACCTGCATTTCCTAGTTCAAGCTCAATAGTATTTTCATTGCTATCAATCACCACCCCCTCAAGCCACCACCTTGTCCTCAAGGTTACAATAAAGAAAAAAGCTCTGTTGTATTATAGTCTACGGCTCAATTGTACAATCAGTATGAAAAAGCCCAGTTGCAGTCATAGGTGATTCCATAGCTCCTACATTAGCGTTCAATCATTGAAATTTCGGCTAGTTACATGGAATGCCAACATTAATGTGACTTTAGCTACAATATATATCTTGGAAGACATATTTGAAATAGATCTAATTTGGTTACGTGTGTCAAATTCAGGCAATAATTTAAAAAAGGGTGATGTCATAAATTGTGATTAATGAGTACTTATTTCTGAGTATGATCATATAGAATAAGCCTATATTTGGAAAGCCGTGGACTGTGAATGCCAACATGTAAGCCTCTAGTTGAAAAGTTTCTAATGAAGGTACTCGCTGGCGTCCTCTAGTAAATTTAATGACATTAGTCTCTTATAAGAAAGTTGTTCAAATTTTATCTTCTTCAGATTGATTGATACTGCAGACTCTCAACATGAAAAATGTTTGGACCGTTGAACTTGGAAACTGATAGAATTAGAAATATACAATCTGATGTTGGGCAGGGTACTATCTTGCGGTGAGCACACTGGAGAGAATAGGAGAAGGAAAAGTGAGGCAACATACTGGGGATGTGTTCTTTCCTATTGTTTTCAATGCCCTTACTTTCAAGATTTGCGGGGGAGAGGTAGTAGAGGATACAGTCCACAAGGTTCTGAAGCACGGGGTTTTCATAAGATGTGGGGAGAGTTTGTATCTCTCAGAATTTGAAGATGCCTAATTACCATTATGTGCCTGGTGAAAACCGTTACTTGAATGATAAAATGTCCAAGATTGGAAAAGACGTTGTGGTTCGCTTTGTTGTTGCAGGGACAAAGTGGCTAGAGGCAGATAGGGAATTTCAGGCACTGGTCAGTATGGAAGGGGATTTTCTAGGACCTGTGTTATCTCCTGAAATTTAGCATAATTTTCTTGTTGCTCATTGTTATATGGACATTAAGTGTTTGCTGTTATGGTTTTTAATGGAAATTTAACATGTGGAATTTTTTTGAAATAGTTAATTATGTGGTATTGAACTATCCAAAGAAAATCCACGCGTTATGTTTTTATAACTTTGCAGCAAACAATTAAAAATTAACACCTTAGTTTTCTCCTTGTCATATTTTCGTTGTCTTGAAACCTTTGAACCATAGTTATGTATATTCATGCTCTTCCTCTCTGTTAGACACTCCAGTCTTTCCTGATCAATGAAAACTGTTCCTCAACATCCCTGCCTTTTGTGCACAGTATTATTTGGTTTTAGAAGAGGCACTACTCTACATTTTCACTTTCAGTGACATGTTTAATATTGCAAGTTGGTGCACTTCTAGGCTTCTGAGGGCTTATTAATGCCAAACTCCCTCTCCCAATCGGGAAAAGAATTTGGTTTTTCTTGAATGTACTGCATGATTATGATATTTTTATGATTGTTTCAGTGCTTGATTAATACCATAAGTTCTCAGTTTCAAGTATGCTACTTTCTAGAGGATTGCATTTTTGTAAAATTTTGAGTGAATAATTTGGATCTTCGATATTTTTTTGTTAAATTTTGTTGGAAGATAGAAAAAAGAATGTGAGTGAAAAGAGAAAGTGTAGGCTTTTTACACATTATCATTTTTTATGTTACACTCTTTTTGTAGTTTACAGAGAGTTATTAAAAGAAAAATATAAAGAATCCATTTATATATTATATTACTCAAAATAGCTTTAACATCATATCATTTTAGTACTGTCATGACATGTTTCAATGATAACTGGATATTTAATGTCATAAGATGTTCTCAAGCTTTACTAGCTAAATTGATTCTTTAATGAAAAAGGCTAATTATGCTTATCTTAATATAATGTTGTTGAAATGCTCAGTTGCTTGGACATGCTTTTTTTTTTATTCCATATTAATTTAGATTCTACTTGTTGTTGTGAAACGCTTGGTTTATTCGCCTTTTATTAAGTAGTCTGGATTTGCTATTGTGCTTGGGGTACAGGAGGGTGTGTTGTATGCAGCAAAAGGTAAAAAAAATTCTTTTGAAGTTTAAGTAATGTGCAGTACCTTTGCACCTCCACTGCACCCTCCTGCTCTTCCTTCTCCTTCAGCATACCGAATCCTAACTTATTGTAAGTATTTTTTTTTTCTCCTACTCCTCCACATATTGTTTTGAAATTAATTAGACTATGTGGTTTGAGATCAAATCAGGGCTGTGTGTGCTTTCTCGACCACTCTGTTGCTTGCTGAAGTTTTGCTGTATAAATTTCCTATACCTTGAAGGCGTATGCCTAGTTTTTTCCTGCTTTGTGATGTCTCTTTGTGGTCTGTAACTTAAATGAAATAAGTCCAAAAAAGGATCCAAATTTTATATTTGGAATGATTCTTTTAGTCCATAGTTAATACAAAAGTTTCCCTGTTCCTTAGTATCTGGTAAAGGATTTCAATTGTGTAATTAAAGCAACTGTTAAATTTTTATGGGTTTTATCTCTTTTAATACAAAACAAAGCGTTATAATTTTATGCTAATTGCTGGAAAATAAAAAGTTCCTACAAAAGAACGACCCAAAAAATGTAGAGGTTCAATCAAATGTAAATTTAGTGTCTAGACTTTTTTAGTGAAATGTTTCTAGACATAATTTTTCACAAACAAGGATTAATTTATGATATTTTTAACACAAATAGAATAGTATTATATTATAATTATGTGATCACTAATAATAAGGTTCTTTAAGTTTATAGGTAAATATCACTGTAAATTGTGTCTTTTATATATATATATATGAAAGATGAAGCTTTGTCCGCCTCCCTTATAATCTTCTTCCTTGAGACTTTGTAGATTCGCAGTTAATTTGCCTTCACTTCATACTCACCATTTACAAAATCATTTTATTTCTGAATGCTTCATTTGGTTCTACAAGCTCTTCACCTGAAAATTATAAATTGAAAAGAAAATGCTAAAAGAGTGCTCATCTTTTTGCAGTGCATGGCTGCCTAATGGTGTGTATATATCGACTGAGGCTTGTCATTTTTATTCAATTTGTTCATTTTAAACTGTCCCTGATGCTTGAAAGGAAATGGTTTTGATTCCTAAGCAACCTGTGTTTTGCTTAAAATGGCCATGGCCATGGGATGTCAAACAAAGGACCTAAAATTCTGACGCTATCTAAATCAATCCAAAATCTTGGATTCATTGCTTTCAATTTTGCCGGTTCACTTTCAACATCTTCAACAGCTCAGATGAGTTCTCTCAATCCCTTTCAATTGGCTGAGAAAACCAATCAGAACAAGAACTTGATGTTGAAGATGAACAAAATGACTCCAGGTGAGCAAGAGAAGGCAGAGCAGAGCATTTGCCTCTGCTCTAGCCGGTGGGAAGGAGGCTACAGTGATTGAGTTCTACTATTCGAAAAGCAGGCTTTGCAATTTTTAACTTAGGTATGTGAGGCAGAGACGAGGTATTCAGACTTTCTGAACATTGTTATGGCTGATGCTGAGAATGAGAAATGGCTTCCAGCGGTATCTTATTTTCTCTCGAGTATATTGATATGAACTGGGTTGCTTGTTTTGGGAGCCATTTAGAGCTTCTCCAACCTATGCCTGATGATTGAAGTTTGTTTTAGATGTTTGGAAAAATTCATCTTTTGGTCCTTAGACTTTACACCTGTGTTCAAATCAGTCCCTACAGTTTTTTTTTTGTAAATCACTCCCTACACTTGGCTATCTTTACAAGTTGCTCCCTGCCATTATAATTTGTGCTAACACCATCCATCCTATGATGATATGGCAATCGGAGATGGCCTTTCTGTGTTAGGTCAACTGGGAACATCTTTTGGCCTCTTGTGCTGCTGCTGCATATAGAGTGTAGATTCTTTCTTAGGTGCTGTTGCATCAGTTTGATCCTATCGTTGTCATCCCTTTCATTAAGCATGTTTTGGTTCGACTTCAATGCCTTCAAGGATAAGCCCTCCTTTCAATTGACCACCTCGTCTTCTTCGCCACTGAAAATGTCCCCTAACTCAATCTCTATCCATCCATCTTCTCATTTTGACGGAAATATCTTATCTTCTTCCCACTCTGTTTTCTCTTAACACCGCTCTTTGGTTTCCATAAAATAGGTTCTCCATCTTATGCTTGCACTCGTTTCTTTTGCATATATATGCCTTCTCCCTCTTCATTGTATTTCCAAGTTCAACTTATCTGCATGATGAGATAAGCTTCATAGCAAGTGTTTGGTGTTAGAATCCCATTTTTTATCTTGCATTTAATTTCGAATTATTGCTTTGTTCTTAGATAAGCCACCACTCTCATAATGGCATAATCTCTCATTAAATGAATTTTAATTTGTTACTTTTTTAGATTTTCAGCACCTGGAGGCTTTGAGTATTTCTTTGCATCATCTGAAAATGCCACATCGAATTGGATTATGGGAACATTGGGATGAGATGCTTCTTCCTCCAAGACTGAAGTCAGAGAGCCTGAGGAGTTCACATAGAAGAATTGTGGGTTGGAGTTAGAAACAGAGGAAAAGGAAGGATATTAAGAAGTGGGAATGAATGTATCAAGGTGGGTTCTTCTTCTGCAACAGTTGGTAGTGGAAGCCAAACAGTGTACAACTGGAGATGGCTATTATTATCAGAGATAAGGTTTAAAGAGCGGTAGTACTGTAAGAAAATGAAGATAATACAAAAAGGGGGAGATTGGTTGCTTGGAGGAGTGGAAATAGCAGAGTGTATGAAGAGAGAAAGAAATGAAGAGTGCGAGGATATTCGGTGGAAGAGAGACAATGGCCACAAGAGGCCAAAAGCTTCCCAGTTGTTGACCAAACGCACAAAAGGCTACTTCCGTCCGCCATATATTGGACGGTGGTAACTTAAGATTGATAGCAACGAGCAACTTGCAACGATGGAAAAATGTAGGGAGTGATTTGCAAAAAAATAAACTATAGGGGCAGATTTGAAAACAGGTGTAAAGTCTAGGGACCAAAATGTTAATTTTCCCTAAATGTTTTGATCCTCTGTCAACTTATACAAAGCTGTCCATTTTGTTACTTTTATATTGCATGCCTTCTTACAAATAGCAGCATTGGTTCACTATTACAATTGTTGGCATTCTATCAAAGAATTGAAAAATGTGTACATTACATATGGATAATGGTGGAACTCGCTGGAAATATAATATTATTTGCGTATAATCACTGGTCCTCAAGTAAAGGGATCCTGTGGGAGCTCACTGAGCTCAATATACCAGCAAGCAATAAAATAAAGGAAAATTTGGGAAAGAAACACATTTGGATACAAGACTTTAAATTATTAGGTTATAGGTCTTCTGCACCGAATCTGTTTTTTTTCCTTTCCTCTTCTTTTAGATATGGAATTATTGGCTTATTAGTAAATGACGTGTGGGATTTCAAGCATGGTCTTGCTTGGCATGACTAATGATCTTGACTTCCCCATGCAAATTAACACAAGTTTATATTTGTGCATAATTTAACAAGCAAACCAGAACTTTTTCTGCCCAATGGACTGCTTAACCTGGTATCTTACTTGTCTGAGATTTTTTATTGCATGTCTTTTTACAAATGCCGATTCTTTTTGCTGCTATAAAATTTGTATCAAATGGACTGCAGAGTATATCAAGTCAAGATCCAATTGTATACCCCAGTATCAGACTTCAACATAAGACTCTAGCAATTAGATTTTAGGCGTCTTGCCATATATGTCCCTTAATCCATTTAGTCTGTTTAGACATGAAACTCTCAACTTTTAATATCTTCATATAAATAGCCTGTCTGGTACTGATGCATGTAAAATGCTTCATTGTTTTTATTGAGTCAATTAAAATGTAGTATGCTTCAGGTGCAACTAGGAAGGTCCTTTCCTTTTCTTTTTCCTTGGAGTAATCTATTTGGAGTGCGAGGGGATTTCAAGTCTCCTCACATATGGAACAACTTCTCTCGATACATTTAGAAGGTTTTGGAAAGACTAAAGGGCTAAAGTTAATGGCAATGTCTTATTTTTCGATACTACATGTATTTTCAAAGGGTTCCCAATTGCCCCTATACATGTTAGGGGATAGAGGTGTGTTTCACGCCTATCTGTGATGTTAAACAACTTATGGTTGTTCTAAGAGGTTCTCAATGTGTGAAATACAGAGACTGGTTAGCTTTTTTTATTTAGTTATTATTTATTTTTTGGGAATCTTTTAGGGTGTTTTTCCTTTTCTTTTATTAACTTTGTAAGATTTCTTATCCTCTATTCTAGATGTACTATTTTCTTTATCAAATAATATTGCATGTAGTCCAGAAATAATTTATGGTCAACAAATTTTGAGTACCATAAAAAGTTTTCTTCACCATTTCAACCATCAGAGCTTGGAATAACTCAAGCTTCAACTCCATAATTTTCTTCTTGTATCATTCAATGGAGTTTTGGTTTCATAGTTTTTTCTTGGACTTGAATGGCAACGGCGTAGTTTATAAATTAATCGATTATATGCTATCCATGCTACTCCTTAGCCTCTCAGATGAGCAAGTATGTTCGCTGTGGCTTCTCCTTGCTGACTTGTATTGAAATTGTGTCATTGCAGCTCCTTAATTATGATGTTCGGTATGTTCTATGCTTTGTGCTTCTTGACAAGAAAGGAAGGGCCCTTGCAAAAACAGGTGTCCAAATAGTCATTTATACGTAACAACTTTTGAGTCTGATATATTAGAATTATATTTGGTTTATTGTTGTGCATTTTGTGAATTCTGGATATATTGTCAGCTTAGAAATTATCCTTGTCGACACAAGGCTAACAAGAGTAGTGATGGTGATGTATGGCGGCAGCAAGGGTAGGGGTAGTTTTCATTACCAATAGGAATTTCTTGCAATGATTTTTCTTTTGGTCTCAAATTCATAATTCTATGGATGGAAGTTGAGTAGTTTTTGAATATTATGTATGAGGTTTTCAATGTAATTTTTCAGGTCTTCATAGAAAGAGGAATTGGTTTCACACAGTTTATGGGAAGCTTGATTTTATTTATTTGGAAAGCATTGGAATTTATTTGAGATCTCTTATCAGGAAGCTGTACTTTATGCCGAGCCCAGAACATTAAAATATAGCCTTTGATATTGGTTTAGGACGTGAATAACACCTTTTGTCTAGTGATAATAAACTAATTTTCCGGTCATACCTTACCGAGGCCACAAAGATTACATAACAAAAATTAATTGAACAGGAAAATAACAGACTTCAATAAAAAATAACTTAATAATGAAAACAAACTAATAGAATTTGAAGACAACTTTCTATGAGCAACTCTTAGAAGACAATGTAGTCAAAATTGACTAGAACACTCAAAAGGTCACCATATGTTACTGCTAAACACTACCAGGGATGTCATGAAAATGCACTTCTGCTAAAAGAAAGTAAAGAAATTGGTGAATTGAATGACAAAATATAGGTGAAGGGACATGCACTAGCCAGAAGAGCGGTTGAACTGACATGCAATTAGAGAGAAAAAATCATAAGAATGAAGCACAGTGGAAAGGGTAATTAGAGTGACATGCAAACAAAGAAAAGGACCGCTAGATAAAAAGCATAGCAAGACATGCAACCCGAGTAGAGCCAGAAATCACAGCCCTGAACATAAATTGTTATTGTATAGGATACACAAACACTCACACACTCATACTTATTTACATGTCAAAGCGTAAACTTGAACTCAAAGCCTCTTTTTCACTACTTACACCTCTCACCATTAGACCATAGCATAGTAGCTTTAATACATACCCTTTATATTTGCCGGATACAAATTATTTTGATAGGAAGATAGGTGAGGTCATTTCATATTAAATTTAAGTTTAAACTTTATAAAGGATTAAAGTTTGGATAACATAAAATCCAGGTGACATCTTACATGTCTTCCTTCATGCATGCTTGGTGACGCAACCTATGTTGAGGTTGGTGCTTTCATTTATAATAGCAGGCCAAATGAAGCAAAAGAAGGGACCTCTTCAAGAAGCATCTCAATATTGCCATCATTGAAGCACTTGATGTTGGATTATGGCTTCAAAAAATTACATAGAAAGACAATTTTTCTTTAGGTGTTGCCTTGGGAACTGCACTTGTTGACATGTATGCCAAGTGAGGAAATAATGCGAACGTTCTCCAGGTTTTCCAAGAGATGCCACAAAGAAATCGTTTGACTTGGACTGCCATTATATTTAGTTTAGCACTTCACGGGAATGCTCATGATGCTATGTCCCATTTCTCAGAAATGATTTGTAGTGGTTTGATGCCTGATGTGATCACCTTTCTTGGCATCTTATCAGCTTGTTGTCATGGTGGTCTGGTTGAAGAAGGCCGTAAATATTTTAACCAAATGAGCTCCAAATTCAAAATTTCCCCTAAGCTTAAACATTAATCATGCATGGTGGACCTTCTAGGAAGGGCTGGTCATTTGGAGGAAGCAGAAGAGCTTATTAAAAATATGCCCATGGCTGCAGATGCTACTATTTCGGGTGCTTTATTCTTTGCTTGTCGTGTTCATGGCAATGTTCAAATTGGAGAGATGGTGGCTTTGAAGCTTCTTGAGTTGGATCCTCAGGATAGTGGAACCTATGTTTTGCTTGCTATCACGTATGGAGAAGCAAGAATGTGGAAGGAGGCAAGGCATGTAAGAGAAACTAATGAAAGAGAGAGGAGTGGAGAAGCCTCCTGGTTGTAGCTCAATTGAGATCAATGGCGTTGTACATGACTTTGTTGGGAGGGATTCATCACATCTACTATTTAAACAGATTTGTGAATGCTTGGTTTCATTAACAAAACAAATGGAGCTTCTTGATTTTAGATATGATTTTCCTGCCTTTCGAGATAATCTTTCTTCTCAAACTTTCCACTCCAGATTGTAGTTTTCATCATTTTTCCATCTACTCTTCTCTTGAGAGTCTGGACCTGTCTTCGATTTATCCAGATCTTTATAGGATGAAATGTGTCTGTGCATGACTAACATGAAGCCCCATCCCATCAATTCTGTGTTCATTCTCTTGGTTATCTGGCCAAATATAGGACTCATCCTCTTCGCTAGTATGGATTTGGTTATGGTGCAGAGTTCAGATGAAGACTTCATTTCTTTCCCTGATGCAGCATTATGTCAAGACACATGCCATTATGTTAAATCATGTGATATTTGTTGTACATAGCAAGGATGTGATCAGTCAGATCAATTTATTTGAAGTGCACTGGGTTTGCTTTCTCCCACCGTTGCAAATTGCATAGGGATAATTTCCCTTCTTGATTTTCTCTCAGCACTGGCAATTCCTTTTGAGCCATTCTGTTCAGCTTGTAAGGCTTCTTCTTTGATGAGGACTGATTATCATAATCTATACTAAAAATGTGGAGAATCCAAGCTCAATCGTAGAGGTGATGGAGATTAGTTGGCATGCTGGATTGGAAATCAAGTATAATGTGAATATCTCTTGTCAAAATTTGCAAACTTGGGTCCATTTGAAAACCTTTTATAAGTAATCTATTATATAATTATGATAGCAAAAACCTTAAAGAGCATAATGTGGGATTGCCATTAAAATCTTCCTAGAGTACAAATTGTCATTAACATCATATAATCTTTCTTCTCAACCCCATTTTTGAATTAATTAATTCTTAAATCGTGTATATATATATATGGTGATATTTGATATATGCCTATAAGATTTGCTATTATTGAGCAAAACATTATCAATTATTATGTTCCTTGAAGCGAACAAACCTATCTGCAAGAAGCATGATTATTAGTATTATGCTTGCCAACAAATGCTGAGCCATTTCCACTTGTGAAATCATTCTCCGAGAAAAGTGAAACACTTCCATTAGGTTAGCTTGATAGTTTTCAAAGACCACCCTATTATTGAAATAATATATACCATACGAAGTGAATATAATAAATCTGGAATATGCTTCAAAACATGGAGGGGCTTTATGTATTCTGGAAAACCAATCCTGCAAACCACATTTGGGAATTCTATGGTTGGAAAGACTTTGTACAAATAGTCATAGGAGAAAAAAATCATACCCCTCTAGCAAAAGAACATTATATGAACACATGATTAACAATTTTCTCATTGTTGTGACCAAAAAGGACAATGATTATCAAATCTTAGGTGATGCTTTAACCAATATGTCTGTTACTAATTTGCAGGTTTTTTAAAATTTTAAAATAAATTAGTAAGGTTACTAGATAGCTGAAATTAGTAAATAAAAATACAGTAAACATATTAACTAATGATTTAACTCATTTATTCTTATAAATGAGTTAAATAATTAGTTAATATGTTTACTGTATTTTTATTTAAATAAGGGCAGAGCTCTTTTTTATATTAGTTTGACTTACAAATACTTAATAAATTTTTGAAAGGGCTTGTTGTTAGGGAAACTTTGTTGAAATTTTTATAGAGTCTTATTTTGCTTGAATTCTAACATATTCATGTAAATGCTTTATTGTTAGATAATTCTAGTTCTTTTGCATTAGCTAACTAGAAGTTTAGGCTTGCAAGGGAAATATTTTTCATATTTCATGCCAATCACATTCTAGGTGTTAGGGTGTGACACAAAAGTTTTCCATGAAATTAAATATCATGATGATACACTCACTATTTTCACAAGGTATTCTATTATGTGAATGTGACAATCATTAGTTCACTCGCCTCATGTATTAACATCCTTCAACTAGTTGCCATAGAGTAATTCCCAAAATTGCTAGCAAACCTATCTAGTAATTTGTTGGACAACCTTGTAAGAGTAATAATCCTTTAATAGAACTATATCCCACGTTCCTTTATCATACAATACAAGATCCTTAGCAAATCCATTAGATTCAAAATGACTTGACTATATTCACCACCAATGGTGGTGATTCAAGAACTACATTAAAGTACTAACCATTTTACTTTAGAGCAAATAAAAGAACTAATCTTCTGTACATCCTTCCATATTCAAACTGTGTTAGAATGAGAAGTAAACTACCTTTGACGCACATTATGTGAATGATTTGACTTCAAAGTTCTAGCAAATAGAGTGGTTTATTTTAAATCTAGCAATAATTATATTTTTTGCTACTAGTGCCCTATCAAGATCTCAAATCTGCTTTAAACCCAAACCCCCTTATCTGTATAGAATTTGAAGGTTGTACTCAGGGGCTCTATATCAAATTTCAAAGCAATAAGGTCATTTAATATTTTATATTAACTAAAACTCATCATAGACAAGTTATTAGAAAAAAAAGGTTAGGATAAATTTAACTGCTTTGGGTGAGTTTAAGCACTCAAATAATGTCGATAATAAAAATTACCATGTGATACTATATCATTGTATAGATAAACTTAGATAACTAAATGCATATATAGTATAGATATATAAAAAGAGACAGAGGGAGGGGCCCAGCATATGCCATGACCCCAAAAACTCCCATATACATATTCGTATAATATGTAATATGCATGTATATTATGTTTAGATTTTGGCCCCAATATAACAAATAAAATTTCAATTTGACCCCTCATATTATTTATAAAATGTTAAATAGTGCCTTTTAAATAAAACAAAATTCAACTATTGCTTTTAAACTTTTTTCAGTGTACTTTCATGTTGTGCTCTTTGTTCTTTGATATTCTTTTCAGATTATTTCATTCTTTGTCTTTTCATTTACTTTAATCTCTACTTAACATTCTTTGGTTCATTGTTTCATGGTTTATTTTTCGCTCATGCCTAATGCCTTCACATTTGCATTTTAATAATGATTTTCTTTCCTATGTTGCCTACATATAAATACACACACACACACACACACACACACACACACACATATATATATATATATGTAACGGTTTTTTTTTTTTCTTATTACATGCACTTCTTATTTTATTATTAGTTAATGTGTATTTGACATTGTGATAATAAATTTTAGAAAAATGAGTGTAACAGCACAATGTTTGTTATGACCCAAATTCATTTAACTTAGCCCAGCCAGCCTAAAATAATATATATTTTTTACATTTTCTAAAATGATCAATGATACATATTAAACACATGTTGAAATATAAACTGATAAACTTAATAATGTCTTACAATATATATATATAATTGGTTTAATAAGGAAATAACCTACACAAAGCTTACAATACTTCACAAAATCCCAAAAAAAAAAATTTAGTAATTACCACCTTAAAGTCAGATGTACATTGTGATAAACCTAGATTAACATACCAAAAAGCCTGAACACTAAGAAAATTCCTAAAGTAACTTCACTAGCACTTATGGATATAAAAATATTAAAGAGAGATGTGTAAGTCTATCACTGACTTAATGAGTGAATAAATAACATAACAAGCGAAAGGGGAAAACAATAGAGATCTTAGAATAACAACAAGTTTTGATAAAATAAGAATATTATTTCTAAACCTTAAATTTTATATGAAGCGGGTATCAAATAAAGAACCAAAGTCATCATATTCATATTCCTTTACTATTTGTGTTTCAATTATTCATACTGTATATCTTTTTCTAGATACATCTCAATATCTTATATTTGTATCCCTTCATAAGATACGCCTCAGTAATTCATACATGTATCCCTTTACTAAATACATCTTAATATCTCATATCTGTATCCCTTCACTGGATACATCTCAATAATTCATACTTGTATCCTTTTATCAGATACATCTCAATATCTCATATCTGTATCCCTTAACTGGATACATCCCAATAATTCATTTTACCAGGGTGTACCAAGGTCGTTACCCCTGCTAATGGTTATGAGATTCTTACACGAACTCCTATTCATCCTTTAAATTATAAAATTCATTGAATAGTGTAAATAAGATTTAAAATAAATTTATTTAAATATATTTACTACCATAAAGTAATTTAAATAAAAATAATTTTAAAGATAAAATAAAAAGTGAAGAATGAAGTGACAATAATATAAATAATAAAAATTCATATCACTTGAGAACCTGCCCCTTTATATTTTAAAATTTATTGAATATTTAGTTTCTATTTTTCTAAGTTCAGATTGATCCATGAGCCTTTAACATGATTCGGTTCCAAAATATTCATAGCAAGAAAATATAGTAACCCCACATACTAGTGACAATTTCTGTGTTATAATCCTACCATAGATCTCAAGAGTTATGGGATGAATTATTTTGTTAAGGAACTCATAAAATTTAAATTAGTCATATAGACGGCAAAACCTATCATAATCTTATTTATACAAATTCCATAAGGCTCTATAAAGGTATTATTAAATTTTATTTTAGTGTCTTAATTCTACTCAATCTATTAAATGTGATTCTACCACCATAATGAGCATAATATGTAGAAGTTTGTTGTATAAAATACATCAATACTCTTAAAAAAATCTATCTATATATAATTCATATAAAAATAAAGAAATTGAAAGTTGGACAAGAAAATAAAGACGCTAAGTAAAATGAAAAGTATTACTTTGTTAATTACACACTCACTAATAAAGATTAATGGTAGAGATCCCCTATTCCTATAGCACAGCCCGAATTAAAGAAGTTTCCCCAAAACTACCTCTCACACAAATATAAATGCTCATTTGACCTTTTCTTCCAGTTTGAATAAGAAAATTAAGAAATGTTCATGTTATTTATAGAAAATTTCAAGTTACTATTTGACACTGTGCAAATAGTACCATGCGTTTTCAGCCAAAATTTGCACAATAACCATGCATTTTTGTTGACATTTACTATGCAATGGTTAAAATTATATTTTTGATCTCAGAAAATATTTTTCTTCTTAGTCCTTAAAAATAGTTAAAATTATAATTTGCACCCTAAATACTATTTTCTCCTTTCATTTTAGTCCATAAAATTTTATTTTATTTTTCTAATGTTCTTCTTAAAAATTTATATATTTTTGGGTTATTACAATGTTATTTGATGTTAGATGATCTTATTTAATTAAATATCAATAGTTTTCACATTATATATTGGTGATAAAAACTCATATATATATATATATATATATATATATATATATATATATAATATCTTAATTAATCTTTGGCTTCCCTTACTTTGAATTCCTGTCTCTGCCACTGTATATGGAAGTATATTCTAATCGAGTTCAATATAGGTACATAAAATATAATAATACTAACTACCACTTTGTGTAAACCAAATCTGAATTATCATGTTGTTTAGAAAAACAAGGAAGGTAAGTTGCTAGTTCTTGTTTTTCCTTCTTTTTTTTTTCTTGCAAAGATAGGCTAAATAGTGTTCTAAGCCACGAATACAAAATTGTTATGGCTGTGATCTTATTTGCTTATAAAGAATGTTGGTTCTGGGAAAGATATCATTACTTGTGTAGCATATTTGCTCATGTTGAAGAATTATTGGCTGTGATAGGGTATAATTTGATATTTTGTTGTCTGGTATTCCCCTTTGAGAAGAGAAAATAGAAAGTATACAGAACGGATTTTAGGGAAAGCTTGATGACGTGAGCCAGAGCTTAGCTATCTTATTTATAATATATGCATAAATACTACCAATAGTATGATGACATGTGTCAAACCAAATGTAACAAAAATAAAAATATCTTAACTAAATTACAAACAAGCTAAGCAATACAATATCCACATGATGTACATTATTCTAGAATATCTATCAACATAATATGTGGCTGTATAATCAGTGAGTCTTAACAACCCCTGCCCCCTCTCCCGCCCCCAAAAGAGGATGATTAAATCACTCCGATTTTGTCTTGCATTGTCCTGAATGACACAGAGGTTTGGTAAGATAATCTACCACTTGATCAATTGAAGGAACATATCGAACGCTTAATTGTTTAGCCAGTACTTGGTCTCTTATAAAATGCACATACAATTCCATATGCTTAATTTTATCATGATAGACTGGGTTTGATGCTAAAGCATTGCCGCTCAAATTGTCACACTAGGCAATAGGTCTTTGAGTAAGTGGAAATCCTACTTCCTGTGCTGGATCTAGTTACGACCTTTTGCTTTGTTGAAGACCATGATATTAGTGTATCCCTTGAAGAAAACATAGTATCCACCAATGGAGCATAATGCACAAAGCACATGCTCTACATAACCACTTGTATCCTTTCTGTGACTTTTAAATTCTTCATACCATAAGAATCTTAGATAATGTGGTTTGTTATATCTTGGTTCTTACAAATGGTATCTAAGAAACTGTGAGATAGCATTCCCCAAATGCCTCCTTTATTCTTTGGTTTTGATTTAGGGCTTAGAGAGAGAGATTATCTTAGGATACCACAGCCAAATATCTTTAATTAAGGTTATGAAGATGCTTAAACGCCTTTTAATATTACAGGTTAAAAAATTTAAAGCCCATAAATTATTAATATTTGTGATCTCCAATTAAATATAGAGAAAATTACAAATTATTGATTTCAAATGGTCATTTCAATATTATATATAGTGTACTAAATAACCAGAACTATAGAATTCACTAAATAAACAAGACAACCCCAACTAAAACATAAACTATACGACATATTCTTATTGGAAATCTCATCACTTAATTATGTATTGAACATTGAAATTTGAATTGCAAGTCCAAAACAGAGGAAACTCTCACCACTTTTATATCCAAGTCATATATTCATTAACATGAACTCTTAGGAGGTTGAAGCCTGCCCTTGTCAAAAGATTCCCTGCATCTCACACCTAATCGAAAGGTCTGCTTAGTCCTAATCTTTTACTCAGAAAATTTCATACAAGTATTTATTAAGCATAATGAAGCAGCAACTAGTCAGATTAGAAAAAGATCATAAATGCCGGATTAATTAGTAATAATAAAATTTTGACATATGTGAAAGGCATACTTGTTTGATTTAAAAATCAACTGCTAATGGTGATGGTTACTTATGTCAAGAATAGACACTGACATTACAGCAATTGGTCACAAACACATTAACATGTCAAATTTCAAAACATATAAACACAACACAAGATACACACAAACACATGAATGCATGTAAAGCATAGACACCAACACAACATGAAGTGGACACTAAATCATTAACACATCAACTTCCAAAAAATATTGCAAAAAAAGATAGAAGAACAAATTTGTATTTTTCTGTTGTTTTTTTAGAATTAGGGACATATATTTGCCCATAAATCCTTCACAAGATAACAGATCTGTTGTCCCGTGAGGAGGTAATTTTAAAATAAAATTTTGAGGAGCATGATTTTGGCGGGACATATATATATATAGGGCTAATGGAGTTAACTTTGTCACTGGTTAAAGAATCTGAAAAAGGAAAAGAACCCAAAAGGGAAACAATAAAATGGGAAATAGAATAAGGAAAAATGATCGCTCATAAATGAGGAACTATAAAGGAAAAAAGACGTTTGAGATCAACTCGTCCATGAATTGAAATTTGAAACCATAAATCAAATGGACTTGATTTGTGAAAGCCAGCAAGCATGCACATTGCTTTCAACCCAGTATTTCATGAGTAGACTAAACACATTAAAGTTGATTGCCATTTTATCCAAGAGAAGATTCAATCTGGCTACATTACTATCGCATTTATCAATTCAAATAATCAACTTGCAAATATACTTAACCAAATCTCTCAAGGGTCTTTGAATTGATTACGTTTGTAACAACTTGGCACATATGATTTATATGCTCCAGCTTTAGGGGGAGTATTATAATATGTTAGAATATTACATATGAAAGGATGAATGTTGTACATAAAATAGACTGCATTCATAGGCATCTTGAAACATTAAATTTACTTTTCAAACAACCTGTACTATACATTATACTACATTATGTTCTTTTTTCATAGATAAGCCAGAATGTAACACACCATACATTTACCATCTTCACAATATAAATGATGCTTACATTAAAAAGGAAATCAGTAAAAGCAAACATGCGCATATATTGGTTACACCTCAAGGCAACTTGCTTTCTGTTGTATTGTGATATGACCTTATTCTTAGTTGTGTGCAATAAAAGAAAGTAGAGTTGTAAAATTTTCTTACCAATTCTACTATTTTATTGCCTAAAGATCTTATATTTGTTTAGTTTTGAGCTATGTTTGAGTTCTATGTAGTGAGACATAAAACAATCTATATTTTTTTTTACATTTTAAAGGTTATTGTACAAAACCTTAACCTTCATACAGCGAAGGGGAAAAAAATAAACAAAAGACATGTTATCACAAACATGCATTTTGTGGAGGAATCCTCTAATAGCATCTAAAACTAGAGATTCTCTAGTAATAGATATTGGCCATTAGAAGAAGATTTAATAGTTCAAATTTAAAGATAAAAAATAATTTAAAATTGTGCGACCATTAATTATTATGCACAATCATCGATAAAAAAATTTGAACCTTTAGATTTCTATCCTATGGTCTCTATTTTACTGGAGAAAATAGTCTCCTCCAATAACTGAAAGGGATTCAGACTAGCATTTTGTGAGTAACCAAATATGTTTATTAAAGGTTGCTTCATTATTGGGCATTATTAGACGAAGATCAATTCAAATACAACCCAAGCCAATCAACATGTAAAGTAGAGGCTAGTATATAACGGAGGATAGATGTATCATTGCTCTTGGCAAATCATTAGTCCCCCAGGCAACTAATTACCAAATCCACATAGCTTCATAACCATAAATACAAGCATTGAAAAGCCAAATTACAACTATAACCAATTCAAAATTACAACTCCATAAATATAACTCCTTATGCACCTCTCTTTGATAGGCAGAAATTCCTCATCACCAACCACAAAAGTTGTCTCGATGTTATCATTGGGTGATGCTTCCTCAGCATTTTTACAAAATTATACCTTTGACATGTCCATCATAATGAGCTTTTGAATGGAACCTGCATTGATGAATTCACTGCACTGCCATAAGGCATAAACTATCCCTTATAAGTTTAAAATAAAAAATGAACTTTTCAGTTACTAGGAAATAGGTACACAAGCTACTAAGTTATCCATCTGTTGAATAACTTATTACATTAGTCTAAAAAACAAAGAGTACTCAGAATCATTCCTCAAGTTAACAAATATGAAAAAGCACCAATATAGGCATAATGCTAAAGTGAATTAGCTTTACAATGGGAACAACAATTTTACTTGTTCAAAGTCAGAATTGTCATGCTCAAATGTCATATGATTATGTATCTTACAATAAACGTGATACATAGAGAATCAAGTGAAAATAAAAAACATTGCCTGTTCTTAGTATTTCAATTAAATGAATATGGTAAAAAAGGGGAGATGTTTTGCTGCATAAAAGCAAACCAAATAGAGACTCAGAGAGCTTGAACATGCCGTATATAAGAGAGAATATAAAAATGCCTATATCTCCTTGATCTTTTATATATTACGTTTTTTTATTTTTTCCATTTCCATCAAACAAGCTGAGGAACCAATAGAAATATGCTCTTTAAATCTCCTTAATTAGCATATGTTAACATTCTCTTCAATAGAGAATCAAAAAGATCCCCAAACCTATTTGGTGAATTTTGGGTCTCTAATGATGTGGAGAATGCTTAACAAAGCAAAGTATAATATAGACTACGTGAACACCCAACCTCAGATTTCAAAATAATAAAATAAAAATAAAAATTAAAGATGTCAAAATTTAAAACTAAAATTAGAAAATAATAACATAAAAATTGATTAATTAAAAAAATATTGTTAAAATAACCTTAAATTTTTTTAAAACAATTGAAATTTCAATGTTAAAAAGTGATTTTGAAATTAGAGATAAATATATAAATAAAAATAATAATTCAATATAAATTAATTAAAAGCTCAAATATAAAAAAAAAAACTACAAGAATGCAAATAAAAAAGGTAAACATTAAAACAAAACAAATGACAAAATTGTGGTCGAATATTATAAGGAAAAAATAGCAAGTATCAAAAACAAAATGGAATAAGTGCCAAAAACCCCTTTTCTCACTTAACACAATGCATAAACATGATAAGGGAAAGGTTCCACTGCAATCCTGAGCCTACCTAGTCTGCAAGGAAATGACATGAAGAATGGACAAAGAAGGCAGCAAAGAATGAACAGAAAAGGATTCATCCTTCGGGTACATTGAGGGGGCAATGAAAAAGATAGCAGAAGCCACCTCTGATATAAGGTCAAAAGCTGCAGAAAGAAGGAAGACTGAGGGAGAGGGCTAGGGAGCAGAGAGGAAAGAAACACAGAAAGGAGGCAACAAGGAACGAGACAATGGAGGAAAAGGCCTCTGTTCTTTAGGACCAAAGCAGAACACGATGAAGGTGAAAAGGAGAGGGCTGCGGGCAGAGGAAAAAAGAGAATAGGTGTGTCTGCTGGGAGGAAGGAGAGTTGCAGACGGAAGAAGATAAAAGAGGAATTCGAGCAAGAATTAGAGAGAAAGAGTAAGATGGAGAGATTGCGAGAGGAACAGAGCTGGACATGGATGAGAGAAACTGAGTGTTCCAAGGGTACAATACCTCTGTTTTCACGTTAGAAAAACAGGGGAGAAAAGGGGCTTGTGGACGGTGCTTTAATGTATATAGATAAAAGTCAGTGGGTCCTTTTCATTTTTTCTAATGGTGTTTTCTTATGCTACCCTGTGATCGTTGAGTTTTAATTGTTTTGTTAGTATGGTTAAACTAAGAAAAGGATTCAGAACATGTTAGAGAGGAGTTACATGGGTTAGAATATAGTAGTATTTGGAAAAAGGGGCTTAGGTGCTTCACCATTCTACTGTAACTAGTTAAGGATGTCGGTTGCCCCCGTTTTCTTATTCTACTTTTGTTCCTTAGATAATTCTTCTCCTTAATAAATGAGCCTGTGTTAATTTCATGAGAGTGATGGAAAAGACACTTGAATAAGATAGCAGTGGTATAATCAATTCGGCCTAATCTACAATAGTTTGTTGACATCAACAAAATAATAATATTGATAATAATAAGTAAATAAAATAGAGTAAAGCAATGGCCAAAAAATTCTTTCATTTATAAGTTATTGTGTAGGATAAGTAGTCTCCTCATACTTTTAAAAATTAATTAGCAAAAAGTCATGTGAAACTTGGTCTTTTGAGACTTTGAAATTTAATATTTAATTTTTAAAAATTTAAAAATAAAATAATTGTTATTTCACAAAAATAGTCTATCTTTGAGTTTTTTATATTTATTAATTTAATAGTTATTATATGAGATTGTTAGTCTCTTTATACACTTGAGGTTAACTAGTAAAGATAATGTATAATCTTTAGTCTCTTTAAGCTTTAAATATATGATTTTTTTAATAATAAATAAACAAACAAATAAATAAAAACAATTTAAACTCAGGATTTTTTCTCCTTTTATTTATTTATTTATTTTTTAGAATTATCGTGTGAAATCGTTAATCTCTTCAATTACTTAAGAGTCAATGAATAAAAGTCATGTGAGATCTTTAGTTTCTTAAGACAATGAAATTTAACAAATGATTCCCAAAAAATACAAAAAATAAAAATAATTTCTAAGTCACAAAATAGTTTTCTTTTTTGGTTAAAAAAAACCCTAAATACTTCTCTTTAATAATTCCATTACTTTTGGAAAATCCAAACAAAGAATTCTAAATTAAAAAAAAACCAAAAAAACATAAATTCCAAAAATCTTTTTTGACAATAATTTCATTTCCCTCTCAAACAAAAATTCTAATAAAAAAAAAACGCAAATTCAAAAATCTCAAAAATCCTTTCTTTTTCCAAAATTGAAATAAAAGCCTAAATTCTAAAATAAAAAAAATTAGAAATTAAAAAGAAAAAATGAAAAAGCAAGAAAGTGGTATTAGACTAACTTCATAAATTAAAATACACCAACTAAATCCCAGTTCGTTTTGTTTACAAAAAATCAAATTAATTTCAACTGTCTTGCTCATTTACAAAAATTAAATGACACTAACCAATTGCTACACATTTATATGTCAAACTACATATACTTTAATCCATATCACTCGATATGTTGGTCCCTTATTCTCATTTTAGGTTAAATTT
Organism: Delonix regia; assembly: GCA_037074485.1. NCBI lineage: Eukaryota > Viridiplantae > Streptophyta > Magnoliopsida > Fabales > Fabaceae > Delonix > Delonix regia. The sequence goes on from CM073459.1 coordinate 14,519,591, forward strand.
GTCCTTTGTAAATATTCATATCACTACGGCCAATTTATGCCCAAAATTTGGGCTTCTACATTACATTTTTATTTTACATTTAATGGTAATTTTTGCAAAATTTTTTGAAAGCCTAAAATATGAGTTCAATAATTTCCATGTCGTTTCACACTAAATTTCATATACATACTCATCAAATTTTAAGCTAAATCTTTGTACACATTTCAAATGCATATAATTTTCATACTCTTAGGGGTGATGCATTTTGATATGCTAAAAAATTTAATGAAAAATTATGTATTTATAAATTCAATATTAACTCAATTTCCATATGGATTTCAATAATTCTGGTTATGAACATCATTATGTTTTGTTATTTCACACTTCTTAGGCAATATTCTCATATAGTATGAGTGACATGAATTGTTTTGAATAAGGGATTGTGTCAAATTGATTGTCATATGCCTAAGTGTAGCTCCTAAATGAGAGGCATACCTTCATATAGTCATAAGTTTAAGTGCAAATAGAAATTTTAGGCTTATAATATCATTATAAATAGTTCATTCAAAGCTCGACACCTGAAAAATTAGGAGAGTAGAAATTAACTTGGTTTTACAAATTAACATAATAAACCAATTGTTTTTTTTTTTTTGAAAATACGTTAACATTTTTCTTCTCTCACGAAAATAAAAAACACTAACATAGTGACATCAATTATCTATGGCTTCACAAACTAAGTGAACTTTGATTCCAATTTTAAGATACATAGGCCTTAGGTCACCTTCCGAGGTCAAGCCTAACCCTATAAATATTTTATTTTCCCTTTTACTAATTACATTATTTTTCTTTATGAATATTTCAATTTAATCATTTATTTGTAATTTCATACATATTTCCTTTTTCATGTAAATATTAGTTTCTTTCTCTTCATACTATTTATTATTATTATTATTATTATTATTATTATTATTATTATTATTATTCTTATTTCTCATTTGATTTCACAAATATTTTACTTTCTTACCATTTTGTAAATATTCTTTTTATGTGCTACTTACATTTGTTATGATTATGGTAACTAAAACAAATTTTATTACCTTACTATGTCTTTTACTTCATGCATATATATCCACACACAAGCAAGAAGGAGAAATTAACTTGGTTTTTAAAATTAAAACATGTCAACCAAATTACTTTTCCATTTTTTCTTTTCACAAATAATGAAAAACATATCATTATTTTTCTTGTTATTATTACTATTGTTATTATTTCTTGTTTGATTTCCTCAAATTTTTATTTTTTTACATTTTTGTAAATGTTATTTATTACATTCATTTAGTTGATTTCTTTACGCATATGTTATGATTGGGGTAACTTAAACAAAATTTACTTCCTTATCATGTTTTTTAGTCCATGCATACATCCACACACAAGCACATAAACTTGAACAATTTTATTTCCTTATTTTATCTTTGTTTTTGCTTTTGATCTTATTTCCTTGTTATGTGCATTCTTACAAAGAATAATAATAATAATAATTTCAAATTATTATTTTTAGAAAAATAGATTAAAATAGAAAGAGAGAAGATTAGGAGAGCAAGAAAGAGAGATTAACTTGGTTTTTAGTCCATCCACTTACAAGCACTTAGACTTGAACCTTTTTCCTTTCCTATTTTATTTTTGTTTTAGCTTTCAATCTTATTTTCTTATAATGTGCATTCTTATAAAGAAAAATAACAGATAAAAATTGACAAGGGAGACGATTAGGAGAGCAAGCAAGTGAGATTAACTTGGTTTTACAGAATATATTTTACAAATTTGATTGTTCACGTGACATTGATTCTCTACCTTTTACGTGGGCTTTGATAATTACTTTTAGGCATTTTAGCATTGGGTCACTTTCTTACATCAAACCTAATCCGATAAATATTTTTTTTTTTTAGTAATTACTATAATTCTTAGTGAATATTCCAAGTGAATTTTACTTCTATAAATATTCTCGTTTCCTTGTAAATATTTATATCTTTCCCTTGTACTGTCACTTTTATCGTTATTATTTCTCATTTAATTTCATAAATTTTTTTACTATTTACCCTTTTGTAAATATTCTTTTTATGTGTTACTTTATTTTATTCTTTTATGTATGTGTGTATCCATAAAAGGAAAAGTAAAAATTTCAAGAATACTATTATTAGAAAAATAAATAAATTAACATGGTTTTACAAACCAATTATTTGTTTTGTGAAATTATACTACTATTTTATTCTCTTCACAAAAATAAAAAAACACTGACATCAATTGTCTACTTTTTTTTGAACTACATGGGCTTTGTCCTCTATTTTCCCTAAGTCATCTTTTTAAGTCAAGCTCAATACGCAAATATCTTATTTCTTTGTTTATTTAATTTCATTAATTTTTTGTGAATATTCGATTTGAATAATTTATTTCTATACTCATAAATGTTTTTTCTTGTAAATATGAATTTATTTTCCTTATATTTCTATTATTATTATTATTATTATTATTTCTTGCTTGATTTCATGAATATTTTATTTTTTATCCTTTTGTAAATATTTATTTTATGTGCTTATTTCTTTTATTTTATTCCTTTATGCATCTGATACGATTAGGGTAATTAAAACAAAATTTACTTCCTTATCATGTTTTTCACTTCATGCATACATCCACATACAAACACAGGGACATAAATGATTTTAGTTTCTTAATTTATCTTTGTTTTTGTTTTCAATATTATTTTCTTGTCATATGCCTAGAACAAAAATTTTCAAAGAACTAGCTTGTCCTTTGGACAACTTTGAGCTTTTGATCAGCTCCATGCCTGGCTTAAAAGGTAAATCATTCCCATTCTGTCCATACTACTACAACAATTCCCTATTTTTAGGTATCGAAACACTCATTAACATAGCTAAAATTGTTGCTTCTAGCAAGCTAGGGAAGGGAACTGGCATGCCAAGCATCCTCTGCCCCCATCCTAATTTCCCAAATTCTGTGGTTTCGCGAGGGGTCTGTGCTTGGGAGTGCAATAGGATGCTTGTCTTAGACCCAGTAAGTGCTCCAAGTGGTGGCTTTATTGCAATATGTGTAATTGCCTTGTTCTTCTTCCTTAAGGTGCTCACAGAATCTTTACAACTTAAGAACAATGCCCTGAATGTGACTATACATTCATAGGAGTAGACTACAACAAGAAAACAACTCTGGAAGATGGAGCTACCTCGCACCAGGGTTGTGTTCTTTGTGACGAGTTGCTGCATTCCCTTGTGGAGATGAAACATGGGAAGAGTTTCAATTCAAGGGGAAGAGGAAGAGGGAAAGGAGGTGGATATAGGGGTAGAGGTCATGGTAGTAGAAAAATGATTGATCCAAAAATGAGTTTCCTGGATTTTTAAGGAGTAATCTTCATGTCTTCATGTCTCCACGTCCAAGGATTGTGGATTTGGTATCGTACAACGTCACCAGCCATAGAAAATTTTTTTCAATGTGTAGTTAGTGACCATTGTTGTATGGTATCATATCCATATGCTGTCAGATATAAAATCCTACATAGTTAAAATATTTTCAAACATTTGTGGGAAATTATAGTTGCTAATGGGAAAGTTATACTTTTGGTTTCCATAATTTAAGCCATAACTGAGTCACTATATTTAAAAAATGAGTAATTAAATCTCTATAGTTACTATATTTTAATTTAGCAGCAATTGTTAAATATTTTTATAGTAATTTATTAAATTTGGTTGATATAACTAATTATATAATGTTTTAGTACTCAAAATATACATAATGTATGTTAATAATAAAAGTAAAAGTTAATAATACAAAATATTAACGAAAAATGAAATGGTAAAAACTAAATTAAAAATCATGCAAATTATCAAAACTTAATTATAAATTTTTAAAGTGTAAACAATATATTAAGCATCGATTGAAATTATAAAACTAACCAAAACAATGGATCATATTTTATAGGATTGGGCTTATCTCCTTGTAATTGAAGCTTTTAATCCAAAAAGAGCAACGATTTGATCAATATATGATAGCCCAGGGGCGGAGTAGGGGGTTACAGCATATGCCATAGCCCCTAATGTTCGTTTTGTATATATATTGTATACATATATAAAATATGAGCAAATTCTATTTTGGCCTTTCACAAACGAAAATTTTTATTTGGCCCCTATTATTTTTTAAATAAAACAGTTAACTTTTCTTTGTTAGCTTTTCATTGTCTTATCCTTTTCTCAATATCCAGCCATAGTTCTTTGAAACAATGAATTTAGAAAGCAACATCCAAACAATATACTAAGACAAGTAAAGTAAAAACTAAAATATTAAAGCTTCACTACAAGTATTCAACTATTTTACTCAACTATTTCTAAATTTTTGGCATGAATGTATTAGTTCACACTCAAAAATTTGAAAAACAGCCATATTTTTTATCATACGTCAATATGTTGGTGCAGCACAAGAAAACACTAGGAAAACCACTCAATTAAGAATGAAGTTTTTTAAAAGATAAAAGATACTAGTCCTTTACAAATCAATTCAACAAACCTTATCTAATTCATCAACAATGTCTTCACGTTCACTTGTATTCTTCTTCAAAGACACAAACTTTTCTTGTGCCTAGAGTAAAATGATGCATGAAGATAGAAACCATAACTAGTTGCAATTATGAACAACTGTGTTTAAATAAGATCCAAGTAACCATGACGTAAATGCATGATCTTTGGCACTAACATAGAGGAGTAAAGTAAACTAAAGTTTATAAGAAAAACCATTTAATTGGCAAAAGTACGTGCCTGTATAAGCACAATATACTGCTCTAATTTAAATGAGAACTCACAAATAACAATGAAATTAAGCAAGCTTTATGTACCTTGTCTCAATAAATAAATAAAATTTATCCTTAACAAAATATCGTAGATCACTATGACTAGAGTTTAAGTAGGGCTCTCATCATAATGGAACTCACCATATATTAAATTCACTTAAAGAAATGAATGACAACAGATTAAAGAGATGCATAAGTGATCCCCATAAGCCATGCATGGTCAATTAACTTCAAGTTAAAATTCCTAGTAATCAAATTAAGCAAGACAGTTGACTCAGAAGTGACCAATTAAAAATTCAATTAAACCCCTTGCAAAGGAATTCAAAAAGCAAAAATAGCAAAATGACTAAAAGAAGTAAACTAAAACGGATGGTTATACATCACAATCCATTTAGATAAAATTTCATTATAGCAAGTTATAAGAGAGTCTCTTTTAATATCTGATCATAAGAATGTGTAGCTTTGTCAAAACAACAAGGAGAATCCCAACACACAAGCAACAAAGGAAGGATGGAAAGTTCGCGAACCCATATGCTAAAGAACAGTGAAATTAATGCCTAAGTGAACACTTACATAGCTAATAGCAATTCAATGTTCTACATAGCTAATAGCAGTTCAATGTTCTCTCAAACAAATAAATAAATAAATAAATAATATTGTCCTTATAAAAATTATCAAAGATCACTATGACTGGAGTTAATTAGGGTTCTCATCATAGTGGAACTCACCACACATTAAGTTTACTTCAAGAAATGAAGGACAACAAATTAAAGAGATGCAAAAGTGAGTGATCCTCACAAGCCATTCATGGTCAATTAGCTTTTAAGTTAAAATGCCTAGAAATCAAATTAAGCAAGATAGTTCACTCAGAAATAACCATTTAAAAATTCATGTAAACCCCTTGCTGAGGAAATCTAAATGCAGGAAGATAACAAAACGACTTAAATAAAGTAAATTAAAATGGATGGTTGTATATCATAATCCACATTTAGATAAAAATTCATTATAGCATTTTGTAGGAGAATCTTTATTAATATTTGATCACAGGAATGTAAGCTTTGCCAAAACAACGGTGAGAATCTTAACACAGGTTCTAGGAGCTGTTTAAGAAATGTCAATCAAAATGAACAATTGACATGCCTGGATTTCATCAATAGCAACATCATTGGTTGTTGGAAGCCACATCAACCATCTCAACCATCACAGCCTTGTGTTTTGTACCATCAACTTCCTCTCGCTCTTGACCTGTAATGAGGTCACAAGAACTTTTTTCCTGTTAAACCGTTTTGCTACTCCCACGCCAATAACCTTAAAAAAGTAAAGAACCACATGACAGACCACAATCATTACCGTAGCAGCACTAAGACTATATTATATGAAATTTATAGTTGATTTATGGGGGGGGGGGGGGGGTTAATTAACTAGTAGCATGTTTGCACAATACAACATGCACAAACAAGAAGAGAGTTGAGAAGAAAAATAGCCATTATAAGTAAAAATGAATCCTCGTTACTAATTATATCTCCTTATCATAGTATTGACAAATGGTAGATCATAACTTTGAAAGATCAAAATATTGTATGAGTATTAGTAGGAGGGAAATTTATAAGTTTCAAAATCTTACTCCTTTAGGCAAGGATAAGTCACTTACCCAGACTAGTGTCTCTTGAACCAAAGATGTGGAGGTCGAAATTTTCTCAAACCCTATTTGTTTAAGTTGTCATCCATTAATTCCCTGGGTTTAAGCTTGACTGGACTTACGGCTACTCCTAGTCCACAGGATTACATATGGAATAGGGATAACTTAAGGAAGAAAGATTATAGATGTTAGCAAGGGGGTTTCTCGAAGAATTTCTATCAACTCACTGATTTACCTTATCATTTTAATTATTTCATCTTTGACCCCTCATATTAACTCCTAAGTCTTCCCTCCTCAAGTGCACACACTCTACTCAGGGTCTTGGAATACATATTTTGTAATTTAAGTTAAAGCCCTATTCTGACAAAATTTCACTCGTGCCTTCCCCCTGCTACCCTGCCCCACACTTAAAGCAAGACATTCAAAATTTACAATGGAAGAGATGTTGGAAGAACCTAGGTGCTGAACCCAAGAAAGAAGATGGAAATATAGAGCCAGAATGGTTACCATCAAGCCATCTAGAAAGAATACAATATCAAACTAAACAATCAGAAGCTTCTGCATAAAAGAGTTTCAGCCTACACACTAAACAAGAAGCAAAACAGGGACAACATTAGAAAAAGGCAGCATGAAAACTTGCCATCGAAAACCCGATAGAAATAGGAGCACATGCAAGAAGGAGTGGGGTAAAAATGGTAGTCATTCAAGTAACATTGGCCTCCGCGCGTTTTATTCAATCCCCTTCTTCGACAGTGGAGCCTAATAAACTCGCTCCAGGTTACCACGATCCCAGGGGATGAGGAGATTCCATGTCGCCGATTATGGAGGAGTACAGACGTGTGAGACAATGACGAGCTTCAAGAAGAATGGAAGGGATGTTCCCAGAAAGAAGACCAACGCAGAAATAAACGACGAAGTGGAGATTCAACGGTAAATGAAAACCTAGCGGCAATTCCGACTTCTCGAAAAATTTATGAGACACGTGTCAGAGTGTCAAAAACTAACCGATGAATTGGTCTAGTGAAAATTCGAACCTGCGATATGCAGGATGAGGAAGGAGCGTTTACACCAGTGATGCCAGCAAACAATGCGGTTGATCTTCCTAAAGTAAATAATTATTTATCTTTCTATATTAAATTTCCTAATTTCTCTTTATTTATGTAAAATTCCTTTAGAACCTAGCAAACTTATTCTCCTTTCTTCCAACCTAGCAATTCATTAAGTTAAATTCTTTAATACCTTTGTCAATTTATTTAGAAATTCAAAATTATCAAGTGTTACAAGAATAACATAATTTTTTAAAATATATATATATATATATATATATATATATATATATAAATTCTATATAAGTATTAAACATTTGAGTGTTTGATATACTACTATGTTCATTCAGACCTCTTAAATATCCTTAATAGTTATTTATGAAAACGCATAAGATGTCTCTATTTTGTTGGTATATCTTACCACTTTAATATATAAAAATTTACATATTTCAACTCATGCCAATTTTTTGCTTTACTATTATTTTTGGATAATTTTCAATTCTTGTAACATGTCATATTAGGAAAATAAAAGACATATTAAATACTATAGATAAATTTAAAATATATTAATCTAATTTTTTTTTGCAAATATATTAGTGGTAATTTATTCAAATATCTAGAGAAAAAAGTGGAAGTTTCTCAAGAACTACTGCCTCATAAAACGTTTGGAAGATGGAAATATTTTAGTATTAATTAATAGCCAGTTAGGTCAATAAAAAATAAATGAAAGTTTTTCTAATAGTAATTACTAGGCAGAAGTGCCAATAAAAACAAAAAACAAAAATAGGCTTACCTTAACAACTAATTATTAATAATATACTTATGTGGCAGATGAAATACTACATTAGTTCAATCATATTATGTCAAAGAGTAATATTAACTCAATAAAATAATGTGATTTTTCTTCCTATTATAATTTGATTGAACTAGCAGATTATTATTATTTGTCGCATACATGTGTAGGTATCAGTCAATATTTTCTCAACTTAGTTATTAAAAGAGATTTTAAAAAAATTACGCATTTGGATAAATTCTTTTTTAAGAAGAATTTTGCAGTAATTTTTTAATGACAAATAAAGATTAAAAAGTCTAATGAAAATCATGTCAATAGGGAATCTACCCAAACAATAATATACCATAGCATTGATATTCAACAAAACATTCGTGAGATATTGGTCAGATATTGGTCATTAACCCTCATAGGAGCAATACACCGAGTAACAACAAACATAGCAATATTTTCGTCCTCAAATATTAAATTTATGTACACCAATATTTAGTTATTTGAATTTTTGGCTGTTCTTTAAAAGGAACTATTGACTTTTAGATTGTACAATTTATTTTGAATTGTTATAATAAAAATTTTGGATCAGCATGATCAAATTATGAAATTTTTTAGCCTGCACGGTCACCAACTTTAATCTAAACTATCAAATAGTACATTTATATTAATATTAGTTGTTAAATCCATACATTTATTAATAAATATAAAGAATCCAAATTGCAATATTTAGACACACGACAAATAAAAAAAAACATTAATGCAATATCCAACTATATCACATCACTAACCATATAGATCAATGCTTTTCCGGAACTAGACATAGAAGGAACTTAGGAGGCCTTGTCACAAACAAAACAAAAAAAAATCAGAGCTTGACCTGCACGGAGATTAAAATAAATCTTGCTACCGCAAGCCTAGCAACAGATATAATGAGCCAAACATATAAGGCAAAACTTAACTAAATGTTGTTAAAATCCAAGTTTATAAATATATCTTCAAAGAATCAATCTAGCCCACTGTGTAAAAATTATATTGTATTGAAATTGCCAGAAATTGAATTCAATTTATAGCGGGCACATAGTTGTTCATAAAACCATTAGTAATTATCATATTTCTAGGGGTTTGAAAAACTCACAAAAAGTTGATCATAAGAAAAACACGCCTTTTTTGAAGTGATTAATTATAAAATCATTCTATATCCAATTCCATACAAATTTTCTTTATTTAACTCCCAACTTGTTTAACATTCATCTCAAAGTCATAATTTCAACTCGTAAAACTTTATGGCAAAATATTCTTTTAGGCCTAATTCAATTATTTTTGGTTGAATATAATTTTGATATAGATATATGTAAAATACCTTTTTTAGAAAGTACTGAATTTTAAAATATTTATTATAATTAAAATATGAAAACACCTTTGATCTTACTATTAAGATTATGATGGTCCCTGTTTTCGCCATTCTAATTAGGGTATATATGTGAGTACTACAAGGCCATAGCTCTTGTACAAATATGAGATTTGCGTTATTTGACCAAGGACAGAGCCACCCATTGATAAGGGGGCACTTGAACCCTTTAAATTTAATTTTGTAAAACTATATGTATAAAGTATTAAGTTATGATATTATGCTTCTACATTTTTTAAATATTTGAACCCATTGGATCTCGCACATATTTAACTTTTATTATGTTACTTTTTGATTATTTAGTATTTCAATTTAAATTTACTAAACCTTTACATGTAATATGCATATTATTCAATATTTAATTTATGTACACCTTTAATATATTTTCTTAAATAGTAGTTCATAGTAATTGACTTTCACAATCAAGTTAAAATGTCAGTATCATCTTTGGTGTCAGCTTAAAGTAACTTATTATATTTATATTTTAACTATATTATTTTTAGATTTTATTTATGAACCAACACTTTTAAAAAAATTTCAATTTTTCCCCTCTACTTTTTATTTTTTAGTAACCCCACAAAATATTAGTTTATAAAATGAAAATAAGAATGAAATTAAAGAGTTGTAGATTATTGGAAAAATAAAGATACTATAGAAGTGAGTTAACAAAGTTATAAACTAATATTTTTGTGTGTGTTACTGTTAAATAAAAAATAAAGAAAGTAGATTCAAAAACTCAAAAATAATTTTGGGTTCTTAAATAAAATCTGAAAATACAAAATATAAATACAATTAAGTTAGTTTAGATTGTTATATAGTTCACCTAATATTATCTGTCATTACAACATGTCTTTCTATCAATGCGATATGTAATGATTGTGCTGATGCAACAAATTTTATAATTATATTAAAGAATTTATCTAAAATGTCACTATATATTTACCTTCACCTAGAACAACTATGCCTTAATAAAAACCTTTTGAATTGTCGTTGGATAAAATAAGATATTTGCAATAAAGATATAGTTTTTTTTTTTTGGCAAATTGATACACTCAGATTATTATGCTTCATCTAATAGACCTTTAGGCTTTTAAAATGGTCTTGTCAACTGTTTATTTAAATATTATGACATTTTTAATGATAATATATTATTTTATTATGTTCTTGTTATGTATTTCTTGTTAGAATATTTTTAATATTATATGGATTAGCATTAATTATGCTATTAGATTAATTTTATGTTATAACTAATTAGGCAATTGATATTGTAATTTATAAATTAAGAATGAATTGAGTTTTATTTTATTTTATTTATGGATAATCGGTGATGTGTTCGATTATCCACAAGCCCACTGGGTAGAAACCCAACCCATAATTTAAGTGTATTAATAATCATCCCGTCAAATTACTTATTTGATATTGTTACCTAGAGAGAGGTTTAATGTGCTTATTTTGATTAATTAATTAAATGAGAAATTGTTTTAAAGATTCTGAAGGATTTTATTTTAATAATATTGATTAATTATATTATTAAAATAAAATCCTATAAATAACACACTGAAACTCTAGTTTTCATATACTAAATCTGTCACTCTTTCTTTGTCGTTAAAACACTATGAGAAATGCTCTTAGACATTATGAGTTGAACTTATTAGATTCAACCAATACTCAAATCAACAATGTCGTTTTCATCAGGTCAGATTGTTGATTATTCTTGTTATGTATTTCATGAGTAGTAAATATATAAAATTATGTTTTCATGGATATTTAGATAATAAAATTGCTAATATTAATATGAAAAAAAATAATTGAATACTCATTTAAAATTTGTTCCTAAACTAATGCCATGGCTTTTTTAGCTATATATACAAAAAAAAATTAGAAATTCCTTAATTCTTATAGCACAAAAAGTATTTCATCCCAAAACTATATTTTTGAGACTCGAATTGATTTAATACGAATTTCAAAAATTATAAAGGGACTTGGAGTATTTCACTCTGTTTCCGCTATTTTTAGAAAATAAATAGAAAAAACTTAATTGAATAAAAAATGGAGTCTACGTTAGGCTGCCAAAAAAAATGAAGATATATAACCCAATATGGGTTCAATAGGTTGTACCGTTGAAGTTTTTATGTTCAGGAAGTAATAAAATTACAGTAACAGTGCAAGATATATAACCCAATATAGACATAAATTACTGAAAAGAAAAATCTTGAACAAACATTCATGCCAGTACAAAAACTATGCAATCTTAAGGATGAGTTTATAAATCATCCCACTAGCTAAAATTTCACAAACTTCTTAATAAATTGGTGGAGGTAATTAACAGCTCAAGAGAAGGGAGAGATAATCACAACTTCATAACTCCGCACAATAAACTTCTCCTTATAATATAGTTAAAGCAAACATGCAATTCCATATTTCAGTTATTGCTATGACTATAAGCACTAGGTTTAAATTATAACACAACCACCATTAATATTATCAAAGTCAAACCTAACTAGACTGTACCTACACAACATTGCCGCCTTCATTTATATTTCAATGCCACGGAGGGTGTATGAAAAGGAGAAAGGATGAAATCTTGGTCGAAAAATACCAATAGATCAAAATACTCGATTATTCAGACAGGAATAGAAGAATATGAATGAAATTTGTACCCTACCACGACGATATTCCCTTCCGCAATTTCATCTTCCAATTTCCCCTTTTGTGAATTTGTCTTCCTTTGATCGAGTTTCTCCAAAAGCCACTAACAAGATGGCCAAAATATTTTGTTCGGCCTTTGCCATTACAGATTTCAACTGTAGAATCCAAACCTATGTTATGAGTAGAGAAACACGATAGAGAGAACTTGACGAAGCAAGGAGCTCTAACTTTAATTTATGGTGATTGACTCTTTTGCACTATTGGAAGGAAAATTATTTCAAGTCATTTTATTAATTTTTCATTTCACTTTACCAATTTTTCATGTCCACATTGAAAGGCTAGATCAACAAACATGTAACAGTTTTCTAAACAGAGGGGTTACAATGGGACAAAAGCAGGGAGTGCGGGACTAATTTGGGATTAATTTTGAGCAGGGACCAAAACAGAACTAAAAAATGAGTGGAGAACTAAAATAGGGTGGATGTTGCTTTGAATAGTTTGGGCCATAATGGTCGTGGACCTAGTGGGAACAACATGAATTTAGATTTCATCTAAAATGAATTCCTTCATGTTTTAGGTCATGTTCGTGGACATATTAGGTGAAAATTTAATAATTTAAATTTTATATTCATTAATTATATGGCATGCTGTCAAATTTTTTGTTTGTAAATATAAACTATTGAATTTTTATTTAATAGTTAATATGAAAAACATGGCACATGTATTTTTACTAGAATATAAGAAAATTGCACTCACTTAAAGCACCCTTGGTATCCTTTTTCAAAGAAATTTGTTCTTTATTAGACTCTTTTAATTATAATTTTGGTTAGGATTTCTTTATCTTCTCATAAAAAAATTATACCTCATGAAAATTTTTGAAGGCGGAAAGCAATTTTTTACAATTAATATTAGTTAAAAATTTAACATCTCCTTTGTTTTAGTTCAGAGTTTAATGAAGTGGTATGTTATACTTTTTTAAGTTAATATATCAATATTATAATTAAGTTATAATATGGAATGTAATATCCACAATTTAAATTTAATGTAAAAATTTTAAAATTAAATCAAGATAAATTCTTTGGTGTAACTTTAAAAGTGGTTAAATGGATGTCATGACTATATAGCACATTAAACAAAAGACATAATAATCACGCATCAAAATGTTAACCTAAAATTTTTTTTCGTATTTATATTTTAACCTCAATATTTTTAACTTCTTATTTATGAACCTAAAACTCTTTTTTAATTTCTTTTTAATATACTGCATCTACTTTTCATTTTCTATTCAATCCCATGAAAATATTAGTTTATAAGTTTGTTCTAATTTTTGGATTATCCCCAAAGGCACAGTTTATAAAGTTATTAACTCATTGTTATAGTCTCTTTATTTTTTCAATAACTCACTAAATGATAATGTTATTTTTTTTTTTCAAACTAATATTTTTATAAAGGTTATAGTAGAAAAATAGAAAGAATAAATTAAAAATTTAAAAACTATGAGTTACCAAGAAAATCTAAAAACTATTAAAATTAATTATAAATATAACAAATTATTTTATATATATATATATATATATATTTTTTTTTTTTTTAATGTGTCATTCTCATGCTACAATTGCCGGATAGTATAGGGCTTTTTCAATGCAACCCACTATTTCGGCCCAAGGCCATACAGTCAGGAACAGGTGAAACCGAAATTGGGTGATGCTGTAACTATTTTCAACAATCCAGAGGACTTTGCCACACCCGTTACTGGCAAAGGTTTCGGCTTTGCTGGAAAATCCACAAAAAGGAAGAGTTTTGACGGCCCTGAAACTATTAAAGCTGTTGCTTTGTGAACCCACTTCCTTTGTTCCTTGTTGAGCAGCGCTACCTCCATTAACCGTAACGCTCTCTTGTTCTCTGTCAATTCACTCAGCTTTACTATAGAAAAATGTTTTTAATTTATTCCTTCTATGAAAGACTCTGCTACATATGTTATAATTGATCGGAACAAGCCATCTAAGAGGTTGATTGGACTATTCTTACATCCTTTGATCTGCTTATTTTTATGTTACCGTATGGTTGTTTCTTCTTTACCCCAATTATTTTGAGTCAGATGCTTTTTTACTGCTTCTAGTTGTTACTTGCATATTATCTCAACATTTGATTAGTCTGCTTCCTTGGGTTTAGGACTTGGAAGAAAAATGACAATGTTAATTTTGCCTTTGAAGATGTTTGAGAAACATAGTGGAAGTATATATGTCAAATCCATCAGATTGAAATTTCTTTTGATACTTTTGAAAGCATGCTCTTCTTTGGCGGTGTACTGAGTACCATGTAATTGACGCCGATTAATTCTTTCTGATCGAACAGCAGATCTTTTCAGAGACCATTGTCAATGGATGCCTTCCATCCAATGCCAATAAAGGTAGTAGCAGACATACGCCTACTTCCTAGACACGTGCGTTTAAAACGGATGCTCATTCTGCACATAAGTAAACTCAGATGTCCACCTTTCAGCCAGTTCTCACTCTCTGGCCCTTGTCTTTCTTATTTATATACTCAATCTTTGCCTCCCTATTCAAAAACCATCAATTGGAACACAACCCATGGTTTTGTTCGAACAAATCCACTCCTTTCTCTCTTAGAAAGATGCAAATCCTTTATCTAGTTAAAGCAAATCCAAGCACAAATGATCCTAACAGGATTGATAGATAATAGCTTTGCTACAAGTCGCCTCATTGCTTTCTGTGCTCTCTCGGAATCACGAAATCTTGACTATTGCACAAAAATTCAGTATGATACACAACATCCAAATGTCTTTTCATGGAATGTGACAATTAGGGGATATTTAGATAGTGGGAACTCTGAAGAAGCTCTTCTGTTGTACAAGAGAATGTTACAATATTGTCTGTTGAGGCCAGATAATCATACTTACCCTTTGTTGCTTAAAGCTTTTTACTGTCCATCTCCTTATTTTGTGGGTCTTGCTCTTCTTGGACGTGTATTGAAGTTTGGTTTTTAGTTTGACATATTTGTTCACAATGCGTTGATCACTATGCTACTCTCATATGGAGAGTTAGAGACTGCATATGATGTGTTTGATAAAAGCTGTGTAAGAGACCTGGTTACCTGTAATTCTATGATTAGTGGGTGTGTTAAAAGAGGGTAGCAAACGAGGCATTAGATCGTTTTTGGGAAATGGAGGCTGAGAAAGTGAAGCCAAATCAGATTACAATGATTGGGATGGTTTCCTCTTGTTCCCAGTTGCAGTATTTGAATCTTGGCAGAAATTTCATCAGTACATCAAAGAACATGGGCTTAATTTGACAATTCCACTGACACATGCACTTATTGATATGTATGTGAAGTTTGGAGACCTTATGGTAGCACAAGCTTTATTTGATAACATGGCACAGAAGACCCTTGTTTCATGGACTACAATGGTTTTGGGATATGCCAGATTTGGTTTTCTGGATACTGCTAGGGGACTTTTATATGAAATTCCAGAAAAGAATGTTGTGCCAATTATTCCATGGAATGCAATAATTGGTGGTTGTGTCGAAGCCAAGCACAGTAAAGAGGCCTTGGCTCTATTCCATGAAATGCAAGTTAGTAATATAATACCTGATGAAGTAATCATGGTTAATTGCTTGTCAGCATGCTCACAACTGGGAGCACTTGATGTTGGAATATGGCTTTTCCATTATATAAAAAGACAATATTTCTTTAGGTGTTGCCTTGGGAATTGCACTTGTTGACATGTATGAGAAGTGTGGAAATATTGCAAAGGCTCTCCAGGTTTTCCAAGAGATGCCACTAAGAAATTGTTTGACTTGGACTGCCATTATATGTGGTTTAGCACTTCATCGGAATGCTCATGATGCTATGTCCTATTTCTCAGAAATGATTTGTAGTGGGTTTTTGCCTGATGAGATCACCTTTCTTGGAATCTTATCAGCTTCTTGTCATGGTGGTCTGGTTGAAGAAGGCCATAAATAATTTAACCAAATGAACTCCAAATTCAAAATTTGCCCTAAGCTTAAAGATTACTCGTGCATGGTGAACCTTCTAGGAAGGGCTGGTCATTTGGAGGAAGCAGAATAGCTTATTAAAAATATGCCCATGGCTGCAGATGCTACTATTTCGGGTGCTTTATTCTTTGCTTGTTGTGTTCATGGCAATGTTTTAATTGGAGAGAGGGTGGTTTTGAAGCTTCTTGAGTTGGATCCTCATAATAGTGGAAGCTATGTTTTGCTTGCTAACATGTATGGAGAAGCAAGAATGTGGATGGAGGTAAGGCATGTGAGGAAACTAATGAAAGAGAGAGGAGTGGAGAAGACTCCTGGTTGTAGCTCAATTGAGGTCAATGGCATTGTACATGAGTTTGTTGTGAGGGATGCATCACATCTACTATTGGAACAGATTTGTGAATGCTTGGTTTCATTAACAAAACAAATAGAGCTTCTTGATTTTAGACCTAATTTTCCTGCCTTTAGAGATAATCATTCTTCCTAAACTTATCAGATTGTAGATTTTCATAATTTATCTATCTGCTTTTCATTTGAAAGTCTAGACCTGTCTTCAGTCTATCTGGAGCTTTAATAACTTAGTTTAAAGAGATAAGGACCCCTTATAGTATTTCACATAAATAAATCAGATAATGGATAATCAGTTGTTTGATTGGTTTTATTTATTTATTGGATTCTTATAGTGTGTACAATTTAAATTGTATTAACAGTAAATATGTTCCATATATAATTTATAAACTACAAGACTAAAAGTTAATATCCAAGTACTCTTATTAGGAGTTACGAATTGTTCTAAAATATATTGAAATAAATATGAATCTTGCATTGAAATTTAGAAACTCTCTTATATTTAGTTGGATATAATTTTAACTAGTTTGATTATTAATGTATATAAAAGATAGAGTCTACATCTTATTTAGTGTTTATCCATATTTAAAGGATAATTTTTAAACTTAGATAAGGAGAGGTTTATAACTCATTCCATACCATGGACAATGAGTTAGTGATATATAGAACAATTGACAAAGAGAAAAATGGTTAATGAATAAGAAAAGAGTTGAGGCCATAATCAAAGCTAATCGTTTCTTTGTATTATGTGTATGAAGCAATATATGTCAAATGTATTATGGATTTTAACAAACATTGAGACATAGTAGTTTGAAATATATATTTGTGTGTGGTAATGTAATCAAAATTCAACATCTCAAATCAAGGAAAAAATTGGTAGATGTGATATTAAACTCACAAAAGAAATTGTAAGGTATTTAAATAGAATGAGATTGAAACCCCTCAAACAGAGTCACCAATAATGGAAACCCAACCTTTAACTAGACCGAATCTATTTTAAAGATTCAATAGGTAAGAACAAGTTACTAATAAGTAATTGGGTGCACGAGAAAATATTTAGTCATTCTAAGTTGAGTGCACATAAAAAGAACTTGAACATTTAAGGTGAGTTAAACTCTTAGGTGGATTATGTGAACATAAAGAGTGGTATTGTTTCTAACAAAAATTTGGGGTTGATTCTTGAAAATGTTTATGAAAAGCCTAAGATGGCCATATAAGTGCTACATATTAGTTTTCCATTTTTTTCTCTACACAAAAATTTAAAACATCAACCTATTGGAATGAGCTTTCTACCCCTTTATAGACTACATGTTTTGTATACATCTCAATTATTTATTATCAATTTTTAAAATAATTTATATTTCTTATAAATATTAATTTATTTCTACTCTATATTTTAATATTTTTTTATTATTTCTTTATGCAAATGTTTTGAATGGGGTAATAAAATTTTAATTCATTATTATTATTAGTTAGTCCATGCATACATCTGCACACAAGCACAAAGACTTGAATAATTTTGTTTCTACATTTTATCTTTGTTTTTATTTTCAGTCTTATGTTCTTGTCATGTGACTTCTTATAATGAATATTAATAACAACAAAAATACTATTTTTAGAAAAATAAATTAATACAAAAGGGAGAATATTAGGAGAGCACGAAAGATAGATTAATTTGATTTTACAAATTAAAGTTTACACTTTAGCATTGGAAATTAGATGGCAAAAGGTATTTGAATGAGTTTAGGTGGCATTAGTTTTCTATCCTTTTACAAATTATATGGGCTTTGATCACTATTTTTGGGTACTTTTAGCTTAAGGTCATTTTTTTAGGTCGAACACACCCTTGTAAATATTTTTTTTTTCTTTTTAGAAATTATATTATATTTATTTGTAATTATTTTAGGTGAATTATTTAATTCTATTTATGTAATATTTTTGTTTTCTTGTATCAATTCATGTGTTACTTTCTTTTATTTTATTCCTTTATGTATATGTGTATTCATATAAAGAAAAATAAAAATTTTAAAAGCAATATTTTCAATAAAATAAATGAATTGGAAAGATTTAAAATTAAGAGAGGAGAGAATAACTTGATTTTGCACATTAAAATGCATCAATCAATATTTTTTCTTTTTGAAATTACAATACTATTTTCTTTTCTTCCCAAAAATGAAAAACACTAACCTAATAGTGACCTTAATTTTCTACACGGTTACAAACTAAGTGGATTTTGATCTTATTTTAGAGTACGTAGGCTCTAGGTTTCTTTCTTGGGTCAAGCCTAACTTTGTACATATTTTATTTTTCCTTTTAGTAATTACATTATTTTTCTTTATTTTGCTTCCTCATCATATTTTTAACTCCATACATTAATCCACACACATGCACATGGACTTGAATGGTTTTATTTTCTCAATTTATCATTGATTTTGTTTTTAATCTTATTTTCTTGTCATATGCAATCTTATGAAGAAAAGAGAGATTAACTAGATTTTACAAATTAAAATTTACACTTTTAGCATAAGAAACTAACTTAGAGAGGTATAAGAATGAGTTCATATGGCATAAGTTTTCTACTCTTTTATGTACCATGGGGGCTTTGATCCCTAATTTCGAATACGTGTCACTTTCCGAAGTCAATTCTATTTGTATAAATATTTTACATTTTCTTTTTAGTAATTACATTATTTTTCTATATAAATATTTCAAGTCAATTATTTATTTCTAATTTTGTAAATATTTCCATTTCCTTGAAAATTTTGATTTCTTTTGCTCTATACTATTATTTTTATTGTTATTATTTCTTGTTTCATTTTGTAAATATTTTATCTACTACCCTTTTGAAAATATTCTTTTTATGTTTTACTTTGTTTTATTTTATTCCATTATGTATCTGTGTATTCATATGAAGAAAAATATAAGACTCAAAAACACAAATTTTTTTAAAAAATATAAATAAATTGAAAATTAAGAAAATTAGGAGAGAAGAGATTAACATGGTTTTATAAATTAAAACACATTATCCAATTTATTTTATTGTTAAATTACTTTTAGGGGATATAGATCGTAGGACACCTTCTTAATTCAAACCCAACTTTGTAAGAATATTTTTTTTTTTTTAGTAATTAAATTATTTTTCTTTGTAAACATTCCATCTCAATCATTTATTCTTAACTTTGTAAATATTTCCTCTTTCTTGTAAATATTAATTTATTTCCCACTATAATAATAATAATAATAATACATTTGATTTCATAAATATTTTATTTTTATTCTTTTGTAAATATTTTTTTATATATTATTTTCTTATATTTTGTTCCTTTATGCATATGTTACTTCCTTGCTATAGCGAGTGCGCCTAGTGGTAGTGAAGATTGAGATTGGTCCACTCCTCTTCCAAAGTGTTGAGACTCTATTTCTTTCTTCAAACAAAGTTGTTTAATGTGTATCAAACTAGGATTTCCAATTTTTTCTTTGATGTCTCACTTTGTAAAATATAAAAAATAATAAAAAATAAACTTCTCATATATTAAGGATACACTTCTGAAAAAATGTAAACCCAAATACTATGTTTTGTTAATTAAACTAATCCCTTAAAAAAATTACATGATTGGCTATGTGTTTTCAAAAAAGATGCTGCATCATAAAAGATTTATATAAAAGAAGATATTATAAATAATAAAAAGAGAGAGAGAAAGCAATAACGTAATATTTTGAAATTTCTTTTCCAATTCACCAGCCTACATGATAGTTGTTCTATGATTAATTAAAATTTAATTCAAAATCTCAAATGCCTAATAATTAAAATTAATACTAAAATAATTAATTTTAGTCCAACTTTTGTAAATATTTTTTTTGGGTTATTTTTTCATTTTATCCTTTATTCATATTTGTATTCGTATAAGGAAAATTAAAAATTTCAAAAGCACTATTTTTAAATAAAATAAATGAATTAGAAAGACTTACAATTAAGAGATGAGAAATTAATATAGTTTTTATAGATTAAAATGCATCAATCAATTTTTTTTTTTGTGAAATTAATTTAAAATTTTCTTCTTTCCCAAAAATATACTAACCAGTGACATTAATTTTTAATATTTTTTACAAACTACGGCAGGTTTTAATCTATATCTAGCATACTTATACTCTAGGTCACATTCCTAAGTTAGTCTCAACTTTGTAAATATTTTATTTTTTATTTTAGTAATTACTTTTTTTTTTTTAATTCTACTTCCTTATCTTATATTTTACTCCACATATACATCCATATACAAGCACATAGACTTAATGATTTTATTTTCTCAAGTTATGTTTGATGTTAATTTCAATCTTATTTTCTTATCATATGCCATCTTATGAAGACAAATAAAAAATTTTAAAAATACTATTTTCAAATAAATTAATAAATAATATAAAAAGAGAGAAAATTAGGAGATTAAGTAACAGAGATTAACTTAGTTTTACAAATTAAAATTTACACTTTAGTATGGCAAGAGGTACATGAATAAGTTTGGTAACACTAGTTTTCTACCCTATTATCAACCATTTGGGTTTTGGAATCTAATTTTGGGTACGTTAGCTGGAATCTACTACCCAAGGGACCCCATTTTTCTTTCTTATTATTATAATTATTATTTACTTAATTTTTATTATTTCTTTTTCGGCGCTTATGCTTTGTTTCTAGTCAATCTGCTCTTTACTTCCTTGGGTCAACGGAGCCCAACGGTTCAATACAGTCAGACCAATTTCATGGTTGTTCTGTTCTCGCTCCTCACCCTATTTCCTCAACGGAATTGCTATTTTCCAAAAGCTTTGGCCCTCCATCTCCTCTGATGAAAATCGTCGGTGACGCGTTAAGTTTCTGGCAGGGCATTGGTTGAAGTCGAGATACTGGCGGTCTTCATTTTCTGGTTTGGCGTTCTGTTTTTTTTTTTTTTTGCTCTTCCTTTCTGGGCATTGAGGGTTGATGTTATATATAAATTTTTTGAGGAAGGGTAGAGTCAAGAAAAGAATCTCAAGGACTATAAAATTAGATAAACTGTTTAAAGTAAATTTGAAAACCCATTATCTTCCTCTCGATGAATACAGCGTCGATGCAATAATTATAAACATCACTTTCAAGTAGCTGTGAATTACTGCTCCAAGTAATCGAGAAATTACTGAGGAACAAAAGCGAGCGGTTTTTTTTTTTTTTTTGGGTAATTGTATTGAGAAAGCAATGCTTCATATTATGATTTTCGCAGAAGCAAGGATAGATTTTGGCACATCCTAGTTATGCTATGTTGCGTGGTGGTTAAAGAATCTTTGCCTCCAATTAAAATAAAATCTCAATCTTTTGTTGACATATCTTGTAAACTATGTCTTATTTTTATGTCTTATTTTTCAGATTCTCTGTTGCGTACATTCCCCCATGCCCATCCTCTTGATTTCTTTTGTAATTTTATTTATGAGTTTAATGTTAGATTATCTGTAAACTAATGGATTTAGTATCACCGAGCAAGGTCAGAGTAGTTTTGTTTATAATAAGGGGGAGTTATGTGGGAATAACGAGACAGAAACTTAAACATAGGATTAGGAAGGGGGAGGGTTACATTAAGTAGTTGGAACGACGTATTAATTTGTTAGATACCTTGGGTCTTGTCACCATCTGCCTATTGAAATCCACACTGTCATGGACATATATTTTAAATGTCACTCAGTTTATGAATCTTTGGTCTGAAAGCTTTCTTAGTTAGTCTCAAAGTTTATTCCAATAATAAATATTTAAAGAATATGCAAGTTAATGTCATTTTTTCCTTAAATATTTTTTATACTGAGATTCCTCTAATGTTACATGCCAATTTTATTATATTCTTTTACGGTTGTCTCCTGTAAAGTACCAAAGAGCCAAGAACTTTGTTCCACTAGTAATACACCCATAATCTTTTGAAGCCATATCCTTTTATTTCCTTAGGTTGTTGCTCCCGACAGTTTAAATTGCATACCTTTATAGTGCTTGACCACAAGACTATTTTACCTTTGTTGCGGCATTTAAAGGAATATATGAAGTTAAGTTACATGGCACAGGAACTGATATCAACTGACCGCTTAGCTCCTCAATCTTGGTAGGCATTATTGAACTTTTATGTGATTATTTCCTGTAATAAATTTCATTTTACTTTTCAACACGTATCTCTTCTATGAGGTCCTTTTTATTCATTGGTATTTTCCTTCATTATTTTGCCGTTAGGTCCAAAACAACTTCTCTCTCTCTCTCTCTCTCTGTTGGGAGCTAAAACTGCATCCTCCACTTAAAAAAATGTGCATTTTGCTTTCAGGATGTGTTACCACTTTTTAGGCATATTGAAATTTTGATTATTTGGTGAACTAAATTGCTTCTATTTGAGGTTGTAGTTACTCTTAACTAAGTCTAAAACAACATTTCTCTCTTTCTCTCTCTCTCTGAAGGAGCTAAAATTGCATCTTAGAAAAATTTTGCACTCTCTCCCTCTGTGGGAGCTAAAACTGCATCCTAGAGAAATTTTGCAATTTTTATGGAATGGTTGAATTAATTCTATCTAAAGAATAGAAACAAGCTTCGAGTGATCACATGCATGGCAATCAAATTTGAAAATTTCAAGGCAATTAATTCAGAATAAATGGTAGGAATATTTACGCCACTTGGTTTTATTGGTTAATTAACGTTAGGAAATTATGGTAGGTACGTATGACTACATAGCCATAACCTTGGGCAATAAATTAATTGGAGTACATAGCATAGTAATAGCTAATAGATATTATATGTTGTTTTATTTTTTTTTAGTTAAGCAACTAAAGTAGGAAGCTCACGATCTACTAGTTTCAAGGGAACAAACTTAACATCTTTTGTGTCAAAGTGGAATGAATGGTGACAGGAAAAGACAAGTTCCAATAACCTTGCTGATATATATAGAGGAAAGGACAAAGTTAATGATGCAAAGAACTCAAAGAGGAGCAGAGAAATGAAGTGTTTCAAATGTCTTGGTTTTAGACACATTCCTTCTAAATGTCTAGCACAAAGGGAAATTGAAAATGAAGATGAAATAAGAAGATGATGAGCGCACTGTAGAGTATCCAGATGTAGGGGAGTTACTTGTAATTTTATGAATTTTGAACTCACAAGCTAAGGTAGAAGATGATCAACGTGAGAACATATTCCATACTAGGTGTACAATTAGTGGAAATGTTTGTGGTTTCATTATTGATGGAAGTAGTTGTACTAATGTTGTTTCAACAACATTAGTGGAGAAATTAAACTTGAAGACTACAAAGCACCCTCGTCTAAACAAGCTGCAATGGTTGAGTGACCAAGGAGAAATTCAAGTCACTAGACAAGTTCTGGTAGTCATACAAAGATGAAGTCGTATATGATGTGGTACCAATGAATGCCGGTCATTTGCTTATGGGAAGACCTTGGAAATATGATAGTAGAGCTGTGTATGATGGGTTCAAAAACACCTATTAGAAAAAGGCTTTGTGAGAGAGTCAATGAGCCGTTGTTCAGTACCAGCTTTGTTAGTGCCGAAGAAGGATGGAACTATAAGGATGCGCGTAGACAATCGGGCCATAAACAAAATCACAGTGATGTATCAGTATCCTATCCCTAGGCTTGATGACATGCTTGATGAGCTACATGGCTCAATAATCTTTTCAAAGATTGATCTCAGGAGCGAGTACCATTAAATTCAAATGAAGGAAGGGATGAGTGAAAGACAACTTTTAAGATAAAGCATAAGTTGTATGAATTGATGGCTATGCCATTTGGTTTGTCAAATGCCCCAAGCACCTTCATGCGTTTGATGAATCATGTCTTATGGAATTTTTTTGGAGGTTTTGTTGTGATTTATTTTGAAAGGTCTTTGAAGTATTGCGAAAAGAACAATTAATTGGCAATATCAAAAAGTGCTAATTCTGCTATGACCGAGCTGTTTTTCTTAGGTTTATGATTAGTCAGAATGGAGTTGAAGTTGATTCGAAGAAAGTTAGAGCTATCAAGGAGTGGCCTATTAGCATCCTTTTATAATATACAAAATTTTAGTACTATTCTAACGCCTTTGACTAATTGCATCAAAGGGGTAGAGACTTTAAGTGGAGTGCGGCGGCCCAACAAAGTTTTCAAATCATTAAAGAGAAGTTGTGTTTAGTACCAATTCTTGCACTACCTGATTTCTCTAAAACTTTTGAGATTGAGTGTGATGTATTAGGTGTCAGAATTGGAGCAGTTCTTATGCAAGAAAAGCATCTCGTTGCCTCTTTTAGTGTGAAGTTGAATGGGGCAACTCTGAACTATTCAACTTTTGACAAAGAGTTTTATACATTGGTCAGAACCTTATAGAATTGGGAACACTACTTGTTACCCAAGGAGTTTGTTATTCATATCGACCATGAGTTATTGAAATATTTGAAGGGTTAGACTAAGTTAAGCAGGAGACATACTAAATAGGTGGAGTTTCTGGAAGCTTTTCCCTATGCTGTCAAATATAAAAGAGGAGCAGCTAATGTGGTTGTAGATGCCTTGTCTCGAAGGCATACTTTAATCTTATTAATGAATGTCAAATTGATGGGATTTGAATTAATAAGAGGCCAATATGTAGAAGATCCTAATTTTTCTACTATATATTTGACATGTAAAAAAGTGTTATTGATGGTTTCTATAAGCATGAGGGATTCTTGTTCAAAGGTTTTAAACTTTATATTCCCAATTGCTCTATCAGCAAATTATTGGTAAAAGAAGCTCATAGGGGAGATTTGGCAGGACACTTTGGCAAAAAGAAGACATTAGAGATGATCAAGGAACACTTCTTTTGGCTAAGGATGATTAAAGATGTGCATCGAATGGTGGGAAGACGTGTAACTTGCAAGAAAGCAAAGAGCAAGAAGGCTATGCCATTACTAGTTCCTGATCAACCATGGCTTGACTTGAGTATGGATTTTGTGCTTAGGTTACCAAAAACTCAAAGGGGCAAAGATTTCGTTATAGTGGTGGTAAATTGATTTTCGAAGATGTCATCACAAAACTGATGATGCTTCTTATATAGCATATTTGTTCTTCCAGGAAATTGTGAGATTACATAGCATTCCAAAGAGCATTGTGCCAGATTAGCCAAGTTTCTGAGTTATTTTTGGAAAACATTGTGGAAAAAGCTTAAGACAAGATTACTTTTCAGCATAATTTGTCATCCTCAAACTAATGGGCAAACTGAGGTAGTTAATAGAACACTTTCTTTCTTATTTAGAGCTATTGTTGGTAAGCATATGAAGAATTGAGATGAATGCTTGCCATTTGTTAAGTTTGCATACAATAGAAGTGATCATAGTACTACTAAATATTCTCCTTTTGAAGTGGTTTATGAGTTTAATCTTATCACTTCACTTAATCTTGTATCATTACGCTCAAGTGATAGATTATGCATCAATGGAAAGAAAAAGGCTGAAATGGTTAAAGCTTTACATTAAAATGTAAATCAACATATTGAAAAGAAGAATGCCGCTTATGAAAAAGCAACAAATAAGGGAAGAAAACAAGTTCAGTTCATGCTAGGTGATAGTGTCTGGATTTATCTTCGGAAGGAGAGGTTTCCAAGTCAAAACTAATGCCCAAGGTAGAAGGTCCATTCAAGGTTATAGAGACAATAAATGAGAATGCTTACAAGGCTGATTTACCTGCAATATTTCTTCCACATTCAATGTAAGAGATTTGACGTCAAAATAATGAAGACTTGGATTTGAGGACAAATTCTTTTGAACCCGAGGAGAATGATGAGCCTTAAGTTGAACAACAGGTTGACCTAGGCCAGGAGCTCCATCTTGGCTGATTACACGTTCTATGGCTAAGAAGATTTGGGCCATGGTTGTCCAGCAACTCAAAATGGAATCAGACCATTTAGGATCTAAGCCCAACTTTTATATGGAGCCCAAGTTCAAGTGGGGCAATTTAATCATATGCTATAATGAATAAACTATGAAAAGTCAATCATGCATGTGATGAAAATTGAAATAAGTATTGGTTAAAGTCTAAGTTAGGTGAGCGATATTTCTTTGAAAGTCTAAGTTAGATAAGTTAGGTGAGCTAGGTTAGATGAAAAGTCTATATTAGGTGTATTTTTATGCATGTTTTTCCAAATTATGTGAGAATTAGATGAATATTAGACTTATGTCATGAGAGTTGTTTTTTGCTATAAATACAGAAGTTATCAATGAGAAATGCAACCCTGAATGCTCTGAAAATTGGCTTAGCCTCATATATGCTAATTTCTCATCTAAGTTCTTTTAAACTTAGTGGCAAAATTATCTTTGATTCTTATTACTCTCTTACTTCTATTTTAGAGTATAACGAATCAAACCTAATATTATTGAGTGTGGCATGCAAACTTATCATTCCAGATTGCTAGTTGTTCTATCTTTTCTTTTTCATTTATTTGTATTTTGGGATTGTTCGATCTGAACTTCCTTAAAACTTACAAAAAATAAATTCATAGATTTGATAACTAACAATCTATTACATATAAGTAAAGTAGGCTCCCTATAACTTGAGAGTTCTGTTTAACTGATGATTTGCTCATCAAACCATCAACTTCTCATGCATTAAATTTTCACCTTTCTCATATATGTATCAAGAATTTTTTAAAATGCATAAATTTTTCGTTGCCAATGAGAAAAATATTGAAATAATTAATTTGCATAAATTCTTCATAATTAATGAGAAAAATAATAAAGTAATAATTAATGAATTAATTAGCTTCCTTTTTTAAATGAGTATTTTTTAAAATCTAAAATTTTTTTAGAATTAAAGAGAAAATTAATGTATTATTTAAAATTCTTTGAAATGAAAAAGAAAATTAATAAATTAATTAATCACTTCTTAAATCCTTATATGTTTGCCCAACTAACACATGATAAGTATATGGTTAACCAATACTAACACAAAAAAGTGTATAATTTAATTTGAAAATTATACAGTTACTTGCAATAATCATATACATGCTATTAGATAATTGGAAAAAAAATATACATGTCATATTTTAATTGGATAAAAATATTATGAAAATATAAGAAACTAAATATAAATTTTCAAATTTTAAAGGGGTCATTGGTGATGTGATTAAAAAATTGAAATAAATTAAATATTAGTGGTGATCATGAAATACAATAAAAAAGATGAATTATGCATAGAATGAAATGTTTGAGTCTTAATTTAGATCTTAATAGGATGGGCATTCTATTCAAATACTATGATAAAAATAACTAATGATCCATATTTTCTGTCGCAAAAGCATTCACTGTAAATGTTATATTGAATTTTTAATATATATTTTAGGAATTATTTTTTAATATAAAATGGGACTATTATTGTCTTTTTAAGATAAAAAGAGATGAAGGCAAACGGAGGTAAAGCTATATGAGATGAAAATTGACAGGTAAGAGATTTCTCTTTTTTTGTTTTTGTTTTCGTTTTTTTTTTTTCATTTGCTTAAATTTTGTTGTGAATTTATAGCCATTAAATTGCTCAATCTATTCGGCAAAAGGCGATTTTGGATGTAACCTAGGATGATTTTAAAATCTAGCATTTTTTAATTCTATTTATATTCTTAGCAATTTTTAATCATATATATATATATATATATATTCATTCTTGATCACAATATAAAACCAAAATAAGATGTTTCTTAATCTTATAACAACCTAATCAACAATCTTATGAAGGAAAAATTACAAGAATATATACCAGCAATATAAAATTAACTATTTTGTCCAAAAAGAATTAAACGATATTAAAATTGAAGATAGAGTTAACAATGATCAAAATAATTTTTTAAATGTTAAAAAATAAGAGGATCCGTTGCTTCATATCTACGTGTCAACTTTTGGAGAGAATTATTAATCAGCTCACCAGAGAAAAAGAAAGTATCGAGGCCTCAAGAAAAAGAAAAAAAATATTCAAACATGTCGTATTGATACATCACCAAAATTTTTAATTTATTTTTTGCAAATCAAAAAAATTCAATATCTGAATTTTGTATAATAATGTTTATTATAAATTTTAATTGAAATCATTATGATGTAAGAAAATTTTGAAAAAATGTATTAGAATATTTAAAACATAGCATAAAATTTTTTTTTAATACATTAGTTTGTTTATACATTTGTATAGGTAATTTAACAAAATTAGAAAAAGGGGTTTTAGGCCTAATATTTATTTTACATAAAAGATAACTTTTTTTATTCTCAATATTCTAACAAGAGCCCTAATTGAATTCTTCTTCTGGACTTGAAAAGTCTATTGAATTCATGTTATTCATTGGTGTGAACTTATTAATAGGAATGACTCAACTTAGAATTATAATTTTTTTTATATAGAATATTTGTCCAATCGGTAGAACAAATACTCAATTAACATACACCTCATGAATTTAAGTAATTGTCATTTAAAAACATCAACAACAAAGATGTGAGAATAAATTCTCAGTAACTTTCTAGAGGCAGAGACATAAAGCAAAGAGCAGCAGAGAAGAAAAGGGCCATTGTGATGGCCCTCTGGAGCCTGACGCATTAGTGTATTAGTTAAACTATAGATAGTTACACCCTCGTGCAAAAGCACAAAAGGAAAACAAAATTAGTGTTTAACGAAGTTATTTGACAAAGTGGATTAGGCTACTGGGAGTTTAGAATATGGAATGGAATGAAAAATAAAATTAATGGGATGCTTTAAGGTAGTCCATGCGTAAATTTCTTTCTTTGGAAAAAAAACCTAATTAAATGATGTTGAGTTGTAAAAGTTATATATGTTTCATGCTATTATTGTAATACTATAGCTTGTCAATATTTTAATGAAAAATATTATAGGAAAGATAAAAGTATATATATAAGTTCTTCCCTTTAAACAATAACATATGATTTGTTTTTTCAAAAGAAGTTTTTTCCACTATTACTAAAATTTTTTTAAATTTGATTCCACAAATAATATTATTTAAATGCATAAATTAATTTAAATATCATTTTTAACTAGAATCTCATTATATATATTTATTGCTTATATATTTAACCATAATTAAACGCATTTTTACCACTATAAAATAGTCTCTTTTTAAAATGTAGCAAATATTAAAATTTTTTTGACAATCAATGAAATGATATTGAATAGTAATATTTTATGTCAACAATAATATGTCTATCAAATGCATATTAATAAAGGTAAGTATTGTCATACCTTTAATAAATTTTTTGAACAAATTAAATTTATGATTTCAACACAAAATAAATAATATTGAAATAGAAATAGAAAAAATAAATGTTCTAATAAAGTTATAATTTAAATGAAAGTAGTCAATATTATTTTTTAAATGTGATTAAGTTATGTTTTGGTTTTGAAGTGTGTGTATATATATTAATTAAGAATATATAATTTGAATATCTAACTCGGAAAAGGACATTACTTTTTCCTCAAAAATGTAATGTACACTAAATGCATTTTCAATTTTGATCCAGCATTGGTTAGAAATGGCAAAGCTAGAGATTTTCCTAAAGACGGTTACATTTGGAGATCTGTAATTAGAAAATTTTTTTTCTTGACAATTTGAATTATATATTTTAAATTATATATATATATATATATATTACTAGTAGAATTTTATTACATCTTCAAGTTTAAGAAACAAATTTTTTTGCAAAGATAGCAAATTAAAAATACAACTACTTTCAATATGTAAAAGAAATTGTTTTAACTAATAATATCAAATCAAGATTAAATTACTACTTTGACGAGTATATCTTAATCGATACTTTAAATGCTAAGTATTTGACATATTAAGATGATAGAAACAATATATATTGAAATACCCAACTTGTACATAAGAAAAAAATAATAATAAAGACTTATACATGATGAAAAAAAATATTTTAATGTTAATATAATTTGAATTTGATGTTTTTATTTTGTTGAAATTATTATTTTTTAAGTCTTTGGAATTTTCAGGACTTATTTAGACATTGTCATTTGAATTCTTTTTGGCTTTTTTATTTAATTTAAATTTGATTAAAACTTATTGAATAACATAAACTATGAACTTAAGCTTTAAAGTTATTTTTTTTTCATATTTATTAATTTTATTTTTTTTATAATTTTTTTAAAATTTGAGACTGGAGAAAAATTTCTCTCATAATTAGACATAAAGATAAAAATGGGAGACACAAATAATGGTGCTGTGTTCTTTGCCCCGCAAAATTATCATTCTTAACATTGTTTTCCAACGACATTGTTTGTCATGCAAAACTAAGAATAGGACAAAGTATGATATATTTTTGTTACGGATGACAACAGGGTAAGGTATAAAGAGACCTTTCTTGCTCCTCTCCGCCATTTCCATTCATGTATCTCCCAATAAGGAACGACTGTTTAGGTAGAATTTTCTAAAATAAAATAAATAATATATTGATAAATCAAAATAGCATGATGTCACAGTCAAACATACTAAAATTTATTTGCTTAAATTTTGTATGTAGAAATATTAGTTATGGCAGCCACCCATTCATAAAAAAAAAAAAAAGGTTAAAAATATGTAGAAATATTAATTTAAACATATATTACTAAATAAAAAATTCTAATCATTTAATATAGTGGGCATAAGCATAAAGGACGAGTGAAGTGGATTTGGGTTAATTTAGTTGCAGAACAGAGCACAAAACTAATAGAGAAGGAGAATGATGAATCAATAAGAACGCTACTGATTCCAATAGCATTAAGTCAATTACTGTCATTTTGCTGTAGAAGAATAGAGAAGATACGTTGGTAGCTCTTGTTTTTCCTTCAATTTTGCTATGACTGTGATCTTATTTTAGCTTTGAAGAATGTTAGTTTTGGGCTAGATATGTTCACTTGTGAAGCATATTTGCACATTTGGTTGAGGTTCAACTTGAAAATTTATTTGCTGTGATAGGGAATAGTTTGATCTTCTGGTGCCTGGTACTCGCCCGTGTATGAATTTGACTCTGATTTCGATATATCCGCTACAATAGCTCTTGGGTTATTTTGAGAGGTGTGTTTCATTGACTTATATTCTCCATCATAATTTTTGTTCAGGCATAATAAGTGATTTATAATGTATTGAATTTAATATTTGAGATGTTTAAAAATCTATTTTGTATATTTAAATGAGAGTTTGTCATACAAATATTTTCGTTTGGTTTGACGTTTGTTCTTTTTTTCAAAATTAATTTTGACTTTCAAATTCTTGTTTGCAAAAAAAATAAAAGAAAATTATTTTTGTATTGAATGAACTATATAGATGACAAAAATTAATTTTTAAATAAATTTTCAAAAACAATTTATGATGATGCAAAATCATATTTGATCCAAATTAATTTTAAAAATTAAGTTGACTCAAAATTATATTTAGATATTCCATAACAAGTGCTTATATACCTTGAAAATTCATATACAATTCAAAAATCAATATGGAAATGAAAACTCTATTTTGAAACTTATTCCCTACTTTCAAAATTCTTCATTCAAAAGATGACAAAAACCCTAAAATATTTTTCTTTTCTGTTTGATTTACGTTGTTAGATTCATATTTTATTAAAAATAAAAAATGAAATCAGTTTAATTTTCAAAACTTCTAAAATCAAAAAAATGCAAAAAAGGTGAAAACAAAGATGATAAGCAATATTAATTTCATAAATTAAAATACATTAACTAAATTTCATTATTGTTTTTTTATGAAAATTTATTTGATTTTACTGTATTCTTTTTGGTAAAAATAAAAACTACTAACTCATTGACATTTATTTTTATGAACTACATAAATTTTGATTCTTATTATAGGGTATATAGGCTTTAGGTTGTCTTAGATGTCTTTGTAAATGTTTTAATCATTTTTCTTTCTTTACTTTATTTTATTGATCTTTTTTATTTTTATTTTTACATGTGATAAATAGGAGTAATTTAAATTTAAATTAAGATCATATATATTTTGTATAATTAATTTTAGGTAATTGTTCCTAAAAATGGATGTTATATGATACTTAACATTTTCTTCATATAAGATTGACTCCTAAACTTAATCATAGGTTCGTGGACTACTCTTTTCTTCTAATTTAGTTTTTCAAAATTAATCTATTAAACATTTTGGTGCTGGCTCATCTTTATATTGCTTTTTGTTTTTAAAGCAAATATTACCAATAGTAGAACTGCAGGGATTAAAGGATTTGCATATTAGTATTCTTGATTCAACTACAAACACTAAAATTAATATAATATTGTTAAAAATGAAATTAATTGACTTGATATGTGTATGTGAAGAGATTTTAAATAATTTTTATATATAATTTTAATTTTTTTTTAAAAAAACAATGATAGACAATTATAATATCATTCCTAACTTTTCAATATATTTTTTTAATACTTTTAAATACAGTTTCTTATCCAAACAATATATGATTAGCTATAATAAATTTATTGTTAATATTCACTCTGCATTGGAAAAAAATTTACGTTGTATATCATATTTTTTTGTTGTAACAATTGTTGCAAAAAATAATAATAGTACAATAAATAATCAGATAAAATGAAAAATATAGCAATTAATTTAATATTTATGTATTTTAAGCAAGAATAAAAAATTTGTTGGTGGATTATTCAAGGCTAATAGGCTTTGGAACGCGTATACACTTAAATATAATATTTAAAAATTAATGTTATTTCTATAAATTGAAATAAAAATTATTTTAACATATGAGAGCATTTGAGCAGGAGTAACCAATAATAAAACTCTCTATGCTCATCCAAATTCAAATCCTAATATAAACATATACTATAATTGATAATGTACCAATTAATAAAAAAGAAAACATATGAGAACACTTTTTCGGACCTTTTTTGTCTTCAGGAAATTAATTTTAGCATGCTCTCAGGCTGCTTCCCTACTCTAAGAAAAATTGTTCCTTGGCGTTGAACAGTTTTGTCCATGACGAGCACTAGATGATTGGTACTCATTGCTCGTGGGAACTGCGGATAGTTGGTTTTTCCCGTTTTCCCGCACCCTTCCCTTGTTTCTGTTGAAATACGATGTATGCGTCTTTTTACTGTCAACTTTTCCACTTCGCCATTGAGGGTCATTTTTCAACTTTTTTGCCGATATAGTTTGGGGGCTTAGATACTTCTCTTATCATTTGTTTATTCATGCGCATCAAGTTTGAGTATTGTGTGTGAAACTGTGGATTAAAAGGGATGCTTGCACCAGCCACATGAGTCTTGGAAAAGTGATTGAAAGCTGAAATTATGAGACTTCGAGTTCCTCTTTTGTCTAATTGGCCATTTTTATCAAATAAGTAAGGTTGATTTGGAAATAAATTGCCCTCAAGTTTTACTTGTATAAATGTTAATACATAACTAAAATAGCCAAAAATGCATATTTCAATGTAATTCTAACCACTTTGTAGCTGGAACCTGTTTTATTCTGGTTCTATATTGGTTTAGATTCAATTTCATTGTTCTTGCCAAATGCTTGCGTAAAAAATTCATGTTCTACCTTTTTTTTCTTAACTATTTTTCAGTATAGCAATTGGTTAGGTCCTTTTTTTTTTTCTTAATTTAGGAAATGAGCAAGATGAGGAAACATATATGAAACTTGATGATGCTTGAATTTCCAGAATAGGGAAGGAGATACAAGGTTCTTGTCCTTGTCTCCTCTATATAACAGATCGTTCTTGTAACTAACCAACAGTTATATGCTTTTTATTCTCTATTAACAAGTGCCTAACAGTTCTGATAACAGACTGCTGCTACATCAACCACATGTCCCATGCATTATGTTTTTTAATATTTGGTTAAGGTTCCAGCGTGATGTAATCTTTGGTCCATGCTTGCATTCTTCTAGAAGGCTTCATGGTGTTGCTCCCTGTCAACTGTTCTGCATTACGACCTGCATTTCCTAGTTCAAGCTCAATAGCATTTTCATTGCTATCAATCACCACCCCCTCAAGCCACCACCTTGTCCTCAAGGTTACAATAAAGAAAAAAGCTCTGTTGTATTATAGTCTACGGCTCAGTTGTACAATCGGTATGAAAAAGCTCAGTTGCTGTCATAGGTGATTCCATAGCTCCTACATTAGCGTTCAATCATTGAAATTTCATCTAGTTACATGGAATGCCAACATTAATGTGACTTTAGCTACAATTTATATCTTGGAAGACATATTTGAAATAGATCTAATTTGGTTACCTGCGTCAAATTTAGAAAATAATTTTTAAAAGGGTGATGTCATAAATTGTGATTAATGAGTACTTATTTCTGAGTATGATAATATAGAATAAGCCTATATTTGGAAAGCCGTGGACTGTGAATGCCAACATATACGCCTCTAGTTGAAAAGTTTCTAATAAAGTTACTCTCTGGCGTCCTCTAGTAAATTTAATGACATTAGTCTCTTACAAGAAAGTTGTTCAAATTTTATCTTCTCCAGATTGATTGATACTGCAGACTCTCAACATGAAAAATGTTTGGACCGTTGAACTTGGAAACTGATAGAATTAGAAATATACAATCTGATGTTGGGCAGGGTACTATCTTGCGGTGA
The DNA here is from genome assembly GCA_037074485.1 of Delonix regia. Lineage (NCBI taxonomy): Eukaryota > Viridiplantae > Streptophyta > Magnoliopsida > Fabales > Fabaceae > Delonix > Delonix regia. The sequence goes on from CM073459.1 coordinate 14,554,897, forward strand.
CCACACTGGAGAGAATAGGAGAAGGAAAAGTGAGGCAACATACAGGGGATGTGTTCTTTCCTACTGTTTTCAATGCTCTTACTTTCAAGATTGGCAGGGGAGAGGTATTAGAGGGTACAATCCACAAGGTTCTGAAGCACGGGGTTTTCATAAGATGTGGGCCTATTGAGAGTTTGTATCTCTCAGAATTTGAAGATGCCTGATTACTATTATGTGCCTGGTGAAAACCCTTACTTGAATGATAAAATGTCCAAGATTGGAAAAGACGTTGTGGTTCGCTTTGTTGTTGCAGGGACAAAGTGGCTAGAGGCAGATAGGGAATTTCATGCACTGGTCAGTATGGAAGGGGATTTTCTAGGACCTGTGTCATCTCCTGAAATTTCGCATAATTTTCTTGTTGCTCACTGTTATATGGACATTAAGTGTTTGCTGTTAAGATTTTTAATAGAAATTTAACATGTGGAACTTTTTTGAAATAGTTAATTATGCGGCATTGAACTATCCAAAGAAAATCCACGCGTTATGTTTTTATAACTTAGCAGCAAACAATTAAAAATTAACACCTTAGTTTTCTCCTTGTCATATTTTCGTTGTCTTGAAAACTTTGAACCATAGTTATGTATATTCATGCTCTTCCTCTCCGTTAGACACTCCAGTCTTTCCTGATCAATGAAAACTGTTCCTCAACATCCCTGCCTTTTGTGCACAGTATTATTTGGTTTTATAAGAGGCACTACTCTACATTTTCACTTTCAGTGACATGTTTAATATTGCAAGTTGGTGCACTTCTAGGCTTCCGAGGGCTTATTAATACCAAACTCCCTCTCTCAATTGTGAAAAGAATTTGGTTTTTCTTGTGTGTGCCGCATGATTATGATATTTTTATGATTGTTTCAGTGCTTGATTAATACCATAAGTTCTCAGTTTCAAGTATGTTACTTTCTAAATGATTGGTCAACTAAAGAATTGCATTTTTGTAAAATTTTGAGTGAATAATTTGGATCTTCGATATTTTTTTGTTAAATTTTACTGGAAGATAGAAAAGAGAATGTGAGTGAGAAGAGAAAGTGTAGGCTTTGTACACATTATTATTTTTTGTTACACTCTTTTTGTAGTTTACTGATAAGTTATTAAAAGAAAAATATAAAGAATCCATTTACATATTATATTACTCAAAATAGCTTTAACATCATATCATTTTACTACTGTCATGACATGTTTCAATGATAACCGGATATTTAATGTCATAAGATGTTCTCAAGCTTTACTAGCTAAGTTGATTCTTTAATGAAAAGGCTAATTATGCTTATCTTAATATAATATTGTTGAAATGCTCTGTAGCTTCGACATGCTTTTTTCTAATTCCATATTAGTTTAGATTCTACTCGCTGTTGTGAAATGCTTGATTTGTTCGCTTTTTATTAGCACAGTAATTGCTTAAATTCCCTATCATATATATGTAGAAACTGCGTAGGATAACGGAAATAAATATGGAACACACATAAATATAGATTTTTTATTGTGCTTGGGGTACAGGAGGGTGTGTTGTATGCAACATAGGGTAAAAAAATTCTTTTGAAGTTTAAGTAATGTGCAGTACCTTCGCACCTCCACTGGCCCCTCTTGCTCATCCTTCTCCTTCAGCATACCGAATCCTAACTTATTGTAAGTATTTTTTTTTTTTCCTCCTACTCCTCCATATATAGTTTGAAATTAATTAGACTATGTGGTTTGAGATCAAATGAGGGCTGTGTGTGCTTCCTCTACCACTCTCTTGCTTGCTGAAGTTTTGCTGTATAAATTTCCAATATCTTGAAGGCGTATGCCTAGTTTTTTCCTGCATTGTGATGTCTCTTTGTGGTCTGTAACTCAAATGAAATAAGTCCAAAAAAGGATCCAAATTTTAATATTTGGAATGATTCTTTTAGTGCATGGTTAATACAAAAGTTTCCCTGTTCCTTAGTATCTGGTAAAGGATTTCAATTGTGTAATTAAAGCAACTGTTAAACTTTTATGGGTTTTATCTCTTTCAATACAAAACAAAGCGTTATATTTTTATGCTAATTGCTGGAACAAAAAAAGTTCCTACAAAAGAACGACCCAAAAAATGTAGAGCTTCAATCAAATGCACATTTAGTGTCTAGACTTTTAGTAAGATGTTTCTAGACATAATTTTTTACAAACAAGGATTAATTTATGATATTTTTAATACAAATAGAATAGTAATATTTTATAATTATGTGATCACTCATAATAAGGTTCTTTAAGTTTATAGATAAATACCACTGTAAATTGTGTCTTATATATATATATATATATATATATGAACGTCCTTCTACTTTGGATAAGTAGAAATGAAAGATAGAGCTTTGTCCGCCTCCCTTATAGTCTTCTTCCTTGAGACTATGTAGATTAGCAGTTAATTGGCCTTCACTTCATACTCACCATTTACAAAATCATTTTGTTTCTGAATGGTTCTTTTGGTTCTACAAGCTGTTCACCTGAAAAATTATAAATTGAAAAGGAAATGCTAAAAGAGTGCTCATCTTTTTGCAGTGCATGGCTGCCTAATGGTGTATATATCGACTGGGGCTTGTCATTTTTATTCAATTTGTTCATTTTAAACTGTCATTGACAAGGTTGTCAAACTCACGAATTTAAACAGAATCGGAAAGAGGGGTATAGACTCGTATCATAAACTCGTAACGTTGAATCGTAAGAGTTTACTTCTATTAATAAATGATTATTTAAATATATAATTATATAGTTAAAATACAATATATAACATGAGGTTTATTCAAATACTATTTATATTTAAAATCATAAAAAATGAATGGGATATACCATTAAAATCATAAATTTACCATCCTTAGATAAAAGTAATAGCATTGTGGTTTTACATGGTTATCTAGAATTCATAATATCTAAAAATATATTTAATATAATTTTAAACAAAATTTTATATGGATTTTCTCCCTATACAAGTTATTATATAAAAATTTTATATTTATTTTTTAAATAATTTAAAATGGTTCATGAAAAAAAAATTAACAAAAAGTTTGATTTCATGTTAAAATTTCAAAGTCAAATGGATCAAGTGAAATAAAACAAGGAACTAGTTTATATATAAAAGGTGGGATATACATATTAAATACCATCATTGGCTAAATGGTGGAGATGTTGGCAGATGAGCTAAAGGGTCAGTCTTTGAGCTTTAGGGTGTGCATGTTTTGTTGAAATTTTGTCTTTCAAAAATAAAAATAGGAACTACTCTATATATCAAAAGTGGGATATATATATATTAAGTATCATCGTTGGCTAAATGGTGGAGGCACTGGCATGAGTTATGAAGGGTCGCATCTTTGAGCTCTGGTTGTGCACGTTTTGTTGAGATTTTCTGAGACCGCCATCCAACTTATCCAACTCGGCGCACGAGTCAGCTACGAGTTCATCCGACTGAACACTAGGTCCGAGTTAAAAGGCGAGTTAACTCAAAACTTGACAAGTTTACCGAATCAACTCGCGAGTTTGACAACACTGGTCCCTGATGCTAGAAAGGAAATGGTTTTGATTCCTAAGCAACCTGTGTTTTGCTTAAAATGGCCATGGGATGTCAACCAAAGGACCTAAAATTCTAACGCTATTTAAATCAATCCAAAATCTTGGATTCATTGCTTTCAATTTTGCCGATTCACTTTCAGTTCTTCAACAGCTCAGATGAGTTCTCTCAATCCTTTTCAATTGGCTGAGAAAACCAATCAGAACAAGAACTTGATGTTGAAGATGAACAAAATGACGCCGGGTGAGCAAGAGAAGGCAGAGCAGAGAGCATTTGCCTCTGCTCTAGCCAGTGGAAAGGAGGCTACAGTGATTGAGTTCTACTATCCCAAAAGCAGGCTTTGCAATTTTTAACTTAAGTTTGTGAGGTAGAGACGAGGAATTCAGACTTTCTGAACATTGTTATGGCTGATGCTGAGAATGAGAAATGGCTTCCAGAGGTATCTGATTTTCTCTCGAGTATATTGGTATGCACTGGGTTGCTTGTTTTGGGAGCCATTTAGAGCTTCCAACCTATGCCTGATGATTGAAGCTTGTTTTAAATGTTTGGAAAAATTGATCTTTTGGTCCAAGACTTTACACCTATTTTCAAATCAGTCCCTATAGGTTACTTTTTTGTAAATCACTCCCTACACTTGGCTATCTTTACAAGTTGCTCCCTATCATTATAATTTGTGTTAACACCATCCATCCTATGATGATATGGCAATCGGAGATGGCCTTTCTGTGTTAGGTCAACTGGGAACATCTTTTGGCCTCTTGTGGTGCTGCTGCATATAGAGTGTAGATTCTTTCTTAGGTGCTGTTGCATCAGTTTGACCCTATCGTTGTCATCCCTTTCATTAAGCATGTTTTGGTTCGACTTAAATGCCTTCAAGGATAAGCCCTCCTTTCAATTGATAGCCCACTTGCATTATACTCATCTTGACCCCCTCGTCTTCTTCGCCACTGAAAATGTCCCCTAACTCAATCTCTGTCCATCCATCTTCTCATTTTGACGGAAATATCTTATCTTCTTCCCACTCTGTTTTCTCTTAACATCGCTCTTTGGTTCCCATAACATAGGTTCTACATCTTACGCTTGCACTCGTTTCTTTTGCATATATATGCCTTCTCCCTCTTCATTGTATTTCCAACTTCAACTTAACTGCATGATCAGATAAGCTTCATAGCAAGTGTTTGGTGTTAGAATCCCATTTTTGATCTTGCATTTAATTTCGAACTATTGCTTTGTTCTTAGATAAGCCACCACTCTCATAACGGCATAATCTCTTATTAAATTAATTTTAATTTTGTTACTTTTTAAAGATTTTCAGCACCTGAAGGCTTTGAGTATTTCTTTGCATCATCTGAAAATGCCACATCGAATTGGATTATGGGAGCATTGGGATGAGACGCGGTGGGTTCTTCTTCTGCAACAGTTAGTAGTGGAAGCCAAGGAACAGTGTACAACTGGAGATGGCTATTATTATCAGAGATAAGGTTTAAAGAGCGATAGTACTGCAAGAGGGGGAGATTGGTTGCTTGGAGGAGTGGATATAGCAGAGTGTACGTATGAAGAGAGAGAAATGAAGAGTGCGAGGATATTCGGTGGAAGAAAGGCAATGGCCACAAGAGGCCAAAAGTTTCCCAGTTGTTGACCAAACGCACAAAAGGCTACTTCCATCTGCCATATATTGGACGGTGGTAACTTAAGATTGATAGCAAGGAGCAACTTGCAACGATGGAAAAATGTAGGGAGTGATTTGCAAAAAAATAAACTACAGGGGCTGATTTGAAAACAGGTGTAAAGTCCAGGGACCAAAATGTTAATTTTCCCTAAATGTTTTGATCCTCTGTCAACTTATAGAAAGCTGTCCATTGTTACTTTTATATTGCATGCCATCTTACAAATAGCAGCATTGGTTCACTGTTATAATTGTTGGCATTCTATCAAAGAATTGAAAAATTTGTACCTTACATATGGATAATGATGGAACTCGCTGGAAATATAATATTGTTTGCGTATAATCACTGGTCCTCAAGTAAAGGGAGCCTGTGGGAGTTCACTGAGCTCAGTATACCAGAAAGCAATAAAATAAAGGAAAATTTAGGAAAGAAACACATTTGGACACAAGACTTTAAATTATTAGGTTATAGGTCTTTTGCACTGAATCTATTTGTTTCCTTTCCTCTTCTTTTAGATATGGAACTATTGGTTTTTGAGTAAATGAGGTGTGGGATTTCAAGCATGGTCTTGCTTGGCATGACTTATGATCTTGACTTCCCCATGCATATTAACACAAGTTTATATTTGTGTCTAATTTAACAAGAAAACCAGAACTTTTTTTGCTCAATGAACTGCTTAACTTGGTATCTTACTTGTCTGAGATTTTTTATTGCATGTCCTTTTACAAATGCCGATTCCTTTTGCTGCTATAAAATTTGTATCACATGGGTTGCAGAGTATATCAAGTCAAGATCCAATTGTATACCCTAGTATCAGACTTCAACATAAGACTCTAGCTATTAGATTTTAGGCGTCTTGCCATATATGTCCCTCAATCCATTTAGTCGTTTTAGACATGTAACTCTCAACTTTTAATATCTTCATATAAATAGCCTGTCAAGTACTTATGCTTGTAAAATGCTTCATTGTTTTTATTGAGTCAATTAAAATGTAGTATGCTTCAGATGCAACTAGGAAGGTCCTTTCCATCTTTTTTTTTTCTCCTTAGAATAATCTAATTTGGAGTGCAATGGGATTTTTTGGTCTGTCCTCATATATGGAACAACTCTTCTCGATACATTTAGAAGATTTTGGAATGACTAAAGGGTCAAAGTTAATGGCAATGTCTTATTCTTCGATACTTGTATTTTCAAAGGGTTCTCATTTGCCCCTATACATGTTAGGGGATAGGGGTGTGTTTTATGCCTATCTGTGGTGTTAAATAACTCATGTTGTTTTAAGAGATTCTCAATGTATGAAATACATAAAGTGATTAGACTTTTTTATTTAGTTATTATTTATTTTTTGGGAGCCTTTTAGAGTACTTTTTTTTTGCTTTTGTTAACTTTGTAGGATTTCTTATCCTCTGTTCTAGATTTACTATTTTCTTTATCAAATAGTATTTCTTTTATTAAAAAAATACTTAAGCATGTAGTTCAGACATAATTTATGGTTAGCAAATTTTGAGTACCATAAAAAGTTTTCTTCTTCACCATTTCAACCATCAGAGCTTGCAATTTCTGGCAGTAAATTGAACTTAGTTTTTCAAAGTTTACTTGGAATAACTCAAGCTACAACTCCATGATTTTCTTCTTGTATCACTCAATGGAGTTTTGGTTTCACAGTTTTTTCTTGGACTTGAATGGCAATGGCGTGGTTTATAAATTAATTGATTATATGCTATCATGCTACTCATTAGCCTCCTCAGAAGAGCAAGTATGTTCATTGTGGCTTCTCCTTGCTGACTTGTATTGAAATTGTGTCATTGCAGATCCTTAATTATGATGTTCGGTATGTTCTATGCTTTGTGCTTCTTGACAAGAAAGGAAGGGCCCTTGCAAAAACAGGTGTCCAAATAGTCATTTATACGTAACAACTTTTGAGTCTGATATATTAGAATTATATTTGGTTTATTGTTGTGCATTTTGTGAATTCTGGATATATTGCCTGCTTAGAAATTATCCTTGTCGACACAAGGCTAACGAGTAGTGATGGTGATGTATGGCGGCAGCAAGGGTGATTGTAGTTTTCATTACCAATAGGAATTTCTTGCAATGATTTTTCTTTTGGTCTCAAATTCATAATTCTTTGGATGGAAGTTGAGTAGTTTTTGAATATTATGTATGAGGTTTTCAATGTAATTTTTCAAATCTTCATAAAAAGAGGAATTGGTTTCACACAGTTCATGGGAAGCTTGATTTTATTTATTTGGAAAGCATTGGAATTTATTTGAAATCTCTTATCAGCAAGTTGTTCTTTATGTCGAGCCCAGAACATTGTAATATAGCCTTCGATATTGGTTTAGGACATGAATAAAACTTTTTGTCTAGTGATATTAAAATAATTTTCCGGTCATACTTTACTGAGGCCACAAAGATTACATAACAAAAATTAATTGAACAGAAAAATAACAGACTTAAATAAAAAATAACGTAATAATGAAAACAAACTAATAGAATTTGAAGACAACTTTCTATGAGCAATTCTTGGAAGAAAATGTAGTCAAAATTGACTAGAACACTCAAAAGGTCACCATATGTTACTGCTAAACACTACCAGGGAGGTCATGAAAATGCACTTCAGCCAAAAGAAAGTAAAGAAATTATTGAATTGAATGACAAAATATAGGTGAAGGGACATGCACTAGCCAGAAGAGCGGTTGAACTGACATGCGATTAGTGAAAAAAATCATAAGAATGAAGCACAGTGGAAAGGGTAATTGGAGTGACATGCAAACAAAGAAAGGGACCGTAAGATAAAAAGCATAGCAAGATATGCAACCCGAGTAGAGCTAGAAATCACAGCCCTGAACATAAATTGTTATTGTAAAGGATACACAAACACTCACACTCATACTTTTTTACATGTCAAAGCGTAAACTTGAACTCAAAGCCTCTTTTTTCACTATTTACAACTCTCACCATTAGACCATAGCATAGTGGCTTTAATACATACCCTTTATATTTACTGTATACAAATTATTTTGATAGGAAGATAGGTGAGGTCATTTCATATTAAATTTAAGTTTAAACTTTATAAAGGATTAAAGTTTCAATAACATAAAATTCAGGTGACATCTTACATGTCTTCCTTCATGCATGCTTGGTAACGCAACCTATGTTGAGGTTGGTGCTTTCATTTATAATAGCAGGCCAAATGAAGCAAAAGAAGGGACCTCTTCAAGAAGCATCTCAGTATTCCCATAATTGAAGCACATGATGTTGGAATATGGCTTCAAAAAATTATATAGAAAGACAATTTTTCTTTAGGTGTTGCCTTGGGAACTGCACTTGTTGACATGTATGCCAGGTGAGGAAATAATGCGAACGCTGTCCAGGTTTTCTAAGAGATGCCACAAAGAAATCGTTTGACGTGGACTGCCATTATATTTGGTTTAGCACTTCACGAATGCTCATGATGCTATTTTCCATTTCTCAGAAAGATTTGTAGTGATTTGATGCCTGATGTGATCACCTTTCTTGGCATCTAATCAGCTTGCTGTCATGGTGGTCTGGTTGAAGAAGACCATAAATATTTTAACCAAATGAGCTCCAAATTCAAAATTTCCCCTAAGCTTAAACATATGCATGGTGGACCTTCTAGGAAGGGCTGGTCATTTGGAGGAAGCAGAGGAGCTTATTAATAATATGCCCATGGCTGCGATGCTACTATTTGGGGTGCTTTATTCTTTGCTTGTCGTGTTCATGGCAATGTTCAAATTGGAGAGAGGCTGGCTTTGAAGCTTCTTGAATTGGATCCTCAGGATAGTGGAATCTATGTTTTGCTTGCTACCACGTGTGGAGAAGCAAGAATGTGGAAGGAGGCAAGGCATGTGAGGGAAACTAATGAAAGAGAGAGGAGTGGAGAAGCCTCCTGGTTGTAGCTCAATTGAGATCAATGGCATTGTACATGACTTTGTTGTGAGGGATTCATCACATCTACTATTTGAACAGATTTGTGAATGCTTGGTTTCATTGACAAAACAAATGGAGCTTCTTGATTTTAGATATGATTTTCCTGCCTTTTGAGATAATCTTTCTTCTCAAACTTTCCACTCCAGATTGTAGTTTTTCATCATTTTCCATCTACTCTTCTCTTGAGAGTCTGGACCTGTCTTTGATTTATCCAGATCTTTATAGGATGAAATGTGTCTGTGCATGACTAACATGAAGCCCCATCCCATCGATTCTGTGTCCATTCTCTTGGTTATCTGGCCAAATATAGGACTCATCCTCTTCGCTAGTAAGGATTTGGTTATGGTGCAGAGTTCAGATGAAGACTTCATTTCTTTCCCTGATGCAGCATTATGTCAAGACACCTGCCACTATGTTAAATCATGTGATATTTGTTGTACATAGCAAGGATGTGATCAGTCAGATCGATTTATTTGAAGTGCACTGGGTTTGCTTTCTCCCACCGTTGCAAATTGCATAGGGATAATTTCCCTTCTTGATTTTCTCTTAGCACTGGCAATTCCTTTTGAGGCATTCTGTTCAGCTTGTAAGGCTTCTTCTTTGATGAGGACTGATTATCATAATCTATACTAAAAATGTGGAGAATCCAAGCTCAATCGTAGGGGTGATGGAGATTAGTTGGCATGCTGGATTGGAAATCAAGTATAATGTGAATATCTCTTGTCAAAATTTGCAAACTTGGGTCCATTTGAAAACCTTTAATAAGTAATCTATCATATAATTATGATAGCAAAAACCTCAAAGAGCATAATGTGGGATTGCCATTAAAATCTTCCTAGAGAACAAACTGTCATTAACATCATATAATCTTTCTTCTCAACCCCATCTTTGAATTAATTAATTCTTAAATCGTATATATATATATATATATATATATATATGGTGATCTTTGATATATGCCTATAAGATTTGCTATTATTGAGCAAAGCATTATCAATTATCACGTTCCTTGAAGCGAACAAACCTATCTGTAAGAAGCATGATTATTAGTATTGTGCTTGCCAACAAATGCTGAGCCCTTTCCACTTGTGAAATCATTCTCCGAGAAAAGTGAAACACTTCCATTAGGTTAGCTTGATAATTTTCAAAGACCACCCTATTATTGAAATAATATATACCATACGAAGTGAATATAATAAATCTGGAATATGCTTCAAAATATGGAGGGGCTTTATGTATTCTGGAAAACCAATCCTGCAAACCACATTTTGGGAATTCTATGGTTGGAAAGACTTTGTACAAATAGTCATAGGAGAAAAAAATCATACCCCTCTAGCAAAAGAACATTATATGAACACATGATTAACAATTTCCTCATTGTTGTGACCAAAAAGGACAATGATTATCAAATCTTAGGTGATGCTTTAACCAATATGTCTGTTACTAATTTGCAGGTTTTTAAAAATTTTAAAATAAATTAGTAAGGTAAATAGCTTAAATTAGTAATTACTTAGGTTGGGGGAAGGAAAAATAAGAATAAATGAGTTAAATCATTAGTCAATATGTTTACTATATTTTTATTTATATAAGAGCGAAGCCCTCTTTTATATATTAGTTTGACTTACAAATATCTAATGAATTTTTAAAAGAGTTTACTATTAGAGAAAACTTTGTTAAAATTTTTATAGTCTTAAGTTCTAACATATTCATGTAAATGCTTTATTGTTAGATAATTCTAGTTCTTTTGCATTAGCTAACTAGAAGTTTAGGCTTGCAAGGGAAATATTTTTCATATTTCATGCCAATCACATTCTAGGTGTTAGGGTGTGACACAAAAGTTTTCCATGAAATTAAATATCATGATGATACACTCACTATTTTCACAAGGTATTCTATTATGTGAATGTGACAATCATTAGTTCACTCGCCTCATGTATTAACATCCTTCAACTAGTTGCCATAGAGTAATTCCCAAAATTGCTAGCAAACCTATCTAGTAATTTGTTGGACAACCTTGTAAGAGTAATAATCCTTTAATAGAACTATATCCCACGTTCCTTTATCATACAATACAAGATCCTTAGCAAATCCATTAGATTCAAAATGACTTGACTATATTCGGTGGTTATTCAACAAATACATTAGAGTACTAACCAGTTTAATTTAGAACAAATAAAAGAACTAATCTTTTGTACATCCTTCCATATTCAAAATGTGTTAGAATGAGAAGTAAACTACCTTTGAAGCACATTATGTGAATTATTTGACTTCAAAGTTCTAGCAAATAGAGTGGTTTATTTTAAATTCAACAATAATTAGGTATTTTTTGCTACTAGTACCCTATCAAGATCTTAGATCTGCTTTAAACCCAAACCCCCTTATCTGTCTAGAATTTGAAGATTATACTCAGGGGCTCTATATCAAATTTCAAAGCAATAAGGTCATTTAATATTTTATATTAACTGAAACTCATCATAGACAAGTTATTAGAAAAAAGGTTACAATAAACTTAACTGCTTTGGGTGAGTTTAAGCACTGAAATAATGTCTATCATGAAAATTACCATGTGATACTATATCATTGTATAGATAAACTTAGATAACTATATGCATACATTGCATAAAGAGACGGAGGGAGGGGCCAGCATATGCCATGGCCCGAAAAACTCCCATATACGTATTCATATAATATGTAATATATATGATATTATGCTTAATGTAGATTTTGGCCCCTATATAACAAATAAAATTTCAATTTGACCCCTTAAGTTACTTATAAAATGTTAAATAGTGACTTTTAAATAAAACAAAATTCAACTATTGCTTTTAAACTTTTTTCAATGTACTTTCATGTTATGCTCTTTGTTCTTTGATTTTCTTTTCAGATTATTTCATTCTTTGTGATTTTCATTTACTTTAAGCCTCAAACATTCACTCTTTAATCTCTACTCAATCACACACATATGCACAACTTTAAGTAGAGATTTTAGCACTCAGCATCATTATTCACTTTTGACACATTCACTTCAAATTTTTCAGTTCAATTCATTTTCTATTGTCCAATCTTTTTTCAAATACTTTGGTAGTTTAGGGATGCCTTCATTTCATTTTTGGGTATCATAATTCATTAATTTTTGGTTCATTGTTTCATGGTTTATTTTTTGCTCATGTGTCTAATGCCTTCATATTTGCTCTTTACTAATGATTTTCATTCCTATGTTGCCTATATATAAATATATATACATACATATACATATATATATATATATATATATAGCGGTTTTTTTCCTTATTACATGCACTACTTATTTTATTATTAGTTAATGTGTTATCAACATTGTGATAATAAATTTTGAAAAAATGAGTGTACCAACACAATGTTTGTCATGATCCAAATTTATTAGTCATGTACATTGGCTAAATTAACTTAGCCCAGTCATCCTAAAATAACTTTTTTTTTTTCACATTTCCTAAAAATATCAATGATACACATTAGACACATTTTGAAATATAATTCAACAATTTTACAATAATATTAAACTGATAAACTTAATAATGTCTTATAATATATATAGTTGGTTTAATAAGAAAATAGCACACACAAGGCTTACAATATTTCACAAAATCCCAAAAAAAAAAATTCAGTAGTTGCTACCTTAAAGTCAGATATACACTGTGATAAACCTAAAATAATATATCGAAAAGTCTGAACAATAAGAAAATTACTAGAGCAACTTCACTAGCACTTACTGATATGAAAATGTTAAAGAGAGATGTGTAAATCTAACACTGACTTAGCAAGTGAATAAATAACAAAGCAAGTGAAAGAAGAAAATAATAGAGATATTAGAATAACAAGAAGTTTTGATAAGATAAGAATATTATTTTTAAACCTTAAATTTTATATGAAGCAGGTATCAAAGAAAGAACCAAGGTCATCATACTCATATTCCTTTACCAGTTATATCTCAATTATTCATAATGTATCTATTTTTTTGGATATATATCGAAATCTTATATCCATATCCCTTCACAGGATACGTCTTAATAATTTATATATCTATTCCTTTACCAGATACATCTCTATATCTCATATCTTTATCACTTAATTGGATACATCTCAATAATTCATACTCATATTCTTTTATCGGATACATCTCAATATCTCATATCCGTATCCCTTTACTGGATAATCCCAATAATTCATTTTAACAGGGTGTACCAAGGTCGTTATTGTTGCTAACAGTTACAATATTCTTATATGAACTTTCATTCATCCTTTAAATTATAAAATTCATTGAATAGTGTAAATAAGATTTAAAATAAATTTATTTAAATATATTTACTACCATAAATTTATTTAAATAAAAATAATCTTGAAGATAAAATAAAAAGTGAAGAATAAAGTGACAATAATATAAATAAAAAAAATTCATATCACTTGACAACCTACAGATCATTGGTATCTATACCTTATTTGTCAAATATAAAAATTATAAATTCTATATGAGTGTCTAGTCTTTTAATAATAATAATAATACTCTTGATAGTTTGAATCCCTTTTATGTCTTAAAATTTACTAAATATTTAGTTTCTGCTTTTCTAAGTCCAGATTCATCCTGGAGCCTTTAACATGGTTTGGCTCCAGAATGTTTTTAGCAAGAAAATATAGTAACCTCATGTACTAGTGACAATTTCTGCATTATAATCCTGTCATAAATTTTAAGAGTTATTGGATGAATTGTTTTGCCAAGGAACTCATAAAATTTAAACTAGTCATTTAGGCAGCATAACCTATCATAATCTTACTTGTACAAAGTCCATAAGGCTCCATAAAGGTACAATTAATTTTCATTTTAGTGTCTTAATTCTGCTCAATGTATTAAATGGGATTCCACCACCATCATGAGCATAATATGTAGAAGTTTGTTGTATAAAATATATCAGTACTCTTAAAAAAAATGTATTTATATATAATTCATATAAAAATAAAGAAATTGAAAGTTAGACTAGAAAATAAAGATGTTCAGTAAAATGAAAAGTACCACTTTGTTAAATATACACTCACCAATAGGGATTAATAGTAGAGATCCCCTATTCTTATAGCACAACCCAAATTAAAGAAGTTTTCCCAAAACTACCTCTCACACAAATATAAACACTCCCTTGACCTTTTCTTCCAATTTGAATGAGAAAATTAAGAAATGTTCATATTATTTATAGAAATTTTCAAGTTACTATGCATATTACTATTTGACACTGTACAAATAGTACCACTCGTTTTTAGCCGAAATTTGCACAATAATAGAGACAGGAATTCAAAGTAAGGGAAGCCAAAGATTGATTAAGATATTTGATATATATATATATATATATATATATGAGTTTTTATCACCAATATATAATGTGAAAACTATTGATATTTAATTAAATAAGATCATCTAACATCAAATAACATTGTATTAACCTAAAAATATATAAATTTTTCATAAGAACAATAGAAAAATAAAATAAAATTTTATGGATTAAAATGAAAGAAGAAAATAGTATTTAGGGTACAAATTATAATTTTAACTATTTTTAAGGATTAAAAAGAAAAATATTTTTTGAGATAAAAAAATAATTTTAACCATTGCATAGTAAATGTCGACAAAAATGCATGATTAATCGAGTTCAATATAGGTACATAAAAAATGGTACATAAAATGTAATAATACTAACTTCCACGTTGTGTGAACCAAATCTGAGTTATCATGTTTAGAAAAACAAGGAAGATAAGTTGTTAGTTCTTGTTTTTCCTTCATTTGTTTTTTCTTTGGTAAATATAGGCTAAATAGTGTTCAAAGCCACAGATACCCAATTGTTGTGGCTGTGATCTTATTTGCTTATAAAGAATGTTGGTCCTGGGAAAGATATCTTTACTTGTGTAGCATATTTGCTCATTTATTTGAGGTTTAATTTGAAGAATTATTTGCTGTGATAGGGTATAATTTGATATTTTGTTGTCTGGTATTCACCCTTGAGAAGAGAAAATAGAAAGTATACAAAAAGGATTTCAGGGAAAGCTTGATGATGTGAGCCAGAGCATAGCTATCTTATTTATAATATCTGAATAAATACTACCAATAGTATGATGACATGTGTCAAACCAAATGTAATAAAAATAAAAATATCTTAACTAAATTACAAACAAGCTAAGCAATAATACAATATCCACATGATGTACACTATTCTAGAATATCTATCAACATAATACGTGGCTGTATAATCAATGAGTCTTAAAACCCCCCCAACAAACGAGAGGATGATTAAATCACTTCGAGTTTATCTTGCATTATCCTGAATGACACAGAAGTTTGGTAAGATAATCTACCACTTGATCAATTGAAGGAACATATCGAATGCTTAATTGTTTAGCTAGTACCTGGTCTTTTATCAAATGCACATCCAATTCCATATGCTTAGTTTTATCATGATAGACTGGGTTTGATGCTAGAGCATTGCGGCTCAAATTGTTGCACTAGGTAATAGGTCTTTGAGTAAGTGGAAATCCTACTTCGTGCAGCAGCGGCTGATTCTACACTAGTTTAGAAGCTATGTCAGCAAGAGATCAAGCACATCCTACTTCCGGTGCTGGATCTAGTTACGACCTTTTGCTTCGTTGAAGACCATAATATTAGTGTATCCCTTGAAGAAAACACATTATCCACCAATAGGGCACAATGCACAAAGCACTTGCTCTAAATAACCACTTGTATCCTTTCTATGACTTTTAAGTTTTCATATCATAGGAATCTTAGATAATGTGGTACGTTATATCTTGGTTCTTACACATGGTATCCAAGATACTGTGAGATAGCATTCCCCAAATGCCTCATTTATTCTTTCGTTCAGATTTAGGGCTAAGAAATATATATATATATATATATATATCTATCTATCTATGTATAGATTATCTTGGGATACCACCGCCTAATATCTTTAATTTAAGGCTATGAAGATGCTTAAACACCTTTTAATATTACAAGTTAAAAAATTTAAAGTCCATAAATTATTAATATTTGCGATCTTCAATTAAATATAGAGAAAATTACAAATTATTGGTTTCAAATGGTCATTTCAACATTATATATTACTAAATAACCATAACTATAGAAGTCACTAAATAAACAAGACAACCCCAACTAAAACATAAACTACACGCCATATTCTTGTTAGAAATCTCATCACTTAATTATGTATTGAACATTGAAATTTGAATTGCGAGTCCAAAATAGAGGAAACTCTCACCACTTTTATATCTAAGTTATATATTCATTAACATGAACTCTTAGGAGGGTGAAGCCTGCCCTTGTCAAAAGATTCCATACATCTCACACCTAATCGAAAGGTCTGCTTAGTCCCAGTCTTCTACTCAAAAAATTTCATTCAAGTATTTATTAGGCATAATGAAGCTGCAACTAGTCAGATTAAAAAAAGATCTTAAATATTTATGCCAGATTAATTAGTAATAATAAAATTTTGACATATGTGAAAGGGGGCATACTTGTTTGATTTAAAAATCAACTGCTAATGGTGATGGTGCTGCTAGTTCATAAAATGATGATTACTTATGTCAAGAATAGACACTAACATTACAACAATTGGTCACAAACACATTAACATGTCAAATTTCAAAACATATAAACACAATATAAGATACGCACAAATACATGAATGCATGTAAAGCATAGACACCAACACAACACAAAGTGGACACTAAAACGTTAACACATCAAATTTCAAAAAATTATTGCAGAAAAAGATAGAAGAACAAATTTTTTTTCTGGGTCATTTATTTACAATTAGGGATATATATTTGCCCCTCCATGAGATAGCAGATCTGCTGTTCTATGAGGAGTTAATTTTAAAATAAAATTTTGAGGAGCATGATTTTGGCAGGATATATTTATAGGGCTAATGGAGTTAACTTTGTCACTGGTAAAAGAATTTGGAAAAGGAAAAGAACCTAAAAGGGAAACAACAAAAATGGGAAACAGAATAAGGAAAAATGACCTCTCATAAATAAGGAACCAGAAAGGACAAAAGATGTTTAAGATCAACTCGTTCATAAATTGAAATTTGAAACCATAAATCGGATAGACTTGATTTGTGAAAGCTAGCAACCATGCACATTGCTTTCAACCCTTATTTCATGAGAGGACTAAACACATTGAAGTTGATTGCCACTTTATCCAAGAGAAGATTCAATTTGGCTGCATTACTACCGCATTTGTCAATTGAAATAATTAACTTGCAAATATACTTAACAAATCTCTCAAGGGTCTTTGAATTGATTACGTTTGTAACAAGCTTGGCATATATGATTTATATACTCCAGCTTGAAAGGGAGTATTAGAATATGTTAGAATATTACATACAAAAGGATGAATGTCGTCCATAAAATAAATTGCATTCATAGGCGTCTTGAAACATTGAATTTACTTTTCATACAACCTATACTATACATTGTAATACATTATTTTCTTTTTTCATAAATCAGCTAGAATGTAAGAGTGTACACACACCTTACATTTACCATCTTCACAGTATAAATTATGCTTACATTCAAAGGAAATAGGTAAAAGCGAACATGTGCATATATTGGTTACACCTCAAGGCTACTTACTTTCAGTTGTATTGTGATATGACCTGATTCTTAGTTGTGTACAGTAAAAGAAAGTAGAGTTGTAAAATTTTTTTACCAATTCTACTATTTTATTGCCTAAAGATTTTATATTTGTTTAGTTTTGAGCTATGTTTGAGTTCTATGTAGTGAGACATAAAACAATCTATTTTTTACATATTAAAGGTTAATGTACAAAACCCTAATCTTCATTCAACAAGGGAAAAAAAATAAACAAACAAAAGACATGTTATCGCAAACATGCATTTTGTGGAGGAGGGATCTCCTATAGTAGCATAAAAAATTGGAGATTCTCTAGTAATAAATATTGGCCATCAGATGAAGATTTAATAGTTCAGATTCAAAGATAAACAAATAATTTAGGATTGCTTGCAGCCATTATCATGCATGGTCATCGATAAAAAGTTTGAACTGTTAGATTTCTATCAAATGGTCTTTATTTTACTAGAAAAAATAGTCCCCTCCAGTAATTGGAAGGGATTAGGACTAGCATTTTGTGAGTAACCAAAGATATTCATTAAAGGTTGCTTCATTATTGGGCATTATTAGACGAAGATCAAATACAACCCAAGCCAACCAACACGTAAAGTCAAGGCTAGTATATAATGGAGGATACATGTATCATTGCTCCTGACAAATCATTAGTCCAATGTAGCCCAAGGCAACTAATTACCAAATCCATATAGCTTCACAACCATAAATACAAGCATTGAAAAGCCAAATTACAACTATAACCAATTCAAAATTACAACTCCATAAATATAACTCCTTATGCACCTCTCTTTGATAGGCAGAAATTCCTCATCACCAACCACAAAAGTTGTCTCAATGTTATCATTGGTTGATGCTTCCTCAGCATTTTTACAAATTATACCTTTGACTCGTCCATCATAATGAGCTTTTGAATAGAACCTGCATTGATGAATTCACTGCACTGCCATAAGGCATAAACTATCCCTTATTAGTTTAAAAATAGAAAATGAACCTTTCAGTTACTAGGAAATAGGTAGACAAGCTACTAAGTTATCAATCTTTTGAATAACTTATTACATTAGTCTAAAAAACAAAGAGTGCTCAGAATCATTCCTCAAGTTAACAAATATGAAAAAGCACCAATATAGGCATAATGCTAAAGTGAATTAGCTTTACAATGGGAACAACAATTTTACTTGTTCAAAGTCAGAATTGTCATGTTCAAATGTCATATGATTATGTATCTTACAATAAATGTGATAGCATAGAGAATCTAGTGAAAATAAAAAACATTGCCTCTTCATAGTATTTTGGTTAAATGAAAAAGGGGAGATGTTTTGCCGCATAGAAGCAAACCAAATTAGAGACTCAGAGAACATGAACATGCCGTATATAAGAGAGAATATAAAAATGCCTATATTACCTTGATCTTTTATATATTAAGTTTTTTTTTTTTTTCATTTCCATTAAACAAGCTGAGGAACCAATAGAAATATGCTCTTTAAATCTCCTCAATTAGCATCTGTTAACAATCTCTTCAATAGTGAATAAAAAAGATCCCCAAAGCTATTTGGTGAATTTTGGGTCTCTAATAATGTGGAGAATGCTTGACAAAGCAAAATATAATATAGACTACGTGAACACCCAACCTCAGATTTCAAAATAATAAAATAAAAATAAAATTTGAAGATTTCAAAATTTAAAACTAAAATTAAAAAATAATAATATAAAAATTGATTAATTAAAAAAATCATTGTTAAAATAACCTTAAATTTTTTTTTAAAGAATTGAATATTTCAATGTAAAAAAGTGATTTTGTAATTAGATATAAATTTATAAACAAAAATAATAATTCAATATAAATTAATTAAAAGCTCAAATATAAAAAAACTACAAGAATGCAAATAAAAAAGGTAAACATGAAAACAAAGCAAATGGCAAAATTGTGGTCGAATACTATAAGGAAAAAATAGCAAGTATCAAAAACAAAATGGAATAAGTGCCAAAAACCCCTTTTCTTCACTTAACAAAATGCATAAACATGATAAGGGAAAGATTCCACTGCAATCCTGAGCCTACCTAGTCTGCAAGGAAATGACATGAAGAATGGACAAAGAAGGCAGCAAAGAATGAACAGAAAAGGATTCATCCTTCTGGTACATTGAGGGGGCAATGAAAAAGATAGCAGAAGCCACCTCTGATATAAGGTCAAAAGCTGCAGAAAGAAGGAAGACTGAGCGAGAGGGCTAGGGTGAAGAGAGGAAAGAAACACAGAAAGGAGGCATCAAGGAACGAGACAATGGAGGCAAAGGCCTCTGTTCTTTAGGACCAAAGCAGAATACGATGAAGGTGAAAAGGAGAGGGCTACGGGCAGAGGAAAAAAGAGAATAGGTGTGTCTGCTGGGAGGAAGGAGAGTTGCAGACGTGAAGAAGATAAAAGAGGAATTCGAGCAAGAATTAGAGAGAAAGAGTAAGATGGAGAGATCACGAGAGGAACAGAGCTGGACATGGAAGAGAGAAATTGAGTGTTCCAAGGGTACAATACCCCTGTTTTCACGTTAGAAAAACGGGAGAAAAGGGGCTTGTGGACGGTGCTTTAATGTATATAGATAAAAGTCAGTGGGTCCTTTTCATTTTTTCTAATGGTGTTTTCTTATGCTACCCTGTGATCGATGAGTTTTAATTGTTTTTTTAGTGTGGTTAAACTAAGAAAAGGATTCAGAACATGTTAGAAAGGAGTTACATGGGTTAGAATATAGTAGTATTTGGAAAAAGGGGCTTCGGTCACCATTCTATGTCGGTTGCCCCCGTTTTCTTATTCTGCTTTTGTTCCTTAGATGATTCTTCTCCTTGATAAATGAGCCTGTGTTAATTTCATGAGAGTGCAGGAAAAGACACTGAATAAGATAGCAGTGGTATAATGAATTCGGTCTAATCTACTATAGTTTGTTGACATCACAATAAAATAATAATATTGATAATAATACGTAAATAAAATAGAATAAACCAATGGCCAAAAAAATTCTTTCATTTATAAGTCGTCGTGTAGGATCATTAGTCTCATTGTGTCTTTAAAGATTAATTAGCAAAAAGTCACATGAGACCCTGGTCTTAGACTTTGAAATTTAATATTTAATTTACAAAATTTTAAAAATAAAATAATTGCTATTTCACAAGAATAGTCTATCTTTGAGTTTTTTATATTTATTAATTTAATAGTTGCTGTATGGGATTGTTAGTCTCTTTATACACTTAATAGCTAGCTGGTAAATGTCATGCATAATCTTTAGTCTATTTAAGCTTTGAATATATGATTTTTTAATAATAAATAAATAAATAAAAACAACTTGAACTTACAAAAAGGATTTCTTTCTCCTTTTATTTATTTATTTATTTATTGTTTAGAGCCGTCATGTGAAATCATTAATCTCCTCAATCACTTAAGAGTCAATGAATAGAGGTCACGTGAGATCTTTAGTATTTTTAGACTATGAAAGTTAACAAATGATTCCCAAAAAATACAAAAGTAAAAATAATTTCTAAGTCACAAAATAGTTTAATTTTTTGTAAAAAGAAAACCCTAAATACTTTTCTTTAATAATTCCATTACTTTTGGAAAATCCAAACAAAGATTTCTAAATTTAAAAAAAAAAAACCAAAAAATCATTAATTCCAAAAATCTTTTTTAGCAGTATTTTCATTTCCCTCTCAAATAAAAATTCTAATTTAAAAAAAAAATTCAAAAATCTCAAAAATCCTTTCCTCTTCCAAAATTGAAATAAAAAGCCTAAATTCAAAAATTAAAAAAAATTAAAAATTAAAAAGAGAAAATGAAAAAGCAAGAAAGTGATATTGGACTAACTTTATAAATTAAAATACACTAACCAAATCCTAGTTTGTTTTGTTTACAAAAAATCAAATTGATTTCAACTATCTTGCTCATTTAACAAAAATTAAATAGCACTAACCAATTGCTACACATTTATATGTCAAACTACGTAGACTTTGATTCATGTCTCTTGATATGTTAGTCCTTTATGTTCATCTTAGGTTAATTCTGTCCTTTGTAAATATCCATATCACTGGATATATGGCCAATTTTTGCCCAAAATTTGGGTTTTTGCATTCCATTTTTATTTTACATTTAATGGTAATTTTTGCAAAATTTTTTGAAAGCCTGAAATATGAATTGAAGAATTTCCATGTCATTTCACACTAAATTTCATATACATACTCATCAAATTTTGAGCTAAATCTTTGTAAACATTTCAAATGCATCTTAGTAACATAATTTTCATACTCTAAGGGGTGAGGCATTTTTTTATGCTAAAAAATTTAATGAAAAATTATGTATTTATAAATTCAATATTAACTTAATTTTGGTGTGGATTTCATTAATTTTGGTTATGAACATTATTATTTTTTGTTATTTCACACTTCTTAGGCAATATACTCATATAGTATGAGTGACATGAATTGTTTTGAATAAGTAATTGCATCAGATTGATTGTCATAAGCCTAAGTATAGCTCCCAAATGAGAGGCATACTTTCACATAGTCATAACTTTCAGTACAAATAGAAATTTTAGGCTTATAATACCATTATAAATAGTTCATTCAAAGCTCGATGCCTGGGAAATTAAGAGAGGAGAAATTAACTTGGTTTTACAAATTAACATACATCAACCAATTGTATTTTTTTTTTGAAAATACATTACCATTTTCTTCTCTCACAAAAATAAAAAACACTAACATAGTGACATCAATTATCTACGGCCTCACAAACTACATAAACTTTGATTCCAATTTTAAAATACATAGGCCCTAGGTCCCCTTCTGAGGTCAAGCCTAACCCTATAAATATTTTATTTTCCCTTTTACTAATTACATTATTTTTCTTTATGAATATTCCAATTCAATCATTTATTTGTAATTCATACATATTTCCTTTTTCATGTAAATATTAATTTCTTTCTCTCCATACTACTATTATTATTATTATTGTTATTATTATTATTATTTCTCATTTGATTTCACAAATATTTTACTTTATTACCATTTTGTAAATATTCTTTTTACGTGCTACTTACATTCGTTACGATTATGGTAACTAAAACAAACCATGTCTTTTACTTCATGCATGTATATCCACACACAAGCAAGAAGGAGAAATTAACTTGGTTTTTAAAATTAAAACATGTCAACTAAATTACTTTTCCATTTTCTTCTTTGCAAAAATAATGAAAAACATATCATTATTATTATTACTATTATTATTATTATTATTATTATTATTATTTCTTGTTTGATTTCCTCAAATTTTTTTTATACCTTTTTATAAATGTTATTTATTACATTCATTTAGTTGATTTCTTTACGCATATGTTATGATTGGGGTAACTGAAACAAAATTTACTTCCTTATCATATTTTTTAGTCCATGCATGCATCCACACACAAGCACATAGACTTGAACAATTTTATTTCCTTATTTTGTCTTTGTTTTTGCTTTTGATATTATTTCCTTGTTATGTGCATTCTTATAACGAATAATAATAATAATAATTTCAAATTATTATTTTTAGAAAAATAGATGAAAATAGAAAGAGAGAAGATTATGAGAGCAAGAAAAAGAGATTAACTTGGTTTTTAGTCCATGCATATATCCACGTACAAGCGCTTAGACTTGAACCTTTTTTCTTTCCTATTAAATTTTTGTTTTAGCTTTCAATCTTATTTTCTTATTATGTGCATTCTTATAAAGAAAAATAATAATAATTTCAAATTATTATTTTTAGAAAAACAGATAAAAATTGACAAGGGGAAAGATTAGGAGAGCAAAAAAGAGAGATTAACTTGGTTTTACAAAATATATTTTACAAATTTGATTGGCAAGAGGTATTTCAATGTCGTCACGTGACATTGATTCTCTATCTTTTTACGTGGGCTTTGATAATTACTTTTAGGCATTTTGGCATTGGGTCAACTTTTCTAGATCACACCTAATTCTATAAATATTTTATTTTATTTTAGTAATTACTATAATTCTTAGTGAATATTCCAAGTGAATTATTCAATTCTACTTCTGTAAATATTCTCGTTCCCTTGTAAATATTTATATCTTTCCCTCGTACTATTACTTTTATTGTTATTATTTCTCATTTAATTTCATAAATTTTTTTTACTGTTTACCCTTTTGTAAATATTCTTTTTATGTGTTACTTTATTTTATTTTATTCTTTTATGTATGTGTGTATCCATAAAAGGAAAAGTAAAAATTTCAAGAATACTATTATTAGAAAAATAAATAAATTAACATGGTTTTACAAACCAATTATTTGTTTTGTGAAATTAAACTACACTACTATTTTATTCTCTTCACAAAAATAAAAAATAAAAAAACACTGGGACATCAGTTGTCTACTTCTTTCGAACTACATGGGCTTTTGTTTTCTATTTTAGGAAACGTAGGGTTTAGGGTTTAGGTCCTAAGTCATCGTCATCTTTTTAAGTCAAGCTCAAACATGCAAATATCTTATTTCTTTCTTTATTTAATTTCATTAATTTTTTGTGAATATTCCATCTAAATAATTTATTTCTATATTTATGAATATTTTTTCTTGTAAATATGAATTTATTTTTCCTATATTACTATTTTTATTATTATGATTTTTTGCTTGATTTCATAAATATTTTATTTGTTATCCTTTTGTAAATATTTATTTTATGTGCTTATTTCTTTTATTTTATTCCTTTGTGCATATGATAGATTAGGGTAATTAAAAAAAATTTACTTCCTTATCATGTTTTTCACTTTATGCATACATCCACATACAAACACAGGGACATAAATGATTTTAGTTTCTCAATTTATCTTTGTTTTTGTTTTCAATATTATTTTCATGGCATATGCCTAAAACAAAAATTTTCAAATAACTAGCTTGTCCTTTGGACAACTTTGAGCTTTTTTTATCAGCTCCATGCTTGGCCCAAAGGGTAAATCATTCCCACTCTGTCCATACTACTACAACAATCCCCCGTTTTTAGGTATCGAAACACTCATCAACACAACTAAAATTGGTGCTTCTTGCAAGTTAGGGAAGGGAACTGACATGCCATGCATCCTCTGCTCCCTTCCTACTTTCCCAAATTCTGTGGTTTTGCAAGGGGTCTGTGCTTGCCCTGAGTGCAGTGGGATGCTTGCCTTAGACCCAGTAAGTGCTCCCAAGTGGCGGCTTTATTACAGTCATAGATGTATACCACAACAGGAAAACAACCCTGGAAGATGGAGCAACCTTGCACCGGGGTTGTGTTCTTTGTGACGAGTTGCTGCATTCCCTTGTGGAGATGAAACATGGGTTTCAATTCAAGGGGAAGAGGAAGAGGAAGAGGAAGGGGAGGTGGATATAGGGGTAGAGGTCATGGCAGTGGAAAAATGATTGATCCAAAAATGAGTTTCTTGGATTTTTAAGGAGTACTCTTCTTGTCTTCGTGTCTCCATGTCCAAGGAAAGTGGATCTGGTACCGCACAACATCACCAGCCATAAAAAATATTTTTAAAATTTTTTTGTTAAATTTTTTTTTAATGTGTGACCGGTGACCATTGTTGTACAATATCAGATCCACATGATGTCAGATATAAAATCCTACATAGTTAAAATATTTTCAAGCATTTGTGGGAAATTATAGCTACCAATGGGAAAATTGTACTTTTGGTTTGCATAATTTAAGCCAAATTTTCTGAGTCCTTATATTTTAAAAATTAGTAATTAAATCTTTATACTTTATAATATTTTAATTTAGCAGCAATTGTTAAAAATTTTTATAGTAATTTATTAAATTTGGTTGATATAACTAATTATATAATTTTTAGTACTCTAAATATACATAATGTATGTTAATAATAAAAGTAAAAGTAGATAACAAGATGAAATTAACACACATTTATAACAAAATATTAACAAAAAATATAATGGTAAAAACTAAATTAAAAATCATTCAAATTATCAAAACTTAATTATAAATTTTTAAAGTGTAAAAACTATATTAAGTATCGATTGAAATTATAAAACTAACCAAAACAATGGATCAGAATTTATAGGATTGGACTTATCTCCTTGTAATTGAAGCTTTTAATCCAAAAAGAGTAACGATTTGGTCAATATATAATAGCCCAGGGGCGGATTAGGGTACCAGCATATGCCATAGCCCCCAGTGCTCGTTTTGTATATATATTATATACATATATAAAATGTGAGCAAATTATATTTTGCTCTTTCACAAAAGAAAAATTTTTTATTTTGGCCCCTATTATTTTTTAAATAAAACAGTTAACTTTTCTTTGTTAGCTTTTCATTGCCTTATCCTCTTCTCAATATCCAGTCATAGTTCTCTGAAACAATGAATTTAGAAAGCAACATCCAAACAATATACTAAGACAAGTAAAGTAAAAGCTAAAATATTAAAGCTTCGCTACAAGTATTCAACTATTTTACTTGAGTTTTTATTATCTATTTGTTCTCATATATAGGCAAAAGAATACGATACTTTTAAAAAAATTTTTTTTGGAGTTGTAGAAATGTATAAAAATTAGGATCAGATTTCGTTAATGGCCTTTTACCTACTTTTTGCAAGTCAGCTCAAGAGATGATGATAAATGCCAATATTGAGTTAATAAGATATATATATATATATATATAAAGGATTCATGAAGCAATTAACGTCAATGTCATGAAGATGAAACAAAAAAGGCAGACGGAAGGGGAACTAAGAGGAGTCTTGTTTTAAGCAAACAATATATACATAAAATATCATAATAATATAAAGTAATAATTTATATACCGCTTTAATATATGTTATATTTTAAATAAAAAATTACTGGTTATTATTTAGTTTATTTTAACAATTCTATAAATTATTTTGAATAATAAAATTAAAACTAAAACAATTTTAGAATAATATCTTATCAAGTTTAAAAAATTAAAAGTGGAAAGTATTACGTGTACACTTATATTTTAGTATAGAGTACATACTAAAATTTAAAAGCTGAATATCACAATTTTTTCTCAATTTTTTAAATATAAATTACTTTATAATTTACAAAAAGTTAATCTATGAGATAAATTATATAAAATAGGACTTACTTAAAAAATATATTCCATGTCATGCGTATTTTATACTTTAAAACTCATTTGGTTCGCAAAATCTTATACTAGGAAATATGAATGAGAATAAAAATGGGAAAAACAGAAAGAGAGGAACTTTATAAATATGTTTGATTGTCAATAGAAATGAGTAAAAAGGAGTAATATATTGTGTTTGGTTAAACATTGTAAAAATAAAAAATAAAGTTATACAAATGATTAAAAAAATATCTTTAGTTTGAAAAATATAAAAATAAATTTTTAATTTTTCAAAAAAAATTTATAAGTATTAAAAAAATTATATTATTTATTTTTAATTTATTAGTAAAACAATAACAAAAATTATTAAAACATTCAATTTTTATTTTTAATTTACCAACAAAAAAATAATTAAAATATTCAATTTTAACATGTATTTTCAATGAAACAAGAATGTTCACGCCCAAAAATTGAAACAGTAAACAAAACAAGGAATAATTTTATCTATCCTCTCTTCAATAATCCTCAAATGCACGCCAAGCAGTAGAAACAATACGGATGCAGTCCCGACTCTTCTTCTCTAGCGAAGCAACGTCAAGCGTCGAGGACGCGGTCAATCGGTCTCATAAATGGGTTTGTCCTCTCCACGTTGGACGCAAAAATAGCGACTTTTTAATTCGGAACCTTGAAGGCGGCCAACAGACGATGACGCTGCGACGGCGGCAAGCCAAGGACGACGGAACCGTGGTGCACAGAAATGGCGGACAGATCTGTTAGGGGAAGATCGAAGTAGTAGATAAAGGGCAAAATAGTTATATAATTTCTCATTCCATTCCTCTGATGCGTTTCCATCCGTGGAGGGAGGACGACCAGATTCCATTAACGTGGGAATGCGCTTTGCTTCGGTAATAGGATTCCTGTGTAACAAACGTTTTAAAGACTCTTTCCGTTTCCGTTTCCCTTTCCTGAGCTTTCCTTTCTTACCTACCAAACTTCCATACCTACCAAACATGCCCTTAGTATTGTAGCTATAATAGTAAATGCTATTAATTTATTTAATTTTATAATATATTGTCTCTCATATAATATATATATATATACACACACACACAAAATACTATATATTGTAATTGACAATCTTGCCCCCTAAAAAAAAATTTTCTGCCTTCGCGCTGAACACAAGCCAACTCGTAGTTCTTGAATCCAGGTGTTAGTAGTTCAGCAATCACATGTTGAAATACCTCTGGCCTCTGAGAAAGACCATATTCATAGCCAATATCATGGTTTCCAGGAATCTAGTAAACATGCTTGCCTATATGTTTTCCTCGTTCATTCAGACCAAATATATGTTTAAAGCGACTGAATGATTTCTTCCATGAAAAGTTTCGTATTAGGAAATTGCTCAGCATAAAAAGATGATCATACACTACTTAAAAAAACTCTTTCTAACTTAAAAGGTAGGTGAGTTTACTTGAAATAAACCAAGGCATCACTTATTAGCAATATTGATCAAACAATTGACCATTGCAATCTAAGCGGGATAGTGTGAATTAGTAATAAAAATATTGGAAAGCAAAAACATTAAGTAAAATATTAATGTTAAGTACCAGCCAAGTTTCCAATATATCCGAATTTAAAGTACAGGTATACAAAATATTAAGAAGAATGGGTCAATAATAAGTTCTAAGCGCAATAAGGTCAGTTCTAACAATTGAGGTTGTTTAAGTTTTCCAAGCCAGCAAAATATTTATGTTACTAAAATTACAATTGCATAATTTAAATATTATAATTGGGTATATGCCAACTAGACTCAACCCAACAATTTTTAATTCTGTACTGCTAAAATTGTGTTGGTATAAAACATGAAAAAACACCACTTTAAAACCCATTGACAATAATACTGTCTCAATTTAATTATTGTAGTACAGTCCTTACAATTTTAATAATTAAGAAAATATATCCTCTCTATTCAGTTTTCAAATGAATTATGATGTAATTAAGTTAATTAAAAAAATAAAAGGAGTAATTATTTTTTTATTTAAACAAAGCATATAAAAAGAGATTTTAAAAATTGTATGAGCAATTAAAGCTAACAAAATTAGTTTATTAGATAGAAATACAGGGAACCATTGATTATTACCATTTAATACTATTAAATATTAATTAGATTGTATCTTTCGCATATCACGAAAACATTTTTGTTATCTATCAATTTGGATACGAATTAGAAGGAATAGGCGAAATTTGAAATTACTAAACTTCTAGGGAAGTAATTGTAACAATAGAAACAGAAATTGCAAAGGTCGTGTTTACAAATTAATCAGATTTTTGGTACATTTTACTATGTTTCATACATAGTAGGTCAACTTCGATGTTTGCTCAAGTAAAGTGCTGGCAACACTAGTAAATGTGAAGCTACTATGTATAAACATTCTTAAACTTATTGCATGACAGAGATGGAATTAGGCTGCTCCTATACTTCAAATTTGAAGGTAAGTGTTAGAGTATAGTTAGTAAGGGTTAGTTAAGCTCTGTAGGAATCATGAGTGTGAGAAGCATGAAGACAAAGTCTATATATATGAGTATTGTAGTCTCATTATTCAATGAATAGAGTTCATTCCTTTACATCAGTTTCACTCTCATTATCTTCTCTGTCTCTGTTCTTTATCTTCTCCATAGACTCTGTCATGGTATATGAGCTTAAGAGGTAGGCTCTATGGAGAATAGTTCGTATTCGACGTCTGCCATATTGGAGAACTCCAAATTAAATCTGCTCGGTGACATACTCTAATTCCATCTTTGTTAAGTTGGATGACAAGAATTATCTCCTATGGAAACAACAAATTTCTGCTGCTATTCGAAGTCATGATCTATAATGCTTCCTAACAGGATCTTCCATACCATTTAAATATGCTTCAACTGAAGATGAAATCAGGAGAAAAATTACTAAAGAATTATGAAGTATGGGAAAAACAGGATCAGTTGCTACTTATCTGGTTGCTTTCTTCAATGACAGAAAGCATGCTCACTCAAGTGGTTGGATGTGAGCATTCTCATCAAGTCTGGTATCGCATTCATGTATTCTTTGCTTCTCATACACTTGCTAAAGTTCATCAGTACAGGACAGAGCTCAGAAACACGAAGAAAGGCACGAGGACCATTACAAAGTATCTACTTTGTATCAAGGCACTTGTAGATGCATTAGTTGACATCGGAAATCCGATTACTGAACGAGAACATACAGAATACATTCTTGAAGGTCTTCCAGAGGAATACGTTGCAATCATCACTTTCATGCACTCCCAACATGAACCATTTTCCATTAATGAGATTGAGTCTCTCCTCTTGTCACATGAAGTTCGTCTTGAACGAAACCTGAAGTCTTCCACAGTTTCTGATGCTCCTTCTATTAACGTTGCAACAAACTCTGATAATTAGAAAGAAAAGAACGGCAACCGAGGTAGTGCTCATAATCTGAATGGACGAGGTTTATCATCTTCTAATACTAACTATGGTTATCGAGGCTCTGCTTATTAAGGACACAGAGGGTGTTCTCAAGGTCGCAGGGGTTGGAGTTATAAAGGACGAAGCTATGTTGTTTGTCAGGTTTGCAACAAGCCTGGTTATCCGGCTTATCGATGTTATTATCGATTTGATCCACACTTTGACCCTTCATCACTACCTGAATCTAGAGACAAGTACTCAGCAAACCTCGCAGTAATGACTGTTATTCCTGAAATGATAACTGATCATTCTTGGTTCCCTGATTCTGGTGCAACGAACCATGTTACTTATGATGAGCATAATCTGACACATAGCAGCAGATACAATGGATCAGATCAGATTTATACAGCAGATGGTACAGGTCTGGTAATTAAAAATGTTGGGCATTCTGTTATTTCTTCTCCCAGTTCTCCATCCTCTCTTACTCTCAAAAATTTATTTCATGTTCCACAAATCACTCAAAACTTAATTATTATATCAAAGTTAGCCCGTGATAATAATGTCTTTGTTGAATTTCATGCTAACAAATGTTATGTGAAATCACAGGACACCAAGGAAGTGCTACTGCAAGGCACTTTCAGACCAGATGGACTACATTGTTTTGATGCTGTGCAAGTCAGCTGTCCAACTGCTTCACAATCTTCCATGCTTATTGCATCAAAGTCTTCTGTTTCATTATCTGTGTCTGTTTCTTCTAATACTGTAGTTTCTGGTAGCACTGCTGAGTCTTTGTGTAAGGAATTCACCTTGTGGCACCTAAGATTAGGCCACCCTTCTTCAAAAACTGTTAATAATGTCCTCCAAACATGTAATGTCAAGTTGACCACAGATAGTTCATTTTCTGAATTTTGTGTTGCTTCTTGTTATAGGAAAGCTCATAAGCTTCCTTCCCCACCATCCTCAAACATACACTCAACCTTTGCAATTGATATATACGGATATTTGGGGTCTAGCTCCTTGCAAATCTTCCAATGGCTCTACCTATTATATTACCTTTGTTGATGCCTTCTCAAAGTATACTTGGTTATATACTCTTAAACTCAAATCTGACGCCTTGTTGGTATTCATCAAGTTTCAGAAATTGGTTGAATTGCAATTAAACAGTAAAATAAAGTGTGTCAAATCCAATTAGGGGGAGAATTTCGCTCTCTCATTAAATATCTTGAACAACAAGGTATACAACATTGTGTTGCTTGTCCTTATGCCCATCAACAAAACGGAATAATTGAACACAAGCACCGGCACATTACTAAAACTGGACTTACCCTCTTAGCACATGCTGATATGCCTTTTCAATTTTGGGAAGAAGCCTTTCCTACAACAGTTTTTCTAATAAATAGACTTTCCACACCTGTCCTTGATCATGACACACCACTCTTTTGCCTCTTTGGTGTTCACCTGGATTATTCCTATCTCAAAGTCTTTGGCAGTGCTTGCTGCCCCCTACTCCGTCCTCATAATTCACACAAATTCAGTTGTCAAATAATTGAATGTCTTTCTTGGTCACAGTCTTCAACACTAAGGTTATAAATGCTTGAGCCCATCTGGTAGAATTTGTGTCCCAGGATGTTCATTTCAATGAACTATCCTTTCCCTACAAACACTGGTCTACTAGTTCCTTCTCTTTAAAGTCATCATCTGTTCCTTCTTCTGTTTCAGCTTCTCCACCTATACTTCATACAAATACCCCTATTTCTGTTTTGTTATCACTTGCTACTATTCCTGTTAATACCATTTCTGTTGATATGCACAATACTGATGCTACTAATGTAGACAACAGTACTTTTTCAGGTTTTCCTATTTCAGGTTCTCTTATTTCAACTGATGTTACAAGGACTTTCACTTTAGCTAAACCTGTTCGTCCTTTACTTGCAATAGCAAATTGTCCATCTATCACTTTTGTGCACCCTATGATTACTCAATCCAAATGGAATTTTTAAGCTAAAGATATATCTCATTGATGGTGTTCCAACTTCTATTACTAAAGCTCTGTAAGATTCTAAGTGGAGGCAAGCAATGAATGAAGAATAGCATGCTCTTATGTGAAACCAAACATGGACTTTAGTACCTGTTCCCCCTACTAGGATTGCAATTGGATGTAAGTGGGTTCTCAAAATCAAAGAAAACCTTAATAGTTTAGTGAATAAATATAAAGCTAGGCTTGTGGCAAAAGGATTTAATCAACAATATGGCTATGATTACATAGAAAAATTCTCCCAAGTGGTCAAGCCTACAACTATTTGAACTATTCTCATTATTTTGTTGGCTAAATAGTGGCAAGTTGTTCAATTAGATTTGAATAACTTTTTTCTCAATGGCACCCTTAATGATGAAGTCTACATGATTCAACCTCAAGGTTTTGAGAGTGTTGACAAGTCCTTTGTTTGCAAACTGCATAAATCGTTGTATGGATTAAAGCAAGCACCTTGATCTTAGTTTGAGAATATTTCACAGACTCTTCATAAATTTGGTTTCAATTCTAGCCATTATGATGTTTCTCTTTCCATTCAAGTAACCCCTATGCATAACACTTAAGTACTTATCTACGACAATGATATACTCATTACTGGAAGCTCACTTTCTTACATTTCATCTCTAAAATCTCTAATTCACCAAGAGTTTGCGTTGAAAGACCTTGGGAACCTTAGCTACTTTTTGGGTATTTAAGTAATTACAGATGCTGCAACATGGTACTATACTACTATCTTAGAGAAAATACATCACTGACTTATTACAACATGCCAAAATGTTTGATGCTTGAGGAATGAAAACTTCAATGACCCCTGGTGTGAAACTAACAAATGAAGGTAGTGATTTTACCTTTGACATTACTCTTTATCGCTCGATTGTAGGGGCTATTCAATATACGTGTATTACTCATCCAAAAATAGCTTATAGTGTTAGCAAGGTTTCATAATTTCTTCAAAAACCACAAGAGTCACATTGGAAGGCTATGAAATGAATTCTTCGTTATCTTAGAGGTACTCTATGTCATGGGTGGATGCTTACACATTCTAATGATTTAACTTTATAAGCCTTTTGTGATGTAGATTAGGGAGGAGACAGATGATAGGCACTCCATTTCTAGTTCTTGTGTCTATCTTGGTGATAACCTTGTGTCTTGGAGTTCTAAGAAACAAACTATTATTGGTTGATCTTCAATCGAGGCAAAATACAAGAGTTTAGCCAACACCATGACTAACTTTGTTTGGTTGCAGAGTTTACTATATGAATTATAAGTACCTTTGGTGCCTCATTCTACACCTATTATGTTTTGTGATAATTTGAGCACTGTTCCACTCTCACATAATCCAGTTATGCATAATTGCACTATACACATAGAGCTTGACATCTTTTTTGTTCATGAGAAGGTTTTGAGAAAGGAACTTGCTGTCAAACATGTTTCCTCATTTAATCAGATTGCAGACATTATGCAAAAACCTTTGTCTAGTACTCGTTTTGAGTTTCTTAGTAGTAAACTTAGATTTTGTGATGGCTTTCTTTCATCACAAACATCTAAGTTTGTGGGGGCATGTTAGAGTATAGTTAGAAGAGTTAGTTAAGCTCTGTTAGTTCTATTACAGTCTGTTAAGGGAGTTACAAAAGCTGATGTAGGAATCATGAGTGTGAGAAGCATGAAGACAAAGTCTATATATATGAGTATTGTAGTCTTATAATTCAATTAATAGAGTTCATTCCTTTACATCAGTTTCACTCTCATTATCTTCTCTATCTCTGTTCTTTATCTTCTCCATAGACTCTATTAGTAAGCTACATGACTAGCTACTTGTAAAAGGAAAAAATCCACTGTGGCTTCACTTGAGTTTCTTGACCTAACTAAGGGCAAGTACCAATCTGATAGCTCGGCCAATTTGGCTCGGCCTAGTTACATTAGGTCGAGTCAAATATAAAATGTACACTTTCACCGGGTTGGGCTAACCTGGTTATTATTATTTTTTATTTTATTAATTTTTATAATTTCTTTTTAATTTATATAAATAAATTTAAGTTATGATTAATTTTTAAACTTGCATTCTTTTTAAATCTTAAGTATTTTTTAATTTTAATATTAATTTTTTACTTATTTCATTTTTATTTTAAGCTTTTTCAATTTTTTCTTTTTTTAAAAATTGTTTTTCTTAATTAAAAATTTGTTTTAAAATTTTAAAATAATAAAGAATAAACTTGACCTGGTCATTAACCAAGTCTAACTGAGCTAAGTCGAGTCTCGTAATAAAAAAAATGGCATAGTCATTTTACTTGGAAGGTCTCAAGTCTTGTTCAAACTTAGCTCGACCCAACCTATAAACACCCTTTGACCTAACATTTAAGGGATAACTAATCATTCTTTCAAGGGGCATTAAGCACGAAAATTGATCTTATACAAAAGAATATTGACAAAGTACCATATCGTACCAAAAAAATTGATGCAATGCTAGTTTGCTTAAAGTTATAGCATCAAGTCAAAATATGGTTTTTAAATCTCCTGCATTCATATAGATTCTGTTATGCAATAATGGAGTGGATTGTTGGATCTTGATTCAAGGATCTAATTTTTCCGTGTATATTAAATAAAGAATTATATAAATATAGATTGTTAGATCAATATTCAATGGCCCATATTTTTACTGCAGATATGAAACATAATTATTAGATATGAATCATAATTATTAAATTATTACACTCGGGACCAAAACACAAGGAAATAAACTATTCCAAACTCTTTCTATTTGATCAAATCCAATCTTCTAAACTAAAAGTAGTCAAAACTAAAAGGATCTCTATAAGAGGGCTAAGAACAAAGTTTTCTTGCTCCATCTTGTCATCGTCTTAATCATTTTTTTATGATACCAAGCAAAGAAGACTGATAATAGGAGATATCACTACAAATAGCCAACAATGAAGAGCAGGTTTATAGCATACTGTTTAATGATCATAATCTTGTATGTTGATCAGAATATCAAGAACACTGTGTTTTTTAAGGGATAAAAGCCAGAAGATCCAAAAAAAGAGATTTTTTTCAAGTATTCATTATTTGGTTCTATTATATATATATTTCATAGTTTGGTACTAAATAATTGATTCATTTAAAAAATGAACCCTACATGTTATATTTTTATTAGAGAATTAGTGATAATAGTCACACCCTACAAACTAGAGCATGACTAGTGCAGGGAACAATAGAAACTACTCTTGAGCAGGTTTATAACATACTGTTTAATGATCTTAATCTTGTATGTTGATCAGAATATCAGGAACACTGTGCTTTTTAAGGGATAAAAGCCAGAAGATCCAAAAAAGGAGATTGTTTTCAAGTATTCATTGTTTGGTTCTATTCTATATATTTCATAGTTTGGTTCTATTCTATATATTTCATAGCTTGGTATTAAATAATTGATTCATCTAAAAAATGAACCCTACATGTTATATTTTTATTAGAGAATTAGCAATAATAGTCACACCCTACAAACTGGAGGGTGACTAGTGTAGGGAACAAGAGAAAACTACTCTTACAAGCTTACACTGACCATAATATATTCATTTTGTATAATAAAAATAGATACATGAGAAATGGTGCACCAAATTCTTAATTCACATAAACTAGTCTAGCTATGCAGTTTAATTTCTTTAGAAATTTCAACAAAATCACCTTGAAAATGAGACCTCCCAACATTTTTATAGAATTTCTGCCATCCCAACTAATCATAATCAGTGAACGCTACTCTAATAAACAACAAAATAACCAAATTACACAAAAATAAGATGGGAAGAATATAGTCTATGGTTATTTGGATACATAACTAGAGTAATAAAAATGTTACTATTTAACTTTACAACATAGAATTACAAAAAAAAAAATGTTACAATAGTAAGATTACTATTTGAGACAACAATAATTTTTACCATACAGATATAACCCTAAAATCAATAACTAAATAGCATTGCAATAGGATAGTTACAATAAAAATAAATAATATGAGAATGAAATAAAATAGAACAATAAATAGTGTAAGGAAATCACAATAATGAAAGTTGGCTAATTAGTGAACTTTAAAGATTCTCAATGCAGCTTATCTAGAGATTTAGTCAATAAATAATCATATGTGAAGTAAGTAAATTTTCTAAGATAGTTGTGAAAATGACCCTAAATGAAAAACTTGTACTAAAATATGGAAATTGTCAATATTTGAAATTTATTGAGAGGAAAGACTACCGTGGACAAACAACTAAAAATCCATCATGGGTTTACAAACCATGAGGGCAAATCACAAACTAATGAAGGCATATAGCCCTTGAGGATATTGATGTCAAACTCTAGCTTATAAAATAACCAATTGGCACAACTCACAAAATCTATCATTCTTCATATCCATGTTGATGATAATCACATAGCATTTTCAACAATCCTACTAGCTAGGATATTCAAGGTACACTAAGGGTGAACAGAATTGTTGTTAGCTACAAGAGCCCCTAATTAGTCCTTCTATAACCCACAGGAGAAACTAAAACTAGTGTATATTAAATCCTCTACTTTTACATAAATAAAATACTCAAAAGGCTGTATGTAACATATTAAAATCACATACCATTCATTATCAACTATTCTCATGACTCCGTACACATTATATTCATTGTAAAAACACAATGTAGGAAAATAGAATTTAATTTTAAACAAGATTTTAATAAATTCGAAGATGCAATCGACTCACCTAGAGACTGTTAACTACTAACTAATCTAGTCAAAATTATTCCATGAAGAAATCCCTTGCTTGTTTCGCTCCTACCAGCCAACCCGAGCTCTTTTTCTCCCTTGAACGTGGATTAGTATATAACAAAGCAAGATTACAAATAATGGACTTCTAAAACCTATTCAACCCTAACGTTGAAGAGTACGAAGAAGAGAACTTCATGCCATTTTCTTGAGAATTTCTGATCAAGTCACGTCAAATATAGCCAAAAATAGGGAGACTTGACCGGAAAACACTAACCACAACTCAAATTGTGCAAGAGAGGGAGAGGATCATTCTTTGGATATACCACCAAAATGGCATTCAAAAATAAGGCAATGGTACAATCAAAGGAGAAGGAAGATAAGGAGGGAAATTTTGTCGTTTCCTACCATTTTTAGCCATATGCCAACGTCATAAAATATATATGGGAAGGGGAAGCTAGGGTTCATACCAAGTACCTCATGGAGAGAAGAGGTAAGACTTAACCATTGTGTCAACCTCAAATTCACACTTCATCCTAACTTCATAATATATATTTAAGCCATCATAATTAGTCCCTTTTAATTTCTATTCTTTTATTCCATTGCTTTCCCTAAACTAGATCAAAATTAAACTTAACTGGAAATTTTCCATAAGTGTTAAAAGAACCTAACATAAAAACTGGAAGAATTTTACTCAGATATTCTCCCACTATAAAAAAGAAAATAAAATTTCATACCAATA
Organism: Delonix regia; assembly: GCA_037074485.1. NCBI lineage: Eukaryota > Viridiplantae > Streptophyta > Magnoliopsida > Fabales > Fabaceae > Delonix > Delonix regia. Next base: position 14,592,814 of record CM073459.1, read on the forward strand.
TGTAGCACATTGTAGAGCTTAAGTAATTTTATACAACCGTAGTAATGTAAGGAAAATTAAAATAAAGTATGAAATAGGCCTCCAAAGATCTTTTAATTGGAGGAACCTCTCCATAGACCAGTATAAAACTGAGGCTTCATGAGAGGCACAACACCCCCATGGTGCTCTTCCCAATATTTTTCCTGTGATTTTACAAATTTCACTTCTTAATTTAATACTTCAACAATATATTCTAAACAGACTACGAAAGTTAACAAAATAAATTTCATGGTATCCTAACAGGCAATAAACAACATGCAAAGGCTAATCCCAAGATTGTTATTTTTCATTCACAACAATACTCCTTACCTCAGTTTTCTTATGAAAAGCTTAAATGAATTTCTTAACTTGTTGATAGTAGGTTGCAGAATCGAAAGACAAGTAATATATCATAGATTTTATTTGCCTCCACAAATAAAAGTGGAAAATATTTCAAATAACCTTTTACCTCTTCTCTATAGCTCTTTTTGGATAGAAAAAAAAGTTATTAATGGAAAGGGAAATCAATACATAAACGGAGACTGGAGGACAATGAATCCTCTAAAACTTGAAACCAGAGAAAAGCTATTAAGTCAGTAATTCAAAAAAGCTTGCCAATCACTTTGTGTATACACATCGAAATCGCCCTTAAAATAGCCATTTGCTAAAAATCCTAAGGAGAATAGAAAACAACCTTTCCTATAGAAGATTTAGCAAGAAAGGTATCTTATTAAAAAATCTTACATTCCATCTAATAATAGACACCATAATCTAGCAAAAACAGCACATTACCATAGCTTTATTCTCTTTTACATTTCAAACCAAACCAAACCATCTTACCTTGAGCCAGCAACTTAAAGAAGATAGATACAAGGGTAATTAAAACAAATGTTTTTGTCAAAAAAAAAAATGACAATATCAAGCCAATGCAAAATAAGTACCCTATGCAATAAGAACAAAATTTGAAGCAATCTAAGAAATATTGTTAAAGGCGTATAACCCATGAAAGTGATTCTTTCAACAATGATTTGATTTCTATGGATCAGCATCTTTACGCACTAAAACTTAATATCTAGTAATTCCTTGTACTTGCCTAACTTAACTCTGTTGTTGTTTTTCTAGTAATCACCAAGCACAATTAACAACTCTACCGCACTACTAAACAAAAAGCTAGAGTAAAAACGAAGTACATTTGACTAATAACTTGAAAAATATCAATGAACCTCGTAGAGCTGCTCAATGATAGTAGCCTCATTGACTCTAGAGTAGAAAGTAGCAATATAAATGGTTACTCAAGGAGTGAAGTGTTTAGGTCTTATGTATGGGTCAACCATGTCCCAGAGAATGTTTCTCTCCCACTATGTATACAAATAATCTGTATACTTCCTCCACGAGTAGCTGGCCATTTGACTAGCTTTCCTTCAATACTACAATTAAGCATAGAAAATTTTAGATTGCCTTAGAGAGAGAAAGATAGAGACCCACTAAAGACCTTAAAATGCAAAACCCAGCAGCAACAGAAACAACAAGATACAGTGTTACAAACGAATTTATTTATTTATTTATTTTTTTTATGTTTTCAAAGATACTTTAAAAATAAGTGTCTAAAAATTATTTTCAAAAACCTAAATAAAGAAGAAAAGAAAAAAGAAACATAATTGAACAAACCTGGTAGTACGGCTTTGAACAAACATCTGAAATAGAAAACCAGTGAATTTGGAGATTTGACCAAATAAAATAATACTGGGGAGTGGGGAATAGAAGAAATGTTTCGAAACAGGGCACTGACATCCCTACATAGCATTGTCAAAACAAGGCTCAATGGCAATAATATAATAACAATAATAAAACTTGACAAAAGGGTTCTATCTATGTTTTATTCTACACTATGGCAATAATATCTTATCCTACAAGAAGTTTTATTATCTTTTTTTTCTATAAGAGCCTTTATTTCTACTGTTAAAATCAAATTGCTATTTACATATAAAGCAATCTAATTGAAACCAAACAAAGGTATGAAGACTTTTAAAATTATGGAAACAAAAATACATTCAACATCTTTAAGCCAACACTTTTGTTGGCCAGGTAGCATTATGATAAATATCTTTTTTCACTAATGGTTGAAATTCTAATATTAGCAAAGTTGGCAATCATCTATCACAAATGAATATTTTAAAGTCAAGCAATTTTTCTCAACACCATCTCACTGAACATCAGTGAATCATTTGAGTTTGAGATGATAATCAATTACGAAATTAAGACTAACTTGGAGCTCCATGACTATTAAATGTAAGAGAAACAAAAACAAAAGACAAAAATTATTTGATAATGAAGAACTTGAGAAAGATTAGTCTAAAATTTACAGTAAAGGAACTACAAATTCTACAGCCAATAATTATATAAGCATTAACCATGTCTTATTCAAATATTTTTATACAGTCTACATGAACTAGACTTGCAAGCCATATAAATTCTACCACCAAGTGTTAACTCCTATAAATACCTAAGATACCTTTGTTGTGTCCATTTGAAAAAAATTCAAATCTCACATAGGCATTTTTGTTGGAATAATTTGAGATTATTTTGTAGATTAATATTAATCCAATTATTAGAACAATTTTGTAACTATTTATTGAGCAATTAAAATTAGACTAAACTGTGAATGAATCGAGTCCTTGTTAACACTATAGATAATTCATGATAGGTTGGATTAGCCGTAGGCATGGGTAGAGACCCCAACTTACAACCCTCTATTGATCAGTGGTTATCCCTTCAAATCATTGACAAAGAGAGATCAAGTTTATTTTGCTAAGCTAATTAGGGAGCTTATATTTTATTAAATAAAATCTAGTTTTATTACCATATATGAAGGGAAGTGGTAACATTTTCTTAAGGTTAAGTGAATAAAGCTCTCTCTTTCTATACACTAGGCAGAGTGAGTTTGTTTGTCACTATTGATGAGCGATATGGCTTGAAACAAGCTGAAAGATTTTGACCTATTAACACCCAAAAAACCTCAAAAAGTTTTGAAGTAAATTACTTGATGTATAGATCGAGTTTGCTTAAATGACCTTAGGGGTTTTGTTTAAGAGGTGATTTCGAGTAAAAAGACACTAATATCACTACTCAAAGCTATCATGATCTCGAGTTGCCATGAAAGCTTGAAACCCTTGAAATTTTTTAACCATCATCACATTTTATTCATTTTTTGTTGAAATAAGCATGAGGGATTTGTAGATCGTTGAACAATGATCATTTGGACACTAAAATAAGCCCTTAAAATGATGTATATTGATGAATCAGGTCCTGGGTCATGAAGCAGGTTGGGTTGACCCATCTGGTTGAAAAGGATGAACAGTGCACTGTAACAAAGCCCACTAGCACCTTTGGAGTGTGGACCTACTTCCAGGGCTCATTTGGACCTAAAATTTTGGCTCTTATATTAATTTTCCATTTTATATTTAATGGGACTTTTCTGGAATTTTTGAAATCCAAAAATATAAGTTTTAAATTTTTTTGGAGATTTAGGGCTTTATAATGCAGCGTAATGGCACTGTTTCGACATAGAAAAATTTGTAAGACAATTATATATAGTAAGGGTCCATATATATTGCTCATTCTCCCTAAAAATTACTTAAAAGAATTAGAAAAAATTTATTTGCATAATTAGTGAATATTTTATTCCTAATTCTCCGCGTAAAATGATAGAATGAGAAAACAAAATATGTTTTGAGCTATATTGGGTCATCTTCACCTAGTGGTTAAGTGTTCACCTATTGTAGGCCTAATCATGATGGCATTAGCTTTGCGAACCACCATTGTTGTGGTTATTGTCTGTTTACTTTTGAAAGTACACACTAAATCATTGAGGGAGATATTACTATTGAGGCAGCCAGCGAAAGAGAGTATGATTATGTTAGAGGTGGACATGCCCTATTAGTGTGACATTACTTATATAATTTTGTGAATAAGGTCTGTTTATGACCTGTCAATGGTGATTTTTTAATTGATGTGTTCATGGTTTCTCTATCCTATCGATATGGAGATTGTGGGCATATTTTATCTTATTTCTCTTTATAACATGCTTCCATGATGTGTATGAATTTTCTTAGTTTATTATGGTTTGAGCCCTTAGGCAGGATTATGATAAATATTTTGTTATGCAGTTGCAAAAGTTGACTTTTGTTATGTGTCCAAGACATAATTAATGTTTCTTATTCTAAACGAGGCAAATTATGATAATTGGATTGAGTTCCTTGATATCTGACAATCGCGAAGGAGGATTTATCTTTAAGAGAACCAAAGCTAACATACCTCATCGTTAAGTTTGGCACTGCTGACAAAGCTTACCATAACAGTGGTATGAGGCCCATAGGGTTTGTTCAACTATCATAAAGTACATAATTGATAAGACTGAACAAAGCCTTCCTAAAAAAGATATCACAGTTGAGTACCTGAAAGCAGTTAGTGAGAAATTCAAGAAGTATGATAAGACTCAAAAGGCCTATTACTCTCTTTGCTGGATAACACTCACTATGATAGAAAGTGCGTAAGCACTTGATGAAGCTTGTTAATTACTATAACAAGTTGAGATCTTACAGTGTGGACTTAGGTGAGAGCTATCTAGTTTGTCGTGTCCTCCAATCGCTTCCTGTTGATAATGGTGTCTTGAGAATCACTTATAATTCCAAAGAGTTAGAATGGACTGTTGATTAGATAATCTCCATAGTAACTCAAGAAGAGGAATAGGTGGCAAATCCCTACACATAATCAGTGAACTACATTTCACAGGGTTCATGCAGCAAAGCTGGAAATGAAAAGTGAGGGCAAGGCCTATGGCAAGAAACCATTTGGACCCAAGAAAAATAATAAGAACAATCAAGGTCGAAAGAAGACTAATTAAAAGGTGAATGCCATTATTGTATAAGGCCTAGCCATAAGATTTTTAATTGCTTTAAGCTGAAGAACAAATGTGAGAAAGAAGGCATTCTTTTTGTGTTGCCCTCTAACTCTACTTTGTTTTGAATCCAATAGCTTTGAAATATCTTCAGATTCATGGTTGTTGGATTCTGGAGCAATTATTCATTTAACTAATTCCTTGCAGGGGCTCAGAGACTGGAATACTCAATGGGAAAAGATTATCCTTGGAGTGGAATGAAGTTCGATTGCAATCAATAGTAAAGGAATTGTAATCTAAATCTTAAATTTTGGACATTATTTGGCATTACATAATGTAGTCTATATACCTTTATCTAGGAGGAATTTAATTTCCTGTTCAGTATTAAACAAATAAGGCAATATTTTGGCAAGGAAATGAAAGAATTGACATTTACCTCTTGATTATGTTATTATTAGGTCTGTTCTCTTGATAAATGGGTTATATCATATAAATGTGGATGCTAGTCCTGATCCTTCACTCAATGCATTTGTTAACGCAATAGTAGGACATAAACACAAAATAATTGATAGGAATTCTTTCATTTTATGGCATTGACATTTAGGTCATATCTCTAAAGGGAGATTGGAAAGGGTGGTTAGATAAAGAATATTACATGACTTGGATTTCTTAGATTTTAAGTCATGTGTTGCTTGTATAAAGGGAAAGCTTTTTACTGAAGCTAGGAATAAAGGGGCGAATAGATCTGAGAACATTCTGATTTGATCCACACGAATATCAGTGGATCTATAACTCCCATTGCCATGGATGGTTATAAATATTTCATCACGTTCATTGATGGTTATAAATATGGATGGGTGGATATGTTGTTTGAAAAGTCTAAATCACTAGATGCTTTTAAGTCATTTGAAGATGTTGTTAAGCTAAAATTTGGAAGGACGATCAAATGTGTCAGGTCGAATAGAGGTGGTGAATACTATGGCAGGTATATGAACAGGTAGAAATCTTGGACTGTTTACCTTGTTCTTGCAAGAACGCGAGATTAAAGCCTAATATACCATACTTGACACTCTTCAACATAATGGAGTTATAGAGAGGAGGAATCAAACCTTAATGGGCATGGTTATAAGTATGATCAATCACTCATCCTTACCAGAGCTTCTACAGGGTTATGCCCTTAAAACAATGGCTTATATTTTGAGTCAAGTTCCTAGTACATCAGTTGAAAAATTTCGCATGATCTTTTCCTTGAAAAGAAGCCTAGTTTAAGTCATTTTCGTATATGGGGTTGCAAAGCATAAGTGAGACCCTACAATTCGCAGTTTAAGAAACATGATTCAAGGACCGTTAATGGATTCTTTATTGAGTACTGTTCAAGATCTAAAGGATGCAGGGTACTATTCACATTGCCAGAGTCATTGAGTTTGATAGAGCATTCTACTTTGAGGATGAGTTGGATAGTGGGAGCGATGTGTCTACGGCTATTAATCTGTATAATGAGGATGCAATGTTACCCTTATCGATTTCGTCATCTCCTGTTGGATAGTGTTGGTAAAGATGATGATGCTATTGACAATCTGACAAATCCTATTCTAGAACCTCCTCGAATTATTATAGAAGAATTAATTGTTGAATTAAGATAGTCATAAAGGACTTGTAGGCCTACATTTCCAAACGATTACATTGTATATTTACAGGAATTTGAGTCAGACATTATTAATGATATAGATCCTACCTTTATTGAAGAATTTATGTCAGGCCCTCATTCATCATTGGAGGCTACGAATGATAAAGTTACCTCCATGCATTGTAACAATGTGTGAGAGCTTGTACTCTACTGGGTAAGTGTAAGCCTGTTGGCTGTAAGTGGGTCTTGAAGACCAAAAGAGACACTATATGTTAAAGATGACCATACAGACAAAGTCAAGGTGACCATACATCATTTATCAAACACTCAGCTTTAGGGGAGTCACAGCAGTATTTGCTATTAATCGTTAGAACACTTGTTTTAACCCAGCCGTCACATACTCACTATTCTAACAAGATGCAATCAATGTGGGAACTAGTGTAACTAAGTAAATAGAAACATAAATTAACACTCTCCTAACATTTTCAAAAGCCAAAATGACTCAACTATATTAGTTCAAGATCATTTCATTCGCAATTATTAAACAAAGAAAATATATTAATAAAAGAATGAATGCTTTAAGAGAGAAAAGATAAGTACAAGTAGGGTGCTATAAGATATCTCCTAATATAGATATACTATTAAAAACAAATAGCCTAAGAAGTTCAAAAGTTAGATAGAGAAGTTCAGAGTATAGGTTAGGAAACTTTAATGATTATTAGCACCAAGAAGTTCAAAACTTTATTGGATAAGATATCTCCCAATACAAATATACTATTAAAAAACAAATAGCCTCAGAAGTTCAAAAGTTGAATAAAGATGTTCAGAGTATAAGTTAGGAAACTTTATTGATTATTAACACCATATATAAAATTGAAACTTCAATTAACAATATAAAAATATACATATAAGCTAGTTTTTAATGGAATACTTTCTTACTTAAGTTGCAAGCTAAATTTTTGGCATGAATGTATTAGTTCATACTTAGAATTTTGAAGAACAACCATATTTTATGTCATACATCAATATGTTGGTGCAACACAAGAAAACACTAGGAAAACCACTCAATTAGGAATGAAGTTTTTCAAATGATAAAAGATACTAGTCCTTTACAAATCAATTCAACAAACCTCATATAATTCATCAACAATGTCTTCACGTTCACATGTATTCCTCTTTAAAGACACAAACTTTTCTTGTGCCTAGAGTAAAATGATGCATGAAGATAGAAACCATAACTAGTAGCAATTATGAACAACTGTGTTTAAATAAGATCTAAGTAACCATGACGTAAATGGATGATCTTCGGCAATAACATAGAGGAGTAAAGTAAACTAAGGTTTATAAGAAAAGCCATTTAACTATCAAAAGTACGTGCCTATATAAGCACAATATAGTGCTCTAATTTTAAATGAGAACTCAAATGCACAAATAACAGTGAAATTAAGCAAGCTTTACGTACCTTGTCTCAATAAATAAATAAAATTTATCCTTAACAAAATATCATTGATCACTATGACTAGAGTTAAGTAGGGCTCTCATCATAATGGAACTCACCATATATTAAATTCACTTAAAGAAATGAATGACAACAGAATAAAGAGATGCAGAAGTAAGTGATCCTCACAAGCCATGCATGGTCAATTAGCTTTAACTTAAAATTCCTGGTAATCAAATTAAGCAAGATAGTTGACTGAAAAATGACCAATTAAAAATTCAATTAAACCCGTTGCAAAGGAATTCAAAAAGCAAAAATAGCAAAATGACTAAAAGAATTAAACTAAAATGGATGGTTATACATCATAATCCACATTTAGATAAAATTTCATTATAGCATGTTATAAGAGAGTCTCTTTTAATATCTGATCATAAGAATGTGCAGCTTTGTCAAAACAACGAGGAGAATCCCAACACAAGCAACAAAGGAAGGATGGAAAGTTCGCGAACCCATATGCATAAAGAACAGTGAAATTAATGCTTAAGTGAACACTTACATAGCTAATAGCAGTTCAATGTTCTCTTAAACAAAAAAGTAAATAAATAAATAATATTGTCCTCATAAAAATTATCAAAGATTACTATGACTGGAGTTAATTAGGGTTCTCATCATAGTGGAACTCACCACACATTAAGTTCACTTAAAGAAATGAATGACAACAAATTAAAGAGATGCAAAAGTGAGTGATCCTCACAAGCCATTCATGGTCAATTAGTTTTTAAGTTAAAATGCCTAGAAATCAAATTAAGCAAGATAATTCACTCAGAAATAACCATTTAAAAATTCATGTAAACCCCTTGCGGAGGAAATCTAAATGCAGGAAGATAACAAAACAACTTAAATGAAGTAAATTAAAATGGATGATTGTATATCACAATCCACATTTAGATAAAAATTCATTATAGCATTTTTGTAGGAGAATCTTTATTAATATTTGATCATAGCAATGTAAGCTTTGCCAAAATGATGGCGAGAATCTTAACACAGGTTCTAGGAGCTGTTTAAGAAATGTCATAATTGACATGCCTGGATTTCATCAATAACAACATCATTGGTTGTTGGAAGCCACATCAGCCATCTCAACCGTCACAGCCTTGTGTTTTGCACCATCAACTTCCTCTCGCTCTTGACATATAATGAGGTCACAAGAACTTTTGCCCTGTTAAACCGTTTTGCTACTCCCATGCCAATAACCTTAAAAAAGTAAAGAACCACATGACAGGCCACAATCATGACCGTAGCAGCTCCAAGACTAAATTATATGAAATTTATAGTTGATTTATGGAGGGTTAATTAACTAGTAGCATGTTTGCACAATACAACATGCACAAACAAGAAGAGATTTGAGAAGAAAAATATATCTCCTTTTTATAGTATTGACAAATGGTAGATCTTAATTTTGAAAGACTAAAATATTGTATGAGTATTAGTAAGAGGGAAATTTACAAGTTTCAAAATCCTACTCCTTTAGGCAAGGATAAGTCACTTACCCAGACTAGTGTCTCTTGAACCAAATATGTGGAGGTCGAAATTTTCGCAAAACCTATTTGTTTAAGTTGCCATCCATTAATTTCCTGAGTTTAAGCTTGACTCGGCTTAGGGCTACTCCTAGTCCACAACATTACATATGGAATAGGGATTACTTAAGGAAGAAAAATTATAGATGTTAGGCAAGGGGGTTTCTCGAAGAATTTCTATCAACCCACTGATTTACCTTATCATTTTAATTATTTCATCTTTGACCCCTCATATTAACTCCTAAGTCTTCCCCCCTTAAGTGCACACACTCTACTCAGGGTCTTGGAATACATATTTTGTAATTTAAGTTAAAGCCCTATTCTGACAAAATTTCACTCGTGCCTTCCCCCCTGCTACCCCTGCCCCACACTTAAAGCAACACGTTCAAAATTTTACAATGGAAGAGATGTTGGAAGAACCTAGGTGCTCCCAAGAAAGAAGATGGAAATATAGAGCCAGAATGGTTACCATCAAGCCATCTAGAAAGAATACAATATCAAACTAAACAATCAGAAGCTTCTGCATAAAAGAGTTTCAGCCTACACACTAAACAAGAAGCAAAACAGGGACAACATTAGAAAAAGGTAGCATGAAAACTTGCCATCGAAAACCCGACAGAAATAGGAGCACGTGCAAGCAGGAGTGGGGAAAAAATGGTAGTCATTCAAGTAACGTTGGCCTCCGCGCGTTTTCTTCAATCCCCTTCTTCGACAGTGGAGCCTAATAAACTCGCTCCAGGTTACCACGATCCCAGGGGATGAGGAGATTCCATGTCGCCGACTTATGGAGGAGTACAGACGTGTGAGACAATGGCGAGCTTCAAGAAGAATGGAAGGGATGTTCCCAGAAAGAAGACCAACGCAGAAATAAATGACGAAGTGGAGATTCAACGATAAATGAAAACCTAACGGCAATTCCGACTTTTCGAAAAATTTTTGAGACACGTGTCAGAGTGTCAAAAACTAACCGTTGAATTGGTCCAGTGAAAATTCGAAACTGTGATATGTAGAATGAGGAAGGAGCGTCTACACCAGTGATGCCAGCAAACAATCCGATTGATCTTCCTAAAGTAAATATTATTTACCTTTCTATATTAAATTTCCTAATTTCTCTTTATTTGTATAAAATTCCATTAGAACCCAGCAAACTTATTCTCCTTTCTTCCAACCCAGCAATTCATTAAGTTAAATTCTTTAATACCTTTATCCATTTATTTAGAGATTCAAAATTATCAAGTGTTACACGTATAACATAATTTTTACAATATATATATATATATATATATATAAATCCTATATAAGTATTGAACATTTGAGTGTTTGATATATTACTATATTCATTCAGACATCTTGAATATCATTAACAGTCATTTATGAAAACGCATAAGATGTCTCTATTTTGTTAGTATATCTTACCACTTTAATATATAAAAATTTACATATTTCAACTCATACCAATTTTTTGTTTTACTATTATTTTTGGATAATTTTCAATTCCTGTAACATGTCATATTAGGAAAATAAAAGACATATTAAATACTATAGATAAATTTAAAATATATTAATCTAATATTTTTTTCAAATATATTAGTAGTAATTTTTTCAAATATATGGAGAAAAAAGTGGAAGTTTCTCAAGAACTATTGCTTAAAACGTTTGGAAAATGGAAATATTTTAGTATTAATTAATAGTAAGTTGGGTCAATAAAAAATAAATGAAAGTTTTTCTAATAGTAATTAATAGGCAGAAGTGCCAATAAAAACAAAAAACAAAAACTGGCTTACCTTGACGACTAGTTGTTAATAACATACTTATGTGGCATATGAAATATTATATTAGTTCAATCATATTATGTCAAAGAGTAATATTAACTCAATAAAATAATGTGACTTTTCTTTTTGTTATAATTTGATTGAACTAGTAGATTATCATCATTTGTCGCATACATGTGTAGTTACTAGTCAATATTTTTTCAAATTAGTTATTAAAAGAGATTTTTAAAAAATTAGGCATTTGGATAAATTCTTTTTTAAGAAGAATTCTACACTAATTTTTTAATGACAAATAAAGATTAAAAAGTCTAATGAAAATCATATCAATAGGGAATCTACCTAAACAATAATATACCATAGCATTGATATTCAGCAAAACATTAGTAAGATATTGGTCTTAACCCTCATAGGAGCAATACACCAAGTAACAACAAACATAGCAATATTTTCGTCCTTGAATATTAAATTTATGTACACCAATATTTAGTGATTTGAATTTCCAGCCATTCTTTAAAAGGAACAATTGACCGTTGGATTGTACAATTCATTTTGAATTATTAATATTAGTTGTTAAATCCATACATTTCTTAATAAATATAAAGAATCCAAATTGCAATATTTAGACACTTGACAAATAAAAAAAAACATTAATGCAATATCCAACTATATCACATCACTAACTATATAGACCAATGTTTTTTCAGAACTAGACATAGAAGGAACTTAGGAGGCCTTGTCACAACCAAAAAAAAAAATCAGAGCTTGACAGAGATTAAAATAAATCTCGCTGCTGCAAGCCTAGCAATAGATATAATGAGCCAAACACATAAGGCAAAACTTAACTAAATATTGTTAAATTCCAAGTATATAAATATATCTTCAAAGAATCAATCTAACCTACTGTGTAAAAATTATATTGTATTGAAATTGCCAGAAATTGAATTCAATTTATAGCGGCCACATAGTTGTTCATAGAACCATTAGTAATTATCATATTTCTGGAGGTTTAAAAAACTCACAAAAAGTTGATCCTAAGAAAAACACGCCTTTCTTGAAGTGATTAATTATAAAAATCATTATATATCTAATTCCATACAAATTTTCTTTATTTAACTCTCGACTTGTTTAAGATTCATCTCAAAGTTATAATTTCAGCCCGTAAAACTTTATGGCAAAATCTTTTTTTTGGCCTAATTCAATTATTTTTTGTTGAATATAATTTTGATCTAGATATATGTAAAATACCTTTTTATAGAAAGTACTAAATTTTAAAATATTTATTATAATTAAAATATGAAAACTCCTTTGATTTTACTATTAAGATTATGATGGTCCCTGTTTTCGTCATTCTAATTATAGTATATATGTGAGTATTACAAGGCCATAGCTCTTGTACAGAAATGAGATTTGCATTATTTGACCAAGGATTGAGCCACCCATTGATAAGGGGGCACTTGAATCGTTTATATTTAATTTTGTAAAACTGTATGTATAAAGTATTAAGTTATGATATTATGCTTCTACATTTTTTAAATGTTTGAACCCATTGGATCTCGCACATATTTAACTTCTACCTAACTGTATTATGTTACTTTTTGATTATTTAGTATTTCAATTTAAATTTACTAAACCTTTACATGTGATATGCATATTATTCGACATTTAATTTATGTACACCTTTAATAGATTTCCGTAAATAGTAGTTCACAGTAATTGACTTTCACAATCAAGTTAAAATGTTAGTGTCATCTTTGGTGTAGGCTCAAAGTAAATTATTATATTTATATTTTGATTATATTATTTTTAGATTTTATTTATGAACCAAAACTTTTAAAAAAAATTTCAATTTTCCCCCTCTACTTTATATTTTTTAGTAATCCCACAAAATATTAGTTTATAAATTGAAAATAAAAATAAAATTAATGAGTTGCAGATTATTGAAAAAATAAAGACACTATAGAAGTGAGCTAACAAAGTTATAAACTAATATTTCTATATGTATTACTGTTAAATAAAAAATAAAGGGAGTAAATTCAAAAATTCAAAAATAATTTTGGGTTCATAAATAAAATCTAAAAATACAAAACATAAATACAATTAAGTTAGTTTAGATTGTTATATAGTTCACCTAATATTATCTGTCATTACAACATGTCTTTCTCTTAATGCGATATGTAATGATTGTATTGGTGCAATAAATTTTATAGTTATACCAAAGAATTTATCTAAAATGTCACTATATATTTACCTTCACCTAGAACAACTATGACTCAATAAAAAAACTTTTGAATTGTCGTTGGATAAAATAAGATATTTGCAATAAAGATATAGTTTTTTTTTTTTGGCAAATTGATACACTCAGATTATTATGCTTCATCTAATAGACCTTTAGGCTTTCAAAATGGTCTTCTCAACTGTTTATTTAAATATTATGATATTTTTAATGATAACATATTATTTTATTATGTTCTTGTTATGTATTTCTTTTTATTTGGTTATTATTCTTGTTATGTATTTCATGAGTAGTAAATATATAAAATTATGTTTTCATGGATATTTAGATAATAAAATTGCTAATATTAATATGAAAAAAAAAATTGAATACTCATTTAAAATTTGTTTCTAGACTAATGCCATGGCTTTTTGAGCTAAATATACAAAAAATTTAGAAATTCGTTAATTCTTATAGCACAAAAAGTATTTCATCCCAAAGCTATGTTTTTTGAGATTTGAATTGATTTAATACGAATTCCAAAAATTATAAGGGGATTTAGAGTATTTCACTCCGTTTCTCCTATTTTTAGAAAATAAATAGAAAAAACTTAATTGAATAAAAAATGGAGTCTAAGTTAGGGTCCCAAAAAAAATGAAGATATATAACCCAATATAGGTTCAATAGGTTGTACCGATGAAGTTTCTATGTTCAGGAAGTAATAAAATTACAGTAACAGTGTAAGATATATAACCCAATATAGACATAAATTACTGAAGAAAAATCTTGAACAGACATTCATGCCAGTACAAAAACTATGCAATCTTAAGGATGAGTTCATAAATCATCCCACTTGCCAAAAATTCACAAACTTCTTAATAAATTGGTGGAGGTAATTAACAGTTCAAGAGAAATGCATTGAAGGGAGAGATAATCACAATTATTAGCACATTAATATTCCTTGAAGAAAATAAAGTTTACATACAATTAGAGCAAATAATGAAATTGCATTGCGAAATAAGCAAAGAAAATAAAGTGATACTTGCAAAAGATGGGCAATGGTCTTAATAGTGGCTGTCTTAGTAATCCCAACTTCATAAGTCCGCACAATAAACTTCTCCTTATAATATAGTTAAAGCAACCATGCAATTCCATATTTCAGTTATTGCTATAACTATAAGCACTAGGTTTAAATTATAACACAACCACCATTAATATTATCAAATTCAAACCTAACTGAACTGTACCTGCACAACATTGCCGCCTTCATTTATATTTCAATGCCAGGGAGGGTGTATGAAAAGGAGAAAGTATGAAATCTTGTTCGAAAAATGCCAACAGATTAAAAAACTCGATTATTCAAACAGGTATAGAAGAACATGAATGAAATTTGCACCCTACCACGACGATTTTCCCTTTCGCAATTCCGTCTTCCAATTTCCCCTTTTGTGAATCTGTCTTCCTTAAGTTGAGTTTCTCCAAAAGCCACTAACAAGATGGATGAAATATCTTGTTTAACCTTTGCCATTACATATTTTAACTTTAGGATCCAAACCTATGTTATGAGTAGAGAAACACGATAGAGAGAACTTGACGAAGCAAGGAGCTTTAACTTTAATTCACAGTCATTGACTGTATTGCACTATTAGAAGGAAAATTATTCCAAGTCATTCTATTGATTTTCCATTTCACTTTACAAATTTTTCATGTCTGGACCAAATGGCCAGATCAACAAACATGTAACGGTTTTCTAAACAGAGGGGTTACAATGGGACAAAAGTAGGGAGTGGAGGACTAATTTGGAATTAATTTTGAGCAGGGACATTATAGGGTGGATGTTGCTTTGAATAATTTGGGCCAGGACGGTTGTGGACCTAGTGGGAACAACATGAATTTAGATTTCATCTAAAATGAATTCCTTCATGTTTTAGGTCATGTTCGTGGATATATTAGGTGAAAATTTAATAATTTAAATTTTATATTCATTAATTATATGGCATGCTGTCAAATTTTTTGTTTGTAAATATAAATTATTGAATTTTTATTTAATAATTAATATGAAAAACATGACACATGTATTTTTACTAGAATATAAGAAAATTGCACTCACTTCAAGCGCCCTTGGTATCCTTTTTCAAAGAAATTTGTTCTTTATTAGACTCTTTTAATTATAATTTTGATTAGGTTTTCTTTATCTTCTCATAAAAAAATTATACCTCATGAAAATTTTTGAAGGCGGAAAGCAATTTTTTACAATTAATATTAGTTAAAAATTTAACATCTCTTTTGTTTTAGCTCAGAGTTTAATGAAGTGGTATGTTATACTTTTTTAAGTTAATATATCAATATTATAATTAAGTTATAATATGGAATGTAATATCCACAATTTAAATTTAATGTAAAAAGTTTAAAATTAAATTAAGATAAATTCTTTGATGTAACTTTAAAAGTAGTTAAATCAATGTCATGACTATATAGCACGTTAAAAAAAAGACATAGTAATCACGTATCAAAATATGCTAATTGTATGTTAATCTAAAATTTTTTTTTGTATTTATATTTTAACCTCAATATTTTTAACTTCTTATTTATGAACCTAAAACTCTTTTTTAATTTCTTTTTAATTTACTCCATCTACTTTTCATTTTCTATTCAATCCCATGAAAATATTTGTTTATAAATTTGTTCTAATTTTTTGATTATCCCCAAAGGCACAGTTTATAAGGTTATTAACTCATTGTTATAGTCTCTTTATTTTTTCAATAACTCACTAAATGATAATGTTTTTTTTTTTGTTTTCAAACTAATATTTTTATAAAGGTTATAGTAGAAAAATGGAAAGAATAAATTAAAAATTTAAAAACTATGAGTTACCAATAAAATCTAAAAACTATTAAAATTAATTATAAATATAACAAATTTTTTGATATATATATATATATATATTTTTTTTTTAATGTGTCATTCTCATTCTCATCCGTTTTCAGAGACCATTGTCAACGGATACCTTCCATCCAATGCCAGTAAAGGTAGTAGCAGACATACGCCTACTTCCTAGACACGTGCGTTTAAAACGGATGCTCATTCTGTGTATAAGTAAACTCAGATGTCCACCTTTCAGCCAGTTCTCACTCTCTGGCCCTTGTCTTTCTTATCTATATACTCAATCTTTGCCTCCCTATTCAAAAACCATCAATTGGAACACAACCCATAGTTTTGTTCGAACAAATCCACTCCTTTCTCTCTTAGAAAGATGCAAATCCTTGATCCAGTTAGGGCAAATCCAAGCACAAATGATCCTAACAGGATTGATAGATAATAGCTTTGCTATAAGTCGCCCCATTGCTTTCTGTGCTCTCTCGGAATCACGAAATCTTGACTATTGCACAAAAATTCAGTATGATACACAACATCCAAATGTCTTTTCATAGAATGTGACAATTAGGGGATATTTAGATAGTGGGAACTCTGAAGAAGCTCTTCTGTTGTACAAGAGAATGTTACAATATTGTCTGTTGAGGCCAGATAATCATACTTACCCTTTGTTGCTTAAAGCTTGTTATTGTCCATCTCTTTATTTTTTGGGTCTTGCTCTTCTTGGACGTGTATTGAATTTTGGTTTTGAATTTGATATATTTGTTCACAATGCGTTGATCACTATGCTACTCTCATATGGAGAGTTAGAGACAGCATATGATGTGTTTGATAAAAGCTGTGTAAGAGACCTGGTTACCTGTAATTCTATGATTAGTGGGTGTGTTAAAAGAGGGTAGCAAACGAGGCATTAGATCGTTTTTGGGAAATGGAGGCTGAGAAAGTGAAGCCAAATGAGATTACAATGATTGGGATGGTTTCCTCTTGTTCCCAGTTGCAGGATTTGAATCTTGGCAGAAAATTTCATCAGTACATCAAAGAACATGGGCTTAATTTGACAATTCCACTGAAAAATGCACTTATTGATATGTATGTGAAGTGTGGAGACCTTATGGTAGCACGAGCTTTATTTGATAACATGGCACAGAAGACCCTTGTTTCATGGACTACAATGGTTTTGGGATATGCCAGATTTGGTTTTCTGGATACTGCTAGGGGACTTTTATATGAAATTCCAGAAAAGAATGTTGTGCCAATTATTCCATGGAATGCAATAATTGGTGGTTGTGTTGAAGCCAAGCACAGTAAAGAGGCCTTGGCTCTATTCCATGAAATGCAAGTTAGTAATATAATACCTGATGAAGTAACCATGGTTAATTGCTTGTCAGCATGCTCACAACTGGGAGCGCTTGATGTTGGAATATGGCTTTTTCATTATATAAAAAGACAATTTTTCTTTTGGTGTTGCCTTGGGAATTGCACTTGTTGACACTTATGACAAGTGTGGAAATATTGCAAAGGCTCTCCAGGTTTTCCAAGAGATGCCACTAAGAAATTGTTTGACTTGGACTGCCATTATATGTGGTTTAGCACTTCATGGGAGTGCTCATGATGCCATGTCCTATTTCTCAGAAATGATTTGTAGTGGTTTTTTGCCTGATGTGATCACCTTTCTTGGAATTTTATCAGCTTGTTGTCATGGTGGTCTGGTTGAAGAAGGCCATAAATAATTTAACCAAATGAACTCCAAATTCAAAATTTCCCCTAAGCTTAAAGATTACTCGTGCATGGTGAACCTTTTAGGAAGGGCTGGTCATTTGGAGGAAGCAGAATAGCTTATTAAAAATATGCCCATGGCTGCAGATGCTACTATTTGGGGTGCTTTATTCTTTGCTTGTCGTGTTCATGGCAATGTTTTAATTGGAGAGAGGGTGGTTTTGAAGCTTCTTGAGTTGGATCCTCAGCTTAGTGGAAGCTATGTTTTGCATGCTAACATGTATGGAGAAGCAAGAATGTGGATGGAGGTAAGGCATGTGAGGAAACTAATGAAAGAGAGAGGAGTGGAGAAGACTCCTGGTTGTAGCTCAATTGAGGTCAATGGCATTGTACATGAGTTTGTAGTGAGGGATGCATCACATCTACTATTTGAACAGATTTGTGAATGCTTGGTTTCATTAACAAAACAAATAGAGCTTCTTGATTTTAGACCTGATTTTCCTGCCTTTAGAGATAATCATTCTTCCTAAACTTATCAGATTGTAGTTTTTTATAATTTATCTATCTACTTTTCATTTGAGAGTCTGGACCTGTCTTCAGTCTATCTGGAGCTTTATATGATTAAATGTGTCTGTCTGTAACTAACATAATGCCCCATCCCTCCAATTCTGTGTCCATTTTCTTAATTATCTGGGCAAATGTTGTACTTATCCTCTTCGCCTGTATGGATTTTGTTATGGTGCAGAGTTCAGATGAAGACTTCACTTTATTTCCCCCTGAAGCAGTGTTATGTCAATACACCTGCCAGGCTGCCATGATCTTAAATCATGTGAAATTTGTTGTACATTGCAAGGATGTGGTCAGTCAGATCAATTTATTTGCAGTGCATTGGGTTTACTTTCTCCCACTGTCGCAAAATTGCATAGGGATAATTTCCCTTCTTGATTTTCTCTTAGCGCTGGCAATTCCTTTTGAGCCCTTCTGTTCAGCTTGTATGGCTTCGGCTTTGATGAAGACTGATTATCATAACCTACACTAAAAATGTGGAGAGAATCCATGCTCAATGGTAGGAGTGGTGGAGATTATTAATTGGTATGCTGGATCAGAAGTTGATTTCTGAACAAACTGTTTTTCTTTTCACATGCTTTTGCTTTTAGTTTTTCTCCTTGCTGTCTCTTCTGCATTTTATGATGCTCAAGTTTATTACTTTGTGACCTCCAACCGTGTTTGGATTGGTTACCATTAGAAAGCTATAAGAAGGCCAATGGTGTTAATAAAATGTTTTGTTCTTCTTAAATAGTTCTTGTCATGGAGTTTTGGTACCCCTAACAATGTTTACCCCAGCAGCATCCAGAATGTGTTAGGGAGCCTGTGTTGATAAAGAAGTAATAGTGTCCTGTCATATCTTAGTACTGTTCCAGAAATGGGAACGAAAAAGATAATCTTGACCCAATAGACAAAATGCATACAATGTGGCCCATGAACTTTAATGTTGTAAATCATTGACTCTTGTTGACTTGTTTCTGTTTGTTGATCTGATATCAGATTCTTGTTTTAGGACAATTTATATTCTTAATTTATTTGTTTTTTTAATTTTTATATTTTATTTTTGACTGCTGCTAGATATTTCCCATGATAAATTAAAATTTTAATTATTCTTTCTTGGGCTCAGATCTAAGGAGTAAGGGGAGATCTAGCTGCGTGAAATTTGCTATTCAACATGTACAAGGGCAATCCAGAACTGGAGTCAATAAGTTCTTTATAAATCACTACAAAAGCAAACAACAATGAAATGGTAAGGTACCTAAAATATAGTTTTGCTGTCACTCTTACTACTTTTACCGGTGAATTACTTCGAATCATTGAGTTTTGTTAACAGCTATTTGTAATGCAAGGTTTCAAAAAAGATGCCTTCTAGAACTGCCCAAATTCGTCTTGTGAGCTCGCATGAGGAGGTTTATGAACCTTGCGATGATTCTTTTGCATTGGTCGATGCTCTTCTAGCTGACCACAGTAACCTGTTTAAGCATTGTCCTATGTTGTGTATGGAGATAGGTTGTGGTAGTGGATATGTTATTACTTCCCTAGCTCTTATGCTTGGGCAGGATGGTCTTGGTGTCAACTATATTGCGACTGACATCAACCCGCATGCAGTAAGGGTGACCCGGGAGACACTAAATGCACATGGGGTTGATGCTGAGTTGATAGTCACAGATATTGCATCAGGACTAGAGAAGCGTCTAGCGGGATTGGTTGATGTTATGGTTGTGAACCCTCCATATGTGCCTACCCCTGAAGATGAAGTGGGTGCTGATGGTATTACTGCTTCTTGGGCTGGTGGGGAGAATGGCCGGAGTGTTATTGATAGGATACTGCCTGTTGCAGATCATCTTTTGTCAGAAAAGGGATGGCTATACATGGTCACACTCACAGCAAACAATCCCGCTGAGATATGCCTACGAATGAGGGAGAAGGGATATGCGTCTAGGATTGTCTTTCAAAGATCAACAGAGGAAGAAAGTCTCCATATAATCAAGTTCTGGCGGGATTTTGATACTGAAGTAGGTGAGAATGAAAAGGTAATGACAGACAAATCTGTTCCTGCAAGGTTCTTGGAGTATTTGCTAACGCAATTTCCTCTCTTTTCATTCTGGAGAAGCAGTGATAGTGACAAAGTGTGATTATTGACATGGTAAGAATTATTAATATGTCCCGAATAACTATGTATTCTTTTTAATTTTTTTTATTGCTTTATGTCTTTTTGAGGTATACATGGATAGCTGATGTGGCACATTATAGGGGACGTAACGTAAGAAAATTTTGCTTTTGCTATCTTTTGTGTCAAAACTTCTAGTTAAATATGATCCAAGGCTTTAATTTAACAATGTGATTTGCTTAGTATCATGTCTTAATTTAACGATGCGATATTTATCTGCATTTACTACTGCTTTATTGATTGTCCTTTTTCCAGCAGCTAAATATCTCTGTTGCTCATTTATTTAAACAATTTACTTTTGCTTTATTTAATTACTTTTTACTTTCTCTATCTCAGATTGAAAGTTCTGTACGAGACATTATAGAAGTTGATATCTTTTCAATCTCTATGGTGTTTGGGATAACTCTCAGAGATGATTTGCCATAAAACCCTGCAGCAAACATAATAAGAACAAATATCATCTTAAGGATAGTGTGCTAAACACAAATTTCTAAGCACAATTTTAATCTTCCATATTTTATTTTAATTATTTTATCTAACAATCTTAAGGTAATATTTGTAATACCAGAAGTTTGATTCCCAAATCAAACTGCGCTTATAAACACCACATCCCTAATCACTTAATTATTTAATTAATGGATACGCCAATTAATTAATAATTAAGAAAATAGGAAAATTAAAAATGTCAAAATTTTAAATGATATTTTCAATTGGAAGACAATTTGGAATTAAAAATAAAGAATGAGATAATTAAATAAACTCAAAATTCAAAAAAATAAAATTAGCTAATTAAAATAATAATAAAGAAATATAAAAATACAAAATATATTACAAAACAAAAATCAAAAATCAAAAAATCAAAATATAAAAATTAATTAACAATAATAGTAATAATAATAATAAAAAAAAAGGGTAATAAAGCTACCAACACGTGAAAACCTATAGGAAAAACTGAAAAAAAAAAAAAAAGAAGAAGGCAAAAAGCAAATAGAGAGAAGAAAGCTGAAAAGAGAAAAGGGAAGGCAGATTGTAGGAGGAGCTAGGAGAGAAGCACGTGAAAGAGCAACTATGGAAGCTTGTCTGAGAACTGAGTGGGCTGTTGAAAAAGCTGGTGCTGAAGCACAGGAAGGAAAGAAAAGGAGCTGTAGTACAAAGGGCACAAGCTGAAGCATGTGAGAGGAGGATGGGTAGACCAAGGATGTGGTGCTGGTAAAGAAAGGGGATCACAGAGAGAGCTGGGAGGATGAATCGAGAAAAACACGAGAAGGAGCTAAAGCTGGAAACGAAAAAGAGAATGAGCTGAACCTGGAAGACAAACCGAGAAAAACGCAAGAAGGAGCTAAAGCTGGAAACTAAAAAGAGAATGAGCTGAACCTAAAAGATGGAGGACCGAGAAAAACACAAGAAGGAGCTAAAGCTGGAAACGAAAAAGAGAATGAGCTAAACCGAGAAAAATACGAGAAGGAGCTAAAGCTGGAAACGAAAAAGAGAATGAGCTGAACCTGGAAGACAAACCGAGAAGGAGCTAAAGCTGGAAACAAAAAAGAGAACAAGCTGAACCTGGAAGACAAACCAAGAAAGAGCTAAAACTGGAAATGAAAAAGAGAATGAGCTAAACCTGGAAGACAAACCGAGAAGGAGCTAAAGCTGGAAACGAAAAAGAGAACAAGCTGAACCTGGAAGACAAACTGAGAAGGAGCTAAAGCTGGAAACGAAAAAGAGAATGAGCTGAACTTGGAAGACAAACCGAGAAGGAGCTAAAGCTGGAAGACAAAAGAGAAGGAAATTACCAACGAGAGGAAGAAAAAGCAGTGGCTTATAGAATTTTCGACAATGTAGCCAAGCCAAAAAATAAGTATATTGATGAGGAGGATCTGTTGAGAGGGGGGAATAAAGAGGAAACTGATGAATATGAGAGGAAGAGAGCTCGAGAAAATGCAACAGAAAGAGGAGAGAGAGAGAGGTGCTGAAGAGGGGGAGAATGACGAGTTGTGTAGAAGAACCACAGACCGAAAAAGCTGCTAAGGAAGAGGCTCCACGAACACATCAAGCCATCACTCTATTCACCTCTGTTTGAACAATCTGAAACAGAGGAAGGGGAGCTTCAATCTATACTTATGGTTGCAAAAAAGCGGCAGGTTGACAAGACCAAAAAAGAAAGAAAGCAAATTCCTAGTTCTAATGCCAAAGCAGATAAACCATCTCCAGTGAAGATGCCTAAGCTCGCTGCCTCAAATCTTTCAAACCCTCCAAAGAACAGAGGCTCTGGGAAACTCACGAAATCCATTAAAAGGAGTAAAACAGCTCTGGTTGGTAAAGAGAAGAAGAATCTGGTTACTAGCCGAGAACGTCGATGGCAGGCCAAGGAGCTGACAGAAGCTTTGCAGGGTCTCATGTGTTTTCTTGCGTTCTTCAAACATGTGTTAAGCATTGTTCAGAAGCTGAAAGAGATGCAGTATTTGAAAAGCTTCGACTGCATTTTCTAACTCTGTCATACAATACATATATGGTTCACTTAGTAAAGAAGAAGCTGGAACTCATTTTTGGGGTTGAATGCATTGTACAATAACGAAAATGGGCAATAGATGGATGGAACAATGAGAACCGATTCCACCTCGTGAGGCAGCTCGGGGAAGGGGCACATTTTGGGAGAGACAAAGGATGTTTAGAGCGAGAGAATTAAACGACATTCTAAAGAGAGAAAGAGTGTTCTTGGCACCACCGAAGAGAAAGAAAGGAGAAAAGGAGGGCCACCGTAGAAGCTTCGGAGAAAGAGAACTGCTGGTGGAGCGAGGGGCTGAGACGAAACCAGGTGAGCTATCATGTGTTGCATGCATTGTTTTCGTTCCACGTCTAGGGATTAGATTTTCATTTTCGGTCATTCTATTTTTCTTTTTCTTTTTTCTATTTTTGTTTCTTTTCTTTTAATGATTATTATTATTATTATTATTTTATCTTCCTTTTATAGAAATGTGAGACTAATCTTAATTCTACAAGTAAGGTTCTAAGAAAATAATCGGGTGAAAATATGGTTCTCCTCGAGTGCTTGGAGTTGTGCGAGGTTTCGATCTCCATAGACCCCGAAATTTAATACATACTTGTTTTAAAATAATAATGACAATAATAATAATAATGAGAAAGATAAATACTTTAATGAAATATTTTCCATTATTTACGAAATTATCGTGTGAAAATATTGTTCTCTTCATGTGCATAAGATCATGTGAGATTTTAATCTCCTTAGATTCCTAAAATTAGTACATATTTGCTTTAAAAATAATAATAATGCAAAGATAAATACTTTAATGAAATATTTTTCATTATTTATGAAATTATCGTATGAGAATATTGTTCTCCTCGAATGCTTGGGGTCGTGTGAAATTTTTATCTCCTTAGACCCCGAAATTTAATACATACTTGCTTAAAATGATAATGACAAAAATAATATTAATGCAAAAATAAATGCCTTAATTAAATATTTTCTATTACTTTCGAAGTCATCGTGTGAGAATATTATTCTCCTCGAATGCTTGGGGTTGTGTGAGATTTGGATCTCCTTAGACCCCGAAATTTAATACATACTTGTTTAAATAAGAATAACAATACAAATAATAATAATAATAATAAATACTTTAATTAAATATTTTCTATTATTTACTAAATCATCGTGTGGGAATATTATTCTCCTCAAGAGCTTGGGGTCGTGTGAGATTTTAATTTTCATATACCCCAAAAATTAGTACATACTTATTTTAAGATAATAATGATGATAAATAAATAAATAATAATAATGCAAAGATGAATATTTTAATTAAATTATTTACAAAATAAATAAGTTAAGGTTTTATAAAATTTAATTAATTAAAGAATGCTATGTGGGACTTAGGTCTCCATAGGCTTTAGGGAATTGATCTTATTAAAAATAAGACTAAAAAAAATTCTGATTTCAAAATCCAAAAAATACATAAATTCAAAAATCTGAAAAATGATTTTATTTTCATCCTAATTTCAACAATAAATTCCAATTTTGATTAAATAAATTTAAAAAGTAATAATAAATAAATTCAAAAATTCAAAAATATTCCTTTCATTATAATAACACATTAATTTTAAAAATATAAACTCCTAAAAATCCTAAAAATTTTATCCCATAATCATTTTATTTAAATTTCAAAATGAAGATTAAAATTCCAAAAATAAACAAAAAAATTAAAAAGAGAGAAAATGAAAAGATCATGAGAGCTAGATTAATCAGGTTGTCGTACATTAAAACACACAAACCAAATCCCAATTCCATTTTGTTTACGAAGATCTATTTAATTTAAACCCTCATATTCTCATCACAAAATTTACAAATAATCAACCAATAGACATGCCTTTGTGGTTGAACTACGTGGACTTTGATCCTAATCACAGGGTACTTAGGTCCTAGGTTTTCATCTTAGGTCAAGTCCACCCTTTGTAAATATCCATATGTTTGCCTTCATTCTTGTTGTTTTGTCTCCTCTGTTTAATAGGCTTGCGTGTCGATAAAAGGATAATTGAGGTAAATTTAAAAGTCATATTCTATTTCAGCTGACTGGTTTAAGGTAACCGTCCTCATGAACAGGTGTTGTAGGGTGCCTAACACCTTCCCCACAATCAAATAGACTCCCAAACTCATCTCTGTTTTCGCAGACCATCTTGCCTTTTCTCTTTGTTTTAAATTGGTTTTCCAAAGTTTTCCATTAAAAATTTTGGTGGTGACTCTAAATAAATTGATTTTCAATATTCATTTTGGGAATCAATTTAAACTACTTTTATTTTATTCCGCCAAAAGGTCGGTTACGACAGCGCCATTTGTAGAAAATTAGAAAATGAAACGTATTCTCATACTCTCTAGTGATCACATAAATTACCAACTTCTCCATTCCTGCTAAATGCTCGTGTCCTACCTCCGTCCATACATACTATGGATTTATAATTGACTGTTTAGAAAATTGAATTTGTGTGTATAAAGGAAGAAGTATCTATGGATTCAAATTGTATTTTGAGTGTTAGATATTATCTTGAATTCAAAATATAAGACATAATGGGAATTGTCCATGAAGTTGTTAAAAAGTTATCAAATTTTAATAACTTAGTTTTAAGAGATAAGGACCCCTTATAGTATTTCACACAAATAAATCACATAATGGATAATTAATTGTTCAATTGGTTTTATTTATTTATTGGATTCTTGTGGTGTGTACAATTTAAATTGTACTAAAAGTAAATATGTTCCATATATAATTTATAAACTACAAGACTAAAATTTAATATCCAAGTACTCTTATTAGGAGTTACAGATTGTTCTAAAATATATTGAAATAAATATGAATCTTGCATTGAAATTTAAAAACTCTCTTATATTTGGTTTGATATAATTTTAACTAGTTTGATTACTAGTATATATAAAAGATGGAGTCTACATCTTATTTAGTGTTTATCCATATTTAAAGGATAATTTTTAAACCTAGATACATGGACAATGAGTTAGTGATATATAAAACAATTGACAAAGAGAAAAATGGTTAATGAATAAGAAAATAATTGTGGCCATAATAAAAGCTAATTGTTTCTTTGCACTATGTGTATGAAGCAGTATCTGTCAAATGTATTGTGGATTTTAACAAACATTGAGACATAATAGTTTGAAATATATATTTGTGTGCGATAATGTAATCAAAATTCAACATCTCAAATAAATAAATAAAAATTGGTAGATGTGATATTAAACTCGCAAAAGAAATTGTAAGGGATTTAAATGGAATGAGATTGAAGCCCCTCAAACAAAGTCACCAATAATGGAAACCCAACCTTTAACTATATCAAATCTATTTTAAAGGTTCAATAGGTAAGAACAAGTTACTGATAAGTAATTGAGTGCATGAGAAAATATTTAGTCATTCCAAGTTGAGTGCACATAAAAAGAACTTAAACGTTTAGGGTGAGTTAAACTCTTAGATGGATTATGTGAACATGAGTGGTACCACTTCTAACAAAAAGTTGGGGTTGATTCTTGAAAATGTTTATGAAAATCTCAGGATGAAGCACATGTCCATATAAGTGTTACATATTAGTTTTCCATTTTCTTCTCTACACAAAAATTAAAAACATCAACCTAATGGAATCAGCTTTCTACCCCTTTTATGGACTACATGTTTTGTATACATCTCAATTATTTATTATCAATTTTTAAAATAATTTATTTTTCTTATAAATATTAATTTATTTTGCTCTACATTTTAATATTTTTTTATTATTTCTTTATGCAAATTTTTTGGTTGGGGTAATAAAATTTTAATTCATTATTATTATTATTTAGTCTATGCATACATTTTCACACAAGCACAAAGACTTGAATAATTTTGTTTCTTCATTTTATCTTTGTTTTTATTTTCAGTCTTATGTTTTTGTCATGTGAATTCTTATAATAAATATTAATAACGACAAAAATACTATTTTTAGAAAAATAGATTAATAGAAAAGGGAGAAAATTAAGAGAGCAAGAAAGATAGATTAATTTGGTTTTACAAATTAAAGTTTACACTTTAGCATTGGAAATTAGATGGCAAAAGGTATTTGATTGAGTTTAGGTGGCATTGGTTTTCTTTCCTTTTACAAATTATATGTGCTTTGATCACTATTTTTGGGTACTTTTTGCTCAAGGTCATTTTTTTAGGTCAAACACACTCTTGTAAATATTTTTGTTTTCTTTTTAGAAATTATATTATATTTATTTGTAATTATTTCATGTGAATTATTTCATTCTATTTATGTAATTTTTTTTCCATGTAAATATTCAATTCATGTGTTACTTTCTTTTATTTTATTCCTTTATGTATATGTGTATTCATACAAAGAAAAATAAAAATTTTAAAAGCAATATTTTCAATAAAATAAATGAATTGGAAAGATTTAAAATTAAAAGAAGAGAGATTAACTTGATTTTGCATATTAAAATGCATCAACCAATTATTTTTTTTTTGAAATTACTATACTATTTTCTTCTCTTCCCAAAAATAAAAAACACTAACCTAATAGTGACCTTAATTTTCTACATGTTTATAAACTACGTGAACTTTGATCCTATTTTAGAGTATGTATGCCCTAGGTTTCTTTCTTGGGTCAAGCCTAACCTTGTACATATTTTATTTTTCCTTTTAGTAATTACATTATTTTTCTTTATTTTGCTTCCTCGTCATATTTTTAACTCCATTCATTAATCCTCACACATGCACATGGACTTGAATGGTTTTATTTTCTCAATTTATCATTGATTTTGTTTTTAATCTTATTTTCTTGTCATATGCAATCTTATGAAGAAAAAAGAGATTAACTAGATTTTACAAATTAAAATTTACACTTTTAGCATAGGAAACTAACTTAGAGAGGTATAAGAATGAGTTTATATGGCATAAGTTTTCTACTCTTTTATGTACCATGGGGCTTTGATCTCTAATTTTGGATACGTGTCACTTTCTTAAGTCAATCCTATTTGTATAAATATTTTACATTTTCATTTTAGTAATTACATTATTTTTCTATATAAATATTTCAAGTCAATTATTTAGTTCTAATTTTGTAAATATTTCCATTTCGTTGAAAATTTTGATTTCTTTTGCTCTATACTATTATTTTTATTGTTATTATTTCTTGTTTCATTTCGTAAATATTTTATTTATTACCCTTTTGAAATTTTTTTTTTATGTTATACTTTGTTTTATTTTATTCCATTATGTATATGTGTATTCATATGAAGAAAAATAAAAAATTTAAAAACACAAATTTTTTTTAAAAATATAAATAAATTGAAAATTAAGAAAATTAGGAGAGAAGGGATTAACATGGTTTTATAAATTAAAACAAATTATCTATTATTTTATTGTTAAATTACTTTTAGGGGATAGAGATCCTAGGACACCTTAATTCAAACCCAATTTTGTAAGAATATTAATTTTTTTTCTTTTAGTAATTAAATTATTTTTCTTTGTAAACATTCCATCTCAATCATTTATTCTTAACTTTGTAAATATTTCCTCTTTCTTCTAAATATTAATTTATTTCCCACTATAATAATAACAATACATTTGATTTCATAAATATTTTATTTTTATTCTTTTGTAAATATTTTTTAATATATTACTTTCTTATATTTTGTTCCTTTATGCATATGTTACTTCCTTGCTATGGCGAGTGCGCCTAGTGGTAGTGAAGATTGAGATTGGTCCTCTCCTCTTCCGAAGTGTCGAGACTCTTTCTTTCTTCAAACAAAGTTGTTTAATGTGTATCAAACTAGGATTTCCAATTTTTTCTTTGATGTCTCACTTTGTAAAAAATAAAAAAAATAAAAAAAAAACTTCTCATATACTAAGGATACACTTCTGAAAAAATGTACATCCAAATACTATGTTTTGTTAATTAAACTAATCCCTTAAAAAAATTACATGATTGGCTATGCGTTTTTCAAAAAAGATGCTGCATCATAAAAGGTTTATATAAAACAAGATATTATAAATAATAAAAAAAGAGAGAAAAAGCAATAACGTGAAATTTCGAAATTTCTTTTTCAATTCACTAGCCTACATGATAGTTGTTCTTTGATTAATTAAAATTTAATTCAAAATCTCAAATACCTAATAATTAAAATTAATACTAAAATAATTAATTTTAGTCCAACTTTTGTAAGAGATTTGACATCATAATAATAAAGACTTAGATTTAAGGACAAATCATTTTGAACCCAGGGAGAATGATGAGTCTTAAGTTGAATAACAGACTGACCTAAGCTAAAGAGTTCCATCTCGGCTGATTGCACGTTTTATGGCCAAGAAAATTCAGGTCATGGTTGTCCAGCAACTCAAAATGGAATTAAACCATTTGGGATCCAAGCCTAACTTCTATATAGAGCCCGAGTTCAAGTAGGGCAATTTAATCATATGCTATAATGAATAAACTATGAAAAGTCAATTATGTATATGATGAAAGTTGAAATAAGTATTGGTTAAAGACTAAGTTAGGTGAGCTATATTTCTTTGAAAGTCTAAGTTAGATAAGTTAGGTGAGTTACATTAGATGAAAAGTCTATATTAGGTGTATTTCTATTCATATTTTTCCAAATTAGGTGAGAATTAAATGAATCTTAGACTTATGTCATGAGGGTTGTTTTTTGCTATAAATACAGAAGTTATCAATGAGAAATGCAATCTTGAATGCTCTGAAAATTGGCTTAGCCTCCTATATGCTAATTTCTCATCTAAGTTCTTCTAAACTTAGTGGCGAAATTATCTTTGATTCTTATCACTCTCCCTCTTTTATTCTAGAGTGTAACAAATCAAATTTAGTATTCTTGAGTGTAGCATGCAAACTTATCACTCGAGATTGCTAGTTGTTCCATCTTTTCTTTTTCATTTATTTGTATTTTGGGATTGATCGATTTGAACTTCCTTAAAGCACATTAATTAGTTACTTTACAAAAAATAAATTCATAGATTTGATAACTAACAATCTATTACATATAAGTAAAGTAGGCTCCCTATAACTTGAGAGTTCCATTTAACTGATGATTTGCTCATCAAACCATCAACTTCTCATGTGTTAAATTTTCACCTTTCTCATACACATATCAAGAATTTTTTAAAATGCATAAATTTTTCGTTGCCAATGAGAAAAATATTGAAATAATTAATTTGCATAAATTCTTCATAGTCAATGAGAAAAATAATAAAGTAATTAATTAATAAATTAATTAGCTGCCTTTTTTAATTGAGTATTTTTCAAAATCTAAATTTTTTTGGAATTAACTAGAAAATTAATATATTATTTAAAATTCTTTGAAATAAATGAGAAAATTAATAAATAAATTAATTACTTCTTAAATCCTTATAATTTTGCCCAGTTAACACATGATAAGTATATGGTTAACCAATACTAACACAAAAAATTATACAGTATCTTGCAATAATCATATACATGGTGTTAGATAATTGGAAAAAAATATAAATGTCATATTTTAATTGGATAACACTATTATGAAAATATAAGAAACAACATATAAATTTTCAAATTTTAAAGGGGTTATTGGTGATGTGATTAAAAAATTGTAATAAATTAAATATTAGTGGTGATAATGAAATACAATAAAAAAGATGAATTATGCATAGAATGAAATGTTTGAGTCTTAATTTAGATCTTAATAGGATGGGCTTTCTACTCTAATACTACGATAAAAATAACTAATGATCCATATATTCTGTCGCAAAAGCATTCACTGTAAGTGTTATATTGAATTTTTAATATATTTTAGGAATGATTTTTTAATATAAAATGGGACTATCATTGTCTTTTTAAGATAAAAAGAGATGAAAGCGAACGGAGGTAAAGCTATATGAGATGAAAATTGACAGGTAAGAGATTTCTCTTTTTTTGTTTTGTTTTGTTTTTTTTTTAAATTCATTTGCTTAAATTATGTTGGGAATTTATAGCCATTAAATTGCTCAATCTATTCGGCAAAAAGCGATTTTGGATGTAACCTAGGATGATTTTAAAATGTAGCATTTTTTAATTCTATTTATATTCTTAGCAATTTTTTATCATATATATATATATATATATATTAATTCTTGATCACAATATAAAACCAAAATAAGATGTTTCTTAATCTTATAACAACCTAATCAACTATCTTATGAAGGAAAAATTACAAGAATATATACCAGCAATATAAAATTAACTATTTTGTCCAAAAAGAATTAAACGATATTAAAATTGAATATTGTCATAACCGACCTTTTAACGAAATAGATAAAAATGTTTAAATTGATTCCCACAAACGAATATTGAAAATCAATTTATTTGGAGTCGTTACCAATTTTTAATGGAAAACTTTGAAAAACCAATTTAAAACAAAAAGAAAAGGCAAAATGGTTTGCGAAAACAGAGATGAGTTCGGGAGTTTGTTTGAGTGTGGGAAAAATGTTAGGCACCCCATAACACCCGTCCATGAGGACGGTTACCTTAAACTAGTCAATTGAAATAGAATATGGTCTTAAATTTATCTCAATTACCTTTTATTGACATGCATGCCCGTTAAACATAGATGACAAAAACGACAATAGTAGAAACAAACAGATAAATATTTATAAAAGGTGGACTTGACATAGGATGAAAGTCTAGGGCCTACGTACCCTACGGTAGGGATCAAAGTCCACGTAGTTCGACCAAAATGGTAGATCTATTGGTAAGAAAATTTTAATTTTTGCGATGAGGATAAGAGAGTTCGAATTAAATAGATTTTCGTAAACAAAACGGGATTGAAATTTGATTTGTGTGTTTCAATTTATAACAACCTGATGAATCTGGCTCTCTTAACCTCTTCATTTTCCTTTTTTTAATTTTCGTTTATTTTTGGAATTTTAATCTTTATTTTGAAATTTAATTGAAAATATTATGGGATAAGATTTTTAAGATTTTTGGGAGTTTATATTTTTGGAATTAAAATGTAATTATAATGAAAGGAATATTTTTGAATTTTTGAATTTATTTATTTTTTTGGATTTTCAAAATTTGGAATTCACCTTTGAAATTAGGATGAAAATAAAATCATTTTTCTGATTTTTTTGTATTTATGTATTTTTTGGATTTTTTTAATTTATTTTTAGATTTTTTTTTAAATTAGGATTTATTGTTGAAATTAGAACAAAATTATAACGGAAAGCCATTTTTTGGAATTTTTTAATTTATATATTTTTTGGATTTTTAGATTTTTCTAATTTTTGTAGGTGAGATTATGATTAACAAGACTTTTAGTAATTTCTATATATATATATATATATATATATCATTTTTTTGTTAGAATTTATTCTAAACTTTAAACTATAATGGCAAAATATTTCTATGATTTTTGAATTTATGATTTTCATACATATATGTTTTTTTAAAAAATTAGAATTTATTTGAAACTTAAAGTAAAACTAAAATGAAGAATATTCTTAGGATTTTATTTTCACATTTTTTTTATGATTTTGAAATTAGAATTCTTTTAATCTTATTTTTAATAAGATCAAATCCCTAAAGCCTATGGAAACCCAAGTCCCACATGGCATTAATTAAATTTTACAAAACATCAGCTTAATCATTTTTATAAATAATAGAAAATGCTTTGTTAAGATATTTATTTTTGCATTATTATTATTGTTATCATCATTTCTAAAACAAGTATGTATTAAATTTCGGGGTTTGTGGAGATTAAAATCTCACACGGCCCCAAGCATCCGAGGAGAACAATATTCTCACATGATGATTTCATAAATAGTAGAAAATATTTAATTAAAGTATTTATTTTTGCATTATTATTATTTTTGCGATTATTACTTTTAAAACAAGAATGCATTAAATTTCGAGGTTTATGGAGATTAAAATCTCACACAACCCCCAAACATTCGAGAAGAAAAATATTCTCACACGATAATTTCATAGATAATAAAAAATATTTAATTAAAATATTTATTTTTGAATTATTATTATTATTATTATTGTCATTATTATTTTAAAACAAGTATGGGTTAAATTTCGGGGTTTATGGAGATTAAAATCTCACACAACCCCCAAACATTCAAGAAGAAAAATATTCTCACACGATAATTTCATAAATAATAGAAAATATTTATTTTTGCATTATTATTATTATTATTGTGAACAAATATGTACTAATTTTCAGGATCTAAGGAGATTAAGATCTCACATAATCTCAAGCACTTAAGGAAGACAATATTCTCACGCAATGATGACACGACTTTATTTTTCATACATTTTTATGAATTCTAAAATTGGAATTGTTGAAGCCTTATTTTTAACAAAATCAATTCCCTTAAATCTAGGGACCCTAGTCTCATACGACACTTTAATTTTTATAAAACACCTATTTAATCATTTAGTAATAATAGAAAATATTTAATTAAAATATCTATTTTTGCATTATTATCATTTATTTATTTTTTAACAGGTATGTATTAATTTTTGGGATCTATTGAGATTAAAGATCTCACATGATAACAACAAAATGCATATCGGAATTATTTACTTAGGTTGCCTATGGAAGTGTTAAACCTCACATGACAATATTGGAATGAAGAAGCCTATGGAAGCATTGGACCTCACATGGCGTCATCAATAAAACCACGCATTAGTTTTTGTGTGTATGAGTATTTAATCAAACATGCACAAACGTTCGTGTATATTGGTGCTCAGTTAAGTGTTTATCATGGCATACTATTTACAACCAAGCATAAAATATATATATATATATATATATTAAATAAAAAAATATTTCAGAACTTGATCTTACCAAAAGCTCGACCTTATTAGCTTCATACTCCTTTCCCTATATTATTCCTGGCTTTTAGCTTTAGAGTAACTAGGCCCCAACCTTCAAGCTTTCCAACCATCACATTCTCAACTCCATTTAGATGTCAGAATAGATAAATAAACCATACCACTTTGGCCAAATTTTGAATAATAAAAGAACTAAACAAACAAATGGGGAATAATGTGTAGAAACTTGGTACCAAAGTATAGGACCTGAATGAACATGTGTTAACTCTGATTTATTAGGACAAAAGAAAACACATGCAGTCAATAAACATGTAAAAATGGTGGCATAACCATTTCAAAAGTCTTGGTAGCCAAGGATATGGACAAGGTAACAAAACAAATAAATACATACCACTAATTACGTTAAAATTTGTGTCCATTATTCACAAGGGAACTGCAAAAAAATTTATGAACACTATGGCATCAATGACACGAGGGATATACAACAACTTACAATGTGAATTTCTAACAGAAAAATGGAGATAACATGCATCAAAATGCTTTAACAAAGTAGACAACACATTACAGATAGTTTTTATGCTAAATAAGCAATGGACCGTAACAAGTATATTGCAAAAGGAGCTCTACTTTACATATGAAATAAGGAAGATTTCAACCGAAAAAAAATGAATAGAAATGAAACCAAAATTATTTAACAAAACTGAACGGTACTTTAGCATAAGACCATAAACTGCAAATGAATAAACTTCCATGTTATTAGTGTTGTTTCTGTCAACAACCAGAGATTATGCAGTAGCAACACCACTAATTTGAGCAGAAACAAAATACAAATCAGTGTGATCAGTGTAGAAATAGGACTTAAATCAGTGCAGAAACGCGGCCCAAACCAGTGCAGAAATGTGGCTCAAACCATTGTAGAAATACAGCTCGAATTAGTGCAAACATACAGCTCAAATCAATGCAGAAATACAGCAGAAACCAGCATAGAAACACAGCAGAAACCAGCGTAGAAATGTAGCAGAAACCAATGCAGAAATGCAGTAGCATAACGCAACGAAATATTATACAGTTGCAACACCACTAATTTGAGCAGAAACAGAATACAAATCAGTGTGATCAGTGCAGAAATAGGACTTAAATCAGTGCAGAAACACGGCCCAAACCAGTGCAGAAATGTGGCTCGAACCATTGCAGAAATACAACTTGAATTAGTGCAAACATATAGCTCAAATCAATGCAGAAATACAGCAGAAACTAGTGCAGAAATGTAGTAGAAACCAACGCGGAAATGCAGTAGCATAACGCATCGAAATATTATGTAGTAGCAACACTACTAATTTGAGCAGAAACAGAATACAAATCAGTGTAATCAGTGCAGAAATAGGGCTTAAATCAGCGCAAAAACACGGCCCAAACCAGTGCAAAATTGTGGCTGGAACCATTACAGAAATACAGCTCGAATCAGTGCAAACATTTAACTCATATCAATGCAGAAATACAGCAGAAACCAGCACAGAAACACAGCAGCAACCAGCGCAGAAATGCTTTCATTCTTATCTTCTCCTCTCATCTGTTCATTCTTCTCCATTTTCTTCTGCCCCCGCCACCTACACCACTTTCAGGACCTCATCGGTGCCCCCTCACTCTCACCAGATTTCGGCCACACCAAAACCCATCAACTTCACGCCCCCCGTCTCTGTTTTTGGTCCTTCAGAATAGGGTCATTTCGTTTCTGCTTTGTTCGCTTCTTTCCAGTTTCTATCTTATCCCTTCGAACTCACCTTCCTCACTGCAGAAGAGAAACTCCCATTATCTTTCCATCTCTTTCTCTCTTTTCTCCTCACTCAGTCCCTCTTCTTCTCTACTACTTCATACGCATATCTTTCCTTCCCCATAGCTTCTTCTCTCTCTCCTTTTTTTTTTCCTTCCTTTTCGCCTTGTTTTCTCCTTTCTCTGAACCGTCCTCCCTCTGCCCAAGCTCCTTGCTTTTTCTTTTCAGCTTTTTTCAGCTTTTTCCTACAGGTTTTCACATGCTAGTAGCTTTATCACCTTTTGTTTTTAATTTTTATTACTATTATCATTATTATTAATTAATTTTGATTTTTTTGATTTTTTAATTTTCATATTTTTGTTTTGTTATATATTTTTTATTATTATTTTTTATAATTTTGCTTTGATTTATTATAATTATTCTAATTAGCTAATTTTATTTTTTTTTAGGTTTTGAGTTTATTTAATTGTCTCTCATCATTTATGTTTAATTTCAAATTGTCTCCAATTGAGAGTGTCAGTTGAAGTTTTGTCAATTTTAATTTTTTCTATTTGCTTAATTATTAATTAATTGGTATATCAATTAATTAAATAATTAGGCAATTAGGGATTGAGTGTTCACAAATATTGAGATAACAACGATCAAAATGATTTTTAAATGTTAAAAAATAAGAGGATCCGTTGCTTCATATTTATGTGTCAACTTTTGGAAAGAATTACTAATCAACTCACCAGAGAAAAAGAAAGTATCGTGGCCTCAAGAAAAAGAAAAAAAAAAATTCAAACATGCCGTATTGATACATCACCAAATTTTTTAATTTATTTTTTGCAAATAAAAAAATTTAATATTTGAATTTTGTATAATAATGTTTGTAAAACCCCTTCTATTTATTTATAAAAGTTATTATAAATTTTAATTAAATCATTATGATGCAAGAGAATTATGAAAAAATGCATTAGAATATTTAAAACATAGCATAATAGAAATTTTTAATACATTAGTTTGTTTATACATTTGTATAGGTAATTTAACAAAATTGGGAAAAGGGGTTTTAGGCCTAATATTTATTTTACATAAAAGATAACCTTTTTTATTCTCAATACTCCAACAAGAGCCCTAATTGAATTCTTCTTCTAGACTTGGAAAGCCTATTAAATTTATGTTATC
This sequence comes from Delonix regia, assembly GCA_037074485.1. NCBI lineage: Eukaryota > Viridiplantae > Streptophyta > Magnoliopsida > Fabales > Fabaceae > Delonix > Delonix regia. Next base: position 14,629,952 of record CM073459.1, read on the forward strand.
CATTGGTACGAACTTATTAATAGGAATGACTCACAACTTAGAATTACAAATTTTTTTATATAGAGTACTTGTCCAATAGGTAGAACAAATACTCAATTAGCATGCACCTCATGAACTAAGATAAGTAATTGTCATCTAAAAACATCAACAACAAAGATGTGAGAATAAATTCTCAATAACTTGAAAACACATATATAATACTTGGAATATTCATGGAATATAGTATGACTTATAATTATGATTTAATTGATATATATATATATATATATATATATATATGTATGCATGTTAGATATCATATAAATAACATATAAATATGTATTAGAAAACATATGACAAATAGAGATAGACAATATCATTGCCTACTTGACATTGTGATGTCAAATCTGGGTTATTCGAGTCTCACGAAGTCCAACATAGGACTGTTATACTCGAGCAATCAAATCTCATGAACTCTAACATATGAAACCTGACCAGTAGGTGCAACCCCACCTTTAGCTGAGGCATCTCCTAACGGGTATCCAAGACAAAGTTAGACAATATACCATTCACTTTCATGATTTGCTTTTATTTTGTTCTAATTTGGCCCTTTATTATATAATGTTTTAAATATTTAAGTTTTGTTAGGATTGGTAGAAAACAAATTGGGATAATAACACCAAAATAAAGAAAACAGAAATTAAAAAAAAAAATAGCTATCAAGTACCAACCAATGTAGTTTGAAAAAGAATAAGACATAGAAGTGTACCTCCATATAGAAATTAATATGTTTCATGAGACTTACTCATATTAATAGATAAATGAGAAAAAAAAAACATAAAAGGATAGTAAAAGATATTTGATTATTTCTTTGAAAAGTATGGGTTAAACTAGAGAAAAAAATGAAAATATGGGACCGAAGTGAAAATTGAGATGAAGTTAAGGGGCCAAATTGGGACAAAAGGAAATTAAGTAATGAAAGTTAAATCAATGGTGAAGTTAATGGACAAACGAAAAATGTGTGACAAAGTTAAATAACTAAATTAGAAATACATAAAATTGAAGGTAACAATATAGAACTTGAGGTAAAATTAAGGAATCAAAATATATTTTTGCCCAAATTTCTTCTTTAAATCTGGTTTTCTATTTGACCCAAGTGCATGATTTGGGCTTTAGTGACTCTTGACAATTGGATCCTAGTTTCACTCCACTTTGGGCCCCCGTCTAACCTGTTCTCCTAACTCTTCTCTAGCAAGAGATTTCCTTTGTCTACATAAGCCAGGTTAATCCACACATTCGAGATTTTTTTGAATTTTTAAAATTTTAATTTTTATATATAATTTTATTTGATATTTTTTATTTTATTTTTTAATTTATAAAAATTTGCATCAGTTAAAGTTTAAGAATTTATTTTCATTAATTCAAATCTTTAATTAAAAGAATTTCACCTTCCTTATAATAAAATCTTAAATCCATCTATGCTAAGAAGCTATTCGACCCAGTCAAATTCCCTCCTCCATCAGCTTTGGATTCTACCCCAACTCTTAGGATCCAGTGGTGGAGACATATAAACGTCTGGTGGAGATGGCGACGGATACAACAAAGGAGACGGTGGCTTGTAGCCACATTGCTGTAGAGGAAGAATATAAGGGTAAGGAGGGAGACCTCTATGATCGGGTGGTTTAGATCACACTGGTGGGTGTCCAGAACTTTCTAGAGGCAGAGACATAAAGCAAAGAGCAGCAGAGAAGAAAAAGGCCATTGTGATGGCCCTTTGGAGCCTGACGCATTAGTGTGTTGGTTAAACTACAGTTAGTTACACCCTCGTGCAAAAGCACAAAAGGAAAACAAAATTAGTGTTTGACGAAATTATTTGACAAAGTGCTTCAGGCTACTGGGAGTTTAGAATATGGAATGGAATGAAAAATAAAATTAATGGGATGCTTTAAGGTAGTCCATGCGTAAATTTCTTTCTTTGGAAAAAAAACTTAATTAGATGATGTTGAGTTGTATAAGTTATGTATGTTTCATGCTATTATTGTACTACTATGGACTTGTCAATATTTTAACTGAAAAATATTATAGGAAAGATAAAAGTATATATATAAGTTTTTCCCTTTAAACAATAACATATGATTTTTTTTTTTCAAAAGAAGTTTTTTCCACTATAAATTACTAAAATTTTTATAAATTTGATTTCACAAATAATATTATTTAAATGAATAAATTAATTTAAATATCATTTTTAACTAGAATCTCATTATATATATTTAACAATAATTAAACACATTTTTACCACTATAAAATAGTCTCTTTTTAAAATGTAGCAAATATTAAAATTTTTTTGACAATCAATGAAATGATATTGAATAGTAATATTTTATGTCAACAATAATATGTCTATCCAATGTATATTAATAAAGATAAGTATTATCATACCTTTAATAAAATTTTAGAATAAATTAAATTTATGATTTCAATACAAAATAAATAATATTGAAATATGAATAGAAAAAATAAATGTTTCTAATAAAGTTATAATTTAAATGAAAGTAGTCAATATTATTTTTTAAATGTGATTCAGTTATGTTTTGGTTTTGAAGTGTGTGTATATATATTAATTAAGAATATATAATTTGAATATCTACCTCGGAAAAGGACATTACTTTTTCCTCAAAAAAGTAATGTACATTAAATACATTTTCAATTTTGATCCAGCATTGGTTAGAAATGACAAAGCTAAAGATTTTCCTAAAGACGGTTACATTTGGAGATCTGTAATTAGAAATTTTTTTTCTTGAAAATTTGAATTATATATTTTAAATTTTATATATATATATATATATATATATATTATTAGTAGAATTTTATTACATCTTCAAGTTTAAGAAACTAATTTTTTTGCAAAGATAGCAAATTAAAAATACAACTACTTTCAATATGTAAAAAAAATTGTTTTAACTAATAATATCAATTCAAGATTAAATTAATACTTTAACGAGCATATCTTGATTGATGCTTCAAATGTCAAATTTTGGACATATTAAGATGATAGAAATAATATATATTAAAATACCCAACTTGTACATAAGGAAAAAACAATAATAAAGACTTCACACATGGTGAAAAAAATATTTTAATTTTAATATAATTTGAATTTGATGTTTTTATTTTGTCTAAATTATTATTTTTTAAGTCTTTGGAATTTTTAGGACTTATTTAGACATTATCATTTGAATTCTTTTTGGCTTTTTTTAATTTAAATTTGATTAAAACTTATTGAATAACATAAACCATGAACTTAAGCTTTAAAGTTATTTTTTTCATATTTATTAATTTTATTTTTTTATAATTTTTTTTTTAAATTTGAGACTAGGGAAAATTTTCTCTCATAATTAGACATAAGGATAAAAATGGGAGACACAAATAATGGTGCTGTGTTCTTTGCCCCGCAAAATTATCATTCTTAACATTGTTTTCCAACGACATTGTTTGTGATGCAAAACTAAGAATAGGACAAAGTATGATATATTTTTATTACGGATGACAACAGGGTAAGGTATATAAAGAGACCTTTCTTGCTCTTCTCCAGCATTTCCATTCAATTATCTCCCAATCAGGAACGACTGTTTAGGTGGAATTTTCTAAAATAAAATAAATTATATATTGATAAATCAAAATAGCATGATGTTACAGTCAACACATACTAAAATTTATTTGCTTAAATTTTGTATGTAGAAATATAAGTTATGGCAGCCACCCATTCATAAAAATAAAAAAAAAAGTTTAAAAATATGTAGAAATATTAATTTAAACATATATTACTATATAAAAAATTCTAATCATTTAATATAGTGGGCATAAGCATAAAGGACGAGTGAAGTGGATTTGGGTTAATTTAGTTGCAGAACAGAACACAAAGCTAATAGAGAAGGAGAATGATGAATCAATAAGAGCGCTGCTGATTCGAATAGCATTAAGTTAATTACTGTCATTTTGTTGTAGAAGAACAGAGAAGATACGTTGTTAGCTCTTGTTTTTCCTTCATTTTTTCTTTCTTTTTGCAAACTTAGGCTAAATCATTTTGCTATGACTGTGATCTTATTTTGGCTTTGAACAATGTTAGTTTTGGGCTAGATATGTTCACTTGTGAAGCATATTTGCACATTTGGTTGAGGTTCAATTTGAAAAATTATTTGCTGTGATAGGGAATAGTTTGATCTTCTGGTGCCTGGTACTCGCCCATGTATGAATTTGACTGTGATTTCGATCTATCCACTACAATAGCTCTTGGGTTATTTTGAGAGGCGTGTTTCATTGACTTAGATATTCTCTATCATAATTTTTATTCAGGCATAATAACTAATTTACAATGTATTGAATTTAATATTTGAGATGTTTAAAAATTTGTTTATATATTTAAATGAGAGTTTGTCATACAAATATTTTTGTTTGGTTTAATGTTTATTCTTTTCTTCAAAATTAATTTTGACTTTCAAATTCATATTTACAAAAAAAAAAAATTATTTTTACATTGAATGAATCATATAGATGACAAAAATTAATTTTTGAATAAATTTTCAAAAACAATTCACGATGATGCAAAATTACATTTGATCCAAATTAATTTTAAAAATTAAGTTGACTCAAAATTATATTTAGATATTCCATAACAAATGCTGCTTATATACCTTGAAAATTCATATCCAATTCAAAAATCAATATAGAAATGAGAATTCTATTTTGAAACTTATTCCCTACTTTCAAAATTCTTCATTCAAAAGATGACAAAAACCCTAAAATATTTTTCTTTTCTGTTTAATTTACGTTGTTAGATTCATATTTTATTAAAAATAAAAAATGAAATCAGTTTAATTTTCAAAACTTCTAATTTTCATATTTTCGCACCTTTTTTTGAAAAATTTTTTGAAAGCCTGAAATATGAGTTCAATAATCTCCATGTCATTTCACACTAAATTTCATATACATACTCATCAAATTTTGAGCTAAATCTTTGTACACATTTCAAATACATCTTAGTAACATAATTTTCATACTCTTAAGGGTGATGCATTGTGATATGCTAAAAAATTTAATGAAAAATTATGTATTTATAAATTTAGTATTAACTCAATTTCGGTGTGGATTTCATTAATTCTGGTTATGAACATTATTATTTTTTGTTATTTCATACTTCTTAGGCAATATACTCATATAGTTTGAGTGACGTGAATTGTTTTGAATAAGTGATTATATCATATTGATTGTCATAAGCTTAAGTGTAGCTCCCAAATGAGAGGCATACTTTCATAGAGTCATAACTTCCAATGCAAATAGACATTATAGGTTTATAATACCATTATAAATAGTTCATTCAAAGCTCGACATCTGGGAAATTAGGAGAGGAGAAATTAACTTGGTTTTACAAATTAACATACATCAACCAATTGTTTTTTTTAAAAATACATTACCATTTTTCTTCCTTCACAAAAATAAAAAACACTAACATAGCGACATCAATTATTTGCGGCTTTACAAACTACATAAACTTTGATTCCAATTTTAAAATATATAGGCATTAGGTCCCCTTCCGAGGTCAAGCCTACCCCTATAAATATTTTATTGTCCCTTTTACTAATTACATTATTTTTCTTTATGAATATTCCAACTCAATAATTTATTTGTAATTTCATATATATTTCCTTTTGCATGTAAATATTAGTTTCTTTCTGTCCATACTATTTATTATTATTATTATTATTATTATTATTATTTCTCATTTGATTTCACAAATATTTTACTTTCTTACCATTTTGTAAATATTCTTTTTATGTGCTACTTACATTTGTTACGATTATGGTAACTAAAACAAATTTTATTACCTTACCATGTCTTTTACTTCATGCATGTTTATCCACACACAAGCAATAAGGAGAAATTAACTTGGTTTTCTAAATTAAAACATGTCAACCAAATTACTTTTCCATTTTCTTCTTTGCACAAATAATGAAAAACATATCATTATTATTATTACTATAACTATTACTATTATTATTATTATTATTATCATTATTTCTTATTTGATTTTCTCAAAATTTTATTTTATTTTTACTTTATTGTAAATGTTCTTTATTTATTACATTCATTTAGTTTATTTCTTTACGCTTATGTTATGATTGGGGTATCTTAAACAAATATACTTCCTTATCATGTTTTTTAGTCCATGCATACATCCACACACAAGCACATAGACTTGAACAATTTTATTTCCTTATTTTATCTTTGTTTTTGCTTTTGATCTTATTTCCTTGTTATGTGCATTCTTATAGAGAATAATAATAATAATATTTTCAAATTATTATTTTTAGAAAAATAGATGAAAATAGAAAGAGAGAAGATTATGAGAGCAAGAAAGAGATATTAACTTGGTTTTTAGTCCATGTATACATCCACGTACAAGCGCTTAGACTTGAACCTTTTTTTTTTCCTATTTTATTTTTGTTTTGGCTTTCAATCTTATTTTCTTATTATGTGCATTCTTATAAAGAAAAATAATAATAATTTCAAATTATTATTTTTAGAAAAACAGATAAAAATTGACAAGGGAGAAGATTAGGAGAGCAAAAAAGAGAGATTAACTTGGTTTTACAAAATATATTTTACAAATTTGATTGGCAAGAGGTATTTCGATATGTTCACGTGACATTGATTCTCTATCTTTTTACGTGGGCTTTGATAATTACTTTTAGGCATTTTAGCATTGGGTCACTTTTTTAGATCACACCTAATTCTATAAATATTTTATTTTTGTTTAGCAATTACTATAATTCTTAGTGAATATTCCAAGTGAATTATTCAATTCTACTTCTGTAAATATTCTCATTTCCTTATAAATATTTATATCGTTCCCTCGTACTATTAATTTTATTGTTATTATTTCTCATTTAATTTCATAATTTTTTTTACTGTTTACCCTTTTGTAAATATTCTTTTTATGTGTTACTTTATTTTATTTTATTCTTTTATGTATGTGTGTATCCATAAAAGGAAAAGGAAAAGTAAAAATTTCAAGAATACTATTATTAGAAAACTAAATAAATTAACATGGTTTTACAAACCAATTATTTGTTTTCTGAAATTACACGACTATTTTATTCTCTTCACATAAATAAAAAAACACTAACATCAGTTGTCTACTTCTTTTGAACTACGTGGACTTAATTCTTTATTTTAAGATATGTAGGACCTAAGTTATCTTTTTAAGCCAAGCTCAATCATGCAAATATCTTATTTCTTTCTTTATTTAATTTCATTATTTTTTAGTGAATATTCCATCTGAATAATTTATTTCTATATTCATAAATATTTTTTCTTGTAAATATGAATTTATTTTCCCTATATTACTATCTTTATTATTATTATTTCTTGCTTGATTTCATAAATATTTTATTTTTTATCCTTTTGTAAAAATTTATTTTATGTGCTTATTTCTTTTATTTTATTCCTTTATGCATCTGATACGATTAGGGTAATTAAAACAAAATTTACTTTCTTATCATGTTTGTTACTTCATGCATACATCCACATACAAACATAGGAACTTAAATGATTTTAGTGTCTCAATTTATCTTTGTTTTTATTTTCAATATTATTTTCTTGTCATATGCCTAAAACAAAAATTATCAAAGAACTAGCTTGTCCTTTGGACAACTTTGAGCTTTTGATTAGCTCCATGCCCGGCTCAGAAGGTAAATCATTCCCACTCTACCCATACTACTACAACAATCCCCTGTTTTTAAGTATTGAAACACTCATCAATATAGCTAAAATTGGTGCTTCTAGCAAGCTAGGGAAGGGAACTGGCATGCTACTGCCCTCTTCCTACTTTCCCAAATTCTGTGGTTTTGTGAAGGGTCTGTGCTTGCCCTAAGTGTAGTGGGATGCTTGCCTTAGACCTAGTAAGTGCTCCCAAGTGGCGCTTTATTACAATATGTGCAATTGCCATCTTCTTCTTCCTTAAGGTGCTCACAGAATCTCCACAACTTGAAAACAATGCCCTGAATATGACTCTTGAGTCATAGAAGTAGACTATAACAAGAAAACAACTCTGGAAGATGGAGCTACCTTGCACCAGGGTTGTGTTCTTTGTGATGAGTTACTACTTTCCCTTGTGGAGATGAAACATGGGAAGAGTTTTAGTTCAAGGGGAAGAGGAAGAGGAAGAGGAAGGGGAGGTAGATATAGGGGTAGAGGTCGTGGGTGAGTTTCCTAGATTTTTAAGGAGTACTCTACATGTCTTCGTGTCTCCATATCCAAGGAACGTGGATCTGGTACCGCACAACATCACTAACCATATAAAATATTTTTTGAATTTTTCGGTTTAAATTTTTTTTAATGTGTGGCTGGTAACCATTGTTGTACGGTATCTGATTCATATGTTGTCAGATATAAAATCTTACATAGTTAAAATATTTTCAAGCAATTGTGGGAAATTATAGCTGCCAATGGGAAAATTGTACTTTTGGTTTGCATAATTTAAGCCAAGTTTTCTGAGTCCCTATATTTTAAAAATTAGTAATTAAATCTTTATAGTTTATAATATTTTAATTTAGCAGCAATTGTTAAAAATTTTTATAGTAATTTATTAAATTTGGTTGATATAACTAATTATATTGTGAACACCCCATCCTTAATTATTTAATTATTTAATTAATTGATACACCAATTAATTAATAATTAAGCAAATAAAAGAATTTTAAAACAATAAAACTTCGAATGACATTCTCTAGGGACAAGTTGAAATTAAAGATAAATAATGGGAGACAATTAAATAAAATCAAAATTTAAAAATAAAATTAGCTAATTATAATAAATCAAGGAAAAATTATAAAATATAAAAAGAATATATAAGAAAAAAAATTAAAAGCAATAAAATAATAAAATAAAAGTTAACTAATAATAATGGTAATAATAATTAAAATAAAAAAATATATAATAAAATTGCAACTTGCTGGGAAGAGGTGACGGTGATAGCGACAGTGAAAAGAAAAGAAGGTGGTTGTGAAAAGAAAGGAGTGACTGGAGGAGTTCGAGAATGTGGACAATGCACTAAAAGAGTTCGTGAGGCTTTTTTGAGGAGTTTACAGGAAATGAGTTTAAACCTTGGGAACGAGAGAAGAAGTTCCAGAAGAAACCACTCAAGTTTGATCCTATTGACATGGATGATGGAGTTGAAGTCAGACATGGGGCCCCAACTTTTTGGCAGCTTGGAGCCTCTGGTTGCAAATGTTATGAAGGTTTTGTGCAACTAGGAGATATATAAGTATGCATTGATGGAGATGGCTTACGACGTCCCTGACATTCCAGTGGGGATGGTTACTAGTCTTCACCTGAAAAGATGTGAGGAAGTTCTGCTAGAACTCATAGAGAAGGTGAAATCAATGAAAGATGGCGGGCCAAAGAATACCCTGGGATAAACAAGATCCTAGGGAGGAGGCCATCGAATCACTTTCTGTAGAACTTAAGCTTTATAGGAAGAGAGAAGTCTATGAAGATTCCAAACTGCAGGACCAAGGTGGAAAGATATTTGAAAAAGATGGGATATTGTACAATTGTGCCTTATCTCTTTATGACCAGGGAAGAGGATTGAATGACCTTTGTGTTATGCAACTGATTATGGTGCCAAAGAATCGTGTGCATTTGTACTATAAGAAAGGGAGAAGCAGAAGTAGCTACTAAGTGGCAGAACTGTGGCAACCAACAAGGGGTTAGAACAGTGAACCCGCAGTGAACCCAACACTTTTGAGCTGTAGAAAAAGCTGGAAAAGGAGGAGGATAAAAGCTTGAAAAGGCCATGGACCAACTCGGAGGGAAGAGGAAAAGGAGAAGAAACGGAGAGAGAGGGGGTCACGGAGAGAGCAGTAACAACGGACTGAGAAATCGAGAAGCAGAGAAGAAGAGCAGATGGGAGGAATGTGCTCTGTTCTACTCTGTTATAATAATAAGAAGTAGAGTATCATAAGAAGAAGAGAGCAAGGAGGAGCCTGAAACTGAGGGTAAGCAACCAACGAAGAAAGAGTACTGACCAAGATAGAAATAAAGAGCGCGAGAGAGATCGATCAAGTCGCAGCAAGAGGAAGAGACGGAAAGGTTTTGGCCTCGAAGAAGTCATTTCAAATTGCTATAGAAGAACTTGGCATTGTCTTTGGCAAAGCAAGCTTTGCTGGTCGAGAACTCTCCTCAGTAGGCTTCTGGTGCCTTTCTTGTTGGACTAGAATCTTTGGAGGACATGATATTGAATCTTGAACATATGAAGATCAATGGAGAAATAATTGTTAAAAATGCGATCACCAAAGTAGCTGATGGGTTTGCCAAAATGCTTGTTACTTCTGTCGGTACGAATGCAACATGGGGTCAAATGATGGGTTCAATAAACAAAGACAATAATGAAGAAACCCCTCTGTAAGCATGCCTCAATAAGCTCACTTAAGCAATAGGTAAGGTTGGTTTGGCTGTGGCATTTCTTGTTCTTATTGTTCTATTGATTCGTCACTTCACTGGGAACAAAAAAGACGAGAATGGAAATACATAGTTCATTGGGAAGAAAGCAAAGTTTGATGACCTAGTGATTCCTGAAGGGCTTCCTTTGGCTATGACTTTGACTCTGGCTTATAAGATGAAGAAGATGATCGCTGATATGGCTATGGTGAGGAAGCTCTCTGCATGTGAGACAATGGGGTCTACTACAACTCTTTGTACTGATAAAACAGGGACTCTTACCCTTAACTAGATGAAAGTGACCAAGTTCTGGCTTGGACAACAACCTCTGGCAGAGGGAGCTCATAAGTCATTAGTTCATTTAGAGGTTCTTGGACTAATCCGAGAAGGGCTTGCTCTTAACACAACGGATAATGTTTACAAGTCTAAATCATCAGGCTTTGAATATGAGTTTTCAGGTAGTCCAACAGAAAAGGCTATTCTTTCAAAGGTTGTTCTTGATTTGGAGATGAACATGGAGGAATTGACACGAAATTGCACCGTCCTCCATGTGGAAGCCTTCAACTCGAAGAAGAAAAGATGTGGGGTTTTAATCAAAAGGAAAGAAGACAACAAAATCCACATACATTGGAAAGGAGTAGCAGAGATGGTACTAAGAATGTGTTCAAGGTACTATGATGCTTCTGGCAATATAAAAGATCTTGACAATAGCAATAAGTTGGTGTTTGAACAAATCATTCCAGGAATGGCAGCCAGTAGCCTTGGGTGTATAGCTTTTGCACAAAGAGAAGTGGTAAAAGAAAATAGAGAAGAATGAACATATGAGAGGAGAAGATAAGAATGAAAGGTAAACCTCCTCTTGCTGGTCTTTCTTCTTGCTTCTGTTACGTGTTTTGCCTCTGACTTGCTACCATCTTATTGCTCTATTTTCTTTTCAGTACTGTTGTTCACTCTTGTGCTATGTCCTCTTCAATTATTGTTGAATCTAATAGTCATCTTATGCTTATGGTTGCTGTCAAGTAGTATTGATTTGTTGCATTTCAATGCGTTACTCTGCTACATTTCTCTGCTGGTTTTTGTTGTATTTCTGCATTGATTTGAGTTGTATTTTTGCACTGATTCGAGTTATATTTCTGCAATGGTTCGAGCCACATTTCTACACTGGTTTGGGCCTCATTTCTACACTGATTGCACTGATTTATGTTATGTTTCTGCTCAAATTAGTGGTGTTGCTGCTGCATAATCTCTGGTTGTTGACATAAACAACACTAATATCATGGCGGTTTATTTGCAGTTTATGGTCTTATGTTAAAGTATCGTTCAATTTTGTTAAATAATTTTGGTTCCATTTCTGTCCATTTTTTTTTTTGCGGTTGAAATCTTCCTTATTTCATACATAAAGTAGAGCTCATTTTGCAGTATACTTGTTACGGTCCACTGCTTATTTAGCATAAAAACTATCTGTAATGTGTTGTCTACTTTGTTAAAGCATTTTGATGCATGATATTTTCAATTTTCGGTTATAAATTCACATTGTAAGCTGTTGTATATCCGTCGTGTCATTGATGCCATAATGTTCATAAATTTTTCCGCAGTTCCTTTGTGAATAATGGACACAAATTTTTAACGTAATTAGTGGTATGCTTTTATTTGTTTTGTTACCCTGTCCATATCCTTGGCTACCAAGACTTTTGAAATGGTTGTGCCACCATATTTACATGTTTATAGACTGCATGTTTACAAGTTCCTACACATTATTCCACATTTGTTTGTTTAGTTCTTTTATTATTCAAAATTTGGCCAAAGTGGTATGGTTTATTTATCTATTCTGACATCCAAATGGAGTTGAGAATGTGATGGTTGGAAAGCTTGAAGGTTGGGGCCTAGTTACTCTAGAGCTAAGAGCTAGGAATAATATAGGAAAAAGAGTATGAAGCTAATAAGGTCGAGCTTTTGGTAAGATCAAGTTATGAAATATTTTTAATTTAATATATATATTTTTTATGATTGGTTGTAAATAGTATGTCATGATAAACACTTAACTGAGCACCAATATACACGAACATTTGTGCGTGTTTGATTAAATACTTGTTCACATAAAAACCAATGCGTGGTTTTATTGATGACGTCATGTGAGGTTCAGCGCTTCCATAGCATCTTCATTCCAATATTGTCATGTGACGTTCAACACTTCCATATGCAACCTAGGTAAATAATTTCGATATGGATTTTGTTGTTATCAAGTGAGATCTTTAATCTCCATAGATCCCGAAAATTAGTACATGCCTGTTTAAAATAATGATAACAATAATGATAATAATGTAAAAATAAATATCTTAATTAAATATTGTTTTTATCACATTATTTACAAGATGATTAAGTTTGTTCTTTATAATAATTTCATTTAAATTTCAAAATGAAGATTAAAATTCTGAAAATAAACTAAAAAAAATTTAAAAAGAGAGAAAATGAAGAGATCAGAAGAGCGAGATTAATCACATTGCCGTAAATTAAAAAACATACAAACCAAATTCCAATCTCATTTTGTTTATGAGAATCTGTTTAATTTGAACTCTCCTGTTCTCATCACAAAAATTACTAATCGTGAACCGATAAACACGCTTTTTTTGGTCGAACTATGTGGACTTTGATACCAATCGTAGGGTACGTAGGCCCTAGGCTTTCATCCTAGGTCAAGTCCGCCCTTTGTAAATATCTATTTGTTTGCTTTCATTATTGTTGTTTTGTCTCATCTATTTAACGGGCATGTATGTTGATAAAAAGGTAATCGAGATAAATTCAAAAGTCATATTCTATTTCAGTTGACTGGTTTAAGGTAATCGTCCTTATGGATGGGTGTTGTGAGGTGCCTAACACCTTTTCTACACTCAAATAGACTCCCAAACTCATCTCTAATTTCGCATATCATGTTGTCTTTTTCTTTTTATTTTAAATCGGTTTTCCAAAGTTTTCCGTTAAAAAATTTTGGTGATGACTCCAAATAAATTGATTTTCAAGATTCATTTTTGGGAATTAATTTAAATACTTTTATTTTATTCCGCCGAAAGGTCGACTACGACATATATAATAATGTTTTAGTACTCTAAATATACATAATGTATGTTAATAATAAAAGTAAAAGTAGATAACAAGATGAAATTAACCCACATTTATAACAAAATATTAAAAAAAAAATATAATGGTAAAAACTAAATTAAAAATAATTCAAACTATCAAAACTTAATTATACATTTTTAAAGTGTAAAAACTATATTAAGCATTGATTGACATTATAAAACTAACCAAAACAATGGATCATAATTTATAGGATTGGATTTATCTCCTTGTAATTGAAGCTTTTAATCCAAAAAGAGTAACGATTTGGTCAATATATGATAGCCCAGGGGCGGATTAGGGTACCAGCATATGCCATATCCCCCAATGTTCGTTTTGTATATATATTATATACATATATAAAATATGAGCAAATTATATTTTGCCCTTTCACAAAAGGAAAAAATTTTATTTGGCCCCTATTATTTTTTAAATAAAACAGTTAACTTTTCTTTGTTAGCTTTTCATTGTCTTATCCTCTTCTCAATATCCAGTCATAGTTCTCTGAAACAATGAATTTAGAAAGCAACATCCAAACAATATACTAAGACAAGTAAAGTAAAAACTAAAATATTAAAGCTTCACTACAAGTATTCAACTATTTTACTTAAGTTTTTATTATCTATTTGTTCTCATATATAGGCAAAAGAATAGGATACTTTAAAAAAAAAAATTTTTGGAGTTGTAGACATGTATAAAAATTAGGATCAGATTTAGTTAATGGCTTTTTACCTAATTTTTTTAAGTCAGCTCAAGAGATGATGATAAATGCCAATATGAATTAATAAGATAAAAAAAAAAAAAAAAAAAAGATTCATGAAGCCATTAACGTCAATGTCATGAAGATGAAACAAAAAAGGCAGACGGAAGGGAAACTAAGAGGAGTCTTGTTTTAAGCAAACAATATATACATAAAATATCATAATAATATAAAGTAATAATTTATATACCGCTTTAATATATGTTATATTTTAAATAAAAAATTACTCGTTATTATTTAGTTTATTTTAACAATTCTATAAATTATTTTGAATAATAAAATTAAAACTAACAAAATTTTAGAATAATATCTTATCAAGTTTAAAAAATTAAAAGTGGAAAGTATTACGTGTACACATATATTTTAGTATAGAGTATATACTAAAATTTAAAAGCTAAATATCACAATTTTTTCTCAATTTTTTTAAGTATTTTATAAATTACTTTATAATTTACAAAAAGTTAGTCTATGAGATAAATTATATAAAATAGGACTTACTTAAAAAATATATTCCATGTCATGCGTATTTTATACTTTAAAACTCATTTCGTTGGCATAATGATATATGAAAAAATATGAATGAAAATAAGAATGGAAGAGACGGAAAAGAAAAAAGTTTATAAATATATTTGATTGTCAATAGAAATGAGTAGTAATATATTGTGTTTGGTTGGAGAGAAACAATGTAAAAATAAAAAATAAAGTTATACAAATGATTAAAATATCTTTAGTTTGAAAAATATTAAAATAAACTTTTAATTTTTCAAAAAAATTTTATAAGTATTAAAAAATTATATTATTTATTTTTAATTTATTAGTAAAACAATAACAAAAATTATTGAAACATTCAATTTTTATTTTTAATTTACCAACAAAAAAATAATTAAAATATTCAATTTTAACATGTATTTTCAATGAAACAATAATGTTCACGCCCAAAAATTGAAACAGTAAACAAAACAAGGAATAATTTTATCTATCCTCTCTTCAATAATCCTCAAATGCACGCCAAGCAGTAGAAACAAGACGGATGCAGTGCCGACTCTTCTTCTCTAGCAAAGCAACGTCAAGCGTCGAGGTCGCAGTCAATGGGTTTGTTCTCTCCACGTTGGACGCAAAAATAGCGACTTTTTAATTCGGAACCTTGAAGGCGGCGAACAGACGATGACGCTGCGACGGCGGCAAGCCAAGGACGACGGAACCGTGGTGCACAGAAATATATTAGGGGAAGATCGACGTAGTAGATAAAGGGCAAAATAGTTATATAATTTCTCATTCCATTCCTCTGATGCGTTTCCATCCGTGGAGGGAGGACGACCAGATTCCATTAAATGTGGGAATGCGCTTTGCTTCGGTAATAGGATTCCTGTGTAACAAACGTTTTAAAGTCTCTTTCCGTTTCCGTTTCCCTTTCCTGAGTTTTTCTTTCTTACCTACCAGACTTCCATACCTACCAAACATGCCCTTAGTATTGTAGCTATAATAGTCAATGCTATTAATTTATTTGATTTTATAATATATTGTCTCTCATATAATATATATATACACACACACACACACACACAAAATACTATATATTATAATTGACAATCTTGCCCCCTAAAAAAAAATTTTCTGCCTTCGCGCTGAACACAAGCCAACTCGTAGTTCTTGAATCCAGGTGTTAGTAGTTCAGCAATCACATGTTGAAATACCTCTGGCCTCTGAGAAAGACCATATTCATAGCCAATATCATGGTTTCCAGGAATGTAGTAAACATGCATGTCTATATATTTTCCTTGTTCATTCAGACCAAATATATGTTTAAAGCGACTGAATGATTTCTTCCATGAAAAGTTTCGTATTAGGAAATTGCTCAGCATAAAAAGATGATCATACACTACTTAAAAAAACTCTTTCTAACTTAAAAGGTAGGTGAGTTTACTTGAAATAAACCAAGGCAACACTTATTAGCAATATTAATCAACAATTGACCATAGCAATCTAAGGGGGATAGTGTGAATTAGTAATAAAAATATTGAAAAGCAAAAACATTAAGTAAAATATTAATGTTAAGTACCAGCCAAGTTTCCAATATATCCGAATTTAAAGTACAGGTATACAAAATATCAAGAAGAATGGGTCAATAATAAGTTTTAAGCACAATAAGGTCAGTTCTAACAATTGAGGTTGTTTAAGTTTTCCAAGCCAGCAAAATGTTTATGTTACTAAAATTACAATTGCATAATTTAAATATTATAATTGGGTCTATGCCAACTAGACTCAACCCAACAAAATGTTGTGTTGGTATAAAACATGAAAAAACACCACTTTAAAACCCATTGACAATAATACTGTCACAATTTTTAATTATTGTAGTACAGTCCTTACAATTTTAATAATTAAGAAAATATATCCTCTCTATTCAGTTTTCAAATGAATTATGATGTAATTAAGTTGATTGAAAAAATAAAAGGAGTAACTGTTTTTTTATTTTGACAAAGCATATAAAAAGAGATTTTAAAAATTGTATGAGCAATTAAAGCTAACAAAATTAGTTTATTAGATAGAAATACAGGGAACCATTGATTATTACCATTTAATACTATTAAATATTAATTAGATTGTATCTTTCGTATATCACGAAAACATTTTTGTTATCTATCAATTTGGATACGAATTAGACGGAATAGGCGAAATTTAAAATTACTAAACTTCTAGGGAAGTAATTGTAACAATAGAAGCAGAAATTGCAAAGGTCGTGTTTACAAATTAATCAGATTTTTGGTACATTTTACTATGTTTCATACATAGTAGGTCAACTTCGATGTTTGCTCAAGTAAAGTGCTGGCAACACTAGTAAATGTGAAGCCACTATGTATAAACATTCTTAAATTTGTTGCATGACAGAGATGGAATTAGGCTGCTCCTATACTTCAAATTTGAAGGTAAGTGTTAGAGTATAGTTAGTAAGAGTTAGTTAAGCTCTGTAGGAATCATGAGTGTCAGAAGCATGAAGACAAAGTCTATATATATGAGTATTGTAGTCTCATTATTCAATGAATAGAGTTCATTCCTTTACATCAGTTTCACTCTCATTATCTTCTCTGTCTCTGTTCTTCATCTTCTCCATTGACACTGTCATGTTTTATGAGCTTAAGAGGTAGGCTCTATGGAGAATAGTTCGTCTTCGACGTCTGCCATATTGGAGAACTCCAAATTAAATCTGCTCCGGTGGCAGACTCTAATTCCATCTTTGTTAAGTTGGATGACAAGAATTATCTCCTCTGGAAACAACAAATTTCTGCTGCTATTCGAGGTCATGATCAATAATAAAGCTTCCTAACGGGATCTTCCATACCATTAAAATATGCTTCAACTGAAGATGATATCAGGACAAAAGTTACTAAAGAATTATGAAGTATGGGAAAAACAGGATCAGTTGCTACTTATCTGGTTGCTTTCTTCAATGACAGAAAGCATGCTCACTCAAGTGGTTGGATGTGTGCATTCTCATCAAGTCTGGTATCGCATTCATGTATTCTTTGCTTCTCATACACTTGCTAAAGTTCATCAGTACAAGACTGAGCCCAGAAACACGAAGAAAGGCACGAGGACCATTACAGAGTATCTACTTTGTATCAAGGCACTTGTAGATGCATTAGTTGACATCGGAAATCCAATTACTGAACGAGAACATACTGAATACATTCTTGAAGGTCTTCCAGAGGAATACGTTGCATTCATCACTTTAATGCACTCCCAACATGAACCATTTTCCATTACTGAGATTGAGTCTCTCCTCTTGTCACATGAAATTCGTCTTAAACGAAACCTGAAGTCTTCCCCAGTTTCTGATGCTCCTTCTATTAACGTTGCATCGAACTCTGATCATTTGAAAGAAAAGAACGGCAACCAAGGTAGTGCTCATAATCTGAATGGACGAGGTTTATCATCTTCTAATACTAACTATGGTTATCGAGGCTCTGCTCATAGAGGACACAGAGGGTGTTCTCAAGGTAGCAGGGATTAGAGTTATAAAGGACGAAGCTATGTTGTTTGTCAGGTTTGCAACAAGCCTGGTTATCCGGCTTATCCATGTTATTATCGATTTGATCCACACTAACACCCTTCATCACTACCTGAATCTAGACACAAGTACTCAGCAAACCTCGCAGTAATGACTGTTATTCCTGAAATGATAACTGATCATTCTTGGTTCCCTGATTCTGGTGCAACGAACCATGTTACTTATGATGAGCATAATCTGACACATAGCAGCAGATAGAATGGATCAGATCAGATTTATACAGCAGATGGTACAGGTCTGGAAATTAAAAATGTTGGGCATTCTGTTATTTCTTCTCCCAGTTCTCCATCCTCTCGTACTCTCAAAAATTTATTTCATGTTCCACAAATCACTCAAAACTTAATTAGTATATCAAAGTTAGCCCGTGATAATAATGTATTTGTTGAATTTCATGCTAACAAATGTTATGTGAAATCACAGGACACCAAGGAAGTGCTACTGCAAGGCACTCTCAGACCAGATGGACTATATTGTCTTGATGCTGTGCAAGTCAGCTGTCCAACTACTTCACAATTTTCAATGTTTATTGCATCAAAGTCTTCTGTTTCATTATCTGTGTCTGTTTCTTCTAATACTGTAGTTTCTGGTAGCACTGCCGAGTCTTTGTGTAAGGAATTCACCTTGTGGCACCTAAGATTAGGCCACCCTTTCTAATAAGGTCCTTCCAACATGTAATGTCAAGTTGACCACAGATAGTTCATTTTCTGAATTTTGTGTTGCTTGTTGTTATAGGAAAGCTCATAAGCTTCCTTCCCCACCATCCTCAAACATACACTCAACCTTTGCAATTGATATATACGGATATTTGGGGTCCAGCTCCTTGCAAATCTTCCAATGGCTCTACCTATTATATTACCTTTGTTGATGCCTTCTCAAAGTATACTTGGTTATATACTCTTAAACTCAAATCTGACGCCTTGTTGGTATTCATCAAGTTTCAGAAATTGGTTGAATTGCAATTAAACAGTAAAATAAAATCTGTCAAATCCAATTGGGGGGAGAATTTCGTTCTCTCATTAAATATCTTGAACAACAAGGTATACAACATCGTGTTACTTGTCCATATGCCCATCAACAAAATGGAATAATTGAACGCAAGCACTGGCACATTACTAAAACTGGACTTACCTTCTTAGCACATGCTGATATGCCTTTTCAATTTTGGTAAGAAGCCTTTCCTACAACAGTTTTTCTAATAAATAGACTTTCCACACCTGTCCTTGATCATGACACACCACTCTTTTGCCTCTTTGGTCTTTGGAAGTGCTTGCTGCCCCCTAGGTCCATATAATTCACACAAATTCAGTTTTCAAGTAATTGAATGTGTCTTTCTTGGCTACAGTCTTCAACACAAAGCTTATAAATGCTTGAGACCATCTGGTAGAATTTATGTGTCCCAGGATGCTCATTTCAATGAACTATCCTTTCCTTACAAACACTGGTCTACTTGTTCCTCCTCTTTAAAGTCATCATCTGTTCCTTCTCCTATTTCAGTTTCTCCACCTATACTTCATACAAATACCCTTATTTCTGTTTTGTTATCACTTGCTACTATTCCTGTTAATACCATTTCTATTGATATGCACAATACTGATGCTACTAATGTAGACAACAATACTTTTTCAGGTTTTCCTATTTCAGGTTCTCTTATTTCAACTGATGTTACAAGGACTTTCACTTTAGCTAAACCTGTTCGTCCTTTTCTCGCAATAGCAAATCGTCTATCTATCACTTTTGTGCACCTTATGATTACTCGGTCCAAATATGGAATTTTTAAGCTAAAGATGTATCTCATTAATGGTGTTCCAACTTCTATTACTAAAGCTCTGCAAGATTCTAAGTGGAGGCAAGCAATGAATCAAGAATAGCATGCTCTTATGTGAAACCAAACATGGACTTTAGTGCTTGTTCCCCTTACTAGGATTGTAATTGGATGTAAGTGGGTTCTTAAAATCAAAGAAAACCTTAATAGTTAAGTGAATAAACATAAAGTTAGGCTTGTGGCAAAAGGATTTAATCAACAATATGGCTATGATTACATAGAAAAATTCTCCCAAGTGGTCAAGCCTACAACTATTTGAACCATTCTTACTATTTTGTCGGCTAAACAGTGGCAAATTGTTTAGTTAGATTTGAATAACTTTTTTTCTCAATGGCACCCTTAATGACGAAGTCTGCATGATTCAACCCCAAGGTTTTGAGAGTGTTGACAAGTCCTTTGTTTGCAAACTTCATAAATTGTTGTATGGATTAAAGTAAGTGCCCTGATCTTGGTTTGAGAAAATTGCACAGACTATTCATAAATTTGGTTTCAATTCTAGCCATTATGTTCCTTCTCTTTTCATTCAAGTAACCCTTATGCATAGCACTTAAGTACTTGTCTACGACAATGATATACTCATTATTAGAAGCTCACTTTCTTAGATTTCATCTCTAAAATCTCTAATTCACTAAGAGTTTGTGTTGAAAGACCTTGGGAACCTTAGCTACTTTCTGGGTATTGAAGTAATCATAGATGCTGCAACATGGTACTATACTACTATCTCAAAGAAAATACATCACTGACTTATTACAACATGCCAAAATGGTTTATGCTCGAGGAATGAAAACTCCAATGACCCCTGGTGTGAAACTAACAAATGAAGGTAGTGATTTCACCTTTAACATTACTCTTTATCGCTCGATTGTAGGGGCTCTTCAATATACATGTATTACTCATCCATAAATAGCTTATAGTGTTAGCAAGGTTTCATAATTTCTTCAGAAACCACAAGAGTCACATTGGAAGGCTGTGAAATGAATTCTTCGTTATCTCAGAGGCACTCTATGTCATGGGTTGATGCTCACATGTTCTAATGATTTAACTTTATAAGCCTTTTGTGATGTAGATTAGGGAGGAGACAGATGATAGGCGCTCCATTTCTGGTTCTTGTGTCTATCTCAGCGATAACCTTGTGTCCTGGAGTTCTAAGAAACAAACTGTTATTGGTTGATCTTCAATCGAGGTAGAATACAGGAGTTTAGCCAACACCCTGATCAACTTGTTTGGTTGCAGAGTTTACTATGTGAATTATAAGTACCTTTGGTGCCTCATTCTACACCTATTGTGTTTTGTGATAATTTGAACACTGGTCCACTCTCACATAATCCAGTTCTACATAATCGCACTATACACATAGAGCTTGACATCTTTTTTGTTCGTGAGAAGGTTTTGAGAAAGGAACTTGTTGTCAAACATGTTTCCTCATTTAATTAGATTGCAGACATTATGGAAAAACCTTTGTCACTAACTCATTTTGAGTTTCTTAGTAGTAAACTTAGATTTTGTGATAGCTTTCTTTCGTTACAAATATCTAAGTTTATGGGGGCATGTTAGAGTATAGTTAGAAGAGTTAGTTAAGCTCTATTAAGGGAGTTACAAAAACTGATGTAGGAATCATGAGTGTGAGAAGCATGAAGATATATGAGTATTGTAGTCTTATTATTCAATTAATAGAGTTCATTCCTTTACATCAGTTTCACTCTCATTATCTTCTCTGTCTCTAGTCTTTATCTTCTCCATAGACTCTATCAGTAAGCTACATGACTAGCTACTTGTAAAAGGAAAAAATCCACTATGGCTTCACTTAAGTTTCTTGACCTAACAAAGGGCGAGTACCAATCTGATAGTTTGACCAATTTGGCTCAGTCCATTTACATTGGGTCAAGTCAAATATAAAATGTATAATTTCATCGGGTTGGGCTGACCTGGTTATTATTTTTATTTTCTTTTATTGATTTATATAATTTCTTTTTATTTTATATAAATAAATTTAAGTTATGATTAATTTTTAAACTTTCATTCTTTTTAAATCTTAAGTATTTTTTAATTCTAATATTATTTTTTTACTCATTTCAATTCTATTTTAAGCTTTTTTCAATTTTTTCTTTTTTAAAAAATTATTTTTCTTAATTAAAAATTTGTTTTAAATTTTTAAAATTTTAAAATAATAAAGAATAAACTTGACCCAGTTATTAACCAAGTCTAATTGAGCTAAGTCGAGTCTCGTAATCAAGAAAATGGCACAGTCATGTTACTAGGAAGGTCTCAAGTCTTGTTCAAACTTAGCTCAACCCAACCTATAAACACCCTTTGACCTAACATTTAAGGGATAACTAATCATTCTTTCAAGGGGCATTAAGCACAAAAATTGATCTTATACAAAAGAATATTTACAAAGTACCATACCATAATGCATTGCCAGTTTGCTTAAAGTTATAGCATCATGTCAAAATATGGATTTTAAATCTCCTGCATTCATATAGATTCTGCTATGCATTAATGGAGTGGATTGTTGGATCTTGATTCAAGGATCTATAATTTTTTCGTATATATTAAATAAAGAATTATATAAATGTAGATTGTTAGATCAATATTCAATGGCCCATATTTTTACTGCAGATATGAATCATAATTATTAAATTATTACACTCGAGACCAAAACACAAGGAAATAAACTATTCCAAACTCTTTCTATTAGATCAAATCCAATCTTATAAACTAAAAGTAGTCAAAACTAAGGAACAAAGTTTTCCTGTTCCATCTTGTCATCGTCTTAATCTTTTTTCTGTGATGCAAAGCAAAGAAGACCGATAATGGGAGATAGCACTACAGATAGCCAACAATGAAGAGCAGGTTTATAGCATACTGTTTAATGATCATAATGTTGTATGTTGAGTAGAATATCAAGAACACTGTGCTTTTTAAGGGATAAAAGCCAAAAGATCCAAAAAAGGATATTGTTTTCAAGTATTCATTATTTGGTTCTATTCTACATATTTCATAGTTTGGTATTAAATAATTGATTCATTTAAAAAATGAACCCTACATGTTATATTTTTATTAGAGAATTAGCAATAATAGTCACAGCCTGCAAACTGGAGCATGACTAGTGCAGGGAACAAAGGAAACTACTTTTGCAAGCCTACACTAACTATATTCATCTTATATAATAAAAATAGATACATGAGGAATGGTGCACCAAATTCTTAATTTACATAAACTAGTCCAGCTATGCAGTTTAATTTTTGTAGAAATTTCAACAAAATCACTTTGAAAATGGGACCTCCCAACATTTTTGCAGAATTTCTGCCATCCCAACCAATCATAATCAGTGAACTCTACTAAAATAACCAAATTACACAAAAATAAGATGGGAAGAATATATAGTCTATGGTTATTTGGATATGTGACTGGAGTAATAAAAAAGTTACAATTTAACTTTACAACATAAGATTACAAAAAAAAAAAATGTTACAATAGTAAGATTACTATTTGAGACAACAATAATTTTTTACCATACAGATAAGACCCTAAAATCAATAACTAAATAGTATTGCAGTAGGATAGTTACAATAAAAATAAATAATATGAGAATGAAATAAAATAGAACAATAAATAGTGTAAGGAAATCACAATACTCATATGGAAGTAAATTTTCTAAGATAGTTGTGAAAATGACCCTGAATGAAAAACTTGGCATTAAAATATAGAAGTCGTCAATATTTGAAATCTGTTGAGGGGAAGGAGCCATGGACAAACAACTAAAAATCCATCATGGGCATACAAACCATGTGGGCAAATCATAAACTAATGAGGGCACATAGCCCTTAAGTGATGTCAAACTCTAGCTTATGAAAAAACCAATTGGCACAACTCACAAATTCTTCATATCCGCGTTGATGATAATCACACAAAGCTAGCATTTTCAACAATCCTACTAGCTAGGATATTCAAAGTGCACTAAAGGTTAATAGAATTATTGTTAGCTACAAGAGCCCCTAATTAGTCCTTCCAAAACCCATAGGTGAAACTAAAACTAGTGTATATTAAATCCTTTACTTTTACATAAATCAAATAATCAAAAGGCATAATATAACATATTAAAATCATATACCATTCATTATCAACTATTCTCATGACTTCGTACACATTATATTCATTGTAAAAACACAACACAAGAAAATAGAATTTAAAACAAGATTTTGATAAATTTGGAGATGCAATCGGCTCACCTAGAAACTGTTAACTACTAACTAATCTAGTTAAAATTATTCCATAAAGAAATCCCTTGCTTGTTACACTCCCACCAGCCAACCCTCCCTCTTCTCCCTTGAACGTGGATTAGTGTATAACAAAGTAAGATTTCGAATAATGGACTTCTAAAACCTGTTCAACCTTAATGTTGAAGAGTAGGAGGAAGAGAACTTCATGCCATTTTTTGGAGAA
This sequence comes from Delonix regia, assembly GCA_037074485.1. Classification (NCBI taxonomy): domain Eukaryota; kingdom Viridiplantae; phylum Streptophyta; class Magnoliopsida; order Fabales; family Fabaceae; genus Delonix; species Delonix regia. The sequence continues at coordinate 14,654,639 of CM073459.1, forward strand.
TTTCTGATCAAGTCATGTCAGAGATGGCCAAAAATAGGGAGACTTGACCAGAAAACACAAACTACAACTCAAATTATGCAAGAGAGGGAGAGGATCATTCTTTGGATATACCAAAATGGCATTAAAAAATAAGGCAATGGTACGATCAAAGGAGAAGGAAGATAATGAGGGAAATTTCATCATTTCCTACCATTTTTAGCCATATGCCAACATCATAAAAATATATGGGAAGGGGAAGCTAGGGTTTATACCAAGTACCTCATGGAGAGAAGAGGTAAGGCTTAACCATTGTGTCAACCTGAAATTCACACTTCATCCTAACTTCATATATATTTAAGCCATTATAATTAGTCCCTTCTAATTTCTATTCTTTTATCCATTGCTTTCCCTAAACAAGATCAAAATTAAAACTTAACAGGATATTTTCCATAGGTGTTAAAAGAACCTAAAACCAAAAACTGGAAGAATTTTACTTAGATATTCTCCTACTATAAAAATTTTTTTTCCATACCAATATCTATAGCACATTGTAGAGCTTGAGTAATTTTATACAACCATAGTAATGTAAGGAAAATTAAAATAAAGTATGAAACAGGCCACTAGAGATCTTCTCTCAGTTAGAGGAACCTCTCCCCTTATTACCCTCCATGGAACAGTATAAAACTAAGGCTTCATGAGAGGCACAACATCCCTATGGTGCTCTTCCCAATTTTTTTTCCTATGATATTGCAAATTTCACTTCAAGAATAAACAACATGTAAAGGCAACCCAAGATTGTTATTTTTCATTCACAACAATACTCCTTACCTCAGTTTTCTTATGAAAAGCTTAAATGAATTTCTTAACTTGTTGATAGTAGGTTGCAGAATTAAAAGACAAGTAATATATCATAGATGTTATTTGCCTCCACAAATAAAAGTGGAAAACATTTCAGATAACCTTTTGGCACCTCATCTCTATCTCTCTCTCTTTTTGGATAGAAAAAAAAGTTATTAATGAAAAGGGAAATCGATACATAAAAGGAGACTGGAAGACAACGAATCCTCCTAAACTTGAAACCAGAGATAAATTAATAAGTCATTAATTCAAATGATCTTGCCAATCACTTTGTGTACACACATCGAAATCGCCCTTAAAAAAGCCATTTACTGAAAATCCTAAGGAGAACAGAAACAACCTTTCCTTCAAAAGATTTAGCAAGAAAGGTATCTTATTAAAAAATCTCGCATTCCATTCTAATAACAGACACCATAATCGAGCAAAAATAGCACATTGCCATAGCTTTATTCTCTTTTACATTTTCAAACCAAACCATCTTACCTTGAGCTAGCAGTTTAAAGAAGATAGATACAAGGGTAATCAAAACAAATGTTTTTGTCGAAAAAAAAAATGACAATATCAAGCCAATGCAAAATAAGTACCTATGATTGAATGAAATTTGGAGCAATCTAAGAAAGATTGTTAAAGGTGTTATAGCTCATGAAAGTGATACTTTCAACAATGATTTGACTTCTATGGATCGACATCTTTACGCACAAAAACTTAATATCTAATACTTCCTTGTACTCTCTTAACTTAACTCTATTGTTGTTTTTCTAGTAATCACCAAGCACAATTAATAACTCTATAGCACTGCTGAACAAAAAGCTACAGTGAAAATAGAGTACATTTGGCTAATAACTTGAAAAATATCAATGAACCTCATAGAGTTGCTCAGTGATAGCAGCCTCAATGACTCCAGTGTAGAGAGTAGCAATATAAATGGTTACCGAAGGAGTGAAGCTTTTGGGTCTTCTGTATGGCTTAACCATGTCCTAGAGAACGGTTCTCTCCCATTTTGTGTACAAATAGTCTGCATACTACCTCCCCAAGTAGCTGGCCATTTCACTAGCTTTCCATCAATATTGCAACTGGGCATACAAAATTTTAGATTGCCTTAGAGAAAGAAGGATAGAGACCCACTAAAGACCTTAAAATGCAAAACCTAGCAACAATAGAGATAACAAGATACAGTGTTACAAACAAATTTATTTTTTTATTTTCTATGTTTTCAAAGATACTTTTAAAATAAGTGTCTAAAAATTATTTTCAAAAACCCAAATAAAGAAAAAAAAAGAAAGAAACATAATTGAACAAACTTGGCGGTAGGGCTTCGAACAAACATCAGAAACAGAAAACTAGTGAATGTGGAGATTTGACCAAACAAAATAATACGAGGGAGCGGGGAATGGAAGAAATGTTTCGGAACAAGGTGTTAGCATCCCTACATAGCATTGTCAAAACAAGGCTCAATGGCAATAATATCATAACAATAATAAAACTTGACAAAAAGGTTCGATCTATGTTTTATTCTGCACTATGGAACTAATTTGAGGATATCCTATCCTACAAGAATCCTTCTTCTACTGTTAAAATCAAATTGGTATTTACATCTAAACCAATCTAATTGAAACCAAAGAAAGGTATGAAGACTTTTAAAATTATAAAAACAAAAATGCCTTTAGCATCTTTAAGCTAACACTTTTATTGGTCAGGTGGCATTATAATAAATATCTTTTTTCACTAATGGTTGAAATACTAGTATCAGCAAAGTTGGCAATCATCTATTACAAATGAATATTTTAAAGTCAAGCACTTTTTCTCAACACCATCTCACTGAACATCGATGAATCATTTGAGTTTAAGATGATAATCAATTACGAAATTAAGACTATTAAATGTAAGAGAAACAAAAACAAAAGACAACAATTATTTGATAATGATGAACTTGAGAAGGATTAGTCCAAAATTTACAGTAAAGGAACTACAAATTCTACAGCCAATAATTATATGAGCATTAACCATGTCTTATTCAAATATTTTTATACAGTATACATGAACTAGACTTGCAAGCCATATAAATTCTACCACTAAGTAATGAACACAATATATAGACAAGCTTTTTAAAAGTATCTAATCTTATAATGTTGTGGAGCTTACAAAATATCCACTTATTATGTTCGTAATGGAGAACTAAGTAACAAATACCTAAGAAATATACCTTTGTTTTGTCTATTTAAAAAAAAATTCAAATCTCACATAGGCATTTTTGTTGGAATAATTTGATATTATTTTGTAGATTAACATTAATCCATTTATTAGAACAATTTTGTAACTATTTATTGAGCAATTAAAATTAGACTAAACTGTGAATGAATTGGGTTTTTGTTAACACTGTAAATAATCCATGATAGGTTGGATTAGCTATAGGTCCATGTGGGTAGAGACCCCAACCTACAACCCTCTATATATCAGTGGTTATCCCTTCAAATCACTGATTAAAAACAGATGGAGAGAGATTAAGTTTATTTTGCTAAGCTAATTAGAGAGCTTATATTTTATTAAATAAAATCTAGTTTTATTACCATATAAAGGGAAGTGGCAACATTTTCTTAAGGTTTAGTGAATAAAGCTCTCTCTCTCTCTCTCTCTCTCTCTCTCAACTTTGTCCTGTTCTTTGCTCACTAGGCTAAGTGAGTTGTTTGTCACTACTGATAAGTGATGTGGCTTGAAACAAGCTAAAAAATTTTGACCCATTTACACCCAAAAAGCCACCAATATCACTACTTAAAGCTATCATGATCTCGAGTTTCCATGAAAGCTTGAAACCCTTGAAATTTTTTAACTATAATCATCACATTTTATTCATTTTTAGCAGAAATAAGCATGGGGGATTTGTAGATCGTTGAACAATGATCATTTAGACACCAAAATAAGCCTTTAAAATGTTGTATATTGATGGATCGGGTCTTGGGTCCCAAAGCGGGTTAGGTTGACCCATCTAAAGGTTGAAGAAGGATGAACAATGTACTGTAACAAAGCCCACTAGCACCCTTGAAGCGTGGACCCACTTCTAGGGCTCATTGGACCTAAAATTTTGGCTCCTATATTAATTTTCTTTTTTATATTTAATGGTGACTTTTCTGAAATTTTTTGAAATCCAAAAATATAAGTTTTAAAATTTTTTTGGAGATTTAAGGCCTTAAAATGCAATGTAATGACACTGTTTCAACCTAGAAAAATTTGTAAGACAATTATATATATAATAAGGGACAATATATTTTGCTCATTCTCCCTAAAAATTATTCAAAAGAATTAGAACAAATTTATTTGCATAATTAGTGAATATTTTATTCCTAATTCTACGTGTAAAATGATATAATGAGAAAACGAACTCTATTTTGAGCTATATTGGGTCATCTTCACTTAGTGGTTGAGTGTTCACCTATTGTGGGCCTAATCATGATGGCGTTGGCTTTACGAATCACCATTGTTGTGTTTATTGTCTGTTTACTCTTGAAAGTACACACTAAATCATTAAAGGAAAGATTATTATTAAGGCAACCAGCGGAAGAGAGTATGATTATGTTGGAGATGGACATGCCCTATCAGTGTGACATTGCCAATCTAATTTTGTGAATAAAGCCTGTTTATGACCTATCAATGGCGATTTTTCGATTGATATATTCACGGTTTCTCTATCCTATCGATATGGAGATTGTGGGCACATTTTATGCTATTTCTCTCTATAACATGCTTCCTTGATGTGTATAAGTTTTCTTGGTTTATTATGGTTTAAGCCCTTAGGCATGATTATGATAAATATTTTGTTATGCAGTTGCAAAAGTTGACTTTTGTTATGTGTCTAAGACATAATTAATGTTTCTTATTCTGAATGAGGCAAATTATGATAATTGGATTGAGTCCCTCGAGATATTTGACAATCACCAAGGAGGATTTAGCTTTAAGAGAACCAAAGCCACCAACATCCCTCATCGTTGAGTCTGGCACTGCTGACAAAGCATACCATAAACAATGGTATGAGTCCAATAAGGTTTATTTGACTGTCATAAAGTACACAATTGAAAAGATAATCAAACAAAGCCTTCCTAAGAAAGATATCGCAGTTGAGTACCTATAAGTGGTTAGTGAGAAATTCAAGACATATGATAAAACTTAAAAGGCCTACTCTCTTTGCTGGATAACAGTCACTATGATAGAAAGTGCGTGAGCACATGATGAAGCTTGTTAATTACTATAACAAGTTGAGATCTTACGGAGTGGACTTGGGTGAGAGCTATCTGGTTTATCGTGTCTTCCAATTGTTTCCTATTAAGAATGGTGTCTTAAGAACCACTTATAATTCCAAAGAGGTAGAGTGGACTGTTGATTAGATAATCTCCATAGTAACTCAAAAGGAGGAATAGGCAAAGAAGGAAAACTCCCACGCATAATCGGTGAACTACATTTCACAGGGTTCATGCAGCAAAGCTAGAAATGAAAAGTTGAAAGGAATGAAAAGTGAGAGTAAGGCCTATGGCAAGAAATCATTCGAACCTATGAAAAGCTATAAGAACAATAAAGGTCAAATGAAGACTGATTCAAAGGTGAATGTCATTACTGTATAAGGCCTAGCCAAGATTTCTAATTGCTTTAAGCTGAAGAACAAACATGAGAAAGAAGGCATTCTTTTTGTGTTGCCCTCTAACTCTAGTTTATTTTGAACCCAATAGCTATCTTCAAATTCATGGTTGTTGGATTCTGGAGCAACTATTCATTTAATTAATTCCTTGCAAGGGCTCAAAGACTGGAATAGCCTAACTCAATGAGAAAAGATTGTCCTTGGAGTGGAAGGAAGTTTGATTACAATCAATAGTTTGGAATTGTAATCTAAAACTTAAATTTTTGACATTATTTGGCATTACATAATGTAGTCTATATACCTTTATCTAGGAGGAATATAATTTCCAATTCAGTATTAAACAAATAAGGCAATATTTTGGCAAGGAAATGAAAGAATTGACATTTACCTTAATTATGTTATTATTAGGTCTGCTCTCTTGATAAATGGGTTAACATATAAATGTGGATGCTAGTCCAGATCCTTCACTTAATGCACCTGTTAACTCAGTAGTAGGACATAAACACAGAATAATTGATAGGAATTCTTTCATTTTATGGCATTGGCATTTAGGTCATATCTCTAAAGGGAGATTAGAGAAGATGGTTAGATAAAGAATATTACATGACTTAGATTTCTTAGATTTTAGTCATGTGTTGCTTGTATAAAGGGAAAACTTCTTACTGGAGCTAGGAATAAAGGGGCAAATAGATCTGAGAACATTCTGGATTTGATCCACATGAATATCAATAGACCTATAACTCCCATTGCCATAGATGGTTATAAATATTTCATCACATTCATTGATGATTATTCTAGATATGGATGGGTGGATATGTTGTTTGAAAATTCTAAATCTTTAGATGCCTTTAAGTCATTTAAAGATGCTGTTAAGCTGAAATTTGGGAGGACGATCAAATGTGTTAGGTCGAATAGAGGCGGTGAATACTATGGCAGGTATATGAAGACAGGTAGAAATCTTGGACTGTTTGCCTTGTTCTTGCAAGAACACAAGATTAAAGCCTAATATACCATGCCTAACACTCTTCAACATAATAGAGTTGTAAAGAGGACGAATCAAACCTTAATGGGAATGGTTATAAGTATGATCAATCACTCCTCCTTACCAGAGTTTCTATGGGGTGATGCCCTTAAAACAATGACTTATATTTTTAAATCAAGTTCTTAGTAAATCAGTTGAAAAGACTCTGCATGAACTTCTCACTAAAAAGAAGCCTAGTTTAAGTCATTTTTGTATATGGGGTTGCAAAGCAAAAGTGAGACCCTACAATTTGCAGTTTAAGAAACTTGTTTCAAGGACTGTTAGTGGACTCTTTAGTAGGTAATAGTTCAGGATTTAGAGGATGTAGATTTTATTGCCCTACTCACACTACCAGAGTCATTGAGTTTAATAGAGAATTCTATTTTGAGGATGAGTTAGATAGTGGGAGTGATGTGTCTAGGGCTATTGATCTGTATAGTGATGATGCAATGTTACCCTTGTCGATTTCGTTATCTCCTGTTGTTTGTGTTGGTAGAGATGTTAATGCTATTGACAATCCAACAAATCCTATTCTGGAACCTCCTCAAATTACAATAGAGGAACCAATTGTTGAATTAAGACAGTCACAAAGGACTCGTAGGCTTACAATTCCAGACGATTAAATATTTATAGGAATTTCAATTAGACATTATTAATGATATAGATCCTACCTCAATTGAAGAATCTATGTCAGGCTCTTATTCATCGCTGGAGGCTATGAATGATGAAGTTACCTCTATGCATTGTAACAATGTGTGAGAGCTTGTTGAGCTACTAGATAGGTGTAAGCCTATTGGTTATAAGTGGGTCTTAAAGACCAAAAGAGACATTGTATGTTAAAGATGACCATACAGACAAAGTCAAGGTGACCATACATCATTTACCAAACACTCAGCTTTAGGGGAGTCATAGCAGTATTGCCCACTAATCGTTAGAACACTTGTTTTAATCCAACCGTCACATACTCACTATTCTAACAAGATGCAATCAATGTGGGAACTAGTGTAACTAAGTAAATAAAAACATAAATTAACACTCTCCTAACATTTTCAAAAGCCAAAATGACTCAACTATATTAGTTCAAGATCATTTTATTCACAATTATTAAACAAAGAAAATACATTAATAAAAGAATGAAAAGATAAGTACAAGTAGGGTGCTATAAGATATCTCCCGATACAAATATACTATTTAAAAACAAATAGCCTAAGAAGTTCAAAAGTTGGATAGAGAATTTCAGAGTATAGGTTAGGAAACTTTATTGATTATTAGCACCAAGAAGTTCAAAACTTTATTGGATAAGATATCACCCAATACAGATATACTATTAAAATATAGATAGCTTAAGAAGTTCAAAAGTTAGATAGAGAAGTTCAGCGTAAAGGTTAGGAAACTTTATTGATTATCAACGCCATATATAAAACTGAAACTTCAGTTAAAGTAAGTGTTTCAACTCACTTTTACTTTCATTACAATAACAATATAAAAATATACATATAAACTAGTTTTTTATGGAATACTTTCTTGTTTAAGTTGCAAGCTAAATTTTTGGCATGAATGTGTTCACACTCAAAATTTTGAAGAACAACCATATTTTATAGCATACATCAATATGTTGGCGTAGCACAAGAAAACACTAGGAAAACCACTCAATTAGGAATGAAGTTTTTCAAAAGATAAAAGATACTAGGTCCTTTACAAATCAATTCAACAAACCTCATCTAATTCATCAACAATGTCTTCACGTTCACATGTATTCTTCTTCAAAGACACAAAACTTTTCTTGTGCCTAGAGTAAAATGATGCATGAAGATAGAAACCATAACTAGTTGCAATTATGAACAATTGTGTTTAAATAAGATCCAAGTAACCATGACGTAAATGGATGATCTTTGGCACTAACATAAAGGAGTAAAGTAAACTAAGGTTTACAAGAAAATCCATTTAACTGGCAAAAGTACATGCCTGTATAAGCACAATATACCAGTCTAATTTAAATTAGAACTCAAATGCACAAATAACTATGAAATTAAGCAAGCTTTACATACCTTGTCTCAATAAATAAATAAAATTTATCCTTAACAAAATATCATAGATCACTATGATTGGAGTTAAGTAGGGGTCTCATCATAATGGAACTCACCATATATTAAATTCACTTGAAGAAATGAATGACAACAAATTAGATAAACTAAAATGACTAAAAGAGGTAAACTAAAACAGATGGTTATACATCACAATCCACATTTAGATAAAATTTCATTATAGCATGTTATAAGAGAGTCTCTTTTAATATCTGATCATAAGAATGTGCAGCTTTGTCAAAACAACGAAGAGAATCCCAACACAAGCAACAAAGGAAGGATGGAAAGTTCGCGAACCCATATGCATAAAGAACAATAAAATTAATGCTTAAGTGAACACTTACATAGCTAATAGCAGTTCAATGTTCTCTCTCAAACGAATAAATAAATAAATAAATAATATTGTCCTTATAAAAATTATCAAATATCACTATGATTGGAGTTAATTAGGGTTCTCATCATAGTGGAACTCACCACACATTAAGTTCACTTAAAGAAATGAATGACAGCAAATTAAAGAGATGCAAAAGTGAGTGATCCTCACAAGCCATTTATGGTCAATTAGCTTTTAAGTTAAAATGCCTAGAAATCAAATTAAGCAAGATAGTTCACTTAGAAATAACCATTTAAAAATTCATGTAAACCCCTTGCAGAGGAAATCTAAATGCAGGAAGATAACAAAACGACTTAAATGAAGTAAATTAAAATGGATGGTTGTATATCACAATCCACATTTAGATAAAAATTCATTATAGCATTTTGTAGGAGAATCTTTATTAATATGTGATCACAGGAAAGTAAGCTTTGCCAAAACGACGGCGAGAATCTTAACACAAGTTCTAGGAGCTGTTTAGAAATGTCATATATCAAAATGAACAATTGACATGCCTGGATTTCGTCAATAACAACGTCATTGGTTGTTGGAAGCCACATCAGCCATCTCAACCGTCATAGCCTTGTTTTTTGTACCATCAACTTCCTCTCGCTCTTGACCTGTAATGAGGTCACAAGAACTTTTGCCCTGTTAAACCGTTTTGCTACTCCCATGCCAATAACCTTAAAAAAGTAAAGAACCACAAGACAGGCCACAATCATTACCAGCACCAAGACTATATTATATGAAATTTATAGTTGATTTATGCAGGGGTTAATTAACTAGTAGCATGTTTGCACAATACAACATGCACAAACAAGAAGAGATTTGAGAAGAAAAATAGCCATCATAAGTAAAAACGAATCCTCGTTACTAATTATATCTCCTTATCATAGTATTGACAAATGGTAGATCATAACTTTGAAAGATCAAAATATTGTATGAGTATTAGTAGAAGGGAAATTTACAAGTTTCAAAATCTTACTCCTTTAGGCAAGGAAAAGTCACTTACCCAGACTAGTGTCTCTTGAACCAAAGATGTGGAGGTCGAAAATTTCTCAAACCCTATTTGTTTAAGTTGCCATCTATTAATTTCCTGGGTTTAAGCTTGACTCGACTTACTTCTACTCCTAGTCCACAACATTACATATGGAATAGGGATTACTTAAGGAAGAAAAATTATAGATGTTAGCAAGGGGGTTTCTCGAAGAATTTCTATCAACCCACTGATTTACCTTATCATTTTAATTATTTCATCTTTGACCCCTCATATTAACTCCTATGTCTTCCCCCCTCAAGTGCACACACTCTACTCAGGGTCCTGGAATACATATTTTGTAATTTAAGTTAAAGCCCTATTCTGACAAAATTTCACTCGTGCCTTCCCCCTGCTACCCCTGCCCCACACTTAAAGCAACACGTTCAAAATTTACAATGGAAGAGATGTTGGAAGAACCTAGGTGCTGAACCCAAGAAAGAAGATGGAAATATAGAGCCAGAATGGTTACCATCAAGCCATCTAGAAAGAATACAATATCAAACTAAACAATCAGAAGCTTCTGCATAAAAGAGTTTCAGTCTACACACTAAACAAGAAGCAAAACAGGGACAACATTAGAAAAAGGCAGCATGAAAACTTACCATTGAAAATCCGACAGAAATAGGGGCACGTGCAAGAAGGAGTAGGGAAAAAATGGTAGTCATTCAAGTAACGTTGGCCTCCGCGCGTTTTCTTCAATCCCCTTCTTCGACAGTGGAGCCTAATAAACTCGCTCCAGGTTACCACGATCCCAGGGGATGAGGAAATTCCATGTCGCCGACTTGTGAGACAATGACGAGCTTCAAGAAGAATGGAAGGGATGTTCCCAGAAAGAAGACCAACGCAGAAATAAATAACGAAGTGGAGATTCAACGGTAAATGAAAACCTAACGGCAATTCCGACTTTTCGAAAAATTTATGAGACACGTGTCAGAGTGTCAAAAACTAACCGTTCAATTGGTCTAGTGAAAATTCGAAACTGTGATATGTGGGATGAGGAAGGAGCGTTTACGCCAGTGATGCCAGCAAACAATCCGATTGATTTTCCTAAAGTAAATAATTATTTACCTTTCTATATTAAATTTTCCTAATTTCTCTTTATTTATATAAAATTCCATTAGAACCCAGCAAACTTATTCTCCTTTCTTCCAACCTAGCAATTCATTAAGTTAAATTCTTTAATACCTTTGTCAATTTATTTAGAGATTCAAAATTATCAAGTGTTACGCGTATAACATAATTTTTTAAAATATATATATATATATAAATCCTATATAAGTATTGAACATTTGAGTGTTTGATATACTACTATGTTCATTCAGACATCTTGAATATCCCTAACAATCATTTATGAAAACGCATAAAATGTCTCTATTTTGCAGGTATATCTTACCACTTTAATATATAAAAATTTACATATTTCAACTCATGCCAATTTTTTGTTTTACTATTCTTTTTGGATAATTTTCAATTCCTGTAACATGTCATATTAGGAAAATAAAAGACATATTAAATACTATAGATAAATTTAAAATATATTAATCTATTATTTTTATCAAATATATTAGTTGTAATTTATTCAAATATTTGGAGAAAAAAGTGGAAGTTTCTCAAGAACAATTGCTTCATAAAACGTTTGGAAATGGAAATATTTTAGTATTAATTAATAGTCAGTTAGGTCAATAAAAAATAAAGGAAAGTTTTTATAATAGTAATTAATAGGCAGAAGTGCCAATAAAAACAAAAACCAAAAACCACCTTGACAACTAGTTGTTAATGACATACTTATGTCGCAGATGAAATACTATATTAGTTCAATCATATTATGTCAAAGGGTAATATTAACTCAATTAAAAAATGTGACTTTTCTTTTCGTTATGATTTGATTGAACTAGCAAATTATCATCATTTGTCAGATACATGTGTAGTTATTGGCCAATATTTTCTCAACTTAGTTATTAAAAGAGATTTTTAAAAAATTAGGCATTTGGATGAATTCTTTTTTAAGAAAAATTCTGCAGTAATTTTTTAATGACAAATAAAGATTAAAAAGTCTAATGAAAATCATATCAATAGGGAATCTACCCAAACAATAATATACCATAGCATTGACCGTTCTTTAGAAGGAACTATTGACCGTTGGATTGTACAATTCTTTTTAAATTGTTAGAATAAAAATTTTGGATCAGCATGATCAAATTATGAAATTTTTTAGCCTACACGATCTCCAACTTTAATCTAAACTATCAAATAGTACATTTATGTTAATATTAGTTGTTAAATCCATATATTTCTTAATAAATATAAAGAATCCAAATTGCAATATTTAGACACTGGACAAATAAAAAAAAACATTAATGCAATATCCAACTATGTCACATCACTAACCATATAGATCAATGTTTTTCTGGAACTAGACATAGAAGGAACTTAGGAGGCCTTGTCACAACCCAAAAAAAATAAAAAATTCTCAGCTTCACCTACACAGAGATTAAAATAATCTCGCTACCGCAAGCCTAGCAACAAATATAATGAGCCAAACACATAAGCCAAAACTTAACTAAATAATGTTAAAATCGAAGTATATAAATATATCTTCAAAGAATCAATCTAACGTACTCTGTAAAAATTATAATGTATTGAAATTGTCAGAAATTGAACTCAATTTATAGTGGCCACATAGTTGTTCATAGAACCATTCGTAATTATCATATTTCTGGAGGTTTAAAAAACTCACAAAATGTTGATCGCCAGAAAAACACGCCTTTCTTGAAGTGATTATTTATAAAATCATTTTATATCCAATTCCATACAAATTTTCTTTATTTAACTCTCGACTTGTTTAAGATTAATCTCAAAGCCATAATTTCAGCCCGTAAAACTTTATGGCAAAATCTTCTTTTAGGCCTAATTCAATTATTTTTGGTTAATATAATTTTGATCTAGATATATATAAAATACCTTTTTTAGAAAGTACTGAATTTTAAAATATTTATTATAATTAAATATGAAAACACCTTTGATCTTACTGTTAAGATTATGATGCTCCCTGTTTTTGCCATTCTAATTAGAGTATATATGTGAGAACTACAAGGCCATAGCTCTTGTACAGATATGAGATTTGCGTTATTTGACCAAGGGCAGAGCCACCCATTGATAATGGGGCACTTGAACCCTTTAAATTTAATTTTGTAAAACTATATGTATAAAGTATTAAGTTATGATATTATGCTTCTACATTTTTTAAATGTTTGAACCCATTGGATCTCGCACATATTTAACTTCTACATAACTGTATTATGTTACTTTTTGATTATTTAGTATTTCAATTTAAATTTACTAAACCTTTACATGTAATATGCATATTATTCAATATTTAATTTATGTACACCTTTAATAGATTTTCATAAATAGTAGTTCACAGTAATTGACTTTCACAATGAAGTTAAAATGTCAGTGTCATCTTTGGTGTCGGCTCAAAGTAATTTATTATATTTATATTTTGATTGTATTATTTTTAGATTTTATTTATGAACCAAAACTCTTAAAAAAATTTTAATTTTCCCCCTCTACTTTTTATTTTTTAGTAACCCCACAAAATATTAGTTTATAAATTGAAAATAAGAATAAAATTAAGGAGTTGTAGATTATTGGAAAAATAAAGACACTATAGAAGTGAGTTAACAAAGTTATAAACTAATATTTCTATGTACATTATTGTTGAATAAAAAATAAAGGGAGTAAATTCAAAAAGTTTTGAGTTTATAAATAAAATCTAAAAATACAAAATATAAATACAATAAGTTAGTTTAGATTGTTATATAGTTCACCTAATATTATCTGTTATTATAACATGTCTTCCTCTTAATGTGATATGTAATTATTGTGCTAGTACAACAAATTTTATAATTACACCAATGAATTTATCTAAAATGTCACTATATATTTACCTTCACCTAGGAACAATTATGCCTAAATAAAAACCTTTTGAATTGTCGTTGGATAAAATAAGATATTTGCAATAAAGATATAATTTTTTTTTTTTCCAAATTGATACATTCAGATTATTATGCTTCATCTAATAGACCTTTAGGCTTTCAAAATGGTCTTCTCAACTGTTTATTTAAATATTATGATATTTTTAATGATAATATATTATTTTATTATGTTCTTGTTAGGTGTTTCTTTTTATTTGGTTACTATTCTTGTTATGTACTTCATGAGTAGTAAATATATAAAATTATGTTTTCATGGATATTTAGATAATAAAATTGCTAATATTAATATGAAAAAAAATAATTGAATACTCATTTAAAATTTGTTTCTAGACTAATGCCATGGCTTTTTGAGCTAAATATACAATAAAAATTAGAAATTCGTTAATTCTTGTAGCACAAAAAGTATTTCATCCCAAAGCTATGTTTTTTGGGACTCGAATTGATTCAATACAAATTCCAAAAATTATAAGGGTACTTAGAGTATTTCACTCCGTTTCCCCTTATTTTTAGAAAATAAATAGAAAAAACTTAATTGAATAAAAAATGGAGTCTAAGTTAGGGTCCCAAAAAAAATGAAGAAAGATGTGAATGAAGAGCAAGGCGACACTTGCTGCTTCTCACCAATTTTTATGCACCAAAAAATGAGAAATACGTAAGAGAAAGGTCCAAATTTTGTTTTGATCCTAAGTTCTATATGCCTATGTTGAAAAATGTTTTGCAATTGAGAATATTATATTTTCAGCTTTTATAGTTATATTTAATTTTAATTTAATCCTTATAATTTAAAAATTTTTAATTGAGTTCTTGTAATTTATAAATATTTTTCATATTTCATTATATATGTAAAATAATTATAATTTTAAAATATTTATAATTTAAAATTTTATAATTTGGCCATTTTAGTTTATAAATGTTTTCATTTAGTCCTTACTATTAAAATTTTGTCAAATTTTATTAAATTTTGCTGCTAAATTAATTGTATAATATTTTAACACTCTAAATATGTATAATTTGTGTTAATAAAAAATATAAAAATAAATAATAAATTTAAATTAATTTAATTAATAATAAATTTAAATTAATTCACACATATAACAAAATATTAAAAATACTTGTAAATTGTAAGAACTCAATTACAAATTTTTAAATTATTAGAATTAAATTAAAATTAAATAAAAATATAAGAATTCAATTATAAATTTTTAAATTAAAATTAATATAAAAATATGTATACTATCATCATAGAAAATAAATACTTGTTTTTTATGATGATAGATTGTTGAATAGTTCTTCATGATAATATAAAGGCAAAGAGTTTGGTTATGGTGTAGAAATACATTTGAAGTTAGAATACACTATCAAACTCTATGACCAATTTTTTTACACCTAGGGATATATCTTGAAACTTTGTTACCATGACATTCCATGAGTCCATTCAAGGTCAAAGAATGAAATAATTAAAGAAGATTGAGTCTAGAAAGATATTTTAAAATATTTAGGGAAATATAATGTAAAACATTTACATTGGCTAAGAATTTTGATATATAAATTTCTTCTGTATCATGAATTCTTACATAGGAAGACAGGGGAGGCTAGAAAATGGTTGGTTTCCCCTAAAATTATTACCCAAATAATTCACTATTTCTTTTGGATAAGTTAGGGGGCATTGTGCACTTAAATGTCCCTCCTCGCAATGTTCACATGGTTTAGAAATGTTTACCTGATGCACTAGTTGTTGTTGTCTCCCCAAAGTTAGATTATTTCACCTTTTATTCATTACTTCAAACTAGGTTGTCGCCTTTACTAAGAATGTTGTTAGTTGGTCCACCATAATTACCCTGCAGCAATCCTTTTTTCAGAAGCTCTCTCATAAGCCCTATAGTTGTTTGAGGTGAGAACTTCTAGTATTTCAAATGCATCTTCAGGGTATTGGTTCAATATTGATCCTTTTACAACTCTATCTACTTGATTTCTTAAGGATGTGGTCAGTCTATTATAGAAGATTCAAATCTATTGTTGCTCAGAGAAACCACGATGAGGACATTTTCTAAGTAGTTCCTTAAACCGCTCATAAGCTTTATATAAGGGTTCCAATTCAAATGGCTGAAAGTTAAAAATATCCTTCAAAAGTTTTTTAGTCATAGCAGGGGAGAAATACTTGTTCAATTTTTGTATTAATTGTGCCCAAGTTATTATAGATCCACTAGGCTATGTTAACCCTTGGATCAAGAGCTCCATTATTGTCGTTGGCCATTGTAGAAAATTCCTCCTATTGACTCCTTGGTTAGTTTCTAATTTTCTTCACGTATGCTCTATTTCAGGGTCTAAAGGTAGAATCTATGCTTTGCCTCTTGTACGCACATAAGAACACTTGACACAAAAAATAACCCCTCATATTAAAGTCCTTAAAAATAGTTTTACCAAAATTAAACGCCAAGTCCACGACAATAGTGACAAAAACTTGTTCGCTAGAATCTATACACGCAAGTGCACGTGATCACGATAAATAATAAGGTGTGAGTAAAATATCATTCCCATGAGGACTTAGCTTTAATTCTGGACTAATGCTACTATTAAACTTTTAACGTATGTAAAAAAATTGAACATATAATTGAATAACTAGACAAATAATGCAAAATTGAGTATATAATCAACTAAATGAACCTAGGACTTTGACTTCACCTCAATGTGTAGTTATTTTGTATAAATACTTACTTTTTTATTAAGTTTTGAATTAGTTTACTAACCTAGAGATTCAACTGCTTATATAGTTTATTCGAATCATCATAAATCTAGTTGCTTCCCCCGTCTCCCTATATTTTTATGAAACTAATTAAAAAGATAATTGATATAAGGCACTGCCCTAATCTTGGTTATCTATAACAATCATGTACAGTCGTCTTGACTGCTAATTATTATATTTACTACTCTTTAAACATTCAAATAGAGATTATCTTCATTCAGTTCTTCATTTTGGGTTTCCCTTCAAAGTCAGCCTAAATCCTAGTTCAATTATAAGGTGAACAAGCTCAGAAAAGCATTAAGGACATAATGAAAATAAGTAAACTGAATTCAAGACATCAATAAGATATTGTCATACAAAAATAAGCCCACAAAGGGTTTAGTTAAAGTCTAAATAAAACCAATTAGCCACTCATAGGCATTGATGCATAATTAAATATGAAAACAAAAGCATAAAGAATACAAAAAGAAGAAGGAGAAGGAAGAGTTCACAGGAGGAATAACTCTATAAAGAGCCCCCTTACTCTGTAGCAAACCCTCTCTTCAACAACTCTTAAACCCAATCTCTTTTCTAGTGTTTCCATTATTCTCTAGCCTGATGCCCTAGCTGCTTACCCTTAGGACCCTATATATAGGCTTCAAAAACCCTAAAAGTGGAGTATGGGTCAAGTAAGGAGCCCTCAATCATCAAAGCAAATTAAAGTTTCTAGCAGTATGCCCAGGTAAGGCCCATCTGGTGCCTAGGCTCTAAGTTTCTGGTTTTGGCGCCCGAGCACTGAGATATTGGTGCCTAGGTGTCATATTATAGGTATGATTAGTTCCTGGGTATGTCTTCATAGCGCCTGGGTGTTAATTTTTCTAGCCTTTCCTATCTTCTTCCAGCAATTAGTGCTTGGGCACTAGTACTTTAGCTACTGGGTGTTGGTACTCTGACACTTAGGTGCCATCTTTCTAGAATTAGCGCTGGGGCACTGGCTTTCTATTTTTGGCGCTTGGGTACTGGTTGTTGAACTTCAATAATTGTGCTACCATTCTGGCCCCTATTTCTTGAAAGAAAACACTTAATTCTTTTTCTCAACCGATGTCAGAGGAAAACTTTCAAGTTGTATATGAAATCCATGTGATTTTCATTTAGAATATTGCTTTAGTTAACTTTCCTTAGAGAATTATTAAAATGAGATCGACAACAATGAAAAGGGTTTAAAGAAAAATTTATTGTCTGTTGGGCAATATGACAACC
This sequence comes from Delonix regia, assembly GCA_037074485.1. Classification (NCBI taxonomy): domain Eukaryota; kingdom Viridiplantae; phylum Streptophyta; class Magnoliopsida; order Fabales; family Fabaceae; genus Delonix; species Delonix regia. The sequence continues at coordinate 14,672,597 of CM073459.1, forward strand.
TAAGACTCAAAACCTAAATTGAAAACAAGTTTACGAAAGTCACCAAAGGTGCACTCATGGTCATAAAGGTAAGAAAGTGCATTTCAAGATTATTCATGCTTCAAGGGAGAAGCATCTGTTGCTTTTACTTGCCAAGAAGAATTAGCAAAAATGTGGCATTATAGATTAAGCCACATGTCAGAACAAGGATTGAAGATTCTTGCATAACGTAATCTCCTACCAGGACTCAAAAATGTAAGTTTACCATTCTGTTTGCATTGTGTTAAAAGTATGCAGAGTAGATTGAAGTTTAATAGATCTATTGTTAGAATTAAACACGTACTTACTTGATTGATTTTGATGTGTGGGAATCATCAATAACATTTTTAAGAGATGTAAAATATTTTGTGTCCTTTATTGATGATTGCTCCAGAAGAGCATAGGTGTACCTAATCGAGAAGAAGTCTGATGTATTTCTAAAATCCAAGAAATTTAAATCACGAGTGGAACTTGACTTAGGAAGAAAGATCAAATGCTTGAGGACGGTGACTTCTTGGCATTCTGCAAACAAGAAGGTGTTCAGAGGCAATTTATAATTGTTAATACACCTCAAAAAAATGGTGTGGCTAAGAGGATGAATAAAACTCTCTTAGAAAGAACAAGAGCTATGCTAAGAACTATAAAATTAGAAAAGTCTTTCTGGATCGAGGCAGTCAAAACTAACAGTTTTGTCATAAATCGATCATTCTTACATGTGTTTGGATGTTCAACCCATGTAATGTACAAACCTCAAGAAAGATCCAAATTAGATCTGAAATCTAGGAAGTGTATATTCCTGGGTTATGCTAAAAGGGTTGAAAGAGGTATCATCTATAGGAACCCATTGCCCATAAGGTTGTAGTGAGAAGTGATGTAATATTTACATAACATGAGATGAAAAAATAAAGAAGATAATGGCATTACAAAAGAGACTATTACCATTCAAACTGGAGACAACAATTCTTCTAAAGCATAACCAGATCATAAGGAATAACAACCAAATGAGGTTAACATGAAAGTCTAACAATCAATCTGTTAACAGAGTACACCATCATGGCACTTGGAATATGTTATGGCAAGCGACAATGCATATTGTCTTTTCACGAACAAAGGAGAGCCATCAACATTTTAAGAGGCTATAACAAGTCCAAATGCTTCCCTGTGGATGACAACAATGCAAGAAGAAATGGAAGCTTTGCGTAAAAACAAAACATGGAAACTTGTTCCACTACCAAAGGAAGGAAAGTCATTAGGAACAAACGGGTTTACAAAATCAAACGTGATGGAAATGATAAAGTAAAAAGATATCGTCGAGACTAGTGGTAAAAGGATATGTTCAAAAAGAAGTGATTAACTTTAATGAGGTATTTACTCTAGTTGTTAGACTTATGAATATAAGAGTGGTCCTGGTTACATGTGCTACATTTAATTTGCATTTAAAGTAATTAGATGTGAAAATAGCTTTTCTACATGGAGAACTTGCAGAAAAGATATATATTTGCTCCAACCAGAAGGGCTTGAAGAAAATGGAAAAAAAAAACTTGGCTTACAAGTTAACCAAATCTTTGTACGGTTTAAAGCAAGCACCAAAGTGTTGGTACAAGAAATTTGATTCCTTCATTATCAGTCTTGGGTACAATAGATTGAGTCAAACCATTAAGCATATCATAATAGGTTTAATGGAAGTGATTTTATTAATTTGCTATCATACATGGATGACATATTGGTAATAGGCCCCAACAAAGATTGAGTCCAAGAACTGGCAAATAAGATTTTAGGGATGTTAATTTACTTGGCAGAAAAGAAAAGAAGATTTAGCTTACATAAAATAACTATCTAAACAAAGTCTTGCGACACTTCGACATGTAAGAATGCAAGTCAATTTCTACCCCCCTTCCTGTTAATTACAAATTATCCTTAAGTATAAATCTTAGCAATGAAATGGAGAGGATAGAAATGTCTTGAGTACCGTATGCATCTACAAGAGGGAGCCTTATGTATGCCATGATCTGTACAAGACCAGATATTGTAGACAATATCAGCAAATTCATGACAAATCCTGGTAGAAAGCATTGGATTGCAGTGAAAAGGATCCTTAAATACATTAAAAGGACATTGAATGCTACATTATGTTATAAAGGATTTGAATTTACTATTAAATGCTGCATTGATTCTTATTTTATTGGTGATATTGATAAAAGAAAATCTACCACAGGTTATGTGTTTACACTTGCAGGAGTAACTATGAGTTGATTATCCAGATTACAAACTATTATGGTCTTGTCTACTATAGAAGCAGAGTATATGGCAATTACATAAGCATACAAGGAAGTAATTTAGATACAAAGGTTATTGGATGAGCTTGGGCACAAGTAGCTTAAAATTCATGTATATTGCAATAATCAAAGTGTTTTGCACCTTGCAAGAAATCCAATCTTTCATTCAAAAATAAAACACATTGCAGTTCAATATCACTTTGTAAGATAAGTGGTAGAAGAAGGAAGAGCATATATGTTCAAGATTGCCACTAAAGATAACCTAGTAGATGCACTGACAAAGCCAATGAACACTGATAAGTTCATATGGTGTAAATCCTCTATTGGCAAAGCCAATGAACACTGATAAGTTCATATGGTGTAAATCCTCTATTGGCCGAGCAGAGACATGAGTAACAAAAGATGGTAGAATGGACAAAGACTTTCCCCCAAATCTAACTTTACATGGAAGATTGTCAAAAAGGTAAAGACAAATTTGGTGGCTACTTTTTGGCAATGAAGAAAAGATGGTAGAAATTTTGTTACTATTTTTTGGAAAAAAATAAAGTTTGTTGAAAATTGGTTGACACTATTGATAAAAAGGGAGATAAAGTTAGCAACTTTTGATAAAGTGGAAGAAACAAAGTGGAAGATAAAGTTAGTAGCTTTTAACAAAGTGAAAAATAAGGTTGGCACCTTTTGACAAAGTGGAAGATAAAGTTGCCACCCCTTTTAACAAAATAGAAAATAAAGTTGTTGAAAAATTTTGAAGTGGATGCCTATAAATATGGTCTTTCCCTTTGGGGTTTGGCATTGAAGTTTAAAGAGTTGTAAGAGTAGTGATATCTTCCTTGTTGAGAGAGTGAGTAGTAGTTCTTCCACTTGAGAGAGAAAATTGTCAGTTTTCTTGTTTTTGATAGTAAGAGAGTTTGATTATTCTCTCCTCACATTTAAAGAAAGTTTGTACAATCTTTTAAGTTAATGAATGTCTTTCCCATTCTTATCTGTGGTTTATCCTTCTCATAGAAGGGTTTTCCACATAAATATCTTATGTTAATTCTTTTTTTCTCATTATTCAATATTGTTGTCTAGTACCATAATTCCCAACACTATATGGTTGGATATCTTGGGTTGAGGAAGAGAAATTGTAATCTATAGCTACGTGTATGAAGGGAACAATACTCTGGTGTTTTCAATGGATGGATGTGAGATGTTCTATGTAGTATTGGAAGGCGTTGGATGAAAGGTGATTGCACGCTTTCTCATGAAGTACCTGGGGGATGAGTATGAGATGCTTGTGGCATATAAGCAGGAAGGAATTGTAGTTATGTATAGAGAGCAGTTTGAGAAGCAATTTGCACCAATAGTGAAGGCTTCCAATGAATTCTTGATAGGAGCTTTCAAGAATGACCTCAAGAAGGAGATAAGAGCAAATAGAAGGATGTTACAACCCACTTCATTGAAATAATTAATGGAGATCACGAGCCAAGTAGAATAAAGGAATAATTTGTTAGGAGAAGCTAGGGAGTTGGGGCTATGCTTCAAATATGATGATAAGTACTTACCTAGTCATACATGAAAAAACAAAGCATAAAAATTGATGATATTGTTAAAGGAGGAGGAGGATACTGTTAGGGAGTAAGTGCTGGCTGGGGAAGAAATGCCAAAAGAACTAATGGAGTTATCAATGAATTTTATAGTTGAAGTAGCTAGATATCAAACTACAAAGCATATAAGGACATTAAAAGGTGAATTAGTTCTGGCATTGATTGATAGTATAGCAACACATAATTTTATTTCTTCTAAGCTCTTGGAACATCACAAAATTCCCCTACATAAGACCAAAGCCTATACTATCACAATGGGTATTGGATATCAGGTGAGAGGCAGTGCTGTATGTCAAAGGGTGGAATTAGAACTGTAAGACATTAAGATAACTGAAGATTATTATCCCATTAATTTAGGGGAGGAAGACCTAGTTTTAGGGATTGATTAGTTGGAGTTGTAAGGGGATGCAAGGGTGAATTATAGATTGTTGTTAACAATGAAGTTTAAGGTAGGAAGTGAATGGAAGTGCTTAAAGGGGATCACACTCTAGTCAATACTTTGGTATCCCTCAGTACCATACTAAAATCAATTAAGGGGGAGGTATACATTGAGTTTGGTAAAATGTGTTTACAGCATCATATTACGGAAGAGAATGCAATAGTATAGAAAATATTAAGTGAATTCTCTAATGTTTGTGAACCATAAAAGGAATTACCACACATATTGGTTGATCATTCTGTCACTTTAAAAAGTGATGCACGGCCTCCCAATATCAGGCCTTACATATATGCTCACTCTTAAATAAATGAGATTGAATAATTAGTGAAGGAAATGCTAGTTACTGGGATTATAAGGCCAAACAAGAGCTCATTTTCTAGCCTAGTGTTATTGGTTAAGAAAAAAAATGGGAGTATGTGTTTTTATGTAGACTATCGGGCTTTAAACAAAGTCACCATACTAGATAAATTTCCAATTTTAGCTATAGATTAATTGTTGGATAAGCTTGGAAGAGCAACTACTTCTTCTAAGTTGGATTTGAAATATGGTTATCACCGTATTAGGATGAAAGAGGGTGATAAAGAAAAAACAACTTTTAGGACCCATGAGGATCATTATAAGTTTATGGTTATGCCTTTTAGCTTAACCAATGCTCTCTCTACCTTTCAATCTCAAATTAATATGAATTTCAAACCCTTTTTTAAGGTGATTTATTCTGGTTTTTGTCAATGACATGCTGATATATAATGCTAATGTATCCACCCACATGCAACATTTAAGACAAGCATTGAAGGTATTATGCCACCACATGCTAGTGATTAATCCTAAGAAGTGTGTTTTTATGCAGCCTAAATTGGAATGGAGGTAGATTCTTCAAATATTGATGCTCAATTGGCATATACCTAAGGATCTCAAAGCTTTGTGAGGATTTTTAGGTTTTACTAGGTATTATAGGTGCTTTGACAAGAATTATGGCAAAATTGCAAAACCTTTGATTAGCTTATTGAATAAATGGTCACTTGAAGCTTAATAGACCTTTGATGACTTAAAGAGGACTGTGACTACGTTGCCAGTGCTAGTAATGCCAAATTTTACTATTCCCCTTGAGAAAAAGACTAATGCATTAAGTAAAGGTGTAGGGGTACTCATGCAAAAGGGAAGACTTATTGCTTACTTTTGGTAGTACAATGAATTAAAGGATATAGATACATAAGTGACGAAAGATACAAAGTTAGGTGAAATTGTTCAGCAATTGCTAGCTAGAAAGGAGGTGGTCAATGGGTATAGTTTAAATGTGGTTGTTTACTCTATAATGGTTGCTTAGTCATCCCTCAAGTTTCTCTATGTATTCAGGAAGCTGGGGGAAATAACTAACTGGACAATTGTTCCGAACAAAGAGAGAGAGAGAGGGAGGGTTGGCATAACAGATGGGGGAATTATGTATGTAGCTACTGTGTAGTGTAGAGGTAGGAAGGAAGCGGAGAAAGAGTGGAGAGAACCCTAACCACTTGAAAGTCAAGACCTATCTATTTTCATTTACTTTTCTTTGCTATACTTAAGCTCTGTTAACTCCTCCAATGACCTCTGTATTTGGATCACTCAATTATACATAAATGATACATAGGAACTATACCAATTCCATCAATGTCACTATTTTTAGCAGCTAATTATGATTTTTCTTTACAGTAATATGATGTCAAAAGTGCCTTTGCCATAGAAACCTTGAGGTAGAAATTTACATAGAGTTCACACTTGAATTTGACATGTACAAGAAGAAATAATAAATAGCAAGTTGAAAAAGGAACTATATGGGCTCAAACAACACCCTTAGGCATAGAAACCTAGAGGAAGAAATTTACATGGAGTTCACATTTGAATTTGACATGTATAAAAAGAAAAAATAAATAGCAAGCTGAAAAGGACACTATATTGGCTCAAACAACACCCTTAGGCTTAGTTTGGAAGATTTAGTAAAACGATGTTAAAGATGACCGTACAGATAAAGTCAAGGTGACCATACATCATTTATCAAACACTTAACTTTAGGGGAGTCACAATAATATTGCCCACTAATCTTTAGCACACTTGTTTTAACCCAATCGTCACATACTCATTATTATAACAAGATGTAATCAATGTGGGACTTAGTGTAACCAAGTAAATAGAAACATAAATTAACACTCTCCTAACATTTTCAAAAGCCAAAATGACTCAGCTATATTAGTTCAAGATCATTTCATTTGCAATCATTAAACAAAGAAAATACATTAATAAAAGAATGAATGCTTTAAGAGGGAATTGATAAGTACAAGTAGGGCGCTATAAGATATCTCCCAAAACAAATATACTATCAAAAAACAGAGAGCCTAAGAAGTTCCAAAGTTGGATAGAAAAGTTCAGAGTATAGGTTAGGAAACTTTATTGATTATCAGCACCATATATAAAATTGAAACTTAAGTTAAAGTAAGTGCTTCAACTCACTTTTACTTTCATTACAATAACAATATAAAAATATACATATAAGCTAGTTTGCTAAGGGATACTTTTTTGCTTAAGTTGCAAGCTAAATTTGTGGCATGAATATACTAGTTCACACTCAAAAATTTGAAGAACGGCCATATTTTATATCATACGTCAATATGTTGTTGTAGCACAAGAAAACACTAGGAAAGCCATTTAATTAGGAATGAAGTTTTTCAAAAGATAAAAGATACTAGTCCTTTACAAATCAATTCAACAAACCTCTTTTAATTCAACAACAATGTCTTCACGTTCACATGTATTCTTCTTCAAAGACAAACTTTTCTTATGCCTAGAGTAAAATGATGCATGAAGATAGAAACCATAACTAGTTCCAATTAACTGTGTTTAAATAAAATCTAATTAACTATGACATAAATGCATGATTTATGGCACTAAAGTGTAGGAGTAAAGTAAACTAAGGTATATAAGAAAAGCCATTTAACTAGCAAAAGCACATGCCTGTATAAATACAATATACCGCTCGAATTTAAATGAGGACTCAAATGCATAAAGAACTATGAAATTAAGCAAGCTTTACATACCTTGCCTTAATACTTAAGTGAACATAATGTTCATTTGAAAAAAAATTAAATAAATTAAATTTGTCCTTATAAAAATATCAAAGATCACTATGATTGGAGTTAAGTAAGGCTCTCATCATAATGGAACTCACCATACATTAAATTTACTTAAAGAAATGAATGGCGACAAATTACATAGATGTAGAAGTAAGTGATCCTCATAAGCCATGCATGGTCAATTAGCTTTTAAATTAAAATTCCTAGGAATCAAATTAAGCAAGACAGTTAACTCAGAAATGACCAATTAAAAATTCATGTAAACCCCTTGCAAAGGAATTCTAAAAGTAGGAAATTGCTAAACGACTAAAAGAAGTAAATTGAAACGGATGGTTATACATCACAATCCTCCACATATAGATAAAAATTCAATATAGCATGTTACAAGAGAGTTTTTTTCAATACTTGATTGTAAGAATGTACATCTTTGTCAAAACAACAAGGAGAATCCCATCACAAAGCAACAACAGAAGGATGGAAAGTCCGCGAACCCATATGCATAAAGAGTAGTGAAATTAATGCTTAAGTGAACACTGACATTGCTAATAGCAGTTCAGTGTTCTCTAAAATAAATAAATAAATATATTTGTCATTATGAAAATGATCAAAGATTGTTGTGGCTGGAGTTAATTAGGGCTCTCACCATAATGGAACTCACCATATAGTAAGTTCACTTAAAGAAATGAATGACAGCAAATTAAAGAGATGCAAAAGTGAGTAATCCTCACAAGCCATCCATGGTCAATTAGCTTTTATGTCACACCCTATAATCTTGGAGTGAGACTAACACAGGACATGAGGAAATTCTTGAACCTGCAAGCCAATACTAGATGGAAATCAAAAACCATACCAACATTTATGCAATTTGTACCATGATCAAAGTAAACCTTGCCATTTTATAAGGATATATAGTTTATATACAACATAAAGTTTTTTAGAAATTTTAGCAGAACCTACCTAGTAAATAAGACATCTCGATATTTGTACAAAATCCTGTCAAGCAACAAATATACATAACGAGAGTGGAGCTCTCACCAGAGTGAACCAAAACAATCATACACCAAATACAAAAGCTGGGAATGCTAATTTGTGGTCAGAATACACCACAAAAGCAAACAAAAGAATAGTTACCACAATTATATATATACAACTCAAAAATGTAATGTACAACAAAATGAAATAGGGCTAATTCCCGCAGAAACAAGCGGGCTCACCCAAGAAATCCCCATCAAACCTTAGCTCCCTCTAGGAACTCACTAGCTCCACTGTCTGAGATAATAAATTTTCTGACAGATAACATCCCATCATCAGTAAACAATGTACATATATAATCAGAAATCAAAAGTGTGATGATGATTTATATGGATTAAGATCACCTTTAATTTATAAGCCAACAGCAACCAACTATGTGATGCACATTGTAAAACATGTTTTATTGCCTAAATCAAGATACCTCATAAAGTGAAAAAGAAAAATCAATATGTTCCTGAATATCAATTAAGGGAAGGACTACCATGGACTAGTCTATAAATATCCAGTGTGGCACATAGCCCATAAGGGTAACTCACAACAAGCAAGGACACATAATCCTCGAGGGTAAATAACTAACAAGCGTGAGGTCTTAACTCATGAAAATTAATCATTCTTCCATTCGCATATGACTATCACACCGGGCTAGCACCTTCATTAACCTTACTAGTTGGGTATTTTCCAAGGTGCACAAGGGCTAACAAAACTATTGTTTGCTACCAGTGTCCTAACTAGTCCTTCCAAAGCTAAGGAAAATAATCATACACCAAATACAAAAGCTGGGAATGCTAATTTGTGGTCAGAATACACCACAAAAGCAAACAAAAGAATAGTTACCACAATTATATATATACAACTCAAAAATGTAATGTACAACAAAATGAAATAGGGCTAATTCCCGCAGAAACAAGCGGGCTCACCCAAGAAATCCCCATCAAACCTTAGCTCCCTCTAGGAACTCACTAGCTCCACTGTCTGAGATAATAAATTTTCTGACAGATAACATCCCATCATCAGTAAACAATGTACATATATAATCAGAAATCAAAAGTGTGATGATGATTTATATGGATTAAGATCACCTTTAATTTATAAGCCAACAGCAACCAACTATGTGATGCACATTGTAAAACATGTTTTATTGCCTAAATCAAGATACCTCATAAAGTGAAAAAGAAAAATCAATATGTTCCTGAATATCAATTAAGGGAAGGACTACCATGGACTAGTCTATAAATATCCAGTGTGGCACATAGCCCATAAGGGTAACTCACAACAAGTAAGGACACATAATCCTCGAGGGTAAATAACTAACAAGCGTGAGGTCTTAACTCATGAAAATTAATCATTCTTCCATTCGCATATGACTATCACACCGGGCTAGCACCTTCATTAACCTTACTAGCTGGGTATTTTCCAAGGTGCACAAGGGCTAACAAAACTATTGTTTGCTACCAGTGTCCTAACTAGTCCTTCCAAAGCTAAGGAAAATAAAAATGGCATCCACGAAATCAATTAGCATTTCAATACTATTTTATCTGGTGGTTGTACATAACCGTATGCATAAATTCTTCAACAGTCTTTATCAAACCACACACAATGTAACTATATAATCACGTTAAGAAAATCCATATACTAAGAATTTACAATACAAATTAATAAAATCATTATGGTAATTGTAAAACCTCTCCTAATAAAGAAAAAAAATGGAGTATATATAACAAAAAGAGTTGGGAGTGTTATCTACGTACCTGAACGTCGTTAACTACAGGCAACCAATTCCTTAACTTGGGTGACAGCTTCACCCTTAAGAAACTTCCTATGCCAATAGAAAAAGAAAATGAATTATTTTTCTTTCTTATCCCCTAAACAATTATGGCATTAAGCTTAAATCGTAAGTAATTAATAACTTAATACCCTCATAACATTGTGATTTAACAATTAAGAGTTTCTCTACTCCTAAGAAGCTTACCACCATAAGGAAACAAGGTCTCATTAATATATTCCAATAAGAATTTCCACTTTAGCATATTATCAAGTAATAACCAAATTTATCAATTCTTATTCATTCTCTTCATACAACTCTCATTATTAAATTTCTCCAACATTATTAAACTATAGGTCATTTACCATAGGCTTTTACACATCTTTAACCTTCCCATGACCCCTCCATACATGCAAAAATTCAAGGAAAATTCTGAAATATTATCAATTCATCTTTCCTACCGAAACAATAATTTCTAATTATTCCAATTACTACCTTTATGCTACAAATTGAAGCCTTAAATTCAAAAAGTTTAGTTTGGTCCCTCAAGAACCCTAAATTCATGTCCAAATTGGGGTTTTTCATCCTAAGCTTGAATATTTTGAAATTGAAAGTAGGGAATGGCTAAAATTAATGAGAAAATAACAAGGCATATCGAAATTTTGCAATTCACTCACCAAATCGAGCTCAATTGGACAAAATCGCAACTTTTCCCTCTTTCAGAACCCTAACACAGGCAGCCAAAATCTAAGGCAATTAATAGAACACGAGATTAGAGAAGAAAGGCTAAAATTCATGTCAGGAACAAAACCCATTAGGAAAACACCAAAGAAAATTGCTTCTTTACGCTGAATTTGCTTCACAATTTTGGTGTGCGCAGTGATCGTGAAACACCAAGTTTTCTCGCTAAAAAAATGGGGACCTTAGGCCAGCAACTTGTCGACAATGATAGCGCAGGTGAAAAGAGATCACTTCGGTGACGTGAAATCGAAGCTCTGGTGAACGTATGATGTAAAAATTCTCTCCGTTGGCTGACTAGTTTAAGCTCTTAGGGAAGATGTTATAAGACCAGGGGCAATTTCATCATTTCGCATCTTGGGGACAAGTGTCAGCACCTAAAAAAAACAAAAAAAATGGGGAAGTTAGGATTCAAACCCTTAACCTCTCAGATCATGCAAGGGACGCCTAACCACTAAGTCAACCTTAATCTTAGGATATATTTTCACCTTAGAAAATATTATACCTTAGTAAAATTTTCTTGAAAATTTCTCTTTTCTTATTTTTCACTAATTAAGTGATCATATATAAATGTCCCAATAATTAAAATTTATTGGAGCATTACATTTTAAGTTAAAATGCCTAGAAATCAAATGAAGCAAGATAGTTCACTCAGAAATAACCATTTAAAAGTTCATGTAAACCCCTTGCAAAAGAATTCTAAATGTAGGAAGATAACAAAACGACTTAAATGAAGTAAATTAAAATAGATGGTAGTACATCACAATCCACATTTAGATAAAAATTCAATATAGCATTTTATAGGAGAATCTTTATTAATATTTGATCAACAGATTTGTCAAAGCCACAATAAGAATCTTAACACAGGTTTTAGGAGCTGTTTAAGAAATGTCAAATATTTAAATGAACAATTGACATGCCTGGATTTCATCAATAACAGCATCATTGGTTGTTGGAAGCCACATCAACCGTCACAGCCTTGTGTTTTGCACGATCAACTTCCTCTCGCTCTTGACCTGTAATGAGGTCACAAGAACTTTTGCCCTGTTCAAGCGTTTTGCTACCTCCCATGCCAATAATCTTAAAGAACCACATGACAGGCCTGCAAAGTGAAAAACTTCTTAGCCTCTTCACCAAGTTTTAGTCCTTCCTTATCAATGTTTACAGTCTACCATAGTAGAAAATAGAACAGTGATATAACTGAAGAACTTGACTCAAGTTGCTTCAGAGCATGATAAGTTTTACCACTATTTGGGGGACCAACATGCAAGATAACTGTGCGCTGTTTCTGCGGCCAGTGGGTACCATGTATGAGGACAACTATGACAACCAAGAATTTAGCATTGGAACTGTTATTATGTAACCAAAATTAAATAGCCACAATCATTACCGTTGCAACACTAAGACTATATTATATGAAATTTATAGTTGATTTATGGAGGGGTTAATTAACTAGTAGCATGTTTGCACAATACAACATGCACAAACAAGAAGAGATTTGAGAAGAAAAATAGCCATCATAAGTAGAAATTAATCCTCGTTACTAATTATATCACCTTATCATAGTATTGTCAAATGGTAGATCATAACTTTGAAAGATCAAAATATTGTATGAGTACTAGAAGGAGGGAAATTTACAAGTTTCAAAATCTTACTCCTTTAGGCAAGGATAAGTCACTTACTTACCCAGACTAGTGTCTCTTGAACCAAAGATGTAGTTGTCGAAATTTTCTCAAACCCTATTTGTTTAAGTTGCCATCTATTAATTTCCTGGGTTTAAACTTGACTCGACTTACGGCTGCTCCAAGTCCACAACATTACATATGGAATAGGGATAACTTACGGAAGTAAAATTATAGATGTTAGCAAGGGGTTTTCTCGAATAATTTCTATCAACTCACTCATTTACCTTATTATTTTAATTATTTCATCTTAGAACCCTCATATTAACTCCTTAGTCTTCCCCCTCAAGTACACACAATATACTCAGGGTCTTGGAATACATATTTTGTAATTTAAGTTAAAGCCCTTTTCTGACAAAATTTCTCTCGTGCCTTCCATAAAGGCATCTAGAAAGAATACAATATCAAACTAAACAATCAGAAGCTTCTGCATAAAAGAGCTTCGGCCTACACACTATAAACCGGAAGCAAAACAGGGACAACATTAGGAGAAGACAGCATTAAAACTTACCAACGAAAACCTGATAGAAATAGGAGCAAGTGCAAGAAGGAGAGGGGAAAAAAATGGTAGTCATTCACGTAACGTTGGCCTCCGCACGTTTTCTTCAATCCCCTTCTTCAGCAGTGGAGCCTAATAAACTTGCTGCAGGTTACCACGATCCCAGTGGAAAAGGAGATTCCATGTCGCTGACGTATGGAGGAGCACAGACGTGTGAGACAATGACGAGCTTCAAGAAGAATGGATGGGATGTTCCCTGAAAGAAGACCAACGCAGAAATAGAAGACGAAAGGGAGATTCAACGGTAAATGAAAAGCTAGCGGCAATTCCGTCTTTTTGAAAAATTTAAGGGACACGTGTCAGAGTGTCCAAAACTAACCGTTGAAGTGTTCTAGTGAATATTTGAAACTGTGACATGTGGGATGAGAAAGGAGCATTTACACCAATGGTACCAGCAAACAAACATTCCTAAAGTAAGTAGTTACCGAACCACCTATATTAAATTTCCTAATTTCTCTTTATTTTTATAAAATTTCATTCTTACCCAGCAAACTTATTCTCCTTCCTTCCAACCTAGCAATTCATTCAGTTAAATTCTTTAATACCTTTATCAATTTATTTAGAGATTCAACATTATCAGGTGTTACACGTACAACATAATTTTTTAAAAAATATATGTATATAACCTGGATAAATATTGAACATTTGAGTATTTGATATACTACTATATTCATTTAGATATCTTGAATATCCTTAATAGTTATTTAAGAAAATGTATAACATGTCTCCATTTTGCTAGTATATCTTACCACTTTAATATATAAAAATCTATATATTTCAACTTATACAAATTTTTTTTATTATTATTTTTGGATAATTTTCAATTCTTGTAACATGTCATATTAGGAAAATAAAAGACATTAAGCACTATAGATAAATTTAAAATATATTAATGTGAGGTAAAACCTTCGGTGCACCCACAATTTTAAGTACACTAATATATCCAGTTATAGTATAGGAACAAAATTATAATATTATTGTTTTTTGGATTGATATTTTTATAATTATATCCCTATATTATAACTAAATACACTGGTGTACTCAAAATTGTGAGTATATAAAAATGACACCTTAATGTAATATTTTTTTCAAAAACATTATAGATAATTTATTCAAATATCTGTGAAAAAAAGTGGAAGTTTTTCAAGAATTATTGCTTCATAAAACCTTTGGAAAATGAAAGCATTTTAGTACTAAATAATAGTCAGTTGGGTCAATAAAAAATAAATGGAAGTTTTTCTAATAGTAATTAATAATCAGGAGTGCCAATAAAAACAAAAAACAAAAACGGGTTTACCTTGACAACTACCTAGACTCCTTGAAAAAAATATTAGTTCTTAATAAGATACTCATGTGGCTGACGAGATGTTATTATGATGGAGGGCAATATTAGCTCAGTCATATAATGTGACTTACCTTTTTATTATGATTTGGAGTAGCACTATCATCATCTGCCACGTACATGTGTAACTACTAACCAATATTTTCTTAACTTAGTTATTAAAAGAAATTCAAAAAAAAAATTAAGCATTTGGATCAATTTTTTTGTAAGAAGAATTTTTTGCAGAAAATTTTGAATGACAAATAAAGATTAAAAAATCTAATGAAAATCATATCAACAGGGAATTACCCACATAATAATATACCATAGCATTGGTCTTCGATAAAACATTAGTGAGACACTGGTCATTAACCCTCGTAGGAGCAATACATCGAGTAACAATAAACTCAGCAAGATTTTTCCTTTGTCATGGACCTCCAATATCAAATTTATGTACACCAATATTTAACCGTTCTTAAAAAAAAAAAATTATTAACCGTTGGATGGTACAGTTCCTTATGAAAATGTTAGATAAAAAATTTTGGTCCGTATCCAAATTATAAAATTTTTGACCCAGTGCGATGACCAACTTCAATCTAAACCATGCATTTATGTTAATATTAATTGTTGAATCCATACATTTATTAATAAGTGTAAGGAATTCAAATTGCAATATTTAGACACTTGACAAATGAATCACAAAAATATTAATGCCATATCCAACTACATCACATTACTAACCATATAGATCAAAGTTTCTCCGTCCAAGAACTAGACACCAAAGAAACTTAGGAGGCCTTATCACAACTCAACAAAAAATAAAAATTAGAGCATAACCAGCATAGATATCAAAATAAATCTTGCTACCGCAAGCCTAACAATAAATATGAGGACCCAAACACATAATAGATCAGGAAAAAATTAACTAAATATTGTTCAAATCCAAGTATTTAAATACATCTTCAAAGAATCAATCTAACTACTGTGTAAAAGTTATATTGTATAGAAATTGCTAGAAATTGAGTTCAATTTATAGTGGTCACATAGTTGTCCGTAGAACTATTAGTAATTATCATATTTATGAAGGTTTAAAAAACTCACTAAAAATCGATCGTCAGAAAAACTACTGTTAAGATTATGATGGCCCTGTTTTCGCCATTCTAATTAGAGTATATATGCGAGTACTACAAGGCCATAGCTCTTGTACAGATATGGGATTTGTGATATTTGACCAAGGGCAGAGCCACCCATTGACAAGGGTGCACTTGAACCCTTTAAATTTAATTTTGTAAAACTATACGTATAAAGTATTTTTTAAATTTTTGAACCCATTGGATCTCGCACATATTTAACTTCTATGTAATTGTATTATGTTATTTTTTAATTATTTAATATTTCAATTTAAATTCACTAAACATTTACATGTAATATGTATATTATTCAATATTTAATTTATGTACACCTTTAATACATTTTCATAAATACTAGTTCACATTAATTGACTTTCTCAATCAAGTTAAAATGTTACTGTCATCTTCAGTGTAATTATTATGTGACACAAAAAAGAAAAAACTCGTGACAATAACATATCAAAATATGTTAATTGTATGCTAACTTAAAATAACTTATATTTAAATTTTGACCCCTAATATTTTTAATTTTATTTATGAACCCAAAAATTTTCAAAAAATTTCAATTTACCCCCTCGAATCATAATGAAAAATAAAAAGAGTAAATTGAAAAGTTAAAAAAAAATTTGGTTCATAAATAAAATCTAAGAATAATAGGATCAAAATATGAATATGATAAATTATATTTATTGACACGTCAAAATATGCTGATTATATGACAACTTAAAGTAACTTGTTATATTTATATTTTGACCTCATTAATTTTAAATTTTATTCATGAACCATAACTTTTTAAAAAAAAATTCAATTTGCCCCTTTTTATTTTTTAGTAACCCCACAAAATATTAGTTTATAAATTAAAAATAAGAATAAAATTAGGGAGTTATAGATTATTGAAAAAAACACACTATAGGGTTAGATAACAAAGTTATAAACTAAGATTTCTATGGAAGTTACTACTAAATAAAAAATAAATGGAGTAAATTGAAAAATTTAAAAACAATTTTGTGTTCATAAATAAAATTTAAAAATAATGGGGTCAAAATATAAATACAATAAGCTAGTTTAGTTACAATGTATCTTCCTCTTAATGCGATATATAATTATTGTATTAATTCAATAAATTTTATAGTTACACCAAAGAATTTATCTAAAATGTCACTATATTTTTAGCTTCACCTAGAACAATTATCCCTCAATAAAGACCTTTTGAAGTGTTGTTGGATAAAATAATATACTTGCATTAAAGATATATTTTTTTATTTGTAAATTGATATTCTTATATTTTTTTGCTTCATCTAATAGACCTTTAAATATTATAATATTGTTTAATGATAATATATATTTTTTTCTTGTTATGTATTTCTTTTTTTTATCTTGTTATTATTCTTGTTATGTATTTCATGAGTAGTAAATATATAAAATTATGTTTTCATAGATATTTAGATAATAAAATTGTTAATATTAATATGAAAAAAATAATTGAATACGCATTTAAAATTTGCTTCTAGACTAATGCCATGGCTTTTTTAGCTGAATATATGAAAAAAAAAATAGAAATTTGTTAAATCCCACAGTACAAAAAGTATTTTATCTCAATGCTATATTTTTTGGGATATAGTATGATTTAATATGAATTTCAAAAATTATAAGGGGACTCAGAGTATTTCACTCTATTTCCCCCTATTTTTAGAGAAAAAAGATAGAAAAAACTTGATTGAATTGAAAATGAAAAAAAAAAAATGAAAATGTGAATCAAGAGCAAGGCGGTACTTGCTGCTTCACACCAATTTTTATGCACCAATAAAATGAGAAATAGGTAAGAGAGAGGTAAACATTTTATTTTGACCGCAAGTTCTACGTGTTTATGTTAATAAAAGTTTTGCAAATGACAAAAATTATATTCTCAGCTTCTATGGTTATATTTAAGTTTAATTTAATCCTTATAATTTAAAATTTTTTAATTCAGTTCTTATAATTTATAAATATTTTTTTATATTTTATTTTATAAGTAAAATATTTATAATTTATAATTTTATAATTTGGTCCTTTCAGTTTATAAATGTTTTTATTTAGTCCTTACTATTAAAATTTTGTTAATATTTTATTAAATTTTGCTGATAATTTAATTGTATACTATCTTAACACTCTAAATATGTATAACTTATGTTAATAAAAAATATAAAAATAAATAATAAATAAAAATTAATTCACACATATAATAAAATATAACAAAATATAAAAAATTCTTGTAAATTGTAAGAACTCAATTCCAAATTTTTTAAATTAGAATTAAATCAAAATTAAATAAAACTATAAACTGAATGTTAAGATAGTAAATTAAAATTAAAATTAAATAAAATTATAAAAACTCAATTATAAATTTTTAAATTAAAATTAATATAAAAATATGTATACTATCTTAACACTCTGAATATGTATATTATCTTAACACTTTCAATTACAAATTTTTAAACTATAAGAATTAAATTAAATAAAACTATAGAAGTTGAAAATATAATTTTCTCAAGTGTAAAACATCTTTTAACTTAGACACACAAAACTTATGTCACAACAAAATTTCTACCTCTCTCTTTCTTTTTGTGCATAAAAATGGATGTGAAGCAGTTTCGTCTTGCTCTTCATTCATATGTCTTTCTTCATTTTTTCTATACCCCTTGATTCAGGAGACTTTGTTTCCGATCCAATCAAGTTCTTTTTCTAAAAAATAGGGGGGAGACGGAGTGAAATATTCTTAGTCTTCCTTATAATTTTTGGGATTTTTATTAAATCAATCCAAATTCCAAAAAGTATATAATTGAGATGAAATATTTTTTGTGCCATGGAATTTAACAAATTTTTATTTTATTTTTTATGTGTTCACCTCAAAAGCCATACTTTAATCTTATTTTGTTTGAACAAAGAGTTTTATCTTAAAAGATGTATTATTAAAGTTTAACCTTTTTAGAGAAGATGTAAATTTTTTTTTTTCACTCTCCTAATTTGTTGCACTCTTCCTCACCTGCACGCCTGCTATATTTAATCAATTAGTTGTTTTCCTTTGCTTTCTCTTTTGCACGAAGCCTCTGTGCATAGAGACGTGTCATTACGCCTGGCACGTGAATCGAGCTATCTGATAAGATTGATTGACTCGTTTTCAAGTTCAAAGATGCATATGATCGATAGTAGATATTTAAATTTACTTGTACTCCTATTGATTTATATCAATCTATAGATGTGCACAAATAGGTTTATCACATAAGACTTTAGCATCCATGTATAAATAAATATAACGACAAATTAGATCTTAACATGCCTTTAAATTTGATGAAAATATTTGTTTAATTGTTTGGTCAGTTGTATATTAGGTAGCAGCATTGCCTTTTCATGCTTCTAAGGCTTAAAAAATATTAATTAATAATAATATATTTAGATATAACAGGTGAGGTAGTATGTTAACCTAATTAAATTATAATAAAAAATTTACATAATTTAATTAAATTAATAATATTTTTTAATAATTTAATTATATCCTACATAAATATATTATTACTATCTAATAGTATAACACAATCTTGCATTATAGCTATTTATCTCTGAAGTTAGCAACTTAAAAATTTCCTTTCTTTTACGGAAATATAATTTGTTCTAAATATCAAAACAAGCATAAAATTTAATATTTTGAAGATAAAGATTTACATTAAAAAGCCTTATGCAAATTATTCATATTTTTTACTACGATATAATTATTACACCTTTAATAGCTGTTCATGGGTGTTTACTTATAATATTTGCTGGAAGATTACTCTGCCTCACTGGCCCACTTGCATCAAGACTTAAAACTTTAATTAAATCTAATTTTCTATTAATCTTAATTATTATATATATTATAAATGTTTTTCTAATCCAATTGCTCAAAACTACAAACATGTGTTGTAACGTAGCTTTTCACTTTTCTGATGGACAAAGACCCGTTGGAATCGCCGTATAATCTCCATGTTGCACCTTCGTTCACCATGCAAAATCATCAACAATCTCTATATTAAACCATAGAGAAAAACTCTATTTTAGTCCTTTATTTTTTAATTTAATCTCATTATAATCCTTTTTAAATTAAAATTTTTAAAATAATTCTCTACTTTTAAACATAGTCTCAATTTTAGACATTGACAAATTTATAGATATAAAATGATCTTTTACTTTTCAAAATTTAAATGAAAATGGTCCTCTAAGATTTGAATCCAAATAGCCTAAAAATTTTTGGATCAAATATTTGAATCAAGAAGGACAAATTTTTACAATCCAATGAAATAAATTCTTATAAATTTAGAAACCAAATAAAAAATATAAAATAAAATTACATATAAATATTGAAATTTTAAAAAATCCAAGGGCGTGATTGCCCCTATGGGCATCCATCCTTGCTCTTAGTTCTCATTTAGAGGGAGACTGCTTAGAATTAAATCTTGTAAAGTAGAAGATTATTTGGAGATTTTTGGAGAGAGACTATTTTATATCTTTCAATTTATTGAAGATTAAAATTAAATTAAATTCAAAAGTAAAGGACTAAAATAATATGTTTTCCTTAAAAAACACTTAAATCATTCAACTTTTGCATCCCGAGAATCAATCTAATCATTTTTGTTTTCTGATCACCAATTGGCCCTCAAACGTGTAACAACAAAACGTTGACCAGCTTTACTGCACGTGCCATTAGACCATATAGGGATGAGACCCTCCTTAAAATAGGGTTTTCTCCAACTAAGCTTTTCCTTTGACATGGGTCTACTATTATCAGGACATTACTCGCCTAAAAAAACATCATGCATTTTAAAAAGTAAGTTCAGATAGATAATTGCTGATGAAAAAACGAAGAGAAATAATTTTTGCACATTCATTGATTCTATTTTTTGAACTTCAACTATTTATTTTCTAATTAACTATTACTCGCTTATACTTAATTTACTCTCTAAATTTATGTATGATACACTACGTCATAAAATGGATCCTTTATTATTGAAATCGCGATCTAATAATCTAATTCAAATGTATCCTCGCTTCTCATTCATGCTAACGCTAAGCTATCGTTTTAATTTGACCGACCAACTATATAATATATACTTTTTAGTCCTATACGTCTATTATTGTTCCATATAGCGCAACATGTTGTATGTAAATTAATATTAAAAGAAGAAGAAGAAGAAGAAGAAGAAAAGGCCAAGCAATAATTGGTCTTGTGAAGAAGCCTCTATATAAGCACTATACCCCATTACGTATTCTTCAACCACAACCTGCATTTGAGTTTTGACATTCTCTCTTCATCGCACTTGGATTTAGAGAGCTAAATCAAGCTTCAATATTCATAACCCAAGATGGCACATCTCAGCCTCACGTTGCTGATCATCTTTATCCTCCCTTTCTTCTCAAGTTTGGCCACAGCTGAACCAGAACCATCCATGGCCAAACTTCCCAGACACATTCCTAAAACCATGGCCTACATAAAGGCCTCATGCCAAACCACTCTCTATCCCAAACTATGCATGAACTGCTTAGCCAGATTTGCCAACTCCACAATACAAAGCCCACAACACCTAGCACATGTGGCTTTAGCAGTGAGTCTCTCAAGAGCCCTACACACAAGAAAGTACTTGCTGAAAGTGGCCAAGGAATTTAGGGCACTGAAGAACAATAGAGACTACCTGGTTGTGCAGGATTGCGTGAGGCAAATCAATGATAGTGTGGACCAGCTTGGCCTTTCCATAAAGGAGCTCCAGCGGCTGAACCGGATTGACGGCGCTGTCATCAACGACAACGTCCTGTGGCACATAAGCAACGTCGAGACGTGGGTGAGCACTGCCCTAACTGATGCTAGCACGTGCGTGGACTCGTTCCCAGGTCATAGGATGAGTAAAATGAAGGCAACGATTAGGGGTAAGGCCATGAATGTTGCACAGGTTACTAGCAATGCACTTGCCATATTTCACAAATATGCAGCTAAGTACCGAGCAGCAGCAGCAGCAAAGATACCCTAAAACTAAAAGCTTAAAGGATTCGATGCTGACCCTTTGTTTGTTCATGTAAATCTTACATGTTTTTTCATGGGTGGTTTTGTTGTTTGTCGTGTTAAAAAAATGTAAAAGTTGAAAATCAATGGAAACATTAAATTAATTTTGTTTGAAGTGTTGTGATAATAATTAATCTTTTATGTAAGGAGAAATTAAATTTGTTATATTTCTCCAAATAAATCATGTGGATTGCGCAATTCATTTGACGTGAATTGTTGGATTAACTATTTTAAATTTAACGATTTTGATAACTTAAAAATTACCTAAATGACCGTTAGATCTATGTGTTTCTTTAAATTCTAACCGTCGCATTTGTATATTTACAAATAAATACATAATTAAATCTGGATAAGGGGAAAGGATCCGTAATTTCCCATATTGAATGTCTTGCATGAGAACGAAAATGAAATACGAGGTAGAACTCGCGAAAGTAGCTTGTTGGGATAGGATCCTTTCCGAGATCGTAGAAGATCATTTCAAAATTTATTTAAAATAAAAATTTTGTTAAAAATTGAGCTTAGAACCTATAAAGATATACAATTCAACGCACTATATAATTTCTTTTGAATAAATATGTTAATGAAATTTCCCGAATAATGTAATATATATATATATATATATATATATATATATATGGAATTTTATATGAATATATAACCATATAATCAGTTGGTAATTATATTATTTGAGAATCCGTTGACTGAGATTTTCTAATTTACAAGTCATCATGTGAAGTAACTTAAATAAAGGAAATAGACGAACCATAGAAAAGGAAGATTACAAAGGGTGGAAGAAGAATATATTATTAATTTTAAAACCTCAAGCCATGTGAAGTAACTTAATAGAAAGAAATAGAAGAAATAAATAAAAGGGAAGTTCATGTGAGATTTATAACGAAAGGTGGAAGATATGTGAGTTGCACAACTAATGCGGCTTATATACATTTAGCTTCTTCTTGCTTTCATTAACATTCATGTGAGAATATATATATTTTTGTTCTATATTTAATATTTAATTCTAAAATAATTTCTCTAAGAATTAAAATTAATTAAATAACTAAACTCTATTTTTTTGTGGAATGCACTTTTTAATAAGAAATTAAACGATGTACGTAGAAAGTAACTTTAGGGAAAATGAGTTAACTTTCAAATAACGTGATTGGAATATTCTAATATAAAAAAGCATCAAATTAGAGCTTTTATTTTACAATAAAAGTAAGAGCGAAAAACTGAATGTTCTTAAAAACTACTCAAAAAAATAGCAGGCATTGGGTTTGTCAATTGGTTAATTAGCGGAATCTACAATTTCTTAAAATAATGGAGTCACAACCCAAATTCATTGGTCATAAACAGCGCATAAGCTAAATCAACTTAACATAGCCAATTTAAGATAGTTTTTTTTTTCTTTTACATTTTCTATAAAAATATCGATGATACATATTAGACACACTTTAAAATATAATTCAATACTTTCACAATTATATTAAACTGATAAACTTAATAATGTCTCACAATATATATTTGATATAATAAAGAAATAGTTCACACAAGACTTATAATACTTTACAACATTCCAAATAACACAAGCATCTAGTAACTACTACCTTAAAATCATACGTACACTGCGATTAACCCAGAATAACATACCATAAAGCTTGAACAATAAAAAAATTCCTAGAGCAACTTTACTAACACTTACTGATATGAAAAATACTAAAAAGAGAGGTGTAAATATATTAATGACTTAATAAGTGAATAAATAACAGAGCAAAGGGAAAACAATAGAAACCTTAGAATTTTTAAATAACAACAAGTTTTGATAAGAATATTATTCCTAAACCTTAAATTTTATATGAAGTGGGTATTAAGGAAAGAACCAAGATTATCATACTCATATTTCTTTACCAGATATGTTTCAATTATTCATATTGTATCCTTTACTGAATACATTTTAATATTTTATATTTGTATCCCTTCACCAGATACGTCTCAATAATTTATACTTATATCCCTTCACTAGATACATCTCAATATTTCATATATGTACCCTAATATTGGATACGTTTCAATAATTCATACTTATATCCCTTTACCAGATACGTCTCAATATCTCATATATGTATCCCTTCACTGGATACGTCTCAATAATTTATACATGTATTCCTTTACCGGATATGTCTTAATAATTTATTTCAACGAGGTGCACCAAGGTCATTACCCCTCACTAACATCTATGAGGTTCTTACATGAACTCTCATCCATCCTTTAAATTAAAAAAATATATTGAATAGTGTAAATATGATATATAAATAATTTTATTTAAACATATTTACTACCATAAAGTAATTTAAATAAAAATAATCTTAAAGATAAAATAAAATAAAGAGTGATTAAGAAAGAAGTGACAATATTATAAAGGATTAAAATAGAATTTGCATTCAGATCACTTGAGAACTTACAGATCATTTGCATCTATACCTCAGTTGTCATATCTGGATCCTATATATAATATTTATTTAGACTTGAATCAATTACATTGAATCGTATTCCTAATAATGCTAACCATCTTTTTGGAAGCCAAAACTAGGAATTTTCATTTACTTATGTTCCCTTAATCAATCTAAACACTAATCATAATAATCAATCTAAACACTAATCATAACTAGAAACTAGACAACCATCCATCATTAATACAAAAATACCAATTATTCTAATAAGTGGGAAATTTTAATGCCTAAATTATTACTTCTCTACAATTTAAAACTATATGAGTCTATAATCTTTTAAAAAAGTAATAATAATTACAATACTCTTAATAGTTTGAAATCCCTTTTATATTCTAAAATTTATTGTATATATAGTTTTCACTTTTCTAAATCTAAATTGATCCAAAAGCCTTTAGCACTTTTCATGTTCCAAAATGTTCCTGATAGAAAAAATATAGTAACCCTACTTTCCAGTGACCATTTAGGCGATATAATCCTACCAAAGATCTCACGAGTTATGAGATGAATTGCTTTGTTAAGGAACTCATAGGATCTAAATTACTCATTTCGGCGACACAGTCTACCATACTTTTACTTGTACAAAGTTTATAAGGCTCCATAAAGGTACTATTAAATT
Organism: Delonix regia; assembly: GCA_037074485.1. Taxonomy (NCBI): domain Eukaryota; kingdom Viridiplantae; phylum Streptophyta; class Magnoliopsida; order Fabales; family Fabaceae; genus Delonix; species Delonix regia. The sequence continues at coordinate 14,697,428 of CM073459.1, forward strand.
TCATTTTAGTGTCTTAATTCTACCTAATCTATTTAATGGGATTCCGTTATCATTATGTGAATAATATGTAGAAGTTTGTTGTATAAAATAGATCAATACTTTTAAAAGACTAGTTAAATATATATATATATATATATATTTGGTAAAGAAATTGAAAGTTGGATAAGAAAATAAAGATGTTTGGTAAAATGAAAAGGGTTACTTTGCTAATTATACACTTACCGATAGGGATCAATAGTAGATATCCCCTATTCTTATAACAAAACCTAGATTAAAAAGGTCTTCGAAAAGTTATATCTCACACAAATATGATTGTTCCTTCCACAACCTTCCTTTTCAGTTTGAAGAAAATTAAAAAATATTTGTATTATTTACAAAAATTTTCAAGTTACTATACAAATAGTATCCAAATGTGTTTTTGCCAAAAGCTTACTATACAAATAATAACTAAATGTGTTTTGTCGATATTTACTATACAATGGTTAAAATTATATCTTTTTATCTTAGAAAATATTTTTTTTTTATTTTAGTCCCTAAAAAAGTTAGAATTATAACTTGTACTCCAAATACTATTTTCTCTTTTCAATTTAGTCCATAAAATTTTATTTTATTTTTCTAATGTTATTCTTAAAATCTATACCTATATACTTTTGGGTTATTACAAATGGCATGATAAAATGGGCATTATTTTTTCCCTTTTTCTTTTTCTTTTGTGATTCAATGCTATGTAAAGAAATTGAAATGCTTTTGTTGTTCTTATAATTGGTCACATATTTTGGGTCTAATGCGGTTTTAATGTTGAACATATATGCTTATTTTGGAAGAAATCAATTCATGTATCGCTGATTATGATTTTTCTTGGATATTAGTGGTCAGTAGCATCATGAAGCATTGGCATTCAACTCCAAGATGGATAAGGTGTAGAGTATATAATTATGATCTAACAGCCACATATGATTAGAATTTAAATTTGGGTATGAGATTTGATTAAAAATTAAACATGGGATCTATTTTCTTGGTTAAAATGTACTAATTGTGCCCTTTTCTTTTGCTACTCCTTGCCATGTTGTTTTCTTTATTGTCCCTAAACTATGGAATTTGAAGCATATTCTCCATGTTTGGCTTTTCGTAATACAAAATCTTGCTTTATTTGAAGTTCATGTTTTTATTATTTACTTGCCAATAGATTTAGTGAAATTGAAAATTTAAATACAGATGAATTTGAAGAAATTTGAATAGTTAAATGAAGATTTAATAGTTTGAGTTTTTTTTAAAATGTTAAAAACTATTTAATATTTTTAAAATTTTAAACTATTGGATAAAAATTTAATGGCCTAAATTTTCTTAGATACAATAAATTTAGATTATCAAATGCAGACAATCTAAATCCATTAAAATGGGCTTAGTTGAGCTATGGAAATCTTGTAAATTGATGGGGAGGCAGAGCATATTTCCCAAAGGAGACTAAAAGCACAAGAGAGGAAGACGAGGATTTTACTAGCTAGGTATATCCTTCGCATTGTAATATGCTCTTGAATAAGATGATGTATGGTTTCAACTGGCAAATTCTGTGACAATAATAAATAGTTTCTCGTTAGGTTGAGTAATCATTATAACAAATTTTGGGTTTGGTCAACCTCCAATTATTTTATATTCTTTTAAAAATATGAAAATGAAAATAGAAAAATCACTTCAGAATATTAGTCAAATCTCTTTTTTAAATAAAAAAAATTCTACTTCCAAGAACTATCTAATGAGAGAGAACAAGATTAATTGGGTTTGCATAAATTAGAAAACAATAACTAATCTTCAAATGCAGGTTATGGGAGAAATTAAATCAATTTATTTTTATTTTTATTCAAAAAAATTAAAAATAATCAACTAGCAATTACAGTTTCCTTCCAGTTTAAATAACATGGGTTTTGGTATCTTTTAATAGAATTTATAAATCTTAGGCTCTCATCCTGTCTTCTGAATAATTTTTTTTTTTCAGTTTTTCTATGATTAATTGTTTTCCTAGTTTCTCTTTGTATGCACTTAATAAGGTACTAAAAAGAAGACATGGACCACTTTCCCAAAACTGTTGTATGTCGAGTTTGAGAAGTTTATGGGGTACCGAATAATTTTAAGATGAACTTTTAAACTTATTTCTATTTTTCACATATTTTAATTTCTTCGTCGTTTTTAAAATAAAAAAATTATAACTTACTTTTAAAAATTATGAACGCGGACTTTAATAAATTTTTTTAAATATAATTTCTTAATTTTATTCATATTACATTCAACCCTTGACGGTGACAAATGGATTATAACTTGTCTTTGACGGTGTGACTGCGGAGTACGGAAAAAAGGTCTTAGATTTAGGTGTGCCATTGCGCCAACCTGGACCTTCGTCAATAGAACTCGGTACCCTTCTTGGTTTATATATATAAATCTAACCGGTAATATTAAAACAAATATATAATTTAACTGTTGAGATTAAAATTAGGAACCCCATGTAATTAAAAGTCTTAAAATTTGACCATGCCTAGCCTTAAGTTTTTTATTTAACGATTTAAATTTAAAAAAAACTATAAAATTCAATTACTAGCAATTCCTTTTTAAAAACTACTAGAAATCTAAATCATTAAACTTATAGATAGGCTTAATATTAAAATTTAAAAATAACCATGTTTGTTGAAGATACTTTTGCCTATACAACAAAGAAATTAAATAAAGAATTCATTCATAATTTAATTTAAGTTAGGAGACTTATATATTTCTTTTTAGTTGCAGGAGCTAATCTAACTCTAGTTGAAATCACTGATCATACGAGATACCCACAGTATATTGGGTGTATCTCAAGCTTTCACAGTTTAAATTTCCTATCAAATTACGACTGTAAAATACTTGCAGATATTTTCTCATAGCATCTTAAGTCTCTATTAAATATATTTTCAGTATATTATTGCTCTATCGTATAATAATTTAATCCTTTTATAAAGGTTAGTTAGGGTTATGGTTTAATAGTAATTTTTGTAATTACTATTTTACCCTTATTTAATAAGCACTTATTATGATTGGACACTATATAATATCTTAACAAATTTAAACTTTAAATATTATATAATATTCTAACAATTACAAATTTAGAAGTATTTATCTATATCGTTATATGGAAATTTAATTATTCATAATTTTATTAAGTGCAATCTTATTGTCAGAGGATTTTATTTGGAAAGACCGAAACCATATTAACTTCCATATTGTCCTTTGAATTTTTCTTTCTTCGATTAACCTTATGTTCCTGTCAATGCCACGTTGGTCTTCCTCAACTCTGTCGTATCTGAATTCTTTCTCCTGTAGTGTCAATCTTAAGCATCTGGGAAAGTTTATTTTATGGTTGGCCACTTTGGAATGGTACAAGTCCTAACTGGAAATTTGGCTTCTCTCTATTGAAAATGTCCATAGAAGTGGATAATTTGTTTTCCAGGCATTCTACTTATTATTGCACGAACTCAGATTTGCTACCGTTGCTTTTTAAGAACCGCTCACAATTATATCGTACAATTTCATAAATTTAATATTAGCCCTTAGATTCATACAAATACAATACATCCATATTATTTAAACTACATGCCGTTACATAGGAATTATAAAAAAAATATTTTATACATATTCTCTCTCCAATTGTATCATTTTCTCTTTGTGCAGTTGACAACAGTACATGAATTTTTTAGCAATCTCCTCCTTTTAGATCCTTATAGGTTTAATATTTTTTTTTTAAAAAAATTAAAGTAATATATCTGAACCATTAGAATCCAACGACCTATATCTATTATAGATATCTTTGTAGGATCCTTGTGTCAAAGATTCAACCTTGTAATAGGTAGCTTCACCTCGTGTTGGGTCAATTCGGCCATATGCACAAGGTGATGGTATATTATTTATACCAAATTCAACAAGGATTTATAATTTAACTTTTCAATAAAATTTTATATATAATTACTTGTATCTTTACATGTTTATAGAAATATAACATGTATATAAATTTTTAATAAAAATATATAAGAATATGATTTTAAAAATTAAATTATACACTTCAAAAAATTATATACCTGTCATATTTTAGTTAATAAATATTTATAATAAGAATATAAAAAGCTGTATATATATTTAGTCCTAAAATATGTAGCTTAAAAGTCGAATTTGAGCTAAATCGCGAACTCTTTATGACAATTTAAGTCGAATATTAATTAAGAACGTAAATACAGTCCACAAGAAGCCATGAATGTGAAGCAAAGTTAAAAACCATAGAAGTAAGGGCTTGGAGAGTAATATGTAGTATAATTCTTTAAAAGTACTTTTAAATTTAAGAAGGAGAAAGTCAAGATATTGCTAGTTAATTAGCCTTATTTAGTCTAATTCAAAAGCTTAAATGAAAGAATTTTATTTTAAAGATATAATATTAAAATATAAATTTTTGAAATAAAATATAAAAAAAATTTTAAAAAAATTGTGATCCTACTTACTCTGACTGCGCCTACTGGCACCAAACTTTCTACACATCATATATATGTATAAATAAGTTTCTTATTTTCTTGTGGTTTAAGGTGTTCAAAAAATTTCCAAATTTCATATGAAGTAGAACAAAAAAATGTCGCTCTCGCTCTTTCGAGAAGAAATTGAAAGCATGATCGAAACAAAGTACGGAGAGAACATAATGAAGTTCAAAGACAAAAAAGATGTGACATATTTTAGAAATCAAAATATCAAATGGAGTGGCATGTTAACCCATAAAAATTCGAATTATTCTGCTAAACTCTTACAGTCAATTTGATTTATCTTACTTTAATTAGGTTAAAATTTAGTGAATTTGTGTTTTTTCTTTAAATTAAGAGTTTTTATTGTTGAGAAAATTTACAATATGATAGTAGTTAAATTAGCTGTGCTAAATAGTAATTAGTTTACTTCCTTATGCTTTTTGTAGGGTTTCAATCGCAAAAGAATGTGCTTGGAAGAGATTTGAAGCCAAAACTTCTTACATTTCGAGCTAGAACCCAAAAAAGAGAATATATTAGTCAACATGATAAAATGACCTGCACCATGACCAACCCAAACTTGGTCAAGCTACACCATATGATGAAAAAGTGCCAGTAGGGACAGTATTGTTTGCGCTATGACCAATTCAGACCTGGTCATGGCGCATGTTAGAAAAGTTATAAGACGTAGCATTTTGAAGCTTGATTTTAAGTAGGTTAAAATGGTTTTTACAAGGATTTGGAAAGACAATCGTCATTCTGAGTTGATTAAGAAGGTGGGAGAGCATTTTGAAGCATCGAGAAACTTGGAGACACTGATGATTGGTAGAGAAGACAAGATTTTCACTAATTAATTACTTTTTACACTCTTTTCTCTTGTCTCTAATGATATTTTCCTTGTGTGTTCAGAATTTGATGTTGAATTTCATGGCTAAGAGTATCTAAAGTTTCAGCTCTAGGATTGTTATGAACCCTCCTAAGAATTAGGCATCTATTACTTCCTTTTCATTGTCATCAATAATATGTCATTTTCTTATTCAATCTCATTCTCATTGCATTCTAATTAAACTTGAGGAGAAATTGGGAATAGGTTATATATTAGATAATGTAAGTACATGACCTTTTCCATGTTGAATTGATTATTTCACTAATAGGATAGAGATATACCTATTAGTCTTGTATAGCGAAAATTAGGATCTGAGCTCACTTGTACATTTAGTTGATTTCGTAACAAATTGTGAATAGGCTAAGGATAAAATCTGTTATTCATTGTGGGAATATGTTATTTCTCTAGTCAATAAAGAGGGAGATTATTTATGTTTCAATTGATTATGACAATAAGTTGATTGCTTGTACTCATAAAAATTTCGAGATTGTTGGTATACAATGCTATAATGTTTCAAAGGTGTATGATGTTAAAATCTTATCTATATATTCTAAATAGGTGGTCATAAGAGGCAAAAGTGGTATGATAAATTAATGTGGTAAGAAATTGAAGAAGATATTAGACTAGACAACACTTGACAATTATGCTAATAAAACTAACAACTGAAGCATCTAAATGTCCATATGTATTCTCGTCAATGCATACAGTCGTGTCAGAGTTGTGCAAGTGAGCTTCTTTTGATGCAAAAGGCCCAAAGTTACATATTAGTGCCACCTCATTTCTAACATGTGAGATCATACTATAGGCAAGGGAGTTGAATACAATAATCAATATAAGGACCTTAGACACATAAGAAGTTGGGTTTAGCTTCAATTTAAGAGGATAAGGAGAAACACAAATGTCAAATATTCACAAATCCAATGGATCACAGTAAGTAAATATATGCCTACACTAAACCTGACTGTAACTTAAAAAATTCACTCAACCCAAAAAAATAAAGTCTGAATAAAAAAAAGAAACCCAATTAAAAAGGCTTAGACTTTTTTAAAAGCTTGAATGAATATTTTATTAGATAGAAAACCTTATTATTTTTTTAAAAAAAGTGTGACGCACTACAAAAAATTGTTTTGTGATGGTTTTAATGGCTTTTGTGAGAGTTTTGACTAAAAGTAGTTCTACGAAGGTTGATAAAAACATTGCAAAATCCACCATTACAAATAAAACAACATTTTTTGTTAACCATGGTAGAAATTGTCACGATGACATGTTGTTTCGGCAGCAAAAAAATCCTCGTCAAAGTTGTCGCAAAAACACTTTATTGCGAGAGTAAAAAAGTGTTGTAGTGTTATGATTTTGTGATTTTTTTTTTTCCTGACCATCACAATCACACACCATTGGGACAGTAAAAAAGAGTGTTGCAGTGTTATGATTTTGTGACAATTTCTTTTGACTATTGCAATCACATGCCACTACAACAATCAATAAAAAATGTTGTAATGTTTTGTCTTTGTGATGGTTTAGTTAAACCAACATTAATGATCATACATTCTTTACGGCAACAATTTAAATCATTGCTGATAGTTTTTTTAAAAATATTCTTCTTTATGTTTTGTGTCAATTTTTTTCCCTAAACCAATATATTGTAAATATGATAAATTTATTATCAATTACAACAACACAATTTGATTATCAAGTGAAGCTAACAAGGCCTACTAGATAATTAAGTCTCAACATAACTAGATACAAAGTCTAACATGAAACCATAAGCAACTCTAAATGTATTTAGATACTAAATGATTACAAAGTTTAGCAACAAACAATACTCAAGTTGTCACAAAAACATGTTATTGCAAGGGCAAAAAAAAAGTATTATTGTGTCGTGATAGTTTTTTTTCTGATCATCGCAATCACATATCATTGGGACGGTAAAAAAAATTGTTACAGTGTCGTAATTTTACGACAATTTTTTACTGTCATAATCACATGCCATTATGATAGTCAATAAAAAATATTGTAACTTTGTGATGGTTTAGTTAAATCGTCATTAATGGTCATATATTCTTTATGGCAGCAGTTTAAACCGTTGCTGATAGTTTTTTAAAATCTTTTATATTTTTTGTGTCAATTTTTTTCCCTAAACCAATATCTTGTAAATATATTTAGATAATAAGGCCTACTAGATAATTAAGTTTCAACATATTTAGATACAAAGTCTAACATGAAACCATGAGCAACTCTAAACATAATTAGATACTAAATGATTACAAAGTCTAGCTACAAACAATACTCAAGTTTTAAAATAATGTAAAAGTCATCCTAACTAGCTAATTGAGTTTGCACTGCCGCAGTCACTAGGTTCCTAAAAAGTGGATATAAAGCATCATGAACAATAAATTGAATAAAGATAAAAGAACAAAAACATTACAACATATGACTTATACCAAAAAAAAAAAAAAGTTTAGAGAAATATCCCATGCGATAGTATGCATGCGAAATTTGGTGGCAAATCTTCCTGGACATTTATGAAGAGACAAGACATGACTGCATTTGATCATTGTTATTCGACTAACACCTAAGCAAGTTGAGCTTTTTGTTGTTCATATCATATGTCTTTTTTTGTTGTCTTTGCCCTAAGTGATGCAACTTCATTCTGTAACTCATGGTAGGAAGGCTTAGTGGTGGAATCCTACGAGCACGATGTTTAAACACTGGGGAAGGGTAAACACCCATTTCCATTCCTCAAATTCTCCCAGAATGCTCTTGAGTCTCCAGAGCCAATGCTAATGAGTCATGCGTCGAAAGGTGGTATACAAAAACCAAATGGGTTCAAGAGTCTATTTAAGTGTAAGGAAGGAGTTAGGCACCCCACAACACCCGTTTGTGAAGACAATTATCCTAAATTAGTCAAGCGAAATAAATGATACAATCTTAAAGTAATTTAAAGTTGTCCACATTTATTTGAAATTTCCCATATTAAACATGCATAAGAATAACAGAAAAAATAAAATATGATTAACACAAGCAAAAATGGATATTTACAAAAGGCAGACTTGACCTAGGATAAGAGCCTAAGACTTACATATCCTATAATAGGGATCAAAGTCCACGTAATTTTTTTAGAAAGGCATGTCAATAGGTTGATACTTTTTTATTTTATGAAAAGAACAGAGACAATTGAAATTAGACTGATTTTCGTAAACAAAACAAATTGGAGTTGGTTAGTGTATTGTAAATTTACAAAATTAGAATACGTTCACATCTTTTGTTCTCTTTATTTTATCTGTTATTATATTTTTAAAATTTTTTTTGTTTGAAAACATGATTTGTTGGCACTAAAATTGAAATATTTATGGAAAAATGTAAACATTTGTTTTTGATTTTTTAATTGTTGACGAAACGAACTTTGAAAAAGACAAAGGAACTTTGAACTTAATACTTTATTTGAAAGTATTCAATGAAAAAAGACATTTTTATTTGTTTTTCTAAATTGCTTTGTTTGAATTTCAAAATAGCAAAAATAAAATGAAAGAAATAAGAAATTGATAAAAGAATTTTTACCAAGAAGAATTGATTTTGTTTTCATTGGTTATTTTTAAAATTCATGATTTTTGTAAAAGACGTTAATTGGATATAGGTTCTTGAAACCCAACTTTATTTTTTAAAAATGCATGTAATAAAGTATCAGCTATTGGAACCCCAAGTTTATTTTAAACGTAAGCGTCCAACATTGGGTAATACCTATAGAGTCGTTGGATCTCACATGGCCTCACCGGAGGTTGAAAACCATAAATGTTTACAGCATATGCCTATGGAGACATTGGACCTCACATGGTACCACTTAAGCAAGAATGCCTATGGAGGCGTTAAACCCCACATGGCAACATTAAAGTAGGAATGCCAATGGAGGTGTTAGACCTCACATGACACCATCAATAAAAGCATGCATTTGTGTTTGTGTGTTAGTGTCCAATTAAGTAATCATAGGTGTTTGTATGTATTGGTGTCTAACCAGGTACTCATCACTACATGTTGCTTACATAATTCCTAGGATACACTAATTGCAATTAAACTCTAATCAACTAGACCACTAGATCTTACTAGTTTGTCACAACATGTCATCCTCACTTATGTGTTTGTACCTTGACTTGGGCATAACTCATCCATGGATTCCCAAATTGAATCACCAAGTTCTCACAAGCATTCATGTTATGAACAAAGTGAATGAGTTAAGCATATCTACATTTGAACCAACTTAAGTAACCAAAGAAAGAATTCAAGTGCAGGGGCTTAGCATTAACATGTGGAGGATAAGCACCTAAACTTCCAGCACTTATTAACATATTTACAACTCCATTAATCACTTAACAAACACCTTGCAAACATATTCAATAACACACAAAAAATTCTAGCATATAAACACTAACAATTAGGCAACATTCAAACACAAAATTGAGTATAAGGCATCCTAAATGAAGTCTAAAGCATGCTGAATTTTTCAGAGCAAAAAAGGGCAGCCAAATCATTCTTATTGGACACAAAATTGAAGCACAACTTATAGGAAAAAGATGAAGCCAAGGTGTAGAAAAATTCCTACAAAATACCTCAATGGTATTTCATCAAACACCTTAATAACATATCATAAACACCTCATAATTTTTAGTACATAACAAAGACCAGTTGGAGATCAATTTCAACAACATTTGGCAATCATTAAAGAGGGAAAATGCATCAAAACTCCATTAAAGATCAATACCTACCTTCATCAAAATTTCATCAAGAAAATGCCACAAAAAATGAGAAGAACACATCACATTTTCAGCATTTAATCTTAACTATGGGACATTAAATTTGCAACCTCAATTCATATAAATAAAGTAAAACTAAGGTGTAAAAAAAAATTTTCCACCAAATTCTTCAAAGTCATTTCATCAAACACCTTGGTAACATAACTCAAACACTCCACAATTTTTCAGCATATAATAAAGATCAATTAAAGCACATTTTCATAAACTTTTGGCAGCCAATAAAAGGGGAAAATGCATTAAAAAAAATGCACATTCACATCATATTTTCAGCCTAAAATACGCAACACAACACCTTATATTTCTGGCAATTAATCACCATTAAAAGAGGTTAAAGGAACCCCAATTTTGACACTACAATAGCTACACAAAAATGCTGGAAAATGCTAGTGAAAGGTTTCCTTCTTCCTTTAGTCTCTTAGCTTCAACTCTTCAACCTCCTCTTCCTTTCTTTCTCTTCTTTCTTCAGCTTTTCCCTCTCCTTCATGTTTTTTGCTCTCCAAAACCCTCGAAATTCAAATGCCTAAGCTCTCTCTAGTCTCTTCTATTTTTGCCAACTCACCTATTTTTCTCCTCTCCTCTTTCATGTGTTCTCCTCTCCTTTTTCTTTAATTTTTCTACTTTTTTCCCACACATTTTCAGATGCAATTTTAGCCTTCCATGGGACCTTCTTGATTAAGAAATTTTCATCTCACTTTTAGCCCATTTCATGTGCCATTTCTCTCATGCTCTCCTCAATCTACTTTCTCCCCATTCTTCACATTCTTCTCTTTTTTCCCCTTATTTTTTTTACTCATTTTCAGATACAATCTTAACTCTCCATATTTCCCATGTATTTTAAATTTCAATTTGTTTAATTAGCCGATTTACATCTCCTCATTTTTCTTTTGGGTCCAATTTCTAAATGGATTACTTATCCTTTTTTTTTTTTTTCTTTAATCCACTTTAACTTTTAATTTTCTTTAATTTTTATTTTAAAAAACCCTTTGTATCTCTTCATTTTTCTTTTGGGCCCAATCTTCCAATTGCTTACCATTTTTACTTTATGCTTTGACAGTCTAAATGTCCATATTTTGTTTTCTTTTTCTTTTTCTTTTTCTTTTTCTTTTTTTCTTTTTCTGAATTTTCAATTAATTTCTCTTTTTTATTTACATTATCTTATTTTATTTGTTATTTTTGTGGATTAAGTTGTTTAGAATTCCCTTAATTATTACTATTTTTAATAGTTGCTCAGACAGATTACAATATTTACATACAATAATAAACCTTTAAAGACATTAAGAAAAAAAAAAATCAATTTCATATGCTATAAAAGCGAAGCTTTACTGTAGAATCTGTGTTCAAGATATTCTTTCATAAATTTGAATTTAAGTAATTGAAATTAATGGTAGAATCAAATAAGTAATATATGGAATTAGACGTTCTTTCATAACTTTGAATTTAATTTCATTGACACTTTGGAGTATATAGTTGTTTGTGAATCTCTTAATCTCTCTGTAGCTATATATATATATATATATGATTTAATTTGAAAAAAAGGAGTAAATAAAATACACGCAACTTGATCCTATCATTACTTGATTACATAGTACATATTAGTATTATAAAAACAGCTCCATCTAATCTAATTACGGTGAATTTGAAGTTTGAGAAGGTAGAATTATAGGTGCATCTACCGATGGGTGGTGATGAGTTTTTCTTTCTGTTGATTAGTGGTGTAGATCTAATCTATATATCTAGTTTTGTAGGGTTCATTAATACAGATTAAGGAGTAACACATGCCTCACTTACTACTGGACCATGTCTTAGTGGAGACGATTAAGTCAATGATTTTGATGTACTTTGAGTAACTCACATGTTATTATTTTAAGCTAGGACCACTCCATGAGAATGGAGTACTTCAATCTCTTTCTCACTTTCCTAGTCTAATCTTCACTAGTAATATCACAACAATACAAGTCATCTTAATCACCATTAATTCTACCATTTGTCAAAGTACCCTTCTGATTTTCTCTCACTTGTGCTCAGTCTTCATCTTGTTTGGTTCTCGTTAAATTTCTATTAGATATTCTACAATTAATCTTGACGTCATGTGGTTTGTTCCCTTTTATTAAATACTGTAGTTTGTGGTATTGGGTGGGTGATTTTTAGATATAACACGGTTCAGATACCAAGTAGGACACAATTCTCGAACAGTAAATGAAACTAGCAGTAAGAACCGAAAACAGTAAAAAAAAAAAATAGTGAATGAAACTGAATAAAAACCCACCTACCCGTGACTGAAGAACGACTGGCGACTGACCCACGTACGGCGAATGGTGAGGCGGCGTCTGGTGGCTGTCCGACCTGGACCAGCGGCGGCAACGATTTCTTTGAAAAGAAAACTAAAAGAAGGAGAAAAACCTGAAAAAAAATAAAGAAACACTGATTAATGACAGATAAAAGGACGGCCGGCGTTGAAGGATGATAGGGGACGAGCGGCAGCGACTGAACAGTCAACGGCAGCCGGTTGGGGCAGACCTATAGTATGGAAGAGAAGAGACGGAGGAAGGAGTCGTGCGTGCAGGTCGCGAATGAATAAAGCAGATTTCATGAAACCATGTCTGCTTTTATTCGACCTAATGATGGTCAAACGTAATCGCTGCGTCTTTACGATGCAGAACTTGTGCGACGGTTAATTTTGACTCTCGCAAAGTTTCCTCGCTCGGAATAAGTTTTTTTTATTATTATTATTTTAGTAAAACAATAAAAATTTATGTTCTTTATTTAAATAATTTATGTTAATAACTCATTTATATTTAAATTTTTTTACATATAATTTTACAAATAATAATGATATTTAATTATATTATTTATTTTAAATTTTTAATAACAAATAAATTAATTATAATTTAACATAATTTATTTGACTGACTCAAAAAACATAAATAAAAATTTGAATAAAAAATTCAATATAAAAGGGGCTTGGACAATATTTTAATCCCGACCGGTGATCAAATCTAACTTACACATATGTTCAAAGACCACTTTGCTACTTTTCATTAAAAAAATCAATTTTAAGCGAAATGGAATGAAGCACACAATCAAATGTAATTTAAAATATCGTATTGAGCACCTTCATTTATATGAATATGATATATATATATATATATATATATTCAACTATAAAATCTTTTATAAAAACTTTTAATTCTATTTTTTTTAGTTCTCCTATTTTACATGTTAATCTTGCTTAATAATAATTTAATTTAATAATTAAACATGCTTATTTACCTTGAATTCAAAATGATGGTTTACTATAATATTTTTATCAAAATAATTAAACATATATTAATCTAATTAAAAAATAAACGACTTCAACCAAAAAAAAAGAGTTTATTGTTTATTGTTCTTATAATACGTGGCGTACGAAAATCTGCAAGCTTCCTTCTTCCGCTGGCGCAACTACATCTGTACATTTTTGGCCATTAATTACCTCCTTTCAACTTGGTTCCTTTTTTACTTGATAACTTTTTTTTAAAATATTTATTATTATATTTTAAAATTTTTTTATATTATTAAATCTGAAGTCATTATATCTAAATTTAATAACTTCATATCTTATAAAAAAATCCCTAATAGTGATATTTTATTTTATTATAATATTTTATTATTAAAAAGTAAGATAATTTTTAATATCTTACAAAATAATTCTTAATATTTAACAATTTATTTTACACATCTTACAATATAATTTTAAAAAATTAAATTATTTCGTGTAAAATTTAAAATTTTAATATATTTTATTTTTATTATTTTTAAAAATATATCCAATCTCCTCTTGTTACACTGCCTCTGTCAACTTTTTATTGCTTGCATTACACGCATAACCCGCATCGATACCAGCGTCTAGCTGCACCGTACAAGGCAATAATATGCCGAAATTGCGTAGCCTTTGTTTCTTGTGTTATACGGACCATAACAACTTCTTTCCCCTTCCCGTACACTCCTTCACTACCTTCCTTGCTTGGCTTCACACACTCCATCCCATCATGATCCCACTTAAACATTGCTTAGTTGTTTTGAAAAAGTTGTGGCTGATCGAGAGGGGCGCCAGCTTCTGCTAGTTTGATGTGATATTATTTGAGAAAAGAATAAAATCTGTCCTTTATTTTTGTATTTTATAATAATTTAATTTTATAAATTAATTTGTTATAAATTTAAATTTTTATAAAATAATTATTTTGTTTGAATTAATAAAAGATTGAATTTGTATAAAATATAATTTAAAAAAATTAATTTGTCATGATATATTTGTAAATAATTGATTTGACGTTTTTTTAATATTATTATTAAAAAAGAAAGGAAAATAAAGAAAGAACGGTAATTAAAAAAATAAGCGGGGAAAATATTATGCCAATCTTTCCAATTTCGAGGGGTTTCAACTTTATTATGTTAGATAGAAGGTGCATCTCGTACTATTCATCTAATGGGGCAAATTTAGAGTAATAAATAAATTTTTGAGAAATAATTTGATTTAATACATATAAACTCTTTTAGAAAATTAATTATTATAGGATCTATTATTTATTAATATTATAGATCTTTTTTTATACCTGATAGTATTCTAATGAAGAAAAAAATAAACAATTTTTTATGACTTACAATCTATTATATTCTTCTAATAAGATATCATCTTGTATAGAAAATAATTTATAATATTATGTTGTTTGATAAAATTTTTAAAAATTTTTACTAAAATTAAATTATTTCTTTAAATCTATTCATATGTTAATTTAGACCATTAAATCTTTAAACACATGCTTATCACTACCGTGGATAATCCAAATTGCTCTTATTCAAATAGATTTTTTGTATAAAGAGTGAAAGAAACAAGTAATGATCTGTTTGAGACCCACAGCCACAATTTTCTCACTCTCAAAGTGTCCATTATTGGAGAGGATCAAAATTAATCGACTCGCTCTATTCCCTCTCATCTCATGCAACCTTCCAAACAAGTCCTAATTTCGTAGGTCCGTAACAGCTCTATAAAAGGATTGAGGACCACATTTGGCCAGCAGTAAAATGCAGAATTCAGTATATAATCTTAGTGATGAATTAAGCAGTAGATCGACTCTTCTTCTGTCAAGAACTGGAATGCATATTATCCTGCGTCTAAACACACCCAAATCGCGGCACAATCATCAATGGATGGACACGTAGTTTTAGGCTTCGGCTTCATAACAATAGGCCTATGGCACCTCTTCAACCACATCAAGCTCCACGCAATACACACCCCCAAGTCCTACTCCTCCATTAACACTACCTTCTGGTTTCCCACCCCAAGATTCAAATACCTCGAGCTCATCTTCATCATGCTTAGCTGCACCATCTTCATAGCCTTAGAACTCTTCATCTCTCCCTCTCATCACCAACCCTTTGACCCAGACGGAAGCATCCCCTCCACACACCTCCACAACTTCGAACACTCATCCATGTCCTTATCCTTCTTCATCTACGCAGTGTTCGCCATGGCCCTCGACGTCACCGCCTCGAAAGCTCAGAAAGAGCTAACCCAACTGTTAGCGGCTCTAGCTTTTGCTCAGCAGCTTCTTCTCATTCACTTCCACTCTTCGGATCACATGGGACCAGAAGGCCAGTACCACTTGCTGGCTCAGCTTCTGGTTCTTCTTTCTCTGGCCACTACGCTTATGGGAATTGTGTTGCCTGATAGCTTCATGGTTAGCTTTCTGAGATCGGTTAGTATATTGTTCCAAGGTGTATGGCTTATGGTGATGGGGTTCATGCTTTGGACTCCAGGCTTGATTCCCAAAGGGTGCTTCATGAACCTCGAGGAGGGTCACTATGTAGTGAGATGCTTCAACGAAGAGGCTCTTCAGAGAGCTATCTCGCTGGTGAATATTCAGTTCAGTTGGTTCTTTATCGGGGTCGCCTTTTTCGCGATGTCGTTTTACTTGGTTTTGGTCAAGTGTTATGGAAAGAAGAAGATGGAATATGGTCGTTTGGTGGATGACCCAAACGACGACGTTGAGTCCCAAAATAAGAGCATACAACTTGTTGGAAACATTGTTACCGATTTATCTTATTAATTCATTAGTCTCTGGGAGAATTCATGTACTTTCCTTTAATACATCGTAATAATATTAATTTCTATCGGTTTATCGTATTAATTATTTATTATTAAACTTTGTGAAAAATTAGGAGCAGTGAATATGTAATTAAATAAATTATAGTTTTGTCAATAATAAATGGTGTAGAGCACAGTTGGAACTTTCTGGATCCAGGCTTGAAGATGCCGCTAGCTAGGAGCTAAATATACAATTTTTGGAGGCCCCGTCATTTAAGTGGGGCATGGAAAAGGAGTTGAATCCGTGAGATGTCCCCTAGAAACTTCAAATCTTTTGCTTCTCTCTCTTATTTATTATTTTAGTTTATTTCCTTTTGCTTTTCATTCCCTTTTTTTTTTATTTTTTATTTTCTTTCCTTCTGGATGCCTTTTCCTTTCTTTAAAGATAATTTTAAGAGGGCTCCTGTAAAGTTTAGAAAAAAAAAAATTTTATATAAAATTTTTGATTTAATTCCTTAATTGATAAGAATTCAATCGCCTTTTTTTCATATTATAAAAATTTATCTCTTTTGATCTAAATCTTATGTATTAAAATTTTTATTCCTTTTAAAATCAAATTTTAAATTTCCTCCATACACCTCTTTCCTTCCATTAACAACTTTTAAAATTGAAATTCTCGACACTAATGGATCCAATTCCTCCACAAAATAAAAGAGAAATGTTAAAAGTGAAACCAACCCCTGGAACAAGTAAAGATGTTAAAGATGCAACGGTTCAAATCTATATAACCTGTCAAGTGTTAAAGAAAAATAAACTTAATTTTTTGAAATATTTTTTAAAACTAATTTATTAGAGTTGTCATCAAGCATTTTAACCAAAAAAATTTAGAAAATCGTGTTGGACAAAAAATGTGATATGCTAACTAAAGATGGATTTGATAATTTACTTTTGTTGTCAGCTAGGAACATGTCAGATACTTCATAACATATATCCATAAAAACGGTTACCCTAAATTAATAATGTAGAATAAATATGACTTTAATATTTATTTAAATTCTTCTAAACAAAGAAAAACAAAAGAAAAAATATTTACAAGCAATTGGATAAAAAATAAAAATATCTGCAAAAATGAAAAGAAATGGAAATAAAAAATGAACAACAGAATGTAAAGAACAACAACAATAATGTAAAGTGAAGGATTCAATATTTACAGAATTGGAAATAAATGGATAAGATGGTATATTAACAAAGAAAAATAAACTAATGATCAAAATAGGTACAAATAAATATAGACAAATTAATGAACAAGATGAAATATTTACGAAAAAAAAAATATTAATTACTAAAAGGGGGAAAGTAAAATATGGGTAGACTTGACTTAGAAAACAACTTAAAATCTAAGTATCTAGAAATAATGATTAATGTCTATGTAGTTGCCAAGAGAGTAGAAATCAGAATAATTGTGTTGATAAAGAGAAGAAAATAGAAAAGTAACTTTATTTCACAAACAAAATAAATTAAGAATTAATTTATCTGTTATAATTTGAAAAATCAAGTTAATTAGTCTCTCCTTCTTGCTCCTAATTTTACTTTTTTTTAATTAATTTATGAATATAATATTTATGAAATTTTTATATTTTTTATTCAAAAAAATGCACATGACAACTTAAAAAAAGGATAAATTATAATAACAAAGATGAATCAGCGGGATGATGATTTAACAATATTTATTTTATTTATTTTTTATTTTGTATTATATTTGTCTAGAACTTATGCATTAATTATATTTCATATTATTTTCGATGTAACATCCAGGGTCTACCCAAAAGAATACAAATTTGGCATGCATGATTGGATAATTGAATATATATCAAGTGGGTCTGGCACGAAGCTTCCTGCTTCCCTTCTCATCTTTTAAAATTGGTCAAGCCACGAAGCTTCCCAAAATAATTTTTTATTTTTTATGAGAAAAACTGTAAATACCCATAATATATATACACACGGATTGTGTGAAATCTATTCAACGGTTGATATGATATAAATAAGGGTTCAACATCAACTGGATTAGCTTGTCTAATCCGGTCGGGTTAGATTCAACCTGATTAATCAAAAAAATTATATTTTTTGACCTGATTTAAGTATTGTTTTTTTATTTTTGTCAAAAATTTTTATTTTATTTATAATATTAATTCTTTTCAAATTTTAATTTCTTTTTATTCTAAATCTTAATTTTATTTTTTATTACTTTTTTATTCATTTCAAATCTTAATTTTTTTGTTTTTCATTAAAAAATAGTTTTTATTAATAAAAAATTTATTTTAATAAAATAAAAAAATTAATTAATCAGTCTAGACACCATGCGACTTAGCCTACTCCAGTCACTTATAAAGCTACAATTGGGCCAGAATCGAGTTTTGGGTCTAAAAATGAGCTTTAGCCTGAACCATACCAAGGCCCAATCATGCTAAAATCCAACTCGACCTGAACCATATGCATCCCTAATATAAATGTATAAAAAAAGTGAGGTTTTATTCTCAGGCATCCTTAAATATATAAAACAATAATGACTAACTAATACCAAGTAAAAATTTGCAAAGTTCATATGTAAATTGATAAAAATAAAAAAGTAAGTTCTTTGTTTTAAAGTTGTACATGAAAAGAGATATTAGAAATTGGTAAAGAGTGGGCAAGTTACAAAAGATTAATACAGTATAAAATTCAAGTATATATAACAAGCGATTGGAGACTTGGGGACAAGTTGTAAAATAATTAACCAAGACGGGTTAAAATTTACATATATCCCAGTCAGTGATTTTTTTTATACCGCGATTAATATTTTTGAATAAATTAATATATAATTTGATCCCCATAGAAAGTCACTTTCTCATTTTTTTAGTTACTAACAAATAATCGCGAACTTTTAAATTTTAAAATAAATTGCCTTAGCATTACAATTCTTGGAAATAAACATCTAGATCAAACCAGGAAAGTAAATTTAATATTCGTCAGAATATGGGTTGAATTTCATTTGGTATACTGTCATTTTAATCATTTACTTATTATAATACTGAAAATGATTTTTTATTTATTTAAATATATCAAATTTAGTCTTTTTATCTAAATCTTAAAATCTAAATTCAAGGATTAAGTTTTGTATTATTATAAAAAGTGATGGAGTGAATGTAAAATTGTTTAATGAGTTAGTGATTACTTTTGATATTATAATTAATTAGGGTACAAAATGATAATTTTATGATATATGTGCAACCAAAAAAGTAACTTTTTCAAAATAAAATTAGTAGTAGAACAGTATAAAAATGCAAAATCTGAAGTTTGAACACAAAAATATGTAATATTATATTTCTTTTGTAGATAATTGTGACTATTGTGTAAATATTCCAACTCTTGTAGGCTTTAGTTACCCTTGGTGAAAAGGAAATTGAATTTTGGCTAATTGAACCTTTCACTTAAATTTTAAGTTGATTTAAAAGTTTTATTCATTTGTTCATAAATTTTTTTTATCTTTTTTATACAATTTGTGTTCGTACACATATATCACGTGATAAAATTTTGTGTTATACGTAATTTAACCACAAAAAATAATAATTTCATTGACAATTCCATAGCCGTTGAAATTCAATCATCAAAGAAAGTTGAAAATGCTCACTATGTGACAGAATTTCGCTGTCTATTTCTGTTACTAAAATGTTAGTGCAATGACAACTTTTTTCTGCCAATACACAACGGAATATCATATTTGTTAAATTTAATATGAATTCCTGAC
Source organism: Delonix regia (assembly GCA_037074485.1). Lineage (NCBI taxonomy): Eukaryota > Viridiplantae > Streptophyta > Magnoliopsida > Fabales > Fabaceae > Delonix > Delonix regia. The sequence continues at coordinate 14,717,487 of CM073459.1, forward strand.
ATATTTTATGTGGGAACATATGAGAGAACTTTTTCTTTTTTCTAATACTACATATTCTATAATTATAAAAGAAAAAAAAAATTGCAAGCCCATTGAATGAGACACTAAATCTCAACCCTGTGCTCATGTCTATTTCTCATACTAATGATCTCGTCCAGTTCGGTGACTCAAGCCCAACCTGAATATGTTAAGCCAGTTTGGCTGGGTTAAAATCACCTTGGATCAAGGTACTAGATCTTTTATATATGTAAGACTTGGTCATGGATCAGGCCAGATTTTCTTTCATTTTTAAAATTTTATTTTATTTTTAATTGTTTATTTATTTTTTATTTGGTCATTTTTAGAAAATATCTACTTATTTTTATGTTAATTATAAACTATTTATATTAGTATAGGATTTCATATTTGTTAAATATAAATCATATTTAAAAAATAAATTCATAAAAATTTTAATAAAAAATAAAACACAAAATGCACAATCCAATTGTGACCAATGTGACTCGACTGAGCTTATCTAGCTTGGTCACAACCGAATTCACACCGAACCAGGTTCGAGATTGAACTAAAAATGTTGTTGCAATTCGAGACATGTGACTAAAAATATGATATAACCGGATAGTTGATTACCCTAATAGTAAGTCATAACTGAATAGTCACATTACTGAGCCTGTCCATTCAAATACGGATATTTTACAATTGAGATAGATCTATCAATTTGTATCAAAGTAACCCTGCAAATTTAAAAATATGCATTTAAAATAAAGTTATCTTTAATAAATTTTAAAAAATTAAAATTAATGAATTTCATATGACGACCCAAATTGCAATAAGAATGCTCATAACTCCAAATGTGGACTACATAAGATCCGTATCTAAAGAATGGCAGCGACACCGCAACTATCCTCTTGGGATAAACCATCTGTTTGGCGATAAGGCTTGCGGCCTTAATATGAACCTTTTTTTGCTTGCAAAACACGCTTCACGAACCATATTGATATAAGCTTCCAGCTACACCGTGCAAGGCAATAATATGCCAAAATTACCTATCTTTTAAAATTTCCTGCTCTAACACGGACCGTACCAACTATTTCCCCTTCTAATGCACTCCCCCGCATCCTTCCAACCCTACTTCATGCCCATTTTACTTAAGGAAATGTTTAATAGTTTTGAAAAGGTTCCAGTGAAATGGTCACCGTTTCAATAATTAGATGTCCGGATTTTATATTGCTATAATAAGTATTGTAAGTATATATAATGACCACACACAGTAAAAAGTAATTTAAAAAATTTACTACAGTATCTTCTATAAATGTTGGTGATCTCATCTAAAATAATTTGTTAAATAGAGAAGAATTTGAGTTTTCTAATTTAAATAAAAACAAAAAAAAAATTTCATTATGAGTTACAGTATCATTACTCGAGTCAACCAGCTCTATAGATTTTTAATATTATTTTTATAGAGAAAAAAGGAAAGCTAAAAATAATTGGATGATAAAAGATAAATTAACAGCAACTAATATAGTCAAAGAGAATAAAAAATCAAAAGTTTTTCATAGCCTTTCAATTCAGAAAATTTAAAAAATTTAATTTTTGAACGTAAATAATGCTTATAATTTCATACACCACGTTAATTCTTATAAATCAATATTTAAAAAATTAAAACAATGATTGTGAAGATGAGTGATTTGCCTCTCATTGTCTTCGAATGTTGAGCTCCCTTTCATTTATGGAGTCAACTACATGATGAGAGGTAATGAAATTAATTTTTTTTTTTTTTTGCTCCCTTGAAGCAGTACAAATTAAGAGTATTCATGATCAAATTAAGAAAATAAATGAATAGAGAATGTGAAAATACCATAATATATACTTTCAAGTTTGTTAAGTTCTACGCATACAGAAATTATAAAAAGAATAGAAATTAAAATAGTTCGTTTGGCTTTGGACTTAGAGGGTTATGAGCTAGCCTACTAGCTCATCATCCAACTGTTGAATATCTTTTTAAAAAAATAAAAAGAAAAAATTCAAGTACAAATGAAATAAAATAAAAGCTAAAATAAAACAGAAAAAAAAGAATAATTACTGATGAGGTTTCCATGTCACAAAGCTCCCTTAGCGAGGCAGAGAAACATTTTAATTTGGATCCGTTAACCAAAAAACACGTCAAAAATTGAATAAAAGAATTACTTGATTTTCAAAAATATTTTATCAGAATTATTACAAAAATTTTAGAAAATCAAAATATGGGTTCAAGGTGTTCGGCATCCGTTCTACTGCTCCTCCCGGTTACTTTAATTTAGCAACATAAAATATAACCTTAATCATTATTTAATTACCCTAACCAGAATACATGCAAATAAATAAATAAATAAATTAAAAATACTTAAATTTACAAGAAATTGAATAAAGAAGAAAATATAATTATGGAAAGTTAAAAAATAAAAATAAAATATTTGCAAAAGTAAGCATATAACAACAACAATAACAAAAACAATAATAATAATAATAATAATAATAATAATAATAATAATAATAATAATAATAATAATAATAATAATAATAATAATAATGTTATTATTATTATTATTATTATTATTATTATTAAGATTAAGAGAAAAAGAAAATTTTTACAAAAAGTGGTGAAAAAGAAGTCAAAAATTAAAAAAAGATGGAAAATAATGATAATAATAATATAAAGTGAAATCTTAATATTTACAAGAGAGAAAATGAAAATATTTGTAGCATGTAGAAAAATGAAAATAAAACATTTATAAAAGTAAACAAACCAACAAACAGCAGTGACAGCGTAAAGTGAAATATATAATATTTACATAATTAGAAACAAATGAGATAGGTGGAATATTTGCAATGAAAATAAAGTAATTATCAAAATAGGTGAAATAAAATATTTACAAAAACAAGGCAAAAAAGTAAACAAATGAATAAAATGGAATATTTATAAAGGAAAATAAAATAATCACTAAAAAGGAGAAAGCAAAATATTTACAAGGTGGGTTTGGCTAAAATAAGTAACTTGGTGCTCGCTCGTAAATATTGATCAAAGCCAACATAATTGATAAAGGGTAAAACACTGATGTCTATATTGGTAAGAGAAAAAAAGAGAGAGAGAAAAGTTACTTAATTTCAAAGATAAAATAAATTAAGAATTTGTCAACTCCGAAACCTGGAGTGCGACTAACATGGATTACCAAAAAGCTTTTCTTTTCTAGTAGCCTGAGTCACCTATAAAATATTATACGTGAGCAAGACCATACCACCTAAGAATAACATGAGATCCCTAATGATATCTTTGATTGTAATTACACTAGTAGGGCATTTGTAGAAATTCTAGTAGAGTTTTCCATTAAATAAAAGCCTCCAAAATTTTGACAATCCTGTATATATGACAACCAAACAATAAAGAGAGCTCCATTCTCATCCAATGCAATTACTATCATTTACAGGGTGAGGGATCCTGCCAGCGGTCAATATAGAGCTACGTCTAGTGCATGTCAACAACTTACCTTGATACAACCTTAACAACTAGTGCAACATTAATGAATTAATCTTCACGGATGCGAAAACAAGGCTCACCACAAAAAAAAGAAAAAAAAAACCTCTAATGGAAAATCTTAAGCACGGGCTCTTGCAATGCTCTATTACCTAAGTGTTCCAAATCTTAAATGAGTAAACAACATCCTCGAAACAAGTGAATGTAGAAAAAATTGACATAAGATAGAAATAAGATTGTAGCAAATAATTTGAGAAAAACATGACACACATAGATTTTACGTGAGAACCTCCAATAAGGTAAAAACTACATATAAGAAAGAAATAATTTTACTATAAGAAAAATAAGAGTTATTTACTATAAGAAAAATAAGAGTTATTCCTTTTCTTTATATGGTAAGGATAATAATATATTTTATATCTCTTGCTAATAAGAGAATACTAATATTACAATTCTATTTATTTCTTCTCTCTATATGTGATTGCTTATAGGGAAGGATAAATGACTTCAATGTAATTTTCAAAGAACTAAACTGTAATTACTATAAAATTTTCTTCCCTTTTCCATGGTTGGTCAACAACCAAACAAAACATTGACACTATCCATTGATAATCTCTATTGCTTATGTCTCAGTTAGGCCAATAGAAGTTCTACATAATATGAACTTATCAGTGTTCACTGGTGTCAAACCTAAAATGTGACTGCAAAGCACGAAAAATGAATAATAATTTTAATTTTTTCTTAAAAGAAAAAAACTAAAATTTAGGAGTCACCACCAAAATTTTTGAAGAATAAATTTTGGAAAACAAAATTATAAAACAAGGTGATATGCAACCAGAAATCAAGTTCGGGAGTTTGTTGTGCACGAAGAAGGTGTTAGACACCCTACAACACTCGTTTTCAAGAATGATTACCCAAAGTTGATTATGTAAAATAAGTATATCCTTAATTTAAATTTTGATTACTCTTAATATTCCCATGCCAAACAAAGAAAAGAGAATAAAAAATTGACAAAATAAAATAAAGGGAATAAATTGAAATATTTACAAAGGTGGACTTGACCTAGAATCAGAGCCAAGGGCCTATGTACTCTACGATAGGGGTCAAAGTTGTCACGACCCAAATTTATTAGTTGTGACCGATACAAAGGCTAAATTAATTTAACCTAACTAGCCTAAAATAACATTTTTTTTTTTACATTTTCTAAAAATATTAATGATACACATTAGACACATTTTGAAATATAATTCAACATTTTCACAATGATATTAAACTGATAAACTTAATAATGTTTCACAATATATATATATATATATATATATATAGTTGGTACAATAAGGAAATAGCCCACACACGACTTATAATACTTCACAAAATCCAAAAAAATAAAATAAAAAAGACATATAGTAACCACTACCTTGAAGTCTAACGTACACTATGATGAACACAAAATAACGTACCAAAAGGCCTGAACAATAAGAAAATTCCCAGAGTAACTTCACTAGCATTTACTGATATGAAAAATAATAAAGGGAGAGGTTTAAGTCTGCCACTGACTTAGTGAATGAAAAAAATAACAAAACAAGCATAAAGGAATAATAATAGAGACCTTAGAATTTTCAAATAACAACAAGTTTTGATAAAATATGAATATTATTTCTAGGCCTGAAATTTTATATGAAGCAGATATCAAGGAAAGAACCAAGATTATCTTACTCATATTTCTTTATTAGATATGTTTCAATTATTTATACTGCATCCCTTTTACCGGATATATCTCAACAATTCATATATGTATCCCTTTGTCAGATACATCTCAATATCTCATATTTGTATCCATTCACTAGATACGTCTCAATAATTTATACCCGTATCCTTTTGCCGGATACGTCTTAATAATTCATTTTAACAAGGTGCACCAAGGTCATTATCCCCGCTAACGACTACAGAGTTTACATGAATTCCTATCATCCTTTAAATTATAAAATCCATTGAATAATGTAAATAGGACATATAAATAAATAATTTTATTCAACCATATTTACTATCATAAACTAATTTTAATAAAAATAATCTTGAAGATAAAATATCATAAAGAGTGATTAAGAATGAAGTGACAATAATATAAAGGATTAAAATGGAACTTGCATTCCGATCACTTAAAAACTTGTAGATCATTTGTATCTATACCTCAATTGTCAGATATGGAAATCATAAATCCTATATATAATATTGATAATAATAATAATTATAATACTCTTGATAGTTTGAAATCCTTTTTATGTCTTAAAATTTAATGTATATTTAGTTTCCATTATTCTAAGTCAAGATTAATTCGAGAGCCTTTAGCATGATTCAGTTCCAGAACGTTCCTAACAAGTAATTATAGTAACCCTATGTACTAGTGACCATTTAGACAGTATAACCCTGCCATAGATCTTAGGAGTTATGAGATAAATTGCTTTGCTAGAGAACTCATAAAATCTAAATTAGTTGTTTATGTGGAATAGCCTGCTATAGTCTTACTTGTACAAAGTTTATAAGGTTCCATAAAGGTACTATTAAATTTTATTTTAGTGTTTTAATTCTACTCAATCTATTAAATGGAATTCCACCATAATCAAGAGTATAATCTGTTGAAGTTTGTTGTATAAAATAGATCAATACTCTTAAAATACTAGTTTAGAATATATATATATATATATATATAATACACATAAAAATAAAGAAATTGAAAGTTGTATAAGAATATAAAGATGTTAATAAAATGAACAGTGTTACTTTGTTATACACTCATCGATAGGAATCAATAGTAGAGATTCTTTATTCCTACAACATAACTTGGATTAAAGAGGTCTCTATAAAGCTGCCTCTTACACAAATATGAATGCTCTTTCAACCTCTCCTTTTAGTTTGAATGAGAAAATTAATATATATTTGTACTATTTATAGATATTTTAAAGTTAATAAGCAAGTTATTATTTGGACATTGTAAAAATTGTAACCATGCATTTTTAGTCAAAATTTGCACTGTATGCATTTAAGCCAACATTTACTATGCAAGTTACTATACAATGGTTAAAATTATATATTTTACTGAAGAAAATATTTTTTTTCATTTTAGTCCCTAAAAATAGTTAAAATTATAATTTATACCTCAAATACTATTTGCTCCTTTCATTTTAGTCCATAAAATTTTATTTTATTTTTCTAATGTTATTCTTAAATTTTATATATTTTTGGATTATTACAAAAGTCCACGTTCAGCCAGAAATGCACGTTTGTTCGTTGTAACTTTTATTTTTGCAAAAAGAACAAATGGTTGAGATCCAACAAGTTTTCATAAATAAAACGGGACTAGGGTTTGGTATTTGTGTTTTAATTTATGAAATTAGCTTGATTTTACTTCTTTTCTCTCTTTTTAATTTTTTTTGGATTTTCAGAATTTTTATTTTTTTAATTTTAATTTTTGAAAGTGAGATTATACTGAAAAGGTATTTTTAGGATTTTTTAATTTTATGATTTTTTTTTTATAAAATCGCATGTTAACTTTCAAAGTCTAAGAAAATTAGTTATCTCATGTGACCTTTATTAGTTCGATTTTTAATGCCTAAGGAGACTTATAGTCTCACATGGCAAACTTTAGAAAAATAGTAATTATTTTGCAATTTAGGAATTATATGATCACATCTCTATTGATTTGTATTTTATTTATTTATTTAAGAAATTGTGTATTGATTTTTGAAGCCTAACGAGACTGAGAATCTTACGTGGCCCAAAAGCACCCAAGAAGATTAATGGTACCAAACGGTGACTTTGAGAAAAGGAATTAATATATATATATATATATATATTTGTGAATTAAAACTGTTATTTGTTCAATTATTATTATTATTTTATCATTTTTTTAAAGAAGGAAAGAAAAGAGTCATGTGGTAATTTTGGGAGCCTAGGTGTATTTGCAATTTTGTTTGCATATAAACACAAAAACGCATATATATATATATATATATATATATGCCTTCTCTAAATCATTTACCAGTATTTGTTGAGAGTCAAATACAGAACATGTTTCAAGTAGCAAGCTCCGTCATTCTATCTTCTAGAAACATCTTACAAAGAAGATAAGGAATAATAGTACCATAAATAATCTCCTATATTTTGAAACTCAAGACATTATCTCTAATAAAACTTAGACCCCATCATCTAAACACATGGAATGAGAGGAACTTTGAATAAATTTTTCTGGAGACAAATAAAAAATAAAAAATGAATAAAAAAAGGAAACACATGAGGGCAACAATGGCATGCTCCACTAAGGCATATTACCCAGTAAACTTACTGACACAAATATGGAGACACAAGGATAGAAGGCTGTGACATACTCGTATGAAGTTATAACTTAGATCAACGTTTTTCTCCTCCTCTTCCTCCTGTTAGTTTATCTTTCCTGTTTCTGTCTATTCTCCATCTTCTTCTTGGTCCTGACCCAGTCTACCACTCAACCTCTGTTTTCTAGGTTCGCGAACAGGGACATCAACATCCCTCTTGTCTCCTTTTGTGGCTGCTTCTCTCTTTCTTGCTCATTGCGCCCATCTGCCTCTGTTTCTCTCTTTCTTGTCTTCTTATTCCCTTTCAAGTCTGCTCTTTCTATGTCTCATTAGAATAGGAAGAAAAATCTCCCTTATTCTCTCTACTCGGTTTCCTCTCTGTCTCTTTAGGCTCTCAGTTTACGTTGCATAGGCTCTATCTTTAAAGTCCTGAATAGGGAACCTTGGTTCCTTCTAAGCCATCTCTCTCTCCTGGCTTCTCTATCAGTACTTGCTCTGCTCTACTTCGTGTCTAAGTTCAAGTGAAGAGAGGATCCCGACGTCTACTCCCCTTCCTATGCTCTCTGTTCTTCATGTCTCTCCCTTACTTGAGCTTTTCTCCATTTCTTTCTGCTCTTCTCTTCATTGGTTATTTACATCCCCTCTTATTCACGGTTTCTCTCTTTTCTCAGGCTCCGGGTCTCAGCCTTGTCCACCCTCTGTTTTTTTCCTTCCTTTCACTATTTTCTTCCTCTCAGTTTTCTAGTCTTCCCCTCACCAGTTTCTTTGTTTTTAGTCTTTGCTCTCTCTCATCAACTCCAATTTTTTGTCAAAGCTCCTCCTCTCATCTCTCTCGGCTTCTTCCCAGGCTTTTTCCTTCTTGAGTGATATCCACTTGATTTTACATTCTCTAGAACTTGACTTGATTCTTCGAAAAAGCTTCAAATGCATTAATGTAATAGTGGCATTCTTTTCTCATGCTATATTCCATATACACAAACCTAAACACTCATTTCCATTGCTAGCCCATTTGAGTTGTCATTCTTCACAAATACCAATGCATGCACAATACTTCACTGTTATATCGTTACCTTATGTTTTCATCTTCATGGGCTTTGATTGTAGTTAAAAAAGAGAGACAGAGACAAATTTCAGAAATAAAATAGCACCAAAGAATAAAGATGCCAAAAAAAGGCATTTCCTTGGTGGTTATGGAGATGAAAGTTAGCAATTAAAGAGAATTGATATAAGGGATTGTTTGGAAGACATATTCAAGGTCTTGGTACAAGTTCATTCAATTCTCACTCCATCTAGCCTAATCCAACATTACAACCTTCAAAAGTCCTCTTGATCTTTTGCATCATTGTATTCATGGAGGATATTTTAGAATCACTACAAGATTATGTAGTGTTTATCAAGTGAATTTGAGAGCAAAAACCCAATTTAGGTGAGTTGAGCAAAACACTACTTTCCTTTGGTCAGTTGTACATTTTGATTAATTGCTATACATGTTTAGTTTACCATTGTTTCTTGTTGATGAGTGTGACCACTTGAGTTTCATTTCCACATCATGAACTTGTTGGGTTCCCACTAGTTTAATTGCATTCTTGATCCATTTTTGCTTGATTGCTTTGCCCAGGAGTGCAAAGATTAAAGTGTGGGGGAATTGATCTTACACATTTTTTCCATACCATTCAATGTCATTTCATAGGATTTTATGAGGTTTATTAAGCTTACATGCATGTTTTGATAATATTTGGTAGTAATTTGGGATTAAAGGTGATTTCGTACAAAATGTACTTTTTGAAGGTAAAATTGTAATTTTTCCATTGATTTAACTTAATTAAATTAATTTGGAGAGTATGGAATATTACAATATTTAAATTATGCATTACAAGTCAAAGTCAAAGTCAAGCATGAAGAAATCACAATTAAGGACCGGGAGAATCAGAAAATTGCAAAAAAGGCCAAAGAGCATCAAAACCCTTTCGCTGTGTTTTTCACTGCGGTGAAATGCATTTTTGCCATAGTGAATTTGCTTCAACTTGCGAAAATGTTTTATTTTCATCCGAATCTAGCTGCAAATACCCGACCCAACTCACCTTTTTTTAGCTATTAGGGTTCTTGTTGAAAGGGCAAGCCGTCAGAGACCAAAGGAGAGACCTAAATACTCTCCTTCTACATCATTTCCTCCCATTTTCTCATCTCTCCATCATTTTTCTGCTCTTCTATAGTTGTTCTTGGTGATTTAAAGCTTGTTGAAGTATTCCTTTTCCCCATGAGCAGCTAAACACCATTTGCCTAAAGGAGATTTAATGAGGTATGAGCATTAACTAGGGAGTTTTTCTTAATTTTTTCAATCATTTCCTTCTTGTACTCATTGTATCTTGGTTAGATCATTTTGATTATAGTGTGAGGCTAAACTATATTGCTGTAAACACTATGTTATGGATTAGATTAGGAGATTTATGCTTTGATGTGTGTTTTGTAAGGATTATTGCTACATTTGATTGTAGAAGTATTAGGTTGGATATAATCAAATTTATCTCATGATTGATTATAGTAGCTTGTTAGCACTTGGTTAAGTTACTCAAGTTGTCTTAACATCTTTACATTGATCTCCTATTTAGTGCATTAAAGAGGGTACTTAATGTTGTTGTGAGCCTTTGGGTTAAAGGTTTCATAAACAAATTAATTTACTTAGTGTTTAAATGGTATTTCAAACCACTTGTGGAAATGGTTATTAAAGAAACTCCCATTTATCATTTAAGACACTAAGAAGGTTGAATCAAAGCTCTGATAGACATTTCATCATCATTTGCATTAAAATCCAATTATTTTGTCAATCTTTGCTTTATAACAAAAACACCCAAAACATTCTTAGTTTGTTGCATTTTATTCAAATTCCATCCATTTCATAAAAGCAAAGACAAAACCCTGATTTTCCCATTTATTCACATATTTTGCATTCAAATTACCTAGGAACAAACTAGGCTCCATGAAATGAACATGACTTAGATTGCACCACTATAGTGCATTTTTATATCTGGTAATAGTTTTTGACACCTTAACGATGAGGGTTTGGTCACCCTTCTATAATGTAATATAAGTGCCAAACCAATTCTTTCTCTCTTGAGTTAACCATCAAACTTGTATAGTCACAAGAGCATATTCTTCTTGTTCATCATATTCTGGTGTTGCTTTAGATGAATTTGGTACTTTTGTTTTATTATCACCTCCTTTAGTATGCACTGTAGTGGTTTCTAGTATTTCTTTTGAAGTGCTATTACCTTTATATATATGTCAAGAAAGATAACATCCCTACTGACTATAACCTTGTTATCGGTGGCTTCCCACAGGTGATACCCCTTTTCTCCATTAGCATATCCTAACAATAAGTATCTTCTAGATTTTGGATCTAGCTTTGGAATTTCTTGGGTATTGTACATTGTGTATACTAGACTTCTAAATATATGGAGGTTTGTATGGTCAGCTGGCTTCCCAGTCCATATCTTTATTTGGGTCTTTAGATCAATTGTTGTTCATGGTGATCGATTGATCACACAACAAGCTGTTATGACTGCTTTTGCCCTTGTCCTTTCCAACAAAATCCTGTTCATTTGCTCTACCATTCCATTTTGTTGTGATGCGTATTGTAAATTGTTTCTTGATACCTTCCTGTTAATAGAAAGTATTAAATTCATCATGGGTGTATTCTCCTCTATTATTAGTTCTCAAGCATTTGATCTTTTTCTCATATTCATGCTCCACACATGCTTTGAAAGTTTTGAAAATTTCAAACATATATCCTTTCCTCTTAATTGGATACACCTAATATCTCCTTGAGTAGTCATCAATGAATAACACAAAATACTTTGCTTCTCTTAAGGATAAGACCGTTGCTTGCCAAACATCAGAGTGAACTAGGTCTAAAAATAGGTTTACTTCTCTCTTTAGAGTTGCTAAACTTCAACCTATGTTGTAGCACATTCATTCGACTGCAAGCCTTTATCTTCAGCTTCCAGAGTGAGAAATTACTATCATTGAACTTTAAATCTCAAATTTTGTCTTTATTGCTTCAATCACAGTTTATTTGTGAGCAAAAGTAGCTTATACTATTTTTGTGAATTGTAACCATATATATGAATAGTATACTGTACACATGAATAGTATGAGCAAAAGTAGCTTATACTATTTTTATAATGGGCTAGAATAATCTTACTTATTTTTTGATGTAGATGATCCAATATATTAGTGGCAACCACAGAGCATATGATAAGTAGATAATCATGCACCTAAATTCGCTTTAATAATAATTGCGGAGAAAATATACGCCAAATAGAAGAAAAAATGTAGTAAATAATTTGAGAAAAAATGTGACACACATAGATTTTATATGGAAAACCCCAATAGGGTAAAAACCACAAACAAGGAAGAAAATATTTCACAATGAGAAAAATAAGAGTTACACATTCTGTTTATATAGTAAGGATAATAAATATTTTATATTTCTTGCTAATAGGAGAATACTAATATCATAACTCTCTATGTACTTCTTCTCTCTCTATATAGGATTGCACATTTCTTGGTTGTGAGAAATGAGGTTTTAAAGCTCTCAATTTATAGAGAAGGATGAAGGGCTTCAATGCAATTTTTAGAGGACTAAACTACAATTGTAATAAAAATTTTCTTCCTTTTCCATGGTTGGTCACCAACCAAACAAAATGTTGGCAATTTTCGTTGACCATGAAAAAGTTAGATATGTAATAGTCAGAAATGATGAGAATATATAAAAATTTAAGGAAGATAATTTAAATTAAAAGTAACATATCTTTACATAAAGTTATGCTAAAATCACTTGTGAACTAATTCAAACAATCAATAAAGTGATATAAATATTAATTTAAATAAGAACAACATTAGTGTGAATAAATGTGCCAAAATAGTAAATAAAAAATTTTCAATGAAAGGACTCCTATAGATGTCATGCCCCAATTATGGAGGGTGATCGGTATGGAGGACGAAGTAAACCTTACTTTCATAAGCCAGATTGCTAAGACATTTTATCAACTTATGGGACAAATGTAGGAAAAGTGTTTGAACTATATCTGAGGTCAATTTGCAATTATTGTAAACAAAATTCCATAACCCATCATATGATAGTACTTTATATGACTCTTATATGAAAATTTTGAAAGCGTCTCCTGTGAAATATGACATTCCCAAAATTTCCACAACTTACCTATATACAAACAAAGAGAAAAGAGATATGCTTTCACCAAAAGACAAAATAGACAAAAAGGAGTTTCTAGAGGACAACAAAAATAGTTGATTTTTAACAATAAAAATAAAATTAAAAAATAAATAACTCTTCACCTTCGTGGAAAATTCAGGGCTTACTAACATGTCTCTCAAATGTCTATAAATGCAGAATGATGATTGGAATCAACACTAGTCTAAAAAAAAATTCAAGAGAGAAAAGGGTGAGTGATAATACTCAGTGAGCAAATATTTCTAACCATACGAAGGGAATAGACAAGACCATTGGAGTTTTACACAACCATATTATTTTCAAGTGTAAACCACATCAAAATTACATAAATTGAAATTGTTCCAAAGAGGATATTATAAATCATATAATGTAAATCATCAGGCTTAGAAAAATTTAGATTTATTTTCCAAATAGTTCATGCTAATGAACATTCAAAATTAACATATAAAAATTGCAGAAGTGAAAAGATTTCACATAATTAACCACAATCCACAAACAAACACTAGCTCTTGGCTAGCGATAACAATGCAACATAATGGTCGAAGTTAAGAAATAAGGCTTGCAAGTAGTTGAAGGCTGAGGCACAACACCTCAACATAATGAAACAAATCATAGTGCTCTGAAGCTAACAGTAAAATTAGCTACATGGTTTTATATTGGATGAATTTCCACGAAAACAATATATTTTCCATTACGTGATAAATAATCAAAATATGTCTGAATAGTACAATACTAAATTTCTAAAAATTCACATAGAACAAAATTATTTAGAAAGTTCCAAAAAGTCATACAGTATATGAATCATTTAAAATAAAGATCCAAATGTGAGAGAATATTACAATTTTTTTTTAAAACTTCAAAGTGCACAAATGATTGCTAGGAATAATACAGTTGATCAAGAGGCTTGTCTCCAAGGCATTAGAATGTTTAAAGAAAATACTTCATAGTGAAACAAAGTAAAATACTGAAAATGAGCATAGTTAGTAACATTTACTCACCTGATGGACATGTACAATAATCCCTCTTACTATCTCCAACACTAATGCACTAAAACAGGAGATAAAACCTTAATATTCTATGTTAGGCCCCCTTAATTCAATTAAGTTTCTTGATGCTTAACCCTATAGTTGTTAACTCGACGAGTTAACCACTTGGCCAAAATGGATATTCAATATATCTATGACAAAAGTTATATATATACAAGTCTTAATTTTAATTTGGCCAAATGAGTAAAATCCTTTTTTGGTTCTTCACTTGTAGGGTGTTTTATTATATTAATCCCTTGTAAAATTTATTTTTCATTTTAATCCCTCATAGGTAAGATATTATTTTAATTTAATCCTTCATAGAATTTCTTTTCAATTTGGTCCCTCATATGAATATTTTTCAATTTCTTCCTTCACAAATAACATTATTATTAATAATACCCTTCATATTTTTTTATAGTTTGAATTTTATTTTGGCCAAATGAATAAAATCTCTTTTAGTCTCTCACTAATAGGTTATTTATTAATTCGGTTTCTTATAACATTTATTTCTCATTTTGGTCCCTCAAATAAAATACTTCTCAATTGAGTCACTCATAGAATTTTTTTTATCCATTTAGTCCCTCACATATAAGTTTTTCTTAATTTATTAATAGAGGTAAACTCTTACGATTCTATGTTACGAGTCTAGATTCCCCTCACGAGTATACCTAGAATTGCAAGTTTGACAAACTTGCTTAACCCATCACTTGATTGATTACTTTGTAACTAGTTACCTTCTATCGAAGTGTTAACTCATTCATTCTCTTCTTATATAAGTTCACATTCACTCCCTAAAGAATCTTTAACACATATATGAAATAAACTCGCCCTACGAACCTAAGTGGCCCCTAGGTTATCAATTCCATTACTTCCACCAAGTGGGGTGTTCCGTAACCAACTTCTTGTAATCGGAAAATGCACTAAAATTTGGCAAAGGCTTAGTGCATTTAAAATAGAATTTCTCATGAATCACTATAGTTCAAATTTATCTATGAAAGTGCCACCATTTATTTATTTAGAATTCATATTTGATCATTTATTTCTCTATATTTTTATTTCAATATTAAATTCTTAAACATTATTTGCTAAATTAATTTCACATCGAAGTTTGTCTTATTGCCAACGGTTATATAGTCATGTGCATATACTCACTCCATTTAGTCAAGCAACCAAGTCAAACCATTGGCCACACAAACAAATATATATATATATATATATATAATATCAATATAACAATTATTTTAGTTTTTATTTCTCTTAGCCTTAATAACAATCTGGATTGCTAAACATAAATACTCACAGGCATCTCTCTGCTTATTGCAACTCTTAACTTTAAATTCCAAAGTTTAATCTTACTAACAGTATTGTCAACTTTCGTCTGACTAACAATTTGGCTAGTCTTATGACATCTGGTTAACTTAATTATGGGAAGGAATACCACATGTTTTCTATATATGTTATCTAGCATAAATTAATTAATTTGTCTAAAATTGATTATCCGATGTTATATGTTATCTGGCTTAAATCACAACCAACAAGATTTGCCTTATCTCAATTGCATTATCTTCGCTTCTCTCTCTCCCACTCAAGTGAAAAAATTAAATGGGAAAATTTTTCAGGGTGTTACATATGAAATCAGTTCATTTCGTTTCATACTTATTAATATAGTGTACCTTAGATATTGATAATTGATTCAATATAAGCATTCAAGCTTTTTAAAGGCTGTTGAATAATTAAAGCTGATTCGAAAAAAAATGTATTACTAAAACAATGTACAAATCTTCCCTGAGAAATTAAGTTCAAGGTAAGGAATAATTCTATATATGTGAAGGAAATTTATAAAAAGTAAACATTAAAATATATTATTAGGATGTTGTCCACTCACCTGATAGCCACGAAACGCAAACTAACTATAACTTCTTTTATCATCCCACATTCGAATGCTCCCAAGATTTCCTATAGTTAAGATGTGAGGATACGATGGTCAGTACATTATTCTACTGAAATCAATATAAACCTGCCCATTTCACTGATTTAATTCACTTGCTCCTATATTTTCACCTCACATTTGTTATTGGAACTTTAAGGCATTATTTATTTTACTTAACCGTTAATTCTGTTCCTAAACTATATGCAACCCTTAGTCAAGGCTGCTTGCCGTCTCTCTTGGGCCGCATGTTCTCTAAAGGATTACAATTTTTAAGGGTTCAATTATGTAATAATAAGATTTTCCTACATAGGGTACCTTGGTGCTTTATAGGATGCCACTTTTAATGCTTCCGTATGGTGAACCGATTAGTCCCATTTCTGAATTTGAAGGAACCTTAAAATTGATAAAATCCAAATGAATCAAGTATTCACATAATTGAATTAACAATTAATTGATTTTCCTTCATGGCTGTACATACGTACATACATGCATACATTCATATATATATATATATATGATTATCTAATTAGGTGAACAAAAGATAATATTGTGGTTTTATCTTAAGAAAAAACTTATATGTAATTTCTTATACTTTTGTTATGGTGTTATCCATTTACAACATGAAAAGTGTTTAGTTTTTCAATTATATTATGATACATGTATAATTATTATTGTAGATAACTGTTGTATTTTCAAATTACATTTGACATTATTAATTAATCAAACACTTATCATGTTTTAATTGTTGAACAACATAGCAAAGATATAAATAACTGTATATATATATATATATATATATATATATATAAAATCCTTTATCTTATTATTATTTTGTGGTTGGCATAGCTAATGTACAAAAATGAAATTTCATATCTGGCAAAGATTTGTGCCCTTAATAGGATTACTTCACTTAGGACAGATACTATATAATAGTGTGTAAAAAAATAGCATTACTTTACTTGAAACATGGCAGTACTCGTTGCAACCCTTCTAATCACGTTATTCTAATTAATTTAATACATTCTTGGTTTGCTAATTCCAATAAATAAAACACAGGTTTCAATTATGAACTAAGATGCATAATACCAACCAGGGATGAATTCAAGGGGGGTGGGACGGCGGTCACCCTCCTTAGAATTTTTTAAATTTGTACTTTTATCTATAATTTTTAGTTCTAATCTTCATTCCATTCATTAATTAACAAGAACTTGCCCCCTTGGATTTTTTTAAATTTTTACTATTATATGGATATAATTTTATATTACATGTAATTTATTGTGATTTTGATTTTTAATTATGACATTTTCTCTAATTTTAAAATAATCATATTCTAATAATAATTTACTTTATGAATTTAAAATATTTAATCATATAAATTATTAAAATAGCTTTATGCCTAATGCTTTTGTGCTGCACACGCTCGGATCAACTGTCGAGGATAGTGAAAATTAAACATTGGGATTTGTTTTAGTGACCGCATGTGGTCAAAAAGTGAATTATAACCGCGCATGATCATGATTTTTATATACACAGCAATTGCATTATTTGTAGAGAATCTAGACCTAGTGTTGCACTATATACTCAGTGACATTACAATATAAGACAACCCTGTAGCAACTGAGGTGGAATAGAAACAAGGAAAGATAGGAAAAGCTTGATAACAAAATGCCCCTTTTCTTCCCATTAGAATCAGAATTAAAAATAAGAGAAGTTTCTTGCCGTCACGATTGGTGCGTTGACCTTCTCCCTCATGTCTTTACTATAGAGAGGAGTCAAGGAATATGGGAAGCCGCAGAAAAAGTGAACTCAAGAGGGAGAGAAAACAAACAAAAAACTTAGATTGAAAAACAAAGTGAGGGGATTGTTGCTGCAAACCACAATGGAGCCATTAAAAAGTAGAGGAGTATGAAGAAGCAAACCAAAAGAAGAGTTGCTGGAGAAGAAAGTCGTGTCTCTGCTTATTTGGAGTCCAAGAGTTTTACAAAATGCTCTTGAAGGAAAAAAACGTGAATGAAAGATCCCACTGAATTGAATTGGGTTTATGAATCTAAGAAATAGTGAGAATTCTTGATCTTTCTCAATTCAAAAATTCAGGATTTGAATTGATGTCCTTTTATTGAGTCCTCCTAAATTGCATTGATTTATCCTAAAGATTCATTTCAATTGGAATTTGGTTATTCACGATGTATGAGGATCTTCGCTAAGCATCCATGATTGAATGGTTAAAGCATCTAACTCATAATTAGCGAATTCATAGGTTTAATTCCTACTAGATGCATGCTAATGGGACCCTCTAATAAGTCTATTGGAATTGGCTTTGCATCAATGGAATCTCATCATCCATACATAACGAATTGGTGTGGTATCATAACATATGAACAGTTAAAACTAGCATTCTTATTGAGACTAGAACTTATAGGGAAGAAAATAGATTTATGGATGAATCAAACATGCAGTATTTACAGACAAAATTATTTGGTTATAGGGGAAAAATCAATATACTTCTAATGTCAGATTATGATCAATTAGGAAATAAATAAATCATAGTTGTTGAATCTCTCTTTGATTGATCAATGTGTGATATTCCAAATCCTTAGTACTAATGAAATCAAAACGATCTTTGGATTGGTTAGAAGATCTTTTAAATTGGCTAGAATTGGTTATCTGAATGAAACTGGATCTTGTGGAATCATATTGAACATTTGACAATACATTCCAAACCTTGCTTAAAAACTAATCCTTATTTACCAACCACACATTGTCTAACCAAATCTAATTCTCTCTTGATATGTTCCTAAAAAAATCCAATTCGTGTTGATTCTTCCCCCATAAAAGAGGCTGAAACCTAAAGGAGTTCTGTCTAGGTGCTTCGAGACACTGTGGAATTGTAAGTTTTGTTTCATTTGATTGGTTAGTGGTGTTTGGAGCTGTAATAATTATCTTCCCTGCTTAACTTATCATTGGTTTGTTAAATCATTAAGTTAAATTTCATGTTATTATTGAGATATACTAAACATGTAGAATATGTATAATACAACAATAGTAAATCAACCAGAAACAAGAGAATGTAGCCCGCCATTGGTGGTGTATGAGGTGTGTTTATGAACTTCATTTTTGAGCTGAGGAAACCCTTTAATTTATTAAAGCTCAAGATGATTATCTAGCTCCCTCCTTTTTTTTTCGCTTGATAAGACCTAGTGAGAGCTTCTTGGTTCATTTTGCAAAAGTAAAATGCTTCATTGATTTACTGAAAATTACATAGTAATACGCTAATAAAAGAAGCTTGCTATTGGACATTTCATCAATTTCTTAATACTTTTGAATAACAGTGAATAATTCACTGATTTGCTTTAAATGACATAGTAATATGCTATTAAAAGAAGCTTCTTGGACCATGTTGTATACTTGTAGCTCCACATGTGCACTTAAAGGTTGTATGCCTAGTTGATTTACCAAAATTCTTATATGTGCTGTGAATTTCACATTATTTATAAATTATTTAATAAAATAGAACTAAATTTGTATATAATACTATAGTAAAGTATTATTGTAAGATTCATTATATGATGTCATTCTATTTTATTGGTTAGTATATAAATAATATGAAACAAAATACAATATTTTTTTGACTTTTGCCCCCTACTAATATAATATATATAAGTAGGCTCCCTTGAACTTGGGAGCACTGTTTGAGCAGTAAAAAACTTTTGTTAATCAAACCCTTAACTCTCTATGCAATGATTTTTTTAGTTGTTTTTATTGATTTTTGTGTTATATATAACAATTCCTCTTCTTTTAACACAGATGTTATAAAGAGTCATAATTCCAATGATACTTCAATTATTTTATAACATTAATCGATGGATAATTACTACTACCTAGGAAATTTAGTTGAATAATTGGTATGTTTCAAACCAACAAGTGTTAATTATTCTCTCCAATAAAACTATAATTAATTAGTAGATAAATATTATAAATAATAATAATATATAAATAGATTAATATATCATTATATGTTAATATTTTCAAGTAAAATTCATTACTTATAATATAAATTTTGAATTCATGTATGTTGTTTGTCTTTACATATTTATTTTAACATAGATGTTGTCATGAGTCATAATTCCATTGATAGTTAAATTATTTTATAACATTAATTGATGGATAACTACTACTACCTAGGAAATTTAATTGAATGATTGATCTCTTTCAAGCCAATAAATGTTAATTTTTATCTCTAATAAAAATATAAATTAATTAGTAGATAGATATTTTTCAAAAATTATAAAAGATATAAACATACAAATACATCATATGTTTGTTACTATTTAACAACAAATATGGCATAAAAAAGAAAACCAATACGCACGGGTGCAGCATGAGATAAACTTAGTTTGTGTGAGATATTGATCACTATTAATTTCCTATCTTAAGCTCTTCCCTATTTATTGTTATTATTTTTCTTCTCTTTTGGTGCATGCATATCACTTTGATTGCATTCACCACCTCGATTCATTGTCATTAGACTTTCCATATTGGTAATATCAAGCAAAGAAATTAAAATAGATTTCTTTAATTAAAGT
The DNA here is from genome assembly GCA_037074485.1 of Delonix regia. Lineage (NCBI taxonomy): Eukaryota > Viridiplantae > Streptophyta > Magnoliopsida > Fabales > Fabaceae > Delonix > Delonix regia. The sequence continues at coordinate 14,738,118 of CM073459.1, forward strand.
GTTGGCTTAGTAGGAAGAAGTGGTTTAGATAATAGATGTTTATCAGCTTGAACTGATTGGCATCTTAGTTTGAGCTAGGCTTTATTAGTATTTGAAAAGAGGATATGGCGGCAATAGTTTTTTTTTTTTTTTCACATTCTCCTTATTCTCACTTCATTTTCCTTTATTGTGGTTTTGGAGATTCCTTCACATTTCTCTTGGTTTTGTTGTTGTTCTATAAGTGTTGGATGTTTCATCCATTCCTGATTGTTCTATAAGTGTTTGACATTTCTTCCATTCTTGATTATTCTTTAAGTTGCTATGCTCTAGGTTCTTAAGGTATGGGTGAAATTTAAACCTGAGACACCCTTCCATTTCTACTACATTGATAATTGTGTTATGTGTGATTGTCTCTCAGTCATCATATTCTTTTCTATTTTCTATTTAAAGTTATTTTCTGGCTGTAGCTAGCACATGTTCTTCCTAAATCTTAGTTTTTTCCCCTTTAGCAATGCTTGGTCTTGTAAATTTGTTGTTAAGTCTATTGATACAACACTATTATGGACCTGCATTTGTCATCCACCAATAGCTATTTTTTTGCATGGCATCCTAGGTAGTAGGAAAAATTGGGGGCATGTAGTTTACATGTTATTCATGAGCCTTTTGTAATTATAATATATATTTGCTTGAGTTATTTATTTATTTATTTTTGTATATAATGTGAATGACTTGCCTTAAAAGTGTACTTTCCTTGATGCTATCATTACTTTTCTCTCTACATGCTTCAAAAACTAATATAGAATTTACTTGTAACTTTTGAGTTTTAGCCATCAATTTTATTATGCCTAGTTCTTTTCTATGAGGATACGAGTGACTTATAATTTTTCAATAATTTTTATAAGTACAACTCAATTTTTGTTAACATTAAAAAAAAATAATTGCATTTTATAATTGGCAAATATCATCCCACTTTATAATGTCAGCCTAACAATTTAATTGATATCTTTTTATTTGTAATTCATTATGAGGATGACTTCTACAAAGAAAACATTAGGAACTTGGAAATATGATGTCAAATTTGCTAAAGTTAGTTTTTGATAATTTTGAAACTATTATTAATAATAATAGAAAATGTTAAAGTATAAAATTATTGGTAATAATATCAAAATAAAAAAAAACTAAAAGTAATGAATGTATTATTTTAAATAAAGTCTGAACAAAAATATATTAAATATGAAAATTTCAATTGATGTTTAACTTTCAGTTCAATGGGATTAATATTAATCAAATAGCATGAAGTTGGAATTGATGAAACATAAAATGTACTATTGAGACTTAACATTTTTGTTAGCCTAGGTAGCCAACACCCAAGAGGTGGATAAATGTGGTATTTATAGAATTTCAATTTCTTTTCAAAATTACTTTACATAAATCCTTGTTCTGAATTATGCTTGGAAGAATAAGATATAAATCAACAATTATATGAATTAATGGATGCTTAATGTAGATACTTGGGGTATATATATATCAACACTTCAAGTGTATTATCAATAATAAATGCAGAATATAAATATGATAATTCAAAAAACACTTTCTGGAAGTGACCAAGTGACTCTCAGGGGCCTTCTAGTCGACTATTCTTCAAAATATGCCATTTCTTTGAATCTTGGATTGACTAGTTGACTGCCTACTTTTGGTACTATATCAGTTGTCTTACCACAGGTGACCGGTTAACTGTCACTTGTAGTGATACAATCATAACTTCAAATGCTCATAACTTTCTCATTTTAAGTCTGTGACCTATTGTTGGAAAGCTCTTTAAGTATATTTTCCAATGAAATAAGGTTCATATCCCAAATCAATATATGTTTGGAGATATGATTAAAATAGTCACCAAAAGCTAGAATACAATTTTATGTAGAATCCATATCTCACCACTCAACTTTATAAGGTCATAACTTTTTAATTTGAACTTCGTTTTAAGTGAAAGACCTATAATTAAAAAGCTCTTTGAGTTTATTTTTTAATGACATAATTTTCATATCAAAATATCATATGGTAAGTAAAATAATGACTAAAGGTTAAAAATGATTTTAAGTAAAAGCTATATCTCAATATCTTTTAAGTCCAAATTTATATTTTGAGAACCAAAATATCTTGGGCCAATAAATGCAAATCTAAATCATTGAATATCATAAAATAATACTTAGCCTATGATAATTATGCCTATTTAATCCATGGGCTATCTTGATGCATCCAAGTTTCAAATCTTTAACTTCTTCATCACTTAGAGCATCTTTCCTTCTTGCTATCTTTGTGTGAAGCATGATATTGATATTTCATTCTTTTCACTTTAATGCTCACTCTTCTATCTTTGGATCATCCTACATGTAATAGATATTCAACTTACAACCCAAATAGCTAGTCCAAATGGTTAATCAATTAAGCACATATTAATATTATATTTGTAACTCATATTTTTTATATATTTGTCATTATCAAAACTATCTCAACAATTTTATATGTAGAATGATAAAGGCTTCTTAGAAGATATCCTTGTCATTATATGACATTTGATTTTATAATTTCTTAACTATAAGCTAAGGAACTTTGATGCAAGTATGTTTAAATATAAAAAAACTCAAACATTGAGGGGATCATTAGTAGTAAGTTTTTAGTCCATTATCAAAGTCTCAATTTGTTCATTTATTTATTTGATAGTTCTATTCTTTAGTACTAGCTTTGCAACAATTAACCAATCTTTAAACGTTCATGTTTTATTAAAGTTGCTTGGTTTTCATTGAATAGGAAATAGAATAGGAAATGAATTTTGATCACTTTAAATTGTTTACCAGAATAGTCATTTCGACCTTCGATCATTGTCATTTTGAATTACTCTACTAGAAAAATGCTAAATAAAACATAATTTAGACATGAAAACCTAGTGGTATTTGATAGGGATGGATTTAGAAACCAATTTATATATTATACTTCTTATTTAGTATTATTGATTACGAAGATGGAACCTAAAATCAATTTTGTCTATCTCCATTTTCAATGGCATCTAATTCCATGGGAAAATATTAGTTTTATAAATTAATAGTGATTTAAAATTGTATACAAATTTTGTTGTCACTATTTGAATAACTTTTTTTAAGAAACAAAATATTAGTATTAGAAATAGAATTCGTCAATCTCTACTTAGACAATTATTTTTTAATTCTTTTTATAAAACACTATATTAGTATTAAAAGTAGAATTCATCGGTCTCTATTGAGAAAAATATTTTTTAACTTTAATATATTGATTCAGATATAGAATTATTTTGTCTCTAACTTTGGCGTCGATAAGCACCTTTTTTCCCCTTCTTTGAATTGACTTTTTTCCTCAATTTCACACAATACCCTAGGACCAAATTCTTTGCTAAGCTAAGAGCCTTGGGTATACTTATTGGGTTTCTGCCACAGAAGAAAACAAACCAATTCTCATTGGACTCTATTGTATCAAGACTCAAGATCAAGAGACAGCAAAGCCTACGATTTACATTGGTTAGAGAAGAGGTTGAGTTAAATGACTCACTCTGACGAGTCAAACTAGGTTCGCCTTCATCTTTCCCACCTCCTTTTTTTGCGTCTCTAAATTTTAAAGTCTTCCATATTTTGTTTCACTAATTCTTCATCTCTAGGCATGAAACTCATTCCTCTTCTTCTTGAAGGCGTACAAGAATGATAATATCAGCAGGAATAGGGATAACGAGTGAAGTGAATTTTAAATTTTTCTTATAAAAGATTGCTTCTTTCTCAATTTAGTTCTCCTAAGTATAATCATTTCAATTTGGTCTCTTAAGCTTTTTGCTGAACGCATATACTCATCCCTCTGGTGACAAATTGGCCTACGATGATAACCAGGCGGTTTATAAAGAGTGGAATGGATAAGTTACAATTACCTTGACCAAACATAGTTTATTGTTACTTCTTGATTGTTACAGTATCAAATGACCCCTTTTGGCCATTTAAAAGATTTTATTTGGCTACAAAATTTACGGGAGATATTGTACTGTGTGTATCAACTTTAAGGATTTTGTAATTAAGAACTTGTAATAAAATTAGGACTCTAGGGTAAAATTACAGATGCAGTCAAAATTTTTGTTTTATGAGCAAAATTTTGAGAATATTAAGCTGCCTATTAGAAGATGGTATTTAAATTGGTCAAGAAGGAAATTTCATTCTTTAATGCATTCAAAATTATGAATTTCGTAAGCGAATGTAAAAATTTGGGCAATGTAGGATATTTTGTTTATGAGAAAAATCTAAGAAGCATATTATTTATATAAAATATAAAAATTCTAGTCAGTTAAAAAGAACATGAATCACAAAAGCTCTAGTGTAACCAAATAACAAAAGGACCAAACTATGTTTTAGCCTTAATAGGAAGTCATAGATTGTAAATTTGCATGGTTGGAAGGCACAAACAACATAATTTAATGAATTTATTCGGGGCCATGTACTTTGCCATGCTTTTCCATGGTGACAGAAATGCTTCCTTGATGCTGTTTGTTTTTGCCATTAAGAGAACTATCTTTTATCATGAAAGAGCAGTAGGGTTGTATTTTGTAATGCCCAATGTGAACACCTCAGCCCTAATTACCTAATTAATTAATTAATTAATTAATTAATGCACCGATTAATTAGTAATTAAAAAATGAGAAAATTTAAAAATGACAAAGCTTCAAGTGACATTCTCAATTGGGGACAATTGAAAATTGAAAATAAATAATGGGAGACAATTAAATAAACTCCAAACTCAAAAATAAAATTAGTTAATTAAAATAATTATAATAAACCAAAGCAAAATAAAATATATATATATATATAATAAAAATAGAAAATTAAAAATTTAAATAATATTAATTAATAATTATGGTATAGTAATAAAAAAAAAGGGGTAATAAGGCTGCATTGTGTAGAGCTGCAAAAAATCTGAAAAAAGGCACTCCACTACCTCCAAGTGTAGGCTTTCCTCTCTTCCACTTCATCTTTCTCATTCAATATTCTCACACACACTCACACTCTCACATATCACTCTCATACACACTCACAGGGGACAACAAGACACATGGAGGCTGAAGACACGAGAGACATGGCAAAAGTGGAGGAATATACTACTAAAAAGTGGGAGATGGTGACAAGCCTCAAGGAAGGAGAGAAAGATGGCTAGAGGCGTTAAAAGAGGAAGGAGAATGCTAAAGTCAAAAGAGCCAAGGTGAGAGAAAGGAAAGAGGAGGTCACAGGTAGAGAGAGAGAGAGATGAGACCGAGAATGAAGCTCTGGACTAAGGAGGAAGAGGAAGGAGAAAAGAAGAACAAGGGAAGAAGAAGAGAAAGGCTAAACTGAAGAGAAGAAGATGGGAAGAAGAAGAGAAGTGCTAAACCAAGGAAAAGGAAGAGAACACATGTCGAAGTTACTGTGTGACGGATTGAAAAGAAGAGAAGAAAAGGAGGGAGAAGAGAAGAGGAAGGAGGAAGGAAGAAGCAGAGGGGTGGACACTCTATTTTGGTGCTCTAAAAATAGAGTCAAATAGAGGACGTAAAGAGAAGCATGGAACTGAGGAAGAGAGAGAGAGAGAGAGTTGAAAGGAAGCCATATTGCGGAAGAAGAGAAGGGAGGAGAATGTCGTGCAAGCTTTGAGAAGGCTAAGGGGAGGAGGAAGAGAACAAAAGAGAAGAGGAAGGAGAAGTGAAGAAGAAAGAAAGCCACGGAGAGGAGGAGAGAGAGAGACTACAGGTTTAGCAATGAAAGGAGAGAGAGAGTTTATGGTGGGCCACTAAGCATTAAAGGAGGATTGAGGAAGACCGAAGAGGACCGCCGGGGTGGAGAATCGACAATGATCTGGGCCAGCCGAGACAAAGCAGGTGAGCTCATGCATGCATGCTGATTTCATTATAGTATCACGTCTTCATTTCACTTTGTGTTGTTCATTTTTTTAATTATTATTATTATTATGATGTCAATATGAGATTAACTTTTGGCCTTACAAACAAGGTTATAAGAAAATCATCGGGTGAGAATATTGTTCTCATCGGCTGTTTGGGATCGTGTGAGATTTTAATCTCCTCAAATCCCAAAAATTAATACATACTTGTTTTAAAAAATAATAATAATGCAAAAATATATACTTTAATTAAATATTTTCTATTATTTACAAAATTATCGTGTGAGAATATTGTTCTCCTCGGGTGCTTAGGGTCGTGTCAGATTTTAATCTCCATAAACCCCTAAAATTAGTACATACTTGTTTTAAAATAATAATAATAAAAAAATAATAATGCAAAAATAAATAATTTAATTAAATATTTCCTATTATTTATGAAATCATCTTGTGAGAATATTGTTCTCCTTGGGTGCTTGGGGTTGTGTGAGATTTTAATCTCCATAAACCCCAAAAATTAGTGTATACTTGTTTTAAAATAATAATAACAATAATAATAATAATGTAAAAATAAATATCTTAATTAAGTATTTTCTACTATTTACAAAATGATTAAGTTGGTGTTTTATAAAATTTAATTAATTAAAAAATGCCATGTGGGATTTGGGTCTTCGTTGGCTTTGGGGAATTGATCTTATTAAAAATAAGATTAAAAGAAATCTAATTTCAAAATCCATAAAAATACATAAAAACAAAATCCTAAAGAATTCCTAAATATTTTATTCCATATTTTGGGTTCCTTAGTGAAATCACTCATTTCCTCAAGCATCCAAGGGTTAATTAGTAGAGACTGCGTGAGACCTTGAGTCTCCTCAGGTTTAAAAAATTAACATTTAAATTATTGGGATGAATTAATAAAAAATAGGGATATTTGTCCTAGTTAGTATGTAACTAAAATCCTAAGAAGATTTTTCATTTTAGTTTTACTTTAAGTTTCAAATAAATTCTAATTTAAAAAAAAATATATATATATAAATCATAAATTCAAAAATCATAGAAATATTTTTTTTCCATTATAGTTTAAAGTTTAGATAAATTAAAATAAAATATACATATATATATATATATATGTATATATATAAAGAAATTAATTAAAAGTCCTGTTAATCATATCTCACTTTTGAAATTAAAAAAAAAAAAATCAAAAGCCCAAATAATATATAAATTCAAAAATTATGAAAAATGACTTTCCGTTATAATTGTGTTCTAATTTCAACAATAAATTCTAATTTTAAAAAAATAAATAAATAAATAAATTCAAAAATCAGAAAAATACATAAATTCAAAAATCAGAAAAATGGTTTTATTTTCACCCTAATTTCAATGATAAATTCCAATTTTGAAAATCTAAAAGATAAATAAATTCAAAAATTCAAAAATATCCCTTTCATTATAATTACATTTAAATTCCAAAAGAAAATATAAACTCCCAAAAATCTTAAGAATCTCATCCCATAATCATTCCATTTAAGTTTCAAAATAAAGATTTAAAATACAAAACTAAACAAAAAAAAATTAAAAGAGAGAAAATGAAGAGATCAGGAGAGCTAACTTAATCAGGTTGTTGTAAATTAAAACACACAAACCAAATTCTAATCCCGTTTTGTTTACAAAAATTTGTTTAATAAACCCTCATATTCTCATCACAAAAATTAAAAATCACAAACCAATAGACACGTCTTTTTAGTTGAACTACTTAGACTTTGATCCCTATCACAGGATACGTAGGCTCTAGGCTTTCATTCTAGGTTAAATCCGCCTTTTGTAATTATCTATCTGTTTCCTTCCATTATTGTCATTTTTGTCTTCTGTGTTTAACGGGCATGCATGTCAATAAAGGGTAATTGAGATAAATTTAAGGTCATATTTCATTTTATCTAACTAGTTTAAGGTAACTATCCTTATGGACATGTGTTGTAGGGGTGCCTAATACCTTTCTTACACTCAAATAGACTCCCGAACTCATATATGATTTTGCAGACCGTTTTGCTTTTTCTTTTTGTTTTAAATTGGTTTTCCTTTAAAAATTTTGGTGGCAACTCCAAATAAATTGATTTTCAAGTTTCATTTTGGGAATCAAATTTAAACACTTTTTAATCTATCTCGCCGAAAGGTCGGTTACGACACCCTATGCCTTTTAGTTAGATATAATTAAGGATTGCGTATATTGAATTTAAGGATTTTGTAACTAAGAATATTGTTATCAAACTTACAAGTCAACTTGGTTGTTTATGAGTTTGTGTTATGAGTTGCCAAATTCAAGTCAACTCGCCCCTTGACTCAGCCTTGATCTTAACCTGTGCAAACTCACATCTGACTTGCTTTAACACGGTCAAATCGACGAGTTCAGACTGAGTTGGGCAAGTTAACTCACATCAATATTTTCCAAAAAATTACCATGCTTGACGTCAAACTCAGCCCCTCAAGCACGCCTAACACCTTTTACCATTGAGCCAAGCTTATTCTCATTATTGTGTATGCCATTCATTGTATATAAATCTTTCATGCAATGGTCATCAGGTGACTCGAACACAAACCACGGTAAAAGTGTCATTTACCACCAAGATAACTTGCATAACATTTTCATCTTGTACAACGTTTGGTTTTTTTTTTTTTTTATATATATAAAAAATTGAATTTATAATGTTTAAATACATCATTTGTATTTTAATTTTTTTAATTTTTTATGCATAGATACATTAAATCAATTATATAAATGTTTATCAATTCTTTGTTTTCAGTATATACGAATTTAATTTTATTACATTAATTTATTCTCTTTTTATATATTATTAAAATTGATATATTTACCAAAAAATAATATAAAATTATTGTATTGTGAAAATGAACCATTACATAGTACCTTCACCGATTCAATGACCGGTCATAATTTAAAACTTTGATTTTAACTATGTAATTGCATATTTTAGTTTCTATTTTTTTTTATTAGAGGTAGACCCTTACAATTTTATTGGTACGAGTATGCATTATAAGTCTACCAATCTTGTATGAGTTTGCCTAGACTTGCGAGTTTGATAACCTTGATTAAGAAATTGCAATGAAATTAGGAATTTAGGGTAAAATTAGAGAAATAGTCAAAGGTTTTATTTTATGAGAAAAAATTGGAGGATACTACGATGCCTATAAGAAGTTGGAATCCAAATTGGCTAACGAAGAAATTTCATTCTTTAATGTATTAAAAATTAAGAATTTCGCAATAGAATGTAAGAATTTAGGCAATTTAGGATATTCTGTTTATGAGCAAATTCTAAGAAGCATATTATGAATATAAAATTTGAAATTCAAGTCGGTTAAAATGAACATGAATCACAAAGCACCAATCTAGCCAAATTACAAAAGGAACAAACTAAATTTTAGCCTCAATTAGTAGTCTTAGATTGTGAATTTACATGGTTGGCTGATACAAACAACAAGATTTAATGAATCAGTTGGGGACCATGGTCTCTGTTGTGCCTTTCCTTGGAGCCCAAAATGCTTCCTTAGTGCAGTCAGTCGTTACCGTCGAGAGAACTGTCTTTTACTGTGAGAGAGCAGTTGTGATATATTCAGCATTGCTCTATGCCTTTATGGTCAGGTATAATTAACGATTGTCTGTATCAAATTTAAAGATTTTGTAATTAAGAACTTGTAATGAAATCAGGAATTCGGGGTAACATTCGTGACACAGTTAAAGGTTTTGTTTTATGAGTAAAATTTAATAGATATTATGCTGCCTAGTAGAAGTCGAAGTTCAAATTTGTCAAGAAAGAAATCTTCAACATACTAAAAATTAAGAATTTCATAAGAGAATGTAAAAACTTGGGTAATTTAGGATATTCTGTTCATGGAAAAAATCTTAAAAGCATATTCTATATGTAAAATGTGAAGTTCTAGTAGGTTAAAAAGAACATGAATCCCAAAGCACTAGTGTAGCAAAATTGAAAAAGAACCGAATTACATTTTAGCCTTAATTAGTAGTCATAGATTGTGAATTTACATGGTTGGCAGACAAAAACAACATGATTTAATGAATTTGTTCGGGGCTTTGTACTTTGCTGTGCTTTTCCATAGAGCATTAAACACTTGGAGCAATCAGTTGTTACTGTCGAGAGAACTGTCTTCTATCGTGAAAGTGCAGCAGGGATGAATTTGTAATCCTGAGGTGCAAATATGGATTGTGTGCAATGAATTTAAAGATTTTGTAATTAAGAACTTGTAATGAAATTAGGAATTTAGGGTTAAATTAGAGTTATTGTTAAAGGTTTTGTTTTATAAGCAAAATTTCAAGGATATTAAGCTGCCTATTAGAAGTTGGAATTCAATTTGGTCAAGGAAGAAATTTCATTCTTTAATGTATTAAAAATTAAGAATTTCAAAAAAGAATTTTAAAATTTGGACAATTTAAAATTTTTAGTTTACGTACAAAATCTAGGCAGCATATTATATATATAAAATTTGAAATTCTAGGTGGTTTGAAAGAACATGAAACACATAGCACCAATCTAGCCAAATTACAACAGGACTAAACTAAATTTTAGCCATAATTAGAAGTCTAAGATTGTAAATTCATATGGTTTGAAGGAAAAAACAACAAGATTTAATGAATTTACTGGGGTCCATGTACTCTACTGTGCTTTTCCTTGGAGTCGCAAATGCTTCCTCAGAGCAGACTGTTGTTGGCATCGAGAGAACTATCTTCTATTGCAAAAGAACAGTAGGGATGTACTCTGCATTGCCCTGTGCCTTCAGTTTTGTAACTAAGATCCTGGAATGAAATTAGGAATTCAGGGTAAAATTAGAGATACAGACAAAGGTTTTGTTTTTTGAGCAAAATTTAGAGGATATTAAGCTGCCTATTAGAAGTTGGAATTCAAATTTTTTGAAGAAAGAAATTTCATTCTTTAATGTATTAAAAATTAAGAATTTCATATGAGAATTCAAAAAATTGGGCAATTTAGGTTATTGTATTTATGAGCAAAATCTAAGATGTATATTATGTATATAAAATTAGAAATTCTAGTTGGTTAAAAAGAACATGAATCATAAAGCTCTAGTCTAACCAAATTACAAAAGGACCAAACTAAAGTTTAGCCTTAATTAGTACTCATAGATTTCCAATTTACATGGTTGGTAGGCCCAAACAACATGACCAAACAAATTTGTTGGGCGCCATGTACTCTGCTGTGCTTTCTTTAGAGCCGTAAATGCTTCCTTAGTATAGCCTATTTTTGCCATTGATAGAACTGTCTACTATCATGAAAGAGCAGCAGGGTTGTATTCTACATTACACTACGCCTTTGGTCTAGGGTAATTAAGGGTTGTATGTATCAAGTTTATGGATTTTGAAATTACGAACTAGTAATTAAATTAGGAATTTAGGTAATTATTTGATAGTAAAAGGTGTCATTTTATGAGCAAAATTTGGAGGATATTAAGCTGCCTATTAGAAGTTGGAATTCAAATTGGTCAATTTAATGTATTAAAAATAATAATTTCAGAAGAGAATGTAAGAATTTGGGAAATTTAAGATATTCTGTTTATGATCAAAATCTAAGAAGAATATTATGTATTTAAAATTTGAAGCTCTGATTGGTTAAAAAGAACATGAATCATAAAGCACCAATGTAGCCAAATTACAAATGGACCAAACTAAATTTTAGCCTCAATTAGTAGTCCTAGACTACAAATTTACAAGGCTGGTAGGCAAAATCAACAAGATTTAATGAAACCGTTGGGGACCATGGTCTCTGCTATGCATTTCCTTGGAGCCCCAAATGCTTCCTTGGTGCTGTCAATTGTTGCCATCGAGAGAATTGTCTTCTATTGTTAAAGAGCAATAGGGTTGTACTCTACGTTGCGCTATGCCTATTTGAACGGGTATAATTAAGGATTGTGTGTTTCAAATTTAAGGATTTTGTAACTATGAACATGTAACAAAATTTGAAATTCAGGGTCAAATTAGAGATATGTTCAAAGGTTTTGTTTTATGAGCAAAATTTGGAAGATATTAAGCTACCTATTAGAAGTTGGAATTCAAATTGGTCAATAAGGTAACTTGTATCAAAACTTAAGAATTTCATAAAAGTATGTAATAATTTTGGTAATTTAGGATATTCTATTTATGAGCAAAATCTAAGAAGCATATTATGTATATAAAATTAGAAATTCTAGTTTGTTATAAAGAACATGAACCGCTCACCAATTTAGTCAAATTATAAAAGGACCAAACTAATTTTAGCCTCAATTAGTTGTCTAATATTGTGAATATACAAGGTTGGCAGGCACAGACAACAAGATTTAATGAATTTGTTAGGGTCCATGTACTTTGCAGTGCTTTTCCTTGGAGCCACAAATGCTTCATCGGTGTGGTCAGTTATTGCCATCGAGAGAACTACGCTTTATCGTGAAAGAGCAATAGGGATGTATTCTACATTATGCGATGCCTTTTTAGCCAAGTATAATTGTGGTACGTGTGTATCAAATTTAAGGATTTTATAATTATAAACTTGTAATGAAATTAGGAATTTATAGTTAAGATTTTTGTTTATTAGCAAAATTTGTTGGATACTAATGATGCGAAACCTTAGCCTAAAGAGATTGAAACGCCAACATATATTCGATTCAGAGAATAACCAAATCTAAACTCCTATCCTATTGAACCCCTAAGAATCCTATTCTTACAAACATAGATGATATGGTTTAGAGAAACAAGAACTAAAATCACCACAAAGTAAAAGTTAACTTGATAATGTACCGAATTCTTGATGTAACAAGGAATGAAAACGTGCCTCACTTGCAAAGGAATTGAGAAAACTCAATATAATTCAATTACTTAAATTTCTACTTTACAATGCCAAAGTCTAGTATTTATTGCCTAATATTAACTTAGTGTCCAAGTATAGAACAAATATGGCAACTAAATTAATGTCTATATAAAATAACAAACTAGGAAACTTCTTAATTGCTAAGGAAATAATAAATTAGACAACTACCTAATGCCTAAAGAAATATCAAATAAAGAAATTACTTGATGTCCAAGTAAAGAACAAATATGGAAACTACTCAAGGCCTAATGAAAAAACAAATAAGAAAACTACTTGAAGTCTAAGTAAAATAAAAAGTCAAATCTAATATATGGCCTACAAAATAGAGGCTTCTCAATGAGTCCCAAATGCCTAGCATATTGTAATAAAGCTAGTTGCTTCTTCAACTTCGTGGTTTGAAATGAAGGTCACAAAAGTATCTGTTCACCATGTAGACCACAAAGGTTTGCAAGTTAAATTTGAATCTCTTAGCCTGCAACCTTGTAATTGGCTCTACTAGAAATGTAAAGTTTTTAATCCTTCGTAGTCCTCTTTCGAGCCCATTGCCATGGTGACCCGTGCTCGTATCAGTCCTTCCATCCTAAAAAATATTCGTCCTTAAATTTGAAACCATGTAAATAAAAGATAAATTAAAGACATTAATTGTTGCATATATGTTGTACTCACCTGGCAAAGTAGTCTTGTTTGAATTGCATTATTCTTTTCTAGCATTCGAAAAGCATCATCTCTTCTTGGATCCACTATAAACTTCCTTCGATTAGGATATTGTTCCTTCCATATATGCTCTATATGATCATCTAGGGAATTGCTTTGTAACTCCTTTGTCTCCTTAAGATCACTTCAATGAGTTAGATGGTTAGGGGTTTGATGTTCAATGCTCTGTTATGTAGGAAACTCTAACAAAATCTCATCTAGCAATATATCGTCAAACTACTACAGTAAGAAGACAAAATAACTAGGCTAACTTATGTAAAAGTTAGCTTCATAAAAGCAAAATCTCCTATAGTTGAACCACTATCGAAGCTCTCATGCCTAGATAAGTACTATTAAAGTCTCTCTCTTTTGCATGAAATGTCAACAACTTCTCATTCTTATCACTCTTATCACTTTTTTCTTTTCTATCACTCACTAACTTTTCTCTCCTACATATTCTTCCTTCACTTTATTATTTGTGCAGCCACTTATCATTGGCTTTTTAAATTTTTTTCCTTTCTCTCATGACCACTTTTCTCTCTTCATTTTTCTTTACCTCACTACTTGAATCCCCATATGAATGAAGTTTCATTCAGCCAATGTGCATAACTTTTAGGGATAAAAGAACTAGATTAATTTTCCATCGATGAAGCTTAAATGAATATTTATTCTCATACCCTTCAGTTTTACACACCAATCAACTTGTCATGGTCTCTACTAAGATAATTGGCCAGCTTTCATCGGTATTACATTGTACACAGTTCTATCGAAACATCAATCAATTGCAGACTTAATCGTAAGTGGCTTAGTCAAATGCTCTTCACTACTATCATTTAACCATTACAACCTATAAGGATTAGGATATTAGACACATTCTAGACCCTACTTCTCTACCAAAGTAGTGCTAGCAACATTAGTACCACTATATCCATCCATAGTCAAGCTACATTCTTTACCATCAATCAAACATCTAGATTAAGAGACATTTTCTCTTTATTCTAAGCTATCTTCATTATTATGCCTAACATTAAGAGATTCAACTTTAGCAATAGTTTCAACATTCTTTTCATCTCTAGTAGCATTCTCTAAAAATGGAATATTATCATCACTAATAACACCATTATGCTCAGAATTATAAACAAAATTATCACCTATAACAACAAGTTTAGCATTCTTTCTATCAGTGGTGACATCCTCTAAGATGACACATTATCAACACTAACATCTTCATTATACTTAAAATTAGAAACAAAATTATCACCCTTCATAAGCATACTTATATTATTAAGGCATTCATTAGCCATATGTCTACGCCCTTGGCACTTGATGCATATAAGATCCCAACGAATAGATGAATCAAGTGAAGAATAACATGTACCTTTTTGTGTAGTACACTTATATTTGCCTTTGGTTTTGTCTAGCCGATTCTCTTTGAAATTAGAGCCATTCTCATTCATGTTATCAAAATTCAACCATTTAAAACCTTGTTTGGTGTTAGAATCTGAATAGGTCTTTGTTGACCCCTTATTCCTCCACCAAATAAGAGCATAATCTATGAATTCCATATTTACCAATGTCAACTTTTTCTTCTCAAAGTAATTATGGCATTTAAAATTCATCTCCACTTTTCTCTCCCACTCTATGTAAGCTTCAACATCATTTTTTCCATTGAAAAAGAGAATCTTCATTTTGATGGAGTTGTTATTGCTTATCCTCTCTTTCGTAGCCTTTTTCCTTTTATCCTTAGTTGGATTGTACCTTTCAACCTCATCATCACCACCACCTCCATATCACCTCTTTATTTCCTTCTCTCTTTGCCTTCTACTACCAATGGATCCACTATGGTTATATGTCCTTACACTAGATACTTCATTTATGCTCTCATCAATCTTATTTATTTTAGAAGTCAACTTATAAAACCCTCTCATCAATTCTTTATACATTACTTTCACATCATGTTCCTTTTCACTAAGCACATTCTCCTTAGCATCCTACCTTGGCGAACATTTAGACATTTTTATAACTTGCAAGAAGTTAGGAAAATAACCTCATAAAACACTCCTTGCATGTTTCACTCAAAAGATGGAATCCCTTGTATTTGCGCTTAATGTATGACTTTTACCCTCCTTTGATGTCAACACACTTAGCCTGTTACCACTTAAGCTTTGTTCTTCAAGTTGCACTTTAAAATTCAATAGCTTAGGCAAGGAAACTCTTAAGTGTAGTAATCAAAAGGAAGCAAAGAAAAGCTTATATAATAATGAAAATCATAAATCCACAGGAAAAATTATGTAAACAGCAAAAGAAAAAAAGATAACACACGAACACAAATGTATGTTAAGTGAGTTTATATGATGCAAATACAAGATAAGACAAAAACTATGTGAAGAATTGGACAACCTAAAAGGAAGACCAAATATGACAGAAAAGAAACCCAAATAATATGAATTCAATTAAAAACTACTATGAAAATAGGCAACTTTAAGTATGCAAAGTCAATTTAGAGTAAGAATGCCTAAGTCAAAAATCCCAACTCAAGACTCTTTTGAGTTTTTTATGTTTGATTTTTAAAATTTTTTTTTAGGTTTTTTTTCCAAATTTTTTAATTAAATATACTAAAATTGCAAATAAAGATAAATAAGAATTTATCTTTGCCTATGCTCTAATACCAAAATGATGCGAATCCCAAGCCTAAAGAGACTCGAATGCCAACACTCACTCTATTCAGGCAATAATGAAATCTAAACTCCTACCCTACTAAACACCTAAGAAACCTATTCATAGAAACACATATAATAAAGCTTAGAGAAACAAGAATCAAAATCACCATAAAGTAAAAGTTACCTTGATAAGATATCAAATTCTTGATGCAACAAGGAATGAAAATGTGGCTCACTTGCAAAATTGAGAAAATCCAATATAATTCGACTACTAAAAAATTGTTTTCCTTACAATTTCAAAGTCTAGAAGCCTAAGTAAATAATGCAACTAAATCAATGCTTATAGAAAATAACAAACTAGGAAACTTCTTAATTGCTAAGTAGATAACAAATTATACAACTCCCTAATGCCTAAGGAAATATCAAATAAAGAAACTACTCAATGTCCAAGTAAAGAACAAATATGGAAACTACTCAAAGCCTAAGGAAATAACAAATAAGGAAACTACTAAAAACCTGAGTGAAATACAAAGTTAAACCTAATATATGTCCCATAAAATAGGGGATTCTTAATGAGCCCTAAATGCCTGGCATAATGAAATAAGGCCAATCGCTTCTTCAACTCCCTTGGCTTGAGGTGAGTGTCACAAAAGTATCTATTCACTAAGCTATCCAAAAAGGTTTGCATATTATATTTGAGTTAATCAAACTGTAACCATGTAATTAGCTCTGCCAGAAATGTAAAGTCATTAATCTTTCGCAATCTTGTTTTGAGCCCATTTCCACAATGAGTTGTGCTAGTATCAACTAAGTTGCCTATTAGAAGTTTGAATTTGAATTGGTCAAGAAGGAAATTCCATTATTTAATGTATCAAAAATTAAGAATTTCATATGAGAATATAATAAATTTGGCAATTTAGGATATTCAATTTATGAGTAAAATCTAAGAAGCATATATTGTATGTAAACCATATTTTGTCTTAAATGCAGTTTTCCATTCATCACCTTCTTTCATCCTAATTTGATGATAACCACTTTTCAAATCAATTTTTGAAAAAAACATGCACCATAAAGTTCATCCAGCATATCATCTAATCCAAGAATAGGATGACGATACTTTATAGTGATTTTGTTGACCACCCTACAATCCACACATATCCTCCAAATTCCATCTTTCTTTAGTACCAAGAGGACAAGAACAACACAAGGACTCATGCTTTCCCTTACATACCCTTTTTCTAACAACTTATCTACTTGCCTTTGCAACTCCTTTGTTTCCTCGAGATTACTTCAGTAAGCTAGCTTGTTAGGAATTTGTGGTTCGAGGATGAAATCAATCTAATGTTCAATCTCTTTGAATGATAGTAACCTATGAGATTCCTTTTTAGAAAACACATAATCATACTCCTGTAATAAACTCACAAACACACTAGATAAATTCAAATCAAGGTCAATGTTGGTGAACAAAGTTTTTTAGAACTGTATCAAGATTAAAACTCCTTTGCCTAAGTATGCACTTTTAATTATCTTTTCTTTACAAAATAACAATGTTTTTCACCCCTCTTAATTACTTTTTCCTCACTTTTTGCATTCTTTTCTTGCTTTTCAATCACTAACTTCTTATCTTTTGCACATCTCATTTTCTTTTCCTCACTTATGCAGTCACTCTCTATTGGGCATTTTTCTTTATTCTGTAAACTTTTGGCCTATTTTCTCTCTTTTCTTTTGGAACCCTCACAATCCTTGCCATCATTTTTCAAAGACCTTGTTTTGAGTTGGTCTTGATAAATTTTAGATGGTGTTATAGGAGCATGTGTAATCTTATGGTCGTTCATTTCAAATGTGTACATATTTGTGAATCCATCATGAATTGCTCTCCTATCAAATTGCCAAGGCCTACCTAATAAAACATGTCCAGCTTACATAGGTACCATATCATACCAACTTTGTTAATATATTTGCCAATGGAAATGGCACAACAACTTGCTTAGTCACTTTGCACTCTCTACTATTATTCAACCACTGGAGCTTATATGATTTAGGGTGCTTTTCACACTTTAGCACTAACTTCTCTACCAAGTATGTACTAATTGCATTAGTAAAACTACCACCATCTATGATTATGCTATAGACTTTCCCACTTACAAAGGATTTAGTATAAGATATATTTTCCCATTGTTCTAAGCTTTCTTACTTAATAGTCAAATTTAATGCATGCCTAGTCACTAGGGATTCTCCTTGCACAATATATTCAACATCCTCATCAACATCTAAACAATCATTTAAAGATGGCATACTTAAGTTATCATCAAGATCACTATCATGCTCAGATTCTGAAACAATTTCATTTGCCCCAATACGCTTTGTCTTTTTATTACGACAATCAGATGTGTAATGACCACACCCTTAGCACTTACAACACTTAATTTCTCTATGTTTAGAAGGTAGATAAGAAGTACCTTTTTTATTTGAATTACTGTTCACTTTGCCCTTGTCTATTTCATTAACCTTCACTCTCGAATCTAGACTTGGTCCTTTCTTTTTGTTGTCATTGTTACACCATTTTAAGCTTCATTTACTGCTATAATTTAGAAATGATCTTGCTGAACTCTTTTGTTTTTGTTGCGTCTCCACTTTCATGGCTAGACTAACTATATCATTCATTTCCAGATAAGGGTGCAAGTCTACCACATTAGCAATTTTTTTTATTCAAACTAGCAAGAAATCTAGACATTGTCACTTCTTCATCTTCCATAATATAAGCTTTTATCATTAGCATCTCTATCTCCTTGTGGTAATCCTCAACTAACTTTGACCATTGAATAAGCCTTTGTAGCTTCTGATGTATTTCTCTGTAGTAATAAGAAGGCACAAGTCACTTTCTTATCACTCTCTTCATTTCAGCCCATGTCTCATTCAGATCCTCCTTATTTCTCCTTCTTGACTTTACAAGTTCACCCTACCAAACTATAGCATAATCTGAAAATTAAACTACTGCCAATCTAACTTTCTTCTCCTTTGAATAATTATGACATGCAAATAACATCTCAACCTTCCTCTCCCATTCAAGATAAGTTTTAGCAACATTCTTACCTTTAAATGGAGGAATGCTCATCTTGATAGCATTGAGATTGTTATCATTCCTTTTAATTCATACCTCCTTTCTTCTATTTCTCATGGAATATGCATCATCACGATTAGATTCTCCCTCTTCTACAAATGTAGGCCTTTAGGTAGGTCTTATCATACTCGATGACTCTAAATAATCCAAGCTCATTATTTGAGCCTTGAACTGGTCTTGTACAACCTTCATAAATAGCTTCATATCAACTTTATTATTTTTTCTAGAACTATTCATAGTTCTTAATATGAAAAAGAACTAAAGAAAATGAAATAAAATAGATTGGTATGCAGCACACTATGTCATACGTTTACACTCAAGGGTGTCTAATCCACCCATATTTCACATTGATTTTGACTTTTACCCCTCTTAAGCTTACCAACACTCAAGCCTTTTTACCACTCAAGCTCATTGTCCACAATTGCACTTCAAAATATATTTCCATACAAGATAGACCACTTTCATAAATTAAATGAATGGAAGGGAATATAAGGGATTAAGGACTAGCAAACAGTGGAATGATATAAGAATAACAAAAGTCAAACTTACAAAGTCTGATTGTTTGCACAGTACTCTTAGCCAATTTTTTATTCAATAAGCCAAGAAGGAAACTAAATAGTTTCTTTGATAGAATGAAATTTGATGTCTTACAAGGTTGAGGCTCAAGCCTTTTATAAGTTTTAGACCCCCTAAAAAACCCTAATTCGAAATGCTTCCTTGGGCCTCTAATAAGTTAAGTCAAATGATGCCAAAATTAACTTCAGACATTAAATTAGAAGCCCAATATATAGCCACATATGTCTTAGGCCCAAATTAATTACAATGAGGCCCAAAACACTTATTTCAGTAGCAAAAATTTTAGATGATATAATCCAAAAGAATTGGGCCTTCTTTTAGACTAGATATGAATCAGATGAATAACTCGGGTTTCCTTTTCCAAGCCCAAGCCGTCCAAGTGGCTTTCTTCTACATTTTCTAAGAATTTCCCCGTATAAATTTATAGCCAATTCCTTGAACTTCTTGGCTCTCAATCTTGTAATTAGACCTAGAAATAAATTCAAATAATCATTCAAGCCATTATGCCTCATGTCATCTTTGCTCACATCAATTGCTCTCTAATTTCAAGAATCTTGCTTGTTTCTTCTAATGTTGAACCCTAAGATTATGAAGAACCTAAAACTAGTTGAACACACACTATGGTAAGAACATGAAATGGAATGAACCCCCAAATGACAGATGTAAATGGAAATACAAATGATAGGTTGATTAGAAACATGAATAAATTCACCTTAAGAGATCACTTTGCTAAGACTTAATTCTTGTTGCAATAGAAAAAGAAAAGCTATCCTCCTTTAGAGAACTTTTGGCCAAGACTTTTTGTCTTACAAGGTTAAGGCTCAATCCTTTTTATAAACTTCAAACCCCTTAAGAAACCCCAATTCGAAATGCAACCTTGGGCCCCCTATAATTTGGGTCAGATGATGCTAAAAATAGCTTCAAACATTAAAATAGAAGCCTAATATGTAACATTATATATCCTAGGCCCAAATTAATTTAAATGTGGTCCGAAACACTTATTTCAGTAGCAACATTTCGGGATGATATAACCTAAACAAATTGGGCCTTCATTTAGGCTAGACATGACTAAGATAAATGAATTAGGTTTCCTTATCTAAGCCCAAGCAGTCCAAGTGATTTTCTTCTGCATTTTCTAAGAATTTTTCCACATAAATTTGCTTCGATTCCTTAAACTTTTTGGCTCTCAGACTTATAATTTGACTTAGAGGAAAATTTAGATCATCATTCAAGCCATCGCGCCTCTTATCATCTGTGCTCACATCACCTTCACTAATATTTTATTTCAAATTTTATATATATGATCTCTGCTATACTTACATAAGCCTTTCAATCAACCTCTCACTCACAAGGAGAGCCACCATACTAACTTTGATGACATGGAAGATAGCTGATCCCCTACTTCATATATCCAATTGGTTAGTTCTATATATCCATAGTTAGAATATTTCATTTCAATTCTATAAAGAGTATATCAGCTTTCATGTTGTCCTTGCATTAAGCTTGTTAGCATATACTTAATGAGTGACTTGGCTTGATGTGAAGCTGAGGTAATTATTATGTACCAAGTTGTCACTAGAGAATGTATGGTGTTGTAGCTACTTTGAATGATATATCTTCGAAGGATCAAATTATCCATTCACTTTCCAGCATTCAGCAACACCTTCCAACACAAATTGCATTTGTTTTCTTCATGTTCTGCAATATCAAATTTTCATTCCAGCACCTCAGTCTGGGATGAGTTAGAGTCTTGTGCGCAAGATTTAGTTCATATCCACAAGTCTGAGAAATAACAATTGGATTGAAGGGTATCAATTTAAATAGTTGTTGTCCTTAAAAGAAAGCTGTATGCAAACTTAATTCACAAAAACATGAAATCAATTAGTTCATCATAGTTTTTAAAGGCAATCTTCTGAATTGCTTTAATTTGACTGATATTATTCATAAATCTAACAGGTTTTATAAAGGATGGGATGAAGGTATATTAGGAGGTGATGGATTTCCTCTCATGCTTGCAGGTATCATTTCAAATTTTCAATTATTAACTCTATGAACTTGGATACGGCTCGAGAGGAGCTGGTTGCTGAGAGGAGGCAAGTAGGAGGTACTTTATGAGAAGGAAGACTACTTAGGATGCCATGCCAACAAGACTGTGAAAGCTGACGATATTGACCTGGATTTGGGCTTCATGGTCTTCAACCAGGTAATTAAGCGCTTTTCTTTTTTAAACTGGTTTTGGCTTTATGCTTTTCTGCTTCTCTCTCTTACCACACCCTCTACTTGGATGATGACATATTATAGTATTATACACTGACATTATCCAAAACTATGAACGAAATGGAGCATTTTGTTTGCACTAACCTTTTGCTTAATATTGAACTAAAAGAGCTAGTTCCATCAGAAATTAGATAGTAATAAAATGGAAGACGCAGTGAAACTTGATGAATTTGGAAACATGACTGCTTTTATTTAGCCAACCTCATTCATCTATATATATGTGCAAGTGACGTGCAAGTGAGAGATGTAGCCATGTGGACAGTACAGCAAGTGAATGTGTGATAGTGCAAGAGTTACGTGAGGATTAGTGTGGCAGTAAGGAGTTGGTGAGATGTCAAGTGAAAGACCAGGTACGTCAATTTTGTAATTCTATTGTGAGCAATAATATAGTATAATATAGTTAAATATTACCGTCGAGTTTATACCCAGACCAGGTATGTCTATTTTGTTTTTAATTTCTATATATATATTTCCGCTTTTAATTGTTCTTTCAATGAAAGTGATACTGTCAATTATTCATTAAATACTGAAAAGTTATTGTCAGTTACATGACAGCCAAGCATTCTTTGTGCTAATGTTAAAGTGCTGAGTGCTATTAATTATTAGTGGTGAATAAAAGGTTATACAAAGTGCTTTTATTAAATACAAAAAAGAACCAACGTGAATCATTCTAGTATCGTTTAAGTTTTTAAGTTTTTATCATTCAATTTTTTATTTTCGTTTTCATAATACCGCGTGCAATTTGATGTTTAGATATTTTAACTTTTTTCAAAAATATATTATTGATAGATTTAGGAGAATTCATGAGTCATCATCAGCCATTGTATGCATACAAACAAAATAACGAAAGTAATGAAAGCTTGTGTGTGTGTGTGTTAAAATCTAATTTTTAGAAAAAAGTATCGACATTAAAAATTACATTAATTTTTCCACGTTGCTCTCATTTTAGTTCTAGCTTTATTTTTCAATAAGTTGTGGGTGCTTGTGGTTGTGGCACTAATTATTATTTGTTTATACCTTAACATATTCTTAATGAATATGAACGAGAAAAATCTTTTTTCGTCTTTTATTTTTTTTAAAATTATCAATTTATATCTCTTTATTTATATTTTCAATGATGACATTGATAGATGGATGCAAGGTTATCAAACTCGCGATTCTAGGTAGACTCGTGAGGGGGTTGTAGACTCGTAACGTAAAATCGTAACGTAGAATCGTAAGAGTTTACCTCTATTAATAAATTGAAAAAAAATTTATATGTAAGGGACTAAACTGATAAAAAAATTTTATGAGTGACTCAATTGAGAAGTATTTTATTTGAAGGACCAAAATGAGAAATAATTTTATAAGGAATCAAATTAATAAATAACCTATTAGTGAGAGACCAAAAGAGATTTTATTCATTTGGCCAAAATAAAATTCAAACTAGAAAAAAATATGAAAGGAAATAATTAATAATGATGTTATTTGTGAAGGAAGAAATTAAAAAATATTCATATGAGAGACTAAATTGAAAAGAAATTCTATGAAGGACTAAATTAAAATAATATCTTACTTGTGAGGGATTAAAATGAAAAATAAATTTTATAAGGGATTAACTTAAAAAAAATACCCTACAAGTGAGGGACCAAAAAAAAATTTTACTTATTTTGCCAAATTAAAATAACGACTTGTATAGATATAATGGTTGTCATTTATGTATTAAATATGCATCATGGCCTAGTGGTTAGCTGTCTAACGCCCTGTTGCACGCGGGTTCGACACTTTGGGAGAGCATTTTTTAGTTTTGCAGCTTTCCTCAACTCGTCCAACTCGGTGGTCACTCGCCGAGTTAACAATCATGGATGGATGAGTGATCTTAACTTTAAACAATCTTGTACAACCCTATCATTCTTATCTTATTTAATGTCAGCATGTGATATTATTGTGTAAGCTATCAATTATATTGGGCTTTTATGTTATCATGGGCATAGTTGTAGTATAATATATGAGAATAAAGATACTTTTGGAAGGAGAAGGTTAAGTGAGATATCGATGTTTCACTTTCAACATGATTTGCTTAATACAAGTAATAAAGATTCATCTGTCGATTAAATGGTACATAATGATCAAGATAGTGGAAACTTGCCCTCAAATAAATTGCTATGTCCCTCTAGTAGGAATAATTAGCTAGTTCGGAAGACTTCTAAATGATGTTAAAACTTGAAAAATGTTTGTTGTTAGACTTTGTAAGTATTTAGTATTAAATTATGTTTAGATTTGACTATAATTTGATGTTAGACTTTGTAACTAAGTATTTATAATGTGACGTTGTTGGCTTCACTTGAGTATCAAATTCTATTGTTATCTTTGATGGTAAATTTTTCATATTTACATGATATTGGTTTAAAAAAAATTGACACAAAATTGAGGCAAATTATTTTTTAAGAAAAAACTATCAGCAGCAGTTTAAATTGCTGCCAAAAGCCATTTACAACCATTACAACATTTTAAATAAACCATCACAAAGGCAAGACATTACGACAATTTTTTTATCATCGTAAACACGTTTTACTATACCAGTCATAAAAATCGTCGTAAAATCATTAAAATGCAACACTTTTTTAACCATCACAATCATATTATTGCAACACCCTTTTTTTAACTATCATGATCATATTCCACTGTGACGATCATAAAAAACCGTTGGAAAATCATGACATTGCAACACTTTTTTTAGATTGTCGTAGTAACATGTTTTTGCGACGACTTTAACGAGAGATTTTTACCATCACAAGAACATGCCATTCCAATGACTTCTACAAGGGTTAACAAAAAAACATCGTTATTTCATTTGTGACGATGGTTTTTGCAACATTTTCGTTTACCGTCATAAAGCCCATTTGGAATATAATTTGTCATGAATGAAATTTCATTCATTAATGTGTTAAAAATTAAGAATTTCATAAGTGAATGTAAAAATTTGGGCAATTTAAGATATTCTGTTTATGAGCAAAATCTATAAAACATGTTATGTATACAGAATTTAAAATTCTAGTGGGCTAAAAAGAACAAGAATCCCAAGGCACTAGTCTAGCCCAAATTACTAATGGTTCAAAATACACTCACGTGCAAAAAAATCAACCAATATCTAACCACTAGGCTATAATACATGTTCAATATATATATGACAAAAATTATATATATACAAGTCTTGATTTTAATTTGGCTAAATGAGTAAAATCTTTTTTTGGTCCCTCACTTGTAGGGTATTTTTTTAAGTTAATCCCTTATAAAATTTATTTTTCATTTTAACCCCTCACAAGAAAGATATTATTTTAATTTAGTCCTTCATAGAATTTCTTTTCAATTTAGTCCCTCATGAATATTTTTCATTTTCTTCTTTCACAAATAACATCATTATTAATAATGCCCTTCATTTTTTTTTTTAGTTTGAATTTTATTTTGATTAAATGAATAAAATCACTTTTGGTCTCTCACTAATAGGTTATTTATTAATTTGATTCCTTATAAAATTTATTTCTCATTTTGGTCCCTCAAATAAAATACTTCTCAATTGAGTCACTCATAGAATTTTTTTTTATCAATTTAGTCCCTGACATTTTTCTCAATTTATTAATAAAGGTAAACTCTTACGATTCTATGTTACGAATCTACATCCCCCTTCACGAGTCGACCTAGAATCGCGAGTTTGACAACCTTGGTTGGCGGGCACAAATAACAAGACCTAATGAATCTATTTGGGACCTTGAACTATGCTATGCATTTCCTTTGAGCCACAAATGCTTCCTTAGTGCAGTCTGTTGTTGCCATTGAGAGAATTGGCTTCTATTGTTAAAGAGCAGCAACGATGTATTCTGTATTGCCCTATGCTTTTTTGGTCAGACATTGTTAAAGATTGTGTGTATTGAATTGAAGGATTTTGTAATTAAGAAAATGTAATAAAGTAAGGATTTTAGGGTAAAATTAGAGATATAATCAAAGGTTTTGTCTTATGTGCAAAATTTGGAGGACATTAAACTTCCTACTAGATGCTAGAATTAAAATTGGTCAAGGAGGAAATTTCATTCCTTAATGTATTAAAATTAAGAATTTAAAGAAAGAATTTTAACAGTTAGTCAATTTGGGACGTTTAGTTTATTAGCAAAACTTACGAAGCATATCAAGTATATAAAAATTGAAATTCTAGTTGCTTAAAAAGAACTTGAATCACAAAGCACCAGTTTAGCCAAACTACAAAAAGGACCAAACTATAGTTTTGCCTCAGTTAGTAGTCATAGATTAAGAATTTACATGGCTGGCAGACACAAACAACAAGATTTAATGAAGCTGTTGGGACCATGTACTCTGTTGTGCTTTTCCATGGATCTGCAAGCGCTGAAAGAGAAGGTGGGATGTATTCTGCATTGCCTTATACCTTTTTGGTCAGGCATAATTAAGGATTGTGTGTATTGAATTTAAGGATTTTATAATTATGAATAGGAATGAAATCAGGAATTTAGGGTAAAATTAGAGATATAGTCAAAGGTTTTATTTTAAGAGCAAAATTTGGTGGATAATAAGCTGTCTATTAAAAGTTGGAATTCAAATTGGTCAAGAATGAAATTTCATTATTTAATGCACTAAAAACTAAGAATTTCATAAGAGAATGTAAAAGTTTGGGCGATTTTGGATATTCTGTTTATGAGCAAAATCTATGATGCATATTGTGTAAATAAAATTTAAAATTATTGTTGGTTTAAAAGAACATGAATCTCAAAGCACCAATCAAGCCAAATTAGAAACGGACCAAACTACATTTTAGCCTCAATTAGTAGTCATAGATTGCGAATTTACCTGGATGACGGGCATAAACAACAAGAGTCAAGGAATCAGTTGGGGACCATGTACTCTGTTGTGCCTTTTGTTGGAGCCACAACCGCTTCCTGGAGATAGTTAGTTGTTGCCATCGAGGGAACAACCTTCTATCGTGAAAGAGCAACAGGGATATATTTAGCACCGCCCTATGCCTTTTTGGTAATGTATAATTAAGGATTGAGTGTATCAAATTTAATGATTTTGTAATTAAGAACATGTAATGAAGTTAGGAATTTAGTATAAAATTATATATATAGCCAAGGTTCTGTTTTATGAGCCAAATTTGGAGGATATCATGCTGCATATTATAAGTTGGAATTCAAATTGGTCAGTAAGGAAATTTCATTCTTTAATGTATAAAAAATAAAGAATTTCATAAGTGAATGTAAAAATTTGGGTAATTTAGGATATTCTGTTGACTAGCAAAATCTGTTAAGCATGTTATGTATATAAAATTTGAAATTCTTTTAGGTTAAAAAGGACATGAATCACAAAGCACCAATCATGCCAAATTACAAATGCACCAAACTACATTTTAGCCTCAATTAGTTGTCTTATATTATGAATATAAGATTTATTGATTTTGTTGGGGAGCATGAACTTTGCTATGCATTTCATTTGAGCCACAAACGATTCCACAGTGCAGTCAGATGTTGCCATCGAGAGAAGTATCATCTGTCGGGAAAGTGCAACAGAGATGTATTCTACATTGTCCTATTCCTTTTTGGTCTGGTATAATTAAGGATTAAGTGTGTCGAAGCTAAGGATTTTGTAATTAAGAACTTACAATGAAACTAGGAATTTCGGGTAAAATTGGTGATATAGTTAAAGGTTTTGTTTTATGAGAAATATTTTAAGGATATTAAGCTTCCTATTAGAATTTTAATTCAAATTGGTCAATAAGGAAATTTCATTCTTTAATATATTTAAAATTAAGAATTTCATGAGAGAATGTAAAAATTTTGGCAATCTAGGATATTTTGATTTTGAGAAAAAAATATTTAGCGTATTATGTATATAAAATTTGAAAATCTAGTTGGTTAAAAAGAACATATATCACGAAATCCCAATCCAACCAAACTACAAATGGAGCAAACTAAATTTTAACCTCAATTAGTAGTCTTAGATTGTGAATTTACATGGTTGGCAAGCACAAACAACAATATTTATTGAATCTATTGGGAGCCATATAAATTCCTGTCCTTTTCCTTTGAGCCACAAATGTTTTATTAGTGCAGTTAGTTGTTGCCATCAAGAGAACAATCATCCATCGTGAACGAGCAGCTGGGATGTATTTTGCACTGTCCTATGCCATTTTGGTCAGGTTTAATTAAAGATTATGTGTACTAAATTTAAGGATTTGGTAATTAAGAACTTGAAATGAAATTAGGAATTTGGGGAAAAAATCATGACATAGTTAAAGGTTTTGTTTTATGAGTAAACTTTGGAGGATATTATACTGCCTATTAGAAGTTGGAATTCAAATTGGTCAATGTTAACCCTAAGGTTCAATGTAAGTTTTGATGATGATAAATATGTAACAAAAATGTAACAAATGAATTTGACATATAGTATCAACATATACTTAATTGATTAATCATTAACATGTAATACTTTATACATGAATCATTTCTTATATGAGATATATGTACTTATAATCCAATAGGCTCATTATTAGTTTTGTTAAATTCATTTAGACTTATATTGATTGGCCTAATATAATTTGATCCTTATAATATAAGTTTGGGCTAAAAGATTAGAGAGATATAAATTTTAATGAAGTTGTTTTTGGACTGTAGACCACTATTTTTATCATATCTCACAAATTAGAGGGAATTTCAAAATGAAACCTATTGCATTTGAAAATATACTTAAACTTCTTTTCAATCATATATCACATGCTTAAAATAGAGTTGAAATTAAGAAGTTATGATTGTCAAAAGTTTAGGTATGAATATCACACTTTTTTCAGAACTTTTGTCACAATTTCAACAATATCTCACCAACTAAAAAGAATTTTGATATAAGGTTTCTATTATATGAAAATAAACTCAAATGGCTGTCCATTCATATATCACATGCATAAAATGGATTTAAAATGAAAGAGTTATGAGAGTCTCAATTTTTGGCTTTGTATATCAATTTGTTATATGACCTTTTATCACTCTTTTAACAATATCTCAACAACCAAATTGAATTTTGAAATGACACTTGTCAAGTAGAAAGTAGACTTATAGATCTTTTTGGTGATATATATTTTGTCCAAAATGAAGTTAAAGTGATGGATCTATGAACATTTAAAGTTTTAGCTATGGAATAGAGGATGACCACAAAGTCAACAAATGGAGTTACTTATTTCCAACAGTCAAGTTGAATAATTTTGAATTTCTCTTTAGCTCCAACGGTTCTCTCACTTTTTTAGCCTATAAATACATGTCTCAAGAACTTAGAAATCACAAAAAAAAAAAGTGAAAAACATCTTTAGTGATTCGTACTCTCAAAGATATTTATTCTTGCTAGTGAGCTTAAATTGTGTTATTTGCTCTTTTGAGAGTTTTTATTGTTTTGAGTACTTTCTTCTTAAAAAGATTTTTTACTTCAAGGAAAAATATTCTTTGAGAATAGATTAAATTTAAGGAAAGGTTTTCCTTGAAGAGAGTTTGGTTTTAGGAGGAGTATTTTTGAAGATTTGTAACAGATTGCAAGTTAGTGGAAAATTTCAAGTATTTGCTTCAAGACTAGATGTAGGCTTGGATTGGAGCTGAACCAAGATAAATCTTGGAGTTTGCTTTCTTTACCCTTATACTCTTTATATTTTGAATTTTCTTATTTATTCTTTACTTTTGTTGTTGATATATCATTTGAAGTATTGTGATATCTTACTGGACATATTCTTTTATATTTACTTCAAGTAATTCAATTGTTGAAGTGATTGTATGATTGTTCTAACCTACATGGGAACAAGATTTTGAATTAAATAAACAACATATTGTTGAATGCTCAGATGTTGGGAAACAAATTTATTATCTTCATACTCTAAACATCTACATTAAATCTCCTTTGATTGATATAATTGTATTTTTACTTCATACACTTCAAAGTATCTTTCATAACAAATTTTTTGTTAAGCAATTTCAAAAAGAAACAAAATTATTATAAACACCTAATTCATCCCCTTCTTGGGTATTGGTTGCCTTGTTCTAACAGTCAAGAAAGAAATTTCATTCTTTAATATATTCAAAATTAAGAATTTCATGAGAGAATGTAAAAGTTTGGATGAATAAAGGAAATTCAATTTTTGAGCAAAATCTAAGAAGCAAATTATATATATATAATTCAAAATTCTAGTTGCCGAAAATGAACAGGAGTCCCAAAGCGCATGTCCAGCCAAATTATAAAGGACCAAACTACATTTTAGGCTCAATTCGTAGTCCTAGATTATGAATTTACATGGTTGACAAGCACAAACGACAACATTTAATGAATCTATCAGGGGCTATATACTCTGTTGTACTTTTCCTTGGACCCACAAAGGCTTCCTAAGTGCAGTTAGTTACTGCGATCGAGAGAATTGCCTACCATCATGAATGAGAAGTGGGGATGTATTTTGCATTGCCGAATGCCTTTTCGGTATGGTATAATTAAGGATTGTGTCTATCAAATTAAAAGATTTTCTAATTAAGAACATGTAATGAAATTAGGCATTTAGAGTAAAATTGGAGATATAGTCAAAGGTTTTAATAGCAAAATTTGGAGGATATTAAGCTACCTATTAGAAGCTGGAATTCAAATTGGCCAAGGAAGATATTTCATCTTTAATGTAATAAAAATTTAGAATTTCAGAAGAGAATGTAAAAATTTGGGCAATTTAGCATATCCTGATTATGAGTAAAACCTAATAAGCATAATATCTATATAAAAGTTGAAATTCTATTTGGTTGAATAGAAAATGAATCCCAAAGCACCAGTTTAGAAAAATTACAAAAAGGACCTAACTACATTTTAGCCTCAATTAGTAGTCCTAGATCTTGAATTTACATGGTTGGCAGGCGCAAACACTAATATGTATTGAAATTGTAGGGGTACATGTACTCTGCTGTGCTTTTCCTTGGAGACTCAAATGCTTCCTCAGTTTAGTCAGTTGTTTCCATCGACAGAACAATTTTCTATCATGACGAGCATCAGGAATGCATTTTGTATTGCCCTTTGCCTTTTTGGTCACACATAATTAAGGATTGCGTGTATCGAATTTAAGGATTTTTAATCATGAACTTGTAAAGAAATTAAGAACTTAGAGTAGAATTAGAGATATTGTCGGCGATTTTTTTTTATGAGCAAAATTTTGGTGGATGTAATGCTACCTATTAGAAGTTGGAATTCAAATTGGCCAAGAAAGAAATATCACTCTTTAATGTACTTAAAATTATGAATTTCTTAAGAGAATGCAAAAATTTGGGCAATTTAGTACATTTTGTTCATGAACAAAATTGAAGGAGCATATTATGTGTATAAAATTTGAAATTCTAGTTCTTTATAAAGAGCATGAATAAAAAAGCACTAGTCTAGCAAAATTACAGAAAGACCTAACTTTATCTTAGCCTCAATTAGTAGTCCTAGATTGTGAATTTACATGGTTGGCATGCACAAACAACATGATCCAATGAATCTATTGGTGGTCGTGTACTCTGCTGTCTTTTCCTTGGTTTTGTTTTATGATCACAGTTTGGAGGATATTAAGTTGCCTTTTAGAAGTTGGAATTTGAATTGATCAAGAAGGAAATTTCTTTCTTTAATGTATTAAAAATTAAGAATTTCATATGAGCATGTAATAATTTCGGTAATTTAGGATATTCAGTTTATGAGCAAAATCTAATAAGCATATTATGTATATAAAATTTGAAATTCTTATTTGTTAAAAAGAACATGAACCATAAAGTACGCGTGTTACCAATATACATGGTTGGCAGGCTCAAACAAAAAGATTTAATTAATTTGTTGGGGACCATGTACTCTGCTGTGCTTTTCCTTGGAGCCACAACTGCTTTTTCAGTGCAGTCGGTTCTTGCCATAGAGAGAATTGTCTTTTATCCTGAAAGAGCAGCTGGGATGTATTTTGCATTGTCCTATGCCTTTGGTCAGGTATAATTTGTAGGATCAATCACTTTTCACTAGGCCAAATGTTATGGTTGTTGGTTAGGGTGCAACTTTATTTTTTTAACAACACCTTAGCACAAGCACCACGATTCAACTGTGACTTACCCCCACACCTGAGCCTCTGCTATGGGACAATTGCTGCCACATACCTTGGCTAACATAATTAAGGATTGTGTGTATCAAATTTAATGATTATGTAAATAAGAACTTGTATTGAAATTAGGAATTTTGGGTCAAATTAGAGATATAGTCAAAGGTTTTGCTTAGTGAGCAAAATTTGGAGAACATTAGGCTACGTATTTGAAGTTGGAATTCAAATTGGTCAAGAAAGAAATCTCATTCTTTAATGTATTAAAAAAAATAATTTCATAAGAGAATGTAAAAATTTGGCCAATTTTGGATACTCTGTTTATCAGTGAAATCTAATAAGCATATTATGTATGTAAATTAAGAAATTCTAGTTGGTTAAAAACAACATGAATCACGAGGCTCCAGTCTAGCCAAATTACAAAAGGTCCAAACAATAGTTTAGCCTTAATAAATCTATGGGGCTGTACTTTGTTGTGCTTCTCCTTAGAGCCACATAGGCTTCTTCAGTGCAGTCAGTTGTTGCCACCAGGAAAACCGTCTTGTATTGGGATAAATTTATCTAAATCAGTTTTGATAATTTCTGTACTTATGCTAATTTAAACGAAGTACTCCATTTTTTTCTATAGGTGGCAATTGCGGCAATCTATAATGCAAATCAAACTGCCATTTATACACATATCCTTTACTCCATGATCGGATTTGGATGGGAGAGAAGGAAATTCTTTTGGTTCTGTTACTATATACTTCTGAGTTTTGTCTACTTCATCTCATATGGGATGTTGATTATTACACTAACCTCGAGTCAACAAATCGATGACAATTGTGTGTCCTTATTCCTCAGCTACTACAACTTGTTCTCTGGCATTCTCATTCCCAGAATGGTAAGTGATTGATCTTCCATTTTTTATCATTCACAATTTGATTTTGCAAGTAATACTTTATGGCCTTATTACTTCTAAAGTAGGTGACAAAAATGCAGAGGTAGAAATACCAGGACATGGAAACAAGGGATTGAAGGAATTCCTAAAATGAAGGCTTTGACTATGACTTTCTTCCAATAGTTGTTACTGCTCATGGGGGTTGGATTCTCCTCTTCTTATTTGTGTTTGCCTTTGGCATCAAGTTCATTAACTTTCAAAGTAGATAGCATGCTTTGACCATATTAGTTTTAGGATTATTTGGACAATAGATCCAGAATGGGTTTTCTGTCCACAAAAAAACAAAAGATTTCTAATCCTCTTATGTATCACAATTTTTTTTTTACTCTCAATGACTATAAATTAGTTGTTACTAAGTACACAAAGATGAATTGGGGCTAATTTTTATATTTTTTAAATGAAACTACTATTTTCAAGCTCTTACATTTTTCTTGGAACTGCCATTATTTATGACAAGGATAATGCCTGGGATCACCATGTGAATATCTATTTATATGACACAGTATTCCTTTTAATGGATTAGACTTGGCTAAAGCTCTTCAAATATTTACAATCTTGTTTAGGAAGGCTTTACTATGTTGGTACCTTCAGCTTCTGTCTTGTACAAATATAGTATGTTTGGAGAAAGACTTTCAGATGGTGATTTTTTCTCCTATAGTTGTTATCAAAGTTTAAGTTGATTCTTATATATATTAGGTTCTGAGGTATCAGTTTTAACATATGAAGAAGGTAAGGAATATCAATCAAACTATTTTTACTCATTTCATTTGTCTTTCCAAGACTAATTGATGAACTATTATTTATATAACTATTTCAAAAACTTCTTTTTTCATACAGCTTACAATGATTAATCATCATAATATATATAAGTTGAATGGACATGAAAATACATGATATTGAAAAATTAAATTGTCATTCAGAGAAAATCTTATACCCTTTGGATGAGTTACCATGTTCATGAATCCTGTAAACAAATGTGCTGCTTTTCCTACCTATGATTTTCTTATGCCCCATCTTTGCATTCACCTTACCTGTAGTTACAAGTGAATAAGAGAACCCAAAGGTGTTCATCAGAGAGGAAGAAAAGAACTATCGTCAGAGGACGTTGGACTTTGAAGTGAATTGACGGGCTGTGTAAAATAAAAGCCGCCCCCAAATATTCTCTGTGTGATACTAATAATCCTTGTAAGCTACTTAGAAGAGACGAATATGCTTATTGAAGAAGTCTAAGTTATATTAACTACTTGGTACCTCAGAATCTTTCATATATACAAAAATTTTTGTTTCTCTAATTTGCCTCAACTAGAACAAAACCAATCCTGATTCCTACAACACATTTAAGAGGTTTCTTGGCAAGTCAACGAGTAGAAAAGTTAGCCAACTTTTGCAGTGTGAATGCTAACTTTTCCAAGTCAAAATAATTGTCTACTTTTCTTGTTTATAATTATTAGTTGAACTAAAGGTAGAAAGTTTAGCTACTAAAATTAAAAACAAATTAGACATAGAAAGAGAATAATCCAATTGTCAATATAAGCTAGAATGAATTTTACATTAATTTTTTAGAAACAGAATTGGAGACGGAATGATAACAATATAAATATTAATCTAAGATGGAACAATTTTAATATCTACCTTTTAGAGTCGAAATCAGGGGCAAAATGAAAAAATTTAATTTTTTATTTGAGACAAAAATGCTTCTATATCTAACATTTAGATACAAAATAAGAGACAAAATTATTCAATTTCCACACAATAAATCAAATCTTAGATATGACTTTGTTGCTATAATGAGTTGGAAATCTTCATAATTTGACATGGAAAATTTTCGTGTTAATTTTGAGGCAGAGTTTCTAGTTACATATATAAACATATAGAGACCAAAGTTTACGATACTAAATCTTATCCATGTCTGATCTCGTCTCAAACTGATTTAGAGACAAATTTTGTCTCTCTCTATTATGCTTTTTTCTAGTATTGTTACGCAATATATAGATTGTTAAGATTTACCTACCATTATGCTCACAATCGATTCTTTGTTAATTTAATCTGATTGTAGATGATTTGTTTTGTATTGGCTTATATAAAGGCTAAATAGGTTACCTCACCCTTATAAAGTCTAAACTACAATGTTATCATAATTATATAATAATTTCAAGAAATTAATATACATATCATATAATAAAATCAATACATGTCAAATTACAATAAATTATTAAATTTAATTCTTTTCACTTTCTTCAATTCAAAATTATGACACGTCAAATCACAATACTTTAATTAATTCAATTTTTTACTTGCACCCACAAACGCCATTCTTTTAACATCTATGAGTGTATACCAAACTAGATATATTTTTTTAAAGGCTTGTGCAATGTGCCGGCAAATCAACTAGTTACTAAATAACATTTTATCCATTAATTACTTTCTTTCTGTCATGGTGTCACCTTTACATCATACTTTAGTTGTAGAAGTAAAATTTTTGTTTCCTTGATTCTATATACGTAAGTGCACATGATCGTGATAAGTAATAAAGTGTGAGTAAGATATCATTCCCATAAGAACCTAGCTTAATTTTAGACTGATACTGACTATTAAGCATTTTAATTTAGGCAAATATATTGAATTATTAAGTGAACAACTAGAAAATAAATGTACATCTCAGTAAATTATCAAATGATGAACCTAGAACTCTAACTTCCCTATAATGTGCAATTATTTTGTATTGACAATTACTTCTTTATTAAGTTATGAACTAGTTTACTAACCTAGGGATTCAATTTCATTTGTAATTCTCTTGAATCTATATAAACCTAACTGCTTTCTCCAACTACCTATATTTCTATAGAAACCAATTGAGAACACAATCAATATTGAAATGCAACCTTAATCATGGTTATCTAAGACAGCCCAATACTTTCATCTTGATTATGAATTGCTATACTTATTACTGATTAAGAATGCAAATAGAGACTATTTGCAATCAAATTTTAATTTAGGGATTGTCTTTAAAGTTAGCCTAAATCCTAGTTCATTTCCAAGGTGATAAAGCATATAAAGCATTAACTGTAGAATGGAAATAGGTAAATTGGATTCAAAACATCAATAAAAAACTATTGCCATGCAAAAATAACCCCACACAGGGTTTAGTCAAAATCCTATATTAAACCTATTAGCCAAGCATAGGCATATGTTCAAAACATAAAATCAAAAAGAAATAATAACATAGAAAAAGGAGAAAGAGAACTAGAAATAAGGTGCAACTCTGAATCTATTGTTGCTCCCTTATATAGAATCTCTCTTCTAATCATAGTGAAACCTGACTCGGGAATGTCCCTTAACTTTGCCTCTATTGCTCGTTAACTTTGTTGTGTCATCAACAGCTCCCTTATAGGTCATATTTGTAGGCTTCAGGAACCCCGAGGATTATAATTAAGATAAGATTTCGTATCTTATCTTCAACAACTCTAATTTCAAAATTAGGTCTACTTATGGCAAGCCTGAGTGCTGGCTCTCAAGCACCGAGGTGCCAGCTCTCTATTTTTATGCCCAGACGTTGAATCTTTGGTGCTTAGGTGCTATCCTTATGGAACTTTTACTGTCTGGCACTGGTTTTCTGGCTTTGAAATTTCAATGTGCAAGTTTGGCACCTAGGCGCTAGACTTTTGGCGCCTAGGCACTAAGTCTCTAAAATTGGTGCTTGAGTGTTGGAATTCTAATGCTCAGGCATTGACTTTTTGGTTTTAGTGCCAAGGAGCTAGACTTTCATCTTTGAATTCTCATTCGTTTCTCTTTCCTCTAACTACTATGGTTGCTCCAACTTCACTTCCTAGTAAATTTATCACCAAAAACCTTTTAAAAGAGTTAAAAACATGGTGATGCAATAGAATTTCCAAGGGATAATCATATTTCTAAATAAAATGCATCCATAATTATTGAATTTACTTTGAAGACTAGGTTTTTTAGTTGTAAAGTTAGGTCTAGTTAACTTTCTTTTAGAGAGTTAACACAAAAAACTTATCCACTTGATTCTTTACACACAAGTACACATGATCATGATAAGTAATAAAGTGTGAATAGGATATCATTCCTATGAGGACCTACCTTAATTTTAGACTTATACTAACCATTAAGCTTTTTAATTTAGGAAAGTAGATTGGATTATTAAGTGAACAACTAGAAAATAAATGCAAATCTTAGTAAATTATCAAATAAATGAACCTAGAACTTTGACTTCCCCACAATGTGCAATTATTTTGTATTAACAGTTACTTCTTTATTGAGTTATGAACTAGTTTACTAACCTAACGATTCAGTTGCTTAAGTAATTCTCTCAAATCTTCATAAACCTAACTGGTTCCCCCAATTCCATATATTTACGTGAAAATCAACTTAGAAAATAGTTAAAATTAAAGCACTGTGCTAATCATAGTTATCTAAGACAGTCAAGTACTATCATCTTGATTACAAATTGTTATACATGCTAAATCCTAATTCAATTCCAAGGTGATCATGCTTTGAAATCATTAAGCATAGAATAAAAATAAATAAAACAAATTCAAAACATCAATAAAAAGCTACTGCCATACAAAATAACCTTACAAAGAGTTTGACCAAAATCCTAAATTAAACCTATTAGCCGAGCATCAGCATATGTTCAAAATGATAAAATTAAAAAGGTAACAACATAGATGAAAGAGAAAGAAAACTAGAAAGATGGTGCAACTTTGAATGAGTTGCTACTCCTTTATATAGAATCTCTTTCATAATCCTTGTGAAACCCTACTCAGGAATGTCCCTTAACGTTGCCTTTATTGCTTTCTAGCTTGATGTGTCTTCAAGAACACCCCTATGTGTCTTATTTATAGGCTTTAGGAAGCCCAAGGATCATAATCAGGATAAGGTTATGTATCATATCTTATAAAATCCTAATTTCAAAATTAGGTCTTTTGATGGCATATCTGATGCTAGCTCTCTAATGCTTAGGTCCAACTCTCTATTTTTGGTG
Source organism: Delonix regia (assembly GCA_037074485.1). Lineage (NCBI taxonomy): Eukaryota > Viridiplantae > Streptophyta > Magnoliopsida > Fabales > Fabaceae > Delonix > Delonix regia. Next base: position 14,776,280 of record CM073459.1, read on the forward strand.
CCCAAGCACTGAATATTTGGTGCTTGGGCGCTATCCTTATAGAAATTTCAAAGCTTGGGTGCTAGTTCTCTGGCTTCTAGGCATTGATTTCTTGTATTATTACTATAATACTATGACTAGTGAAATTCTATTCATATATTGGGGAATTGAAGGAAGTACAATTATTTTAGATTATTAAATAATGGTCAACAAAAAGGTAAAATCTTTTTTGAAGAAAAGAGGATTAGAAAATAATAATAACACAACTTTCACAACGTTTTATTTCTACTAAAAGTGTTGAAAATGCACAAGCCTGTGAACATCCATCTAAGACTCTTAGAGTGGAAATGAAAGACTTTGGTGCTTCTTCTTTGGAACGTGAATCAAGACTTCAAAAATCAATTTAAGAGTATCCCCTTGATCAACAAGATGAAGTTCATCAAGTTTAAATCAAATTTGGGCCATGCCAATCCATTCCTCCAAAATCTCTTAAGATTGATCAGAATGGGTGCTGATTTCTTCTAACTTAGTGCAAATTATTCTCGAATTGACTTGAGCCTTAACTTAGCATGAATGTCACATTTTGTCTTCTATGTTGTCTTTTCAACAAGTCATTTATGGTTGAGGGATTTTGGTCATGGAATAAACTTAATAAGGGTCTCAATGTCCTTTGGTTATTAATATGGGTATTAATGCAAATTCTTTTCATAGTAAATCTATGGAAAATTATATTAATCCTGAGAATTCTTTGCAACATATTGATAGGGTTATTGAGAAACAAACTACACAACAAGCTGCAAGAAATCAATTATAACTAAAAGAGTCTATAAATGTTGTCAGATGGCTCGCATTTCAAGGAGCATCATCATCTTTTTCACACTAGCAGGATGTTGCACTAATTGTTTGTGTAGTATGTATACTAAAAATTAACTATAATATTGCAATGAAATTAGTATTTCTTTTACATTTATATGATTTATTTTTTAAAAAAAATAGTCAAAATTTGTAAAGGAAATAAAAGAAATGAAATATAGGCCTTGTTGCGTTGTCATTTTATTTTAAGGAAACTTATTTTGTTATAAGATGTTCCTTTTTGTTTTTGTTTTTTTTAAGAGAATGAGATCTTATACAAAATTATATTTATTTTTTATCATATTTTTTAAAAAATTATTATTTACCCATATAAGAAAAATAAAAAATTAACTATGCACCCAAATGATTTTTTCTTGTTTTATTTTTATTTTCTTTTCAAAAGAAATTATACTTCTTAAATATTTTCAAATTTTATAAAATTTTTAAATTTTTCATTATATTTTTATATTTACATTTTATTAAAAATTCATACTTATTAATAAAAGAAATAAAAAAAAATTAGTTTGCACCAAAAGAAAAAATAAAAAAGAAAAGAATGACAAGGAAAGGGTGTGAGATTGGATGAGGGAGGCAGCTATATATATACACCAATTATATTGTTAGAGTCAATTTTTTTATGTTTACTTGTTTTGAGCCAAGATGATCGACACGGCAGGCCTAATGACACCTTTTATGTGGAAATCATCTTGCGGGCTCTTCTTCATATCACGCGCTAATATTAAAAGTCACTGTGATTTTGTAATTATTGTAATTGGGAGACTAAATTAACAAAATTTATTTTTAAATGATCAAATTGAGAAGAAAAAACTTAGAAGTACAACAACATTATAATCTCCAGATGTATTATTAAACTTAACACAATTGGTTAGAGGTTGTATATTCATTTTCATGATTACATAGAATTATGGTTACCGTGTCATCGGTATAATTCCATAATTTATTGAAACCCCTATACATTAATTACTTCTTGGTCAATGTCGTATATCCATCCCTCCTCAAATCCCGGCCCAAAACGGCACGCCGGTTTGTCCAATCCACGATTCACCGTCCATAAAACGACCCACCGTAAAAGCATCCGCTTCACTCTCCCCAATCGCATGAAACCCCGGCCAGTTCACCCTGTTCTCAGTAGAAGCACCATTCCCAGTGTTCATAAACTCACCATAATACAGCGTAGAAAGAGCAAAGTCTCCTTCCCATTCCTTCCACCCTTTGGGGTCGATAAACCCATCGATCTCCGTCTTCATAAACACAGTCCTCGAATACTCCTTCCATGGCCTCCCCAGGTAGCTGCTGAACGACCCCTTGGCATCATCGAGATCAGAAGAGGGCCTCACTCGGCAGCCATGGACGACGAATCCAGTGGGCTCGTCCGAGTTCCCTCTGCCGTGGGCTGTCACGGAGGTGAACTGGTTTTGCATGGGCTTTCTGACGAAGATGTCGGAGTCTTGGAAGACGGCGGAGGCGTCGCCAAAGATGAAGTCAACGGTGCCGGAGATTTGGCAGTTGCGGTAGAATTGTCGGTTGGAATGGGCGTAGAGAGTGTCCTGGTAAGCCTTGAAGCTGCATCTGTAGAAGACGGATTTGTCTGAGCTCACCTTTATTGCCACTGCTTGGTGTTTCTCAGGGCCTGCTGTATTCTCGAACGTCACGTCCCTTGCCCAAAAGCCATCACCGGATACATCTGTAAATTACAGCAAACTTACATGACGTGAAAGGGAGTGTGAAAGGAATCTGGATTTTTTAATTTTTTCAAGCCAATTGTTTAATTCCCTTGCCTATTATTGGATTGCGTATTTTATTTGATGCGAATTGTTACATTAATTTTATTTTAGTTTATCCACTTGGTTAACTGAAAAATTACTTATTACGATATTAACTTTAATTGCAGAAAATCTAAAGGTTTGATAATGGACCAAACTTACTCTAGTGTTTAATTATGACCTTTTTTTGTGTGGAAAGAACTAATCATACGTATAGTAATGGACTGGGAAATATTAATGGTATTGTATTATGTTTTTGTTACATAATTTGATAAATAATGAACTTAGAAATTTGTACCCAAAATTTTTCTTTAATAGTCGCCTTTCAATTCAACATGCGATCATGTGAGCGCAGGGAGACTACTATAGGAAGAATACAAATGTAATAAAATGGATGTAGCTAGAATTAAAACTTTCACTAAATAGAAACAAAAAAAAAAAAAAAGACAAATATGGACAAATTAATTTCATAAATGCAATCGAAATTGAGAGTAGAGTGCAAGCGGTCAACTATTGATACAAAATTGGAGAACAAATTTTTGTACATACGTAATTAATTATTAGGTTGTTTCCATTTTATACAGTTTAAAATTTTTATGACTTTTTGACACTTGTTATTCAAGTGAGGTGCCACTTGAGCCGATGTCTTTGAGCTTGAAATTTGCAAGTTAACACTAGTGATCTAAAATAGAATTATACTGTTGGAAGATTATATATTGCAACTATATATATGTAGTGAAAATTAAATTACTCTAATTAATTCTTGTCTTGTGAACATAAGCAATATACATCAAACGCTTATGCGCATCAATATAACCATTTATATCCAACTTTTACTGTATATCTTTATTCATTTCCTACCCTAAAATCTAAAAAAAATAAAAATGAACATATAATATTGGGATTTTGCATGTAGGAGCCGGTTAATGTCTATGTTATATATGTAATTAATTAAAAAGAAAAAAATTCAATTTTGTCTCTCACTTTGGACCAAAATGTTAATTTGACCTTCCAAAAATGGAAAGTATTAAATTTTTCCTTTAAACATAAAAAAACAAACTGAGTTGGTCCAATTGGAGAACCATTATTTTATAAAGGGTTTCAATTTTAGAGGACTATTTTGATATTTTTCATCTTTCAATGATCAAATTAATTTTATGATAAAAAATAATGGACCAAAATTGTATTTTATCTAATTGAAAAAGAGTAAAATACTATTTTAATTATTCATTAATTTCTATTTTTAATTTAGTGCTTGGTATAGAATAAAGATGCAGCAGCAAATTAAAGGAAAAACAATTTAATTGTTCGATTATTATAGTTACCAAATGTAGCTGAATTCAGGGTGGAGCCAGCTCCAGCAATGTCCATATCACCAGTAACAATGGTCATGTCTATGCCATCACCCACCAGCATCACATTGTACAGATTCTGTGGAATCTCTACTTTCTCCTTGTAAACTCCTGATTTCACGTAGATGATCACTCGATCTGGACGGTCGTGACCCTTTGCGGCCAAAGCATCGACTGCTTCTCTGATTGTTTTGTGCGTACCTGAACCGTTCTGAGCCACCGTGAAGTCCGCCTTGGAGCTCCCTGAGTTCCATGATGCCAGAAGACCACCCTGTTCTTCGTTACTTCCATTATCTTTCTCTACTTCTCGTTGTTCTACACCAACAAAGAAATGGCCATTAATTGATACTTGTAAGTATGCCAGCGAGGAACCTTAAAATATTATTGCAACGTGACGGGGCACAGGTAATACGATAAGGAGGATCCTCTCTTGTTTTGGCGAGAACCATGTACTGGGGTAAAAAAATTGAAGGTAAAATAAATCCTTCTGTTTCAATTTAGCAGTATATCTAATCAAGATTTTCTGTTGTTCCTATAAAAGAATGGTTAGCCATTGAATTACGTAATTCTTAAAATTTTATTCAAATTTAATTTAAACTATTAGATCGTATGATTTCTTTAATATTAACCATTAGATTCATACATATAGTAGTCTAGCTTGCAATATATCATATGTCATGTAAGAATTAAAAAGTTTACTTTTCCTACTCAATCACGCTCCAAAGTCCAAAGACTACTCAAACACAATTTGGACACAGGGTAAGAGCACAACTTGGATTTCTAGGACCTCATTACTCATGAGCTTGAAATGATTTATATGCCCTTTTTTTTTTCTAAGCACCAACATAGTTAAATTGTTTTTTTTTAGAAAAAAAATTTTAGAATAATATAATACAAAAAATATTTCTAGTTATACTCCCAGAGTGAACTTCTAGATATGAATAAAATTTTAAAAAATGAATTTATATGTCAACATAAAGCAAATTATGTACTTACTCTTCTCCATCTGGGACTGGGCCATATTATTACCAGATAAGGTAAGAGCATCATTGAGGGAAATTGTTAAGTTCATTCCCACAACATAGCCTTTATCATACCCATTTTGGGTTAAGCCATCCAAACACGTTCTGTGATTTGCCATCACTGCGGATAGCCATGAAAGCTCTTCGTCTGCAGTGTAAGAGTCTTTCATAGACAACATGCGAGCTAGCCGGAGCTCGCTCTCGCCGTAAAGCTTTGCACAGTCTCTAAGAGCCACGGCTACCTTATGGCCTCGTGGTCCATGGAAACTCGTGGAATTTTTGAAACAGTTTCTGGCTTGCGAAACCTGGGTGTGAGCCATGCGAAGAGCGTCCATGTGTTGGCCAGAGATGGAGGTGGTCATAGCTAGAGCCTGAAAAAGAAGAAGAAAGAGAAAGGAGATAGAGGCCCGAGTGATCATTATGGATTAGAACGAAGCGCGAACGAGAGATGACACTAATTCACGAGCATGGGGTTCGCACCGAGTGTGTGTCTATTTATAGCATAAGCAAACGGTCGGGGTTGATCATTTTGTGACTACAGGATTCTCTGTTATTATTAAAACACGCAGGAATGGATTCAATAGACACAGGGCTTTTTTTTTTTTTTTTTTTAAATTTAATTTTTAATTTTTATTTATAATTTTATTTTATATTTTAATTTATAAAAAATTTGTTTGGATAGTAAAAGTTTTTTCTTTTTAAATCAAATATTTGATTCGAAGATTTTCACTGTTCTTATAATCAAAATTTAAATTTATCCCTAATAACATGTAAAGTCCATACACATTTTGTGCTGTTGGATTATCGGTGATCGTATTTGGTTGTGTTTATCCAATAATTCAAAATGCGTAGAGCTACTAATAGAACATGGGATCTGTTTGGGTGATATAGTTTAGTTTAGGGGTGCATAAAACGGAAAGCTGACTACAAGATAAATTACCAAAATATTGTGCACCAATTAGTTAATGCGCGATTTGTTATTTTAAATATCAGAATATTTTGGACTTTGTCTAAATTATTTTACATATATATAGATATATTAGTTCAATGAATTATTTGGATTTTAATTGCAAAGAATTTAAATCCTCAATTGATATTTAGAGAAATTGAATTCATATTGTTAAAAAAACCAAATATTTTTTTTCTTTTCGAGTAAATTAGTTAATTTATGCATATATATATATATACACACACACACACACACACACAATGACACGTGAGTATCATAACATATATAAACTTTTTCTTTCATGTTAATTTCTTGTCCATCAATAATTGATTTTATTGGGAAGTTGAAGTTTTTATCCTTATTTCTATTTTTTTGAAAAAGGTTATCATTAAATATTAAAGTTGAACACATTTCTAAACAAAAATTTAATTCAAACGTGAAAACCTCAAATTTTCAAAGTTGATGACAGCTTCATTTGTCAAGGCTAGTGGCATATGAGGTCCTAATTACCATGAATTTGTATCTTGTATTTCAAGACTACATTTTGTTGAGCAATTTCTTTTCTTCTTAATGCAAAGACACTTGTATCAAATGGTTGAACATGGCTTTATTATAAAGTCTCACCTCTAAAAAAAATTGAAAACTTAATTATATAAGTTTACTCTCTCAACGAAATTTAAACAGAATCTAATTAAAATTATACTTAAAAAATTTTAATATGGAGAGCATATCAATCCACCCCGATATTAATTACATTTATTTTTACACTACTAAATAAATTTTAAAATAATACTTTTACAAAATTCACATTAAATTCATACTATCATAAATTAAATTTTATCCACGCAAAAGTTTTGATATTCATCCAAAGTTGATTATGATCTAATTATAACTCCAAAAATAATTGTGCATTATACATTTTAGATATAAAAAATCACTAGCTAAAAATTGCATATTTTTATTTACGTTCGCTATAAAAGATCAAACAGTATAGTATTTTAATAGTTGTATTAATAAAATTTACTCCCCATTATAGAATATTGATGATATGTAATAGCTTTAATTCCTATACCAATATTTATATATTCTCATTCTTCTTTGTTCATAGAATTCTCGCCGATCGAGAATTGTTGTCTTATAAGCATATCTTATCTTTAGATTCATCTAATTAAGTGCCGTATTGAAGATTCAAACTCACAACTTGTCGATGCCACCATCAAAGTAGGAGAAAAATGTAATTTTTTTCCTCAACTTTTGGTCTTAAGATCAATTAAGACCTCCAAAGAATATATATATATATATATAACCAAACTAGTCTCCATTGAGAATGAACTTTTATTTTTTCAAAGAGTTCATATTTAAATGACCGTTTTGATATTTTTATTTTTGAAGGACCAAAATTGATTTTAAGACAAAAAATATATTTTTCTCCTAGACTGGTACATATTTTTTTCTCATTTGTTTGAGTAGATTCAACATTTGGCTCCTTTTTCTCTGGTAATTCTTCCGCAGATAGAGAAAGTGAGAAAAGAAAAGAACTTCAGGAAGGGAAATATGATGAGGATGATGATAATGATGCTAATAGGATCAACTTGAATCATGAGAGTTTCAAAGTGTGAAGCATTCATTCTATATACGTGGGGGATTTTGGGGAGACAACGTGTTGTAGAGAAACCAAATGGAGGAATGAGATCAGATTTGGCAATTGGCAATGTTGTAAGCTACGTACGTGCATGTTGCTCCCTCTATACCAAATTAGTAACCTAAATGTCTGTTTCTCAGCTATGGATATATATTCGTTGACTCCAATAATAACCAGCCGAAAGGGGAAATCATATTGATTCCTTCCAAAACAAACCGCTTTTATATATTATATTATAGTATTCTCTTTATCAGTACTTCGATATAATTTATTGAGTTTTTTTCCTTTTCATTCTAATATATATAGGTTTCCATTTAATTGGGAGAGGCAAAGTTTGTAGTTTTGTCATGCTTATAATATATAGAATTTGATTGCATATGTGTGTGTCGGTGTGTGTGATTTTTGTTGTAAAATGGATGTTAACTAGTTAGTGATATTTCAAATATTTTAGAATGAATTACACTATTTTCTTTTCAAATTTGATTAAATTACACCTAATATTCAATTTGTTTCATGAATTCTACTTAACTCCTATATATTATAAAAATCCCATGTAATTTATTTTATAATAAAAATCTAGTTAGTTTTTTAGACAATATGATACTATAATTTTATTCTTAATATAACAATATAAACGATTAAATAATTTTTTATTTGGAAGAAACACATATTATGCTAAAAGTCAATTTCACTGGCAAAATAATGAATGGAAATGAAGACAAGCAGGTTTTGTAACATTTGCATTGAGTATAATTTAATTAGTCGAAATTTAAATAAATTAGTTCAATCTGCTCAATATTTTATTCTCTGACCTCATCATATGTTTAGCATCTATGTCTACAAGGAAAACACTTACTTTCGAAGGTCACCATTGTCAAAAAGAGCATTTATGGCTGTCAATATTTGTAATTACAACAGTCATTTAACCATCGATGACTATTGAAGAAAGTATTGTCAAAAAAGTTATTTTCTACACTTATCAACTATCAATATAAATGGCAAAGCATTTATGACAATTATTGACCTTTGAAAATACTTTGTCAAATGTTCTCAACATTTTCAATGGCCCTTAAAAATGAAGGTCATGAAGTATTTTCAACAATTAAGACAATAAAAAATACTTTTACAATAAATCATTTTTGACAAGCTTGATTGTCCAAAGAACATCAATAAGATATTTCATCCCAAACTCCCTCTTTGATTGTTCTTTTTTTTTTTGTAGGTAAATAAATTTAGTTAATAATATCATTTATATAAATATTCATACTAAAACAAGTGATGCCAATATTTGTCCAAACCTGCAAAATAAGAATATATATATATATACAATGAACCAACATGTTTCTCATCCAAAATTACAAATGAGTGTATTAATTGCAAAAGTATTTAGAACCTAAAATTATATTATGTCAATTTGAACATTTACGAAATAAATACAAACTAGCCAAAATATTATCTAACTTATAGCAAATTTTCATTCTCAAATGTTTTAGTGCAAAGTAATTTTAGAGACATAGAGCTCATTCAGGTCCACTCTACAAAGAGAAAAAGATTGAATTCGATCATGAAAACATCATATCATCAAAGTATGTTGTTTAGAGCATATAATGATGAAAAAAGGCTATTATTGTCATAGACACAACCATTTTTTAAGTACAAAATAGCACTTATGAAAACATCATTACTATAAACCTTAACTTTTGAGCTTTAGACCCTACACTCTAAAACACTCAAAACATCTATGTTATATTCTCATTTTGTTTTTGACAGATTAATTTAATATGATAGTTATTATCAAAATCAGACACAACTTATGAAAATGCATAACTCTCATTCCAAACTCTTGCTTTTAGAGAACATCCCTATCCAATGCTTAGACAATCTCTATCTCTCAAGAATATGCCTTACCTTCTATAAACTCCAATTGGAGCACTAACCTATAATACTTTTCAGCTTTCAAGGTTTAAATGATTTGCTATATTTATTCACAAAGAAAGTAAACTAATTTATGCTTATAGAGCTGTGACTTTTCTGGTTCACAAGTTATCTAGATCAGTAACACTAATTGCAGTAAATACATAGCAGTATATGTCTGCTCATCATAAATAAATATATGCACTATTAATTTTTAGATACTCACATGTTTGCTCTATCTAGTACCGGGCACAAACATGAAATAAAGTCTACCATTCTCTTTTCCTTCTGTAAAACTCCTTGTCACTTATTCCAAGTCTACTTTTCAAGAAGAGAATCATTTAAACAAGTTAACAAAAACCAATTGAAGTGACAAAAGTATGATAAGCTAACATTTTTTCACCCTTTTTTAATCTCTTTCAAGCATAATTTTAAAGGCCATCAAATCAATATGGGACAATAATAGAAAACTTATCAAATATTATAATCTGTTTGACTTCTAAAATGAACAAGATAATAATAGAAAATTTACCAAATCAAAAGGAGATAAAGAAACACCAATATCAAATTTCTAGACACCCTTCCTCCAAGAAGATGAGTTAATAATTCTTCCATTGGATGCAATTTCTCTTTTAGTAAGCTTTCTTTTGTATTGGACTCTTTCCATATTCTTAAGGTTGCCTTTGAAGCTCACAAACAAGTAATGACTGAGGACCCCATAATTGTGAGGGGCTAATACCTGCTCCTTGCCCATGGACTCTTCCATGTCACTCAAGTCTAAAAACTTGTATAAAAGTTTCATTCTCATTCATTACCAAAGTCCATTCTCTATTTCATAAGTGAATCGTCTAAGATTCTCCTACATTTAAATGATTAAATGCTTAGAAAGTCAATACATCTTAATATTCATACAATTAGGTGAAATGGAGGCCACTAACAAGTTTATCTTATGATTCTCCATTAATAGCCTACCCATTAGTACTATTATGTGTTATTTCCCAAAAGTGTACATGACCAATGCCTTGAGTCTTCTCTTTCTATAGATGAATTAACAATAATGACAAAAAAATTATATGACTAGAATTAGAACAAAATGTATTAATCTAGTTACTATATTACCTCTTCTTCGCCCTTTGCTATACACTCTTTGATCTTGTAGTGTGAATAATATTGTTGGCTATTCGATTAATCTTATTTTGCTCACTCATTTTCTATAAAGAAATAAAATACATGAATTGACAATACTTTTCAAATATGCAAAATAAAATCAAATTTTAATGCTCAGCTTTAAACAATCTAAATTCCACAACCCCACAATTTTGAATTTAGACGAACAGGATGATTGTTTTGCCATTTTATTTCAAGTCTCTTTCCTTGTGGTAATTTAGACAATTCAAGGTTGCAAGTTGATCCTTGACCTCCTCTTTGGCTCTCACATTATTCAACACATGAAAAATTCATAAAGTTATAACATTTAACAATAAAGAGCTTTATATACAAATAAAATAAAGTATGAAGATGCATAATGTATATCTGCACTATTTCTTATACTAGCATTACAACCATTTGTACTCATCCTTTCACCAATTTTACTAGTAACAATTATTGTAATACATCTTTGTGGCAAAAAGAGCTAAAATTATGCATACTATTGGAGGAAATAACTTATAATAATAAATTGTACAAATGATAGGATGAAGTAACTATGAGGACAATAATGCCAAAGTACAACATGTAAAAGATGTTCAATAATACAACTCATATAAATGTGTTAAAAATTTTAATGAATTACATCATTCTTGACAATAACCCCTAAATCCACATAAAAAGCAATGTTAAGGTCCATCTTACTCCATGATGCAAGAATTTCCTCATCATTCGACATGTTTTTTAAAGCTGCATTTACATCATGAGACATATGGTGCTCACATGGTTTTGGGATAACCATATCCAATTCATCTTCTTTGCTATCTTCATATGTAGGTATATCAAAATAATATTGAGGGGCTACCTTCATCACACATAGCCAATTAGAATTAGTAATATCATCCACAAAAAATACTTATTTAGACTGACACGCCATAATAATTGGTTCATTTGTGTTCAATATTCGTGCCTTATTTATAGTTGTTATCCTATATTCATCAACTTTTACTCCTCTACCATAGTTGTTTGCATCCCACCATAAACATTTGCATACAAAAACCTTATTATTTCCTATGTATGACAATTCAAAAATATCCTAAAAAACACCATAGTACCTTTTATTATATTCTCCTTTTACCATAATACCACTACTTTGTGTTTTCCTATTAGGGTCACATTCTTTTGTTGGAAACACAAAACCATTCGCAATGAACCCTTTGTAACATATGACTTCTCGTGTTAGACCTCGAGCTAAATATAAGAGTTGTTGTGTTACTTGATCGCTTCCTTCATTATAAAGTGTGTGACCTACATAAATATGTAATTAAATAATTTTAAATAATAAATAGGTTGTTATAAGATTAAGAACACCTTTATAAATGTGCATCTTACTTGACTTTCTTACCACTTGGCAAATTTTGGGGCCATTAATATAACAAAGGAATTTAAATAGAAGATGTAGAGGTAATATGAATGACGTGACAATTAACAAAACACAATGAAGATTCTAAGTTATACTAATTAAAAGGTTTAAAAAAAATTGAAATTGACAATTCATTTTTTTGGTTTGGTGTAAAAAACTCAACCTCTAATGTACTTAAATAAATAATAATGTCTTTCAATTGGAAATTAAGTAAAATTGAAGTAAATGTCATTAATTAATTAAATTAAAATTCTCATGTTCAAATAATTCAATACGTACCCATTACATATTACCATTATTCCTAGAAATTTGAAGGTGGGAGTTTTTATCTTGTTATTTAGGACAAAGATTGGCAAATGGTTGTTTAAGATATTCATTACTCATATTATGATTCCTCTCTCTCTAAAAGAACTAGCCCTACAACATTAGCTTCATGTGCTAAGTTAAATGGCAAGTGCACCATGACATTAAAAAATGAATGAGGAAATATCATTTCAAGCTTGGAAAGTGTATATTTAATTTGAGTTTCAATTTGTTTCAATTTTTCCATAGTAAAGACATTGCTATATAACTCCTTAAAGGAAGAACACAATTCAATCAATGGACCATGAGTGTTTTCATTTGCCAATAGCCCACGTAGTGCATGCATAAGGAAGAATTCCAAAAGGCCATGACAATTGCGAATTTTCAATCAAAAAATCTTTTGCTCCTTTATTTTCACATATATAGCAACATTTGAAGAATATCCATCTAGAAATTTGAAATTCTTCAAAACTCACACAAAGTGCATTTTTCATCATTAGACAATGTATAAACAGATGCATGTATTACCACCTTGTCTCTTTGTTGTATAGGATGAAGATCAGCCATGATGCCTAAGGTTTGTAAGTCCAATCAAGTTTTCAAATTATCCTTTGTTTTTCTTAAAACATTCATCAAAGTCCCCATGATATTATCACAGACATTCTTTTCAATATGCATGGTCTAACACCTTGAAAAATAATAAATACTACTTCTTTATAATTAAAATTTCATATGCATCTAGTCTAAAAATAATAACAATTATAATACTCTTGCTAGTTAGGAATCCCCTTTATGTCATAAAATTTAATGTGTAATTAATTTTCACTTCTTTAAATCCTGATTGATCGATAAGCCTTTCTTATATAATTTAGCATCGTTCATGTTTCAAAATATTCTTGGCAAGGAAACATTCCCGCCCTTACCCAGGAGTTGAGATTGAGAACCTCTTAATTTTAGCCTAGGATACAAGGAAATGTAGTAACCCCACTTTACAGTGACCATTTAGATAGTATAACCCTGCTATAGATATAAAGATTTATGAGATAAACCACTTCGCCAAGGAACTTGTAAGATCTAAATTAGTCATTTATGCGTCATAGCCTATCATAGTCTTACATGTACAAGGTCCATATAAACAAGCAGAATTTAGACATTTTAATGTCAATAAAGAAAACATAAGCATATCATATTTGATTCTTTTTCTCTAATTCAAGGGCAACATTGCAAATAAACAAGCAAAATTTAAGAATTTTAAATAAAATACATATTGCGAACTATGTTGAAAGAAATTTCATTTAATAATCATCCCAAATATAATGGAATGGAAAAAATTAGAATTAAAATTAGACTTAATATATCAATAAAGCTTAAGGTACATATCATTTATACTCACAGAATATGAAGTAGCCACGAAACAATTAATTATTTGCCAAACATAACCAATTGCATGACAAGAGAGATCAGTAATCTCTTCTATATATTATTAAAATGATCTAACAAAAAAAAAACATGAAACTACTTTCAGATCAACAAAAAGCTTTTGGTTTTGTAATTTGTTTGCCAAATGTCTTCTCTTAAAAGAAGTTTCAACATTATACCTAATAACTCATTGACATTTCATAAAGTATTTCTAGATTGCTAATCAACGTCTGAAGGATAATAAGTATCAACACATAAGTTCAAAATCAAAGAACTTTCATGTGTATTCATTTTTTAAAACTACAAGTTATATCTTTCTATTACCAAAATTCTATATTTGATAAGTTTGACAAAATAAAATAAATAATTAATAGATTGATGATGATATTTAGTTAGTTTAAAATTGATTAAATTAATATTTTCATTTTCATTACAAAAGAATAGAGATAAAAATACATGCAAATATTAATGATTCAAAAGAAAAACAAAATGTGTTTAATTATGTATCTTTTTAACTAAAACAAAATGTATGAGGCAGGAGTTAAATGATTAATTAAGTATGAGCACTATTTCCCTGAGGAAGCCATGCATTATCTGTGGTTTTCATTGTTTGGTACATCTACATTAGTAACACGAGATTGTCTACGTTCATTATCAACGATAAAAGAACTAAAATGCTGTAATTAAGTATATGTTGGTTAGAAAATGACCATAATATATCACACTAAGAGACTAATTTGCAGAAAGCCAAGAGGGGTTTGCAGAAAAAAGAGCAATCCCTTAAAAATAACCCCACTAAACAATCACAATGTAGTACAAGCTCTTAATATTGTGGCATTAATGGCTATGTCAATGCATGTTTATGTAGTATATATACATGAATGGAAGCTTGTAACTAACCATGGTGTTAAGTACTAACCATTTTTTTTTCCATACATATAAATTTGCTTATCCTTTAAGATAAAATATGTGTGTGTGTATATTTCTTTTAAAGCGATGGACTGAACTATATATGAGCAAAGCAATTGTCTCGGCGTGGCTGAGACTCAATTTGAATTTCTAGGGCTTTTATTTGTCTTACTTATTTTAGAAATCGATAAGTACCTGATTCTCTTTCTCTCTCTTTCTCTCTCTCTCTCTATGAGTAATATTGAATTTTTTTTATTGAGCTTGACTGGGTTTATTCTTCCAAGTAAAAAGTTGTATATTTGGTAGAAGCAGAGCTAATAGATCTAGTGGAAATTGAAGTGCTATGGATTTGAGAGACCCTCTGCAAGGAAACCTATGGGAATTTGAAATGAAAATAGGTTAATGAAATTAATTGCTTTTTACAATATGAGGGCTGTAAATTTATAGAAAGAAAACTTTGCTTAGCTCAATGATTTATTGATTGAAACCAAACAATAATTTGTAATTAATAGTTATGCTAAGCACAAAATAAGAATCAAAGAACATTTAATGATAAATGATAAGAGAAATTAGTAAAAACAAAAAAAAAGAAAGAAAATATTAATTTTACTAATAACTGGGTTCAAAATTGAAGACAACTAATGCAACACTTAAACAGAAATTTCATCAAATAGAATGAGAACAAAATTTCGTAAGATAAAGCTTATTCATCATTCAGGCATATGCCAAACAGCATGCTAAAGCAGAAGAAAATTCATGGAATCAAATGAGATGTGGAACAGGTGAAAATGAGTAGTTCCTCCAAGATTCCAGAAGTAATAGAAAGCTACCTCAAATATTGCCTACATTCTGGAAACACAGTGTGCACAAAGATGCAGAGAGAAACAACTTTGTGAGTATATATATAGAAAGAGTGAATGATGAAAAGGTCAGAGAAGTTTAAGTTAAAGGCATACTTTGGCCCTTTTGACAACTAGGAAAAATTTATGGAAGTTAAAAGCCTTATCTCATCCAAGCAAGTTATGTACAAAGAATAGATGGGCAAATGAACAAAAGCACAAGAGTAAAATCATATTCCATCACATAATGAAACTTAAATGGAAAAGAATATCTTTGTTACCTTCGTTTCTCATCTTTGGTGACAGAGAAAGCTTTAACTAATAATTGAGTTCATGTGATGAAAATTGACACTAACTTAGCTATGCAAAATGATTCTAAGTGATTAGTAGAGTTGTTATAGGTACAAATCTTTAGTTAATATTTTCATACTTGTCCTAATTGAAATTGGCTTTAGAGGATTAAACACTTTCTCTGTTTCCACAAGCCCAAACCAAAAAGTAGAAGAAAACTAGAGACTTTATAAGTGTTCAGAATGATAACATCTTATTTATCAATATACAAAGAAAAGAAGAGAACTTCACATTCTGAAGTAGGAGAGAATTAGAGATCAAAGCAAAGAAGCAGAAAAGAAAAACAACTTTGGGTACCAACCTTCAAGACTGAGAAAACCAACCCACTTTGACTTAATCTTCAAGCTCCAAAAATACCAAATAGTTTCTGTCTCTTAGTAGAGAAACAAAATAAAAGAAATTTTTGAAAAGGAAAATTTCTGACCAGCCATCAGCTGGTTAAGACCTAAATGGAAAATTTATGGACAGAATGAAACATTGCCATGACTAGTTGAGAGCTAGTCATGACGCCATATTAGAACAAAGCAAAATGAATGCATGTTGGAATCTGATTTTTGCTAGTTTAAAAGGGGATTTCAAGGGTTTTGAGAGGACACAACCATTTTAGGTTATTTTGGAGGTTGAAGAGGCTGGAGAAAGTCCCAAAGAGCTTCAAAGGCAAGGGGGAAGCTAGAATATGAAGAAGATTCACTAATTAAAATAGTTTTTTTTTTCTCTTTCCCTTGTTTCTCTTTGTATTTCTTCACCTATTTGGGTTATTCTCTAATTTTCTAGTTGTTTTTTCTTTTGATTATGAGTTAAACTTGTTGCTTTGGGATTATGATGAACCCTAGTATGTAGTAGGACTCTTTTACTCTCTTTACTTACAATTAATGATATGATTTGTTTACTCAATCTTGTTCTCAATGCTTTTAAGTGTGTGGAAACCATTAGATGATTGGGGTAACCTAAATGAACATGGGAAAGGAATTTAGGGCTAGACCATGGATTGGATAGTGTGAGTTCATGAAACTTGCAATGTTAAGTGGAATGATTCACTTGTAGGATAGGAATATAATAGTCGTCCTTGCATAGTCACATTATGACCCATTCTCCATCAAGTCTCTTAATCAATTGTATAAGAAATTATGGATTGGTATAAAGGGAATGCCTATTAGTGATTTGGAAGATGCCTATAGGTGATTAAGAGTCCAAGACTAGCAAATTATACCATTAAATGCAATGTTGAAGAGGGTATGTTGGATTTCTATAAAATGTTAGGGAAATCATATTCCTAAACTTCTCACTTCCAAATTTAGTCTAGAACGCTATGCTCATTTGTTGTTTTTATGTCTTTAGATTAGTTTTCCTTCATTAAAATTTATCTTTGGCATAATTTAGATTAGGGTGCTAATTTTAATACTTAGCAATTATCTAAGTACCAAATCCTCTTGGGAACGATACTCTACTTATCATTATATTAATTGCTCAATATGTATACTTGTGTGTACGCTTTCATTGCACAACAAAACCCTACTTCAGAGAAGACCCTAGTGATGGAAAGGAGAGGAATGAAGAATTACCAAAGAGAAGAAGTAAACTCATACGGTGTCGATACCAAAGGAAATTTAGTCATGCCAATTCTAGCAATTCTACCCATGAAAATAATAAGCAATTATTGACATTTCAAATTTGTTATTGTTAAAAACACTTCTTTCAACAATAATTACCAATCGCCAAAATTGAATTGTCAAAAATACCCATTTTCCTATAGTGTACTAATGTAATTAAATTAATATTGAATTACTCTAGTAGCTATTATCATTATAATAGTTCATCCATGTATAGTGATTACATAAAATTGTGGTGGCTATAGCAATTTGGCTCCTTCAAGTCTATATACAATATTCTATATTTAAGAGAATATGAAAAATTAAAATCAATTTTTTCACAAATTTATGGTTAATTATCTATAGTTAGTTAGTTTTATTCAAATTTAAAATATATTACCTAGATCATACCACAACAATAGGAGGGAATGCGACCTAAAAGTAAGAAGTCATGAACATAAAGAAAAGTGGGATTTAGATCTTTTGCATTTAAGAATCTAAATTCACTACATTTAGGAAGATATGAACTATTAAATTTCTATCAAATAGTTCAAATTTTAATAAATATTAAACAATTTCTACTAATTTTTTAAAATCTAAACCACTAAATTTTCATTTAATAGTACATCTAGCTTTTATTAAATTTACTTGCACTTGAATTTCTAACTTCACCAAATCTATTTCGAAGAGAGAAAGAGAGAGAGAGAATGATAGAATCACAAATCTTTATGGCTATAACTCCTTTTTTATACTTTCATACTTGATTTCACATTCCATTTTTAAAGATATATTGTAGAGATATTAAATATATATATTTTTAATAGATTATAAATTTATTTTATTAGTACTAAAACCTTTCAAATATAATTTAGAAAATTATCACTTATAAATGTTATGAATATATATTATTATAAATATAAAAACATTCATTTGTTTTTTACTCATTAGGATCAGATTAAAATAAAATTATTTGCATTCCTTTATTTTTATTTTTAAAAATTAATTTTAATTCTATAATTAAATATATTTATAATTATTATTAATATGAAAGTACTTTTTTTAAATAAATTTGTCTTTATTTACAAGTCTTGTGAACTCCTCATCCCAAAAATAAAATTAATTAAGAATAAAAATTAATGATTAATTAATTAATTAAATGTGGAAGGGGCAAATCATAAAATCAAAAAATTAAAAAATTCAAGAAATGAAAAATAGAAATGATTAAAAAAAAAAAGAAGAGAAAAGTTTGAAAATATCAAAAAAAAATGTAATGAATAAAAGAAAGCAATAATATAAAACATGACATCTAAAAAAGAAAAAAATTAAAAAAAATCAAAGAAAGACATAAAATTTTGAATAGGAATATTTTAATAAGAGAATTAAAAAAGGGGAGAAAATAGAAAAAAAAAAACAACAACAAAATCAACTAGTCTTCAAATCAAAAAGAAAAGTAAAAAATTAAGAGAGAGCATGTGAGAATATAAGCAAAGAGAATCAATCACTTTAACTAAGTTAGAAAAATAATAATGGGGGACATAT
Source organism: Delonix regia (assembly GCA_037074485.1). NCBI lineage: Eukaryota > Viridiplantae > Streptophyta > Magnoliopsida > Fabales > Fabaceae > Delonix > Delonix regia. Next base: position 14,795,292 of record CM073459.1, read on the forward strand.
GAGAAATTAGTTGGGTGGAAAGAGGATGAAATGATGAGATTAAAAGAATAAAAAAAGGAATAAGGGAACATACGGAATAAAACAAGAGGAAAAGTGGTCAGAAGGTGAGAAAGGGATGTGTGGAGAGAATAAATCACTTTAACAAAGTTAGAAAAATAATAATGAGAGACATATGAGAAATTAGTTGGGTGGAAAGAGGATGAAATAATGAAATTAAAAGAAAATAAAAAGGAATATGGGAATATAAGGAATAAAACAAGAGGAAAAGTGGTCAAAAGATGAGAAAAGGGGAGACAATGGTGAGTGAAAGGTGGTGGATGATAGGAAAAAGAATAGGAAGGGAGATTGAGTTTTCCCTATAAATAAAGGAGAGGAAGAGAGAAGAGGGAACAAGGCGAGAAAGAGAAGTTTTGAGAGGTTAAGAAATATTAGAGTGAAAGAGGCAATGAAGGAGGAAAGAGGCTAAGGAAGAACTTTAGGTAATTCTTCATAACTTCTCTTCAATTTATCTCTCTTTGTTTCAATTTTTTTTTGGGATGAAATTATCATGGGCTAGGTTTCAATTAGTCACCAAGGAGGTGCTGATGTGGTAGTGGTTTTTTTTTTATCTCAAGAGGATTGAGGAATAGCTTTGTTCACTTTATATATCCATTTTTAGGTTCAATATAGCTCATGTGGACTTTGTGAATTTTTTGGTACCTCATATGATGCCACTTTACCTTGAGATTAGGTGTCAAATTTATTCCATATGTTTAGATATTTGATGAATTTCTCCACCAATTTTTATCTTGGGATTGGTAGTAGATAAGTGGTGAAATTTTGCGCTTATCATGAACATGTTTTGTTTCAGCGAATTTTACTATGGGTCATCTTGTTGAATTTTCTGTAAGGCTTCTATACATCATTTTTCATTGAAATTTAGTACACATGTCTTTTGTTATGTCAGAATTGTGATTGAATTTTTCTAGGATTTATAATGATATGTTGATATGCCATTTGTATAACTTTGTGCACATAACTCTATGACTTGACAGCATAGGTATAGTGAACTTTGTAAAATTTCTGGTACTTCATATGATGTCATTTTACCATGGAATTTTGTGTCAAAGTTATTTCATATGTGTAGAGTCTTGAAGATTTTTCCACTGGTTTTTTTATTTTGGATTGGTAGTAGATAAGTGGTGAAATTTAGTGCTTCTCCTGAACATGTTTTGCTTCAGTGAATTCTACCCTGGGTCAAATTGTTGAATTTTCTGGGAAGTTCATATACATCATTTTGTGCTGAATTTTTCAGGTCAAGTCCATCCTTTGTAAATATATATTTTTTTTGTTTTCATTATTGCTGTTTTTGTATTCTTTATTTAATGTGCAGGCGTGTTTGCAAGGACAATTGAGATAAATTTAAGGTCATATCACATTAATTTCACTTGACTAATTTAGGGTAAATATCCTTATGAATGGGTGTTATAGGGTGCTTAACACCTTTGCCACACTCAAATGGATTCCTGAACCCATTTTTGTTTTCGCAGACTACCTTGTCTTTTCCTTTTGTTTTAAAATGGTTTTCCAAATTTTTCCCTTAAAAAATTTTGGTGGTGACTCCAGTGAATCAATTTTCAAGATTTCGTTTTTAGAATTAATTCACCTTTTTTTTTTAATTCTTTCCACCGAAGGGTCAATTACAACAAGTCTTATAGCCTTAGTGATTACTAGACCACACTATCAATTTGTTTCTAATTTCACCTAAACTTAATTTTGTTACTTAAATATCTCCAGTATTTCAATTTTGAAATTGCTGGGTTATTACAATAATATATGCTGAGTGTTGAAAAATGGAGCATAGTAAAATTTGAAATGATATAGCATAAAAATAAACTAGTAGAGCTTCTAAAGAGTTCAAAATGAAAAAGGAAAAAAATAAAGTTTAATTAATAGAAAAAAAAATGAAGGTTTTGATTTCTCATAATCATTCTCAGTGATTTTCAAATTTTAGTTGCTTAATCCAAGCACAAATAATTTAATAGAATTTTTTTGGCATCCTTGCGATAACCATCAACTCAATTTAGTTCAAATAAAATGAAAATAAAAGTTAAAATTTCCTTTTCAATCATTATTGTTGTGGAGATTTCCCAAATGTGCCCTTTATGGGGGCCTGAGGATGCATCAATTATAACCCTGCTATCTTACATTGCCAATTCACATACATTCAAGATGTTCCCCTAAAATACCTATGAAGATAATCAATTTCTACTACAACAAAACACAAATAGATTGAATAATTCATCAAGTGAGGGGCACTTGGAGTCAAGTGATAAGCAATGGGAAATTTGAACTTGAAAACGCTTGGTGAAGACCACAGAAGGATACAAGGAATGGCTTAAAGAAAGGACTGGTGGAGTTAACCCACCTTTCGGACCTCACAATCCTTTATTAAGTAACAACCTACAAGAGGTTGATGAGTGTTTAGCCAAGTGATTAGAAGACAAGAAAGTTAAACTGGAAAATCTTGAGGATTTTAGCAAAGAACACTTGGAGAGCTTAGCTAAAGCACAAAAAAAGAAAGGATAAAAAGAAAAAGAGAACTAGAGATGAGTTTTGAATTGAAAGATTGAAAAAGGAAAATATAAATTGAAGGGCCCTATAGAAGAAACCCAAGAGCAAGCTAAGGAAAATGAGAGGAAAGCTCACAACTATCAAGCCTGATTACTAAGGGCTATTAAAGAAAAAGATGTCTTAGAAAAGCAACTGGAAGAGCTCAAGTCACCTAATGATATGTAGCAAAAGATTAACACACTGGCTAGACGCCTAAAGGATAAAGCAAAAGAGTTTGTTGTGATCAAGAATGACAATGCACTAACAATGTAGAATCAGATTGCATAACTAAATCAGTAGGCTGAGCAAGCACAACTTTGGGAAGCTCGCTGTGAGGAACAAGTGATAGAAAAAGAAAGATGGTTAGAGCAATTCAAAAGAATAATCCTCTTTGCCAATGATGCCCTTCCAGAATTTGCCTATATGTTTAGACAAGCTAAAGGACAAACCATCCCTTTGAAGACCCCCGTGGCTATAACTAAGTTCTTTAGCTTATGCCATGACTTCATGGAAGACCTGAAGATGCTGATGAGATTTTAGGCTAAACCATAGGCAAGATCAATCGTGATGTATGGCTATATATTAAAATGTTGTAGCCAAATATTTTATTGAAATGTACTTTTTTCCTTTTAATCACCAAAGTGTGCCATTCATTATGGCTAGAAGCATTCATGCCTAGTTAAATCTATTTCAGTTGTGTGCTCCAAGTTAGACCTACAAATGTGGGCATTAAAAAGCTCTTGTGTTAGCAGTTAACCTTGATTTACCAAGTGATCCAATAAGTATCCTTGGGAATCAAAGGTTCAAGTTTTATATATCCTTATGCCAAATCAACATGATGGTAATTCATTATTATGTAAATACTTTATGATTAACTTGGCTTTATTATGAATATTCATATAGGGAAGATCAAACATTGCTCCAGTTAAAAAGAATTGGTCTAACTAAACTTAACAGCCAACTTGAACTTACCTCACTCGCACACATGTCAATGTTATAGGGTTTAGGTTCTTTAATGAATTTTAAGTATTTCCCCTCTAATTCCCATGTAAAATTTCTAGGTTTTGACCTTTAATTTCACACCCCTTTTGGTTAGATGAAATGTGTGATGGGTGATGGAATTTTAAAATTATTGGATCAATTTTCATTAATAATCACTATTAGAAGAAGAAATTAAAAAATTGAAAGTTGCCATTCGAAATGTTCGATAGGTTTTTTGTTTTTTTCAAGAAAAAGGATGAAGGAAACCACATAGTGACTGGCTAAATGACCCAAGTAATAAATTTAGATTTATTACCAAATCTTAAATTATATTAGTATAAATTCACACTATCTTGATGATGTTAGACAACTCATGGTTAAGAAAGAAACAAAATTATGTTGGGTTATATGTATAAATAGGTTTAAATAGATGAAAATGGAAACAAATGAATAAACAATAAATAAATAAATTTGATGTTTGAGTGAAGGTGGTGAAATTTACTTATGATATTCGAAGGTGAAGAGTTAACACCCCATTTTAAGATTAATGAAACTTGATATGCGATGGTTAGACAAGATTTGGGTTAGGCATTGAGAAATCATTTGAATTAAGGAATAATTTCTTATGAGAAGTTAAATGTGCACTATTTGTTATTATAAGACCATAGACATTGGCTTTGTGATTAAGTAAGATAACGAAAGAGACGTTTGACCACTATTGTTGTGTGTGTTCCTTTCAGGTGAGTAAATATTGATACTCTTAATTGTTTTCATTGTTTTAAACTATTCTTTTGTGAAATATTCTTGTTTCATATGCTCTGGTACATTGGGAATAGGCCTAATGAATTATTCTGTTAATCTTGACATTTATTTGTACTCTTTGAAATTTTAGAAATTTCTTTGTAAGAATGATTGTATTAAACGATTTACAAATTATATGATATTCTAAGAACTTTTACAATGATTATATTATATATAAATTTCCAAAAATTGAAATTTTTTTTATTTAGATATATTTAGATTATGTGTACCATTATGGAAAATATGGTTTTTCTTGGAAATATATCCAATACTAAACCTTGTAACTAATGATAGCAGATGTTAGTCATGGTGCACTATGATTTGTTCTGAACCCCAGCTAGTACGGGTGTTGCTAGCCCTGTGTGTGATAGTCATCACATATGGATTTGTTTTGGCTATTTGTGAGCCATATTCCTCGACTTTGATTGCTATTTGTATTATGAATCCTAACCTAGAGCTAATATTCATTATGAATTCTTAGCGGTTCTATAAGATGTTTTCCAATTCAATATTACCCATTTTAAAAATTATTTATGGATTTCAAATGCTTTTTAGTATGATATATCTAAATTTGCCTAATCTTTATAAATTATATTTATATGATTTATAATTTTCCTTTTGGAATAATTTCAACATAATTAAGTCTACTACATTTTGAATTGCAAAATGATATGGTTGTGAATAACTCCAATGGTTTGCCTATTCCTTCCTAGTATGGTTAGTGTTATTTACTTATTGAGTTTGGTTATTCATCCTTTTTCTTTGATTTTTTTAGAGAATTGTGTAGATTTTAGTTATCACTCCATGGATTTGAGATGACTGAAAGACTTATTGGTGACCCCTGACTTATTGGTGAGCCCTGGATTGTTCACAAAGGAAAAGAATCAATTTTATTTAGTTGTTAAACGTCTGGAAATATTTTCATTGTACTTTAGTAGCTCCATTGTCACAGGTAGATAGCTTTATTTTGAGTAGTCTTGAATTATTTGTATAATCTTGGTGATTGATTGGATATTATTCACGCCTTTCATTGTATCAGTATTTGGATCAATTAGTTTATCAAATTTGTTTGACTTATATAGACAAGGTTTACCTTATTGTCCGTGTCAGTCATACTCTGACATTTAGGATGTGATAGTTTTGAATGTATATGCTTCTCCTTTAAATGAACTGGAAATGATTTCTTCCATGTAATGATATTAATCTTAAAATTATAATTTAGTATAAATTCATGTCCTTATATATACATAAACTCTTACGAGCAAGTCAATGTATTAATTAAAAATTTGAAGTAAACTTAATTGTGTTCTCGATAATCTATGTTCTTATGCATAAGAAACCATATGAATCATATTCATGAAGAGTTCAAAGTTTTAACATCAATGACTAAACATATAGTTTAGCACTTTATTAATAACATGACATATAGTTTATATAAAATAGTTATGCCTATAATTGGACTACCTAATTAATTAATATTCACAAGAATGATATCACTTATATATCATTTGACATCAAGATTTGAGCTCAAATTTAAAATATTAAATTAAATTTGAATTAAGTCATCTTAATGTTTTTTCTAGTTTTATCTTTTAGCATTATATTTCTAATTTCATACATCAGTTTCATGAAGTTTTAAATAATAACTAATAAAAATTATTTTAATATATATAATAAGTATTAACAATCAAATTTTAATAATTTTAAAGTTTGAGTCTAAGATATAAACTATCGATTATTAAATATAAAATATATAAATATGGCCTATGAAATCAAGCAAAAAAATATTAAAATTTCACCAAAACAATAAACAATAATTCATTATAGTAAGAAAATATCATCCTTATTATTTTTTAGATATTTTAATATAATATAATTTAATAAGCTTTTACTAAAACACACAACATTAATACATGTTAAATGTATTAATTCAATACAACCATGAGTAAAAAAAATTAATGTAGTTAAGCATTACAATATAAAGACGACAATTATATATAAAAATTTGAATATATTAGTTGCTAGTAGTAAGATGCTTCAATGTTAGAAAACATTGAAGGGAGTTTGGAGGCTTAGGTTCAAATGTTATTGCAATTTTTAAAAAATGAAGAGAATAAAGATGACGGTTGTTAACTTGTTTAATTCCAAGTCAACTCATCAATTTAACTGAGTTTAGACAATTCAAGTACAAGTTTAAGTAAGTTAGGACTGACTTTGAATCTATAAATAAGTTGATATATTATCATCATCAATATTTGATGAGCAATCAAAGGGATTCACTATATATCATTTGGCCCTTCCTTCTTTTATTGCATCATAATTTAAGGATATATATGTTTTGTCTATCTTACCTTGAGCTCAGTCCCCTTAAATCTCAATCAAATCTTTCAACTTTTTGCTAGTAATTTGTTTAATTAATAGAATAATTAAGAGTACTTACTATCTCATCAAAACAAATCGATAAGTCCTAATAGGTTTTATTAATTTTGAAAAAATAAAAGATAATAAACAAATTAATAAAATAAGCCAGACAAAAGAATAATTTTTGAAAGCCTAACGGAAACATAATTAATTTGACATGAAACCATTGAAATAATTTTAATTTATATGTCTTGCCTTTTTCATACTTTGCAAATAATTAATATTATTTTTCCCAATATTCTACAACGATTTAAGTTTAAATTCTATGACATTTATCTTTCATTTTTGAGATTGTCTTGATGATGACAAAAATATATGAAAACCTAATTTTTTTAATGAAGCCCTAAATTTTTTTTTTAGCTTATTGGGCTTGTTCAAATATTTTGGCTTTATATTATTTTAAGGAGCTTGTTTTAGGCCTTTAAAATTCTAAAACAAAATGCGCCTTTAAAGAGTATTTTTTTTTCAGCCATTTGTTTTTTAAAAAGGATTTTTGGCCTTAGATTCTTAGAAAAATATATTTTTTTTTTGTGGGCTTTTTCTTTTCTTTTTTTTTTTGTAAGAAAAGTTGGGCCTTATTATTTTAACTGGGCATGTGGCCCATTTTAAAATAATATTTAAAGGTATAATTTATAAAATCCCTAATTAATGAACATTTAGACATGTTCAAAAATATAAATTGTGTATTTATATTTTACCCCAAATAAAAAGCAATTAATTTTTGGTAAAAAATTAATTTTTATATCCCAATAAATTTCAATCAAGTAATATGTGATTACTTGTCATTATGTTAATTAGTTTAACATTGTTTTTATTAAATTGTTTTGTCAATTTTCTTCCCATAGAAAATTTAGAAATATAATGTTAATTAGCTTAACATTATGTATATAATTTATTTATGTGTTAATTTGTTAACATGTAATACATTTATTTGTTAAAGCATTAATTGCATATTTTAAATGTGTTAATTAGTTTAACATGTGATAAATTAATTTGTTAAACATGTGCTAGTTTAACATAATATATTTACTAATAGGTTAATTAGTTTAACATGTTAGTTAACAAATATTAATTTGTTTAACATTTGAAAATCATGATTTACAATTTGTTTGTACCATGACTAGAACACTTTGTTGTGTTTTGATTTCATTGATTTACATCATGCATACAACCTTAGGACGATGATTAGCACTTTGTGCTCTTTTGACTTCAGGTTACGCATAGGTTAATTAGCTTAATCATATGATACTTAGTGTTATAATTTGTAAGCATGGTAAACATTAAATCTTGCATGTTATTTTTAATAATATGACCCTAATTCATGTCAATATTTCTTTTTATGTAAACAATGACTACAACTTCCAATAATATTCTTGCTGAGCTCAACAAGGGGTAGAAGCTAAATGATGACAATTGTGATATCTGGAGTATGAAAGTCTAGTATCTCTTAGAAGAACATGACCCAAAATAGGCGGGACAGTAAGGCTTATGACGTTTAAAGGAAAGAGAACTTCACTGCTCGCATTACGTTACTAAGCACTCTAGAAGAAAACATCCTAAGGGAGTTCAAGGACCACCAAAGCACTATGGGGCTTTGGAATGCTTTGAGAATGAGGTTTGGAACTATGTCCGTATCCAAATTGCATTATCTGATGATCAAATTTGACTTGTAAAAGAAATGCCCAGAACATTCGAAAAGAAAACATCTGAGACTAATGTCGAATATGATCGTTGAGCTAAAAGATGTTGGAAATGTCTTAACAAACAAGTAGCGAATCCAAGCCATCATTCACTTTTTTGCTTAGTTCGTGGGAACATATGAAGATTCATATCACTCACAATGACAAAATCACGACTCTGGAAGATGTCCAGAGGCACCTTGAACTCGAAGAAGAAAGGCTTAAATCAGCCAAGCTGATACTTAAATAGCACATAACAACTTTAGGTGGAAGACGTGATTCAAAAAGAAAAAGTTGGGGAAAGAACAAAGGACCAGCCTAACCTAAGCAAAAGCCAAAGACTAATCAGTAAAACAAAAAGAAGTAGTAAAAGGTGAACATGGCCAAAGTTAAGTGCTTGAATTGCCAGAAGAAAGGACATTATACGAATGATTACCATGAGCTTTCCATAAATGTAACCAATGTTGCTTATGCTGGTGAACTTTATGTTTCTAGCTCTATTATGCTTGCTAAATCTTGTTCTATGCAGATTGTAGACTCAGGAGCCACAAACCACATAGCGATGGACTGTGATGCCTTTGTTGACTTCCGACAAGTTCCCTACGGAGCATTCTGGATATATGTGGGCAATAACTGTAAGGTTGCTGTTAAAGGGATCGAAACATGCAAGTTAGTCCTGCATGGTGGATGAAACTTAATCTTACATGATGTCCTTTATGTGCCTTGAATTCGTCAAAATGTTATTTCAGTTTTGGTTTTACTTAGGCTAGGATAAGATTTATATTTCCATAACAATTGTGTTAAATTGAGTTATGACTCAGTTTTTTATGGTTTTGGCTATGTAACCAGAGGCTTTATTTCTATGGATTTTGATGACAAATCTTACATTGTTATGTTAGTTTTTCCATGTTTGTCTCTACGTATGATTATGATCATGATGTAAATATATGGCATCCTAGACTTGGTCATATTGGTTAACAAAGAATGTAATGATTAAAAAAAGAACATTTGCTTCCTGTCATTGAACGAGTAGATTTGTCTACTTGTGAATCTTGTCTAGCAGGAAAATTAGCTAAAAAACCCTTCGGTAGAGCAACTAGAGCCGATTTTCCATTACAGTTAGTTCATTCTGACATATATGGGCCTATAAATGTCAGGGCCAAGCACGAAGCGAATTACTTCATCATATTCATTGATGATTATACTCATTTCGATTATGTCTATTTGATTTCTCATAAGTCAAAAGCATTAAGCTACTTTAAAAACTATATGATCTTAGTTGAAAATCAATTAGATAAGAAAATTAAGGCTCTTTGAACCGATTAAGGTTGAGAATATTTATCTGCTTAATTTAATGAGTTATATGATGAGAAAAGGATAGTTCATCAGTTAACTATTCCAAGTACTCCACAACAAAATGGTGTTACGAAAAGAAGGAATAAAATGCTCTTTGAGATGGTTAGGTCTATGATAGCATAAGCTAATTCGCCAATCACATATTGGGGTGATGCATTAATGTCTGTAGCCTGCGTACTTAATTATGTGCTTACAAAATCAGTTGCAATCATTCCATATGAGTTATGGATTGTACAAAAGTCTGACCTAAGTGTTTTGAAACCTTAAAGATGTGTTGCCTATCCACATGATTCCTTTCACAAGTATGGCAAATTGGGCCCGAGAGGAAAGAAAAGTATCTTTATTAGATACTCAAAAACCTCAAAAGGTTATATGTTTATAGGTTAGCAAGACAGTGGGAGCATAACTAAATTTGAATCTAGAGATATCTCATTCTTAAAGAATGTATATCCTAAGAAGGGTGAGGTAGGTCAAGCTCTATCTTTATTTATGATAGAGGATCTGAATGCACTAGGACCACTTCATTCGAATGGGAGGATTATAATAGATGATGAATTAGTTTCTCATTAATAATATTCTTCATCATTATATGCAAATGAAAGTGTTCTTAAGCCAGTTGCTCCAAGTGGGAGTGACCAAATGGATTTCATTCCAAGTGGGAGTGAAACCATTATTCTAGATCAGAGTGAGAGTAATATTGATTCAAATGGGAATAATGAAGCAAGATTCAATGAATCACAACTAAAACATGGTTCACATAAAAAGACTCTTCGCTGATGATATAAGATTAAAGGTGGCAAGCTCTTTTCAATGCTCCTTCAAAATGAAGATGAGCCGAGAAATATGAAAAGGGCTCTATTATCCCTTTCTAAAGATAAATAAACTAAAGCTATGAAAGAGGAAATGAAGTATATAAGAGTCAACAATATTTGGGAATTTATTATTCTTCTAGAGGGATGCAAGGCTATTAGGAACAAGTAGGTTTTCAAAATCAAGAAAAGAGCTGATGGCATGATTGAAAAATTTAAGGCTTGATTAGTAGCAAAGGGGTATACACAGTAGGAAGGAATTGACTATGAGGAGACTTTTTCTCCTACTATACGATTTACCTCTATTCGCTTATTCTAGCTATATTGGCTTGTTTAGATCTTGAATTACATCATATGGATGTAAAGACTATATTTCTAAATAGAGAATTAAATGAAGAAATTTATATGGAACAACCTGAGAGTTTCAATAAAAAGGGCTAAGAAGAAAAGTTTGTAGACTTTTGAAATCTATCTATGGCCTTAAACAATCTTCAAGGCAGTGGTATATTTGTTTTTACAATACATTTATCTTTAGTGGTTTCACTGTGATGTGTGAAGACAATTGTGTATACGCCAAAAGATCTAAGGACAAGTATGTGATTATAACGTTATATGATTATGACATACTCATAGCTAGAAATGATATGGAGTTTACCAACAAGGTAAAGACTTGGTTGTCATCTTGCTTTAAGATGAAAGATATAGGTGAAGCTATATACATTCTTGGAGTTAAGATTTCAAGAAATTTTTCTATGAAAATCTTGTATCTCTCATAAGAGAATTACATCAAAAAGGTTTTGGAACATTTTAGTATGGAAAATTGTAACCCTGCTGACACTCCTATAAACACAATCCGAACCTTGAGTGCTAAAGTATGTCCTAAGACTGCTATGGAAAGAGAGCATATGGGCTAAACTTCATATAGGAATACAGTCAGTTGTCTAACGTATGTCATGATATGTACTAGATCTTATATCTGTAAAGCAGTTGGCTTGGTGAGTAGATATCAAACCGACCAAAGTCCTAAACATTAGGAAATTATAAAAAGGATCTTTAGATATCTGAAAGGGATTGCTGATTATGCACTCTGCTATCAAGGCGGTAAAGATTTACGATTGGTAAGATACACTAATGCTGATCATGGAGGGGACTTAGATGAGTGAAAGTTTACCTTAAGATACGTTTTCTTACTCAGTGATGGCGTCATATCATGGAGTAGTAAGAAACAATCTTATATATCTTTGTCCATGACAGAGGCAGAGTTCATGGCCCTTTCTTTAGCAACTCAAGAGGCTATTTAGTTGAAATGGCTCTTGGATCAATTGTTGTGCAATGCAGAAAACATTGAACTAGTGTTAATGTACTATGACAGTGAGGCTGCAATCGCATATACTAAAGATCCAAAGTATCATTGCAAAACCAAACACATAGATATCAAGTATCACTATGTGAAGGACATGGTTGCACACAAGATTGTGAACGTAAAGTATGTATCTATGCATGAGATGCTGGTAAATTCGCTGACCAAGCCTATTTCTAGATATGTGTTTATGAGACATGTTAGGTCTTTAGGATTGCATTGAATTTAACGTACTTCATTTTTATTTTTAATATTTTCCCATTATTCATAGATAGAGATATTTTGATGTTTTTTATAATCAATAAAGTTTGATTTCCATGCTTACATATCTTTGTTTTAATGTTGCATACATTTTTATTTATTGTTAAGTATGTCGGGTAGACAAAAGGGCTCAACCGGAGACCCATGAAATTTTGCACAGTTTAAGAGAAGTTTCAAATTTTGGAGCCACAGCTTGAAATTAAACACTGTAACTAAGAAAGAGAGGCGATGAAATTCATCTTACAAGTGAATGTCGGAAGAAATTTCAAGAAAAATACATTAATTCGGGCCTCATTTGGATTAAAATTCATGTGGGAGAGTAACAAATATCTAGGGCTTTTCTGGCCAAATTGGACACCAGAGATGGGCTAGCGTGATGTTAAAGGTGGCGAAGGGCAATGAGTGAAATAATAATATACTTTCAAAGGTGCCAAAGGAGATTCAAACCTAGGTTCTTCACGAGACATGGGAAAGTTTAAACTTCATGTGCCAATCTCAATCTCAAGCTTTATAATCATGTATAAATATCTTAATCTCAATCTCAAGCTTTATAATCGTGTATAAATATCTTAGTCTCCTCTAACTATCTTTGAAATTTATTCTTTAAGAATTTTTTAATTTTTTAATTCATACTCCATATATTTTCTCTTCCTTTCTTAGTTATATTAAGCTAAATTTTGTTCCACTCAAACTTAACTATAAAGTAGGTAAATTAAGGAGTGTTACCAAAATTATATTGGATTTCAAAAGAAAATTAAAATTACATAATCTTTTATATGAAGTGATCAATCCCAAACTAAGGGTATAGTCTTATCCTTTCCAAAATGGCTAGTTAAACCTCCAGCATGCAATTTCCACACTAGAAAATCCTTAATGGATGTACAAGTAATGTATAACTTAGACCTACAAAAAAGATAACCATCATTAATGATTAAATTAACATGACCATGACAGGTACCCTCACTCACTTCCTAAAAAAGGTGCCAAAGTTTGGACAAGAAGCATACTCATCTCTTAACCTATCAAATGCTATAATGTTAACACTCATAGAGTACAGGACATTGATCATATAACTTTGGACATCAATTACTTTATTCTCTACCCAAGAATGATGTTTTGCAACAAAGATGAACCCTTGACAAAATTCTATCCAAGTTGCATGTCTAGCATTAAGAGCTTTTGGGATTGGAGGAACTTAAAGGCTTGATGGTAAGAGAACAAAACAAATTCATTAGGGAGAAAGTAAAAGTTCCCATGCTCAAAGGGCTCTAACAATTGCATAAAACTCCTTGTCATTTTGCCTTATTGAAATCTTTTCACTAAAACATGGCCACTATATGGTTTTTGAAACTAACAATACCTATTCCTACCCCTGATGCATCCCAAGTAACCTTACAAGATTTGGCAATGTTTGTTAAGGCTAGGATAAGGGCCTTAGAATGTTTTTTCTTAATGGACTTAAAGGCTTGCGAGGTTGCAAGGGTCTAATAAATTTGTCCCTTTTTAAGAAGTATGTTAAAGTAATCATTATGGTACTAAATTCCTTAATGAGACACCTATAAATAAAAGCTAAACCATGAAAATTACACACTTTAGTAATGGACTTAGGCTAAGACCAATCCCTTATGGTCTTGTCCTTTTCATGAAAATTACACACTTTAGGAAGCTAAACCCTACTTAGAAATGATAAACCCAAGGAATATGACCTGGTTCTTAAGGACAAAACACTTGGGCAAATTAACATAAGGTTTTTCCATATTGAAGGGTGAGAAGAACCTAGTGAAGGTGGACTAAGTGCTCTTTCCTAGGCTTATTATATACCAATATGTCATTGAAGTACATGACCAAGAATTTTTTAAAAAAAGATCTAAAATTGTGGGTTATGACTCTTATAATAGCGCTAGGAGCATTTTATAGGCCAAAAGGCATTAGTAGCCACTAATATATCCTATCTTGAGTCTTAAATGTGATTTTTCCTTCATCTTAAAGTCTCAACTTAATTTAATGGTAGCCTCTATGAAGATTAAATTTTAGAGAACTAACAAAACCCAGCTACTAAGTCCTATATATCTTCAAGCCTATAGATAGGGAACTTAAATTTGATAGTGATTTTGTTTATTGCTTAACTATTCATACACATTCTTCAAGTTCCATCCTTTTTGGGATATAGGAGGGGGAACATAACACAAAGATTGTGGCTATGCTAGATATATCCTTTTTCTAGTAATCCCTAGACTTGTCTATTTAGCTCTTCCCTATCTTTTGGGTTCATTTTATAATGTGGGAGGTTGGGTAGTTAAGCCACTACAATTAGGTCAATAGCACATTCAATATCTCAAATAGGTACAAGATCTAAAAGGTGAACATTATGGGTAATGTCTTGGAATTCTCCTAAAAGTTAGGATACTTTACTAGGTAAATGCTCACTAATAATTAAATTAATTCTAGTAGGAACCTTAAGAACTAGGACAAATATCACATTGACCTTTTGACTTTCCTTCTCAAATAGCTTATGGGTTGAAGGGTGAAGGTTTTAGCTTCTAATCCTTTGATTCTTAAGTTTTGTAGTGGTTATGGGCTCAGGTTTAGGTTTAGCAAGCCATAATAAAAAATTTTCCCCTCATGGCATTCTTCTTTCTATAATTATAACATTATTATCATAAAGCCATGGTTTCCCTAGTAAAATATGGGCCATATCCATAGGATGGACATCATAAAGAACTTCTTCTTTGTAGTTATGAAGCTTAAGTGGTACACAACATTGTTAGGTAATGAGTAAGGAAGTTTAATCTACCTAAGCTACATGAAAAGGTGTAGGGTATGACTTTAGTTTAAGGCGAAGTCTATTTATCCCTATGGTGAAGACCACATTTCGTGCATTACCCTGTCATTGACAAATTTGCACAGCTTACCTCAAACACTTCACAAAAGTATGAAAAGTACTTGAGGGACAAATAAAATACACCTCATCACATTAACATGTCTTAATCATTGGTTAGAGTTATTACAATAACCTTATCCCTAATATCAGATAGACGCACAATAGGATCAACCATTATGTCCACACTGTCTTGGTCATTTGAATCATTAAGTTAATACTCAAGGATCAAAATGCATTGTGGGCACCTAGATGAAATATGGCCTTTAGATTGGCAACAAAAACATTCAAGGGTGGAGCCACTAACACATGAGTCGGAATCAATGGATTCACTACCTTTTGTGATATTACTCTTAGTAACTAGAGGGGATGGGAATATAAGGTTAGCTCAAGGTTGAGGTATTCCTAGTAAGGATTTCAAGAAATCAAAGAAAAAGGATTAATAAACTTACTAAAAAGAACCTTCAAGTATAACTGTTAATCAAATTTCTTGAAAAGAGGAAAAATTATCATACTTTGAGTGATTTCAAAACCAAAAAGTAGTAAATATCCCTTAAAACATGTCTCAATAGTTGTAGGAGTTGTGTAGGATTAATCATAATGAGAAAACGGGTGAAAAAGTGGCTAAAATCACAAACAAGAAGCGTGTAGGGTTTGTAAAGCCCACACATACAGCCTCTCGTCGGCATACAAAGGTGCGTGAGGCAGTAGTTGGTGGTCAGACCATTGGGTCTGGTGGTTTACAGCTACTACGTCAATTGTTGGTGGTGGTTTAGTGATTAGGTGCTTTAATATGGGTGTTTTTGGACAGATAAAGGTGGGTATATGTTTTTCAACAAGTTTTTGGCAAAGATGCACAACAAGAATGAAGAAGGTTCAAGATCTAATACTGAATTGATGTAGGACAATTTGAGAGAGAGATGGGGAAGAGTGGAGAAGTAAGAGGTGAAAAAAAGGGAGGGAGAAAACTAGGTCAAACAATACTTTTATTCAATCAATAATAATCTGCGAACTACAAAATACCTAGGGCTATATATAGAGAGCCCGGTAGTAAAATATGATAATGAAAATATAAAATCCTAACAAATATATAAGCATATCCTAACAAAATATCTAAATTCAAAATTATTTAAATAGATAATCGTAAAATATCTAAATTCAAAATAATTCAAATTCTTAAATTTATTCTAACTAACTAAATCTTAAAATATCTAAGCCTTTCCTTAATAATTGAAAATGACCTAACAAAATCTAAGTTCCTTGCACCTAATATATGTCTTTAGTTTCCCATCACCTAAGGATCCCTTAGTCCTCACAGACCCGATGCCAAGATTGACTTGCACCATGATGTTTAGATCTAATTAGACTTGTTGAAGCACGAAGCTATAAGATGTAATAGAGACTATGTGCTATTCTTTTGTTATAGTTGTTTGTAAGGATGGTTAGTTTGTTGTATTAAGACTTAT
The DNA here is from genome assembly GCA_037074485.1 of Delonix regia. Classification (NCBI taxonomy): domain Eukaryota; kingdom Viridiplantae; phylum Streptophyta; class Magnoliopsida; order Fabales; family Fabaceae; genus Delonix; species Delonix regia. The sequence continues at coordinate 14,811,896 of CM073459.1, forward strand.
GCTCTAACTTGCCTACCAAGAAAGGCTTAGAATGTTTATCTTTTGTTTTATATCAGGAAGACCAAAAACTATCCAAAGAGGATATGCTAAATTGATTTGAATATATGATGTGTTTGTTTCTTGTTTAGCCGTGAAAGTTCTTGTATTTACTAGGTATTTTTAGGATCTTAGGTTTATTAGACATACAAATAATCATAATAAATCATTTCTTTTGACCTTATCTTATATCCTATCTATCAATCAGTCAAATCACGGGCATTAAAAGCTTAGTAATAAGGAAATCAATCGGAATCAGGCCAGTCCTTATGGGATCAACATACTATTCATGACTTTATAACTTGTTGATCGGTACACTTATATGTGTTGCACTGAGTTGTTAACATGTCTGCTATACACAAAACTCTATTTTGGCTCCTTTTAACACATGTTTGATTTCAAGTCATAATGTTTCATTTAATGTCATATTATAGTGACTTTCTAGACAACAGAATGATCACGATGACATATACAACTTTGTGTGAGGTTGCTATTCGCTAATTTCGATGTTTATGAACCAATGAATGGAAAAGGCTAAATTAATTATCCAAAAGAGTTAAAAATAAATTAATTTTCTAAAAAAATAGTTGTCGGGCAAAATAAAGACTAACTCTATCAAAAAAAAATAGTGCTTGTTGTTCGGTTTTTTGTTACAAACATAAACTTAATGATAAGTACCCATTCAATATAATGTTTTATATCATATTTTGGGTTCTTATCACATTTTTATTGGGCCTAATTGCATTAATTGTGATAGATTTTGTTCAAGAGTGATTGCATAAAAATAAAGATTAAAAAGGAGTCAAATTGTCATGATTTTTGTGATTACTCTTTAATTATACAATTTTGGAATGAATGGTATTATATTGGCATGTTTTGCATTGTAGGCTATTTTAGATAAATTGGAAAAAAAGAAAAAAGAATTCAGTGTAAAAAGAAATTCGTTAACCTAAGTCCCAAAAAACTAAGATCCAAGAACCCATAAACCTAAGATCTAAGACCTATTGACCTTCCACTTAGTAACACGAAGACTTCGCTCATTTCTTCCCCAAAAATATCAGCATTTTATCTCACTAATTATTCCCAATTTTCAATGTCATTTCTCACACAATACTCTCATAACATCCATGTCACATTTCTCTAACTCCTTCATCTCTTTCTCCCCAATTTCTCTCATCTTCTTCAACTCCTCTTATCTACGCTTATACCTATCTATTTTCTTCATTTTTACCTATTTTCTCCATCTATTTTCGGTCTCATCCATCTTATTTCTTCTTCCATCTTCATCCTCCACCTCTTTCCCCATGTTGAAGTGATGTAAGTTTTCACATCCCTTATGTTCGGCAAGAGTCTTGGCTTCTTAGATATGAGAATTATGGCTTGAGTTCCTATGCTAAAAAATGGGAGTTAAACATCTTAGTACTATTTTTAAATTGTGAATTTGGTTTCCTAGCTCTAGGATTATCTTTAGACAATCGTGGGATTTAAATTTTAGTTACTTATCTATGTGTATTGAACAATTATGATTTAGAATGGTTGCTGTAACTTGATGATTGTATATATAGAAATTTCCTTTGCAATGTTATGAGATAGTATTTTTAGTCATGTTTATGATTAAATGATATAATATCGTATGCTTCTATTTGACTTTCTCAATTGAGCATTCTTGAAGGGAGGAAAAAGATATTTTTGCCTAATTTCAATCACATATTAACTTGTTTCTTAATAGTATGAGTGGTTGCCAGCTATATTAGTAAGATTAATCACTGAGTAAGAGCATTAGATTCATGTTAACTTAAGTTTTTCCTTAAGACTTAATGAAGAACTAACTCCCATATTAATTGAGACAAGAATAGCTAACATTCCATTTCCAAGATCATTCATCTCATATATTCAAATTCACTTTCATTTATCAATTTAAGAAAAAAAATAAAAAATAGTAGCTTAGGTTCATTTTAGTTGCATACAAGTTTATATGTACGTTCAAAAAAGAGATTTTTTAAAAGTTGTTAATTTTAGTTTGTTAATTTAATATGAATTGCTAGACTGCAACAGCAGTTAGGAATTTGAATTAGTCAGGCCCAAACTTAACAACTTGGGCAAATTAATGCATTGAGGAAAGTATATGATGAAAGATTGGAACGGGCAGAGAGGGAAAACAGGAGCGGACTTCCTGCGTATGAAATATATGTAAGAGAGAGAGAGAGTACTTATGAACTGATTATGCTAAAACCAGAAAATGTGATTTGACTTTTAAATCCAGCGGCTAAATAAGTCTTCAACTTTTAAACAAAGTGGCTACTATCATTTGTAGTAGCCGTTTACTTACATACATTAATTGTCTTTTTGTATTTTACATTGAAATTGTCAATTTATTAACCTCCTAATAATTGATAACTTATATTCAAAATTCAGAATTTAAATTAGAATTTATAATTATTAATAAATTAATTCATGATATTATTAATTGATTAAATTATCTGAATTTGAGTTAGTCAATTATGGGTGTCCAATTTCTCAACAATTATTATATTAGTTAAGTAAAAGTATTAATCAATATTCCCAAAACAGAAGAATATTATATATGAGGAAGAAATATTGATATTTCAACTAGAATAATGTTAGCTTATTACTTTTTTTTTTCTGATTTATTTATAGCAGAAACTTTGTTAGTAATGACGAAGAAATGGTTAATGATTTGACATTCAAATCAAGACGCCAAGGAGTTTCTGACTTCTAAATCTAGAGGCAACTATATATTACGGCATTTCATCATCTACTAAAATTCAATGATATAAGTGACATTAGTGTAAGCATTAATTTATAATTCAACCATCAGAGAACTCCATGTCATATGTGTAAATCAAGGGGCTGCTTAAAACGTTTAATCAAATAAAAGGATAGTGAACACCAGTTTCTTTTTTTAACATCTTATAATTGAGTTTTTTTGATAATTTTGTTATACTCGTTAAATTCTTATTTACGAGGGCTATGATGTGATAGTGATGCTATTCTCTCCTTCACGTTTCAAACATGGTTTCAACGTCAACGGCGAGGCCTCTCGCTAAAATACTAATAACGAAATATATAAAAAAAAAAAATTTTAAAAATCATTTAAGATTTAAAAAAAGGTAAAGAAATAATGTTGAAAGTAGATAAATAAAAAATTTCTCCAAAGATTAATAAAAAGTTAAACAGTTTGAGATTCAGATCAAAATTGATACATTATTAAATGGAATTGTAGTCATATAGCCAAAGGTAAAAATCAATTTCAAGCGCTATAGATTGATATTTATTAGAATTGCTATAATTATATTTCGTTTCATTGACTTTTCAAACTAAAATTTGGAAATATTTTGACCATTTACGTTTGAATTTAGTCTTATTGTAATCTTTTACAAATTAAAAAGTTGTCAATATATACTATTTATTGATGGACAAAAGTATAAAGTTAGTCTTCTACTTTTGAATTTTGTAGTAATTTAGTCCCTCATAAATTAACCGTGACAAATTAGTTTTTTACAAATTTAAATTTATACAAATCATTCAATCACAAATTTAAATTTGTATAAAATTAACCATTCTATTTGGATTAATGAGAGACTGATTTTACATAAAATAAAATTTTTAAATGACTAATTTATTATAATTTTATAAAAAATTGTTACAAAATATAAAGTGAGAAACTAATTTTGATACTCTTCTCGTTTATTGATGACTTGGTTGCTTTTCTCGTTTACTGATGACTTGGGTTTAATGTCTCCTTAATAGGTCAAATTCAATGTATATGCGCTTTATAATTGATAACTCTATTGTAGTGTTTTTTGAACAGAAATTATTGTAAAATTATTTGCAATTGTTGGATCAAAGTTTTAAAATATTTATAACAATTACATTAAAATCTTTAAAGTTATCAATTTTGATTCCAAGGATTATATGTGATTTTCAGGGTATATTTGATTTTATGTTTAACTCGTGTCACCTAGACATTGCGAAAAATGTGGATCACCAGATGTGGCTGAAGTGGGGAAATAATAAATGACTACATTCTCAACTTTTTATATAATGAGTTTTTATATTTCGTATTAAGAATGCCTTAAAGTACGTAAATTCCTCATTAAAGAAAAAAATAATAAAATTATTAATTTTTGTAAATTCTTCGTAGTCAACAAAAAAAATTATTAATTTATTAAATTAATTAGCTATCTCTAATTTTGAAATATAAAAATGTTTTAGAATGAACAAGAAAATTAATAAATTATTTTCTGAAATTTGAGAATTTTTTGAAGTAGACAAGAAAAATAATGAATAAATTAATTATCTCTTAAATTGAGAATTTTTGAATTATGATAATGTTTTAAAGTAAATGAGAAAATAAATGAATTATTTTATGAAAATTGAGAATATTTTGGATTGAACTAGAAAAATAATGAATTAATTAACCATATCTTAAATTAAGAACTTTTGAATTCTGAGAATATTTTGGAATGAACGAGAAAATTAAATAATCATTTTTCAAAGTCTGAAAATTTTTAAAAGTAAACAAGAAAAATAATAAATTAATTAATTGCCTCTTAAATTGAGAATTCTTTGAAATTTGAACATTTTTTTAAGTCAATCAAACTATATTAAATTAATTAATTAATTATCTCTTAAATTTTTCAATAATGAATTATAAATATAACTTGATGTGGTCCAATATTAAAATATGAGATATGATTAAATAGTTTATAATGGTGATATCTCAATACTTTTAATGTCGTCAGTTCTCTTTTACCAATTTCACACGGCTAATTTTATAGATTTTTTTAGATTTATTTTGTTTTCTCTATAGCACAATATATTACTAATACTTTCTTTATTCACTTGGCGGAAATTATATTATTTTATTAATACAAACATGCATGACCCAAGCAACCAAAGAAAATGCGTTAATTTTATTTCTTTTGTTTTCTCGTTTTCGGACAGAAACGAACAGTTTTTTTTTTTTTTTTTACCGTAAAAACTTGACATTATCTCATTGAATTTATTTTGTCAAGAATCTACCTTAATCTCACAACAATTTCTTTAACGCAAATACAAAGAGTCAAAGAAGTAATCTTTATAAAGTTTGTCATTATTGTCATTATGTAGATTAAGTTCCTTTTGTAACTTTTCGTTAATATTTATTTTTTGATACTATCGTGCATATACCCCGTTGTCAACGATAAAGAATTTTTTGTTACTATTTATTTGTATTTCTAGTTTTTATATTATTTTGCTTAAAATAATTTAGTCTAGTAGTTTGTTAATTTAATCACCAAAGGATTTGTGACATTGAACCAATTATTGGGATATTTAATACGCTAAAACTTTAGCTGTCAATTTTATTTACTCACATATGTTTCTTTATTTTTTATTTTTTAAGTTTAAGTTATCTTATTAATTTTATTTGATTAAGAGTTTTGTCAACCTGTGACCCAATTATGATGGGCTGTATTTAATAGAGGACGTGCCCCAAGAATAACCCACCCACACCCTTTTTAATTAATGAAAGTTAATTTTTATAATTAAAAATTATATATATTAGACATAAAATTATTCACAAAGAAATTTCATAATATAACTATTTATCTTTTAACATAAAAAAATTTAATAAAAAATTCTAAAATAATTAAAATAATCAAAATACTCAAATTTTTAATCAAAATAAAATTTTTATAGAGTTATCTATTTAAAATCTTTTTGCATAGAATTATTAACTACAAATTTATATTATTTAATTACGGAAAGATAATATGATTTTTCTCTCTCAAGAGTGAGAAATATTATTACCACGCATAATTATTTGCATGGTTTGATTAAGTATTAATCTATACCTATTTTGTATATATCTATAATTAGGGTTAGTAAATATAAAAAATGCAAATAAAAGCAAAAGAAGAAAAGGGTTTGACTGCAATGTAATTGAACTTGAAAATAAAAAAATTCTGCTCGATCCAACTATTAAGCTCTGGACAATGTTTATAATAAAATCGTATTCTAAAATCCATATACTGATTCAGAAGAATTAATAACAATTATATATCGTCTTCACATTAATGAATTTGTATAAATTACAAATACAATTTAAAAAAATGTAAAACAAATCACAAGCACAATGAAGCAATTTATTAGAAGCATGCTAGTTAATTAAGTGATTTTTCCCGTCACTATTGCGCTGGGAAAATTTTGGCAAACTAAAATAAAATAATTATAGTAATTTCTCCAAGTTTGAAAAACTAAAAAGAGAACTTATAAACCAGAGGTGAACGGCACCCTTGTTGCTGGCAACCATGAGCTGCCGCCAATGAAATTTGCAACGGTGAATTTTGAAGCTTCAGAAGCACTGCTGATGACATGATAGCCTGACCACTTAACTCGATTTGCCGTTGATGAACCTGGACCTGTATTCATATACTCACCATAATACAAAGTGTTTAGGGCAAAGTTACCACTCCATTCCAACCAACCAGCCTGGTTGATCAAACTATCTAGGTAAGTCTTCATAAAGACTGTGCGAGAATATTGTTGCCATGGCCTTCCAAGATAGGTTTTCACAGAGTTTTGAACTGGTTTCAGATCTGAGGCAGCTGTGACTCTAGAATTGTGAATGGAAATACCAGTGTTTTGGTTTGGATCTGTTCGACCTTGAGCAGTGATTGTGTTCACTTTGTTTGGAGGGTTCCTTGCGAAAAGGTTACAATTTTGGAAAACTACTGCTGCGTTACCAAAGATAAAGTCCACAGTGCCATAAATGTCACATTCCCTGTAGAACTGTCTCTCAGAGTGCACGTACAGTGTGTCTTGGTAACCTTCAAAGCTACACCTATAGAAAACTGATAAATCTGAACCAGAACGCAGTGCAACAGCTTGGTGGTTTGATGCTCCAGCAGTGTTTCTAAATGTGATGCCTTGAGCAATAAATCCATCGCCAACAACAGCTGCAAAAATTCATAACGAGCTAAGTTCTCAATTGTTCAGTTATGTTTTTCATTTTAATCATTTGGTAGGGCTTAAAATTAAGTTGAAACAAGAGACTCTAGAAACAAATTTGACTTACCTACTGTGGCTGAACGGAAGGTTGTGGTGCCTCCTCCAACACTTTTACTACCGGTGATTATAGTCTTTCCGATACCATCTCCCACCAACATGATATTGTTTGCCTTTATCTGAACCTGTTCATTGTAAACTCCAGCCTTCACGTATATCACGTATCTCCAACTGCTACTCTTTGGTGCAGCATTTATAGCTGCAGTCAAGGTTGTGTATTTGCCAGAACCATCTTTAGCCACGACAACGTTAGCCCGAGAAGCTGGAGAAGACGTCTGCAACAGCTTCCTGTCTCCAGGCTTAACCCATGTAGGGAACCCATCCTTATAACTTGGTTCTTCATATTGAACCTTGTTTAGAGCCAAAGTGTTGCTCAGCAACTTAGTAACGTTGTTGGACATCATGGGCAAGACATAGTCTTGAACCCCAAGCTCGTAGAACCCAGCCCGGCAAGTCTCAAGGTTGGTGAGAGCTGTGCTGAGCCATGTCTGAGCATCAGTTTGGGAGCACTTGGTGTTGGGGTCAATGGTTCTGTTGAGTCTGAGGATGGCGTGCTCATAAAGCTCAATGCAGTCAGCCCATGCAGCCTTCTCGCGTGGGTTGCGACACCTGGGGCCAAGTGAGAAAGTGTTTGCATGGCCAATCAATGCTCGCTCTTGGGCCAGTTGTAGAGAAAGCTTTAGGAAATCGGCCTTGTGTTTGACGGTTTTGAGCATATGAGTTGGGTTATTGCTCAAAAAGTACTCACATGGTTGAGGATTAGGGGTCTGACTGCACCAAGATTTAATGTCATTCTGAGAATAACTAGTAACGTGAGAGGTATATAAGATAGGAACGAATATGAGTGTTGCTAGTAAGCAAAAAGCTGCCATGGTTACGTGTTTTTGTTCTATGGCTTGAAGACAATTTTGGAAAAGAGAAGGGACGGTGATGAATATATTGATAAGAGAAGGGGCTTGAGCTGAGTTCGATTGTGTACGAATGGTTTCTCATGTCCACATATGGTTGGCCATTTATAGAAGAGGCGAAAAGGTGGTTGTTGGAATTACAAGCTTTAATACTTTTCTAAGTCTTTTTCGTTTTTGCTTTTGCATGCATGCACTATCATATAATATTGTTCTAATCGAACTCAAAATAGTTTGTAATGTTATCCAAAATGGTCAAAATTAAAAGAGTTGCTTTCTTCTATTTCACTTTCAACACCTTGTCTGTTGACCTGACGTGCATAAAATCTATATGCAAGCAGCCAAAGAATACGCGCTATGTAATTGGTTTGTCATGTTCAATTTTTGGAGTCTAATTATGTTTGATTCCTTTTTCAACGAAGAAATTGGCACACAGGTTCGGAGATGTTGAAACTTAAAAGTATACTGGATCAATAAATAAATAAATAAAACTTAATTTGAATACACGGGACTAATTGTATTTAATTCCGTTGTTTTAAAGATTGGCCAACAGGTTTAATTAATTAATTTATTTTGATTTATTATTGCTTATTGATTTCTTTAATTTTGTCTATTTAAATTTTTTCAAAAAGTTTTAGTGATACAATGCAAACCATGAATTTCCATATCATATATGTCATTATCGAAAAAATAAATTCAACGCATATGATGTCAAGTTGATAAAGTATTCGTCGCTGTCCAACGTGTTTGAATGATGGGGGCATCTGTTAAAAATACAAACTTAATTGGTCAAATAAAGAAATTGTTAAACCTATTTAAAATCTTTTTGTATTAACTACCAATTATTTTATTTTGATTATAATCAATATGATTTTTCTCTCTCAACAGTGTACCGTAATTATTTGCTACGTCCTTTTAATTTTATACTATCAAATTATTATTATTATTATTATAAAACTCGTCAAATTCTTATATAGTTACGAAAACTCATCAACGGTGGTTGATATTGATAATTTTGGATAAATTTGAATTTCATGAGATAAAATATAAGAATGCACTGTTTATATTGATTCGGTGTATATGTATTTTAAAAACACGAATTGTTAGAAGTGTTCATTGTAAATTTGAAGGTAATTAATTAAGATAGAAAGCACGAATACTCAATCCTTAGGGATGAGTAATTTTTTTAGTTGCATATAATATATTAATTATATAAGTATATATTTTAATAATTATTCATTAATCGAAATAAATTTTTATAAGTTTATCTTATGAATTTATATTATGAGTTTATTTCTTTTATATAAATTTGCTTAAGTTTATTAGATTGTCTAAACTTACAAGTTTATTAATCTTACTATACTTGACAATTGATATGTACGCATAGATAAGGTTAATTAATTTAAACCTGCACGTTTATAACGTGCGTAGATAATAATAATTTATAAGTTCTGTCAAACAAGCAGACAAACACTTGGGTGTCAAACTAATATTCCATTTCCAAATAGCTAACTGTGTGTAGGCCACTTCTTCTGCTTAATGCTTTTTCTCAGACATCAATTTTGATTGGAAAATGAACATCTGTAAGTCATATACCATTTAAGTTGGGCTACATACATGAATTTTTTGTTTGTAATTGCTCCATCTATAATTATGGGATACAGTTTATCTTTTACGTGTAATTGACATTTTCACTTCAATCGATTTTTTTGGTCAAGGGTAGTTGAAATTTAATGAGATCTCTAGTATAAGGAACTCAATATACTTAATAGGATTTTGAGATAACTATTGCAATTAGATATACAAGAGAACTCAAGATATCAAACTCATCTATTTTAAGGTAAATTATTTTTGTGAGAATTTTATAATTATAAATTTATTTTCATTACACAAAAATATATAATTAACTTTATTTAAAATATGACCAAAATACATTTAAGAATAATATTGTTGTTCTCAGATAAAAATATAATTTCTTAAAAACTTTTTGGCCTTTTATTTTAATGTCTCCAATTTTATATTGGAAACATAATATTAGAATTTACAAAAATTATATCTTTGTATTAGTAAACTACATATTTCATGTTTCTATACTATAGATAATCAATATACAGATATTTTAAAAAATAAATATAATTATAATTTATCTTTTGTTTGAAGAGATATCAATGTAACGTATTCCTTATTTAAAAATTGAATGCAGAATATAAAAAAAAAAAATAGTAGCATAATTTAAATATCCAGAAAGTATTTTACATTTCATTTATAAAAAATTGAAGAGAATGATATATTTCGTAATGGAGTCATCATTATAAAGTATTTATATGTTTGGTAGTGTAATATTCGTATTTAAATAATTACTTCTTTAAAATATGATTTAATTATATAGATTATATTTTATCAATATAATGAGACGATCTTTTCTGAAAATTAATTCATATACTGATTAAAATATTTTAAATATAACATTAACTGTCTTTTAAAAATAAATTATTATAAATAATTTTTATATTATTTACTTTTATACAAGTAATAAAAATAAATTATTGTAGAATATATACAGTGATTGCTCTGTATCAGTGACTAAAAAATATATATAAAAAAAAATGTTACATAACGTTATCAAAATTAACTAGTATATATATACATTTTCAAAAAATAATGCAAGCATACTTTTATATTTTTTATAATTATTTAATTTTATTGAATGGTTTATAATTTTACTAAATTTTTTTGCCAATATATTTTACTAAATTAAAACGTGGTTTCCATGTCCAGATGTGGCTGAAGTCGCAAAATGGTGGACCTGCACTACATGCTTTAATCACATGGGAATTAAATGATCTTATCAAAAAATTGAAAAAGATGCCTTTTTGCATTTCTTTGACTTTCAAGACCATTTCTTTACGGACTAATTGTATTTCTTTCCTCTGTTTTAAAGATTGGCCCATAGGTTTCACTAATTTGTTTAATTTTATATTTTTATTTAATATAGCTATTTGATTTATTTCATTTTGCTTCACTAATTATGTCTATTTAATTGTTTTTAAAATTTAGTGATACAATACAAAATATATTTCCATTAAGATATGTTATTAATAAAATTAATTAATTATTGTCCCATCTACCTAATCTTCCTTATTGATTCGGTTTAATAATTTGAGAAATAATACTAATTTAATCTGCCCTGCAATGACTAAATTGTTTCAAGCAAAATTGGAAAAAAAAGAAAAAGAAAAAATTAAAAGCACAACGATAACTACATATGTATTGACAAAGAGAGAGAGAGCGCTATACATGTAAATATTAAAAATAAAAACGACAAACTAATTTTTTAAGACTGAAAAAAAAAGAAAAATTCTTTATTATTGTTAAAATTTAGAAAAAATTATATTTTTGGTCATTATAGTTTTACTTCATTTTTAATTTGGTTATAGTTTGAAAAAGTTATAACTAAATCCTTAGAGTATAAATAAATTTTAATTTAGACCATGTTATCATTTTTTTTATCAATATTTTGTCATACATATGATTTTATTTTACTTTATTATCCATCTATATATATCTAATATTAGCATAAATATTCATACATATTTAGTGTGTTAAAATAATATTTCGTTAATTATATCAGAAAAATTTGACAAAATATTAACATAATTCTAACAATAGGGACTAAATTAAGACTTGTAGATTGCAAAGATTTAATTAAAAATATTTAAATTATAAGGATCACATAGAAAGTGAATAAAATTATTTGGTTGAAAGTAGAATTTTGGCTAAAATTTATAAGGCTTAATGATGGCTGTGGGTGTATGCACGATAATCTGGAGAAAATTGTGACGAAAAGTTACAAAAGTAACTGAATCTTCATAATGGCAAACTTTACAAGAATTACTTCTTTGACTATCTGTAATTCCGTTAAGGAATTGCGGTGTGACATTGACATTGTTGACGAAGTAACTTCAATGCATATGATGTCAAGTTTCAACAAGCCCATAGAGGACTATTCATCTTATTAATTAGAGTTAAACATAGACTAAGACCATTCAATAAGGAATCAGACACTGTGGTTGAGGCCCCCATATTTTTTTTCCACGGTAAGAATTATGGAGAATAAATTTCTTTTCCAGACATTTTAAGAATGCACTTCTTATATTGATTCCGTGTACTTTAAAAAATTAAATTTTTATAAATGTAAACTGTATGTTCGAAAATAATTAATTAAGATAAGCACGCATAATTAATCCATTTCCGTCGTTTATAGATGATGAAGATTCCTGCAGCCAAATATGAATGTAAAGATGAGAAAACAGTTAGTGTCCATGGGAGAGTTTGACTCTATTCTCCTGTGCAGTACGTAGGGAACTTATTGAAGTTCAACTCATCAACCACTAAAATTGATGCATTTATTCATTATATTTATGTAAAAATGTTTTAATCACATATATATGTTATATTCAATAGGCATGCTCTTTCCAACTAGATTTGGATTAGCTTATAATAAATAAATGAATAAAGAAGCAAAAACAAACATAGCTTGGAAAATGCAAAACAGTCGTGCCACCCCTTGACTATTACAACCACCACCTCGCACCAGCATCCCCTATCAGTGGTAGAGCAAGGATTCCGGGATAGCTGGGGCGGAAAATTTGTTAATTTTTTAATATTTTATTTTGAAAAATTGTAATTGATTATTATATTCTATTTTATTTGTTATTGAATTGATCCGCCGTGAGCCAATTGGAACCCAAACTTATTTAAAAATCACAACTAACTGGCATTTCATAAAAGCTAAAGAGACAAAGTCTTACATAACCTTAGCATTCAACACCCTCCGTGTCTGAAGAGAAAGTCCTACATAACGGCCCTAAGAAACAAAAATAAGCTCAAATGAATGAAAATAGAAAGAAAAATAAAATTAATAAGTAAAAAGACCGATGTGGTAGTTAGACTTAATCATAACTTAATTAGTTTACATGACCCTTAAAAAGTAAAGTATGAAGAAAAAAAAAGCCTAATTAAAAAAACATGTGTCATAAAATATGTTAGATTTGAACTTTTTTTAAAATTTAGCTCGAGTCAAAAAAGTTTAAATCAATTTTTTAATAAGAAAAAATTTATTATTTAAATAAAAACTTAATGTAACGTAAAATCTTGGTAAATACATAAAAACTAATACCTTTTATTCAAAAGATTTATGTCAATATAATAATTTATTTGTAATTACAACTTTCTTATTTTTAAGTAATTATAATAATTAACTATATTATTTATTTTAAGTCTTAAAATAGCAAATAGACTTTATTATAACTTTAAAAAGTTTACTTGGTCTAATAGGACCTGCCTATAAATTTTGGATAGAAGTCCAATAAAAACCTAATTTTTAAAAGCCTAATCCAATGGTTAGGTCCAATAGTGGTGATTAGTGTGTGTTGGCGCAAACAAATATCATTATCTCAGGTATAATTACAATGACCCAAAACTTGTTTGAATTAAGCAAAAGATTAACTAATATCAGAAATAGCGCTATTAGGACGTTTGAGGAATATAAAGTAAGGTGCCAAAGATTAGATATTTGATACATTAAAAAAAATGTACCACCTAATAAATAATATAAAAAAAGTATATAATTGATCAAAATTGTGAGGATACATTCATTATTCCAATTACAATATTCAAAAATGAGTCTCAGTAAAATATAAACTATGTAAACCAAACACATAAATTCTTTTCAAAATTTATTATTAAAATGTAGATAAAATATTAACTAATATACATACACACACATACACAACATTCAACTATTTGAGAAAATTTACTTGCTTAAAAAACGAAGACATTAGATGTGAAAAAAAAAAATCATGAAATAGTGAACCAAAAATTAATAAATTATGATAAATGAGAAAGGTGCAAAACTCAGACAATAAATTAAACGAAATTAATGTGGATAGTGATATCGAGTCTTGAAGCCTCTAAGCATATATCTATGATTGACTAAAGACTAAACAGTAAAGGATAGGGGATTAAAATAAATATAAAATAGAAATAGAGAGAGCAGAGCGGCATTGGCTGAATTAAAATTAAATGAAGGAACATGAAAAAAAAAACTCTAAAAGAACGAGGTGCAGAGCATAAAAACACATTAGAAAAAGTAAAAAGAATGAAAGTTGAATTTTTTTTTATTTAAAATTCATCATTAAATATTTTGTATGTAATATGAGGGGTTAAATAACAAATTTATATTCTAAATATAGGGGCCAAAACTTAAATTACACAAGCATTAATATATATATATATATATATATATATGAATATATGAATTTGTTTGGAGGAGTCATGGCACACGCCTGCTTCCCCTTGCCTCTACCAATGAATGCTATGGCTTTGTTTTCTTCCTTTTTTATTTTCCAATTCTTAGATTTTAGTTAGTTTTTAATAGACTTTTCAGTTTGTTCAGTGTTTTTTATTTAAAGCCCATTTTTCTATTATTATTTTATTCTCCTAAGTCATTATTTCATTTTCTAATTTTATTTTTTAGTTTTCAATTATCTTTTTCTTGTTTTCATTTATTTTAATTTTTAGATGTGAATTCACACCGACATATTTGAATAGTAAGATATGGCCCAAACTCTAATGATGACAACCTTTTCCAGTCAGGTCTTATGCCACAATCCATTCTATCAGGGCATTCTCAAAGGTAAATGTCTATGAAACACAAAGTGCGCTCCAAAGAAGTAAGAAGCCATACATGCCATACATAATAAAGATTAATCAGAAGTTCTAAACAAATAATATAGGATAACAAAACTCATCTCGCCTTGTGCTTTAACGGGGTCAAAAGAAATGACTACAACCAAGCAAAACCTGAAGAAAATTGATTATAAATATGTGAAACGATAGTAGAGGGAGGACCCTTTACTTCATGTCACGGAGTAACCAACTCATCACACTCAATATCCAAATTTGATCAAGCAAATTTTGAACTTGATAACTTATACTCAAGTTTATGAATAACAGAAAAGCAAAAGCTGAATCAATTCAAAGTTACACATCAACATAGAATTCCAGTGAGGAGAAGGGAATTAAGTTAAAATAGGAATTGAACAAATGATCATTAAGCCCTACGAATTCATGATCAGTTGAAGAGAGCAATAAAATTCAAAAGCAAAAAATGTCACAAACAGAAACAAGCAGAATATGTAGAAGGCTATGCCCACAATCAAGAAAACAGAGAAGTTTATCAACTATTGAGAGGTGATTCTAAGGAGGCAATGCTCACAATAAGAGAAGTCATTCTCAGGGAACTCTCTTTCAGGACACATATAACTGCAATCAAAGGCCAAGGGAATGCAAACTACTAAATTTAGGGGTCCATGACAAAGTGTTGGACATGCATGCTTTTAAGGCTAAAGGATCTGTTCTCCCTGTATCTTTCATGTTCAAATGTATTGTCTTGTATGATCCAAGTGGCAGAGAACAATAAAAGATGGAAGGGTGTGAAATTAATCAGGCTGCTACTCTCATTTTCCATGTAATATATGTAGATAATAACATTTTAATTTTTGAAGGTCTTACAAAAGCCAGCAACTAGGTTAAGAATATCCTTAAAATGTACAATAACCTTTCAAGACAAGAAATGAATAAGGGTAAAATCCTTAATGGTCATTAGTCCAAACACACCCCATATTAGGCTGGGGAAATACCTCAGGACTTGGGTTGACACAGAAAGAAATGAAAACGTCATCTACGATGATCATATTGAGAAATATGACTCCATACATCAATCAACAATGCATGATGATGTTTATCTGAGGCAGGGAGGCATGGATGCATATTTTAACATTATTCTATACATAAAAATGTAGATTATCTCTTGCATGCCTATTTCTGTTACCAGGAACTAGGAGTTAATCTTCAAAAAGATTGAGGATGAATTTTATATGTAATTATATTATAGTCCAATGTCATGATTGCAATGAACTTTATAGCAAACAAAGTGTGAAATTACGAAGCGAGTTGGTGTCTCAGACACAAGCAATAATAAATTCAACAGAAAAGCTTTAGAACAATAATAAATTAGAATCATATGTGTGCGTTTATGTGTGTGTGTGTGTGTGTGTGTGTGTGTGTGTGTATAAACGAAACATTAATGAACCCAAGCCACACAGTAGCTTTAGTAGTTGACCTTAAAATATTGGTTAACTTACAAGAGCAAAGCATTGTTGATTTATTTTGGTGCAAGGACACAAAACAATGACTAGAAGTAATAATTCAACATGCTAAATAAATAATGATCTATAGACTAGGGGTAAAAGGAACATTGGTGGCCGGCAACCATGAATTTCCAGCTATGAAGCTTGCGACACTGAATTTTGAGGCCTCAGTAGCACTAGAAATAAGGTGATAGCCAGGCCATGTAACACGATTTGCAGTGGATGAACCTGCACCAGTGTTCCTGTACTCTCCATGGTACAATGTGTTTAAGGCAAAATTACAGCTCCATTCCAACCAACCAGCTGGATCAATCAAACTATCCAGAAAAGTCTTCATGAAAACTGTTCGAGAATATTGTTGCCAAGGCCTTCCAAGATAGGTTTTCACAGAGCTCTGAACTGCTTGTAAATCTGAGGCAGCAGTGACCTTGCAATTGTGAATGGAAATTCCAGTGTTTTGGTTCGGATCAGTTCGACCTTGGACAGTGATCGTGTTGACTTTGTTGGGAGGATTTCTCGCACTGAGGTTGCAATTCTGGAAAACTACAGCAGCATTGCCAAAGATAAAATCAACTGTGCCATAAACGTCACATTCTCTATAAAATTGTCTCCCAGCGAACACATACAATGTGTCTTGGAAGCCTTCAAAACCACATCTGTAAAACACTGACAAGTCTGACCCCGAACGCAATGCTACAGCTTGATGGTTGGATGCACCAGCAGTATTCCCGAATGTGATATCTTGAGCAATAAATCCATCGCCTACAACAGCTGCAAAAATTCACAACTAGCGACGTAAATTCTCCATCTTCTCATCTTACACATATTAAGGAATTCGTAAGAGCAAAAATTATCCACAAACATGAAATGGAGAGAATGCTTCTACATACCAACGGTTGCAGAACGGAAGGTAGTGATGCCCCCTCCAACACTGTTGCTACCCGTAATTATAGTCTTTCCAATACCGTCTCCCACCAACATGATATTATTCGAATTTATCTCAACTTGTTCATTGTATATTCCTGCCTTCACGTGTATAACATACCTCCCGCTACTACTCTTTGGTGCCGCATTTATGGCAGCACTCACTGTTGTGTAGTGGCCTGATCCATCTTTAGCCACCATGGCATTAGCCTGAGAAGATGGTGAAGAAATCTGCAATAGCTTCCTGTCACCCGGCTTGATCCATGTGGGGAACCCATCTTTTTAACTCGGTTCTTGATATGGAACCTTGTTCAAAGCCAAAGTATTGCTTAACAACTTGGTGACATTGTTGGACATCAAGGGCAACAAGTAGTCTTCAACCCCAAGCTCATAAAATCCAAGTTTACATGCCTCAAGATTTGTCAGAGCCGAGCTAAGCCACGTTTGTGTATCAGTTCGGGTGCATTTGGTGTTGGAATCTAACGTTTTGTTGAGTTTGTGGATGGTGTGCTCATACAACTCTAGGCAATCAGCCCACGCAGCTTTTTCCCTTGGATTTCGACACTTAGAGCCAAGTGAAAGGGTGTTTGCATGGCCTATTAGAGCTTGCTCTTGAGCAAGTTGAAGAGAAAGTTGGAAGAAATCAGCTTTGCTGTTGATGGGTTTGTGTTGGTGAGTAGGGTTATTACTCAAGAAATACTCACATGGTTGAGGATTAGGAGTTTGGCTGCACCACTGTTTGATGTCATTTAAATCATAGCCAGAAACAATAGAGGCAAACAAGAATGCAACAGTAAGAAATGAAAAGAGAAAGTTGAACAAAGCTGCCATAGTACTAGGCTTGTTTTTCTCCTATGCCTCTGGGCAACTATTCAATATGAGGTTTGATAAATGTTTGGATGACAACTGGGTGCCCAGCAAGCTTGCTTTATATAGAGGATGCTGGGAGGTGGTGGTTGTAATAGTCAAGGGGTGGCAAGACTGTTTTGCATTTTCCAAGTTATGTTTGTTTTTGCTTCTGCATTCATTTATTGTAAGCTAATCCAAATCTAATTGGAAATAGCATGCCTGTTGAATATAACATGTGATTATAACATTTTTGTATAAATATAATGAATGAATGCATTAATTTTAGTGCTCGATGAGTTGAACTTCAATTAGTTTCCCTACATACTGCACAAGAGAATAGAGTCAAAAAACTCTCCCATGGAGACTAACTGTTTTGTTTTCTGAGATATCCTTCATTTTCCAAACAAAACTGACGTCTTAAAAAAAGCATTAAGCAGAACATGTGGCCTTATTCGCCGTTGGAAATGGAATATTAGTTTGACACCCTAGTTTGTGTGTGCTTGTTTGAAAGAACTTCAATTATATTGAGCATTCACTAATGGATATATTTTATGTGGAAGCAAAGCAAAAGAAAAACTCTCAGACGCATGGAAATTTTGATGGAAGATTGAATGGAAGCGTATAAAAATTAGAAACTATTATTTTCTATGGCACTTCAATATCTTCGCACATTATAAATGTGTAGGTCTAAGTTAAGCTTATCTTCACGTATCAATTGTCACTTACAACCCTAAGAATTGATTATAAAAATTTATTTTCCAAAATACACCGAATCAATATAAGTGCATTCTTAAATTTTCTGCAAAAAGAATGGTCTTAATCTGTGTTTAACACTCAAAGTTATGCGTGCCTTTGGTTTGTGTAACATATGGGCTCCAAAGTCGAAACATCACATCATATGCATTAAAGTTATTTTACACGACAATTCCTTAACGGAATTACAAATAGTCAAAGAAGTAATCCTTATAAATTAGTATTATCTTTCCAATTACTAAACCAAATCAATAAAGATGATTGGGTAGATGGGGCAATAATTAATTAAACTTTATTAATGAAATAATATGGAAATTAGTAGTTTGCAATATTGTATCTCTAAATTTTGAGATCAAGTATACAGACAAAATTAATCTGGCAAAAATTAAAGAAAAATAGCAACAATAATAAATAAAGATAAATAAATTAGTGAAACCTGTGGGCTAATCTTTAATACAAAGGAATAAAATACATTTAGTCCGTATAAAGCAAAAATGCACATTAGGTCAGCGGAGATGATATTGCAAGTCAACGAAATGCAAAATAATAAAATAATTTTATAACAAAATAATAACATGGAAATAAAAATGTTTTAAAATGTAATTTTAATAAGATATTTTTAATAAAATATTAATATTACTTTTGGAAGTATTTTAGTTTCTTTTTACCAAAAAAATTCAGATTTTTTTAAATTTAAAAAGAAATGTACAATTTTAACGATTAATATATATATATATATATATATCTCTTTCTCTCTCTCTCTCTCTCTCTCTCTCTAAAGAATTGTGCAAATCAATTAAATTTGAGTGACTACATGCAACAAAATATTTTAACATTGACCACTTGTTAATCGAAATTTTAATCAAATAATTTACATTAAAAACATTGCTAAATCTAAAGGTTAGCAATTTCACAATAAATAATTCTCTGGGAATACGAAAATCTGAATCCTCATGCGCTGAAGATCCAATGTTTGATTTCATAATGACGGAGTGACTCCAGTTAACCATAATACCACATATATGCTATAGAATTAGCGGTCCGTTTGATTGTTAGAAACAAAATGGAAGTAGCATGAATGAAAATGAGAATGAGAATGAAAGTGAAAATAAGAATGGAATGTAATGGAAATGATCATTACTACGTTTAGTTCTCTAAACATTGGAATGTAATGGAATTAGCCGTGATTAGCGTGACGAAAAAAAAAATTGTAACAATTTGCTTCAATACAATTAATCAAGAGCTGAGTTAAGTCAAGTTTTCTAAGATTAAAGACTTGATTCGATTTTAGACCAGATTTTTAAAAAGATACCCGAGATTCAGTCCAATTTTGACTCCAAAAGTGACAGGATCATATCCATATTTTATATTTTAATTTTTTCATTTTATAAAAAAATTATTTTTAAAGACAAATTTTAAAACAAATATATAAAATTTTAAGATTTGAAATGAATAAAAAAAATAAACTAAAAAATTATGATTTGAAATGAAAAGTAATTAAAATTTGAAAAAAATTAATGTTTTAAACACTTATTATAAATTAAAGTTATTGCAAATAAAATAAAAATAATAACTGAGCCAAGCTTGGTTGGATCTTGTGTGAACTTGGCACTTGTTTAGCTTGGCTCAACCTAATAAAGTTTATATTTTTTTATTTTGACTTTTTAACAACCTTCTTACAAAGTATAAAATTTATTATAAATTTCAGTTAAAATTTATTACGAAACAAGAATTATGAAAATACATTAAAATATTTAAAACATAATGGGATAATTATAGGTAATAAAAGTCGGTATATTCATTTGTTCATTCATCCATATTGATAATTTAACAAAATTAGAAGAAGGGATATTAGTTCTATATTTATATCTATGTCAGTATCTATCAAAACTAGACCTAATATTAAGGACATATTCAGGACTTGAAAAGCTAGTAAGATTCTTACACTCTTGTGACACGAACATAAGTGTTATGGTGCGTAAGGCCAGATCACATATTACAATGACGATCTTATTAACAAGCACTTCTCAATTGGTGGGACAAATATCCATTTCGCTTGGACTTTAAGAGATATTTGGTAATTGGCCATCTAAAAATAAGTCATTAAATGAATGGTGAGAAATGTTTTCTCAATAACATGAAAAAACATATATAATACTCAAAATATCCATGGAATATAATATGATTATAAATTATGATCTTTATAAAATATTTGTGGATATGAGATATCATAACATACAAATATGCATTTGCAAATATATGGCAAACAGAAGTAGATAATGTCTTTAACCATTAGGCCTTGGAAAGTTATATATAGGTTATTCGAGTCTCACGAAGCCTAACATATGACTGTCATACCCAAGCGATCGAGTCTCACAAACCCTAACGTATGACACCTGACCAATAGGCATGACTCCACCTTTAGCTGAAACGTCCCTCAACGGGTACCCAAGACAAAGTCAGATAATATAATCTTTATCTTAAAATGTCTCTTAACCCATCATATGGTCAAAATTGTATTAGTTTGAGAGAGAACTATCAAGATTTCTTTTGTAATCCTTTGAACACTAATATTTTTATAACGGTTAGGAATCCCTCTAGCATCAATTAAATTCAAGATGTTCCCAGCAATGATACATTTTTGTCCTCTCCTAAATTCATAAGACCATTAAGGTGGCACAACCTGCCATTGATCTTAGAATTCAAGTTATGCCCTAAGAAATGTAATAACACCATTTTTTCTATTATTATTTAGGCGGTATAACTTGGCATAAATATAATTCCTTGCTAAGTAACTCATAAGGTTTACAATATATATTAAGGCAGCATAACAAGCCATTATCAAATATTCATAATATATATTAAGGCTATATAGCCAACCATTATCAAATAAGATTCCAAACTATCAATAGGTATATAGTGTATAGGAATAGTTTAATCTTGAGGAATAATTTTCTTCTAAAACAACCATATTATCTCCCAATCATATAAAGTTAAAATACACAATAACATGGGCAATTATAGTACATGAATAAAAAATTATTTATATAAAGATACGTAATGCACACATAAATCTACACATTAAAATTGTTAGCCAAAAGTTGTTATGTCTTACATAATATTTTCTTAGATATTTCAAAATATCTATCTATCCTCATTCTTCTCTAATTCTAACCTTCTTAGACCTTGAATGAGCTCATGGAAGATCATGGTGACAAAATTTCAATATAAGTGACCCTAAGCCAAAAGAGATTACCATGAAGACCATTCAAGAAGAAGAAGGAAAAGAGAAGAAGAGAAACTAGAATGTGATAAATCATATTACTTGGATACACTCTCCTTTCTTGTAATTCTCCTAAAATTGCTTCCTTCCTTGTTGCTTTCTTCCTTCTTGATCTAAATGTGGAGTGGAGAGGTGAGAGTGAGAGAAATGAGCATGGGGAAGAATATAAGGAATGGTATGAAGAAAATGGATATAGTGTAAGGTATTTAAAGAGAATCCAATGGCTAAGATTTAAGTATATATTTTTTATCCAACGACTGTGATTCAATCTCAAATTATAAATATTTAAGATATAATTGTGGTGTGGGCCCTATAAATATCCAATATTTTATTATGGTATGGGTCCCACGGATATCTAATATTTTATTGTAGTGTGGGTCCCACAGGTTATGGTAATGCCACATGTCCCTCCTTATGAATTTACCATTTTACCCTTGACATTTTTTTAAATGACTATTTTGTTCCTGACCTTGTAAATTTACCATTTTGCCCTTAGCATTTTTCAAAAATAACCATTTTGCCCCTATGCCTTAAAACTAAGCTATATGTTATTTTCTTTAAATGATTCAACTTACATATTTATTCTTGTTTAATTCTTTTTTATTTCCTCTAAATAATTTAGCTTATATTAAAAATCATTTAATTAGGAATGTTACATTTCTCCCTCACTAAAGAAAAATTTTGTCCTCAAAATTTGTAAATTCTTGCCTTAATTAAATAGTTTTGGATATCTTTGTCTCATATCCTCCTATTTCTCTCATGTGGCTTCTTCAAAAGTCAATCCTTCCCATGCCACTTTCACTAAGGGGATTGTCTTATTCCTTAGTTGTTTTTTATCAGTCCCTCATATTAATGTAGGTCTTACCGGATATGTTAGATTTTTTTAGAGTTGCACTATTTCTTTTTCTAAAATATGTGAAGGGTTAGGAATGTGCTTTTGTAGTTGAGATACATGAAAGACATCATGCAGATTGGATAAGTGTGGTGATAAGGCTAACTGATAAGCAATTAGTCTTACTCTTTACAAAACCTAATATAGGCCAAGATATCTCAGGTGTAATTCCATAGTTATAATAGCTCGGACAATGCCAGTAGTAGGAGTTACTTTAAGGAAAATATGATCTCTTTCTTTAAATTCTAGTTGTTTTATTTTTAAATCAGCAGAACTCTATTGCTTATTCAGAGCTACAAGTAGCTTTTCCCTAATCTTTTTAATTTGTTTTGAGGTTTCTTGCACTAAATCAGGTCCTAATAAAGTTTTCTCTCCAACCTCATACTAGCATAATGGTGACCCACATTTTCTTCCATACAATGCTTCATATGGTGTCATTCTTATACTAGCACAATAACTATTATTATATGCAAACTCTACTAATGGTAAATATTTATCCTAATTTCCCTTTTGTTCTAATATATAGGCTCTAAGTATATCTTCCAAGGCTTGAATGGTCCTTTTAGTTTGGCCATCTATTTGGGAATGATAAGCAATACTTAGGAGTAATCTTGTCCTAAAAGCTTTCGAAAAGGATCCCCAAAACCTAAAAGTAAACCTAAGATCTCTATCAGAAATAATACTAGTTAGTACTCTATGTAACTTAACTATTTCTTTTATATACAATTGAGAAATGTGTTGATTTAGTTAGTTTATCTACAATTACCCAAATAGCATCATATCCCAATGCAATTCTAGGTAATCCAGTTACAAAATCTGTAGATATGTTTTCTCATTTCCATTCATGGATTTCTGAAGGCCATAATAACCCAATGGTCTTTGGTGTTCTATTTTAACTTTTTGGCACACTAAACAATTAGATACAAATTTAGCTATATCCTTTTTCATTCCTAGTCACTAGTATAATTTCATTAGATCATGTTGCAGCTTTGGGGATCTTGGATGAATGGTGTATTTACTTTTGTGATCTTCTAGAATTTTCCTTTTAAGTTCTTCATTTGCAAGAACACACCATCGTTCTTGAACTTTTTAGATTCCATTTAGTGTTTTAGAAAATCTTATTTGTCCAATTTTATTTTGTAAGGTTTGATCTAATTTTTGAGCTTCCTTAAGTTAGTTTATGAATTCACTTGAGATTTGAAGCCTATTTAATCTAAATCCTCCAATGGTTTTGGTGAAAGAAATTTCTAAATTGCTAGTTTCGTCTATTAATTTCATTTCATTACCTTAAGAGTCAAAATGTGTAAGGATTTCCTACTCAAAGCATCAGCCACAACATTTGCCTTTCCTAGATGGTATTTAAGTTTAAAATCATAATCTTTTAATAACTCTATCCATCTTCTTTGTCTTATGTTAAACTCCTTCTGATCAAATATATACTTTAGACTTTTATGGTCACTATAAATATCAAAAGTGGCACCATATAGATAATGTCTCAAAATCTTTGAGGTAAAAACTATGGCTGTGAGTTCTAAATCATGTGTAGGATAAATTTCTTCATATGATCTCAACTGTCTTGATGCATAAGCTACCACTTTTTTATCCGGCATCAACACACATCCTAATCTTTTCTTGGAAGCATCACTATAAATTTCAAAATGTCCTAAAGGATCAGGTATGGTTAATACAAGGGTATTAATCAGTATTTCTTTTAAGGTTTGGAAGCTCCTTTCACACTCTTGGGTCTATACAAATGGGATCCCTTTTCTAGTTAACTTAGTCAAAGGTGAGGCAATTTGAGAAAATCCTTGAATGAATCTACGATAATGTCTGGCTAGTCCAAGGAAGCTCCTAATTTCTGTGACTGTTATGGTATTTCCTAAGGACTGCCTTAACCTTGCTAGGATCCACAAATACTCCTTCTTTAGAAATCACGTGACCTAGGAATTTAACCTCTGGTAACCAAAATTCACATTTTTTCAATTTGGTATATACTTGTTTATCCTTCAAAGCTTGTAAGACTATACTTAAATGTTTAACATGTTGATCCTTATTCCTAGAATAAATTAAAATATCATTAATGAAAACTATAACAAATTAATCTTAATAAGGTCAAAAAATCCTATTCATACAATCCATGAAAATTGCTGGAGTATTGGTAATCTAAATGACATAACTATAAACTCATAATGGTCATATCTAGTTCTAAAAGCAGTTTTAGGAATATCATAGTCCTTGACTATAATTTGGTGGTAACCTGACCTTAAATCAATCTTTGAAAATATAGTAGCTCACCTAAGTTGGTATATAAGAACATCAATACTAGGGAGAGGATATTTATTCTTAATTGTTACCTTATTGAGTTGCCTATAGTCTATACACAATTTAAGACTACCATCCTTTTTAGGAACAAACAGTACAGGTACACCCTAAGGTGATGCATTAGGTCTAATGGATTTCTTTTCCAATAGCTCATTTATTTTCTTTTTCAATTCTTGTAATTTTAAAGGTGACATCCTATATGGAGCTATGAAGATAGGTACAGTTCCTGGTATTAGATCTATGGAGAATTTTTTTCCCTTTCTAGGGGTAGGCCTAAAATTTCTACAGAAAAAACCTCAGGAAATTCATTTACTATAAGGATTTTAGCTACTTCTAGCTCAGTAGCAGTAGAGTTTAGAAAGATAGATTCAATTTCCCTAAAATTTTCCTCCTTAACTAATAGATTGGCTTTTGATAACGAGGGTAGATTTAGAAAAGATATGGACGTAGTTTGACAATTCAAGACAATGTTACTTGCTGACATCCAATCCATTCCAAGAATAACATGAAGGTCAATCATGGGTAGACGAATAAGGTTCACAACAGAAGTGTGTTCTCCTATTTGAATGGGACAATTTATGCAAGCATGAAAAGTTTTAACTTTCTCGATAAGAGTGAGAACAGAAAGATTATAAGGTAAAGTTGATACTGGTAATTGTAAAGTTTTAACCAAATCAAGAGATATGAATGAATGTATAGCTCTAGAATCAAACAATACCGGTAATTCAATATTATTTATAATGCATGTACTTGCCTTTGGTGTTGTGGCCTAGGGTTTGGAATAGCCTTAAGATTCTTCCCCTTCCATTATGGGCATTCTCTGGCAAAATGTCATGTTTGGCCACATTTATAACAAACAATTGGCCCTTGGGAGCATGGCTTGCTCTGAAATTGTCTTCCACATTTTCTACAAACTTGGTTTGCCAAATTTTTAGGGTTATAGAGCTTTTTCCTATTTTTATCATTTCTTTAGAATGGGTGAAAATCCCTCTTCCTTTTCCATATATTTGATCATATCCTTTCAGGCTTAACTTCCTTTAGGTTTTTAGCCACTGCCTTATAGTGGTTAACTAACTTAGGATAATTTCATATTGCTAATGGTGTGATGACCTTTTTCATTTCAATATTAAGCCTAGACTCTAGTTTTCTGCATTCCTAGGCTTTATCTTGGTTGTATCATAGGTAGGAGGAGAATTTTGATAATTCCTTGAGTTTGGCCAAACACTGTTCAAAAGTCATGTTCCCTTGTACTAATCTTAAGTATTCAATTTCTTTTTCATTTCTTATTTCCTCAGGAAAATATTTTTCAAGAAATACTTCCTTGAAAATATTCTAAGATATTAGGGTTCCATAACTTTCAAATAGTCATCTACTCTCATTCCACCAATGTTTAGCATCCTTTGATAATTTGTAGATAGCGAAAGTGACTTTTTGTTCACCAATAATTCTTAAAACATTGAAAGTTTTCTCTATCTCTCTTATCCAAGCTTTAGCCCTTTCAGGATGATATTCCCCACTAGAGGAGGATGGATTTTCTTTCATAAATTCAAACCAACCATTTAGATGTTTTATTTCTCTCTTTTGTCCTTCGTTGTTATGATTTTGTAGGTATTGCAAGATTTAGTCCTTAGATATTTTAAAATATCTATCTATCCTCATTCTTTTCTAATTCTACCTTTCTTGGACCTTGAATTAGCTCATGGAAGATCATGGTGACAAAATTTCAATATAAGTGACCCTAGGCCAAAAGGGATTACCATGAAGACCATTTAAGAAGAAGAAGGAAAAGAGAAGAAGAGAAACTAAAATATGTTAAATCATGTTACTTGGATACACTTTCCTTTCTTGTAATTCTCTTAAAATTGCTTCCTTCCTTCTTGCTTTCTTCCTTCTTGATCTAAGTGTGGAGTGGAGTGGTGAGAGTGAGTGAAATGGGTATAGGGAAGAATGTAAGGAATGGTATGAAGAAAAAAGGTAAGGTGTAAGGTATTTAAAGAGAATTCAACGGCTAAGATTTAACTATATATTTTTTATCTAATTGTTATGATTCAATCTTAAATTATAATTATAGTGTGAGCTCCATGGATATCTAATATTTTATTATGGTGTGGTCCCATAGATGTCTAATATTTTATTATAGTATGGGCCTCATAGATTAAGGTAATGCCACATGTCCCTTCTTTTGAATTTACCATTTTACCCTTGACATTTTTTAAAATGACTATTTTGCCCCTGGCCTTGTAAATTTACCATTTTGCCCATAGCATTTTTCAAAATGACTGTTTTGCCCATATGTCCTAAAACTAAGCTATATATTGTTTTTTTTAAATGATTCGACTGCGTATATTTATTCTTGTTTAATTCGTTCTGAATTCCACTAAATAATTTAACTTATATTAAAAATTATTTAATTAGGGATGTTACAGACTTGGCCTAACCTATTCCGATATGACAAGATTGAATTGAGCCAACCAAGTCACTAAACATTCCTTAATAAAATTGACCTATGACGATAATTTTTGATATCGTCAAATGCCTCCTAGAATTTCAATAGAAGTTGTAATGTTGCCTATCAAGTGCTTGAAATGAAGGATAAACATGGATAATGAGACGTGTAATTAAACATGGTAGTCCACATTCAAACGAAATCGTTCTATATACATAGTATAATAGATAGTGAGACGTGGATCACAGAGAAGGGAGGAAATGGAAGAACTGACATATATAGGAGAAGCAAATCATGCAAAGGTATATTTAGTGGAAGCATACAAAAGCGCAGAAGAGAAATAAGCAAAAGAAGTAAGAAGGGATTAAAGAGCAGCGGTGCACAGCCAGAATGCGCCTTGGGATTGTAGGAGTGTAGCAGAAGTGCATAAGAGCGAGAATTAGGAGCACAAGTATCAAAAGTTTGGCCAGAATCTCCGTCCCAAATGTCTATGCAAATACTCATTCCCATCCTTAGCCTTATGCCTTGGTCCTTCCTTCCTGTACCTGTTTCCTTCTCTGCAATGATGAGGCAAAGCAAAAATCACACTACATTTATACATATATACATATATTTTATATATATATATATATATATATATATATATATATATATGTTCCATTTTATTCCTAACCTTATGAACTGCTCTACAATTCATAGCAACTCTAACCCCTCGCCCCCCTGGTGGGCATTTTATTTCTTTTCGTCTGTGTCTAGGTCAATTCCTTGAAAATAAATTTTTTAAAAAAATTTCGCTATCCTTGTTATCACAAACGATGTGAATGGGTAAGGAAAAAGAGTAAAAATTTGGTCTTTCATACAAAATACTTTTTAAATACAGTTTTTTATGAAAATTTCTTCTCACTTTAAGTAGCTTGATCTCTTACATATAAGGTATTTTAATTTTGTCTCTCATAAATAAAATCATTATTAATGATTATTGTCCTTCCTTTTTTAAAAAAAAAATTAACAGATTTTTTAGGACATTTTTATATCAATTTTATATCTACGGGAAGCAATTGTAGAAGGAACCAAATTGAGAAATATCTTATTTATCTATGAGGGACCAAATTCAAAAAATAATCTGTGTTGGACTACTTAAGAAATAATCTATATATATGAGAAACTAAAATAAGATCTAAAAAGGTCATATTTAAGCATCATAAATATAATATATCTATTATGAAAGATTGTAAATTTTACAACTATTTTAATTGATCTTGATATATTTTATTTGTTGTATGCTTGAACATTACTTCTGGAGTTAGAGTATTCAAAGTAAATAAAATTAAGTTTTAGGAATAATTTTAAAATTTTAAAGTATTTTGTGATAAGTTTTTTTAAAGTTATGGTCAAGTGTAATTTTTCCAAAAAAAAAAAAACAAGGGACTTGCATCCGGATATTATGTGGTATTAAACAAGTGAGTGGCTCAATATTCTTTTATGCTAATTTAATATTTCGCCTAAAAAAGAACCCTAAACCCATTATCACGGTCCCTCTATTTAAATGCCATTCCACAGGCACACAAAGCAAACAACCCATTTTAAAAGAAAAAAGAAAAAATCTTGTCAATAATAGCGCATTCCATAAAATGTTCTCAAACAAATAATATATGTATATATATATATATATATATATATATATATAATTATATTATAGAAATATATTGATCTCTTCTACTTTTTGTATTTTAAATGTTCTCAAATAAAATTCTAATATATAAAATAACTATATTTATTATGGTAATTAAAATTAATAAAAAAAATCTCCTTCATTGTTAATCCAAATTTGGGCATCTCTTTACAAAAATAAATAAATATTTAATTAAATTTGGCAAGTTCAAATGAAAAAATTTAAATTTTCTAAAATAAAAAATTTATAATGTAAAAATCAAAAGAGAAGAGGGAGTAGGTGAAAAATGAAAAAAATGGATTTCATATGCGCTTATATACTCTTTGTATACTTTAGATGTACATTTCAAAAAATCATAATTATTACACTAAATATTTAATTTCAATTTTAAAAATATATTATATGCTGATATACTATATATAGATGTTAAACTGTAATATGACATCTAAACTATTTAAAATTTAATTTTTTTTAAAAATTATTCGTTCTCAGCACAATTGATACCATTATAAAAAGTTGCTTTTATGTTTTGCAATTCTCTAAAATTATGTCTTTTGTGTTATTGTGAATCATTAATATAGTGTCTGAATATTATTAACCAATTTAGTATCTAAATAATTCCACAAAAGTATGAAGAAAAATCAAAAAAATAAAATTTTTTACAAGAAACAGATATGTGATAAAATGGCATCAATGCGTACGAGAATAAACAAGCGTAGATTAAGTGCACTATTAATTTATGCTTAAGATTTTAGCTTTTATATTGCTGTAAAAATTTGACTTGCAAACTAACCAAACAATGTAATCTTATATATGGTAACAAATATATAGAAATGGAAGTCTCTGAATGAAATTTCGAACCATCAATTCAGCATGCTTCATCACATTCCCATCCAACGCACGCAACCACATTCATGTTTTCTTCTTCTTCTTCTTTTTTATAATTTCATATTTATTAATTATTATCTTTCTTAATTTTTGGTTTTTCCTTAAATAGTTATTTACCTATTATAATTAGATAGATTAATTTGCTAACAATCAGGCGCTAAAAACCTCATTCACTTAGAAGCTATGAAATGTCTCAGATGCCCCTAAAGTCAGTCATTACTTGGCTATTCAGTAGCAACCGCTGGTAATAAAAGTATTAGCTAGTGGCAACTGGGTAAATGTCTTGGGGCTTCAACTTAAAAAGTGACAAAGAAATTCAAAAACCAGAAGCAACAGTATTTATATCCATTTCCTCCCTCACTGGACTCGTACTTTTACAAGATTGAAGAGTGAAGAGATTGAAGACTGAAGAGCATATTGGGAGTTAAATAAGTCACTCTTACCAATTGAATTAGGTTCTGCTTTATCTTTCCCGTACCCTTCCTTTGTGTCACCATTTGTATTTTGTGCCAGTGGCATTGCCAAGTACCACTCTTTTCTTTCTTCCTTTACATTGGTGAACAGTTTGTGTTGTCTTCTTCTACTGACACAACCTCTTTATCCTTCTCATTTGTGATATTTAGATAAAATCACTTTAAATATGTCATCTTGTGGGCATCTCTGTAGTTTCATAGTCAAAAACAAAATTAGAACTTAAAGTTTATGTTTTTCATTTAATACACACATGCCGACATTTCAAGTGTCTCAACTCACCTTGAACCTTCTGCTTCTGCTCCTATTTTTGTGTTATATCAGTTTCTTAGAACATGAACATGAACATGAATAAAAAAAGGACCACGATACTATCTTGTCAAGTGTCTTAATTCACCTTGAAGCTTCTACTTTTGCTTCCATTGTTTAGTTATATTAGTTTCTTTGGTAGAGAGAAAATAATAAGTGAATATCTTATAAGGGTGCAAATTATTCATCCTTTTTATCATACCAATCTAATCTTAAAATCTTCAAAGGCAACTCATAAGGTTACTTGAAACTTGGGTAATAATTTTGTTGATGCTAATTATATGGAAGTTGTCTAGTTATTAAAAAGTTAAGAGGCAATACATATTTATTTTGCTATATGGGAAATTCAAGGTTCAGTTTTGTTATTTTGTTATTTGGGTTCTCAGGCTTAAGATTTTGGTAACATCTAGAGAAGAATGATGCAGAAGAGGGCACAAATGAGGATGAATCAATCATCACATTGGTGGTGGCTTGACGATCACAGCTCATTCCCATAGCTCCAAGAAAAAAAAAAGGTATATAATGCTTACCAATGTTGTCAAAATCGCGATTATAGGCAGACTCGTTTTTGGGAGGTAAACTCGTATTGTAAACTCGTAACGTAGAATCGTAAGAGTTTATTTATAATAATAACTAACGATTAAAATATATAATTATATCATTAAAATTAATATTTTAAAATTTAAACTAGTTTTTGAATTTGTGAAAGTAATGATCAATGGTCTATTAGTATAACTATAGTTAAAATGGTGATAACTAAACATAAATATTTTGTTAATATTATATATTAAAATTAAAATATGATAGATATTAATAAACAAATACTAATAATTTGAAATTTGAATTAAAATTATTTATACAATTATAAATATAACTATTAAAGACTATTTTGTTAAAACAAATAAATTAACAATATATTAATTTCATATTATTTTTGGGTAAAATATCATATTATAAATATTTAAAAAGAAAAAAATTAATATAATAATATTTAAATAATTTAGATTAAAACAAAAAATAGATATCCTTTTAAATAAATTTAAAATAAAATTCTAAAACTAGATACAACAAATTATATAATGATAGATATGTGTAAATAGACACTTTTTTTTGTGCGCATGTTCAAGTTGTCTAAATTCTATTCTTCTTGAAATGATAAAAAGATGAAGAGAATATATATATATATATATATATATATATATAAAACTTTGCAAATGTATTCATAAAGATGGGGTTGGATTAGTGGTACAATAT
The DNA here is from genome assembly GCA_037074485.1 of Delonix regia. Taxonomy (NCBI): domain Eukaryota; kingdom Viridiplantae; phylum Streptophyta; class Magnoliopsida; order Fabales; family Fabaceae; genus Delonix; species Delonix regia. The sequence goes on from CM073459.1 coordinate 14,844,184, forward strand.
ATTGTCCTCCGAAGCTTCTGAGTTAGAGACGTGATGATGATATTTTTTGAAACTATGATGAAGAGCCAATATATATAAAATAGTGCTCATATATATGTAAAGATAATGTTGGAGTAGTGGCTGGTTGTGCTCCAATGCTAGCAGGCGCGCCCGTGTTCGAGTTCTGGGAAAGCTATTTTTTAATGCAAAACAGGAGAGCTACAGCCGAGTTGGAGCGAGTCGACTCGGCGATTCAACCGAGTTTGGCCGAGTTCGTGTGGCGTCCGAGTTAAGCACCGAGTCGACTCGATTTCCTCTCCTAAAAACGCAAACTCGCCAAGTCAACCGAGTTGACTCGCGAGTTTGACAACTTTGATGCTTACTATCTCTTTCAATTTGGACCTCTGATAGTCTTACTTATAAAATTTGATGGCTGAAATGAGAGAATCTGAAGGTGTGGTGGGGGTGTGGTGCAACCCTGACATAGTTTGCTAATTTCTACATGAAATCAAGTGTCATACATTAGTATTGTGGAACAAATTAATATGAATGTGATAAAGGATTCTATTTCTCACGTATGCTACTTAATTAGCTAGTGCTTTAATTAATAATATTGGAATAATCTATTCTTAACTATTGTCATTTTGTAAGCCAAAACAAAATAACCTTTACTCCATTAGCGTGGGCTTTTGCATCCCTTTAATAGGTTCAGCTCATAAATTGACTTTCACATAAGAGTGTCAAATACATGGTCATAAATCATAAGTTAAGATGTGATTAAAAAGTCCCCGCTTCCAACTAATCTTAAAATAACTTATTTTTATTATTATTTTGAAAACTAAAAAAAAAATGGCAAAATTATACTTTTGGTCCCTATAGTTTCACTCAATTCTTAGTTTAGTCCTCTTATTTTTAGAATTTATAATTAGGTCCTCATGTTTTAAATGATTTACATTTTAGTCTTTATAACTATACTTCTTCCAATATTTTGCTATATATGTGAGTTATTTTGTTTCATTATTACCTACTTTTACTTCTATTGTTAACAGATGTGGTTTTGAAGGCTTCCAAGACACTGTATGTGTTCTCTGGGAGACAATTTTATAGAGAATGTGACGTTCATGGCACTGTTGATTTTATCTTTGGCAATACTGCTGTAGTTTTCCAGAATTGCAACCTCTTTGCAAGAAATCCTCCTAACAAAGTCAACACGATCACTGCCCAAGGTCGAACTAATCCAAACCAAAACACTGGAATTTCAGTTCACAATTGCAAGGTCACTGCTACCTCAGATTTACAAATAGTTCAGGGCTCTGTGAAATCCTATCTTGGAAGGCCTTGGCAACAATCTTCTCGAACAGTTTTCATGAAGACTTGTATGAATAGTTTGATTTAAGGTTTTAAATTGCGATTGCAGCTGCATTATGATTGTTGCAGGTGTGGTTGTTGCAAATGCAACAATACGGGTTGTGGTCATTGCGGCCGTAAATTTTTTTTTTTAACTTGTACACAATATTTAAAATTCACATATAATTTATATATTTTTCAAATAGATATAATATATCAAATTTAACATGTATATTAATGTAAAAATACGTACTTCATACAAACATATCAATGTCCTTTAAGAAATTTAAAAGAAAAATATAAATAATAAAAATGTTAACAAGTCAGATAAAAAGATTATTTATCACTTTATCTTTCAAATTAAGCTATAAAATGTCTCTCAATTTACTCACCAGTGCAACAAATTAAGTTTTTGTTAATTTTAATTAGACTTTCCTTTTACATGAGATTGCTCCTTCATCCATTATCAAAAAATTCTCTACTGTTGTCCTTTAAGAGATTGTATAGTGTGACCCTCTTAATTATAATTATTAGATTAAAATAATTAATATTAATTAACTTTAAAAAAACATATCTAAATTTTGTTAAATTTAGAACAATGTAGTTTAATTTTTCTTTTTGGCTAGAAACAATGTAGTTCAATTTGATTAATGATGAAAATAAAAAGATAGCATGAACTAAACTCAAATTACGAGTGACCATGGGCCCACGATAGTATAAGTGCATTCCATTATCCAATTGCAAGCAAAGAGAAAATCAAGATTCAAGCTTTGACAAATTGACCAGCAAATCAATTGAAAAAATCAAAGATCAGAAGCAAATGTTCGCAGTCTCTTGTCTCTTCTCTCGCTCTTCATCAGACACATATCACTCATCTCACACTCACACAGTCACTCATAGAACAAAGCAAGGCAGCAAGCAAACAGAGTAAGCGGATGAAAATCTGATAGCGACGTTATGTAGTGCAGTGTAGAGAATAATATATCAACGGGCCAAATAAAGAACGACTTACAGAGATGGATGAAGACGAAGTCCAAAATAGATGAAGGAGAAAAGCAGGTTTGCAGTTTGCTACTTTGCTCTTGTGCAGTTGAGTTGTGTGAGTCAAATCTAACTGTCAGTGCTGTGCTTGGAACTGAGATATGAGATATAGAGAACTACGGTTGTTTCAGATATGAAAATTTCTTCTCCCCTCACTCTGTCACTGCTTCTGTTATTGGATTGAAGTTTATATATAAGAAATGCAATGGAACGGTGTTGCGGCCACAACACTGTTTGTTACGGTTCAAAACTGTGCTTTTCAGCCACTCCGCAAATGCGGACTGATGCGAATGTAGCTCAAGCCGCATCCGCAATTCAAACCATGTTGATTGATACAGCTGGTTGGTTGGAATGGGGTGGTAATTTTGCCCTTAAACACATTGTACTATGGAGAGTACATGAACACTGATACAGGTTCATCGACTCCAAATCGTGTTACATGGCCTGGCTATCACCTTATTTCTAGTGCTACTGAGGCCTCAAAATTCAGTGTCGCAAGCTTCATAGCCGGAAATTCATGGTTACCGGCCACCAATGTTCCTTTTACCCCTTGTTTATAGATCATTATTTATTTAGCATGTCGAATTATTACTTCTAGTCATTTTTTGTGCCCTTGAACCAAAATAAATCAACAATGCTTTGCTCTTGTAAGTTAACCAATATTTTAAGGTCAAGTACTAAAGCCACTGTGTGGCTTGGGTTCATTAATGTTTCGTTATATATATATATATATATATATATATATACATACACACACACACACATAAACGCACACATATGATTCTAATGCATTATTGTTCTAAAGCTTTGCTGTTGAATTTATTATTGCTTGTGCCTATGACACCAACTCGCTTCGTAATTTCACACTTTGTTTGCTATAAAGTTCATTAAAATTTAAATATGTTAAAATCTTATCATTCCTAAAAAATTAAATCATGACATTGGACTATAATATAATTACATATAAAATTCATCCTCATTCTTTTTGAAGATTAGCTCCTAGTTCCTGGTAACAGGAATAGGCATGCAATAGATAATCTACATTTTTTTGCATAGAATAATGTTAAAACAAGCATCCATGCCTAACTGTATCAGATAAACATCATCATGAATTGTTAATTGATGTATGGAGTCATATTTCTCAATATGATCATTGTAGATAATGTTTTCATTTCTTTCTGTGTCAACCCAAGTTCTGAGGTATTTCCCCAGCCTAATATAGGGTGTGTTTGGACTAATGACCATTAAGGATTTTACCCTTATTCATTTATTATCTTGAAAGGTTATTGTATTTTTTAAGGATATTCTTAACCTAGTTGCTGGCTTTTGTATGACCTTCAAAAAATAAAATGTTATTATCTACATATATTAGATGGAAAATGGGAGTAGCAGGGCTGATTAATTTCACACCCTTCCATCTTTTATTGTTCCCTGATACCTTTGAACAAATGATGAAAAGATACAGGGAGAACAGATCCTTTAGCCTTAAAAGCATGCATGTCCAACAATTTGTCATGGACCCCTAAATTTAGTAGTTTGCATTCCATTGGCCTTTGATTGTAGTTATATGTGTCCTGAAAGAGAGTTCCCTGAGAATGACTTCTCTTATTGTGAGCATGGCCTCCTTAGAATCACCTCTCAATAGTTGATAAACTTCTCTGTTTTCTTGATTGTGGGCATAGCCTTCTACATATTCTGCTTGTTTCTGTCTGTGACATTTTTTGCTTCTGAATTTTGTTGCTCTCTTCAACTGATCTTGAATTCGTAGGGCTTAATGATCATTTGTTCAATTCCTATTTTAACTTAATTCCCTTCACTTCACTAGAATTCTACATTGATGTGTAAGTTTGAATTGATTCAGCTTTTGCTTTTCTGTTATTCACAAACTTGAGTATAAGTTATCAAGTTCAAAATTTGCTTGATCAATTTTGGATATTGAGTGTGATAAGTTGGTTACTCGGTGACATGAAGTAAAGGGTCCTCCCTCTATCGTTTCACATATTTATAATCAATTTTCTTCAGGTTTTGCTTGGTTGTAGTCATTTCTTTTGACCCTGTTAAAGCACAAGGCAAGATGAGTTTTATGTTATCCTATATTATTTGTTTAGAAGTTCAGATTAATCTTTATTATGTATGGCTTCTTACTTTTCTGGAGTGCACCTTGTGCTTTATAGTCTTGTAACTTTGAAATTGCCCTGATAGAATGTATTGTGGCATAAGACCTTATTTGAAAAAGTTTTCATCATTAGAGTTTGGTACGAATTTAGATCTGCCTTACAGCATACATGCTGTACAACGGCTCCCTCACACAATTCTTGTTTTTTTTTTTTTTTTTGTTATGAAAAGTTTATAGCGTGAGAGAGATGCCACATAGCATTTATGCTGGCGGTAGATCTAAATTTGTTTGGTACATATGTTGCTATTGAAATATGTTGGTGATAATACACATCTAAAAATTAAAACAAAAAGAAATATAAAAAACGAAAACAAGAAAAAGATAATTGTCGTAACAGATCTTTTGGCGAGAAAGAATGAAATGTTGTTTAAATTGATTCTTAAAATAAATCTTAAAAATCAAATTATTGAATTCGCCACTAAAATTTTTAACAAAAAACTTTGAAAAACTAATTTAAAACTAAAAGAAAAAGCAAAACAGTCTGCGAAATCATAAATAAGTTCGGGAGTCTATTTGAGTGTAAGGTAAGTGTTAGGCACCTCACAACACCCATCTATAAGGACAGTTACCTTAAACTAGTTAACTGAAATAGAATATAATGTTAAAATTTTCTCAATTACCCTTTTATTAAACAGAGAAGGCAAAAACAATAATAATGAGAGCAAATGAATAAATATTTACAAAGAGCAGACTTGACCTAGGATGAAAGTTTAAGGCCTACGTACCCTGTAATAGGGATCAAAATTTACGTAGTTCGATTAAAAAGGGCGTGTCTATTGGTTGGTTATATATTTTTGTGAAAAAACCATGGTAGTTGAAATTGGATAGATTTTCACAAACCAAACGGGGGCTAGAATTTGATTGGTGAGTTTTAATTTGTGAAATTGATCTAATATCACTTCCTTGGTCCTTTCGTTTTCTTTCCTTTTTGTTTATTTATTTTTTGACTTTTAACTTTTATTTTGAAATTTATATGAAATGATAATGGAAAAGAATCTTCGGATTTTTTTCGTTTTATATTTTTTTTTTTGGACCTTTGATTTTGTTTTAATTTTGAAAATGAGATCATAATGAAGAAAGAATTTCTTAGGATTTTAATCATGAATGACAACTAAAATAAACCCTTTTTTTAAACTTATTTTATCTTTGCCTTTTTTGGAAATTGACGTTAAATTTTAAGGTCTGAGGAGACTAAGGATCCCATGCAACCTCTACTAATTTATTCACAAGTGCCTGAGGAAATTTAGTATCTTACACAACCTTTACTAGTTAACTTTTGAGTGCCTGAGGAGACCAACAAATCTCACGCAATAACCTAAAATACGAAAGAAATTATTTGAGATTTCTTAGCATTTTTTTTTCATGATTTTTAACTACGAAATCACATGTTGACTTTTAAAGCCTAAAGAGACTAAAGGTCTCACACCCCTCACCAATTTATTCTCTAAGTGTCAAGTGAGAAAAACCTCACACGACAATTATTAAAAGCGTGAAGGCAGATTATTTCGATGACTCAAAAATTTTGTTTTGAAGTTTTACCAAATTAAATCTTATCTCTTTCAAAGCCTGAGGAGATTAAAAATATCTCACGTGACTTCTGTCTAAATGCCTAAGGAAACTAGTATCCTTACGCGACACTATTGAAGTTAGGACTAGATAATAACAAGAATAGTGATAGTAATAATAATATTAGCAATAAAAAGGAACAAATAAACAATAAAATGAAATAAAATAAATAAATAAATAAAGTAATTTAAAAAATTGAAATATGAAAGTAAGAGACCCCTCCCCACGTCTTGTCATGCCCGTCTAAGATCATCTCATTCCATGCACATATCACCTATATGGCAACATACCCTTTTTTATGTATACACATGCGCGCACGCAGGCACACACACACACATATATGTAATATGGTGAAATACATAATAAAATAAGATAAGAATAAAATAAATAATAAAAGAAATAAGAAATAAAATAAAGTAAAATGAATAAAAATTAATTAATTAATTAATTTAAAAAAAGCATCGAAATATGAAAACATGAGACCCCTCCCCACGTTCTACAATGCACTTCTAGGATCATCTCATTCCATGCACATATCACACACTCACATGGCAATGAACTTCATTTGTAAAGACATATATATACATATGTGTATATAAATAAATATATATATATATATATATATACATATGTATATAATATATGCATGCATCTATATAAACATAAATACATATATATATATATATATATAACATGAAGAAAAGAAGAAAATAACAATGGGAATGCTAAAGAAGGTAAACTGTGGGTTCATCGGCACTTCACCAAATGATGTTTGGTCACAAACTAGAAACGTCAGATCAAGCTTCTTACCTGGCCAAGGCAACTCCTCTGCTGCTCAAGCACTTACCTAATCTCCTTCTGCAGCACAAGTCCCTTACACCACTACTTGTCTCTCTCACTCCTAGTTCTCGGCATTCTCGACCCCAACCTCTCTCCATTGTGGTCTTAGCTCTCTTCTTCTTCCTTGTCAGTTTTTTTTTTCCTCCTTCTCTTCTTCTTTATTCTCTTCTTGCTCTTTTCATCTCTCTTTCTCTCCTCCCCTTCCTTTTCTTCTTCACTCGATTAGGCCCCTCTTATAGCCCGTCGACTTTCTCTCTTCCTTCATCTTCTTCTATTGCTCCTTTGCTCTTCATCCCTTATCAGCTCATGTCCCTTTCCCCCTCTACCTTTGCTCTGCCCTCTAGTAGCATTAGCCTCCGATCAACGTTTCCCCAACCCCACTGCTACCCCATTCTCTTTTGCTTCCAGCTAAGACATAGGGCTTATTTATATGTAAGCTTTTTGAAAGGATTTGCAGCAATTACATAGTGATGATGTTGTGCTCAAGAGCCTCTGATGGTTTTTGTCTCTGCTTTCATTATGGCCTTTGTTGTTTTGTTATTTTATATATATATATATATATATATATATATATATATGTTTATTTTTGTTACCATTATTATTATATATATATTTTTTATTTTTACTTTGTTGTTTTACTTAATTGATCTCTTTAACTAATGAATTTAAAATGATGTTTTAATTTCCTCCTTTTGGTTTTGTTAAACTTTTCATATTTGATTATGAATTTATGTTTGTTGTTTTCATTTTCATTATCCTCCTTTATTTATTTGTGAGATGGGGTGTTCACAATAATTAAAAACTAAAAAATAAAATTAGAAAATGAAATAACAAAGGTGAGATTTGATAATAAAAAAAGGATGAATTAGGTGAATAAAATAATTATATAAAAATGGGCTTTAAATAAAAAAAGCTGGAAAAACTAAAAAGTCTATTAAGAACTAACTAAAATCTAAAAATTGGAGAATAAAAAAAGGAAGAAGACAAGGCCAAAAATAAGAAAATTATCAAAAGAGACAAAATAGGTATAGAATGGTAGCACTCATAGTTGTCAAAATCATAAGTCAACTCGTTAAACTCGCCGATTTTATATTTTTAGGTGAGAAAATCGATTTAACTCGGTTGTAGAATTGAAATCGGAGTAGACTCAATGTAGACTCAGTCAAACTCGTATAGGATCGGTCAAACTCGGGTAGACTCACCAAGTTTGACCAAAGTTAACCAAATTAATTTTTTTTTTAAGTTTTTGGCCCAAATATGAATAATCTAACATTCGAATCTATTTTTTTAAGAAAAATTAACTAACTTTAAGCTCAACTCAATTATTTCAACCATTAAAGATAAAAAAAATTATATTACAAATATAATTACATTACTATAACTCTAATACATTCTACTTGCAATTAATAGTAAATAACGTATTACATTTGATTAAATAGTTAACTCTACTATCAAATTTTAAAAATTTTTTAATTGCATAGCTTAAAATACATTATATATATATATATATATGTATGTATTTAATATTTACTCTAACTTGTTTACATTATTATTACTATTAAAATTACTATTATTTTAAATTTTAATTACTTTGAATTTCTATATTAGTAAGTATTATAATGGCAAACCTTGTCTTTAATGTTCTTTTAATAAATTAATCTCAACGCTTTCCAAAAAATTTTTAAACTCAATCTCTACCTAATTAATTATAATTAAAAGTTGTATGATTCAAGTATATTTCTTAACAATTGTTTTTATCATTTCCTAGTTCTATAACTTGGGTTATTACAATAGTATTTTGTATATATGTATACATTTTTATTTGTATTTTTGAAATTTGATTATGTTTAATAATTATTTATTAATAAAAGTAAACTCTTACGATTCTACATTATGATTTTACATTACAAGTCTACACCCTCCTTTACGATTCTGCATAAACTCGCGAGTTTGACAACAGTCTATAACTTGCAAGGGGGAGCAAGCTTATGCCAAGGGCCTACAAACAAATTCATATATATATATATATAATGCTTGTATAATTTAAGTTTTGGCCCCTATATTTAGAAGATAAATTTGTTATTTAACCCCTCATATTATGTGCAAAATATTTAATGATGACTTTTAAATAAAACAAAATTCAACTTTCATTTTTTAAACTTTTTCTAATGTGTTTCTATGCTTTGCAATCTCTTGTTTTTTCATGTTGCTTCATATAATTTCAGTTCAACCATGTCACTCTACCCTCTCTATTTTATATTTACTTCAAGCCCCTAACATTTACTCTTTAGTCTTTAATCAATCATAGACATATTCTTGGAAGCTTCAAGACTTGATATTACTATCCACATTAATTTTGTTTAATTTATTGTCTGAGTTTTGCACCTTCCTCATTTATCATAGTTTATTAACTTTTAGTTCACTATTTCATGATTTTTTTTCATATCTACTGCCTTTTTTTTTTTTTTTAAGCATGTAAATTTTATTGTTTTCTCAAATAGTTAAGTGTTGTGTATGTGTGTGTCTCATATATATTTTATCTTCATTTTATTAATAAATTTTGAAAAGAATTTATATGTTTGGTATACTTATTTTATATTTTACTGAAACTCATTTTTGGAATAATGAATGTATCCGTACAATTTTGATTAAATATATAATTTTGCCATATTATTTGGGCAGTAAATTTTTTTTAATGTATCAAATATCTTAATCTTGGCACCTTATTTTATATTCCTCAAACGTCCCAATAGCATTATTTCTGATATTAATTAATCTTTTGCTTAATTCAAAAAATTTTGGTTTATTGTAATTATATATGAAATAATGATATTTGATTTCACAAACACACACCAATCACCACTATTAGACCTGACAATTAGGACAAACTTTTAAAAAACGAGTTTTAATTAGATTTGTATCCATATTTTTTGGGCAAGTTCTATCTGACTAAGGAAACTTTTTTAAGTCATGAACATGTTTATATGTTACTTAAGACTTGAAATAAATAACATAGCTAATTATTATAATTACTTAATATTGTATATAAAGAAGTTGTAAATACAAATAAATTATTATATTGACATAAATATTTTGGATAGGGGGTATTAATTTTTATTTCTTTATTAAGATGTCACATTACACTAAGCTTTTATTTAAATCAAAAGTTTTTTTATTAAAAAATATTAATTTGGGCATTTTAACCTCAATCTAAGGTTTGAAAAAACTCAAGCCTGACATGTTTTATAAAACATATTCTTCTAATTACACTTTTTCTGTTCAAGCTTTGTCTTTTATAGGCCAAGTGAACTTATTAAGTTATTATCAGATCTAACCACCATATAGGTCATTTTACTTATTATTTTTATTTTTATTTATTTTCACCCAGGTTTATTTTTGGTTTTTAGAGTCCTTGTGTGGGACTTTCTCCTTAGACACATAGGGTATTGAATGGTAAGGTCATGTGAGACTTTGTCTCTTTATGTTTTACCAAATGCCAGCTAGTTGTGCTTTTTAAATAAGTTTGGGTTCTAATTGGTTCATGCCGGATCAATACGATAACAAAAGAATTAAAAAAAAAAATGAATTCCCTTTTACGAAAATTAAAAAGCTTTTTGTTTTCCTTTATATAGAGTTGCCTTCCGTGTTCGATCCATAATCATCACAGGCACTTGTGACATTTACCGGTTAAGTTTATTACACCTCTTATCTCTTCATATTTCATCCCATGCCGGTTATGTCCCATGCGTTGAATTCTAGCATTTCATGAGAATGATGATGATAACAATAATAGTAGCAATAATAATAGTAATAATAGTAGGTAAATAAAATAAACAATACGGAAAACAATTTTATTGTTCTTTCATTTGGAAGTCATAGTGTTGGAACTTAATCCCTTCATGCAACTAAGAAATTTATTAGTAAGGTTATATGAGACCTTATGTCTTCTTAGACTTTATCTGGTCAATGATATTTAAAGTAATTTTGAGTCACAACAGCCGGCATCTAATTAAGGTTTCCAAAATAAAAAAGAAGCAAAAATCCCTTTTATAAAATCATGCGAATAAAAATGAAAAGATCCAAAAGCTGCAAAAGTACATTTCCATGTGCTCCTCTTTCAAAATTAAACTTAACAATGCTTAATTTCACAAATCAACAAAACATAAACATCCAAAAAACCTAAAACACGTTTTCTTTATAATTGTTCCTTTTTTGGAAAATAAAAAATAAAAATCCTAATTCAAAAAATCCAAAAAAATAAAAACCAGAAATTCTAAAAGTAGTTTTCCTTTCAAAATTAAAATAAGATTTCCTAGTTCCAAAAATTAGAAGATAGAAATCTAAGAATCTCAATTTAAAATGTCCAAGCAGAAATATAAATTCAAAAATCCTAAAAATCCTTTTTCATAATAATTTCATTTCACTTTCAAAACTAAAATAAAATCAAATTCCAAAAAAGCGCAAAAATTTTAAAAAGAGAGAAAATGAAAAGAGGGATAAAACAATATTATGAGGATTTTGTAATTAAAACACATTAATCATATTCCAACTTCATTTTCTTTACAAAAATCAAACTAATTTCGATTGTCTCATCCTTTTCTCAATAATTAAAATACCAAATAACTCTTACATATGTTTATTTTGAACTACGTGAACTTTGATTCATATCATCCTTGATCAAGTTCGTCATATGTAAATATTCATTTTTTTCTATTTTTTGTTTATGTTACCTTTGTTTTGATAAAGGTAATTGAGATAAATATAAGGCAAAATGTATTCTCTTAACTAGTTAAGAATAATTGTTTTTATCGACAGGTATTGTGGAGTACTTAACATATTTGTCACACTCAAATAAATTGTTGAATTGCAAACCACATTTCCATGTCTTTTCATTTCAAAATCATTTTCTAAACTTTTCGTTCAAAATTTTGGTGGTAACTCTAAATAAATTAATTTTTAAAATTATTTTGAGAGTCAATAAGTTTTTCTTTCTTTTCACGCCACCCACATCACATTTAATCCTCATATGGTTTGCCAAGTGTAACAGTTTTAGTATGTTCCTAAATGCATTGACTTATTTAATTTGATGCGAAAGTAAACTAACCTTATTTACTTTAATTCAAAAGTTTAAAAGATAAAATTTTGATCTTAAAAAATATAATAATTAATTAAAATTTTTCAAAATAAAATATGAGAAGTTTAAAAAAGAAAATTTCACCCCAACTAACTTAGAATGCTAACTCCGCCACTGATAGAGGATATGAAGTGGAGGTGGTAGTTGTAATAGTCAAAGGGTGGCAAGGCTGTTTTGTATTTTCCAAGTTATGTTTGTTTTTCTTCTACATTCATTTATTATAAGCTAATCCAAATCTAATTCGAAGTAGCATGCCTATTGAATGTAACATACATAGTAATCGAAGACGCACGATTCACGATTCGAATCGTGCGATCCGCCTCGATTCACTGTGAAAACGATTCAAGTCGCAGAGTGAATCGTGCAAGAGCCGGAATCGCACGTCAGAATCGCTGGAATCGTGCGATGCAGCTTGAATCGGCGATTCCTAGTATGGCAGCGATTCAGGATGGACGTGCTGTAGGCAACTCTGAAGTCAGGTGACCCGACTGAGGAAAATGAAGACACTGTTTTCGTTTTCTAATTCCTTTTGTATAGCGCAGTTCTATTGATTATATGGGTAAACGGCACCGTTTCTTACTTGGGTTGAATAAGGCAATAACTAATAAGTGTTGAAGTGTATTTGTGACTTTACTGGGAAGGCTGCCCGCAAGAAAGCAATTTTATTTTTAATTGCTTCAGTGTCAAAAGGCTTCAGTCAAAAGAAACTTTGACTATCTAAACCTTTGGAAAGGCTGCTAGCAAGAAACAAATTTTATTTTTAATTGCTTCAGTCAAAACAAACTTTGACTATTTAAACCTAATATAAAAGACTATTATACTATGGATTCTAATTCTTCCAAGTGTGCCACCGTATGAGTCCAATTCCTCCATTATTCTGGAAAAAAGTAAGCATGCTTCTCTTTTTTTTTTTTGAAAGAACTTCTCTTTATTTTAATTCTTCTATTTCAATCTATTATTGTATTAAGATATTATCAAATTCAAAGTTCAATCTTAACTAGTATCTTAATTTTTTAATTTTATTCTTCATCTTAATTTTTGTTTTCTTTTTTTATTGTAATATTTATTTTCTTTCCTCATCTTAATTTTTATTTTCTTTCAATGTCTTAATATTTTTTTTCATCTTAATTTTTATTTTCTTTCTTCATCTCAAGTTTATTTTCTTTCTATTGTAATTTTTATTTTCTTTCTTCATCTTACTCTATATGTTCTTTATTATTATTATTTTTTATTGTTTAAGACTTTAAGTTTCTAGATTTCAAGATATGGCTCCAAACAAGAAAACAAAGAAAGATATTGCATGGGATCATTGTAAGTCTCTTGACACTAGGTTACATGTTAAGTGTAACTATTGTCCTAAAACAATGTGGGGAGGAGCATTCAGGATGAAACATCATCTAGCTGGAACACATAAAGAGGTTGCACCTTGTGAACAAGTGCCTGAAGAAGTAAAAAAATTTTTTAAGAAAATGTTAGATGATATGATTCTGAAGAAGGATGATGAAGATGATATTGTTGAATGTTTTGATTCCAATGATAAAGAAATTCAGTCCCAAAAAAAAAGGTCAATGAAAGCTTTTATGGGTAAAGGAAAAGGGATTGGTGGCTTAAGTTCCTTGAAGCCTAATATGAAGCAAAAAACTATAAATGCAATGGTGAAGGATCAAGATGTAGTAATTAGGGATATATGTAGATGTATATATGCCAATGCATTGTCATTTACTTTGGTGAAGAGTCCTTATTTTATTGAAATGGTGAAGTTTATTAGTGAATATGGTAGAGGATTAAAGCCACCTACTTACCATGAAGTGAGAGTTTCCTATTTGAAAAAAGAAGTTGACCTTGTCCATGCTAATTTGGATAAATATAGACTTGAATGGAAAAAAACTAGTTGCACATTGATGTCAGACGGATGGACTGATAGAAAGGGTAAATCTCTCACTAATTTTCTTGTTAATAGTCCTAAGGGCACTGTTTTCATAAAATCTGTTGATACTAGTAGTTTTATTAAAGATGCTGAAAAAATGTTTGAACTACTAGATGAGATGGTGATGGAAATTGGGGAAGAAAATGTGGTGCAAGTAGTCACAGATAGTGCTTCAACCCTTGTATCTGCTGGAAACAAATTGATGGACAAAAGAAAGCATATCTTTTGGTCTCCTTGTGCTGCTCATTGTATTGATTTAATTCTTGAAGATATTAGTGGCCTCATGATTTTCTATAATACCATTGGAAAGGCAAAAAGAATCACAACTTTTATTTATAGGCACATATGGGTGTTGAATTTGTTCAGAAGCTATTCCAAAGGTAAAGAGTTAGCAAGGCCAGCAGTAACTAGGTTTGCCACATCTTTCTTGACAATGAAATCTATCTTAGATCAAAAAATTACGTTGCGATCTATGTTTGCATCAGAAAAGTGGGCTACAAGTACATATACATCTAGAATTGAAGCTAAAGTTGTAGAAAATATTGTTCTAACTGATTCAAGGTTTTGGAAATCTGTAAAGTATTGCTTGAATTGTGTGTCACCTTTGGTTAAAGTTCTTAGACTTGTAGATGGTGATTCAAAGCCAGCGATGGGATACATATATGAGGCTATGGATAGAGCAAAGGAACAAATAGCAAAAAATTTTAATAATGTGGAAAAAAGGTATAAAAAATTTTGGGAAATCATAGACAAGCGTTGGGATTATCAACTCCATAGGCTTCTTCACGCAGCGGCATATTTTCTTAATCCTAAGTAAGTAAATTTGTTAGACATAATTTTTGTTTATGAAATATTTTTGCTTGATATTTAATTTCTTATTGTAGCTTACATTATCATAATAGGTTCCATTATAATCCAAATTTTAACGCGGACATTGAAGTAAAAGTTGGATTATACAAAACATTGGAGAAGATGTGTCCTGATATTGAGACTAGAGTCAAAATTGACTCTCAAATTGAGAAATTTGACAAGGCAGAGGGGCTTTTTGGATATAGCTTGGCAATTGCAACTAGAAAGAAAAAGCAACCTGGTAATTATTGATCTTATAATGTTGTATGGCTTCTTTAATATATTAAATTGATTAAATATCTAATTAAGTGTCATTTATACCTTTTTTTTGCTAGCCTTATGGTGGAATAGTTTTGGAGAGGAGTGCAAAGAGTTACAATCACTTGCCATTCACATCCTTAGCCTAACCTGTAGTGCTACAGGGTGTGAACGAAATTGGAGTGTGTTTGATCATGTCCACTCTAAGAGAAGAAATCGCTTAGAGCAGCAAAGATTGAATGCTCTTGTATTTGTCAAATATAACCTTCAACTTGAAATTAGACAAAAGCAAAAAGAAGCAAAAGGAGAAACATATGATCCTATTTGCCTATCAGATCTTGAATCAGATGATGAATGGATTACTGAACATGAGGAACCTTGTCTACCTGAAGCAAATTCTTGGATGGATGTACAAGAATGCTTCAATGTCAATGAAGGAGATCCAAGTAAAAAGAGAAAGAGAGGTATATTAGACTTGCAATCTTAAGTCTCGTTATTCAATTAGCATATATATTATAATATTACAATTTACAAATTAATATGATTACATATATGTCTCTTTTTAGGTCTACGAAATCTTAATACCAACAAGAGCGACAAAGGAAATGTCAGCAAGCACGATAAAGGAAAAGGAATTATGATACAAGATAATATTGAACAAGATACTATAGATGATGGTGATGCTAAGGAAGAAAAGGATGAAGAAATTGTCATGTTGGATGATGACAATGATAATAGTGATAGTGATGATATTAGTCTAGATGATTAGTTTTTAAAGTCAATTAGTTTTCAGATATGAGATATTAGTTAAATAGTTAATGGTTACAATTTATGATTTTTGGTTTCTTGAAATTTTATGATATACATTCTTAATAAGATATAGTTTTAATTAGCTTTCAATGTGTATCTGAATCGTATGATTCAATTCGATTTACGATTTACGATTCAAAAATTAGCTTTCTGATTCACGATTTGAATCGCGATTCGATTACTATGATAACATATATATATATATGTAATTATAACATTTTTACATTAATATAATTAATAAATGCATCATCTAGTGGTTGATGAGTTGAACTTCAATAAGTTCCCTACGTACTGCACAAGACAATAGAGTCAACAAACTCTCCCATGGTGACTAAGATTACGTTTGGTATCCATAAGGAAAGTGGATGACAAAAAGAATAGGAGAGAGAATGAGAATATAGTGAAAAAATTTGAAATCAAAATTTATATAGTATGTTGTAAATGGAAAGGGGAATGGAGTTATAAAGTTTGTTTGGTATAATGGAAATGATGATGGATTAGAAATGATAATGGGTAAAAAGCTTGAATTGTCCTTACGTCAAAAATATTAAATTAATATTTTAAAATTATTTTTATGGTATTTTTAATAAAAATATTAAATTATTTATAATAAATATTACTAAATTATATTCTAATTTTTTATTATGTAATAAATATTTTTTAAAATATTAAAATATCTATATTATTTTAAGTGAAATATTTATTTTTTTAATTATTTAATTGGGAAATAATAAATATTGATAAATAATTATATAGATTTTAATTTGTTATATATATTTCCAAAAATGTTAAAACATTTTTATTCTTTCAAATATTTCAATAAATGTCTCATAATGTAAAAATACTATCAACTGAGGGTATTTTTGTAATTCTACAATCTATTCTCAAGAAGCATGTGGCTTTCCATCTAATTTGTGATTTCCATTGCTCTTGTACCAAACAACATAATTTTACTTTCTCTCTCTTATTCCTTCACCTTTACCTCCTAATGTTTTCTACCAAACGTACCCTAAATGTTTTATTATCTTTCCATTCATATTTAACTGCTGGCAGGGATCTATAGGGGACACAAGGTAGGGACGGATCTATAGGGGACGCGAGGAGCGATAGCATTCCTTGGATTTAATTTTAATTTTTATATTATATTTTTTATTTAATTCTTTAATTTATAAGAGTTCACCTCCATAGATTATAAAAATTTGCTTCCATTAATTTAAATCTTTGATTAAGAGACTTTAACCTCTCAATCCTAGATTTGTCTGTGGCTGCTGAAACCAGGAATCTTCATGATTTATAAACAACGGTCTTTAATTATACAACAATTACAAAAGAAAAATTGATGCAACCGAACTTAAAGGTTTATGACTCATGGATATTCTTCATTTTCCAATCAAAATTGACGTCTTAGAAAAAGCATTAAGCAGAAGATTCGACCTACACACAGTAATTCGCTATTTGGAAATGGAATATTAGTTTGACACCCAAGTTGGTGTCTGCTTGTTTGAAAGTATTGAGCATTAATTAATGAATATATTTTATGTGCAGGTCTAAAAGCTTATCTTCACGATTTAAATGTCAATTACAACCCTAAGAATTGATTAATTATACGTGCTTACCTTAATTAATTATTTTTGAACATACAGTTTGCACTTATAAATATTTAATTTTTTAAAGTACACGGAATCAATATAAAATGTGCATTCTTAAAATTTCTGGAAAAGAATTTTATTCTCCATAATTCTTACCGTGGGAAAAAAATATGGGGGGCCTCAACCACAGTATCTGATTCCTTATTGAATGGTCTCAATCTATGTTTAACTCGAATTAATAAGATGAATAGTCCTATATGCATTGAAGTTATTTCGTCCAGAATGTGAATGCCACACAGCAATTCCTTAACGGAATTACAAATAGTCAAAGAAGTAATGCTTGTAAAGTTTGTCGTTATGAAGATTGAGTTCCTTTCGTAACTTCTCGCCACAATTGTACTTTCAATCCGCAGCCATCATTAAGCCTTATAAATTTTACCCAAAATTTTACTTTCAATCCCAATAATTTTATTCATTTCTATTTGGTCCTTATAATTTAAATATTTATAATTTAATCTTTACAATTTACAAGTATTTAATTTAGTCCCTCTTGTTAGAATTATGTTAATATTTTGTCAAATTTTGCTGATATAATTAACGATATATTATTTTAACACACTAAATATGTATGAATATTTATGCTAATATTAGATATAAAGATAGGTAACAAATTAAAATAAAATCATATGTATGACAAAATATTGATAAAAATATGATGACATGGTCTAAATTAAAATTTATTTATACTCTAATGATTCAATTATAACTTTTTCAAACTATAACCAAATTAAAAATTAAGTGAAACTATAATGACCAAAAGTATAATTTTTTCTAAATTTTAACAATAATAAAGAATTTGTCTTTTTTTCAGTCTAAAAAAAATAATTTATCGTTTTTATTTTTAATATTTAAATGTATAGCTCTCTCTCTCTTTCTCTTTGTCAATACAGATGTAGCTGTCGTTGTGCTTTCAGTTTTCCCTTTTTTCCTATTTTGCTTGAAACAATTTAGTCATTGCAGAGCCGATTCAATTAGTATTATTTTTCAAATTATTAAACCGAATCAATAAGGAAGATGAGGTAGATGGAACAATAATTAATTTTATCAATAACATATATTAATGGAAATATATTTTGTGTTGTATCACTAAATTTTAAAAGCAATTAAATAGACATAATTAGTGTAGCAAAAATGAAAGAAAACAAATAGCTACATTAAATAAAAATATATAAAAAGAGGAATAAAATACAATTAGTCCGTAAATAAATGGTCTTGAAAGTCAAAGAAATGCAAAAAAGCATTCTTTTCAATTTTTTGATAAGATCATTTAATTCCCAAGTGATTAAAGAAAATAGTGCAGGCCCACCATTCTGCGACTACAGCCACATCTGGACGTGTAAACCACTTTTAAATTTAGTAAAATTATAAATCATTTTCCAATCAAAAGTGATGTCTTAGAAAAAACATTAAGCAGAAGAAGTGGCCTACACACAGTTAGCTATTTAGAAATGGAATATTAGTTTGACACCCTAGTTGGTGTCTGTTTCTTCGAAATAACTTCTATTGTTAAGCATTAATGAATATATTTAATCTGCAAGAGTAAGGCTAAAGATAATCTGCAAATGGAATATTAGGTGCAGGATTGAACTCTGGAAGCGAATAAACATTAGAAACTATTATTATCTGCTCACGTTATAAATGTGCTGGTCTAAATTAATTGAGCTTATCTTTGCGTATGTATAGGTTGAAAAATTTGTGAGTTTAAGCAAATTCATATAAAAAAAAGTAAACTCTTAATGTAAATACGTTATATAAATTTATAAGAATTTTCATTAATAAACAACTATTAAAATGTATAATTATATGATCAAAATACTATATGCAACAAAAAAATTATTCAAATGCAATTTAAATTGTATTAATTCTAATAAAAGTTATTCATATTTTATAGTATGTAGTATAATCATATGTAAATAATTATTCAATATAATTAAATAAATAATTTTATTTTAGTACATATTCGTAATGTAATTTTATTATTTTTAGGTATATTTAAACTAGTAATAAAATATATTATAATAGTCTTTTGTGAGAAAAAGCTCGTCAACATCTATTTTAGTTTTGAATTTGAATCCTTACATTGTTAATTATAAGCTAATTGATGTGTTTTTTAATAAATAAAATCGTAAACTTAGTAGACTTAATTTATTCAAATTTGTACTAAATTTTTGAATTTATATTGAATTAACTCATTTTTTTTTAGATATAATCGTAAATTCGGATGTTAAATTCATGAATTTAACAATATGAATTATACATTCCTAAGGATTGATTATTCGTGCTTTCTACCTTAATTAATTAGGTTCGAACTTACAATAAGCACTTCTCAAAATCGTGCTTTAAAATACGTATAACTTGAATCAATATAAGTGCATTCTTATATTTTATCTCATAAAATTAAAATTTATCCAAAACTATCAACCACCATTGATGATTTTTTGAAACTTTATTAGAATTTGACGAGTTATATAATACTAATAATAATAATAATAATAATAATTTGATAGTATAAAATTAAAAGGATGTTTGAAAATAATTACGGTAATTATAATGCTCACTCTTGAGAGAGAAAAATCGTATTGATTATAATAGAAATAAAATAGTTTGCAGCTAACACAAAAATTTTAAATAGATTTAACAATTTCTTTATTTGATCAATTAAGTTTGTATTTTAACAGATGCCCCCATCATTCAAACACATTGGACAGCGACGAATAGTTTATCAACTTGACATCATATGCATTGAAGTTATTTTGTCAAGAATGTCAATGTCACACAACAATTCTCTAACGGAATTACAAATAGTCCTAGAATTGTTTTTTAATAATGACATATATAAAATGGAAATAGTTTGCATCGTATCCATAAATTTTGAAAAAAAAAAAAAAAGAGAAAATAAATCCACAAAATTAGTCTAGCCAAAATTAAAGACATCAAGTAGCTGTAATAAATAAAAATCAAAATTTAGTTAAACCTGTCGGCCAATCTTTAAAACAACGGTATTAAATACAATTAGTCCGTATATTCAAATTAAGTATTATTTATTTATTTATTTATTTATTGATCCAGCA
Organism: Delonix regia; assembly: GCA_037074485.1. Lineage (NCBI taxonomy): Eukaryota > Viridiplantae > Streptophyta > Magnoliopsida > Fabales > Fabaceae > Delonix > Delonix regia. Next base: position 14,864,831 of record CM073459.1, read on the forward strand.
TACTCTTAAGTTTCAACATCTCCGAACCTGCGTGCTAATTTCTTCGTTGAAAAAGGAATCAAACACAATTAGCCTCCAAAAATTGAACATAAATAAACCAATTTACATAGCGTGTATTCTTTGGCTGCTTGCATATTGATTCTATGCAAGTTAGGTCAACAGACAAGATGTTGAAAGTCAAATACAAGACAGCAACTCTTTTAATTTAGACCATTATGGATAACATTACAAACTATTTTGGGTTCTATTAGAACAATATTATATGATAGTGCATGCATGCAAAAGCAAAAACGAAAAGGACTTAGAAAAGTATTAAAGCTTGTAATTCCAACAACCACCTTTTCGCCACTTCTATAAATGGCCAACCATATTTGGACAAGAGAAACCATTCGTACACAATCGAACTCAGCTCAAGCCCCTTCTCTTATCAACATATTCATCACCGTCCCTTCTCTTTTCCGAAATTGTCTTCAAGCCATAGAACAACAACACGTAACCATGACAGCTTTCCGCTTACTAGCAACACTCTTGTTCATTCCCATCTTATATACCTCTTACGTTACTAGTTATTCTCTGAATGACATTAAATCTTGGTGCAGTCAGACCCCTCATCCTCAACCATGTGAGTACTTTTTGAGCAATAACCCAACTCATATGCTCAAAACCGTCAAACACAAGGCCGATTTCCTAAAGCTTTCTCTACAACTGGCGCAAGAGCGAGCATTGATTGGCCATGCAAACACACTTTCACTTGGCCCCAGGTGTCGCAACCCACGCGAAAAGGCTGCATGGGCAGATTGCATTGAGCTTTATGAGCACACCATCCTCAGACTCAACAGAACCTTGGACCCCAACACCAAGTGCTCCCAAACTGATGCTCAAACATGGCTCAGCACAGCTCTCACCAACCTTGAGACTTGCCGAGCTGGGTTCTACGAGCTTGGGGTTCAAGACTACGTGTTGCCCATGATGTCCAACAACGTTACTAAGTTGCTGAGCAACACTTTGGCTCTGAACAAAGTTCAATATGAAGAACCAAGTTATAAGGATGGGTTCCCTACATGGGTTAAGCCTGGAGACAGGAAGCTATTGCAGACGTCTTCTCCAGCTTCTCGAGCTAACGTTGTTGTGGCTAAAGATGGTTCTGGCAAATACACAACCTTGACTGCAGCTATAAATGCAGCGCCAAAGAGTAGCAGTGGGAGATACGTGATATACGTGAAGGCTGGAGTTTACAATGAACAGGTTGAGATAAAGGCAAACAATATCATGTTGGTGGGAGATGGTATCGGAAAGACTATAATCACCGGTAGTAAAAGTGTTGGAGGAGGCACCACAACCTTCCGTTCAGCCACAGTAGGTAAGTCAAATTTGTTTCTGAGTCTCATGTTTCAACTTAATTTTAAGCCCTACCAAATGATTAAAATGAAAAACAAAATGGAAAGATTGAGAACTTAGCTAGCTATGAATTTTTGCAGCTGTCGTAGGAGATGGATTTATTGCTCAAGACATCGCATTTAGAAACACTGCTGGAGCATCAAACCACCAAGCTGTTGCACTGCGTTCTGGTTCAGATTTATCAGTTTTCTATAGGTGTAGCTTTGAAGGTTACCAAGATACACTGTATGTGCACTCTGAGAGACAGTTCTACAGGGAATGTGACATTTATGGCACTGTGGACTTTATCTTTGGTAACGCTGCTGCAGTTTTCCAAAATTGTAACCTTTTCGCAAGAAACCCTCCAAACAAAGTGAACACAATCACTGCTCAGGGTCGAACAGATCCAAACCAAAACACTGGTATTTCCATTCACAATTCTAGAGTCACAGCTGCCTCAGATCTGAAACCAGTTCAAAACTCTGTGAAAACCTATCTTGGAAGGCCATGGCAACAATATTCTCGCACAGTCTTTATGAAGACTTTCCTAGATAGTTTGATAAACCAGGCTGGTTGGTTGGAATGGAGTGGTAACTTTGCCCTAAACACTTTGTATTATGGTGAGTATATGAATACAGGTCCAGGTTCATCAACGGCAAATCGAGTTAAGTGGTCAGGCTATCATGTCATCAGCAGTGCTTCTGAAGCTTCAAAATTCACCGTTGCAAATTTCATTGGCGGCAGCTCATGGATGCCAGCAACAAGTGTGCCTTTCACCTCTGGTTTATAAGCTCTCTTTTTAGTATTTCATTTTGTTTTAGTTCCCCAAAATTTCCCAGTACAATAGTGACGGGAAAAATCTCTTAATTAACTAGCATGCATCTAATAAATTGCTTCATTGTGCTTGTAATTTTTTTAAAAAAATTGTAGTTGTAATATATACAAATTCATTAATGTGAAGATGATATATAATTGTTATTAATTCTTTTGAATTAGTATATGGATTTTAGAATAAGATTTTATTATAAACATTGTCCAGAGCTTAATAGTTGGATGGATCGAGCAGAATTTTTTTATTTTCAAGTTCAATTACATTGTAGGTAAACCCTTTTCTTCTTTTCCATTTTTCGCATTTTTTATATTTACTAACCCTAAGTATAGATATATAGAAAATAAGTATAGATTAATCTACTTAATCAAACCATGCAAATAATTATGCATGATAATTATATTTCTCACTCTTAAAGACAAAAATCATATTTTTTCCGTAATTAAATAATAAAATTTATAGCTAATAATTCTATTAACAAATATTTTAAATTGATAACTTCATAAAAATTTTATTTTGATTAAAAATTTGAATATTTTGATTATTGAAATTATTTTAGAACTTTTTATTGAATTATTCTTATTTTAAAAGATAAATGATTATATTATAAAATTTCTTTATGAATATATTTTTTATTTCATTAATTATAAAAATTAACTTTCATTAATTAAAAGGGGTGGGGGTGGGTTATTCATGGGGCACGTTGAATACCGTCCATCATAATTGGGTCACCGGTTGACCAAACTCTTAATCAAATAAAATTAATAAAATAACTTCAAATTAAGAAATTAAAAATTAAAAAACATATATGAGTAAATAAAATTAACAGCTCAAATTTTAACGTATTAAATATCCCGACAATCGGTTCAATGTCGTAAATCCTTCGGTGATTTAATTAACAAACTACTAGACTAAAATATTTTAAGAAAAATAATAAAAAATACTAGAAACACAAATAAATATTAACAAAAAAATTCTTTAACATTGACAACGGGGTATATGCACGATATTCTCAAAAAATAAATATCAACGAAATGTTACAAAAGGAACTTAATCTACATAATAACAATAACGAAAAACTTTATAAAAATTACTTTTGACTCTTTGAATGTCCGTTAAAAAAATTGTTGTGTAACATTATCCTAATTCTTGACAAGATAACTTCAATGAAATAATGTCAAGTTTTTCTTTGGTAAAAAAAAAAAAAAAAGGACTATTTGTCGCTGTCCAATACTATCTGTCCGTATAGTTGCATGGAAAAAGCTCCGTGAGAATCCAAAATTAACGCGTTTTCTTTGGTTGTCATGCATGTTTGCATTAATAAAATAATATCATTTCCCCCGACTGATTAGAGAAAGTAGTACAAGTCATTTCAATCTCAACAAGTTTATTTGTTTGCGTGTTATATGGGTTAAGAGAAAATTAATTTATTTTATTATATATTAATCTATTTTAAATCAATAACATTTGTAAGTATTTATAAAAAATTAAATTTAACAATACATTATACTATGAAGAAAATATAATAAATTAAAAAAAGTTCATAAAATTAGTTATATAAAATTGGTAAGAGATGAGTGATGACAATAGACTCATTAAAAAGGCATTATCATAAACCATTTAGCCATTTTTCTTGTTTTAATTTTGGACAGTATTAAGTTATATTTATAATTTTTTATTAAAAAATTTAAAAGGCAGTTAATTAATTCATTTATTATATTTTTCATTATCTTCAAAAAAATGTTTGAATTTTAAAGAAATTTTCAATTTAAGAAGTGATTAATTAATTAATTATTTTTTCCATTCACTTCAAAACACTCTTGCAATTCAAAAATTCTCGATTTAAAAAAGGGTTAATTAATTTAATATATTATTTACTTCATTATTTTTTATTAACTATGAAGAATTTATATAAATTAATAATCTCATTATTTTCTTGTATACTACAAAGAATTTACATACTTTGAAGCATTTTAGATACATGCATGAGAAAGGTAAAAGTTTATTGCATGAAAAGTTAAGGGTTTGATCAATGGAATATTCTCATCGATCAATAGACATTTCACGTTAAATGAAATATATTTTACTTATATATAATAGATAAATTATGGATAATATAACCAAACTCATAATAATTTTATGATGAAAACATGCATGCAAAAAGCAAAAGGCTTTACTAACAAGTACTTGTAAGATATTGGTAAAAGATTATTTGTTATACACTCCAATAATAATAATAATAATAATAATAATAATAATAAATATTTATTATCTAATTTCATTAATTAAAAATTATTTGCTGCCCCAATTAACAATAATATTACATGTATATTAATTAATTTTATTGATTAAGAGACAATTATTGTACTCATTAATTAAAAAATTGTTGATTGAATATAAGAAATTAGTCAATAAATATTTTTATTATTATTTAAATGCACATTATATAATTCATAATTTGAATACTGTTCAGCAAAGCCCAATGCAAAATCGTAAAGGGCTTGGAAAAGTACGAAACTTGTAAGTCTAACTGCCACCTTTTCCCCACTTCAGCCGCACCTGGGCATGGAACCCACTTCCAAATTTAGTAAGATCATAAATCATTTAATAAAAACACGCTTACGAAATAAGTTTTTAAATATATAATAGTTAACTTCGAGGACATTATGTAACTTTATTTTTTGTATTATAGTAATTGATACAAGTGAGAAATACATTTATTATTTTTAATGCAATAATGTTAAAATAAAATGTTTTTTAGTCAAAGTTAAAATAAAATATTTAGAAATTTATTTTTTATAAGTTATATTTTAATAAAAAGAATTAATATTATTTTTTTTTACTAATTTAGTTATACGCTGAAGATCCAAATTTTTTTTCACAATGACTGGGTGACACGAGACATAAAATCGCATATACACTGAAAAGCCACATATAACCCTTGGAATAAAATTTATTAACTTTCAAAAATTTAATTTGATAGTTATAAATAATTTAAAATTTTGATTCAACAGCTACAAATAGTTTTACGTTACTGGCTGTTAAAAAACACTACACTAGAGTCATCAATTATAAACCGCACATACATTGAATTTGACCAACTAAACAGACATTAAACCCAAGTCATCAATAACAGCAAAATAAGTTATTGATGGGTTAGATCAGAAAAAGTAAAAAATCATTTTGTAATTTTTAATTTGTAAAATATTAAAATGAGACTAAATTATAAACATGATCAAAATGATACTTTTCTCGAAAGAATCTAATAGTTTAAAATGCACCACATAATTTTTAAAATTAATTTTAATAGAATAGTAAATTTATTTTTGAAAAAATATAATAACACGCAAAGACATATTAATTATAGCAATTCTAATAAATATCCATCTGTAGCACTTGAAATTGATTTTTACCCTCAGGCTATATAACTACAATTCCTTTTAACAAAACTGTTTAACTTTTCATTAATCTTTGGACAATTTTTTTGTTCATCTATTTCAACATTATTTCTTTTTCTTTTTATTTAAATCTTAAATATTTTTTTTAAAAATTATATATTTCATTATTAGTATTTTAGCTAGAGGCCTCACCATTGGGGTTGAAACTTGAGGGAGAGAATAGGATCACATCATAGTCAAAGAGTTCAAATCTCCTGTTGTATAGCCCATTGGATGTGTAATGAGGACCGTTAAATTAAGTGAGACTCACAATTATTTTTTGGGACCCATCCCAATCTAATAGTCCCTGCTGCACAGCTGAAAAGACTGTACAACACAGGATCCCTGTTGATAATGAAAGTGGTTTTGTTAGCTTTCATTGCAAGGATTTGTTTAATTATATTCTACGTATACCCCTGTGAATAAGAATATGACGAGTGTAAAAAAATTTTCAAAAAACTTAATTTTTTGATGTTAATTTATAATACTCAAGCACTAGTATATATAAATTTATATCTTTCATGTTCTTATTAAAAATTTTGATAAAAAATTAAACTTACTTTTTTTTTCTATATCTAAAATGGGGTTAGTAGAAGGAAAAAAAAATAGTTTTTATATCTTTTAAATAATTGACAATCAATTTATTTTAGAAAGTAGGCATAAATGCACTTTTGGTCCTTTAATTTTACTTAAAGTTTTATTTTCATTTTTTAACTTCATTTAGTTTTAATTTGGTCATTTAACTTTACTTTAAGTTTCACTTCTGTCTTCTAAATTTATTTGGTTCTTATTTGGTCCCTTAATTTTACTTTAAGTATTATTTTTATCCCTAAAATTCATTTGATTCCAACATAGTCCCTTAACTTTATCATAAGTTTTACTTTTGTCATTTAATTTCATTTTATTCTACTTTGGCCTTAATTTTCAAAAGCTATACAATTTTTTCTTTTCACCTTGCATTTTTATTTTTTCACTTCACTATTGATATGTGGAAGAAATGTGAAAGCTCCATGAATTGTAATAATTATTATTTTAATGTTCAATTTTTGTCTTATTCTTTGACACACTTAATTGATATAGGTACTCTTGAATTTGTTTTAATTTTTATTTTCTTTATTTTGGTATTCCTTATCCAATTTGATGGTGTTAGAGAAAAAAATTTTGAGAAGCTTTTAAAAATTAAAGGTGAAATTGGAACAAAACTAAATTAGATAAAGTTAAGGGACCAAAAAGGACATAAAAGAATTTAAAGGATAAAAGTGAAATTTAAAATAAAATTATAGGACAAAATTAGAATCAAACAAAATTAAAGGACTAAAGTGAAACTAAGAATAAAGTTAAAAGGTTAAATTCAAAGTAAATGAAATTAAAGGACAAAAGTAAAACCCTATGTAAAATTAAGGGACCAAAAGTGCATTCATAGCTCAAAAGTATATGGAAAAAAAAATTGTGAATACATCAAGTCAATGGGCATGAATCTTTCAAATTAGTATACATTAAAAAAAAAAAAAAAAAGATACTGGTGTTCACTGTCCTTTTATTTGATTAAACGTTTTAAGCAGCCCCTTGATTTACACATATGACATGGAGTTCTCTGATGATTGAATTATAAATTATTGCTTACACTAATGTCACTTATATCATTGAATTGTAGTAAATGAGGATAGTTGCCCCTAGATTTAGAAGTCAGAAACTCCTGGCGGCTTGATTTGAATGTGAAATCATTAACAATGTCTTCGTAATTACTCACAAATTTCCTGCTATAAATAAATCAGAAAAAAATAGTAATAAGGTAACATTCGTTCTAACTAAAATGTGTGTGTGTGTGTGTGTATATATATATATATATATATCATATTCTTCTGTTTTGGGAATATCAATTAATATATCATAGGAGGTTAATAAATTGACAATTTAAAATCAAAATACAAAAAGACAATAAATGTATGTAAGTATATGGCTGCCACAAATGATGTTAGCTACTTTGTTTAAAAGTCAAAGACTACTTTAGCCCGTGGATTTAAAAGTCAAATCATTAACTATTAATTAATGTTTGGATTTCACTAATTAATCGAACTTCCTCTACTCAATATTAAATAAGGAGAAAAAAATTCATCTTTTCTGGTTTTAGCATAATCAGTTCACAATCACAAGTATATATAAATAGATAATTTATATAGAAGAAAACTCTAGGCATATTTAATTGGACTCTCATCAGCCCAAAGCAAATGAACCATGTAATTGACGAAATGTCTCAGATGCGATAGCAACAACTTGGCTAAGATGCCCGTTGGTTAAATATAAAATAATAGAAAAAAATGTTTTTTTGGTTATTCATATATTACAAAATTATTATTTTAGTCTCTCGCTCATTGAAATATTTAAAATAGTATATATTACGCATTAAAAACATCATATTTAATCATTCACTTTTTAAAAAATTACTATATTTAATCCTTCTATCAAATCATAAATAATAAACTTAATGGATTAAATTTAGTAAATTTTAAAAGTAGAAGACTGAGCATAACATTTTTCAATGAGTGAGAAATTATTCTAAATATTTCAATGAATGAATGACTAAAATGGTAATTTTATAAAAAAAGTGGAACCAAAAAATATTTTATTCTAAAATAATACTTTTATTTAATATTTATAACTTTTGGTAGAATTAATTTTATTTTGCAATCAATAAATTTAGTAAAATAAGTACAATATTATATTACATTTAGTTGATGGCATGCAGGTAGTCCGCTCCTGTTTTTCCCTCTCTGCCCCTTAAAGTCTTCCATCATCATACTTTTCTCAATGCATTAGTTTTCCCAAGTTGTTAAGTTCGAGATTGAGCAATTTAAATTTCTCGTTGTTGCTGTAATCATTTAACGGTTTATATTAAATTAATAATATTATAAAATTTATAATTCTAAATTAATAATTTTTAAAAATTTGATTTGAGCACTACAATTTGAAGATATAATACAACAGTCATAGATAATTTAGAAAGACATGGTGTTTAAAAAGTCTCGAAAAGCACGACATTGTTGAACATGAAGCCACGTTTAAAACAAGAGAAGGGAATCAGAGCCTTCATAATCATAATCACCATGAGGAGGGAACATGAAACTTTTTTATTTTCATTTTAATGGAACTAAACTGAGTTGATGGCGGTTGCAACAAATCACCACGTTTAAAAGTCAAAGACTTCTTTAGCCGCTTGATTTGAGGGTGAAATCATCAACAATTTCTTTGCAATTGGATTTTTACTCATTAATCAAACATCGATCCTCTACTCAATATTAAATAAGATATATATAAAAAAAAAATTCTGGTTTTAGCATATTAATTTACATGTGTTATATATATATTCTTTAACTCAATGGTGAGATTGAAGGAGGATAATGTGAGTTTAAATAACGTTTTTAAATCATATTTTCTAAGCGCATCATTCAATCATTGGTTCAAATGCTATGAGCCTTCGTTAGATTGCCAAAACAGTAGACGGCTTGACGGGTTTACATTACAACAGTCGAGTCAACTCAAGAGAGGAGCATGGCGAAAGTCAAAGACAGAGATGCTAATCATGAAGCACACAACAAACTACAAAACCATATTGTTATAATATATGTAATGAAAAAGAATAAAGCATGCATGCAGACAGAGGCAAAATCCAAAAGCACCACGAAGTACACCTCTCGCCTCGTCTATATAAAGGCAACCAAGTTACAACATCGAAACCCATCCATACACGAACAAACCTTTCTCCTAAACATCATCATCCTCCTCCTTCTTCTGCTTTCCAAAATTATTCACACGCCAGATATATAGCTAGAATATATATAGTATAAGAACTATAAGTATAACCATGGCAGATTTTCTCTTACTCATGGGCTTGACACTTATATTCGTTCCCCTTCTACTTTCCTCTTCAGTTTCTGGGTACTCTTGGAACGATGTTAAGGTGTGGTGCAGCCAAACCCCAAATCCTCAACCTTGTGAGTATTTCCTGAACAGTAGTCCTACTCGCAGCCAGAAGTTCATCAAACACAAAAATGATTTTCTCAAGCTTTCACTGCAACTGGCGCAACAGCGAGCGCTGAAAGGCCATGCAAACTCTCTTTCGTTAGGCCCAAAGTGCAGGAACTCGCTTGAGAAAGCAGCATGGGCGGATTGCATTGAGCTTTACGAGCAGGCCATCCACAGACTCAACAAAACCTTAGACCCCAACACGAAGTGCTCACAAGCCGATGCTCAAACGTGGCTCAGTACAGCTCTCACCAACCTCGAGACATGTAAAGCTGGGTTCTACGAGCTTGGGGTTCAAGACTATTTGTTGCCCTTGATGTCCAACAATGTTACCAAGTTGCGGAGCAACACTTTGGCTATAAACAAGGTTCAATACCAATAGCCGAGTTATAATGATGGGTACCCAACATGGGTCAAGCCTAGTCATAGGAAGCTTTTGCAAGGTCTTCTGCAGCTCCTCGGGCTAACGTTGAGGTGGCTAACGATGGCACTGGCAGGTACACAACTATGAGTGCTGCCATAAGTGCAGCATCAAAGAGTAGTAGTGGGAGATACGTGATATACGTGAAGGCTGGAATTTTCAATGAACAGGTTGAAATTAAGGCAAAGAATATCATGCTGGTGGGAGATGGTATTGGGAAGACTATAATCACCGGCAGCAAAAGTGTTGGCGGAGGCACCATAACCTTCCATTCAGCCTCTGTTGGTAGCAAATTTTGTTCATTGGTTTCAATATTTTTCTTGGCTCTCCCTATGCTGGTTTAATCATAATAAATAAATGATGAAATAATTCTGAAAATAACTATTTTTGTTTTGCATTTGCAGCTGTTGTAGGAGATGGGTTTATTGCTCGAGACATCACATTCAGGAATACTGCTGGAGCATCAAACCATCAAGCGGTGGCACTGCGTTCAAGTGAAGTTTAAGGCCTAAATTAGAACTAAATGAAATTAAGGGATAGATGTAAAACCTCAAGTAAAATTAAGAGACCAAAAGCATATTTTGACTAAAAAGAAAATGGAATGGTAGAAGCTCAAAAGGAAACAAGATTGACGTCAATACACAAGGTTGCAAGCGAAGAATCTAGAATAATTATGAAAGCTAATATTTGAGATGGAAAAAGTAAAATGGTCAAGAATACAATGTGTAAAGAGTTAAAATAATTAATTTATAAAAAAAGAAAGACCAAACACTACAAGAGAACATGAAACAAGAGACAGAATTTAGATAGCGAAATACTTCCGTGTCAAATCTACCACAAATTTATGACAAATTCGTGTCAAATATTTTAGTTTATTTTTATATTTTTATAATTAATTAGAGACAAAATTCTAAGAGGAAAAAATCTATTAAATAATTTGTCCCCATAAAATGATTCCATGACCGTTATTATTATATTGCATGTTATGGTTTAATATGTTAAGGTTTTAAATGATAATTTACAGAGAACTGATCGGTTTAAAAGGTATATAATGATTTATTACTGGAATACTACATGTTTACATGTTACTCAATTTTAGACAGTCATCCAGAGCAGTTTGCTTACCAGGAGGGCTAAAGGAGCCCTTGGTACTGTTGATGTTTTGATTTCCCCATTTTATTCAGGTTTTGTTTTTGTAATTTGTAATAATGTAATTGATTAAAGATGTAAATAATTGTAAATGAATATATATGACCACAAATAGATTTCCCATTCCCCTAATGTGTTGTAGTTGTCTCTGCATTGAATTAAGAGCTAAGCTCTCTTTTATGGATATTATTGTTTTAGTAGATATTTGTTGAAACTTCGAGAGGTCTCAGTTACTTAGGAGACTTTGCCAAAATTCTTACAAAATATGTGAATGTGAATTTTCATGATGTATGATTTACAATTCGGTTAAGAAATCAGCTTGTTAGGCTTACAGAGACGAGCTAGCCTTATTATCTATGCTGGTTACACTCTGAATTTTGGGGTGTGACAAAATTGGTATCAGAGCCATGGTTTGGGGCTCTCCTCTAGTCAATCAAGTCATAATTGCCATGTTGTTATTGAACCAGGAATAGTTAAGATAGATTGTCATATGAGAAGGCTCATTATTTCTATGTCATCATGGTTTATGTTGATTGATTAGAATATTCAATGATGATTGATTGGAATATTTAATGATGATAGATTGGATAGCTAAATGTTTGATCATGATAATTATAGATAAAGTCACGCTGCCTCTGACACGTGGTGTTCGTCGTATATGCGAACTAGCTCATATATTTGAAGGGGCATCTGCCCAGTCTGTTTCTTTGCCTAGGGGAAGCTGGGGCAAGGGTCTAGGTAGAGGCCCTAGAATAACTCCGGATCCAAGGAAAATTCCTACAACTGAACCAGAAGTGGCATTCTTGGCTCAGGGAATTCATGGCCCCTCTGTTCGAACTCATTCAAGGGAGTCTCAGTTTAGCCAAAACCTAGGGGAGGTTGTAACTTGATTCTTGTGATTAAGGCCCCTTACTTTTTTTGGATCCTCAAGTACAAAAGACCTTCAGTGATTTCTGGAGGTTATGGAACCAGCACTGAAGGTCTTAGGTTGTTATAGTAGTAGGTCTGTGAAGCTTGCTGAATATTAATTGCAAGACATAACCTATATATGGTTTTAGGCAATCTTCAGGGAGAAATCAGAGGAATTACCTCCCATGGAATGGAATGAATTCTGTGAAATGTTTAAAGAACGGTTTATTCCACAAAGTGTGCGTGATGCTAGAGGTCATGAATTTAAGCTATTGAGGTGGGTTCCTGAAACTACTATTTTCGAGTATGATATTCAATTTACTTACCTCTCAAAGTTTACATTGCACTTAGTTCATACGGAGAAACATTGAATTAAGGGGTTTGTCATGGGATTACCAAAGTCTATGTTTCAGGTAATGGTCTCCTAAATTAATAACTTTGCAACTTATTCAACTATTGTGAATTATGCTTGCTTGATTAAGGAGCGAGATATGCAAGATGAGTCTTTTAGCAAGAAGAGAAAAAGAGAAACCACAAGCAAACAAGAAACAGCTTGTACATTTTCTTCACAAGGGCCTGGGTCTCAAAGGGCATTTGGACTAGCCAAGTCACAAACTCCTCACTTTTCTGTACCACCTCCTGGATCATTTCAGCCAACCTCAAGGGATTTGAGATCTATAGAAGCTTGTGAGGTTTCACAATTTTCTAACCCGAAGGTAGCATGTCCCACTTATGGGAGGTATCATTTGGGAGACTGTTATTTGTTGACCGACGCTTATTTCTGCTATGGACAGGTAGGTCACAGGAAGAAAGACTACCCTATGGCTCAACCTAAGGTTAATCCAGACTTTATACAGTTGAGTGCTCAAACTCCTCCTTCCATGACTACTGTTGAAGGAAGGCCTTCTTCCTCTAGTGGCAGGGGTGCTTAGGCAAGGCAGAGGAGCACAAGGACAGACATCAGTTGGACGAGGACAGGCCAGGGTGTTTGCATTATCTAAACAAGATGTTTAGGCTTCTAATGCAATTGTCACATGTATGGTTACAGTAGATTCACATCTAGCATGTGCATTACTTAATTTTGGATCTAGACATTCCTATGTATATGTACATTTTACTACACGGTTGAAAGTAAGCCCTTCCCAGCTAAACAATGTGATTATGGTGGGAACACCTCTTAGGGAATCTTTATTAGTTGACACAATATACAGATCGTGTATGATGTCTATTGAAAATCAAGAAACCTTGGTAGATCTACTGTTACTTCAAATGCTAGACCTTGATGTAATTTTGGGCATGGATTGGTCGGCATCTTGTCATGCCACGATTGGTTGCTGGAACAAAGTGGTGAGGTTTGAAGCCCCTAATGCAGTTCCTTTTGAAATACAAGGTGATACTTGTACAAGTTCAACCATGCAGATTTTTTCTTCTAAAGCATTAAACAAAGGTTGTCAAGGATTTCTAGCATTGGTTAGGAATGTAGAGAAACCAACAATGGGGCTGAAGGATATTCCAGTGGTTAAAGAATTTCCAGATGTTTTTCCTGATGAATTACTAGGTTTACCTCTAGATCGAGAGCTAGAATTCTCTATTGAGGTATTTACAAATACGCAACCAATCTCTATCCTTCCATATCAAATGACTCCTGCGGAGTTAAGAGAGCTAAAAGAGCAGTTGCAAGATTTACTTGAAAAGGGATTCATTAGACCTAGCACTTCACCTTGGGGTGCTTTAGTGTTATTTGTAAAGAAAAATGATGGTTCCCTAAGGTTATGTGTGGATTATAGACAGTTAAACAAAGTCATAATACGGAATAAATATCTCTTACCTTGTATTGATAATTTTTTTGACTAACTACAGGAGCCCAATGTTTTTCTAAGATAAATCTTATTTCTAGTTATCATCAGTTAAAGATCAAAGGTGAGGATATTCCTAAAACTGCATTTCGTACCCATTATGGCCATTTTGAGTTTCTCTTGATGTCATTTGGACTAACCAATGCACCAGCCGCTTTCATGGATCTAATGAATAGGGTGTTTAAACCCTTTCTTGACAAATTCATTATTGTATTCATTCATGATATCATGGTATATTCCAAGGGTCCTAAGGAACATGAGCAACATTTACAAGTGGTTTTACAGCACTTACAAGAAGAACAAGTGTATGCAAAACTTTCCAAGTGTGAATTCTGGTCAAACCAGTGGCATTTTTGGGCCATATTGTGTCTAAAGGAGGGATTCGGATAGACCCAAACAAAGTTGAGGCATTTCAAAAGTGGTCCCATCCTTCGATTGTTACCGAAGTACAAAGCTTTTAGGGTAAGCTAACTATTATCATTGCTTTGTTCAAGATTTTTCTAAAATAGCTACCCCATTGACACAATTGATACGCAAGAATGTAAAGTTTGAGTAGAATGATTCTTGTAAGCCTAGTTCCAAAAAATTGAAGGAATGTTTAACTTCAACACCTGTCTTGAGTTTGCCTTCAAGTTTAGATGGATATGTCGTATATTGTGATGCATCTCACATTGGGTTAGGGTGTGTATTGATGCAAAATGGTCGTGTAATAGCTTATGCTTCTAAACAATTGAAGAAACATGAACAAAGCTATCCAACCCATGATTTAGAAATGGCGACAGTAGTGTTTGTCTTGAAGATTTAGCAGCATTATTTGTATAGTGAAACTTATGAGATTTATTCAAACCACAAAAGTCTTAAATATATATTTCAGCAAAAATATTTGAATCTTAGACAAAGGAGATGGATGGAGTTGTTAAAGGATTATGATTGCACTATTCATTATCATTTTGAAAAGGCAAATGTGGTAGCAAATGCCTTGAGTAGAAAATCTATGGGTAGTTTAGCCCATATTCAATTAGTAAGGAGACCATTGCTAAAAGAATTACAGCAATTAGAAAGAAATGAGGTAACTTTGGAAATTTCTAATGTAGGGGTGTTGTTAGCCTTTGTGCAAGCTAACTCTGTTGTTTTGAATGAAGTAAAAGTCGCTCAAAAGTTAGATGTGAAATTGAGTAAATTAATGGATGAGGTAAGAGAAGGAAAACATCAAGATTTCTCAGTTGATGCTGAGGGGGTGTTAAGAATGAAAGGAACATTGTGTGTACCTCAAGATGAGGATTTGAAGAACAAGCTTCTTGAAGAAGGTCATCGCTCAGCTTATACAGAGCCTTCGGGGGCCACTAAAATGTATCATGATTTAAAACAGATTTACTGGCGGGAAGGCATGAAAAGGGATGTAGCAGAGTTTGTCTCCTGTTGTATTATGTGTCAGCAAGTTATGGCTGAACATCAGAGACCCGCTAGGCTACATCAAAGATTATAAATTCTTGAATGGAAGTGGGAGAGAATTACTATGGATTTTGTTACTGGATTGCCTCGTACCTTGAATGGTTCTAATTCTGTATGGGTAATAGTTGACTGGTTAACAAAATTTGCACATTTTCTTCCAGTTAAAACAACATATAACACAACCAAATATGCTCACTTGTATGTTTAAGAGATTGTTAAGTAGCATGAGGTACCCTTATCTATAATATCTGACTAGGGACCTTAATTTACTTCCAAATTTGGGAAAGCTTTTGAAGAAGTATTATGAACCTGGTTAGATCTAAGCACTGCCTTCCATCTTCAAATTGATGACTAGTCAAAATGAACAATCCAAACTTTGGAGGATATGATTAGAACATGTGTTTTAGACTTTAGTGGCAGTCAGAACACTTATTTGCCTTTGGCAGAGTTCGCATATAATAATAGCTATCAAGCTAGTATTCAGTTGGCCTCATTTGAAGCTTTATATGGACGACGATGTTGTTCACCTATTGGGTTATTTGAAACAGGTAAGGCACAAATATTGGGCCCTGATTTGGTGTAGGAGGCAGTAGAGAAAGTAAAGCTAATTAAAGAAAGATTATTAGCAGCACAAAGTAGACAAAAAGCCTATGTCAATCATAAGAGAAAAGGGTTAGAATTTATGGTTGGTAATCATGTGTTTCTCCAAGGTTCCCCTATGAAAGGTGTTATTTATTTTGGCAAGGAAAGTAAATTAAGCCCTCACTTCATTGGTCCATATGAAGTATTGGAGAGGATTGGTAATGTAGCCTATCGCCTTGCCTTGCCTCCTGAGTTATTAAACATTCACCCGATGTTTCACATGTCTATGCTCAGGAAGTACTTATATGACTCCTCACATGTGATTGCACCGTAAGACATTTAGATAGATGCTAGTTTGAGTTATGAAGGAAAGCCAATAGCCATTTTGGATAGATAAGTAAGGAAATTGTGCTCCAAGGAATTTCCTTAAGTAAAAGTGCTATAGAAGAATCACTCTCAAGAGGAAGCAACTTGAAAGGATGAACATATCATGCGTGACCATTACCCTCATTTATTTGCATAAGGTATGTTATGATTTAAATTTAGGGACCAAATTCTTTTAAGGGGGGAGAATGTAACACTTGCTAAAATATAATGCAAATTTTGTTCTTAGCAAGAGTCTAAGTATAAATATTTGTGGTATATATTATTGATTGGATATGAGCTTTAGTTTAGTGGTAAGGCATGGCACCTGGAGTAAGAAGGCAGGGGTTCAAGATGCAGCTCCCTCCTTCCTCAGAAAATTTTTTGTGCTAACACGTGTCGCCCTTGATGAAATGACTAAAATACCTTTGCTTATCTTCTTCCTTACTGTTACATTTTCTTCTTTCTACTGAACTTCATCTTTCTCACTATTTTACTCCTTCCATTGCCATAGTTAGCCACCGTCTCAGTTCTGGCTAGCATCCTCCTTCACCGGCAACACGTTCTGGATTGCCACAACCTGCAGTTGCCAGTAATAGCTCTAGTTTTCCAATGGGTTCAGTGATAGCTGAGAAAGAGAGACTTTTACAATGGATTTTGGTGAGTTTTGATTAGTTTTTCATGAAAATGATGTTAGTAGATGCATTGCCCTTTCCCGTTGAATTTCAGCCTTAGAAGCATGTTTTTAGGCAAGGTTTTGAGATTTGTTCCGGCAAGGACTAAACTAAAATTTTTTGAGATTTTGGGATTTTACAAAAAATTGTGGAATTTTGTAATTTAATGGGTTTAAGTTGGTATTATAGGAACACTTTTAATGTGTATGACTTGAAACCCTATTGTTCTTCATGGTTTAAATTGGTTGAAGGGGAAAGTATGGAAATTTGGAATGAAAGTGAAAATTTAAAAAGTTTCTAAAGAAGTGAATGTAAATTGATAAAAAGTCTGAGTAAGTTATATGATGGAATCAGGGAATATGAGTTAAAGCTTGTTTTTAGTAATGACAAGGAAGTTGGATATAAAATTGGTAAATGGAAATATGATGAATTAAAAAGAAGAAAGAATTATGTGATGAATTAATGTTATAGGATAGTATGAGAATTGTAGATCTTATGGTTGCTTTTGGTAAATCTTTTTTGTTTATGAATTTGTTAAAAGGCATTATCATGAGCCTAAATTGATGTATGTTGATGGGAATTGAGGAAATGATCTTTTTGTGATATAGGATTATTGGTGAATTCTCTTTTAACTAAGGAAAAGGAGGCTTACAAGTTGTTTTAGATTATTTCATCCACCAGGTAAGCAGTAGCTCTTTCAACTATATGATTTACCATTGTATTATTATATGGTAGCATAATTTATTAGATTTGTTAGTCTTTCAAATGAATTATGATTTATGACTAGTATGTGATGTCCATACAAAAACTACAAAAGAGGATTGTATGAAAATAGCATGAGCTTGTGTTTCACGATTGTCTGATAAAAATATTCAAGGGCTAAGTTCCCTTGACCAATAAGAAAAGAACCCAAAGGCTGAGTTCCCTTGACCGATGATAAAAGAACCTAAGGGCTGAATTCCTTTGACCTTGACCGATGATAAAAAAATCCAAGGGCTAAGTTTCCTTGACCGATAATAAAATATATAAAGGTTAAGTACTCATGACTGATGATAAAATATACAAAAGCTAAGTACCCTTGACCGATGAGAAATATACAAGGGCTAAGTACCCTTGACTGATGAGAAAGATTCTCCAAGGGCTGTGGATCCTTGACCGTGGTGCCCCTTTTGCTTAAGATCAATACTAACAATGTCAATCCAATTCCAAGCTAGCATATTAACTTTATACTACTTTATCCTATAAGAATAAAAGGGAACATTGCATGGCATAGAACAATTACTATGTATTGAGCTCCATTATCCTAGTGAGCAATGAGCTCCATTATCATAGTGAGCACGGAAATTTAACAAAGGTTCAACCACCAAACATCCTGTCAACACCATGCCTTTCATGCTAACAAATAGCTAGCTAAGAAATACGTACTTCAATTATCTTTGATATTATATCTTTATTAATGGTTGGGGTTAAAACTACTTCATCTTCGAGTACCAGTGTAGAAAATCCATTCAAACATTAAACTCTATTTTAACTATGAAAGCATCATGTTCTAACCTAAATTGTTCTTTTCTTTTTTGTCTAATTAACCTCGTATTTGATTAGAATACACAATGTCATAAGCATATTATTGCCTCCATTTATAAAGCTTAGAAGATCCTCAGACAAACCTTTTCTAATGAAAATGGTAAGTTAAGTCTAAAGTCTTCTCATAAAGCTAATTGGATACTTGGATTTTCTTTTTTTAGAAAAAAAAAAAAAAGCAGTGACAGATTAAAAGATTGACTTATCTTGGAGTTACATACACAGATTCTACAACATATGCAAAATTTACTAAAACTATAACAACTTGCATTTCAAATATTGATTACACTGCAATACAATGGTATTCATTATTTGAAATGACACTTGCAAAAATTAAGTTTAGTAAGGTTGAACTTTTCAAAGAAGGTTAATATGATACCCCCATTCTAAGCTAGACAAACTAGCAAGTTTACCTTTACATAGCCCATTAAGTGCACTTCCCCATAAATATTCCTCTAGGTGATAGAAATAAGTTAACCTTTTACTCAAGTGAGATAAGAGTTGGTTAC
The DNA here is from genome assembly GCA_037074485.1 of Delonix regia. NCBI lineage: Eukaryota > Viridiplantae > Streptophyta > Magnoliopsida > Fabales > Fabaceae > Delonix > Delonix regia. The sequence goes on from CM073459.1 coordinate 14,883,993, forward strand.
TTAAATCCCAACCTATGATGTAGTTTAAGAGATTCCAAATGGTCAAACCATTAGTCTATACCAGAAATTTAATCTTAGCTAATACGTTACTCTAGAACTAGTCACTCCATTTACCACCCTTGCACTTTGCATTGATTAGCCTTTGGCCTAAAAAGTTCAATGTACATTCTTTATTCTTTTGTAGGGTCATATAGGCTAACACCATGGACCTATCAAATAGAAAAAATAATAAACCCATTGCACTATCTAGCAACGCAAACATAGACCTAAGGATCACAAGTGATATTAAAGGCCAAGAATGCAACTACGCTGTAAAACATATCAAAACTCACTAATATTCAAATATGAATTTTGTAAGATAACAAGTTTGCCATGAAGATCTCACACCAAACACATGATTACCTTATAGTATAAGAAGTGTCATGCCAAATCAAAAGAATGAAGGTAATGGAGGGAAAAGACACATAATCAGGACTTTGATGATATCCCAATTATGGTTATGCCTAGGTTTCATAATGATGATAAAGATTCCATCAAAGAACAATGGCTTCGTAATGACCACATGAAAACCTATCCAGGCTCTTATACTAATTTGTTACACCCCTAACTAAGGAGGTGTGACTGGCAAAAAGGGCGAAATAGACCCCACCCCTGTGAACCAACAAATAAAAGTATACAACTTAATCTACTTAATTACAAATTACATAAAGAGCATACTTAATTGTATTAGTTCACCACCTAATGCAATTCATATGGATCAAACATACTATATCTAATTCATTACATGTCTTTCATGTGGAAATTTCAGCAGAGTCTCTCCTAAATTATAGACTACCCAAAATTTCCACAAACAAGACATGGATATAAAAAGGAAGAGAGCTTTACCCTTATAAAATATACAATCACACAACCCAATACATATATACAAATATAACTAATCCGTATTTGTGGTACTATAGAGCAATTCTAGATTACAAAAATTTATTACACTTTTAGAAGGTAAAATAATGCCTGCAACACAATGCCGGGCATGACCAACACATAGTTACTTACCCATAGCCCAAGCCTAGGCTAGAAACAATCCTCAAACTAGTGACCTATAAAAATGTAAAAAGGAATGAGTGAAGGCACTCAGTGAGTAGATAATACTACCTCTACTAGGAATGGACAAGCCAAGGCTCAAGAGTTTTTCACAAATTAATCACTTATTGTACAATCCATAGTGGCCTAAAATTAATGTTGATAATTTATCATGTAAATAAAGAAATTAACCGTGTAAAACAAAATACGAAACCGTTGATTAAATTGTTTTTTATAAATCAAATAAGTGAATGAAAATAAATCAATAGAGTAAAGTAGGAAGCATCTAATTAGAACCATAAAAGTAAATAGATATTGAACGCACAGCTCGCAAAGGGCAATAACCTAGTATATGGAGCGTATTATTCATAGTAATTGGTACTCACAGACACAGAGCACACAGCCCGTGAACAACAATAACCATAGTATCAGGAGCATGTTGCTCACAATAATCAGTATAATTCCACATGTTGTGGTGACACACGGGGCTGGTAACCCCTCTGCTAGTTGGGTTTCAGTTCATGGTGCACCAAGGCTAACATCTACTATTGTTAGTCGTAGCATTCTATATTACGCTACTTCCCAAAACCTTATTTCCACAATAATGCATTATAAATCAAAATAAATCAGTGTTGTTTTTCTTTTTTGAAAATTCATAATAACTTATAGTATCGCAGAACTTTGCCAAACGTTTTTGTTAAATATCTATGTACAAGTATGTTGATTCAAGATCCAAGTAAAATTTGAAACCAACAATCACCATAATGTTGTTCAAACCCTTTATCTAAAAGAGTGAAATATTGAAAGTAGTTTCCAAGTACAGAACAATCTGGAAACAAGTCAAATATTTCAAGGATGTGTATCACTTTAAATCAAAATATCACACACAGGAAACAATGTAGACAATAAGTGTGTCCCAAAGGCACAAAATCAATAACAAACAATTGTTTAAAAGTAAAGAAACAAAATGGAAGTAGAAAACAAGCAAAGACAGTAATATCTACTCACCTAGAGAAATTCCATTAAAAATCCTTAATTTTTCTCTTACACCAACTTACCAAGCTCAAAGGGATTTCAATGACCTTATAATGCCAAAGGATACAACTTTAATATTCCAAGCTTAAAACCCCTAAATCCTAAAATACTTACTATAATTAATCGCTAAAGAAGAATTTTGATCTAAAAAAGTGAAGTTTTCAAAACCAAGCTAATATCTCTGAATGGTGCAAAGCATGACTTATTATTGCATTATATATATATATATATATATATGTTCAATCATATAGGTTTCTTTTTATCAACCTTACTACCTTTCTCTTAATATAAGAGCCTTGTATCCACCCTACAACAACCAATTAGCTTCAAGAAATCACGCCAACGACTAACAACTTATTAGGATTTAAGGAAAATGATGCTTCTTAATTCTCTTCATACACACACACTAGAACAATCCTTGGCTACCAAGAGATAGACGTTTCTTCCCTTTTGATGCTACAGAAGTTGGGAATGCTACTGACAAGGTTGAAAGCCTTATAACAACATACAGACGAAAATGAGACTTGATCAAGCTTGAACAACTATTCCTTGTTGAAGATTACAATTCAATCTTATATATCCTAATCTATATTAATAGGAAAAGTGATAGAAGAATACGAAATTTTCATAGAAAAGGTAATTACACTATTAAATATGCTTAATATGTGGCCTTTACTCATAGATATGATGAAATCAGCCTTATGAACTCTATCCCTTAGTCATGAATATGGAACTTGAAATTACCCGCCAAAGTAAATGACTTTATTTGGAGAGCAAGTAGAGATATCCTCCATGTACATGCTAACTTACAAAAAAGAAGTGTCCAATTAGATAGGAAGTGTTTGAACTATAAAGAAATAGAAGATGTCTTCTATGCATTAGTCAATTGTCACTTAGTAAAGAATCATTGGGATGAATGAAGGCTTATCAGAGAGACCAATGCTGATTCCAATTTTAATCATTGTGTTATCAAAATTCTAGGAAGTAACCAAAATCAATGTGAATAGTAGTTTTGTGTTATTGCATGGAGAATCTCCAAATGTGAAACTATCTCATCTGAAGGCATAGGTCACATAATTCGTCCTCTGTAACTAGATCAACTATTCGATTCCTATTTGAATGAAGGCAAGTTCAGAATGCTAGCTTCAATCCAAGATAGAACAATGTATCTAATATCACTGGGAATGTAGAGTTAACAATACAAGGATGGCAATGTTGAATTGATGGAGCCACCTTCCAGTGGAAGGAATGTCAAGTTTTGGGATAATTTTTAGTGACCAAAGAAACTCAGTGTTGCAAGTAATTACTGGCCACTATTAGGGTATCTATAAGGCAGAAATAATTGAAGCTTTAGCTTTACACTTGGCTATCTTAAGGGCTTCCATAACTTAATAGGAACATTTATCTCTAATGCTCAAAAGGTAGTTGTAGTTATTCACTCTAACATAGAAGATTTCACAGAGTTTGGAGCTTTAATCTTAGATTGTAAGGAACTCTTAGTTAATGGTCCCTTTTCATGTACTTGGATTAGTAGGAGAACCAATAGTATAGCACATAACTTAGCCAAAGTTTCAATTTGATACCCTAGTTTTCATATCTAGGAGTCAAACCTTTGTAATGCTGATTTGACTCAATAAAGTATGCTCATATTACTTCAAAAAAAAAGTGTAAAGGGAAAGTTGAACAAAGCTACTATAGTAATTGGCTTTTTTTTTTTGGCCTATGGGCAACCATTTTATTGTGGTTTGATAAATGTTTGGATGACAGTTTGGTGTCCCAGCTAACTTGCTCTATATAAAGGACAATGGCGAAGTCACATTCTTGTAAGTGGGAGCACTTCCCCCCACCCTAATTTTTTTTTTGTTTATTGTATTAAATTCTAATTTTATGCCCTAATATATCTTATTATTTTGACCCACTAAAATTATTGATCTTAAATTATTGGATTATGTAATTTTGTTTTATTATTAGACATTTTAGTTTGAACCCATTCGACTCACATATATATTTTGTATGTAATTTTATATTTATTTTTTTGTAAACATTTTATGCATTTTTGTTAATAGCAATTTTATAATAATTAAGTAGAACATAACTAAGTTCAAATGTCAATATGTTATTTTTAGTTATATCTCAAAAAATTGTCCCTAAAATGCTAAATTCCTTTTTAAGTGTTGATGGATAAAATCATATTTATAATACTCTATAAAAGTTTTTTATTTACAAATTGACAATTACAAATTTGAATATTTTATCTAATAAACTTTTTAACTTCCTTAAAAATACTATTTTGGGCTATTTCAAGAACTATCGTGGTATTGTTAAGTGATTGTATATTTTGTTTAATAGTGATGTTGATATTAATATGAAGAGTAATATATTATATAATACTCATTTAAACTTAAAGTTACTTCTAAATTTAAGAGGGAGAAAGTCAAGATATCGGTAGTAAATTAACTTTATTTAGCTTAGTTCAAAAGTGTAAATGATAAGATTTTATTATAAAAAAATATAATATTAAATTAGAATTTTCCAAAATAAAGTATTAAAAAAAAATTGCCCCACTAACTCAGTCATGGTTCCGCCACATATAGCATGCTAGGACGTGGTGCTGGTTGTAGTAGTCAAGGGGTGGTACAACTGTTTTGCATTTTCCAAGCTATGTTTGTTTTTGCTTCTGCATTCATTTATTATAAGCCAATCCAAATCTAACTGGAAATAGCATGGCTATTGAATATAACATATATATGTGATTATAACATTTTTACATGAATATAATGAATAAATGCATCATTTAGTGGTTGAAGAGTTGAACTTCAATAAGTTCCCTACGTACTGCACAAGAGAACAGAGTCAATAAACTCTTCCATGGTGACTGAATGTTTTATATATTATCTTTCTATTCATATTTGGCTACAGGTAGGGATGGATCTAAAGGGGACGCGGGGAGCACTTGCCTTCCTTGGATTTAAATTTAATTTTTATATATAATTTTATATTATATTTTTAATGTATTTCCTTAATTTATAAGAGTTCACTTTCATGAAAAATTTGTTTCTATTAGTTTAAATTTTTTATTCAGAGACTTTTGCCTCTCAATCCTAGATCTGTCCATGGCTGGAGGAAACCAGGAATCTTCATGATCTATAAACAACGGACTTTAATTATACAACAATTACAAACGAAAAATTGATGCAACTGAACTTAAAGGTTTATGACTCAGATATTCTTCATTTTCCAATCAAAATTGACGCCTTACAAAAAGCATTAAGCAGAACATGTGACCTACACACAGTAATTAGCTATTTGGAAATGGAATATTAGTTTGACACCCAAGTTGGTGTCTGCTTGTTTGAAAGTATTGAGCATTAATTAATGAATATATTTTATGTGCATTCAGTTTATGCGTGCTTATCTTAATTAATTATATTCGAACAAACAGTTTACACTTATAAAAATTTAATTTTTAAAGTTCACGTAATCAATATAAGAAGTGCATTTTTAAAATTTCTGGAAAAGAAATTTATTCTCCATAATTCTTACCGTGGAAAAAAAATATGGGGGCCTCAACCTCAGTATCTGATTCCTTATTGAATGGTCTTAGTCTATGTTTAACTCTAATTAATAAGATGAATAATCCTATATGGGCTTGTTGAAACTTGACATCATATGCATTGAAGTTATTTCGTCAAGAATGTCAATGTCACACAGCAACTCTTTAACGGAATTACAAATAGTCAAAGAAGTAATTCTTGTGAAGTTTGTCATTATGAAGATTCAGCTCCTTTTGTAAATTTCGTGAAAATTTTCTCCTGATTATCGTGCATACACCCGCAGCCATCATTAACCTTATAAATTTTAGCCAAATTGTACTTTCAATCCCAATAATTTTATTCAATTTCCATGTGATCCTTATAATTTAAATATTTGTAATTGAATCTTTGCAATTTACAAGTACTTAATTTAGCTGATATAATGATTAATGAACGATATATTATTTTAACACACTAAATATGTATGAATATTTATGTTAATATTATATATAAAGATAGATAATAACGTAAAATAAAATCATATGTATGACAAAATATTGATAAAATGGTGATGACATGATCTAGATTAAAATTTATTTATACTCTATGGATTCAATTATAACTTTTTCAAACTACAACCAAATTAAAAATTAAGTAAAACTATATGACCAAAAGTATAATTTTTTTTTCTAAATTTTAACAATATTAATGAATTTTTTTTTTCTCCAGTCTAAAATAATAATAATTTATCGTTTTTATTAATATTTACATGTATAGCGCTCTCTCTCTCTCGCTCTTTGTCAATACATATGTAGCAATCGTTGTGCTTTCAGTTTTTCCTTTTTCAACAATTTTGCTTGAAACAATTTAGTCATTGCAGAGCCGATTAAATTAGTATTATTTTTCAAATTATTAAACCAAATGAATAAGGAAGATTAGGTAGATGGGACAATAATTAATTAATTTTCTTAATAACATATATTAATGTAAATATATTTTGTATTGTGTCACTAAATTTTAAAAACAATTAAATAGACATAATTAGTGTAGCAAAAATGAAAGAAATCAAATAGCTATATTAAATAAAAATATATAAACAAAGGAATAAAATACAATTAGTCCGTAAAGAAATGGTCTTGAAAGTCAAAGAAATGCAAAAAAGCATCTTTTTCAATTTTTTGATATGATCATTTAATTCCCAAGTGAATAAAGAAAGTAGTGCAGGCCTACCATTTTGCGACTTCAGCCACATCTGGACATGAAAACCCCTTTTAGATTTAGTAAAATTATAAATCATTTTCCAATCAAAATTGATGTCTTAGAAAAAGCATTAAGCAGAAGTGGCCTACACACAGTTAGCTATTTTGAAATGGAATATTAGTTTGACACCCACGTTGGTGTCTGCTTCTTTGAAAGAACTTCAATTATTGAGCTTTAATGAATATATTTTATCTGCAAGAGTAAAGCTAAAGAAAATCTGAAGATAGAAAATTAGGTGGAAGATTGAACTCTGCAAGCGTATAAACATTAGAAACTATTATTATCTACGAACGTTATAAATGTGCAGATGTAAATTAATTGAGCTTATGTTTGCATATGTATCAATTGTCAATTATACTATGATTGTTAAATTTGTGAGTTTGGGCAAACTCATATAAAAAAATAAACTTGCAATGTGAATACGTAATATAAATTTATAATGATTTATTTTGATTAATAAATAACTATTAAAATATATAATTATATGATCAAAATATTATATACAATAAAAAAAATTATTCAAATCCAATTTATAGTATATTAAATTAAATAAAAGTTATTCATATTTGATAATTTGAAGTGCTCAACATAAAACTTTAATATAATCATTTGTAAATAATCATTCAATATAACCAACTAAATAATTTTATTTTATTTTGGTACATATTTTTATTGTAATTTTATTATTTTTAGGTATATTTAAACTAGTAATAAAATATATTATAATAATTTTTTTGGGAAAAAAAACTCGTCAAAATGTCTTTTAGTCTTGAGTTTGAGGATTTATATTGCTAATTACAAGTTAGTTGAATATTTTTTAATGAATAAAATAATCAACTCAGTAACTTTAGTTTTTCTGAGTTTGTACTAACTTTTTGAATTTCCTAATAAATAATTTTTCGTGCTTTCTACCTTATTAATTAGGTTCGAACTTACAATAAGCACTTCTAAAAATCGTGCTTTAAAATACGTATACATTGGATCAATATAAGTGCATTCTTATATTTTATCTCAAAATTCAAATTTATCCAAAATTATCAACCACCATTGATGATTTTTCGTAACTTATTAGAATTTGACGAGTTATATAATAATAATAATAATAATAATAATAATAATAATAATAATTTGATAGTATAAAATTAAAAGGATGTTTGCAATTAATTACGGTAATTATAATGCTCACTGTTGAGAGAGAAAAATCGTATTGATTGTAGAAGAAATAAAATAGTTTGCAGCTAATACAAAAAGATTTTAAATAGATTTAACAATTTCTTTATTTGATCAATTAAGTTTGTATTTTAACAGATGCCCCCATCATTCAAACACATTGGATTGCGACGAATAGTTTATCAACTTGACATCATATGCATTGAAGTTATTTCGTCAAGAATGTCAATGTCACAACAATTCTCTAACGGTATTACAAATAGTCCTAGAAGTAATCCTTATAAATTAGTATTACTTTCAAATTATTAAACCAAAACAAAATGAATTGTTTTTAAATAATGACATATATAAAATGGAAATAGTTTGCATCGTATCTCTAAATTTTGAAAAAAAAAAAAAAGAGCAAATAAATCCACAAAATTAGTCTAGCCAAAATTAAAGACATCAAGTAGCTGTAATAAATAAAAATCAAAATTTAGTTAAACCTGTCGGCCAATCTTTAAAACAACGGTATTAAATACAATTAGTCCGTATATTCAAATTAAGTATTATTTATTTATTGATCCAGTATACTCTTAAGTTTCAACATCTCCGAACCTGCGTGCTAATTTCTTCGTTGAAAAAGGAATCAAACACAATTAGCCTCCAAAAATTGAACATAAATAAACCAATTTACATAGCGTGTATTCTTTGGCTGCTTGCATATTGATTCTATGCAAGTTAGGTCAACAGACAAGATGTTGAAAGTCACATACAAGACAGCAACTCTTTTAATTTAGACCATTATGGATAACATTACAAACTATTTTGGGTTCTATTAGAACAATATTATATGATAGTGCATGCATGCAAAAGCAAAAACGAAAAGGACTTAGAAAAGTATTAAAGCTCGTAATTCCAACAACCACCTTTTCGCCACTTCTATAAATGGCCAACCATATTTGGACAAGAGAAACCATTCGTACACAATCGAACTCAGCTCAAGCCCCTTCTCTTATCAACAAATTCATCACCATCCCTTCTCTTTTCCGAAATTGTCTTCAAGCCATAGAACAACAACACGTAACCATGACAGCTTTTCGCTTACTAGCAACACTCTTGTTCATTCCCATCTTATATACCTCTTACGTTACTAGTTATTCTCTGAATGACATTAAATCTTGGTGCAGTCAGACCCCTCATCCTCAACCATGTGAGTACTTTTTGAACAATAACCCAACTCATATGCTCAAAACCGTCAAACACAAGGCCGATTTCCTAAAGCTTTCTCTACAACTGGCCCAAGAGCGAGCATTGATTGGCCATGCAAACACTCTTTCACTTGGCCCCAGGTGTCGCAACCCACGCGAAAAGGCTGCATGGGCAGATTGCATTGAGCTTTATGAGCACGCCATCCTCAGACTCAACAGAACCTTGGACCCCAACACCAAGTGCTCCCAAACTGATGCTCAAACATGGCTCAGCACAGCTCTCACCAACCTTGAGACTTGCCGAGCTGGGTTCTACGAGCTTGGGGTTCAAGACTACGTGTTGCCCATGATGTCCAACAACGTTACTAAGTTGCTGAGCAACACTTTGGCTCTGAACAAGGTTCAATATGAAGAACCAAGTTATAAGGATGGGTTCCCTACATGGGTTAAGCCTGGAGACAGGAAGCTATTGCAGACGTCTTCTCCAGCTTCTCGGGCTAACGTTGTTGTGGCTAATGATGGTTCTGGCAAATACACAACCTTGACTGCAGCTATAAATGCAGCGCCAAAGAGTAGCAGTGGGAGATACGTGATATACGTGAAGGCTGGAGTTTACAATGAACAGGTTGAGATAAAGGCAAACAATATCATGTTGGTGGGAGATGGTATCGGAAAGACTATAATCACCGGTAGTAAAAGTGTTGGAGGAGGCACCACAACCTTCCGTTCAGCCACAGTAGGTAAGTCAAATTTGTTTCTGAGTCGCATGTTTCAACTTAATTTTAAGCCCTACCAAATGATTAAAATGAAAAACAAAATGGAAAGATTGAGAACTTAGCTAGCTATGAATTTTTGCAGCTGTTGTAGGAGATGGATTTATTGCTCAAGACATCACATTCAGAAACACTGCTGGAGCATCAAACCACCAAGCTGTTGCATTGCGTTCTGGTTCAGATTTATCAGTTTTCTATAGGTGTAGCATTGAAGGTTACCAAGATACACTGTATGTGCACTCTGAGAGACAGTTCTACAGGGAATGTGACATTTATGGCACTGTGGACTTTATCTTTGGTAACGCTGCTGTAGTTTTCCAAAATTGTAACCTTTTCGCAAGAAACCCTCCAAACAAAGTGAACACAATCACTGCCCAAGGTCGAACAGATCCAAACCAAAACACTGGTATTTCCATTCACAATTCTAGAGTCACAGCTGCCTCAGATCTGAAGCCAGTTCAAAACTCTGTGAAAACCTATCTTGGAAGGCCATGGCAACAATATTCTCGCACAGTCTTTATGAAGACTTTCCTAGATAGTTTGATAAACCAGGCTGGTTGGTTGGAATGGAGTGGTAACTTTGCCCTAAACACTTTGTATTATGGTGAGTATATGAATACAGGTCCAGGTTCATCAACGGCAAATCGAGTTAAGTGGTCAGGCTATCATGTCATCAGCAGTGCATCTGAAGCTTCAAAATTCACCGTTGCAAATTTCATTGGCGGCAGCTCATGGTTGCCAGCAACAAGGGTGCCATTCACCTCTGGTTTATAAGCTCTCTTTTTAGCATTTCATTTTGTTTTAGTTCCCCAAAATTTTCCCAGTACAATAGTGACGGGAAAAATCTCTTAATTAACTAGCATGCATCTAATAAATTGCTTCATTGTGCTTGTAATTTTTTTAAAAAAAATTTTATTTGTAATATATACAAATTCATTAATGTGATGATATATAATTGTTGTTAATTCTTTTGAATTAGTATATGGATTTTAGAATAAGATTTTATTATAAACATTGTCCAGAGCTTAATAGTTGGATGGATCGAGCAGAATTTTTTTATTTTCAAGTTCAATTACATTGTAGTTAAACCCTTTTCTTCTTTTCCATTTTTCGCATTTTTTATATTTGCTAACCCCAAGTATAGATATATAGAAAATAAGTATAGATTAATCTACTTAATCAAATGCAAATAATTATGCATGATAATTATATTTCTCACTCTTGAAGACAAAAATCACATTTTTCCGTAATTAAATAATAAAATTTATAGTTAATAATTCTATGCACAAATATTTTAAATTGATAACTTCATAAAAATTTGAGTATTTTGATTATTGAAATTATTTTAGAACTTTTTATTAAATTGTTCTTATTTTAAAAGATAAATAATTATATTATGAAATTTCTTTGTGAATAATTTTATTATATATTTTTTATTTCATGAATTATAAAAATTAACTTTCATTAATTAAAAGGGGTGGGGGTGGGTTATTCATGGGGCACGTCCCCTATTGAATACCGTCCATCATAATTGGGTCACCGGTTGACAAAATTCTTAATCAAATAAAATTAATAAAATAACTTCAAATTAAAATATTAAAAATTAAAAAACATATATGAATAAATAAAATAAACAGCTCAAATTTTAACGTATTAAATATCCCGACAATCGGTTCAATGTCGTAAATCCTTCGGTGATTTAATTAACAAACTAATATACTACTAATGGCCAAAAAAAAAATTAACAAGCTACTAGACTAAAATATTTTAAGAAAATAATAAAAAATACTAGAAATACAAATAAATATTAACAAAAAAAAATTTTAACATTGACAACCGGGTATATGCACGATAGTCTCAAAAAATAAATATCAACGAAAAGTTACAAAAGGAACTTAATCTACATAATGACAATAATGAAAAACTTTATAAAAATTGCTTTGACTCTTTGAATTTCCGTTAAAAAAATTGTTGTGTAACATTACCGTAATTCTTGACAAGATAACTTCAATGAAATAATGTCAAGTTTTTGTTTGGTAAAAAAAAAAAAAAAAAAGGACTATTTGTCGCTGTCCAATACTATCTGTCCGTATGCACGGGAAAAGCTCCGTGGGAATCATTTCAATCACACCAAGTTTATTTGTTTGCGTGTTATATGGGTTAAGAGAAAATTAATTTATTTTATTATATATTAATATATTGTAAATCAATAATATTTATAAGTATTAATAAAAAATTAAATTTAATAATATATTATACTATAAAAAAAAACATAATAAATTAAAAAAGGTTTATAAAATTAATTATGTGAAATGGATAAAAAAGAAGTGACGACAATAAACTCATTGAAAGGTCACTATTATAAACTTTTTAATTATTCTTTTGTTTTAATTTTAGATCGTATCAAATTATATTTATAATTTTTTATTAAAAAATTTAAGGGATAGTTAGTTAATTCATTCATTATATTTGTCACTATCTTCAAAAAATGTTTGTATTTTAAGGTAATAATCAATTTAAGATGTAATTAATTAATTCATTACTCTTTTTCTATTCACTCCAAAGAACTCTTAGACTTCAAAGAATAATTAATTAATTTTCTAGTTCACTCCAAAACATTCTTAGTATAAAAAATTCTCAATTTAAGATGTGATTAATTAATTTATTTATTATTTTTCTCATTCACTTCAAAAGACTCTTGTAATTTAAAAATTCTCAATTTAAAAAGTAGTTAATTAATTTAATATATTATATACTTCATTATTTTTTTATTAACTATGAAGAATTTATATAAATTAATAATTTTATTATTTTTTGTATACTATAAAGAGTTTACGTACTTTGAAGCATTTTTAATATATGTATGAGAAAGGTGAAAGTTCATTGCATGAAAAGTTCAAGGTTTGATTAATGGAATCTTCTCATTGTTCAATAGACTTTTCATGTTAAAAAGAGTCTACTTTATTTATATATAATAGATAAATTGTAGATAATATAACCGAACTCATAATAATTGTAGGATGAAAACATGCATGCAAAAGGCAAAAGGCTTTACTAACAAGTACTTGTAAGATATTGGTCAAAGATTATTTGTTATACACTCTAATAATAATAATAATAATAATAATAATAATAATAAATATTTATTATCTAATTTCATTAATTAAAAATTATTTGCCGCCTCAATTAACAATAATATTACATGTATATGAATTAATTTTATTGATTAAGAGTTAATTATTGTGCTCATGACTAAAAAAATTGTTGCTTGAATATAAGAAATTAGTCAATAAATATTTTTATTATTATTTAGATACACAATATATAATTCACAATTAGAATACTGTTCAGCAAAGCCCAATGCAAAATCGTAAAGGGCTTGGAAAAGTACAAAACTTGTAAGTCTAACCGCCGCCTTTTCCCCACTTCAGCCGCATCCGGGCATGGAACCCACTTCCAAATTTAGTCAGATTATAAATCATTTAATAAAAACATGCTTACGAGATAAGTTTTTAAATATATAATAGTTAATTTCGAGGACATTATGTAACTTTATTTTTTCTATTATAGTAATTGATACAAGTGAGAAATACATTTATTATTTTTAATGCAATAATGTTAAAATAAAATACTTTTTAGTCAAAGTTAAAATAAAATATTTAGAAATGTATTTTTTATAAGTTATATTTTAATAAAAAGAATTAATATTATTTTTTTCTACTAATTTAGTTATAAGCTAAATATCCAACTTTTTCACCTTGATTATCAAACTTGCGAGTTTATTATCTAAGTTTACGAGTTAACAATTGTATATTAAAAAATTAGTCAATTCGATGTAGACTTAGACTTAATACAAACTTGTATAAACTCACAGAGTTAACTTATCGAGTCTATCGAGTTTATGATTTTAACATGTTAACTAGTTTGTAAAATCAACATCATAATAATTTAAACTCAAGACTAAACGAGATATAGACAGACTTCTTTTCCATGAAGCCATTAGAATTTATTTTATCACAAGTTTGAACATACATAAAAAATAATAAAATTACATTTAAGATGTACTTATTAAAAAATTAATATAAATATTATTTAATTAGTTATATTGAATAATTATTTATATATGACTATCTTAAAATATTCATGTTATGTATTACAAATGATGAAATATCAATAGCTTTTATTTGGTTAAGTATAATTTGAATTACATTTGAATAATTTTTTGATATATATAGTATTTAAACTATAAAATTACATATTTTTATAAATATTTATTAATCAAGGTAAACTTTACATTATGGGTCTACGTTACGAGTTTACTTTCCTTATACGAGTTTGTCTAAACTCGCAAGTTTAACAACTTTGTTTTCATAATGACTAGGTGACACAAAGTTAAACATAAAATTGCATATACACTGAAAAACCACATATAACCCGTGGAATAAAATTTATTAACTTTCAAAAATTTAATTTGATAGTTATAAACAAGGTTTTTAAACTCGCAAGTTTAGGTAAACTTGTAAGAGAGAGGTAAACTCATAACGTGAACTCATAACATAAATTCGTAAGAGTTTATTTCAATTAATCAATATTTATCAAAATATGTAATTTTATAGTTTAAATACTATATATATTAAAAAATCATTCAAATGTAATTCAAATTATACTTAATCAAATAAAAGCAATTCATATTTCATAATATGTAATACTCAACATGAATATTTTAATATAGTTATACATAAATAATTATTTAATATAACTAATTAAATAATATTTATTTTATTTTATTTTATTTTATAAGTACATATTAAATGTAATTTTATTATTTTTTATGCATATTCAAACTTGTAATCAAATAAATTATAAAGGCTTCATGGAAAAGAAGTTATTTATATCTTATTTAGTTTTGAGTTTAAATTATTATGTTGTTGATTTTACAAGTTAGTTAACACGTTAAAATCGTAAACTTATTAGATTCGGTAAGTTAACTTGCAAGTTTATTCGAGTTTGTATCAAGTCCGAGTTTACAACGAGTTGACTCATTTTCTTTATATACAATCGTAAACTCGTAAAGTCGAATAATAAACTCACGAGTTTGATAACTATGATTATAAATAATTTAAATTTTTGATTCAACAGCTACAAATAATTTTACGATACTGGCTGTTAAAAAACACTACACTAGAGTCATCAATTTTAAACCGCATATACATTGAATTTGACCAACTAAACAGACATTAAACGCAAGTCATCAATAACAGCAAAATAAGTTATTGATGGTTAGATCTGAAAAAGTAAAAAGTCATTTTTGTAATTTTTAATTTGTAAAATATTAAAATGAGACTAAATTAAAAAAAAAATGATCAAAATGATACTTTTCTCGAAAGAATCTAATAGTTTAAAATGCACCACATAATTTTTGAAATTAATTTTAATAGAATAGTAAATTTATTTTTGAAAAAATATAATAACACGCAAAGACATATTAATTATAGAAATTCTAATAAATATCCATCTGTAGCACTTGAAATTGATTTTTACCCTCAGGCTATATAACTACAATTCCTTTTAACAAAACTGTTTAACTTTTTATTAATCTTTGGACAATTTTTTTGTTCATCTATTTTCAACATTATTTCTTTACCTTTTCTTTAAATCTTAAATGATTTTTTTTAAAAAAATTTATATATTTTGTTATTAGTATTTTAGCAAGAGGCCTCACCATTGAGGTTGAAACTTGAGGGAGAGAATAGTATCACATCATAGTCAAAAATTTCAAATCCCCTACTGTATAGCCCATCGATTGGGAAGCGAGGATCGTTAGATTAAGTGAAACCTACAATATTTTGTGGGACCCATTCCAATCTAACAATCTTTACTACACAACCGAAAGGGCTATATAACAAGGGATCCCTACTGATAGTGAAAGTGGTTTCGTTAGCTTTCGTTGCAAGGATTTGTCTAATTATATTCTACATATACCCCTTCTAAATAAGAATATAACAAGTGTAAAAACAATTTTCAGAAAATATAATTTTATGATGTTAATTTATAATACTCAAGCACTTGTATATATAAATTATATATCTTTCATGTTCTTATTAAAAATTTTGATAAAATATTAAACTTACTTTTTTTTTCTATATCTAAAAAGCGGTTAGTAGAAGGAAAAAAAAAAGAATATTATTTTATATCTTTTTAATAATTGACAATCAATTTATTTTGGAAAGTAGACATAAATGCACTTTTGGTCATTTAATTTTACTTAAAGTTTTATTTTCATCTTTTAACTTCATTTAGTTTTAATTTGGTCATTTAACTTTACTTTAAGTTTTACTTCTGTCTTGGTCCCTTAATTTTACTTTAAGTATTATTTTTATCCTTGAAATTCATTTGATTCCAACATAGTCCCTTAACTTTATCATAAGTTTTACTTTTGTCATTTAATTTCATTTTATTCTACTTTGGCCTTAATTTTCAAAAGCTACATAAATTTTTCTTTTCACCTTGCATTTTTATTTTTTTCATTTCACTATTGATATGTGGAAGAAATGTGAAAGCTCCATGAATTGTAGTAATTATTATTTTGAAGTTCAATTTTTGTCCTATTCTTTGACAAACTAAATTGATATAAGTACTCTTGAATTTGTTTTAATTTTTATTTTCTTTATTTTGGTATTTCTTATCCAATTTGATGGTGTTAGAGAAAAAAATTTTGAGAAGCTTTTTTAAAATAAAGGTGAAATTGGAACAAAACAAAATTAGATAAAGTTAAGGGACCAAAAAGGACATTAAAGAATTTAAAGGATAAAAGTGAAATTTAAAATAAAATTATAGGACAAAATTAGAATCAAACAAAATTAAAGGCCAAAAGTGAAACTAAGAATAAAGTTAAAAGGTTAAATTAGAATTAAATGAAATTAAAGGACAAAAGTAAAACCTTATGTAAAATTAAGGGACCAAAAGTGCATTCATAGCTAAAAAGTATATGGAAAAAAAAAATTGTATATACATCAAGTCAATGGGCATGAATCTTTCAAATTAGTATACCACAAAAAAAAAAAAAAAAAAGAAACTGGTGTTCACTATCCTTTTATTTGATTAAACGTTTTAAGCAGCCCCTTGATTTACACATATGACATGGAGTTCTCTGATGATTGAATTATAAATTATTGCTTACACTAATGTCACTTATATCATTGAATTGTAGTAAATGAGGATAGTTGCCCCTAGATTTAGAAGTCAGAAACTCCTGGCGGCTTGATTTGAATGTGAAATCATTAACAATGTCTTCGTAATTACTCACAAATTTCCTGCTATAAATAAATCAGAAAAAAATAGTAATAAGGTAACATTCGTTCTAACTAAAATGTGTGTGTGTGTGTGTGTGTGTGTGTGTGTATCATATTCTTCTGTTTTGGGAATATCAATTAATATTTTTGCTTAACTTATAAAATATTTGTTGGAAAATAGGACACCCTTAATTGACTAACTCAAATTCAGATAATTTAATCAATTGATAATATCATTAGTTAATTTATTAATAATTATTAAACTCTAATTTAAATTCTGAATTTTGAATATATAAGTTATCAATTATTAGGAGGTTAATAAATAGACAATTTAAAAGTAAAATACAAAAAGACAATTAATGTAAGTATATGGCTGCCACAAATGATGTTAGCCACTTTGTTTAAAAGTCAAAGACTACTTTAGCCCGTGGATTTAAGAGTCAAATAATTAACTATTAATTAATGTTTGGATTTCACTAATTAATCGAACATCCTCTACTCAATATCAAATAAGGAAAAAAAAAAGTCATCTTTTCTGGTTTTAGCATAATCAGTTCACAATCACAAGTATATATAAATAGATAATTTATATATAAGAAAACTCTAGGCATATTTTGTTGGACTCTCATCAGCCCAAAGCAAATGAACCATGTAATTGACGAAATTCTCAGATGCGATAGCAACAACTTGGCTAACATGCCCGTTGGTTAAATATAAAATAATAGAGAAAAAAATGTTTTTTTGGTTATTCATATATTACAAAATTATCATTTTGGTCTCTCGCTCATTGAAATATTTAAAATAGTATATATTACTCATTAGAAATGTCATATTTGATCATTTACTTTTAAAAAAATGACTATATTTAATCCTTCTATCAAATTATAAATCATAAACTTAACGGGTTAAATCTAGTAAATTTTAAAAGTGGAGCACTGAACGTAATATTTTTCAATGAGTGAGAAATTATTCTGAATATTTTAATGAATAAAAAACCAAAATGACAATTTTATGAAAAATGTGGAACAAAAAAATATTTTACTCTAAAATAATATTTTTATTTAATATTTATAACTTTTAGTAGAATTAATTTTATTTTGAAATCAATAAATTTAGTAAAATAAGTACAATATTATATTACATTTAGTTGATGGCATGCAGGTAGTCCGCTCCTGTTTTTCCCTCTCTGCCCCTTGAAGTCTTCGACCATCATATTTTTCTCAATGCATTAGTTTTCCCAAGTTGTTAAGTTCGAGATTGAGCAATTTAAATTTCTTGTTGTTGCTGTAATCATTTAATGGTTTATATTAAATTAATAATATTATAAAATTTATAATTCTAAATTAATAATTTTTTAAAATTTGATTTGAGCACTACAATTTGAAGATATAATACAACAGTCATAGATAATTTAGAAAGACATGGTGTTTAAAAAGTCTTGAAAAGCACGACATTGTTGAACATGAAGCCACGTTTAAAACAAGAGAAGAGAATCAGAGCCTTCATAATCATAATCACCATGAGGAGGGAACATGAAACTTTTTTATTTTCATTTTAATGGAACTAAACTGAGTTGATGGCGGTTGCAACAAATCACCACGTTTAAAAGTCAAAGACTTCTTTAGCCGCTTGATTTGAGGGTGAAATCATCAACAATTTCTTCGCAATTGGATTTTTACTCATTAATCAAACATCGATGCTCTACTCAATATTAAATAAGGAATAAAAAAATCTTTTCTGGTTTTAGCATATTAATTTACATGTGTTATATATATTTTCTTTAACTGAATGGTGAGATTGAAGGAGGATAATGTCAGTTTAAATAACGTTTTTAAATCATATTTTCTAAGCGCATCATTCAATCATTGGTTCAAATGCTATGAGCCTCCGTTAGATTGCCAAAACAGTAGACGGCTTGACGCGTTTACATTACAACAGACGAGTCAACTCAAGAGAGGAGCATGGCGAAAGTCAAAGACAGAGATGCTAATCATGAAGCACACAACAAACTACAAAACCATATTGTTATAATATATTTAATGAAAAAGAATAAAGCATGCATGCAGACAGAGGCAAAATCCAAAAGCACCACGAAGTACACCTCTCGCCTCGTCTATATAAAGGCAACCAAGTTACAACATCGAAACCCATCCATACACTAACAAACCTTTCTCCTAAACATCATCATCCTCTTCCTTCTTCTGCTTTCCAAAATTATTCACACGCCAGATATATAGCCAGAATATATATAGTATAAGAACTATAAGTATAACCATGGCAGATTTTCGCTTACTCATGGGCTTGACACTTATATTCGTTCCCCTTCTACTTTCCTCTTCAGTTTCTGGGTACTCTTGGAACGATGTTAAGGTTTGGTGCAGCCAAACCCCAAATCCTCAACCTTGTGAGTATTTCCTGAACAGTAGTCCTACTCGCAGCCAGAAGCTCATCAAACACAAAAATGATTTTCTCAAGCTTTCACTGCAACTGGCGCAAGAGCGAGCGCTGAAAGGCCATGCAAACTCTCTTCCATTAGGCCCAAAGTGCAGGAACTCGCTTGAGAAAGCAGCATGGGCGGATTGCATTGAGCTTTACGAGCAAGCCATCCACAGACTCAACAAAACCTTAGACCCCAACACGAAGTGCTCACAAGCAGATGCTCAAACGTGGCTCAGTACAGCTCTCACCAACCTCGAGACATGTAAAGCTGGGTTCTACGAGCTTGGGGTTCAAGACTACTTGTTGCCCTTGATGTCCAACAATGTTACCAAGTTGCTAAGCAACACTTTGGCTATAAACAAGGTTCAATACCAAGAGCCGAGTTATAAAGATGGGTTCCCTACATGGGTCAAGCCCGGTGATAGGAAGCTTTTGCAGAGGTCATCTGCAGCTCCTCGGCCTAACGTTGTGGTGGCTAAAGATGGCTCTGGCAAGTACACAACTTTGAGTGCTGCCATAAATGCAGCACCAAAGAGTAGCAGTGGGAGATACGTGATATACGTGAAAGCTGGAATTTACAATGAACAGGTTGAGATAAAGGCAAACAATATCATGTTGGTGGGAGATGGTATTGGAAAGACAATAATCACCGGCAGCAAAAGTGTTGGAGGAGGCACCACAACCTTCCGTTCAGCCACTGTTGGTAAGCAAATTTTGTTTATTGGTTTCAATATTTTTCTTGGCTCTCCCTATGCTGGTTGAAACATAAAAAATAAATGATGAAATTATTCTGAAAATAACTACTTTTGTTGCATATTTGCAGCTGTTGTAGGAGATGGGTTTATTGCTCGAGACATCACATTCAGGAATACTGCTGGAGCATCAAACCATCAAGCGGCGGCACTGCGTTCAGGTTCAGACTTGTCAGTATTTTACAAATGTAGCTTTGAAGGTTACCAAGACACATTGTATGTGCACTCTGAGAGGCAATTCTACCGGGAATGTAACATTTATGGCACGGTGGATTTTATCTTTGGTAACGCTGCGGTGGTATTCCAAAATTGCAACATTTTTGCTAGGAACCCTCCTAACAAAGTGAACACGATAACTGCACAAGGTCGAACTGATCCAAACCAAAACACTGGTATTTCCATTCACAATTGCAGGGTTACAGCTACTTCAGATCTAAAATCAGTTCAAAGCTCTGTGAAGACCTATCTTGGAAGGCCATGGCAAAAATATTCTCGAACAGTTTTCATTAAGACATTTTTGGATAGCTTGATAAACCAGGCTGGTTGGTTGGAATGGAGAGGTAACTTTGCCTTAAATACCTTATATTATGGAGAGTACATGAATACAGGTCCAGGTTCGTCCACAAAAAAAAGGGTTAAGTGGTCAGGTTACCGTGTCATCACCAGTGCTTCCGAAGCCTCTAAATTTACTGTTGCAAACTTCATTGCTGGAAACTCATGGTTGCCCGCCACCAGTGTGCCCTTCACCTCCACCCTTTAAATCTTTCTTATTACTGTATTGGATTGTATGTTCATTTGTTGTAATTCTTTAATTTGTTTCGACTAAAAATAATAATAATAAAGCTCGACCAGGATATTTACCATAGGGATATTGATTAGTAAAGCATGAAAAAGTAATGTGTTGCACTAATAATTTGTCTTCATTCTTTGTGGGATTGTATTTAAGGTGCATTGTAATCATTAATATTAGAAGTTTATGAATTTGGTTTAAGTTTCAAATTTCCACACCACTCCCTATTTATAATTTAATTACTTGGTAAATGTTAACTAGTAGTGTTTTGCCACTTATTAAAGATCTATTTATTGTTTTAATTAACTAATCTATCTAATAGTTAACTATTAGTATTTATTTCACTTATGTACACATTTAAAAGACAAAACTACCCATTATCCCTCTCAATATAACGGATATTTAACTATGCACAAGTTCGAGAAATCCTCTAACACCTGTGAGCACTAAGAATGTTAGATCAAATTTCGCCCACCTTCTTCCCAAATCATGCTGGTAGCATGTTCGTGTTGGAGTTTCGCCGTCATCCGGCATTCATGAAAAGGACATTGTAGTTGAGTACCAAAAAGTGGTTAGTGAGAAATTTAAGAAATCTGATTAGACTCAAAAGAAGGTCTTATTACCTCTCTTTGTTAGATAATACTCATTATAACGGAGTATCAAGAGTGCGTGAGCACATAATGAAGCTTGTTAACTACTACAACAAGCTGAAATCCTAAAATGTAGATTTGGATGAAAGCTACCCAGTTCATAGAGTTCTCCAATCACTTCTAGCTGAATATAGGATCTTTAAAACCATCTACAATTCCCGAGGTAGAGTGGACTATTGATCAAATGATCTCAATAGTGACTTAAGAGGAAGAGTTAATAAAGAAGACAAATTCTTACTTGCAATCAGTGAACTACATTTCACACAATTCTTCTAGCAAGGCCTTATACAAATTTTTTATTGGAAAGAAGCCCTATAGGAGATGTTATTTCATATATAGGGCTTATAAAGCAGAAGTGAGACCTTGTAATCTATAACTTAAAAACTTGATTCAAGGATCGTCAATGGATTCTATATTGGGTATTGTTCTAGATCAAGAGGATGAGATTTTATTATCCTACTCATACCATCAAGGTCATTGAGTTTGATAGAGCATTTTATTTTAAGAATGACTTGGATAGTGGGAGTAATGCTCATAGAATTATTAATCTGCATAATAAGAATATTATATTATCCATACCAGTTTTGTCATCTCCACCATTGTTTGCAATAACAAAGATGATATTGAGAATCTGGTTGTTCCTATTGTGGATCCTCCAACAATTGATGCGGAGAAACCAGTTTTCGAATTTAAATGGTCACTAAGGATTTGTAAGCCTGAAATTCCATATGACTATTATGTATGATTGCAAGAGTTCAAGTCAAACATTATTGGTGACACATATTTTGCCTCCTTTGATGAAGCTTGCCAGGTCCTCATGGTTGGAGGTTATGAATGATAGAATTACCTCTATACACCATAATAATGAATGGGAACTTGTTGAGTTACTAAATGAATGTTGTAAACAACATCTCTGGATTAAGACTTGCATAAAGATGTTTGTATGAATCAGCCTAATGGATTCACTGAATTTAGTAAACAAACAATTTTTATAATCTGTGCTATATGTGGATGACATCATGTTGGCCAGTAACTCAGTGTACTTGTTAAATGAAACAAAGCACATCTTTGTCATGCCACTTTGATATGAAAGATCAAGGTAAAGCTTCTTTTAATTTGGGAATTTAAATTCACCGTGATTGATCTTGTGACATTCTTGGTTTATCTCAGGCAACCTATATTAAGCGAGTGCTGAAGAATTTTGATATGTGTTCTTACACTCCTTGTGTTGCACCTATGTAGAGTAGTGATAGGTTATTTAAATTATTGTGTCCCAAAATGATGACGAAAGGACTTTGATGGACAAAGTTCCATGTACATTTGTTGTTGGTAGCCTAATATAATCCCAGTTGTGCATATATTTAGACATTGTTTTTCCTATTGGTGTGCTTTGTAAACATTTCTTTTGGGTATGATTATTGGAAGGCTACAAAGAAAGTCATGAGGTACATTCAGGCTACAAAATGTTGACTATCAAGAAATCTAAATCATTTGAGATAGTGGGATATTTTAATTCATATTATGCATTATGTGTTAATGATCGTGAATCCACTTTTGATTACATCTATATGATA
Organism: Delonix regia; assembly: GCA_037074485.1. Taxonomy (NCBI): domain Eukaryota; kingdom Viridiplantae; phylum Streptophyta; class Magnoliopsida; order Fabales; family Fabaceae; genus Delonix; species Delonix regia. Next base: position 14,907,531 of record CM073459.1, read on the forward strand.
TTTTGGAAAAGCTGTTTAAGAAGTGTCATTTGGACACTTACAACTACCTCATATATATGAGTGAAAAGTATGTCGCTTGTTTTATGATGGTCATTTGTCAGGAAATGTGATTAATGGGATGAACTTTGGTTGTACACATATTTTAAGTCTTTACCACTTTAATTGTAACAATTACTCTGTTATAAGTTTTTCTTAAAATTATAAGAATTTTATTGTATCAAATATTTTGATTCTCAGTTCTTATTTGTTGAAGAGAGAATATTAGTGAATTTCATACTCATATTGAACATGTGGGTGATCCATTTACCAAAAACTAACTTATTAAAGTTTTGAAAACTTATTACTCTTGGGTATTTTTTAAAATTTTGATGTCTTAGTATAGTAGGAGTCTAAATTGTGTTCTTGAGGGACACTTTGATATATTTTGATATCTATAACATTTGTTTCCCTATCAAATTTAATGTTCTTAGTTATGCTAAAATTTTGGATATAATTTAAAATTAAAACTTTACTGGCATTTATAACATTGTTTTCCTTATCAGATTCAATGGTTCTTGATTCATTCTTTCATTTCTTAATTTTCTTTTTTTATCAAACTCATGTGATTCACATCCTTGGTGAACGTTTACTTGCAAATCAGTCGACCAATGACCACCCATGGAAGCTCATATGGGTCTTGTTCAACCTTTGATGTTGCCTTGGTTTAGTAAGACTATGAGTTGAGTCCTTAAGGGACTTTTGCGATATAATTTGACATCTTAAATGTCCATTCCATTCATATTTTGAAACTATGTGTATGATTATATTAATATCATTTGTTTCCCTATCGAATCTAATGATATTGTGTTTATGAACTTTGTATGGTTTTCTATATATATGTTGGTTGCTTAATTTTAACTGATATTTATTTAAGTAATTGTCCTAATAATCGATTAATGTTATCTAAGTGAGAGATTGTTGAAATAATTTTTTAAAATATTGTAGATTAGCATTAATTTATTATTAGTTCAATTTATTAAGTAAATTAATTAAGTAACAAATTTTTGATATAAATCAAGAATGGATTGGATCTGAGTTAATTGTAGATAATTAGTGATAAGTTGGATTATCCATAAACTCATTAAATAGAGATTCTAACTTGCAGTCTAAATCTTGTCAATAATTATCTTATTATATTGCTAACTGAGAGGGTAAGAGGAAATAGGTGAGAAGATAGGTAAAGAGCTTCCAGAAGATAAATACTGCCGAATAATATCATTAACATTCAAACTTCGATTCTGCATCTCACTCGGATTCAAAAAGCGCAAGAGATCATAATCAAAGGATTTATTCTCATCTGCAAGACAAGAAAAGGGAAGTCCAACATCTTGTCATTTTACATAAAGCCTAATTGAAAGAGCCCACATTAGGTAGAATATTCAAGTAAAATGACCATTAAAAGGAGCCCAAGATATATGATTAACATTAGATAGAGCAAATATGAGTTAAGGCTCAGCCCAAAGGAAGACATCATTAAGAGGGAAAGCACTGGGCAACGGCTGCCAGGAGATAACGTCTTGGGCTGAAAACAAAACATCTAAGCCCACATTAATGAAGAATTCCTCCTAAAAGATGACAGAGACTCCAACCAGCTATAAGGAGCCAATATAAATTATGGATTTGTGATAACTGTGCTTTTTTATTTTCATTTAATCATATTTCTACCCAAATGTCACTTCTACCCAAATGATTTTAAAGTCACAAAATAATTTATTTTGCCTGCAGTTTATGAAATTGTTGGATGAGAATTTTAATCAATTTTAATCTCGTTAAACACTTAAGTTAAAAAATAAAGACCACACGATTCTTTACATTATTTAATAATAACATTATTATTCTCATTATTTAAAATAATTAAACATTTATTTTCAGTGTTAATTTCACATAAATCTTGAATATAATTTTTTGTTTATCTTGTAAAACTTAAACGGTCAAAAATCATAATTCAACTTATTTTTTATCATCACAATTTCCTTTTATTATTGACTTTCATTCGGGTTCAAATTTGGATTGTTCAAAGATGATATATTGCCACTTAGATAAATATATGAATTGTTCTAGCTAATAAGTAAATTATGAAGTAAAATTACAATAATGGAAATTTAAAGATTAATGTATTATTTTCATCGACTAAATTCTAGAAATAAATTATATTTAGTTCTAACAGTTATAGTTTGATAATAAAATCACAAGAATATATATATATATATATATATCTATCTATCTATCTATATATAGGATGCTAAATAAAAATCTCATTTTATCAAGTTTTTGGTGTCGGAGGTGGTTCACTATTAATGACGGTCTTGAATGCCTGTAGATTGCTTCCCAATATAGTTTAGCATATTCAGATACAGATTAACCTTAACTGATTAAAATTGTTAAAATTGTTTTGGATCTGTGCATGCAAGACTCTGAAGACTGAAGATGATAGCATGCATTATTTTTGTAAAAGAGCTAAAACATATTGTTCTTTCCACGTAACGAAGAAACTTTTTAAAGAAACAATGGCATAGATGAATAAGAGTAAAGAAGTGAAAGAATCTTATCTTTTATTATTAATTTATCTGGTCAGACACAAAGTTTCCAGCACTAGCAAAAGCTAACATCAGAGAAGCTTTGACCACTTTGTTGAATGAGTTGAACAAAGTGGTCCATCCTCCGTTTTCATCTCTGAACAAAGCTATAGCTAAGCTTGTGAGGCAGAGACATGAGTATTGGAGGAAGCAAATGGCATAGACTGTAGATATATAATAGGACCAGACGTACTGTTTGAATTTGAAGCAATACTTTTTATTTTCGGAAACAAAGTAAGAATGGCAAGAATGATCATACCTTTCGATCTGGCCCACTGTTAAGCCTGCATTGCAAAGTAATAAAAGAAAGTTCAATCTGTTTAGCAAACTATTAGTTCCTTGTATGGTGATTTTTTACTTTTTTCTATATATATATTAAGAATTTTTTGAAGTGTCTAATTTCTATGTTATCAGCAAGAACAATAATAAAGTTATTAATTGCGTAAATTATTTGTAGTCAATAAAAATAATAATAAATTAATTGGCTATTTTTTAAATCAAAATTTTTTTAAATTATGAGAATATTTTGGAGTGAATAAAAAAATAATGTATAATTAAATGATTTATGATAGTGTCCTTGAGTTCATTATTGTCATTTTTTTCTTACCAATATCTTACATAACCAATTTTATAAACTTTCTTTAATATATTATATTTTCTTTATATGATAATATATTATTGAATTCAATTTTTTATTAATTACACTTACAAATACCAGTAATTTTAAATGTATTAGATATATAGTAAAACAAACTAATTTGTTTCTTAAAACTGTATAATGCGCTGACAAATAAACTAATTTTGAATGAAAGAAACCAGATGCACTTTTGGAGAATTCTCTGCTGGTACTTGGTTTTTAAATGAGCATCTATGTATGCTTACTTTTGGGTACTTTGCCATGCCCATACATTAATTTCTTCACCAAATAAGTGTTGAGAGTTTTATTAAGGCGTCCTAAGTGATCCATAACGTTTGAATAATTAACTCAAAACATTCTCCGTATTTGACATGCCATTTTATATAACAACATATATAATAGATTCATTCATTGGTATGCATATTTATTTTTATTTAGGCATATATACTAACCTCTTTGTTAATTACATATTCGTATATGGTAGCTTACATGTTACAAAACCAATATTAAGGCGTCTAAGGACTTCACAGAATACACTACCACTTTACTCTAGGTTTTAAATTTTTCCCTTAATTTTATTTTGTTTCAATTTTGAATTTAACTTTTAAAATTTGGCTAATGAGTACCAACCAATTTAATTTGTGAAAAAATAAGACAAACTGAACATCAAAATAATAATTACTAAAATTTATGGAGTTTTTGCATATCCATTGTTGATAGATAAAAAAATCAAAAATGGATGGTGAAAAATATTTGAGTGGTTTTTGAAAATTATGGCCAAACTATATTAAAATTAAATTAAAGAACAAAAGTGCAATTAAGATTGAATCAAGGGACCAAATTGAAACCAATTGAATTTAAGGGATAAAATTAAAGAAACGACCAAATAAGAACTAAATAAAATTAAAGGATGAAAGTAAAATTTCAGGTAAAGTTAAAATACCAAATTAGAACTAAATGAAATGAAGGGAAGCAATTAAAACCTTAAATAAAGTTAAAAGACCAAAAGTATATTTTTGCCTACAAAAAAAAAAAAAAAAAGGAATGGTAGAAGCTCAATAGGAAAGAAAAAAGATGAAAATACACAATGAAAGGTTGCGAACAAAGTTTCAATATTAATTATGAAAGCTAGTTTTTGAGATAGAAAAATTAAAATGGAGGATGGCCATTGAGTAGAGAATCATTTTAGAAATTACAATGAGTGAAAGACTAAAATGATAAATTTATGAAAAGTTAGAGACAAAAATGATATTTTCTCAATATTTTAAATTTTTATTCCTTTTGAATCTGTCATTTACTAAATTATTTTGTTATTTTTCAGATTTGGGTAGAAAAAGTGAGCTAGGCTAAAATAATTCTATTCTTTATTGTTTGCCAAAATTATTTTCAAAGTTTGTTATTTATCATTATTTACCCACACATTATAATGCATGCTCATGTATATTACTCTCTCTCCTGCTCTCACCCTTCTCTTTGAATATTACTCTCTCCCGCTCTCTCCCTTCTCTTTCCTTATTCTCCTATGTGTCCTATCCTATCAAATACATTAACACAAAGCCCTCTGTAGTCATCACCCAGTCTTCGTCTTTTTTCTACCTCTTCCTTTCCAACTTCAAAAAAATATTAGTTAGTCCAAACAGATTTTACATTTAGCTGATATAATTGCCAGAAATGTCATATTGTGGAGGGTCTGAAATTTCCAGGAAATATTTTTCTTTTCAGGTTTTGTCTCTCCATATTATACTTTTGGAAATTTTTTTTAAGCTATCTATATCTACTTATGGTAGAGAAAAACAAAAATGCAAGTTGTAAACTAAATTGAACTCCATGTAGTAACACTCCTAAATTTACCTACTTAATAGTTAAGTCTAAGTGGAAAAAAATTTATAAGTTTAATGAGACAAAGAAAGTATGAGAATTTAGATGGAGTATAAATTTTTTTAAAAAATAAACAATTCTTAAAGAATAAATTTCTGATATAGTTAGACAAGTCTAAGATATTTAATACATGATTATAAAGCTTGAGATTGATATTGGCACATGTGGTCTAAACTTTTGTATGTTTCTTGGAAGACCCAAATTCGAATCGCCTCGTAAGCACCTTTGCAAATATCTTAATTTTTTAAAAAAAATTTGCCAAATGTCTCACCCAAGAAAAATTATGTAATTTCCCTTAGTATTAATTTTCTATTCTTTTTCCTTCTTCCTCACACATACACACAACAACAAGAAGCTCCAAGAATTCATCTCCTCTTCTTGCTCTGATTTCAACGTTTCTTCATCATCCCCACCTTTTCTTGACTTTTATTGTTACTTTGGCTAATTCTAGTATGATTCAAGCCAGAATTTCTTAGAATTCCGACAAAGGTCCCTTCATCCGTCTCAACAATGAAGGGGTGTCAAGAAAAGCCAATTAAACGAGACTGAAGAAAGATTTCCCTAAATTAAGTTATGTATCTTCCACTTGGCAAGTAATCTATCATTTTCCTACTATTTTGTGTGCATAATTTCATCATTTTGACCCTTAATATTGCAATCTTGGCCTCCATTTCGAATGTTCCCAATTATGTGATCTATAGTGACGTATTTCTTCAAATTGATTTTTTACTTTGTTTCTTAACACCAAATTCGTTTCAACTCTATAATTGGGAATCAATTTTTGAATTTTTAATCTTGATTTTGAAACCCCTTTTTCCAAGGTGTTGGTTGTGTAAATTCAAAATTGGACTTGATTTTATTGAAATTTCATCAAATTAAGTTGGGGTTTTTGTTCTTGAGTGAATACTGAGTATTTTTCCTTTAATTCCCATGTGAAATTGCTATGTTACAGTCTCTAATTTCATACCCCTCTTAGTTGCACGAAATGCGTGATGGGATCATGGAGTTTTGAAAATCTTAGACTAATTTTCTTCAAGAATCACTACTAGAGGAAGATATTAAGTCATTAGAACTTATCATTTGATGTGGTATGTCAATTCAGTAGCTTTCCTAATTTTTTTTAATTTTCTTTGTTGTTTTGAAGAAAGGGGATGAAGGAGACCTTATAGTGATTGACTAAATGACCTTAAATGATTTGTTTAGATTAATTACCAAATCTTGAATTATATTAAGATAACTTCCCACTATCATGATAAGGTTAGGCAACTTTTGGTTTAGAAAAAGAAATTAATTTTGGCCATAGGTATATATATGATTGAATACATGAAAATGCAATAAAATAAATAAAAATAAGATTTGAACCAAGTTGGTGAAATTTACTAATGATATTGGAAGGGGAAAGGTTAACATTCCATTTTGAGATTAAAGAGAATTGATAAGTGGTAATTAGACAAGAATTAGGCTAGGCATTGGGAAGTCATTTGAATTAAGAATTATTTTCTAATATAGAAAGTTAAATGTGCGCTATTTGTTATTATAGGATTATAGACATTGGCTTTGTGATCAAGTGAGATAAGGAAAGAAACATTAGGAACATGATTGTTGTATATGTACCTTTTAGGCGAGAAATATTGGTAATCATACCTATTTTCAATATTTTAAATTATTCATTTGTGAAATGTTTTTATTTATACACAATGCCATTTGGAGCATGACATTGTTCTTCATGTTGATCACATTCTGTCGTTTAGGGTGAGACAAATTAGTATCAAACCCTAGTTAGGTCCTTGTGGCTAGTGGAGCAAGTACTCTTCAGTGAGATCTTAATTATCATTATGAAGCCTAGGCACAACTAAAGTTGAGGTAACACTGAAGACCTTCCAGGATGGCTGAGTGTCTTCTTTTCACTATGTGTTTTCTTTAAGTGTGCTAATCCCTTTAGCTATGTACTTAAGGTATTCTATTAGGAAGATTTGTTAGGTCTAAGTATGATTAGTCATTCACTGGAATTGATTTTTAGATAGTCATCTCCTTCTATACGAACTAAGTTCTTCGATATACCAAATAAGGTAAATATAGAATGTATCAGAGTAGATTTTGATAGACTTTGAGGGATATGTGCAGTTCCATTTAGATTAAAATCATTACTGTTGAAATTGGATAAGTAAGGACTTGGCAGACATTCCAAATGTTAGAGTGGTAAATTATGACATTACTTAAGAGATTTTTTTTATTGTATAATTGTGTTAAGAGATTGGGCATAGAGTGTACACTATTTAAAGACTTGGCTAGAGAGATGATATAACTATGACTTGAGTTGCTTATATACTGATTTTATAAAATGCCTACATATTAAGAAGCTGAAGAAAAATGTGACTAAAGGTGGTATAGGAGGAATTTTATTTTTCTAAGCTCTTTGATCTATTTACGAATCTAAGAATAAAGATAACTTTTGTAAGTAACTTTGAGGCTAAGAATAAAGATGAACGAAGATATGAGTATGTCAAGTAGGATGAGAATCGATATGATTTTAAGATTGCATTAATTGCCTCAAAATCTTCTTTAAGCCATTATTGGAAAGCACTTGAGTTTGCCTTACTAGGGTGTGCAAAATTAGTCTATGAAGAAGAGCATATAAATAGTTATAAATAATATACGAACCAGGTACCCCATCTTGTTTAAGACTTAAGGTTTGAATTTGAATTCAGGGACCAATTTCTTTTAAGGGGTGGACTGTAACACTCCTCAATTTACCTACTTAATATGTAAGTTTGAGTAGAAAAAAATTTATATGGTTAATAAGACAAAGAAAGCAAGAGAATTTAGATGGAGTATAAATTGAAAAAAATTTATACAATTCTTAAAGAATAAGTTTCTAAGATAGTTAGAGAAGACTAAGATATTTAATACATAATTATAAAGCTTGAGATTGAGTTTGGCAGATGTGGTTTAAACTTTTATTTGTTTCTTGGAGGACCCAAATTTGAATCTCCTCTTAGACACCTTTGGAAATATTCTAATGCCCTTGGTTTAATTTTTCCATTCTTTCTTGCCTAAGAAAAATTATGTAATTACCCATAGTCTAATTTTTCCATTCTTTCTCCTTCTTCCTCATGCATACATGAACAACAACAAGCTCAAAAAATCCTTCTCCTCTTCTTGCTTCGATTTCAACATTTCTTCATAATCTCCACCATTTTTTGACTTCTTCAGTCATTATTTTAGCTAATTCCATCATGGTTCAAGTTGAAATTTCTTAGAATTCCAACAAATGTCCCTTTATTAATCTCAATGATGATGGGGAGCCAAGAAGAGCCAATTAAATGTAATTGAAGGAAGATTCCTCTACATTGAGTTGTACATCTTCCATTTGATGAGTAATATATTGTTTTCCCTCTATTTTTTGTGCTCAATTTTAAAATTTCCTAATTATGTGGCCTATGGTGTCGCAAGAGGAAAAATTGAATATAATTGGTGACATATTTCTTCAAATTGATTTGTGACTCAGGTTTTGAACACCAAATTCATTATTTCCCTTTTATAATATGCAATCAATTTCTGAATTTGAAGTTTTGATTTTAAAACCCCTCTTTTTCAAGGTGTTGGTGGTTTAAATTCAAAATTGGACTTGATTTTGATGAAATTTCATCAAATTAAGTTAGGTTTTTTGTTCTTGGGTGAATCCTGAGTATTTTTTCTCTAATTCCTATGTGAAATTGCTACGTTTAGGCCTTCAATTTCTCACTCCTCTTGGTTGCATGAAATGTGTGATGGGGTAATGGAGTTTCGAAATTTTGAACTAATTTTCTTCAAGAATCATTACAAGAGGAAAAAATTTAGCAATTGGAAATTACCATTTGAAGTGGTGTGTTGATTCAGTAGTTTTCCTAATTTTCTTTATTGATTTAAAGAAAGGGGATTATGGAAACCTTATAATGATTAACTTAATGACCTAAACGAGTAATTTAGATTAATTACCAAATGTTGAATTATATTAGGATAATTTCCCTCTGTCGTGATATGGTTAGGCAACTTACGGATATGAAAAACAAATTAATTTAGGTCATTAGTATATATATGATTGAATACATGAAAATACAAATAAATATAAGATTTGAGCCAAGATGATGAAATTTACTTGTGATATAAGAAGATGAAGGGTTAGCACCCCACTTTGAGATTAAGGAAAATTGGTACACGGTAATTTAGACAACTAATGGGTTAGGTGTTGACAAGTTATCAGAATTAAGGATAATCTTTGATATAAAAAGTTAAATGCGTGTCATTTATTATTATAGGACCATAGACATTGGTTTTGTGATCAAGTGAGATAAAGAAAAAAAACATTAAGAACTTGATTGTCTTGTGCATCCCTTCTAGGTGAGTAAAAATTGCCATCCATACCCCTTTTCATTGTTTTAAAATGTTTGTTTGTGAAATATTTGTTTTAAACACTCTGGTGCCTTAGGAAAATGCCTTTAGAATTACTATGTTAATTCAAGCATTTATTTGCACTCTCTAAGATTTGATAATGTTCTTTGTAATATTCCTTTTTATCTGAATGATTAATTTGAATGATTTACATATTGTTAGATATTGTTAGAACTTTCGAAATGATTCTGTTACTGTATGAATTTTTGGAAATTAGAATTTTGTTATTTGGATATGTTTTTTATTATGTATACTATTATGGAAAATATGGATTTCTTGGAAATATATCCAATACAAAACCTTGTAGCTAACCACTATAGACATTAGCTCTAGTGCACCGTGATATGTTTTGAACCCTAACTAATGGTGTGTTTCTAGCCCTATATGTGATGGCCACCACACATGAATCTGTTTTGAGTATTTGAGAGTCATGTTGCTCAACTTTGACTATTGTATGTAAAGTGATTCCTAGCCTAGAGCTAGTGATTGTAATGGATTTTGATTAGTTCTCTGAGATGTTTTCCACTTTGGTATTATCCATTTTAAAAATTATTATTTATCGATTTCAAATGTTTTCAGTATGATCTATTTTGCAAAATATATTTGAATTTGACTTAAGTTTTACAAATTATATTAAACGATTTACAATTTTCCTTTTGGAATAATTTCAACATATGAAGTTTTGTGTTTTGAACTGCTAAACAAAATGGTTAGGAAAAAAACTCCAGCAGTTTGCCTATCCCCTTCTAGTATAGGTAGTGATATTTGCTTACTAAGTGTGGTAACCCATCTTTTCTCTCATTGATTCTTGTTTTTTTTTTTCAAAGAGAAGCATTGATCTTGTTATCACTTCGCAGTTTAGGGATGACTGAAAAACTTATTGATGAGCCCTACATTGTTCACAAGGGCAAGAAGTCATTTTTATTTAGTTGTTTAATGTCAAGAAATATTTTCTTTGTACTTTAGTAGCTCCATTGTCACAGGCAGAGTATATAGTGTTTGTAGCCTTAAGTTTGTTGTATAATATTAGAAAAAGCTTATCATATTTATTCAGCATACAAAAATGAGGTTTACCTTGTTCTTCATGCTAATCACACTCTGTCATTTGGGGTGTGACCATGGTTGTTAACTCGACGAGTTAACTCAGTTAACTCGCCAAGTTAACGTTTTTACATGTGAAAAACGAGTTAACTCGGCGCCCAACTCGATACCTGTCCTTACCGAGTCAACCGAGTTAGACTGAGTCAAGAAAGACTTGCTTCAAAACCCAAAATGTGCTTACTAGAATTCGAAGCCGCATGCAAGAGGGTACCCTGCATCTAACCACTTGACCATGATAAATGTTTAATATATATATATACATACATACATATATATATATATATATATATATGACAAATATTATATATATACAGGTCTTGATTTTAATTTGGCAAAATAAGTAAAATCTTTTTTTGGTCCCTCACTTGTAGGATATTTTTTTAAGTTAATCCCTGATAAAATTTATTTTTCATTTTAATCCCTCACAAGTAAGATATTAATTTAATTTAGTCCTTCATAGAATTTCTTTTCAATTTAGTCCCTCATATGAATATTTTTCAATTTCTTCCTTCACAAATAACATCATTATTAATAATACCCTTTTATATTTTTTTATAGTTTGAATTTTATTTTGGCCAAATGAATAAAATCTCTTTTGGTCTCTCACTAATAGGTTATTTATTAATTTGATTCCTTATAAAATTTATTTCTCATTTTGGTCCCTCAAATAAAATATTTCTCAATTGAGTCACTCATAGAATTTTTTTATCAATTTAGTCCCTCACATATAAATTTTTCTTAATTTATTAATAAAGGTAAACTCTTACAAGTCTAACCCACCCTTACTAGTCTACCTAGAATCGCGAGTTTGACAACCTTGGGTGTGACAATGTATATAAATTAAGGTATAGATCCATATATGATGTACATGCTATTAATAAAGCGATCAAATTCATATATGGTGTGCCTAATGGTTAGACAACATGAATGAACACGTAGGACTTAAGCGTTAAAAAATGTTATTAGATTATAAAAAATGAATAATTTTGTTGATTACAACAAGATTATATATATATATATATATATATATATATATATATATGCACACACACACACACATTTTGCTGTTAAAAGTATTGTACATGTGGCTGGAAAATAGAATTATTTAACTACGATAGTAATAATATTCTTCATGCTTGTTGTGTTATTAACTTATTGCAGTTATAAAATTATATATTATGATTTGCAAATAATAATTATTTGATATATAATCATATCAGGTTAATTAGTTAAATTGATATTTAAGTGGAAGGAAGAATGCTATATATTCTTATTTCTCTCTACAATTATCTTAGACTCTTAGTATTAATTTTAACACATTAGCAAATATAATTGTAAATTGTGGCATATATATATATATATACACACACACACCAAGTAGATTATTGTGATTTGACCCAAAATATATCAATTGGCCTCCGTTTAATTTGAAGTGTGACATTCAACTTATACATTTTCTTTAGTAACTAATTAACTAATATACCTATGGTATTTTTAAATTTTAACCCAAATTACTTTGTGGAAGTTAAATTAGAAATAGTTTCACTGTTAAAAGTATATTTTTATAGTCTTCTAAAGTTATTAATGAGATTTATTTGACATTTTAAAATTAAAATTGTCCGCTTAAGTTCAACAATTATTTTAAAATATTGTGAAAATATTCAAATTACAAGTAATACAATATTAGCAAAAGCTATGTTAATTGCATTAACATGTGAGATTTTTTTAATTAGAATTTTGGATATAAAATACTACATAATGTTTGAATTATAGTTGATCAAACCATATAGGAACACTATAAAAAATATTATTTTTAGTGGCATTTATAAATTGTTGTCACTAAAAGTATACTTTTAGTAACGACATTCATGAAATGTCATAAAAAGTTGTCATGTGCTTATTAATACAGGTAAAACTTTTACTGGCCATAGTAGAAAAATTAGCACTAAAGGTCTTTTGAGGCAAAATCCAATCACCATTAAAGATTTTTAGTGGCAACAACCCTTAAATAGTCACTAATATCCTTTTGAGCCAACCAAAAAGTTATCACTAAAGAGTTTTAGTGGCGACTTTTCTTAAACTATCACTAATAATCTTTTGTGACGAACTATAGTATTGCCAGTAATTGCTTTTATTGATGACTTTCTTTAGGTTGCCACTTACAGCCTTTTGTGGCGACCCATAATGTCACCACAAAAGACTTTCAGTGGCGACATTTCTTAGTTCGTCACTATAAATCTTTTGTGGCGACCAAAAATGTTGTCACTAAGTAATTTTAGTGGCAACTTTTCTAAAATTGTCCCAAAAGCCAATTTTGATACTATTTTTTAATACATAAATAATATATAATGAACATTAGAATTAAAAAATGGAAATATTTTTTAATTATGTTAGAAAATATTACTTTATGTTGCAAATATAAATTATTAAACCATATCATAATTTGTCAAAATAAAATAATATAATGAATATAAATAACATAAAAAAATTATGTGAAAGTATAGAAAATGCTAAGTTAATATAATCAACATAAACTTAAGAAATGCTAAAAATATAATAATTTATGTTAATAAGAAAAACTAAGTTATTGATTATTGAAATATTTTTAGACTGTTTTTTAAACAAAAATAGTGTACAATAGATATTAGAATAAAAATAATAATGCCATAACTAACAATTATAACACTATATATATATATATATATATATATAATAATTTGTAGAAATAAAATAATATCATAAAAATTGACATAAATATTTATGTGAAAGTATAGGAAATACTAAATTGATAAATAATAAATATCATACTTACATAATTCTAAAATAAGGTAAATTGTGTAAAATAAAAATATTTATAATATGATATACATATTAAATGAAAGACTAAATTACATTTTCTAAATAAATGTATATTGGGTGCTGCTTAAATTATACAAATAATAAAAAATAGTGCAAGATTTCTTGAATTATAAATTTGGAAGACTAATTTTTAAGAGAAATTTAAAAAATTGGTCCCTCCCTTTTGCACTTTGTAACAAGTTGGTTCCTCACAAATTATTCGAGATAAATTAGTTCCTTATAAATTAAAATTTGTACAATACTAGTACCTTACAAATTCAAATTTGTACAAAATTAATCTCTCTGTTTGTATTAATGAGGGACTTATTTTGCATAAAATAGAATTTTTAAAGGACAAATTTATCACACTTATTTGTGAGGGACTAAATCATCACAAAATGTAAAAGTAAAGGATCAATTTGATACTTCTCTCGAAATAAATGAATTCTAATATGGTCTAAGTTAATTCAAATACAATGTGATCCTAATTTATAAGGAAAAATCTTCTAGAAGGGAGAAAAAATGACCACTTTATCCAATAAAAAATTCTTTATTTTGTAAATTTTTTTCAACAACCAAAAACACCAAAGTGGAATGCCAAACAAGCTTAAGGATAAGTGCATCGTCGGTGGATGGGGGATTGCGTCATACCTAAATATTTTATCATGTAAATTTAATTAATATTTGAACAAACTCCAAAAATAAAAGAGAGAGAAAACTTCCTTTGACATTTCAAAGAATCGAATTATCAAAGACTAAAGTAGATAGTCTTTTAAAGTTTTAATTTGATAAGTAGATTTTAAAATTTATTCATTTGAAAATCCTACTCTAAAATTTTAAAATATAATGGTTAAACATTCGATAAGAAATCCAATTGAAGATCTTAATTACTTATAATCTTTCAAAATTTAAATATAATATTTAAATATATAATAAGAAATCCCAATATAAGATCTTAAATATCCATAATCTTTCCAAATTTAAAAATAATGCTTGAAACTTAAATATAGTATTTATATAAAAGTCCATTATAAGATCATAATTACCCATAAACTTTCGAGATTTAAATATAAATGTATAATAAGAAATCCCTATCCAAGATCTTAATTACCCATAATTTTCGAAATTTAACTATAATATTTAAATTTATAACAAATTATCCTAAGAAAATATTGTGTATATCCTTTCAAATTTCTTTCACTACGCTTCCCCTGCTCGGGGTTTGATATGACAATCGCATTTATTCTGGCAAGCGTCGCTCTCCACCTCCAGCCCCTAGGGTTTCCCAGTATGCACTCTAAAGATAAATCTCACCATGGTTGCAGCCAAGATGACCGTAAGTTTCTCTTTGATTCGATTCTTTCCTTTAGCACTCAGCAGCTTTGGTTCATTGTAGGCTCTTACACTTTTGCCCCTGATTCAAAATTTTCCCTTCATTTTCCCTTGTCTTTTCCTTTTTACGAACACGAAGTTAATTATTTGTCTGTCTTCTATTAATGCAAAAGAAGACCCATGAGAAGCTAAGAGCATTAACAAATTAGTGTATATGTATGATTTACTGGCCTTTCTACATGACATGCCACTTCAGTGTTCAATACTAAATCAGTATTCGACTTCTTCTATTGATCGTAACATTCATATTTTCTAAGGATTGGAAAAGTCAGAGAGGCCGAGCTGTTTTAGTTTGTAAATTTATCATGCATTGGACTTCTGATTTTAATACACATCTTTTTTTTTTATACATGTCAAAGTTCAGGCATTGAATCCCAAAGAGATATTCTATTGAAGAAAGCTAAATTCGCAGACATGTAGGTGTTTGTTAGGCTCTTCAGTATTATTATTCTCCTTCTTTCTCTCTTACAGTTTTATATATGTTTTTATATCCTAATGTTGGTTGTCATTTGCCTTTTATGATGGTTCTCATTTGTAGCCAATGTGCTAGCTGCTGTCTACTATTTAATCCAAGGGTTGCGCTGCATATATTAGTTACAACATATTTTGTCGCTGCTAAAGATATTTTACTATAGGGGCACGTGTGGCGACTTAGCGACAAAATTGTCGCCCTAAAGTTATTGGCGACGACAAATGGACCTTAAGTGGCCACTGGTGTCACCGCTAAAACTAATTTGTTTTGTAGTGGAATATTAAAGGATACAATAATTTAAAATTAGAAGAAACAAATTAATTATAATTTTAACAAAGTTATAGGAAAAGGTAAGCTGTAATTTATACAATATACTGAACTCATTCAAAGAGGAAAAAATAACACAATTAAAAAGATAAATTTCCACGTTGTTTCGTAATCTGCTCATATTTTAATCATATATTGTTGAATATAATAGGTAAGGGCTGAAAAAAATCATATGATATGCCTATTTGAAGTATGATCAGCCATATTTTATTAGCCAACTTGATTTTAATGGATATATATATAGAGAGAGTTGAAACTTGAAAGTTTTAACCCATCTATCGATTTTGGAGTAGGTTGATTAGTTCAAACCTTTCATCAAAATGATCTAATTGTTATTACATATAATTGAGAAAAACATTAGACTATTCTCTCACTTTTACACTTTGTGATAATTGGTCCCTTACACATTCTTCATCCTAAATAAGTCCGTCACAATTTATATTTTGTGTATAAATAGTCCTTTATTAATTCCCCATCAATAAATCAGTATGTCAATAGATAAATTAATTCTATACAAAATAAGAATTATGAGAAACTGATTTAGTATAAACAATTTATGAAGTATTAAATTGTCACAAAGTATAAAAGTAAAAAAATGATTTAATACTTTTATGTTATATAATTTATAAATCAGTTCTTTATCAAAATAATAACTTTCCTTTTACAAATAGTATAAAATAATAAAAGTGCGGCTTACATGTTTATTTTCTTTTTTGGTTCACTATGAAAACAGATAAATCAAAAGGTAGGCTAGCATGATATTTTCATGTTTACTTGGTCAGTAATTAAATTAATCTTCTCTTTGCAAGAGTCACACACACACACACACACACACATTTATATACTCTTTTAATTGCTAACAAAGGCTTTCATGTACAACCCACCACCATTAATTAAGACCCATTGGTATTTTTATCTCAATTTGATATTAGTGTATAAAATATGTTATTGAAAAATTTTATTCTTTATTTATTTATTTTGGCTTAAACAATGTAAGTAGCTAACTAATGTGCTACATGTTACAAGCTCATTTGAATTAATTAATAAATTTTTTTTATCATTGTATGAAAATTTGAACCTCAACAATGGGTCACTTATAATATCTGTTAGTTACATTGAATGTTTATGCATAATAACAATTATAATATATTAATACACATCCAATGACGCTACTCATGTTACATAATGTTTTTAATTGTATTTTTGGCAAAAAAATAATTTCCATATTTTATTGTACAAAATGGTTTAAATTAAATATATCTCGAAGTACGTAATTTTAATACGTTAGTGATAAAGGAAACCATACTAAATTAATTTTTCATATAAATTACTTTTATTTTATCTTCTATTTTAATATAAATACAATGTATTATATAAATACATGGTTAGGGCACTTTAACCAACAAGTACGTTGGCCGCGTTGTTGCTTACATGATTCATTACCATTGGGCTGATAAAAGGCCCACTAAAGGAAGCCTATAAAGGGCTCAACCATTATATTTGTTTTCTCGCTCTATTATCCTAATAAATATTTTGCCAAAACATACTTTGACATTGACCCCAAAAAAACTAATTAATTTTTTTGACATAAAACATATGAACTAAATATAGCCCTCTGTCTTTAAGATTTAAAAAAAAAAACAATGGTCTTCATACCTTCTAAAATCTAAGGCTAACAATAGGAATGGATCCAAGAGAGCGTGTGGAAATGGTATTAGATTTTTAAAATTTTAACTTTTATATGTAATTTTATTATATATTTTTTATTTAGTTTTTTAGTTTATAAGAGTACACTTCCTTGAATTGTAAGAATTTGTCCCATTTGACCTAAAGATTTTCGTCTATCTTATTATTAAATCCTAATCTATCTGTAACTAACAAAGATATAATCATATACAATTAAGTATAAATTATTTTTTTAATCTCTTAAAAAAATGAGTTCCATGAATTTCTTTTTGAATTTTTCTACAAAGTATTAATTTATGATTTCATTTCTTGTTCAATGAATTTTGGACCAAAATACTCTTCCTTTAATGTTTGGAACTGTTAAGTAAGCAGTTGTACCTAGTGAGATTAAATTCTAATTATTTATCTTCTCACTAATTAAATTCCAAATAATTAAAGTACAGGGGAAGCTAGGAGAAGCAAAAGTAAAGATTTTAGATCATGATATTTGGGAATTATGCATAAAATGATGTAAATTTATACTTTTAATCTTTATAATTTCACTTAATTTTTAATTTAGTCCTTATAATTTAAAATTTTGTATTTGAGTCCTTAGAGTTTGAATCATCTTTAATTTAGTCTATGTTATATATTTACGAATATTTTGTCATATATATGAGATAATCTTACTTCATTGTTTAGTTTTAGTTCTTTTATTAGTATAAATCATACATATTTAGAGTTATGATAGTATATACAGTTAATTACAGCAATAAAATTTAAGAAAATTTTAGTCATGGGCACTAATTAAAACACTTGTAAATAGTAGGCTCCATGATAAATTTTTAAACTATAAGGACCAAATTAAAAATTATATCTAACTACATGAACTGAAAGTAAAATTTTCCCGTTTATAAACTTAAATAAAATTATGATCATTAGTACTTGCCTAATAGTTAGTTTATTTGTTTGGGCCCATTTCTAGTAACCCTTCTTAATTAGGTTCAACTTTTGTGTAAGTTTACTGAAAGTTTAATTAATTTTGCCAAAGAACAGTATTTGCTCAAGTGATATGATAAGTTTAATTAATTGATTAACCACTTGCCAAAATTGTTAGAAAATAAAACATGTATCCGACTTTGATTTAAATATGAATTTGAATATTTTAATAACTACTTAACTGAAATGTGACTTGGTATATGGTCAAATCTTGAGGATAAGTCAACCGAACTAGCTTTCAACTCTCTAGCTATTAAAATTTACAAGTTAAACTTTTCTCTAATTGATTTCATAGGACTAAATTTTAAAATTGTTTTTTACGTTTTAATACATTAAGTTGATGTTATTATATTTTGGAAATGCAAATTCAATACAAATAGTTTTTAAGACAAAATAGCAACTTGCAAAAATCATATTTAAAACTGTATACTATGATTTATTTAAAAAATGTATTTTTGTTTCAATTAATTAATTTCAAGTTTCAAAGAAACGAAAAGTCAAACGGAAACATAATTAACAAAAGCTTAGTTAAAGGTAAGATATTCGGTTTGTTTGGGTACCACATGCGCTAGGTAATTTTATTCATCAACTTTTAATCCAAAAAACAAAAGCTTGATTTGAACATTTATTTATAAAATATTTAGATAATGTAAATATAATTTTAATCTACCATAAGTAGGAGGATGTCACACTCACATATATATATATTTCAAATGTAATATGAATCTGTAATCCTGACTCGTCTTTGGGAGTTGTTAGACAGCATGAATGAGCACGCAAGATTTAAGAATTAAAAACCGTTAATGGATTAAAAACTAATGAATTATTTTGTGGAATAAGACAAAATAATATATTCTATAGTTAAAAGTATTGTACACGTGTTAACAGATTTATTTAATTAGGCTAGTAATGTTGTTCTCCATGCTTGTTGTGTTATTATGCAATTATTAAATTATGCAATATGATTTGCAAAAAATTATCTTATTATAATGACATCAGATTAATTAAATACAATGATATTTTCATGCTAAGATTTTTTCAAATTGTTTATCTCTACAATGTTTATCTTAGTATAATTAGCAACATATAATTAGCAAATATACTGAGTAAATTACAGCCAAAATCAGTTGGTCTCCATATTTGATATCTAATTTAAAGTGTCGCATTCAACTTTTATACAGTTTTGTTACTATTCGAATAAAACTTTTCAGTTTTATCCGAAATTATTATGTCAGAGTTAAATGTCCATTTGATTTCAACAATTCTTACAAATATTGTGTGAATATTCAAACTATTAGTGAAATCAATAATAACAAGGAAATTGTTCATTGTATTAACGTTTACCGGGGTTTTCAATTGAAATTGTGGATATAAAATATCGCATAAAAGTTTAAATGATAGTTGAACAAATCATACTTAAAAATATTAAATGTTAAATTTTAAATAGAAAACCAAATTCGGACAGGGTATGCAATATTGAATATAACATGCTGTTTCGTAAAAATATTATATGAAATGCATATGCCAGTTTGAAGCAGTAAAAATATCGTAGGGCTGCATAGTGATAAAAGCCATAGATTATTAGCCAACTTGGTATTAATCCATATGTGGTTGAAAGTTTTAACCCATCGAATTTGGAGTAGATTGAAGGGTTCAAAAAAAATTAAAAAAATCTAGTTGTGAGTATTACAGTTTTTAAATCAGAGCGATATTGAAGTAGTAAGAACTTTCCTTTTACAAATAGTATAAAATAATAAAAATAAGGTCTTCCTGTTTACTTTCTTTTTTTTTTTCTACTGTGAAAAACAGATTTATCAAAGGGTAGGAGCAAAGTTGTCAAACTTGCGATTCTAGGTAGACTCGTGAGGGGAGTGTAGACTCGTAACGTAGAATCATAAGAGTTTATCTTTATTAATAAATTAAGAAAAATTTATATGTAAGGGACTAAATTGATAAAAAAAAATTTATGAGTGACTCAATTGAGAAGTATTTTATTTGAGGGACCAAAATGAGAAATAATTTTATAAGGAATCAAATTAATAAATAACCTATTAGTGAGAAACCAAAAGAGATTTTATTCATTTGGCCAAAATAAAATTCAAACTATAAAAAAATATGAAAGGGTATTATTAATAATGATATTATTTGTGAAGGAAGAAATTAAAAAATATTCATATGAGGGACTAAATTGAAAATAAATTCTATGAAGGACTAAATTAAAATAATATCTTACTTGTGAGGGATTAAAATGAAAAATACATTTTATAAGGGCTTAACTTAAAAAAATATCCTACAAGTGAGGGACCAAAAAAAGATTTTACTTATTTTGCCAAATTAAAATAACGACTTGTATATATATAATGTTTATTGAACGTACATTATGGCCTGGTGGTTAGCTATCTGGCGCCTTGTTTTTCCATGTATAAAAATAACCATGAGTAGGAGTAACATGATATTTTCATGTTTACTTGGTCAGTAATTAAATTAATTTTCTCTTTGCAAGAGTCATATATATACTATTTTTATTGCTAAAATGGCTTTCATGTACAACCCACCACCATTAACTAAGACCCATTGACTGGAAGAGATTATGTCATCTTCATGTGGCCTTTTATTTATGTATTTTTATTACAATTTGATATTAGTCTATAAAATTTGTTCAAGCAAAGAAGCAACCTTTACAATTAATTGTAATTGGAATTTTTTTTCTGTAATTTTGGCCAATTTTTTTAATAAAATATTTTGTTATATTCTAAAGTTTATGTATCAATTTTGTGGTTAAACTTTAGTTAAAACATGATTTTTACTAATTTTTTTCAAATCAGGCATCATTTCCTTTGTTCATCAACAAATTAGCCCACAGTATATTTCTAACAATGCTTATATATAAACATTTAAATATCAAAATTTTAAATGAAAATGTAATTTGAGGATTTATATTCGATTTGGTTAAATTATACACCTCTCTTAAAATATATTTAAATTTTCGTGAAACTAAAAAATGCACTACGAACTCTATCCTCCCTTGCGAAAGAATTAAAGTGCATTTGTATGTATATATGTGTGTGTGTGTGTGTGTATAAACAAGCACTTTATATAACTTATCACTCTATTGCATTATTTTGCTTCCCTTCAGTATGGGTTCACGTAGTAGACAGGCAAAATGATTACTGTATTATTAATTGCTAAGTACGACATTTAATCATATATTATAATTGGTAAAACAAACTTGATATCATATAATTTATGGCTTTTATTTTTTTTATTTTTTAACGTTAGTTTCTTTATAAATTATATTAACCTAGTATTACATGCATGCTTCATCACCATATTCATTTATTGCAAGCCTCCACCAGTTCTTACAATTTCCAAAGCTATATAATTAATAAATTATTACGAAAATTCTTAGATGGCATGGATTAGGGCTTTCAATATATTTAGTAGAGATTTCAGGAACCTTCCTGAAGGGTTCATATCGATATATATATATATATATATATATATATATGTTTTTGTCGTTAATCATAAATATGCCATTTGTCAAATTCTCAAGCCCTAGACCTAAAGAATTCTATCACTTCATTGAACTCTTCAAGTAGCAACTTCTCCGAAAGAAACCATACATGAAATGATATAAGAATTTATGTAATTTTAAATTTCTTTTGAAATCCAGATAAGTTTTGAATAATGTACCTTCTTTAAATGAATTGAAATGATTAATTTTTTCCATGTAATGGTATAATTAATTTTAAACTTATATTTTAGTCTAATGTCCTTATTCAACTACTCTTAAAAGCAAGTCAGTTTAATAATTGAAATTTTAAAGTAAGCTCAATTGCGTTCTCAACAATATATATATATATATATATATATATATATATATATATGTTATTATTATGAGTCATACTCATGAAGAGTTCAAAGTTTTGAGATCAATGACTAAAAATATAGTTGAGCGTTTTATTCATAACAATACATATAGTTTATATATAAAAGTGATGCCTATTGTTGCACTACACACAATTAATTAATATTCACAAGAATGATATTACTTATATCTCACGTGACATCAAGAATTGAGATTAAAATTGAAATATGAGATTAAAATTGGATCGAGTAATTCTAATACTTTTGTTTGTTTTATCCTTTAGCATTATATTTCCAATTTCATATATCAGTTTCACAAAATAAAAAATAATAATAAATTCATTTTAATATAATTAATATTAACAATCAAATTTTAATAATTTAAAATTTGAGTCTAAGATATAATTTATCAACTATTAAATATAACCAATATAAACATGGCCTATGAAATCAAGTAATTTCCATTCCCTTATATTTGTTAGATATTCATTCATATTTAAAAAAGAAATTTTTAATATAATGAAATTTAATTAGTTTATACTAAAGCACACAAAATTAATACACGTTATATTAATTAAGTGAATACAACGATGGCTTTAATAAAAATAATGCAGTTAAACATTACAATATAAATACAGCATTTGTATAGGAAACTTTGCGTATATTAGTCGTTAGTAGTAAGATGTTTCAATGGAAAAAACGCGTTGAAGGGAGTTTGAGGCTTAGCTTTGAATGTTATTGCCATTTTTCAAAAACAATGAGAATAAAGATATAGGAAGTTAACTTGATTTTAACTCCTTGTTGACTCACCCATCTAACTAAGTTTGAACGATTCAAGCACCAGTGTAATGTATGTGAGTTAGAAATGAGTTTGAACCCACAAATAAGTTGATGTTATTAGCATCATCAATATTTGATGAGCAATCATAGGGTTTCTTCATGTTATCATTTGGCCCTTCTTTTATTGCATCATATTTTAAGGATATTCTTTTTCTATCTTACCCTAAGCTTGGTCATCTTGAATTTCAATCAAATCTTTTTTTTGCCGGTGATTTGTTTATTTAATAGATTAATCAAGAGTACTATTTTTCTCATCAAAATGAATAGATAAGTCTCAATAGGATAAATTAATTTTTTTAAAATTATAAAAGATAATTAATAAACAAATTAATAAAATAAACCTAACAAAAGAATAATTTTGAAAGCCTAAAAAAATATAATTAATTCAAAATGAAAATATTAAAACAATTCTAATTTATGTATCTATCCTTGTTCATACTTTGCCAATAATTAATTTTTTTTATTCTATTTCCATTCTACATTAATTGGTCTAGTGATTAAATATGTATGTATATTTTGTACAACTATTTAAATTCAAGAGAAAAATATACTTTTGGCCTTCACTCATTATAAATTTATTATTTTAGTCCTTTATTTATTAAAATACCTAAAATAATTCTACATTTATTAAAAAATATAACATTTAATCTTTCACTTTTTAAAAAATTACTAAATTTAGTCGCTTTACTAAATCTTAATCCCAAAATTTAAAAGACTAAATTTAGTATTATTTTGAAAAGTGAGATATTAAATATGATATTTTTCTATAAGTGAGAGACCATTTTAAGTATTTTAATAAATAAATAATTAAAATAATAATTTTGCAATAAGTGAAACATCAAAAATGTATTTTTCTTAATTTTACGACGAACAGTTAAGAGAATTTATTCTCCTAAATCCAATAAGCAAAAGTGGAGAGTCCGGCCTTAAGATTGTCTAAATATATGCTCGAACCGTACAACTCAAAGGAAAACTTATGTATGAAATAATTTATTATGAGTTTTATTGTTGATAATCACTCACCAATGCATTTGAGTTATAATTTATTTGATGACGTATCTTGCTAGTTGAGTCTTGTAAGGTCAAGTTTAATTAATTTAAAATGGATGACGTACGTCCTCCGAAAAGGATAATTGTTTAATCCTTGTGGATCGAAATCTTGAGATTTTTTTTTAAATTACACATATTTAATTTGATTATTTAACCTATTAATCGATGTTGCTAAGTTATATCATGATGACGACTTCAAGTTTTCTGAACTCATGAAGGCCATATTTTTTAGATGAGTCCAAACTGAACCTCAACTTGATAACATTAAAGATCGAATGCATAAATATGTCTATATATATATGTGTGTGTGTGTGTGTGTGTGTGTGTTGAGTCAAAAGTTTCAACTATGTTATTTGCCTCAAAAGGAGAAGAATGGAACCTTTGGTTTCAAATCTGGCACTACAAGAAAAAACAAAATTAGAGACAAAATTTAAATGTGGAAAATTCGGTTTCTGATGGAATTTGGGACGGCTCAAAAATTTTGTTCCTAATAAAAGTGTTGCGAAATGTTTGAGACTTCGAATTTAGGGACAGCTTTTTCTCTTTAGTCCACGAGCAACTTAAATACGTGAGTTGGAAATTTCCTATATGTTGGATATTATAGTAAATGACTTCAAATTTTAAGACATGAAGTATGATATATTGAATTAGACCTGCTATCTTGTTATTAATGCTTCAAACATAAACATCTTTGCTAATAATTGGCATCTAAGTATCTGGTTATAAGAGTGTACTAGAAGACAGTGACAGAGCTACGGGGACCAGCATATGCCATGGCGCCCCTGAGCCTTCAACTTAGCGCATATATATATATATATATATATATATATATATATTATATGGCTAGCCCGTGCCTATGTGGTTCAGCCATGTTTTCCCTGAAGCAGCTTTGGCACGGGCTCGAGTGCTGCTGAGCTGATACTCCATTCGCATCCTCTTACTCTTCCAAACACAAAAGGAAATGTGTGTTTGTGTGTCTATATATATATATATATATATAATATGTAAATTAATTTTGGCCTCCTTAAATGAAAAAAAAAAAAAATCTCATTTTGACCCATTTTGCTTTCAAATAAATCAAAATCAAATTTCTACTCTTAGTTATTTTCTGTCTTATTCTTTCCAACGTGTGTACATATATTGCTCTATACTTTCCGTTCTTGTTGTATGTTTACAATAGAAGATAGACTAAAATTTGAAAGAGTGTAGATCACAATTTTTTCGCAATCTTTTTTAAGCATTTTATTTTTATTTTATCATTCTTTCATTATTTGATATCCACTCTTTGTAATTTTTCTCTTTTGTATTTTTAATATTTTTCACCTTGCACTCTATATTACATTTGTTTATAACTTCTTTCATCTCTCTTTACTTCTAGGTTTAATAAAATCTTATGTATTATTATTATTATTAAATTATCAATAAGTCATACATACATACGCGCATGTGTGTGTATATATATATATATATAACAAGAAAAATATAATTTTAGTTCTTTATTTTTGGCTAAAATATCAAAATAATCCTCCAAATACAAAAAATTTAATAGATTTAGTCTTTTTGGAGGACAAAATTTATCTTTGGAGTATCACTATTTTCTGATGGGTTTTATTTTTGGAGGATTATTTTGATGTTGTCCATATTTATAGGACCAAATTGATCTTGAGAGACCAAAATTATATTTTCTCTATATAATACTTGAAATTAGTTTATAATTCACAAAAAAGTTAGTCTATGAAATAAACTATATAAAATAAGACTTATTCAAAGAATATGTTTTATTTCATGCATATTCTATACAGTAGTGTTGTATATATAGCTATAATAGTGCCTCCCATGATGAACTCCTAATTTATTTAATTTTATGAATATATATATATATATATATATATATATATGTGCACACACACACACACAAAGTATTATATGTTATAATTTACAGTCTCAGCCCCCCAAGAAAATATTTCTGCATCCAGCCCTGCTAGAAGTGTTTACATATATATACTTAAAATTAATTATTAATGTTCATTTAATATTTCTAGCAAAAATATGAAAATTACACCATTCTCTGCGTACCCTTTTGTTGAATATATAAAAGTAGATATCTATATAACATAATTATGTGGTAGGAGGCACAAAGGGAAGCTTCACAAGGTCAATGTCCTTATCCTTTGACAGGAGGCAAAACTTTGGCTGAAATTATATATATATTTCTTATTTTCCAAAGTTTGCTTCTGTGAGTTTTCTTTGCAATTACTCGTTATTCAAACTTAATTTGCATGATGAATTTTTCTTTGAAAATTAAGTTTTCGTGGTCAATATATAATCAGAAGTCATTAGCAGCTTTAGGCATGCATTTTATTTTCCATTCCTCTGACGTTATTCTACAGTTAATGGCACTCCTATATATATACATAACTTCCTAGTGAATGATTAATGGATTAAATAATAATAAGCAACACAGGAAAAAGGATATGAAGAATATAACTGCCATAAACTTTAGCTGCTTATATATATATATATATATATATATATATATATATATATATATAAAGCACTATTTTAATCGTATATCTCTTCATCTAAAAGAATTGGACAAAAATACGAGCAATAATATTGTGAACTCAATTCACCATTGAATTTAACTTCTGACAACAGTATTAATTATCAATTAAAAGACTATGTTATATACATAATTTATTCTCTAGGTTTAATTGTTTTAAACATTAATTTGTTTAATAATTAATAGCCTTTAACATAGCTGATTCGGCTTATGTATGATACATAATTACAGGTTAATTTTTAAAATAAGCTATGTATAGTGATTAAGTTTTACTTTATGACTACATATATATATATATATATATATTTAGAGGACATAAATATATTTCACATTCAAATTATTAAACCTTAAATTGCAAATAAAAAGTAACATTCATTCCTGAGGGTATTGTCGTTATTAAACTGACATCTTTAACCCCAAAAAAGAAGAAAATAACTAAACATCACATATATGTATAAAATATATTAGATTCTACCAAAGAACTTTACTGAAACTATTAACCATGGACTACGAATTTTTTATTATTTTTTGCATTAAGTTTTCAATGGTTTAAAAATAAAAGCTTAAATTATGTGAAATTATCGAAACACCCTTCTGATCGTGAACAGCATCCATGTGTAGAAGTTCGGATTAGTGTTATTTCAAAATGTTATATGCATTTTGAAGTAGTCTTGAATAAAAATAAGATTGCATGTAATTATTTATTTAATGATACAAAATACATACCGTATATGCTATAACAGTACAGGACTACAGGCTACCAACTAGAATGATTTAGGACTGTCTTTAATGACCGTAGGCTTATGGATTAACAGATACCGAGAGAGTATGGAATAAAGAGACACACAAAGCAGAAATCATTATAAATATTTGAGCATTAGGAGAAGTCAAAAGAAGTACAAGATAAAGATATATATATATATATATATATATATATTTATTTATTTATTTATTATGGAGACGAGTCATAATCGAAACGTAATGTTTGTATTAAATTCTTATTAAAAAAATAGAGTTGTGTTGTAATTAATAGTTATAATTTTTGTCTTAATGATGAATACTTGATCATATATATATATGAGTATAATATAATATTTTTGTTAAATAGACTTCTCATTTAAAAAAATAATGAAATTGTAAAATTAGTATTTTACATGTAGCCATGCAGGATACACAATGACTAATTAAGGCCCAATTAGGATCATTATCAAATTAGACATTTAAAAATAAATCCTTGGATTGAATGAGTAAATTATTATTATTTTTATATTGATAGGTATTGTGTTATAACTTAAATCTTAGGTTTACTAATAAGATTATTGCTCCAAAATTTTTGGTAAAATAAATTAACATCCTAATGCTTTTATATGAAATATGTATTCTGGTGAATTCTATAAAGATAAATTTGTTTTCATTTTTTTATTATATATCAACATTTGTTAGAAGTTTTCTTACCTTTTAGTTTGTTATAATTTTGTGAAGGTCAATATGTTTACTTCCTCATTAAATAATACAATCATCCAAGTGGGAAAATGACCTCTTTATTTTCAAATATATAATTGATTGATAATTTGCTTTTTAAATACAAGCCCGTGCAAATTATCCAATCAATAGTATGTTGAAAATTCAATAAACTCAAATACATCATTCACACTAAGTCAGACACTCGGAAAAGTAAAATATACGG
Source organism: Delonix regia (assembly GCA_037074485.1). Taxonomy (NCBI): domain Eukaryota; kingdom Viridiplantae; phylum Streptophyta; class Magnoliopsida; order Fabales; family Fabaceae; genus Delonix; species Delonix regia. The sequence goes on from CM073459.1 coordinate 14,935,893, forward strand.
TGCCAAGGATCATTCACACTAACTCAGAAATTCATCGTTTTATTCATACCAAAAAAAAAAGTAAGAAATGAGAATAATTAAATCTTTGTCTTCCACAAGAGGATGATTTCAAATTAATTCGGACAAACGAGAGTATTTAAGATTAAGATATAGACAATTAGCTAGGCAAAGTAGAACTTTCCAATTGACCATTTGTGGGTCAAGTGAATTGCAAACTACTTAATTAATGTGAAACGTGTGGTCCCATTTTTTATCAACTGAAAAACATATAATAAATTATCAGTTACTTCTACATGGCGCCAATAGAATCCTAATTAAAAGAGTTTTGAGTGTTCTAGACAATAAAATTCATCAACATATCTATTTTGACTGATTATATGTTAGTAAAGTACACATATAACTATTCAGAGTTTTGTCCAAATTACACAAACTTTTATCTAATTCTTTAAACATAAACTTCAATTAAATTTTAAATTAGTTTAACTAAAATTTCCTTCATAAAAAATATTTAAGAATATATTCTAGTTTAAAATATATGTGTTTAAGGCAAATAAATTTAAAAGTAAGGTATGCACAATTTTTAATTTTAACAAAGCCTTTTGATAATTTTAAAGATAAAAGATTCTTATTATTTCCACAAAATTTAAGAAACATTTTCATAATTCACCATATATATATATATATATATATAATCTAGTCATAAAAGTGTAGGAGTGAATATACCTCAACCAGGTCAGGTTGGACCGCAACCCGACCCGAGCTGTGGGACATACTAACCCAATATATATGGCCTGAACCCAAGACTTAGCCAAGTGAGACCTAATCCATAATCAAGTCAGGTCAAATCAAGTCAAATTATTAGGGTTTTTTTTAATTTTTTTTTTTACAAATTTAAATTTAGAATTTTTGAAAAAAAAAAAGAAGAAATTTTGATAAATATTTAATAAATGAAATATCTCATACTAATAAAAATTATTTATATTTAACAAAAATTAAAAAAATAGTTATTTCTTTAAAAATTACCATTAATTTTATTAGAATATAAAAAAATTTTAAAAAAAATAAAAATAAATAAATATATATGCCCGGTCAAGCTAATGCTTTAGTCTTTATCTCAGTCTAACCCAAAACCAAATTTATATTTTAAACTAAATATCATTCTCACGTAAGTACATGACTCAACCTGACTCCATTTAAAATAACTAAGCTAGACTAGGTCACATACACTAGTGTTATTGTCCCATGCAACAAGGGCTAGATCTCATTGACAAACTGTTGGCGGTTGGTATTCCACGTATACAGTTTGGATTTGTAACCAGTAAGATTCTTGAATATGTAAGCATTAAATATTAAAATATTTGTTTTCAGGCCCAAAAAAATATTAAAATCATTGTTTGAACTAAATTATATGCAACAATACTTCAACATAATTAATAATATTCTAATTAAGTTTCTAACGCACTTTGTCGGCTACAGGTTTATTACTTCCGTGGCATACCAAGTCAAACACATATGTCATCCTTTCTGACTTTCACAAGAAGTTCTATTCATGACACAATAAATTTTATTTATTCGATATATAAAAAATATTGGAAAACTATAAATGATTATAAAAGATATATAAATATATTAAATTTATAAATTTAGCCAAAAAAATTTTAAATAACATATTTAGATATTTTGTATTAAATTTAATTTTCTTAATTTTTATATACTGAAAATACCTAAAACTTTTTCTCATGACATATTTAAAAAAATCTTGCAAAATAAGGAAAAAAGAAATTGAAGAGTTGGTAAAGGAGAAACAGTACTCCTCTAAAATGGATTACCTGCTTAACAGCAGATTCAGCCTAAAAAAAATATCCAACCAAAAAAATTTGATTAAAAAAGTCTGATTTATAAAATAAATTAAGCTCAAACTTTTTTTAAAGCTTATTTTGAGCCTGAAAAACCCAAATAAATAACTTTTTAATAAGTAAAAATTTATTATTTAAAAAAACTGAGTGTAACATTACATTTTGATAAAAAATAAAAACTAATATTCTTATTTAGAGGATTTCTACTAATACAATAACTCATTTATATTTACAATTTTTCTATATATAATCTTACATATAATAATCATAATTAAATATGTTATTCATCTCAAATTTTAAGTAACAAATTGATTTGATCATAACTTTAAAAAGTTCCATTAACCTAATAGGCTCAGTCTAAAAAATATTAATAAAAGCTTGAAAGAAAAAGTTGAATAAAAATACCAACTCATGCCTTTTTTTGAACCTAAATTTATGTTTAATTTTAAAAAATCTGGCTCGATTATCAAGTTTTGCAATAGAAATTTTAAAAAAAAAAAGTTACTAATTTTGATTAACTTATTAAAAGAAATTTACTCCTATAAAAAAAATGAAATTTACTTTAAAATCGTACAACACACTATTGAGCGCCTATAGACAATTCTATCTAGTACTCCCCAGCCCTACCTCACCATGTTTTGCCTTCCTTTTTTATTCCAACAACTATATGCTTATGATCTTCCCTCCCTCTATAAAAGGCAGCAAAATTTTCAATATCCTGCACTCAACCATCTTCGTCAGAATCCACATGACATATTATTAGTGCTACTATCCTAGCTATGTCTAGTTTTCGCTTACTAACGATTCTTCTACTTCTTCCCTTTCTACTTTCGCTTTCCTCTTTTGCTTATGGCTACTCATTGAACGAAGTGAAAGCATGGTGTAGCCAAACCCCTAACCCTCAACCATGTGAGTACTTCTTGTCCACCAAGCCTTTCAACAAAGCCATCAAGCAAAAGTCCGATTTCTTCAAAATTTCACTCGAACTTGCTCTAGAAAGAGCACAGAAGGGTCAAGCCAACACTGTTTCGCTAGGCCCTAAGTGTAGGAACCCAAGTGAGAAAGCTGCATGGTCTGATTGCCTTGAGCTCTACAAGCAAACCATTGCCAAGCTCAACAAAACCATCGACCCCAACATCAAAAACTCCCAAACCGATGCTCAAACATGGCTCAGCACAGCACTGACCAACCTCGAGACCTGCAAATTCGGGTTTTATGACCTTGGAGTTCAAGACTACGTGTTGCCCATGATGTCCAACAACGTAACTAAGTTGCTAAGCAACACCTTGTCTCTTAACAAGGTTCCATTCAAAGTACCGAGTTTCAGATATGGGTTGCCCAAGTGGGTTAAGCCCGGTGACCGGAAGCTGCTGCAGGCGGCGTCTCCAGCATCTCAGGCGAATGTCGTGGTGGCGAAAGACGGCTCTGGAAAGTACACAACGTTGAAGGAGGCCGTAGATGCTGCACCAGAGAATAGCAAGACGAGGTATGTGATATACGTGAAGGCAGGAGTGTACAACGAACAAGTTGAGATTAAAGCAGATTACATCATGTTGGTGGGAGATGGTATTGGGAAAACTATAATCACTGGTAGCGCAAGTGTTGGAGGAGGCACCACAACCTTCCGTTCAGCCACTGTTGGTAAGCAGAAAATTATTTTATTTTATTTATTTTTCCCTTTCCAGCGGCTGCAGATTGATGCATATATTAATAAGTATCTATGGTACATAATTTTATCCATATGATGATGTGAATCAATAATAATTAATGTGAGGTACCATTACATACATACACAGAATTGTCTAAACCGAAAGAAGTAGCCACTACATTCAAAACCTAATTATATGTAATTTAGAAGAAGTCAAAAGATATGATTAATAATAAACAATATAATCAATATGGCTTTCATATAGACAACATCAGAATATATTTTTCCCTTCCCAGGGAGCTTTCTTCAATGACTTACGTACATTCATTGAAGTTGTCATATGAAAACATCTTTTCTTCTAGAGACTATAATCAGGGGTGGTAGGTGGAGACAAATGGCGGTCCACGTAATCAGTTTAAGCTAGAATGGTCTAAGTAATTTTAATTTCAATATCTTTAGTGATATGTCAGATTAGGACAATTTCCTTAGTTTTGGCATAAGACAAAGAGACAACTACATACGCAAAACTTATTATAATTAGTCCCCAATTCAGTTCCATGAGTTAATTTACGTGTTTGAATTGAATTGGTTTGTTGGTACTCTTCAAACCTCAGGCATTAAACACATAGACAAATATAAACCTGTCTTACAAACCAAGCTGTATGGTTAATCAAGCGGCATGCAGAGTTTCTTGAGAGGTTAGAGTGTGACTTTTAGAATAGTCAAAAGATCATTTAAGAAGACGCGCATAGTTTAAAAATACATGAAAAAGAATCTCCGAATGCATAGCCCACTGAGCTGTGTAGTAGGGACCGTTGAATCTTGATAGGTCTCACATTAATCTGTAGGGCTCACATGAGAACAGTTCCTATTGCACTCAGTGACATGTACAGCAAGGGATTAAAACTCAAAATACATTATGCAGATAGGAACATATAACTCCTTTTAATTAAAAATTCATCATATACGTAGGCAAACCCAGTCTAATCTACTTGAATGTTTCATCTCTTCTTGGCCATGTGTCTCTCTCTATTTGCTTAATTTGCAAGAAATGACAATCGTCATCCTTTCATAATATATTGGTAATATATAAGTGGAAAGATTCAGCTCATTCATCAATTAAACTTTTGTAATGCATTGTTGAGTAAGAATATAAGCCATGAAAGCAACTTCGAAGCACAATCCTTATTATTACAGCAAGTGTTTTATGTATTTTCAACTGTTGAATTATTGATAAATTTTCATCCAACGGCACAAGATAGGTAGAGAACATGCGTAGGAAATCTGGAATTATTTTTAAAAAGAAACAAAATTGATAAAATGAAAAAAATATTTTATGAATTCTGCAGCTGCTGTTGGGGATGGATTTATTGCTCAAGACATCACATTCAGAAACACAGCAGGACCAGAAAACCACCAAGCCGTGGCATTCCGATCAGGCTCAGATCTGTCGGTGTTCTACAGATGCAGCTTCGAGGGTTATCAAGACACACTGTACGTCCACTCCGAGAGACAATTCTACAAAGACTGTGATGTCTACGGCACTGTCGACTTCATCTTCGGAAACGCAGCCTCCATTCTGCAAAACTGCAACATCTACGCTCGAACCCCTCCTCAAGGAACCATCACATTCACTGCTCAAGGTCGAACCGATCCGAACCAAAACACAGGGATCATCATCCACAACTCCAAGGTCACAGGAGCCTCGGACTTCGTCTCTACGAATGTGAAAACGTTCCTGGGAAGGCCATGGAAGGAGTACTCAAGAACGGTGTACATGAAGACTTTCCTTGATGGATTGATCAACCCAGAAGGGTGGATGGAGTGGAGTGGTAACTTTGCGTTGGACACACTGTATTATGCAGAGTATGCGAACACGGGACCTGGTTCTAACACAACGAATAGGGTTAAGTGGAAGGGGTACCATGTGATTGGTGCGTCTGAGGCCTCGCAGTTCACTGTTGATAGCTTTCTTAACGGGAGCTCGTGGGTTCCAGCCTCTGGTGTGCCTTTCACTGCTGGTCTTTGAACTGCATGATTCGTAAATTCGTAATTATGATTGTTTAGGATTAATAATAAAGCTTGTCGTTCCTCGAACATGTCTTGGCTGTATTGCTTGTCAACAGAGCAAGAAAAATAAAGTGGTTTATTTATACGGATTTGTTATATAATTAAGGAGTTGTTAATAATATTCTTAGTCGAATATTGTTTGTATTAGGGATATACATGTCAACTAAATATATTCAAGAAATCATTGTTCTTCTCATGATCATTGGTTAAGGATGAAGTATGGAGAGTTTAAGGATCAGAAGAGGAGAAAGGGTGAGAAATGAGAATCGCTAGAGATATATCGATCTATTGATGTAAAGTTTACATCCATATTAAAGGCAGATTGTGAATTAGATATTGAGGAATTACTGTTATTTTTATTTATTTAATTATTTCGAAGGAAGTAATAAAGATGTTGAGGAGGTGCAAAGGACGAGGGCCTGGACAGAGGCTAAAACTATCAATATAGACTTTCATTAATGATCGAAGTCACTGTCATGCGAAAGCCACCAGAATTTATCGATTAATATATATATTTTTTTATTTGGGTAAGACCTGGCTACAAACTTTTAAACATTTCCTTTATTTAAAATAAAAAATGGGAACATTTTTTTATAAATCAACAATACATCATTAATTCCTTAAGATTAAAATATAAGTATTTTATAACTTTGATAAATATAATTTTAGGGAATTTAATTTATCTTCTAAATAAAATTAATATAGAAATGAATGTTTTTTGAGGGAAAGTAAATGATTTTATGATGGAGTATAAAATTTTATGACTTATCCTTTTTATTACTTTTTTCTTTTATGTATAATAACGAGACAAAGATAAACAAAAAAACAAAAACTACACTAAGGCTAAGCGTGGGAAAGAACTCCCACCAAGGTTGCCTAAAATCATAATCTGCGGTGAATACGAAAGTTAATACACTCAGTTAATTATTTTTAACTAAATTTAAACTATATAAATATATTATCATTATTATTAGTAAGGGATATCAAATTAAGATTAAATTTATAAGTGAATAACTAAATTGATACTCAACTCATAAATAAATAATTAAATTAGAACGAGACTAATTAAAATTAAATTGTTGTGACTTTATAAATTAATGATGGGTTAATTCACTTTTTCAGCTGACGTCAGAGATTGGGGCTTTGCTTCCAAGATAGATGTGAGACCAATGCCATAATATATTAAAATCAAATCCAATGGGTAGGAAGCTTCGCCTTGTATAATTGAGATGTATCAATAAGATATTGACTAATGAAGCAGGTAAATTTTTGTCAATGTCTGAAGCAATCTATAATATGTGAAGAATAGGTACTTACCAACCAACAGCTGAAACATTTGATAGCTATATATATAGAAATTAAATTTGAAGGGAATGCCGTTTGCTTAATACTTTTGGCACAAGGTTTCTCATCAAAATGATGTAATCTTTTGTCTCTACCTCATGGAAATAATGACCAGGTAATCCATTTAATACTACTATATATGCATTTTTAGACTCTTTAAGTTTTATAACTTTAATCATCATTAATTAGTAGTATTTTTTCTTTTTCATCGTTTACGATTAGAAAAGGTCAAGAGTGTACACATCTTACTTTCATTTTGGGTGTCATTTTTTTTTATAACTATAAAATTGATTGTACTAACGTAATTGTAATGTAATACATTAAGAAAAATACATGTGGCAGTTGCATGTAATAATATATTGATTGTATGTCAATTTAAAATATTTTTTGAATTTGTATTTTGACTCTAATATTTTTTAAATTTTATTTATGATCCCAAATTTTTTAAAAAAATTTTAATTTACCCCTTCTACTTTTTCTTTTAGTAATCTCACAAAACATTAATTCATAAATTGAAAATAAGAATAAATTTAGGAGTTGTGGAGTCCTTAGAAAATAAAGAAAGTATAGCAGTAAATTAATAAAGTTATAAACCAATATTTCTATGTGATTTATTAAAAAATAAAAAATGGAGTGAGTAAATTGAAAATTTTAAAAAGAATTTTGGGTTCATAGATAAAATTTAAAAATAATGGAGTCAAAATATATATACCATAAGTTATTTTATGTCAACATAATATAATATGTCATTGTCATGCGCAATGTTGTCAAAATCGCAATTCTAGGTAGACTCGAAAAAGGGGTAGACTCATATTGTAGAATCGTAAGAGTTTACCTACACCTGTTATTTAAGCTATTAAACATAACCATATCACATAAAATTTCATACACAGTTTATAATTCATAATCTATAATATATAAAGTTCAATAAACTCTGTAATCCATATTCATAATCTACATAATATAATCCAAATCAACATACAAAGTTCAATAAACTTTGTAATCCATATCCATAATACATAATATATAATCCAAATAAATATACAAAGTTCAATAAACCCTGTAATCCATATGTCATAATCCAAAATCCATAAGATATAATCCATTACACATAATACATAATAATCATTCAGTTAACATAACAAACTCTCAATATAAATTCAATAAAGATCATCAATCCCATGACTATTATCACTACCAAAATCTTGATCATCTCCTATATAACCTCCACCTATCTCATTATCATTCTCACCATTATTTTCTTCTTCTTCTTCTTGGAAGTCATCATCAAAATTCATATTGTTAAATTGTTCACCAGTAATAGTACCACCAACATTAGCATTAAGCTGAACAACCAAATCACCAATTTCTATTGTCGTCGAAAGAGGATTAACTTGAATGGGTTCAAGAACCTCATCATCTGCATCCACATTATCTTCATTTCCCATCTCCTCAGTTATCTATTCATCATCAGAATGAATATCATCAAAATTATAAGCATGAGTTCTTGTAGTTTGCTTATTTTTTAACTTCAAATTGCACATCACAAATGTCAAGTCATTCATCTTCTTTTGGTGCAGGTGATTTCTTTTCTTGGTATGAATCTAAACAAAATAAACAATGTTGATAAGTTTTCTAAGTTTCTAACCCCTAAAAAAATTAAAATGAAAATAAAGAAAGAAAGCAATTTATAATTTTACAATTACTTACCCTTTCAAAAGCACTCCAATTACGTTCACATCCAGAAGAGCTGCAACATAAGCTAAGAATGCGAATTGCTAATCTTTTAAGTTCTAGGCATCCATCTCCATAGGCTTCCCATCATTCTATTAGGGCCAACTATGTTCTTAATGTCTGTGCATAACCATAACTAAACATGCCCTTTGTGAAATGGAATTTGACTAATTGGAACTCAATTTTGTCTCTTTCTCCCTTATCTTTAACTAGTATTGCTACGCATTCATATAGCCCTTACTTAACCGTATAATCAGCTTGGAAGTCAGTGTTGAAGTAAAAATGAGGATTGAGGTAATACGCAGCTGCATGTAAAGGCCTATGCAATTAAGCATCACACATTTCATTAATTATGTTCAATACTGGCTCATAGCTGCAGTAATCAACAAACAATCAAGCTAAAATATATTAAAGATAAAGACGCTAATATAAGGTATATATGTTTGTATTTATCTCCTTGAAACATTATTAAAGTTCATCTTAATTTTTGCCTTTGCACTTTCTATTGCTTCATATATGCATCCTATAGCTGGTTTTTTCTCTTAATCCACTAAACGAAAAACTTTAATAAGAGGAGCAGCAGCTTTAAGGCAAGTAATCATATTCCTCCACAACCTGTTATCCATAACACTTCTTGCCACTTCCTTCCCATCCTTGGTAATAGAAAATTTGCTATCTTTCCATTCCTTACAATTAAATAGATTTATCAATGCCGCTTTATGGTTATTAAGACAACCTAATGTCAAATAAGCAATGAAAAACGAGTTAAAACTGGCCTAATCAAGTCTCTCCCTTCTGTAAATTTTCTTAACATATTGATAAGCATTGATCTTGCATAAATGTAAGTTGTAATTCTTCTACCCTTACTTATGGTTTCTTTATGCAACTCTATTTTCTTTTTTAAGTCCTCCAACATCAAATCAATGCAATGAGCTACACATGGTGTCCAATATAAGTGTTTTCTTTTCTCCATTAATTTTTGTCCAGTTGCCTTGTAATTTGCAACATTATCAGTTATTATTTGCACCACATTCTCCTCTCCCACTTTCTTAACAACATCACAAAGCATCTCAAACACTTTGTCAACAGTTTTAGAAATATGAGAAGTGTCTAGTGAATATAAAAACACGGCCCTTTTAGGACTATTAACCAAAAAATTACAAATGGAACGCCTCTTATTATCTGTCCACCTATCAGACATAATTGAACAACCCATTTTTTTCTATTCTTGTTTAAACTCTTCAAGTATGGCATGTGTGTTCTTAACTTCCATATTCAAGTATTTTTCTCTAATTTCATGATAGGATGGAGGCTTAAACCCTTGGCCATATCTCCCAATAATTTCACACATCTTAATAAACTCAGAATTTTTTACACAATTTAAAGGAATGATGCTTGTGTAAAAAAAATCAGCCTACTTGTTGGCAAGCTTCTTCCCTAATATCTTTCTTAAGCATGTGATTAATGGTAAATTGTGAACTACCTTGGCCACTGCTATGTTTTTTGGGACCCTTCAATAAATTTAAGAGGTCTTGGGAATTCGAATGTCCTTGAGTGCTTAGAGTTTCTTCCTCACCAACATCAACCCATTATTTTTTCCTTTCAGATGATGCACATTTAGCATCAATAACATGTTGTAACATCTGTGCCTTAACATCTTCTGGAACACTAAGACATAGTTCAACATCTATTCTAGTACTAGCTAAATGATATTTGAACCTATATACTCCTCCACTATAAGTTTTGCCACAATAACTACATTTAACTTTTTTACCATCTCCACTAACATCCATTCCATGTTTCCACTCTATATCAGATATATTACTAGGAAAATTCTTCCTTCCAGCAGCTACATTTTTTCCAATAAGGACTGATGGAGCACTTGCACTTGAAGACATATTTCATTTGATTTATTAAAAAAAATCAAAGATGAATAAATGTAAGAGATCAATTCATAGTTCACACAATAAGTTTTATTTGTTCAAAAGTGGAAAAATCTCATATTCACTCCTCAATCATGAAAGTAGAAAATGTAACCACCAATGAGAATCACCAATTCATAATATGACAATAAATTCTTGCATCTCATGCAAATTTAACTAACCATCTAATACTCTTGGCCAAAACAAAGAATTAAAATGATAGACATTCATATAAAGATCAAGAAGAAAAAAAATGAAAGACATTCATACATTGTAATACAAAATAATTCTGATCAAACTTAACATCTTCATTGCTATATGCCTACATCTAAATAATTGTTCAGTAAATACAAAGGGCAGTACAAGCTATCTGCATATAACTATCAAATGAGGCAAACAAAATAGATTTCTTGCACATTATGCAATTGTTTTATATAATTTGCATTGAAACATATACCATTTGAAGCAATGAAGCACCATTCCATTTCAAAGCATAACAAATTCAATAGAATATAAGGATAAAAAATTGCACAAAAACATAATGAACAGAACAAGAACAAGCAGCTGCAACACCATTCCATTTCGAAGCATCTATCTACCATTCGAAGCAATGAAGCATTATTCCAACCATAAGCAGCTAAGGAGCTCCGAGAATACCTGGTGGAAGAAGGAATGAGATGGACCGGAGATGAACTAAGACACGAAAGCGAGAGATAGAGCACCGTGAGGAGAGAGGCGGAGCATTATGAGGCAAGCAGCAGATCGTAGACTGTAGACCACCGTGAGCAATGAGGAAAGGGGAAGAGCAATGACAGTGATAGCACCATGAGCAGTGAGGAGAGAGGAAGAACAGTGAAAGCACCGTGTCTGTGAGGCTTGAGGCAAAGCACAATCAGGTGAAGGCGAAGGCAGACCATGACATTCACCAATTTTGTGGCTTCTAGTTCTAGGGATTTCGTTTCGAATGCTTCTGCACTGTTTCTGTAACGTCTTTGACTTCAAACATCAGTGTTTGAGTCTTTAGAACTTGTTTTTTTTTTTTGGCCCACCGGTGGTTTGTGGATTTTGGGCTGAACTGTTTTTTTTTTTTTGGCTGAACCATTTTTTTTTTGTAGAGAAAATGATAGATTTGATTTTTGGCTACATAAATGGCCCATCAAGTAGAATCATCTAACTCGGTCAAGCTCGTTGATTCCACCGATTTTATGCGAGTCAGTACCGAGTTTGACGGAGTTAGCACTAATTTCGATTCTTCTTGCAATTTAACACGAAAATATTACCTGAGATCATAAAATTGTCAATTCTAACGAGTTAAATTGTGATTTTGACAACATTGGTCACGTGTCTTCTTCTTAGTGTATCATATAGTGATTGTACTAGTATAATCAATTTATTATTGCACCAAAGAATTTACCTCTATTTTGTTAAAAATATATAAAGTGTTCATATGACTAGGGACATGTTTATTGTATGAACATCATTATAACATTAAAAAATTGAGCATTGCACTGTTTTATATATATATATATATATATATATATAATAAATGAGAAATCTTTATCTAAAATTAAATTATATAACTTCGAAAAAAAAAAAAGAAACAATATAGATGATAATAGTACTAATTATTCATTACTACAAGAGTACTGGAAATGAATTCAGCAGAACTAACAAGAAGTGTATAAAGGAAACAAGAGGCACGTTTTCCTTAAAATATATGTATATATATTAAAAGAAAAAAGGTAACTTATATTTCACCCTTATAGTTGGCATAAAATCTTATGATTTGAAGTTTGTTAATAATTTGTCAATATTATCCCATTACCAGTAATATTATACATAAAAATGTAGTTAACACTAATAGTTTTAATTTTTGGTTGCATTAGAAAAAGGTCAGGAGTTTAATCATCTTATTTTTATATTGTTAAAAAAAAAAAAACAACCTGTTCATATGACTAGGGAAATATTTATTGTATGTATTTCATTAATAGTATAAAAATCGAGCACTTTCATATTAAACATCTTTTGACAACTAAGTAATTCTTATTCAAAGTTTAAAATTCAACTCAACCATAATTTGAAATTAAATTATGTAAGATTAACAAAATAAACTACATGACAACACAAAAATATATTAGTGAAGCACAATTTTAATAATAAAATCACTATTCATCAATTTAAAGCACTTGATTATATAAGTTAAAATTAAGATCAAAAGTGATGAAGTGATGATAAAATAAATTATGTCACATTATACATGCAATGAATGACTTTCTACTTACTTTTTTTCTTCTACAATTTTAAATAACAAGCAAAATTACCCGAATAAAATATTCATGACAAGAGAATTATGTTTCAAAATACCCAAAAAAAAAATTTGATTTTAGTTCAAACCCCTACCCTTGAAAAAGATGATACTCTAGTTCTTCATAAGTTTGGTCTATTTGAAATTTTGAATTTTACAGCTTTCGACCCAAAAAATAAATTAATTAAGTAATGTGGCATCGAGTGGGTTTTTTTCATTTTACATTCACTTGATTACTTGGGATTACTTAGGATATATGTATGTAAGCTTTTAAAGTTAAAAATATTCTAAACAATTTTTAACATAAGGACCTAGCTAAACGGGCTTGATTAGAACCGTGGGCTTTGCCGATAAATTGAGGCCCAAATCTGTATTCTCTCAGTGACAAGAAGCCCAGTCAATATATCAGCATGAAAGCTATGAAACCATCTAAAAGGAAACGTGATCTAGTAGTGAGAACCTAACAAATAAATTAATAAGAAGCATTAGATTAAATTTCTATTCCATCAAGTATCCAATCAATATATAAATATATATAATTTTTTCAATTAAAATATGATAAAAATGTGACTTTTCAATTATACTAGAACAATTGTATGTTTATTGCAAATAACTAAATAATATGTGTTTAGATTAATATTGGATTAACGTGATTTTTGGCCAACTTAATTTTTAATATTGATTTGAGTCAAACGTAATTTTATATAACTATGATTTGTGTTTAAAAAATTTTGTTTAAAATTTAAGTTTTATCATTTACACAGTTTATTTAATACAAAATAAACTTTTTTTTAGTGTACACAAAGATTTGAAAGGCAAAATTTATTTTAGAAAAAATCAAACACTAAATTAAACAAAAATGTTTAGAAGACAAACCTTCGTTTAGGTGTAACTTTTAAACCTTTTAGGTGCTAAACCAAATACACTTATAATTTTTAAATTAAATTAAAATTTTTAAATATTATTAATAAACTATATATTTGTCATATTTTACTAAAAAAATCGGATAGCATATATATAAAAAATCGTATATAAATCTGTCCATACATGTTTGTAATATATGATTCATTAATAATAGTATTCTAATGTTATTATCAGTTATTTTTTCCAACATTTGTGTACTTCATATGGAAAAAAGTTTTAGTTCAAGGCTGGTGCTGATAACAATGGAAATTGGCCCACGTTGTCATTTCATAAATTTTTCAGGGGGAAATTGTTACGTAGACGAGTTTAAACTTCAAGATGCCAGCTGTCCTTACACTTTAAAAAGCAATTCAGAAATGATAAAAAGGCAAAGTATTGATGTTCACGGACTTTTTAAAAATAAAATATAATGTATTTAAATTAGACGAAAAGTGGATGCAAGAACTTTCACAAAATTTCAAAACAAACATTGAATTTGGTGACCTTGTGTAATGATTAGAAATGCCCCATTCTTCTTTAATATAATCCTCACCTCTATCTTCAATTTCAACCTGCATTGTAATACAGAAAAATTAATTAAAAAAACCTCTCATATATATATATATCACAAAGGATTTATTGAGTATAAAGCTCAAGGTGAAGATGACCTATTTTTGACCCATTGCTCTTTGGCAAATTGAGAGAATCACAACGAGAATGGCAAGACCTGCTAGCAACCCCACTAAAATGGCTGTTGCTTTCCCCACTTGATCCTTCTTGGACGAATCTAAACAAGACACCAAGTTATTAGGGAGTAAAGCTATTAAAATGGGCTTGGTAAACGGGCTATCTTCGTAAGTAGGTTAAATAAATCAATATACTTAATCCACTTTAATTTGATAGATAATTCAGCCCACTAAATTAGCCTACCAATAAAATATAAAAATAATTATTAAAAAATTCAAAACTTAAATAACTTCAATTATCAAGTCCAATATCTAATTTTAATACTAAATATTCATTTATTTTGTCTATAATTAATCAAATATTAAGTATTTAAAGACAAAAGAATAATAAAAGCTACTTATTATTATGAAATATCAAACATTTATATAAGAAACTCTATAAAAAATTCTTAAACGAGTTAATCCACCAATCTATTAAGTTAACCTATTGAATCTATGGTTTAAGTGGACTTGGTTAGTTTAACCCACATACTCAAAAAATTTTGACCCAACCTACTAAAATGGTATATTAAATGGGCTGATCTTAATAGGTCAAACATATTTTGATGGTTGTACTTGAGAGTGTTATTACTGCAATGATATTATTGCAAAATTTATAATTATTTTAAACTATTAAATGAAAATATAATAATTCATGCCTTTATTAGTAAAAATTTGTGGTCATATTTGCTATCCATAAAACTTGACTCGTAAATTGTCATCCAATAATCTATAATAGTTACAGCAAAATCTGCAGCAATACCATTATTGTAGAAATCTGGATTCATATTTAAAAAAGAGGAATAATAAAATTAAACTTTCACTATTTGTGACAAAAAGATGGTTCAGAGATTCCACATTGTCCTTCTCTTTCATATACCAAATGTCGCTTTATGCCAATCACGAAGCCATGCAGAGGATCAAATAATGAGTAGATTAAAACAGAAAAGAATAGAAACATTTAAAGTTAAAGATGATTGAGAAATGACTCACTATATTTGTCCAAAAATAAAGAATGAAGCATATGTTCTGAATGCTTTACTTTATAAAAGAATTTACTTGTTGGAAATTGCATTTAACAAACAGTTAAAGCATTTCCGCAATAATAAGTACTATGTTTCGTTTATTTTTTCCTCTCTTTGTGCAGATTTATATTGCAACATAATAAGTTAGAATACATTGTATCTTACTATGTTGTAAATGTAATTTGTATAGATTATTTAGAATCATAACAAACAAACTAATTAGTGGCTCTAGTTTAAAGCAGAAAAAGTAGCAGAGGGGGAATTTTTGTTGCCTTTGATTAAAAAAAAAAAAAAAAAGGAAAATTAAAGAACATGGAAAGCTTCACTTCTCAAGATGTTTCGAAATGCGAGCACAATCAAAATTTTATATCATAAATTTTCAAATAATTGCTTGAATCTCGAGACAATCATACAGTGAAACCCCGAGTTCACCACAAGGAAGCCCTAAACTTTTGAAATTTGAAGAAACAAATTAATGAAGCCCCAAAAAATGATACAGAGAGCTACAAAAAATGAAATTTTATTTTGGTCCCTCAATATGGGATATTTTTAAATTTAGTATCTCATAAATTTTCTTTATCAATTTAGTCTATCACAATGACAAATAAAATATTTTTCAATTTAGTTTCTTATATATATTTATTTCTCAAATTGATCATGCACAAATAAAATTATTATCGATAATTTTTTTAAGTTTTAAAATTAATATATATTTTAAAGATATTACTAATAAAAATTTTATTTAATTGTTAAATAATCAAATTGAGAAATGTTTATATATAAGTGACTAAATTCTATAAAGTTATACAAGAGATCATTTAAGAAATATTTAATCTGTGGAAGACCAATTTTTAAAAAATTATATGAGGAACTAAATTAAAAAAATATTTCATAAAAATAAAAATAGAGTTTTAATTAAGTTCTATATGTATGCATAATCATAAAAATTTTACAATAAACTCTAAGACAATCATATGAATCATGACATGATTTGACAATGAGAAACTCGTTCTCCCAAAAAAGGAGCCACAGAAAACTGCATTAAACCTTTACTGTATAAGGAAAATAATAAGGAATGACATAAAACCCTTAGAGTAAGTGCAAGAGTTGTAGAGTTTGAATTCAGGACTTAGAAGTTCTATACTGTATACAATTTGATTAAGGATATATAAGTAGAAATTACCCTTATATTCTTCAAGAAGAAACAAATGAATGAAAGGCGTACCTAGAGCTTCCTCATAGTAGCCAGAAGCCCAGTAACGAGCATAACACTGTGTTAAGAACACATCAGCTGCTGCTGCAGATCCACACAAGCTCTTCATCTTGCCCACTGCTTGCACAACGCAAGAGGAGCAATCTGCTGCACTCAACTCCCCCAAGCACTGTGCTATGCCCTCAACAAACCCCGACTTGCTAACCCTAAACCCGCTAGCCGCCATCAGATCCACCAGAACACCGTCTCTTCGCCGGAAAAACTCGCCGTCGTTCCTCACCAGTCTCCTACACCTTTTATACCTAAGGCTTGTGTCAGCCTTGCCCAGAAAGTCCACATGCTCGTATCTGAGATAGCAGCCTTCTAGCTGCAAAGAGGCTCCAAAGGAATAGGGACAAACAAGCCCTATTTGGCGAACAGAAGTTTCAACACATTTTCTGCAGTCTATGGGCTGCAAATCGCCCCTGCATTGGTATAAGCCGTAGATATTATTGGCGGCTTCTGATGGTGATGATGTTGAGTTTCCATTTCCGAGAGAAAAGCTGTTGTAGGAAAACTGAGAGGACGAACTGAAAATTGAAGCCAGAAAGGAGTTCAAATTGGCTTCGAATGGCGAGTTGGGTTGGTATTTCTCTTGAGAGCAGCCTGCGTAGATGAAGACGAGAGGGCTGGTTTGGTAGGCATGAGTGGTGAGTTTTGAAGAAAAGAAGTATAGCAGGGAAGAGAATTTGAAGACTAAGATGGTGATTCTGCGAGTGGAGTCTGAGTGAAGACTTCTCAACATTGTGTTTTTTATTTTTTGGCTTGTGTTCCTACAATATGGTGCTTTTTGTGGCTTGGTTATGACGAAATGGGAAGAAAATAGTGGGTTCTTTTTTGGTCTTTTTCTCTGTGACAAAATAAAGGACATCATTATGCTCCTTCTTGTGTATGCTCATGGCTGCAGCATCAACTTTGTCCACAGTCAATGGTCATAAAGGTTTGCAACACCAATACGTATACTTTTTCACTAGGTTTCTTCCATTCCATCAACTTAACCGTAACGGTCAGATTTATAAATATATTGTAGGCCATTTTTATGGCTGCATGCATGCCAGTACAAGTGGCTATTTGATGGGACTAACCCAAAAAAAAAAAATTATTGGGCAGAAAAATACTATTTTAATCACTTACTTATCAATCTAGTCTAAATTTAATTTCTCATTAATTTTCAGTCTTAATCTCTTATTTGTGAGTCCAATCTTAATTTAGTTTCTTATAAAGATTTAATATAAATTCAGTCTCTCACTATTATAAAAATCAAAATATTTAGTCTCCTTAATCTCAACTATAATTTGAACTAATTAATAGAGACCAAACTAATAAGTGAGGACCAAATTAAGACAAGAAATTAGTGAGAAGCTAAATTGAAACTGAAGTTAAAGACCAACTTAAGATTAAAGTTTGTCAAATGACCAAAGTACTATTGAACTAACAAATGAAGAATCAAAATAATGTTTTACTTTTTTCCAATGTATATGCAAAGGTAACTTTATTTATTTATTTAGTCTTTCCCGAACTTTTAGTGAAGCCGTTCTCCATCATGAAATGAAGAGCCTCATAGTGGGCTGGCCTACTTGTGGATGCTCATGCTTACAGAGTCCTTTGTCCTCAGTCAGTGGTCATAAAGATTAGCAGCACAAATTAATTTCAGAGATTCCTTCCATTAATTGAACAGTAACTGTAAAATTTATTTATATTCTTTGAGTTATATTTATAAGTAAATTTCTGCACATGAAATAATCCCTCAATAACTTGATAACTTGAAGGCAAACGGGTGAGAGGGTGAGAAGCCATGTCTGTTAGACACAAAAGTCAAACCAAAAATAAAAACTTATATGCAGTGTTTGAAGAATTCATTAACTATTTTCAAAAAGTTCTTTTTTTTCATTTCATAATCTAATCAAAGAACAAGAGAACAAATACTTGGATCTAAACTATATGATCAAATTAAATTTCGGCATGCCACAAAAAAAAAAAAAGACTTATTTTCGAAGGTCACTGTTGTCCAAAAAAGCATTTCTGACCATCGATATTTGTATTTACAATGGTCATTTAACCATTGATGACTGTCAAAGAAAATATTTTTGAAAGTTATCAACCGTTGATATAAATGGCAAAGCGTTTTCAACAATTGTTAGCCATTGAAAAAACTTTGTCAAATGCCCTCAACATTTTCGATGGCCACTAAAAATGATAGTCATGAAGTATTTTCAACAATTATATTGTCAAAAATACTTTTGTAATAAATCATTTTTGACAAGCTTGACCATCAAAACAACATCAATTAGATTTTGCATCCCAAACTCCCTTTTAGATTGTTCTTTTTTTGTAGATAAATAAATTTAGTTAATAATATCATTTATATAAATATTCATAGTAAAACAAATTATATAAATATTTGTCCAAACCTACAAATATATATATATATATATATATATGTAATGAACCAACATGTTTCTCATCCAAATATTACAAATGAGTAATGTATTAATTGCAAAACTATTTAGAACATAAAACTACCTTAACTTGAATAATTTTGAATTTGGACCAACAGGTCGATTGTTTCACCATTTTATATCAAGTCTCTTTCTAGGTTGTAATTTAGACAATTCAAGGTTGCGAGTTGATCCTTGGCTTCTTTTTTGGCTCTCACATTAACCTATTCAACACATGAAAAATTTACAAAGTTATAAACATTTAACAATAAAGAGCTTCAAATATAGATGAAATCAAATAGGATGATAGGTAATGTATACTTGCACTATTTCCACTTGCACTCTTCCTTCCACCAATTCTACTAGCAACAACCATTGTAATACTTCTCTGTGGCAAAAAGAAAAAAAAATTGCATACTATAAGAGGAAATAGCTAATAATAATAAATTGTACAAATGATAGGAAGAAATAACTATCAAGACAATAATGCCAAAGCATAACAAGTAAAAGACATTTAGTAATACAACTCATGTAAATGTGTTAAACATTTAATGAATTACATCATTCTTGACCAATATCCCTTAAATCCACATAAAAAGCATTGTCAGGTCCGTCCTACTCTATGATGCAATAATCATGAGACATATAGTACTAAAATGGTTTTGGGATAACTATATTCAATTCGTCTTCTTCGGTATCTTCATGCTAGGTGTATCAAAATAATCTTGAAGGGCTACCTTTATTGCATAAAGACTTGTTTAAACTAATAAGCCATAATGAATGGTTCATTTGTGTTCAATCTTCATGCCTTGTTTACAGTTGTTATCCCATATTCATCAACTTTTACTCCTCTACCATAGTTGTCTACATCCTACCATAAACATTTGAATACAACAACCTTATTATTTCTTATGTAAGAAAATTCAAAAATATCCTCAATAACTCATAGTACTCTTTATTAGATTCTCCATTTACCATAATTCCAATACTTTGTGTTTCTTACTATGGTTTAGGGTTTAGTAAACATAAAACCCTAAATTCCAATACCCTAAACCCTAAACCCTAAACATAAAACCATTCATAATGAACCCTTTGTAACATATAGCTTCTCGTGTTGGACCCCAAGCTAAATATAAGAGTTATTGTGTTACTGGATCGCTTCTTTCATTATAAAGTTATGTGACCTACATAGATATGTAATTAAACAACGTTAAATAATAAATAGGTTGTTACAAGATTAAGAACACCTTAAAAAATGTACATCTTACTTGAATTTTAAACCACTTAGAAAATTGTTGAATGTGTCATCTTTCAACATTTCTAAGGTTTTCTCTTTCAATCTCTGACCTATGCCTATATGTATAAAAATGATATGTTTATAAACATGAACATATAACAAGATAATTTATGAATTCAAAGTGGCCCTTAATTATACTTACTCAATGAACGAAAGAACTTCATCATAATTTTTGAAGACATAAAGATGAGCTTGATTCACTTCTTCTATACTTAATTTTCTTGATATTCTGCTTATTCTAGTAAGGTGACCAAAGCGTACAAAAGTAGTCGTCCCATATACTTCACTAGGACCACCATCCCAATAATGCCCAACACAATTGAATTTAGTTTCAATTCCTTGAAATTATCTTGAGCAAAACATCAAACATTCATTTGCATTATATCCCTCTATAATGGAACCCTCTGGATAGGCTCGATTACACACATAATCCTTCAATGTTTGTAAGTACCTTTACATAATGCAAATACATATATTAAATTGGACATTGATAAACACATAAGATATAGTATAGGAAAATGAAAATTATTCAATTACCCCTCAATAAGGTGCATTCAATGGTAATGAATTAGCCTTGTAAGCTTAGCTTCTTTTGCTAAGTGAATTGGTAAGTCCACCATGACATTGAAAAATGAAGGAGGAAATATAATTTCAAGCTTGCAAAGTGTATACGCAATTTAAGTTTCAATTTGGTTCAATTTTTCTATAGTAAGAACTTTACTACCTAATTCCTTAAAGAAAGAACATAATTCAATCAATGGATCATGAATATTTTCATTTACTAATAGCCTACATAGTGCAAGTGGAAGGAAGCACTTCAAAGGGACATGACAATCATGACTTTTCAATCCAAAATTCTTTCGCTCTTTTATTTTGACATATCTAGCAACATTTAAAGAATAACCATATTGAACTTTGACATTCTTTAAAAACTCACACAAAATGTTTTTTTCATCATTGGACAATGTATAAACGGCTACATGTATCCTTAGCTCCTTATTGTATAGGATAAAGATCAACCTTGATGCCTAAGGCTTGTAAGTCTAATCGAGTTTTCAAATTATCCTTTGTTTTTCCTAAAACATTCATCAATGTCCCCTTGATATTATCATGCACATTCTTTTCAATATGCATGGCATCTAAATTATGTCGTAATGGTAAAATACTCTAGTATGGCAATTAGAAAAATATACTTATGTTTAGCTAACTAATTGGATTCACCATTTCATTTTTCTTTCTCTTCTTGGCATTTTTTCCAAGCACTAGCCTTTCTAGATCATGAACTTGATGAAGTACTTCATTCCTTCCAAGCTCCTTTGTAGGATACCCGACCTTCTTTGTGCTATCAAACAATTTACGTTCACGTTGCCATCTATGCTTAATTGGTAGAAAATAGTGATGTCCTAAAAAATAATACTTTTTTTCCATTTTTCAAGTACATAGAACAAGTCTCCACATTAGAAGAAGGGCAAGCCAAGCTTCCTTTAGTATTCCACCCAAATAAATTTCCATATGCTGGAAAGTCATTAATTGTCCATGAAAATACTACATGCATCGTGAAATGTTATTTTCGTGATGCATCATAAGTTTCAACTCCCACTTCCCATTATTCTTTTAACTCATTTATTAAAGGCTAGAGGTATACATCAATATAATTCCTGGATCGAGAAATGATAACATCATATATGGATCCTTTATACACTTCCAAGGTGGCAAATTATAAGGATTTAAAATAACAGGCCAAATGCTATATTGAGTACTCATGTTCCCAAATGGATTACATCCATCACTTGTCAAACCAAGCATAATATTATGTGGATCAGAAGCAAAGGAACTATATGCCTTATCAAAATATTTCCATGCTTTGGGATTTGTGGGGTGTCTTAAAACACCATCATTAACATGTTTGTCATAATGCCATGTCATTTCTAATGTTGTCTTATTTAACATATACAATCATTTCAACAATGGGGCTATGGGAAAATTGCAAAGAATCTTTCTTAGAATTTTTTTACTCTTTGAATCTTTACTTGGAGATTTCCATCTAGAGGTGCTACAAACCACATAATTATCTAACATTGAATGCTCATTCCAAAATAGTATACAATCTTTTTCACAAGCATCAATCTTTATATAATCTAATCCAAGATCTCAAATGATCTTTCTCACTTCATAATATGAGTTTAGCAATTGTATCCCTTTAGGAAATGCATCATTCAACAATTGGAGTAACATAGAAAAAGATTTATTACTCTAACCCCTAAGACATTTTTTATGGCACAATTTCATAAAAAAAGATTACTTAGAAAACTTATTACAATTTGGATACAAGCTTTGTTCAGAATTATTTAATAGTTTATAGAATATGCTTGCAGCTCCATTAGGCTCTTCAGTATTCCAAGCTCTAAAATGATCCATTAACATGTCTTGAATTAATTCCCTATTAGATTTATTACTATCACTTAAGTCAATACCACCACTTCTAGTTCTTTGCCATGCGTATACCATGTTATGTAATATGCAACTATCCTATATGCTAGTAAATCTCCCTCAACTTCTTCACGAGTTTTTTTCTCATGATTATTGTATTTACATGGGCAATAAATATCATCTTTGTTTGTGTGTTCAAATGCAAAGTTTAGGAATTTGGTGACCCCATATCTATATGTAGGATGTGTTCTATTCTTAATTTGCATCCAATCCTTCTCCATTGTCTTATAAAAAAACATAATATAAAAAGATGTAATTAACTTCATAACAATACCTTAAAAATATGAATATGAACACAAATACATTCCTCAGATATGATCACGTGACTAAAGTGAATGATAGGGATGAAGTTAAAGTTGGTTTCACTGGTTAGATAGCTTTAAACTAGTAGATATTTAAGCCGGAAAGCTATGAATTTCACAATTGTTCAAAGTTTTAATCTTATATAAGAAGTACCTAGCACTTTGAGACATTGTAATGTAAAAAAAGCAAACGTAAGCATATCATATATGATTCTTTTCCACCAATTCAAGGTTAGCATTACAAACAAAATAAGAAAAAATTAAGAATTTTAAACAAGTTACATACTTTAACACTATGCTGAAAGCAATTTCATTTATAACCATCTCAAATAGAATGGAATGGAAAAAAATTAGAATTAAAATTAGACTTAATATACCAATAAAGCTTAAGGTACATCTCATCCATACTCACAGAATATGAAACAACCAAGAAACAATTAATTATCTTCCAAGCATAACTAAATGCATGAAAAAGAGAGACCAATAATGCCTCTAGATATTGCTAAAATGATTTGCAAAAAGAAAACTATGAAACTACTTTCAAATTATTAGTTTGATTAATCATGAAAAGCTGAAAGGGTTTGACTTTTGCAAATAAAATTATATGCATTACCATGCAATGGTAAGAAATTTTTAATAATAAAAAAATGCATTCATAGTATATGAATGAATTTTTTTTACTATAACAATAGGATCAACAAGCATGATACATTAGTACTAAAGTTGTAATTTCCATGACAGTCAAAAGAATGTATGTAACTTCCCTAAAAATTACCAAATAAACATGAGTCCATAAATTCACAAATTCAAATGGACTAAGGTACAAGCTACATTCAAAGGATACTATACATTTATGTAATGACTGACCAACATTATTTAAATTTAACAATTTTTATACATTTATAAATTAAACAAAAACTACATAAATTGTATGATATTACTATTAGCATTAAAATAAATCATTTTGTCCAGTAATAACCTCACTATAAAACTATTTCCCCAAAACATTAGTTTTTTATAGCCATTCATGATGTGCTTCCAAGAGGTTCAGATTAAAGAATTCCAAAACACAAGTAAATTTTAAAAAAAAAACAAAATAAGATAGAACAACTAACACTCTCGAATGATAAATTTGCACACCAGACATAAGAATACCAAGTTTGATTCACTACACTCTAGAATAAAAGATAAAAAGTGATAAGAATTAGGGATAATTTTGCCACAAAGTTTAGAAAATTTATATAAGAAATTCGCACATAAGAGGCTAGGCCAATTTTCAAAGCATTTAATGTTGCATTTCTCATTGATGAGTTCTGAATCTATAGCCAAGAACAACCCTCTTGGCATAGGACAAAGTTTCTTCTAATTCTCACCTAATTTAGAAAAACATGCATAGAAATATACTTAATTTAGACTTTTATTTCAATGTAGCTTACTTAACTTAGACTTCAACATAATTACAACCTACCTAACTTTGATTTTAGCTCATGATCAGATTGTCTATTTGAACTCTTATCAAATACATGGCAAACTTTACATATTGCATTCATTATAACACATGATCAAATTGTTCCACTTAAACTTAAGCTCCATATCAAAATTAAGCTTAGCCTCTGAGTTAGTTGAAGGCTCATTAGGGTGATTAATCAGAATTGCCTAAATTCTCTTTGCCATAGAACGAGTAATTGGCCCAGATGTTGGTGTTGCTTGGTAAAACTCAACTCCTTGATCATTTTGATGATCATCATTCTCCCCGAGTTCAAAAGGATTTGACGGTAAATCCAATTCTTCATTATCATCCAAGTATGGGTTTAAATATATTACATTGACTAATGCTAAAACATTGTCCTCGCCTAGTAAATCAACCTTGTAAGCATTTTTATTTATTTTTCCTATAACCTTGAATGAACCTTTTGCTCTAGGCATTAGTTTTGAGCTCATTTGGCTGGGAAACCTTTCCTTTTTTAGATGAATCTGCATAAGATCACCTGACATGAATTGAATTTTCTTCCTTCCTTTATCTACTACCTTTTCATAAGCTGCATTCTTCTTCTCAATTTAGTGCTTCATATTTTCATGTAGAATTTTAATCATTTCATTCTTCTTTTTTCCATCCATGCATAATTTGTCACTTGAGAGCAGTGGTAGTAAATCAAGTGAGGTGATAGAATTAAACTTGTAAACCACTTCACAAGGAGAATACTTAGTATTATCATAAGCACTTCTATTGTATGCAATTTCAACAAATGGTAAGCATTTATCCTAATTCTTCACATGCTTATTAACAATAGCTCTAAGTAAGAAAGAAAGTAATATATTGACTATCTTAGTTTACCTATTAGTTTTTGGATGACAAGTTGTACTGAAAAGCAATCTTGTTCTAATCTTTTTTTACAATGTTTTCCATAAATAACTCAAAAAATTGGCATCTCGATCTAATACAATGCTCGTTGGAATGCCATGTAATCTCATAATTTCCCAAAAGTACAAATCTACTATATAAAAAGCATCATCAGTTTGGTGAGATGGAATAAAGTGTGACATCTTTGAAAATCAATCCATAGCCACCATAACTGAATCTTTTCCCTCTAAGTCTTTGGTAACTTAAGCCAAAATCCATACTCAAGTCAACATATGGCTAGTTAGGAACCGACAATGACATATACAAATCATGTGTAACCTCTTTGCTCTTTGCCTTCTTACAAGCTACATATCTCTCTACCACATGATGCATATCTTTGATCATCCTTGGCCAATAGAAGTGTTCTTTGATTATCTCTAATGTCTTCTTTTCACTTAAGTGTCCTGCCAAACCTCCTCCATATGCTTCTTTTACTAATAATTGTCTTATTGAGCAATTGGGAATACAAAGTCTAAAACCCTTGAACAAGAATCTCCCATACTTAAAGAAACCATCAGTAGCACTCTTTTCACATGCCAAGTATATATAAAATAATCAGGATCTTTTGCATATTGGCCCTTCATTAATTTAAATCCCATTAGCTTAGCATTCATTAATGAGATTAAAGCATGCCTTTGAGACAAGGCATCGGTAACCACATTAATAGCCTCATTTTATATTTGATGACATAAGGAAAACCCCCCAGAAGTTCCACCCATTTAGTATGTCTCTTGCTCAATTTATTCAGCCCATTCAAATACTTTTATATATATATATATATATATATATCATGATTTGTGTGAATAACAAATTCCTTAGGCAACAAGTAGAGTTCCCAATTCTGTAAGGCTCTAACCAATGCATAAAACTCCTTGTCATAAGTTATATAATTCAGAGTTGCTACATTCAACTTCTCCTTAATTCTTGCACTCCTTGATGAGCATCAAGTTGATCAAGAGGCAGACTTGGGCCAAGGAGTTCCATATGAGCTAATTACTCATTCTATGGCTAAGAAGATCCAAGTCATACTTGTTTAGCAACTCAAAATGGTATTAAACCACTTAGGGTTCAAACCCAACTTTTATATGGAGCCCAAGTTCAAATGGGACAATTTGATCATGTGCTATAATGAATGCAATGTAAAAAGTCAGTCATGCTTGTGATAAAAGTTAAACTAAATAATATAATCATTAGTTAAAGTATAAGTTAGGTATGTTACATTGGATTTTCAATCTAAGTTAGGTGTATGTTTATGCATGTTTTTTCCAAATTAGGTGAGTAATTAAGTAAAACTTGGACTCATGCCAAGAAGGTTATTTTTTGCAATAAATTAAGAACCCATCAATGAGAAAAGCAACATTGAATGCTCTAAAAATTGGCCTAGTCTTTTATGCACAAATTTCTTATCTAAGTTTTCTAAACTTAATGGCGAAATTATCTTTGATTGTGATCATTTTCATTCTTCTATTCTAGAGTATAGCAAATTAAACCTAGTGTTCTTGAGTATGGTGTGTAAACTTATCATTCAAGAGTGCTAATTATTTAATCTTTTCTTTCTTCTTTTTACTTTTACTTGTGTTTTGGGATTGTTCATTCTAAACCTCTTGGAAGCACATCATTTTGGTATCTGAGCTCCGATTGATAGTGGGTACAGAGAAAAACACTTGCTAGTCAAAGAAAGAAACACGTGAGAAGAGTGTTTATAGTGAGATATAGGAGAAAACTGCCCTACCAATGTTCCGAGAGGATTTTCTTTAGAATAAGCTCAGGTTATGGGTATACAACAAAATCAACAAGAAATGAAAGATCAATTGATATGTTTATAGCAAGCAATCACAAGAATGATTGTTCAACACCATTTATAACAACGTAATCATCGAACTTCCTTTAATTCTGATCTTAATGAAGAAATAGAAGATAAAGTTAATGCACATAGACAAAGAGAACAGTAACGTGACTTAGGAAGTAACATCAAATTGAAGATTCTACAAATCAAAGGTACTAGTTCACCAAAAGAGTACTTAGAGTGGGTGCAACGAGTATAGAAGGTCTTCAAGTGCCAAGATTATTCTAAAGTTATAAAATGCAACTAGCTGCCCTTGAATTTACTGATTATGCAAATCTATGGTGAGAGAATTTAAGCACAACGAAGGAGAGATGGACAAGAAGAGATCAGAAGTTGGAGGCTTATGAAAAGATTCATGCAAAAGTGCTTTGTTCCTGAATATTACAAGTAGAAGTTGTACATCCAATTGCAAACTCTTAAATAAGGGGTGATGTGTGTTAAAGATTATGTTAAAGAGCTTGAAATGTTGATAATGAGATGTGAGATACAAGAGCCTTAAGAACAATCAATGGTTAGACAAAGGAACCTAGTCACTTACTTAAACCCATATTCCATAGACACTTCCTCTCTCCCTTACACCTTGACACTAGAGGGTGGTAATCATAACTTTAAAAGGCTGAAAAGAAAGCATAAGGAATCGATAGGTATGCAAATATTATATCCATGGAACCTTTTATTCCTTAGGGATCACTCTATTCCTAACTATAAAAAAGAAAGTCTTACCAACTCAGTTATAGAGTAACATAGTGGCCTTAATTATAGAATTAGAGCAACCACTTTCTTCTGATAGTAACAAATAATAAAAAGGTGTGAAATACTAACCTTCTTGCGGAAATTGTGTAGCTACGTGAAATGTTGGTGTTGTAGAAGAGAAATCTTACTGATTAACTGAATCAATTTAAAGAACCCCATTGATGGCAATCTTACATAACCTAAAAGACAAAATGGGAAAATAAAAAAGAACCTCAAAGACAAGAATGTCTAAGGAAAACCATTTCAAAGAAGACCCTAGTAATTGCAAGGAAAGGAAAGAAGATTTACCTAAGAGAAGAAGTAAAGTCATTCATTCGAAACCCCAAGACCACTACAATTATCGATGGTTAAAATTTGAGGTTGATAAAAACACTTCTTTTCATAATTATTACGGACCGTCAAAATTGAATTGTTGAAAATACCCATTTTTCCTGTATATTATATGTATTTAGTGAGTCTGCATTATCCCTCAAGTCTAAACATACTTCACAAAAAAATATACATCATAATTATTCATTGACCTTCTAACAATTTTGAGTTTTTGCTTCTTCACATCCGTAAAAGGGCAATCTATTTATTTAACTTTCGAAGTTGAAAAGTGTTGTCTTACCTATATATATAGGAAAGATTTTGGTATTTGGACTCTTTAAATTATGATATAAAGTAAAATATTATTTTTGTCATTTACTTATAAGTCAAGTCATAATTTGGTTCCCTCAATGTTCCATCTCAATATAGTCTCTCATTTACGAATGCAATCTCAATTTAGTCCTTTACTTATTGAGTAAGTTTACCCATTTAACTCACCCGAAGTTTAGTATTTCAACCTGTCAACCCATAAAGCTGACCTATTTTGACAACTCTCTACATGTACAAATAATAAGATTCATCCTGCAATGTGTCAAATTTATTATTTTTGTTTATCAAACACAATGTTCTTGCTTTTTCAGTGGGGTTTTGATGGATTGCATATAGAACAATAAACAATAAGGTTAACTTCCTAGTACTCCAAAAAAAAATCAAGGTAAACTTCTCTCTCTCGTTTATTAAGAGATTCTTAAAATTTACAATTTTCCCCACTATTTTATATATACAAATGCCTTTAAAGTTAAAAGATGACCGAAATACCCTGAAAGAAAACGTATTTGTTACATTTTATGTTATATATTTTGTATTGAAAATATAAAAAGTTATCAATGTATTTTAAATTTAAAAAATTATCTATATAGTGGTCAAATACCTATTTAATACTTGTTATTTTACATATAAAATAACTATTATGATATTTTATTGAATATATGTGTAGTTGTAACTTATCGTTTGTTGTGAAACAGTTCACTATAACCCACATTTGGATTTTAAGAAAGGAAAGATCCTTGTAATTTGAGCATTCCTCAGGAAAGGAGAAAATAATTACCCAAAAACGGTTCCAATGTAAAGATGGGCAAAATACTCATAAGATTCTAAAATTTAGCTGTTTGAATTTGAATATATATGGAGATTATTGAGTTTTTTGAGGGTCTAATGCTAAATTTGGGTAGTATATGTGTATGATATTTACCTTACCCATAAAGTGTGGATCAATATAACATATTATAAAAAAGTAAAGAAAAATTCAAATTTTATTTTATGAACTTTCAATCATATTAATAGTTGTTTAAGATATTTTCTTTTGTTGTTATTTTATATGGACAGATTATAAGTAAATGAATTCCAACTCGAGAAAAATTTATTTATTTTGAAACTATTATTCGTACTGGGACCAGATACTTAAGAATTTGAAAGGGATACAAAATTTCTTGCCCACTAAATATAAAAATTAAAAAATTAAAATTTAATATTATACCCATCATTTGGTACATTTGGATTTTGGTGGATTTGGTGCACTATGTTGTTTTGAGGATAATTTTTATTCTATAATAAATTTAACATCTACTTTAGAAAATAAAGTGAGTATAACAATACAAATGCACCAAATGTGTTAAATTTCAAATATACAGAATTCAAATCTTTGTCATTTTCTTTCAATTGAAATTACAAGTTAAGGAACTAAAATGAAATTAAAATTTTTATACTGGGCCAAGACCAATGAGATATAAAGTTTTTGACCAGAAAGCCCATACTTACGAATATCCACAAGACCAGAAGTCCAAATCTCGAAAACCCAAGAAGCCGAAGTAAGCCCAATCAACCTAGAAAACATAAACAAACGGCACGTCGGCACGCTCGTTTCTTCGCTTTCTTCGATCCTGAATCTCACCTCACGCTTCTTGATCGCAATTCCAAGGATCAGTGTTCATTGCCTAGCTCTTACTGAAGAGTTTTGCGTCTCTCTTTCTGCTTCGGCTATCAGCAATCATCGTCTAAAGGACGATAGTGTGAGTTTTGTTTTTTCCTGTTCTCTTTCATTGGCAAGTATGTTAAGGGAAAAGCGAATTCTGTTAATTTTAGCGCCCATTGGCTTAGAATGCAAAAAGTGAATTTCTTTTTTAGTACAATTGTCGTAGTACGCTTAATTTTGTTGTTTTGTTTCAACTGACGGTAAGAGTTTCACTGCTTCAATTCGTTCCCAAATTCTAGATTATGAAACTTCTTCAGAAGGAAGTGATCGTAGTGTAAAAGACAGTATGATATTGAAAATCTCTGGATATCTGAATGGCACATGTGAAACATAAAGTTTTCGCTTAAAATTTAATCCTCCTGAGCTTGCTGTTGATGGGTACTTTTCTTCTGGAATTTGTTTCAAATAGGGAAAAATTTTCTGGTTGATGTGGTGGGAAGATTCAAGATTGTGAATATGCTGCCGAAGTGTTATTTGAAAACTTGAGTTTTGTTTTTCGCCTAAGAAGCACTGATTCTAACACAGAGAGCCACACAACAAGATACACAGTGTTTACATGCAATTTGAAGTTCATATGCTATCGAATAGGATACCGCTCCATTTTTGAAGTACCAGTGCTTCATCAGTATTGATTGTCGTTAATTGAATTTGAGGGGGAAATTACTTCCTTTTTGTTTTTAATGCAAGGAAGTCTAAGTATTTATCATTGCCTGGATGAACATTTTCATTACCAGTATACCAATCAGAATGTTGTCTAAAAAGAAACCACAGAACAGATTTCCACTCATTCCTCTGTCTGTTCTTATTATCCTTTTACTACCCTTCTTGTACTTCTATTATTACTCTCTGACACCCAGCTCTCTCATTCCCGTATCATCTAGAACTTCAACGTCGCAATCCCTTCAATGCACTAACCAAGCCCTAGCCCTTGGGGAGAAATTCCTATGGTATGCACCGCATAGTGGGTTCAGCAATCAGCTTTCAGAGTTCAAAAATGCTATTTTAATGGCAGGGATATTGAATCGAACTTTGGTTGTTCCTCCAATCCTGGATCACCATGCTGTTGCTCTAGGTAGCTGTCCTAAGTTTCGCGTGGTGGATCCAAAGGATATGAGAGCTTCAGTTTGGGATCATGTCATTGAGCTCATTCAGGGTGGAAGGTTTGTCAATTCGGTCACTCTTAGTCTGTTTGTCTGCTTTTGTTTGTAGAAACTGGCTAAGAAGAAAGGCTAAAACTGGAAGATTCTTGCAGTCTGTACATCTGTATCTAGATTAGAATGCTTTGTCAGAAAGGAGAAAGTGTAGGAAGAAAATTTTTTAAGCTATCGTGAGATTTGACAGAGACGCTCATCTAGTTGTTCTTTTCTGTAATCTATACCATAAATTTTACTTTGCCAAAATACCTTTGTCTTTTGAAGTTGAGTTTAAGGGGTTAACTCTCCTTTCTTTCAAGGTTTCTGTAACATAAAAAATATTTTCGTTAAATTAAATGTCCATTTTTTAGCAAAAAGGATTCAAAAAGAAAACTAAATTTCTCATCATCATCTGTATGAATAATGAAATTTTAGTTATTTTTCTTGCAGTCATATCTCCTTTGCTAAAATTATGTACATCTATCATTAGCTTTTTTCTTTTGGACCAGTATACTTCTATCATTAGCTTCTTCCTCCCTTTTTCTGAGCGATTTATTTTAAGTTTTATTTGTTTTATTTCAGGTATATTTCCATTGCTGAAATTGTAGACATTTCATCATTAGTTTCTTCCTCTCTAATTCAAGTGATTGATCTAAGGGATTTTGTGTCCTTATGGTGTGGTATCAACTTAGGCATGGTGTGCATAGATGATATAACACAGCAGCCCTCTTTTTCTAACAGCCTAAGGCAATGCAGATCTCTGCTAGCTGGGATTCATGGGAGTTTTGACAAGTGTGTATATGCTGTCAATGAAGATTGCAGAAGTACAGTGTGGACTTACCTAAGTGTTGATGAGGATATGATGTTAGATTCATTTCAACCCGATGAACAACTAAAGAAGAAGAAAAAATTATCTTATGT
Organism: Delonix regia; assembly: GCA_037074485.1. Lineage (NCBI taxonomy): Eukaryota > Viridiplantae > Streptophyta > Magnoliopsida > Fabales > Fabaceae > Delonix > Delonix regia. The sequence continues at coordinate 14,968,599 of CM073459.1, forward strand.
TAGGAGACGGAGAGATGTATTTAAGACTCTTGGACCTGGTTCAGAAGCTGAAACAGCCTCCCTTCTGGCTTTTGGAAGCGTTTTCACGGCCCCATACAAAGGTTCTCAGCTATATGTCGATATCCATGAATCTCCTAGGGACCAAAAGTTTCAATCTTTGATGAAGAAAATTAAATTCCTTCCTTTTGTCTCAGAAATCCTTAGCGCAGGAAAGGAGTTTGTGTATGAAACCATTAAGGAACCATTTCTCTGTGCACAGCTCAGATTGTTGGATGGGCAGTTCAAGAATCACCAGAAGGCTACATTTCATGTGTTGAAACAAAAACTAGAATCTTTAAGGAAGAAAGGCCCTCTACCTATCAATATTTTTTTAATGACTGATCTTCCTGGAGATAATTGGACTGACACTCACTTAGGTGATTTAATTAGTGACTCGCTTAATTATAAGGTTTCTTTTTTGAGGGCGGATGATGAGGTGGTGAAAAAGGCAGCCAAAAATCTTATGGCAGTGAATTACAGGCAGAGGTTGGTTCCCAATTCAGATAACAGAGTTGGTAAAATGTTTTGTTCTAGTCAGAGATTACCCGATGTACTTCTCTATGTAGAGCAGGTTGTGTGCAGTTGTGCTTCACTTGGTTTTGTAGGAACTGCTGGGTCAACCATCGCTGAAAATATAGAACTAATAAGAAAATTTGGTTCAAGTTCTTGTCAAAGCTGACATGTTTGTGGCTGTTAAATACTGTTCATCTGAGTCTTGAACCTTAAATTAGCTCACATAATTCCAGATGATTATTGCATAAGCTGTGTTTCATGTTGCTTTTCTCCCTCCTCAATTTCTTGGTAATCAGTCAGGATTGCCAAACCATGGTCATTTGTCCAGAGATGCACCACATTCAATGGCCTTTTCCTACTTCAGGTTTGAAACCTCACTAAGGTTGTTGATTTCTTTCCTTTTTGAGTTCAACTTAAAAAATCTATGTTTTGCTCTAGCAAAAGAATTAACAATGTAGGAAAATTTAATTCACGCCTTAAAAGAAAACCCTATCTCCTGCTCTCTTTCGTCTTACATGTTGGTGGCCTTCCTCAGATTAGTAAGTGCGTAACTTGCATTTTGTCCTACGCAAATTGAATGTGTTCTGGGTCCATGCCCCTTCAAGGGATTCCAATAAAATTGTAACCTTGGAGAATTTTTTGGGTTCTTAGAAGATAATTAGACTGCTGTGATCCCATAATATTACGATTGTAGGTATCTAATCTAATGTACAAATTAAGCAACCTTTTTATCTAGTTCACTCATTGCATATTCCTTCTTACATTGAGACTTAGTTGTGAACTGAATTGGCAGGTTTGATGCAAGTTACTACTATTTAGGTATACAGTGGTTGAATCAAGGAATTTTCCTTGGTCAATTTAAATCCATGGGAAGCTCGGACTTGATGAACAGCTGCTGGTGGCAAACAAATGAGAGAGACCTGAGTTTTGAGTTGTGAATGATGTTAGAGCACCACTAACTGGATTTAGAGTTACAATTTATTATGTCTCTGACTGAAACTACCTAGAGATCTTATCCAAGAAAGATATTTTGTATGAATACTTTTTTACCGTATGTTAGAATGAAAATTTCTACTGTTGTACGAGGTACACCAAGTTAACTTGTAATTTGGCAGTACTTTTCTGGATAAATGCTATTAGGCCTTGTATAAGTGTACTCCAGCTTTGTTTGCAACTAAATTTTTTCTGATTGATTTTAAGGTAATACTTCTTCATCTTGGTCTAACGCTTTTATAATATTAGTATCAGACTGCTGTGAGTGAAATCGAATCGGATGGTAGCTAGCTGCTATCTATATTTGGTACTTTTGAATGGCATGTTCCATAAGTGATAATTGTTATTAGGGAAGATATATATTTAATCCTTATAATTTACTTAATTTTTACTTTTAGTTTTTATAGTTTAAAATTTTGTAATTAAGTCGTTAGAGTATAAATATTTTTTAATTTAGGCCTTATCATTATATTTTTACAATATTTTGCTATATATGTGATGTAGTTTTATTTCATTATCTTTTTTATATTAACTGAAATTATACAAATTTATAGTGTTAAAATAATATACAATTACATAAGTAAAATTTAATAGAATACAAAGAGAACTAAATAGAAATATTTGTAAACTGTAAAATTTTAATTACAAATTTTTAAACTAGGGATTAACTTAAAAATTAAATAAAACTATAAGAACTGAAAGTACAATTTTTTCTTTTTTATGAACATCTTGCTATGCCTTCGATGACTTTTTTTTTTCTTTTAACTAATGTCTTTGATGAGTTTGCCTATGTAAAGATTCATCAAAATCCCATTTAGTTATTTGGGCCTTCTAAATTAGTCGAGTTGGAAATGAGAAATATGTTTTGTTCCTATAGATTGGGGCCTGAATGCTAATAAATATCGTTATTGGGCTATAATTCCCTCTGAAGACCAACTTCATACTAATTACATATGAACGAATTGATAAACACGTAGAATTATATTCAATTTATGGGCTTATATAATTTAACCCTCCACCTGTGATTATAAATGCCATGTCATTCCTAAAGACTTAACGTTAAGCTTTGTTCATCAGTTAACAAGACAAGAAACTGTTACAATTTGAGCCTAGGAATTTTGTATATTTACATATTTATTTATTTACTATCAAATTGTTCAATACAAACGTAAGATGTAAATATTTTCTTTTTAATTCAAAATCACATATTTGATGTCTTCAAAAATATTATTTCACATGTGATAGCTTGTGTTATATTGTCTTAAAATTATACTTAAATATAACTTAAAAGCTTGTCAGCGATAAAAAGAAATCAATTAAAAAATTTGATTATTTAAAATCGACCCGAGTTTAAAAAATTTGAATGACTATTTTTTAATAAGAAAAATTTTATTATTCAAAAAAATCTAGTATAACATAATATCTTTGTAAAAAAAATAAAAATTAATTCTTTTATTTAAAAAATTTATGTAAATGTAACTTATTTGTATTTATAATTTATCTATATATAATATTATAAATAATAATAATAATAATCAGTTATATTATTCATCTTAAGTCTTAACTAACAAATTAACCTAATCATAATTTAAAAAAGTTTAATTAGTCCAATTCAAAAAATATGAATAAAAATTTAATTAAAATACAAACTTTCACTTTGCTTAGTCTAATTTCAAACTTGACTTTTAGAAACTCAACTCGATGATGAGTCCTACACATAAAATATTGTTTTTAAGTTGTCACTAATTTCAGAGAAGCCATTCAAATTCATCAAACCATGAACTCCCAGTTCCCACCCTAAAGAGTAGTTTCTAAATCATCTTTCTTCTTTACTTCAAGCCATTAGTAAATCAAAATTTACATTTCTATTAATTGTATGAAGTAAAAATAATAATAATAATAATAATAATAAAACCAAAAAAATAAATAAGGGATTTAATTGAAAACCAACCGTTAGGGGCAGTTCAACTCACGGACCACATGAACAAAATAATATTGGCCACCAGTTGTCCTTTTGCAACTACCAAATGGAGTGGTAAATTCTCCTTTGCCAAATTTTTTTTAATAATAGCATAGTTTTCCAAAAGAAAAATAAATATGATAATATGTTATATTATAATATGTTAAAGTAATTTTAAGAGAAAAGTCTAAAATTAGTACTTCATTTTTTTTATTTTTTAATAATTTAATTATTCACAAATTAAACATTATAAATTAGTCTATCACATATTTAAATTCATGCAAAATCAATCCCTCACACATTTAAATTTGTACAAAATCAGTCCCTTCATTTAAATTAATAAAAGAGTAATTTTACATAAAATAAAATTTTAGAATAATTAATTTTTTATAATTAATTTGTAAGAGATTAAATTATCATAAAGTTTAAAATAAAGGATTAATTTACTACTTTTTCTTGTAATTTTAACCAAAGAAAGAGGAAAGAAGAGTATGGATGGATCCCACTAGTTATTCTCCCCATTTTTCTCACCAAATTTATCCTTTATATTTTTAATAAATAAATTTCAAAATTCGTTTATTATATTTTTTTTGTTTTAAATATTTGGGCGGGCTAACTCAATAATCTATTTTTGTTAACAAAAACTATGTCTTTGTTATTTTTTATCTTTAAGCTTAGAACTACGCTGACAATTCACGCTATATTAGTCAGTCTTTAAAATTGGAATGAATTTAATGAATCTTAATTCAGTTTCTTTTTACTCTACTTTTTGTGGAATTGATCTATTGCATGTGAACTAAATAAGTAAATTTTAATTTCAATTTCTAGTTTTTTTTTTTTTCAAACAATACATTATAGAAGTATACTTCTATTTTCTAAATAGGACATAGACAATATTTTGAAGAGAAAATTAGCAAAGGTGCATGAATATTAATCTAGATCTTATAAATCTAATCTCTAACAACAATAAATTGATATTAATTTAAAAGATTTATCACCAAATCTAGAATGATGAATTATAATTTTCTCTTAACACTCTAATATAAAATAAAATAAAATAAAAATTATATCAATTTTGCCCCCTCTAGTCTCAAGTCTTAATTCCTCCGATCAATCGGTTCATTTTATTTGCATCAGTAAGTGATATCAATTCGTAAGTTTTTGTTGTCCTTTGTCGTGCTATGTGATTCTCATTTTACTAAAAATATGGGATTACAATTAGAGATGAATTTAAAATTTAATTTTCAAGATAATAAAAATTTTTGGATCTATAATTTGAATCAAGGGAGTAAATTCTTATCATGTATTATTAGAGAACTAAACTCATATTAATTAAAAGACTAAATCAAGAATATAAAATAAAATTACATATAAAAATTAAAAAAAAATTCAAGAGGAGTACTATACTCTAATGCTTTTCTCTTTAAATTCATCCCTAACTATATCCATATTTTAAAATGCTATGAAATGTTTGACAATCCACTCATCAATTTCTTTCTCCAAAAATTATGGGGAGCGATGGATCTAAGATAGGATGCGGGAGTGCAATAGTGTTCTTGAATTTTTAAAATTTTAAATTTTTATATATAATTTTATCTTATATTTTTAATTTAATCTTTTAATTAATAAGATCTTGCCTTCCTTGTATTGTAAGTATTTGTCTCACTTAACTCAAATATTTGATTTAAAAGACTTTCACCCATACAGTATTACCGAAAAGATTGCATATAGTAATGTCCAAATGATGTGCAACATTTTAGCTTGAACAATTATAAGGTTGCTTTTATAATTTGTTTAGTTTTGTGTTTCTAATACAGTCATGTCAGATATATATAAAAAGAGAAAAAAGATATTTATGACTCATATTTTCTATTATTCCTACTCCTTTTTCATATAAACATATTTCAATTTCACACAAATTTAATTATAAGTCTTGAAAGTTAACTAGTATACTCATGAAATGCATGATTCTCCACCATCAGCGTTATTTTTGGTGATAAGGACACTTTTGGTGTGGAAAAGTATGGAGGCAGGTCTGTGTATTTCAATTCAACTTCTTTTCAATTAACAAAACAGTAAAAAGAAAACAGACAGAAAACTAATGTACCAAATTTATTGAAGAAATTCTAATGGACAACGAAGTCCACCTAAAATGGAACCTTTATGTTTCTTTTGATGACCACTTTTGTAGTGACTCTCATCTCTAAGAGATAAGAAAGGAATCCTTTTAATTGGTTCATCCATTCATATCTGGACATATATCCCTTTCGGTCCATCAAAACTAGTAAACATATCTCATTTTAGGTATTAATTATCAATTCAACATAGTAGAATTAAACAAAATAGGCTTTTTTATTAAAAAAGTAAATTATCAGTTTATTTTTCTTTACACATGTATGCTCTGGTCTTCAAAGTTAGCAAAAATCTTCAAATTTAGGAATCTCTACTAGGATTGCAAGGACGAGAATGGAGATATAGGAATAAAATGGCGAGGAAGACTTCACACATGATAGATAAGAATATTTAAACCGGATGTTTTTAGGTTTATTAAGATTGTTATTTATTGTAAAGTTTTTTGTAAGTTTTTAAACTTGTAGAACTTATTTAAAAACTTTTTAACATGTTGAAAAACTTGAAAAGAACTTGAAGTTTAAATTCAAGTTTTTTCTAAACATATAATTTTTTTTATTTTATTGAATCTATTTTTTCTATATAATCTTTCAAGCCCCACGCACTGGGATTTGTGTCCTTGTAGAAATGAGAATGCGAAAAAAAATCCCCACGCGTAGGAAATGGAAAATAAGGAAAATATAAAATGGAAGGAACAGGTCCAAAGAGACAGTTCTTTTTCCGAATTTTTCCGAATTCCCCCGGATTGATATCCCAACTAATTTTGTTTCAGAAATTACATCTATTTATTTTATGTTACATATAGAATTGTAGGAATCAAAATTAGTAAGTTTGTATTCAGATTTATTAATTATACGTATATCGAATATTGTTATTATATTTGCCTCTTTCTTATTAAAACAAAATTAAAAAAATTAAGTAACTTTTTTGCATAAACGAAGTGAGTGTTCAAATATACAGCCTATATATTTACCCACTAATATCATGTTATAAATATTGATCTGAATTATTTACAAAAAACACTCCTCGTGATAAATTGTAAACCATGAATGATTAAATATCTCTGTTTAACAATCAAATATAGTAAAAAATTAAAAGTAAAAAAGATGAAGAAGATTAGTTATATCCAACAAATTAACAGGTTCGCCTACTTGGTCTAATATAAACCAAATTTAGGTAAACCAATGCTTAATAGTGCAACTAATTTTCAACCCTTAAAATAGTGTTTTTGTTAATATATATTTCCAATGCCAACAATTTTTTGTTTAGTAAATTATACTAACTAGTCATAAAAATAGGCTAAATAACATATGATACATTTATTTGTTTTAAAAATTATGAGTAAAATATTTTTTTGGTTTTTCACGTATATCAAAATTATTATTTTGATCCCTCACTTATTAAAATACTTAAAATAATTTGTTTATTCATTGAAAAATACCATACTAAGTCTAACTTTTTAAAAAATATTATATTTAATTCTTTGGATTTAAAGTTTATGGTTTAATAGAATAATTAAATTTATTAAATTTTTGAAATATAGAAGACAAAGTGTGATATTTTTAATTAAAATGACCAATGTAAAACTTTCAATTAGTGAGGGATTAAAATTAAAATTTTGTAATAAGTGAGGGACAAAACAAATATTTTTTTCTAAAAACTATGCTTCACTTCTTTCTCATTTATTTTTCTGTTTATAAAATCAACTTTTTATATAATATACGCGTAGTCCAAAAATAGAATTGCAGTATTATATTTATTTTATATTAAAAATAAAATTACAAATCTCATATTGTGCACAAAAATAAATTAACTTCTTCAACAAAATTAAAATTCCATTATTATTTTTATTTTGGTATTAAAAATAAAATCACACTATAAAGAACAGTAATTTTTAAATAAAAACAAATTAATCAAACTTTACAAAAGTGTTAGCTTGATTTTTGTTTTTTTAACCTTTTCCTTTTAATTATATCACAGTCGAAAACTGCCCTTAGACACAATTATTATATGATAAAATTGCTGTACAATATACCTTATTATAATATAAAAGTATAATTATAATAATATCAACTTAACAAATAATAATATTATAATTATATTATTATATTATAACTAAATATATTATTGTAATTAAAATTGTGAATTCATCCATACCCCTTATTATAAACAAAAACAAAAGCTAATGAAAAGTCAGATTTACCAGAATTAAAATATCATTATCACTGTCATTATGAAAATCTCGCCATCGTTATCGGGGACATTATTGAGAGTATATTATTGCTACAGAACAAAAGCATAGAAAAAAATATCTAATTTGTAATTATATTTCAAACTCCACTACACCACGTATTAATTAGAACCCTAAAAATAAAAACACCTCCACAATTCCCTACCAATCACTCAAAAGCCCAACAAAGTTTTGAAACGCATTTTCCCAGTCACTTTCATTCCTCTGTAAATCACTAAATCGTTATCGTCGTCATCATCACACATTCACACATTCAGTACGTCCGCGGGAGACACGTCACTCTCCGGCGCTTCCCGCCGCCGCGACCAACCCATCATCAGAATGATCGCTCACAACAAGTGCGTTACGTAAATATTGATTTTTACCCTACGACTACGTATGGGGTACATAGTATATTTATAAGACTTGGTATTGTTTAACTTTATTCAGTAGTGTCGCCTCCACGCCGATCTCCTGGTGCTGCGGCCCGACCCGGATGCTATTCGGGTCTTGACCTGTTCAAACTCAGTGAACCGGCAAGGAATCGTGATCCCGCCGGGGTGGTTGAACCCATACTCCTTCTCCGCCTCTCGCAGCAACTCTCCGAACAAGGGGTGGTTGAAGTAGATCACCGGCACCAGGACGCGGTGGAACTCGCCGTCCTTCTGCCCGACGTACACGGCCAGGTGGCCCTTCGGCACCGCCGCAGGCTTGTCCTGAACAGGGTCGGATCCAATCGGGAGGTACCCTGACCCGGGATTTGCGGCACAGAGGGATCTGGCTCCTCTGGTCAGCTTGCGTCCCCATTTGAGAAGCTTCGCTATGGGCTTCGTCGCCGGCGAATCGGAGGAACCCAGGCGCTGGTATCCTCCGTGTCCGGTCCGAGCTTTACGGATGATCCATCTCGAGATTCGGACGAGGCGTCGTCCAAGCTTGAACCCCCGAAACTTCGTCATATTCTTCAGCCTCGTTCTGTGAGAGTCTATATTAAGAAACTAAAGAAACAGTGTATGAAGCAGATAGCTTGTTTTGTTCGAGAATGGAAGAAGGAGGGAGAGTTGAAGAAACGTGAGGGCTTATGAAAAGGGCCATGGATCTGCAATGGACATAATAAGGCGAAACTGCGTAAGGCAAATCTCAGAGAGAGACGAAGGAATGTTGGACATGGTTTTCCGCAATCAGAATTCGTATCTTTCCTTCATTCCATGGAGTAAAAGCCAACAGATCCAGCCTCCGAGATTTCTGGGTGGCAGTATGGCGATTCCGACGAGGCGGCGCCGGTGACGGTGGTGGGTATGGAGGAGCTCCGAAAGGGAAGGAAAAGAAGAAGAAGAACGGCGAAAGAGTGAGGAAGGTGAAGGAAAGTGGCGTATCGATGTAGGGAAGTAATGGGTGATTTTGGGATGTGTATTTATAAGAGATAATGGAAGATATAGAGAGAGAATACGTGGAAGGGTCGTATAATGTAACGGTCAAGATGAGAATTAGTATTGTGTTGCTGATAACTACCCACAGTGGACAACTCTAACTTGCTTAAATGTCCAGAATGCCGGAAGTCGCCCCCGTGCTTCCTATTCATTTTCTGTGCGTTTGGATTAGCTTGTCTGATTAGGGCAATTTTTAAAATTACTTTTGATTAAATATAATTTTGTGTTAACGTGATTTATATTTAAAAATTGTTATTTGAAAATTAAGTTTTATCATTGATATAGTTTGTTAATGAAAAAAAAAATATTTTTTTGTGTAAACTGAAATTTAGATGACAAAATCAATTTTTAAAAAATCAAATGTCAAATAAAATAAAAATGTTTGTAAAGTAAATCTCTGTTTATATGTGTAAATAGATTTTTGAATCTTTCAAATACTAAATTAAATACACAGTTAGTTTTAAGGTCAATTTTTTTAAAATTAAAAACATTAATATAATCATATGAAAATAAAAAATAAACTAAATTAATTATTTTTAGAATCCTTTTGATATATAAAAAAATTAATAATTTATTTTTAAAAGTTATTTTGATACATTTTATTTTTAAATTTGTAAACTGATTTTAATTAAGACAAAAAATAAATGATGAAAATTAAAAATAAATTCTAAAATAATATTATGATAGAAAATTTAATTTCGCAATATAACTCAACTTTTTTCATGACAAAATTCTAAAGTATTTTACCTTAAACTATATAATAATAATTTAAAGATGACATGATGTCATCTTTCATTAGAAAAGAATAACGGTCTGATTTCAAAGAACAAGAGTGTTCTGAATTTGGAAAAGATTTAGTGTTCCATCGTTATGTTTATGAACATCTTAACATCATTTACAACTTGTGTACAAAGTACAAACTATTGACCAAGAAACATTCAAATTTTATAAATCTTGTAATATAGAGGAATTTTAGTATAATTTAATATAATCCTTAATTTTAACTTCGAGCTCCTTCAACATTAAGATAGTTTGATATCATGATATGCAAGATTTATGCACACAAGTTAAAGTTTGATTTCATGCTAATTTTTATTATAGAAATTATATCATACTATACATGTCATCGGTGAACAGATTACATGCTGTACAACTAAAAAAAATGTTTGGTTCGCATTATTATTTTTTTAACATAATTCTCTGCAGGCAGAATAAATGTTGTATAACAGAGGATTTGCACTCATTGTCGTGGATAATATTCCGTATAAACAGGAAAAGATGGTTAATAGTTCATTAAATGCACTTACAAAATTAATAAAAATATATGAATAAATAATTCCGTAAAGAAATTCATAGTTGAAATATTTCTAGAGTACAAATCATCACGCCAAATTTATGAATTTCCAAAATTAATTTTCTTAATTTTTTTTCAACAACTTCTCATGTATAGGTTCCTAGGAAAGGTACATACTGTACAATGAATGCATTTTGAGAAATTGAATACGAGTCCAAAGAAGAATTAGGTAGATTACTTTTCTTAACGAGAGTTTCTTTTTCCATTTGAATTTGGGTTTGGATTGAAGGTTCCACAATTGGAAAAGCAAACAACTAGGTAGTTTCGGAGAAAGTAGAAGAGACTCTAGGTACGAATAGGACATTCTTAGAATAAGTTCTTTTAAAATAAAATAAAAATAATTTTTAATTATTTAAAAAATTCAAGTTCTTTAATAATAAATATTTTAAATATATGGTCTTCAATTATAATTTCTATCAAGAGCGCGTGGAGAGAGAAATGCTTAGTTTTGGTGCGGCAACTACCTGCGTAATTAAGTTGGCCACTGTCTCTCTGCATGCCACGTGTCTGGCACACTCCCGCGGTGTTGTCCCACGGACCACTTGTTTGTTTTGTCTGTCCTGTTCACTTTAATTTTGGCATTGAACTTTAGGAGCGTTATTTAAGAAGAAAAATAACTACAAGTATTTCTTTTTAATATTTTTAAAATAAAAAAAAATTTACTTTAAAATTCATATATGAATATTTTTTTAAAACATTATGAGAATAATAAAAATTATTCCCAACTTTTTTAAACTTTTGTATTTTATGATAATTTAATTTCTTATAAATTAATTATAATAAATCAGTTTTTCATAAATTAAAATTTGTACAAAATTAGTTTCTGATAAATTTAAATTTATAAAAAATTAATTTCTATATTTAGATTAGTGAGGAACTAATTTTGTATAGAATAATATTTTTAATGAATTGATTTGTTGCAATTATTTGTGAAGAACCAAATTGACACAAATATAAAAGCGGATGACTGATTTAGTACTTTTTATCATAAGTTATTATATAATTTAATTTAATTTTAATTTATTAAAATATTGTTCATTAACTTAAATACATTGTTTAATTAAAATACCTTCTTATATATTATTTTATGAGACGATTGTAGTAAAAAAAATTTAAAATTAGATTAAAGTGTGTATTTTAAAGATATAAAAGTAGTCTGTATAATATATTTTAAAAAAGTATGTTAAGATTTTTAATATTAAATTAATTTTAAAATCATTTAAAAATTGAAATGGGAATTAAATGCAAATCTAAGGGTAAAAAAATTCTCTTTTAAAAAGTAGGGTTCATTGGAAAGAGTCTCGATATAAAAAGTTCTAGTTTGAAAAGCTAAGCTTTTCATAGAAGATAATGCATACATTGGTTTTTCTTTTTGAAAGATTATGTTTTTTATCATTAAATATTTTTTTGAAACGATTATTTACTTTTTCTTTTTAATTCGGAAAGTGAAAATAGTGAAGTTTTAAAATATTCGGCCTTTCAATAGAGAAAACCCTATATAAAAATACTCTTTTGGCTCTGAATCTTGAAATTTTAACTTTTTTGTAATTTAATTTGAGAAAAGTGTCAAATTCGTTCTTTATTTTTATATTTTTTGACAATTTGGTTCTTTATTAATATACCGTAACAAATTAATTCTTGTAAAAAATTTTATTTAATATAAAATCCGTTCTTCATAAATCTAAACCAAAAAAATTAATTTTGTATAAATTTAAATTTGTTATAGGCTAGTTTTTTATAAATTTAAATTTGTAAAGAACTAATTTATTATAATAAATTTTTGAGGATTAAATTGCCACAAAATATCAAAATAAAGGACTAATTTTATACTTTTTTCAATTTAATTTTCAAGAAGAAATCAAAACTCATCAAATTTGGACAAGATAGTAAATTACCCTTTCACTTAAATCCCTTTGTCTACGGAAACCTCGTCTTGTGAAAGGTATACTAGTTTATTAATAACCTGAGATCAACAGACAAAGATAATTATTCAAGGTGAACAATAACAACACCCTTAATTATTTTAAAAATATTTTACTCCACCATTATTTTTATTTTTAATATGTTAAACTTGTTTGCCTACATATCTAATTTTAACAATTTAAATGCAACAAATTGTAAAATACCTACCTTTGTACATTAATATTTACAACGTAAACGATGCAGCCATTATATCAATAATTAACAATTTTTTGCATGTTTCATTTTTATTTAAATTGCTAAATCTTTTTATTTTGTGTTAAATATTATTGCCATATAGTGTTTTAGGCGGCTTATGAATTGTTGCAGCATTACTTTTGGCATATCTGATAAGCGTCTTTTCACACCTTGGAAAATAAGAAGTTAAATATTTAATGAAAATTAAATGAGTTTTCTATCTGAATTTCAAAATATATAATAATTGTTTGCAAAAATATCGAAGGTTATGTTTTTGCATTTCTTTTAAATAAGTTATTAAACGTTTAGCAGATTATAAATAGCACTTACAACGCACACTGCTCGAGCCGACTTAGCTAGTTTTCCTTTTTTGAAATTTTAGAAGATTAGATAATAAGTAGTGACAAAATTTATATTTAGTTCTTTACATTTTTATTGTGATATTTTTTAATTAGAAATAAATATATAATTTGTTAATAGTATCATAAAATGTGCATAATTATTATTGATGATTTTATAATTTGAATTAAACTATTATCAATTAAGTCCTGTATTAATTTGAAAACCCAATACATCCTTCATTTTTTATTTTTAGATAATCACTATAACAAAATTATCATTTTTCGATTATCTTTACTTTATATTTTCTAGCAATTAGCTTACCATCGGCTTTATTAGCATCACAATTAACTTTTGACTGTGAGAATAATCGTCAATTTTTGTAATCTAACGGTCACTCTCAAATTGTAAATTTTTAGAATTTCTGGTAGTTTATAAACATTTTAGCGACGGTTGTTGAATGAATTAAAGACGGTTCATTCTACATATTTGTGGCAGTCATTAACTGTCTAGCGGTTTTGTCTGATAATTGAAAATTGAAAAATGAGTCTAATTTCTGGTTGTTTGTCTGTTGGAAATTGCCATATTTTTTAGATTGTTTATTGTTCCCATAATAATTAAATTTGAAAAACCTAATTGAACAAAGAAAACATAAGAATTTACAACATACAAAATCAACCATGAATACATCTTTAAGTAGTCTGGTAAACATGATATTACATTAAGTCTAAGAAAAAAACTACAATATTTTCATCAAATCAAGGTTATCAATAGTTGGGTATAACATTGTTAAAGTAAAGATTTACAAAAGCAAAAGACAGAAGAACTAAAACATGATTCCTAATTATTGGGGGCATGGCTGGAAGAAAATGATAGATGCAGGTCATAAGCTTCTGCTTGAAGAAAACTAAACACATTATGTTAGCTTGTCGCATAGTTGAGTATATACACCGTAAGTTACAATATAAAAGAACAAAAAAAATCAACACTTAGTGACTAAATTTATAGCTCCCGATCAAGTATTGAAGCAAGTTTTGGCAGTGGTATCACATTTTTGTAAACATCCTTGAAGAGATATTGCTTGCAATGCTCCAAAACCTTAATTTGCTCTTCTTTAGCCTACAATTGGGATTTTAATTATGCAAATTCGCAGACATGAACACCATCACTAACATCAGGCATATTATTTGGATTGTGTGAGTTTGAGGTGAAGTCCTAAAAAGGAGTAAGGCCCGGCCAAAACCTAAGCTTTGAACCTTGCCTGATTGCTCAAGGCCCAAAACCTATGCAAGAAAATCTTGTTCACCAATAGCTAGGGATGAACCTTGCTGTGTCTCAATGTTCAAAATATTTTCCTACTAACCAAATAACAAAAATATCATGATCATTGAGAGAGTATTAAATTACAAGGAAGTAAACATTTAAAACATACACGAATAACTTTTGCTTCATTACTAACAAATGAACCATCTTTCACCTTCTTGTGTGTTTCAATGTAGAAGGCACCCCAACCCATAGGTCTACCAAGCTTGATTTCCTAAGATGGATTAAATGAATTTCGTGACTTATACTTCTTTCAAAAGATTGAACACATATATACATATTCTTATCATTTCGTGTTTCTTACGGTTAAAGCTTTTAGATCCTCTAATACGTGGAATTATCATCTTTTGTAGATTAGCAATATTTGTTTCAACCATTTCTACAATCCAAATAAGAAGTCTTAGTATCAAAGCAATTCTGTGAAGTGTAAAAGAAATTGAACTTTATCATTGTTTCTAGATTTAAGCAATAATCAATAAAAGCAACCCATTATTCTTGTAAAATCCATCCAAGATATGGCAAGATATATTCCTCTTTTTATCGGGTTCATAGAATTCTTTGGACATTTAAGAACAATTGTCCTTCCAGTACTTTGAATGACACCCCGATAATTATAACGGAATTTGAACATGTAATTAAACATAATCATAAATTGAAAGAATAAATAAATCAACAATCTGACTTGATAAAGATGACATCGTTGATCTGAGTATTAGTTGAGTTTAATAAGTTCAACTCACAATACCCAAAAATGTTTCTCAAAGTGTTTTAATGGCAGAGAGAGAGTGACAAATTTATTATATAAAAGCTAAAGTTTCAGTGCGTTATTTATAGGATTTTATTTTAATAATATAATTATCAATATTATTAAAATAAAATCCTTCAAAATCTTTAAAACAATTTCTTATTTAATTAATCAATCAAAATAAGCCCATTAAATCTCTCTCTGGGTAACAATTTCAAATTAGTAATCTGACGGAATGATTACTAATACTCTTGGGTTGTGGGTTGAGTTTCTGCCCAGTGGACTTGTGGATAATCAAACCTATCACTGATTATCCACATATTAAAATAAAATCCAATCCATTCACAATTTATAAATTATAACATCAATTGTCTAATTAGAATTAACAAGATATTAATTTAATAAAATAGTTAATACTAATCCATAAAATATTAAAATTATTCTAACACATAATCCATTTCTTTCCAATAGCATCTTCAAAATTAGAACTTTTCATGCGGATCACAACAAGTAGCACTAATTAAATTACAGAAATGTATAAAGTAGTAACATACATCACACTATAAACTTGGCTTAGTTATTCTCAGCCTTGTGTATATATAGTTGAAAGCAGCACAGTAATAATCATCGACAAAATTTAATTCTGCTGTACTCACATATCTTTCTCTGCCTTCCCACTTTTAAATTATTCAATCTTCAAAATGTTTTTATATTTTCAAAAAGTAAATAATTTTGGATATCATAATTAATTAATATCTGAAATATTTCATAAGAATTTTCTTTTATCTTTTTATACAACTAAATTTTCAATACTATTATTAGATTAGGATTGAAAGCATTTAATTAATGCACGATGTTAGACACTACAATCTTAGAACCTATAACTGTGGTTACATCTAAGTGAAAATATTTACTTAAATCACTATATGTCATTTAATGATAAAAAATTTAGAATAATTTATGAACACATTATTAGATTCAATCCTGCACATATACGGAAATTATATCAAGTAACAAACATCATTAGGGAAACATTTGTTTTGTTATGGACCTTAAATATTATTTGATGCCAAATAGTTGTGAGGTTCTTCTCATTAATTGTGGGGATACTTAAATGATCCAATCTTTTGTTGAAAAATATGAGTTTGGGTATTTTAAAAGAAGTCTTATATTATTTGAGAGAGTGAAATCTTATATAACATTATTTTATAATGACTAATTTATAATGGCTAGTTTTCAACGGCTTGTTAATAACTAATTTTTTTCACCTATAAATAACAAATATATCTTTAGATTATAAAACACAACAATAAAAGCTTCTTCTCTCTTTTCTTATTGTTAACTTCTGCTCTTAAGTTATTTCTTAAAAAGGTCTATTTAATTTTTTAAAAAAATTATGTGTGTATAAAATATTTTTAAGAACAACATTCTTCAACGTGATTTAGACTATTTATTTCCCAACATCCTTAATGGAGAAGTATTTTATATATATATATATATATATATATATATATATATGAGCATGAGTTTACAACAGAGATCAGGGAAGCCACATAAGTTAGTTTTCGTGCTATCTTCTAATGGCATTTATCAACATTGCTGGCTTGTGTTTGGTTTAGCTGAATATCTTAAAGAATAATTTGTATTTTAAAATAGAGAATATAAGAGGAAATGAATCATTCCTTGTGAAGAGAGAAAGAAAGTAAGAGAAAAAGAAAAAGAAAATAATGATAACCGAAAAAAGAAACGGAGGGTAGAGGTCTGGCAATCCAGCAAAGATGTTGGAAAAGTAAGGTGATTGAAATGATTGTGGAGTGTAAAATACTCCAATATCATAAATATTATTATATTTTAAGTTGGTTAATTTCGTTCTAATATTTTAAAATTTTATAATTAGCTTCTTTGATTTTTATCATTATATTTTTGTCAACATATATTTTTGTTAAATATATGAGTTGATTTTATTTTATTATATATTTTTACTTTTTTTAAAAATAAATCACACATATTTAAAGTATTATGACAATATATAATTAATTACATCAATAAAATATAATTAAATATTTACATAATCTTAACTGTGGGTAATAAATTAAAATATTTGTAAAGTATGAGAACTTAATTACAAATTATAGGGACTAAAATTAAAAATTAATTGAAATTATGGGGACCGATATTATAATTTTGCAAATATAATACTACTGATCTGACCACAACTTAATCTTTATTAGTTCAGTTTTTAAAATTTTATATCTGGAAAAGTAAATTATTTTAATTGAGATCTAATTAGAATTACATATTGATTGTTAAAAAGATACTTAAATTTAATTTTCAATGTCAGGTATGAAAGAAAAAAGAAAAAAAGATAGCTAATTAATTAACTAAGGTGCTGCATGTTCACATGGGCATAATTAATTAATATAGCTAGCTAAGCTGAAGATTTTAGTCAACTAAGCATATCTCATCATTAATTAAGAAAAGATATAGCATATTAATTAAATATTTGTTTAGAAATTCACATGATTCATCATGATTAATGGAGAAGATCTCAGATGTACTGTGTTTCTGCTTTACCCTGGAGTTTCTCCGAAATATTTGAGGAATACGAATCTTTTAATTTAAAAAACTGGATTGTGTTAATTTTAAAGATAAATAAATATAATATACATATATATATATATATATATATATATCTATATTATTTGAGAAATAAATCTCACATTGCATGTAAATTCTACATTGAAATACTACACATAATATGAATATTGTAAAGAGGGAATTGGTCCACGTTCGAAGAAATCTTTTAATTAGATACAATATTTGTTCCTTGTTAATCCCAATATTTATTACCGTGCCAAAGAGTTTTTTCTAGGCCAGAGCCCGTATTTATTGTAATATTGTTATAGTCATTTAACAATTCATATTAAATTAACAATAACATTATTGATTGTCTAATAAAATTAATATTAAGGAATAAAAATTAATGTTAGATAGACCATTTTTCTTTAAAGAAAGTCCTGATTTACAGAAATTTTAGTTTTTTTCAATTCTTCAAATAAAATACTTCCTGCCGGGCTTTCTGTGCTAATCCTCATTAATTTCAAGCTTGAGGAGAAATTTTTAATAGAACGAGCCTTAGTTTGGTTCTCGTGCTCAATCTAATAATAGTATGGACAGGACAGGGCCAATTAAGAAAGACTTTGTAAGGAAACCTTGAAATCAAAATTGATCATGAAATTATTAAGAATAATACATGAATACAAAATAGAGAGAATCTTTAATTAAGATATAACTTGATGAAGATGATATAACTGAGATGCATACTGCCTGATGAGAATATTTCAACCCTCAATACTCAAGAAAAAGTTTAGAGTGTTAAACGATCAGAGAGAGAGTGATCATATTTTGTGTGTATCAAAACTAGGATATCAGAGTATAATTTATAAGGTTTTATTTTAATAATAATAATACATTTATTATTAAAATAAAATCCTCATAAATCCTTTAAAATGATTTCTGATTTAATTATTCAGAGAAAAAGTAAGCCCATTAAATTTCTATTTGGGTAATAAACTCACAATTAGTAATCTGATAGAATGATTACTAATGCTCTTGGACTGTGGGTTAGATTTCTGCCCAGTGGGCTTGTGGATAATGAACTATCACTGATTATCCATAATGAAAATAAACTCAATCCACTCATAGTTTATAAATTATAATATCAATTACCTAATCAATTATAACAAAAAAGTAATATAATAGAATAATTAATGTTAATCCATCTAATACCAAAAAAATATTCTAACAATCTCCCACTTGGATAGAATTAATTAAATTATTATATCAATAAATGAATGCATAATTAGGCAATTAATATTCACATAAACACATGGATATATGTATATTTATAAACCATACAAAATTTGTAAATGAAACTACACACGAATATCACTGAAATCAATAGAGAATCAAGTGATATTAACATTTCTATAAATAAGTTTCATTATCTAAATAAAATGGAATACAAAATGACATTAAGATGTTATATTACAATCCAAAAGTCTCTTAAGAATTTAATTCAAACTCCTACTAAACCAATACTACATTAAAATTTTCAAAAACACCCATGTAAGTCACATGATTTTTGAATACTCCTACAGGTAAGTCTTTAGTTAACAGATCCGTCAACATATATTCAACAAGAATGTGAAGCAAATAAGTCTAAGATTCAGCAACATTTTCTCTGACAAATAAGAACATATGTTCCCATAATCTTTCAATATTCCTCAATTATCTTCTCTAGTAATACATCAAAGATGATTTTACTCTTCACTTCACAATTTCTCATTATCACTAAAAATCATAGTGGTTATAATATAACCATCATTAAACAAAGATTTAGCAATAATTATTAACTGTTGTTAACTCTTGTCATATCAAGACCATACCAACTTATCCCAAGGATTGTAATTGTGGTAAAATTTTTGGTACACTTACAATTTTGAATACATCAGTACACCCAATTATAATGTAAAGACATAATTATAATATTATTATTTTTGGGTTGATATTATTACAATTATGTCCTTAAATTATAACTGAATATATTGGTGCACTCAAAATTGTGAATGCTCCAAAGATATACCTGTAATTATTGTTAAACCATAAAATTTTTAGTAGTAATTTTATTATTGCTAGATTTTATTTTTTTACTGTTTTAATCAAACCTCTTGACCATTTTTATTTTCAATAAACCTACATCAACAAAACCAAAACATATTCACAAGCAACTAATATCCAATAGCAAAACCAATATTCAGAAGGAACAACTAATTTCCATTAGCCACTAATATTGAAATTTAAAATAGATTTCCATTAAAGTAAAATAGTTGTAGGACAAATATAGTTTTAAAGTCTTGTCAAACTAATTGTTCACACGACTAGAATGTGAGGAATAAATTGCATCTTAAGCATGTGGGTGTACTATCAACTATCTAGATGATTCCATGCTTAAAATTCATAACAATATGTTATTAGTTTTGAATTTAAAACCAAAAGATAAGAATAATTATTCATATTATTCGACTATAATGGAACAAAAAGTGTAGGAGATTACAACCCAAGCCTATATAATTGCAAACTCAGGTGACAGTTGACCTTAAATATTTCAAAGGAGGAAAACTATAGCTGTTGCTTCCATATAACATTCTTATATTAAGCAAATTTTTGGATCTTAAAGGTGCTTATAATCTTGAGAAGAAATTTTCTCTTTCAGATTTTTTTAAAAGAAAAAATTTGGTTAGAATATGAATTGCAATATTATGAGCTTCATGTATTCATCAAGGATCCATGCTTTTAGAATTTATCTACTATATTTTTTACTTATGTCAAAAATTAGTAGTGACTAACAAGTCAATTAAGACAAATTGATTTAATTTGTTTGGATTATTTCTATGTCAATAGCAATTATTAAAGAAATTTTTTCAACAATAAAAATTATTAAAACAAGACTTCACAATAAGATAAAAGAAGATTTTTTTGGCTTATTACATAATTGTTTACATTGAAAAGGATATTGTTGCAAATTTTACTATAAATATAATATTTGTTGAATTTTACACCATAAAACATCATCGTTAGATTTAATTTTAACTTTAAAAACTTGTCTCTATTAGATTCATCTTGACCAAAAAAAAAGTTAGACTAAAAAAAGCTTAATTAAAAAAGCTTGTTTTACAAAATGAGCTAAACTTGGGTTTTTCTAAAATTTAACTTGAGCCAAAAAAAGTTCGAATAAATTTTTTAAATAAAGAAACTTACTATTAAAAGAACTTACTTTGATTATTAAAAGAAGAATGCAATATAAGATTTTAAATACTAAAAATAAAACTATTTTTATTTTTAAAATGTAAAATATAAGTTTATGAGTAAGATTATTTAATTTTTAATTCAAGATAATTATATATAAAATCATAGGTTAAATGTGACCAAATGATATATAACAGTACAACAACTAATTTGTAATTATAACATCCCTATATACAACTGTGCAAATAATAATAACTATTAACAATGTACATTTTAAATTCAAAGTAATATAATAGGCTTATTTATAAATTGAAAAAACACATCAAGTCCATAAGCCTAGTTTAAAAAAATTGAATAAAAATTCAAATAAAAAATGGCCTCAAGCTCTTTTCTTTAACCAAAGCCTTACTCTATTTTTAAAATCTAACCCGATGATTAGTCTAGCCATCAGGTACAACTTAAGAACTAAAAGTATTATACTTGATTAAATATCAAATTTATTTTTATATAGAATATTGTTGATAAATTTATTTTTGATACATCAAATATTTTAATTAGTCTTCCCTCCTTACTTTATTTTTGTGGCTCCGCCACTGTATGGACTATAATATATTTTACACATTGTATATAAACCCTAAAAGTATGTGCAATGGTCCGCTTCGAAAAAAAAAAAATTCTAGCTATGCGATTGCAAAATGTTCATAGCTAACTCTTCTGAAAAAAAGTATTTAAAAATGAAATTTTCAAAAAAGAAAAGTAATCGACTCCTGAAATCGATATATATTTCCCAGATTTTGGCTCAAATACGTGGAACTAGGCTCTCTTTAATTTGACCTTTTTTTTCACCCTTAATAAGAGATATTACACATTAGCCCATTCCATATATAATTTTTCAAATTATATATGATCGAAGACATTCATTTTGGCCCTTGGATACGTGAACGGCTCACACTCTATTCATAAACAAATGATTTTGACTTCAATATTTTTTTTCTTGGGATGACATATTACTTGTTCACACAGGCCACATGATTTTTCTAATTATGATCAAGCATGTTCGTAATTAATATTAATTGCAAAAAATCCTTCCCAGCATATCGTTAAGAACTTATTTTATTTTCATAGTATTTAGTCTTATTCATACTTTAACAAATAAATAATTCTCACTTAAAATCTAAACTTGATGTCAACCATTATTTATAATTAGATATTACATGTCTTTTAATAATATATGTGGCAATGTACATAAGCATACCAGTACTACAAAAAAAAAAACTTTAAAAAAAACCATTATATATCATAATATTTTTCAAAAAATAATTGAACTTGGATAAATAATAAGAGAAAGTGTGTGTTTAAATTAAAGTTATGTAAATTGAGTTTATCTGAGAATTGTTTTTTTTTATTTTTAAATATAGTTCATTTAACATTATAGTAAATTTTTGTTTATTTTTTTGCCGACATGAGTTTGAAAGACAATTATGATTTTATAAAAAAAAATCTTAAATTAAACCAAAAAAAATATTTGTAACGAAAATTTATGTTTCTAGATGCTAAAGGTCAACCAAACATATTCATAATCTTGTCATACCATGCTAAACTAGATAATTTCAAGTTACAGCATACAGTTTGTGTCACTATTACTCATGTGTATACTTTTTCTTTATTCTTTAACTTTATTTTATTTACTCAATTTGTGTTAGTGATCTATACAATGGTCAACATTAGTAGTTAGTGTCTTTTTCAAATGATAGTGGATTTTTGTGCAAATTTGAACATTCAACTATTCAATTAATGTTTCAATACTTCTTTCATTACAAAAGAATTACAAAAAAAGAAAAAGAAAAAGAGAGAGATAGAGAGAGAGAGAGAGTTTCAATATTAGTACTTCTTAAATGCCTACTTGTACACTTTCATTTGTTTGAATTCATATGTCCATATGCATCATCCACTTCAAATTAATAACCATGTGGCTTTGAAAAGATGAGACGAAAAAGTCTTTAGATATAATTAAGTTATTCCACGTTATGACTACAAGTTGCTGCAAGATGTGGGAATCACATTTTGATTTAGGGTGTACGTGATTCGGACCAACCAAATCATGATTATTTTGGGTTGAGATGGGTCATGCTACTCCTTTGATTAGATTTAGGGTTTCGAGTTTAATGTTTAAGGTTTAGTTTTTTATTTTTTTAATAAAACTAATGACATTTTAAAAAATAGTTATATTTTTATTTATGTTAAATATAAATAATTTTTATCAATATAGGATATCTTATTTATTAAATGTAAACCAAATTTTTTTTCTTTTTTCTTAAATAATTCTAAATTTAAATTTTCAAAAAATAAAAAAAATTTTAAAAAAGAAAAGCCTAAATAACTTCACCCAACTTGGTTATATACAAGGTCTAACTAAACCGTGTCTAGGATCGAGCCACATTTATTGACCCAATGTATGCCTCGAGACGGGCCATAGGTTGGAGTCAAATTCAAGGGTTGTGAACTAATTTGGTTTAACTTGGTTATGAACAAATTTGATTAGTTCATTTTTTTAAAAATTCATTAAATCATTAAATTTGTAATATATATATATATATATATATACCAGTTTTAAATATTACAAAAAATATTTGAAATAAATTTAATCAATTATAATCTTATTTTTTAGATATTTCATTTATATGTAACTTTTATTTAGAGGTTCAAATGCACAATATTAATGTAAATTTTATTTAATGCTAATGAATATATCCATAGGCATGCATGTCAATGCACATTCCATGCCATTATTTTTATAGTCTAAATAATTATTTATAAGTAAAAGTTTTGGTATATTTATAATTTTAATACATCAGTACATTCATTTATAATGTATAAGCATAATTATAATACTATTAACTCAAAAAATAGTTATATTATAATTATATCTCTATATTATACTTGAGTGTAATGGTATATTCAAAATTATAAGTGTATTAAAGATAACAACTTATTTATATCTCATTTTTATTTCAAAATAATAAAAGCGACAATGATAATATATAGATCTCCAAACACTTATCAAACACTAATTATTTTTTATGTTCATTCCATAGTAATAACAAAGAGGTAATAAATTTTTTTAAAATCCTTATATAAACACATACTATCTTTGTTTCTTAATTTTATTATAAAAATTTATTTTAAAATTTTTAAATTTATAGAAACACTTATATTTATTAATAGATCATTCATATAAATGTCGTTGGTGAAATTAAATTATTATTTTCAGTTTGTTTAACCTTAAAAAATTATTATCTGAATTTCTTTTTTCGTTTTTCATGATTATTTATTTTTTATCAAATTATTTATATTTTTTAAATTTGAAAAGTTGACTAATTTATATTAATCTCTCTCTCTCTCTCTCTCTCTCACTCACACACACACACACACACACACACATATATATATATATATAATATAAATATAAAAATATTTAACTATAAGAAATATAAATATGATCTAATCAGTAATTTTAAAGGAAAAATTTTAATATTTCAGAAAAATTAGTATGGTATAATTTAATTTTCTCAAAAGAAAAGAAAATAATTTATCAAAAAATGTATATTCACACATCTTACCAAATTTGAAGTATTTCTTGCCTTTTAAATTTTTATTTAATTCCAGTTTTCATTCTGAAAATTTCATTCAGATTGTTTTTGAGTGAGCCAATTAGATTTTAAACATAGAATATTTGTCTCCGTCAATTAAAAAAAAAAAGAAAGAAAATAATTTTAAGCAATTGACCAATCAACAATTGACCAATCATCTCCGTCTTTTGGACTCAGCCTTTGTCGGTGAAGTACGGTTCCGTACTCCAACCGACTATAACCGCGGGGCCTACCGGCTGCTACTATTCTTAGAGCTGTGGGCCCAAGGTTTCTGCGTGTTTGCAAATGTTTATCACTTATAAATAATATTTTTATTATTTATTAATTCAGTGATTAAATAAAAATTAAATTGATGTATTTTTATATTTTAAAATTATCTGTTAATTTTTTAAAAAATTATAATTTTAGAATATTAAATTATGTTATTATATCTTACAAATTTTTTATTTATTAAACTTAAAAGATCCTCACATGAATAAACTCGGATTTATACATATTAGAATTAAACATATATTATATACATAATTCTTACAAAAAAATTTCATTAATAATAATAATAATAATAGTAAAAGCACAACTTAGCGAGTGGTTAATTGAACAAATATTGTGTTTGAGTGAAACTACTAGAATGGGGCCATTAGGCAGTCTCTTTAAAAAAAAAAAACTGTAAAACCAAGTAGTTAAAATATAACTATAAAATATTTATTGATTTATGGAATAAAAATTAAAAAATAATATGAATAGTAATAATGATAATAAAAAAGAATCAACTTTTTTAGTTACAGCATATATAAAAGATAATTTTTTTAATAATTTCAGATGGGGAATAAATTTTGATACAATATTTATTTAAATTTAATCTAAACGTTTTAAAAAATATTTTATTCAAAAGACAATATCTATGCCCCCTCGTCTTATCTCCACCACCGCTTTCGTATAAAAATATTAAAAGCATGCTTTTGTTTGTTTGTTTTTTAAATATGAGTATTAGATTTAAAAAACATCAAAGAATAATTCAAACCTATATTATACAAATGAATATTCTAGAGGGGTGGGCCCACTGGACCGGGCCTTGAGAATAACGGGCCCGAGAAATCTCAAAGGAAAGGCTCAAGGTTAAGGACTTAATGAAATCTCAAGTTTGTTTGTTTGTTCGTTTCTATCACCAAAACAATGCCTTAGAAGCAACGGCGAGAGCATAATCGCATAATTTTACGTGCAGATTTGTCAATGGAAAACCAACATTTTAGACCCCCCTTTAAGCTTATCTGAAAATGAAAGAATAACGAAAACCTCAAATCCAGAAAAATTTTAAAAATTAAAATCCCACAAAAATGCAAGTTATGTTTTGGTAAAAAGCAAGTGCACCCCCACATTAGGGCTATTCGGATATTACTCAGCTTTAGATGATTCTATCCTTCTAAATTTGGTCCAAAAGAAAATATAGTACGCATGCGGAATTTGTAGCTGATAAATATTTTTATAAAGAAAAAGTAATTTAATAATAATATATGAATTTTATAATGTTATCATTTTTTATAAATAATTATTCAAGAGCGAAAATATAAACGCAAAATTTGCCACTAGATCTTATTTGGTTGTTGGCTTAAAGTTCTAGATTATTTTTTTATACATTAAAAAGTTAATTTATATTTTTGGAACTATATACATTTACACTAAATAATTGAGAAAAGTACCAAATCGGTCTTATAATTTTATACTTTATGACAATTTAGTTCATTACAAATTAACCATAATAAATTAGTCCGTAAAAAATTCTCCTTTATACAAAATTAGTTTTTCATTAATTCGAATAAAAAGACTAATTTGACATAAATTTAAATTTATGAAAAACTAATTTTGTACTTATTTAAATTTTTAGAATTAATTTGTGAGAGATTAAATTGCCACAAAATGTAAAGATAAGACACTAATTTTATCCTTTTCTCCTAAATAATTTGCCATTTATTGTGGTGTAATAGAAATAAAGTTAGCAACAACAAATGAAAAAACAAGTTAAATAATATGAAAATATCCATATACCGATCTAAGAAAAACTATAGAAAAGTATTCCATAATTGATTCGTACCCACAAGTACTACAAAATCATATATTATAAAGTAAGTGGTGGAAAAAAAGACTTCATTTTTGTTGGAATATTCAAAATTTTATGTTGACGTTGATAGCATATATGGCTGTTTTTGTGTTGTCCACATGTGAACCAAGAAAAGTCAGTCATAAAAAATTGCTTTTTAAATAAAATGATATTATATTTAAAAAAAAAAAAGAAAAAAAAGAAAGAGGAGGGACCACAAGAATTTAGAAAAATATATTTTTTTTTAAATTGGAGATTGAAATTTGGCGAAGGCAAGTTGGATTTGTTTCTCTTGGTCTAGGGACCTTAGGAATCCATTATTGTTTGGCTTCTTTTGTTTCACTTTGATATGGACTTTGATTTTATTATTTACTTTATTAATGGATTTGAAAGATTCTCTTTCATTCAATTATCTAGGCAGCATTTATATTTGTTTTGAGTAAATTATAAAAATATTTTTATTTTTAAGATATATAATTTTAGTTTATTTTTTATACTAAATTACCTTTTATATATATATATATATATATTAATCTAAATGCATATTGTGTAATTTTTTATTGTAAGAATGAGATGTCATGCTTTTGGTAATTTAAATATTTCCCCACCTTTATTTATGCATAAATAAAAATAAAAAGTTTAATTTTTTTTTTTTGCAGTATTTGAAATAATGTATTAAGATTAATGGAGAGTATATTAGTCAAAAAGCATAAAATTAGATGAAAGTATAATTTAATTTTTTAAAAAAAATTTGTATATATTTTAAAATTAAAAGATGAATCTATATAATTTTTAAAAAAATCATAAAAAGTTTAGGTAATTGGTTGATATTGTTGCTAATAAAAAAAGTAAATATTTTTTTTTCGTTTGTCAGAATAAAGAATAAAAAAACGTTGTTTGTTGTCCAGAAAAGAAAACCATTCATTTTGGGCCCGTTGGATCCACTAATATAGCCTACTACATGAGCGCTCATCTAACTTTTTAATGGAGTTGGTCACACACAGGATTTTTCAGAATATTTTTATGTGAATTTTCTCTAAATTTTAGAGAAATAGTAATATAGAAAAAAGAATACATAGAGCTCACTTTTTTTTTTCTTCTTTTCCAACTTTTATTTTTTTGGGTCATTTTTAGTACAACTATAAAATTAATTGCATCGGTATAATCATTATATGACATACTAAAAAAAAGATTTATCATGATGATGTGTCAAAATATATTAATTATATTGTAACTTAAAATAATTTTTTGTATTTATATTTTGACCCACTGTTTTTAAAATTTTATTTATGAATTCCAAAAATTTTGAAAATATTAATTTATCCCCTCTACTATATATCTTTTAGTAAACCTACAAAAAATTAGTTCATAAATTGAAAAGATGAATAAAACTAAAGTAAAATCTTTAATGCAATCACAATATTAAGTGCATCCATGTACTCAAGACATGACATGATGAAAATATGTCACATGGTGGTGACATAAATAGTGATAATTACATAATTTTAAGATTATCATTGTTTGGATTAAAAATTAAAATTACAAAATTATATAGCTTTATATATAAATTTAAAAAATAATACATAGTCAACGTCTAGTCATTAAAACAATTTACATTCCAATATTACGTGGCAAATTTTTACTCTACCATATCTTTGAGTGTATCGGTACATTTAATATTATAGTTACACAAAAAAAAACCTAAACTTAAAGAGTTGTGAAGTTATTAAAAAACTAAAGAAAGTACACAATGAATTAACAAAATTATAAACTAATGTTTTTGTGTAGATCACTGAAAAATATGAATTAAAGGGAGTAAATTAAAAATTGTAAAAAGAATTTTGGCTTGATAAAAAAAATGAGATCAAACTATAAATATAATATATTATTTTATATTATTATACAATTAACATAATCAGATATATCATTATTATATATCTTTTTCTTATATTAGTGTGCCATATAATAATTATAATAATGCAACGAATTTTATGATTATAAAAAAATTTAGATATCATTTTTATTTCACTCACAATTTTAAATACATTAGTGTACTTAATTATAATATAAGAATATAATTATAATAATATTAATATAAAAAATAATAATATTATAATTATATCCTAATATTATAAGTGAATATATTGTTACACTCAAAATTATAAATATAAAAATATTTTATTAAAAATTTATCATATTTTCTTTATCACCCTTTAATTTTGCAAAAGATAAAATTCTAAAAAATTCAACCTCATATTTGGCACAAACACCCACGACACACTTGTGGTGCATGCCAAGTTTGTCGCTTATAGTGGCACACAAAATGACTGACATGCCCTCGACAGCTTACCAACTCGCTGATACCATACAATATCTGTGGTCTGCGGTATAAGGAAAAGCACAAAAAACAACGCAGAAAGATATGTTTTAAATTGTTACGGTGATGCAACTTTTTCCTGTTTCAAAAGACAAACTATTGACATCCTTTAAATTTGAATCAATTTAATTTTAAAATGATAAAAATTTTTAGATAAAAAATTTAAATTGAAGAAGGTAAATTTTTATAATTTAAAAGAAAATAAACTCTTATAAATTTAAAAATTAAATTAAAAATATAAAATAAAATTACATATAAAATAAAATTTAAAAAAAATTACGAAGAGCGACTGCCTTTGTGCTTGAGTTGAATCCATTTCTATCTAAATTCAATCCTCATTATCTTTTTATATTTTTTCGGGTTTGAGTCCGTGTTATCATCTTGAAAACATATACATTTTATCAATCTACTAACATTATAACCCAAATCACAAAAATATTATTTTAGTTTATAATATATTAATAAATTATCTTTTCAATCATTTACTTATTTTATTTTTTAAAATAAATTTTTATTAATTAAAATTGTCACTTTTTATTCTTCTATATGAGTTAATAGAATATAATTTAAAAGATTATATATGGTAACAATTTTAAAAATAGGAGTTTAAAAGTGATAATTTTATAATTAGTTAAGAATTGTTTTGAGAAATAAAATAAATGAAAGATTAAAATAATAATTTATTAAAATATTAAGAACTAAAGTCATATATTTCTCAAAACTAAATATAGTACAGCTAAGGTTGAGGTAGTTCAACTGCATATGGTTCGTTATTGTGTTGGGCTGCAAGCCAGCAAACGACCATGGAGCAGGTAACGTCCCAAGCTTATAATGTATGAATTGGTTAAAGATACTATTAAATATAAAATATGTATTAATCGAATTTTAATTAATAAAATATTTAATAAATGTTATTATAAGAAAATTTGAGTTTTTAGAATTACAAAAATACAAAAACAAATCAATATAGAAATAGTAAAATTTAATATATTTTGATAAAATTTGAATATTTTAGTATTTTAGTTTATAACGATTGGAAATTATTTTTAAAATAACTTCAAAAAATAAATTATGAAGCAAAAATTTGCAATTGTTTTAAGAGAAAATTATAGGTGGTTCTTATAGTTTCACTTAACATTTTATTTTGGTCCTTATTATTTAAAAAATTTATGAAGTCCTCAGCATAAATCATTTTCATTTCTTTTATTAAGATAAATCATACATACTCGAACACGATGTCTTGTACAACATTTTTATTTTATATAAAATTGTATTTATAATGCTTAAATGCATCAATTTTATTTAAATTTAAATTTAAATTTTAATGATAAATACATTAAATCAAATAATTAAATGTTTATCAATATTGTGTTTTTAGTATATACGAATTTAATTTTATTACATTAACTTATTCTCCTTTTATATATTAATAAATGATATATCTATGGAAAACTGATATAAAATTATTATATTGTCAAAATGAACCATTATTTAATACCTTCGTTAATTCAATAATTGGTTAGAATTTAAAATATTAATTTTAACTATATAATTATATACTTTAGTTGCTTTTTCTTTTTAAAATAAAGGTAGTCTTACAATTTTACATTATAAATTTATATTATGAGTTTAACTTTTTTATATGAGTTTGTTTAGACATGCAAGTTTGACAACTTTAATTATTTATATAAACAAAATTTAGCTGTAAAAATTATATTAAAATATTTGTAAACTATAAGAAGTTAATGCAAATTTTTAAACAATAACAGTCAAATTAAGGATTAATTTAATTTTACTATATAAATCTTGATGAAACCATGTTGGACCTAAGTGGGTTCGTCTCTGGCAGGCTTACTAGAAAAATTCTTCTCTCATTCATTTTTGCTAAGTTTATTATTTCATTAGATGTTGTACAAAACAGAGAGATAATTATCCGGATAACAATTCTATTTGGCGTCATGAAAATTGCAAAAGAAATATTTGGATATGGAGAATATTGCAATAATGTGCCTTTTTTTTACAGGAATCCAAGGCCTAAAATGACATTCTCTGTCTTAGCTAAGATTATGCTTCAGGTTTCATCAAATTAAGAGTTATCAACTCTGTTTTAGGAAAACATACCATACATGATGCTTCTCTTTTCTTTGCTTTTAAATTAGGCTTAAAAAGCAAAGCAGTTAACAACAATAAAGTTTCATTGACACAGAGCATTCATACATCTTTCACAAGAATAATGAGTAAAGTACATATTTAGTTCTTTTTTTTTTTTGCATTTTGTGATAATTTGATCATTCACAAATTAATCGTGATAAATTAATTATTTACAAATTTAAATTTATACAGAATTATTCCCTTATAAATTCAAATGTATATAAAATTAGTTCCTCTATTTATATTAATGATAGACGAATTTTATATAAATTTTTTTTAAAAAAAATTGATTTATTACAATTATTTGTGAGAAACCAAATTGTCCAAAAATATAAAAGTGAATAACCAATTTAATATTTCTCTCCAAGAGGAATGCATACTTCATAAATGAACTGGTTGTATCCTGAGTATCAAACAGAGGACTGTCCCGCACAGAAACCTTATATACACATTTTACCGCACAATAAATCGTGTAAATATAAACTGAACAATGAAGAAGTGAAGATAAGGTAAATATCCGAGGAACTGAGCTGAGAAAGGGTGAGAAAATGAAGGAAAGAGTGCCTCTGTTTTGACGAATATTTCATAGAAAGCCAAGAAGGTTCAAATTATTTTGGGACCATGAAGAATGTTATATTTATCCATAATTATTTAATTTTGAAATTATTATTTAACTTTTACCACTTCAATTCCCGTTACTATGACTAACATGTTTAAACTTGTACCTAAAGGAGTATAGCCCATAATCACCAATAGCCGAATACTTCCATTTATTTGTATTTAATTCAATCATATATCATTATTATTAAATTTATATAAATTAATCGTTTGTTCAAAATAAAAATTTTTTATTACTAATAATGTGCATAAAAAAGTCAATCACACTGGATAAAAAAAATATCACATTCTACATTAGACATATGCGCGCACGCATGCACTCGCATCCTCGCATAGGTGCATCCATTCATTCCATCATGTGATGGCCATTTACCCTTTGGAATCCCACGTGTATCTAATCCATATATATATATATATACACACACACACAAAATTGGGTGTGTACCTTACAAAGGTGCACCCATTCTAGTAATTATCTGTTCATTCAATCAAAGAGATACTAACCACAATATATTACCGATGTATATAGCAATTACCATCAGTGCATAAAGAGATAAGCATTTAATGTTAACTACTTGATTACAACCTCACTAGCTTGTTTCTTTTCTCTGGAATATTTGTTTCTTGTCACCTTAAGCATATGATATTTTGGTTAATCCTTACTAGAGTTTTCCTTTCAAATTTCATCTTCCATGCTATTATCTTTCCTTTTTCTTAAATTGGTCTAACTTTGAATTAGGTTATAGTGAAATATTACGTTCCATTTGGTACTACTTCTATTTCTAATCGTACAGCGGCTATCATGTTTCATTATTTCCAATAAGTTGTAATGAAAAATTGATATTATGCTTAATTAAACAAAAACTTTCTATTTTTTTGTTCAACTTGAAAGAAAATATGTCAAACAATAACCCGAGTTAATATTTATCTTTCTTTTTCTTGTTATAATATTTTCTCCTATCTAATAAGTGCTGGGCAAAACTTATATAATTTTATTCTCAGTCATTTTCTCCTATATTCTATTATGCACGGTGAACATCTTGGTTGACAGATTTATCCTATGTTTTAATTCCTATATAGTTTCTCCCGGTATTACACGATGTTGCCTTATTAACCAAAAACCCCTACCATCAATTATTTTTCAGCTTTATAGTATTTATAAGTTCCTAATGGCCTTAGTGGCCGAAACTTAACTCTTTTTCTGTTTCTTTAACACCAAGTCCTCTACCCTCCCAATGATAACTTTCCTCAACTCAGCATGTTTATTTCTCAACGGTGAGTTAAAATTTCATATGGTTAGTACCCTATTTTTAAGATCCTAAAACAGAGAAGAAACATGGTTGCCTATCCTTATTTTTCCCTACGCTGCCACTTTTCTGTATTATGCCTTGCTTATAGTGTTATGACGTATTCTATATTTTGGTGTATTTCTTAGCTTCCCCTATCTAAATAAAACACTACCAAATTCTGAGTTGCTTCCTATGATTTCAAGCATATGTAAGAATAATCCCAAAACATCAATTCATGACTTAGTAAAGCAAAGACATAACCATAAGTCCAGAGGTTATATAGACAGAAAAATCATAAGTCCACAACTGAAGAAATGCATCAGTAAATTTGAAAAATAACAAAGATGAAATAATGAAGAAAAGTATTATTATGCTGATGACCAAATCTTTAGAAGCCTACCAGCTATTCATACACAAAAGAATGGTGAGCTAAGCTAACTTTACAACTTAGTATATACGCCAAAGCTATTGTACAACTGCGACACTAGCCTAATTGAATTAACACTTTATTGTTATTTTAGCTAAAACACTCTAATGCTTATATAACGACTTTCTCACGAAGTGTGATCATAGTGTGTAGTGTTGAGCAGCCTCGAGAGTCCCCTATATAGATGCAGTAACCTATTAGGTTGCATCTTATGTCTAAGCCGGATGCCCAATTCGTGTCAGAGAAGGCTTCAATATTTAGTGATGTTTGAACAGGGCAAAGAAGCCTTTGGAAGGATCGCCCTTCAAGTAACATAGGACATGCATAACTGCATCTCAATTAGCTTGGTAAGGAGTATTAACTAACAACTCAATTGTTGTACTGCATGAGTGATGTTGGGTCTTGTAAATCCCAGACATAATAACTTGCCAATGACTCGTCAGAATTGTTTACGATCAGCTAAGGGATTTCCTGGATCAGAGATGAGCTTCTGTACTTTAGAAAGAGGTACAATCACAAGTTTGGAAGCAAGGAGACCAGCCTAACTTAATAAATCAAGTGTGTATTTCCGTTGATTCACATACATTCCCTTAAGTGATCGAGCTAGGTCTTTACTAGTGTAAAATTCATGAAAATAAGTCTTCACTAGTTTAATATCGTTTTATGATGTTCTAGTAATTTAGATATTGTCAACATAGACTGTTGAAGCTAAGAAATAATTTGGTTTATTAAAGACAAAGAGGCAAGTGCCATAAGAAGACTAGCAGAATCCATAATTTTGGAGCTTCATTGTCAACTCTACATTCCATTGCCTCGATCCTTGTCTGAGGCCATACAAAGATCTCTTAAGTCTCCACACCTGATCGGCAGAACCCTTTGTATAGTTGTCTGTTGGTGTCATATAAACCTCCTCATCAAGGAAGCTATGAAGGATCACATTGTTTATATGAAGCTGATACATGGGCCAACTGGAAGCTACAACAAGTACAAGAAGGAGTTTGACAATTACAACCTTTGCCACAGGAGAGAAATTGTCAGTGAAAGTAAGGCCCTAAACTTGATTGTAAAATTGATCATTTGTGTTAATGTAGCTGATAATTTATTATGTGTTGTTGCTAAATCCTATCTGTATTTTATTTAAGCTAAGAATCTTTCAAAAGTGGCACTATTATAATCTTATTTTTATTGCTAAGAACTAACTTTGGTCACATTAAATTCTTTGAGGGGCCAAATTGTTTTAATGGCAAAAAATAAGGGACCATAGTGGTGATAGGTGAGGGACCAAATCTATCTAGTGTCAAAAGAGAAGGGACCAAATTGATCTAAAGTTGAAGGTTGAGGGTCCAAATTTATCTTTCTTTTCAAAAGACAAGGGACCAAATTAATCTAGTGGCAAAAGATGAGGGGTCAAATTGTCCAATTAGGAGGCAAGGAACTAATCTACCTCAACAGATAACATGTTGTATAAAAAAGAAATTGTCAAACTCAAATTAATTTTAATGCCTTCATGACGAAAAGACTAAATTTGGTCACTGTGCAATTTATAAGGGACCAATTTAGTACTTTCCATCTTTTAGAAACTAAATTGATCCAATGACAAAAGGTGAGGGACCAAAAGTGTATGTTTCTCCTTTAATTTCATTTGACAAGTCAACATTCATTGATAAGCAAATCTTACAAGCTAATTTTTCTCATATACAAGTCTTCAAATTATTTGGAGATTTTAAAGAATGTTATATGTCATCATAATACATAAAATTCTTATTATTTCATTAGATAACCATCAAAGGCAAATAAATTCTCATCCTGTAGCATTCTTGAAAATTTCGCATTTAATCTTTTTACCTTGAGTTGGAGAAAATTTTAGTAGTTCTCTTGAAAGGGAGGATAGAAGAGAATGTGTTTGAGGTCAAAAAAAAATTTAAAATAATTAAAAGGAAATTAAAAAAAAAATAAAGGAAGACAAATACTATATACATAAGTATGCTATTTGAAGCTTAGGTTAGCTCAATTGGTCTAAAACACACTCCCATCCTTTTTAAAGGGTCCTATGTTTGAATCCCTTATATGTAACTCCCAAAATCCAACATCAATTGGACAAGAAAGAAATTAGGGTTCCAATGAGTATTCTTCATGTTTTCATTGGCTTTAGGCAAGATTTGGAGAGTATTTCTTAAAATTTCTTTGAGGCTTTGCTTCCTTGTGGAGATTTTAACGTTTCCCTCTCAAATATATGTTCAATTTCTAAGATTAAATTCTTAATTTTGAAACCCCATTTCGACTTGTAAGGTAAGACATAGAGCTCTCCATATATTACATTTGGGATTTTTTTCCTTCATGAATTTTCATCCCTCTATTTTCATTGATTAATTTCAAGAATTTAGTCACCAATTTTGAATTTCCCTTATGGCAGCATGTTTCAAAGCTTGATTGTGAGATTTTGAAATTCTTGGTCTCCATATATAACATCAATAATCATTAAAGATGGAGGATTAGGATAATTAGAGGTTTTCGTTTGGAGTGGTAAGTTGACTTTTGTATAATAATTTAAATGCTAAGACTTTCGGAAATTTTTGGATGAATTGTTACTGTATGACTTTCTAGATACTTGATGAATACTATGTAGATATTTAAATCTTGCTTACATTGTTATGAAAGAAAAAGTTTTTCTAGAAATTTGTCTAGTACTAGACCCTAAAGTTAATAATAGTAAGTGTTAGCCATGGTGCAACATGAATTGTATCACTATATTAAAAAATATTGCAGCATTATTGTCTAATTGTGAGTCAGTTTGCTCACCATTGATTACTATATAATATTGTTATTGCTAACAAATACTAGTATCATATTATTGTTTAGTATTGGTTTTGTAGGATGTTTTTCCATCTTGATATCTTTTAAAAATCATAGTTTGAATGCTCAATAGCATTCCACTTTTAGCAAAGCATCTTGTTTTGACATAAACTCATAATGTTGTAATGTTATTCATGTTTCACTGATTTACAAATATATGGTTTATTTGAAATGACAAAAGGGTTGTCAAAAACTTTACCTTTCTCGTATGTTCTCTTCCTAGTATAGTTAATGGTATTTACTCATGAAGTGTTGCACTTATTTCTCTAATGTTTTTTAAAGGACAATGTTGACCCTGGACCTTTTATGGCTACTTAAAGTTATGATAAATACTTGTGGTGAGCCCTGCATTATTTGTAAGGGCGGAAATGATACTTTTTGTTGTTGTGTTTGTTGGCTAATATTTACTTTAGTAGCTCTTAGTGATTGTATTGTATATCTTTAGTTTGCCTAGCTATGCTTCTTTGTGAGGGCAAATCTCTCTTTCGTCTTAGTTCATAGGTGTTCTATTGTAAAGATTTCAGGAAGTCCATATTTCAAGGGGAGTCTACTTAAATTTCTACATGGAAGTCTTGTAGTGAATTATTAGTGTAAGAATAATTGATATTATTTCCAGTGTTAGACTATCTTAACTTTAAACTTACTCTTGTATACACCTTTTTCATCAAATTGATTAGATTGTCTAGCTTATTTCAATTCATGGAAGTGGGGTTTACTTCACTCTCTGTCCCGATCACATTTCCTTAGCTAAGGGTGTGGCGCTTGTTGTTAAGACCTCCATACACATATTACTTTCAATAGTAGTATCACTTAAGTGGCACATCAAGTAGCTAGACATAAACAATGTTTTTGTATAGCACATTATAGGAAGCTATTTATATATGGCAACCATAAGGATTTGTAAGCTCAGAATTCCCAAACCATATACCTGGTTTAAATGACTTAAGAACACCTTAATCAGCTAAGGTTTC
Organism: Delonix regia; assembly: GCA_037074485.1. NCBI lineage: Eukaryota > Viridiplantae > Streptophyta > Magnoliopsida > Fabales > Fabaceae > Delonix > Delonix regia. The sequence continues at coordinate 15,006,048 of CM073459.1, forward strand.
CATGGAACAACGAGTGACAACTTTTTATTCATATAAAAGGCCAATGATTATGTAAAAATGATCTTGATTTGTATCAATGACATATTAGTGATTGGAAACAATGAACAACAATTGGGTCAGTTTAATTGCCAACTGTATAATGAGTACTCTTAAAGACATGGAACTAATTCACTACTTTCTGATCTTTAGGATTTACAAAGACAACACATAGATGTATCTCTCTTGCCATGGATTCATTGTTGACTTGTTGTAACACTTTAGCATGAGTAATGCCTACACTTGTCCTACTCCTATGGTCATTGGTAAGACTTTTAATGACTTTGATGGCAAACCACTGCAATATCCCTTTAACTTTTATAGTACTTTTAGAGCACTTCAATACTTAGTGAATATGAGACATAAAATATCATTTCCAATCAACAAACTCAATACATTCCTCTATAATTTATCAACTATCCACTGGCAACGGATAAACGAATATTGTGATACCTTAGAGGTACTATTCAGCATTGGATTCACACTAAACCTTTAAGCAATTTGTCTATTTCTAGTTATTCAGATGTTAATTGGGTAGCCTTGATAACTCTCTGAAAGAAAGTTATATAAACTAATATTGATAGCAGAAACACTTATATTATAAATAAAATCTCATTGATTCTTAAAAAAAAAATATCTATAACTTGGAAATTGACCTTTAACCATTATTAAGTAAAGATTTAAGCATTTTTGTGATGAATTTTCAGAAAATAGAGCAGGAAAAGTACTACTAAAGAAAGGAAGAAAAGTGAAAAACATGAAGATTCCAGCACCTAGACACTAGAAATCCAATGCCTAGGTACTAATCCCAAAGACTCAATGCTCGGGCACCAAAAATCCAACGCTTGGGTGCCGAATGTGCTCTTTCGAATTTTGTAGTCTAAGATTCCACGCTCAACCATTAGAATTCCAGTGCCTAGGCACCATTATTTGCATAATAATAGTACCCAAGCGACAGAATTCCACCATTTAAGTGTTAAGATTTCTAGAATAGTAGTGCCCTGGCATAACAAAAGTGACGCCCAGGCACCAAAAACATAGAGTTGGTGCCCAAGTGCCACGATACCAGCGTCCAGGCACCAAAACCATAGAACCTTAATTTGATTTGATGATTTAAAGCTCCATACATGACCCATGCTCCACTTTTAAGGTTTCTAAAGCCTATATATAAGGTCATAAGGTTAAGCAGCAAGGGTACCAAGTTGGAGAAGAGTGGAAATACTAGAAAAGAGATCTGATTTGAGAGTTACTGAGGAGAGGTTTTGCTATAGAGTGAGGGGGCTCTTTATAGAGCTATTCCTCCTCTGAACTCTTTCCTTTCCTTGTTCTTCTTGTATTCTTTATGCTTTTCTTTTCATATTTGATTCTGCACCAATGCCTATAAGTGGCTAGTAGGTTTTATCTAGGATTTTGACTGAAGCCTTTGTAGGGTTATTTTTGTATGACAATATCTTCTTATTGATGGTTTAAATTCAATTTACTTATTTTCATTTTTTCCTTAATGTTTTTCTGAGCTTGATCACCTTAGAATTGAACTAGGATTGAGGTTAACTCGAAAGAGAACCCTAAATGAAGAACTAAACAAGGATAATCTCTGTTTGCATGCTTAAAGAGTAGTAAGTATAGTAATTAGTAGTCAACACGACAATACTTGACTGTCTTAGATAACCAAGATTATGGCAACCCTTAATATCAACTGTCTTTTCAACCGATTTTCATATAAATATAGGGAGTTAGGGTAGCAGTTAGGTTTATGACGATTCCATAGAACTACATAAGCAGTTGAATCCCTAGGTTAGTAAACTAATTTATTACTCAATAAAGAAGTAATTGTCAATACAAAATAACTACACATTAAGGTGAAGTCAAAGTCTTAGGTTTATTTAGTTGATTGTTTACTCAATTTTGAATTATTGTCTAGTTATTCAATTATACATTCAATCTATTTGCCTGAGTTAAAAGTTTAATAGTAGTATCAGTCCAGAATTAAAGTTGAGTCCTTGTGGGAACAATATCCTACTCACACTTTATTATGTATTATGATCATGTTGACTTGCGTTTATAGATTCTAGTGAACAAGCCTCACCAGATGACCGAAAGGTAGTTACAGGCTTTTGTGTATATCTAAAAGTCATATTGGTTTCTAGGTTTTCAAAGAAGTAAAGTGTTGTAGCACAGTCCAACATAGAATTCAAATACAAGGCAGTTATAAATCCAGCTACAAAAATCCTATGCATGAAGTCATTAGTTTTACTAAACGGCAAATTCCTTTGTGTAGAGCTTCTATTATATGGTGTGATAATATTTGTACTAGTGTTATTGCCTTTAATCTTGTTTCATAAGCTCAAACCATGCATATCGAGATCAATATTCATTTTTTTAAGGGATTAAGTCCAAGTAAAAAAGTCTTTCAGTTTGTTATGTGCCTATAGGGACCAAACTATAGATTGCTTGACTAGAGCAGTGTCATATTCTCATTTTTAATACTTTAAGGCAAACTCAGAGTTGTTAACACACCTTTTTGTTTTAGGGCGATGATAAAACTATGACAGTCTAGCCCATAAGGTGATATGCTACATAGCTAAGCCAAATTCGAATAAAATATATTTATGATGCTTCATGGAATGTTGCAAAATATTGGTTAACAAAATGGGATACCTAACATTCAATGTGGCTTTCTGTTGTAACAACTCATGTATTTATATTGTGTTAATGGAAGCCTGAAATCATCTTTTAGTTTTCATTTTAGCTTAATCATTGACTATTGGAAAGATCTAAAGATTTTTATATGTTATCAAATTTACCTTGATTAAATCCAAAAAATTATAAATTCCCCACTTGTACTTATGAATAAAATTTTTATATGTTAATTATCAACCTTTAGACAAAAGTACACATGAAAATGTCAAGCAAATGCATTTAAGCCTTTAATAATGTTCTGGCAAAAGGAAAAAAAGACTTTACAAATCACCATGCATTGGTTAATATACCTTTTATTTGTTAAAAGCCATATTAGTCTATGGAATGATATATATATACATACACACACACACACACACACACACACACATATATATATATATATATATTAAGTAGAGTAGCAAATTTGTGTATTTCTACCTAAATTTATAGTTAGAGTTAGCTTCAAGTGACAAAAAAAATAGATAGTTTAAAGTATGAGTTTGGATTATTTAGGTGATTTTGAAAAGAGATTTCCAACATTATAGTTGTACTTATCATGTAAATGATTGGCCTAAAAATTTTAAACATGTCTATTTGAGCAAGTATCCATGAACTTCCAAATTGAAAAATAAATGAACATATAGGCAGAGGGAGGGGGACCAGCATATGCCATACTAGCCCTAAAAAATTCTCTCCTTTTGTGTGTGTATATATATATATATATATATATATTATATTATATATATATATATATGTAAATTAATTTTGTTCCCCCTTTAGAAGATAACATTTTAGTTTAGTCCCTATTACTTTTCAAACTGAACAAAGTCAAATTTCCATTTTTATCTTTCTTTAATCTTCTCCTCTTCCCAGTGTTAGCCATACCTCTTTGAAATGAGTTGTGACACTGCATAGCCCAATGTTCACACCTACATTAGTACTGTTAGGAAGAAGAAGAGACATATAAGCTAGCCTCCATTGCACTACCAACACGATACTCTTTTCTAAGACTGATTACATCACCAGACGAATAAGAGCCACTCATCAGAAGAAGCTATGGTACTGGGTCTACACAACCACTTAGCCTTGTACCTCTCACCATTATGTTTACTACAAGCTACAATAAGTAGTAGAACGAAAATGGAACCTTGCAGAAAGAAGAAAGAAGATTCAAATTTGGAGGTGTGAAAAAGAATTAAAAATCTGAACCAAGGAACAAAAGAAAAGAGAGAAGATTCAGATTTGAGAGGAAAATAAGATATGGAGGAGAAAAATAATCGAAAAAGCAGAGAAAAATAATTAAAGAGACAAGCAAATGAGTAGGAGGAATAGCTACTAAGCTATAAGTATTGAGCTACTGAGCTACAAGTATGCCATTTTCATTTAAAAATAACAAAGGAAGAACTAGAAAAATTATTTAAAATAATAAATAAATGTAAAGTGATGAATAAGCAATTTTCATGATATATGGTTGACCAAAATGCTGTAAATTTGAATTTCAAAATGGCCATATCACACAAACCACAAGAGATAGCTTTGCATATTATGAATTGATTTCTTATAATTACGAATAATGCCACAATAGAATTCTTGGGTATTGTGAGGATTTTTATGCTTTTTAGCATCTTTCTTGTAACCAAAAAGGAAAAATTATTCAAGAAGATATTGAAGATTAAGTTTATCTCATCAATCATGTCAAGTATCAAGATGTCGTCATTAGTGCCAATTTATTTGCCTTGCTTTGAATGATTAATTATTTTGAAATGTATTTTTTTTATATATTTGTTGAAATAATGTCATAATACATTTGTTGAAACCTATCATTAGTCAAATATAAATTTTGTTGCTCCTTTATTTTTTTTTATTCATAGCAAATTTTTTTTTTATTGATTTACATCTGTTAAGTTTCAAGAATTTTTCGTTTTTAAGTTGAAACTTGAAAGATATGATAGTGACTCTTTCTTTTAGAGAAAAAAAAGAAATGATGGTGAGGCACAACATATTGTACCAATTTTAAATATAGATGCTAACAATGAAAATGTTGTTGAGTAATCTACAATGCCAACCAAGGAGCAACTTATCCAACTCCCTCCTTCCAAAGTTATGAGGAATGAGGAATAACTAATTGATATTGATACTTTGATATGTGATCCAAGTGAGCGCTTAAAAATTTGGTATTATCCCATCTATCAACTAGATAAAATCTATAGGCTTATATAAAGTTTGGGCCATATGAATACAACATGGACGTGTATCCACTTTTTGGTCAAGATGATCATCCTCATGGATTCCAAACTCATTGGTTTAAAAGCTTTCCTTGGTCATGCCAATGGAAGATGTTGCATTTTGCCTTTCGTGTTATTTATTTTATAGAAAAACAAGTTCATATACTTTAATAAAAGGATTTAGAAATTAGAAAATAGTTAATAGCAAACAATGGAAGAAATTGTGCATTTTTATCTTAAATGGGAAAAAGTCTTAATCATCCTCTCAGTGTTGCTAATAAATGTTAAGAAGATTTAAATAATCAATCATGCCATATTGACAAAATTCTATGTAAACAAACATCACAACAAATACAAAATAACAGATTATGTTATAAAACTTCTGTGGATGTTGTTATATGGTTAAAATTTCAAGCTTATACTTTCGGAGGACATGATGAAAGTTTGAAATCCAAAACTCAAGGTAATTTTCATGAGATGATAAAGCATTTAGCTTCGTATAATAAGATGGTAAATGATGTTGTCTTAGATAATGGCTATCAAAATGCAAGATACAAATCACCTACCATTCAAAATGCAATTTTACGTGTCTTCGCTAGATATGTACAAAATGAAATTTGTAATGAAATTGGTAATGCAAAATTTTGTTTCATTGTTGATGAAGCTTGAGATGAATTTAAAAGACAATAAATGGCTCTGTTCTTATATTTGTTTATAATTAAGCATTTGTTAAAGAATGTTTTATGGATGTAATACATGTGAGATCTACTACCGTAGTTACTCTTAGACAAAAAATTTGTTTTGTGCATTCTCATCACAACCTTAACATTCAAATTATTTGAGGTCAAAGATATGATGGAACTAGTAATTTGCATGAAGAGTGCAATGATTTTCAAGCCTTAATTCTTTAAGAATGCCCTTGTACCTATTACATACAATGCTTACCTCATCAATTGCAATTGACTCCTATTGCTACATTTAAAGAAGTAGCTGAGGTTTATGCTTTTTTGAAAAAAAATACTTTAGGTTCTTTGTAAAAGCAATGATTAATTACAAGCCATTTATGCAACTGAAATTACTTAATTGATTTCAAATAATGTGATTGCAATGAGAAGGGGAGCCAAATAAATTTACACATTGCATAGACCTGGTGACAATAGATGGAGTTCTCATTTTAATTCAATATGTCACCTTTTGCAAATGTTTAGCGCAAATAGTTCTATTATTATAGATATAGCTGTTAATGAATCTATATACTCTTAAAGGGGTTATGGTACTTATGCTCTAGAATTATTGATGTCATTTGATTTTGTTTTCATGTTACATGTGATGAAAGAAATCATGGGAATTACTAGCAAGCATTGTCAAGCTTTGCAACTAAAATCTCAAGATATTTTAAATGTTATGTATTTGGTGTCTAGCACAAAGTCATTGATTCAATAATTAAGAGATTGTGGTTGGAAAGCTCTCTTAGACAAAGTGTGTTCATTTTGTAACATGCAAGCTTTTCAAATTCCTAATATGAATACCTTTTTCTCTAAAATGATTAGAAGTCAACGTAAAAGAGATATTGTAACAGTTAAATATCATTATCGTATATATGTATTTACTATTGTGATAGATTATTAGTTGGAAGAATTGAATAGTAGATTTAATGAGTAAGCAACTGAGCTTTTTATATTGAGGACATCTTTGGATCCTAAAGGAGCTTATAAGTCATATAATGCTAGCAAGATTTGTAATCTTGTAGAAAAATTTTGTTTGTCAGATTTGTAAGCAAGAAAAGATTCAGATAGAATACAAATTGCAACATTATGAACTTGGTTTACCCAAGGATACAAATTTCTATAATTTATTTACTATATCTTACTTATGTAAAAAATTAGTAGAAATTGGCAAGTCGGCTATTTATTCTTTAATTAATGGATTAATTCAACTTGTTTTAACTCTTCTTGTGTCAATAGCACCTATTAAACAAGCTTTTTTTAGCAATGAAACTGATTAAAACAAGGCTTTGTGTTAATATGAAAGAATCATTTTATTGCAGATTATATGATTATTTACATTGAAAAAGAAACTGCTAGAAATTTTACCACATATGTAATAATTGATGATTTTTACACTATTAAATACCATCAGGCAACAACTTAAAAAGTGAAGGTAAATTTGTTTCATATGGTTATTTACTGGTTTTTTTTTTTTTTTTGATTTTTTGGCTTTCGATCCCCCTTTATTTAGATTCTTGGATACGCCACTGGATGAACATCCGTGCCATCATCATGTGCTATGCTTAATCAGAAAACAAGGGAACAAGAATGCATATCATCAACTTGAGTTAATTGGTCATTTGGTGTTTAGTTTATAATAACATCGTATCAATGAACTATAAGTTCAACATTTTAAGTCTCGGCTGAATTTGTTAATACTTATAATTAATTAGTTAGGACCAAGAAACTTTAAAATAGAATAGAAATATACTTTGGGTTCTTTGGAATCATGTAAGTTTCAATCATATTACTCAAGTTTTAAAGTCAATGTTACCCTTTGACATTAAAAAAAAAATGCAATTAACTTCTCTTTTACCTGACCTTGTGAAGGAAAACATTTTTATGCAAATTAACCACAGACATCATTTAAAATTTATCACAAAAATATAACTGATATAAAATTACTCAATTGCGTTGTTTTAAAATGTTGAAGGAAAACATTGGTGCAATCAAAACGAACTAAAGGAACGAAATTATAACTTTCACAATGCTAGAGAGACGACATTTACTTAAGTTGAATCCTCAAGCAAAGATGTGAAACTTGAAAGTTTATGCAAATTTATACACAATTTGTGAACTCAGAATATAGACTCTATAATGTAAACTTGTTTAATTAATAAATAGCTCTTGATATATATATATATATATATATATATAATCAATATAAAAATTTTAACAAAGTTCATGCCTAAATAATCATTCAATATAACCAATTATGTAATATATTTATCTTATCATTATTTTATAAAATATATTTTTATTTAATTTTATCCTTTTTAAAAAATATTTATATAAAATTTTACGACTAACAATTAATTACAATTATAATGGCATTTTGGAGCAGACGCTTGTTTATATATTTTTGGTCTTGTGTTCTTATATATATGGTGGTAGGTAAAGGTGCTCCACTCACACCATAGATGTATATTCAAACCCACCAATACCTAATTTTGCGAGTTTAACAATTATACTTTCAAATATGAAAACCCTGCCACTTATATCTAGGAGAAATGTACCACTACACAGCAAATTATTCAAAAAAATATTAGTTACCAAACAAACTAAATTTAAATTACTCAATTGCTTTCTTTTTTTTTTACTAAACGTTGAAGGACAACGTTGGTGTAATTAGAATCAAAAGGGACCAATCAAAACTTTCATAATACTGAAAAAATTAAAAAGATAATTAACTTAGACCGACACGCATAAGAAACCTCGTGAAGGGAAATGTATCATTGAGCCAAGGTTCGTGCGGAGCTTTAAAGAGTTTTCAAACATTCTAGAATGTCTTTCATGTTGGCATCAATAGTCTTTCAGAAAATCAAAAGCTCCTAATTATGTTCACAGAACCAACACATCTGATGTGGGGATTCATCAGAATCCTCTCCCATGCACAATTCTTATCATAGACTAACAGCTTTTAGCACTAGGGATTACGTACGAACACAACATCAATCCACAAGTCAAAGAGTCCTAGCTAGCTAGTTCCATTACTTAGAATAAAAGTGACAGAAAACCTAACAATATATAAGCACTTCTAAAATGGAGAGACACCTACGTTTGCAGGAGCAAAATACCCATCCTTCATAAGCACGTCCTCTCCTTCCTACGCACACAAATTGTAGAATTTGAGAATAGAAAGTAGACGCCCTAGGAATATATGTGAGCTTCTTGTTTTTCCTTTCGGGTTAATTTGCTGTCAAATCAAAAGAAACGATTCTTAGCAATACCTGGCGTACGTTAGCTTTCTTCACGGGTTGGTGATCAGGCATAAGTCCGAAGTGGATATGGGGGAAATGGGCCCACTGAAAGACACAAGTCATCAGACCCAAAAATCAGAAAATTTAATCTAACAAGAAAATTCAGAAAAATTAAACTCTAAATTAGCAAAAACTGAAAGGTGTTACTGCTGTGGAGAAATTTAACTTGTTTATTAAAAAAGATAAAAATAAATAATGAAACAAAATAAATTTATAACAAAATATTAGTAAAATATAAAGGCGGAAATTAAATTAAAAATTTATAAACTCTAAGGATTTAGTTACAAATTTTAAATTATAAGAACTAAAAGTATACTTTTTTAAAAATAAAACTCTCCATTAGCAAAAAATTGAAAGGGGGTTATTGCTGTGGAGGAATTTAACTTTTCTCTATTATTGAAAATATATTTTGTTGATATTTCAATTTTTAAATAAATAACACATAATTTTAAATAAATATAAAAATAAAAAACCTCAACTTCTTAAAAGTTCACATAGCCACACAAAAATTGAAAACGATCCAAATAGAATAAATAATTAGACAAAGTAGGATTTAATTAAAATTTTCTTGGATCTCACATTCTTCGCTGCAGCACTGAAAGCTTCTCTGTGGCTTATATCAGGATTTCCAGCTTTGATACGTTGGATCTCGTCCCTGAAATATGTAAGATATCAAAGTCATCCACAAATCCATATGTCATCAGCAGATGCTAAATATTATTAATTCTTCTTATTTGTTGTAATCTGACCCAGAAATTCAAGTTCACAAATCTTTCAACACGAAGTTCAGATATAAACGTATTTATCTAAAAAAATGTAAATTATTAAAAGTAAAAACAAATACTTTCTACTCAAACAACCCAACTTACTCAAATTTGTGTTACTGTTAAAATTTAGAAGAGAAATATATTACAAATTCAAGTGACGAGGGTTCTTCTTTTGAGCTGGCTAATATGTTTCTAAAAAATTAAAACGGTGGAAGAGAAAAAGAAAGGAGTACAAAATTAGCGATACTAATATGTACATGTTTCAACTTTCAAGTCTAAATTTATGTTAATTTTCATTTCTTACATTTTTCCACATCATTTTTCTTCTTAGAAAAATAATCAATAAAAGTAATCAAGATTTAAAACCGAAGAAATTTAAACTTACTTGATGAAGCGATTGTAAGCAGATGGAACTCTCTGTCTCTTCTCTGGCGCTGGACATTCACAACACACCGACATTGCACAACCAACACAGACACATAAACATTAAAATCACTTCGCTGACTTTTTTGTCTAAAGTCTCTCTTTCTCTCTTTCTCTCTCTCTCTCTCTCTCTCTCTTCTATCATTACCTCATCATTATAGCTCAACAATCACTCTCTTCCATGGATTAAAAACTATATTTTCGGGAGAAAAATTGTATGTGTGTGTTTGCAGGCACTCTCTCGCTTTCTGTCTCACTCTTTGTGCACGGAAGAAAAGACACAAAAACATAGACAAAAAAAAAAAAAAAAAGATTTCGTAAGGAAGAACTTTAGTCTCTCTATTTATTTCTTTTATTTTTGTGAAGATAAGATCTATATGTCGTGTTCTTACTCAGAAATTATTGTAGTGTGGATTTAGTAGTATATATAATGTTGGGATCTAAAAAAACTTTAGTTTCCTTCCCTTTGAAAGTTTTGGAAGTTCAATATTTATAACCAACTTGAAGAACTAAAGCTGGCTTTCAGGAAGCACTAAATAAATTATAAAACAGGAGAGAGGCCAGAAGGGTAATAAAAAAGAAAGGCATGAGATAAATGTGGCGAAGATTCTCATGCCACTTGAAGCATTTAAACCCAAAAAACTTCTAGCCACTGTTTCAGATTGACAAGTGAGTTTTAAGGGATATATACAACTTTTGCTTTCTTTTTCTCTCCAATGTTTAATTGGCTACTATAAAGCTTTAAAATTAAAGGTTATCATCGATCCGCAGATCGTTTGCCTCTTTTTAGCTTTTCCTTGGTGGTATCAGAAGAATCTCTGGTCACCCCACCCGGTGTTAAATTGAAAAAGGAAACTAAAGAAAGAAAGAAAACCAAAAAACAAGAAAGAAAAGAAAAAGAAATCATAGTGAAAGCTACGCCTACGATGGCTTATAATATTATCATGAGAAATTAATTAAAGATATTGAAGAAAATTCTCACGTCTGTCTGCCGGGGGAGCCTTAGGGATTTCCTCAGGTCCTGCTCGCAGAGTACTCATAACCGTATCATTTGGGCTATTCTGTAGCTGATTCATCACCATATTTGATGAAGGTGCACTTCGAATCTCCTCCTGAGAGTTAAACCCAATACTCAAACAGTCAACACTAGTTCGCACTTCTCAAGCATGAGTTACTATTGGCTCTATGTATATTCTCCAATCTTGCAAAACTAGACAAAATGGTTTCAGGCCTTTTCAGACAAGTGAAAAAACTATCTTAAAAGGAGTAAATTGTAAGATGCTGAGTTATAAGAAATGTTTGCAAAGTATGTAGGAATTTGTTAGAAAACTTCACAGTAAATACTTCAAAATTTTCGCCGAATGTTTTAGAGAAGAAAACCCCAGTTTTGAGTATACCAGGAGAAGATTTTGGGGAGGGAAGAAGGAGTGTCCAAGGTGAAGCTGATTGGCAGAAGGAAGAAGCAGGCCACGCATGTTGACAGAGAGAAGGTTGGTGCAATGGCCACATCGTACAGTGACAGTCTTGAACAAACTGGTGCAAGGAACACTCACCTAAATGCAGAAAAAGCAAAACAAGAAGATCGATGATTAACAAGCTGAAGCAAACAGGTGTTTAGGGCATATGTGTGTGTGTGTGTGTGTGTGCGTGTGTGTGTAAAGAAGGGTAAAGAAGTATGAATGAATGAATATATGAATATACCGCGAGGACAGTGTCGCAGAAGTTGCAATGGACATAACAGAGCTGGTCGGAGGGAGAGAGGACGTGCTGGTCCGGTGAAAAGGAAGCAGTGGATGAGGCGGACATGTTTCTTTCTTTCTTTCTCTTTTTGTGTTTTGACTGATTGATTAGATCACTTTCTCTCTCAGATTCTTTGATTTGATTTGATTGATGGGATTGACTTATCAGAGAGAAGGGTGGGGGTTTGGAGATAGACAGATAAGCTCGCTTCCTATGGATCTGGTCTGGTCTTCTTGAATGATGAGTTACTGTTAAGGACGGAGTGAGAGGAAGTGAGGGAAGGGAGAGATTGTGTGTGTGTGAGAGAGAGAGAGAGAGAGTAAAAAACCTATGTTCCACTAAAGTAATAGAGGATGGAATAGGCCCAGAAAGTAGTTGCCTCCTCTCCCCTTCTTCTGGTCGTTCAATTGTACTGCCCTTGTATGTCAAGTTTTTGAAGGGATACGTTAACTTAGAATCAAAAAATTCAGATTTTATTATCTCTGGTAAAAATATAAAGTTATACTATTTTTATTATTTTGAAAAATTATATTTTTGTCTTTTAAAATTCAAAAAAAAATTTAGATAGATTTCTTTTATAGCAAAAGATATATTATAATTATATATTTCAACATAAATCATTTTTATATATTAGTTGTATAATATAACAGTAATTGAATATATATTTGATCAACATCAAACAGTCACTTCTAATTTAATAAATATCAAAATCATTTGATGATAGAGTAGATAATTTATTAAACAAAAGAATATATTCATAAAATAATTTTTGAAGATGAATCAAGTAAAGTTTATTTCAATTTTATAAAAACCATTTTTTTAATTTTAGAATATTTTTTGTCATGTTTTAATTTTATTTGTATATATATTTAATATAAAAAGAATAATGGTAGAATTTAAGAATCTCTCAGAACAAAAGAAAAATAATTTACTCTTAAGTTGATTATGGATAGATTTTCAGTTCACGTGGCCTTGAGAATTGAGATCGATAAAGTATGAGAACAATTATGAAGCCTAGAATTTGATCTTTACGGTTCCCAAATTTCAGCGCAAAGCTCATTAATTTCTGCATTGTTAACATTGGAGATTTAAACTTTTGAATATGCAAAGTTGTTAGTATATAATAAAATTAAAAGTTTATCTTTAATTTGTTGAATGACTTAAATTTTTTAATCGATCCTTAACTTGAGATATCACAACTGTTATTCTTTCAAAACCATACACATTGTGATGACATTTAAGTGGGAAATATCCAAGTAGATATGGACAACGTAATAGTTAATTACCCTACAACGAATTTGAATAAATAAATTATGGAAGTATAAGTTTTAAATAACAATTTCTATCAGTAAACTTTGATTAATTTGAATAATTTCTTCGTATGTATTATATTCAACCGCGCAAAAAGAAAACACCTAAATACTTCTCACAAACTGATTTTACTTGTTCTGAAAAATCACTCAAACCCTTTTCCTCTCTTTATTGTCAGCAATTTGGAGCCGGGTTAAGACAGCCTTACAGCGAAAAAAAATGAATGGTTGGCATTTCCAATGGATGTGCGTGCAACTGTGTATGTATGTGAATGTGAGTGTGTTGTGTGCGTGTGTGTGTGTGAGAGAGAGAGAGAGTAAGTGTGTGTGTGTGTGTGAGTATGCAGAGGTGGGGGAAGGAAGAGAGAGAGAAAGGGACGTGTGCATGGGAGTGATTAGCTTTGGGTCATTCACCTGTAGTTTTCACAGTTAATAAGAGAGGGGCTTCAAAGACAGGCCTCCTCGGTTCTCTACAATTCCATTTCATGATGCCCCTCGATCTTATATCTGTCTCTCAAATCAAATCTTTGTTCTTTGGTAATATATATATAAACTTTCTGTGCTTTGTAAAAGCATCAATATACATATAATCCCTAAGCAGGCGGGCCAGTACTGCAATCGAGATGTTATGGTATGAGAGCCTTCTTGTTTTCTTTTCTTTTCCTTTCTTACCTCCCAGGAGTTCAATGCTTCTCACCTACCTTGCTTCTGTCATTCATATTTGTTGCAATCAATTCAATCGTGCATTTCGTACACCATATATATATATATATATATATTCAACAGATTATCAGACATCAGTACTTCCATTTTGATCTGTAGGTATTATCGATATCATAATCTATATGTATGGACATGATGAATGTTTTATGGTTATTACACGTTGGGCATAGAATTAATTAATTGTGCATCCCATCATATACCATCTTACTCTCCCTGGCTAAAATGTACAATAATTGTTATATTTGATTTGGGTTTGAAAATTGTTTCCAAATCGCAAACATATATATATATTTCAATTTTTATATTTAATTTTATTTTATAATGATGATTTAATTTTTTAATTTATAAAAGATTACTTTTTTTAAATGGAAAGAATTTACCTTTAATTATTTGATTCGAAGACTTTTTCGTCCCTTGAACAATATTTTTTGAATAAGCATGACATGAGCCAACTTTAGCATCGATATATATTCTCTACATATTAGAATTCAAATTTAAGAGTCTTGGGTCATCAGACTTTTATTTCATAGTTCACATTTTATTAAATATTAAATAATTTTTAATAATTTTTTAAAATTGGAACTATTAAATTTTTATTTTATAATTTATATTTCATCACATTGACCTGCACTTTGAATTTTGAGAGAATCCATTTCCACCTCGTGTTGTTTGAAGTGATGTGATTTTTTGCTATATCACCTGAGAACAATTCTCACAAATTATGTGTGATAGGAATATAGTAAAAGCGCCATTTTTTGGTTCTGAGTCTCTTTAATTGAAAGAGATGACAGATAAAGAGAAATATAATGAAATCTTCAATAATTACCTAGAGCTATAAATTTCTTCCTGGGAAAAAAAGTAAATTAATTATTCAATCCATTAAAAAAAAAAAACCATTATCCTTAACACTTGATTGAAACTTGCTCGTGTAGCAGTTTGGATAGCATTTTTCCATAAATGACGTTGTTTAAGCAAAAATTCTCTCAAAACAACATAAAAAATTTGACTAAACAATGTTATTGTGGAAAAGAAAAATGTCATCTAGTGCGTTGAAGTTATAATTAACAATCACAACTGATCTCATTATTTATTGATCAGGACAAATTCGCCTAATAGAAAGGGACCAATTTAATTACAATAATATTTTAAATAACTATATTATGAGGTTTTAATTTTGGAGCACCAAATTAAAATAAAATTATCTTTCAAAAGTAAATCATTAATTTATTGAAAATTGAGGCAATTTCAACAAGATTTAAATCATTCCTATGCCAATTGAGAAATACTGTAAAAAAAAATCACCTTAGACTTCAATTCATATCGCATAATAATTATATTTACCTTTACTTGTTTCTATTTGAATATACAAAATTGTGTCTCAAATTATTTATTGTATCCGAGAATGTTCAACTATAATGTAGATAAATATATCACTAAGATTTTTATAAATATTTTCTCTTAACTACATGAAATTGCTTTTCCTTTTTTTTTTTTTTTTCATATCAAAGAAGCAGTTAAAAATTAAATCAGAAAGTTTCACCGTTAAACAGTGAAAGAGATTGCTGTTTGAAACTGTTCAAATAATTGGCAAAAAAAAAAAGGTTCAAATAAGGGTTCGAATCTCTCTTTTGACCAGTAACTTCATTGACGAACAACCTTTTCTACAAGAGATTCCTTAGTGTCTTCAAGTTAAGTAGTTGGGTTTAAAGATCGAAGGCTTTGAAAATAATCCTTATTAGACTTTTGTGTGTCCCTGTAATTCTGTAAATATGATACTAACACCCTAGCTAGTTAATAATCTCAAAAGAGTAAAGTCTCATTATAGTCCATCATTCATCAATTAATTCTCGATTTAATCCTCATTAATTTTTATTCTCAATCTAGTCTCTTTCTTATCAATTAATTATCAATTTAGTCTTTTGTTAATTTATATTTTTAATTTCATTACTCACTTATTAATTTATTTTTAATTTGACTCTTGGTTTAATTAAAACTAAATGACTAAATGTACTAATTTTAAAATTAATGATGAATCAAATTAAGAATAAACTATTAATTGAAAGAATAAATTGAGAATAAAAATTAATAAAGACTAAATTAAAAATGTACTAATATATGGGAACCAAATTGATAATAGAAATTAGTTAAAACTAAAAATAGTGTTTTACTTAATCTTAAAATAACTTATTCTTAATACCACTCTCTCAAATTTTTTTTTCAAAAAGGCTCATTCTTGAGTTAATTGTGGTTTTGAACTGAACGTCCTGAACACAAATAGAAGTTGATTTAATTTCCCATGAAATGTTATACCCATCATGCAAGTACTAACTCAACCTGATTCTCTATTTCTCCCATTAAACTATATATGGAGAATTCATACTCACGGAGATCTGGTGAATACATATATAGCTGATTTGACCGATCAGACACCTCTCTCTCTCTCTCTCTCTCTCTCTCTCTCTCTCTCAAATAAACACACACACACACACATATATATATACATATATACGTACTTGTCAGCGATACCAGAAGACAGCTATATAATAATCTCGTTGGCTTTCCCTTGTCGTTTGCAAAAATACATGTTTCTTTTGTGTTACTGTTTCCCCAATTCAGTTAGGCCCTCTGCTTAAGACATAGCCCTTGTGCGTAGGGTTTACTGTTTTCTCTCAGAGACCATTCGCAAAGTAACCCTAACTTTGCTGAAAAAGATGTGGGGGTGTCGCTTCCACACTGCTTAAAGGCACTCATAAAGCTTCGACCCTCCATGACACTTGTCCATTTGGGCTTCAATGCCTCACAGCCCCAAGTGTGTGTGTGAGTGTCCCTCAAAGCATAGGACTATGGCTATGTTATGTATGGCCACTACCTTACAAAGTGCACTGTGGGGCCTTAGTTTGCCAATCGTGCTGTAGGTTCAGTCTCACTGTCCTTCATAGCTAGGGCTTGGCTGGCATGTTGGCCCCATGTGGGGGTGTTTGGACTTTGGACTTTGGACAATCTTCCACCCTCTGAATTGGAATCATTCAAGCTATGTTTGGTGCGCATGCAGTACATATAAGGCTGGATACGATGAGAAAGTAGGTAAATACATACATGTTAATTTTATGTACAGTATATGTTATTCTTGTTAAGAATATATACATCCCTTGGTAAAACATTATGTAAAATTTTATTGTTAACAATTATTTTTATCCTTTTTTGCTAATATATTATGTCAAACCATCACCCACCATGACATATTATTTTTTGAAGTATTTGCTTGCTTTGGCCAATTACAAACACCGTAATTTGTTCAGATGTGTGTGTGTGTGTGTGTGTATATATATATATATATATATATATGTGTGTATACACACACACACACACATGCTGTGGGTTGTTCGGATGTAATTTTGGAGAATATAAATTTTAAAAATCCATCACTCAAAAATTCAAGCCTCTCTTCTTTTTGAACTACTTTGCAGACGATAGACTGGGCTTTACACCGCTATTTAATTGTAACAAGTAAAGGATTGAGTTTGAGAAGCCAATGAGTAAAAATATACACTAGAATAGAGAATTTTAATGAGCATAAATTTAAATAAAACAATACATTATCAAGCAAGTGAAAGTAACTTACTAAGAAGAAAAACATGTTCAAAATTGTAACATTGACAAGAAATTGCAAAATTTGATAAACAATGTGAATAGCTCATATGAATGACTAACCAAATGTTAGGTATAAGTAGTTCAGGAAACTAAGTTAAAAGTATGCGATTTTGAAGATAGATTTTCAAGTCCCACATAAGATAAATTTTAGGGTTTTTAAGTTTATATAAATAAAGATTCACATAATATATTAAAATAGAAAATTAGATGAAAATATAAATTCTAGTGTGGAATTAATTAATATTTAAATTTAAAAAACACTTAACACTTATGTGTGTGTGTTAAATTAAAATAACCAAAATTCTTATTTTTATTATGTTTCAATATTATTTATTTATTTATTTTCATTTAAATTTCAATCTCATATAATTTTCAGAACAAACACCTACACCAGTTGGGAAGCAGGGATCTGCGTCTGCCTATGGGTTAAAGTAGCCATTATTTAAAATTAGAAATACGTGCTTAACTAAAAAAAGTCACGAGGCCCACACATAGTGTTAGGAAAGCCCAGAACAAACTAAGTTGCAGTCTTGCAGACTGTAGGTTGGGCTGTACACTACTATTTGTAACAAGTACAATAAGGGAGCGAGCTTTAGATCTCAATGAATAAATAATATACACCATAATAGAGAAATTAAATAAAATAATGCATTATCAAGTGAAAGTAATTTACTAGAAAAAAATCATGTCACATTGTAACATTGACAAGATAGGATGAAATTAAATAAAAATATGTGTCATAGACTAACATAAGCATCAAAAAAATAAAATAAAATTCTCACTCTAGTAAAATAAAACTTATATGTGAGAAAAACCCAAGGTAGTTAAAGAATTTAATACAAACTGCAAGAGTTATTGATTACATTTTTTCTCCAAAAAAATAAAGAGATGAGTCCATGTAGGGTTGTTTAGCCAACCTGGTAGTTTGGAAAACTCAAATCGACTTAGTGTATTACCTAGATTGGCTTGAATATATAATATTATATATATATATATATATATATATATTTAAATTAAAACACTAGCAAAACCCTAACCTGATGAAGATGAAGAGCGAAACCCTAACATCATATCTCAATCTCAATTACTCTTTTTTCTCCGTACTCAATCTACAATTTCTATCTCCACTCTCCTTCTTCCTTTGGTTCGATTGGCTTTGCATATCATCTCTCC
Organism: Delonix regia; assembly: GCA_037074485.1. Classification (NCBI taxonomy): domain Eukaryota; kingdom Viridiplantae; phylum Streptophyta; class Magnoliopsida; order Fabales; family Fabaceae; genus Delonix; species Delonix regia. Next base: position 15,024,805 of record CM073459.1, read on the forward strand.
CTTCGCACTCACGGTTAGATCGTGATTGTACGAGGCCATAAGCACACGTAATTTTGATCTCTCTCACCATCACAAGATCCAAACCTATTAATTTTGAAGGACAAAACCAATCAAATCCAAAACTAACCAACCAAAAAAAGAACCTTACCGTGAGAAGGTCATAAAACACATAGTGTGAAGTAAAAATCATTAGACGTAATAATGCCAATGAAAATGATGGTCAAAGAAGATAACAGTGATAGATTTATAACTCAGTTTTGGATTGGAACTCATTCCACAAGTGCTCAAACCATTTTAATTAGTAAAAGGATCCATTCGATCTAGTATCATCCCCAAGGAACAACTTGATTCAAGGATTTTCCTTATCTTAAAGGCTAGTTAATTAGTAATGTATATATTATTCACAAACTTTAATTAGTAGAGAGATCCATTGAATATGCATAGATATATGCATAAACTCTCTTTCTTTTACCCACACAAGTTCAACCTTAGCCTTGAAAACAAATATTTTACCCTTTCTAAGAGAATGCATGAATGTATCATCAGTAAAAAGGATCTGATGTGGTTGATATAAAATAGACTAGTGTTATTTATTAATTCTCATGTAATGTTTCATGAAAAAAAATTTCTGAATGAGATGAAATTTGGAGAGTAAAGCCCTACTTCCTTGAAAGACGTGAAATTTAGATTGAGAGGAAGGGGGATTGAAAAGGATAAAGAAAAGTTGCTTAAATTCCCATATAGAAAAGAAAAAGGGGAAAATATTTGAATTAGATCAAACGATTTAAGTTTGGAGGAGTTGAAAAGTCAGAGAAAATAAGAAGAAATTTGTAGGTTCTAAAGAGGAAGAAAAAAGGTAAGAGAAAAGAGAATAAGTTGGATGTACAGTAAAATTCGCTTATGGTATGTTTGGTTGGAGGAAAGAAAGGGAATGGACATAAGGCTCCTTCCCATGTTTGGTTGGTATTTTGCCAAGGGAATTCCATTCCCTTGTACATGGGAATGAGGATACCCTCAGCTGATCAAGGGAGTCCAATCCATTCCCTGGAATCTTAGTTAAATTTACCAAAAAGCCCTCCCTCCTACGAGCCCCAAGAAGAGATGAGAGGACAGTGTCGTGGGTGATGGTGGTTGACGTGGCTAGGCTCATCTCACCGTCATCGTGGTTGGGTTCATCTCACCCTTGTGGCTTGATTCATGGTCACCGTCGCCTGGTCAATGCCGATGAGAAGAAGTCCAACACCCATTTCAATGGATCTATGTTGTTGTCTGCGTTGCTGTCAATTTGCTTCGATTGTGTTGTCATCAATCTGCCTCACTTGCTTTGCCATCGTTGCCATCTGCGTTGCCGTCGATTAGCCTTACTTGTGTTGTCATCGATCTTCATCGCTTGCTTTGCCGTCATTACCATCTGCGTTCATCCATGTTTGTTACAATGGTGCTTTACTTTAGGTATATGATAAAATTGGGGATTATCATCTATTATCTACTTCTTTACCAAGCTAGAGATAACAAATTTGCCTGAGATCTTTTCCTTTAGGTATATGATGGTTGTTTCATATGCTTGCCATCGATCATGGTTTTAGTGCTCACAGAGGAAGAGATGATTAATAATAATAATAATAATAATAATAATAATAATAATAATAATAATAATCATTATTATTATTATTGTTATTATTTATAAATTAAAAAATAACAATTAATATTTTAATGTTTTAAATAGGGATATGATAGTAATTTTGGTTAATCTTCCTTTCCATTCCTACCTCTTTTTAAAATAATGCCAAACATAGTATATATAAATTAAATATTACTAATATATTTATTATTTTATCTTATTTTTTAATATATTAATAAAAGGAATAATATAAAATTTTATTAAACTATGATAATGCAATGCACTTGCCACCTCAAATTGTAGATAAAAAATAAATATATTTATTATTATTTGTGACTCTTATTTATTATTAATATTATTTTCAAAATTTCTATTCAGTAAAATCAAAATGTTTTTGGTGTCAATTTTGACCAAAAATAAAAATAATTTCTCTTTTATTAATTATTATTAGTTTAATATTATGTACCAAATTATACACTATAACTTATATATATCATAACACATCAAACACAATATTGCAACTTACAAAAACTACACTCATCATATAACATTAAGAAAAAATTATCAAAACATTTGATTGTACTAGTCAAATTTAATAGAATTCTATATCAATACAATAATATATTGAGAAATTTAAAAAAAAAATGCAACATATGAGGTATATACATATGGTGGAACAATTTTCTTTATGTTTAAGGTCAAAATGTCAAGCATAACATTTGCATGAATAGTAAAAATAAAAAAAAAAATGTGTTTACTTATTTTATATTTTGGTGGGCAAGGAAAAAAAAAAAAAGCAAACACATTGTTTGATTTTTATTGCTCATGCAAATGTAATGCTTGACATTTTGACCTTAAAGATAAAGAAACTTGTGCACCATATGTATGTATCTCATATGTTGCATTTCTAAAAATGTCTTGATATGCTATTGTATTGATATAGAAATGTAATCAATTGATATCAAAAGGGATGTGCCCGCAATATTTGTGTATATATAGGGAGATGCATCCTTCAGTAATGAGGGGATGTCCCCTTCTGTTAGGTCGTAGTGCTTAACATACTGCAACATGACCTAACGAAATTTAAAAAAAAAAAAAAATTGAAGTTAAGCATGTGACTGGTAGTCATGTGATTAGAAAAAGCTACAACGCATATGGATCATGTGAATTAGATTCACGTGATCCTAACTTTTTATTAAAGAAATACATTTTAAGTATTTTGGAGGAAAAAGAATAGTGCAATAGTGAAACAGTTATTAGATGCTCTAACAAAAGTGTCAGGGGGAAAATACCTATTTAAGTACATGATCAACTCAATTCGTCCATGGAAAGTGGAAACAACAAACTTGAGTTAGCAATGCAAATTCCCCATTCAAGTTAGTATTATATGCAAGTTATTTATCTGTTATCTCTCTCTAGGAGGTACATGGAAAAATAAGGATGGAGTTTAAAATACTAGTTAATGGGTTAGACAAATAATCAAGCACATTAAAGGCAAACAAAATTGACAAAAATATAAGATTCATTCGTCGCGACAAGAAAAGGGTCTAAAGGAGCTAATTTAGTACATAGGCCATGGCCAAATCCTACTTAACAAAGTATACCAACGGAACAACTAAACCCATGCCTTGCTTTGACTTGAACTGGATACAATTATGCAAAATCTTACAAGTTAAGCTGGTGAACTTCAAATTAAAAGTAAAAAAACAATATTATGAAGAATACTACACTTTATCAATCTATTATGATTCATAAGTTTCTTTCACCTAATAGAATGAAAAGTTAAATTAGATCAATAAGAGAGGGTAAGAAAGTATTAAAAGGATGAAAACTATGCGAAGTACATACATGAACATCTTTAATTGCTACATGCACTTCTTCTAGAGAAATAAATTTGAATCTTATTCAATGTCTTGTTTAACCAACACAACAGTGAGTAAGATCTAATAATACAAACATCTTTATATCCTATGTCAACGTGCTGTTTCTCCAACACAACAATTAAATTTTTCTAATCAGTGAAGCTATAAAGTAATTTAATTTTTCCCAATCTTTTTCTTTCTTAAGGGTGAAAGACACACAACAATCACAAAATGAAGAGATGAAGCCATCCAATCCAAGAAGAGATGCAACAATCTACTTGAAACACCTTGAGAGCGAAATTAATCATGGAACAAAGACATGCATAATCTAGGAAAGAGAAGGAAGAGGAGCAATGAAATAAATTAATGAGGAAGTAATGAATGAGTTAATGTAATCATAATTTCATTTTTTTAAAATAAATCTAATGGCGATTAAAACTAATATTATATAATCATTGGAAAATTTTTGAAATTATAATATGCTGAAAGGGTCTATGTTATAAGTTTTAATGCTGAAAAATATGTAACATATAGGTTACAAATATAATATTAATATGTGTTTAATTGATTAATCATTAATATGTAATGCTTTGTATTTGAATAATTATTTATCCCTTATATGAGATATGTTTGCTCATACCATATCCAATAGGCTTTAGTCTTATATTTAATCTGAATTGATTATATATATATATATATATGTATATATAATTATATCAATTTCATATACATAATAAAAATATTTATACTACGCCAATTGCTACTAAAGTTTGCATATTGTTAAATATGAATTGGACTATTAATTTGGTTTGTAAATTGAATATATATTAGGTAGGATGGTCTAAAGAAAAAAAAAATGAACATTGAAGTAAAGAGAATGAAATATTAATACCATACTCCAAACAAAGAAATAGCAAGAAGGATACTTTAAGCATTGAAGAATTTAAAGATTTGAATATTTAGAAGCATGGTTGCATCAAAATAGCCAATAAATTAAAATAGGTATATTTATTATAGGTTGAGAGTTATTTTGTAAAATAGATTTGCATTTATTGGTTTAAGAAATTCTGGCTCTCAAAATATAAGTTTAAACTTAACAAATAATGAGATATTAATTTTATCAAATGTTTTTTAAACCTTTGGTCCCTATTTTCATTATATTTCACAAATAATAGGGAATTTTAATCTGAAACTTGTTGCATTAGAAAATGGACTAAAAAAATTCTTCAACGATACATCATTCACTTAAAATAGAGTTAAAATAAAAACATTATGACCATTTAAAATATAATCTATGCAACAATTGACTAATAGAGTTTTTATAAGCCATTAGTTGACTGATGGAACTCATTAATCGACTGATAGAACTTTTATAAATCATTAGTCGACTGATGGAGCACTAAATATCCAAAATTCAAAATTTTAGAGCAACAATTGTTGATGGACCCAACAATTGACTGATGTAGTATAGAAAATAGCCATGTATACATGACCCCCTAAACATCTTTTCTAGCAAAACCAAATGTTAGATTATGATCTTCAACTTTTTAACATCTTTGAGAAAAAAATAAATATTATTGAGCCAAATTTACTTAATTTCTATCATTTGAACTCTTAAAGCTTCATCTTATATATTTTCTCTTTGAGAGAGTTTCTTTAAGCAATATTATATCTATCTTCAATCTTTGTAAAATAAGGGTGGTGTTTTCCTTAGGAGAGAAAACAAGAGTGGAAAAAACCTTCAAGTGATTTTTCTTAAAAAAGAGTGGTGTTATTTGGTTCTAAAGTAATAAACAACTCTAGGTTGAGTTGAATATTATAAAGACTCACAAATATTTGATTAAACTTGTGGATATTATAAAGGCTTACAAATGATAGATTTAAGGTATGTAGGTTAAGTCATAAAAAGTTAGTTACCATACATGCTCGTGTGAGCTTTTTTTTTTTTTTTTTTTCTGTTTTTGACTCAAACTAACTTGATGACTCAGCATTAATTTAATGCAAAGTGACTCAGGTTTCATGATATAATGCAGTTCAAGTCCCATAGCAATAACCTATCTTTTAAGAGAATGATTGAATTGGGAAAATATGAAAGAAAAGAAAGGAAGTGAAATTTTTATCACGATAATTTTTAAAATTTAAATTAAATAATATTCTTTTCCACTTGTTTATTTAATCAAGCTAAATTTTTTTGCATTCGTTGACAATTACATAGATCCAATAATTGATATTAAAGGAAAATGATTTGATATTACGGTTTACATTTAATATTAAAAATATCAAATATCATAACTTAAAAAGTAACCAAATTTAGTAAAATTTAAAATTTTAATTTGACGGCTTAAAGAAACTTGTACAGTTTCGTGGTAAAACAATAGAGAATCATGGTTGTTGTTCATTCTCCTTAGTCCAAATATATTCTGAACAAAAATAAAACTTAAATTTTACTTTACTTTTCTTCTTCTTCATTCTCTTTGTTCCAAAATTTACCCTATATATATATATATATATATATATATATATATTCATAGATAATACTTTGTCCCCAAATGGCTCATTGTTATTGGACAAATCACAATAATAGTAGACAGACATGTAAAGTTGGAGTGACCCACAATGTTGTCAACCACCATGTGCACATGAAGGAAGTAAGTACTAGTAATTGTAGAGTACAAATTTAAGGAAGCAAAAAGATATTACAGATCTACAACAAATCTATCAGAAGACATTTACATCATTTAGCAGTGCTTGACATGTAGAAAGAGGACTGCACAACAACATCAAGACATGAAGGGACCACTGATGAACAAGGTAACAAAATTGGCCACCATTTGCAATATGGGTTGCTTCTCTAGACATTTAGATATAAGTAATAAATATCATGTTTTTGACAAGACTAGGTACAGTTTCTGGGACTTATGTTAATTAAGTTTTCTACTAATAACATGATGTGTGAAAAAAAATTAGAAAATCTAATTATGGAATTTTTAAAACATTGAAAACTAATAATAAATATCATAAAATTATACCTAATTATAAATTGTATCTTAAATAATTGGTTGCAGTGAGGGTGGTGATTACATGCATGGAAAGTTAGAAGATATCACAGTTAACTTGGCCCAATTGTAAGTTAAATGGGCTAGTCATTTTCACCCATTATACTTGAAGTAAGTTAAAAATTTTAATTTGGTCCATCGGTGGTTAATCTATCAAAAACAAAATAATTTAAAAAAGAAAAAGGAAAAGCAAATAGTATTAGTAAGTATCCTTCAAAATCCAAATCAAATTCAAACTTTGAGCACTTAAATGACTCCTTCAAACTTCAACGATTAAACTAAAATAATTATTTAACTTTAGAAAGGCATAAGTTTTGACATAGATGGAATGTTTTGACTCATAATACACCATTGTAAAAAGTTTATCCTGAGCCTGATACCAAATCCAATGGCAATAGGCAGTTGTCACCAATGTCTGACCTAAAAATAGTCTATTTTAAAGGAGCTTTATGCCATTTAAATGTTTAATTTTCTTAGTTATTATGAAAATTTTAATCTATTAATTATTTATCTAAATATTTTGTTTTAAATTTTCGTACTTCTGGAGACATTTTGTCACTAGCTAATTCATCATTGATAAATTTTTTGAATTATTATATACAAATATTATCAACTTTGGCATGCATCTTTTTCATCTATCCCACATATTTTATTTAAAATTTTTCTTTAATATTATGTTAATGTTAGTCCATAATAACTAAGAGGAAGTTAATTGACCTTCTTAAAATTTCAAATTCAATAGTTAAAATTCATTTCATTTAGCATGCTGCAGGTGAATGTGAAAAATATCATTTTTGAACAATTATGTGATTTAAATTAGTGAGTTTCAGCTTTCAACAATAGTATAGAAAGTTAAAAATGGAAGGTAGTGAAAAAATCGCATGGGAGATTTATAGTAGTTTAGATTCAATGAGAATCTTACATCCACCCTCCAAGTTGTAATAGCTTCGATTCAAGGACATTTTTCTAATTATAGATAATCACGACTACAATTAGAAAACCTTTTTCACAAGTCTAATCCTCTTGACATTTACTCTTTATCTTTGGTAACCGTTGTGGGCCATTTATTTGTTCAGGCTTGCCCATTTGCGATAGGCCATATTGTGAGTTTGGCCCAATAATTTGAAGAGCACTTTGGCCTATTTAATTTGGCGTAATTTTAGGAGGACAATAAACTTATCTTCCTTCTAAAACTTTGTTTGACATAACAAGAATTAATTTTAAAATTCTTTTGAGAATTTCACATCCACAGTTAATTAGAAGGAAAAATATATGAGGAAGAAGATAATCAGAAGAACATATTAGAAGGGTAATTAAGATGGGTTAAACTGTGAAACAGGACCACAAGACATGAAGATGAAGGACCACTTTATAATGGCCACAACTTTCAACAACAGCACGTTGCGTACTGCTAAACATTCATTTGTACGAAGTAAATAGGCAGCCATAGAAAAAAGCAAAATTTGCATTATAAGCTTAATATCTACCAATACGACATTAGAAGTAAGCAATTCTCATAATGGCTAGTTTGGGTGGTAGGGTGAGAGGGGGTTTGGATCAGTTCGATATCATTGTGGGAGATTAAAGAATTCAAAAATATAATTTTGGTATATTATTTTTTACCATAACATCATTTTGGCCCCATAAATAAAATTCTTCATAAAATAAAGATTGTTCAAAGATTATTTTGATCCTCTAAAGGGAATAATTGAGATTTTTTTTTTTTGGAAGACCAATTGATATTTTCTATTTCCGAAGGACCAAATTAATAATTTGATCAAACGTTAGGGATTAAAATTATACTTTACTCTTTAATATAAATTCCAATTAAACCAAGTTGAATTAGCTGTACCTTGCAATATATCTACACTAGACGACTAAAAGGAATTCTGACAACGTGGGGCCAATTTCCTAACTACTCGTAATTAAATATAAATTTTATCATAAATGAACAAGACAACTCAAACTGTAGATGACAACTTATTACATTCATATATTTATTTAATTATGTTTAAATGGATGATCAAAGAAAGAAAAATAAGTAGAGTTGTTAAATTAAAATGAATACATATTTAAAAATTTATCTTAAAATGAAATGATAACAAAGAAAAAATTACAAGGTTGTTTATTGTCATTTAAAAATTTATTTTTGTTGTCTCACTAAATTAAGAAGTCAAAAATAAAATGAAAAGATTTAATGATATAATTATTATAATATCTTTTTTAACTAAAAATTTATTATATTAACATTTTATTTAAAAAAATAACATTTAAAAAATAATATATAAATTATTTTATTCCATTAATAATCAAAGTTAAAACTTTTAGACCAATATATATTTTACTATTTCATTCTTTCTCTCCGTTATCCTATTAGCCATTATATTTGGTCCCCACGGAGTCCCAAATATAGTCTTGCAGTCTTATCCATAGGCCATAGCCTTTCTTGTCTGCTGTTTGTATCCGTTCTACAAAACTGATATGTAACCTTTTCACAGCAGGTTAATTATGATTGTATACACAAATTTATAAACCTAATTGTTAAAATGCTAAATTTAAGTGATTATTATGTAATACCTTACGTCTCTATCATCTCAAATTTATCTTATTATTTTATGTCTTACATAACTTTTAGACATTCTTTTTTATTAATATGTATACTTTTTGTAATAATTTAATATAATAAAATTTTAGGCCTTAAAATTTGAATACCCAAATTGTACTAAAACTAATTTAGAAATTATATATAATTTCCTATGAACAATTTAACTTAAAATTCATTCCGATATTGCTTCTAACTAGATTTAGAATCTGCCATTGGTCATAATCTCCAATTTCATCTTGAAATATCTATATCGCACATCCTTTTAACGAAAGGAATTGTTACTATCACGGAACGTATATAAAATTTTGATGGCAACATAGGGGATTGAAGACATCCTGCCTATTATACAAATCTACCCACTAAACCACAGGTAGTGGCTTCAATTGTAGAGATCAAATTATACATAATCAGCATAGATTGATAAAAATTATGATCTACTCGAAGACATAAATTGAAACAAAACTGAGTAATCCCTCAAAGAAAAAGCAGAAAAAGAAGCAGCAGCTGAATTCAATAGATAAAAACACCATAATCTATGTAGTCTTCCGTGTCTCAAAATGCACTCTTTATTGTTACTTTGAGAGCCAATAAATAATAAGAAACAAAGTGCAAGCAGCAATTACTGCTGACAATATAAGAGTATCCCTTGAGCGTCTCCTTTTTATTGAACCTGCAAGAGTACAAGTATTGGATTAACGTAATAACACCGTAATGAGAGAAAGAAAAGTTAAATATCAAAGATAGTCAGAGGATAAAGACTACTTTACAACATACCAAGCAGGCTACGAATCATGGGGAACTTATCGCTGAGAAGCTTCACTTTCCCTTGAACATCACCAAACAATGCCCTTTGAGACCCCAAAACAGCTCTTGTTGCTTGAGCTTGACTAATCACATCATCTATCTGTGAAGCAGCACGAAAATGAATAATATTCCATAAAAGCTTATATGAAAATAAGTTTATGCAGAACCCATCGTGACTTACGGGTGTAAGCAAACATATCTGAGAGTTTAGTCATTTAACATGTCCTTCAAAAACGCTTCTGTTAGTATAGTGTATATCATAGTACCTATTCATATTGTCTAAATTCAATGTACTATCTATTTGCACTTCATTGTACTAACTTTTGTACTGCTATTATATTTTTTTAATCCCCCTAAATAAGATAAGAATACCAACAACCTGACTGGGCCTTAGATGGCAGTACAATTCTGTTATGGGAAGCTACAGTGTTTTCCAAGCTTGATCATATACATGTGAAAGATGACAACACTGAGAAGATAGCATTCAGAACTCATGATGACCACTGAATTTCTAGTGACGCTAATGTAACTGGCACACCTAATCCCGTAGCAAAAGCATATGAGGTAACAAGGGGAAAGAAAAGGGGAGATGGAAGTGGGACTGCTAGTCCATAAGGAAATATGAGGGTCTATATCTGGAAAAAATATAAAGATGAGTAAAAAGAGGGATTTCAATATAATAAAGTGACGGGCTAGTTAGAAAGGAGTATTTATAGGAAGAACTAGCGGGAAATGGGAAGGCAAAATTTGTGAAAGAACCTTGGGAGATAACTAGCCTCTCAAAAGCAAGAGACTGTGTTGTTTATCTAGATCTTCTTCTTTTCATGTGATTGAGAGTGTGTACGCAAACCTTCTGTTGTAAGCCTGTGTAACTCGTGTATGAGTCAGTGTTGAGGTGTGATGTCCCCTTGTGTAAGTGTTGTTGTAACTCCTGTACCATAAGCACCTAAGTTTTGGGATGTGTCTTAAATGTTTGGGTGTGTGTTTAGTAGTTGGGTCCTATCAGATGCCATTTGGATCATCAATTGCACCAGATACCAACCTTTGATGAATGATATATTTATAGATTGTATTTACATAAGTTTGTTTTGGCCCTTTTTGTTTAAATACTGATTTGTAGCAGTGATTGGGAGACTCATTTGGCCCTTTGAAGGGGGATCTTTCCATCTTACAACAAAATCATCTGGTTGTCAACAGTAAAAAAAATAGAAATTCATTCAGTCAGAGTACTATTGCATCACATAATTTCAAAGGATGAGTCAGCTGCTGATCCTGAGAAAAGTGCTAGCAAGAAGCCAAGGGGTTTCTTAGGTATAACAGGTTATTACCGGCATTTTGTAAAGGACTATGGGAAGATTGCTGAACCCCTCTCCCAACCATTGAAAAAGAATGCTTTCTCTTGGTCTGATGGAGCCACATAAGCTTTTGAACAGCTCAAAGCAGCAATGACGCCTTTTTGGTATTGGCTTCACCTGGTTTTGCTAAAACTTTTATTTTGGAGATAGATGAATCTGGTTCTGGATTGGGAGTTGTCCTGACGCAAAAGGGCATCTCATTGGAACATTTATTAGTCCAACTCTAGCATTAATTAGTCCAACTTTAGTATTAATTAACCTCCTTTCTTAGTATCTATCTTGTATACAAATGTGTGTTATCTATGTATTAAACAAGGTGAAATACAAAATGTTTCCCTTCACTACATGGTATCAGAGCATCTTGGCTCTTAACCAGGAAAATTTCTGTTGTTTTTCTTTGTTTGTTGTTTGAAAAAACTTAGGTCACCACTGTAGGTGATCTTTTTCAGTCACCACTAACACAAGAAACAAAAGGCTCCGATCGGCCTATTCCCAACATCTGGCAGCCGGAATCATCGAGCGTAGTCTCACGCGCCGTCCAAATATTTCTACACAATTTTCACATGCCGGTGCATGGAGGCACGTGCACAGTCCCCTCTCCACCGTTTTGTTTTTCCAACACTCGAAACATCTTTTCCGGCAAATCCCTTCTCTGGCATGCACAAGGAGTTTTTTATTAATCAACCTTCATTACTGATCCATTTGTTTCCGAGAACCCACCCTTCATTTTTTGTCACAGAGATATTTGTTTAGCCTCCATTGCTACTCTTATACTCCCTGTCAGCCTTCTGTGGTTTGTCCTATCAAAGATCAGTATCAGCCTTAGTTGCTGTATCTATATTTCTCCACAAATGAGACTTGATTGGACCTTAATTGTCCAGCTTTGTTAAATTTCTTGCTTACACTTGTAACCCATATCCTTCTACTGTCCAGACCTGATATTATAGTGTCAACATGGTTGGAGTAAATGTGACATCCAATTCTCAAAAAGCCTTTAATCAAGGACAAAAATACATAACTCAGCAGCCAAGCCAAGAAATCACACAAGGAGGATTTAACAGGGAGGAAATAGTAAAGCTCAAAGCTTTGTTGAAAGGCCTAGATGTGTCCACAGGTAATAAAACTACTTGTTCATTTGCCCATTCAAGTAAGCCTCTCAATTCCTATGGATTTCATGTCTCAGATAAGTTCGCTCAAGGTTCTTTGGTCATTAACTCATGAGCTACTGACCATATGACCTACTCTTCTGATTGCTTTAATACATATACTCCGTATCTTAGCAATAGAAAAATTTCAGTGGCTAATGGCTCCTTATATACTGTTGCGGACTATGAGATATCCAAATTAATCCTTCATTTATTCTTAAAAATGTTCTCCATGTTCCCAAGTTGTCCACCAATCTTATTTCCATACAAAAACTCACCAAAGACATCCATTGCAATGTGATTTTTCATCCTACTTGTTGTCTTTTTCAGGACCAGGTTTCAAGAAAGAGCATTGGGCTTGCTAAGGTAAAAGATGGGTTGTTCTACCTTGAAACAATAGAAAATCCTAGTAATATCAAGAACACATTATCTTCATCATTTCTTTCATAAACTTCTTCTCCTAAAGATAAGATTTGGCTTCATCATTACCGCCTTAGACACCCTTCTTTTGGAACTTTGAAAGCCATGTTTCCTTCTTTGTTTAAAGGCTTGAGTGTTGAAATTTTTCATTGTGACATCTGTGAATTTGCCAAACATAAATGTTCACACTTTCCAATCAATAACACTAAGAGTTCTACCCCTTTTTATTTAATTTAAAGTGACATATGGGGTCTTTCTACCATCCTTAACATCTCTATGGCTCAATGGTTTATATCTTTTATTAATAATTGCACTAGAGTCTCTTGAATCTTTCTCCAAAAAAGTAAATCAAATGTGAGTGATTTGTCCCCAACCTTTTACACCATGATCCAAAATCAGTTTAGTGTAAAAATTAAGAAGATTAAGACTGATAATGCAAGGCATTACTTTAACCAAACCTTGTCAACTTATTTCAAAAAGGAAGGGATTGTACATGAATCATCTTATGTCAACACCTCACAACAAAACGGAATGGCCGAAAGAGAAAATGGCCATCTTTTATCTACTTGCTCCAAATCAATGTACCAAAATCTTACTGGGGGGAAGTCATCCTTACAGCCGCCTACATTATAAAAAGATTACCATCGAGGGAGCTTGATAACAAATCTCCTATGGAAGTCCTCTATCAATTCTATCCTAACCTCAAAACTTCAAACAACCTTACACCAAGAATATTTGGTTGCATATTATTCGCTCACATTCACAATAGTGGAAAATTAGATCCAAGAGCCATCAAGTGCATTTTTGTAGGGTACTCTTCAACTCAAAAGGGCTACAAATGTTACCATTCTCCTACAAAACGATTCTGTCTCAGCTGATGTTACTTTTGCGAAAAATATTCCTTATTTTTCTAAGCCTTATCTTCAGGGGGAGATCTTAATAGAAGATAAAGACAATGATCCATTTTATGATCCATTTGACTTACCCTCTTCCACTTCCCAACTTAAGGTACCTATGCCCAACACTGAATCCATTCCACACGAAAACTCTGACTCCATATCCCTGGATCATCTAAATCCTAAACCTAAAACAAGCTCATTAGACCCTATTCCAAGTATTGAACCTATTTCTAGAGATACAATTCTTGATTCTACAAGGTATTTGTAGGCATACTCAAGGAGGAACACTCCAACTCTTGAATCAATGCAAGATCGTGGCTCTAATTTGGACCCTGGAATTAAGGTAACAACAAGCTCTGAATCTAATTATTTGGATGAATCAAACAATGATGACCATGATATTACAATTACCCTTAGAAAAGAACTAGGAAATGTACTAAGCGACCATTGTATCCACATTCTCATTTTGTGTCATTTGAAAAATGCTCGCCATCATATAAAAATTTTCTTGTTAGCCTAAACGCTATTACCATTCCCACTACTCTATCTAAGGCATTATCTAAGGAAGAACTATGAAGGTTGAGATGGAAGCATTAGAGAAGAACAAGCCATAAGAGTCAGTTGAATTACCTAAAGGGAAAAGACTAGTGGGATGTAAATGGGTCTTCTCAGTCAAGTATAAAGCTGATGGATCTTTGGAGAGGTATAAAACACCATTAGTTGCTAAAGGATACACTCAAACTTATGGAGTAGATTATAAAGAAACCTTTGCCCTAGTTGCCAAAATGAATACGGTTAGAATCTTGTTATCACTAGCAACCAATTACAATTGGACACTTCAGCAATATGATGTGAAGAATGTCTTTCCATAGAGACCTAAACAAGGAAATCTATATGAGCATTCCACCAGGATTTAGGGATAGCACAAAAGTAAACAAAGTGTGTAAATTGAATAAAGCTTTATACGGATTAAAACAATCTTTGAGAGTTTGGTTTGGGAGACGTACAAAAGTGATGTTAACCTCAGGATATAAACAATGCTAAGGAGATCACACTCTATCTATTAAACACACAAACTCAGGGGACAGCATTGTTGGTATATGTTGATGATATTGTTGTAACAGGGAATTATAAAACAGAAAGGGAAAGAGAATTTGAGATTAAAAGCTAGAAAAACTAAAATATTTCCTAGGAATTGAAGTAGCATACTCAAAGCAGGGTATCTTTATCTTATAACAAAAGTATGTGAATGATTTGTTAAGAGAAACAAGAAAGACAGCAAGTAAACCTGCAAACACTCCAATAGAGCCTAATCACAAATTGGGAGAGGCTAACGGAGATACTACTGTGGACAAAGAAATGTATCAAAAATTGGTTGGAAAGCCCATCTATCTTTCATGAACAGGACCTGACATACCATATGCAGTTAGTGTGATCAGTCAATTCATGCACAACCCAAAGCAAGTACATTTGCAAGATGCCTACCAAGTATTACATTACCTAAAGGGTAATCTTGTACGTGGAATCTTATTTAAAATGAACACAAGGATGGAGCTAGAAGCATGCAGAGATGTTGATTACGCAGGCTCACTAGTTGATAGAAGATCCACTACAGGCTATTGCACCTTCCTTGGCGGTAATCTTATATCTTAGAGAAGTAAAAAGCAAAATGTTGTGGTTAGATCTAGTGTTGAAGCAAAGTTTAGAGCTATGGCACAAGAAATTTGTGAGTTGCTATGGTTAAAGATTTTTTTGGAAGACTTGAAGATCAAGTGGAATGGGCCAATGAAGCTATACTGTGATAACAAATCAGCAATAAGCATAACTCATAATCCAATACAACATGACCGAACAAAGCATGTTGAAATTGATAGGCACTACATAAAAGAAAAACTGGATAGTGGTTTTATTTGTACCCCTTATGTATCACCAAGAGGCCAGCTAGCAAATATATGCACCAAAGGGCTCAACAGTGCAACATTTCAAACTATTATATTCAAGCTGGGAATATAGAATATTTATTCCCCAACTTGAGGGAAAGTGTTGGAACATTTATTAGTCCAACTCTAGCATTAATTACTCCAACTTTAGTATTAATTAGCCTTCTTTCTTAGTGTCTATCTTGTATATAAATATGTGTGTTATTTGAGTATTGAACAAGGTGAAACACAAGTTGTTTCCCTTCACTACACATCCTATAGCCTATATTAGTCAAGCTTTGTCACCTAGAAACAGAGGCAAATCAGTTTGAGTGGAAATTGATGGCTATACTTATGATTGAAAAATGGAGGCATTACCTTATAGGAAGACATCTTATTATAAGAACTTATCAAAAGAGCTTGCGAATTTTGATGGAACAAAAAGTTTTTAGAGAGGATCAACACAAGTTGTAATGAAGTTTCACGGATTTGACTTTGAAATTCAGAATCAACTAAAATGTAAGAATAAGGCCATGAATGCTCTCTCTAGAAAATTTGGTGAAGAAGTTGAAATAGACACACTTTCAAAATTCCCAGTATTGAGGATTGACACCTTAGAACAAGAAGTGGGGAAGGATGCTAAGCTGTCCTCAATCATACAAGATCTACTACTTGACCCATCCAGCCATCCAGGGCTACAATTTACTTCTTGAGATCACTGTACAAAGGTAAACTTGATTTACCTAAATCATCCTCTTTCATTCCCAATTTTTTATTAGAATTTCGTACATCTTGTGGTGGTCACTCTGGGTTTTCCAGAATTTGATTGCTAATATGCTGTTTTGGGAAGGATTAAAAGCTGATATCCAGAAATATGTGGTATCTTGTGAGGTTTGTGAACACAAGTAGTACCTAGATATTAGTCCAGTGGGTTTATTACAATCTATTCCTATCCCTAACCAAGTTTGGGAAGATATCTCCGTGGATTTCATCCATGGGTTGCCAAAAAGCTCAATGATTGGATAGTATCTCAATTGTAGTGGACAAGTTATCCAAACATTGCTTTTTTCTTCCTCTTAAACATAAGGAACAGCTAAAGAGGTTACTCAATAACTTGTGAAAGAAGTTCTTCATTTGCATAATTGGTTACGTGAATTCTATAGTGATGGGGACAAGCTCTTTATTTGTAACTTTTATACTGAACTATTCAAACTCTCAAGATCTACTCTTTAACTTAGTTTGGCATATCATGTGCAAATGGCCAAACCAAAGTTGTCAACTAAAGCTTGAAAACTTCTCTACAGCGATTTACTAGTGCTAAGCCTAAACAACGGCCATAATTGTTAATACTTCTTATCACATCTCAGAGAGCATGAATATTTCAAAGCTTTGTATGGGAGGGACCTGTTCATGCTGTTAACATTTGTGGACGAACCCTCTAAGGTGGCTGAAGTTAAGCAGCAAATCTTGGACAGAAATGCTATCTTGGAGGAACTCTAGGAGAATCAAGTGAAAATCATAACCAAAATAATGTATTTGCCGATTTAGGGAGGAAGGAAGTACAATTTTCAGTGGCATATTAGGTTTTCCAGAATTTACAGCCTTACAGATTTCATTTGTTGGTCATACAACCAAATGAAATGCTTCACCCATGATTCTATAGACCCTTATCAAATATTCAAAACGATTGAAGAAGAAGCTTACTGGCCAGAGCTGCCTCCAACAGCCCAGATTCACCTGGTTTTTCATTTCTCACAGCTTACGAAAGTGATTGGTGATGGTGAGGTAACCTGAGATGGCGCAAGAAGTAGGAAACCAGACCAATGAAACACTGAAATGGCAGGATCTACCTCAGTTTGAGGGCATCTAGGAGTCCTTTGATAATATCAACACTCAGTTTGTGTCCTTTCACTTTGAGCCAAGGTCATCTTGTGGAATGGGGGGTGAGTCTACCTCCTATTTGAAAAGCATATCACAGAAGGGGTAAGAAGGGAATAAGATGGTTGTATCTGAGGGAGTGAGAGAAAGTGGAGATTATGTTGCTGAATCTGCAAGGGACAGTTGTCATAAGGAGAGGTAATTAGTAACCAGATGGTTAGAGCATGAATAATGGGGTTGCTCGTCTGAGTGGAGGGCAGGGAAGGTTTTAGAGGAGTCCAGCAGACTTGAATTGACAGGTCTGAGTTCCATTATTCTTGTTTCCTACTTTTTATAGTTTCATTTTGTGTATTTCTGGTTCTATGTTACCTGTTTCTGGGTGTTTTGCTGCAGTATTTCTGGTTTCCTATCAAAATTATACACCATTGCTAGAGATTATACACTTACAAATCCTATACACCACAGCAATTCAGCATTATTCAATCAAGTTGAGTTTTGGGGTCTGCTACAAGAACAGCTTTCCTCAACCATTAATTTACATCATGTGAAACTGAGGCACTAAAATTTGACCTTGAATAGGTTTGCATTATAATCCAATTCCAATGTAATGTGCAAAGTTTGCAGCATTCAACTAAGACAATAAATTTGACTGGGAAAATAAGGTTGGATTAAAGAAGAATATGTGTAACGCCAGAGTACATTATCATCGTCATCTAGGAGTGGGTGCGGGGCAAGTGTGGCAAGATTAGTTTGCAGGGTTTGAAGGTAAGAAAATGTTTTTTTAAAAAAATTGTCCTCAACCAAGGATTGTGTACATGTGACTGATTTACATTTCTGTCACCCTTTTTTTTTTTCAACAATACTCATAATGTGAAAAAGAAAAGTGCCAATAAAATAAGTTGCAGCATCAACACAATTATAGGAGGAAAGAACATAAGTTTATGGAACAATGATCAACATGAATGAAGCAAAATCTGATGCCCTTGAAGGAACTACTCACTTTATTCAATTAACCTTGCATCCAAACAGATTTAGTCAAGTCCCTCTATCAAGGGCAATTCACTGACAGCTCAAAAGCCAATAAGCATCTTCTTTTCACTTTAAACATTTACCTTCACTCAAATTTAAAACACAATGAGAAGAATGGGTACTCTCAGCATATTTAGAACGTTAAATGTACTTAGTTTTCCTACTTTCCATCATTCCAGCATCCTGCTTCAGAGTAATGATATCTTTTGCTTTACATTCTATACATCAATTAATACGAACCAGCAAATACAACAACCGTTTCTTGCTTTATACAGTAAACAAGATTCATGTATCTATAGAATCAAGGTGATATTTAATAATAGAACATATACTTACATGGGATATACTTCCGTGGATTGCAGCTCTCTCCCGTAATAACTGCATCCTTGGTGACATACTTCCTGATGCCTGCCAGAAGATGGAAAATCAGACACAGATATGAAAGTAACTAAATAATTAAATTCAGATCATGCCCATTGCTCACCTTAAATTCACTAATGTCATCCCTGACTGAGCTCAAAAGCTCAGCATGTTCCCTCATTGAGTTTATGTTCCCCTTAATTCGCCTAAATTCCTGAAACGAATATCAACATTCAACGCAGAAAACACGTTTAAAGTCAACTCAAAAAATGTGAAATATGAGATAAACCTACAACATTCAACATATGCATGTCTGGTAGGAGAAAAATAAAATAGAATACAATGAAAAAAAGTAACATTTTCATCTCGTCATCAGCATATTACTGTTCTTATCAATGAGATAAGAGTATTTAAAATACAGTACCAAGAAATTTGTATTTACTTTTGGGGAAAATATAAGTTCAGAATGAGCTTGTGGAGAGTTGTAAATACAGTAGTCTGGTGTATTTGCAAGGAATAGAATGCCAGAATGTTAAGAGGTCACTCTTTTCCAGTTCATAACACTAAAATTATATGTTATCCCCTATTTAGTTCTTTTCAAGTTCATTTTTATTCCATATTTGTTCTTTCCTGTCCACTTGCGCTGATGCTACCAAGATAGCATGAATGATATCAAATGAAAAGCTATAAGAGGCACCAGCCATTAGATTAAACACTTTGCCAAAAAAATACAGGCTTGACATGACAAAATATGGGGCAAGACACAGAATACAGGACATTTCACTGGAACTTTAAAATAGTACTGGTAACTACTGACAAGCAACATTTCATTGATGAGAGAGAGAGAGAATGAGAACTATCCAGCAGTGAGAGCTTCAGTGTTCATGTGCCCCAAACAATGAAGTCAGAGCTAGATAAATATTAAAAGGAGCATTTCATTAGCAGATACAAACTTTGCTTGACCATTGGGGCTTGATAGGCCCAATTCTATTTAAAAAAGAAAAGGCTTACAATTCAAATCCAGATTGGAAGATAACGGCTCATATGCCAATATCCACATAAACATATAATCTCACAATCATAATCAAGTCCCAGTATCACTAATAAGAGCCAGAAATATGTACAAATTCCTAGCAATCTGCAAATACTGCCAAGCAAGACTTATGCAACTTTAATCCACCTAACATAATTAACAAATAACATAGAAGTAATATGTAAATAAAATGGACCACATGGACTTCTGCAACAACTAACATATTAAATTCCCTGTGCATTTAAATGCCAGGGAATCATTCCTTATATTAATTGAAAGTTGAAAATATATCATACAACATAAAATAGTGACACAAATCCTACCTGGGTTAACTCATGAAGAATGTCTCTGTGTCTGGCTAGCTTTTGAGTTACAGAAGTAGCTGGTGCAGCAGATGCAGCACATCTACTCATCGAATCATTTATGTCCAATAGTTTCTCAAGCAAGGATTGGATTTCCATTTCCATAGACTTCCACGACCTGCTGGACCCAAGAGGTGGTGACCCACTTTCCATGTAACCTGATAGAAAAAGTTACACTGTTGTAACTGTATAGGGCAGTGGCAGAACTAGAAAAGTAATCGTCATGATCCAAGTGCCACAAGACAGTTGTAATAGTCCTTAACAACATGATGGAAACTTTTCAATCATTAATAAATGAAAAATAAGTACTGATTACGGACTATATGTAATAACTACCCAACTAAAAGCAATAAAATATAACAAATAAAAAGTAAAACCTTAGGTTACTACTGTCTTCTGTAAGTATATACACAGCTAACAATTCCTAGCAGCTATATAAGCAGCAAACTTGTAAGACCTCAACCTTAGCTGGAATTTGGCTTGGAATAATTGTTTCTAGTTCTAGAAGAACTAGCTTATCGCAGCTCCATGGAGGAAGAAAGCAATACAAACAACCAAAAGCCATAATAAAGAGAAGGTAAAAAAAAAAGGTATAGGAACTGATTAACAAGGGAAAATAGCATCAAGAGGCAGTATAAGTGATAGGGGAAGAGACATCTGAAACATAAAGAACATAAGAGTAAACGACCACTCATGTCTGTGTACTGTAACTTGTAAAGTGGCTGTTGTGATGTGACACAGATCAAATGAAAATGTACCAAAAGATGATGAAGAATTATCCAACTGCTGTATAGCTTATAATTTCTAAAGCTAGAGGAAAAGGAAATGTAACCCCCAGGCCTCACCCAGCGCATAGTGGGTGTAAACTGAAAAGTATTCCTAATGTCCTTTTCACGGATTTTCTTCTTAAGTAAGAAAAATCCCTTTTCAACCTTCTCCGGAAGAAAATTGCCACATACTTCTCTCTGACTGTTCTTCTCAGATCCTGTTACGTCATTAAATATACCTTTTTCAACTTATAAACTGGACTCACACCAAATTACAGAAACTTATCTTCAGTTTATTTCTCCTAGAACTTATTTCTATCCATACTTCGCATTTCAAGTTGTCATGGCAGCGAAAATTATCTTTGAGCTCCAGTTGAAATGAATCAAGAGAGAATGATGAATATACTGTCCCTGATCAAAATTGGGGTTACTTTACTTGAATTGGGCCTACCCACTTCTCCACAATGCAGACAGTTTTTAATCGCAATTCTCCTAGACATTCAAGAAACAAATCGCAATTCGGGAAATCCAACACAAACCCAGCATACTGTATTCCTATGGTCAACATTCATCAATATGTGAAGCAGCAAAGCGAGAGCGAAAGAATTCAGCAAGCAATATCATGAAGATAACAAACCTCCTTGGGTGAATCTAGCGCCTAGCTTGGCATAGGAAGACAGCTTGACGTCAAGATCACCCTCGATTTTCCGCGCTTCCTTTCTCAGTTCCTCCCAACCCGATTCCTGCAACTCCATGATCGGATCCGCCATTCGGATCTCCTCGTAAACCAAATTCGGATCCTCCTCCTCCTCCTGCTTCCGTTCGCTTCTGATCACTCGTCGTCGATTCGGTTATTACAGTTAAACTTCTGGCTCACTTGCGTCACTGCGTCCATTCAAATTCAACCCTTCGCTCTGGCTTCGCTTGCTCCCTCTCACTATTTACAAACAGTCACAGAAGATGGGGAGGGGAGAAGGACCATCTGCAGGCAGCCCACCGTGACGAACCCTGCAACCGCATCTCTTTTGATCTAGATGTGGCTGATTGCTTCAACTTGGGATGATGAATGCCCGGACCCACATTCCTAGAGCAACAGTGACGCGATTGGGACTAGGTATTTATACGTGGGCCCACACTTCGATATAATTATTTAAATATTTCTATCATATTTTTTGAATAAAAATAATATATATATATATATATATAAATATTTGAATGAGTTTTTGTTTGTATTAAATTTTGAATTAAATTATAATTATTTCACAAAATATAATATATATATATATATATATTACAGATAATTATAATAATTTCAAATTCAATTATATATTATTATTAATTAATCAAATATATAAATAATTGTATATAATAATGTGTAATTTAATTTAAAAATAATATACTTATTTACAATAATTATACATATGTTATGATGTCAGGTAAATAATTATTTCATTTTAATTGAAGAATAACATAATAAAAATATAATCAACTGTATATAAATTTTTTAATTTCAATTTAATTTGTAATTCTTTTCATTTAATCTTGCAATAAATTTCTCAAACTATTTTTGTAAATTTTAATGATTAAATTTAAAAGTTAGATTCAAAATTTTAAGAGGATCTCAAAATTTTAAGAGGATAAAAGTAGTTGATATACAAATTATGAAAGGATTAGATTGTTAGAAGACCAAATCAAGAAGCTTGTTGGTTTTCAAGGACAAAAACAATAATTTATCCGAAATATTTGATTAAGGTTTGTTTTTATCAAATTTTAAATTAAATTATACATTATTACTAGTTTATCAAATATATAAGCAATTGTATATAATATTTATAATTTAATTTTAAAATAATATAAATATCTATGTAAATTATATACTCATTATAATATAATTGGACAATCAAACATTTGTTTTATTTTAATTGAAGAACAACATATATATATATATATATATATATATATAGCAACTATATATAAATTTTTTTAAATTTCAATTTTGTTATATAATTCTCAAGCTAATTTTGTGAACGTAAAAGATTAAATTTAAAAGTTAGACTCAAATAAAAGTAGTTGATATACAAATTACGATACAATTAAATGTTGGAATAAATTTAGATTTTGTGGATTAGTATTAATCTAATCATTTGAATAATTTTATGTAATTATTAATTAAATAGTCAATATTAAACTAAATTACAATTGGATCATATCCTTGTTGACACTTTGGATAATCTGTAGTGGGTTAGATTAACTACAAATCCATTTGGATAGAGACCCAAACTTGCAACATACTGTTGATTAGTGATTATCCCATCAAATCATTGACAAATAACTAATGGAGAGAGATTAATCTTGTTTACTAAGAAGCTAATATTTTATTAAATAAAACTCATTTTATTATTACTTAAAAATTACTATAAAAGGAAAGGCCCATATAACAATTGACATTAAAGTGGCAACCTTCCTATTTGTTAAGTGTGGCTCTCTTGCTCTAGAACTCTCTCTTTTGCTCTCTTATTTTCAATACAATTGGGTTTATAATTTGCTTGTTTTAACTAATTTATTGTGTTATAACCGATGTGTCATTAACTTCAAGTTAGTGTTTGTTAATATGCAATGAGATTAATCTTGTATAATGTAATTTTAGCATTAAATTGTTAAAAGACCATATCAAGAAATTTGTTGGGTTTGAAGGACAAAAACAATAATTTATCCTAAATAATTTTAAATTTATTCACATATAAATAATTTTTAAAAGAGCTTTTACACACATAATTTAATTAAAGAAATTACTAAAAATATCTAAAGAGTTAAGTATGATTTTTTTTATTGATTAAAAATATAAGGTGTTGGAAATTTGATTTTTTCTGTTGCCACAGAAATTTGGGTAAATGATTACAAGTTAGATCCTTCTTGTGATTAAAACCAAAAAAAAAAAAAAAATTTAAATTTTAATGAAGTTTATATAAAATAACGAGAAAAAGTAATTTTATTTGTTTATTTTTGGTGTTAAGATGAGTTTGGTATTTCAAAGATAAAACCTAATAAAATATCCCTTCAAAGATAAAACTCCCAAATTTATTTGCTTCTCTCATATATAAAATACTATTTTTATATTTTTCATCTTTAGATAATTGAAAGTATGGATATTTGCTTCTCCCAAATTTATTCTTATATTTTTATATTTCGAACATGAGACCAAAAGTAAGGATTTCCCATGACTAAGATTAAATATTGAAGCATTAACTATAGGATGAATGTTTATGATTTGTTCATGGAAACCGAAAGTTAATAATTGAAAAATTACTCTACTACAAACTTATAATTGCACATTATTGTTGAGTCATATAAATTGCACATTTCATTTTGAAAGGTTATCTAAGCATTAATTTGCTAACATTAAATTTATGTCAATCTCAATTAAATTCTTAATTTAGTTAAACTAAACTATTAGAAATTATTTTGGCAAATAAAAATATTAGAAATATTTATTATCTAATTATTTTAAGGTCTAAATTAAAGAAAATTTAGTATTTAGAAAAGTGGAATGATAATTTTAGTTCCTTGTTAAAGATTAAAATAAAAAATAATTATAATTTAGTAATACATACTTCAGTATGGTTTGTCCACAAAAAAAATAATATAATATTTCAACTGAATTTTTTTGGTTAAATTCTGTTTGTTTCCTTTTTTGAAGTCCTTGTAAATATAGTATGTTCTCTAAATTATAAGTCTATTTACTATTTATTTTATACGCGCATACTTGGGATCAAAACTTTTAAGAGCCGTTTAGCACATTATATAAATAGTTTTGTTTTTATTTATGATGTAAATGGCCATTTAGTTCATATGCACATGCTGACATTTTGAACAGGACCTCAAAATTGTGCAATGCATAGGATTTGAGAAAAATGATAAAATTATATTTTTTTTAAATTGTGCAACAGTGACACGATTGGGACTAGATATTTATACGTGGGCCCACACTTCGATATAATTATTTAAATATTTTTATAATATTTTTATAATAAAAAATAATATATAATTATTTGAATGAGTTCTTGTTTTTATTAAATTTTAATTTGAATTATAAATTATTTTACGAAATATAATATATAAATATTGCAAACAGCTATATTATTTTAAAATTAAATTATATATTATTATTATTAATTAATTAAATATATAAGCAACTTTATATAATCATTTATAATTTAATTTAAAAGTAATATAGTTATATACAATAAATATACACATGTTATAATATAATTAAATAATCAAATACTTGTCCTATTTTAATTGAAAAATAATATAGTAAACTGTATATAAATCATTTTAATTTCAATTTGATATGTAATTCCTTTCATTTAATCTTGGAATAAATTTCTCAAACTATTTTTGTCAATTTTAAAAATTAAATTTAAAAGTTAGACTCAAAATTTTAACAGGATAAAAGTAGTTAATATACAAGTCATGAAAGCATTATGTCGTTAGAAGACTAAATCAAGAAGTCTGTTGGTTCTCAAAGACAAAAACGATCATTTATTCTAAATATTTTGAAACTTAATCATACATAAATAATTTTTAGAAGAGCTTTTAAACATACAAGTTAATTAAAGAAATTATTTGAAATTTCTAAAGAGTAAAATAAAAAATTATTTTTATTAATCGAAAATATAAGGTTTTGGAATTTTGAATTTTTTTGTTGAATTTCTTTAAAAAATAAAAAATTTAAATTTTTATGAATTTTACATAAAATAATATGAAAATATATAGTTTTGGCCTCAAACTTTGGGCCTTGAGTTTGATCTGTCATCGATAGAAAATAATAAAACCATCCCTCAAAAATAAAACTCTTAAAAAAATAATGATTTTTCAAAGGAATCAAATTTATTTATTCTTCTCATATTTGAAGACCATTTTTATAATTTTCATCTTTAGATAAATAAACTAATCATAATACTAAAAATGAGGGATTAAAATAATATTTTTTTTAAAAAAATAATATTAAAATTTCTTCCACGACTAACCTTAAATATTGGAGCATTAATTATAGAATGAATGCTTATGATTTGTTCATGGAAACTGAAAGTTAATGATTGAAAAATTACTCAACTACAAACTTATAATTGTACATTATTATTGAGTCATATAAATTCCACATCTGATTTTTGAAAGGTTATCTAAGCATTAATTTGCTAACACTAAATTTATGTCATTCTCAATTAAATTCTTAATTTAGTTAAACTCAACTATTAGAAATTCTTTTGATTAAAAAAAACTATGAGAAATATTTTATGATCTAAATATTTAAAGGGATTAATTAAAACATAAATTAATATTTGGAAAAATGGAATGATAAAAAGTATATTAAATAGTAACATATTATAATTTTATTTTATAAATTTTTTTAATATAAATTATTTGGTGCAACTGTAAAAATAGTTATATTAGAATATTTACTGCATACCACATTAAACAAAAAAATGGCAAATGATAATAACATATTAAAATAAAGTGACTATATGATAATTTAAGATAATTTATCGTATTTGTATTTTAACTCTAATATTTTATAAATTTTGTTAATGCACATAAAGTTCCTTTTGAATTTTTTTCAAGTACCTCCTATATTTTTTTAATTTCTCAATAATCTCCTTAAAATCAATTTATAAATTGAAAATGAGGATATAATTAGAGATTTGAAAAATAAAAGTTGTACAAATGATAGTTAGAAAATTTATAAATTAATATTTTCGTAAGGATTAGTAAGAAATACAAAGTAGGAGTAAACTGAAATTTTTTTTAAAAAAATTAGGTTCATAAATAAAATCTAAAAAATATTAGAGATTAAAATATAAATATACAATAAACTATTTTAAGTTATTATATAGGCAATATATTTTGGGAAGTCATTGATACGTGTTTATTTCTTTACGTGACAAATAATAATTGCCAGTACCATACTTCTTACCGCTGCTTCAAATAATTCAGCATTTTTTAAAGGATACAACCCAAAAAATAAAATGTAAACATGTCACTGAAAAAGTAGCTGATCTTCCAAAATAATTTTGAAAATTTCGGAATGAACCATTTCATTTTTTTATTTTTTATTTTTTAATTAATTATAGAGAACTCATAAAAAGCTATTCAAAATTCTTTTTCAAACACAAAACTAAGAAGTCCCCCAAAATTAGTAGATCTCCTCGTGATATTTTTTTGAATTTTTTTTTTTTGGTATATTGATAAGAAGCCTAGATTGGGTTTCAATTTTATAATGCTCACTCACAATTACCACCTGCAATTCTTATCCTTAATAAAATTTTCAAAGAATTACTCTTTTTCCGTATATTATATTTTTAATATTTAAAACATCGTATCTGACTCAAAATGTATAAATCACATCACTATAATGATTTTACTCATATCTAACTTTAACCTTGTAAAATTATTGTAATATTTTATTCTTATAGTTGAAAATCTATTTTACTCTCGTCTCATTTATTCATACTATTCCTGTTTCTCTTTCTCTTGTTCTTTGATCGTTATAATATGAATTTTAAGTTTTTATATCATTAATGATTTTATTAAATCATATTCATTTAATGAATCAAAATGTATAAAACACATAATGTAATAATAAAGATTCTATTTTGGATCGAATCACTAGCCATATAATAGATCTATTATACGGTTAGTATAAATATAAATTTTTTTTTAATTTTTAATTGTTAAATTTTTTTTTCTCACCTACCGCTCTGCGGTAGATTCGCTTTTGTTTTCACATTTACTCACGGTCAAGAATCAAACAAGTAATATACCATTTGTTTATGCATCTTGGCCTTTTTTGAATTTTCGTTCTTACATTCTTTCTTTTATAAGCTATAGAATACAAAGAAAAATATATTATTTTTATATTTTGTGACAATTTGATTTCTATAAATTAATTATGATAATTTACTCTTTTATAAATTTAAATTTGTATAAAATTAATCCCTCATAAATTTAAATTTATACAAAATCAATTCATTTATTTATATTACTAAAGGATTAATTTTATATAAAATAATTTTTTTTAAATTAAATTATCAATTATTTATAAAAGATTAAATTATCACAAAATATAAAAATAAAGAATCAATTCAATACTTCTGTTGAATACAATTGAAACTAAAAAGCACATAGTGGGTTTTCTTTTTATTACATGAAAAGGAGGAAAATGATAAATGAACGAAGATTCACTAATTAATTAACACCTAACGGCACAAACATGTGGATTATCACATGCTGCCCCTCCTGAAGTACAAGTTTTTCATTTCTAGTTTCGCAGATAAGGGAAGCCATCTTTCCTCCCGTGTCACCATCTCCAAATAAAATAAAAAAAATTAATAATTTGTTAGTATAGCCATAGGGGTGTTAGGTAAGGTCTTGTTTTTTATCAACTCAAGGCCTAGTATGGCTTTGGCATTGGGGCAAATTTTTTGGTTCTATGCTGACTCGATTCATGATCAAGCAAGGCCATACATGGGCCTTGGGAATAGATGTTATGCATAAGACCTTGTCTCTTGACCTTATTTGTTTAAAATCATACTCGTTCGATAAGGTTGAGTTGGTTCTGGTCATTAATACCCTTAATGTGAAAAAATTTCTAAAAGGAGTTGAATTTGGAGTTTAAAAATAAATCTTGAGCTTTCAATTTTTTTTTTTTTCTTTTTGAGTTCAGGAACCTTAGATATTAATTAACAGATTCACTAATTAAAATCTTAATTTTGGAGACATAAGAATTTCTTATAAGCTTGGTTCTTATAAGCTTTATTTTGTAGTTTTTTTGGTTGCACTAATAACTTAAATTATTAAATTTTCATTTAACGATATAAAATTTTTTGATTGAAAACTGTTGAAATTTTATCAAATGATTTAACTTTTTATTGTAAAAAAAAAAAAAGCTACAAAATTCTACTTTAGTAGATGTAATTTTCTAATTAGTCCTAAAAATGACAAGTTCTTGACAGAATATTCTTGCAAGTGAAAAACAATCCCACTTGGAATCTTGATTAGTAATAATTTTCTTTCTCATATTCATATTTAAAAAATCTTGGTTGTCGAAAATAAGGACTACCCTGGCTTCAAATTCACAAATATGCCTCCTGAAATTAATTCAAGTTCCAGAAAACAATTCCCCAAAGTCGCTTTTCTTAAATTAGGAATCTCAAGTCCCTACTTCACAGATCTGCCTCTTTAAACTGATTTAACATCTTGAAAGCAAAATTTCACTTATGAAATCAAAATTACTAAGAACCTTGATAAAAGAAGCAACATTTTCTTCAGGTTTCTAGTTTAATCAAGACGAGTTCCAAAGTTAAAAGACCAAAGAAAATGAGTAACCAATGTAGTTGTATTAAATGTAAATCCGTACTGGTCATGATTTCTTAGATTTAGAAATTTTAGTATTTATCGGAATTATAAATGGATTTAAAATTTGATTTTAACGGAAGTAAAAATTTTTGGATCAAACATTTAAATTAAAGAAATTAAATTTTTACAATTCAAAAGAATAAATTTTTATAAATTAAAGAATTAAATAAAAATATAAAATAAAATTATATATAAAAGTTAAAAATTTAAAAATCTAACATGGTGACCCCATTAGTCCTCCTTGTACTATATGGATGTTTAGATTAGATGAATAATATAAGACTAGAAATTTACCTCAAATGTATTTCACACTTAAATGCTAGGAAAAAGAAAGTAATTACAATGCTGGGGAGGCAAATCGAAATCGAAGTGGGTTATATATCAACCATATTAGGCCATACTAAAAGAAAATTATTTTGACTGGTTGAGTTTAGCAATTGAATTATTCCGAGTTTTAATGCCTTGCCTAATCATATTATAATTTTTAATAACTTATTTTATTTTGGATTAAAAAAATTATTTTATTTTATTTAAGATAAATTTTATTTATTATAAATTTTTAGAACATTAATTCTTTCCAAAATGTTATGTTTCATTTTTTTTGATAAAAATCTTATTTTGATCCTCATATAGGATATTTTTTAATTTAGTCCCTCATAAAAAATTTTTTCCAATTTGGTCTCTCATAGTTAATATACTTTCAATTTGATTGCTCAAATATTTATTTTCTTAATTTAGTTTTCACATATGGACATTTATCCATTTAATCCCTTACAAACAAAATTGTTATCATTAATATTCTTGAAAAATATATTAATTTTAAGAATATGAAGGATATTATTGATAATAATTTTATATGCGAAGGACTAAAATGATAAGACAATTCTATTAGGAACTAAGTTAGAAAAGAAATTAATTGAAAAATACCCCATATATTAGGGACCAAAATGAAATTTATCTCAATTTATTTTTATTTCAAATTTTAATTTTTTACATTATGTATTAAATGCATATTAATATATTATTATTAATAGTATAAATGTGTATATATAGATGCCAAACAGCATCACATTTTTTTTCTTTGAACCATTTCATTTTGATAAGTATAATCTTTTAAAATAAAAGATTTTTTTGGTCAATTAATTATTTTTATCTTATCTAATGTTATATATCATGTCACCGTATATAAAATAGTACTATATTATACTATACAATATCATATATAACGCTACAGAAAATACGCTAGGCTAGAATTGTACGTTTCACATTTGATGCTTTGGACTCTAATTGAACAGGTGCGCTTGAGCTAGGCAATAAGCTGGGTAGGATTTAATTTTACTTGTGTCTTATTTTAATATAGCTGGGATTAATTAAATTACCCATTGATTTTTTTTATTTTTGTTTTACTTCATCTGATTTAGAAAATTGGGTCTGAACTTGTGCCTTTGTTTGGACCTCAGTTGCTATTTTTAATTGGAACTTCGATCTTTCTTTTCTTATTGTATATTTATATTTTTTTTTACTGATTGATTAATTTATATTATATTATATTTATTGCAATTTTAAAAAATTGTGATTATTGTTTATTATTTGTCATTTTTTATTTAAAATAAGTTGGGCTCATAAATCATGTAATTTTTACTTTATTATATTATTATTAGGCTTTTATATATTTCATTACTTATCATCTTTTTAAATTTAAATTGGGCAAAATATGATATTTACCATTATTCCTCATTACTGGTTTCTTAGATAACAAGAGTGAAAATGTAATTTTTTTAATATTTTGTCTAAGGAACAAATAAAAATAAGAAAAACATGTATTTTGTCTTACACAATTAGACTGAATTGAGGTCTGGATTCAATATAATAGCTGAAAATGTAAAATGTAAAGATGAAAGGCAAAAAATGAATCTCTTTACTTCTTTCTTGAGTGAGTAAGCAAAAAAAATTATTTTTATTGATTTAGGAATAAGTAAATAAGATATATGTGAACTTATGAAGACAGAACAATAAATGTTCCCAGTGAAAAGAAATTGTCGCAAGTACGTATATAGGATTATTTGGAAATGCCTGAACTTTGACAAGAAAATTTTTTTTTCTTTTATTTGGTTTTTTCACTTTTTGTTTTGCTTGTTTTATTTGTGTTTGTTTCTTCTTTGGTCAATTTTTCTTTTCAAAGAAAAATGTCCAAAGAAATTGCAGTGTTTAATTTCTGCCCAATCATGTATTCCATCTAGAGGAAAAGAAAATGCAATGATTAAAGATTTGATTGAATACAACTTTAATCATGCCAATTTATGTATATAATGAGATTGAAAATGATCTTTCGGGTTAGTTGGACAAAGTACAATATATATAGAAATTTTTTAGAGTTTCTAATGTTATCTTTTATACGCTTTCCTATATTCTTAAGCAAATCTTTCACGAATAAATTTGTCGTAAGATCATTTTAGGTGGACTTGACAAATGAATGCCTATGGGTCACAAATTAGATCTAATTGGTTTAATGGCCCATACATTGCACAAATTTTAGAAAAAAAAAATTAGTCTATTTTACTTTATACTAATACATTTTAATTTTCATGTTCACTTATAAAATTTTTTATGTTTTAAAAAATAATTCATTAATTTTTTTATTCACTTTAAAGAATTTTTAAACTTTGTAAAATAATTTATTAATTTTTTTGTTCATTATAAAAAATTCGCAGACTCTGAAAAATTCACGATTTAAGAAATGATTAATTAATTTATTAATTAACTACTTCATTATTTTTTTGCTAACTTCAACAAATTTACGTATTTCAAAGAATTTTTAATACATATATGAAAAAAAATAAAAAATTATTATATGAGAAGTTAATAGTTTAATTAAAGGCTTCTTATCAATTAAATGTAACTCCCACATTATATAGAGCCTACTTTAATTATATATGTGCCAATATAATGATAAACATTGCATGCTATTGGCACACATGTGAAAAGAATTTTATTTTATCATTTATTTTTAATTATTTTACTGAAATTAATTATGTTTAATCAAAATATCTCATTGACAGATAATTCGTTACTTTAACATAAGTTAGTGACTTGTTAAAAAAGATTCAACAATAAATTAAAGACTATACAAACCTATTTAAAAGCTTTTAGATTGTAACAATTAAATTCAGGATTGAGTAAAATCATTAAATTCAGAATTTGGTTACATCTTAAAACCAACAATACAATTTTTAACCATATAAAGATTACCTTTTGTAGATCATTGCTCAACTGAGTAATAGGCTGTTGTCATTGTACAAGTGAGTAATGTGTTAATCAAGCACTAAATAATTTCCGCAAGTGGCATGAAATCTAATGATAAATTTCTTCTTTGGGATTTTGCATTTTAGCTATGTGTACATCCATGTGCATTTAAGTTTACACAAAATCCGAAGGGGTTTATATAGGAATAAAATTAAAAGTAAATTTAATTGGCATAGCTAACTTCAGGGACTTGAAGCATGGTTAGAAAATCATTAGTGATTATGGGAATTGACTATACTACAATAGGAAAAGAAAGAGGGGGTTTACTTGAACCTAGACTTGAGGCTAACTTAGGTAATATAACCTACTAAGCAATTTAATGACACTTTTCAAGGCTACAGAAAACTAAAGAATAGTTTAAAGAACGGGTGATTTTGTTTGATTGGTGAGTAGATAAGTTCACTATACAAACACACATACATATTTAACGGTATCATTCCTCGGCTTAAAAATTTGTTTCATTTCTTTAGAAATTTTAGTTAGATGTCTTGAAGGCGATTAAATTATTACTTTTAAGAATTTTGTATTGCTTTTATAACAACCTTTTACAAACTATAAAATTTATTATAAATTTCAGTTAATATTACTATAAATCGAGAATTATGAAAAATGCATTAGAATATCTAAAACACAATTGTATAATAATAGATAGTAAATTTTCATACATTAGTTCATACATCCGTATAGATAATTTAACAAAAACTGAGAGAAGGGATATTAGGTCTATATCTCTATTTATATTTGTATCTGTCAAAATTAGGCATAATATTAAGGAATTATTCAAGATTTGAAAAACTAGCAAAATTCATGCCTTCTTGTGACATGAACATAAGTGGTATGATGCGTAATGCCATATCATATCTTGTAAAAACGATCTTAATAACAAGCGCTTCCTAATTAGTGGGACAAATACTCATTTTGCACAGACTTCAATAGAAATTTGGTAATTCTCCATCTAAAAATGTTATTAATAGAGTGGTGAGAATAGTTTCTTAGTAATATGAAAAAGCATATTATACTCGAAATATCCATGAAATATAATATGACTATAAATTATGATCTTTATGAAATATGTATGGATGTCAGAAATGATAACATACAAATATGTATTTGCAAACATATGACAAATAGAGATAGACAATATCCTCAACCATTAAACATTAGGAAGTCATATATGGGTTATTCAAGTCTCCCGAAGCCCAATATATGATTGTTATACCTAGACGATTAAGTCTCACGAACCCTAGTGTATACACCTGATCGGCAAGCACAACCCCACCTTTACCTAAGGCGTCCCCCAGCAAGTACCCAAGACAAAGTCAAACAATATAATCTTTATCTTAATATGTCACTTAAGCCATTATATAGTTAATAATGGATTAGTTTGAAATTTTTTCCATAATCCTCGAAGCATTGATGTTCTTAAGACAGTTAGGAATCCCTTTAGTGTCAATTAAATTCAAGATGTTCCTAATAAGGATACATTCTTGTTTTCTCTTGAATTTTTAAGACCATTTAGGTGGCACAGCCTGCCACTGATCTTAGAATTCAAGTTGTAGTTCAAGAAGTGTAATAACACCATTTCCTTGTAATCATTTAGGTGGTATGACCTACCATAAATTACAGGATTTATAAGGTATAATGACTTGCTAAGGAACTCATAGGGTTCACAATATATATTAAGGTGGCATAGCCAACCATTATAAAATGGTTCACAATATATATATATATATATATATATATTAAGGCAACATAGCCAACTATTATCAAATGGAATTCCAAACTATCAATAAGTACATAATGTACAAGAATTAGTTTATTCTCGCAAAAAGTAGTTCTCTTTTTAAACAATCATATTGTCACCCTATCAAACAAAGTTGAAATATACAACAACATAGGCAATTATAGTGCATGAATTACAAAATATTCATATAATGATATATAATGCACAACAAAATTCACACATTAAAATTCTTATCTTAAAGTTGTTATGACTTACATATTATTTTTTTAGATATTTCAAAATATCTACCTAGCCTCATTCTTCTCTAATTCTACCATTCTTAGATATTGAATGGGCTTACGGTAACAAAATTTCAAGATAAATGACCATAAGCCAAAAAGAGATTGCCATGAAGACCATTCAAGAAAAAGAAGGAAAAGAGAAGAAGAGAAACTAGAATATATTAAATCATGTTACTTGGATACACTTTCCTTTTTTATAATTCTCCTAAAATTGCTCCATTCCTTCTTGCTTCCTTCCTTCTTGACCTAAGTGTAGAGTGGAGAGGTGAGAGTAAGCAAAATGGGTATGGGAGGAATGTAGAGAATGGTGTGAAGAAAAGGGATTGGGTGTAGGATATTTAAAAGGAAATAGACAGCTAGGATTTAACCACTTATTTTTAATCTAATGGTTGTGATTCTATCTCAAATCATAATTATCTGAGATATAATTATGGTATGGACCCTACGAATATCTAATATTTTATTATGATGTTGGTCTCATGAATATATAATATTTTATTATGGTGTGGGCCTCACATGTTATGGTTATGCCACATGTCCCTCCTTGTGAATTTACTATTTTACCCTTGGCATTTTTTAAAATGACCGCTTTGCCCTTGGCCTTGTAAATTTATCATTTTGCCCTTAGCATTTTACAAAATGACCATTTTGCCCGTTTGCCTTAATAATAAGCTATATGTTGTTTTCTTTAAATGATTCAAGTAGGCATAATTATTCTTGTTTAATTCTTTCTTATTTCTCGTAAATAATTTAGCTTATATTAAAAATCATTAAATTATGGATGTTACAAGTTTTACATCCTTAGTTGACAATTAAACAATATTCATATTCTTGAAATGTGCGTGGAATTAACACATTAATTTTTTATCCATTTGGTGTAATATTTACATGAATTTGTTTATGCTTGTGATTTAACAACCTGGAAAAATGGGAGTATGATTGGCGCAAGACATATGAGAAAGACCTTGTTCTTACAAGCCTATATTAGACACAAAGTAATGCACATAAGAATCAATAGGCTGTATTTTCTGCTT
Organism: Delonix regia; assembly: GCA_037074485.1. Classification (NCBI taxonomy): domain Eukaryota; kingdom Viridiplantae; phylum Streptophyta; class Magnoliopsida; order Fabales; family Fabaceae; genus Delonix; species Delonix regia. The sequence continues at coordinate 15,060,697 of CM073459.1, forward strand.
TCACAAAACCGTACTCAAGCTATTTATAAACAACTTAGGTTTGTTGGTTGGTTTCAATACACGTAAGTGCACGTGATCATGAAAGTAATAAAGAGTGAGTAAAACATCGTTACCACGATGATCTAACTTAACTATAGACTAATATTTATTATTATGCTTTCAACTTAAGCAAATGGATAGATTATTAAGTGAAATGACTAGAAAATAAATGCAAATAACTCATAACAATAAACTAATATACGAATGATCCTAAGACTTTGACTTCCCTATCATGCGCATTTATTTTGTAGTGACATCAACTTTTATAAAAACCTAACTACTTTTTCCTTATTCCCTATATTTCTATAAGAACTTACTGAGAAGACAATCATGTTATAACTTTGCCATAATTGTGGTTATCAAAGACAATCAAGTAATGGCATCTTTATTGGAAAATTATAATTTAAACTTTTTAGATAAGTTTTAGTGTTACAAGGAGTCAAGGTCATTGTGTTTAATTAGTGTACCTAAATTTATGTGATTAATGTATCTAGAATAGTGTGGTACATGTATAGTATGAGTCTTGTACTTAGAAATGTATGATACATGTATTGAATATTAAATATGGTGAATGTATCTAGCCACCTAGTGAGCCTATATATACCTTATGTACTTGGTGTTTGAGGCCAAGCCAAGGAATTGGAATACAAATGAAATAGAAATTCCTTTCTTGTTATATAGTTCCTCTCTTCCTTTTCTAATAGTCTTGCCCAGTTCTTAATTTAGGATTCTACTTTTGAGTTAATCTAAACCCTGGTTCAATTATAAAGTGATCATGCTAAAAAATGATTAAACACTATAAGAAAGTAAGTAAATTGCATTTAAAACTTTAAAGAGAAAAAAGAGTCATACAAAGCAGCCTTATAAAGCATTCTGTTAAAATACAAGAACATAACTACTTAGCAGAGAAAATTCATTGAATCAAAGCAAAATCTAAAACAGAAAAATAACATAAGTTGAAAAAGAGAAGAAAAAGAATAGAAAATTAACATGTCAAGGTTAAGTTGTCACTCTCTCATAGCCTTCCCCTTAGATTTAACTATCAAACTTCACTCCTAGTTGTCTCTCAACTTTGCTCTTCCTTGGTATATCCCTTGAAGCCTCCTTAGGACCTTAATTATAGCCTGTAGAGCCCTAGAGTTGTCCCTATCAGAAAGTCTTCCAATTTGAAAATTAGGTTATTTGGAAGCACACCCAAGTGACAATTTTCGAGCACCTAAGCATCACTTTTGCAACTTGTAGGCACTGTACATTTTCTAGAATTTCTAACACCTCAGCATTATCTTTTGTTTATGGTCAAACCTTCCTCTTACTTACAAGGTAAAACACATATGCATAAATGACTTGAAAAGGCTAACTCATAAAAATAGTTAAAATGAACTAAATTCCTAACATCAAGCTTTAAATTGGAAAACTTGTTTAAATGACTAAAAAATAACTATAAAAAAACTAAAGAACTAGCTATTGTACACAAAAAAGGGACAAATTAACTTTATGTTATAGAGTTAACAGTCTCTCTAATAAATGTGACCTCTTTAAATTTCTACTAAACATGTTAGCCTAAACTAATTAAATGGAGAGCTATGCTCTCCTAAACATGAATCATAATCAAAATGCATGAAATGGGGTTGGGGGAAGTCTTGCCTATGGTAATATTAGGCATATATATAATTATATAGTAATCCAATCAAGAATTAACAAAGTATATTAAAAAGTGTGAAAGAAGGACCTAGACTTAGTGGAACAAAGTGAGGCTCTGTAGCTGAACTCCATGTCTTATGCCAGGCTTGGAAGCTGCTCCACCCTATATTTACATTTGATAAAAAATTAATTCAATTAAATAATTAAGAAATGTAATCTCAAAAGATATTTGCATTGTAACTGATGAAGATATAGTCATGAAAGAAAGTATGGTAATAATGAAGCTATACAAAAATTAACCTATCCCAACTTTACATATTCAACTAAGAATATTTGTAAACCATCTAAAATATGGATTTGGGTTTTAAATGAGTGTTAAAAGATGGAAAATTATCTTACTTGAAAAATCATATCTAGAAGGACTTTTAGGGACTTAATACAATTGTTGTGGGCACGCCTATGGAGGAAATCAATAACTACCGAGGGTACACAACCTTTGAGGGTAACTAACTAAACTTTCATGAGTCTTAAGCTCATACTAAATCATCCCACCACCCACATATGATAGCCATCACACGAGGTGAGCATCTCCTATCACCTTACTAGCTTAGTGTTTCCAAGGTGTACCATATGTTATCAGATCTACTGTTAGCTACCAGTGTCCTATACTAGTCCTTTCTAAAAGTGAGAAAACTATCGTCCATGGGATCTATTTGTTTAGTACAACATTTATTAATACTCAAAATCAAATGTTCCAATTTAACCCATAGGCGAGTTACTTTCATAGTAATTCATCAATCTTATGCATGATTTCAAAAGGAAATAGAGTGTTCATCCTTCAAGGAAAGAATAAGCATCATGAAAATAAAGAGAGCTTCCAGAGTTAAAAAAAACTTTAGTTAGGAGATGAGTAAAATTAAAGATAAGATAAAGTCAAAGAGATATGACACTATTTCAATTAAAGTTTGGGGTTAATTTGCTCACTTAACCGACTAGATAATACTAACTACTCCTAGCTTTTCTCATGATCCTTAGGTCAATGTGCTCTCAAGGTAGGTCCTTATAAAGTGGAACTGTAAGGTCACTTGTTAAATATAATAAGTTTACCTGAATAGTTCAAGTTAAATTAAACCATATCCTATGGACCTTATTATTGATCGCTAAAATCACTACACATGAAATTAATTCAAGGATTCCCTTTACTAAGTCTTTGCACAATTGACATAGACACCCCAAAAAAACTCTATGGAATCTCCTTTCATTATTTTTCTTTTGTCGATACCCCTTCATTATTGTTATTACCATTTCTCAATTGAAGTATGGTTTAAATTTAAAGTTTAAATGAAACTACTCCTAAGCTAAAGGTGTATGCATAAATTATACAGTGGTGAGAGAAAACTTAAATACTTATTTATTTTCCTTATTCCTTATGAATATATTTTTATTTCAATCTATACGCATATACATAGTGTGTGTGTATTTAATAAGTGCACTTTATACACTTGTTTATATACTTTCCATTACTTAATTTTATTTTTTCATAATTATTTTAATGTTCTTTTGTTCTTTTATGTATTATGTATGGTTTTAGTGCTAGAGAGCAATTGGGAGCTGAATTGGAGAATCTGGAAACAAATTTTGAAGATTTGACAGTGCTAAATTATTGACTGATAGTTCCACTTAAAACAATCATAAATTTGTCTATATTGTTAAAATTGAGATCTTCCAAATTCTTATAAAAATAGACATCATGAGTTTTATAGGAAGTATAATATTATGCAATTTAGATAAGGAGAGTGCAAGATATGAATTTTTGAAGTTTCCTATCTTGTGCGGCAACTTGTACATGAACGAAAATCTTTAGTCTAACATTGTCAGAGAGCATCTCTTTTGGGTAAAGTCCAAAAATAGTGCTTCTTGAGTTCACAATGAAGCCCAATATGTCTAGTTTCCAATGGATTTAGAATCAACTAATTTGAATGTATATAGGAAGAGTTATGTGATTTTTATCATCACCTATTCAAAAATCCATTAAGTCCTAATCCAACTAGGAGTCCATGATTCATAAGATTTCAGATTGGTTTCAACTTTGATTGCTTTGTAATGCCTTGCAAACTTGTCAACACCATAAAATATGACCAAAAATAGGAAGAATGATGTTTTCAGACTTTAACTTGGTTAACACATGAAGAGTTTCCTAATTTTGGTTATTCTCTAATTCCAAAACTTTCCTAAACTCATGTATGAGCTCTCTGCCCTAGTTCCTTCATTATAAATAGAACTAGTGGTAGCCTTCTCTTCATCGATAATACTCCTATCAAGCTCTCATCCTCTCTCTCTCACACACATATTCTTAAACTTAGTGTTTAAATATTTCCACCAAGAGAAGAAGGACAACTTTGGAGACAAGATTAAGGAGGCTGTGTATACTTTGCATTCCAGAATGCTAGGCTAGTTTTCTTTTAGGTTAAGGGTGATGTGGAAACCCTAAAATTCTGTTTTGTCTCTGGTTTGAAATTATTATGTTTTAATTCAAACTAAGATGTTATGATTTTTTGAATTTAATTGTTAATGATAATGCTTTTACTTGTTTAGTTTGGTCATCTAAATTTGTTATTAGTTTGATCTATTGCTATTTTAGGATTGTATATGTCATATGATTCTAAATCAAAGTAGCAACTTGTTAATCTTTGAATTACTTTATTGATTTCAAGGAAAATCTAACCAAGAGTGGAAGTTTTGTGTTAAGCTAGAAAATCTTGAATGGTTATGCTTTCTATTGTGATTGTTAATTGAATTTAATAGACATTTCTTAAATCAATTTCAATTAGGGTTAGGCTTAAAATGTTTTAAGCCTAACTACTATGAAAGACAAATAATTAGATGTTTTAGTTATCTAAACCATTAACTTAGTGAGAATTGGGAAGTATAATAATTTAAAACGAAAATATATATGTCTTAGTGGTAGAAGAATCCTTTAACCAACTCATTATCATCTGATTAATTGATAAATTCAATTGCACTTGTTTCTTTGCTATTTTTGCATTTTAATTTGTAGAATTTAATTTCATTCCAATAAACACTTAGTCCATTTGCATTAGAGTCCTAGGTGTCTTGCATCTTAGTTTTCTTAGTTTTTAAGGGTTGTTTTAAATTAAATCTTAATCAATCCAAAGTAACCAAGTGAATTATTTCCTTATGGGATTGATACCCTATTCACACTTTACAAGAAAATTCTCAAGACCAAATAAGGTATTAATTTTGGTAGTTTAACAACCTATTAATATTTATACTTGTATATACATGTATATGTTCTTGAAATTCCTAAGGGTTGCTTAGTAAAAATATTCACTTTCTTCAATCCCTAAACTTTTTAAGTTGTTACTAATTCCTAATCCATAGCTAGATATAACCCAATTATTTCCAACATCAGCTGAATAAACTAAACCTCATGGAAAATTTCATAAGGTTCTTCATCACTTATTACATAATCTTCCATGTTTACAAGTTAACGCACAACACAATATCTATCTCCAAGGGTCCATTTAACTCACAATTTAATTGAACAAATTTAAGAATTTTACTCAACCACTCCCTAGCAAGAATTATTTTTATTAATTCTCTTATCAACCAACATAGTTGAATATACTAGAAATTCACATAACCAAACTTACCTTACTTGCTTAAGTTCCCATTAACTAATGTGCCTTCCTTGATGTTGATTAAGGGTAAACGAAGAAATAATTTCAGATTTATTGGCCTTCTAACACTGTAACTAAATTGTCATGGAGAAAATTAGAAATTGAAAACTATGAGAAAAAACACAAGGGGTCCCACACATTTTGCCTCAATGATAAATTAGTCTTTCACAAATTTTAGGTGGCAAAATACTCCATTAGGAATAGATAAGTAAGAAAAAGTTGCCCCTTTAAAAAGGACTATTTTGTCCCTCAAGAATTGATAAAAAGACTACCTTTGCTTACTAATGAATTTTTTGGGGACTATTTTATCACATTAAATTTGTGAAAACTAATTTTTCATCAAGGCGAAATGTGGAAGACCAAATTGGTGATTTTCTCGAAAACCAATTATTGATATTAATGTCAGAAAAATGGGAGAAATAATGAAAATCATTGGTAAATGGAAACACAATGAAATTTCTAAAGATCTCTACCTTTTTGCACCTAACCATTATCGACTTATACCTTAATGATGTGAAAAAGGAGGACAAAAGCTTCTCCTCAGAATATGGCAATTTTTCAGCTATTGACAAAAAATGGGGGAGATCAGCTAGAAGGATAAGTTGTTAGTGATATCATGATGGAGGACGAAAGGAGTTTTAGCCAGCCACAATGATGATGACACTTACAAGAAGAGAAAGGGAACACATGAGACACAAAAATAGAAAGGTATTTTAGTCATTTCATATGAATGAGGACACATGTTGAAATAAGAAAATATAAGGGTTTTTCCACTGTGGGGCAACTCAAGATTCAAATCAATGATGTATCAATTTGAGGGAACGAATGAACTAGCTATGTCAACCCAATCTTCAAGTAATGGTTTTACATTGTATACTTTTTTATTGCTTTCTAAACTTTTTTTTTTCCTATTTTTCTCTATTTATTTTTAAAATTTTATTTCACCTAGAGTAAGGAGCATTCTCATGGTGTTCTAAAAGTAAGGGATTGTAGCATAATCCACTATAGATGTGAAATTCATAGTAACAAATGAAGCAACAAGTTAAGTTGTATAGTTAAAAAAGATCATATGGGATTTACACATAGGCTAGAAAGATAGTAATGAGATCTTTACTGACAACCAGACAACTATTGCAATCTTAAACAATTTAGTGTTTCGTGGGAAGGCCAAGCACTTCAACATCAAGCTCAACTTCTTGAGTAAAGAGTAGCATAATGGAGAAGTCACTCTTGTTTATTGCTAGGCTAAAGACCAACTAGCAGACCTATTCATAAAACCACTTCCAGTTAGCCAATTTGAGCTTATAAGGTAAAGAATTTGAGTAAGCAATCCTAAAGTAAAGAGGAGTTAATTATATGCTTTAAGAAAAGCACATGACATTGGTTTTTTTCATTTTGCATCATATATTTAAATAAGTTGAGTTAGTCAAATTTTATATCCCAATTTTAAAGGAAATTGTTAGACATTATTATATTTAGGATCATGATTTGTAAAATTTTTATTTATTCTTTACTTACTTTCAGTTTGTAATTCAACTATTTAACAAGAGCTGATAATCGAATACAGATATAGACTTATTGGTGTATAATATCCTACCCTTTCATCTTTGTTTATCCACTAAACTTTTAGGACAAATGATAAAATCAAAATATATATTTGAAGTCCACGTCAGCATCATCTGGTTAGATGATAGTCTGTTGGGCAAGTTAACTTCAAAGTACTTATGTCAAGATGGATCTCAAGCTTCAGGATCTTTTTGAATGGCCCACACATTTACATAAACTAGTGTCTTAACTTGAACCTCAAACCCGTCTAATATGCATTTTTTTAATTGTTTCTCTTGGTACAAGAGTGGTGTTGGAAAGGTATAGTTTTGTTGTCTTTTTATAATTGCCCAGGAAGATTTTGGATATAATCTTGATTATGAAGCCTCACTTACCATACCAATTTTTAACATTTATTGAGCATTTTGCATTAGTCTTGGTTCTTTTATCAGTGCAATCGTAGCCTAGACTCACTACCAAAAAACCAAGATTTACCAACAAATTTTTTTTAAAATCGCCAAGTTGCCAGATTTAATTTTCCCTTCCCAATTTTCTCTTTTAGCACCAAACCCTAGTTACACATTAGTTTCCCACACCCTTTACACATGTTTGTTCTCACACCAATAGTGATTTTTGTTTTTGCTATTTCGATTTTGCTACGGCTTCACACATGTTCATTCTCATGTTTATCTAATTCCAAGCTGGTTGCCATTAAATCCCATTGTTACTAGTTCAAATTTGCTGCATAGTTTACTTTGCATTTTTTTTTTGGTTGATTTATAATGATTGTTTATGGATTTTTTTATTTTGTGTTGCAATGAAATGCTAAATTTTTTTTTTCAGCCTGGAGTTGCAAGGTGTGTGTAGTTTTAAATATCTTTCTCTTTTCCATAGTTCAAAAAAGAAACTAGAAAATTATGCTCATTCTCTCTATTTCTCTCTCTATTTCTCTCTTGGCAGAACCCCAAAACTTGATACAAGAAGGCCAAAGCTTGAAGATGAGAGTGGAGTGTAATTGATATATTAGAAGTTTATAACTCCTTTTTCTTAAGCGGTATGTGTTCAAAGGTGTTTATGGTAATGCATAACTTCCATTAGAATTTATTAGGACACCAAATGCTCCAGTACATTTAGGATACTATATATTTCTTTTGCTCGTATGCATCAACACTTATATATAAATTGATATTGTCATATTCAATTTCACCTTTAACACTTAATTTTATTTTTAAGGTAATGTGTCTGATCTACATCCTTCTTCTTCCTCAAGTCATGCACATGATGCTTCAAAAGGTTATCATGCAAATGCTTTTAGAGTTTTGGCAACTGCTTGTAAATGCTATGACATGTTTGGGTTTAGGGAACTGTCAGTACGTGGCTCAACCTATAAATTGCTTAAACAAACTAGTATTAGATACATTATGTAACGATTGGATTAGATAGGATATTTTTATTATTGAAATTTATATCATTTATGGGTCCATATACCTTGATTTAAATACACGGTGTCTTATTTTAATAAAATTATTTAGTAAAGATATCAGATTGTGCAATGAGTTCTGCTGTGAGAATTTATGTTTTCCTCAATTATATAACAATGCATATAAGTTTAAAAATGCGAAAAAACATAAAGTAGAAAGATTCCACATTAATGCAATTTCTAGCAGTTTATAAACCTATACAAAATTACATTTTCTGGCAGTTACAAAACCTACCACAAGATGACATCTATGGGTGGTTTCAACTGCTTGTAACAAACAATTATCTAATTAACGAAAGGCATTTTTTTTATGATTTAAAAGCTACTAGTGAACTGCTGGAAATGTTTTCTGGCAATTTTACCCACTATTGGTGAAAGCTGCCAAAAAATGTCTTCCAACACATATGGAACACCTCCAGTTATTGGAGATTCTCCAGTAACTAGAGGTGTTATTTTGACCATTAGATTCATCTAATGATACTTATTTTTAATTTAAAATTAATAAAAATGTATTGTTTTAAAAAAATAATAATACATAAAATTATATTTATATTTTTCCAGTAATCTTTTTTCAATAAAAATTAACATACATAAATTTATTAATATATTAGATCTTTTTTCATATAAAATAGTATTTAGTTGAAGAGAAAAATAAATTATAAGATATAAGAAATAGACTATAAATTGTTAAAAACTATTCATATTTTTTTCTCTTTAACAAGATACTATCTTATATGCAAAAAAAAAAAAAAAATTAAAATGTGATGAATAAATTATAAATTGTCAGAAATTGTTCTTTTTTTCCTCAAGAAGATATTATTTTGTATAAAAAAATTTATAATATTAATAAATTTTGTATATTATTATATTTTTTTTAAAAAAATAATTTTTATTAAAATAAAAAAATTTTAAATCAATTTGGACCATCAGATTTTATCTAATGATCCAAAAAAATTATCGGAGACCTACCGGAGGCGATCCAAACTCTGTTCCAACACGTTTTTCCAACAACAATTGACACGGCGGTGACATCATTTTAGAGTGGTTTTGACTTGAAGAAAACACTAAAGAACAAATGACCACTAGAAAATGTGCTAATTTTTGTAGTGACTAATATTGTAGATGTTGCATTTGTCCCCGGGCTAGTATTTCCTTAAAAGAAAAAAAAAAAAGGAAACACGTTAATCGGCTTAGAAAATAGGATAAAAGGTTTTTGTTCAACAATAAATCATTACATGTGGAAGAATTTATTTACTTAATTAATCATTTTAAATATTAAAATTTATCCACGTGCCATATTTTATCAAAGATTAGAAAAGTTACACTCTAGGTCTTTTTATATGGTAGAGCATTCAAATTTTACCTCTTTACAAGTGAATAATGACATTTACTTTCTTGTCATCCTAGTATTGTGCATTTTATTTTCTGATGCGTAAGGCTAAAAGGGAAGGAATATAGCCTATATGAGACACCCTGGAGCTGAGCATTGGTGAATTACTTTTTCAAAACTTTGAAAATAAAGGAATGTGAGATCATAAGTGAGATCAAATTAAGACGATCGCTACTTCAACTGCAGATAAACTTTTTTCATCGATGATGACGTCTTGAAGAAAGGATGAGACCTTGATGGTTTTGTGTTTTTGAAGTTATAACTTCATTGAAGAACTAATTTTTTATATTGTATCATGATATTTGATCTAACTCTTAAAGACATAAAATTGACTAATATGAAATTGGATTTTGTCAGATCCAATATTCTCTCAATATTGTACTCTCCATACATAAGGTAGAGATCAAACTCGAAACCTTATTTAAGGAAAACTAAATTATTTACTACTCGGGCCAATATTCCTTGATTTCATTGAAGAATTATTTGATTTTATATATAAAATATAAATATTTTTCTTTTAATGGGTAAGACTAAGAGCTGAATACTTGATAAGAAATATATATTAATTGATATAATGTGGGCTACTGATTCATTAACTTTATTATTGACTATGAAATAAATTAGTATATTCTTATCTTATAACTATTATTGTAACGAAATAGATTATAAGATATCAATGTTTTATCACAAAACTTTATAACATAATAAGTATTGTTTGATTTTTCAAATTTATTTAACTAGTTGAATGAACCCAACGATACTACAGCCATTCTATGGCTTGTGGGGCAAAGTTTAGCTTTCAAAATCTTATCATTAATCAGAATGAAGATAAGCATTCGGTGATTTAAGTCCGTGCTCCAATGTGGTGGAGAACGATATGAAGGGCCCACCACAGATTGAAAAAATAAGACCTGGTGCCTTTCGTCCCAGATCGGTGCGATTAATTGGAAACTCTTCGATATACGTAAGTCATCGAATACACCTTGATTGAAATTCTGAAACATAGGGAAGGAAAAAATAAGTATTAACAAGACTTCATAGACTGATATAATCATGATTCATGACACATTGTCAATCCAAAAGTTTGAGTACTTTTAAATAAACTGATTCTTATATATAATTATAAAATCAGCCTTCTATTTCTATATTGTGGGACAATTTAGTATTTTTATAAAAGTATGATAATTTAGTTTTTTATAAAATTTAAATTTGTATTAAATTAGTTTTTTGGTTTAAATTAATAAAAATTAATTTTATATAAAATAAATTTTAAAAGATTGATTTGTTACAATATATTTGTAAAAAATCAGCTTATTACAAAATATATATGTAAGGGACAAATCTTTTATATATATATAGATATAAATCCGATGAATGTGTCAAAATAAAAAAAATTCTGTTAAATCAAACATATATGTTAAAATTTGAATTGGAATTCTTTGCAGGGAGAAGCCCTCAAACTTTTCTTATTAATAGATTCAGACCGTTAAATCTTAATTCAATAGTCTAGATCTATTACTACAAAATATTAAATTTTCTTTTAGAAATGGCTCTGAAAAATTCATGGTGGACATGAACAGCTCTAATAGGAAACAACAAAAACAATAGAATAAGCTTAGGAACATCCTTGGAGTACCAGAAAATTACATTGAATGTTTAAACTATGATTTAATTATAATTTTAATACACAAATAAGAAAATGTAGAACCTTGCCCCTCAACTATTTAAAAAAATGGTACAATGTAATTTAATGTCTTCTAATTTCATAATTTGGTTGAAAAAAATGTTAGTATAAACTATTTAGAATATAAGCTAGGATCACAAAAGTAAGATTGTGTGAATTTAGATAAATTTATAAATCAATGGACTCATTAAATAAATTTGTAATAATTTATTTCTGTTAATAAATAGTTATTGAATATAATCAACTATAAAAAATATATAAATAAAAATTCATACGTAAATATTTATTTCATAATGCATAATATTAAACATAAAAATTTTAATAAAAATCTTACATATTCATTTAACATTACCAATCTCAAAAATTAAATAAAAATTCAACAAAGAACTTCAAATCTTAGATTATCATCATCTCCTAATTCTTCACCATCACGTTCATCATCTCTACTTACTGTACCATCATCATTTTATTCTTCCTCATCCTCAATGGCATGGCATCTTCCAAACAAAATAATAAAATTAAAAACTTTATAAGTACTCTAACATTAAAACAAAATGAAAGTAAATATGACGAAACAAAGTAACTTACATCAAATCAAATGTAACTACTAACCTCTCAAAAGCATTTTAACTACATCCACACCTAGAAGAGGAACAGAAAAATAAGCTAAGAATGCAAATTACAATTCTTAAATTCAGGTCATCAGAAAAATCCCACCATTCAAGTGCCATTTTTGTTCTTAATGCCTATGCAGTGCCATGGCCAGAATATGCCTCTTGCATAATGGAAATTAGTGGAAATTCAATCTTGTTTCTCTCATTAGGATATTCAACCATTCTCACAAGCAATCATACAATCAATGCTAAATTTCATAATCTGGTTTGAAGTCAATTTGTAGTGAAAATGTGGATTGAGAAGGTATGCACTTGCACATAAATGCCCAAGTAATTGAGCTTTGTACCTTTCATCAATAATGTTTCATATAGGTTCTTAGTTGCAATAATTAATAAGCATTAAAGTCAATTTTAAACATTACATTATTTAAATTAAAGACATCAATGTCAAGTTTTCTAGTTACCTCTTTAACACGTTACTGAAGTTCTAACCAATATTTATATTTGCACTTTCCATTGATTCATATATGAATCTTATTACTAGTTTCTAATTAATGAGAAGAGCAATGATCTCAAGGCATGTTACTATGTTCTTCCACAACCTATTATTCATAATATTTCTTACCACCTCCTTTCTATCTTTGATAGATGAAAGCTTACTGACATTCCATTTCTTAGTACTAAACAAATTTATCAATGTTCTTTTACGTAGTTAAGACAACCTAATGTTTGATAAGCAATGGCAAATCTGAGTTATTGTTCGCCTAATCAAGTCCATTCCCTTTATGAATTTTTTTGACAAATTAATAAGCATGGCTCTTTAGTAAATGTACTATGAGATTCTATTGCTCCTACTTACGGTTTCATTATTATGCAACTCAACTTTATTCAAAATCCTCCAACATAAAGTCAATGTAATGGGTTGCATAAAGAGTTTGAGTTTTATATTTGAGCTTTTTCATTTTAAATATATAATTTTATTTAATGTTATTAATATTATTTGTTTTTATATTATATAAAAAATTTGAGATCCTTTGGATTCTCATCCCACAACGCATGAGAATGAAGAAAATTTTCCCTTCTAGTGAAAAATGACGATTGGTATATGAAAATAGTTATTAGTGGGAACGTGAAGCCGCGACCCATAGAAGTGTTACCCGATTATCAACGTTCATAGCACTAGTGAGAATGCTACCAATTACGATAAATATCTATATATATATATATATATATATATATCATTTTAAGATAAACAAGGAAGAACAGATGAGACAAGAGATATGCATGGTTAAATACAAGTAAGTCGTGCTCTCTAGTCTTTCCTGTTAGATGCGTTCCAAAATTTATTCAAAAAAGAAATTTAAAACAAATCTGTACACACATCCAACGGTAGCAAACCCACTAACATGAAGCCTACCTTTTGAGTCTGCGCTTCTCCAAAGCCAGTGAGAGTGAATCCCGAGGAGATGCACAATATTAATATACCTATTCACTTTATAGAAATAAATCTTAAGGAGGAAATAAATAAAAAGAAATATAAGGACAAGGAGTCCTCCTATATCAAACATTCAAGAAGAGACACAGAAAAAAACAAAAGAGAAATCCATTAAGCTCAGTACAGCTTTCCAATAAGAAGTGCCAACCAACCCATTAGTTTGAGTAATCCAGCCATCAATGAATATTCTGGATGTCCTTTTCCAAAATGATCAAGAAAAAGCAGAACAATCGCTTTACCTTCAGCTCATTTCAACGAAAAACCATCAGGTGCTGTCTACTGTATTAATTGGACAATTGAAGGGAACACAGAGGTTCAGTGGGGAGGCTGGGTCGCACAGGCTAAGTAGCACTCATAGAACAACTAAATTAATACCCCGTCCAGCAAAGAAATTTAATTTAAGTTTCAAACAAGTGGTGTAAATAGTATCCAAACGTAAGAAAATAGAGTTGCACCATGTACAAAACACATTCCTTAGTTGGTAACAGTTCAATAGTTGTAGAAGATATGAGGAGATATTTCAAAGGAAAACTTATATACAGCTTTCAAGTGTTTGTTATTTGACTCCTCAATAAAAAATCTAACAAGTGAATATTTTTTATAACTCAACAATCAACATGAAATAACTGGGTATTTCAAAGCATTTATACCACATAGCTTAATTGAAAAATCTGATAATAAAACATTTAACAAATTTCATCTAAGTCCAATCCCAACTTCAAGTTGCACCAGGACACTTCATATCTTGTCAAGTCGTGATGTATCATGTCCTGTGTTTGTAGACAACAGCAAATTACCAAACTGTAGCATAATGTCACTTAAAAGAAGCTAGCAAAAATTTAAAATGACATTTGTTCGTTTGTTCGAGTGAACAAACATATTTAGAGCAACACTGATATTACCTTCTATAGCTATTACTTCCAGGATACCAGCAGCAAGAATTGGTGAAACAAAGAGTTACTATAGAGAAAACATCTATCATTTGGTTTTTGAGTTATTGATACACAATTAACTGACGTAATTTTTTGTCAGACAGTCAGAGTCCCCACATTAAGAGGGATATTCTATACAGTGAACTCTACACAAGTGACTTAAAAAACATAAAAACACAAGTGTAAAACGAAAAAATAAAAGAAGGAAATACCAGCAAATTCTCTAACCAGTCTGCAAGAGTTTTGGTCACGATAGCCATAAAAGAACTTGAGACACCAATCTTGCTGCCACTTCAGCAGCATAGCAAGAAGCAAACATCTTCAAGCATGTCTTTCTCAGTCTGTAAAAGTCATCTTCTCCACATAAATTTGGGCAGAGTTCAGTGGAGCAAAGCAGGTATATGTTACCAGAGCCATGATAGGGTTTATCCCCGAAAATGCAGTCTCATCTGATATCACTGCACATAACTTGTACCAAGCAAGACGATCCACAGATAACTACTCTGTACATTTGAAATTGCTCAAATAAACTTGTGACTGAATAACAGTCCTCCCAATTTTAAATCCTGGAACCACTGTGAATCCCACCTTTGCTTTACTTTTGTTGGGCCAGGTTAATGTCCTTGTCACATCTTCCATGTATACCATAGAGAACTCTGCACCTCTTTCCACTTGAAAAATTTCAACCGGGCGATCAAAGGCAAAGGACAACTTGTGTAGTGTCCATATGGAGCTAGCCATTGTAACAAACGCCTCATAGAACATACTCAATGACCTCCATGAGTTTAAAACCACTTCATTCTGATCCAAGTTAACGAAAATGGACGACTCCATTGTTGGATGTATAAGTCTTTCGTACTTGAGCTCACAAAATTTTGAAAAATCACAGCTGGGATGAATGCTGATCAATTCCATAGGATTGCTCGATACATGCTCGAGCAATTGCTTCAAAGAACTAATTTTTTCCTCTGGATCTAAAACATGCCCATTAGGCATTATTCCATTTTCCCTCAGTCCAGACACTAGAGAATCAAAACTCTGAAACATTCCTAAGCATACATATGACAAAAGTGCATACTGGCTGTGCCCTTTCTTTGCATACGCAATATTTGGATGAACCGCATTAGCCACCAAATCCAAATCCCACCCAGCCTTTCTCATCAAACTAATCAATATCTTAGTAAATTTGTGTGTTGCTCTAGAAGCATCATGTAATACAGAATCAAACACTCTAACAGTAAATAAAACGTCATCAGAAGATGAATTCACATTACCACACAATTTCTTGGACAACTTTACATTAGACTTGTGCATCTCGTCCAACTTTCTCCTCAAAGCTAAAACCTCATCGTGCTTCTGCTCAAGCTCTGACTGTAAGCAATTGGAAACAGTTCCAAGCGTCCTCAGCTTGCTCTGATTCTCTTCTACCTGAGCTTCCAAGCAAGACCCAAATGGAAAATTTGAATCAAAATCGGGATTTTCACAACGATCTCTATAGAATTTCTTGAATTCGGAGAGTCTCTGAAGATGCGAGACCAAAACTCGATCAGCCGCCTTCACGTTTTCCTCCACAAATGGAACATGAGCTGTTTGCAATTGGAAGTACGAAGCCTCAAAAGACGAAACCGTAGCCAAAATCGAAGAAATCAGCGAGTGGATCAAATCGGTGTTTATCGCTCTGATCCGGGTCTCGTTCACTATCTTAGTTACAACTACTTGCGGACTTGGCGACGACGGCTTCTCTAATTTCTCGGCGAGAGGCTTTGGAACTACTGGCTCCGGAAGTGATGGAGGCGTCTCCGGAGAGAAATCGAGAGCCGAGTCTGGTTTTATGACTACAACTTTCTGGTCGGTGATGATTTCTTCGGTGGAGTCTAAGAGGGAGAAGCCATCGGAGTCTTCTGCGATGGTGGTGGTGTCATCCTCGTCGGCGAAGAATTCGAAGGTTTTGGTCTTGAAAGCGAGGGCAAATTTCTGGAACATTTCGGAGATTTGGGGGGGTTTGGAGGGGCCATCCATTTCTGGCATCTTTATGGGTTGCTTTTGAAGAATGGAATCGAAACTTGCAGGCGTGCAGGGAAGGAAGGAAGGATCCCAAAAAGAAAAGAAGCATAGAGAGAAAGAGAGAAAGAATCCTTGAATTCTACCACTGCTTCTGCTTCTGTTTCTTACCTGCTTTGGGATTGGATGCCTTCGAAGGCAGACATGCGGAAATTTTACTTTTTCACTAGTGATTTTCTTTCTGTTCCACTTCTTGCTTTCTCTTTATTTTTTTTCTTAATTTTATTTTTGTTTAACTTTCTGCTTCAGCGCTATTGTTTATGTTCTCAGTTTCTAGGAAATAACGGTAAAAAGAGAAAAGGGCTGGTGTGACGGGGCCTTCTGGAATCTCTATGTGACTGCTGAGTAATACGCGTTCAAAATGCATTTCAAGCGCAACATGGTTCTTTTTAATTTTTTTGGGTCAATTTTTCGTTAGAGATATACCACAAAATGAATTGTTTTCGCAAATAGGCGTCACTTATTTTTGTCCTATTTCTCCTTAAAATTAACATGAAATTGACTGGTGACATAATTAATATTTCATAGAAATTTGATAAACTCAGGAATATAAGAACTAGAAATTTCAGAAGAATAATTTGTATCAATAATTTTAAAAATTTCTTTTTTTTTTTTTGCTAGCTCAATATTTATAGCTTGATTTAACGGGAGTAAGCAAAAGTGGATTCCTTATAAGGAATGAAAGCATTAAAATAAGCACCTAAACCTCTTCCTGCACAGCTACATTACATGGGAAAACATTTTTTTAATGTGCCCTAGCCACAACAAAAAATCTGAATCTAATAAAATAAAAATTCACATTTCAATTGTAACGTGGCATAAACTATAAGTTATAGATAAGTTTGTAAATCATTGAACGGATATTTTAATATTGTACTCTACGGAATAAATACTTTAATCAAGCAACCCTTAACTAATGCCCATTATTTAACAAAAGCCAAAGATAAAAGCAAAGTTGGTGTTCATCACGATATCCTAATTTATGGCAAGTTTTCAATCCTTTGCTTTGAGGAATCAAATGACCAATGTTTAATTATTTCATTAATAGCTGGATCAATGCCGCTCCTTTTCCTCAAGCACTTTTCAAGTCTTCTTTTATTGTCCTTCCTTTATGCTTATTAGACTCTTTCTAATATCTTTTTCGGGCCATTATTGGCTTCGTTAGTGACCACTCGTACCATTCACTCTTTCTTAACTAATCAAGGGATAATATGTTTGAAATATAGAAAAGTATATAATTTGAAATTAATCAGTTTTGACACTATAGAATAGGTACTATTTATATAAATAAACAAGAAAAAGTAAAATTATCAAAACAAGTTCAACTCATGAAGCTTGATTCGTTTAACTCATCATTTTAGTGGATTTAATTGAGATTTTTAAGTCATTTGAATATGTGAATTAAACTAACTTGGTTTACTTAACTCGTAGATTAAATCAGCTAATTTGGTGTGTTGACCCACTTAAAAGATTTTGTGAAGTTTCTTTTATGAAATGTTTAATATTTCATAGTCTCAATTAACTTTTATACTTGTTTTTTCTTTAAATATTCAATATTTGATTAACA
Source organism: Delonix regia (assembly GCA_037074485.1). Lineage (NCBI taxonomy): Eukaryota > Viridiplantae > Streptophyta > Magnoliopsida > Fabales > Fabaceae > Delonix > Delonix regia. The sequence continues at coordinate 15,078,846 of CM073459.1, forward strand.
ATAGACAAAATGAATGAATTTTTAGTATTAAAATTAGATATTTAGCTTGATACTTGGATACTTTGTGCTGAATTTTCTTTACAATTTTAAAAAATTTATAGGTCGGTTTAATATTATGTTATTTTTGTGATACTAATTTTTTTTTATTGAAAGGCTTGTCCTAATAGTTGCTCAGATATTTCCATTATCTCCTCATTGCTTGAAGAAATCTTATTAGCTTTACTAGATCAAGCTTTGACAAATTTATGACTTCTTCAATTGCAACTACCATATGATTAAATTTGGCTAGAAGGCTTCTAAGTGATTTTTGAATAATTTTCTTATCTTTTGTTATGTCACTATAACTTCTAATTTAATTAAGAATAGTAGAGACATGAGAGAAGAATCCTTGAATTGTTCTATGAAAATCTTTAAATAATTATTGAAATTCAAAAGTGATTATCTTATCAACTCCCTTGTATTGACTCTTTAAAATCTCCCATTCCTCCTTTATTATCTTAACATTCATGATTTTGGATACTAGATGAATAGTAAGGCATTTACATCATTTTGCATATTTTGCTTGTACTTTATTTGCTTCCTTGCTATCAATGTTGTCTACTCTTTTAGGGTTGATTCTTGGAATCATTCTACAACCATATCCAATAAGTCTTGTGAGAAAAACAATGTTTTCATTTTTGTTATCCAAATATAATAAGCTTCTCTCTCAAATATAGGGATTAAAGATTAGACATAATTAAAGGCAAATAGTTTGAAGGTAAAAGTAGAGGCCATATGAATTAAGATATGATATGTAAAAATATAGTGATACGGTGACTGAGTATGGCTAGGGACTAAGAACCAAGCTCTAATACCCACTATTTTTTAATATATATATATATTTTATGACAATTTGTTGCGGCGACCCTAAAATTTTGTTGCTAATTATATACTTTAGTTGCGACATTCATGAGTTGTCACAAAAAGTAGTCACTATATATGTGTTAAAACTTTTAATAGTGATACAAGAAATGTCGCCATTAAAACTATTTTGCATTATCTTCTTCTCTATGATCAATTTCATATTCAATTTTTTTTTATAACTTACATTATATTTGTAATTGTTGCTAGAAATGTCAGGCATTAAATATAGTAGAAGGTGAAGATGAAGTGGTCAAGGCTTAGCAAGTGGTAGTGGATGAGGGAGACATGACAACCAAGGTGAAGTGACATTAACCTGGCATTCACAAAAACCATACACAAGTGATGCACTAAAGGCTAGAGACTTTTTGTAGCCTTTACAAACAGTTAGTGAATTAGTGAGGGAGACATGAGGCTTTTCCAATCATACTGCTATTGTAAAATCAAAGTAGTATAAATATCTCTTCATGCATCTAGAATGAATAAATTAAAGACTCTTCTATATATGAGTGTCTAATTATCTTATTATTTCTAAATAACATAGCTTCCTGTAGCACTATTTAGAAGAGCAATGGGAACTATAAGAGTATTTCGGTCTACATGACAACCAAATATGGTGCAAAGTTTAAAAGATGACATTGCAAAAGGCATTGATAAAGTAATTAGCAAAGGGGCTCAATACCTACCTACCAACTAGAAATGGGAATTGGGATAAGATTTAGGCAAAAGATGAGGAAACAATGTGGTTGAAAGTAAGGTAATAAGTTTGTTACATAACAACATTATCTTTGCTTTATTAACACAAGTTGGTTCATTATGTTAATAAGCATAACTATGTATGTTTGTCATTCTTAGGACAACTTTGAAGCTCTTACAAGTTGAAGAGAGGTGGCAATGAAGACTTTTCGTGTTAGTAAAGACTCTTCAGGAATTGATAAATCATTAAACTATCAAAATTAAAACCCTATTGGGTCTTTAAAATTTCCTAGTAAAGTGTGAACAAGGTATCGCCCCTATGAGGAATATCTTCAATTGGTTACCTAAGAATAGATTAAGATTTAATTCACATCAAAACCCTAGAAATTAAGGCTAATTTGCAATGACTTCTAATAATATAATACAAATGGACAGGGTGTTAATTGAAATAGAATGAAATTTTGATAACTAAAACACGAAACAACAAAGCAAAGAAAATAATTGATTTAAACAAATTGATTAAATGATAATGAATTGTTAAAAGATTCCTTCCACCACTAAGAGATGTATATTCTAGTTTCAATTATTTTATTTCCAATTCTCACTAAGTCAACAATTTAAATAACTAAAATGTCCAAATATTTAACTTTTGTAATAGTAGACTTGAAATGTTCTAAAGCTAACCCTTTTGAAAGTTAAGTTAAGGAATGTCGTTAAATTCAATTAACAATCACAATAGAAAGTACAATCATTCAAGAGTTTCTAGCCTAACATAGAACTTCCACTCTAGGTTAGATTTCCCTTGAAATTAACCAATTAATTCATTAACTAACAAGTTGCTACTTTAATTTAGAATTATATGACACAAACAATCTGAAACTAGTAATAAATTATAGTAATAACAAGTTTGGATGACAAAACTAAAAAAGAAATAGGAAAATCATTAATAATTATTTTTCAAAAATCATAACAACTTAGTTTCCATTGAAGCATAGAAATATCAAACCAAAAAAATAACAAAATTTTAGAGTTTCCACATCACCCTTAAACTACAAGAAAATTAGCGAAGTATCATGGAAAGCAAAACTTCAATAGTAAAGTAGATCATGAAAAGAAATAGAAAAAATAGAAAAACTTGTTTGATAAATAATGAAAGTATGCATGACTTCCTTGCTTTGCATCCAACATTGTCCTCCTTCTCCTCTAGCCTTAAATGTATTGAAATCCAATCCTTAAAAGTGCATTAGAATTCTAATGTGAAGAACAACTCCTTCTCTTAAATGAAACCTTACCTCTAATAGCCAAAATGCCTAGATCTATAAAGTGTAGATTCTACATAAAAAGTATATACTTCAACCAAAACCATAACTTAATTGCAAACCCTAGTATAAGAATGTATGTTTTTTAGAGAAAGAGAGAGAGATAGTATATGCCTGAATGATCAAGAAAGGGTTGCTACATGATCAAAATATTGAGGGAATTAGAAGGGCTCATACTAGAGTTTAGGAAACTTTTGGAATTATGAAAATAACCTTCTAAATGGAAATTAATCACTTTGTGACCAAAATCAACCTCTAGAAACCTCATTCTCCCTCTTTTGGTCATTCTATAGGTGTTAACACATATCCAAAGCATCTCTAAGTAATCCAAGTTAAGATCAATTAAAGAGCATATAAAACAAGGAGTTTTAGTTGAATTAGGGTTTGTTGGATTTTTGAATAGTTGATGATAATAATTACATAACTTTATTTATTGACCTCCAAATGTGTTGATTCTGAATCCATTGGAAACTAGACATCTAGGAATTTAATTTAAGATCTAAAATCACTTGGACTTCGAAAGAAGAAGATATCCTGTGAAAAAAGTTAGGCCAAAAATTCATATCTCATGCTTGCCTTGTCCAAATTAAATGATTTTGTTCTTGTTGTAAAGCTCTAGATGCCTAATTTTGTCACCAATTAGAGTATCTCAATTTGAATGTAAGCAAAGCTAGTTAATAGGCTTACAAGAAAAATTGTATATCTCAAGTAAAGGTATTATCCTATCTCTTGCTCTTATTTGGTTCCTAAATATGTATATGCTAGTTTAGGATCCATATGCTAGGAAAATATTATGTATTTGTACTATATTCTTTAATTATACTCAAAGCAAAAATACAATCAAGCCTTTAAATTAGGCAAAATTATTGACATTGCTAATTCGTATTAATGGCTAATTATAGTAAATTACAATGCCAATTGCCATGTCAAATATAGGCTTCTATAAAGGAGTAAGTTCCAAGAAAGAAAGAAAGTTCTTGCACTTGTCATTTTGATTAGTTGCTGATATGTTCCTTAGTGAATACACTATTTGTAACATCCCTAATTTAGAGATTTTTAATACTTGCTAAAATATATTATTTAGAGGGAATATGAAAGAATTAAGCAAGAATAAGTATACCTAAGTTAATCATTTAAAGATAATAGCTTATTGGTTAATTTCAGGGCTTAAGGGCAAAATTGAAATTTTCTTCTTATTTTAAGCAATTAGGAGGCTAGAAGCAAAATGGTAATTTCACACTTTTGATAGACTTCAAAAAATTTTATAGGTAAATAAAAAAATCAAAAGCTGATAAGAAATATCCAATAATCGAAGTATAATTTACGTAGAATTTTATTATATTTAAGGTTGAATTTTCTGAAGACATTATACCCCTAAAAAACATCTAGATAAGAAAAAGATTCACATTGTCTTAAATAAAATTCTAAAACTTTGACAAATTATACTATTAACAATAGTACACTATAAGTGAACATATCTTAGGAGTAGAGCCAAATCAAACAAAGTTAAAAAGGAAAACAAAGATAGCAAGGGGAACTGACGACCAGGGGTAAAATGGCAATTTGGCCACAGGGCAAAATGGTCATTTTGAAAAATACAAAGGGTAAAATGGTAAATTTAAGGAGGGACATGTGGCACCACCCTAACTCTTGAGGCCTAACCCATAATTCAATCTTAGATATTTTATGATTTAAGATTAAACCTAGCCATCCATTTGGATTAAATTACAAACATTGAATTAAAGAAATCAAATCCTAACCACACATTTAGACTAAATCATAACCATTAGATAAAAATCATATGATTAAATCTTATCCATCCATTTGGATTGAATTACAACTTTTGGATTAAAGAGATCAATCCCTAACAATTCATGTAGACTAAATCATCACCATTGGATTAATATCACATGGTTAAATCCTAGTCATCCATTTGGACTAAATTACAACCATTGGATTAAAGAGATTAAATCGTAGCCGTACACTTAGATTAAATCACCACCATTGGATTAAAATCACACAATTAAATCCTAGCCATCCATTTAGATCAAATTTCAACCCTTAGATTAAAAAAAAAAATCAAGTCCTAGCATTCACCAAGACAAATTCACAACCATTGGATCAAAAAGCATGTGGTTAAATTTTAAACATCCACTTAAGTTACATCTTAACCATAGGATCTAAAACATGTATTTAAATTCTTGTTGTCAAATTCTCCTTAAATACCTGCACCCTACCCCTTTTCTTTACATCTCACCCCACATCTTACCCCACACATCTCACTCACACTCACCTTTCCACTTGGTGCCATACTTAAATCAAGAAGAAATGATGGAATTTTAGAAGAATTACAAGAAAGGGAGTGCATCCATATAACTTGATTTAGCATATTTTAGGTTATTTTCCTATATTATCTTTTCCTGTTTCTTCTTCTTGAATGGTCTTCATAGTAATGCAAAGGCAAAAAGGTTTGGTTATGGTGTGGGAATACAATTGAAATTAGAACACAACATGATACTCCATAACCAATCTATTTTGGCCTGTACTCACTTATCTTAAAATTTTGTTACTATAAACTTCCATGTGCCCATTTAAGGTCTAAGAACGATAGAATTAATGAATATTGAGGCTAGAGAGATATTTTGAAATATTCAGAGAAATATCATGTAAATCATAACAACTATAGGCTAATAACTTTGATGTTAGAATTTTCTTATGTGTTATGCATTCTTTCATGAATATTTTATTATTCATGCATTATAATTGTCTATGTTACTGTGCATTTCAATTTTGTATGATGGAGTGACAATATGGTAGTTTGAGGAAAAAGATAATCAAGACACTGAAATTAATTGGGACTCTAAAAAAGCAAATGAAACTTGTATACATGTGACTATAGCTGGCTCTGCCACCTAAATGCCCATATTGATCCCTTTGACTATGACTGGCAATGTCGCCTAAATGTCTATATGGACTTTTTGTTCCCTTAGCAAAGTATTACATTCCATGAATCTTGTAATCTAAGGTATACTTTGCTGCCTAAATGATTGAAGGAAAAATAGGGTTGTTACACTTCTTGCATCATATCTTGAATTCCAAGTTCTATGGCAAGTTGTGCTACCTAAATGATCTCAAGAAAATAAGGAGAAGCCAAGAATGTATCTTTGTTGGGAACATCATGAACCATAATATATGTGGAAGGCTTCTAGACTAATCAAGACTTAAAAAAGTGGAAATTAAGAACACATAAATTTTTAAGAAACTAAGGTGATTCATAACCACCAAAAGTATATCAATGTTCAAAAGAAGAATTCAGAAAGGAAATCTTTGTAATTATCTCTCTCAAACTAATCCAACCTTGATCACATGACGGATTAGACGACATATTAAGATAAAAATTGTATTGCCTAACTTTACTTTGGGTACCCATTAAAGGACATCCTAACTAAAGTTAGGGTCATGCCTATCATTGGGTGGCATGCTAAGGTTCCTAAGACTCGATCGCTAGGGTATGACAACTATATGCTAGGCTTTGTGAGACTTGAATAACCCAGATATGACATCCCAATGCCTAATGGTTGAGAACATTGTCTACCTCTGGTTATTATATCTTTGATAATGCATATTTACATGTTATTTATATAATATCTGACACATATACATATTTCATAAAAGTCATAGGTTTAAGTCATACTATATTCCATGGATATTTCAAGTATTATATATGCTTTTTTATATTACTAAGAGTGTATTTCTCACCTTTTTGTTATCGATGTTTTTATATGGTAATTTATCAAATCTTTCTTGAAGTCCTTATTGAATAGGTATTTGTCCTACCAGTCAGACAAGTGCTTATGATTGACAAAATTGTTGTTGTAAGCTGTGATGGCTTTACATGCCATACCACTTATGTTTGTACCACCAGATGACTTAAGTACCATTAGATTTCCAAGCCCAAGAGAAAGCTATTACTAAAGCACTAACGAGAGTCTCAGGGGAAGATATGAGATATCATTAGATGTAAAATAATATTAAGCCTAAATTTTGATAGCTAATAGATATAGGCTTAAAACCCCTTTCCCTAATTTTGTTAAATTAGCTTGTGGATGTATGGACTATAAGTTGTATAATCTTTTTGTTATCTATGGTCACATTGCTATGTTTTGGTAAATTTTAGTACATTTATTAAAAAATTTTGCATCTTAATAACTTATAATTAAGAACTATAGTATATTCTTTAAATAATTAGAAGGGGGTTACACTATCTATCATAGACTTATGAAATATTTTAAGTCAAATGTTTATAATTGTCTTTCAAGTTCTTTGTATTTCGTAATAGCTTTAATGTTTAATTATTATTCTCCATATTTGGGAATCTAACATTTGGTCTTATATGCATTATTATGGGTTATAATATATATTGCTTATCAAGGTTCTATTTTATAAGTATTTAATAAAAAAAATTTAAACATTTTTAGTAGTGACATGGTTTACACCTATAAGTTGTCATTCAGTAACGTCCAGGATAGCTTACCACTAAAACCTTACTTCCAGCGATGACCCTATTAAATGTCTACTTGATTTACATTTAATGGCAACTAATTGTCACCATTCAAAAGTTTTAGCAATGGCTTTGGTCACTAAATGTGTTTTCTAATAGTGACCTTTTCGTCGTCGTGAATAACTATTAGTTACAGTGGCTTAAATGGCGACACTTTTGTTGTCCCTAAATATTCTAAGTGGCAACTTTGGAACTTTTAATGGTGACTAAAAGTTTTTTTTTTTGTTACAGTGAGTATTGGTGGAATTTGATTTCATAAAAAGCGATTAATGCTAATATATTTGGAATGTTATTAAGGAAGAGAATGCAAATATATTAATTTGCATAGGAAGACATTACACAACTTATTAGTTTACATTGTATTGGCAACTCACATTACCATTATATGATGTTGGACATAGGCTATTGATTTATTATTGACATTCAACTTTCTTCTTTAATGTTCTATAATTTTTTATAAAAATTTATTACATGATAAACCTACAAATTTCATTATTACAGTGCTATATGCTACCACATACCTAAGCTATTAGCTATTGCATTTTGCCTTTCATCCACTTCTTATAAAGAATTTTCTTAATTTTGAGTCTAATAAGTTCTATTGTATATGACAAATATATTTTAAGGTTGAGATAGTTTAACAACCTTCTTGTAATAGATTAGGAAACTTTTCCTATGTTGATGGCCACTAAGGATGGCTTGAGGAAGTTTCGATTGCAAGAAATAGGTTCCATACAAAGCTCTTGTATGCTTCTATTTACATATAAATGTATGACTAACCTTTTTCAGCCCTTTTTTAGGTACATATCTTTTATGCTTTGATTGAAGAGATATCTACTTTCATGTATGTTGCAATGAGTTGCAAAAATTTAATTCTTGTTTGCCATAAAGATGCAAATTTGTTTGTGTCCATTATGAGATGATGATAACTAATTAGGTGAATTTTTTGTCTTATGATCCTTGTTATTATCATACAAATGTCAAGAAAAAACCTTTTATTATACTTCAATAGGATAACAATAATAGAGAGGAAGTACAATTAGGTGCTTTTATTACTAGTTAACTTTGCAAGTTTAATTAACCAACAAGGACACACATCTATTGTGATAAAGTATTTTTAGAATATTAAGATCAATGGAAATGAAAAAACTATTTCCCTAAAACAATCCAAATGAGAGTTAAAGCCCCTGCACCAAATGTCATATCTTAAAAATTGCCTAGTCTTCATAGCTTTTCTTAAGTAAAAAAATGTTATATTTTAAAAATGCATTCCAATCATTATTTTTTATACAAAAGCTGAATATTTTTAATGGTAAATTGGTAAGGAATTGAAGATTGGCCACCTAAACATTAAAAAGAGGAAAAACTTAAGAAACAAAAGCTAAAAGCCAATGTATAGGTGCTAGAATAAGAGAATTAACACCCCTACACTAAATTTACAATGCTTGGGTGCCTGAACTTAAAGATTGGAGGCACTAAAATTGCAACGCTAAAGCACTAAAACTAAATGTTAGAAGACCTAGGATAGAGGTTTAATGCCCAAGCAAGGAGTAATGCTCAATTGCTAGAAATAGAGAATTAGTGCCCAAAGAAGTAGCACTGGAGAACTTATTTTCAAAATTAAGGTTTTCTAAGATGAGGATGGCTTCCAAAGATAAACATAACTCCTGAGGGCTTTGAAAGCTATAAATAGAGACCTAAAGGGTCTTAAAGAACTCATCAAGCAAAAAAGAATTCACCACTGAGTGAAAGAGCACTATTGAGTAGGGTTGACAGTGCATTGGAGAGAGTCTTTTGTAAAAAAGAGTAACAACTTTGTCAGAGTTGTGCCTTCTTTATAGTATTCTATTTTTGTTTACGTTGCATTTTATTCATGATTTTTGTTTTAAACAATGCCAATGCTTGGTTAAGTTGGTCAATTCTAGGACCAAAGGAATATAGACTAGCGTCTCTTACAAGAAATCATCCACTTAATTACTAGTTGAAAAATTTTAAGTAATGTTTGTTTGATTCAATACATGCAAGTGCACATGATCCTAATAAATATTAAACGGTGAATAAGATGTCAATCCCACAACGACCTAACCTAATTTTAGTCTTAATGTTTATTGTTAATTGCTTAACTTAGGTTAATATATTATATAGTAAAGAAGATGAAAGAAAGTAAAAATTATGCAACTAAACCTAGAATTAAACTTCCCCACATTGCAGAGTTATCTTGTATAATAGTCAAATTTCATGACAACGTACTGAATTTGTTTACTAGCCTAAGGACCCTATCTATTTATATAGTTTTATTGATTTGATATAAATTGGATCGAGATCCCTCAATTCCTTATATCCCTATGGATACCGGCTGAGATAACAATCACTTGAGAGCCCAACCCTATTTGTGGTTATCAAAGATAGTCAAGTATTGTCGTCTTGACTGCAAATTGTAAAAATTTACTAATTAAATAGTGATTATGCTTATCCAATTCTAGAATTTAGGAATTCCTTTTTAGGTTAAACTAAATCTTTAATCAATATAAAGTGATCAAGCTTAGAACGTATGAAGCCTAAATTGAACACAAGTAAACTTTATACAAAAGTTCAATTGAAAACAAAAGTCCTACAAAAATAACCTTACAATAGGTTCAGTCAAAAGTCTAGACATAACTACTTAGCCAAGATAGTTCAATATCTCAAAACAAAATATAAAAGAAAAGAATAACATAAAATAAAAACAAAGAGAAAAATAAATAGCTAATAAACAACATAAGGTTGAGTTGTCACTTTCTCAAAGATATCCTCTCAAACTCTACTGTCATCATTCACTTTATCTTGCCTCTTAACTCAACTCTTAAATCTTTCTTGCTTAGTGAGTCCACTAAAGCCTCCTTAAATCCGTAATTATAGCCTTCAAAAACCCTAGGGTCACCCTTATCCAACATAACTTTATATTTGAAAATGAAGGTTTTTGATGGCACACCTTGGCATTGCACCTATAATGCTTTATATTGGCTTTCTAGAGAATTATAGAACCATGGGCGCTTGGGCACTAACTCTTTGTTTATGGCACTTGGGTACTGCTTTCCTAGCACTTGGGCACTAGGTCTCTATCATAAGGTCTCCAATCCTCATGTTTTGATGCCTAGGCATTGAAATTTTGGTGTATCGGTGCTAACTTTCAGTTTTCAGTGCCTAGGTGTTGGATCTCTACTGCCAAGGCATTGGTTTTCAGTGCCTGGGCACTACCTTCATGTTTTAGTCCTTGATATTTTTGCCTTCTTTTCTACTCAAATGCTCTGAATGTTGTTCCCTAACAATTATCATTCAAAAGACACTAAAATTGGTCTTTTGATATAAAAAAATATGATAATTAGGGTTTATTTTAATGAGAAGTTAAACTTAACGCTAGTGGATTGCGAAAAAGGCTTAATTTGTAGTTTAAACTAGGCATTTCAATATAAAATTTAGACCAAGTTAACTCTCTTTTGGAAAGTAAACAAAACAATATGCATAAAATGATACATTACATTAAATATGTCCTATTAAAATAAATATTACTTAATTAGTTAAGAGGCACCACTAGCTAAGCCAGTCACACATTTTATAGATTCGACACAGATTCTAAAACCATTGTATTAAACATTCTCCATGCCTTAGAATCTCAAGTATGGCTATTGAAACTATCAACATTACTATCTACAGCATGTCATCGGTAATTCTAAAAGAAATAAACAATCATTGTAATCGTGTCTTCAATGGAAAATGACATACAATTTGTTGGTTACTTCTTTTTCATCTTGTTGTTGCTTAATGAAGTACTAGCATTTCCCCTATATTTCTTTCTATTTAGAAGTATGACAAACTTTGTATGTTTGCTGGCTTATGTGACTTAACATGATTACTCATTGAGCAAGGCAAAAACGTACGATAATATGAAGTCAAATCAAATTTAATCCGATATATTCCAAGAAAATCTTATTATGTCAATTTATGTGATTTTTTTAAAAAAAATACATAAAATAAGCACCACAATAGGTCTAAAAAATTTTAAACTCTTAAATATTCTATTGTCATTGTGAATAATATTAACAAGTAATACACAATACTTTCACAACGATGGCTAGCTTAACGTGAAGCCTTGTAAATAAAATGGTGCCTTAAAAAAGATCATTCATAACTAAAGGGATTCCTGAAAAATATGTAACTATGCCAGTATGCTTAATTATCACTGGTTAGAATTTTTATAATGACAGAGTTTTGACTTCTATGGTCTTTGACGTACTTTACTAGAATTAATATTAAAGTGTATATATTGGCTATGAAAGAAACTTTATGCAAGGAAGCATGTAAATACAAAATTAGTTATGGTGCACCATGATCATATTTGATATGCTTGAGATGACATGTTATGTAACTATTATATGCAAGTTAAAAGGATCATGCCTATAGAGAATTATTTCTCAAGCTAGTTGTTTGAGCATGTACTCAAAATGGTCATTTGCCCTTGCTAACTATATGCTAGTGCCACTATTATGATTAATTTTATTTAAATGCTTTTTATCTTTACCTGCTTAATGTTTTTATATTTGTTGTACTAAGTTCATTGCAAGTTACCAAACCCTTGCATATTAATGTGATTTTATCCTATTATTGGCATTTTATTTGATGTATTTACTTCAACTGTGTTTGTGAAATGTTAACTAACATTTTTTTCTTATTTAATCTAAAATTTGAACCTTAATGTTTTCAAAAAGCTCTAACAAATATAACTTGGTAAGATTCTAACATTTCCCCTTAGCTTATCCCCTTCTAATGTAGTTTTAGCCATTAAATGGAAACTCCCTTTTCATGGCAACAAGTTGAAACATGTAGGATGGTGGAATTTAAAGAATTATTGTTCCTTTAGAATCATTGCACTTTAAAAAGAGGAATCAAAGTTGTTGGTAGTTTTCGTTTTTAATGGTAACTTATATTAAGAATTTTTCTCATATTTATCCTAAATTCCATTGTTGAAGATGGGAAGCTTGATGAAGGAAAAGGTCAGTGGGAGTTCCTATTTGCATTGAATAAGTACTTTAATTTATTATTAGTATGATTTGTAAGTCATTGAATGAGAATGAGATAGGGCAACTAAAGAACAATGTAGAAGAGACTAATTGACCTATTCTAGGCATGTTTAAGTATTTATACAAATAATAATGTCTAGTAAGTGTGTTTGGTGTCATTCATAAGTTGAGAAACTTTAATGATTTTATGTGGGAAAAATAATTCTATTAATAGGAAATCAAAGTGGAGAAATTAACACATTAAGAAAGTCTAAGAATGGATTATGTAAGCATGCACGTAAATATATATTGGATTTAAAGGCAATCAATTTTCCATTGGTAGAAATTACTTTGGTTTATGAGGACTCTGCTTGAGACTTGGGTACTCTTCTAAGTTGTATATGTGTGCGTACATTAAACATGACAATTAAAGTCAGTAAAGAAATATTGGTGACATTAATAGGACAAAATAAGTGGAACGAAAACCAATTGAGAACAACAATATAATTGTTAATTAGTTTGATTTGGGGATTAGACATTAGAAATTTACTTGAGTTAACATACTTTCTAGCATAGAACATTAAAGGTGTATCTCTTATTTTTAGGTTCATAGAAGTCGCACTATATCCACTGGGTAAGGAAATGAGTTTTGTGTGCATTATTCAAAAAAGTAGATAACGCTAATTACTGTGTGCTCTAATTTAAATATTTTCCTTGCAAAACTAATTCTAATTTGATTTTCAAATGCCATGGGGCAAGCTTCTTAGGAATTTTAAACCTTATCATTATGTATATTTTGAATATTTGGAAATTCTAGATTTAATGGAATTTTATCAAGCATTTGGTTAAGATTTTTTTTCTGTTCGAATTACTTTGACTATGTACTTATGAAGTATTATAATTATATATTTCTGAAGTATTCTAATTCATCATCTTTGAATAATCTTGCTTTAGTATTTCAAAATTATTTTAATTTTTGGTTTTTGAAGTTCTCTTACCTTGTATTTGCTAAAGCTCCTTAAATATGAATTTTTGAATGGTTCATAAATGAAAGAACTTGATGTTGATTGATAATGTGTTGACATTGGTTTTAAAAGTATTATTTTGAGGAATCCATCCTAAGCTAGACTCTGTAGCTAACGACAATAGACGTTAGCCGCAATGCACTACATTATGGTATTCTAATATAATTGAGGCATAATGTCATATTTTGATATTCTGTTTAAGGTTAAATGTCATAATTTTGATCATATTGAGTCATATTACTCGAGTTTGATGTTTAATATATCCTGTTAAGCTAGCCTAAAGTTAACATCTGATTATGATGTTTTGTTAGGTGTTACCTACCCTTTCTATTAAAAACTAATTTCTTATGTGTGTGTGTGTGTGTATATATATATAATGAAAATGTAAATGTCATGAACTACAGGAATGGTGATAAACATGGATGGTGGTAAGCAAAGACAGTGGTAGAAATCCTACCAGTGATTCCCTATATGTTTATGATTGATCGAATCTTCTTTTATTTTAAGAAGTGAATTATAATAAAAGAAATGATGATACTTTTATTTTTGGTTTGCGTTCGGTACCTCTATATGGGTGGGAGAGTGAACATCATGATCATTTTTTTGTTATGTGTTGAGTAATTTATTATATATTCATGTCTTATGTTTCAACAATAACGATATGGCTTTCGAAAAACTTTAATTGAACTCATTTGTCCTTTTATAGTATAAGTAGTATTATCTGTTCATTAAGTGTTTTCACTCACTTCTTTTATCTTTACATTCTTCAGAGATTAATGTTGTCCATGGACTCTTTAGTTGTATAGAGTCGAGTTAAATATTCCTTTATAAGCATTGCATTGTCCAAAATGGCATAGTTTATTTCTTATTGTTGTTGATCATTGTAAATTTTATGATGTAGTAGCTCCAATTATCACAAATCATAATTTAGTTACTGCGTTGTATATCATGGACTGGTGATTATCTTCTATTTTCTATGCTAGTCATACTTTCTTAGTTAGAAGTGTGATTAACCTTGTCTTTTGTACCCATTGCATCCTTGTTTTAGAGGTGTGACATTAGAGAAGAAAATGAAAAATTATTAATTATTGATAAAAATTTGACAATATATATACAAATAAATAATTAGAAAATTAAAATATAGGCAAAAAATATTATATTATAATTTCGTAGTGTGAGAATTATAGATGACTCTCATAATAAAGATTTTCATTAACAAAAATGGCATGTGCATTTATTTTCTAATATATATCGTATATTCTCAAAGAAGTATTTTTCTTGGTCTGGTATTTTAAAGAAGTTAGACCCAATCCAATATCACATAAAATATTGAAATATTCCTGATATGGTTGGAGAGCAAACTTAATTATGCCTCATAGTGGCTATTATGATGTAGTTCGTTCATGTCTAGGTTGCAATCATTTTTGCTTTATGCACTTTTCCAAATGTATGCAATACTTTAAGCAGACAAATCCTAGTGGAGTGCTTCACAAGCCAAGGTAGTGTGTCTTCCCATCTGAAACAATGCAAGCTATTTTGGAAATGAGAAAGATACCAGAGACGAGAGGAAGGGTTGGTGGGAAAATGAAATTTTTTTATATATAATATCCAAAAAATTTTTTAAAAAATTAAATTTCACAAAATTTTTATTAACTTTTCATGAATAAAATAAAAAATAACTTCTATAACTTTTAAAATTTGATAACAAACCCTCTTAAAATATGAGATTATATGCAAGTAAATATTTGGCGTTAGTTAGCCAATTATTACACTAATAGGAGCATGATAATTAAGAGAAGTATTTGTGTATGACCTAAAGTCTAAGAAAGTTATTTACACCTATTCTGAAGTTTAAAAGAGTTATTTGCACAATAAATTCAACTTTAAAGTGGTCTTTTTAATATTAATGATAAGATTATTTGCACAAATTTAAAATTTTAAATGGACTATATTATAAAATTTTGAAAATCAACAGAATTATTTAGACAAGACATAAGGTTAAAAAAATTCTGTACAATTTAATCAGAGAAAAAAAACAAAAAGAACAACCATTCATTTTTGCATTACAAAAGACAAAAGTATAAATACATCATTATGCATGAGAGAATGTCTCGAACTATTATTTGAGTCGATCAAGTCGGCTGCCGTTTTTGATGTACCATATACAATCTTTTATTTTTTTTGTTTCCTTTTCGTTTAAAAATTATAAAATTTTATATGGATATATATATATATATATATATATGTGTGTGTGTGTGTGTGTGTGTGTGTGTGTGTGTGTACACACGGAAAGTAATAAAAAAGTAGAAATTCTTTGTTAAGAAAACATACCTAAATGTTTTAAATAATTGTAAATAACTCCACTGTTAATTCCATAATCACTTATGTAGCATATTGTTTTGACTAACCTTCATGTTAATTGTCCCAAGATATTTGTTCTTTTTTTCTCTTTCTCTTCTTTTCATTTTTTAAATACTTTTTTTCTCTCATCCCTTATAAAAGTTATTTTTTTACCTTCAAACATGTTAAGATTTACTTCTTACCAATTAAATAGTTGGTTTATGTGATACAGAGTAATACCGTACACACCAATTTTTAGTTTTCTTTGAGTTGGAAAGACTAATTAAAAACGGTAGCTAATGGTAGCACTATTACCCCATAGTGTACCTTTAAAATACTCAGCTAGTTGGGTTGTTGTAGATTCTATGCTCATGTGATGACCATCACATGCAAAAAGGAGGGATAGTAGATTTAGTGAATTAAGATCTTATGCCGCCTTGAAAGTTGTGTGCCTTGGCCATCTTATAATTATCCTTATGGGTTGTGTACCCATGTCAGATTCTTTTTTTCATTTGTGATAATCCTTCTCTTGAACAATTTCTAAAAAAAATGGTTTTCTATCTTTTAATACTAATTTTTAAACTCAAATTTAGCTTTAAAAAGCATTTCAAAAAAATAGTTTTATTTATGTGTATTTAATGTTTGGACTCCATATAAGAAATTTATACTACTTCAAAGTAGCATTTTATATTTGATAATTACGAAATTTTCATTCCAACATTTTCTTTATTTTTTTCTATTTTGAAATTATTTAATTTCAATAATATTATTTAATATATTTTGTGATGTTATATATGCTATGTACAATTTGGCTGCCTCAGATAGTAAGTTAAAGCATAATCAAAGGACTGACAAGAGAGCTTAGTGTCACAGACTTGTTCTCTTAACAAGCTCACATGCGGCCTTAGCTCCTTTTCGCCCCTCACAGTAGCTGAATCAGCCTACCTCAATGAACTAGATTAGCTAGGAAAAGAAAAGAAAAGAAAAGGCAAGAGAGAAAGAGAAAGAGAGAGATTTGGAATGCTTGGATGATTTACAAATGAAGATGTTACCCCTATTTATACAACTCCACCTCCTTAATGGACGGTGGTGATCAACCTAATCTAACAGTAAAGAATGGTTCTCTAGAATCCTCTATAAAAATATTTAAGACCTAGAATATCCAAGGAATATCCATAAGAATATCCATGGAATATCCTCCTTCTAGATTACACCATGTGTTCTTAGGGTTTTTTAGAGAACTCTATGTACAGGACTATAGAATTCTATGTACAAGAGTTTGTAAACCTTGGGTTTTAATGCCAAGACAAAAAAAAGACCATGACATTATCCCCCACCTATTTTGGTGATGTCCTCATCGCCTCGTGCGCTCTGAGTTGATCTTAGAATTGCCTCAAGTCTTCCTTAGATTCCCCCATGTTGCTTTTGACTCAGGTAGCCCCTTCCACTTGATCAGATAATGTGTTTCACATGGAACGCCCTATTTACACATTTCTTTTGTCATGGGCACCTATTCAATCTTTTTATCATAAGATTTAGTTATCACAAGTGGTGCTCGATGTGATAACCTTTAGCTTAGGTGTTCCCAAGACTTAGCCATCTTGAACGTTCTTGGACTCTGCCCTGTGGCTTTACTCCTCTCAATCTTAAGATCCACCTCTCCTTTAGGTGGTAGCTTACCAGGTAGTTTTGCAAGCCTCACATCCTTGTCCTTCTCTAGGATGGCTTGAATGATTGGTGGTACGTCTTTCAGCCCTTTCGACTCGTCATCCACCTTAAGAGCGGCTAAGAACATCGGTTCTTCTTTCTTCACCCCCTTAGCTAATTGCATAGTCAACAATTGCTTAGCCCCTTGAATCTGATCATTAGGCATCTCCATTGTTGGAATCATGCACAGTGACCCCTTCTCAAGTATGTACACTGTATTAAAGGATGGCATAGGGATATCGATTACCTATCTTAAGAACTTCATCCCTAGAATGACTTGGTAATCATCTATTGGTGCCACCGAAAACTCTAATTGGCCCTTCCAAGTGCCTAGGCTTAGATCCACCCCTTGTGCTATGCCATTGAGGGGTTTAGCTTTGGCATTGACGAATTTTAGCCAACCTTGGCCCCTCGTCCACTTAAGACCAAGCCTTATGGCCTCCTCCTCAGGAAGTTATAGGTTGCCTTCATATCGTCCAACGCCTTTGTTAGTCTTTCATTGATATATGCTTCGACTTACATGAGTCCTTTACTTGATGTTGTTGGCATTGATGTGGCCTTGAGAGCACTAAGGATTTGGAGTGATCCTATCCTGCTCGTCTCATTTTCTTAAGCCTTGACCTTTTGTTGCTTCAGTATTGTCGATAAAGAACAAAGCTTAGGATAGTTCTTCATGGCATGTTGCAATACCCATAAAATTTATACTCAATAGGGAACTCAGTCAAACTTAAATGAGGATGTAGATAAAATTTTATCTGAGATTGTGACCTAAGTAAGTACCTAAGCCTCACCAGTTCATTTTTAGCACTTATAACCTAACAAAGTACGGTAACCAAGTATCTGCAAGAAAAATTTTAATCTGTTAAAAACACCATACTTTCCATTCAAAATATTTTAAATTCTTAATTATTTCTACTAACTCCACCTAACTTATATTATTACCCAATTATACAACTAATCTCCACTTATTATCCACTAAATTATATTACAAGTTTGCATCAAATACCCATTCATACACATTCCTTTTCGTCACTACTCAAAAACAGTATCCAATGTTCGGCAACCATTGCAGCTCACCGGTAATTGACCAGTGAGTTATCAATCGCATCAATGGCCCATCCTTGACCACTGACAGCCTCCACCACCACAATATCGCTGGAAAAATTGTGCAACCCACATGCATCATAGTGCAAGTTTTTCCACTAGCTACCGATGCTATTTCAGCCACTATAAATGGTCACTAACTACTCCTCTCAGCCACAGCGGCCTCGTCGACCCCCTCAGCAACCACTACCAATCGCCACATCACCAGAATTTCTTAAATTTATCAGCGACTCAAAGGATCCTAAAACCATGCTTAAACTTCAGTTTAGGTTAGGGGTTCAGTTCTATGATGTTTTTCAGTCCTTTCTCCCTCATTTGCATTAATCAATTTGGTCCAATTTGCTCAGAATTGAATAACCCTAATTTTGGCACTATTTATCCAAAAAAAAAGACAAATTTAAGCTCAATTCAAGTTGTTTTCTTCAAATTGAGTTAGGATTACGCTTCATAAGTGAATTTTGCACCTTTCTCCCTTGAAATCATTGATCAATTATGAATTTTGGCTTTTGGATTGAAAAACCCCCCAATTTAGGGGTCTAGGGACAATTTGGGAATTTAATAAAATTTGTGTTCTTAGGACTTCTTAAATTTTGTTATGCACCAAGGGAGTGATTAGAATCTTTTGAAATTTTAGTTTGACTTTTAGTATGAATTTCTAATTTTTAATAATATTCCTAGATTTTTCATGAAGAAAAAGGAAAAAAATTAGGAGGGGAAAATTAGTATGGCTTGATTGGATAACAATAAATATTATTTGAGGTTTAATGGAAAATTTAGAATTTATTAGATGACCCTAAAATGAAATTTGTGTTGTAGTAGAATTAAAAATTTACTAAGTGCATAATGTAATAATTGAATAATAATAATAATAATAATTCTTATTATTATTATAATGATAATAAGAATAATATAATAAAATATAGGTTATAAGTATTTTTAAGTATTCTTTAAGTGACCCATAACTTTAATTTCCAAAATTTAGAAAAGAAATAGGTGAATTAGATAAAAATAAATAAGGGATAACTAATTAGGTATGTGGCAGAATTAAATAATTAAATTTATTTGTAAGGATGGGATGATAAAAGTATTTTATTTAATGTTTTAGGTGACTAGAAAATTTTCAACTAAGGAATTATAATCAAGAATGGAATGAGGTTGGTATACTCCTTCCAAGTGAGTAGATAATTCTAATCATGCAAAATATTATTTTAAATTATAAATTTTAAATTTTGAATTATTAGATATAATCTGAACTCTAAAGTTGTATGATTTTGAAATTTTTGATATCTGTACATGAATATTTATTTATTTTTTAATATTGGAAATATGTCCAAAACATAACCCTATAGCTAACAGCAGTAGATGTTAGCCGTAGTGCACTTTGATTAGTATGCTGATTAGGTTGGGTATGATACCCTTACCACTATATTCTATTTAAGGTCTAAGGTCATTATGATATTTGCTCAGAGTCTATGGCTAAATAAGTATAAGTTCTAAACTGTTATCAATAGCCTTGGGATAACTCTATATTCTGTAATTTTAACTAGTTCTATAGGATATTCCCAAATGCACTCTATTAATAATGATTAACTTCGTTTAATATTACTAAATTATGTCTGTATGAAATCTAGTTTTAAATTTCGAAAGACGTACCACTATAGTATGCTCTAATTTCTACAACATTACTTGCTCACTGAGTTTCCTGTAACTCTATTATTTAACATTTTTAAGATTCCAGCGCCGATCTAGAACACCCACCTTTGGAATTTTAATCTTGGTGATTAAGTCTTTAGTAAGCCTAGCCTATTGCTAGAGCTATGTTTTTCCTTATTTTTATAATTCAGTTCAATCGTTCTCTTGTATACAGGCTAAATGTTTGATATATTATTAAGGTGTGTCAGAAACTGTTTGTATAAAAAGTTATGAGATCTATGCTTATTTAATGTAAATTTATATAAGTTCTGCTATTATTAGGGTTTCGATAGGTTCACGACGATGAAGGATACCTTATTCCCGTGCTGGTCACCTCTTTCTAACTCAGGTCGTGACACATGTGGTCCTTTGCACATGAAGCACCCACCTTTCAACACAAAGTTCTTCTTCTTTGCCTTGAACTTGTCTAAGTTGTATAAGTCCAAGCTCTTCTTTTCTCCCTTTAATGGTGGCTTATGTTGGTTGTCTCTTCCCATAGCCTCACGTTTTTCTCCCCCACCTATGGTCAAGTTCTGATTGTTCTTCCTAAATGCTTCTACTTGGCCTTGGTCTTGCTTCACCAACTGTTCGAACATTTCTTCATTGTACTTCTTGCTTAGCCTAACTTTGCAACCTATCTATGAAGTTGAAGAGTAGATCTTCCTAGGACAAGTTGGGGATTTGAAGCATAAGGGTTATGAAATCTTTCAAATAGTCACAGATCGTACCTTGTTGCCTCAACTCCCTTAGCATCTTGGGTACCTGGAAGATGAAATTCTCCAGGTAGAAATGTCACTTAAAATCCTTCTTGTAGTCTTCCCATGTATCAATCTGAATAGTGCCTCACTTTATATTGGCATGCCTTCTTTGCCACCATAGCATTGTTATGTCGACAAGGTAGGAAGTAGCAGTCTTGATCTTCGATGTCTTGTCTGTTAGTTTGTGATTGTCGAAGTATTACTCCATTTGCTTCCTTGGCATCCCTAGCCCCATGGAATTTTGTTAGCTTCAAGTAGTCCACATTGTACAGATTGTTACCGGTGATTGTTACTCCTCTATTAGCAATGGCCTTCTTACATAATGCCAAGTCTTCTCGCATCCCCTCGATGCTAGCTTACAAGACTTGGATAGCACCCATCACCTTCATTTCCAATTGGATGAATCATGACTCCACATCCCCCACATCATCCTTGACCCTACCTAGTTGCTCAAACATATGGTTCTCCAACAAGACAGTGTCATTCTCGACCTTCTTGAGCTTTTCTCCAAGCTCCCTTACGACTTGCTCCAAAGTAGCATGCTCCTGAGCCTTGCTATAATCACACTTCTTCTTACCGCATTGGTGGGCAAAGACAACTTCCCTTCCACACTCCTCAATAACGAAGGAATTGGTACCCTCAACATTTCCAATCATGCTCCCAAGTGTGCACAACACCAACCTGAATCTTGCCTTTATACCACGTGTCACGAACTTGTTCTCTTAATAAGCTCACGTGTGGCCTTAGCTCCTTACCGCCGCTCGCGATAGCTAAGTCAACCTACCTCAATGAACTAGATTAGCTAGGAAAATAAAAGAAAAGAAAAGGCAAGAGAGAGAGAGAGAGAGCTTTGGAATACTTGGATGATTTGCAAATGAGGATGTTACCCCTATTTATACAATTCCACCTCTTTAATGAATGGTGGTGATCTACCTAATCTAACAGTAAAGAATGATTCTCTAAAACCCTCCATAAAAATATCTAAGACCTAGAATATCCAAAGAATATCCCTAAGAATATCCATGAAATATCCTCCTTCTAGATTACACCATGTATTCTTAGGGTTTTCTAGAAAATTCTATGTACAAAACTATAGAATTCTATGTATAAGAGTTTATAGATCTTAGGTTTTAATGCCGATACATAAAAAGGTCGTGACATTAGGCATCTTCTGCAAAGCCCTACTTTATAACATGAGGGTGGACTTCCTTTTATGATATTTTGAAGTTATTGTAATTTTAAATAATTTTGTAATTGTTGATTTCTCTAGTTGTATATTCATATGACCACATATAAAATCCCTCATTCTTTGTTATTGAATTTTGATTGTATTTATTTTATATTAGAATAGAGCTCTCTATTGTAATGGTTATGGATTAATAAGTGAGCCGTACATTGTGAGATATTATTTTAAGAAAAATTCTACCAAAATTTTCATAAGTCTTAAGTTAAGGTGTTAGAGTTTATGATATAAACAGCTGGATTAGGAGAAAATTTAACATATAGTTTTGTGTCGCTTGTAAACATGTCTAGTTTAGGATATGAATACATATTAATTAAATGTGAAAGTTAAGATACTTATTTTCAGCTTTAAAAGTTCATGACAAGAAATCCAAATTTCAAGAGGAACTTTTCCATTCTACCCTAGAAAGAACTAAATGGGTGCTTGATAGATATAAATTTATGACAAAAAAATTGATTACTGTTTTGATAAACCACATAATTATTACCATACAAGTGATCGGCCATGGAGAACTCAATTTCGTAATTGTTAAATGACTTTGTAATTTGAATAACATATTTATTAATTATTGTTATGCACAAGTATCAATTAATAATGCATTCAGATTACTTGCTATCAAGAGCTCTTGCAAATTTTGGTCATATTGGATTTTCATATGATGTCCCAGACTAAAATATATCTTTAAAAAATAATTTAATTTTAAATCTTAATTTTATAAAAAAAAAATCATAAAACATATTATTATTTCAAAAAATTTCTTATACAAAATTACGTCGTATTTAAGAGAATGAAGGAACTAAACAATTTCTAATAATTTACAATTTATTTCACATACCTTAATAATCTACAATAATAACATATCTCATGATAATTTTTTAAAAGTATATATTTATTAAAATTATATATATATATATATATATATATATATAAATTCAGGCTTTTACATTCATCTAATGGTCCAGATGTGCAATTGTTATACAGGTTAAAAAAAAAAAAAGTTACAAATCTCCTCATCATCTCGCCAAGGGGAACCTTTATTATATGATTGACCTAAAATTTTGGGGTTCATGGAAACTCATCTTATCAATATGGCCTTATTCATTAGTGAAAATAATAATAAAAAAAAAACACTTGGAGGCTGGTAAAAGATGATTCTGATTTTTTTTTTTTCCATGTGCGAATCCTGCAATTTAAATATTGTAGAGATAATATTTTAGGCAATTTGTATGATTATTCTATCATCGCGAAGGCATGTGTAAAGCTAATCTTATTATTAATCACCACCTTTGATGGTTGTTACATTGAGCAGGCTGTCATAGCCCTGCATTTAATCGTGTGGCTAGCATCCTGCCTTGTCATGCATGTTATTCGAAGAAAGATGACCTCTTTCTCTTATTCTACTCTCTCTTTTCGATCCTTCATGGCTCTTTTCTTCTGTTCATTCTTCTTCTTCTTTATTTCTTCTCCATACATACCATGTGTTTGCAGAATTCTCGGAAGTTCAAAACGCACGTCATTTAGCATTAGGAAAATTTAAGGAAAAAAGAAAAGCAGAATAACAGGCATGACGTGGCAGGATGCTAGCCACACGATCAAATGGAGGGCGACCGTCAGCATATACATCTCAGAATTGTCTCATTTTTCAACTGTGAAGGAACTTATTTTACCTGACAAAGGGCATGGAATTTTTATACTAAAACCCATATTGAAGGAAAGGGAATAAGAATAAAAAGGGGTATATGATACAAAAACATATGTTTGGTATGTAATGGAAACAAATAGAGTAATGGAGAGTAAGAAAGAAGAAAATGGCCAATTTATTATTATTATTATTATAGATAGAGATATAATTTTAGGGGCAATTTAATCATCTACAATATTTTCTAATGAAATTATCCCCATTCCATCCACCCTCCTATGAAAAGATCTTTCTATTAAAATGATGGAATCCTCATTTCAATACAGAGAGGATGCCAGTACATCCTTATAACCTCTTTCCCATGGGTTTAACTTTTTCAATCGCTGAGCAATTTGGACAGATTTATTAGACAAATAATAAACCCAGGCTATATATACAATGCTAGACGGTTGCCATGTGTTAGTATATGATTTGGTTACTCCAATTAATACACGATTTTAGATGTGGAAGCAGTTTTGAAAGGTTTGATTTTTATGATATTTTTAAAATATGGTTGATTAGCATTAATTTATTCTTAACTTATTTATTAATTTAATTAATTGAATAATTAACTTTGACATAAATTAATAATAGATTATGTTTGAGTTAATTGTAAAAAATTTAGTTATAAATTGGGTTACCCACATACTTATAAATCTGAATAATTAAAAAAGTAGAGAGTTATTTTAAAATAAAATAAATATTATTTGTTTATTTAAAATCCCATGTTTTTCTAAATGTGAATTATCTATCCGATAAATTTATTTTATGATTATTTAAAGTCTTATCTCTCACAATTTTATTAATATATGTGAAAAATGTTTGAACAAAATAAATTGCTCATTCTACTATAAACTACGGCTGAAATCTTCATAAAGTAGGTACTATTCTTATTATACTTTAATTATTTATCTGTATATCTCTGATCAATTTATGGAATTAACGTTTTTATGATTATCATTTAGGGTTGTTTTATTCAATTGAAAATTATTAATCAATTCACTTGTGATCTCTACTATTTACAATGTCATCATATGATTATTGATAAATTATGTCCTTGTTCCCGTGGTAGTGAAGAAACAATTATCAATCTTCATTATTATTATTGCTTTGTCATTTTCCCACAGTTGTATGGTTTTAATTAGAATTTCCTTCTGCGTATAACATTATTGAGTAAATTTTGGACTATTAAATTATCTATGACCACATGCCATTAAAATAATTTTTAATAATCCAATTATTTAAACTGTGCATAATAAACAATCATATGAATTTTATATATGGTTTGGTAATGTTGGAACCGAATTATCTTTGACACAGCATATATTAGTAAATTGGAAGCAGTTAAGTTACTTCACAGATTATTATGTCAATATCAATTTGCTAAGACAGTATTCATTTCCTACAAGGTCTTCCACAAGTGCTTGGATGGATCTTCAAGAAGTAACAGAAGAAGACATATATAATGTCTTGACTTCTAGTTGGTTTTAATATGCGCTTGTATGGTTCTGACAATTATAATGGTTTAGGGTTTGTTTGGTTTTGTTTTGTTTTAGTATTTTGTCGGATGGATATAAAAAAGGGAAACCTTCATTGAGGGTGGATTGTTTCAAAGCCATTAGGTTAAAATGGGGTCAAAGGTTTTGGTTTCTTGATGGGTACGTGTGGGAGACATGATTATAGGGTTGGTGAATTGTTGCATGAAAGTCAGTGAGTCCAAGTTTGATCACATGGGAGAGATTGTTTATGAAAAAATATTACTAGTTAGGTCTTATACATTTAAATAATAGATGATTTGATATATTAGTTATAATAAAATTATTCAAAAAGAAAAACAAAGATTATTAAAAAAATAATATTATTGGGACTAGTATATTACATCAATTGTCATTTAAGTATACTAAGTGTACTAAAATCAATCAATATCTTTTCACTCTTATAAAAACTTCCTATTTATGCAAATATGTTGTATTAACCTTTCAATTTTAAGTAAAAATTGCTCCTAGGTCTCAATTTTACTTGTTATTTCAAAATAATTCTTCAATTTAAAGTTTTTAAAATTCTTCAAATCAACCCATTAAATTTTCAAACTAACATGATGAAAATCATTTTAAGTGAAATTTGTTCAAAACATTAATACCGTTAATTTTAATATTGATGTGCCAATTATGTGTATTTTTTTATATAAAAAAATCATTGAACAATTCTCATATATACACAATGGTAATACAAGAAAATTTTATCTTGTGTAGTATTTGTGATTGAACTTGGGCAAAATTTCCTGGATTCCAACATCATCACAATAAGTATAGTTGTTCCACTTACTTATACTCCCTCAATATGATGTGATGATGCGTTTTCTTTTATTTTTTTTAATTTTAAAGTTATATATTGATTAACTGCCAATACATCATTTAAATTATAAAAAATATATATAAATGACTACTACATCAATATTAAAATTAACAACATTAATTTCTTTAACAAACTTCATTTAAAATGACTTTTTTAAAATATAATTTGAAAATTTAAGTGACTAATTAAAAATGCTCAAAATTTAAGAAATTATTCTAAGATGAAAAATAAAATTAAGGAGACCAAATAACTATTTTAACCTAATTTTTTATAACTATATCCACTTAGCTTTATAATATTTTACGTTCACTAAATAGTTGAATAAAATATTATTTTAGTCATTCATTTATTATAAAATTATTATTTTAGTTTATTACTTACACCCAAAATAATCCTCCATTCATTGAAAAATATCATACTTAATCTCTCACTTTAAAATAAAAAATCAAATTTAGTCTTTTATATTTAAAATTTAAGGTTTGGTAAATAAATTAAATTTAGTAATTTTTAAAAAGTAAGAGACCAAATATAATATTTTTTTTAACGAGTGAGGAATTATTTTTAATATTTTAATGAGTGAATAATTAAAATAATATTTTTGTGATAATTGAGAAACTAAAAATAATTTTTCTCCTAAATAATTATTACTAAATGGGTATGAGGTACACCTAAGATTTTCATATGGGCTATTTTATGGGAGGTTTGAGCAATTGGGCCTTTAGATTACTCAAATGAGCATTCCAATACGCTCTTGCATTCCATTCCCAACGATTCATTTGGGCAATCTCATGTTATTTCATTTTATATTTTTGAGATTTCGTGATTGTTGGAATCTTAGAGGAACAAAATTTACATACACATTTTCAACTTCTTTGACTTGAAACTAGTACTTCAGAAAATTTAGTTGTTCGATGTGGAGAGTGATCTTCAACATGGTTTTAAAATGATTCAATGTATAAAGTGACCCTAATTTTGCAATATAACAAAAGTTATAACTAAAAAACCCACACAAAGTATATCAAAAAATTTATATATAAAAAATCCGAAAAACAATTATGAAGCCCTAGGAAAATCAAGACTTTAATCAACTTAGGCATATATATTTTGTATTTTATCGTCAAAAAGATAAAGATGCAGAATCTTATGTAGTAGCGCAGGTGTTGTATATATTTTAATTCATTATAATATTAGTGATCGTATATAATTATATTTATTTAATGATTCAAAATAAGTACAGTGCCGAAAAGAAAATCATTATAGCATATTGGATTAGATCCTACTAAAATTTTGCACGTAAACATGCTTGGACAAAAATACTATTAATTGACTAATTGTTTGAGTCTTTTTTGCCAGCCCAGACGAAGTAACTTTACTTCTTAATCATTAAGGAATGGTAAGAGTTTTTTTCATATATAAATTATTGTTAAGCCATTTTTCTATATAATTTTAATTTATTTTTCTCTTCTCCTTCTTAAATTCAAAATTTGCAACCCAACCTAACAAATTAACCCAAAAACATATCACATGTTCTTTCCCATAGTTAAAATTCCTTTCATGCATATTCTTTCTTTTTTAAAAAGTTAAATGATAATAATAATAATAATAAATGAAAATTTAAAAAAAAAAAAAAAAAAAAAAAGTCTATTGGAGATGTGGTTCCACTTTTTAAATTGAACATTATTTGGGGTTTGTGAGACCTGTAGGGCTTTCTTTTGGGTCATTTCGATTTTTGGTTGAGGCCTTTTGGGTCATTGTCTCTTGCTTTTAATTACCTATATGTATCATAGGTGACATTTTCTTAAAAAAATATTTGAGTGTATTAAATGTATGTATGCTTAACCGTTAAAATTTATCATATACATGTAATGCTTACTTTATAGAGTAATATATAATAAATCTGGCTTGTTTGGTACTGTACACTTTGTGTATAAAAAATAGTAACTATTATTTTGCACGAAAACCATATACAATAAATATATAAACGAAAAAACATATTAACAAGCCCAAACTTTACAGGAAATTTTATATAAGATAAAATTAAAAGGAAAAAAAAAAACGTTACCATTTTTTCTTTTCTAAAAAGAAAATAATAACCCCTGACCTTATCCCTCATGAAAGTCCATAGGCTTATCCTTAAGAATATTATATCTAAAATTCACCATGTGTTTATAAATCCTTGGTCTCACATTATATCATTATGTCATTACCTAAGAAAATAAATTCTCTTTCATTATATCATTTTAAAATATATGTGCTTTAACAAAAGAAAAAGACACAACTTTATGTCAAGACCTCTATATATAATCCAAAACAAAAACTTCAATGCTTCTCAATAAAGTTGGCTTAGGTAACTCATGAGATACAAATAAATAATCTTACTGAAATAATTTACATATAAACATGCAAAGGCTACGTTTGGCTATGTTTAAAAGTTTAATGGAAGATAGAATGAAGTGAACATTAATATAATGATATAAAATAAAATAAAATAATTTGAGTAGATATGTTGTTTGAAAGTTTTATGAAAAAATGAAGGAATACCTATCAATTTTATTTAAAAATTACAATAAAATAAATGGAATAGAATAACTCATTAATTATTTTTTTTTAATATTACCACCTATAATTTAAAGATATGACTAATAATTTTGTTATTGTTCACTACATAATATTACGTTATTCTCTTGTCCATATAAACTTTTTTTACTAATTATCCTATCCATTTTTTCTGCATAATACATTTATTATAAAATATCTATGTTGCTTAAAAAGTTTTAAAAGACAAACTCAAAAAGCTAAAAAGAAAAATTGTTAACCTAAAAAATTAAAAAAAAAAAAAGATGAAACTAATTTACATTGTAAATTCTTTCATTATCTTTTTAATTTTGAAATGTTAAGTAAAAGAAGAATAAAAAAGAGAGAGTATGACCATAATGATAAAAATTATATAAAGTTGTAATGATTAAAATAATTCTTTATGAATGATGAGTATATTAATAATAAGTATGAATATATTAGTAATTTAATTTCTTAAACTAGTATATTTCATCATTGACACTCAAATTTTAAAAAAAAATACTAAAATTAGGACTTTAGATGAGAAAGATTTTGGTGTTCTTCTCTTACCTTCTCATTCTGTCTCAAAAAAAATTCAAACTTAAGTTGAATCATTTTGATCATTTCATTTCTTATTACTTTTTCCTCAACTATCTATTCAAACATAGCCTAAATCTTTAAAATGATGAATTAAACAAGTTAATTCAAAAAAATTGATCTATTTTAGCGGCTTTACCAGTAAAAATTATTTTTTTATTTATTGTTATATCATAATTAATAGTATCTATCTTACTAGAATTTGAGCCGGTGACTACTCGAGCAGAAGAAGCCGTACCACTTGTAGAAATTATTAATCCCACATAATTTTCATAATTTTGTGCTCATATATATATATATATATATATATATATATATATATATATCTCTATATCTATATATATATATCTATATATTGGTTTACATAAAGTGGAGGATACCGGAAAAGCAGCTGTGGTGCCTCAACGGGAGACTAAATAATGCAGCAAATAAAGAAAAAAGAAATTAAAGAAAAAATAGTTTGCAAGGAAAAAAAAAAAACTCTAACACGATGATAAAGTATACAGTGAATAATGATTGAGATGAACAGTGGAGGAGGCTAGAAGAGCATATCCACGTCATCTTCTATTACAACATAGCCAGCCAACTTCGCCGTAACTCAGTAGGGATAAAGGTAGACTGAAAAAAAAAATAATGTTAAAGAATTTAAATTATCAAATTCTCTTATTATAAAATAAAGTCACCTTATAAATTAAAAAAATACAAATTTGGTTATTATTTTTATTAGAAAAACTATTTATGTTATCCATTAACTTGTTAAATATATATAATTATTCATATTTTCTTATACTATTTTTAATTAAAACAAAGTAAATATATAATTTTTTTAATAATATCACAAGATGTGTATAGTTTATCACCAATAATTATATAATTTTCAAAAAATACTATATATTTAGTTCCTATACTTTCATTCAATTTTTAATTCAGCTCATATAATTTAAAAATCTGTAATTGAATCATTGCAACTTATAAATGTTTTAATTCAGTTTCCTTTTTTAAAATTCTATTAATATTATATCATGCTAATGTAATTAATTATATGCTATGTATAATTTAAGAAAATTAAAAAAAATAAATGATAAATTAAAATTAACTTATATATATGACTCGGTCCAAAAATATAATGAGTTGTTAAATTAAAAATTATTTAAAATTTGAGAAATTAATTATAAAATTTTAAATTATATAATAATAAATTAAAAATTAAATAACTTTGAAGGACCAAAATAGAATTTTTTTTTATTTTGAAATTAAATTATACATTTTATGTTATTAAAATCCTTAACTTCTATTAAACTTGTAAAAACTAAATGAGATACGGATACGGATAGAGAAGCGGGGGAATGGACGAGGAAGAAAGGAAAAATAATTTTGTTCTCACATTATAGAACACACTGTATCATATTATATAAATTATTAAACTAATGTAGAATTTACAGTAAAATTCACGTTAATCTAACCATTTATACTGTACAACGTGGGATCCGAGACTAAATAAGTTGAAGAAAAGACAGAAGCTAAGAAAGGGTAGAAATTAGGGGCGACTTTAGTAGGCGTGAGAGTAATAAAGGAGGAAATCTTGGGAGTACTACAAGGAGGATACGATACGACGTCACATTAGTGGATAGCCTTTTGAAAGCAGTTTGAAAATGCTATGATATATATAGGGATCTGTATTTTTATTGATTCGAAGGGAAATAAATATAGAATTAAAAAAAAAATCGCAGCAAGCCATTAATGTGATTGCCTTCCCAGCACCGCACTGAGAGAGTCAGAGGGCTAAGTCCGTTGAGGAATAGGGAGGGGCGTGGGGTGGCGTGGCTTTAGCCGTAGGGACAGCTGATGTTCGTAACCCAGGTCTTCTTCTGTGGTGCTTGCTATGACAGCTTCATGATGATGCCATTCGCAAGCCTTAACCCCCGCTTTGTCTCCACCCTCTCGAATCTTTGACTCACATTCTCTCCTTTTCCATAACTGCCCTTCTATACTTTTCCTTACTTTATTTTATTTTTAATTAATAAAAGAGAAAACTTAATGCGCATTTTTATTGACATATGTTATTGTTGATCATTGAATCTTGTAATTTTTTAAGTCTGAGTGACTGGATCAAATATTTTAGAAGTTTTATTAATTGTTGTTTTTAGGATAGTGGTTAAGAAATATTTATTTTTATTATTACTGTAATAATTATTAATTTTTTATTATTTTTTATAACATCTAATTGATACTTTTTTAATTTTATTTTTATGATAACATTACTCTTAATCTTTTTAAAAGAAATAATCAATTTCTTTTATTTTGAGAAATTTAAAATCAATATTTAACAATTTTTATATATTTATACATCTAAGTAGTTTTTTATATTATTCTTAATTTTTTTAAACATAATTTTTTTATTTTAAAACTAATTTTTTAAATGGAATTTTATGAGCTATTAAAGAGTAATATAAAGATATTATTTAAAAGTATGAATATATAAAAATTTATTATAAATTAATTATACTTTTTTAAAAAATATTAATTATGTCTTTTAAAAAAATAAAAAGTACTATTGTCATAAAAATAAAACTAAAACAACCATTAACTAGATGTCATGAAAAGCAATAAAAAAACAACAATTATCATTAGCATGGAGCAATAAATACTCGTGAAGGCTCTGGTTAACAAAACCCATATTTTAAACCGCATATGATTAAATTATGAAAATTTTAATTATAGACAATCTTAAATTTAATATGAATTATTAATTTATACATTTTTTAAAAAAACTCCTAATAAATATAAGAAAATTAGAATAAAATCACCTCAAATTTGAGTGCATTATGTAAGGAGCTGATAACCATGACAAGTGAAGGTATATATGTAATCTGTTGGGTAAAAGAACTAGCAAGCCACTAATATTATTATTTAACTTCTGTTAAACTACGTGAATTATTTTTTCAATATTTAGTTAATAGAATTAATACAATATTATATTTATATGTATTTTAAAACATTATGACTAATATAACAATTTAACCCAAATACTCATAAAATTTTTTAAAGCCTAAATCTTGAATAATATCTTTTGAGGACTTTTAAACAATTGTATATTCCTTATATTTGGGATGATTTGTAACCCAAATTTTATAGTATTTAGTAATGTTTTGGTGCTCAGGCAACAATAAGTTTTTAATAATTATTATAAAATTAAATAAACTTTAAATGTATAGAATACGCTGATAATTTGCTATAAATCTTATTATTGGATACTAAATCAATTATTAAATAGTCAAAATGAATAATTTTGTTTAAAAATAATAATAATTTGCTATATATTCATGAGGTACTGTCACATAAAGAAGAAAATTTAGCCTTGGAATTTTATGAGCTCAACGTGAGTAAAGTTTTAATTGATTCCAAATTTCCAATGGGTTTCATAGTTATTATTATTATTATTGTTATTGTAAACAACCGAGTGAAAGACCAAACTAGCTCAAACTAGATGCATTTAATAACCTAATAAAGAAAATTTTTGCACGAACTTGGAGTTCTAGCCTTCTAATTGGTGCCAATAAGAAATGCTTCTATTAGTTTGTTTTTCAATATTTAATCTAGTTTTCTTTTTATATTTTGAAAAAGAATATGATCTAGTATTTTTTAAATAAATCAATCAACATAAATATAAGCAAAGTTTAATTAAAATAGATTACAGATAATCAAACAAATTTATATTAAATGCTACAAATAATTAAAATTATTAAAGCTATTTTGATGAAAATATGTAATTGAATAAACTTTTTGTAATATCATATTTCATATTACAATGAGAGAAAAGAAATTTCATTGAATATTCATGTCTAGTTACAATACGTGGTCATATATCTGTTTGATGACCTGAACATATTCCCATGAGTTTTTGCTTAATTATTCTCTTCATACTATTATTCCACAATTGAGCAAATTGAGCAGCAAGATTCGGCCAAATCAATAAGGATGGTGATTAATATATTACGCTTGTATATATTTACTATAGAAATTAATATATATTAATTATATATAAGAAGTTGTATGAATTTATTTTTTTCATTCCCCTCTTGAATTTAAGGAGGATCAGTGATAGTCCACAAAATGCAGCATGTAATGATAAATAAATTTTTCTAGCTCATTGAATTACAGTTATGGAATATATAAGCACATAATAATTTGATGGGGCATTTTTGGATAAATTAGTGTGTGTGTCACATAATTTAAGAAAATTTTACCAGACAAAAATTAATATTATTTTATATTTAATATTCATTCGAGAGTGACAATTTGAAATGGCATGACAGGCTGTGTGCCCACTGAAATGCAATCCGACGTATCGCATATAATATAAGAACATTTAATCGTTGTCGTATTTGGTAATCTAATGGGCATTCATAAAGAAATTTGACATTATATCTGTCAACCAACGTAAGGAAAATGAAATAGGAGAAAATTAAATGTGTATCGTGTGTAATAAACTGTAATATTTACATGAGATATACAATTCTAAAGAGTTTGTCACATAACAACAAGTATTATAATAATAATAATAATAATAATAATAATAATAATAATAATAATAATAAATACTATTTTAATCTCTCACATTTTGATCCTATCTCAGTTTTATCTTTCATATTTATCTTGTCCCAGAATATTCTTCCATATTTTTTAATATTTGAAAATGTGAAGACCATCAAATATAAAAGATCAAATTTAATGTGAAAGGCCAAAATAACATATTTAATAATAACAACAACAACAACAATAATAATAATAATAAGAAAAAGTTTGACAAGTTATTGTTATGTATAGTAGTAGTACAACTCTGAAACTATCATTACAATTTTGGGATCGGGTCATAAGAGAGAATACTTTTAGAAACTTTTTTTTTTTTTGGGCCAAGATTTTATATATTTGGTTCTATAGTAAATGAATTAGTTATTGTAATCTAATTTAAAGTATGAACGGTGAGAGATTATAACGAAATAATTTTTTATTTTTTATTTAACAATTCAAACTTTTGAATTAAAACAATTTTTCACATAAATTAATCAAATCTTATACAGAATCATTTGAACATTATATTAGAGCATGTTTTCCTTAAAAAATACTAGGATGTATTAAAATCTTCTACTTTGGTTAGAAAATATAACCAGAAAAAATTATGATGTAAATATTAAAGATGTACATTGACCCATCTAATCTGATCAACCCGATTCGGTTATTTTTTATCGGGTCAATGCATACAATTAAAACAAGTTTAGTTTCAAATTGTTGAACCTATTCTTGAGTTGAATTGGGTCTTAGGACAAAGTGTTAGTCCAATCTAATTCAGCATATATATATTTATATATCTAATTAATGAAATTAATGATATTTTAAAAAAATAACTACTTTTTTATTTGTGTTATATATATAAATATTTTTTTATTGACATAAGATTTTTATTTTATTATATATCAATCAAAATATCTTTTTATAAAAAATTTATATTTAAATTTTAAAAAATATAAACTTTTTTAATAAAAATAACTCAATTGACTATCCAACTTTAACCTAACCTAATTATGTATCAAGTCCAACTATATATCCTAGGTTAAGCCACAAGTCCAAGCGGACTTGAATCAAGGTTAATTTTTTGATCTAGTATATATCCTAGGTTAAGCTGCAAGTCGGACTACAATCTGACCTAATCCTAGATACCTAATCTGAGATACGTGCACCCTTGACCAAATACTAAAGGGTAATCAGGATGAGAAGATAGTTGTTTGACTAAGAATGAGAATATTTGACTTTGAACCTAGAACAAATGTCAAAATTTATGAGCCAATTGGGCTCTGTAACCATGGATTCGCAATGCCTTCAAGCCCACTCTATCCATTTTAGTTAATATTATTTTTTAAAATTATCATAATACGCAAAAAATAAAAAAAAATTCAGATTTTTTTATATAATAGATCATCTTATTAAAGGAAAAAAAAATTTAATATGAAAAAAAATTAGACCCCACATTTTATATTTTATTTTTTAATAAAATAATATGTTGTTCACGTACTAACAACGTAATACATTATATATTGAAACAATAATTAAATGTGTTTAAAAATTTTACATGTCAGTAATATTAACTTTTTAAGAAAAAATGTCATCGTATCAAAGAGAACATATCATGAGATGTGAGGTCTGATATTCAAAGTTGTTCAATATTTTTTTTAAAAAAAAAAGATAGCGTTTGATAATGAAAGGATTCAAAATATTAGTATTGTTTCAATATATTATGATATTACTTTAAAGAATTAATATCTATTAAATTTAAATATTAAGAAAAAAGAAAATGAGAATTGTAAAAACTGTTCAATGTTTGAAATGCACGGTATCTGTTTCCCTCCAACAATTCACATCTTGAACTTGTAATGAACCAACTTTTCATATATTTTAGGTTTAACTAGTAACATAATCTTATATTTTATCTATTGTTTTAAAATAATTTCTTAAATTTAAAAATATTTTAAAATAGCCGCCTTCCTGTTTATCTAATAGAAACTAGTGAATTTCGTTTAACCCTTAACATTTCTATGGCAATACTAAAAGAATAAAAAAAATAAAAAGAATCAAATGAAATGAAACGACACGGAACTCGTTCACAGTGAGAAAGCGATGAAGTGGGTCCTCCATCATCTTCTCCATTAAAAACAAAAAGTACAGTGCACTCCATCTTATGCTTAACAAGATGCATACAAAAAGATGTCATTGAATGAAATTTACTTTAAAAGAATTTTTTACATGTATTTAAAATTTAAAGGGTTTCTTAAAACAATTCAAACTTAATGGACTAATTTAAAATAATAAATAAAATTAAATAACCAAATTTTGTTAAAAAATTTGGCATGCCTTTGAGTTTGATGTTTACATAATTAATAAAAAGTACATCTCCCGACACAACTCGCTTATGTATTCTAATTAAGAAATAAAGCAATTTAATAAGTTACATTACAATTATGAAATGTGTGTGATGTTTTGAACTTGTAGTTGATAATATTTAAATACGAATAAATATGGCTCTTACATATTTTTTTGGTTTTCTGGTATGTGGAGAAGAAGCAAATAGTAAACACAAAATAATGAGGATCAACAAAAATTGTTTAAAAGTGATTTATGTAGATTAAACATGTAGCATGCAATGATAAAATATATTACGTTTAATTTCCATGAAGAACCCAAAATGGGGAAAAAAATTTCTTTTATAAACAAAATATTTATGTAGATGTTCATAACCTACAAAAAGTAACTCTTTAAGTTCCTTCTTATGTGTAATGACATATACCATATAACCTCTAAATGATTTATATTGTACAATTATATAGATAAAATTTTAATTATATCTTTGTAACTTATACGTTTACTTTTATGAACTAAAAGCTTAAAAATAGAACAATGTATTAAGAAATATGAAAGTAAATGGGAATTATCTTTCCCTTTTCCTCTCATAACACGTTATTAGTATGATTTTGTTTTATAATTTCTAAGTTACTGGTTCAAATCAAAATTGATTCCTTTTGATTTGATTTGATGTTTTGTTTATGCACTCAATTAGTATTCATTGACAAACTATTTTGGTATAACGTTAATATATTAGAATTTTTTAGTGTCATCACAATAAGGTAAGAAATTTTTTTCTTCTTGCTTTACATAATTTGTAGATTCAATACTTATTTATATCTTCAATATGAAATCAATTTGACATTAAAAAGTTCTTATCAAATAAAAAAGCTTAACATGGTTAGATGGCTAGCCACATAAGTTTTGGCTTGGTTATTCATAGCTAACAGTTTTACCTTTAAATGAATAGTGGTCATAGAAGATTGTGTGTCATACTTTGAAGAATTGAGCGGAAGCCAAGTAGCTATAAATTTTTTTAACTATAGCCATGAAGGTTAAGGTACTGCATGCCACCAAATAGCTTTGGAAAATCTCCATTTTAACATGTTTATAAGCTAGTTATTGACCATTTATAATTCTTCAGCTAAATAAATGTTAAAGGCAAAATCACCCATCATGGATATCAATGTTGCATAAAATAATTTTATGGCTAATGACTACAATTTACAATATGGATGGAAGTCAAATATGCAAATGGCCATAAATTACATTGGACTTGAAAAAGGTAAAAAGTGGCTTTGGAGCTTAAAAGGCTAAAAGGTTGAATAGTCATACTGGTATTAATGTATTTTGTTATGGGAATTTATTGAGAAATTTTTATAATCATAAATAAGAATATCAATTGCAACTTCTTGTCTACTTATAATAATTATTTGTATGTAACACTTGAAAAAAAAAAAAAAAGAAGGGTAGGTTTGTTGAATATTTGTGACACTTAAATTAAGAAAAAGTTTGCTTTTATCACTTATTTATAAGCTGTTTTAATTTTTATTTAATTATTAATATCAAATATGTTGAAAAAAAGAGCAAGAGATAATTTTGACTTACCAAAATTATGATAACTTCAAAGACTCTATTGATATGACAAGTTATTTATACATATACTGAATAATATTGCGTGATATAAATAAGCTAAAAGAAATTATCAATGAATGTTTGATATACATATTTCATTAAATCAATAATGTATCATATTATGTAAACATCCATTATTTTTGCCATAGACCAATTTTTAGAAGTAAATTGGCTAGTAGGGTAAACATTATTATGTAAACATCCATTTTTAAATCATTTTTAGAAGTAAATTGCCATATACCAATATTATGTAAATATCCATTCTAAGACTGAAAAGAAATTAAAGAATCACTCTGTGACATAAGAAAAAAGATTTTTGTTTTAGTTTAGTTTCTGAAAATTAGTTTGCAGCATATTTATTTTTTTAATTATATTCATCAGATAACATTGAAAGAAATTTAATAAAAAACTACTTTATGAAATTAAAAAATAAAAGAGTTAAGAGACCTTTTGAAAACCTTAAATAAAGTTGAAGGTAAAATATTATACAATTTTAACATTTAAGGGAATAAATTAACAATAAATAATTAAAAGAATTAAATTAAAAAAAATAATCCATATAATTTCTTTCTTCGAAGGAAAGTGGTATTTTTTTACCCTCTTTTTATACCTGTAGAGAATGGAAGGATGGATGAAGAAAAAGAAAGAGATATCAGCCGGATTATAATATATATATATATATATATATATATATTAGTTGGTACTAATTAACACACGTTTATGTAATAAATGATTTAATATATTAGTCATACTGAAATTATTATTTTTCATAGTGCCAGTCTTTTATTTAAATAATTTAATTAAAATTAATATATTAAATATATTAATTAAATCCAAATAAGATAAGAATTCATGTCGAATTCAATTTTAATAGTGATGTTATTTTTATTATTTTATTTATGTTTTATTAATTTTACAATCATATTTTACCAAGTCGATAAGTTTTTTTGGTTTGTTATATTTATCTTTCTTTTAATATTATTTTCTTATCCCATTCAATGGAAAAAACTTATATCTTATTATTTATATATTTATATTAATTTTTTTTAATGAACTAATAATATAGGAACAACTTTTTAAAAAGGTAGGAGTTACAGTATTAACAAAAAAGTGAATAAAATATAAAAATATATTTAAATATTATTAAAAAATTAATAAACCTAATATAAATATATAAATTACAGCGTATAAATTTTCTCGGCTAAACATAAGAAGGATGTCAAATTCCAGGACAAGTAAGTTCTGCACCGCACTATAATCTATTTCTTCTACATATTTCTTCAACTAGAGTTTGCGCCTAGTCACTCTTTATAGTCTAACTCTTTTCTCCTTTTTTTTTTTCCCCCCTTTTAAATGATATTAATAAAATGACCTCTTCAATTTTATCAAAAAATGGATTCCATAATGATTATTTTACTACTGACCCTGAGGCTGGACACGGTACAGGTAAATTCACAAAAATTTATTTCGTTTAATAAATAATTCTTAAAATATATAATTATATAATTAAAATAACATATAATAAAAATAATTTAAATGTAATTCAAATTATACAAAATCAAACTAAAGATATTCATATTTAATAATATGTAATATTCAATGTGAATATTTTAACAAAATAACACATAAGTTATCATTCAAAATAACTAACTAAATAATATTTATTTTATCTTTATTTTAATAAATAAATATTTCATGTCATTTTATTATTTGTATATATCTGTAAACTAGTAATAAAGTATGTTATAATTACTTTTTTTAAAAAAATTTTGTCTATATCCCCTTGAGTCAGGAGTTTACATTTGTTTGTTGTTGACAAACAACTTGATATATTTTTCAATACATAAAATTATAAAATTAGTAGATTTAATAAATTAATTGATGAATTTACTTAAATTTATATTAAATTTAAATTTAAATGTGAATTGACTATTTTTTTATATATATTTATAAACATATAAATTTGAATAATAAACTAATGAGTTTAAACATAATAATAATTTATAGAAACAATTCAATTCATGTATAAATAAATTTTAATCGTTAAATTAAAAATTTATTTTCAATGATTTTGATAAATTAATTCTAAACATAAACCGTTAAGTTTTGAATATTAGTCAATGTTAGAGCGTTAGATTTTATTTCAAAAGCAACAATACCGGTGCATTATCATATGCTGCTTTGAGCTTAAAGAGACAAAGTTGGAAACCGTAAGAGACAAAACTGCGTTACAAATAGATAAGACACATGAGTAGGGGCATAGGTAGCATGAGGACAAGACTGGAAAACTCATGAAAAGTCCTTGTAGTAGTATCAGTGACTTATGCATTGTGTGGGCTTTTGATAACTTAAAAAAGGGAGTGTTGGTGTTGGGGTATTTTGGAGTATTGGAATGCACGAAGTCATATATTGAAAGTGGTCGTGTCAGGTTTGCGTGAGAATTGATTTAGTATATTAATTTTAATAAAATTATTTTAAAATAAAATTAATTATTATATTAAAATTAACTAATATTTTTCGGATCGGGAAAGAGGTACTGGTGGGGTGTCATTATATGCTTTTAGGCGAATATGATATGCAATGGGATTTGATACATGAGGAGTCACCCCTCACCCCTTTTCCCAGAAGTTGAAAACGACAACTATCTGTGGCCTTTGCTCAGGTAGGGTGGGTCAATATATTGGACTCCACTTGCGGACCAATAATGATCCTTTTTTTTTTTTTGCAGACTGATATCCCATTATCTAGTTTATTATATTATTACTTCTGCAACCCTCTCTTTGTACTCCCACACACCTCTCTGGAAATCTCACGCTAAAGCCAAGGAAAATTTAGGGTTAATTCATGTATTTAGATCACCTATTAATAAATTATTAGTTGTAATATTCAATGTCCATATTAAATTAAAAGTATTATTTTATTTAACAGTTAAAAATAATTTTAAGTAAAATTTTATGTGTATTTACAATTTTAAATATATTAATACACTAAGTTATAATACATTATTTTTTTTATTGATATTACTACAATTATATCTCTAGAGAGTATTAAAATATTCAAAATTTTGAGTGTAACAAAGATGACAATATAATTTAAAACTAATTATTTTCTTATAAAAAAAATTAATTTATTTTATTATATGTCAATATATTTTAAACTAACGATATTTGTATGTGATAATAAAAAATTGAGTTTAGTAATATATTGTGATATAAAGAAAATATAATAAATTATAAAAAATTATAAAAATTAGTTATGTGAGATTGATGAAAGATAAATAATAATAGATTTATTGAGAGAACACTATTTTAAACCATTCAACCATATATTGTTTTTTCTTGTTTTAATTTTCGACCATATCAAGTTATATTTATGAACCCTTATTGAAAAATTTAAGAAACAGTTAATTAATCAATTCATTATTCTTTTTGTTGACTTCCAAAAAAGTTCAAATTTCAAAGAATTTCCAATTAAAGGGATAATTAGTTAATTAATTAATTTTCTAACTTATTCCAAAAAATAATTTCTTAATTTTTTCATTCACTCTAAAACTTCTCACAGTTCGAAAAATTCTCAAATTAAAATTTAATTAATTAATTAATTAATTAATTAATTACTTCATTATTTTTATTATTAATTACAAAAAATTTATACAAATTAATAATTTTATTATTTTTCTCGTTAACTATAAAAAATTTACACACTTCAAAATTTCTTAATACATATACCAAAAATATAAAAAGTCATCACATGATAAGCAAAAGGTTTGCTCTATGACTACACTTCAAAATTTCTTAACACATATATGATAAATATAAAAACTCGTGGCCTAGCCAAGAATATACACTGGGTCAATTTTTTTTACCTAGACCTAGGACTTGCCCCAATATATAATTGGGGCAGGTCACTGGTTTTGCTTTTTTTTTTTTTTGTAAAATAATTGTTTTTATATTTTTAAAATTTTCAATATGGATTTTTTTCAAAATTTTTTTTTGATTAATATGTAATAAATTAAATATCTTATGTTGATGAAAATTATTTTTATATATTACACAAAAAAGTAATTATTTTTCAAAAATATCATTTATTTCATTAAAAATAAAAAATTATATAAAAAGTATATATATATATATACATATATACATAAAAGTTGGGTTCTACTAGGCCAACACTTTGACTTGAGACCAAGTTCAATATTTAAAACTTAAGGCTCATTTTCTTTGTGTGCATTGACCCATGTTGATCAAGTTGGTCAGATCAATACATACCCCTAATTTGGTCAACAAAGTCTTCTAATTATCCAATAGAACTTCTATATTAAAAGAAGCCTATTCTACTTGAATATAATAGATTTTAGTTAAGCAATTATAATTCATTTAACAACACTTGACAAAGGGAATCCATTTTAGTTAATTCACTCAACCACGAGTTTAATAATATACTAAATAAATGGTTGCCCAACTTCGACCCAAAAAAAATGATTGCCCAACAATTAAAGCTAGAATATAATGCGTTATTAAGTGCATTTTGACATAAATTTTAATTTTAATTTTATTATTTGACTGAATTAAGTTGAAATATCCAATCAATGACTCTCAACTCACTCTTTATTCATATCCATAATCAATTTGCAATCTTTCAATTTATTTATTTTTTTGTTAATGAGGTTGACATCTACATGTTTAGTTTCTCCTAAAAATAAAATTAATTAACTTTTATATTATTACATTAAGAATAAAATTATAATTTTACATTAGATTTCAATTTCAATTTAATTATTTGGGTTCTGCAATAAATTAGTTAAGGATTATTTATTGCACCTATTAACAATAATAATAAATATTTATTAACTAATTTTATTGGTTAATATTGATTTATTATGAATAATAAATAATCCTTAATTCTAAGGACACTCGTTAATAAAATATAATTATTTTTATTTTCATTAAAAATCACAATATCATATTATATAAAAAAATGAATGTGAAAAATTTGAAAGGCATATATATTATAAAATATTAAGAAAAAGTTGAAATTAGGTTTTTAATAAAAGCATTAAACATAATTTAACTAAATTTTAAAGAGAAAAATAAAGTATTCATATTAATATCTGTCAAATAGAAAAAATAAAATTGGAGGTGGACCCATGATCAAAGGTGTATCTCCCTCTAACCTTTCAATCATCCTTGCATTGATTGGCTTCCATCGAATTCAAACTGAGATGGCTATCTTCGACTTTCTCTTTCCCTTTTACTTCCTAGTGACATTGGAACATGAGATAATGTCATTTTCAAAGCTATTAAATAAGCCTTATGCGTTAAAATTAGACCTATTCACACACACAACTCGGAACTATTATTATTAAAATAAATATTTATTAGTCCGACACACTTTAATATTCAATTGATGTAGTATATTAATTTTAATAATAATAATATTTTAATAATTTTTATTTTTAAAATAATTTTATTAAAATTAATACACTAAATTAATTATTACTTAAATATATTAGACTAATATTTTTTTTATTATTATTAAAAATGACCTTTTGCAAATATTTTAATGAAATAAGTCACAAGTTTCTTATAGGACAGCTCAAATGCAGGGTCCCTAGTACTGCATCGGGGAAGGGACAAACAGTAATAAATTAAGCACCATTGTCTCTGAATTTTGTCACCATGCTGCACTATAAGCATAGCAGATGGGCGTAGACAAGACAAATTTTGCTGGCTCTGTTCTTTGCTATTCTGGGATCACCATTAGATTGGTGGGCCATGCCGCACTGGAACTCCCCCTCTCTATCTATTTCTCCCTTTAATGTCACTGGTTTCTTTCTTTTTCCTCAATTAAGTAAACTCAAAAATTAGTTCAATGCAAACTAACCCTCTCATCCCTTCTATTTTAGGCTTCAGAACTTAATTTTTACTTTTTATTTGAAATCGTTTAGTAAGGAATTTCCCGCCAAGAATAGACATAATCAAGGTCAAACTCCCCACAAAATCATACAATTTTGTACTTTTCAACACCTAAATTACTATTTTCCATACGAGGTATAATATACACCCATGCTCGATCATATAGTGTATGATGAGTTTAACTATTAAATATTTTCGTTTAGTTTAGTATTTGGTTTTTTTTTTTAATTAATTTTATTTTTTAAATTTTTGTTTACCCAAAAATAAAAAATAATTATTTTTGTGTTGAATAAATGATATATATAAAAAAATTAATTTTTAAACATAAATTATTGTGATGTAAAATTATATTTGATCAAAATTAATTTTAAAAATTAAATTAACATAAAATCATACTAATACAGCGTCAATCTGAACATACATTTGAAAGTTAGTGGGGTTTGTAATA
The DNA here is from genome assembly GCA_037074485.1 of Delonix regia. Classification (NCBI taxonomy): domain Eukaryota; kingdom Viridiplantae; phylum Streptophyta; class Magnoliopsida; order Fabales; family Fabaceae; genus Delonix; species Delonix regia. The sequence goes on from CM073459.1 coordinate 15,123,305, forward strand.
AATTGGCTGTATTAGTTAAACTTTAAATATTAAACGTCAAACAATCAACAATTCATTTATTATTTGTCATTGAATCAAAATTTTAAATTTGACTAATTTTGATAATTTTTAATTTAGTTTCACAATATTAAATATTATTAAATTTGTACAGAAAAATTTGTGCAATTTTTAAAACAATATAAGAAATATAAATCCGAGTAGTGCTACGTTGCCCCAAATATGGAGAGCGCTGCTGAGTGGAAACTTGATCTCACCAATGTAGTTATATTATGATTAAAGACTCCTTTCTGATGTTATTCTTACCAAACTATTATAATTGTGAGTTTTGCACTAAATAAAAATGTTGATTTTATTCCAAAATGACAAATCAACTTAATATTTGTTACTTGTCTAGTAAGAAAGAAAATTGAAAACAAACAACTACATTCGGCTAGAGTGATGATGGATGGAATCTCTAACAAAAGAATTAAATTGCTTCGAGTATTAACTCTATTAACTATTTATATTAACTCTCAACAATTTATATTCATAAGAAAAACCTACAAACAGAAACTACATGAAGCATAAGCATACATACACGTTACCAACAATTCATTACAAAAAAGTTAATATAATTACGAAATTCGCATTCCGATTAATCACAAGTTCTAATTACAATATTACTATTACTCAGCACTCAATATAGAGAAATTCACTACTTAGGAATAATTTTAGTATGATAATAATATCTCACAAGTAAGAAATGTTTCAAAAGGTAAAAGTTAAAAGGGAGACCATTAGAAGGTGTAATGAAATCCACAAAACTTGGAGATTTTCCTTGTCCCTGGTTATCCCTAGAGAGATTTAACTGATAGATGTAATACTCAGATTGCTAGATTAATTTAATTTTAATTTCTAAAATTAACAAATATATAAATTAATAATTAAAAAATAACAAACTCATCGCACATTAACGAGTCTATTATTTTTAAAAAATTAACCTATATACTTATTAATTTTTAGATATTAAAAATCAAGTAAATTAATCTACTAATCCAGGTGAGGAACTACTAATGTATTACAAATATTCAGGTGAGCAAAGAATAGAAATTCCAAAAAAGCTTTCCAAGCCCTCCCTATCTATATCCCCCTTTGGTCCTTTGGTCGTTTCCGTACGCATATTCAATACAGTGGGGCCCGCTGAGGTGTCCCCTTCCGACGGTTCATCAGAGACACCGAGATTTCCGACACAGGTGAACACGCCGGCCGACACGCTCCACGGCACATCGAACCGCCGCCGCTGCCGCTGCCGCTGCCGCCGCCGGTCCTTTTCTTCCTCACAATCTCCGTCGTCGCAGTGCAAGCAAGCGTCCTGCAATCTACCCCTCCGTAGCCACCGGAACCGGACGAGGTCCGGTTCGAACCGGCCGGTTCGAGAACCGAGTCGGGGGTCATCAGACCGTTGTCGAACCCAGAATCAGGCAAGGGCAAGTAGTTGCACTCGAACAAGTACCCAGAGAGGCCACCCGTTGTCCTTAAAAGGTAATGGATCTGTAAAGGGAAGTAAATAGAAAGGTGATATGATATGATATGAAGCTATTTGAGAGAGAAAGGGAAGAAGTTGGCATGGGAGTTTGAGAAAGCTGAGAGATTGTGGACGAAAAAGGTGGAATAATAATGGAATTTGGGAACTTGATGGACTTGAAAGAGAAGGGTTATGTTTACTTATTTTTTTTTTCATATAAATATATAAATAAATAAATAAAAAGGACCTTGCAAGAGAGAGAGCAGAATTGGTATGGGTCTTGCAGGCTTCTGTCGCAGGTACTGCAGAAATTGCCGGAGCCTCTGAAGTTCCTTGTCTGTGGCCTTTGGTTTAAAAATACCACTTTTGCACTGTTCGTAGTGTATGACTGTAAAAGAGAGTGAGGCCCATCTATTATATTTTATTTCTATTATTCAAATGATGAATAAGTAAGAATCCATGGATTTCTCAAGCATGCATAAACATCAATAATCTCAGAACCTAGATAAGCAATCGAAACATGGGTTACCTCTACCTTCGCAGATTGTTCAATATTAAATTATTTTTTCTAGTTCGAAGAACCCATTACAAAGAAATTAAAGGAGTTTCTGAATTCTGATTATCTTCCATTCTTCACTAATTACATTGAACATGCGCTTCTAAGCTAAAAGAAAGAAAAAAATCACTTACTTGAACAGAAGTGCAGTCAATTAACTTGGCAGCATCATCCAACCTTATAACGTCGTGATAAACATATCTTCTAATCTGAAAAATAGCGAAAACGGTGAAATCAGACCAAAAGTTGAGACAAAGCAAGGATTATTTAGGTATATGAAATTTTGAGAAGTCAGTGGAAGAACCTGTAAGAGTCTGTGAGAACGATGAGGGGACAAACAGTGAGGACAGAGGCTGATGCAACAATCCAAACAATACACGTTCTTCTCATTCTTCTTCGCTTCCTCGTGAATTATGCAAGCGTTATAGAATTTCTCAGACAGAAGGACTTGAAGCCAGCGCGGAACATGTGAAGAAGAAACCAACTGCATATATGCACAGGAATTGAATTAATTGACTTTCAGACAGATATACCCATAAAGAATCAGAAACAGAAAAGACAGATTAGCTAGCAAGCAAGCTGTGACAACAAAGAGAAAACAAAACCCCCACCATGGTTTACTTCCTCTTGCAATTTGAATTTTGATGTGCCTCTGACTGCTAATTGGAGGTTGTGGTTATGGAGACAGCAAGCAAGGGTGAGACTGAGAGACGCTACGATCACAGAGAGAAAGAAACTGGATTTCAAAAGGAAGAGAGAGAGAGAGAGAGAGAGAGAGAGAGAGAGAGAGTGTCAGTAAAAGGGAACGGCGCTTGACAGCTGAAGATACAAATATTACTGTTACCAATGAAAGAAGAGAGGGCAGGAGGAAGGAGGGTATGGTGGCCACAATTAAAGAGGATTGTGTCATACACTGCTCATATTAATTTAATGGGATTTTTCTATAAAAAAAAAAAGTTTAAATTTTCCAAGAGGTCAATTTTTTATTATTAATTTTAATAAAAAAATAATTTCTTTCAATGAATTGGTAGTCTTACAAATATTTGAGCTGTTGTGCATTGTATATGTGCAATTAATACTAAATGGAAAGTTTGACCAATTTTCATGGTTGAATTTCTTTTTTATCTTTTAAGTCATTTTTTATTTTCAATTTATAATTTACTAAATAAACTATTGAAATAATTTAACAAAAATATGGGAAGATAACAGGAATTCGTAACCTCTAAATAACATCAAATTGTTGCTGAACAAAATTTATTTATTTCGAACAAATAGCTAAAACTTAAGTTCATACAAACAAATAAAAACCGATATTTCTTTTATTAAAATAATTATAAAATTAAATTTCTATAACAGTTCGAATTAAAATGTTAATAACATGTATATATTCATTTTCAATCATGCTTACTTTTACGAAATTCACACTTTAATATATATATATATATATATTAACACTCTTGTAACAAAGTTTTCCAAGAAAAGAAGCCAATGAAATTAACAAAATAAGAGGATAAATATAAAATTATTCAGGGAAATTGGAATCAATTTTTTTTTTTTAAAAAAATGTTCCTTTTTCCCATTGCTGTTTACTAAGAGCTCATGTCCCAAAACCCAGAAAATCTCTGGCCAAATGGTTCATTATGAATGGCTCTCTCTCTTTCCCTCTCTCTCTCTCTCTCTCTGTGTACGCTAAATGACAACACAAGAAACAGTGACTTTTCTCAGTTCTCGGTAGAAATCGGTAGAAAAAGTGGCAAGTGGGAATAGGCTCAAAATGACCATATTCGTAATGACAATCGTACCCACCAATCTCTTCTTTTTCTTTTTTAAATAAATTTTTTATGTTAGAAATGGAGATAATCCATGGAAAAGAAAAATGAAACTTTGTTAAGAGCGCTAAAATTTTGTTATTATATTTATTAAATTTAATTATTATTATGATCATATAAGGATGATTAAGGGAATGGGAATGTCGTCACCTGTGATAACGTTTCGTAGTATAGATTGTATTTATTTTTCACAATTTGTAAACTTAAAGTTCTTCTAATGTTTAATTATAATAAATTTCCGTTCGTGAAAAAAAGTTATTTAGGACAGTTTTCTATTGTATTGTGACAGCTATTAGACAAACAATATATTGTCAGCATTCTTCATACTAGTTATAATTTTCCAATACTGGTAATTCTTTTAGCTTCAAAACAGCTTTAAAACAATATATTTATGATTTTTTTTATTTGATTCTTCATATATAGACATTTCTCACTCTAGGCCTTACAAAAATAAAATATATTATAATATCCTTAAAAATATACTAATTTCAAAAATATGAAGGACATTATTCAAAATAATTTTATTTTGTAATGGGCCAAATTCCAAAATATTTATATGAGAGAGCTTAATTGAGAAGATAATTATATGAAAAACTAAATTGCAAAATACATTATGTGTGAAAGACTAAATTAAAAAGACACTTTTATAAAGCATTGATTAAAAATATTTTATTTATGAAAAACCAAAATAAATTTTACTCTAAAATTAATGGCCTGACTTAGTATAAAAACTACATCATTACTTTGATAACTTTTATTTTTTATAATGAATTAATCATAAAAAAAACATATGAACTATATCATAGGTAAAATACTTTTTGTGACCTGTTAATTAGTGACAAAAATTATTTATAAACAATATATTATATTTCTATTATCACTACGCTGAATACAGAATATATCCATCGTGCTGTTGTCTTAATTTTCGTTGCTGATCTATGGAATATAAATCCGTTAAATAATATATTAGTTGTTATTTACAAACAACAATTTTTGAATAAATCTTGACAACTTAGGCATGCATCTAAATACCCAATAAATTTGCTAAGCTAAAATCAACAAGTGGTAACTAGCAATTCTCCATAATTTAATTACTTATTAAATGAATTATTAAATGGGTCTAGTCTCATTATCTTCTATTAAATAAAAAATTTATTCATCAAGTCATGTGACTTTAAAAATTCAAGGGACGACTCGTAAAAAGATGAATGTTATTAAAGGCACTTACTTTTAAGTAACGTTAAATAAATCCTTATAATGAATTTTGTGATATTTGGTTACTAAATTAAATCTTCATTCTATATAAATTTAAAATTTTCTCACCCACAAAATTATCATAGTATACGTGCTTTACTCATGTATAAGTTTCAACATTAAAAAGAAAATCAAAGATGATAACTACTTCGAGGTCAACCATATAGTAGAAGAAGTAAGCAGCACAATGATTTTTTCGACAAAAACCAAAAAGCAGCACAATGATTTAGGTTAAGAATCCCCTTTACCTCCAATTCTAATATAGTTTCATGCTCTCATTTAATAAATTCTATGCTCGATATACATAATTGCTACCAGTTGGACACTTCCGTCATTTGCAATACTTAAGCATATAATATATTAATTCCTTTACAATAATGATTGTTTTAGTAACCAATAAAGGTCTTGAATTTAAAACACTTTCAACAGGGATTATGAATTTCCATTCCTCATGCTCAATTTCCCAACATGTGAATTTAAATCCGTTTTCAAGCAACTAGACGGCTATAATTCATTACAGTTCGTACCCACAATATTAACTATAGCAAATAAAATGTCACACCCTGAACTTACTAAAGTGCGACTAGCATGGAAACGAGGAAGATCCCATTCTCCCAAGTCTAACATAATCCACATACAATCCATATACAAATGAAAAGTACACAGAAGGCAATAGATTTAATACATTTCATGAATATTTCAAAGTTATACAAGCTTTAGATTTTGTAAAAATTTTGATAAAATTTCATATAAAAATAGAACCTTCCAATATTTCTGTAGGTACTTGTCAATCCAAGTTCAGTAACAAAGAGAGCTTTGCTCTTATACAATTCAAACACTAATCAAAACATAATCAAATGGGGTGGGAGATCTTACATGCGGTCAACTGGAACAACATCTAGAGTTCAACATCTTACTTGCGGATTAAAATGGGTTTAACGAAAGATCTCTAAACCTTAGGCTCTAACACTGGATCCTATTGGCCTTACGGGGGTTTACACCAACCTTTGTTTTGGGAGAATGTAACCAACTTAAACTAATTGCCCAACCTATGGTGCTTATGGGGCCTTATGTGCACTTGCCACTCAATGTAGTGCTTTGGCTGCCAAATATAACGAAATAAAGTTGTGCCCAGACAAAAAACTTAAGCTTTTGGTCTAAAGGTAAACATTTAATCCTAACTAGTATCAAAGTGAGGGCAGATGGGGCTAATTGCCCAACTCGTGGCATTGATAAAGACTCAGCTCCTCATGTCCACTTGCTGCTCATTGAGGCTTTGTGCTGTCAATTATAAGGAAATAAAGTTGTATCCTAATTAAATGCTTAAACTTTTGACATAGTTATAAGCGTTTAATCCACATTCTTTCCTTTAAGTAACAGTTCAACAACACTTAACTTTGCCAATTTGGTTACCAAGCTCCTAAATGCCTTATTCAATTAACAAGAAAGGCATAGGTAAACTTACACAAAAGGGAATGGGTAGAAAATTCCTTAATCTTGGCTAGAGTTGGTAAGTGTTCACTAATTCCAATACATGCAAGTGCACGTGATTGTGATAGGTAATAAAGAGTGAGTAAGATGTTATTTTCATAAGCACCTAGCCTAATTTTGGTTGACTATTTATTATCAATTACTTAACTCAGGTTACTGGTTTTATTGATAAAGTGACGGTACCGAAGAAAGTTAAAAACAAATGACAAATTATTATTAAATTGAACCTATATAAACTATATTGATTTCTCCTAACTCTTTATATTTCTATAGGAACCAGTTGAGATAACAATTGTCGTAATAATTTAGCCCTATCTGTGGTAATTAAAGACAATCAAGTATTATGTCTTGATAGCGAGTCACAACACTTTTTTTATTGAAGCATGCAAAGAATGATTTACTCATCCAATTCTTAAATCAAGAATTCCCTCCCTTTTCAGGTTAAACTAAATCTTAAATCAATTCTTAAGGTCACTAGACTTAGAATGCATGAAGCACAGAATGAACACAAGTAAACTTTATTAAAAAAACCTAAAACAAAGTCATTCACAAAATAACCCTTACAATGGGTTTTGTCAAAAATCCTAGAACAAAGCTACTAGTCAAGTATTTGCATAATATAAAAAATAGAAATTAAGAAAGAGGTATGACATGAATCGAGAGTATGAGAAGAAAAGATAGAGGAAAGCACAAGTTAAACTAAGTTGTAACTCCCTTTTTAAGAATACTCTCGATTCCATTGTCAACCTGACTTAACTTTGCTTCTCCATTTAGTTAGTGAATTATCTTTTAATTGTTATCTTCTTGATTTTATTGGACATTACTTTTGTGGCACTTAGGCACTAGATTTATAGTAAATTCAAGAATTTTGGGCGCTTAAGGGCAATTTTGGTGGTGCCTAGGCATTAGATCTCTATTTCTAGCGCTTAGGCATTGCGTTTCCAGGCATCTAGGTGCTGAATCTCTATCTTAAAGTCAATAATTCTCAGGTTTTAACCCTTGGGCATTAGTATTTTAGTGCTTATATGCTAATTTTCTATTTCCAATGCCTTGGCATTGGCTCTTTACTTTTCATTTTTGCATTTTCCACCTCTTTACTACTTTGGATAACTTTACACTAATTCCTTATCAATTATCATTACAAAAAGTATTAGAATCTATCAATTGCATAAAAAAGAACAATAATTGAAGATTTTCAAGAGATGATAAACTTAAGTAAAAAAAACCCTTAAAATGGCTCACTTCACTGTTGAGACTAGATAATTTTATTGTAAAATAAGGCAAAGTTAACTCTCTTTAGAAAGTTAACAATGAGAGATGAAAACGAAGGAATTCTCAATTTAAATGGACAAATTAGCAAAGAAGAAATTTATAGGGGTGTTGCAGCCATATATAACAAATGACCTTAATCTATGTTACAAAATGAAGAGGAAGGGCATTAAAGTGACATGGAAAATAGGTTAGAAAAATTGCTAAAGTTGACCTATTAATTTACTACTATTCATAGTGGGAATTTAGTTACAGCCCTACTATTCAAGATAGAACACAACATACATCAGGGGGGAAAAGAGGAAAACCATAACATAAAGAATGAAACATAGAATATAGGGAAGAATGAACCTCAACCTACCTTAACTAAGTTGATACAGAAAAGGATAACAATTTTAGTGTACCACTAAAAATTTTGTTGCAAAATTCAAAGGAAGAAAAGAACATTGGCAACACACATCAATTTAAACAGAGATGAAGGGGTAAAATGATGATAGAGCCATTGATATCATAAGTTAAAATAAAGGAGATCAAAAGGCTTGGCTTGCTTGCAGGGTTACGAAAATATTATAATTAAAAAAATGATGCAAAATTGGCCTAGGAAATTAAAAGTAGCACAAAATTAGAGCCATTGTACAACAACTTGTGACTTGATGTTTTCTTTAAGGTTTGGAAGCCAAATTATATTGGCCTTTGGATCATTGACACAAGAAGTATAATAACTCACATGTTATCTCCTTCAATCATTAAGTGCGGAATATAAACTCAAGACTATCTAAAGTTTATGACACTTGGTATCAAAAGTATTTATAATTGGCATTTTCTACTCTATTTTGTTTTAATGTAAAGGGTTTTTCCAAAATTAAAATGAAAAACAAAATTAAAAAGACTATTAAAATCAAAATGAAAATAAAAAATGAAAAAGATATGAAATGACTCTAAAAATTCACAAAAAGAAACCACAAAGTAAGAAAGATGCAAGAATGTGGAGCAAGACATATTTTTGCAAGAATGAACACTTAACATTAATCACTTACATTGAGCATGAAATTTAAACCATGACAAGTTAGCGGGAACATATATACACATCACTAAACTTGATTAGCTAGAACTTAGAAGTTGAAAGTCACTAACTTAAGCTCACGCAATAAAAAAAAAAAAACAATTTTATTTATAAAATTCCAACTCCAACCAAAATAGAGCAATGCACACTAAATAAGTGATGTCTCATACAACTAAACCCCAAATCATATGACCTAAAATTTTCCTAAGACAAGACAAAAAGAGAAAGAATGACATTGATTTCAAGTTAAAATTCATTTAGCATAATTCCCAGCAATTTAGTCAAATAAGGATAGTGACTTTGTTAACGAACACAAGATATTATAAAAACCATGCATAATTGACTTAGCAAATGAATTCAATTTGGTTTGAAATTTTAATATGAAAAATTAAGTATCCAATCTAATACACCGAATGGAATTTTCAAGCTTAGTCATTTGCATGCAATTCCAATCATGACCAATACATTGCTGAGAATTAAAGGAATAATCATACTTACGGAAAAATTTAATTCTTAACAAATGAATGTCCCAAGAGTATATATTGATGTGATGGGAAGAAAGTTATAACGACTTCTTCCATCCATGTTGTATTACTCTTTCTTCCCAATCATGATTAGCTAAGTATTATTCTTTTAAATGGTTGAGTTCCACTTTCTTGGCTACTCACCTACAAAAACTTATGACAAATGCAAATATCAAAAATTAAAAATAAGTTCAACCAAAAAAAAAAATAGTAATGAACTAAACACAAAACGAAAAAAAAAAAAAAGAAGAAACGAATTAACTAACAATTTGCAAGAACTAAATCAAATTTGTGCTAAAAACTAAGATGTGCTTTCTTTTAAGTCTTTATGTTAGATTATTTTTGTTTGCTATTGTAGCACCATGACCCTTAGAGATTAAATGATTCACCAAGTCCATTAATTTTGTCTAGCTATATTATGCTAGACATAGGACTGTCTAGCATAACCTTATAGCATCAATGAGGTTTATTCCAAATTGTTGCCTCCTCCATGTTCATGATGTGCAGATTTAGCACATTCAGTTCCAGCTTCAAATGTGCACCTATATAACTTGATAACACATCAATATGTTGTGTCATATGTATAAGTGTCCAAAGCCAAATAAGATTCATCAATAATACATCATGCCTTGAAATAAAAAACAAAAATGCAACATGCAATGCAAAAATGTAATACAACACATAAGACAAAGTGAAATGCAATAAAAGATGCAAAAAAATTATAATTAAAAAAAGAACGTGAGATGCTTAAGTAGTGCTCTTAGAGATCATGGAAAAGTAAGGGAATCATTAAAAATAGCTTTGCAATATTTTAAACAAATTCCTTTAAAGTATTATGACTTTATTTTTCCCAGTTGTTGAGTTATGTGCAATGATGAATAAAAAGTACTAAGATACTGATATCAAAACTTTAACACTAGCTTACTCAACAATATAGACATAATGAGGATCAATATAGTAAAAAAAGTCAGCTTAAAATGCCCAGTATATCAGTACCAAAAAATTCAAGAATTTGACTATACAACGTGTTGTCAAGTAAGAGAGTTATGTAAACAAAGTTGTACAATTCATAGGGTTTCACACCACAAAAAATTATGAAACAATTACACAACAACTAGGACATATTGAGGATTTCCTCTAACAAATGTTAGCTCAAAAGAATGTATGGTTGCTTTCCAGAAGATCCAACAGTTTGGTCCTTAATTTTGCTAAAATAGTGTAAAAGAAAGCATGTATGAAAATCAACCAATTTTGCATCCCCAAACATAACCAAAAAATTAGCAAAAAATTTACCATGCATCTTCACATATGAACAATGTTCGGTACCAAATTTCAAGGAAAAGTAACATCACATGTAGTATCAGCAAATTTGAAAACATTTGTAAAATTTCATGTGTAGGAACAAAGTTCTACACATGCATATATCACTTGATAAATTCCACTACCACTGAAACCATGCTTATTAACATCAAATAAAAATAAAAACATGAAAATTAAGCAAAATTTTTTTTTCCAAGAATAAAGATACAATGTTGCCCTTGGTAACAACACAAATTGATGACCACAAGTATATAGATTAAATAATAGTAAAAGAATTTAAAATCCAATATTGTTTCCACAAGGATAAGGCATCATCTCTATTGTTCAAGGATTGATTTTTGTTAAAATTCAAGTTATATCTACAATATTGACTCTATGTCCACTAGTGGCCTAGATATATCTAGTCAGTAGGATCCAAATTAGTGAAAATAAATACAAATTAAATATACTATTCTATACTAAGACTCAATAATTAAAGACAAAATGACTTAAGACACTAGGCTAGATTAAGTTAATCAAGAGTTGATGGGAGGATAAAGTGAGCTACCAAGTTCACCATTCAACTTGTAGCACTATGGTTATTTAGCTCACTAAAAAGATAAACTCGAACCCAGTGAATATCCTAATTTTAATTCCAATTTTACTTAAAAGTCAAACTCAAACATCTAAGTAGACTTTATCCTATAATATGTTAAGAACAAAAACTAAATTATAAAATACAACTCTTTCTAAAAGCCAAACACAATCATTTAGATTGGATCACTCTACCTTAAATACTCGCTTTCCTTAACAACTGAACCCAATTAATCTGGAAAAACTATTCCTAAGGTGCATTACATTTTTTGAAACAACTGAGATATTATGTGTTAATTTTTCTCATAAGCTAAACTTACTCATTCAAATCAATTTAAATTTAATTCTTCAATGAATCTATGTGGATACAAGTAGAATATGTCCTCACTCAATGGTACTAATCTAAGTTACAATAACAAATCAAAAAGGAAAAAAATGAAAGTAAAGAAAAGGAAGAAGCAGAATGAGTCCTCCATGGAAGAATTCATAGAGGTTTGGCCAAGGGAGAGAGACCAACCATTAGCCTCTGCATCTAAGAAAAACCTTAAAGACGTAAGACAAGATGGAAATTCTAACTTTCTTATATGGGAATACGTGCTTTTAGCTTCCTCTATAGCCCTTTTTGACCTTTAGAAGCCTTATTTTTGCTCTTCTTTCAACCATTAATGAAGCTTTAGTGTTTTAGACATAAATTCATGAATTGATGTTGGAATTCAATGAATGACCATTCGTGATCCTTTCTCTCATTTTGTTATTCCTCAATCAGCTTCCACGTATGCAATTCACCTACAAATTTCATAAAACCAATGCAAAATTAGCTATATTTTAAGAAAAGCAGCAACTAAACATTCTAAATCATAAAATTAATGAAATTAACATGCTTTGGTCACTAAATCAAGAGAATTCTTCCAAAATATATTATAAATCCTTATTAAGGTTTGGGATTTAGGGTTTAAGGCAATGCATTGAGGTTCTAGAGTTTTCAATTTTGTGTTTCATGGTCTAAGGTTTAGGTTTAGTGTTTTAGGATTAGGCTTCTTAGGTTTAAAGGTTCAAAGTTTAGCATTTATGGTCTAACGCTTAGTGTTTAAGGTTCTTGCTTTAAGGTTTGGGCTTTTATGTTTAAGATTAAGGGTTCTTAGGGTTTAGGATTTAAGCTTTAAGTTTAAGGGTTTATGGTTTGTTGTTGATGGGTTGTTTTGTTTGGCGTTTAAAGATTTGAGGTTTTGGGTTCATGGACTAGTGGTTTTAGGCTTTGGGTTTTTTAGTATGGGTTTTAGCTTTTAGGATTTTGGTGTTTAAGGCTCAGGGATTGAGATTAAGGCTTAGGTTTGAAGCTTGGGATTTAAAATTCTAGGTTTCAATTTTAGTGTTTAAGGTTTAGGGTTTAAGTTAATGCCTACAAAATTTGGAGTTTCTGAATTTAATGACTTTGAGTTTCATGGTCTTGGCATTTGGGGTTTGGGATTTTAGGTTTGGTGGATTTGATGCTTAGGGTTGGGGTTGTGGGGTTTTGTATTTGGGGCTGATTGATTAGGGATTTTGGTTTAGTGGTTTTGGTGTTTGGGTTATAATTTTAGGGTTTAAATGTTAGTGTATACGATTTTAAGTTTGGGGTATAGGGTTTAAAGTTGTGTTTAGGGTTTGTGTATAGTGTTTATGGTTCTTCTATTTATGATATAAAGTTTTGGGAGTTAAGGAGTTGGGATTTAAGATTTTTGATTGAAGGTCTTGGTAATATAGGTTCTAGATTTAAGATTTTAGATTTTTGGGTTTACGATACATGTATTTTAGGTTTGTCATTTAAGGGTAAAATGTGTAGCATTAGGGTTTTAGGGTTTGGGGTATAGGATTTCTGGTTTGAGGTTTAGGTTTTGGCATTTAATGTTTGAAACTTGGTGCATGGAATTTGAAACTTAGGGTTTAGGGTTTAAGGTTTAAGGTATAAGGCCTCTATGGTTGGGAACTACGGTTTATTATTTTTGGGTTTCGAGGTTTATGGTTCAAAGTTTGGGTTCTTAGGGTTTAATAACTTTGGGATTGGGATGAAGGATTTTAAGGATTAAGATTTAGGGTTAAGGGTTCAAGGTCATGGTTTGGGGTTTTAGAGTTTGCAACTTTTTATTTCTTGATTTAAGGTTTGTGATTTAGTGTTGTACGATTTAAGGGTTTAAAGTTTAACGTTAATGGTCATGCATTCAGTGTATAAGGTTTTAGGCTTTGGGTTTAGGGTTTAAGTTTTAGGTTTTGTGATTTAGGGTCAAAGGTTTAGGATTCAAGGACCAGGGTTTATAGTTTAAGGTTTTGGGGTTCAGGGTTTAGGTTTTAACTTTTAAAGGTTTATAGTTAAGGTGTTTGATATCTAGTGTTTGAGGTATAGGAGCTTTATGGTTAGGGTTTGTAGGTTCTGTTTTTGGGGTCTTAGGGTTTGGTGTTCCAAGTCATAGGAGGTTTGCAGTAAAGAGTTTAGAATTTTGGATTTACAGGTTTGGGTTTAGGTTTAAGGTTTATAATTTTGGATCTAGGGTTTATAGTCATAAGGCTTTGGGTGGTTACGGGATTTTAGGGACCTTGTGTTTTGGGACATTGCATTTTAGGTGTTGGGTTTGCTATTTAAGAGTTTAGGTTTAAAGTTTAAGGTTTAGGGTTTTTAGGTTGTCTGTTTGTGGCATTAGGTTTAGGGTTCATGGATTTTAGGGTTTGGGCTTTGGAGTTCAATGTTTTGGGGTTTATGGATTTGGTCTTAAGGGTTTGGGGTTAAAAGGTTTTGTAATTTAGGGTTTAGTTATTCGAGTTTAAGGTTTCGAGGTTCAGGGATTGGGCTTTATAGGATTAGGAGTTTGGGGTTTAAGGTTTAAGAGTTGAAAGTTTAGGGTTTTTGGTATCATGTTCAGGGTTTAGGTTTAGGGGTTTGAGTTTTAAAGGTTAAGGGTTAGGGTTAGGGTTTAGGGTTTAAAGTTTACAATATCAAGTTTTAGGTTAACTATCTAAGGGTTTAGGTTTTAGAGTTTATGTTTTCAAGTTTAAGGTTTTGGATTTAAGGCTTACTATTTAGGGTTTAGGATTTAGAGGGTTTCATTTAGGGTTTGGGGTTTAGGGCGTAAGGTTTAAAGTTTAAGGTTTAGGGTATTCTTTTTTGGGTTTATACTTATTAGTTTTTATTATTTAGAATTTGAGGTTTTGGGTTTAAAGATTTGTGCTTGAGGGGATATATTGTCTTAAATATAAGGGTTTAAGTTTTATAGTTTATGGTTTGGATTGAGTTTAAGAGCTAGGACTTTTGTGGTTCAGATTTTTAGGTTTCAGGTTTTAGGTATATGGTTCGAGGACTGGGGTTTGGGTTTTTTGGGGTTTAGAATTTGTGTTTTAAGATTTAGGTTTTGAGGTTTATGGTATATTGTTTAAGGGTTTTAAGCTTTAGGTTTAAGATTCTGGGTTTCAGGATTTTAAGGTAGGCTTTAGGGGTTTGTTTTTTAAGGTCAGGGTATGGGGTTTAAATTTTAGGGTTCTTTGGGTTTAGGATTCAAGGTTTTGGGTTTTAGTGATTTGGTGTTTAAGGTTTGGGTATTAGGGGTTAGAATTTGATCTTTTTTGTTGGATTTTTAGGAGTCATGTTTAAGGTTTATGGTTTATGGTTTTGGATTTAAGGTTTTAGGTTTCACATATATGGTTTTGGGTTTAGGGATTTGGTGTTTATGGGTTTGGAGTTTGGGGTTTAGGTTTTATTGTTTGGTTTTAAGGGCTTCTAATTTAAGGCTTAGGTTTTTTGTTATGGGTTTAGGGTTTTAGTATTGTAAAGATGTATTAAGGTTTTAAGGTTTTCAATTTTAGGTTTATTGTTTCAGACTTACAATTTAAGGTTTGGTGTATAGGGTTTGGAATTTCATGTTTCGAGTTTCGAGTTTTAGGTTTAAGTTTTAGGGTTTTGGAAATTTGGTTTACAGGGTTTCAGGGTTAAGCAAACAATAATAAACATTAGACTAAAATTAGACTAGGTCCTTGTGAAAATGATATTCCTACTCATTCTATATTCACAATCACGTGCACTTGCATGTATTGGAATAAGCAAACTCTCCAAAGCCTATTTTGAATACTCTATTTGTACTATGGATGTGGCTTAACCTCTTTCTATTCCCCAATGTGTCATAGTCCTAAAGCAACTCAAACTCTCCAATTTTATTAACAACTTTTTTTCCACTAATGTAATTTTAGTGTTTTAGTTTTCACGATCGGATATTGGATGTTAACGAGTGATCACTCTTTGTAAAGATCTCTATGAGCTCTACAACTTTGCATGAAATAGTCATATTCAAATTCTGACATTTTGGGGTCTAAAAGGTATTGAAGTTGAGTGTTCACCAATTGAAGTTGCCATCTCAAAATTTTTCATTGGCTTCTTCCAACTGTCAAGGTAAAGCATGCAAGCATAAATAGTTGTAGATACCTTAAATAATTCATTAAATTTAATTAAATCTATTAAATTTTGAAAAACAACTCAAAATGGAAACTTTCACAAAGTACACAAAAACAACTATAAAAACACTATGGACTTAGAAATTTTGCACCAAAAATGGCATAAGTTATATATATTGAGTTAACAATTGTGTGATGAGAAAAATGACTAGAAGTGATTCTCATTTGATTTCTAGTGCAAATTAAGCCTCATGATGATAGAAACAATGGGTAGGGGATATCTGACTTGTCAAGGAAAGAAATTATAGACAAACAACTTTTGATAGAATAAGGCATAGGATAGAATGTAGACACTCACTATTATGTAGTGCAAGAGGAATAAAATTTCCATTGCTAGCTAAAAAGCCAGTAGACAAAGTTAACCCCTTGCATCTTTTTTAACACATATTGATAAGTCTTAGTTTGAATTGTGTTTTCATATATTTTAAATATTTTGGACTTATCATGTTTTCATTTGTTTTTACTAGAGACTGATCAAAAGGCTTAAGATTAAAGTTATAGTATGAAAGGAAGTATAGGAGAACAAGATATTGAAAGGGAAAAAAAAGTCTAATCTCTTGATATTTTAAGGTCTTCTGTTAGAAGGAGTGGATAAGGGTTGGTCTATTTGTTCCACTCCTAGCCAAACCTACGTATATTCTTTTATTGGGGACTCCTTCCAACTCTTCTTCTTCTCTATTTCTTCTTTTTGTTTTGATTTGTTAATGCAATCTTGATTTATGTATTTGATTAGTTGTTTTGTTGGATGACCTAAAAATATTGAATTAGGATTTGTTGAAATTGCAACCACATATGGCTTTTGAGGTTGTGTCCAAATACTTTGTGATTCTTATTGATTAATGAGTATGGATTGCCTCTTAATTGTTGGTTGTTTATATTTTGTTAAATGAGATAATGACAAGTGAATTGGATAGTTTAATTTCTTGAAATTTTTCATAACTTCAGATAATGGAAATAAATGTCCACAAAGTGCTTGATGAAATAAGGTTAATTTAACATAAATGATTGGGTATGGCTTTCATGGAAAATTAATGCATGATTTATCAATTGCTCTATGAGTTTTATGCTCCTTAGAATTTGTTTTGCTCAAATGATTGGATTTGAATTTGAAGGAAGACTAATGTTTATGGTAGTGTAATTCAAGATGAATGACAAGGTTTGATTTTAGGAAAAGTTTTGTTTGATATTTAACTCTTGTTCTTAATACATTTTCGAGAAAATTCAACTTAAATTATTAGGTTTGAATTCTAAAGATAATTGGAACTTGAATTAAGATAATCATTATATTTAGATTTATCTTTTACTAAATTATCAATAATAGGAACTACCATAATGGTATATGGAGAATAATAAACTTAATAACTTGCTTTATCAACACTTCAACTTTTAATTAGTTTAATCTAGTATCTTGAGTCATTATATTATCTGTTACTAAGTTATAGTAGCCACATCAGCTGCTAGTTGACTGAAAGGTGACAGGAGGACCAACTTGAGAAGAGATGATTTGGTAAGGGACTATTTTGAGAAGCAACATCTATGAAAGCTTGGCAAAAAATAAAAATGTTTCTAAAGGTAATCTCTCGAGACCTGGCCCAGAATAGTAACGGTGGACTCAGTTGTACTATACTTAACATGTTAAACTTGTTTATTATTCTTGAGTTCTTATAATTATTATAACAATAACAATTATTATTATTATTATTGCACACGATAAATGACAAACTCAGTACAATTTTATATATGAAAAATATATCATTTTGATCATTTATTTATTTTATTTTAAAAATGGTTCTCTAATTTTAAAAAGTTATCACTTTGTATCATTTCAAGTGAATTAACGGATTTAGTTTTTAAAATTACATATAGTTACAATTTTAAAATTGAAAATTAAAAATTTTTAATTAATAAAAAACTATTTTAAAAAAATAAATAAATAAGAGACTGCAATGATAATTAAATAATCTTGCTCCCTCATATAATAATTACAACTTATTACCGTCAGTACACTTTCATTTTTCTCCTCTTACATGTTACTCATATTGGTTGACATAATGTCAAATTTCTTTGTACACGCCCATTAGATTAACAATCACAACAAAAAGAAATTAAAAAAAAAATAGTTCTTGATAAAATTTTTACACAAAAAATATCATTTTGATTATCTATTTTTAAATTTAATTTTATTTTAATCCTTGAGAATTAAATGTTTCAAATTGATTGTCCATTTTTAAACTTATTCTCATTTTAATTCTTTACGAATTAAAAATCTTAAAATGATTCTCCGTTTGTCAAAATCTTATCAAATATAGTTGGTTCATGAATTAGATTAAGTTAAAAAACAAAGGATTATTACAAGTTAGATTTTAAAAAATAAAAGACTATTTTAAAATCTTTAATTCATAAAGGACTCAAAATGGACTAAATTTAAAATAGAAGACCATTTTAAAACTTTTAATTCATAAATGATCAAAATAAAATTTAATTTAAAATTAAAAATAAAATAATATTTTTTCCAATTATGCGCCATATGGGCCTGTCACGACATCAAATTGTCACTCAATTAATTTTGTTTGGTGAAAGTTTCTAAAATTATGTATCACACATATTTATTGTAAATCTATATAGATTATCTTTATTAAAAAAATTGTCGTTAAAATTAATAGTATGTGATACAACTTCTTAATCTATTAAACATACATAGATACATACACGTATAAATTTTATCTAAAAAATTACTTACATTTTGATATTTTTATTAATTTCATTATTACTTAATACGTATAATAGGTGATCTAAAAATGTGTACAAGGTTCTCGGAATTTTCGGCGCATTTACATCTCAAATATTTGCTGACAAAGTTATCTAATTAATGACCACTTTTCGTAATATAGACATCATTATTCAATGAACTCTTTGTTTGGTCATTGTAATGGAATATATGACATTACAAAATGTTTATACCTTTTACGATAAAGCTGTCGTCTGTCATCATGCATTCATTATATAATGCTGTTTTAAGCTAACGACAATCTATTATATATGTAAAAACAGTTTTACCTTCAGCTGTCAGAATTTTTACTTGTTTTTTAACATTACATATAATTTTTTATTTTATTTAAGCTATTTGAATTAATTATATTTGTATTCATTGATTCATTTATTTATAGTAATTTTCTTTATTTATATTTTCTTTAATTACTGTTTTAATTTTGTAAGAATTTCTTAATTGCAAATTAACTTAATATTATTACGAAAGCATTGTTTCTAATAAATATTGATTCCAATTACATTGTACCGTGATCCATGCAATCAATACTTTTATATTTTGTCAACCTATATTAACTTTCTTTCGATTACACTAAAAATGTTTTAAAAATCTAATAGAAAGAAATAATTATTATTCTACGGTAAAGGATTTTAAATTCGAAATTTGTCTCCTCTAACGTTTTTCTCCTATTTCGATTAATATAATACTTGATTGATTTTTATTTTTGTTATATTTCTTTGTATGTAGTCACCATCAATATTGTATGTAATAATATTGAGAGTGAAAAGTTAAATTGATTTGTAAGTTTTTTTCGAGTTCATATATAAGAGTGTACAAATATCAATTATTACAATCAACTTAGGGAATTTAAAATGGATCATTGTTATAAATTTATTTACAACATACATCCTATGTTTAATTTTAAATTATTTCTTTGTTAACTTGTTTTCGATTAGTTAACAAAATGGTGTCCTTATAAATTTTGTGCTATGAAGAAGATCTCATTATGGTATTCCGTTCAACCCCATGAACGTGACATGATCATCGTAACCATTGATTTTGCTAATTATTCTAATGATTTTTCATACCTTCATTATTAATTTATTTAATTGTTTGATTTTTTATACTATTATAATTTCAATTATTTAACATATAGTTCTTATTACAGACATATTCGTCTTATCTCACTGTAATTGGTTAAACTTCTTCTCCTTTTATCCATGTGAGTTGTTTTTCTTTATTGATTAGTTAGAAGTGTTCCAACACTACATTATAATATGTACTGTTTATTTATTGTGAACAATAAGAAGTTTTTTTCTAATTCCAATTTACGTTTTTAACATAATTGAATTGTGGTAATATTGTAATTTAATCTATTCGTTTTGCTATATTTTCATTTTTTATTGCTTTAAATATATATATATATAGAGAGAGAGACACACACACACACACATCTAAATAATACTTGATGTAGTCTCATGTACAAAGCCAGTAAAACCACAAAAAATTAAGTCACGAGTAAGAATAACGGAAGATATTTCTTTTTGTATTTTTTAAAATTTGAAGGAAAAATACAAAAGATCAAAAAATAAATGACCAACACAATATTTCATGTATCAAAACTTCCTCTAAGTTGCTTCATGAGTATGGATTGAGGGATCCAAATTTTCTGTATTTAATGGGAAATATGCAAATCTAATGGTTAATATTAAAAAAAAAAATACGTGATTTGATGGCTCAAATTATAATTGGTAGCTGCATGCAATTAAAAATTTTAAAATTTGACCATGCATGATTTAAAATTTTTTATCTAACAGTTTAAATTTAAAAACTATATAATCCAACAGCTAACAATTCATTTTTATGAACTATTGTAAATTCGTCCCATAGATTGTGCCAGTGCAACTCTGGACTACCAGCTGAAAGGTAACAAAAAATCAAGTAACGACATTTTCACGCCGACCTCATAAAATTTCGATGTCCAAATCGTTTCTTTATGTGCAACAATACCTCATGCATTACTAACTGACCTCTAAGTGGAAAATTATTATAATGAAGGTTGCCTATGCAATTAGTCCAACGGTGTTTATACTTTATTTGTTTTACATATACGTGTTCATGTGTGCAAATTTTTTGGTTCAATATTTAGTTGATGTGTAATGATTCATATTCAAAGATTTATAAGTACAACGTCACTGGTAGCATTCAAAATGTAGATGACGAAATGAATAAACTTTGAAATGATCGTCACTACATGATTGAGGGGAAAATGTAAAGGAATTGGAATTGACACGTTTAGTATTCAAAGTCAAATGCTATTTCTTTTTCATATCAGTTTGGCATTGAATCAAATGTGAGAGAACGATAATATCAATATTATTTTATTTTGCATTCTATGTATTAGTGATCGACGCTCATATTATACCATTATTGTTTTTAGGCATCATTGGGAAGATGAGATCTATAGAAGATGGTTGGAACTTGACAGTGGGTATGCAATTCAATAATATAAATACAGTACATGGTTCTGTATAGACTATGAAAGAAAAGCAAGATTTGAAATTAAAAAGTACTACTTTAATAATGGCAAGATAGATGACTCTATTATTTTATTTAGATTTGTTTGTTATAAGATCGAAATGTAAATATGATTAGCATCTAAGGTAAAAGAAGACCTTAAACCTTCTAGTATATGTTAGTATAAGTAACTTTGTTCTAAAATAATAAATTAACATCTAAAGTGTTTAATTGTGAAGAATTGTATAAACTTGTTGACAAAAAATATAAATGATCTATGCAGGTAAGTAATAAAGATTAATCAAAAGCAAATTTGGCAACACCACAACACACATTAGTGAAGGTCCAACACAAATCCATGGGTTGAAGTAGCAAGATGGACTAAAGAGGCATAACTCAAAAATTGAGTTGAGCATAAGCGCAAGAGAAAAAGAAAAACTCTAACAATAATGCATTCATAAAGTCAAAATTTGAGGTATATATATTTGCACTTGAAAAACCATGTAATTAATCTATTTTTGTGTTTGAACAATTGCACAGATCCAAGCAGATGACAACATATGAGTTAATTTTAATTCAGTTGTTAACGTTCTTTTTAGTTGTAATATTAGCTTTCAGAAAATTTTTTATCATATACTGATAATGTAAAAGAATTTAAAAAATATGAAGAAATAAGAATCACATCTAATAGAAGGAAAAAAACCAACACAATATGGAGCCTAAAATTACATAGCAATATCAACCCACTGCACAATTGAAAAAATGACCATATGTTTGATAAGAAGAGCCACTCGCAAGGATCAAAATGAGCAAAGTTTTAATTCACCCTCCCTTGTCTTTCTCACACAGCATATTTAGCCCCAATTTTTCATATTTCTCCTCGTCCTAACGAGCTTCAGAAAATTCTCAGGTAATGATGGATCGCAGTGGTTGGAGGCTGAAGGGCTTCAAAAGCCAAAATTCAAATCTGGAAGTGCTGGTATTTAGGCAAGAAAGAAGCGAAAAGTATTAGAATAAAGGAGAGATAGATGAGAAGAACAATCGAACGTGGATCATCTCAAGTTACTCGAAATTTTTTTGATAACTTGAGGTGATGATGCGGAATCCAAGGTTATCTAAATATAAAGCTTTTAGAACACACAATATGATAAGAATATAAAATAGAATGAATCTCCAAAGTGATATATGCAAATAAAAACACAAATGATAAGTTGATTGAAAACAAGAATAAATTCACCCTAAGATATCATCTTACTAAGAATTAATTTTTATTGCAATAGAAGAAAATAAGTTATTCTTCCTTGTAGAACTTTAGCTAAGCCAAGAAAGAAATCAAAGAGTTTCTTTAATGTAATAAAATTTGATGTTTTACAAGGTTGAGATTCAAGTCTTTTTATAAGTTCTAGAGTCCTTAAAAAATCTCAATTCGAAATGCTTCCTTAACCCCCAATAAGTTAGGTTAAAGAATGATAAAAATAACTTCAGATATTAAAATAAAAACTCAATATATAATCGTATATTTTTTTGCCCCAAATTAATTACAATGAGATTTAAAACACTTATTCTAGTAACAACATTTTAAGATAATATTACCAAAACAAATGGGGCCTTCATTTAGTTCGGACATGAATAAGATAAATAACTTAGGTTTTCTTCTCTCAACCTAAACCATCCAAGTGGTTTTTTTTTATATTCTTTAAAAATTTTTTCATATAAATTTATAGTGATTCTTTAAACTTCTTAGCTCTCGATCTTGTAATTAAATTGGAGGAAAATTCAGATCATTATTCAAGTCATCACGTCTCTTATCATCTATACTCACATAGAGTGATTTAGGATAATAGGATTCATCCAATGATCCTAAAATTATAATATTATTTCTTAAGTTAATTTTAATAAAAGACAATAAATTTTTCAAAAAAAAAAAGTTATGGTGATACATGGACATATATTTGTATTTTAGATTTTTTAATAAAAATAAATAACTTCTACCAATTTACAATGTGATAAAAAAACTAAATTATAAGATATGAATAGTATTATTATAAATTTTTTTTTTCCTTTGAACAGAATAATATCTCATAAAAAGAGATCTAAACTATAAATATCTTTTTATAAAAAATAGTTTTTTATTAAAATTAAATTAAATAAAATATGTCAAATTTAGGACTATTAAATAAATTTAGTGATCATATATCCATCTTAATCTCCAATAATTGATAATGATTTGCGTGCAACAATCTCATTGATCTTTACCGTATAACTAGAAGCGAAAAGTATTAAAATAGAGAAGACATCCATGAGAAGAAAAGACGTAAAAGTGCTGGGATTGGACAAAACGACAATACTTTTTGAGGTGGGTAAGTCTGAAAGGAAAATTACAGATAAACAAATCTATGTTTCACCAGAAAAAAACTGACTTGTCCGGAACCGTTCGATAAGATCGACGGCCCAAACATTCAGAACTGCCTCCTATATGGAACTCGAGCAAATCTCGTTCGGAGATAATATCCTCCTTTATTCATTAAAAAAAAAAAAAAAACTCTTTAAAGTAAGATGGGCAGTTTTCGAAAATGAGAGAACGAGAAATAAAAGTTGGCGTCAAAGATTCGAAGGGGTGCGGACAAAGAGGGGATTAGGTTAAGTCCTTCCCTTCCCTTGCAATGCCATCATCATCAAGCTGTCACAGCAGCTATGCCCCTGAAGCCCTAAACCCTAATATTTCTCGTCATCTCAGTGCTTTGAAGCACCACAAGGAATTTAAATTTTTTTTATTTACGTTAAAGAGAATAGATAGAATCCATCGTTTAATTAAATCTCACATTTTAAATGAGATTTATTATTTAAATAGATCTTATTATCTTTAGAGTTTTTTTAATTAGTGTCTTAAGCATATTAATTGAGAAATATTTATTGTTGTCACTAAAAGCAATAATTATTATTTTTTATTACTTTTCATAACATTCAATCAATAGGTTAAAATATTAATTAATGAACATTTATTATTGTCTTTAATGGCAATAATTATTATCTTTTTATTATTTTTACAACATCTAATTAATAATTTTTTTAATTATTTTTGTGACAATAATACCTTTTTTCTAAAAGGCATAATTAACATTTTTTAAAAATATATAATTAATTTCTGATAAATTTTTATACATTTATACTTCTAAATAATATTTCTATATTACTTTTTAATATCTTATAAATCGTCATTTAAAAAAATTAGTTTTAAAATAAACTAAATTATTTTTAAAAAAATTAAGGACAATATAAAAATATTACTTAAATTATAGTAATATAGAAATTATTTAAAATTAATTATTTTATTAAAAAAGATAATATAGTCATAAAAATAAAATTATGGAAACTATTAATTATATGTTATGAAAAATAGTAAAAAGATAACAATTATCACTGTTTATTAACTAATATTTTTATGAGACTAATTAACAAAATGTTTATCTCTCTAATACAAAATAAAAAGAGAAAAAAAATTCAATTAGGCAAAGATATTAATGGGTATCTGTGTTGCAGAGGCTATTTGTAGGACACCGATCCTGTGCCTCACAAAGAGGCAAAACGCGGTCTGACCCTGTTGTCAGGTTGTATTTTGTTTTTTGAAAATTATTTGAAAACAAATTATTATTAAAAAAATTGTAAAATTTTATTTATACGTAATAATAATTTTTTAAAATTAAAAAAAAAGGAACAGGATCCTCTCTCCTATTTGTATTGTATATTACAGCATTTTCCAACTGCTTTCAAAAGGCTATTCCCTAATGTGACTGTGACATCGTATCCTCTTTGTAGTACTCTCCAGATCTCTTCCTTTATTACTCTCACTGCGATCCCTTTCTTAGCTTCTGTCTTTTCAACAAGTCGTTTTGGCTCTCACTCACGGACACGCCTCTCTGCACCCACCGCTCCTCTTCTGTCTCTCGTCTTCCCCATATCTGTACGTCATTTCATTTTTATTATTTTTGTAAATATTAATAAATTACATGATAAAAATGAACCATCCTTGTATGTTTTATTTTAAAAATATATTATTTTAATTTTTATTAATAATTTGTGCCAATTTACTTTTTTACAAATTTATGATATAAAAATAATTTTATAAAAATTGATAAGCAATAAATAATAGTCTGTCGTTAAGTATAGAGTAAATTATTTATAATTATTTTGAGATACTTTTTATTATTTTAAATTTGTGAAAAAATTTTTATTACTAAAAATTAAATTAATACTGAAAAATAAAAATTAAAATCGATTATTTTCTCATTTTTTTTATACGATAACCTTTGTTTTAAAAAAGGGGGAGAACTTAAATTCTTAACATTTTCTTTTTATTTCCACTCTACCCTTATCTATGTGCTACACATTGAGTAAGAGACAAGAAACTTAAGGCCAAGCAACCAGAGAGGACGAGAAAAACACAATTATCGTTATTCAATTATTATAAAATTATTATTTTGATTCTTTATTTGTTTAAGTGTTTAAAATAATTTTTTATTTATTA
The DNA here is from genome assembly GCA_037074485.1 of Delonix regia. NCBI lineage: Eukaryota > Viridiplantae > Streptophyta > Magnoliopsida > Fabales > Fabaceae > Delonix > Delonix regia. The sequence continues at coordinate 15,148,970 of CM073459.1, forward strand.
AAAAATATTTTATTTTTTAAAATGATTATTAAATTTAATCTTTTTATCCAATTTTAAATTTTAAATTTATGAGATTAAATTGATTTTTTTAAAGAAATAAAAAATCAAATGTGAAATTATTTAATGAGTAAATAAATAAATAATGAATTTCTTTCTCAAGAAAAAAATCAATTATGTTCTTTTTTTATCTCTCCAATATTAAGAAAATTTATGTAAAAAATTTTAAAAATCCAAACTCTTCCCTCTCTATATCTCTCTATCTCTGTCTCTATCTTGTTCAACCACTCATCCACACACACTTGCACCGTCTTTTGTATTCCTTTTTTTCTTTTTATACTTTTATCCATCTTTTATACTTAAATAATTAACACTAATTTCTCTTCAAAAATTTGATCGAATTAAATTCATTATTTTTTAAATAAATACATTCAATTCTTTGAATATTAATATATTTTAAGAAAATTTCTAATTTACTTTTTTGTCAAAAATTAATTTCATACATAATAATACTATATTTTTATTCTTAATGTGTCATTAAAAGTAACTAAACTGATACTAAACTCCAACATCATAGCGTAATTTACCCTCAAAAGGATAATAAAGGTAAGTGATTTTAGTTTTTAAAGATACATATTGTATAAAAGTTACTTTTCTGAAATATAAATTGAAGAAGGGTTGAGTATAATTTTTTTTAAAAAATCACATATAATTTAATTAAATTTCTAAAAATTAATATAATTTACTCTTTATACTTTACAGTTTATATTGACAGTGTACAGTAAATTAGTTCTTTTATGATCCTAGTTCCTAATTATAATTAATATGAAAATTATAAACGCTTTAGAATTGCTGATTTTTCAAAAATAAAGACATTATTTTCTTGAAGAAGTATTTATATATTTTAAATTTATTTACTATGATAGGATAAAATCCAAATATGTTTTCCAAAAGTATAAATAAACTATTTCAGATGAAATGCTACATGGTAAACTTTTTGGGTAACTATCAAATTTTTCATGCAATTATTATATAACATGTATCATAAATCTTTATTGAATGTGACATTGGATCTATTAATTTTTGAACATCAGCAATTTTCGATCTAGTAAACTTGTAAATGAATCATATATTTTGACACCAGACGAATCAATGATTTACTAGAATTCTTCAAATCAATCTACCTCTGGATCAATTCATAAAAGAGGGCCAAGATACTTTGATTTCTTACATTTTCTCAAACATGATCATACGTTGTGTATCATACATGTGAATTTGAATTGATAAATATTCGAAATTCGAATTTTTCTGATTAATACTATTTATTCAACAAATTTGATTGATTGATATGAGTTGATTTTCTATTACGATAAATTGACAAAACAATAGCCGGTCTAATAGCTGGCTATTTCAAGAATAGGGAGTGTGTGCGAGTTGTTTATTTCAAGAATAGGTTAGATCCAACTAACTGCACTTTTTTATTTCGTTATAACTAGGAAAAGGTGCATGATCCCACGAATTACTTCTGAATAAATTATGAATAAATTAAGAAATCATATTTAAGAACCATAGCATTTTGTGATTCATTGGTAAATCCACTTTGATTCTCTATCAACCAATAATCTGGTACCATTAACATGGTTAAAGCTAAGCAGTTTGAAGTCTAGGCGCAGCGTAGTACTCTTTCTACCACTATGTTAATACATAAAAGGTTTAAAAAAAAAAAAGATAGTTAGAATTTTTTATTTTCGATATAGAACACTCATATCGATAAAATGATTTGAACCCTTTACGGCAAAAAATGGAAAAAAAATGGGTATTTCATTTCATCCCCTTTTTTATACAACGTGAATTAACACACTAAGAGAAAGATATGTGGCAATGACATGTCATATTATGCTGATTATATGCCAACTTAAAATAACTTGTTGTATTTATATTTTGATCCCATTAGTTTTAGATTTTATTTATGAGGCCAAATTGTTTTTGAATTTTTCAATTTACTTCTTCTACTTTTTATTTTTCAGTAACCTACTCGAAAACATTAGTTTATAACTTTGTTAACTCACTTTGTACTTTCGTTATTTTTCTGACAACTCCACAACTTCCTAGTTTTATTTTTATTTTTAATTTAAGAACTAATGTTTTGTGGGGTTACTAAAAAAATAAAAAGTAGTGGGGATAAATTAAAATTTTAAAAAAATTTTGGGTTAATAAATAAAATTTAAAAATAATGGGGTTAAAATATAAATACAACAAATCATTTCAAGTTGACATACAATCAGTATATTTTGATATGTCATTGTCACATATTTTCTTTTAAATGTGCAACATAGTAATTATATTAGTAAAACTAATTTTATAATTGTACCAAAATGACACCTACATGTATTCTTACTCAATTACTTAACCAACATATGTTTTTTAAACAATTTATGTAAGAGTCTCATGAGATTTAGGATTTGATTATAACGAAACGAAAGTATTTAGATCAAAAGTTTAAATCAAGGGAGTGGACTATTTTTATTTATAGAATCAAATCAAGCATCTAAAATAAATTATATATAAAAGTTAAAATTTTAAAAATCTAAGGATGATCCTAACCCCAACCTAAATAGACTAAAACACTAACACAATATAAATCAACCAACAATTAAATCTAAATTCTTGCCTACTAAACCCCTAAGAAACTTGTTCTTAGAAACCCCTAAGTAAACCCAAGACTAAGTCTAATAAAATAAAATAAGCTATAATGTGCAACCAAATGGAATTCTAATTAGACTTACTTAAGCTCATCTAAATTGTAGCCCAATAAAGAATGTTTTACAAATAACTAAATATTAGGCCGCCATAAATTTGTCATTTTGGACCTATTTAAGTCTCAGACGCATAACAAATAGTCATAGGTTGTCCATATTAAATGTCTTGTCCATTTGACTTAACATTGCTCATTCTTCATGCATCACTTCAACAAAATATTTAGCCAAATTTTCAAATCTAGCCTTCAACTTCTTTGCCCTTAATCTTGTTATCAGTCCCATTGACATGGTAAATTCTCCATTTTGTCTTCTTATGGCTCCAATGTTAGAAATGTTGCCACTTATGCCCGCATTAGTTTCTCCCTCCTCATAAAGAGTTGTCCTTGAATTTGAATCTATGTGAAAAAGAGAAAGATAAAAAACATTAAAAGTAGTTAACACATTATACTCACCAGGAAGATCAATTTTGTAAGTGTTATCATTAATCTTTTCTAAGACATTGTATAGGTTGTCTCCCTTAGCTTCAAACTTGGACTTCCTTTGGTTTGGATATCTTTTCTTCCTCAAATGAACCCAAATCCATTCACCTGGTTCAAACAACACTTGCTTTTGCCCTTTATTCACTCTCTAAGCAGTTAGGCAATTCTTTTTTTCATTCATCTCACACACCTTCATGTGTATTACTTTAACATTTTCAGCCTTCTTTTATCCATCTAAACTAACAATATCACTTAAAGGCAAAGGCATTAAATGCAAAACAATTAAAAGATTAAAACCATACATAACCTCAAAAGGGGAAAAACCTATAGATGAATGAATTGTTCTATTATAAGTAAACTTAATAAAAGGAAAATCCTCCCAAGTTTTCAAATAATTACGCATTGTAACAAATTCCTTAAAGTTCTATTTACCACTTTAGTTTGTCAATTAGTTTATAGATGACAAGTAGGATACAATAACATGGTACCTAACTTAGCCCAAAACTTTCCAAAAATGGCTTAAGAACTTAACATCCCTATCTGAAACCATGGATCTAAGGACACCATGCAATGCAAACTAACAACCTCTCTAAAAAATAAATTAGCAATGTTTGATCATCGAGTTTGTTGCATGCAATAAAGTATGCCATTTTGCTAAACTTGTCAACAAAAATAAAGATACTATCTCTACCCATACTAGTCCTAGGCAATATAAACACAAAATCCATGTAAATATCAATCCAAGGGTTAGTAGGAACAAGTAAGGGAATGTATAATCCATAGGGTGTAGACTTATACTTACCTTGCCTATAAACAATACATTTAGCACAAACTCTCATCATCCCTTCGTATGTATGGCCAATAGAAATTTTCAAATAACACACCCAATATCCCATCAAACAACCACTATTTGATTCTTTATAAAGCATTTCACGCATAGTACATGCAGGTACACAAATTTTATTGCCACAAAATAGAAAATATTCGTGCCTATAGAATTTATTAAATACACTTCTTTCACAAGTATTAAAAATATTAGCAAAATTAACATCAGTTACATACATGTCTTTAAACTGCTTATGAAAGAAGTGCATTAACCATTATATATTTTTTTCTTTACTCTAGGCTATCTTCTTTAATATTAAAGTTTAAAACACACCTAAAAACAAGAGATTCACCTCTAATAACAAATTCAACATATTCCTCATTACTAGTTACACCTAATAATGGTGGCATGTTATTATTACTACTATCATCATCATACTTAGAATTAGAAATAATATCATCATCCGTAATAAATATGGCCTTTTTATTAGGGCATTCATTAGCCATGTGTTCACGCTTTAACACTTAAAGCATTTAATATCCCTATGGCATAGAAGAATTAAAAACAAAATTGGAAATACCTTTTTGTGAAGTAGTACTCTTTTATTTTTCTTTGAAAAATGAGGCTTTATCATGCTCCTTGCCATTAAATTTTGACCATTTTGAACCTTATTTATTTTTGGAATTAGAAATAGTCCTTGTTGTCCCATTGTTCTTCAATAAAATAAAATATGAAAATTAATTAAAAATAAAATCAAAATAAGTATTTAAAATTATTTATTCAATCAATAAATAGAAAAATCAAATCTATACATGTTATTTACAACAATTTGACAGTAACCTTTTTTTTTAAAGATTAATCGAATATAATAGTTTTGATAAAATTATTTATCAAATAATCTTGTCAAATAATTTTTTATCATAAATTTTATGAAAATGAATTTAAAATATTTTGAAATAAGTAAAAATCTACAATAATTTTAAGTGGGAACTTGGTTTGATGTAGAAGATTTCAGTACGTTTTATTCCTACTCCAAAACTTAATCATTCTATCGTAACAAGAAAAAAAGAAAATCATGATACTTTGGGGTTTGTTTGATTTTGTTCTTTATTTTTATGTTTTTAAAACAATTTTGTGAATCTATATTTTAGAACAGTTTTAAAAAAATTTTAAAAACTTCTTTGAATCCTTTGTTTCTAAAAACGAACTTAAAATTATAAAAAATACAGTTGTAAAAAAAAATTTAAAAACAAGTTTTAAAAATGCTAAAATCTTGTTTAGTACTAAGAATTAAATTTATAATGTAGAATTATAATCATAATTCTAATTCCATTAAAATTGAATTAATTCATAATTTTAATTTTTATGTTTGGGTCATTAAATAATTAATGCATAAAATTGTAATTCCAAATTTAATTATAATTTAAATGAAAGATAATATTTGTTATATTTATTTGTGTATGTGTTACATGTTCAATATATGTATAATTGTATTGTGCGTACATGCATATACATATGTGTGTGTGTGTATATATATATATATATATATATGCATGTATGTAACAAATTTATTATATATGTATTTGTGTGTTTGGGTATACATGGACATGTATTTGTACATGAGCATGTGCATTCGCATGTATTTATGCATGTAGGCATATGCATATGTATTTGCATATATATAACAACTTCGTTATATTTGTACATATCTATGTACATGTGCATGTGTGCTATATATTCAGTATGTAAGAGTGTATATAGGAGTGCACGTGTATATTTTAATCAAGTCAAAGTGGATATTAGATTCATTTAAAATCTAACTATGTATTATTTTTTGATATTAATTTATTTTATTTATAATATATTTCATTTACGACATATCTTTAAAATGTTTATTCTTTTGAAATTTTAATTATTTTCCTTTTTAAATTGTACTTTTTATTTCATTATTTTTATTTTAAATCTTAATTTTTTATTTTTAAGAAATTATTTTTCTGCAAAATTATCTTTTGATAAAAAAAGAAGTGACTCAATTTGATTAGTTATAAAACAACTTGATTGAGTCTCAAAACTTATTCAAAGTTAACCCACAGTCCAACTTAAATCTTTTTTACAAAATTAAAATTTTGCTCTTAATAAAAATAATTTTGAGAAACAAAAGAAAACATCTAAAACTTGTTCTTTTATTTTAATTTTTTTCGTTTTTTATTTTTTAGAATAATTGAGTTAAAGTATATTACTAGAAAAGTTTTGTTGTTCTTTTATTTTTAAAAAACAAAAAACGTTTTTCAAAACAAAATTCAAATAAGGCCTTAGTTTCTTTTTAAATCTAATATTTTATAACGAAAATATTTATATAAATTATTTTGTAATAAATTTATGAAAAAAGATTGAGTAATATTAATAGTGAAAAAAAGTAACATTTTGGTTGTTGATAATTAACTTAGTTTCAATTTGATCTTCCAATAACCACTTTTCAAATTATCAACCCCTTTGGGCCCTCTGTCTAACCTGTTAGAAAACCTGGTGACGTGGCACTAATGAAGTCGACGTACCATGTTAGCCAATGAGGTGGCAAATTTTTGGTTAATCTCCCTTCCAAGTATGCAAAGAACAATGCGTTAGAGATTACAGGAATTAAAATATTTGCTATGAATTTATTTGATAAAAAATGGATATTTCAATTTATTATCTTATCAATGATTACCTTAAAATTTTTTGGTACTATAATTATGTTGAATAGTTCTATTATTAACACTAACACTCATCATATACTATTGTTCTTGAGCAGAAGAATTGGACAACGTATTTTTTTTACAGACTAAGTACTTTTTTATTTTGGTATATATATATATATATATATATATATATATATATATATAAAATCTCTTTATTTTAGTGGAATATGTCACAGGCTAAGTATTTATTTTTTTAATTTTGTTCTAGATTTTTTTTTTGGTGGAATATGTCACTGTATCCAATCTTTGAGGCGTCTGACGACATTTCCTTCTAAGCTGGTGAGAAGCGCTTGGATGTTGAGGTGTATTAAATCTATTTTTATGTGTTTAATCTATTTCTATATTTTTCTATATTTCTGTTTGTTTCCCAGGAAAATAAAATTTATTGCTGTTGGATAGCCTAATGAGAAAACTTGTGGTTTATGGATAGTGGAAAATCCATTTGCTAGTGTCGCAGTAATAATTTTGAATTATCTTTTACAGAAACTGAACGATTGAATCATCGTAATTCGAAGTGGAACTTTCAATTCTTGTTTGATCTTGTTTCCTGTGGTTCTTGCTATTTTGCTATGGCTTATGGTATAAATTTCATAAATGGAAGAGTGTGTTGTTTTTAGTTTTGGGTTTTAAACTTTGTTCTTTATACATACCTAGTTTAGAAGTTCTGTGACTTGATCTTGTAGTCTTCTTATGGGTAGCTGAGTAATTGGAGGGGAAAAAGAAGGATTTATAATTAAAAATCACGTAACTTTTATCGATTTGATCTCTCATTGATATGTTAATCTTTTGGCTGTTTAATGTAAGAGCGTGTGCCTCTTGTAAATCAGTTTTGTTTTTGGAACATTAGCATCTTACAAAACAGGGCCTTCATCTTTCCAAGTTTACACGTTTATATGGCATTTAAATCACCTTAGTTGGACGAGATATTAACCAAAAATTAATTTCATGTTTCCATATTTATAGAAAGCATACTTCAAATAATTCTAACCATAGAAGATAAGAAGAATTGGGATTAGTTAATAGTTAATAACTTTTAGCGGTTAGGTGAGTAGATAATGTCTCTCAAATTTTTATAAAAAATAATTATATATTTTTCTTTCTTGTTTTATTTCACCCTTTCTTTCAAACTTTGTAACTCTTTCTGCTGACACAAGGATTTATTATTAGCAAGTTTTTTTTTTTAATGTCCAATAGGTACCGCGTATGAGATTTTATGGATTTATGTATTAGTTTTGAAAGATATGTCAACGGTTTAGCAGGAACATGTATCCTCTTGACTTTGATAGTGTTAATCCTAGATAGAGAAATCATATACGTGACAATATTACATACTTTTAGGAAGACTAGTGTAAACATAATTTTTTGTCGGGGCATTTTTAAATAATAACCTTTTTAAATTTAATTTGAGGTTAATTTTATCTTATTTTTTAATTAATTTTTAGTCACAGTTAATTTAAATTTTAGTTTAAAGTTATTTTAATTTAATTGAGTGAACGTAACTAAATGTTTTTGTTTTATTTATTTTTAATTTTTTTGGGTCAAGAATTAAAAAAATTAAAGAGAATATGCAAAACAAAAAGAATTGGAAAAAAGTAAGAAAAAAATAATAATTGAAAAAAATTAAATGGAGATTTTTTTTTTTTGGAAAACTAAAAGAGGTCGCTAGCAAGAGAGAGGAGAGAGATGGAGAAAAAGAAGACAAAATTTGTTAGAGCAAAGATATGCCAATTTGTAGAGAAGGAAAGAGAGATAGAATGATAGAAATATAAAAGGGAGAATACAGTGTGAAAAAAAAAAAAAAAAAGGTTGAGATATTAAGATAGAAAGCTACCTTGGAAGAAGGTAAGTGCGTTGACTTCAAACTCATGGTATTTACATTGTGCACTTGATTATAATTTGTTTTATCTTATGACTGATTTTTGTTATACACACATTCACACACACAAGTGCGAAGCATCTTCACAATATCACTCATTGACGCCAAATTCAACTCAAGAAATCACTAATAAGTCTTCTTCCTTCTGTTTTATGAATTTTTTGTGTGCTTTTTGTCGTGCTTCTATCTGGATCTTTGAAAGGATGGATTTGAGCAACGACAAGGGATCTATGTCAACGGCTGGCTCTAGTGTAGCTTTGAAGTCCCGCGACATGGTCTCCGACCAATTTCCGACAGGTATACTGGTGCTTGTAGTAGATGATGATCCCACATGTCTCACACTTGCCTCTACAAAGCATCTTCTTGAGTATCATAAGGCACATGGGATCATCATCTACTGCAGGCGCTCGTAGACTTGTCGAAAATTGGTCAGAGATGATATCAGGGCACGAGATGGGATTATCTCCAATAATACAGACTACCGGAGATTCTCCCGTTGATTGAGGATCATTTGATCTTCCATGGCCTTCAATCTACCAAATATTTTTTTTTGTTTTAAATTTAATAAAAATTAATATTTTAAAATAATATGCTAATATACAAAATTATATTAATATTTGAAATTATTTTTTATACAGAATGGTATTTTGTTAAAACTTTTTTTATTAATTTACAATCAATTTTTTATATTTGACAGTTTATTTTTTTAAGATGATATGATTTTGTATAAAAAAATGATTTTAAATATTACTATATTTTTATATATTATCACATTATTTAAAAATATTAATTTTTATTAAATTAAAATAAAAATATTTTATAAATTGAAGGCATTGAATCATCTATGGGAGAACCTGTAATGGTCCGTACTGGTAGAGATGATCCCGTATCGTCACGGAACTTCAAAGCCGCATTAGAGCTAGTCGTTACATGGATCCCTTGTCACTTTGGGATGTATTTTGCACCATGCACTTAGGTGCGTCAAAATAGGTTTGGCTTAGTATAATTTATCTAAGAAATATGTTAAGTTAAAAGAATTTTTTTAAGAATCTATTTAATATATTTTTATTAACTTGATTCGTTTAACTTGCGAATTAAATAAGTTAGTTCACAAGTTAAATGAGTTATTTTTTTTTTAAAATTTTCAACTCATTTAATTTAACGTCTCAGTCCACTGCACTTTTTTATTTAAAATATATTAATCATAATGTATGTATTGTGTTATCTTTATTATTTCATAATTTGTCAAATTTGAATATTCTGCTCATAATCATATTCTTATTATTAATGAATAATTGAATTATTATATTACTTTACTTGTTTTAATCTATTGAAACTTACTTTTTATTTAGTTATTTTTTTATTTATACTGATATGTAAATTGATTAATTAAACAATACATGTATTTAAAGAAAGTCACATTAAATTTTTATAATTTTTATTTTATTTTTAATTTTTTAATAAATTAAATAGGTCAATTCACTTAACCCGCCTGATGAAATAGATTAAAATTTTTAACCCACCAATTTAAATAAATCAACTTGAATAGACTGAATTAACTCACTCGCACAAGTCTAAATATACCTTTACTATTTCAGATAATCGAGTAGAGCGTACTCTTGGGCCAAAGGATATAGTTTATATAAATGTTGGTGAGCCCGCTTTTTCTCTCGGAGCAATTCTCCTTTTATGGATTGTTTTTGTTGTAATTGTAATAGAATTTTTTGTAAATGTTGTAAACTTTACTTATTGTTCCAATTGAAAAATGAAAATTCTAACAGAAAAAATGAAAATAAAAAATAAATGAATAAAAATGTATAAAAATAATATATTAATTTTTAAAGTTTTAAAAAACTAAAAATCTAACTTGAAATCTAAATTAATTATTAAGTGTCTAAGAAATTAACGTTCTTATATGGAATCTTTAAAAATAAAAATCTAGAGAAACAATTTAGGTAAATTAAAAAATTGTATATATTTGTGCACTTTTCTTATTTCTAAAAGATTATATATTAACTTTTAAGGTTTAAAGAAAATAAAAGTCTCACATGACCTGCAACACTTGCAAACTTTTATTTTTGCAAAAATAGAGTTGCTCTTATTATTTGTGCTTATCACACTCTGAAAGTTTGGGGTGCGACATGACCTATACTAATTAAGTTTTAAATGCCTAAAGAAATTAAAATTCTTACACAGCAAAATTTAAAATTAAGAGCAAAATAATTTTATAACTTTGACGTTTATTATTATTATTATTATTATAATTAGTATAAGTTTCGCATTTTTGAAAACCAGAGACTAACCTTCAAGAAAATAAAAGATCTCGCATAGCCTACATTGGCTAATTTTAAATGCCTTAGAAGATGAAATTACTAGGCAACTTTAAAATAAATATAGGAAAAATTCATTTTGTCATCTTTCAAATAGTTTAAATTAAATTTCTTTTTTCCCTTCGAATAAAATGAATTCAAAACAACCCATTATTAATATTATTCTTATTCTATATTCCATGCACTTACTATTAAGATGATTATTTATAGTTATCGGTATTTATAGAAGAAAGAGAGACGATAATCAAGACTTTTGGCAATAACTTGAGAGTTGCACATTTGTTTTGGATCGAAGCATCAAGGTGGACGCCACCAATCATACTCAGAATCAAATATCAATCACACTCAATGATATCACCTAGCTCAAAACAAGTAACAGGAGAATGGCAAGATGCATCTCATTCCATTTTAGGACTTCCAAGCATAAGTGCAATGGGAAGCCATGATTATTCCATTTGAGGCGAACACGAACTTCCATACCCAAATGAAAGTGCAATATAAATATTAAAAGTTAGGAAACAAAAATGGAATGAGAATATGCCTCATTGTCAACACCGAAACTAAGTGGCAGGAATCTATGCTAAACAAGAATACTATTAATGTTGAATCTTTGGTTGGATAGAGAAAAATCACACTGAGAATGAAGCATGACAGCTTGGTAGCTTGTTCGCCTCTGCTCTTTGTGGTCAAAGTGCGGTGATTCCGACAGAGCATGTCCTTGTGTCCTTCCCTGTTTTCGATCTCAGTGTTTCTTCTGTAATTTGCCTGCCACTCCACCGCTTCTGAGTTGATTTCAATTTGTGTTTTCTGCTTCTCCCCTCCTCACGGTTTCTTCTCCGTTTTAACTCCAAGGTTCTCATCTTTTCTACTGTACACGTGCTCTGTTCTTCAGCACCGAAATCAGGGCCATCTTCTGCCATCTCTTATCCTCCATGTTTCCCGTTTTCCCTTCGTCTTCTCTGTTCCTTTCTATTTTCTTTCACAGCTCTCTTTTAGCTTCACTCACCTTCCACTTTCTATTCTCTATTTTGAACTCACTCTTCCCCTGTCTTTCTTCTAATCTTTTTCCTCTTCTTCTTTTTACTCGAGCCCTCCTCCTTCCCCGTTCTCCCGAACATTCGTCCCTTCTCCCAAACTCACTCTCTTCTGCTCCCGTCTGTTGCTTCTCCTTTTCAGTAGCTCCCTTTGCCTAGGCCTTTCATTCCATGTAATATGAAGGCTAGGAAAAGAGAGAGCTAATGTTACAGCATTTTGCATTTTGAGCTTCTCTCCATGGTTTGAGTTTTCCCACTTTACGTGGCTCCCACATTGGTCCTCTCTAATGTATTGTTTTTGAGATTTCCTCTTCTATTTCCATTTTTCAATTTTGTTGATTTTGCTTTAATTTTATTTTGTTAATTTTCGATTTTTGATAATCTCGTTCCTCCAATCTTATATTGATTTTGTTTATTCCTTCTCTTTTTATATTTTATTTGAAACCCTTCTTTTGTACTTTTCATTATCCTAACTTTTAGTTTCTTTTTTTTTTTAATTAATTTCTAATTTTGTTATTTCATTTTCTGAATTTTATTATTTGTTTTTTCGGCTTTTGTTTTTTCAATTTTAATTTCATTGTTTCATCTTCCTTCTTTTTTTTAATTTTTAAATTAAAATTTTTGAAATGGGGTGTTCACAATAAATATATTTATAAACTTAATCAAATGTCTGTTTCCTATATTTAAATTTGGTAGTTGATATTTATTTAGCTTAGGTTTGGCTTACATAGTTGAGTTTTTTTTCTTATTTACCACGCTGGTCGCACTCCTAATCATCGAAGTGTGACAAAAGACTACAACTATTTTTGAAGTGCAATATATGTAATATAAATTTATGAAATCAAACTTTTATTTATCAAATTAAGTGTTTATAAAGAATATGAAAGAAAAAATCGCATTAACAAGTCAATTATATATATATATATATATATATATATATATATAAAAGCAACTTTGTTTTTTGAAATTCTGATATGTGGCTCCTCAAAATGCTAATAAGTGGCGCTCTAGAGATTTTTCATTTACTTTCACCATAAAATTGTAATTTTATTCTATTTTTTTATTTCAAATGAATTCAAAATTTATATAATTCACCCTATGTATGTTGATTGACTTAGTTATAATGATTAATCCGTTGTTTGAAATTTCTTTTGTTGCTAATTAAATGCTTTCCATGATTAAAAAAGATTATTGTTAATGAATGTACATTAATTTCAATAAACGTTCTGATTCAATGAATATTTAAAAGGATAAACTTTTCTAGTTATTAGTATTAATATTAATAAAGGTCATTATGGTCAACATCTCAAAGTGCTTATCAAAAGCATTGGTTTACCCATAATAAGGAAATGGAAAAGCTGACGAACTTGGGAGAAAAGACATTGATTTTGGCAAAAAAATTTTTTTTTTTTTATATATTTATATCCAATTCTTTCAATTAATTAATGACATATGAATAATTTTTTAAAAAGTGAGAGTTAACAATATTAAAAAAAAATGAATAAGGTGCAAAAATTGTTTCAATATTATTATTTGATTAGGAAACTTAATATATGCATATAAGAAATAATATATAAATTTTTTTGCTTGATTTAGGGAAGTATTGGTCAAATTAAACCGTTCTCCTCAAGTTTGAAATTTAAATGCACGTGAATATAATAAAATTTGGCTTGTTATTTTAAGTTGTTAAAGATTGTTTAATATTTATTAGGAAAATTCAACATGTGGTCTTTGTATTTTCACTCAATATTCAATTTAATCATTAGAGTTTTATTTTTTAAATAAGCTCCTCACACTGTGCCACCATTTAAAAGTTGATTGGAAAAAAAGTAAAACTCTAGGGACTAACTAGAAAATTGAGTTAATGTGTAGGAACCAAATGTTTAATTTTTTTCATATTTATCTTTGCCTGAACATTAAATAAAAAATTAATGATCTAGATTTTCTTAAATGTAATGAATTTATATTCATCTTATTTTTTTTAAATTACCTCAATTATTTTTTATCCAATTATTATTTCTGTCTTATATAAACATCGGTTATTACACTCAAGGTGATTAGAATTAATTATATTATGTAAGTAAGAGGAATTTTCTCAATGATTGGTATTTTCTTGCAGATTATTTAAAATTCTGTCTTATTGGTCCTTTATTCTTCATTTACAATTTTTTATTGGGGGTCTAACTTTCTTAGAAGACTAATCAATGGATTGGGTATTGATATGCCTCTCATTATGCCTACTTATTTCTATTTATTTATTAATTTAGACTCTTTCTTTACCGAGAAGACAATTAATTATATTAGCTAGTGAAGGTATACATGGAGAGAATGTCAGAAAATAACCTAAAATAGCCCAAGTCATAAATAAATTAAAAGGAGAATAGAAACTAATAATAATAATAATAATAACAAAAACAACAACAATAATAATACACTCAAAGTAGCCTTAGAAAAAGCAATGAGTATACTCTTCATCCACCCAAAGCCAAAAACACTTGTCCAACGGGAAGAAAATGCGACGCTAGAAATTTTGATTAAATTCCAACCATACTAATTAAAATTTTACACTATATTAGAACTATATTTAAGGGCTTACTATAAACACACAAAGCTGAAATATTTTAGAGTGCAGTACAACCCAATCCTGCATATACAGCAGCAACATCCCAAGTTCTGCTCATTTTTACTCAATTACAAAGGTTTTATTATTTTCATTATTTTTTACGGCTTGATCACAACAGTATTGGCATGTTCCTATATATCGTTGTCAACAATCTTCAACTTCAATTAACAGTTGCTTCTTTGTTGGATTCTGAGTATTTAGAGTTCAAACTAAGATTGATTATAGCAACTATTCTAGCATATACTATTATTATTCTCGCACATAACATCAAGATTTCCACGCTTTTAAATTTCTAAAGACAACATATTTAGAGTGAGGGGATCGCAAAATGTCTCCAATTTGGATATTTTTGTAAGGACTATTCTATTTGAAATCTGCATTTAGAGATTTTTTTTCTTGCAGAGATAGGAACGGAGAGAAAAATCTTTTTGAAGGTGATTTGGAAATTACAATGGGGATCATACTCTCCACCTCGTAGCGCAGGATCTCTATCCTTGTCAATTTTATATAGATAAATGTGAATATGTACATGTTTTAGTAATTTTCATATTTTTTTTAATCATTTCACTCCTTACATTTTAGTTTTATACTTCATGGAGACTTAGACATCATAGTAGCTTCAATTTCAAAATACCATAGAGTTGCAATCATAGTACCTCTTTTTTTCATCACTTACAATTGGATTATGTTTGAGTGTTTAATTGATACTTTAAAATTTGTAATATTGCATTTCGTATTTGTGATAATTCATCTAGTGTCTGATTGTTTTATTGTGAATTTTGAAAGGTTAAGTTACAATTTTGAAGTGTCAAATGTGTGTGATACATTTGAAATTGTAGTTGATGATATTTATGCATGAAGGAGTATGACTCTTACTTTTTTTGCTTTTGATACGGAGAGAAGAAGTAAATAGTAAACACCAAATAATGGAGATTAATGAAAATTGTTTATATATCAATGAAGTAGCATGGAGAGATAAAAATATATTTAGTTCAAATTTTATTATGTAACATTCATGAAAATTCATATGCTAAATATTTTATTCTAAATGGGCAAAAAAATTTCTAAATGATTTTGAGTGGGGAAAAAGAAGGAAATGCATTTGAGGAAGAATAAATTTAAATAATTAGGGGAAATTTTGGAACAATAAATTCAAGATGACTTAAATATAAAATAAATAAGTATTACACTTAAGATTAAGTTTGGCACAAGTGGTTGAGTCTTACCTTATGCATTCTCAGACCCCACATTCAAACCCCTTCTTGCAACTTAGGAAGAATCTGATATCTTTTTTTTGTTGGATGTAATATTTGTCCCCTATAAGAAATTACCAAAACATTCTTACTTATCTAATTTTCCCCCATTTGACTCATTCCCTCACATATGAACATAGCAGCATTGGAAACCATCGTTCTTCCTATCTTCTTCTTTAATTGAACACTGATCTTACTAGTGGCTTGCTTGCCTATGAACGTTTGACTTCTTAACACCATTGTTGACTGTGTTCATCCATGTGTGAGAGCCTTTTTTGCTGGAAAATCGTGATGCTTTAACAGATGAGTTGTGTGCGATGTCAGTGACTTTTGAGTGCAATTTGCTTAAAAACAACCTAAAGTTGATTGTAAGCTTGGTTTTGGGGTTGATTTTGTCAAATTGGTATAGGGCATCACTTGTAAGTGTTTATATGCAAAAAATTTTGAATTTGGAGCTTGATTTGGTGTGATTTAAGCAAATTGAATTAGGGCTTCATATCCTAGGGTAATGATTTGCCTCATTAAACATCAAAGAGAAAGTATATGGCCAACAAGAGTTTTCATTTTGAGTTAGTAAAAGAACTTACTTTATTTCACGAGAGGTAGAGGAAACTGTAAGGAAGGAAACTTTTTGTTATTTTGATTTTATTTGTGGCCAAATGAGTAGATATTACTATTTATACTTGTTTTCACTCCCATCTTATTTATTGATCTTAAACTATTTTTAACTATTGACTCTATGCCTATGGAGCAAGCTTCCCATTCACACTGTTTTCTGCACAAGAAATTTTGATTGAAAGTAAATTGAATATTTAGATTGGTTGATTCGTTTATAGATTGATCTGAACTTAAAAACTATTGTGAATATTTCACTTGCTTAGATAAAGGGTTATAAAAGATAACGCTATGACTGATGATTCTAATTGTGAAAACTGTGATTTTGGATTTTCTATATTTATGAAGAACTATGATTCTCTATATATGAATTTCTTTGATTATGTATTTATGAACTTATTTGATTATGAATTTATAACCTATATCTTGTTAAAAGTGTTATAAAAACTTCATCGTTCTACCAAATTTAACATCTTAGCATAGAATTTAAGAACTTCCCTTAATCTTTTCTAATCACTGTCTACATCAAGTTTTCCTAAGCGCACTCACAATTCACAATGAGTTAGAATCTTATAAATATATCCAAATGAGAACATAAATTCTTACACACATTCAAGAATAAATTGAATTCCCTATTACAATCATTGCTAAGTTTCAATTCAACAATTCTTTTAATACAAATTCCACTATTAATTTTCTAATAACATAATTAGACAATTATTCATTATCAATAGATTGTTCTAACACAGTTTTCCTCTATTTCTACCCCTTCATAACCATGAAAATCCAAGGAAAAATGAGAAAAAAAATCAATTCACCTTACCTCTCAAAATGAAGAACATCTAATTGCTCAAGTCACTTCTTCTTTGATGTTAATTAAAGCCCCAAGTCCAAAAAATTTTGAACTGGCCCTCAAGAACCTTAATCACACTGCCAATTAGGGGTTTCCAAATTTAACTTAAAATTTTTAATTAAACTTCAAATTGAGAGAGGGAAAGGGACAAAAGTCCCATCTAGAGTCAAAGGCATAAATCAATTTCAGAAATCACTCGCTAATTCGTGCTAAATATGATGAAATTTGAATTTCCCACCTTTTTCAAACCCTAGTGCAAACCAAAGAGCAAGTTAAAATACCCACACAAACCTTTACAACAATCTATTTTATATAAGTACTAGATTCCCTTTAACGCAGGAGCTCCGTTAATTGATGAGAAGGCTCCATTGAACAAACCCTTAGCTCCTCATACAATGACTTTTCACATTTCTTATAAATATATCAAGATTTCTTTGAAGTGCTTAAATTCTTCATAGTCAACGAAAAAAATAATGAAGTAAGTAATTAATTAATTAATTAACTGCTTCTTAAATGGAGAATTTTTCAAATTGTGAGAATTTTTTTTAGTGAACAAAAAAATTAATGAATTATTCTTTGAAGTTTAAGAATTCTTTAAAGTGAATAAGAAAAATCATGAATTAATTAACTGTCTTTGAATTTAGGAATTATAAATATGATTTGACATGATCTGAAATTAAAACAAGAGAAAACAATATATGGTTAAATAGTTTATGATAGTGCCATTTTAATGAGCCTATTATCGTGACTTCTCTCTCACTAATCTCACATAAACAATTTTATAGATTTTCTTTCATTTATTATGTTTTCTTTATATCACAATATATTATTAAATTCAATTTTTACTAACACTTATAAATATTGCTAATTTAATATGTATTGACATATAGTAAAATAAATTAATTATTCCCTAAGGTTGTGCAATGTGCAGGCATATAAACTAGTTGCTTGTTAATACTAAATCAAATCCATAACTAACCCTTCTCAAGGTAACATTACATTTGCAGTTACTATATAGTGCCCTTTACAATTTGTTTTAACGATCAACTCTTACCCTGTTTAACAAATTTGACTAAATGGGATTCTTAAGCAAAGAAAGTCACAGATTTTATGAAGTTAATTCCTTGTTCAAACTGAGTTTAACTAGGTTGGGTTATGTTTGTTTTTCTTAGTCAATTTTTAATTTACCAAATTTTTAAATAAATAGAAATTATTTTTTAATAAACAGAAAAATAGAAAAACTAAGATTTGAAGTGAAAATGGTAAATGAAAAAAAAAGAAAAAGAATTAATATTTTAAAAATTTATCGTATATAATATTTATCTAATTATAAAAAATATTTTAAAAATAAAATATATGACCAAGCCGGATATTAAACAAACTTGAAACTAGCCTACGCCTAGTTATTTAGCCCGGCCTAATAAAAAAGTAATTTTTTTAAATTGGCCTAACCTGTTATTACCAATTGATTGAGTTACCTGGTTTATTGTTCACCCTTAGTACAACTTTATTTAAAGTTATTATTCGTTGCCATTTACAATGACTTCTAATGATCAACTCTTACCTTGTTCACTCTTCTTCAATTTCCAAAGATAAATTGCTGTTGTTTCCCCTTTTCAATGAACGAAGTTTCACTAGGGAGGAGAGAAAAATACCAGTAAGGGAATTAAGACTAAGGTCATCACCTTAATAGAAACTAAAAAGAAAATAATAAAATGAAATGAAATAAATAGCCAAAACTACTCAAGAGAACGACAAGGCAAACCTATTTCTATGTTGGCTGGTCCTACCCATCTTAATTACATATAGCAACCTAACAAGCACATAAAGCTTAGAAAATTTATAGAATATATAAGCTTAAGTCAATAACAGTCCTCACATCATGTAAGCATAATAAGTATGTTACTTTTAGGATTTATATGTATTATATATCAAAGTTATTTATCTTATTACCTTTTTAATCTAAAATTTCTGATTTAAACAAGGAAGAGAAAAATCATCTTTTTAAAAGTCTACCAAGGGCTAAGAGAGAAACATGTTATTTTTAGGATTCCTATGTATTATATATCAAAGTTATTTATCTTAGTACCATCTTAATCTAAATTTTCTGATTTAAATGGGGAAGAGAAAAATCATCTTTTTAAAAGTCTACCAAGGGCTAAAAGATAAACATGTACTTAAGGGGAAAATAAATGACAACAATTTAGGGAGACTTGTTAAAGGAAGACACATATGTATTCCCCTTAGGTGGACCAAATAAGAACTATATAGTCTACAGATGTTATACATGATCTTTCCATTTCCTTATTGAGGAATTCCACTACAAGACAAAATCAATTTAAGGACGTAAAAATCTGTCCCTAAAATCTATCCTAGATTTAGGCATTATTATATTTAGGGACACAAAAATTTCATCCTTAAATTAGGGATAGGGATATCTAGATTTATGACAGAATAGTTTGCCCAAAATTTGTCCTTGATCAAACTAATTGTCCTGATTAAAAACAAGATTTGTGACGAATTATTCTATCCCTAAATCTTCTTTCATATTTTGTCCCAAATATATAGAAATACGTGCTAATTTGTCCCTAAATGTACCTTATGAGCTTTAATTCATCCTTAATTTTCCTCAATATCACAAATAGTACCCTATTTTGTTTAACATAACCGATTACAAAACTTGATAAAATATAGAATTGCATATAATAGCAATATGTAGTAGATACTCAGTATTGAATTTTGCATAACATAATAAGCAATTTTAATGAACTAAAATATAGAATTGCCCACAAGAACGTTGTAATTTATTGTACATAAGATTCTAAATGAACTGAAATATAAAACTTAAGTCCATCATAGTATACTTAAAATATGAGAAAATAAAATGCAATGAACAGAAAGACGAAGAAAAATTATCATCTAAAAAAGACCAATAAAATGACAATCTAAACTATGGGAGGATGATTAAGGTCTAACAAGTCCGGAGCAATGACTGGCTCTTCTTGGATAAATGGGAGTAGGATATATGAGTCTTCACCCTATCAAACTCTTGTAGTAGTGACATAATCATGTCATTCTGCTAGGAAATAGTATGTGTGTGAATTCAATAATTCAGAGAATTGCTCTGGGTGTCAAGTGGTGGCAATCTCTGTGCATCATTACAACTTATCCTTGAAATTTGGGTAGAGCCCTAAGTGAGTAGTAGGGGAGGAAGTTGAATTGAAGCCACCAATCTGCTCCAAAGATCCTACCCTTGTTATTATTACCACGCACAACTTCCAATCATAGGGCAGTTTCCTCAGCAGGATCAAAAGGGAAATCTATTGGAGTAACAACTAACCTTTGATAAGATCTGGAAGACTTCAGCATCATATAATCAACCTGCAGAATCAAAAAGAAGTTAAAAAAATAGTCATAATGAATTTAAAATGCAAATAAATGCAAACAACTATATCAATATGATTCAATAAAGTCACATATACCTTAGTTGACTTGTGATCAACAAACTCTCCACTTTTCTCATTTTGGTGTCTTTAGGAAGAGTTCAAACAAAAATAAGGTTTGTTTGGATAGATGGTTAAAGATGGAATAACGTGGAGTTATGTGAAGTGGCTAATTTGATATACAATTACATTTGAAATTCTTTTTACGGTAGAATAGAATTACAAAGGAAAGACTTTAAAACCCCTCTTTACCATCCAAAATTTTTTTTTTTTATTTCTTTCAAATTAGGAAGTCAAAGATAGAAGTGTAATTATTACAATAACCTTTTTGGTTAAAAACTTACTAAAATAAAATTTTAGTAATATTATAAAAATAACACGTAAGTCGTCTCATTCTAGTAATGACCCTTGTCCCTCCCATTATTAAATTTTCAAACAATAAAGTGACGTATATCTTGTTGTTTAACCTAAAGGCATCCTTTGTAGTAAGGGATTTCATAATTTTTTTATGTAGTGATTTGGATCGTTCGATTTTAATCCAATAGTCCAAATATTTTTATAAAAAAATAAAATATTTTATAACAATAAATCTAGACCTTTGAAAATCCAACAGTTTAGATTACTACTTGAGAGAACTTGAGGTATCTTTTACTATAGAGAACTTTGATTTATTAGTCTACTTTTTGTCACTCTAATTCCTTTTATTATTAGTTATTTTATTCCATCTTCACCAAAACTCTAAAACATAACTGTAAATTCTGAACCCCAAAAATTGTTCAAGTTAGCAACTTAGCCCATGATCCAATTATGAACTTATTTCAGTATTCAAAAAAAGATGGATCAAGTTGACTTCCTTCCCAACATTAATTCTAGTTACACCACATTGAAGCTATGAAGTTTTTGGCATGTAGAAGTGGATTTTTTTGACTTTTTTAGTTCCGCATGATATGGACTGGATTTATCAGAAATGTTTGAATCTCTTTCCCGCAATAAATACACTAGAGTTCATGAAATGTAATAGTATTTGCAAAGAGAAAATGTATGTTTTCTGTATTATGTGTTTTATTATATTTATCAGTAGAAGTGATATTCTCTCTTTTTTTTTTTTTTAAACTTCTTTAAAAAGAATTGAAAATTATTTTTTTTAATTTCAATAATTTAAAATCAATTAGTATTAATTAATTAATGATAAAATTTTAATTAATTCATAATAATTAAATATTACACCGAATCATGGGTGAATCCATTATAAAAAACTCATTTTCTAACTGAAGGTATAAACATCTATATGGTCGTAAACCCCACAAGCGGTGGCATATTCAGGTGCAACTCACTAATTCAAATTCCTTACGGTCTAAATAAGTATACTGATTTATTGGTTTATATAAAAGACTGTACACTACGTGCATTTAAAATTTTTAAAAATAAAATTGATAAAATTAAAATATATGATATCATAATATACGTTAAGCAAATTGTTTAATCTGATAATATGCGGTCCATTTTTTCAACGACAAAGAATTTAAATTCTATAACATACACAAATATTCTTGGTAAAATTTGACTTGTCTTTGCTATAAACTGACGTTAACTCAAGTGTCAAGGAGTTCGATACTTCTTAAGCAAGGTTATGAATTTAATTTATGTCTTGTGTATAGAAAATGCATTTTTAAGAAAACTATTTTTAATATTAGATCTGATAATGTTTAATTCTCAATTAGTCAATTTTATAGACCAAACACCGAAAAATAATAATAATTGAGTGCTTGGTGACTTATGTTGTTCCAAGGATCTCTTGAACCTGCAAGTACACTATGTTCTAGGGTCCATATTTTCTGGTGGATTGGTTCAATAGCCCAGTTTGCATTTGTACGGTTGAAAATGATTTTAACAAATATAAAATGAATTAATTCAATTCAAATATACAATATATAAAAACGTATCAATATTTAAATGTTTTCTTTATACAGGATGACATCTTATTATAATATTTATCGAGGGCTGTTCAGATTTTTGTGTGTGTGTATAATGATAATTTATTTTTTAAAAATAAATATATATTAAAAATAAAAGAAAAGTATAAAATTGATTATCTACTTTTACAAATTATACCAATTTGGTCTTCATAAATTAATTGTGACAAATTAGTCTTCACAAAATTAAATTTATACAAAATTAATTTATCACAAATTTAAATTTGTATAAAACTAATTTCTCTATTTATATTAACGAGATACTAATTTTGTATAAAATATTATTTATGAGAGATTAATTTATCATAATTATTTATGAGAAATTAAATTATTATAAAGTGTAAAAGTAAAGGGGAATGTGATACTTTTATCTTAAATTAAATTAATTTGTTAATATCCGTTTAAAATCTGAACCGTCCAATCAGATCATCCAACGGCATTGATAAAAACAGCAGCTTCAGCAGCTAACCGTCATCCCTGAATCAATATATCATACAAACAGCTTTTGCAACTTGCCATTCGTTGTTGGGCCTCTGGTCCTTCTCGGGCAATAGTTGATTAGATGCTGCCCTTGGACAAATCTACAATGCAATAATAGCGTTGGGCGGCTGAAGAATGCCAATTGCAATTTGCTTCGTTTACTTTTGCTAGTAAATTGCTTTTTTTTTTTTTTTAGGTTAGAAGCTAATGAATCATGGTCAGGGGTGTTTTAGTTAATGACGTGACCATAATGAACTTTGGATTAAAATTAAAATTTATAAATTTTATCAAGTCGAACCAAAATTTAGTTTGGCCGGCCTGATTATTACTATTTAATTTATTTTTAATAATTTTTATTTATAATAAAATTTTAAAATATTAATTTTTTAAAATTTTAATCACTTTTAATTTCAAATTATAATTTTTTATTTATTTCAATCTTTATTTTTTTAACCTTTTTAAAAAATTTTTATTAATAAAAAGTCTATTTTTATAAAATAAAAAAAAAAAATATATA
This sequence comes from Delonix regia, assembly GCA_037074485.1. Lineage (NCBI taxonomy): Eukaryota > Viridiplantae > Streptophyta > Magnoliopsida > Fabales > Fabaceae > Delonix > Delonix regia. Next base: position 15,172,766 of record CM073459.1, read on the forward strand.
AACCAGTTAAGACCTCGTGTATCCCTTATTGAACTTGATCACTTACAAGTTAGGTCATAAGTCTCGAAAAAGAGTTTGGATGTAAAACTGAAATAAGTTCCCAAGTCTTAGAAAAACCTAACCGAGTTTATAGAGTTTGTTATTTGTTAACGTGGGTTATTTAAAAGAAATAAATTTTCTCTATCTTTTTCTCAAAAAAAATGTGGAAGAGAAAGAAGAAAAGCAAAGATAAAAAAAAATTGCAAACAGGTCTCATGGCCACTCTCTTTTCTTCACTCGTCTCTCAAAAAATGAGAAAAATGAAGAGAGACAAAATTTTGATTTCAGTAGATACATTGTAGGTCAGCAGAGTTAATTTGACTCTTTTTTTTTTTTTTTGGTTTTGCTTCACTTAATCTTGAACATCGGCAGACTTGAGGCTTAAAATTTAGACAACAATCTAATAATCTAATGAATTTGGAGATTAAGTCCTTCTTCTCAAAATCAAAACAAACAAATTAAAAAATGAAATAATTCGCGTGTTATACCATACAACTAGTAATATCTATAAATTCTTTTAAATTTCCAAAACAATTCTTAATGGGAAATGTAGAAAATTTTCTTTTTGATGCTCGCACGAATGCTGTCTGTTTCTCCGCTTAGCCGCGTTATCACCGTCCTCTCTTTCCATCCTTCTTCACTGAAAACCCGTCGCATTCCAGCCTTCTCCGCCACTCCAGCTTCATTTATCCCTTCCGTTCACATTTGCCGCCCTCTAACGGCCGAAATAGAGTACGGCGACTGGGAGGAGTGACCGTGAAGGGTAAGCTCTTCTTCCTCTAGCCTTCATGGTTATTAGATCTAACAAAAACTCATATCCCTTCCCTCTCCTCACGTTATCGTTGTGCAGGAGTACCAATTTCTTCTCGCCGTGGGTCGTTGGAAGTTCGGGGCAGAATTCATTCTTCCTTCTCGCCATAACTCAAGGTACAGAGGGGGGAGCAGCTGGAACAAGCGTTTTGTGTCTCTAATCTGAGGTAAGCTTGCGATTTTTTCTGCCCAATTTAACAATGCTTCTGTTAGGTGTTGAAGGGTTGTGTTCTTTTACCATGTGCCGGTGCTGAATCTGGTCGAAGAAAAAACGGGTCTTGTTAAATGCTTACTCTATTAACTGAAGATTGGAACTGTATGGGGTCATAAATTTAAAACCTTGCAAGAGCAACACCGAAGTGGAGATATTATAGAAAAATCAAATGGATGAATGGGACGAGTTGGAGTCTCAAGTTTTACTACATTAGCCAATTTAGATACTTACTGCAAGTTATTTAAAAATGTTACTCTGTAGAATGCTCTTAAAGCAAGTAATTAACTAACAGAGCTTATTGGGGTAGGTGGATTATGGTTAGTTGACATGCGAACCAATAGTAAATTTCATATTTCCCATACTTTAAGGAAACATACTTGCGAGATAATTCAACTAGAGGAAATAAGGAGGACATTTTGCAAGTTGTGTGCTCTGTGCTTATATTCTGACTAGTTATGTTTAGATGCTTTCCACTCGTTCTGGTTTCATCGTGACATTTGATTTCATTAATTAGACTACATGTCTACTCGATTTTATAATGTGACTTTGCATGCATTGTAATAACCATGTGTATTGTACCATAGTCATTTATTGAGCTGTGAATATTGATGGATACTCCTTACTATTTTATTTAATCATTCTACTTATGCTATGTGTCTATCCTATATCTCTGGAAGTGAATATAATCATCTTGAAATTTTGTTATTTTCATTGCTTGTATGAAAATGTAACTTGCCCTTTATTGAAAAACTCACTTATCTATGGCTTGCACCTTTCCAGTGTAGTCAATAATATCTGCTCACTGAGTGCCTTCACTCGTTCCCCTTTTTAGGCTGCAGAGTATAGGGCTGGTGTGGCATAACTGGTACAGTTTACCTGTAAACCAGGCCACCTCAACCTTAGGGTTACTCAATGCCCTTGCGTTAAAAGAAAAAAAAGAAGAAAAAGGAAATTACTTGTACAGTGACCCTGAGAAATTAAGAATAAAAACAAAATTCTATAACCAAAATGCAAAGAATTGAGCTCAAATTAGATGATTGTGTAATTTATTGTCTTTAGTTTAAAAACGTGGATCAACTATTGCTTTCAATTTTATACAACATATTTCATATTAATTTTTTTGGTCCAAAATATTAGGCAAAGCTGTAATTTCTCACTAATTAACTAACTTTAAAATTTATTCTATATTATTATTGTAGAAAACTAAGCTAAATTTGATAGGTCCAGCTTGATCTTGAGAAGGTTAGGTTACTATTGTAATTTTGTGTATACAGTACTGTATTTATCTACTCAACCTGTCAGCTGTAGCACTGCCCCTTTGTTTTTAAGGTTGTTGAATCATAATCTTCTGATTTCTTTTGAATCGTCCTCCTTTGCATCTTTAGGTATTCAAATTCAATTTTCAGTATTTTTCAATTCTGAACTTTGTAATGTCCTGAGAGATCTGCATTTAACTTTGTGTTGCACTATTTTGTTATTCATGTATTTATTTTCAATTATTTTCTGCTTACAATTATCTGAACTTTTAATCATTATTTGAGACCCTATTGAATCTGATTGTTTTTGGCTTGTAGTTTTCAGCCTATAAGTTATATCTTTGTTTTCTGTTGTATCTTTCTGGGTTTTGTACTTTGATAGGCTAACTGTCTGGAATTATATATATGCAGGAGCTTTAAAGAGCTATCAGTAAGAGTTCGCAAAGGCTCCTGCAAAGGGTAAGTCTTCTATTGCTTAGTCCCATTTATCCCTTCAATTCATAAGCTATTTGCTGGCGATGTCAATAATGTTGAAATTTGTGTTTCTTCTGGTACTCCTCTGTCAGCTTGATCAGACCAAAGATTCCTCTTCCAAAGCGCATCGCATTGGCCTGTCCTGTTAAACATTGTTTTGCACTCCGCCATGCTCTCTGTCTCGATCTTTCACCCGTCTCCGTTGAAACCGAAACCTTCATTGCATTCTCTCTCTCTCAGTCGCCCGTGTCCTCTCCGCTTCTCTCTGTCTCCTTCCCGCAATTTTTTCAATCGCAATGTTTGCTTGCGCCGACCACTTCATATTCGATCTCTTGACGCTGCTCAGCTCTATGATTACGAATCCAAACTTGCCCTTGAATTTCAGAATGCCCAGAAGCTTAAGATTGCCATTATTGGCTTTGGCAACTTTGGGCAGTTCCTTGCTAAAACCCTCGTGCGCCAAGGGCATGACGTTTTGGCTCATTCTCGCTCTGATTACTCTGACACAGCTCGTAAACTTGGTGTCTCTTTTTTCCCCAATCCTGATGACCTTTGCGAAGAGCATCCTGAGATTATTTTGTTGTGTTCTTCAATAATTTCCACCGAGCAGGTGCTGTTGTCTCTTCCACTTCAGAGATTGAAGCGAAGCACATTGGTTGTGGATGTGCTTTCGGTGAAGGAGTTCCCCAAGAATCTTCTTTTGGAAGTGTTGCCTAGTGATTTTGACATTATTTGTTCACATCCCATGTTTGGACCTGAGAGTGCTAGGCATGGTTGGAGTGCTCTTACTTTTATGTACGAAAAAGTTCGGATTGGGGATGAAGAATCAAGAATTGCTCGTTGCCAGAAGTTCCTTGACATTTTTGATAGAGAAGGATGCAGGATGGTTGAGATGACTTGTGCAGATCATGATAGATATGCTGCAGAAACTCAATTCATCACACACACAGTTGGGAGAGTTTTGGAAATGTTAACGTTGGAGTCAACTCCGATCAATACAAAAGGGTATGAGAGTTTGTTGGAATTAGTGGACAACACATCAGGAGATAGCTTTGATCTGTATTATGGGCTGTTTATGTTCAACAAGAATTCTCTGGAAATGTTAGAGAGATTGGATTTGGCTTTTGAGGCTTTGAGGAAACAACTCATCGGGCGTTTGCATGATGTTGTGAGGGAACAGTTATTTGAAAGTGCTGGAAAAATGCAAAATGGTAACAATGCAGTGCTTAATAAGTCTCAAAATGGATCCTTCAAAGATACGAGGTAACTTTTCTATGTATAAACCACAACGATCTTTAGTACATTAAACGAATTCTGTTTTGAAACTTTTGTGGGGCTTTTTATTTGTGTGTGAACTGTGTGCAGAGAGCAACTTAAATATATTGGTTTGATTTATGCTGTCTTCGCATTGGCTAAGTCTTGTGATTCAACCCAGGGCAAAGGCTTATTCTAATATAGAATCATGCTTAATTTTTAATGTTTATATCACAATTGAGGATAGCAAAGCAACGAATTAAATGATTGTTATTGTTTACATGAGTAGGAACATTCAATGCCAAAACAAAACACTGGCCATGAGCTTTGACAGAGAACATACATTAAGAGCTCCTCCTTTCTGTTCCCCCCTTCTTCTTCTTCTCTTCAGTAGCTGTTGTTAATCTTGTTGGCAAGGTCTAATCCATCGTTACTTTTTATGTTACATTGCAGACACTTTGATGTTGCTCAACTGTACAATTCAAAGTCAAATAATTCCAGCCAGTTTGATGAGAACTCAAAGCTTAAGATTGCAATAATTGGGTTTGGAAACTTTGGTCAGTTCCTTGCAAAAACAATAGTACGCCAAGGTCATAAAGTGTTAGCATACTCTCGATCAGACTACTCTGATGTGGCCCAGGAGCTGGGGGTTTCTTATTTCAATGATGCAGATGATCTTTGTGAACAACATCCAGAAGTGGTTCTGCTTTGCACTTCCATTCTTTCAACAGAGAAAGTTCTCAAGTCTCTGCCTGTGCAGAGATTGAAGAGGAGTACATTGTTTGTTGATGTCCTTTCTGTTAAAGAATTTCCTAGAAACTTGTTTCTACAACACCTGCCACCTTATTTTGATATTCTCTGCACTCATCCTATGTTTGGGCCTGAGAGTGGAAAAAATGGGTGGCAAGGTCTTCCCTTTGTTTTTGATAAAGTCAGGGTTGGAAAAGATGAATTAAGAATCTCCCGATGTGATTGTTTTCTTGACATCTTTGCTAGCGAAGGGTGCCGAATGGTTGAAATGTCATGTGCCGAGCATGATTGGCATGCAGCTGGATCACAATTCATCACACACACTACAGGGAGGGTTTTGGAAAAGTTGGGGTTGGAAGCAACGCTAATTAACACAAAAGGCTATGAGACTTTGTTGAGTTTGGTGGAGAACACTGCTGGAGATAGTTTTGATCTTTACTATGGCTTGTTCATGTATAATATAAATGCAATGGAACAACTACAGAGATTGGACCTGGCTTTTGAATCACTGAAGAAGCAACTCTTTGGTCGTTTACACAGTCTCTACCGCAAGCAATTATTTGAAAATGCAGAAGAAATACATGGTTTGCCAGAGAGGTCTATATTGCCCGAGATTTCTGAAGGTCGCAATGTGGCATCATCTTTCTCAGAGACCGTGGACATTAAATGAAAATGATATCCAAGTTGCCATCTGTTTTGTGTTTTTGTTGGCCCTCTGGAGACATGGTCTGCTATGGGCAAGTGTTATATTTTATATGACACCATCTCTCTGTCTGAATAACCAATGAGATATTATTTGCTCATATGATGTCTATGAGCATATTTTGGCTAGAGATTCTTTTCGGTTGATTTGTGAAATTTTTCCAAAAGTAATAATATTTTATAGCACATTGAAGGGTTTTCTACCATTTTCATTTTTCTACATATATTTTTTTAACAATTCGATTGAAGGGGTTTGGGTTGGTTAAACCTTGTCTGAGTTGTACTAATAGAAGTATTTTTCTCCTTTATTTGAAAGATAAACATTAGATAAAGAACTATGTTTACTTTTTTTTATATTTATTAAATAATAGATATACATAAATATGTGCCTATTTCAGGAAATGCATAAAGTATCTGGTTCACCGAGGGGCTGTGATCCAGCATGGAAGGGGTGAAGAAAATACCACTCAACCTTCGAAATCAAATGTGTTGCTGGCTGCTTCTGTAACTTTATTGTAATTGGCGAATTTCTTCTTAGTGGGTGTCATTGCAAAATTAGGTTTTTTGTTTTTGGTTTCTTTTTTTTTTTTTTTGGCTTTTTTTTGTTGAAGTTTTTGTGTTTAGTTACCCAGCATTGTTATAGTTGAAAGTGTGGAGCCATAACCTTTTTGTTGCTTGTAATGCCTTAGTTGGCAAGAAAATTACTCCACATTTGCCTCGTTTTGATACTTGTTGATTTATGTTATATTTACCGTACACTCTTCTTTTCTAATGCATTGCGGATATTCCTAATATTTTAAATGTGTCTATGAACAGATTGTTAAAGAAAATGAAGAATCAGATGATTTCCTTACTTTACAGAGTACATTATGGCTAAAGAACTAAAAAAATCCTGAATTCAAGTATCTTTCATAGACATTGATGTGTCTACAGTTATCTCTATGTGCACCACAGGCATTAATTGATCTTCCTCTGGGAAACAAACCAGTGAGGTAAGAAACAACATTCTAGCTGTTATATGACACTTTCATATAATATTTATTACCTTCTTTGATTAAGTTCAACTTATTTATCAATATCATTGTAATAATTGATCTTTATATGCTTTATAATATGTATTAATTGTTTGTGACTTTTCACGTTATATAATGACAAAACACTACAATTAAGCTGTATGGCTCCTTTGTTGGACTAGCTGCTTGGTGTCCTGGTGCAAAGATGACTATTTTTCATATCATAGTCCTTTTCAAGTCTCAATTTCTTGGTTGAGTTCGATTATAATTTAGAGAATAGTTGTTGATATGTTAAAATATGGATGGTAATACTACTCAATTTCTTGATACAGAAGTGAGTCCTGGGACTCACAGATGAAGATAGGACCCACTTTGATCCAATAGTCCAAATATGCTGTACAACATTGAATCCTTTTTAGAAGTACTTGAACTATTTCCCTGCACATTCACGTATTTCTAAATCTGTGTTTGTTATATATTGGTTGCAGGTGTCCATTGTAGCACAGCTGATTGTACGGTCAGTTAACACCTTTAACCTAAAAATTCGCAGACTGAAATTCTTGCATTTTAGCTTGTTATCAAATACCTCATGTCCATCTCAGGTCTCTCTCTTTCTCTCTCTAAGCAAATGATGTAGAAAGTTCATTAGGTTGTAGTGTCTGTCTTGATTCTGAACAATTCAATCCTTACGATGGGAAATGAAAGAAAAGACGGGTCATATCAGTACTTCATTACAAATTACAGCGTTAACTCCAGGTAAATGTTAAGGATAAAACTTAAATAGAATTTTTTAAATATCTGCTATTAGATTTTTTAATATAAACTGAAACAGAATGATTGCTATCTAATCTTATTTGTTTAATGGATAATTTGTTAGCAAACAGAGTTTTACTCAAGTGACGTTCTAATATTAATGAGAAATGCTTGCTTTCTGCTTAGTTGGACCCTGTAAATTACTGAAACTAATTGTATGATTGAGAACTAAGAAAGTTATTCCACAGAATCGAGTTCAATGTCACTTGTTAAGAAGTAAATTTTTAGCTAACTAGAAGTAGGAAGATTAGTTTGAAAATTTTATTATGTTGCTTACTATCTGTAATTAGTGAAAATTTGACGCAGACTCTGCATTGTTTCCATAATGTCCTATGTTCGTTTTCATGGATCTTACTTGATTGCTTGAACTATATTTGATAAATTAAAGAATGAAAATGCAAGGCACTCTCGTTGGTGGGGTTTTGATCCAGAGATTTCAAACGCATTACAGAAAAACTCAGAAGCTATTTTTTTTTGTTTAATTCTTATTATTTTCATATCACATAAACAAATAAAATTAATGCCTTCACACTTTCTCTTATTTGTGCTTTGCTTACTCATACACTCAAATTTTTGCAAGGGTTCGTCCAAAAAACAATATATTAGCTACACTTTGCTCTCGTTGATGTTGAGTTCGGCGTACAGTGCTATGATTTGCCATTAATCCCAGCTAGTTTGACCAAGATGTTTTAAGCATTTGAGCGTAATATGTTTTTTATGTAAAATGATTTTAATTTTTAATTATTATCGCTCAAAAAGTTAAATTGAACCCCTTCCTTTCTAAAATCTAAACTCAAACTATGAAGTTGATATAAATGCCTGAATTTGAACAAATAAACATAATGAATTTTAAATAAAAAAATTATGCTTAAGGATCATAAGATTAACATATTTATTAGAAAAGATTTTAAATTTAAAAATTATCTTAAAGAATTTGGAGATCAAATTTTATTTATTTTGAAGGACTCTGGTTTGAAATCTTGGAACCTAATATTCAATTGAGTGTCAGCTCTTTTTGTCAATGTCATTTAGAATAAATAAAATTTGGTTCTGGGGTCATATATGTTGGGGTATTTTAGAGTAAATGGAATTTGATCCTAAGGCCTTTTAAAATGATTTAAACAATTAATATATTTTATAATAACTATGTTAAATTTATAATTCTTAAATGTAACCTTTTCATTTAATTCGAAGAAAGAATAATAATAGGTTATGAAACTTGACCTGATCTTACTTAAAATTGAGGCTTTAGTTAGTCGTTGTGAACGAATTAGATGCAAAGCTGCATAATTTGTTGGCCCAAACAATAAAAAATAAAACCTGCATAATTTGAGAAGGGAGGAAGCCAAGAATGGATTTCTACTAGTTAGGGCCGAAAATGCATGTGCACGGTTAGTGAAATATAAAAGGAAAAGAGAGACAAAAACATAAAAATGTACATGGGACTTATTCTTTAATTTAACTCACTCTCTTTTCTCTCCATTTTTTTATTAACTATTTGCTATATATTTCTCATCTAAATTATAATTTGATCTTCTGACTTTATTTCCCACAAAAAAAAAACCCTTCAAGCCTCACTTCCAATAAGTGGTTTTGATCAAACAAGACTTTAAGAAACAAATGTTGTTGATCTTCTGACATTGTTTCACAATTGTGAATTTTGGACCATTTTTTCATCCACATCGTTACATTTTATTTTATTTTTTAATAATTTTCTTTTCAGAAACAAGCCTGAAATGGTCAACCTGGTAAATCAGCTTAGCTTGTTATACCTTGAAAAACAATTCACCCATGAGATTGAAGAATTCAAAGATCATATAAAACTTACATCAAACCTCATACTTTAATGTGACACTAAAATCTCAGACTTTGCAATTTAACCCCGATATTAGGTGAAACCCACCAAATTCTAGAAAGATAATAGAAAGAACGCATTAACAGGAAGAATTCTAGTTGACCAAGCAAAGAGGGAGATTTCTATTCATAATTACATATTATCTAAGTCGCCTGAGTAATTGATGGGCAAATATTTTTTGACTTGGTTCTGCAGAATCAGAGGGAAATTTTGTTTAAACAAATTCACGAATCCATATATACCATAAGGCATTGAGATGTATTTGGCGGACTGACTCCAAGATTGCTGAAGATTGATCATGTGTAATAAATTGTTAATTAAAAATATTTAAATTTTCAAATAGTTATGAATTATTATCAATTAGGCTATAGATTATAAAAATCTAAATAAAAAAGTTCCAGCTTTATGATATTACAAAGGCTTATCTGATGAACAAGCTCAAGCAATAACAAAGCCATACAATATGCATTTGAATACACATCAGAAAAGCTAGCACACTCAATATGATTTATTCTTGTAAACAGTAAATCGAAATACGACTTGCCAATTTTACTTGACGAATCTGGCCTTTATTTACCATCGGTTGATAGATGGTTGAACATCAAGGTAGAATCATAGCTCATCAATCTGTCTGGCATTTTTTGTCTAAAACACTAGGTACTTTCACACCACACTAGACTCGGATAATTTTAAGCACTTGAAGCACAAGAATGAAGCCTGATAAACATAGTTCCATAGCAGGAGCCCGGACCAAAAGGTGCAGTTCTAGCATAAAAATTTGTGACAATGTGTATGTGTTTCTTGTACTACATACTTTCTGGACGCAGAAGATATCTGTTTAGATAAAAGGGAAAGACTCCGTAGTGAACCCTATGCCAGAAAAATTGTGTTCCTATAGGGAATCCTACCTATGCAGCGACAACACACAAAGAAAGGAGGGGTGGGTTGATTAATTTTTTTTTGGGAAGGTAACAATATTTATATGCATTAAGATAATTAAAAAGAAAGAGAAAGAAAGCTTCTTTAAAGGTGCAAATGTTCAATTTTTTGATCACTGTACCTTCATTTTACCAATTGCTGATAGAAAGACCTATTATTGAGAACATATAGTTTCATCACTATAGCAATTAATTTAAATCAATGCTAATTATAAATCATGCTTAGGTCCTTGTTTAACAGCTTAGACTTTTAGGTTAAGTGGCTATTTGGAAAAATGTTAGAAGAAGGCCACAAAAGTCTCATACTGACTTGTATTAACTTCATCACCACCCATGTGGAATAGTTCAAAGGGGAACATCCTTCTCATATCTGTAAATTTCTAAAATGCATAATGAAATGAAGATATAGAGTTATTTAATATATGATAGTCTAAGGATTAAGGAGCACAATTTACAGAAAGAATTAGTCAATTGATGAATAAAGTTAAAATATGAAAAACTATAAGAACATTTAATGCTCCTATTCATAGTACTGGGGGGAAAATGAGCAAAAGTTGGAATTGGCATGACTCACTCTGTAAGACCAATGACTTTACAAAATATAGAGTAAGGACAACATAAAATGACTAGAGGGAAGAAAACATAAACGGGCAATGCATGCCCTATCTATATACGGTGACAATCTACTGGAAGTTCTTGTTCCTTGTTTAAGCTTATCAAAGTTTGAATGAGCTATATTGTCGTTTTTTGACTGATCTGGTTGCAAGAGTACCCTTCAATTTCATTGTAGTCTCGGTAGATTTTCCCAATATAGCATGAAATGAGATTTCAGCAAAAGTAGAAGGATCTTCTGAAATTTCAACACCGAGCTGTTCTTCCACTTTATTGATATTGTCATCAACCTCTACAAAAGCAAAAGCAGTAGATTTACACTGGTGGCTAGTAGCAAAATTTGCATAAAAAAATAGACCCTTAGCATTACGATTCTGCCTTTCATGATCTTCAATACGGGCTGATAAAGAACGGGCTAGTGCAGTAGTGGTGGTTGCATGAGGCTGGAAAGAATTAGTATAAAAATTATTATCATGGGCAGAATTAAAATTACCTGAAGTAGATTTAGATGATGAGACCTCACTACCCTTATTGCCACGAAAAGTGCCTGCTTTCTGTTCAAACTCCAAAGCAAGGCTCATTGCTTCATAAATAGTTCCGGACTTATGGATACGAACATCAGCACGCAAGTCCTCTTGTTGCCTATTCAGAAAAACACCAAATAGACAGTGTTCTGGGCAATATTTTACCCTAGCAACACGTTTGGCAAATTCTTTACTGTACTTTTGGACAGTACCAATTTTTTCGACAACGCACCAATACTCATCTGGATTTTGGAACTCCGCAGGCCCATAATTCTCTTGCAATGGCTGAACAAGTTCCTCCCAGTACAATAAAGTGCGCTCACTGTTAACCCAAGCAAAGAGATCAAGTGCATCTTCTTCAAGGTACAGAGTCGCAATGTCAACTTTCTTAAGTGGTTTGATATTAACGAAAATACTTCATAACCTTGAGAATCCAACCACATGGATCTCCAGCTTCAACCCTAGGAAATTTCATTTTTGTATGGGGTCGCCTAGAATGGTTCTAAGCCACCAAGGCACATTTCCTTCTTCATCAACCTCTTGAGCCCATGAAGGTTGCCCAAAATCGCAAAAACATCCAGGTACTTCAGGGGATTTTCCTTTAGATTGGGATTTCAAGGCCACGTCCATGGCTTTAATTTCGGTATAGAGAAGTTGTTGGTGTAAATCTGTGTTAGAGGGTAGGTTGGTGTTAGTGGTTGTTTTGGCGGGTGGGGGGGGGGAGTTGTGGCGTGGGGGAAGAGGAGAAGAAGGGGTGAGGGTTGGTGTGGGCAATGGGATATGGCAAGGTGTTTTTGTGGGTGGTCGAAGGTGGCGTGGAGGAATGTGTGGCCTTTCAGTAGAAGAGGATCAAGTAGTCACCATTTTTTGATCTTGATAGGCTCTCATACGAAAAAATGTTAGGAACTATAGGTAAAGATTATGAAAAAGTAAACAATGAATGCAAGATTCTTAAATAGTCAAGGGAATCCCTGGAGGGGGCCAATCTCCAGAGAAATTTTTATGAATATTTCCTTACCTAAGATTCAACATCATCAGATTATTACAAATACCTGTATGTAACTGCCCTTTTAGGACAGTAATTGACACTAACTGCCCTCGTAGGCAATAATACTGACCAGACTAAATACAAATCCCTTCTGACAAAATAAATTGAGGGATTTTCTCTGGTAAGTAAGGAGGAGGATCCAATGATCCTCAATTTTTTATAAAATATATTTTTTAAACAATACAAAATAATTATTTTTATCAATAAAAATATATTAATATTTTAGATTTTTTTTATAAAAAATAATATTTAGTTAAAAAATAATAGATTCTAAAATACACAGAATAAACTGAGATGTTAAAAATAGTTCAATTTTTTTATTTCTTCAACTAGATATAATTTTTTATAAAAAAATTAAAATATTAATATATATTTATTTATAAAAATAATTATTTTGTATATTTTAAAAAATGTATTTTATAAAAAATTGTGGGCCCACCCTTACCAGAGAAAATTTCCTCCAGTAGTACTAGGGGGATCCAAACTCTAAATTGACAGATAACTAATACATAACTGACACATAACTGATTCTACATATAATTAATAATAATAATAATAATAATAATAATAATTAAATTAAGTTATGTTCAACAACAAATAAACTTCCTACATGTCCAAGAGAGAATCATGTGACTGGTGTTTTTTTTTTCCCTTCCTGACATATGTTTTCAGCTTTGGTGGTCTTGTATCACAAATATGAAGGGGAAACTAATCAATTCTCTATTTCACCGGTCCAATTGCAAATTTAATGTTAACTCACAATTTATACATTGAAGGTAAGTAGAAATATACCTACATTCAACATCTCAAATCTATCAAGAAAAACTCATAGAATTATAGGTTTGATGTCACATAGTCATATCTATCATTTGATAAACTTACTAATTGACTAGTCTCTCTAGAAAGAAATATTGACAATAAATTGCACCTTAGTCCCCGTGTGTCATCATTATGAAGACTAAGTTGCAAAAGTAAAAGAAAATTTCTTAGTCTCCATTAGTCACCATTATTAGGACAATTGTCATCAACTATCAATTTTTGAAAAACAAAACCCTGAGATAAATTTTACCGTGATTCGGGATGACCACGGACTTCCACTTCTGCCATCACGTTAATTCCTGCGACAAACCATGTAGAAAACCACTAAAAAAAGAGCACTAATATGCCAAAAAACTTGACCTCATTATCTAAATGTATTTTAAGATCATGTTTTGCATAATATCAAGAAAGTGAAAGAGATAAAAGCAACCAAGCTGAAATTTGAACAACTGCAGACTACTGAGGATGTAATATAGAAAAGCCTTCAAAAGAAATTGGACGATTCTCTCCTCTCATTTTGGCGAAACTTTACATTTATGCTTGCTTGTCGTCCTAGGTGACTGGAAATTGTCTAGAGATGCCAATGCTAGTAGTACAATATTTGACTAGTTCTCATGGGGAGCATGCATGATTTCCAACTTAGTAGCCATCGCGCAAATCATCAACAGCCATCAATATCTGTGCATGTGTTTCAGATAACTAATCTAGGCTTGAGTGAAAAGGGACTACTAAACAATCAGATTTCCTAAAATAGTTGTAACTTTGGTTTTGTAGTTGTCTAGATAAATTTAAAGCTTGTGACTTTAGACTAGTGTTATTGGAATAGAGTTAGATACTACAGCAACTCAAAATTATCAAAGGGCAAGAATATGGTTTAATAAGAATCTTAAAATTAAATTCAACCCATGCAATCGTATGCAAGAAATTATATGGTACTAGTTCAGTTTAACACTTGCATATGATTCGAACTTCACAGACTAAAATCAAGGTTGCTACTAGCAAGAATATGGCACATAACTATGAACCACAATTTATTGCATAAGTATCTGATCAATTAATTTTTATTACTACTTCTATATTATAACTCGCCTATCAACTAGCTGTACAAGTCTCAAGTACACTGTTCATGACAAAAGCAATTAATTTCAGAGACTCATGAATCCATAGATTGCATGTTTACAATGTGTCATAAAAATGTATATGACTAACAACTACTTTTATTTTCTCCAGTGCATTAGAGTTTATGCCTCTTTTCTTTAGCTTATTAAGCAAGGAAACCTTTCTTTGGTATTCAATTTCTTGAGTTCCCCTACTTATCAAATAATATTCACCAGCAAACTTCAAGTTAGAAACAAAAAAGTGTATGATTACATTAAAAATTTTAAACCTTGCAAAGATAAACTGGTTAGGAGAAGGAAAAAGAGAAGCACATACATTTTCCAAAGGAAAGAGATATATCTAAGAATTGATGACCAAATAGTTCACTACTAAAAAAAAAAAAAGCAAAATTGAGACGAAATAAATCAGTGTCTAAATCCTTAAAATTCCATGTCTAACTATTTCTAAGATGGAACTTGACACAAAATCAATTCCTTATCACGATATTTGGTTTCTAAATATTTAGACATAGATTTACAAATTCTGTCTCAAACTTGATACGAAAAAATTCCCTTTCAGATTTATAGAATTTCCATCTCAATATAGCTACCAAATTTGTATCTTACATTTGTTTAATAGGAGGGAGATGGAAAAATTCCATGTCTAATTTGTTTTCAGAAAATTTGATACGAAATTATTTCTGTCTCAGAAGAAATGTTTATTAATTTAGGTCACATTTAATTCCATGTCTAATTTTTAGATATGAAATATATTCCATCTCTAACTTCCATTTGGGTAATTATGATTCCATATCTAATTCTGTTTCTAAATTATTGATATGGAATTCATTCCTTGTTAGATTGTTTTTTCGATAGTTTTTTTGTTCGTATTAGATTCTAAGTCTAAATATTTAATATAGAATTTTTTCTGTCTCTGTTTCTGTGTCTAATTTATTCTTAATTTAACTATGTTTTGTATTCACCTTTTTCAAATCTTGCATGAGGTATTCCCCTCTTAAGTTTAGTAACTAATTTCTATCTTTTCAAATTTCAACTTATAAATAATTATTAATAACACTAAAATTTTCTATGCATCTAAATATCAAATAGTGTAATACAATGTTGATATTAATACTACCAAAAGTATTAACAGTTAGAAATAAAAGTTTAGAATAAATGAACTGTTGTTCATCTCATAATGATACTAATGTCATAACATAAGAAAATCAATTGTCTGTCTCATGAACCTCCTCATCCTCATAGTCATCATCTCTTTGAGGTGCTTCCTACATTGTAGATGGTAGCAATGTCTGATCACTATATAGGTCTAAGATCCTAAACCTTCATTCTAGCAACTCCATCCTTAGCATCATCATAGCAAATTGTTCATCCTTGCGCTACAATTAAATAGTGAGATATGAAATTGTTGCCTTACAAGTATATATTGTTATCAAATTGATGACTACTACACTCCTTAGTAGGATTCTGAGCATCTCTCTTAGCTATTCGCCTCTCGTATTCCTCCTAAAAATATAAACTTTGAAATTCATCATCTTATAAAATATGATCTCTAATATTAGTGAACCTAATAAAGCTTGTACTTACAACAATGCTTGCTAAAGCTGGGGAGTCCCATTGGTTTTCTTGCCCTCTACATCTGTGAAGGCACTGAAACATGTCCCAACAATTTGGCTCCCTTTCAATTTGATTTCTTTATAGAAATAGAAACAATAAAGCAAATCCAACTAGTTAATACCTAACTAGGATAATAAATTCAATTGAAAATACTCACCAATCTTTTATGGCGCTTTACTACAAGGATGGAGCCCCCACAGTGCACATGTAGGCCCCCTTCAGATCATCTATTTCGACTATTTTGCTTGAACTTATCTTGTTATTTATGATCTTACCACTTCATGTCCAATTGCTCACGAATACTTTGGGGAAGCCATTTCCCCTTATACTTCCTTCTCATAACCTACCTAAAGTGACTTTTAGCAAGTTAGATCATTTACTATTAAATATCTTTCTACTATGATATTGTGCTCAGGCAACCATTTATATTTTCTCTGCATTAAAGAACAAAGATTTAGCATAAAAGAAACTAATAAATCAATAACTTTGGTTAAATTAATTGGTGATAGATTACTCCAAATTCAGCAAATCACTCTTCAGTAGCACCTCCATTTGATGCTTCTGTCCAATTAGTCCAAGGCCCATTAAATTTGCTTATAAAGATTGAGGAAATATCCCTAGTTACTTGTAGTAGGTTCAAACCTAGAAAAATGCATTAGCTCTAGTAAATAAAAAACATACCCTTATATTTAAAAGAGGGGTTAGAGTGTCTTTTTATAGATGGTGCATTAGATGGGATAGGCACAACCCCAATTTGAGGGTGAGGACATGTGACGAGTTGTTCAAATGGTTGATAAGTACCTATCCCTCTCCCTTTACCTCTTCCCCGACCCCTACCTCTTCCTCTACTAGAATATGCCATGTATCTATATTTAGAGAAAAATCACTATATTAGAGTAGCTAACATTTTGATGACAACTCCACTAGCCGGAGCTGAGCCACGTTACCCCGAGCACCGCCAGCCGGACACCGGTGAAACCCCGCCACTTTTCCGGCTGGAAACCGTCATTGCCGTCGCAGGTGGTGAGCTGATTTTCCAGTGAGTCTTGGACAGGTTTTGTACCTTGCTTATTGGCTGGCCATGTCCACCTGGGTTCGAGCTCGGTTGGCCGTCGGTGGGGCTGTTTTTCCAGTGGGATTCGAGGAGCTCGAACAGTGGCGATTTTGGACGAATTTGGTATGTTTTTACCGGTTTTCTCTTGAGATTGAGGTTAGAAGTAGTATTTCTAGCACTTATACAATGAATTTGAGCTCTAAAACTATGAATTTTGGTTGCTTGTAAGAAGAATGGCTGACAGGGACCAAAATGAAAGTTTTTGAAAATTTTGGGTTCTTGAGATAATGGAAAAATGTTGACTTGTAATAGAGTCAAATTGATTTTAGATTAACACTTTTAAGTTGGTGGGCATGAGAACTATGAATTGTCTTGAATTGCATAGAAGGGAGCCTAAGGTTTGAAATAAAGGACTAAAATGAAAATCAAGAAAATATGTGGTGTAGAAAGTGTAAATTTGCCACAAGTTTGGAAAAGATAGAGATGAAGTTAAGGAGATGGCGGTTAGGTCCTAAATTGAGATAATAAACCAGAAGACGATTAATTCCTGCGTAAACATTGGTGCAGGTGAATTGTAGGAGCAATTCCGGCACCCCAGGAAGGCAGCGTATTGCTCATGACAACTGGAGTCCAGGTGCGCAGATAGCACCCCCCTTAAAACTCCTACTATGCCCTACTTTGTCTTGCTCAGAAATGTTTTATGAGTATAATACAAATGTGGTTATGATTATACTTTATCGAACTCGAGGCTAGAATTAAAGGTTTCGCTGGATATGTGGAATGACCTTGTGTACATCGTTGAATCCGTATATAATTAGGGGTGATCGCTTAAATAGTCATTATTGAAAACACTAATGATTTCATGCATCTTTCCATCCTTCTCCCGCATACATGTCTTAAATTCCTTTTCGTTGGGAGGACTGACGGATGATAAACCATCGTGAGATATGACTCACGCCTGTTGGTTAGTTACCCTCGAGGATTGAGTATCCTCGCCTGTTGGTTAGTTGCCCTCGAGGATTGTCTATCCTCGCCTGTTGGTTCTTAGCAGCCTCTCCCCCAAATGATTTTCATAAGTTGATTGTTTCCCTGTGAATGGCTTCTTGATTTAATGTTTCAGAAAAGTGGGTTATTTAGCTCAACTGTTAAATTGCAAGAAAACGGATTTAAACATTATTGTATTGTATTCAATTCTTGATTTTATTAAATTTCTGTTTATATATGAAATTGTTTACTGACTTGGGGTGCTATCTGTCGAAAAATTTTTAGTCCCAAATAGGGAGATCGACGACCTTTCGGAGTCGGCGGAGCACTGACGGGGAGCCGTGGTGAGCTGCTTAGTTTGGGTGCGAGGTGTATTCTTTTGTTTAGATGATGTTTGTGGTAATATCTTTTTGGGATGTATATAATTAGATTGGTAGCCATTATTGTATATGGGAATTATTTTGTGACCACAGCTGAACCCGCCACATTTTGTCGCATGTTGTAAATTATTGGACTGGGCTGGTGGGAGCGGAGCTCCCCTATTTATGTATTGCCTTGCAGGACTTGTAGAAATTTCGGGACGTCCTATTTATTGGGGAGGTGCTGCCAAAATTTCTACAACTTTCCTCATTTTGTATTGAAATTCTCATTTTATATATTAAGGTAAACGGTATTCATAGGGATTGGAATGACAGGATAATGATTGTTCCTCTAGTGTTAGGCTTGCAGGTCAGGGAAATTTTCTCGTGATCTGTGCTGGTCCGACTCTAGGGATTTTGGGGTGTGACAGATTGGTATCAAAGCTAGGTTTTGGGGGTTCTTCTGTGGTCATGTAGGATGGCAGTGTCCTTCTGTGGTGTCTCCATTATTGTTATGAAACCCGGGCATAACCATAATTGGGATACCATAGGAGGCCTGGTTTGGGGGATTGGCATATCTGTTCTTTCTGCAGGTCTTTCTTAATTATGATTGAACCTATATATTGCTTTTAAATTAATTGGTAATTGTGGAGGCTTAATGTTCGTTATCTTGTGTTTTAGATTGAGGATGCCTCCACGTACACGAGGTGGTCGCCGAGGGGTGGACATTGTGGGTAGTTCGGAAAATGCATATGTCCAACCCGAAGTTCCCCTAACCTGGGGCTATGCCAGAGGTCCTAGAGCTGCGAGACTACCGAGAGTTGATTCCCATGTGGATTGGGAAGTGGAATCATAGGTTCAGGGAACGAATATACCTCCAACGCGAACTGAGTCCAAGGATTCTCGAGCTGGGTAACTGAAAGAGGTGACCTTAGCCCAGTTTGTGAGGTTTAGGCCTCCAGTTTTCACAGGGTCTGATAGCCAGGAAGACCCCTATCGCTTCATTGAGGGGATGGAGAAACTGTGTAAGGCACTGCATTGTTCTTCCACTAGGATGGTGGAGTTTGTAGAATATCAGATGCAAGATGTAGCTTATTTATGGTTTCAGATAGTATTGGATGAGAGACCCACTGAATTACCTCCTATGCAATGCGATGAGTATAAGGAGCTGTTCATGGATTGGTATATACCTCAGAGTGTGAGGGATGCGAGGGCCCGAGAGTTTGAAGTGCTCAGATATGTTTCTGGGGAGACTGTACTAGATTATGACATTAAATTCACGCAACTTTCTCGTTATGCCCCGCACCTAGTACCTATTGAGAGGCACCGTATTAAACGATTTCTAATGGGGTTACCTAAATACATGTACCGTGCTTTGTCATCACAGATGGATACCTTCCTTTCATACTAAGTGGCAGTGAATTGTGCCCGTAGAATTGAATTACGGGAAATGGAAGAGAATCCCGTTAGCAAGAAGCGGAAAAGGGATCAGGGAAGGAAACAACTTGGGGTTGGCCCTTCATCAGGGGAATCTGGGGTACTGAGGCCTCAAAGATCATTTAGGCCTACTCAGGCTCAGACTCGCTCATATGCACCGCCTCCATATAGTGATCCTCCTCGTTGGGTTACGCAGGGGGGTAGAAGGACCACTTAGTTCCATGGTGTATCTCAGTCAGCTTGCCCACAAGCCGCATGCCATACTTGCGGGAACTTTCATTATGGGGTATGTTATCACGCTGCTGGGGTGTGTTTCCATTGTGGGCAGACAGGCCATTTTAAGAGGAATTGCCCTTTTGCACGGCAAGTTTCTAGCCGGGACTCAGTGTAGCCAGTAGCTCATTCTACACCACATAGAGTTACATCGAGCGCAGCCCCCTCCACTTCTGCTGGCAGGGGCACGCCCAGGAAAGGCTCAGGCAGTCAGGGGCAAACATCAGCAGGTAGGGGCCAGGCACGCGTATTTGCCCTGACACGACAGGATGCTCGGGCATCCAATGAGGTGGTGACAGGTATGATTTCAGTTGACTTACATCCAGCATGCGCTTTATTTGATTTGGGTTCTACTCATTCATATGTTTCTCCTCAATTTGCTAAGTTGTTTAGTGGCACATCTGTGCGCTTAGAGAATCCCATACTTGTGGGTACCCCGTTAGGGGAATCAGTGATGGTTGATACCGTTTATCGATCATGCAAAGTCTCAATTGGAGATAGGGAAACTCTTGCAGACTTAATGGTATTGCAGATGGTGGATCTGGATGTGATTCTTGGCATGGATTGGCTAGCTTCTTGTCTTGCAGTCTTAGATTGCCATAAAAAAGTAATACAATTTAAAACTCCTGGAGAAGCTCCTTATGAATTACAAGGGGATGTCGGGGCGACTCCAACTAGAGTGATCTTTGCTCTTAAGGCACAGAAGCTTTTAATTAGCGGGTGTCAGAGATTTTTGGCTGTGGTGAAAGACGTGGAGAAATAAGCAGCAAGGTTAGATGAGATTCCTGTGGTGAGAGAATTTCTTGACGTTTTCCCTGAAGAATTGCCGGGTTTGCCACCGGATAGGGATATTGAATTCTCCATTGATTTGATTCCAGGCACTCAGCCCATCTTTATTCCTCCTTACTGGATGACTCCGGCGGAGTTGAGAGAGTTAAATGAGCAATTACAAGACCTCTTGGAGAAGGGATTCATCCGGCCTAGCACGTCACCTTGGGGTGCTCCTGTCCTATTTGTTAAGAAGAAGGATGGGTATTTACGGTTGTGTATGGATTACAGGCAACTGAACAAGGTGACAGTACGTAACAAGTATCCTTTACCAAGAATTGATGATTTTTTTGATCAACTTCAAGGAGCTCAGTGTTTCTCGAAGATTGATCTTCGGTTGGGGTATCATCAGCTCAAGATCAGGGGTGAAGATGTCCCTAAGATAGCATTTCGTACTTGCTATGGTCATTATGAATTTCTAGTAATGTCCTTCGGTTTGACTAATGCGCCTGCAGCCTTTATGGACCTGATGAACAGGGTATTCAAATAGTTCCTTGACAAGTTTGTGATTGTCTTCATTGATGACATCTTAGTTTATTCTAAGAGCCCCAGTGACCATGAACAACATTTGAGAATAGTGTTGCAACGGTTGAGGGAAGAGCAACTTTATGCTAAGTTTTCAAAGTGTGAATTTTGGCTGAAACAAGTAGCATTCTTGGGCCACATTGTCTCTAAGGAAGGGATTTCAGTTGACCCAAGTAAGGTAGAAGCAGTTCAAAAGTGGTCCCGCCCTTCCACTGTTATTGAGATCAAAAGCTTCTTAGGTTTGGCGGGATATTATCAGCGTTTTATAAAAGACTTCTCCCGAATAGCTGCTCCGTTGACAAGATTGACCCAAAAGAATGCAAAGTTCATCTGGAGTGACTCTTGTGAAGTTAGCTTCCAAAAACTGAAGGAATGTCTAACTTCAGCTCCTATCTTGAGCCTGCCTTCTGGCACTGGTGGGTATGCAGTGTATTGTGATGCTTCTGGGGTAGGGTTAGGGTGTGTCTTAATGCAGAATGATCGAGTTATAGCTTATGCATCCAGGCAGCTGAAAAAGCATGAGCAGAATTACCCTACCCATGATCTTGAAATGGTAGTAGTAGTTTTTGCATTAAAGATTTGGTGGCATTACTTGTACGGTGAAACTTGCGAAATATATACGGATCATAAAAGCCTGAAGTATAGTTTTCAACAGAGGGATTTAAATTTGAGACAAAGGAGATGGATGGAGTTACTAAAAGATTATGACTGCACCATACTTTATCACCCAAGCAAAGCAAATGTGGTGGCGGATGCTTTAAGCAGGAAATCTATGGGGAGTTTAGCCTATATTTAAGAGGTAAGGAGACCTTTAATTGTTGAACTGCAGCAGTTAGAAAAGAATTGGGTAAACTTTGAGATTGGTGAATCATATTGATGAAGTGAAGATTGCTCAAAGATCAGATCTAGAATTTCATAAGTTAATAGAGGAGTGCCAGAAGGGGAAGAATAAAGAGTTTACGGTGGATGCGGAAGGAGTATTAAGGTTTGAAAGGAGGTTGTGTGTACCGCAAGGGGATGAATTAAAGAAGATAATCCTAGAGGAAGGCCATCGCTCAGCGTATACCGTGCATCCTAGATCCACCAAGATGTATCAAGATTTGAAGTTGGTTTATTGGTGGAATGGTATGAAGAAGGATGTGGTTGACTTTGTCTCTCGCTATTTAGTGTGTCAACAGGTTAAGGCCGAACACCAAAGGCCTGCCGGTTTGCATCAACGGCTAGAGATACCAGAATGGAAATGGGAGAGAATCACTATGGATTTCGTTACTGGCTTGCCCCGTACTTTTAAGGGGTATGATTCCATATGGGTGATTATAGACAGGTTAACGAAGTTCACACACTTCCTTCCTATCAAAACAACCTACTCTGCAGCTAAGTATGCTCAAGTATATGTAGATGAGATTGTAAAGTTGCATGGGGTGCCATTGTCTATCATATCAGACCGAGGACCTCAATTCACTTCCAGATTCTGGGGAGCATTTCAAGCGGCTTTAAGGACTCGATTGGATTTGAGTATAACTTTCCACCCCTAAACGGATGGCCAATCCGAAAGAATTATTCAAATCTTGGAAGACATGTTGAGGGCGTGTGTCTTGGATTTTAGTGGCAGTTGGGACACATACTTGCCTTTGGCAGAGTTTGCATACAATAATAGCTATCAGGCCAGTATCCAAATGGCACAATTTGAAGCCCTCTATGGTAGGAGGTGCCGTTCTCCTATTGGCTGGTTTGAAACAGGCGAAGCTCAGTTACTAGGGCAAGATTTAGTACAAGACGCAATAGAGAAGGTAAAGCTTATTAAGGAGAGATTACACACTGCACAAAGTAGGCAAAAGGCTTATGTAGACAATCGGAGAAGGGATTTGGAGTTCATGGTAGGCGATCATGTGTTTCTATGTGTATCTCCCATGAAAGGGATTATGAGATTTGGCAGAAAGGGCAAACTGAGCCCTAGGTACATTGGTCCATTTGAAGTTCTAGAAAGAATTGGTACAGTAGCTTATTGGCTTGCATTATCACCTGAATTATCGAGTATCCTCCCCGTTTTTCATGTGTCAATGCTCAGGAAATACTTGCATGACCCATCCCATGTTATTGAGTCGCAGACGATGCAAGTTTATGCGGGGTTAAGTTATGAAGAGGTACCTGTGAAAATCCTGGATAGGTAAATAAGGAGGCTTCGCTCAAAGGAAATTCCTTCTGTTAAGGTGTTGTGGAGGAATCATTCTCAAGAGGAAGCCACTTAGGAGGATGAACATATCATGCGTGACCAGTATCCTCAATTATTTATGTGAGGTATGTGATGATTTAAATTAGGGGGCCGAATTCTTGTAAGGGGGGATAATGTAATAACCCAATTAATTAGGATTAATAACTCAACTGATGGAATATTATTTTGTTATGTGTATCAGTATAATGAGATTGAGGCTGGCTCAGTGGTCAGGCTCCAGGCTGCATTTCCTTAGGTCGTGGGTTCGATACTGGAAAGCTAACCTCCTTTGTTTTTTTTTTCTTTCTTTTTCTGAGGCTGCCACGTGTCCCCTCTTACAGTGAAATTACGGAATTGCCCTTAGCTTCAACGTTTTCCATGGGCAGCTACTAGAGGAACTGGCAGAGAGGAAGGTTAGTGGAGTTGCAGCCGAAGAGCCACCGTGACCGTGCCTCAACCTCGCCGGAGTTGAGCCGCGTTCCCCCGAGCACCGCCAGCCGGACACCGGTGAAACCCCGCCACTTTTCTGGCTGGAAACCGTCATTGCCGTCGCGGGTGGTGAGCTGATTTTTCGGTGAGTCTTGGACGGGTTTTGTACCTTGCTTCTTGGCCGGCCATGTCCACCTGGGTTCGAGCTCGGTTGGCCGTCGGTGGGGCTGTTGTTCCGGTGGGATCCGAGGAGCTCGAACAGTGGCGATTTTAGACGAATTTGGTACGTTTTTACCAATTTTCTCTTGAGATTGAGGTTAGAAGTAGTATTTCTAGCACTTATACAATGAATTTGAGCTCTAAAACCATGAATTTTGGTTGCTTGTAAGAAGAACGGCTGACAGGGACCAAAATGAAAGTTTTTGAAAATTTTGGGTTCTTGAGAAAATGGAAAAATGTTGACTTGTAATAGAGTCAAATTGATTCTAGATTAACACTTTTAAGTTGGTGGGCATGAGAATTATGAATTGTCTTGAATTGCATTAGAAGGGAGGCTAAGGTTTGAAATAAAGGACTAAAATGAAAATTGAGAAAATATATAGGGAAAAAATTGTAAATTTGACACAAGTTTGGGAAAGATAGAGATGGAGTTAAGGAGATGGCGGTTAGGTCCTAAATTGGGATAATAAACCAGAAGACGATTAATTCCTGCGTGAACATTGGTGTAAGTGAATTGTAGGAGCGATTCCGGCACCCCAGGAAGGCAGCGTATTGCTCGTGACAACCGGAGTCCAGGTGCACAGATAGCACCCCCCTTAAAACTCCTACTATGCCCTACTTTGTCTTGCTCAGAAATGTTTTATGAGTATAATACAAATGTGGTTATGATTATACTTTATCGAACTCGATGCTAGAATTAAAGGTTTCGCTGGATATGTGGAATGGCCTTGTGTACATCGTTGAATCCGTATATAGTTAGGGGTGATCGCTTAAATAGTCATTACTGAAAACACTAATGATTTCATGCATCTTTCCATCCTTCTCCCGCATGCCTGTCTTAAATCCCTTTTCTTTGGGAGGACTGACGGATAATAAACCTTCGTGAGATATGACTCACGCTTGTTGGTTAGTTGCCCTCGAGGATTGTGTATCCTCGCCTGTTGGTTAGTTGCCCTCGAGGATTGTGTATCCTCGCCTGTTGGTTAGTTACCCTCGAGGATTAAGTATCCTCGCTTGTTGGTTAGTTACCCTCGAGGATTGTGTATCATCGCCTGTTGGTTAGTTACCCTCGAAGATTGTGTATCATCGCCTGTTGGTTAGTTACCCTCGAGGATTGAGTATCCTCGCCTGTTGGTTAGTTACCCTCGAGGACTGTGTATCCTCGTTTGTTGGTTAGTCGCCCTCGAGGATTGTCTATCCTCGCCTGTTGGTTCTTAGCAGCCTCTCCCCCGAATGATTTTCATAAGTTGATTGTTTCCCTGTGAATGGCTTCTTGATTTAATGTTTCAGAAAAGTGGGTTATTTAGCTCAACTGTTAAATTGCAAGAAAACGGATTTAAACATTATTGTATTGTATTCAATTCTTGATTTTGTTAAATTTCTGTTTATATATGAAATTGTTTACTGACTTGGGGTGTTATCTGCCGAAAAATTTTTAGTCCCAAATAGGGAGATCAACGACCTTTCGGAGTCGGCGGAGCACTGACGGGGAGCCGTGGTGAGCTGCTTAGTTTGGGTGCAAGGCGTATTCTTTTGTTTAGATGATGTTTGTGGCAATATCTTTTTGGGATGTATATAAGTAGATTGGTAGCCATTATTGTATATGGGAATTATTTTGTGACCACAGCTGAACCCGCCACATTTTGTCGCATGTTGTAAATTATTGGACTGGGCTGGTGGGAGCGGGGCTCCCCTATTTATGTATTGCCTTGCAGGACTTGTAGAAATTTCGGGACGTCCTATTTACTAGGGAGGTGCTGCCAAAATTTTTATAAGTTTTCTCGTTTTGTATTGAAATTCTCACTTTATATATTAAGGCAAATAGTATTCATAGGGATTGGCATGGCAGGATAATGATTGTTCCTCTAGTGTTAGGCTTGCAGGTTAGAAGAATTTCCTCGTGATCTGTGTGGGTCCCACTCAAGGGATTTTGGGGTGTGACAGTTAAGCAAACAGAATGTTTTATTACACAGAACATATATGAAAGAGGACACCAGTGTACTGTACATGAGCATGAGTCGTGTAGGCCAGCTATTGATAATGCAGGATTTAGCACCAAAAAAGAACGTCAGGATTTAATGTGACAATAATACATGCTGAAAATTTATGCTCCCATAAAAATTTAATTAACATAAACCATGAGTGCTAGAAATTGACAGAAATATATACAGTATCGTGATCGTCAACTGATACTCGTAATAAATTTCAGATCTTAAGATTACAATAGCACATCAATTTTATATTTTTTTCATTTACTTTCCTTTTTATCTTTCTGATCAACTATATTAATCTGCACAAAACTTGCTTTAGTATTCCATTCACAGCCATCCATTAAATTCATCCTATTCTTGGGTGCTATATAATATAAAGAAGGTCAAAAGAGACACGCAAGTAAAAATGAACTACATGTTATAATTGAGTAGCCCAATTATAATTGAGACATGTGTAAATGTGCATATATATAATCAAAGACGGTAGTAGTTAATTACAATGTTGAATTATGTGGAGCCCTGTTCGAAATCTTTCTTCCGAGACCCAAAAACTTGGCTGTTATTTATTTCATTAGTTTTTTTAAATAAATTTTTTAAAAATATCAATATTAGAAGGATAATGATTTTGAGTCCACAAGAAATTATCATATGGCTAGGAATTATTTGCTGCATATTTTTTGCTATATATGTATTAAGTATGATAATCTTTAAACTAATTATATAAGTTTGATGTATGATTGATTGAAAATTGTCATCCAAATGATATAATGAATATTATAAAAAGTTTAAAGCTTGAAAGATGCGAAGTTCTTACGAATGTTTTAAAAATGAAGTATCATTTAATTAAGTTTGTGTATATCTTGAATGTCTCATGGCATACGAGAAATCATGGTAAGATGAAAGTGTAACTGACACCTTTAAAGATACTAAATTTAGTATAAATGAACACATAATATGTTATAAAAGTGAATTAGCACTAAAAAATTTTATCTTATATAAATATATATATATATATATATATATATACTTAATTACATATTAATATAAATGATATATGGGCTATAAATCCTTTTCTAACTTTTCACTGTAAGTACTGAAAACAAATTTGTATATATGTTATATGTCACTAAGAAATGCAAAGCATAGGGGCAGTACAATAACACCAAAGTAGACACTATATATGGCTATGGGTTAACATTCCACTTGCCTATGCTTTTTTTATCATGAAAATTCACTGAGAGTTATTTTTTCCTAAATTCCTTTTTCAACTTTACATACTATGAGAGAACATAATAATAAATCAAAAAGGATTGTTTGTTAAGAAACTAACCCCGTATATCAATTGAGATTAGTAAGCACCATCAATACCAATGTGAATAAAATATAAGACAAAGCTAGTGATCCACCTAGCTAAATTTTAAGTGTCCAATGATTTAGTATAGTGGTATAATGTTATACTATAATATAATGATTTGGTGTAGTAATACAGTGGTACACTAACCTGTGCAATTCTTCACACATATACCTAGCTTAATTCTTGACAATTAAGTAGTCCAACACCAATTCCCCAAGTAAAATGAATAACCTAATAAATCATTATTAATTAATAACAAGAAGCTATTAATAATGAAGAAAAATTATAGTGCAATAATACACATGTTCAAAATATATTAACATAGTGAAAATTGAATCTTAAAAACAAAGAAGTGAGAATATGTAATGCATAAATTACTCAATATAATTCTTCAAATGGATGAATTGTTTAGTCATCCTCTTCCTCATCGTTCTCCACATCTTCATCCTCATCCTCCGCCTCCACATCTTCTTCTTCTTCTTATTATTCATCATCATCATCATCAACATTATAGTCTTCATCTTCTTTTTCCTCTTCCTCCTCGTCCTCGTCCTCGTCCTCCTCATCATCATGTTCATTATCTTCTTCTTCTTCCTTCTCCTCGTTATCATAATCATGATGTTCATCTTCTTCTTCTTCTTACACTTGCTCCTCCCCCTCTCTCCTCCCTTCACTTTGTGGTTTAGTATCATCATTTACAACAACCATTGGCATTTGTGGGATTGATTCTTCTTGGTAAGGATCATCTATTTCATGATTTATACTTTTTGAAGTCTAACTCATGCTTTATGCCTTGGTTTTAATGACAAATAACCATCCTTGCTGCCCGTGAAGATATTATGTATAGTAAACTTACTCTGCTTGTTGTGAAAAAAAATGAATAGATCATAGTTCTTATATCTCCTAAATTCTTTAACTTCAACAATTTCATAATTTTTATCTATCTTTATCCCTTGATTTAGAGTTTGATCAAACCAATCACCTTTAAATAAGATTAGTGTCTTGCTTGGCCATCCAATATATTGCAATTTAACAATGTTAGTTAAAACCCTATAGTAATCACTTTCCATTGTCTCATACTCCCCACCTCTAACACATACACCACTATTTGTTGAACCCATCCCAAAACTGAGCTTTTATGCTAAATTTGTATCCATTTATGAAATATGTATGCCATTTTCTAACTTTGTTTAAAGGCTCCCATGCCAAACTCTTCAACAAATCATCTTTAATGTCGTTATTTGCATTTGAAACCATATCACAAAAGAGATGCATTTAATGAGGTGAAAACATTAGCAAAGGAAATGAAAACATTAGTTAATGAGGTGGAAAGCTTACATACATATTCCTTAAACCATGCAGGAAATGTTAAGGATATTTGTTTGTCTACTTTTAAATCTTGTACATTAAGTTCCCGTAATATATCGGTATATATTCTACACATAGGTCATAGATGATGTATATGACTTTTTTTTCTATTTTTTGTCTGTGTGTGATTATACTTTTTTGATCTCTATATGTGGCCTATATATAGGGACCATATTTTATGACCAAAATATAAAGCATGTGAAATCAATCTATCGTATCAGTAATAATATCATATTTGAGAAAGAAAGAAAGAAAGAGAGAGAGAGAGGATCATAGGATAGATGTAACCTAAGTAAGGGATAATCTAAAATATGCAATAAATTCAACGTAATCTCAGTAAGTAAAGGTCTTCTTGCCCTACTAACTAAGCATGGCTTCTCAATTTCATAGGACAATTTCATTCAATTATTTTCTCTAATTAAGATAACCAGAGGATTTATATAAAAATGGATAACAGTGAAAAAAATGAATGAGGACAGAAAACTAGTTTGTGTGCGGATATTATTAAACTCAACACCTAGGTTTTGAAGAGTGCGTGCTGCAACACCTTCACCGTGACGAAGGAGACCCAAAAGCAAATGCTCAGATCCAATATAATTCTGCGCTGAATATTTTCAAGAAGTAAAGCTAAGATGTTAGCAAGCAAAGACGAAATATAGAAACTGAAAATACAATCTTTACCGACAAAATGACCACTCATAAGAATAGTTAATTTAAACTCTTGGAAGGAAAAGGGAAGGCAAAAACATATTTTTTGGGAGTTTAGAATTAATGAAGTAATTTTATAATTTCGTCTTAAAATTTGTAAATCTCTTCAATTTATATTTGATTTATTTTTATAATTTTTAATCAATAAAAATAGTCATATAGATTAGTTATTCTAATATTACCAGTCAACATCAAAATTCTAAAAATTGAATGAATCAATCCATAATATATATATATATATATATATATATATATATAGCTTGTGTAAATTAATTAATTCTTTCATCAAATGTCCCCTAATTGCTCTTCAAATTTAGCTAACTTATACAATTTTCCAAGAAATTAAGTTAATGTTGGATGATTCATAACTGTAAATTAGAGCAAGAGAATAGGTAATGTATTGTAAATTGTTTGATTTTGATTTATTTAATAATAAAAAAGGAATTCAAAGTTCCATAAAACTTTTTTTAAAAGATTGTGTTTCATTTACTTGAGCCTTGACAATTCATGTACACCTTAATTAACTAATAGAACCAATTAATAAAAATGAAATTGGAATAATAATCGTAAGACATTGAAAAGAACTAACTTGCAGTAAATTAAATATTTAAAAGAATTAACTCCGAATAGTATATTATAGAGAGAAGTGACGTCACGGTTTAGTAATATGAAGGCGTGCAATGTGACAAAATGGTCACAAGAGATGGATAGATAGGAAGAAAGGAAGTGGATGGGCTTACCTGAAAAGAAGAGAGACAAAGTGGGTCATGTGGAAGACAGGATGAGCGGATATGAAAGACACGTACACCAATGACTCACACGTGTCAAAATTATGGGGAGAAACAGTCATGATGATGGGAAGGAAGAATAAGATAGCATAAATTATCATACACCAATGATTCACACGTGTCTAATATGCTGCAAATTGTGTGTTTAGTTAAATAATGTATACTCAACCTTGAAAGTTAGTGTCAATTATGGAAAACCAGTTCTGTGTTATTGTATGTCCCAGGCAAATAATGCACCTTGGACAGAGGGAGAGAGACCATCAAATCAAAGTGAGAAAGAGAATAGGAAGATAAACTGAGGATTAGTTTAATTACATTCCTTTCTATCTCGGGCGCTATAAGCTTATTCCTTTCAATATAATCACAAACAAAAAGTTTCTTCTTCTTTTTTTCATGTAAGACTGAAAGGTTCATGCTTTAACACCCTGACTAGTGGAAAATTAGCATCAGAAAACCATCTTATGCATAAACTAGCAAGTGGACCGGAAGGGAAATTAAAAAAAAAAATTAAGTAGGAATGAATGGAAGAAAAATGGACTTATAGAATTTATAGATGGAGCCAACAGCAGTTAAAAAAAAAAAAAAGATGGAGCTAATAGGATAAAACAGAAGTAATTGCCATGCCTTGTGATGACAATTAGCAAGGCATGCCATATGAAATCAAATCATATTTGGGATCATAGCTTATTAATATATAGTAAAAACAATGGTTTCTTTTCTAAAACATATCCAGCAACCTATTCATTCAAAACGAAAACTGTTATGAATAGATAATTTCCATCACAGCCAGAGCCCAGTTTCTAAACCCAAAGTGGAGATCAAAACCACCAAGTACTTTCCATTTTATGCGAGACCCAATCACACTATTCATGCTAATTCTCGTTACTTTTTATGCTTCCTGCTGTTCAATTTTTCTTCTTAAGTCTCAAACAGAGGCCCAAAGAAATCAGAATATATAGATATCTACATTAAACTTTAATAGAGGTGAAAATAAGTGTCATTATCTGAATATAGTTGTCTTAAGAAAATCAATATCCCTTTTATGACCATGCTTGGTACGCAACAGAGATGCAGATGCCAACAATAAAGCAAAGTACAAAAAATAACAAATATAAGATAAGCAAGAACAGAGATGAATAACTAAGAACTGAGTAAAGGTTTTCTCTAAAAAATTGAATCCATGGCCAGTTAAACCTGAACATTCACCTCACTAAGTAAAATAACGACGTACGAGGTTGTTATATTGTGAATGGGAAGCACTTTACGATGCCCAAAAAGCTGGGAAGAGGAAGATGGTAATAAGCTTATGAGTACCCAAACAATGAAGATCAGGGAAGAACAAGAAGAATAACAAGAAGAAGAAAAATATTTCCTACACTGAGATCGGCACAGTGACTATCAAAAAAGGGGAGTCGTGAGAGAAATCAGAGACGAGCTTATCGCTGAACAGCCAGTTAACCTTCGAGAAGAGCTGCCTCCACCGATGCCAGCAAAGGGATGAACGCGAGCACATGACACTAAGTGAGTTAATCAAATGAAAAGCCTTAACAATTTTTTTCTGAGTTTTTGTTAAAACACTGAGTGAATCATGTGCTTCCTGAGAAACGATTTTCTAGTGAAAAGAAATGAGTTTTTGTTTTTAAGAGTTAGAGGTGCGCACAGCGTCAGCTACTTGGAGATTTATCCAGTATGATCTGAAGTTATAATGACTCCAAATTTAGTAGACATAAAGAATTTTAAAATATAAAAATAAATATTTTTAAAAATAAGATATATTAAAATTTTAAATTTTATTAGAAATAATTTAATTTTTTTGAATTATACTGTGAGATGTATAAAATAAATTATAAGATATAAAAAATTATTCTATTTTTTAATAATAAAATAAAATAAAATATTATTTTAAAAATATTTATTTTTATATTTTAAAATATTTTTATATCTATTAAATCTAAAGTCATTAAATCTGAATCTAATAACTCCAAATCATACTAAAATATCTCTAGTAGCTGAAGCTATTGGACACTATCCATACTCACACCTGTGAGTGCTAAATTCTGACACGTTAATATTGTCATGTTTAATACCTAACTTAAAAAACTTTCACAAATAGTAATGAACTAATTTCGTATCAAACTTTCTAATAATAATTACTTTATAAAAATGCTAGTTTGAGGCAGAATTAGATATCACACAAATTTGACACAGAACTAATAAGTTTCGAATTCCATCTCAGTGAGCCATAATGCTCTATTAACATTATTGTCTTTAAATTTGTCTTTATTTTGATCTCTATCTGAAATCACTAGTTTTCTGTGTCTATTTCAAATTCTTTTAATAGCGATTAGAGCAATGTCACACTTTGTAAAGTGTTATTTACCAACTAAATTTAAAGTAAGAACTTAAAGCTAATAATGGGATTCAAATGTCCCAAACATGGACCTCAGAGCTATATATTGATATATGGCATGTTAACCCTATAAGATAAAATTTGACTATTTTAACTAAGTGTTATGTATGTAACATCCTATTTATGATTACATATACTTGCTTATTAGATTAATTAGAGGAAATTAAAAAGAATTAAGAAAAAATAAATATATTGAAGCAAATTGTTGGATAGGGATAGCCTCAAAGTCATTTTTAGGAAATCAACAGGTCAAAGGCAAAATCATAATTTTACACCTTGAACAAACTTTGAAATTTTTTATAAGCAGATAAACAAATAAAGACCCGATAAGAAATATACAATAATTGAAGCATATTTCACATAGAATTTTATTATACATAATATAGAATTTTCCAAAGATAGTAGAATCCTGAAAAATATTTGGATAGGAAAAGACCGGCACTATTTTTTATAAAATCCTAAAACCTTGACAATTTGTACTATTCACAACCATACAATGTTAGTAAATACATTCAAGGAGTAGAGCCTAATCAAAGTAGGTTAGAAAGGAAAACAGATACAATAGGGGTACTAACTATTAGGGATAAAATGGTAAATTTACAAAAAATGGTAAAATGGTCATTTTATAAAATTACAAGGGTTAAAAAGGTAAATTCCTAACAACATGTAACACCGCCATAACCCATAGGATCCACATCAAAATTAACCTTGGATATTTTATAATTAAGTATAAGTTTAAGCCATCTATTTTTTATGATTTAAATCCTAACTGTACATTTACTAAATAGGCCTATATCATGTATGGGCTTCATGTATAGTAATTTTTTGATCCAATAATGCCTTATGGGCACTAAGGAAAAAAAAAAAAAGTGTGCATGTGTGCCTTCAAGAATGTTAAACTTGTGTCCCTTACCTTAGAGGCATCCTAACCATCAATCCAGAGTATCATTATTGTCTTTGTTTGGTTTGGAATTAGATTTAATTTTAGGCGTGTTTATTTTCTGCTAAGATATTAAAAGCTTTTTTTGCTACATGGGCTTTTAATTTTAGACCAATCTTATTCTATATTTTATGGAAAAAATTTAATTGTTTATTTTCTAGAAACATGATTTCAATTTCAAAGCTTGTACCATTGGGATATTCCTTTGAATTTTCGAATAATTTGTTAAAATTATTTTATAAATATGATCTTATTAGGAATGACACAATTAATTATGGTCTTTTCTAAATGCAATTACAAGACAACATATCACTTGACTTATTTAGTGTTTTTAGTAGCATAAGTATTAAACGATGTGTTACTAATGAAGGCCTATCTATATTGTGGCATTGTCGACTAGGTTATATCTTAATAGAGAGAGTCAAAAGGTTGGTAAATGATGGAATATTAAATGCTCTAAACTTCACTAATTTTGAGACTTGTGTAGATTGCATTAAGGGTAAGCAGACTAATAAGACCAATAAAGGTGTCAATAGGAGTTCTGCCTTATTAGAAATCATACATATTGAAATATGTAGTCTAGGTATGGACTTAAGTAATTCGAAGTACTTTATTACCTTTATGATGATTACTCATTATACATGTATCTCTATCTGCTTAATAACAAATATGAGGCATTGGATGCCTTTGAAGTCTTGAAAGCAGAAGCAGAGAAACAATGTGATAAACAAATAAAGATAGTAATAAAAAATGGGGTTGGTGAGTACTATACACTAAAGATGGACAAGTATTAGGTCCATTTGCAAGGTTTCTTCAAGAGTATGGGATTGTTGCCGAATATGCTATGCATGGTTCTCTAGACCAGAATGGTATGGTTAAAAGAAGAAATCGAATATTATTGGACATGGTTCAGAGTATGTTTAGTAGCTTTAAACTTCTTAAATCCCTGTGGACTGAAGCCCTTAAGACAACTATGTATATTCTTAATCGAGTTCTAACCAAGGCTGTGCATTTGAGGATGTCCATCTAAAGTAAAGGTTTACAATCCATAAGAGAAGAAGTTAAAACCTAGGACCATTAGTAGTTACTTTATTAGGTACATCAAAAAGTCTAAGCGATATAAGTTTTATTGTACATCTCATAGCACTAAGACTGTGGAATCATGAAATGCTAAATTTCTTGAAAATGACTTAATTAGTGAGAGTGATCAGACTTAGGACTTAAATTCTGAGAATGATCATTTGGGTATTTAAGCTTCCATATCAAGTGATAGATTGGTTATTGTTCATAACCTTCATGTACAAACGAGTATTGAAGAACCACAAATAGTTGACCAGGACTAAGTTAATTTGGTTGTTGAACAACCACCAGAGCCTATTAAGCTACCAGTTGAGGAAAATACTCTCTAAGCGAATATTGACTCAACATTAAGAAAATCAACTAGGATTAGAAGGTCAACAATTTCTAGTGATTATGCAGTATGCCAACAAGAGTCTAACTACAATATAAGAGCAAAAAATGATCTTGAGACGTTTTTACAAGCCATTAGTTGTAGAGAATCTAAATTATGGCTTAATGCTATGAAGGAAGAGATGGATTGTCTGATGGAGTTTGGGATCTTGTTGAGTTGCCTAGTGGTTCATTGGGTGTAAATAGGTCTTTAAGACAAAAAAATGACTCATTAGGCAACATTGAAAGATATTACGCTAGATTTGTGGCCAAGGGATTTACTTAGAAGGGAGGAATTAATTGCACGAAGACTTTTTCTCCTGTATCCAAGAAAGATTTCCTCCGTATAATAATGACATTAGTTGCCTATTTTGATTTAGAATTACATCAAAATGTGTTGAGCACCTAAGAGGGGGTGAATTGGGTGTTATACAATTTTTACTGAAAACTCTCTTTTAAATGGCTGGCTATGTTGCCTTAATATATATTGTGAACCTATGAGTTCTTTAGCAAGGCATTAAATCCCATTAATCTTGCAATTTATGGCAGGTCATACAGCCTAAATGAATATAGGAAAAATGGTGTTATTACACTTCTTGGGCCACAACTTAAATTCTGAGACCAATGGTTGGTTGTGTCACCTAAAAGGTCTCAAGAAATCAAGAGAGGACAAGAATGGATCCTTGCTGGGAATATCTTGAATTAAATTGATACCAAAGGGATTCCTAACTGTTATAAGAACATCAGTACTCTGAAGATTACAAAAGAAATCTTTATAGTTTTCTCTCAAACTAATCCAGTTTTGACTATATGATGGCTTGGGTAACATATTAAGATAAAGATTATATTGTTTGACTTTGTTTAGGTACTCGCTAAAGGACGCCTCAGCTAAAAGAGGAGTCGCACCTACCAGTCAAATGTCATATGTTGGGGTTCATGAGACTTGATCGCCTAGGTATGACAATCATATATTGGACATCGTGAGACTTGAACAACCCATATATGACTTCCCAATGCCTAATGGTTAAGGACATTGTCTACCTTTGTTTGCCATATGTTTACTAATGCATATTTGTATGTTATGATATCTGACCTCCATAAATATTTCATAAAAATTATAATTTATAGTCATAATTTATTCCATGGATATTTCGAGTATCATATATGTTTTTTCATGTCACTAAGAAACTATTCTTATCATTTTATTAATGATGTTT
The DNA here is from genome assembly GCA_037074485.1 of Delonix regia. Lineage (NCBI taxonomy): Eukaryota > Viridiplantae > Streptophyta > Magnoliopsida > Fabales > Fabaceae > Delonix > Delonix regia. The sequence goes on from CM073459.1 coordinate 15,209,164, forward strand.
TTAGATGGTGAATAACCAAATTTCTCTTGAAGTTCGTATAAAATGGGTATTTATCCCATCAATTAGGAAGCGCTTGTTATTAAGATCATCGTTGTAAAATGTGATATGATCTTACGCGCCATACCACTTCTATTCATGTCACAAGAAGGAATAAATTTTACTAATTTTTCAAGTCTTGAGTCAATCCTTAAAATTAGGCCTAATTTCGATAAGTTTAATATCCATTCTCCCAGTTTTGTTGAATTATTTATACATATATATAAACAAATGGATGTATAAACTTTTGTTATATGTAATTATACTATTATATTTTAGACGTTCTAATGTATTTTTCATAATTCTTGCTTTATAATATTTTTAATTGAAATTTATAATGAATTTTACAATATGAATGTACAGAAATCACTAAAAATTGTTGCATATGAAGTGATGACCAACGATAACATCCTTAATGCCTACCTATGCCCCCTTTTTCCACTAGCTACTCCATTATAGAGACTAAATAATTAACTCTACATATATATATATATATATATATATATATTGTCTTTATTGAAGAAAAAAGAAACAAAGTCATGGTGAGTTCCGTTTAAAAATATGTAACATCAAATTCTATTTGCTAGATATGTCTATCTCTTTCAAACATAACAAAAAGAACATGATTCAAATTCAATAGAAGAGTAAAATGCTATTTTGGTTTCTCAATTATCAATAAATTTTTAATTGGTCATTGACTTATCATGCTAGTCTTAATTTGGTCTTGTACTTATTAGTACATTTTTAATTTAAACCCTTACAAATATAAAAATTAACACATTAGTTCCTTATTAATCATGTGAAGATTAACTATTGTTCGTTTGCCAAATCTGCTCTAAGGGATGACGTTTTGATAGAATATGATGCCAGGGAGAGGACTTGAAACGGAAGAAAATTATGACGAGTTTTTGAAAGAATTTAAATTTTAGGGACCAACTTACAGATAGTGGAAAATTATAGGGATTAATTCTTGAATTTTCCTTTATTAAATATTATATTAGGGTTCGGTGAAAGAAGTAGATAGAAGTCCTCCATCCTACGGCTTTGCAATTTCACTCACTGGACCCCAAAAGGCATAATTTGAATTTTCAACCGTTTCTAAAAGCAGAGTTGTGGGTCGTCGAATTATAGTTTTTTAGGTTTGAACTATTGGATCAAAACTTTTAGATTGTGCGTAGTCAAATTTTAAGATTTTTAAGCACGATGATATTTAATTTTAATTTAAATCATTAAATTATATATATATATATATATTTAATATTAATTGTTAAATTTATATATTTTCTAATAAATGTAGAGAATACGAGTTAAGGCTTGTGTGGTCCTTACACTGGAACATCAAGTTCAGATTGAGCCTTCCTTTAAAACTAAATGGGATCGAAGGCTTACGGCCATTGATCACACTATAAAATTATTTAAACAAAAAAATGTGCTAGAAAACCGTACATCATCCATACCGTATGGTATCCGCACTCCCTTTAAAACATGTCACTTCACTGTACATTTATCTTCACTAAATTCCGTGGCCGAAGGTCTATTTTGTTTTATAAATACAGATTTTTACTCTCCGTCGTAATTTGTACTACGCAATGCACAGATCAATCGGTTATTGTTAAAGTAAATGCAGTACGTTAAAAATTGAGTAATTGGTTGTGCAGTGAAAATTTTTATACTTCGATCTTAAGGTATGATCTAGCGATCTATATTGTAGCAAATGCGTAGTCATAAATTATATTTAAAAAGTACAGTTCGCACCTTTAAATACACATATTCAAATTTCTCAATTTATTTGCTTCCTCTAACTAATAATATATACTCATCCGGTCTAATTTCTATTTTAATAGATAGATGCATCACTAAGTTTCATCTTTAAGTTGTCTATTTCAATTAATTAGAAATATTTTTTGTTTTGTCAATAATTTTAAATAATGTTTTTGAATTTTGTTTAAGAATCACAAAAGACAAATCCTGAAGTACATTTTATTGTTATGATCCTATGGATGCACCAACTCATAAAAATTATATACAAATATTCTTTTCATTAATCTTGTTTCTCAAATCGAATTTTATAATATTACTACCAAATGTTTTTATACTTTCTAAACAATAATTTCTTTATAATACCTATACTCGAGTGAGTAGCTTTTTAAAGAGTCCAAACAGCACCTAATATGTTATTAGACTACTCAAGTCTGTGATAAAACGGGTATCTGACTATACTCTTTCCAATTCAACTGTAATATAATACTATTATAATTTGTAAAATACAGCACAATAAGATATAATTTTGTTTGGTTTCTCTTAAATATATATATATATATATATATATATATATATATATATTTTGCCTTGGTTGGAGAAAAAAGAAACATAATGTATAGTGATGAGTTCCATTTAAGATTTTGAATGGAAAATTAATAAAATTTGAAAAGAGTTATTGTTTTAAAAAATTTATTATAAACAAAATAAAAAATTATAAGAAATGATAAATAATATAAATATAATGCCTAGTTGGGTTTAGTGACTTGGTTTCGGTGAAAAATGTAACTTTTTTAATTTTGGAACAGACCCTTCCACCCCGAACAAAAAGGGAAAAATCAACTATTCTGTTCCTCTCTTTCATTTACGGGCTAAGCACAAATATTTTTTTGGGAAAAATTATAATTTTAGTAGTTATAGTTTTACTTAATTTTTAATTTCATCTTTATTATTTAAATATTTATAATTTAATACTTAGAATTTAAATAATTTTTAACTTAATTCCTGCCATTTAACCAATAATTTTTCACGTATGTGACTTGATTTTATTTCATTACTATTTTTATCTATTTTATTCATATATATATTATACATATTCGAAGCGGTCAAAATAATATATAATTAATTACATTAGTAAAATTTAACATAATTTTATTAAGGACTCAATTACAAATTTTTTACTTATAGGGGTCAAATGAAAAATTAAATAAAACTATAAGATCTAAAAGTATTTTTTCTCACTTGCGGCCGATGATTCTCATTAAAAAATATATTCCATTAGTCCTTAGAACCTGCAATAAAGTAATAGCGCAATTCTGAGCATGTAGTAGAACTGAGTAGAATGGAATGTAAACTGCTTTTTCTTTTTCTTTTTGCCAACAATTAATAGTCATTTATTTGTATATTAGTTGACACAAAAATACACTTTACCTCAACTATTTGGTTTTGGTTCTTAAATCTTATATCTTACGCGATTCAATTTTTGAAAATTTTTTATTCTGCATAGTGAAAAATAGGATAAAAACACCTGCTTTCAAAATTAATAAATGACAAATAAAAAATATTCATATATTGAATCGTGATAAGATAACATTTAAATAATCAATAATTAAAAAATGAACCTTTGAGGGATTTTCCTCTTTTAATTATGGAAGGGTTCTTGTGTATTTTGATGCAAAATATTCACATATATTTATATATAAAACTTCCTCTTCGTAAAATTTACATGTTTGCATACTTTCACTTTGCTTGCACCAAACTAATTTGGATCCTCTTAATTTTTTTTTATTAATTTTTGTCATTTTAGAAATAGATAAATATATCTACCTATTAAAAGATGTATAATTTACTTGAACAATAAATCTTATCGACAGTAAAAACATACAACATTAATAGGATGAAAGTCAACCTTACCTTTCATTTCTCAGACAATATACGCAATCCAACTACTAATTAAAAACGACACAATGGAGCAAATTCTGTTTGAGGAAGAATCCATCCAAGAATAACAATCTAGCTATGGCAACCACCAAAAAAGAAGAAACAAAATAAAGCAAATAAGAGAATCCAAGGAATAAGAAACAAACATGATTCACTTTCCTATATTGTGCCTCTGAACTTCTTCCATTTCATCGCCAAATTCGACAGTGTCTTAGTGGACGACCCACCTTCCATTATAGCACCAGCAGCAGCATCTTTCAAGTTCTTCATTCTTCTACGAGCTTCTTTACCAGCTTCATCCTCCATCACACTCTTTAAAATCTTCGCAATCTCCTCCTTTTTCGCTATGCCATTCTCATCAACTTGTGGCCTTACTGCCACCTTCAAGCCATCAACTAACAAAGCAGCATTCGTTCTCTGTTCAGCAAATAATGGCAAGGCTATCAGTGGCACGCCATTGACGACACTCTCAAGGATTGAATTCCAACCACAATGAGTTAAAAACCCACCAGTGGCATTATGACGAAGCACTTCAACTTGTGGAGCCCAAGAACTCATAACCATACCTCTCTCTCTTGTTCTCTCGAGAAACCCTTGTGGTAAGAAATTCTCGGGGTGCTCATTCTCAGCCATAGCGAGGTAAGAAGCAGAGGGTTTGTCATTTGGAGCCTTCACGTTGACCCATAAAAATCTGACGTTACTCAGCTCCAATCCTAAAGCTAGCTCATTGATTTGGTCCCCGGAGAGGGATCCACCACTTCCAAAGGAAACGTACAGAACAGAGTTGTGTGGCTGGTGATCCAACCATCTCAAACACTTCGACTCACTTACTTGTTTACATGATCCGGTTTGTGTAATGGGTCCAACTGGATATACCCTAGAAGCTTCTTCATCCTGCAAGGGGCCAAATTTAGCTTGTTATTCCAAAATACTAAAATAAGGACTATATTTACGCGTGTGCGCGCGTGCGTTCCAAAAACCAACAATTAGCTAAATAAAAATTAAAAGCACATATATTTTCTTTGAACCGAAAAGTATATTTCTTTATATGTATAATGTATTTGACTCTTTAATAAATCAAAATTATCATTTCCTATGCTAAGGACCTGTCATACTAACTTTAGAGTAACTCATTTTTACTCTCTTTTTTCATTTTTCTTCACCCAGAAAGAATATTTATCATTTACGGCATCCGGGTTGGTTCTTAACTTGTCCTTAAAATCTCAGGCATGCTAATAGTAATTTTAGGGTAACCCATTCTTACTTTCTTTTTTTGTCACCCAAAAAGAATCATCAATTCATTTGGCCCTTTTCGCTATACCTTAGTATAAGCTATGATTAACAAATACAAATATTAAATAACAAAGCCTAACATTATTCTTTGCAGTTTGCATTAACATCATCTTTCAATGTTATGAAATTCAAACCAGTGTTATAACTGTATCAAAGTGCAGCTAAAGTACAGCAAAAGATGTGTTGTTGACATGATAAGTCTCAATTTTATACTATCGAAACTATTCAACACCTTTGTTTAAAAATCAAGGTATATGAATTCAAGTTACACTCACCTCGAAAGATCCTTCATCTTGTAAGGCTCTTATGGCGTCTCCTTCCATCTCGACGAAGCTATTGACAAAAAACCCATCAGCAAAACGGTACCGTTTGCAGCGTTGGAGAAACTGCTTGTACGCTAGAGTGGATCGATCCTGAAGATTATCTGGGAGATCTATGCCACGAAGGGGCACACAACCCGGAATCTGTATGGGTCCTGGGAGGTCTCGGAACTCACAATTCGAAACGACGCTGTCGTCCAGCTCCGACGAGCGAAGGCAGAGCGAGAGTAACAAAGCGGAGGACGGGAAGTATATATACGACAAGACGTTCAGCTCCTTGGCCAGCTCGAGCGCTTCATTTGCAAAGGGATCAACGACCAAAGCGACGAGATTTGTGGAGTTGGCGAGGGAGCTCAAGGCTTCACGCACGAAGGGGATGGAGCGAGAAAGGGCGAGCTGAAGCTGGACTTGAAGCGGTGTCGTTTCGGGAAGGTCGGGGAAGTTCACAGGGGGGAGGAAGACGTGGTGTATGGCGGGAGGGAGAGCTCGGAGGAAGGGTATCGAGGCGGAGGGCGGAGATCCGATGGTGGGGATGATGCAGGTGACGTGGAAGTCTGGATGGAGATGAAGGAGCCGCTTCGCAAACTCGAGAATCGAGGCTTGGTGGCTAAACGCAGGGATCGAGACGAGAGCAACGTGCGTTTCGGTTCCCATGGGAGTGCAAGCTGGCTAGGGAGTCGTGGCATCAACAGTCTGATTCAAGTGTTATATAAGATTATCTGTTTTACATTATAAGTTATGAGATTAAAATAATTTATAATAATTATAATATTATTATAAATCTAGCCATTCACAGTGTACAATAAATAATATTATGCAAGTACATGATCCAAACTTGTGGACCGCACACATAAAGGCATGAAAATTTCGGCGAAACTGATCCTTCAGTCTGCAAAAGACAATTATGGCTATCTGATTTTCTTTCTTTTTTAATTTAAAAATAAGTTTGATTTAAGCTAGTATTATATTAATTATTATTTTTTATATTAATATTAATTTTATTATCTATAAAATAATAATATTTATTCATTACTCATGCATTGCATAATTAAAAATATAACAAAAAATATAATCACTTAACAAAATTAATTTAATAAATAATTTAAAAGAGCAATTTTGAAAAAAATTTTTATTTGATGAAACATTAGAATTCATAAATATCAATTTCTTTAAAAAAAATATTTATAGAGAATTATTAATTTTATACTATTTTTAGAGTCTAGTTAAAATTAATATATTAATATTTAAACTTAACTATATTTTACTTAGTTATTATAAAACTATTACTTACAAAAATTGTATAAAACGTATATATAAATTAAATATAAAGTCATATATATATAATACATATATAAATTTAATGGGCTCAAATTAAAATATCAAAAAATAATTAAAAAATGACCCAATTTCAAATATATGGGATACTTTACCAGATTTATAAATATAAAAATGTGCACATAAAATTATAATTTAATTATATATATATATCTTTGAAATCAACAAAAAAGTTAAAAAAAGTAAGTGCACACTTCCCTTGCAGATCAACAACCCGGAAGATATGCATTGAAAGTTCTTACTTATCCCTGAGTGGACCCATACATAGGAAGGCATGAAGAGCTGGTCCCTCTTATGGCCATCACATGTTTGGCTATTCTACTCAGACACTACACTACAAATTAATTATAGCCAATGTCCCTTGGCTCCAAACAATTGACCCGAAATACAATATGGTTCATCTTTTAGGAGAACTATTGAACTATTTATAACATTAATTATTATATTTGAAAAAAAAATATTATTTTAATGTCTTACTTTATTATTCTGTTTCAATTTAATTATTCACATTTGTCTTATCTCAATACAAAAGGTTGAGTTAAAGTATTATTTACTCACAATGAGAATAATTTTTTTAAAGTTTAAAAACATAGAAGATCATTTTAAAATAAGACAAATATAAACAAAAAAACTAAGTTAAAACAAGGTTAAAATTTAAAGACTTAGATAGTTTTTTTTTTTTCTCTACCCGCGAACGGTAGCTTCATGCTTCATATGTTCAGTATTTTTTTTGGTCAGATATACGTTCAATATTTTTAACAACAAATTACCCATTATCAGTGGGGATAATAAATGACTCATTTCTTTTTCTATTGTCCAAAAGCGAAAAAACGAAAACACATTGGTAAAGATTTGAGATCTGATCAGTATGTATTAATACAGATACAATACTTTTTTTCAGCCAACGCTATGGTTTCTGATTCTATTCATTTTAAAATTTAAATTTATTGTATTTAAAAATTTTAAAGTATTAGATTTTTATTTAATAATTTAAATTTTATAAAATTTATATACATTTAAATTTTTAAATTTATCAAATCTAAATATGCTTCACTTGTTACGTGGGACGCGACTAACCCAGTACTATTTACAAGAAAAATTTATATTGGAATCGTGTGGATACTACTTATGCAATTTTTTTTTCAAAAAAAAAAATATACTGTATGGGTCAGTTATTTTCGTCACAAGAAATATTGGTGATAATTAATTTGTACGTAATATAAGAGTAAAAGCTTCTTATATTTTCATTGGAATCCGAATTATTTTTTATTATTGGAGAACTTAAGATAATAAAAAAATAATATTTTTATTAATATACTGTTTGAGTTTTAGGATTGTTTCACTGTGACATTTACGAATAACGGGAAAAACGTGACTACGTGAGTGGACCCCATACGTGGCATGCAGGCGTGAAGAGCTCATCCCTCGTGCGACCATCCCACGGTCATACCTATCAAAAAGCTTCGGAGTGGGGAGTGGATCCCTCCTAATCTCTCTCTCTCAGTGAATATTTGTTTATATTATATCTAAATTCAATAGTTTGAAATTAAAAAAATAAAATTAAAATAAATAGCTTAATAACAAGATATATTAATAGCTCACATCTCTTGGATAGAGATAAACAATTTAGTTTTATAAAATTATAAAGTGACCTTGAGGTATTGTTGTCTAAGAAGAAGCGTTTGTTTCTTTGGCCTTACCTTGATTATGTGATTATTAAACTGTTAGATCTTCATCTAGGAATGTAAGCCCTTGTATTTATGTTATAACTTTTAGATTTGTATATTGGCTGAAAACCCAAAATTATAGACTATTAGTCCTAAGGGATCTATTACAGATTTGTTATTGGTTTAACAATGCCATGTATAGGGATCTTACCCCTTACATGGCATTAAAGCCTAAACTTGGAAAAATACTTATAAAATTAGATGAGATAAAGAGTAAGAGAAATACTTTTCATCTAGGGATTCAGAAACCTCTACATCCACCTCTACCATTCCTTGTTCTCCTTCTATTCATGATGTTTGCCTCCGAGCCAATACCCAAAAAATAGATAACCTCATTAAAATTTCCTATAAAGACCTTCCACTCACACAACGCCTTGAGGATACCTATCTTTCCCTTATGAACCTTACCAACTTTATACCCAAAATTGCTCCCATACCCGTTTTATAAAACACCTTATCTCCAAACCTAAGATCCCGATTAAAGAGCATGTATACTCTTCTAACCTCAACCATGCTGAACTTCCTTCCTGCACCATAAAACAGTATGTGAAACTTGAAATTCCCCAGCAGTTTGTCAACCACTGAATTGATTAAGGATACGCTCATCTTCATGTCAGAGCCATTTGGCTTTGTATCACATATTATGGTCGTAAAGGTCTCCCAGTCACTATAAGACTGGCCATCCTTGACACCACCTACTTTACATACCAACAAGCCCTCATCGGCACAGTTCTCACCACATTAAATGTAGGTATGATCATTTTGACCATTTGCTTAGACTTGAACTTAAAACTTTCAGATTCGACTTTAAAAGACAGGTTACAAGTTCAGATCTAGATCACTGGTGTTGAGCAAGTTCCTGAAGCCATCATGGCCACGATCCATCACTTGATGACCTTCTGAGTCCAGAACCATGCCATGAAGCTTCACTTCCTAAATCATATAGAGGATGCTATTATGATTGTTGCTTAAAGACAAGATGTGCCTACAATTATATACATCCTCAAATAGATCTATCAAGAAAACCTCCTCCAGCTCATGCCAACTAATTGGGTAACCAATTATGAATAAGACATGTTCATAGTAGACCTCTTGCCACTACCGAGCCCCTAAAACTTATCCGTATTCCTAACGGACAAGTTAAGCTGGCCTACAAAAAGCCTGAAGAATCCTTCGCTTAAGCACGTCGAGTTCCACCCTTCCTACAATAGATCATGACGATCGCTCCAGTACTAATTCATGAGATCAAGAAGCAAACCATTCTAGTCCATCACTTTCAGACAAACGACAACCTCGTTTATGTCTCTCACATTCATGACCATTTCATCTGGGACATAGCTCCTAAAATGTGCAAGCCAAGATGCTTTTGCCATAATCCATCCTACTTTTTTGATGATGACAGTAGTGAAATTGCTCTCTCCTCAAATGATAGTGATTTTAAGGAACTTTCTCGCGCTTATGTCTGCAATACTCTTACTAAATATAAAAGATGGATGAAAAGGCATGCCAGAAAAGGCAACAATTGTTTGATGAAGAAGAAATGAGAAAGAAGAAAACCTGCCGACCATTTCACCCTTTCAAGCCTTATCAAAAGGATTGAGATCCATACTGGAAACTATGGTCTGTTCCAAACCATGCAACAGCTCCCTTTCGAGAAGAAATTCTCATTGAGCTTATGAAAGAAACAGGTTGTTACAGAAAACCACAGGAGACTATCACAAATGTGTCTTCGTACTTTGTTGAATCACCTCCATCTTTCAGAAATCTACACCCATGGGATCTTCTCTAGTAAACTTCATCCCTTACAAGATGGTTTTTTCACAAGAACCATTTTATGATGATCTCTTTCTTCCTCTGGATTGCCACATAGATGAATACCACATTGTTTCTCAACCTTATGTTACTTCCACCAAAGTTTTTGTCTTTGGAAATCCTAAGTCAATTCACTATTCTAAAGAAGTCTTAAATTGGCATATCAAGAATGCTTCTGCTCAGAATTAGGTCCTCAGAACCATTGATTCAAGGTTGACTCATATGACCCAATCATACCAGCAGACGCATCGAAGAGTTGATCACCTCTCTCAGCAAGTTAAACAACTTCATCTGGAAACTCTGCAGAAAATCTAGACCTTAGACTATGAACTCCATAGTTTTATCACCCACAACTACTTTGGTCCTGAATTCACCAAAAAAGAAATTGAGATCCGTTACCTCAAAGATCAACTTGCCCAAATTGAAGCAGACATGAGACCCAAGCCACCACCACCATCTAAGCCACCTATTATACCACCAACTGCCACAGTTACTCCCTCAATCTATGACTTCTTTGTTTCACAACTTGTTTACTAAACCCAATACATCTCGTCTCATTCATACTCATCATACTCTTCTGAGGCCGACTATGCCAACCATTTCAAAATAACTCACCAAATATTTTAAAAAACAATTCCTAAACCACAACCCAGATCTCCTCAACCACCACAAAGACTTCCTCATTTCCCAAAGAAATATACCGCTTCTCCATCATATACTAAACCAGTCACCTCTCAAGGAGTTTCTTTCAAAGAACCTCATCCACAACTAGAATTACCTTCTCCTCCTTATAATTATAACCAAAGACTCAAAGGTCCATTATTCCCTTATGACCTTTTTTCAGTGGCTATGGTTGAACCCTATAACTACGTTTAGTTTGATCATTCCTGTTCCGATTCCTGTTTGAAAAATGATTCAGACTCCCATGTCTCTATCAAGGACTCAAAAGACTCTAAGCACTTCGCTGATATTTTAGCTCTATATATGGTTGAACCAACTGACCATCATTATGATTATGAAGAAGAAGCAAAGCAGTCCTATATTGTCAATGATAGTGATAATGAAGAAGCCCTAACAACAAAAGTTGCACCTCATAACCTAACTCCTTTTAAGCGTTCTAATGGACCTTGGTTTACCTTTGATGATTCCAACCTTACTAGAGGCGAGATAAACTCCATGAGTTAGGAGCATGGATTGATTTGCATATGTCTAGAGCCGGTGCAACATTAGCTGATATTTTCTATGAATTTGTTTCAAGATTCATTGGAACCCTCTGAGAATGGTTCCAATCTCTCGGAGAATACTGTTAGTTACAAATCTTACAGTTAGATAGTCTGGCATCTCTCTTAGGTGCTATCTATAAAGAATTTATTAGTGATTTTCAGTTGATTGACAAGTAAAAACACCAAGAATATTTTGAGATGAAATGTTGCTTTCTCAAGAAGCATGATCTTAACCGGCACATGAAAAGAATGACAGAACGGTACTATCTTCTCAATGGCTTCAATGACATTACTCTCAGGCATGTTTTCATAGCCTCTCTGCTAGAAGAATTGCAATTTGAATTAAACAAAGCACTCCAAGCCCTTCATAAGCCTTTGGCTGATATCTCTCTTGGTGAAATTTATCAGTTAGGTCTGAAAACCCTTGACAAACTCTGTGAACAATAGAAAGTGCTACATTTAGTTCTCTCTGGAAAACTCAAATTCCAAAAGATTTGTCTGAAGCCCTATCTTAAGATCAAGTGCCAAGATAAACAGTCATATGATTGTAAACTAAAGAAGAAGTCTCAATTTGCTCGTACTCCCTTCCGACCCAGTACTTTCATAAGAAAGCATCGCCCTTTGCGATACTTTAGAAAGAGTCGTTAGAAGAAATCCTAAAAATGAAAATAAGATGTTTGCTACATTTGCAAAAAGAAAGGACACTTTGCGTGGCAATGTCTAAATAAACCTAATTAGGCTATAAGGATGATAAAGCAAATTGAAATGCCAGTTCCCCTTGAAGACAAGGATCTTGAAGACGTTCTCTCTGAATAAGTGAACCAGATGCTAACACTATCCTTGCTCTTCCAAATTTCGGCAGTCTAAATTCCAGATCTGACTCTGATGATCCATTTACCTATCACCATCTCATTTACAAAATTGATCATTAACATCCTCCCCAAGACCAAACCTCTAGTTCTTTCTCATATCTCCACCTGTCTATCCTCTCCGATAAATATGCCAAACCTCTTTCAGCCATCGTCCTCGTAGACACAGGCTCTTAGGTTACTGTTATAAACCCTTCTCTACTTCCCAATGTAGCTTAGCAAAAGCATGCTTCCTATTTCAAGACAACCAATGATTTAGTCCTTAAAGTTTCCTTGATTACCCAACATAAAATTGGCATTAAGTTCTTTCCTGAGTACATTACTTGGACATATGTCTTTGTAAGCCACATTGTTAGCAAAGATGTTCTCCATAAGTCTCCTGGTTTATAGATCAAAGCTAAAGGAGTTTGCTACAAACATTGATTCAGTCCCTGTACTAATTTCCCAAAACTCTATTTGCTTCATGTTGTTCCACCTCCTTATGAGGACATTAATCAACAACTTCTGGAACACTACCCAGAATCCCATTTAGAGTTTAAACACCCACATTTGCTCTAGAAAAATAAAAAGTTTATCATAAAGGTTCCTTTCAAGAAGAATAAAGATATCAACCATACAAAAACTACCCATCCAAAAATGAATCTTGATAACTTAAAGCTTGCCAAAGAAAAACGTGAGTCGCTGGTCCAATAGATATTGATTGAGCCAACTAGATCAGAATGGGCATGTCAAACATTTTATGTCAATAAATGCTCAGAGCAGAATCGTGGCAAGAAGAGATTAGTCATTAATTATAAACCTGTAAATGTTTTCCTAGAAGATGAGAAGTTTCCCATTCCAAAGCCTACTACTTAGAGAACCCAAGTATAAGGAGTCCAATTGTTCTCAAAGTTTGACTTAAAAGCAGGAATTTGGCAACTTGGTATTCATCCCAGTGAAAGGCACAAGACAACATTCTACATTCCTGATGCCCAATACCAATGGACCGTTATGCCATTTAGTCTTAAAACAACCCCATCACTATTTCAGAAAGCCATGGATGAAATCTTCAAGCCAATCTGCAGTAATGCTTTCATCTACATAGATGACATTTTATTATTCTCAAAGATAGAAGCGGATCACCTTAAAATGTTAGAACAATTTATAGGCCTTGTGAAAGAAAATGGCCTCATGCTTTTAGCTCACAAAAACTAACTGGCTTAAGCCCGAATTGAATTTTTAGGCATGCTTTTTCAAAATGGATGGCACAAACCCGATCCACATCTTACAGAACAACTGGCCCAATTTCTAGATAAAGATCTCTTGCTAAAATAGATACAACAGTTCCTTAGAATTGTTAACTTTGTTCAAGATATTATTCTGAAGTGTTCTTATCATGTCAACCAACTATCCAAACTTATCCGCAAAGGTTCTCCCTATTCATGGGGATCAGAACAAACCGTAGCTATTAAACATCTCAAAGAAATCTCCAAAGAGCCACATCCTCTGAAGATTCCTAATCTAGACTCCTCTTTAATCTTACAGAGAGATGCCAGTAACTACCATTGAGGCGTTATTCTTATTAAACAACAAGGCAGAAAGAAATACTATTGTGGTCATGTTAGTTGTTCCTTCAGCCCTCTAGAAGCCCATTATCATACAATATATAAAGAAATCCTCATCGTGAAGAATGGCATCAAGATATTTGAGTTCCACCAAGCACATCGCCACTTTATCGTGGAAATGAACAATACTGCCTTCCCCAAGATTCTTGAGTTGAAGAACAAAATTATCCTTGTCCCCAGTTGGCATGATGGCAAACATGGTTATCTCAATATACGTTTGAAGTCAAGCACATTAAAGGAGTCACCAACTATCTCACAGACCTTCTCTCAAGACCTAAGCCTAACACCATTTCTCTCATCACACCTGTTACCTCTATCTCATTACTCCTCATGATTAACCCATACACCCTTCCTGTCAATAGACTTGCCACAACCAGAAAATCCTTTACTCCAGCCATTCAAATTCCCACTAGACCAACTGAAGTCATGGAACTAGCTAAGTCCTCCCTATTCTTCTACCTTCATTGATATCTTTAAGACATCCCACTTTCCTAATACTACCACATGTTCCACCCAGACACCCCTATTCTAACTTTCTTTCGTCTTAATACAGGTACTTTCAATGAAGATGCATTATGGTTTCTTTGATCACTCATAGTTCTTTACACTACAGCTATATAATTCAATCTCATGGAAATGTTCCAACATCTCAACAATGAGTATAATTATAAATCCCTTGTTTGGACCTTTCTTAAATGGTATTCCCCACTACCATGGTGGCATAAACAAATTGATGAGTCTATAAAACTTTGGAATCTTTGGAATAAACCTAATCTCTACTCAATAGTCTCATCTATTTATATCATTCACAAGCCATACTGGAAAAATCAAGCTGGACTACTTTATTCTTAGGACCATACATATGAATGGAACATATTCCCTCATTTTAACAAAGATCACAAAATAATATTAAAATAATTTAAAATGTTTCTTTGTGATTTAATAATTATCATGGATCACTATCAATTGAATGTACTACTATGGGTCTATACCCCGAAGAATTTATTCCCAGTGAACCAAAGTTCCCCTAGATAGACATCCAAGATCAAACAGAAGTCCCTGAGTGCTTTCTAGCTCCACTTATTCCATCTTATAACCTTGTTGTATCTTTAAACAAGCATTTATGGCTTGCTCCTCCATCCATCACAGATCAACCTTCCACATCCACACCGTCCACATTACCAAAAACTTATCAAAACATTAAATAAGCTGATGAAAGAGACTATTATGAAAATTTGTTCAACCGGCCCAAATTCCATGACCCTCAAGAACCATTTGATGACAGCTCACCATGTTTGAGTGATCAGAATCTCTCGGCAAATCACGAGCCAATTCTCACACGCAACAAGGATTGACGTTCTGTCCTATCATGTTTAAAGTTTGTTTGTCGTTTTGTCTTTGTGTGCTGGAAAGGTGTTGAGTCACCTCTGCTTTTATTTTCATGGATGTATTATTATGTCCTTTGCTTTTTCTTTTGTTAGATGTATTAATGAAGCTTATCACTTTAGGCTTGTCATTTTCCTTCTCGCTCTGCCTGTATAAAGAGCATTCCCCCTCTTTGTAATTCATTTAGAATCTTGTATTCTATTCCTCAGTTTGAATATTAAGTGTGTTTCTATGACATCCTTTTAAGTTCTCTCATTTCTCTAAAATCATCTCTATAATTTTATAAGTATTATTTCTTATTCAGGAGATCTGAGTATGCTTTGCGCTTGCCTCTGATAAGGATCCTGCATATCAGAAAGGGTTAGTCTTATAAATGACCCATGATGAGAGCTATGTGTGTAATATATGTACAATAGCTCACATCTCCTAGATGGAGACATGCAATTTAGTTTCATAGAATCATAAAGTGGCCTTGAGGTGTTATTGCCCAGGAAGAGGTTTTTGTTTCCTCGGCCTTACTTTGATTATGTGATTATTAAACTGTTAGATCTTCATTTAGGGATGTAAGCCCTTGCATTTATGTTATCAGCTAGAAGCCCAGAACTGTATACTACTGGTCCTAAGGGATCTATCACAGATCTATATTCTTGGTCTAACAATGCTACGTCCAGGGATCCTACCCCTCACAATTTAATATTTTACAATCTATTCCACATATTTTGAAATACAGTTCAATTTTTTCTTTAATAAAATATCATTTTGTATAAAAAGATCTCAAATATTAATATATCATATGTTAAGAATATTTAATTTTTTCTAAAAATTTTCATATTCAAAATTATTAGATCTAGATTCAATGTCATAAGTAATTTATTTAAGAGAGGGATCCCCTCTATCCTATGCCTTTGCAATCTTAGGCCTATTAGTTCCTGGACCACACAAAAGGGCTAGAATATCAAGTACAAAATGAATCTTTTTTTATATAAAAAATAAAAAAAATATTAACTAGTCGTGATATATTTAGGTGACAATTAATTTAATATATCAATTTTAATAAAATTATTTTAAAAAATAAAACAATTAAAAAAATATTATTGAACCTAATATATCACATCAATTGACACTTAAATATATTATTATCGATCAATACCTTTTCTTCTAAAACATGTCACTTCACTGTATGTTTCTCTACACTAATTTCCATGGCCCAATGTTTATTTTGTTTTCTATTTGCACATTTATGTTGATCATATGTGATTTTAAAAAATGATTTAACAATTACATTTAAGGATAAGCATAGGTCGAGTCGAGCCCAGTGTTTTTGCCAATGCGAGACTTGGCTCAATTTTATACCGAGTTATTTTTTTTTTTTTACCCTAAACTCAGCCCAACCCGGTTAAACCTGGTTATTGACCAGGGCAGGTCAAGTTTGCTTTTTTTTTTTTTTTAAATAATAATAAAATATGAATTATTTTGTAAAAATTATTTTTTACAAACAAGAAATAAAAAAATAAGATTTCAAAGGAAATAAAATGGAATTAAAAAAATTTAAGATTGGGAATTAAAAATATTAAAAAGTTGAAAAGAATTAGTATTTTAAAATTTATTTTAAATCAAATTTAAAATATATTATAAAAATTTTAAAAAAATTAAAATAAATATCGAGTCGGGTCTTATATCACCCCCGGGACCCCGCCCAACCCGGTGAAATTTACAAATTTTTTTATTTAGTTTGATCATAACTCGGCCCAATGTAACCGAACGAGGTTGGGTTTACTGGACTAATGTTCACCCCTAATTACATTGGAGCATATGTACAATCGAATAAAATGTATTTGGAAGTATAGTTTAACCTCTAAATACACATATCTAAATTCTTGTATTTGTTTGCTTCCTTTGACCAATAATATATATTCATCTTATCTAATTTCTATATTTAATTCAATATAGATACATGTGTCATTAATTTTCATCTTTAAGTTGTTTATTTCAATTTAATAAAAAAAATTTATGTTTTGTTAATAATTTTAAATAATTTTCTTTTGAATTTTGTTTAGGAATTGCAAAAGATAAATCCTAAAGTACATTTATTGTTATGATCCTATGCATGCACAGCAACTCATAATAATTATATCCAAATATTCTATTAATTAATCTTGTTTTTAATTTCGAATTTTATAATATTACTACCGAATGTTTTTATACTTTCTAAACAATAAGTTGTTTATAACACTTATAATCTAGTGACTAGCTTTTTAAAGCAATGAACCTAATATGTTATTCGACTACTCACAAAACATAAAAATAAAATATCAATTTAATATTTTTCTAATCAATTTTGATATTAACCCAGAAGAACACAACCGTTTTGTGTTCACCCAATTCTCCATCCTCCCGCTTAATGCGGCAGCCTATGGGTATGCTTATACTATGAATTGTGAAAGCGTGTTCCTTGTTTGTATTTCCAACCACCATCATTTTCGACCTTCAATTGGCGATGATTCATAACATTAATTGTGCAACCTCCATCTTCTTCCTCTGTGTGCTCTCTCTCTATATCCTCAAATTTATTTTCTATTTTCTTTTTTCTGTCGTCTTGTAGAATTAATGTTGGATCACCGACGGAGGGCATGTTGTTGGACAGTAGAAATGTTGTACTGGAAACGAATTAAAGAAATTGAAAAAATGTGAGTTTTGGTAACCAATACTTTAATCATTATTACTTTTTTACTTTTTTTCAGAGCATCTAATTAATCACTTTTTAGTTTTATTTTTAGGATAATATTACTTTTTATCTTTTTGAAAAAAGCATAATTAGTTTCTTTTTAAAGAAAAAAACTTATAATCAATTTCTAATGAATATATTCATACATCTAAATAATATTTTCATATTACTATTTAATATCTTATGAAACTTCATTTAAAAAGATTAGTTTTAAAATAAAAAAAATTATTTTTTTGAAAAACTTAAGGATAATGTAGAGATACTACTTATATTCTACATACTACTTAGATATATATAGATATAAAAACTATTAGAGATTGATTATAATTATTTAAAAATATAAGAGATTAATTATGTTTTCTTTAAAAAAAAAATGGTAATATTGTCCTAAAAACAAAACTAAAGCAACCATTAATTAGATGCTATGAAAAGTAGTGAAAAAATAATAATTGTTGATGTCAGTGGTATAATAAATGTTTTTAAATAGTGTCACTGGGGCATTGGTTAGGAAAACTCAAAAAAAATTTATGTGGATAAGGAATCTCCAAAGTTGGATTTGGATTTTCTGAATTAAATCTTTTGTATTTGATATTTGATCATTAAATTTTCATCATATGGGTCAAATTTTAGTAAATATTAACTATTAAATTTTCATTTTACTACTAAGATTTTATTAACTTTATTTGCATTTAAAGTTTTTAGAATCTACTTTGTTGTAGGGCTACACTAAGGTTATGCTTGGTAGTTTTAACGAGAATAGAGTGGAATAACTATTAATAAAAATGAAGAATAACAAGATATGTATCACTCCACTGTTTGGAAGTTTAATAAAGAAAGGAAGGAGGATTATTAATAGAATGGAAGAACTTATATATTATTTTTACAATATTACTCTTATAAATATAATATTATTATGATAAGTTTTTAAACAAAGAGAGTATCATTATAATAATATCAGTATAATAACAAGTAGGGGTTTTAGAGTCTTTTCTTTGCTATTTTATTCCATTCTTAAAAAAAACTTCAAACATAATGATGCACTAAATTAACTACTTCACTTCAAGTTATTTTATCCTTGACCATTTATCCAAACATAGCCTTAAGTGTATGAATAATACGTGATTAATGATTTATGGTTTAAAAAATGAAAGTGTATTTTTTAAAAAATAATTTTTTCCAAAACAAAAATATCGTTTAATAGGATTAAATTAAATTACTTTAATTTATTGTCTAGAATTTTAAAAATATAATCGAGTTCTAAAGAAGGAAAACGTTTTTGTTTTGGCCTCGACTCAATTAGCCCTATGTTTTACATTAAAAAAAAGCCATTACTGTCACATTTAAATAAAAAAGCCATGTTACATTCACGTTAAATTGTGACAATGGCATGTAATAGGATGTACAAACAAGATAGATAAGCACATATAAAATCTTTCAAAGTTTGGCTAAGGACACGACACCTTCAAAAGATGTAGATGAACCAGCTTTACTAGTGGTGTCATGATCATCGTTATTATCCTTGTAATGTTTGTCTCGTCCAATTACTTGAGCTACTCATTTAGTTGGCATCCTAAAAGGCAAGTGGCGCAATGATGACCAAGCTACCTCCACTACCCACATGTAGTGTCACGCTTGGAGATGAAGAATGCTATTGGCACAAAATATGAGAATAAAAAAAATATTTACCCATGCTGATATCCCCGTTGATTTGGCACATTAATTTTTAATAAAATTAACTTTTTTAATAATTTTATTTTTTAAAAATAATTTTATTAGAATTAATACACCAAATTAACTAATATCTTTTTACCTATGTAACTAGCAAAACATATGAACATACTTCATTCTTATGACTATGGATGACTTGTAAACTATCTTTTAGACTAGTGACATAGTTAACACATAGAAATAAGGGGTGTAATATTTTTTCTAATTTTTATCTTTTATTTAAGAAAATATATTTAAATATTATATATATATATATATATATATATTTAAATAAAGTTCTTTCCTTTAAACTTTTGAATTCAACTAAATAAGATTAACTTATTAACAATTTCATCATTTTAAAGACAATTTTTTAAGGTCTAACTAAAATAATATATTGACATATTTGAATTTAATTATGTTTGCACTCAATTATTGTAAAATTACTTATTACAAAAGTGTATCAAATGTATACATATATTAGATATAAAACTATACATTATACACATATGAGTCTAATGAGTTCAAATTAAAATACCAAGTAATAAAATATAACATGATACAACCATATAATTATGTGTATAGTTTCAAGTTTTAAGTGGGTTCAAAAATATTAAATAAGTGGGGTATAAAATTATAACTTAATACAAAATATATCAAACTACAAAATTTGCGGGAGGCATATGCCCACCCTCAAATAAACATGGCTCTGCCTATGCTTTAGATAATCAACATTTCACAATAATTTCCTTACATTTATGATTCAAAATTTTTATCACATTAATAATTTTTATTACAAAATTATTCCAAACTTTGCAAAAAATCAAATAGAGTGCCCTCTTAATTTGGACATCTTGAATTGTCTATAACCAATCAATCATTATATCACACACAATTTGGAGAGTTCTTCTCTCAATTAAAAAAGAGAAAACAAAACATGAAGCCAATACCTTGCTACCTAGAGTATCAAAATACAAATGTATAAGCGACATTAAATATCAACACTACTAAATACATCCTCTTGTAGCCTCATATTTCTATAGTATTTTGATGGTATCCATTCGTTCAATCTTGTGGTCTGAAATGAGCCATGTCTTCAAGGATAAATGATGCAATGCATATCGTTTAATGGCAGTTTTTTTTTTTTCCCTTAACATTACAAGGCAAATGTGCAAGAGCCTCTTTTACTTTTAAAGGCATAACAAAGTGTTCCTCCCTCACAATATGCCTAAATGCCATTGTCTTGTTCATCATCTGTTATCGTGAGGGTTGTCGAGAAATCATGGGGTTGTCAGTTGGTTGAGAAAACCCTTTTCTATCTTTAGATCATTGATGGTGTATGTTATTGATAAATTTTGATTCCAAGTTTGTTATTTACATTGGGCATACAAACATTTTGAATTATATAGAGATTCTAACTTGGATATGTTGGTTTTTTAATCACTTGCACCTATGTTGGCCATAAATTAGCAAAGGAATTTTATGTCTCATTTAAAAGGTGGTTCACTTTACTACTTCAACAATAATAGTTAAGCAAACTATTGAACTATGGGTTGTTATATACATATTAGTTGTTTTTATAAGTTGATGTGCTTCAAGGAAGTTCAAATTGAACAATCCTAAAATGCAAATAAATGAAAAATAAAAGATGAAACAACTAGTTATCTCGAATGATAAGTTTACATGTTACACTCAAGAATACTAGGTTTGATTTGTCATACTCTAAAATTGAAGAGAGAGAGTGATAAGAATCAGGGATAATTTGGCCACTAAGTTTAAAAAAACTAAGATGAGAGATTTACATATAATAGGCTAGGTCAAATTTCAAAGCATTCAAGATTGCATTTCTCATTAATAAGTTCTGTATTTATAGCAAAAAACAACCCACATGACATAAGTCCTAAATTCACCTAATTTAGAAAAGCATGCATAAAAATATACCTAACTTAGACTTTCAATCCAATGTAGCTTACCTAACTTAAACTAAACTAATAATCAAGATACTTATTTCATCTTTCACCACATAAAGACTGACTTTTCACATTGCATTATAACACAAGATCAAATTGCCTCACTTGAATTTGGACTCTATATAGAATTTGGTCTTGGACTCTAAATAGTTTGATTCTACTTTGGGTTGTTGAATAAGTATGACGTGAATTTTCTTAGTCATAAAATGAGTAATCGGCCCAGATGGAACTCCTTAGCCCAAGTCAGCCTCTTGTTTAGCTTGATGCTCATCATAATTGGCTTAAACTTAGTTTCGTGGATTCATGTATCTCCCACCTCAAATTGGATGAAGAACTTTCTTGGATCTAAAGGCTATATGTTATACTTTATTGTCAGACTTCAATATGAATTAAAAGTTTGCTTTATTTATTTGAGTAGGAAGCTGAGTTGGCACCATAACTATAAAGCTAAGGTGCTCCCACTTCCTTTATCGCATTTTATAAACAATTACACATAAATGATTTAATAAATTCAAAGTAAACACCCTTTAAACTAACAACATATAGAAATAAGTTGTACCGTGGAAAACTAATAGCATAAAAGTATCTAAAATACACCCCAGATAACTAATAGCATTAAACTTTTGGAAGCTAACATTGTGCTTCTACATTGAGAAAAACTTAGAATGAACATAACTAATAGCATAAAGAAATTAACTAACCTATACGCTACACAAAGACAAACAAGATAATAGCATAAAGAAAGAATATTCAACTTATAGAAGTTTCTACATTTTTGGACAGTGATTTGTACAGTAATGGTAGAGGTTATCATGCAAAAACAATGACTAAGATGATCCTATAATTGTGAAAAACACCAAACACTCCCTAGCTTATAGTTCTTCAATTTCCCTTTTCTTATTGCAATTGAGTGCTCATGAATGGCTAAAAGTTTGCCACCAAAACTAAGGAAGAAAATGTGAGCATGTCTAATGGAAGGTCATCAGGGACAAGATAGGTTGATTGAATCCTCCTTACAAAATGATGCCATTTCTTGCCATGTAGTGTTAAAAAAAAAGTTGCCATTAAGTGAAACACACCATATCATTTATTCTTTGAAGATGTAGCTCATTTTGGACCATAAGATTGAATGAACAACTACAATCAAACTACTGTAGAAATATGTAGTAGACAAGCTATAAGAGAAGATATGCATTCCACTTCCTATGTTAAGCTAGAAGAGACGAGTATAAGGTGACTTTAACATCTATAATGGTAAAAAAAAAGGTAAGTTGTGAAATTCAGTGAGTAAAAAATAAAGCATGATAACTCACCAAAATGAGTAGGCACAAAGTTTTTTTTTAACAAAAGTAAATTTAATTTAGGTATTGCATGTTCAAAGATTTACATGAATATAATGGATGAACTAATTTATATATAAAATGCCTTTGTAGTGAAGTGGAGAACCTCATCAAGGATATTACAAAAAAATTTAATCTTTTGCAACGTTCTATTGTCTTGTGACTCAATGTTTTTATAATAATAGAAAAATAAGATTTCACTTGATAAGATTAACTAAATTAAAGAATTAATTGTGAGAATCGTATTAAGGAGATAAGTAAGCTTTGTTCAGTTTGAGCATTGCATTATGGTTAGCTGCGGTAAGAAGTGGTGGTTTCACAATTATATGGTGCAACAATGTGTATTTGGTTATTACAAATTACTCCAAGATAAATGCCAAAATCATCTTTACTAGCGGACTATATTGGCGTTTGACAAGCTATTATAGATATCTTGAAAAACATCAAAGAAATGAAGCTTAGCAAGTGCTGGGAGAACTAGCAAGGATGGATGACCCAGTGTGGCTATGTGTAGGAGATTTTTAAGGACCTACTTAATCGGGAAAAAAATAAGGAGGGGGTGAACATCCAAATTTCTTACTTAAAGATTTTAAGTCAACAATGCAAGAATGCGAGTTGAAGGATTTATCGTCAATGGAGTATCTATTTACTTTGGAACATTTAATAGGGGTGAAAAAGTGGTGAGAGAAAAGTTGGACAGTGCAATGGCAGGTGGATGGTGGATGTTACATGTAACATCTTTCTTTATATAGTTCTTTATCAATATATTTGGTTGGAGGGTTTAGGTTGATGGAATGGAAGAGAGAAAACATCTCTTTCCCTTTCCTATGTTTAGTTGTGCTAATCTTACATCATTCCATTCTCATGATATTTTGGTTTACCTCAAAGAAGGGAATGCAAATTCCATTGAAAAAGCTAAGGAACATGACACAACTCCAGTGAATGATAATTTTCTAACTATAATACCCCTACTAACAGACAAAAAATAGTTCACCCATATGATCTAATATACATAATAGCTCCCAAAGTGTGACAGGGTCCTCTAACAACTATCCTTGGAAGCTTCGTACTGCTCATCCTATCCATATTAGACAACTTGGACAACAGAACAATGAACTTTCTATGACATTAGGTAAGTTTTAATCTTCCTTCAATGCTTATTTTTTCTTGCAATTGATGTTGATCTCTGTTCCTATAAACATATCAAACAAAATATGATTTGTCTCGTTTTTGCTGCATTTAAAAGTGGTTGAACAAATGTATGGTGTTACTATTATTTGCCTATGTCATTGGATGCTTAGATGTAGTAAGGGTTGGTTTTAAGTTTTCTGATATGATCTCACTCATATGGGTTCATAGCCTTATAACTGAAAATAGGTGTTGTATATGTAATGCATTGTGTGCATAATTTTTTATTTTGACATGGTATGCGTAGTGCTGTTAATCTTTTAGCCAATGTAGTAATCATGATTTTGGGCTATAATTAAAAGGGGTTTTTGAATATGGATGCTTTGTTTAATGTGCCTATGTAGAATAGAAAAAGAATACCAAACATCAGGGTATGTTTGATACTAAAATGTATGTAGACGATTACACTTTTCAAAGCACCAAATGTTGACAAAGCAATGGTATAGATAAACTCGGGTGAGTGTTGGTCCGCATGAGGAGGGAAGTTATGATCCATATAGTGATATGGTGGATATGTGTTGTGGTTGCCATTCACAAGTGTTTTTTAGACAAAGGGCTTAAAATTACTCTACATCGAGATCATTTTCGTAGAGGAAGTGCATTTTGGACAAGCTATTTGCAAGTTTACACCTTATGGGAGATTTAAACATACCTCACACTAGTGTTTCTTTTGATCTAATGCATGATTCTTTCTTTTTGTCATCTCCTAAAATTATTTCGAAAGACGCATTGCTGAAGAATAGGCACCTGCTTAACGTAATATGACATTCAAGGTAATAAGACGCATTGCTTTGTTTGTCTCAATAAGGAATTTATGTCATATATGATATTGATATGTCTTTAGATCTATAACAATGATATGGACAACAAGGTAAAGAATTTATAATTCTCAAGTGAATAAAGTGGCTTACAGTAGCATGGTTTTACTAGTTCTACTTTATATTTCAAATTGGAGTTAACTTGGCTTAACTATCTCTTATTATGCTTTTGTTAGTTATAATGACTTGTCTTTTAACTATTTTAGCACATATTCCTTTTACAAGTTTAGCATAAGATGGGCTAACCAAAATAAGTATAGCAAAGAACGAGAGACATGTACATGACAAGTTTAGTTGCCTTTTAACCCTTTTTAGTTAACCTTTAATACTATGGCTGTTGTTAATTTCAATGTAATGTACCCTATGCTACCATGAATCCTTTATTGCAATTTCTAATTATGCAAGTACATATTTATGTATTATCTTGATAATTTATATTATATGATGCATTGAGGTTATGTAGTAGGAGTATTTATGTAGTTGAAGTTAAATGAGGTTTGAAGCAGCCATATTTTTCTTTCAGATTGTAGTTTATGTTGACCCTGGCAATGTGGGACAAATGAAAATAGTGTTAGGATCAAATGTGTCATTGAAAGTGTGGAATCAACAAGTGCCTCAAACATTTAATCTCTAATTAAGAAAGAAACCCAATACCCATTAATGTCTCATTCAACTCTCTTTTGTTTATAGTTTACTCATTTTCACAGTGTTTTGATTTCTTATACAAATTCAAATCGTCTCATATACTTTAAAAATATATAATTGTGGCGACATGGTTACTTTTTTTACTTGCTTTTGAAACATAATTTTGTTTCTAAGTCAAACTCTAATTATCCATAATATATTAGCTCGACTTGTATTAACACAATGCTAATATTTCTTTATTTAATGTCATCTTAAAAATATAAAAAGAAAAAATGATAGTGAGAAATTCAATAACTTTCTGCTCCCTCATAGTTTTAGATTCTTTCTTTTAATCTAAATTCTATATTTATAATTTTAAGACTATATTAAGTTATTTCTTAGTAAATAGAAATTGTTAAGTATATAATGATTTTTTTCTTTTTTTAAAAAAAAAAAAGAAACTTAGAGGACAAATAGTAATGTATAAGGTAATTAGCTGGCATAATT
Organism: Delonix regia; assembly: GCA_037074485.1. Lineage (NCBI taxonomy): Eukaryota > Viridiplantae > Streptophyta > Magnoliopsida > Fabales > Fabaceae > Delonix > Delonix regia. The sequence continues at coordinate 15,235,347 of CM073459.1, forward strand.
GATAAAACTGATCTTTCTATTAATGCAAAGTGTTACTGTACAGGATGACACAAACAAGATACACTTAATCCCAAATACAACACAATACCAGGAAATACCAAAACAAAACAAACCCACAACCTCAAGACTAACATTACAGAATGCACAATATCAAAGCAAGATCTCGTTTCTTGTTCAAAGTTACAGCCTAATATTAACTACATAATACAAAATAAAATTTGTAATAGATACAAAAAGACCTAACTATTAGGGGCACAAGTATGTATGTCACATTTTGATGAACAATATTAGCAGGATAAGAGCCATAAATCCCCTACAACATTCGTGCTCCCCACTACACCCTTTAATTTTGATATTCTATACCCTTATTCATTAACTTTCACCTTCAACCTGCAAATTTCTTCAGCCAGATCAAGACCTTTATGCCAATCTTCCGTTTTAGATTCAACTATAAAAGACAACCAGTCAAAGAAATTGCATCTATTTTGCTCACACTTCATATACAATCTGTTTGGGTTCATTTCACATTTCAAAATTCTTATCCTTGCTCGTCTCTTGTAGAAACACTTTCTATTCTAAAAGCCACAAACCATGCCATGATGCAAGACCCCAAGGCTATGAAGAACTCAAAACCCCAAGGCTCCCAATTTGGCAATAAACACATGAAGGAATAACATTCCCAACCTAGTGAACCCCTAAATGACAATTCCAAATGGAAATGCAAATGACAAGTTGTATGGAAACATGAAGGAATTCGCCATAAGATACACCTTGATAAGAATCAGTTCTTAATGCAATAAAAGAAGACAATTAATCCTCTCCTAGGTAAACTCAACCAAGCCAAGTAATAAAGCACCAATGCTTCTCTTTATTCATTAAAAGCAAATCTTTTCTTTTCTTTCATTCCTTATTCCTTTTGTGCTCACATCATCCCCTCCTTCCTCAAAAGGATTCATCCTCGAATCTGAATTAATGTCAAATGGAGGAGATTAAAAACATAGAAAGTAGCACTTACATTATGCTCACCTATTGCATTAAGTTTTGATTTTCTTTGCTATGGAAACCAATCATTTCGCATGTTCACCCAAATCCAATCACCTGAGTTAAAGATTCTCTTGCATATCTCACCTTGTTCAAACTCCTCTCGAAATTTCTATAATAAACTCACAAACACACTAGGAAAATTACGATCAAGGTCAATGTTAGTAAGCAAAGTTTCCTTAAACCATATCAAAATTAATGTTCTTCTGCTTAAGTACGTACTCTTTAACTTGCTTTATTTTGCATAAAAAATGTCATTTCTTAACTTTGTCACTTCTCTTATCTTTCTCAAACTCACTTATGCAGTCATTCACCATTGGACCTTTTCCCTTATTCTTTACACTTTTGCCTTTTTTCTCTCTCGTCTTTTTGAATCCTCACAATAATAACCTTTGTTAGTCAAAGGTCTTATTTTGAGCTAGTCTTGATAAATCTTGGATGGCGACATAGGAGCAAGTGTGATCTTGTGCCCGTTCATTACAAACATGTACCTGTTTGTGAATCCATCATGAATTGTTCTTTAATCAAATTGTCAAGGCCCATCTAACAAAACATGCCCATCTTACACAGACACCATGTCACACCTAGCTTCATCAATATACTTGTCAATGGAAAATAGCACCCCAACCTACTTAGTCACCTTAATCTCCCCATTATCATTTAACCATTGTAGCTCATATAGATTATGGTGTTTTCCACATGTCAGCTACAACTTTTCAACCACGTATGTACTAGTTAATTAGTGCAACTACCACCATTTATGATCATACTACAAACTCTCCCAATCATTAAGCATTTAGTATGAAATATATTTTGCCTTAGCTCTATGTCTTCTTCCTTAATAGTCAAATTCAATGCATGCCTAGTAACTACGGATTCACCTTACACAGCATATTTTATACTCTTATCAGAACAACCTTTTAGAGATGGCATAGTTAAGTCATCATTAGAACCGCTATCATGCTTAGATTCAAAAACAATTTCACTTTCCTGAATAACCATAGTCTTTTTATTTGGACAATCAAATGCATAATGTCCTCGTCCTTGACACTTGAAACACTTTATATCTTTATGCTTAGAAGGTGCATCAGCAATTACTCTTTGTATAAAAGCATTCTTTCCCTTGCCTTTGTCAATTTCTTTGGCTTTCTCTTAGTGGTAATCTTCCACTAATTTTGATCCTTGAGAAAGCCTATGTAACTTCTAATATAACTTCTATAATAATAAGAAGACAAAATTTTTTTCCTCATCACTATCTTCATCTCATCCCAAGTTTCAATAGGGTCTTCCCCACATCTCTTTCTAGACTTAGTTAGTTCGTCCCTCCAAACTAATGCATAATTTGAAAATTCTATTGTGGCCAACTTAACTTTTTTTCTCTTCTACATAATTATGGCAAACATATATTATTTCTACTTCCTTTCCCATTCCAAATAAGAGTCAACATCATTTCTCCTTTTAAAGGATGACATGTTCATTTTGATAGCATTGAGATTGTTATCTTTCCTTCCACATCCAACATCTCTTCTTCTTCTCCTTGTGAAACTTGCATCATCTTATTCAAATGCTTCATATTTATGAATAGCTTTATATCAACTTCAGGATTTTATCCAACCTAAAGTAAAGGCACAAATTAGTTAACCCTCACACACGCCTCATGTGTTTACTCTCAAGGGGTATGGTTTATTCACTCGTGTTTCAGATTTTGGCTTTTCCTTTTCTCTAAGCTCATTAATACTTATGCATTTTACCACTCAAGTCTACTATCCTTAATTGTACCTTAGAATCAAATTTGCATAGGATAATCCACTAGAACAAATTAAAAGGAAAGTAATGAAAATTGCTTAACAAGAACATGGTAGGAAAGAAATGTTAAAAGAATTCAAGGAAGAAATTAAGAAAGAAATAAATAAAAAAAAAGAAGTCAAAAAGTAAGCAAGATAGTAGTCAAGAAAAGATCAAGAATGAAATAGAATAAAAAAAGATCAATCAAGAAAAAAAATTAATGTTAGAAAATTTTAACAATGCAAGAAATTAAAAAAAAAAAAAAAAGAAACACTTGATGAAATTGAAATTAAATATTTATGAAGATAACCCAAATCATCTAAGAAATTAGATAAAATTTAGAATTTACCCCCAACCTTGTGCTCTGATACCAAATGATGTGAAAACCTAATGCTACAAAAAACCTGACACCTCAAAGCTCACAGTTCGGCAATGAACATGGGAAAGAATAACATTCATAACCTATTGAACCCCCAAATGACAATTGCAAATGGAAACATAAATGGTAGGTTGTATGGAAACAAGAATGAATTTGCTATAAGAAACACCTTAATAAGAATCAGTTCTTGATGCAATAGAAGAAGACACTCTATCCTCTCTCTGATAAACTCAACCAAGCCAAATAACAAAGTGCTAAAGCTTCTCTTCATTTCTAAAAAATAAATATCTTCTTGGCATTTGTTCCTTATTCCTTTTATGCTCACATCACAAGCAGCATAATCATCAAGTTAAGCATTACTTATACTGATGAGCAGCACATTTTGTAATGGAAAAGATCTTCAAATTAAACATTACCTCTCAATTAAAGCACCACATCTTCTAATTAAAAGCCCCAAATATCTGCCCTAGCCATGCATTTTGTTCCACACCAAGCCTCACAACATTCACTCACCTTCCTCGATCACACTCCACTGTAGCTCACAAATTTTAATAGATTGAGAAAGGCAAGAAAAATTACTTTTAATGCCTTGTTTATTTTACATAAAAGATAACCCATTTTTTTCCCATAACTCCCACAAGAGTCCTAATTGTATTCTTCTTCTAAATTTGAAAAGCCTGTGGGATTCATGCTATCCATTAATAAGAATGACTCTCAAAGCCAAGATGTAGATCATAATCTTATTTTTTTTCTATGTACATTATTTGTCTAATAGGTGGAACAAATACTCAATTAACATGCACTTCACGAACTAAGCTGAGAAATTGCCATCTAAAAAACATCAACAACAAAAAGGTGAGAATAGTTTCTCAATAACATAAAAAAGTATATATCATACTTGGAATATCCGTGAAATATAGTATAACTTAAGAATTATAATTTTAGTTATATACATATGCATGTCAGATATCATATAAATAACATGTAAATTTGCATTAGCAAACATATGGCAAATAAAGGTAGATAATGTCATCAACCATTAGGTATCGGGATGTCATATCTAGGTTATTCGAGTCTCACGAAACCCAACATATGATCATCATACCCAAGTAATTGAGTCTCATGAACCCCAACATATGACACATAACCGACAAGCACGACCCCACCTTTAGCTAAGGCATCCCTTAACAGATACCTAAGACAGTGTTAGGCAATATAATCTTCATTTCAATATGTCATCCAAGTCATCATGTGGTCAAGATTAGATTAGTTTAAGAGAGAATAATCAAGATTTTTTTTGTAATCCTCTTAGCACTGATGTTCTTATAATGATTAGAAATCCCTTTAATGTCAATTTAATTCAAGATTTTTTATCAATGATACATTCTTGTCCTCTATTAATTTCTTTAGACCATATAGGCAGCACAACCTGCCATTAATCTCAAAATTCAAATAGTGGATTAAGAAGTGTAATAACACCATTTTTTTTGTAATCATTTAGGCGGTATGATCTGTCATAGATTCCAGGATTAATGGGTTATAATGTCTTGCTAAAGAATTCATAGGGTTCACAATATATATATATATATATATATATATATATTAAGACGACATAGCTAACTATTATCAAATGGGATTACAAACTATCAATAGTCCATAGTGTGCAGGAATAGTTTAATCTCACAAAGAATAATTCTCTTGTCAGACTACCATATTCTCACCCATCATATAAAATTGAAATGCACAAAAACATATACAATTATAGTGCATGAACAACAAAATATTCATATAAGGATATATAACGCACAAGAAAATCTACACATCAAAATTTTTAGCCTAGAATTGTTATGTCTTACATAATATTTCTCTAAATATTTCAAAATATTTATCTAGCTTTAATCTTATCAAATTCTACCACTCTTAAACCTTGAATGGGTTCATGGAATGTCATAGTGACAAAATTTTAAGATAAATAACCATAGACTAAAAGGAATTGATTATGCAGTATCATAGTGTGTTCTAAGTTCAACTATATTTTCCGCACCATAGCCAATTCCTTTACCTTTGCATCACCATGAAGATCATTCAAGAAGAAGAAGAAGAAGAAAAAGGAAAAGAGAAGAAGAGAACCTAGAATATGCTAAATTATGTTACCTAGATACGCTCCCCTTTCTTGTAGTTCTCCTAAAATTCTTTCCTTCCTTCTTGATCTAAGTGTGGCGCCAAGGTAAGTGTGAGTAGAGTAAGTAAAAGAAAGGATGTGTGTTGTGAAGAAATGAGGTAGGGTATAAGGTATTTAAAAAGAATTTGACAGCTAGGATTTAACCACATGTTTTTTATCCAATAGTTGTGATTTAATCTCAAATAATAAAATATCTAAAATGTAATTATAATGTGGGTCTTATGGACATATAAAGATTTTATTATTGAATGAGCTCTACTAATATAGGCCTTAGAAGTTAGGGTAGTGCTACATGTCCTTCCTTATGAATTTATCATTTTACCCTTGGCATTTTTTTCAAAATGAGCATTCTGCCCCTAACCTTGTGAATTTACCATTTTACCCTTATGTCTTAAAATTAAGTCATATGTTACTTTCTTTTTATTAATAATTTGCTTAAAAAAATTAATTTATTAATAATTTAAAAAATATAAGAAATATAAGAAATGCCTTTTAAAAAAATTAATTTATGCCGTAGTTATTGGTGCATAAAAAAAATATAAGAAATGCCTTTTCAACGTAAACAACTTTAAGAAAAATTGTTAAAAATTTATCATTGTATTGGGCTCTTATGAATTGCAATTCTTAAAACTTGAAAGAAATAAAAATAAATAAATTAGTTGCGTGTTATCAAAGCCCCCAACCATATAAAAAAATTTAAAAAAATAATAATAGCATCTTGATTAAAATGTTTTGGCGGCTGACACTCTTTGACGAAGAAAAGCAGTAATTTGCTTTCATTTATAATTCAAAAATTTTATGACACATGAATAATTTTTATTACTGAATGATTCCAAACTTTTTTTTGAAGAAAATCTGATGGAGTGCTTTTTTTGGACATCCCAAGTTGTCCATAACCAGTCAACTTATATCACCCAATTTGGAGGGTTCTTCTTTAGAGGAGGAAAAAAAACAGAACATGAAGCCAGAACCCTACTATCTAGAGTATCAAAATACAACCGCATACACGAAAACAAAGATCAAAGCCCAAGTAGATCCAAATTTGGGCTCACCACTAACCGCATTCTATGCTAAGCTAGAGACGGGTTTAAGGGCTTTTTGATTCATGTACAATAAAAATATATTAAAAAATATCAAAATCTTATATTATAAAAAGTATTACATTTAAATAATATAAATTTGAAGATTTCAAACCAACTATTCCAAATTCTCTCTATTTTGTGTCAGAAAGCACCCAAAGTTAAAAAAGAAAAAAATATATATTCGGACTTGAAATATTACATTCCGAATTCCAGCAGATCACGCATGATGAGAGAGAGAGAGAGAGAGAGAGAGGCGCAGGATGGGAGAGGAGTGTCATAAATTTATTTTTGGGAAAAATAATAATTTTGGTCCTAATATTTTTACCCAATTTTCAATTTAGTACCTATTTACAAATTTTTTATTGAATCTTCATAGTTTAAAAAAATTTTAAATTGATCATGATAATCATATTTTTACTAATATTTTATTATATATATGAGTTAATTTTACTACTTTATGATATTTGTAAATAGTAAAGTTTTAAACACAAAATTTTAAATTATAAAGACTAAATTAAAAATTGTATGAAAATGTGAGGATTAAAATTAAATTTTTTTTCATTTTTAATAGAATAAGGAGGTGAAATGTGAAGTTGGGAAAAGAAAAGAAAAGAAAAGAAAAGAAATAATGAAAATCTATAATTGTTTTTTATTTTTAGTATAATTTTCTTTATTTCTAATATAATTTTTCGTTTCTTTTCATTTATCAAAATCTTTCATTTAATATCTTTATTTTCATCATTATATTATAAAGACTAAATTAAGAATTATATGATATAAACAAATTAAAAACTAATTTGTTTATATTATAAAGACAATTTGGTTTAGGGTTTATATGTAGATGCTATGAATCAATTTTTTTCTTATTTCAAGAAATTTGGTTATATTATAAAGACCAAATTAAAGATGACATGATATAACCAAATTTATTTTAATATTTTTCTATTGTACATAAATTAAAAAGCCTGAGTTTGAGGTTACTTAATTATCTGTGATAGTAAAAAAGACATAAGTTGTAGAATTAATTAATTATATTGTAATATTAATATATGTATTTCTTTCTTATATTGATAAATATTATATTATTATATATTATATAAATATATAATAATATAATATTTATCAATATAAGAAAGAAATACATATTTATATAAATTATTAGATAAATTCTATTTTTATATTATTATATTATTATATCTTATATATTACATATATATTATATTTATATATTTTATATATTATATAATTATATATATTTTTACATATGAAAAGAAAATAAAGCAAAATAACTTATCAAAATGAACAGGTACAAAGTTTTTTTCAGTAAAGATAAATTTGACATGAATATAATGAAAGAATTGGCTTGTAGTGAAGTAGAGAAACTCATCAAGAATATTATTAAAATAATTAATCTTTTACGACATTCTATTGTACTGAGACTCAATGTCTTTATAATAAAAGGAAAATAAAATTTCTCTTACTGATCAGATTAACTATATTAAAGTGTACTAATCTATACCCTCTTTTTTCCAGAGCATTTCAATCCTCTCTTCTTCCTTGAACTTGGGTTTTACTAGCTTCTCTTTCTGCTCTGTTTTGCTGTGTAAAGACTGGGGGTTGTGCTTGAAATTCATAGGCGGTGATCACGGGGTGTTTTCATAAATTCTCACTAATGAAAACCTTCACTACTTCATACATGATTGTCACCTTGATTCTTTCTCCATCCTATTCAGTTTAAAGCTTTCCTTCATCCACCACTTTCCCCAACTTTTCCTCCACCTATGCAGGAAATAAGTGAAATACCATCCTAGGATTATGCAGAACTTACACAGAGCTTTCGCTTCTTGCAAGCACAGCCATGTTCCCTTCTTATTCTATCCTCATTTTACTGCCACCTGTGGCTAGAACATGTTTTCTTCATATCGGACTGCAGAAAAGTCTGTCGTCCAAGAGTTCAGATTTAATTTAGTGACAATATACAATTATTTGCCCTGTAAAGAATCTAAATTGGTTTCCTTCACTTGTTTATTAAAGTAAAGATCATTTTCTGTTGATTTTGTTTTTATTATAATTTTAAAAGTTATTATTATTATTATTATATAAAAAATTTTACAATTTTTTAACAAAATTTAATAATAATTTATTTTTAAAAGATCCACCAGTTATTTATTATTTATATTTTTTTGTCCATCCATGTAAATTACATTAATCTTATCTATCTTTTTATAAGAGTATAAAGTTATATTTGATTATAGTGGACTGTTAGATGAAAATTTAATAATTTAAATTTAAATAAAACACAATTTTATATTTCTATCAAAAACTTTAGAGATTCAAGTGGAAGCTACAGCCCATGCTAGTTAGTTTTCTTCCCATTTCCCATAATCGTGCATCTTTCCATTTGGTTTCAGAAACCAAAGTAAAATATTGATGGCAATTTAGGAAATTTCCTAATCAAATTTTGCCCAATTGCTCCTCTTGATGTTATTCAATTTCTTAATTTATTATTGACTTAAATTTCAAGTTGGCACAAGGGTGAGTTCTTATGCTAATAAAATGGAATAAGAAAATATCACAATTTAGGCTAATTAAATTTCTATGTCCCTAATTTGCTTATTTTCTTGGCAATGTTAGCTTAATAATTTTTTTATTAATTTCTTATCATGTACAACTCTTCATGAACCTAATTTCCAAGCTACTTAAATTTTCATACAATTTCAATAAGTGAGAATATTCAATTAGCATAGTAACTTAATTTTATATCCTAATTATCAGTTCTCATAACTTGATCAATTGACTTTAAATTCCTTAATTTGAGATGTAACATTTTTTCTTTATTCCTCAAGGTGAGTATTTTTCCTAACAAGGGGACTTAATTCATGTGGCTTAATTCCTTGCCTTATTCTACTTAATTTTTCTCTTTAAATTGATTTTTTATTAGGAAATTTTTTTTTTTAAAAGTTCAGGGTGTTATATATTTAGGATAAATTATATTTTATCTTTTGAATTATAGTATAATTTTAATACTGACGCTTGAACTTTTAATGTAATACTTGATTTTTTTGAAGTATTAATGAAAGGGGAAAAAGTATTTATATGAAAGCTTTAGTGTCCAATACATGACCAATAATAAATAGTTAATATTCAACCTTAGAAAGTTATTCACCACTATATATTTGGGAAAAACTATTAATGTTACATAAAAAAATACTTGGTTTTGGCAAAATAAATAGAATAATGGGCTTCCAAAGGTTTAGAAGTTACTTTTATTAGTTTTTTTTTTTTTTGGCCAAGGAGTTACTTGTATTAATTATGTGACTAAAGATATCAAAACGGTTTCACTTTTTGTAATAGCTCTGGATCACTACGTATTAAAGTTTTTAACTACTAATATTATATTTAGATTATTATTAAGAAAATTAAATATACGTAATTTTCAATTTCTTTAAAAACAAATAGTAAAGTTTACAAGGAAAATAGATTACTTTGTGAAAGGTGAAGTATTTGCTCTTTCGTGAATAAAAAATCTATTGTCACATTTATTATATTTATTTTAATTTCTATATGAAAGACACCATATATATAAAATGATGTGTTTGCTACCTTAAGCCGTTAGACATATATATTTTTTATAATGTGGAATGAACCAAAAAATTTGGATTAGCTAGGAAAAAATTAACATGTAATTCTTTTCATATTTTTATTATATTAGTCTCTAATTATAATACGACAAATATATTATTTTTCAATTATATTGATGATTATTATAGATAATGGTATAATTTTTAATTAAATTATATACCTTTATATTGTTATAAATTAATCATATTGTCCTGTATTAATAATAAAGATATAAAAAATTATATTTAAATTTAATCTTTTAGATTATTAGTGTGTTGGTCATAATTTATTTTATTACATTATTTGTACTACCACTTAAGGATCTACGAGTCCCATTCTTTGAAGAAAGAAAAACAAAATACAGTACAGCAAAATAAAAAATAAAAAATGATATAGTCGTTTTTTAATATCGGTCCTCACTTTTATGATAGCTCAACTAATAATGGGCATATGTAAAACATTCGTTTTGACGTCAAACTCATCACTGTTAAACATCACTAAAATTTATTTAAGAATTAATTGTAGCTCAAATGGACATAACCCAGTAGGTTTTTGAGGAGGAGAGATCAGTATGAAGTTCTCTTGGTGACTTTTGGCGGAATTATTTTCGCCACGTCCTTGTTCTCTGTTTTTAAGTAGGTTTTTGGATCTTATAATAAAAGTAAAACACTTTGGATAAATTGAGGATAAATCCATCATAAGGATAAGTATTTGATTAGACTTATATATAATTTTTTTAATCTTTGCTATTCTTCAATTAAAATATGATAATTAACTAATAATGTATTATTTAATTTAAAAAAATAGTTATTTGTAATAATTATATTTATATCACATTACATGTAATTTTTATGTTGTGCAGTCATACTTGATCTATGTTATTTAGTTATGTTAATATACATGATTAAGATGAGTTTAGTTAAAATACATATAACAAACGTCATCTTAGTTTTATATTAATATAATCAATGGACAAGATTATTTGAAAATGCTTTTTGTTATAATATTAAAAAGTTTTGAGCTTATGAGGTTTATATTGTAACATACAAGTATAAGGTGAAATGTACATATATATATATATATATATATAGTTCAAGTGGCGAATTGTTAGTATTTATGGACTTATATGATATATATTAAAGATAATAATAATTATATGTTATATATTATCATATAAAAGGAAAAAAAATCTAAATTTTAAAAGTGATTTAATTAAGTTTAAAATTAGAATGAGTTTAAAATATATCATAAAGTATGAATTCATATGTGTAAAATTTTAATCTATTTAATTTTTAATTTGATAATGGATATTAGGGCAACATGTGACATTATATAAAAAGGGTTATGATCCATAAATTACATGTATGAGTTTTTTTTTAATATCCAATCATTAGAAAAAAGAGAGTGCCTCTTAAGATTTATACATATCAATTTAAAAGTTTTATAGTTACAAGATTGTCATTAATATAGATTCAAATATGCTTCTACATCTAATGTATTATTTTTTATGATTTAATAATATTAATATGACATAGATTTCATCAAAATTAAGTTTTACCCCAAGGAAGATTCCATCTTTCGAAAATATACTTAGTTGTGGAATCATAAAATTTGTAACCCTTGAATTGTTTAGAGTACACAATGAAATGTAACTAATAATCATAGAGTCTAGTTTCTTTTTATTTGACCTATAAAGCCTTGTTTTAGCTAGACATCCCTAAATGTGAAAATAATTTAACTAAATTTTTTTATTCAAAACTCATAATGGGCCTTTTCAATCATGATATAATTAAACAACCAAACACTTATTATACTTTAACTAACATAGCAAAAATATAAGGGATTTCATATCAATTTTTTTTTTCTATATGCAAAATTAGAGGTTCTATCTTATTCCAATGAGTGTTAGTTCATGCACCCAATACTAGATTGGAAATAATTGAAATTTAAAATTGGAAAAATATTATTTTGGCACCTTACTTGTTATTAAATTATCATTTTAATCTTTCATTGATTTTATTTTTTAAAATGATCTCTTACTTATTGAAAATTATTATTGTTAGTCCTTCCACATGAATTAACAGTGTTTAGCTTAAGGTACTACATATCTCAAAAGTGATTGACAAAATGTGACAATTTCTAATTAATGAGAACCAGTTTAAAAATAAAATAAGTGAGGGACCAAACAATAATTTAATGCTATATTAGGGAGGGAAATGATATTTTCTTCTTTTCGATTATATTATAGATGCCCAGCACAAACTTTGGACCTTGAACTTATTATCATAAATGATTTTGGCCCAAACGATACTAAGATCCATGCCGAATAAAAGCCAACATTTACAGTTGGAGGCTCTAGGTTCATGAGATCATTTACATAGCCCATTTCAGTCCAAAACTGTTTGTCCAAAAAAGTTCAAATTCGTGTCTTTGACCAAGAAAAATCTCTAAATCCATTTCACTCACAAAGTAAAGAAGTATTAGCCTCTTAATTATAAACCAAAATCGTGATGTTTGAGCTTACAAATAATTTTTTGTTCAAATAAAAGGTTGAAACAAATCTCACTATATTTTTCTCATCGTTGCTTCTCTTGCACTTCTATTCCAAATTACTACTGCCATGCATGCTTATTTATAGTTAGAGGAAAGCTACAATGACCAATACAATTATTGCTAGTGATAGGTAAGCTTTGCAGAATAATTTTCATAATCTCTACAAGTAACTATGTTTTAGTAGGAAGTAAAATAAGTCCAGGAACAGCGAATATTTTATTATAGGTAAAAAAAAAAAATTTTGTTCTTCTATAAATTTAAAATATCAAAATGATTTTTAAAAAATTTAATATTAATTAAAAAATATAGACTCTCATTAAGTCAATTGTACCCTTTTGAAAAATTATTTTTTATTATTAATAAATTTTTCAGAGATAATTTTGATATTATAAGTTGTGAAGGACAATGTGGGTATTGAAACAAAAAATAATGAATCAAAATAATCATTTTCTTCTATAATATTTTATGAGAGAAAGATACACAAACAATTAATTCAAATAACAAATAACACAATCTAATTGTTGAATATTGGCTGCTGTATGTTGGTAAAGATTGTTTCAATTTCTTTAAAAGAAAATACCTTACAGTGATCAAGTCTCTTAATTTGGATCCCTTCATATTTTAATAAAAAAAATAAAGTTATATTTAATTATAATAGATCAATAAATAAAATTTTAATAATTTAAATTTATACTAAATTAATATTAACATATACAATTATATTTTTATTTATAACCTTGGATCTCAAATTTTCATTAACAATCTATTATAATCAAACATAATTTTATATTCTCGTTAAAAATAAGAAACGATCCAGACTCATGCTCTTCTATGTAAGGCCAGCCTCCCTTTATTTCTTCTGCTTTTGAAGAAGTCACAACATTAAAATAGTTCGCAAGGTGCGTGAAATTCCTTTTTCTCATAAAAATTCGGCAATAAGTGTAGAAATGGAGAACCACTTAAACAGAAAGCAAGTTCCCTTTCCCATATTATCTATCATTCCCATTATTCCAATACATATGACAAACTGAATATGAAAGAATAGATAACAAACAAACAACTATTCTGCTCGATGCCTCCCAAAATTTTCCATCTGAGCGACAACCTGAGAAAGTGCCCTTGTAGAGGACCCATGTTCTTCCAAAGCAGAAGCAGCAGCATCTTTCAGTTCCTCAATTCTTCTGCGAATCCCAACGCCTTCATCTCCCTCCATCAGATTTCTCACCACCTTAGCAATCTCCTCCCTCTCCACTACGCCATTCTCATTCGCCTTTGGCCTCAGACCCACTTTCAGGCTTTCAGTGAGCAAAACCGCATTCATCTTCTGCTCTGCAAATAGTGGCCAAGTTATCATCGGAACTCCACGCACAGTGCTCTCGAGAATCGAATTCCAACCACAGTGAGTCAAGAACCCACCAGTTGAACTGTGACTGAGAATCTGAGCCTGTGGGGCCCAAGAAGGCACAAGCAAGCCTCGTCCTTTTGTTCTCTCTGAAAACCCGGAAGGCAAAAACTGCATCGAATCCTCTGTTTCATCGTTCAAGTAAGCTGCATTGGCTGATTCATTTGGTTTTCGAACTACCCACAAGAACTTTTGACCACTCATTTCTAACCCCAAAGCTAGCTCATGAAGCTGCTCTTCGCTTAATGTCCCTCCACTTCCAAACGAAACGTATAACACACAGCGAGGAGCTTGCTTTTCTAACCATTCCACACAATCTGATCCGTTTGTCGGCGTATTTGACCCGGATTGTGTGATGGGTCCGATCGGAAACACGTTCGGGAGGGCTCGTATTGTGCCCTCTTCCATTTCAAAGAAGGTGTTGACCAGGAACCCATCGGCGAGAGGGAAGCGTTTGGAGCGTTGAAGGAAGAGCTCGTAAGAGAGGCTTGATCGGTCTTGAAGATGCTCGGGAAGATCACGGCCGTTGATCGGAGTACCACACCCAGGAATGATCTCTATGGGGTCCTTCAGATCTCTGTACTCGCACGAAACCTCTCGGTCCAACCTCGGCAGATTCAAGAACAGAGACAGCGTCATCGCGGAAGGAGGGAAGTATATGAAGGACAAGAGACCTAACTCCTTGGCAATCTCCAGCACGTCATTCGCAAAAGGGTCGGTGATTACAGCAACAATCGGGGAAGACGACGAGCTGAAACGCAGCGTTTTGAGGGCGTTACGGAGAGACGGAAGGGATCGAGAAACTGCGAGCTGGATTTGAACTGCAGGGGGAGTACTGTGCTGGGGAAGATCGAGTTTGTTGATAGGTGGGAGCAAGATGAAGTCAATGGAGGATGGGAGGGATCGGAGGAAGGCGACGGTGGCATCGGGAGGAGAATCGATGGTGGGGAAGATGCAGGTGACGTGGAAGTGGGGGTGGAGATGAACGAGTCGTTTTGAGAACTCAACAATGGAGGCTTGGTGGCTGAAGGCTGGGATTGATACTGCTGCTATGTGGATTGTCTGTTTGAGGTCCATGGAATTCATGTCTTCGATTGGATTGTGGTTTTGATGAAGATGGGTACGGGGGTTTATATATGCGCTGCAAAATTTGTGTTGGATTTTTGTATGTGGGTAAGGCAAGCATGACGATGTTGACTTGGAAAATATATGGACTGAGGAGGAAACTGGGGTTATGACGCCTCCCATGTTTGACCATAAATAAAGATTCTGTTTCTGGAAAAATAAAAAATTTAAGGAGAGCTTAGTGAGAACGAATTACAATGTGTTTGGTTTAATAGAAGTTTAAATGATTTATATTTTTTAACAAATTGGACTTTTTAACATGTGTTTAGAAAAATATTTTTTCTGATATTTTATCATTCATAAAATTGTTATTTTCATCTGTTATTTATTATAATACTTAAAATAATTTTTTATTTATTAAAAAATATTTTATTTAATTTTTTGTTTAAAAAATTAAATTTAGGGTTTAGAGTTTGATAAAAAAATTAAATTTAATATTTTCGTTTAAAAGTGAAAGACCAAATATTATATTTTCTAATAAGTGAGGCTATTTTAAATATTACAATAAGTTAATAATCAAAATAATAATTTTATCATAAGTAAAGAGATAAAATAACATTTTTACCCTTTTAATTTATAAGAAAATCATCAATCTTGTTTGATTTATTGGATATAAAATTGATATTATTTAAAATAATAAAGTATTTAAAATAGATGTAATCAATTTCCAGTAAAACAATTGTTGTCCCGACTTACTGGTAAATTACATATCCATCATGAACTTTAAAAATGGAAGTTAAGAAAAGAGAATCACAGAACTGGTGATGAATAAGGGAGTGATGAAATATCCAAAATTCAAATTAATTAATGCAAGACCAAAAAAATTAATTATTTATTCCATAAAGTTTGTGTTAATTTTAACTCAGTCCCTATAATTTAATTTTTTATTTAATTCCTTACACTTTTTTATCTTGTGAAATTTAGTCATTGTCATTACATTATGTTTTAACACAGTCTAAAAGGTGATTACATAGCAAAGGGAGCTGAGGTGGCAAGCCTACATGGAAAACTCCTCATCCAATTTCGTGCCACATGTGATGCCCACATGGCAACCCAACTAAGGACATCTTCCTTTCCTTTTGCTCTGATTTCGGCTCTCACTATCACATTCATGTGCTCTTCTCGGCCTCTCATTTCTTATGCTGTCTTCTACTCGCATCTCACCTACCTTTGTCTCTGGCTTCTTCCGTTCCGTCATCTTCCCCTTCTTCCTCGCTATAGTACCTCGTCCCCCTGTTTTGTGTACTCAAAATAGGGCGTCGAGCCCCCTTCTTGGTGTTTCCTTCCCCAGTATGTACAAATGCCACTTTATGGTTTCCTTGAAGTTATGAAGTCAAAAGTGATACATAGATGCACTTGTATCTACAAGTCTCAAATAGAAAGTCAATATATGCTATGTCAAATGATGTGTGCATGTATTGATCAAGATTTTAAATTGCAATTGTGATGGTATTTATATTTGTGTTGTGATTATCGTAGTTATGAATATCGTAGATGTTACAATACTAAATGCGGTCATTTTAGTTATGATTTTTTTTAAGTTACACAAAATATATAAAAATCTATATTATTATTATAACTCTTAAACACATATAAAATATCATGTCTAATATTTATTTTAATTTAATAAATATTTTTACTTTATACAAGTATATGTATATATATATATATATATACAACTTAAAAATTAAAAAGCCCTTTTCACCAATTAAAAAGCCTAAAATATTAATACATCAAAGACAATATACAAATAAACTTACGTCATTATTATATGTAAAGAGTAATATATGTCATTTGTTCTTATATAATTGACATATTATCAAAATTTAATTAATACTTCGTAAAAGTATATAATTAATATAGTAATATTAATTTAGTTAAATTACTGTAATTATTAATTTTATGAATAAATATATATTATGCATATTATTTGTTTTATATATTTAGTAGTTACCTAATGAAAAAAAAAATCTTCATATTATTTCAAAAAATTATTCTTAATAAATCTAAATTATATACTTTTAATCTATTTTATCAAAAAAGTCTATAGCCTCTTCTCATAAATTTTGTATCAAAATATAAAAATTTTAGAAAATGTTTTATCTTCATTCCACAAAAAAGCCAAACCAATTAGTCAATCACCCTTGTTTTAGTCACGACAAGTATAGCAAAGCAGCAAGGAACGATATATTTTGTATACAAGTATCATAGCATAAGTTCCCTTATTAACTCTTACATTCCCATCCATATTCCAACCATATTTCAAATCATATCATAATTTGTAATAAGTATCATAGCATAAGTATCTTTTGATGCAGATTGTAATTTCAAATCATGGTGTTAGTAATGGCGAATCCCAACCATATTCGACCAAATTTGAGGATATGAGAGTCACACTGTTCTTTATTTATAATTTTTGGTGAGAGATGATAAATTTTTTATTTTGGAAAACATTCATATAATAGAATTTAGCAAATAACTATTAGTGAAATAACATTAAAACATTCTTGAACAAGTGTATTTATATATATATTTTTTGTTTGATATGTTTAATATGGAAAAAAAGGATTTAGAAAGTAAGCAATTTCGGTGAGTTCCAAAAACTCCCCTTCCATGAACAAGTGTATTTATATTAATGATTAATAATTATATTAATACTTATGTTAACTATGTCCATCTTTGACTCTTCCTTTAAACTCTTGTGCTTCTTGTATGCTTTCTTTAATAATACTATAATGTGTATGAATTAAAACCAAGCTCACCCACATGCACCTCTAATAATTTTTGCGTTTTGTTGAATGTGCAACAACATATATTACATAAACGACAAATTGGAAAGAAGGACATGGATTTAAATATTTACTGCAGCACCTTGCTTCGTTTTCCTCTTGCTAATGTGTTGCTTTAATGTTGCTTGGTAAGGAGTAAAATTTAGACAACAGTAAGATACATAAAAAAATTAAACTATAAGAACTGGATTAAAATTACTGCAAAGTATAGAGACCAAAAGATTAATTTATCTTTTTTTAATTATTATTTGACACTTTAATTTGAACTTACTAAATCTACACATATATTATGTATATAGTTCTATATTTAGTTTTTGCATACCTTAGATACATGTTTGGGAACAATAGGTCAATTAACTGCAAAGAATACAATCAAATTCAAATGTTAATATGTTATTTTTATCTAAATCTTAAAAAATTGTCCCGACCAATATTATAAAACTTTAGGAAATGTTTTGAGTTAAAATAATATTTGCAATGCTACGTAAGAATAGACTTTTTGCAAATTGATAATCATTATATTTTATGTTTTATTAGATTAATTTTTTTTCCTTCAAAATGTTATTTTGAACTATTTATTGAATTGTTATGACATTGTTAGATCTGTAATTTTATATTTTTTTTAAATATATTCTTGCTTGCACTACTAAGTAGTGACTGGATATGAAAATATGTTTTAAGAGTATTTAGAAAGCGAACTTGTACTTGATATTAAGGATTTTCGGGATTTTTCCATGTGTTCTTATTTTATGGATGACTCTGTTCATCAATTTTATTTTATTTTTTTGGTTTATAACTTTGCTGGTAGGTTTGTTTTCTAAGTTTGCTTTACGAATTTTCTTTTTTTTAAAAAAAAAAAATATTTTTTGGTAGATTTGGTGATAGGTTTAGGGTGACTTTGTTCATCTTATTTGGCGGTAGTTTCTTGATACTTTGCTTGATATTTTCTTGTGTTCTTTTTATTTTTTGGATGACTTTGTTCACAACATTATTTTGTTTTGGGTTTACTACTTTGCTGGTGGGTTTGATTTATAGGTTAAGAGATTCTTGATATTTTGCTAGATTAGGTGGTAATTTTCTGAGTTTTGGATTGGCGCCACCAAAAGTAAATAACGTTTAAAGACTAACTTGTGATAAGATATTGAGATGAAAAACAAAATTTAAAAATAACAATTAAGGACTAAATTATTAAACTTCTTGAAATCAATGGTCTTTTTATTTTTTTAACAATTTTAATTAAGGACTAATCAATACGGCCTTATAGGATTGAGTTGGAACTTTTCTGTCGGGTCAATGTATTAGGCACAAGTGCCTCCCAATTCTTCAAGGCATCGAAGAAATTACTAACTGTTAGATAAATAGGGAATATAAAAATTGTAAAAATGTATGTTCACTACATTTCTTTACTTTTAAGGTAATATATGCCCTAATTTTATTTGCTGTAGGATATATGGCAAATCACCCTTAAAAATTATATTAAGTACTCTTAAGATTGATAGATAACAAATTTTGTAATCTCTCCTAAAGAAATCTCTAAAAATTTTTAGAGAAAGAAAAGAAATTTTAGATTTTCATCTCAATAATAACTTTACTACATAATTAAGTCTTATTTATAATAAAACTATGTACCGACATAACTTTTTTATAAAATGTTATGTTAGTACGTAAAGTCATATTTTTTTAAATTTAAATTTTAAATAGACATAATTATTTTTAAAAAAATTATATACTTTATGAAAAGTTATATCTTTTTATATTTTATTTTTTTAAAATAAAAAAATTTAATTTGAGGCATTGAATTTATTTAATTTAGCACATATATAATTTAATTTTTTAAACTAGTTATTTTCAACATTAACAAGGTATTCGCATGTTCACAAACCAACCTTTATGTGGAGTATAATTTTCCAACACAACAACACATAACTTGCATGCTTCTCTTTTAAAAAGATGATATGTGTTAAAAAGTATCAAAATGGGCTTGACTCACAAATGATGCCCGTTTAACCTAGTTTAAACTTTAGGTTGGATTGAAAGTTTCCTTGAACAAGTTTTTTTAATAAAATCATATCAACTCAAACTATTTTACTTGTAAGTTAAATATGTCAGTTTAGTAAATTTTTATATTAACCCGTTTCATTTGGTGATTTATAGGATTTGACTCAACCATTAAAGAGAATAAGGCAAGCCCAACTCTTTCACACCAGCCCACTTTTTTAAAATAAAAATATAATCCTAAATTCCTTATAGGTCAGTCTATTCACAAATCGCACACAAAACCCACAGGTTTGCATTCACCATTTTCTCAGCCTCGGTGGTTCCTTCTTTGCTCGCTGCGTCGTCGTCAGCCACAGATTAGCTTAGTCATCTTTGCCATCATTCGTGCTAGTAGCTAGACTACTGAGCACTCACCCAGCCTCAAGCCTCCAAGGAGCACTGATTTCACGCTATACAGCATAGTGTGCTGTACAACGTGAGATCAAAATTAGCCTCCATGTCAGTCCATCATTCGTGCTTGCCCAATAACAATGTTTGTTCAGGTTAATTTGTACATTCCTTTAATCCTAGTTGACTACTGAGATGGCAATAGCATATGTCTAAGGTTGCAATATTTGATAAAGAAGTAAAGTAAGGGCAATTTAGTGTTAGTTATACTGTTATAGGTATCTAATATAATTTTTTTTAATTCATTTATAGTCTTTCTCCATTAGTTAACGAGTGATTTTTATATAATTGTTAAGTTTTGAGGATGCAAACATTCTCTAGATTTCATGTACGGTCCTTCTCCATTATTGTGTTTTAAAGTGATTTGGATGGATAGTAAACTATTGAGCTGAAACTTTTTCAAGGAATGCATCTACTTTGTTCCGTGAAAATTTAAAATCACCCCTTTTCTTTACATCACTTGTCTATGTACTATTCATTTGTTGAGCAAACGGAATATTACTTGCAGGACAAGTTAATATTAACGCATTTGATGATTGATGGAACTTGACTTTTTGGCTTTGCTTTCTTATGATTATGAATATGTCTCTTGCTTTATCGAACTTGCAGTATAGAACTAAGTTCGTAATTTGTTACTTTGTCATGTTGGGTTGGATAGAATTGTCGTAATTTTGTAAAATGCTGAGTGAATTTGTGTTATTATAGTTGTGGATAATGGTTGATTTTTTTTCTTTAGATTGTTTTTTAGTTTATTTTTAATTTTTTGGTGAGAGTTTGCCCATTCAATCCATTAGTGTGGGTGAGTCATGCTAGGCTACTTTAAGATTAAACCATAAATCTTAAACCTGCTTTAACACCTCTAGGTGTCCTAACTTCAAGACTATTTTAATTTATTTGTTAAAAATTTATTGTTTAAAATAGAAAATATGAGATTTTATAAAAATTTGACGTCATTGAATTAAGTAAATTTGAAAGATTTTAAAATATTATTTAAAATATCAGATTTTCCTAAACGCTAATGTTTGAAGAATTAATTTCTTTTACTTTTTTTTTTATATATGCTTTATTTTTAATATACGTAAAGGCACGAACATATATACAGATGGACATTCATTTGCATGCAAACATATGCACATTTATGTATATATCAACACACACATCTCCGTATACAGAAATAGATTCCCAATAGTTGGGATATATAACTGAATCTAAATTTATGTTGCTAATAGTCATTGGGTTGAATTTTTAAATAATTCATAGTTGTCAGATAAAATTTTTAAATTTATTGATTTTGATTTTTAAAAATTACTGATTTTTATTTTCATATTTTAAACACCAACTGTTAAATCTTACAGTTATTTTATTGCAATCTTACAGTTATTTTCATATAGAATCCGGATTCGTATGTGTATAAGTGTTGATATAAACCAACCTACCTGCACATTCATTTTTCGTTGCTTGCACCATGGTGGACCAATGCTAGCCATAGGCTTCATCTGCATCGGTTGAAGAATATCAGACACTAGAGGATTAAGGTAACTTCCCTTCGCCAGAAAGGTACTCTTCTAATCTGTCTTCAAACTAATGCAAATATAGTCAAACTGTAATTCTCGAAGTAAAGCAGCTTGCACAAATTCTCCAACATGATATGACGCACTTTATTATGCCTATACTCTACCCATGTCAAATTTAAGGAACAATTAGACTCATGTATTATAATGGCCTCAAATTACTTGAATCTTTCCCAGCCCGATACATTATTGCACAAATATTTGTAGTTATCCAACCAAGAAATTCAAAATGCTAAAATTTTGAATTACAACAATTCTAAGTTTTCGCGCTTTAATTTCCATGAAGTTTATAATACTACCATTTAAACGTAATCTATGGATAAAAGTTGGCTTTGCACTAGTTAAAAATCGTAACTTTACATTAGTCCACATCTTTCTTTCTAATCTTCAAATTAGCTGAAAAATCAAATAGCTTCTAAAACAATAACAAGTGAATAATAAATCTACATATTTGGTTATATAGACTTTGGTAAAATTTAAATGGATCAAAATGAGAGATATGAAGCTCGAAATGTGCTCCCATATGCCAGACAACACAGAAGAAAAAGGAGGTCCTTCGCTGACCTCCTCCCCTACTACAATAGACAAATGACATATGGGTGTTTTTGGCAGTCATTTTATTGGGTAGTATGGTCAATTTCTCACCTTTCAAGTCCACTCCAATGTTTTACTTTAATCCATCATATATTTATTCTTATTCCTTTTTATATCATATCTATCGAGGTTTAAAATCTTTACATTTTTTAATTTTTATTTTTCTCATCATTACTTTTCTATTTCCATTTCCTTCTTACAATTCCAACAACTCAAGCAGTTCCAAGTATGATAGACAATGTGTCTGTGAAAACTAACATGCAGTACTGATGTGTGTGAATCACAAATTGGAAGGAAGTGAGTAGTGCAAAGTATTAAAGCATATTGCAAAATATTTTTTAGGGACCAAATTGTACATATAGTCATTCATATCATTTTAACTTTTTGTCTTTTTAAATGACAAACCAAGACCGTCCTTCCAAGAACTGCACATAGATCCTTATAAACAAAAATTTAATGGTAAATTTACATCTATATATATCCGTCTAATTTACAATATATCACCGTCGAAGTCAAACACAATATCTACAAACAAAACCCAAAGGATAAACGGTTGAAAAAAAGAGCCACAGAGAATATGCATCGATAATATAATAATGCTTTGTTGATCACTTAGTTGTTTCTGTAACGACCACTTTCTTGTTGATATCATTCTTAGAAGAAAGCCTACGAAGTCCTGGAAATTCCAGGAGACCTTGTACACGTCGGGTCAGAATGACCCCAAACATGGTCCCCAGAGAAAATGTGAAAATTGTCTTGAACATACTTGCCTATATTGGCTCCTAAAGCAAATTGGCCTTAAGCAAGCAAATAGAGCGAAGGTGATGGAGAGTGAAACGTGATGCTAGAGTTGCATGTAAAATTGTATGAGTTCTTGAGGGTCAAGCCTTATATATTATGTAAGAAAGTTCAAATTCAAGAGGCTATCTCCTTCCTTCAAGCTCACCCACTGGAATTTAATGGCTTTAAATATTTGGAATTTATTATTATCATTAATATACGAAATCTTGTGGTGTTAATTCGAGATACTTTCAGATAGCTTTAGTTTTGTCAACCTTATTTGAACCACATTTTAAGTATACCTGATCTATAATTAAGATATCTTCTAAATTTTATCATAACTATCGTCTTGGTATTACCCTTCTTTCTGGTGTATTTGAGTTCTTATACCTTGCTTAACTTTCTTGAAGGAAGTGCACTACACACTGTTAACATTTTACATAAATTAGTCTTGTTACTTGCTTTTACATGATTAGTGAAATTTGTGTCATCCATTTCACTCCTTGACTATATCATCAGAACTCACAAATATTACTCAACCTGAATCAATTTACTCGCACAAATGCAGATATGATTTAAAATATCCAAACATTATGATGAATTGAATATATGAAAAACCGTTTTCAATTTCTTTTTTCTTAATCTATATACGATTTTGTGGGGATAGCATGACCTTTTACCGAGGCTTCTGCAGAATAATGACCCGATGATGCCCTACACGAGTCTCACTAATGCGGCCAAGGTGACGAAGGACCTGCACAAAGTCAAGAGCATACTGATAAAAATTTATTTGGAAATGACTACATATTGCACAAAGTACGTCATGTCAGTTATCCACATTCAGGTTTTAAAAACAGATCTCTCTGGAAATGACTGGTAAATATGTACTGGGGTGGAGCATAATGGCATTAAACACGTGATTTGATGACATCAGTTTCATCACTGTTTATTGCAACCATGTCTAACGTTAGTGGATTTGCCAATGTGATGCCAAAATTGGCTTAGTATTAAACACAACAAACCTGCAAAGCGCGGACACTTAGAAAAGCCATGCTCATGACCAACATTTGAACACTAATTAAACTCGACTCAATACTTTAAATTATACATAAAGACTTCAGATTTTGGTCAACATAATTTTGTTTCTGTCAGTATCTATGCTTCCTAGCAATAGACTAATTCAGAGTCTCATGATCCAGTCTCAGTTGCTCCTTTCTATGTGATTAATATTATGCATACAAAAGGAACCATAATGAATTTTGCTTCAACCATTTAGTATGCTGCGTGCGAAAGGTCATCAAGTATGAAAAGATCGTTTGTATTCAGATGAGAACCAAGCAGAAAACTCAAAGAAATATGATTATAGGATCCAAAGTAACTAACAAATGAACAATCTCCTTAGTGAGGCAGAGGTGCTCACACAGAAATAGAAATTACTAGTGAAAATGCGAAAGACTCTAGCCGTTCAAGACACTAGTAATCCCCCAAAACCAATTCCATAATTCTCATAATTATTCTCTCGAATAAGTCCCTAACCTCTCATGACTAAATTGCCATAACCCACTTAAGAATGACAGGTGTCCCACCACCCTCCTAACCGTCTCCAGACATGTCTTGCTCTCCCGTTCTAGAATTTTCTATCCAAATTAGGATTTTTAAAGCATTAACACGATAATCCAATTTAAACAACTTGGATGTAAATGTAATAAAAAATAAGATTGACTTCACCAAAAGCTCAGGTTGGAGACAAGAATATTCACCGTCAGAATTGCTTTTCCAGTGTTGTCAAGCTTCAGGGATGGACCTTTTATGTCAACCTCGAGGAAAAAGTGCTTCCCCTTTATCCCTTCCATAGCTGCAATATCTCTTAATTCCTGTATTTTGCAGCACAATTGAGAACCACTCCTTTTTGGCATAAAATAAATGAGAATTACAATGGTTAAAAGCAGGAACAGAAAAAATGCACGTAATCGCTTAGATAGAGTTGGGACACTGAAAATTAATATTTAACTCACCAGGGCTTTTTCCCATATATTTTCTGCCAACTTCATTAACAGAAAACAATGTCAGGACAAGGGCAAACTTTAACAAATATATTTGACAACTAAACCGAAAACTAATCGTCAACCTTCTTTCTTGGGGCAGCAATAAGTTGAGCATTTGCTTCAGCATAGGATGCCATATCATTGATTGCTGCATTCACCTTCTCCAAAGTAAGCCTACCTCTCATGTATCTGTAATATGGGATCTAGTGTTAGACTGTAAAGGAGGCATGATGGAACCTGAAATCTAGTTGAAGAAATCCTTTGTTATTATTTATGTGAACATGTCTGCCTTCCTGATGTAGTAAAATAGCAGAGTTTGTGTTTACGGAAACCAGAATAAGGTAACAGCAGTAGTAGCAGATAACGGCAGAAAAGCAAATGACAAAAAGGCTGCCTTGACTTTTGAGAGGTTAGAGCTCTCTCCCAATTCTTCTTTGAAAGTCCTCCTTACCATTCACACTCCCCCTCCTTGCTCATATACCATGTCAAAGGTTTCTCTTCTCCTCTCAACCCGCTTGACCCCGTAAACCATGTGCTGGTAAATTTGTTAGCCTAGGATACCTCATCATGGATACCTCACTAATTTGCTATTCGTCCCCCCCTTCTCTCCCAATATATCCCTATTCTTTCTGTTATATCCTCCCATAGACCAGAGCCTAGCTTCATTGGTCCATCAAGTCCAAAAACCCAGATGATTTATCCTTTTTCTTTCATTGAGATATGTAATCATGAAAATTGAAGGGAGATGAAAGAATGAAACATGTAGCGATTTCGCCAACGGCCTGGCTTAACTAATTGAAGGGATTTGGACTAGACCTTTGCATCCTCATGAACGAGGTTCAATCCACCTTCAACTGGTAGTCTCGCTTGGTGGTCAATCCACTAAGGCCATCCCCTGCGCATAGAGGCTAGTTGAGTAGCCTCTGTGCAGGACCAAAAAGGTTCTGAGGTAATTCACTGGGTTGGTCCTCTACCTGTCCCTCTAGGATCCCAGGCACGCCACTAGCGTCCTTACTAATAATCTTGAAATAACATAACCACACTACCGTTTTTGCCTACCCGAAAAAAAAAAAAATACACAAACATATAAGCTTCTATGTTTTGACTGCAGTTGTTCAGTTGACTCTTTCTTTGTGAACTCATACAGCATCCTGCAATTTTTTTGAATTTCCTCAACTAATACTATATGTATGAGAAAAAAGACTAGAAATGTGAAAAGGCTCAAAGCTGAATATACTCTGACAGTTTATTGAGAGTAATAAAATGAAAGTTATGCCTAGTTACTTACGATGACAAGGAATCTAGTTCACTTCCAGTGATGTGCCACGTTGGCGGAGAACCACGACCCTTTTTCTCCTAAAAGTGATAGAATAATGTGAGATCTCACTTTATTTGGTGAAGGAAAGACAGTCCCCTCCAGGTTAACAAAGAACTTCAAAATGAGAAAAAGAAAAGAGAAAAAATAAATGATGCATCAACAAGAACATATTTAAACTTCTAATTACATGCAAACTCAATTATTAATATTTGGGAAGAGATGAGGGAATTGAAATGTGGGAAAAAATTCGTAGGCCAAAGTTATCAAAGAGCTTTTGTGACCATTTCCAAATTCACTTCATTTGAAAGCTTTAAGCATTAAACCGATAGGCGATTATTTAAAAAAGGTTTTACATTTCAAACAACATTTCATGTTCACTATAATTTCCTTTCACACGTTTTAACTATGCAGTACTTTCATTTGCATAGAGTTGTTCTGTTCCGTCAATGAGGTAAATGTAGTTGGTCCAAGCTTGAAATCCTATTTAACCAATGACCAAAAAAACTGGTATGAATTCTTTACGTGTAAATTAAAGGATTTCAGGGCTAGGAAATCATCAAATATATTTTGACAAGGAACTGACAAAGATGGGTGCCCCGCAGATTAGCCTATAGTAGTCTTTTAAAACAAGAAAGTAGTTTAATATAAGAAAATTAATAGGAATCATGCATAGTTCATATTATAAGTAGACTGCCAGAGTTGAGTGGTGTGAAAAACAGCAAGAGGTAGACCTCATTTGAATCATGAAAATTCATGGCAAAGATTCCCAGTAATTTAACCACTCCCTTTTTTCCATTAGTTTGATGTTACTCAACTTGATGTCAGTATCAACAAAACTGTTTAAGAGATACAGAGCATATAAAAGGTGTATAACATAACAGCAGCCACATTATGCCGTGATCTCATATATGTAGGGGTGTTTGTGTGTGTGTGTATATATATATATAACGATGAAAGCGTTTCTCCTTGTAAAACACAACAGTATTCTGAACTACAAAACCAGGCTATTTAGAAAGACGATGGTTTCACCATAGAGTGCTAAGGCGATCAATTGAGGAACTAAACAACTAAACAAGTCCAAATGTTTAACTCTTGCTCCAACTATTTCCGACTATGAAGTTAACCCATTTTAAAGTCATAAATTGAACTATAACAGAGTTCGCTTACCTTAGGCAATGCTGCAGGTTCTTCATCAAGTTTCAGAGACTCAAATCCAGGCTCTTGTCCAGAAAATTCAGGAAATAAACTGAGAAAAAACAAATGTTAAACATCTCAAGGCTGGTGGGATTTAAACAAATGGCATATTAGCGAAAAAAAAAATGTAGCTACCATTTACTAGTTTCCGAATTTGGCATCATCACTCTGTCAGGCATTACTGAGGGAACAAGAAGAGACATGTTCTGCAATTTCTTTTGTTGCTGCAGTGATGCGTTGATGAGTTTCTACAATTAGGCAAAGAAACCGAAATTCATGGTCATTAATTGAGAGCGCTGAACAGATTACTCAACCAATGTCACTCAAATTACAAACCTCTGTCACACAGAATTGCAAAGGAAAAAAATAAAACCAAATCATCTGTTTTGCTTTATTATCTTCCAAATCACTAGAAGATAACTGATCAATCAGAGGCAAAATCTCCGTCAAAAATTGCATCTATGAACTATGAATACTTTTTCTTTTATATGCTCCAAGGCTGTTTTCAATTCTGGCTGACATCTAGTTTTGGAGGAATAATTCAATCTCGAAAAATATAAACGCTATACTTAGAATTATGAAGGTGAATGAATTTTTTTTTACCCACCATCAAAACAAATAATAAATCATTATATTAAATTTTAAGCTTTCTATTTCCAATCACTAAGCAATCATAGCACATTGGTTGACTCACTGAGTGAAAGATTAACATAAATGACGATTTCTCCTCATATTTTGGGGAAGCAAAAGTAATACCGAGATCCAACTAAGCAACGGAGCTCTTAATCTGAGTTCTCGGCACAGCATTTCAAAGTAGTAATAAAAAAATCAATTCAATTTCAGTCAAATTCAGAAACAGATGAAACCAAAAAGAAATTAAAAATAAAAAAGGCGGCTAAAACGCATGTTATTAAAGAAAAAATCGATGAAAATTAGACGCCCAGTCACCCACACCAAAATTCTCAGTTGATTAGAAACCATGCCAGGTCTCATTCAAGCACTAATTATTACTATTCCATCAATAAACTTAGAGAGAGAAACAGAAATGCCTTGGCTTTAGGAATAGCTTCTGTTTCTTCGCGCAACCGGTCCTTGATGGCCTGCACCTGAAGCTCCATAGCTTTCAGCGCAGCGTCCACCGCCGACAGATCGGTGATGCTGCTCGCTGGATACACTGCGAAAAGAAGATAAGCAGATTTGTATATGTTAATCCAATAAGAGGATGATAAAAACAGAATAATAGGAAATTTGGGGCCGAATCACTCACTGTTTCTTGCAATGACGAACTCTTGAAGCTCGGTAATCCGAGCGTTGAAGGAAGAGATCAACGAATCAAGAGACGACCCGGCTTTGCTCCAATCCATGTCTCTTCTGTGATTCAAATTCGGTGCATCTGCGTCCTCTTTCAGAGTGCCCATAATTTGAATTCCTAGACTTGTTTCGGCGGGAACATTTGAGAGAAGATGACCAAACACTTTTACTTTTTATTTTGCTTTTAGATAGAATTATACTTTCGCTTTTTAGAGTTTTATTCAACCACAAATATTTTAATTTAGGTACTAACAAAAAAGATAGAATAGATAATAATGAAAATTACTTACTTGTATAGTAAAATATTATTAAAGATACGATGGTAGAGGTTAAATTAAAATTTTCTTTAATTTTAAAAATTTTATTATAAATTTTTTAAATTATAAATTAAGTAAAATTATAAGGACTAAAAAGATATAATTTTTTCCTTTGTTTTTATTTTTGGTGGTTGAGTGTGATCTTGTAAGCTCACAAAATTTAAGTAGATAGTGCTGTTTTGGTTTCATATATTTTAAATAAAATAGTATAACTTCTATATTTTTTTAACTTGTAATAAATATTGAAAATTTTGAATTTGTAATATTACACTCGATCAACTTTAGGTGAAAACAAACTAATATTATTTCTATCCGAATATTAGATAAAAAATTAAAATTTAGTTTGACTAAGTACTCTAAAAATTCTATAGCGTAAATGAAAATAATTTTTCTTTGGTCTGGCAGGAGATTAATTAAGCCATATGTGGCTAAATTCATTTTATTTATAAAAAAATAGGATGACAATCATTAACTTAAACCATGCCTTCAGAACAAATTAGAATTTTGGAGTATGCTTTTCTTGAGTAAATTTTTCATAGTTTTTTTTTAATTTTAGGATTAATTAATAAATTATTGTGCTCTGATATTGTAATTAATTGCAATTGATCGAGAGAGGGTGGCTACTGAACTGGTTGAGACTAGGATTGCTTTTGTCATTTATGTTGTCAATTCTTTACATATTTTGATTGTTTCAATCCGGAATCATTTAATAATTGATTAACCATGCTACTATATTGTGAAGCAGTACAATTCCAATTGAAATGGTTATTACCATGAGAGAGAAACAAAATCAAATTTAACAACTTGGGTAGGAGATCATCTAGAAAGACCTCAAGACAACTTACGGGAGAAAAGAAAACATTTTCCATCATGATGACAAAGTTCAAACTTAGTAGCAAGAGAATTCCCTCTTCTAAGTTTGTTGGCGACAAGGCCTGGATTTAGAATTTAATTTTAAAGGGTGAAAAAATTAGACAAAAATGATCAATATGACTCTTATTTTTGTTCAACTTTTCAATTTTGTCTATTGAAGCCTTAGAAGGATGTTCACATACTCGCAAAGAATCAGTATGAGATTTTTTCACTGATATGAATAAGAAGTGGTAAAAGCGATGGGTTATTATTATTTTGGGACCCTCTATTCCTAAAAAATAATTAAATCTTTTTTGTTTACCATAAGCTAATAATCTAAAATTATATATCAACCAATAGAACATCCCACTTATTCAAGTTTCAACTCCTTCAAGCTCGGAAGAGAAACCAAAAAGGAAATACAACGTGAGCTTATTTTGGCAATACAAAGTACTTGAGCTTTACAATTAAAAAGCCAATAGTGATTAATTTTAATGTTGGATCACAAAAAAAGAAGAATTTTATTAAAGGAAGGTTAATTCTCCATTTTCCAATAAGCAAAATAACTAGTTTTGGTGCATATAACATTCATAGACTTAAAAAGAACATGGACCAAAAGAAAAAAAAGCAAAGTAAGGGCTAATTTAGTTAGAGAGATTTGGCACAAGAAAAAAATACTCGAGATAGAGAGAGGAGAATGACAAAAGAATAGTTCAATGAAATTATATGGACTAGATATAATACAAAGTGGGCCTAATAAAGTATTTGTGCTCATTAAAATTTAATTCTCTAAAGAATATCACTTCATGGCCCAAATGTAGATGGATAGAATTTTTGAACTGCATAAAATTAAATATTTAAGCACAACTTTACATATTTAAAAATTTGAATTTAAGGAATAAATATTATTCTTTGATTATGAAGTAAGAGAGACAAATTTTTTAAAAGCAAGGAGCACAAATTCTTATCAATTAAGGAATCAAATGAAATATATAAAATAAAACTGTATATCAAAGTTGAAATTTTAAAAAGTTTAAGGGAGATGACCTCCTTCTCGTATCCCCCTTGGATCCACCCTGCTAGTGACATGATTATCATAGTTGTGAGTTACTAGATCACAAGTCATTCAAGTAATGAAGGAAATTTGAAGTATTAGTTGTCGTCCCACAAAAAAAAAAAATGATATTACATATGATTTAAAATTTTACATTATTTTTTAGTGTATGAATATTAAAATTTAAAGTATTAGTTTTTAATTTCACAACTAATATTCTAACTTTTTCTAGTTACTAGATCACATAAATAATTTATCAAACACTTTAAAAGTGTCCAACAATAAAAACTCTTTCGACATATGAAATTGCTAAAAAGGATTCAATTTACTTAATAGACATTAGTTCTACTTGTTTCTTTTTACAGATATTATTAGTCATTAAGCTTAATTGATTTCATTTATTATGGATAGCTCCTTATTCTATTAAGTCCATTTCAGTTAACTTGAACTAACCTGATCATAGTTTTCTTAGAGCATTTCACTTGGTTTTTCTTCCATTTCTACTAAATCTAAATTGCATGCTATAATTGTTATGATAACTTAATTCAAGTTTGTTCTTTGGTATTACACTTAAACTAAATTATTCTACAACCAAATTCAGTTCAATGGGCTCTTAGTTTGGGGCCTTTGTTATCATTATGCAAATATCCTACTTGATTTATATTTTCAATTATGATTTAATTGACTAATCACATGATGTCCTTAATTAACTCACCATAGGGATTAAGCATATAAATAATATAAACTCAAATAATAATTAAACTAATGGCCTGTTTGGTTATGATAATTATTTGAAGGGAATGTGAATGAGAGTGAGAATAAAAAAGAATAATAAACCCTATCACTATGTTTGGTATAGTAAGGAATGGAATGGAAAGATTCAGAAATGTAATGTTTGGTAAGGATAAAATGATGATGGAATGAAATGGAATAAAAATCAAAAGGACTAAATTGCCCCTCTAGTAATTGGCCAATATATTGGTTCCCAATCCCTGTCAAAGGATTAATTTACTTGCCCTCAAAATTTGTTAAGCAGGTGACGTAGCCTCATAAAAGATGAAGACCTTATAGTTGTAGGTGGCAGAGGATGTGGCTTCGACACCAGAGAGATAATCATAGAAAAGAGGGTTATAATTGTGGTGTTGAAGGAAGACGACATTGCTGGTGAGATTCCTGTTGAAGAAATTTCTTCCTTTTTCACCTAAAAACTTCAATCATTATTGTTGATCGTATAATACCTTCTCTCTGTTGTTACTTTTGAACTAGACTCAACATTTTCCATCTTCTTCTCCTTATTGTTTGGTGACTTCATCTTGGCTTAAGAGCGGAAGGAACGATAGTCCCAAGTATAGGGTTTAATAATGTATCTTTAAAATTTCATTTGGTAGATTACAAGGTAACTATCAACTATTTAGTAGGATTTGTCTATTTCCTTTTTATTTTTCAATATGTAATTGAGTGAGCATAGATGTGATTTCTATAGTTTCAACAATGCTAAGAATTATTTAAATCCTTTTTTGTTTTTCATGTCCGCCAATGTCTATTAAGATATGTTTGCGCTTCCACTCTTACATCCATGATATGCTTTATTGTATGATTTTGTTTGTTGAGCCATTTTCATGGTTTTCAAATTGAGGTGGTGTCTTTAAGTGAAGGTGAAAGCAAGAATAACTTTGGAGAAGGGATTCAAAATTGAAATTGTTATTGTGGAAGATAGGCTTGCTTAAAAGTCTCAAAGTCGAATAAGAACTTAAATAGATTGTATGCATGATGTGAGGAGAACAAATGCAAATACTTCAAATGGCTAACCCTTTTAGTGTTGCATAAACAAGGGGATGGAATTGAGTATGAAAAACCCCTAATAGCTGAAGACTTGTAGAAAATAAATGTTGAAATTGAAAAGTTGAAGAAGAGGATGGCCAACCTAATGGGAATGGTGAGTGGGATCAAACAAAGAGCATCCTATATTACTGAAGATATCTATAAATTAAGCAAAGTAAATGAAGATTTAAGCATGAAGGTTGCTAAGTCTAAGAGTGTGGTGGGTGGGTTAAAGTTGTTGAGGGGAATTACAATTGTAATGTTGCTTAGTTTAGTTATGAAGATTAAGTAGGGATGTTGGAAACTTTATGGTGAGCCATAATGTGTTTCTATCATCACAAACAATGTTAAATAGTTAGCATTACTATACTTTTTGTACCATTTTTTATGTAAGATAACTCTTGGAGCAATAAAATGTTATGCTTTAGTTGATCATGTTATGGTTAATGAGATTGTGGTGGTGACTTGTGTTAACTCTGACTTCTGGTTTATTGTATATATGCTAACTACTTGATCAGATATGCTAGTGAAATGTTAGTTGTTGAAAACAATAGATTAAGTGTTAATATATCAGCTTGTGAATATAATGGTGGATGCTTTAGAAGTAATAAAATTAGTTAAGGCTGTATGTGAGATTGAACATCGAAAACGAGTTATCTTTTTTTGGTTTAATGTAACAATTCCTTCATTCAAGGTTTTTTTCAAGTTCTAAGTGCGATGAAAACATGTTATCTTTTGCTAGATGTGTGTCCTTTCTTTCAATTTATAAGTTAAGATAAGAATTACTTTCATGATTTGTGTTAAATTACATTGTAGCCCCAAATAGTTTTCCATCAATGAGAAGTCATCTTTAAGTTTGGAATACTACTTTAACTCAGATGCACCCTTGATTCTAAAGTGTCTACAAGTAATTGCTATTTAAAATTGTGAATGAATTGGATCCAACTAATGTATAATTAATCAAATGCAAATTAAATCAATATACAACAGATTAGTTTTTCCATTAGGCATATAAATCATACATAGGTTATCAACATTGGACAAGTCACTGAAGTCCCTACAAATACTAACCAAGGCTAATCTCCACTATTGTTACCTACATATAATTGCATAAACCAACTCAGAAATGACAAGACCAATGAACCTCTAAATGATACCTGATGGAAAACATGAATATACAATAATTTACACATTGTTATAAACTATCTAAAGCACCACTTAGGTTTAAAACATAGATATACAGTAATTAACACATAGGAGACATTTCATGAACCTCAATTAAATATTGTTACATGACAAGTCTAAAATATTCACACACAATATTAATATGTGTACTAGTGTAAACTCATACACAATGACTAATAGCAATATGACAATACATGGCTAACTAACAAAGAATAATAAGACGTATACAAATGAACTGTAGGTACAAAATCTAACGTTGCTAATAACATGACAAAGAAATTTCATTCTCAATTAAAAGTTCTGCATCATTCATAAATTGATCAATCAAAAATACTTTATAGCACTATTAAATTGTTCACTGTTGTTTTACAATGGATAAAAAAAAATACAAAATAAGCCAATGAAATATTATAATGATACTTGCCCATTTGCAACTTTTTAATAATGTAGGCACTAAGCATACCAGCTTACACGGTGACAGAGATATGTCGGATTAAAGAAAGAAACTACATGAAATATCAACTTGGCAAGAACATAAGGGACATTGAGAGGGTAAGCAAGTGACCAAAAATAATAAAAGCAACATCTTTGCAACATTATACCTAGTGCTTTAGGTGACATGCGGTAGATTTACATTCTAAACCCATCAAAGTGCTCCTTCAATCCAAAACACAAGATTTGCACCTGCAAAAAGATTTGCAACACATGGAATTGCAAACAAGTGGTGCTCTCCTCATATAGTAGTTATAAAAGGTACACAAACATTTCATATACCCTGCACCCAAACCAAAGTGAAGTCTACACTTCACAACATACATGGCTGACTTGAAAAAGTAAAAAAAATTCATATCCTTCGTCTATCTACCAGATAATCTATCATAGCCATTGGGCCTTTATGTGGGCTACAATAGTAAAGAATGAAACCAACAACTTGTCATTCGTGGATAGCTTAAGGTGAGCATGTATTTTTTCTTCAATTGTCAAGCCTTTTACCAGGCTTAATGCTAAAAACAATTCCTCCCTCTTTGCATTCATAGCAATCTCATGTGCCAACTTGTCCATCTGGTTGTATAACTTGTCAATTCCTAAGTCCAAATGCCCATCAATCTCTTTAACAACCACTACAAAGTCAACATCACTGTTGCAGCTTTTCCTCATACGAGTCACTGAACTTACCTCATTGATGATATTGGGCATAGGCTACTCTAAATGTGCAAATGAGGGATCTATATCTGGTTCATCCACATTGTCCTCTATATCATTCAACCTAAGTGCAACATCCTCCATGTGGTCCTCATCATTAATGTCGCACGTTGATTAAGCATCCCTCTTATTTGCCTCATCTTTCCTACCAAACATTGGTGAGCTCTTATAGATGTGAGAATAGCATGTTCCTGAATGGGATTGCCTTTGGCCATGTCTACAAAAAACCAAGCACAAATTCATTTTCATATGTGTATGTGATTTATATAGATCTAAACAAATTATACAAGTAACATATACCTTTATATGCTCATCCCAAACCTCTTTCATAAGGACACATTTCCTTTCATCATCCCACCCAAAGCCACTTATATTTGCCTTATATAGCATGTCATATATGATTGTCCAAGTGGTTTTTATGGTCATCATCCGTGAATGTATATCTAAAACCTCCTAAGCTATATCTGTAAATCCTTTGTTGCATAATGGCCTCAAGAGCCACCAACTACCCAAACATGAAGTGGCAGTCTTGCATATGTTTTTGCTCTGTTCTAATCTTAACTAAGCAGTCCACGAGCACCTTGTCCTCCTCTTGGGTCCTTACATGTTTCCCACCAGTGGTGCTACCATAAGTGTCACATTTTGGTCAATGCTTTATACTAAAATAATCGTTAGAGACACAATAATAAGAATCATAGTTCATGAAGTGGCATTCACACATTACATTGATGTTAAAAAACTGCAACATCACATTGATATAATAATTACAATCCATAAAATGGTAATCACATATTACACCAAATAATACAAAAAGCAATATGGAATTGGTGCAACCATTACAAACTTGTTGGTTACCATGACACCCACAACAGCATATCCATACATAAGAAAATGTCACATCATACGAGTACATTAAAACAAGCACATTAATCCTATTACATAGGTGAATTAGGTAATAAGCACATTAATCATTTGTGTCGTCTAAGTTCAATGAACATCTGGTGAGCTAGGGAATCCCTCCAAGTACTCCACATATCACTAGTTTCCATTGTACTTGTCAGATTGTCATCCCTATTTACACCTTCTAACACCAAGTAATCAAGCTTTCCTTCCATTAGGTCAGCCATATTTCCTCATTGTATGAGGTTGTACAATAAGTAACAAGCGATGATATTCCTCTTATGTGTTCTCACAGGGTAGCATGAGGGACTTTTTAAGATAACCCATCGTATTTTTAACATTTTAAAGCATTTTAATCACATTGTGGGCAATTAAGTGCCTCATATTGAAACACTCTTAAGGGGTCATTTGTTGTTAACCCTCTCTCCACTCATGAAGGTGGTATTGTTGACCTCTATAAGGAGTAAGAAAGCCTTTGTAGTTAGTGTACCTAGTGTCTACCAATTAGTAATTCTCGACACCATTTAAAATAAAATATTAACCCATATACAACTACACCTAAATTGAGGAAAACTATAAGCATATATAAATTGGTTGTAGGCTTGAATCAAACCTACAAGATATCATGTAATTTATCTAGTAGTACTTTCATCCTATTTCTTCTTGTTATTGCATCTCGTAGTACCCTTCCCTCAGTTGCAGAACCTTACCACATCAATAATACATAGATAAATTGTGCATCTTAGGAGCAAACTCCTTAAATGTTGACCTCCCTTTTTCAGTTGCAGAACCTTGGTTTATCTTGCATTGATACCTTTATCTTTATATGCATTCCATCTAATGCACCAAGGCTGTCCCAAAAAAACAATTCTAGTCAACATATGTAGCACGTAAATTAAATTAGCAATCATAGTGTAAGTATTAATGATTTCTTACCTTGAACAATAATGAATCTTTTAGATAATTTTACTACAATTTGACCCTTATACTTGCGACTTATCATTGCTGTATTGAGATGAAAATTTTTAACCATTTGACATGGAATATTTTTATGTCAATTTTGAGATAGATTTCATAATTTTGCGTTTAATCATCTAGAGACTAAGGTTTATGATACGAAATTTTGTTTTATTCATCTCAAATTGATTTAGACACAGATCTTGTCAGTCTCTATTTTCTTTTTTCCAATAGTAAGTTGATTGAATATTATCATACCAATTATCATCATTGAGCTTAACTATTA
Source organism: Delonix regia (assembly GCA_037074485.1). Lineage (NCBI taxonomy): Eukaryota > Viridiplantae > Streptophyta > Magnoliopsida > Fabales > Fabaceae > Delonix > Delonix regia. Next base: position 15,273,139 of record CM073459.1, read on the forward strand.
ACTTGGGGTACTAAAATCCTTTTAATTCTCTTTGAAGCAACTAAAAAACTAATTTAATCTACCCAATGAGCTATAATCTTATGCCTATGGAAATAAATTAAATTGCTTAATTTGAACCCTAATTTGGCTACCTAAGGTAATTAGGTATATTCCTATCCTAAGTATAAATCAAATTAATCCATCGAATTGAATTCATTTGAATAATCATTCTAAATTTAAAATCCATAGTCATTTTCCACTTCTTTTATATTTGTCATTTTAATAGTTGGCTAGGCTATTAACATTTACGAACAAGATTGAATAAATAAAGAACTCCCAATTCCAAAACATAATGGTATGGGATAAGCAACTTCAATCGACTAACAATAGAATTCATTGTGATGCTTGAAAAGGAGTTCAACACATCATTATGTTAAAGAGCATATCAGAATCAATATAAGAAGTGAACATTAGCATATAGATAGCAAAAAAGAATATGAAGAAAGAAAAACTCTATAATAGGAATCATTTAGCATCAACTCTCTTTAATTCTCTTGTGAAAATCCTTCAATTCTTACTCTAAAAAGGCTATGGAGGCTCCCCTAGTTGCTCTGCTATAAATCCTACCACCCAAGCGACAATCATTCTACCAATGATGGAACTTCACGTATTTTACATAAAATTTGATCTACTGTGCTGCTATAAGCATGTGATTTTAGCACCCTGATGATTTTGTCTTGAACATGAAATCTTATGTTTTCTTCATTTTTATGCCACTCCAAAACTATCTACACTGTCAGATGATCCCAACATCTATGTTAAAAAAGATTAGCTTGAAATTAGACATGAAAAACAACACAATAAGATAAAAAGAAATTAAAACTAGAACTAGAACTAGAACTAATAATAACTTATACTCTTAAATAAACTAAAATGAACATAAAATAACTCAATTTATCTAAAACAATACTAGAATAACTCTATTTAATAGTTATCAGGATTTAGGATATTTCCCATTCAATTAAACAACTATGCCCAGTATATATGGCACTACTTAATTGTATAATTGTATCAACAAATCTGAACTTTTATTCATGTTCTTAACCTCTATCACTCTTTGGTTTAGTTTACAAGTCTTTTGCCCACGAAACATGTTAAACATTCCAAATCATGGATGTCATGCCTCCTTAACACCTATGAAGAGAAAACTACACTTGTCCCTAACTTAACTAATGAATTTTATAAGCCTCATACAGTCCCACCAAAATATTGCCATCAAGTGACAATGTGCTTGACACAATGTCCAAAGAAAGGAACAATTCATAGAGTAAGTTTAGATAAATACGCAACAACTTTTATAAAAATTTCTTTTCCAGCTTTGAATAAAAGTTTCTTCTTCAATCTTGAGCTTTTTCCCACACTCGACCTACGTACAATGTTCAGTAATTCTTAATAAAAGGCAACATTGATTACTTGAAGAAGATTCATAACACCTTGAAGAATGCTCGCTGATCATACCCATTTTTACTATGTCATTCAATCTCATTTCATGGCATTTTATGAGGTTTATCGAGCTTAAATGCATGTTTTTATAATATTTTATGGTAATTTGGGATTAGAGGTGACTTCATGCAAAATGTACTTTGTAATGGTAAAATTGTAATTTTTCCATTGATTTTACTCAATTTAATTAAATTGGAGAATATGGGATATTACAATATTTGAATTTTGCATTGTAGATCAAAGTCAAAGGTAAGCTATAAGAAATTGCAATTAAGGACCGAAAGAATCTGAAAATTGCAAAAATAGCCTAAGTATGCTTGTTGTGTTTTTTGCCATGGTGAACTCAGCCCAACCTGCACAATTTTTAATTCAGGTCTAAACCTGATTGCAAGACCCAACCTAACTTGCTTCATGTTAGCTACTAGGGTTTCTATTGCCAGGGGGCAATCAAGGACCAAAGGGGAGTCCTAGAGACTCTCCTTCTTCATCTTTTCCTTCCATTTTTCTCATCCCTCCATCAATTTTTTACACTTCTATGGTTCTTTTTGGTGATTTAGAAATTGATAAAGCATCCCTCTTCACCATGAGCAGCTGAACATCACTTACCTAAAGGATATTTGATAAGGCCTGAGCTTGGAGCATCAACTAGGGAGTTTTTCTTGTTCTTTTCCATCTTGCCTAACTTTGTATTCATTATATCTTGGTTAAGTTATTTTGATTACATTTTTTAGGCTGAACCATATTGCTATAACTTCTATATTATAGATTAGATTATGAGATTTATGTTTTGATGTGTGTTTTGTAAGGATTATTGTGACATTGATTGTAGAAGTATTGGGTTTGGTATAATCTAATATATCTCATGATTGATTATAGTAGCTTGCTAGCACTTAGTTAAGTTGTTCAAGTTGTCCTCACATCTTTACATTGATCTCCCATTTGTGCATTAAATATGGTAGTTAATGTTGTTGTGAACGTTTGGTTAAAGGTTTCATAAACAAATTGATTTACCTAGTGTTTGAATGATATTTCAAACCATCTATAGAAATGGTTTTCTAAAGAAACTTTCATTTATCTTTTAAGAAACTAGGAAGGACGAATCAAATCTCTGATAGACATTTCATCATCATTTGCATTAAATCCAATTATTTTATCAATATTCATTTTATAACAAAAATCCCAAAAATATTCTCATTTGTTGCATTTCATTCAAATTGCATCCATTTGATAAAAACAAAAACAAAACCTTAATTTTTTCCATTTCTTCACATTTTTACATTAAAATTACCTAGGAATAAACTAGACTTATTGAAGTGAACACGACCCAAATTACATCACTATAACGTATTTTTGTATCCATTATTAGTTTTTGACACTCTAACAATGAGGATTCAGTCACTCGCCAACCTATGGAAATTAATGAGTTGATATCAAGAACAATATTGGCAAGAGAGGTGATTTGGGTAATTGGTCACCTTGACGTATGAACAGAAGCCCTATTGAACCATTACTAATTATCTGTTGACTTCTTGTATCGATCAAGGATGACGATTGTAGTTCATACAACGTCTAATTAATCTACCATGTAATTAACGTTTTACATATTATTATATGTATTAGAAGCTTTCGTATTTATTTTATAAGGCATGACCCATGAACCCATGAAACCTAAATCTTGGAAGTACAAAAGTTGCAATCTATTCATGTTTTGAGGCAGAAAATAAGCATCCCTTTTTTTTTTTTTAATTTATTCATCTCTGACTTATTGCAAACTTTTCCTTTGGGATTGAACAAATTAAGTTGTCAATATGGAAGTCAGCCATGCATTAGGTTGAATAATTATCATAGACTCAGAGACATTTCAGAGAGGTTGTCTGGTGGAAATTAACTATGTAGTTTAGATTCAAGAACTTCCATCACATCGGGAACGCCACATTTAGGCCTCGAATCTACGTGGGATCTTAAAAAGCGTGAAATTTGAAAGTCACATACAAGCACTGTGGTATACTATAAAAATTAAACTTATATATTTTATTTAATAAATAAATAATTTTATGGAAAACTTGTTAAGTTATAATATCTTGATCAGCTTTCTTACGATTAATTTATTTTGAATTTTTATTTAATTAAATTTGTTATAAACTCTATAAAAGTATTCAATTTAGAATACGCATTATTTAATGGGAGTGTCAACATTGTGCGGAGAGGACCCTTCTTCCTAAGTTGGGGGATGCTTGAGTTTGGTTTCAACGTGAATACAATTACTTCAATTTTCCCAATCCCAAAGCATTATATTGGGATTTTGATCTTCTTTAGAGTTTCTTGTATATTATATTCGTTTTCGTTGGAGACATTCTTGAAACTGTTGGATCTTCTGTCTCTAGTTAGGCATGGAGCTAGCGCTTGGCTAATATATGTTCAAGTGCATTCACCTATAAAAATAAATAAATAAATAAATAAATAAATAAATAAATAAAAAAAATATATATATATATATATCTCTCTCTCTCTCTCTCTAATATATATAGTAAAACAATACCTTATTTAACAAGATGACTTCTTCAATCTGTGAAGTCCCATAGTTTCATAGAGTTTTAATATCAAATTAATCTTCATCTTCATCAAAAAGTTTCGAATCATTTTCTTTGTTTGAAGCAGAAAAGTAACCGATCACAAGTATCTAGTTGTCAAATTATATATATATATATATATATATATATATATGCTTTTAAGTATATAATGATATAAATAATGCATCTTATATATGGCATTTGCTTAATTCGTTATCTATTATTGCTAGTTTAAAATTCCCTTGGTTATATAGTTATACCTATAATCATATAACATCTCTATTCGTGCTCTTTTAACCAATGTAACTTCTCTTCGAAAAATCATGTTGTAATAACAAAAGATATTAAGTAGTATCATTTTCAAACCAACCTATTTAATTTGTCTATTTTTTTCCCCTATCTCTATTCCTTATGTTCTCTCCAACTCAATTATTATACAGAATACTGTAGAAACAACAGCAACCCATGTACTTATATATATATATATATATATATATATATGTATGTATATATAGTGATACAGACACAATACAACATAATCACAAATATTGTGATATGAAATTAATAATTTTATAAGTACAGTTTGAAATTTTGTTTAATATGAATATTCAAGGCATATAGAACACAACTTCAGATCTCTTGTAGTAATAAATTTTAATCCAGTGAATATGGACCGTTGGATTTATTTGTTTCTAGATTTTAACCGTTGGACTAAAAATTTTATTTTATTTTTTATTGTGAATGTCTTCGTAATGCATATAAGAAGTTGGACGAAGTCTATAGTGCTAACATGCACAGAGATGAAACTTGCCTATTTAGCTTGCAGAGTCAGCTTCTTCATATCAAGGGTTAGAGAGAAAGGAAGCATATCAATTAATTCAGACGACAAAAATACCCAAAACCATGTGGGTGAGAAGATTTGCAATCACCAAGTGGAAATGTTGGGACCTATAGCAACTCCTAAAATTCTCCCTCATTTAAGATGAACCAACTACCATTGTAGAAACCAATAACTGTATTTAACCGACATTGGAGAAATTATTACATCCCCTTCTTTTATCCAAGGGTATATGTGAGTAGTTAATAAAATTCATTAAAATTAAATGTAACAGAGTAGACTCTCTATATCATCTAAAACATACTTTATGATAAGTTTTGATTTACTCTGCATATAATTCTTTTAAGCAACTAGCTAGTGTACCTAAGTTTTTTTTTTTTTTTTCTAATTGCTTATAAGTGAAGAAGATAAGTAGTTACAGTTTTGAAGATGTTAAAGTAGCGTACCCTTAGCTTCAAGGCATGCAATAAAGCAAGTGATCTAACGTTGAAGAAAGAAAAATTGTACAAGATATTTTACTTACACAATTATATATATATATACGTGTGTGTGTGTGTGTGTGTATAGAGAGAGAGACAGGGAGAGCTATTGTCTTCAACCATTTGTTGTAAAACTGCCGCTGGTAAGAATATGTTTGGATCGAAGAAAATAGAGAAAAAAATGAGAAGAAAGTGAAATTTTTTTTTTTTTTTTTTTTGGTTTTCTTTATATAGATTTAAATAAAATTTTTTCCTTCCCTTCTCATACATCCTCCTTAATTTAGACATACTATAAGAAAAAAATTAAATATAAATCTAAATCAAAGAAAATTATCAAAATTAAAAATTTCATTTCATTTCCTTTCCCTTCCATTTCTCATCCAAAGATACTATGATGACTAGGTCAAGACAAATGACAGAGAAGAAAAAGGAAAGAAATGTTTGGTTTGAATTTAAATCAGACTGTCTAACTTAAATCTTCCCATCTCCTTCATTCTCCTCCTCGTTCCAAACACAACCTCAAGCATTAATTGCCATGCACAATGCACATGCATCACAAACCGACATGAATATATATATGATAGTTACAGCAATATCACTATGTGGACTTCAAGGTTCTTCCATTTCCAGGAGCCTTTAGCATCAATGGCGACCAGCACCTGATCTTCATCAAACAACCAAACCAAACCCATGCATCTCTAAGACTCTAACATACTAAATTCCAAATTATACATACGATCCTACCTTTCTAATGTTGAACTATCTTCATGCTTACGATTATCTCGCTCTTGTCAAAGCAAGATGAATGAAAGCCCTTTAAAATAAGTGTGTGAGCTGTAAATTGACTACTTAGAATACCCACTTCAATTAATTTTTGTTAGTGTAAAAATGTGCTGAAAGTTTTTCATGAACAGAAATATTCATGTCTGATAATCCAGATGAGAATGATATATATCAAAAGAGATAAAGAGAGTGGGAAGATAAGACACTATTCAGCCAAATGTGATAACAAAGATACTGATATCAAATAACGAATAATGAAAAGAAGTAGAGAAGATAATATAATTTGTGATTCATCTTATATATGGGAGAACTAGCAAGATTAACAAAAAGAAGGCATGTTCTTGCTGGAAAGCATTATCTCATCGATGTACATTATAAAAGAAAAAAGAAACACATAAAAATAAAACAGCCCTAGTCATAGATAGAGTCTTATAAATTAAGTCGCTGTAGTCATACATATGTCGGCATAACTAAAAGATTTCACCCTAGAACTAGAGAACCTGCCTTTGAATCTTCATTCTTCTTCATTTTCCTCATTCAGGGCTTCCCGTTATACATATCAGCAAGGAAAATTAGGTATAAACATTGAAAACCTCAGTTGTGAGAAGGAGGATGAGTCTTGGGTGGTGAATAGTCCAAGTTAAACCCAGGAGTTTTGTTGCCCCTTTTCTTGTGAGGGACTCGCCATGAAACTGAAATAAGAGATTCATGAGTTTGTAAAGAACCCAAACCTACAGTTCCCTTCACTTTGAACACCCTCTTGTTGCTTCTTCTTGTGTCCGTTATCGGTTTTTCTGCTTCAGCAACCAACCCAGTCTTCTTCCTGTTATCTCTTCCATTCTTTGGCCCAAGCTGGTTTGAAGAGAGATCGACACCGTTCTTATCATCATTCTGCACAAAAAATGAAACTCATAAGGCTATGTAGCTTTTATTTAGTAAGTTTTCTATATTATAGTTGTGAACGCAAATGCAGTTTCATTACTGTTTATTGCGATTGTGAGTGCTAGGAACATTGTGCTGTGATTTGTTCACAAATTTGCACTGCATAAAAATAATACTTGAAGCTAGACAAAGTATAAACCTTGATAGAGAAATGGGTTTTCTTCACCTTCTTCTGGTGATCGACACTGCTAGGGCGTCGAGCATTGCAAGCATGCAAGCAAAAGCACAGATAGAGAAGAAGAAGAAGAAGATATGTGAGTGACATAGCTGGATGAGACAGAGATACTGATAGTGTTGCGAGCTGAACTTTTTGAGCAAAAGATGTGATGTGGGTTAAGGAGATGGGGATGCAGAAGTATTTGTAGCGTAAGAGAAATAAATGAGCACTAAATGCAAGAACTTGAGGAGAACGAAGAGGTTCTCTGGGAGAACATGGAGTTGTTGGGGGTAGAAGAAGTAATGAGAGAAGATGAAGATATGGTGGCCTCCTCTCTTTTGTCCCTTCCTTCTGACATTTCAATTTCCTGGGTCCCAAGAGAGGGAAAGAGAAGAAGCACAGGCCCTTCCTCAGAGATATATATGAGGAGCGAAGGAGTCCAAAATAGAGATTTCACAACAGATAAAGGGCACGAAAGGGAGAGGGATGCTTAATCTGTTTCAGTTTTTGTTTTGTTTTGTTTTTTTTTTTATTTAAACAGTCTTAAACATAAATTTTTTTAAAAAAATATATTCTTAATATTATTTTGAAAATATCTCATAGAACCTAATTTAAAAATTTTAAATTTAATCTTTGACATGAATTTAATCAAAATATAAAAAATAAAATAATATTCATAACAGTATAATATTAAATAATGAGAATTATTAATTGCAATGGTTTAAAAATTTAGTCATAAAAATGTTTGTGAGATAAGAACAAAAAATAAGAAAAACAAACGACTTTCAGTTGTCTGTCTTTCATATATTTGTCTAAAGCGCAAAAAGAAAAATAATAAAACTTGAAACAAAAAACAATTGTGGGAAACATTTTATGTTTTCAAAAAACAAGGATTTATTTTGAAAATGAAATTAGACAGGCGACTTAATTCAAATTCCGAGAAATTGGTAATTATCTGTATCATTTGAGTTTGATTTTGATATCTAATGCCTTTTAGAGGATTCTTTCCCGTTCAATCTTTTGAATGTACTTTTGCATGCGCTGATAATTTGTATTCTATTGCTGATCCCTATTCCTTAGACATAAGAATTCATTGCCGTATAAAGTTAAATAAAATAGTATAAATTAATATAATTCAAGTTTATTCCAAGTACAAAGAACTATATGAATGTATATTTTTGGGATATTTTATACTGTCATCAATATTGTATTTAACATCTATCCAAAACGGGAGAAATAAGTCATGACAAGAAATTTTGTATAATTTTTGTCTTTATTTATTAATATATTATCATATTATCTATTGTCACCATTTTATTTTTCTTTAATTGTCGCCGCTATCACCATCTATCACTGTCACTAAAAAATAATTGTCATCTTATAACTATTGTGATTGTATATTTAGTGCTGTTATTGTTATGACTATTTTAACTTTCATTGTTACCGTTGTTTTACTATTATTATTATTGCTATCACTGTCACTAATATTATTACATTTTCACCCCACTACTATATTTACCTAAGTTATTGCACCGTCATTATTATGGTTGTTTTTATTTCAACCATTATTGGCACGTTAATATACATTTTTCTTGCCACCACTACTACTGTTACTTCTATCATGCATTATTACCTCAACTATTACTATTAACATTATTATCATTACTACCACTATATGTTCATCCTGCGATAACTGTGCTAACATTCTCACCCAAGAATGGATTTAAATAAGTGCGGGCAGTTATCCTCTTTTAATTTTAAAAATTTCAACTTTTATAAATAATTTTTCTTATATTCTTAATTTAATTTTTTAATATATAAGAGTTTGTTCATTTGGATTAAAAGAATTTGTCTCATTTAATTTAAATATGTGATCCAAAGATATTCACCTTGTTGAAATTAAATCTTAAATATGTCCATGTTCCCACCCTGTTACTTTTATGACTTATGAGTATATTATTTACATCTAAAATTATTATTTTCATCCTATTAACAAACAATCATTATTATTATTATTATTATTATTATTATTATTATTATGGTACAATAAATATATGTTAATATAAAATCTACAATATTATTTAGTACTTCAATTCACTGTAAACGGGGCCTTATCGTGAATTTAATGTATAGTACGGGAGAATGAGCTTCCAGTACAATTATATTTGTTTTAAAAAATATATAATACTTAGTGAAACATGAAACAAAATCTAGAATGCTATGTGCCTCTCCCTGCTTGGTGAAACCGAGGAACTTTTCATTCCTTGTCATTTTCTGAAGGGCTCGCAAAATTTGAATGGCTAGTGCCCCTTCTTTGTTGTCCTTGCCAGCCTTTTTGGCATTGGGAAACTTATAACGAATATCATACGCTAACTCTGTGAAGTAGGAACGCTTTTTAGTTCATAGTACCTAAATGACCTCAACAATTTGATATTGGCTTCTACAAACATTCGTTGCCCAATGCCTTAAGTTGCATGGAGGGCGATCACCGAATGGCTTGACAAATTCAATCTTGGTTATATTGGATTAAGTTGAGTTGGATCAAATAAAAATACATACATATATATATATATATATATATATATATATTTTATCAAATAAAACCAAGTCAAATAATTAGGTCAAATCAAATCTTAGGTTTACTCAAAATTTAATAAAACTCAATTTGATATTAAGTTTTATTTTATTTAAATAAATTTTAATTATGATTAATTTTTTAAAACTTTCATTCTTTTTTAATCTTGCCAATTCTAATCTTAATATTTTACTCATTCCTTTTTTTGTATTTTAAACTTTTTTGAAAATTTTTTTCTCAATAAAAAACTTTAAAAAATTAAAAATTAAAAATTATAGACTCAACATTGCTTAGCCATTAACTAAATCTAAATGAGCTACGTCAGGTCTGGAGATGAAAAAATAGATATAGTCATATAACCAAATTGAGTCTCAAATCTTATTCAAACTCAGTTTGACCTAATCTATGAGTACCCTTACCAATAATATTATACTACGTTTTGTATGTGAAAAATGTTACACTACCATTAATGTTACATATAACTTCTGAAAAAAATGTCGGTATAATAGAGTTTATGTGAATTCGTGGACGAGAAATACTTCTGGGATAACCAAGAGGGATAGCTCTATTTTCTCTAAATCAGTGTTAGTTTTTTTTTTTAATGAGTATTGTTTTATACATATGAGCAATTTATTAGAGTACATACTCACAGATAAGGTTGAACGGAAATCTTTAACTTGGTTTACATAATTTACTGTGTATTTTAGGTTAATAATGTGCTAATCCGAAGCACACAAATGGAACAATTTTAGCGATATATAATGTATTGATTAATTATAAAAAAACTCTCGTAAAAATTATTAAGATGAGCATTGTGGTAATGATCTATTGATATAATTATCGTAATAAATTTGTATGAATTCTTTATAATCATACAATAAGATTATGTAAAAATTTATCGACGCAAATACACGGATAATATTATTGGGGTTTGAGTTGAAGAGTGAGATTGTTGACTATGGGATTGACACAATAAAGCATCTAAAGTGAGTGATTTTGGACAAAGCAACAGCCAATTTGGCAATCAAAAAACAGCCTCCAGGAAATCTTAGAAAGGATGTTTGTGGAAAACAGCTGGATAGATTGTTTCTTTACCTAACAACAACACTAGCATATCTTCTGCTCGGCATATTGAAATTAGACTTACTAATCAAATGAAATCCCCATCTTTTCATATAACTTATTATTTAAATAGATTCTACTTATTTTATATTTATATCTTTCTAAGATAATAAAAACATAGAAAAAAATTTACCTCATTATATATATATATATATTTAGTAAAAATGAAAAAGAGTCGGATACAACCCAATTAAGTAACTTGGCCAGTTTAATAAAATTTGTAAATTTTTTATTTGACTTGTCTTAATTTAATCTAATATAATCAAGTCTGGATTAATTAGACCACAAATATCCTTAATATACGCACGCTAGGCATTGTAAAATGGATATGTCCGAACAGAAAAGGATAACCTCTAAACGTTGAACTTAGGATAGTGTGGCCAACGACCAGAAGAAGGATGCATCACCGGAGGGACAGACCAGAGAAAGATTTTGGCGGCTACATACATTCGACCAAGGACCACGTGGCGGTTGTATGTTTCACATGGGCACATGCCACATGTCCATTTTGGCCGGTATTGACGGTTAGGGCACTCCCTTGTGTCCCTTGCGGGAGGAACATTGAGCCTATGGTCCATGTATCTTTGTCTCTCCTGTCCCTACTTTGGTCTGCTTCCTTCGTGTGTCCCACCTCTGTTTTAATTATCATGTGGCCCTTGAGGAAAATATTGATTACATTTGAAACTAAAATGCTTGAACAAAAAAAATGCATAAACAAAAAGCATGGACATTATAATTTAGAATAATTTTAATAATTTTGTATTTTGTACAATGAAAAAGTTTAATTTAATCGTTCAATTTCTTTACACTTTCTTTCCACTGTATGATTGAACAGATTAAAATTAGTGCAATTCCTGTTCGACTATAGTGGATCTAAATCCAATTAATTGCACTTCGTATAATATGTTCAACTTCTAGATTTAATTCATCTGAAATTTCAATATCAATGTTCTTTTTGAAAGTTTGTTGATGCATTTCGAGAGAGTAAAAACAGGTCTTCTGAACATCATTCGAAGAATAGGCATAGTTTTGGATGAAAAAGGGTAAGGATTGCCTGCATAAAGCAAAACGTTCTCGTTTTACAGCATTTTGCTATTTTTTTTTAACAATCATATAATTACTAAACGATTAATTTTCTGCACCATTGGTAGAATGTAATATTGGTTGTTTATTTAATCTAGTTTTTCTGTAATTACAGTATTATATAGTTGGAGAAAGATATGTGGAAAAATATATTTTGCTAACTTGTTATGTAATATTAGTAGAAATTTGAACAACTAAAAAAAAAAACAAAATATTATACTAATTTGGTCCAAAAGAAATATCATACTAATTGTAGGATACAGAGTGAATAAGCAACTAATTTTATGCTTTATCGTTTCAGATTTAAAGGTAGATACAGAATTAATTGTTTATTATATAATTGTTATGTATAAATTTTGACTCATAAAAAGAAAAAAAATTTAAAAAAAAGTTAAATATTTACCAAAAAAATGGGGCAGCATGGCCTGCCAATCCGTGCTCTAGAAAAACGCAAAACACGTTGAACGGTATATATAATACCAGAAGAAAATTAAAATTGATAATGCCGCTATCTTAGCAAAAAAATTGTGTTCACTTATTTTAACAATGGTGATCTTGCGTTTATTTCAAAATTTTACATGGCCAATTATGCCAATATTCATAGTGATTCTATTGCAGTATAAACTTTTAGAAATTACATAATATGATCCACCTAATAGACCTATTCATCAGGTTGGCTCATTAAAAACTGAGTTGAACTTTGGTCAAATGAAAGAAAAAAGGAGCTTAAACTCATTTTTAATGTAGCTTTTTTATCTGTGCTTTCATACATTTTTTTTTAGTAAAGCTTATCAGTTAAGCGTATTTTTTTTTAAATTATAATTAAATTTATTAGTTACATAAAATTTGAAATAGACAATATAATTAACGATATTATTACTTAATGATTTTATATAAAAAAGTTATAAATACAAATTAATCATATTTCATTGAACTCATTTGATATGAACTCACATCCATTGTTGGATCACAGGAATTTGACTTGCTTGGCTACTGTTCTCCACTGTGGCTCTCTACTATTTAAACTTAATTTGTGAATACCTCACACTTGTATTCAAGGAATACACACCCAAGTGTCTTCTCAAAGAAGTTGTCAATGAAGCTAAGACAATACTTTGTGCCACCTTTCGTTGATACCAGGGCAAGACCCCCACACATCGTACATATTCCCAAATATCTTTGTTCTATGAGGATATTTTAATCCATTTTGTCATAGATCAACAAATAAGCCTGTCACATTCAGATTATATTGATGAAGGCTATTTGAACCATTTTCACATATGCCAAAGGCTGAAGTTGCCTTTGGCATCAAACTAGCTATGACCATTTCTATAGTTCATCTTTTAAGCCTGTGAACTTTCATTGAAAAACTCTCCCAGACCTAAACCTAGAATTAACTCTGCATGATTAGAATTTGAAGATTTCAAATCTACCTTCTCAATTCAAGTCGTTGGATTTGATAACCAGAGCTCGATCTGATACTAGTTATTGTAAATTGAGATGAAGAAATAACCAAATGGTCTCACACACACAAAAGCAATCGAATAATGAGAGTAAAGGAAAAAGAAGATAAGGGAATATCTTAGTTCGTCAAAATTGTGCCTATGTCCACACTAATGTTAATGTTCCACGAATTGAAATTAAAACAAATTTTGACAATATCTTAGTTCATAGTAAACTATTGTAATTATAATTTTATATATCTCTCAAACATAATTTGACATTGGAAATTCGTCATATATTAAGTTAGGTGACTAACAAAAAAAACTTCCATATCATAGAATAATTAAGATTTCATTTCAGAAATAGTTTGCATAACTAAGGGGAATTTATTTATGTTATCTACTTAATATTCTTACGAGAAGGTTGAGGTATGTTAAATATTCTTCCTATGTTCCTTCGCTCTTTCGGTTGGCTAAAATTTCAATTAGCATTTAGTGTGTCTATATGAACATATGCATATCATCAAAGTCAAAATATATAGTAAGCAGAAAAATACCTTTTCTAATTTGAGCATACAAAAACAATATATATATATATATATATATATATATATATATATATATTAGTTAGTCATAACACACTTATGTGACAATTAATTTAATGTATTAATTCTAATAAAATTATTTTAAAAAAAAGTTGCTAATTTCATATATATTTGGCAACTGATTTTCTTAGAGGTTGTCTTTTGCTTGCCAAATTACTCTTGTTCCTTCCAAAAGTACTCATTTTATATGCTTTATTACGTTAATCCCATAGGAAACAATCTTACCCTTCAATCCAAATCCCAGTAATATAATTCATGCATTTGCCTCGACAAATTTTTACATAACCTTGTTGCATAATTATAATGGATCAATACATATATAGATGAAATCGTTTTGTTCGTGTGCTTCGGATTATCACATAATTAAGCTAAACTACAGAGTAACTTATAGAAACCATGTTAAAAGATCTCCATTCAATCTAATTACTCTCTAACATTGATTTAGATTAATTTGGATTCCCTCATTTTATTTTCCCTCATATTGCCTTCATGTTAGAAATAAATAGACATAAAGTGAATGATATCTAGTTTCATTTGAATATGCAGGATCCACTTATATAATGTATCCTATTCACTATGTGTCTATCTCTCTTCAACATAATGACATCACGAGAGAAAAGGACATGAGGGGATCCAAATTTGATTTAGAGAAAGTGGAGCCAACCCTCTTTGGTTAGCCTTCCCAAATTCTGGCCCATAAATTCACGTAAGCTCTATTGTATTGAATTTTTTCCAAGAAATCAATATGAAGTTGTTGAGGTTATTTAGGTATTCCGAATTCTTTGGCAATAAATGTCTATATATAAAAGTCAATATGAAGTTGTTGAGGTTGATTTAGATACTTATGAACTAAAAATTTTCCTACTTTCCTGAGCTATTAGCGTATAATATTCGCTATTAGTTTTCGAAAAATGGTAGGCAAGAACAACAAACAAGGGGCATTAATTAGCCATTTAAATTTTGCGTGGCATTCACAAAATGACAAGGAATAAAAAGTTCCTTAGTTTCACCATCTCCTAACCCACATCATATCTTTTGGTTAAAAAAAGTTCAGTTCAGAACACTATCAGTGTCTCTGTCTCATCTAGCTATGTCCGTCACACTTCTTCTCTTTCTGTGCATTTCCTTGCATACTTGCAATGCTCGGCACCTTAGCAGTCCTGATCACAAGAGGATAGAGAAGAAAACCCATTTCTCTATCAAGGTTTATCCAGCTTCAAGTATTCTTTTTTCCTTTAGGCTTTAGATTTTATATACACACATACACACACACACACACACATATATATATATCACCCATAGTTTATAAGGTTTTAAATTGCGGTTGCAATTATTGTAACTGCGAACAGATACTATGATGCGTAAATTCAACTTTTTTGATGCGCACTACAGCCAATGCAACACTCACCGCAACAGTAATATTGCGAGTGCAATTGTGGTTGTGGACTGGAATTTAGAACCTTGATGCAGCCACAAACTTATAACCTTGCAATTGCCAAGTGATAAAGATTCACGTTATTGCATGACAATGATGCAATGAGAATTTGTGAAGTAATCACAGCAGCATAGGCCAAAGTGCAGAAGGTTTTAAATTGCAATCGTGGTTATTGTAATTGCAGGCATTATGGATGCTAGATTGTATATTTATGGCTCTACAATGTGAATTGCAACCCTTATGCCTCACACGGCATCTGCAACGCAATTTTGCAGCGTCATCTCACGATACAGTTTGCAAGTTATAACATTTTGTAATGCTCCTAACAAATTGCAATTGCAGTAATGCAACTGCAGGGATGGATCTAAGAAAGGGATGAAAGTTTTTGAATTAAAGATTTAAATTAAAGGAAACAAATTTTTATAATTTAAAGAAAACAAACTCTTATAAATTAAAAAATTATTTTAAAAAATAAAATAAAATTACATATAAAAATTAAAATTTTAAAAATTTAAGGGGCAACCGTCATTGTACTCCTGTGTACTTCTATTTGGATCCATCTCTGTGCAACTGCATTCGCCTTCACAACTATAATATAGAACACTTGCCATATAAGTGCTACATAGCTTTATGAGCTTCATTTTTTGTGCAGAATGATGATAAGAGCAGTGTTGATCCCTCTCCAAAGCAGCTTGGACCAAAGAATGGAGAACATAACAGGTCGACGAAGACTCATCCGGTAATGGACACAAGAATAACCAGCAAAAGGGTGTTCAAAGTGGAGGGAAAAGAAGGTTCGGGTTTTTCACAAACTCAAGAGTCTCTTGGTTCAGTTTCTTGGCGTGTGCCGCACAAGAAAAATGGTGACGAAAATCCTGGGTTCCAGTTTCACTTGGACTATTCTCCTCCCAAGACTCATCCCCCTCTGCACAACTGAGCTTTTCAATGTTTATACCCAATTTTCCAGGCTGATATGTATAATGGGAAGCCCTGAATGGGGAAGATGAAGTAGAATGAAGATTCAAGGCAGGTTCTCTCGTTCTAGGGTGGTGAAATGTTTTAGTTTTGCCGACGTATATGACTACTACGTAGGACTTGAGCTATTTATTTTATGTGTTTCTTTTGTCAATCTTGCTAGTTCTATCCCATATATACAATAATATGAATCAGAAATTATATATTACCTTCTCTATTTTTTTTTTCTCATTATTTTTCTTCAATATGAACATCTTCTGTATCACATTTGGCTGAATACTGAGTTATCTTCTAGCTCTCTCACTCTCTCTCTCTCGACATCATTCTCATTTGTATTATCAGAAGTAACACTAACATGAATATGTGTTCATGAAAAATGTTTTAGTAGTGTTTTACACCGAAAACAGGTGAAAGTGAGCCAATAAAAATTTACTGAAGTGGGTATTTTAAGTAGTGTAATTTACACACTCATTTTAAAGCGCTTTTATTCATTTTCTTTTGACGGGAGCGAGATATTTCCATGCTGGAAGATAGTTCAACATTAGGAGGAAGAAAATATAAAAATAAAATCTCAACACTTATAATTTTAAGTGTATAGTATATTCAGTTATAACGTAAAAATATAATTGTAATAATATCAATAAAAAATAATAATATTACAATTACGTTTTTACATTATAACTGATTATATTAATATACTCAAAATTATAAGGGTCCTTCAATTTTATACTTCAGAAAATAATTTTATTGTCTTTTTTTTTTACCTAACGTACGTCGCTAACACATTTATCACTTTATCATCTGATATACTGAGATTAGAGATAAGTGAGAGCTTATCATGTCGATCATTAAAATTGGAGGAAACAAATAAGATAATATGATTATAAAGACATAAGAGAAAATAGATACAAGGTCCTATTTCATGAAGTAAAATTTCAGGACCTAATTTTCGATTTTAAATTTCATAAGGCTATATGATTTCAAAAACACTTTTAAATTGACAATTTGCAATTTTTTCCAATTTTTTGTTCATCTTTAAATAGTTTTCAATTAATTAAAACATTCTTGATTCATTGATTAAATTTTAACACTATTATATAATCATGGATTCAAGCAAGGACTTTGCTACCTCAGAGCTCAGGTTAAAGATGATTTATTATACATAATAAATTATCATTAATTAATTAAGTTAATCAGTACATATTTATTATTATGGTTAATTAGTGAGTACAATAAATAATTTTTAACTAATTTTATTAGTTAAGAATTATTTATTATGTACAATAAATAATCCTTAACTAATACTCTAACGATGCTCATTGAGTAATATATATATTTTGAGCTAATGTCATTTTGTGGAAGAGCCATGCTACAAAAAGCTTGAGTGTTACTGAGACTAAAGGTGGCTTGATTGTACCAAGATTCATGATAAATTATATATATCATTATATATGAATTTTAAAAATAATAAAAAATTACTAAGAGTAACAATTTTAATAAGCGAATGATTATTTTAAACATTTTAATAAGTGAAATATTAAAAAGATAATTTTATGATAAGTAATGAATGAAGAAAAAAATTCATTGATAAATTGCTTCACAAACAAGCACATGCCAAAATTCCATGTCTTGAAGAGATTAAGGTGATGCCACTGAGGATGCTTTAATTTTTATGAAGGCCAAGTTAATTCTTGATGATCACCACATCAGAGAATTAGGTGACCTGGCGTCATTTATAAGGATTACCCATTGGCTACCAAACATGAATTTAAATGAATAAAATTTTATTTTAGTCTTTTATTTAAAAATCCTTTTCACATTAGTTCCTAATAAAATTTCTTTTTCAATTTGATTCTTCATAAATAAGATATTTTTAATTTGGTTTTTCATAAAATGGCCTTTCCAATTTGGTCTCATACATATATGATATAGACATTCCTCAATTTAATCCCTCATTATTCAAATTGTTATAAATAATATATCATCAAAAAATGTGTGCATTTCAAAAATATGAATAACATTATTGATAATATTTTAATTTGTCAAATGCTGAATTGAGAAATGTCCATATATAAAGAATTAAATAAATAAATAAGACAAATGTATGAGGGATTATATTGAAAATTATTTTATCTGTGATAGATTAAATTGAAAAATAAATTCTATGATTGACTAAATTAAAAATTACCTCATATATAAGGAACCAAAATTAAATTTTGTTAGAAGAATACGTACCTCGTCCTAAAGATCAAACTGTCATATAAAAATTTTTAAATAACTTAATTATAATGAAAAAAAAAATTTCAAAAAAAACATACAGAACCATTTAGTGGGTCCTGTATAGCCCTGTTAATTTGCATAAGACTCATTCTAGTTCATGCTGTTCAATTTCTTCTCGTTCCATATATTCACAAGAACTTTTGAAAATTTTCAGTTGAGGGCCAAAAGCTGCTTTTAATATCACTTAATGACCTTATATTTTGTAATTACATTGAAATACCTAAAATCATTTTGAAGTTTTTAATAGACAAAAATACTCCTAACGTTAATAATTTTAACAACTTTTATTCAAAACATGTTTTGTCAAGTCCAAATGTTCCATATCATACATTCTTGTTTCACATTTTGAATCTTCATCATTCTCTAGAATAGGAGAAACACACATTGTAAGGAAGTATAGTGTTGATCATTACAAGTCTTACAATCTTCTTAGATAAACTAATATTGATATTATTTTTACTTACACCAGAATCTTCGTCATCTATATTCTCACCATCTCCACATTTCATTATCTATATCGTTGAGCTACGGAGGTGGGAAAAAGTTTTTTTAATCTCAACACAAAATACCCTCTATTGCAGAAAAAAGAAAACAATGAAGCAATGAAGTCACTGTATACCCATTAAACACGTAAAAATAATAAAACTCACTTATTAGCATGGGAATCCTTAATGATAAGAAATTTTTGTTGCAACAAGTTAAAGCAAACAAGGTAAAATAAATAAAATATTGTGGTAAAAAACATAAAGCAAGTTAATAAACTAATTGTTTATTATTTAGTTATTACAATCTTGGTTTCTCACAGCTACATGTCAACTCAACTGTTATTAGTGCTTATTTATACATTTGTTACAACTTGACTTATAGTTTTGACGTTTATTGTATGAAAAAATATATTTTGCTTTTATTACGATTTTGGTTTATCGAGATTACGTACGTAGCAATTTAGTTCTTATGATTGTTGATTTTTTCCTTTGTTACTATTGGGCTTTTAATTTTAATATATATTAAATGCAGAAGTAATTTCTAATTTTAATATGACCTTGGTTTATCAGAATTATATATCAATTGATCATCTATTATTATAGTTGATTTTTTTTCCTTTGTTATCATTGGTAGGCTTTTTGGCGAATAGGAAATTAAGGTATCTATTAAAGGCATTTTTATCCAATGAAAATTCATAAACTATCTCTAGATCCTTTAATGTGATTACAAAATATAAGATCTATGAAATTAAGGGCAACTTATGGTCGTTAAGCCAAATTTTTCCAAAGAACTTCCTTTATAACCCCCAAAAGACAAGAACCGTAGCATCTAATTCTATCATAATTATTTTTTGCCATTAATTAAAAACTATTCGAAATTTTGCATAAGTATTTGGATGATACTTTATACTTAGTTACATTTTGTCGGGCTGAGATTTTCTACGGGATCTGCTGTCCCGTGTCTCGCTTATTTTCTGTTTTAAAAAATATGTTTTAGTATGGATTTGGCGGGAGAGTAGATCCATGCTTCTTTTTCTCATACCTCAACCACTATTCGATATATAAGTTGAGCCTCATTGAACTATTACTGCTGCAAACTTTACAAAGCCCCTTCAATTTCCTTCTTCCTCTAGAATGTCCACATACCATGTTTAATGCATCTCCATATATTATTCATGTTTTAAGATGTTTAGTTTAGTAAACACTCATTTAATTTTATTTTTTTAAAAAAAACTTCATGTTTAATCAAATAAAAATTTAAAAAGTTTATTGAAATTTCTAGTATGCCCCATCTTGTGAAAGTTTCCTGGACTTGAAATCTTGTAATAAACATAAAATTTACGTCCATCATACATTATGCCTATATTAATTTAAATTAAAGGTATACTGAAATTGAAAAAAATGAAAAAAAATAATAATTTTAGTACTTTTTTACTTAGATTTTAATTTAATATCATTTTCCTTAAAATGTTTGTATTAAGAGAAATGAATGAGAAAAGAACAAGAATTGTGATATTTAAACCTAAATAAAAGTTATCTTTTGCAATAAAACATTATTTTAATTCTATTTAATGAGTTCAGTTTTGACATAAAAGTCAATTATTTAGTCATTTAATCTCAATTAAATTTAAAATAAATATATTAATATTTATATTAATAAAAAATAAATTTAGACTCAATATTCATAAGTAAAAGTTAAAATTAAAACTGAAGTCACAAGTGATGATAATAGGCAAAATAGCAATTTACTCATTATCTTTCATTTAAATTTAGACACTTAAATACTAGGACAAATAAACTATTAGTTAGTCTGCACATATTTATATGACATCTAATAGTGTGTCAATCTTAATTAAATTATTTAAAATTTATAAAATTATTAAAAAATAATTAAATAAAAATAATATATCACATTAATTACTGTATAAATAAGTGAGAATAAACTAATATCTTTTCTACCAAGAAATGCTTCAGCTAAAAACTAATAAGAAAACGTCAAAAAAACTGATTTTGTTAATTAATAATGTTATCGTTATCATTTGCATCCAAATGTGTCTGCAACAACACAAAAAATAAAGTGTTGGAAATGGAATAATAATAATAATAAAAGGAAGACACAACGATGTGGGTTTCAAGTCGCGAGGCTAAATCTTGATGATGGCGTCTTGTGAGTGGCTTTGTCTCGCAAAAGCCCCGCATTGAAGGGCCCACTTGGCCACCGTTGTCCCCACGGGATGCTAGATAGGGTGGAGGCAAATCGGATTTGAATTTCTTTATTTAAAAAAAAGAAAAGAAAAGAATTTCAATGGAGTAACACTATCAATTATTCATTATCTTTTTTTTTCTTTTATATTAACACAATGTTTTTCAGAGATTTTAAAATAATTCAATTAGCCTTCCACTTTTATATTCTATAATAATTTAATCTCTCACAAATTATCTATGACAAATTAATTCTTTACAATTTTTATTTTATGCAAATTAGTTCCTCTATTTTATTGTGAATTTATTATTTCAGGATTAATAAGGAATTACATCTGCATAAAATAAGAATTGTGAGGAATTAATTTAACATAAATAATTTGTAAAAGTTTAAATTATTACAAAATATAAAAATGAGTGACTAATTTAATACTTTTTTTATTCTTTGGTGCATCCTTAAAAGTAATTACATCAAAGTAATTACTAGATAACATTGTAAGAGGAAAACATATGGTTGTGATGTGTTAAAATATGTGGTATATTATCTTAAAATAATTGATCGTATTCATATTTTAACACCCATATTCTTTGGATTTTGCTTATCAACCCAAGCCTTTTTTTTTTTTTAATTTATCAACTTAATCTCAGTACTTTTTATTTTCCAATAATCTCTCAAAAAGATCACTTCAGTAATTGAAATAAGTATAAAATTAGGAGCTTGAGATTATGTTGAATTAATTTTTTGAAATATATTAAAATAATGTGAATTGGTATTAATTTATTATTAGGTCAATTATTTTGGTTAATCAATTAATTAAGCAATCAAATTTAAATATATAAACCAGTAATGGGTTGAGTTATTTGTTACTAATTAGTGATATGTTGGATTATCTTTACGTAAAGACCCCAACCTACAACCAAGTTTGTCAGTAATTATCCTATTGTATTGCTAAATAAAAGGTAAAAAAAATATTTTATAAGTATATTCAATTTAAAATTTGAGTAGTTGAGAAAATGTGGGAAATAATCATTTTTTTCTTTTTAAAAATAAGTTGAATATTTATTTATTAGTTGCATATAAGTACTCTCAAGGTAAAAAATAACTCCCACATTTTAAGAACTCATCAGAACAATTTTATTTGTTGACTTATTAAAATATTTCTTTCTCTGGGGCTACTCTCAGTTCTAAATACAAAAGATTTCGACAAAATAAGTTGTTCACTCAATTGACAAATTATAGCAGCATTGGGTGCTTTATAGGTAAGTAAAATTTATTATTGATTAATTTATTCATCTATATCTTACTATAATATGGAATTATATTCCTTCATATTATTGAAAGTAAAAGAAGTGCAGGAATGGATAGAAAAAACATTACAAATTACTATTATTGGGTTATTAAAAAAATTAAAGAACTGTAAAGTGTATAAGTTGATAAATTATAAAATAAAAAATTTCTGTTCTTAAATAAAATCTATTAATATTGAAATTAAAATATAAATATAGTTTTAAATTAGCATCTAATAACATATTTTAATATATCATCATTACATATTTTCTTTTACTGCGTTATAAAGTGATTAGGTTAATACAGTTAATTTTGATGATCCATCGAAAAATTTATCATAATCCAAATATAAGAGAATCCAACAATTCTTCTAATTTATGGGATTTCTATTTTATGTTGAACTTATTTTTCTTATGAAATATGATTTCCTGAAATACATATGAAAAGAGATACTAGAACAAGAATGTCCCCAAACACCTCTGCTAACTGTATGTGATTTTCATCGTCATCATTTTCTTCGGAGAGAAGGACATAGTCACATAGACCTGAGTGTAATTGTTCAAAATCAATGTGCCTACATCATGGCATACGTTTAATGAAAATTTAATAATTTAGATTAAAAATTAATTAAAAATATTTAATATTGATTAATATTTAAATTATTGAATAAAAATTCAATAACTCAGTGATCTTCAAATATAGGATATTTAAATTTTAAAATGTGAAGAATCTTTGTCCCACAACAAAGCAAAGTGAGGAAGGAGTAAAGGCGTAGAAGATTACCAGGCTAGCCCTTGTGTTGATTACAATTACACATTGGATAAAATTTATAAGCTGTTTTTTATATGCTTATATCAGATTTTTTTAATTAAGTAATGATATTTGAATAATTTTTTAAAAAGTGAGAGTTAACAATATCAATTAAAAAAAGTGAATGAGATGTAAAAAATTGTCTAAATATCATTAATTAATTGAGAAACTTGATATAAGTATATAAGAAATAGTATATAAGTTTTCTCCTTATATTCATGCATTAGTGCATTAACAAACAGAAAAAAAAAATTGTATAATAATAAATGATCATTGACTAATTTCATTAGTTAAAATAGTTTTTATTTTGTGTCATAAATAATTATTAACCAATATCTTAATTCATTTTACCAACTCTCACATCATTTACTCTTTCAAAAAAAAAAATGTCATAATTTAATTGAAAATGTTGATAACATGTACTTTGAAAATTGAAGAGATATTTAAGTAAACTGATATATTAAAGATCTCAAAGATTTTTGCAGTAGAAACATTAGAGATTTATTCAATGAAAATTAGGATATACAACTCGAATATATATATAATCATCTTATACATACTTTTTAGTGTAACTCATGTGTAGACATATTTATTATATTATTATTTTAATAATTTAATTCCTTAAATTAGCATTAATTAATTAATATATGTATTTATAAATATACATATATATATATATATATATATATATATATATATATATTAGTTTTAATTTGCTCGTGACATTAATTAACCAACCGGCTTCATTTAGGAGACTACCTTTGGGCGTAATCAATCAATCCATAATAGCTTGGACTAGTTTAAACCCATTTGTGAAACCTTAAGGGTTTAATTTGTTCGCCCTAAGTTTAATATTTTTTATAATAGGAGATTTAGATCTCATTATTCCAACATTAGTCTGATTAAATTTGATATATACGCAAAAATTTAACTAGAAAATTGGAACTTTTTGAATATTAGAATGAAAAATAGTTCATTTGTCTTCTTCGACATCATAATTTTGTGTTGTTTTAATTCCATTTTTGAATGGATGTGTTATTCATGAGTTTCTGATGCTATTGGACTCATTGAATTGTAACAAAAAAAAATAAATCAATCAAAGAACAAAGTTCAGATTCGAGTTTGGGGCTTTGAGATTTTTCGATAACATTAAACTTTTCCCTTCGATGTGTTGTTGACGCATCTAAAGCGTTTTAAGGATGTAAAACGCATAAAATCCACAATTTTAAAGCTTCCCATTACTAAACATGGCAAATTTATGCCATAGAGGAGCTATTTAATCTCAAGCTTGAAGATGAAAAAAGGCGGATGAGGCCCACTCATGCCCCATGGACTGGGGCGTGTGGGCCCACATTTTGGCCCAAAGTTTTAAATCCTGCATTAGTTTTCTCCCTTCTACGTATGGTAATTTTCTATAACTGTTGGAAAACCCGATGTATGAGATTTTTAATTTCTATGTTCTTAAACACCAAGTTATAGAGGCATACTATTGGAAATTCAAGGTTTATGTTGACCATAAATTCCTATTATCAATAATTGATATAAATTGTATCGACTATGGACATATTCTATTAGTATAACATTATCAATATAATTTGATTTACTAGTGTCTTAGTATTAATTTGTTCATATGCCATAGTCAGTGATAAAAACTCCTTCGTGTGTAGTCCCTAGTTATACATTTAGTTGTTGCACAAAGAAATTGGCTCTTAGAGAACCAAAGCTAGCATATCTTTTCACAAGTTCTAGTGCTTTTAGTCTTTTAGTAAATTTTACAAATAAGGAGTGGCACCAATCCAATAGACTCTACCTACAGGTTATGAAATTCATTATTGATAAAATTATTAGGCAAGGTAATCCTGATAAAGAATGGTGTGAATTTTCTAAAGGAACTTTGAGAGAAGTTCAAGAAGTTCGATAAAGCTCAAAAGCTTAATTCTCTCCCTTCTTGATCACATCCTCTATAACAAAGTGTTGGGTGTTTGTGAATACATTATCAAGCTAGTGAATAAAAACACCAAATTGAAAATGCTAGAAGTTGACTTGGAAGAGGATTATCTTCCTTGGTGGACCCTGGGATCTCCACCTTCTTGATTCCATATCTTGAGAACTTCTTACAATAGTCAGAGGGATGAGTGGTTAGTGGACTAGCTGACCTCAATTGTGACTCAATGAGAAGAGTCACTGAAAAAGAATAATACACATACCTTCAATGACCTATCATTCTCACAAGTCAAGTAGTAACCAAATAATAAATCAGAGTTCCACTCCAAAAGCAAGAAATTTGAACCCAAAATGGGTGGAAAGCAAGATAGTGCTTTGGAAGTGAAAAAGAAGCACTTTAAGGGCAAATGCAATCGACATAAGAAGTCTAAATCTTTCAAGGATAAACGGAAGAAAAAAGGTATTTGTTTAGAATTTGCGCCTCTAGCTCCAGTATATTTGGTTCAACTCTAGTACCATCGTCCATGTTACAAATTATTTACAAGGGTTCAAAAGCATGAGGGCATGAAGTGAGATAAAAAGACCATCTTGGAGTTGATGAAAGTGCAATGATTGTAGAATTCATAGGAACTATTTATTTAAAGTTATCATCTGAACATCTTTTGAGATTGAACAATGGCATTTTGTGTATCCACCTCTAAGAAGAATTTAATTTCAAATTCTCTTTTGAACCATTATGGATATTCTTTTTGGCAAGGCAATAGAAAAATTGATGTTTATTTTGATTCTTTTATTGGTGGTACGTCCTTGTTGCATATTGGTTTATACTTGATCACCTTTAATTCCAATCCAAATTGAACATCTAAGAAATAAAGAAAACTCATCTATACTATAGCATGGACGTGTGGGTCAAATCTTTAAAGAGGGAATGGAGAGGATGGTTAACCGAAAAAGGTGGCATCATCTAGGTTTTCTTAAGATTTTTATAGTAATACCAATTCTGCTTCCCCCATTAGTGGTTAATAATTCTAATAGGTATGCATTTACCATGGATGCAATGATTATGACCCACATGCTAAGGGAAGCTTGATCCTATAGGTGATATTATTCCTCTAAGGGAATCTCCTCTAAAGAGATAGTATCTATTTTTCACCCATCTTAGTGGTTAAAAGCCATGAGTAATAAGCTAGCCTCATTAGAATGTAAGCACATTTGAGATCTTACAAAATTGCCTAAAGGCTATAAACCAGTTAGCAATAAATAAGTCTTCAAAGACCAAGTGTACGGGCCACAAGTAAAGTTGAGAGGAACAATGCCAAACTTGGACTAAAGGCTACAATTAAAGGAAAAATATTGATTACAATAAGCCTTCTCACCAATATCTAGTAAGGATGCTTTTAGAGTTGTAATGGCCTTGATTGTCCATTTTAAATATCTGTTTGATATAGGCAGTTTGATACATGCTCAAGTGTGTAGTCACCTTAATATAACATTTGCTATGAGTCTACTTAAAAGATATTTGAGTGATCCTAACAAGGATCATTAGAGATAACCTAAAAAGGTCATGAGGTACCTACAAGGTACCAAAAATCACATAGTGGCCTTTAAAAGGTCTTATTCTAATGACATTGCCAATATTGAGGTGAAACTATTGTAGCTATATAGAAGACCACAACTCTACTTCAAGCTATATTTTATAATGTTCGGAAAAGCAATTTTGTTTAAAAGTGGTTAACGGCAATTACAACTACCTCAATTTTGGTGGCAGCATGTCACTTATTATGAGGCCATTTTTTAGACTATAAAGTCAAAGAAGTTATTTTTGTTACACCTATTGTTAAGTGCATATGTCAAGTCTTAACCATTTAATTGCAACAGTATCTCTTCTATGTTCATCTTACAATATTACATGAATTCCAAATGTATTAAATATTTGTACTTAGTTCTCATTTGTTAAAGAGAATATTCATGTGATTGAGCATATCTTATTAATATTAAGTTAGCCTTTCGAATAACCAAAGAAGTACCCATTGAAATTTGCATCGAAATATGTAACTCCTTGGTGTTAAATTTTATTGCACCTTGACTTAGTAGAAGTCTGAATCCTTCTTTTAAAAGGCAATTTAGATGTATTTGACTTTATTTTAATTTGGATGTATTCCCATTTTGTGATCCATTATTTATTTGTTGAGACTTTATTGATATTCGTATGTTTTCCTTATTACATTCAATGTTTTTGTTGAAGTTTAACTTCTGAATTTTGAGACTTAAGTACTGCTGATTATTTAATGTTAACTGTGTGTTCTATTTTGTGATTAGTCTGGAAATTAATTACTGTTGCCAAATAGGAGATTGTTGGATAATTTTTTTTCCTAATAATCCAATTTGATGAATTGGCACTAATTAATATGAGGTAATATATACAAATTAATTTGAATTTGTTTATGATATTAAGTAACTAGACTTGTTTAAGGCAGTACCTAAGTGGAATTATATAATTTGTTTTAGATGTACCGGATCAGTCCATGATAAGTTGGACTGACTTAATCCCATTTGCAAACTACGCCCCAACTTGCAAGCCATTGCGAGATCAATTGCCCTACCCCGTTGTTCAAAGAGTTTAAATTATTTTAATAATACCAAAATACCAATATATTGATTTATTCAATTAATATGCATATATAATAATATTCAGTGAATACTTCCTAATTTGATTCTGATGTTCGACTATTGCAAGTTTGCAAAACATCCATCTCCCTCTTTTTCTTCTGCATATTCTTTGTCTTTGTTTTGTGGAAATTGATTTAATCACAAAACTTGCTCAAACATGCCTTAAAAATTGAAGATTTTAAAGTAAACCCAATTTATATAAGATAATTTAGATTTTGCTGTGGAAATATTAAGGCTATGTTTGAAAATTTAAGGAATGATAGAATGAAGTGATTATTAACATAATGACATAGAATAAAATGAAATAGTTTGAGTAAATATGTTAAGAGTTTTAATGAAAAAAAAAATAAACTCCTATCATTTTTGTTCGCAAGTTACAAAAAATGAATAGAATAAAATTATTCATTAATTATTTGATCTAATATTACCTAATAATATGAACACTTGACTAATAATTTTACCATTGTTCAATACATGATATAAGATATAATAGTATTTTACATTACCAAACAATTTCCTTCTATCCTTGATCACTCAATTTGGGAGACCAAAAAAATAACATTTTGGATGACTAGAGAAAATCTTAGAGGTAATTCCCTACCATTCCATTTTCTTCTCATAAAAATATTCAAACATACATTTATTCCAATTTGATCATTATACTCTTTTCCAGTTCCTCCCTGACCTTCTATCCAAACATAGCTTGCCTCAAAGAGAATGCTCTCAAACTTCTGATTCTATTCAATAAAAATTTGGGTACACAACTAAAAATAAATCTATAATCATGTTACACAAACCTTTTAAGTGTAATCCACTCAGACATATTTACATGTCTAAAAACCGCATTCGGTTTTGTAAAATTATACAAACTGCAAGTCATGCCTGCTGCACTATTACTATATCAAAGCCATTTGGGTAAGGCTAAAAAAATCCTGTTACTACAATTTATCTTCCTCCTAAAGCTATAGTCATGTGAACAGGGAAAAAAAAAAAAAAAAAAGAGGAAACACAACTGTTGAAGCTCGAAAACTTCGCTACTTTGTAAACAAAACGCATAATGACCATATACCGAATGCTAGAAGCAAAAAATTATTTCCCCCCTTCTTTTCCAAATTCCAGCTCCATTTATAATAGCCATATTAATCCAAATTTCAGTGTGCATGCAAACATGGTGAGATAAAATTGAGCAGACAAGGGTAAAGCTGTAAAGCCTTTACAATTACTATTTACTATATTATTATTTCTCGATGCTGGTCGTGAGTCATGACGATAGCAACATTAATAATGATGAGTAATATATACAGCTTTGTGGACCAAATCAGAGGGACTGAAACAAACAAGAAAATCAAACAATTTCTGACAAGAATCAACTTACTTTTTTGGTTTTCACAGCTTCCTGTATTAATGAATAAAATCCTGTTTCTGTACTCCCTCCCCACAATCACCTGACAAAGGAACCAATATATTAAGATAAGCAGAAGCCAGGGCAAAAGTTTATAGTGTAAATATGATCCTTGCATGATTGTCATTTGCCAACAAGTACATGATGCAAGTGCAAATTATGATGAAAAAAACTAATAATGGAAACTGAATAAACCTTGAGTATCATAAAACTAATCAGTACTTAACAAGGGTATAAACGAGAGTAAATCATTTATCACTCATTCTCAATAGTCTATAAACAGTAATCTAAGACTTCAGAACTAGAATATGATGGTGTTTAGATTAGATCATTTGAATCTCTAAAGCAAAATCAAATTTGCATAATTCCTATATGATGTTGGAGTTGGGAAGAAATATAAAGAGACAATATTCACTTAATCACTCTGATATTTTTTTTTAATTCAAATTTTAATGCATGCAAGTACTTGAAACAATGAACATATTCATTGTTAAACGTTTGCATCATTATCTTGAATAGTTCAATGTTTTCAGTGTTTTGAGGTTTGTTGTGACTAAGTTAATAATTTCAATTCCCAAATGCCATCTTAATCCCAACAATAATCTCAGAAAACTGTGAAATTGTTCAAGGCATAAGTGAAACTTAGTTTCAACAATGAAATTGTTCATCATTTTAACATTCACTAATTTTGGTTAAGATTAGGATTAAAATACCAAAGGATTGTCAAGTATAAACAAACAACATGTAGTTAGATGATATACTTTTAAATCACAAAGGCAAAGCGGCAAACTGATTTCAGAACAAACAAGAGGGGGATAAACTCTATTTTATCCCAAAAAATATCTTAGTGACTGTCCAAGCGGTAAATAAGAGAGAGAATTTCTAGAAGAAAGATGAGGCAAAATGGAATAAGCAAATTCTAAGACAATATAAGAAAGCAATCTAAAAAAGCAAGAAAATGAGATGTGCCAAATAGCTTGCACGGTTTGGTAAAAAAGGGTTAAATGCAAGTAAGTTCAATAAAATCTATGCATTGATCAAGAAAACAGATAGGAAAGTGAATCATGATTTACAGAATTTTCAGAAACTTCACAGTTTATTTCCTCAGAATTTATTAACATTGGGGTCCTTGACCCTTCTTTTGCATCAATTTTGATACCAGAGAAATCAAATGCCGCAGAACTCTGGTAATGATCAGTTCTTATTCGATTCTTCACCCCTCAATACATGGGATAGTCTCCTAATTCTTTCTGCTACTAACCGGCGACTACTTGCATTCAGATGGTTACAACTAACTGGCTTTCTCAACTGACTACAACTAACTAAGTCTCACAACTGATTAACTACCTATCCTTATTCTCACCTGTAACACATTTAGCCCTCCAAAGAATATTTACATCAATCTTGAACTTTGACTAAATCCAGAATAAAAAGTACTGTGAAGTCTGACGATTGGATTTATGTCATTTTAAGACTTTAATTGAGTTGAAATTAGAGATTGATGTAGTCAATGGATGTGAATATTCTTTAACAGACTAATTTGATATAAAACATATATTTCAAGGACTCAAATGGTAGTTTACTTTTCTTCTATGCTTGTAGCTCTAGTCTACTTATTTAACTCCCATTTCAATTTAATCTAGGTTTTTTTAGTGGCTTTTTGGCTCATGAAAGTTAGTTTCCTTATACATAAGGTTCTCAAGTAGGACTTTTAGCTTAGGGTTTCCTCTGTTCTTGCTATTGAGCATCTAAACAAGAAAGCACTATAGTGGATCAAGTAGAGACACTTCCCAAAAAGATTTAATACTTTTCTAATTTGCACTTCTTTAGAAGATTCTAATAAAATATTTTCTAAGCAAGATTGCACATATGGTAATGATGAGGTTAACAATTTCATAAGTGCTCTAATTGTCAGCAACGTGTATAGGTCTTTTAACCAGACTCCAGAAATCCCAAATCATTTCATTTCCACTTTTCCTTGGAAGATCCCGAAGCTATACCCAGAACATAACCTTCAGATGCTGTTGACTATTCATCATGCCTAGAACCCAAACCCTATCCCCATACACACATCACAATAGCATTTTTTTTTTAGAGAGCATGAAATATAAATCTTGTAAATCATCATGAATTCAAACTTTTGTATAGTTTCTTCTCATTAACTCCTTTGTTTCATTGTTTGTCCCAAGAAAACTTCCTTTTTGTTTGATATATGAAAAACTATAGTATTTATTAACTAGTAAAGTTGTAAATATAAATGATTCACATGCCTTAGGTAGTATAGAGCTGTTCACAGTGGCAAAGTCTATGTAGAAATTGTTGTTGGAGTTCGAAGTACTTGCTGCAGAAATCGTGCTGCAAGACGTTGTGTGATCCCACCCATTACACGTTGCCCAAGTCTGCGTGCCTCAGGTTGTTGAAGGACCTGCTCGTGTAATTTTTGTACAGTTTAATCATGTAGTTCAGTTCAATTCAATAAAAAAAGTTCAAAGGCTTAGAAATTTCAGTAGAATAGATTGATTACTTCATGTCAATTTCAAATATGCTTTCATATATTTTGTAACTATTACACAGTATTCAAAATTATATTAGTATTCAATGAGATTGATCATTTTTAAATGTTTATTCAAGGCTAGACTGCTATATCAATAGTATACTGTAACTTGATTTAATTTCAAATTTATTTCAAAAATTCATTTCAATTTTATGAACTATCCTTCAATTATCAAATTCCATGATCCATTATCCTTGGTCCCCATTCACATGAAAGCAATAGATGGTCCACAAAATTTGCCAATAGTTGTAGTATCTCACTCTAAGAAAAGCCAAGACTAGTTTCCATAAACTGATACACTTTCAATTCACCATAAAATGGCATTTATAAAGTTTTCGAAGAAAAAGTATACCAAATTAGT
This sequence comes from Delonix regia, assembly GCA_037074485.1. NCBI lineage: Eukaryota > Viridiplantae > Streptophyta > Magnoliopsida > Fabales > Fabaceae > Delonix > Delonix regia. The sequence continues at coordinate 15,305,623 of CM073459.1, forward strand.
AAGAATTGACACTTCTCCACATCAAAGCAAAAGGGTCTTCTTAGAGTCCCCAAGTTTAATATATATGCTCGGATAAATATAGACTTTAATATTATAATAGTACAGCAATTTCAATCACTTAGACTATTGAGTAATAACAAAAGGAAGTCATAGAGGTAGGAGAAAACATAATTTGCAAAAGTAAATTGATGTGGCATATGATGACTCTTACCTGTACTATAGGTAGCAAAAGAGATGGATCAAAATCGTCAGAGGATTGAAGAAGTCTCCATATCCTAAGTACTTGATCTCTAAGTTCAACCAAGCTTTTCATTTCAGCATCTGACATCACAAGGGGTCCATTTGCATTGCCATTTGAAACAAGGGTCCTCATAAAATCAGGAATAGACTTGTATGTATCAGAAATAGTGCTTAAGGTAAAAGCTTCGGTTACACGGACAGCCTCTTTAATAACCAAAGTCCTGAGCTCTTCACCTTCTGGACTCAATAATACCTTCAGGACAGGTTGTAAAGCCTCTTTAGCAGAGAAATCTCTGTCCTTTCTACCCTGAACCAGCAGGTTTTCAAGTCTACCCCACCTGCAATGGACCATATTAAGGGATATTCATGTGTGATTGTACTAAATATTCGATATCAGCCAGTACAAAGAATAAATTACATAATTAAGATAGCAGCAGAATACATGCCTGAACTTCCCATCCTTGAAAAGCAACTCAATAAGAGCATCTCTTAGATATGGATTTGGATCTGTTAGGAGCCTCTTAGCAAAATAAGGGTATGAAGCAGCAAGCACCTTAAAATTAGGATCAGCATTAAGTGCTAAACCTTCAAGAACGGTGAGAGACCTCAATATTAATGCATAATATGCTGGGACTGCCAAAAAAGATTCCAAAGCATGAGTCAGACTACAGAAGAAAATGTAGGAATAACTGAATAAGTGGCCCATGTTTATAGAAGTGCTATAGCTCTTCAAATACCAAAGATGAAAGTAGAGAAACAGATTATTATATATTACATTTCTATCTAATGTAACTGTAAGTAAACAATTTTTAACATCACCAGAGAGTACCTTTCCAGCATTTGGATCTAATGCTCAAATGACTAAACGATAGCCACACAAGTACAAAGTAGTAGCTGAAAATGAGAAGTCAATGAAAAGGATAGCATCATCTCACCATTAAATGGATATTGATACAAAACGTTTCCCAGACCATCCACTATTGTCTTGAAGTTAAGTTCACTCACAGTATAATTAAGTGCATCATCAAAGAAGTCACGAAGTGCTGGTACAATTGGAGATACATCAACATCATGCGCCAAAAAATCAAGAGCATAGTAATCGCGAGCCATTGCTTCATAATCCCGGTTAACCAAGTGAACAACATGACCAATTATGGCAGACCTAGCTTCCTCTGGAGTTTCACTCATCATACCAAAATCAAGAAAAGCAAGCTTTCCCTCAGGTGTTGCCAAAAGATTCCCAGGATGAGGATCTGCATGGAAATATCCATACTCAAGTAGCTGTCTAAGGCTGCACTGTATGCCTGTGTTTACCAGATCCAAGACCTTTAATCCTTGCTTCTCAATAGCCTCCTGCTCATTTAGTTTGACTCCATCAACCCACTCCATTGTCAGTACTTTGGCACTTGTATAATCCCAGAAAACATCAGGGACAAAGATATCTTCTTTGTCCGCATACAACTTTCTAAACCTCCTAGCATTTTGTCCCTCCTGCAGGAACCTGTCAAAATTAACTTTCAATCCCAAAAAAGTCTTATATAAATTACAAATATTTTGGCTTCATTGGTAACACATCAGGCACACACCACCTCAGGAAAGTCTTGAATTTTAAACAGAGAAAGCTACAATTCAGGCCAAAAAACAAAAAAAAAAAAACAAAGAAAGCTACAATCATTAGCTGCTTGCATTCCTAAAGACAATATATGCAAGTTGTGAAAAGTCTGATGATTGGTATGTTGCGAAATATGAAAAGAAAACAATATGAAAAGTGAGTTATACTGTTATTCACAATTATTAATAGAACCATGTTTTCTTGCAATTAAATCATGAAGGTAGTGATAGAAGAACTAACCTGCACATAGTTGAGCTCTTGAAAGACTCGGCGAGCAAATTCATCAATAAGGGCCACTACATCAGTGGTTATTATATCGATGTATTTGTTTATGAAAAATCCAAGGCCTCTTATAAGAAAGAAGTCCAATCCTATAGCTTCTTCAATGCCAGGGCGTTGCACCTTGACAGCCACAAGTTTCCCAGAGTACTTTAGCCGAGCTTTATAAACTTGACCTAAACTGGCCGCTGCTATGGGAGATGGAGATATTGAAGAAAAGATGGACTCAAGAGATAGTCCTAATTCCCTCTCAATGCAAGAAAAGGCCTCTTCATCAGGAAAAGTAGGCAAACCATCCTAGTCAACCACAGGAGGCGAGGGTTTTTTAAACATCCTATATTTCCATTTACATCTCTATAGCACAAAATCATAATTCACCATAAAGGCCATACTACACTACATGCAATACATTGGCAAACAAATTTTTACTGCATTTATATCCAATGCAAAACCATATGCCCAAATGAAGTAATGAAGAGCTTGTCATGTAGCATATTAATATCAATCACTGAAACCATCAGAATTCTCACCAATTCTAAACTAATAGATACCTGAAACAAGCTATATTATATAATCGAAAAGGTTTAGCATTATCTAATTAAAAGGAGTTCACGGGAAGAACATAATACCTGAAGTTCAGAGAGCTCCTCCAGATACTCTGGTGGGCAGATGTCAGGCCTGGTGGACAAGCCCTGACCCAATTTCACAAAAGTTGGTCCCAGCCACGTGAATATGGTCCTGAGTTCAGCTGCACGAACTCTTTTATTTCGATCAAGTACTCCATTTCTTTGGTCTAAGAAAAGCTTCAACGCAAATGAACCTAAAGCAGAAAGAATTTGCAGGGTCCTTCCCGCAACCTATTCAATTCACAAAAGCGTCGAATTAACCCACAGTAACCAGTTTCGTTCACAAGAGAGAAAAAGAGCTAAAAATTTTGACAAAAATTTTCTCCCTAAATAGGTGTACTTTCAATTCAGTCTCCCAAAGATTTTGTTTTAAATTTAGTCCCTCAATCATTAAAATACCTCAATATACTATTTTCATACGAAATTAAACATGAAGCCTAATATGACGCTGATTTGAAAATTATTTGGCAGTTATTACTTGAGTAAGATTAAATTTTGGACGGAAGAAGAATGGAAAGGACAGTCCCTCGATCATTACAGCATTTTAAGGATTGAAAAGCTGAAGAAAGAATTGACTTGTGAAGAACCAAATTGAACATCCACTTATATCCGTCGACCAAAACACGGTTTTCCTTAGTAGAATACCTTAAATGGTTGAGACCCATATTTGTTGGCAAGGAGTTGAGGGCTATAGACAGAAGCATTGGCCGAACGAGTCATGGCTCTGGCCTCGGCCTGCAGGTCATCCGCTCGGTCCGCCGGAAGTGCAAGGACCTTGGCGGATGAGGACCCATTTCTGAGCGCAGGCACGACGGAGCTTGGTGCAGCCTCGACCAGAGCAGCTCGAGGCGGCAGTTTTAGCCTCCTAAAGCTACTTCTTCTGCCATGGAAGGAACCTCTTCTTCCTGGGGTGCGCTTGGTTATCCATGAAGGATAGGGTCGGGCCACGGCGGAAGAAGGTGCTACAGCGGCTACTATACTCATGGCTCTCGCTGCTTCTGGTCCCTCCTTCAAAGTGGAAATCCAAATCTGATATTATTGAAGGAAAAGGAAATGACCAATGGAAAAAAACTTGAATTCGAACCATTTATTTCAGCTACTGGATCTTGTCTGCACGGGAGTATCATCTTCAAATAAAAATGACATAAAAAAAAAAAAAAAAAAAGGAAGCTAGTGTGGCAAGTTATTTTCGTTATATCAAATATTGAATTTTAAAATTATCAAGAGAATAAAAAACTGATAAAGTCAAGTTACGTGCCACGCTTTGTACGCATAATTAATCATATTTCAATTTTGATTCGATTGACAAATGTGCTAATTTACGATATTTATAAACAATTAAAATGTAAGAGATAATATATATATATATATATATATATATATCAAATCAATTCTTATTAAAATTTTATTCTTCACAATTTCACTGCAATAAATTAGTTTTTATAAAATTATATTTTATATAAAATTAGACTTATTTTAATCTAAATAAAGTGATTAATTTTGTATAAATTTAAATTTATGAGAAATTAATTTTATACAAATTTAAATTTATGAAAAATTTGTTACATTTAACTTATAATGGATCAAATTTTTATAAAGTACACAAGTAAAAGACAAATGTATATGTATAATTCTAATTGATCAATTTAAAATTTGTTAATGATATTAAAAGACCAAAATATTATTTTAACTTAAAAAATATCAACAGAAAGAAAGAGTAATATTTTAGTGCATTATTTTATTTAGAGGAGATAATATGAGGCATATCTAAGTTGGTAAAAAAAAATTACACATAAGAAAGTTAGTTATAAGTTCACTTAAGTATATGAACATATTTCTCATGACAATATATTAAAAGAAATGATAACAAAAATTAAATTATAATTCATTTAAAATTTTAGTAATTCTATTGTAACAAAAGGTAAAGGCAGTGATTAATTTTTCACTAAAACTATATGAAGGAAATGTGAAGAAAAAAAAAACATAAAAATTGGTGTAGTGCAACATGTATATTTGGATTAAACTTGGGTTAATTTTATTTTGGATTAATACGATCTAGTAAATTTAATTTTAATCAAATATGATTTTGTATTATTGTAATTTATATTTGATAAGTTTTATATAAAAATTAAATTTTATATAAATATAATTCATCTAACATAAAAACAAGTTTTTTGCAATTCTATGCAAATAAGGTTTTGGAAGTTAAAAATAATTTTGAAAGATAACTAATTCTAACCAAATAAGATTACTTATAAGACAAATCTCCATTTTTACATGAAATAGATTTTTAAATACCTTAAACATTAATCTAAATATATGATACATGAATCATCAATTTGCATGTATCACTGCGTGATATATTATAATAATTGATATCAAGGATTATTTTTAAAGTTAAATAAAATAACATGAACCAACTGTTTAAGTAAATCTAAAATTTCCACCCTATTTACCCATTTTTTAAACTTTATGTAAAACTTTACATATTTACACACAATATAGGAGAATAATATATTTTTGGTATCTCATTTATTATAAAATTATTATTCTAATTTTTTAATTATTAATATATATTAAGGTATCATATTTGGTGCACTTACATTTTTTAGTTTATTAATGCACTTGGATATAATGTAAGAATATAATTGTAATAATATCAATTCAAAAAATAATAATATTATAATTATGTCCCTATATTATAATTGAATAGACTAATACAATCAAAATTATGAGTATATCAAAAATTTTATTATATATAAAATAATCTTGCACTTATTGAAAAATATATTACTTAATTCTCTTTCTTTGAAAATTACTAAATTTAGTTCTATTCTAAATTTTAAACTTTAGATTTAAAGAACTAAATTTAATGTTATTTTTAAAAAGTAAAGGACCAAGTGTAAATATTTCAACAAGTACAAATTAAAATAATAATTTCATAATAAGTAAATGACTAAAATAATAAGAAAAATACAAAATTAGTTTTCTACTTTTTACACTTTTTGATAATTTGTTCTCTCATAAATTAATTGTGGTAAATCAATCCCTTATAAATTCAAACTTATACAAACTAGTTTATTTAAAATTTAAATTTATACAAAATTAATCATTTTATTTAAATTAATGAAAAACTGATTTAGTATAAAATGAGATTTTTAAATCAATTAATTTATCATGATAATTTGTGAGACATCAAATTATCATAAAATGTAAAAATTAAAAAATTAATATAATACTTTTCTCCTAGAATAATATTTTATTCCACAAAATAGATACAAACTTTCAATTTAAATGAATTGGGAGCACAGAAACTTGTAAGTTTGTAGAAGTCTAGATTTTCTTCCCCAAATTTGTGGACTCTACATGAAGGGGACGTGGCGGCCCAATAGTTAGAGTCGTGTACACTTCACGGTCTCGTCTATTTTCAATTCGTATAGAGGTCGTCAATGATATCTTGTCATTGGGCTTGATAGTTGCAATGAACCAAACCGAGCTCCATCATTTGTTCCTTCCCACAAACAAACTCTTACTTTGTCTTCATTAGTGAAACAGACTTTGATGTCTTTGGAGTAAAGTGCCGAGGTTCAGCGGTTAATATTATAAAAATTATGGTGGTATAATTATAAAATTAATTATATCAATATAATTATTATATAATAAGGTAAAAAAGATATATAATAATAATATGTTAAAATATATTATTATATATTAATTTAAAACTTGTTATATTATATTTTGACCTGCAATATTTTTATATTCTATTAATAAATCCAAAATTTTAAAAAAATTTTCAATTTAGCTCTTCTACTTTTTTTAATAACCACTTTTGATATTAATTTATAAATTAAAAATAAGAATAAAATTAACAAGTTGTAAAGTTATTAAAAATATATATATAATAAATTTAACAAGGTTATAAAATAATATTTTCGTGTGGGTAAATCATAAATGAAAAATAAAAGTAAAGGGAGTAAATTGAAAATGTCAAAAGGAATTTTAGGTTTATAAATAAATCTAAAAATAATGGGGTCAAAATATAAATTAGTAAATTATTTTATATTATTATACCATTAATATAGTATAATAAGTCAATGACACATATCTTTCTCTTAATACATTATGTAATAATTGTAATGATATAACCAATTTTATAGTTGTACCAAATAATTTAGATAAAATCTTTGGTGCGCTTACAAATTTGAGTGAATTGGTCACTTAGTTATAATTATAATATTATTATTTTTTAGATTATTATTATTACAATTATATTTCTACATTACAATTATGTGTATTGATATACTTAAAATTCTGAATGCACAAGAGATGACCCCAAGAATTTATCTTTAAAAAATTATACAAATTTGACTACCTAAATTAAATTTAAGTAATTTTATATGGTAAAAAAAAAAATTAATATCATATTAGAAAAATTGAGAGATAAAAGTTTAAAACACAGCTAGTATGGTGCTTGAAAGTATTGATTATGCACAATTGTCGGTGGACGTGAGAATGGTCAGATAAAACAGAGAGAAAGGAAACATAGTAATATATAATGAATCAGGATCTAAAGTCGTACAATATAATACGTATGCTATACAACCCTATCTCATATAAAAAAAATTTACAAAAACTTCTAAAATAAAATACCATATAACATATATGTTGTATGATATTAGATCTGCTCTCAATTTATAATATCCTAATAGGTAAAACGGTTCATCTCATCATATTGGTGAAACATTAATTTTAATATATGTATGATTAGTAACTTTAGTAACGGAGAAACGAATTTGATGTATTTGGATAAAAATGTAGAAGCGTAGTTGTATTTAATATTAAATAAACTGTGTAAATTTAATCATTTTAGTAGTAGTAGTATGCTGCGGACTTAAATTTTAATTCAATGATCTAAATTAATTAAATTATACAATTTAACGGTGAATATGAATTACAGTTTGCGCTTTCAAACTTAGTAAATTTAGATCCATTAATTACCATCCTGAAAAAAAAAAAAGATCCATTTATTAGCATGTAATTAAGTATGAATTTTGCAATATTCTCCATCTAATCGTTCTTTTAGAGATTGATTTGATCAGCCAATTTTATGCATACTGAATTTGCTTGAAATTTTCTGTTATTGCATATGTTTAATTGGATTTTTCATGAAAAGACGGTATTCGTAGGTGCTTTTATAGGACTTCTCACTACACATCCAATTGAAGCAAATCAATTATTCCTTGATATATGCCATTTGGAAGGTCTAATGATTTGTAGAACTGTCACATACAAGAATTAATTCATAAGAATCAAAAATATTAAACAGTGTAATGTTAGAAGAGTTATTTTTAATATTGGGCCTGATAATGTCCGATTCTAAATTAATTTATTCCATAGTTTAATGATTGGACTTGATATCAAAAAATAGTATAAAAAATAAATAAATATTGCCATAGATACCATATATAAAAAAAAATGTCTATGTATTATTAAAAGTATCTTGTTAAATGTCATGAATTTTCAATACATGTCTAGCACTACTTTAAAAGTGTTCATCTTTACAAAAATACATACTAGCCAACGCGTGTTTCTGCTGCAAAAATTAAAACAAACCAAAATTGATGAATATTCCAAACATTAACATCCCATAGAGAGGTTAACTATATTGGATTCCAGTTATTTGTTGGTTGAAAGGCATTGTCCACAAGATTGTCGTATGGAGAGGTTAACAACTTTAGTTGAGAAAAATTTTATTTTGATCTCACAAATTTAACTTCAAATATCAGTCTAATCCTCTATATAAAAAAAATATTAAATTAATTTTTTTATATGAATAGGAAACCTTTTAAAAAATAAGTCTTTTAAAAATTAAAATAGTCCTTCGAAACGATCATATTAATTTATTATTTTTATTTGAAAAGGACCAAATTAATTTTAAAATAAAAAATGAGAGACTAAAATTATAATTTTTTTGAATAAATTAATCTAAATGCATCGAATGAAGGAGATCGGCAATGTCGTCTGCCCTTCAATGACACCCTCTCATTCCAATATTTTATTTAGCCTAGCGTATAAAAGAATATAAAAAATTCTACAGCAATTGTAGGACGCACTCCTTCTATTCGTTCAGTGCACTTTAATTTAAAATTTTGATTCCAAAGTATTTGTCAAAAGAATTAAACACTGAAAGCAGTGTCATATATTGAATACGTAGACTCCAACGATACTAGGGATTTGAACAGGAACAAATTTAAGATTAGATTTAAAGGGAGATGAATTTTTTAAATTAAATATTTGAATTAAGAGAAATAAATTCTTATGATTCAAAATGGAAACAAATTTTTTATAAATTAAATAATTAAATAAAAAATATAAGATAAAATTATATATAAAAACTAAAATTTAAAAAATATAATTTGACGACTATCCCCGCACCCCTCTTGTATCTATCCATGGATTTAAATAAAAAGGTATTTAATGGGTTATGTCTTGGCACTTTCATGTTGCGCTGTTAATGAGTTTAGACGTAAGGATAATTTTGCGGAGTTAGTAAATGCATTTTGGCTTCTTACTTTTACCTTTGATTGTTTTCCTTATTTTCATCCTCAGTTTTCGTTATAAGGAAATATTTCTCATCATCCCCGTTCATCAAGTAGAATTCTTTTATAAAAATGCCAATAAATAAATAAATAAAATAAAATAAAACTTATGATAACATCAAATATACTTCAAATACAGTACATTTTCTCGCATTTCAAAATTATAATACAATCCATCAATTAATATAATCTATCAAAATAGTAACGTAACCTATCAAAAATTGTACAAAAACCATTAGATATTAGATGAATTATAAAAAATGTAGAAAATTACAACTTTAAAGTATTTTGAAAAAAATGTGTTACTATACCATTTAAGTTTTCATAGAAAGACTTACAAGTAATGAGTGAAAATGATTTTTAATTAATTTTTTATTTAAATTATTATAATCATAAATAATGACTGAAATGATTAATAAAATACAAAATTTAATAATATATATACATAAAACTTTTATATGTATTTATGTATCTCCAAATTATCTTTTTAAAAAATTTACTCTATCCTTATTCTATAGGAGAAAAATCTCCAAATGCAAGTCTCAAAATAGAATAGCCCCTACGAAAATTTTTAAATTTAAAAATAATTTAAAAATTTTTGTCATCCTTATCAAAAGTAAATATGCAATTCAATTGCGTGTTTTAATATAGAAGCAAAATATATGACAGTAACAGAAGCTGTGAAGGAAGCCATTTGGTTGGCTACTTAATTTGGACTTTGGAGGAGACTAGCCAAAATGCAATATATTTATGACCAAAAAAATTATATGTATCACGAAAGAATTAAACATGTTGATGTTACATTTCACTTTATTTAGGAGATCTTAAATCTCAACGTGGGTTTTTGAACTCAATGGAATTAAAAAAAAAATAAAATTGCATGGCCAAATCCCATAATACAAAAAGTATTACACACACACATATATATATATATATATATATATATATATTATAGATTTCTCAAACTTTGAATAAATGCATTAGAGTCATACATGTATTTAAAGGAGACTCAGATCGATAGCTTCTGATTTTACGATAAGGAAAAAATAAAATAAAATTGAGTACTCAATCTTCAAGCCTTCAGCAGCAAGAAGCTTCACTGTCCTATCTTAGAATACACTCTTTCTCCCATTTCAAAACATGAAATCTTAGTTAGTGCTATGAATATCTGAAATCACTCAGGTAGTAAAATAATCTTTAATAAATTAATATATTTACGTTTTAAAATTTAAGACCCAACATTTATTCCACAGTCAAATATATTTATAATTATTCAATATATCTTTTTAAATTCTCTCAAATAAGTCTTTTGCAATAAAATCAAGAAATATGCCTTTTTCTTTGACAAATCATGATTTATTAAAGATCATAAAATGGGTTTTTTTTTTTAATTTTGTTTTTATAGGAAAATCGGAAGGTATCAATGCGAGTCTCCTTTAAATACACGTATGACTTGGATACATTCAGATCAAGTTTTTAAAATTTTAAGTATTTGTGTGTAATACTTGCTGCTGTTCTAAATTTCACTCCATCAAGGAGATTATAGCTCAATGTGCCATTCAAATTGAAAAGGTATAGTCACCGCAAAAAATTCAGTTGGTATCATAATCGAACGAAATACGATATTTAAGGTTTAAAACAAGTTTTAAATTTATTTGGTAGTTGCAGAATATGAATATCTTGATTGAGCATAAAGAAAAAAAAAAGGCAGTTTAAGAATTCAAAATTTGTTTAAGTTGATTAAAAAATGAAGCCAAAAATACAATTTGTTTGTGTTTCTTTATTTTAGTATTAGCCACCCTTTTCAGACATCATGCAAGAGGGGAGCCATATCTATATGAAAAGGATTTGGTGAAGCTGCATGTGAATTTAATAAAGGCTAAACCATTATATGAAAATTTAATGATTTAGACTTTAAAAAATTGTTAGAAACTATTTTTTTGGATGTCATAGAAAAGATACACCTATAAAGAGTACTTATTAAATAAGGATAGGATGATAATTTTAGTAATTATCACTAAACTATAACCTAAGTTAACTTATTATATAATAGATATATTGATACAGTCTACATTGAGATACTCTAAAACACTCAATTAAACACATGCTTTTGCAATTGAGTGAGGGGGGAATTAGGCTGCAGAAAATTTGAGATACACTTGATATATTGTGAATATCTCATATAATTAATGATTCCAGTCAAAACTAGATTAAACTTTTACAACTTAGGAGAATTATTTAAGTCTCCTTACCCTAGAATTATCTTTATTAATCCTTTATTAGTATCAAAGCCACAGACTGATTTTCTAATCATAGTTGTATAATTTATTGGGATATGAAAAATCAATTTAGAGCTTTATTGATTAGGGTTTTTGAGATAAAATTTTGGGAAATTCTTTTTGAAATTTCCTTCGATTTTTTTTGACATTTTGAAAACCTCCATAAGATTGAACAAAAAAAAATCTTAATCCTTTTTTGAAAGTTTCCTTATTTATTTGAAGGAAATCCACGGTTGCTGTTTAATCAAGAATTTAAGGTTATTAAGATAAAAAAAATTGATAGAGTTTTTTTTACCAAAAATCCCCTCTGTTTTTCAAGTAAATCAACAACAGTGCCTCTGTTTCAAGAATTGTTCAAACTTTCCTTTTCTTGTCACTATCACTGGCGACAATGGTCACTAGTGACATTTCCGGAGCAGAAAGAAATTGCTGTCACCAACACTAGCAACCCCTAACCAGAACAATTGTGTTCTCCTTTTTTCCAAAACAAAAAAGATGAAGCCATACTCAATCCATCTCCTTTGTATTCGAATGAAAGAGATGTCTCTCTCCACTTTGGCTGGCAGTGGTGCTCCCTCGACACGATGATGCACCCTTCCCGCTGTTGATTTCTATCCCTTACCTCGTCGACAAAAAGGCGCGAGAGAGCTCCATTATCATGTCCTTGAACACCTCCTATGGTGGTGATGGCACCATCACCTTTTGCCAGCCACCGCCGCGCCATGCGATGCAATGTCGTCGGTGCCCATAAGTAGACAGTCGCCAAGAGGGAGGAGGGAGGAGGAAGTATGGGAAGAGGCATCTAGGGTTTCATTTAAGGTTTTTTAATTTTTTTAATTTTTGAAATTAAAAAAATAAATATTTTTTTTTTTCAGAAACCCTAATATACTTTGTTTTGAAATGAAACATTATTTTTTTTGTGATTGGGCTTATCTAAAAAGCTGGGGTCTTTTACTATTATGAGGATTTTTTTTACTAGGCCTTTAATTTATAAGGAGGATTTGGGCCTTTTAAATTTTTTTAAAAAGGATTTTTTTGTTTGGCCTTTAATTCTTAAGAATCATGAACTTCCATTTTGAACGAAATTTGGGCCTTATATTCTTTGAAGAGGTCTTTTTTGGACCTTTTTATTTTTTTGGAAGAAGTTTTGGGGTTTAGAAGAATTTATTCTTTTAATTGGGAATGTGACCCATTTCAAAATAATACAAAGAAGCCTAATTTTTAAAATTCCTAATTAATGAACATATAGACATGTTCAAAATATAAGTTGTGTATTTATATGTTAACCTCAAATAAATGCATTTAATTTTTTGTGAAAAATTAATTTTTATGTCCGAATAAAGTTATATCAAATACTATGTGATTATTTGCTATAATGTTAATCGGTTTCACATTATATGCTTAATTTATTTATATGTTAATTTTGTTTAACATGTTATAAATTTATTTGTTAAAGCATTAATTGCATATTTTAAATATGTTAGTTAGTTTAACATTACAAATTTGTTTTATTAACATGTTAGTTAATGAATGTTAGTTTAACATTATAAGTTTATTCTATTAACTGTGTTAATTAGTTTAACATGTTTATTGCTAAATGTTAATTAATTTAACATATGATAAATTTATTTGTTAAACATGTGTTAAATATTATTAATATTTTTCCTTCGAGTAAATTCCTTAAATTCAAATGTTGATTTGTTTAATATTCGAAAATTATACTTTACAATTTATTTGTAGTATGATTGAGACCTTTAGTTGTATTTTGATTTAGTTGATTTACACCTTGCATACGACCATAAGATAATGATTGGCACTTTGTGCTCTTTTGACTTTGGGTTATGTATGGGTTAATTAACTTGATCATACGATACTTAATGTCATTATATGTATGCATAATGAACATTAAATCTTGCATGCTTTTTAATTATCTGATCTTTATTTTTGTTAGTCTTTCTTTTGTGTAAAGAATGACTACTACTTCCAAAAACATTGTTGCTCAGCTCAACAATGGGTTGAAGCTCAATGACAACAATTATGAGATTTGGAATATGAAATTTCAATATCTCTTGGAAGAGTAAGGGGCTCTATTGACTCTAAATAATGTCATAAAAGAGCTAAAACTGGTAATACGACCTAATATAAGTGAGATCACGAGGCTTATGATGCTTGGAAGAAAAAGAACTTCATTGTTGGCATTACGTTGCTGAGTACTTTGAATGAAAATATCCTAAGGGAGTTCAAGGACCACCAAAGTGTTATAGGCCTTTGGAATGCTTTGAGAATAAGGTTTAGAACTAGGTCCATATCTAAATTACATTCACTAACGATCAAATTTGATTTATATAAGAAACACCAAAACATTTTATAAGAAAACATCTGAGGCTTATAACAAACATGGTCAGTAAGCTAAAAGATATTGAAAATGTTTTAATGGAAGAGTAGCAAATCCAAGCTGTCATTCACTCTTTATCTAATTTGTAGGAGCATATGAAGATGTATCTCAACCACAATGACAAAATCATGACTCTAAAAGATGTTCGGTATAACGCCTAAAGAAAAATAAATATTAAATACATCTTTTCTATACTTTAAAACTTTATGGCTATCTAGACCTTTTAAAAATAATAATAATAATAATAATAATCATGGTAGATAGGAATCCTATTTATTTTCTTAAACTTTACTGTATATTTAGTTTTCACTTTTCTAAGTCCAAATTGGTCCAAGAGCCTTTAACATGATTCATATTCCAAGATGTTTCTAACAGCGAAAAATAGTAACCCCATTTTCCAGTGACCATTTAGAAGGTAAAAGAAAAACCTACTGTAGATCTCATGAGTTATGTGATTTGAATTAATCATTTAGGCGGCGTAGCCTACCATAAATGACATGTTCTTAAAGTCTATTACATAGCTTGCTTTCTTATATTTGCTTGGGAGTTTTCACCTGAAAAATGTTATTCAACTTGGATGAGATTACAAATTTCAGTAGTCATATATTTTATTCAAAATATACAAGTATCATTAACATATCTACTGTAAGAACTATGAACATTAATATGAGCTATGTATGATAATGCATGAATGCACATTTGGTTTCTTTTGTAACCATCATCCCATACTTAATGGCTACCTCATCAAATCATCATTCTCATAATCATCATCATATCTAAATATTGGCCAATTCATCATCGTGATAAGTTTAAAAACTCAAGAGTTCATTCAATCTTTAGAAATTACTATGCAGCAATTTACATATGAACAAAACTAGCCAAATGCATACATAATAAGATATACTAAAAAATATTAATAAACCAATTCTGAGTTTCCTACGAGCACTTCCTCCACTATCTCTAAACTCTAAACCCTAAACCTTAAACCCTAAACAGGTATATAGAGAATAAAAATATAGACAACCTTTAACGTGAGTTTGAAATCTAAATTTCCTATGAGCACTTCCTCCACTATCTCTCCTTTTCTCTTAACTTCGAATAAAAAACTTAAAAAATTTTCATTCCATTTATAAAAGTTTTTTAAGTTACTAT
This sequence comes from Delonix regia, assembly GCA_037074485.1. Lineage (NCBI taxonomy): Eukaryota > Viridiplantae > Streptophyta > Magnoliopsida > Fabales > Fabaceae > Delonix > Delonix regia. The sequence goes on from CM073459.1 coordinate 15,320,805, forward strand.
GTAGGTTATTGTACAAATAGTAAAAAAAACACATTTTCGACATGTTAGCCACTATTTACTATGCAGTTACTATGCAATGGCTAAATTTATATTTTTATCTTGACAATATTTTTTTTTATTTTAGTCTTTATTAAAATTATATTTTTACCCTAAGTATTACTTTTTCTTTCAATTTGGTCCTTATGTAACATCCTAGAATTTTTCGTTTCTTCTATAAAAATTTTTAAACTATAATTTTATCCTAGTTAATATTATTTTCTTTTCACTTTAGTCCCTAAAAATTATAATTTCTACCCTATATATTTTTTTATCCTTTCATTTTAGTCCTTAAAATTTTATTTTAATTCTATTTTCTTGGCACATTAAATTCTTACATGCCAACTAATAATTATATGTTACTTTGCTAAAATTAATTTTCACTTAATTTGACCCCATATATATATATATATATATATATATTTTAAATTATCCAAATATATATTTTTGTAATTAACATAGATTTAAAAATTTTAGGATGTTACATCCGGAGGCACATCAAATTCAAGAAAGAAAGGCTTGAACCAGCCAAGTCAATACCTGAGTTGAATATGACAACTTCAGGTGAAAGACATGATTCAAAGAGAAAGAACTAAGGAAATAATATAAGACCAACTCAAAGTTTTTCCATGACAATTATGTTAAATTGAGTTACGACTTAGTTTTTTTCACGGTTTAGGTTATATAACCAAAGGTTTTATTTCTATGGATATAAATGATAAATTTTATATTAATAATAATGTCAATTTTTCCATGTTTGCCTCTACATATGATTTTGATCATGATGTAAATATATGACATGCTATACTTGATCATATTGACCAACAAAAAATGCAATGGTTAGCAAAATAGGGTTTGCTTCCCAATATTGAATGAGTAGATTTGTCTACTTGTGAATCTTGTCTAGTAGGAAATTTACTAAAAAACCTTTCAATAAGACAACTAGAGTCGAATTCTCATTACAATTAGTTGATTCTGACATCTATGGGCTGAATGTTAGGGCCAAACACTGAGTGAACCATTTCATCACATTCATTGATGATAATACTTATTTTGGTTATGTCTATTTGATTTCTCATATGTCAAAATCATTGAGCTGCTTCAAAATTTATACGAGCTTAATTGAGAATCAATTAGATAAGAAAATTAAGGCTCTTTGAATCGATCAAGGCTAAGAATATTTGTTGGTTCAATTCAATGAATTATATGATAAAAAAAGGATAGTTCATCAATTGACTATTCCAAGTTCTCCACAACAAAATAGTGTTGCAAAAAGAATGAATAAAACACTTCTTAAGATAATTAGGTCTATGATGGCGAAAGCTAATTTGCCAATAACCTATGGGGATAATGCTTTGTTGTCTGCGGCTTATGTACTTAATTGTATGTTACAAAATTATTTGCAACCACTCCATATGAGTTATAGACTAGGTGAAAGCCCAACTTATCTTTATTTGATACTTAAAAACCTCAAAAGATTATGTGTTTATAGGTCATCAAGACAATGGGAGCATGACTGAATCCAAATTTAGAGATGTCACATTCTTAGAGAATGAATATCTTAAGAAGGAAGAGGTAGGTTAAGACTTATCCTTATTTGAGATAAAGAATCCAAATGCACCAGGACCACTTTATTCAAATGAGAGGATTATAATAGATAATGAATTAGTTTCTCATTAGCAACCTTTTTCTTCTTTAGATACGAATAAAAGTATTTTTGAGTTTGTTGCTCCAAGTGTGACCAAATGGATCTTAGTCTAAGTGGGAGTGAGACCATTGTTCTTGATCCAAGTGGGAGCAACATTGATCCAAATAGGAATAAGGAAGTAAGATTCAATGAATCACAACTACGATGTGGTTCACATAACAAGATTTCTCACCGATGATATGAAATCAAAGTTAACAAACTTTTTAAAATGCTCCTGCAAATGAAGATGTTCCAAGAAATTTGAAAGAGGCTCTCTTATCCCCTTCGAATGATAAATGGATTTAAGCTATAGAAGAGGAAATAGAGTGTATGAGAGTAAAAAATGTTTAGGAACTCGTTGACCTTGTAGAGGTCATAAGGTTATTTGGAACAAGTGGATTTTCAAGATCATGAAAAGAGCTGAAGGCACAATCAAAAGATTTAAGATGCAACTAGTGGCAAAGGGGTGTACATAGCAAGATGGAATTAACTATGAGAAGACTTTTTCTCTTGTTGTACATTTACTTCTGTTCTTTTAATTCTAGCTATAATGACTTGTTTAGATCTTGAATTACATCATATGGATATAAAGATTGCCTTTCTCAATAGAGAATTAAATGATGAAATATATATGGAACAACTGAGGGTTTCATTAAAGAAAGCCAAGAAGAAAAACTTTGTATATTATTGATGTCTATTTATGGCCTCAAACAATCTTCAAGGTAGTGGTATATTTGTTGTCACAATACAGTCATTTCTAGTGGTTTCACTGTAATGAGTGAAGACAACTGCATATATACCAAGAGATCTAAAGACAAGTTTGTGATTATAACATTATATGTTAATGACATACTTATAGCTGGAAATGATATGAAGTTTATCAATAAGGTAAAAACCTGGTTATCATATTGTTTTGAGATGAAAGATATGGGCAAAGCTATATATATTATTGGAGTTAAGATTTCAAGAAACTTTTCTAAGAAACTATTGTATCTCTCGCAAGAGAATTATTTTAGAAAAGTTTTGGAACATTTTAGTATGGATAGTTGTAACCTTGTAGACATTCCAATTAGCACAAGTTGAACTTTGAGTGTTGAAATGGGACCCCAGATTGCCATAGATTGAGAACTATGAGCCAAACTCTTTACTGGAATGCAGTCGATTGTCTAATGTATGCTATGATATGTATTAAACCAGATATCTGTTAAGTAGTTAGCTTAGTGAGTAGATATCAAACCGACCTGAGTCCTAAACATTGGGAACTCTGTAAAGAGGATCTTAAGATATCTAAAGGAGACTGCTGATTATGCGCTCTGTTATCAAGGTGACAAAGATATGCATTTCGCAAGATATACTGATGCTGATCATATAGGAGACTTATATGAGCGAAAGTCTACCTAAGGATATGTTATCTTACTTAGTGATGGTGCCACATCATGGAGTAGTAAGAAACAATCTTGTTTATCCTTGTCTATGATGGAGGTAGAATTCGTGGCCATTTCTTCAACTACTCAATAGGTTGTTTAGTTAAAGAGGTTCTTCGATCACTTGTTATACAAAGCAAGAAACACTGAACTAGTGTTAGTGTATAGTGACAGTGAGGCTGTAATTACATATACCAAAGACTCAAAGTACCATTATAAAACCAAAGACAAAGATATCAAATATCACTATGTGAAAGACATGATTGAACGTAAAACTGTGAATATGAAGTATATATCTATGCATGACATGTTGGCTGATCCGTTGACCAAGCCTATTTTTAGAGATGTGTTTGTGAAACACATTAGATCTCTAGGATTACATAAAATTTATGATACTTCATTTGTTTTTCTTTGAAATTTTCCCTTTGTTCACAGATTGAGTTGTTTGAATGTTATTTGATAATCAATAAAGATTTATTTCCATGCTTACATATTTGAATGTTATATACATTATTCATTTATTCCTTATTTTTAAGTATGTTAGGTAGACAAAAAGGTTAGCCTTCTCACACAGGTAACTGCCTCAGTGTCTTTGTGATGTTGGAGATGAAGTAAGATTTTAACTGAAATCATCAAGAGGATAATTTGAGAGCAATTACACTTAAAATACTTAAAATGCCTAATTGATGACATAATGTCAATATGATTGATTTGATGAAATAAATTCATCACTGCTAGTTTATCATAGTTGCCAGAGTGAGTTGATGACATTATGTATATCAAGAAACTCAGTTTTAGATTTGTGGTGTCTAAAACCTTTAAGCCTTTGTGATGACTCTATATTTATACTCTTGGATTTTGATCAAGTACTTGAGATGCAGTTTGGTATTCGCTATTTTAACGTATTGCCTAAGGACTATAAGTAATGATTTAGTCTAACGAGATATGTCGAGAAAAGCGATACAAGTTTGTGTTGATAGGATCTGGAGAAGAGGAAGATCATAAAGAAAATTTCATTATTCTGTATTTACCGGTATACCAGTCATAACTTATCAATTATGATTGTGAATACAAGATATTATGATAGATGAGATCATTAAGAGATATCTAAATATGATTCTTATGAGCTAGAGTGTATGCATATTTTATGATCTACATGCAGGTGCATTTTCAAAAAAAGGCTATATATTTGTAACTTATAGATAACATTGATGCTCTCATAACATGCTAATCGCACGACCTACTTTCCTTGTATGAACAATTGCATATTGTAAAGAGAAAATATTCTCTTGGTTTATGAGAATATGTTTCTTGAGTTTAGAGCATATAAACACTCTCATTTTGTATGAATGAGAGATGTTGGATATCATATAAAAGATACACCTATAAGGGGTGCTTATTAAATAAGCGTAGGATGGTCATTTTATTAATTATTACTAAATCTTAACCCTAGTTGGCCTATTACACGATTGATACATTGTATAGCCTACATTGAGAAACTTTAAGATGCTCAATTAAACACCTACTTTTGCAATTGAGTTAAAGGGGATTTAGGCTGTGGAAATATGAGATACACTTAATATACTGTTGGTATCTCATATGATTAGTAATCCCAATAAGAATCAGATCAAGTTTTCGCAACTCAGGGGAATTATCTAAATCTCCTTACCTTGGAATTACCTTTATTAATCCTTCATGTTTAATATTTGTTAAAATCTAAATAATTAGATTAAGATTTAATGGCTCAAATCATTTTCAATGCATTGAATTTGATTTATTAAATGCATAGAATCCAAAATCTTCTATACTTTCTAACTTGTAAGATGTGAGCTAAATAAAGTACAATTGGCCTGGAAATGCAACAAATTCTTTAAAGATAATTTGGTAACAAAGGGATCGTATTTCTTATCTTGCAGGGTCTCTATTCCCATTAATTTTATATATATACTCATAAAAGCTTAATATACATCTATTACTAACTTTTCTATATTTTCATTCATTTAACTTATAATTTATATTTACAACAAATTTTGGAAAAAATAAGTTAATATAAAAAAATCAATTTCATTCATTAATTTTTAGCCTTCTTTTTTCAAAAAGGCTTAGATGATACAGTAGCTTAATAGCTTTCAAAATACTTTAGATCTATAATCATAATGCCTCTCATTTTCTTCTCCTCTTATGGTTAGATTATATTCGAGCTTTTAATTGATGCTTTAAATTTTGTAATTTTGTTATTTCAATATCATAATTCATCTAGTATTCAACTGTTTTTGTATAAATTTTGATAAGTTATGATACTATTGAGTGATGTCGATTGAAGTTGTTAGAGTTTGTTAGTATTAAGAGACTAATCAAGTTAGTTGTGAACTTATCTAAGGGAATGAAGTTGTGTGAGTGTGTGTGTGTGTGTGTGTGTGTGTGTGTATATATATATATATATATGAACACTTGACTGTAGTCATTCATATACATGAAAAAAAAAGGAAATTTCTCTATTCTTTAATTTCATTTTTTATTTTTTTCACAAGTTAACATGGTATTAGAGCCTATAACAAGGATATAAACTTTTCATCTCTCATTCATTTATTAGTTTCATGATCTTGCTTGATGGGTTCAATCTTATTATTTTGCTATGGTGTCTTCAACTGAAACTTTAAGGACTTCTAGCTTGGATTTCACTCATCCTCTTTTTCTTCATCCTATAAACACCACTAATGTTGTTATAGTTTCTCAATAGTTAACAAGAATTGACAATTATGAGGTATAAAGTCAATCAATGCAAATTACATTCTTGGCCAAAAACAAGATTGGTTGTATTGATGGATCTTTTCTCATAGAAAAAACAAGAATTCGCATTACATGCTGAGTGGCAATGATGTAATCATGTTGTCCTTTATGGATTCTTAATTCAGTTTTAAAAGATTCGTTTGCAAGTATTGTCTATTCATCTAATGCGTATAATGTTTGGGAGGCTTTGAAAGAAAGATTCAATAAGGTGAACAGTTCAAGGATTTTTACTTTACATAGAGAAATAAATTCTTTAGTTCAAAGAAGTTTATCAATTGCATCCTATTTTGCAAAACTCAAGGTGTTATGGGATGAATATTCTACATTAGTGAAATTGCCCTCATATGGATGTACTTCTTTAAAGACACATGTTGACCTTATTAACATAAAATATTGTTTTAATTTTAAATGGGTTTTAATGATTCATATTAATAAGCTTGCATCTATAACTTAATGATAAACCCTTTACCCTCAGTAAATCAAGCTTACTCAATCATTCAATAATATGAGGCTAATATACAACTCATAGCCTTTAAACAATTTTAAGAATATTGCATTAATGTCAAAGGCTCCAAAGAATCTAAAGCCCAAATTTAATGGAGAATGTAGCCATTGTCATATGAAAAGACGTAAGAAAGAAAATTGTTATGATTCCCTTCAAACTTCAAATTACTAAGACAAAGAAGTAGCAGAAGAATTATACTCATTAAGTTGGATCTGAATATAACGAGTAATAAAGCAATTCTACTAGCATTTACTCAAGAATTTTATACTCAAATCTTGCAGATGTTGAATAGTATACTCCTGAAGTGGTAGCCAATGTATCAACAGGTAATTTGTCAACAATGGTGGATCCAAGATACAAGAGCCACTAGACACATGAGTTCAAACATAAAGGGGTTCAAAGAAGTTTGTACATTCTTTTTCAAGAGAAACATTGTCACTTTGCCCAATAGACATAGAGCACGAATTACACATACATGAACAATCAACTTGTCCAAGCACATTACCTTACAAGATATGTTCCTTATTCCATAATTCCATTTTAATCACGTTTTTATTCCTAAACCTACAAAATATCATAATTGCTTTGTAACCTTTTATCTTGATTTTTTCTTGTTCCATGACCTCTCGAGTGGAATGGTCAAAGGGATTGGCAAACTCAACAATGGTCTATACTACTTTCAACTAAACACACCAACAACAAATGTAGAACAATCTTTGACCCTTGACATAAACTCTTAGGTCATGTAGCTTGTGCAAAAGTACTTCTTATAGATTCAATAAAACATCTTGTTCAATCTTTTAAACATCAATTTCATTGTCATGTATGTCCTTAATTAAAGCAAACACGATTACCTTTTCCCTAAAGTATAATCAAAGCAAGTCATTACTTTCAACTATTGCATATAGATATGTGTATCATACTTTAGCACACCAAGTACATCATTTTTTTCCTTACTATAGTTGATGACTTTTCCAAAACTACATGAATATTCTTTATTCAGTATAAAGATGAAGCTTAACCATGTTTGAAATTTCTTGATATATCTAAAAAACCAATTTAAGGACACCATTGAAACCATTCGAAGTGAAAATGGTCTTTATTTTTTCAACCGCCACATGAATCATCTTCTCACATCACTTGGTATTATCCCATGAGGGTTCTTATCCATATTAGATTTTATCATAACTTAAAAAGCTTGTCCAATCCAATGAGTCTGGCTAAAAAAAATAAAGCCCGAACAAAAAAAAAATCCAATTAGAAAAGGCCGATTTGTAAAATGGGTCAGGTTCGAGCATTTTTTAAAGCCTATTTTGAGCCTAAAAAGCTAAAATGAATACTTTTTTAATAAGTAAAAATTTGTTATCTAAAGAAAAACCTAGTGTAATGTGACCTTTTGATGAAGAAATAAAAACTAATACATCTTCTTTACATGATTTATACTAATACAATAATTCAATTGTATTTACAACTTCTCTATATATAATCTAATAATAACAATTATCTATATCATTATCTCAAGTCTTAAGTAACAAATTGATTTAAACGTGACTTAAAAAAACTCTGATAGCTTGGACTAAAAAATATGGATAAATGTTTGAATAAAAAAGTTGATTACAATATGAGCTTGAGATTTTTTTTTTTTGAAACTGAATTCAACTCAATGTTTAAAAGCCTGGCCAATGATTAAATCTAGTCCATACAAACCTTAACAAATGACATTGTTAAACGAAAACACGATCATCTTCTTGTAGTAGCAGAGCACTTCTCATTCAATCACATCTGCCAATACAATTCTAGGGGAATGCATCAAAACAGCTTCATACTTCATCAACAAAACCCTAGCCACTAATCTTGGAAACAAATCTCCATAATAAACAATTAGTCTCCTAATCTTTCACACTTGAAAGTTTTTAGTTGTCTTGCTTATACCACTAATATTGTCAACACAGATATGTTCAAGCCTTGTATTAACACACGTGTTTCTTAGATATTCTAATATCCAAAAAGGCTAGTTTCTTTATTTTACCAATAAAACCTTTTCTGCTTCACAACAATCCTTTTCTCTTTAACAGTGATTTCTCCAATTCACATGAGTCAAATAACATTCAACATATCATCTCTCCATCTCCCAACATATCTTCAAATTCATCTTTAAACCCATGTGATCGCCAACCAAACCTACCTAGACATGTAACTTAAAAAATCAAACCACTAAAATAGATAAAAGATTATATATGTTCAACCATATTGCCAGGATCATCCATCATAATCATACCTACTTCATCATCACCTTTAAATCCTACTATTGATGTTGCTGAATTTTCCCAATTATCTTCTTCTTACCGTTGTTCTCTTCCCTCCCTTGTTTGTACAACTGAACCAAAATCTTTTAAAGAAGCCACAACACATCAAGTTTGGATTGGTGTTATGATAAATGAAATACAAGTTCTTGAGAACATTAATATGTGGACTGTGGTTCTTCACCTTCTTAGAAAAACATTGATTGGCGAAAAGTGGGTATAAAAAATTAAATACAAAGCTGATGGTAGTATTGAATGCTATAAAACGCGGGATATAATTAAAAAAAAAAAATCAATTATCATAATACTTTTTTCCTGGTGGTTGAGATAGTTATAGTCAAATCAGTAATAGCTCTAGTTGCTAGTAGAAACTGGCCCCTTTTCAAATGCATGTGTACAATGCTTTCTTGCAGGGTGATTTATATGAAGAAGTGTATATGACTGTACAACCAGGATTTGGTAGCCAAGGGGAGGAGAAGGTATGTAGATTGCTTAAATCCTTATATGGTCTAAAGCAAGCATCTAGGCAATGAAATTTAAGACTGACTTCAACTCTAATCTTGACTGGTTTCCAACAAAGTAAATATACTTATTCATTATTCATCAAGAAGCACAGAGATTATATTACAATATTGTTAGTGTATGTGGACGATTTGCTAACAACTGGAAACAGTGAAGAGGCAATATAAGTTACAAAAGAATTTTTACACAATTGATTCAAGATCAAAGATCTCGGAGAATTAAAGTATTTTCTTGGGATTGAAATTGCTAAATTAAAAGATGGATTAAACTTTATCAAAGATATGGGCTTAAGTAGATCAAAGCCAGGGGGAGTCCCTGTCGATCAAAATTTGAAGTTGACAGTGACAGAACATGGCATAAATGATGAAGAATTAATAAAAAAGGAAAAGGTGGATTTAAAAATTTTTAAAAAGTGGACTATCCTTAAAAAATTAAATCACTTAGTAGGCACTTAATTACTCTATAAAATTGTACAATATATAACTGTGCATTGTAAATATCTAAATTTTTGAGTGAGAAGTTATACTATAATAAAAATATTAGTTATACTTGTTATGATTAATTATGCTTGTTTAAAAGGTTGAGTGAGAAGCTATAGTAAAATTATACTTTGTTGGACTAAAATGGGTGTTGTAAAATCCGACAAAAACAACATTGTTAGAGAGCTATGATACATAAGCAAGTTTTAGATCATTAGTCAATGGCCTTGTAGACTTTCTCTTTATGTAATGTAAACTAGTCTGTTACTTGATACAAGGGATCATTTTGAGTTGGAGAATAAATTCAGAAATTTTATCTCTAAAGGACCAATTGATAGAAATTTAATGTCGTAAGGACTAAATCATGTATCAAGTCTCTTTCCATGAAAAAGGCTTTTTTACCTGTTTTGAAAATTTAGCACATCAATAACATGCATTCTTTTTTTTTTTTTTTGGGACTGAAACATCAATAACTTGCATTCAATGATCAATATAATGCAACTTATTGAATCTGGCTAGGCGCAAATGGCTAGCTACATCATAGTGATGGTAGGTTCTTTGGGCCCAAATGTTTAAAGCCCAAACGAAGGCTGGCCCATTATGGAATGCTTTGATCTGTTTTTTATTTTGTCTTATATATAACAAATGCCCTAGGCCCCTTTAGCAACCTTTATTCCTATCCAGTATAACATAATGTGTCCGAGTGGGCCAACACCAACAACTAGTCTACTTTGTACTCGGACACATTATAAGTACAAAATAATTACTTATAAAAGACAAAAAAATTCTGTACGCATCTCTCTATTTATATAATTAGTAATTCAAATTATACGATGGCCAAAGAAAAACAACATAATTATATCATATTGATTCACATATGATCAGAGATAAGAGACCAAAAAAATTATCATTTTGGTCATTTATATTTTTGTTTAGTAACAAGTTGGTTCTTCACAATTTAAAGTAATAAAATGATTTATCAAAAATTTATTTATAAACCAAATAAGTCTCTTTATTATTTTTTTGATAAAAAATTACTAAGATGGACTAGTTTTTATTAAAGTGAAAAATTAGATTTATATGTGGGATATGCTTTTTTCACCATCTTCAATACTTCACCAAGTGAAAAACATTTTTAAGGTTTATTTGATCAAATCTGTGCCATATTTGTGGCTCCTAATTTTAACTTCGATTGAGAAAACTCTAAAAATATTTACACCTGGTGAAATTTTGATGATGAAAAAATAAACTTATCTCACATATACTTTTAGCACCTACGTTAGTTAAAAAAACAATTCTATCTTAACATTTTTTATAACAAAAAAAATGAAAGAAAAACTTGTTTAGTTTATTAATAAATTTTTTAAAAATTATTTTATCATTTGAAATTCATGAAAAACTAAAATTGTCACCAAAATTAAAATATAAGAACCAAAATAGTAGTTTTTTTGATAGAAAACTATTGCTTAATAATTTACACCCCACAATGGAACATTTATTAGATTATTATTATTATTATTATATGTGTGTGTGTGTGAGAACTTGATTACTTGATGAACCCACCTTGTGTGGGGAAAAAAAAAAACATGCCCTTTTAGGATACATGCATCCTCCTAAATTTATGCACTGATTAATTTCTTTATCAACAACTGCGGTCCCTGTCACCTATCCCAACTTCATTGGCCAACATGTACCCTTCAGGCGCTGAATCATGTGTGTTTCTTATAATCTGGATTGTACTATTCGAGATAGAAGATAAAAGTAAATTACATGTAATAATTAATGTTAAAGACATAGTCACAAGACAAACATAAATAACTTTATACCATATATTTAAAATGGTATATATTATTAAATAATATAGGTTAAACACTACTTTTTTGTTTTTGAATAATTAATAGTTTTTTGGATAAAATAATTTATGAAAGTCGCATAGTAATTTGCCAATGAAAAAAAATATATTAATTTAATTTTAACTTATTATTAAATTATTATTTCAGTCTTTCATTCATTTTATTTTTTTAAATGATCTCTTATAAGTTAAAAATTATCACTTTTAATAATTTTATGTGAGTTAACGGAATTTAATTTAATGGACTATATACAATAATAATTTAAAAAATAAGTGACTAAAAATAATAATTTTTAAATTTCAATCTAAGGAGAATATTTGGACAAATAAATTTAGTGATAAGTTAGGAAACCAAAATAATTTTTTTTCTTATCTATGTGTTAATAATATTTAAATGATGCCCTAACGCTAAGTATAATGAGCGAGATGTTGCTCATATAAATAGAGTCTATAAAGCAATTCAATAATTATAATCCATATCCTTAAACAGGTGGCGTGTGGCAGAATGTGTTTTTTTTTCAAATGCAATATCTTTTATACCATTTTTCTTCATTAATTGAAACATTAACTTTATCACTGTTAATAGTTGTTGGTTTGAATGTGAAAGAATTTGACCTTATTTAAATAAAGTTTTAAGTTTGATCATCTTCTTATATATTAAAAATATAATATTGAGAGAGTTACTTTTAATATTAAATATAATAATATCTAATTTTAAATTAATCAATTTCGTAATTTAAATGTTAGAGTAGATCCAGGGGCCTAGTATGAAAAGAAAAAAAAAAAAGTTTTGTTAACCTTTTTTCCTTCAAAAGAGTGGTCACCGTGCCACACAACTACTGCTTACTCCATTTTCTAATATATTAGCTTTCATCCTCCCATGTGATCCAATTGTCCAATGAGCTTAAATGTCAATATAAATATATATAGGGCAAAAAGTTATCGTTCATCCGTTAAAAAATATCGTTTTAGTCCATAATTTATAATAAAGTTATTATTTTAATTTTTTATTGATTAAAAATTAATATTTTTTTCTGAATTAAATATAGTTAACAGATATAGAAAAAATAAAAGTGACAATGTTCAGTTAATTAAAAATTATTTTAAAAAATAGAATAAGTGAAGTACCACAATAATAATTTAATAATAGGTCATAACCCAAATTGATATTTTTCTATATATATATATATATATAGAGTAAATTTTCATTATACAATAAATATGAAGTTGTTTAATTTAGAAATCATTAAAGTTTTGCATCGTGAATAAATGACTTCAATATGCAAGTATTATGTAATAAAAAAAGCATCTGTTAAAACACCTTAGCATATCATTTATAAAGAAAAAAAATTTAATAATAGTTATATGAACACAATAGGAGTATGCATTGATTATTAATTCCTAAAAGTCGTTATTCGTATATAGTTTATTAGGGTCGGCTTTGGGAGGTTCAGTGAATTTTCTTATGGATGGCTTCCATGTTTGTTCTCAAACTATTCATGGGATGTCAACTTAGAAATATATATAAATATATATATATACTTTTTATTTATTATCAAATTATTATTTTGGTCTGTAATTTATTTTATTTTTTAAAATAACCTCTTATTATTTATTTTTTAGATCAAACACTGAAAAATAAAATCACCGTAGGTAATATCCAATTAGCCTGAATATAAATCTTTCATTATTTATTCCTTTTGATTTCTAAGCACATAAATTAATGTGGCTTTGCTCAAAATAATATATATCCTAATGATCTTAGGAAAAACAATTTCGTAGTAATCAAAGACCAAATATAGTTGTCGTTTGTGTGTTGCAATGAGGCTTGAGGCATGAGGTGTCTTGAGAAGAGAGAAAAGAACACATCAGAAACACCCTTTGGCGAACAAACGAAGAAAGAGAAAATATACAAGAGAGAGAAGCATGAAGTTGAAAGATCATAAATATAAAAATTAAAGAAAGGGGAGGGAGGCAAGCAGATGGATTTGAAATTTGGAAACTTTACCCTTCACAGAAGAGGAGGGAGGAGGAGCTGTTCCTACCCTTCACATGGGATGCGAAAATAAATTAAGTCTTTGTCTCTGACATGTCCCAATCGCATTAATTTTCTCCAAGAATTCTCACCAAATCTAACTATGGCCCTTCTGTCTAGCCACTTTTATATCTAAAATGTTCAATATCTTTTCGCACATTATATTGTGATAAATTTCTGTCAAGTTTTATTTTATTAAATTTCATCTTATTAGACTTTATACAATATATTAGATGAATCAAATATGGTTAAGCAATTCAACTAAGATATTACGTTCTAATTTAAATTTTCTCATGTTCTAACAAAAATATGAGGTAGTGTATAATAAAAATAAACTATTAAATGAGAATTTTAAAATTTTAGATTTATAAATTAAAAATATAAGTGCATTTAATTATATTAATTTCATACCAATCTAAATTATTAAATTTTTATTCAATAATTCACTTTTATTAATCATGACCTCCTGTTTTTGTCAAAATATAATAGAATTTGAATGATTTAGTTCTATTTTTGTGAAAAATATTTTGTTAGCGATGAAGGACGCATTGGCCAAACTTAAATGATGTATTAACAAATGAAACTTGCCTCTCAATGGTTTACAGCCCATTAGGTCAAGTGCACATCACACTCTTATGGGGAGTAACTTTTGCTTAGACCATGTCTCGTCCCTTAATTATACAGCAATTGTAGTTTCACTCAACCCTTAATTATCTTATACATAATCATCTTTTAGAATGATAAAAGTCACTATTTAAAGTGGATTTAGGGTGACGGCGTGGAGAGAGAAAACTTTTTATGAGGGGTCAAGTAATAAATTTTAATGCATTATATGTTTTGTAAAAATTATATTTACTACATATATTTTTATTTGTAAGAAAACAATTTATTGTGTTAAAATTAAAAGTTAATAGCACATTATGATATACACCGACACGATTATATGTGTATTACTATAATATAAAACATCCATGAAAAGCATGCATATAAATGTGTTGAAATTTTGAATATGTCCTATATTATATGATGCATCTCATCAGCTAATTTTTTATAAAATATATTCAAACTTCAAATAAAAATAAATAAATTAGGTCTATTGATGATGATGATAATAACAACAGTAATAATAATATTAAGAAAAAATATATAAAAACTCATAGTTGAGAAGAGTCCAAAAAGTTAGAGACATTGGAAATGCCAAAATTATATATTAAAAAACATATAAAAATCATCATAAAAATTTAGAAAATAATGAATATCAAATACAATGAAAGAGTGATGAAACCAAAATATAACAAATATAACGGATGAAGAGAAAAATGGTGATACTCAATCTTAAAGATTTTAGTTTACTAACATAAAACTATAAATATAAGCCTTCTTATTCTTAGTTTTTAAAATTTTGAAAATCTATTGTCTTAGAAGTTTGTCATTTTTCAATTTTATTATTCATAAATACTTATTAAATTATTAAAGTAATCAATTATTCACATAGATCAAGTGACAATCAATAATTTTTGTTATTTAAAAAGTAGCATATATTATATTAATATATAAACTATTACTTATATCAATAACTTTTTTCACAATGTAAATTTTTTTTTTAAAAGAAAATCATATATCAGTTTTATTTTTAGAAACCTAGCCCACCAAACTATGGTGGGTAAAACGGATTGGATTGTTTAACTAACCAAATTTTTTCTTTGAAAAAAAGTTTGTAAGAAATAAAAGAATAAAAAAAATTCAATTATCAAGCCAAATATTTAAATCTAATACCAAAAGACTATTCATGTATTCTATTGTTGATCCAATATTAAATACTTAAAAACAAAACAAGGATATACTATTACTTAAGACTATGTAATATTAAACTTTTTACAAAAGAAAATCTACGAACTTCTTAGTTAGGCCAATCCACCAACCGCCAAGCAAACTTGTTTAGCCCATGAGTTAAGTGGATTGAGTTAGTTTAACCCACTGATATTAAATTAGCTTAAAATTATAACCAAACCTATCATTTTGGCGGGTTAAATGGGTTCAACTAAATGGGTTAGACCTATTTTGACATGTGTATATATATATATATATATATATATATATATATATAAGGTTGAGGGAGAGGCTCCATGGCCCTACTAGACCCCCTTGCTACGTCATTGTAAGGCAATATTTGTAAGTTGCAGCTAAAACCTACCTCTATAAGCAATAAAAGTCGACGTTGAAAAGTTACATTTTTAAGAAAGAATTATCTTTTATGTATAATTATAATTTATTTATTACTTTAAACATTAAAGAGTGCAAACTAATATGAAACTTAGTTCTTGTCAAGTCACTTAAGCGAAAAAAATGCAATTTTAGTCCCTCACTAGTACTAAATTGGTTCTCCAAAAATAGAAAGCATTGAAATGGTCCTTTAAGAATAAAAATAAAAAAGAACTAATTTTGCCCTTGTGGTGGATTAAATTGATATTTGAAGAACCACTATTTTTTGAAGGCTTTTATTTTTGGAGAACCATTTTGATACATTCCATCTTTAAATGACCAAATTGATCTTAAGACCAAGAGGGAAGGACTAAAATTATATTTTTCTCCTAATATAAACATTTAAATGATAATTCATAAAATAATGAGAATCCATCTCTATTGACATCTAATCTAAAGTCTAAGTAAACAAATTGATTGTGTGAGTACTAAAAAAAGGGTCATGTAGGTCTTTTAATTGAATCCATGAAAGTATCTTGTAACAACTTGTAACATTATTCATATTTTAAGAGTCTTAAATTACCAAAGATCATTTAGATTTCTTGCTTATCCTCAAGAACCAATTCAATTAATCATAAAACCATTTACAATGCAACAATTTGTTCACAATTCTATCTAGCTAATTTGAGTCCCTTTTAGTGACATGCACATGTCATCCATCTTGCAATTGGCATAAAGGAAGATCACTAGCAAGTAAGAAAAACTAAACATGTAGAATATATGTACAACATCCTAATAGGCCAAAATCAATTGAATTTATAAAGCACTAACCTTTAGCCATTAGAATCCAAAACTAGTTTCTCTACAGAAAGGAAGCACTTCTAAGCTTTCAAACGCTTTTTATAGTGTATGGGGTGTACATGAAGTTTGTGTATGGAGCATAGGGATCCCTCTAATTTGTAAGCAACCTATGCTACACTTTATCAATAAAAGCATAATTAGGGTGGTTATTCTGTTCCTTGATCTATTGTAACTCTAGAATAGCTTTTTTGTAGTGACTAACATAAACTATATGGTTTAGACTACATCTGTAACCCTAACCTATCAACCAAAATTGATATTCAAATTCAAAATACATTAATTTAATACCAAAACTTTAGCAAATATATTCAAGTAATATATTTCATAATAAAATTCAAAATCATTAATGCACATTCAAGTTCAATACCTTGTTGAAATTTGACATAGTATCCCCTATAAATAAAACATCCCAAAATTTTTACAATAGCTATAAAGTTTATGATACAAGTGGGAAAGCTCTTCTTGCTACTTAATTAACTACACTGGGTTGAGGGACTTCACGTGTGAAATTGCATAGCTACTCTATATAACAATCATGAATTACATTTGAAGGACTCTATGTATGAAACTGCATGGCTATTCTATATAATAATCATGAATTACATTTAAGAAAAGTACAACTTTGCTCATGGACCAATGCAAGGCATGGCTAATAAGCACCATATTATCCATTGCACAAGACTAATTGTGACTAGTCCTACAATCAACAACTTGTAAAAATATTAAATGTGTGATATGTGACATTCAGTAAGTAAATAATACTAATTACGTAGGGAAGGACAAGCTATGAACACGCACAAGTGCTTTCGATAGAGTTTATAGTTAGATAATCACAATAACAATAGAAAACATAGGCCATCATAAGATGTAAATCATCAAGTGGACATAGAAGTGTAACATTGAAAATCACTAAATTGAGTAATTCTAACTAAATAAAAGATAAATTTGTAACACTTATAAATTTTTAAAAATTTAAATAATTAAATTACGCTTTGGAAAGTTAAATTTAATGATATTATAGGTTGCAAGGAGGTAGGATAAGTGCATTGATGAAAGTAAAAATTTTATATAAATTAAGAGGAATTAGAAGAATAAACTTAGCAAAGTTTAGCATTTATTAAGGTGATAATATAACATAAGATATGAGAGGGTATAACTAGTCTAATGTTCCTTAGCATCCATCATGTCTACTATTTAATAAAATGACAATAATGCCTTGGCCTTATGTTTCACTTTCATTGCCTTCTATCTATTTGGAAGCTTCTCTTGCCTTCCCTCTGTAATACTCAATTGCCTTTGTGTTTGAGCTAATCAAAGGTGTGAAGGTCTAAGAACAAAGTATGGGGTAGTTTCTTCCTCCTTGCAACATTGCCTTTCTCATCTTTCTCTATGCATGTCATTCTTCTCATAAATGACCATTGTTATTCAACTTAAGCTTGAAAAGTGTTGTACATTTTAAGTTAGGTGTTGTTGAAGCCAAGAAGTCAAGTATCATGTGACTTTTGAGATTGGGTGTTGCTTCAATCAAAACCTTTTTTCTTCCTTCTTTCGCCATAGCCATATACCTATTCTCCAATGAAATTTTTCGTTTGAAATTTTATGATTTTACCATTTAAATTACAATTGGAAAATAATAGGAGTACGAAGATGTTTCTTTAAGTTACAGGAAGCTCAAAGTAGTTGGTATTCCCTCTTTATTGTGGAAGAAGTAAATGCCCTATAAATGCTTCTTTTGTCTGGGTGTTGCAAACAACTTGAAATTAGTGTCTTGAATTCTAGGTAGGCCAAATATAATCTTGCACTGTGTGTAAATTTTAATTCCTATGTGTGTGTGTGTGTATCTATATATGATGCTATTTATGAGTCCTTGGTGGTTATGGATTTATGGTGGACTTAATGTAATTGCTTAACTAATTACTTTAGTCCTGTGAGTTTCAATCCAATTGAAATGGTTGTTTGGAAATTAGATAGTGTACGAATGGATGTAGTTATATATTAATCTTAAGGGGGAATGAGTACAGAGGATTGAATGGGAGTTTTTAGGCCAGGTACAAGGGATTATTTTGACTTAAGGAGCTTAGTTTAGTTAAATAGACTAAGTTAAGCTAGACAATTACATAATTAAACTCCAAGTAATGATAGTAAACAATAACAACTAAATTTTAAAATCCAAGTTACATTGATAGAAATAGTTTCATTTCAACTAAATCTGTTGGTGACAATACTTTCACTCTAGGCAAATAGGAACCTTTGGGGCACATATAAAATCTAGAGAGCTAGTTAGGAGTTATAGAGATTCCTCCCTGATGAGTAGATAATATCCCAACTACATATGTTTATAATTTCCACCTTAAAACCACACATCTTTTATTTTTCTTAAAATTTATTTCATTTTTTTCTAGTATTTTATTTATTTGCATGAATGGTTGGACTTTCTCTCATTTGAAGTTTTCATAGAACTCTTGTGTCTCAAGAATAACTTTAGACTTATATTTGAAACAAGTAAATTAAATAATTTTTCCTAAACATACTTAGTATTCTATTTTTTTGGATGTATATGCTTATTTGATGTATAGTGAAGGATGGAAATAATTCCATACATAATTGTAACATTTTAATTTTAGAATATTAGCAAAAAATGTTAGTTACTAACAACAGCTTTGTTAACCCTTGGTTAGTTACCCTTGAGCATTGTGTGCCTTTGACAGATTGTGAGTTCCTCGAGGGTTGTGTGCCTATGACAAATTTATGATGTCATCGAGGGTTGTATATGGTTTGTTTTATTATATATGTGCATGTGTGTAAGGACTTGAAATGACATTATATCTACTAGCTACTCAAATTTCAATATCTTGATCTTTGTTTCCTCATAACACATTTCTAAGTGTATAAAAGGGAGATGGTGACTCGTATTTAGCATTGTACTTAATCGTGGACTGTTTTTGTTGTTGTGATGACTAATTGCCTCACTTGGGAAGTCAATGCAGTAGACATTCACATGAATATGATGGTTCCATGAGTTACTAAAGTTAAGCCAATATTTTTGTTCTAATAGGGGGAATATAGAATTGAAAGTCGTATGTACTTTTGTTAGTTGATAGCTAATGATTACTAGCAAATAACCTTGTCTTATGGTTACGAACAATAGGTTCCTTTTTTTTATGGTAATGTAAGCTTGTGTAAAGAAGTTGCTGAAATAGGGAACATCCAAAATGTTCATGTTCTTTGTATGTTTGGACTTTTCTTTTAAATTCTTATTTGTTAAGAATTAAGAATAGAATGTAACTAAAAAAAAATAACAAAAATTTTAACTTAGCTATTCAAACATGCTTTATTTAAGTATTATTCCAAAATGAATTCTTCTGTGGCAGCTTTTTTACATTTTAATTGTTACCTAATTTTCCTCATTCAAGGCATGCATTTCCTTATTTTAATCATGGTTGTTCCTTTCTCTCCCAATCAAAATTTGGTAGCTTAGTAACTCGGCATCTTCCCTTGTTTAGTGAGCTTTTTGGAGGAAATTTCAATGCCAAAATGGTGTTATTTCAAATTGGGAGTCATTGGCTCATTATCAACAATTTTCCTTCTTAGTATCTTGCCACCAATATATAGAAATTCTACCCTCCAATAACTATAGGAACTAAGCTAGCCAATCTCTGAACACTCTCTCACTCAGTCTTGCTCTTCTTTTTTGGTTAATTGGCCATTTCCTTTAAGTCAAGACACATTGGTAGGTGGTTAATATGTTTAGTGATGTTGCTAAAGGGAAAACTCTTGAGAAGGTTTTATTATGCTAAGTTATTAATTTGAAAATTGAAAGGGTTAGTTGCAAAATTTAGAAAAAAAAAAAACGTAAGTTTAATTGCTATTATTTTGAGCAAGTTTTGAACTTAGTTCTTATTAAAAAGTATTGAGTGACTTCAAATAAATTAAAAGTAGAACTCTAGTTGAGGAATAAATTAACCCAAATAAAGCTAAATTAGGTTATGAGTTAACAAATAAAGCTAAATAATTGACTAACTGATAATTATGGAAAATACGACCATGTTTGTTTATCATTGACCTCTTACATCCTTCATGAAGAAAGTCAAGAGCATTTTTAATTTGTGACAAGGAATTTACGATGTTCAATTATCTCGGTGAGCATATAACATCCCAAATACATACATATTTTCTTACTTTCCCCCCCTTATTTATTTAGTTAATATTCACATCTTTATGAATATTAGACTTTTATACTTTGCTTTTCCAAAGTAACTGTTATGTTAAGGAAGTTTTAATAAAGTTTTTATCCATGTGTATGGAATCAACATGCTAAACTTTATGATATATTGTACATTGTACAAAGTTTCGTATGGTTATATGAACAAACATGATTGTAATGATGTCAAATGAAATATTTTCGCACAAGATAAAGCTATTTGTTTTTTGAAGGACTAGCTAATAATGCTAGTATCTAATAACAATTATGTTAGCTCTTGGTGCACTTTAGTGAATACCTAGTTAGCAAGGTTATAGAAGTTCTTGCTTGGTCGATGGCCATTACTCTTGGAAGGGAGGGTTAGTATTATATGTGAGTTGAGAACTCATGGCAAATTGTTAGTTACCCATGTAGGTTGCATGTCCCTAACAAATTGGTTATTACCCATATGAGTTGTATGCTCATGACAAAATGGTGACTTTCAATATATATATTTTCATTTTGCGTAAGTTTTTCCACTGAAAGTTCTAACTTAATGTTTTCTTCCTATCTTTTAATGCTAATGTATGATTTTATTTCGAGATTTTATACTTCTTTATTGATTACTTGAATGTGCTTAAACATATTTCATTATATCATATTTGGTGTTATACTTATTATTGATTCAAATATTGATTCACAGTTTGCATATTTTAACCCCTGTTCATTTATTTTATTATATTTATTTATTTTGAGATGTTATTTACTCATTAAATATTTGGAATTTTAGATAGTATAGTGGATTCTAAACCTACTCTATAAAGTCATAGTTAAAGTTCCATTATTGAGCATGCCTTACATTTGATTGATGAGGGTGCTTCAGTTTTGTATTTCTTTATTTTGAAAATGATGTGCATGTAAATTATTATTGAATGCTACATGTAGCTTTAAAATGACCATAGACATAATTCCCAACCTTATAGTAGTAGTATTCTATTTGGATTAAGAGTAAAGCTCTCTATTGTGTATTAGTTAGGTTAATAAGTACTTGTATAATTTTTGGAGGCTTAACTTTTAAAGGAGACTTTATTGAAATTTTGATAAAATCTAGGCCATGTATACGTACTTTGAGATATTAGTGGGAGTGTAATTTGTCATTGTTATGAATTCTAATGAACTTCATTAAAGGTCTTGTATGTTTTTATTAGGTACCTTAGGCTTGCAAAACAAGAATGCTCTCTTTCTTCGTGTGGATCACATTTTTGGGATTCAGGGTATGACAAATTTATATTTTAGTTTAGGTTTTATGTGGCATTTTATGAAGCTAGTGGCATTCCACAGGATCCTAATTATTGTTATGAGACCTAGGTATAACATAATTAAAATATCATCAAAGGCCTAGTAATATGTGATGTTCTCACTTATACCAACTTTAGGAAGCTAGATTATAGATTTTCTTAAAGCTTATCTTTCATAAATCTTAACCAATAGTTTTTCTTTTGGGTTAGCTTAAGGCTTAATATTACTTTTTGTACCAAAGATGTAGGGAGTGTCTATCAGCCTTTAAATAATTTGGAAGCATTTACAACTTTATATGGAAAATTATTATTTTAAAAATTCTAAAACAAACTGAAAGTCTTCTCAGAAATGAAATGTAAAGATATTTCACAAAGTGCTAGGAAACTTCATCATTCTTATATCACAATAATTATTCAAACATCTATAGGAGTTACAATTATGTTTGTCATCTTTACATATATCTCAAACAAAATATCAAAAGTTCCTTAAACTTTATAGAGCTTGCCTTCCTTTTCTACTAAGGGATTATTAATTGAAAAAGTAGTGATTTGAAATAGTGAGATTGAAAATATTTGTAACCAGTTAAATACTCATGAAAATAACAATAACAATCATCATATTATTATAAGCAAGTTCTATTGTAATATAAAGAACTTTCATCATAATTCCATAAAGGAATTCTCATAAGAATTGATTAATAATGTGGGCAATGTAGGAATCCCTTGTGTATTCACATTTGAATTCTCATATGAATTACAATCTTATACTTGGTAATCCCTTATCATCATCATCATTGTTGTGGTGATAGCTATTGGCCAATAACTCTTGAAAAAGAAACTTAGGCCAGGATCCCAATTTCTAGGCTTAGGACAAGAATATGACGTCTAACATGCCTCATGCTCATATCCTTATCTCAATAATCAAAGGCATACATAATAGATAAAAATAATCCAATTCATTCTCACAAATGAAATATCAAGATTAAGTAACTAGCTACTTGATTTGCTTAAATCACTTTTTTGCTCCGCTAGGTCTTTTACCTTTAAAGTATATTTACTTTCAGATTTTCAAGGCCAATATTTAACATAATGGTACAATTTCTATAAATAATAACTTTCTTATATTGTATAAAAGTACCTATTTTCTTAATTTTGTTATATTTCTATGTTTTGATTACTAAAACATTTTACATTTGCTTGAGCTTGTCAATACTCTTACCTTACTATTATAACTTTCTAAAATATTTTAAAATTCCATGTTTATTTTAATATTTATTTGTTGCTCATATTTTTTTCCTTTATATTGCTTATTTTTACTTTGCACTTGATCTTGTATAACGATAGCAATAATTCTATACTCTTAAATCATGCTTAATCATTTTGTTTTACATCATCTCTGTTTATCATAGAGCTTCCATATTCTTCGATGGCTCATTGACTATACTATATTTTTCCCTAGCTTACCAAATTTACTTCATTACTTTTTGTTCTTTACTATTTTAGATGCTAACTCTTCCTTCCTTTATTTCCTTATCAGTAAACTGAGTATAATTTCCCTTAGTTATTTGGCTCTTAAACAATACTTCAAAGTTTCATTACTCTCTCTTCTATTTTATTTTTGAAAATTATAATCGATCATCCTTTGAATGTGTCTTTATTCCAAGCTACACTTAACAGATTATGCACGATAATTTGTTAACTTATACTGTAATAAAAAATAGAGAACAAACTTAGTGTATTTCCCACTCGCTCTCTAAATCATACTACTTGGAAATCCTCATGTCCTTTCTTGTTTATGTTTCTTACATGATGTGGCTTGATTCTAGGTCAATTATTCATGCATTTCTTATTAAGTCTAATGACAAAGGAGATGATTTTCTTACCAAGTTTTCATCAATTTTAGCCTAGCAAAATTGTTCACTCTTTTTTGATATATTTCTTTTCTTATGTATTCAATTTAGTCTCTGTTATGCTATGTGAAAACTAAGTAGTATTCTTCTTTTTACTACTATTACTTACCTTGACTTACTTTCTACTTATATCATATTTTCATCTCTATTTTCTTACTCTAAAATAAAGTTTTTAATTACGCCCCCTAATGTGTTTCCTTCTTCTAAGGTGTAGTTAAGATGTTAACTTATTGTACTAAACCTCTATTATATAAATTGCTTATTGTCTAAAATTTGATAGTCTTAAGTAAATTCATTAACATTGTTGTAACTTTTCACTCGTAAATTTCCCTGAATTCCTCAAAATAAGTGTTTTCTTTATTTTATTATAAAGGAACTTAAATCTTATCTACATGGTTTTATCCTTAACTAAATTTAATTAATCTTATTTCAATTTACTTTTGGGAGTAATATAATATTGATAACTCTAGTGTTGGGTACAAGACTTTGCTTTGATATGTTATTTGAAATAATAAAGAGTACACTCTATAGATAACTTCCTAATAGTAATAGTTTTAGAATACAAATGTTAAAGAGTTTAATAAAATAACCAAACATACAATAAAATTATGAAAGAATAAAGGCCAAGAGATTATGATTATCAAACACAAATGTAAAGTATGCATATAACATAATAGATTCCAACATAATGGAAAACGAAATTAAGATTTTAAATTAGCATTAAAAGATGGGAAAGTATAAACTTCTAAAGACTATTGAAGGGATGGAAAGGTTTCTTATTTTAAGTTACGAGATGATCTCTTAATGCTAGGTGTTAACTAATCAGTCATTAATTTAACTATTTAAGGAATCCATTGAAGTTTTAGGTGAAGGATTAAGTTTGTATGGCAGCATTGGAAGTGGAGGCTTTAAGACATACTTTTATCTCTTAGGTTGTACTATTAGTTGTAAAATGGTAGAATATAATATGGGAATCTTATGATCCTAAGGTTTAAATACCCATGATTAAATTATAATATAAGTTGAAATGAAAGGTTTTAGTATAAGGTTTTTAGTTGAGGCACACCCAAACCAAATTAAATTGTGGAAAAGTTGGAAATTTAAAAGGGAAAGGGGCATTATTATAATTTCACCATGAAAAAGAAAAGAAAAGGCAAAAAGTGCTTGAGGGTGAGGAAAACAAGATTTGAACCTTAGACTTAATAATGAATGACCCATGTTTTGGCTAGTCTTACCAGTATGATTCTCAAGTAAATTTCCCCTTTCAAATAAATTTGAAATCCTCTTTGTCTCATTTCTCAAATATTCCTTTATTTATTTTAAAATTTTGTTTCCAATTAGGCTTTTACCCTTCCTCCTATCAACCTAGGAAATCATTGAACTAAACCTTTAGAATCCTAAATTTATTTATTGGAATTTTAAATTTCCCAAGTGTTACATAGGCATTATAGAGAGGACCCCCCAACAAACCATGAAGAATTACATTAGCTCAAGAAGATAACTACTCTTTCAATACTTATCAATATAAAGGAGCCCAAAGTATAGAAGGCCTTGGATTACCCGAGCTCAAAATCAATATAATTTGTAGATTTTCAATTATAGAAAGTGTAACATCTGATGAAACTCCTATAATAAGTGTGTATGAAACCTAGGGAAGCAAATAAAAGAGGAAATTTACTTAAACTTTTTAAGAATATCAAAGTATAAATTCCAAAAGATACTTTCCTCTATTAATGATGAAATAAGGATATAAGTTTAAGGTCAATGTAATAAGCTTAGTAAAATCTCTAAAGGAAGTAATGTCTAATTAGCCCTTTAGGTAAATAATTTAGAATTGTTTTTTAAGATAATGTTCATGGAAATTGCTATGCATAAGTGCATATGATCAGAACAAGTAATAAAGGATGAGTAGGACATTGCTCCCACAAGGACCTAGCTATAATTTGTTAACTAATGGAGAATATTGTTCTTTTAATTCAGGTTAAATTTAGTATTAATGAACAAAAATAAAATGCACATAAAGCAAATAACAAAGATAGATAACAATGAGTGTTTATATGAATGACTCTAGAACTTCAACTTCCCCAATGTGACAGTTATCCTATAGTACTCCCTAATGCCTATTCTCTTAAAATGTAACTCACTAACCTAAGGAGTAAGTTATTCATATAATTATGTCAACTTTATATAAGTCTAGCTACTTTTACTAACTCCATTTAATACATGCTAAATTAGATTATTTAGAGGAAATTAAAAAGAATTAAGCAAGAATAAGTATACCTAGTTGAATCATTTAAAAAGAATAGCTTATAGGTTAATTTTGAGGCTTAAGGGCAAAATCATAAATTTTTATTTTAGACAATTAGGAGGCCAAAGGCAAAATGGTAATTTCACACTTTAGACAAACTTTGAAAATTTTTATAAGCAGATAGACAAATTGAAAGCTGATAAAAAAATATGCAATAACTGGAGCATATTTTACATAGAATTTTGTCATATTTAAAGTATAATTTTTCTAAAATATTAAAGCTTAAAAAATCATTCGGATAAGAAAAAGATTGATACTATCTTAAATAAACAACTAAAACTTTGTCAGATTATACTATTAACAACAACACAATATAAGTAAACAATCTTAGGAGTATAGCCAAATCAGCGAAAGTAAAGTAGGAAAACAGAGACAACAAGGGTACTAACCATCAAGTGTACAACGATAATTTGACCTCAGAAGTAAAAATGGTCATTTTGTAAAGTACTAAGGTAAAATGGTAATTTCACTAGGAACATATGGTGCCATCCTAACCCATGGGGCCCACATCATAATTAGTCTTTGACATTTTATCATTAAGATCAAATCTTAGCCATTTATTTTTTAAGATCAAAATCTAGCCTTACATGTAGATCAAATCTTAACCATTAGATTAAAATCACATGATTAAATCTTAGTCATTCATTTAGGTTAAATTACAACCATTGGATTAAAGAGATCAAATCTTAGCCATACATTAAGACTAAATCATAACCATTATATTTAAATCACATGATTAAATCTTAGTCATCCATTTGGATTAAATTACAACCGTTGGATTACATAGATTAAATTCTGGCCTTACACTAAGATTAAATCATAACCATTAAATTTAAACACATAATTAAATCCTAGTAATCCATTTAGATTAAATTACAACCATTGGATTCAAGCAATTAAATCCTAGCCTTATAATTACATTAAATATCACCGTTGGATTTAAATCACAAAGTTAAATCCTAGCCACCTATTTGGTTCACATTTCAACCATTGGATTAAGAAATAAAATCCTAGTCGTCCACCTGGACAAAATAACAACCATTGGATCAAAATTATGTAGTTAAATCCTAACCATTCACTTAGATTACATCTTAACCGTAGGATCTAAAAGCCCTGATTAAATTCTAGCTATTGAATTCTCTTTAAATACCTTACACCCTAACCCATTCCTTCACTCACATTCTCAACCTTCACCTTGGCACCGTATTTTAAATTCAAAGAGGGAGCAAGAAAGCTTAGTAGAAAGGGTATATCCAGGTAACATGATTTAGTATATTCTAGATTTTCTTCTCTTTTCTTTTCCTTTTTTCTTCTTTGAATAGGTTTTCATGGTAATACAAAATCAAAAGGTTTGGCTATGGTATGGAGATATACTTGAAGTTTGAATAAACCATGAAACTCCATAACTAATCTTTTTTTACCTATGGTCATCTATCTTGAGATTTTGTTATCATGACTTTCCATGAGTCTATTCAAGGTCAAAGAAGGATAAAATTAGAGAAGATTGAGACTAGAAAAATATTTTGAAATATCTACTGAAATATAATGTAAAACAAAACAATAAGAACTTTGATATATAAATTTCTTGTGCATCATGCATTATTACATAAATATCTTGTTATTCATGCATTATAATTGTTCATCTTATTATGTATTCCAACTTTGTATGATAGGGTGACAATATAGTAGTTTGAAGAGAAAACTAGTCTTTGAATAATTAAACTATTTTCTGTACACTATGTACTTAATAGTGGTTGGGATCTTGTTTAAGGAAAAAGATAATCACAACACTAAAAAGGATTAATTAGGACCCTTAAGGAGCCTATAGACCTTGTACATATGCGTGACTGTGGCTAGGTTTGCTGCTTAAATGTCTATTATGAACCTTTAGACTATGGATGGTTGTGTCACCTAAATGTCTATATGAACCTTTTGATTTCTCCTATGAATCCTTAAATCAATGGCAGGCTTTGCCTCCCAAATGGTTAAAGGAAAACTGTGGTTGTTACACTTCTTGCACCACATCCTAAATTTTGAGTTCTATACTGTGCCACCCAAATGATCTTAAGAAACCTAGAAGAGGGCAAGAACGTATCTTTACTAGGAACATCATAAACTAGAATGTATGTGGAAGGCTTCTAGACCAATTTAGACTTTAAAAAGTGAAAACTAAAAACACATAAACTTTTAAAACACTAAAAGGATTTCTAACCACTTAAAGTACATCAGTGTTCAAAAGAAGAATTCAAAAAAGAAATCTTTATAGTTCTCTCTTAGACTAATCCAATCTTGACCACATGATGACTTGGATGACATATTATGAATAGAAATTGAATTGCCTAACTTTGTTTTGGGTACCTGATGTGAGCCCAAAAGAAAGTCCAACGTGAGTTGGGTTAGGTTGTGCATCTGAGAAGTTATTTTCATATTAATGTAACAAACTTAAGTCATATTTGAGCTTGAGTTGATGCCAAATTTGTTTTTAAGGAATATGAGAGAAATGAGAGAATTTAAAAAGATAAGAGAGAAAGAGGCCAAGAGTGTAAGGAATAAGGAATAAGGCCCAATGATGAGTGATTGCATAAGTGAGGTAAAGGAAGACAAGGGGAGAGACAAAATTAAGAGACAACATTATTTTTACATAAAAGTTAAAGAATATGTACTTAGGCAAAAGAACTTTAATCTTGATATGGTTTAAGGAACTTTGCTTACTATCACTAACCTTAATCCAAATTTGTCTATTATGTTTGTGAGTTTATTGTAGGAGTTTAAATAAGGTGAGATGGGTAGGATAATTTTTGACCCCAGAGATTAGGTTTAGGGGCATATGCAAAAGGAATGGTTTCCATAGCAAAGAAAGTTAAAACTTAATGCAAGGGGTGAGTATAATGTAAGTACTACTTGTAATGTTTTTAATATTTTTCCATTTAACTTTGATTTAGATTTGAGGACAAATCATTTTTAGGAAAGAGGGGACGATGTGAGCATAGAAGAAGGCCCATGCGATTTAGGTTAGGTTGTGCATCTAAGAAATTGTTTTTATATTAATATAATGAGCACCTAGCCACTTATCCGTGATGATTGTTTAGCATAATATGTGAAACAAATTTTATATAAACAAATATGCATTTTATTTTGGCCAAATCAATAAAACCTTTTTTCAGTCTATCACTTGTAGGGTATTCTTTTAAGTTAATCCCTTATAATTTTTTTTATATTTTAATCCCTCATAGATAAGATATTTCTCAATTTAGTTCTTTATAGAATTTCTTCTCAATTAGTCCCTCACTTGTAAGGTGTTCATTTAAGTTAATCCCATATAAAATTTGTTTTTTATTTTAATCCTTCACAGATAATATATTTCTTAATTTAGTTCTTTACAAAATTTTTTCACAATTTAGTCCTTATATAAATATTTTTAAATTTCATCATTCACAAATAATATCATTATTAATAATGCCCTTCATATTTTTTATAGTTTGAATTTTATTTTGGCTAAATGAATGAAGTCTCTTTTGGTCTCTCACTAATAAGTTATTTATTAATTTGGTTCCTTATATAATTTATTTCTCATTTTGCTCCTTCAAATAAAATACTTATCAATTGAGTCCCTTATAGAATTTTTTCTCAATTTAGTCCCTCATAAAAGGATTATTCTTAATTTAGTCCTTCACAAATAGATTAATTATCAATAATGTCTTTCATGTTTTTTTTAAATGAACATCTTTATTGAGATTATTAATAACTATTTATTAATAGAGTAAACTTTTACGAGTTTACATTACGAGTCCACACCCCACTCACGAGTCTATCTAAAATCACAAGTATGACAACCTTGTCCACAATGAAATAGTAATAACCCACACAAGTTGTGTACATGTATATTTCCATTTTGCAAAAGTTCTTCCCAAATTAATTTAGGTTATCCATATCATTTAATGGTTTCGACACACTTAAATGCATTAAGAACAAGAATGAGTAAACAAATCATTTCATTATTTGCAAGTAAAGAGAGTATAGGAGTCTTACTAAATATTAAGGTTTATCAAAATCCCTAAATAACAAGTTTAGTTCATTAATACAAGATAAATCAACATTCAAAACAAAGCATAAGCCAAATGAGCATAGAAATACAAAGAAAAATAAGGGAAGGAAAAAAAAAAACTGATTTAATTAATGAATCTTATCCAAACCCAAGCTTTTTCCTAGCCTTTGGAACTCCAAGGACATTCTCTAGCCTCCTCAACCTCCAAAATGACCTAGAATTGTGACTTCCTTTCAAAACCCTTGAAATCCCCTTATAAACCAATAAAAACTAATTAAAAACACATTTGTTTTGCCTTTTGTTGATATGATGCTGTGACCAGGTCTAAGCTAGTCATGACAAGCTGGTCACAACAACGTTCTATTTTGTCCTCAATTTTTTTTTTTCTTTTTTTGAGGCTATTACTTGGTACCAAATGTTGCAGAAATGCTCCAACCATAGTTTTGCATTTCTTGAATCCAAGTTTTCATTGTTCAAGGTCTAAGACACCTCTTGCCAATATTTCTTTGCATTAAAACCTTATAAAAACAACAAAATTTATTAATTACAAATCATTAAATATTTAACTAAAATGTAACCCTTAAACTACTTAAAAACATAACTAAACTTAATTGGAACTAGAGCTAAAACACCAATTTTTATTCCGTACAAACAAAATGAAATCATACTTAACTCCTAAAAACATGGTAAAATAATTGAATTATTGAGAGTTAACAATTTTCTTCCCATATTTTAATATACTTGATTTTATTTGAAGATTTCGTACTTCTTTATTGACGCGCTTAAAATTTATTATATCTATTTTGATGTTATACTTACCATTATTCAAGTAGCGATTCACATTTTATATTTTGTAAACCTTGCTTTTCAAATGTGAAGATCTTTATAAAAACATACAAGATAAGATGTTTTATTTTATTTATTTTTCCTAAGTGTAACAATTATTATAATATTGCAAATATCACCATAGATTTTGAAGCATATGGAAGGAAACTATGGCCCTAAATAGTAGGATAAATGTTGCACAATTTTGTTTGAAGTCAAATGTAGCACTTGTGTTTGAATTAAGAATATTTTAAAGAAAATGAATCAATCAATCCCTATAGTATACATCAATTTGCAAATTGATCTATACACTTTTTTTTGTCAAATTGTTCCTTACACTTTCAATTTATTGTAAATTTGGTCGTTACTGTTATACTTACCTTAAAACTATTTGTTTTTAGTTGACGTGGTAGATTTTGGCTTTTGTGAATTGACATATTTTCGTCTTTTTTTCCTCTATCTTTCTCCATGTCTCTCTGTTTTTCTTGGCCTCCCTTCTGCATGTGAAGCTCATACTCTATGCTATGTCTCCTCTCACACTCTTCCTCAATATCTCTTCTTCACACCAACTTTCTTCTTCTTGAACACTGCACAAGCGTCTAATCATGGCAGAATTGGTGGAAGGATGAAGTTTCAATTTTGGAAATGATGCAAAAAATCTAAAATGGCAACCTACGTCAAAGTCTATGTTGTTTACTTAGCACTTGAAAGCTGTTATGAGGAGAATTTATTTGTAGATTATAAATTGAGATTGAAGGCTTGTTTGGTTTGATTTTCTGTTTTCTGTACCTTAATGATGAGGTCAGTAGAATCATGGAGGACTTGGATTACTATACAGTCCGAAGGCCATGAAAGTCCACAAGCAACTCCAATAGACACCTCCTAAGCCAACCGATGTATTACACACATCAATTTCAAGTTTTAGAATTCAAAGTATTCTCTTTTGCATAAATCCATGTGTAGTGATGTGGAATAGCATAATTGAAGAAACAAATAAAACAATGAGGAATCATGGAATTAGAGAATCTGATGAACCTCTTTTTTCATTGAACATTAGGATTTGAATGAGATTTATAGGGATATTGGAGCTGCTCAACTCCTCATCGTCTTGGATGGGCTCGTATTTGTAACACTGTTCCTATTTTTCCCAGAATAGCTTGACGAGGATGATGACAACGCCCATGCAAAGCTGGTGGAGAAGAGATATGGTGGAACAGTGTGAGAGGAGTCAGAGTGTAGCGGATACGCTTCATGTGCACAAGAGAGTTCAAGAAGAAAGAGACATGGAGGAACGCAGAGGATAGCGGAACTGAAGTTGCAACAAATTAATAAATAAAGTGTAAGACTAATTTTCAAACGAATATAAATTACAGGACTAATTGATGAATTTTCTCATATTTTAAATGAGATGCCAGTGATAAATATAGGTTGAGAAAAATAAAACGGACATACATTAAAACCTTTATAAGTTGGAGGAAAGTATAACTAGAGATACAATTATATTTAATTCGACTAACTAAAACCAGACTATAATAAACCAATTGAGAATTGAAATTGAATTGAACTTGCTGGTTTTGACAAGTTGAAAATCGATTGCGGCTTGTTTGCTTTGATTTAATTTGATTAATTTGGTTCAGTTATATGTACTCCACCTTATTAATAGTACTGAATCTGGTTGTGTTAGGGTTAAATATTTGATAAGATTAATTGAATGAAGGTTGTTAGGGTTAATCTACAAGTTGTTAGTGCAATACATGCCATGAAAATATTTACATAAATTTTTTATTTTTATTAAATAGATCATTTAGTTACCTAAGAATAATTCTGAACATTCTTCAAACATGCCAAACAACATCTAACACATTAAGAGAATTATATTGTTACATGGTTCTATAGTTAAGAATGTACAGCAAAAACACATTATTGAGAATAACAAAATTCACAGAGATTGAGAAGATAATATCGAGCCCCACATGTTCATTTACGTTAAGAAAATCTCTAATCCCTAATAGAACATATATTGTAAATGGTATACATAATAAATTAATTTAAGCTCATGATGGGCCCGTAGCGCAGTACCTTTTTTTTAAATTATTTTTTATTAATCAATATATACCACTTGGTAACTTACGCATTGCATATGTTTTTATGTGAAATTTGAGGTAAACACCATAATTAAAGAGCACATTTTTGTTTCTTTCTAGAGGGTTTTTTTTTTTTTTTTTAATTGGCATAGTACATCTATAGTTACAACAATAATACTAAACTTCAGTGGCCATAAATGATAATAATAAATTCTGTAAATCTTTCATATGATAGGTCAACTTGCCAAATGTCATGCTTAATTAAAATGTATCGTATGGAATATATATAGACTATAGTACTCCAATAATGGTACAGGCTTGCATTTTTTCTTAAATATCTAGTTTCACAAATTCTTATGAATAGAGCTGCAATAATGTAATTAAGGAATTATCATGTGTCTACATCAATATTATAAATTAAGAAAAATTTCGGATCATAATAGTTGCCCATTAGTATTCCCTAAAATTTGTGCAAGCACTTTGTTTAGAAATTCTAAAATAGAATAAATGATTTTGAGAAGAATAAATCTAAAAAAAAAAAATTACAGTACCATAATTATATAAAAAACCAGAAAAAAATGAAAATTAGGAAATATGTATCGAATTAATTTCTCCCAAATTAAACTCTATAAACATAAGGCGAAAGTGAAGCAAATACTATGAAATACTAATATTTAATGCTTCCTTTTATATACTTTTCTAATTTGTAAACATCTAAATCTTAAATTTTTCCTTCATTAAAAATAATTTTTGAAATCTGAAAGGGATTTTCTATAATTTTAATCTCAACTTTATTAACTTATAACTTCTTATTCTGCCTTTTATTATTATTATTTTCTGTCTGTCTTCAAATTCTCGGAAATTAAAGGTCTTTTAAGAACTTTACAGATTAGCCTGGAAATCCAGATTTCACAATTTCATAAAGAGGCTTTACTTTAAATTGTTAAATAGGTTTTGTTTTTTAAAACTGGCTCTATACAGCAAGCCATTGCTAGTAGTCTAGCACACCCCTGGTACTTGAATTTACCTGTTTACCCTTTCTCTTCTCCCTGAAATGACCAAAATACCCATCCTTCCTAAAATGACTAGGTCCATTTGGTCCCAGATTCAAAATCCGTACCTGAGACAGAACTATTTTAAATTCTTGCCCATTCGGTCATTAAAATCCATTCCGACATATCACAACCACACATTCTCACTCACGACCGAAGATCTCATCCGTCCAAAATTTTGCCTCGATATTTTCAAACCCCGCAAAAAGCTTTCATTATCTCGTGTCGTCAGATTCAGTTTCGAAAAACAGGCCCAGCAGCAGTTGTTCCCGAAATTACCATCGTACCCCTATTTTTACCTCGATTCTCTGCAAAGAGCAGTGAAAAGAATGAGGGCAGGATAGGAACCAATGTAATTATGAAAAAACCTGTGAGCCCAGTTCGCCTTTTCTCTCTGTATCGTTGGTCTCTGTTAAAAGGATTTAAGTAAAAGAAAAAAGAAAAACAGTCAGAACCATTGTATTACGCGCCTTCAAAAATCGTGAAATGGACGCTCTCTGTATGCATGATAATATTGTACAAATTACGCACCTCATTTATACTTAAAATAATCCTCCATATTTAAAATTTGATCTAAAGTAGCTATTTTTTCACTTTATTTTAGGTGTAATTTTTCTTTAGATGTTATTTAATAATAAATTACTTTGGATCAAATTTTAAAAGATAAATAATTATTTTGAGATTTTTTTATAAACATCAAAATAAAATTATGTTTAAGAAGATATTTTGACACTCTTAATTTATACAAAATAAAATAAAATATTAAAATAATTTTTTTCTTGCAAATATTTATTGGGAATATATTACCTCAATTATTTATTAAAATTTAAAAATCTTTCAATTAAAATATTTTATTATCATTCGTTATTTTATATTTTAAAGATTACAAATAAAGCAATTATAAGATTTATCCAGTAATTTATTAACAAAATTTCATATATTTTAAAGCCAAATAAAATTTATTGGCTCTAGAAAAACAGTTATAAGATTAATTAATATTTCCTTATTTTTAAAATATGACTTTTCTAATTAGTTTATAAGATCTTTTTTTCGTTTGGGTTAACTTTAGGAAAAAAATAAATGTGCGCACTACAACTACATCTTGCGAGTGGGGACAAAGGAGTGTGACAGAGACCCTACCATCAGAGATAACTACGTCTATGGACAAAAGCCACATAAAAAAAAAAAAGAAATTAATAAACTAGAGGCTAGAGAGAGAAATAGGAGAGAGAGGGCACTTTACCACTTTTATATGTTGCACGCATCCATAGCAGAAAACACAAGGAAGACAGAGTACTCCACACAGACAAGGGAAAGAAAAAAAAGAAAGAAGGAAAGAAAACCCATAAAAAAGATTTTTACTCGGCGCAAGAACAACATAAAACTGGGTTTGTGAGTCATGTCATAGAAAATAGAGCCCAATATAGAGAAAAGGGAAAAAAAGGAGGGAAAGAAGGTGGAGCAAAAACATGAACAGGGATGAGATTGGAAGAGATGAGGCTGTGTGTGCGGAAATGGGTTTGTTGAACCCTGCCTGCATTTAACAAGTGTTTCATGTGTCAGAAATTTGGATGGCAAATCAAAGCCCAGATCTTATTTTCTGTTTCCCCCATTTCTGTTAAAAAATTGGTGTACTGAGCTGAACCCATTTTGTGAAGAAAAATCTGGAAAGCTTTTGGCTTGTTGGGTTTCTGGGTCAGATAGCCGGAGGAGTTTGGTGTTCTTCTTGTTCTTCATCTTGTTGAAGGTAAGATTTAGATGAAGGCTGTGCCCCTACCCTTTGAGGAATTTCGAGGGAAGGGGGTTTTGGATTTTGGCTCTGCTGCTTCAGATTCATTCTCGCAGCAGCAGAAGTGGAATCATAGTCACAACAATATCCACCAAGAGCATTGCTATGTGGGCACTGAGCCCACCTCCGTTTTGAACGTCAGAAGAAACCCAAGCCCTCCCACCTCCTCCTCCACACTGTCTTCCTCACACGGCGGTGGCGGCAGCTGCAGCGGCGGCACGGGCTCCACCGATAGCTCTACCGGCGCAGCAGCGGCGGCGAAGGTCTCAGGCGAGAACCCACCACCTCACACGGCGTTAGACGCTGCCCCGGCGCCGCCGGAAAGATGTGGGATGGGAATGGAGGACTGGGAGAGCGTCTTGTCTGAGTCGCCTGGTCAAGATCAGTCCATCCTGAGGTTGATTATGGGTGACATTGAAGACCCATCTGTGGGATTGAGCAGGCTCTTGCAGAGCGGGAGTGTTTCTCACCAAGATGTTGATTTCAATGGAGGAGGAGGAGGGGGTTTTGGTATGATGGATCAAAGCTCTGTCCTTGACCATATTTCTAGTGCAAATTTCGCAAGCAGCATTGACCCTTCTGGACCTCCTCCTGGGAATTGCTCTGATTTCCCTTTCAATACTCCCCACAACGTTAGCTTCAATGGTAATATTCCAAGAGTTGGTTCATCTGTGAATCCAAACCCCATTTTCCCTCCTTCACAAGCTTCGATCTCTCCTGCTATGTTTCAGCCTCAACACCACCAGCAATCTATTGAGTCGCTTGACGAGAAGCCTCAAATCCTCAATCCCCAGTTTATTTTGAACCAAAATCAGCCTCAGCTTATGCATAACCCAGCTTTGATTATGCCTTTGTCATATGAGCATCAGCTTCTCGCTCAGCCTCCGGCGAAACGGCTTCATTGTGGCTCCGTCAGACCTAATTCCCAGGTTCTAAAGGCTCCATTTCTAGATCCCGGACAGGAGCTGTATCTCCGGCGGGGGCAGCAACCGCCGCTTCAGTTGCTCCCTCACCACCTGCAGCAACGGCAGCCGCCAGCGGTTGTGGCTCCGAAGCAGAAAATGGCGACTCCTGGCGAAGAATTAGTGACCCACCAGCTTCAGCAGAGTGTGATGGACAAGCTGTTCAAGGCCACAGAGATGATCGAAACCGGTAATCCGGAACTCGCGCAAGGGATATTGGCGCGGCTCAATCACCAACTTTCTCCGATTGGTAAGCCTTTTCAAAGGGCTGCTTTTTACACGAGGGAGGCCTTGCAATCGCTGCTTCACCATTCAAACACCAACAGCAATTCTCTGACCTTCTCTCCCAGTGGCCTTATCCTCAAGATTGGGGCTTACAAATCGTTCTCAGAAATCTCCCCAGTTCTCCAGTTCTCCAATTTCACTGGCAACCAAGCACTGCTTGAAGCCGTTGAAGGGTTTGATCGAATTCATATAATGGATTTCGATATTGGGTTTGGTGGACAGTGGGCATCTTTCATGCAAGAGCTAGCTCTCAGGAATGGTGGTTCACCTTCTCTCAAAATCACTGCCTTTGTATCACCCTCCAATCACGACGAAATCGAGCTTAGTTTCACCCAAGAAATTCTGAAGCAATATGCTTCTGATATTAACATACCCTTCGAGCTCGAGATTTTAAGCCTCGAGTTATTGAACTCTGCTTCTTGGCCACATCCTCTTCGTGACTGCGAAGCCATTGCTGTTAATTTGCCCATTGCTTCATTTTCACACTGCCCATCATATCTTCCTCTGGTTCTTCGCTTTGTGAAGCAGCTCATGCCTAAGATCATCGTCACTGTGGATAGACCTTGTGATCGAACTGATGCACCATTTCCCCAGCATCTGATTTATGCTCTTCAATCTTATTCTGTGCTTCTCGAGTCGCTTGATGCTGTTAGCGTGAACCTTGATGTTCTTCAGATGATTGAGAAGTATCTTGTTCAACCGGCTATGGAGAAGCTCGTGTTGGGTCGCCATCGGATGCAGGAAAGAACACCGCAGTGGAAAACCCTGCTTCTGACATCTGGGTTCTCGCCATTGACGCTTAGTAACTTCACAGAGTCTCAAGCAGAGTGTTTGGTGCAGAGGAATCCTGGTAGGGGATTCCATGTGGAGAAGAAGCAGTCGTCTCTTGTTCTATGTTGGCAGAGGAAGGAACTAATCTCAGTTTCAACATGGGGATGCTGAGCAGAGGCAATTTGCACGTTAGAACTACCCAATTAATGTTTAAAATTGAAAAGGTGCTTCGTAACTTACTGCTTCTGTTGATCTTTTTGTTTTGAATCTTCTTTGTCTATGGTTCAATGCTAATTGTCTATGTGTTCTAGGCTTATTATTTCCTCTGAAGGAAGTAAACATTTTAATCAGCAACTGAATGTCAATTTATGAGCTACCTTTATGTTTTAGTATCTCACTTTGAATATGGGCATTCCATTCATGCATTTAGTTCCACTTATTTTGCCTAAATTGGTGAACTTTGTTATATACTTGACAAGAAAATAATACATTTCACCCTGTAAAGTTGACGTCCCCTCGCAAATTTTTCTTATGCACTACTGATGTAGCCAAATCTGCTCTATGAACTCTAACTTCGTTGAAGAATTTGAGTATTTGACTTCTCAGTTATCTAGAAATCATCAATGTATAATTCAGATACACTTAGCTGCCCTTTTCCTACTGGATAATTCATATATATTGCAAACTTTTGTGTTGTTTCTTGTGGTTTCGGAGCTCGTTAGTTGGCCTTTGTCTAGTAGACCCCTCTTATGTACTGATACTTAAGCCCAAGTGTAGGGCATAGGTGCCTTAAGTTTGGCATATGTGTGTCAGGATCTTGTGCATGTCATTTAGGTCCTGGCTTTTGATGTTGTAGTAACTTACTAAGGGGGAAAAAGAAAAACACTAGTCCTGCTTATCTAAGCAAAGAAGTGAGTGTAGGTCACCAGCACCATGTTTAAGTTCTAACATAATCATATTCAAGGCCTTCTAATTTCAATTTCCCCATCATTTTTGAGGACGCAGCACTTGATTGCTATAAACACCAAAGTCTAAGCCTCTCTTTCCTTTTGCTTTAGACTACCTTTCAGCCTCTTATTGACTTTGAATACCCACTAAATTTTCTATATATATCTATATATATATATACATATATATATGATAATCGCCCATATGTGATTGAGCAAATCTCTGAAGATTGCAGTTAGCTCTAGGTGCTAAATCAGGGTTTGTTTGGAATATACTATAAAACTAAATGAATATGAATCTGAATCCAAGTAGAAATTCCCAAGTTTTTGAGGTTACTCTTTCCGATTCATTTTTAATGATGGTTTACAGAGAGTATTGGCATTAAAGATTTTGAAGGATAGTATGTTTAGCCTAATCCGTAGAATAATTAATCACAAAGCTTCAATTGACAATTTTTTTTACAAGGGTTCTACTATAATATGCATTTATTATTGCCATCATTTTTATATTTTCTATGGCTGAATATTTTATCTATGTTTTGTATTGTATTATTTGGGCATGCCAACGCTTGTATTATTATACATTGAACTCAAAGTTGTTTGGCTAATTATATTTAATGCGTTCCTGTAATGAAATCACATGGGTCTAGTATGAGTGGACCCCACTGTACATTTTGTTTAAGCTCTTCTCTTTCTATCGCCTTGGGAGGCTTTCATTTAACTACGCTTTCATCAAACACAATCATAATATTTAATGATTGAGATCATGTTTGCATGAGAGAGATGTTTGGCTTCTCATAGTAATTATAGTTTATTCCCTAAAGATTTTAAAAAGAATGCCAAACACGTCAGCACCATGGACTCTGCTAACCCAACAACAGATTAGCAAAATATTTTTGTGTTTGTATTATTATTTTAATGCACGATCTAACCCAAGGTAACTGAAATTGTAATGGCTCATTGAAAAAGGAGGTTTTTGTTTTTGTTTTTTTTAAAGTAAATGTAATGTATGAAGTTAATTATGACTAGACTCAACGATATCAAAGGTGATTTATTTCAAAATTAAGGAAATTTAAGATAAATTCAATTGATCGAAAATTAATTTTTTAAATAAATTAAATACATCTTGATAAATTTTACTTTTTCTTTTGTATTCAAACTTTGTTCACAATCACATTCGGTCGGCGAAAATACTTATGTATTTATTGATAATGAAATATCTACATTTTTGTGGAAAATTCTATTTCTAGTTCTTGTACTTTCATTCAAGTTTTAATTTGGTCCTTATAATTTGTAAATTTGTAAGTGGGTCCATATAGTTTAATTGATTTTTAATTTAGTCCCTTTCATTATATTTTGTCAATATTTTTCTGTAGATAATTTTTAAACTTTTTTTACCTCTTATATTAGCATAAATCCTACATATCTAAAATACAGTAAAAAAAATTAAAAATAAAATTAATTATTAGGAGTTAATTAAAAATTAACATAATTTTACGAAGACCAAACGTGTATAATTTTCCCATATTTTTACTAACAATCAGTTGGATCAATTTCACCTTAAAAATTTGTCTCTTAAGCATGTTGCTAGTAACTAAAATAATACAAAATTACTCAAAATTAGCACAGCATGCTAGTGGTCCTGTGAGGACAGCATTGTCCCACAAGGAAAAAATTTAAATGGAGAGGACCAGCCTTCAACCTTGGGCAAGTCATCAATATAATAATCAAAGAGGGAGGAAGGAAGGTAGTGGGTTCCCTATCATTTTGTTTGTTTCATTTTTTAAAAAAAAAAAATAAAGGGAACAAGGCTGGCTAACTAAAAGGATTCAGTGCATAACTACATAAATATTTTAGGCTCAGTACAGGATTGCAGTGCATGCCTGCCAGGGTCACCTCAATATTTGATTGGAATTATCATATCAATGTAATGTAACATGAGTATGAATGGTTAAATTATATTTAAAAATATAAAACAAATCGCTTGCAGCGGATAATATTAGAGTGAAAGAAATTTGTCCTCCCCTACTATAAAATTGTTATTGTCATTTTAGATTTGTATTTATTAAAATATTTACTCGATTTTTTATTTTATTAAAAAATGTCACACTTGATCTTAACTTAAAAAAATATCAAATTTAATTATGTAGAATATTGAGTTTAGAGTTTGAGAAAAGGATTGAATTTTTTTTTTGAAATTAAAAGATTAAATGTGATATTTTTCAATTAATGAGTGATCATTTATAAGATTTCAATAACTAAGAGATCAAAATAATAATTTTGTGATAAGTTAAGAATAAAAAATATTTTTCTCAATAATATTATGATGTTTATAAGTTTTAGTTTTACAGGCGAGTGCACTCAATTATTACTCATTTGGTTTTTAATCTCTAGAACTCAGAGAATTAATTGAATTAAATAGTTTTGTTATTTTTTCTTTTCTTGGCTAAGGAAATAATTTTTTTCTTAGTTCACGTCTAAGATTAGTTTATATTATGGAAGCAATTCAATCATCGCAGCTTAAAATAAACATGGTTGGTTTATATTAAGAGCCTGATGGCATATAAAAATAATATAATTAAGTTAATCAACTTTTGAGAGATATTCCAATATTTATAAATATCTTTCACTATTAAGTGAAAAGTTTATGTGGTTAAGTTGAAATTTCACCACAAGTGATGATGATATATTCTTGGAAGAATTATATATTTTTAATTATAATATAATTAATAATTAACTATTAAATAATATTTTATTAAAAATTTTTATATAAATTTATTTAAAATTAAATATTTTTATATTTAATAATTAATGATATTTAAGTTAAAAAAAAAAAAAGATATTGTGTTGAATCATCTCTTTTTTTTGGCATAATAACATGGTAAGCATTATAATTGCGCAATACATGATTATGCTCATTTTTCCGCTGAAGCTGCTTTTTAATTTCATTTGATGATTATGAGTTTACGAAAGCAAAGGAGGGTGGTTATTTATATGGCCATTGTATATTCCCAATACTTAATGAACCTACAATAGAAAGCTAAGCTTTATTTAAATCTTTACTCCATTGTCAAGGGTTCTATCAAACTTTACTTTTGGACTCCAAATTCCACGAACACATTAGCTAGGGACATACTGCCTCACTTGTCAAATCAAGGCCTTGGCTACTTAGGTAAGAGCGAAAATATTGGGGTTTTTTAATAAAATGATTAAAGGTTAAATATGTCTTTTAATATTCAAAATTTACATTAATTTATATATAATTTCATTAAAAACTTCCATATTCTTAAAAGATTTTATTAATTTGGTCCTTTTATTACATCCACTTGTTAAACTTAGTTACAACAAAGTATATATTATTTGGACGTCTTATTGTACAAATTTTATGTCAACTTACTTTACCTTTTTAATTGAAATACCACACATGAGACTGAATTATATTTTATCATTCATCTTTTTTTTTTTTAATTATATACATGGATCATACGTATATAAAAGGTTAAAATAATAAGTGGTTGATTATGTAAAAAACAATTAATAATATATTGACGAAGAAGTTACAATGAAGACCAAAATAAAGTTTTGAATTGTGTATAGAGGTGCAATTTTGTAAACTTTAAATTGTAAAGAATAAATTAAAGCATGAGAATTCATGAAATAATATAATCAAAATTTTATTTTGATCAACATCTCATAGAATAATTTATTTAAAATAATGTAAAAGAAAAAAGAGTGTTTCTAAGTGCTACAAGAAAATTTTGTATTTTTAATAAAATTTAATTTTAATTATTTTTTACTTAGATTAATCTTGTCCTTTCTATAATTTATAACAATAATAATTAAATTCAAATCAAGAAGTTTTAATATTTAATCAATATTTGTTTAGAACACAATTGTGATTAATGAAAATAAGAATAAAATTGGAGAGTTGTACAATTATTGAAAAAATAAAAAAAATACAAGGGTGAGTGAAGAAATTTATAAACTAATATTTTAATATAGGTTATAGGAAAATGAAAATTGAAGGAAATAAACTGAAAAATTTAAAACAAATTTTGGGTTCATAAATAAAATCTAAAAATAATAAAATCAAAATATAAATACAAAAAATTATATTATATCATTATACAATTATTATATTTTGATATGTCATCATCACATATCTTATTTTTAGTGTGCCATATAATGATTATACCACAACCAATTTATAGTTGCACTAAAAAATTTATCCAAATTTATTGATATATTTGGTAAAATTTTCAAGCATTGATGTAAATATGTAAAACAAAACTATTAGACTATATAATTTATATCTTTGAAAGAATTTTACTTTGCGTTTAAAAAACTTATCGAGAATCCTATTATTGATTATTAATAGTTATTTAATAAAAAATTAAATTAAATGAATTTATTTCTATAGAAGAAGTGAAAGAGACAATTAAGTTATATGTACTTAATTTTGCTTTGCACTTATCCTTTTGATAATGTAGTAACAGATTTTGCCTTGATCAGAAACTAAATAAAATAAAAGAAATATAAATATTAACGTAAAAACAAGATATTAAGAATACATATTTGAATTTTGTTAAAATTTATTTAAAATTATTATGAGAAAAAATTTGTTTAGATATACATTTTTTGCTTTTACTATCATAAAGTACTGGAAGCTAAAACAAAGTGCAACATTTTCAAAAGGTGCTTATATAGTTATATCCAAAAATTATATAGTGCGTTTGGTCAAAATTTGTTTTTTACACTTAAACCAAAAGTTGTCTTGTAATTATTGTCATTTCAATAGGTATTTAATTTTTTAAAAAATTAATTTTATTTTTCAAACTCCTATTTATACAAAAATAAAAAATAAATACTTTTATATTAAATAAATTGTATAAATAATAAAAATTAATTTTTAAACAAAAAATTTTAAATATAAATTATAGTAATAAAATATTACATTTGATTAAAATTAATTTTAAAAATTAAATTAATCTAAAACTACATTAGTCTAATATCAATGTACCCGTAAGCAGTTAAAACTTAATAGAAGTGTTAAACTTGGCATTGAATAACTGTAAGCTTGAATACCACTGTGTGTACGAGGCATAGTAGTATTTTGGGTTTTGCTTCCACGTCACTCTTTCGTTGATGGTTTCAGCTAGTTCATATTAATATGTCGTTGTCATGGGGAACAATAAACGAAGAAAAGACATGTAGGGCTCACACTCATACGAATTTGTGGGAAATAAAATAAGTGAATTTGATAAAATTTAAATTATTAAATAAAAATTGAATGATTTAAAATTTTTTAAATTCAAAATAATTAAATCTTTAAATGTAGAAAATCCATATCAATAACGATTAGGATGCTTTGGGATGATTGGCCTTGTGTCAGTCTCCACCATCACACTTAATTTGAAAGCTCCATCGATCGCGAGCCTACAAAAAAATGAGCATCCACAGAACAAAACTTGCAAGTATCGACTTAAAACTATTGAAAGGCCTCTCTTTGGACGTAATTTCACACGGAAGAAGCAACAATATTGCCAACTTAGAGGGAAAGGTGGAGCCACATAGAAATTGATCTCCACTCAAGGTACACACTCCCACCAACCCTCATCTTCATCTCGAATTCGGACAACGTTTTCGTACACAAATTTTTTTTTAATATTATATGCATATTGTACGGCATGTGATTCATAT
This sequence comes from Delonix regia, assembly GCA_037074485.1. Classification (NCBI taxonomy): domain Eukaryota; kingdom Viridiplantae; phylum Streptophyta; class Magnoliopsida; order Fabales; family Fabaceae; genus Delonix; species Delonix regia. The sequence goes on from CM073459.1 coordinate 15,365,657, forward strand.
TTCTTCAAGTTGTGAAAGCTAGTAAAAAGCTAGAGACTGCAGAGGCTGTTATGCTTGCTTATGCAATAGCAAAACATTCACAAGAATATGATGGATAAAGAAATATGTTGATGAGGTTAAATTGAACTAAATCCATTTCAACGAAAGGGTGAAGAGGGAGCAGGAGCCATCGGTACAAATGCATGTGGATTCCTTGCGGTTGGAAATCCCTGTGGTGCCCTTGTTTTTGGGATTCGAATTATTAGATAAAAATTTAATAATTCATTCTATGTCACATGGCTTTATAATTTGATGTAAATCATTAATAAAATTTTTGGAAAGAAATTATTATAGTAAAGACATTTATATTTTAAATACTTAATTTCTTAAACATGATGGTATCCAATTGAAGAGGAAAGAAAGCTAAATAATTTCTAATAGTTTACAATCTATTTCTCATGTTATTGTCTTTTTTTTTTTCTTTTCAGTAGGATGTTAACTTGTATAAAAAAAACATAAAATATTAATATATTTGTGTATCATGATACTTTTTTTAAAAAAATCAATATTTATTAAAATGAAATTAAAAAAGAATGTGACACATAGTATAAATCATTGGATGTTTCGTATGATGGTTTAGAACCCAAATGTAGGGAACTATAACGATTTCTATATGCCAGAAATTCCTGTCCAATACAAATGAGCCTTATGACACGTCAAAATAATAAGGGAATGACTACGCTCTCCTTTATCATCTCTTGGGGCATACGTTAGGTTGGGTTGTTTAACCCTGAAATGTCAAGTTCTACTTAATCAGGTTAGTTACTAAGCCCCTCTGACAATGTGTAAGGTTCCAGGGTTGGTTTGTCATCCTAGAGGATTATAATGGTCGGCAAGTGGCCTATACCATAAAGATGAAGATCCTACCCATCAAATGTTACCCATCAAGAACTTAAGAGCTCCATGTGGACTAATTCTAAGTAGGTAAAAGCTTGGGCGAAGTCTTCATAATAACTGTTGAGAACTTAAAACATCTATAAGGTGACCCTTACAAACTTCTACTGACCTATAATACATTCAAATCCGGGTTTAAGGCTCAAAACATGTGTGAGGTGAAGTGTGAGTACTTCTTGTACGAGAAGAGCATACAAACATATACTTAAATTATCCAACTTTGATTTGCCAGGCTAATTAATCAAAGAATAGAAAAAATGATAAAACATTTATACAAAGCTATATATACCATGAATAAATTAAAATTAAATGAAAATGAAAAACATGCAATTTGTTAAGCACATTACTTGACATGATTTGATGAAGTATATGACACATGGGGTTATTAAAATTGAAAAAAAAAAAGGCCATATTATTTTATAAAGTTAAATCATGATTAGAAGTATATGACACATAGGGCTATTAAAATTAAAAAAAAAAATGCCATATTATTTTATTAAAGTTAACTTCAAATTGGGTTTGACTCTCCAACTATCCCATCAAGCCAAATTGTCACACCTGAAAACTTTGGAAGGTTGAAAATAAAAAGAAAACATAAATTTATTTCCAAAAATAATTCTAAAAACTAATTTATTGGACTTGCCAATGATATTTTTAAAAGTGAAATTTTGGAAAATCATGTGTGAAGAAGAAGGTGGTTTGCTTGACTAAAGACAAGCTCAGGCATCTAATTATGTTTTGAAAAAAGTGTTAGGCACCTCATCGTATTTGTTCACAAAAATGGTTACTCTAAGTTAACATTGAAAAATAAGCATTTGTTTGAAATATTATTTAATTACCCTAATCATAAAATGTACCAAAAAGAATAAAATAAAAGAAGTGAAACCAAAATCACAAAATATATACAATATCATGCAAACAAAATAATAATAATTATAATAATAATAAAAGGAAAAAGTTAATATAAAAATAAAAGGAAATATTTACAAAAGTGGAAACAAATAAATAAGATCTATAATGAAAGAACAAAGTAATTACGAAAATAAAAAATAAAATAAAATTTTATGTAATTTGTTAAGTGCATTACTTGACATGATTACGTGAAGCATATAACGCATACGGTAATTAAAGTAAAAAGGGACCATATTATTTTACAAAGTTAACTTGAAAATAGGCTTGACTCTTAAACTTTTTCTAGTAGGGTCGCCATATTGGCACACCTCACAACTTGTTAAAGGTAGTGAAAAAAAAGAAAATAAATTGATTTCTAAGATTCTAAAAGATCAATTTACTGAAATCATTATAAAAAATTAAAAAAAAATTTAGAAAACCAATTTAAAAGTTGGTTTACTCAACCAGAAAGGGACTTTATAGTCTAATTATGTCATGGGGAAAATGTTAGACAATTCATAATACCTATTCATAAGAATGATTACCCTAAATTAATAGTAAAAATAAGCTTTACCTTGATATTGATTTTAATTACCCTAATAATAACGTGTAAAATATGAAGAAAATAAAAGAAAATAATGCATAAGAAAGTAATAGTGAACCCAAAATCACAAAATAGTGCAAACAAAATAATGATAATCATAATAATGTGAAAGGAAAAACTTTATATAAAGATAAAAGACAATATTTACATAAGTGGTAACAAATAAATAAGATATTTAGAAAAAAATAAAGTGATTACTAAAATGAAAAGAAAATATTTACAGGGTTGGACTTGACGATAAATTAGGGCTTGTGTATCCTAAAATATTGATCAAAGCCCTCGTAGTTCAAAAGGGATAGAAAACTTGTGTCACTTGGTTGGCACTTTTAATTTTTGGTGCAGATAAAAAAAGTAATTAATCTTTTTCTTACATCAAAAGTAAATAATCTAATTTCATAAATAGAACTAGTTTCAAGTTGGTTAATGTAATTTAGTTTGTGGAAATTAAATCAATCACACTTATTTACTCTCCTAATTTTCTCCTTTTATTTCTTATTTGAATTTTGAAAATAATAATTTCAAATTTTCAAAAAAACACACATGACAATTATAAAACAAGAAGGTAAAATCAATCAATTAAAAACTAGACATAACATGCTTTCAAACATAACATCTTGAAAGCCTCCCATAATCTTCAAAGGCCACTGGCTCATGAAACTTGGAAACAAATAAAAAAGAACTGGAAAAAAAAAAGAAGAAGGCAAAACTAAAACATGGTAATTACAAAAGAAAAGTTCCACCAAATGCATCAATTATCATAACTTAACAATATGCCCCACTCACATACAAATCATGGACGTAGACTAAAATTAACCCGAAGCCACTCATTTTCCTTCTTGTAGACGCATATCAAGGTCCCGTTGCCTTTCATTGCAGAGGCATATTAATCAGTATAAGCAATAAAAGGATAGTTTTCAAGAACTTACCTCCTATGATCCCAGTATTGCTTCTCACCCATCTCTTCTTAGACCACTCTCTTTTTATAGAATCCCAATCAGACGTTCTCGGGAACGTCCAAATGCGACGTTTCCTAGGCGTGTCATGTTCCCATTGGATATTATTTATATGGCAAGGCTTTGGATTAATAGAATTAAGGCACTAGAATCATATAATTAAGGAAGCTTTTACCTATAGAAACTACTTTAGCTAATTGAATGCTAAAATTACTCTACTAAATAATAAAATATAAATAAAATCTTTGGTGCACTCAAATCAATACACTCAGTTATCATATAGATATAATTATAATATTATTATTTTTTTGAATTAATATTATTACAATTATGTCCTTACATTATAACTGAGTACATTGGTGTACTCAAAAATTGTGAGTTCACCAAAGATGACACTTAAAATATAATACTATTTTAATAACATGATAAAATGAAAATAATTCATTACTATTGTCATAAAGAAAAATAATTTGTAGGCATTATCATAAAGCAAAAAACCTAAAATTCTTAAACAATACAAATTCCTGTATATATATATATGTTCATGAGCATAAACTCATAGTGAAGAAAGAAAGCTTAATATAGTTTAATTTTTTCCTGTAGGAATTTGTATTGTGTCCTACGTGTTGGAAAATTTGGGAGATTATAGTAAATATAAATAAATCATCAATGAGAAGGAAAACTTATCTGGAATGTAGATCTTCGTTGCAGCCAATGTTGTCAAACTTGCGAGTTTAGGTAAACTCGTAATGTAGACTCGTAACGTAAAATCGTAATAGTTTACTTATAATAAAAAATAATTATTAAGATATACAATTACATAGTTAAAATCAATATTTTAAAATTCAGAGTTGTTATTCAATTGATGAAGACAATGATTAATGGTTCACTAGTTTAATTATAGTTGAATAAGTGATTTGGTAAAAAAAAAAAGAATTAACGATAATTGAATTTATATATTTTTAATTCTATATATTAAAATCTAAATAAGTAAGTATTAATAAACTAATAAAAATAATTTTAGTATATAATAAATATAACCATTAGAAATTACTTTGTTAATACAAATAAAAAGATAAAAGTAAATAAGTATTCAAGCTATGACTATAAGAAATTCAAAATAAAATTCCCAAAAATGGTTATGATAAATATATAAAATACATTGCAAACCATAAGCATGTAGTCCTTACTTGCAATGTGGTAAGGGGCATTGCTTTTGTTCTTTGACATACGTGTTTGAATTTTAGGAGGTGAGTTTTTTTGAAACTAAAGAAACGAAGCTTAAATATATATAATACATTGCCATATAAATCATAGAAGATAACATTAGCACGATGGCAATGCACGCTGCGATTACGGGACCTAAGTTTGAGCTTGGAGGGCAATATCTTTTGTAAGACAAAAGACAAGAAGCCGTGAGAGTTGACTTTCCTAATTTAGACTCAACTTGCCGATTCCATCAAGTTTGGGCGAGTTAAGCATGAGCCAAAGCAAGTTAGTGTGGAGTCTGAGTTGGTAGCTGAGTTGACTCGATTTCTTCTCCTGGAAAGGCAACAACTTTGGTTGCAACCATAATTTAAGTAGTAGATATAGCAACCTACATTCCCCAAAATCTCTTTCTCATACTTAGTCAAAAAATGAGAGAGAGAGGACTTTAAATTGTCACAAAAAAAAATTATCGCGAGTCAACAGAATTTAGGAGTTAACACTCATTCAAAAAATATAGGGTTTTAAATAAATAAAATATTTCTTTTATTTTAAATGATAACTCCCTACTTCCTGAACTACTCTGATTCTATGTTTGAAAAAATTAGATATTATAATTTATAAATTGGCTTATAAAAAATCTTCCTCTTATCCTCTTAGTTAGCAATCTGATAGGATAACTACCGATAAGATTTGTACTGTAGGTTGGACCCTCTACCCAATGGGCTTGTGGGTAATCCAATTTATGACAAATTACCACAATTAACTTAGACCTAATCCATTCTTAGTTTATGTCAAAATTAGTTACTTAATTAATGAACCTGAGAAATTGAACTAATAATAAATTAATGCTAATCCTTAATTTTTTTAAAAAAATATTTCGACAATCTCCCACTTAGATAGCATTAATTAATTATTAGGAAAATTAATTAAATAAATATAAAACTAAATTAAACAACTAACATACACACACACACACACACACACACACACACACACACATATATATATATATATATATATATACAGAAAATCATACAAAGTTCAGAAACACAATATCATTGGATTAGATAGTAAAACAAATGATATTAATATGATCATACATATAGTTTCAAAAATCTAAACAGAATGGACATTTTAGATGCCAAAGAACATCACAGAAGTCCTTTAAGGACTCTACTTATATTCCCACTAGACCAAGGCAACATCATGGATTGAATAAGACCCATATGAGCTCTTATGGGTGGCCTTTGGTTAGCTAATCCACAAGCAAATGTTTACTAAGAATTTGAACCACATGAGTATGATATAAAGAGAAAATTCATAAATGAAACAATGAATCAAAACGTCGAATCCGATAGGGAAAACAATGTTATAAATGTTGACAAAGTTTCAATTATGAATTATATCCAAAATTTTGGTACGACTAAGAACATTGAATCCAATAGGGAAAAAAATGTTATAGATGCCAAATAATATCAAAGTGTCCCTCAAGAACACAATTCAAACTCGCTCTAAATCAAGACATCAAAATTTTTAAAAAAAATTCCCAAGAGTAATAAGTTTTCAAAACTTTAATAGGTAAGTTTTTGGTAAATAGATCACCTAAATGTTTAATATGAGTATGAAATTCACTAATCTTATCTATTTAATGAACAAGAATTAAGAATCAAAATATTTGTTTCAATAAAATACTTGTAATTTTGAAAGAAGCTTATAACAGAGTTACTGTCAAAATAAAAGTGGTCAAAGCTCAAAATATGTACACAATTAAAGTTCATTACCTTAACCACATTCCCTAACAAATGGATATCACAAAACAAGTGACATACTCTTCATTCATATATATGAGATAGCTGTAAATATCCATTTGACAATTCTTAAACAGTTCCTCCAAATATCATAAAGATGCATGCAAAGGTTGAGGTAACTGTAAGTGTTTACATGACCCTTTTGAACTAAACAACTCCTCCAAAACATCATATAGATGTATATGCAAGTTAAGTCAGCTACAATTGTCTATTTAACATTTTACCATAGTACAGCTCCTACAAAAAAACATGATTCTTCACCAAGCTGCTAACAATGGAAGCAAATGGAATTCCTTTCCATTTAGTCCTATCTAAATGGGTGCACCATTAAAGTAACAAGAATGCCTTATGAATTGTATGAGTACTTAGTCAACAAAAGCTCCTTGAGATAAAATGGAAAGCCAGAAAACTTGTCACAATAGGATTAAATTCTAAAACCATAAAAGGTCTTATTATGATATTCCATATTAAGTTAACACTAAGAGGTTAACATCGCACAAGAGGTTAATGACACCTCAAGTTAATAGTATGTCATACAATATGAAATTAAATAGATGACTCCACATATCCTTGTCAAACTTACGATAATAATACCCTAACTTGTTTTAATCCAAGATGAATCCCTTAATTTGCACAGTAAGTGCTCATTTTATGAATTTACAAGTTCATCCACTAAAGTTTCTTTATCTCTAGTTAAAGGTTTAATTACCTTTATAATCATTTTAAGAGTGTCATTAATGGGAACTGTCAAGAAGGCATATGAGTAATTAGTTCATTCCTCTTGATCATTGCCATTGTAATGTCTAAGGCTCCCACTTATCCTTTTGTACTTGGCTTTAGTAAAGAAATGTTCTAAATATAGTTTATATAAATCCAAAATCAATGCTGTGTTATAAATCCTTTAGTTGATTTCATCAACTTGTTTACATTGGGTTCATATGAGTTAGAGCTAGAGCTAGAGGGACAACTGAAATTGTATACCATCTTATGTTCAAATTTCAATAATAAATTTACTTACCTCATAAAGTTAAAAATAGTTAACTCAAATGATATTAAATAACCACCTTTCTTATCACTAATTAGGACTTGTGTTTTTAGTCTTTGCTGAACTTTCTTTTGACTTACTATTGGATTTAAAAGTTAAACAATTCACATTGAGAGCTTTTCCCATTTCCATTTAATTCTTCCTTTTGAGGAACTACCTCAATTGATTCATTAATTGTCCATTTATCTTACTGGCTATAATATAAAGCCTTAAGCAATTAAATAAAGACAAGAGATACCCATAATGTATGTTATTTCCTAAAAAAAGATGATTGCAAGGCTTCTTCATAAGAGCATAAAATGTGTTCCTCGGATGGCAGACACTTCTATTTGAGTGTTCTCAAATGGGGAAGGTCATGACCCTTCTTAAGTCTTATTAAGTTGCTAAACCTTCTCTCAGGTAGCCCACACACATTCCATTACTATTTCTATTTATGCCTTTGCACACACCCCAATTGGGTGATGTTGTAATTCAAGAAAGGTTATCTTATTTATAGTGGAATGGATATTAAGCATAGTTGGTCTATCCATCCTTAGACCAAGGCCATCATTACAATTACCATGACACATTTTAGGGCTTTTAAGTCATTATAATTTATCTCACTGATAGTTTTTGCTACTAATAATTGCTAGAATACAAGAGTTGAAGTAAAAAAATTAGGAAATATTAATTATAAAACAAAGTTTCCTCCAAAATACAACTCAATTTATGCAACTATATTTATAAGATTATTTATCATAATCCTACCTAAGGGTCTTGGATTACAATAAACTAAGAAAACTTATTTTACATCAAAAGACCTATACAATAAAAATGTCTCTAACATCTTCATATCGATAAGGTACAAGAAATATTATGACATCAATCTAACTATCTCTCACTGATAATAGATTACATTGTTAGTGCCACACTGATAGGGTGTATTCACTACTAATGTAGTTTACCCAACAAAAATCAGTTGAAGTGGACACATCAATCAAACTATAAACACCCTTTCAATTAGTCCTACGATAGGTGAGCTCATAATCGTAAGGTGTTAATAGCCTAAGTGATCTTCTTGGCAAGTGAAATAACTTAATCATGCTTAAGAGTAAGCAAGCAATGTCAACAACCTTGATGTCGTGCTATCTCAAAGGATGCATGAATGACTACCCATATTATAAAACAAACATACTTTTAATCTATAATTTTGTTAAAATTAGAGAGCATTTGGATAAACAATATTAGGCTTTGTATAGTCACCTTTCTTAAAGGTAATATTGACTACATGCAGTCTCTATTCGAATTTCATACGAAGCCATTGGTCAAGTTTCCCAAAAAGAAATAAAATGCCCCAGACATAAAAGGCCTAAAATAGTTATTTATAATTAAGTTTAAAGATAACAAAATTCCTTGAGTAGTTGCCAATATCCTAGAAGGCTGAATTGACTTCAAACCATCTTGTTTGTCCTTTGTTTAAAGCCCAAAACAAGTTTCACGATATTCAAAGGTTGCACAGTTAATAAAAACGATGGAATTTAGGCCTGAAATTAGATCAAATCATAATAATTAGAATAATAATTTACATAATTAAGTTTGCAAAATCCACATGGAAATTAGTCTCAAAATTAAATTAAGCATAATAAAGAATTTATAAGAAATAATTTCCTCAATAAATTATTTGACATATCAAACTAAACAATCATTGTGAGTGTGAAAATTATATGATATTAGAATGTATTTTGAATATTCATAAAAATTTTTAGCTCAAAAATTGGAGAGTACATTTCGCAAATTCAATATGGAATACCATAGAAATTTAGGAACTCATATCTTCGGCTTTCAAAAAAATTTGGAAAAAAATTATGATTAAATAAAAAAAATAAAAAAGTTAATGAGGGACCCAAAATTTTGGGTCAAAATTGGCCCTGTAGCTTGGTCCAGAGGCCCACATGCATCGTAGGCATGAGTGGGAATTGTTAGACAACACTATTCATCATCTCCTTCTTATGGTGGGTCAAGTAGCTAGTTATTTGACCCAAATTTTGCTCTAATTTGAACTAGCTCGAATATTGAGTGTTTTGGGTCATATTTAATATCAAAATGCTCAAAGTTTAGAGATATACAAAATCCCTATGTTGATTTTGAAAGATTTTCCTTCATTTAGACATATTTCATTTTGAAACTTTCTTCCTTTCGTGTTTATGGTGGTCGAGTGTGTCTTCTATATGTTTGGGGTAAGTTTTAGGCATTATTTTATTTAGAATCCCTAGATATACAAAAGCCCCAAAGCAATTTCAACCAAAACACACCTATTGGTAAGAAGTTCGAATAAAAAAGTTCTATGGTTTTCGTGTTTGAATGATGTTAGTGGCTGAGATGTATTCTTCATGTTTTAGGTCTTCTTCATAACTATATTGCTTGAAAATTCATAGTTAACAAAAGCCCTAATCCAATTTCAAAATAGGGCTTTCATGTTTACATGAATGCCATTTGAAAATTAGGGTATTCATTGATAATGTTTAACTAATAAGGGTTGATGAATTAGAAAGAACATTGATAAACATTTCATATTAACATGTCAAAAAATAACACGAGTTGCAGTAGCTGAAATACATGCAATTATTTTGTGTGTCAAAAGTCAAGGAAAAATTATATGATACAAATCACCGAACAAAATAGATCAGTATGAACTTGCTTAAAAATAATCACATGAGATCACATTACTTACATAGCCATAGGCTTTTATACCAATTGTTGAAAAATTTGGGAGATTATAATAAATATAAATGAATCATCAATGAAAAAGAAAATTTATCTAGAATGTAAATCTTCGTTGTAGCCATAAATTAAGTAATAGAGATAGTAACCTACATTCCCCAAAATCTCTTTCATGTACTTAGTTAAAAACTGAAAGAGGACTTTAAATTGTCATAAAATAAATTTATCGTGAGTAATCAAAATTTGGGAGTAAACACACGTTCAGAAAATATGAGGTTTTAAATAAATAAAATATTTCTATTATTTTAAATGATAACTCCTCACTTCTTCAACTACTTTGATTCTATATTTGGAAAAAAATTAGATATTATAATTTATAAATTGGCTTATAAAAAATCTTCCTCTTATCCTTTTAGTTAGCAATTTGATAGGATAACTACCGATAAGATTTAGGCTGCAGGTTGGAGGTTCTACCCAATGGGCTTGTGGATAATCCAATCTATCACTAATTACCTATAATTAACATAGAACTAATCTATTCTTGGTTTATGTCAAAATTAGTTACTTGTTAAGTAACCCAGTGATTTGAATTAATAATAAATTAATGTTAATCCACAATATATTTTTTTAAAAATATTTTAACACTATCATCTCATCTTAACCTAATACATTTTTATTAATAATAATAATAAAATCTATATAAATGTGTAAATAAATTAATCTCAATATGCATACTAGATACAGAACATCATTGGGTAGATTCATAAATGATGGAATAGTTTTGCAATACTCATTGTAAGATGAGCTTATATAAGGTTAAGATTGACTCATAGTTAAAGTAGTGGAAACAATTTCATTAGTTGAAATAGTCCTATAATCGAACAAATTTTAATTAAAAAAGGTGCATTATATCGACAAAATTAAAAAAAAAAATAACATTGATTTATTGGCCCCGAATTTATTTTTTAATGCTTGGTTCTATTGAATTAATACTTATGCATGTCCTTACTACATCAAACAATAGATAAAGTCAAGTATGTATCAACAATGGAGAAAGAATATATATATATATATGAAACAAATTCCATAACTAAAAACTAATATCTTACAACTTGTACTTTGCAAGTGCACTTGCTTAAACCCTTGCTTTGAGCAAAATAGCTTGCAACCAATAATACTGCCATCTTTCATTGATTTTCTTCTAGGTCCCATTCACACAATAAATCCAACTTGTCTTGCATATCTATTATACTATTGATGTGCAACATTCTTTGAATCAAATATCATAACAACATATGGCTTCGAAATTTCTTTCCCAATATTTTCTTCATCTTTTTTGTCTTGCTCAAAGCGCTGACATGATTTATAGTGATTAACTCTATTTTTGTTTTCATCCCATCATGTTCTTAAACTATTTGTCCATCAATTCATAATTCATCATCATGATCTCTATCTAACTCAAACTCATTAACATCATAATTATAATCATTATTCTTCTAAGAAAATAATCGTGATTTATCATATCTCATCTATAAATTTAAAGACTTGATTAGCGAGTATTTAAAAAATTAACAAAAATTTACAACTATATATCTAATACTACAATTTAGTCAAAACTATATGTTATATATCTATCAAATTAATAGTTTAAATTTTTAGTTAATTTTTTTTATCACACACACATATATAATGACATACCTTGGAAATTAACCAAAGAATTTCTCATTGGAAGAAGTAATTATGTGAGAAAATATGGAAGAAGCAACAACGGGTTCGTGTTTCTCACTAAGAAGAGATAGCCAAAAATTAGTTTTGAAATAACATATATAAAATGGTAGTGCTTTAAGCAAAAGTAGTTTCCATAGGCAAAAGTTTCTTTAAATACTAATTTTATTGCCTTAATTATATGATTTTAGTGCCTTAATTTTATCAATCCAAAGCCTTGCCATAAATATAATATCCAATGGGAATGACACATATGGTGAACATCGCATTATGGCCGTTCTTGAAAATGTCTTATGGGGATTCCTTTTTATAGTAAAAAACTAGGGTTTCTCTAAGAGAATCTACAAATTTCCCATTACTCTTTCCAATTCTTCTTTTATGGGAGTTTCCTATTCATTATATCTTACTTTTCAAGAAAGAAAATTAATTTCTATTTTAGTTCCTCTTTCTTTTTTCAATTGTTTCTTTTCTTACTTATTTCTAAACTTTCTTTTTCTAGGAGTTTCTATTTTCATTTTGCATTACTTCTCAAGAATGAATGAGAGAGATATTTAGTTTTTTTTATCCTTTTTTATGTTTAATTAATGACTAAAAAAATACAATTGAGCAAAAAAATGATTATGCGAACTCATAAGTAAATTAACATGACATCAAAGGAACATTGACTCAAAAATAAAATTGAAATTAACTATTAAAAAAATTAAAAAAATAAATTTGATTTAAATGAAAAAATTAGCTCAAAAATTAAGGTGAAGTTGACCCTAAATTAAATAAAAATTACGTTACTTTTTAGAAATGCCTAAACAAATACAGTGTTCATTGACATAGAATGAAAAATAAATAAGTTGCATATAAAACTTTGCTAGACAAGTTGCTATCATACAAAATGTAAATCCTCATAAGGTTCCGTTAAAATCACATACTAAAATTGTTAACTAAGAAAATCATGTCTCAAAACAATAAATAGAAAGGAAAAGAAACTAGGAGTGAGAAAGAGAAAAGAGTAGAGAAAATTACACTTAAGGTTTTTCTTAACTTTAGTCTCCTTAACAGCAACTCAAACTTTGTATTTAAAGGCTTTAGAGCCCTAGAGGTCATTCTTATCCTAAAAATTCAATCTTACCCTTTAATTTTAAATAGTTGAAATTTACAATAGTGCTGGAGCAATTATTTCTTTCAGAATTTGTTACATCTAGGCACTAGCTTATGACACTTGAGCACTGGCTTATAGCATATGCGTGACCAAACTCTATCTCAAACCTTGCCTCTTGTAATTTTGGGCATCTATGAGTTTCTTGTCTATATGTTGCTCTTTATTTTGAGCACTTAGGTTGTGGTTTCCTAGAGCCTGGGCACTACTTCTTTACCTTGGCTCCAATTTTTCTTTATCTTTTTGCTATGTTTTTGCCTCAGTTATCCTCTTTAAGCTTGATCCTTTCAGATTATGTCAAAATATCATCAAAAGCATGTAAATAATTAACTTGTTGTTGGAGAGTTAATTGTGATCTAAATAGTCACGATGAATGGTTCTAGCTCCAAATATGTGATATTTTTTATACTTGTCCTTTAGCTTGTTGCGAATTCATTTTTGGCTCCAGACTACTTATTTATTTGCTCTAGAGTCCCTAAAAACATGCTAAAACATTTTATTAGACATTAATCCAAATCAAAAGCTTGTGAAATATCTAAAAGCAAATTATTAATAAGATGCAAATAAGCTTCCATACATATCATATATTATCAAAGTCTCAAATTACTTCAGAATTAAAAAAGTATACCAAGATTTTAAAATAATGCAACAGTGTCCTTATTTTAAAGGAATTAATATATAATTAAGGAAATCATATCAATTAAAGTAGAACCAATGAAAGTCTTCATGTAATTATTTCCTAATCTCTTTGCATCCAATAACCATGTTCCTAAAATATTTGGATGTGTTATTTTTTTTCAAGTGTATTCCCAAAGGAGAACCAAAATTTGATCGTGAGGCTCATAAGTACTTTATTGGCTATTCCTCAACCACAAATAGATTAAAAATGCTTTCACCCGCTTACAAGGAAATTTATGTCTCTAGTGATGTTACCATCACTAAATACTTTTACTAATTTCATAATCCTTATCTTATGGGGGAGAATTTTGATAAATATAACTATAAGGATGGGATCTCATACTTGAATTCTCAGAGTTGCTAGTAGATGTCCTATAACCACTTCAACCATATTGCAGCCATATATACTACTTGAGCTAGATTTAAGACCAAAGCAAGCTCAATACTATACTTGTATATTTCAAGTTTTTTCCTTAAAAAAAAGACTTTGACTTCTTAACAAAAGCCTATCTAATCATCTACTTTGCTTTTGAAAGAGATGAGGCAATACCTTGACCCATTGATGATGTATTTAGGACACTTAAAACACAATTACAAAAGAAATGTACTAAGCATCATTGCCTTTTTGAATTTATATGAAAATTTTCTTATAATTATATTGCCTCTCTCACTTTTACCTAAATGACATTTTTATTCCTGAAAACTTTACCAAGGCAATAAAGTGTGAAAATTAGATAAAAGGGAAAAACAAAACTTTAAACCTAGTTTAACTACCAAAGGGAAAGAAACCAATTGGAAGTAGATGAGTATTTACCACTAAATATAATTCAAATGTTACTTTGGAGAGTTATAAAACTCACTTGCCAAAGACTATGGAAAGTTTTGCCCCTATAGCTAAAATGAATAAGTAGAGTATTAGTTTCTGTTGCTACTGACATTGCTTGGAAGTTACAACAGCTTGATGTCAAGAACGTAATCTTGTATGGAGATCTATAGGAGGTGACTTGGAAAGAGATTCCTTAAATTTGACTTTCATTTTGAACTAAGCACTATATATAAATTCAGAAAGACATTAAACAGGCTTAAAAGTTCCCCAAGGGCATGGTTTAGAAGATTTTCCAAAGAAAATATTTGAGGTACAAGAGAAGCCATGGTGATCATATTTTGTTTGTGAAGTATTCTTAGGAAGAGTGACAATACTATTAGTCTATGTGGATGACATCATAGTTAATGGAGATGATTTAAAGGGAATAGAGCTGTAAAAAAGGCATATTGCCCTATCTAAAAATTGAATGTAACTAGCACAAAATATGAGGCCAGGAAGTTTTTTTCATTTGATCAATTTAAATTTCCATGCCAAAATGTTAATTCAAAATACACAATATAATATTCAAGATAGAAATACTATTACAATTTGTCTTGAATGAGCACAAGGAACTAATTTTACTCATTTATCTATACCTTTAATCCTAATTTTGCTTTTAAGTCCCTAGCCTTGCCAAGTAATTTAATACTTGTATCCCTACTAGTGTTAACATATGGTGATATGCTAATTTATATTTATGTATTCTATTATTATTATTATCATCATTATCAAGCAAGCTAGGTATAATTTATCAATCACAGGAGCTCTAAACTTTAAACACACAATAAACATAGTGATAAAAGCATCAACATAAAATTCATTCATGAGCTTAATAGAGTTAAATTCTTATGCCCTTAGTCATGTTGATTCCCTAATTAATTCTTAGCCCTTCAATAAGCTAAATTATCTACACATGAACTCACCTTTGCCTTTGAATTAATTTTATTTTATCATATCCATATTTAATTATTAAGACATAGGTAGGGTGAATCTTACCTTGAGATACTTGATTAATGAACCTCAAATTGGATGAGGGTGGCTATCTTTCAAGCTTTATAATCACCAAATTCATGAACTTAAGTATTTAACTATTGCCCATTTTCATAGGTTTTTAATTTTAATGTTAAACTCTAGAATATTGTGTAAGCTAGCCTATACAAACATTTTTCAAGTCTAATTGATCAACCCACTATTTAGTAAATCCTTAAATTATATTAGGCTTAACTTTGTTCATTAGTTAATTTTTGAAATATATTATTTAAGACTATTATCTCTTACCAAATTAGGTTACAAAATTGTTTATAGTTACTCTATAAGGGTCAATTAAGGTAACTTGTTTCACATGCACATTTTATTGTTGAGCTCATCAAACAAAGCCTATAAATTTTCTATTTCATTTCAAGCCTCAAAATTTTACAAAAACTTAAAACCTATTTTGATCTTGAATAGAGAATTATTAAACAGGAAAGAGGTAAATTTTACCTAACTATTTTGATTCCCATCATTTTCATTAATTCAAGTTATACTTGTAAGAATGTAACTAAAATTTATTTTAATTGTTATTATTATGACCATGTTTTAACCTACATTAGGCATATTAACTTTGTTATAGCTATAAATCTATTTAGCCCAAGAAACATGTAGCCATGAGGGAAGTAATTGACCAAAGCAAGAACCAAAGCCACCCAAGAGCAAAGCAACTAAATTTTGGACCTGAAAGTGAAACAAAATCACAACCACATTGACCAATGATGAAATCATGTTATAGTGGGATCTAATAGGCAATAAGATATCCTGACAAAAGAACATAACGAGATGGACAATAATTGTAAAAATTGTAAAATAATGGGTTGAATGGGTCAAGTGGCTAATGCATATTTCGTAAGAAGTTGCCATACTTGAAGAAAATAATGTAGTTTTGCAAGGAAGAATAAAATGATAAGAGGGAGGGAAGCTCACTATTTCTCTCATTCTCAATGGATTGGATAAAGGCTAAAACCTCACAACCATGTTGCACAAAGTGAGCTGGAGAAAAATGCTATAGCATGGAATGGAAGAAGAAGTAAATCCTTGTTTATTTAGAGGGAATAGGAATAGAATTGGGTGTGTGTTTGGTGGGAGATGATGACTTTCCCTTAGGAAAAAGGATTCCAAAATGTTGTGCTTTTGAAGTAGGTTGAAATTTCTCCCATTGTTTTTCCTTTTCTGTATTTTTAGTTGTGTGAGAATTTGGCTAAATGCCTTTCTTGTTATTGTAGTTGTTGTTGTAAGCTATTTCTTAAGCCTCTTTATATGGTAGAGGAAGGAAATGATAAAAATCAAATTGATGTTGTTGAAGTTGTTTGTTGTTCTTTTATTAGAAGGTTGGAAAGCTCTCCATTTTGTTTTGTTATAAACATTTTTTCATTAGGTGAGGGTTGCAGTTTTTAATTAAATGATTACAATACCTACACAATGATAATGCACCTATTCCATCCTTCTCATGATTAAAAGAAAGTTCTAAGTATTGATAATGTTATAAATCCCTCTATGTTACACTTGAACTATATATTAAATATTAGGTGAACAAGGTGTTGTGAAAGGGAAAACAATAAAAAAATTCCTTTGATGGAAGGGGCAACTTAGTGAAGTTAATTGGATATGAGTTCACAAATCTTGGAAGGGATGTAAAGGAGTCAAATTCTCATCCTTAGGATATTCAGCTAATAATTATTTACTAAAGGAGTTAAATATACTATGTAGTAATTTTGTTGAATGATTAAATTTAAAATAAATAATCTTGTGCTCTTCAATTTTGTATAATATTGAGAAGGAATTCACTCACAATGCACCTTTAATAACCAAACTTAGGAATGATCAAGTCTAGTAAGTGTTTTTCTTCAGAGGACCTAATTATACTTTCTTAAGGTCCCCCGAATTAGGGATGACAACACATCCCCAAATTTGGGGATCTCTGTGGGGATGGGATGGGGGCAAAAATATCATCGAAAAAAGTTTGGGGATGGGGATAGGCATCATACCCCTGTCCTATGGGTCCTAGTCCCCGCAAATTATACATCATATATATATATATATATATATATACTAATTTTTGTATTTTTTAATTCTCTCATTATTTATAATTATAATAATTAAAATTTAAACATTCAATTTAATTTAAAAAATAATTCCACTTATTACATATTAGTCTTTCACTTCTTTAAAACTTGGAGGACATATTATGATTACTTTCAAAGTATTTTAGAATTACAATCGTATTGTAATGAAGAATAGAAAATGAATATTAGGAAAAGTAATTTTAATTATTTGTAAAGTAGGATTAAGGATACATATAGAAATTAGAATTATCTAAATGGTTCGATTTTAAAATTAATTATCTTTTTGTTAAATTTTTCTTCAGAATTGACTTACCTTATTAAGAGTTATTTTTTGCAACTTATAGAATTTGTTGTAAAACTTGTTATTTGAATATTTGTAGTTTTTTTAAACTTAATTAGAACTTGTTAGATAATATAAACAAGAAGCTTGAACTTTAAATCAAAGTTATATAGATATTTAATTATTTTTCAATTTTTATAAAAAACTTCAAGGTCCCTGTGTTGATTTATGAGGATCTGCAACCCCACAGGGAATGAAGATGAGGATGGGGGAAAATCTCTACCTAGAATGATGTGGCTAGCCTTCCAAATAATCTTAGATATGCTTGATGTGCATAATCAATACATAAAAGCTAAGTTTGACTTGAAACATATTGATACCTGATTAAGTTTAACACTAGTTGATATCAATGGCAAGTGATTAAGGTTAGGAAGTGGGATAAATAAGCTAGGTGGAAAACGGACCAAGGAATAATACTAGAATTGGGAATAGTTAGGCAAGGAGTCTTGAATCTAGTATAAAGTAAGCATGGAAGTCAAAATGTAAGGAGATGGTGAAATAACTCAAATCAAGAATTATAAGGCTAATATCAAAGTAGAAATTAAATTTTGTAAGTAAATTAACCAATTTTTGTGAATAGTAAAATTAGGCGATGAATTAACTAAATTAAAGTATTTTAAATTTAAAACCCTAATGGTGGGGAAAATTAAGTTAAATCAACATATGTGAACAGAATAGATGGTAATAAAATGTTTATTATGGTTTTCCCTAAGGGCTTAGGGAACACTTTAGATTAGAGATGGTTGCGAGATGAGTAGATAACATCCCCCCTAAATAAGATTATATTTCCACTTCTTAAACTTTATCTTTTATTTCATTAGAAATTTATTTTATATTTTTAAGTATTTTATTTTACTTTCATGAATATATTGATTTTCTAGTTTTGAAATTCCATCATGATTTTGTATAAACAAAAAGATTTCTCAAAGGTGTTTGAAATGTGTACAGAATCAACTAACTAACTTTAAGCATACTCAATCTAGTATTTGTATGGATATATTCAATGTTATCAAACTTGTGGGTTTACCGAGTCAATGTTACTTATCTATAACTTGTTTAATCTCGATGAACTTGATGAATTTACTTCAGTTAGACCATTCCCTTGAAAACTCAAAATTTTATGAAACTTTGATGCCTCCTAGTGTCAAAGCCACACCATCCAATGTACACATTAACGTCTCATCTATGTAGCCAACATAAACTATTAGTATATATATGTCAATATATGTATGGGGCTTTTAGTTTCAATTTAATGAAAACTGACAACTTGAAGACTCAAACCATCAATCATCAATATAGATGGTTATAGCCACCTTGTACTATTAGATTTTAAATGATAGTTATATATATATATTAATTATATTAGGAAATTTAATAATAAAAAATAAATTTTATAACCATTACCTTTTGTTAATATCTTTTTTTTTTTTTTCATATGACACCTCTCATTATTTAAAAGATAATTGTAGAAGTTTTTGTTAGCCAAGGTGTGTGGTAGTAATTACTCTGTGGTGAAGGCCCAGGTGTGGGGCCTAGTCACAGTTGAAAAGTGGCGCTTGTACTATATCCTTATTAAAGAAATAGAGTTACGTCCTGATTAACAACTATAGCTTTTAGCCTAGTGGTAAGTGCTTGATCTAACAGTTTTATACAAGACCGTGGATAATAAAGATAAAATGCATATAAATATTTGTCAAAATTAAATTAATAATGTTTTTAAACATTATGAGTTATTAGATATTCAACATAAGACTATAAAACCACTTTTATTTTTACTTTTTTGTTGTTGCAATTTTCAGTTTTTTAAAGGTGTTCCTCATTCATTTTGTTATATTAAGTATAATTAGTATTTGAATAAGTTTAATGTTGCATATTATATTTCAATTAATATGCTTTAATAGCTAAATATTACTATAGGTAAACTTTTATGAGTTTATGTTATAAGTTTACCTCCCTTTTTCAAATTTTCCTAAACTCACGAGTTTGACAACCTTGGATATATATATATATATATTATGGTTATAGGTGAAAGTAAATTATTCCATACACGGTTGTAACATTTTATATTCAGAAGTTCATAGCTAATAATAGTCCTATTAGCCCTTAGTGATAGCCATCACAACTAGAATAGAAGGAGATAGATTATATGAGTTAATAGTCTTATGATAGATTGGTTCTTTACACATGTGGGTTGTATGTCAATGACAAAATGATAATTACCCTCATGGGTTGTGTGCCCATGACATATTTATTTTCATTCCATGTAGAGATAGATTCAGGGGGCACGGGGGACAATTGCCTCCTTGGAATTTTTAAAATTTTTTACTTTTATATGTAATTTTACTTTATATTCTTTATTTAATTCATTAATTACTAAGATCTTTCCTCTTAGAAAAAAGGATGAAATCTTAGCTACGTAGTTCAACAATATTTTCTATAATTTACTTATAATTTCATCCTTGAATAATATTTATTTTTCCTAATTTAATAACAAAAATAAAAAACCTACTTTCCTAATTAATGACTAAAACAAATGAAGGCTTGTTCCCTAATTTAGTAATCAATTTGGTTGCTTCTTTGAGCAAATGAAATGATTAACTGAAAGACCTTGAGGCATCTCATATCATGGAATCGATAGACACATGTGAGATTGATACTGATAAGTCAAAAAATCAAGTTAGTACTTTTCAATATTAAGAGGTACTTGATAGGGTTCTCACTTAACTTCTCTTTATAGTTTGTTAAGGATATTCGATTCAACTTATGTTGGGAATCTAACTTAGAGGAGTGAAACTAATGGAGTCAATGATGTGATGACATCCTTTGAGTTTATATTCATATTGCGTTTTATGATTCAGATGTTGGGAATTACTGACGATTTGTGTCAAGCCTTGCCACGTAAATCTTAAGAAAAACTAAATGTAATACAATTAGTATCATCCTCAAAAATACTTATTCAAAAATTCAAAAAAAGTTGATGGGATCCTTTACTTGAGAAAGTGATTAGGTGTCTAAAATAAGCTAAGTTCATGTAGAAGCAACATCCTACTCATTCTATATTACTATTTGCGACACATGCACTTGTATGTATTGAAATAAGTGAACATAAGTAATTATAATTCTTTTTTTAGAAATGATTACAATTATTATAATTGATGATGAAATGTATCCATGGGAATGAAGCATACATTTACGTAATTAGTTAATTTATACCGAGAATAGTTTCTCCTGGGTTGTATAAATACCAATGTAGTTTGAATTTGACTATGTAAAACAATAAGATTTTTAGACATTTGTTATAAGCATTGGAAGCTAGATATCAAAAGGCTTAATTTGAAATCTAATTTTGTAAATTTTGGGTAGTAACACCCCTTGAGTTGTCAGTCAAAAGTTACCCTATAGATTTATCTATTAACTGCAATGGGGAATTATTTTTATTTGGACTTCTTTGTATAATACATCCACGAACATTAGTTGAGGTTTTCATGAGCTCCAATATTTAGGGTTCTTATGTTTTGGCTCATCCACATAAAAACAAACCAAAATTAGAAATGTCCATAAACATTAAGTTAACATCCCAATACAAAATAATAAACATAAATTAGTAAACTAGAAAATTTTAAGTTCCATTAAGCAATGAGAAAAAAGAAAATAAAATTTAGATTCATTATTTAGGTTTTTTTTTTCTTATATACTAAGTGTAAGAAAAATAATGAATTATTTGGGACTTTAAGGACAAATGTGCAAAAGGAAAATGGTTTTGGAGAACACAGGAATCTTCCATTTTGAATACTAATCCAAGTGGGGTAAATTGGGAGTTGTAGAAGTTATAATTCTTTTGAAAGATACAATTTTAGAATTTAGGGTAAAAATCAACCAAATAAAATACAATGAAAGAAGCTACGAGTGCTGAATATAAAGAGAGCAAAGGAAGAGAGAATGCAATAAAGAATTCATCCTAGTTAACTTATTTACAATCCTACATCGAGTTCCTAAGTAATTTGTTAGGATTAACCCCTAAACTCTATCTCGGGCTTTCAACATTACACATGCAATGTTAGGGAAAAACTCCCTTATAAAAAGCCTTTGTTCACTACTTAAAGAACACCATTCCTTGAGTACTTAATATAAATAATGCATACTCTATGAATAATGAGTCTAACAAGGGATTTTAAATAAAATAAATAACACTCAGCAATCTTCCTTGATGTTTCTGAGTCCTTAAGTTGGGTATTTATAGCACAAAACCCAAGAGATTTGCTAGAAATAAGAGTGAAGTCAACTTGTACAAAAACAACAATTAAAAAGAAACAACAACTTTTCATAAGCTATCCCAATTGATTAGTCTTCCAATTTGCTAGGCTAGAACAACCAACACCCAAGAGGGAGGTGAATTGGGTGTCTACAAAATTTCAATTCTTTTCAAAATTGCTTTATCAATTCCTTGTCATGCATTATACTTAGAAGAGTATGATGTAAAGTAATAATTAAATCAATCAATGGAGGCTCAATATAGATGCTTGGGTTATGTATTAAACTTCAAGTCTAATATTAGAAAGCAAAGCATAAATATAATAATTCAAAATATAAAGAGTGTAAGGATAAAGAAAGAAAACTTAAAGAACTATCCTAGTTCAACTTCAACCTAAGCCTACATCTAGTCCCCAAGTAACCTCTTGGGATTTTCTACTATCTCAATGTTCAATTATAATAACTTGGGAGAACCTTTTCCTTAATTACAAATTCCAAGAACCTCTTCCTAATCCCAAGCACTCAATGCTTGATTCCTTCAAAGAACCTCTTTGGACACAACCAAGGAGAACCTCCCTCTTAACCTAAGTTCTCTCTTAGTTTGACTCCCTCAAGGAACCTCCTTGAGATTCTTTCACACAAGAAAGGAAGGAATACAAATAAACAAACTTTCTCAAAGAAGTAGATATACAAGATAAAACTCTAAGAACTCACATGATAGGGAATTTGTAGATTTTAGCTCAATGATCTTTGTTTCTCTCTTAATGATGATATAACAAGTTAAAGATCACATTCTAGCACTTGGTTCTACTAAAAAATATGTTTGGAAGGACATATTTGTAGATCAAGATGAGATATAGTCATTTCACACGTAAAATAGCCATTATTTACTTTAGAAAACACTTTCTATGAGCGATTAGTTGACTGCTGGGGCTCACCAGTTGACTGTCGATCAAACTATAACCATTATTTCAAATCTAAGACTGACTAGATGACTGTCAGGGGTTGACCAGTCGACTGGTCACTCTCTATACTATACTAGTCAACTTGCCACAGGTGACTAGTCAACTGGTCACTCATAGTGACGTAGTACCCAATTCAAATGCTCATAACTTTCTCATTTTATGCCTATTTTAAATGAATGACCTATTGTTGGAAAGCTATTTAAGTATAGTTTCCAATGCAAAAGTTTCATATCAAAAGCCAATATATATTTAGCGATATCATAAAAATAGTGACCAAAGGTCATAATGCAATTTTATACAGAATCAATATTTCACCACTCAGTTTTATAAGGTCATATTAAGTGAATAACTTATCATTGAAAATCTCTTTGAGTCTATTTGCTAACAAAATAAGTTTTATAGCACTATCCCATATGGTTTGTGAGATATAGGTAAAATAGTGAACAAAGCTAAAAATCAATTTTAAGCAAAAGCTATATCTCACTATCTTTTAAGTCCAAATTTAAATTTTGAGAACCAAACTATCTTGAGCCAATAAATGCAAATCTAAATCATCAAATTTCATAAAATAACACTTAGCCTATGATAATTATACCTATTTAATCTATTTGTTATCTTGATGCATCCAAGCTTCAAATCCTTAACTTCTTCATTGCTTAAAGCATATTTTCTTCTTGCTATCTTTGTCTGAAATATGATATTGATATTTTACTCTTTTCACTTAATGCCAACTCTTTCTTCTTTGGACCATCCTACATATAATAGATATTGAACTTTCAAACCAAATAGTTAGTCCAAATGGTTAATCATTTAAGCACATATTAATATTATATTTGTAACTCATATTTTTTATATATTTGTCATCATCAAAACAATCTCAACACAATTGACTAGCTACTCACTGAGAGTTTCTTATTGACAGAGGCCAAGGTTGACAATTAGTTGGGCTTATTCTAGGGTGGCTAATCGACTACTTGCTTAGGGTCAGTCGACTAGGAACTAACATAGAGTTCCTAATTGACTAAGGTGAAATAAATTTTCTTGTGAAGTGCCAATATTTTTATGATAATATAAGTTATTTTTATTAACAACTAACAAATATTTATTAATAATTTGCTAGCTATGTAAAAATGCTTATATAAACTATTGTTAGTAATGTACATATTCATGTAATAGGCTTTCAACTATACAAAATCATGTAAATATAAAAGTAAACCTTTTTACATGAAATAGATTTAGGATAATGTATGATGATATAAATAACAATACTTGAAGTAAAATATGAAAATAAAACAAAACATCAATGAAAGTAACTTGAGGATATTATGTGCATAGGGAAAGAAAAGAGAAACTTTAAGATTTACCCTAGTTTAACCCAATACCAAGCCTATATCCAGTTTCTAAGCTTCCACTTGAGATTTCTTCACAAATGAATGGGCACTTATGAGCCATTACAACATCTAACTAAAATTAGAGTTGTTTCACACTCTAAAACTAAAGAATACTTCTTTTCCTGTAGGAAAATAACTTAGTAAGATTTCTCACTCTTGTTTTCTCTCAAGAAATACACTACCCTTGTCTTACAATGATTGAAGGAGAATAATAATGTTAAAAGAAACTCTTTCAATGAGTAGATATACAAGATCAAACTCTAAAAATGCAAAAGTAAGTTTGGATCAATGATGTTTATTTCTCCCTTAAATATGTTTGAAAAAGTTTAAATCACATTATAACACTTGGTTTTACTCAAAAACATGTTTGGAAGGTCATATGTGTGTGTATGTGTGTGTGTGTGTGTGTGTGTGTATATATATATATATATATATATATATGGATTTACAAAAAATAGCCATTGAATACATAAAAGTGGCATTATTTACTTTAAAAAACTATCTCTGATGGTGCTAGTCAGCTGCCTTAGGTCCCCCACTCACATTTTGGTGAAAAGATGATCGTCAGTTTGAATTTGTGGCCCACCAATTGACTTATAGTGAGGGGCAATTAAACAGTAAGTTCTAGTGACACATATTCAAATTTAAATGGTCATGACCTTTTCATTTTGACTTTGTTTTGAGAAAATGCCTGTCATTGGAAATATATTTTTGCCCAATTTTCAATGGAACAAGTTTCGTATCAAAATTACAATAATTTTTAGAGATATGATCAAAATAATGACTAAATGCCATGAATGACCTGTCATTGGAAATATATTTTAGTCTAAGTAAAGGCTATATCTCCTCATCTTGTATGTCTAGGCTCTGATTTTATGAACCAAAATATCTTGAGTCAATAAATACTTATATAAAGTATTGAATTTCACAAAATAAATTTTAGCCTATGATTAATATATACCTATTTTAATCAATTGACTATCTTGATGCAACCAATCCTCTAAATCTTCATATCATTAAATTATTCAACACATAGAGCAACTTTCTTGCTTGCTATTTTTGTGACATGCATGATATTGATATTTCATTCTCTTCGCCTTAATGTTCACTTTTCCTTTTTTGGATCATCCCACATAAATGAGTTTGACTTGAAAACTAAATAGTTAGTCCAATTCATATTTAACAATATGCATACTTTAATAGCAGTTTTCACAATATAAACATTTTATTATGTGTATGATATTCATGTAATTATATATCCAATTTAGATTATGTATAACATCGAAGCCTATTAGATATGATATAAGTAAACAAATCTCGTATATATGGGAAAAGAATTTTTCAAGTATAACTTGTTACAAGTTTATAACTAAACAACTAAGCATATATTGATATTATATTTGTAACTCATTTGTACATATTTTTCATAATCAAAACTTATAACATAAAACCTCAGGGCCAGTAGTAAAAGGTGTAATTGGTCAATTAAGATAACATATTACATATTTTAAGGAGAATTATCTAGTTGTATCAAACCTACAACTTTTGCTCAAAGGGGTATGAAGAAACTTCTTTTGAATACAAAAGCAAAACAAAATAATTGATTTAAAAGAAAAAGAAAAGAAGAGTTTGAAGTAAGGTTGATAAGTGGTGAGGTCATTGAAAGGCTTTGTTGATGAGTAAATAAGGCAAGCCACCCAAGAAAATATCAAATCATGTTATGAATGGGAAGACAAATAACGATTTAGACATTAAACTAGTGGGGGCATAATGTGTATGAAGAGGTTATTCATCAAATTCATAGTCCTTTAAGGGCTAAATCATCATAAGATATTGCATTTAATTTAACATTTGTAAACATTGATCTTATAAGTAGTAAAAGTATAAAGCAACCTAAATATCTAATGGTATAATATAAACACTGATGAAGAAGTTAAGAGTAAAGTCCAAGTTTATAATTTATAAGACCTTCCTTAAAGCCTATCTATTTTTCCTTAGTTGCATAACCACTATAATTGTTGAGATAAGTATAACAGGCATTAAGTCCTACACCTTATAAGATATCATATGTGTATTTGAAAGTTGAATACCATGGTTAGATTGTTTTGATGATGACAAACATATGAAAAATATGAGTTACAAATATAATATTAATATGTGTTTAATTGAATAACCATTTGGACTAACTATTTAGTTTGCAAGTTGAATATCTATTATGTTTAGGATGGTCTAAATAAAAAAGAATGGGCATTGAAGTGAAAGGGTGATGAAATATTAATACCTTGCTCTGCCCAAAGTGATAGCTAGCAAGGAAGGTGCTCTAAGCTTTGAAAAAGTTAAAGAATAAAGGAGTTGGAAGCTTGGATGCATCAAGAGAGTTAATGGATTGAATAGGTATAATTATCATAGGCTAAATGTTATTATGAGAAATTCAATGATTTAGATTTGCATTTATTAGCTCAAGATATTTTGGTTCTCAAAATATAAGTTAAAACTTAAAAGATAGTAAGATATTGATTTTGCTTAAAATCATTTTTGACCTTTGGTCACTATTTTACCTATATCTCACAAAACATATAGGATATTGCTTATTTTGTTAGAAAATAAACTCTAAGAGCTTTTCAATGATAGGTCATTCACTTAAAATGAAGTTCAAATGAAAAAGTTATGACCTTATAAAGTTGAGTGATGAGATATGGATTCCACATAAAATTGTATTTTGACCATTGGTCACTATTTTAATCATATCTCCAAAAATATATTGAGTTTTGATATGAAAATTGTTGTATTGGAAAATAGACTTATAGGACTTTCCAAAAATAGGTCATGCACTTAAAATGGACTTAAAATTTGATAGTTAAGACCAGTTGAAGTTAGGAATGTGTCATTATAAGTGACCAATTGACTGATCACCCATGGCAAGTCGACTGGTACAGTCTAGAAAGTGAGCAGACGATTGATTAGCCCTAAACAGCTGATTGCTTAGTCCCAGATTTGAAATAACGGTCATATTTTGATAGGTAATCAACTTGTCACTCCCACAATGTGTTTTTTAAAGTGCATAACGACTCTTTGAGTGTGTAACAACTATATCATCTTGATCTATAAATATGACATTCCAAGCATATTTTGGAGTAGAACCAAATGCTATAATGTGATCTTTAATTTGTTATGTCATCTTTGAGAGAGAGAGAAAGTTCATTGAGCCACACTTGCAAATTCTCTATCATTTGAGTTCTTAAAGTTTCATTTGTATATCTATTTCTTTGAGAGAGGTTATTTTTTTGTATTCATTTCTTCTTTGAGAGAGAGAAGTTCAAAAAGGTTTCTTGAGGGAGTCCAGCAAAGGTGTGCTTGGGTTGAGGAGGAGGTTCCTTTTTTAAGTGCAAGGAAAAGGTTCTTCTTGGGATTTGAGATTAAGGAAGAGATTCTCTCTTATTGTTGTTGTAATTGACTATTAAGATAATGAAAAATCCCAAGAGGTTACTTGGGGATTGGATGTAGGCTTCGATTGGAGCTGAATTGGGATAAATCATGGAGTTTGCTTTCTATAGCCTTATACTTTTTATATTCTGAATTATCATAATTAAGATATGTATTATATATATATATATATATATATACACACACACACACACCCCAAGCATCTTCATTAAGCCTTCATTAATTCACATAATTGTTGCTTTACATGATACTCTTACAAGTATAATTCATAACAAAGATTTTATGTAAAGTAAAATCTGGAAAAGAATAGAAATTTTGTAAACACCTAATTCACTCCTTTCTTGGGTGTTGGTTGCCTAGTATGCCAAACCATAAAAGAGTGGATATAGGGGTTCAAAGGTGCACGAAAGGAGAAAGGTTAACAATATTTTGTGATGGTTGGAAAAGTAACATTATTCACATGTATATAATGAAATTTCTTGTTTATTGCAACAAAGGCATTATTTTCTTTAAACTAGTTGATGTTTTACTTGTTGCTAGTTTAAATACTTATCACCACTTTCAATTATTTGATAATGTTATTAAAGAAGTAAGTGAGGGATGTCTAGTTCAAGCGATTACAAGTATTGAGGGATCTTTAAAGGCAGTTGGCAAAAAAATTAATGTATAATGACCATATTGGTCACATTTTGTAGCAGTTGTCTAGATCTATGTTTAAAGGACATTGAAAAGGTATAATGTACAAGAACCATTAAACGGCTATGAATTTGA
This sequence comes from Delonix regia, assembly GCA_037074485.1. Classification (NCBI taxonomy): domain Eukaryota; kingdom Viridiplantae; phylum Streptophyta; class Magnoliopsida; order Fabales; family Fabaceae; genus Delonix; species Delonix regia. The sequence continues at coordinate 15,394,478 of CM073459.1, forward strand.
TAAAAGAATATATTAGAGGTAGAGAAATTATTCATCTAGTCATCACTATATTTGCTACATAATTCTTTCACCTACAATCTCTTATGATGCAAAGGCAAACTTCAAAAGGCATGTTCACCTCTAAAACATTCAAAAAGTCTAAATTTAGGTAGGAAAAATTTGATCACCACATTACTTGAGGGAAAAAAAAATTAGAATATAAATTGTGAAGCAAAGCTAATGAAATGCTAGATGTATTCGAGTCAATTGTCAAAGTTTTAAAACTAGTCAATAGTGATAGGAACCAATAATAGATTTTATCTATGATGTTGTTAATAGAGAAAAGCAATCTATATAGTAACATTATTGTTTACCACTTAGAATTTATTGATATGGTAGACAAAAGATGGAAATTTCTACATATAGATTTCGAATTTATTGATATGGTAGGCAAAAGATGGAAATTTCTACATAGAGATTTTCATTTTTAGGTAATTCTATATGTATGTTTTATGTAGTCATGAAATTTTACATGTTTATGAATTAACTAACTAATGTCTTTTTTCCTTAAGGTAAGCTATTCTTTTAACTCTTAATTTCAATGTGGAGTTAAAATGGGCAATCAGTTTGTGATGAAACATTCAAGTGATATCTAAATTGCAAAGAGAGATGGATGATCAAATTAGATCTCTAAGATATATTAGTATATATGATTTAAAATCACTAGTTATAATACATATTTGTGATGGAATATTTTATATTTACATTGTATTTAATATGATATTACACTATTAATAGTTTTTAGAGCCATGAGAAAAACATTTCGTGCACTACAATTTTAGAGAGTGTGGTCTCAAATGGTTGTAGTAGTGTTTGCACTCAAACTTTGATAGAAAAACTTGTTATTTCTTTTCACTAACGAAAAAAGTCATATGAAAGAATCTTAACTTAGGCAAAGGATATCAATGGAATTGCTCCAAGATCATGATTACACCATTCTTTATCATCTTAACGAAGTTGAGTAGAAAATCTATAGTTAGGCAAGCCCACAAATAGGTAGCAAAGATACTATTATTAGAATAGTTTAATGAGTTAGAAAGTAAATTAAAATTCATGAGTCACAATTATTTTTGGCTCAAGTGTATGTTAGTTCTTACACAACTGAGCAAGTGAAAGTAGTTTAAGGATTTAAGTTAAAGTTATCTATGTTGATGGAAGATGTTAGAGAATGAAAAACAAAAGAGTTAACTATTGATTTAAAATGAGTACTGATATATAATAAGCAATTATGCATGCTTCAAATGAAAAAGTTAAGGAAGACAATTATGGTAGAAGGCTATTGTTTGTTGTGAACCATACATCGAGGAACAATTGAAATGTACTAAGATTTATGGTAACTGTATCGATGGGATGGCATTAAAAGGGACATAGCTAATTTTGTCTCTCATTTAATGTACTAGCAAGTAAAGGCGAAGTATTAAAGGTTAGCAGGTTTACTTCAGATGTTAGATATACTTGAATGTAAACAAGAAAGGATTACAATAAATTTTAACATTGGGTTTCCTCGAACACTAAAGGGGCATGATTCTATATAGATGATTGTGGACAAGTTAAACAAGTTAGCACACTTCCTCTAAGTGAAGATGACAAACAATGTAACCAAGTATGCTTAGTTTTATGTTAGTGAAATCAAATAATTCCATGATGTATTAGTATCTATAATATCTTATTGAGGACCCCAATTCACCTCCCAATTATAGGGAGCATTTTAAGAGGCCTTGATAGTAAATTGGATCTTAATATAACTTTTCACCCTTAGGCAGATGGCCAATCAGAATGAATTATCAAAGCATTATAGAACATGTTAAAATGTTATGCTCTATACTTTAGAGTCAATTTAGATAACATTTTCCCATAGGAAATTTCACTTAAAACAATAGTTATCATATCATTATTCAGACAATACCTTTTGAGGCATTGTATAGTTGACATTGTAGGTCCTCTCATAGGTAGTTTGAAATGGAAGAAGCTAAGATGTTAATGTCTGACTTTGTTCAAGATGTAATTGAGAAGGCCAAGATGATTAAGGAAAGACTACTTGCTATACCAAGTAGACAATAGGTGCATGTGGACCACTAACACTAAAATGTAGAGTTCATAATGGGTGACCATTATTTATCTGAGTGTCTCCCATGAAAAGTGCCATGAGGTTTTGGAAAGAAGGAGAAATTGAGTCAAGCTGCACAATCCTTTTAAAATCCTAGAAATGATTGGTGTAGTAGTATATCACCTAACCTTACAATTAAAATTGGTAAACACCCACCCAATGTTTAATGTATTGACGCTTAGAAAGTATGATTGATTCCTCATATAAGATTGAACCTCAAGAAGTACAAATTGATGCCGATTTGAGTTACAAAGAGATATTAATGGCTATGTTGGATAAGCAAATGAAAAAATTTCATTCAAAAGATTTCATGTTAATGAAAGTGTTATGGCAAAATCACTTTTAAGTGGAGGCAACATGGGAAATTGCAAGTAATATGCACACTAAGTATCCCCACTTGTTCAAGGTACATAGGTGTATTTAAATTTAAGGACTATATATCTTTTAAGAGAGAACAATGTAACACTTACAAATTTTTTTTTACCAAAGGTAAATTCCTTTATTACCATAGGAAGCTTAATTAGGTAAATGAAAAAGGTATCATAAGGGAATAACAACTCAAATGAAATTAAAATTTAATTAATAAATACGAAAAATAGAATTTAAACTAAGAATAAAATAAAAATATATGAATGAGGGATTATACTTAAAGATGAGCTTGGTCTATGTGGCTATAACTTTTAATATATTACCTCCCATTTTGTATTTTCTAGTCATGATTGAGATTACCAATCTTTTTATATTTTTTCCCATTTTCTATTTCATCCATATAAATTAACAAAAAGACCCAAAAATGTGACAAACTCTTACACAGATTTCCCCAAATGCCTCTTATACCAGTTGTTAATCTAGAAGAAATTCAAGAAGATAGTTGAAATGGATTTCTCAATTTTAAACCTATTCTTCATAAATGCTTTTTTGTACAAGAACCTTAAGTTCCTTCATTAAAGTCATTTTTGCTTGCTACTAACACAAAAGATAATTACAGTAGTAAATAAAGAGAGTAAGAAGTGAGAAATTCATACGGCAAGATTATGACAAGATTTATATGATTTGGACCAAAAGGTATCCTAGATCCATGCCTAAGCACACAAGCAAGGGAGTTTTATTAATTGGGAAATCACAAATTACATGGTAACCTTAGTTAAAGGCTCAACATCTCAGCTTTTACAACCTAGTCATAAGACAACTTAACATTGGCTTTTATAACTTTAACCAATGATTTTCAACAAGCTCTATAAAAGCTCATGAAATAACCCAATCAAAGGTTTAGCTACTTAACTTTTACCACTTAATCCTAAGTCAACTTGATGGATTCAACACTTTGGCATTTACTACCTTACTAATTTTTCTTAAGGTACCCAGAAACTCAAATCCCTAGGTTTTCACAAGCTCCCTAAAATCTCATGAGGCAACCAACTTCCAAGGCTCAACTACTTAACTTCTATTATTCCATGGCAACTCTACAAGCTTAACCATTTGGCTTTTGCAACCACACTAGGTTTTCTTAAGGTACCTAGAAACTCAAGCTCTAGGTTTCTCTCAAGTTAATGTAGAAACCAAAACCCTAGGGATTTTTCAAGATACCTAGAAAATCAAGATTCAATAGGTGAGATGACTTCTTCCTCACAAAGCTCACTAAGAGCAATTATATAATTAAGTGTGGCAAATTATGGAGAACAATACTTCACGAGGTAGGCTTCAAATTTTTGAGTTTTTTTTCAAGTGTTATTCTATTTATAGTACTATTTTAGATGTAACTATTGCAATTCAAGCAAATAGAAATATGAAACTAAAGCTCAAATCATCCTCTTTAATACAACAATAGTTAAAATAGGCTTTTGATCATATATGGAATTTGCTCTAAAGTTGACATGTACTTATACGAGGTAGCCTTTGAGTTCATCATCTCTTTCAAAGAAATTTTCATTTACTTCTTAACAATTTGAATCCTTCCTATAATATAACACTTTCCTTTTTCACCTTTAAAACATTAGCACACAGTATCAGAATAATTAATTAAGATTCTACTAAATACTTTGGATTAACATGTTAATAAACATTTGTTGCAATTCAAAATGTATTTGAAAATTTTTCAAATTAGAATACATTATAAATACTTAATCTTTACAAAACAGGATCATACATTAACATAAAATCTTTCTACACCAGGTTCCTTGAGAACTTTTCTCATATATCTTTGGACTTATTAATTGCTAAATTCAAAAATATAGTTTTAGCCCATAAAACATTAAGCTAAAAAAATTATTTAGGCCCTAATAAAATACTTTTCAGTATAAAATAATGTTACCCCAAATAAATTATAAATTATAAATTACTAAAAAATTTCCTTTTCCAAAAATTATGTAAATTTGAAAGTTTTTATATAGTCAAAATATTAATAAGCCTTTAATTTGCTAGGTAATTGACTAACAATTTGGATCCCCTCATATTTTTTCCCTCATGTTACTATCATATTGGAGAGTGATAGACACAAAGTTGATGGTATTCACTCCCATTTGAATATGTGGGACCCACTTAAATACTGGGCATCACTCATTATGTGTCCATCTCTCTCTAACATGACAGCAACATGAAAGAAATGGACATAAAGGGATCCAAATTCAATTGACCAATGAAGTGTTCTTGAATAGCCATTTAATGCTCTCAATCAAAGAAATTGTATGTATCTATAATGCCATAATGTTCATGGGATGCAAGAAATAAGTTACTTTTTAATGTGCTAACTTAAGAAAAAAATAAATTGTTTAGTAATATAATTTGTGGAACATGTTTTATGTACTAGTATTTTGCTATGTACTTTTTATTTAAATAGACATGTATTTATTGGGAGCGGTTTCTACTAAATACAATTGACTTAACTGTGGGTTTAACTAAACCAAGTCAATTTAGATAGTTCTCAAGAAATTGCTACTAAATCCTCACACCATGCGGCATTTTCCCAATTTGTTTCAAAGTGTTGTTAAATCGTTTTGTGATGGTGGATATAGTGATTGATTTTTTAACTGCCATCAATTACTTTGGTATCAATTTTTTTGTGCAATTATAAAATCAGTTTCATCGGTGCAATCAATATGTAACACACTAAGAAGAAGACACGTCGCAATTACTATGTCAAAATATGATGATTATATACTAACATAAAATAAATTATTATATATTTTGACCCCAATATTGTTAAATTTTATTTATGAACCAAATTTTTTTAAAAAAATTTCAATTTACCCCATCTATTCTTTATTTTTTAATAACTCCATAAAATTAAACATTAGTTCAAAAATAAGAAAAAAAAAAACTAGGAGTTATGGAGCTATTGTAAAAATAGAAAAAGTATGGGGGTGAGTAACAAAGTTGTAATGAAAAGTAAAAAATAAAGGGAGCAAATTGAAAAATAAAAAAAGAATTTTGGGTTCATAAATAAAATCTAAAAATAATGAGGTCAAAATACAAATGCAATTAGTTTAAATTGTTATACAGTCAGCATAATATGACTTGTTATTGCCATGTATCTTTCTCTTAATGTGACATATAATGATTACACTAGTCTAACCAATTTTATAGTTTCACCAAAGAATTTATCTTTATTTTTTAGTAACCTAACAAAACATTAGTTCATAAATTTAAAAAAATTAGGAGTTGTGGATTTATTTAAAAAATGAAGTGTAGGGATGAATTACTAAGTTATAAACTAATATTTATGTGTAGGTTATTGAAAAATAAAAAAATAAAAGAAGTAAATTAAAAAATTTTAAAAATTAGTTCATATATAAAATTAAAAAATAATGGAAATATTACCGTTTTCAGTATTGAATTTATCATTTTCTTTAGCATGGTAAAAACTAAAGGCTATCACCTTTTTTCTCTTTAATTGGGACCAGCATTAGTCTTCCAACATTTATATGTGTGTCTATATATATATATATATATATATATATATTGTTGGAGAATGACATGTGGCCACTATTAACTGGTTTTGGATCAGAATTTGTACAAAGATGCTTAGTGATACATCTCAATTGAAGATAGTGACTTTTCAAGGTGAAAGCTAGCATCCATATACTTCCTCTTGAATTGAGTATAATATTTTCACTATAACAATTTGAAATTGTCCACTTGTTTCTTTTACCTTTTTTTTTTTTTTTTGGTGTTTGGAAGAGTTTCATACTTATCATGAAAAAGTTGCGGATCCGACAAATTTATTTTTCATTCCCTTGCTTGTGACAAATGGCATTTTACTTATATGGCCCAAAAAAATGAAATATTACTTATTATAATTTTTTCTCTCTCATAGTGATGCACAAAACTTGGATTGGATTTGTTCTCGTGCGTTAATAGATTCCATTTTCTAATGTTGGGAAAGCTTCCGAGGGAAAGAGTGTTGAGGGTCTGAAGTTTTTCAGCATCCACAGTTGCTTCTTAAGATCTCTAGTCTAAAATTGGATTATAAAGCTGTCAATTTGTGCTTCACAAAAGCATGCTCAATACCCTAGAAATGATTCTGTCATAAAAAAATTTAAGTGTTATTTTTTGTACATTCACAATTTTAAGTGTACTTAATTATAAAGTAAGAGATATGATTATAATAATATCAATAAAATAATAAGAATATTATAATTATATCATTGCATTATAACTGGATATATTAGTGCACTTAAAATTGTAAGTATACTAAAAATTTTATCAAAAATTTAATAAATAACCCTAGGAATCAAAAACATATCCACCAGCACTTCTTCACATTAATTTGTCCATTGCATGGCTCTACAAGTCATCACGAAATGGATATTAAGGCTTTTACTATGTATCTACATTTTGTTTTCCCTTCGTTTTTCGCTTTCTTCTTTAATCTTTCTTCTGTTTAGGACTTTGTTGGTATAATTTGTAAATTTACTTGTGTATTACTATTAACATTAATTATTGTTGAATTAATAATTCGGCAACCAATCATTGGTCTAAAGTAATAATAAATTGGATCTATATTAATTGTAGATAATAAATGATAGGTTAAATTATTCACTAATTTATTAAGTAAAAGTTTCAACCTACTATTCAAACCATTTTAAAAATTATTCAATCAAATTAAAGGTTGAGGGTTGAATAAGAGATTTTAAATATATTGGCAATTATTGAATTAATTATTAATTTTAAAGAGTTTAAGAAAATGGAGAATTATTGTTGAAAAGAAAATAAATTAATTATTTTATGTATTTCAGTAAGTAACTGTAGTCTAACTTTCTCATTTTCTTTCCTTTTTCTTATCTTTTTCTTGTGTACAAAGTTTGTGTGTTGCAAGTCACACATGTATAAGCATATCGAAATAGTTTGACCAAAAAAAGCATATAGAAATAATTTTTTATTTATAAAAATTTGGCGATTTATTCATCATACTTCAATAGATCAAATCTATATTATAAGATTCCTCTATCCACTAGAACAATCTTGTCTGTTCTTAGATGCCTTGGAGTATGAACCTTATTCTGGTAATGTTTGGCTAGATCATATGGGATTTTGTCCCTACTGTTACAGTTAAAATTTTTTAAAAAAAAATGCAACACTTTGATTCAATATTTTCAACGGCATAGGCTTTATTTTATTAATTAAATTTACTGTAGCGTTATGGTCAAAATCTCGCTTCATATCAATGCCAATGCTCAAAATTTGCTTTGCATTAGTCTAAACTTTTACTTAAATTTTTAGTCTCAAATTTATTTGGATTCAATATAATTTTCAAAATTATAAAAATAATTTATATAGCTCCCGAAAGTTTATGAAAAATGGTTCAACAACGTTCTTTTTTCGTAATACTCTTTACTAATAATAAGATTGTGAATAATAAGACCAACAAGTAGTAGCTAGAGTATAAGATCGTGAATAATTAGGTTGGTTCATATGCAATTTTGTAATACTCTATCAATAAATCTGAACCATAGAATTTTTATTCAATGGACTATTATAATTAAACATGAGATCATATTTTCACCTGAGAAAATCTTAATTGAACATATATATTTGCATAGCTACTTCTCACTCACCTTAACAATAAAAATTGAAATTTCAACACTTCGAATATTTCAATCTAAAAATTTTAATTATGAAATTAAAATTTATAAATCATTTCAATATAATTTCATAATTAAAATTTATAAATCATTTCAATATAATCTATGTAAATCTGCCTAAACGTTTGTTTCAAATAAGGAGTCTCCTTTTCAATCTAGTCCAATAGATATGTTCTCCACCTTGGATGGCAGGATTATTTTAGAACTTCAAGTCGAGATTGTAAGCGTAGCATTCAATTAATGAATTGCAAAAGTATTTAGGAAAATGTTACTTCTAATCCTTATAGTCTCACTTAATTTTTATTCAATTCTTTTAGTTTAAACATTTGTAAATAAATCTTTAGAGTTTAAACAATTTTAAATTTAGTCCCTGACCATTATATTTTTACCAATAATTTACCATATATGTGAATAAATTTTACTTTATTATCTATTTTAATATCTTTTATTAGCATAAATAATACATATTCAAAATATTAAGATAATATGAATGCAGTTAGTTACATAAACAAAAATAACAGAATATAAATAGAACTTTAACAGTAAGGGCTAAATTGAAATTTTTGTAAACTGTAAAAGCCCAATTACAAATTTTTAAACTATAGGAACCAAGTTAAAAATTAAATTAAATTATAGGGTCTGAAAGTAGAATTTTCCAAAAATTTTTTAGATAAGCACCGTGTACATCTTTATCGACATGTCTTTTCTTACGTATTTTTCATGCATATTAATTGGACATTTGTTAGACATAACTTTAAAGAGATCAAACACATAAAGGTGTCAATTTCTTGTAGGTCTTTAAATGGATCAGGTTTAAGCTTTTAATTCTACCAAAATATGCATTGGACGAATTTCAAATCCTCACTTTGTTATTGTCCTCAAATTGTAGAAAACTTTAGAAGTCACTTTCGATGTTGCACCAAAACATAACTTGGTCAAGGTTTGTTCACATTAAGATTATATATATTTAGGGGTTAATTTCGATTAACTAATATAACTTGGCCATTTATCACAAAAAAAAAAAGTTTATTAATTATATTTCATTAAGTTTAACCGAAAATTAAATTCCTTTTTCCAACTTTTTTAAGGTTTTATTTTTCACTTCGGTCTATTATATCTAAAATTTACTTTCAATGTATTCTTTGAAAAAAAAAATTCAGAATTAATTGATGTGGATTGATACTATCTCTGCTTACCCACTGAAATTTAGATGGATTTTATTTAATATATAATTTATAAGAAGCTCTCTAAGAACTACAGTTGAAGAAGCAAGGCATATATATGAACAAAGGAAGAATTTTCCGCTGCTAACGTCATTCTTACTTAAGGATTGTGTATATGTACTTTGCAAGAGGTGCATCTCTTGCCCACCACAAAAACCTGGACAAATCTTTCCACGTATACGAGAGTTTTGAGATGGGATTCCCTACATTTGAGAGTACTAATTGCACTTTAATATTAACTGTTAGATAATATAATTTGTGTAGATCGTTGAATTAAAATTTATAATTGTATGCAGTCATTTTATTATAATTTAAATCGTTAGATCTATGCAGTTCTTTTGATATTAACTGTAGAATTTGTACATATTTTTTCATGTGGGACAAATCTTAATTCAAAAACTTTAGGCCTTTGGTAGCTGTCAGAATGAGGGATAAATCTTATGAGCCGTGGTCCAGCATTATGGACCAATTCCAAGTACCAATTTAGATACATACCAGCCCTAAACTTGGGACATTTGATCATGAAGATGACCAAAGAAAGACCATAGCGTAACTGTTAGCATCCCTAAACAGTGACATCTTTTAGGTATACCTTTGGGTCTCAAAGTGGCCAAATTGGGACGAGAAAGCAAGCACACAAACAAACGAAAGAAAAAGAGGTCTTCCTTTATCACTAATTTTCATCACAACCCAAAAATTAAAATTCGATATAGCCTCATGCACAGACCTGCCAGTCATTGTTTACCTTTTAGTCACTTCATCTTGCTGAAAGCAGATTCTCAAGAGAGAGAGAAAAAGAAGGCAATGTCCAAGGCATCTTATGCATTTGGAAGCCCATGAAAAATTCACTGTTTTAGTCTTGTTTTCCAATTGAGATTCCCTACAGTAATGAGATTTTTCCAATTCTTGCTGTACATATTTTAGATTATTAAATGAAAATTTAATAATAAATATAACAGTATATAATTGTTAATAAAATTTAAAATTATTAAATTTTTATCAAGTAAATTCTTCAAATCTGCAATAACAATGACTAAAGCAGGAAATTTGTGTACCTTGTTTTTACATGTTTTATAGAAAATTTATTTTTCCTTGGAAAGTATAATGATAAACACCTTTTTAATAAGGAATTATAGCACTTTTGTCTGGAAGAAGCCTCCTAGGAGTGAGGGATTCAGTTATTTTTAATAACGAAAAAATATGCTTATAAAGACTCAAAGACATTTGGCAGCTTTTTCTTCCCCTCAATAAAGTTGTAGCATTTTGTGAGCCAAAAAGCTTTTAAATTAATAAAAGTGTGTTTAAAAAATTGAATAAATCCTTTATTACTTGATTAACCGCCACTTTCAGTCCATTAAAAATCCACGTTTACACGCACTACCAGTACATATATATCTTCCAGATGTAACGAAAAGCAAAATGATCAGACCCAGAAATTTGCATGCATGCTTGAACATATAAATATATATATATATATATATATATATCTATATAATATAGTGATGATGGGAAATTAATATATAATGTCAAAAATTAGAATAAACTTTCAATTATTTTCCTATGAGATTGCTCATTCACGTACTAAAGAAGCACAGCGTTGATGTGAATCTCTTGAATATGACGTATTCTTAGAGAGGAAGCAAACTCTAGAAGTCTATTTCATAAGCGCTAGGAGAATATATTTGTCTTGCTCCATGGAATATAGGTATATGTTAAACCAGACTAATCTAATTATTAAAATATGTTTAAGTTGAGACAGAGCATGCTGTAGATCGATTGAGATGTAACTGATTGATGAGCTGCATGTTAAAAAAATAAAAAACACAATAATTTTATTTTGATTTTTAACTTATCATTAAAATTATTATTTTTGTTACTTGCGTATTTCATATTTTTAAAATAATGCTTCAATGATGAGAAATTATTAATTCCCCCATGTAAATTAATAGGATTTAGCTTAAGAAATTATTAATATATTTGATCTAGTATTTGAAAAGTTTAAAAATTTATTTGTACAAACGGAGATTTATTTGATAAAATTGTTTAGTTTGACATTTGATTTATTTTTTAAATTAATTTTGTTCTTCAAACTCTATTTACACATAAGTAAAACATAAATGTTTGTGTTAAATGAATTGCATAAATAAAAAAAATTATTTTTAAACAAAAATTATTTAAACATAAATCACTTTAATATAAAATCTAGTTGAACCAAAATTTATTTTAAAAATTGAATTGAGTTAAAATTATATTAGTCCAATGTCAATCAAACATACACTATATAATAATGATTTCAAAAAATAAATAGGTAAAAAAAAAATTAAATTGAGTATTCAAACATAAGACAAGGATTAAAACAATATTTTTTTAAAAAAAAATATAGTAATCTATTTACTTTTGTCCTTTTTCTTTGAAATTCAGGGCAGATAGACGTTTCTGCAGTGAGTGACTAAAAACCAAAATATAATAATAATAATAATAATAATAATAATAATAATAATAATATAAAATGTGGGCATCCAAGGCAAACAGCATAGGAAAAGTAATTAAAAAGGATGAAAAGCTAAAAGATGTGTTAGAGAGAGAAGGGAAGTGAGAGATGTACATGGGTGTGCGTGTTCTAGAAAAAGTTGAGTTCGGTCATGAGGCAACCTTTACATCTCTTTCTCTCTTTCTTTCTTTCCCAACTTTTGTAGATGCTTGCCCACCATATCTCCTCCATCTCTCTATTTCAAAATTAATTTCCTTCAATTTCTGTTTCTTCTCTCTCTCTCTCTCTCTCTCTCTCTCTCTCTCTCTTATTTTTCTTAGTCAGCTTAGAAGCAACGCATTCTTCGCGTTCCACACATTTATTTTATCCCAAAGCACTGAAAGTAAGCACTCATATGATTGTCATTTGTCAAAGGCCACTTCTTTGTAGGGCCATAAATCCAAACACAAGCTCTTTCTAATTCGTCTCCTCTTCTCTGCATGCACAAGTCTCTCTCTATCACTCTCGCATTTTATTTTTGTATCCTTTCTTATTTTCCATTAAAAAAATGAGTGAAATTCAACGATAAAAAATAATAATAATTTTCATGATAAAAATAATTCTTTTTAAATATAAAAATGGCGCTTCGCATATTGCCACATAACTTTGCATGAAATGATTGGCCTTAAAGCCTCCAATATTTCAGCTTTCCCTCCTCCTTTCCCTTCTTCTTCTTCTTCTTCTTCTTCTTATTATTATTATTATTATCATCATCATCATCATCATCATCATCATCTCCATCTTCTTTCGTTATCCGAACCTTTCTTTTCTTCTTCTGTAATGAGGAAGCTTTCATCCAGGTCAACCCACCATTCACTTCTCAGGTCTTTTTTCAATTTTTTTTTCTTTCTCTATGTTTCACCTCCTCACGGATCCTTTATTGTTACAGCATGTGTTGTCTATATTTTGAACTATTTGACAAAAATTACTGTAAACAATCATTGATAATCTAACGACTCAAAATATATACTGTAACAATAAGGGATTCTTTCTCATTATGTCATCCAGGTATTGCGTTTTCATGGCCCAAAACTAGCGTACTTCCTTGGTCAATGGCCTTATGATTATTGAAGCATATCTGCTTCCATTACGATTTACAAAAACACACGTAGATAAAAAAGAAAAAGGTATATATTATCCACATTCTATTCTTCGAATTGTTTTTTTATTAACATTAAAGGACCACGTTAACAAAATATCTAGATATTTAGCTGGCCTTAGTTAGGCTGCCAAATGTGCCCAAGTTGTATAGAACAAGCTAAAAATTTTTTTCTTCCTTTCTCAAATTACAAAAAAAAAAAAAAAAGAGTAGACTGCACTCAAAGATACCAACATGACAACAAATAGCATTACCGAAGGCAACGTCATAAGCTTTGTTTTTTGGCTTAAATTATCATTTAATTCAGAAGAAGAAACTACGTCAAAGGAAGAAATACCCTAAAAAATACCGAAGATTGTGTATCTTTAGAGGCAATAATTGTTGACAACTTGCCTTCAATGTTTTCTTCTTCTGTTCTTTCGGTTATAAGATAGAGAGATGACTTTCTTCAGATATTGACATATTCTAGCCCACACATAGCACAAGTTGACAATGGCTACGAGACCAACCCAATTATTTTTTTAATTTTTTGGGATTGCAAAGGGCCTTGTTTAGTGGACCTTTCGTGTGTCTCAACACAAATTGGTTAACATAGTTGAACCGTAAATATTATTATATAAAAAAACTTATATGCAGGTTTTTGTATTTTGGTTATGAGATTTTTCAATTATGTCACAAATGTTGTATGGTTATTATAGAAGACTGTATAATTTTTAAATGAAATTATATGCTTTTATGTTATTAATTAACCATATATGTAATTGAAAATCTTAATAATAAAGATATAACTAAATCTAACTCTAATCCATTATTATACTAGTGTAGGGTGACATGGTTGAATCAAAAACATTTTCGGTGCATGTTGTTGTCGAAATTATATTAACCCTGTTTCACCCAAATTTATTATAAGAAAAATTTATACAGTCCTTTATTTTTTTTTAATGATGTTTTTTAATTAAAATATGAAAAATATATAATTTTTCATTATATCACAAGACGTGTATAGTTATTTTAAAACACTATATAATTTTTAAATTAAATCATAACCATACGTGTTAATTGGAGCACGCAAAAATTAAGATATAACTGTCTGCGTCTAACTCTAGTTCATTATTATTTTAGTGTAGGGTCAAATATGGTGAGGATGTGATGCAAGATTGGAATGAATTTAGGAGGGGAAAGCATTGGGGGGGGGGGTCAAACTTTATAAAAAGGTTTAATTATTAGATGATTTTAGTAATGTGATGGACCTTAGCATCGCGCAAATTGGAGTCAACGTCATAACTACCAAAATTATTGAAAGGTCATGAGGTCATTATCAATTTATTAAATATTATAAGATGATCAAAGCGGGGAGCTTATGCTCAAGCTTGCACAGCCTTTTGTTGGGAAGATGATCATTAGGCCAATCAGATATTTAGCTGAGAGAAGTGCAACTATTCTAATATGTTCTAAGAGAGCGTATTGTGTTATCTTAAGGATTTGATTTCTTGCAAAATTCATAAAATATCCCAATCTGTTGCTAAAATAAATAATGGTTGGCAATATCAATGAGAAAGAGGTTTAATTAGATCAAGACTTATCCATAACTATGGTGTTGATGATGGATGGATCAATCAAAGACAAATAGGACAAAAAAAAAAAAGGTTAGTGGCATATGTTTGAAAGTTTAAAGTAAGGAAAAGACAGATCAGAAACAAGTTAACTCGAACATGTAGGAAGGAAAACAATGTTTAAAATCCTCATTTAACTCTACTGAATTTTTTCAGTGAGTACAATTTGAGGAAATAATTACAACAAATTTCTAAAACAAAGTACAAATTATTTGACCTCTAACCTCCCAATTAAATCACTCAATTACCAAGGTTAAATGTTTTCCATTGAATTAGTTCTAACCCACAGCCAATTGAAGACACCTTTATACATTCCAGCATTTCAATTACTGTCAACAAGAAAAAAAAAAAAAAATTTCTTTCATTGCCTTCCTTTTTCTAATTGATTTCGCAGCCCCAGTCCCCTTGACAAGCTGTATGACATTGAGATTGTTCTTTTAACAGTATTACTCAATAACAGATCAAATGGGTTCCCGCCTTCTCTTGAAACATGTAGCAAGGTGAGACAAAAAATAGAACGAAAGAAAAAAACACAACAACCACTATGGTCGCAGTAATGTCACCATCATAAACATCAATTATAGCAAAATACCAAGGAAATAGCACTATGGTACATGACAGTTTAATAAGGTCATTTGACCCTAATAAAATTTGCTTTGGATATAAGAATATAATATAAATTCCATGCACATCCCTGCTAAGCAGTGGCTAAAATTAATAACGCTGAAATTCTAACTTTGGCTTAAAATCTAATCACAGAAACCACAGCCAACTGTGGCTTTATTCTTTTGAAAGCCAATTATGGCTATTTACAAGTTAAAACCAATGATAATGCAGAACTCATTGATAAATATCTGGTCAGCCCTCGTACCTGTGATCTCATATATTTGGAAGCTCGATAGCAGAGATGAAATGTAGGCTTTAACTCATGTCTAGGAAACGAAAAAATCCAGGTGTTACTGTTCCTATGATCTTCAAAATTATCTGTCACTTTCGTTTAAAATGCTGGTCAAAATTTAAGTGAACTCTTCTTGTCATCTGGCCCCCAGTGGAAAATATCCCGGTGTTTCTGTGAGTCATTTAAAGCAACACTTCATATTTACTTCAATTCATTTCATACTCCATAGAGCGGTAGAAAGGTTTTGATGAAAGAGTAGGCCAGTGCTCCTGTGAAAACATAGCTGTCCACCCTGTCTAGTATTCCACCTGCATGAAATGCTACACTTCATAAAACATTTAATTGAGAAGTTCCTTGATATTACCACCAAACATTGACGATAATTTGTTTAACCTTTGTTACGGTTGAAGAAATTGAGTTTTAATTTGAGTGAGCCATTCACTGTCTGGAGATGCAAGGTGACATGCTAAAAGGAAATTTTCAGCTCCGTACTGTGATTACTTATAAATATTAAATGCTTAACCAAATGGCCAGATTTGCAGGACTATCATACATTTATTGCATATTATAGAGGTCCTTATCAATAGTGAAATCAAAAGAAAGTCCAGACCATACTTCATTTCTTTTCCTATAATGAATGTGACAATAAAAACTTGGGATTAGTAAATAAACATATATCCTCAAAGATCGAATTGTGCTTCATGAGACACTAATCACAAAACAAGGCTGGGCAAGTTCATTTGTTTATAAATGCAAAAGTTTCCAGATTCAATCAAATGAATTAGGACTGAACCACAAATGATCAAGCTATCTCTGGATTCACCCACAACTGTAAAAGTTAAATTCCAACTAAATGCTACTATTGACTGATAAATATTTTGTCACAATCAGAGACTACTGATTTAGGAAACCCATGGAGCTTCACCACCTATTGACCGAATGCTTCTGCCACTTCCTTTGCTATGAAAGGATCAGAATGTGGAATGAAATGGCTGTACTTAAACCTGTCCACTACCACCATAACTATATCATACATATTAGACTTTGGTAACCTAACAACAAAATCCTAACCAGCCGAGCTTAAGTTCTGTTTCATACACTTAACTTTGCCTTCTTTTTTGTCTGATAACACTTGACTAAAGTACGCAATAGGCCTACCTTCTTGCACTTAAACAGCCCCCACCCCCACACATGAGACATCAACCTCTATTTCCAAGGGTTTGGAAAAATTTGGCATGGTAAGTACAAGTACTGTTACCATAGCTGTCTCTAGTGCATAAATGCTTCTTGAGCTTCCATTCCCCAGCAAAAGGAGTCTTTCTTGAGAAGAGAGGTCAGTAAAGCAGCAAGCTTTCATACCCTTCACAAATCATCTGTAATAACCTGTAAGACCCAAAAATTACCTAAACGCTTTCAAACTTTTTCAGGTTGGCCAAGTCACCATAGCTTCCACCTTTGTAGGGTCTGCTGCCACCCCTTCTGCAGAAGTAATAAGCCCAAATACTAGAGTATTGCCTGAGCAAACACACTACTTGTTAGTAACTAACTTGTGCTCTGTTAGGACCCCTAAGGCCACCCTCAAATGTTGAAAATGGGATTCCAAATCAGGGCCTTACACAAGTATATCACCAAAAAATACCAATATAAATTTCCTTTGATAGGCTCAGTAAAAATATTCATCAAGGGTTGAAAAGTAAAGGGTGTGTCTATCAATCCAAAAGGAATTACTAAGAATTCATAATGCCCTTCATGTGTCCTGATTGTTGTCTTGTACTCATCCCCTGGAAGGGGTGAGTATATGACCCGGCTAGCCCAATCGGGCCCAGTCATATCAGGTCACGTTGGGCCGAGTCTAAATAAAAAAATTTGCAAATTCATTGGGCCGAACCAAGTTTATAACCAGGGCGGGACAGGTCATGAAGATTGCTATCAACCTGGCTTGACCAGACCCAATTATTTTTTTTTCTTTTTTAAATATTATTTTTATAATATAATTTGATTTATTTTTTATTTATAATAAGCTTTTAATATATTAATTATTTTCAAATCTTAATTCATTTTCATTCAAAATTTTAATTTTTATTTATTGTATTTTTTTCACACTCAAATCTTAATTTTTTTTATTTTTTCTTTTTTAAAAAACTATTTTTATTAATTAAAAAATTAATTTTTATAAATAAAAATAGACCCAACCCGCCCTGGTAAGTGACCAGGTGGGGTCTCGGGGTAAAAAAATTTACCCGTGTTAAGCCAGCCCAAGTCTTGGGTCTCACTCAAATCTGGCCCGACCCAACCCATGATCACCCTCATCCCCTAGCTGAATCCACATTTGATGATAACTAGGCCTCAAATCCAACTTTGAGAATATGGTGGCCCAGTTCAACTCATCCAGCAACTCATCTGTAGTAGTAACAGGGAATTTATCCAATATTTTAACCTCATTCAACGAATGCCCTTTAATCAACCTAAAACCTCCGGCTACCATATTGTATTCTAAATAATACACTGGGTTTGAATATAGACTGACACTAGGTTAAATTATTCCAGCTCGTAACATTTCCTTAACTAGATTTTCTGTAGGTACCCAGGTTCATTCTCCTATTCCCATTCCACCTAACAAGTTAATCTTTTGGGATGGACTCTCATAATAGCTTAGGTTATATCAGTTGGTATCATAGCTCATAACTATATTGCAAGGTTCACCTAGGAGTACTAGGATCATGCACCAAAGCATGGTAGAATGGGATACACACATGCCCCTAAGAAAGCACTACACTTACTCTAGTGCTAAATTCAGAAATCATGCACCTCACAAAGGTACGCAACTAGGTACAAAAGGCAAGCACTTGACTGCACTAACAAGATCTCTTAGTTAACAAGAGTTGTTTGAGCTAGTCCAATCCATGGGTATACTTCGCCCAATAGACTGGGACTAGGCCTAGTTGTAACACTTTGGCCAATGAGCTTAAAGCCCATGCATTATAGGCCTATGCACTTGAAGGCCAAACTAGGCTAGGCCTGAGTTGAACCAACAACAAATTTATCAAGTTTTCACTCTTAAAACTTTTCTATATATTAATAACCTATTCTCATTATTTGTATCTATTAGAATAGTATTAGTTTAATCTTTATTTACTTAGAGTATATAAGACCCACATTGGTTATATCTCAAGATGTAACATTTACTATATTATGTATATATGCAAGCCTGCCTTTAGTAAGCCCCTCCAAAGCATTCTCCCTTTCATTTATTTTTCCCAAACTCATTTTTCATATTTCATTTTATAAATTTCTTTTCTAATAATTCAAACATGACAAAAATTATGACTACTTGGACAAAAATGTCCCAACTAATATAAGTGATACTAAATTGATAGTAAAGTGATTTTTAAACTTCTTTAAACAAAAAATATAAGTTATGAAACTCGTTACGAAAGTTTTTACCCCACAAATTATATCAAAATCTTATTTATTTACAAACATCAGCCAAGGTGAGTCTTTACCCAACAGCCAAGAAATTATTTTTTCTAACAGGATATGGCCTGACTACTCCCCAGCTAAGAAGGCCCCAAGAACCAATTGTACAAGATGAAGACAACCAACGGCAAAGTCTTACATGGTGAGTTATTTTTTTGTAAATGGATTATTATAACTAATTATCTATGTTGTTGTATACTGTGAAGAATCTGAAGGTCATACACCACTGATGTTCTTCCCATAGATATTTCTACCTATCTAAGTCAAACAATGAGGAGAAAAAGGTCTCTCTCAAAGTTAACAGTTAAAAAAAGCTATCTGAAGAAAAAATAACTAAAAGTTCCCATAGATGGAAGCTAATTGCATAGGAAAAGCCCTTGTGCATAAGGCAACCAGTTAGATAAAAAGTGACCTAATGGTGTGCTTATAAGGCAAAATTATCCAACATGCAGCTTTAGAGTAAAATACTATTTTGGTTCCTCACTTATTGTAATGCCTAAAATAGTCCCCCATTTTCAAAATATATCAAATTTAGTCCCAAGTATTTAGGGTTTAAGATTCAATAGAGGGACCAGATCTGATATTTTCTTAAGAAATAAGAAACCAAGTGTAACATTTTTCAATAAGTGGGGGAATATTTTGAGCATTAAAATAAGTGAGGGACCAAAATGATAGTTTTGTGACAAATGAGAAACCAAAAAGGTAATTTTCTCTGCAGCTGTATAGACCTAATTTTGATTTCAGTAAAACCCACTTATTACTTATAAATGAATTAAGATCAAGATGAAACTACAATGGCACAGCCAGACCATGAAATGATATTGAAACCCAGATTAGGCAAAGGACAGCACACGTTCTGGATATTTGTGAGTTACAACCATGGCACAGATATAGTTGGCTATTTGGAGGACAATGATCTATGAAATAAGGAAAATATTTAATAAAATACAAGTACATAACTTATATAACATATAGCTGTTTAATGAATACATAATAGCAACTGCAGAGCTGGCCATTAAATATCCAACCTTCCTCAAAATCATGTTACAAAACTATATTTATAGCTCACTCATCAAAACAGCAACAAATAATTTCATATATCAATCGATTTATTAGATTCAGCAGAATCTAAAATGGCAAGTTTTCAGCTGGTTTGCTATATTTGAATAATTATTCAGTATATTTGTTCAAAGCATAATGCTCGTGATTTCAACAATAAAAGATGTGTCTTTGGATAAGTCATCAAATACATCGTCTTTATGATCTCTCTGTTGTATTCATCCCATGGATTCCTCATAGGCACTACCCTGGCAGATGAGATTGGAAAGCCCATTCTAATAACCCTATTACTTTATGTTGTTACCTTTGTAAATGAGGACATCTTACTCTCCTCTTTTTAGTGTTTCTTCCCTCTCCATAGAGCTATCAAAACGGGCCAGAGGGGTGGGTTGGGTTGTAAGGAGTGTTTACAAACTTGTTTAATATAATATTATAAACCCAGCCTGTTTAACCCATGGGTTAAGTGAGCCAACTCATAGGTTAAACAGGCCGCTTGTTTTTTTTTTTCAAATTTCAATCTCCCAACCCCATTGCCTTAAGCCCACTTTCACTTTATTATCAAAAAAAAAAAAAAAAAAAACATCCAACTACAGTTTGTTGTTTGCACTTTGCAGAATTGCTGGACCCTCGCCTTGAATACTCCCCATATTCATTCAGTCTTCTCTTCACTCTTCTTCCTTCCATCAGGAGACGAGATCCTGGAGGTCATGCTGTCACAATCAAAGACTCACTCTCACAGTACAGTCTCACCTTAAGCGATCCCACTACAGTCCCACCCACCCACAATTCAATCCTCCGATCCCACCACAGTTCCACCCACCATAGTCCAATCCCGCCATAGTTTGCAAATCACAACTAGCAGTCTGGCACGGATCGCTCTATTTTGGAACTGTTCGCAAATCACAACTGGCACCGATCCCACCACAGTCCGTTTCGCTTGATTCTGAATCTATCATCGGTTTTTTCCACCATCGTGTCTTCGCTCATCAACTTAGTCCCACCACAGTCCGTCTCAGGTACTCTGTTCTTCATCTCCTTTAGTTTCTCCTCGATCTGTTCAGTATAGGACTTCCAAAGAGCTTAAGGTTGTTCCACAACTGCCAGGCCAAGTTGTTGCATGGTAGGGGGCTTGGAGTAAAGGCAATCAGGGTTGACATCATCGTTAAGACTCAGAGTTGGAGTGATTTCCAGTGAGCTTGTACGCTACGGCTTCAAAGATAATGTTGCCAGGGAGTTTTTTTTTTTTTTTTTATATATGAAAACTTAATAAGATATATGCTCAAATACAAATAATTATTTTGTATAGGTGCATAATGGAATTGGTTAACAATCAAAGTGTTAATATGGGGTGTAGTGGCAATGTTGAGGTTTTGAATCAATTAATTCCTTCAAGCTCTACCCATGATGATAATTTGGATAAAGGCAAAGAACTTTTAAGTAAGAAGCCTAGAACTTGTACCTCATATGTGTGGAAATTATTCACTAAAATAGGCTTAGTCGATGGTATAGAGAAAGCAAAATGTAATTGATGTGGATAGACATATGTGCGTGGAGACTCAAAGATTGGTACTTCAAGTCTTCTTCGTCATATTCATAAGTGTCCACAACTTTCTAAATATCATAATGTCGATATTATAATGTTAGATCAATCAGGAAAATTAAGGACTCAACAAATTGATCATAAACGTGCAAGGGATGTTATGGCCATGACTATTATTGAGCATGATCTTCCATATGCTTTTGTTGAATATAGGTGGATTAGAGAATTTCATAAGATTTTAAATCCAGATGTGAAGCACATTAGTAGGAATACTACAGTGTTCGATGTATGGAAATATGATATTCAACAAAAGGATGAATTGAAAGAATCTATGTTAAGTAGTCCTGGTAGAATAAGTTTAACTTCTGATTGTTGGACTGCTTACATGTATGAACGATATATTTGTTTGACTGCATACTTTGTTGATGAACATTGGAAGTTTAACAGTAAAATTCTCTCCTTTTGTAAAATGGAACCTCCATACACCGGTATTGAATTAGCCAACAAAGTATTAGAATGTTTGAGAGAATAGACGATAGAAATGAAAGTGTTTTCAATCACTTCAGATAATACTTCTGCAAATGACAATATGCAATTGATATTGAAAGATCTTTTGTGTTTGCAAAATGGTTTGTTGTGTGATGGTGAATTTTTCGATGTGAGATGTTGTGTTCATATCTTAAATCTCATAGTTCAAGAGGGCTTAAAAGTGGCTAGTGGAGCTTTGCACATAATTAGGGAGAACATTAAATATGTTAAAGCATCAGAGGCAGATTACTTTTAATGAGTGTATGAAAGCAATTGGTAACATTGACACTACAATGGGTTTGCGATTAAATGTTCCCACTAGATGGAATTCCACCTTCATAATGCTTGAAAGTGCAATTAGGTATCATCGTGCCTTGTGTAAACTATCCATGATTGATAAGAATTTCAAGATATGTCCTTCAAATGAAAAGTGGACAAGAGGAAAGCAGATGTGTAAGTTCTTTTGTCCATTCAATTTGTTTTCTGGTTCAAGTTACCCTACATCGAACACATTTGTTTGCAAGTGTGGAAAATTGAATGTTTGTCGATGAAAAATTTGAATAATACTGACATAGTAATGAAAGAAATGACAATGAAGATGAAAACAAAGCTTGACAAGTATTAGGGTGATTATAGTGTTATCCTTGCCATGGTTGTTTATCCTCGCCTAAAGTTTGAGATGTCGCATTTTTCTTATAATAGGCTTGATCCTATAACTTGTCAAGACAAGCTAGACAATATTAAGACTAAGTTATATCTCCTTTATGCCCAATACAAAAAGAATGCAACATCATCAATGTTAATGGGTGAAACAAGTGGTTCAATTGTGTCCACTAACTTTAGTCTACATACTCTTACTATTGAAAAGGATGCAGATACTCCTAGTGGTTTTGATATTCTTGATGTAAATTTCTTTTGTTCCATTAATAGTTTGACTTTGTTTTGTCTATTATTTGATGTCTGCATAATAACTCATTATTTCTTACATGTACTTGGAATATATAAGTATATTGATTTTATTAGTGAAACCATTTCTTCTGCTAAAAAATCTGAATTGGATCATTACTTGGATGAAGCAAAGATAAACCCTAAATATGTTAAAAAGTTAGATTTCTTCGAATATTGGAAGGAGAATCAATATCGATTTCCTACCCTATCAAAAATGGCATGTAATATACTTAACATTCCAATCATTACCATTACTAGTGAATCAGTCTTTAGCATTGGCTCACAGATCTTGAACAAGTATAGGTGTATTCTTCTTCTTAAAAATGTCCAAGCTATTATTTGTACATGCAATTGGTTATATGGTTTCAACGGTATTAATTTACCATTCATGACTTTCTTATGTTGTAATTTGTATAATAATATATGAGTGTTTGATGGAAATTTAATTATTTCTTACTTTAATTGATACAGATATTCACTATGAAGGTGGAGGGATTGGTGGTGGCAATGACGATGAAGTCTCAACTTTGACTACAAGTCAAGAATACAATTTTATTGATGCTTAGTGAAACTTTGGAATAATTATGTATTTGTAATTTGCCATATTTGAATTTTTGTAATTTTTTTATGTTTTTTAAAATTTTTAAGTATATTAAAGCAATAAGACAATAACAATTTTTTAAAAAAATATTTTATTTTTTGGTAAGTTAAACAAGTTAGCTCACCTAACCCATCAGGTGGGTCAACTTGATATTTTCAACCCACCAGTTCGGATAAGTTAGCCCGAGTGGGTCAAATTAGCCCACTTTGACGGCTCTACCTCTCTAGGAATAAAAATTTTCATTTCTGATAAATAAAGAAGAAATTCAGTGTCTATGACTATAATGTTCATTAGGTAAAAAGTAATTACCGTGACCCGGTATAAGGGAGCCAGAGTCTTTCACACCCGCATCACGTTTAATCATTGATTCAGTAAGATCACCAAAAACAGACCCAAAGAAATTCAGAACACCAAAAGCCATTGCACTGAAAAAACCCATGCAAACAGAAAACATTACTAGTATCAATAGGTGTAAAAAGGATATAAACAATTGCCAAAAGCAGAATAACATATGAATATTAATCTTGAACTATAAGGAATGCTATTCACTATTTGACAGAGGGCTATTTCAGTAATGAAACTTGATAATGCTCTTCAATATCTTAAAAGAGTAAGCAATGCTGGCACATGACAACCTTCTATGCTATCAGCATTATACATTTTGGACACAGGCCCAAAAAAAAAAAAAACAAATATCAGGAAAGTGAGACAAGACAATAATATGATTAATTGATACGTTGATGCTGCACATCTCCAGTTACTGTCATCATGCCTACAAATTTTTTTTTTTTGGCCAGACCATGCCTACAAACTGAAAGATCCATTTTTCCTATTTACAAAGAATTTCACCTTGAGAAGTTAATCACAACTAAATTTCCCAGACATGATATTGCCAGAAACTATTATGACTGAAATTATTAAAGAACCTAATCGAAGCAGTTTGATGTACATATATTTAGAAAAACCACCAAATAATCTGTAACGATCATAATCAACATATTAAAAGTCATGCCATTTCGTACAATTACAATTATATTAGCTTTGCGCAAAACCAACAAAACATTCCTTTTATAAAAAGGCTTTATATTCCTACTCACAAACTTTTATTAACGAAACACATGCAATAAGCACATCACCATTGAAAACACAGATTAAATTGAGGGCAGGAGGAGTACCTTAACAATGATGTTGGCCAGCTAAAAATTTTTGATAATACAACAGAAGTAACTATACACCCACAGAAGCCTATAATAGTTCCCTCCCATGTCTTCTTGGGACTTACACTAGTAAGTGGTGTCCTACCAAATGCCTGCATGGAGGTAAAAAACATGAATCTCATAATAAAATGCCAGAATACGGGTTTCTTTATTCAAAAGATAAAAGAAACAATTGGTTAGAATGTTGAAACCAAAAAATTAATATCTTGGCAAATTCAAAATCACTATCAAGCCAAGAGGAGCTAAGTATAAGTATGCCCTAGTTTGTATACACACATACATGCATATAACCAAAAATTTGGAAAAATATATTATATAATTTTCAACTATACAGAAATTATGGTATTTCTCTATGATTTTTTTTATAAAATCATATATATGTGTGTGTGTGTGTGTGTGTGTGTGTGTGTGTACACACATACATGCATATAACCAAAAATTTGGAAAAATATATTATATAATTTTCAACTATACAGAAATTATGGTATTTCTCTATGATTTTTTTTATAAAATCATATATGTGTGTGTGTGTGTGTGTGAAATGATTTTTTTTATAAAATCATGTGTGTGGTGAATGAGCTTTAGCTGACTGGAACTTTAGGATCCATTTTTTGTCATATCTATCTCATAAAAACCACTTGGTAGGGTACTAATTTGACACATCATTTCTATACACAATGATCATCTTAATAAAGCAAACTAGGAAGCATGGATGCAAACACACAGCAAATCTGATCTGGAATAACCATGTGCAATTCAAGTGTCGCATTGTGTCTAATAAGAGTAGCTGGCATTTGCGAAATACGGACACAGCTTCTTTTTTGAAGTGTTCATGCTACATAATAAGAAAGCATGTAGAAATGATGACCAGAATTGGCATATTACCAAATGTAAATATCACATCTGAAAGTAAAAGTGATGAGTGCAGAAGCAATAATGAAAATAGCAGATCAAGAAGCCTAATTCACCTTGCCACCAAGAAATGCAAATGTATCAGCTGCAATTATGCTGCTTATGGAAATAAGAGTTGCCACAAGACCAACTGTCCAATGAGCTTGACCGCCAAGAAGCACAGGCCATGTTGCACCTATTCCTAACAAAATTAATCTGGTTATAACAAAAGGTAATTCAAGCCACACAGGGCATGGGAAAGAGAAAGGGAGGGGGGAGGAGGGCAGTTTCGAACAAAAATAGTTGGAACTATGTTCTATTAACCAAACTTTAATTTAATGCTAAAAGTTGAAGAAATCAATTATCAAAGCCACAGCTGAAAGTTAAATCCTCAGATCCAAAGTCATCCACTTCTACTTCAGGTAGAAGGTAAAAAAAAAAGACCCTTAGATGTTGTAGCTTATAATTAGGTATTAAGCAATGAACTTACATTAGTTGCAAGACTATGGCAAACATCCCAATAAAATTGGCAAAAGATAAAAAGAAAAACAGGGAAAGACAAAGATGATTTAATACCAGCAAAAGCCCACTTCAGAAAATTAGTGTTAGAGAGGGCGCAGGTAGGGAGAGGGATTCTGAAAATTTATAGTAATTATCAGAACTTGCTTCCAAATATTTATTTTTCTTCATAAAAAGGAGATTGTCTGTGGCAGTGTTTAAGAACTTAATGCTAATGCCTAGAGCTTGACAAAGGAATGTATCAATACAATTACCATATAGCAAAATCACTACACTAACAGTATAACAACCAATAATGACTTTAGTTATTGTAGAAAGAAGAAACTAAAGAAAAACAGAATAATTTGGAAAGTGTCAGAAAGTAGGCTGATGTTGTACTACACATATTACAAGGTAAAGCAAACACAGCAAATAGTAGAAGCTGAAGAATATACAGCTAGCCTAATATTTACACTTTGTCCTAATAATAATGACCATCATATGTTCTGAAAATTGAGATTCAAGTAAATGTATGATTGCAGTGTGTTAAAGTTCATAAAAGCAAGTTTTTCTCTCCCTCTCTGTACTATTAGACAGTAGACACAATAAGTTCCTATTTCTTAAGAAGTGAATATGTCAAAAAACCATTATAGCTGACCAGGGATGAACAAAATAAGTTTTGTGAACACACATAGGAACCTTTAATGATAATTATCTCTGTTAAACTTTTACTAATTAGAGAAATGAAGAGCCATTTACTAACTTGTGTTCAAGGCTGGAGCAGCTAAACCACATCGAAGCTTAACCCAAAAGCAGGGAAGATAGCCACAATAAAATAGCCCAAAGATGGCACTACTTAGCTGCGCAAAGCGAGGATTTCCTCTTTGCAAGAGTAATGCCATAGCCACAACAAAAGCAGCAGAAGTCACAGAAACATCAATATGACCACGATACCTAGACATATATCAGAAGCACCAATCAGTAACCAATAGCCAACAAACATTCAAACCTGAAGTCACAGATTAATAAATATGTTTCACAAGAAGTACTCTACACAAGTCTTCTCAATATTAAAAGCAAAGCAAGCTCACCAATATGACCATTCACAAGTATATGCATGGCAAAAGACAAAGTCACCCCTTCCTAGCTATTATCGGACTATACTGATTACATAAAAATGATGTTATTTATGAAGATCAAGATCATTATAGAACCACCAGAGATCTTGTATATAAAGATTTCCTAAGTAAATAAAATAGAGAATTAAAAGTTCTATTGCAAAAAGAAATTGATGAAGTATGGTAAATCATGATGAACAATAAATTATAGTTCTCAAAACTTCTACATTTTATGAAACTGATGCTTGTATCATAAACATTTACCAAAGCTTCAGGTTTTCATGGATCAGTTTGCTTTTCCCCTTTATCTATCTTCTGGTACACAAAATACGCACAAATGGACTTAACATGGAAATTGCAAGATTTTATGGGGTCCAAGTTTAAATGGTTTATGATATGTCTGTAAGGGGCAAACAACTATTAACTAGAGGTTTTCTTTTGTCTTATTTCTGGTAGGGTGGGGAGGGTATGGAGCCCACATTTGTTTTTGACATCCAGGAGGTCAAGTTAACCTACCTTCCCTCTGCCTCTCATGTTCATTTCCATTAATTATCTAGTTTAAAAAATGCACCACTTAAAGTATATTACACATGAAAGATATTAAAAACAGAAGATAGGTTCCCAATCCCAACAAGATTAGTCAACTGAGATCCAGAGATAATAAATTGTATTTGACAGCTGATATCAATATCTTTAGACTTCCATTGTTAAATACATATAATGTCCACAAAATAACAAAATGCTACATACATTATCAAAGAGATAGTCAGATTGGGGCTATCACAGATTAAGGCAAAATAGTTAATCTTACATTATATACATGGGCATTAGGGCACAAATGATGGAGCAGACTCGTGACACATAGCGAGGAGGAGGGGTCATTCCAGCAGTAATTCCACGACTACGAACCAACTCAAAATACTCACGTGCACCAGCAAAGACGGCAGCCGCAAAGGCCACTGTGAAAACCCATCCTCCAGCCAAGACTACACCACCAACAGCTATCCCAATGCCAAGTCCAAAAATAATTCTGTTCTTTAATTGACTAACTTTCTGCTGAGATTCCAAGATTACATCCTCCTACAATGGTAAAGGCTTCCATTAACTTCCTATAAGCAACACTTTAGTAATTATATTCCGTTACACAAGCATACTCAAAAAGTAAAATTTAAATGCATTTAACATAGTTTCCCATCTTTAAACTTTCAGATGTTAATCTTATATAATTAAATTGAATCAACATGAACTTTGAAATTCATCACCGTATCATCATCAGTGGAATAAAATAAAAATATACACATCACATTACACTGTATTTGCTCACAGAATTAAAACACAGTTTAGTAATTTAACATCTCAGTTGAAATGGTAATAAATCAGAAATCACAGTAGCACTCTTAATAAACATTAATTTCATACGAAACCAAATACAAGGTCATCCAATTCTCCGAACTAAATCCTAAGCGCAACCAAGATTTAAACATAGATTATTTTACTAAAGCTATAGCCTATGGTATTATCTTTTCACCACCAAACAATCCAATCCTGTATCTCCGTCTCACTTCACCCAAACGTAGCATTAAACAAATACCAAACAAAGAGACGCACACACATACACGGAGTCCCCACTTATCAATACCAAATACCCAAGCACCTTTTCCGCATTGCCTTCGCCAAGACGGTCCGGCTCGGCTTGAGCTACAGCTGTGATGACGCGCTGGGGACCCAACAATCCGTTTTGGCTAAACCGAAGCGCGACTTTGCGTCTGCTGAAAACGAAGCCATTAATATGGTTGAGCTTGGAGCAACGGCGAAGGAGAATTAGGGATTGGGATGAAACGGGGCGGCAAGGACAAGTGCAGAGCGACGGCAGAGAAAGCGGGATGAGCTTGAATCTATCAACATCCAAATACGACATCGTTGCCTTGTGATGGAAAAAGGATGAGGGGGCTTATTCCTATACGGTGGAATGAGGCGACGAGGATAAGGTCAATGGGCGCTTGAAGGGATTGGTGCCATTTGCGGGATGATCCCAAAATTCCTTGGTTTCTCAAAATCGGAATAGTGGACGGGTCTTCATGGGCAGTTTTGGATCTAGCAATTTTCTTGGTGGGAGTGAACTGGTGTTAATATGCATTGAGATTTTTCACTTTATGCATTCCAACTACTTTCATTACACTAAGCAGGCAAGCCGCCCGAAGGGTAGTTGTTTTTTTTTTTTTTGCACAATTGATTAATATTTAATATATTTATTAGTGTATTTAATTATAATATAAAAATATAATTATAATATTATTATTTTTTATATTAATATTATTATAATTTTATTCTTATTTTATAATTAAATATATTAATATATTTAAAATTGTAAGTATAATAAATATGACACTGTATTTAAATTATGATAATTTTGTATGGTGGAAGAGTGATAATAATATATTACAATATTTTATTTTTTAATTTTAATTTTAAAATTTAAAATTTTATTTGAAAATTTAAAATTTTTTAAATATATCTCTCTATTTTTTAATTTTTTTCAATAATTATATGAAAATTATTAGTTCATAAACTTATTAACTCACTTCCGTATTTAACCTCTTAAATTTTTAATTTTATTCTTATGTTGAATTTACAAATTAACATTTTATAGGATTATTAAAAATATTAAAAATTAAAAAGTAGAGGAAGTAAGTTAAAATTTTAAAAAAAATTAGGTTCATAAATAAAATTAAATATTAGGGATCAATATATAAATACAAAAGTTTATTTCAAATTAATACTCAGTTAACATATTTTGACATATTATTGTTATATGTTTTCTTCTCATTGTGCTATATAATAATTGCACTAATACAACTAATTTTAAAATTGTACCAATAATTTCACCTTGAATTATATCTTGATTAATTTATTTGATATTATCTTTTAAGAAAATATAATTTTATCTATTTATTACCTATATTATGTTAAAGAGTTTAGAAAAATATTATTTTAATCTTTTACCTTTTAACTTAGTTTTATTTTAATCTTTAGTCTTAAAACAATTTTCAACTTTTCAATATCTATTTAAAAATAGTCACTCCTAATAACAACTAAATAGAGTGGGGGATAGATTCATTTTAATCAGATTTAAAAATTAAAGAATCATGTTGAGACTTTAATTTATCGAAATCCAAAATAATACTAAGTTCAAATGTAAAGAATCATTTTGATAAATTCAATTCGTAGAAATTAAAATAAAATTAAATTTAAAAGTAGATAATTAAAATAATATTTTTGTCCATTCTATAAAATATTAACAAGAAATTTGTTTGGTAAGATTATAAATACATGCTTATAAATTTTATATGAGCTTGAAACATAGTCTATCAGTTTTATACTTGACATGGTATCGACTTGATATATTTCTTCTTTTTCTACCCTTCATCATGCATGGGACTTCCGGAGTTGTCTTCACCAAAGATTGTCTTCATGATTTGTGTCAGCCTTTATTGTTTTTCTTCCCTCTCTTTCCCGATAAAAACCTCTTCTATCTGACTAACAATCAAATATGATTAGCTCGTTGACCATTTACTCCATTTACTAGAAAGAAATAAACAATGAACAAAAATGCAGAGTGTGATAGAGCAAGGACCACATTGTCAATGTGCTGGATTTGTTGCAAACATTGTCGTCTTTGCTTTCATGATTTGGATGGTTTTATGTTTGGCTGATCAAATGCTTTTGAGAGGTTCTCTCTTTAGAAAAAAAACAGCAGGTATCTTAGTAGGTGTATTATATTAAAATATACTGAATGATTTTAATTTTCAAAGACAAACTTAATTCAATAATGAACTTGGAAAATAATAAAATTGTTTAAGATGTAAATAAAATATACTTTGAATAATAAAAATATATGTTGTTTAAATATTCACATATTACTAACTACTAAGATTCAATACTTTCATAGACAAGCAACAGAAATTGCCAACTTCTATCATTAGCAGTAAGACAATAGTCATTCCCCCCCCCCCCCCCCCCTCCCCTCCCTCTCCACCCCACCAAAAAAAACAATAATAAGACCATAGTATTTTGATTATGCCTCCTGTCCTTCGAACTTATTCTTCTATTTTTGCGCTAGACTTGGTAAAAAGTTTGCAAGAAGGAAGGGAAAACGGAGAGCTGGAAAAATGGAGTGAATATTAGAAGAAGAATGAAAAAAAAAAAAAAAAAGGAAAAAGAAGAAAATAAGTTGTACAAGGTAATCTTTATTATTCTTCTCTCTTTACACCAAAAGGAAAGTATGTGTACTAGCAGCTACAAAGATGGGCGCAGATTTATAGCAGTTTCTAAACTCTAAACCATCAAAAGAAGGTATTAGTAGTTGAATTGCGCAGCTCTTAAATTTAAATAGTTAGATAAAAAATTTTGTACTGTACGAGGTTGAAATTTAAAATTTTTTATCGATCACCAATTTTAATATGAACTGTCAGATCATGCATTTATTTCAATTTTAATTGTTAGATCCATACATTTTTTAACTAAATGTAGGAAATCTTGATCCTATCAACACACTTATGTAACAATTAATGGTAGTTTACTAATTTAATTAAATCATTAAGAGAGAAAAGTAGGAGCCTCATATATATTAGTAAACATTTATTAACAAAATAATTTGATTGGAGTAGCACACGGTTTCAACTCTCATGTAGGTGTGTTAGTACCCACTAATATTTTCTCATGGTTTGATAGTCTAATGGAAGCATAAACAATTTAGGTTAGAAAATTGGATTGAAATAGAGCAAGGTTATAAAGTAAAATGAAATATTACAAACCTTACTATTTTAACCTACAAATCTTTCGGCATTAGGATTAATTACCTTGGTGCTCAAAAGGGATTTCAAAAATTTAAATTTGTTTTGTAGAGATTAAATTGAAAGGTTTATACTTCAAAGAACAAAATTTAAAAATTGATTAGTGAAATCAAAATAGTAATTTACCCTAAAAAGTTCAAATGTCACACCCCTAACTGTAGAGGATGATCGGCAAGGAGGGCGAAGTAAACTCGCCTCTATAAGCTCCAACATTAAACTAATTATCCACTTAACGAACATAATTAAGCAATTAAGTCTAACCTATTCTTGATATGAACCATAACTAACGCAAACGAAATTAAACAAGTTCATTATTGAAAGGTTCTTTATATAATTATAAATGGAAGTTTTAGTAGAATCTTCCCTGAATTATGGGCCTCCAAAAGCCTTCACAACAGAGAATCTATATACCGTATTGGATAAGAGAGCTCTGCTCTTAGCCAAAAACATAAAGCTAAAATGATAACAACACTAATGCAGAACTATACAAGTCTAATACTCCTACCTGTGAAAATTAAAGAGCTACTAGAGTACACAAAAGTGTTCCATATTCTCTAATGGAAACCATATGAAAAAAATACTAGTCTTCAACCTTACGAACAATGCAAGGCTAACGAGTTAATCTCACAAATGACTATAAACTATGGGGTTGAAGCTAGGATCAATGTTATTCTCTAAAAAATAAATAGAAAGAGAAGGGATGAGTGACAACACATTTAGTGAGCAAATATCACTAACCATACCAAGAAGGAACAATCAAACCATAGGAGTTTTTCATAACCATATTGTTTAGTTGTTCAAAACTCATCAAACTTACATACGCTAAAATTATTCCGAAATGAAAATCATAAATCGTTTAACATAATAAGGCTTTCACAAATCCATATATACTTTGCAAAACAAATCATACTAATAAGCATATGAAATTCATAAATGATTTTAAGTAAATAAAACCAAAGTGGGAAACATCTCACAAGACTAATCACAAATCCATATATGAAAGTTAGCCTAAGGCTAGGTATCACAATCCATAATGAAAGCTAGCTCAAGACTAGATATCACAATCCATGTTAAAGCTAGCTCCAGGCTAGGTATCCCAATCCATGTTGAAAGCTATCTTAAGGCTAGGCATTACAATCCATATCAAAATCGAACAATAAGGCTCACTCATAATCAAAAGCTGAAACAATGCTCAAAATAATAAAAGCATGATGCACCAAGGCTAACATCTACTGTCCTTAGTTATAAGATCTTGTATTGGTTGAATCTCTACAAAAACAACATTTTTCCATAATGATATAAATACTCAAAATTTTTTGCAATAACAAAATTCCTAATTTCCATAAATCAAAATAGTAACAAAGTCATTTCCAAAAATTCCCATAAAATCGTACAATATATAAATCACTTAAAATAATCATTCAATTGTGAAGGAATATTCAAAGAAATTTAAGAAATGCAAAAAAATATCAGAATTAATACAATAATTCAAAAGGACTATTCTCAAGGCACCAGAGCTTATAAAACAAAAATATTTCACAAACAAACAGTTTAAAACATTGAAAATAGGTATAATTAGCAATATTTACTCACCTTGGGGAGAGCACACATAACAATCCTTTTTCCTATCGTCTCTTTCAAAATCAAAGCCAATGGTCCTATAATAATTGATAATGCACATTAAATTTCTTATATAAGAAATTATCCTGAATTCAAATATTCTCCAATGTCTAATTACTGTGTATAAAGTCTCCTAGATCTCAAAGGGGGCATTAACCATTCATCATCCAATATCACATAAATCTAGCCACCTAGCTTAAATCTTATATTTATTTATATATTCATTTATTTATTATTTAGTTATTTACTTTCTTTTTATCATGTATTTAATATATATATATATATATATATCTCAAAAATAATTTCTATTCTTAATTATGAAGGGCTAACATCATCAAAATAGCTTCAAGGTTTAGTGATTAATATAAATTACTTACTAAATGTAATATTCTAAAATTTTACATTTAAGATTTTTACCTTGAGGGATAATTTTTCTAAACATATACACAAGGAAAAGGGAAAGAAGAAAACAAATAAATAATAAATATAATAATTAAATTAGCTCTAAATGCCCACTGCTTGTAGAAATGAATGGATCAGAAGAGAGGCTGGGTTTTATAGAAATGAGAGATTTAAGAGAGCTATTATATTAATTCAAGTAACAAATTTCATGAATTTAATGATGGCTCAAGCGGCCAAGCTAGACCCTGCATCAGAGTATGACTTTTGTTAGGTTGCCACTTGTCCCCAACAGTGAAAGTACCAAAATGCCCCTAAATTATCTTCTTCTCCCCTATTTTCCTTCTTCTTCTCGAGCTTCCCCAAGCCTCTCCCTCTTCTTCAAAATTTTTGTAACTTCCTCTCCTTGATCCGCACCGGTACCATCAACTTTGGTCACTTAGGGAGGTCAGAAAACCTTTAGAAATCTGACGAAAGTGGCGATAAAGGTAGGTTATTTCTTTGAGCTAAAAGTTGTTATTTGTGTTATTTTAATCCAATTTTGATAGGAGTTTTGTGTAACACCCATATCATAAAATTTATTATAAATTTTAATTAAAAATATTATAAAGCAAAAATTATGAAAAATGTATTAGAATGTCTAAAACATAATAGTATAATTACATATAACAAAAGTTCATACATCCATTTATTCATATATCTGTATAGATAATTCAACAAAACTAGGAGAAGGGGTATTAAGCCTATCAAAATTAGAGCTAATATTAAGGACTGACTCAGGAGTTGAAAAACTAGTAAAATGTATGTCTTCTTGTGACACAAACATAAGTGGTATGATGCATAAGGCTATATCACATCTTACAATGATGATATTAATAACAAGTATTTCTTAATTTATGGGATAAATACTCATTTTGCAAGGACTTCTAGAGAAATTTGGTTATTCACCATCTAAAAACATTATTAATAGAATGGTGAGAATAGTTTCTTAGTAACATGAAAAAGCATATATGATACTCAAAATATCCATGGAATAAATTATGACTATAAATTATGATTTTTATGAAATATTTATGGATGTCAAATATCATAACATACAAATATGCATTAGCAAACATATGACAAACAGAGATAGACAATGTCTTCAATAATTAGGCATTAGAAAGTCATATATGAGTTATTTGAGTCTCATCAAGCCCAATATATGACTATCATACCCAGACAATCGAGTCTTATGAGCCCCAACTTATGACACCTGACTGACAGATGTGACTCCACCTTTAGTTGAGGCATCCCCTAAAAAGTACCTAAAACAAAGTCAGACAATAAAATCTTTATCTTAATATATCATCCAAGCCATCATGTGGTCAAGATAAGATTAGTTTGAGAGAGAACTATTAAGATTTCTTTTGAACAATGATGTTCTTTTGACAGCTAGGAATCCCTTTAATGTCAATTTAATTTGAGATATTCCCAGCAAGGATACATTCTTATCCTATCTTGATTTTTTAGGACCCTCTAGGCAACACAGCCTGCCATTGATCTCAAAACTTAAGTTGTGGCTCAAGAAGTGTAATACCACTATTTTTCCTGTAATCATTTAGGTTATATGACCTGCCATTAATTACAGGATTAATGGGATATAATACCTTGCTAAGGAATTCATTGACAATATATGTTAAGGTAGCATAGCCAGCCATTACTAATGATTCACAATATATATTAAGGCAACATAGCCAGCCATTATCAAATGGGATTTCAAACTATCAAAGTGTACAGGAATAGTTTATTCTCACAAAAAGTAGTTCTCTTTTCAAACAACTATATTGTCACCCCATCATACAAAGTTGAAATGCACAATAACATAGGCAATTATAACGTATGAATAACAAAATATTTATGCAAGGATACATAATGCATGAGAAAATTTACACATCAAAATTATTATCCTAAAGTTGTTATAGCTTACATAATATTTTCCTAGATATTTCAAAATATCTATCTAGCCTTAGTTTTCTCTAATTTGACTCTTCTTAGACCTTAAATGGGCTCATAGAAGGTCATGGTGACAAAATTTTAAGATAAATGGCCACAGTCAAAAGGGATTGGTTATACAATATTATGGTATATTATAAACTCAAATATATTTCCACATCATAACCAACCCTTTTTAACCTTACATTACCATGAAGACCATTCAAGAATAACAATAAGGAAAAGGAAAAGAAAAGAAGAGAACCTACAATATGTTAAATCACATTACCTGGATACATTCTCCTTTCTTGTAATTCTTCTAAAATTGCTTCCTTCCTTCTTGACCTAAGTGTAGAGTGGAGAGGTGAGAGTGAATAAAATGGGTATGGGGAGGAATGAATGGAATGGTGTGAAAAAAAGAGGTAAGGTGTAGGGTATTTAAAGAGAATTCAATGGCTAGGATTTAACCACATACTTTTAATCAAATAGTTGTGATTTAATCTTAAATCATAAATATCTAAGATATAATTATGGTGTAGACCCCACAGATATCTAATATTTTATTATAGTGTGGTCCCTATTGATATCCAATATTTTATTATGGTGCAAGCCTCACATGTGTGGGTCCTGCATTTTAAAATAATGCCATGTGTCCTTCCATGTTAATTTATCATTTTGCCCTCAGCATTTTTCAAAAATGACAATTTTGCCCCTATGCCTTAAAACTAAGTTTAGGGTTATTTTCTTTAAATGATTCAACTAGGCATATTTATTCTTATTTAATTCTTTCTAATTTCTCCTAAATAATTTAGCTTATATTAAAATCATTAATTTAAAGTTGTTATACCTTGCATCCCTAAATTTAACCGAATTCAGGTGAAATTTTGTTGTTTTGCATGAGGGTTTTTGTTTATGAGTATTTTTATGTTGTTCTCTACCCATTTGAGCTCCCAATTTCGTGAATTAGTGCTTGAATTTGGAAATCCCTAATTTTGGATGAAAAATATGAATAGTGATGTGAACAGTGTTAGAGGCTCAAAATTTAAAATTGATGCATGATTTGAAGTTGTTTTAGGGAAATTTTTTAGGGGTTTTGGTCCTAAGTGAGGTTCTAACAATTCTTATCTGTCAATTTGATGTTTAGGAAACTAAATTAGAACTCCCTCTTTCTTGGTAGAGAATTGAGGTGCATAGAGTACTAATAATTGAAGAAATTTTGATCCTTTTGTATTACTGGACAACAAGAATGATTGTAAGAGTTATATGAAGTTGTCAATTGGGTGGTAAGTGATTTTGAGAATTTTCCCTCAAGCTCATATTAAAATTCATTGTTGTAGGAGGGAGTTTTATGAATAAGAGTGCAATGAAAGTAATTATTAATGTTCCATAATTACTTTGTTAATGATTGGAATAATTTTTAGACTTAGTTGGTAATGTTAGGCAACTTAAAGACTACAAAAGAGTATCATTTGAGTTTATTGGCCTTAGGGCATTTTCAAAGCTTTGGAAATATATTTTAGTGCAATAATATTAGTGTTTAGCATCAATGAAGATAAGTTTTAAGTTTGTTAATTATTAGGTTCCTAAAATGTTTTCTAAGCATGTATATACCATTATGTGCAAATTATGGAAATTAGGATCGTTAAAAGGAATAATGAGAACACAAAGAAATAAGTACCACAAATTAGTTTCGATAAGTTATTATCGAAATTTCTTTTAGAAATTATTTTACTTAAGATTTTGATTAATATGGAAAGTTAAGATATATTAATTGTTATATTTTTAGGGTTAACCAATGGGTAAGAGAGTGATTGTGTGTACTTTGACTAAGTGAGTACATAATTTTAATTATGCAAGATTTTTGCTTTAAATTATCTATTTTCAAATGCAAATTTTTGTTATCTTTGGTACCTTGGGGCAAACTTCTGAATTTATAAATGTTATTACATATTTTAAAACCTGAAAATTTTGTTGGCTTAGACTTTGTGATTCTGCATTTTTGAATTATCTAAATTATTTAAATATGAAATTATGAAGTGGTCAGATTTTGAAATTTTGATTTTTGAATATGTGATTTGTGTATATTAAAGAAACCTTTAGGAATGTATCCAAAACAGGACCCTGTAGTGAATTGCTATAGACGTTAGCCGTAGTGCACTACCATTAATAATATGATATGGCAGGGTATGATGCCCTTACCTCTATATTCTGTTTGAGGCTTAAGGCCATTATTATGTTTATTCAGAGCTTAAGGCTGATAATGGGCAATTGCTTTGATATGATTATACTAGCCTTGAGCTAGTTATGTATTTTATACATTGGATGGTTCTGTAAGAGATTCCTAAGTATTTAGTTATATTGGATATTTTAAATTCTCAATATATGTTGATTCATTTAAGTTAAGAAAGTTTTTTAAATATTCAAGGTTGGACTTGTTTGACAATAAATGGTTTCCCTTTACTTTTTGAACTATTAAATTATCTTTGTAAGTTATCTGGTTTTAAAAAACAAAAGTTTTAGTGATAAACTCTACCTTTGTCAGTTTGGCCCTCCCCTTGTATTATTAGTATTATCTACTCCATGAGTTTCCACTCACCCCATTATTTAACATTTTTTTAGATCACAGTGCTGATTCAAAATACTCACCTATGGAGTAGAAGTTGTGGTGTTTCTATTTTTGGTGAGCCTTGCCTGTTGTCTGAAAAACGATTTCTTGTTGTACATTTTATAATTAGACTTAGTTGCTCCCTTGTATACAAGTTGGTGGTTTGATGTAGTTTCATGGTTGTGGGCTATTTTGTATACATATGTGGGAAAG
Source organism: Delonix regia (assembly GCA_037074485.1). Taxonomy (NCBI): domain Eukaryota; kingdom Viridiplantae; phylum Streptophyta; class Magnoliopsida; order Fabales; family Fabaceae; genus Delonix; species Delonix regia. The sequence goes on from CM073459.1 coordinate 15,433,608, forward strand.
CAAAGTTCTCTATTCTATTATATGTTAGATTGTTCTATTATAGACATTTCAAAAAAGGACCTATGCATTATTTTAAGTTTTACTGTCTTTGAGATATCTGATAGGCTTACGAGGACAAGAGATATCTCATTCCCTATACCGGTCATGTCTTATCAACTAACTTTGTGATACTTAAGGTCATTTAATCAATCACTATAGGGTTTCCTTTATCTCTCTTCTTCAATATAACAATGAAAATTAAAGAAATTTAGTAAAAGCCTTCGAATTGATGTACTACTTCAAATGATAATATCCAAATGTCTAATTACTTCCTCGAGTAATGATTATTAATGATAATTTATCCAAGATTTTTAGAATTTCAACATCCCTTCAAGATCCATGTTCAAATAAATAGATTTTGAAATTGAAGTTCAAAATCTAGTAATTTCAAGTAGGAATTAGAGGAAAAAATTGTAAGAACTCATAAAAGAATCAAAACCCTAACCTAATTTAAAGAAATCTCGTCAAAATCAAGACTAATTTTGGATTTACTCTATCAACACACTAAAAAGAGGTGTTTCAAAATTAAAATCCCAAACTCATAAATTGATTGCAAATTCTTGAGGGGAAGGGATGAATTTGATGTCAAAAAGCAAAGACACAACCCAAATTAAGGAAATTCCTTCCTAATTACACCCAATTTTGTATTCTAAAGAACTTAAAAATCACGAAACAAAAAGGTCTAAAATTAAAGGTCAAGATCACAAAGTTGGAAGCTAAAACCAGGGGGCAAATGATGAGCTACTCACCAGAAGACAACCCTAAAAAAATTTTGAGAAAGTAGCACTCAATAATGCCGATTTTGCTTGATTTCTCTTCTCCTTTGCAAGATCAACGTTGCACAGTGAAAGGAGAATTTTTCGTCAACCAAGGGTGTATTTTGACCATCAACCTGCTAGATGTGGTTGCAAGGATAGAGTGGAGGACCCCATAGTTGGAATCGTGATGACAGTAAAAAATAGTGATTTTCAATGGTGAGTTTAGGGAAGAAAAAGAAAAAGGAAATGAAGAAAGAGAGAAAAAGGATTGGGAGTATTTTTGTACTTTCTTAATAATGGATAGATGTGAGGTTCTGGAAAAGGAAAATTTTTTCTTCTTTCTCTACTTATTTTAAGATTTTATCTTTTATAAATTATTTAAAATTTTAATTCAAAATACATTTATGTTCTCTTTTTCTTTTTTTCTTTTTTACTAACTAAATTTTTTTTCCATTCAGACTTACCTAGTAAATTTAAAGTGTTACATAAAAGTTAGAGTAAGTCAATCATTTTTTCCCTAAAGATTACTCTCATTTCAATGTTGTTCTTCAAAAAATAAAAATTATTATTTAATCATTAAATGAAAATGGCCCTTTGCATTAGGTAAAGTCTCCTCCATTTTGCCTGATATTTGTCCTGCTTGGTCCAGTGAGATGATAGTAATTAAGTAAAATGACATTATTAGAAAAAAATTGACATTTGACTAGTATAAATTATTACTTAACAGCCATGTAAATTCTCGTTTACGTTTTGTTAATTTTTTTATTAAGTAAACATTACTGTACTTTACTTGAGGGACTATTAAAAATAATTGAAAAATTCAACAAAAAATTTATCTTTGGGCCAAATTGGAAAAAATAATTTTTTTTAGAACTACATCATGACCTTGATAAACTAATACTCAATAAATTAATTTTGGCTGGTTCTGGCTTATGATGAACGTAATAAAAACAATTTGTTAAAATTATAATATACTACATTTCTTTGAATATCATGTTGTATTCAATAAATTGCATTCATGAACTTATTTTAATTAAACAAATACATAAAATAAAATAATGATAATTTATAATTTACTATTTAGATAATACTTATATAGTCCCATTACACAATATGTACATTAATTAAATTCAATGTTTAATGATAAAGAGTGAAATATTTTTAGTCCATTATTTGTTACAAAATTATCATTTTGATTTTTTATTTATTGAAATGTCAAAAATAATTTTTTATTTATTGAAAAATGTTATACTTTATTATTAATTTTCAAAAAAAATACTAAATTTATTCTTTTGAATCTAAGGTTTAGGGTGTAATGAAAAGACTAAATTTAATATTTTTTTGAAAAGTTGGAGACCAAGTACAATATTTTTTAATGAGTAAAAGATTATTTTTGACATTTTAATAAGTGAAAAAGTAATATGACAATTTTATGACAAGGGATAAAAATGTATTTTTCTCTAATAATAACTAATAAATATTTTGATAAATTAATAAATTACTAATTGATATATTAAAAAGATATAATAATTAATTAATAATTTTTAGGAGTATTAGTTTACATAGGTTTAACTGATAGACTTGCCCCCAAGCGCACCGAACAAAACCCGCCAAAAACTCAACTTGCACCCAATTCGTCGATTTTAACTAAAAACACATCACCCAGGTCAACCCGAAATGCCAGAAAGCGATAGGTCTGGTTCCGAATCCGAAGATGCCAGTGAGAATTCAAGCTCGGAGGAGGCAGAAAATGCCATCCATGGCCAACCCCAAGGCGTATCGGAGTACGAGAAACAAAGGCTCTCAAGAATTGCGGAGAACAGATCAAGGTTGGAGGCTCTAGGGTTGCTCAAAATCTCGTCCTCTTTGAAGGGTCCGCAACGCAAGGTTAGGGATCAGAAGGGGAAAAAGAAGGTTGGAGACGATGAAGAATACTTGCCTAATGAGGCAGAAGCGATACTAAGTTGTTCGAGTGGTGAAGATGGGCATGAGGATGATGAAGATGATGAGGATTTCGTTAGTGGAAAAGCTTGCCGGTCACGCAAAAGGAAGGTGGGTTCTGAAAATGTTTCAGCACAAATACCGTTTGATTCTATGTTATGTTTGTCAACTAATTTCTTTTTTCTCAACTCAGTTTAGAAGTAATTGCATTTTGGTCTTATAGTTATTCTGAAAGTATCATGTTTTGTGAGTCTTTATTCTCTTTAATAACTTGGTTGCAAAGAAGAAGAGTTAATTATGAGTAGAATGTTGAATCTTCTGCTCCTATAATAGTTTGGCTTAGACGCGAATCATATATCTTCAAGTTACACAAAACTTTACGAACATCTCTAATCAATTAGCTTCATGGGTTCATTCCACGATTCCGTAGATATACTTCTCAGAGTGGGCGAAAAAACATTGGAGCATTGCAGTGACATTAATCGAATGGTAACAATTATGATAAGAAGAAAATAAGACGCATCTGATACATTTTTTAGACAGTTTATTTTATTCATGTTTTGAAACTTTAAAAGTATTGACAATAACAACTGAAATAGAATTTAATCAAGGATGAATTTAGTTTCACATAGTTAGTGGTGAGCATGTGGAAGATAGTTTTATATACTTAGCCCTGTGTATACTTCACACTAGTTGATCCGCTTGTTCTATCTATGTCCTATTATTTCTTTGGTTTTATGACAAATAAAAGTTAATTAGTAATGAAGTATAAACTATTCAAGTTAAACAATAACTAACGTTCAACTAAATTAAGAATCTCCTTGAAGGAAGATTTTAGTCATCCCAAGATCAAAGTTGCATAGAGTTTGGAAAGAATGGTAAGTAGTAAGCCATGTGATTGGGCTGATGAATTACTGAGGAACGGTCTTGTTATGTAGTGTGTGGACATTAGGATAACAATAAATGTATCATTACAGACATTAGGATATTGAGTGGGGTGGGGGATGCTGTACCCAAGTCACGGTCAGGAAAATAGTGTGATTTATAATGCTTAATTGGAATATTATTTGCAACTTTGGTCAAGTATCTCAGTATATGGTAGGACTTACATGAGTTACTTGTTCAGCTATGTACTTGGGCCTTACAGAATGATAGGTCCAGGCCCACACGGTACTTGGATCAAGTACTGAATTCAGTTTATGCTTTTTTGTGCAGAGAAAGGTTTAGTCAGTAGCAGTTTTTTTATTTTACTTGTTTTGTCAGTGTTCCTTACTTAAGGTGAATTTCTTTGTGTCACTGTACTGTTATGATATGTAGTTACGAATTTTTAAGAGCTGATAGCTTCTATACAATCTGTAAGAGAGCTGCAGTAAATCTTATAGCAAAGGTCTTTTATTGTTCATCAATATATAAATATCATATTTTTCTATGCTGGAATTATAACTTGTGAGACTAACCTAAAAGGAAGATTAAAAGTATTTGATTCTGTTCTCTGATCATTTTTAAGAAATGAATTTTGGTTAAGAGAAAAGAAGAGATATTTTAAATAAAGCGGATAAACATATACACACTTAAGGATTCCATCCATAGATCTAATTACTGTGTTCTCTTTCTTTAAGCAGATCGATTTTATATGACGTTTTTATAATTACTATCCGTTTTTCTTACTTTCTTTGAGTTCAGCAGTACTTTTAAAACCGTTCTTTTTCAAATATCTTCTTGCATTCATGTAATTGTGTTATGCAAGTACGTTATGAGAAAGCAATCAAACTAGCTCTGGCTCCAGTGATTCAGCATTTTTTTGCCTTTTTAATAGTAAAGTGCAAAGGTCTATTACGTCTGGTTTGAAATAGCTATTGACTCTTATAATTCTTTTTTGTTAATTATCAATTGCAGGTGAAGAATAAATATTTAAAGCCAAAAGCCAGAGTTTCTAGGCAGGAGCCTCACAATAATTCAAATCATATTGATGATGATAAAGCTTTGAAGCAGGTATTTACATCCTGTTTCTTGTTTCTCATATATCCTTAGATTTTTTTTCCACATTGCTGAACAAATTATGGCTATAAATTAAATGCAATTTAACTGTCTGATATTTGTGAATAGGCAATTGCTCTTTCACTACAAGACTCTGCAGATGGTTCATATTTTTCTGATAAGAATGTAGTGAATACCACTCATGTAGATATAAAGGGAAACAATCATATCCAAGAAGATAAGGGTAGAAGGAAGAACAAAAAATCGGTTTGTATTCAGTTGTGAATTTTTTTTATCCTTATAATTGCTTTATGTGTTGATGGTTTTTTGGCCTAATAATTTGATCTTTGTCAACAGTTCATTAGTCGGCTGCAAATGACTGAGGATGATGTCATTGTACATTTCTTCCAGATTGATGGTGATTTCTGTTGCTGCTACTAATTTGTTTGCTGAGGACAAGGATGAGAATTGCAAGAGACCATAAGAAGCACATTAACTAATATCACATATCTTGAAAGCATGTGCTATATGCTCTCATTAACTTGAAATATATCATTGCATAATCATGTCCTGTGAAGAGGACATCATGCTTTATAAGCCAACCATTTTGGGTCCATTCATTATAACCAGGAAGGGATGTGTTAAACACCACCTTTGCTCTTACATTGAGTTAAAAATCACTTCTTGAAAGTTCTGCCAAAAGTGTAGAAAGCAACCATTGATCTTGGAAGCCACTTTTTTGTTCTTAAAATACTATAATTAATAGTTAATTTACTATCAAGGGAAAAGGACAACCCTTTCCTTTGGCCATTATAATCATGTTCAGATTATTGGACATTGACAAGGATGTTCTGGCATGCAGAAACAGGTAAAGGAAGTGTAACAATGAAGGATTTACAAAGAGTTGCTACAGCTCATGATTTTACATGGACAGACAAGGAGTTATCTGATATGATCCGCTACTTTGATAATGATGGAGATGGAAAGGTTGGTAGTGTAATTTATTAATGCTTTTATTTTATGTCTACTTCTTGTACAGGAATTAGTGAGAAGAACATGTAGGTTTTATTATCTACCCTTGAATGTATTTTCTGGGTGAGTAAATTGCTACAGACTTTCCGGATAGAATATGTTTATGATCCACATAGACTGAAGTTTTATAGAATGGTCTCAATATATATTGGTTATTGCTTGCTTAGAATGATGCCTTTAACTTGTGGCTAGTTGTTTTCTTTTTCTCTAACTTTCTAGGAAAGAATTACCATATCTTGTGCTTTACCACTGGTCCTTTAAAAATATGAATTTCAATGGTTTTGTCTTGTATAAAAAAATCGCTGAAATCTTCTGATAGGGAACTACAAAACACACATAAACACCCTGAACACAGGTCAAAACAGAGGTACTTCTATTGCAGAAGAATATACTCCTGATACAGGAGTTTACAACAGCACTTACATGAAGAAAAATCACACCCCAATACTGAACACATGCTGGCACAGTACCACAACCAGAAATTTCAATAATAACATTTGCTACACATGCTCAATGACACTAAGAGCAACCAAAATAGTTACACAGAAACAGAAGAACAAGATGATTGAGACAATGCTTGCTTTTGAGAGGCTAGCTCTCTCCTAAGATCCTTTCCAGAAAATCATCCCTTCTTTCCTTTCTTAGTTGCTTCCCTTCAAATACTCCTTTCCAACTACTCTCCAACTGCCCTTGCAACATCGCCATGAATGTCCCCTTTTACCTCTGTCCTTTTCTGTCTTCTTTGATTATAAACTTATAGGCACATGGTTAGTAAGAGATACCTAAGTCTCATATTGAGTAGTATGGGATATTTGGTAAGGTACTCAGGGGGAAGATATGATAGGGACAAGGGTAGTATGGGACACCTAAGTCCTACATTGAGTAGTATGAGATGCTTGGTGGGGTACTTTAAGGGGTGTGATTTGTTCCCCTTGTAAATAGTTTTATAAGAGTGAGTTCTCCACACTCTCTTAGGTCCTATCAATTGGTATTAGTGTTTGTGGTCGACGTGACAGAGAGGGCTCCCTATAGAGGGTTTTGATTGGTAAGAAGGCCGAGTGAAGTGTTTTAGAGTACAATTGCCGGGATGTTGGCTCTTTAGAGATTGTGCTATAATAGTGACATGGGTAGTATGGGATGCTTGTCTCACATCGAGTAGTATGGGATGTTTGATGGAGTACTTAAGGGGTGTGGTTCTTTTCCCTTGCGAGCCGGTTTTCAAGGGTAGGTTTCCTACACTCTCTTGGGTCCTACCATAAACCTTTGTAGTTTCTTCAGGACCAGTAGTTCCCTCTTATCTTCTCTCTGTCACTCCCTTTGGGTCTCTTGCAATAGGTTTTGGTGGCAGCAGTGGGTTAGGGAGACTCGTCAATACCCACCTTAGGAATTTTCACCTTGTCCTCTGGGCAAGAATTGGACATGTGGATGGGTAGTTTCTCTCTATTAGGCCTTTGCTCTTGCTTTCCCAAAAATCCCAACCGATTGGCTTCTAGAAACATATTGGAAAGCTGTTGCTGCCTAGCATCTACAACATATATAGCCCACTCAACTTTCTCTTTTTCAGTAGCTCTACACCAAGGTGCTGCTAGATTAGTTGAGGTATAGTTATAGCCATCACCTCCCTTTACAACCATAAGTGGTATTTTTACCCCTTTGACAACTATCACACAAGCATCATCAATTTCTTCATCCCCAAAGATGTAAGGATTGTAAAACCTCCCTTCTGTTTCTTCCCAATAAACTCCAAGCTGCTGGTAGACCCAAATGGAAGTCAATTCCACTAATTTCATATATCTGTGCCCTTATTCTCCGCTTGAATTCAAGATCACCATCAAATTTCTGTTTTAAGGCCTTAAAGAATGATTGTATATCTCCCATGGCTGTATAAGGGAGAGATGCACGAAGATCTTCATTCACCTTGTTCTCTTGACATCTCTGGTGTAGGTGAAGTTGACATTTTAGTGCAAAACCTCTTCTTGCCGCAAGGTAGGGAGGTTATCAATTGAAACAAGGCCATATATTTCCTTCAAAAGCTGCCCATCTTTGATTCCAGGCCATGTTGTAGATGGCAATGAAAGTAGCAGAATTGTTTGGATGTCAATGCTAGCTGAGTGTATCTCAATGAACTTATTTGGGCCGGAACAAACACAACCTGGTCTCCCTGGAGGATAAGGATTCAAAATATGAATCCCTTGTTTACTGTTACCATTTACATCCCATAAACATGTTGATTGGCTTGTCACCTTCAGTTTCCAGCATTTTTCACGTGTTCCCTTACAGCAAGCTCTACTTCCTGCCTGAAATTTCTGCTCTCTGGCAATAAACACTTGCTGCAATGTCAAGTAACATGGCTTCATGACCTGAAATTGATGACAGCCTACCACCGGTATTTGACTGAAAAGAAGCCACTTGTTTATAAGACTGTGCCTCTTGCACCTGTTTCAACACTACTGCCTTAATGAAAAGCCTAGCTTTCGCCTCTGCGTTCAAACTTGAACCGCCATCCTGTCACCTCCTACCTATGGCATCTCCCAGGTTTCAAATGCCAGCATTGTCAATCCCCGCAATGGAATACCTGGGGTTTTGGTGGATGCTTTTATATCTTCCTTAGTTTGAATCTCCTTCTGAAGTACTTTTCCTGCTTTATCTTCCTCTTACTTCTCTTCTTTCGCAGTTAAAAGAAGTCAAAGTTGTCAGTTCCTTCTCCTGTGATTTCCCCATAAACCTTGGCATGATTGAGGCCAAACAACAGCTCCCTTCTTTGTGCTTCTTCAGTGCTGGAAAAATAGTGACAATCACCTAATTTAGTTGCCATTGTAGATGGAGGCAATCTTATTTTGTCCCCTGCTTTCTGTAGCTGTCCATTTTACATTACTGGGCGAAGGTGTTGGGTGGTCTTATTGGGGTCAGAAATTAGTGGGTCAAGCCCAACCTTTTAATAAAACCAAAATTCCTTGGGCCTTTATTTATTCTGCTAGGACTAGCCTTTTCAAGGGCCCAATTTCTTCTTTCTTTCCATTCAGCTTTGGGCCTCCCCCCAATATAATTTTAGTAACTCAAATCAAAGACCCATTTTTTTCTTTTCCTTCGCCCTCATCATCATCTTCTTCTTCTGCCGTCGAACATTGGTGTCGATTAGTCTTGCCCCCTTTACCTGCTCAGAACATTTTATTCCTATGGAAGCAATGCTTCCACTCTCTTCTCCTTGCTATTTCAGCTTTAGGTAGAAATTTGTTACCTTTGGGTGGTCTGACACTGGCATCGTGGCTTTTCTTCTCAGTTTCCTGCTTTGCCTCCTTAGAAATTGAAATGGAGGCTTGGATTGACTTCATGGGTTCAGAATTTTCAATCTCGTCATCTGGTTTGTTCTTAAAGGCAAACAAATCAATTGACGCTTGAACTGGTGCATTCTTCAATAAGAATGTACTTTTTTCAGATTTCCCTTCTTCTCTGACTTAAAACACCTGAGATTCTACCCCTTTGATTCTGCCAAGTCTTCTAAGCTTGATGGCAGTGCTGATTGATGGTCTTAGTCCTCTCCTCAAATTCTTCCCCACGTGCCATCCTTTTAAGTGCTTCAGTACATCCCTTGCAATCTCTATTGTTTCATCCAATTGCTTCTTCATCTTCCACATAGCAAGCTCTCTTTCAAATCTTGCACTGAAGTTTGCCAGTCTTTGTTTTGACCTTTCTTGATTTGTCACCACTCTGATACCAAATGATAGGGACCAATTACAAAATACACAGACACCCCCGAGCACAGCCCAAAATCAAGGTGCTTCTATAGCAGAAAAATAGTCTCCATGTATAGGAGTTACGACAGCACTTACATGAAGAAAAATCACACCCCAATGCTGTAGTCGTGCTAGTGCAGTACTGCAACCAGAAAATTCACTAATAACACTGGCTACACATGCTCAATGACAGTAACAGCAACCAAAATAGTTACACACAAACAGAAGATGAACAAGATGATCAAGGCAATGCTAGCTATCAAGAGGCTAGCTCTATCCCAAAACTCTTTCTGGAAAATCCTCCTTTCTTTCCTTCCAGTCACTCCTCGTCAAATACTCCTTTCCAACTAGTCTCCAACTGCTTTTGTCTCTACATCATCATAAATTACCCCTTTTAGCCCGGTCCTTTTCTGTCTTCTTTGGTTATGAACTTTGTGCTTTCTTCAGGACTAGCACTTCCCTGTTTTCTTCCCTATGCCACTCGATTGGTTTTGGCGGAAGCAGTGGGTTGGGAGACCCATCATCTTCCTTGGAATATTTGTTGTTGACAGCTATTATATTTGAAAATTTTTAGTACACGACTATTATTATTGACTATGTAATTATGGCTGGTATTGCAGCTAAGCCTTGATGATTTCCGGAAGATTGTTGTTCGCTGCAACATGATCAAAGGGTCAGAAAATTCTTGATGGATTCAAGGTTAGGGTAAAAGAGAAGGCATGTATCATAGGATGGCAAAGTATTTTGATTCCATATAAACTCGTTCATATCACTCTAGGGTGTGGACAATTCCGAGGTCTATGGAGCTTTTAAAAGACTCATGTATATCTATATTGTTTTCTGTGGAACGTTTGAGATTGGCATTTGTTATCGGTAGTTTCGCATATCATTTGTTCAAGTATAATTTTTTTTTTCTTTTGATAAATATACAAGTTAATCTCACTTGTTCCAGTAATTCATTACTCATTTTTTGTAAGGTGCTTTGAGAAGCAGATGGCTTTCATAACTTCTGTTTTCATTTTTATTACCATAAATATCTTTTGTTTTTTAAATTTCATTACAATACTTTACTAAATAGGTACTATTATCGAACATTTTAGCATTATATGTTTTGGTCTCATAAACTTGTTCATGGGAACAAGTTGTTGGGTGTTGTATTGTGTATCAGAAAAACCAAGTTTCATATTGCTTGGAAGAGCAACTCCATGAGTGCAGATATGTTAACTCGTGATAGTGAACTTGTAAAGAGCTAGGAAAGGGAGGTAGTTTTGCGCACACAAATATAGGTCAAGGGCTCGTATACAACTCAATAAACATTTCTTCCTGCATGCAATAAAAAGTGTGGGTTAACGTTTTGGAAAAGTTATTTTTAGTGACCTACTAATGCAGTTGTTCAAATTCTCTACAATGGGTGGCTTGCTAAAACATCTTAAGAGTCATTTTTGGCTCCTGTATTATAATAAGATTCTTGTAGGTGCAAGGCATAGTTATTAGGCATTACTAACCTATTTATGCTAGTTGTTCTCCTTAGTTTGGAGTTAACATTAATTTAGGGAGTATATTCATCAACTAGTTGCTTAACAATTTGTAATATTAGTTCTAGGGTTGATCATGGGCCCAGTCAACCTGATGAACCCGGTTCGACTCAGTTATATTGGGTCGGGTTATGACCGGACCAAATAAAAAAATTTGAAAAATTTACCTGGCCGGGCTAGGTTTATGGTCGAGCTGAGGTTGTCATGAGACTCGGCCCGGCCCAGCCCGATATTATTTTTAAAATTTTTTTAATTTTTATAATATATTTTTAATTTAATTTAAAACAAATTTTATTTATAAATAAATTTTAAAAAATATTTTTTTTCAAATTTTTATTATTTTCTATTCCAAATCTTAAAATTTTTTTAATTCTATTTTATTTTCTTTCAAATCTTATTTTTTTTTCATTTTTTGTTTTAAAAAAATTATTTTTACAAAATATTTTATATTATATATATAAAAAAAAAAGAGATGACTCGACCCAGACCCGACCTAACCCCGCCCGGCCTGGTCATTACCCTGGGTCTAACTTGGCCTAGCTGGGTCTCGGGTTAAAAAAAAAAACAATCCTTTGTGATACCGGGTCGAGTCCCAGGTCGGCCAAAAACTTGGCCCTGACCTGGCTCATGATCTCCCCTAATTAGTTCAATAATTGGATCAACTTGGCGATGTTCAATTATTTATGGATCCTTAAGGATCAATTTTTTAATACTTGTTTATACCTCAATTATAAATTACAATCAATTTATCACTTGATGTATGAGCTTGAATATTTAAACAATCATTTATAGAATTTAAGTTGAGTTTGATTGCTCCCACTAGTCAAGTTATTCTTAAAAAGTTGAGCATTTCTTAATTGCACAATCTTAGTGAAGAGATGAGCACTACAAGAAATTTGCCATATACCCATAGTCAATTTTTGTGGGCAAAATGTGTAAATCCATGGGTATAGTCCTAGTTGATCTATACCACGGTTCAAATTTTCATCAATTTTGATATGCCTATACCCATGGTTTTTTACTATTAGTATAACTTATACCTACAGTTTTATAAGTTGTTGGCATAACATCAAAACTTCTACCCATAGATGCTTAACTGTCACTGTACCGGTTTAGAAGAGTTCAATAAAACATTTACCCATGGTTTGCTATCACTAAAACCTTCACCCACAGATATTTCACTGTCAGTATAACATATGAGACTTGATTCATCTAGTATTCCCTATTTATACGTCTTTCAATATATTGGTACTCATTCAATCTAGATAGAAAAGTAAATATATAAGACTATAAATTTAAGTAACTACCAACTCATTTCATTATATTAAGGAAATTCTAATAATGATCTAAGTCATACAAAATATGGAGTCCATCTATTAGCTCCTACACTACACTTTTTGAAATCATATGAATAAATAAACCAAAATGGACTATAATAATAAGTCAATGGTGTAAGTACACATGTATAATACTTCTAGCTTTGCAAAATAGATCCTATCTAAGATGCCTGCTTTGAATATGCATGGAAGTCTATAATAGTGTTAGTGCATGACATTATTTATTAAAGTGGAATATATAACTAAAATTTAATACAACTCTAATTCACATATTTTATATATAACATTCCCATTAAAATTGCTTGAAATTGAAGATATTGGATAGCCATTGAGGGCACTATTACCATTTGTATATGTATATAAAGCAAAAATGCAGAATTCAATTAACAAGTCATTTTGATAAAAAGTTTTATCATATACATAAGATAAAAATAATATCAAATCTTGCGAGATGCTACCTTTATAATTTCATTAACTTCATCATTAGAAAGTCATTGTTGAATTAAGTCAAAACATTTAGAAGTATAGTTTCAACATTTCGAAGTCTGGCCTCAACCTTTGTATTAGAGAATGAGTTTTGGTAGTTGGGATCTTTCGTAAACAATGAACACATCCTCCCTTTTCAAGTCCTAAGAGTTTAAAATATACATCATCTTTCCAAGATGTATAGGTTGCAAGATTTTTAGAATTTTGTGAGCTTTCCTCTCCATCCATGACCTTTTTTTTTTTTATCTCATCTTAAAGTTTAATGGATATACAACATAAAATCTAAATTTTCTTCCTTACTGTGTAATTAATTCCAAAGTTGTTATGAAAGAATACAAGATAATTTAAAACTAATAATTGAAAAAAATAGAAATTTAAAGCTTACAATTAATCTAGTTGCTTGATTAGTAATAACTCTTCCATGCTTGCAAGTTCGTGTATCAATGTAAATTTATGTGACTTGGTTGCATTCGCATTCCTTGTTTTGCCTAAAATTTTAAAGAAAATAATCACTTAAGTAAATAAATGATCATATGCATATGGTACAAGAACTTAACTCTACAAAAGAAAACAAACATTATCATTAATTAACCTTGGGAGACATTTTGTACCCATGTAATGTATATCTTCAAGCATGGTTATGTTAATCTCACTTAATATCTTATTTTTAAATTAATACAAAAGATAGAAAAAAGTTAGCTATTCAAGATCATGATGTGTAGGAATCTATCAATTTAATAAATAATTTACTTATCTTTTATTAGAGCACTAATAATGACCCAAATCACGATATTGAAGAGGAACAACCTTTCCATCTGGTACATTAGCAACCATTTGTTCTTTTGTCATACTTGGATCATATCCCATTTTATCAAAATCATGTTTTCATTGTCGCCATTTGTCACGAATCTCATACTTCAACATATTTGTCAAAAATATCTCTTTGTTTTTTATCTAACATAGGAACAAATTCAAACTTTATCTGAATAAATGGGCAAAGAGATGTCGATTAATGTTTATACAAACAAGGCATCTTGATAAGGAAAAGAACAAGCAACAATATCAATATTATCTTTAACATTGACTCTTTGTATCATTAGGCATATCTATCCATGTTGTATGATTAATTGGAGCACATTGATGCCTCCTAACCAAGCTACCAATGAACCAAGTTAGAGTCTTTTGTTCCTCACCAATAGTTAAGACAAGTGGATCCAATTGAACATTAATAAACTTATCATCATGCATGTCTCATACATCTAGGATTCTCATAGGGCTTCTAGTATTAGCATGACCTATTATACCATATTATAGAATTTACATCTTAATTTGTATTAAAAGAACAATAGAAAAATGAATAGAGTGTGATTCATACCTTCAGCATCTTGATACCAAAAAGTGATTTTCATAGTTTCCTACCAATAATTAAGTAATATATAAATTAAAATATAATAAAATGGAAATTGCCAATTTCACATATATGTTGTTTATACTTTCACTGTGGACATACAGTGCTAATGACATAGCCTTATAATCATTTTCAAGTCACGGGTTTGTTCACCACTATTGTAGCACTTGCATTAATATTCTTATACATTGTCTATATGGTCCTTAATAGTTTCTTCCTAAGTATTTGTCCACAAACAATATAAGACATGCAACATAATGTCAGAGAAATTAAATCAATGAAGGGTAAGGGTAATGCCTTTGAATCTGTAAGAGAAAATGAATCAATCAAGAAGCAATGTCACTTGCAAAATTCCATGTTAAAACTTCTATAGCTTGTAACAACTTCTTTATGTATTCATTCCAATTTGTGGGCATTTTTGTCATAATAGCCTTAACTTTCAAGGGCTCCATAATTTCTTCATTTAAACAATTTACATATCATGGACTTGGTCCATGATGGAAGTAATGTAAGTCATCATAAATACAAAGTATTTAATAATTAAAAAACTTATTAGCCCTTTGTTTTTGAGCGTCAATGATCAAGTACTTCCCAAATCTCTCTTGGACATGAGATTAATGTGAACAAATGTAAAAATGATCAAATAATCAAAGTGTTCAGATTGTGTCCTCTACATAATAACTCATCATTGGTTATTGTCTTCCTTTTAGCTTTTCTTCATTTATCAAATGATAAAATATTAATGAAACAAACTTTCCTACTGAAACTTAAGAGCTAATCAAACTAAAACTAAAAATATTTAATATATATATAAAAATCCTAATCAGTTAAAAGAATTTGAATTTCATGTGAATCTTTCTTCATTCATCATATTAGACTTATATGTTGATCAAAAGCTTACTCTATGGATCCCTAAATTATAATCCCCTACCGAAATGCAATGATATGTAAATAATTGCTTACTCTATGTATACCTAAAAAATTAACATCATGAAAGTTAATCAAAATGTTGCTTGATTTTATGGAAACATGGACTTGATTGAAACAAATTCCAAAATAGTGCTCAATTTTATATACATAATTAAGCCAAAGAGTTCAACATAGACCAACTAAATAAAGATGAGTTTCATCAAAACCAATTAAATAAGTTCACTATTAAGTTAAAAAAATTTATACCTTCTCCCTCATTGGTTTCTTCAATAATAGGAAGAGATTGATTTTTAGATTGAGGCAAGTGGTCTTCATGGGAGTAGTCCAAATTCTTTACACTATTCTGGGCATGCTTTTGATGTATTTCATTTTGTTGGTTAGTGCAACAACTAGTAATCAATATTTTATGCTTTGCCATGATTCCCTATAATGGTTAATTTGGCAAATATAAATACTGTATAAAAAATCCATAAGTATGTATGAAGAATACATGTTTAGTATTAAACTATTGATGTAAAAAAGAATTTGAAAAAACAATAATCAACTTAAAGAAATTCTCTTTGCCAAAGTCTTCCAAGTCATCTGGAACATTTGGTACCACATCCAGTGGTTCATCATCATCAATGACTTCTTTCATCCATTCTATTTTAGTGTGAGGATCATTTACAACATTTTCACTTGAATATTCATTCCTTTGTTCAATCATTTGTTGAAATTAAATGGATCCCTTATCACCCATGTCATACATATCCCTAACTTCTACATTCTCAAGTACTAATCATTCTCTTGCCTCTTATCCTCCACATATAATATTTTTTAGGCTTGGGATGTAAAAATAAAGGGATCATCACAAATATTATCACCTTTATGCTTTAAATAATCAAAATTTATAAGAGTTGTGCCAAATTTATCCACTTTGCAGCCTCGATTAGATCCACCCAATTGGATTTAAAAATCACTTGCTTATATATACCAGAATAGTCCAATTCAATCACATTTATTAAGACACCATAGTAGTTAAGTTCAAATGATCTACCATTTAAAGATCTTGCACTCAAATAACTTGTAATATCGCCAATTATAATAATCCCATTATTTTAAGTTTTCAAACATCTTTCTCTCTTTTGTGTGTGAAACCTAAAACCATTAACAAGATATACAGTATACATCCTTGCTACTTCTCATGGACCACAAGATAGCCATTTAAGCTCAAATGTAACTTTGTACCTCCTTGTTCTTCCAAGCATGCAATTTAAACATTTTATACATGAAAGGTATAAGTTAATTTTAAATCAAAAATTGACTACTTTATATGTATTTTACAATGCTTAGCCTCTCAGGGAACTAAGCATTGAATGATTGACTATGAGTTTTTTAGACTTTGTATTCTGTTAAATGACATCATCGTCTTTGTCCCTTTAGAATTATACAATGTTCCTTATAAAAATTTTTTTAGAAAAAAATTAATTTTCATAAAAAAGAATGAGGTTTCAATGACATTAAATAACATAAAGTGAAAATGTTTCTTACTCTCGAAATAGGGGTAATCACATGATTGTTAAAAAGCAAATATTCATGTGCTTGCAATATGATTTTGTTGTTAAGTTGACTCTACCTAATTTCTTTTACTTTCGTAAGTTAAATTTAGAAGGTCTTTTCCTTCCTAGTAGCCTTCTAACATCATGCTCTAGAAGTGAATCATTTACCAAAGTTGAACAAATTTTCTCATCATTTTGACTTGGTTGGTTAAACTAGGTCTTTACTCTTGTTAGATAACATTAACACATTGTTAAACTTTTATAAGCCAAATACCCTTATGCAATTGACCCTTTTAACTATGTTCTATTACACACAAAGGATTTCAAAGTACAAAGATACCAATAAGTACAACACTAAAAAATAAAAAGAAAAAGAAAAAAGAGGTAGTATCATTGCCATTGTTTCATTAATTTACTAAACTATCTTAAAAGAAGTTAGTTGATACCTCTCAAATGGATACATCTAATGATAATGTACTAGCCCTATAACTTATGCTTTATAAACTAAGTGAACTATCAAATGTACCATAATAGCAATGCTATTATATGAATGTGGAATGATTGTTTCAAGTTGACATAGAATTTTGCCTTATTGTGACTCTAATTTCTCAACATAACCCTTGTTAAGAATGTTTGAACAAATTTCTTTAAAAAAGTGACAAAGATCAGTTAAAACTAAGATAACTTTATCCAGAAGAGAACCTCTTAATACTATAGGCATAAATTCTTGCATCAAAACATGATAATTGTAATCTTTCAAACCAATCAACTTGAGTTGTTTTTCTTACACATAATGGGTAATATTTGATAAGCATTCATTTAGTGCTCTTATATTTTTAAAACTGCAAGCAAAAGATTATTTCTCCTTTACTATCATTTGATAACATGCTCTAAGTAGAAATGATGTACCATTGGATGGATGTATTTGCGGATGAAACATCATTCTTATGTTCATCTCCACAAGGTTATCTCTTGCCTTATAATTGTCTTTAGATTTCCCTTTTAAATTCAATAATGTGCCAGTGATATTATCATAAACATTCCTTTTTCAATGTTAATCACATTAAGATTATGACATAATAGATTATGCTTCTAGTATGGTGAGGAAACAAAATACTTTTCTTCTTCCAAGGTTGTGACCCATCCCCAATTGATCTCATATCTTCAAAATGTTCCAATTCTCTTAAGATTGTATCCCTATCATTTCATTAAAGCTAACATCTAAACTCTTGGGTTCCATTAAATGACCTACGGTTGTACCTTTACCTATGGTTAAGTTCTAACCATTGTCAATGACACATATAACAAAACTTTCTTTTGTAGGGTGACCATTATGACACTATTTCAAAACCATAACATGGACAAGCATAGTCTTGAATGGATTAAAACCATCTAAAGCCATTCCAAGCTTACATTACAAGGGTCACTCAAAAAATTTGGATACTTAAAGTTAAATTCCTTTCAAGCAAGAAAGTCTACTAAATGCCTCAAAAGGCCATCTTTTGTGCGACCTTCTTCATGCCATCTTATGAACGAAGCATTTTTAGAGGACACAAAAAGCCTCTTTAGCCTAGGTATCAAAAGAAACCATCACATTATCTTTGTTGACATCTTTTTTCTCTCTTTCAGTTTCCTAACTTCATTATTTATCTCATTGAATGTGTTACTTGCACAATTCTTAGAAACAATAGAAATTTTCTACCTTGAGACACCACACTTTGAACACACTTCATCTTTGCTCTTGTCCTTCCAAAATAGCATAATCAAACGAGCATGAATTTTCTCATACACCAAGTGTACTCCAGAAATTATCTTCTTTGTATCATAGTATGACTCAAGCAAACCATTCCCTTATGGAAAAAAAATCTTTTAATAACTCCAATATCATCACAAAAGACTCATCACTCCACCCATAAAGAGACTTAATATAATAAAAAAGCACAACAAATGACAACTTAATGTAATTTTCACAATTTAGGTAAAGCTTTTATTTAGCATCTTTAATTAATTGATGAAATTTATCAAAGCTATTCCCTTCTTCAAATTTTTGTTCTCTAAGTTCCTTCACAACTTGTTTTGGATTTTCCTACTGTCTTTGCCCATGTTTTCTTCACCTACTTTTTCAAGCACTCCAAATATATCATGAAGTAATTAATGCATATAATTTTCTTGCTCCATTGGTTCATTATTCATACTTAAAGAAGCTTCACATGTCTGTCCATGAAAAATCCAACTTCTATATCCTTTAAGAAACCCACGATATCAATTAATTAAGTGCTCATAAACATTTGATCTAGAGTGACGATAAAGATTGGCACATACAGCACACTGGCACCAAATTTTCCCCTTTACTATTGAGTTCTAAAATGCTAAGTCCATAAAATAAGTACGCCCTTAATGTAAGTTTTACATTTTTTTTTTTATAGGGATCATTAATCCACCTTTTATTATCCATTGAATAAAAATGCAAACATGAAATCTTAAAATTAGATTTAGTATTTCTCTCCAAATGTACCCAATCTTTCTCTTTCAATTATATTCACAATTTTCTCATTCCATATATAGTGGATTTAAATTGGAGGCAATTGAATTTATAGAAATGGGGACATATTAGTATGATTCAAGTGGTTAAAGCAATTAAAATAATAATTCTATGTTATAAAAATGCCTAATATGTTTCTTAAATAATATAAGGGTGCCTACATTTTTTTGTGTAGTTAAAATTCTACTTCTCATATTTGTATATTAGTAACAACTACAAAAAATGCAATTACTAAAGTTTCTACTAAACCAGCTATTTAAGTTATTCTTTTCATCTTTTATATTTTTTTAACATAGAAATATTGATTGATATGCATAAGTAAGGTCAAAGCTCAGTGCTTTAACATAACTCATTATAGCTAGCAAATTCTAGTTATATCTAATAGTAAATAATGCCAGTAAATTCTAGAAATAAAATAATAAATTCTAATTGTATAGTAGTAAATTCTACTTCTCAAATTTGCTCCAAACCTTATTTTATTAAAGACAAATTGACATAAGTTATAAAGTGATCCATTTTGGTAGCAATAAGATTACAACAAAAGGTTAAATTCGTTTTATGCATAATCAATTTAGTAGCAATAGTATCCAATACCACATAAATGTAATAGGGGATATTGCATAAATGGAAAAAATAGCAGTATCTAAAGTCCATGAAGATGCAATAGATTAAGAGCAGCATCGATAATCTAGAAAAATTTAATAAGGCTAGTTCACCAAAAGGAAAATAATCAATTTTTTTAGATATTCATTTTATTGTAAACAAAAATCAATGTTTCCATCACATTTTCAAGGGATAATGCACAAATTAGAAATGACTCACCTTGAACAATGGAAGCGTGATAACTTATGGAAGAAAGCAGAAATTGAATGCAACAACTAACCTAGAGGTTTACTTTTCAGAAATATAGAGGAACACAAAATGTGTGGACTGGGATGAATCAAGCTTTCATTGGGGTGAAAAGAACCAAAACACCACAAACAGGAAATGACTCACCTTGAATAGAGGAAATGTGATTACTTGCTAAAGAACGCAAAAGCTAAACACAACAACTAACCAAGAATGGATTTAAGTAAATAGAAAATACTAATTGAGTAGATAGTTTAGGTGAAACACAATGAACAGACGAAAGGACCATGTATTATATGAAGATACTATGGCTAAAACTTGGGCTACTATAGGAAGATAAAGGAAATTTAGGATTTAGGGTAGGGTGAAATTTTTTTGGTGGTAAAAAGAGGCAAATATTTGGCAAGCGGAAGTAATATATTTTGTTAGAATTTTATCCATGGTTAGTAACTATGGTAAAGGACAATTTTTTTTTATTAAGACTTTTACTCATAGTTGGTATCATGGGTATAAGAAGTCTTATATAAAAAGCATTTATACTCACATTTTCTTAGATTGTTAGTAGATAAAAATTCTTTATCCCTATAGTTTTCATATCTTTTAAAAAATTAATTGTGGATATATAGCAATTTTTTCTAATGTGATAAAAAACTTATATCCCTTAGACTTTTCAAGTTACCAAATGAAGTAGCTACTAATAGTCCTTTGGTCCAACTTATTCTCTTATGGATTGTAAACTCTTGCCTCAAACGAGCATCCTTAAATGTGCTTATGTCGTAAACTTGATTTCCAATCTTTTCATAAGACCAATGATATCTTTTTCAATCACCCTATTTGGAATGCAATAAAAAATATACATAGCTCATTTAAAAGCTTCAGTCCACAAGTACTTAGAAAGCATGGAATTGCTAAGCATGCTTAACATCATGTCTAACAATGTTTAGTTTTTTCTCTTAGTTACACCCTTTTAGTCCAAAGTCAGGCAGGTTATGTTTGCTAACCATCTCATATTCTTAATGAAACCTAGTAAATGGACTCGATGCATATACATATTTAGTGTATCTACCATAATGCTCATTACTTCAATTTGATTTCACTGTCTTAAATTTGTTTACCATGCTATTTATCTACTTCTAATTTAAAAACTTAGAAGATTTCTAATGTTTCATTCTTATTATTAAGTAAATAAGGATACATGTAGTATGAGTCATCTTCAATAAAGATGATGAAGTAATTTTGATTACTAGAGCCCTTATATAGACTACATATAGTTATGATATCTAATAACCAAGAGCTCCTGTTAGTGCCTTTCTTTGTCTTAATAGTTTCTTTTAATGTAGTCTACACAAATTCCAAAGTCTATAAAGTCTATAATATTTGGTACTCTATAGTTGACTAAGCATTCGTTCCTCACTATTGAGATATGGCCAAGCTAAGTCCCACAACATAGAGGGATTATCATTAGTAACCCATCTCTTAATATTTATATTATTGTAAACATGCATTGCATCATACGATGTACTATTTTGTCATTAAATTTGAAAATGACCAAGAGCAAGTGTAACATTTCCAAAAGGATCAAATTTATAAAATTACTTTAACATATTATTTGAAAAATCAAAAGAATATCCAAATGGTACAAGTTTTAAA
Source organism: Delonix regia (assembly GCA_037074485.1). Lineage (NCBI taxonomy): Eukaryota > Viridiplantae > Streptophyta > Magnoliopsida > Fabales > Fabaceae > Delonix > Delonix regia. The sequence goes on from CM073459.1 coordinate 15,455,364, forward strand.
ATAAAAATTAAGTTTCTAAAGAAACTTGGTACATAAAATATCCTATTAAAAGTATGAAAATAAAACCACTATCTTAAACTAGTCTACAAGTTCCTATAACTTTTACGTGTGAGCCTATATTGCTATCCAAATAAATGTATTACTACCTATTGACTTTTGTTGGTTTAGAAAATCCTGTAAGGTATTTGAGATATGTATTGTAAAATTGAAACCAATCCACCATGTGTTATTACTAACATCTATATTAGATCATAATAATGGAATGAGATTTGAGTTACTATTCTTTTCAAGTCAAGCCTTCAATTTGATACAGTATTCCTTCATGTGTCCCTTCTCCTTAAAGAAAAAAAAAAAAAAAAGCATAAAGGCATTTATTATGTCAGCTTGGATGGGTGCCTTACCTTTCACTTTGCTTTGGCTTGTTTCTTAATCTTCCATTGCATTGCTACATATACGCTTTCCCCCATTTTCATTATGAGCCTTCCATCCTCTTAAATCCTTATAGTCAATAGTATATTTGTTAACTATTTATCCTTATGTATATTATAGAAGATCTTGAAGGGTTCATACTGAGGTCACAAACAATTAAGAATGAAGTGTACTAGAAAAATATCTGACATCTTAACCGTGAGCATCTTCAGTGGAGTGATAATATCACTCATCAACATAATGTATTCTCACACACCCCTTATGTGAATGAGCTTCACAGTGGATAGCTTTGTCATCAGGGTGCTTTTACTAAGGCCATGCTTAAGGATTTGAATTATTCATTGACGACTCATAGCAAGTCTCATAAGTTTGCGTGCTCACCTATTGATCTATGTATACTAGCAAATATCTTGAATTGAATGTACATCATACTAAGGTAGTTGGACCACTCCCAACATTCATAAAGGTTTATTTCAAATCTACTACTAGAATCTAAGTGTGTAGGTGGTTCATATTTTCCTTTTATTACATAATGAGCATCTATCCACCCTAATAAGAAACTATGTTTCTCCTTCCAAATTTTATAATTATCCCTATTAAATTTAGTAACTTAATAATTAGTTATATTAACAAGTTGAAAAGCTACAATAAAGTTACATGCTATATTAATATACAAGGCAATTTTAAGAAATTCCTTAAACTTGTCCCACCAATGTAAAACATTCAAATAAAACATGAGTCTTGAATAAAATAAAATTGCTTGTAAGCTAAGTTTTACTCAATTATATTTATTCGAAATTTACCCTTTTTTAACCCATACAAGCAAATTAAGAAAATGGAAAAAACTTATTGTCTCATTCTAATTAATCATATCAATATGATAACATTGTTGTGGGATAATGATGATCATATTAAATAAGTTTAATTACAATTTGATGTCATGATCCATTATGAGATTTAATGCTTAATGTACAATTCTAAAATAATTAAAGGTGTTGTAGCTAAATTCAAATTACACTAAATATAAACTGATCACATGACATTTAAAGAAAAAAGGCAAGCGCTTGCATATGGCCAATAAAAAATGCATAAACAAGCAATTTACATAATGATAATTAAACAATCAACTAAACCAAAAGATGTGACTAATTAATTAATTAATTAAAACTCCCCTCCTTCAATTTTAACTAAATATGCCATAATTATTATTCAAAAAAAAAATTCCTAAAGAAGGCATAAATTGAATTGCTCAAAAAATTAATTTAACAAAAATTTTAGAGAAATAACCCACTATATAATGCCGAAAAACATACTTAAGTTGCCCAATTATTTTTTCAAAAATTTGGACTATTAAACAGGCATTGAAAATAATGATTGCAAAGTTGAAAATTTTTTTTAAGAAAAAGAAATTCAAAATTTTGCCAAAAATGACCTATGTCAACACTTAGCATTTTATTGTAGGCCAAAATTGGCCCACATTGCTAAACCTAAAAAATGTGGGCTAAAACATTTTGTACAATTAAATATAGGCCCAAAATAAAATGCCTAAGTTGAGGACATGGCATAGTTGGTTATAACGTTATGTCAGTATCAGATGGTCATGAGTTCAAAAGTAGGCAAAGTCATTCTATCTTTACTTGTAGAATTTTTTTAATACCTAAAATAATTTAAAAACAAAACGTCAAGGCCCAAAATGAAATAGAAGAGATAAAATGCAAGCCCAAAATAATAGCTCATCATGTGAAATAAAGGTATAAGCAATAAAATTTTGAAAGCCCAAAAGCATGAAGGAACAAGAGCTCATTTAAGTAAAGCATGTTTGATGCTATAGTTTATTTAAAATGGCATGGTGTTTGTGCCCCTTTAAAACAAGGGTGATAGAAACATGAAACAAACCAATTAGTACCTATTTTAAACCCAACATTTAATCCAAATGCTTTTAGCATATTAAAGCTCCTTTTTCAATGCTTTCCAAAACCAAAAATGATCTGAATTTCATGGGTAAGAAATTTTTTAAATTAAAATAATAAAGAAATGCTTAATGTTACCGAACTAATTTGTATAGAATTCAATTTTCGTAAGGCAAATTCTATTATCAACTATAATGCCATAGGGATAGCAAACACATTAATGACATTTGAAAAATTAAAAGAATGCAGACAGATCATAAACTCTTAGTGCTATGATGTTTTATAATGATGGGGAGCTTCCAAGATGTTTTTGACAAGATATGGTGCATATGTATTTTATCTCATAAATAGTATGTGTAAAACGAGGTAAGGAAGGTCATCAAAAGAACTTTTTTTTTTTTTTTATGATAAGGGAATATTTCTGATCATAATATTTAAAATCCCTTAAAATGAAATCTGTGTGTAGCCAACATCTAGAAGTGTCACAAGTAACACATTATGACATATGAATTGGTAAATGTAGTTGATATGATTCAAACCAATCCGTATTAATTGCTAAAGTGATTAAAACCTTTGGAGTGAATAAGAATAGCCATAAAAACTATGTGAATGTGTTTATTGTTAATTTCAACACTTAATTCATTTGATATAACTTCTTTACTTTATTGACCTTAGAAAAGGATAGTATGTATATTACATGTACTAGAAGCTTACATATGTACTAAAATTTCCAATTCCAACATATATGTTGTTTTTTCAATTCTATTTGTTTTGTTTAAATGTATTGAATTCATGACAATTTTTCTACTAAAGTGTAAGACGACAATGTAATCTCCAATGCAGCAGCATGGAACAAGCTCTCAAATTAATTTTGTCAAGCCAATGTTTAATATTACTACATCGCATCACATCAAAGTTACACATTATTCAATGAATAAACTTAACTTCTTTCCTCAATTTCCTATATTCCTATGAGAATTGGCTGGAAAGACAGTCTCATAATACCTCTACCCTAATTGTAATTAATAAAGGTAGTTGAGTACTATCATCTTGACCGTGATGCATTCTTGTTAAGCATGCAAATAATAATTACTTTTATTTAGGTCTTAAGCTATGGTTTCCTTTCCAAGTAAGCCTAAGTAACTAATTTAGTTCTGAAGGTGATTAGGTTTCAGAAAGTATTAAGCATAGAGAAAAAGTAATTGAATTTAAAACTTTAATAGGAAACTTATTTTAATACTATAATAACTCCACAAAAGGTTCTGCCAAAATGCTAGAACTAAAAGTTAAGCCGAGTAATTTCATAGTCTTCAAACAATTTAAGATAAAGATAACACAAAACATAAATTAAAGAGAAATGAAAAGAAAATAACAACTCAAATTGAGGTGCCACTCCCATGTGATAGCCTTCTTACGAACTGCCATAAACTCCATTTCAAATTGTGTCTCAACTCTTTTACTTGTCGCTTTCTTACTTGGTTTATCCTCTGCAATGACTATTTATAGCCTTGAAAACTAGAGAAGTCATATTTATCTTTAAATTTCATCCTTATTTGTATTTTTTGATATTACAAAAACTTTTGGTGCTTGGGCATTGTCTCTCTCCAAAGGCTCTGATTTCTTAGAAGTTTATGCATGGGTGCTAAATTTCCCAAATAAGGCTAGTGCCAAGGTGCCCATTTTTTGTTTGATATGAAGATATTTTCATCTTTTAATGTTTAGGCACCCTTTGGTGGCACCTGGGTTCTATGCCTATATTTTTTATGCTCAGAAACTGATTGCCTAACGCTTGGGCGTTGACTTTCTATATGTTGCTTGCTGATGAATTTTTTTTTTTTTTGTTTCTTAATTGCCTTGGCCATGACTCTTTGCTAATTTAGGTTCATCAAATTAAGGCTTTATCAAAATAGTAGTTCAAAAGCATTAATAGCATACATTTAACTTGTTTATTACAGAAAAAGACTATTAGGAAGTAGACTTTTGAAATCTAAAAACTGAAACAAATGAACCTTTAAATCGATTAATTATTTGGATTATGTCCTTTTGTACTAAAAATAGACTAAGTTAACTATCATTTGAAGAGTTAAGAAAGTTTCTTAACTACTCAGAGCTAATTCCAAAACAATAAACTCTTATTCCTATTGTGGATCTAGCAATAATAGTTTGTTTAGTAGATTTCCAAATTATTGCACCATCGCCATGGTTGAATATATAACCATTAGTGGATTTTATCTCATTTGAATATGAAATCCTATTAGCATCACTGTATCCTTCTAATACAAAAGGATATCCATTATAAACAGAACCATAGTTCAAGATAACTTTAAAACTCATTAGTTTGATCAAAGCAACCTAATGATTGTGATACGGGCTTTGTGTATACCTACTCAATCCATATACAACATGTTCAATGTTAGGTCAGGTGAAGTTTAATGAATGCAACAGATGTCTAATACTTTGTGCATTCTCTAATTAAGCAGTAAGGTCACCTTTATTTCTTTTTAGTTGAGTGTTGGAATTATAAGGAGTACACATTGATTTGTTATCACACTGACCAAAATTCTTAAGAAGTTTCTCAATATAATGTTCTAGTGATATTAATATATCCTCACATTTCCTTATGATTTTAACACCCCAAAATCCACAAGCTTTAACTATGTCTTTCATATCAAATTTGGATACATGAAACATTATTGTTTTATGCAAAACATCCATACTATTACCAAAAATTAGCAAGTCATGTACTACAAACAAATAATTATGCATTCACCATTTTCTAGTTTTGTATACACACGTCTATCAACTTCAACACAAGAAAAACCATCAATGATCAAAACTTGATCTAATTTCTCATGCCACTCTTTCGGTGATTGTTTCAATCCATATAAGAATTTGAGAAGTTTACAAAATTTGTTTTCTTATCCTAAAACAAAACACCCTTCAAGGTGCACCATATAAATTCTTTTTAAATCACTATTTAATAAACATTGTTTTAATATCTATTTGACGAATAAAAAGCTTATAGATTGAAGCTAAAGCAATTAAAACTCAAATAGAATAAATTCTTGTAACAGGATAAAAAATGTCAAAAGAATCAACATTTTGATTTCCAATAAAACTTTTGCCATTAATCTTGCTTTGTATTTATCAATTGATCCACAAAGATTATAATTCCTTTTAAAAATCCATTATCAACCATGGTTTTTGCTCCTTGAGGTAAATCTACAAAAGCCCATGTATTATTTTTAGTAATAGAATCAATTTCAATTTGAATTGCTTGTTGTCGAAGTTATGCATATGGGGACACATTGGCCTCAAAATAAGTTGAAGGTTCATTTGCAATAAGATGAGTATAGAAATCATCTCCAAAGGAGGTCTCCTTTATTTGCCTTTACTTTTTCATAAACCCTTAGATAAATTTTCAATCCTATCTGATGTAGATGCAAGTGCAAGTGTAAGAGCATGAAAAATATTTTCAGCTTTTAATAGAAAAATATGCTCAAAGAATTTAGCATTTTTTTTTTATACTATGGTTTTACAATCAAGCACATCAATTTTTAAGACAAGAAACCAATATACAAAACTATTTTAACCATATCCACAAACATCCAATCAAATGTTCTAGAACCTATTTATATTTTCTTAGGGCCGGGATAATATAACATTTGCAAGAAACCCCCCCCCCCCCCCACACACTTTCTAATATTTTAAGTTAGGTGCATATCTCTTTTATAGTTCATATAGTGTTTTATCATATTTTTTATAGGGAATATTATTTTTCAAATGACATGTAGATATTAAAGCTCCAACACAAAGATTATTTGGTAAAAATAAGCTAACTAGCAAAGCATTCATTATTTCTTTTAGTGTCTTATTATTCCTCCCTAATACTCGATTAGATTCAAGTGAATAAGGAAGAGTAATTTCATCAATTATGTCTTCTTTCTCACAATAATCATTAAATAAGTATATTCGCTTCCTTTATTTGACTTAACCCTTTTAATTATCTAATTGATTTTGTAGTTCTACTTTGTATAAAAGAAATGAGTCAACCATTTCATCTTTATTTTTAAGTAAATAAACCTTTATGCACCTAGAGATGTCACCAATAGATGATATATAATATTTTTACCTCCCCTTGTCATTGTTTGTTTTAAGCTTCCTAAATCTGTATGAATGAAACTAATTAATTCAGTTTCTCTTTGAACACTAGGATAAGACTTTTTAGTTAATTTGGATTTTGCACAAGTCTTACATTTATTTAAATCTGTGTCACTAATTCCAAAACATAAGCCAAGAATTTGCACTTCTTTCAATATACGAAACACTAAATGACCTAATCTAGCATGGTGCATATCAATAAAGTCAATCAAGTAAGTAGAAAATGGTACTTTTCATTCATAATTTATGAAACATTAAGTACAAAAAGTCATTGATTATTGCCTTCACCCACAAAAATATTATTTTTTGTCATTACAATCTTACCAAATTCAAATGACACTTTAACACTAACCTTCTTTAATAAATCCACAAAACTAAATTTGCTCTAATGTTAGGCACATTAAGGACATCATTAAGAGCTAGAGTCTTGCCAGATGTGAGCTTAAGAAAAACCTTTCCCTTCCTAAGAACATTAGTAGTTCTTGAATTATCAAGGTACACAAGTTCTTCTCCACCCTTATTGATATGTGGGAAGTGAAAGCATATTTTCTTGCACAAATATGCCTGGTAGCCCTAAAGTCACCACTCATTCTTTCACATTGGCCACAATAAGAGCTTGAGAAATGACTGCAACACTAGTGTTATCTCCTTGGACCAAACTTCTGTTTGTCCTTAGAGGATTGTCATTTCTTACTCTCTTCCTACATAGTGCAGCATAATGACTTGACTTTCCCAAACAAAATAGTTTCCCTTCTTTTTAAAGATGGAGTTAGTTTGCTTAGACTTGTAATTAGATTTCTTATTGATGTAAAACCCCAAGGTAATGAAGAACCTGAAACTCTTAGAACACACACTATGGCAAGAATATGAATAGAATGACATATGTAAATGGAAACACAAATGATAGGTTGATTAGAAACAAGAATGAATTCACCTTAAGAGATCACCTTGTTAAAAATTAATTATTGTTGCAATAAAAGAAGACAAGTTATCCTCCCCTATAGGGCTCTGACCAAGCCAAAAAGGAAACTAAAGAGTTTCTATGATAGAATGAAATTTGATGTCTTACAAGATTGAGGCTCAAGCTTTTTTATAAGCTTCAAACCCCTTACGAAACCTTAATTTTGAAATACAACATTAGGTCCCCAATAAGTTAGGTCAAATGATGCTAAAAATAACTTTAGATATTAAAAAAAGAAGACCAATATGTAACCCTCTACATCCTAAAACCAACTTAATTACAATTTGGTCTAAAACACTTATTTTAGTAGCAACATTTCAGGATGATATAACTTAAATGAATTGGGCCTTCATTTAGGCTGGACATGACTCAGATGAATGAATTGGGTTTCCTTCTCCAAGTTCAAGCCGTCCAAGTGATTTCCTTTTGCATTCTCTACATATTTTCCCATATAAATTTGTTGCGATTCCTTGAACTTCTTAGCTCTCAATCATGTAATTAGACCTAGAGGAAAATTCATATCATCATTCAAGCCATTGCGCTTCTTGTCATCTATGCTCACATCATTCCCTCCCTCCTAAAAAAGATTCGACCTCAAATTTGAATCAAAATCAAATAGAGAAAGATCAAATACATTGAAAGTGGCACTTACATATTACTCACCTAGAAAATCTATTTTGTATGCATTGTTATTGATCCTTTCCAGCACTTGAAATAGTCCATCACCCTTTATGTTAAGTTTTGATTTTCTTTGCTGTGGAAACCTCTCTTTTCATAAGTGCATCCAAACCCAATCTCTTGGTTGAAAAATAACTTGCTTTCAGTCCTTATTAACTCTTTGAGCATATATGCGGTTCCTCTTTTCAATCTCCTCACGTGTTTTCTTATGCATTGCTTTAACCATTTCAGCCTTATTCTTTTCATCTAAATTAGCAATTTCACTCGAAGGCAAAAGCATCAAATCATCTTGAAAGTGCATCAACTACAACATTGTCTCTCCCTTACTTGTATTTGATCACATAGGGAAATGTTTCCAGATATTCCACCCATTTTGCATGCCTCTTGCTTAACTTTCTTTGCCCTTTCAAGTATTTTAGCGATTTGTGATCACTATATATGACAAACTCCTTAGGCAGCAATTAATGTTTCCACACTCCAAGAGCCCTTTCCAAGGCATATAATTCTTTATCATAAGTGGAGTATTTCAAAGTCAGGCCACTCAACTTTTCACTAAAATATGCTATGGGTTGGTTTTCATGCATTAAAACAACCCCTATACCAATTCCAAAAGCATCACATTCAATTTCAAAGGTTTTAGAAAAATTAGGTAGACACAAAACAGGTGCAACACATAATTTATTCTTCAAAGTGTTAAATGCATCTTCTTGTTCCTTTTTCTATTTAAATCCAACACTCTTTTTAATAATTTCATTTAGTGGAGCAGCAATAGTAGAAAAATCTATAATAAATCACTTATTGAAACTTGCCAAACTATGAAAACTCCTAACTTCATTAACAAACTTAGGCATTGGCCACTCGTGGATAACCTTCACATTTTCAAAATCAACCTCAACTCCTTTTGAACTCATAGAAAAACCTAAGAATGTAACTTTATCCATACAAAAAGTGCACTTCTTAAGATTCGTATATAATTTATCCTTCCCAAGCACATCCAAAATGACCTTAACATACAGAGTATGATCATCTAAGCTCTTGTTGTAGATCAAAATATCATCAAAACAGACAACAAATTTTCTAAGGAACTCTTGCAAGACATGATTCATTAAGCGCATGAATGTATTGGGTGCATTAGATAGCCCAAAAGGCATCACTAACCACTTATACAATCCATATTTTGTTTTAAATGTAGTTTTCCATTCATCACCTTCTTTCATCCTAATATGATGATAACTACTTTTCAAATCAATTTTAGAGAAAACACATGAACCATGCAGTTCATCTAGCATAACATCTAATCTAGGAATAAGATGACAATACTTTGTAGTGATTTTGTTGATTGCCTTACAATCCACAAACATCCTCCAAGTTCTGTCTTTGTTTGGTACAAAGAAGACAGGAACAACACAAGGACTCATGCTTTCCCTTACGTGCCCCTTTGCCAACAACTCATCTACTTGCCTTTACAACTCCTTTGTTTCCTCGGGATTGCTTCAGTAAGCTGGCCTATTAGGAATTTGCGCTTCACGGATGAAATCAATTTGATGTTCAATCCTTCTGAATGGCGGTAACCCATAAGATTCCACTTCAGAAAACACATCATCATACTCCTGTATTAAACTTACAAACACACCAGATAAATTCAAATCAAGGTTAGTGATAATGAACAAAATTTCTTTAAATCGTATGAGGATTAAAGCTCTTTTGCCTAAGTATTCACTTTTTAACTCTCTTTCTTTTGCAAAATAACAATGTTTTTCACCCTTTTCTATTTCTTTTTCCTCACATTTTGCATTCTTTTTTTGCTTTTCGATACTAACTTCTTATCTCTTACACATCTCACTTTCTTTTCATCACTCATGCAGTCACTCACCATTGGGTCTTTTTCTTTAATCTTGAAACTCTTGGCCTATTTTCTCTATTTTCTTTTAGAACCCTCACCATCCTTAACCTCATTTATTGAAGACCATGTTTTGAGTTGGTCTTGATAAATTTTAAATGGTGTCATCAAAGCAAGTGTAATCTTGCGGCTATTCATTTCAAACGTGTACCTATTTGTGGATCCATCATGAATTGCCCTTCTATCAAATTGCCAAAGCCTTCCTAATAAAACATGTCCAGCTTGCATAAGTACCACATCACACCTCACTTCGTCAGTATATTTCCTAATGGAAAATGGCACAACAACCTGCTTAGTTACTTTGCACTCTCTACTATCATTCAACCACTGGAGACTATATAGTTTATAGTGCTTTTCACACTCTAGCCCTAATTTCTCTCCCAAGTATGTACTAGCCACATTAGTACAACTTCTACCATATATAATCATGCTACAGACTTTCCTACTTCCTAAACATTTGGTAAGAAATATATTTTCTCTTTGTTCTAAACTTTCTTCCTTAACAATCAAATTTAATGCACACCTAGTCACTAGGAATTCTCCTTGCACAGTATATTCAACATCCTCATTAACATCTAAACAATCCTCTAAAGATGGCATACTCAAGTTATCATCAAGATTACTATCATGCTCAAATTCAGAAACAATTTTATTTCCCCTAATAAGCATAGTCTTTTGATTAGGGCAATCAAATGTGTAATGACCATGCTCTTAACACTTAAAACACTTAATATCTCTATGTTTATAAGGCGGATTAGAAGTACCTTTTTTATTCGAAGTATTGTACACATTGCCCTTATCTGTGTCATTGGCTTTCACTTTTGAATCCAGACTTGGTCCTTTCTTTTTGTTGTCATATTTACTCCATTTTGAGCTCCATTTATTGCTAGAATTTGGAAATGATCTTGCTGAACTCTTCTATTTTTGTTGCCTCTCCACTTTCATGGCTAGGTTGACTAAATCCTCAATCTCCACATAAGGGTGCAAGTCTACCATGTCAGTAATTTCTTTATTCAAACCAACAAGAAATCTAGACATTGTCACTTCTTTATCTTCCTCAATGTTAGCCTTTATCATTAGCATCTCCATCTCTTTGTGGTAATCCTCAATCGACTTTGATCCTTGAATAAGCCCTTGAAGCTTCTAATGCGTTTCTGTGTAGTAATAGGAAGGAACAAATCACTTTCTCATCACTCTCTTCATCTTAGCCTAAGTCTCAATCAAATTCTTACTATTTCTCCTTTTAGATTTTACAAGTTACCCTCACCAAACTAAAGCACAATTTGAAAATTCAACTGTAACCAATCTGACCTACTTCTCCTTTTAATAATTATGGCATGCAAATAACATGTCAACCTTCCTTTCCTATTTAAGATAAGTTTCAACATCATTCTTACCTTTTATTTCTCATGGAGTTTACATCATTATGATTAAATTCTCCTTCTTATTTAACAAACAAAGGCCTTCGAGTAGGTCTTGACTTACTTGGTGACTCTAAATTATCTAACCTCAAGTTTAGAACTTTGAACTAGTCTTGTATAGCCTTTATAAATAGCTTTATATCAACTTCATTATTTTCTCCAGAACTACTCATAATTCTCAATCTGAAAAAGAACTAAAGGAAACAAAATAGAATAATCGGTAAGCATCTCACTTCCTTACGTATTTACGCTTAGAGGTGTTTAATTCACTTGTATTTCACACTGATTTTGGCTTTTACCTCTCTTAAGCTCACCAACACTCGAGCCCTTTAACCACTCAAGCTTATTGTCCTCGATTGCACTTCAAAATATATTTCCACACAAGATAGACCACTTTTGCAAATTAAATGAATGGAAGCGTATTGAAAGGATTAAGGACTAGCAGACAGTGGAATGATATAAGAATTAACCAAAAAAAAATCAAGATGTAGAAGGAATGTGAAAGAAAAATGAAGATAAACTTATGGCAACTTGCAAAATCTGATTGTTTGGATAGTACTTTTGACCAAATTTTTTTGGTCAACTTTTGAATTAAAAAAAAAAAATAAACGACATAGTAACCCTTGGATTCTTAGGTTAGACTGCTATCCCTATGAGCATTCAAAATTCTTGGATTCTTGTGGTAAGCTACCTACTCCAACATTCATTTATTAGAAGTCTTCAAAAGATGTTTTCACTTTTGACTTCTGTATAATACACTCAATACTTTTAGAATTTTTTTTTGAATTTTTATTTTTCCCAAAGAAGATAAGAATTCTAGACAAGATCATAGGCAAATTCTTTGATGAACAAAAAGTGATAGTAGATGAACAAAAATTAATTGCTGAAAGATTAATCTAAGCAAGATAGAATTAAAACAAAATGAGCAAATATAGATTTTTTTTTCATTTTCCCATAAATTCTCTAAGAGAGGATTAAGAAAATAAGATTATAGAAGCAAAATTACATGGAAATACACTGATGAATAGAAATTAGTAACAGATGAAACAATCTGGCAAGATTAAGAGTAAAAGAGAATGAAACAAAGACTTCCTTCTTTTTTTAAAAATTTTTTGGAACAAACAAGAAGTTTAAGAACAACAAACAATAAACAGGATATATATAAGAATTTACCCCAGTCCAAGCTCTGATACCAAATGATGTGGAGCCCTTAGGTTATGAAGAACCTGAAACTCCTAGAACACATACTATGGCAAAAACATGAAATGGAATGAACATCCAACCTATTAAACCCTCAAATAACAAATGCAAATGGAAACACAAATGATAGGTTGATTAGAAACAAGAATGAATTCACTTCAAGAGATCACCTTGCTAAAAATTAATTCTTGTTGTAATAGAAGAAGATAACCTATCCTCCCCTATAAAGCTCTGGCCAAGCCAAGCAGGAAACTAAAGAGTTTTTTTGATAGAATGAAAATTGATATTTTACAAGGTTGAGGCTCAAGCCTTTTTATAAGTTTCAAATCCCCTAAGAAACCGTAATTTCAAAATACAACATTGGGCCCCCAATAAGTTGGTCAAATGATGCTAAAAATAACTTCAAACATTAAAAAAAGAAGACCAATAAGTAACCCTATACATCTTAAGCCCAAATTAATTACAATGTGGTCTAAAATGCTTATTTAAGTAGCAACATTTCAAGATGATCTAACCCAAACGAATTGGGCCTTTATTTGGGCTGGACATGACTCAGATGAATGAATTAGGTTTCCTTCTCCAAACCCAAGTCGTCCAAGTGATTTCCTTCTACATTCTCAAAGAATTTTCCCACATAAATTTGGAATGATTCCTTGAACTTCTTGGCTCTCAATCTTGTGATTGGACTTAGAGGAAAATTCATATCATCCTTCAAGCCATCACACCTCTTGTCATCTACGCTCACATCATTTATTATCTTACCTCTTGTTACGAGTCATTTCCTGTACTAAATTTTCCTTAGAGGTCATCTCCTTTTCCTTTGCAATTTTAAACTCCTCCTGGTTGGTGTCTTCAATTACCATATGGGTGATCAAGTCTGCAAGTGACATGTGCTTGTGCTTGTGTTTGAGTTGTTATTAGTTGTAGCCGTCAATGATGAACTTTTGCTTCCCAACATCTTTAGTAGTATACTTTAGAACATTAATTCACAAATTTTGTTGGCTTTTTTGTATGTCCAGTAAACATCAAATAGATCATTAGATAATGTACTAATAATTGTGTTTACATTTTAGCCTAAAAAAATAATAATAATTGTGTTTACATTCCTTGTTGGCATATGTCTAGAATACTTTTGGGCTGGCTATCGGCAAAGGCATAAGGAATTATTGACACAATTGGGACAATAAGCATGCCTTGACCGAAAACTGCAATAGATGGTGCGTTGATGTTGGTGGAAGCACCGGCCGCAATGGGGTCATTTGAAGATTCCATATTCCTTAAGATTGTTGGAAGTATGGACCAAATTGATAAGAATATTTACTCTAAGTCACATAAAATATATTTGCTCTTGAAGAATATTTTGTGATACAAAATTTAAAATTATAGGCAAATTTCTCTCAAAATAAAACCGATTATTTTGAGAAATAACTCAATAGTAGAACTAACAAGAGAAGTTTTGTAACCCAAATGAGTGAGATGTATTTATAGAGTTTGGGAAACTAATAGCTAGCTTTTTAAAGTGATGTCTGGCTTAGAAACAAATGGGCTAACTACAACCAAGCGGTGTAAAATTTGATTCTTTTGAAACACAACTCACACATCTAACATCAATTTCAGTTTATATTTCAATGTTTTCAACCCGAAATCAAGTGACAATTCCAATTGATGAACTTAAAGTTGAGCGAGGTAATATTTGGTTTAGCTATTTCCATTTTTCGTAATTATCATGTATTTTTTATTTATTGATTATTCATTATTGACCACTTCAACTTCTCATTCTTCTACAACTCACTAACGCAACATCATTTTAATCTTCTTGCTGTTCACCATGGTAAATGATCCCCAAAAAAGAGATGGAAAGTCCCTCAGATCAATCCTCTCAATCCAACAATGCTATTTAGTCCAATATTAGCCATTGACATTTTCTGGCATAGTGCCAAGAGGATGAGATTGAAGGTGTTAATAGCGCAAATTCAACTATTGTCTAAAATTACTCAACACTCCTTCAAAGAAATCAAATTACATAACCTGCCACGTGCAGTTAAATGTACGTCGGTAAATTACAATGGCAGTGAAGTAACCATATATAAATCCCAGCAATAGGAGTTTTCTCAGTATGATCTAACAATCAACATTGATTATTACTGAAAATTTAATAGCTTGCATTTAAAGTTTCACTAACTGTTGAAAACGTATAATGTAGAACTCTTAATTAGATGGTCATGTTTTATTAACACGTGCATCCAAAAGTTCAAATTAATTAATAAAGAATCAAAAATAATTTACGCTACTGCCAGATATTCAAGTTCGTGCCGCAACCACAAGGAATATACACAATTTAACTCTGGATATTTTATCTAATATGTTGTAATAGACATTGCCAGTCAACAGTTTGTAAAATTGACATTGTTTCACATACCTTCACTCCTCTATGTTACCACAGATTCAATGATTTTGATTGCCGAAAGTCGCGCGTGCATTGATATCCCTTAGAAAAGCCAGGACCGTTATTCTGAATATATGAACACAAGGCAATCAAAAGTGGAGAAATCTTTTGCAGATAAAAATGACTACTGATTCAGATCAGCATGTCCGTACACTAAGAATTCACTCTTATAAATTGTAATATGATATATACGTGATGCTATTTATTTCGTAGATGTTTTTCAATTAGAGACAGCCTTAATTCCTCGTTAAATGTAACTCAAAAGTGTTAATCGTTCATTCAAAAATTAATTACACATCGCACGGGTCAGTGCCTAATTATAGAAAACTTGAAATCTATATCAAATTACTACACAATAAGGGCGCTAAGTAAAGGGCAAGTCACGCGTGCAAGTGTTATCGTTCTCTGCGCAATAGCTCAGAAAATCAAAATAAGAAATTTACGGCGTGCAAACTATGATAGCAATTGAAAACACACCAATCCAGAAAAACCAGTGCGTTAAAGCAACTAGAATAATAAAAGCTCCAAAGATAATATACTTAAAGAGGACCGGGTCTTAAAACAAAGTATGCTCTTAGTGAAGCTAACGCAACTGAATCTCGAACAAAAATGTCTATATGGAGATATAAAGTAACTTTCTAAGCTCATCACTTCTTTTCATCCTTTTCTGCTTCAGCAGCCCTCTTCAACCTGGCACCAACGTGACGTTGGTTGGTACGTTCAAGCCGAAGCTTGTTATAAGCCTTGAATGCCTTCATATCATCCGTAACCTTAACAAGCTCCACAGATGGCTTCTCCCTCATAATGGGCAAGTATGGACCCTGAACTTGTGTAGCATTTGCAAGTTCCTCAGATGTAGAATCACCAGCCTGCAACACAAAAGGTCCAGAGAATTGTCAAACAGGATTTCATATTTGCCTTCTTTCACAGGTCGACCGACATTTAAAAAGGCGAGTTTTCACAATCAACAGAATAGATATTATATCAACAGTTTGTATTACCTTGATCTTGCCTGCACGTCTTGGGAACACAACCAGCTTGGCCTTGTATGTCTTCAACCTCTGGACGTTAGCTTGGAGACTTTCCAAAGATCGGTTCCTGCGTCGATGATCTACAGCAATGCCAATGGTTGGAGCAAGCTTTTTGGGAATACCAGCAGCCTATAGAATAGAAAACCAAATATATATCATATAAGAAGAATAACTGACATGTTCTTTCAAAATAATCTACGTTGTGCATTTTGGCACACTGCCTTCAAAGATTGAGGATTCTTTGCATTCTCAAGATTAATCGTTTCAGCCAATACCATATAAATTGAAATAATCAAAAGCAGGTTGGCTACTAATTATAATTCTTTTCAAAACTAATAATTTCATTTGATATAAATAAGCAGTTTTACAATTTTATTTAAAACCGACTAACAGAATAAACACATTGCTGGACTGGCATAATGCTATCATCAAAGTATGACCACAAAAAACACTGATTATATTTTTCCCCATAGTAGACACTTAAAAAAATAATGGATGGGACTCCCTCCCTGTCTATTACCTCAGCATGACAATTGAAAACAAAAACTAACTATAAATCTCAAGTTCATTACTTTTTGGTAGCATAAATAAATGCCGGCCAATCAAAAAACCAACACTCATACAGAGAGTGGGAGCGTCAAAGAAATAATAAGCCATTTACCTTTAGTTCTTCAAGAGAAAATCCTCTGCCAGCTCTAACTTTCATGTTGTATTTCAAAGTTTGACCATGAACGATAGGTCTAAGAGGTCCAGCTGTAGGCCTAGGGAAAATCTTAACAGCTTTCTTTTGCCGAGCTGATAATTGCATCAAGCACAAAAGAAAAAAAGCAACAATGAATTGTAGTATAAAGTGACTTTTTTCACATAAAATACAAACCCAAATTGATTATAAAATAATAAGGAAGAAAAACTAAGAAACTATTTAGCAATTACCTAATCGTCTTCTGCTCTTCCGTGCTGGCTGATTGAACCAAGTCTTCACATAATTCTGCCAATGCTTTCGGAAATGGCTACTAGGGATGACATTATTGTGCTTAACCATGACTTACCTACAAATGACAACCACAGAAATATAAAAAATGGATCAGCTTACAATGCAATGTACACTATTAGATCACTCATAAAACCCAAATAAATCTTGCTTAACTGCTTAAGCTATCTGAATTTGATGCTTAGTAAGACATATGATGCCAGAATGAAGCTGGAAGTAAAGGTCTATGGGTCTGGTCTTTAGGTGAAGTGAAATCCATGTGGAAAAGAAATACAATCCATCCAGCACGACTATATCACCCTACCACATATGACAAATATCGTACACAATATATGTTGTTTCATAACATTTTTCATCTTACTAATTAGGGATAAGCTCTGTTAAATAAGAACCAACATAATTCTTGCGCACAGTTTTTTTTAGACCAATGCAAATCGTATTAGCTAAAGTTTTCTCATATCTCAGCAGCTAAGCATATTAACTGAAAGTCTCCTGAGACCGCAGTCAATCATTTTAACTACAGTTTTCTGCGACAAAACATAACCATAAAATGGGCAATTGTCTGTGACCAAAGTAGCACCCATAACAGCTTTGACCGTATTAACTAAGCATAGCTTCGGCAAAGCAACAAAAATGTTCAGCCCATGCAGTACTACAATTAACTAATTGTGTAGTCTACCTCATTTTAAACAAATCGACCAGAGTTTCTCTTCTCAAAAAAATAGTTTGCAACTCATATACGTCAAATGAAAAAGGGGAATTAAAAAAAATTCCCAACCAGTGATGATTCAATCTCTAACTTACGCCCAAATATAAAATTTTCACATATACACCGACGCCAACTGAAAACAGCAAGGACATGAGATTGATCCATCTGTTCGGCATTTCTCAAACATATTTTTCAATAAGGATACAAAAATTCATGTATGAATGAGAAATAAAGTCCCACAACTCTAGCTGCAATAACACTTGAGAAATTTCTAAATATCCTCAAGCAAAAGCATGCCAAGCCCTTAAGTTATCTAAGAAGTTAGCAGAAGCGAAGGCTAAATGGTATAAATGTGAGCACTGAAAATCGGGATAAAGAAAGGCTTGAACTACCTGCGGCTTCTTCACAGGCTGAGGCAGCTCTTGCGGCAAGTCGGAAGAACGAGAAGCGCGTCTATGGCTGCTAGGTTTTAAAGGAAATCCCGTATTGGACTTCTGACATCAATTTAGGGTTTATTCATTTTCAAAACTCAGTTACAATGGATCCGTATATGGGCTAGAAGAGCGGATTGGTTGTTTTTGCTAAACTCATTTGGATCAACACTATTTGGGCTTCAAATCTTTAGACTGTGAGGCCCAATACTTGTTGCCTCAAATCCTATACTATTTTTTATTTTTTCAAATTCATTCTTGTGGAGACGCCCTTTTTCTGTTTTCTGTTTATAGGTCCAGCTTTTTTGGTCTTTTTTTAAATTTAAAATGTCTTGTTTAATAAAATTTTAGTCTCTTATTTGATTATTTAAAAATTATCTAAGTATTATAAATTAATTCAAATGAATATTTGAGTAACCTGATTAAATTAAATTAAATACTATATCAGCATTATTTGTGACATTAAGTTAAATTAAAAAAATAATATTTGAGTGAGCCTATCAAATAAAATACAATACTGGCTATATTATATCAGCAATGTTCTAGGAAAGTATTTAATTAATTGAGTCCTTTTAACATTTTAATTTGGCATTAATTTACTGCATAGGAATGTAATTTTTAAATGACCAAATTGATTTTGTGGTAATACATATATTTTGATTTAATGTTTGCTATATTATGTAAATGAGAAGAGTAGAAAGCATTTTATTTAAGAAGAAAATTTATATGCTGTTTTTCACATTTCTACTATTAAGTTTTTTTAATTAAACATTGGGCTGACCAAATTGGCAACTTACCCATGTGGGCCATCTGCCCACAACTGTTATTCTTTTATAGGGAAAGTCCTACCAATAGAAAGCAATAAATTTGAAATCGCCTGGGCATATTTTGAGTGTTATATAATTTGCATTATTGTTAATTTTACTGATTTCAAAATATGGGACTGTCATATTTTAATGCACATTTCATACTAAATTTTAAAATTTTATTTATTATTTCCGCACTTAATTGTCACCTTTATCCTAGTTGACTAAAGCTTAACATAGAGCATGGGAGTTTGAGAATTTCAACCAGAGTCCAAAAGAATTAATGAGAAATGAAAAACTTGATGCATTTATTACAATAACCATAGGAGTAAAAGGGAATCTCGTTGTATCTCATAAATTGTGACAAAGGGATGATCATGGGTTAGGTTGGGTTAAATTTGAGCAAGATCCAGGACTTGCCCCAATTTAAGATTAGGGCAAAAAATTTGTCTCAAGACCCAACCCAACCTAATATGACATAATAAATGACTAAGTCAAATCAAGTTTAACTAAGTCGGGCTAGGTGCATACTTATTCTTTTTATAATTTTTATTTACAAAATTTATTTTTTGATTACTAAAAATAATTTTTTAAAAAAATTCAAAAAAGAAATAGGATTTGAAGGTAAAAAAATAGAATAAATAAAAATTAAGATTTTGAATGAAAAAGTATTAAGATTTGAAAAGAATTAATATATTAAAACTATATTATAAATAAAAATAAACTAAATTAATGAGAACTTGTTTAATTTAACTTCTGATTTATTTAATTTAAAATTTTGATCCAATATTCTTCCACTTGGTTGGAGTATAGCTTAATTATATAGAATATCCAAAAATACGTTTAAAAAAGAACATAGTGGTAGATCCCCTCTAAATAATGAGAACTTGTTTTCATGTATTACATGTATAATAATATCTTTAGATTTAAGTGTGTATATGTATATATACACTTTATGAATAAAAAATCAAATGCTTTCAAATTCAAACTCAAGTATTTGTCAATCTCAAGATATTTACATAATAACAAAGATAACAAACTAATAGTATCAATTTCATTACTTGAACAAACCTCAACTAGACCAAAAATAAGAAATGTGGCCTATGACTTATATGTGGTACCCAATCTACAAACTCCTTTCAATTCATGCTTTAGTTTAATGGATCATCAAACATTTCTTCAAACCTTGTGTGATCTATGCACACTTGTCCCTATGAGTCTATAACACACCTTAATAAGCCTAAAATTAAATCTACCATTTAAAGCCCATTGATAAAATTTATTAATCAAATACCATGTGAACTTGCCTTAAAAGGAGGTTATAAAGTCAATGAGTATAAAACATATCTAGATGCTGATTGCTAGTGTCAATACTTTTGAATTTGAAAAATAGAAAAACTTTATACTTGTTGGTTCACTATATGGAGTCTTTTGTACCTTAAAGGAACTTTACTATATGCTTTGTAGTCTTTATAATTATTTAAGTCTAAATGGCTTTGGTATTTAATAGATCGGTCAGAGAATTTGATTTAGGAACATTAGCTAATAAAGAAACCAACTTACGATGACAATCAAAAACTACATTATTGGTAGATAACTAATCCATACCAATAATAACATTAATAAGTTTTATGGGTAAGCAAATTAAATCAAGAGTAGCATATCGATTATCAAGCTGAACACTACAATTCAAACAAGCATGAGAGTTAATAACATGGTTTTTTGTACAAGTGATGCTAACATATCAAAAGGTAAAGTATGAACTTTCAAACCCAAACTCTTAGCACAATCATATGATATAAAAGAATGAGTCACTTTTGAGTTATATCATGCAATTACAATACAATCATCAATCATTAACGTACCTTTAATTAAGTTAGAAGACTTATTAGCCTCCTCATACGAAAGAGCAAACACTTGTCCTTGATTTTGTAGTTTGGCTAGAGGGGTTGTCTCTCCCTGACTATTGCAATTCTTTGCTATGTTCCATGGTTTACAACATCGGTAGCATACATTTTTTACTGCTAAACAAGAATTAAGCCCATGGATTTTGCCACATTTTTGACAATGCATGTGTATGGTATTCTATTTAGTTTGAGTCCCTCTATATCAACTACCGCCCCATTAGTTCTCTTATTCCAAGGTTAATTGTTCTTTTGACCATTATCACCACCTTTCCCTCCTTTCTCTATCTTTGTTTGTCTCTTATTGAATTCAGGACACATCATACTTGCCTCAACAATTCAACATTTGTTGGTTAATTAGGTAAAATTTCTCATTTTCTAACATTGCCACTTGTTCTCTGATTTCTTTATTTAAACCCTTTTCAAATTTTACTGCTTTCCATACTTCATCATGGTGTGCTTCAAATAGGTAGAAAATTTAGAAGGTTCCTTATACTTGGCCACATAATCACCTACATACATATTGCCCTGCTTGAGTTGGATAAACTCAACCTCATTCTAATTCTTCACATTATTTGGGAAATACTTGTCATAAAAACTAGCAGAAGTCGTTCAACATCTTTTCCATTAGTGCTTGGCCTCGCCCTCTAACATATATGTGGCCAAAGCCACTTTATACTCTAAGGTGTAGGCTATAACTCTGAAAATTTTCTCTATTTACATCACATTGGATCATATTCACCAAAAAAGGTTAAGGGATTTGCCTTCTTGAATTGAGCTAGAAATTTATTAATATGGTTTCCATCATGCTTATAAATATAAGTTTCATTATCTCCTCCCAAATTAGTCCATCTTAGAGATTCATGCACCTGTTGTTGAATTTAAGCAGTAGTGGCTTGATTTTTAGCCTTCCCCTTAATTCTTTATGTTAGGGCAACCATATTATTTGAAATTTCCCTAAGGATTTGGGTTTGGAGTCTCTTGTTTGACATATCATCCTAAGGGATATATGCATATAATTTACACACAATGCAATTAAATTCATAGTACAACAATACACAGCATCATTACAAGATTTCTCTAACTTCCAGAAAAATTAGCATTCAAATCATTTCAATCAATCATAACCAACCATCATCATACATTCAATTCAGAAGTTGTGATTATACTTGAATCACTGTTATGATACCAACAATGTCATACCTAGAACTACTTATACTATTACGCTTTTCATTTACAACTTAGTTATGTAATTAATTATACGTTACATCAACACTACAGAACATAGGATACTAAAAAGTTTCTTTTTAGACAATAAGAAACACACCATCCTTGTTCGTCACTTTGAAATTAATAGAAAATTGATGTATATTTCTCATATCTATGACCATTTTATCCAGGATGTTGCCCCAAAAATGTGTTGTCCTGGTTGTAACTATCATATGAATCATCCCACAAATGACCACAATGACATAGATAACTCTTCAGATGATAGTGACTTCAAAGAACTTACTCATGCATATGCCCACAACAACCTTGTTAAGTATAAAAGATGGTGACAATGCCATCAGCTAGAAAAACAAAAACATCATGAAGAATAAGAAAGGAAGAAGATTAAATTTTGGCACCCTTCATACCCTTTGAAAGTTTAAAGAAAGGATAAAGACCCTAATTGGATGCCTTGGGTTGTTCCAAACCCTACTACTACACCATCTGGGTAAGAAATCTATATCAAACACATGAAAGACGTCGATTGTTTTAAGGAACCTTAGGAAAAGGTTGCTAATGTATCTCTTTATTTTATGGATCTTCTTATATCATTGTGCAAAAATGATATCATGGGACTAGCACCATCTAATCCTATACCCTGCATGATGTTTTCACCCTATGATATATCTTATAAGGATCTCTTTCTGTCATTGGAATGACAGACTGGTGAAGACAAGATTACTACTAGATCCTATGTCACCTCCAACAAAGTTCTGCCAATAGAAAACTATGAGCCAATACACGCCTTCGAAGAAGTATTGAATTGGCATACTAAAAATGCCACTACCTAGAATCGAGTCCTTATAAAAATAGATTAAGGTTGGAGTAGATGACACATAGAGACCAATAGACTCATGAAAAAGTGGATCAGCTTTCTTTTCAAATTGACTAATTAAAACTAGAGATGTAAGAAAAAATAAGACTCTAGACCATAAGCGTAGACAGTATATTTTCCATAATTATTTTAGTCTTAAATTCATGAAAAGGAGTCAGAGATAAAGTAATTGCAAGAATAACTTAGACAGATTGATGTGGATATAAAATCAAAACCACCTGCAACCATTGTTCATACTCTATCTATTTAGGAAGCCTTTCCTACCTTACCTTCAATAAACCAAACTAGTTATATACCATCCTCACCTTCTCCATTATACTCTCTTAAAGAAGATTACTCTAAATACTTCAAGATGACCTATGAGATCTTTAGAAGAACAAACAATGCTCAACCCAGACTCCCCAATATAAAGATTCACACCCATGTTACCTCAAAGACCTCATCCTTTACCACAAACTCACACATCCATCCCCTTCATACTTAAAGTCATTCATTCCACCCTCTAAAGGCATTACAATTAAGAAGCCTGTGGCATCTCCACCTCTAGCTTTACCTACAGAGGATCTTAAGCAAAAAAGCCTTATTTACCTAAAAAACCTTTAAAAGTAGTCATGATGGAACCTTATTTATCTCTAACCATTCTTGAGCTAACTCAAGTATAAAAGAAGAAATTCTATCTATGATGACTGTATCAGATGAATCCCAACACTTGGCAAAAATTTCAGCATTGTATATAACTGAACTTGTTGATCCTCTTAATGATGATCCTCCCCAGTCCTATGTTATAGATTATGATGACCCTAAAGTTCAATCCTCAACTTGAGACTCTACTCTCTCTAAACCTGCAAATGGTCCATGGTTCACTTTTGATGATATCCAACCACACCCAAGAAGAGATTGTATACATAAGTTTGAAACATAAATTTACCTGCAAATGCCTAGGATTGGTACACACCTTCTAGATGTCATTCGTAAATTTGTCTCTAGATTTATAGGAACTCCCAAGGAATGCCTCCAATCTCTTGGAGAATACCATTAATTTTAATTTCTCCATCTATAACCTACTTCTATTCTACTAAATGCAATTCATAAAATGATCATTGAAGACTTCTAACTTATTAATAAGCAAAAAAGATGAGTATTTTGAAATGAAGTGTTGTTCCTTGAAGAAGAATGACCTAGAAAAACACATGACAAAAATGACAGAGCGATATTATCTTCTAAATGGCTTTAATAACGTCACCTTTGGACATGTTTTCATTACTGCCCTACCACGATCAACATATCTCAAGGTTGCTAATGACACCATCTTCAAAATCTTTCTATTCACTAAGCACAAAATAAGAATCAAGTTCTTCCTTGATTGGCATGGACATTGTTACAAAGAAGAAAAGCTCCACATCTATAGGAATTTGTTATAAGATGTTATTCAACCCATTTAAAGAAGTACCAAAGTTGTATCAACTCTGTGCTGCTCTACTTCTATATAAAGAGATCAAATAACAACTATTGCCTTAATAATCTCATGCAGGCTCCTAATATCCTCACCTTTTTTTAGAAAAATGAAGAGTTTTTTCTATTAAACTCCACTTTAAGAAGAATATGGATATCAATTCTACAAAAGCCACTCATCCAGGAATGAATCTAAATGATATCTTACTAGTAAGAGAAGAATGCGACTCTCTTTAAGGACAATGATTAATTGAGCCTACCAAATCTGATTAGGTATGCTAAGCCTTTTATGTTAGAAAAAGATTAAAGTAGTTGAGAGTAAAAAAGAGACATGTTATTGATTCCAAGCCTTTGAACATATTCCTTGAAGATGACAAGTTTCCTATCTCTAACCCTATAATGTAAAGGGCTTAACTCATAGGCATTAAAATATTTTCCAAATTTGATCTTAAAGCTAGCATTTGGCAATTAGGTATTCACCTATAAGAAAAACACAAGACAATCTTCTGTATTCTCAATGCCCAATATCAATGGACAGTTAAGCCCTTTGGGCTCAAAATAGCCCCACCTCTATTTCAAAAGGTCATGACTCACATATTCAAGCCAATTCAGGATAACACATTAATCTATATTAATGACATTCTTTTTTTTTCCAAAATAAAAGCAGAACATCAATATCTTCACAAGCAGTTTACTAAACATGTGAAAGACTATGGGCTTATGCTCTCAACCTACAAAAGACAGTTAGACCAATCTAGGATTGAATTCCTTGGAATGAAGTTTGAATATGGCTGTTACAATTTTGGCCCACACCTAGCTGAACAACTATTCTAATTTCTTGATAAGAATCTAACCTTGAAGTTAATTCAATAATCCCTTCAGATAATCAATTTTGTTAGAGATTTCATTCCCAAATGTTCAAATCATACCAATTAGTTGTCTAAATTATTAAAAAAGAGTGAACCCTATTATTGGGGCTATGACCAAGCTGCAGTTGTCCAATATCTCAAACAAATTTCCAAGAACCCTCAGCCACTTAAAATCCCAAGTTTAGATTCCACTCTTATCCTTTAGACAAATGCTAAGGATTGTCAGTAGGGGGCCATCTTGAAAGAACAAGATGAGAGAAAGCAATACTATTGTGGTCACGCTAATGGTTCTTTCAAACCATTTGAGTTCATCATCATGTATAAGGAGATTCTTGTGGTCAAATATGGAATTCAGAAATTTGAATTTCATCTTGCCCCTCGAAGATTTATAGTCGAGATAGATAACTCAACTTTTCCAAATATATTAGAATTAAAAAAAAAAACAATTCTTCCAAATAAGCAATTAGCAAGATGGTAAGCATGGCTCTCTTAATATCAATTTGATGTCAAGCATGTTAAAGGAGTTACTAATCATTTAGCCGACCTTCTCTCCCATTCTAAAACCAATATTATTTCCTTAATCACTCTTGTAGCCTCCATCCTACTAATTTTAGCGGTCCAGCCTTATTCCATACCCATGCACTGTCCAGCCATTACCAAATAATCCTTCCCTCTTTTAGTTGAAATCCCTACCAGACTTTCCCAAGTCATGGAATTAGTTAAGTCTTCTATGTTTTACTACCTTTGTCGCTACCTCAAAGATATTCCACTGTCAAAATTCTGCAAAATGTTCTATCTTAATACCCTTTATCTCACTTTCTTCAAAATTCGAGCAGCCACATTTAATAAAAATGCTCTTTAGTTACTTTGGTCATTCTTAGTCCTTTGCATTACAACAATAGAATTCTCTCCAATGGATATGTTCCATCATCTTAACAATGATTCTAACCACACTTATCTTGTTTGGTCTCTTCTTGAATGGTATTCTCCCCTTTCATGATGGAGAACACAAATTAACTTTGCTATCAAATAATTAGACTTGTGGAATCAAATGAATTATGGTCAATAGCTTCCCTAATCTTTATTATCCACAAACCTTATTGGAAGCATAAAATTGGATTACTAATCTCTCATGACTATGCATATGAATGAAATACATTCCCAAATTTTCAAAAGGATTATAAAAATATTTTAACAACATTTAAAATATTTCTTTGTGATCTTAACAATTATCAAGGACCACTCAATGTTGAATGCACCACTATTAGACCCTATCTTGAAGAATTTATTCTTGGTCAACCCCAACACCCTAAAATTCATATATTTGACTAGGTTTAACTTGTTCCAAATCCATCTTATCAAAGACCATCATTCTCTAACAATCCTTCCAACACATATAGAGCTGAATAAGAGGAGGAAATCTTTAGAACATAAGTGCTAATGGGACAAGTCACTTTTACCACCATTCCTTAAGATGAAGAAGAAGAACAATAAGCCTTGGAAAAAGAATATTATCTTAGGAATCCCTATCTTAGTAATGAATTCCAAAACTCTTAAGACCTAAAAGATATGTCATAAATCACTCATACGATAGTCTAAGCCTAAGATCTTTACCTCTCTCTTGACCATGAATTCATTATTAAGTGATCTCGCCAGTTATCCTTAATTTACGTGATGATTGTCAGTTTTGTCTTCTTCAAACATGTGAAGCTTTATTAAAGCTTGAACTTCTTTAAGTATGAGGTTATTTTCAGTCTTTATTTCAGTACAAGAAGTTGTATTGTCCATTCAGGTTTGTTTGAATTATTTTCCTTAAATAAACAAGTCTATCGTTAATTTATCTATGGCTCAACCTATATAAAGGACTCACAATTTGCTTGTAAATTATTAGAAGTTTGTATGAACTTTCCTATCAATAACATCAGCATGTTTATTCTCATGAATTCCTTTTAATCTTTTTTCTTATCTAAAATCTTCTTTCTATCTTCTTAGATGTCTCCTTTCAAATGGAGATCTAAGTATGTTATAAGCTTACCTCAACTGAGGATCCTACATATTAGAAAGGTTTAGTCTATATGATCAAGTCGAGTTAAAATTGTGACATGACCATAACAACTTACATCTCCTAGGGGGAGATAATCAATTTAATTACATAGAACCATAACAGTGGTCATAAAATGTTATAGCCCAAGGGAGGCTTTTGTTTACCTCGGCCTTTACCTTGGTTCTGTGTCTATTAAATCAAGAAGTCTTCTCTTGAAGATTTAATAAGTTGCCTTTGTGTTATGGGTCACACCCCAATATGGTATAGCTCTATGTTTACCCTTATTGGAGCATCAAGCTCTCTTTAATTCATTTCGTAATATCATCTTTTTAACCCATCTCTATGTTGACCACACAAACCGCTATCATTATTTTCCCTCATATTATTGTTTTATAAAGATTCAAACATTAAAATATAACAACTTCACTATTTATTTTATCAAAATATAAAATGTCTAAAAAGTATAATCATAAATGTGAATATATATATATATATATATATATAGATATCTAACTCGTGATGTCTAATTTTTATCTCTTTATCAATCATTTTTCTCCATTATATATGTCAGTGGGTCATGAAGTAACCCATGTTTATATTATTGTGCACATAAGTTAATAGAAATCATTTTCATTGGTGACATGTTTGCATATATTTGAGCCATCTACCAATGTAGTATGCAATAATCTTAATTAAGATCTATAATAACCCATCACATGAACCCGTGTTCGTGTGAAACTTTCAAAAAATCATATTTTTGTTAGGGAAATATATCATAAAAAATAATTTAGTACAAGAAGTTAAAATATGTTTTTGTTTGAAACTTTCACAAAATCAATAGTCCATCATAATTTTTGTTTGAGAAATATATCAGTTTTTTTTTGTGAAGTCTCATGATAAGGAGGATTTATTAAGTTTTTATATAAGAAATAATAGCAATAATAACAAAGTGAATAGAAAAAACATAAGTTTTTAGATATTTTGTAAACAATTTAGTATAAATTGATTAATCCAAACAATATCGTTAAAGTATATATAAAAATAATTGAAACAAAATTGTTAAGAAAAAAAATTATCACATTTATAGTATGTAGTTATTGTATTATTTACTATATAGAATCAGGCTAATATTTTTTTTCCCTGAAGCAAGATGATAAAAAAGTCTTAATCAAAATTTATGTTTGTAGCCATAATCACATCTTCTTATGCCAAACCATAGATAGAGAAAAATGTCTATAAATAGTATTTTGCTGCTTCAGTATCAAAATACTTTGAAACTTCATTATCTATCTTATTCTCGCTGAAGAAGCAAAAACCTGAAATGGCTACTCTGTCAGACCTTACATGTTGCCATTTCCATTCATAATGAGTGGATTCTTTTTCTTCATTGTAGTCCATATCAGTAGAATATCCTAAACCATCACTATCTATCATATTCCCTGTGAAGAAGCTTAAACCTGAAATTGTTAATCTATCAAACCCCACATGTTGCCACTTTCATTCCCAACCAGTGGATTCTTCTTCTTCATTATAGTCAAGATATGTAGAACACCCTAAACCATCAATATTAATCATATTCTCTGTGAAGAAGCTTAACCCAAAATGGATACTTTATCAGACTTCACATGTTGCCACTTCCATTCATAATAAGAGGTTTCTTATTCTTCACTATAATTAAGATCTGTAGAATACCCTAAACCATCAATATCTATCTTATGTTCTGTAATAAAGCTTAAACCTGAAATGGCTACTCTGTTAAACCTCACATGTTTTCATTTCCATTCACAACGGGTGGGTTCTTCTTCTTCATTGTAGTTCAGACCTGTAGAATATTATAAACACTCATTATCTATCCTATTCTTTGTAAAGAAGATTGAACCTAAAATGGCCACTTTGTCAGACCTCACATGTTACCATTTCAATTCACAATGAGTTGGTTCTTTTTCTTTATTGCAGTTCATATATGTAAAATACCTAAACTAATAGTATTTGTCCTATTCTCTGTGAAGAAACTTAAACCTAAAATGGCTAATTTGTAAGACCTCATATGTTGTTATTTCTATTCATAACAAGGGGGTTTTTCTTCTTTATTGCAATCGAGATCTATAGAATATCCTAAACTAATAGTATCTGTCTTAGTCACTGTGAAAAAGCGTGAACCTAAATATGATACTCTTTTAGACCTCACATGTTGCCACTTCCATTCATAATGAGTGGGTTCTTCATCTTTATTGCAGTTTAGATTTAAAGAATACCCTAAAACATCAACATCTGTTTTGTTTTCTATGAAAAATCCTACACAAGGAATGGCTACTCAGTTAAACCACATTTGTTCCTGTTTCCATTTACAAAGAGTACATTCTTGTTTTTCATTTCAGTCTAGATTTATGGAATACCGTAAACCATTTGTATCTGTCATATTCTATGTGAGAAAGCCTAAACCTAAAATGGCTACTTTGTGAGACCTCACACGTAGCCACTTCCATTCTCTATGAATAGAAGTGACAACATGTGATGTTTGATAGACTTTTGGGATTAAGCTTTTTAACAGAGAATAAGACAGATACTTATGGTTTAGAGTATTATACATATTTGGACTATAATGATGATAAAGAACTAACTTATGAAAATTGTAACAAGTGAGGTCTGATAGAGTAAGCATTTTAGGTTTTGCTTATTCGTAGCAAATAGGATAGATATTGATGGTATAGAGAATTCTATATATTTGGATTGAAATAAAAAGAAAGCCCACTCATTGTGAATAAAAGTGGCAACATGTGACATTAGATAGTATAGCCTTTTTAAGTTGAGGATTCTTCATATAGAATAAGATAGATATAGATGGTTTAGGTTATTCTACAGATTTAGATTATAATGAAGAAGAAAAATCCACTCGTTATAAATGGAAATGGCAACATGTAAGGTGTGACATATTAGTCATTTCAGGTTTAAACTTTGTCACATATAATTAAACAAATACTGATGGTTTAGGGTACTCTACAGATTTAGACTACAAAGCAAAAAAACTCACTCGTTGTGAATGAAAGTAATAACATGTTAGGTTTGATAGACAAGCTATTTTAGGTTTAAGGTTCTTTATAAAGATTTGGACAAATACTCGATTGTTTAGGGTATTATACAAATACAGACTGTAATAAAGAAGAAGAACCTACTTGTTGTGAATACAAATGGCAACATGTGAGGTTTGACAGAGTAACTATTTTAGATTTAAGCTTTTTCACAAAGAATAAGACATTTATTGATGGTTTTGGGTATTTTACAGATCTAGATTGCAATGAAGAAGAAGAACCCACTTGTTATGAATGGAAATGACAACATGTGAGGTCTAATAGAGTTGCCATTTCGAGTTTAAGCTTTTTCATAGAAAATAGGACATACAGTGATGGTATAGGATATTCTATAGATCTGGACTGCAATGAAGAAAAAAACCCACTCATTGTAAATGGAAATGGCAACATGTGAGGTTTGACATACTAGCCATTTCATGAGCTCGATATTGCTTAGATTGAAATGAC
This sequence comes from Delonix regia, assembly GCA_037074485.1. Taxonomy (NCBI): domain Eukaryota; kingdom Viridiplantae; phylum Streptophyta; class Magnoliopsida; order Fabales; family Fabaceae; genus Delonix; species Delonix regia. The sequence goes on from CM073459.1 coordinate 15,486,347, forward strand.
TATAGATAAAAGGATTAAAGGGAACTTGACATGAATGAGTTGCGACTGGTGTTGGACTCATGAAACTAAATTATTTCAATTTGCTAGGTGCTTACATTTTCTTGTAATCAAATTAAGTTTTACATGTACTACATATGAATAAATACTATATAGTAGGGTGAGGCATTATATAGGTCATGTCAAAACTAGGAAGATAGAATTATTTAAGTATAAGTGGTTAATGAATATGTCTCTAAATTAGGGACTAATGATCATAACTTATAAGGGTGTTGAATCCAATGTATGTTTATATCGTTACTCCTATTTGATTCGAATGTAATTTAGCTAGAACAATGAAATCCATCTAGAGAGGCCATTGACTTTTCCCATGGATTTCCACCCAATTGAACTTTTTCCACTTTCTTTTGTTTTCCTTTTTTTTTCAATGGTAGGTTCTTTGAAAATCATATATAAGATAGAGTTACCGCCTTTGATGAATATTAACATGTATCTAGCTTGTCTCCTGCAGGTTAATGTGGGTATGCTTCTTACATTTACCATGGTAGTAATATCTACATTAATTCTAAGATATATTCCTCCAAATGTGGTCTCACTACCATACTCCCTCCAAGATCATGTTTCATTGGGGTATAGTTGGAGTAGTGATAAGACAAATGAATGGAAATGGCAACATGTGATGTATAGTAGAGTATCCATTTTGGGTTTAAGCTTCTTCACAAGGAATAAGAAAGGTAGAGATGGTTTAAGGTATTATACAAATCTAGACTGCAATGAAGAAAAAGAGTCCACTCATTGTGAATGGAAATAACAACATATGAGGTCTGACAGAGTAATCATTTCAGGTTTAAAATTTTTCATAGAGAGTAGGGAAGATACTGAAGGTTCAGGATATTTTAATACTGAAGCAACAAAATACTATTTCTAGATAGTTTTCTCTATCTATGGTTTAGCCTAAGAGAAATTTATAAGTAACTTAATTTTCAAGAGAAATTTTTATGTTTTCTCCTAATATAAAAATTAATATTTCCAATAAGTTGCAATTTAGTCCTTTTAACTTGATCTAAAATATTTAGAAACACCCCATAATTTACTCCATTATGCACAAAGAACCTAAAAGAGGTGAATAGATTATTTAATTTGAAGCAGAATTGATTATTTAAATTTGCTTACAAAAATTTTTCAAAACAGTAAAAAATTAGCATGATGCTTAAACCAATTAATTGTTTTCAAGCATAGGCAAGAGGAAATTTTTTTCGTTAGTTGTGTTTGAATAGTTGATTGTTTTTGGATAGAGATGCAACTTAGTGGTTAACACTTCTTCCTTGAATGGTTCAGTTATGGAAATCACATTAAGTTTAGCAAACCTTTAGCAAACAAGTTTTTATTTTAATGATCAGAGGTAAAGGAATACCATGCAAGGAACTTGCCCTTGCTTCTGAGAAGCCTTGTAAATGGAGAATCAAGCATTCTACTTTCTTTATCTTCATCTCTTCATAGGATTTTGGCAACCTATTTGGTTTAGGGCAATGTCTCTACTTTTCCTCGGATTTAACTTGCTTTTGCATAAAGAACCCATTTTTTCTTTAATTTATGCATGTTTGCAGGGCCATGCTAGCATCCTATTAAGGATTTGGATTTCACACCACCTGTTACAAGAATTAACCTCTCTTTGTCAACTTTTGGGGCCTTTTTTTAACAAAAGATTGCAATCACATTAATAACATATTAAAGTTATAAATAATATGAAATTGTAATCAAGTAAGGATCCAAAGGAATAAGATATTAGAGTTTTTATTCTTAAATGCTTTCTCATAAACCACACAAGTTTTAGGATTTGGAAACTTGAAAGTATCTTGAAGGCATTGAAACAAAACATGGCTTTGTATAGTGAATGCCATTCTTGTAAAATATATCTTGCTAGAAGAGCAACAATAATCATCAAAATTATTACAAGAAATATTAAGTTTTTACTTCTCCCTTCAATTCTCTTCTAATTCTCAAAATAGGCAGAGAAGGAAATGTTCAGCTTCTATAGTGCTACTTGTACGGAACTTTATTCTCAAACTCTTCAAAATCTTGTTTGTTTAAAGGAAAAAACTTAAGTTTGTAGGAAAGATTGCGTATAAATGTTTGTGAAACTATAAATAACCTTATTCTTTCATTGACAAGTTTCTTTGGGAGTCTTTAATGATTAAAGGAAAATACATATGTTCATCCATAAAACACAAAACACAAAAATAACTCATTCCTTCCTGTAAATTGCATTTCAATCATCACAAAACAAAGCATCAATAACACCACAAGTTGCAGAAAGAAAAACTTGCTTCGAGATCCTTCATTTGAAAGTAAGCATGCCTGTAACCATAGGATTATTCACCTTCAAGCATTAAACAATAATCTGCTACAAATAATAGTGAAGTTCTAATTCAAGGACATTAGAGAATCAATCGTGAAAGAAATAGCCATCAAATTTCAATATTTCATAGGCAAAGTGATGATTATAGGAAACTCAAAATCAAAGGGTAGCCATAAAATCAGAAGAAGAAACCAAACACTAAGAACCTATAAATTGCACTCACCATCACTTACAGACTACTCTATTTCTATTATGCTCTTCATGGGTAGAGATTACGAGAAACTTCTCTACCTTTTCTCCTTCATGCTCTTTCAACACTCTCATCCTCCTTTAGACACTCTTCTCTATCCCCCTTCGCCTCAGCCTGTTTCTTTCTCTTTTTTACTTTCTATTGTTTTCTTTCCCATTCTCTTTCTAACTTTCTCATTGCTTCCTTACTCACCTTTCACTTCTCAATTTCTTGTCTTTTTAGTCTTTCTTTTTTGTTGGTTTTGTTGGTGCCAACATCATCCTTTGTCTTGGGAGAACGCAACTAGCCACGACTAACTGCCTGACCCGTAACACTTATGGAGGCATTGCTCCTCATGTGCTCTTACTAGGTATAAGGAAATAAAGTTGTGCCCTGACCATTAGCTATAACTTTTGGCCTAGTGGTAATCACTTGATCCTGTCAATTGGTATCAGAGTGAAGGTGCGGGCTTGAGACTCCTAGGCTGGTGTTGGGGTGATTGTTGGGGCCAGCGCCACCCTTTTTCTCCAGAGAACGTAACTGGCTGGGATTAATCACCCGACCTGGGGCCCTTATAAGGGTGTAGTTCTTCATATGCTCTTACTAGGTATCAGGAAATAACTTTAAGCTTGTCACTCTTTCTACATGTTAAACGGAATATGTTAATGCAAATTCATGTGTTTGTCATGCCATTTAGCTTCAAAATTTATTGAATGAGTTACATATGCCTCAAGAAGAAGCAACATATATTTATGTCGATAACAAATCCACTCTTGCACTTGCAAAAAATCTGATATTGCATGATCGAGGCAAGCAAATTGACACATGGTACCATTATATCAGAGAATGCATTACACAGAAGAAGATTCAAGTAAAGTATGCAAAGTCACAAGAACAAGTTGTTGAAATTCTCACCAAGCCACTTAAGCAAAGAGATTTTAGACGATTAAAAAGTACACTTGGAGTTACAAAATAAAGTTTATAGGGGATATTAGAAATAAAGTTGATTTTGGACCAATGAACTTTAAGTCATAATCCATACCTTGTAATCCAATCTAAGATGGTTAGACCCATTAGGTTAAGCCTATTATCTGGAGTTTTCATATTTAATGATGTAGATGTTGGCTAAAGGTTGTATTAAGTAAATGTAAAATTAAGTGGTAGTTAGGAATTAAATTAAATAAAGGACTAGAACCTTTCTATTAGTCCTATAAATAGATGTTGATCCTTCTATTATTGTATCAAGCTAAAAAGGACAAATCTAATAAAAGTTTTCTTTTCTCTCCACTCTTTAAAATTTTCTTTTTCAATACTCTAAACCCAAATAGACCCACCTTTTCTCCAACATTTTCTACCCTTCATCAGCTTTATTTCTTCAACTGCATTTTCCAATTGCTCTTTTCGACGTCCTTCAACCTTTTCATTGTTTTGTATGATGCTTTTCATCAATTTTCTCTTAGTTTGTTTTTCTTTTTCTTTTTTTTAATTTCATTATTATTTATTATTTTAAAATTCTTGTTTTTTGTTTCTATTTGTTTTTTAATATTTTAGCTTTCACTTTTTTAGAGTCTTTTTTTTTGTTTTTCTTTGTTTTATTTTAATTAATTTAAATTAACTTTTTTCTTTTTCTCTTATTTTTTATAAATTTAAATTAACTTTCTTTATTTTATTTTTTCTTGTTTTAAATAAAAATTCGTGGCCATTCTAGACTAATCTAGAGTTGTCAAAAATAAAAAATGGTAAACTGACAAAATACTATAAAAGTAAAAAAGAAAATACAGAGATATTAAAAAAGTGCGCAAAAACCTTTACAACCTTAAAACTTAAGTCTCACGTCCGTACTCTTCTCTTCTCACAAAAAGATAAACTCACTTGAAAAGAAACCAATGAGCAAAGGCTAATTTAATCATCATTCCAAATTATCAAATGCGAATGCTCCTTTATAATTTGTGTGGTTCATTTTCTCCGCTAAGATGTGGATTAAATTCAAATTAAAAAAATCATTTTCTCACGTGCATTTAATGAGTCTAAACCTCAGCCGTTGGAAGTGTTTGAGAAAAGAAAATCCTTACTGTGTGGGTAAAAGCGACTAAAAAATATCTAAGGTGAAGTACAATTTTAATTTTAATTTTTTATCTTAAATAAATTTGATATTCATACATAAAAACTATTAAAATGATCTTTTAAAATAATTAAATTAGTTCCTCTTTTTATCTATTGAAAACTATTATAATCATTTTTATATTTAGATGATTAATTTTGAAGCCTACATGTAGTGAGGCTCATAAGGGTTTATAAGATTAAAGGATTCTCTTATTTTATGGACTAATTTTTTAAGATAAACTCTCCTTTCATATTTATATTTGTAATATTAATACTTTTATTGAAAGAAGTCTAGACATAAATAAAATAACTTACATGCTACTATAACCGTGTCAAATATTGAAAATTAAGTTGAGCAGCCAAAAAAAATTACTAGCGAACAAATATTGATAGAATGGGCCGCTATAGACCTCGGCCCTCGAACGGTGCGTGTCTAACGAGACTAAAGAATTTTTTCACCAAATTGGCTACTCTTTTGAGATCAACTCCTAGTCTACGCTTGCAACAGTAACGCACTTTCATTTCACTTTTATCTTTTGTGCAAACAAAAATTTTCGGAAGAAAAAAAAAAAGAGGGTTAAAACTAGGTGAGCCTGGGGCTTTCTTCCTACACAGAATCACCATCCCCAAATTACTTCAGTTCTCAGATTCCTCCATTCTCTCTTCCGATCTGCAACAGAAGTTTTTTGTATCTATCAAGATTCACCCCAACAAAGCCAGAGAAGAAACATAGCAACGTTCAAACTTCAAAATTAGTGTTATAGTTTTCCCTTTCACATTCCATATACCTTGATCCATGCTAGGTTTATCTTTTCGTTACTAATCTTGTTCTGTTTATTTTAGGTCTAGCTCAAGCTCAGCCTTATCCATGGCAGTATCAGCCAGCTCAGTGTCCGAATCCTTGAGTTCAGTTCTGAACGATTTCCCTAGTGATGATGGAAAAGAAGAATATAGCATAATTCACATAGCAGAGGATTCAGGTAATCGATTTACTAGGATACCCACAAGCCAAATCTACAGAGAAACGATGCTTTGTGGGGTTAACTTTCTGAAAAACTACGAGATTAAGACTATGGAAAAATCATTTTCTCTAGAAAACAAGCAGTACGACATGTATTTGCTAACCAGAGATGATATCAGCAAGCACATGGAAAAATATGATTTTCTGCATATTGGACTTGTGCAAGTGTATGTTCGATGTGTTAATTGGATAAGAAGTAATGCTAGAATGTTAGTATGCTTAAGAGATGCCAAATATCCAATCCTGAAAGACTCTGTGTTAGCAGCATTTGAGATGAGCTGGTATAGTGGTGCCACAAAGTTTAATTGGTTCCCAAATTTCTCATCATCTTCGTCTGATCTTGCAAACTCCAATGGGCTGGTGATAACTATGGAGCCTTCGGCTGAAGGACTTGAAGACACTATTATGTTTAAAATTACGTACAGAATGCATTACAAATTGATGAAGGGATCACTTAAGCCCAGATCACGGTTTGAAAATCCTGGGTTGGAGGTGAACACTGAAAATACTAGAGTTATTGTGCCTAAACCTATTAGTGGGAACTGAATCGATTGGATTTTACTGAAAAATCACATTTCTGGCAAGTATAAGTGAGCGGTTTCAGTTTCTCATCTTTTAGTAGTTCCTCGAAGTTTCAACCTCTGAGGAAGAATGTTATGTATAAATACGCTGATCTAGTGGCCTCATCAAAACATTGATCTGAAGCTGAAATGCCTGAAGCCATGTTTCTGAAGGTTGAATTTGGATTTTCTTTATTTCCATCGTTCAATTTTTCTATCAATTTAAGTAGAGATAGGCGGAAAGCGAATAGTGTTCATTTATGTCACTTTGAATTGTTTCATACACTATATCTATGTCTATGTCTCTTTTGATCGACAAAAAAATTGAGCGAAGAGAATGGAAAGGATCCAAATTCTTCTAAAGTTCTTACGTAGACATCCTTGGCAAGTGTTATCATCAACTAGAAGTTTTCCTCTCTGTTTCATCTATGAATCGATCAAATTTAGTGGTTGTATGTAAGTTTCTGCTATGTTTAGTAGTTGTGTATCTGTATTGTAAACCCAGTATCGTTCTCTGTATATGTTTTAGTAATGTTTATGTGAGTAATGTTTATGTGCAAGCCAAAAGATGTTGATTATATTCGGAAGTTTTTCCAAGAGTTACTTAAAGTTATTTCTAACTTGACGACGAAAATCTTACGTCACAACATGGAGGAGCTTGCTTGTGGAAGAAGATCAATCCGTTTTAATTCAAGCATAGCAGCTTTATTAATCAGTTAATGAACAAAGTGCTAATAATGATCAAGGAGCTCTAGTAATGACAGTGACTATATTTGGCCCTTTATTTTTCTAAAAGAGTCAGATTTAATTTTTTAAATTTAAGTTTTAGAATTTAATTGAAAAATTAAATTTAATATTTATTTGAAAAATAAGGGATTTAAGTATAATATTTTTTAATAAATAGGGGACTAAAATAATAATTTTATAATAATGAGAAATAAATTTTTTTTATGAATAATTAATATTTCTATATGTTATTATTAATAAAAACTTGAATTACTAAATTTTTTTTAATAATCTAAAATCTTATTAGTGGTCTGAAGATAATACATTAAAAAAAAAAAAAAGATGAAAAAGGGAAAGACCACACGGAGGAAAAGTCATCGTCAATTATCCATACAAAGGCTCTAGCTTTACAACGCGTCGCCTCACCAAAAGCAATAAGCCGTACACACCGCGCCTCTTTCGGACGGGTGGTGTCAAGAGACAATAAGCAATGTTAAGACTTTTAAGGCCTGTTTAAATAAAAAAAATGAAAATAAAAATAAGAATAAAAATAAAAATAAAAATGGAAATAAAATAAAAAATATATTTAGTATGTAATTGAAAAAATTCAATAATGGAAAGGAAAGAAAATTAGAACAGATTCTTCGTTAAAAGTGTCAGCTATTAGATTAAGATTTATTGCTTATTTTTATATATTTTTTGAATTTAATTTTTTTTTTTAAATTATGAACTATTAAATTAAGATTCTATTGTTCATATTCTTCAACAGTAAAATTTTTTCACTGCAAAAGATTCGCAAGCACGTATAGTTGATTTTGAGTAGAGAGAATTGATCTTTTATTTTTACATTTTGTGATCTTTCACAAATTATTTACATTAAATTATTTTTTTATAATTTTTATTTTATGCAGAATTAATTTTTCTATTATCTTACTAATTTATTAACTAAGGATTGATGAGAGAGGTTAGTACTGCTTTAAATAAGAATTATAAGGGGTTAAAATAGTACAAACAATTTATAAAAAATAAATTGTCACAAAATATAAAAATAAAATATTAATTTAATATTTATTTTTTGTAATAGATAGATACCATGCTAATTACTTAGAATAATTGTACTGCCACAATTAGATAATCCTAATATTATATTGAAAAATATTATTATTTTAATCTGTCAAAAATAAATTTATATTAATTAATTCACTCAAAGCCTTGCTGTATCATTTTGAATTCTATTCTCTTCTAGCAATCTTAGAATGGTGCTATATGACTTTTTTGAAATATATATATATATCATATGCATGAGGACATTGACTCTGGAGCTGAAACGCCCGTAGCCAAAAGATGACTACTTGGATCTATTGATTTTAGTCTGCAAGTTTTTTTTAAAGAAAATATAATTGTAGTCTCTCATTTTTTTAAATTTGATTTTGAAGAATTAAAAGTATTAAAATAATTTTTTAAAATAAAAATAAGTAAACTAATTTGATGTTTGAAGAAACTATTTTGATCTTTAAAATATTATTATTTTTTAACTGTTTTCATATTTAAAGAAAAATTTTGATATTTTATCTTTAAATAATTAAATTAATTTTAAGGTAAAAAATAAAAGAGTAAAATTACTTTTTCTTTTTCATATATCTTAACATGGAGAACCTTATATAGGGACACTACTTTCTTTTTAATTCATGCATAGTAGCTTGATTAGTTAATTACTGAGCGAAGGGCTAATCGTGAAACGAAGAAATAGGTGTTAGAAGAGAAAGACCAAAACCAAAAGTCATCGTCAATTATCATATATACGGCTTTAGCTTTGGTTTGGATCACTTCCTGTTCTCCAGTAACCATCGATGTTCAAATTAGTTCAAATTTTTTTATTTTAATAAAAATTAATTTTTTTAAAAAATAATAATATAAAAAATTTGTTAATATTTTAAATTTTTTATATAAAATGATATCTTGTTAAAGATAAAAATAAATTATGAGATGTAATAAATAGACAGTAAATTATAAAAAAATTATTCATATTTTTTTCTTTAACATAATATTATGTTATATAAAAGAAAATAAACTTAAAATGTAAAAAATAGACGATAAATTATTGAAGATTATTTATTTTCTGTCATTAACATAATACTATTTTGTATAAAAAAAGAATTTAAAATATTAATAAATATTAATATATTATTAATTTAAAAAAATAATTTTTATTAAAATTAAAAAATTTAAATCAATTTGGATCATCAAATTCATCTTGTGGTCTAAATAGGATTACCGGAGAACCGCCATTACTGTAACTACTGGAGGTTCCCCAATTCGCTTAGCTCTGCACCCCAAAGTCTGCACCTGTCTCCTTCGAAGTTTCATATCAAAAAGCCAAGAAACAAACACAGGATGCTTTGTATTATGCTATAGAAAATGTCATTTTTAATTTATAATTTTATTATTTTTATTTTTATTTTATTTTATAAAATAATATATATATATATATATATATATATATATATTGAAAATTAAAGATTATACGAGAAAGGAACAAAATTAAAATTTCAAGTATTGAAGTGATAAAAAAAATGCGAGAGTCAATTAATATTGAAATCCTTTGTGGATCCAAAAGAAAATTTTACTTCAATAAATGGTATAAGTTATGACAATATGAACGAAATTGAAAAATTGTTAAATAATAATCATGACAACTTAGAAATTTCTCACTTGCCCCTTGAAAAAAAATTGTTTAGTGAATGGATTGTTGAAAAAAAAAAAAAATCTAACTTCCACGTTATTTGGTGATTTTATTAAACTCATCAAGCTGAAGCTTTATGGCTATTTAAGTCAAGCTTAATCTAAAATTTTTGCCACTGCAAGAAATAGTACTCGTTACATGCGTCTAGTGGAAGAGCATACCTACTTCCAAACGATATTAGTCTTGCCCATTCACAGAGGAGAATGAAGGAATCTGGTTTCCCTCATTTGTTAAAAGATATATGGATCTAATGAGAAAATTTGGGTTATTTTTATTGGTTAAAAAATGTATGAATCTAATTATTAGTACTAAAAGAAATAAGTAATCTGACAATTCGAATTAAACTCAGTAACAATGTGCTATAAACTTAGATATGAAATACATCAAAGATAAACCAAAAAATAATAATAGTGATCCTTTTTTATCAAGAATGAAGCTCCAAAGAATTAAAACTCTATCAATTTTCTTTTCTGCCTCTTCCAATCTTCCTTGCCTGTCATATATTATTGGACAAGTAACACACACAAATATACAAGACAAATATTTATTTTTTGTCTATAGTAAAATTAGAATTAAATTTAAAATTATAATTTTATGTTCTAATTCTTTACATGATCTAAATATAAAATTTAAAATTCTGATTTAATTTCAATCTTAATAGAATTAGAATTAGAATTATAGTTCAACATTCTAAATTTAATTTTTAGTACTAAACAAAGTCTTAACATTTTCAAAAATTATTTTTAAAACAGTATTTTTTTTATTTTGAGTATATTTCTAAAACAAAAGATTTAAATAAATTTTTAAAATTTTTTATTTTTAGAAACTATTCTAAAAACAATTTTACAAAACTATTTTAAGAACATAAAAACAAAAAATTGAATGAGGACTAAGTCTCGCATCCATGTTTTAAAAATGACAAACTCACTCGGAAAGAAACCAATGTGCAAGGGCTAATTCATTCATCTGTCCACCTTATCAAAAGCAAGTGCCCCTTTATAGTTTGTGCGGTTCTTTTTATCCATTGAAAAGAAGAATAAAGCATAACTCACTTAGCAGAGGATTCAAATCATCGATATCCTAAAATACCCGCCGACCAAATCTACAAGGAAACGATGCTTTCTGGGTTTAACTTTCTGAAGACCTACAAAATCAAGTCTGTGGAAAAATATTTTGCCCTAGAAGACAAACATTATGATGTGTATTTGCTAACCAGAGAAGATATCAGAAAGCACACGAAAAAGTATGACTTTCTGTATGTTGGACTTGTGCAAGCATATCATAATTATTTCGATTTTGTTTTGTTAATAAGTACATAATGAAATATTTATTGTAGATAATAAATAATTTTTAACTAATTAGGCATTCATTAAAAATTCTTAATTATTTAAAATTATTGGATAAAAAAATGTAATAATGTACAAATAATTAATTTAACTAATATAATTACTAATACAAATTTAAATTTAATAGTCCAAAATTTTAACAGAGAATCTCTACTAAAATAATGCTCCAAAGAAAATCCATTTCCAAGAAGAAACAGGGGACAAAAGAGGAAGACCAAAACGAAGAAAAGTCGCCGTCAATTATCATATACAAAAGCAATAAGCCGTACAATCCGTCTCCCCTCCCCCTAAAGCCGTTAAAACGGGTTTAACTCACTGAGTCAAGCCGAGGTATGTTAAAAAATTTTTTAGAGAACCTATTTACTTTTATCAACTCAGCTTATATAACCCACAAGTTAAATAAGTTAACTTATAGATTAAATAGGTTATCTTTTTTTAAAAAAAAAATTTTATTCATCAATTCAGTATCTTAATTCACTGCACTTTTTTATTTAAAAAAATTAATCCTAATATATGTGTTGTATTGTCTCTATTATTTTGTAATTTACCAAATTTGAATATTCTACTCATAATCATATTTTTATTATTAATGAATTATTGAATTATTGGATTACTCTATTTGTTTTAATCCATTAAAACTTGTTTTTTATATAGTTAGTTTTTTTGTTTATTTATACTCATATAGAAATTGATTGATTAAACAAAATATATGCTTAAAGAAAGCCACATTTAAAATTTTATAATTTTTTATTTTTTTAATTTTTTGATGGGTTAAACGAGTTTGCTTGCTTAATCTACTAGGTAAGGTAGGTTGAGATTTTCAACTCACTACCTTATGGTAAGTTAAACAGACTAACTCATTTAATTCATCAACTCGGATGAGTCAGTTCAAATAAGTCAAGTTGGCCCAATTTGATAGGTATACTCCTCCAAAAGTTTCGTGTCAAAGAGACAAGAGGCACAAATAGGATGCTCTATAATCCTAATATATACCACCATTCAGGTTACTTTGCGACATTTAGATAATCCTAATATTATATTCAGAAATATAATAAGTAAATTGTCATATTATCTTCCAAAAATAAATGTATATTAATTAATTCACTCAAAGACTCGTTGTATCATTTTCATGCTACATAATTTTTAGAAAATTAAATATTATATAAAAATGGAAAAAATTAAAATTTCAATTATGGGAGTGATAAAAAAAATTGAGAAAAATAATTTTTCACTTATTACAAAATTATCATTTTAGTCTTTTACTTGTTGAAATATCTAACATAATCCTTCAATTATAAAAAAAAATCACACTTAGTTCTTTTACTTTAAAAAAAATTATCAAACTTAGTATTTCTGTTAAATTTTAAATTTTAAATTTAATGAATTGACCATATTGAGCATTCAATAAACGAATGACTAAAATAATAATTTTATAATAAATAAGGGATTAAAAATGTATTTTACTTAAAAAAATTTGAGAAGTAATTAATATTGAAATCATATGTAGATCCAAAAGAAAATTTTACGTCAATAAATTGTATAAGATTTTGATAATATGGGCGAAACTGAAAATTTGTTAAATAAAAATAATGACAATTTAGACGTTTATCACTTGCCCCTTGGAAAATTCTTTTTGCTGCTCAAACTTTGTCTTATTTTCTAGGCAAGAACCCAAATCAATTTTAGGATTCAACCAACTGGAATTCCGTTTAAAAGCTGAAACTATCTACGAACGAAAAGTAAGCCTCTTACTTCAGAAAACTCTTTTTGCTGCCCAAACTTTTTCATATGGGTCAGCATCATTTTAGATGCTTCTTCCCCTCGATCTCTGGTTTTTCTTTCAAGTTGTGCTTCTTTACGATTCTCAGCTCATGAAGTTTCACATTGATCTTTCATTTTATTTTGAAACTCTACTTTTAACTACGAGGTTGATGGATTTACCTCGTGTTGTGATCAATTTTAGATACCTCGAACAATTTCTGTGTTTGTTTAATTGGATAGCGCAATTCCTGAGCTATTGCATTTTTTTTTATTGTTTTTGGGATGATATATACAGGTTGCTAATGCTTGTTGTTTGATTGCCCAAACTATTGCTTACTTCTAAATTGTGATTGATGCATATAAAAGCTATTGAAGAAAGCTTGGAAATGGTGGAAGCACAAAGAAAACACAGAAGAGTTTGGCGCCAAAATCAACCCAGCTTTTTATGTTACTGAAATTGTAAATTTGGAGCACAGTCTGTTTAATTTAAATTTTTGGTTATGCAGCAGAAGATGTTATAATTTTTTTGAATAACTATAAAAGCTTTCAACATCTATACAGAGGATTTGAATTCCATTTTATATTTCAAACATGGTAGGAAACGTATGGTTAAGGCTCAAAACGCACCGTTTAATTTCTAATCAGTACTAGGTGGGCTTGTAAGAACAAAGCCCTACTGAAATCACTACATAAGATAAATTAAATAAAATACCAGAGTTTCAAAAAGTAGGGGGCAAGCTGACTTAACACCGAAACTCCTACATTGCTGTTTGCAAATATAGTTAAAACAAATAAAATAAAAACTGAATTTTATTCGTAAGGGCATTTATAGCCACTGGTATATTTAAATAGAATAAGTTGAATTCAATTCTCAATTTTTAATATTTTTATTTAATATCATTACATCTGTATATGTTACTAATCCTCCCTTGGGCCAAGTTTCTACGGTTAAAGAAATTGTTTATGTTCCTAACAAATGCTTAATTTGAAATTTCATCATGTTTGGCCATGTTATTTCAGAAAATAAACGCTCTTAAGTGGTAACAGAAACGATTATTCTACTAAATAGAGCAGATAATTAAAACTTTAACTTTGAATCATATCAGAAAAATAACCTTCTATGATAAGAGGACTCCAGCTTAAAATAATTTATCATTATGATTACCTCTAATTTATTTTTATCAACTTTATTAAATACATGTACTTTCGAGTAATATAATACTTTTTAAAATAGTTTTGAACACAATTGATGAAAAACGCTTATCAGATAACGCTGTGACATACAAACTATTTTATATAATTTTTAATAAAACTCAGTTTAAAAAATAATTTTAAAATGCATAAAAATTCGTGACGATTCCAAAGTGACTCTAGAATTGCCAAAAATAAAAAATAGTAGAGTGACAAAATACTATAAAAGTTTTTTTTAAAGAAAACAGATAATAAAAAACTGAGCAAAGACATTCTCACTCGAAAAGAAACCAAGGACCAAAAGGCTAATTCAATCATCATTCCACTTTATCAAAAGCGAATGCCCCTTTATAATTTGAGTGGTTCTTTTTCTCTATTGAAATATGGATTAAATTCAGATTAAAAAAATCATTTTCTCAAAAGCATTTAGTGACTCTATAGCTGAGCTGTTAGAATTATTTGTGAAAACAAAAATCTTACTTTATGGATAAGCGACTGAAAAATACCTAGGGTGAAGTGCAATTGCGATTCTAGTCTTAACATTAGTTTGATCATTTATACATAAAAAGTATTAAAATAAATTTTTTTAAAATACAATTTTTCAAAAAATAATTATTTCCTAATAATCAAAGTAATATTTTAAAATAATTAAATCAGTTCATTTTTCATCTTTTGAAAATTACCGTATGATTGATGTTGAAAGCTACCAAACTTTCATTTCATTTTATATCCTCGTGCAAACAAAATTTTTTTCAAAAAATAATAATAATGAGGGATAAAAGTCTAGACTTGATTCTAAGGTAAAAATTAATTTAACAAAAAAAAATAAAGTTTGAACAAAGATACTCAATTAAAAAAATTTGTTTTATAAAACAAATTAGATTTTGACATATTTATTTTTAAAGTCTAATTCAAAGACTGAATCAATATTTTTTAAATAAGAAAAAATTTATTATTTAAAAAACTTAATTTACCATGATATTTTTTAAAAAATAAAAATTAATACTACATATTTAAAATATTTATATCAATATAACAATTTATTTATATTTATAATTTCTTTATAAATAATCTTATAAGGAGTAATAATAATTAATTATATTATTGATATTAAGTCCTAAGTAACAATAATATTTATTATAATCTAAAAAGTTTGTTTAACTTAATAATTTTAGCCTAAAATATATAAATAAAAATATTCGACTAAAAACAAATTTTAACCATTTTTTTAAACTCAATTTATAAAAATCCGGCCATGATAACGCAGTATAAAACTTGCATTCTCGCCTCACAAAATTACCATTTCGCTAACTATTTCTCAGATTCCTCCGTTCTCTCTTCCAATCTGCAGCAAAAGATTTTTGTATCTGTCAAGGTTCATCCCAACAAAGCCAGAGAAGAAGCATCACAACATTCAAACTTCAAAGTTAGTTTTTTAGTTTTCCGTTTTACATTCCATCTACCTAAATCTGTACTAAGTTTATCTTTTTGTTTTTAACCTCTTTCTGTTTATTTTAGGATCAAGCTCAAGCCCAGCCTTATCCATGGCAGCATCAGCCTCAGTCTCCGAATCCATGACGTCAATTCTGAAAGATTTCCCAGGTGGTGATGGAAAAGAAGAATATAGCATAACTCACTTAGCAGAGGGTTCAGGTACTCAATATGCTAATATACCCACAAGCCAAATCTACAAAGAAACGACGCTTTGTGGGGTTAACTTTCTGAAAAACTACAAGATTATGACTGTGGAAGAAACATTTTCTCTAGAAAATAAACAGTACGATATGTATTTGCTAACCAGAGATGATATAAGAAAGCACATGGAAAAATATGATTTTCTGCATATTGGACTTGTGCAAGTATATGTTCGACGTGTTAATTGGATAATAAGTGATGCTAGAATGTTAGTAGGCTTAAGAGATGCCAAATATCCAAACCTGAAAGACTCTGTGTTAGCAGCATTTGAGATGAGCTGGTATAGTGGTACCACAAAGTTTAATTGGTTCCCAAATTTCTCATCATCTTTGTCTGATCTTGCATACTCCAATGGGTTGGTGATGACTATGGAGCCTTTCGCTGAAGGACGTGAAAACTCTACTATGTTTTCGGTCACCTACAGAATGCATTACAAACTGATGAAGGGATCACTTCAGCCCAGATCACGGCTTAAAATTCCTGGGTTGGAGGTGAACACTGAATATACAAGAGTTCTTGTGCCTAAACCCGCTGGTGGGAATTGAATGGAATGGATTTTACTGAAATCACGTTTCTGGCAAGCATAAGTGAGTAGTTTCAGTTTCTCCTTTGTTAGTGGTTCCTGCAAGTTTCAACTTCTGATGAAGATTGTATGTATAAATAAGCTGATCTAGTGGCCTCATCAGAACTTTGATTCTGAAGCTGAAATGCTCGAAGTCAAGTATCTGATGTTCATATGTGGAAATAATCGGCGTGTGTTAACATCAACTAGAACTTTTCCTTTCTGTTTCATCTATATATGAATCCATCTAATTTAGTGGTTGTATGTTAGTTTCTGCTATGTTTAGTAATTGTGTATCTGTATTGTAAATCTTATATCCGTATTGTAAATCCTATATCCTATTGTGTATATGTTTTAGTAATGTTTATGTGCAATCGAAAAAATGTTGATTCTAATGGGAAGTTTTTCTAAGAGTTACTTAATGTTATTTCTGATCCGAAAATCTTATACCATAATATGGAGGAGGGCCCTTCATTGAATCCATTCTTGACTTGATCAATTAGTTAATGAACAAAGTACCAATAATGATTAGGGAGCTTGAGTAAGGACAATAACTACTATCATGGACAGAAGAAGAATCTAAATTTATTACAATAACAATATTACGAGAGACTCTGTCATAATTATTTAGGTTTTGCTAATCAGTACATAAGGAAATATTTATTGCAGATAATAAATTATTTTTAATCAATAAAATTAATTTTAATTAATTTTATTGATTAACGATGATTTATTATATATAATAAATAATTATTAATCAATATTTCAAAAGCATTTATTAAAGAACTTTGATTATTTAAAATCATTAAATAAAAATTTAATAATTTACAAATAATTAATTTAAATATGTGTAATTATTAATAAAAATTTAAATCTAATAATCCAAAATTCTACCGGAAAATCTCTAATAAAATAATGCTCCCAAGATAATGCATTTCCAAGAAGAAACAGGTGACGAAAGAGGAAGACCAAAACGAAGAAAAGTCGCCGCAATTATCATATAGAGGGCTTTAGCTTTACACCCTGTCGTCTGACCAAAAGCAATAAGCCGTACAACCCATGACGTCCTTCGGAAGTTTCGTGTCAAGAGACAAGAGGCAAAAATAAGATGCTTTATAATATGCTACGTCGATATACTTGCCTTTAAATATATACTATTCAGGATACTGACACAATTGTACTACGACATTCAGATAATCCTAATATTATATTGAAAAATATTATGATAAGTAAATTGTTATTTTATCTTTCAAAAATAACCTTATATTAATTAATTCACTCAAAGACTTGTTGCATCGTTTTAAAGTTATATAATTTTTAGAAAATTAAATATTATATGAAAATGGGAAAAAAAATTAAAATTTCAAGTACTGGAATGATAAAAAGTTGATAAAAATACACTTTTGATTCTCACTTATTATAAATTTTTTTACTTATTAAAATATTTAAAATAATTCTTCAATTATTAAAAAATGTCACACTTAATATTTTATTTTTATAAAAATTATCAAATTTAATTATTTTACTAACCTATAAATTTTAAATTTAAAAAATTAAAATTATTTTTTTTCTTTAAAGTAAAATACAAAATATGAGTAAAGAATTATTTTAGATATTTTAATAAATAAAATATTAAAATAATAATTTTATGACAAATGAATGATTAAATATATATTTTACTCAAAAATTCTTTCTGCTACCCAAACTTTTTCATATGGGTCAGCATCATTTAAGATGCTTTTTCCCCTCAATCTCTGGTTTTTCTTTCAAGTTGTGCTTCTTTACGATTCTCAGCTCATGAAGTTTCACATTGATCTTTCATTTTATTTTGAAACTCTACTTTAACTACGAGGTTGATGGATTTACCTCGTGTGTTGTGATCAATTTTAGATCCCTAGAACATTTTATGTGTTTGTTTAATTGGATAGCACAATTCCTGAGCTATTGCTTTTTTAATTTTTTTATTGGTTTTGGGATGATATATACAGGTTGCTAATGCTTGTAGTTTGATTGCCTAAACTATTGCTTACTTCTAAATTGTGATTGATGCATATAAAAGCTATTGAAGAAAGCTTGGAAATGGTGGAAGCACAAAGGAAACACAGAAGAGTTTGGCGCCAAAATCAACCCAGCTTTTTATGTTACTGAAATTGTAAATTTGGAGCACAGTCTGTTTAATTTAAATTTTTGGTTATGCTCAGAAGATGTTATAATTTTTTTGAATAACTAAAAAAACTTACAACATCTATACAGAGGATTTGAATTCCATTTTATATTTCAAACATGGTAGGAAAAGTATGGTTAAGGCTCAAAACGCGCCGTTTAATTTGTAATCAGTACCAGGTGGGCTTCTAAGAAAAAAGCCCAACTGAAATCACTACATAAGATAAATTAAATAAAATACCAGAGTTTCAAAAAGTAGGGGCCAAGCTGAATTAACACATCGAAACTCCTACATTGCTGTTTGCAAATATAGTTAAAACAAATAAAATAAAAACTGAATTTTATTCGTAAGGGCATTTATAGCTACTGGTATATTTAAATAGAATAAGTTGAATTCAATTCTCAATTTTTAATATTTTTATTTAATATCATTACATCTGTATATGTTACTAATCCCCCCTTGGGCCAAGTTTCTACGGTTAAAGAAATTGTTTATGTTCCTATCAAATGCTTAATTTGAAATTTCATCTTGTTTGGCCATGTTATTTCAGAAAATAAACGCTCTTAAGTGGTAACAGAAACGATTTTTCTACTAAATAGAGCAGATAATTAAAACTTTAACTTTGAATCATATCAGAAAAATAACCTTCTATGATAAAAGCACTCCTGCTTAAAATAATTTATTATTATGATTACCTCTAATCTATTTTTATCAACTTTATTACATACATGTACTTTCGAGTAATATAATACTTTTTAAAATAGTTTCGAACACAATTGATGAAAAACACTTATCAGATAACGCTGTGACATACAAACTATTTTATATAATTTTCATAAAACTAAATTTAAAATGCATAAAAATTCGTGACGATTCCAAAGTGACTCTAGAATTGCCACAAATAACAAATAGTAGAGTGACAAAATACTATAATTTTTTTTTAAAGAAAAAAGATAATAAAAAACTGAGCAAAGACAAACTCACTCGAAAAGAAACCAATGGGCAAAAGGCTAATTTAATCATCATTCTTCTTTATCAAAAGCTAATGCCCCTTTATAATTTGAGTGGTTCTTTTACTCTATTGAAATGTGGATTAAATTCAGATTAAAAAAATCATTTTCTTAAATGCATTTAGTGACTCTATAGCTGAGCTGTTAGAATTATTTGTGAAAACAAAAATCTTACTTTATGGATAAGCGACTGAAAAATACCTAGGGTGAAGTGCAATTCTTGTTCTTTATTTTTTGTCTTAAAATAAGTTTGATCATTTATGCCTAAGAAATATTAAAATATTTTCTAAAGATAAAAATTTTCTTAAAATAATAATATTTTAAAATTCAAAATGATCTTTCTAATAATCAAATTAATTCTTTTTTTTATCGTTTGAGGACAATTATGATTGATGTTGAAACCCACCTAACTTTCATTTCACTTTACATCTTTTGTGCAAACAAAAATTTTTTGAAAAAAAAAAAAAAAGAATAATGTGGGATAAAACTAGCTGAGCCGGAGGCTTTCTTGCTACACAGGATTACCCTCCCCAAACCATTTCTCAGATTCCTCCTCCATTCTCTGTTCCGATCTGCAACAAAGCCAGAGAAGAAACATCGTAACATTCAAGCTTCAAAGTTAGTGTTATAGTTTTCCCTTTTATGTTTCATATACCTTAATCTATACTAAGTTTATCTTTTTGTTTTTAACCTCTTTCTGTTTACTTTAGGATCAAGCTCAAGCCCAGCCTTATCCATGGCAGTATCAGCCTCAGTCTCCGAATCCATGACGTCAGCTCTGAAAGATTTCCCAAGTGGTGATGGAAAAGAAGAATATAGCATAACTCACTTAGCAGAGGGTTCAGGTACTAAATATGCTAATATACCCACAAGCCATATCTACAAAGAAACGACGCTTTCTGGGGTTAACTTTCTGAAAAACTACAAGATTAAGACTGTGGAAAAAACATTTGCTCTAGAAAGCAAACAGTACGATATGTATTTGCTAACCAGAGATGATATAAGAAAGCACATGGAAAAATATGATTTTCTGCATATTGGACTTGTGCAAGTATATGTTCAACGTGTTAATTGGATGATAAGCAATGCTAGAATGTTAGTATGCTTAAGAGATGCCAAATATCCAAACCTGAATGACTCTGTGTTAGCAGCATTTGAGATGAGCTGGTTTAGTGGTGCCCCCAAGTTTAATTGGTTCCCAAATTTCTCATCATCTTTGTCTGATCTTGCAAACTCCAATGGGTTGGTGATGACTATGGAGCCTTTCGCTGAAGGACGTGAAAACTCTATTATGTTTTTGGTCACCTACAGAATGCATTACAAACTGATGAAGGGATCACTTCAGCCCAGATCACGGCTTAAAATTCCTGGGTTGGAGGTGGACACTGAATATACAAGAGTTCTTGTGCCTAAACCCGCTGGTGGGAATTGAATGGAATGGATTTTACTGAAATCACGTTTCTGGCAAGCATAAGTGAGTAGTTTCAGTTTCTCCTTTGTTAGTGGTTCCTGCAAGTTTCAACTTCTGATGAAGATTGTATGTATAAATAAGCTGATCTAGCGGCCTCATCAGAACTTTGATTCTGAAGCTGAAATGCTCGAAGTCAAGTATCTGATGTTCATATGTGGAAATCATCGGCGTGTGTTATCATCAACTAGAACTTTTCCTTTCTGTTTCATCTATGTATTAATCCATCTAATTTAGTGGTTGTATGTTAGTTTCTGCTATGTTTAGTAGTTGTGTATCTGTATTGTAAATCTTATATCCGTATTGTAAATCCTATATCCTATTGTGTATATGTTTTAGTAATGTTTATGTGCAAGCGAGAAGATGTTGATTCTAATGGGAAGTTTTTCTAAGAGTTACTTAATGTTATTTCTGATCCGAAAATCTTATACCATATTATGGAGGAGGGCCTTTCATTGAATCCATTCTTGACTTGATCAGTTAGTTAATGAACGAAGTACCAATAATGATGAGGGAGCTTGAGTAAGGACAATAACTACTATCATGGAAGGAAGAAGAATCTAAATTTATTACAATAACAATATTACAAGAGGAATGTTATAATTATTTAGGTTTTGCTAAGGAAATATTTATTGCAGATAATAAATTATTTTTAATTAATAAAATTAATTGTTATTAATTTTATTGATTAACGATGATTTATTATATATAATAAATAATTATTAATCAATATTTCAAAAGCATTTATTAAAAAAATTTGATTATTTAAAATCATTAAATAAAAATTTAATAATTTACAAATAATTAATTTAAATATGTGTAATTATTAATAAAAATTTAAATCTAATAATCCAAAATTCTATCGGAAAATCTCTAATAAAATAATGCTCCCAAGATAATGCATTTCCAAGAAGTAACAGGTAACGAAAGGGGAAGACCAAAACGAAGAAAAGTCGCCGTCAACTATCATATAGAGGGCTTTAGCTTTACTCCCTGTCGTCTGACCAGAAGCAATAAGCCGTACAACCCATGACGTCCTTCGGAAGTTTCGTGTCAAGAGACAAGAGGCAAAAATAAGATGCTTTGTAATATGCTACGTCGATATACTTGCCTTTTGACTAAATATATCGTATTCAGGATACTGACACAATTGTACTGCGACATTCAGATAATCCTAATATTATATTGAAATATATTATGATAACTAAATTGTTATTTTATCTTTCAAAAATAACTTTATATTAATTAATTCACTCAAAGACTTTTTGCATCGTTTTAATGTTATATAATTTTTAGAAAATTAAATATTATCTGAAAATGGGAAAAAAAAATTAAAATTTCAAGTATTGGAGTGATAAAAAGTTAAAAAAAAATATACTTTTAATTCCTTACTTATTACAAAACTTATTATTTTAATCTCTCACTTATTAAAATATTTAAAATAGTTTCTTAATCATTGAAAAATATCACACTTAGTATCATGCTTTTATGAAAATTTTAAAATTTAATTCTTTTACTAAATTATAAATTCTAAATTTAAAAAATTAAATTTGTTTTTTTTTTTAAAGTAGAATACTAAATGTGACATTTTTTCATGAGTAGATGATTAGTTTAGACATTTCAATAAGTGAAAGATCAAAATAATAATTTTATGACAAGTGAGGGACCAAATATATATTTTACTCAAAAATTTTTTTTAAGAGGCAATTAATATTGAAATCATATGTAGATCCAAAAGAAAATTTTACTTCAATAAATTGTATAAGATTATGGTAGAATGAGCGAAGTTGAAAATTTGTCAGATTTACTTCATATTGTTCTTTCATTTTATTTTGAAACTCTACTTTAACTACGAGGTTGATGGATTTACCTCATGTGTCGTGATCAATTTTAGATCCCTAGAACAATTTCTCTGTTTGTTTAATTGGATAGCATAATTCCTGAGTTATAGCATTTTTTTATTGTTTTTGGGATGATATATACAGGCTGTTAAATGCTTGTTGTTTGATTGCCCAATCTCTTGCTTACTTCTAAATTGTGATTGATGCATATAAAAGCTTTTGTAGATTATGTAAAATTAAAGAGCCAAGTAATAGGGACCAGACTGGAAGAATTAATTTATTACTCGAAGGAAAATTATAATACACTCTATTTGTTAACACTATTCAAATTATCACTTTGCCACACTACCACTCTCCATAGTGATACAATACTTAGCTCACACTCACACTCATTCGAATTTCCTTACTTTGTTACACAGTCCACGCATGAGGGTCCTATTTATACTTGCATATAGTGAGTTGATTGGAGTAATTTTACTGTTTTAGAATTGTCTTCTATTGCTTAGGTCACCTTCATTTATTTTTTTAATTTTTATTTCTAATATGTTTATTTTATGAAAAATTTTATGACAAATCCAAAAAAATGAGTCTGTCACCACTTCAAATCATAGCAATAGAAGAGACACTGTATACATAATTTTTATCTCTCTTGGTAAGGATGCACTGCTAAAGCTAGATCATTCTTCGACAATCCATTTACTAAATCCCATCTTCTAGAAGTACCAGGAAGATATAACATCACAATAATTTACTCAAGAATTATACTTTCCAATTAAACAAAGTTTGGGCAGCAAAAAGAATTTTTCAAGGGACAAGTGAAAAACTTCTAAATTAGCATTATTATTATTATTTAAAAATTTTTCAATTTTGTTCATACTTTCAAAGACTTAACCATTTATTAAAGTAAATTTTTGTTTTGGAACTACATATGATTTCAATATTAATTGACTCTCACAATTTGTTATCACTTCAATACTTAAAAATTTTAATTTTGTTCCATTCTCGTATAATCATTATTTTTTAAAAAAAATTATATAGT
Organism: Delonix regia; assembly: GCA_037074485.1. Taxonomy (NCBI): domain Eukaryota; kingdom Viridiplantae; phylum Streptophyta; class Magnoliopsida; order Fabales; family Fabaceae; genus Delonix; species Delonix regia. The sequence continues at coordinate 15,510,162 of CM073459.1, forward strand.
ATTCTATGATTGCTAAAGAGGATGAAATTTGAAAAAAAAAAAAAAACTTTCAATGACAACGCTGGGAGTAAATTAATTAATATAAGGTTATTCTTGAAAGATGAAAATAAAAAAACCGTGTAAGTTATATATTTAGTCAACATTAAGGAGAAAAATATTAATTTAATCCATAATTTATATCTAAATTATTATTTTAATCTCTTATTCATTTTATTTTAATTCTTTAAAGTTGTTATTTTTTATCTATCTACCTGAATTAAAGAGATTTAGATTGAAGAGTTATGTGCGGTAAAAATTACAAAAATAATAATGTCTTATTAATTAGATATTATTTTAAAAAATAAAATAAATAAAAATAATGATGATATAGCAATAAATTAAAAATGATATATTCTATAGCATATGATTTGAATTTTCAGTCGTCCCTCTTTAAGAATTGTAAGTTATTATTAGATCATCTACGGTCAAATTAAAATTTGTGATCCCGTCTTTAAATTTAATATAAATCATCAATTACACATTTTTTATATTAAGTATTAAAAGTATATATATATTTTAATAAATATAAGACTCGATTGCATAATATGAAGCATCCTATGTTTGTTTCTTGGCTTTTTGACTGGAAACTTCCGAAGGAGACAGGTGGAAAGCTAAAGCCCTATATATGATAATTGATGATGACTTTCGGTTTTGGTCGTTCTCTTTTGTCAAATATTTCTTCTTTCATGATTATATATTCACTGTGCTTGAGCATGACTCGCACTTCGCTCACTAATTAATTAATCAAGCTACTATGCTTGAATTAAGAAGGAAGTAGTCTACCCAAGTACGCTTCTCCACGTTCAGACATATAAAAAAAACAAGTAATTTTACCCTTTCATTTTTAATGTTAAGATCAATTTAATTATCTAAAGATTAAGTAACAAATAGTTTTTTAAATATAAAACCTATATGAAAATAATAATATTTTAAAGATCAACTAATCTCTTGAAGAAATCAAGTTATAATTTTTTTTATCTTTAAATGAGTATTTTAATATTTTTAATTTAACAATATTAAATTAATCTTAAGGTAAAATATAAGAGATTACAATTATATTTTTTTTAGAAAATAACTTCAAAATAAAATCGATAGATCCAAATAATCATATTTTTTGCCTTTAGACATTTCAGCCCCAAACTCAAATTTATTTGTTATGGTGAAAATTATAATAAAATAAGGACAAAAAAGGGTTAAAAGAGTGAAATGTCACTAAATTCTCAAGGTACCTCTTTTGCCTTATTGCTTGTGAGAACTAGTGCTGAAAACTAGCGCAGGGGTAAATTAGTCAACTTGTTTATCTTTTTCTTGATTGCCGTGATATTTTTTTTTTTGTTTTTAAAAAAATTAAAGTACGAATTTGACGGGATAATAAATCTGTAGTCCATACTCCATAGGATTCCATCACGTTATTGATGGATTAAGCTGTCTCACCTGCATTGGGAGACCGCATTCTCGAGCAAATAGGATTCCGGAATACCAAACTAATGAACTAACTATCCCTTTTATCTCCCTTTCCTTTTCTATTGCAACTCTCCCATGTACCAAACACGGTATAAAATTGCTAGAAGAGAATGAAATTTGAAAAAATAGAAAACTTTCAATTATTAGAATGATACAACATCTTTTTGACTAAATTGATTAACATAAAGTTGTTTTTGAATGATTAAAATAAGATTTTAATTATCACTTTGTTCATTAACTAATTAATAAAGCTGCAATGCCTGAATTAAAACGGATTGGTCTTCTTCCCCAAGCAAGCTCCTCGATATTATCATATAAGATTTTCGTCATCAAGTAACCGTTAGAAAAACTTCCCAATAGAATCAACATCTTTTGGCTTTATAAATTACTAAAACATATACAAAGTAGGATATAGGATTTACAACACAGATAAACAACTACTAAACGTAGCAGAAACTAACATACAATCACTAAATCAGATGGATTCATAGATGAAACAGAAAGGATAACTTCTAGTTGATGAAAACACACGCTGGTGACTTCTTCATAAGAACCTCAGAAACATGGCTTCGGGCTTTCAGCTTCAGAATTATATATACATAACATTCTTCAGCAGAAGCTGAAACTTGCAGGAACTACTAACAGGATAAACTGAAACCGTTCACTTATGCTTGCCAGAAATGTGATTCGATTCAATTCCCGCTAGTGGGCTTAGGCACAACAACTCTTGTATTTTCAGTTTTCACCTCCAACCCAGGTTTTTCAAGCTGTAATCTGGGCTTAAGTGATCCCTTCATCAATTTGTAATGCATTCTGTAGGTAATCTCATACATAGAAAAGTTTTCTTGTCCTTTGGCGAAAGGCTCCATGGTTATCACCAGCCCATTGGAGTTTGCAAGATCAGACAAAGATGATGAGAAATTTGGGAACCAATTAAACTTTGTGGGACCACTAAACAAGCTGATCTCGAATGCTGCTAACACAGAGTCTTTCAGGTTTGGATATTTAGCATCTCTTAAGCATACTAACATTCTAGCATCATTACCTGCCGTCCAAGTATTACGTTTAAGATATGCTTGCACAAGTCCAATATGCAGAAAGTCATACTTTTCCTTGTGCTTTCTGATATCATCTCTGGTTAGCAAATACACATCGTACTGTTCGTTTTGTAGAGAAAATGATTTTTCCACAGTCTTAATTTTGTAGTTTTTCAGAAAGTTAACCCCAGAAAGCATCTTTTCCTTGTAGATTTGCCTTGTGGGTATCTTAGCAAATCGATGACGTAAATCCTCTGCTAAGTGAGTTATGCTATATTCTTCTTTTCCATCACCACTGGGAAGATCTTTCAGAACTGACCTCATGGATTCGGAGACTGAGATTGATATTGCCATTGATAAGGCTGGGCTTGACCTTGAGCTTGACCCTAAAATAAAAAGAGTGAGATTAGTAACAAAAAGATAAACCTAGTATGGATTAAGGTGTATGAAACGTAAAAGGGAAAACTATAACACTAACTTTGAAGCTTGAATGTTGCGATGTTTCTTCTCTGGCTTTGTTGCAGATCGGAACAGAGAATGGGGGAGGAATCTGAGAAATGGTTTGGGGAGGGTAATCCTGTGTAGCAAAAATGCCTCTGGCTCGGCTAGTTTTATCCCACATTATTATTTTTTTTTCCGAAAATTTTTGTTTGCACAAAAGATATAAAGTGAAATGAAAGTTAGGTTGGTTTCAACATCAATCATAATTGTCCTCAAACGATAAAAAATGAATTAATTTGATTATTATTTTTAGAAAATTTTATCTTTAGAAGATATTTTAATATTTCTTATGTATAAATGATCAAACTTACTTTAAGACAAAAAATAAAGAACAAGAATTGCACCTTACCCTAAATATTTTTTAGTCGCTTTACCCATAAAATAGGATTTTCATTTCTTAAATAATTCTAACAGCTCAGATATAGACTCACTAAATGCATTTGAGAAAATGCATTTTTTTAATCTGAATTTAATCCACATTTGAATGGAGAAAAAGAACCACAAATTATAAAGGGGCATTGGCTTTCGATAAAGTGAAATGATGATTGAATTAGCCTTTGCTCATTGGTTTCCTTTCGAGTTTGTCTTTTTTTGAAAAAACAAAAAAGAGTACGAACGCGAAACTTAACATATAAGGTTGAGTAAATACTTCGGTGAGACTTTAAAGTCGTTGATGCCTTATACAAGCGGTCTAATAAAAAGTTAACATGTCAGTTGCTGTGAGATTATATGCAAAAGTGCCAAGTTTTTTTTTGTTTTTTGTTTTATATTTATAATATTGTGAGATTTTTAATATTTTCAAAAATAAAAATCAATTAATTTTATTGAATGAAAGAAAATACTGAAGACAAATGAAAGACTATACAGAAATCTCTTTTCATATCTACATCAACTCATGTTCAAAATATTTATACAAAAAAGAACTGATCTAAAACTCTAGAGGAACAAACAATAAAATACAAACTATGTACAACTTCTACATGTGACATAATAAGACAGCTTTGATCAGTCATTGCAAACTGTAACTCTAGCACCTACTCTAATATAGTTATAACAGAATTCATTCCACACGTGTGACCGTTGCTCATGATCAAGCAAGTGTAAAACAAATTCTCCATGTGGAATTGATACATATTTCTTTAGCCCTCCTCAAGTTGGAGGAGTTGGAGAATGGTAGTCTACCATTCTCAAATTGGACAGTAAACACTTGAAAGAATCAATAGCTAATGGTTTGGTAAAAAGATTAGCCTGTTGCTGAGAAGATGGAATCTGCTTTGGATGAATGAAGCTGACTTTAAACTCATTGTGAACCAGATGGTAGTCAATTTTCAGGTGTTTGGTGCGTTCATGAAACACTATATTGGCAACAATGTGAATTGTAGCATTGTTATCACACCATAAAGTGATGGGTAGAGGAATTGTAACATAAATCCTTTAGGAGATAAGATAGCCATTTTAATTCACAAACAACGTGTGCCGAAACTTTATACTTTGCTTCATTAGAGGATTGTGAAGTAGTATTTTGTTTCTTAGTTTTCCAAGAAACCAAGAACTTGCCTAAACAAATGCAATAACCTATTAGACACTTTACGGTTTCAATACAAGATGCCCAATCTGAGTCAGAAAATGCCTCAAGAGAAAAATGCTTTCGAGTAGGATAAAATAATCCTTTTAAAAGGACAACGTTTCAGATGCTTTAGAATGTGTGTAACACTATTCCAGTGAGTGTGGCAAGGATTATGGACATACTGGCTAAGCTATTAAACAACATAGGTGATGTCTGGTTTGGTGATATGAGATAAAGCAGTCTTCCTATAGCTTGTCGATATGGTTCAGGATCTGTAAGTCTTTGTCCCTATCTGAACTAAACTTCTGAGTAACTGGCAGTGGAGTTCGAGTAGTTTTAGCACCTAGTAAGTCTACATCTTTAATTAAGTCAAGTACGTATTTACGTTGATGAATGTAGATGTCAAAGGAACATCTTGCTATTTCTAAGCCAAGGAAGTTGCGAGCGAGACCAATATCCTTGATGGAAAAATTAAGAATGTAGAAATTCCTTAACTTGTTTAATAGCATTGACAGAAGTACCAATCAGTAGCAAATCATCAACATAAATTAAGAGAATTAAGAAGACATCATATTTGCAAAAAACAAATAGACAGTTATCATGTTGGGACTGTTGAAAACTAAAGAATTGAAGTTTGGAGGTAAGCTCATGATTCCATTGCCTAGAAGCCTGTTTTAAACCATATAAAGACCTTTTAAGTTTGCATACTTGTCTTGGCTTAGCTTTGGTATATCTCGTGGAGGAGTCCTATAAATTTCCTCATTCAGATAGCCATGCAAGAAGGCGCTATTTATATATAGTTGGTGTAGTGGCCAAGAATGAGCAGCTGCTAATGCAATCAATAAACGGACAGTTACAGTCTTTACAATAGGAGAATAGCTATCATTATAATTGAGTCCTTCCACTTGATTATATCCCTTAACTACTAGACGAGCTTTATATCGATCTACTTCACCATTAGGTTGCAACTTCACTTTGTAAACCCATTTGCAGCCAATGAGTTTCTTAGGTGTAGGTAAATCAACAAGCTCCCAAGTATTATTTTGTTCCAAAGCTTGCAGTTCTTGTTCCATAGTAATGACCCATTCCCTGAAAGACTTCGTATGATGATAGGAAGTTGGTTCTTGAACAATTGATATATTAGCTATAAATTGCTGATATGATGATGAAAAATATAGAGCAACATGATAATGATAGGTGGGAGGAGTATATGATGAATTATGATTAGCAGACCCTACAACATAATCCTCCATCCATGAAGGGGGCTTAGAGACCCAGACTTAGTTCTGGTAGCCTGTTGAGTGGATGGAAAAGAAGAAGACGTATCAGATGGTAAAATGGTAAGTGTAGAAGTAGAAGAAACATGTTCATGATTTTTGTAAGGGGTGTTCATGAAACTTGACATCCCCTGAATGGAAAATGGTTTGAGTGGAGGAATTGTCAAGTCTGTAAGTCTTTTGTCCAGAGGCATATCTAAAAAATAAACACTTATGAGTTCAAAGGGAGAATTTATCTTTTGAAAGTTTAGGATCTATAGCAAAACAAAGTGTACAAAAATTTCTAAGATGAATGTAAGTAGGAGAATGTCCAAACAATATTTGATATGGAGTTTGGCCAACTGAGTTTTTAAGTAGGAAGCCTATTAATTATATAAGTTGCAGTAAGAATGGCTTCTCCCCAAAATTCTAGAGGTAAATTGGACTGCAACATTAAAGCACATGCTATTTGGAGGAGATGTACGGTGTTTTCTCTCAACAATGCCATTTTGTTGAGGTGTATAGGTACATGAACACTAATGCAGAATGCCTTTCTCAGAAAAAAAAAATTTTGACAAGTAGAACTATAAAACTCAAGCTTCATTATCACTTCTAATGATCTTGATGGGTTTGTTAAACTGATTTTAAATCATGGCACAGTAACCTTGAATTGTAGAAGGAACTTGGAATTTGTTTCGTAATAGAAAAGTCCAAGTCACCCTAGAAAAGTCATCCACTACTGTGAGAAAATAAGAAGCCCCTATGATTTAGGGAACTTTGTAAGGCCCCCAAATGTCCATATGAATTAAGTCAAAACATTGTGTGGCAGTGGATGGAACAGGTTTGAAAGGTAACCTTGTTTCTTTGGCAAGAGGGCAAATATCACAAGTATGAGTGGTTTTAACTGGTTTGGAGAAAATTTCTGTTATATTTTGAATTTTCTTAAGAGATGGATGGCCTAATCTGCTATGCCAAAAGGAAAAAGGAATTTTATTATCATCAGTACATGTAGCAGAAAGAGTACAAGAATTAGAGAAAACAATACATGTAGATGATTTATTGAAAGAAGAAAGATCAAGCAAATATAGTCAACCAACAAGGTGTCATTTGGCAACAATGATATTAGTCTTGGGGTCCTAAAAAGTACAAGAGTCATAAGTGAATGAAACCTTTAAATTTGGTTTTGAAACTAGTTGACTTGCAAATTATGCTTGAACGTAGGAATGTGAAAGACATTATGTAATGTAAAGGTAGGATGTAAGGTAATATGACCAATAATATGTTAAGACGAACCATTTCGTAAGTGAACAAGACCATTAGGTGTAGGAGGAAAAGAATGATGAAATAAAGAAAAATATGGTGAGACATGATTTGTGGCTCTTGTATCAATTATCCAAGAAGATAAATTCATATTATCATGTAAAGGAAAGGTATGATGAGAAAATAGACCTACAAAGTCATGGAATTGTACTACATTAGCCAGTGTATCAGATGAAGATTTTTGAGGCATCAAACAAGAGAGCTTTTTTTGAACTGACTTAGCAATTGATAAGCCTCAAGTTGAATAAGAGGCTGACTTGGGCCAAGAAGCTTTATCTGGACCACTTGTTATAAAAAGATTCGGGCCATTGTTATTCAGCAACTCAAAATAGAATTATACCATTTAGGGTCCAAGTCCAACTTTTATATGGGATCCAAGTTTAATTAGGGCAATGTGATTATGTGCTATAATGAATGAATTGTGAAAAGTCAATCATGCATGTGATGAAAGTTGAAATAAGTATTAGTTAAAGTCTAAGTTAGGTGAACTATATTTCCTTGAAAGTCTAAGTTAGATAAGCAACATTAGAATAAAAGTCCATGTTAAATGTATTTCTATGCATGTTTTTCCAAATTAGGTAAGAATTAAGTGAATCTTATACTAATGCCACGAGGGTTGTTCTTGGCTATAAATACAAAACTTATCAATGAGAAATGTAATCTTGAATGCTTTAAAAGTTAGCTTAGCCTCTTATATGTAAGTTTCTTATCTAAATTTTTTAAACTTAGTGGCAAAATTATCCCCGATTCTTATTATTCACCTTCTTCTATTCTAGAGTTTAGCAAATCAAACTTAATATTTTTAAGTGTGACGTGCAAATTTATCATTCAAAATTGTTAGTTTTATCTTTTCTTTTTTTATTTATTTATGTTTTGAAATTGTTCAATTTAAACTATCCATAAAGCACATAAACAATAGTAACAGATAAATCCAAGTTTGGTGAAGAAGCTGTAAAAGGAGTATTGACTTCAGAGGTACAAGCATTTGCCATTGTCTTTTGATTAGTCTTTAAATCTTTGTACCAATCTAGGTAGTCGTGCTTCTTAAAACAATTCTCAACAAGATGTCCCTTCGTGTTACAATGCACACAAACGGTCCTCCTTTTTAGTTGATGACTTACTTTTAGAAGTTAATTTTCCAGTGACAGAACCTTTAATATTACCAAGAGACAATAAGGCACTGTGGCCTGGTGGGCTACTAACAGAAATGGAAATTTGACGCTGCTTCTCCACACTATCTTATCAAGACTAGGCATAAGATCCAGCATATGAATATGATTTTTTGCAAGATTATATGTATCATTCAGCCCATTAAGAACTGCCTAACTTTGTAAATGGCGGAAGAGACTGAACAACTGCATTTCCCATATGTGCATTGTGGCAGAGGAGAAATACACGCTAATTCATCCCACAATTTATTCAGTTTAGTGAAATATAGTGAAAGGGACATGTTACCTTGTGTAGTGGAAATATACTCTTTCTTTATCTGAAACTCTAAAGGACCATTGGATTCACCAAACCTCTGTTTTAATTTCTCCCAAATTTCCTTTGCATCAGTAGCATATGCGAAGGATTCATGAAGTTCTTTCGAAAGAGAATTTAAAATCCAAGTCACAACCATAGCATTCGCTCCAAGCCAACTGTCACATGTTGCTTCATTTTCTGCAGCTTTCTGAACCTTCCCAGTGATAAAACCAATCTTGTTCTTGGCAGCAAGAGCAAGCTGCATAGATTTGCTCCAAGATCTATAATTACTACCATTAAAAGGCATGGTGACAAGAGCAGTTCCAGGACTGTCGAAGCCATGAAGCACCAACGGATCCCGAGACTATGCAGTACGCTATCTGTTTTCAGCCATGGAAGAAGACTAAAAACAGAGAAGAGAAGAAGAAGACGGAAGAGATAATGAAATGGATCGTTTTACTCTAATAGGGTGAAGAGAAATGAAAGACTTTACCGAAATCTCTTTTCATATCTACATCATCTCATGTTCAGAATATTTATACAGAATAGAACTCATCTAAAACTCCAGAGGAACGAACCATAAAATACAAACTATGTACAACTTCTACACGTGACATAATAAGACAACTTTGATCAGTCATTACAAACTATATCTCTAGCAACTACTCTGATATAGTTATAACATAATTCATTTTGCCCATGTGTGACCGTTGCTCATGATCAAGGAAGTGTAAAACAAATTCTCCACGTGGAATTGATACATATTTCTTCAAAAGCAAAATTATTAAAGAAATAGGAGGGAGAAATAAAGAAAGGGAAAAAAACAATGCAAGTTGAAAAAGAATAAAATCATAAACCCAGCATTATATAAAAAGGGAGGTGAAAATATGGAGAAAAGAAAAAATAAATAAATAAATAAATAAATTCTACATCCAAAATCTAACAAAATATACAATAAAATTTCAAATATATGGCCTGACAATTCTGATTGAGGTTTAGTCTGAACAAGGCTTAATATTTATATAAAATAATTGCAAATATTTATATCAATTAATTATATTATTTTTTTTCATAAATTTTGGTTATCTTCTATTGAACAATATATATATCGATAAAATAATTAATTGGAATATCTATTTTTTATCTGATAATTTCAGAAAAAATATTTCAAAGATTTCAATTAAATTTTATTATACCAAGAATAAAACAAAATAATTGGAAAAAGTAAATTAGGAAAAAAAACTTAAAAATATGCTTCTAAAGGGCATTTAATTTTTCTTATTAAAAATATTTAATATCAAATTAATGATGGTAAAATAAATAAATATAACTAAAAAATTCATTTGTAATTGGGAGTAAGCGGTACGAAATTTGTTTCTGACCGTCGTACAGTCGGATTGGGGCCTCTCTTTTTTTTGTTTTTTTAATTTTCGTATTTTCAACAAAGTGTTCTTCCCTTAATTTTCTCCATCTTCATATTTTGATTAGGAATTTTTACTTTTCTTTTTTATTAGAACTGGTATTTTTTTTATTTTACTGATAGGGTTTGCCTAAATGGTAAGTGGCTCGGTTTCACATAGGCAAAGTTGAGTTTGAATCTTCATGGATGTAGCAAACTCTATTGGGAGACTCATCTGTCATATTCAGGTGTGTGACCCGAGTCAAATTCAGATTAATCAAGGTGGTTGCTTTGGATATTAGATAAAAAATAAAAGAAAGAATTAGTATTTTTTTTCTATTAAAATTCGTACTATGTAATGTTGGAAACTTTTGTGAGCTTATAATCAACACAAATAAAGCATCAATCAAATAAAGAACTTATCTAGAATACCATAAATTAAGCAACGGGGGATTACAATTTATATTGCCTAAAACTTCTTTTGCTCAAAACTAAGAGAAAGGAAATTAAATAATTATAAAATAAATTTTATCGTGCGTCATCAAAATTAAAAAATTAATTCACATTCAGAAAATATGAAGTTTTAAATAAATAAAATATTTCTTTTATTTTAAACAATAATTTTTTACTTTCTCAACTACTCAAATTTTATATTTCAAAATTAGATATTATATTTATAAATTGACTTATAAAAAATTTTCCTTTTTTCCTTTTAGTCATAATCTAATAGGATAAAAAAATTGAGGTATAGATTGGGACATCTATTCAATAGACTTGTGAATAATTTAATTTATCATTAATTACACACAATTAACTTAGATTCAATCTATTATTAATTTATGTCAAAATTAATTGCTTAATTAACTAATCCAATGAATTAACTAATAATAAATTAATACTAATCCATAATATTTTTAAAAAAATATTTCAACATATAATGGGTGATTTATCCTTCTACTACTTCACATATATAAATTCTGTTCCCATTGCTTAACGTTGTTGATGTGTCGCTGCCTCCATTGTCCCTAAGAAACATGAGAAAAAACGCTTTGCAATTTGTGGGAGGCAATTTGCTAATTATTCTAGGCATTAAAACATTAATCATGTTCTTTCTCCCTAGCTATCACATCTTCATCTAAGTAAACATTGCACATGCACCCTCTGTAATTTTTTCATACATGCAAAATTTTAAAAAAATTTTTAAAAATGAATTGGATGGTTATATTAATTTCAATAATATTGTATCTTTTCGGTGTATAAATTATAAAATTAAATAAATAAATTTGATGAGTGTCATCTAAAAGCAATTTTATTATAAAATAAATAGCAGGAAAGCTAAGAACTTTGGGTTCATTACAAAATAAATAAAGTATATTGTCAAACTAGTAAATCTTATAAATTTTGGGAAGTTGAGAAAAAATATTAAAAAGCTTTTACAGACTAAATTATAAATATAAAAGAATTTGGGGCTACTTTTAATTTTAACATTTAATTTACACTAAGGTGGCATAATATCTGTATGCCATGTGTCTAACGCGTTGATGCCTCCAAAAACGTCCTGTCACCGAAAAAATCACCTTAAGGTTGTAAAGCTGTCTACTCACTTCTTGTAATATCACTTTTTTTTTTTTTTTCATACTTAGTATTTCGTCACTTTACAGTTGTTGATTTTTGACGATTCTAGATTCGCTCTCGAATCCCCACGAATTTCTGTGCATTTTAAAATTACTTATTTTTTTAATTTAATTTTTGTAAATTATATAAAAAGTATGTATGTTAAGTTAGAGCTAATAATTGAGTCCGTATTTAAAAATTAAGTTTGAATTTAAGTTTAAAAAAAATTTAAATTTATATTTTAATCAAATTTTTTTATTCAAACTGTTGTCTATGATTTTTAAGCTAAGTTTATCGGGTCAATTATATTTTTTTAAAAAATATCAAATCAATTTGTTATTTAAGATATAAGATAAATAATACAAAGAATTGTACTATTACATGTAAGATTATATTTAGAGAAATTTTATAAGTGTTCTAATAATTAGCAACCTTTCTAATTTTTTTTTTTTTTATATTACAGTCACATTTAGCCTTTGACACTTATGAATATAGAATATTAGAAGGTATGACATGTTATCTTTTGAATTATTAGGTTTGACTAACTACTGTAAGGTTAAATGCATGTGTTGCATATAGACTAATTAATTAGATAATATAGACTAATTATTTAGATAATAGCAAATCTATGAGCCTTACTGAGCAGGAAATTGAGTGCATAATGTTATTGTTTTGCTGGATAGGATAAATAACGTAAAAAAAGGATAACGTATTTGCCTCTGTTATCTATATTTCACTAACATGATAAGAGATGCTTGAATGTGATTTATTACTGATTGATTTGTTTAATCAAAATAGTTTTAAATTTAGAATGTGACTTATTACTGATTGATTTTGTAGAATATATTTTCTATTGAAATTTGAAATTACTTATTACACCTTGCTCTCAATGTAAAAATGGTTTGCTAGAGCAGATACTGCCCTTTGAACAGTTACTTCCTAGTTCCTCCATTTTGCCTTTTTAGGTACACCTTCTTCTACCTTAAATTTAACTTTATGATAGAAGGTAATTCCATTCTTTTAGAAGTATGTGGTTGCTTTTGGAGGGATCATTTTAGAAATTTGTAAGGGGATAATTTAGCTACTTGTACATTCAAAAAGCTTAAGTAGAAGCATGTATAAAATGCAATCTCATACCCACAATATAACAAACAAATTAACACAGGATGCGCTCATTTTACAGAAGTTGATCTATTGGCTGTTATATGCTATTTATTGGCTGTTGAGTGTTATTTTACAGAAACAGCTCTATTACAAGTCATCCAAGTGATGCTTCAAGTTTGCCATTGGAATCAGCCGAAGATTCAGAGTCAATATTGCACGTGGGATAATGTGTAGGATAGGATAGAATCTTCCAATTAAGATTGAGTTGCAAACTTACTATATCGTGTGTTGGAGATTCAGGACCACTGCAAGACTTTGTAATGCAAATTTTTAATATTATATGATGAATTTATATATATTAAATTAGTGTTGCTATTTCAACTAATATATAGTATGTATTAAAATGACATTATCCAAAATTAGTAACAGATTTAGCAATGAATTTAAAATCATTTAAACAAGCATTTAGCAACAGATTTATCAACGGATGTTTTATCAATAAAAGTCAAAAATTTAAAATTTGTTGACCAAATTTGGCAACGTCAATAAATGAATTAGTAACGTAATATTTTGTCACTAAATTAGCAATGGATTTTGGACTTGACGTTGCCAAATTTAGCGACGCACTGATTAGGAAGGGATTTTGTAAGGGCAAAATTCGTTGTTAATTCTCAACTAGCAACGGAATCTGGTCATTTAGTGATAGATTTGTCCATTGCTAAATAGCTTTTTCTAGTAGTAGTGATTATTAGGGATATCATATTTATGTTCATTCGAGTAGAATACTTTGACTTTTGTTCAAACTTAAGGATTCCTTCCTCTTCTCCCATTTTTCTATTTTCATCTTTTTTCTTTTGGATTTGTAGTTGTAACTTAATAAGCTTTTAATTAGTTGTTTTGGTGAGGAACTGAGAATTCTTGAGTGAGAATTTATTCTGCTTGTATTAAAATATGTTTATTAAGATTGTAGTTTAATAATTTTGTAATTTCATTAACTAATTAGTATATGATGCTTTGTAGTTGCAACTTTGTATTACTTTGTTATTTGATGTAATTGTATGAGTTTTGGATGGTGTACATTATTAGAATTCTTTAGAATCTCATGTCAAGTAGTTGAGTACTCACAAGGTATTCTATGAATTTATCCATTGATAAATTGAGTGTAATTTGCCTTAAATGATTAGGTTTGACTTTTTGGAAAAGTTAACTGTCATAATCGACCTTTCAGCGAGAGGAAATAAAACGTGTTTAAATTGATATCCAAAAATAAACCTTGAAAATTAATTTATTTAGAGTCGCCACCAAAATTTTTAACGTAAAACTTTGGAAAACTAATTTAAAATAAAAAGAAAAAGACAAAATAGTCTGCAAAAATAGAGATAGGTTCAGGAGTCTGTTTGAGTGTGGGAAAGGTGTTAGGCACCCCATAACACCCGTCCGTAAGGACAATTACCTTAAACTAGTCAGTTGACATAGAATATGACCTTAAAGTTATCTTAATTACCTTTTATTGACATACATGCCCGTTAAACAAAGAAAACAAAACCGACAATAATGAAAGCAAATGGATAAGTATTGACAAAAGGGCGGACTTGACCTAGGATGAAAGTCTAGGGCCTACGTACCCCGTGATAGGGATCAAAGTCCACGTAGTTCGACCGAAGAACATGTGGTAATCGGTTAGTGATTTAATTAATTTTTTTATTCATAATTTTTTTGTTCCTTTTGGAATTTTGGCCTTTATTTTGGAGCTAGGATGTTTGTGTTAAATTCCTCAAGGGTTTCAACTTATAATCAGCAGGCGAAGGAAATAATTATCAATCCTTAAATGCCTAAGGGAACTGGGGTCCCATACGACCTTTGTGATTAACTCCTAAATGCTTGTGGAGACTAATGATCTCACACAACCTTTAGGAATTATTTGATTTCACTATCATTTATTAATATTTGTTTACTTGTTTATCTTAAAAGAACATGTATTGACTTTCAAAACCTAAGGAGCTTGAGAATTTCACACGACCTCTACTTATAAATTTCCAAGTGCCTAAGGAGGTCAGTAGCCTCATGCAACGACTTTTCCAAGGTAATGCCTAAAAAAAAAAATATTTATTTATTCTTCTATTGTTATTGTTATTTGTTGTTAAGGTGTTTCTATTATTGCTATTCTTATTTTTCTCTTATTATTATATAATTTATTTTTGAAAAATCATCAATTTTATAGTCTAAGAAGATAAAGGTCTCACATAGCCTAGATGCTCGAGGAGACTGATGGTCTCACACGGTAACCTCATTTTTTTTTTTAATAAAAATAAATAAATGAATAAATATAATTAAAATAGATCATTTTTCCATATTAAAAGTGCTTTATTTATAAAAGAATTAAGCATTGACTTCCATGGCCCAAAGAGACTGAGATCTCATATAGCCTTATATTGATTTCTTTTCAGTGCTTGAGGAGAATGCTAATCTCTCACGGCAGGTTTTGAAATAACTTAAATAATTAAGTGTTGGAGATCATCTTATTCTTGCATTATGGGGGGAATTTCCATTCTATTTGGGATATATATATACGTTTCTTTGCACTTCAGGACCCCATTAATTTTATGAGTTTTGAAATTATTTCATTTGTTCTCTTCCCTCATCAGATAACCTTCCTAATGCTTAAGAGATGAAATACCTATCATGGATATTTCAAGTAAAATAATAAAACAGTAAAACTATACTAAGAAGAAAAGGAAAAAGAAATCAATGGATATGATAGCTATAATAACATGTATTTAGGTGGCTTAACCTATGCACGTGAGCTTCCTTGGAAAATGAAGAACTCCTCCTAGTCCCTTTCGCATCTAAGTGACTTGCCACCTAACATGCAACACTAAATATAAAGACCATGCACGTGAACATCCTGAGAAGTTTTTTTTTTTTTTTTATTGCTTCTAATGATTACATACATACATGCATATATATATATATATACATGTACTTCTAGATACAAAATTACATTTGTACCAATTTTATGCTCTAATCTCTTTATTTCAAGAATGGGTCCCATGGTAAATTCCAAAGCTTGAAGATTATAATATATATATATATATATATACATCTATATACTCCTACTGATTTTACGTTGCACCCAACCCATGAAACCTCTATTTTCCTAACATCTATTTACTCCAAAACACAAAGATTGAGCTACGATATCATTGAAGTGCCAGACCAAAGTGCAACCTGAATCTTATATGAACCCATGAAGATGGTATGTGGACCTTACAAAGGAAAGAAAAAGAATGAATGCCAAACGCTACTCTGAACTGAAACCCAAAAAAAGAAAAAAAACTGGTTACCAAAGCTTTGAAAGAATGAAGAAAAGAAATAGAAATATGACACCCCTTTTTGGCAGCAATAGAAAAGAAATGCGACAACCTTAAAATGATTTTTAATAGAAAAGTATAGTTCTTGTGTAGTTAGTTCTAGCAGGTTTTTTTTGTAGCCAATGGGTGATATTTTGCAATGCAATTTCAAAGGTTTTGCATTAACATTTTTTTTACAGGAAAAAAAAAAACAATGATCATGTAGTTGGTTCCAACGGGTTTTGGCAGCCAATGGGTGGTATATTGCTGTGATATTACAACAATTTTGCAACAATGTTTTTTTATAGAAAAAAAATGATGATCATGCAGTTGGTTCCAGGGAGTTTTGGCAGCCAATAGGTGGTATATTGCTACGATACTACAGTAGTTTTGTAGCAACGTTTTTTTAAAAAGAAAAAAAATGTTGATTATGCAGTTGGTTCCAGTGAGTTTTGGCAGCCAATGGGTGGTATATTGCTATGATACTACAACAATTTTGCAACAACGCTTTTTTAATAGAAAAAAAAAATGTTGATCATGCAGTTGGTTCTAGCAAGTTTTGATAGCCAATGAGTGGTATATTCTTGTGATATTATAGCAGTTTTGCAACAATGTTTTTTGATAGAAAAAATGATGATGTTACAGCAAAACAATGGTGAACGCAAGTAGAAAAAAGAAAGGATGTGAAGCTACAAACTGAGGAGCTTGAACAACCACTTCCAATGTTCTTCATTACCTCTGTTTGCCTCTGTTTTGGTGTGTGTGTGAGAGTAGAAGAGCTCATTTCAGCCATGGTAACCCTCACACGTCATGGAAGAAGGAGGTGAAAAGGAAAGAGAGGCCATGAACAAAGCTTTGATGGGTTCTCTCTCACACATGTACCCTCACATAGCGAAAAGGCTTCCATGAAAAAGAAAAAAAAATAGCAAGCAAAAGGAAGAAGTGGAAGAGTATATGTACAAAACAAGGAAAGGGACCGAAAGTAGAAAAAATAATCATACAACTACCATATCATAAATGAACCACATGTAAGCGCCTAACTTGGTGGGCCAAAAAATATGGCTTAACAATCAACCATCTTGGTGCCTTCACGTTAGTTCTTCACTTTCTCAACTCAGTTTCTTCTTTCGTGTTTTCTGGTATGTAGAATAGAAGTTCCTTTCTTCTTTCTCAATTGGGTCTTGTTGCTCAGTTTCTTGGTTTCTTCCAGCCTTGGGTTCTCTTTCACCTTCACTTTCTCCCCACTTCTCCTTCTTAGTTCCTTCAGTTTCTCCCCTTCTGTCCTCTCGGTTTCATTTAGTTTCTTTTTTTAGCAGTTCTCTTGGTTTTTTTCAGTTTCTCCACAGCAGCTCTCTCGGTTCCTTCCCTTTTTTTCTCTGTCCTTTCCTTCTACCGTTTAATTCCTCTACAGCTCCCCTCTTTGTCTTGAGACTTTAACCATGCAGTCCTACCCTTCCTTTTAGCCTGCACGTAAGGGGAGACGTATAGTCGCCTTTTATCAGCTGCATGCTTTTTTTTTTTTTTTCCCTCACTTCACGTCTTCTCATGTTTTTCTTTTGTTTGTTTTTGATTACTTATATTATATTATATTTCTTTACCTTTTGATTTTATTTTAATTTTAATTTTTCTGATTTTAGTTATTATCATTATTAATCTTTATTTTTGGACTTTTTAATTTTCTATTTTTGGTGTTTATATTATTTTTCCTTTATTATGATTTTTCATTATTAATATTATTAATTAATTCTTATTTTTGGATTTTTATTTTGTTTGTCTTAAAGTTCTTCCATTATTCATTTTTCTTATTTCAAATTGTCTCCGCCTGATGATATTATTTAAACTTCCGTCATTTTTATTTTCTAATTAGCTTAATTATTAATTAATCAATTAATTAAATAATTAAGTAATTATGAGTGAGCTGTTCACATTAACACTTACTTTTTCAATTATTTTCATGAATTTAAGACACCTTAGCATTAGCTTTTCTTAATTAATTGGATTAGAATTTAAAAAAAAACTAATGTTTAAGATAGTGCAATTCAACCTAAATGATTGAATTCAACTTTTAGGAAGAATTGTGTTGGATAATTTAAATTTGATTTCAATGCATTGTACCAAAAATTCTAGTTAAATGACTGGGTTATACGTTTAAGTGGAATTGAATTAAAATTAGGATAATTACTAGGTTCGAGTTTATTTTTTTAGTGAGCTAAATAATCAAAAATTGGAATGGGACCATGGTGGCATAACTTGAGCAATGAACTTGATAACTCATTTTTCTCTCACTTCAACTATTAATTAATTTAATTAGAGTAGTATCTTGAGTCTTTTTTGTCTTTAGTTGTTTTAGTGAGTCTTAGTATAAATTGAGTGTTTTAGCTTACAATTAATATCCTTGAATTGATTCAAGTGATTGAATCCCCCAAAGACACTAGTGTACATAGTGTGAAAAATTAATATTAACCAATTCTTTTGTATAAATTTCATGTTTTATAACAAAATTTCAATCCTTGAACAATAAATATAGTACCTTATCCTTATGGGAATAATACTAGATTTTAAATCTCTTTACTACAATTTGACCCGTATACAAGTGAGATCACTTCTATTCATGTGAGTGGAATGTGATGCATCATTCTTTCTTTTGCATATGCTTTGACATGGATAATGAAGATAAAACTGAGGTCATGCTCCAATAATTTTGCTTGACTAGTTTAAGAGAACTATCCTTATAAATAAGTGCTACGAGATGTCTAATGACTTCCTTAGATTCAAAGAGACTCTCAAACTCATATATTTTTGTAGACTACGTTTTGCTTTTTTGTTTATTCATAAATGGTTTTTCAAATTTTATAGTTAACAATTTTGGTGGCGACTTTGAAATAATTTTCTTTTAGAATTGGTTTTCATCTTTCTTTCCTTGTTGTGCTTGAACTTCTAATTGGTTGTTAGGTGTGACAATTTAGTAAACTATCACATCTCACAACTCACTGACTTTAGTTCCATCTCAAAGGCTTATAGACAAAATTTTGGAACTTGGATGCTCTCAATTTCCTTCTTGTAAATTTTTTGTATCAACTCCTCTCCCAATTACAATATATATACTACAAGAAATGTGAAGGATACATTCTCAAAATTCCAAGGTAGCTTTCTCACAATATCAGCAAAGAATAGCCAGTAGCCTTCACTGTAAATGGATTAAAAGCAATAGAAGAATAAATGTAGTAGATATGAACTTTAATAATAAGCTCCTTAGGAATGACCCAAATTGGCATCATCCTCTACCAAAAGGACTTGCAGGCACTAACCCTCTCCAAAAACTTCAGCTACTACTAAATATTGGCCCTTGTTATTTTGCCTCTACAAGCTATAAGAGCTTTACCATCCTCTCATAATATTTTGATAAATCAGTCCCCAATGATGCATTTTCCAGTTCTTGAAAGGTTGATAGCAAACAAAAAGCACCCCTCTGTTCACCACTCTTTGATGAAAGCATGGCATTCTTTATAAATCAATAATGGAGAAAAATAAAGCATAGCCGGCGAAATGTTTGCATATTTATTTCTTTTTTTTTAATAGAAAATTTGTTTTTATTATAATTAATTGTGTCATTCAGACATATTCAACAGCTTTTGAATTCATATCAAGCTTTACCATTGTCTTAAAACAATGGTAACTTCTGTTAATTAACTTCCAAGTTATCCGACATATAATTTGTGTTTTCTTTGTTACGATTTAAAATTTTAGGTCTTCAGTTGATCAATAAGTTTTTTATTTTATTTTCATGGTTTTAGATGATTTTGCTATCACTTTCAATGAATTATTTGATGTCGTGGCTCTTAGACTTGTTTGTAAGTTTGAAGGTCCAATACATGTTGATAGAGAAAATTACTATTTTAGTGAATTAAAACAATCATTTAATTGTTGAAAGAATGAATAATTCTGCAATGTAGAGATTAACAATCAAACATAAAATGGGGGAACGACACATTGGATTGAAGGTCTTGTTTCAAATTTTCAAATGTCAAATTTATTTCAATAATATTCATAAATTTAGAATACTATACATATATATCCTAAAATAAGTTAACAATCACGGATATTATTTTAATAAATTATTGGAAGAGTTTTTTACTTAGTCATGTAAAATTATTAAGTAGACCATTTTAATGATAGTAAAAATCCTAACTTTTAGTAGGGGTATTAAAAAAAATTATCGCTAAATTCTAAATATGGATTGTCAAATTTTACAATTAAATTAATCTAGTCGGTTGCATGGCAATGAAAATAAACGTTGTAAGAGATTTAAACTATTAGACGGAGCCATTTAACAAAATTAACACATTGGTTACATGAGGTGGCCGTGGTAACAAGTATGGATAGTGGTGGATCCAAAAATAAAAAAAATAAAAAAATTAAAGTGCAAGGCCCAGAAATCAATTAAATTATTTGATATATCGAAAAAATGTCACCAATATATTATATTAAATAAATTTGATATTTAATAAAATAATATAAAATACTCAAATAGATCCAGAGGTATCAAACATTAAGTAACCTTTTGTAGATGCACACAATTTTCTAGCTTCAATATTGAAGAATGAGTTTCAATTAAAAAGAAAATATAAAATGACTAAGCCAAACACACGCATTTTGACGAAGTTATCATTTAATATTTATACACACACACACACACACACATATATATATATATATATATATATAAGTACAGGCAAAGTGCAAATGAGTTAACCAATCCCTACCCCAATCTATAAAGAAACACAAGTTCTCTCATATCGGGAATGGATTTGGTGAGATTGAAAATTCAAATATAAATAAATTTAATAAAATCTATACTATTAAATGAAAATTTAATAATGTAAATTTTGAAATGTGATTAAAAAATGTATAATAGTTATTGAAATTTAAACAATTGAATAAACATTTAATAACTTAAATTCTCTTAAATGTAGTGAATTTGGATTCTCTGAGAATCCAAATCCCTCCCACATAAGCATAAAAAGAAAGGATCAAGAATGTCAAAGTCTATAAAATATGTGTGGCTTTCAAATAGACTTTCTAATTTTTAAAATAAAATTGAAGAGAGATAAAATTGAAATAATATAAAAGAAGTAATTTTTTTTATACATTTTCAAAAATAATTATACTGGTATAATAATTGTGGAGCACACTAGATTGAAGACATATAACAATAAAAAATATATTAATTAAATGCCAATTAGAAATAATTCATTACATTTATATTTTAAACTAATATTTTTATGTTTTGTTTATGAACATAAAATCCCTTGTTTCTGAATTTTTCAATTTATCTATTTTTTAAAACAACTTCCAAAAATAGTTGTTCCTAAATTGTTAACTTATCCCTCTATTTTTTATTATTTTTCTAGTAACCCCCAAAATTTTAAATTGTGATGAGACTCACATTAATGAGCATCTCATAAGGAAAGGGACTTTTCTTTGAATATATACTTATAATGTTGGTGTTTTCATTGAGAAGGGTCAAGACACGAAGATAGCAACTTACAATTAGATTAAGGTGTAGTATGATCGTCTACTAAAAGTTATGTGGAGCCACCTAGAAGTAAAGGGCAATAATCAACCAATGTCAATAGCGGACATTGACTCTCAAATGGGATGCATTATTACGAATTCCATATTGGAGAGCCCTTTAGAAGGGGGCTTATAAGTCTAAAGTATTCTCATACTTAATGGACTAGTCTTATCCCCAAATCTCTAATTTTAACCTTATTACCAGTTCTATCCATCAATCACAACAATAAAATATATTTTTTTACACGTAATATCTATTTTTTTGGGTTTATTTTATAATTTGTTTTCGTACATCGTAATATAAGTTGAGTGCCAAATTCTACATGGAATGAATATGTTGTTTGATTTTTTATGTGTATAAATATAGATATTTAGGTCAATATAATATTGTTATCATCACTGAGTGTTTATAACCTTATTCTAACATCTAATCATTGCAAAAGACATTACTTTAATATTTTTTATGTGAAGATATTAGGGTGTTCAAATATTGGGCTGTATTTGAATATAATTAGAAATCCGGCTTGATATAAGATTAGGGCAAAGAAATTATTCTAGGACTCAGGTTGGCCCAGAAGTGAATAGGTTTGGGTCTAGCCAGGTTTATATTTAGTTATTTAATTATTATTTTATTTTTAAAATGTTTTTAATTAATAAAAAATAGTTTTCCATGAAATAAAAAATAAAAAATTAAGGTTTAAAGATAAAAAAAATAGAATGACAAAAAATAAATTTGGAATGAAAAATATTTAAGATTTGAAATAAATTTATATATTTAAAATTTATTATAAATAAAAATAAATAAATTCAATTATAAAAATAATATTTAAGAGAAAAATGTAATTAATTTGAATAAAAGTTGAATCCAAGACCTAACTTGGCCCGATTATTTGTAAATCTTTTTTATTTTGATCAAGGCTAAAGTTGGATTGAACTGGATTAGTTAGGACACCCTGTCTTTTGTTTAACCCTAGAAGATGTCATACTAGGACAATTGGTCTACTGCGACAAAGGATTTGAGATATTATTGAGAAAATAAGGACTAAATAGTCTTCACTTTGTAAACTACATCATACACTTTTGGACTTAAAAGCGAATATGGGAAATTCTTTTGATAGATTATTATTTTATTGATTTTGTGGTATGCTTTAATTATGTAGTCTTTTTTATTATTAAAATATACAATACTCTTTAAAATTAAAATATAATCAAAATTCTCAACAATGATATTAAATTTCTATTAAAATATAATTTATTACAAAATATTTTTTGAAAATTTTAATTCATTATTAAATTCCATATATTTAATTTATTTTAATTTTTTTAAAATTAATTTTTTATATTAGTGAAATATAAATTTAATAACTATTATATTAGACAATAAATAGTTATAAGAACATTTTTGTTAATATATATGCATCGATAACTCATTTTTAGTTACACAAAAGTTTAGCATAGTATGCCTTTTAATTTTTTAAAAAATAAATTTTTGAAATAAGAAACTATGTAATGTAAAATATCTACCAAAAAAAAAATGTAAATTACCTTGATTTTACACTTCCAGTAAAGAATGCCGTTGGAATGCAAAGCGGATCCACCGTTGGAATGAGGCTGAAATCCAAAAGTGGGTACCACTGCCCCAACCCCAAACAAATCGAAATTATCCACAAAACAAAGTTTTAATATAATAGAACTTTTGAACTTATTATGTTCTTGCCTAACGGTTTTTTATTTACAACCTTACCTCAATTTTTATATGTTAATTTTTTATATATTGTTAATTATTAAGAGGCTTATTCATCATAATCATTGCTTTCAATTGTTGGTTCTTTCTAATGGATTTGGATTTGGTTCACTTTTGTTGTAATATCAATAAAGTACTTTTAAAGATAGAAAGAGATTAAAAAAATTAAATAATAATTAAAAAAAGAACTAGTGAATTCATATACACCCTACTTCTTAATGTTACTCTATCTAATTTCGAACGTTGCTTAGTAACACATAAATTCAAAGTTGTTTGCCTTTACCTGTATTGGATATTCAATAGCTTATAAAATGCGATAATATTTTAAATATAGGGGTCAAAAGATAATTTTAGAATTTATATTACCTTCTAGAGTCCTACTGCCTTTACAGTTGGTGCATTCTGATTGCATAACCTAAGCTATCTTTTGGTAGCACTAAATCCAAAATATACCAATAAGTCAAGTTACGAATATATTGGAAATACATAAATTTAAAAATAGTGATAGAAACAAAGTTTATCAGGCGGAATTACCACCAAAGGCATGCCAAAATATATACTTGCATTAAACCTAATACAAGAAGCTAAGACTGTGCTGCTGCCCCCACATTCATAGTGTGAAGAACAGAGATGGTGCTAAGCTTAAGAAGACGAACTTGATGCAAAAACAGACCAATTTATCATATTCCTATACACATAAATGATTTTCCCCATAGAGATCTCAGAAGGTTAGAATATTTTCACACTGTAATTTAATTTTGTTGTTTTATGCCTTTTCATAAGCTACACTTTTCTTTTCAACTTGGAGCTTCACATTTTCATGTAGAGTTTTAATCATTTCATTCTTCTTCTTTCAATCCATACATAATCTATCACTTGTAGGCAATGGTGTTAAATTAAATGGTGTGATACGCATAAACTCTAAACCACTTTAAAAGAAGAATGCCTAGTAGTACCATGAAAACTTATATTGTTCATCCTAATTCTTTGGATGCTTATTAATGATAGCTCAAAGCAAGGATGAAAGTGTTCTATTAACTACCTCAATTTGCTTATTAGTTTGTGGATGACAAGTTGTATTGAAAAGTAATATAATTCCAAACTTTTTCCACAATGTTTTCTAGAAATAACTTAGAAACTTGACATCTTAGCCTAGCAATAATCCTTGGAATGCCATGTAATCTCATAATTTCCTGAAAGAACAAATATGTTATATGAGAAGCTCATCAATTTTGTGACATGGAATGAAGTGTGACATAACTGAATCTTTACCCCTTTGAGTCTTTAGCAACCCAAGCACAAAATCTATACCTAAGTTAACCTATGGCTAGTTCGGAACTAGTAATGGCATATACAAATCATGTGTAGCTTACTTGCTCTTTGTCTTCTTGCAGTTTGCACATCTCTCCACCACTTGATGCATATCTTTGATCATTCTTGGCCAATATAGGTGTTCTTTAATCATTTCTAATGTCTTCTTTTCACCAAAGTGTCCTGTCAAGCCTCCTCCATGTGCTTCTCTTACTAATAATTTTCTAATTGAGCAATTAAGAATATGATGTTTGGAACCTTTGAAAAAAAATCCCTTATGCTTATAGAAACTTCAATAGCCATCTTTTCGCATGCTAAGTATATATAAAAAAAAATTAGAATCTTATGCATATTAGCCCTTAATTAATTCAAAAGTCATCAGCTTAGCATTTATCAATAAGATTAAAGCATGCCTTCAAGACAAGATATTTGTAACCACATTAGTAGCTCCTTTCTTATATTTGATCACTTAGAGAAAACCCTTTAGAAACTCTACCCATTTAGCATGTCTTTTGCACAACTTAGTTAACCCTTTAAATGCTTTATTGACTAATGACTTATGTGAATAACAAACTCCTTGGGCAACAAGTAGTATTCTTAATTTTATGAGGCTATAACCAGTGAATAAAAATTCTTGTTATAAGCTAAACAATTCAAAGTTGCTTCATTCAACTTCTCACTGAAATAGGCAATAAGAAGTTTTTCTTGCGTAAGAACAACTCTAATTCCTACACTTGATGCATCACACTCAATTTCAAAAGTTTTAGAAAAACAAGGAGTGCTAGAATAGGTTTTAAGCACAACTTTTTTTTAATGATTTCAAAATTTCTTTGGGTAACCTCGCTCTATTTAAAGTCACCTCCCCCTTTGATAAAATCAGTCAAAGGCACAAGAATAGTGCTAAAATTATATGTAAATCTTCTATAAAAGGATGTTGACTCAGGGAAACTTCTCACATATGACATGTTTGTAGGAATAGGCCACTTCTTGATAGCTCTAACTTTTTATGGATCAACTTCAACTTTATGCTAATAATCACAAAGCTAAGAAAAACAACTTGATTTTGGTAGAATTGGCACATTTTGGGATTGCCAATTAATTTTTCTTTTCACAAAACTTCAAAGACCTTCCTCAAATGCTCTACATGTTTTTCATGATTCTTGCTATAAATTAGAATGTCATCAAAATAAACTATGAAAAAATCTCTAACAAAATTCTGTAAGATATGATTCATTAAATGCATGAAGGAACTTAGGGCATTTGACAAACCAAATGACATAACCATCCATTCATATAACCCATGTTTGGTCTTGAAAGTTGTCTTCAACTTGTCCATGAGCATTTTTCTCATGTTTCTCTATTTACCTACTCTTTACTATATTATATTTCTTGCTCTACCCACTATCAACTGTAGCTCTAATACCATAAGATGATATACTTCAAGGAAGATCAAATTTGACCTAACTCAAAACATAAGTAAAACAAAAGAAAAACATATGAACTAGCACTCTTGAATGATAAGTTTGCATACCACACTCAAGAACATTAGAGTTGATTCGTCGCACTCTAGAATAAAAGATGGAAAGTGATAAGAATCAGGGATAATTTCACCACTAAGTTTAGAGGACTCTGATAAGAAATTCGTACATAAATGGCAAGGCTAATTTCAAAGCATCTAAAAGTTATTTTCTGATCAATAAGTTAGGAATTTGTAGTCATGAACAACCCTCATGGCATTAGGAAACGTTTCTTCTAATTGAATGGACTCATTAATGACTAGATTTAGGAAATAACAACAATAATGATAGTCTGATAGGGAAATAGTGAAACTCTAGTTTTTCTACAATGATATTAAATGCAACATAGAAAATACACCCAACTTAATTTAAAGCTTTGAAAAATCATCCATAGTGAATACTTTTAAAAAATCTAATTTTTCAAACTTTATTAAATCCATTGACTATTATCAGAATGCTCCACTTAGACTTTGGCTCCATGTAGTAGCTGGGCTTGGGCTCTAATTGGCCTGATTCCACTTTAAGTTGTTGAACAACTTTGACTTGAATCTTTATGGCCAAAGGACAAGTAATTGGCTAGATGGAACTTCTTGGCCAAGGTCAGTCCCATGATCAACTTGATGCTCATCATCATATGCCTTTCAAGTGTTAAAAACTTTCATTCAAACAAGATTTGCATAAGTTTTGCCATAACAATTGCCACAACTTTGTCATGAAAACTAGAAAGAATTTTTACTCTGAGAATATTCAACATTCAATTCTTCTACATATGAGCACAAATAACACCAAGCATTATTCAATCCCATATTTTCTTGTAAATACATGCATAAAGGTAAATTTAAGAACCAAATTAAATCACATTTCCTTAAAAAAATCACACATGACAACCTCAATTTCTTAAATCTATCATTTGTTTGGTGATTTCCTATATTTTCCTAAAAATATACTTGAGAAAATAAAATTTCCTTGTTTAATAGGTTTTTATCATCAAATTTTGTAGGAATCTTAATTTCTCTTGCAAATACAAGCAGATGCTATTATTTCTAAATATTTCTTGGAAATCAACTAAACCAAACGCAATATTTATTAAATTTAGAATCTCTATACCTAACATAACCTAGTGATTGAATCTATGCAACCCACTTAGCAATGACCTTTGAGAGGTAATGGCAATGGCCTTGGCTCTAGAAATGGTTCCTTTCTCACCATTTCGAGATAATGATTGTCATAATGGTGGTAGTAGTGAAAAAATTATATAGAATTTAGTAAAAATACTTGATCATTTTATAATTTGAACAAAATTACCATTGAACAATTTTGGATCTCCGTGCATTGCTATTCAACATGTACATTTATGTAATGCTCCAAGTCATAGACCTTTCAATATTTATTGCATCATGGTTTAAAAAAAGATTAGGTAAGGATTCAAGGAGGCATACGTGTTTAGTCATCTCTCTTGGACTTTTTCAAATTTTAATTTTTATATATAATTATATCATATATTATTGATTTAATCCCTTAATTGATAAAAACTTGCCCTTAATTTTGCAAGAAATTGTACCCTTATTGAAATCATTTATCCATTCTTAAGATAGATTGAAGGGGTTTCTACTTAGAAGAACAAGGCTCTATTTACATTGGTATTTTAGTACTTTTTATATATGTATTATCGGTTGAGTGAAACACTACTTTAGTGCCCCACTTATCAATGAATTTTGAATTTGGTTCCACATTAATAAGCTAATTCTGAATTTGGTCTGTCAATTATTAGTAGATTCTTTATTTGGCCCTTCACTGATTTAAAAGTGACCAACACTTTTAGTCTAAATTTAATTAAGACTAAAAGATCAAATGTGCTAACATTCTAATAAGTGAGGGACCAAATTGAGAATAAATAGATATGCAATGACCAAAATGGTGTTTTACTCATTATATACTTGGGATTTTGGTACTCAAATGCTTATTAGAATAGCTATCTAATTTGATGATATAATAATGACACTAATAACTAATTTGATGGTTTGCAGCTCAATCACATGTCATGCAGTCTTTGCATTGCCCATTCCAACATTATTAGTCATCATTCAATTGCACTATCAAGGTTTTTCCCCATTAGGGAAACACCCTACAAGTATCTAGACTTTTATCCTATGCTTGTTCATCTATAGCTTTTCATTTGGATGCTATGTCAAGTCTCAAATCCCTTTTGACCAAAAAATGAAAAGGTCTCAAATCTCCACTCCATCTAGTATCTCTTACCAAAAACTCACTAATATAGTTGCTCTTACCTCAATATCTTTAGCATGTGCAACATTACTATCAATGTTGGTTCCACACCCTTTTGAACCAGTTGTCTTCATCATTTGGTTGATATTGTTATTCATATATTTTGCTTGTAACCTAATAATGCATACATGTAAGACTATTGTTTCATATGTGAACAACAAGTGGAAAGGAATTACTTGAAGCAAAGATGACTGTGCTAACACATTAGAACTCTCTTCACATTAATTTTCTTTCGTGGAAAGAATTTAAGCTTGTATCCATCATGGTTCCATGCTATTACACCTTACTAGTTGTCACGCATTGTAGAAGACTCTCCTTGATTATCATTGCTTGGCAAATACAAATGTTACAGACAGTAAATGTTTTAAAGTTCTAATAAATGTTTGTACGCAGTCATATTAAATGGCATAAAGCATTGTGTTCAATTTTCTTGAAACTTCATACTTGAAGTGCCAAATGATTACATATATGTATAATTATGGTACTATTATTTAGAGAATGGAAATTGTTTTAGGAAGATAGTGATTCATTAATGCTTAAATATCATTTATGCCAATGACCTTTTCAATTATCCATAATGAATATTTAAAATAATTTATACATTACTATAAAATGATTGCAATGTCAAAATCTTTACAGAAACACAAAGTTCTTTCTCATACTATTTTTTTATAATGCTCAATTGTTTAAAAAAGAAAAACAAGTAGTTCAACAATCTTGACTATTTAAGAATAAAATTGTTAAGACTGCACAATTGCAAGTTACATTGATTATGTACTTAAAGAATATTAATAGTTGTAAGACTATTATATTCATGTTTTATATAAAAAAAATTTCTTACTAACAAGTCACTACTTTAAAAAATTGCTCATCATGAAATTTTTTTAGGTAAATTGATCAAATCTAAGGACTTAGGGATTAGATAAGGAGGGGGATAAAATGTCACAACTTGATCCAAAGATGCCACCAACATAAGTGCAAGATAATCTCACATCTATAACCTAAACTTAACTTCCTACAATTATACTGTTTCATCATATCAATAGACTAACAAGGATAATCTCAATTTAAGATCTTACTCTATATAGAATATCATTTCACTAAGTTAAAGCCTCTAACTAAGAAATTTTGATAGAAGCACCTTGAAATAGGACATCCTAAATTTCTGCAACAACCATATGCTTAGTGCTACATTTAGGAGAGCTCTATTCTAAAAATATAATCTATACAATTGCATTACGGGTGAGGGATCTAGCTTTTCGGTTTGCGGAGCGACTCTTGATTATAAATCCTAAAAGTGTAACTTCTATAAAAGAATTTCCCATGAAAGATGCAAGGATACTAAATGGAAGCTACCCTTTTAAGCCACAAACTAAAGCATGACTAATGCTATAATTACAAAACCTAAAAACTATTTAGGGTGTGAGTGGTGACATTCAATGACTAGATAACACTAACTACATTAAGAAAAGAGAAGCTATGGGTATGGGACATTTCTTAAAGATGGAAGATTTAGTCATATGCAAGCAAAAGGCCCATTGCATATTATATCGTATCATATTATGTCATATCATATCATACCAAATCATGATGCACCATCATTAATAATTACTATTTTAATTGTAGGGTTTTATACCAAAACACTTTCTAAAATTCACTTTTATATAAATATTTAAAAATTAGATAATGCCAAATTCTTTTTTTTTCTTTAAGTGATAACTCTATCTATACTCATAAGAGTGTCTCACTTAAATATCTATGTATCATTCAAATAATTTAAAAGTTATAAAAGGTTTAATGTGATTTTGACATTTTGAAAACATTTTAATCACAAAATTTCTTCCATGGCATAAGATGGAGAAACAGATCATTTCATTAACATAACCAAAACAAGGCAAATTATATAAACAAATATGATAAGTATTGTGAATATCGTATTTTACTTGAACCTTTCTTATAAGTAATAGAATTTTGGAACCTTATTTTTCTTTAATTTGGATTTAAATTTAACTCAATTTCTAAGTTATTCTCACCATTCAAGTTGGAGTTAATTTTAGTCATTTTTTATTTTAGGCTTAGTTTTTTTTTTTTTTTCAGTCATAGCTAGTTCTAGGTTATTTTAATTTAATCTTATGTATGTATAATCCTTTTTAATTGGATTAATTCTAATATTCCTTTTTATTTTTTCTTGAGAAACAAGTCAACATGAAAATAAGAAAGTTTTATAAAAGAAAAAATTGTAGTAGAAAATACTAGATTTGTAATAGTGAGTAGTTTTAGAGTCTCATCTTCCATATATAAGAACATCCCATCTTTTAGATATGCCAGCAAAGTGAAATCATATATGATTTATCCCATTCCTTCAGCTTGTCATCTTGCCAAGTCTCCCATTGACACTTATCAAATTTGTCAAACTTTTGGTCCTCCATCTTCATAAAGAAATAGCTACTAAACTAGATACATCTAGTCTAATCATAGCAAAATAATAGGCATTCAATAGTTTCCAGATAATTGCCACAACATTCACATGTCGGGGATGGCAATCATCTTCTCTTCCATAGTGCTTCTTGGGTGGGAATAACATTAGAGCAGAGTTTCTAAACAAAATGCTTGACTTTATTGGATACATTCAAGCTCTAAATCATCTTCCTATAGCATCTACGATAGTATAAGAAAAGATGCTTGTCGCCTTTGGTTTTATATTGATTTTCACATGCTACTCAATATCCCATCTTCATAGTATAATTTCCATGTTTGCTTTTAGCCCAAAAAAGTTTATCATTCACCCTGGTCTTTGGGATAGGGATTTCTTCTATTGCCGCAACCTTATCCATAGTTAACCAATTTTCCACTAGAGAAAGATCCCAACTCTCGTTAGAAATGAATTATGTAACTAGACAGTTATAAATGTCAACCTAAGGGATCAAAGATCCTACTCTAAAGTTTTTTATAACAAGGATCATAGGCTATTCTAAAATGAAAATAAGTCTCCCATTACCTACTCTCTAACATAACTTGCTGTTTAGTAAATTCCTTCCTTCTAGGAGACTATGCCATGCCCAAAATTGTCTTGGTCCTTTTCTAGCAGATAGAAAATCAAAGTCTCTAAAATATATCCCATTTAAAATACAAACCTATAAATCATTTGGATTATTCAAGATTTTCTAACATTGTTTAGCTAGCAGAATGAGGTTAAATTGGTCAAATTCTCTAAAACCAAGCCTTCTCGTCACCTTTGGTTTTTTTTCAGGTTCTTCCATGCTACTTAGTGAAGCTTTTCATCTTCCTTTTATTCTCACAAAAAATTTAAGATAATACTATCTAGCACCATGCATATTTTTTCAGGGAACAAAAAGCATGACATTGGGTAACGATTTTCGTCTTCTTAACTTTGAAATTATTGGGGGATGACTTGTTATTTAAATGTTGAATAGTATGTTTCTAATATATTGTAGCTGAAGTTGAGAAAGTATTGAAAATCATGTAGTAATTTGATTAGGTTAAATTCAAAGGCATTTACATCTATCTATTTATAAATGCTTGAGAGTTTAAAGAATATTTCCAAAATTGGTTACAAGCATTATTTTAACATATTGCCAATGGTATATGATGAATATACCGTTAAAGTTGGAAACCAAGTCTTTAATTTATTTTACCGTTGTTCTCACTTTAAATTTTAATTAAAATAAAAAACTCAAAATTCAATTTTTTGAAAATAAGAAAAATTAGAAGTAAAAGAAAATTAGGAAAGTGAAGAAGTGAAATTCATATAATTTTCACATATTAAAATACATTAACTAACTTTGAACTAGTTTTATTTGTGAAATTAGATTAACTTTTTTCTTCACCTAAAATAAAAAATACCAACCAAGGGACATCTATATTCTACCCCATGTGAACTACATGGAATGTGATTCCTATTTTAGGGTATGTAGACTCTAAGTCACTTCAAACTCACCGTTGTAATTTGTTATTTTCAACAATTAATTCAATATCCTTCATGGGTATTCCATCTTATTCATTTCTGTATATATATTGTTTTAACCCATTTTATAAATATTTAGTTTTTATAATTATTTCATCTTATTCTTTTATTTCCAATTATGTAAATATTAAGTATCCTACCTTACATCATCATCATCATCATCATCATCATCATTATTATTATTATTATTATTATTTGTTTCCCTTTGTAAATATTTTATCTCTATTCATCCCGTATCTTGCAAGTATTTTTACTTTTCTTTTTGTTAATATTAGATTTTACACTTTGTATTTTTATTTATTATTTTAACTTTCATTTGTTTGCTTTTGTAAATATTTTTTTTCTTCTTTTTACATTTTTCCATATAATTCCCTTTTTTCTTCTCTTTTATCCAAGTACTTATATTTTTTTTTCTTTATCATTTCCCTTTTTTTCATGTGATTTCAATAAGGCAATTAAAATATATATTAAGGCTATATTTATTCTACATTATCGTTTTTATGAACGACATATTGTGTAGTGTCTAACACCTTTTCCACATTTCAAATTGACTCTTGAACTCATCTTTAGTTAGTATATCACCTTTTTCTTTCAAAAAGGGATTTAAAAAAGTTCTCCTTTAAAAAATTTTAGAAGCAACTTCACAAAATTGGTTTTCAAAATTATTTTTGGGAACCATTTTATCTTTTCTTTTGTTTGACCTTAAAAGGGTTATTAGGATTGGAAATTTGGTGATTCTATTAAGGATGGTTAAAAGAATGAAATTAATGGAATATAAAAACCATATTACAGTTTAGAGAATTTTTTCACCATGAGGCTTCGTGGAATTGAAGGAAATGTGTTCACTATGGGAAGTATCTTTTCCCAAGGGTTTTAAGATTCATAATTTGTCAAACACGACAAAAGGATGAATTTAAAATTTCATTTACAAGTCTATTGTGTCAAAACGGCTCTTCGATCCAAATATGAGCAGTTTTTTTATTACCTACAATTATAAGAGTCATGATAAATCTGCTCTTTAATGGTTTTAATAGTTAAAATATGTGAGGGATCTTGAAAAGGCATTTAAATAGCAATACAAGTGTATTATGAACACTTTACTTACACGAGCTTATCTTCAAGAGGATTAAAATGAAGCTTGATGAAAATCTATGGTTAGCTAAGTTCCATCCCAATTTTAGAGTCTAAAGCCCATAACCTCATGATGGACACTCATGTAAAAGAAGTCTTATATTTTGTTCAAAGAAATTGAGCAATCAATAAAGATTGCAATGTTTTCATGAACAATGTGTGAAAAGGCCCAAAAGAGAGAGAGAGAGAGAGAGAGAGAGAAGAGCTTCTGTTCAAAGCATTCAATTTGACAAAAGGACTATACCATTGAAAAAGTGTTTTCATATTTTCAAAGTATTTTATGTCATTTTTCTAATGTTAAATGCTTGTTGGGTCAATCATATTTTACCTCGCTGAAGTCTAAAGTTAGTAAAAATTATTTTGTCATAAGCCTTATCATATTTAACTTTATCAACACAATAGTTATATGCTTTTCATTTGCTATTACACTTTTATTTCAATCTGTGCTAACATCTCATGATTCTATCATACAAATTTTTTTCCAACAAAAAGCCACGTGATATTATTTATGAAATTTTTTTAAAAAATTATGTGATTAAAGATAAAATCTAAAGGTGACACAAATATAAGAATCTAAAAATTCTTCAAAAATAGGAAAAGAATATTCAAAATTGACAATGCATATCCCACTAGCAAGCTAGGCTAAGGATATAAGGTATCCTATGATTCCTAAACATAAAGGAGCCAAGATATAGTTATGATCTTTTTTACTCATAATCAATGAAAATTTCGGATTGATAATGCTTTAACAAGATTTTTTGCAAAATATTTAAAATGCTAGGAAGTGTATCAAATTTTCTTTCATCTATCCAAAATCTATTTAATTTTTGCTAACCATTTTAAGCTAATTGTCTTGGCATAAGGAAGAGTTCCCTCGAAAAAATAAAAGGAAAAGAAAACCAAAATATAAGAGACAATAACATTGAAAAATAAAGTTAGGATAAAAGTTAAGAGAATAAAATCCTCAAATAGGAAAGCTCATGCAAAATGAAATATGAAAAGAGGGGAAAAAGTTCCAAAAGGAAGCTGCATTACATTATGATATAAAAGAGCAAATTTCTCCAAGAGAAAGCTCTTGTTGACAAGAAAATTTAATAAATCTAGCAAGGATTATGTAGATATCAATGTAAAGTTCTTATTGTAACTGTCCATAAATATTTAAGCCTTTGTAACTTTTTTCTTAGCCATTATGCTTACCTTTCATGCCAAGTTACATAATGAAGTATCATCTCTTGCAAAGCATATGTTTGGTATAAAATATTATTGGAAATATATGAAAGGAATATTAATGGCATAACTTACGAGGGCATGTTAACTTTAAGCTTAATATCATTTCATTTCTTAAACCCAATTATCAAAGCCAAAAGGCAAGCATTAAAAGTCTTTATTAAGGTTTTGCTAGTGGGAAATATAAATTGGGAAAATTTTTCTTGTGAAGATTATTTCTAAATCAAAAGAATTGAAACTAGGTTAATAGCCCTAACTTAGAGAAAAACCTTTTACTCATGTCAGTTATATTTTTCTTCAAAGGGAAAATTTCAAAGCTATAAATGGGCTTTTTTTGACTTCATTATTTCCATTCTCCTTGTATTTCAGTTCTTCATTAGTCAAAGGAAATTCTCCAAGTCTAGAACTAAGGTTTTTCAATTTTATCTCATCGAATCTACTGCTTTGGCATTTCAAATCAATTGACATTGTTATATGCTTTACCATTCCCTAAATTCCTTCAATCTTTGAGTCCATTTCCTTTCTAAACTCATAACTTTGAGTCTTTTAATGTATGATTGCACTGGAAAATTTTGAATAAGGTAAGTATGGATTTTTAAGGTTTAGTACTATAAAGTCAATATGAAAAATTGTCTTGACAAATGAAGAATTTCAACTTAATTCTAGAAAATGAACCACATGTTGAATCAATGGTCTTAAGTTGGGGTTAAGAAGCTATATCAAGGAAAATCAAGAGCCAAAAAAAAAAAAGCAAGAATTTCTTGGATGTTTTGAACTATGGATGTTAAAGTGATAAGGGACAAAATCATGGAGGAAATTAAAGACTAAACTCGTTTGGTTGTTAGAATGGACACAATGGGAATGGGAGAAAATTAATGTTGTTTGGTTAGGAATGAATGGAAATGGGTATGTCTCCTTTTATTTTGTTTGGTTGATAGATTACACATAGGAAACAATTAAGTAGTATCCATATTTGACCATATTATTCCTTTAAAAAAGACTCAAACCTCTTATTCTCTTATTTGTAGAATCACTAGGTCACAGTGGAGGTGGAAATAATGGTGGCACTCAAGCATCATTCTCAGCATCTCTGACTTCTTGTACTCAGACAAGTAAATCAAGCACTTTTAAAGTAATGGTTGATCTAAATCTTCTGAGACCTAGACACTCCATCGCCATTCATCTCATCTCTATAACCTACCCACAATGGTGGATGCAGATGTTGTGGATGATGATGTTGGTCACGTACTATAGGGTGATACAGCCGTTGCCGATAAGGTGGACGTTAGTGTCGCATCCATCGATGGTTTTGAAGCTATTAAGGATGAGCTTGTACTTGAGTGTGATAGTCATGTCATTATTAAAGACTATCCAAAAGGGCACGTCTTGGTCAAGTATGTCAATTCACTGGGTCAGTGTTAGAGGGGTCGATGGCGATGTAGAACTAGCTAATTTTAATGTAAAAAAGGGTATTTTTATTCGAAATTATTATAAATGGGGGCACTTTGGTGAAGCATGTTTTCAATCTCAAGAAACCAATCTCATTCCATAACTTTAACTAGGGAGAGAACTGTCATTTATATGAGGGAGAGTAAGTTTTCTACAGAATAGGAATAAGTATCCAATTTGTCAACTAAACATAAGAATGAAATTGTCACTGATTCCTATTCTCATTCACTCCCATTGATTCTAGCAACCAAATGGGCAATTTTCCTCACTAGAACAAGTGAAGAGCTAACATAAAAAATTTCTCCAAATGATCAAAAACACCTAAATTTTTTAGATCGCAAGCTTTTCCGTCAATCATATGCATGTATTGAATTTTAGCCACACTAGAGTATGATTTGCATTCCTTTTGACTTAAAATTCAATTCAATTTTGAATTTTTTTAAAAAAAGGAAGGATTGCACTTTCCTTCCCTACACTCATTCGAATCCATAAAAGGAAAAAAAAAATTTAAATATGCATTTATCAAACATCATGCATTACACATTTATACTACATTGTATAACACTTTTGTAACCACAAGAATTCACATCTATTTTGTAAAGCTCTTTTGTAATTTTTAATTAAAGTTCTACATAAGCCTAGCACCTTTCAAAAGTCATGTGCAAGCCGATGCATTTTTTAAAGTCCTATATAAGCTCATGCATTATATTGAAGTCTTACATAAGCCCTAGTATCACTTTAAAGTCCTACACAAGCTTAACAACTCTTAAAGTTCAAAACAAGTGTAAACACCCTTAAATTTACCTAAGCCCATTCACACTTTAAAGTTTTACACAAGTTTAGGTATCATTTTTATGTCCAACACATGCCAAGAAACCTTCAAAGTCTTACAAGCCCCATAACCTTTATAAGTCTTGCATAAGCCCAATCACCCTTCATAGTCTTGTCCCGAGCCATATGCATTCTTTAGTTTAAGAGGCATTAGTTGGAGCAAGGGCATTGTTGTCTCAAAATCACTTATTCCATGGAAAGGAGTAGCTTTCTATTGATACCCTAACGGAATGCATATTACGATGAACATGGTTTCTCAAGGGAAGGAAGTAAGCTTTCCATTCTATATACCAAACATCCTATTTAATGGAATCCTCTCTCCCATTCACTTTCTATTAACTATTTTCCTGTATACCAAATAGGGCCTAGGTGAAACCTTCAATTTCCAAATGCTCTTCCGAAGTGAAAAGGAAATAATAATAGAATAACTAGGAACCTCATAATTTGCATTCTTACATCATCTTTCTAGCCACCCTATAACCTTTTCTAACCTTATACATTCCCTTTTTACCACCTAATCACATCCACCTGTTGACAAAATTGCAGCAAGAAATATGAAAGATATTAATAACATTAATCTCCTTATATGACATACGATTTTTCATGAAAGAAAAATCCTAACTTTTATTTCTAATTATATCAGCAACCTTCCAATTCCCTCCTTCCCTTTTAGGTAAACAACCCCCAATTTTAACCCTTTTAAGATTGGGATCCATGGATCATTCCAAACTTTAATTTTTTTTACTATTTCCCATACTCCTTTTAGCATTCATAAATCAGAATTTAGGAAGCAAATCCCTTTGAGATCTTAACCCAATAACCTTCTGGAGAATTAATGATCCTTAAATACTGCTTGGCAAGAAAAACTAGATTAAACATTTGAAAATCTTTAAAACTAAGCCCACCTTCCCCTTTTCGCCAAAGCAAGTTTCCTCCATGGCAACTAATGAATTTTCCTCATATCTTTATTTTGCCATTACTAATAGTTAGATATGATACTATCAAGTTTAAGACAAGTCTTCTTAGGAAACAAAAACACACCATATTGTAACTAACTTAATCAAAGTCTCTTTACCAGAATGCAATGAGGTTATTCTTCTAACCAAACACCTTACTTCTCATTCTAACAAATGTTAAAGCTTCAACCTTGGATGTCCCATGTAAAATTAAAAGGCCAAATATTTAGTAGGTAAGTCCACAATTGGGATCTAAAAGATTTGCAAGATATTCTCTCTAATATCATATGGAGTATTCCCTAGGAAAAATAGATATGGCTTCTCTAAGTTAATCCCTTGTCTATAAGCTAAACACTAGTCATTTAGGATACCTTTAAGAACTCAACAATTATTACTATTAGCTGTCAAGAAAAATATTGAATCATCAACAAAGAAGCACTAGGAAAGATTCAGGTAGCCTCTTGCTAACTTTATTTCTTTTAACTCCTCTCTAGTAGTAAAATCATTAATCATATTTGACAAAACTTCTGAAAATACGATAAAAAGGCAAGGAGAAAGAGGATATCCTTGCTTTAACTCCCTTTAAGGAACAATGTTTGCAACCTTTCTACTTAATAACTAAAGGTTGAAACTCATAAATTAAACACACTCTATAATTCTAGCCATGACAACCTTATTGAACCTTAGCCTCAACAAGACATTCATTAAAAAATCTCATTCCATTCTACCATAAGCCTTGTTCGTGTCTAATTTTAATGCCAATCTCTCTCTTAGTCATTAAATAGTTAAATGCCTCATGTACAATGATAATATTATCTTGAATAAATCTACCTGGGACAAAGGCCCTTTGGTTAACAAAGATAATTCTCCTAAGCAAACATTTCTTTCTATTAACCAAAACTTTTGAGAACACTTTATAGGCTAAATTGCAAAGAATAATTGGTCTAAAACTCTCTACTAATACATCATAGTGAGTTTAAAATCAAGAGTTCAATATGTCTTGAAAATTACCTTGTGCTAATTACATATGAACATAACTAACTAATTGCATACTTAGCATGATATACTAAAGTATATTAATAATCCAGTTCTAAACATGTATATAGAGAATAAAAGTACGGACTATTTCTTTTGGATTTTAAATTTGAATATTCCTTAAGAATACTTCTATTCGTTTGTTAGGGAAATTCACAATATAACATACAAAGTTGTAATACACATGTGTAAGTATAATAATATTAATGCATGTTCCTTTATTAACATCTATCCTTTACTTTATTTTATTCATAATCTAAGTTATCTAAGCTCAATGTGGAATATTGTCCCACAAAGTTAAATATTAATAAGAGAACTCTTACCTTAATGAAGCTTCCTATTATTTGTGCTTAATTTCTCTTTTCTTCCTATCTTCCTTAAACTTACTCACGCCAACACCAAGCTTCACACTCTTTCTCTTTTTCTTTTAGTTTAGGCCAAATGAATCCAATGATATAAAACATCTTCATACCACCCCTATTATACTAATCATTTTACATATAATAGATGAGGTGGCTTATTCTTATCTTGACACCTATTTTCCTAGGTGTCAGCATATGATGGCTTCATGGCTTAGTCATATGGTGACTTCTTTTCCATTTGACACTTGATGGGCCATGTGTCAACATAAGATAACTTCATGTCTTAGTCATAAGGTAATTTCTCTTCCATTTGATACATAAGTGCTTAGTTATAAAGAAGATTCTCCTTCATTTGACACTTAATGGTTAAGGTGGATTTTTCTTTTTATGACACCTAATGGCTAAAGTGACACTTTTTTCATGATACCTAAATACTAAGGTGACACTTTCTTTATTCGACACCTTATGACTAATGTGGCTATCTCTTTACTGACCTAATAGCTAAGGTGGTTCTTTCTTTGGTTGACACCTTAATGGCCAAAGTGGTATTTTTTTTTTCATTTTAGTCCTTCTAATTTTTCTTTTAATTCTTCTCATGGAACATATTAAATATGCATAATAAAAAGTATATCATTTTATCAGGGTCTTAATAACTTAAAGTCGTATTAGGGTTAATATAGAAAGCTTTGCTATCTCATATGACCCCAATTTCTAATATTATTGATTATATGCTCCCTAAGAACATGTGTATAGCTGGGGTAATTTTGGGATGCTACATTGGTTACATATTTAAAGTAGACTTCCATAAGAATTCTAATAGTAAAATATTATAATTTTTGTCCTAGAAATTTAATTCTTACATATTAGTCCTCTTTTTTTTTTCTAACTATTCACACAAAACATGTAAAAATATGCATCATACAATTAGTTTCATTTACCTAAGGTCATTCTTAATTGCTTAAAATCACTACTTGGATCATCATTTCTTGCTATAGTTATCCTAGGATGTTACATCTTCCCCTCTAATACATAAAATTTTATTATGTTGCCTCCTAATGACAGTAGACAAATGGAAAAATTTAGAGTTTCTTGTTGCCTCAATTTGGCCAACTCACATTTGATCCTTAGGCCAATACATCTCTTCCTTCTTCCACAAGTCTTCCAATTTTCTTTCTTACACCATGACCTCCACTCTTTTTTTTGGCACTCCATTCACCATAGTAAAGAGACCTCAGATTCACCATCAACGCTTCAATAGCTTTTTAATTATTTGGAAATTTAGCCTTACCCCAAACAATCACCACTTGACCTTCCAATAGGATCCATATAAATCAATTACTGGAACCTTACCTTTTGTTTCAATTTTTCTAAAATTTTCCTTTGTATTCTAGTTTCCATAAGGAAAACGAAAGGGGGCTGAATTTATAACATAAAAACTTCAAATTCTAGACTGTCAAAGACACCTACTCCTTGATAGTTCCACACAAGCACCATCATGATGACCCAATGACCTTTAAAGGCAAGTTACCCAGCCCCTCAGCGTTATCAATAGCAGTAGCCTTGAACTCCAGTCTATCCTAATCCAAAACACCCTCAGCCCAAGTACCTACCACCCCCACTTTAATTGGCATATCAACTAGTTTTCCACCTTGATCTTAACATTCGGAGCTCCTGTTTTTCCTTTATATCTAGGAGATTTCCTGCCAACAACTCTTGTCCTTCGAACACTAAAATCCTTCCCTAAACCTAACATCTTATCCACCTTCACCTTCACTCATTTACCTTGAACTAGAGACAACTGCCCGTTACCCCTTTTCAAATTCATCAATCTAACTTGTTTTGCCAATTTTATCTCACCTTCATAACAGAATTAATGACCAAGGCCATATCCAGCTCACCCTTGTCGTCCTCTGGAGGAAACTCCACAACATAGTCCATAGGCCTTTCATTTTCAACAAACTTACCCTCCGACTTATGGCTTAATTCACAGCCTAAGAAGTCAGAACCAACCTCCTCGTATCTAAACACTCACACCCACCACCTCCTCCCAACACGCCTCCACACAAATAAAAGAAAGAGAAGAAGAAAAAAAAATCTAAAACATGCTGAGAAAAAATGAAATCAAAAATGGAAAAATTAGTTGTTTAGTCTTTCACTAATGAAAAGATTTTTCTCTCACTATGGAGAGTCAACAATAGGTCCAATACCTTACTTGAGTCTCTTTCAACAAGAGTGGATTCTTGTTCATATGTATTAAATTCATTTTGAGACATAGATTGGTCAAGAACAATGGTCGTTGAAAATTCTAGTGCTTTTTAATCATTTTATTGTCGAAATGCATGTTGATCGGGCATAAGTTACTTCATTCATTTTTCTGAAAATCCCTGTTTTTTGCTTTATTCATTTTTGAAAGATCAAGTTATTTAAGGAAGATAACTATTATTCATTCTCTTACTCAAAGATGATTCGCTTATAAAATTTCAACCTGTTTTTTTGTTTATGAAAAAA
This sequence comes from Delonix regia, assembly GCA_037074485.1. Classification (NCBI taxonomy): domain Eukaryota; kingdom Viridiplantae; phylum Streptophyta; class Magnoliopsida; order Fabales; family Fabaceae; genus Delonix; species Delonix regia. The sequence goes on from CM073459.1 coordinate 15,552,193, forward strand.
CTTCAACCTACTATATCATTACAAAAACAATTGGTTCAAGATTATATTCTCAACAAGGTAATTCACCTTGGTAACTAGATGTGTGATTTTATGTCATAGTTAATATCTTAAAATAATACAATGATAAAGTATACTTTATCCTAAAATAATTTAATTACTGAAATAATTTAAAAACTGAATATTGGTGGAAAATCCTCCTCCCAAAATGTGTAGAAAAGAAGGAGAAAATTGCAATTTCAATTCTTCATATTTGGTACCAAGATCAATTTAGTTATCTAAGGAACCTAGAACCCCTACAAAAAAAGGTATCCACAATAATTGTTTGGATTGTTGGATGAAATTTTAACTGTCCATATTTTTGTATAAAATGTAAATTGATTATTGCAAATTCTGCAATAAAATCACCTACAGTAGGTGATTCCCCTCGGTCCTCCAAAAGCAATAAGTATCAAAATAATCATTTAAAAATAAATGAAAAAAATTGAACTAGTTTGTTCTTTTTGGAAGAGCACTATTTTTTAAAGATTGGACCATTTTGGATACTTTCTATCTTTACCAAACTGATTTTAATACAAAGACATACCAAAATTACATTTTACTCAGAAAAAGAAGAGAGCAATTTGCATCACAATGATACAGAGTACTTTTCCTTTTTGGTTGGTCTGGCATCACATAAACGTTGTAAAAGTAGAAGATTCTCTAGGCCTTGCAAGACCTCCCTCATTGTAGGACGGTTGAGTGGAAAGAAATCTATGCACTGCAAGGCAAGCCTAGTTACTGCAACACCGTCTTGGGCAGAGTAACCCCAATCTTCCAGCAAATTTTTGTGGACCAGAGAACAATTGGGCTTGTACTCTTTCTTGGCCCAAACATGTAGTAGGCCATCCATATTAAGGCTATCAGTATCATCTTCCTTCCTTCCCATGTTGGAAATTCTTCTGGTTATTAATTCTAGCATAATTATGCCAAATGAAAACACTTCACTGCTCCTACCCCATTCACCACCTGCTATTGCAAGAAGAAAGGTGTTATTATGTGTTATGAATAGAACTCATCATAGGTGGGAACCTTTGAAACATAGTATTTCAACATGGGAATTGTATTGTGTCCAATATTTTACACATATAATATATAATAGTATTTAAACTTTACATGCATATTATCATATCTTGTATCCTTTTCACCATGCTAGTGGAAATTTAAATTTTTTCAAATTAATAGGTAATTGAGTGTAATTTTTAAAACAAAAGAAATGTTAAGTGTAATTTAATCAAATTTCATGAGAGGTTAACATAATTTACTCATACTTTTATATATGAATATTATATATAAAGAAAATGTTTAATTAAAATTTAAATTGCCTTATAAAAAATCTAAAAATACTCATGTTTATCTAAATTTAATACAAATTTTTTTTAATAATCAAAACTTTTAAAAGAGTTTGGAAAAATAGAAAAAATTTGATGTGATCTAAAAATAAAGCCAAATTTTTTTATTTTATATGTGAACGAAAAAATTAAAATTAAGGAACTAAAAATTAAAACAAAATCTGAAATATTTTCTAAGAGTAAGAATCTTTTGAATTTTATGCAAAAATCTTTTTCAATTAGGCTTCAATTCAGGCCACAAATATAATTTTTGTCAATTTTCAAATGATTTAAATCTAAAATTCAGCTAGTTACAATCTAATATAAAACCTAAATCTGACCTGTGATAAAGTCTAATTCCAAATTTGTACCTAGACTTCAATTCATAATTTACAAAAATTTAAGAAAAAAAGTTTCTATTCATACTATTAGTTTAAGATCAAAAGAAAAAATAGAATAAAACTTTATTTTAATCCCTCATTTATGGGGTATTTTTTTAATTCATTCTCTCATATTTTTTTCAATTAAGTCATTTACTAGTAAGATATTTCTCAATTTAATCTCTCATAGAATTGTCTTCTCAATTTAATCTCTCACATATGGAAATTTCTTAATTTGATCTCTTATGAAAAAAATTATTATCAATAATATCCTCATAAAAATCCTATAATTTCAAAAATATGAAGAATATTATTAATAATGATTTCATTTGTTAAAAACCAAATAAAAAAATATCTTATCTATGAGAGACCAAATTAAGAAATACCTCCTACATAAGGGGCCATAATAAAGTTTTTCTCTAAAGAAGCATAACATATTTTATTAACTACAAAATATATAACATTGGCATATGGTTAAAGAATTACCCCTAAGAGAGAAATAAGGATCAACATAGCCAGATGACATTGGTAATTGCTCCTTAAGCATTTTCACTTGGCTAGGCAACATTGGATCAAATAATTTTGGCTTGTAATCCTGCAGGAAAAATACATTATTTGCATTGAAGACCAAAACAGTATAAAATTTACAACTTGGTCACAACCTCAATGAGTCAACCTTGTCTAGCAATATATGAGAAGCACTGATGTTGAAGATCATGTTTTGCTTCCCTTGGCCATGAATGAACTCCAAGAGCTTGGCAATTTCATGAATTACATTAATTCTCTGAACCCAATTTAGGTCATCTGTATCAGAATAGCAAATAAATCAGAATGTTAAAGTAATGTATTCATATTTCCTTCCTCCTCAAGCCCTTCTTCAATTCAAGAGGAGTAAATCACATTTTAAAGATTTTAATGTAGTCTCTCGTAGAAGTTGTTCTTTCACACGTAAATTATTTCTTAATTTTGATCTCTCATTAAATTGTCTTATCAATTTGGTTGTTCACGTATAGATAATTTGACCCTTCATGAATAGTGTTATTAATAATAATGTCTTTCATTTTGTTGAAGTAAACATACTTATTTTTGGATGTTATTAATTTTATTTTAGAAGGATCAAAATAAAAAATATATACATCTATGAGAGGAACCAAATTAATAATAAAATATGCTAATTGGTGTATGCCTGCAAACATAGATCAATAAAAATTAGATTAAAGAATTTTAGCATCAATGTTAGGATTATATAAGAATTTAATTCCAAGTCGTGCAAAAATCTTTATTTCTAGTATTCAAATAATGTGAGGCAAATTATTCTATCATAAGGAGGTGAACTCCTATCAATTAAGGTATCAAATTAAGAACACAAAATAAAGTTATATATTAAAAATTAAAATTTTAAAAACACTCACTTAAATCCATTTAAATGATAACAAAACAGGGTCACAATCCATAAAAAATTTGTCCCAGTCTTCTTCAATGAAATCTTTGTAAACCTTGTTTCTATTTTTGACATTTCAGGGAAATAATAAGAAATTTTACCTTCAAATTGAAAATGCAGATTACAGAAAAGAAGCATACCTTTCTCTATTAGATTGTGCAAAGTATCCAGAGGATTGAGATCATAAACAAAGCCCTTCACATCTTTCTCCCAACAATAACCAATTAATTCCACCAAGTTGGGATGACCTTTTATTGTTGGATTCATCCAAAACTTAACCTCCTCCTACAAACCCAGAAAATCATCAATCTTTCACAATCTGCTACACTTAAAACTATAGCAGAAAAGACACCGAGATATTACTTACATTGATGATCGAATACTCTTCATTGTATTTGGAACTTATGCGTTTCAACGTTTCTTCTTCCCATATCTTCACTGACACACATCGACCTTCAAACTTACCTCTGAACAATCTTCCAAACTGTGTCAATCCAATGAGGTTGTTCTGACTGAAATCATTGGTACTTGCTTTCAAGGCCTGTGATGTAAACACTGCAAGATTTGGTAGTTCCATTAAAAGTACATGCTTTGCACTTCTACCAACTCAAACTATAGCTATTAAATAAATTGAAAGTAGAGCACAACCAGATAATGAAGCAACTTTTGATAGAAAAATTATCATTTTAGTCCCCAATTTTTCACTAAATTATTTATTTAATCACTCACGTATTTTATTTTTAAAAATAGTCCTTTATACTTAATGAAAATTATTATTTTTGGTCCTTTTATAGGACTTAAAGTTTAGGGTTTAGTTCAAGAGATTATATTTGATAATGATCTTAAAAGTGAGAAATTAAAAGTAATAATTTTTAGTAAGTGGTGACTGATTTGGGTAAAATAGTATTTTTCTTAAATTTTTTTATCTTCAAAACTTGATCTTCATGCCTCATTCACGAACTTGTCAAATGTCAACCTGATGCACTGTGAAGCATATCCAAATCTACCGTTGACTCTGTCAAATGAGCAGATATTTAAAATTATCTAAGAGTGAGCCTTTCGTGAACCAAATATTCTAATCTATAGTAAACTTTAAGATGCGTACAACATTGGCCAAACATCTCATTCAGATCTTCAACTGTGTTTCTGAATTCTACAGCTCATAAATTACGACTCATTCCACCATTGAAAAATCAACCCCTTGCTTCTATAATTCCCTTCTTCTAATCTGTATTCAAAAGAAGTCTAGTATTTCTCAGGACTGGGCTCTCATCTCCATGATAAACAAGGTTTTGAAGCTTCTGATTGATGAATTCTGCACTCTTTAGAGCCAGATTTTCCTGGGTTAGGAGTCCTTTATCCTATTTTAATTGGGCATATTAAATGTTTCCAAAGTGGATGCCTACAAAGTTGGGATCCAAATACCGTGAAGTTTGTGTTGTAAATTTTTTTGTAATTTTGGAGAGAGACTGACAGTCAAAAAAAGTAGAAATAGGTAGAAAGAGAAAAAAAAGTAGTAGATTCTTGTGAGTCTAGATCCTTTGTTGTTATGGCAAATATTGTGTATGTAAATAATAACTGTAGTCAAATATAATATAAAAATGATCACATATGATTATTTTGTACACACAAAACTTGTTATAACAATAAAAAATTTAAATTTGACTCTTAGCACACACTCTCTCTTTACACCAGTATTTCTCCAAAATTTTTTTGAAAAAACATGACATAAGAGACAGCCAAATTTTTGCGTTTAGTAGGGAAAGAAAACAATGTTCAAAAAAGAAGAATGGTAATCATTGTTAATTCTTATATTAATAATAACAAGTAATATGAAAATTATGAATATCAAAACAAAAAATATTTATTACAATTTATGTGTGTAAAAGTTCAACTCAACTGATGCCAAGTTAACCTCAAATCAATTTGAATCAATCTGAAGAGCAGAGGACACTAGGTAGTTTACCGTCCTGAAGAAGTATTTAAGGGAAGATAGAGATGGCACAGAAGGCAGAGAGGGGAATTTACATCCATCCTTATTCAACATAATTAAACTCAATGCCAAACAGAGGGTTTCAATGAAATGCAATTGAGATATATTGAAAAACAGAATTGGCCAAAAAAAAAAAGAGACTAAAAAACAGAAATACTCAAGTAAAATTGTTCTATTAGCCTTAAAATAATAATATCAAAGATTTGGTAAGCAAAAATAATCTCTTTTATGGATATGTGTTTTAATTTCCATTATGGATATAGAGAAAAATATTATTTGTTTCTAACTTACACCTAAATTGTCATTTTAGTCTTTCACTCTTTTTATTATCTAAGGCTAGGAGTTTAAGGAGTGATGGAATATAATGGTTATTAATGGAATGACATGGAATAAAATTGAATGACTTGAGTAGATATGTTGTTTGGAAATTTTAATAAAGAAACACCTATCAATTTTGTTTAGAAGTTATAATAAAATAAATGAAATAAAATGAATTTTTAATTATTTTTTTAATATTACCTTCTATAACATAAACACATGACTAATAATTGTCATTATTCACTACATAATGTTACATTATTCTCTTGTCCATATTTATTTATTTTTATTTACTAATTATACTATCCATTTTTTCTATCTAATATATTTATTACAAAATATCATGTTGCTTCAAAAAATTTTAAAAGACAAATTTGAAAATTCAAAAATAAAAATTGTTGACAAAAAAATTAAAAAAATAGATGAAACTAATCTACATTGTCCATTTTTTCATTCTCTCATTTTTATTTTTAAATGTTAAGTAAAAAAGAAAAAAGTTCATGATCATAATGATAGAAATTAGATAAAGTTGTAACAATTGGAATGATCCTCCATAGATGATAGATATATTAGTAATAAAGTATGAGTATATTAGTAGTTAAATTTCTTAAACCACTATATTCCATTTTTAACTCCATAATTTAGAAGGACACCAAAATTAGGATTTTGGATGGCAATGAGGGATCTTGATGTCCCTCCATTGCCATCCCATTCTACCTTAAAAAAAGCATCCAAACATAAGTCTAATTTATTTTGGTCATTTTTTGCCACTTTCTCATGAACCATCCATTCAAACATTCATTCAAACATAGCAATTATCTTTTTCTATTGGAAATCATTACTTTTAGTCTCTCAATTTTGAGATTGTTACCGTATGTAATCCCTTAAGCTAAATTCAATTAACTTACATGAAAGAACTAAAAATGACAATTTTTAATCAATGAGAAATCATTTAAAATAACAATATGACAATTCAATAACCAGTAAGGAACTAAAATGTTATTTTTCTTTGTAAACATATAAAGAAAATCCAACATGCACTCTCAAACAAATAGTAATAAAATAATTTTAGTTTTGAAAAGGCTTTTGGTGAATCACCATTTAGAGTAACTATGTTTATTACATGATCTCATTACAACCACCTATACTCTATCACAAAAGGTTTATAGGTAATATATATAATCGTCTAAAGATCTCTTGATCTTCTCCATTTCTCTTTCATCAATATTTTGTCAATTTTAATAAAAGATAAACACAAAACGAGTAGAAGTACCACTTAAATGGATTCTACATCTTTTAATAAACCTTAATCATTTTGTGTCTATTTCTTTTTTCAAATTGACAAAAAAGTAATAGAAAAGAAATAGAGAGAATCCAAATTCACATCTAAACACAAGTTTAGCTAGATAATGGGTATGGAGGAATTGAGCTGAATTAATCGTATGAGATCAGAGTCAGGCAAGTTGAGAGGAGGCAGAGAGAAAGGGCTCTCTGTGGAGCTTCCTCTTCTGATTTCTTGCATTGTAAGTAATGCAGCCACAGTGTTTCTGAAGATTCCTTCTCCTGCAACTACAATGGCTTCTTTGGCCTCTTTGGCTCTTTCAGCTTCTTCCTCCACTGGGAACACTGCTTCTATTATGCTTTCACATTCCTTCACCAGTTCAGATATGAGCTCCGTCGTGTAGAATGGTTGCTCCAACACTTTCTGAATGAATGGTAAGCGAAGAAGCCCTCCTGTTCTCTTGTCATATTTCTTCAGAATTTTAGCCAACCCTGCAAAATGAATCAACCATTTTTTGTTGAGTATGGTGGAAATGAAAATTCAAGATTTCTCTAGAAGAAAGTAAATATAAAGATCAATGGAAGACAGGTCCTTTTTCCTTTCTGTCACGATACTACTTGACACTGTATATATGATGTTCTTAGAATTGTTGAGAAATTCAATCTTAGATTTTCTAAATGTTTAGTCTTTCCTTTTAGTATTGAGATAACATTTTCTTCAGACTTTGTCCACAAGTATTTTAAGGAAAATGTTAATTTAGTCTTTCACTTTTTTATTTTTTACTTTATAATAATTTGATTCTTAACAAATTACTCGTATTATATCAGTTTTTTACAATTTTTATTTTGTACAAATATACAAAGGTACTTGTTTTATACAAAATAAAAATTATATGAGATTAATTTGATACAAACAATTTGTGAGAGACTAAATTATCACAAAGTGTGAAAGTTAAAGAACAATTTAATACTTTTCTCAATCAACTTTGTGCATCTAAGCTTTAACACCTAAAATTTTCTCCAAAATAATTTCAGTTCAAGTTTATGCAGAGAAATACTGTCCTCTCTTGTCAACTATTTTGATTTTAAGGAAGAATTTTCCTTTTAGTTTCTATAATTTCACTTAATTTTTAACTTGGCCTCTATAACTTAAAAATTTGTAATTTGGTCCTCACAATTTATAAATATTTTAATTTACCGTTAAAATTTTATTAATATTCTATTAAATTTTACTAATTTAACTGTATATTATCTTACCACTTTGAATATATATGATTTATACTAATAAAGAAGACAAGTATAAATAAGAAAATAGAATTAACTTATATATAAGGCCAAATATTATTAAAAATATAATCACAGAGACTAAATTAAACATTATTCAAACTCTAAGGACTTAATTCCAAAATTTTAAACTAAAATAACTAATTTAAAAATTAAGTGAAACCATAAGGATTAAAAATATAATTTTTTCTTATTTTAACATCTTTGATTTATTTTTAAACAAATATTTTCCCCTTATAATCTATTCTTCTCAATTCAAAAATATTCCATGTGAAAATAAAAATGTTAGTTTTAAAACTACAAATATCAAAATTAATATTTACTTGCCTTCCATTCCCTACATGCCTAAGCACTAGCCTATTTGTTGAAACAGAAAAGGAAGAGTTTCATGTTTGAAGGCTAAAGCTTCCACACCTAGAATAGGTTCGATGATTCGAATCCAAGCTAAAAAATGGGAATCAAAACTCGATTCTTATGTTTGATTACTTTTTAATTTATGATTTTTCATTATTTGAAGAATCAATTCATTGCTTTATGGCTCAACTTAATTTCAAACTCATTTCTATTTTCAATCCATTTCCATGTTATCACTATTCTGAGAACCGAAGGGGTCGTAAATAATTTACCTGAATCACTTGATATGAAAATGAATTTGCATAGATATATTAAACCCAAAGATTTCAGTTCTATTATAAATTGAGAACTTGAAAAGCTTAAACTGAAAGAAAAAGAGCACCTGTGTAATTAATGTTGCTGTAGTTCACTAGGAGAACCATTTCACCATGGAAATCAACAATATCCTTTCTGATTTTTGCCATTTCCTCCTGATAATCAAACTCTGAAGGATGAATGCCATTGGGTCCCCACAATTCAATAGCCCTCTTGATCCTCATTCTTAACTCCTGCAATCAAACATATATAATTTTCCAAATTCATCAATTTTTTATATGACTATAAACACAGTATTATCTATGATCCAAAAATTAACCCACTTTCTCCCAAATACAGCAACCATGAAGGGGAATTCTCTTTTGCTTAATCTAAATTTCATTAATTGCTTTATTTTGTTTGGGGAATGTATTAGCACTAGAACTACTTGAAATCTTTGTTTTGTTTCTTTTTCTTTTCCAATTTGACTGTCACTGATATTATAAGTTGGATCAATTAACCCTAAAATTAAATATAATAATATTGAGTCAAGACTTATTCAATGACATATTAGTTTATGAGTTTGACCCTCTAAAATGTAAATCTCGTAAGATGTTTTTAAAATTAAAAAAATCTAGAAAAAAAATTAATGGAAAGAAAAGAAGTGACTCCATACTAATCTAGATTAAATCTCTACAAATTTATAAACATTTTACAAGTTTTCCAATAGAGAAAAATGTATTTTTGCTTGTTCATTTATTATGAAATTGTTATTTTGATTCATTATCTATTGGATTATTTAAAATAATTTTTTACTTATTAAAAAATATTATACTTGATTTCCTACTTTTTTTAAAAATTATTAAATTTGTTATATTGTTTTTCAATTACAACATTGACAAGTGTTTAATTGTTCAATAATATCGTGTATGGTTGTTATAAATATTTGTTTTATTTTTAAATTAAATTATATATTATTATTAATTAATTCAATACTTATCATATTCTAATTGCAGTAAAATATAAAGTAATATAAGTTAAATGAAAAAAAAAAACATATTGTGCTTATTTTGATAATCAAATTTCATTATAAAAAATGAATTTGGTGTATGTCATTATTAAAGGGCATTTATGTAACACAGACAAGTTAAATACTTTGGACCACCTTGTACCCGTTCTCGTAGATCTCAAACGGATTAATCGAACACGCTTTGAGGTTGAAGATCTCCAACGTGACTTCTACAGAAAATTCTTGGACGCGCGTATTATTTTCAAGCATAAATTTGATAACAATATTCGTTATAATATATATTATAAAATTTTTGTAAAATTATTAAATTTGTCCGACCACAGTTTCTTAGAAGAGAACACAAAAGAAATCATTTTTCAATTTCAAGTTAAAATATATTGGAATTCGGACATATGAAAAACAAAATTACGAATATTCTCCAAATACAACAACGTTTTTCCAGAATGCTGCCTAAGTATTTATACGTATAAAAAAAGATATTTTTGCTTTGTCAGTTTACGTACGTGTAGGACTCATACATCAATTAATTAGACTGATCAAAGTGAGACGTTTTACCCACAAAAATTTAAATATAAAAAGCTTCCATATATAAGTGAGAATTGAGAGAAATTAATCAAGAAAATTAAATAAACTTTTCCATTTCCCCCATTCATTGACTAACCATTCAAAAGAATATTCCTAAGGCATTAAACATAATTGTCGATGATTACGCAATTTTTCATCTATACACTAAACCCAACACATCATCCAATGAAAATTTGCTCATCTATGTTTTTTATAATACCTATAATGAAAGGGCCCCATTTAAAAATATGAGATTTTCTTAAATAGTACAGCTTACTGAGTTTGTGTCTTTCTATAAACTCACTTTTAAGCATGATTTCCTGCATGCAAATTAATACCATAGTTAAATTTGAGTTTTCTTTTCTCTCAAAATTTAAGGTAATTACATTATTGACAGTGAATAATAAGTCACTAAGTGTAAATTTTTTATGAAAAAATATGATTGGACAAAATTACTTAATACATGTGATCATGAGGTCTGAAAACTTATAGATGGGGTTTTTTAAATTGTTGAATTGAGGGTAATTTCACTTTCTACAAAAATTCGTTGGCATCAAAATTTAAATTTTCTAAATAAATAACAAAAATAAGAATTAGGGGCTGCTCAAGAATTATGATTCTGTGACAACAAAACAAACCAAACAGAAACTTGCTAGGATTACCTTATGCCGGATAATGAAATCCTCCTCCTGTTCCATGAAAAACGTATTGAACTTGTCGATCTCATTGTTTAACAAGTACACGAACTCTGCCTCCGCCTTGCCGTCCTCCGGAGACCGGTTCAGCAGTGTCGGCGACGTCGACACCAGCCGCACCAGCTTCTTCAGTTCCTTGTACGACAAGAACTTGTCCCGCCAGCCTGGCAGCGTCTCCTGAATCTGCTGCTTCAGCCTCTTCCCAAACTTCATCTTCTTCGAAACAAAACGAAAATTAATGGATCAAAACGCCAAAAGAAAAAAAAAGGAGAACAGGCTTTGATGATCAAGAGGATTAGGCATAGTGAAGAAGAGAGTCCGTGAGAGGGGGTTTTATGAGGGAAGATTTGGTAGAATATTAAAGGGCATATGCTTAGCGTGACGGTGTAGCGGTTGAAAAAGGCGTAAATAGGTCGTTGAAGCATGAGAATTCTTTGAGGCATATTCGGTTAATAATATTACATCAAAATGGTCGTACATAAGAGAAGACCAAGGATTTGAAAATTAAAATTAATTACATTAAAAAGAAAAAAAAAAAAGACACTTGCCTTTTCCTCGGTGGTAGCACTGGAGGTGTGTGGTTGGGTGTAGTAATTAAGGGAGCAAATTGGGGGAAGTCTAAAATTACATGCGGGTGAGACTTGAGGAAGCTTCTCAAAGAGATGTCGTAACTTGTAAGCATAGTTTATGCTCCTCAATAATAATTGTAGTATGATTTATGTTGATGTAAATATTTGACCCCAAAAAAATTGATGTGTATATATATGTATTTACAAAATTTTTCAATATTTAAAATTTAAATATTCATATTTTGACAAATATAGAGTCCCTCACTCTTAATTAAATATGCTAACAATAACATTAGAATGTAACTTACAAGCATATGCTCCTTAATCACTTAAGTATCGTATTGAAATGGATTCTTTACCATTGAGATATTTAACGACGACAGTAGTTATTTTGTTAACAGCAGTTGGATTAAGTTTTTCATTAATTATTTATAGTTGTCATATACAATTTTTAAAAGTTATCAATTTTAATTTTTTAAAATTATGGATTTGAATTTTCATACTTTAAACAACAACTATAACATCCTACATTTATTTTATTACAAATAGTTAGATCTCCATTGTAAAAACAAAATGTTTAATTGTCTAAATTTATATTCAATAGTTTAGATTTATATTAAATTAATATAATTATAATTTTTATTTGTAAATCTGAACCATTTAATTTCTCTTTAATTGTCTACCATAATCAAATATAATCTCATATTCTCACCTGAACATGAGAGGATTTGAATTGATGTTATGCATGATTATAGAGTTATAATTTAATAAATGTGGAATTTTAAAATAAACCCAATTAAAAATAAATAAATAAACTAGTCATAAAAAAATTGATAATCACTTTCAATTTAGATTATATTAAAAAAAGACTAAAATTAAGAGGCAAGATGTGTGTGACTTTTGAAAGAAAAAAAATTAGTTAGTCTTGATATATTTATATGGCAGCAGCTTTAGTAGACCAATCCTAATCAAATTATTTAAAAAAATCAAAAATTATAATAAAATAGTTTTATTAGAATTAATGCACAAAATTAATTGTTATATAAATGTATTAAAAATAACTAATTTTTATAAAAATCCATTTCAAAGGTCGAAGTGGAGTCTATTAGGCTATGAAAGGGAGGGGGTGTGAAAATTGAAATTTGAATCCCCTATTGTATGGCTTTTTAAGCTGTGCAATAGGAATTATTAAATTAAGATGGAGCTTACAAAATATTGTGGACTCAACTTAATTCAACAATATTCTATGCACAACCAATGGATTGTACGGCAGGGAATTCAGGTCCGTGGAGATTGGAGTGTGTGGCAAGAAAGGGTTGAAGTGGGAGAAAAGGAAGTGGTGGGGAGAGGATCATTCCGAGGAATCTACTTGGAATCGCCTAAGGATGGAAATGGAAAAGCGCGTGCTTCTTGCGAGAGTATTAAAGTAGCAATATTTGTAGGGCTTTGGGATTAAAGCAAAGCGCAAGGAACCAAATGAGGAATATGTGAGTCTTGAACTATGGATTTCCCACATTGTGACCTTATTCCTGGCGCGTGGGCCATCGCCAACCCAACTGTTGTGAGCATGGAGGAGTGATTAGTAAGACAAGTGGCACAACTATCGAATGCCATGTCTTTTTTCAAATTAAAAATAATAAAACTACTATGATCAAGCATTCTTGTTTTAGTATTTAGTTTATTATTAAATTATTTAGATTTTTACTTATTTTGTTTTACAAAATATTTTTTAATTTATTAAAAATTGTTACTTTGATGTGTCAGTGAAATTTAATTTAATAAATTATATATGGTAATGATTTTAAAGTGAGAAAATAAAATGGTAATTTTCAACTAGAAGTGGATTATTATAAAAAAAATAAAATAAATGAGTGACTAAAATAATAATTAGTAATAACTCAGAGTTTAAAATAGCATTTTTTAAAATTTTTTATTTCAGCTATAATTTTTTTAATTAACTTTAAGACTACTCTTAATTATGTTTATTAAACTGGTGCATTTAGAATTTTATTATCTGTCTTTTTTTTTTGGACGATCATCCCTTCATATAAAATGATCATCTCTTTTGTATATTTAAAAATTATTTAAAAGCCTCGTGGGGTTAGGCTTGTTTTGTTTGACAATTATTTTTTTTTTATAAAAGAATTATATGTAATTTTTATATTTTTTTAATTAATTTCTTTAATTAAAATAAAATAAGTGTATAATTTCTGCAAATAAATAATTATTTTTACAATTAACATCACATGATTAAGTCTTTTTCGCATTTTGTTTTACATATGTTGCAATAATATTAGAGTATCTGACACTAAAAATATAAGAAGGCACTCTTAAGTCGAGTGTTTTATATAATACAATTTTTTGGAGAAAAAAGTGATTGATCAAAATAAAAAAATTATTTAAATATGCAGAAAAGATACTGATATATTTATATATTTATTCCCAAGGTATATCCATTAAACTTATTTCTTTTTTTCTAATGCAATCTTTTATTTTCTTAATGTCCTGTAATTAACAGCTTTGTTTAAAATATATAGTGCAGTACAAACACAGCAACAGATCATGCTTTCTGCCTATGAAAGGAAGAGATTGAATTTGATAGAACCAATGCTTAACTGCTAATTGTTCCTAATATGCCACAAATTAGGACAAACAGAAATTTAAGGCAATAGGAAAGAGGGAAGAAAAGGCTGAAAATGAGGACGTGAAGAAGACGACAAAATCATTTCATAAAGATTATTTTCAGTACGCATTAGGCAACTGATTCTGGCGAATATGCCAAAGGATAATGTTATTTAATTCATAATGTTATTTTATTGTACAAGCAAACTTATATGCGGTTTAGGTTGGATTCACTTCAAAAAGTTCGAGCAAAACAAAACACCCACACTATATAAATAAATAAATAAATATATATATATATATATATATATATATATGAGCCTTTTGTTTCTTTTTATTAAAGGCCATGGATCCTTGACCAGCATCATTCCCTTTTTTTTGGACAAAAAAAGTCTTTTAGCTCAAGCCTGAGTATTGTCACTTAAGAATTGGACAATAGAGTATCAGCCCAAGATCGATTCTACCTTGGGTTGTGAAAAATTATAATCCCAATAACAAAGTGCAATACCCACTCCACCTCCCCGGGGTAAAGACACCGGTTGACAGTTAATATTTTTGCATAAGTAGGACTACCCTACTTCCTAGGGGTGTGTTCAATTAATTTGGTAGCTTAGTTAATCCAATTCGATTCAATCCTATTGGTTCAAGGTTAAACTAAGTCAAAATAAAAAAAATTAAAAAATACTGTACCAAATGAATATCAAGTTCAAATAAAACTCAAGCCGAGTATAATTTGTATTTTTATTCCAATTTTTTAATTTTATTTTTTATTCATTTCAAATTTTAATTTTTTTATTTTCTATTAAAATAATTATTTTAATAAAATAAAAATAAAAAATAATTAATTGATCTAACTCAATCACTTATCAAGTTTAAATCGACTTGAACTAAATTTTAAGGTTCAAAATAGAAACTTAATTCAAAACTAAATTAAGTCATGAGTCATATAAATATAAAACCTGAAAACCAATCCTAACCGACCTTTATACACTCCTACAGCTTAGCATATAAAATGTGCAACTATTTTCTCATTCTACATATGAGAATTTAGAAGAAATAATGGTACGGCCAATAATTGTCTCAATCATAGGTTGAGGGTAAAATGCCCCGTATTGGCTCACTCTAAGTCTTACCAAATGACTCGTGCCAAAAGCACACCTTTAGTTGTCCGAAAAAAAGAAACACCTTTCGGGAACCAAGATGTCCAGTAGGCGATCTCTCAAATTTTTTCCATTATTAGATCTAGAATGTTGGGGATCCTCTTGCCACCTTTCAGTGGTTCTTGTTTGCTGTTTCACATATGATGCTTGTAAGCATTGTCATGCGTGGAGATTGAAAACACAAAAAAATAATTAAATAAATAAAAGGCACATGTCTCTCTAATATCACAAGCATGTAACCTGGTATTAAAGAGCATAGGTCCCATGTGCAAGACATCATATTCTCATCGAAAGGGAACAATCCAAGCTGAAAATACATCAAACTTGATGATATGGACAATGCTGAAGCCAGAGAGGAAGGGGAAGGGGGTGAGCACTGAGCAGTAGAGTATGTCAGAAAATTTACTGCCTTGTTCAACACAAACTGACAATTAGAAAAGTGCGCCATTCACAAGAAGCAACCGAATCATCCTATTAAACATGCTCGAAAACATCATCTTACGATCCCAATATAAGCTAACAATCAACAGCAATGAGATATATAAATTTATACTGCTTTTTTAAAAGAATTATTGCATTGAATAGTCACTTCCTCCTCGTTCCACCCTCCCTTTCCAGATTCAAACTCTGAGAGTCCTTCAAGCTGACGAATGCTAGCTAGATTATTCTCGTCCTTTTCAGATCTTTCGTGCATGATTGAAATTTGTAACCATGAATGAAAGTATGGTTTCCGTAAGCTTCATCCCGTGTTACCACCTATCTAGGATCCGTCATAAAGAATATGTCACATAAACAATAAATAAATAAAAATTCTCAGATCAATCTTCAGCCCTCAAATTCATCTGAGAAGAAATCAACGTCTTTGGGAGGACCCTTCTGAAGTTTTTCTTGTAGATCAAGTTTCTTGGGCAATACAAGTTCAACACCCTGACCTGACATGCAGAAATATCTCTCCAGTACCATCTGGAAAACAAGGACAGATTTCAATTACTTCATAATTGTTCATAATTGCACTCTTTAAGAAGCATGAACGCTGATATGAATACTCTAACACAACAATGTTCGAAGTGTCCATACGACAGGCACAGCAGGAATACGGTACCGTTAGCCACCCAAACAGGGGGCCTGTTCCTTTTTTGTTTTCTTCTATTTTCTCTCAACCTCTCCTCTCTCTAGTTCTGCAGCATAGCACAAGCGCTATGCTGCAAAAATATCCCTGCGCATAAAATCTAGAGTATCATGTTGAGTCTGTATAACATGTCCAGACAAGTACAAAGCTTTTATTTTTTTCAAGTCTTGGTGCTTCATAAATGCACTCAATGGTTCACTGTGGCATAAAAAATATGTACCTCAAATACGGATAAAGTTTTGCATGAACAATATTGGAAACCATAATGGCATCAAACATTCCATTCACTAACCATGGCAGCATATGCATCAAGTTTCCTTTGCTGAGAGGACTTACTGAGGCCCCTGAAAGAGTTATTAGTGAGTTAATTCCCCAATATAAGAGGGAATGACATATAAGAATATTTCTAATCACAATAACTTCAGCCGAATATGAACAATAACTAGCGTGAGGGTCAACCAAAGAAAGCATCTTTTATGATGGGCAATATAATCTCTTGTGTGCTTTTCTTTTTAACAACCACCAGATACCAAATTAATATACTAACATTGCACAATTAGCTTCATGCAACATTCACCCATACAATTCATGCTACTAAGGGAATAAGTTAACTCACTCAAACAAGAAAAAATTCCCCCAAGAAAAATCCAATAAATAAAAAGTAAGTATCACAACATTTACATATTAATCATTCGATCTATTGCTTCTGTTGTTGTCCCATGTTCATCCTGTAGATACACTCTCAAACCCCTGAAATTCAAAAGCTAGGTTATAATGTTGGCATATAAAATTGTTATATCAATGCAAAGAACCTCCAATTAAAAGCCATATAGAAACATCATTCAAATTTAATTACATAAGCTTCAGAATGCATACTTCTTTATTCTTCCTTTAGGCATTAAGTTAATCTTATGATAAGATGTGATATGACCGTGGGCAGTAGGGGAAAAAGAAAAAAGCAAAGTCAATTGCTAGTTTCTAAAATGCACAATGCAAGGGAATCAATTAACAGCCAACTTCTGGAAGAACAGAGCAACTTATGTGATTATCAAGGTCAGGAATTCAGTGTTGGACATGGAGGCATGACCTTCAAATTCTGGGTTCTTTAGCAACTTTGAAATCGATATGATATATCAAATTGACACTAAATATTGTTATCAACACATTATGCACATTTCAAACTATCTCTTCATTTTGGAATTTAGGGAAAAAAATAAAGGGAAAGAATGTTAAACTGTAAATGCTGCATCTGTATTTCTTACCTCTCAGCAGCTCGAATTGCAAGCCTTCCAGCGATGCTGCGAACTTTGTTAGACTGTGGTGTTTCCTTCCCATCAGAAGATTTAGGAAGTCCAACTATAAACTCATCAACTTCCTAAAATATTTAAAATCTTGGTATCACCATAACAACATATTTACACTGCTACAGATCCTCAAGCGCAAAATTTTATACAGTGAGAGAAAGAGTACAGAAGGATTTCAACCTCTTGTTCAGCAATCTTTAGAAGCTGAACCTCAAGCTTCTGTCCTCGCAGTTCCAAAACCTAAAGCAGCTATAGGGTTATGAGATGGATGGATGATTAAAGACAAAATAAATTTCATTGGTTTAAATAAATCAGCCACAGTGCAATAATACACAGATAAAATAATCATGTCACAGGCAAGTGCAATATTCATTGACAAATTATGTAATATGTACTTCTATCACACTCAACATACTAGATACATGACTGATAAACATGGAATTTCTTCCAATATACGAAATAAGCAACATCAGCTGCAACTTGTACAACATGACTCAAGTAGAAACTAAAAATACGCAAAGGTTCAGATCCAAATTAAAAATTATTGACAAAGAGGAATCACTAAGTCGAGAATTTTGCATTAGCAATTGAGTCACTAAAAGCATACATATAAACGCAAACAACGGCATTTTAGGCACGCAAGTTCTGTTTTTCTTCAGACACTTCACAAAATCATCAAATTTTAACATTTTACTTCGGACCCTTTACATAATGAACAATTGAAAACATTTTACAATCTACCATTCAACCCAAGACCACGGAAATTCTAATTACCAAAACACATGGACATGAAGGATTTGAAATTTACACCAAACCCCTCATGTTAAGAAAGGATTGAAATACGATGAAGTCATTAGGGAAGTGTTACCGTTAAAGGACGTATAGAGAAGCCTTTACTGAGAGCAACGCCTGTACGAGCCATTCCTAAGTCGAGTCCAAGACTGAAGCCTCCTCTCCATTGTGAGTCTCCCTTGCGGCGAAGGGCGTTAGGAGGAAGTTCATCTACAGTTATAGCCTTTATTCCATTGTGGGTTGAATATTGTTTTAGAGAAGGAGAGCTTGATGCATATAGAGAAGCACGCAGTTTCCAACACAGGAACGGATTCTGGAGTGGTGGAGGTCGCAGTTGCTGCGTGCATATTGGAGAAGGAGAATCGAGGACAAGCCTGAAGCCTGGAATGGAAAGCTGATAACCCATCAACCAAAATTATCGCAACACACACACACACCTGGATTTTATGTGATTAATATTTTCAATCCCAGGATATATATTATAGCACTGGTTTCATTTCTAAGCTGTGTCATTTTTGTAGGGAAAAAGAAAACATGAGAGGGGTAATGTAATTGGTTCTCATCTGCCCTAGCTAATCTAATTTATAATTAATTTTGAAATATAATTAATTGTCACTTTGGTATTTTACTACAATATTTAAATAAAATTTGATAAAATTCAGGCAAACATTCTTACACTCTTTTCTGATAAATGTCTCCCAACATTGTGGTGATAAACATGACAGGTATACAATTTTTTTATTTTTTAATTAATATAATATGAATGTGCAACTAGTTTCAATTAAGCTTAAGTAGGTCAACTAAAAATTATTTTATGATTATTTAAAACTATATATTGATAAGCGTTTTGGGGTTGGATGTTTGATGTTTCAAAAACAAATTGGAACACAAGTAGGAAGAGACATTTCAATATTGCTAGTTTACTTTAATTACGGAGTTTCTAGTTTTAGTTCAAGTTATTGTAAGATGAATTTTTTCCTCAAAAACAAAAAAATAAGTGTTAGATGAATTCGTTTGTTTCTTATTTAGATCACTTTCTCCACTCAGCTTTCAAGACAATAGAGGAAGAGTAAATCCCAAATTTGAAAAACTCAAATAGAACAGACTTTGGAATTTATGAAAACTTTTTAAAAAATTATACAGAGATAATAAGTTTAACATATTTATTCTAAAAGACCCTATCATGAAATCCTAAAGCTTATTATCTAGACTAGACACATCATAAAATATTTCCAAACAAGGATCATTTAGGGTATATAAATAATCCATAATTTTTTAAAATAATTTCAAAATTTACAATTATCCATAAAAAGTATATTAAACTCATGGTTATTAGATATAATTTTCCCTTAAATCTATCCTCTCACTTAATCGTCCTTAAACGTAAGAAATTCACAAATAGTTCCGCTTGATGCAAAAGGATTCCTCCATCCCGCGTATGACAGTTGCAACAACGTATTAAGTCTCAATTCCAACAAAGTATAAAATTTGACATAACATTTATCCAAATGACGAAAGGAAAAACTTAGAAGGAAAAAGGCTTTCAGGAGTTTTTTCTTGTTTTCGGGGGGATTTTAATACTAAGAAAAGGAATGGAGTGAACTACGCAACTGTTCCAAGTAAAACAGAATCAACTATCTTCTGCTCTGTACGCTTCTACGAAGTGGGCGTTTTCCCTTCTGAAGAACCTTGCTCATTTGCTGCACTTGAATCTTCTGCTGGTGTCAGAACTGAGCTATTCTGTGGAAGTTTTGGCACCTTCTCTTCAGTTTCAGAGCTTCCACCTACAGTTTGAGGAGCATCAACCTTCGAAGGGGTGGATAGCACCTGATCTTTTGTTTCCCCAGTAGGATTCTCATTTCCACCACATGGAGTGGTTTCCGCCACTTGTTTCTGTGAGACATTTTGAAACGGTGGTTCATAACTTGATCCAGCCGCCAGTGCGGGTGCTAAATGCTGAGCAGCTACAGATCCTGATGGTGCTGCTACTGCTGACGCTTGGGTTTGAGACAATACTGTCACTAGGAGCTGAGCCAAAAGTACCTGTGGATCATTGACACCTTGTTGGATTTGAGAGTTAATTGAATTTGACAGAGCACTGATGTCAATTGAATTAGACACCGCACTGATGTCAGTAGAGGGAGGTGCTTGCAGTCCGGGTCCTTGGTATGAAGCTTGGTGGCCATGGACGCGCTTGAGACTTGATAGGTGCTTTTTACCTCTCAAATGACTGTCATAAACAACCTGTGACTCACATTTAACATTGCACAACTCACATATGAAAGATACAGTCTCTTTAGGTTTTGGAGGTTCCACTGGCTTTCTTGACCCATCATTAGACCTCGCGTATTTACCTCCTCTACCTCCTCTTACCTTACGCTTGAAACCACGGCCCCGTGCAGCGAAACCATCCCTGAGGCTTCCCTCGGGTTCATCAGATGGAACCTCAGAAGTCTCTCCTGTTTTATTTTGCAACTCAGCTTCATCCTTGGCATTGTCATCAGTAGCATCAAAGCCCAGATTTTCTACAGGGCATTCTTCTGTCTTCAATTCCGGAAATTTCTCAGCCTGAACAGTTAAATTCAATTGAGAAGTGGGCATCGGGCTACACTGTTGTCCATTTAGAGCTTTGCGCCTCTGTAATTCCTCATGTACTTGCAAATTCTTCTTATGTCGCTTGCCATTCTTATGCTGCTCCAAAATTTCAGGAGTATTACACTCAACCTTACAAATTTCACACCATGCTTTACGTGGTGGTGGCTGCAATGGTGCGGTTGGAACCTGTGCTGGTAGAGGTATTGATATAGGCCCAGATACTGATGAAGGTTGTGCGACTGAAGTGGCTTCAGCAGCAGATGGTGCAAATTCTACATAAGAATTGGCTGCTCCAGAAGAATGAGATGGCAAGTGCCTACCACCACCATGGCCACGTCCTCTACCACGGTAAGGGGCTCGACCTCGATGATTGAAATAGGCTCGACCACCTCGTCTAAATGGTCTACTACCCCTGCCACCTCCACCTCTGTATCGAGACTGCCCAATCTGGGGATAAGCATTCAAATATGAAGTGAAGCACATATTGATATGAAGTGGAGCACATATTGAGATAGTTGTAATATTTAGGAAGAAGATCAATGCAAAGAATGAAAAAACATGATTTTAATAAATGATGTGCACACAAATGGTACCATAATCACATAATCAGTTGTATGAAGAAATATGCATATATATATATATATATAAAGAGAGAGAGCAAGATAAAGAGAATGGGAGGGAAAATGAAAAGAAAACAGTCAATATATCGAAATGTTCAATTATTCATGCAAATTGGTATGCATGAATGAAAAGCCTTTCCACAATAAACTGTCAAAAAATAATGGACTATAATTCATGCATATTAGAAATATTCCAAGTCGTATAAAACTTAAATTTATAAATCTTAAAATCAAAAACTTCTCATGTGAAACATCGCCAAGGTTGACATTCCATTGAAAAACCAATAACCATAAATATTATAGAAAAGTTAATGCCCCTAGATGCCTATCAAGGAGCACTTTAACAAGGATCTACTTGGATTTCAGAATGACCAATGGAAAGGAAAGCAACATGAGAATTTGATTAAAAACTTTGCTTTATAGCTTGACAAGTAAGACTTCTTTTATGTTTTCCTTCACTTTGCTCATTCCTCAATTCTCCTGCAGGCTAATAATGGCATCTAGGTCCAGCTCTCATCAATGTTACAGCATGGTACATCCGACTTGTCCTGTGATCTCCAAACAGATCTGCTTCAAAGAGAATATAGAAACACCACACAAAAATTGAAGCATACATGGACGCACCCTAAACTTATCAATTATTCTATTTCCATTACGTGGAAATAAGGCTGGTTTCTGATTAGCCAAATAATCAAAATATGAACTTCCCTCATTCTGGTTGAGATAATATCTATGTCTCAGACCATTTCTTTAGAGTCAAAAGATTCTAATAGATTAATGGACCCACCCACCAGGAATTTTAACCAAATAAACTCATAGCATCCATGCCCATCCATATTATATCAGCCTCAAGATACTGTTGATCAGGCAATCCTTGATAAGGTTCAATTTAGAGCCTCGTAAAATGTTCAATGCTTCCCTAGGTCTGAAACTGAGCACATAAAACCCTCTGATAAAGTAAGAAAGAAAGGAAATTAAAGAAAAATTATATCCAAAATACAGAAATAAGAAGAAAAAAAAAAGTTCCCTTACTTAACTGTAAGGCATCATTTAATTAGTTGAAAAGGCCAGTCAGTTAAGAAGAGAAGCAAGAAAAGAAGTGGCTCAACATGAACATGTTTACAAGCCACATCACATACAAACCCAGCTATCTGAATCAACAAACTGGCAACATAGATGGGTTTGGAGAGTAAATCAACAGATTTAAAGAGAAAACTTGCAAAGGATGACCATATGCCCACATCAGCTCTAAAGCAACCAGCAAATGCCCATCACAATGCATCGATGATGGGTAACCAAAAGTGAAGGCCACAATTGCTTATTAGCTTCTATAACGCAACCATTATCTTTATCTGGTCACTTTAGGGAGCTGCGGCCAAGTTTGCAGTATTCTCAACATCTTCTGATCTAACAATTTTAGATGAAAAGTTGAGGATTTAATACCTACCCAATATTATCCTTTGTCCAGAGATAGTCCCAAAAGACCTGGAGGGAGCACAGCAAGAGATTCTCTCTAAAAGCATAAAAAATCAAAGAAGTTAAAAAGTTGCAAATCTTCAATGAGTGTTTTATATGAACATATTTAAACATTCTTTTTTTGGGTAGTAAATCAAGGAAGTAGCATATTAGTCTGAAAGCAAATATGCTGAACCAATTTGAGCAGCACTACAAGTCTACAACCATATTCAATAATGGCCTAAGTTTGACTCAATCTATCTAAAGGCATCTTGTTTCAAGTCGACTGAAGTGGCTTGCCACAACTTAATTGAATGCCAAGGCTAACCGGCTATGAAGCATGGATACTTCAAAAATAGGAGCCGAGTCTGTGTCTCACACAAGTCAGAAACAAACTCATATTAGACATTATGCAATGCTTTAAATTACATATGGACACTTCAAGTTATGTCGTGTCACCGCGTTCGTGCTTGTTTCCATGCTTCCTAGCTAATTGGCATAGAATAGAACACGCTTTTCAATGCTCTCACAATAGCCTGTTATGGATCTGAAACATTTCTATACCAAGATTTTGTTGGGAATAAACATAAGATAAATCCATGTCTCTAATACAATTACTAAGAGTTGATGCACAGATGATATAAATAAGTGTTAACCAAAAATCCCAAACAGGCAATGCATTTTTGCATTGTTGGTCAAGATTATAGAGAAAAGAGAAATGAGAATGTATTTAGACAACTCAACAAGTATAATCTTGTATGGTAAGCAGAGAAATTCAGGTGTCATATGAATGTTATCATGGTTAGAGTATGAACAAGAATGTCTAGGTCATGCATGCCAGCTCTCCACTACAAAGTGTTAGATAAATAAGGAATAAAACAAGACGAAGACATACATATAATGATGCGGAAGAAAAAAAAATCATGGAGAGAGAAAGCATGAAAAATGAATATGGTTTAAAATAATAGTATAAATCCAGAATCACTCATCACTGCTACAGGGAAAAATATAGATGTGCTGATTGGCTAGCAAAATAGAGCCTAAGTTTGACTGTGATTTGGAAGAGATCTACATAACACCCCACCTACAGAGTGGTCTCTGCTGCCCGTAACTGATTTTGTTGGGGTGCCTATTCCTAGAAAGTCTAAGTTGTAGTTTTCCACTAATTTACAGCTTAGGATCCCATTGTCTTACCAAAAAAACAAAAAAAAAAAAAAGCGAAAAAAGAAGAGTGAAAATATAGTTTTATCTCATAGGACACAACATTACTAAAGCACATAATATGAAATAACAAGATGATTCAAGTATAAATTTTAAAAGGATCAAAGGAAAGCCAATAATCATAACTGTGAGGATGCAATGGCAAGGGACAATAAGGCACTTCAAATTCAGTAAATAGTTATCTCACATTCTGTGGTATCTCACATAGCATGAAATTTAAGATGTACATGTTTGGTATGACATTGAAAGTTGTCATACGAACAAGT
This sequence comes from Delonix regia, assembly GCA_037074485.1. Lineage (NCBI taxonomy): Eukaryota > Viridiplantae > Streptophyta > Magnoliopsida > Fabales > Fabaceae > Delonix > Delonix regia. The sequence goes on from CM073459.1 coordinate 15,576,927, forward strand.
GGTATTTTATAGAAGTCAATAAAGCCAAAAAAGGTCTTATGTGAGATCAAATGGATTTTGGGTGGCATGAGACACCACTAAAAATAGTGTCATCTTATGACACCTAATATCTTGGATACTAGTGTACCAAACACAGGCATCATGGATGTCACCTGACATCCAAAACATTAAGGTCAAGATGATGATGTAACAAATGGTTACTTTCCATAAGGATTTCAGTTGGCCATCCCACTAGGGATTCAAGTGAAGATTACAAGAAAAAACAACTTATGACCCATCATCTTACACAAAAAGGAAAAAAAAAAAAATGCAGAGAACATATGGTTTTAACTCATGTTAAAAAATGTTACAAATGCATAGATGTTAAGTAACAAGATGGTTCAAGTAGGAGGTTAAAAAGTACCTAAGAAAAGCCAACTATCACATTAGAGAAGATATAATTGCAAGGCTATTCATGTAGAAAGTTTCAAACACTTATTTTCAATAAGGATTCTTTTTGGCAATACCACTTGAGATTAGGGTGAAGATTGCAGGCAGAAATAACGTTCGTCTCTCTGAGTTAAATGACAGTCACCGTTATATTGTTAAATCAACATTGAGACATTTATGCTTAATAAAAGGAAATGAAACTGCCATAAAATTCCAGTTTTATGAACATCACACGGTAAATAGAGTTCGAGTCCCAAGCAATGTACCATGTGATGCAAAGCTAACTCAAATACACAACAATCAAGAACCCAGTCAGTAAAAAATGTGAAAAGTTAACAAGAATACACACAGAATTTTCCATATTTTCTGTAAGAAAAAATAAACATAATCAGCTCAAGTTCAGCTCAAGCTTGTTTCAAACTTAAAGCATTTTACTCCAAACAATTCAGGATATGAGTATATTACTGCTTGAAATTATATTTAACCAAAAGATTTTTTAAAGAAAACAAAAAGAGAGAAGAAAATTTAGGTCAAGCTTCTTGTCGCACCATATTTAATAGATGAAATTGAAGCTTACATAAGTTCACTCTCCTGATAGCGTTAATTAACAGAAACATATGAGTGTGTTATTAAGTAGTAGTAAATTTGCAAAACCTAAACAGGAGAAAGATATATAAGAAGCACGGATATTTCTAAATAGAAGACGTACCCATATCGGATACGTATCTGATATGATACTTAATGTGATACACCTACATAGGTGTTAAAAATTAATTTTTTTTATAGGATATGTTTCAAAAAGCGCTCAAATGATATTAAATTAGTGCTTTGATCATTCTTTTGTTAGTCGTGATATTGTTTTATCATTTTATCTTCCATTTTAGCATCTTTTTCTACCATATTTTATATAGTCCTCCTTTATCACCAATTTTATTTGATAAAATATATATACATACACACACAAATATACCCGTTCCTGTATCTTAAATTTTTTCAAATTGATATATCCCACATATCGTATTGTGTCGTATCCAATACTCGTACCCGTATCGGTGCTTCTTAAGATATATTGATATACACCACAAGTAATAGTATTAAAAATAGACCCCACTGATTTAACACTAAAGAATTGGAAAACAGATTGAAGGCAATTATCAATATCAATATCAATATATACTAGGAATCAATACAAAAGTACAACAGTAAAACGTTACAAAATTATATTATCAGCAACAATACCATATTTTCATCAACGCAAAAACCAGAAACTGTGCACAATGTCGTGCTTATTCACTTCCCAAATTTAACAACTAAATCACACAAGATTATGCTGGTGACTCTTGTCACAAATTTCGCAGTCTTGATCAGAAAAAGAATCGACACAGACGTGCGTTCAAGAAAAGGTTTCCTCCCCACAGACAGAAGATGGTTCCAAGCAAGGATAAAACTTCAAGAACAAATAAGGTGACGCGAACTACATTCACCAATCGTAATATGTAAATTTATTCATTCGAAAATTGCATAAATATGAAATTTTACCGGCTGATGTGGTGCAGCCGCAAACTGAGTGAGCTGTGAGAGGGCTGCTACCGCCGCGGCCGCGGCTGTCGGATTCATCGCGCCTGCGACTGCCGCACCTGAATCCTGACCCGATTGCTGTTGATTTTCCGAAACCCCAGATAGATAATGAACATTTTGCTGATTAAGCATCTGAGTCTGTTCAGGATGGATTGGGACCCCAGGAGGGTGAACCGAGGTCGGTTCTTGCTGGAATTGTTGATGGGCTTGTTGGGCATATGAATTTCCTTCATCTTGATTGGAATAGTATGCGTATTGCTGGTCGTATTGTTGATTGTAGCCATAATAGGATTGAGATGATTGATCGTAGACTTGATTTTGAGATGGGTCGTAGCCTTGTTGCTGTTGCTGTTGGTGCTGTTGTTGGTAGCTGGAATAATCCATTATTGATTGAGGGTTTCCGAAGGGTTTTCCAAATATGATAGTGTTGCTCCTTCAGGGAAGATGAGGTAAACTCGTCGCAACGCGGGGTCTCATTTGTTACTATGTAGTCGAACGCATAACTAGGGAACGAGTTGTCTCTGCTGGGAAATACGATATCGAACATGAGACTTTCAAAAGTGAGATTTTTATGTACTCGTCATTATCAAGAAAAAAAAATTTTCAGCTGAGGATATTATGGACTCTTGGAGGGAGCATTTTAGTGGGACCAAATCCTTAGATGATCAAGGGCTGAAAAAATCATTTGGCAACAAAAGAAAGAGGGACCAACTTTCATCAAGTACGTCGGGCTCTTTATCAAGCATGGCCGATCCTTTGCTGTATAGTGCATCGGGCTTTGTGACGATGTGAAATCTATTATGATCAAATGTTCCTCGTTGCATAGTCTAATAATTTGTACAACAAATAATCAAAGTTTCAAGTCATGATCTAACATGTCAGTCAATAAAAGGTTCTAAATAGTATATCATATCAAAGGAAATAAATTCAAGCAACATTCTATAAATTCATCCAAATTACAAAGGATGCAAAACTCCAATTACATTACTTCAAAATATCCAATAAAGTTACAAACATAGATAAAGACTAAAGAGCAAAATATTATCCTAAAAGATTTCCTAAAAGAAATTATTAAGAAAAATAAGATGAACTATAAGCTACAACATTTAGGGGAAAATATTACATTTTAAAGGGAGATTATCAAGGTATGGGTAATTAGGATGTAGAAGTCTTAATAATTAAATCATGAAAGGACAATTTAGATAGCATATAAGTTAATGATAATTTGGCCTCTAAAACCAAGAACTAGGGATAAATAAAAGAGGGTAATTTGATAATAATAATAATAATAATAATAATAATAATAATCCATCTCAAATATTTTAATATAGGTAAAAATTATATTAAAATATTGGGGTTAAGTGCATTTGGTAATATGCCATTGTCATAAGAAAAAAGGTAAAAGAAACCCCTATTGAATATAAATGTATCACATGGAAGAAGCATGGTTCTAGTGTCCAAACTAATATACATAGAAAAAACACACATATGTTGGAGTAATTTTTTAATTTTTTTTATGGATTAGCATTAATCCTATTATTCGAACAATTTTTTTTTTGTGGTTGTTAATTAGGCAATCAATATTAATCTAAATTAAGAATAGATTAGTTTCATATTAATTGTAGATAATTAATAATAGTTTAGATTACCCACAAGCATATTGAGTAGAAATCCCAACTTATAGCCCAAGACTTACAATAATTATCCTATCAAATTACTGGTTAAGAAGTAAAAGAGAAATTTTAAGACTTCGATAATTATTTTTACTATTATTAATTTTGAGGAGTTAAAGTAAGTAGGAAGTTATTTTTGGAAAATAAATAAAACTAATTATTTACATATTTCATCTATTACTTGATGATGACATGAGTATAGACGACAAGACGCATGGTGGCTTGAATGATGATTTGAATTTTTCTCCGGATCCAATTAGCCAAGAAGTTCAAGGAATCGCCACAAATTTATATGGCAAATATTCCTAGAGAATACAAAAGAAAGTCACTTGGATGGCTTAGGCTTGGAGAATGAAACCCAAGCCATTCATATGATTCATGTCCTATCCAAATAAAAGTCCAATTCATTTAAGTTATATCATCTAGAAATATTGTTACTAAAATAAATGTTTTGGATCTTACTGTAATTAATTTAAGCGTATATATATATATATATATATATGGTTATATAGTGGGAATTAGGGTTTCTTAGGGGGTCTGAAGCTTATAAAAAGGTTTGCGCATTAACCTTGTAAGACATCAAATTTTATTCTATCAAGGAAGCTCTTTATTTTCCTTTTTGGGTTGGCCAAAGTTCTATATGGAAAGATAGCTTGTCTAATTCTATTGCAATAAGCATTAATTTTTAGCAAGGTAATATCTTAAGGTGAATTCATTCTTGTTTCTAATTAACCTATCATTTGCGTTTTCATTTGCATCTGTCATGTGGGGGTTCATTCCATTTCATGTTCTTGCCATAGTGTGCATTCCAAGAGTTTCAAGTTTTTCATAACCTAGGGTTTCCACATCATTTGGTATTAGAGCTAGGATTGGGGTAAATTCTTATTTATCCTGTTTATTGTTTGTTGTTCTTAACCTTCTTGTTTGGTCCATAATTGAAAAAAAAAAAATCAATCTTTTTTCATTCTATTTTGGTTTGAATCTTGCCTAGATTGTTTCATCTGTTACCAATTTTTGTTCATTAGTGTATTTCTTTCTAATCTTGCTTTTATATTCATATTTTCTTGATCCTCTCTTAGAGAGTTTGTGGGAAAATGAAAAAGAAAAAAAAGAATCAATCTTTGCGTATTTTGTTTTAATTCAATATTGCCCAGATTGATCCTTTTGCTATTAATTTTTATTTATTACTATCATTTTTTGTTCATAAGTGAATTTACCTCTGATATTGTTCAATATTTTTATCTTCTTTTTAGGAAAGCGAAAATTTAAAAGAAAAAAAAAGAAAAAAAAAGTATGAAAGTGTTGAGTGTATTATATAGAAGTCAAAAATAAAAACATCTTTTAAAGATTTTTAATGAGTGAATGTTGGAGTTGGTAGACTACCACAAAAATCCAAGAATTTGGAATGCACCTTGAGGTAGCAATCTAACATAGAAATCCAAGGAATTAAGGTTACTATTTCATTTAAAAGAAAAAATCAGAAGTTTAAAAAAAAAAGAGAGGTTGCATTATTAAAGAACAAAAATTGGTCAAAGGTGCTATACAAACAATTAAACTTTGTAAGATGCCATAAGTCTATCTTCATTTTTCTTTCACATGCCTTCTACAGTTTGATTTTTTTTTTTTTTTATATTAGTCCACTTTCTGCTAGTCCTTAATCCTTTCTATTCTGTCCATTCATTTAGTTTGCGAAAACAGCCTATCTTGTGTGGAAATCTATTATGAAGTGTAATCGAGGACAACAAACTTGAGTGGTAAAAGGCTCTACTATTGGTGAGCTTAAGAGAGGTAAAAGCCAAAATTAGTGTGAAATATAGGCAAATTAAACACCCTTGAGTATAAACACGTGAGGTAGTGTGTAGCTTACCAATCTATTCTATTTCGTTTTCTTTAGTTCCTTTTTAGATTGAGAATTATAAGTAGTTTTATAGAAAATAATGAAGTTGATATAAAGTTATTTATGAAGGCTTTGCAAGATCAATTGAAAGCTATAAACTTGAGGTTTGGTAATTTAGAGTCACTGAGCAGGTCAAGACCCACCTAAAGGCCTCCGTTTGTTGAAGAAGAAGTACAATCATATCGTGATGATGCAAATTCCATGAGAAATAAATGAAGGGAGGTACGAATTGAAAGGAATGATAACAATCTCAATGATATCAAGATGAACATTCCTCCATTTAAAGGTAAGAATGATGTTGAAACTTATCTTGAATGGGAGGGGAAGATTGAGATGTTATTTGCATGCTATAATTATTGGGAAGAGAAGAAGGTTAGATTGGTTGTAGTTGAATTTTTAGATTATGCTTTAGTTTAGTAGGATGAACTTGTAAAGTCTTAAAAGGAGAAATAGGGAGGATCTGAATAAGACTTAGGCTGAGATGAAGAGAATAATGAGAAAGTGATTTGTGCCTTCTTATTACTATAGAGTAATACATCAGAAGTTAGAAAGGCTTATTCAATAATCAAGTTAGTTGAGGATTACCAAAAGGAGATGGAGATGCTAATGATAAAAATTAATATTGAGGAAGATGAAGAAGTAGCAATGTTTAGATTTCTTGTAGGTTTGAATAAAGAAATTACTGACGTGTTAGACTTGCACCCTTCTATGGAGATGGAGGATCTAGTTAGCTTAGCCATAAAAGTGGAGAGGCAACAAAAACAATAGAGTTCAACAAGATCATTTTCAAATTTTAACAATAAATGGAGCTTAAAATGGAGTAAAGATGATAACAAAAAGAAAGGACCAAGTCTAGATTAAATAGTGAAGGCCAATGAAACACACAAGGACAATGTGAATAATGTTTTAAATAAAAAAGGTTATTCTAATGTGAACAATGCCATCTTTAGATGATTGTTCAAATGTTGATGACGATACTGAATATGATGTGTAAGAAGAATCCCTAGTGACTAGTCGTGCGTTGAATTTGATTGTTAAGGAAGAAAGCTCAGAACAAAGAGAAAATATATTTCATACTATATGCTTGGTAAGTAGAAAAGTTTGTAGCATAATTATAGATGGTAGTAATTGTACTAATGTGGCTAATACATACTTGGTAGAGAAGTTAGGACTAGAGTGTGAAAAACACTCCAAACCGTATAAGCTCTAATGGTTAAATGATAGTGGAGAGTGCAAAGTGACTAAGCAGGTTGTTATGCCATTTTCCATTGGCAAAAATATTAACGAAGCTAGGTGTGATGTGGTACCTATGCAAGCTAGACATGTGTTGTTAAGCAGACCTTGACAATTTGATAAAACAACAATTTATGATGGATTTACAAATATGTACACGTTTAAGATGAATGGTCATAAGATTACACTTGCTCCTATGACACCATCTGAAATTTATCAAAATTAACATAAAACAATGTCTTCAATAAATAAAGGCAAGTATTGTGAGGATTTCAAAAGAAAGTAGAGAAAATAGGCCAAGAGTTTAAAGAATAAAGAAAAAGCCCAATAGTGAATGACTGCATAAGTAAGGAAAAAAAAGTGAGATGTGCAAAAGAGAAGTTAATGATTGAAAAGTAAGAAAAGAATGCAAAAAGTGAGGAAAAAGGAATTGAAAGGGGTGAAACAATTAGGACACAAAATTGTAATTATGTAAAGAAAGAGAATTAAAAAGTGCATACTTAGGCAAAAGAGTTTTAATCCTAATACGGTTCAAGAAAACTTTGTTCACTAACATTGACCTTGATTTGAATTTATCTAGTGTGTTTGTGAGTTTATTATAGGAGTATGATTATGTGTTTCTTGAAAAGGAATCTCACAGGTTACCACCATTTAAGAGGATTGAACAGTAGATTGACTTCATCCCTGGAACATAAATCTCTAATAGGCCAACTTAACTAAAGCAATCCGAAGGAAACAAAGGAGTTACAAAGGCAAGTAGTTGAGTTTTGCAAAAGGGTACATGAGGGAAAGCATGAGTCCTTGTGTTGTTCCTGTCCTCTTGGTACCAAAGAAAGATAGAACTTGGAGGATGTGCATGGATTGTAAAGTGATTAACAAAATCATTGTAAAGTATCATCATCATATTCCTAGATTAGATGATATGTTGGATGAATTGCATGGTGCATACGTTTTCTCTAAAATTGATTTGAAAAATGGCCATCATCAGATTAGGACGAAAGAAGGTGATGAATGGAAATTTACATTTAAGACAAAATATGGATTGTATGAGTGGTTAGTGATGCCTTTTGGGCTATCTAATGCACCTAATACATTCATGCACTTAATGAACCATGTCTTGTGAGAGTTTTTTGGAAAATTTGTTATTGTCTATTTTGATGACATTTTGATCTACAGCAAGAGCTTAGATAATCATACCCTACATATTAAGGTCGCTTTAGATGTTCTTAGGAAGCAGAAATCATATGCGAATCATAAAAAATGAGTTTTTTGTGTGGATAAAGTTATATTCTTAGATTTTGTTATAAGTTCGAAAGGAGTTGAGGTTAACTTCGAAAAGAGGAATGGCCAACACCTAAGTCTGTTAATGAGGTTAGGGGTTTCCATGGTTTGACAAGGTTCTATAGGAGATTTATTAGAGATTTTATATTATCACCACCCCACTAAATGAAATTGTTAAAAAGAGTGTTAGATTTAAATGGAAAAAGGAACAAGAAGATGCATTTAACACTTTAAAGAAAAAAATTATATTCTGCACTTGTTTTGGGTCTACCTGATTTTTCTAAAACCTTTGAGATTGAATGTGATACTTCTGAGACTGGTATAAGGACTGCTTTAATACAAGGAAACTAACCCATAACATATTTCAATGAAAAGTTGAATGGACCAACTCTGAATTACTCAACTTATGATAAAAAGTTTTACACCTTGGTGAGAGGTCTTGGTGTATAGAAATATTAATTACTGCCTAAAGAGTTTGTCATCTATAGTAATTACCAATCACTAAAATACTTGAAGGGGCAAGGAAAGTTGAGCAAGAGCCATGTAAAATAGGTGAAATATTTGGAAACATTTCCTTACATGATCAAATACAAGCAAGGGAGAGGCAATGTTGTAGCTGATGTACTTTCAAGAAGGTATGCTTTAATTTCTATGCTTAGCTCGAAGCTACTTGGATTTGAACATTTGAAAGAATTGTATTGCAATGATTCTAATTTTGGTGATATGTATCAAACTTGTGAACATGCTACATTTAACAAGTTCTATAGGCATGGGGGATTTTTATTTAAAAATAAACAACTATACATTCCTGCGTGTTCTATTAGAGAATTGCTTGTGAGGGAATTGCATGATGGAAGGCTAATGAGACATTTTGGTGTACAGAAGACTTTCGATATGTTTACTGAACATTTTTATTGGCCAAATATGAGAAAAGATGTTGAATGAGTTTGTGCTAAGTGTATCACATGTAAACAAGCTAAGTCTAAGTCTAAGCTATATAGCTTGTATACACCTTTATCTGTTCCTACTGAACCTTGGACTTATATATCAATGGATTTTGTTTTAGGACTACCTAAGACCAGACGGGGTTGAGACAACATATTTGTTGTAGTTGATAGATTTAGTAAAATAATTCATTTTATTGCTTGCTATAAAATAGATGATGCAACAAACATTGTTGATCTTTTCTTAAAGGAGGTGGTTAGACTTCATGGTATGCCAAGAACTATAGTTTCATATAAGGATGGTTAGTTCCTTAGTCATTTTTAGAAAGTCTTATAGGGAAAGTTAGGTATTAAGCTTTTATTCTTAACTACACATCACCCACTGACTGATGCCCAAGCTGAAGTGGTAAATAGGACATTAGGAACCATGTTGCATGCTATTGTGGTGAAGAATTTAAAAACTTGGAAAGATTGTTTGCCATTTATTGAGTTTGCATATAATCGAGCTGTAAATTCTTCCACAGGTTTTATACTGTTTGAAATTGTGTATGATTTTAATCTATTAACTACGTTAAATTTGATGCATTTGCCTTCAAGTGAAATTGCTAACTTAGATGGAAATATGAAGGCTGAAATGGTTTAAGTATTGCACGAGAAAGCATGTAAGCAGATTAAAAAGAGGAACCATATGTATGCTCAAAGAGCCAATAAAGGTCAAAAGCAAGTTATCATTCAACCAAGAGATTGGGTTTGGGTGCATATGCAAAAGGAGAGGTTTCCACAACAATAAAAAATCAAAACTTAGTTTAAGGGGTGATGGATTATTTCAAATGCTGAATAGGATAAATAACAATGCATACAAAATAGATTTGCTAGGTGAGCACAATGTAAGTGTCACTTTCAATGTTTCTAATATTTCTCCATTTAATTTTGGTTTAGATTCAAGGATGAATCTTTTTTAGGAAGGAAGGAATTATGTGAGCATAAATGATAAGAGGCGTGATAGTTTGAATGATGATTTGAATTTTTCTCCAGGTCCAATTATAAGACTGAGAGCTAAAAAGTTCAAAGAATCACTATAAATTTACATGGGAAAATTCTTAGAGAATGCAGAAGAAAGTCACTTGGATGGCTTAGGCTTGGAGAAGGAAGCCTAAGTAATTCATTTGATTCTTGTCCAGCCTAAATGAATACCTAATTTGTTTGAGTTATATCATCGAGAAATGTTACTACTAAAATAAGTGTTTTGGATCTCATTATAATTAATTTGGGCTTAGGATATATATGGTTATATATTGGGCTTTTATTTTAATGTCTGAAATTATTTTTGGCATCATTTGACCCAACTTATTGGGCGCCCAAGGAAACATTTTGAATTCGGGTTTTTTTGGAGATTTGAAGCTTATAAAAATGCTTGAGCCTCAGCCTTGTAAGACATCAAATTCATTCTATTAAAGAAACTCTGTAGTTTCCTTCTTGGCTTGGCTAGAGTTCTATAAGGAAAGATAACTTGTCTTCTTCTAGTGCAACAAGAATTAATTCTTAGCAATGTGATCTTTTGAGGTGAATTTATTCTTGTTTCTAATCAACCTATCATTTGTGTTTCCATTTGCATCTATTAATTAGTGGTTCAATAGGTTAGGGGTTTATTTTATTTCATGTTTTTGCCATATTATGTGCTCTAGGAGTTTCAAGTTCTTTATAATCTTAGGGTTTCGCATAAGATGAAATATATAACATTCAAACTTTTCCATTTCTGTAACACTACCAAAAAACTTTTAGGGCTTTTAACTTCTCTCTTCTCTCTTGGTTGCGTGTTCCTCATATGTGAAAGGATTGGGTGTTGCAGGTTGCATACTCTACTAGTTAATCATGGTTGTACTTGGATTTTCTTCAGATAAGTTTTTTTCTACTACTTCTCCTAAATTTTTTCTAACAATTGGTATCAAAGCCTAGGGTTCTAGATTTGATTTTTTTTTTTTTGTGTAAATATGTTCGATTTTGGCTATTCATTTTAGTTTATTATATTGGCATGTATGTGTATTGAGGAAGAACAAACACCCTAATTTTCGAATAAAATTGTTGTAATAATACAAAGGTCCTTTGAAATCAAATTAGGGGTTTTATTATTAAGAAAATTAAGAAATTTCAAGCTTTATGATGTATAATTCATACTCAATAAGATTTGAAATTGAACCCTTTTAAACCCAAGATTTTCGAATGCAATTACTCAAATAATAAAAGGGTTTATTGGAAATTAGTTTAGGGGTTTGATAAATCTTACAATTTCAAGCAAAATAATGTCTAAAACGAACCCTTCCTCATAATACAAATATTGTACACAATAAATGTTGTTTCATAACATTGCTCATCTTACTAAATAGGGATAAGCTCTGTTAAATAAGAATCAATATACTTCTTGCTCACAATTTCTTTTGAGACCAATGCAAATCTTGTTAGCTAAAATTTTCTCATTTTTTAGCTAAGCCTATTAACTGAAAGTTTCCTGAGACCGCAGTAATCATTTTTACTGCAGTTTTGTGCAACCAAACATAACCATAATATGAACAATTGTCTGTGACCAAAGTAGCCCCCGTAACAGTTTTGACCGTATGAACTAAGCGTAGTTTCAGCAATGCAACAAATATATTCAACCCATGCGTTACTCCAATTAACTGATTATGTAGTCTACTTCATTTGAAATAAATTAACCAGAGTTTCTCTTCTCAAAATAATAGTTTGTAACTCATTGACATCCAATGAATAAGGGAAATTAAAAAAAAAAAAAATTCACAACCAGTGATGGTTCAATCTCTAACTTACGCCCAAATATGAAATCTTCAGATATAACCTAACGACAACTGAAAACAGAAAGAATGATATATCCTATGACTCCACGTTTCCAGAGATAGACCAAAAACATGAGATTGATCCATTTGTTCGGCATTTCTCAAAAATGTTTTTCAATAAGGGCACAAAAATTCATGTACGAATGAGAAGTAATGTCCCATAACTCTAACAACAACAACAGTTGAGAAATTTCTAAATATCTTCAAGCAAAAGCATGCCAAGCTCTTAAATCATCTAAGAAATCAGCAGAATCATCGAAGGCTAAATGGTATAAAGGTGAGCATTGAAAATCAAGATAAAGAAAGGCTTCAACTACCTACAGCTTCTTCACAGGCTGAGGTAGCTCTTGCAGCAAGTCGGAAGAACGAGAAGTGCGTCCATGGCCGTTAGGTTTCAAAGGAAATCCCGAGTTGGACGCCTGACATCAATTTAGAGTTTGTTCATGACAAAAACTCCATTTTGGTCTCCCATAACATATTCTCCATTTTGATCTCTCACTAAATCAAAAATTCAAATTGGTCCTCTACTTAAAGCAAAGTTAACTAAGTTAGTCCCTCCATTAAGTGGCCATCCAAAAAAAAAAAAAGCTGACATAGAGGGTTATTTACTGAGATGGACAGATGGAAAAAATTCATCCAATGGACACCACATAAGCATCTTGGTCAGCGTTCCAACCTGGTTTATTTTGGGTCTAATAAGAATTACATGCACGAGGGTTATTTCATTGTCTCTTTCCTACAGCAACGTCTCTTCCCTGCAGCCACCGTCTGTCGAAGGAGAACCCAAGGTTGTTGTCTCTCTTCACCCAAACTTCACTGCAGCGACATCAAAATCCATTAATCTCACTGTACACATCGCATGCTCGAATAGACGATCGAGAAGTATCTTCCAAGCGCTCCCAGGTAGGCTCTTTTGACCGAAATGCGGGGATGGGTAATGGAATTGCATTTTCTGTCTGCAAGAGAGGCAATATGCTTGGATATTGGAATTATTTAGAGACCACAGTTCCTTATACTGTTAGGTTGGTCTAATAGGAATATTTAGAGACCCCCGTTCCTGATAACCCATTTGATCTATATGCTTGGATATATATTCTTTAATTTCTTACGAGCTAGATTACTATTAAAACCACAGAAAAGTTTCACATTCTGAATGAAAAAATATATGGATTAATCAAGACTAATGCCTTCAGAGTGGCGAAAAGTTGCTTTAGGCAGTAGTAGTGATAAATTCCAACTGTAGAAGCTGTTTTATTATTATTATTATTATTATTATTGTTATTATGATTCCAACTATAGAAGCTTCGTTATGGGCATAACTTTGAGAGCTATCTAATGATACCATTGGTTACTTTAAATGGAGAGATTTGGAGTAGGAGAACAAAAGTGAATTTCCAAGAAGAAGATATCCAGTATAAGATTATCAAATGCATTCAAATACAAGATATCCAAAACAAATTATCAACATATGTAATATCCTAAGAATTCACCTAGTGGAAATAAGATGGATTAAACTATGAGATTCAGGAGAATATTTACTTTGAGAAATTTAAGAAGAATGTTACAAGAGAAAGTGTCAAGTTATGAGACGAATAATTAAAATAAATATTTAAATTAAATTATGAAATGACAATCTAATTATCGTCATGATACCACTAAACTAAGAAGTTTAAGATAATTAGGATGATTTGATAATCTAAGATAAGATAAGGCTTTGTTTAAAAGGAAGACCAAGTTTAATAAAAATTTTATGGAAGATTTCTTAAAAGTTTACAATTAAATATCTTAAGACATAGTATATAGAAACTCCTTAAAACTTAGCATATAAGGTATATAATGTATGGAACGAAGCTTTAACGTCATATTAACAATATATACAAGATTTATCTTAACATATGAGGACAAAAGTCACCGAAAGAAATAATTTGGTTGGGAAATTAGATAAACTAAAGTTATTAATAAAACTTAGTGGAAGGCGTGGGATTTTAGCAAAGCATCGTCGGTGGCAATATCAAGCAACATTACAAAAGGTACAATAATATGAATTGCAGACAGCACAGAGGATAGGAATGTACAACTGACGCTCTGTAAGTTTCTTTTAAGAATTTTCCTTTGAATTATATTAGGTATAAACGGAATTTTAGGTACAGTAAAATAACGTAGATGACAGACTTCAAACTGGAAGTTAGAAGGTAATGTTAGGATAAAAATTTTACAGATACATAGTCTGTTAGGATAGAAGCTATGAAAACGAAATCATGAGATGATAGGAGGAACTAAATAACTATGGCTCATTAGCAAGTAAGGATTAATCTTAGGGGGTCGTGGGGGGCGATTGCGTCTTTTGAATTTTTAAATTTTCAATTTTTATGTCTAATTATATTTTATATTCTTAATTAATTTATTTAATTTATAAAAGTTCGCCTCTCATAGATTATAAAAATTTGTTTTCTTTAATTTAAATATTTAGTCTAAAAAACTTTTGTCCCCCTTAATTACAAATTCTAAATCCATACCTATTATTAAGTACGCCTAATAAAAACATAGACGGAATAACGAATTATGAGGGAGTGATTCTAGAAGAAAAAATGCCTACTAGAATTTGCTTGAATGATTATTGTTGGGAAACTTAAATATTTGTCAATCTCATGATCTGTACATAAATACAAGGATAACAAACCAATAGTATGAATTTCCATCACTTGAACATACCTCAACTACACCAAAAATAACAAATGTGGTCTACGACCTATATGTGGGGCCTAATCTTTAAACTTCTTTTAGTTCATGCTTTAATTTAAAGGATTGTCTGACATTTCTTTAAACCTTGTCTACTCTATGTATATTTGCTCTTGTGTGTCTATAACACACCTTAATGAGTAAAATCAAATCTACCATTTGAAGCTTAGTGACGAAATTATTAATCTCAAAACGAGGTTTCAAAGTCAATAAGTATAAAAATATATCTAGATGTTGAGTCTCTTAATAGTGTCAACACATATTGTGAAGTGTGAATTTGAATAAAGAAAAACATTCTACTTGTTGGTTCCTTATATGGAGTCTTGTGTACCTTAAATTAAAGGTACTTTACTACATGCTTTGCATCCTCAAACGATCCAAGCCTCTATAGCTTTGGTATTTTTCCCAAAACACCTATAATAAAATTTGTGTATAGTCTAGTGAAATTTGGGCATACATCTTCCAACCACTAAGAACATACTGAATATTCTTTAAAAAGTAGTCAAAGTTGAAATCCAAAAACCAATTTGTGCTAGTTTTATTGAAGATGCATGATCAGACATTTCACGAAGAAAATTATGAACAACAAAGAAAGTGAATGATATGATATAATTACATACGTAAAAGATACTCAATATATAGCGAATATCGTTGGTCATAGTGGTGGTGCCATGATGATCCTTTAGCGATAGAGTTATCACTTTTAACTTTGACTTACATATTTTCTGTTAATTAAAAATATAATACAGAAATTACTAAGTGTTGTTTACTAGCAAGAGATTTGAATAAATCTTAAACTCATCAATATCATTAATTAAAAAAAAAAACAATACAACGGATTTTCAGGAAAGTACAAGCTTGAAAGTCGACCCCCAGTAGCAATGGTGATCCAATAAAATTTAACAATGGAAATTAATAACTGTAGAAAATTTAACAATTTATATTTAAAATTAAATTACTAAAATTGATTATTTTTATTTATTGAAATTGGTAAAAGTAAACTTGTAATCTGAAAGTCAAATTTCATTAGTAAATAAATCAAATAGCTTGAATTCATTATTGCAAAATCTACGGTAATACTTATTACCATGGGCGATCCACTCTGTTATCGGGTTGCACCTATATATATGGGGCATGAAATGTTTGTTTAAGATGAATGTGTCTGAGAATATTGATAGTACTGAGGTGAGGGATATTGAGCATGTTAGTGTCTCAATCAGTAGACCAAGAGCCAAAAGGTTTAAACTGGCACAAAGGATAAACCTTAAGAAAATTAACAAAGATACTGACCTACTCATGTCTACAACGTAACCACAAAAGGTTAATGAATCATATTAGTTTATTTTGCTTTTGTGTGTGTGAAAGAGAGATGCTGAATACAATTTAATTATTTTGTATGAATGTCCGAAATATACTGACTTTCTTCTTCCACTCACACAAATAAATATAGATACAGTTCCAATCTCCAACAAGATATTAATGTCCCTAAGAGCAATCATAAGATTCATAAAGAGATACCTTATCATCACGTAATGACCCACTATCCATGGGCTCGGGGAATTTTCACCATTAGTTCAGTCTCGCAAGTGGGATCTTCTCCTAATTAGAAAATGCTTCACCACCTCCATCAACATACATCTTTGTAACAACAGTTGCGATCGTTAAGATAATCGTAATGCATACCATATCATGGCACCTATAACTATTTTCTTTCCCATGCTTTTCAAGTGTCAAGCTTTCTACTGTAAAACTTCCTAAAATGTTATAAAGATGGCAGTCATGACATAGAACCTCGATGATACGCACCTATGGCTGACGTGTTGTAGAGGTGTGGATAACAAAAAAGGGGTAACAAATAATGATAAAAATGTACAATATATAGAGCCACCAGTACTTTCTATTACTAGAACCAATTAACACGTGTTTATTTTATGCATCATAAACTTATAATATTAATTCTTTTTAAATGCCTGGTTGGGTCTATTTCATTTTGGTGAGCATAGGGTAACTCGGTGTTTTTTTTTTTTGGTCTTTCATGCCTCGTTCAACATGATCTACCTTATATAATTTGACCCTACAAGTTATACAAATTAATGCTTCTCTTTTATTGCCTCAAAAGTTATTTTCACTAACACATATATGGGAACGATGTTGATTGATTCTTTTTCATTTTCTTTGATATTTTGAGAAAAATTGGCGATGTAAAAGTTGTAAAAGAAGATATGGTCAAAATCTACGCAGAATGTTGTATGCTTTCTTAATGTATGCTTGTGTCAAAATGATTCTTTGATTGGAAAATTTCAATTTATGCATAACGTATTTGTTCTCTAATTCCCAAGATATTCATTGATCCTTTTCATAAGGCTTTGATAATAGTTGTCATGTGATTGTTAGCCATATATATATACTACTTTGTGTCAATAATCAGAAACACATTCATCTTTCCAAGATAGCTTTGACACAAATATTCTTCAATTGTCAAAAAAATATGAATATCTAATGATGATGTCCAACTACATAGTAAAAAATATATTCCATGAGTGGAAGAAGAAAGAAGAAGGTGGCGTGAAAGCTACAAAAATAGAACAAAAATGAGACAGAGGGTGACGTGAGAGGAAGAAGAAACAACTGAGAAGCTGTGAGTGGGAGTGAAGAAGAAGTTGGGAGGCTGAAAGTGAAGCTGTCGAGAATGAAGGAAAGAAGGGTGTTGAGAATGACAAAAAGAAGGCTGAAAGTGAAGCTGTCGAGAATGAAGGAAAGAAGGGTGTTGAGAATGACAAAAAGAAGGCTGAGTGAAACTGAGAATGAAGAGTGTCAACTTGGCATTCCTTTACTCATGCATCACTTAAAAGAAATAAAACAAGAGCAAAGGTGAGGTTTACTTGACATCCCACATGGCATTTGTCTTGCACTTAGGCAATCCACTTGAGCCAAGTTTCGCCATGTCACATGAAATTTCACGGTGTTATGATTTTGAGTAACGATAGGGCCTGCATTTAAAAAAAATATATGAAAGAACAAGGAGTGATTTGAAAAGAAAATAAAGTGCAGAGACCAATTTATAAACTTAAATAACGTATAGGGACTAATTAATTTTCCCAAAATTTTTTATTAAGTCTTAAGGTTTAAATTATTTTTAATTTAGTCCTTATCATCATTATATTTCCACAATATTTTGTGAATTAATTTTACTTTATTATTTATATTATATCTTTTATTAACATAAATTATGTATATTCAAAGTACTTATTAATATATTATATGGTTAATTACATCATCAAAATTTAACTAAATATTAAAAAAAACTTTAATAATAAGGATTAAATTAAAATATTTGTAAACCGTAATGATTGAGTCACAAATTAAATAAATTTATAGAGACTGAAAATATAATTTTTTTAAAATTTGTTTAATAACTTAACATTAGCTTCTCGAATTTGAATTCTCTGCTTCTAAAAACACAAATTTATTGTATTTAAAAATATTTGTATTATTAAATTTTTATTTAATAATTTAAATTTCAATAAATATTAAATAATTTTTTATATTTTCTTAAATTTGAACTATTAAATTTTTATTTAATAATTTATATTTTATCAAATTCATCTTAATTTGAATTTTTAACTTTACCATTTCTATTTTCATAGCAATCATTGTTACCCTACTAACACACCATCGTTAGTGTTGATGCATTGGCATGTGATTATTACCATCCCTAGCCCTTATTATGAATGCCATTTCTAGCACTATAGCCATGTTGTCTTGGAATGGAAATCTGAGAAAATTTAAATAAATATATGCTCGACAACAATTCAAAAAATTTATTCATCATAGTTTACTAATCATAGAAAAATTTTTGAAAATAAGAAAAATCTTAGACAGTTTCAAAACTCACAAAGGCAACTGAATTTGAACTCAATTAACCCTACAAACAGGTACCGGCTAGGCATCATGTTTAGAACAAATTTTTGGTATCCATATATAAAATTCAAAATTCACCCAAGCTAAATGTTATGTCTTCGAAAAGTCTAGATTCATTTTGACTTATGCTTGGACTTCTAACAATCAATCAGTATGTTCTAATTACTTAATTGATTTTTTACCGAACTAGCTGTATGGAATTACTGGACTGCTGTCTTGCTAGTCCAAAAAGTTAGACTTTCATGCTTTTTATCAAAATTTGACCCAAAACTTTAGAATTAATTTTTAAAAAGTTTTGAAATGAGATTAGAAGATAAACAGAATGCTTATTTTAAAATTTTATGAAATTTTAGGTTAATACATTGATAAATCATATATGTTACTTGATTTTATGAATTTTAAGGATGATTTTATTTAAAGGTTATAAGTTAAGACATAGTAAAATTTTTACACAAATGCATCCTATCTTTTGGTTAATTTATTTATTTAACTGACCAAAGTAGATAATTAATTTCTAATCACTATCATAATTAAAGAGTAATAATTTTTATGTTCTTTATAATAAAAGTGTAATTTAATTATTAAATATTATAAAATACAAAACAGTATATTGTTCATAATTTGCAGATTTATTATCATAACAAAATTCATATGATAGCACACAAAATTTTATAATAAAATATATATAATATTTAATAATTAATTACATCATAATTAAAAAAATATGATGTTAATGAGAAAGTTTTAAAAATTGACATTATCGGATGTCCCCGAAGGGACATTATTTAAAATTATATCTACGTGCATATTCATTATAAGCTATCAATTGAAAATTAAAATAAGTACATCCACAGGTGATTTGGATGTCGCGTGAGGAGAAACAAAAATATAGAATGTTTACGATGATTCAATGTATAAAGTTTAGGGAAAATTGAATCTTGGGTCTTTTTATACTCAATTTTAATAGGGTCCTTATACTTTTAAAATTTATAATTAAATCCTCATAGTTTAAATAATTTTTAATTTAGTCACTCTTGTTATATTTTTATTAATATTTTGCCGTATATGAGTAAGATTTATACTTTTTTGGTTAGCATAAATCATAAATATTTTAAAGATTATATAATTAATCACATTAACAAAATTTAATGTAATAGAATTTTACTTTTCAGATTGAATTAAAATACTTGTACACTATATAAGGATTTAACTACAAATTATTAAACGGCAGGAATTAAAATAAAAAATAGACTAAAACTACAAGGACCAACAATATACTTTTCTCTAAAGTTCACTATTCAAATGATATTCAACATTGCCCCTATCAGCTGCTCGTTGCCAACACAACATATATTACATTATGGACTAAGCCTATATAATTCTTTACATTTTTGTTTTCAGGTTTTTCAATTGATAAATAATAAGTGTATGATTCACTAATAATAACATAAAAATATACAATTTAGTTTGAAATTAATACGGTTACTCATAATAAACATACACATATTGTGATATAAATGGATAAGTATATATTTGTCATATTTTAATAGGAGAACAATATAAAAAAAAATATAAAACACTACATATAATTTTTTTTTCTTCTATTGGCCATTGTCTTACCATTATTGTATGTCATTTGTCACTTATTTTCTTAAGGAAATTAAAAAAAAATTACTAATGGAAAATTTTTAATGAAATCAGCAACTAAATATTTTGCCATGGTATTATTTTTTAAACGAAAATTAATTAAAAATTTAATTTTCTAATAGACAAATTATATGTAGGCTAATTGGAAAGGGTTGCTTTTCATCTTACGGTGCTTAATTATTCATGGAACTTAGAAAGATAGTGGATGTGGGAGATTATCAATGATTTGTCATACATGTATGATGATAAAAGATTCTGATATTTGGGATTGTCATGGGACTGCCCCATTTGAAAATCATATTTGGAGATTTTTTTTCTTGAGGACAGAGAAAAGGGAAAAATTTCCCCCAAGGTAATTTGGGGATCGGAAAAAATCTAGCCAAATGGCTAATTCCTACTCATGAAAACTTTTATGTTATATCTTGTTTATATATATATATTAATTGATTGGTTACTAATTTTTGGGTGCTATTTGCCAAAAACATTGAAGTTGTCTCATATAGTGGAATTGTTGACCTGGTCGAGGGAGCTAAGGAGTGATTATTGATCTCTTTTAGGTGAGACTCGCTTTGCTTCACGAGGACAAGTTTAGTTCCTTTAGTTATCTTTTTTTTTTTTTTGGAATATATATATTCGTGGCCAATATTCTTTTGTTTATTTTAGATGTGTATCATGATGACCACATACATTGTATTCCTATGCCCATTTTAGTGTATTTTGTCTCTTTTTACTATTGCTAAGAGCAAAGCTCTCCATTTATTTTGTTTAAATGGGTTGGCAAGTTCCTTGTAAAAATATTAAGAGATCTTATTTACAGGGGATCTAAATTTCTAAAAAAACTTAAGTATTCTGTATAGGCTAATTATCTAAATTACATGAGAATTAGTAGCGTATTAAATGATGTGGTGTTTTAAAAACTTGAGTGTAGTTTACTTGTTATCTAGTGTAGGCTTACAAGATTAAAGTTTTCTTTCGTTTCGTGTGTCAGTCACACCTTTGGTTTTAGGGGTGTGACAATTCCATTGAAACAACCACAAATGTTTGTACACATGCAATTTCAAGTGATTACATGGTTCATTTGCAAAACCATGAATTTGATATGACAAATATCTGATACTTGTTGTCCCATGAGGAAGTGATATCAAATCCTAACTCATCCAAATGGTTGGAAACCATAAGTTGGATTGTCTTCCATGAATCACTCATGTATGAGAACTCACATAGTTGTTTATTCAATATAAATTTGTTGCCTATTAGTGCGTCTTCAAGACCAAGCATGGGGTCATGGTTAAAATTAAAAAATATAGGGTTAGACTCATTAATAAGTGCTATAATATAAGCATTAATTATACAAAGACCTTCATAGGTATCCATTAATAATGCTTTTAGATTTGTTATGAGTCTTGTTGCTCATTTTGATTTAGAACTTCACCATATGAATGTCAAGATTGTTATTTTGAACGGAAGCTTATATGGTTTAGCTGAATGACCCTATGGTATCTAGGACATGGCAGTTGGAGTGTAAGTTGAATCAACAAATTTATGGGTTGAAACACACTTTAAGGTTATACGGTATTTGATGTATGATGAGGTTGTAACATACCTTGAAGTTGAAGCATTATCCATATAATTTTCATGTCTATCTCAGTCTTCTACGATGACCCTGTGTTGGCTCATTCTGAGTCTTACCAAATGAGCTCTGCGAAAAACACCTTCAGTGATTCTAGTTTGCAGTTCCACACGTCATGATTGTAAGCATTGTCATGTGTGGAGATTGATAACAAGAAAAAGGGGCATATTTCACTAATATCACAAGCATGTAACTTGGTATGAAAGAGCATAGGTCCCACGTGCAAGACACCATATTCTCATTAAAAGAGAACTATCCAAGCTGAAAACACATCAAACTTGATATGGACAACGCTGAAGCCAGAGAGGACGGGGGATGGGGGTGAGCAGTGAAGAATGTCAGAAAATTTACTATATAAATTTTCTGAATTCAAGAATTCAAATTTATTGTATTTAAAAATATTTAAATAATTAAATTTTCATCCAATAGTTTAAATTTTAATAAATATTAAATAGTCTCTAATAACATTTTGAAATCTGAACTGTTAAATTTTTATCTAAATAATCCAAATGCTATCAAATTCACCGGTGTTTAAATTTTCAACTTCACCGAATCCATTTCCAAAAACTTACTGCTGTTTTTCAACACATATTGGAAACTAGAAAATTGCGCCATTCACAAGAAGCAACTTAATCATCCTATTAAACATGCTGTAAGACATCATCTTACGATCCCAAGATAAGCTAATAATCAACAAGCAATGAGATATATAAATTTATACTGGTTTTGAAAAAAAATATTGCCTCGAATAGTCACTTCCTCCTTGTTCCACCTTCCATTTCCAGATTCAAACTCTTAAAGTCCTTCAAGCTGATGAATGATAGCTTGATTATTCCTGTCCTTTTCAGCTCTTTCGTGCATGATTGAAATTTGTAAGCATGAATGAAAGTATGGTTTCCATAAGCTTCATCCCGTTTTACCACCTATACAGGACCCGCCTTAAAGAACATGTCACATAAACAAAAAATAAATAAAAATTCTCAGATCAATCTTCAGCCCTCAAATTCATCTGAGAAGAAATCAATGTCTCTGGGAGGACCCCTCTGAAGTTTTTCATGTAGATCAAGTTTCTTGGGCAATACAAGTTCAACATCCTGACCTGCCATGCAGAAATATCTCTCCAGTATCATCTGGAAAACAAAGACAGATTTCAGTTACTTCAGAATTGCACTCTTTAAGAAGTATGAACGCTGATATGAATACCCTGACACAACAATATTTGAAGTGTCCAAATATAATTTACAGTATCACGTGTCTGTATAAAATGTCTGGTCATGTACACCGCTTATATTTTTGTAAGTATCCATGCTTCATAAATGCACTCAATGGTTTACTGTGGCATAAAAAATAGATATCTCAAATACGGATAAAGTTTTGCATGAACAATATTGGAAAACATTCCATTCACTAACCATGGCAGCATAAGCATCAAGTTTCCTTTGCTGAGAGGACTTACCGAGGCCCCTGAAAGAGTCACTAGTAAGTTAATTCCCCAATAACAGAGTGAATGCCTTCAGCTGAATATGAACGATAACTAGTGTAAGGGTCAACCAAAGCATCTTTTATGATGGCAAATATGATCTTTTGTGCGCTTCTTTTTAACAACCACCAGATACCAAATTACTGTACTAACATTGCCACAAATAGCTAATTGCAACATTCACCTCTACAATTCATGCTACTAAGCGAACAAGTGAACTCACTCAAACAAGAAAAAAATCCCCAAAAAAACAATCCAATTAACCAAATGTAAGATTCACAACATTTACATGTTAATCATTTGATCTATTGCTTCTGTTGTCGTCCCATGTTCATCCTGTAGATACACTCCCAAACCCCTGAAATTCAAAAGCTGAGTTATAATGTTGGCATTTAAAATGGTTATATCATTTCAAAGAACCCCCAATCAAAAGCTTAATAGAAATATGATTCAAATAATTACATAAGCTTCAGAATGCATACTCTTTATTCCTCCTTTAGGCATTTAGTCAATATTGTGACAGGATGTGATATAATCAAGGGCATTAGGAATAGTTGATAGTAAGTTTCTAAAATGCACAAGGCAAGGAAATCAATTAACAGCCGACTTGTGGAAGAACAGAGAAACTTACGTGAGTATCAAGGTCAGGAATTCAGTGTTTGGTAGTTTAGCAACTTTGAAATTGATATGATATATGAAATTGACACTAGATATTGTTATCAAATGAACATTTCAACCTATCTCTTCCTTTTAGAATTTAGAAAAGGAAAAAAGAAAGAATGTTAAACTGTAAATGCTGCATCTGTATTTCTTACCTCTCAGCAGCTCAAACTGCAAGCCTTCCTACAATCCTGCGAACTTTGTTAGACTGTGGTGTTTCTTTTCTATCAGAAGATTTAGGAAGTCCAACTATAAACTCATCAGCTTCCTAAAATATTTAAAACCTTGATATCACCATAACAACATATTTACACTGCTACAGATCCTCAAGCACAAAATTTTATGCAGTGAGAGAAAGTGAAAAGAAGGATTTCAACCTCTTGTTCAGCAATCGTAAGCAGCTGGACCTCAAGCTTCTGTCCTCGCTGTTCCAAAACCTAAAGTAGCAATAGGATAATGAGAATGGATGGATGATTAAAGACGTAATAAATTTCAATGGTTGTGATAAATCAGCCACAGTGCAATAATACACCGATAAAATAACCATGAAACAGGAAAGTGCAATGTTCATTGACCAATTATGCAATATGTACTTCTATCACGCTCAATATACAAGATACATGACTGATAAACATGGAATTTCTTCCAGTATGCTAAATAACGAACATCAGCAATGTCAAATTTTGTCCAAACATCACCTGCAACATGTACATCATGACTCAAGTCAAAATTAAAAATATGCAAAGGTTCTGATCCAAATTAAAAATTATTCACAAGGAGGAATTACTATGTCGAGAATTTCGCATTAGCAATTGAGTCACTGAAAGTATAAACACAAACAAGGGCATTTTAGGCACACAAGTTCTGCTTTTCTTCAGAAACTTCACAAAAACCTCTGATTTCAACATTTTACTTTAGACCCATTACATAATGAACACTACAAAACATTTTACAATCAACCACTCAACCCAGGGTAAACATTTGACAATCAACCACTCAACCCAGGGTCATGGAAATTTTAATTTCCAAAACACATAGACATGAAAAATTTGAAATTTACACCAAACGCCATGTTATTACTTTATATGCCCGATTTATCTTAATTTTCACAGCAAATGAAGAAAGGATTAAAATACGATGAAGTCATTAGTGGAGTGTTACCGTTAAAGGACGTATAGAGAAGCCTTTACTAAGGTCAACGCCAGTGCGAGCCATCCCCAAGTCGAGTCCAAGGCTGAAGCCTCCTCTCCAATCTGGGTCTCTCTTGCGGCGAAGGGCGTTAGGAGGAAGTTCATCTAAAGTTATAGCCTTTATTCCATTACGGGTTGAATATTGTTTCAGAGAAGAAGGAGAGCTTGTTGCATATAGAGGAGCACGCTGTTTCCGACACAGGAATGTATTCTGTAGTGGCGGAGGTCGCAGTTGCTGCGTGCTCATCGGAGAAGGAGAAGGAAAATCGAGAGCAAGCCTGGGAGGGACAAGTAATAACCAGTAACACAAATATCTCTAGAAATTTTTCTTAGCGTACATGTATTATTTACGATTATTCAACTAAAATATAATAAGTATATAACTACTTAATAATATTATTAAAAATATTTTATTTTCGTTGAAAATAACAATAACCTTCAATTAAACTATACATTTACGATATTATTATTGAAAAATTATACATTTAAATTTTAATTAAAGAATTTGACATTAAATATATAATAAATACATTTAAATTTAATACTTCTTTAAGCCCCTTTTCCTTTAAGTATGTGCATTTGCATGAGCCTACCACTAATTGGAAACAATAATTAAATTGTATAGCTAATTTCTTTGTGTGCATTTAATAATTTTTAAGATAAATGATTTTTTTGTTATTACAATAAGAGTACTCTTGAATTTTATGTGGCTAATATTTTAAGCAATTTTATGACTAGGCTTACTCATGTAACTTAATTCTGCTTACATGTTTTATATATATGCATTTTAAATCCTAGGATATAGAGTATAGCACTAGTTTCATTTCTAAGTTGTTTCTTTTTTGTAGTGGAAAAATAAAACATGAGGGATACTGTAATTGGTTCTCATCTGCCTTGCCTAATCTAATTTATAATTATTATCGAAATATAACTAATTTTCACTTTGGTTATTTACTACAATATTTATATAAAATTTGATAAAACTTAGGCAAACACTGTTATACTCTTTTCTTGTCATGATAAACATGATTGCTACACATTTTTTTATTTTTTCAATTAATAAAATTTGAACGTGTAACTAGTTTCAATTCAGCTTAAGTAGGTTAACTAAAAATTATTTCATGTCCAATTAAAATTATAGAGTAAAATACATTTTAGTCCCTCATTTATAACAAAATTATTAGTTTGGTCATTCACTTATTGTAATGCCCAATATAATCCCTCACTATTTAAAAAATGTCACATTTGGTCTTTTATTTTTTTAAAAAATATTAAATTTAGTTTTTTGAATTTAAGATTTAAAGTTTAGTTGAGGGACTAAATTTAATTTTTTAAAGTAAATTTTTTTTTTTTGAAAAATTAAGGGATTAAGTATGACATTTTTTAATAAGTAAGAGATTATTTTAGACATTACAATAAATGAAGACTAAAATGATAATTTTATAAAAAGTGAGGGACCAAAAAATATTTTCCTCTAAAATTGTATATTGACAAGCGTTTTTGGATCTTATATAGATCATTTTCTCCACTCATAACTTTCAACACATTAGAGGAAGAGTAAGTCGCAAATATGAAAAATACCTTAATCGTATCCGTGAAAAAATATATAAATATATTAAAAACTCAAATAGATGAGGCTTTAAAATTCATGAAATTTTTTTGAAAAATTATGCTCAAAGTTAATAATTTTAACATATTTATTCTGAGAGACCCCAGATCCTTAAACTTGATATCTAGATACATAATAAAAGATTTCCAGACGAAGACC
This sequence comes from Delonix regia, assembly GCA_037074485.1. Lineage (NCBI taxonomy): Eukaryota > Viridiplantae > Streptophyta > Magnoliopsida > Fabales > Fabaceae > Delonix > Delonix regia. The sequence goes on from CM073459.1 coordinate 15,603,846, forward strand.
ATTTAGGGTAAATAAAATTTAATCCATAATTTTTCAAAGTAATTTCAAATTTTAAAATTATTCATAAAAAATATATTAAACTTATGGTCATTAGACATAATTTTCCCATAAATCTATCCTACCCACACCCTCTCATTGAATCGTCCTTAAATGAAAGAAATTCACAAATAGTTCGAACATCATTGAAGCAAAAGTGCTTCCACCGTGTCAAAAGTGCACCACGGCTTAGATGGAAAGGCGCATAGCTCTTTCACTGGATGCGTACGTGGGTTCGACACTGGCAGCGGTAAAACTTAACTTGCAGAACTCAGAATAAACTCAGTGATTTAATTGAGTTTGAGCGAATCAATTGTGAGATCAAATGAGTAGGCGAGTTAACTCAATTTTAGTGGTTAAAAACATTAATTCGGTAAACTTGCTAAGTTTGACAATAATCTTCCCCCTGCAGTTTAGGGAGCATCAACCGTCAGTGGGGTGGATAGCACCTGATCTTTTGTTGTGAGACATTTTGAAAATGTGATTTATAACTTGATCCAGTTGCCAGAGTGGGTGGTAAATGCTGAGTAGCAACAAATCTTGTTGGTGGTGCTACCATTGACACTTGGGTTTGGGACAATATTGTCACTAGGAGCTGAGCCAAAAGGACCTGTGGATCATTAACACCTTGTTGGATTTGAGAGTTAATTGAATTCAACAGAGCTTTAGTCAGTTGGGGGAAATGCTTGTACTTCGGGTCCTTGGTATGAAGCTTGGTGGCCATGGACATGCTTGAGACTCGATAGGTGTTTTTTACCTGTCAAGTGACTGTCTTAAACAACCTGTGACTCACATTTAACATTGCCCAACTAACATATTGAGTCTCAAGGTTTTGGAGCTTCCACGAGGTTTCTTGACCTATCATTAATCCTCATGAATTTTCCTCCTCTGCCTCCTCTCACTTTGTGCATGAAACCGCGATCCCTTGGAGAAAACCATCACTAAGGTTTCCTTAAGGTTCATTTGATGGAACCTCAGAAGCCTCTCCTATATTTTTTTGCAGCTCAACTTCGTTCTTGGGATTGTCATCTGTAGCTTTGAAGCCCATATTTTCTATAGGGCACCCTTTTTTTTAATTCTAAAAATTTCTCAGCCTGAACTGTTAAATATAATTGAGAAGTGGTCATCTATTCACTTTCACTATCTTAATTGTTTAAACATCTATGTATTTGTATTTCTACTAGTCCCATTAGTCTAAAAACTCCCAATCCCATTAGAATTGCCAGAGGTAAGATAATTACCTTAGGGAATTTGATGATGGCAAGTGTATGGATCAATTTGTAGTAAAAAGATTAAAAATCTAGTGTCATTCCCATGAAAAATACTTATCTTTATTGTTCTTTGCTTTGAAAATTTTTTATGATATACACTAGTGGTCCAAACAAGTCTAGTCACTAGGAATTGATGCAAGTATGATAAAAGATAAACTAAATATCTAAACTACACTAAGATTCTTCAGGGCCCTAACTAGAAAGATAAAGACATACGATATTACCCTAGATTAAGCTAATCAGGAGTTAAAGTGAGGATAAATTGAATTATTAAGTTCATTATTAATTTTGTACTAACATAGTTTAATTTCAATTCTAGATAATTTAACTCACTAAAAAGATGAGCCTAAATATCATGGTTATTCTAATTCTAGTTCCAATTTCACTTAAAAATTAACTACAAAAATTTAAGTGAAATTTTTCTTAGAATGCATTATAATTAAAAGTTAAATTATCAAACACAACCTACTCAAATATTGAATACAATTGTCTTGGTAGAATTTCAGTACCTTAACCATTAGTTTGTCTTAAGGGTTGAATCCAAAATTTAAGTAAAACTAATCCTAAAATGCTTTAAGCTCTTGAAAGTCGTTGATAATACAAGTATAAATTTACCTTAGGATTGAATCCAAACATTTAAGGCAAATTGCAATCAATTCTCAATGAAGCATTTCATCAAACATCATGTGAGTATTCAATTCCATAACTAGAGGATATAACAAAACGAACCATTCAGTCCATTTGAAATCATATCAATTAGCTAAATTATATGAAAGTCATAATTAAGAAGCAACACATATTCATTAATCAACACAAATACAAGATAATTGAAATAGTGTCAAATAGCATATGTGGGTATAAAGTCAACAAAGTTCTACTCAATATTCTCAAAAATCCATCACAACAATAAACAATAAGCTTTAATATAGATCACATAAAGAAATAAAAGAGGAAAAAGAGAAAATAGGAAAGGGGAAGAATGGAAGGAACCTCCTTAGAATAATTCATAGGAATAGAAAAATGTCTTATAAATAAACCACCCCATTCATCTAAAACGGAGGGAAATAGGCCTATGTATTTGCATGATTCCTACAGATTTTACCTAGGTATTGGACAAAGGAGGTTAAGGAGACTAACCCTTCACCTTTCCTTCCAATAAAGCAACTAGGAAAACTAAAGAGTTTGGAGCTTTCCTTATTTTCCAGAGCAATTTTTGAGCCCTAGTCTTCCTCTCCTAGCTTTTCTCTAACCTAATAATCTGAAAATCCCTTTTTATGTCTTAAATAAATTAATTATCTCATATTTTCTACAAGTTTGAACATTAAGACTCCCAAAATATGTCCCCTAATATAGCTTTAATCTTTTAGTAATAACTTTGTGATTTGACGTTGAATTTTAATGAATGACCACTCCTTGAAAAGATAGTGACAAGCTCTAAAACTTAGCTTAAAATGGATATCTTCAAATTCTAATGTTTAGAGGTTTAAAAATGGTTTCAAAGTTGAATATTTGTAAGTTTAAAGTTGAATACCATTTCAACTTTTTTTCTTGGCTTCACCAACCTTCCAAGATGTATGTGAAAGCCTTCAATATCCTTGAACTTTCTTCTTTCATGCCTCTAATCCCTGATTTCCTTATATCAAAGCAATTCCTGTGCAATTACCATTAAAACATTACAAAATTAGATGAATTTCAAGTAAACAACTAAATAGTCTAACCTATAAAATATATGAAATTGACATTATCTAGTCATTAGATTAAAAGAAATTTTCCAAAATATATAATTTAGGAGAAATTTATATCCTAAAGTTACGTTGTTAAATTAGGAAAAATCTTGAGAAAATTTAGGAGAAATTTATATCCTAAAGTTAGTGAATTCAAAAGAAAACTAATCTACTTATGAGAATGGATAATTAGGATTACATTATAAAATGACTTAGCAATTATTTTTATTACTAGGCTGAAAAAATTAGATACAGGATTAAAAAAACTGGCCTTAGACTTAACTATATTGCAATTGGATTATCAAATTATAGGTACTTATAATTTATAAATAGACTTTTAAATACTATGAAAAGGTAGAATATGTAATTTAATTAGGAAATTAAACAAATACTTTTGGACTATTTCATGAGACTTATATTTCATGCAAGATTATTCCTAGAGGTGGAATAAAATAAGTTACAAAGAGGAAATATGAATCTTGAGGCTACAATAAAGTGGCACGAACAATATTATTATTTAACTAAATATAGAGTATAAGAATAGCGTACTAATAATAATATACATGTTTACTTTGAAAAAGTCCATAAACAACATGTAAGTATGTATATATATTTATAGCGTAAGGAGTCTTCACATATGGCGAAAAATTGTGGTTCAAGAAAGGATATTGAGTAAAATATACTTTGGTCTTTCACTTTTCACAAATTTACCATTTTAGTCCATCATTTATTGAAATGTCAAAAATAATCTCCCATTCATTGAAAAATATCATATTTCGTTCTCAACTTTTTTAAATTTGATAATTTTTTGAAAAGTGAGGGATCAAGTGTAATATTTTTTCAATAAATGAAAGATTATATAGAGAATTTCAATGAATACGGGATCAAAATAGTAATTTTGTGATAAGCGAAGGATCAAAAATGTATTTTTTCTCAAAGAATATTAGTATAAGCCATATATATGTAGAATGCAAGTATAACTTACAGTGACTTTTGTCCAGATGGCAGCAAATATATGACAACTAGAATAAAACGTTAATAGTTAGAAAATGAGAAAAATACGTGGTCTATCACTTTTGACCTTAAAATTAATTTAGTATTTTAAAGATAAAAAATATTAAAATAATTCTCCAAAAGTGAAGTCCTTAAAAAAATATAAATTGTCCAAAGATCAATTTAGTCTTTCATAAAGTTCCAATTCATTCACTTTTTTATTTTTAAATGACTATATTGATACTTTTTATAATTAGAAAATCAAATTAATACTTTAGTCAAAAGTGTGAAACTAAAATTTTATTTTTCTCGTTAGAAAATACAAAATAATAAAAACACGTTAGATGGCAGAAGCTAGATGCGCTGAACCAAGGCATGACATGAGAAGGCTATGAGGGGAAAACGCAGACACGGAGAAAATTTAGAAAAGAATATAAGATACATATGAATAGGTGGGAGCACCATAGGAAACTAAACGAACAGGCAATAGAAATTGACAGCAAAACAAGATGCACACTTGAAGAACGTGGAAAAATATAGGTGGCCGAAGGAGAAAGTTTTAGAGCTGAATATAATGAATAAAAACCCAGCTGGCGTTTGTAATAGGCCATGTGAAGGAAATAGAAGAATATAAATAGAACTAAACTAAGCTTGACTGAAGACACAGTTAGAGATGGATCTAAGGGGGGTGTGGAGGCAGTCGCCTTGTTTGAATTTTTAAAATTTTAACATTTATAAATAATTTTAGGTGTTATTTTTTGTGTAATCATAATTTTGAGTGCATCAATTACTTAATTATAATGTAGATATAGTATTATAATAATATCAACAAAAAAATAATAATATTGTAATTATGTCCATACATTATAATTCGATGCATTAATATATTTAAAATTGTGAATGTACAAAAAATTATACCGTAATTTTATCTTATATTTTAAGTTGATTTTTTAATTTATAAAAATTTATCCTTCCTGAATTGTAAGAATTTGATTCCCTTGGTTTAAATCTTTGCTCAAAAGACTTTCCTCTCTTGGAAGCAAATCTTAGATCTATTCCGAGACATGAAATCAGATGGATTCACTAGAAAGAAGCACGACGAGGGAAAGATAGAAGAAGGGTTTGCCGCTAAGAACACACTGAACGGAGCAGAAAATTATAGGAGAAATAAGTGCCCCTGCAGTGAGAAAGTAAGACAGCAACAGTAGTACAGAGGGGCCTAACAATATTGAGACAAGTTATTTTGATTTGTTCATAAGTTTTTATTACAAAACAAAGCTTAGAAATGAACATTTGGGCCGGGTAAAACACTCACTGATGATGTATTTAGGAAAGAAAATTGTTACTGAAATTAGGACGTACAGCCTAAATAAATTGGTCCTATTTTCTGGTTAGAAACCAGGTACAACACTGAAAGAGTGTTGTATAGAATCTAGTCAGAGAGCAAGTATGAATTATAAATAAATACAACAGAAAAGTAAATATAGGATAATGACAAGTTCAGTAAGAAAAAAAAAATTTGAAATACGTTAAGGATCGCGGAATATGTTACTTGAATACTAGTTTAATATTGTTTTAGGAGAATTGTAATCTTACAGTTACTTTTGATAGATATAGATACATATTGTATTTCTTTGGATAAAGTAATAAATCGGAAAATTGCTATACTATTATTTTAATAATTCATTTAAATTATTAGTTTAACGAAAATATGAGTTACACTGCTTAATTATTCATGGATTATTCAAAGAAATAGGTAATCAATCTACCTATATAATTTAGTGATTTTAAGGTAACTTTATGAGTTTATAGAGTAATATACACTTTTTGGTCCCTCACATTTCATAAAATTATTCTCTTAGTATCTCATTTATTGCATTGTAAAAAATAATCTCCAACTCATTAAAAAATGTCACATTTAATTCTCTACTTTTTGAAAAGATATCAAATTTAGTCTATTAGATTTAAAATTTAGGGTTTGACAAATGGATTAAATTTATTAATTTTTAAAAAGTAAGGGATCAAGTGTAACATTTTTGTAATGAGTGAGGGATTATTTTTAACATTTCAATAAGTGAAGAACCAAAATAGTAATTTTGTGATAAATGAAAGACCATAGATGTATTTTTCTCTTAATTTATATAAATGTATTTGGAAAAGCTTGAATAAAAGTTATTTGATAAAAATAAGCATGTTAAAGGTAACCTCTAAGGGGGTAAAACAATAGAAAAAAGCTAACAATAAAAAGGGAATAAAAGAGTTAGCATAGTTGTAAATTTACAAATAAAAGAGAATTTTAAAATTAATATTTGAATATAAATAAATTGTCTTGGATGGTTGGAACAAAGACAGGTTATGAAGAGGATCAATAGGTAGTTAGCTCTTCCCTTTCATATTTTATAAATTTATTTTATACGCATATGTGAATGTTTGCGTATTGATTGGATAAAATTACGTTAAGAGATCCTGACACATGGAGATAGCCATCACCAGAAGTTCCAGGGTATGGAGAATATATCCAATCAGACTTCAATAATAGCCCAATATTATTACACGTGTATATTAGGACGTATAAAATATAAAATAGTTAGAAATAAAATTATTTCTTTAATTGTATATTAACTACTAAGACGTGAAAGTCTTATTTTTCTTTTGAATTTATTTTTAGGTAAACCAAAACAATTATAAGTAATTAGCTAAAGTATAATTCGCTGGAGGACACTGCGAATTTGGAAAAAGAGCATTAAAAATAGTGAATTTATATTATAAGCTCACAATTTTATTTCCCACATAAAAGAGTTAGCATCGTTGTAATTTACAAACGCAGGAAAAATTAAATATGAATATTGAACTAAAAATAAATTACCTTGTACGCCTAAAAAGAAAACAAGTAACTTTTTTATTTCCCCTACACTAATTTTTTTCCTTCCCCCAGCATAATTTGACATATTCTCTTTAAGGCCCCCGAAAAATTTATTTTAGGATTCAAAATAATCCATGGGTCTTATAGTTGCACTAAGGTTGTCGCTATCAGTTACACATATACATCATACGAGTAATAAGTAGAAGGAACTCTCTGTTCGCTTGACCACCAAAACTGAATTGCAAGTGCATTAATCTTATAGTAAATAGATAAGAAATTTTATCTGAATTAATTTTTTATATTAAATGCAATAAATAGGCATAAAGCCAAAGAAGAAAGGGAGAAGTCCCAAGCATCTTTTGTATGGACAGCAAATCAGTTGAGTCACATGTTCACCGTTTCATTCCAAGAAATTTTTATTTATATTTATTTGGTTACATGTATATAAATTAAGTTAATTAATAATAAATTCTAAGTGATTGACTTAAAAAGGTGTGTTCTCTACCTTAAATATCTGATCTTGGGAGTATTTATAGTCTACTATTAAAATTGTCAAACAAAACATTTCAGTTTTTGTGCAAGCTGACTTAAGATACTTTATTGAAGTAAAATTTTATTTTTGTCATTTATTTTTTCAGTTTAGTTTCAATTTAACATCTTTCTAATATTTCATCTTAATTTAGCTTTTTACATTTCAGTTCAATCTCAATTTGAACTTTTACTAATTTTTATTCTTTATTTAGTCTCTCACTTATCATATATAATTCTTAATATGATTTATTATTTATATAAAAGTTAACATATTTAGTCCATTTGTCTTAATTAAATTTGAATTAAATATGCTAATATTCATATGAGTAAGAGATCAAGTGTGACTGGACCGAAAAGTGAGAGGCCAAATTAAAAGTTAATTGAAAAATGAAAGATTAAAATAATATTTGATTTACTTTATACGTGATAGTGAGATATAGTTATATAAATTCACCTCCTCTTAAATTAGTAAATGCTATGTTTGCTGGGTGAGTAAAAACGCAATGAAAGAAAGGAAAATAAAGAGGCTTTTCAATAAAATTACGTGCATAAATATCTCTCCAATTGTGTTTGCGGGGAGGGTTTGTTCAATGTTAGGTAAAACCATTATGCCATCAACAAGAAACTAAAATTTTCCTAGTTACATTCATAAAATGTGGTTGGTTAATTAGGTTGTAACCAACATTAAGAAATGTAAGATTAAGACCTCCATGATATATTTTGACTTCTTTGTTCGTTTCTTTGAATTTGTTTTACAGAAAGTCAACGGTGAAATAGCAGGCAAGCTTTCTCCATTTTGCACAAGCCAATCAACTGCATCTGATCCCAACTAAGCTAAAATTGTTATCATGAATTTGTTATTGTATTGTAATTGAGCAAAGTGGGTTTTCTAAGAAATCAAATTAGATTGTCCTTAATTAAACTAAAGTTTGAATCGCTTTAACTTAGTTTAATCAATATGATTCAAATCAACTATACCAGTAAGGAACAGATTTCTACTAGTTCCTTTTCCAAAAAAGGAACTATGAGGTGTTGGATTGAGTAGTTCTTAAATATGAATTGTTTGATTAAAAATTTTGAATTACATGCAGTCAAATTTTAAAATTTTTTTATCATGTACAGACATTAATTTTAATCTGAATTATCAAATTGTACATTTTATTTAATATGAATCCTTAGACCCATACATTTTTTTACTAAATACAAGAAATCTGGATCCTATAACCTCACATCAGTAGTCTTAAAGAAGTTTGGCAGTTAACCATATCACGTGGTTGAATCTTAGGCTATCTACTTTGCTAAGCATGTAAAACAAGTTGCGGTTCTCCTTTTTTCTAGAACACATGGTCCTGAATTCAACTTGAGAAGTGAGGTCTTGAACGAGTAAGATTATATATTATATAGTTTAAATCACAAATTTGTCATTTAACTACTTGTACTATGGCATAAATAAAAAATAAGGTGAAACCTTTGGTGCAACCTTAAAAGCGATTAAACTGGTACAATTATTATGTGACACACTAAGATTAAAACATAATACAAGGACATGTCAAACTATGTTGACTATATGCCAACTTGAAATATTGTTATATTTTAAATTTTAACCTCCAATATTTCTCAATTTTATTTATAAATCCAAAAATTTTTAAAAAGTTTTTCAATTAACCCCCTTTTTTATTTTCCAATAATCCCTAGCAAAAAATTAATTTATAAATTAGAAATAAGGATAAAATTAGAGATTTTTAAAATAATTAAAAAATAAAGAGAGTACAAGGATGAGTTAGCATATATTTATAAAATATTAATGGAGTTAAAATATAAATACAATACTTTATTTGTGGTTAACATACATTTTACATATTTTGAAGCGTAAATGTCACTGACCTTCCTTAGTGCACCCCCGATGCAGTTACTTCTAAGGTTACACTAAAGAATTACCAAAAAATTTAAAAATTAGAGATAAATTGCATCTCAGTTTAGGTGATAGTTGACATCTCTAAATGCCCATTTTGAAGTGTAGGGATGCCTTTGTTTAAACCACAACTTGAAGAAGTATGAAATATAAATCCTTTAACAAATAGTTATAACAATAGATTTACAATTAAATATATAGAACTAGGGCAATTAATGTTGCTTGACCTTGTTCACGATGCACCAACCAAGTTAAGTATGTTTTCTTGGGCCAAAACCAACCAAGTCAGTTTAAGTGGAAATAGAAAAGGGTAGCCTGATAGCTCGTATAACATGAAATTTTTTTTTTTATTAAATTAAAAAAAGCTTGTTGTTAATCAACTTGATGTTCATCCAGGATTCTCTTAGCGCCATTAACCATTGACACAATGCTATGAATATTGTCTTTCCAAGTAGCATCGTTTCTTGCACCCCATATATACCGTGTTAGAGATTTTCGACTATATGGTCCACACATTTCCGTCAGATTCTGTCTCTAGGGCCAATGTGAGAAACATTCTTTGGCACAAGTGCAAGTAAACACTACAGAGATATGGTGGATTAACAACTGTAATTTAATTACCGTTAAACAAATCACAATTATATCACTTGGTTTAATCATGGTTTAATAGAACTGTGGTTAGAATAGGTGATTTATATGTTAAACCATGGTTAAAACATAAAGATCTGACTATAGTTTCATCTAAATAGTGATTAATTCCATGCAATATAGTGTTTTTTTAAACATAATTAAATTTTGGATTTTACCACGATTATTTTAGCCCGTGTTTAGGCCAAACAAAAAGAAAACATTGGTCTAAGCACGATATTCTAAAACCATGCTTAGCCCATTTTCTATTTAATTTTTCAGAAATGGGCCTAGCTATGGTTCCTTTCAACCATGGTAATGCCCCTTTTTTGTTTTGTTTTTCAAACGAAAACCAGGCTTCTTTTTTCTTTTTTTCCCATTGTAGGCAAAGATTGATTTCCATAAACCATTGCTAGGCCCATCAATAGTTGGGGCCTAACCATTTCTAAGCCCCAGTTCAAATTTTAACTTTTCCCCTTCAATTTTTCACCCTAGTTTCTCTTCCCTCCACTTTTGACAGTGTCCTACAGATCCTGAAGCTGCAGCCGCCGGTGTCGCAGGTGAAGAGCACGCTGATTGACGGCGACAAACGACCCTACGACCAAGAGGAGAGGTTGCCGCCGGCAAGTAGAAGCTTTTAATCGGTGTTTTTGCCTATTTTTTGAATTTGAAGACTTTTTTGTATTTTGTTTGGCTAGTTTTTGTACTGTATATATATATATATATATATATATATTTTTTTTTTTTCTGTTTTTTAATTTATTATTTTATTTTTTTTGTAATTCTTTAAATATGAATGAGTTATATAGAATGTAAATGTTATACATTATTGTGCATTTTTGAAGAGGCATATATTGTTAGTCATTTTTATCTTTTATCTTAAATGTAAATATTGGTATGGTTGGATTTTCATATTTATTTTTTATTGTTTTAATTATTTCATTAATGCTATGTTTTTTTAATTAATATTAGTATTTTTTCTGAATATTCTTATAGTTTTATTTGGTTTCGGGTAAGTTCTTCACATTTATATGAGTTGGATTCACTTGAATTTAAATGAAAAGAATATTTAATTTGTTTTCAATTAACCATTTATTATATGCCTTTAATTCGTATAAGTTGCATTTTATAATATGTGTAGATGCTGAAGCTTATAGCTTTCCATATGATTCTTAGAAAATTGATATTGATGTATTTTGTTATGGACTTCAATATTTCAATTGCTGCAATGATTGGATTTGGGTTTAGTATCAATATTTTTCTTTCGTATTCCAAAGAAACAAATGTTACAAAATTTATTATTTGACATTTGTTTTCTATTTAGTTATTTTTTTCTTTTACTTTAAGAAATGGATAAATTTTGGATTGTTAAACTTTGAAATACTCATGAATATTTAAAAAGATTGAATAGATTTTTGGACTTTATATTTGCGAATAAAAATGTTAGGGGTAAGATAAAACTGCTTGGAGTAGTTTTTTTATGGATTTATAGGTTCTTATGACAAAAATAAAAACTATATAATTAGTATATTGTATAATTTTAAAAAAAATTTTACTAGCGGCAATTAAAAATGTTACTAAAAATAATTATGATCTAATAACAGTCATAATATAACTTAACCGTGGTTTTGAACCCATGGTTTAACCGCTGTAGTAAAAAACCGTGATTACACCTTGTCCTAATTATGATTTTTAAAACCGTGGCTAAACTATAGTTATATACAAACTATAGTTAAATCATGTCTTTACCATGGTTGTTAAAACCATAGTTAGGATATAAGCCTAATCACTATCCTCCCCACGATAAAAATAAATGTGGTAATTCCTTCTACACAGTTGGTTCTACCACATTTTGGTAATCATGTTTAGTAGTCTTAACTACGGTTAAAACCATGGTTAAACCAAAGCATGTGAGATATCCACATTCTCACCACTGAAAGTGCAAGATTGAGGAACATTATCCCACTTTTGTTCTAATATACAAAAGGGTGAGTCCGTGAATGACAAGCATGATAGCCTGAGTTGACAGAGTAAGAACCCTTCTTCTTAAAATGCCTAATAATTTTGTTTGCTCTTCTGTTGTTGCTCAGGGAAATTTTCAGTATATTATCTTTATCTTCGGGTGAGAAGACAAAACCAACAATTTCCACATTCCATGCAATGCCATTAGCTACCAGCAAGTTGTTTACTCTTGTGAAGTTATAACCCAGGCTATCAGAAATATTAAAATTCCCATTCTTGGGAATTCAAGGATCAGTCCATATGTTAGTGTGCTCTCCCATTCCAATCCTCAATCGTCTTCCAAGATTTAATTGGCTTCAACTAGTGAAAATATGCCTCCAAATGATGCTTGCATTTGATGCCAACAAGAAATCCTCAATGGGCAGTTTTTAGCTTTGAGAACTCTGTAATCAATAGTATTGGTGGAAGTTGCCAACCACCAACCTTGTATTCCTAGCATAGCCTTGTTAAAGCACTCTAGAGGAGGAAAACCCAAGCCTCCATCGGATTCATTAGAGCACATCCTTTCCCAAGTCATCCAATTTATTCGTTTTCTACTTCCTCATTGTCTACCCCACCAAAAAGAATTTATCATTTGTTGAAGTTCTAAGTAGATCAAAATCGGCTCTAGGAAAAGGCTCATACAAAAGGAAGGAATGGTTTAAACAACAAATTTCAAAAGGATCTCCAGTTTTTATTAATATCTCCAGTGAGAAATTTCCCTTCCACCTATTTTGGCGAAAAGCAAATTTTTGCAAAGATTGTAATTCATAATTTCGGGTATATTATAAATTTTAATAATATTATAATAATTATTAAATATCAAATAATATTTTAAATTAAATTTATTACAATAATTATAATTATTAATCACACATGTCAAAAATCTTAATATTTTAAACAAATAAACATGGAATTATAAACAAAATACTGCGTTTTGTTTAGTAAGTTTTCTGTCACTGTTAATCTTTATAATTGGTCCAATCCAAATTCATTACAAAATTATCACTGTTGTCTGCAATGCCATAGGAATTTTTTCTTCTGCCAAGTTGGTTTTGATTTCAATTTAACCAAAATCTTTTTTAATTTTAAGGACGACCCTAGTACTATTAAAGGCCATTGGTCATAGTATAGCAAATTTGACATTCAAAGATGTCACAATCCATGGCCAAATAATGCACCGTATGACTAAAATCCAATTGGTGGTCTCAGCGAAGTTACTATATATATGTAACAGAAGGAGCCAAATTTGATGATTTGGAACAGCTCTTAGGAAAGTGATTTTGAATTATGATAATGATGATGATGTAGAATTGGCTAGAGACTTAGAAAAGACTTATTGGCAATGGAAAATGATCACCTTATTGTTGACCCTGTCTTTCTGGGAACCTTTCCAAGTCATGCTCCAAACTTTGTTGTTCTCTTCTACATTTTTCAGTCATAGTTTCCTTCAAATATATATTCACATGGCAGCAAGTAGTGGTGGATATATATATATACACCACTTGCTGCTATGTGAGACTATAAAGTGGCTTTCAATTTAAAAACGAATTAAATTTTAAAGGTGAAATCACAAGACTTTTCACTTAAGAAATCATAGTCTCCTTTCCATTGAAAAATTTCAACAATTTTTTTAAAAAAATATTATTTATATAGTTAAATTGAGAAAAAAATGCAATTTTAATCCCTTATTTTTAACTTCAATATCAGTTGGTCTTCCAGAGATGAAAAATATTAAAATAGTTATCCTATTTTTTAAAGAGTTTTATTATTGGAGAACTATTTTGATACATTCTATTTGGATAGCTAAACTGATTTTAAGGTCAAAAGTGATGGACTTAAATTACATTTTTATCCTAAAATAGATCATAATCCTTGCAATTATTACATCTTTTAATTTGATTAATTTCCCTTAAAAGTATGCTAAAATATAATAAAATTAAGATATATACTATCATATATCAATTATATGTAGATTATTGGATAAGAAATTATTTTTTAGACAAACATTATTTGATTTATTAGCTTATAGCTTTTATCTTTTGGGTATATCTTGATAAATGGAGTTAGAACCGACCCACCAACTTAGTGATGGGGATAGCAAACCCAAGTTGTGCTTAGTTTTGCTAAAGTTGCATTATCCTTCAGTTTTTTTTTTTTTTTTTCATTTAGGTCAGCAAACAGGCAAAGTTAAAGAAACATACGGATTAAGACTTAAAAGTTAAGGTTTTAATCCTCGAGTTAACTAGAGAAGTGTACTTTAAATTTTACTCATAATTTTGATCCTTTAATTTTTGGTATTATAATTAGTGTGGTCTGTTAAAAATAAAAAGTATCAAACTAATCTTAAGTTCAAAACCAATATTATATTTTTCTTTTTAATAAACTGAAGCAATTAAAAAAAAGCATAATCATTATAAATTTAGTGTTTTGATTTTTAGAACTTCTGCTCTTGTACAAAATTTCTTAGTTTAGTATAAAATAAAATATTTTTTTTGTTCTACACTTATCGCAAAATTGTTATTTTAGTCTCTCACTCAATGAATGTCCAAAATGATCCCCCACTTTTTTTAAAAAAAGAGTTAGTCTCTTGAATTTAAAGTTTATGGTTCAATAAAAAGATTAAATTTGATAATTTTTTAAAAAGTAAAAAATTAAGTGTGATATATTTTAATGAGTAAGATATTATTTTTAGCATTTTAATGAGTGAGGAACTAAATCAGTAAATTTGCATTAAGTGAGAAATTGAAAAGATATTTTTCTCATTTAGTATATATTAAAAATGAACGTAATATAATCCTAGTGAGTTGGTCTAGTAATTAATTTGAGTCCATTCAAGTATTCAAGTTCCAACCTTCGGAGCAGCACATAACGATGTTTATTTTATTTAAAGCAGTGGATTGATGTGAGAAGTGAACCCTTGATGAGGTATCTAATCTCTGTTGACATACATATTTGGTTGAAAATATGCTTATGGTGTAACTAAGGCTATGTTTGGGTGTGTTTTAGAAGATGGAATAAAATTATCATTAATGGAATAAAGTAGAATGTAAGGGTTGTAGTTAATATATTATATGAGAGTTTTAATGAAAGGGATGAAAGGCTTTTTTAACTTTTATTTAAAAGTTACAATAAAATTAATGGAATGGGATGATTCATAAGTTATGTTTTTTAATATGGTCTTTATAAAATAAACACATGATTAATAATATTTTTATATTGAATTCGTGATACATGATTATGATTGTGAAAGAGTGAGAGATTTTTTATTTTGTGGCAATGAATTCATGAAAAGAAATATTTAAATGGAGTTTTAAAAACTTTTATATAAATTTATTATAAATTTGTCACTTAAAACTATAAATTTATTATATTTTTAGCTAGGTTGGTTATTGTAATATAAGTCAACAAAAATATAATAAGAGCATTAATCTCAATCTTAAAAATTATGTAAATAATAATAGTAATAATTATAATAATAATAATAATGAAGACAAAAAGTTTCACTTGGATATAATAATAATTATTAGAATTAACAAGATAATGGTTTATTAGTAATTTAATTTTTTAAACTACTTCATTCCATCCAATTTGGAAAAACAACAAAATTGATATTTAGAATGGCAAAGAAGAGTCTTAATGTTCCTCTTTTGTTATTCCATTTCACCTCAAAATACACATCCAAATATAAGTTCAACTCATTTTGATTATTTCACTCTTTATTACTCTCTCCTCAACCATCTATCCAACCATATCCTTTAAGAGAAAAAGAACAAAACTTAATATATATTGATTTATCAAAAAATAATAAACTTAATATATATTGTTCATCACAAAATAATCAATTCATAAAACATTTTTGGATGGAATTATATTTAAATAAGATGTTAAACTTGTCTTTATAGTAAAATATCTTGTTTAATTTAAACTGGTTGATTTAGAAGCTTTGTCAAAAGGCCACGAGTGGGTATAAAAAGAAGGCATGGGTTACAACAAGGTAAAAGTGTCTCTTTTGGAACACGTGATTGAGATTGGTAAATTCTCACCTTCAGTACTTAAATTGCTTATTTTAATTTTCTCAAAATAGTCTCGTAAAAATTTTAATTTTATTATTTTTAGAAATTAATTCGCAATTCTAGTCAAAAGTTAGCAGTTTTACTTGTCAACGATTAATTTGACAATTTTATAATTAAAAGATTTAACCATATATTTAACTTATGGACAAAAAACTCACTGAAGCTGGTCTCCACTTGTTAAATCAACCCTTTATTGTTTATCAAAAAAACTCTTCACTTGCTTTTAAGCCCCATTAGTGATCTTAATTTTGAGTACGATAATAGTGATGATGAAGAATTGGTTAGAAACTTTTGACAATAGAAAAGAATTAATGGCGATGGAAATGGATCACCATCTTGTTGACCCTGTCTTTTTGGAACATTTCAAAGTCATGCTCAAAACTTTGTTGTTCTCTTCCACATTTTTTCAGTCATAGTTTCCTTCAAATTAATATATCCCCACCACCTCTTGCTGCTCTGTGAGATTATGAAGTGGGTTTCAATAATTTTTTTTTTAATTTTTGAAATCACAAGAACTTTGACTTAAGAAATATTTGTTTCCTTTCCACAGAAAATTGTTTTGCAAGCTTTTTAAAAATATTATTTATATACTTGATATGATTATAATTACTGAAATTATTATATTTTTTAATTTGACTAATTTCCCTTGAGGAGTATGTTAGAATAAAAAAATTAGTTAAAAATATAATCATACATCAATTATAAGTAGATTATTGGAAATGAAATAGTTATGCAATTAACATTATTTGATTTATTATATTGCAACTCCTTTTGCTTATCTTGATTAACGAAGTCAGTGGGTTTAGTGATAGCAATTCGGCCTAATTGGTTAACATAGAAGAGGCCCAACAGAGAGACACTCGAGAATGAAGCAGTTCGGGAAGGAAGAAATGAGTTCCTGCATGGACCAAGGATTACGTGTTAACAAAGAGAAGGATCACGAAGAGGAACAAGTTGGTTAGGGAGTAAGTCTGGATGGTTCTCTTGCATAGGGTGGTTAGGGATCACGTTGCATGAGAGCTTGTATGAGAGGTGTGGCTATGGCTTTATATTAAGGGTCATGTTTGTTTATAGGTAGCTTGAAGTTTCGAGTGTATACTCATTCCTTTTCCTTCCTCTTTTTTAGAGATTCTTCTTGATCTCGAATTCAGGACCCCTACTGTATTTCCTTCTTCTTATAATTTAGTGAAGTTTTCATTTGCATCTAATAATCTGGTGCTTTCATTGACCCTTTTATTGTCATGGCTAAAGGGACCTGTTTTGCTTAGCTGGATGAGGTTATTCGAGACCTTAAAGAAGAACACGTTGAAGCACAATGAGCGACGTTGGTTGTCCAAGCGGTTACTGATAAGCATTTTTCTCATGTCGAGGCCACTTTACGTTCCATGGAGATTATTTTGCATTGACTAGAGTTCACTCAGGTCCCACAAACACCTTCGTCCCCTTCTAGTTCTACTGCTCCTACTACCCAACTAATCCAGCTCGTCGTGAACTTGCATTGTTAAAAGGTGTTAAGATCGAGATTCCCAAATTTGATGGCACTAATGTGGAGAATTGGATTTTTAAAGTCCAACAGTTCTTCACATGTACAAATACCCTTGTCAATCAACATGGCGTTATTGCGTCCTTACACATAACTGGTGCGGCTTATAGTTGGTATAAGTGGTTGCATAAGAAAACCATGCAATTAGCATGGCCAGAGTTTTTTTATCACATTAACTCAACATTTTGGCCGAACTTTGTATGATGATCTAAAAGCTACTTTAAAAAAGCTTAAGCAAATAGGCTCAGTGGAAGACTACCAAGCATGTTTTGAGGAACCCTCTACACAGGTCTTCGGTCTATTTGAAGAATGGATCATTAGCTTTTTCATTGCTAACCTTCAGGGTGAGTTGCAGCAAGAATTATTAGTTTCATAGCCTTTAACATATTTTCAAGCCATCTCCCTTGCAAAATTATACGAGCAGAAGTATAAAAAGGGTAGGGGTTCTCATATGTTTTCTTTATCTAAGACTTTTGGCAGGAACAAGTCGTATACCAATCCTTCAAGGGCTATTTTCGTGAAACCCATGTCTGTTGATACTTGCATTGCTTCCTCTCCTATTTCTCCATTGTTACCTAGTCCTCATAAGTCGACCTCCTCGCATGTTCCTTCATCCTCCATCAAGAAACTTACAGCGAACAAGCTCAAGACTCGTCGAGAGAAAGGCCTTTGTTGTTGCTGTGATGACAAATTTCATATCAGCCATCATTGTAAAACCCAATGTCACTTATTTGTCAGCTAGGATGAGTTAGAAGTTCTAACTGCCATTGAAACGTCTCCACTAGACTCTGTTCCTACAATTGATAATGATGACCATGGCCAAATCAGTGACCTTTCACCTGAAATTAGCTTTCATGCCCTACATGGTCATTTCTATCCTACTACGATTTGTGTCATTGGAAAATGTAATAATATTCTCACACACATTTTGATCGATGGTGGCAATACACTTAATTTCATTAAAGAGTCCGTGGCACAAAAATTGAAATAGTAGGCTACACTAATTCCACGCTTCAAGGTGTTGGTAGGAAGCGGGGTCGATGTATAGTGTGCTTTTAAATGCGAAGGTGTGGTTGATCTTTACATCATTGCTCTTAATGGGGTTGACGTTGTACTGGGTGCTCAACAGTTGAAGACCGTAAGTCCAGTATTAATGGACTATGATAAGCTCTTCATTGAATTTTACTCACAAGGGACCAAGGTTTTGCTTTAAGGTGGCGATAAATTTTTGCCACAGCCTCTGTCTGCCCACCAGTCTTTAAAAATGTTAGAGATAGCTCATATCCACTTAATTTTTCAATTGTTCATGGTTCCTATTGATGACAAAATGGACAACTCCTATACTTCTTTAGTCATTGGTCCATGACTATCTGAGTTCAATTTTGTCTTTTAGAAGCCCACTAGTTTACCATCTTACCGGGTCCAGGATCACTAGATTCATCTTTTTGATAGGTTTAAACCCGTAAATGTTTGCCCATACCATTATCCCTATTTTTAGATAGGGGAAATTGGGAAGATGGTTGATGACATGTTACAGACAAGGGTTATTTACCCCAGCCAAAGCCCCTTCTCTTCTCCAGTTCTCTTGGTAAAAAAGAAAGATGGCTCCTGGCATTTTTGTATTGATTACAGAGCTCTGAATAAGTTAACTATTAGAGACAAACTCCCTATTCCAACCATTGATGAACTTTATGGTGTTCAGGCCTTCTCCAAACTTAATCTCAGGGCAGGCTACCATCAGATTTTGATGCATCCTGATGATATCTACAAAATGACGTTTCATACTCATCACGACCATTTTGGGTTTTTAGTCATGTCATTCGATTTAACGAATGCCCTGGCAACATTCTAGGCTATCATGAATGCCACTTTTGCTCATTTTTTACGTAAATTTGTTACAGTTTTTTTTTTAATAGTATTCTTGTGTATAATAGGTCCTTGGTTGAGCACCTAGAGCATCTTCGCCAAGTCTTATCGACTTTACACATACACCAACTGTTCACCAAACGATCAAAGTACCTGTTTGCTTAATCCTCAATTAAATACCTCAGCCATATTATTTCAATGGAAAGGGTGTGAGCTAACCTAAAAAAGGTCTGAGCAGTACTCGACTAGCATGTTTATCCACTCCTAATCAACTGCGTGGATTTCTTAGCTTAACCAGCTACTACCAAAAGTATATTCGTCACTATATGTTTTTCGGACAACCTTGATTGATATCTTAAAACACAATAATTTTCGATGGACTGAGCTCGCTCAACATGCATTCACAGAGCTTAAACATCGCGTGACCTCTGCTTCTATTTTAGGGCTTTTAAACTTTTCTCAGCCCTTTGAAGTCTATACCAATGCCTCTACTATTGTGATTGGGGTAGTTCTGGTTCAGCAACAGCACTCATTAGCCTTTTTCAATAAACAACTGACCTCAGCTATGAGGAAAGTTTTAACTTATGTTCGCGAACTCTATGCCATAGCTAAAGCAGTTTTTAAATGGCACCATTATTTGCTGGTCACTAGTTTCTCATGGTCACTTACCACTGTAGCCTGGAACAACTATTGGATTAGATTATTCAAACCCTTGATCAGCAATATTTTCTCCGCAAACTCATGGGCTTCCAATATGACATCATTTATCGATCAGGCAAATTTAATATTGTTGTTGATGCTCTATCACGGTGCATTGAAACAAAGCATGCCATGTTTTACATTTCCAATATAGAGTTGGCTATGGCTAGTTCTCATACAGTACTTACCAATGACATTTGGGGTAGCACTTTGTCCAAAAATGTGAACAATGACACTCTGCTAATGTTACACAAGGTTGTTTAGGAAGACATGTTGTCATTTGAATATTGGTTTACTAATGGTATTATCTATTATTCTAATTATATGTACTTACTAACAAGCTTTACCCTCATTTCTACCATTTTACATGAATTTCATGATACTCCTCTTGTTGGCCGTGGTGGGTTCTCTAAGACCTGCAAATTGATCTCTTCAAGGTTTTATTGGCCTAAGGTGTATAACACCGTCTAGAATTATGTTGCTTAGTGCCTCACCTGCTAGCAAATTAAGTATGTTCCTTAAAAACCTTATGGACAGCTTCAGCCATTACCAGTTCTAGCGCAACCTTAGGAGGAAATCAATCATAATGGATTTTATAGTCAACTTACCAGCTTCAAAAGGTTATGTTTCCATTTTTATAATAGTTAATCGTCTAACAAAGAGTGCTCATTTCATCCCCCTTCGGAATCATTACACAGCAGCAGTCATTGCTGCACTTTTTATCGATCGGGTTGTTCGTTTGCATGGTTTTCCAAAAGGCATTGTGTTAGATAGGGATCTCATATTTCTCAGCCACTTTTGGAAGCAACTTCTAAAGCAGAGTGGAACACAACTTAAGTACACCACGGCCTATCACCCCCAATTGGATGTTCAGAGAGAAGTCGTCAATCATTACTTAGAACAGTACCATCGTTCTTTCATTCATTTCAAACCCAAGTTTTGGACATCTTATTTAGTTTGGGTTGTGCTTAGCTACAACACTTTTTACTACTCATCTATCAAATGTCACCTTTCAAGGCTTTATACGGAGTTCCACCACGTCACCTTATTTTTCATTATGACTATGGCATTACATCTACCTCAGTTGATTACTTGAACTTAGATAGGGCCGTTATTTTACAAGTTCTCCAACGCAATTTAGCCCAAGCTCAGTCATCCATACAGAAATATGCTAATCTTAAACGTAGGCCTAAGGAGTTCATGGTTGGAGATATAGTTTAGGTTAAACTGCATAAATACAGACAGCTCTCAATTACTGCTCCCCTCAATTTTAAGCTTTACAAGCGTTACTTTGGGCCATACAAAATCCTGACACGCATGGAAAAGGTTGCAATTAGTTGGAGCTTCCATTGCATTCATAGATCCAACCAGTCTTTCATTTAGTTTGTTGAAAACTTTTGTAGGGGATCATACTTAGGTTGCACCTGATGACCTTCCCTTTCATGCTCCTATTAATTCTGAGCCATATGCCATCACAGCCGCTTATGATGTAGAGCTTAAAGGATAAATTGTCACCCAAGTTCCGGTGGAATGGAGCAGGCTTGCACGGAAGGATGCTACATGGGAAGATTTACGTACCATTCACCAAATTTGTCCATACGTCAACTTTGAGGACAAGGTGGTTGTAGAAGGGGTGGTATTTGATAGCAATTCGGCCCAATTGCTTAACGTAGAAAAGGCCTAGTAGAGAAACACTCGGGGACGAAGTAGTTCGAGAAGGAAGACGCGAGCTCCTGCAGTTCACAAAAAGGAACAAGTTGGTTAAGGAGTAACAGTCTGGATGGTTCTCTTACATGGGGCGGTTAGGGATCACGTTGCATGAGAGCTTGTATGAGAGGTGTGGCTGTGGCTTTATATTCATGGTCATGTTTATTTATGGGTATGTTGAAGTTTCAAGTGTATACTCATTCTTTTTCCTTCCTCTTTTTTGGAGATTCTTCCTGATCTCGAATTCAGGACCCCCATTGTATTTCTTTTTTATAATTCAGTGAAGTTTTCATTTACGTCTAACATTTAGAGTTTAGGGTTTAAGGATAAAGAATTAGATTGGAGAGAACAAATCCAAGCTATGCTTAGTTATGTTGAAATTGCAGTATCCTCTAGTTTTTAGTCCTCGAGTTAATGAATTTTAGATTAAATTTAAATTAAATAAAAAAATTTGAAAAAAAAAAACCATAATTATCATAAATTTAGTGCTTTTAATTTTATAAACTTATTTTATTTCAAAAGATTTCTAAATTTATTATGTTTTAAAAATTAACATAATATAATCCTAAAAAGTTGCCCTAGTAATTATAAGATCAAAAGGTTCTTCCACCTAATAAACTAATCATTTGGAATGGGTTCTTCTTTTGAGTTTATGCTCATAACAATCTTTAAGGAGGCACCTAATCTTAGTTGGCATACATATTTGGTTGAAAATGTCCCTTAATTAGACCAAAAAGAAAAAAGACATACTATGTTTAGATTTATCACATAATAATAAACTTTGAATTAAATTGATTATGTTCATGTATATAATTTAGAAAATAAAATTTTCAATTAATAAAAAATTATTGGATAAAATTATATTTAAATAAGATGTTAAACATGTATTTATAGTAAAATATCTTTTTTAATTTAAAATGATTTTTTAGAAGCACTGTGAAAAGCAATGGGCATAAGGGAAAAGAAAGCATAATTATAAACTATGATGTCAAAGTTTCTGTATTGGACCACCAGATTGGTTCACAGGTTATCAAGTTAGCAATGATTATTGCTATATAATTTAATAAGCCTAAGAAACTATGAACACTTTCTCTATTTAGCAACAACATCTCCCAAATTGCTTTAATTTTGTCTGAGACTATCACTATTCCTTTTTAACTCATAATGAAGCCTAATAGTTTCCCAAATGTAGCTATGAAGATGCACTTACTGGATTCAACTTGCAAATAAATTCACTTAAACTTTCAAAGAGTTTTAAGGAAATCGCCATATGGCTCTCTTCCTCAGTTGATTTGGCTACCACATCTTCCACATGTACCTCAACCTTTTATGGATTAGGTTATGGAAGCGTGCTACCATAGCTTATTGATAGCCTCGACATTCTATAGCCTGAACACTATGGGCCCGTTTGGCTGTTAGAATTGATACAATGGGAATGAGAGTGGGAATGAGAATATTAAAATGTTGTTTGGTTAGAAATGAATGAGAATGGACATGTCTCCTTTTACTTCGTTTGGTTAGTAGATTACATATAAGAATCAATTAGGTAGTGTGCATATTTTAACATATTATCCTTTATCATAAAACCAAAAAAAGAGGCAAACATCCCTTCAAATTATTAATTAATAATATAATTATATATTAATATATATAAAATAATAATATAATAATATATGTTTAATACATTAATAATAATATATTAAATAAATAATAATACAATAATAATAAATCAAATAAATAATAATAAATGAGGGTTTTGATGTATCATAGGGGTATTTTTATTTGAAAATTTTTATAAGTTCGGGTACTTTTGTCAAGCATATTTTCATTCCTAAAAGACCAATCTCATTCCATAACTTCAACTAGGGAGAGAACTCTCCTTTATATGAGGGAGAGTAGGCTCCCTAAGGAATAGGAATGAGTACTCAATCTGTTAACCAAACATGGGAATGAGAGTGTCTCTCATTCTTATTCCTATTCCCCTGCCGTGATTCTAACAACCAAATAGGCCCTAGATAGTAATAAGTCCCCTACTGGGTGAAGGAGATCATTTGCTTCTTATTGTCTTTATTCATAAAATCTTGTTATAACTTGAATATTCATCCAAAAATGAACCTAGTTTCAAGTTGTATTGTTAAACAAAACATCAATGTGAGGCAATGGGAAATTATCCTTTAGGACGGCTTTGTTTAAGTCTATGTAGTCTAAAGTGACTTTACCATCCTTCTTGAGGATAGAGACAATGTTTGCCACCCATTGATGGAACTTGGATACCACAAGAAAGTGTTCTTCTTGTTATTTCATTAGTTCTTCTCTAATCTTTAGGGACATTTGCATACTTTTACTTCTCATTTTCTACTTCTTAACCTTAATGTTTAGGAACAAGTGAATCATGTGCAAAGTAATTTTTGGGTGGGTCATTCCTTAACAAATCATGATAGGATCATGCAAACACATCTTGGTATTCATTGAAAAGTTCAATCATTTGTTTTCTTTCTAGATTATTCATTGTTTTAAGTTCCTTTTTGTCATTTTTGGAACCCATAAATGTCTTTTTAATTATTTCTTCATGTGAGAATATTCATTTATCCATTTATTGAATTATTTTTGCAAAAATTTAGGTCAACTCTTTGTTATTTGATTTACAATTGTGCATGCCTATGGTGACAAGTAAATCGCTTAATAAGAATTAAGGAATCTTTGAATTGGGCAACAATTTTATGGGAAGCAAATCTCTGAAGGCATAAATAAATAGAAAATGAACAAAAGGAAAGGAAAAGGAAAATGATATCAAAATATCAAAATAATTGGATTACTTTCACACAAAGTACTTGCATTCATAGTTCATATAAAATGGTACCCTTCATTCAATAAGAACGTTTAATGGTTTTAGGCATGAAAAGAAATAATATGATGTTTCTTTAGAGCTATTAAGAGAGATTGTGATGTGGGCTCTTTATGTTTATTCATGTCCCCCACAATCATATAGGTTAATTTATCACCTTAAAGGGCATTGGAAATGTTTCCTTGATGTGTAGAAGGCCAACTTCTTGTATCTCATGCTTAATTTGAGACTTACCTTTTAAAGTAGGTTCATAGAGCCTTTGGCGCCTAGTGTTCATTGACAAGCATAAGAGATTTTTAACACCTTGTAAGTGCACAACTAATCCCTTTTAGACTTAAAGTTGTTCATCTTTTAAATATTAGCAATGAGGGGATACACATTCTTTAACTCAGTTTCCTAGTTCCTCAACTTTAAGGCTTTAGAATGTTGTTTCTATAACTTGCTTTGTGGCTTCAATGTGTAGGATCATGTAAGGTTTAAAAATCATTATGTCCTTCAATCCCCATACTATGATGAGCCTCCTCTCACCATAAAAATATGATTATTAGTGGCGACTTTTATTGACAACCTAAAAATGTTGTCCCTAAAAGTATGCCTTTAGTGGCGACATTTATGGGTCGTCACAAAAAGGTTGTTACTAAAAATGTGCTTATACATAAACATAAAACTCATAATGGCAATGATAGATAAGTCGCCACTAAAAGCCTTTAGTGGCAACATTTAGGTTGTCACAAAAGACTTTTACTAGCAATAATAGCAAAGTTGCCATTAGAACTTTTTTGAGACGACCCAAAATGTCATCACTAAAGCATTTTAGTGATGACATTTCTTGGGTTGCCATTAAAAGTCTTTAGTGGCGAACCAAAATGTTGCCACTAAAGAGTTTTAGTGATATGACATTTTATAAATTGTCACTAAAAGTCATTTGTGACAACCTAAAGTGTTGTTATTAAAGACTTTTAGTGGTGACCTTTCTTAAGTCACCCCTAAAAGCATTTTGTGGTGACCTAAAAGTAGCCAGTGAGGACTTTTAGTGGCGACTTTCTTAAGTTGCCACAAAAGTCATTTTTATTTTATTTTTTAGGTAAAAATAATATATAAAATAAATATTAGAATAAATAAAATGATAATATCTTTTAATTTTGTGAGAAAATATTGTTTTATGTCATATATAACAATTTCAAACTATATCATAATTTGTGGAAATAAAATAATATAATAAATATAAATAACATAAAAAAACTCATGTAAAAGTCAAGAAAATCCTAAATTATTAAATAATAAATATTATTATTAAGTAATGCAAAAATATGGTGAATCGTTTTAAATAATAAATATCATTACATTTATTTAAATGAATTTGTAATTTTATTATCATTTTGACTTTATTGGCTTTTTAATTATTTGCTATATGTATTATTTTATATTAACATTTAGTGCTTATAATAACATGATTAAATTTTAAATAACTAAATTACTAAATATTAAGGTATATATATTAACCAAAAATCTACCAAGAAATTGATCATAAGTACAAAATTTATAATAGTAATAAAAAATTTTCATGTAATAACTATTCATTTATAATATACATACTTCACACAATTAAAAAAAAATCACAAATTTTTTTAAGTAATCAAAAAAATCTTTCATAAATTTATAATTAAATAAAAATTGAACATACAAATAAAAAATAGATTCATATCTAACATATATTGCATTTAATTTTGATATAATATATATATGTCTTTATATAATTAAATAATAATATTTATCTTACAAATTCATATCACATTTTCAGATTATATAATTAAACAATAATATTTATCTTATATATCAAAATGTTCATACTCCTTTATCATTTTTCTAATCTCTCCTAAAATTGATTTAACTTTTTCTTTAAAAAAATTCTTTTACTAATTTTTCCCACCAGTTTTTCCTTTGTCTCTCTTTTTTTTTCTTTCACACTTTCCTCTTTTCTACTATCTTCCATGCATTTTCACTCTTCAGGAGCCCTAATCTTTCCTCTTTCCTCTTGTTTCAACACCTAGCACCCTAATCTTCTATTCGTTGTCTAGTTCACTTGTGGGTTTCAATTTGCTAGGCTATGGGTCACTCAAACATTATGGGTTTCTTTCAAATGCTACAAGATTGTGTAGATTTGGGAAGAGAGGTAGGTAAGTAACTTTTTCTCCTTCCATTCTTGCTCAAGCTTCCTATTGAGGCTATATTTAATATATTGGGAGTACATTTTTGCATCTTCACACCCTTCCATATCTTCAGACATATTATGCACCCTTTTCTTGTTCAAGGTATGACTTTTATTTGCTATTTTGAAAACTCATCTCTGGCCCACTTGCGTTCTTGTCCTATTAAAAGAATTATGTTGATGTTGAGTAAAAGAGGTATTGAACCAAAAAGTACAAAGCATCTTTTTCTTTTTGAAAAATAATAAAAAATAATGCCAAAAAGTCATATGGTGTTATAATCAAATGATGATGTTTGGTCTTATTCTTCTTTCATTACTTTATATTTTCCTTGAAGAATGATATAATAAATGGAAGTTAGATTTCCTTATGTTCTATTTGTCTTATAGGCTAATTTCTTTTTTCTTTTTTTTTTGGATACCCCTAATTTGGTTTAAATGTTAGGCTCATGTTAAAGGAAAGATGAATATAAGGCCGAATGTTATGAAGGAAAAGAGGTGGATTTATAAGAGATTTTATTGTGGGGTTTGACCTTGGGGTTTAATTTCAATTAGTTACTAGTGGGCTACTTGATTTTATCCAACAAAGACAATAATTATAGTACTAATGAAGAGAAAAAGAAGCAAAGCATGCGTTAGAAATTGTAACCCCTTTTAGGAAACAAACCAAAACTTCTTTAATGACACATATTGTTATAATTTTTTTTCAAATTTTTAATCCTAAGCCAAACCATATCTTTCCCGACACTTTCCTACATTAATGCTCTATCTTGTCCCTTTAGCTTAATCCCCAAAATGGTCCCACTTGTCTATCTAATTGATAACAGATATAACTCAGGTAGTGTTTGATTATCTTTGTGCTTACGTGGCTAACTATTAGCCACGTAAGCACAAAGATAATCAAACACTACGAAAGTGGATTTTCACCATTGATTTCACCTTACTGTGTCTTTTGCAGAGGCAAAAGTGAATTTTTTACAAATGACTTAACCAAAAGAAATAAGTTTAGCAAGTAAAGTTTGTAAGACAAGTTAACCAAATACAACTAATAAGACAGTTGACTTTATTGATGACAATGATGAGGATCTGGTTAGTAATGAAGAAGATGATGAAGAATTAATTGATAATGATGTAAATGAAACAGACGTTGACTAATAATGACTAAGCTTGTGGTATTTTTTAAGTTTACATTGAAAGATTAACAATATGTTTAACTTTATTTATGGCAATATGTTGCATTTTTTTATTTAATGTGTACTCTCTACTTCTTTTTGGTTAATTTAACATTTGAATTTGTTGTAGCAGAAAATGTCAGGTGGTGAATGTAGTATGGGAGGAGGATAAGGTGGAAGAAGCCTTGCACACAATAGTGGTCGAGGGAGATGTGACAACCATGGAGAAGTAACATCACCCTTATGTTCACTTGAACCACAAAAAGGTGGTGCACTAGGGCCTAGGGATTCTCCACTGCCCTCACCACCAGTAACTGAGCAAGAACCTAAGGCTTCTCCTCTCACATTGCCGTCGCGACTTTAAAGTAGTGCAGGTATCTTTCATGCATCTTGAATGAGTAAGATAATGGATATTTCTACATTTGAATATGAAATTATAATTTTCTTTACACGTCATAGCTTCTTGTAGCACTATCAAGTCAAAGAGGGGGAAGTATAAAAGCCTTTTAGTTAACATGAAAACTAAATACAGTGTAAAAATCAAAGTTGATATTCCAGATGACATCGATAGAGCAGTTGGAAACAAGGCTCAAGCCTTAGTAAACTATTGCAGGTGGTTAGTGCGAACTGCCATATCAATTAAAGATGGTGAGTGGGATAAAATCTTCTCAAAAGATGGGGAAATAATGTTGTTTAAAGTTAAGGTAAATCATTAGCTATATAAAAACATTACCTTTGCTTTATTACTGCAAGTTAGTTATGTTAAGAAGTGCAACTACTTGTGCTTATCATTTTAAGGATAAGTTTGAAGCCATAGACAATTAATGAGAGATTGTAATGAAAGCTTTTTATATAAGTACTATGCAACAACAGAAAAGTAGCCTGCACACATTGTACATGAAGTGTGAGACTGATGATAAGAGAGAAGCAACTAGGCCTAATCTAGTTAGTCGTGAAGATTGGGAGTGACTATGTCATCACTTTAAGTCTGATAAGTTCAAGGTATTTAGTTCTTTGTAAGTTAATCTATATTGTCTTTTTTATTTTTAATGGATAACATTATTAATTTCATTGTAGTCAACAAGTAGTATGAATAAATCAAATAGGAGTAAGCAACTTACAAAGCATACATGTGGGACAAGGTTATTTGTTGAGGTAGAGGAATCAATAGTGAGTGTGCACTCCTTTTTTTTCTCTCATGTACATAGTGACTATTAAATTATTTGGCACTATTAAGTATTCTTTGGACATACTACGTTATAAAGGATCCTATGACTGGGGAAAAGGCACCACCTGATCGAGTCTAGGAGATACAACACAATTGACAAACTAAGGAAAGAAAAGTAGTATGGTCAAATCCGCATTCACAAGAAATTCATGTACAACTTATAAATTAATTAAGTTTCAATCTCCTTTCAATGATATATTCTAGTACATTGCTTTAATTGTTCCTATAACCAATGTTACCAAAATAACAATTTAACTTAATAGAATCACTAATTTTACAATCACATATAGGAATTTCGAGTTAAATCGAGAGTAAAATCAGAATCAGTGCTAACTCAATCAAACTCATCGTTGACTCGTATAGAATCGGTATAATTGACATGTTTGACCAAGTTAACCGAGTTCACTTTTTATGCAGCAGCCTAATGCTTTTTTTGGAAACCCAACCTGAAAATGCATCAGCCTATATAAATAAAAAATAAAAAATTGGTTATACCCTGCTTTACCTGCCTCTACTTCCTTTGCTCGTGCTTAATCTCATTTATTCGCTTGATTATTCATCTTTAACCCATTTCTTCACCACCAATT
The DNA here is from genome assembly GCA_037074485.1 of Delonix regia. Lineage (NCBI taxonomy): Eukaryota > Viridiplantae > Streptophyta > Magnoliopsida > Fabales > Fabaceae > Delonix > Delonix regia. Next base: position 15,633,733 of record CM073459.1, read on the forward strand.
CAGATGCTCAGGGTCAGTCAGTTGCTTAGTATGACAACTTCTCTTAGCTCAGATGCAGCATGTAGAGATGCCGATGAACATTGTAGTAGCCAGTTCAATGTTGTTGTAGCACACACATAACCTTGTATATAGTGCTGGATAATGTTGATCTGTTAGGCTCAACAAGTCTTTGGTTCCTCTTCCTTTGGTTTTCCTTCCATAGCTATAGTCTTCTTCTTTTTTTCCCTTATATGAATAAATAAATAAAGTCCATTTTTCCTTTTTTTTTTTTTCTTGTTCTAGAGTTGTGTCTAGTTGTCTGCATATACCACTTTCTTAGAATCCTTGTGATGGTGAAACTTTAAATTATGTCAGAGGCTTATGCTAAAGTTCATTTTGTTAAATATGATGTTGTATGTTAATTGTCCCATGGTTCAGGAAAATTAAGCTTTTGGTTTCATAAATTTAAGAGTTGAATATATTCCCATGGTTATGAGGTAACACGCCATGTTAAGATTTAGGGAAAGGGTAGCTATACTTGGACCATGCCTTGTTAAGATTTATGAGACAACACACATTCGTCCTTTCCCATTAGCCTTTTAGATTGTGATAGGGCTAGCCAACCATTCCAAATAGAGAACTTCTCTAATGAAGCTTGCTTTAAAAGGCTTTTACACTTCTGGTTCAATGTCAATCCTCTTAGGTTTATTAAAGATTTCCTTCTTTTACTTAATGGGCTTATTTGTGAGAACAACCGCAATGCATTAAACTGTTATCTTAGGGTTGATTTCTTACATGTTTGATGCTAGTGATGTAAAAAAATCTACTCTTTCTTATATAAAAGCCTTTATTCTTTTTTATTCTTCAGGAGTAAGCTCTTTTCTAAGTTATTTTCACCTACTTTAAATTTTTCTAGCTCATCCTTAACTTCAAGGCGTAATTCTCTCATTCAATTTACATGTCTAGATTTTCAACATCGTTAATAATTTTGCTAAGCTCTAATCCATTTTGGATAATTGTCTTGCTCGCTTGGAGCCCTTTTCCTTGCATTATGTCATGACCATGGTTGTTAACTCGACAAGTTAACTAGGGTAACTTGCTAAGTTAGCATTTTTACATGCAAAAATTGAGTGAACTCATTGTCAAACTCAGACCCAGTTTTGACTCGCTTTAACTTGTGAGTAACTTGCTTAAACTCGATCCAATTGGTGAGTCTTTACCGAGTTGGGTGAGTTGAGACAAGGCTCTCCTTCAAAATTTTGCATTTTAAATTTGAACCTGCACCAATAGTGTTGATGGATAGATGACTAACGCCTAACTACCTAGCCATAATGGATGTTTAACATATGAGTGATACAAGTTATATATAAACAAGTCTTTATTTTAATTTGGCCAAATGAGTAAAACATTTTTTTGGTTTCTACTTTGTAGGGTATCTTTTAAGTTAATCCCTTAATTTATTTTTCATTTTAATCACTCACTGGTAAGATATTATTTTAATTTAGTCCTTCATACAATTTCTTTTCAATTTAGTCCCTCATATGAATATTTTTCAATTTCATCCTTCATAAATAACATCATTATTAATAATACCCTTCATATTTTTTGAAAGTTTGAATTTTATTTTGGCCAAATGAGTAAAATCTCTTTTGGTCTCTCACTAATAGGTTATTTATTAATTTGATTCCTTCTAAAATTTATTTCTCATTTTGGTCCCTCAAATTAAATACTTTTCAATTGAGTCCCCTATAGAATTTTTTATCAATTTGGTCCTTCAAAAATAAAATAATTATAATAATGTTCTTCATCTTTTTAAAATTAACATATTTATTAAGAATATTAATAACTACTTATTAGTAGAGGTAAACTTTTATGAGTCTACATTACAATTTTATGTTACGAGCCTATACTCTCCTCACGAGTCTGCTTAGAATCACGAGTTTGACAACCTTGGTCATGACTATATTATATTTATGCATCCATTGTCTTCTTTCTTTTCAATTCATTTATTGTTAATGACATAGCTATAAGGACAAAGTACTACTTTTATATTTTTCATCCCTATTCATCCAAGTATAACATTATAGGCTAGGAGAGCCTTGGTGACATAGATGTCACTAAAAGTAATCAATTAACCTTTTGGCCATTGTCTTCAAATGTTTTGGGGAGCGTTACAATCCCTTTAATATGTAGTTTCGATCATCCAAACCCATATATAGACTTGTCTACAAGTTAAAAATTGGATTAAGATATACATATACCTTTTAAAATATCATAATATAATATATTTATTTAGGTCTAGTGTCAATTAAGATTCTTTTTATCAACCAGTGACCAATTATTGCAATAATTATGATGGGGTCGTCTTCATTATTAACTTCCATATATGTGTCTTCTTTGTAGAATGAGGTCACTTTTGTTTGGGATTGTGGTGGGGCCTATGCATTACCATCTATAGTCATTATCTTACTGAGATAATTATTCGTATCTTGTTGAGTACAGTAGGCTTGTGTTGAAATGACGTTGATGATGCCCAGTGGAGTTGCAGGTGTTGGGGCCTCATGTGTATGATTTTGAGGTAGTTCTCGTGCATCTTTCTTGCTAATTACTTTCACTAGTCATGTATTTCTATTATGCCTCCACATATTATTACCTCCTCTGTTGCCACCTTATGTCATGTAATTGTGCAAGAAGCTTTATGGGATGAGGTCCTAAATGGCATCTTTAAGATCCTTGCAATCCTTTGTGTTTTGGTCGACATCACGGTGATAATGGCAATATTAACTTGATCTCTACTTTCCTTGAGTTTGCATAGGTATAGGCCTTGTGAACATGTAAACTATTGGATAAGTTTAATTTGTCCATCATGCTAATTTATTGAGATTAGTTTGTACTATCTTAGGATTTATACCCTTCAAACATCATTTGTGAATTGGGGAGTTGTTAAATCTCGCGAAACTTGTTCTTGAGTTCTTTACAACGACGTTAGCTTCTCATTGCACTTATCTTGCAACAAGCATTACCTCAACGATGATTTCTTGATACATTGCCCTGAGTTCTTCAAATGGTCTCCTAAACTTCTTCAAGGCACCTTTAATAGGCGGCTTCATTCCTACTCTCGTGGGAGGCATCAGTCATGTGGTCATCCTTTCTTAGGGCCCATATATGGTGTTATCCTTTTCTGTGGATATCAAATCCTCATCAAGTAGGAGATCGTGTAGATTCCTTTTTCCTCTACTAGCTTAGGCGAAGCTAGCCCTAAAGCATTGCTCTACTTCCAAGTTTGCATTTCCATTATGAACCACACAATTTCATCGAGTCAACATGGCTTTTTGCTTTGGATAGATTTCTCTTAGCTTTAAATCTCATTCTGCATTTATACCGTGTGTTGTTCGTATAACCCAAACATGGGCTATAGGTTGTTTGATTGTGAATTAGCAAAAGTTCCCACATAGCAAGACTTAAGGCATTACCCAACAAAAAGTAAATTTGTAAAAGGTTGGTGCCACTGCCCATCAACGCTTGAGCAGCGATATTATGTTCTGCAACGAAGCAGCACTAATTTGTTCGATTTGGTTATGATCAACAAATATACTTGACCTTGCATGTTTGTAGGATCTAGAATCATGGACTTCGTTTCCATTCTTTTTATAGGGAAAAGACAACTTCACGATGGTCCTCATAGTCTATGTCACTTCAAATTTTGGTGTTTTGGTTGTTGGAATGGTTTGTCCTCATTTAATCCTTGAACCTCAAGGAACTAATAGTTATGGATTTGTGCTCCTGGACAGTCTTGGCACACAGAATGCTGCTGTTTGAGGGGATGACTAAGAGAAAAGAGGAAGCTTAGTTTTGCAATGATATATTATGAAGCTTGGAATGAGTATTGGATGCAAGTTCTTTTCTAAGTGTACTAACAGGACAAAAAGGCAATCTGTCCCTACCAGTGAGTGTTATCACTATTCTATTAAGAATGATGACTTCCAAGGATTTTTTTCATTGTTTGTATAAAATCTAAGTTTGCTTTTATACATAGGGATGTATGCTAATTATTGTAGACTCCTTAGGGTTAGTGTGATCTTCCTAAGAATATAGCCCTTGGCAACGTAAACCATATATCATCTAAGCCTATGAGGATATTGGGCTTGTAAGGCGTCAGAAAAGCCAAATTGAAATTTTTTCCAAATATATATCTTAATGGTTAATTGTCTCAATTTAAAAAAATATCTTCGATGAAATGTATGATCATATTATTTATTCAAAACATGTAATTATTGGTTAATTATGACAAATAATAAATTAGAAAAAATACATACTATATATAATAAAACCATCCAAAAAATTATATAGAAAAAGAAAAACAAAACTACTACTACGAAAAAAAATATTGCTACTAAATGTCTTTAGTCACGAGAAAAACATCACCACATGAAGTCCTATAATTAAATGTTTTTAATGACGACAAATTATTTCAAGACCATTACAAGGTAAGGGTGTTGTTTCTCCCAACCAATACTTCTCACCAAGAGCAAGTATAAGAGGCCTATTTGATTCTTTTTCAAAAATAAATTTTTGTTTCTAAAAATAAAAAGTATAAATATTTAGCATAACCCTTAAGTAGTTCTTGAAGATAAAGGAATATAGATTGGTTCATTGCCAGTGAATATTTATTTGATAAGTTTGACCGCAAAGCATCAGAAAGTCTGTGGTTGACATAAATGAAATGAAAGAATATTGGTGATTCTATAATGACATTTTTCTAACTGATTCTCTAATGCAACAATTTTACTTGCTAAAGTGAAACAACACCATAACCTTATAAGCACTATTACTCCGGAAACAATGGATTCCAAAGTGATTGGTATTATAAATTAAATTCGTGGTTATTGAGAATGATTTGGTATTAATTTTTTAGGAAAAATTATACTTTTGGTCTCTACAGTTTTAGTCAATTTTTAATTTAGTCCCTATAATTTAAAATTTTGTAATTAAGCCCTCACAAATACTTTAATTGAATCCCTACAATTAAAATTATGTAATTATCTATTTAATTTTGTTGAGACAACTAATTATATGTTGTGCTTTGAATATGTATGATTTATACTTATAACATAAGTAAAAATTAATAATAAAACAAAATTAACTCACATATATAATAAAATATTGACAAATATACAGTAATATAAACTACATTATAAAGAGCCTAATTAAAATTTTTAAAGTATAACGAACAAATGAAAAGTTGAGTACAACTATAAGGATCAAAAATAATTTTTTTCCAATTTTTTAATACATACCTAAAAAGCACTTGCTGATCCTCTGCATGATTAGTAAAGTTCGATTCTAAACATATTCCTGGAATTTTAGGCAAAAAAATATCTATTCCTGCTTTTTGGATACAAAAGTGGACATGCTTAGTCCACAGGAAAGAGAAAAATGAAGGAAAGGAAAAAGAATACAAATATAAAAAAAAAAAAAAATGCGAGTTGTAGGATCGCTAAGGCAGCATCAGGTTTGTCACGTAAGTTATTTTTCTTGTGCATGATCAAATTCTTAAGATTGATCAAATAACACGTGCAACTGCAAATTTAGAAGAAAACAAAAAGTGTTTGTATTTCTTCTGCATGTGTGTATATGTTTCTCTCCAAAGATAAATCAAGCGATTGGTGCAGAAAAGAAATTTAACAAAAATTTTATAAGAACTAATATGTAAATTTTTTTTTATTTACATGGGTCATATATAATTTACAGACTTAAATGAATTTTTTTTCGACTATACTTAACTTTTACCAAATATTTTTATATAAGTATATACTATAAATTTTGGAAAGTCACGGGCCATGGCCTCTGCTAGACCTTTCAAAATTTTTTGAGATAAATATAATATTCCAAAAAAATGAAACATAAAAAACAAAAATTTGTCATTTTCCTAAATGGCGGTCATTTGAACTTTGAAGACTAACTTTTTCTCTACCTATGCTAAGAAAATTATATTTATAATTTTCGTATAGGTGCGTATAATTATTAGGTTGTCATACTTCTTATATATATATATATGCACTGAGATCCATCCACATACATTATTTTCATAAACATAACTGTATTTTTAATCATTTTAATATATTTACGGCATCAATTATACAAAATTAAAGCATGACTCTTTTGGTGCATGTTCCATGGCTACATAAAGGATCAAAGTCATTACTTAGAACAATTTCAAATCCAAACAATGATGTAATTGAATAAAAAAGATAAAAATTTGTAAATAAATAATTATCTTTTATTACTAGTATTTACTTAACAAGATCAAATAACCATATAATGTATCAATTTAAAATTTGATGTGAATGGTTGTGAGATTCTATGATTTTTTCCAAGTAAATATACGATGGAGAATATATGATTTCTCATGTATAAAATTCCTTAGGTAATTAATTCATGGTATGGGGATTTGTCTAGATTTCAAGAAGGTCTCTTTGAAAAAAATATTAATTTCTACGGGCATATGTCATAAATAAAGATACTGGCAATCATTATGACATATTACATGAAAAATTATATTAAAACAAACAAAATACTTATTGTGTCACTGGGGTAACATTTTAGTGGTTTAAAATACCTATTTGTATGCTAAAATAAAATTTAGTTATATAAACAGTTTTATTTCGTTTGGTCTTTGAATTTTTTTAAATTACTATTAAGTGAAGTTTTTCTATGCTGCCAAAATTCAATTTTTATGTTAGAGTTTTTAAACATAAATAACAATCATAAAAATTAGGTTTAACTAAAATTACTTTTAAAAATTGATTTAACCTAAATTAATTTTAAGAATTAGGTTAATCTAAAATCATCACTCTCCAAACAAACACTTAATAATTTTTTAGTTAAATTGATGCAAAACCTGATTTTACATTATAAATTAAAATTATCTTACCAAACACACCCATAAATAATAATAATAATAATAAATAAATAAATAAAAAAAGGGGGCCATGATAGAGGTAAAGCCTGAAGGCATGTATTAGTTGTGCCATATAAGCACTTAGCTTTCCACTTTATAATATCTTTTTCTAATTGGGTTCAGTTGTTAGCCAGTCAAGTTTTTCTCCCAAGTGAAATCTCAGCATTCTCGCTTGCCAAAGTCTAAATCACACACAAAGGAGTTCCCCTCTGAAATCTTCCAACTGACAGAACCCCAATAACCTACACATAAAAGAAAGAACAAGTGCAAGAAATGGCTCTTATGGCATTTACTACAAATTTAATGAGAGTGACTGCAAAATTCCCTTTAAAATATCACAAGCGCTGCCACAGCTAGATACCTTGAGTAATGAGTCACTACCAACTAGGTTAAATTATTCTCTATCACTACATGTGCATGGATTTTCTGGAGATGCCTCAATGTTTCTCAAGAATGATCTAAACCAATCCAATGGTCTAGATGTCTTTCATTAAAAATATTAAATATTTTATGACAATAAATTTGAACAATTAGATGAAAATCTAATGATTCATATTATTACTTAAAAAAACTTGAGGATTCTCTACTGTAGGAATTCCGATTCATCACCCCATAGCTTAAAAAGGATATCATGCTTTTCTTTTAGAAAATATCTTCTCACTATAACCTTGAGTAAAATATTATTTCGGTCATTCATTTATTAATTTAATTTTATTTATGAGTCTAGTCTCAATTTGATTTTAGTTTTTATTATTCGTTAATATAAAAGTTAATATATTTAGTTCAACATTTTTAGTCTAAATGTAAACTATATATATTAAGGCTAAAATTTAGTGAAAGATGAAATTAAAATTAAACTCAAAAGCTTAAATAGTGTTTTATTCCTATGACCTTTATAGAAAACAAAAACAAAGTAATGAAAATCAGACTAGTCTAAATGCTAATGCACCATTAAATTTTCTGATTCACTCAGTAATTTCTGCTGGTTTTGCAGATCTGTTTGGAGCCTGAGACAGGTAGAGAATTCCCTGTTCTTTTCTTAAGCCTAGAAAACATAGAAAATAAATAAATAAATAATCCGAGAATGATGGGAGAAATCAGAAGCCAGATTCCTCTTCTTGTACTGTACAATGCCAGAATTCAGAAGTGGAAGTTACTTTTCTAGTAATTAAATGAGGAGGTCGATCAACATCCTGTGAGAATGACTTTCGTATTTAATATTCATAATTAATGAATAAATGGAGCAACAGTTACTTGGTATGTATTTGCTTGGAAGCTGAAACAGAGCCCACTAAAACGCGCATGCTTGACAATTCTTCTGCACATAACACCGAAAAAGGAACACCCAAAAGCGCAGAAATTCCAATAGTAAAATCATTTTTTTAAAAAAGAAAAATTGAAGTTTGAATCAGAATAACAAAATAATAAACATTAAAGCTTGTTGATTTCCTCCATTAATGGATGCTCATGCTCATGCTCATACTCATGCTCTCTAAGTCATTTGTTACAGAAACAAAGCATAATCCAGAAGAACTGTATTACAGTTAGAGATAAAATTATATAAAAACTGTAAGATCCAATTGGCAGAACAGAACAAATATATGAAAATAATACCGAAAAACTGACCAAAATCTCTTTGTTTACCTTTGGATCATCATAAGTTGTGCATTGGGTTTGAGAAATTCTGCATCTGAAACCGCAGAATTTTCGATTTGACTAACATCATCGTCTTCAACTGGAGCAGGAAGGTTAAGATCTATCAAATTGTTATCTCCGAACTTGGTACAAGAAGTCTGAACCGGAGTGGCAGAACCAGAACCAGATGCAGTCACGTGACTCACGTGAGTTCTCTTGTGCCCACCAAGCGCTTGACCCGAAGCGAACACTCTGAAACAAACTGGGCATTCATGGATTTTCTTTTCCGCCATGGGAGCATTTTCTCGCTCCAATTCGGGTTCGTATATGGGCACTTTGATCTTCTTGTGACTAGCTCTGTGCCCACCAAGTGCTTGATAAGATCGAAACACTTTCTTACACGTCTCGCATTTGTACCTTCCCCGAACTGATCGGGTCTTGGACGATTTCAGCTCTTCGGATTCATCAGAATCTTCCAAGGATCTTTCGCCTTCGTCGTCGTCCTCTTCTTCTTCCTCCTCTTCCTCTTCATCTTCCTCTTCTTCGTCTTCTTCGTCATGGTTTCCTCGCAATTCTTCTTTTCTCTTCCATTTGTCCCTAGACAACATCATAAGGCAAAATGCGACGTCTTCTTCGGTGGTTGCATCAGAAATTGTACTCACTGGCTCAGGCTCAACCCAGCACGACTCGCTCTTTTCATTATTATTGATATTATGATTGTGCTTATTACTCTGTTTGTTCGCGGATTTCAGCTTCTTGAAGACCTCTTGCTCATGAACTTGATCCTTTTGGTGATGATGATCGTATTGGTTGCATGCCCTTTTCGATCTTCTCCGAGTTGGGTTCTTCGACGACTCGGTCTCGCTCTCTCGGTCTTGAAGAATTACAGAGCCGGTCTCCACGGCGAACGAGAACTCAGGATCCACAAGCCGAAAGCTCCTCTTTGGGTTCTCTCTCAGGCCATAGCAGAGACCCTTGTCGTCTTCTCCTTCCGAGGACGATGACGACGAAGCTGACTCGGCCTCGAAGCTGAGCTGGGCCAGTGATGGCTCCTCCGGTTTGGGATGAACCGCAAGGTTCACCATGTGAGACCTCATGTGACCCCCCAAGGCTCTACCATTAGAGAAGCTCCTGAAGCAAAGCTTGCACTTGTGCTTCTCCATCATCATCAACCTCAAAGTCACCAGAGAGAAACAGAGCAAAAACAGAGTTATGCTCTTACCCTGTCTCTAGAAGAAAAACTTGTGAGCTTCTTGGCATTCTGGTTTTGTTCTTTGTGAGAGAGAGAGAGAGAGTGGGCAAACTATAAAGGAGTAGGTCACAAGCATCCCTCCACCAATACGTGATATATACAAAGGCACGGAGTTTTACCAAATGGAAAAAAAATAATAATAAAATGGGATTTTCTTTCTCCAAAGAGTGATTTTTATTTTTATTTCTTTTCTTTTTCGCAAAAACGTCAAAGGAAAAACCCCCTCAATGAATGAGAAATTTAATTAGCGTATGAATTAAGGTGGAAAGAAAGAAAGAAAGAATAATATGTAACATGCGACACTTGCCCGTTTCTGTATTTATTCCCACTCATTCTCTCTTATTTCCTTCTTCATTTCCCAAAATACCCTTTGCTTCCCTTCTGGGTTTGAAAGGAAGGTTTTAGATTTTCAAAAATCACAGACAATGATATTACCTCAATCGGATCTTCTAAGATATCCTGAATTCAATGTTATTCCATTTTTATTGGAAATAGTCAAAATACAGTGAACTTCTATGAAAATTAAAGTAAGGGTATTTCAGGGATTTCGCCCGAGATTTCCAGCGCAAACCGGTGGATTACTGGTCCATGTCATGGAAACTGCTGGGGGGTTTGTTGTAACGCCGACGCATCATAAAATAGCAGATATCAAAGTCTTCCGCGGTGTTAACGTCACACGGCTGTGACGTAAACTCTCGAATCCGGACGTTACACGTAACTCTCAAGGCCACCTGTCGTTTCCACAGCCAATGGTTTCGGAAACCGCGGATTTTTCTGTTTTAAGCTCTGGTAATTTACATAAATGTATATAAATGCAAAAACGAAAGTGAAATTTTACTAAAATTGAAAAACAAAAAAAAAGGGAAAAAAGGAAAGAATTGTGGGGTTTAAGTTTGCCTTTAAATCTGGATCTTTGGGTGTAATGTGTGATGGGAAAATGGTAAGAAGCTAACTGTCGCGAGTAATGCATGGGAAGTAAATGCCGTTTTGTTAGGGGTTGGTAGACCCAGTCCCACTCCATCTCAACTCTGCTTCCTACCTAGTGGTAATACAATTTTCTAATACAACTCATTATAATTTACAGAGTCTGTCCGTATGATGAGTTGGATTTCCAAAAAATAAAATTTGAATAATAAATTCAACTCAAAAAAATAAAATTCAAATAAAAAGTTTTATTTATAAAATGAGTTAGATTTTTTTTAAGTCACCTTCTTAATATGTCTGAATAAATATTTTTTTAAAAAAATTAATATTTTAATAAAAATTTAATGTGACGTGATATTTTGGTTAAAAAATAAAAATTAATATTTTTTATTTAAAATATTTATATTAATACAATAACTCATTTATATTTATAACTTTCTTATATATAATCCTATAAGTAATAATAATAATTAGTTATATTATTTATTTCAAATATTGAATAACTAATTGATTTGATCATGATTTTTAAAAGCTTGATAAGATTGACTCCAAAAATATAAATAATAGCCCAAATACAAAAAACATGATTGAAATAAAGACTCGAGCTTTTTTCTTAATCCAAATTCAAACCAAATTTTTAAAACCTCGAATCAAATCTATTTTCTAAGGATTATGATGCAAAAAAGGGATGGCCAATAAGGTTAAAGATGAAGATTACATAATACTATGGTATTATTTTGAAAACTTCACTTATATGAAGTTTGTTTCAAAATTTGTACTTGATCAATGCTCTCATTTGAATTATTTACATTTGAGAATTTAAATTTACTGTATTTAAGATAATTTAAATTATTAAATTTTCATCTAATTATTAAAATTTTAATAAGTAGTGAACAATTTTTTATATTTTAAAAATATTTATACTATTAAATTTTTATCTAATAATTTATATTTTATTAAATTTACTAACATTTAAATTTTTAACTTTGTCAAATTCATTTTCGTCGTATAGAAATTAAGTGAAATATTATTTTGTTTATTTACTTATTAGATATTTTTTTACTCTAGTTCCTTAATGATTTTTATTCTCATTTTTCGTCATTTACTTATTTGCTCATTTTCAATTTAATCTCTAATTAACTTTTATTTTCAATTTAGTCCTATGTTTATTTATATATTCTCAATCTAGTCCCTTTTATTTACTTAAGATTAAAAGACTAAATGTGTTAACTTTAATAATAGTGTGAGATTAAATTAAAAATAGATTAATATGAGGGAGACAAAAGTGAAAGTAAAAAAGGAATAAATACACTTTTAGTTCCTTAATTTTACTTGAGATTTCATTTTGATCCCTTAACTTTATTTAGTTCTAAGTTGGTCCTTTAACTTTATTTTAAATTTCACTGTTGTCCTTTAATTTTATTTTAAATTTCACTTTTTGTTCTTTAACTTTATTTGGTTCTTATTTGGTCCATTAACTATACTTTAAGTTTCATTTTCATCCCTTAAATTAATTTGGTTCCAATTTGGTTCCTTAGTTTTATCTTAAGTTTCATTTTTATCCTTAGTTTCATTAATTCTAGTTTTGCCTTAATTCTCAAAAACTACCCTGACTTTTTTCACCTTTAATTTTTTTAATTTGTTCATTTATCTAATGATATGGAAAAACTCCATGAATTGTAGTAATTATTATTTTTGAGGTTCTATTCTTATTTTATTCTTTCACAAACTAAATTGATTAGTACTTCTAAATTTGTTTTAATCTTTGTTTTCTTCATTTTTATATTCCTTACCCAATCAGTTTTCTACTCTTCATAATCATACTTAATTCATACAGAGCCTAAATATTTAAACCTTTTCAAGTTGATGGTGTTGGAGAAAAATAAAACATTTGAGAAGCTTTTAAAAATTAAAGAGTAAAATTGAAACAAAAAAAATAAGGGACAAAAGTAAACCTAATGTAAAGTAAAGGGACCAAAATGGTACCAAAGGAATTTAAGGGATGAAAATGAAACTTAAAATAAAAATATGGGACCGAATTAAGGCCAAATATAATTAAAGGATGAAAATGAAATTTAAAGTAAAATTAAAGGACTAAATTAAAACTGAATGAAGTTAAGGGATAATAGTGAAACCTCAAACAAAATTAAAGGACCAAAAGTGTATTTATGCCAAAATAAAAATTACTAAGGGAGTATAAACTAATAAATAAGGATCTAAATTAAAAATAGACTGATAAATAAGAACTAAATAATACACCTGTCATTATATTCTCTCTTTACACACTGTATACGAAGGATTATTTTTTGTTTTAAAAAAAGAGGAGTCAAGAACATTAAGCTACAAATTTTATCCGAATTGCTAAAATTACATGTCAACTTCGTCTATATATTAATTTCAAAATTATTTAGTCATAATAAAATAAAAATTAACCATCATTTGGTTCTTGTAAATCATTTATGATTTTTAATTTAATCCTCTAACTTTGTTTGATTTTATTTTTATTTTTTAACATTCAATTAATTCTATATGTATTCTTTCTTGATACATCCGTTAGAAACTATTTTAAAATATTACATAAAAGTTTTTTTTTCTGGACAACGAAAATATTAGATAAAATTAAGAGATGAATATGGTATAACTTAAAAGTCAAATGATCAAATTAAACTAAAAAAAAGAAAACTAAAATACTACATCAAAACAAATAAATTAGTTAACAACCTAAAATAATTGTTAGATCTTAAAAATAAAAATTAAAAAAAATAAAAACTCCTATGTTAATTCTAATTAATATATTACGATATGTTCAAAGATTGCATAGCACCTTAAGTAATAAGGATCCAGAGGATAAATTTTTTATTATGTTTTTGTATATTATGTAATCAACATGATTAGAGAATTAGTTAAAAAAAAATTATAATCTTTTTACCTAGATTGAACTTTAGAATTATTTTTATGAATACTTAGGCATTGGATTACTTATGTCAATAATGAATAGGAATAATTATTATGCGTGAAAAGATTGAATGCTTAAGAGAAAATACCTTTTATAATAATCTAATTAATTGCATTACTTATAATTACATAGAGATAAAAAAAAATATTGTAAATTTCTTACATATTTCTATTTCTATATAGTTGACTATAAAGAGTTTATAGCAAGTTGATCAAATTGTGGGTGTGAAGGCATAAAAAGCAAAATGGAAAACTAAATGGAATAAATAATAAAACTAACAAAAGTACTTATTGAAGTTGGATTTACTCATAATTAGAGTCAATATTCGTAATTTTCTTCACAAACTATGTTGGATAACAATTAACGAAGATTGTTCTGGCAAAACAAAAAAATTAATGAAGATTGTGAACTTTGTTTTATTTTTCAAATGGGAAATAAGTTGGCATTTTGCTTATATTATCATTAAAATCTCCATTTTTTGTTAGGTAGGTTGAAGATTGTTAAGAGTTCAGCATTGGAAGGCATTTATAAGACTAAGGGGTTCTCTCACCTAATGAATTAGTCTTTTGAGATGAATTCTCCTTTTGAACTTATGCTTATAACATTGTCTCTTTCATTAAGAGGGGTCGAAACGAGGAGAGGGCGACCTACAAGTTAGATTAAGGTGTGGTATGACCATGTTGAATAGTAAAAATTGAGTGGAGCCACTAAGAGAGAAAGAACTACCAATGGACCAATGTTGGTTCTCAACGGGAGACGCATTGTTATGAGTCCTACATAAGGGAATCTCTTCAAGGGAAGGAGCTTATAAAACCAAATGGTTCTTCCACCTAATGGAGTAGTATTTTGATATGGGCTCTCCCTTTAGGCTTGTATTTGTGTCAAAGACCAGTTCATATTTTTTAAGAAATGTATGGATTCAACTACTGGTATTGAAGAAAATGCACAACTTGATAATTCTAATTAAATTTTGTGATTGTGTGCGGTAAAAAATTGCAAGTTTTGATCACACATGGTGCAAAATTGTAATCAAGCAATTCAAATTTAAAAAACTAACATAATCTAACAATGAACAATTTCTTTCAGAAACAATAGAAAAATTGGATTGGTTGACACCTGATCATTCCCAAATCTAGTGGGAGGCAAAAATTCCAAAAAAAAAAACAACTACCAACCTACTAGCAACTGAGAAGCTTTTGGGATACAACAGCATGTGAGTAAACTTTAAAAAATAATTTTTATATAATTAAAAACTGATAAAACAAGTGTTTCTTATAATTCGATTTTCTTTGGTATCAACTTTAATATCATGAGTCAGTGGTATAAGTGAACTAAAGCTTCTATTTAATCTAGACCTACATCTAATAATCTCACATTACATGTTCAACATACTTAATTTAGTGACAGAGGTGGTGATTGAAATTTTCATTGTTTATTATGCAAAAATCTGAGTGTGTTGGAAGATCTTTCATCAATCCATATTTGTTCCATTTTTTATAAATATTCAAATCAGAAAAAAATTTATCTAATGGTCTGCATCAAGCAAACAGTGCAATCCAATAGAGCATTATATGCAGTTTAATTAGTGGGCATACTAGAAGTAAAGTTCATTAGCAATATGTCTAACATCTACTTTCATTGTTGCTAATTGGTCCATTACACAAACGTGTTGCAACACGTCTCTCTACAACAAATATAAGCCTTATTACTAATTTTATTCATTTGTTTAGTGTTGAAACTAGTTGACCAATTTTATAAAAATTTCCTAATCAATCATTCAACTGCGTAAGTATTAAGTATTATTTTGTACTAAAATATAATTTGCAGAAGTAGAGGAAAAGGGGTCAATGGGAGCCATCCCTCGTCCTCCTCGAAATTTAATAGTTGTATATACAAATCTTTTTAAACAAATTGTATTTTTTTTAATTTTTATTGTCTTACTAATTATTTTTAATTAAATCCTTAAAGTTTTAATAATTTGTAATTTAGTTCATGTCATTATATTTTTACCAATACTTTTGTCATATATGTGAGTTAATTTGGTATCATTATTTATTTTTATATCCATAAATCATACATATTGTGAGTGTTAAGATAACATAAAGTTAATTATATCAACAAAATCTAACAGAATTATAACAATAGGGACTAAATTAAAATATTTTAAATTGTAAAGAGCTTATTACAAAATTTTAAACTAAATGGACCAAATAAAAATTGAATGAAACCATAGGAACTAAAAAAATAATTTTTTCCAATCATTTTTATATCCCTCTCTAAAAAATAAAATTAACATTAAGGTCCTTAAAGAAGGTTGTTTGTATATAAAAGAAATATAATAATGTAACTAATAGTTATTGAAATAAATGAATATTTAAATAACATAATAATTTAGTATGTGTTTTTCTTTCAAAAAATAAAATATAATTATATAGTTAATACTGACTCTTGATGGTGTACAATAATTTGTTTTTGAGGCTTTAGAATAATAAACTTAGAATATACGAAAACTTCTAAACAAAGACTCTCTATGTTTTAGTTTTAAGTAATTTTAGAAAATAAAAAAGATAAAAAGGACTTATCCTTCCACTTTTGTGTTAATGGATACTAAATTGGGAAAGAATGAAGATCATTAAGTTTATCATTATCACTAACCTTGTTTATTCAATTTCATTTACTCAGTTGGTCACTCCATTTGACACACTCTTTTCTTTTTTTTTAAGGTATGTTTTATCTCTTTCTTTGTTTTATAATTTTTTAAAATTACCCATTGCATTGCTTTATTTCCGAAACTCTCAATTCACTTCTCAAATACAGATTTGGTAAACTGTCTTACTTTATCATATTATTATCAAATTATCGATGGATCTAATGTACTGTTTTTAATTTAAATTAATTATATAATTCATAAAAATTAATCAATGTAATACAAATCAAATGAAATAAGATATATTGACATAATATGCATACTCTCTTTCATATTGCATGCCATCCGTTGAATAAACTGCACTCTATGGCGAATGTTGACTGTCCCAAATATTATATATATATATATATATATATATATATATATAGTAAATATTATAGACTTATTATTTTTTATTATTTTTACGTAAATTATCTTGCATTATAACATTTAATTTAGACCCTCTAAGTCAAAATTGTTGCCTTCGCCCCTGAAAGTTCGAGTTCAAGCTTTTATTATATGACGGAGCAGATATTAATTATAAAAGGGGTAATTAATTAATTGTGCAATATCTATAAACTTTGAAACAGGTAGGATGAATATGATATAAAAAGAATTAAAGGTATAGCATCATATGTAAGGTGAACGCATAAGACAATTTTAATTTTAAATAAGATAAGATGGATGAGAATTGGTACCCCATTGAGTGGTACAGGTACACTTAACCAGGGTGCAGTTAATTAGTCACTTATGCACCAAATTATAAAATAAAAAATAAAGAAAGAAAGAAATTTAAGGACTTGTTTGATTTTATTCTTTGTTTTTATGTTCTTAAAATTGTTTTGTAAAATTGTTTTTTAGAACGGTTTTTAATAATAGAAAGTTAAAAAATTTGTTTGAATTATTTGTTTTTAAAAACACATTCAAAGTTTTAAAAAAATATTGTTTGAGAGAAAAATTTAAAATATGTTTTGAAAATGTTGATATATTGTTTAGTACTAAAAATTAAATTTATAATGTAAAATTATAATTTTAATTCCAATTCTCTTAAAAATGAAATTGATTCAAAATTTTAAATTTTATATTTGAACCATGTAAAGAATTAAAACATAAAATTATAATTTTAAATTTAGTTCTCATTTTACTATTTAAAAAAAGATAAATATTTGTTTTAAGTATTTGTATGTGTTACATGTTCAGTATATATATGCATGTGTGTACGTGTGCATACGCATACATGTGTATATGTGTGTGTATAATAAATGCATTGTATATGTATTTATGCATGTGGTTGTACATGGACATATATTTGTGCATGTACATTGTTGCTACATATTCATATTTGTGTGCATTAAACATGTTTAATATATATGTATATGTGTACATACTTATATATTTATGCATGTGTATGTGCGGGTATATAACAATTTTATTATATATATTTATATTTGTGTATGTAGGTGTGTACACATGTGCGTGCACATATGTATTACATGTTTAGTAGATAGAAGTATATGCGGGAACACGTGTGTACATTTAATTAAGTTAGATTGGGTATTAAGTTCATTCAACACTCATTTATGTATTATCTTTTAATATTAATTTATTTTATTTATAATAAATTTTATTTATGAAAAAAATTTTAAAATGTTAATTCTTTTTAAATTTTAATTATTTTCCATTCTAAATAGTATTTTTTATTTCATTCTTTTCAATTTAAATCTTAATTTTTTATTTTTCTTTAAAAATTATTTTTAATAAAAATGTTTTTTTAATATAAATAAGAGATAAATCCACCCAATTAGTTATAGCTAAGTGGGTTGGGTCTCAATATTTATTCAAACCTAGTTCACAATCCTACTTAAATTATTTTTTTTACATAATAACAATTTCGCCATTCATAAAAACAATTTTGAAAAATAGAGGAAAATATCTAAAACTTGTTCCTATTTTTTATGCCAAAAATACTTTTCTGTTTTTTAATTTTTTAAAACAATTGATAAAAAACCACATTACCAAACAAGTTGCTTTGTTCTTTTATTTTTAAAAATAATAAAACTATTTTTAAGAACAACATTTAATCAAGGCCTAACTTGCTAGTTACTGATACACCAAATAAAGATTATCAGAGGTGAAAGTTATTGGTATAAAATTGAAACATTTGTGAAATTCTTTCTTGCTTATGTAACATTGATCTATTCTCATCAGAAGTCTGAATAATTATATTGGACTATCTTCACATAGTGACTTATATTCTTGTTGGTAATAAATTTAGAAAAGAGTATTATTAGATTAGAAACGTCTTCTGGTACTTCCAACAACGGCGGAAATAAATGGGAGTAATCAAGTTGTATTATTTATGCATGTGATTTGTTGAAAAATGGCTGCCCATGGTGAGTTGACTTATAATCTAATTTGGTATTTAATTATTATTCATTAATAATTAAATTTTTTTATTAATAAATTGAAAATAAGTAATTTCAAAAATATGTGAAATTTAAAAATAATTGTTAGTTCTCAAAGATGTGGACAAGAGAGAAAACTAAAGATCATTAAAAAGTAAGAGAGATAAAAAGAGAGAATTACTTGTACATAAAGTGAGAGAATATAAAAGGTAGAGAACATATATTTTCACTCTAGTATATTTGTCTTCTGAGGGCTTTGGTGCATTTATTTGTGGGAAATAGATTAAAATTAATCTAGTAACTCTAATCCATACTACGTGGGGCTAAAAAATTTGATGATTCGCTTCCTCATTCAAGTAAGTATTGAAAACTTTACATTAGTTAGTATTAGAGTCCAGTTGCTCAAATTTATCTATCCCAATATCTTAAGCATGCTTAGTTTATGTTTAATTTGATGTTTTCAGTTGAAATAACACCATAATATAAGTTGTATAATTCTGACTTTAGAGGCCTATGATGGCTGAATAAAATAAAGACTATCTTAGGTCTCAAGTTTCATCATGTAAACACCATAGTGAAACAGCCAATTTTTTAGGGCGCCTTCGCAATCCACCAATGAATGCACGCTATGCACAATTAGAACAAACTTTACAACGCAATTGATTTCATCCAAATTGGATGAAGAAGAAGGAGATATGAGTATTCAAAGTTGGGGATTTGAAAGTAAAATCCTAATTTTATGTTTGCAAAAAATTGCCAGAAGTCTAGAGAAGGAAAAAGAAGTGGGGAGTTCCACTTGCATAAGTGACACTAGATTTAATCATAACTTAAAAAATTAGCTTGCTCCAATAGATTCAGCTGAAAAAAAAAAAAAAAGCCTAATTAAAAAATGTTTATTTTGTAGCTTGAACTTTTTTAAAAATTTAACCCAAGTCAAAACGGTTCAAATCAAAATTTTTTAAATAAAAAATTATTACTTAAAAAAAACTTAATGTAACATGATATTTTAATAATTAAATAGAAACTAGTATCTTTTACCCAACGATTTCCTACTTGGCCCAAACTAAAAAAATTGATAAAAGTCTAATTAAAAAAAAAAAAAGGACTCATGCTCATTTCTGTAACCAAATGTAAGCTCAATTTTCATGAGCCTAACCTAATAATCAAGTCTAAATGGCACATTTGACTCACCTCCCACCCTTCTTGGCCAAGTAATGGAATTAATGGATAACGACAGTGATATATCTTGCAGCAGCAAAAAATAGACATGCATCAAATTTTCAACCATGAAAGCTAAATTCGCATTATGTATTGTGGCACTTCAAGGGGCAACATGGCTGAAGTAGTTCATTGAACACTTCATGATCATTAGCGGGACAATGAGTCCAATATTATTTAATTGTGATGGTATTATTTAATTGTGATAATCATGTGATCATAGCCCATCAAAAGACATTAAGTATCATAGCATGACGAAATACAAACATGAGATATACTTTGTAAGAGAAGCAATAGAAGTGCCACTATACCATATATATATATATATATGCATAAAATGTTATTAGATCCCTTGACAATGCCTACACCTAGAGATGTGTATGTATGGCATGTAATATTTCTTGGTATGCATAGAATATAAATAAACACACTCTATATACATGTGATTATTGATGAATAAATTCATTTATTTTGTTCATAATATTGTACCATAATTATTGATAAATATACGCAATAATGATATGTCATACCAGTTGATAAGGTTGACACTCGCACTCAAGCAACTATTTGAGCTACTCAAGAGGAGTGAGAACATATGAGAAATTTATGTTCACCATGATGTAGCATAAAACCCAATATAACGAAGAAAGAGCACAAAGTTGACTTAACAAGAGGAAAAAAGGGAAGTTGAGATAGGAAGTCAAGTATATAATTATATGGATATTCAAGTGCAACACAAATGACGTGAAAAGAAAAGAGAAATAAATCAACTCTCAAAATAATTTTAAAAACCAATTTCTTAGGAGTCATAACCAAAATTTTAAGGAAAAACCTTTGAAAACCATTTTTAAAGTGAAAAGACAAGGACAATGTTAACTCTCCAAAAGAGAGTTAACTTGGTCTTAATTTTACAATGAGATGCCTAGTTTAACAACAAATTGAGCCGTTTCACAAGCCCGATGTCCTACCTTTGACATCTTTTTCTAATCCCAACTATCTTGATTTGTATATAAAATGACTAGCATTAATGATTTTTTTTTTTATGATAATTGCTAGGAAACAATAGTTAAGGCATCTTAGCATAAAAGAAGGTGAAAAAAACTCAAGGACCAAAATATGACGCCAATGCCCAATCGCCAAAAAATAATGCTCGAACGCTAAAACCTGAGGATTTGAGGCCTTAAGATAGAGACCCAACACCCACGTGCTAGAAATAAAAAAGTTGGCAACTAGGCACTTAGAAGTCTAGATTTTGTTAGAAGGCCAACACTCAAGTGCCACATGTGTAATATCCAGGTGTTAGAAATTCAGCGCTTAAGCATGCCGTAAAAAACCCTAATTTTCAAATATAAAGCTTTTAAAGACAAGGACGAGTTCCTGAGTTAAACTTTACTCCTTAGGCTCTGAAGGCTATAAAAACCTAAGTAGACTTTAAGAGACATACTAAGCTATAGAGACTTAATGATAACGTTGACAAGCATTTTGGGAGTGGAGTTTCAAGCAGAATTCAAGGGGATAGCTATAAGGGAGTGACAAGTTACGTGTAAGTTGTTAGTCTTTTTTTTTTTTTTTGTTTCTTTTCTTCTTTCCTTCTATTTATGTTATTCTTCTCTTTTATATTTTGTTTTGAAACAATGAAAGGCTAAGTAGTTTATTTCTAAAATTTTGATAGAACCCTTTGTAAGGTTGTTTTTATATGATAGTAGCTTTTAATTGATGTTTTAAATTTGGTTTACTTATTTTAATTATATGTTTAATGCTTTCTGAGCTTGATCACCTTGGAATTAAACCAAAATTTAGGCTAACTTGAAAGAGAACCCTTAAATTAAGAATTAAATGAAAATAATCTCTGTTTACATGCTTAAAGAATAGTAAGTGTCATAATTTGCATTCAAGACAACAATAATTGGCGATATTTGATAACCACGATTAGGGCAAGACTTTCATATTGATTGTCTTCTCAGCCAGTTCTTATAGAAATATAGGGAATCAGGGAAAACAATCAAGTTTAGATAGATGCAACATAATTATATATTATTTAAATCCCTAGGTTAGGAAACTAGTTTATAACTTGGTAAAAAAAATGTTTGTCATTACAAAATAACTACACATTGTGAGGAAGTCAGAGTCCTAGGATCATTCATTTGATAGTTTACTATGATTCACATTTATTTTCTACTTGTTTCACTTAATAATTTAATATATTTTCCTGAGTTGAAAGCATAATAATAAGCATTAGTCCATAGTTAAGTTAGGTCCTTATGGGAATGATATCCAACTCACTCTTTATTACTTATCACGATAATATGCATTTGCATGTATTGAACCAAACAAATAGAAAGGTGGTTTTCAAGAAAGAGATGGGCTCGGGAGTTAGTTTGAGTGTGGAGAAGGTGTTAGACACCCCATAACACCTTTTATGAGGGTCAATTATCCAAAACTAATTAAGTGAAATTAACAAAACACGACCATAATTTTGTCTTGATTACCCTTATTAAAATACATGAAATCAAATGGGAAAAGAAGAAAACAAGTTAATCAAAAAAGGATAAATAAAAATGGATATTTACAAAGGGCACACATAACCTGGAATTGGATTTCCTCCTGTAAAAAGATTACAGGATAAAATCTTGTAAAGCATTTGGACCATCAGATTTCATCTAATTGTCCAAATTGTTTTAAAAAGTTTTTATTTCAATAAATACTATTTAAAAAATTATGATAATACACAAATTTTTTTAATATTTTAGATTTTTTTATACAGAATGATATCTTATTAAAGAAAAATAAACTATTTCTAATAATGTATAGTCTGTTCCTTACATCTTAAGTTTATTTTTTGTATACAAGATGATATTCTAATAAAAAGAAAAATATAAAAAAGTTCTAACAATTTACAGTCTATTATTTACATCTTATAATTTGTTTTTTTATCAATAAAATAAATATCATTATGTATAAAAATCATATAAAATATTCATAAATTTTTGTGCATTATCATATTTTTTTTAAAAAAATAATTTTTATTGAAACAAAAATATTTTTAAAACAATTTGGACCATCATATCAATGCTTTACAAGATTTTCTCTTATAAACTTTTTATAGGAGGAAATCTAAATCCACACATAACCTAGGATGAAAGCCTAGAGTCTACTTAGTGATTAAAGTTTATGTAGTTCGACCTAGAAATATGTGACAATTGGTTTTAATTTTTTAGGGAAGGAGCAAGATAGTGAAAAACCAATTTTATTTTCCTCAACTAAACAAACTTGAAATTTGGTTACTTTGTTTTAACTACAAAAATAATGTGATTTTGCTTTCTAGCTCCCTTTCGTTTTTCTTTTTTATTTTTGGATTTTTGAAAACATTATTTTTATTTTAATTCTAAAAAGAAGCATAAAATTTTCAAGGAAAAGAATTTTGGGTTTTTATATTTTTGAAATTTTTAGAATCATCATTTTATTTTAATTTTGAAAAGAAAACGAAATTCTCAAAGATAATTAGTTTTGGGATTTTAGGTTTATGTTTAATTTATTTAGAGTTTAGGATTCTAAAAGGGGAATAAAGTTATCAAGGAAAAATATTTTAGGGATTTTTGGATTAATGTATTAGCCTTATAAATTCCAAAGTTTCGTTCCTTTTCTTCTCCAAGCTTTCACTTTAAAGTTAAAACCAGAAGATCTTTAGAAATAAAGGTTTTTAAACATTGAAAGCTCATTTTTGGTGAAGAATTTATGGAGAAAATCATTGGGTATTTAAAGAGAAGAGCTACATTGAAGATGCAATAGAAGTGAAAGAAAAAGGAATAAAAAAAGTTGAAGTTTTGAGTTACACCAATTGCTTCTCTTGTGTTGTGTTCTTAATTGTTATACATACTCTTAGTGATTTTTGTAGAATTTAAGCGATTCCTTTAAGAAGTCAAACTATCAAAGCTAACAAGGCTAATCTTGCCAATTTAGGTTATCAAAGGGGAAGTAAAAGTAAGTGTGGCTAAACTAACAAAAGGTTGTCTTTGTAAGAAATTGTGTTAGGGGTATCCAAAGGACCTAAAACCTACTGTAGCTAAGCCCTAAAGTTGTGTACTTAATACTTGAATTATTCATTAATGGAAACTACTGCTAAAGCCAGGCAAGTAGACGTAGGATCAAATTTTTTTATATGAACCAGTAAGAATTTTGGGGCCTATCTTCTCACTACTTACTTATTGAATATTTACTAAAATTGAATTAGATTACTTCCCTAAAATTTTTAGGAGCTTATCCTTTCGAAAGTACCTCCCTAAGTGACCTTACTAACATATATAAGAAGCAAAATACATTTTTGAAGAACCTAATTTTTAGTAAAGTGCTTCATAATAATTTAAAGGCAGCCTGACTTTTTGGAAGCAAAAGTTCACCCCCTCTTAAGCCTTTCTAGACTAGTCAATGGTATTAAAACCATGGTCTTAGTTTTATTGGTTTAACCACATTAAGGAAATATACAACCTAAAATGGCATTGCAAACTCTAACATGGAAAGGCACTCTATCAATAAGCCTTTATATTTTGATGAAACTAACTATACATATTGGAAGACAAATGAAAATCTTCATTTAGTTAAGTGAGCTTGATGCATGGAGTGTCATTGAAGAAGGACCTCATACCTTTACAAAGAAGGTTAATGGAAAAACAATGGACAAACCTATAAAAGAGCTTGCACTTGAAGAAAAGAATAAGTTTAAGATAAATTGTAAAGCCAAGAATTACATCTTTAATGTTACTAGTTCAAAGGAATTCAATGAATTTTCCAAGTGTGTGTCTACTAAGGAAATGTGGGATAAGTTGCAAATAAACTCTAAAGGAAAAGGAACCACAAAGGTTAAAAAGACAAGAATTGACACTCTTGTTCTTGAATACGAACTCTTTCATGTGAAAAGCTATGAGAGTTTTGTTCAAAAGGATTAGAAATATCATTAATGATCTAGATACACTAGGAAAATGCTATTTGGATAAAGATTTAATTTAAAAAGTTCTAAGGAGTCTGACCTCATTCTAGATAGCTATTGTGGCAACCACATTTACAAGTGGTAAGCTAAAAACTATGAAAATTGATGAGTTTAAAGGTAACCTTATACTTATGATGGAAGTTACCTTAACAAAGATGAACCATCTAAATTCAAGGGTAATGCACAAAAGGCCAAAAAAAAAATAAGTGAGCAGTTTGACAATTAGGCTAAAAATCACATTGATCATAAAGTAATGGCACTGTTGATGAAAAGAATGTATCAATTCAACATGAAAAGATATTTGAGCAACAACCCTACAAAAGGAAATACTTCAAGGCGTGAAGCAGGAAAAAAAACCTCTCACTTGCTATTGGCGCAAAAGGATTGGACATGTTAAAATAAATTTCCCTTTGCAGAGCAAATCCACCTCAAGCGATAAAAAAGCTATGATTGCATATGCCTATTAGAATGGCAAGTTCTTAATAAACTTTAGTTAAGAGAATGACAATGTAGCATATTTGTATATAATAAAAAAATGAAGTCCTCAGCGATGATATCCTCCTTGTCGTAACCAACCTTTCGACAGAGAGAATGAATAAATTGTAGTTTAAATTGATTCCTAAAAATGAATCTTGAAAATCAATTTGTTTGGGGTTGCCACCAAAATTTTTAACGAAAAACTTTGGAAAGCTAATTTAAATAAAAAGAACAAGGCAAAATGGTTTGCGAAAACAGAGATAGGTTCGGGAGTCTATTTGAGTGTATGGAAGGTGTTAGGCACCCCACGACACCTGTCCATAAGGTGGTTTACCTTAAACTAGTCAGTTGAAATGGAATATGGCCTTAAATTTATTTCAATGACCCTTTATTGACATGCATGCCCGCTAAACAGAGAAGACAAAAATGACAATAATGGAAGTAAACGAACAGATATTTACAAAGGGCAAAGTTGACCTAGGATGAAAGCCTAGGACCTACATACCTCATGATAGGGAACAAAGTCTATGTAGTTCAACCAAGAAGGCGTGTCTGTTGGTTGATGATTTGTAAATTTTGTGATGAGAACACGAGGGTTTAAATTAAATAGATTTTCGTAAACAAAACGGAATTGGGATTTAGTTTGTGTGTTTTAATTTATGATAACTTGATTAATCTCGCTCTCCTGATCTCTTCATTTTCTTTCTTTTTTAATTAATTTTTTTGTTTATTTTTGGAATTTTAATCTATATTTTGAAATGAAATGATTATGGGATAAGATTTTAGGATTTTTAGTAGTTTATATTTTTTCTGGAATTGGAATGTAATTATAATGAAAGGAATATTTTTGAATTTTTGAATTTATTTATTTATTATTATTTTTTTAGATTTTCAAAATTAGAATTTATTGTTGAGATTAGGATGAAAATAAAATCATTTTTTCAGATTTTTTAATTTATGTTTTTTTTAATTTTGGTTTTTATTTATTTTTTGATTTTTAAAATTAGAATTTATTGTTGAAATTAGAACAAAATTATAACGGAAAGCCATTTTTCAAAATTTTTGAATTTATATATTTTTTTGGTTTTTGGATTTTTCTAATCTTGAAAGTGAGATTATGATTAATAGGACTTTTAATTAATATATATATATATATATATATTATTTAAATTTATTTTGAACTTCAAACTATAATAAAAAATATTTCTATGATTTTTGACTTTAGGATTTTTGTATATATATTTTTTAGAATTAGAATTTATTTGAAACTTAAAGTAAATCTAAAATAAAAAATCTTCTTAGGATTTTTAGTTGCATAATAAGTAGGACAAACTTCCTAATTTTTTTATTCATCCTAATATTTTAAAGGTTAATTTTTATAACTTGAGGAGATTCAAGGTCTCACACGGTCTCTACTAATTAACTTTTGGGTGCCTGAAGAAACGAGCAATCTCACGCAAAAACCCAAGATATAGAATAAAATATTTAGAAATTCTTAGGATTTAATTTTCACATTTTTCAAGGATTTTGAAATTAGAATTCTTTTAGTCTTGTTTTAATAAGATCAATTCCCCATAGCCTATGGGGACCGGAGTCCCACATAACACTTTTAATTAATTAAATTTTATAAAACCCAGACTTAATCATTTTGTAAATAATTTAATTAACATATTCGTTTTTTGCATTATTATTATTTATTTATTTTTTAAACAAGTATGGTCTAAATTTCGGGGTCTAAGAAGATTAAAATCTCATACAACCCTAAGCACTCAAGAAGAATAATATTCTCACACGATGATGACACGGCTTTATTTTCATATATTTTTAAAAATTCTGAAATTGAAATTATTTAAGCCTTATTTTTAACAAGATCAATTCCCTTAAGCCTACAAGGACCCGAGTCCCACATGAAACTTTTAATTAACTAAATTTTATAAAACACTAACTTAATCGTTTAGTAAATACTAGAAAATACTTAATTAAGATATTTGTTTTTGCATCATTATTGTTTTTGCTATTATTATTTTAGAACAAGTATGTACTAATTTTCGGAGTTTATGGAGATTAAAATCTTACATGACCCCAAGCATTCGAGGAGAACAATATTCTCACACGATGATATTTTCATACAACCATGTTTGTAAAGCCAAAATTAGTTTCACATTGACATTAAAGAAAAAAATAACAATAATAATAATAATAATAATAAAGATGACAAAAATAAATTAAAACAAAACATTTGCAAATAACTACAATATAATCTGAGGCAAAACACATGAATAGTGTTAACCATGCATAAAACTCCCACCATGCAACCATACCTCATGTGTTTCCTCTTCAACATTTTCTTTTGTGCTCAAATGATAAAACACTTCTCTCCACGATCCTTCTTCGGTTTACGTTTTGCTCCCAGGTCTCCACCACAGTTTAGAGCTTTTACTCTTCAGCTGGAAAATAAAGACTGAATGCTTCTTTTCTTCTTAGCACCTTCCTTTCTTCTTTCCTCCTTCCTCTTCTTCTTGATACCTTTCCCTCTTCCTTCCTCCTTCCTCTTCTCTTCTCAATGTTTCTGCTATCTTTTCGGCACTTCCCACACCGTCAGTCTTTTTCAGCTTTTCCTATCTATCAAATTTCTCGATATGGCCTCCATCTTTAGCATTTTCTTTTCTCCTTCTCCTCTTTAATTCTTCTTCTATTCAGCTCTATTTTTGGAGCTCAAAACAGAGGATTTCCTCCTCCTCTTCTTAATCTCTCTTTCTTCTTCTTCTTAGCACCTTCCCTTCTCTCCTCAGCATCTCACCTCTTCTCTCTTATTCTTCTTCCTCTAGCCACGGTTTCTCGATCAGTAATGCCTGTCAGCATCTCGGCTCACTTTCGCACACTCTCTTCTCGGTTTAAGCCTCTAGCACTCTTCTTGGTTTACACCTCCAGCTCTATTCTCAGTTCATCCCTCTAGCATTTTTTTCGATTCCCCTTCAGTATTCTTCTCGGTTCTCCCTCTTTATCATTCTTCTTGGTTTTTATTTTTAGCTCCCCTCCCTCTTGTTTTCTGCTCTCTTTTTATCAGTCCCTCTAAAACTCTCCTCCCAATCCATCCCTTTTATCTTCTCTTTTTCGGCCCTTTTTAATCCTTTTTTTTTCTAATGCACACAACCTTCCTTCTTAGCTCATTCATATTTTTCTACTCACCTCCATTTTTCAACAACAAATCCCCTTTTCCATGTCATGTCACTTGCATTTTAGCCATCCTTGTGTCCTTTTTTTTCTCCAATGAGTGAGTGTGAGTGTGAGTGTGAGTGTGAGTGTGAGTGTGAGTGTGAGTGTGTGTGTGTGTGTGTGTGTGTGTGTGTGTGTGTGTGTGTGTGTGTGTGCGTGCGTGCGTGCGTGCGTGCGTGCGTGCGTGCGTGCGTGTGTGTGTGTACAAGTATGAGTGAAAGTGTGTAAGAGCAAGTGAGAGTGTGTTTTTATTTTTATTTTAATCTTGACTAGGTGACTTTTCTCTCTTTTTTTTTGGATTTGGATTAATTCAAAAGTTTTGAATCTATTTATTTTTCTTTTTGCAAGATAATTAATATATCTTTACTTCAAGTATTTATTTTGAATTTTTCTCTTTTGATATTTTTGGTTTTGTATTTGGTTCATCCCATTTTAATTCTATATTTTGTTTTTTTTTAATTTTTTTTAAATTTTAATTTTATTTATTATTATTATTTTTTAGGTGGGGTGTTCACACTCCTGGATGATGATGTAGACCAATCTGAAGAAAACCTTTACCTAATGACAAATGATCTTCCTAGAAATGTCAATGAGGGATGCATTGATGACATGGCTCATAAGTCAAAAGTTAAGGAAAACTTTTTGGTTCCAAGACTTTGGGTGCTTAAGGTATGTGACTAGAAATGCTAGTTGTTTCATCTTTCTTAAAAAAAAAAAAAAAAGGTTCAGGAATTGTCACCTTTGGCAATAAAACAAAGGTAAGATTATTGGTTGTAGAAAGGTATTGATAAACTAATATCTTACAATTTATAATGTATATTTTGTAAAAGTATTAAAATATAATCTAATTAGCATTTGTCAATTGGGTGATAAAAGATATCATATGGAGTTTGATTTTGTTTCTTGCATAATATGTAATCTAAATAATAAAGTGTTAGCTGAAGGAAATGATATGAAAATGTATATGTGTTGCATCTTGAAAAGTTTAGTCTATCATCCTCAAAATGTCTTTCATCACTACATGATCAAAGTTGGCAATGACATAAGTGGCTAAGTCATGTTAATATGTAATTGATCTCAAAACCTATAAATAAAGACTTAGTCACTAGTTTAACGAGGATTATCTATGAAAATTATCATGTCTGTTAAGCATGTCAAAAGGGCAAGCAAGTGATAACTCTATGAAATGAAGTAATTTAAGCCATTTTCATGATCAATTATTGAGTACTATTGTTAGTTTTAGTTTAACTTTAAATTAATTGAGTTAGTTTATTCAATTTTCCTTAAAAATTTTCAGTTTAGGTCATTTTCAGTTATTTATAACGTTATTTCATGATAAATAGATTATTTACATGCCAAATATTGTAAAATATGAGTTGTTTATAGTGTTTTTACCATATTCAGGCCTTAGAAAAGTAAGAAAATTGTAAAGCCTTTTCTCTCAAGTCATGGCTAATTTTCTTTTATTTTATAGAAACCTAACACCAAGGCTTAAGTATCAGAACCATAGGTGCTAATTACTATATAAGAATCAAAGATTTGAAGCCTGGCTCTAGAACATGCCCAGAAACCAAAAAAATGAAGCCTAAGTTCTATTACGCAAATCTCATTAAGGGACTTGTGTCCTTAACCTATAGTGTTTATAGATAGTTGGAATATGGATTTTTTAAGCTCAAGAGACTTCTGAGTTTAGAAAGTATGAAGAAGGCAACATTTAGGGCAAGTAAGAGCTTGAAGGAAAGTGATCCAAGTGAAAGATTAAAGAAGAAAGCTAATTGGAACTGCAAAACCAAAGTTTTCTCCAATCTTTTCTTCCTTATTTATGAAACATGTTATGTTTCTTGGATTGGGAATGATTGTCCTTGTAGAATGCTAGGCTAGAATCTCTTTTCTCTACATATATAGCCACTTGGTATGTAAATTGACAAATATTGGTACTTTTCCACCTTGAATTCAATGCTAATGGATTTATTTAGTTTATTTTTCAATGTTCCCTTTGTTGCTTAATCACAATTAGGGTTAATCTAGAAATTTTGGGTATTCCTAAAAAAAATTCTCAAATTTAGCCTTAAAAAATGAATACCATTTGTTCAATATTAATTGATTGTTTAAACTAACTTAATTTATCTTTAGGATAGAAATATACCTACGGGACTAGCATAGTTGTAATTAGTTGTTTTTAATGCATGCCATTAATTGAGTTCTTATAGAAATATAGGGAATTGAATTAAGGAGATAGAATTTATAAGAGATTGATGAATTCTTATAATAAACTTAGAAGCTAAGGCTAATCCATAAAGAATTGAATAAAGGTGGGAAGGTAACTTCATTGCAATTAAAGTGCTAAATTAGAGAATGATCTTAAAGAGTTTACATTAATGTACTTTCCTACCACTTTGTATGTTATTTTACTTCGTTTTTTCTTTAGATTAAGAATTTGACTGCTTAGATAAAGTAGTTGTGACAACGTTGGTTCTTACTAAATGTTATAATTAAAGTTCCCTGAGAACAATACTCTTTCTCACCATTGTCTTGCTTGTTGACAGTGTATACTTACATTATGTTAATTTGCACTAATAGTGAGTTAAATCATGATTACCAACCAAGAATCATGTAAGCTGCTAAAGACCACTACAACTCATTATTATTATTCTATTTAGTCAAATATAAACTCAAAGTTTGGGAGTTAAGTCATATGGATTTTTTTATAGTAAATCATTATTCAAGATATACTTAGGTTTTCTTTGTTGCACATAAAAATGAATTCTTTGAAAAATTTAAGGACTATTAAGCACTTGTCCAAAATAAAAAAGGGTTTGATCTCTTTAATAAGAAGTGATCACTAGAAGGAATTTGAAAATAAGCCATTTGAGGAGTTTTGTTGTGGAAACTTCACATAATTTCTCTTCATTTAAGAGTTTTAACAAAATGGAGTTGTAGAAAGAAATAATAGCACCCTCCTTGATATGGCTAGAATTCCTTCAGGCGAAAGCAACCTTTTTAAGAACTTATGGGTTGAAGTAATACATGCTTCTAGTTATATTTTGAATAAGTGTTTAATTAAGCCAATGTTTAGTAATATCCCTTATGAATTATGGAAATGAAGGAAACCTAACTTTGTGTACTTTCACTCATTTGGTTGCAAATGCTATATCTTGAATAACAAAGATGATTTTGAAAAGTTTAATTCCAAAACTAGTGAAAGAATATTTATTGGATTCTCAAACTCATGCAAGGCTTATCAAGTATTCATCAAAGATTCTTGAACTATTAAGGAATCATTTCTTATGGTCTTTGATGAATTTGACTATTTTGTGCTAAGATAGAATAAATCATATAATGATGATGATCTTTGTAGCAAGGAGCCTCTTGCACATGCATCTCCTAATAATGGTGACCCTCTTGATATCAAACCTAAGGTTGAGGAACCAACTAAAAGTCCTGAAATTCATGAGCAAAAAGTTGTGACCTTAGACAAGCATAAATTACCTAGGGAATAAAGACATTCATCATCCTACCCAAATAAGTTACATCATTAGAGATCGAAAAGAAGGTATGAAGACTAATTCTACCTTCAAAACAATGAACCATATAACTTTCATGTCTTAATTTTAAACCTAAAATTATTAAGGAAGATCTCTTGGATGACTCATGGATTCTAGCTATATAAGAGGAACTCAACTAGTTCAAAAGAAACTAGGTTTGGTCACTAGATCATGGACTATAAGGAAATTTAGTTATAGCTGTTGGAAAAAATTAATTTGAGAAACTAAGTTTTATATATATATATATATATATATATATATATATCATATTAAAATAGCTCCAATAGTTCAAATTAATTTAAATTTAATTTTTTAATTTGTTTTAAATTTTAAATTTGAAAAGATATGACTTTACGTACTAATATAATTCTTTAGAAAATAGATGACTTTACATAAAAGGATTGTGTCTATACAAAATCTTGTTATAAACAAGACTTTATTATAGATTAGGAAATTGATGAGACTATAAATAAATTTAATATGGCATCCATAGTTCAGTTCTCAAACTTCTTAATGTTCTCTAGGAGAGATTCCAAAAGATGAACTTGGTCAATCTCAGGATCCTTGGAATAAACTCTAAGAGTGATTTACCATATACTTAGCAACAAATATTGTGGTGGCCAATATTACTTTAACAAAAGTGTGATTACCATACATTTCTGGGCACAATTTTCATCTTCCCTATTTCCTACAAATATTTTCTCTAATAATCTTAAGGTGGTATTTAATGGAGGATGAAAACAACCCAGAATCTATTTGGGGACATAATGGTGATTTCACTCCATTAAGTCCATCGCAACGTCGCATACATGAAGTTCAATCAGAATGAATTTTCACCACTTGGCTATACCTACATTATGTCTGCAATATTGGGTATATATATATATATATATATATATGGGAATCATATATGTTTCCACCGCATTGTCTTTTTCTATTTTTTATATATATGGACATAATTCCCCACTATCCTTTCTTGAAGAACCAAAATGGTTATACCAAGTAATTTGCTTCTTTGAAAAAGGTGACGGAAAAAGATTATTTAAAGGGGAACCATGATTGTGTGTTAAGAAAAATGTGAATAAATTTTGTTAAGGAATCATGGAAAAGATAAAGTGAGAAAGTCAATAGTCAAGAGAATTTTATGTTTAGGTACATATCTTATTCATTTATCTTTCAAGGTTAATAATTACATATGCATATTTGAGGGTTGTTTTAGACAATTTTGTTATAGAAAATTAGATAATTTTTATATCGACTCAAATAATGATATATATATTGATGATTATCATGTAAAATTCTAATGTTTATTATAACAATTGATAATTATCTGGTAACAATTGTTAATTATTGTAAATTGTTACTTTTAATTTGAATTGTTATTAGTGAATTGACACGATAGTGTTGGGATTATATGCTTATTATTTTAGTTAAGCATGTTATTTGTAAATTTTACACGTTGTAATCTTGTTATCAATATGATCTTATCTAGTGATGAAAACTATTTTAAAATAGTATACTAGATGAAATTATCTTGCCAATTTTGTCTTATGATTAACTAAGCATATGGAGTGATGCCAGATAAGGTGTCAGTTTATTTACTAATTTCTTTGTTTAGATTTCATAAATGACTATCTTAGAGCAATTGATTTGTGTGAAAAAATGAAGAAGTATCTATAAGTTCAATATGAAAACTTATGATAGCCTTAATCTTTTCCTTACATGTTCAATGATGATAAAAAAGCCCAAAGATTATGGGTTTCATCGCTTTACAGGCATGAACACTGATAGCTAAATTGGAGTTTATTAATCCTAAAGCCAAGAAATTGATCATTGAAATTAGGGGGAAAGGTTCAAAATTCACCTAGAATATTAAGTTTTAACTCAATTTGATGAAATCACAGTAAATTAAGCTGAAGATTTGAATATCTCATATCTTAGCGTCGTAGAAAGTGGATTTTTTTTTATTTTGAGTCAAATTGAAGAAATTAATTATTGCAAGAAAGGAAGAGAGGGTTGAAAATCATGTTGAAGTGAAGCTCTATGGAAATTCGAGGAGAAACGTACTAATTTTGCCACAAATCTCGCATACACTTGGCATCATTAGAAAAAAAGCAGGTTTGCATTAGAGTTATCCAAAGGGAGATTTGAACCTAAGTACCTTTGGATGCATGGAGTGAGGCTTAGCCACTCGTTTCAATCTCAAGCTCAAATATAATGTTAATTTATTCTATATTTAAATCTTCTTAAATTTCCTTTTCAACATTCCCCCAATTATTTTAAATTTATACCCTCCTAAAGTGCATTTCCTTCCTTTCTCCTACTCAAATTTATTTTGTAAAAAAATTTCACTCAAAATAACTTATTTAACATAAGAACCTTAAGAGTTTAGGCACCATCTCTTTGATTTCATTGCCTAGGCACCAGATCTTAATTCTCAATCTCTGTCTATCTATTTTCAACAACTAGGCACTGGTTTTCTAGAGCCTAGGCACTGTTTCTCTATCTTTTGCTTGTGTTTTTTTTTAGATTCAACACCTAGGTCTTCTCTGATGATGCCTAGATGCTCCCTTTCCGTCTATAACTTCATTTCTGTCCCTTTTTGATTTTCCCTTAGTTATCCTCTTTAGACCTTATCCTACTTTAGGCTTTGTCAAAATAACATTAAGAGAATATAAACAATTGGCCTTTTTCTACTTTAAAAGTCATGGGAGAGTAAAATGAGAGGGTGAAGTATGAAAACTTAAAATCAGTGATAAATGTCCATTTATTTGGCCTTACGAACTGGGTCTTTTGTGCTAAAAATGGGCTAACACAAGTCTTTTTAGAGAGTTAACAATTATTTTTAAAATTTGAACCTTATATGTCTAGTACACACCGCAAAAAAGTTGGGCCCACAAGTAGGTAAAATTTTGTCTAGTACACACTAAAAACATAGTGCTGGAGGGATTTGAAGAAAATTTAGATGGTCGACTATCTTTAGCCCTAAGAGCTTGCTTATTAAACTCAATGTCAATTGTTTCCATCTACACATATAAACCTCCATGTATGACAAAATCCCACTATATTGTATGTGACATTAATCAACCATTGCCTTGTCATCCTCAAATAATTGAAGTAAATTATATGTTTGCATATTGATACATTTATATGACTCCAGCTTCTTAAGTGAGATACAATTTGATTCAGTTTTTAATATTAACTCGTAAAATATCAACTGCCTTAATTAATCTAAAGATGTGTTTGGCTTAATTCTTGTAGTGCCACACCAAAAGATGATGCCTTGTGGCATTTGAGTATATTACCATTTGGATCTACATGTATGAGAGTGTAGTACTCATGTTGATTCCTATAAATGCTTTTAAATGTATGTCAACTTCTACAAAAATAAATTCTATCTTTCGAATTCAACTCTTTATTTAAATAAAAATACTATAACAACTTGTAAGTATTCTAACTAATTCAAAAAACTAGTTTCCAATTTTTCACTTAGAAAAGAAAAAAAACTCTTGTCAATATTAAACTATAGCTATTATTATCCGTATATTTAATCAGTTTAAAAATTATTATTTTTTCTTAAAATTTTTTAAAGAATTTCTAAAGGAAAATAATGCATAATCTAAATTGTTATCAAATCTCTACTTTCTTACTGAAAATTTAATTGATTACTAAAAATTAATAAGTTGATTCTAACTCCAAAAAAAAATTTTCACTCCTTGATTCTAATAATTATTTGATTACTGTGTATATCTAAAATATTTTTTTTTGGGTTGAGCATAAACAAACAAAATGTTGAATACTACAAAATAAAGATATTCTGAATTGGCACACGTTAAAAAAGAAAAGTATGATAACGTTTCTTCGAACGTAGACTAAACTTTTCTTTGAACGTCTGTGCAATAAAAATAATGGTAAACGTTAAGAAAATGTAGGATAACTTGAACAACGACATACGTCAAGTGAAAAATAAATGAAAATCGTCATGTTATTCTTAATTGGTACCTGCATGTATAACAAAAACATTTTGAAAATTAAAAAAAAAAACATATGAAAGAAGAACAAAATACTTGGTGGTTTAAAATATTGTTAATGTTATTAAAATATTTTTTTAGTTTCTATTTTAACTTTACCGGTGGATGCACGGTTCTACTTACGAATAATTTTAAAAAAATTTGACAAATTTCTATTCTTTGATGAATCTATATCTCTATTCAAACTTGACGAATGGGCCATCCCAGATGAATAGTCAATGGCACATGGGCCAAAAATTCAACAGTGCTCTTTGGGCAACGAGGAAAACACAAGCCCACATGAACCATTGACATTTCTATGAAGAGAAAAACCCATTTTGGCCCCCACTTATTACCCCATTTTCCATATTGGTACCCTACTCATCATAATTCTCATTTCAGTCCTTCAGTCTTCCTTCAGTTATCCATTTTGGTCCCTCCTAGCCGACCATCACCAACCTAATGATGTGGCACGTTTATTGCTGAGCTGGAAAAAATTCTAGCACCACTCATGCCACACAAGACCTCCACATAAGATCTCATCCATGGAAGCCCTCCGTCTCATATCCGGACCAGAGTCTCTATTGTTGTGACATGTTCCCCGGCATTTGAATACGGCAACGCGATCTGTTCCTTGGCATGGATTCCGTTGGCTCTGAATCCATCAATGCTTTTCGTTCCTTGTCTTCATCTCCATCAACGTTGTCTGTCCGTGCTCTATTGGAAGGTCCACAAACATGCTCCGTTCGACTCCATCAACAAAGCCTGGGGAAGTAGCATGTGGCAAGAAGAACGACCTCGATTATCTCTTCCATCTCTATGAGCCATGCCGCGAGTTCTTGATCCAAGGTCAAGTGTGTAGAAGATATTAGCACATTATGGTCTTCCTTATGAAAGCATTGATCATGGAGTCGAGCATAGCACGTTTATGGACCTTCCAACAAAGCACGAACATACCACATTGGTGGAGATGAAGACAGGGAACGAAAAGCATTGATGGAGTCGAAGCTAGGAACAAGACACGTCGACGGACTCTACACCAAGGAACAGATTGTGTTGCCATATTCAAATGCCAAGGAACATGTCGCAACAATAGAGACTCAGGTGCGGATGTGAGATGGAGGGCTTTTGCGGATGGGATCTTATAATGAGGGCTTGTGGCATGTATGCTATTGGAATTTTTTCCAGCTCAGTAATAAACGTGTCACATCGTCAGGTTGGTGACAGTCAACTAATGGAGGGACCAAAATGGATCACTGAGAGAAGAGTAGAGGACTAAAATGAACATTATGATGAGGGACCAAAATAAATTTTTTCCCCATTTCTATATCTTCGTAGTTCGTAGGTCAACGACGACTGTGACTGAGGAAACTACATAGAAATCATGGTATGGCGTGAAGTTTGGAATGCACCTACTCTCAGCTCTCCAAGTGGGCATATGCAGTCAGCTGAACAACCCAAACTAATTCAGTCAACGTTTGAAACCAAGTAGCAATTATTTTGTCACTTTCATACTCTTGTAACTTGTGAAGGATTTTTATTTTCTGGTCTAGGATTTTGGAATACCCAATTATAACAAATTTAGTGTTACAAACACATTACCTCAGCATAAATTATATGCACAATCATATTACTTTTATTGCATCAAAAGTTATTTCAATGTTTGAATTTCCTCAAACTTAGAATATATAAAAAAATTCAACAAAGGTGGTTTGTTGCTCTTGTTCTGTTTAACCATTTATTGATTCATTAAAGGGTCTAGCAGTTCTAACTTTGTACTTATAATCTGATACACTGAGGAATGCAAGCCTTTTTCTCTCTTATCAAATGAAACCGAAAAAGAAAAATGTAAATTATGTGAAAACGATGAATAATTATGGTCATGTTTGTATACAAAATTACAGTTTTCTCATCTTTTTTTTTTAAAGAAAAAAAGAACAAGCAAAAAACGAAGTAAAATTTAAAGCAATTACTGAGTAAGATCAATCCTCATTGATTTATAATAGTTTTTGGTAATATTAATTTATGGGTCAGCTCCTACACCAGTAGTTGAGCCAATCCCCACCTGCAACCACGGTGAAGAACTCCCTCCTATGTTCACGTCCTTTAGCTCACTTAGTTTTGCTAACTTCACCTTACTGTCTGCTTCATCTTCCACATTTGGCATCAAAACTTTACTGTTGTTATTATTTTTGTCCTCATCATTGTCATTTTCAGTCTCATGACAATGGTGACGGTGGTGGTCGACACGGTAGCTCTGACTGTGACATTGACTATTGTTAGTATTATTATCTTTCTCTTTTGTTACTCCTACCCATGGCTGCAAGTAAATTTCCGTCGACAAGTCCCGTCGTGTCGGGTGATCGGCCGGAGCGGGAAGGTTGAGATCGAGCTTGAGATCAAGTGGCTCTGAGTTATCAAACTTGGGAATTTGATTCATACGCTCCATATGGTCTTGTAACTGTTGAAACCTAGCCAATGTGGAGGAGTCCGGCGCATTTGGTGTGATCCAGTGGCATCTCTTGTGTCCACCCAATGCTTGTCCGGACGAGAAAGTCCGGTGACATATGGAACATTCATGAACTTTCGCTTTTTTCTTGGATGAAGATGCCATTAATAACGTGGCATTGGAGCCATGGTGTTCATAATTTGATTTTGTAGGAAGAAACTCTTTATGGGTAATGCCATCATCGTCCCCACTGGCACCGCCACTGCCGGGACTACCGTCAAGGCGGTCAAGCCGTGAGGCAAAGCAGCCCTTAACCTTCTTGTGGCTGGCTCTATGGCCACCTAGAGCTTGGTGGGAATTGAAAACTTTCTTGCATGCTTTGCATTCAAACAAGCCTTTAGGAGCCACCCCTTTAGCTTTATGATCCGCAGTAGTACTAGGAACTCTATACGACATTGGAGTTATGAAGTTTATAGGGTTTCTTCTCTCCTCGTCTCTGCTAGCGGAGGCACACGACTCTTCCGGCTCGGCGGCCACCAAAGGATCGACGATGGCATTGGACAACATTATCAAACAGTTGGCGAGGTCTTCTTCTTCACTTGAAGGGCAATTAGAATTGAAGTTACCTACTTTGGCTCTAAATGATCTCTTCCTTTTAGACCAACCGCAACCTCTCTGGCCCATGCCGTCATCGGCGTCACCGCCACAACCTGGCGACGAGATCGGAGACTCGACAACATCGGAGGTACACTTTCCATGTTCGAGAAAAGACTTCCACGACAAAAACTCTTTACCACAATTCTCACACACCCTGCAACTCTTTAGTCTATTTGGATTTGTCCTTAGAGCATACATGCGCTTGGTGCTCGGTGCCACATTGTCGCCATCCCAGTCACTTGCGGGGTCATCGTCGTCGTCGACGTGCCAGCTTTCGTCGCCGATGCCGTGCGCCCTCATGTGTCCTCCCAGAGCTCTCCCACACCCGAACCCTTTTTTGCAGATTTTACAGAAGTGCTTCAAGTTTGATTGTTGCTGATCCCCAATCAAAGCCATACAATCAAGGACGAAAAAACGAAGAAAGGAAAGGACGAGAAAAGAAAAGAAAGAAAAACCGAGTACAAGGAAGGAGAGAGAGACGAAGTGGGTTAAGAATGAAAGACAGAAGGATGGTGATAATTGGTTCTTGTAGTGAGAATTGTTGTGGGGTTGTACGGTGAAAATTAATTTGTGGCTGAGAGAGAAAGAGGAATTAACATTAATGTGTGAGAGTTGTTTGACTGCAAGAGAGTGTGGAGACTGGTGACACGTGCGAGGACGTGAGAGGGTGAGAGACTTTTTCTACGACTCTCGTAGTCAAAGCCTTCCAAACATGGTTTTGTTCTGTGTATACTGTCTTTGTTTGTGTGAGAATTAGAGAAAACTAAAGAACATGTCTGTTTTTGTCTCTGTGTGTGTGAGAGAGAGAGGAAATGGAGAAGAGAGAGTGGTTCTAACTGCCATACCTATTCATGTCCCTTCAATTCGAAGCCAAGAAAACTATCCTCTGCTTCTCCTTCTCTGTCGGTTGGTTTAAGCTGCTTTTCCACCCAATTGTATTTTCCATTTTTCATTTTTCACTTTTTGTTTATAGTAGTAATTAAAAAAAGAAATTTAAATAATTTTGGTCACTTTGATGCTTTTGACTTCTGTCTTTAAATTATCAGCACTTGGTTTATAATATTGTTAAGTGTCATATGAATACGGCCATATTCTCATCCAAAATTAGTATCAGTGAACTAATTACGGATACATATTATAGCTAGGTCCCATTTTTTGAAAGATATTTTTTATCTTTAAATTAAAGTTAATTGCAATATACATATCTTTAAATTAAATATATACTTTCTTTTCTTTAACAATCTTTATAGATATAAAATTTTACGTAAGAATCGCGGCATTTAATGGTTAATTAATTTAAATTTAATATTTATACTTCAATTCAACATTAAGAAAAACTTTATTATATTTAAATTTTGCATAATTTTTAGTTAGACCTAATGAGTCAAATTTAGTTTTTTCAATTTTTTAACATGTACTTGTAATTTTTTTTTTTTATTGTTGATTTGAATGTACAAATGCGGATATTGAACGAGTTTTTTTTTTTTTTCGTTCATATAGATGGCAAATTATTTATCTTCAATTTGACTATAAGGGAAAATATTGCCCTGAACAACAGGATCTGAAATGGGGGTTCAATTGGAAAATGAGGTTCTGATTTCAGTCATTTCCAATTCTATCGAATGCTACTTATGATATAGTTTTAACTTTGACTCATTACTTTTAACTAAATTTTTTATGTTTCAGAGAATTGTTTAACTGTGCTAAGCAAGATAAAAAAGTGGTAAGAAATAAACTGGAAGAAACGAAAGAGTTTTGATTAGACTTTATCGTGTGGCTGAGTTTTAAAAAATAGACCAAGCTTCTGTTAAAGGAAAAAGCCTAAGTTTTTATTTATACTTTTTTAGTTAAATTTGATGAGCTTTTTCAAATATTAAATAAGTTTATTTATTATTTAAAATTTAAAACATACTATATAATTAATGGTTATCATTATTTATAATTGTATTTAGAAATGTTAATAATACACATTAGTTAGTTTACTATCATAAATTTTTCTTAATGACATTAGTTATTGTTTTAAAATATCATGTCACATTAATTTATAATTTATTGTATAACCACTTTGAATTAAAATGAACTATTTTCACTAATAAATTTATATTTTTTATTTTTAAAATTAAGATAATTTAATTTTTAATATTTTAAATCTTACAATACATTATTTTTTAAAAATTAAATTAATTTTTTTAAATAAAAATTTCTTTATTTAAAAGAATATTGTTTTGCACTTTTTGAACTCTAGTCAAGCATTTAAAAAAGTTTGAACTTAACCTATTTTATAAAATAGACCTTTTTTAATCAGATTCTTTTAAGTTGAATTTTATTTTTTCAGATCAAGCATATATTTAAAATTATGATCAAATATAATTTTAATTATGTCAGTCCTTCATGGTTGGACAAAGATGGTTGAATACAATAAATATAAGCTGAACCGAGTCTCATTTTCTTTTGCTTACGTTGGATGCAAAATGTTATGTATCTCAAAATTTCAACCTTCCTACATATCTTGTATAATTATTGTTTCACTTTTGGCTGTAATATCTTCTTTTTTTTATACCATTTGGGAAGTTATATTAATTCAAACCAAAAGCTCACTATTTCAGAAAGCATCTGATAAATTTAAGATCAGGATAAAATATTTTGAAGTTTTCACATTAATACTTTCAATTTCTCTTAATAACGTACACTCAGTGTGTATCATGTTCTTGACTAGTTTGGGTGTGTACTCAAGAGTAAGCAAAAGCATGACTAAAGAGTGAGTTAATATATAATCAACTTTAAAAAGAAATAGACAAAATATAGGTGAGACCTATCACTCAAGTGACACACTAACTCGATGTTTACTTTTTGAAATCAATAGAAAATTAATTGAAAAAAAATGAAAAGGGTTGGAATTGATCTCTATCCCTGCACTAAGTTTAATGTATGATGTTATTTTAGGCAATTATTAATTATCATAATTATTGTTTGTTTTCTTATAGAATTAATTAGTATTTCATAACCATATAATTAATGCTATTTAATATGACTATTATATGAAAAAATACTAAAGGTTAGCCTAATGGTTAAGTAGATATACTTTTTACTCTAACTACCCTAGTTAAAATTTTAGAGTTAGTAAGGAACTTAATCTTTTAAATATTAGGGGGTGCATTTTTAAAGTTGTTGAAAAGGAAGTTTAATCCCAAACAACAAGTAAATTGATTGAAGAATATCGTGACTAGAAAATAATATTAATTATTGTATGCATGATGAGATTTTGCTTTGTATAGTTCGAAGTTCAGTCATAATGCATCAGCACCACCTTATCATTTTCTCAGAAAGCAAGTGATAACCTAAGTGCAATAGTATGTACAATCTAGTAAACTAACATCAATAATAATAAGGAAGTGCTAAATTTAATATAACTAGCATTTTTTTTTTCAAATGAGCAAATATTTTTTTAAGTTCACAGCAAGGAAATGCATTTGTAATAAGTTTCATCACAGAGGTATATGATAATCCCTATGTCTATTTATTTATTTTTCAACCGATATCATGAAAAGATATAATTGACCTCTTGAAGAATTAATTTCATTACAGTAATTTCCTATCTTTTTAATTGGAAAGTTGTATACAAACAAGTTGAATGTGCGTTGGTAGATAGTATGATTAGTTTAGTATTTGAAAAATTCAAATTAAGCTCGTTTACACATTAAAAATGGAGTTTGTCTTATAGATAATTTTATTTGATTAGGTATTAAAACCTTTCTCTAAAATTAATTTATTGTTCAAACTTTCATTTGCA
This sequence comes from Delonix regia, assembly GCA_037074485.1. Taxonomy (NCBI): domain Eukaryota; kingdom Viridiplantae; phylum Streptophyta; class Magnoliopsida; order Fabales; family Fabaceae; genus Delonix; species Delonix regia. The sequence continues at coordinate 15,676,877 of CM073459.1, forward strand.
TAAAAATTAAAAAAAAATGTACTTTTTGTGTTGGATAAATTGCATTGACCAAAATGAAATCTCAATATTAACACTAATGCAAACACACACTAATCAAGTTTAATTGGAAAGAAAATATAAGGAAAATAGGTTAACCAAAGAACAAAAAGAAGGGAACATTAAACTTTGGTACCTCATAGTTTCAATCAAATTTTTATTTGTAGTTTAAAAATTTGTAACTAAGTCCTTATAATTTGTAAATATTTTAATTTAGTCCCTACTATTAAAATAATGAAATATTTTATTAAATTTTATTGATCTATATATATTTTTTAATTTTCTAAATATGTACGACTATGCTAACAATAGAAATAAAAATCGATAATGAAACAAAATTAATTCATGTGTATGGTAAAATATTGATAAAAAATATAACAATTAATAGGGACTAAACTGTAACTTTTAAAGTATACAGATCAAATTAAAATTTGAGTAAAACTATAAAGACTAAAAATATAATTTTCCCAAAAAAGAAAATTGATAGTATTGTAAAGAGGGAGCCTCCATGAGCACAACTTGGTTGGATTAACTATTTGATTTGAGCAATAATAAAGTTATTAATAATAGGAGAATATCATAATGGCATGCAATTGCCTATATTATATCATTTAATTAAAAGCAAGATATTTTTGTGAACCGATTATAAAATGTGAAGGATGCTGTATTAATCTTCACGCTATAAGTACAGAACCATTTGATGAACATATTGAATTATAAGTGGTCAAATAGGAGTCAAATAGCTTTCAAAGAAGATGAAGATTCTAGAGCAGTGTGGGTCATGAACTCACCACTTCTGTACTGTGACAGTGATAAACTCCTACTTAAGCAAACCCATTGCTTAATTTACATCGCTATGTCATTTAGTTCAGTGGGTTAGTCTCTAATCAATCCATTATCATTATCTTTTATTGCTTTGGTTCAAAGCATTCACAAGTAGACACATTAGTGACACTGATTAAGTAAATAACACTCCTTTTTCAGCTCAAGTGTATTTGCTTACTTAGCTGCATGCCTGAGCCAAACAAAAAAATATTAGCCGGTTTTAATGTATTTATGTGATAATTTATTTAGTATATTAATTTTAATAAAATTATTATTTTAATAACTTTTGTTTTTTAATAATTTTATTGAAACCAATATAATAAATTTACTATCATATAAATATGTGAGGATTAGTCAATTTTTTTTTTGTAAGGCTCAAGACAACAGTGAACTACAAACTATGCTATTCATAATGAGACATTGGGTTTAATTCAACCTATGTAATTAAATAGACTGTGACACACACCTACCTGAAGCTTATGTTGGAGCCATGTTTTAGGACACTACTTATATAATGTAGTTAAGTTGAATGTACGTCATACGAGCATATCATAGCTAAGCTGTTTTATTTTTTACTTTTTTTTGGGGAAAATATAACTGTTAAACTTTACATAAATGTATTATTTTTTTATATTATCTCTCAATATTTAATCAAGATTGGATTTATGCTATTGGAGAATTCTAATAAATTACTGAAGCCATTGGATCAAGATTCAATGACTCTAGATTTAATATATATAAAAAAAATTAAATATAAAAATAAATATTTTTAAAAATAATAACATATTTTATTTTATTATAATATTTTATTATTAAAAATTAAAATAATTTTTAGTATCTTACAAAATAATTTTTAATATTTTATAATTTATTTTACACATCTCACAATATAATTTAGAGAAACTGAATTATTTTAAATAGAATTTAAAATTTTAATATATCTTATTTTTAAAAATATTTATTATTATATTTTAAAATATTTTTTATATCTATCAAATATGGAGTCATTAGATCTTAATCCAATGTCTCTAGATATTACTAGAGATTCTCTAATATTTTATTATTACAAAATAGAATAATTTTTAGTATCTTACAAAATAATTTTTAATATCTAACAATTGATTTTACATATCTCACAATAATTTAATGAGACTGAATTATTTTAAATAGAATTTAAAATTTTAATATATTTTATTTTTATTATTTTTAAAAATACTTATTTTCATATTTTATTTTATTTTTTTTATATTTGTTAAATCTGGAGCCATTGAACCTAAATCTAATGACTCCAGCTTCTACTAAAAAATTTTCAATAGCTTTGACAACTCAAAAGGATCCGTTCTCTATTTAATCCAATCCTTAAATTACAAAATTAATTAATATAAAATCAAATATTATCAAATCCAATATTAAATATAGTCATCCTAATATTACACGCACTAAACACAAAGTCGGGTCAACAAGTTATATCGATGTATTATGACTCGACAAGAACGATTACTTTTTTTTACCCCAACCCCAAAACGCAAGCAGTGAATCTAGGCTCTTCAAGCCGGAGATGACTTGGCGACTTTTCGTGGTTCTCGGGGATAGAAGAGTAGCACAGAGTCAAGTTGTTTCCTTTTAAGATCAGAAATTTTAAGAAATATATTCTGTCTTGATTAACTAAGTCTTTAACTCGTTTTACATAAGGATGCCAATTTTGTTACTCTATCTCCATACTCCACCGGTAAGAATTTTTTTCATTATTAATGCGGATCTTTACGCATATCCACGGAACCTTAAATTTTTTTTTAAAAGATTACAAAAAAAATAATATTAAGAAATATGAATAAATAAATATATTGAAAGAAGTGAATTTAAAATTTAAACTCTTATTTATGTTATTCAATAAATTCTAATTAAATTTTTAAAAAATTCAAATAATAAATTCTGAACAAATTGTAAAAATTCTAAAATCTTAAAGAAATAATAATTTTAACAAATTTAAAAATATCAAGATATCTTTTTCACCATACGTCAAGTCTTTATTATTGTTTCTTTCTTATATTTAAATTAGATATTTTAATTAATTTTTTTGTACCATTTTAATACGTAAAAAAATTATACATTTGAAACATAAATCAAAATTGGCTAATCAAAGTAGCAATTTAATTTTGATGTGATATTATTAGTTGAAACAATTTTTTTTACATATTAAAAATGGTTATACTTCTAATTTTCTGTCTTTAAAAGAAAATTCACATTCTTTAAATTTGAAGATGTAGTAAAATTGCTACTAGTAATATATAAAAATTTAAAAATATTTAGGTCAAATTTTTGGAGACTAGAACCTCATAGGGCGGGAAGTATGATCCCTATATCTATCCTCAAACTACCTTCAAGGAGATTTTTCTCCTAATCTCCATTCCTAAAAAAAAAAATCTCCAAATGTAAGCAAGTATAAGGATATTTTGCCATCTCTAGATTCACACAATATATAAGGCTATATTATACAAATTCATATAACGCGATTCACTTTTGTCATGTACATGATGCATTTGTTACTTCAAGCATTTTTAATCTTGATTAGACATGATTTAACAAGGAATAAATGAAAAATATATATTTTAATCTTATTTTATCAAAAAAAATTGTTAAGCATTATTCCACCGAACTTTGTAATAGTATCAAGCATTTTTATATCAAGTTTTAATCTATCTAACTTTATTTTAAATAATGTAAAGGGCCTTTTTTTGTTTTTAATGGGTAGGACCTATGTCTTTGTCTCTCTCACTCTTTTTTATTTCTTTTTGGCACATCAAGATTAGATTTGATCATGACTTAAAATGTTTACCTGGCCTAATGAGTCAAGTCTAAAAATAAAATAAAATGTAAACAAAAAAAGTTTAAATAAAAAAAGTTCAATTTGTAAAATGAGTCGGGGTCAAACTTTTTACCTGAGGCCCAAAAATTCAAATAAATATTTTTTTAATTAGTAAAAACTTATTATATAAAATTAAATTTAGTGTAATGTGACATTTTTTATAAAGAGATAAAAGTTAATGCAATTTATTTAAAAGATTTATGTCAATACAATAACTCATTTATACTTACAACTTCTCTATATATAATCTTCATATAATAATAATAATTATATATGTTATTTATTTCAAATCTTAAGTAATAAATTAATTTGATATTTCTTTAAAAAGTTTGATTGATTCATAGGCCTGAACCGAAAGATATAAATAAAAGTCTGAACAAAAAAACTCTATTAAAATACTAGCTTAGGTTTTTTAGAGTTCGAATTTAAATCTAATTTTTTAAAAGTTTAACTCAATAATCAAATTTAATTAAAATATAAGTTTTTCATGTGTAGAAAAAGGTAGATAAAGTAATTCCAGTAAAGAGTTGCAGAGTATGAGAGGCCCAATTAGAGCCCAAATTAGAACTTCGGCTTCATTTAAGTTTAGTTTAATGCAATCCCTTTTAGGGTTTGGGCTTTAAAGAATTTTCTCTTTTGACCCATTATGACCTATGCTGAGATTAACTAAACCTTTAATTTGAGACTTCTTACAAGTTACAACGTTAGCTTCACCTAAAGCGTTTAATTAAAATTAAAATTATGAATCTAAAACCTACACAATGTATTTAATTATTTACTCATTTCTTCTCCATTTAATCAAGTTCAAAGAGTTAATTAATTGATGTGGGCATAATATTAGCCTTATTTGAAATGGAATGGTACCATCTAACTATATTTTATTAAATTCGATTTAAGCTATATATACGCTTTTGTGACAATACTAGAACGTAATATATATGTTTTGGTGAAAATAGTTATATTCGATTCACTTAAAAATTAAAAGGAAAAGTCAAAGAGCCTTTTAAAAAAAAAAATTAGTAGCTTGTTTTATTTAAAAAGTTGATGATAATTTTTTATTTTTTCAAATTATATAATCTTTTCATCAATAAACATTAACACTACTATACTTGTTTATGTAAGTTAAAAAAGTTTAAATAAAAAAAAGCTATGATTCATCACTTGAAATGATAAGCTGTATGTATTTTTGTCGATGTGATCTCTTTTAATTTATGTAGATAATTGATGTTATAATTGTGAATTAAAAAACGAAAAGATTTATATACGTTACACAAAATTAAAAATCTTAGTTTTCTAGTCAACTTTTACATTTACAAGAAATGAATTACCCAATTTTGCAAACCATTGTTTTACTATAAACCAAATAAAATCATTTCTAAACAAATTCTTAATTGTTTTATAACTAATGAATTTTTACTTACCAAATTAAAGGCATTTTCGCGATACGAGACAAAAAGGTAGTGATGCTACTGACAAAATATGTACTTACAAAATTAAATGGGATGGTACTGAAGGCGTTTCGAAATCTAACTCTGTATTTAAAATCTAGTGGAACCCAAAATTAAACATAATAAACAAGAATATGTGAACTGATAAACCATAGCTTTTATATGAGTGTATAATTTGTTAATATTTCATTAAAGATACTATTAATTTTAAGCGATTTTTTTATTATGTTTTTTAATAAAAAAATTTCTGTATGAGTAGTGCAATTACAGTGAAAAATAGATTTAGCATTATTCACATGTCTTTGTAGTAATTTTAAATTCTATAAAATGGAAAGTAATTTTATAATGCATTAATATAAAACTAAAAATACCACTTGAATTGAGTGACTTTATTCAATTATATAATTTGACCCAAAAAAAAAAAAAAAAACCGAAGATATGTGACAATGTTGAGTGGAGCATGGCATCAGCATTACAGCCCTGTGAGGTTCTTCACCAACTTTAACTTTTAAAAGTGATCGGATAACTAATTAAACAGTACGATCAAAAATGCCATTTAATAACTTGAAATAAATCCACAAATATCTATTATTATCTACAGATAACGCGGTAACACTTTTTACCTAATTTTTTAAAAATAGTTTTCATAATCGAGCTTAAATAAAGTAAATTGAATTCACCTATAATTTCGACATTTATTTTCTAAAATTTCAGATAATGTAATTCACAAATTAATTTCAGAAAAAAATTTCTTTCCTAAAACAATTTTTTCCACAATCATTACATTATATGAAAATTTTAAAATTTTACATTCCGTCAGTCTTTCTCATTAGTTTTTTTTAAAAAATATTAAATTAATTTTTCACTTTTATATTTCATGATTTTTGATATCCATTAAAAATTTTATTTTATATTAAATCAATATCTCATTAATCCAAATAAAATAACTAATTTTATATAAATTTAATTTATAAAAAATTAATTTTATATAAATTTAAATTTATAATAAATTAATTTGTCACAATTAATTTATAAAAAATTAAATTATCAAAAAATATAAAAAATTAAAGACCAATTTTATACTTCCTTTAATTTTTGTTGTTGGCAAAGAACAAATAATTTTTTATTGATGATTTAAAGTATTTTTAAATAAAAATTATCATGAATATATTTACTGCTGATTTTTTAATAAAATATAATGTATGAATAGCATTACTAGTTTGAACAAGGCCCTAGGCTCTTTCCTTTTTTGAAAAATGACTCAATTTTTCAAAAAAGAGGGAAAAAGCTGATTGCCACGTGGAACATTCATGGCCGTAGGTTCTATCTAAAGATACTACCAACCAAAGTTACCATCATTACTTTCTCAAAAAGTCGTTGTCCACTATTCTCACCTTCCCCACTAACAAGAACTCATAATTGGCCCTCTCGACCCAACAAATCAATGTCTCCACCACACTCTATTTATCTGTAAAAGCCATAACCCCATTTCATTGATGAGAACAAACAAGAACAATGGATCAGAGGCCAATGCTGAAGCTGTTTGATTCGTCTCTGAGGCTCTGTGCAGTGCCTCTGTCTGTGGCAACCATATGGATCACTGTGACGAACGAGCAGGATAACAGTGACTACGGAGTGCTCAAGTATAGCAGTCTCTCTGGGCTCAAGTAAGTGTGAATGAATCACTTTCACTTCATCACCTCCATTATTGCCCTTCTTCGCACAGCTTGTGTTATGGCAGTGTCTCTGTTCATTTTCCATGAGGTTGATAATTGACGACAGAGAGTTCATTGATTTGGTTGTGACAGGTATATGGTTTGTGTGAGTGCCATATGTGCTGGGTATGCTCTTCTTGCTGCAGCTTCCTCGTGGGTCAAGCGTATTGTATCTAAAGCTTGGGTTTTCTTCGTCTCTGATCAGGTTTCTTGCTTTCCCTTTGTTTCAACCCATCCGGAAATGAGGACTTGTTTGGTTATTATTTTTAAAAATAGATTTTATTTTTTATTAATACAAGAAAAAAAAACTTTGTTTGGTATTGTATTTTTTATCCACTGTTTAAAAAAGTTAAAAAAATAAAGAAATGTTAGGAGTAGTCTATCCGTAGGTGAGACACGTTCCACGTGGTTTTGGTTTTGAATCTTAATGTGAATAGACATGATAAATTATGATGTAATAGTATGTAAAAAAAAATTAAAAAATAGAAATATTTTGTACATTTTACTTTTTAGAATTATTTTTATTAATGATAAAATTGTAATTTTATAAAAGGAGAATATATGTAGAATTATGGGTTAGAGTTGAAAGAGATTTGATATTCAAATCACTCAATCAATAATTGGACGATCTGAGTAACCTAATGAGGACTTGTTTGGTTATTATTTTTAAAATAGATTTTATTTTTTTTAATACAAGAAAAAAATGTTTGATATTGTATTTCTTATCCACGGTTTTAAAAAATAAAAAAATAAAAAAAAATGTCAGGAGTAGTCCATTCTTAGGCTCTTCGTGTTCCGTGATTTTGAGTTTGAATATAAATAGATACTATAAATTATGATATAATAGATGATATGAAAAAAAACTAAAAAATAAGAATATTTTTTTTTATATTTTACATTTTTAATTTTATAAAAGGAGAGTTTATGTAGAGTTTTGGGTTAAAAGTTGAAATTCAAATCACTCAATCAATAATTGGACTATATGAGTAACCTAATTTTTTATGAAAATTTTTAAAATAGATTGTTTTAATTTTTTAATGTATTTTTAAAAGAAAATTATTCAAATAATTTTTATAAATATTTTATTTTAAAATTTATTTTAGAAAACAGTTTTACAAAATTATCTTAAAAATATGAAAACAAAAAATAAAATGAAACAAATTCTATCTTTCTGCTTGTTTTTGTGAATTATAATCAATTTTTAAAAATTTAATATTTATTAAAATTAAATTAAAGTTTTAAATCATTACAATTTTATCTAATTATTAAATTTTCCACCACAAAAAACTGCACAAAGAAGAAAAAAACTATAGGGGATCCTGTCGTAAGTTATCACCTATTGGTCTGAGTACTTCTCTAGGAGTCTTGAGACTTTTCTAATAAAGATTATCTTGAAAGATGTGTTAAAACAATATTTTATTAACATGTATCTCATTAGGTCAATCTGAAGAATAGATCACGCTACCTCTATTAAATCCCTTTTCAGTATTTAGTGACAAATTATAATTTATTAGCATGATTTATGCAATAACAATAATAATAGATAGATAGATAGGCAGTGAAATACCATTAATTCACTCGTTTACTATGTATATTAAGTAACTTAATCAAATTGGCTTAAATGATATATATTCAAAATACCAAGATAGTATATGATAAGTTATTTTGAAAAAAATTAAAATAAAAATTTTAATCAAATTGTAAATAAAATATTAGAAAATTGAGATAATATTATATGAAATAGCTAAATTCAGTTTTATTTATTTATTTAATTATTCTGTAAGTGATCATAACATCTTTTGTTGAGATAATTTTGTTCTGATCATCTTGGCAGATTGTAGCTTATTTAATGGTCACATCATTTGCTGGGGTAATGGAGATTTACTACTTAGCATACAATGGGAACAAGGAAGTTACATGGAGTGAAGCCTGCAACTCCTATGGCAGATTTTGCAGCAAAGTGAAGTTGGCACTGATCCTCCATTTGTTGGCTCTGTTTTGCTTCTTGGTCCTATCTGTGATCTCTGCTTTCAGAGTGTTCTCCATGTTTGATCCTCCTTGTGCTCCTCTTAAAGAGGGTGAAGAACAGAGAGCTTAGGTGTATTGTGCAGAGATTGTTTCAAAAGCATACTTTACTTATACAACTACTGCTACAAGATATAGGTAGTACTAATCAGAGGTAATATGTTATATTTCATGAAAAATAAAGGACAGATAGGTCTCTGTTATTGTAGCTGGCATATAAATTATAATTAGTGTATTTTGGTTCAAACAGAGAAATACAGAGCTTAGAAGTTTTTCCCATTAATTTGAAATTTTTTTAAAGAAAAATTTCATAGTTCCATTCCCGAAGTCTTTTCAAATTTTGATGTGTGTGTAGAGATGAATCTAAGGGTGTGGTCACCCTTTTAGATTTTTTATATTTTGATTTTAATGTGTAATTTTATCTCATGTGAAATGTGCTGCTTTGGCTACTTCCTATACTTATGATGAAATTTTTCTGAGTTGTATGTTTAGTTTGAGTACTATATTGTAATCGAGTCTGACAGAATCTAAAGCATTTTTTAGAATTAATATGAGACTGAATTCTTTTAATTTAAGACGTTTTTATGTTTTTAATTTAAAATAAAAATAAGTACAAAATAAGTTAATCTTACATAAATGGTACAACCATCATAAATGGTAGAATCTACTAGTAATAGAAAACATAACTTTCCCAATTGATTTTATGGTTTGGATCTCACCACAAAAGATGCCCTTTTTCTCTTCACAAAATATATATATATATATATATATATATATATATATATATATATATATATAGTGCGACACACTAATGTACAACTATCAGTGCCAATAATATAATTTTTTTTTAATGTTTTTAACTCTTCTTCAAAAATAATTTTATTAAAATTAATAAATTAAATTAACTGTTACATATGTGTCAACACAAATTACTTTGGCAACCATGGACAAGTCCAAAATATATAGTGTTATTATTTTATTATTCTGTTTTATTTATTCATACTTGTGTTATATAAAGTTAGTTGGATGCATGTGTACTTCATTAATTAGACTATGATATTTATTAATAACTGACTTATTGGATTTTTTCACTTTGGTAACATATAGCAATGTTACCGGCAAGAAGGTGAAACTCAATAGAGAAACCAATACTCAAATGTCCTAGAAATGGGAAATTATATATGATAAAAATCCATTACTTGTTTGATAAAATATAAAATAATTCATTTCATTAATCTCAAAGATAAATCTCCGCTTCCTTTAGTCCCCCAAATTATTAATTAATTATTTATAAATATGTTTATAATCTCCCTTTTAACCTTCAACTAGTAATTTAATATGATAAGTAATAATAAATCTTGGATTACAAGTAGGCATTTTTGCTCAATGGACTTTTAAGTATTCTAACTTATCATTAATTATATATAATTAACATAAATTCAATCTATTCATAATTTAAGCAAAGGCTTATTATTTAATTATCACAAAATTGCACTAATAATAAATTAATGTTAATATATAATTACGTAAAAAATTATTTCAACATGATATACTTTTATAATTAAAATAAAATTTAAGGTTTAAGATTTTGATCCTAAATAATTCCATTGACGCAAACACAGTGGACGCTATCAAAGCATTTGATACTGTCATTTGACATCTACACTAAAATTTCATCAAGATTGTATCTTGACGGTTTAGCTAACGTATATTTAAAAATAAAAAATATTGAGGAAAAATTTAAATTTTAATTATGCAAAAATAAGAAAAATAAATAAAAAGTTAACAAAGATGTGGTGGCCCAACTTGAAAACCTAGGCCCAAAGTGTTTTAAGAATAGAAATACATAAGCCTAATTCTGGAAGAAAGGCCAACATATGACTCACTAGCCCACTGGCCCAATTCTACCTCTTGAGCTGCAACTCTAGTGTTCTTAATTGCTACTGCTTATCAATTTGGTTAGAAGCTTCATTCCAAGGCTAGCATTGTGTTAAGTGCTGTGTTGTAATATTTTAGGTTAGCACTAAAATATAGATATGATGTCTCAATTATTAGTTAATTTTTAAATTGGTCTTTTAATAACTTTTATTCTCAATTTAATCCCTATCAGTCAATTTTTTAATTTGGACTCTTATTGATTTATATTTTCAATTTAGCCCCTCTCTTATCAATCTTTTCATTAATTTGATCCCTCATTAATTTAAAAATTAATACACTAAGTCCTAGTCTTAACTGATGAGAGAGATCAGCATGAAAATATGCCAAATTAATATTGAATTAATAAGTGAAGAACTAAATTAAAAATAAAATATAAGTGAGAGACTAAATTGAGAGAGAACTAATAAATAATGAACTAAATTGAAAATAAAAATAAATATGAGACTAAATTAAAAATCAACTGATAAGTGAATGACTTAAATAAAAATAAAGTTAATTAAAAACTAAATTAATAATAAATAAATAAATAAAAGATAAAAATAATGTTTTTACTCTTTTGGAATTCTGTATTAAACTTCCCGTATAGAGCTGATAAGTTTGCAGTAATTTAATTTTGTTATCATTTTCTTTCTCAATTCTTTTAAATGAAAAGTTTTGCATTGCAACAAAATCTTAAGATTGAATTAATAAGTAAAGAATTAAATTAAAAATAAAAATAATTAAAAGACTAAATTGAGAATGAACTAATAAATAAAAGATTAAATTTAAAATAAAAATAAATAAAAGACTAAATTAAAAATTAACTAATAAGTGAATGACTTAAATAAAAATAAAGTTAATAAAAAACCAAATTAATAATAAACAAATAAATAAAAAATAAAAATAATGTTTTTACTCTTCTGGAATTCTGTATTAAACTTCTCGTATAGAGCTGATAAATTTGCAGTCATTTAATTTTGTTATCATTTTCTTTCTCAATTCTTTTAAATGAAAAGTTTTGCGTTGCGACAAAATCTTAAAGATATTATTATAATTAACCACTAATAAGTCGACTTATGACAATAACTTCTTCTGCATGTTCATACACATATAAGAGCCCCAAAGCTACAAGCTGCACAAATCATTTGAAGTTCACGACAGATCGATAGGTCTGACCGGGACTCCACCTCGCCGGAATCACATTGTTTGCCACGACGGTCTTGTGGGACTCCGCCGAGGTCAGCCGGAGCGAGAACGGAGCCTGAAGTTGCGAGCCAGAGTTGAGCTTCCAGACTGCACCAGAAGATTGTTGCATGGCGCGCCATGAAGCTGAGCCCTGGGCTTCCTTCAGTTCAACGCTGGCAAGATCACCATCTCCATCCTCATATTCTATCACTGTAGCGAAATAGAATGAGTTGGATCCAGAGTCCACTTTGAAAGCTATTGATACTCCTGGATAGTTACAGTTCACTCTGCACAAAGCCAAAATCTCTAGCTATTTCACTCACTGATATCGTAAATAAAAATGTTGAGAAGGTATATTCGGTACCAGCTTGAAAGAAGAATGAGAACGTGGATTTTAATTTGAGATAAGTATTATTTTGATCTCTCACTTTTTACTTTAATATTAATTTAGTTCTTCACAAATTAAAGTATTGAAATGGTCTCTTAAAAATTTAAAATTAATCAAAAATAATTTTTTATTAAGCTAATTTTAATTTTTTTGATGAATTACTTTTGATGAATATTAAATTTTTAAAGAAAAAACTATTTTGGCACTACAAATTTATAGATAACCATATTGGCATTGAAGCAATAAAGAATAAAAACAGTCATTTTCTCTTTTTAATTTTCTAGAAAATGATGAATTTAAAAGGAGAAAATTATTATTTTAGACTTTATGTTTTAGTATCAATTTGGTCCTTCAAGAATTTATAGTGATAACATAATTCTTTAGAAATTCAAAAACATTAAAAACTAGTCCCTAATGTGATTATGAATGACTTGCCTTTGCTTTAGTAAGGGATTATTTTTAATTAGTTTTAAATTTTTGAAAGACCATTTTAATATTGTAAATTTATGTAGTACTAAATTAATATTAAGATTAAAAAATAAAATACTAAAATAATACTTTTATCAATTTAAAAGTTCGTGGACACGAGATTCTTATTTTTTTCTTTTCCATAGAGCAAGATGTATCAAACAAACGGAGATATTTCATTATTTGTCGTGTCTATGACAATAATTTTATTTAGCATTGTAACGAAAGCAAGTGCATTTTCGGTAATTAATTCAAACAATTAATGTTACTTAAGTAATGTTACTGTTTTTTCGTCAATGTTATATAATTCAATCATAATTATAATTAACATGGATCAAAAAACTTCCAATCAAAATTATTTATTGGTCAAACTTAACTTCTGTACTGAATCTCCAACTTGCCAACATTGCGTAGGTTCTGGGCCTGACCTGAAGCAGCCATGGCACCAAAAGCAGTGCCACTCAAATCAAAGTGAAATCTCTGGGAAGAGCCACACTCAGGACACTCATCAGTGATCACTACGCTCACTGGGTTTCCTGAACATGCCGAATTCCCTGTGCACTTCACCTGAAACATACAACAAAGTCAGATTAATTATTCAGAGCACCATTGATCAATTCAACTTCCCTATGTAATTCACTTCCAGTTATAGTATATGCTATGTATATATGCTTTTGCACCTCGTAACAAGTACCACATCCTTTGCCTGATTCATACAGAGGTGGGCCTCCTGCTGATATCATTGAAGAAAATGGAGGTTGCTCTACTGCACTGCCATATCCACAAGCACCCCCTACACATATATATACTTCAGATTAAACTTACAAAAACGTTGAAGGTTGAAGCACACTATAGAATTAGAATACGTAAACGCGTCATGCTAGTGCTAGATTTGTTATGAAAGGTTTCATCGGCATGATGTCAGGATCTAACATCGGCCAGATGTTGGGATCCAACAGCAGAGATGTTGGAAGACGTTTGTCCCTCTTACCAGAGGGCTACGTTAATTTTGTTTTTCCTTAAAATGTTGTCTTCCAAGTCCTAGGTTTTTGTATCTCAAACACAAATATCTAGAAAATGACATAAGTTTAAAGGTGGGAGCCTAATATCGTGAGGTTGAACTTTTGATGACAATATATATACTCTTTTTGAGCTTATATATTTATATATATGTTTTACCATCACTTCCAGCGCCGGTGGGGCTTCCGTACCAGGTGGCATCTGCAGGAGACCAATCTGAAGCAGAGGCGTATGAAGCATTAAGAAGCTTTCTAGGGTTGGAGCAAGAGGAAGAGCTCTCTATTAAGAAGAATGAAAAGAAAGCGACAAGAGTGAAGAAATGTGAGGATACAAGTCGAAGACTGAATAGAGCCATGATCTCAGTGCTGATTATGGTGATCAATGGGATTTGTGTTGGGTAGGTGTTTTGGTTTGAGGGATAAGTCATGAGTCTCTTTGGTATTATATATATACAGACAAGAGAGACTGAGAGTCTTGTTAGCTCCACAGTTCTCAACGAGGATTCCTAAATGCTAGTTTTGATGGTAATTAAATTCATTGCCTTTAATAAAAGCATTGAATTGGGTTGATTGTCGAAATTAAAATTTTTTATTTATGGTTGATTTGCTCTCTCTAATTTGGTTGGATAATTCCTTATTTGGTTCAATTAACCACCAGTCATCAGGATGATTATCACTACATGAATGGACCAGCAAGGAAAGAAATTCAACTCCAAGCCATAACGGTCAAAATTTTAAAAAACTTATAATTGAATTAAGATTTCCTGCAAATTCATATACAAGTAAATTTGATAAAATCTGAATCATTGAAAAAAAAATTTAATAATTCAAATTTTAAAAAATCTCTAAAAATATTTAAAATTTATTAAAATATGAATTATTTGATAAAAATTTAATAATATAGATTCTTTAAATATAAGTAATTTGAATTCTCAAATCGAGAAAATTCAAATTTCTTACTTTTGTGTCCTTTTTTGGCCACCCCGTTATTATTGTGTCACTATCACCATTGAATGCATTGAATATGTAATCTTTTCGGCATTTAATTTTTTTTCTTCCATTTGGCAATTAATGTATACGAATTTAATTTCCTTTGCCCTTAATGCAAGGTAATTTATTATTCAACAATTCCAAGTTTATATATAAATGCGACGTTCATGGCAAGTTTTATGAAATACGTTAGGTATAATTTATGAAAAATCAATATATTCAATTAATTGCCAAAAATATATAAACATGCCATAAGTAATTTTTACAAAATCTTTTTAAAATATGAATATGTATATATAGTTAATTTAGAATACTTTTTGAAAACAAATTGAATCTAATTAAATATTTATCAAAATTCAATTAGGTCCATATTAAATAAGAAATTATATTATTTATGTAATTATCATCGCAGCATCATTTTTTGAGCCGACTTTCTTACATTTACTTTATTCATTTAAAATATCTTATAGAAATAAGATGACACTTTTCTGAATGACATTCGATATCATGGTAATAGATGAAATCACAGGCCGCGGTCGGACTTTCGGTTGCCAAAAAATATTTCGAGCTTTATTTTATGAGTTTATATCTATTTTTAAATCAACTTTATTCTTCAATTTCATACCAGTTTTTTGAAACTTGACCAATCGATTCAAGTAGGCTTTTTGATTAACAATCTGATTTAATTGCGACTTGAAAGAGAAAATGTAATTAATTGGTGGTTATTGCTTGTATCATTGTGTTTGAGGGAGTTCTTAATTCAAATTTAACAATTATTGTACAAATATAAAAGTTAGTTGTTATTTTTATTTTACAAAGATGTCATGTTTTATTATAATTTTTTGTGTAAATGAGTTAATAACACTTCTAAAATTTAATTTCACATCTTTAAAATAAAAATACTTTTAATTTTGATATCATATGTTTTAAAGTTGCATTAATAATCAAATGAAGTTTTTCAAATATTAAGATTTTATTTAGTTACCTATGGAGTTAAATATAATTTGCCTTGTTAACCGAGTTTAACTCGTGAAGGACTGTCTTTTCTCTGGACTCTGGTCTACTTTCTAGTAGATTCCTCCATGGGCGTGTTCATTCTGCTATGCTTTTCACTGTTTTAGCTCAATGCATGTCTGGTTTGTCTTGTTCTTCATCCATAATTGTACTCCTTCATTCTTCTTTTTCTAAGTTTCGCCTTTGTCTTCATATGCTTCACCCTTTGCTTCGTCTTCTGGAGAATATAGTTCTCTTTGCTTGTCTTTTCTTCCTTCTCAGCTTATTTTCCGTGGGGTTCCTTTTTCTTCTTGTAGTTCCTGGTTGTTTTGACCTGTTCTGTAGGATTTACTCTTCTATGGCCACTCAGAGAATTTTAGGCGGAGGTATTGCTTGGTCTGATAGTAGTTTTGAAGGTAATGGAAACCCGAACACTCCAGAATCTGATTTTCAAGGGAATTTCTTCCAAAACCTCCTTAGAGATGGACCACACGGTATTGAATAGAACATGATTTTGAACTCTCGTAACTTCTGGAACTCTTGCCTCATTGCTACGCTAATTGATAACAAGACTATTCCAGTTCACAGGCTTGATCGTGCCTTGCATGGTGCATGGAGTCTCAAAGGAGATTTTAGGGTTATCAGTAGAGATATTAATCTTTATGTTATGGAGTTTGAGAACCATTATAATCAAGATTTTGTGCTGCAAAATGGGCCTTATTCTGTTCTAAATTCTCTCTTGGCTGTGGACTATTGGAAACCCAATCTAGTTCTCAGTGATACTAGAATTAAAAAGATTGCTATTTTGGTGCAATTCTGGGGATTACCACTTGAGTATTTAACAGATGAAATAGCAGAAATTTTAGGCAACATTGTTGGAAGAACAACTAAAATAGACAGTCAAAGTAGCTACTCAAGAAATATCAGATTTCTCAGAGTAAGGGTATAGGTTGATCCTAAACTTCCTCTTTTGACCACTGCTATTATTCATCTAGACAATGGAGCTTCAAAATGGATAAATTGCTGATATGAGAAAACTTTTTGAAGACGTAGGCAATGTTTACGAATTGGACCTATTGCTCATGATTGTGACTGGAATATGCAACAAGTCCAACAACTCTGAACGTATTAAAGGAACGTATACACAGAAAATTTAATATTGAGTTTGTTAATGATTTTCGCTTCCCCTTGGTTCATGATGATTCTGTTACTTTCCGGCGTCAAAGATGCTTTAGATCAACAACCAAAATCAGATGGATTGAGACTACTGAAGGAGGTTTCTATTTTCTTCATGACAAAAAACCTGAAGATTATGGTCTCAACCCATCAGAGAATGGAAATAGAAGGAATTTCTTCAGTGCTCATTCAGATTCCTTTTCTTCTAACTCTTCTTACTTCTCAGATGATTCGCCTTATGATGCTGATAATGATGAATCTAATTCTGCAGATAATAATATGCGACAACATGATAATGATCTTTCTTCAATGCAGGGAATACAGGGCTTGGGAGAAAGCTCAGGTTTTAATGCTCATGTTCAACAATTAGGTTAAAATGATATCTTTTATGACTTACCTGATCCTTATGATTCTAATGCTTTATATACTAATGAATGGGTCCAAAATTATGCCAATGTCCCCGAGGAGGAAATAGAAAATTTTTTAGATTTTGTGGAGGGTTTTATGGATATTGATAATGATGCGTAGGCTGGTCACTTTGTTGAAAATGAGGATTACACAGGGAACGTGGACAGTACTGCTCCGTTGAATATAGAAGAATTTAATATTGCATCTGCAGAAAACTATAAGAACGTGACTGCTGCTGATTTTTTAATCCTCACTGCTTCATCTTCTTTTGTCCTTAGTGCAAGCAACAATAATATTAATATTCCGGGTTCTTCAACCGATGCAAATTTCACCTCTTATTTGTAGGGACCGAATAATTGTAAGTTGCACCATCTGATAAGTCAGAAGTCTATTAATGAGAAATATGTTCCACTTGGGGAGGATTCTGACAACGAGGATTCAGATTGTTCAAGTTCCTTTGAATCTAATGTCCAATCTTTTACTTGCATAAAGTTTGACTTGTTAACTTCTAACCCCTATATGTTAGTTATCTTTCAGGCCCACTATGACTTTCGGTCACGTTATAAGCCAGACGAAATTGCCCACCTCGGGATCTGTACACATATTATCTCTGTCAAAGACTTTCGTTTGCTATCTTCTGCAACTTTGGCACTCTAAAGTTGGTTAAAATCGCTTTCTTTCAAGAGGAGTTTTTTTTTATCAATGTGGGCTTGGTTATTAAGCTTCAGCCCATGATGAGATTTCCTGGTAGCCTTGGCCCAGTTCCTTTCCTTTGTGCTGATATCTTTCTTTGGGTCACGCCTTTTTTCATCGATGTTCCAAGCAATGTAGATCAGATTACATGGGCCCTTTTAAATGATCATTTCAACTTATACCATTCATGGGCTCTCGAAATTGGTCTTAGTGCACAAAAATCAGATGCCAGATTTTTTTCTCTTCTTTCGTTATGGATGATAAATTAGCCCATAATGATTCTGCATATTTTCCAGATCTTTGTGAAATGGAGAAACAGGAAACAAAAACTTGTCATAGCAACATTAGCATGATGCAGTCGGATACCTTTGTTGGTGGTTCTTTACCTTTCAAGAAGCACAAAAGGCAATTTTCAGGATGGCATTTTCTCAAGAAGAAACTTAAGTCCTTTAGTATGTCGCTTGAAAGTATCAAAGAAGATGATTTTGAAGTAGACGACGATGTTTCGAAGAGGCTTAGGAAGCTGCCTACTCAAAGCTTACCTAGGCACCACAAGCATCCTTAGCTAGAACTGTTGTGATTTGCCCAAATCACAACAGTTCAAAGATTGGAAAGTTTTATTTGTAGATATAAACCATATTTTTTGTTTTTGTCTGAAACTAAGCTTGTTGTAAAAATAGTTATTAATAAAATTGCCTTTCTTAATTATTCTCATGTGTATGGAATAGATCATCCAAGACAAAAGTGGGGGTTTATGCTTAGCTTGGAATGATTTATTTTCTTCCGATATTTTGGATAGTTATTCTAACTGGATACACACAAAAGTCTCTGATACCAGTGGTAATTCTATGGTTGTTACTTTCATTTATGGTCATCTAAAACTTATGCATTGTAATTAAATTTAGAATGGAATTAAAAATATTGCATCACAAATTCATGATCCCGGTTGATACTTGGGGACTTTAATCAGGTTCGTACTCTATTTGACAAATTCAATAACTGCACTTCACTACTTAGAGCAGGTGAATTTCAAAGTTTTCTTGATGAGTGTGGGCTTATTGACGTTCTGCAAAAAGGTTAGTGGTTCTTGTGGACAAATAACAGACATGGTAATGTATACGAATTTAATTTCCTTTGCCCTTAATGCAAGGTAATTTATTATTCAGCAATTCCAAGTTTATATATATAATTAATGAAAAATCAATATATTCAATTAATTGCCAAAAATATATAAACATGCCATAAGTAATTTTTACAAAATCTTTTAAAAATATGAATATGTATATATAGTTGATTTAGAATTCTTTTTGAAAACAAATTAAGTCTAATTAAATATTTATCAAAATTCAATTAGGCCCATATTAAATAAGAAATTATATTATTTATGTAATTATCATCGCAACATCATTTTTTGAGCCCACTTTCTTACATTTACTTTATTCATTTAAAATATTTTATAGAAATAAGATGACATTTTTCTGAATGACATTCGATATCATGGTAATAGATGAAATCACAGGCCGCGGTCGGACTTTCGGTTGCGAAAAAATATTTCAAGCTTTATTTTATGAGTTTATATCTATTTTTAAATCAACTTTACTCTTCAATTTCATACCAGTTTTTTGAAACTTGACCAATCGATTCAAGTAGGCTTTTTGATTAACAATCTGATTTAATTGCGACTTGAAAGAGAAAATGTAATTAATTGGTGGTTATTGCTTGTATCATTGTGTTTGAGGGAGTTCTTAATTCAAATTTAACAATTATTGTACAAATATAAAAATTAGTTGTTATTTTTATTTTACTAAGATGTCATGTTCTATTATAATTTTTTTGCGTAAATGAGTTAATAACACTTCTAAAATTTAATTTCACATCTTTAAAATAAAAATACTTTTAATTTTGATATCATATGTTTTAAAGTTGCATTAATAATCAAATGAAGTTTTTAAAATATTAAGTTTTTATTTAGTTACCTAATAGAGTTAAATATAATTTGCCTTTTTAACCGAGTTTAACTCGTGAAGGACTGTCTTATCTCTGGACTCTTGTCTACTTTCTAGTAGATTCCTCCATGGGCGTGTTCATTCTTCTATGCTTTTCACAGTTTTGGCTCAATGCATGTCTGGTTTGTCTTGTTCTTCTTCCATAATTGTACTCCTTCATTCTTCTTTTTCTAAGTTTCGCCTTTGTCTTCGTATGCTTCACCCTTTGCTTCGTCTTCTGGAGAATATAGTTCTCTTTGCTTGTCTTTTCTTCCTTCTCAGCATATTTTCCGTGGGGTTCCTTTTTCTTCTTGTTGTTCCTGGTTGTTTTGACCTGTTCTGTAGGATTTACTCTTCTATGGCCACTCGGAGTATTTTAGGCGGAGGTATTGCTTGGTCTGATAGTAGTTTTGAAGGTAAGGGAAACCCGAACACTCCAGAATCTGATTTTCAAGGGAATTTCTTCCGTAACCTCCCTAGAGATGGACCACACGGTGTTGAACTGAACATGACTTTGAACTCTCGTAACTTCTGGAACTCTTGCCTCATTGCTACGCTAATTGAGAGCAAGACTATTCCAGTTCACAGGCTTGATCGTGCCTTGCATGGTGCATGGAGTCTCAAAGGTGATTTTAGGGTTATCAGTAGAGATAATAATCTTTATGTTATGGAGTTTGAGAACCATTATAATCAAGATTTTGTGCTGCAAAATGGGCCTTATTCTGTTCTAAATTCTCTCTTGGCTGTGGACTATTGGAAACCCAATCTAGTTCTCAGTGATACTAGATTTAAAATGACTATTAATGAGAAATATATTCAAGTAATTTCTAAGAAATGACCATATTTCATAAACATATGTCTTCTAGAGATAAGTTTATATCGGTAGAACCATTCTCTTTATGAGGTCATGTGTTATGTTGTTGCTAAGTTTACAGGCTAGATATCACTGAACATTTTTTTGCCATCAGCAACTGTTGCTGCATCGCTGTATAAGACTTCTCCGTCATCGAGGTTCTTGCAACGCATCCCTGAGCACTTGACGACTCAGTATCTTTGCCTTTGGCCTTTGTATTCTTCTTCACATTTCAACACTTATTTTTGTAGTGTCTCCTTTTGTTACACTTGAAACACCTAATATTCTTCTTGTTCTTCAATTTTGATCTACCTCGATTCTGGTTTCCACTTGAGCCACGTTCAATTAATCTTCCCCTCATCACTGCCAACGCTTTCGACTGTTGTGAACAAATCAACCTGTCTTCCTTGTTTTTGCACCAATTTTCTTCTTATAGAATAGTTAATGCAATGTCATCGAAAACTAGGTAGTTCATAAGAACATTATTGATCAGATTGATGACGAGTTGGTTATAGGAATCGGGTAAGCTTTGAAGCAAAATTTTAACACGTTCATTAGCCTCTATTTTGTGACCCAAAGATGTGAGTTAAGAAAATAGAGTATTCAGAGTGTTGATGTGCTACGTCATTGAAGTTGTTTCAAACATTGGCAAAGTGTATATTCCTTTTCAAAAAAATTTTGTTGTGTAGTGAGTTGGCCTCATATAATTTGGTCAGATAATCCCAAATTTCTTTTGTTGTCTTCTTTTCTTCTATGCTGGACAATATCTCATCTGTAAGTGTTAGATGAAGATTTGCAATTGCATTTCCGTCTATCTCGTTCCATTTATTTTCATCCGTTAGTTCCATCGGTTTTTTACTAATAGCCACAAGATAATTATCTTTTCTCTAATAGCCACAGTGAGAAATTATTGCCATTGAACTTTTAAATATCAAATTTTGTTGTCATTACTTCAATCACAGTCTATTTGTGAGCAAAAATAGCTCCCACTATTTTTCGTGAATAGTAATCATATGTATAAACAGTAGCCGTACGTATGAATAATTCACTGTACACGTGAATAGTCCCAGTACCTTAAGTGAAAATAATCTTACTTATTTTCTGACGCTAAGGATCAATTATAACAGTGACAACCACAAAACATACGATAAGTAGATAATAACACACTTAAATAGGCTCTAATACCAATTGTAGAGCAAATCGACACTGAATAGAAGCAAAATTGTAACAAATAATTTAAGATGACATACAAAATTTTACGTGAAAAAACTCTAATAGAGTAAAAAATCACAGTCAAGGAAAAAAATAATTTCGCTATGAGAAAAAATAAGAGTTACAACTTCTCTTTATATAGCAAGAATAATATACTAATAGGAGAATATTACTTTCACAACTTTCTATATATTTCACAAATCTCTCTCTATATAGAATTGCTCCTTTCGTGATTATAAGAAATGAAAATTTGAAACTCTCTATTTATGAAGAAGGATGAAAGACTCAATTGCAATTTTTAAAGAACTAAACTATAAATACAAAAATATTTTTTTTTGTTTCCTTTGATTGGCTACCTAACTTACACCAATCATATATCAACCCTTTGACATTTCTCAAGAAGAATGGCCTCAGCTTCAGCGGTTTTTCGGGAAGCTTTTATTCCTTTAACCTTCTCTTGTTTTACCTTTTCTTGTTGTTCTTCTGTTATGCTTTCTTCTTTGTTTCTTTTATGAAAAAAAAAATAATAATTTGCCTTGCACCAAACAAAAAAGAAAAAAAAAGATATTGTTTGCTGCTCAAGTATATATAGCTCAGTTATTTAACGAATATATCGAGGTGGCCAATTATGTTTTCAGTTATGAGGATTAATTATTATATAAAATCAACGTGTACATGGAGAAGCCATGAATATATATATATATATATATATACTCATAACATTTTAGTTTCTTATTTTAAAAGGAAAAAATACCGATGAATTTGAAAGTAGCAAAATAATAACAACTAAATCGTTGCATTGATATTGGCAATGGCATATTGCAAAAAAGAAAACTACCAAAGCCAAACTTCTATACTTTCATAATATAATAATTTGTTTTCGTATGAATTTTCATTTTGATTCTGATTGCTGATTATAGTGCCGCATACCCTAGTTACTATAGTTAGTATAATTTATTATTGGCTCATATAAATGTGTTTGTGGTTTATAAAAATGGCAATGCATTTTTATACATTTTTTGTAAAATTAAGTTGTTTAACTTAATTATTAATCTCTCATATTTTCAAAATCAAAATGCAACGTGGAAATAGTACTTATAAAAATAAACAAACATAACCTATAAAGAGAAATATATTCCTAATAGTCTTTTCATTTGTCTTTGATAAATCAAAGTTTCTTTGACTGGGAGGATCTACTACAATTTTAGAGATTTTTCTGACCGACATGTTACAATAAAGATAATTAATCACTGAAATTACGCCGCCATATTTTTCTGCCTTCATATTTCAAATACCTTTTTTCAGAACAAAAAAGAACAATAAAAGAAACATTGCGCAACCCATGATAAGATTTCGATTATTTGGTTGCAAGAACAACTTTCCAAATCTAATTTCCTACTGTAAAGCATGGATGCGGTAACTTTTTAGAGCTTTAAAATGACTGTGCGCAATCCAAGATAATCGCACACAATTGAAAAAATCACAGCATTTCTTGCTGTACAACAGAGGTTCTGCTTTCCAAGTTTCCTATGATCCAGTAAAATTAATTTATTCTTTTTGATAATTGTGCAGACCAAAAATATTTTTGATAAGGGAAAAAATTGTACATAATTCTTTATATTTTTGTAATATTATTTATTAATTAAAATGTAATAAATATATTTACTTCTTTAATTATATCAAGACATATATATGATTATTATAAATAATTTTATAATTTTTATATTAAATTTTATACTTTTTTATATTATTATTAGTTAATTATAAATATAAAAATATATCTAAATTTAGTCATTTATTTACTGGAATCCTCCACTGTCATTTTCCAAAAGTTTGGGAGCCCTTCAACCTTTTGCTACCCAAAAAATATTAGTTAGTCCTGACACATTTAGATGGTAGTTGATTTAGTATATTAATACTAATAAAATCATACCAAAAAATAGTGGAAACTATTAAATAAATGATATTATAGGGATTAGTATACTAAATTAGTTGTCATGTAAGTGTATTAGGATTAGCCAATATTTTTTCTTTCCCACCACCTCCTTCCCTTCTCCCCTACCTAAAAATACATATATTTTTATATTAATATAAAATTTATTAAATTATAATATATTTTAAAATAAAGATTTCAAATATATTTATAAATTATAAATTATATTAATTTTTAATAATTTCATTTCAATATTATTAAAAGAAAATATTTACTCAATAATTTTTTTTTAAATATAGTAATAAAAATACTCAATTTTTTTTTTTAAAAAAAATTTATGCTCGTTATTTTATTTGTATGATTCAAAATCAAAATTTTAATACAATAGATATTGTTGGGTACAAAAACCTATTATTCTTATGACCTTTGATCTCAATAATTGTTTAAATTGCACGAGGGAGAGTTTTGTTAACTCCGCAGTTTTGGATATTGATTCCTATATGCTAGTTCTGATCGATCATAACTAAATTCATTAACTTTTAATAAAATCATTAAATTAGGAGCATATTCAATTGCGTTGATGGTATTGAAATTAAAATTAATTTATGGTTGATTTACTCTCTTTAATTACGTTGGAAACATTCCTTTCCAAATGTAAATTAAACTATCATTTCTAAATGATTCCTATCAATAGGAAGCCTTTCTTTCAATGATAACCAAATGACTCCTTTACAAATGTAAATGAAATTATCATTTCCAAACTTATTTTTAGAGAAAAGTGTAAAATTGATCCCTTACTTTTGCAATTTGTAATAATTTGGTTTTTTACAAATTAATCATGATAAATCAGTTTTTCACAAATTTAAATTTATACAAAACTAGTTTCTTTATTAATTTGGATTAATTATTGACTAATTTTGTACAAAATAAAATTTTTAAAGGATTGATTTATTACAACTAATTTGTGAATGATCAAATTATCACAAAGTGTAAAAGTGAAGAATTGATTTGATACTTTTCTTCTTATTTTTGTTTGAGGAACAAGACAAATAATATTTTTGAATTTGAAATAAGAGATATTTCCTTCACATGTTATTTGTGTGGTTGACATATGGAATATTTCTTTTCGCAAATTGCATTCTCACCATCAATTTATAAATTATCATTTATATGGGGAATAAAATCAATGTATTCACTTTTAGTTATCCGCTCAGAGTGAATTTGTATTCCCATAAAATATATTTAAGTGAAATCATTTTTAAGTTATGTTTAAGGATATAAATAGCCCTTAATTACATACCATGATATTGTACGTCCAGTTGTAGTTGCCTTCCTCCCTCATCCCAATTAATTAATTTTTGCATTTGACTTATTGATTTATTTGTTCCATGGTAAATGCGATTTAAATTAGATGTTATTACTAATGAACATATTAAGAAGAAAAATAATACTAATTAATCGTCTAAATAATGTCTGGGAGAAATTGTAATTGAAAGTAGATGATTGAATATATATTTCTTTTACAAATTAGACTACTTAATTCATCTCTTTAAGACCTACTTGATTTTATTTTTCAACCTTTAAATAAAAAGAAACTAGATTGAACATAGATTAGGGAAACTATATATAATTTATAGAATCCCTTTGATTTGAACTATATCCTATTTCCTACGATCAAACTTCAAAATCTAACATCTAAACTCACATGATTTATTATGAATATTTTATTGCTCTATCATTTTCTATAATTTTCTTGCTTGCATGGTCTCTAACATGCAATTTCCGAATCCCAAAATCACAATGTCTTTTAGATGTTAATTTAAACGTATATGTAATACTTTCACTTTTGTGCTATATATAGTTTAGAGTGATAATTAAAACGTTTTGATATTTTAAGGGAGTATGTATGTCTATATAAACTATTCTCATAAACTCATCTATAAATTTAAACTGATAATTTAAAATTTGTTACCATTTTCTTTGTTCAATTTTCAAGATGAAAAATTTTGATGAGGAAAACATCATTTTGATATTTTATCTATCAGTTTAATTTCAATTTAGTTCTTTACAAATTTGCAATCTTAATTTTAGTCTTTCTCACTTAATTATGAGTTTAGTTTCAATTTAGTCCATCATTAGTATAAAAATTAGCACATTTAGTCCATCAACTTTAACTAATTTCAACTAAAAAGATTGATATTTTTATTAGTGAAAGACCAAATTAAAATTAAATTCATAAGTGAAAAATTAAAATAATGTTTTACTCAATTTTTGCTTGGAAAAAGTGCATGTGATAATGTATATATTTAAATAAAAAAAATTATTCTTGCACTTGCACTTAATCTTAAGTGTGTTTGTCAAATTATTTTCTTTTTATATACAAAAAATAATGAACCTTGAATCTTTTAACTAAATCCCTACGTGCCTTTCTGACCACATGAGTTAGCTATGGCTTCAACGTCATCACACGAGAGTATACGCTAAGAATATAGACCCTACTCAACATATTTTATTTTGTGAACCAGTTGACTAATTTTACGGATTACTTTAAACAATCACCTGCATTTTAGGGAATAGGTGAGGGTTAGATTAAGTTTTTAAACTATTTGTAGTTATGAGATTAAATATTAAAAGATAATTGATTTTGATATTTTCTAAAAGTTATTGATTTTAGATTTTAAATTTTAAATATAGACATACGTGAAATATGCTAATTTTAAAATTTTAAGATATGTTTCTCTCTCTATCTCTCTATATATATATTCAGCAAATAAATATTAAAAAAGATTATATGACATATGATAAAAAATAATAAAATAATTTCACAACTAATAAAAATATGGATAGAAATATTTTAATATCAACTTGATGTCATTTAGTACATTTTAAAACGTATTTGACCAAAAAAAAAATTTCCTAATACATATATAGATTTATTGTACCGAGTATTATATCAAATATATATTCAATATGATATCTCTTATTTAAAAATATCCATGCTTTTTAGATATAGACTGATAGCTAGTGTAATTAATTTAGTATAAACCATTGGACAGTTACAACACTACTATAGGAACTGAGATTTAGAAAAGCATAAGTAAACACTAACGTGAAAGCAATATTTTTGATACATGACCAATAGGAGTTTTAAAACTAAGACCTTCTATTAACTACTCACATCCGTCAATCTATATGTAACAACATTTTACACATATAATTCAAACCTAATAATTTGACTTTATAAGTTTCCTGCATATTTTTATATATAGCACGCCAAGCTACTACATGCATGCTGGTACACATTATTCAAAAGTTCACGACAGATTGATAAGTCTGACCAGCACTCCACCCTGCCGGAATCACATTGTTTGCCACAGCAGTCTCGTCAGAGACCGACGAGGTTAGCCGGATTGAGAATGGAGCCTGAAGCGGTGCGCCGGAGTCGAGCTTCCAAACTGCGCCCCAGGAATGTTGCATGGCGCGCCATGAAGCTGAGTCCTGAGCTTCCTTGAGTTCAACACTGGCTAGGGTGCCATCTCCATTCACATATTCTATCAATACAGCAAAACTGTATGCGTTGGATCCAGAGTCCACTTTGAATGCTATTGATACTCCTGGATAGTTACACTCCACTCTGCACAAAGCCAAAATCTCCAATAATTTCAGTCATAAATATTGTAATGTTGAAATGTAAGGATATTGGATAAAAAAAGGTACATTGAAAAAAAGTGAATTTTGCTTTTCTAGAGATCTTCAGTCTCTCACTCGTGCAACAGGAGAACATTCACGTATAGCATAATAATATTTCTAACAAATGGCTTTTATCTATCTATCTCACACATATAATAGCCAGTAGAATTCTATGATCACAATTAATATATTAATTACCAGCTAGAATCAATTATTAAAACTTAAGAAAATGTATTTATATTTATGAAACCGTACATATAAATATGTTGGGCCCACAGTTTTAGAAGTCTATAACATACAAAATTTTTTTAATGAATATTTTTTATTGGACTTAAAGAGGAGGGAATATGTTGTTGTTGACTTAACTTTATAGCTTGACTTAAAGCCTTATATGAGTCATTTTTAATTTTATATTTATCTTTTAGTTCTACTTAGACTTGATCCCAACAAAACAAGTTTATATTTGTTCATTTTATGGCAAACAAATAAGAATTATTTTTTAATTTTTAACCGTTAAATGAAAATTTAATGGTTCACATGTGTAAATAAAAAATAATTATATCTAATCATATTTTATTAATAAAAATATAAACCATTAAATTTTGAACTAATAGTCTATATCAAATAAATATGATCCCCGTACCGACAACATGAGGAAATCCCGCGGCCAAAAAAGCATGTTGAAAATATATCTTTTTAAAAGTTTGCTTACCAAATGAACATGTATTTATAAATTGGTTTAAATTTGGCAAAAGGGGATTTTCCTTAAAACTTACCTTTGATACTGAATCTCCAGCATGCCAACATTGCGTAACTGCTCGGCCTGACCTGAAGCAGCCATGGCACCAAAAGCAGTGCCACTCAAGTCAAAGTGAACTCTCTGAGAAGACCCACACCCAGGACACTCATCAGTGATCACTACGCTCACTGGGCTTCCTGAACATGCCGAATTCTCTGTGCACTTCACCTGAAACATACAACAAAACGAGATTTACGAAAGCGCAGTTAATCAATTCACAGCGTCATACCCTTTTGTAATTCACATGCTATTAATTAAAATGTTCGTGCAAGCATGCTTTTGCACCTCGTAACAAGCACCACACCCATATCCTGAGTCGTACAAAGGTGGGCCTCCCGCTGATACCATTGAAGAAAATGGAGGTTGCCCTACATCACTTCCATATCCACAAGCACCCCCTACATATATATATATATATATATATATATATATATATATATATATACACTTCAGATCTATATTAAGTAATGAAAACGATGAAGCACACTGTAGATTAAGAATATGTAAAAAAGTTGTGCCAGTCTTGCTATAAAATATTTTAACCTGTCATGTGACTATGAATATGTGTGTGTGTGTGTTTTACCATCACTTCCGGCGCCGGTGGAGCTTCCATACCAGGTGGCATCTGCAGGAGACCAAGAGGAAGTGCACTCTATAAAGAATGAAAAGAAAGCGAAAAGAGTGAAGAAATGAGAGAGTGCACGTTGAAGAGTGAAGAGAGCCATATAATCAGAGTACTTAGTTGTTTACTTAATGGTGATAATGGTTTGAGGAAGAAGCCATGAGTCCCCATGGTATTTATAGACAGGGCAGTGCATGGCTAACTGCACAACGAGTAAAATATTCCCAATCTGAGTCAGCGTAAGATGATTTGATGAACTCAAGAGGGAGATTTTGAACTTAATTATTTTGTTCAAGGAACAAGACAAATAAGATCTTTGAATTCGAGATACGAGACATTTCCTTCACGTCTTGTTCATCTCTGGTTGACATGTATGTATGAGGGATTTTTTTTTAAATCGTACGTAGATTGCGTTCTCATTAACAAGTTATGGATTAATGAAGTCAATTTTTACACAAGTGATGGTATTATGGATAAGAAAATATTATGTGCATTAATTATGATAACTATATGGTGTAATAAATATTTAAATATGGAATAGCGTTAACTATATAATTATTTAAACTATTGACTTATGTCATAATTAATAATTATTAATAAGGTTAAGTTAATTTTCGTTTAATTAATGGATATTTGTATGTCAATAAATCTAATAAAATAGGTAAAAATATTGTACTATATTTAGTAATTATTATATTATAAATAGATAACATAATATTCTTAAATTCATAGTTATTGCTTTTTTCTGCTCGTGCTTCTAATTATCCGCTTAAATTAAATTTGTATATTACCATAAAAAATCAGTGAAATATCCTTAAGATTGCTAGATGTTTCTTTAATTCATTTAATTATATACCTTCTTCCTCTCAATTACTTGCTTAATTTCTCTGGTAACTCCTAAGTTATATGTTTAAACTGATTTTAAGAAATTGGGTATAGATTACAATTCACACCTTCAAATCACTTATTTTTGGGGCAGTTGGGCTGTTCACAGGATTTAAATTCTCTGCATTGGAAGAAATTACCTCTATTAAATTTTTATTTAATAGTTTAAAATTTAATATTTAAAAATTTAAATCATTAAATTTTTATTGAACCATCTAAACTTTATCAAATACACTTACATTTGAGATTGTTTTACTTAAAATCCATCAATTATTCATGTCGCTGAATTTATTCTTCTTTCGATGAATTGACTTTACATGTATTTATTCATTTAATATATTTGATCCATACTCAATGTCAGCACACTATTTAATTTAACTATATTTACATTGTATATATGCTGTGTACGAAGATTTTGATATGGTTACATTTACACAATAAAATGATTCCATTTTTAAATTTTGTTTCAATTTACTTCAAAAAATTACTAATTATTTGTACTTTATGAAGCATATGACATGATATATAGATATAACAAACATGCAACATGACATAAACATAGTGATATATCAAATTTAAAAGATAAGCAATAAAATAAAGACATGCAAATATACTATGATATGACATGTACAAACAAGCACAACAAATAGTACTCACAAACACAAACATATCGAGAAAAGGATCATTCCAATTTCTCACCTTTTGTATTTATTTGTGCCATTTTGATTTCTTAGAAATTTCGAGAGCCAAAGAATCCTCTTAAAAATCATGATCAAGCACACATTAATAATATATACCACTCTCACACACAAACATATATCACATGTTAAGTCCTCAAGTATACAAAATTATACAACAAGAGAGCCACAAATACTTCCTAAAATCCATATATGACATTTTAACATGTCAAACTTCATGATATGTTTACCAGCGATATGAACATGCCTAAATATCTTTAAACCCGAAAGAATGTAGTTTCAGTGTATTTAATAGCTACAAATACTTTCCTAAGGGAACATTTGGATAAATTAGAGATCTTTTATTTTTATAGGACTAAAATGAGGGAGAGTAATATTTCAAAATGTAGATTATTCATTTACCTAGCCTTGTGTGAGAGAGAAATGTGCAAATAACATTACCAAGGTGTACCGTACTATACAAGTGATTTGAAACTTTTCAAAAAATGAGTAATGAAGTAATTTAAATTAAGTCTAACATATAGCATGGGTGGAGCTTCTGTATGTAATATAAATTTGATATACATCGTAAATTTAGAACACTAATTAAGGCCTTGTTCGGTGCCGTATAACTCTCTACATGAGAGGGATCAAGGGATAAGGATTGACTTAAAAAGAAAAATTCAAACAATCTTTAAACCAATTCAAAATACATTTCTATCTATTTTTTCTTTTTAATTCAATCTTTTATGTTAAAATATCGTATAATATCTAGAGTTTAAATATATTAAGATATTATATAGTGTCTACCCATTAAGTAAAGGTAAAATAATATTTATAGTAATTACTACTAAACTCTAATCCTAACTAGAATTTATAATAGGGTTAGACTATTATACGATAGAGAAATGATAGACTGAAAATATACTCAATAGAGACTTAAGACCAAGGTTGTCAAACTCGTGAGTTTAGGTAAAATCGTTTGAGGAAGGTAAACTCGTAACGTAGAATCGTAAGAGTTTACCTATAATTAAAAAATAATTATTAAAACATACAATTATATAATTAAAATCAATATTTTTAAATTTAGACTAATAACTAAAACTACTGAATGCAATGATTAATAGTTTATTAGTTTGATTATAGTTGAATAAGTGATAATTAAATATAGATATTTTTTAAAATTTTATATATTTAAATCTAAATATAATAACTACTAATAATCAAATACTAGTAATTTTAAATTTGAATTAAAATGATCTATAGAGTAATAAATATAATTATTAAAGATTACCTTATCAAAATATGTCAAAAGATAATAACAGATAACTTTTCAAGTCATGACTAATAAAAAATTTAAAATAAAATTTCTATAAAAAAAGTCAATAATAAATATATATAATACATTACAAATGATAAACATAAAGTTTTTATTGGTTATGTGGTAATAGGTGATGAACTTATTCTAAATGTTTGGGTTTAAGTATATGGAGATGTTTTCTTTTAAACTAAGAAAATAAAGTCCAAATATATATAACACAACACACATATAACGAATGGTAATGTTGGCTCAGCGGAAACTTGCAATTTTGCTGCTGGTATGTCACGGGTTCGAGTCCTGGAAGTGGTTCTGTTTCTTTTTTTTTTTTTTAGAAAACAATGATACTGAGTCAACTCGTCCGAGTTGGGACGAGTTAAGAACCGAGTTTGACCGATTTTGACCGAGTTAATCACCGAGTCAAAGCGATTCTGAGCTGGTTCCGAGTCAGACACCGAGTTGACTCGAAATGCTTACCTAAAAACGTAAAATCGGCGAGTCAACCGAGTTGACTCGCGAGTTTGATTACATTGCTTAAGACGCTCTGAGAGAATACTTGTAAGTATTCTGTAGTCATAATTTGAGAGGAGATTTAAGTTGTGAAAACTTAAGATACACCCAATGCACTGTAAGTATCTTGTATGATCAGTAATATCAGTCAGAGTCAGATCAGCTTTCGCAATTAAGGAGAAATATATGAATCTTTTAACCTAAATTAAATTATGAATGTGTTCTTTCTTTATTTAATTCCTTCATTTCACTTTCATCAAGCCTAGCTTCTCTAACTCTAATTTAGATTTTTTGTATTTCATGCAAAGTGTACATATTTGACAATTGATATTATAGAAATTATACTGATCTAATAGTCTACATTTAAATTAAATTACCAAAATTAATAATTTTTAGAAACTAAAATTTATAAAATCACAAAATTTGATTAAACAGTCTGCATTAAATTAATTGTACAATTCAACAACATATCATTTCTTTGGTGCACTATAGAACATCCAAATTTTTGCAAATTTGCATTCATCCTACTTTTATGACGGGAAAGATTGAGATAGCTCTCTCATTTTGGTGTGTTTATGTTCATTTAGCCTAGAGAATGAAACACTATATTTCCTAGAGCTTTCATTTTTTTTGCCCAAAGACTAAATTAGAGCATTCTATATATGCAAAAATTATGCTGTAATTATATATATATATATATATATATATATATATTCAGAAAATTCAAAGTTGGGATCTTCCTAATTTTTTAAAAGAAAATGTTATATTGCACAGTTGACATTCAAACTAGTAATATAATGCAATAATTTATTCATGCCAAATTCAACAAATAAATTAGATGAAAATAAAGGAGTGTAAAGGAAGCAAAGGAAGCCATAATTGGAGGCAAATTTTCAGGGAGTGATGTGGTATCCCACGTGGAGAAGGAAGGGATTCCTTCAACTGCTTATAACCATCATTAACGGCTTCATTAACGACCACTTTCCTTATCCTATAACTTTGGACTCGGGTTTTCAGTTCGTACACACCATTCGTATTCCCTTCGAAAGCGACCGCTACGACTTCGTCTTGGTCCGGCGATCTCTTATTGGTTGATCCCGATTTTTATAATGTTTTATTTCGTCATTATATTTTCATTTTTCTTATTGGTTGATTATGATTAGTAGTTTAATACTCGCCATGTTTTGGTTTTACTAATACTGAAGCAGATATAATAATATATATATATATATATATATCTTTAAATAAAAATTTAATGATTTAAATTTAAAATCACACACAACTATTAATTATTAAAAATTTAAATGTTAAATTTTTATTCAATAATTTTTATGTTATTGAATTTGCTGCAATAACAAGGGGCAGATCCGAATGAAAGTGCACCCCACGCTTCCGCAACTGTTCACTATTTGTGTGGGCTAATTTCACGACAAAAGTTGCATATTTATATTGCTAGAGTTATAAGTGCATACATTTATAATTTTAAATGTATTATTATATTTAATTATAATATAAAAATATAATTTTAATAATATTAATTTAAATAATAATAATACTACAGTTATATTTGTACATATAAAATTGTGAATGTAACAAAAATTTTACTTAATAAAATAGTTAATACAAAATAACTATTTTTTAATTTATAAATTTAAAAGCCATTAAACAGAAATATGATTACTAAAAGATTATATTCACAAAATAGTCTCCAATAAATTTCACTAATGAATATATATATATATATATATATATATATATATGTATTAACGAGTTTAAGTATATCATTAATATAACAAAATTTCATAAAAAATATAGTTCATGATTTTTGACACAAAATAAATAATTATGACAAATAAATTTATTATGACTGTTTTTTAAGAATTTATTTTTTAAATTATAAAATATCTGCAATATATTTTGGTCATATTTTAGCTTAATAAAAGTTATGCGTGTCTTTTCATAATAGAGGGAGCCTCGTGTAATATTAAAGATTTGTTTTGGTTTAAACGAATGAGATATAATTCTGAGCACAGAATGAAAAGTGAAAATAAGCAGATAATTAAGCCTTCTCTCATATTGGATTAAAGAATCATTCCCCATGGAAGAGAAGAAATATTTAATTTATCCAGTTAAGAATTTATAATTTTATAGACTACAAATATGTTATAATTTACATAATAATTAACAAACTTCAATGATTGTGTAGTGGTTGACAGGAATATGTAGTGTGCCATTATTTGCATACTTAATAAATAGGCCGGCCCTTCACAATTTGATGTGTTTAACTTGAACTTTCAGAAAAATAAAAAGGATAACTATTGGGAAAGATTCCAGAAAAACATTGAACATGTAATAAGGTTTTATTATAATGAATTTATATCACATTAAACTAAATGATACCCTTATTTCAAAACAAATATTAAATTACATTTCAATAAGTATGCTTGGCCATTTTTTATTTACATCCATATTCTAAGTATGGAAAATATTATTTTGGTCTTAGACTTATTATGGAATTGTCATTTTACTTTCTCACTCATTTTATTTTTTAAAATGATTATTTATTAATTAAAAATTATTACTTTTTGCCCCTTATTTTTTAGATTTTTCTCATCTGTAATCATTTAAGTCAAACCCTGTTAATTCATGTGAAAAGACTAAAAATAAAAATTTTCAATTAATAAAAGATTATTTTTTAAAAAATAAAATGCATGAGGAATCAAAATAATAATTCAATAATAAGTGGAAAAAAATGGTATCTTTCTTGATATTTGATATAGGTCGCGAAAATCATTGTTAAAATACATCATTATTGGTGTCAGTATATAGGATGCGAAAATAAAATGGGGTCTCTGGATTAATAATTATAATTTTTACTTCAATAATTGAAAACTTTTTACTTTGTATTAGTTATAATTAAAGCTACTCGCTGAGAGCTTAGTGGAAAAATGTGATCAGACTTTGTTAATTAGTATAGGAAATCACCTAATTAATGCATGAATCTTGTACTCATATGTAAAACTTTAATTGGTAATTACATTTTTTATTATAAACTTAATTGGTAACTTCATGCACATACGTATAGTTGATTTTAATTTAATTATTCAAGTCATACAACCAAATTTAAAAAAGATCTTAGAAGGTAACACGCCACTAAGTCGTCACCATCAATTAATATTCACATTAAGAATGAACACAATATTCAGTTCTCAAAATCATCCGAAATTTCGGATATTGCCTTGCAAGTTGCAACCTTGCATTATAAGGGAAATAAAAAATAAAAAGGACGTTTCATTGACTGTAATAGTTTATTCTGGCCAAAAAAAAAAAAGATGATAATATTTTATTGCACAAAATTTATATAACCTTTCAGAACTATAATAGGAGTATATTAAGAGGTATAATTTTTTTAATTTAAATGTCAATAAATTTGATGTTTTTGATTTTTTGAACTTTACTGAATATTAAGATTCATTTTCAACTCCTAATGAAACCTTATATTTCATTTAATAAATATTAATATTCATTAAAATAGGTTGGAGAAAAATTTTTTAACAAAATTTCAAAAGATTTTATATTTGAAGTTATTATACTCATCATTAAAATAAATTTTCATTAAAAAGTCTGTTTCACGTTCAGTGGGTTCAAAAGTGAAGAAGTATAATTTGTCATAAATTTCACATTCAATCATCAATGCCAGCAAGTACTAAAAGACAAATAGAAAAAGGTATACTGACCTATTATCTTTGCTTCTGATCACAAATTCACCCTAATCAATTTTTTTTTTTGTATTATCTTTTTGCTCCATTTCACTATTATCTAAATTGAGCAAATGAACATTATGCTTAATTTTACGGCATACATATCATATGAAGAAATGGCACGTAGTGTACATACATACTTACGTGTGTGTGTGTTTATATATATATATATATATATATATATATATATATAGATGTTTAGTAGTCGAATGCACATGCATTTATAATGAGAATAGATGGAGTGAATGAAAAGAAAGAAGTGAGCCATGTCCATATATTTATTCCTCCTGTATTATTATCTATAAATGCACTTAATATTTGACTGGGAGAGAATCCATAGTGAAATAAGTATACATTTCTCTTTTCATGTCAAGTCTAAAGTTGTCAAACTCGTTTTTAGGAGAAGAAATCAAGTCAATTAGGTGCTTTCGAACACCACTCAAACTCATTCGAACTTGGTGTCAACTTGCTCTAATTCGATTGCCTCTCTCTTGTTTTACGTGGCAGTATATCATACCACTAATCCAACACCATTTTTATGAATACATATACAACGTTTTATATATATATTTGCTCTTTATCTTTTTATAATTTCAAAAAGAATAGAACTTAGACGATTTGAACATTCGCACAAAGAAAAGTGTCTATTTACACATAACTACCATCATATAATTTGTTGCACCTATTTTTAGAATTTTATTTTAAATTTATTTAAAAGGATATCTATTTTTTGTTTCAATCTAAATTATTTAAATATTATTATATTAATTTTTTTTATTTTTTAAATATTTTTGTAATATGATATTTTACCCCAAAAATAATATGAAATTAATATATTGTTAATTTATTTGTTTTAACAAAATAGTTTTTAATAGTTATATTTATAATTGTATAAATAATTTTAATTCAAATATCAAATTATTAATATTTGTTTATTAATACCTATCGTATTTAAATTTTAATATATAATATTAAAAAAAATATATGTTTAGTTATCACCATTTTTAACTATAGTTATACTAGTAGACCATTGATCATTATCTACACCAATTCAAAAATTAGTTTGAATTTTAAAATATTAATTTTATTGATATAATTATATATTTCAATAGTTAATTACTATTATAAGTAAACTCTTACAATTCTATGTTATAAGTTTACGATACGAATTTACCCCAAAAAATAAGTATGCCTATAATTGTGATTTTGTTAACATTGGTTAAATCAATTAAAGTAACGTCTTATTTTGACAGCATGAGCATTACAATGGAACACATAAATTAGAGAATCAATTGAAAAAAAAATTTTATGGGGCATCTTAAATTGGGCGTAGATGTCATGGTATGTAAGGGCTATTCATTCCCTTATAAAATCATAACTGCATAAAAAAGTTTCACTGATTTTTTATTCTAATGCAAATTTAATTTGAGTATAATTAGATGCACGGGTAATTAAAGATAGCTATAAATCTAAGAATACTATGTTTCTCTATTTATAATAAAAAATTAATAAATATAGTACAATGTTCTACCTATTTTATTAGATTTAATAATTATAATATATTCTTTAATCACACAAAAATCAAATCAATCTATTTATAAATTATTAATTATTATTGGCTAAAAGTTCAAATAATATAATTAATATTTATCACATTGGTACGTTATATTTTAAGATCCATAATATCATCATTTGAATAAAATTAATTTCATTAATCCATAATCAACTTGTCAATGAGAATGCAATCTCCCATAAGATATACCTCATATGTCAACCAGACGAACAATGCGTGCTGAAAATGTCTCGTACCTCGAATTCAAAATTCTCTTTTGTCTTGACGTTCCTCCAACAACAAAATAAGTTCAAAATCTCTCTCTCTCTTCCTCTCTTGAGTTCATCAAATTCTCTTACGCTGACATGAGGAATATTTAACTCATTGTCCAGATTAAAGCCATGCACTGCCCTCTCTATAAATACCATAGATACTCATGGCTTATTCCTCAAACCATTAGCACCATTAACTAAACAACTACGTATTCTGATTATATGGCTCTATTCACTCTTCAACATTCACTCTCTCATTTCTTCACACTTTCCGCTTTCTTCTCATTCTTAATAGTGAACAGCACTTCCTCTTGCTCCCTCCCTAGAAAGTTTCTTAATGCTTCTGCTTCATACTCCTCTACTTCAGATTGGACTCCTGCTGATGCTACGTGGTATGGAAGCCCCTCCGGCGCCGGAACTGATGGTAATAAAACATATATATTCTCTGAATCTATGGTGTCTTCATATTTTTCATTACATACTCTAAATCTAAAATATATATGTAGGGGGTGCTTGTGGATATGGAAGTGCTGTGGGGCAACCTCCATTTTCTTCAATGATATCAGCAGGCGGCCCACCTTTGTTTGACTCAGGCAAAGGATGTGGTGCTTGTTATGAGGTGCAAAAGCATACACAAACATATTTTCACTGCATGTAAATTACAAAGGGAAGTTTTGAATTCATTAATGGCGCTTGAGTAATCTAATTTTGTTGTATGTCTCAGGTGAAGTGCACAGGGCATCCGGAATGTTCAGGAAACCCAGTGAGCGTAGTGATCACTGATGAGTGTCCTGAGTGTGGGTCTTCCCAGAGATTTCACTTTGATTTGAGTGGCACAGCTTTTGGTGCCATGGCTGTTTCTGGTCAGGCCGATAAGTTACGCAATGTTGGCAGACTTGAGATTCAGTATAGAAGGTAAGCTTTATGGTATACCCCTTTTACCAGAATTATATCAATTTATAAGTACATGTATGCATGTTAAGCTTACCTTTAAAAAGACATTTTAATATGTTTTGTTGGCATCAAGTGTAAGTAGGAGTAGAATAAAATAAATGAGCATATAATTTGACTAAAAAGAGAATTATGTAAGTAAAAAGAACCCACGAACCAAAGGTTTTAAAGTTTGAGTTAAGAATTGGTGTTAAGTGAATGAGCATATTCCTTTTTCAACACTAATCAATAAGATCTATCAATGACGTTTTCTTTGATGTTGCAGATTCTCCGGACCACCCACCCAACATGTTAGCATGTTTACACGTATGGTTTCATAATAACAATGATACATTGTCTTAAGTTTTAAAAATCAGTTCTAGTAATATATAAATTGTGAGATAGAAATGTGAATGTTCTATTTGTACTTGTCAGAGCTCGTGTATTATATTTGGGACAAAAAAGATAAGAGAGTTGTGTTAGAAAACAATATTTATTATGCCAGACATGAATGTTCTACTGTTGCACGTGTGAGAGATTGTACAACTCTATTTCTATGTGTGCGAGTCTGTGAGATATAGATAAGAGCATTTTGTTGGAAATATTTATTATGCTATTGTGTACTAATTATCTTACACTTGAGAATATTAGAATCTTGTATCCATCAATTTTTCGATGTGTCAATATCTAGAAAAGGGAGAATTTACTGTTTTGCTTCACTTTCTTTATCCGACATCCTTACTTTTCAACATTGTTATTTACGATATTTGTGGCTGAAATTATTTGAGACTTTGGCTTCTGCAGAGTGGAGTGTAGCTATCCAGGAGTATCAATAACATTTAAAGTGGACTCTGGATCCAATCCATACTATTTTGCTGTGGTGATAGAATATGAGAATGGAGATGGTACCCTTGACAGTGTTGAACTCAAGGAAGCTCAGGACTCAGCTTCATGGCGTGCCATGCAACATTCCTGGGGTGCGGTCTGGAAGCTCGACTCTGGCGGCACGCCTCTTCAGGCTCCGTTCTCGATCCGACTAACCTCGCCGGCATCCAACAAGAACGTTGTGGCCAACAATGTGATTCCGGCAGGGTGGAGTCCTGGTCAGACTTACCGATCTGCCGTCAACTTTGAATAATTTGTATTGGCATGTAGCTTGGGCCTTGAGGTACTATATAAGAAAATTATTAAGTAAGTCAACTTACTAAAGGCCAATTATATGTGAAAAATGGTGTTAAAAGCCACACTAAGTGTGATATAATAGCAATGAATATATGAGTAGTTAATATAAGGTTTTAATTTTAAAACTCCTACTACTTCATTTGGATCCTTTCATGTTTCGGTGAGCATATTTGATTATAATAGACTCTTGAATAAAAATTTAATAGTCTAATTTTACATTAAATTGGTATAATTGCAAACAATTTTTTTTTATTTATAAATTTGAACAATTGAAATTCTATCTAATAGTTTGCTACATTTAAATATGATTTCATGTTTCTTTCATGAAGGGATTCATATTGTTTTTGGTCATGTACCAAAAACAAATCACTTTCATAATTGGTTGTTATGTTGAACGTGGTATAATTAATATTTTAAAAATTAAATTAATTCGGAAAAATAGTCAACTGATTCACAAAATAAAATATGTCAAGTAAGGTCTATAATCTTAGTGTATATGTTCGAGTCATAACGTTGAAGCCACAGCTAACTCAAGCGGTTAGAAAGGTAGGGATTTAGGTACAAGATTTTAAATTCAATAATATTTTTTGCACAGTGTCAAATCATAACTGTGCAAATTGCAGTTGAAAATGCATAATTATTATTTACACAGTGCCAAATAGTAACTTATATAGTAACTTGAAATTTTCAATAAATAGCACAAATATTTTTTAATTTTCATATTCAAAACTGGAAAGAAAAGTTGAAGGAGCGTTCATATTTGTGTGAGAGGTAACTTTGTAAAAACCTTTTTAATTAGGGTTGTGTTATAGGAATAGAGGATTTCTACTATTAATTCATATTGGTGAGTGCATAATTAACAAAGTAGTATTTTCCATTTTACTGAACGTATTTATTTTTTTATCTAACTTTCACTTTCTTTATTTTTATATGAATTATATATAGGTATATATATATTTTTCTCCAAACTAGTCTTTTATGAGTATTGATCTATTTTATACAACAAATTTACTACATATTATGCTCTTGATGGTGGTGGAATCTCATTCAATAGATTGAGTAAAATTTTGACACTAAAATGAAATTTAATAGTATCTTTATGGAGTCTTATGGACTTTGTACAAGTAAGACTATGATAGACTATGCCGCCTAAATGACTAATTTAAATTTTAGGAGTTCCTTAGCAAAGCAATTTATCCCATAACTCTTAAGATCTATGGCTAAATTATATCGTCTAAATGGTCACTAGTACGTGGGGTTATTATATTTTCTTGCTAAAAACATTTTGGAATCAAACCATATTAAAGGCTTATGGATCAATTTGGACTTATAAAAGCGGAAACTAAATATTCAATAAATTTTAAAACATAAAGGGGATTTTAAACTATCAAGAATATTAAAATTATTATTGTCAAAAGACTAGACACTCATATAGGATTTATGATTTTGATATCTGACAAATATGGCATAGATGCCAATGATCAGCAGGTTCTCTATTTTAATCATTTGTATTATTGTCACTTCATTCTTAATTACTCTTTATTTTATTTTATCTTCATGATTTTTTTATTCAAATAAATTTATGGTTGTAAATATATTTACACTCTTCAATGAATTTTGTAATTTAGAGGATGAAGGGGACTTCATGTAAGAACCACGTAGCTGTTAGTAGGGGTAATGACCTTGGTGCACATTGTTGAAATAAATTATTAAAGACATATCTAGTAAAAGAGATACATGTATAAATTATTGAGACATATCCAGTGAAGGGATATAGATGTGAGATATTGAGACATATTTAATGAAAGGATACAAATATGAAATATTGAGATGTATTTGGTGAAAGAAAACACATGAATTATTGAGACATATCCAGCAAATGGATACATTATGAATTATTGAAACATATTTGGTAAATGGATATGAGTACGATAATCTTGGTTCTTTCCTTGCAACTCGCTTCATATAAAATTATATTATCAAAACTTGCTGTTTGTTAAAAATTATAAGGTCTCTATTATTTTCCTTTCTGCTTACTTTATTATTTATTTATTTACTAAGTCAGTGGTAGACTTATACCTCTTTCTTTAATATTTTTCATATTAGTAAGTGTTAGTGAAGTTGCTATGAAAATTTTTTTGTTGTTCAAACTTTTTGGTATGTTAATCTAGGTTAATTACAGTGTAAGTTTGACTCCAAGGTGATGGCTATTAAATATCTATTTGTTTAGGATTTTGTGAAATATTGTAAGCTTTATATGGGTTATTTCCTTATTATATCAAATATATATATATATATATATATATATTGTGAAATTATTGAATTACATTTCAAAGTATGTCAAATGTTTATCATTGATATTTTTTTTTTAAAATGTAAGTGAAAAAAAAAAGATTATCTTAAGTTAATTGGGCTAAAATGATTTAGCCAATGTGCCAATCACGAACAATGAATTTGGGACGTGAAACCAATTTAAAAACCATCAAATTTGTAAGTCTTGAGTAGATTAGACTAATCTATATCCAGGTGGTTTTAAAAAAATAATTATATTATATTATATTTTCAAAAAAATGGACACTGAAGTTTTTTATTCATCATGAGTACTAGTAGCACTTGGGGACAAAAGAACCAGCGCTATTTATAGATGTCCATGATTAATGAAGTTGTTTAATAGTGTTGCGTGAGTGGAACATCATATTGACTCGAAGATCATAAGTATTTTTTAATTATTTTGAATTAAAATTGAAAAATGATCTCTTGTATAAATAAATGAACCATATATAGTAGAAACACAAAAATGAATTGCAGGTTCTGCCGCATAACTTAAATTGGAATCAATAGATGAACTTTAATTACTTGTTCACGGTAAAGAAACACTGAAAAGGAGCATAGCGATTCTTTTTCTTCATGTACTCTAAAGAATAAAAACATTCCTTTTGTGTTCTATCATAAAAAAAGAAATTGTGTTCTGTCCCTGAAAAACTTCCTTCAGTTTTGTGTTTTATGTTAATTATTCTTTTTTAATAAATAACCACCCATTAATTATTTGAATTACATAATTAACAAACTAAATCAATTAATAATATTAATTAATATGGTATGCTTATTTTTGGACTATAAGTCAGTCCATCATAAATGACCAATATTTCAATATCTCCTACTCACAAATTAACGATAGAATGAACAATATAGAATTCTTCGCTTCTCTAAAGTTTTCACATTAGGTGCTCTGCTATGATTGCCCAAGTACAGCATTTGGGTGTTATTATCTTAGAGATTCTAAAATAAGAAATTGTTTCATTTTTTTCTTTTTGTATTTCAAAAATCAAATATAACTTTGAAAGTCTATATAAATTAAAGATTTCATATCATTTTTATCAATTAATATTTATGTATCTCGAGATTAATAATCTTGCACAATTACCTTAAAATTAAAAGACAAAATAAATCATTTTTATAACTTAAAAAATTTTTTTTTTTAGTATTTTAGGAAATCATTTGTTACTTTTCAAAGTTTAAAGAAACTAATAATCTTACACAATTGTTTCTAAAGAGCAACAGGTTAATTATTTTCTTTTAGATTATTGAAAAGCAACAGAACTTTTATGAAACAGAATAGGAACAATATATATATATATATATCTATATATATCATTTTTTTATTATTATTTGGCTATGCTTTCACTTGATAAGAGATATCCATGAAAGTTTACTTCATACTTATAGAGTCCAGAAATTATGGCAGGCAATTCATTTCGAGTCACATCCAACG
This sequence comes from Delonix regia, assembly GCA_037074485.1. Taxonomy (NCBI): domain Eukaryota; kingdom Viridiplantae; phylum Streptophyta; class Magnoliopsida; order Fabales; family Fabaceae; genus Delonix; species Delonix regia. The sequence goes on from CM073459.1 coordinate 15,720,982, forward strand.
TACCAATTGAAAGGAATGCATTAGTGTAATAATGACAACAAAAACACATATATCCCCTTGCATTCAGAAAACTACTCAACGTGCAAGATTAAGAGGGAGAAAAACAATATATATATATATATATATATATATATATATATATATATATAGTGCCGAATTAAACTTTATGTGTATTGGACTCATTATTAGCCTAAAGTTACAAAATATAATCAAGACTTAATTGATGTGAAGGAAATAAAATAAAATAAAATTGAAAATAATACTTATTAATGTACGTATGTATGGATGTATTTATATAAGTATATGTATATATGTATGTGCATCTATTTATTAGATTTACTAGTTTAATTAATTTTTTTAATGTCTCAACATTTAAATCATAAATTTAGACTGATGACTCAAACTCTTTACCTAATACACTTTAAGGTGACATAATTATATATCTTAATAAATATTATAATTTTTTATTACCTTACAAGTTATATTTCCTTTATAAAAAAATCTAGCACTTTAAATTTCAATATTTCTTTCATTGTCATACTTAATTCTCTAGAATTAGACACTATTATATGCTATATCATTAAGTTAGTCCAAATTAATATAATATATATATATATATTATTTGATTATTTAGTTTTATATTCTTTATTATGTTCAAAGAGATATTGAGTTTAAATTCTCAAAAATTTTGAGAATAAGTTTTAAATAAAGTTAGTAGATACAACGTTTAAAATTATTTTAAAAAACAAACTTAATAATAAAAAAAATTACACTAGCAACTTAAATTAATATTCAAACACTTCAAGCACATTTTAATTTTAGATTGATTTTCACATTATAATATTATGTATAAATGCAGCAAACTATTCAAATATCATATTCTTTTATTCATAATACTCAATTTCTAAAATTAAAAAATATCATATACTATATCACTCAATAATCTAAATTAATGTAGTTAAAATACATTATTATTTGATAATTAAATCATATATAAATATAAGATCAAAATAAAATATGATATATATAATTTAGCTAATAATATTGAAAATAAGGAACAAAAATTCTGACTTTAAGTGGCGACTTTCTTAGACATTGCTAAAAATAGGTGGTAATTTTTGTGATTGACACTAAATATTTGACTTTCAGTGACAACTACCAAATGTCACCACTAAAAATAAGAAATTTTGGTGGCAACTTTCTCTAAGTCTGACTTTAGGCGGCAATCTTTAAAGTCGTGGTTGAATATCAAATTCTTAGTGGTGACTACCAAATGCCTCAGGTAAATTCTTAGTGGTGACTACCAAAAGTCTCCGGTAAAAATCAAACTTTCCGTGAGGACTTTAAAGAAATATTTTACTCATTGTGCACATTAAAGCCGTGCACTGCCCTCTCTATAAATGCTAGAGACTCATGACCTATTCGTCAACGCATTATCACCAAAACTAAACAACTACGTACTATAATCAGCACTCGGATTATATGGCTCTATTGACTCGTCAACATGCACTCTCTGATTTCTTCACTCTTTCCGCTTTCTTCTCATTCTTAATAGCGAGCAGTACTTCCTCTTGCTCCCTCCCTAGAAAGTTCCTTAATGCTTCTGCTTCATACTCCTCTACTTCAGATTGGACTCCAGCTGATGCGACGTGGTATGGAAGCCCCTCCGGCGCTGGAAGTGATGGTAATAAAACATATATATTCTCTGAATCTATATTGTTTTTCATCTTTTTCATTACTTACTCTAAATCTATATTACATATATGTAGGGGGAGCTTGTGGATATGGAAGTGCTGTGGGGCAAACTCCATTTTCTTCAATGATATCAGCAGGAGGCCCACCTTTGTATGACTCAGGCAAAGGATGTGGTGCTTGTTATGAGGTGCAAAAGCATACACAAACATATTTTGACTGCATGTGAATTACATAGGGAAATTTTGAATTGATCAATGAAGCTCTGAATAATCTAATGTTGTTGTATGTTTCAGGTGAAGTGCACAGGGCATTCAGAATGTTCAGGAAACCCAGTGAGCGTAGTGATCACTGATGAGTGTCCTGGGTGTGGGTCTTCCCAGAGATTTCACTTTGATTTGAGTGGCACAGCTTTTGGTGCCATGGCTGTTTCTGGTCAGGCCGATAAGTTACGCAGTGTTGGCATACTTGAGATTCAGTATAGAAGGTAAGCTTTATGGTATACCCCTTTTACCAAAATTAAATCAGTTTATGAATTCATATAAGCATGTTAAAAGCATACTTTTAAAAAGACATATTTTAACATGTTTTGTTCGAGTCAAGTGTGAGAAGGAGTAGAATAAAATAAATGAACTTATAGTTTGACTAAAAGAGATATATCATAAGAAAGATCCACGAACTAAATATTTTATAGTTTTTAGTTAAGAAATGGTGTTAAGTGAATGAGCATATTCCTTTTTCAACTCTAATCAATAAGATCTATTAATGACGTTTTCTTTGATGTTGCGGATTCTCCGGACCACCCACCCAACTTGTTAACATGTTTACACGTATGGTTTCATAATAACAATTATACATTGTCTTAAGTTTTAAAAATCAGTTCTAGTAATATATTAATTGTGATATAGAAATGTCAATGTTCTATTTGTACTTGTCAGAGCTCGTGCATTATATTTGCGACAAAAAAGATAAGAGAGTTTTATTAGAAATATTTATTATCCCAGACATGAATGTTCTACTGTTGCACGTGTGAGAGATTGTACAACTCTATTTCTATGTGTGCGAGTCTGTGAGATATAGATAAGAGCATTTTGTTGGAAATATTTATTATGCTATTGTGTACTAATTATCTTACACTTGAGAATATTAGAATCTTGTATCCATCAATTTTTCGATGTGTCAATATCTAGAAAAGGAGAATTTACTGTTTTGCTTCACTTTCTTTATCCAACATCCTTACTTTTCAACATTGTTATTTACGATATTTGTGGCTGAAATTATTTGAGACTTTGGCTTCTGCAGAGTGGAGTGTAGCTATCCAGGAGTATCAATAACATTTAAAGTGGACTCTGGATCCAATCCATACTATTTTGCTGTGGTGATAGAATATGAGAATGGAGATGGTACCCTTGACAGTGTTGAACTCAAGGAAGCTCAGGACTCAGCTTCATGGCGTGCCATGCAACATTCCTGGGGTGCGGTCTGGAAGCTCGACTCTGGTGGCGCGCCTCTTCAGGCTCCGTTCTCGATCCGACTAACCTCACCGGCGTCCAACAAGAACGTTGTGGCCAACCATGTGATTCCGGCAGGGTGGAGTCCTGGTCAGGCTTTCCAATCTGCCGTGAACTTTGAATAATTTGTATTAGCATGTAGCTTGGGCCTTGGTGTACTATATAAGAAAATTATTACATAAGTCAACTTACGTTTTAGTTTCAAAAATTGTCACTTCCACATCTCGAAGTGCACCACTCTTCAGCATATGGTGCCACTAATCCAATACTATTTTTTTAAATATTTATGTAAAATTTTATATATATTTGCTCTTCATCTTTTTATAATTTCAAAAAAAGTTAAACTTAAATGATTTGAACATGTGCACAAAGAAAAGTATCTATTTTTATGTAACTAGTATCATATAATTTGTTGCACCTATTTTTTAAATTTTATTTTAAATTTATTTAAAAGGATCTCTATTTTGTGTTTTAATCTAAATTATTTAAATATTATTATATTAATTTTTTTTAATATTTATACTATGATATTTTACCCAAAAATAATATGAAATTAATATATTGTTAATTTATTTGTTTTAACATAATAGTCTTTAATAGTTATATTTATAATTGTATAAATAATTTTAATTCAAATTTCAAATTATTAGTATTTGTTTATTAATACCTATTGTATTTAAATTTTAATATATAATCTTAAAAAAATATTTATGTTTAATTATCACCATTTTAACTATAGTCATATTAGTATATCATTAATCATTATCTTCACCAATTCAAAAAGTAATTTAAATTTTAAAATATTAATTTTAATGATATAATTATATATTTCAATAGTTAATTACTATTATGAGTAAACTCTTACGATTTTACGTTATGATTTTATTTTAAAAAATGAGTTTGCCTATAATCGCAATTTTGATAACATTAATTATAATCCACTCTAAATGTGATATAATAGCGATGAATATATGAATAGTTAATGTACGATCTTAATTTTAAAACTTCTATTGGTCATGTACCAAAAAAGATGCTTTTAAAATTGGTTGTTATGTGGAACGTGTTATAATTAATATCTTAAAAATTAAAGTAATTCGGAAAAGTAGTCAACTGGTTCACAAAATAAAATATGTCAAGTAAGGTAGATAATTTTTGAGTATATGCTCGAGTCATGACGTTGAAGCCATAGCTAACACAAGTGGTTAGAAAGGTAGGGATTTAGGTACAAGATTCTAAGCTCAATATTTTTTTTGTATAAAAATATTAATTTGACAAACCGGTGGTATGAAAGTAAATAAACCTAATATATAAAGGATTAATTGCAAATTTTTTAAATTTATATATACACATTAATCACATTTTTCTCATGCAAAATTTTTACCATGAAAGTTGCAAATGAATATGGTAGCAAATTTAAATAATGTCTATCAAAATTTATCAGTTTAATATATGGACGAGTTTATGGGAAGTTTGAGACATGCTCCCTTATAAGAAAACAGCATTTTATCTCTCTAGACTATGTAGCACAACGTGAAAATATTACATGTAACTTAAAACTGACATCTAAAAATCATTGTGATTTGGGATTCGGAAAATAAATGTTATAGATCGTGCAAGAAAAAAAATTACAGAAAATGATACAGAAATTATTAAATATTACATAACATATCATGAGAGTTTCGTTGTTAATTTTGAAGCTTGAGTAGCATTTATAGAAAATGATACAGAAATTATATTACATATAGTATTCCCTAATTTTTATCCAATCTAGTTAAAATATAAACCTCTATTTGAACAAAATATAAACTTTTGTTCACTTCGGTATCAACTTCAATCACAACACATTAAAAATTAACTTCGTTTAATTTCTTCATTGATCTCATCGTTCATCCATTTCACTCCCAAAAGAAAAAAACCCATTTATAAACAAACCATTCTGAAAAGACCCAAATAAAAAACTCTCATCTTGCAGCGTCCTCTCTTTTGCTATTGTCTAATGTTCAACTGACTTAGTATTTGGCAAGGAAGAAGCAACACTAATTAAATAATAAAAGGGCAGGTCATTAATCTTACGTAGTCAAAATTTTTAAATTCAGACATCTGGTATTATTGCAATAAAATTAATAGATAAGGGATCGATTTTTTTTTTTTTAATAAAAGAGACATTATAATTAGAGGATTAAATTATATATATATATATATATATATATATATATGCTTGTTTAAATTATACGGACTTCTTTTAAAGTAAAAAGTACAATCTTTAAGTATAAAAAATTTTAATACTGGAGTAAAGTGTATAATTTAAAAATAGAAGAGACGTTTATGTAATTTCAACAAAATTCATTATCTAAAGGGCTGAGAAACATGTTTTATTCAAAGATAAAGATCAATGTAATTTCTCCAATTTAAAAACCATCAAATTTGGAAGTCTTGAGTAGATTAGACTAATCTATATCCAAGTAGTTCAAAAAATTAGTTGTATTATTTAAAATTTTCTTTTCTAAAAAATGGACACTGAAGTTCTTTGTTCATCGTGAGTACTAGTAGTAGTTGGGGACAAAAGAACTAGCGCTATTTAAGGATGTCCATGATTAATGAAGTTGTTTAATAGAGCTACGTGAGTGGAACATCATATTGACTTGAAGATCGTATGTATTTTTTAATTATTGAATTAAAATTGAAAAGTGGTCTCTTGTATAAATAAATGAACCATAATAGAAACACAAAAATGAACTGTAGGATCTGCGCAATCCCTTTGAAAGTACAATTTGGTAACTAAAGCAGTTTTTCGGGTACATAGATTTTTTGTAAAATATTGATCTTGTTAATTCTACTATCTCATGTAATTTGGCTCGGAATCATAAGATGGACTCTGATCACCTGTTCACAGTAGAAGACATCGAAAGAGTATGGTATTTTTTTTTTCACATAGTCTAAAAAAAAATTCTTTTGTGTTCAATTAGAGAAAAAAAAAAAAAGTGCTCTGTCACGGAAAGACTTTGATCAATTTTGTATTTTATGTTAGTTATCCTTTTTCAATAAATAGCAATCCATTTAATTATTTGAATTAGATAATTAAAAATAAAATTAATTAATAATACTAATTACTTTGATGTATTTGGTTTTGGACTATGAGTTAGTCCATCATAAATTGAACAATATTCCAACATCTCTCATTTACAAATGACTGGATAAACAATTTAAAATTCTTTTCTTCTCAAGAATTTTCATGCTATGTGCTTTGCCATGATTGTCCAAACACAACATTTGGGAGTTTTTCTACTAAAAATTTTCTATTATAAGAAATTGTTTCATGTTTTTTCATTTTGCATTTCGAAAATCAGATATTAACTTTAAGTCTAGAAAAATAAAGATTTTACGTGATTTTTACGGGTTAAATTTTACATTTCTTAAGCGACTGATGATTTTGCATACTTACATTAGAAATAAAAAGGCAAAATAAATAATACTTATGATTTCAAAATTATTTTTTTTTGGTACTTTTAGGAAATCATTTGTCACTTTTCAAAGTTTAAAGAAACTTAAAGTCTTACATTGTCTTTTTTGATTGATTTTTCATTTATCTAAGTTTGAAGAAACTTAAAGTCTTACATCGTCTTTTTTGATTGATTTTTCATTTATCTAAGTTTAAAGAAACTTAAAGTCTTACATCGTCTTTTCTGATTGATTTTTCATTTATCTAAAGAAACTAATAATCTTACATAATTGTTTCTAAAATGCAACAGAGCTTTTAAGAAGCAGAATAGGAACAATATATATATATATATATATATATATTCTTTTTTTATTATTATTATTTGCCTATGTGTTCCCTTGATAAAAGATATACATGAAAGTTTACTTCATACCTATGGAGTCAGAAATCATGACAGGCAATTCATTTCGAGCCACATCCAACGTACCAATTGAAAGGAATGTATTAGTGTAATAATGACAACAAAAACACTTATCTCCCCTTGCATTCAGAAAACTACTCAACGTGCAAGATTAAGAGGGAGAAAAACAAAAAAACCATGGGCTACAATAAGATTTTAAATAGCCGATGCCGTCGCGTTTCAAGTTATATTGTGATTATTGCAAGTGTGAGTTTATGATGCACGTTACGGTTGATGCGGCTCTCACCACAATAGCAATATTGCGATCGCATTTCGGAACCTTGGCCGGAATGAAACTAAGCCAGTGCCACCAACTTTTCGCTCGAAGGCTCATCACCATATTTGAAAGCTTTCTCCCATAAATTACTTCGAGCCTGGCAGTGTAGAGTAGAGACACAGGACTCGACCAAAACAAAGCAAAATCAACAGAAAAATACCTAACTATTTGATTTTATCATCACCAGCTTCACTCTGCTCCTTTACGTTCGCCATCTCTCTCTCTCTCTCTCTCTCTCTCGGTCTCTCAGCTTCTCCCTCCTCCTTCTACTCTTTTCTGCTGCCTCGTTCTCTCACTGTTCTGCTTCTTCTCAGTCTATCTCCTCTGTTCATCCTTGTTTTGCTTCATCAGAATTGAGGGAGAACTGTTTCTTCTGGGCCTAATTCACTTCTCACAAGCTCTCAATCTCCAGCTCTATTCCTTCCACGGTCTTCCGGTCTTCTTCAAGGAAAAATATCAGACCTCCTCTTTCTTTTCTCTCGTCTCTGCATCTTTCTCCTGCTTCCTCGTTGTTTTGTTCCTGTCGGTTTTTTCCTACTTAACGTCCTCTCGTCTTCTCTTGCACTCTACTCTCTCTCGAGCTTCATTCCTCAACTCTTCCTCATTCACTCTCGGCTTATCTTCTTCTCATACCACACTCTTCCCTCTCTGCCCGTGCTCTCTCACAGTCCCTACACACTAACCCTTTCGTTCTCTGTCTCTCACGTCCTTCCATTTCGGTTTACACAGCGGGCATTGCCTCATTATGGATGCTGGAAGTTGCTTGTGTGTTTTGGCGTTTCCTGCATCCTTCTTTTCTCTTCTTTTTTTGTTTTTTAATTTGCTTTGGTTGTTTTGTTTTTACCCTTTTTCTTTTTTAGCTTTTCCTGCATTCTTTTGCTTTCATTTGTCATGAATTGATTTTTATTATTTGTTTCTTAATTGATTTAAATTGAATTGATTGTTATTATTTCATTATTAGTTATTTTCTTAATTTCTAAATCATTTTTTTTATTTTTAAAATTTTCCAAATTTTTATTTTAACATTATCTTAATTTAATTAGTTACCTTTCCTAGTAATTTTTTACTTTTTAATTTTTCAATTTTGAAATCATTAATTTCTATTATCATTTTTTTTGTTTGTTGTTTTCGAAACAGAATTAACGACATCCTAAATATAATAAACAAAATATAAAACTCAAGAATTAAATTGGCTTAACTGGTCTAAAATGTCCCTATGCTTTTTAATGGTCCAAGTTAATAACCCATATTTTTTTAGATTTTTTCCACGTGTCAACCCCTATCAAAATTACTAAAACACCCATCAACTTATTTTTCCTTCCTTAACATTCTTCTTCCCTTTGTGAATAAAGGTCTCAAACAATAGCAAGAGTCTTCTTCAACCTTTCCACCATGATTTTCTGTAGCCTCGTTGTTCCTCGATTTACTTTAGTGTGTTCTAGCCAAGAATGTGTTTGGTTTTGTCGAGCAACACCCTTCCTCTCCATATGGTTGCTAGGACTCGAAGATGGTGAGAAATTCCTCCAAATCTCATTGTGCCTTTGTCTCCCCAGAGGATTTTTCATTAATTTCCCCCATATTTCCTAGATTAATGTTGAGATTTTGGTTCCCAATTTCAGCATTTCTTTTGGCTATTTGATTAGGGTTCATAAGGGGCAATAGCCAAAATCCTTTATTGCCCCACCTGTAATCAACACTTAAGGAAGAAGGATAAGTCTCTATAAGGAATTAAAGAAGTGAGGCATGCATGGAAATGGTTGTAAATTTTCATTAGGAATCTAGTTGCGTTGTGATTAATTAAGGGTTGATTATAGAATTGTATTTGTTCTTGGAATGAGTTTCTAGTTCTAATGAAAGTATATGCATACTTAGGAATATGAAGAGCTTGAACGCCTTATAAGTTGCGGGTTTTCTTTTGTTGAGAACTTGATGATTGGGAAAGAAGGAGGAAGACTTTCAAAGTGTGATTAAAGTGTAAGATTTGGTAAAGTGAAGTCTGCATAGTTACAAAGAAAAATAAAGGAATGTACATCTATCGATGAATGAGATGTTAGTGGGTGAGCATAAACCCGCATTGCTCATTGTACAATAGGATGGATGTGTGTGAATACATGTATGTATGTATGTATGTATAACTATATGAGCTTATATACAAAGATATATTTACCAGTATACGTGTATGCGAATATAAATGTGTATGTGTGTGTATAATCAATTAATTAATTATACGTGGGTTGTAAGTACTGCGTAAGTATGCTTAAGATGGTGATTTTTTCTCTAAGAACCTTATGAATTGGATTGAGAAAGCAATAATCTCTAACCAAGGATGAAAAGCTAACTAAGGGTTTGCTATGGTGATCCTTAGGGCAAGTGAGAAGAAGTCATTGGGGTTTTCTTTAGCACAAACAATATTGTTGCCCATATAAGGTTTGCTAGGTGGGCTTAATAGAGATGAATACAAAGTTTAAATAGAATTGTTATGCATTATGGCAGGTTTTAAGAATTAAACTCTAAAACTTAGTAGAGGACTAATAGTTCATTCTTGTAAGTAAAATTTTTAGAACCATATCAAATTTAGAATGATATTAGTTCTATTTATTTAAATAACTGTAGGGGACCTCTCTTATAGAAGTAGATAAGGAGAATTTGACCTACTGCATAGTTCATCTAGGTAAGCAAATAACATTCCCAAGTTTTTATTGAGTAATTCATTTATATGTTTCTCTTTAAAATCTTGTTAATGTTCTTTCACTTCCATTTTTTACTCTAATTAAAGGGGACCTTTTAATTCTTTCTACAAAGCATGCTTTTAAAAGGGAGTATAGTCTATTCAATTTTTATTAATTAAAAATGTGCATGGGATTGAATAGTTATTATAAAAGAAAAATTATTTATGGTCTAAAATAAATTATCAATATATGGATACTGATAGCATTGACATTAAACAATGAAAATCAATGCACTCTAGGTTTATCTTTGCCTAAGAATGGACTACTATAAGACACTAATAGTTAATAGTAGATTTGTTAGACCATGGTGCACTTTAGAAAACACCTAGATAGTAAGGTGATAGAAAATGCTAGCCCCGTGTAATGATCATCACATGTGGATGAACGAATGATGTAGTGTGAGCTTAGGACTTGTAATAGATTGGTTATAGTGTACTTCTGAGGGTTGTGTGCTCTTGTCAAATGGTGATTTCCCCATGGCCTATGTGCCTACTATAGATGTATCATGTCCCATGATAGTGACCTTTCTCACTCATGGTCTTCAAATTGAAGTGTTTTTCCATCTTTTAAAGCCAAATTTAAGTTTAACTATAGGTTTCCCAAATTCCATGAACATGTTAGTTTGTAAATGAAAATTTACAGTGTTATGATGCTAACAATGTATTGTTTTACTTTGTGCAATGGAAATATCATTTTCACTAGGTTCATTGTATGACAATTCTCTTCAAATCTTTTCTTTTGTTAATTAATTATATTATTATGTCTTTCTAGGATGGTACCTATTTATTTATTTGTTTATTTTTATTTTAGATAGTCATATAGAACAATCATCAGGACCCAAGGATAGGATGTGGAGCATATTAGGTGTGCCTCACTTTGTTCCATAAGGGCCAATGTTTCTTTGTATCTTTTGTATAACTCTTTGTTAATAGTGATCTTATTTGTTGTTAGTATATTTAGACATATCTAGATGACCACCAACAAATTTTCCCTACATCATTTATTATAGTTGTTTAGATATGATGTATATAAGAGCATAGCTCTCCATATGCTGGAATCAAGCTAACAAGTGCATTATAGATAGTTCAGGATGTCTTAATTTTAGGAGAGGCTTTACTAAAATTTTTATAAAATAGAGGTCTTGAAAATATAGGGCATTAGACAGTTAACAAGTGAGGTCTTAATATATGGTCTCATATACCTAACGTTTATAATAGTTGCTATATTGGATAGTGTTAGTTATGTAAGTATGAGTTTTCCCTCGTTTCTTGCACTGATCAGTCTTTAAAATTTCGAAGGAGTGAAATTAATTTTTATTGGCATTAGTGTTCTAATTCAACTTATAAGCTAATTTCCTATTGCAATTTAGAATTTTACATTGTTTTTATTTTATAGGGGGTTATATAAGATCTTCAACTTCAAGCAATCTTAATGGACATGGTATGTCTATAAATTATATGAATTAAAGCTAATTGTCTCAAAATGTGGCTATGTTCTACTATGATGACATTAACATTGTTGGCTTCCTTGTGCAGATTAGGACCAATAGGTTTCAAACATATTCAAAGAAGACATCCTAGATAGGAGCTATTTTATAAAGCTAGAAGCATTATACTTACGCCATTAAATTATTTTATATTGCTTATTTTGGTTCCTTTTGTCATTGGATTAGAAAAATTATTTTATTAGAGTTGATAAAGGGACTCCTTATTTTGTACATAGATCATTATTAGAATTTCTTTAATATAATGAATTATTTTTTAGTTACATAAAGATGTAGTCTTGTATATTTATTTTTTTGGTCTAAATTAATTGAGTGTCAATGTATTGGAAGTCAAATAAAATGAATGTCAAATAAATCAAGTTTTATAGTTATACTAATAGTTAAACATTCGAGGGAAAATGTTCCAGTGACAGTGAACCACCCGTAGGCAAATGTTTTAGTGACAACAAAATATTTGTGAGTAAAGATTTTATTAAACTCAAAATATGTCATAGTGATAGTCAAGCTTCTATAGGTAAAAGTTTTAATGTCATACCTATTGCTTATACAACTCTAGGTAAAGTTTATACCTACAATCAAAATATATGGGTAAAAACAACTTAAATTGACAAAAATATGAAGTGATTGTAGTTATATGACATTTTTCTTGTATAAGTTAATTGGGGCTATGCCCACAAATTTATACCTTTTACTCACAAGAACTATGGTATATGACATTTTTCATGTAGTGATTATTTATTATTATTGTTGATATTTGTTTTATCTTTTGATTGATTATTATTAATTTTTAATGACTAAGAATTCAATTATTGTGTAGTTGATAGTAGATATTCATGGTGAATGGGGAAATATTGGTGATAATATTCATATATTGTTAATGACTAATGAAGTTTAATACTTTGCTGATATTTTATGAATGTCTCTTGAATTTGAACTAAATTTGCAATTTGTTTTTGTTATATCTCAATGTTCTCCTTGCTTGGTACTTCCTTGATGCTTATAAGGTTTTGTGGTATCTTTAAATATTCAATATTTTATCAATGATGGACAATAAATGTCCTGTAGTGTTAAAATTAGAAATTTAAATTTCATATAGAATATTTTTGTTTTGGATTAAGTCTTTTTATCAAGTTTGGTCCAATGCCCAAAATGCCCTATTGTGCTTTAGTTGTCCTCTCAGGTCCTCCCTTATATGAAGACCTCCCCATCTTTATTCTTTTCTAATTGACCACCATTGCATGAAGAGAAGCTTCAACTTTCTAGTCTTCCATTCTCATTTTTCCCCTCTTTTTACTACCCATATTCCCCTTATTCAAACATAACCTACTCATTCGCTAAGACCCCATTCTAGCTTTCGAAATCAATTCTAACCATGTTGGTGGCGGCTATTTTCTTTTCTATTTCCACCATTCTTTTTGCTACAAACATATTTAACTTTAGATGCAACAATGTTGCACTCTTCATCATGTTGTTAATGATAGTGTAACTAAAGGAGGTGAATAAGTGCTTAAGAGAAATTAATTTTATTTTTCCTTTTAAAATATAATTGTTTTTTAGAATGTTCTTTAGGTGCTTGAAGTTAAAACTCAAGTGCTTAAAATTAATTTTCTAGTAAAGCAACTTAGTGACTAAAAACTTATACTTAGGTGATTAAACATGATTTTCAATGACTTGAAGAAAATCTTAGTAACTAAGAGTATGTTGAAAGATGATAGAGAAAAGAAGACATAGACAAATTATCCTAATTCAAACAATCTCAATCCTACATTCAGTCCTTTTCCATAAGAAGAGATTTTCAATTATAGTAGGGTTTTAACCTAGATAACTCCAAACACTTAAATTAATAGGTTTTACAATGCTCACTCTCAACACAAGAATTAAGCTAACCTCAAACTATCACACTTTGAATTTTCACTCAGCTCATCCTCAATTAACTTTCACTTGGGAAAGATTTTAACAAAGTAGAATGATTTGGGTTACCCTCTAAAGGGTTTACAATTTTGGCTCAATAAACTCAAGCTCTTAAAAGCTAAACTTAAGGACTTGAAACTGGGTATAGATGAACAATTGCAAAATAGCTCTCAAATGAATTTTCTATTCACTTCATCGCACACTTTCCTTTTGTAAAGCTTTCCTTTCATAGATCTAAGCTTGATGACTATTGCAATTTGAAATGCCAATACTACGAGACATTATATGCTGATATGTAGGAAGAAGAGGTTAGATTTGATGTTGGTGGCTTGTTTCTTCAATTCTTCAAGCTGCCATAGAGGCTAGTGTGAAGGAGCTTTTGATGTAGGACACTACTGAGAGAAAAGAAAAGTGAGAGAAAGTTATAGGAGAAGAAGAAAGAAGAGGGAGAGAATTAGGTTAACAAAGTGCTGAGGGCTATTAATAGAGAGCCCTATAACAAAACAAGATAATATTAAATCCTAAAAAAATATCTAAATTTGAAATAATTCAAATAGATAATCCTAAAGTAATTCAAATTCAAATTCATAGAGTATTCAATCCTAACAAAATATTTAAAATAATTTAAATAGATAATCCTAAAATATCTAAATTCAAAATAATTCAAATTCTTAAATTTATCTTAACTATCTAAATTCTAAACAAATAATAAAATCTCTATATTTATTTTTAACAACTAAGTTATAAATAAATAATAACATATTTCTTATCCCATTCGCTTTATTGAGAAAGCAACAAAATGAATGTTTTCTACTTCATTTCATATGAGAGAGCCATTTTTTTAAGGTCAACACTTCCTTGTCCAAGAGATGGTGCCATGTTGTCAGAAGGGAGAAGGAAGGAGTGAAGCTAAAGACTTTCTTCAGCTTTGCTTTAGCTTTTTTTTTTTTTTTATCTTTTTTTTTCTTTGTCTTTATTCTGCAGAGATGCTTTTATAGAGTAGATGATTTGCTGACCTTGAGCTATTTCTCATAGTTGCTTTTATGGCTTTTTGATTCACGTGCATTAAAAAATTATTATTTTTTAAACCCTACGGTACATAAAGTATTACATTATGATGTTACATTTTTAAGACTCAGATTGAATCAATCCGAGTCATGTACCTTTTTAGGACTCAAAATGAATCAATCTGAGTCCCAATGTGGAATCTACTACAACATGCCATTAAATGTCCTTGTTGCAAGTGTTGTTCATGTCATAGCGGTGCAGTTTAGCTGTCGTTAGAGACTTCATGACACGTAGTCTGTGAAGGAGAGCTAGCCACCTGCAGAATTAGTGGGAAATTGTTATTAACTAGTTTATTTAACTATGCCTCAACAATTAGTTTTTTATTATATCAATATATTTTAAATTAATAGTATTTATAAATATTAAAAAAATTAAATTTAATAATATATTATAATATACAAATATAATAAATTAAATAAAGTTATATTTATGAGATTGTTGAAAGAAAAATGACGACTGTAAACTTATTGAGATGACATTATCATTAACTATTTAATTATATATTGTTTTCTCTTGTATTAGTTTTATCCTATGTCAAGTTATATTTATAATTATTGATTTAAGAGATGATTAATTAATTCATTATTTATCACCTTCATTCTAAAGAATTCTCAAACTTTGAATAATAATTTATTAATTTTTTTTTTCACTTTAAAACATTCTAACAATTTAAAAAATTTCATATTTAAGAGACAATTAATTAATCTATTAATTAAATATTTTATTTTTTATTGATTAAAAAAATTTATGTAAATTAATGATTAATTTAATGATTGCATATTATCCATTTTGACACATGTCATTGTGATTTAAATGATATATAAATTAAAAAGAATTAGCAATAGAGTCTCATGTATCATTGGCAAAAAAATAAAAATAAAAATACAATAGACGAAAAGAGGACTAGAAGAAAAAGGTTTTACAATAAGAAAAAAAGTAAACAGTAATGGGCTGTAAAACCAACTTATATATATATATATATATATATATATATATATATGACATTATTATTAGTAGACAATATTCAAGTGATGTGATGTGTTACGATAATTATAATTTTTTTGAAACATGTATATTTTGAGCATCAAGTTTCTCAATAATGACATAATAAGTATAAGATTTTTTAAGATATATATATATATATATATATATATATATATTATAACTCAATATTAAATGTTATATTTTAAAGTTTTTTTCATAATTTTTTATTTTTATCACTTGCCAAGTACCACATGAAAGTTAGAAATAATGCAATTACGTTACAAATAAAAAGCAGCATAACCCAAGTTTTTTTTACCGATACTACACTCGATTTTAAGCGGGTGGTAACAATTTAATAGTAAATCAAGTATAAACTACATTTGGTAAAAACCAAAAAAAAAAATGCAAGCCCTCAAATTTATTATCTATTATATATATATAAGTAAAATAAGTTTATTTAATGTAAGAATTTTGTTGAGTGATAAATTATTTTTTAAAATTTGAGAATTCTTTAAAATGAAAGTAAAAAATAATAATTAATTAATCATCTCTTAAATTAATAATTATAAATATAAATTGACATGGGACAAAACTAATATAAATAAAAAAAATATATGGTTAAATAATTAATAATAATATCATCCCAATAAATTTATAGTCATTTTTTTTTCTTTTATCAATCAATATAATTTTATTAATTTTATTAATTTTATTTAATTTATTATAATTTTTATATTATAATATATTATTAAATTTAATTTTTATTAATAATTATAAATATTATTAATTTAAAATAAATTAATATAATAAAACAAATTAATTATTAGGGCATAGCCAAATAAACTAGTTAATAGCAATTTACAATTTCTTACTCATTCTGCAAGTGGCTAGCTCTCCTCACAGACTACGTGTCATGAAATCTGTGACGACAGCTGAATTGCACCGCTACGACATGAACAATATTTGCAACCAAGACATTTAATGGTGTGTTGTAGTGGATCCCACGTTGGGACTCAGATTTTCCAATGATTCAATCTAAGTCTCAAAAAGATACATTGAGACTTAGATTGATTAAAAAAGTATGTTAGGACTCGAGTCCTAAAAATGTAAGATCCTGATACAATACTGTATGTGAATCAAAACCGCTGCTTTCTTCCTTTGTAGCATCTTGACTAGCTTTTGAATGGATGGAGGTTCTCTTGCCTCCTTTTTCTTTCTTCATCAGACTTAGCCGAAAGTAGTGTCTGCACTTTCTACTTGTGATGTTCTATAATTTGTTTTGTCCTCATGTAAAAACTTTGGGCTTTTAATAAAAATGGTCAGAAGGTTAAAGCTTTAGGCTTTTAATGGAGATAATTTAGATGGCATTTGGGCTTGAAAATAATAAGTGAAAGGTGCAAGCCTTTTGGGCCGTTTTATGATTTGGACGCAGACTTTTCCAAGATAATTTTACATTCAATTTTGGGCTAGATTATTTTGTTATTATTATTCTAGTCTCTTCCAATTTGCTTGGACCAACACAGTTAAGTATAAATAATTTAATTTAATAAACGGATTTTATCCCATTAAACAAAATTTGCTAAATAATTTTTAAACCAAATTTCAAATCAAAATAAGTTTGTTATCATCAAATAACAATTAAGCTTTTTGTAAAACCATTAGGCCAACAGTTAATCTTCCTTGTGCATGAAATGCAAGGGCTGTGCTATAGACTGGACAATGACAGATTCATTTGAATTTTTAAATTAGTCTTCTACTTTTATTTTTTTAATAATTTGGTCTCTTATAAATAACTATGACAAATTAATCATTTATTAATATAAATGAATAGACTAATTTTGTACAAATTAGAATTAATGAGGGACTAGTTTTGTAGAAATTTAAATTTGTAATGGATCAAATTGTCATAAAATATAAAAATGAGGGACCAATTGTATGTTAAATCTTTACTGATTATGCGCCCATTTTGGCGAGCTTCCTGAATTCTTCCATTAGCCTATTTTCCATGATGGCAGATTAGTCTTTCATTTTCCCTAGCTACTTCCGAGTTGAGCTATGGCTGGGTTCTTTTTCATTCCCCTCTGGTGATTTTTCATTGAGTTGGAGTGCATATCTATGGGTAAGAATAAGAAAAGTATAGAATTGGTCTCACACTTTACACATTATGACAATTTGATATCTCATAAATTAATCGTAACAAATCAATCTTTTATAAATTTAAATTTATACAAAATAAATTCTTCCATTTGGATTATTGAGAAATTGATTTTACATAAAATATGAATTTTTAGAGACTGATTTATTAAAATTAATTTGTAAAGGACCAAATTGTTTTAAAGTGTAAAAGTATGAACATATTTAATACTTTTCTCTGCTATGAATACTCCATGGAATAAGATAAAACTTGTAATATATAACATATATGTGCAATGAATAAAAATAATAAAATAATAATTAGGAAATAAAATAAAATAAAAATATAATGATAATATGTGTTTGAATTTCCATAAACATCTAGCTTACTTGAGGTAAAATTATGACATTTCTAATTGATATGTAGGTGAGCCTCCAATAATTGTGATTCTCAAGGAAATACAATGTGATTCTCAAGAAAATACAATATAATTAACACTTAAGAATAATAATTAAATAAATGAAGATTGAGTGAAAGAATAAATTTGGATTGGTCACACATGTCTAATAAACTTGTAAGATGCTTATATTTATAGGGACAAACAAGCTCACTGTTTTCCCTTCTTTGGCTGCAGAAATCCTCACAAATACCCTCCACGTCGAGGCACCAATCTTTTGCTCTCAGCACAGACTAGAAGGCTTTAGGAAAAAGGCATATATATATATATGGGAAAATAAATCCCAATTGGTATGCAAGGTCTATTGGGGATTATGGGAATGAACATTACCTTAAATAAATAGATAGCTGAATAAGTAAATGAATAAATAATGAAATAAATAAAATGAATTATAGTGATTTAAGTGAAAGAATAAATTGGGTTGAACAAGCATGTGTTTGTCAATTTCTTAGATGCCCATTTACAGTGATTAGCAAGCTCTTAGACCTCAATAGCCCTAGCAAAGTACTTTCAACTTAAATAACTCTACACCTTGGAACCAGGAGCATTTTCTTTTTTAATATATTAATGATTAAGTTTTGTAATGGGCATAAATTAGTATTTTTATAATTTAGGAGAAATTAGGCCCCTTTAAATGCGAGGTAACCTGGCATTAGTCCCACACTTAGGGGTTGAACCTTTAAAGATAAACCTAATTCACTTCCCTTAACCTAGTGGAGAAATGACGTGTGTTTTGCTATAGCCAAAGCTTGTAAATAAATATTTAGACAAAGCAATTAATGAAATACATAATGAAGTATTTGAATTATTGTTTAAATAAAAGTGTAGTAATACATGTGTTAGGGATTGGATGTGGAGAAGTAGTAGGAATTGGGAAATCTCAACACTTAACAATTAGGCCATGCTGCATAGTGTTATAGGGACGTAGAGGCTTCCTTGCAGCATGGGAAAATGGTGGAGGAAACGGGAAAAGTTTTTCAATATAATTATGGGGCCAGTAAATAATACTAATTATATTCATTTTTTCTATCCTACACTGTCTTCTCTGCATTGTGATAATTTTCGTTAACATTTAGAGCTATTAGGTTAATCTATATATACTTATCGGCAAACTTTTACGAACAACCAGAATATTTCCTAATGGTTTTAAACTGTGTAAGAGTTTAGATTCTGAGCTTTCTAAATGTTTCAATATGCGTGCATAAAAATTATTTTTGGAAAGTTATATATATAGTATAGAACACGAAAACTAACAGCAATTAAGTTAACCATGTGCACCATGATCGGATTAGTTTATTGAGGGCCAAATGCCATGCATTTGAATATTAACAAGCCATGTGACTTGTGCTTGTATGGACATTTTACACAAGTTGTGAACTCATGCCTTCTTTCTATTTGTATATTTATTTCGCTAGCTGTGTGCTGGTGTTTTGAATAAATGCACTTTATGTTGGTAAATACTTATTGTACTCACTTTCTGTCTAGATATGGCTTTGATGCATGGTAGTTTCATTTAAACTGAAAATAAGCATTTCGATTTTCAAAAATTTCTAATGATTGTGCCTTGTTCCCTCTAAGTATAATTAGGATTACTTGCTAACCAAGTGTACTCTCTTTTATTTACTTAATGCACTTCTACTAGTAGTGTTGATCTTGGCCACTCACCTGCAGTTTAAGAGTGTAATGAATGTCTTTTTGTGTGCCCTAAAAAAAATCTTATGTTGTTTACAATTATATAATTTATATTCTAGTAGAAATTTTGCGAAGTCCACATTTTGAAAGATATTCCGTCAAAAAGTTTATACAAAATTGTAAGCCGATTTTATTAAGTGAATGCATAATGCAATGCTTTATTGGTTATAAATTGAATAATGATTAATCTGAGTCCTGGATGTTGTTGTCCTATTGTATTTTCAAATAGTCTTATGATTGTTTAAGCTTTACGGTAATGAGATTTCCCTCGCTCCCTTGCTATGATCTTCTATTTGGGAACAGGGACGCGTTGGATATGCACTTACTTACCTTCAAGTAAAATATCATATCCCAACATGTCCTTTCGGCCACATGAAGGAAAAATACAGGGCTCATAAGCAATATAGTTCTTTCTTTGACTATTTCATCACTCCCATTCATTCCTATTCACTTAAAGTCCATTTCCATTCATTTAAGATCCGTTCCATCTCTCCCAAACAAGGATAAATGTTTCTTACTATTAAGGCACAAAACAGGATGTCAAACAATCATAATCAGTACACAATTATTTCACCTCTCGATTCCTCTCTTATCCCTTTCTAGATCTTCACCTTTCGGTCTCTCCTTCTCTGTGTTCCTTAACAGAGATGCTTTCCCCCAATCATCGCGGGAAATGTATTTCCTTATACAGTTGTGCATAATTTCTTTTTCTTTTCTTTTTAATAATATATAAATATAATAAAAATAAGATGATAAATATTTTTATCATCTTTTGTATAAGACGTCATTGTCTTATACAGAGAAAACTTAACAGGTTAAAAGCTACAAGGCTACACGCCTCTCAATACTTTTTATATAATATAAGTTATAATAATAAAATGAGACAATTTTTCTGTCTTTTTTTTTAAACCTTGACAAATAGTAATTGTAACAAAGTTATTAAAATACACAAACATAAAGGCAATACTATCATTTTAATGCATAATCTACTACAGTATGAATATGAACATCATTTTGTTGGAAAAAAATAGAGGCGTCAAAATGGGTAACCTACCAAGGGGATGAGTTAAATTGAGAAGTCTCTTTGGCAACCTATTTAATATTATTCTATCAATCTGGACCATTTAACCCATGTGCTAAACAAGTCAACCATTAGCTGTCTGTTTTTTTTTATTATTTGTGAATTTATGGTTTAGCCCACATACACATATCATTTAGAAAAAGAAATACACAAGTCAGTCCAGTGCAAAACTCCAGATGCTTCCTTCAAATTCCATTATCCCATCTGCTTGTGTCACACTCTCAAGTCTCAAACCATCATGCCCTAATTTCACAAACCACATTCACGCCTACCTTGCGCCACACTTTGCCATTCTTCAACCTTAATCGCAGTCGCACCATCACACGTAGTCTTTATTCTGGCCTCAATTTGTCTTCTCACTTTGTGTCTTTCTTCAGCATTCGCAAAACCGTAGTCGCAGTTTGTATCTCTGGTCTATCTTCTTACTTCATCTTTGTTCGGCCTTCGCAAAATCACAGTTGTAGTTCACATCTGTTTCTCTGTTCTCATATCCCACCTTGATCTGTTTTCACTATTCTATGTTCTCGCCTTGATCTATCTTCTCACATCGTGTTTCTTATACCTTCGTAGAATCACAATCGCAGTTCACATCTCTAGTCTGTCTTCTCACTTCGTCTTTCTTCAAATTTTGCAAAATCGTAGTCTCAATTTGCATATATTTCTCTATTCTCACATGCCACCTTGATCTAGTTTCTCTGTTCTGTGTTCTCTCATCTCCAACATTGATAGAGGGTTCTCGTTTTGGTGGTTAGCCAGTGATTAAATGGTAAGCTTCTATCATTTTCGTTCTCATTTATTTTGGCAATGATGACAACCACGCTATTGATCCCCCATTTTGGAGAACTTTATTTTCTTCTTCTTCTTATTCTTCTTCTTTATCTTGTTCTTTTCTTTCTTCTTATTCTTCTTTTGTAGTTAGGTTGTCTAGAGGCATAGGTTAATATTCCACCTTATTGCTATTATTGATACTTAGTGGAACTTTGAAATGATTATGTATTTGGCTATTTGGCACCTTTCAATGTTTATGTTGGATTGGATATTTGTTTATAATTTGCTAGATTTGAATATTCTGCTTATAATCATATTCTTATTATCAATGAATCAGTGAATTATTAGATTACTTTGTTTGTTTTAAACCATTAAATCTTGCTTTTTATTTTAGTTTTTTGTTTATTTATACTGATATAGAAATTGACTAATTAAACAAGACATATACTCAAACAAAACTACATTTGAATTTTTATAATTTTATTTTTATTTTTTGATGGATTAAACAAGCCAACCCACTTAACTCATCAAATAAACTGGGTTAAGATTTTTAATCAATCACCTTATAGGGCCTATTTAACCCACCTGCTTAGATGTGTAAGCCTGAGTGGATAAGGCTGACCCACTTTAACATCTTTAGAAAAGAAACAAGTGGCAGGTGTGGAAGCCAACAAATTTTCACATTAAAAATTATATACAAAACATTTATCTTTTTGTTTTTTACCTAAAAGTTGTTTAAATCTCTCTCTTCTAAAAGAATCACTATAAACATTTGTCCCTTTACATTTGTATTTTGATATTCTTATATATAAAAAATTAATATTCGTCAAAATTAATAATAATTAAAAAAAGAATTGTGCATTCAAATTTGTTTGGTACATAGCATGCCTTGGAATCCATATTGTCTCTCCCGTCTATTCTTTTTCTTCTATATATTTTGTAAGGGCATGTTTAGTTGGGAGAAAGGATGAGAAATAGAATGAGAATAAGCTTGTGAATAAGAATAGGCTTTGAGAGAATGTAATTTCAAACTCACATGCTATGTTTAGTTTGATATTGAAAAGTAAGTGAGAATGAGAATGAGGATAAATCAAATTACCAAAATATCCTTATTTAAAAAATTTAAATATTAATTAATTAATTATCCTTATATCCTTATAATATATTGATTATTATTTTTTAAAAATTATTATTGTTCAAAATTATTAAAAATTAATGTTATAAAAATAATTATTTATATTATTATTAAAAATTAAAAATTATTAAAAAAAATTAAGGGACAATTTTGTCAAAAATCATCAATTTCTTTGGAAAGCCTCACAATTCCACCACTAGACAAGGTAATTCATATTCCCACACCGAAAGAGGATTGTCAAGGGAATCCATATCTTTGGCAAAAATCATACTGAACATGGAAACGAGTCCAAAGCCTATTCTCATTCTCTCTTCCTCTCATCAACTCCGTTCAACTAAATATGCCAATTTAATGCAATTGCAATTAGCCAGGGCTACCCGTATCTAAAATGTTTGCCATTTCACTTCAGCTATCAACTAATTTTTTTTTTTTTTTTGTCAATTAGTTATCAACTAACTGTTAGATGAAGACAAACAGTGGAGAGTAGTTGAATTAGCAGTCACTTTTCTTTTTATCTTTTGTCAATTTTTTTATCAATTTTAAAAAGATAGATTATATGTAGGTAGAGATGAATTCATGGGACATAGGCATGGTCGCCCCATTTGAATTTTTACAATATTAATTTTTATATATAATTTTATCTTTTTATTTAGTTTTTAATTTATAAGAACTTACATTTCTTAGATTTTAAAATCTTGCCTTCTTTAGTTTGAATATTTGATTTAAAAAGTTTTGTTTTTTTAGAATCAAATTCTAGATTCATCCTTGTATGTAGGATCTACTTTAGTTATCGACTGCACTAAAAAGGTGTATGACCTATTATTTAAGTGAGTCTCACTTAGTTTGTGTTTATTGTCCTTCAAAATTAATGAAATATTAACAGAAAAAAACAATTAAGATAATCCAAGTTCAGAGATAAATCGAGATCTACTCAAAGACAATAAATTACAAGAGCCATTTTAAAAATTTGAGTATACGAACTAAAATAATTCTTTTCTAAATTTTAGGATGAGTATTGTACTGATATTATGGGGCTAATGATAATGACTAATAAATGGAGAAACGATGTCAATTCTTTAAAATTAAAAGGTATTATAATTAACAGTAAAAGATCAAAGTGGGTTAACACCATATCTTATAAGAATATATGAGCAAAGACGCTTTCATGTCCGCAAAGTGCCAACCCACTTTCCTACTTAATGTGTTCAAGTCTGTGGTTCATGAACATACAATCCTTCAATGTTCATAATGTGTTGTTTGCACTAACGGTTATTGGTGTAACTGGCAAGGAGTTTGACATCTTTTAAGCAAGATTTCAAATTCAATCCCTACTTCGTATATAGAAAGTGTAACGTTAAAAGGGTTACTCTCAATATAGGATCTGACAACGTCTAATTCTGAAAAAGTCAATTTCATAACTTAGGGTCGGACCAGATACTAAGAAATAGTATTAAAAAAAATAATGTATTGTTTGCATTATTTATCAATTAGCCCTCAATAATTATTTGGTTAGGTGAATGCTGATGGACATGGCAGCAAACACAGTATTAAAAAAGACCACATGCGCGTTAAACTATAGAATAAAATCAGTCTTATTATTCCCATTAAAGCAACCTTATTATTTAAAACAGTGATTAATATTATCTTAATATTGTTGAAATTGACTGGATATGCCATGATCAATTTTGCATGTTTCAAAAATTCTATCATTGTAA
The DNA here is from genome assembly GCA_037074485.1 of Delonix regia. NCBI lineage: Eukaryota > Viridiplantae > Streptophyta > Magnoliopsida > Fabales > Fabaceae > Delonix > Delonix regia. The sequence continues at coordinate 15,745,539 of CM073459.1, forward strand.
ACCCAGAAAATTGAAAATAAAGAAAAAATCTGGAATCGAGATGTTTCATTTTTCCCAATTTTGTTAATTTTGTCCTCCTACTTTTTTTATCCTTTTTTTATTTATTTATTTACAGTTAGGATAGTGTAAAGATACACAAAATGTTAATGAATGAAAGCATGGATGGATCCAAGGGGTCAAGAAAGACCGTCCTTCTCTTTTGGATTTTTAAATTTTTAATTTTTATATATAATTTTATCTTATATTCTTGATTTAATTATTTAATTTATAAGAATTTATCTCCAGTGAATTATAAGAACCTATCCTCTTTAGTTGAAATATTTGATCTAAAATTTTTCACCCATTTTAAAATCAAATTTTAATTCGTCCCTCAAATAAAGTGATTGTCCCTTTGTCACGGAGAAGAATAGGGAAAGGGATTTGTCCTCATTATAACTTCTCATGTCTTTTGTTCCTTTTTTAATTTTTCTTTTTATCCATAATTGGGATAGTGGCGTGAGTTAGATAAACATAAAGAACTCAAAAGGTATGGGCAGCAATATACAATATAGAAATAATGGAATATACAATATGCTGCAGGAAGAGGGTGTTTGGTGGAGTTATTAACAATAAAGCCATTATATAATATTATACAAGTTAGGTGAATGTCCCATTTTGTGCGTTGGAGGGTTCTCTCCACATTCATGTACTGTCCATCAGTTTCAAGCCAACTTCAGAATCTTAACCCAGCATAAATAGTTTCTTTAGGTACATTTCGTATAATAAAAAATTAATATTATCATCTTAATTTTGAAAGAGAAGAAGTTACTTTTCTATAAATAAAAAAATACATATTTTAATTTGAGGTGATTTGACTACTATTCAAAAAATTATAAGTTGCTTTTAACAAATGATAAAATTAGTTTTTACCTCAATTAGAGTAAAAGTAAAAGCAAAATTTGCCCCGACTCCTACACGGAAGTTGAATGGCACAGAGAGAAGAATAAGATGAATCTCGCGACTGTAAGTCTAAGAAGCAAAATCAAAACGTATATTTATGCATGGGGTTAATCAAATGAAGACAAGTGGAAAGCAGATAAAAAAATCAATTAATAAATTTACTTAAATTCAATTGTCCACGTATAAGAAGAAAAATAATTATATACGTTTATGACTAGTAATCTGGACAGTCTTTCCTAAAACTTTGGAAATAGTCAACTTGGGATACAAAAAGGGGGAGCGTTGTTCTCAAAAAAAGTATCTACAATGCAATAATCAAAACACAATAGGAATATAGATCTTGCCTGTGGGTTAACTACAACAAAACCGTGCATTAGCTACGGATGTTTTAGCCTTTATCACAGCTAAATGCACAAATTGCAGGTAAAACATGCATGGTTAAATGGATTACCTGCGGTTAAATCAAGCGCAATGCACACTTTAGCTAACCGCAGCTAATAAAGTGTGTTTTATAGCTAAAATATTAGTAACTTAGTTGTAGTTTGTGTTAATTGGGCTATGGTTTAGGAGAGAAATATCACATTAGATTTTCACTTTTACACTACGTGACAATTTAATCTCTCACAAATAACTGTGATAAATTCGTCTCTTATAAATTTTATTTTATAAAAAATTAGTCTCTCATTAATACAAATAGATAGACTAATTTTATACAAATTTAAATTTATAAAGGATTACTTTTGTATAAATTTAAATTTGTGAGGGATTAAATTATCACAAGTGCAAAAGTAAGAATCGATTGTATACTTTACTCTAAGGTGTAGATATTAAATTTTTAAAATAGCAAGTGGTTTAAACTGCTGCTTATAGTGCTTTTTTTTTTCTTTTTTTTCTTTTTGCTTACATTAAATTCGTTTTATCTATAATTTTTTTGTACACCTACTTATTTCCTATAATGCAATGCACTTTCAATTAGTAAATCAAACCAGTAACAATGCAAAGTAATATTCATACCACTATCAACATTGTCTTTAAACAAAAAAGTCTAACATAATCAAAACATATGGTTAATATACCAATACTGTGAAAACATTCTAACATAATAATGTCCTATTAAGTCTAACAACTATGATAACATTTATAACGTGGTCCTAAAGAAATGTAACATACTAAAACTAATTATCTCATTATCAGAAAGGTTTAAAGAATAATCAACTACACTCAGTTGATGTCCACTTGCTTGATCAAGTATCTACATTGTAATATGAAAATAAGTAGTAAACATATTATAGATATTGAAATTTAAGACAAAAATACCTATTATATGTTCTAAATATGTAATCCAAAAAAAAAAAACGTGGCATATTGATTTAAAAACTGAAAATTTCTTTTTTAAAAAAAGGACAAAACGTACCTTGATGGTAGTGGCAGGAAGTGACGTCTGAAGGTTAGTACTGGTATAGGTCTTCCTCAGGCCGCCTCGAGATGACTTAACTAGGTGGGAAAATGGAGCAAAAGTTAACAAATGAAAATTTTAAAAAAACTTACAACTTAGCAATGAACACTAGCTAGCTGGCGATACCTATTGACAATAGGGACTAGACTTAATTATTGAGTCGGGCTTTTAAAATTCGACTTTGGATTCAGGCTTAAAAAAGCTCGAGCCAATATTTTAATTAGGTTTTTATCCATATTTTTTGAGTCAAGCTTATTGAAATTTATCAGACTTTTTAAAGTCATGATCAAGACAATTTGTTACTTAAGACTTAGATAAATAACATAGCTAATTGTTATTCTTATTTATAAGATTATATGTAGGGAAGTTGTAAATACATATAAGTTGTTGTATTGACATAAATCTTTAAATAAGAGGTTTTAATTTATATTTTTTTACCAAGGTGTCACGTTACACTAAGTTTTGCTTTAAATAATAAGTTTTTCTAATTTAAAAAAATATTTATTCAGACTTTTTGGGCTCGAGCTTAGCTTTTCAACCTATTTTACAAATCGAGTTTTTTGGGTTCAAGCTTTATTCCTTTTAGTTGGACGTATTAGGTTGAGTGAACTTTTCAAATTATGATAAGGTTTAGTAAGGATGAATGGCAGGGCCTATCTACTTCATTAGGTGATAGTGGCGACATAGAAGTGGTAATTGTAGGTGGCTTGGAGTGAGAGAATGAAGAAGGATAAAATGTGAGTGATAGAGTGAGAGGTGAAGTGCAACGCCTTACTAGGGCCAGAAAAGTATAAAAGGTCTTATACAAGCTTGACCTGTTATTTATTGTGAATTACAAGTAACTACCTACGGTTTCTTTGAAATCACAGGTAAATTTATTTGTAGTTCTTTGTTAACTGCAAGTATTTACTTATGGTTTATTGTGAGCTGTTGGTAATACCTATGGTTTGTGCAACTACATGTATTACCTGTGGTTGTTTCTACGAAGTGTAGCTAAATTTGGCATCAGTTGTGACTGTTTACACTGCCAGGAAAAAACCCCAACTAATGATTTATTTTTTTATTTTGGTTCTTGGAGGATACTAGATTATAAAATATAGAGTTTATGCAACAAAAGACAAAATAACCCTTGCAAATTAATGCGAGGCTTATAGAAATACACTTAACAAGCTCTTATGTCGTTGATGGAGTCTAAGGTCAACACTACTATCTAACAAGTATAAAGAAAATAAGAATGATTGATGACATTTGGTGAACAGATATACTAACTATACAAGGAAGGGAGAAGTTGTAAGTGCTAGAGGATTTAAAAAACTGTAATGTTGATTAGCATATTATATAAAACTAACATCCATCAAGTTTGCATCAATGCAAAAGGAAAATACAATAAATAACTTGATAGCATGGAATAGACTTAATTCAATAATCAGGATTACAATACCTTGAGTAATAAGTATAAAGTTTTCTAGTAGGTAACGAAAATAGGAAGCATCCAACAAAACCAAACAAAATATAGGTTGTAACATGTAACTAGAGAAATAAACATCCATAAAGTCCATGTACAAGTATGCAGCTTGCAATAAAACTTTATATATATATATATATATATATATATATATACGCAAGTCATATTGCTTGTGATTAATATTCTAATACGTACATATCGCCTCTATCAAACTAGCTGGATCATGGTGCACCATATGGCTAAGTAAAATTCAATTACTAATACTATTATACATCTTATACTAAGTTCAACTCAATCAATGCCTCAAAATCTCCAAGCTCTCAAGTCACCTTGATTACCTACACTCACTAAATTGCTTGCATTAACAAACTAAGACAAGAGTGAATTTCTTACCTTTTTAAGCTCAAGTGCAAGGCCTACAATTTACCTTAGGAAATCAAACTTAAAAATTCAGACATATAAGAGATGATCAATATCCTTAATCCCATATACAATTTAATTAATTCATAAAGCGTCCATAAGTTTAGTGCTTGGCTAAGGAAATTAAACCTAGTCCCTTTAAGTTAGTCCCTTTAATCCCCTTTGTTGTACAATGCATGAGTGGTTCACAATCAAGGAAGGTGACCCTTTGATCTTATTTTACCAGTTTATATGTGATGAATTTAGGAGTAAAATTTATTTATATAATTCAAAATTCTATCCAAATTGGTTCTTATTATTTGAAAGAATTGTTAAGAGTAGTATGTTGATTTAAAAAAGAACTTACAAAGTAAGAATCTACAAAATTGTCTTACCATATTGAAATTAACCTAATATATTTTTCTTTGTTCAATGCAAGTTTTTATTTATGTTAAAAGCTTTTTATTTAAATTTTATTCTAGATATAACATAAATAGTATTGATCATAACTATATTATCTTTGAATTATAAATGTGTAGGTGTGATTTATAATATACATATAAGTGCTTAGGCACTTATTGAGAAGCAAACATCACATAGAAGATTGAAAAAAAATTGTCTTACAAAACATTTTGTGTGTGTCAATTTAGCATGAAGTTCAGTTATGTTTACTCATATAGGGAAGGTAGTGCCCATAATGTAAAGGTTTTGTTAGATGCAATTACTAATCCTAAAGGAAATTTTCCATGGCCTCCTAGAGGTATAATTCTAAGTAAAATGCTTCCTTAATTGGTCTTCTTGATTTGGATCAAATTAGTCATTATGTTAAAATTTAAATTAATGTTTTCTTCTTTTCTTCCTAAGGAATTTAAGCTTGTGGGTTATGGAAATCCTTGCACTAGAGGCTTTACAATAGAGGGCAAAATATACCATGGATAAGAAAAATGAGGTAGAGGACTATAAGCTTGAACTTCTAAAGAGCTTTTTAATTATAAACATTCTTCTTCTAAGATGACAATCAAGTGTTATTTTAAAGTTTTGAAGGTTTGATCTTCAATCTTAAAATTAATGCTACTATATAAGCCTTCAAGACAATGACATATAGTAGTAGTATGTTGAGCTATTCATAGCTACATATGTAAGTAGAGATTATCTTACAAAAGTAAAACATATGATTGGAAACACAATAAAAAGTATTAAGTTGTAATGTGAACGACTTGTCAAGATTATCTTATGAAAAGTTCAATATAAATGGAAAGACAATATGATTATATTACTATCACACCTAACAATTATAGATTGAATATAGCTGCATCATAACAATTCTATCAAGAACCACTACCAAATATTGAAGCATTAGGTGCGGTTTATTTTGGCACACCGTAGCTAATGGCTTTACCCGCAGTTACAATTGCCGCAGGTAATATATCTGTGGTTAATTAATTAGATGCGATTTTTATTCAACTACTAGAACTACAGGAATTACCTGCAGTTACAAACCATAGGTAATGCGAATAAGAATTAGTTGCGGTTTGTGGAGAAACCGCAACTAATGCAAAGTTATAAATGTATAGATTTTTCAAAAGGCAGCGGTTTAAACCGCTGCTTATATGTATTTTTTTTAAAATTTATTAAATTCGTATATTTGAATTTTTTTTTTTCTGGTACTCAATTCCTATAAGAAGCCAAATTTGAACTATGAAAATGAATTAAAATCATTGCCAAATTTTATTTATAGCCACAAATCTCATAGTCATCATATATTACATGGTTAGAAATATAACAATGTCATAATCTGATATAGTTCTATAGAGTACTATATTTAAATTATAATATCCAAAACATGGTCCTAAGCTATCACAACCTTAAAAAAATGTTTCTATTGTGGGTCAGAAGGCCAAGGAGTGTATTGCTTGCGATGTGGACTCCATTGAGATCTTCAATAGATATATGCAGCTTGTTCCTTGGTGCAACCACACAATATCTTATGACATCCCATATTATTCCAAAAAATTCTACCATGGATCTAGAAAGCTATAAAAAAAGAACACAGTATGAGAAGTAAATATGCTTATAAAAGATAGTAATAGACAAATTCAGTGAACTTACATCATTAATAGAAATATGCAAACCCTGTAATTTGCAGCATAATTGATAAATAAAAATGAATATTCACAGTATGGTTTGTACTACAAGGACATGTAGATATGGTTAGCATATTTTTCACTAGAATTCAAATTTGACATACTTACATGATAGATTGAATTTACTAAAAGATTCTCAAGATCTAAATCAAACCTTAGTTCTAGTAGTGCAAAAATTATAACTTACCCTCCAAATTCATCATTGCAAATTTACTTTAGAGTATAAATGGGCTCATCTGTTATAATAATGGATATAAGTTTTCCTGACATTTATGTTTGACATGCACGTATGTCTCCTTTACGGTTAGTTTATGGTTAAAACAAGCACAATTTGTTAGCTAAAAATTATGCTTCTATACCTGTCCAAGAGAATGTGATGGACAATACCAACAACTCATAAGTGTTTAACCGTAATAAGTGGTATCAAAACAATCATCCACTTTGCATTTGCAACTCCAGCCAACCCAAGCACAACTCTAACAGCCCTAACAACCCTAACCACAACTAATCCTGCATCATCAGGGGGTCAATGGTGTGTTGCAAGCATAACAACTTCAGATACTACTTTACCATAAATTGTCGAATATTGACTAAATGACGTGATAGAGAGGTAGAATGAAATGAAGTGATTATTAAATTTCTAGTTCATCAATCAACCACACCATTATGCATTTCTATATGTTCTCTTTAGTGCCAAGGTCTCTAAAGGTCTCCAAAACAGCTTTGCACACTAAGATTACATCATCTGCTGAGACCCATGCATTAAGTGGAATAACCTCTATACATTGCTTAGTGCGAAAGAAACCACCCACCAGCAAATTGAATAAGAATTAACTAACTTTTTCAACAGGTTACTTTAAAGTCAATGAAAGAGATTGCTTTAGCTTTACTATTCACACGAATCCTATCTGATCCCAATCCTAATTCCAACAATGACCTAAAGGACATGTTAGTAAAGAAAAATTCATAGTTACTACACATATAATGTACCAGCAAATGTGCAATAAGTCAGTACAAACTTACTAAAGTAAATGTTTTTAGATGATCGGGCCCATTAACACATATTTTTATGAGTTTCTATTAACTCATTTCGCCACCTAGCTATACAATATATATGTACCTGAGAACTTCTCCTTGATGAAATCCAACCAAAGTAGTTAAAAGGATGGTACAGTAGTTAAGACTAAATTAGTTTAACAAATTAAGCAAACATATAAATAATTCCATCACTCAAATTAATTAACAGGTAATATAAATCATCTATAATATTTTAGATACCCTACAAAGGCTACTTATTTCCATTCAAATTTCAATTTCAAATAACCATTTATAGAGTAATAAGAGACAGAGTAGTGTATGTGCTTAAATGAGTCTAGCCACCTCATTTCATCATCAGAAACTTGAACATAGTATCACTTCACTCTCAAACAAATCCAATTATCATAATAAGAAACACATTTAGGTATATTATATTTATTGAAAAACTACACTAACTAAAACATGAATAAAAATATTGTAAATCATTTCATCTGCTCATATCATTAAAACCATTGATTAGTCAAGTCACACCGACCAAAATACATTGACTTAACCTCACCTATCAATTACATAGTGAAGACCAAACAAAGCATAAGAAGAATCATGAAAGATCACCTCACAATCGCTAATGAAATCCAAAACATTTCACCTATCTCCGTTTGCCCTTGCCTTCACGACTGACTCTAATTACCTCACAAAGCATAGCAAAACGTTCTTTTCAACACCTCTTATGGCCTACCTTTTCTTCACTCTAAGCAGTCTCTATGCTCATGCCTTCTTTACTCCTCCTCACTCACATCTTTTTCTTTCCTTAAAAAAAAAAAGAAATGGAAGGTGACAGTGAGCGACTGACACCTGAGATTTAGCCAATCAGAGGGTGGCAACTTTCAGCCAATGATAGAGCTTCGAAGGGCATGGGAGCTTCGATTTTGCACTCCTTCTCACACCTTATCGAATAGCTAGATTTGAAACAGGGTGGGGGGTTTAGGTTTTTAATTTACATTAGTTGCAGTTCAGTAATAACCATATGGATTTTATTGCAGGTAATGGTTAATTGCAGATATCCTTTGCTTATCATAATTAAATCACTACAATTTAATAATCGCAATGAATTAACTGTGGTTTTTTTTCAAAATCGCAAGGAAATATAAATTTGCCTGTGGTTTTCATAACCGCTGACATTAAACTGCAGGTGAACACGATTTTTTTAATAGTGAACATAGGCTTGAACTATTTATAAATTTTATTACTAAGGCATTAAATTGAAAACAATGTCAACTTGGGTTCTAATTATATTCTTTTTCACATTCATTGTCACCAAATTTATTATTATAGTAGGTCAGCAATGTTATATGGATGTTAAATTATTGAAAAAAAAAAAATTTACATTAATATTGATTACATAAAACAAGTAAAACAAACAATTTTTTTTTTGTTTTAATATTTTCAAAACTTGTTTCCGTCCAAAATATTTTTCTTTGTTATCTTGTTTTCTAATGCATTTTTAAAACAAACGATTCAACAAGTTTTTGGAATTTTAATGTTCAAAACTTGCCAAAAATTAATTTAACAGATTGTTATAAAAACATAAAAAAAAAAAAGTGAAATCTATCTCTATTTCAATCCAACAAATATATTAAGTGATAAATATATTTTAAACATAAAATTTATTTAAATTCACACTTAGCAGCTTAATTTTTTTTCTTTTTTTTTTTTTAAATTTTACATGTGATGTAAATATTTATTTATATAGCCTTAAAATTTTATAAAATGTACACCTATGTAATGTGGACTTGAAAAATATCCTCTCTCTTACATATTTATAAATTAGTTATTCAAACTATTTATTATCTATAGCAAAATTTTAAAAAAATAATAGACAAAAAAAAAAAAAAGATGATGCCCTTGGGTCAGTTTAAAAGCGAAGATGCCCTGTCCTTGTGGATTTCATTCATGCAGGCTGTCTTCGGTTGGTAATGCATCGTAATCCAGAATCTGGATCTCATTCAACCCTATAAAGTCATCCCTATTATTTATTTCATTATTTCGTACATAATCATTTTATGATAACACAGCTTATATAGTCAACATCCACAAATGCTTCTGCTTTTTATGCTTTTTACACTGTCTCTTACTACCTTTCTTCGTTCTTCCTTTTTTTTTTTTTTTTTTTTTTTCCTTTTAGTTTTTATGATAATAATTCAGTAAAAGCAACATCTAATAATCTTAATGGGATGCAGGACCACGGGGATAATAATGTAATTTTATTTTAAAGGCGACAAATATTTCTGGATATAGGGTTTGAAGAAAAGGAGAATAATTTTTACTCAATAGATTAAATTAAAAATATATAATAAAATTATATATAAAAATTAAAATTTAAAACTATGAAAAGTGTGACGGCATCTTGCGCACACTTATCAGTTAATTTCACAGTTTATAATAACAATTATAATTAAGTAAAATATTATTTAGATATCTCGCTTATCAATTAATTTTTAATATAATCCTTTGTTAACTTTTATTTTCAGTTTAATTTCACTTGTTAGTGTATTTTTTAAATTCTATACTAGTATTCTCAATTTAGTCCCTTATTTATTAATCTATTACAATTTAATTATTTACTTATTTTTATTTTGAGTATGATTCCTCTCATCTAATTAAAACTAATGAAATTAAATGTGTTGATTTTTATATTAGTAAAAACTAAATTAAGAATGATAAACAATTAGAATGCATTCAGAATTATATAATAAATAAGGACTAAATTAATAATAAAAATTTTTAAATAAAAAAATTAATAATTAACTAATAAATAAACAACCAAAATAATATTTTACTCTATGTTAATTGGCACTATCATATAAGCAACACCAATCTTAAAGGAATGCAAGGCCATCAGCTCCTTCATTTATTTTTTTTTAAGCAACTAGCTAGCCAACTAGTCCTTCGTACTCATATATATATATATATATGTATATATATATACTCTCTATTCTGTTTTATTTATAGTTTTCATAAACTTAAGCACAAAGTGCCAAATGTTTCAGCTCGCCTTTCAATTATTCAGTAATTAAAAAGAAATCTTGTCCCTTGAATTTAAAGCGAATCGTGCAAGATATAATTTTGTGTAAGTGGGCTCGTAATGGAGGTTTCCATCACATTATTTATATGACTTTCATCATTTTGCTTCTTCTTTCTTTATAATTCTAAGGGATTTCTATTAATTGTTTGTTTGATTTTGAAATGATTAATTGTAATGCAAAATATCGCAACCTAACATAGTGAAGTTTGCGTTTGATTCCCATAATGACATTGCCAAATTTGATTTTGCAATGGGGCCGGGGCTCAATCATTGTGGGTGAGTGTGTCAATATATAAATTATAGATAAATCAAATATTTTGAGCAATCTGATTTATTCGGATTAACCCATTATAAATAAAAAGATATATGAGTAAAAAAATTTAGTTTAATTGATTAGATACATTAAATTTTCTTACTTTTCACAAAGTTACTATTTTGGTTATTTACTTATTGCAATATAAAAAATAATATACTATTCATTAAAAAAAATATTATATTTGATCTTCTATTTTTTAAAAAAATATTAAATTTAGTCCCTTATCTTTAAGATTTAAGGTTTGATGGATAAACTAAATTTAATGATTTTTGAAAAGTGAGAGAGCACGTTTTCCAATCAATAATAAGGGACTATTTTAGATATTTTAATAAATAATAGATTAAAATAATAATTTTATAATAAATAAGAAATCAAAAATATATTTTTTTCTTATAGACGGACCAGTCCATTTAATTTATTGAAAAATAAAATTTTAAAATATAAGAATAAATAATATTTAGTTGCAATAATGAATATCCATCAACATCCAGGTAATTATTTTAAACAATTAAATCTAAATTTAAAATATTCAAAAATTACTTCTCCAAAATTAAACAATTAAACAAAAAAATAATTATTTAAGTAGCTTATAATTTATTAAATGATTAAAACATAATAAAATAGGTTTTTTTTAAAAAATTTCTTTATCAAGAATATTTAAAAACCAGTTGTTTAATGATGGTACCTATAATGAATGGGATTTTTTTTAACTTTTATTTTTTCAATTAATTGCACATGTCAAATAAAATCACCCGTTGTCATTCATTCATTCTTTTAGCTCATGTGATCGCTCGTAACAATAATTCATGACAACACGTTAAAGCTCTTACAGCTACTTTTTTCAATAATGACTAAGCTACTTACCATATAATGCTTTACACTTTACAGCACACATAATGGCATTAATCTAATTACCATTAAATTTGCTTATAGAATAAGCAAGTTTGTTAGAACGCTATAATGTTTTTTTGTCCTTTTCAATCTTAATTATGGTACTCCAATATTTTTCTTGTCTAGGACTAGTCTTCAATTCACTGTAAAATTGGTCAAAATATAATTTTTTTGGTCAATCGGTCAAAATATAATTATTAACAATAGTTTATTGAACAACTTTTGACATTATGAATTTTCATTCCATTTTTCTCTTCTTAAGTTTAATTATGTAATAATAAAGTGTTTATTTTTTATTAAAATCCATAATTATTAGTTGTAATTAATTTTTGGTCCTTCAATCACCAGATTTAATGAACAGTAAACAATTAGCTTATGATGGAGCAAAAATCTTCATACCGCTGTATTCTTAGAGTTATATAGTAACCTCACTCAAATATGTTTCTTTATAAATTATATTTTTAACAGATGCTCAAATTATGTGTTTTTTTTAATTCTATTTTGAAATATATAATCACCTCAAAAATTAAACTATGACTACAATAACGTGAAAATAGCAGTGATTTATTTTATTAAAATATAATTTACGAAAAAAACAAATTTAAAACTTGTATTCAACGTTAAGCATTTTGCATTAAAAACAATAAATTTAATTTATTTTACATTAGTCAAATATACTTTAATATATGTTATATTATATAAGAAATAGATATAGAATTGTTTTGATCAAAATAAAAATAATTTACAACCAAACTCACTATAACCTGAGAAAAGTGTCAGTGGAGAGCTCTATGCTACGATTAGTAAGAATATCAGACAACCTGTTGACCTCACAGAAGATATAACAATTAACTATGGAGTAACTATATTTGCCTATGTCATTATAGAATGAACAAAAAGTACTGTGTGTTCAAACACACAAATGAGTTACCAGTGTTGATGGGGACAATAAACTTTCATTTGATAACAAGTTATATTTTTAGAACTTTGATAAAAATCATTTAATCTTTTCAGCTTTGATAAAATTAATTTTTCTCTTCTAGTTTGTATATGTGAATGATTTTTCCTATTTAATTTCAGTGCAGCATGAACCCTAAAAAATTTTCTGTAGTTTACTGTACTCCCCTTTTTTTTTCTGATCACTTATCACTTCAAGATATTGAAAAATGCAGAATTCCAATCCCAAAAGACATGCATGGTTGAAGCATAAGAAAAAAAAAAAAATTGAGAAAATGAGAAACTACAATGCAGAATTAGTATTTAGAGATTCAACAATCTTTTAACTCAAATTCATTGCACTTTCATTTTCCTTGTGAAGAAACAAAACAAATTTGTACATGGCTCTCATTTTGCCTTGCTTCTTACATCTATATCCCATTCCCCCAACAAACTTAGATATACAATTAAACCCACCTGTACACACAAATTGCCTTCATGTGATGGCAAAAAGAAAATTGTGAGACAAAATATTCTTAGACATTGATATCAAGTTGTCTAATAAAAATATAACAAGTGAAGATTTTCTATAACTCAATACTGGTTTTCAAAAATACTCCTTCACATGTTATATTTTTATTAAATAACTCAATAGGCCTGACTTGAAAAAATACCAAAAACAGCAAAATTCCCTTAGCTTAATAATCTACAGAGTCACACGAGGAATCTGAGTGTAGGCTCGTTGTTCTCTGTTATGCCTTGCTTTGATCTCTTCTGCACATCGTAGAGTCCTTTCAATGTGGTAGCCTCCTCCAATGCTAACTTCCCTCTCTAGATGGCAGCAATAGCTCTCAAACACACTCACATTTACATGCAACTTGAAACCCATCAAGAACAGGAATTCAAGCTCCAAGTTGTTCAATTCATTTGTGTTCAACCCACCAACTCTTGCAAAGTATGAGTTTCTGTAATTCCTGTCAAATCAAGAGTGCATTTTCTTGTTAGTCCATTTTGCCCTGTTCCAATTTCAAAGTAACATAAACATCATCCACCAAATCTGTGTGACCTAACAAATCGGCACTGATTGAGACCGAAAGGTATGAACATTGTCTCAATTTAAGAAACCCCTTACCAAATGTTTAGCTCGAACTAGCTTTTGATGTAAATATCACGGCTTAAATTCATTGTTGGTTCCGTTCTACTTCTATAGAAATTTCAGTTCAGTCCCCATAATTAAAAGAATGGGTAATGTTGTTCCCAATTCAATTTTGTCCATATGTCACAAACAGTTTGTTATTTGGCATAAAATTTTGGATGGAGATGTAATACAGCGGTAAAATTGGATCATTTCAGAGAATAAGATGATCACACCCAGAAGAAGAAAAGTGTATTCAAGCCAATAATCACCCCCAGAAGTTGATGCACCTCAGGTGTTTGTGAAAATTCGCAAGAGAAAAAGTTAAGACGAAAAAGAAAGGAGCAGATAACTCACATGTCTTCGACATACTTAGAAGCCACCATTATAGTTGTAATGAGAAGCCTGTGTACATTTCTGGCATTGATTCGAAACTCAGGATTGTTCTGGCAAAACCGATCGATATAGACATATGCGACGACATATACAGATGGGCCAGCGCGAGTGTAGCGAAAGATTCTCTCGAGATAGGACTGGATGGTCATATCAGGGATCTCTCTGCAATCGAAGATGTTGCTGCTGATGGCTCTGGACAAGGCCCAGGAACAATTCTTGACGATTCTCTCCGTTCTCGCCATGCTCCGCTCAATCAGCGAAGCAAGAACGTTTATCACTAGTGGGGTGCCTGAATCTTCTTGGTATGCGTATGAATACAAATCGGAACGAAGCTTTCTTGGGGAAATTGTCAGAGAAGAAGAAGAAGAAGAAGAAGAAGCCATGGAGAGACAGAAAGGGAAAGATGCTTGTGTTTGTTTTACCGTAGAAGGAGAAGGGGGAGGTTTTGAAAGGGATCGGTCCAATGAGGATTTGGCACTCGAGGGGATTACTATATATATACAAAAGGCCGAAAGCAGTAGGCAATCGAGGGACTGACGGACACAGAAATTTTGAGTTAAATTTGGTCTTAATTTTTTTCAAAACAATAGGTGGAAATATTATTTTATCTTGGGTTTTCTTAAAAATTATATTTTTTGTAATTTATTTATTCAAAAAAATAATTTTTATTTAAAACTTGGAATATAATTTAATTATTATTTTTAACAAAAATAAGTTAATTATGTAGTTGAATATAAAAAGTTGTAGTATTAAATAAGATTTCATTGATAAAAAAGTATTTAACACATATATTTAAAAAATTACTAATTTATAAATTCTAATTTTAGATATTTTTTTATAAAACATGTAAGTGAGATTAATCATAGAAAAAATACAAGTATGGGAGAGAATTTCGATAAACAAAATTGTTTAAAATTATTTATATCTTTTTCTTTGTTGTAATTGGTTTAATCTTATGTATAAATTCTTTGCATTTGTACATAAAAAGTAATAATACATATATAATTGACATTTTTCTCTCTTTTACATTAACATTATTAATTTACCCCAGAAATTAAAAGGATTTTGACCCAGCATATCAATTAAGAAAATTATAACGTGGTTGAAAGTAAAACGGATCCCTATATTGAATTTTTCAACAATAGTTGCAGTTAAATTAACCGTAAGTATTGGATCAAGTTTTTATATCATTTGTGACTCATCAGATAAAATTTTTAAAAATTACGTTATTTTAAAAATTTTTATTTCAATTATTCAATTTCAAATATAACCTCTCCACATCAAATATTATAACAATTAAATTAAGGTTCTATATTTGAGGCAACTATAATATTAAGTGAATCGGTGTATTCAATAACGTAAATGTGTAAATTTTTAAATGATTTTGTATTAATTTTTGTATTTATATATAATATTATATAATTTTGTGATTATCCATATAATTACCACATGTCATATTTTTATCCTATCACATTATGAATATATATATTTTATATTATAATTATACCAATGAGATTGATTCCAATGACAAACAGCTTGATTTCACTTAAATGAGGTTTAGAGTATAAATTTTCGTGGAGTAATAAGGGAAATTACTGTAAATATCATATAAGAAATAAGACAAATAATAATTACACCAAAGATTTTATGCCGAGGATTTGGATCAGTTGAATAGAGGAAGAGGGAAAAGACATGGGGTTTTGGGGGGAAGGGGAAGGTGAGTGGAAGCATGAAGAAAAATCAAAGGGTATAAGATAGGAGTGCTTGTTGGTAGTGTAGGCAAAGGTGAAACAAGACCAGCTCAGCAGTATTTATTGTATAACGCAAATAGCCTCCCTGTGTGGGCAGTGGGTGCTTCCATGAAAGTAATAAGGTCTCGCCGACAGTGAGAAGGGTAGGCGCGGGAATCAGATTATAAGAATACAAAGGTGGGTGGGTGCTGGGCCCCACCCAAATACATGTTGACCCATGCCGTCGAGATTTGTGCTCTTCTTTAACACACCATTACCAATACAAGAATTATTTATAAAAGAGTTGTCGTAATTAAACATAATTTTTTGAGAAATTTAAATTGATGTTATGTTGCTTCCGTACTGCAAGAGTGATATGTTTAATTAGTAAAATATTATTTTAAGGACATAAAATAAATAAAGAATTAAAATTTAAAATATTATTATTGTCGGCTAGTGAAGTGAGAGAGTAAGTCGAAGAGGTTGGGAAGTACTAGCACAGCTCTACACTGTGTACTACCACACGTGCAACAGGCTTGGCTCGTCGTCTACATCCTACGCGCTTCTTCTTCTTGGATGTTTCTTGCTCTCTTCTTGGGTGATTCACTATTATCAAACTGCAGTGAACTGCTGTCATATATATATGACTTTTAAAACCAACTTTTTTTATTTAAGATAAGATTCCTGCTTGTTAAAGTATATTACATTATGATGTTAAACCTTAAACTTTAAGCCTGTATAGTGTTATATGGATTAAAGTCATTTAATCAAAAAAAGTATTAAATCAATCATCTATTTTTATCCTTTATAATAATTTAAATTTTTTTATAATAATTATGACAAATTAATCTCTCAAAAATTTTATTTTATATAAAATTTGTTTTAATTAATCTAAATAGAAAGACTAATTTTGTAAAGTTTGAATTTGTGAGATATTGATTTTATACAAATTTAAATTTATAAGGGATTGATTTTGTAAAAGTTTAAATTTGTGAGGGATTGATTTTGTATAAATTTAAATTTGTGTAGAATTAATTTGTCATGATTAATTTATAAAAAATTAAATTATCACAAAATATAAAAATGAAGGACTAATTTTATATTTTTCTCTTATTTAATCATTAATTATCATATACAATTAGAGTTATTCCATTATTTAAAATGTGTATAGCACGTGCTATTTTTTTATTCATGTATCTCTTTTAAAATTATTTTATTATTCTATTTTCAAATTCAAAAAAAAAAATTATAATTTCATTTTCATATGAAGAATAAAAACCAGGTTCTATAGTCTAAAGAGTTATTTTGCAATTAAAATAAATTATAAAATATATAACAAATGAACAAAGTAAAATTTTTAATAATAACTAATAATTTTTATGGCTCTATGTAAAATAATATTTATATTATATAGTAAGTGTGTCCCAAATACTCAATAAAGCTATGTAATGGCATTGTATAGACGTATCCAATCGAACCTCGTGTGCCAAATGAAGAGCATATCGCTTCCCTGTGTAGTGAAAACCGAATGTGCTTCAAACCAATATTGCTGCAAAATTCAAGTTAAATTCGGACCTCGAAGAAATACTCAGAGAAAGTATATATCAGAACAAAGAAGAAGATAAAGCATGTGGGGACCATCCCTCACAATAATTGAGACTTGATTTCTTTGTCTCCTGCGCATCTATTCGTATTTCAAGTACAATATTAGGAACCGACGCCCATAATTCATTTACCCAAAATTAAAAAAATTAATAAAATAAAAGGAATTAAAAGGAAAAATCAGAGGAAGAAGATGATGAACTGGAGAGGCATGAATCTGGGAGTTTAATGTCTTAGGAGCATTATCGAGGGCAAAGAATGGAGCACAACGAAGGTACTCCCATGTCCATATGTTGACGACCCAAGCAGACAGAAATCTGAATCAAGCAGAAAAATCTAGGCTTGGAAGTATTCTTTTGGATCTTTCCAATCTTCTATGATACTACCTGCAGACAAAATTATAGTAGTTAAGATTCTTCACGGCAAAATTTGAGTTATTTTTTTATTAAAAAAATTATTATTTTGATCCCTTACATTTTAAGTTA
Organism: Delonix regia; assembly: GCA_037074485.1. NCBI lineage: Eukaryota > Viridiplantae > Streptophyta > Magnoliopsida > Fabales > Fabaceae > Delonix > Delonix regia. Next base: position 15,763,556 of record CM073459.1, read on the forward strand.
ATAACAAGTTGGTCCATTACCAATTTGAAATGACAAAATAATTTTTCATACACCTATCAATAAACTTAACAAGTCTCTCCGTCATTTTCTTATTAAAAATATATTGAGATGAACTATTTTTTACTCAGATAGAGGCTATAGGATAAGCTTTTCTTCTATCATAATCAACACATCATTGATTATGAAGCATTTTTTTAAGTTTTTTCAATCAAAGTTCAAAGAAGAATCCGCAAATTTAGTGTAGATTTGATTGAAGAATCTCTAAGAATTTTTCACATTTCGTTAGGTGTTAGATGATGGTAGAGAGAAAACTTGTATCACATGTGTATCTAGTCCTTATATGAGTAGAGAACAGGCCACCTCAACATTTTTTTAACAAAAAGATAACAAATGAATTTGTTTAATTTTTTAATGAATTCTTTAGTGACCATTTTATCACTCTAAATATGTAGCGGACTAATACTAAATTAAAACTCAAATGACTAACATGGTAATTTTCTCTTTTTTATTGCTAGATGATTTGAAATTATATGTTAAAAATGTAATGATAAAAAAAAAACGTAGTCTCTCAAAAAATAGAACTCTACATAATAAGATTCTATGCAATAATTAGAAGCAGTTGTATTTGTAAGTTTGCTTCTGCGAAGCATTTGTAGCACAAGTAATGTGAAGAAACTTGAACTAACTTTAGAGCCGTTAAAACGGGTTCGACCCATTGGGTCGAGCCCATTTAATCCACCTAAGAGGTGGGTTGGGTTGAGGGGTTCATTTATGAATCCATTTAGTATATTTCTATTAACTCAGCCCGTTTAACCTGCTAGTTAAATGAGCCAACTCACAGGTTAAATGGGTTGCCTGTTTTTTTTTTAAAAAAAAATTCACTCACTCAGTCCAATACCCCAACCCATTACACTTTTCTATTTAAAAAAAATCAACCCTAATGTATATGTTGTGTTGTCTCAATTATTTTATAATTTGTCAGATTTGAATATTTTGCTCATAATCATATTCTTATTATTAATGAATCATTGAATTATTAGATTACTTTACTTGTTTTAATCCATTGAAACTTGTTTTTTATTTAGTTTTCTTTTGTTTATTTATACTAATATAAAAATTGATTGATTAAACAAGACATATGTTTAAAGAAAGCAATATTTGAAATTTTATAATTTTTTATTTTATTTTTATTTCTTTTAATTTTTTGGTGGCTTAAACGGGTCAGCTCGCTTGACCCACCAAGTGGGGTGGGTTGAGAATTTCAACCCATCACTTTATGGTGGGTTAAACGGGTTGACTCATTTAACCTACCAACTCAGGTGGATCAGCTCGAATGGATCGGGTTGACCTACTTATATAGCTCTAACTAACTTGAATGACTAAGAAATTGTGAGAACATATGAAAATTTGAGTCACCTCATAGTACTTTCCTAGGAAGAGCATGGCAGCCATGGGACTACTCTCTGACTTCCTTGTCTCTTTAATTGATTTTCATTGTAATTAAGCTATGAACTATAACTGTCTATTGTCTGCCAATGCAGTAAATGTTTGAATAAATGTTTTCCATTATAAATTTTAAAAGGAATGATGGTAATTTATCATTATGAAAAATGATGTTGAATAATATTTAGAGTGTGGTTTGATTTAAGGCCCTGTTTGGCATTCAAAAAGAAAATAAATTAAAAAGGGAGTACGAAAGAAAATGGAAAAGGAATATAAAGTTTTGATGTTAAAATCTATTTGATATGTTGGCAATATAAAAGAAAATGAAGTTGCAAAATTCGGTTGGTATGATAGAAATAATAATAGAATATGAATAATAGTAGTTAAAAAGACTAAAATGTCCTCATGCAAAAAATATTACATTAATACTTTTAAAATTATTTTTAGGATAATGTTAATAAAAAATATTAAATTTTTTATAATAAATATTGGTAAATAATTTTCTAATTTTTATTAGATAATAAATATTTAAAAAATAGTAAAATATTTATATTATTTTCAGTATAGTATTTATTTTTTATTTTTTAAATAAAAAAAGTTTTTTACTAACTATTCCCATCCTTTGTCAACAGTGCTTTTCAACGGTAATAACCTCTAACCAACAGAAAAAAAAAAAAAAAAAAGTAGAAAGAAAACTACCATACTGGTCTCCTAGGTCTCACATGGTGCGTGACGCAATTTGGATGGCAACATTGTAATTGTGTCTAACTTTCCTTTCCCTGGCCACCTTTCCGTCAGTTATATGAGGGAAAGATGTGAATTCCATGCGCGGCAATCGAAGAAGTTGATGGAAGATGATTCATGCCAACCAAACATGCTTTGCTTGCTCTCCCACACTCCCCTTTTCCATTACTTCTTTTTCATTCGTACAAAGAGGCCCTAAACTCTTGCCAATAGTTGCATTTGGATACGTCTTTTGACAATTTTGGTCCCCTTAATTATATTCAGAGATAAAAATTATATTTACACAAATATGCTTCAATCGTGATATGGTGAGGTATATTAACTCTTAAAGTTGTCAAATATTGCAAGTTTAGACAATTTTGTAAAAAAAATATAAATTTATAACATAAACTTATAAAAATTTACGTCATTTAATAAATAATTATTAAAATGTAGTTAAAATACTATATACAATTAAAATTATTTAAATGAAATTCATATTATATTAAATCAAATGAAATTATTTATATTTTATTAATTATAATACTTAATATGAATATTTTAACATAATCATGCATTATATTATAATAATTATTTAATATAACTAACTAAATAATACTTTTATTGTTATTTTAATAAATACATATTTGATGTAATTTTATTATTTTAATATACAAACTAGTAATAAATTAGATCATGATGGCTTCCTTAAAGAAAAAAAAAAAAAAAGCTTTTCAATATTTTCTTTGATCCTGGGTATAAATTCTTATATTATTTTATACAAAGTTAGTTGACACATTTTTTTATGAATAAAATTATAAATATGATAGATTTAATAAATCAACTAATAGTTGACACCAAACTCATTTTCCTTAATTTTGTTAGAGTTATAAACTTATGATTTTTCAAGACATTGGAGATTAAAGTGTGGAACCTATATATATATATATGATATCCTCAAATAGGTAGATTTTTTTAATTTTAGTCCTATTAAATTTGAGGCTATGGTACTAAAATTCCTCACGTTAATAGATATTCGCTGCCAAATTGTTATAGCTGGGCTATAGATCCAAAATTCTCACCGGTGTAAAATGACTCAGTCAACATTTTTAAGACCCGAAGATCCTATCTTGTGGTTCCCGTGTCTTAAGTTTTGTCAAGTCACATGTAATGTACTGAAATAGTAAATTGTCGAGGGCTTACTGTTAAAGATGATAAATTACTTTAAACTAAACAAAAATATTATGACTCCACAAACAAAAATACGCCAATTCACTAACTTGATTAGAAGTCATGATTAATTTACCCTTCTTAGGAGTATAAATAAAGCTCCCTCCTCATATTGTACATACATATCTTTCAACAAAATTAATAAATTTCTTATAAAAATAACTTGTAAGGGTTATAATGCTCAACTCAAATTTGCTGTAGCATTAGAGTGTAAAATGCAGATGCAGTTACAAGCATCTCAACCGTTGGATTCATCCGGTGATTCAGAACGTGCTACATGGATCAAAGACAAGTGAAATATAGCGTCGAATCCCTTGTTTTCTAACCAAATTTTGGGAAGCCAAAAGAGATGTCATTTTATGCCAGTGTAACATTCTACTTCATTTTGGGTCTAATTTGGTTCTTCATCAACTGAATGTCAAGCTAGATCTAATTAGTTAAGTGGATCAAGAAGCACATTTTTTATACCAAATGTATGTGATTGGAGGCAACAAATTCATGCTTGCTCATTTCATTTTGGATCTTTGGTTTCGACATTCATAACCGTATCTTTGTGTGCATGATGCCTCTTGATTGAAGGCCTAGTTCATTTGCTCATTTTGGAGGTTTCGTTCAAACAATTGATAATCAATTTAGTTTCATTAAATTTTTTATAGCAATCTCTATAATAAGCAAAATATAAACTTTACATGTTAACTAGATATTGTTGTTGCATGTTAAAGTGTGATCATGTTATGACTTTTAGTTGTCATGATATAAGAACTACTAGAATATGCTGTCCAATCTCTCGAGGCACCATAATTCACCCTTGACACACCAAATTTCATTATGACTAACATCGCCTATAGCATTTGATGCGGAATCTTGGCCTAAAGAGACTAAAATGCCAACACATACTTGATTCAATCAACAACCAAATCAAAACTCTCACCCTATTGAACACCTAAGAAACTTGTTCCTAAGCAGATAATAAGACATGAAAAGACAATTGAAATAGCTACAAAGTAAAAGTTACTTTAGTACGATATCAAATTCTTGATACAACAAAGAACGTAAGCATGTCTTACTTGCAAAGAAATAAGCAAAACTCAATATCATTGAATACTCAAAATTGTTTACCTTATAATGTCTAAGTCTAGTATTTATAGCCTAATATTAACTTACTGTCCAAATAAAAAACAAATAAGGCAACTAAATTAATGCCTATGGAGAACAATCAAGGAAACTTATTTACCTATAAAGAAATAAAAAATTAGGCAAGTACCTATTACAAAGGAAATATTAAACAAAGAAATTACTTGATATCTAAGTAATGAACAAATAAGAAAACTACTTAAGGCCTAAAGAAATGACAAATAAGAAAACTAATCAACTCCTTAGGAAATAAAAGATATAGAAATTACTTAATGCCTAAGGAAGATTACAAAACCAAACATGAAATAAAGCCGACATAGTATAGGATTGTAAATTAGGCCCACACGCGGAGTATAATAAAACAATGTCATCCATTTCTTCAACTCCCGTGGCTTGAAGTGAAGTCCGCAAAAATATTTGTTCATCATATGGCCCACAAAGCTTTGCAAGTTATATTTGAAACTTTTAACCTATAACCTTATAATCAATTTCATTGGAAATGTAAAGTTCTTAATCCATTGTAGTTCTTTTTTAAACCCATTACCATGGTGACCTATGCTCGTATCATCATTTTTTATTCTTTAGTGAACTATAAGACGAATCGGTTTGAAAGCATTTTTGTTTTCAAAATGAGTTCCACTTTAGAAAACTCTTCTTATTTTCTTTTTTGATCACTGAGCAATAAATTGCACATGAATTGAGCACAACTTTGACAAAATTATGCATTATTCCATAAAAATATAGATGATGTTAATGAACAAAGAGTACATAGCATTGCCTATAATCATTTGAACCTGTAAGTTTACAATACATAGTAAATTACATCATTTATATATAACATGATTATACAATGAATTACATCATTTATATACAACAAGATTTTACAAGAGTCATCCTCTTTACTCTCATATTTCTTCCTCATCCAAGCACACTATTTATTTACATATCATGTTGATAATATCCACAATTATCTCAACATAATTAATCCTAATGATATACCAAACACTTAATTCTTATGCTAATAAGAAGAGGGAAGAAAAAGAAAATACATTAGCATAATTGAAATTAATGAAGTGTTAAACCCCAAAAAATAAGCATGCATACATTTTTTCTTGGAATGGGAATAGGAGGAAAATTAGCATGAATTTATTTGTTTGTACAAAAAAGTAGACAACACAAATGGAGGTTTTCAACACATGAATCATATCTAGCCTATAATATATATTTCTAAAGTTGGGATGATTAACAATTCTTCATATCAAATATAAGTATATTACTATGCAAAGTTTTTTATCATCGTTATATTTTAGAGACATAATTAATTAAATCTCTTACTTTAATAAAGTTTCCAAAACATCTGAATGCTCCCACCAAGATTTTAAGCACATGTATTATTTTTCCTTTAGTATGTGGGTCAAAAAACCTCATAATCTCAAATTGATAGGCAATGGAGTTTTGTTTATTTGTTCAAATTAATAAAAAGAAAATTTTGCAACAAAAATAGTCAGATCTTTGTAAATATACATATTTTTTTTCATATTGCTAGGCTTATTCTTCCCAGCTTTAGATAACACTTTCTAGAGTTTTATGTAAAGCAAATAGACACAGGATAAAAGCAAAATTGTAGCAAATAATTTGAGGTGATGACAGATAGAATTTTACATGGAAAAACCCCAATAGGATAAAAAAACATGGACAAGGAAGAAAGAGCTTCACTATAAAATATATATATATATATGAATTACACCTTCTCTCTATATAGCAAGGATAATATGCTAATAGGAGAATACTAATCTCACAACTCTCTCTCTCTATATAGGATTGCTTCTTTCTTGGTTGTAAGAAATGAGGTTTTATAGCTCTCTATTTGTAGGGAAGGATGAACAACTTTAATGCAATTTTCAAAGGATTAAATTGCAATTACAAAATTATTTCCTTTTTTTCCTTCAAAGGTTTAGCCGCCAACCTTCAATTTTTCTTCTAGTTAGGCACCTACCATTGACATTCTCCCACTTGAAGATTTGATTGAGAATTAATTAATCTTCACATTATTCCTCCTTCTTTGTCATTTCCTATTGCTCACATTTTTGCTAAGCTAGTTGAAGATCTACACCATATGAACTTATCAGTGTTCACTGGCTTTGTTAGTACATCTGCTAAGTTATTTTTAGTATAGATTTTCTGCATATCCACACTTCCTTCCTCCACCTTTTCTTGAATAAAGTGATATTGAACACGTATGTGTTTAATCTTATAATAGAATGTCGAATTCTTCGCCAAGTGAAGAGCACTTTGATTATTACAAAATAATGTAATCTTCCCTAGATTGTACCCAAGCTCTTTCAATAGTATCTGCAACCAAATTGCTTCTTTGCTAGCTTGCGTAGCTACAATATATTCTGCTTATATTGTTAAAATGGCCACAATAGGTTACAGTTTTAAAACCCAGCTTTCAGCTCTGCTTACAAGAGTAAACACATAACTACTGGTGGATTTGATTGTCAAGATCACTTGTAAAATCTGAATCTGTATGGCCTTTGATGGTGAAATCTAATCTTCCATAACACAATGCAATATTTGTGGTCCCTTGAATGTATCTTAAGATTCTTTTTACAGCATGCTAGAATTCGCCATATATCGACTAATAACTCCTACTGCTTGTGCAATGTTTGGCCTTATGCAAATCATAGCGAACATTAGGCTACCCACTATTGATACGTATGGTACTCGAGACATTTCCTTCCTCTCTTCTTCATTGTTAAGACTCATGCTTAAGGATAACTTGAAATTAACAGGACGTGGGGTCGAGATTGACTTACATTCAAGCATATTAAAGTGTCGCAAAATCTTTTTTAAATAATTCTTTTGAGAAAGCCAAATTTTCTTGTTATTTCTGTTTCGGTGAATTTGCATCCCTAAATCTTGTTTGCCAGTCTTATGTCTTTCATATCAAATTCCTTTGCTAATTGTGTCTTTAATTCATTGATATGATCTTTGTTGGGGCATGCTACTAGCATGTCATCTATATACAATAGCAAAATAATAAAAACATTTCCACTAAACCTCTTTATATAAGCACAAAAGTCTGCATTAAGTCTGTTGTATCCAGGGCTTATGATGAAAGAATCAAATATCTTATGCCAACATCTTGGTGCCTATTTTAGACTATATAGAGATTTATTCAACCTACAAACTAACTTTTCTTTTGCTTTTTATTCAAATCCTTCTGGTTGGAGCATATAAAATTCTTCTTTAAGATTTCTATGAAGAAATGCAATTTTTACATCTAACTGCTCTAGATGTAAGTCAAGTGTAGCACACATTGCTAACACCATTCGAATCGTCGTGAGTCGAACAACCAGAGAAAATATCTTATTGTAAGCAATGCCTTCTTTTTGAGCAAATCCTTTTACCACTAATCTAGCATAATATCGTTCAACTTGATCATCACTGGTTCTTTTTATCTTATACACCTATTTGTTCCCGATGACCTTTCGTCCTTTTGGTAGTGAAACAAGATCCCATGTCTTGTTTTTATGGAGGGCTTCAATTTCTTCTTGCATTGTTGCTAACCACAGATAAGCTTCTGAGCTTTCCATAGCCTCTTAAAAAGTCAATGGCTCTCCATCTTCTGTAAGTAGATAGTATGCAACATTCCCTTCTATAATAAAATCTGAGTGTTAAACTGGTTCCTTCCTCTACTGAGTTGATCGTCGAACTTGTGGAGTCATAAGATCATATTGTTCTTGTTTATCGTACTCTAGTACTGTTTCAACAAAATTTGGTACTTCTATTTTATTTTCTCTTCTTTTAATCTACACTGTAGTGGTTTCAACTATTTCTGTTGAAATGTGATCACCTTTATGTATATGTTGTTTCTTTTCAGGAAAGATGATATCCCTGTTGACTATAACCTTGTGGTTAGTGGGATCCTACAGGCGATATCCCTTTACTCTGTCAGCATATCCCAAGAATAAGCATCTTCTAGATTTAGGATCTAACTTTGTAATTTCTTAAGCATTGTACATCACGTATATTGGACTTCCAAACATATAGAGGTTTGTATAATCAGCTACCTTCCTAGTCCATATCTCCATTTGGGGCCTTTAGATCAATTGCGGTTAATGGTGACTAATTAATCATGTAGCAAGCTGTCTTGACTACTTCTGCCCAAAATGAATTAGCTAATTTAGTAGTTCTTAACATTGCCCTTGTCCTTTCTAATAAATTCTTATTCATCTAATCTACCACTCCATTTTGTTGCGGAGTGTATGCCACTGTAAATTTCCTTTTAATATCTTCTTGCTGACAAAAAAGTATTAAATTCATCACTGGTGTATTCTCCTCCATTGTTTAATCTTAAACATTTAATCCTTTTCTCATATTTACATTCCACATGCGGTTTGAAAGTTTTGAAAACATTGAACACATATCTCTTTCTCTTGATTGGATACATCTAACATCTTCTGTGTAGTCATCGATGAATAACCCAAAATACTTTGCTCCTTACAGGGATAAGACTGATGCTTGCTAAACATAAGGGTGCACTAGGTCTAAGATAGCTTTACTTCTCTCTTTAGAGCTATTGAACTTCAACCTATGCTGCTTACTTATAACACAATGCTCACAAAAGGTAGAGAAACCATTTTGAGTTCAGGAAGAAGATTCCATTATGTAAGAACCATTAATCCATATTCTGACATATGGCTAAGTTTACGATCCCATGATATCATTGATTCCTCAGCTGCTGGATCAGTTAATGTAACTGAGACTTCTCCTTGTTGTTGTGTTTCTCTTTTAAACATATATAAGTTAGCTACTATATTTTCTGCTTTCATAACTACAAGCACGCATTTAATGACTTTTAGAATGTCATCTTGTATTTAAGTTTTATACCCATTACTATGAAATTGTCCTAAAGACAATAGATTTTTCTTGAGAACCTTCACATGCTGCACCTCCTGGATGGTGCGAGTTGTACCATTATACATTTTTAATTTGATGGTGCCTATTCAAACAATCTCCAAGAAACAATCATCTCCCATAAACACATATATTCCAGAGACAGGTTTATATTGGTGGAACCACTCTCTCTGTGAGGTCATGTGCCACGTTGCTACTGAGTCTACAAGCTAGACATCACTACACATTTTTCTGCCATTAGCAACTATTGCTGCCTCACTGTAGAAGACTTCTTTATCATCTGAGGTACTTGCAACACATCCCTGAGCACTTGACAACTCAATATCTTTACCTTTGGCCTCTGCATTCTTCTTCAAATTCCAACACTCATTTTTGTAGTGTTCCTTTTTGTTGTACTTATAACATCTGATACTATTCTTGCTATTTGATTTTGATCTACCTTGATTCTGTCTCCCACTTGAGCCATGTTATGTTAATCTTCCTTTCATCACTGTCAATGCTTCCGTTTGTTGTGAACTAATCAACATGTCTTCCTTGTTTTTGTGCCAATTTTCTTTTTCAAGAATAATCGATGCAATGTCATCGAAAACTAGGTAGTTCACAAGAACATTATTGGTTAGGTTAATAACAAGTTGGTTATAGGAATCAGGTAGGCTTTGCAGCAGAATTTCAACACGTTCATTCTCCTTTATTTTGTGACTCAATGATGTGAGTTAGGAAAATATAGTATTTAGAGTGTTAATGTGCTTCGTCACTGAAGTAGTTTCGGACATCCACAGAGTGTATAATTTCTTTTTAGGGAAAATTTTGTTGTATAGTGACTTGGCCTCATACAATTTGGTCAAATGATCCCAAATTTCTTTCGTCGTCTTCTTTTCCTTTATGCTAGACAATATCTCATCTACAAGTGCTAGATGAAGATTTGCAATTGCATTCCTATCCATCTCATTCCATTTTTTTTTTCATCTGTGAATTCGACTAGCTTTTCACTGATAGTTGCAAGACAATTATCTTTTCTCAAAATGACCTTTATCTTTAACTTCCACAATTAGAAGTTACTGTCATTAAACTTTCTAATATCAATTTTCACTGTAATCACTTCAATCACAATTTATTTTTGAGCAAAATAGCTCCCACTATTTTTTTTGTGAATAGTAATAGTATATATGAATAGTTCACCATACATGTGAATAGTACCTTGGGTGAAAATAATCTGACTTATTTTTTGATGTGGAGGATCCACTATATCAGTGACAGCCACAAAGCATACGATAAGTAGATAATAATACACCCAAATAGGCTCTGATACCAATTGTAAAGCAAATAGACAACAGATAAAAACAAAATTGTAACAAATAATTTGATATGACACATAGAATTTTACGTAGAAAAACCCCAATAAGGTAAAAAATCACATACAAGGAAGAAAGAGCTTCACTATAAGAAAAATAAGAATTACACATTTTTTCCATATAGCAAGGATAATATACTAATAGGAAAATAGTAATCTCACAACTCTCTCTCTCTCTCTCTATTTAGGATTGCTTCTTTCTTGGTTGTAAGAAATAAGGCTTTGAAGCTCTCTATTTATAGAAAAGGATGAAAGACTTAAATGCAATTTTTAAAGGACTAAATTGTAATTACAAAAATTATTTCCTCTTGTTTTTCAAAGATTTGGCCACCAACCTCAATTTTTTCTTCTAGTTAGGCACCTACCATTGACATTTTAGAGCCATTACTATAACTAAACATTAGCACTAAGTATTACATAGAAATTATGGTTAGCCTAACTGTTACGTTTTATTAGAGAATCTAATCACAGATATCTAATGAAAGCTTAGAAAATTAAACTAAGATTCAAGATTGGTTTCTATTAGTTTATTTTCTAACTGAGCAAAAAATATTTAATTCCTAAAAAAAACAGCATATAATTTTACTTTTTAAAATGCATAGAAGTCCTATGAATAAGATATCAGACATATGAGTATGATAAATGTAAAAAATACTAATATCTTATATGTTGTCTGTCATCTATACTCAAATCTTTTATATATAGATTTGTAAGCACATAAAAAATTAGATCCTTTAAACATGAATCACCAGCTAGGATTTTTAATCCCAAAAGAAAGGTTCTGATCTCCGAATCAATATGTTCATCATTTGAGACTACTGCTACTGTGTGTTTAAATTATAATGTCAGATCGACAGCCACAGACCAAAGAATCAGACTTATGCTTCACTGTTTGACACTTGAAAGTTTGCATTTATTCCTAGAAAAAGGGTTCTTCATAATGCCATCATTGCCAGGGAAGCTGAAGATCTCCACTATATATATATAATCCTTGAAAAATATACAATGTACTCAACAAAAAGATTTTGCTCTATTGAAGCGAATCTAGAAAAGGCATATATTCCAGGTTGAGTTTTTTATTTTTATTTTTTTTGTGAAAGAAGGGGTTATCTCTTAGGAGATATATTTGATTTGTTTGAATTAAGGTGTTTAAAATATAACGAAGATCCTCTAAACTTCAAAACAAAATAGAGCATCACGTGAACTTTAAATTGCAGTAAAATATGTTAATAGTTAGTGGCCACGTGATTTTAGTTGTCATCCCAAAGCTTGGCTTAGGCTTAATACTGCAGTTATAAAATGTTTATTTCCAGTTCCAAAATGCTCCTCTCCAATTCCAGAAGTTACTTGAGGAATCTGATCCCTGCACTAGGCTTAATTATTACATATTTTGTAGTAATTAACATAAATTTCTAGATGCATATGGTAACGAATCTTGATAATTGAATTAAAATTTTAACTTTACCTGTTTTCAAGGGTTACTGAATTTGATAACCTTATTTTAAATGTATGCCTTTAGATTTTTTACAGTTACTAATATTGATTAATATAATTTATTGGAAAATCTCCGATTGCAAGAGATTTGTGTAAGTTAATTGAATAAACTAAGTTTGAATGTTTTAATTATAACCCAAACTTCAAGAGGGTTTTGTTGCCTTGTAAAATTCATGTACAAATTTTATAATTTTGGGATAAAATATAATTCACCTTTTTCCATTTTCCTGAACACCAATTACTGTTACCAACTTACCATTGTAAGTTGCACTAGTACAACCTCCACCATTATTCTTGTTTATAATGGTAAGTTGCAATCATCAAGTTTATCCTTTTAAGCAATCTCATACAGGGAGACCCCATTTCTAGCTATCATCTACTAGCCATCTTCAAGGTTTAGTACTTTTGGCTGGTTGAGAAAGATCGATGTTCAAAAATAAACCTGGAAATCATTAAAAAGGCTGCTAGAAATTATGGTGTTTTCACACATTAATGGTCATGTGTTTAAGCTCCGTTTGCTGACAAAAGTAGGGATGTTCTACTGAATGTGTCAGAGATGTTTATCCTAAAGTCAGGCTTAATATATGAATCTCTGTGGGATTGTAACTGCAAGTTGATTCTTATCTTCCTTCTTCCCTTCAATGATTTAGGTCAAAATAAGAAGTGCTTTTAAGGGTGTGCATAGAGTTGATTGGTTCGACCAATTTCATTCCACTTGAATATCTTCCTTATGGCCAAAAAATAAAAAGTTTTTTTTTTTAATTAGATTTGACCGAGTAATACTTAGTTGGATTGGCCGGTTGGCTCTTAAATTTGCATGATAAACACGAGTTTCTAAAAAATATTGTTTTTAATAATTTATTTTTATTTTAATTATAATAAATTTTTAAAAGATTAATTCTTTTCAAATATTATTTTTTTATTATTCTAAATCTTAATTTTTTTTTCTCTATTCCATTTCTTCTTTAAGAACAAATTATTTTTATTAATAAAAAGTATTCTTTGTAAATTGAAAAAAAAAAAAAAAAAGAGAACACTTGCCCATGTTGGGTTTAAGTCATACACAAACTCAACCTGGATCAGTCTTCAACCCTAGTTACTTACTAATAAATATGCAATGTGCCACACTAAACACTTGGATTCTTATTGTCCAAAGTTTCAAAATCCGTTATTGTTTCAACTTGATTTTATTTTGTTATATATATATATATAAAAAAAACCGGTAATCATTTAATTGAAGTTATTTTCATGCCCAAAATCTCTCATTTTCAGACATTTTGAGACTATTCTAACATATCTTTTTTCATCATATTTTTATAATGTATTCATTTTAATATATATATATATATAGAGAGAGAGAGAGAGAGAGAGAGAGAGAGAGAGAGTTTTTGACAGCAGTTTTTCATTTATAAAAGTTTTGGTCAATTATAAGGTTTTCCACATATTTGTACTGCATTACTTATCCCCACATCTTTCAATATGAAATAGTATTAAGGACATGGAAATCTTGAACTAGATAAAACTGTAAGATGATGAAATGTTTGTTACAATAAAAGGACAATATTCATATTTTAGATCCTTTATTACACAGTATATTATTTAGTTAATAAAAAAAATTGAACAGCTTTTAACATGATAATATGTCTATCTCATATCTAAGGCTAGCTCTCCAGGATGACATCCTATTGACACATTAATATTGCACTGAATTATATACTGAAATAATAATGATATGTGTTTAAAAATTTAAGATGTAAGTAATGAAGATTTAAAATAATAATACTAATTTTTTAAGAACAACATATTATATTGGAAAAAAAATAGCATCTCATTAAAAATATAACATAAGAAAAAGGAAACAATCATGAATTTAGGAATCAAATCTCCTATATTTAGAAATTTAAATGCTGGTGAATTTATTAAAATTTGAACTGTTAAATAGAAATTTAATAGTTTATATTTTTAAAATATATTAAAAATTATTTAATATTAATGAAAATTTGAACCACTGGATAAAATTCAATATTTCAAATCTCCTCAAATGTAAAAAATTTATATTAGTAAATGCAAGGAATTCAAATCATGCATCAACTTGCATAAATTGCAGAGGGTGAGAATCCATTTTCCAAATTATTCTTAAATGCCATCTGAGTCTTAGGCCCAGAACTTGAATGACTTTCTTAAGGTCAACAAGACTACATTTTGACCCAAAATAATGGGCCATATTATATGGTTATCCATTTAATTTTGAGCCTAAAGCCCAAGCAGAATATATTGGTTCCCAGTCTTATGATGTCCCACTCCATTCTAGCCCAAAAGAACCAATATTTCTCTTTCTCAGGAAGAAAGGATAGATATATTTTTGTACCTTTATTATCAGATTTTTCCACTAATACATAATAAATGTATGAGTTAATAAATAATAATATAAAATTTTTATAATTTAATATAAGATTCATATAACTATTTATAAAATTCATACGTCTACTGTGATATTATTAAAAGAAATTATATGTTTATTATGTTTTCATTTAAGAATAATATAACAAAAATTAAAATAAGTAGAATGAGAGAAAATATCCCCATATACCCTTTTTCTGTATAAAAATTAATCTATATATGATATCTCTTAAGCTACTACAGATTAATTTTTGGTGTAAATAATATGGTTTAGTCTACAAATTTCAAAATTATTAAATTAAATATACGTATGTCTTATATTATATTTAATTAATAAATGCTGCTAAAGTATTAGATTAATAAAAAAATGTGAACAAATTTAAAAATTAAAAAAAGTTGTAGTGGAGAGATGGATGAGAAATATACAAAATGAAAAAACGTAAATCAGAACATAAGAAGGGGAACTTTTTTACTTAAAAAATAAATAAATTCTGCAAAAAAAATAATTCGATCCACCCATATGCCGCCTTTTTTTTTATATATAAAAAATAATAATTAATGGCCTCTATTCTAAACATCATTTTTCATTCTTCGATCTTCTCCGAACATATATTTCATCTCACCTTTTATTTTATTTTATTTAGGTATTTTCGTTCCTCCTGTCTTATTTATTCATCTTCTCTTCCTTCTCCTATTATTTTCTCTTCCTCTTCATCTTTTTCATCTCTTTCTACTTTCTAATTTTGTTTCAATTTCTCTACTTCACATGGAATTAAGGTATACTCTTTTAATTTTAATATTCTTTTTCTCTTTTAAGCATTTAGCCATTTTATTTATATGTTTCTTATTCTTTAATTATTTCAGAGAATCAATGATTTTCGAGAGCAGGTGGCAGAAATATAATGATGAGGAAAAACTGAAGTAAGCAGAAGAGAAAAAAAAATCTAATGAAATAATGTGACAAAAAAATGATTAATGTAATATAGATGGTAAGAAATAATTAGCAGTTATTAATATAATTATTAAGTAATGAGATGTAATCTTCAAATATTTAATAAATTTTTTTAAAAAGAATATTGAACAAAAAAAAGATAATTGTAATCTTTTTGTGCATATTAACACTTAGAGATAAGTTTAAAATGTTTATTATTAAAAGAGTTTAATCTTTAAAATTATTTTGAAGGACTAAAAGAGTAATTAATTAGAAAGACTTCGTCCAATGACATTGGAAATAATAAAAAGTCTCAGAATAGGATTACGGAGTCCCAGAACATGTCCTTTAAAATAAAAAAAGTTTTGATTTCTCACTCTTTCAAAATAATTTTAATATTCAAAATCTTTTATAATAAATATTTTAAACTTATATATGGTCATTGACTTTAATGTTCTCTACAATTTAAAAGATGTTGGTCGATATCACTCATTTTTGTTGTAGTGATAGTTTCCCAAATAAATAAATTTTGATTGATTAAGAAACACATTTACTTTGTCCACTAAAGAAATGTATCATTTTGTACAAGACATAAAGCTGTGGAATGAACATTTGCATTAGAAAAAATACTGTGTTTTTATGAGTAAGAAGTGATTTAAAACACTCAGTTAATTGATTTTATTTTAATTTACTTTAGGAGTTACAAATGGTTTGGGTTTGGATTAGGTGAAAAATAGTTGAGTCAAATATGATCTGTCTATGTAAATAATTTTACCCACTAGTTAATTAAAACCCAAGTACTGACCAATAATTAACAAACATATAATATGCATATATTTTTTAATATTTAATTATCACTTATTGGAAGCTTTGATTGCACATTTTAATCATTTTATCATTGATCAAATTTTATAATTTATCGAATCAATTACAGAAAATTTGTGAAATTATTTTTCTTTTAACTCATTATCCAGAATGAACATGAGTTTAGATTTATTTGAACGAATATAACAATATGAAAAAAAAATTGTAAAATGATAAAATAAAAATATTTTGTCTAAATTTTAAATTTCTTGTGAGTTTCTATCAGAGTCTGGACTTATCATTTTATTCACTAGATATTATTGTCGCCACAACCTCACAATACGCAAAAAAAATTTTAGACTTTTTTTTGCTAACAACACTATCATATTATAATGTTCATAGTAGTAGGTCTTATTACCCTATCTTCATTCAACACATTCCTACTTCTTCTTCAGACTCTGTCTCTATTATGAAATTCTTTTTTTCCTCTTTATTTAATTGTATTATGTCCATGGGTGTTTTTGACATTCCCTTTAATTAATTGTATTATATCCATTTTATTTTATTAAATACGGAACATACTTTTTATTTTTACTATTCATTTTTATTATATTCCATTTGATTTCATTTCTCGTTCCATCAAAAGAGATTTCTACATACCATAGATGAATTGATTAGAAGAAAAGAGAGGGCCATGAATGCATGTGCTATGCTCTTCATGAAAACGGTTCAATTTGGGAGAAGAGAAGATTTGCATATGAAACATAAGGTGTTTTTTTTGCATGACGCATATATGTAAGTGGTGATCCCATCCAAGCGTTTTCTTCCTTCTCCAACCATATCTCTTCTATCCTCCATGACATCTTATTTAATTTTGATGTCAATGCAAAACCATGCATGTCAAATCACAATAATGTCTACCATCACAACCACAGGCCTCACTTTGGTGGACCCTCTTACTCCAATAGTATTTTGCTGGGCTCCATTTGCTAAAAGGGTCAACAATTATCAAAGCATATGCTTAAATATAATATCATAATTAGCTGTGGATCCAGTGTCTTATACGAGATTCGGGAAATTTGATTATAAGTAAAAAAATTTTAATATTTTCTTCAGACAAAATTTAATATCAGTATTTCAGTCCAAACTGATTGTTAAAAACAAAGTAGTTTAGAATTTTGTGCATGACACTTTTCAAATAAATTTTTTTTCCATCGTTACCACAGGCGAGTCGGTCCTTGATATGCAGGCCTTACTCAGCCAATATTGTGGGTAAGTGCCTACATGCTAGAGCCTCATTCTAATGTGGAAAAAATTACATTGTGGCTCGGCAACTGTGAGGAAATTATTTTTGGCCCCACTCCACACTTCTTCACATCCATCCTCAGGTTCTTTATTTGAGTGAAGGAAAAAAGATTATATTTTAAACCCATTGAATCTGAAATAGTATTATGCTAGTATGTAAATGCATATTTTAAATTTCTTTTTTTTCCTTTTCTCTTGTATAACTATTTATTGGTTGACTTATTTTGAGCAAATTTGTATTTATTTTAGTTGCTGTCAACTTAATTTGTTGGATAAAAAATTATTTCTCTACTCCAAAGTTAAATGTTACTTATATGAAAAATAAATGAAAATATTAATAAAAAATAATATGTTAAATTTGAAAATTATACATATTACAATTAGAGGGAAGAAAATATCAAAATATGAAAAAGTATATTGTCAGTAAGGATGAAATAATGTTTGGAATAATAAAATGAGTTAATAATTTAGGGATGCAAAATTAGGGAGTTAAAGATTATGTATCAGAATTTGGCATATTCAGAAGGAGTTGTATTTAGTCTTTTTCAGTAAAGATGATGTTAACAGATCAGTTTTAGTCTATTCAGAAGGAGGAGATTTCCATCATGTTAGACCTTGAAAAATCATCTACCTTGAATCAAATTTAGTTGTTTTCTGAACAAGTTTCATTTTGCCTATAGAATTGAGACACTCACTTTTCCCTATTTCTTCAGCAAAATTTTTCTTGTCTAAGAGCCCTAGTTGTCGCGTTCTAGACACTCTTTCTAGTCATGCATCTTATAATAAAATCCACTGAGTGCTTTGACGTATAAAAAGGCCTCAAGTTTTTTTTTTTTTAAAATTAATTGGAGCTATTAATTTGAAAATTTTCCCATTTGATCTAGCATTTTAACCTCATCTGAGGTGTCTTTTGTAGTCCACATTAGCAGCAGATCAAATGTCGTTATTAGATCATATAACGACAAGGATTGATTTGCAATTTCTTAAAATTATAAGGATTGACTTAAAAAGAATAAGGTATAAGAACCTATTTCAAAACTCGTGTAAAATATAAGAATTATACGATTAATTTTTTCAAAAAAATCTCTCCTAATTTGTTAACAATAGTGGCGAGTTACTATGAAAATTTAGAAGAAAATTTTTATGTCACAAATGATGGCAAGTTGCTATAAAAAACTTAAAAGAAAACAAAAATTAAGCTTCTAAACATTTGGAACAATTACAGAATAGAATTTGAATTTTTAAATATTTTAATTGAAATGTTATGATCATAGAGTCCCGTGACTAATAATAATTATTTTAATAAAATTAGAAAAAATGAGTTTTGAAGAAAAGAAAAGAAAATAAACAATAACCAGCGAAAGCAACTTATATTTTTAATATATAGTAAATTATGCTATCAAACTTTTTAATAATGTAGTGCTGAAATGTTGATATTATTATTGGAGAATCTAATAATAAAAATATAAAAATTCTACATAAAATTTTTCTGTATTTAAAAAGAACTTTATTGAACAAGAAAGATAAAAATCCCAATAAGACTCTAAAACGTATTAGAAGTTGTTAAGCATAATAGTTCAAGATTTTTAAAATTTAATTCTTTTGAAATTTGTACATAACCATCATTTCATAAATATTCCACTTAAGCACTTCAAAAATGTAGAACAATATACGCAAATACTTAAAAAAAAGAAAAAGAAATTTTCAGTGTATAACTAATAAATTTTATGTTAGCATTTTCTAATATATTTTTTATTGGTAAAATTTTTGGTGTAACTATAAAATTAATTGTACCAGTGCAATTATTACATGACACATAAAGAGAAAAACATGTAACTATAACATGTCATATTATATTAATTATATGCCAACTTAAAATAAATTGTTGTATTTATATTTTAACTCTATTATTTTTAGATTTTATTTATGAATGCAAAATTCTTTTTGAATTTTTCAATTTGCTTCCTCTACTTTTTGTTTTAGAGAAGCACACGTGAAAATATTAGTTTATAATTTTGTTAATTCCCTATACTTTATTTATTTTTCTAATAACTCTACAACTTCATAATTTTATTCTTATTTTTAATTTATCAACCAATATTTGTGGGGTTATAAAAAAAATAGAAAGTAGGGGAGATAAATTAAAAATTTTTCAAAAATTTTTAGGTTCATAAATAAAATTTAATAATATTGAGATCAAAATATAAATATAAAAAATCATTTTAAGTTGATATACAATAAACACATTTTAATATATCATTGTCACATGTCTTCATTTAACTATATTAAATAGTGATTATATAATATAATTAATTTTATAGTTGTACTAAAGATAATACGGTTTTTTATTACGAATGTTAATATTTGCATGCATAAAGATGAGAAGATGAGAATATAGGATTGGTTCTTGTGTCATTATTTGAGACAATTTTAGGAGAAGTGTATTATTGTGTTGGGAACTGCATTTGATGCGAAAAAGTGTGGAACCATTTAGCACAAAATGTATGGTGAATTCATTATTCAAGTATTCATAATTAGTATCCTCTCGTAGAGATGATGATCTTTAACCAGACAATGCAAATCTTATATGTCTTCAATGTAACATCCATATAAAAGGCATTGTTAGATGCTGTCCCTAGAAGTAGGGATTGATTCGAATACGGGCCGTTGGATCCTCGAGGATAATAACTGATTTAATGTACGTGATTCAGTTCAGATTCATTCGAACTCTCTCCCTCTTTCTCACCCACAAGGATCCAAACCCTTAAAGATTATTCATTGGATGAGTAACTCGTGGAACTGAATATACAATGACTTGTCGGAACTGATCATTGAAGTCTGAAGAGACTTGTTCAAAAGTAACATGAAAATTGGGATTCTTCTCAAGTAATCATTTTATATAATATATTGCAATTTGAATTTTTTACTATAATTATTATTATGGTAGATTTTATCGTATTTATTTGAATCGATTGAACAAAATTCAATAATTCAAATTTATGAATGACAAGTGTAATCACATATTATTATTGGTAATTTGAATCATTAAATTTTCATTTATTTGGTTACATCAATTTTGTAGCATCTGCAACATAATTTGTTCTCTTGAAGAAATTACTAGATTCACACAATTATAATTTCAGTAAAAATTATAAAACAGGACAGATTTAACCCAAAAACCTCCAAATTATAATTAAGTTGGATTATCTATATGAGCGCACTACTGCAGAATTGTTTTTGCTAATCTGAAATTTTAGTTTTAAACGTATAATTAAACTCCTCATAGTTGTATGAACATAATTAATAAATCGAACTCTTTTTATTTGACTCAGCTTCTTTGAAAAAAAAATTACGAAAGAGATACAGTATTTTAATCAAGGTTGTAAAACTTATAAATTTAAGTAAACTTATTATAAAGAAGTAAACTTATAATATAAGCTTGTAAGAGTTTAATTGATTAATAAATAGCTACTAAAGTATATATAATTATATATAGTTAAAATACTATATATAATAAAAAAATTATTCAAATACAATTTAAATTATACTAAGTTAATAAAAAGTTATTCATATTTTATAATTTGCAATAATTAATATGAATATTTTAACACATCATACACTAATAATCATTCCATATCACTAACTAAATAATATTTTACCTATTTTAATAAGTACATATTTAATATAACTTGATTATTTTTATGTATACTTAAATTTGTAATAAAGTATATTATAATGACTTCCTATAAAAGAAGCTTGTCTATATTTGCTTTGGTTATGAGTTGAATTTTATGTTACTAATTACAAGTTAGATGATGCATTTTTTATTAAATAAAATTGTAAACTCAATAAATTTAATAAATCAATTCATAAATTTATCTAAACTTATGTTAAGTCTAAATCAATGTTAAGGTAATTCATTTTCTTTAAGTATATATATCATTAAATCGTAAAATCAAATTACAAACTCACCAGTTTCACGACCATAGTTTTAATAGTACCGAGTAAAGAAACGGGATTGCAGCGGAAAAAAGGTACCACCGCAATTCTCTTTAGTTGATTTAGTCGTAATTACTCGTGTTACATTCATATAGCGCAAAATTATTAATTAAAAAGAAAAGTTGTGGAAGATTCGTAGAAAGAAGGAAAAATTTCAAAGCTTCAAATTTGGATTCCTTAAGCACAGTCGTTTTAACTTGCCATTTATCACGTAAAATTGCACGATTTCACAATCTCACGTGAGCATTTAGTTAACTACCACACGTGCAAGAATGGAAATCTATGTACTCATCGATTTAATAATGTTATTTACTTATGTATTAATTTTATTACATCACTGTAGCTAGTTGACAATTTGATGACGTCCGAATTAATATAGGTATATCATCTTGAATTTGATAATATTACCCAATAATTATTTTTGAGAAATGACAGTTCAACTTCAACGTTTCCACGTATTATCAGCTTAAAATTGTAAAGGTTAGTTCTTTTATACAGGAATCCCATTTTAAGAACAGAAAATATGGCATTTAACATGAATACTTTAAGAGGGGAAAAAGGAATAAACTACTAGAAATGGAATAAAGTTGAGTTATATATTCAATAAAGTTTTTCCTTTTGGCCTGAAGTTATTCAATAAAGTTACAAGCACGTACAAATTGTAATATACAGGGGATATAAAACGCCCTAAAATCCACCATCTTCAAGCAGTTTTGAATTGAAAGGCACTAACTGAAATCAAACCACATTGAGTTCAATGATTTGAATTTTTTTTCTCTTTTATTTTTTGGGCCAAATTACTCTGGAACCCATCAATATCAAAGTACATATATTTTTCAGCAAAAATAAGGTGCAAATTAATCGTAGCTAGCTATAAGTAGAACAGTTTAACAACAGATGAAGACCCGGCTGCTCAGCTCTTGGAGTTAGTAGATGCTGAACCTTGCTGCAGCTGCTGATACATAGCAGCTATCCTACTGTATGCATCCATTGGCTGCAATCCATTCACAACGTAATCCATTAATTACCTTTTAATAATCTCCACAAATATTTCAAAAAAATGAAAAATAATATATACCACAAATGGTCTTAAGAAAATACTGCCTCCACTCCTCCACAATAGAAGTGTTTCCCATATATATAAAAGTGATATTCCATATCCAAGAAATGTACTATACTAGTGTTTTGTGTTTATTTTCTACATATAACTGATGAAGAATGATCACATTTAATAAAAGGCCTTCAAACAAAGTTATTTATCTAACAATCAATTTCTATGGAAACTATAAACCTTTTTTTCATAACGAATACTTAGAATTGATGAACTAACATGTTATGTCTCGTAGGGAAATCTTTGAGACCTAATATATATCGTACTTAGAAATTCTTTGACTTCTAACATATTATGAGTTTTCATTCAACTCAGATTAGAACAAGCTGCTATAATTACAACTTACAAACACGTCCAAATATATTAACTTATTTTCACAAAGTTCAATTCCAGGTTTGGTTTTTCAATCAATACAAGAAGAGATTCTGACTTCTCTTCCCTTGTCCCTGGAGAAAAGTAAGTCGTACAAACACACAAAATTGAAATTCATCAGCCAACTTAAAGTCATTTATTTAATCTGAAGTCTGAACATAAAACTGTAGAAAACTATACAATACCATTTTCCCATCTGTGACTGGCATGCTAGGAATGTAGACAAGGGGTCGGGCATTACCGTCATCGCTGGAGCCCCCTGCAGGCGATCGCCGGCACCGGAAGCATCCCACGGGGCCATAGGCATGAAGGCAGTGGAAGGGTGGAGCATGGGAGGGATGTTGGGGATGTTAGGGCGAGCCATGACATTCATGTCCATGCCCATACCCATACCCATGCCCATGCCCATGCCCATGCCTTGCATACCCATACCTAGTCCCATTCCCATCGGAGCCATCATCGGCATTTGAAGTTGTTGTTGCATGGTCATTGGCAGCATCATAGAAGAGAAGCTCATTCTACTCATCATTTGCACTTGTGCTTGAAGCTGCTTCAGATAGTCTATTACCTCATCCAGCATTGAAGCTTTGTCAGTCTGAAATATACACAGACAGTGAAGAAATTAAAACTCTTATTAAGTATAATAGATCCTTCAAGTTCAAAATAGTCAGAATATGCATCCTTGGGATGAGATAGCCACTAAACATTAAGGGAAATTTGTGCATTTGGTCCTCATAATTTTAACTTAGTCCATATAGTTTGAAAATTTGTAATTAAGTCCTTATGATATAAAAACATTTTAACTTAGTCCCTAAAATCTAAATTATGGTATTTTATTTAATATGTTTTAATAGCCGGAATATGTTTATATAATAAATTAAAATTACATATATGCAAAACATTGAAAAAAAATAGTAATAAAAACTAAATTGATAAATCATTTAAACTATTTGTAGCTAACTATAAATTTTAAAGTATAAGGACCAAATTAAAAATTAATTAAAACTATGAAACCAAATTATATATATTTTTTCAATAATTAGTAATCTGATATTAATTATTATTAAGTTGGTTTAAACTTTAAACGTTGCAAGTAACCAATAAAAAACTGGCTTGGTTATATAGGAACCATTGGCCTTTTTCTCCTTCCTTCCTTTCCTTTTTTCTTCTTTTGGGGTTGTGGTTTTAATAACTTATTTATTTTATATCTTTTCTGGGCTAACTTGTTGGAATGAGTCAAGAGATGAGAGTTGAGGCAATGCATGAAATTAATATAAGGGGCTACCAAAAAAATGGGTTTGCCTCCTAACCTAACATGCTTCTGTACCAAAGTGTTACAAGTCATAGTCGTTGTATAATACTATAAGGGTTTGTGTGGACTGAGATGGTTACTTACAGTTGCACAAACCTAAAATTCCTTCATACACAGCGATTTGATTGGAAATATATTTTGGACCACATTCCTCCCTGGAGTCAGCGTTATCCAAGTATTTATTCTTTGAAAGGGATCGGTGATTAAAACAAAGAAATTCTAAATTGATTTTCTTGAGAAAAGAATTGTTGAAAGTACTCCCTAAATACATGTTTTTGTGGATATTTGTGTGTTATAAAGCATTCGATTTGATTTTAGTCAATTATAATATCAAGGATGATGTGTGTGAGCATGCTTAGGTAGGTGTATTAGTAATAACTATATAAATTAATTAGTGAGGAGTTGGTGACTTGATCAGTATTAAAAATTACAATTTCTGTGGAAGTCATGGTGTTAAAGAAATTTTGCTATAAAGGCTTTGGAAAGGAAATATCAAAGTATAAAATTGGTTTCATATTTTTATATTTTGTGATAATTTAGTTTTTAAAAAATTAATTGTAACAAAATCAGTTACTTATAAATTTAAATTTATATAAAATTAATCTCTTGATTTAAATTAATAAGAAATTAATTTTACATAAAATTAGAATTTTATAAGGTTAATTTGTCATGATTAATTTATGAGAGATCAAATTGTTACATAGTGTAAAAATAGATAACTTATTTAATACTTTTCTCAAAATATATATGGACAAACTATTTGTATAGAATTATATATTTTTGACTTAATTTGAAATTAAAAAAATAAAAGTAATAATGTTTCTAAAACATTTGAAATTGTACCTTTGGAAGGAGAAAAAAAAAAGTAATACTCTTATATAATTAATTATAAAATTTTATATGAAAAATAATACAAATTTTTTTTTTGGTAAGTTAAAAAATTATACTCGGCATAGCCATCATTCACACAACTAATTAATTATATACCTTACTAGAGTTTGGGACCAGCTTTTGTAAAGTCTTCATCCTTTGGTTTATCTTATCTCTCCTTTTCTGAAAAAACAAAGGCAAGTAAGTCAGTGATAAATAAATTAAATCCTGGTTTTCATATAATAATAATAATAATAATATAATCAATTTTGAACGAGTAAATTTGATTCATTAAACGAGATCTTACTCTTTCAGATTGATTGTGTACATCGGCAGCTCTACGCCTCTTAGCAGAAACTGAAGATTTTGATGTTCTTTTCTTCTTGTCTGCCTCATCACTGTCTTCTCTCTATAATAAAAATAAATATATTTTTTTAAAATTAGAACACTCAAATTAAAATAGAAAATAAAAAACCAAAAGAGAAGCTGATCAGGATAATCACAATAACATAGCTATTGAAAAACGATCATGTAGCTGAATCTGACTTATATTTTTCCAGAAAAACTTGTATAAGCGAAAGAATTATATTCATTCATTTTTTTTTTCGATTTTTTAATTTGTATTATTAAATAATCAAATATTCGATTTAGAAAAAAAGAAAAAGGAAAGAATTTGCCTGTGTACTGTGGCAAACAGAATCATGGTCATCGGCGACGGTGGTCTTCGTGCACCACCCGGCGGAGATGGTATTTTCCGGCGAACCCATTGAGGTTGAAGCGCAACCCACATCCACCTCCCCGTCGCACGCGTGGGGCACGTGATAGCTATCTCTCCCACTCACACTTTGAGTACTCCATTCGCGGCCTACCGGCACACGCGCCACCGCACTGCGTCTCGCGGCGAAGCCGGTCTCTCCGTCCTGAGCAACAGCCCCGCCGCAAGACCCCACACATGTGGAGCAACCCACCACGCACGTGCCGATCCCTCCACCCATAGATTCCTCCATAATCCCCGTGCTCCGCTCGTCCGTACGATGCGAGCACGGCACCAAGGCGTCCATAGTCATCGTGTTTGACGCTGCGACTGCTCGGTGGGGGTCGAACCACGGCACTAACTTGTCGCCGTCGCCGCCAGAAATTGACTTGCTGCGGTGGGGGAAGCGAGTGGCTTGGTTGACAATGGACTCCAAGGTGCCACTAGCACGGTGGTGGGAGGCGGAGGTGGTGACGGGTTTCAACGGAAGTCGCGGCAGTCCCATGCCATTCATGGATAGCTGCCCATTCTGCCATATGAGCTCTGCAACTTCATAGTCCAACCTGCATGGAATACCATAAACCCCCGAATAATTCTTGAGCATTATATATATGTATCCATAACTAGCATTTTACACAGTATAATTATACTTCAAACCGTATTTAAATACAATACAACATACATGGGGATATCAGGGAAAGTGGAATTGGAGTTAGAACGAAGTGAGGCTCTGGATGCTGAGCGAATATTGTTGTCAACATCCAAGCTGGGTACGCACTGGCTCATTTGTGGGAAGAAGAGAGTCTCAGAGACTCAGATCAGTGTTCAGTATTGTGTTGCTCAAATGGTGGAGAAGGAAAGAGTGTGGACGGAAGAGGAAGAGTTCTCAGGTGATATGTGATTACTTGTGTGAAGCCAATGTTTGATGAATGAGATGCATGGTAGGTCTTGAGTCTTGAGTCTTGTGGATTCTATTTCTAGAGGGAGGAGAGGAAATCTAGTCCACATGAAGGAATGAATACAAGTGAGGTTTTTATTACATGAAATATCAAGTATTGATGGACCCACAATAGCAAATTAGAAACAATTATTGGCTCTTATCGAGGAAAAAATTAATTTGGACTCTTTCAATTTATTCTTTCTTAAATTTTTTATTAATTTTATAGAGATAAATACAAAATGATAACGATCTATTTGAATGGTGCGGGCCTCCTTCGTTGTATGATGTATATATATCTCTTTAAAATTATTCGAACTGAGAGAGGGAAAAGACTGAAAAGTCTGAACTTGTATAAAAGTTGGTAATTATTAATTCTTGGTTGGGTGAAGCTTTTTTAACTCTAATAATTCAGCCAAAACAAAAGATAAATGGATAGAAATACCTTTTTATTCCTTATTTATTGTAAAATTATCATTTTAGTCACTTACTTATTATAATACTTAATTTTTAACTTATTGAAAAATATCAAATTTAATCCTTTACTCTTTAAAAAAATTTCAAATTTAGTTCTAAAATTTCTGCAGCTAGTATTCTTTTTCCAAACATCTCATTTTGCCTTTTTGTCTTTTATTATAATCAATTGTCAGGCCCTTAAGAAACTTTGTTACAAATTGCCCGAAGATAGCCCAACATCAGTCGGAGGCCCAAAATGAGAGAGAAACCTATTGCTATCTTCCTTGCAACATACGTGCAACCACGGTGATAGAGGAGGCAGAGAAGAATTTTGAGGAGTAGCAGACTCTTGGAGCTTCATCCTTTGCTCGAAAAAGGATCATTATCTTTATGCTTTTATGTTTTCAGCTGATTCTTGATTTCGGTACGTAGCAATGGTGCTTTCATTGCAACCTCCCTTTGCCATGGTGGAAGAAACTCAAATGGACGGCTACTCTCCTTTCCAACATGTCAAATCAGATGCACAATATGGGCTCTTACCCACAGCATGAACCAAATGCTTCACCAATTGTTAGCTCAGCACACAAGTGTCGCCCCTCCAATTGATGTACACTCCAAAGCACCGACATAATATCTCACTACGGTCTTGTCGATGATCCAAGATGATGGCGGGAGAATCAGTTTGCAGCCGATGACTTTCCTTCCATTGGACTAGCAAATATGACGGCAACTGCATCGGAGATTGAGGAGTCAGGTGAGTACATTGTCACTGATGCTGCAGAACTTTACCTTAAGATCAGTTTAACGGAGTTGCAGGAAGATTATGAGATTATTAAATCTGACCCTGGGGTTTTTTTTTTTAGGGGCTATCCTCGAGAGATTCTGTCGTACTGTGATGAACAAGTCACCCAACCAACACCATCTGTTGTACATGGAAGCCACACCATTAAAAGATGGACTGGCGATGACAATTTGCAGAGGCAAGATTGAACCAAGCTTGGATGATCCAGAAGCAAAACCGAATGGAGTTGAATCGAAGATGGATGCTCCAGAAATTGCACAAACAGAGGATAAAAGAGGAAGTGAGCACTCCGGGGGAAAGAGGATCATGTGTAGGCATAGAACTATCCATGGAGGCTGCAAATCGGAGAAGACAGTAAAACAATCTCTAGCCAATAAAATCCGACTTCAACCAGAACCTTTTCTTCATCAGTTGGATTCTAGATTGTTGCAATTGCTTAAAAGATTGCTTACTCATCTTGGAAGCATTCTTCGGCAGACAGCATAGTGATACTATTTCTAGTTTTGTCTCACATATCCTTTTGATCTTCCATGCAAGACCCATTGTTATCAGGCAAAATTACTATCAACATTTGCGTTGTTCTGATGCAAGCTTTGCCGAAGAATGCTTATGAACGTCAATGAGAGTTTTCTCTACTTGAAGTTTTGTGCATTCATTGTTTAGTACTTCAACACAACAAGTTATTGAAACAAGGATTTTCAAAATGTGATGAATTTCGAAGCACATTGGTGTGAGTGTGTGTTACATACCTAGACCAACAAAGTAAAAGAAAATGCAAATAAGTTTCCTTTTTCGAGTAAAGGGAGAAACTCCTTAAGCTAAAGCTTCCATAATTTTCTTTGCCTCTCCCATGACCATGGCTACACATATATTGCAAGAAAGAGAGTAATAGAGTTCCCTCACACTGATGTTGGGCTATTTTCATATTCACTTGTGTCATTTGTAACAATACTTTTCCCATCAAAACAACCTTGTCCTCAAGGTTGAAAGAAATGACAAAAAGAAAATAAATATTATCATCCAGCTTGTCTCTCCATGTTATCTTACTATTTACTTAAATAAATCTAGAGCAAAGTTGATACCAGTGAAACTTGTTAGGTTGCGCTCTCTTGGATTTCCACACCTTAATGATTGCCTTGGCTTTATTATCTCCCTCCATATAAACTATTGTTAGATTGAATAATGCACTTGCAAAGCTGTAGCTATCCCATCTTGCCACCAAGGAGAAAGAGGATCATGTGTATGCATAGAACTATCCAAGGAGGCCGCAAATCAGAGAAGACAGTAAAATAACCTCTAAGCAATAAAATCCAGCTTCAACCAGAACCTTTTCTTCATCAGTTGGATTCTAGATTGTTGCATCAGCTTAAAAGATTGCTTTCCCTCTATCCATTAGATATTGGTGCTGTTGCAAGTGTTGATCAGTTAGATTGTATCAATTGGTGTTGTTGCTATTGTATCTTTGTTTATCTTCTTGATGGTGAGTATCTTTATGACCAAGAAGTGTTGCTTAGACTTGTTGCCTCTGCCTTCACTAACTTCGTAGAATTGGTTGAGAAATCATGCAATGAAAAATGTAAGGAGCAATTGGTAAGCTCCATTGGTTATGTGTCATGTTCTCTTCAAAATAAGTGCCAAGCTGGGTTAAACTACTTCTTCTGGAGCTGGGCGCCACTTCAATTACAGCAGGATGTACCTCATGATGTTGCCAATCCTATCACCACAACTTCCAGCAATCTTATGTGACTTTTCTTGAAGCAAGGGTTGAAAGAACTTCTCAATAGGAAATAACAAAAGCATATTACAAGCTGGAATTGAAACGCCATTTAGATAAAAATCCAGGCTTAGAGGAAGCTAAAGAGAAATCCCAACAATTGCAAAAAGTGATCGCAATTCTTGGGAATGACAAGAGACGACTAATTTATTATCAGAATGATTATGTTGATGATGCTGACCTTGCTAAGGAAGTTATTCAAAAATTTCACGAGTTCTTCAAAAGAATGTACAAGATGGTCACAGAAGCTGATATCAATGAGTTTAAAACAAATTATAGGAGATCTAACTCTCAGAAGAATGAGTTGATTGCGTTGTACAAGGAGAGCAAGGTAACTATGAAGAGGCTTTTTTGTTCAATGCTTGGTTTGGACTTTAAACTTGACTCACACTGATTCAAGGATATTCTTGATGAGGCTAAAGCTGTTAATTATGCTTTGGGCTCCATTTTGAAAGGTCCATCACCTAATAAATTTGAACCATTTATTAATGTTGCTTTGAATTTTATGCCTATTGTGAAAATGAAAGAAGATTTTGTCCCACTGCTGCTTGATTTTGAAAGTTGGACAACAATTCTATGTGGGAATATATTTTTCATGTTTTTGTTAAGGAAGAGATCAGCAAGTTTCGTTGAGGTAAGTATGATTCGAAAAACTAAATGGGCATTTTCAGAAAATGTGCAAGTGGAGATTGCAAGAACCGAGCACGTTTCCATAGAGTACAGATTTGAGCTTGTTTCTATCGAGGAGTGTTTGGCAAGGACATATTAGCTGTCAAGATAATGACTGCAAGTGCACCCAAGCTAGTAAATATATGCTAGAGAAGATCTATCTTTTCAATCTCATAAAGCTGCAAGGTCATTGTAAAAATGATGCTTTTTGTGCCTCGTTTTTAGAACACATGGAGAATTCTAAAAAACATTCAAGGGTTTCTGATCCAAGGAAGATGAAGATGGGAAGTTTGAAACCAATGATGAATGACAAAGTTTATGATACTTATTCTCTTTTGTTTATTTCAACCTTGAGGACAAGATTGTTTTGAATGGGAAAGTATTGCTACAAATGGCCCAAGTGAATATGATGTTAGCCCAACATCAGTCGGAGGCCCAAAATGAGAGGGAACCCTATTGCTATCTTCCCTGCAATATATGTGCAGCCGTTGTGATAGAGGAGGTAGAGAAGAATTTTGAGGAGTTGTAGACTCTTGGAGCTTCATCCTTTGCTTGAAAATAGATCATTATCTTTATGTTTTTATGATTTCAACTGCTTTTTGATTTGGGTATGTAGCAAACTCAAATTTGATTATTAAATACTTGAAGAAACTTCTCAGAACAAAATGATTTGTCAGGCCCTATAATATATATGAATATTCAAACACCAGACTTACAACTATTTAATATTCACTCAGCCCTTTTTGATATTGTTAAAATACTTGATTTGTCATAGGGCCTGGTTTGCTTAGAGGCTATAAGTTTGATATGAAATCCAAACAGCTCATCTGAAAATCACAAATCTCATTTCCATGTAAAGTAAGCTCGAACATTAAGCGTCCGATAATAAACTATAATAAGAAACGTTTGGTAATTGAGACCAAGGTGCATATATAATCTCTCGTGTGTTTCCCATACACATCCCACATTACTTGCAAATTTAAAATGCAACAAGTCATAAAACACAATTTTTGACTTTTAAGAAAAATAAGAGCTAGTTAAAATTACAATTGAAACATCATAACTTAACATGGACATTTCACTCAAATAAAATTTTGAGTCCTAAAAAATGGCTAATTAATCTACATAAGAGCTGCAAGCATATTAAACACTTCATTGGTTGAAAAAAAAATGTTTCAACTCTTAAAAACTATTAATCTTTTAGTTCTTTTATTAGTGGTTGTGAATATACATCTTTCTCATTTTATGATGTTCTTTTCCCTAGAAGATGGAATATTTGCATGTTAAGGCATTTTGCCAACAACTTTATTATTATTATTATTATATTTGTATAGTCTTTGTTATGCTACAACAGTGTACACGTAAATATACAGCTTGCACAATTAATATAATGATAAATAGAGTATCATTCATACAAGGATTTGACACTAATTACTAAGTATTATAATTAGATCCCTAATCTAAATCAAGCTTACTCATAATTGAATGAGAATTAATCTAAAACCATAAAGATAACAAATGAAGACAGAATTCTAAGCTAATTTTGGAAGTGAGAGGTTTATGATTATGATTCCCCTAGCGTTTCATAGAAATCCAACATACCTCTTAGACGTTGCCATTAATGATATAGTTTGTTAGTCTATGACTCTTAATTAACTATAAGCATATTTTAAATTACTTAAAAAGATTCCCTTTATACCAATCCATAATTCCTTGTGCCATTGATTAAGACTTAAAGGAGAACATGTTTTAATGTGACTATATAAGGTGGGTAGGTATATTCCTATCCTACAAGTGAATCAATCTACTCAACATGGCAAGCATTATGAACTCACACTACCTAATCCATGGTCTAGCCTTAAATTCCATTTCCCAAATTCATTTAGGTTACCCTAATCATCTAATGGTTTTTACACATTTCGAAGCATTAAGAATCAGATTGAGTAAACAAATTGCATCATTAAATATAAGCAAAAAAAGTAAGAGTCCTATTACATACTAGGACTCTTGAGCCCATTTACTGAAGATCAAGGTTTTGATGATAATAAACTCAAGAAAAAAGTTTTTCATTGTATCATTCAGGTTCTAGATGTTTTTAATATATATACATGTCTTAGGAACCTTTGTAAATGATATTGATCTGACAGGAATCATGTAAAATGAATATAAACTTGATTTCAGGTCTTAAAGATTGAGAAAAAGATGATTTGGGGAACTCTGGAAGTCTCCAGTTGACTAGCCACCTTGCTAGCCAACTATTAGGCCTTGTCCAGTTGAATAGAAGGTTTCTATGAGTGAACAATCGATTGACACTAGCCAACATTGGACTGGTCAGCTCCTGAAAAGTCCCCAATCTATTGCTAGCTTGAGCTATAATTGACTGGGCACTTTCTGTAAGTGAACAGTTGATTAGCCATAAGTCAGCAGTCAACTGATCATTTTCTGAGAGGCACCAGCCTTGAGACCATCGACTAGGAGCTCTTTATGAGTGACCAATCGATTGGCCAAAAGTGAGCAGTTGATTATTGGGGTCCATAATTTGAAAATTCTGAAAGAGAAAGAGGGAGTAATTGATTGGTCAACGGTAAATAGTCAACTGATCGAAAGCAAAAAAGTCATGATTACTTTATAACGGACATATTTTGAAATATGTAACTTCCCACTCATTCCCAATGAATCTATTGGACCTTGATCTATATAAACTTAATCTATGGACTTTGAATCAACAAGAAAAACATTCAAGAATGATTATATCGTAAGTTTCTATATGCATATCAGCTCTTTATCATATTAGTGTTTCATTGTATCATCTAATCTATTGCAGAAAGTTTACTATATGTAATTCTTTCTTTCATTTGAGAGAGAAGTTTAAGGAGGTTCCTTGAGAGAGTCATGTTAAGATAGAGTTTAGGTTCATAGGGAGTATATCCTTGAGAGAGAATTCAAAGAGGTTCTTTTTAAAGAGTCAAGCTATGAGAGCTTAGGATTTAAGAGAAGTTCTCATGGGTGTTGTATTGATTTTCAGAGATAGTAAAAAATTTCAAGAGGTTACTTGGGGACTGGGCATAGGCTTGTGTATAAGGCAAACTAGGATAAATCTCTGTATTTATTCTTCTCCTTTACTCCTTTCATATTCTATATTTATTGTTTGAAGTTTGATTTGATTATTTTCTTTCTATTTTAAAAGGAGTTTTTCAGTAAGAATTTTATAAAACCTAATTCACCCCTATCTTAGGTTCTAGCCTTGCTTAACAAGTGGTATCAGAGCTTGGACTTTTGTTTAAAGGAGTTAATCGTCTCAAGAGTATAAATGGCTAGATTTGGTGATAATGTTTTTCCTGAAGGGTTATCCATCACAAAACCTCTTAGTTTCAATGGTGAAAATTTTACCTACTGGAAACGAAGAAAGAAAATTTTCTTTGAAGTAGTTGACATTGACCTTTGGGATGTGATTGAGGAAGGTACATTTGTGCCTACAAAAATTAAAGGTAAGACCTCTGTTAAACCCAAAAGTGAATGGAATGATACAAAGAGAAGAAAAGTTTTATTAAACAATAATGCTAGGCTCATTCTCATTAATGCATTAAATCAAGAAGAGTATTTTAAAGTATCAAATAGTGAAAGTGCAAAAGAAATATGGGAAGTTTTAAAGATAGCTCATGAAGGAATTTCAAGAGTAAAAGAGTCTAAGATTCACAATCTTACACAATAGTATGAATTATTCAAGATGAATCTTAAAGAAACGATTAAAGAAATGCAAATTTGTTTTACTCATATTGTAAATCATTTGGCAGCTTTAGGGAAGACATACTCACAAACTGATTAGCTTACAAGATCATGAAGGTACTTCCTATAGAATGACAACCCAAGGTGACAGCAATTAAAGAAGCAAAAGGCCCATCAGTAAAATCAATTGTTGCTCTTTTTAGGAATCTTCAAGAGCATGGCCAAGATTGAAGCAACTCCTTGAGGAATAAGACAAAAAAAAAAGGGTTTTGCTCTTAGAGCTTCATCATCAATGTATCTAGATGAGGAAGAATGCAATGATAATTCTTTGGATGAAATTGATGAAGAAACTCTTGGTCTCTTCATTAAGAAGTTTGGAAGATTCTTTAATAGTAGAAGAATGAATGAGAGGAGACCAGCTAAAAGGAATCAAGAAACAATGCACTTCCCATATGTTATGAATGCAAAAAGCTAGAACACATCAAATAAGAATGTTCTCAATTCCTGAAGAAACAAGACAGCAAAAATAAGAAGAAAGGAAAAGAAAAAAAAGAAGGCTTACATATCTACCATTTAGGGGGAAAGCGATAAAGATTCAGATGACAAAGATGAAAAACCCAACCTCTACCTAATGGCAAATAAAGATGAGGTAAGTGTTCTCCCTTCTTATGAAGAATTACAAAATGTATTTAATGATTTACATGATGAATTTCTCAAGATAGTAAAAATCTTAAAACTTTAAAGAAAAGAAATCATATCTTTAGAAGACAATATAGAAAAGGAGAAGGAAGAAAATAACTCTCTACTTCAAATAAAAACTTTTTTAAACAACAAATCGTGAAATTAGAGCATGATTATATTAGTCTTGAAAATGAACGTCTTTCTCTTAACAATAAGAATTCTTGTAATTGTGAGCTTTTGTAAAAATAAAAGAAAGATTTGATAAACACTCTTGCAAAGTTCACTAAAGGGAAATACAATTTAAACATTTTGCTTGGTAAACAAAGATGTATTTTTGATAAGGCAGACATTGGTTATAATCCTAAGAAAAGACAAAAATATTATAGATATTTCTTTGTTCCTACTGTCGTGACAAGCACTCAATTCATCACATGCTTCTACTATGATAAAAAAGGGCACGGATCATACACTTGTCCCTATAGAAATAATTAAACTCTAAAAGGAAAGAAACTATGGGTTCCCAAGGGAATAACTAACACTCAAAGACCTAACAAGAATTGGGTGCCTAAAAGTAAAAATCAATGCTTCTGCATGAAAGCATGAAGGCAACTAGAACAAAGTGGTACTTGGATAGTGGATGCTCTAAACATAAAACTGGAGAAAAATCCAAGTTTATTTCTTTTCAACTAAAGAATGGAGGAAATGCCACATTTGGAGGTAGCAAACAAGGAAGAATAACTAGTATTGGAAAGGTTGGTAAGAATTCTTTCACCTTTATTGATATTGTACTTCTTGTTGAAAGTTTGAATCATAATCTCCTTAGCATCAGTCAATTATGTGATAAAAACAATAAAGTCATGTTTAACTCAAAACCTTGTCTGGTTGAAAATTTAGATGAAAAGAAAACCATAATAATAAGACAAATGATTAATAATGTATATGTTATTTATTTGGATGATGTTCCATTTAATGATTCAAAATGTTTGATAATTGTTAATGATGATAGCTGGCTATGACATAGAAAGCTTGCTCATGCTAATATGTGTCTCTTAAAGAAGCTTACCAAGAAAGACCTAGTTGTTGGATTGCCCAAATTAAAGGTTGATAAAAACAAACTTTGTGATGCATATCAGAAGGGAAAACAAATTAAGAGCTCCTTTAAAGCAAAGTGAATTATCTCTATAACTAGGCCTCAACAATTACTTTACATGGATCTTTTTGGACCTTCTGGGACTATAAATCTTGGAGGAAATTATTATGTATTGGTATTTGCAGATGATTTCTCTAGATTTATTTAGACACTCATTTTATCTTACAAAGATCAAGCTTTTAAATCCTTTTTGAAATTGGCTAAGTTCATTCAAAATGAATAAGGTATGACCATTGTAAGAATAAGAAGTGATCATGCTGGAAAATTAAAAAATAATTTATTTATGGAGTTCTGTAATGATAATGGAATTGAACATATTTCTCTACACCAAGAACTCCTCAACAAAATGGAATTGTAGAAAGGAAGAATAGAACTTTAAAAGAGATAGTTAGAACTATATTAAATGAAAGAAATTTCCTTAAATATTTTGAAGCTAAAGCAGTAAATACTACATGTTATGTTATGAATAGAGCAATGATATGACCCATCTTGAAAAAGACTCTATATGAATTATATAAAGGAAAATAACCTAATATTTTCCATCTGTATGATGTAAATGCTTTGTGCTTGATAATGGAAAAGATAATTTGTGTAAATTTGATGTAAAGTCAAATGAAGCAGCCTTCTGGGATACTCTAGTACAATAAAAACCTTTAGAGTGTATAATAAAAAAACTATGACTGTAGAAGAATCTATTCATGTAAATTTTGATAAGTTTCACCCTTTTGAGCTAAGAAAGGCATCTTGTGAAGAAATTATAGTTAAATTTAATAATCTTACAATAATAGACAACCAACAGCTCAAGAAATCAAGAATTAAAGTGACTCCTTCAAGACGGATGAACAATCCTTTATGAATGAAGAGTCTGACCAAGAAGTGGAGAAAGAAGTCACTCGTGAGCTACCAAAGGTATGGAATTTCAAAAGGATCATCCACCTGAACAAATAATTAGTGAGGTCTCCAAAGGGGTAACAACTCAAAACTCATTTAAAAATATCTGTAATCATCAAGCTTTCTTATCTCAAATAGAACCAAATGGAGTTGATGAAGCATTAAAAGATAAATATTGGGTTTTATCTTTCAAAAGAAAGATATTTTCTATACTTTTCATTTTGTATAAATCATATCATTTAATGTTCTTTTACTTCAATATTCAATTTATTACTCATAATAATTTATTTTGAACCTTAGGATCCTACTGCTCAAAGCAATGAATACATGCCTTCAACACATTCATTGAGTCCTTCTAATAAGAATAATTAGTCAGGACCACATCCAATTATGTGTAAATTTGGGTTCTGTTAAAAGTTACACTTTGTAATTTACATTGTACTTGACATTTCTCTAGCATATATAATGTAGCGAATTTTAATGACATATTGGTTGTTTACATGGTTAGATTATATGGGTTGTGATTGCTGGAAATTTATTCATATTTAGCATATGTTGGTTATCTTTTTTTTTTTTTTTTTAATTAGGCACAAAAAAATTAATGCAAAATATTTGAAACAAAAAAACTTCCAGCAGTGGTTTAAAGTGTCGCCAAAACATTTATTTTTGTGACAACAAGCAAAACATTGCCAAGGCAAAAAAATTATCTATGACAGTTTAATTCAAAAGTCGTAAACACAAGACCTCGTGACAATTTTTTTGACCATTACAAAAAACATATTTTTGCAATGATTTTAAAAGGGTTTTATAGATCATGGCAAAAAAAAAAAAGTGTTTTCCAACAATTTCCACTATGGCTAACAAAAATTGTCAATTTTTTTTTTTTCTGTGACAATAGTTTTTGCAACATTTTCTTTTACCATCTTAGAATATCTTTATAACGGTCAAAATCTTCCATATCCAATCAAAACAAATAGTCACCAAGACCTTATTTTTTTGTTGTTTTTTTGTTTTTTGTTTTTGTTTTCTAGTTGTGTGCTTTGAAAGTTGGTCTGCACATTGTCAAACTTATATATTGAAGCAAAATTTATCTCATTCCCAATGTCAGTCGCCATCGATTTTTGGATTCGTGACAATTTGGCCTTCTTACAACAAGTTACAAGAGGAAGTGACACAACTAAAAATACAAATGGAGGACATAGGTACACAGCACACACAATTGGTTACATAACACATAGAAATGGTAAAAAAATAATTAAAAAAACATTAAATGAAAGTAGCTATAACTTTCCTCCTTTGAAATGTAAAAGGCCAATTGCCTCATGAGCTTACCATCATCATAGAAGCTTGAGGAGTAATTTTCTACACTTCTCTACTCTATTGTGGTTAAATTATACAAATAAATGTTCTTATGCTTTGGTTTTCAATTTATTACTAATAACATTGTTGTTTTAAATTTTAGACACCAAGTGATCAGGATAATAGAAACCCACCTACTTAAGATGCAGCTCGGTTCATACATTCTAGTCACATGAATAATTGGCTGGAAAGGCTTTATATATATAATATGTACTTGAACAATTTTTTATTTCAAATTATATTTATTTGCAATTTTAATTTTAATGGTTTATAGAAATTTGTTATTCCTTGACAATATTAATTTTTTTCCATTAGACATTAATTGCTTGTTATATTGTGATGAATTAGGTTCATTGCAAAAAATGAACAAAAGAATATAATTGAACATGCAAGAAGTAAAAAAAAGTGGCACCATTTTTATGGTGTAGCAACTGCTTCAACCGTTGCCAAAAACTGCATTAGTTACAATATATCAAAGGTTAGCAACGCCCAAGAGTGTTCTAATAGTGGTTATAACCAACTATAGTGTTTTTTTTTGGCCAATATAGGCAACTATATTTAAATCATGTTTTAACAGCCGTTTTATAAAATATTGAGAGTACTTGGCTTACTACAATTAACAGCGATTATTATTAAATCAAGTTGCTAAAGCATTTCTTAAGGATTGTTTAACCAACAATAGAAAAAATGCATCATCTTTAAATCTTTAAATGTACTCAAAATTATAAATACATCAAAAATTTTATTTAAAAATTAAAATATTAATTGTCATTAAAGGCCTTAGAGAGTGTTGGTGAAAAACATTCCTTAAGTCATTGAAAAGCGTAAGCTAAATGTCTTATATTGTAGTGATATTATTTGAATAAAAAAGTTTTGCAATAAGTGGGCTTTCAAAATGCAAATCAAACTAATTAACCCAACGTAGATGTAACTATTGCTAAGCTGCTATTTCTCGACGAAGATCCCCTGGTGCATAGCAAATATACTGTGCAACAAGAGATGACTTTAAAAAATTTATGTGAGAAAAGAAAAAAAGCTAAACAGCATATATACTATCCAACAGTTGATTCTCGAGGCAATATAACAAAAAAGCCAATATCCTTTGTAACATTTAATAATCCTTTCTAATTGCATATTTAAGTCATTGTACAAATTAAGTGTCACCCCACATATTTCAAATAATAGGAAAAAGAAATATGGTTTCAACTAAATTTTTTAGGGATAATTCTTAAGACATGATGTAAATATATAAAAGATGTCTTCAGTGGTGGGTTTGGGTAACATATTAATAGATATTAGGGCTTAGAACATTTAAGAGGTCTAGGGATATATAGGCAAGAGGACTTCGAAATTATATTGGTTGGACTTGGTATACTTATGTAGCATTTAATTTAGTATATTAGTTTCAATAAAATTGTTTAAAAAAAATAATCATTAAAGATATAATTTTATTGTAATTAATACACCAAACTAGTTGTCACCTAAATACATTAAGATTTACTAATACTTTTTCTCATGACTTAACCATTATAGTAGCCCAAGTCTTGGTTTAGGACTATGGTTCGCCGTAATATCTTTGTTTTTTTGTAGTGAATTATGGTACAAGATTGCATTAATTAATTTGAAGAACAAATAAATACAAACCTCCCTATATTTTCAAACCATATCTTCAATCCTATTTTGAATTTTTTTGACTAAAATATTATTCCCAAAAAAAATGTAAGAGGTATTTTAATTAAATAATATATGTATTCCAAGGTTAATAAGGGTATCTTAGTCAAAAAATAAAGGTGAAAGAATTTTATACAGATTTGAACAGTGTTGGAAGTACATAGTTGAGGAAAAAAGTGAAATAAAAATAAAAAATGTATAAGATATATATTTTTCCTTTCATATCTACTTTAATGATTTATTTGGATCTTACATATGTAGAGTTTTTTTTTTTTTCAATTTAATTTGTAAAATTTATTTTTTAAAAAATTTTTGTTCTTTACGGATAAATATTTGTTAATTTGGTATATTGTCTTTTTAATTTGATCTATTACATATGGATATTTTTTAATTTAATTCTTCACAAATAAAATTGTGATAAAAAATATTCTAATAAAGTATATTAATTTAAAAGATATGAAGGACAATATTAATAATAATTTTATTTATAAAAAATGATATCAAGAAAAATTCATATGTAAGATATTAAATTGATAAAAAATTATGAGAAATTAAATTTAAAAACATTTTACATAAAATTTTTTTAGGACTAAAATGAGAAAGTTTTATATATAGAGGGACCAAAATAAAAATTTTACTTTTTTTTGTTTACAGTTTTTGCCTACTAGATTGAGCAGCCGAAGTTGATCATTATTTTGTAATGAATGACGTGGCAAAACACGATTGGCTATCTTCGCGTGGACAACAGTCCTAATGCCAATGGAAGAGAAACTCCCATGTGTATAGAAACGAAGTTTGGAAGAAACGCATGCGCTTACAACTTCATCGATACTCCAGCCGAGATAGATACACTGTTCCAACCACTTCTCTGTTTCAGATCTCTCACTTTGATAAGCTTCGTATTCCAGAATCCCATTCAAGGTTCGCTTCAATTTTCTCTTTTTGAATTTTGAAATCCTTTTTTCTGCATCTGCGATTCGGAATCACAGATCTGGCTGGTTCTCGTTGATTTACTCTTCTTTTATAATGTTAGGGTTCTGGAATTGAAGATTTATATTATCGATCCCTTCTGTTTGATTGAGTTTTTCCTAGTTATATATCTGAATTTTGATTTTTTTTTTCTAGATTTGATTGATTCTGTATTTTGCCGGGATTTTGTTTGGTAAAGTTTTACGGCCTGACAATGTTACATCGTCGTATTGACGTTTTCTTTTATTGGATTCTTTTCCATAGAAGTTCGTTAGATCTCAGTAGAAGTTCCAGTGTTTTCGAATTTTTTAAAATTTCAATCTTGTGGATCCAATTTTTATTTCCTAATTCGGTATTTGTTGCTCATCTTTCTTGTGGATATGAAATCTTTCTTTGTATTTGTAATGGTTCAACTGAAGTGGGTACGAGGAAATAGAGTTTCAATAACGGCTAATTCTGTAACATGTGGAGAGCTTTGATATTCTAACTCTGACTTTTTTTTAAGAAGTTACTAAGATGATAATCCCATGGTATCTGACGGTGAAAAACGTTCAATAGGTAGAGTACTTCATAGAATTATCTGACAAAAAATTGTTCTTTTGTGTATTGGGAATTCTAGTCCAAGATAGCATACACAATCTCCCGTTATCTTGTTATTATCGTTGATGATTTTCTCCTATCATACTGGTGTTTGTTTTTTTATTCGTATCATTTAAGATAAAGCAAGGTCCTGTTTAATTAGTAACCGTGCCGAACAAGAGTTTCTTCAGATCATCAATTCCATAAACTTATAAAGGGAAGGAAAGATATTGATTTAGTATAAAATCAATAGCGCTTAAAATCTACGTCTCTGTTGCTTTGTTGGAGGGTCAAGTTATTCTTTTCACTTAGATTGCGAAAGTTTCTCAAGTCGTATCATGAGGAAGTAGATTAGCTGTGTGCGTGATTTATACTTGTATGTTTTGAAGGTTCTGTATGTGGTTTGACATGCTAAATCTCTGGATGTTTGTTTCAGAAAATGGCCTTAGGTGGAGCAGCGCCCCCTAGAGGAAGTGCAGCCGCAACTGCTAGCATGCGCAGGAGGAGAAATACAGTTGGGGGATCTTCAGGAGGGGCAGCCGGAACTATGCTTCAATTTTACACAGATGATGCACCAGGACTTAAGATCTCCCCAAATGTGGTTCTTGTAATGAGCATTGGCTTTATAGCATTTGTTGCCATCCTTCATGTGATGGGTAAGCTGTATTTTGTGCGCAGAGAAGCTTAGAGGGTTCACAGCAGAATATTGAGTTTAAGTTTTTGTAATTCCTTTTTTAATTTCTAATTTTTGTTACAAAGACTGTCATTTTACATGATAAAATTCGGTTTTTTAGGTTTTGGATCCACCCTTCCTATTCGTAATTCTTTTCTATGGTATTTTCGGTTGAGCTACGGTTTTTTTAATTATTATTATTATTATTTTAGGCTTTGGTTGATAGGGTAATTAGTTGCTGTGGGAAATCATATTTCAGTGAAATGATCTGTTTCTAAACTGAGGCTTGCATTTAGCTTTAATTGCGTTATTTTGCTTATGCTCGTCATTTAGAGTGTTATAATCTTAGTGGCAAATCAAGCTTGTTCTTCAGTCTGATTTTCTGGTTTTAATGCGATTTTCTGGTTTGATCAAATGGCAATAATGCTAGCGCTTATTATTAAGCCTTTCCATCTCTGATGGTTCCTTCTTAGTGCTTGATCTAAAAGCTATGCAGAATTAGAACAGAAGCTCCTCAATAGTGAAATTTTGGACGATAGGGGGGTGATCAAAGTTGTTCTGAATTTCCTACTTCAGTTTTCAGTGCCATGACAAAATAAAGGAAAAGACTGATTAAGTGTTGTGCCGGGGCTGGTTTTGTTCATGGGCCGGGCCTGGATTCCATTATAACTGAGGCGCCGCCTGGATTTTTACCAGGTCTATAATATAATTCTAGTCCTAGTTTTCCTGCTTGAACCGGGGCCGGTCACAGCAGGCCAATTGGTTTTAAATAATTTTTGAAAGTATACCAAAGCTGTGAGCAATGCATAATTAAGTTTCTTAATCCAGATTACCTGA
Organism: Delonix regia; assembly: GCA_037074485.1. Taxonomy (NCBI): domain Eukaryota; kingdom Viridiplantae; phylum Streptophyta; class Magnoliopsida; order Fabales; family Fabaceae; genus Delonix; species Delonix regia. The sequence continues at coordinate 15,806,886 of CM073459.1, forward strand.
ATCAAGAAATAAAATTGAATGAGGACATAAGTTTTTTAATCCATAATTCTAAATCCATATTTTTCCAAATTAAAATGAACAGCACGGCATCCCAATTCCTAATCATATTCATACCTGGTGCAACGAGCAACTCAAAGAATCATTTAATCCATTCAATCCGAAATTGCCTAAAGCAATAAAATATGTTGAATCATAAAAGTTTGTAATAGGAAAACTCAAATAAAATTACCATTAAACCAAATTTCCTTTTTGTATGCAACAAACAACTTCTTGAAGAAGCCTGGCAGAAATTGGTAACAGGGAAGCTCAAATAAAATCAAAATCCCAATATAAAGCTGCAGTACTATTAATACAACTGTTGAAACATAAAGTCAAATACAAAACATTAACCAAGAAGAGGTAATTAATCTATCAAACTTAAAAAGAGTCATAAAATACATTAACAATCTCGAGGATACATCGCAAAGTCAAATACAAAAAATTAACCAAAGGGTAATTAATCAATCAAACCTAAACGAGTCATAAAATACATTAATAATCTCGAGGTACCAAGCATTAACCAAGGGGTAAACATTAATCTATTCATTATGTCTTCAGTCACACTTGAGCTCGAGCTTACTAAAACATGAAACAACAAAGCATGGAAGATTGATATATTGACAAGGCATAAAATTATTAATTAAGGAGCTTAGCTCACTCAATGCAATACCATCTGACTCCTCATATTGATTAAATCCACAATTATTAAAGTTGAATTGTGTAGGGGATAGCCAATTTTGAGTGCATACGAGTGCTTCAATTATCTTTGCCGATAACAAATTCTTATGTGTCAAGCATGCGGCCATCAGTGTTAAAAACAGATAGAAAGGCCATAATGGACATTAACACAGGTAACAAATCAAGTGCATTAAAAAAAAAACACTTTACATGTTGTAGAATTATCTTTCCTTTAAGCCAAGATATCAAACGAAGCATCAAGTGGAAGTTCGTCTTCTTTTAAGGAACTTATCGAACTTTGGTTATAGATTTAAACTACCTTTTGTTCTCATCATATGTCACTTGGCCACTAGTCTTGTGGACATAAATGATGGCATTCGTACTTCCCCTATATTGAAACTTCTCAAATCACCACTTTCTTAAGGTATTTGAGGTGTTTTAGTAACAATTCCTTCATAATATTGTTGATATATAAATAATTTAAAGTATCTTTGACCCTTGTTTTCATGGCTTGATTGACATCAAAATCAATATATTTATAACAACTGACATTCACATAGTGAAGATTACACCTAGGATCTAGCACTAACCTAATGATCAAGGGTTCAAGTCATTAGGCTTCCCCCAATATTTGTCATGCTTACTTTTCACTTGTTAAGCCATTTCAATTGCAAGAAGTGTTTGATGGCTAGCAATTGTTTGCAACTTAGTTTGAACACGGGCAATGTCATTATATCCCCCTTGTGGTTTTCAATGATGTAGAAGTTCAAGATCTAATTTTGCAATCTTCATTGGCCATTAATAACGAGAGCTATGAGACATATATAGTTGAAATTTTGGTAAGATGTTCAAATTTCTATAGTGAGGTTTACATGTGCACAAGATTTTTTCAAAACTATTTAAGCTTATTTGATTTTTTAAGAAAGATCTTACAACAATCCCTAGCGATTGTTGATCTTGATGAAACTTAAAGTTTATGTTCCAGACAATTGCACAACTTTCTAAACTAACTCTCTTCCATTACTTGGAAAGGCAACTCATCACTTATCATAAATTCAACTAGCGCACTTCAACAACAATCTAAATTGTAAGTGTAAGGGACCAAGGATTATGATTGAGATCCCCTTAACGGCTTAAGGCATGTTAATATAGATTGGTTTTTCTCTTGAGCCATGTATAAGTACTTCTGACATCTTTACAAGTGTTTCTTCAAAGAGTTTGTGTTGTGTTTCTTAGGATCACAAGCTTTTGAAGCATTATAACACTAAATAACTTAGAATATATCAAGAAATAATTACTTATGTACTAATGCATGGTTGGGATTACAACACTAAATTTGACCCAAAAGTGAGCAAAAGTTCCATGAAGTTCAAACCTAAAAAGAAGCTTGAAGGAAGCCATGGCTAACCAAGAAAGGTAAGATTAGCACAAGGAAGGAGAGAAGAATTCTGGTTAAGCCAAGATGAGAAGCATAATAACACAAAAGACAGTGCCATATTTCTTTTTATGCCCTCTCTTATAAGGGAAGCTCTTCAAGGTTTCTTTACATGCTTGATTGATTTAAAGAGAGACCAAAATGCTACTTTGTGCCCTTTAACTTTACTTTACTAGAGAAGAGAAATTTCATATTATATATGGTCCCTTGCTTAAGTCCTTTTCTCCTTCTACTTGTTAAGTTTCTAAGTTCCATCACCTCTAGAGCTAGTTTGGAGGTGTAGAGCTTTAGTTTGGAGCTTTGAAAGATAGAAGAGATGAAGGAGAAATTTGGAATGAGACCAAGAAAGAGAAATGGTAAAAAATAAAAAAAATGAAGCTTCAAGTGTAACATTGAAAATCATACAAACAAAAAAAAGTAACTTATTCTCTTATGATTGAAGATTTTCTCTGTAAATCGGAAAACCATTCAAGTATGTACTGCTTTGTTTTTTAGATAGGTTCCCCTATTACTTTTGCTTTTATTAGTAATAACAACAATTATAATAAAGGTCATTATTTAAGTCGTACTTCCTTTGAGTTGTCATTGTTTACAATCATTTATGTCTTCATGCAAATTTGAGAACACATGTAACATATCTCTAATTACATTAGAAGTTTAGTTATATTGTTAACCAAAGTGAACCTACCATTACAACCTTCTTCAGTCCAAGGCTTATTGATCCTTTATTTTTTGACATTGTTAGCTTTCATCAATTTTGTTTGTTTTGCACGAAAATCTCCTAGTGATTGATAGAAAGATATTAGTAAGATTGATAAAGAACTTTATGTGGGCATAGGTGGCAACATTTCTAACATTAGAGTCATTGGAGGGCAAAATGAAAAATTTACCATGCTAGTGGGACCATCACAAGATTGAGGGCAAAGACGTTGAAGGTTAGATTTGGAAATTTGGCTAAGTCCTTTGTTGAAGTGATACATGAAGAATTATCAAAGCAAGATAAGGTTAAGCCAAATGGACAAGGAATTAAATATGGATGACCCATGACTATTTGTTATGCATCTTAGACTTAAATTGGCCTTTTCTTGGGCTACAATTTAGATGGGCTTCAACGAGTTTAATTAGGAAAGCAATTTGGTTTTACATTATTAGCTTTTTTTATTTTATCAGATTTGGACTTAGGTTTACTTAAAGCTTTCTAGGGTTTCTTTTCATATGAGAGTCTATAAATATCTCATGAGACATCACTTTGCGACAAACAATTTCTCTTTTCTTCTTTTAAGAAGATTGTGTTATCTTTGTTGCTTTTGTGAGTATTGTTTCAATTCTCCTAATTGCATTAAGAATTTCATATCTTATTAAGGTAGTTTTTTACTTTGTGGTGATTTCAATTATTATTTCTCCATTGTACATGCATTCCCCTGCACGGTTGAATTCTCTTCAAGTTACCTATCGTTGAGTTCAAGTTTGAGTAATAGTTAAATTCCACATTAAATGAACAAAGTTGCATGGGGCTGAAAATAAGTAGTAATTACGTCGTCAGATACAACAAGCCTTATTCATAATTCAAACTTTACAATGGAAATGTATGTAGGCTTTGCCTAATTAAGTACTACAAATACATTGATAAAAGAACATTTGACCTGCTGCATAAGATGTGTACTCCAGTGACCTGCTAGGTCTTAACAACGATTATTAAGTGATCTTAACGATAGTTATAGTCGCGATATGTCGAATCATCCGTAAGGACTAGTTTAACTACGGTTATCTATAACCATCAGGAAAACCATTGTTATGACACGACAAGACAGGTACCAATAGGCATTGTTATTTGTGTCATAACAACACTTATATTTAAACTGTCATAAAGACAAGTTTAATGACGGTTATATAAACATGGTTAAATTAGGTTTAACAACAGTTATCCCTAATCGTCATTAAACTTGTCTTGACAACGGTTATGTTTAACCGTCATTATAACATGTCTTAACGATAATTAAGTATATGATAGAACTTTTTTAAAAGCAGCGATTTTAACTCCTACTAGTAGTTTTTGTCACTGTTATATATAAATATTCATTTATGTCCATTTTTTTTTCAACCTAATTTATCAAACAAGCTAATATCTTCCATTCTAAATAACAATTGCTAATCTATATATACCCATCAAAAGATATCTTGATCATTGAAAATATAATACATATACAAAAAAACAACAAGTTACACATAAAAATATATAATCAAAGTTCATCCTAGCTAATCATTCATATAACTGGAATGCTGGGAAGGGCTTGCTTGTTGAGCTGGGTTTCCACTATCTTGATCACTCAGAATCTAAAATTGAAATCACAAAACATGTTAGTAATTTGTTAAAGATCATAATATATACACATTCTTTTATTTATATATAATAGAAAACAAAGTGATGATTACCATAAGTTCAAGTAGCACTTGACTAGGAATGGTTCGTAGCATAAAAGCCATTGTGGCTTCCATTCAACGTTAATTGTTAAGCAACTCTACATGTTCAGTAGCCATTTGCTCATGTCGTGCAGTCCTTTGTGCATGTTTTATAGCCATTTGTGATTCTTGTGCTTTTCTTTATGCAATTTTCTCCCTCAGCTATGCCACTTCATTTTGCAATTCATTGTAAAAAGGCATGGATGATGAACTATCATGTGCACGGGATCCAAATACTTGGGTTGGACAGGCACCTAAACCATTCCTCTGACACTACCACAGTGTTCTTGAGTTCCCAAAGCTCTCATTAATTAATCATAAGCAAATATTGGTTGAGATGAAGGATCCTCTGTCTCAATTATAACAATCTTCTCCTGAAATGCAATTGATAATATTTATTTCCATCAGCAATCTAATAAAATGCAAACAACTTGTATTACAAACACTGACATTTATTACTCTAACTTTGTCATTAACAAATGATCCATCAATATGCTTATAAATCGTAATCCACACATCACCGCTTGTGACTGGGCCACCACGCTCAACTTAGTGCAAAATTAAAGACATATGTAACATAAAACATATTACAATTTTGTTCCAGTTGTCACAACGAACTTACCATCTCTGCCTTCTTTCATGCAAGGCTTTTTGAGCCACCAGTAAGTGGAATGGTCAATTTGGTCCAGTTTTGCTTATTTTTTGTGGCTATATCCTATTTATGAATATATATATATATATATATATATATATCAATAAGAAGTGTCAGATAATCATATATACTGAAATACAAATTAGATCACATGTGCCTTCTCCGAGAGACAATAATCTATTAACGTAGCTCATTGATCTCTTTAAATGCCTTTGGGGACATCTTGTATTAGTTGCTCTCAAGTTTTAGTGCCATCATTTTTATATAAGTTGCATTGAACATTCTTCCATTTTGCCCCTATCGAACTTAAAATATAATTTCTATGTCTATCCTCCACTGCAAACTTAGCCTAGAAGAATAAATGTAGCCGTTAACGAATAGTGAGGTCAAAATTTGAGGAGAATTGCATGATTAATGAACTCATACCTATATAATTTCCTTAAACACATTATCTTTGTGTTCTCCAATTATAAGCCTACAATCTGGATAACTGATAGGGAATGCATCGAAGTTTCTTGCAACGGTTCCTAAAAAAACACCAAGCAACCCACCAGAGTCTCCAACCGGTTTGTTTATGTCATTGAAGCTCATTACAACCCTATGTCCCAAAGGTAGAGCCCAACACCATGCACTGTTAATTGTCTAGTAGCTATATGTCCTTCCTCATCTGTACAATTAACGTTAGTACATGTATTTAGAACATACAACTTAGATTCAAAGCTTTCATTACTCAACTTACCAATAATGTCAACCATCCAATTTCGCCTTCTTTGTCACTATGTAAGTTGAACAGGTTGATTTGCACGTTGCTCTTCCTCTACTAAAAATTCATCATCATTTTCTTGTTGGGCAGGCTGGATATCTGGAGATGGCAATGTAGGGGAGTCAAATGGAACATTGAGATTTGGGAATGTTGGATGTCCACCATCACTAGCTGGGGGAGTCCACTTAAGGCTCCTGGAGCTGGCTTCACCACATCTTCCCATTAAGACTGAGTTAGACTTCTTTAAGAATCTCTTCATCATCAAAAATCCTATTAAAACAATCGAAAAACATAAGTATAAGTGAGATAAACACATAAGATCACATATAAATAAGTGACATTATAAATAAGTATCATATATATACAAACCTATAAGATCACATATAAATACAAGTAACATATGCACACCTAGACAATTGTAAATTTGTTTCTCCATATGGGAATAATTGCTTTAACAATTGTGGTTGTAGTAGCTCACTTTCATAAATCAAGGCATCATCATCATCACCCATGTCATACAAGTCTCGTGGCTTTAGATGCACAGCAATACTCCAATTTCTATCTAACTCATTTTCAACATAATACACTTGATGAGCTTCCGAAGCTTGTATGTATGGTTCATCATCTTCACTCTCACTGATATGTATCAATCGTGAAAAATTAATGGAATTAAATCCCAATTGATCAGTTACAATGCCTCTAAGATTGGTCGTGTTAACCCATATACATTTGAACAATGTGATAGTAAATTGTCCATGGTAATTTAATTCAATTACGTCTAATAATTTTCCATAATATGTCCATCAGATCTACATGTATAACTCCTTGTTCTAAATGTCCCGAATGCACCATTATTTTGAGTTTTCAATCCTTCATCCTGTGCTAAAGTTCAAAATTTGTACCTATTGACATTGTATACAGTATATCGCCTGGCTTTATCAAGTGGACCCATAGCAAGATATCTCATTTCAATGGAATGAGTCCTATTTTTATCATTTCTAATCCGAGGAAAAAAGATTAACGACTTTGATAATTAAAAGTGCTCATCTTTTGAAAAGTAAACGACGATTATGTACTTACACGATGTGAGAACCAGTCAACAAACTCTCTATGAACTCTTTTATCTATCTCTGAAGATGACTATGTACGATTTCTTAATTGTCGCTCACATGATCTCTAAATTCCCTGCATGTCATACATCAATTTCAAATGGTTTAAAGGTATGCAACAAAGATTAGTGATCTATGACATATAATATACTTACTGAAAAAAAATGATCAACTTCTTTACAATTGGTCAACACATGCCGATATGCTTGCAATTTCTCCATAGGAGATAGAGTAAAGTACTCGAATCCACCAGTTGGCCTTCCAATAGGTGGAAACAAGGTGTCAACGTTGGATAACGCACCATTGGGTTCATCATTTACTTGTTCAAGATTATGGATGACCCGATTATAGGAAGTAGGGGATTTCTTCTCTTTTCCTTTCCATCAAATTGACTTCGAGCTAATCTAAATTTATGACCTAGGCTCAAAAAATGACAATGACCTATAAAACACCACTTTCAACTATGAGGAAGTCGAACTTGAGCAGAGTCAAAGTTACAAGTAGGGCATGCTAACCTAGTATGAACATTCCACCCAGACAAAGTTCCAAGACCAAGAAAATTACTAACTATCCATATTAATGCTGCTCGCATATTAAACATCTCACTTGCAACTGAATCAAATGTTTCAACACCATCAACCCACAAATCTTTCAACTCCACAATTAAGGGTAGCAAATACACATCTATATCATTCCCTAGTGCCTTTATACTTGGAATAATCATTGAGAGCATAAAAGAACTTTGTTTCATGCACATCCAGGGAGGCATGTTGTAATTTATAATAAACACTGGCCAAATGCTATAACTTGTGCTCAAATTTCCAAATAGATTGAACCCATCGATGGCCAAACCTAAACGTACATTATGAGGATCTAAGGCAAATTTTGGATTCATTATGACAAGCCTCTTACATACCTCAGAGTTCCTCAGATGTCGCTTCATGCTGTCATTGTTGTTGTCTACAAAATGCCATCCCATGTGCTCAGCAGTTTTAGATTACATGAATAGTCTTTGTAGTCATAGCTTTAGTGGGAAGTATCTTGACATTTTTGCAGGTCTCTTCTTCCTCTTTTCACCCATACTCTTTGGTTTCCATCTAGATGTATTGCAATTTTTGCACACATCTCTTTTTTCATCCTCCCTCCAGTATAACATTCAATCATTTGGGCATGCATGAACTTTTTAGTAGTTCAGTCCTAATTTATTAATGGTTTTTTAGCTTCATAGAACGATGGTGGAAGTTTAGCATACTCAAATGCATCTGCCATCAAGTCCAGTATCATTGACATAGCCTTATCACTTATTCCACATAAACACTTGATGTGATATAACTTTATTAGAAAAGACAATTTGGAGTACTTCTCACACCCTTCATATAAGCTTTGTTGGCCATCTGAAATTAATTCAAAAAATTCTTTTACATTGTCATTCATCATGGGGTTTGATGGTAGAATTGCATAATCATCCCTATTATTGTTTCCTTGATGAATTCCAAATGTATAACAAACCATATCTTCCATAAGGTTATCTCTAGACATATGTATTTCTCTCACTTGTGACCTTGTCTTAGGTTCTTCTATAACATAAGGCTCTTCTATAATTCTCTCCCAATGCCTAACTCAGAAATCATAACCAGGTGGGAAAGGTTTAACTATTAGGTGGTCACATACAACTTCCCTAACCTGCCATTTCTTAAACCTACACTTAGGATATGGGCAAATTATTCTTCCTTCCACACTTTCATTAGCAAATGTAAACTCTAAGAATCCATCCAATCCTTTTAAATATTCACAAAAATCTCAAGGCTTAACAATCCAAGACTTATCCATTTCCTAAATAATTTGACAACACATTTTGTCATATCAATTAGAAATAAAAATTAAAATCATGTTCATATTAATAATACTATCATTAATTCATTAAACATACACTATTGCAATTCAAATATAGTTTATGCAAATGACATTTATAATCTTCTTCACAAAGGTTCAATTTAGCATTATGCATTTACATCATATAAAATGATTTACATAACTAAGTGTTGAGCAAATTTAATTACATACGTCCATGAAATTTAATCACATATGTCCAGAAAATTTGCATCATAGTCCACCAAATGTTCAATTTAACATTATTCATTTACATATTCAATCACACTCAATCTTTAAATTGCAAATGTCTAGCAAATTTTTTGTCATGTGTCTATATTAAACCAAAATTTATTATCAACTCATGATGGTGAATCCTCTCCAACAATTATTATCATATATTTTTTTAAAAAAATAAAAACATATATATATTTCTTATTTTTCAACTTAAAAAATTTTAAAAAAAACTTACCGGCGATGGAATGGCAGGTGGCGTTGGTTGGCAGGCATCGCGACTACTGGAGGTTGCTAAGCGATGGTGGTTGGGCGGCGATGATGAACAACTAGGCTAGAGAGAGGCAACCTGCAAAGATGAAGAAGAGAGGTAGGCTATCGCGGCTGGGAGGGAAAAATGTGGATCTTAGGGCAAATATTATTATTTTTTATTAATTTAATATTAATAAAATATTATTATTTTATATTATTTTGTTACAGAAGAATCTCTCGTTACAAGAGAGAATCCAAATCCCAAATAGAGACTCCTTTGGGCCGTATGGTTTTGGCACATAATTTTAAGTTTAATTTATTTATTATTTTTGCAAAATATAGTGAAATTTATAAATAAAATAATTTTGATGAGCAAATTTAATTCAAAAAATTTAATCACTAATTAATGAAATGCTCATTAAAATTTTCTTGGAGAAATTTGTAATTTTTTTCTCAAAGTTAAAAAATTTAAATCTATAACATTAGCTAATCTTAATTCATGAGTCAAGAAGAAGAAAAAAAAAGAGTAAACAAAGGGATATAAAAGTGATGAAATTCGTGGCATTTATATTCCTCATGTTTATCAGAAGTCGAAAAAGGCTTTAAGCTTTTTCAAACAATAAACTGAAATGAGTACCTATTCGTGGATGTCCTGCTATATTATATATATATATATATATAAGGTTTTTGTTTTTCTCTTTGTTACAAATATGACATAAGGTTTTGGAAACAGGGCTTTTATATCTTAATATTATTATGATAAAAATTAATTTTTAAAATTTTGACTAATCAAATTATTACATGCAAATATTTAATGACTAGATCCTTTTGAGTGCTAATCGCTTTTTCATATTTTTTTAATTGATACCAAGGACTGCTTAAAGTCCAATTTTATATATATATATATATATGTATGTATGTAGAAATCTGGAAATTTAAGATAATTTGTCTTTAAGAATCTAGAGGAAGGTACATTGTCAATATGGTTGGGGATTCTAACTCTGCTGATGGTCTAATGAAATACACAAAAACCTTGAGATTCCATCGTGTTCGCATTGTGAGATCGATGACTTGGTATGAAATGACATGGAGTAGAGTAGCTAAGAAGTGACTTGGTATGAAATGTATGAAATGACATTCTTAGCTACTCTACTTCATACCAAGTCATTTCATGCACAATGCGAACCCGATCTCACAATGCGAACACGATGGCAAAGGTAGTGGCTGAACAATATATATATATATATATATATATATATATGTAAAAGAAAAAAGTTAATATGTGCTTTGTGTTAAGAGACGTCTAAGATTGGACGTCTAAAAAAGATAATGGAATACGTTGAAGTGTTTTCATTAACATTGACCTGATATATCTGTTTGTCTTTTATTTTATTTTTATTTTTTTTTATAGTGGATTTTAGTGGAAAAGTAGAAATGATCTGGATTCCGTCTAGGATGTGATTATTTTTATAGTAAAATGAGGATTATTGAATTTAGATTTAATGGTCTTTAATTTTTGTATAAGATATATTTTTTAAAAATAAAAATTAAATTTTTTATAGATAAATATATATTTATATTTTAAAATTTTTTTTATAAAAAATGATATGTAAGTAAAAAAAAAATTAAATTATTTTTAACCTCTCACATTTTATTTTATATATTCTAAAGTTTATTTTTTTAATTAGATATTATTATGTATAAAAAAATAATTTAAAATATTAAAAAATATATTTTTTTATAAAAATAATTATTTTTTAATTTTAAAAAATATATTTTATACAAAAAATTGAGGACTACTAAATCTAAATTCAACCACCCAATCAATACAAATGACAGTGTGATTGGAGGGGATCTGCGTCCGGAAAAGTGCGGTAAAAAAGTCAGAATTTCACCATGCCTTCCAGTTCATTTGTGCTTCCTCTCCTGTGTTTCTCCTTTTCTTCCGGTCATCTTCAAGGAAACAACCGAATAGGAGCGTCAGGGTGATCGTCTAACATGCCTCCAACTCCATCTTCTCTCAACTCTGCACAAAGGTCTTAATTTACTGCAACTCTAGTTTCCTTCTCTTCTTACTTTGTATTTGTTTTCATCAACTCTACTTTCTCTTTTCCTTACTGATTTTTAACAAAGCACATTTGATTTGGGGTTTCCTTACTCTGTTTGCCATTATTATTGTTATTACTGTTTCTGGAATGCTGATTCAATTCTATTTTCCCGCAATTACAGTTCAAACAGGGGACAAGTGGAATCTTCTTCACCATTGAATGCTGTCATAAAATTTCTGATTCCTATATTAGGTGGTTTTGTTCCAGTTCTATATCAATCCGGAGAATTATCTGGTGACATTATTTCAGCCGTTTTTGTGACTCTATCCCTGTATGCTCTGGCCTTGATGGCAGAAGTAAAACTTCAAAGTCAACTAACTTGCCTTGCTATCATAAGAAGAATGACTCCATTAATTGGAATTCTTGTTGTTGCGCTGCTTCTTATAATCTTATTCCCCTTGTTGGGCTTTGTTGCATTGATCGTATGGGCTCTGTTGGTGGTGGAAGCATTGTTCCAAGAAATCATTCCATGGCTTCGTCACATGACTCGTGACATGGACCAAAGTGGCTCTCCTGAGATAGAGGAATATGAATTGCCTGTCTGATTTCGAATTGGCAACTCAGTAAATCAGCAATATATGTAGTAATTGCTGATCATTTCCATTTAGGACACATATGTAAGATATATTGTACTTACAAGTTTTTTATGAGTCTTTAGGCTTACGATACCTCTTCGTTAAGGCTCTTGCTCTGTTTTTCTCATATATAGTAAAATGATTTTTCCATTAATCCAATTCCTATCTTTGTATAAGTCATTAATCTCTCGATTGTTCATCTCATATGTAAAGAAGCATAATTGAATTACTTATCTCTTTTTCCTTATTAAACTCTAAATCCTTCAAGCTAATCTAATACGCAGAAGTGTTTTCATAGGCTAAATGTGACGTCCTCTTGATTACAAATTTTTAAACTGGATGAAATCAAAAAATTAAATAAAAATTGAATACCAAAGTTAATTACAACAATCAAATAATTAAAGGAAATATACAATTTTAAATAATAAAATGTCCTTTAAAATTTCATATAAGGCATATTAAGAAGTTATTCAACTCTTGATTCAAATCCTACTCAGGTTAGTTTTATTTAATTTTTAATTTATTCTTTATAGGTAAACTCGTCCAAAGTCGATCAGTTTGGATTCAAGCAAAAGCATGTTGATACACTTCCTCCTTTTTCCGTCCTTTTGTTTGTCAGCCCTTCAGGCCCCTCTAATCAACGGTCTAACATTTTGTTTTTTTGGCCGATAAGTCAAAAAGTAAATTTAACATGACATTCCACGAAACTGTCCATTACGCATTGCTTAATACATGTCCATACGTATTACTTTATCAAAATTTAACAACAAAAAATAATAAATTTTCGATAACTCTATTTGTCAGAATATTAGATTTCAATGCAGTTTTTTATATCTTTGTTGTCAAATTTTTTAATTAATACATAATAAATACACAATCAATCAATAATAATATAAAATGTATAAATTAATTTAAAAATTATATAATTAACAGCATATACTATATCATATTGTGATATTTTTATAAAATCATATACTTATTATGTTTTGATTAAAAAATAACATAACAAATATATGAAGAATTGTATATAAGTTTTTTATTTATCATATATCTTAAATCGCATACAAATTGTGGTTTGACGTTGAAATAGGATATGAAATATTTACTATATTTCTATCATATTGATAATGTCAATACTATTAAAATGTATATTTTAACAAATGAATGATTTTCATCTCTTGTTAAGATTTTAACAGAGTTATGATTTAAAACTAAATTATGTATATTTTACCAAATAAATAAAAAAAAATGTTATCTTTGGTATACGCACAATTTTAAATACACCAATATATAAGTTATAATGTAAGGAGATAATTGTAATATTATTATTTTTGAATTGATATTATTTATAATTATATTCTTATATTATAGTTGGGTGTACTAATATATTCAAAATTGTAAGTATTATAAAGATTTTGCCATAAAAAATTAATCTAGTTATATTCATCATAGCAACAACAAGATATAGAAATTATGGTTTTGGCACGTAATTTCTAATAAGTTTAATTTACTTATTATTTTTGTAAAATTTAGTGAAATTTATTAGTAAAATATTTTTGAGGAACAAATTTGATTCAAATTGATCACAATTGGATAAATTTGCATTTTTTGTTTCAAAATTAAAAATTTTTAATTTATAGCATGAGATAATGTTAATTCAGGAGTTAGAATAACAAGAAGAAAGACAAACAGAAAGATATAAAGGTGGCGAAATTCGTGGCACTTCTATTCCTCATATTTACCAAGAGGCAGAGCAGTCATTATGCCTTTTTAAAAATTGAATAACTGAAAAGACTCCCCATAATCTTCTGAAATTTCTTTTGCTTTATGGAGAAGTCCTCATCTTCTACTGTCTATCGGACTTGGTCTATGCCTCTACTTCTTGGTGAAAGACTGTGTTTGTGTTGTCTTCCTTTCCACTTTTGAATCGTGAATCTGCACTGTTGTGAGGCGGTGGCCGTATGGTAGCTTCCAAGTGAACTGTGAGGTAAAATTTTTTCTGATGTGTTTTAAAGCTTTCTGCTATGGGTCACCGGGGCAAAAGAGAGACGAGTCGATGAACAAAGAGGATAAATTTTGATTAACTCCATAACAATTTAATGAAATTCATTATTAAAATAATATTGAGGAACAAATTTAATTCAAACAATTTACTGACTATTTAATGAAATGTTCATCAAAATTTAATTGGGAAAAGTTGCAATTTTTGTTCCAATAATCTATTTTGAAGTTCATTGCTGTTATGGTTAGAGTTAAGTGTTGGTAATTCTGAATTAATTTGATTTTTAAAATTAATTTTGATCAAATATAATTTTTAATAACTATGGTTTATGTTTTAAAAGTTTCATTTGCAAATTAAATTTTGTCATTAGTACAGAAGTCATCCAATATAAAAGTAAATTTTCTTTTATACTTATATGCAAACAAAAGTTTTGAAGATAAAGATTTTAGAAAAAAAATTAGATACCAAACGGAATAAAACTAATTTGTAAATGCTTGTGTAAGAGTACAGTGTAAAAGTATAAGGATCATAAAGAATATTATATTTTAATTTTAAGTTTAAGTTGACTAACTGAAAAAGCAAAAACAACGTATTTATGTCGATTGAAAATATTTAAACCAAAAAAGAAGTGATATTAGGTTATCAAACATTAAACAGATCAGACTCTAAATGAGCTTTTAAACAAAAAATTTTTAACTCTATTAAGTTGTACTGCTAATTTTGGCTTCAAAAAGAAAAAAAAACAAAAAAAGGATATTTTAAAATTGAAAATGGGAGTTGTATGCTTTCAGAAAAATATTTTATAGATAAAAAATTAACATTCTTCTTACACGCGTCACTACTATATAAGGTTTTCTTCTACCCACTCATCCTGCCCCCTGCCAACCCAATTTTTCGCCTAAAATTGCTTCTTGTTCTTTTATATATATATATATATATATACAAAAATTTTAATTTTGATTGTATAAAAGTGATTAAATTTGAAACCGTTAATATAGTGTAACTAATTAATGTTATTTAAATTTTAAATTTATTTTTGTTTTCTCTTTGTCACAAATAAGACATAAGGTTTTGGAAACAGGGCTTTTTTTATCTTAATTTTATTATGATAAAAAACTAATTTTTAAAATTCTGATTAATCAAATTATTTTACGCAAATATTTAATGACTAGGCCTTTTTAGAGTAAATCGCTTTTTGATATATTTTTTAATTGATAACAGGGACCACTTGTGAAATATATAAAGTTCAATTGTACATATATATATATATATATATATATATATATATATACATGTCAAAGCAAGTCACTCAAATTCTTTATAAAAAAGAGAAAATGATATTTCAAGTTTACATATTTTAAATTTGATTCATTTAGTTTAAAATTTAAGAATAAATCCTTAGAATTTAATTAATTTTTAATTTTAGACCCTCTCATTATATTTTTTCTAAATTTATTCATATATATGAGTTAATTTTATTTTATTATCGATTTTTATCTCTATTATTATCATAAATAAAACATATTCCAATAGCATATAATTAGTTACATCAACAAAATCTTACATAATTTTAACAATGACTAAATTAAAAGTTTAAGGACCTAATTACGAATATTAAAACTACATTGACCAAATTAAAAATTGAATGAAAACTACAAGGCTTGAAGATAAACTTTTTTCTAAAATAATACAGGAAGTCACCCAAAATTTAAAAAAGAACACAAAAAGTACATATTAATGACTTAGACAAAGATGGGAATTGTATCAAGAGAAAAATGATTTTACCAGACATGAGGTATTATAAGCTTAAACTTATAAATACAATATATCTGACATTTATGTCTTCTAAATGGAAAAGATCCGCAACTACTACATTTATGGGTGATTTACTGAGTAGCCAATTCAATATCAGACAGGCAAGCCATTTTCCTGTGTCCCAGGAGAGCCACTTCCTTCCGGCCGTGGAATGATTTCTTGGAACAATCTGAGTGAAGCTTCCACCACCAACAGAGCCCATACGATCAATACAGCAAAGCCCAACGAGGGGAATAAGATTATGAGAAGCAGCACAACAACAAGAATTCCAATTAATGGAGTCATTCTTCTTATGATAGCAACACAAGTTAGTTGACTTTGAAGTTTACATTCTGCCATCAAACCCAGAGCATACAGGTATAGAGTCACAAAAACGGCTGACATAATGTGACCAGGCTCATTAATTGCAGGTAATTTTCCGGATTGATATTGAGCTTGAGCATAGCCACCCAATGTAGTAATCAGAAATTTTATGACAGCATTCAATTGTGAAGAAGATTCCACTTGTCCCCTGTTTGGACTGTAATTGCTGGAAAATAGAATTGAATCAGCGTTCCAGAAACAGTAATAACAATAATAATGGCAAAAAGAGTAAGGAAACCCCAAATCAGATGTGCTTTGTTAAAAATCAGTAAGGAAGTGAGAAAGTAGAGTTGATGAAAACAAATACAAAGTAAGAAGAGAAGGAAACTAGAGTTGCAGTAAATTAAGACCTTTGTGCAGAGTTGAGAGAAGATGGGGTTGGAGGCATGTTAGGCGATCACCCTGACGCTCCTATTCGGTTGGTTCCTTGAAGATGACCGGAAGAAAAGGAGAAACACAGGAGAGGAAGCACAAATGAACTGGAAGGCATGGTGAGCATATATATACTGATCAAGGTGTTGATGCGCAAGGAAGAAAGAAAAATTCTGACTGTTTGACCGCACTTTTCCGAACGCAGGTCCCCTCCAGTTGCACACTGTCTTTTTCCGAACTCAGGTCCCCTAGTTATACTGTCTTTTGTATTAATTGGGTCGTTGAATTTGGATTTATTGGCATCAATTTTTGTATAAAATATATTTTTAAAAATTAAAAAATAATTAATTTTATAAAAAAATATATCTTTTAATATTTTAAATTATTTTTTCATACATAATAATATCTAGTTAAAAAAATAGACTCTAGAATATATAAAATAAAATATGAAAAGTAAAAAATAATTCAATTTTTTTATTTTTTATTTATATATTATTTTTTATAAAAAAAATTTTAAAATATAAATTATATATTTATCTATAAAAAATTTATTTTTTATTTTTAAAAAATATATCTTATACAAAAATTAAAGACCATTAAATTTAGATTTAATAATCCTCATTCTATCGGAAGAATAGTTCCTCTAGTAATATTAGAGGGGATCTAAATGCT
Source organism: Delonix regia (assembly GCA_037074485.1). Classification (NCBI taxonomy): domain Eukaryota; kingdom Viridiplantae; phylum Streptophyta; class Magnoliopsida; order Fabales; family Fabaceae; genus Delonix; species Delonix regia. The sequence continues at coordinate 15,824,284 of CM073459.1, forward strand.
TTCCACTTTTCCACTAAAATCCACAATAAAAAAAAAAAAAAAAAAGCCAAACAAATATATCAGGTCAATGTCAATGAAAACACTTGCGACGTATTCAATTAGCTTTTTTAGACGTCCAATCGTAGACGTCTCTTAACACAAAGCACATATTAACTTTTTTCTTTTACATATATATATATATATATATATATATATATTGTTCAGCGACTGCCTCTTAACTTTCAGATATTATAGGATTTTTTTAAAAAAACCTTTCAAGTATTAGAATATGTTTTATTATTCAAAAAACTTGTTATAATTTTTTTAAACTTTGAAACACAAATTTTAATTTGGATTGTATAAAAGTGAGTAAATTTTAAACTGTTAATATAGTATAACTAATTAATGTTATTTAAATTTTAAATTTCTTTTTGTTTTCTCTTTGTCACAAATACGACATAAGGTTTTGAAAACAGGGCTTTTTTATCTTAATATTATTATGATAAAAAAGTAATTTTTAAAATTCTAACTAATCAAGTTATTACATGCAAATATTTAATGACAAGGCCTTTTCAAGAGCAAATCGCTTTTTAATATATCTTTGAATTGATAACAGGGACTACTTGTGAAACATATAAAGTCCAATTATATATATATATACACTTACATATTTTGTTTAGTGAGATCATAAAGGCGAGCCACATTGTACACTTGTAGGGTTTTAAAAACCATTTCTTTACTGTCGAGGAACTCCTTTTAGGGAAGAGAAGTGTGCAGAGAGTTGTGAGAAAAGTCCAGGTATAGCTTGGAGTAAATTAGAAAACTTCGTGTTTGAGGAGTTCACGTAAAACTTCAGGTTATTGTTGTAAGTGTTTTCGTTAGTGAAAAACATCTATTAGCTATCTATGAGACTGGACGTAGGCAATGCGTTATCGAACTAGTATAATTTCGGTGTTCGCTCTTTCGCTCCCTAGCCGCTTTATATTTTTTTCTTTTTTGTTGCATGCATCTCAGTTAACTGAGAAGATTTTACATTAACTATGTTTTGTACTTTACAGTTCATTTTAGAGAACTTCAATTAACTATTTTTATTTTGCTTGCAGTAAGCATGTTTCTATCATTTGTTACTACAGCTAATAAATATCTTCTGGAGTATTTCTGGAAAAGGTCAGTAAACTATTTTCATAACATAGTTAATTGTTTTCCGAATTAATCAACCAATTTCATGTTTTAGTTAACTATATACTGTTTGCATGAAATCTCAGTCCAAGATTGGACATATCAAAATTGCAAATTATGTAGAGTTAGTAAAATCAGGGAAAAAATAAAAAAAAATAAAAAACATATCAACCATCTGTGTCTGTAAATATGGTTGAATCCTATTAGACGATCCTAAGTAAGGATCCTGTGAAGGGCGGCAATATATGGGCTCCAGAAATCCACAGATGTTAAACCTTCTGATAAAAGCAAGGATCATCGTCGCTACATGGTTATCAGCTGCGCGGGATTTGATAGCTTCAGTTGGAACATGGTTGCATGAAATCTGGAAATTTAAGATAATTTGTCTTTAAGAATCTAGAGGAAGGTACATTGTCAATATGGTTGGGGAATCTAACTCTGCTGATGGTCTAATGAAATATACAAAAGCCTTGAGATTCCATCGTGTTCGCATTCTTATAGACCCAACTCTACATTTGTTGATGGCAGCCCTTGTTCACTTAGATAACAGAGTTTTAATGTGGATTGAGTGCAGGTATGAACAAGTATATAGCTCATGATTGTAGCTAAAACCTGGAACAAGTGAAATATTCTAAGTTAAGCAGAAAAACTTGAATAGAAGTCAAACAAAAATGCAAAGCTCAAGATGAATATTACATGCCAAAGTGGAGATGAACTAAATGTTATGAATGGCTTAACACCCTCGACGGGATTAATTGAATGTTTAAAATCAATTTAAACTCTCTGAAAAGAAGGACCTTGAGTTTCAGAAGCTTTTAATAAATATTAGAAGTTAAGTGAGATGAAAAACTTTAATGCAAGTCAAACAAAAATGCAAGGCTTGAGATGAATATCACTTAAAAATAGAGAGATGGGAAAAATCAAATCAAAGTGCAACAACTTAAACAGAAAGGAAGAGGAAAATTAAACACAATCAATTTATTTTAATTCAGCATCATATCAAGCTTTCATCCAATCTCAAAGCCATAAATTGTGGTTTCTTCACTATACCCATAAGTTTAGCAAGGCACTTGTAAATGGATTTGTCAGTAATCCATTTGAACAAAAACTATATATAAAAAGAAATAAAAAAAATTAATCATTAAGCCAAATATTTAAATCTAATATGAAAAATTCATTCATTTTGTCCATTGTTAATTAAATATTAAATATTTTAAGACAAAACAAATATGAAAAATTATTTGAAGTTATAAAATATTAAATCTTTTAAGCGGGCTGATTCACAAATTTATCAAGTTTGTTCTTTTAATCCATAAATTGAGTGGACCAATTAGTTCAACTCATCTATGTAAAATGAGTAAAAAATTTTAATTCAACCTACCAAAATAGTGAGTTAAACTTATTTTACCTACTCTATTTATAGCCCATTGTAATTCCAATTCAACTAGACTTACTCAAAAATGGTCAATCCCCATTACAGTAATATTTATCTCAAACCCAACACAAAAAATCCCTATCTTGAGATTTCAATCTCACAAAAAGGAAAAAAAACAGAACAAAGATTTATCAGTATTAGCAATGAACTCATATTTATAGAATTTCCCTCAAAATAGCCGTTAGAAACAAGGTTGAAGCCAAATGATACAAAACTAGCCATTTTGAAAGACAAAGAAAGTACACTGAAAAAATTCTAGAGAAACAAGTGGACCTAGTAGTATAGTTGGATCGATGACTTGGTATGAAATAACATGGAGTAGAGTAGCTAATTCAAAGTGTCATTATGTTTGGAAGTTGTTTTTAAGGTGAAACGAGATTAGCCAAGTGGTATTATTACAATTATCGCTTATTTGTTTAAAAATTTACTATAATAATATTCTATTTATAACGATAATATTATAAAAATAATATATAAAAATTTTTCTATTCTATTAATGACTCTCTTCCATTCCTTTATCAAAGTTTTAAATAAGGGAGTAAAATATTTTTTGCTACTTTACTCCTATCAATCTACTCCATTCTATTAATGATTATTTCACTTCATTCTCTTCAAAACTCTTAAACAGTCTAAGAATTTTGATCAAGAAAACGTTTTTCTTTGTATTTTTTTGAACTTGGGGTCACTTTGCAAATCACATTAGAATCGTAAGAGAAATTTAAGGAGTTGCTTTGTGGTAAACATGTTTACAAGGCCTGATCTACAAGCGCAAAGGTCACGAAGCCAAACAATGCAGACTCCAAGTCCCCAAACATAGTCTTCTTGTGTGAATTGTAGTGAAAAGGATTGAAACTCCAGCAAATAGTGTAGACCACATTTTCTCCAACCCTAAAAGGTTCTTTGCACTTTCTTTTGAATCCAAAAACAGAGTTCTTACTTATTTGTGAAATCAATATTTATAAGTGTCCTGCCCCTAAGTTTATTCATAGATTAGGGTTTTTAAGGAGAGTGGCAGCTAAAAAGTGCTAGCTCTCTGTGCAACCATTCCCTTCAAATAGTAGATCATACTGAAGAAATGGAGCTAGATGGCAATTTTCTTTTTCTGTTGTGTTATAAAGCAAATTGATATAATTTATTATTAGAAAAAGGCCAATTAACGTGAACCTAACCAACCCCAAAATTAAATGGAAAAGGTCCTTATCCTCTGATAATCGATCTATTCGGTTCAAATTTTAATTTTGAATAAAACTAAACCAAGTTGCAACTATGAACACTCCTAAGCAAAATGAGTGTCCAAACTAAATCATTTTCAGTTTCACTGTTGCTGCCACACCTATGCCAATGCTCTTCCATTGCGTCTGATCCCTGCAAAAGTGAATAGTGTTGAGTACTCGGATATGGCTCAATTCTAACAGGTGTTGATCGATAAAATTTATGGGTTCTTCTCAGTCCAAGATTTCACATATCAAACTTGCAAATTATGTACAGTTAGTAAAATCAGGGATACAATTAAAAAATAAAAAAATATCAACCATCTGTGTCTGTAAATAATGGTTGAACCCCATTAGAGGATCCTAAGAAAGGATCTCTGTGAAGGGCGGCAATATATGGGCTCCAGAAATCCACAAACCTTCAGATAAAAGCAAGGATCATCGTCGCTACATTGTTATCAGCTGCAAGGGAAAATGACAAAATATGAAGACGCTATTTATGTTAGAGGTAGATGCATAATGACAAAATTGTCAAAATGACAAAACATTTAACCATGATATTTTCCCTTCTATCCCACACTTTTACAAGCTGAGAATATTTTTTCGGGTAGCGTTATTTCCGTTCTCTCCCAGCCCATCGTTAATCCCAATTGAGCCTATAAATAGTCGGGCAGCGTCTTCATATTTTGTCATTTTCCTCATTTTCAATTCTCTCCCACACTTCATATTTCAGTTGTGCTCCCTCTCTGTGTCTTTAACCCTTCTGCAGATCATCTTCAGCTTATTATCTTCAACATGCTTCCGGCTCCTTCTTTCAGCTCTGTCCCAAGGTTTTAATATATTAAATATATTCGTTCAAGGGTCCTTTACTGCAACTCTAGTTTCCTTCTTTTTTTACTTTGTATTGTTTCTACAGAAGCTCATTAACTCTACTTTCTCACTTCCTTACTGATTTTTAACAAAGCACATTTGATTTGGGTTTTCCTTACTCTTTTTGCCATTATTATTGTTATTACTGTTTCTGGAATGCTGATTCAATTCTATTTTCCTGCAATTACAGTTCAAACAGGGGACAAGTGGAACCTTCTTCACAATTGAATGCTGTCATAAAATTTCTGATTCCTATATTAGGTGGTTTTGTTCCAATTCTATATCAATCCGGAGAATTATCTGGTAACATTATTTCAGCCGTTTTTGTGACTCTATCCCGGTATGCTCTGGGCTTGATGGCAGAAGTAAAACTTCAAAGTCAACTAACTTGCCTTGCTATCATAAGAAGAATGACTCCATTAATTGGAATTCTTGTTGTTGCGCTGCTTCTTATAATCTTATTCCCCTTGTTGGGCTTTGCTGCATTGATCGTATGGGCTCTGTTGGTGATGGAAGCTGCACTCAGATTGTTCCAAGAAATCATTCCATGGCTTCGTCACATGACTCGTTACCCGGAAGAAAGTGGCCCTACAGGGACACCGGAAAATCGCTTGCCTGTCTGATATTGAATTGGCTACTCAGTAAATCAACAATATGTGTGGTAATTGCTGATCATTTCCATTTAGGACACATATGTAAGATATATTGTACTTGTAAGTTTTTCATGAGTTTTCAAGCTTACGATAACTCTTAGTTAAAGTTCTTGTTCTGTTCTTCTCATATATAGTAAAATCATTTTTCTATTGATCCAATTCCTATCTTTGTATAAGTCATTAATCTCTCGATTGTTCATCTTATATGTAAAGAAGCATAATTGCATTATTTGTCTCTTTTTCCTATTAAACTCTAAACCCTTCAAGCTAATCGAATACGCAGAGGTGTTTTCATAGATCAAATGTGACGACCTCTTGTCACAAATTTTTAAACTGTAAGGATGAAATAAAAAATTAAATAAAAATTGAATACCAAAGTTAATTGCAACAGTCAAATAATTAAAGGAAACATAAAATTTTAAATAATAAAATGTTCTTTAAATTTTCGTATAAGGCATATTAAGAAGTTATTCAACTCTTGATTCAAATCCTACTCAGTTAGTTTTATTTAATTTTTAATTTATTCTTTATAGATTGACAAATGTAGAAAATTTTAGTCAGAAAATTGCTGATTCCTAATATAGATTGACAAATGTATTCCTAATATTCTAATTTGTATAGTCAGAAAATTTCTGACTATACAAATTAGAATATGGTCCCAGTTGGGATTAGTCAAATTAACGATACAATACAAATCCAATTAAATTAGAACAATACAGAGAAATATAACTTTCATAACAGTATATGAACTCATCTGAACCTTTGATCCATCTAACCCGTGTTGCATTTAAAGGCGGTATGGTTATCACACTTCTGAACGCTTTCTCCACAAATACAACCACACATTTTGATAAGCTGACCATTGAGAATCGCAGTAAATTTATATTTCTTGGGTCTTTTCCTAGATTTCCACACAAATAGGAAGGAAGGAGCATTGAAAAAGGAAGATTAAAAGTCCACAAATAGGAAGGAAGGAAGGGTCATTGAACAAGGAACTATTTGTGGACTTTTAATTGGCTGTATTTGGGGAAAAACAGCCAATTCTATTACTTAATGAAATATTCATTAATATTTTATTGGAGAAAGCTGCAAGTTTGGTTTCACAATTTAGGATTTAAATCTATAATTTTAGCCAATCTTAGATCACGAGTTAGAGTAAAAGTAAAAAGATCAAACAAAAACAAATGTAAAGGTGCCGAACTCAATGCCAATTCTATTCCTCATAGCCACCAAGAGGCAAAGCAGTCATGAGGCCCTTTCAAGAAATCAAATTAACGCAAAAGACTCTTAAATATTTTTTTAATAAAAAAACATATTATAACAATGTAAAATTACCTAGTTACCCATAATCTCTAACATTATTGAAACTCAGAAGCGTTACTCTGTGACGGGAGGAAAAGGAAGAAGAGTCAAACCAGCCGTATTCGATATTCATAAATATCAAAAATAAATTATTATTTTGATTATTTACTTATCAATTAATTTTTATTTTAATTTGATTCTTTAGTTTTTAGTATATTTTTAATTTGTTTCTTTATTTATTGTTATTTTTAATTTAATATTTCACTAATTTAAATATTAATACATTTGAATTCAAATTTTAATTAATACTAAAGAAACTAAATATTTTCACTTTTTAAAAACTGAAGAACTATATTAATAACAAAACGAGAGATCATATATAGAATAAAAATTAATAATGGATCGAATTAGTAATAAATTAATAAACAATAGATCAAATTGAAAATAAAATTTACTAAAAATAAGAAAAAAAATATAAAATTAGTAATATATTTTTATATTTTGTGATAATTTTACTTCTTACAATTTAATCATAATAAATTAGTCCTTCATAAATTTAAATTTGTATAAAATTAGTGCTTCCGTTTGGATAAATAAGAAATTAATTTTACATAAAATATTATTTTTAAAAAATTAATTTGTTATGATTATTTGTGAGTGAGTAAAAGCGAAAGATTGATTTAAGCTTTTAAGAAAAATTAATTAAAAATTGACTAATAAATAAATAACTGGATGATGAATTTACAAGACTTACCAAATTTATAGGTTCTCGCATTTGAAATACACTGGCCAAGAAAAGAGATCACAGATTAGCGTAATTAGAATATCAATCACTATTTCAAATGCAATGCAAAGATCCCAACAAAGGTGGGCTACGGGAAGTGGAAAAGCGTGAAGCAATTTCAGGAATCTACAAAGGGCTATAAAAAAATGATATATCTTAATTTCACATTTTAAGTAGAGTAATCTAAAAATATAAAAACGATGTACTTAAGTTAAGTGAAAATATTTTAATCATAAAAATGTGATATTAAGTTATAAATAAAACAAATCAGACTCTGACTAAGTTTTTGACAAAAAAATTTTAGATTGAATTAAGATTTAGCGTTGATTTTGATTATAGCAGAAAAAAGTATATATTTTAAAAATAAACATGAGAGTTGTATAATTTCAGTAAATTATTTTATTAATAAAATTAACATACTTATTTTATGTTAAGTTGGGATTAAATAGAGAAATGTACATATATGAGAGTAAATTGAGAAAATAATTTTATGAAGAATTAAATTAAAAAACATCTTATATATTATAATTATTTTATTTATAAGGGATTATATGAAAAAATAGACATATAAGAAGTATTAAATTGAAAAGATAATTTTGCGAAGAAATTACTCCTAATAAAATAAGCAGATAATGAAGCTTGAAAGATAAGAATTAAAGTCATTATAAAGTAAGAAACTACATTAGTAAAACATTAAATTCTTAATGTCACTAGAAAAATTAAAATAATACTCACAACACTTTCTAAAATAAAATGTTTGATTTTGTTATTCTTTCTGTTCTTCCCTTTTTTTCGTTTTAGCTTTACCACCCATTTTTACTCCCAATATTACAACTTCTTCTAATCTTTTGCTTACTTTCTTATAACTTTCAAATACTAGATTTTTTTAAGCCTTTCAAATATTAGAATATGTTTTATTATTTCACCTATCTGTTGTAATTTATTTAAAACCCGGGTACAGAAATTTTAATTTTGATTATTTAAAAGTAAGTGAATTTTAAATTGATAATATAGTGTAACTAATTAATATTATTTAAGTTATTTTGCTTTTCTTTTTGTTAAAGATAAGACATAACGCTTTATAAACAGATCAAAAATCCTCTCCTTTAGGCTAAGAATAATGCCAATTGAGCCAAGGCTCGTAGCTTCTTCTCTAATTATACAGCAAACATCTATTCAATCTCAATAAGATTATTGTAGTGACAGCAATAATAGATCAATTATTCAATCATGCTTCTTTACAGATCAGACGACCAGTTGAGAAATTAATGACTTGGGCAAAGATAGGAGTTGTATTGAGGAAAAATGATTTTATTAGATATGAAAATTAAGAGCTATAGAGAGAGAGTACAGGTAAGCAGGCAAAACGCCTTAAAGGAATAAGAGTGACACATCTCATGCTTGTGCAGGAATTGTATCTGAGCTTGTTGATATTTCTAGAATGACTTATCATATTAGGGGTTCATAAGTCACTTTTTAATTAGTTTTTTTTTATATATATACACCAGATATTGTTGGTTGCTTTTGTTCAACTCTTAACGTTGACAATTGTATATATATCTCGTTAGAATGAATTATTTTGGTAGTTACTCAATGTTGTATATTTATCATTGTACGTACACAAAGCCATCAGCAGCTAAAGGATTTCATAACCTCACCATAAAATTGAAGTCACCCCTGCCATCAAGAAACCCAAGCAATGCTGTACAAAGCATCTTTTCCACTCACAATATTGAGAAGACAACCTTTCAGCTCAGAGATGCAAGTTTAAGCACAGACATTTTGTCTTCATACAGTAAAAAGAGTGTAAACAAATAAATGTTAATCTGTGACCTTGAATTTAGGTGATATCATATCAGAGGGAAAAAACAACTCAAAGAATTCAGCTTGAGTAGTGCTTGATATAAAGAGACCTTTTATTGACTAATATTTCTAGTTTAAAGATTTAGCTCATTTGGCATGGGAAAATGGCAAGTTCAAACCTTCAAAGATGCTAATGTTCATACCAAAACTTATTATTCAGAGAGACGATCATAAATTCACCGCAAAACCAACTATTTTGGCTAATTGATAACCTGGAAACATGATCTAAAGAAGTCCTCAATCTCTTTTTGTAGCTCTTTCTTCACCGAACAACAAGAATAAATTCGTATAAACCCAAATGCATTATAAGAGAAAGAGAGAGAGAGGCCTCGTACCTGCAAGTGTAACAAGAATGGTTTTCAAGATTGGACCTCAAATCTCTAGATCAGACATCAGGAGGATTGGCAAAGCAAGAACATAGAAAGGAAATGCACCTTTCTGATTTGGTGAATATGCTTGGGAGATCAGTAGTACAAACTGGATCTCTACAACATGAGTGCATGAATGCTTGGGTACAGAACATCCTGCGATAGTTATATACGAAACAGAAATTAGGAATTAACTTTCAAGTTTGAACTATTGATAAAGTAGTACAGAAGATCCGACTGTAGTTGTATGTTCTTCCATTGCTTCTGAACCTTGCAAAAGTGATGAGCGATTGAAAAAAAAAAGATATAGCCCAGTATCAACAGGTATTCATCATTAAAATTCATTCTTCTCAGTCTAATATTAGACACATCACAATTGCAAATCACGTAAAATTAATAAAATCAGGAAAAAGAAATATGAACCTTTTGTGTCTGTAAATGATAGTTGAATCCTATTAAAGAATCCCAAGTAGGGGGGCCTGTAAAGAGCAGCCATGTAGGGGCTCCAAAAATCCAAATATATAAAACCTTCAGATAAAAATTAACAAGTAACATTGTCGGTACATGGTTTAAGGTTTAGGGTGACAGCTTCAGTTGTATCTGTCTCCCACATGCCCCCTCTAAAAAACAGATCCCCATAGGAAAGGTAAACTATTAAGTCAGCCTTGCTTCTGCTTTAGTGTTATTATATGCAGTTGTTAATAAAATAAGGGTCACCCATGCCACCAACAAATCCAAGCATGCTGAACAGAACATCTTTTACACTTAAAATTATTAAGATGTCAACCGTTCAGCTCAGAGAGGCAAGCTTGAGCACAATGGCACGAACTTTTTATCTTTAAATTATAAGCATAGTATAAATTAGGTAATTCCATTAAAAAAAAATTAATTCAAAACATTCAGCTTGAGTTGTGCTTAATTATTGACTAATATGCCTAGTTTATAGATTTAGCGCAATTGGCATAGGAAAATGGCAAATTCAACCCTTCAAAGGCGTTAATCTTCATAGCTAAACTTATTATTCACAGAGAAACAATTACAATGTCCCCGAAAATCAACCAGTTTGGAAATGGTCTAAACATGTCCTCATTCTCCTTTTTAGCTCTTTCCGCACTGCACAATGAGAATAAATTCATACATTATGAACTTCTAAAATATACCACGTTCTGGGGATTTCCACAGAGCCAAACGCATACAGACAGCGAGAGTGGGAGAGACCTGTTAGCGCAACAAGTGGGGTTTACTTACTTGTTTAGCCTGGAACCCTTCATGTCTTTTTTATCATTATAAATTAGGTCAAGTACAAGGCTAATACAATCACTACAAGCCCAATTCAATATACCATTCAACAAATGAATGATAAGTAGAAAGATAAGATATGAATGAGGTAGACTATGACGTATTTTGTACCATATTAATTATCAATATACCATTCAAAAAAAGCAGAAGCCTGCAATTATATGACTCCCCAGGGGCCATATATATCTGTCAGTAAATATGCAGAAACATCTAATTAATTGCATAACTAGGTTTTTCATCTTGATCGGTTAATGCTAAAGCAGATTAAAAGCTACTTATATCACAATATGCTATCTTCTTAATCTTGATAACGTACAACCATCATACCACTACCGTATATGATCTATTTAAGCTTTCAAACAGGAAAACACTAACCCAACCCTGCCATAAAGTACAAGGTTATTAAAATCTAGACTTATATGTAATTAATGGTAGCAGCTTTGATCATAAAGACATTGCGGGATAAAAGTTGCAATTAATTTGCATAATACAAAATACGATATGCCTTGCATATAATATATAAAAACATGTAACAATTCAAACAGTGTGAATGAGAACTTTCTGAGCAGTATAGCACTTTTGCTATTTCCCTGTCTTAGGGTTGGCCTGCATGTTGACTCTCCGTCTTTCTTTCATGGTTGAATGCTTTGGATCAAGTCATCTTGGACAAGCACTTTCAGGAAGAGGTTGAAAAATTTAATATAATTTTGCATCAGCTGCTAAGATTTATACAATCATATTCATAGGGCAAATCTCTTCATATTCAGCATGCTCACAAGAAAATGTAAAACCAGCAACCCATAATTAGAGCCATATAAAAAAATTTAGTTCCACTCAGTTACACCACAGACATTCCTAGAGACAAATGAATCTAGTATAAGAACATTTTACATTAAACAAGCATGAAAAAAAAAATCTTTGTCAGGTAAATTTAAATAAAAAGCAATTAAATGCTAAGTGTGCTACATCTGACCAGAGCTACATGGCCAAGCAAAAGTTTGGCAATATCAAAGTGAAGATGCCTGCTTATATATCCCGCCAGTATTGTTAAGTGCTCTAAAGACACTACTGTCTTGCATTATTACCCATTTGTTGCAACCAGACCAGGATCCTGTTCATGACAATAAATGAAACAAAAGAATTGTTCAGGATCAATGATTAAAACGAAAAGCAACTGAAATGAAACCATACTGCAAAGTATTACTCTTAACATAATTTTCTTTAGTCATCCAATGTTTCTCCATCTCAACGTGCTTAACAAGAATTAGCTAGTTTACCGCAGGTAAGGCTGTAGATTTTGGTCAAATTTCATTCCTTCCTCCAAGTAAATTACCTGTAAATTATTACATACAGAATGTTATACAACATACACCAAAACAAACTAATGCATGCAAAATAGAGATAATATTATCACCAAGTCTGAAATTGAAACACACAGTGATAAGAGATAAGTGTAAGCAACAGAAAATAATTAGTCCATAAAACTAGGGAATGAAATTCCATTGTATTAAGAATATGCACAATTCTAATTACCAAGTAAAGGAAGACAGAATAATCTGAGAGAGGCAATGGCATCACAGGATTCAACTAGAAGAGTAAATATTTTTTTTTTCCACTTGAGGTAGATTTTATAAAACATATAATTTAAGAACCACACATGGCTATCCAATATAGCATAATATGAAGTAGTAGAGTTTAATTATTCTCCCAACTCACTTGCAGTTATGGTTGTTTTTCTCCTTGCTCTTCCCATTTTCCCCCATCCTCTCGTCAGTATTTTATATTCTTTATTATTTCTGGATATGGCATTTCTCATAGAAGATCTAGAAGAAAATATAATATCTGCTGTGATAAGGCTATCAATATGAAGGAGCTGGGAATCAGTAGCTAGAAGCCTCAGATAGCTCTCATGGGAAAATGGCATAGAACAAGGAGTTAGCAAAGGCTGCAAAGCTAAAAGTTAAAGAAAAATTCCCCACAGTAAGTTTCTTAAATGTTCAACCAAGTAAGGAATCTTACAGAATTTGCACTCTACAAAATCCCATCGTTGGAATCCTTACAGAAAATATAAAAATTAAAGAAGAGGATTGTTCCCTACCCAGCAATTACAATTAATATTATTTCTGTGGTAGGAAGACCTGGAGTAGCTTATATAATAAACATTTCCCTATATTGCTGATCTACTAAGTGGCCAACCCCGCTTCAGACTGGGAAGCAATATTCTCCATATTCCCAAGAGAGTGATTTTCCTCTATGCCAGAGTTACTTCTTATAGTTCCTTTGGTACAAGAGCGTATGAGACAAAGCCAATGAAAATTTTTTTAGAACAACCTGATAACATCTTCCACCATGAACAAAGCCCATATGATGAATGCAACAATGTCCAACATGGGAAAAGGATTATGGAGGCCATCTAACTCAAACCTAACTTCGCTTTACAGTTATGCTTGACCAATAGTTAGATTTGAATTCAAAATCATTGGCTTGGGCTTTAAAGCCAAGTATACCCTTAGACTGGCCTGCAAACAACTCTGGTCCCAACAGAGGCACCTTTAATGGGTCAAAGGTGCACTTACTGCACAAGATGGGCAATATATAACCCAGAGCTCCAGAAAAAAAAATTTAGATTTAATAACCTTAACCATGATTAGGAATGTCTAGATCAGATGAAGAAGATGTGCCACTCTCAAGCTTGGAGAAAAAGGATCTGTTATCAGTTATCTGATCTCATGTAATTTAGAGAAGATATGGCTCCAAATAGTAGGAAGACTTGGACCAACTCTGTTGTTTATTTTTATTGGATTATAAGTTTGAATCAATTTAAAGGCTACTTATATCACAATTTCCTATCTTCTCAACCCTGTAGTACAATATATCTTAGATACGCCTGCCATTGACTTGCATATACCATATAAATTCCATATATCTGACATATGTCTCCAAATGGATAAGATCAGCTACTATTACATTTGTTGCTGATTTATTCAGTAGCCAATTCAATATCAGACAGGCAAGCCATTTTCCTCAATCCCAGGAGAGCCGCCTTCTTCCATGTCAAAGTTATTTCTAATGGTTTCACTAGTACGAAAATGTATTTGAGTCATGTGATAAAGCCATTGAACGATTTCTCGGAATAATCTGATTGCAGCATCCACCACCAAAAGAGCTCATATGATGAATGGAGCTAAGCCCAACAAGGGGAATAAGACTATAAGAAGCACTACAACAACAAGAATTCCAACTAATGGAGTAATTCTTTTCATGATAGGAATGCAAGTTAGTTGATTTTAAAGTTTAAATTCTGCCATCAAGCCCAGAGCATACAGGGATAGAGTCACAAAAACGGCTGAAATAATGTTACCATGGTCATCAAATACGGATAATTTTCCGGATTGATATTGAACTTGAGCATAACCACCTAATGTAGTAATCAGAAATATTATGACAGCATGCAACGGTCACAAAGATTCCACATGTCCCGTGTTTGAACTGTAATCGCAAGTAAATAATTCGAATTAGCATTCCAAAATAGTAATAACAATAATATTAGCAAGAAGTGAATAGTGAAAAAACAAAAATGGAATCTGCTTTGTTAAAGATCAACAAGCAAGTAAGAAATCTTAAGATAATCATTACGCAATGTTGATTTGACCAAAATAACCGAAAATAGATCCTCTAATTTTTTATTTTTTTTTTGTAAACTTCCTAAAAAATTTTGGATAAATAGTAACACAGAAAAGCGAGAGTCCAAGTGGAGTCAATTTTTTTTCTTTCTACCCACTTCCACTTTTCCCTTTAATAACAGAATTCAGACTCTAAATAATCTTAATACGATAAATTAGTGAGCTTTGGCAAAAACAATAAAAAGTAAAAAGTGAGGGAAACTAGAGTTGCCGTAATGGACTCGACAATGGTACTACGACCCGAAAGGTTTAAATGATGAATGTATTTAATAAATTAAAACCTTTGTGCAGAGCTAAAAGAAGATGGAGTTGGGGGCATTGAAGATTATAAGCTGAAGATGATGGGAAGAAAGGAGAAACACATAGAAAGACAGACAAGCACAACAGAAATTTGAAGATGCATTCCTGACTGCTCCAATGTATACCCTCTCCTGAATAGGCGCCACTCGACTTCGGATTTTCCCATGTAGAGAATAGTCGCCTCGCCCACGAAGCTGCCGATGGTAACGAGATTGCCGTTGTGACTGGCCCAGCCTCTCTCAAATATTTTAATCTAAACCTTCATCTCAGCCGTCCATTCCTCATCCTTCTCAGCCGTCAGCTTATATACTGTGTAGTAGAGAAAACTAATAAAAAAAAAATTTAAAAAAAAAAAAGGAAAAATTTCGCCATAGAGCATATGAGGCTTTTTAAGCTATCTGTATCAAAAATTTTCTTTTTAAAATTCTACTTTACATAAAATATTACATTCTGATGCTAATTTTTTGACACTCGAATTGAATCAATCTGTATATCATGCCATATTTTTTGGGACTTAGAATAAATTAATTCAAGGTTTTTTAAAAAATATATATATATGTCAAGAGAATCCAAAAATTTTTATTATGAGTTTCTCTAAAAGGGATTCGAAAAATTATATTTTGAGTCCCTTTATTTAAACCAAAATTTGCAACATAATATAAATGAGTGATCAAAATTTTTTTCTTTTTTCACTCCCGACACAATTCTATCCCACACTATCTTTCGTAAACTTATTTTTTCACACTTCATATTTTTTGTTTATTTTTTATATTTACTCAAATTTCATCCAATTTTAGGTATTTAGTCATATCTCAAAATCTAAAAATAGATTAAATTATATTAAATTTTTGAATTTTTATTATTTTAAAGATATTTATTATTCATATTTTATATCTTACAAAATTATTTTTAATAAAAATTAAATTTTCACATAGTAAAAATAATTGTAATTTTAATGCGAGAATGATAATACTTTAATTATTATTTAAGATAAATGTATAAATTAATATTATTAATAAAAATATTCTAAATATTAATTTTTAATTTTTAAAAAATATATCAAATATAAAATTTTTACAAAATAATTTTATAAATTATAATATTTTTTATATTAATAATTTACATATTTATAATTTTAATAATAAAAAATTCCAAACACAAAGTTGTTCTTTTTCAATAAACTAAATTAAAATTTTTAAGTTATATTTAACGAGTGAGTATGGAAGATAGCAAAAAAGTGTGTGGAAAAACATGGAAAAGAGTGAAATGATGACTGAAAATGGAGGAAAAACAGTGTGGGGCTCAGGAACTTTAGGAACTTTATAGGTGAAGAGTGAAGGGAAGAAGGTATATACTCACACAAAGGAATCAATTGCTTTAAAAATAAGAAGGTTGCTAACTCAATCATGCTAAGCTACAAAATTTTTAGTTAAGAGGACTTTTTGGATATATTTTTTTAAAATATAAAAATTAATATTTAGAATATTTTTAGTAATAATATTTATTTATACATTTATTTTAAACAATAATTAAATTATTACCATTTTCATATTAAAATTAAAATCATTTTTACTGTGTAAAAATTTAATTTTTATTAAAATAAATTTTATAAGATATAAAATATTAATAAAAATATGAAAAATAAATATCTTTAAAACAATAAAAAAATTAATGATCAATTATTCAAAATTTTAACATAAGTTAGTCTATGTTTTAGCTCGAGATATGACCAAATATTTAAAATTGGATAAAATTTGAGTAAGTATAAAAGATAAAAGAAAATAAAAAGTGTGAAAAAATAAGTTTATAAAAGATAGTATAAGGCAATATTGTGTTGAGATTGAAAAGAAAAAGGCATGCCTTTGCTCAATCGTCTATGATATGTTACAAATTTTTTTTAATGAAGTTAAGGGAGTCAAAATATAATTTTTTGAATACTCTTAAAGTTGTCATGGAACTCATAATAAAAATTTCCTAATTCACCTGACATATTTTTGAAAAAAGAAAAAAACTCAAATTAGTTCATTTCAAATCCCAAAAAGTATAGCATCGGATTGGGGCAGGTTCACTTGGAGTCCGAAAAAGTATAGCATCAAGATGTATTATTTTATGTATAATAGGATTTAAAAAAAAAAGTTTATTTTTTTATGCAGATAGCTCAAAAAGCTTAGTATATGATATTCATTTGTCCCAGTGCTATTTCTATTTTTGGTGAGAATATAAATAGCCACTGCTATTTTAAATTTTTTTATAAAAATTTATAAAATGAATAATATAATATATATATATATATATATTATATATAAGTTAGATATAAAACTTAAACTTAGCTTTTATATTAATTAATAAACTTTAACTAAATTGACAAAAATTACAAATATTCAAATAATAAGTTTTAAAAATTACAATAAATAAATCTTGAAAAGGTAAGTTAATGTTTTTTTTTAAAATTAACAAAATAATAATTAAATTTTAAATAAAATTATTTGAATAATTATAATTGATATATTTATACTTAATCTTAATTTATAAATAATCAAAATTATTTTTTTCTAATATTTACTTCCTATTCTCCATTACAATATAATGATAGCTCTGAGGTATTTTGAAAGTAACCCTACTATATCATCAAAGTCTCTAAAAAATAAAAAAACTAACATGTAATGAGTAAAATTATTTTTAAGTTAAATTGATTTTTTTGCTTATAATTGTTACAAATATAAACAATAAGTGAAATAATTAAAAAAATACAAAAAGTAGTACATATATCATTTTAAAATATTTATATAAAATTAGTGGGATGAGAAGCTCGCAGGGCTAAGGCTATGATCCTAGACTAATTTTTTTATATATAATATATGTCACTCATCTAAATAGTAAATACATTGAATTTGGAATTGAAATATTATTTTTTTAATTCTTTACATGACTCAACATAAATTTTGAGATTTCAAATCAAATCAAATTCTAATGAAACTGAAATTACAATTATAATTCTGCAATTTTAAATCTAATTTGCTGGACCATAAAGTTTCTCTATTGAGTGGCAGTGAAAAGGTAAATTCAATGTTTGTGTTCTTTTACTTGACATTCAGGGAGCCCTTATCAGTAACAAAAATATTAAATCCTAGCATTTGTTCTACAACTGAGTGGTACTTTTCTTAGAAATCAAGTTCGCAGTTCATAATGCTAGTGTTAGGCTGATATAATAATTTAGGGAAACATACATTATCACCTGCAAATTTCAGAAATGTTTTCTTAAACGTGATATATAATTTGATACTCTTGTACTGTCAGTTGAAAGGTGTGGCAAACACTTGATAAAAAGCGAGGAGATTATTGTCTTAAAGAGGATTAGAAAAAAAAAAAAAAAGCAAGATGAAACAATATTGGAAAAATAGGATTAAGATGTAAACTACAAAAATTAAGATGGATGGTTTATTCTCTATAATTATAATTGATATATAATTATTTTCTTACTTGCATTCCGTTAAGTGACTATTGTGTACTGTAGCATCAAATAGAGGACATGCATGCTTGGTACTAAATAACTAAGGTATTTTTTTAACACATGATTGCTTTTATTAAAAACAATTGCTATTGGTTACAATATTGCTTCATTAGTTGCATTCAATGTGATACATTAATATTGGTAAAAAAAAAAAAAACAGTTTTGATGTTAACTAGTGTTTCTAAAATATCGGTTAAAAATGATTTATTATATATAATAACTGATTGTTAATTAATAAAATTAGTCAATCAATATCTATTATTATTGTTAGTAGGTGCAATAGATAATTATTGATTAATTTTATTATTTAAAAATTATATACAATAAATAATATTTCCTTTAGAGACTCATTAGTGAAAAAAATATATATAATATAGCTCGTAAATCCTTAAGTGAAAAAATATAATATTATTTAAATCAAAATATTTTGGCAGCAAACCAACATGGGATAAATCAAAATAATTTAACAACAGTAACAAGAGATAAACAACTTTGTGCTTACCTATCTCATTGCAGCATTATATACCAGCATTTGGAGACCCTTAGATTGTTTTATGCGTGGATCACAAGTTATATAGGTTTTATATATATATATATTTAATTTTTTTAATTAAAAATTTTGTTCATTGAACCATTGCTGCACAAAACAAAAGATGCAAATAAAACAGAGCTTGTGGGTTTTCAGAACAAGAAATATTAGATGATATGGATCTTAGTGCCTGCAGAACCTTAGAAGAATATGAATTGTCGGTTCATGATCCTTGTTCCAATAGTTTATATTTTTTTAAAAAGAATTAAATATTATATATATATAAGAATATGGACTATTGAATCTTAACTCAATAATTTATATCTTTAATAAAAAATCAGCAATGAAGTTATCACTGTAGAGCATTCAAAATATGAATAGGAATAGGTAGCTAAGATAAGTATACAAATTTTATATTTTAATGGGATGTAATTAGGATTGTTGGTGTAAATTTTATTAAATTATTAAAACTATTTTGTTTTTAAAAGAATACTAAAATATACAACCTTTAAATAAAAATAAATAATTTAGATTCAATTAAAAATGGAGACAATCCAAATATGATATACTTAGTTTAGACTAAAAAGAATATAAAAGAAGCTGTGCATTTCAAAACATGACGCTTTGTCTTGTCCAGCGATGCCTGCTGTACAAAATGCGCACTAGCAAGTAGCAACTAGCAAGCAATCCAAATCCAGATTGTATGATAAGTACACAGTTTTTTTATATTTTAATTTCGACAAGTATAATTTTTTAAAAACCCATTAAAATATTAAAAGAAAGTGAAAAATATTTTCTATTTTTGGACAAGATGTTATTCTTTTGAAAAGTGAAAAAAATGTTTATTAAATGAATTATATTTTAATAAAAATTAATTTTAATTTTAATATCTCAAAATAAAATAAAATAAAATAAAATAGAAAAAATATACTTTTCGTCCATTTACCTATCATAAATTTATTATTTTGGTTCTTTACTTATCAAAATACTCAAAATAATCACTCGCTCATTGAAAAATGTCATACTTGACTCTTTACTTTTTAAGAAATTGTCAAATTTAGTTTTTCTACTAAATTCTAAACTCTAAATGTAAAATACTAAATCTAAAATTTTTTATAAATTAAGGGACCAGATGTGATATTTTCTAATGAGTATGAGACTATCATAAAATTTAGTATTTTTCTAATGATTTATTCTGAGTCAATAAAAGTGTAATATATGAATGTAATACTTTTTATAAAAATTTAAGAATAAAGAAAAATCCAATACTATAAAAAGTATTACATCCTAACTTTACAATATTTATAAACTCAAAACAACCCAACATCTAGTAGCTATAATCTTAGAGCCAAATATACATAGTGATTAACCCAAAATGACATATCAAAATGTCTAAGTAATAAAAAAAGTTCCAAATTACTTTATCACATACTAATATATAAAATGTTAAAGAGACAGGTGTAAATTTACCACTAACTTGGTGAATGCATAAATTATAAGAAAGTAAAAGGGAAAACAATAAAGGCATTAGAGTTTTTAACAAATATTTATTTAAGTAAAGATACAATTTTCAATAAAATAAAAACTCTATTTCTAAATCTTATAATTTTGTATAAAGTAGGTATCAAGGAAAAAAACCAGGATCATCATACTCATATCTCTTTACCAGATATGTCTCAATAATTCTTACCCGTATCTCTTTATTAAATATATCTCAATATCCTATACCTGTATCCATTTACCAGATATATCTCAGTAATTCATACATGTATCTCTTCACTGAATATGTCTTAATAATTCATACAAGTATCTTTTCACTAGATACATTTCAATAATTCATACATGTATCTCTTTACTGAATACATCTTAATAATTTATTTTAATAAGGTACACTAAGGTCGTTACTCTCACTAATGACTATATGGCTCTTACTTGAATTCTCACCTAACCTTTAAATTATTAAACTATTTAATATAAATAAATCGTGAAAATAGGTTAAAATAATATATTACTTAACATATTAATTACCACAAGTAAATAAATAGAAAAAAAATAGTTTCAATGATGCAACGAAATAAAAAGGTAATTATTAGCAAATTTATAGGAAAGAAAACTAACAATATTATGAATGATTAAAAAAATAATAAATAAATAATATATCAACTAAAGAAGATAAACTTAGATAAAGCACTATCATGAAATTTAAAAATGATGTGATAGAACTAATTAAAATTCAGAGTCTCAACACAATCTTATCTTAGTATAAAATATTGATATTTTCAATACCATTTTTTACAAGACTTGACATTCCAACGTTCATCTTGCATATAATATTTTTCCTTAATTTTAATATAACCTTCGCTTTCCACTTCTCATATATTAAGTACTTTCCATAATAATAATAATTCATACAATTTAGTAATATCATTTATTATTGTATTATTATATATCCGTACATATTATATCATATATACGTAGTTGAAAGTCTAAAATAAAATAGATTTGTCTCTCCCATAAGACACAGAGCATGGAATAAGGAAATTAACAGTTGGACCAAAAAATAAAGTCATTTAGTAAAATAAAAAAATATTATTTTGCTAATTATACATTCATCGATAAGGATTGATAGTAAATATCTCCTATTCCTATAGCACAACCCTGATTGAAGAGATATCTACAAATCTACCTCTCATACAAGTTTAAATATAAATTTTCTACAAAACGCTTCTTCCATGACCTCTCTTTCTCTTTTTTTCTCTTCATTTTAAATGAGAAAACTAAGAATTATTCGTACTTTATATAAAAGTTTTCAAGTTATTATACAATTTATTGTGCAACATGCCTAACCACACATTTCTGTTTGACAAATTTTTATAAAATGTTAAAACTGTAGTTTTATTTGAGAAAATATTTTTTATTTTCATTTTAGCCCATATTAAATTATAATTTCTACAAAAACATTATTTTCTCATTTCATTTTAGTCCTTAAAATTCTATTTTATTCTTAAAATCATCTTGGATTTAACTAGAAGGTTATACTATTATTTATACTCATATAAAGATCATATATCTCTAACTACGTACATTTTTAGGGTGTTACATAATTAATATATATATATATATATATACACACACACACACACATTTTTTTGGTTATTACAATTTTATACAAATTGTGGTTTCACACTAAAATAGGGTATGAAATGTTTATTATTTTTTTGTAATATTATTAATTTCAATACTACTACCATTTATATTTTAACAAATGAGTGATAATTTTCATCTCAAGTTAAGAATTTAACGCAATTATGCTTTAGAACTAAATTATGTAGATATTACCAAAACATATAAGTTCGCATACTAATACTATACATACATACATATACATATACATACATATATATATATATATATATATATATATATATATATATATATATATATATATATCTCTCACAGCAACAAGACGAGATAGTAGTTATGATTGTGGCCCCTAATTTTTAATGAATTTAATTTATTCATTATCTTTGTAGAATTTTAGGAAATTTATTAATAAAATAATTTTCAGGAACAAATTTAATTCAAACAATTTAATCACTAACTAATGCATCTTGTAAGACAATAAGGGATAGCCGAGGCATATTAGGCTTGAGATCAACAATAAGCCGAAGTTAATGTATTGTACCATCAAAGAATTAATATACTTTAGGATTATGTGTTAAATGGATATTAATTCATCGTTTAAATTAGTCACTTTAACATGGAATTTGATGGTGTTAATGTATTTAAGGGATTATGATTTGTAAAATTAAAAAATCATTTTGAAACACTTCAAGTTGAAGGACCAGTCTGAAACAACATATAAATTTATGACCAAATCTATATTAACCAAAATTTGGAGAAAGTTGCAATTTTTGTTTCTAAATTTTAAAATTCTAAATCTATAACTTTAGCTAACCTTAATTCACTAAAAAAAAAATAATCTACGAGAAGAAAATATAAACTAAGGCTTGATATGAAAAGATGTTGGTCCGAGCATGTTAGCAAGATTATGGATATCTCGTCCAAGAATCTTATTCTGCTTGTCTCCTCGAATGTCTTGTTGAACTAATATCAGCCAATATGAAGAGGTAAAGAAGATTTGAATTGGACTTCGGCTTCTGGGAGAAAGATGATCAATTTCATGCAGTCATACAAGCGGATAATGATACATAATGATATTTTATTAATGAAAAATAAATTATAAGATGTAAATAATAGATTGTAAATTGTTAGAATTTTTTTCTTTTTATCATAATACCATCCTGTATAAAAAAAAAACTTAAAGATGCAAGAAATAAATTATAAACTATTAAAAAAAGTTCATTTTTTTTATTAAGATATTATTTTGTATAAAAAAATTTATAATATTAAAAGAATATTTATAAATTATTATAAATTTTTTTAAAAAAAATAGTATTTATTATAATCGTTTCTTCCTATCTTTTAATAATCATCTACATGTTTAACTTGTATAACATATGATACTTTCTTGATTATTAATGACGAAAATCAATTGGTAGAAGTTGAGAGAAACTAAACTTTTAGTATAATTAAATGGTAATTTAGTTATTACATTCTATCATTATATAATTGGTAGGAAGAAAATATGTTTTCAACTAGATTGTGTTTCATTATCTCATGCTTTGGTTATCTTTCTTCCTATATAATGATTATAATAATATGCTTACACTCTTTTTTGTTTTTCTGGCTTGAGGTGTGCTATTTGTTTGTTTCTTGATATTAACAGTAAACTCTATCCTAATAAATATACTTTATAATTTTTGTATTTAACCATTTTTTTAATATTGTAGATACCAAAGACAATATAATCATATTTTCTTTGGGCAGCATACATGACTATGGATAGAATGTACGTGCTTTCTTATCTTGCTTTTGTGTTTGATTAATTCACTATGTATGTATTATTAGTGAAAATACACGTTAACACTAGCTTTTCAGGTATAATTATTATTATTTTTATTTCATCCTATCTTTTAAAAATATTTTGTGGATAATTACTGACACATAATATCATCTTAACTATTAGGCAATGAAAATCAATTGACAGAAGTTAAGAGGAACCAAACTTTTTAGCAGAAATGGCAATTATATGTTTATGCTATTAATATGAAGAAAGTATGTTTCTACCAAGTTATAAATCATTATCGTATACTTATGGCATTTTTCTTCTCATATAATCATTATAGTAATTTGCTCATCTCCTTTTTTTTCCCTCACATAATATTGAGGTACGTTTTTCTTTTTTTCTTAATTTCATTCTTGTTATTACTAGTACACTCTAACATTACTAGTTGTTTATGATCTATTCGTCTATTGTCAACTATACATGAGAACCTTCAACAATTTTTTTTTTAATAAATAATAAGTATCACATTTTTCTTTATTAAGTGAACACATTTCTAAACTTTTTATATACCAATGACAATGGCAGCAACATTTTTTTGAGCAGCCTTTTCATAAACATAGAGGTTTTTACTTTGCTTTCTTAGTTTTTCTTCTTCTTCTTCTTTTTCCCACCACAAAATTCTTGTACTCCTTCAGGTTTGTTGTGCCTTTCAAGCATTTTTCCCACCTCAATCAACTGTTATGGCTTTAGGGTTTCACATAGTTGTTGTTAGATCATCTTCCATCCAAGCCTCCATTTTCCCACTCAGCATTTTCTTACGGCGTGATAACAAAGGCACACGACCCGTATAGGGATGAATTCTTAAACAGTGGCAAAGTATGAGGAGCTAAATGAATAAAAAAAAAGCCTCTAGGGACCAAATTGTAAAGCAAGTGAAAGTATAGGGACCAAATATTTTTCTCAATTATCAATTATTTCTTTAAACACGTATCTTTTAATGTGACAATACAAAAATACTTCTTTTAAAAACCAAATAATTTGGACAAAAGTACATATAAAGTATTTTTTAAAATAAAATTCGGTTTATAAAAAATTAAAATGTTGCTTTAATCCCTTAATTTTATTGATTATTTAGAAATAGTCTCTTATATTTGAAGCGTTTTTAAATGGTTTTTTTAATTTTATTTTTGCATTAAAAAAACACTGTTTAATGAACTATATTAAAACACTACTTAACCACTTTTATTTTTACGGTGACATGAAAGCCACTTATGTATTTTTTTTTTTTCAAAATTTAAAAGAGGTCCCAATGAGCATTTTGTTTAAAAGAAAAAAGAAAACAAAATCAAATAAAAGTGGGGTTTCGTTTTGGAACAGGAAAAGCAGGCAAGCAACTATAGCCACATCTGAAGAAATATGGCCTGTGCTTTCAGATTTGCAGCCTTATGGTGTTTCATATAAGAACTCACTCAACTTTTTTTATAGCATTTTCTCATTGAAGTTCAAAGTTACTTTCGAAATCCACAAGCCATATGCATATAACCAAAAGGACGAACAAAAAACATATGTTGTAAGACTTAATTTTGATTGAATTCACATTAAATCAATATTCATTATGTTAAATCATTAAAAAGAATTATTTAAATGTAAAAGTCTACCTGAATTCTGGTTATAAATTTTTTAAATTGATATGTATAAATTATAAGAGAATAGACTTTCTCTTTTTGAATGAAGGAATATTAAAAAAAAAAACCTCATATATATATATATATATATATATTTGAATCATAACTTTTTTATAAGAGTATAGGTTGCCCTAATTTATAATTAGACTCATCATTAAATTAAAAATTAAATAATAAGGTATTTACATATAAGCTCATACTTTATAATATATTTTAAGTTATTTTAATTTTAACTGAATTAAATTATTTTAAAATTTTAAACTTATTCTTTTATATGATAATATATAAGATATAATTATTATTATCTTTAGTGTGTGTGTGTGTGTATATATATCTCCATAATTACCAACAACGGGGACTTAGTTTCAGAGAACGAACAGAAACTCTGAAAGCAAATCAGATTGAACGAATTTTTAAAATTCTAAAAGACATAAATTCAAAGACAGCTTCCAATATTTAAAAACCAGTGATGAATTTATTCCGACAACGAATGTAATATTTTTTGAAAAAATTATATGTTCGGTCCTTATATTTTCATTCAATTTTGAAGTTGGTCCTTGTGCTTTTAAAATTTATAATTAAGTTCTCATTATTTAAGTAATTTACACTTTTATCCCTATTACTATATTTTTGTCAATATTTTTCCATACATATGAGTTAATTTTACTTCATTATCTACTTTTATTTTTGTTATTAGCACAAATCATACATATTAAGAATATTAGTACATTATATGAATAATTATATCAATAAATTTTAATGAATATTTGTAAACTATGAAGATTTAGTTACAAATTTTCAAATTATAGGGACTAAATTAGAAACTTCGCCCAAGCCATAGGGATTAGAAGTATAATTTTTCCTAGTTTTTTTCTCTAAAAAAGAATATACTGAGAACTGGCAACAATTCCTTCATGAGTGAGCCATAATTATTTCATATATTATCAAGATTTGACCCTGTGACATAACAAGTAAATATGGATATAAGGGGAGTTGCGGGGGTAGTTCCTTCCTTGAACTTTTAAAACTTTAATTTTTATATATTATCTTATCTTATATTTTTTAGTCCTTTAATTTATAAAAATTCATTTCCTTGAGTTATAAAAATTTGTCCCTTATTGTTTAAGTATTTAATTTAAAAATTTTCACCACCTTAAAATTAAATTCTAGATCAAGAGTACATTGACATAATTTGCACAGTTAAAACTGAACACCAAAATCGATTATGTTACACTGCAAAATCCCAGAGCACAACTATATATTGCTTTAAGTGATTATACATGCATCGTTCTGTGTCATCCTCTATATGATCAACGGGAGAATCCATTGAAAAAGAATTTATGTCTCCTTGCATTTCATTTAGAACCTTCTCATTCTCATCAATTTTCAGTCGTTCCTTCGAAATTGAATCTGGAATGAACTCTTGGGCTTGCCCAGCTTCTTTTGTTCCAAACAGAGACCTTGTGACCATGGAAGCACTAATACAAGTATGTTTATCGGTGTAACACAATACAATATGCAGAATATTTCAATTTTTGAAATTTTAAAATGCGAATGTGGCAATATATGTATATATATATGAACACATAAAAAATACAATACAAAACAACACATAAAAAAACAATACAATATGAAACAATATAAGAGTATAGACAAAGAGCATATATGAAGGAGAAGGACAGACAAAACGATCGCAATGAGGATGAAAAGCAGAGATGACAATCAGAGGCGAGGCAACCAAACAAAGACGAAGAAGGGAGGAGGCAGTGGTGATAGAAAGAACACGAGCTATGGATTAGGTTTTGTTCGTTGAAATTAGAAAAAAAATAAAAAAAGTTTCTGGCGTTTCAGAACATTTCTGAACCTGTTCTGAAAATTTTTTTTTGTGTTTTGACACATTTCAGTACATTTCACTTGAACAAACAATGCGTATAGGTATACCGTACGAGTATTCACACTGGACACGGGTGTATCGACCTTTTTGGCACACCAGTGCCCCTTTGCTCATGATCATTTCTTTGCGTGTATTTTTTTTTTTTTTTTAACAAATGCTGAGTCAGTTTTATCATTTGAAATACAATAAATTTTTTGATGCACAACAAAAGAAAAACATATACTAATTACATGTTAAAATATACAACTTAATACAATTTGTTCATATCTATATTTTAATCTTTAACATTTTTTAGGTTTTATCTAGGAACTCTATCTTTTTGGAATTTGTCAATGTGTTTACTGTGACTTTATTTTCACATAACCACCCAAAAACATCACTTCGTAATTTAGAACTAAGGATTTTGGGAATTATTGAAAAAATAAAAAAAAAATAGGAAAGCCAATTAACAAATTTATAAAGAGAAAAATACAAAATTAGTCTCTCACTTTTGTACTTTGTGACAGTTTAATTATTCACAAATTGATCATAACAAATCAGTTTTTTATAAATTTAAATTTGTACAAAATCAATTATTCATAAATTAAAATATTTAAAAAGTAATTTCTCCGTTTCAATTAATGCGGAGTCAATTTTGCATAAAATAAAATTTTTTAGAAATTAATTTAACACGATTATTTATGAGGGACCAAATTGTCACAAAATGTGAAAATAATAGATTAATTTAATACTTTTCTCAATTTATAAACCAATATTTTTTAAAGTTATCAAATAAAAAAATGAAATATGTGAGTTGACAATAAAACTGTCAAAGTGAGTCAACCCAATCTAGCCAAACTTACCTACTCGAGTTGGTGGGTTAAACGAGTCCATCCATTTAACCCACCATAAGATAATGGGTTTAAAATCTCAACCAACATCACTTAGTAGGTTAAGCGAGTTAACCCGTTTAACCTACCAAAAAATTAAAAAAAATAAAAAAAAAAATTATAAAAATTCAAATGTGACTTTCTTTAAATATATATCTTATTTATTCAATCAATTTCTATATCATTATAAATAAACAAAAAAATACTAACAAAATAAAAATCAAATTTTAACGGATTAAAACATACGTTAGATTGAAAATGAAGTTTGAGTTTATATGCAATTTATAAAACATTGGAATTAAAATATAAATACAATAAAATTAGTTTATGTTAAATATAAAATTAACATATTTTAATATGTTATTGTCATATTTATCAATACAACTAATTCCATATGCATTATAAAAATTTACATTAAAATATAAAAAAAAAAAAATACACACATGGCTTCATGTCAGCGCAGAAATAATTCAAAAACTTGAAGATTTTGCTTGAAGAGGAATTTTATGAGACATAATTGAAACTTTAAATAAAAAACTAATTTAAAATGAGAGATAAAATTAAGGGATGAGCATTATTGCAGCCTAAAGAAAATTAAAATAAGCAAAAGTTTAAACGGGCCTAAAATATGATTTTCTTAATTGCTCATTCGACCGTCCATGGTTTGATCACGCTTTGGTGAGATACTACACTCACGTACAGAGAAGAATGTGCAGAGCCAGGGAGAGAGATGAAAGAATCCAAACCCAGAAAGCCCACATTCAAGATTTCCCATATTGCAACATGAACAATACGGTCTCTGCTTCCAACCGAACCGACTCACATTTACATTCTTCTTCAACGAGGCCCCTTAGCAGAAGAATTCACCATCGAAATGCCTGCGTTAGACAACTCATGGCCTTTCCTCCAGAATCTCCCTCGCCCATTTGCAGCCATGGCACTCCTCAACTTCCCACTGAAGCATCATCTGCCAATTCAGATATATTCTACTCTGAGATTGATTCCCAATTCCCCTCTTCAAGAAACCAGGTATCGCTCCTAATTCAAGAAATGTCGTCATTTCGTCTCCTGGGGTTTCCATTCTTTGCAATACCATGGTGTGGTTTCAGTGTCGATCTTTTCAGCTTCTAATTACTTTCCCTTTTCAGTCTTTCTTAGTTTACTTACTCTGGTAAGTTGGATGTGCTCGTGTTCTTAGAATGCCATGAAAATGAATCTTTCTGTTCTCTAATTCATCGCCATTTTCGAGTCTCTGTTCTTAGTTTGTTCTGAAATGCTGTGCATGCCTGTTTGTTTTCTGTGTTCCCATGGTGGGTAGTCTAATAAGTTGCTTGTGTTAGAAGTAAACAGTATAGTACTTTGCTCGTGTTTCTTGAGCCTGGATGGAATGGTTGATAGACACACTATGGAGTAGCAAGAATCTTGCCTTTATCGATGTCTCTCAATTCCAGTTAAGAGCAGAAATTTATCATGGCAAACTCATTAAAAAGACACTCTAAGTCATCTGATATGATCTTTTGCTATTGAAAAATTATTAATTACTGCAATAAATTAAAGTGGTAATCAATACTGAGGTAGCTTTATCCTCTACTTCCCCACCAATTCATTATGTGATTGCGTGCATATTCAAGCAACTGCATCATTGGTTATTTGGTTAACCAACCTGAAGTCCACATTTTGATTCCATTCTGGATCATTAACTCATTGTTCTTGAGGATGTTCACTGATTTTCCGTTCTTTCCTGACATTACGATGAAATTTGTGGATTTAAATATTTCATTTTACCTCTGAAATTGTCTGGGTTAATTTTAAAGAGTGTTACACACCAAGTGGTAGGTCCTGCTTGATTGATGGACCCCCTAATGTGTTTAAGGGGTCCAAATCTGAAACTTGTTGATTTACCACAATGACTGATCCATATTATCAAGCATTTTCCAATTATATGGAACTCACACCAATATGTTTGACTTTTGAATTCTCAGAGCTTTGGAACATCCTGCAATGAGAACAACAACTACTCCTCATGTTACTGTGAAATAGATGAATGGTTGGAGCATGCCAATAAATTTTGCAAACTCTCCAAGTTTCAAACCAAAAATCATTCTTCATCAGAGAGTGGTGTTAGTTTGGATCAAATTGGAAGAAGAAGCTCTGAAGAAGACAAATTGAGCATGTCATCAATATGCAAAACATTTCTTGATCATGAACTTTATAGCTTCACATTACCTTCAATTAAAGAAGAGAGTACTGTGTACGAAGGTCAGAGTCGTCTTGCCTGCATAAACAGCACATATGGAGCCTCTAAACCTGACGGAGATCATGGCCGAACAAAGTTGTTGACCAGACCCAAACCTTACAATGCCTTCTTGAATGAAGTTGAAATGCAGAAGCTGGAAGCTGAAAGAGACACATGGAAGAGAGCCAAACATTTTAAACTGTTGGACAGGTGAGAATTGAGGGGTAAAACAACTGAGGAAAACCACATTTTCCCAAAAATTTTCTTGCATACCTCTAGGGGCATGTAGAATAATCTTTACGGACCAACATCAAGTTGGGTGAAAATATAAGAGACTACATGATGATCATGTGGCCTCTTGCACTTAGTTTTAACTAGAATTTAATGTTTTCATTTTAGTCCAGTGATCTTTGTTACATCCTAGTGTTCACGTACCAATTTTACAATTAGAACACTGAAGTAAAATATACTAACAAGGAATTTATGATCATCTTAACGTTTTGGTAGGATGAGAAGGAAGGAAGCTGCTATAGATGACTGGGAATTGGAGCAAACAAGGATAGCTATGGAAAAGATGAAGAAACTTAAGCAAAATCTTGAGGTACGTTTTATGGATGTATTAGGATGGTTCAATAAATGAGCTATATGAAGCTTTGATTCGACATGGCCATATACAAATAAATCAACCCCTTTATGTTAGTTTTTTTTTTTTTTTTAACAAATTCTCATGTGCTTTTGCAGAATGAGTTAGAGATAAAACAGCTTAAGGTTTCTGCCAAAACCCAGAAGAAACTGTGCATGGTGAAGCAAAAGGCAGAGAAGCAGAAGAGAAATTTGAGGCGAACGACAATAGAGAAAATCTCAGCAGCTACAAATAGCTCAGAAACACAGACCTGCAGAAGCTTCACTTGTCTCAGACTTTGATCATTTTTGTCAAATTCATAATCTATTAATTAGCTAAGGCCGAAAGGAAATTGATTTTTGACCATTAGTGGATGCAGCTTGCAATGATCAGTGTTTAGGGAAAACTATGAAAGCACTGGCTTATATTAATTTGAAATATAATTTGTAATGTCTGAAATAAATAAGAGCGGATTATGGTTTAGTAGTCCAACTATAATGGAATTAGGGCTGAATTTTTTCATATATATTAAATTATTACATATATTATAAAATAATATTTAAGATAGATATATATATAATATATTGAAATTTAAAAAATTGGTTAAAGAATTTTGCGGATGGAGTAGAGTTTGTTAAATATCATAAATTTTTATTATAGAATATCAAAACTCTAATTTAGATATAAAAAAAACTAAAAATCAATTTTTGACTTGTTTGAGTGTCAACTTGTTAGTTTTTGACCAACTGGATCATTTTTTTTTTTTGGACTGATTTTGAAGATTACATAAATTAAAATCATGATTGGTTTATCAAATTTTTAATTGAATCAACGGTTTAGTTTAACTTTTTAACCTTTGATAATTTGACATATTGGTAGTTTAGTAAGGTTTTCGTCTGTTATAATCTCTGTTGTTGGGATTTTAACTCTGGGCATCCTTTCTCTCGTTTGTTATTAACTTCGGGGATTGAAAATTTGCTAATATACCAATTTAAATGAACTGCTATTGACTCGTCATTTTGAGAGTACATAATGCACCCTAAAGTTTTTTCGGGGGGATTATGTGATTTTTCTTTTTCTTTTTTTTTCTATTTTTGACATCTTAATTTATGTTTCCGTGATCTCTAACAGTGCAATAAGCCGATAAAGGAGTCGCAAGCTTCAGAAAGTGGAAACTTTCACACAAAAACAAAAAAAAAAACAACATTACATTGACAATGATGAATGAGATATCATCAACAGTATATTCAGTACCCTTTCGATACAGTGTAATATTATATGAACTAACACAAGGACTAAAGATTCATTGTGGACTGTGAGAAACCTCGGCAAGATCTTGAAACTGATTCAAACATTTTCTGCATCTCCGGAACATATCTTATGAAAGATCGGTTCCAAAAATTATACTAGGATTCTGGAAAATGACCAAAAATGAAAAACACAACATTAAGAGATTCTATATCATAACAGGATGATGCTCTAATAATTAATGACGGTCTCAAGAAAAATTACCTTGATCAACTCAATAAAAGTGATAGGCAAGCCCCATGGATGAGGTCCTTTAACAATTAGGCGTTCTAATCTGTTCTTGGATAATTTCCTGCCATATCGGAACATGTTTACAGTTAAATAAGCTGCACCAAACATGAATAAGACAAATTGTCCAAACTGATTTCTTCAATCTGCAGACATCACAGGCTGCATAGGACCATTCAGAATTAACAAGTTGTGAGACAAAGAAAACAGGATTAAACTCAACAAGTTGAGTTACACATATATAACTAAGAAGTTTGAGTCTACCTGGTTTGATTATGAAAACAAGTACAGTAGGAGTGTAGCACAAAAGAAAAGTAATGTGTATGTGCATTTGGGTAACATAGTTGGTTGGCAATGCCACTTAGGACAAGATAGCGCCCGTCGGTGCCCAAATCCAGAATTAGTGTCTGGAAAATATCCAATGCTGATGGCAGTGCATCAGGCGGACATCCATGAAGTTGCTGGATGGCCTGTAAGTTAATATTCCCAAAAATTTGAGGGAGGCAAGAGAAAAACTGACAAGAATCCATCAGAAATCTCCAAAACTCAAACCAGATGATGTCTCCTTATACTACCTTCATTCCAACATACAGCACGATTGAGTTGATCAACGTTACATTGTATAGATGATATCGGCACAATTGGGTTCCAGCAGAGGCAGCTTCAATAGGGGAGAGGAGCAGCTTCTGCTTCAGTTCAGACAGAAATAGAGATCCCTGCTGCCTTACCTGTTAAAAATTTGATCAAATAATTTATAGATGATATAGTCAAAAGAAAGCAGAACCATAGATACAGGGAGGTGTGTGTATGTATATTTTCACCAAAGAGAAAAATAACAGATCATAGCAAATACTATTAGTATAAAAGCACATAAATTTATAATCAATCTTCTATGTTTCAAGATGAAAACCATCAATTCATCAGAATACAATAAAAAAGGGAGGAAAAAAATACCTGAAGATATTCATCGACATCACCCTTCATCTGCTTTGCTTTAAGTGATTCATCAACCTCGGAAAGAATGTGAGGGGATTATCTTATTTCTTTAAGCAAACCAATCTATGAAGGGAACTAAAAGGCAGCCTTGTCAATTAATGTTTCATATCTTTAACAATAAAAGAAAATGAGATGAGATTCCAAAGACCTTCAAATTGGGTGTGGATGGATCTGGCAACCTCATATTTCGAGGATATGCACTTAGTATAAGATTCCGCACTTGTATGGAGCTTTGAGGTACATCACAGAAAGTAAAATATTAATCACATAAGAACTCAGGAAAGTCACGAAGTAGCACTAGGAACACTCTTGGTGTGCTTTTATAGAGAAGATGAACCAAATAAAAACAAAATCAAACCAAACAAATTAACAAGTTAGAAAAAACTATCACATTTGGACTGCACAAGGAACAAAGAATTGGTAACAAGGATACAGTGACAAACCGGCTTTCCAAGTTTAAATCAAGCCATTTTGAATATAAGGCCAACCTTTTTTACCAGTCAGCAATTTTAGCATGAAGCACCAGTGACTTCTCAAATCAAGCCATGCAATGCTGAATAAACATGTCACCCAAGTTATAATGTTCCCAATTAATTAACAAATGGTACTGGAAATCTATCATTATATGAAATAGATTAAAAATTAACAATTAACAAACAAAAGAAGCAGAAACATAATAACTTCACCCAGACAAAACTAAAAATGGCAAGGCTCATTGATGCTGACCAAGGCAATTTGGATTGAGCACCTTCTCACAGAATTACCGGTCAGAATGAGGACAATCAGCATTTCATAGCAAACATGGCCTAAAGCCTTACGGACTTTTGTACCCAGGTCTAAAGCCTACCTTGAATAACAAACATGCTAACACAGGGATGCATAGAGTGAGTCAACAAAGTCAAAACCTGATACATGACATAATGTTAGAGTCATTTACAAGGAACACAAGGGTATTGTCCTTGTGAAAATACACTAGCTAGTTATATGACATTATGAAACTATATATATATATATATATATATATGAACTATGAAGCTTCCCGTTACTTCTTTTAATAAAACGAATAAGTAATAAATGGCATAGATTCGAAAAAGCCTAAAGCTTTTTTGGAAGATGACAGGGCATGACAACCTGAGATTAAGTCTGTCAAGACAATTTGAAAGAGTAGTCTGAAGTCAATTTATTTTCAAATTAGCTTAATATGACATATTGATTAATCACCATTATTTGTTTTCTCTTTCCTGAAAGAGGCCTCAGAACATCCTATGGTTGAATTGTGGGAAGATTTTGTGTTTATGAAGAAGCTGGAATTTCTTAAAAAGCAGCTAAAAGAGCAAAATCATGATGGCATTACAACTGAAAAGATAAAATAATAATTTGAGATATCTCTTTAGAGAAGAAAGAGCTACTAAGAACTAATTTTGAAGAGTTTGAAGAAATTATGCCCAGAGAGGAGACCAAAATCCATAATTTAAGTTCTAATAAAACAGAGTACTTGCCAACCATTAATCATTAACTAGATAATTTCACACGTACTAGAATGCAGGAATTTTAAGAGGCTACAAAGCATGAAATGCATCAGCCATAGCGGTCAAACACTGCAGTATATGAAGTTATATCAGTCAAACAAGTATGAGTGTTTTGGCCGAAGAAGAAAACGAGTATGACTGTCTTGAGTTTTACAAACTTCTAAGAAAAAGGCAACCAATGAAAACAAAATCGTAATCATAGTAAATTTAAAAAATAGAAACTAAATATCTATGACAAGATTCGAAGGTTTGGACCATCAGTAACAGGCTCAAGCAAACCAAAATCTAAGAGGCAGTTACTAAACAGTCTGAAAAATACTCTTAAAAGATGCATTCCTCTCCTCTTCATTTTTCTTAATTAAACTGATAGTCAATGCAAGGGTATCCGTCACAGTATCTCCCATGTTCATTTCCTTCTGTATGTCTGCTAATACAGCATCATAATCATTCTCTCCACGCTTAGAGAACAAATCCATGTTCCTGTGTAATTTAAATACATCATCAATAACAGAAATAGCTGAATTGGAATCAATTTCTTGAATAAATTTAAGATAAACATAGCAAAATAAGTCACCTTAATAAAAAATTGGTCTCTTGCATCTCGTCAAAAAAGAAGACTGTGCGTTTTTAAATAATAACATCTGCATAAAGGAATCTAAATGCTTGGAACGGCCCTCAGACTGCTTTAGGAACATGATAATATTTTGAATTAGACCAGAGGAAGTTAAAGAACTGGGATTAGCACACAATTCCTCAATCTGAGCCATACAATAATTCTTGCCTAGAAAGCAGTAAGATGTTAGGTCGCATAATCAGTAACGAGATATATGGCCATGACACTAAAAATAGCAATTAACTTCATACTTACTACATATCCTGGTGTTTGAATCTTCAGAATCACATAAAGCAAGACTGATTGCAATTTTTTCCAACAAAGACAACTGTAAACCATCAAAAAAAGCTTCCTAAGAAGCTTTCACTGACTTCTACAGTCTTCAGTGACTCAGAAAGCACTATACTGAAGTGTGGTTTGTTTAAAAAGTACTTAGTGATTGCCCCACGTATTGGCTCCTGATCCTTTATATCTACTTTGGGAAAGTTCAGGTGATTCAAGCATGTTTGAAGCAGCAAAATGCTTCCATCAGTTCCATACTCAGTGAACCGAAAGTAAGAAACAGGAGCATATCAGGAACTGATGGAATCAGATGAAAAACACGTATGACTCAAAATATCAATTAGAAAAAAGAAAGTCTAAAGCAAACCACAAAGAATGGGACTGAACGAAATAGAGATGAACAATTATGCATAGTACATGCATCTTGCTGGAAAGTATATTCCTAAGTAATATGAAGAAGAACTCATATAAGATACACTCGTCATACAGTGTCCAAAGTCAGATCGCATACCACTACAAAAGAATGAAACAATTGAACCTGTGCAAATGACATCGCCTTCCAACATCAGCCGATCAATAGTTAAGACTATAAGCTTGTGGCTAGTTTTTAAAAAGCAGGTCAGAAGTGAATCCAAACATTTTCGAGCTGAGTAAATTTTTTTTCGTAGTTAAACTTGCATGTCACAACAATCTCAAGATTCTGCCCGGTGTCGAACTTTCTCCATTAAAAGAACAGCAGAACCATTTTTTCTGCAACCCCAAGTCAGAGATAAAGAGTCTTTCACAATTATACAGCACGAGACAAAATTAGACGGCGTGGTCCATTAACAATTAGCGAAGTACATCAATTTAGTAACATCAAAGAAAATCGGAGCAGAGATAAGAAATCTCCAAGTAAATGAGGGAATGAAGAGTAGTCGGTGAAGTGAAAAATGTGGTAAACACGTCTAAAAGTAAGGCTAAAATCCCCATAGGGACCATAATTTGGTAAAGGATTTCTCTTCAGTCATTTTCGCATCAAATTTTACAAAGAAAATGAGATGACTCTCTAAACGAAGAATCCAATCGGTGAAAACACTACCGAATTTTACAGATAAGGAAACAAGGTACCTGAGGAAGCTCCTGGAAAACGGATTCAAACTTGAGTTCGTTCAAGTTCTGGAGCAGAAACCGAATATGATTCGAAGCTATTAAGGAGAACTTGGCCATGATATCCTCGAGATAGTAATGAAATTTTGGGAGGGAAGAAGCGTTGCGTCCAAGAAAGTGGCCGATTTCTTGAGGAAGGTTTAATGGTTTGTCTCCACTTCTAGATCGTGTGCCCAAAGAGTTGGCGCCAAGGGCCGACTTGGGGGTTCGCGGTCTTATGTAGCTCAGTGGATGTTAGCTCATGGGAGCCACGTGGCGAAAAGAACCTGACACATTTTTTTTTTCAATTT
Source organism: Delonix regia (assembly GCA_037074485.1). Taxonomy (NCBI): domain Eukaryota; kingdom Viridiplantae; phylum Streptophyta; class Magnoliopsida; order Fabales; family Fabaceae; genus Delonix; species Delonix regia. Next base: position 15,861,860 of record CM073459.1, read on the forward strand.
TTTATTTTCATTCTCGTTTACTTTTACACATTCAATTTTCTTAATATTTTTTAAATAATAATATAATTAATTAACACCGTCGCGTATGTAGAGATTGTTATACCTCAGAATTAGAATTTGCTTAATTCAAAGTTCTTAAAGCTAGCATGCCAAACATTATAAAGCAACAGGCAAGGCGCATCTCCTTTTGCTTTTTTAGGTCCTGAAGCATAGATTTTATACTTTAATTCTTTAAGAAAACAACATGATAAATATATGAGTTTACAAATATATATATATATATATATATATATATATATATATAGATGGCATCTATTAACCAAAAATATTTCTTAAGTTTGACAAAAAATTTTGGCTTCTTACAAATTCAAATTAAAAATGAAGATAGATATAAAATTATTTTCACAATTCTATTTGGACAATATAAATGAAATGTAATATTTTACTGAATTAAAAAAATGCCCCTATATATTTCAAAGAATTATGAATTATATATATATGTATATATATAATCAGATTTATATGTAATTTCTTAAATCTTTGTTACGATGGTATCTAATTAAACTATGATAAACATATAGTTAATCATTTATAATGTATATTTTATTTTTAAATAATATAATTATTTATTATAATTATCTACTGATATAATTAGTTAACCATATGTTTGTCATGTTTTTATTAAAAAATAGTATAACCAAAAAAAAAAGAATTACAAATAAATTTTTTCCACACATAAAATTTTTTGAGATGAACATCACATTAAATCATTTTAAAAGACTTTTTTTTACATATAGCATAAATATAATTGTAACAGTACACGGTTGGTTCACATTTACTTTTTTTTTTTTTTTGGTTAAAAAAGCTGGAAACATAATTCAGTACGTCAAAACAGACGAGTACCTTAAGGTTTATAAAGAAATGTGTAATTTAAAACAAATTGTGTTTCGGGTTTCATGTAGGTTTATAAATGATTTTTTTTACTGATTTTCTTATAAAATGGTTAAAGCTTAATGCAGAACTTCAAGCAAACTTTCCTAACACTTTTAATGTTTTGTTTTAGATTGTTTTTCACATTTATGGCATTAAATAGAGGTGGAGCAAGTAAATATGATGGAGCATAGTAGAGTATTTTAATTCATTAAACCTCACAAAAAAATTAATCTCATACATTATCGACTAATAAACTCCATTCCTATCCTTTGTTTCAATGATCAACCCTTAAAATCTCGAACTTAAATTCATTTATTATAAAAAGCTTATAATAAAAAAAATTTTTAGATTCAAAATTCATTTACATAGAATATATTTGATTTATTCAAATATACACATAGCTTATTACTTTACCCCCCTCACCTTTTATAACACCTTTAGCTTCAAATTCATATTCACACTCCCTCTAATTTTATATATTATACTGAGACCTCTCTTATATTAAGTGTTCAAATAATTGTTAATAGAACTTATAAGCTTCGCAATACAACAAGTATAATTTTTTCATAATTACCAAAATGCTTAATTAATGTTGTAACATATTTGAGGTTACAAGATAACAGAAAATAGGATTATATTATAATAATTTTATTAAAGGGGGTTAATGCACTAATTAAAACTAGAGATAGTGCAAACTGAAACTGGTTAGCATATGATGGAGTATGAGTGTAAGCTTAAAATGTATGTAGTAGGCAAATGCAATTTACTATTTTTCTTTATTAATATTCTTAGCTTTATGGACTTGGGCGGTCTTTACCTAAAATTGTTTTTATTTGTTTTTCTTGTTTTGGATAAGAGTGTGTGTGACAATTCATTTCTGTATTTGGAATTTTTAAAATTTTAATTTTTATATATAATTTTATTTTATATTTTTAATTTAGTTTGTTAATTGATATTACTTGTCTCTTATTTCGTTTGCAATTGGGCCATGAAATGGTCATTTTTTACTTATATGTAGCCCAATTATCTTAATAGATGCACTTTGACCAATCTTTAGCAATAAAACTATAACAAATGAATTGAAATGAGTAGGTCATATTGAGCTATGTTTGGACAAGGATTAGAACTCCACTCAGATAAAAAATAGGGACAAAAAAATTGCCCCATGACACAGCTCGGCCTAGCCCGAGTTTAATTGGGTTATGCTAGTTCATCTCAAATTTCTTTATAACTTTTTATTTACAAAAATAATTTTTAAATAGAAATTAGAAAAAAAACATTTGAAGGTGAAAAAATATGATAATAAAAAATTAAATTTTAAAATGAAAAATAGTTAATATTTTAAAATTTTTTATTATAAATAAAAATAAGTTAAATTCAATTATGAAAATAATATTTTTAAAATTAAAATAATTCAAATTCGAAATGTCAATAAATTTGCGGAACTTTTTATTTAAATCCGTTCAATCTAATCCAATATAATCATGCTAAGTTGAGTTAGCCGATGTATTAGATTATGTGCTCACCCCTAGGAATGAGAATCACATGAAACATTTTAGTCCAATATAATGAAAAAAGTTCTACCATCTTTAAAATTAAATTTTAAATTTTCTTTTCTGCTATTAGGTTTATACAGTATATGATTGTGAAGAGGGATTAAAAAATAAAAATGTATTTTGTATTTTGCTACCTTGTGATTAGGTTCGTCTATACTTTAATATTTTACGGATTAGAAATTAACATTCTGATGCAATGTAGTTCAAACTACTAACAAATGATACTACGTGTTTTTATTCTGTCACCTTTTGAACAAAAAATGACAATATAATATTGAAAAAATAAAATTCACAAATTTAATCTTAAAATCGAAGCCCTTTGATTCAACTAAACCATGAAAAGAACTGAAGCCCATTGTGTGCTGAAATCCAAGTTATGAAAGGAGGTAATTTACAAATTAAGTTTTTCTAAGGCCTTCTGAGTTTGAAAGAGTACAATTTTTTCTTAGTTTTTTACATATAAGATATTCTAAAGTTTAGTGCTTCACGTAATTTCTTTTTTATCAATTTAGTTCATGGTACATAGATATTTTTTAATTTTATTCCTTATAAATAAAAATATCATCAATAATATCCTTAAAAAATATGTTAATTTTAAAAATATGAAGAATATTATTGATAATAATTTGATTTGTGAAAAACTAAATTATGAATATCCATATGTGAAAGACCAAATTGTTAAAAAAAATTATGACGGGTCAAATTAAAAAATATCTTATTTGTGAAAAACAAAATTGAAAAAGATATTATATAAAGATCTAAATTAATAATTACCTCATAAGGAACAAAATTAAAGGTTTAATCAAGTTTGAAAATAGGGATTGCACTAGCAATTTACAAATTAAGTTCTTAAAAAATTCAATTCACTCAAATTGAAGACTAATATGAGAACAAATCACCTATAGTAGATCTTATTACAATAAATTTTTTTAGCTAAAATTTTTAGTGGACTCATAGTTTTGAATATACATGTACATCCAGTTATAATGTAAAGATATAATTGTGATATTATTATTGTTCAAGTTGATATTATTATAATTATGTCTTATATTATAATTGGATGCAGTGGTGTTGACAACTTTACTTATAATAATTATTTTATCTTATTAGATAAAAATTTAATAATTTACATTTTTTTAATAATATTGTTTGTAAATTTAAATCATTAACCATCTAAAAAACTCTATTTCTGTGACGAATTCGGATTGAAATAATATATGTCATTATCCATTCAAAAAAGTGACAAGGTTTAATCACAAGGTACTGATATATTAATATATTAATGATTTGGACCATATAACATCAAAACATAAACTCTTAAGCTAAAAATACCAATTTATGAATCACCTTAACTGCATGATGCAAACACATATTTCATCCTTAAATAAAGGTGAGATAAAAGAACACATTGATGGTATACACCTGAAAACAAAGATGCATGTAGCATAATCATAAAGACCTTCCCTAGAGCCTTACCTCCTCAATTACATTACCATGAGTCACTATTTTAATTGAATAACTTTATAACAATTATTAAGAAATTGTATATAATATTTTAAATAGAATTTTGAGTAATAAATGTTTGTTTTGATGAAAAAGTTACAATGATTTTCATATATTATGTTTTGATTTTTATCTAAGGAATATCATCTATTCTCAATAGACAAATATAATGGTGGTCATGAGACTTAATGTCTTAATTATCAAGTTTTTCATATAAATTATTACATATATAATTTTTTTAAAAAAAAATTAATTATAACATGCCAAGTTATATTTTGTGTATAGGTTTAAAAATAAATTTGTTTAGTTTTGATTTTCTGAAGTTTTTTAAAATTTTTAATTATTTTGTGAAAAAATATAACGGGTTGTGAGAACGGAATTCGAATTATACGTTGCGTGGAAGTTTAAATTTGTCTTATTTTATTTAGTTAAAAGAATAAAATTATAATTTGTCAAGAATGGGATTCGAACCCATGCCCTTTCGGACCAGTACCTGAAACTGGCGCCTTAGACCAACTCGGCCATCTTGACTTTTGATCTCTTGATAAGAACTTAAAACTTTATTCTATTAAACTTAATGTTATCCGGTAGTAACAAAAATGAAAGTATATGAATTTATTCGTATTTATTGAGAGGTAAAAAATTTACATTGCACCATATTATTGTATTATTTGGTTTGTCATTTTACTTTTCTTATCAACAGTTCTGCATCTGCATTATTCTTCAATTGAAAAAGGGTTCCAGTAAAAAATAAATAAATCATTTTTTTAAAGATATGTAAATTTTTAATATTAAGTTTGAGTTTATCAATATATTCTTTGTCTTTAATAATTTAATTATTTTTAAAAAAAAATGATTTTACATTTTGTTAAATTTAAAAATATGCTATTTTAGGGTTTGTTTGGCATTGTATTAAATTTCTACTCTTTTGATACCTAATTTTAAAATGACTTTCATGAAAAGCATTATTGAAAAAGCTATTTGACTAAAAGTTACATCTATAAAAGTGACTTTATAATTTAGAATATTTGAATGGACAACATTTTAAATATTAATTTATTTTGGTAAATCTTAAGTACACTTTTTATAGTTTGATTAATTAATATATTGTATATAAAATAAATAAATTTATTAAAATACAGAAAAGTAAGTATATAAACAAATAATAACAAACCATTAATAAAAAGAAGAGACCTCGGGCTAAACAAGGATAAAAAATAATGTTATAACTAATTGTTTTGAGTAATCTTGTCTGAACAATTCTTTTTTGCATTTACTTTTGCATTAAAAGAACAGATTTATCTTTTTTAACTTTTAAACTTTTTCCCATTATTATAAGTATTTTTGAATATATTTCTTTTTATTGTTAATTAGTGAAATGAATACTTCTAAAAACAAAAAAAGTTCAACTTAAAAGGATAACTCTCTAATCTATTGATTAAAGTAAAAAATAATAATAATCATACTTTCAATTTGTATAATTTCATTCAATTTTTAAATTCTTCTAGTTTAAAAATTCGTAATTGAGTTTTTATGGTTGACATATATTTTAATTTAGTTTTTACCGTCAAAATTTGATTAATATTTTGTTAAATTTTATTGACTTAAATAATTATATATTATTTTAACATTCTGAACATATAAAATTTATACCAATGAAAGAGATAAAAATATACAAAATGCTTGGCAAAATATTAATAAAAATATGATGACAATAACTAAATTACAACTTATTTAGATTCTAAGGATCTAATTAAAAAATTTTAATCCACAATGACCACATTAAAAATTAAGTAAAATTGTAATAACCTATAGTATAGTTTTACTTAAAAAAGGATATTTTGATCTAAATATTATAATTAAAAATTAATTTTTAAAATCTTAATCTGATAAAATTATTAAAATAAAATCCTTAAACTGTATAAAAGGATTCGCCTAAGAAGATAGGTAGTCCTTCTGACATATGGGTGCTCCGTTATGGACTCATCGGAGGGCACTCCTTAAAGGACTAGCCCCCATATTTTTAATAAATATATATATAATGAAAATATATAAATATATATTATGTTTTATAGAAATATTAGAAAATTTATCTATTAAAAATAGTAAAATTTTTAACTTATGATATTTATGAGAATTGTTTTATTTAGTTTATTTGTTAGGTAATATCAATAATTATAGAAAAATTAATTTTTATGTTTTAGTTTGATTGTTAAAGTATGAAGGCACTGTTGAGTATTTTAAATTTAGATTTAATTATTTAATTTATTTTTTTGTTAACCATTTTAATTATTATTTTTATATATAACCATCTAAAATTAAAAAAAAAAGGTCAATTTTAGTCATTCTATGTTAGTATTTTTTTTATTTTGGAGATTTAGAGGGCGCAATATTATTGTTTTCAAAATATCTTGGAACTACAAGTAAAATGTCTTTCTTTTATCTCCTCATGTGATTGGATTATAATAACTCATGTTTTAAAATATGTAATTTTGTAATTCTTTATGCATTTATAATAATCCATCTAATGTCCAATTTTTGTTGTATATATTTACGAGTTATGTTGCAATTTAAAGTGCAAAAAAGTGTTGATATATTTGTGTTCATAATATTTATATATGAATGAATGTGTTTTTCGCTTTTTGTGATTTTAATAGATTACACTTTTTTATTTTTGTTTATGATTATTATTTCAATGTAAAATTCAATTAAATTAAGTTAATTGATTTTATTCATTATATCTATTTTTCAAATCATAACTTAGTTAAGAATTTGTGACCTATTAATTTTTTATTCTATGGGGTGAGAAGAAGTGACATTGTGTTTTTTTCATTTATGATAATTTATCTAGTGTGCAATTACTATATGTAAATTTTGATGAGTTATGTTACAATTTTGATAAATTACATTAATTAATGGGTTACATATAATTTTAAAGTGTGAAGAAATGTTTATATATTTGAAGTTGTAGTTAATGTCACATGGTTTGTCTTTGAGATATTTAAAATTTTAACTTTTATGTATAATTTTATTACATATTTATGATTTGAATTTTTAATTTATAATAATTTGTCCTTATTAGATTGTAAAAATTTGATTCTATTAGTTCAAAATATTGATCCAAACAGAACTGTCAAAGTGGGTTAACTCGAGTCACCGGAGTTGACCCACCCAAATTGGTGAGTTAAACGAGTCAACCCATTTAACCCATTATAAGGTGGTGGGTTAAAAATCTCAACCTACCTCACCTGGTGGGTTAAGCGAGTTGACCCGTTTAACCTACTAAAAAATTAAAAAAATAAAAAAAATAAAAACAAAAAATTATAAAAATTCAAATGTGGCTTTCTTTAAACATATGTTTTGTTTAATTAATTAATTTCTATATCACTATAAATAAACTAAAAAAACTAAATAAAAAGAAAGTTTCAATGGATTAAAACAAATAGAGTAATTCAACAATTCAATAATTAATAAGAATATGATTATGAGTAGAATATTTAAATATAGCAAATTATAAAATAATAGAGATAACACAACACATACATTAAGGTTAATTTTTTTAAATAGAAAAGTGCAACAAGCTAGAGTATTAAATTGAGTGAATGGAAAATTTTTTTTACAAAAAAACGGACAACTCGTTTAATAGGTTAAACGGGTCAAGTTGATATAAGTATACTAAACAGGTTCTTAAATGAATCCCTCAACCCAACCCGCCTCTTAGGTGGATCATACGAGCTCGACTCAGTGGATTGAATTCATTTTGATGCCTCTAATCCAAAAACTTCCACTCACTTAGAATTAAATTATAGATCTATCCTAATTGATAATACTTATGAATGAATGGTTATGATATTTACTTTATTTTTTTTTATTTTCATATGTGAAAAGGTAAATAAACGGTAAATACAAAGGTTTCATAGTTTGTAAGTAAATAATTTTTATTTATTTTAATTTTCATAGATTTAATTTCAAATAAAAATTTAAAAGTATCCAAATCCTTAACATTTATAAAGGTGAATTCTTAAACATTAAAATATAAAAAATTGTAAATATGAATGAAATCAATAACTTTAATGATTGTGGGATCAATAATAGATAGAAAAATCTCAAACAAGGTAATTCATATTCTATAGTTAATTAGTTAATCTTATATAAATACTTATAAAATTTTTATAAACATATATTATTTATTATTTATATTTAATCATTATATATATAATATATATTCACACACCACAGGCCAACCTTGTTTATTTTTATAAAAAAATTTTTTTGCTTATATCAAATTAAGATTTTGAGAAAAAAAAAAAAACAGATTTGGCTTAAATTTTCTTAAAAAGAAAAGGCCTCTCCTATCACCCTATCCCTAATTAATAAATAACGTTAACTTAATCAAGATGGTCTAAGCCCTCGTGCTAGTAGTACACATCACGTGGACCACCTCACTCCTCCTCTCTCCTCGCTCATTATCTTTCCCTACAGACGACGACGAACTTCACTGAAGAAAACGTCAAAACTGAGAAAGGCAACCAAGTGTGCTGAAGAAGCCTTAAAAAGCGCAACAACAATCTGATGAAACTGTCACTTTTCCCTCAGATCAAAAGCAAAAACGAAAGTAAAAACAAAACATCATCATCGGACACTAAAGCTCCTTCCTCAGATTTCACTTTAGAGTCATCACCATGTGTATGTAGGGGAAAAAGGAATAAAAACAAAACGAAGAACAAAAGCACCCACAGTAACTGCCACGTCAGCACACCTTGAAATCTTGCTGGTGAAGATAGCATTGGTCTTGCTGCTGCTCCAGCTGCCTCATCATCCCCAGCTCCTTCTGCCTCCGGAGCTCCAGGACCTTCCGGTGAGAGTTCGAGTGCTGGGTCAGCACAAACGTCGGGCTCGCTGCGGGTCGGTATTCTGGGACGAGCCGACCCGACTTGTACCTCACCCCGCACGCGTTGCACAGCGTCTTGGGTCCCAGCGGTCCGGTTCGCCATTGCGGGGTTTTCTCCGATGCGCAGTGGGTGCACCTGCGCACACCTGATCCCTCTCCCGAGGAGGAAGACGACCCGCCGTTTCCCTCAGTTTTAGGTCTAGATTTCCCGGCAGTTGGACCGGATGCTCTCGAACGCTTGCTGCGAGCTTTGCTGGGAAACGACGTGTCGGATTGGAGAGCGGAGGGGCCAAGCGGTATCTCGTTCTCCAACGGGATGTCGTGGAAGCAGTTGTCCACGAATTGCGAGAGCCATTCTAGCTCCGCTACGTCATCGTTCTGCTGTGACGAAAACAACAAAAGGTGAAAAACAAACGAAACGGAAATGAAAACCCAGAAAATTTTAAGATAATTCAACCATCCTTGACTAAATTGACAGACGAGGTTATCAATGATAGTGATTGTTACTACTAAACTGATACTGGAAGATGCAAATGTAACAGTAAGTGGAATTTATACTTACGGGGACGCATAGATCAGCGGTGAAGTCGGTGGAGGGGGCGCATGGGAAGGTATCGCAGAAAGTGGCGGAGGAGGATTGTAAGTGGCGGTGGTGAAATGGAATTTGCGGGGGAGGAAGCGGCGGCTGGTGGTGGTGTTGGCGGTGGTGGGAGTTGGTGGAGGACGAGGAGGAGGAAGTGGTGAGGTCTTCGTTGGAGAAGTCGAGAAGATCATCAATGCGAAAGCAGTCTGAAACGTACATGTCCATTGAGAGAGAGAGTGGTGGAAGTACAGAAGGGCGTGAGTGGGTCTCCTTGCTGCTCTCTCTGGCTCTCTCAGATCTCTACGTACTGAGAGAAGAAGAGAGGAGAGAGAGAGAGAGAAAGAGAGGGTTGAGAGGCATGGAAGAGATTAAGAGAAGATTGATATATTGACGGATGACGCTGGATGGGTCAGTGATCGTGCAAGAAGAGAGAGAGAGAGAGCCGTTTCTCTTCATTTTTTTTTTAATTTTCCTTAAAATATGATATTATTAATTTATATTAATATTTGAATAAACTGTACAGATATTGTAAAAACACTTTCATGCCTGAAAGTAAGAATACAAAACTTATAATAAAAAAAAAGGTACTCAAATTTTTTATTCAAAACAAGGGCAGTGTACATTTGGAATTCTCAGAATGCATGATTCTCTATGCTATCACAAGAAAATGAACACAATTTATAAAGCATGATTTTGGGATAAATTGTCACTCTTTTGTTTATTCTTTTTTAAAAATGGAGATATAAAAAATAAAATAATCAAAAGTTCAATTATATGTTTATTTTTTTTTTAAAAAGTTACAAAACGTATAAACAATCCAAAACAAGCAATCATTTATTAATATTAAGTAGATGTATAAATTTATTCAAATAATTATCTATAAATTATTCGTAATTAATGTGTGTATATGTGTGTGTGTGTGTGTATATATATATATATATATATATCATCTCATTACTTCAACATAAAAACCTATTAGCATATAGGGGAGTGATGAAAGTAAAGCTTAAACGTGTTAAATATGATGATGCATACATGTCTACATGTTAATATTTATTCACTTTATTATTAACTAAGCGATATAAAAACAATGGCAAATAGAAAAAAGCAATATGAAAATGTGAAAGAAAATGTAACATAAAAATGAGAGTGTAACATAAAAATAATTGCATTTACGTGTGTAAGATTTGGATTCTCTTGTATTTGAAAATTTAAATTTTTTGTATTTAAAAAATATAGGTTGTTACATTTTTATTTAACAATTTAAAATTTAATAAATATTAATTAATTTTTAGTAGCTTTTTAAAATATAAATTATTAAATTTAAATTTGGTTAAATTTACTTAAAATTTCTCCACTTCACCAAATTTATTTTTGTTTATGTAATATGTAATAGCTATTAGCATGTACGTTGGAAATGGAATAAAAATAAAATTAAAAATAAATATTGCGTGCAAAAATAGTAATAATTCAAATTGCTTATTATCTTTCCTATTATAAGACAGAATATAATTTCAAACTTATTACATATCTATTAATTAAGGATCAGCACTCTTTATCACTAAATTATATATAATGACTTTCAATATCAATCTAGAAATAATGAGTTAATGATTCTTCGCCTTTGACTCAAGAAAGAATTCATTCAGAGTTGTTGTAAAATTTTATTCATTTGAGTATTAAAAGATAGAAGTAATTTTTGTTTGAAAAAATATTTAATAAATGTTTTATTTGATATTATCGTGTTTACCAAGTCTTTTAAAAATAATACTTTTAATCATTACTATCATCATGATTTGGAATATTCATTGTGGTCCACTTTAATTAAATTTATAATTTTTATTTAATTAAGATATATAAACAAATCAAAGTAAATATATAAACACGTTATAATAAAAATAAATGGAAATAATATATAAAATTGGTATAAATATATCAAAATAAGTATGTCAGGATTATGAAAAGAATAAAAATGGGAATGGAAAATAAAAGTTTACAAGCGAAAAGAAAAAGAATGTAAGAGCACTATAGTATTTTCCATTTGTTTTCTATTTCAAAAATTTTCTTCCATAAAAATATGGTATATATATATATATATATATATATATATATATATATATATATGAAATTTTTTATATTTTTATTATAGTGTTCGTCAATTAAAGCATAACAAAATATGTAGTTTTTCAATAATATTAATTACAATCTGTGTATAGTTTTTACAAATAACTACATAATATTTTAAATAAATTTTATAATTTTTATGTTATTATTAATTAATAATACATAATCATGTGTTAACTAAAAAACTTAATAGTAAAAATAAAAATTAATATATTTAAGTCTAATACTTTTTTTAATGATATCTAGTATATTAATTTGATATATATTTTCACTTACATATAACGGAGCTCGAATCTCCTTATGTATAGTCGTTTGACCCTCCATTTAGGGCGCTTTGCTATTTTTTCTTTTCTAAATAAAAACCACTCTTCTTTTTTTGTTGGAAGAAAATAGCAACATTGCACACCGTTAAATTCTTAAACTCTAAATTCTAAAAATAGGAAATCTTAAGTTCATATACTGTGTGCAAACTTACTATAGGATAAAGCAATTGGGAGAGGGTGTCATATTATTTAAATTATGACTCTTAAAAATGTTGAATATATATATATATATATATATATATATATATATATAGATTCATTTTTATTCTAATTTTATACTTCAAGTGGAAAATTTTTGCAAATATTCCCTAATAATAATACAAACAAATATCTATTTATATCTAGTATATTAATTTGATATATATTTTCATTCACATATTACGGAATTCGAATGTCCTGTATAGTCGTTTGGCCCTCTATCTCGGGCGGTCCATTATTTTTTCTTTTTTAAACAAAAATCACTCTTCTTTTTTTTGAAAGAAAATAACAACATTGCACACCATTAAATTCTTAAACCCTAAATTTTAAATAGAAGAGATCTTAAGTTCATATAACGTGTGCAAACCTACAATAGGATTAAGCAATTGGGGGAGGGGTATCATATTATTTAAATTATGACTCTTAAAAATGTTGAATATATATATATATATATATATATATATATATATAATTACTCATTTTTATTCTCATATTTATACTCCAAGTGGAAAATTTTTGCAAATATTATGAGAGTCTTGATATTTTACTCATCCCTACTAATAATACAAACAGATCTCTATTTATATTTTTAAATCACTTATTCAGTATAAAAAATATGCGATTCTTTATTTCAAAGAAATACTTTCAGTATAAAGTTTTAAAACTATTTGGTGAAAAATATAAGATTATCACTTTGGAATATAATCTTGGAGCAAGAAAGCCAAAACCAAATTTGGATTATTTACAGTTTGGTTATTATATTACATATTGTTAGATGATTTAGTTTAATTAGCATGAATTGTTACATCAAAATTTTAGATTTGATTGATTTGAGTAATTATGAGTTATCAATTTTGATTCCTCATTTTTAAATACAGACTGTCAAATTCAAGCAATTTTTAAATACAAACCATTAAATTATTGTATCATAAAATAGAGTAAAATATTATTTTAATTTCTAATTTATTAGTAGATTTTCAATTTACTTCATTACAGACTTTTACTCTTAATTTAGTCTTTCATTTTATTAGTTCATTTTTAATTTAGTCCCTCACTTTGTTATTTCATTTTTATTTAGTCCCTCATTAATTTCCATCATCAATTTGTTCTCTTTCTTATCAATCAATTTAAAAAATTAGACACTCATTAATTTAAATGTTAGTACATTAAATTTAAATTTAATAAAAATTAAGAAATTAAATATACTAGTATTAAATTAATAAAATAATAAATTAAGAATGAATTCATACATAAATAACTAAATTAAATTAAAAAATAAAAAAATAATTTAAAAATTAATTGATAAGTCATGGACAAAATGCTGTTTTATTTTATAAAAATACCTAAAATGTAAATTTTGAGAATAAGCAATGAAAAAAAATGGAATAGATCTTAAAAAAGATGCGGGAGGCAATCACTCCTTTTTAATTTTATATATAAATTTATTTAATATTATTAATTTAATTATTTAATTTATAAAAATACATTACTCTTAAATTATAAAAATTTGATTCATTTATTTCAAATATTTAATTAAAAAATTTTTACTTCCCTAAAAATTAAATACTAAATCCCCCTAAAGGCAAGGCAAGTAGGACAGGAGCACCGACAACGACTGCCAGCTGGCTATGGCTGACTCTCCCTCTCATTCTCTCTCTCTTAAATGCCAACATTAAACAGAAAGCAAAAGGTTGGACGATTATTGGGTCACATCACAATAATCACACCAAGCGAGGGGCCACGTGTTGCAGCCACAACCACTGTGTGGGTCCCTTCTCTGGCTCCATGTTTAGTGTCTACGGTAACAAAAAGTGCTCTACGTACATTATTGTCCTTTCCTGCGGTACGGTTATTTATTTAGTTTGATTGATCGATTTGACTTTTCCTATTTCCTGCTTGTGCCTTTCATGCCTCATTAATAATTATTAGTACAAATTACGATCGGTTTTCCAATTTCCTCAAATGGATGATGGAGATAGGTACTTGCTTTTGTATTGCATTTTGTGCGTTTAATTTTTAATTGATTATTAGAATCATTATAATATTTTAGTTTCTAATACTTCAATATTTGATTTTTAATTATTTAGTTAATGAAAAATTAGAGTTTGAATTTTAATATATTTGATTTAGCGTTGTTCAATTTGTACACTTAATGAGAATTTGTTTTGCAAATACTTTCATTTGGTGTAATATTTTTTTTAAATCAATTTTGTTATTTAAATTTTTGTTTGTACAGAAGTAAAAACTAATTATTTTTGTATTGAATGATTTGTATAAATGAAAAAAATTAATTTTTAATAAAAAATTTTTAAACATAAATCATTATAATGCAAAATCACATTTAAATAAAATTAAATTTAAAAATTAAGTTAATTTAAAATTATGTTAGCTCAATATAAATCCAAATATATACTTCGTAGGATAATGAAACTTAGCTAAAACTTATTTACTTATTTTTTTATATAAGTATTAATTGGATGCATAAAATTGTTTTTACTAACATTATCCTAAATTACTATAATGAGATTAATTATTTAACACTAAAAAAATTCATTTGAATTTTATAATAACTTTTTTACCATTTTATTTGTAAGATTGGATTATATTTTTTTTAGAAAGTGAGAAGTTCATTATAATTTCCAAATTGTTTCAAAAAGTACATGGTTTTCCCATTAATAATTTAATTACATGACAATTCTTTTTATTTCGTCGATATTTTTAATGCTCTATTAGAAAATGATATATATTATTGTAAAATTAGTTATCTAATAAAATTTTTTGAATTTTATAAACATGATTGTGTGAATGTAATAGAGCTCAACTAGAGATGTGAATTGAATTTTGCCATTATGAAACCACCAGAAAAGTCCTCAGAATTTTTTCAAAAAAAAAAAAAAAAAGTCCTCAGAATTAATATTTTTTTCCTAAAGTGGGGCCTTTGTTTATCTGTTCGGGATTCTTGCCATATTATTAATGGCCTGAACAATCTTGGGAAAAAAATTATTTGTACTATATTTTAAAATAAAAAATAGTTATCTTCTCCAATTTAAAATATATTTTAAGCAAAAATGTCTTTTTATTTCAAACACATCTGATACATCTTTATTCTAATTTTCCTGTCAGTCATATCGCTTTGCCCCGACGCTAAGCTAACGCAACAATATGCATCGTAGGTTTTGAAAATAACTTTTCAAAAATTTATAATCAATTTTTATATTTTTAATTTACTGTTGTCAAAAAATTTTAAAAATAAAATAATAACGATTTGTTTGAATGAAAATTATTTTACTCAAATTATTTTTCCGATTTTTGTCAAAGTTACAAAAATGTCATTATTAATGAAAACTTTTTTTTTCAAATTATTTCCTTTATTAATTTATAAAAATAACGCCATCAAACTAATTTTTTTGTTTCCTTTTTTATTTTTAGAAACAATAAAAATATTTTTTTGAAACAAGATTCAGCATGCTCTATATATTTATTTTGATTATTTAGTTTGGATCGACATCCAAATTAATGACAAATATAACTTTACTATATATAAGATGAATAATTCCCACGGAAGTGAACTGTAGTAAAAATGAAGTAATGCCACTGAAGACAATAGAATTCAGTTATTTTGTTTTTGTCAAAAATAAAAGCTTGGAATTTGAAAATACCAATTGAATCACGAGAAAAAAAAATCATAAGATGTAAAGCGAATTATCATTTATTTATTTTTTTGAAATACAATGCATTATTATTTACAAAAAAAAAACATACGTTATATTGTTATAATTAAGTTCAAAATATAAAACGCCCTTTTAATTTATAGGAGGTTATATAATTTACCTTCTCAAATTTAAAACTTAACCCTAAACCTTTACAGCTTTTCATTTGGTGCAACATAACCCAATCTTTGGTTGGAAAATGCCAAATTAGCAGAAGGAAAATATCTTACCTCTAATCTTGAGTGGCAAAAAAAGAGAGAGAGAGAAAAAAAAAAAGAAGAGCATTTTTACTGTCATTTTCTCCTTTATTTCTGTAGCTCAAAAAAGCCCTTCCTTAGTTTTTTTGTTGTTGCTAACTTCTCTTTTAAACTACAAAAATAAGTAATCTTAAAGTCCTATATGAATTTTTCTTTTTGCCATTATCCTAGATAAAATGGTTAAAACAAGAATTATGTTGAATAAAGCTAAAAAAATTTTAAAAAAATTACAATCAATATTAAAATTAAAAAAATACCATTTTAGTCTCTAATTTATTAGTAAATTGTAATATTTAACCTGTCACTCATTTTATTTTCTCAAAATGATCTTATACTAATTAAAAATTATTACTTTTGGTCACTCCACATAAGTTAATGGGATTTAACTTGAAAGGATACGTATGGTAAGAATCTTAATAATGAAGAACCAAAAGTGATAACTGTTATTTTTTAACAATTATTTAAAAAAAAAAAAATGATGACTAAAAAGTAACAATTCAAGTCAGATGTTAAATGATATTTTTTTCAAAGAAATTATTTGCATTAAGTTTTCACCTTCTTATAAAGTTGATAATATGTGGTGTAAAATGTAATTAACATCCCTAATTCAGAATGACATGTACATAGAGGCACATGAAATCTAATCTAAAATCCCCCCCAATGGTGGAGTGTCATACGCATAAGCATGATATGGACCAAGGCTTCGGCATTGGTGAATTACTTTAAAGCACATAGGACCATTGAATCACGTGACCACGAGGAATGGTGATCCCAAAGCAATGACACTGCACGTGCGTCGTCACATGCGCTCGTTAAATCTCATGCCATTATAAAAATCCTTCAATCATTGACTAATTTCTTATTAGGATGAATTAATAATGTGTTTAAGAATTATTGTTGCCAGATGAAATTGCTGCACCTGGAAATTGATGCCACCAATTTATAAGTTTTCTTTTTGTCTAGAATAGTGTAACTCTTATAATTAAAATACGAGGGAAATATTATTTTAATGATTTATTTTTGAATTTAATTTTGTTTAGATGGAATTGTTTTAGGTTAGATCCTAGGATTAATATGAGGAATAAAATGTTATTTTGATTCATCACTTGTCAATTTAGTCATTCACTAATTTTCAGTCTCTATTTGGTCCATGATTTATGAATACAATTTTAATCTGGTCCTTCACTAATTTTTAATCTCTAATTTTTAATCCTAATTTGATCTTTTTTTTATGAGTTTAGTCTCAATTTAGTCCCTTACTATTATGATGTTTATTTAGTCCTTCATTCTTCACTAAATTTGGACCAAATATGCTAATAATAATAATAATTGTGACAATAATAATAGCTGATAGCAACAGTAACAACAGTAATTTTATATTGTATTTATAATAATTTGAGAAATTTTGACTTTTACTATTGATGAAAAATTATACAAAAATATCAAAATTGTGACATAAAAAATTTAGGATATTGTAGGTGGAAAACAATTTTTAACTTGGTTTTTTAAATAATAATTGGAGTTATATACTTATATTTTTTTTATTAATAAAACCTTCTTGTTTTATTTTCTCAATCATTTATTTATTTATCTCATATTTTAAAATTTCACCCACTTAATATCTCTTCCTCTCCCTACTCAGGTATTTGCTATTTCAACTTCAACGAGTCCTACTTTATTTATTTCAATTTCAATTTTAAATTATTGAAAATTTTCAAATTTCTAAATAAGAAATTTCCTACTATTTTGTATTAATATAAATTAAGTGTCATCTTTGGTACATTCAAAATTGTGAGTATACCAATATATCTAATTATAATGTAATAACATAATTAAAATAATATCAATCCAAAAAATAATAATATTATAAATCAAATGAGTTTAAATTCATGCTTAGATCTGGTACTTGATTAGCCTACTAATGCTGGATGGTGTCATACTTTGCTGGTGAATGGCCAACACCGACTCAAAACACTAACATGCTACAGTGTATCACGAAAAGAAGAAATCACAAGTTTCAAACCCACGAGTACCACAAGAGTGGGAGAATGTTATAATGTTTAGAATGTAAGTAAACTAGAGAACATATAGATAAAGAGTTGACTATATGTCCATAATTTTTACAAGCAGCGATTGAGAATTTCAAACTCTTTTCAGCAATGCCAACCTGCATAAATAGAAAAGAAAAAAAAAAAAAAATACACACTTACATTTGTAGCGCATTAAATGAAACAAAACTTTTATATATGGCCAATTATAGCTAAGAAGTATTTTTTGGTTTTTTCAATTACAAACAATAGGAAGCTAATTTTACATCTGACTATTATTGACAACCATTTGGCAAATGCAAAAATAAATTGTCTAACATTACTTGTAGGAAATGCCTGCAAGTATTTCAAACTGGGATAACGTAGGCTAAAATAAATCTCAAGTATTAGCATGCAATCTTTGGGGGAATAACCATTTAGAATATAGGAATGGATTACCATTTCACTTTTCCCAAAATCCAGCATAACGTATAACAACTCAAAGATTTAGCAAACTTTTCATCCACATGTCCATGTCTAAACTAATTGATTCAGATAGAATTCAAGTGGTTCAAAATTCAGAAAGATCACAAGTTGATACTTTATCAACATGCAAAATATCAGTTGTAACACACCTTTACCGAAACAAATAACTATTGGAATCCATAACTAGTTGAAATGCTTCAAGAATTTTGACAATTTAAATTTAACGATTTAGAAACTTCAAATTGAAATTTGCACATTTCGTAAACCACATGGATAGCTTATCCCGAGGCACACAATTAATGGAAACACTTGTTCTTCTTATTTGGCAAAAGAACTCCTAATTTTCTTTGTAACTAAAACTTCACTTACAGAAGGCCAGTAAATGGGGTGCTTATTTCTAAGGCCAAATAAAATTCCTTTCCAAATTTTAAGTTTTAAATAATAGGCGACCCAAAGTTCCATTGTTATAAAAAATTACGATATGTATCACCATTCCAAATCTTGTCATTACATTTCGATAAGAATGACCAGGTACAAATCAACCAATCCAAAATGCTAGAATAAATGAGTTTAGGCATTTAGAGAAATTCCAAAATCATCTGACATAACACCACTTTTGCAATATCAAAGTAATTATTGCATTCGTGTAGCTTGAATAGTTGTAGGATCTGAGCACTTCATAATAATTCAATGACTACATATCCCAAAACATTAGACTAAAATTTGCACATCTAAGTAATTCATGTAAATAGAAAGTTCGTCCCAACAGAGCTGAAAAATAATTAAACATTATCTTAAATAAAAGGAGAAGATGAAGGTAGAAAACAGCCATAAACAACTTTATCTATTCACTTAAAGAAGATTACACAAACCTCTCTTTAAAGCCTTACACAACTCTCTTGATGACATTTAGCCTTAAAGACTTATATAGCAAAACATCGCAATCTTAGCCTCTACCATAAGAAAATGTCTTACTTAGCCCTATCCTATACTTAACTACAAGACTCAAACCTACCAATGTTATTTTCAACTCTCAACTAAGCACCAACTTAACTACTCTAGTTACATGCCTAACTAAACCTTAACAAGGAACACCCAAAAGCTTCCTAATAAGCTTATCTAACTTAAATCCAATTCATTTAAAGTGTAATCCCAATACTATTTTAAGGCACTTTCAACAAAGTTCCCCCTGACTTCCTTCTCTAAGACTAAGAGTTATCCAACACCACCAATGGCTTTGAAAGATTACACAAGCTAAATCGGACAAGGATTTTCTCCTATTACTGGAGAATCTCCAGTAACAGGAGAAAATATAATAATATTTTTTTACTAATTTAATATATTTTTATTAATTTAATATTAATAAAATATTATTGTTATATTTTCTCCTATTATTGGAGATTCTCCAGTAACAGGAAAAAATTCATTTCCAGCTAAATCCTATATTAAAATTTCAAATTTAAGTAAAAAATGTTTACTTTCAAAAAATATTTTCAAGCATGTTCTAATTATGTCCTTATCCCATATTCAAGAATTCTTTTCAAATTCGTTAATGTGGCTTAAGAAATAACCAACCAAGTTCAAAATTTAGTGATTAAATTGAGATAATTACTTAGGGTCACCAATCAGCTCCAACAATGTTTCCCATTCATTTTTCCTTCCTTTTTTTTCAATGCAAAATTCAATGAAATTGAGAAAATTTAATAAATCAACTTACAACTTAAAACAAAAACTCCTGATAGCCTTAATCCTTCCATTCGATGCTTAATGATACTAGAGGAGCCTAAAAATTCTAGATTTCATCACCCTACAAGTATGAACACACATAGCCAATTTGGAGTTTTTCCAATTTTGAGCGAAAACTCAAAACTGATAACAACAATTAGGATAGAAAGGTTCAAAAATCACTTTAAAATAGAAGCCTTAAGAAAATTCAAAGATCAGTGTACCAAACTTGGTCCAATTTATAAAGAAATCATGATTCTACATTGTTGAACCCTAATGCTCAAATCCACTGCCAAACACATTGGAAATAGAGCAAACTCTGATCGGTAGCGACCAACAATGACATAGGCATGACAAATATGACAAAACTTTGGAGGGAATGGATTAACTCAATCGCTGGTGTAAGCACATAAATGGCATTGTGTGAAAATGGTTTGTTTGTGAAGGATAAGAGGAAAAAAAAATAAAAGGGCAATTTTGTCATTTCCTATATGGGACAGTAATCTAAAAAAATTAGGTTTGCTTCAAAGTTGGCCATAGTGGGAGTTGAACCTAAGTACCTTTGGATGTATTGTGTATGGCTTAGCCACTTTTGCTAGCTCCAAGCATGAAGATGGTGTTTTGTTAAAGGGGTCCATTTGGGAAGGAAAAGAGGAAAAAAACTAAAATAAAATAAAAAGGGCAATTTTGCCATTTCCATTATGGGACACACGTCAGCAATAAAAAGAAAAGTTAGGTTTGTTTGAGAGTTGGCCATAGGAGGATTTGAACCTAAGTACTTTTAAATGTATAGGATAACGCTTAGCCACTTGTGTAAGCCATAATATTACATATAATGCTACATCAATCAATATTTAAATCTTCTTAATTTTCCTTTTTCAACATTCCGTAAATTATTGTTTATTTATACCTTCCTTAAGTGCATTTCCTTTCGTTGTCTTATGCATAAATTTATTTTTTAAAAATATCACCCAAAATAACTTAATTAATGTAAAAATTTTATGACTGTTACACTAATAGTATAGCCAAACTTTATTTTTTAGAAAGTAGTTCTTGATGAGGTAGAAAAATTAGAATTACGTGAGACACATTACTCATTTTATGTAACTTTTAAAGAAAAATTGTGAATAAAGATACTTTGGAGTTTAAATGAACAAATAAAATAAATGTATAGCTTAATTCATTAATTTAATATTTTAACTCAATTGGTTCACAGTTGCCAACCATGCCGAGTTGGTAAGAATATAGCCAAACTTTTTTTGTTGGAATGCACTACTTAATGAAGAAGAAATACTGGTACCATGTGAAAGATTGTTTCTCATTTTTGTTATTTTATTATTTTTTGAAGAAAACATTTTAAATAATGATAATTTTCAAGTTTAAATACAAACAATTGAATAATTACGTGCCATGTTTGTTTCATTAAATATTTGAACTCGTCGGTTGTATTGTTATAATTTAGATACTTTTTATGCACATCGAGTTCATTAAAATGAATAGGTGAAATCAAGTATAAATAGATATACAATTATGTTAGGAGAGGATATCATATGACAAATGACATTAGCAATAGTGACATCCTTATATAGTTTTTGTAAATTCTTCAAACAACATATATTATACGCATATAATTTAAGAAACTCTATATTATACTTTTCACGTTTTATTATTAATTATAATGCATTCCAAGTTAAGTCTTTTAAAAAAAGAATAAAAGCATTGGTTAACCTATATGTAGACCATTTGCAACGCTTGACATTTTTGGAGCTCAAGAAATTAATAGAAATATATATGTATTTCGCATATAATAAACACTTTGATCTATATGGATTATATACTTATTTAGTAATTCGGCCCAAGTAGGAGTGAGGGACGCACAACCCATCTCAAAATAATACTTTCTCTTAAAATTACATCTTATTCCCTAGTTTTTTGTTATTTAAAAAGTGAGTAAAACACTCCTTTGGTCATTCACTTTTGAGTTTAGTCTCATTTCGGTCCTCTACAAAGTAAAATTCTAAAAATAGTTCTCCACTTCTAAACTTAGTCTCATTTTGATATCCATAAATTAAAAATCTTAAAATGCTCATTCACTTTTAAAGATTAACTTAAAATGGTCATCCAATTTTCAAGATTGATTGAAAATGGTCATTCCTAGTCTCATTTAAAGAGGGACTTATCACGACTCAAAATCACTAGCCATGCTCGGTGCATAGGCTAAACTAATCTAACCTAGTAAGCCCAAGATGACACTTTCACAAGGTCAACGAATGTATCAATAAAACACATTAAACACATAATTGAATGGGTTTACTTGGAGGTTGTCAAAAATTTGATAGCAATTTCCTTGAAAATATCATGTTTACCAAACTTGTATAACTAGTTATAGTCCAATAATATTACAATCATTTTAAACAACAATACTAGCTTAATAATATTTCAAACTATATTTAAGATAATATTGTAAAATAACAACCTACACAAGGCTTAAAACGTTCACAACATCCACAAAACACCAAAACAACTTGACTTTTAGTAGCCACCAAATCAACATTGTCTGCAGTAGGAACACTTACTGCTGATTCTCCTGTAAAATTTTAGCCACTAGACTTTGATCCAATGGCTAAGATTTTATAGGAGAATCTACAGTGCAGATGATCTAGTGGTAGAAGCCATCATATTGGAATTAGACGTATACTGCAACTAAACTTAAATGACATACCAAAAATTCAGGGAAACAAATAAGTCTTAAAGCAACTTCTCTCTATCACCTATTGATTTGTAAAAATGTTCAAGAGAGAGGTGTAAATGTACCATTGACTTAAGGAGTGTATAAATATCGAAGTAAGCAAAAGGGGAAACAACGAAGGCTTTAGAGTTTTTCACAAATATATATTTAAGTAAAGAAATTGAATTTCAATAAAGTAAAACACTATTTCAAAACCTTAAAATTTAAATGGAGTGGAAATCAAAGAAAGAACCAATTTCGTCATTCTATGCCTCAACACATAATTGCATTTGTTATCACCGCACTGGACAATACCTCACAGTGCCATAATGATATTTCATACCTGTCTATTTGCACCATATATAACACTATGCATATAAACGTGTATCTCCATATTGGATATGTCTCAATGTCTCATACCTGTATCCATTTATTAGATATGTCTTAATATCTCATACTTGTATCCTATTATTGGACTCATATCTTATTACTAAATATGTCTCAATATCTCATACCCGTATCCCATTATTGAGTACGTCTCAATATCTCATACCCGTATCACATTACCAGATTCGTCTCAATAATGCATCTAAACTAAGTGCACTTAGACCATTACCCTTGCTAATAGCTATAAGGTTTTAACATGAATTCCTATCCAACCTTTAAATTTTTAAAACTATTGAATATAAATAAGCCATGTAAATAGTTTATGAAAATAAATAATTTACTATTTAAGCATATTAATTACTACAAAGTAAATAAATAAAATGGTTTCAAGGATGCATTGAAAATAAAAAAGTGATTACTGGCAATTAACATGAAAGAAAAGTGAAAATAATATAAAAGATTAAAAATAGAAAATAAAATAATGTAACAATTAAAGAAGGTAAACTTGGGATAAATACCAACATGAAATTTAGAGATATAGTAAAGGAAATAGTTAAAATTAAGAGTTATACCTTATCTTAGTACAAAATATTGATATTCTTAATGTCATTTTCCACAACACAAAATATTATGACATTTCAACTTGTATGTAATACTTTTACCTTAATTTATATAACATAGTTTTCACTTTGTATTTCTCATGTATCATGTGTCTTTTACAATAGCAATAACTCATAAAATTTAGTGATCTCATTTATCATCGTGTTATTATAAATTCATACATATCATATCATGTATACACACATAATTGAAAAGTTAGAAAATTATAAATTTGTCATTCCCATAAGACATAGAGTATGAAATAAGAAAAATGAAAGTTGGACAATGAAACATAATCATAAATTAAAATGAAATGTGCTACTTTGCTATTTATACACTCACCAATAAGGAATGATACTAAAAACCCCCTATTCATACAACTCAAGCATAAGCCCTGCTTGAAAGGGTATCCTCACAGCTACCTAAAATTACATTCAACATAAAATTAACACTATAAGCATTTCAATTTGCACTTACAATTATCAATTTAACTAAATATAACCTTTAACACTTAGAGTCCTAAGTTTCTTTAAGAATCTTATTCTTATCGCTAACCCTAAATCTAGGTTTTGCAATATAAGCTACCATAAGTTAAATTGAGCTTAGTTTATACATTATAAATCTAAAAATTGGAGATTTAAGTGTGAGAATCTGTCTTTAGTGCTTCAACAATAAGAATGCTAAATTAAAGTGCTTGAACATAGTCAATTATTGAGGGAGAAGATGCTAGAAGTTTACAACTAATCAATGATAAGGAAATAGAGCAAAAATGGAAGAGAATAGAGAAAAAGACAATTAATTTGAAAAATATGGATTTATATGAGAAGAAGGGGAAGAATAGTGCTTACCTTACATTTTAATGATTAACCCACCATTTTCTACCTCCTCCCTACTTCATGTTGGTTGGAGATGAAAGAGAGAGGAGCAAGGAACATTATGGAGGAGAGCAAAAAAGAAACACCAAAGGAAAATTAAAGAAAGTGAGGATGGAAAGAAATGAGAGAAAAAAGAATAATGTTGCAATAGAGGAGTTGTTTGGGAGCTAGTGCCAGAGGAAAGAAGAAAAAGAGAAGAAAAAGTTTATGTGTGCTTCGTTTTTAGTGTTTTGGCTAAAATTGCACTTTGGCCCTCAAGACATTTTATATAACTTTAGTTTTGTGCCTGTGATATTATATTTTGACCCCAATAGGATTTAATGTCCTACTACTTAGTCCTTATATTATATTGTATTATATATATATATATGACTACTTTAGATTAGATCTTGAAACGTGAAGATCCATTTTAAGATTCCAATTTATAGTGAATCAAAATGAGACTTAGTTCAAAAGTGGAGTACCATTTTGAGACATTCAATTTGTGGAGGAAAAAAAATGAAACTAAGCTCAAAAGTGGAGGAGCAAAATAATATTTTTCTCTTTAGAAAGTTAAGTAGACCAAATATTTTTTACTCACAATATCCAAAATTTTTTGTATATCATAATTGTCATATTTTTGTTTTGTTTTGTTTTTTTATTAAAATCAAATATGCTAAATTATTATAATTACAATTTACAATTAGTATTTTTCTTTTGCTATGGTTCTTGTTACTACTACTACTACTATTATCATTGTTAAGGGAGGCCTTATAGCCATAGGATTCTCAATTAGCTCAATATTGTCCAGCCTAGATTTAAAAGTCCTAAAACCTTCTCATTAGAATTCATTAAGCCTTGTAGAAAGAATTAAGACACTTAAAAATAGTGTTTTTACGTCGTCACTAATTACTTTTGGCGATGACATTTTCTTCACTACTAAGTCGCTGTATGAGCCCCCGTCGCTGAAGATCTTTTATAGCAAGAAATGAGTTTCCGCTGTAAATTACTTGAAATGTTGCCACTAAATACTATGTTTTTACGTTAGTTTTTGTTAGTCGCCACCGCCAGTCTTGCCATAAAAAATCCTTTAGTGCGACATAAATAGTTGTCACCATGGTTGTCAAACTCACAAGTTAATTTGCCACTCAACATTAATTGGGCTCTTACTTAGTTAATTTGCCTATGACTTGCCTAAACTCAATTAACTCAGTGAGTGGATTCTGTGTTGAACGAGTTGACATTTAAACTTGAAAACTTGCAATCTAGTAGCCTTAAACTTGTGACCATATGCTTGGGTGCCAACAATTCCTCCACTAAAGCAAGTTGTGTTTTTAGTATATATATGACATGTATTATGTTTAACCACTAATTTAAATTTTATTTTGCAAAACTAACTTCACCATATATTTAACTACATTATAAATTTAAAATTTATATGATTAATATTTATACAGTCCACTTTCAAATAGATTATTTATTTCACATAATTATTAACTAATTAATTATTAATTAGTTATATTCCTAAATAATTATATGTTCATTATTAGAATTATAAATTTTACATATTAATTATTTAATTTAATAAGAAAAATAAAATATTAAAATTATATTAAATAAAATATAATATCAATGATTATAATTAACAAATACTTTTGTGGCGACCTTAAGGGTTGCTACAAAATCTTTTTTGTGGCGACAAGCAAAATTTGTCACTAAATTTTTATTTTTTCTTTGTCATCATTAAATGTTTTCTCAGTTTAAATATTTGTTTATAGCATTATTAGTGACAAGTGAAAAAAAACCACTAAAAATGTTTTACTTTTGGCAAAGTTATAGTGATGACATTGTCCTTGTCGCTACTAAAAGTATTTTGTGGTGACTTGCAAAAGTCGCCACTAATCTTTTATTTGTGGTGACAATACGTTGCCACTAAAATTGTCACCACTAAAGACTTTTAGCAGTTGCAGTTGAAAGGTTGCCACTAAAAATGCACTTTGGCAATAAGTTTTAATTGTTGTCACTAAAAGTCGCCACTAAAAGCACTTTTTTTGTACTGAGACCACGAAGGACTTACTCCAAAAGGAATGACTTTAACACAATAATCCACCTTTCTTATTCAACTTCTACAAATCGCACTGAGCCACTTGATCTTATCATTATCATAAGTACATCTTCATTAAGCAGGTAAATAGAGAATTTAACAAACTCTTTGAAGAGGCCAAACTCCTTATTTCTCATCGTTTTATGCTATTTTGTTCTAATAACACTTATTTGTTTCGGTAGTATGTTTCCTACTTTACCACTATTAAAATATTTATTATTATGTTATTTAATGATTATATTAAAAATTAATAGCTCATCTAACTAGACCATTGTGCATATATCTAACAGATTCATTTAAGTGGTCCAGCCCAATCAAAGATACTCAAATAAGCCCAAGAACTATAAAAGTTTAGTGATCAACAGACAGATTCACTTTCCATATTGCTAATCAATATGAATAATCTCTGAATTAAAACCATGATTGTTACAGCTAGTGATTGCATCATCACTGAAATTTTCCATAATCGGCAGACAAGTTGAAAAATTTACCAAAATGAAGAAGTAGCAGTTAAAAGAGCCAATGGACAACTTCAGTATAAATTTGCAGTACTTCAAAGAAGTGTACAAGAATAGATTGATCAATTTATTTGTAGAATTCAAGCTATGTGCTTTTTAGTCTGTGTGATTGTATATAAGTGATTCACATACTTTTATGTGTGAAAGAGTATGTATTCAGTTCAGGACGAAGTTCTCTTTGTCTTATCAACTATAGTTTTCTAGAATTTAGGATAATTCCAATAGTTTATGTTGTGTCGTAGAAGTCAGCAGGATTGAGCTTCGTTATGGGTTACCAGGGTGTTGGTGTAAATGCCATGTGGCTGAGCCTCGCTGTGGGTTGCCATGGTAGTGGTGTAAAAGTTTCATGACTGTACCCAGCGTTGTGAGGTTAACCATTGTAATTATTAAGCATTTGAGTTAGTGAAATTCCTAGTTACATAACCTAGGGAGTGGACGTAGAATCAATAGCGACTTGAACCACTATAAATCCTTGTGTGTTTTATTCTCTCTCCCTTATCTTTTACATTCATGTCCTGATGCTTCTTCAGGAACCACATGGCACTCTGCATCTTCAGAAGTCCAATACTATGAAAAACATTGCATCACATTTTATTATTTTAAATTTTAATATTGCTATATTTTTGCTGACAAGTGGTTTCAGAGCCCGATCTCTAAAATTTTCAAGTAAAACTACCTAGAGAAAAAATATTGCACAGAATGGCAACTCAGATGCCTATTTAAAGACACTCAATAAACAGACCACCTCACTTTAATAGAACAAACTACACCAAACAGAAGACCAAGATGAAAATTTTCATTCAATCAAATGATCTTAAAGCATAGGCTATAATTCAGTATGCACTATACACGTTTACTAATGAAGAGGATGGAAAGAAAGTTGAAAAACGATTCTAGAACTAAGTGACACTAAGGAGTGAAAATATAAAGTAAACTACAAAGTTAAAAATTTCATTTTCTTTGTTGTGAATGCAGATGAATTCAAGAAGCTTGCTAGATGTTCCTTAACCAATGAAATGTGGGAAAAGATTATGATCACCTATGAAGGAATTTCTGAAGTCAAAAGACTAGAATCAACACTCTTGTATAGGAATATGAACATTTTCAGATGACTGACGAAGAAATAGTAGGTGAAATGTTCAATCGATTTGGGAGAATAATAAATGATCTCGATGCTCTTGGAAAATGTTATTAGGATAAATATTTGATTAGAAAAACACTGAGAAGTCTTAACTCATTGAAAAGACATAGTTGTTGCAAAAATCATAAGTGGAAAACCTGAATTTATGAATTTTGATAAGTTCAAAGGAAATCTAATTGCTTATGAAGGAAGCTATTTAAACAAGAATAAATCAAACAGAGAAATTGCACTAAAATCCTTATCAAAACTATTTGAGGCATTAGATCTTGAGGAATCTGTAGAAGATATGGAAATGACACTTCTCTCCAAAAGAATGTACAACCTCTATATGAATATACAATAGAATTTCAAAACCATCTAGGCATTAAGCAAAGCTTATGGTCTACAAAGTAACTTAGTGGCCTTTCAAGGGTGGATGACATGCATGATAATTTTTCATATTTCAATGGCCAAATTTTGAGCCACAACTAGATCACATGCCCCATACACAAGAACCAATAATATTTAGTGATGTGGCTTTAAAAGAATATGCTCTACAAAATTACCAAAAACTTATATCTAACGAGTTCATAATTAAACTTCTTGACTATTCAATCTTTTACAACTACAATGGGCCATCTTTGCATTGCCATCCATTCTTCTTCAAGTGGGTCCATCATGCCATGCAATTCACATTTCCAATTAATTATGCTAAATGAAAGAGAAACTTTTTTACACATAAGATGAACTGGTTTGTCTTTTTTATTTTTTGTTGTCTTTTAAAGGATTCCTTGTTAATGACATCCACTATCCTCTTTTTGTTTATAATACATGAAAATAGATATTAAATGCAAGATAAAATCCAAAAAGTTAATTGATACTAAACAATAAACAACTTTATGACAATGATAATCCTCTTTTGGAGTGTCACTTTATCACATAATATATTAAATAATAATTCCAGTTCATTATATATGCATAATTCCAAGCTTTTCATTTTACTATGTAATTACTTAAATTGTCAGCTATAATTGTCAAGGTTCATTCCACTTCAAAAATCAAACTGTTGAAGGCTCATGAATAGTTTTATTATCAATTTTAATAAATATTATTAGCTGTTGTGCCTAATATGAGTGTCTGATAGAGCTTTTTATTCCATCAACATCTTACAATATGTAAATTTTTCTGCATACAAAACCTCAAGGAATTCAACCTAAATGCAGTGTTATAAACTACCTTGAACTTGACCAGAGAGTTATGGACAAATCTTAAGAGGATAGGTTTAAGGAGGTACCCATGTCCAATGAAGAGCATTGGTAATTTTTTAGTAAACTTATACTCATTTGGGAGATTATACCTTAAATGCCTATACCTACAAACCACTGGTTGTCTTACACAAGTTCACAAAAGTAAAGATTAGAACAACTGCAACTTAACAAGGTGTAATATTTCATAGCCTTCTTTATTCTTCATATTTATCTTTTGATACTCAGATTTCCTTGAAAGAATAACTAGTGCCAAAAAGGCTACCCTTCTTCAGTTTCAAGTATTTAGGATTCATAGTTAAATTCTATTTAAAAGATTATGATGATATGTCCTTATTGCATAATATTAGAGGTATAATCTCAGTATATAACTGTTATTGTGCCCTTCTTTGGTTCTAACTAACTGGTCTTATTCTTAAATTATGTATAAATAGGGATATGTTTGAAGATGAGCTTCAAGCTTTTCAAGGTGGAAAAGATGGCCTTATGCCTTGTGTTTAGGAGAAGGAACTTTCTAGCTTTAATCCTCTGGTATTATTCTTCCAAATTGTTTTTGTTTTTATTTCAAAAGTCAATTTTATGGTTTTTTTTTGTAAAGTTTGCTTCCATTGTTTTACTATCTCATAGGGTATTTCTCCTAACCTTTTAGTTTGTGAAAGTCATATGATTTAATATTTTTTTATTTTATTATTCAATTTATTTCTTTTTCTTTTGAATTCTAAGTACATATGATCAAAGCAATGCATGCCCACTTTCAAATCAATCGCCAATTCCTTCTAGTAGGAATAATTAGCTAATTAAGACTCTGATTATATTAAAACATTACTACTGTTTGATGTTAGACTTTGTAAGTATTTAGTATCTAAACATGACTATTGTTTAATATTAGATGTTGTAACTAATTAGTATTTGTAATGTAGCATTATTGACTCAAATTATTTTGTTGTGATTGGTGGTAAATTTTTTATGTTTACAAGATGTTGGTTTTAAAAAAAAATTGATACAAAAAATTAAACCAAAATATTTAGAACAAAAAAAATACCAGCGACGATTTATACTGTCGCAATAATATTAGTGATGGTTCAAGTAGACCATTGCAAAGACGAGAAATTACAACACTTTTTTGATCGTCGCAATAATGTTCCACTGCAATGGTCAAATAGACTGTTGCAAAACCATTACATTATAACACTTTCTTTATGCTATTGCAATAATGTGTTTTTGTGATGTATTTAATGAGGGTTATTTGACCATCGCAAGAATATGTCACAGTGACAACTTCTACAAGGTTTAACAAAAAATGTCATTATTTTATTTGTGATGGTAGTTTCTGATATGTTTTCATTGATTGTCATATAACTCCTTTGTGATAGAAAAAACTCTCACAAAAGCTATTAAAAAACTGTTACAAAAGCTTTTTTTTGGTAGTGTTATACCTAAGCAATATTTTTTTTATTTTAATTACAAACAATATAGGAAAAATAATTTTACATATATATATATATATGATATAAATCACCAAAAGGCAAATACAAAATAATTAGTTCATATCACATGTTGGAAATGCTTACATGTATTTCAAACTAATACAAAGTAGGTTAAAAGAACATTTATGACGAAATATATAAAGAATATCTTAATTTGATTCTTTCCTATCAAACCTTTGACAACACAAATCAGTTAAAGTAATTAATTAAATAGATGAAGAGCTTATATAACATTAGTTATATGCATAGCTTCAAAAAAAAAAAAAAACCTATTCAAACAAACCAGAAAGTGCGAGCTAATTAAGTAAATTGGTGAAAGCAAATTAGATAAAAGCCTTACAGTGCAAATTTGGCGTATATACATGTTTGATTACAAGCTATAAATTCAGGATTTCGGAATATTTTAGCTCATGATGTTGAAAACTTCACACACACACACACACACACACACACACACACACACACACATATATATATATATATATATATTTGTACTCGCTTTTGAGATCTGATGAGATGAAGTAACTTTGATATGAATGAGAAGAAATTTCTTAGAGAAGCTACCTTTTTATAGTGTTATTGTACGCAAATAAGAGTATCTAGTGACCTGTTTTAAGCTATTCACTGTTCTCAGCCACGCCTAATTTGAAAGAATATGGACAAACTTTCTTGCTAGAAAGCTATACCTGATGAGGAAGAAAAATTAGTGATACGTGAAAGACGTTTTCTCTTTTTGCTTTTTATGTAATTTTTATCAAAAGTTGTGAACAAAGACACTTTTGGAGTTTAAAAAAGAATAAAATAATCATATAGCATATTGATTTCATTTAATATTTTAACTCAGTTGGTTCTTTGCTGCTAGACATGCCCAGTTTGTAAGAACATAGCCTAACTTTTTTACTGGAAAGAACTGCCTAAATATATATACACACACACACACACATGGCGACGTCCCCCTTCAACGCTGAGGGGGATTGTCCCCCAAAAAAATTAAGAGTCAGGTTGGGTGACTGAAACATCACACGACTTTACTCCAACACACTTGTCACGGTAATCTAATTGCTGTGACATCTTTTTTTTTTTTTTTTTTTAAATAAAAGTTTTAAGCATCTCAGTGATTAAAAAAATGGTGCAATCTTTTTCGCATTAAAGATTGGTGCAGAAGGATGGCAGTAAAAAAACCTTTTACAGTGGTGTTGCAAGTACAAGAGTGTTTGGTCATAATACCCACCATAGACGGTTTGCTGTTGCTAGCCATGCCTATTTTGTAAGAATATAGCCAAACTTTTTGGTTGAAAAGCACTACTTGATGTGGAAGAAAAATTGGAGCGACAGGAAAGACAGTTTCTCTCTTTTGTTTTTTTATATGTATCATCTCTGAAAATTTGTTAATAAGGATGCCTTGGGAGTTTAATTAAATAAACAAAATAATTATATATCACATTTATTTATTTTAACATTTGAACTTAGTTGACTCACTGTTGTTAGTCATATTGAGTTTGTAAGAATAAAACTGGACTTTTTTGCTAGAAAGCAATATACCTAATAATTGAGAGAGTCCAATACATAAATTATAGTCCCTGGTTGAAATAGTTATAAATTATTTGTGGAAGTATGAATGTTAAAATTAAATATTTCTTTTTCTATTATGCCACCACTAGGCAATTATTTTTTATTTAACAGTGGACAGTTAATTATTTTATTTTGTCATATCAATCGCTTGATACCATTGTAAGATTTGTCACACTTACACTTATTTTTACGAGAATTGATTTAAATATACTCAAACCAT
Organism: Delonix regia; assembly: GCA_037074485.1. Classification (NCBI taxonomy): domain Eukaryota; kingdom Viridiplantae; phylum Streptophyta; class Magnoliopsida; order Fabales; family Fabaceae; genus Delonix; species Delonix regia. The sequence continues at coordinate 15,895,031 of CM073459.1, forward strand.
TGGATTAAAAGTGGACCCAAAAAAGTTAATCATCTGTGAGTTGAATTAATTTTTTATGAAATATATTAAAATTATGTGGATTGATATTAATTTATTATTTGGGTTAATCAATTAATTAAGCAATTATATATATATATATATATATATATATATATATATATAAACAAGGAATGGATTGAGTTCGAGTTACTTGTGGGTAATTAATGATAGGTTAGATTACCCACAAACCTATTGGATAGAGACCCCAATCTACAACCTAAATCTTGTCAATAATTATCCTATCATATTGTTGATTGAGAGGATAAGAAGAATATTCTATAAGTATAATATTAGAGTAGTTGAGAAGAAGTGATAAGTTATCATTTTTTTAAATAATTTGAATATTTTATTTATTAAATACATACAAGTGCTCAAAACATGAAAATAACTTCCCACATTTTGAGGACTCATCAAATTAACTTATTTTGGCTCATTCAAAATTCATCTCACTTTGTGTGGTCACTTTCACTTTAACATACGAAAGGTTTGGGCAAAGCAGCTTGTTTTACTCTATTTACAAAATTATGGCTGCACTGGGTGCTTTATCAGGTAAGTAAAATTTTATTGTTCTTGATTTATTTATCTATCTCCCACTAAGATATGAAATTTTATTCCATCAATTGGTATTTGAACCCTAGATTCTATAAATGATTTTTAATCATATTTTTTTTTTGGTATGTGCCTTCATGTCATTTGATCAGAATTTTTACTTTATTTCATTAGTATACATATGCATCTTACTTGATAAACATTGTCGAATGAAATTCACATAAACACAAATTTTTGTTTCAAAATCAACTTAGGGATTCAATTAACTGTTAAATTACAATCTAAATGCTTCATGAGTATGCTTGTATTACAAAGCAAAAATGGCTTCCGTTAACAGTAGGAATTGAACATTTTTTGAGCCATAAATACTTTAAAACAAAATACTTTTGATTGAAACTAGGTTGGGGGTTTTACTCCCTGAGAAATTTCAAGCATAACAAGATCTATTTTGAAGCCCAACATTAGCGAAAAGAACATCCTCCATAGAAGACTAACCTGTCAGAAAAACCTTAAATTTCAAACCAAATTTCTCCTAAATACTGCAAGTTTTGTGAAAATTAATCAATGGGTATTGTAGATCGTTTAAAAAACGAATAAAACAAAACCAATTTCGTCACCTGAAACCTTAGTTTTGGTTGTGTTGGATTTTGGATCAGAAACTAGGTTGGGTTGACCCGGTCTAAGGTTCAAGACGATGTATGTGAGGCTCATGCGTTGGTCATCTGATCTCCAAACTTATGCAGTTATGCTCCATGCGCCATGTTTTATTTTTGGTGATTTTTTTCTTAGAATTTTTTATGCCCTAGAAATATGAGTTTTGACATTTCTTGAAGATTTAGGGCCTCAAAATAGTATGTAATTGAGGTGTTCTGATATGAGAAATTTTTTATATTGACTAGACATAGTAAAAAACAGAATACTGAGTTCACTCTCCTTAATGATATCTGAATAAATTAAATGAATTTATTTTGCATAATAAGTTAATTTTTACTCCTATTATAAGTTGTGAAATTAATCTATGAATAAGGAAAAAAATCCAATTGGTATTATAATTATTGGTATATACCTTTAAATAATTATTAAGGGTAAAATAAGTCACCAAGTAAGGTTTGAAGAGTTTTATTTATATTAACAATGGACATGCCCTATTGGTTTGACATTACTAATATAATATTGTGAATTACACCTCTTTATGACTTGTTAGTAGCATTTTTTAATTATTATTTTTATAGTTTCTTGTATCCTATCGATATGGAAATTGTGAATACATTTTTATGTGTGATTTTTGTCATGAGTTAAATCCAAATTGACACGAATGAGTTTTCCTTGGTTTATTATGGTCGAGACCCTTAGGCAGGATTGCAATAAACAAATTTGTATATAGTTGCATGAATTGAGTTTATGAAGGAAACTTTGTTTCATAATTTTGTTACTTTGACATAATTAATGTTTCCAACTTTCATCAGTTTCTGCATTCTAGCAACTATCTTTTGTGAAAACTCTTAATGGGATAAACTATGACAACTGGAGTGAGTCCCTAGATATATATTTGATAATCACTAAGGAGGATTTAGCTCTAAGAGTCTTAAGACTAGCAGAGCCCATAGCTAAGTCAAGTGTTGCTGACAGAACTTACTATAATAGGTGGCATGAATCAAATAAAATTTGTTTGACGGTCATGAAATTCACCATTGATATGACTATTAGGCAAAGTATTCTTGAGAAGGATACTGTCGTAGAATATTTGAAGGCTGTTGGTGAAAAATTCAAGAAGTTTGAAAGACTTAGAAAGCGTATTATCTTTCACTTCTGGATAATACACATTATGATGGAGTCTTCAATGTGTGAGAGCATATGATGAAGCTTATTAACTATTATAATAAGCTGAAGTCATATAATGTAGACTTAAGGGAGAGTTACCTGGTCTACAAAGTGTTATAATCTCTCTCTACTGAATACGGGGTCCTCAGGGCCATTTATAATTTTCAATAAGTTTAGTGGAATATTGACCAGACAATTTCCATAGTAGCTCAAGATGAAGAATAATTGAAGAAAGCTAGCTTTCATACTCACAACATTAATTATATTTCTTAAGATTCAAGTAGTAAGGATGGTAATAAGAAGTAGAGGGGTAGAAAGTAAGATAGTAGAGCTAGTGGCAAGAAATCTTTGGGATTTAAGAAGAATGGAAAGCATCATGAGGGTTAGAAGAAGAAGTTGTTCAAGGGTGATTGCCACTACTGCAAGAAGAGGTCTAGTCACAAGATATCATATTGCTATAAATTGAAGAATAAGCACAAGTGAGAAGATACTTCTTCTGAAATTGTCCCTTTAGGTCTAATATGGCCCCTAGCTCTAGTATGTTTTAAGTCAAACAATTTTGAAACTTTTCTTGAGTCTTGGTGGTTAGATTCTGGTGCGACTATTCATGTGGTAAATTCCTTGTAGGGGCTTATAAACAGGAAGACGCCAAGTGAGAAAGAAATGACCATTTTTGGAGTAGAAGGAAGTTCAGCAACAATTGATAGCATAGGAACTATTTCTTGAAATTTAGAATTTGAACATTGTTTAGTGTTGAATGAAGTTATTTATGTACCCTCTTTTAAGAGGAATTTGATTTCTAGTTCTGTATTAGACAGAAATGACTATTCATTATGGCAAGGAAATAGAAAGATTAATATTTTCTTTAATTTAATTGTGGTTGGATTTGCTTCTTTGTTAAATGGTTTATATTGCTTAAATATAAATGCTTATCCAAATTTGTCCCAAAGTGCACCTATTAATGTTGCAATAGGGCATAGACGTCAAAGATTTGATGAAAGTTCCTTTATGTTGTGGCATCGATGTTTAGGTCATATATCCAGAAAAGATATTAGAAAAGATGGTTAAATAGGATATATTAGGGGAGTTGGATTTCTCTAATTTGGAGACATGTGTTGATTGCATGAAGGGAAAACTTCCTACTAGAGCTAAGACTAAAGGGGTAAATAGGTCTGAGAATATTTTAGACTTAATCCATACAGATATATGTGGACCTATTACACCAATAGTCATAGGTAAATTTTAAGTACTTTATCACCTTCATAGATGATCATTCCAAGTATGGGTGGATTGATTTATTACATAAGAAATTTAAGTCATTAAATGCTTCAAGACATTTAAGGCAGCAATTGAGTTGAAGACTGAGAAGACTATTAAATGTGTGAGATTTGATAGGGAGAAGAGTTTTGTGGTAGACATATTGAAACAGGTAAAAATTCTGGTTAATTTTCCTTGTTTATGTAAGAACATGAGATTAAGGCTCAGTATACAATGTTAGACATTCCTTAACAAAATAGAATTGTTGAAAGATGCAACCTTACTTTAATGGATATGGTCAGAAGCATGATCAACCACTTTTCCCTGCCAGAATTTCTATGGGGTGATGCATTAAAGATTACGATCTATATTCTGAATCAAGTTCCTAGTAAATCAGTTCCAAAGACGCCGTATGAATTATTTTATGGTAAAAAGCCTAGTTTGAGGCATCTTCAAGTATGGGGATGTAAAGCAGAGTTAAGACTAAATAATCCTTAACTTAAGAAACTTAATCCCAGAACCATCAGTGGATTCTTCATTGAATATTGCACTAGATCGAGAAGAAGCAAGTTTTATTGTCCTACTCACACTACCAGAGTCGTCAAGTTAGATAAGGCATTCTATTTTGAGGATGACTTGGATAGTAGGAGTAATGTGCCTAGGATAATTAATCTGCATATAGAAGATACCACATTACCTTTGCCTGTTTCATCTTCACAGTCATTCCCTTGTCACCTTAGTTTGGATGATGCTACTAAGGAAAATCTAGTAGATTTTGACATTGGACAACCTATAAATAATTTGCAAATGGCAGCTAATTAATTAAGACAGTCTTAAAGAGTTTGTAGGCCTGCCATTCCAAATGATTATATAATTTACTTACAAGAGTTTAAATATGATATGTTTGATGAAACTGACCCTATCTCTTTTAAAGAGGCAATAATAGGGCCTCATTCATTTGAGTGGTTATGCTATGAATGAAGAGATTACCCCCATGCGTTATAATGATGTTTGGGTACTTACTGAATTACCAGATGGTCATAAACCAATTGGTTGCAAATAGGCCTTTGAGACTAACAGAAAGGAATATGGTAAAATATAAATGTATAAAACCAAACTTGTAGCTAAAGGCTACAATCAGAACGAAGACATTGATTATACAAAGACATTTTTTCCTATATCTATTAAGGATGCTCTAAAAGTGGTTATGGCTCATATTGCACAATTTAATCTTGAACTTCACCAGATGGATGTCAAAACTACATTTCTGAATGGAAATTTATATGAGGACGTATATATGAAGCAACCTAATGGATTTGTAGAATCAGGAAAAGGGCATCTAGTCAGTAGACTAAATAGGTCCATCTATGAACTGAAGCAAACTTTAAGGTAATGATATTTAAAGTTTGATAAGGTGATTACTGCACTTGGATTTATTGAGAACATCGTAGATCAATGCATTTATCATAAATTTGAAGGGTGCAATTTTGTGATTTTTGTACTCTATGTAGATGACATCCTGTTAGCCAGTAATTCTATGGGTCTATTGAATGAGACCAAACATATGTTATCGTGCCATTTTGATATGAAAGACCTTGGTGAAGCTGCCTTTGATTTTGGATTTAAAATCCACCGCGATAGATCACATGGCATTTTGGGTTTGACTCAGATAACCTATATTGATCAAGTGCTAAAGAAGTTCAACATGCACTTTTGCACTCCTTGCGCTGCACTTGTACAGAAAGGTGAAAGATTGTCGAAATCACAATGTCCTTAAAATGATAATGAAAGGATTGCAATGGAAAGAATTCCATATGCATTAGTAGTTGGCAATCTTATGTATACTCAAGTATGCACACGTACAAACATTGCTTTTGTGATCAGTGTGCTTGGCAGGTACCTGAATGATCCTGGTTATGATCAATTAAGGGCTGTGAAGAAAGTCATGAGGTATCTTTAGGGTATAAAGCATCATATGTTAACTTTTAAGAAGACTGAATCATTAGAGATTGTGGATTATTCTGATTCAGACTATGTATCATGCATTGATGATCATAAATCGACTTCGGGATACATCATTATGATGTCTGGAGGAGTTGTTTCATGGAAAAGTGCTAAGCAATTAATTACAACTATCTCAACTATGGAAGTAGAATATATTGCTTGTTCTGAGCCTACCTGCCAAGCTATATGGTTGAGGAAATTGATATATGGCATGCATCATGTTGATTCTATATCAAGGTCTCTAACCATATATTACAATAGTTCGTCTATTGTTTTCTTTTCTCAAAACCACAGGAATTCTAGTCGTACAAAGCACTTTGTTGTTAAGTTCTTATTCGTTAGAGAAAAGGTTGCTGAATCTCAGACTCATTTGATTCATATTTTTGGTGAAAAATAGGCTAACAGATCTGTTGACTAAGGGCTTACCCGTTATAGTATTTAAAAATCATGTATCTTATATGGGTATTGTTAAATTTTGATGCAATCTTAGTATAATAAGAGTATGAGTTAAGTCTTAAAAGAAATATTATGTTGTAAGATGACATATTAAATACTAATTTTATGATCCTTTCAATTTAGATATTGACCTCATGTTATAATTATATTATTTATTTTTCTATCAGATTCAATGATATAATTATGATCCATCATAATTATAAGAATATCATTTGTTTTCTTATCGAATTCAATGTTTTATTTATGAACTTTGTATGGTTATATATATATATATATATATATATATATATATATATCTATCTATATATATTAATTGCTTAATTTTGATTAATATTTGTTTAACTAATTGTTTAATAATCAATTAATACCATCCAAGTAAGAGATTATTGAATTAATTTTTTATGAAATATATTAAAATTATGTGGATTGGTATTAATTTATTATTAGGTCAATTATTTGTATTAATTAATTAATTAATTAAGCAACTATATTTTGATATATATAAACCAGGAATGAATTGAGTTCAAATTATTTGTGGTTAATCAAAGATAGGTTGGATTTCCTATCAACTCATTAGATAGAGGCCCCAACCTGCAACCTAAGTTTTGTTAGTAATTATTCTATTTTATTGTTGATTGAGAGAATAAGAGGAATATTTTATAAGTATAAAATCAAAGCAGTTGAAAAGAAGTGGAAAGTTACCGTTTTTTTAAATAATTTGAATATTTTATTTATTAAATATAGACAAATACTCAGAACATGAAAATAACTTTCCACATTCTGATGACTCACCAAATTAACTTATTTTGGTTTATTCAATATTCCTCTCACTCCATGTGGATCACTTTCACTTTAACATACGAAAGGTTTGGGCAAAACATGTTGTTTTTCCTCTACTTACAAAATTATGGCTGCACTGAGTGCTTCATCAGGTAAGTAAAATTTGATTGTTCTTGATTTATTTATCTATCTCCCACTAAGATATAGAATTTTATTCCATCACTATGTCCAATTTTATGAAAGTCATATATCTACAATCTACCATAAAATTGCAAATGATTCTTATATTTATAAAGTGGTTTGTATTTTAATTTTTTGATATAATGATGGAGAAATAAAGAACTTAGGATTAGTGTTAAATTTTGTAAACATGAAATTCATAATAAAACTTTTAATCCAATAGTGGACTTTGAACAAAAATTTAACCTACAAAAATAATTCAAGTTGATTATGTTTCGTCATGCCCCAACCAAACTATGGTGAATGAGCTAGTCTTTGCTTGGGTTTTCCCTTCCTCACAGTAAAGCTTGGAGGAATAATCAGGATCGGATCTACACATTTTTTATGCAGCTTTTGTGAATGGAGATTATTCACCCCACATGATTGAATCAAACAACGCTTAGTCACGGTTGTTGTGGAATGGATCGTCCATGTGATATAGATATTTCACTGTTATAACTATTGATATACATAATTGGAATTAACAATTAGGTTTACAGCGAAATTTAAAAACCAATCACTAATCTAATTTGAGTACCTCTACAAGATAGACTATAAAAGAAAATTGAAGAGAAATGGCAAGTGATTTTGTTCAATAGTTCCTCGTATAAAATTATTAATTACATCATACTTTACAAGAGTAAAGTAAAATGCTGCTTGTTTTTCATCACGAGTTAAATTTATATTACTGAAATCTATATTTTTTTCCTTGCTAAGATATTAACATGCACAATGAAATTCATAAATTATATAACAACTTACTATGTTTCCATCAAAATAGAGAAACAAATATTCTGACTACATTTATCACTTTTTTACTACAAAATCAGAGATAAATCTTTAGTTTTGTTGTAAGTGCAACATTCAAATCAAAACTAAAGGCATAAAGGGAAAAAAAGAAAAGAAACAAAATAATAACATAAGAAATATCTTTTTCTTTAATCATTACAATTTCTTTGAACTCATTATATAAACTTGTGCATTATGAAGGGAAGGAAACAATGACATCTATAAGTGGGAAGTGACCAATTTAAAACTTAAGACGTCGTTGTTCATGTAATTTGACGAAGGCAAATGAATAGTCTTTGCTTAATTGCCTCATGTCAAGTAACATAAGCTTCATTCCATGAACTAGTTCTTTCATGCATGTTGCTACTTTGCTACAACAAGAGCACCAATCACTCATTAACCTACTCTTTCTGGACGTTGCCATTCTTTGCTGGTGCAGGGCGATAGAGAGACCAAGCATCGACATGCTGCTGTTTAGGAAATAGATAAGGAAACCCATGTTTTAGACCCGCAAGCACTACAAGAGTGAGTGAAAGTTATAATGTTCAGAATGTGAGTAAACTAGAGGACAATAAGGTGAAGAGTTGAATATTTGTTCATAAATTTTATAAGCAGTGACTAGGAATTTTGAACCCTTCACAACAATGTCAACCTGCAAAGAAAAAAAAAAATGTGGGCTTGCACTTGTAAGGCATTAAATTAAATAAAATGACAATTATAAACCAACAATGGACAAATACAAAATAATTATGTTAAAAATACTTAATTAAAGTATTTCAAAATGAGATAAAGTAGGCAAAAATTACATTTATATAAATAGTTCACCATATGATTCTTTCCTGTCAAACCTTTGATATCGCAAATCAATTAAAGTTATGAATTAAATTAATGATAAGCGAGCATAATTGATAGTAGAAATTTATAACAGAGTGGTAAGAAAAACTCCTTTCAAAGCCACGAGAAAGTGGAAGCAAATTAAGTTAATTGGCAAAACCTAATGAGATGAAAGGCCTTACTGTGCAGATCTGGAGCATATAGATGCTGAGGAGAAGCTATAAATCCAGGTTTTTGCGCTAAAACTTAAACAACTTGTCATATTTTAGCGCATGACATTGAAAACTTCATATCTATACTTTTGAGATCTGATGAGATGAAGAAACTTTGATATGAATGAGAAGAAGTTTCTTGAAGAAGCTAGCTTTTATAGTTGTGTTGCATGTAAATAAGAGTCTCCTGTCATAACACCTGCCTTACATGGTTCAATGTTGTCAGCCATGCCGAGTTTGTAAGAATATAGCCAAACTTTTATGTTGGAAAGCACTACTTGGTGAGGTGGAAAATTTGGAATTACATGAAAGCCAATTTTTCTTTTTTGTCTTTTATGTATGTTTTAAGAGAAATTGTGAATAAAGACACTTTTGGAGTTTATATAAAGAAATACATTATTATATGGCCGAGTTATTTAATATAATATTTGAACTCTATTACTTCACACTTGTCAGTCATGCCATATTTGCAATAATATAGCCAAACTTTTCAGCTAAAAAGCACTACTTGATGAGAAAGAAAAATTGGAGTTATGTGAATGATGGTAAAAGTTGTTAATAATAACAATTTTCAAGTTTAAATAGAGATAGGTAGATAATTATATAGCATGCTTATTTCATAAAAAATTTGAACTTATTGGTTTATTTCATTAAATAAGAGCCTCTGGACATAGCACCTTAGATGGTTCACAATTGTTAATCATGTGGAGTTTTTAAGAATATTGTCATTTTTTTACTAGAAAGCACTATGGATGTGGTAGAAAAATTTGAGCTGCATCAAATATAATTGCTCATTTTTTTTTCTATGTACAGTTTAATAGAAATTGTGAGCAAAGATACTATTTTGGATTTTAAATAAATAAATAAATATATGGCAGAGTTATTTAATTTAGCATTTAACTCAGTTAGTTCACTCTGGCTAGTCATGCCATGTTTGTTAGAATATAGCTAAATTCTGCTAAAAAGCAATACCTGATGAGAAAGAAAAATTGGAGCTATTATAAAGATTGTTTAGTGCTTTTGTTTATATATAAACAATTTTTTTTTATAAAGATAATTTTTAAGTTTAAATAGAAACAACTAGATATTTATATAATATTTTTATTTCATTAAATTTTTTAATGTACATATAATATTTTAAATATTTTAAGCACATCAAGTTTACAACAAATAAATAGGTGAACTTTTATAAATAGGAATATAAGTATGTTAGGATAGGATATCATACTAAAAATGGCAATAGCAATAGTGAGAATCTTCTATAGTTAATTTACATTCCTCAATCAATATTTATTCATATATGATTTAAGAAACTTTGCAATATTATAGTTTGTATAGGCCATGCTAATTTGAGTCTTTAAAACAAAAATAAAATGTACTAGCCAACTCTACTTGTTTATATTTACAGCGCTTGATTTTCCATACCCTAATGAAATTGTATTATGTATTTGGCATATTTGTATAAATTATCTATGTATCTAGTATCTCCGGCCCAAATAGGAGTGTAAGATTTACAGCCCATCTCAAATGCAATTATTCTCTTAAAATTACATTTTGATTCCTAGCCATTCGTTATTCAAAAGAAATCAAGTTAAAAAATCATTTTTAATTTTCAATATCCCAATTTTTGTGTGTCATATATAGTTATGATAATTTTGCTTCTTTTTTTTATCCATATTGAAAATAAATTCTTTTACAACTATTCTAAATACAATCTAAAAATAGTGTTGTTTTGTTGTTATTGTTGTTACCCTACTGCTATAATTATTATTCATTTTATGTGAGGTCTCATAGCCACAAGATCTTTAATCTGCTCAATACAACCCAACCTAGTTAGAGAACACTAAAATACTTCACATTTATATTAATCCGGCCCCATACAAGGAACTAACACATGAAGTGTCTCAAGTTACTAAAAAAAGAATAGCTCTAACACGACATACCTCGCTACTTAGGTGGTTTCCATGATTCCCTCAAAAGCCTATTGACCTTATCTGGATCATTAGCATCTCTCTGTTAAGTTTATAAACTGAGAATTGGACAAACTCTTTGTAGACTAGTCCCAACAATCAACATATGAGACTAAAATCTCTATAAAAATCCATCAAATTCTTACTAATTAAGTCCTTTATCTATTGTCTCAGTTGTCCTTTTCCTTATTTCTCTTCATTCTGTAAGGTCCGCAATCCAATAACATTTCTTCATTCTCTTACTGTGTCTCTTACATTTTTATTATAGGTCAATTTGAGAGAATACAATTTATAAATTATAGTTATTAGTTGAAATAATCATTAATAATTTGGGGATGGATGAATATAAAATTGAGTATTTTATTTTTCTTCTTCGTCACCACAATGGAATTAAGTTTTTTATTTTGACAGTGGACAATTACTCTTCGTATATTATTAACCACTCCTCATACTTGATACACCCTTTGTCGGAGTTGACAAGGCATTAATTCATACCAATGTATGATTTGTCACACTTACACATTTATTTACCAGAATTGATTTAATTTACTCTAAACATTGGATTAGAAATATTAAAAATGCTAATATTCTATGTCAATGTAACATTCATGGAAAAATCCTATTAAATATTCTCATCTAAGTGGGAAAGATTTTTTTTCTTAAAAAAATAGTTTTAATTAAGAGTAAGAAAGGCAATACATTTAGGGCTAGTACGAAAATTTAAAGTACTGGGAAAAAGAAAATTAAAAAGCCTCATATATTAATTAATAAACATAGAACATGAGTTGGGCAGGCATAAGTGACTAAGCTTAATCTATGCAAACCAAAGAGCCCCACTTTGAATCATATTATGACCATTTATGGAATAATCCATTTTTTTCGACTGACGCCTCTATGCAATGACCAAAATACGACTCATTTCTCTCTCCCTAATACACATTTTCTTTCTCCTTTGTGTGTTTCGTTTGTTGAAGCTTTAGAAAGAAACGCTTCCCTTCTTTCATGATACAACTCAGATTTAGGTGCACCGTTACTGCCTTTGCCATCTCCAACGTGTGCTAGGCTACCGTTGATAAAGGGAGGCGTGAGAAACTCTTGAATTTCCAATGAGTTGTAACATTAACGTAGGGCACGAAATCAGTGAGATTTTGGCATGATTAGTGAATTTTTTCTCAAAATTTCTTGAGGACTTTCCTTCATAAGTATTTTTTAACAAGTCTCTCTTAATTTCAATGTTTTGTGATTTGGCTTTTAGCATAAAAAAAATCCCTTCTGTTGTATAGACTCACACCGATTAAACTTGAACTCGAAATTGGGACTCAGTTTGGAGTGGCATGATTAAATTTCTTTGGAGTTTTTAATGCTTGGTAAGATTTTAATGTTTCCCCTTTAATTTCAATGGCCAATTTGGTGTTTTGGCCACTAATTTGAAAACCCCATTCTATGATAGCAAGTTGGAGTGTATAGGATGATAAAAACTAAAATTTTTTTATTACTTTAACATCATTGGATCTAAAAAGAAGGGTTAATGTACTTTGGATTAATGTTAAATTTTGTAAAGATAAAATTCATCGTGAAAATTTATAATACAATGGTGGACTTTTTACAAAAATTATTAAAATTTGACTATGTTTTGCTTCTTGGGAAAATTAATCATTTAGTCCATGTACTTTGCATGAGTTTTCAAATAGGTCCCTATACTTTGTTTTCCAAATTAGTCCTTATGGTTCCAAAAAAATTGCAAATGAATCCCTGCCATTAGGTTAACTATTAACATCATATGAGTTTTTGCTGATATGGACATATAGAAGCCACCTTACATTGCCTAGTTAGCCAACTAACCTACCTCCATCTGATTGGAATGATGTATCCTGGGTTAGCAGTTTAATTTGCCAACGCAGGAGAATAAGATCGAAGAAGAAGGAACTTGGATTAGGACAAGAGGAAGAATTTGAACTCCTCATCTGATTCAAAATGCATAAGAATGCCTCATTTGATTGGAACATTTCATAAGATTTGATTGGATGTGAGCTTTGGTTTGAATTTATTTTCTCCTCTTTTGCTCTTTAATTAATGATATATGATTGAATCAAAATGTATTTTCTTTGATTTCTCTATTGTATGTTACTAGATCTATACAAAATTTTAATAATTTTGCATATTTTTTGCCTCTAGTTGTTCTTTTTCTCTTTCTCTATATCTCAAATTCAATCATTATCTCGTTCTTTTGCTATGATTACGAGATTTTGTCATTTACACTTATCTTCTACAAAATACTTATAGTTTTCTTTTTTTGCTTTTTAAGTGATTGTTATTTTAAGATGCAAATATCCCTTATGATTGAATCCTTTATCCTTCGAAAGCAATAGTGCCATTGTGATAGTGTTGGTGGATGTGAGCTTTGGTGATGATGGAGAGGCAAGGCCTATGTTCTAGGTCTTGGATGAAAGCTAGGTCAACTTCTCCTGTGGTTACCTAGTTTTTGGAGATATAGAGTGGTTATGTACGGTGGTTGGGTTGTTTAGATGGACATACTACCTAATGCATATTAAAAGAGGGAGATTGTTTATAAATATAAATTGAAACCATTGTTGAATTCCATTTTCTTGAGCTATGTATATGTTAAATCTCTCTTCAATTAATGAAGACTCTAATATGAAAATGAAGACTTCAACATATTTCTATCATGAAAATGTAGAATAAAAGAAATAGGAACACAATTAAAAAACCAATCTTATTTCTTAAAACAAAAGTACAATACTCACTATTTACTTAATACCACACTAACTTACTCTACCACACACTTCATGTCACTCTTACTTTAGTGAACATACTACACCATTTTTAAATTTCTTCATAGTGCTCCACACTCCCACACACTTGCACACACACACACACACACACACACACACACATATATATATATATAGAGTTAGTTAGTTAAAGATCATCATGCACCAGTTGCCAAGCATCACTTGTTATTTCATCATTTTCTATCTTATTTTCCACTAACAAATTGCTTCTGGAAAAATCTAGGGAGAGAAAGGGAAGAGTTGGTGCCATTTCAATTATCCCCTTCAATGACTAATCACTCAATGCTGCTTTTAAGATTATGCCAAGCTACCATCGAAATTCTTTAAACTTAACTCCATTTAGTCCCTTCGTAAATATATCAATAACTTGTTGATTGTGTTGATATATTTTATATCAATTTCTGCTTGTAGCACCTTTTCTTGAAAATAGTGATAATGTACCTTTACATGCTTCGTCCTGGCATGGAAAATAGGGTTTTTCGTTAAGCAGATTGCTAATATATTGTCACAATATAACTCCATTAGATACCCTGCTGATTGATTTAAATCTTTTAGTAGCTGTATTAACCAAGTGCTCTCTTGTGCCAATGTTGCTGCACTTTGTACTCAACTTTCATGCTCGACAAGGCTACTATAGGTTGTCATTTACTGCATCAAGATACTACTCCTAATCCCATGTTAAATATGTATTTAGTAGTCAAGCGTTGCATATTATAATCACCAATATAATTGGTATCACAATATCTTTTTGACTTGCATGAATTTTCCTTTTTCGTAAAGTATATAATAATCTAGAATTCCTTTGACATATTTCAATATTCGTTGCCCTACTTCCAAATGCAGTTTCTGGGGATTTTACATGAACCAAGTGATTACTCCAACTATATGGGAGATGTCTGGATGAGTCATTGTTATGTAGATCAGACTTTCCAATAGTTGTCTGTACATAGTGGCATCTTTTAAATTCTTTCCTCTTGCTAAGCTAAATTTTGCATTTGCTTCCATTGGAGTCGAGATGGCTATGCAATCTAGCATTCCAAACTTTTGTAAGAGATCTTTGGCATACTTCTATTAACATAGTAATAATCCTTCCTTACACCGTTCAATTTCGAGTCCCAAAAAATGTCTTAGCTCTCTAAGATCCTTGATTTGAAAGTGTATAGATAGATTGACTCGAATTTGATGAATTTTTGTTTTGTCATCTCCAGTGATGATCTAATCATCCACGTAGACTAAGACCACTATCATTTTCTTTTCTTCAACTCTTACGAACATGTTTGAATCTGTTGGTGCTATTGAATATCCACTTTATATTAAAAACTTAGTAACTTTTCCATATCAAGCTCTTGGTGCTTATTTAAGGTCGTACAACACTTTCTTCAACTTGAAAACATAGTTAGGATGAGCTTTACACTTAAATCCTTTTTACTGATTTAGGGCATTTATGAATGATCAAACCATTTTCTCATAGATTTTTGTTATTCTTGAACCTTGTGATGAGTCTGCTAGCTCATTCCATCTTTTAATAACCTCATACAAGTTCCCCAAGCTATCTAAATACTTGGTTTATACATAGTGGCTAAACTTTGACTCATCAGCTTTAGTCTGTAGGTTGATTTCCTTATGATGAAAGAAATAAGGATTTGGCTTCTAAATGGGTGAGTGAGACTAATAATCCATGTTTGCGATATTGACTTGCAAATTATATTTTATAAAAAAATAAATTAATCTAACTATAAAAAGACATGTTACCTTGTGTGTAGTGAATTTACATTTAATCATGTAAAGTATTCTTCTTTTTAAATCGAAATTACTTAGCCCAATAGTGGACTTCCTCTCTCTCATTATTACAAGGACAATGTTAGAATTTGGATTCCCTCCAGTATTACTGGAGGGGACTGTTTTTTTTTTTGCAGTAAAAAGAGGACCATTAGATCTCCTCAATTTTTGTATAAAATATATTTTTAAAAAATAAAAAATAATTTTTTTATAGATAAATATATATTCATATTTTAAATTTTTTTTTATAAAAATGATATATAGATGAAAAATAAAAAAATTGAATTATTTTTAACATCTCACATTTTATTTTGTATATTTTAGAGTCTATTATTTTTTAAGTAGATATTATTATGTATGAAAAAATAATTTAAAATATTAAAAAATATATATTTGTTTATAAAAATAATTATTTTTTTATCTTTAAAAATATATTTTATATAAAAATTGAGGCCCATTGGATCTAAATCCCATGACTCTCATATATTAATAGAAAAAATAGTCTCTTTCAGTTATTGGAAGGGATCCACGCGCACAATGTTGTTGGTATTCAATTTTGTAGGGCACAAGAGAGTAAAAGCAAAGTTACCATTAAAGTGGGATCTGGATGTCCAATTGAATTAGCACTGGGTAACAATGCTTTACTTTTTTTGTCCTTCTATTTTCTTTTCACCCTTACTTCTTCAGCCATTTGCATTTGCAACAAGTGGACATTTTCTCTTCCCTCTTTTTCTGCTTCTCACTTTGGCTTTCTATCATGAGTTAGAATGCTCAATTACTGAGCCTTATCCTAATTGCTTATACTAGAAAAAAAATGCTAAATAGAAATGGAGTTTAGAAACAAAATTTACGTTGTATCTAATAGAGATAGAAATAGACAGATTTAGATATGATACCTTTAATTAAATATTACAAATTATTAATACATAATTTGTCTGTTTTTATTTGAGGTAGTATTTAATTTTGTTTCAAATGATCAAGTTTATAAAATCAGAGTGAATTGAAATTTAGGGCCATAACAAATTTTCTTTGAAAAATGATATGACACGGAATTCTTCTGTCTATGTTTAGGTAAGGTTTCTTTTTTAATATTAATGTAGATAGTCAGATGTTAGTGCTCAAATGCGCCCTATTTATAATCTCTAAAGCCCTTTTTTCCCTTTCCCTTTCAGAATCCATTGCTATCGCCATCGTTAAACCTTTCTCATGGGATCCCTTACTAGACCACCCACCACTGGTTCATCACCAGCATCGATCACCCAGGTAAGTCTGACTTTCTCTCTGGGTCTGTTGTTTTCACTTTCTTTCTTGCTTTCCTTCTCTCTTTTTCTCACTATTTTTCATACACATAGGACCAAATTTGAGTCACATTCTCATATGGATATAACATTTTTTTTATTAATGCTTTAATTTTCTTCTTCATATGTTTGCCAATTTTTTGTTTCATTGTTTGCTCTCGGGCACCATTGCATTGGATCCTGACGGGTTCTTAGGCTTTTGACAATTTTCTTTGTTTGAGAATGGTTTTTTGTTGATTTTCATTTCTGTTGTGTGTTTCTTTGTTCATTACTTTATTAGTACTAGAAGTTTTATTTGTACATTGGTGTGGTAACTTTCTCTATTCCTCTAAGGGTGAGTTTAATTTAAAAAATTTAGATTAAATGTCCGTTTGTACCTTATTAGTACCATTGCATTGGTAACAAGTAGTATCTTTAGCTTATGCTAGGTCGCAGATTTGCGTTCTTCTTCTAAGGGCAGCACCACTATTTTATATTTCTTCAAAAACTGACCGTTGAGCATTCAAAACTTTTAGACCTTCGTCTGCATAGTGATGGGGAAGTTCTCACCAATCTTTCTCCATAAATCTCGTTTATCTTGGCTCGCTAAATGGAAGGAGAACTTCAACGGATCTTAAGCACTTGTCCTTTAGTTGAGATGAACTGTCAAGTGAGATGTCTTCTTGGGCTGAAGTGGTATTAGCTTTAGTGGGCTGCTGTCGTGTTGGTTCACGGTGGGTCTTCTTCTTCATTTGTATTTGTCAGAAATCAAACTTAGGGATTGGGCTTATTTTTGGGCCAACAAAAGTCTATGTTCCATTAATAGTAAACATTTATTACTTACTTTGCAAACCTGCAATATCAAATTCTAGAATGAGACTAAACCGGAGTAGGATTTCTGAGCAATAAAAGTGATTAAGAGTTTCGATTTCACATATAAATGAGTTGTTTGTGGCTAAAATTCAGAAAATTGTTGTTCTAGCGAAAGATGTTTTTGTAAAGATGCTAGGGCTTATGTAGGTAAGGAATTGATGTTAAACTAAATGATTTATTGTTTCTAATATCAATTTACTTAATGCTGAAAAATATATCTTCTTAGTTACGAAGGATGGGGTTGGCAATAATCCAACTTCTGACTACTAGTTCAAGAAGGTTCTTTTACAATTTCAAAAGCTATTTCATCCCTAGAACTTAAACGGTTAGAAGGAGGGCTATGATAGGTTTAGATTCCAATTTTGTCGTTTGACATCCTTAGCAGAGTTTAAGAACCATGCTTTTTGTTGGGTTCACAAAATCTCTTCCTTAAATGTCCTAAAGGTATTTTGTCATTATTATCTCCCTGCAATTCTAGGTCTTGTTGTAGGTGAACTCAATCTTCTTGCCAAGTACCATTGCCAAGCTCCATTCCTTAAATAAATTGATTAAGTGAAGGAAAAACAAAGACTAAAGTTTGATGTGAATTGGATGGGGGGTTTCAAGTATTGAACTTATTGTAAGGCAAAAGTTAACGGCTTCTATATAACTAGCTCTGCTTTTTTTTTTTTTTTTCCTTCCACTCCCAGGTATTGAACTTGTTATCAATTAAGATAAATTGACTTTGTTCTCAACTCAGCCTTGCTATGGTGGAGAGGTTGTTCTTCTTTCTCATGGTAAGTTTTCATCAACACATATACAAATATCTGGAAGGTCACAATTGGTAAATAGGCATAAAATCCCTATTTAGAATATTTGAGAATGAAAAAATTGATGGATTTTAGTTATGTGGTAATGTTGAACAATACTGACATTAAATGTTTTACTTGTACTCTGGCTTGAATTGTATGGTGCTCTTTTTTTCTCAATTTTTTTTAACTGCTTATTACTTTTAGCATGAACTTTGAGGTCTCTGTCTCTTTCACACCTTTGATTCTTGAAAGATAAATATATAAAATGGTAAATGCCAATCTTTTCGTAGAACCTGCACAAAAAAATTTCTGCTGTGTCTACAATAGGGAAATTTGCTTTTGCTTCTTAATGGCTTTCCCTTTCCCATGGCCTCCTTAACTAGTTGCCTTCTTTTCAATATGTTAGACCACATGTTATACTCACTAAAGCCATGATATTGTACTAAACATATTATTTCTTTTGCAAATTCTATTGAAGGTAATAAGAACTATGTCATCTATATGTTTTTCTTTTTTCCATTCCTACTTTTAAGTATAGGCCTTTACAATCACTAGCTATGTTTCCATATATAGTATACATATATAATGGCTAGCTTAATAGCCCTCGTCACATACTTTTGCTTATAACCTACCATGGACCACAAACGCCATGGTAGTTCTCCACCATAGCCTTAGCATGCTACAACGTGCTCTACCATGAACATTTTGGTAGTTTCGGGGTTTCTTATTTCCCTGTGCTGGAGGTTTGAGTATAGGGATCACTACAAGAGAACACAAATTTAGGGATAAAATTTATACACAAATTTTATTTCGTGTCTAATCTTTGACAAATTTGTGTTAAAATTTGTTCAAAAAATTTTACTTACTTTCTAATTTTACGAAAAAATTTGGCACAAATATTTGACACAAAATTATCCATGTCAAAAAATTAGCACCTAATTTCGTCTTAATTCCATCCCAAAACCATTTTTTTAATATTTTTTAAAAAATAAACTTTTGGAACTAAAATTAGGGACAAGTTTTTCTCCCCCAAAATGATCATCCCTAATTTCATGTCAAATTGAGAATACGTTATTCTAGAATAGTTAAACCTATTTATGGATAGATTTTTTTAGAGGGAAAACACCGTCCCTAATTGTTTTTAGATTAATGTAAATAAATATATAATTTTTTTTCTTTTCATATTAATTCTTATAATATTTATTTATTTTATTTTGCTCAAATATTATTTATATACATATAAATAAATGCTAAATATATATCTCTCAATACTTATATTTTAAATATACTTAAGTCCTTTTCATTCAATTTTAATTGGTTATATAGAAAAAATTTAGAAATAGTTAATAATTTGGAATGAATTATCATGTTTAACGACATGTCCCTTTTATAAATGTGTATATATATATATATATATATATATATATATATATATATATATATATATATATATATTTGCACATATTCTACGCTTATGTTGAAGGTAAATAAGGTTAAGGATTTAGTGGTAATTTATGTAGATTTAAGTGTAATTTAAAATATCGCTAGTTAATAATTACTAATTAAAATTGAAATTATGAAATTTGTGAAATGAACAAATTTTATGATCAATCCATTTGCCCCTCATCCATTGAGAATTAAAAAGACCATTTTTTATTAAGTTTAAATTTTTTTGTTTGGAATCTAGAATGTTCTACATCTTTTCTATTTACTTATTTTTTATTTTTATTGTTTGGTTTTTTTTTTTTTTTTTAACTTCTTTCTACCATTCCTTAAGTCTGCATGTTAAAACTTGTAGAATCTAACTCATGGGGTTTGAAATTTGATAATATTGAATGATTCTCTATAAGATCACTATATCATAATTATATATTAAATATTACAAATTATTTGAAATTTAATTTTATTCAATAACTATTTATCATTTTTCTGGTCGCTAATAACTATTTATCAATTTTAAGATGAGTATTTATAAAATAAATTTGTACACTTATGTATCATGATGAAATTAGATATTTATATTTAACACACTTATATACAATGAACTTATAACTAATTAGGGAAATAATAGGGCTTATGGTAAGTTTAGATAGATAGATAGGTATACAATGTTAATGGAATCAAATTATTTTTCATTTATTATATATAAAATCAGGTTTAATTAAGGAAATGGAGGTTTAATTAATAATACAACACGTCATATATATTAAGTGGGTTTTTGTAATTTGTTTGGAAGATCCCCACAATTCTACATTGAAAATCAAATATCTAAAAAATTCTATGACCAAGAATTTACTGGAATAGTAAAAAAAATGTAAGGAAGAAAATGGTTTAAGTGTCAAAAATTAAATTAATCAGAGACAAAATAATAATAAGAATTAACAATGGTTTAACCTTAAATCAAATGTTTATTAAATTTGAATAATCACAAATTCTTTTAAAAATTTAATTATTAATTTGATCATAAGAAGTTAATGAATGCATAATTAATTACTAAAATTTACATTTATTTATTATATATGAGTAAAATAGGCTCTTTTTGATGTAAGAGTTTTATTGATTGATAAAAAGTCTTAGTTGATTAAACCTTCAACTATTCGTGCAATGACTCTTCATATTTCTAATACATATATAAAGAATTTTTTAAAGTACATAAATTTTTTATAATTAACTAGAAAAAATATGAAATAATTAATTGCCTTTTAAATTGAGACTCTTTTGACGTCTAAGAATTTTTTAAATTAACAAAAAAGTTTGAATTTTTCGTGATCAATAAAAAAATTATAAAGTAATTAATTAATTGCATCTTAAATTGTGAATCCTTTGAAATTTAAGAAATCTTTGGAGTGAATAAGAAAATCAATGAATTAAGTTTGAAAAATTTTTAAAGTCAACGAAAAAATAATGAATTAATTATTTATTTATTTCTTAAACTTTATAATAAGTGACTATATTATAATTATGTGTATTGGTGCACTTATATGATACACTTGAAATTATGAGTGCATCAAATATGACACCTTTTTTTAAAGCTTGTGCATTAATCTAGTTGTATTTTATGTTCAACAAGTTTGTCATTAAAAAAATGGCTTGTTTATCATTTGATAAAACTAAAATTGATTCAGCTTAATAATTTAATTTATTATTTATTTTTAAATGTATTCAATGTAAGAGATGGATGTTTAAACGTGTGGAAAAATTGTAGTTTCAAACCAATGTTTTTTTGTTTAACAATTCTTTATCACATAATAAATAAAAAGATATTGTTTTTGACAAATCTTTATCATTTGTCCCTCAAACGATGGTTGAAACTTAATGATATTTAGTTAGTTCACTACAATTTTTAGGTGAAACATCATCAAATTTTTTTTGACAATTCTTTATCATCTCTCCATCAAACCAAGGTTAAAATTTAATGGTATTTAGTTAGTTCACAGCAATTTTGATGTGAAACATCATCAAAAAAGTTATAGAAATAATTATAAATATTAATTAAATTAAATGTATAATAATTATTTTGAATATAAATATGATATAGTGACTAAATATATAATACAGTTAATAGCCCAGAAACATCAGACATGCTTATTTCATTTACCATATCAAAAGAAATTTAAATAACACAGAACAAAACTCAAGTAAAATGAATTATAAGATATAATTTTTTGGTAGACTATAAATATTAATTATATAAAAAAGTATAAAGACTATAATTCAATCTTAATCACATAAGGCTACTAGTAAAAGGCAAATATTGAAGTAAAGCACCACTAGTTCAATATTTTATACTTGTATGAAATGAAAACTTAAATAAAATTTACTTTATTTTAATTTATTTGATAAATACTCCTCAGACAAATTTTTTTTTTT
The DNA here is from genome assembly GCA_037074485.1 of Delonix regia. Classification (NCBI taxonomy): domain Eukaryota; kingdom Viridiplantae; phylum Streptophyta; class Magnoliopsida; order Fabales; family Fabaceae; genus Delonix; species Delonix regia. Next base: position 15,917,364 of record CM073459.1, read on the forward strand.
TAATTTTCTCTTTTGCTCGTATTTAATATTCCATATCATAGCAATAGTGTATATAATATATATATATATATATATATATATATATATATATATATATATATATATTATATTATATCACATCCCATAATGCCACAAGTCATCATGATATAAAAAATTCTTTATTTACTTCACGCTGCCATTCTTTTTCCGCGAGCCCTATTATGAAATCGACGGCAGCATTTTCCTCCACCATGCAGTGACCACAAACTCACATCGCCGGCGAATCTCCTCCATTTTCAGTCACCTCCAAAGAGCTTTTGGCCGGAAAGATCGAAGAACACGACGTGGGTTCTTTCTTTCTCAAATTTTCAGAAGCTAGGGCTTGTTTAGGGGGTGATTGAAGCACAAATCAGTAAGATTTCTCAAAATCTTCGTGTGCTTCTTCACTTTTATATAGAATGCGGCCATTTACACCCATCACCACTTTCTTTCTCTTTCTTCCTGTAGCTATAATTATATACCCTTCTTTTCGTTGTCTTTATCTAATATTCTTGTGCAGTACAAGAAATTTGGGACTATAAATATGGAGAGCTTGCATTGGCAGACTATATCTAAAGGGAGGATGCGGTTAGGTTTCTGTGTGGGTTTAATTTTCCCAGGTTTTGTTTCTTTCTTGCTCCCTGTTCTTGTTAGCCAAAATGTTTTGATTAGTAATAGTCCTAGCACTTACTGATGGTTGTCCTTGCCCCCTGTTATTGTTTGTTCTTTTTACATATGTGCTGCCTTGATTTGACTATTGTTTGATTACGTAGGATGCTTTGACTTATAAGTTCTCTATACATAGACAAAGTGTTTTTTGATTGATTCATCTTACAAAAGATATTTACAATAAATTAATTACACATAGACATATAAGTGTGTTAATGTACTTTTGGATGGCTTTGACTTTAACACACTTATATAATTATTTATCTTGAAACTTTTTTTTTTTTGGTTAACTTGAACTTGAATATACTTTTCTTATAATTTTGATCAAATTACACAAATTCCTCTTCAAAATCTCATGCATATCCCACCTTAATAGCAATTTAAAAATCCCACACAACACTTGTAGTATATTCATGACTATCCTATTTGAGATCTATTCCTTGGAAAACATCCCAAAAATTGGAATAATACAAAAGGAATTTTTGTTTTTAATTATCTTATTTTTTTTGGCCACATCTATTTTGAATTGAATTCAATGAGAACTGAGTTAAAGAATATTTAGAGAATATCCAATGTTGATTGGGCATTTAAAATTTGAATTTACTAGGATTGATAATCATATTTAACACGTACAATACATTGAACTTACTAGGATTGCTTTTTCCATTTTTTTAAGGCTATTTTAATAATAAGTGGTTTGCTTTGACATTTTCATTTTAATTAAATAGGTCCTAAGCTTGCTTTTTATTAATTCATTTTTCAATTGAAAATGACAAAAAAAAATATTCTTTAGATACATCAACTGGGCTTGACCCAAATAAAACAGATCGCAATATTACATTAGATGCAAAAAAAGAAAAGAAAAGAAAGACAAGCCCAAATAGATCAGCAGAAACCAAATGGCCCACACCAAGATGAGGAAAAGCAAGTTCATGAACTCCATGGAGAAGGTCTTGGCCCAAATAAAATAGATGACCATATTACTTTTTAATTCTCTTCAAACATGTCCGAGATTTAGGATACTATGATATACATAAGCATTAAGCATATTGTCACATATTGTTTTAAGAAGATTTTAAAGTACAAAGTCTTAGATTTTGAGAGTTAGGACTCCCTAGCATTTATGTCGTGTGCTATAGGATTTTACTTTTTATATTTTGGCTGTGGTAAATAAGTGCATTATTATATATCATATAAAAATTTTAAAATATTTACCTCAACGATTTAGCTATTTGAATTAAATAATATTGTAATATTTTTTTTGCTACCATGTATTGAGTTTATATCTTTTAAAATTATGAATTAAAAATAACTTTAATTGAAGTAAAAAACAAAGTGGTTTGCTTTGACATTTTCATTTTAATTAAATAGGTCCTAAGTTTCTTTTTGATTTATTTGTTTTTTCAATTAAAATTGAAAAAAAAATATCTTTAGATATAACAATTGGGCTTGGCCCAAATAAAATATATCACAATCAATGTTGTCAAAATTGCAATTTTAGGTAGACTCGGAAAAGAAAGTGAACTCGTAACGTAGAATTGTAAGAGTTTACCTACACTTATTATTTAAACTATTAAATATAACCATATCACATAAAATTTCATATATAGTTCACAATCTATAATCTATAATATATAAAGTTCAATAAATTTTGTAATCCATATCCATATTCATAATTCATAATATATAATCCAAATCAATATACAAAGTTCAATAAACTCTGTAGTCCATATCCATAATATATAATCCAAATCAATATACAAAGTTCAATAAACTCTATAATTTATAGGTCATAATCCACAATCCATAAAATATAATCCATAACACATAATACATAATAATCATTCATTTAACATAACAAACTCTCAATATAAATTCAATAAAGATCATCAATCCCACGACTATCATCACTTCCAAAATCTTGATCATCTCTTATATAACCTTCACCTATCTCATTCTCATGCTCATGCTCATCATTATTATTATCTTCTTCTTTATCTTGGAAGTCATCATCGAAATCCATATTATTAAATTATTAACTAATACTAGTACCACAACATTAGCATCAAGCTGAACAACCAAATCACCAATTTTTATTGTCGTCGAGAGAGGATGAACTTGAATGGGTTCAAGAATCTCATCATCTGCCTCCACATTATCTTCATTTCCCATCTCCTCAGTCATCCATTCATTATCAGAATGAATATAATCAAAATCATAAACATGAGTTCTTGTAGTTTGCTTATTTTTTAACTTCAAATTGCACATCACAAATGCCAAGTCATTCATCTTCTTTTAGTGCAAGTGATTTCTTTTCTTGGTATGAATTTAAACAAAATAAATAATGCTGATAAGTATTCTAACCCTTAAACAAAATTAAAATGAAAATAAAGAAAGAAAATAATTTATAATTTTATAATTACTTACCCTTTCAAAAGCACTCCAATTACGTTCACATTCAGAAGAGTTGCAGCATAAGCTAAGAATATGAATTGCTAATCTTTTAAGTTATGGGCATCCATCTCCATAGGCTTCCTACCATTCTGCTGGGTTCAACGGTGTTCTTAATGTCTGTGTAGAACTATAACTAAACATGCCTTTTGCGAAATGGAATTCGACCAATTGGAACTCAGTTTTGTCTCTTTCTCCCTTATCTTTAACTAGTCTTGCTACACATTCATACATCCCTTACTTAACCGTATAATCAGCTTGGAAGTCAGTGTTGAAGTGAAAATGAGAATTGAGATAATACGTAGCTGCTTGTAAAGGCTTATGCAATTGAGCATCCTACCTTTCATCAATTATATTTAATACAGGCTCATAGCTCCAATAATTAACAAACAATCAAGCCAAAATATATTAAAGATAAAGACATTAATATAAGGTATATTTGTTTGTATTTACCTCCTTGAAACATTATTAAAGTTCATCTTAATTTTTGCCTTTACACTTTCCATTGCTTCATATATGAATTTCATTGCTGGTTTTTCCTCTGAATCCACTAAGCGAAGAACTTTAATGAGAGGAGCAGCAGCTTTGAAGCAAGTAATAGTATTCTTCCACAACCTATTATCCATAACACTTCTTGCCACTTTCTTCTCATCCTTGGTAGTAGAAAGTTTGCTATCTTTCCATTCCTCATAATTAAATAGATTTATTAATATTGCTTTATGCTCATTATGACAACCTAATGTCAAACAAGCTGCGACAAAACGAGTCACAGTTAGCTTAATCAAGTCTCTCCTTTTTGTGAATTTTCTTAACATATTGATAAGCATTGATCTTGCATAAATGTAAGTTGTAATTCTTCTGCCCCTACTTATGGTTTCTTTATGCAACTCTATTTTCTTTTCTAAGTTCTCCAATATCAAATCAATGTAATGGGCTACACATGATGTCTAATATAGGTGTTTTCTTTTCTTTATCAATTTTTGTCTAGCTACCTTGTAATTTGCAACATTATTGATTATTATTTGCTCCACATTCTCCTCTCTCACTTTCTCAACAATTTCATCAAACATCTCGAACACTAACACATGGTTTAGCATCTATTCTTGTGCCAACTAAATGATGTTTGAACCTATAGACTCTTCCATTATAAACCTTGCCACAATACCTACATTAAGCCTTTTTACCATCCCCATTAACATCCTTCCCATGTTTCCACCTTATATCAGATTTATTACCAAGAAAATTCTTCCTTCCAGCAGCCATATTTTTTTCAATATGGGCTGATGGAGCATTTGCACTTGAAGACATGTTTTCTTTGGTGTATTACAACAAAACAATATATAAGTTTATATCAGTTAAAGAGAAATCCAATGAAGCTAACCAAAATAATGATGAATAAATGTAGGAAATGAATTCATAGTTAACACTTAACAGTTAACATAATAAGTTTCATAATTTGTTTAAAATAATAATAGCTAACCAACCATATTATTCTTTACACTTTTTTCCATTAAAAGCTATTAGCAACTTACAATGAGTTTCTTTTTATGCAATCTAAGTTTATAATTTAGCACATTCACCATGAAAATAAACCAAGATTCCCTTAATCTTGATCAAAATTGTTAACCCAAAAAATTTACAAATCTGATCTACTATATAAACAATTATCTATCTACTTTAAGCAATTTGGTCAAATTCTCTATATATCCAAACATTCCAAGAGCACTGCCACTACCCACTTTCTTTTAATATAGTTCTAATATAGTCAAGCAAAATTGTAACTAAATAAAGGATTGTATCATTACAAAAATGTGACTGAATAAAGGAAGAAAAGCTTATGTTACCTGAACTTATGAGCACTGAGGGAGAGCAGAACACAACCATTGAATTGAGACACTGATGACTGAACCATTGAATCGAGCTGAACAGAGGAGAGAACTGAGAGGAAGACTGGCAGCAGTGCAGCGAATTGAGACCAGCGAACCGAGAACAGAAGAGTAAGTCGAGAGCATAACCAGTCAACCACTAAACTGAGAGCATGAGACTAGGAGAGGAGATTAGAAATAGTGTAGCAAACCTAAACCAGGAGAGCATAGCAGCAACCGAGACCAAGAGAGGAGACCAGCAACAATACAGTGCAGCGAACTGAAGAGCACACCGACAACGAGAGCAGGAGAGAACAGAGGGAAAGCAATGCGACAACCGAGACCAAGAGAGGAGACCAACAATAGTGCATTGTAGGGAACCAAAGAGCGCACTGGCAACGAGAGATCAGAGAGGAGAACAGAGGTAAGTTAGGGCTCGATGATGGCGAATGGTGATGTTGCTCTGAAACGTGTTTAGTTCGGGTGGGTGATCACATTCGCAATTTCACACACATGATGTTGGACTTAGGCAACACTGCAACAGGTGAGGACGAGGCGATCTGTTAGACTTGGACGCAGGGTTATCTATAGTGCAATATTGGACTCATTTTATCAATACGGCTGGGCCTCTTATCTCATTTTCTTTTTCTTTAGGCTGCAGAATTTGTGACTGTGCTAACTTGGTTGACTCGGTCAAACTTGCTGAGTTTACTGAGTTTGTGTGAGTTAATGGCGAGTTTGACCGAGTTAGCCTTGATTCCGATTTTAATTGTGATTTAACATGAAATTGCTATCTAGGATTGTAAAATCGGCGATTTTACTGAGTTAAATCGCGATTTTGACAACATTGATCACAATATTACTTTAGATACAAAAAATATAATAAAAAAAGACAAGCTCAAATAGATGGTAAATTAAGTCATGCTTCTAATCTTCAATTTAATTTGGAGGGTTCCCAAATAACAACTAGTCAGTTTAAAGATTTTCTAAGCATCCACTTATTGTTGCCAATCTTAAAATTCTGTCACTCAAATACATAATGAATTACATGTAGATTTCTCTAGCAACTCTTATCATATTTAAAAATTCAAATATTCATATTTGTGAGCACAAACTATATAGTACATTAGCCAATTAGTTTTCCTATTTATTTTTCTTTTGGGCATAGTTTTCCTGTTTTTCTTTTAATATTGAAAATAGAATATATAATTCAATGCTTTTGGTACGTTTTAAGCTTCAAAATAAGTTTTAAAATCTAAAACTCTAAAAGACATTTGTAGCATTTTTTTATATAAAGACTGATGATAAATTTTTGGGATTTAAAAAGAGAGATTGAAGATAATCATAAAAAAGACAAAATAATCTCACAAGTATTTATAATCAAATTCATAAATTAAATAATATTTATTTTCATTTATGTAAAATTTATTACTTTAAAAAATTAACTAATTGTAACTTTATAAAATTATATATTTTAAAAATAAAACATTAGAAATAACAAATTTAAAGAAAAACTAAAATTGAAACTTGTGGCTACGATCCTCTTGATGGTTGGATATGGATTTATCCTAATAAACATATCTAAGTTTTCATCTTCTTGCATGTCATTTTTCTTTCAATTTTTTTGAACATATTAGGATAACCATGCAATAAATTGTGGAAATTATATAGGTTCAATCTTGTAGTGGATGTTGTTAGAGAATTGTCATCCATAATTCAAGGAAAATTTGATTATCCTTGCTACACTTGGGGTACAACTCCATCTGAGGTTAAGAAAATGTGGTTTAATGAATGGACAGTATGTGTGTCCATTGTCCCCTTCATATTTTACATTGTATACTTATAATATATTCTTATGCTTACTTACTGATTGCATTTTATTTAATGTTTTTAGAAACTTTACAAATGACTTCCTCAACATGGTAAGGAAATAAAAAATAACTAGAATAAAAAGTGTGGAAAATAGGTACGGGAAATGATGTGTAGAGTCTGTGAGGACTTGACCAAAGTTATTAAGCCGAAGTGGATTCCAGATAGTGTTGTGAATGAATTGATTAGACAATGGGATAGTGACATGTATAAAGAGAAGTGAGCGATGGCCAAGAGAAATCGATCATCTCAGATAGGGAGAATGTTGCATAAGGGAGGTAGCATTCCCGTTTCTGAGCATATGAGGAGGCTAGTAAGTACTTTTACTTCTGCATATTCCTTATATCAAATACAATAACATATTAATCAACTCTACCTATTCATTAATGACAACCACAAACTAAGAAGCTTGGTAAGGAACCTACTTTGTCTGAGCTGTTTATGATGACACATCATGATGAGAAAAGTAAGGAATTTGTGAACCATAAAGCGACAGAAGTATGTATGAGTATATTGAAATGTCTTTATAATGATTTGTTTGTTTTTTTTATTATCATGTCCCCAATGTAATCCTTTTAATATTTTCATTGTTTTGCAGGTTGACTATATGAGGTTAAAGTCGTCCAGATCTTCTAAGGCACCTGACATTGGTGGATCCAATTCAACTCCCACATCGACTTCTCAGTCAGGATTAGTCAGGACTCTACCCTAGCTTTAAAAACGAGTCACAAAGACGTATTAAGATTGCAACAACCTAGGAGACAGCAGAACTCAACCAAACTATTTTTAAGCAAAACCATTTGATTATGTCTTTAAAACACTAACTTAGTAGGGTGATGACTCATATTCAGCTAGATAGCATAGATGAAGATTTGTACCTAAATGATTGTGCACAAGACTAGGACCCCCATGGTTTAGGATGTTGTATTTACTTTTCTTTACTTTAATTGTCTTTGCTTAACATTATGTCTTCATGTTTCTTGACATTATGTCTTTAGCTTTATATTTCTAATAGACATAGAGTATTTCACAGTTTAGACTATTTTATGATATACTTTAGCAAATTGGAATGTTTGGTTTAATTCCTTGTTTGGTTTAGTTGCAATTGGTGTTTAAGATGTTGAATTTCTTTAAATTTATGGGTACCTTATTTAATCATGTCCAACTATTGTTTTGCTTGATGTGTTTTGCACATTAGTTAGATCGAATACAATGGTATGTTAATTTAAATGTAGGGACATATTAGGTATGGATTAATATTTTAAATGGTCAATTAGGGACAAAATAAGAATGGAATATTTCGTCCCTAAACTGGAGATTGAGATAGATTTAGGACGAAAAAGTTTGTCCCAAAACTCGCAAATCTAAGGCAAATTTTTCCGTCCTAAATAAGTGAATTCTAAGATGAGTATCTGTTCCAAATCTGTTTCAAATTGAGATAGATTTGGGACACAAAAATTCGTCCTAGATTTTGTTGATAAGGAATAGAAATTCGTCCCTATTCCTTGTCAAGCTGAAATGGATTTAGGATAGATTTGTATTTTTGTCCCAAACAAGGAATATATTGTTCTTATTTGTTTGGGATAAATTTCTTACTTTGGGACAGAATTTTTCATCCCTAAATTAGATACAGATTTATTTCTATCCCTAAAAATCTGTAGCATTTAAAACAAGGGAGGAATTCTTTTCACCCCAAATTTCGTCTCTACATTATTAGAGACGAATTTTCTTTAATTAGGGATGAATTTTTTCTATCCCTAATTACCTATTTTCTTCTTATAGTGGGTGTAGGCCACCATGACCATGCTATCTCTCATTGGTAAATGTAATCTTAGTTATGGTTAGAGTTGGCTAGTTATAGCTAGAGCATTTGAGCTTTCCTTGCCCTAACATCTATATCTAGTAAATGTCCACCAACCTATATTTTGTATCTAATTTAGGGTGGCTTTTGGCAACTGATTAATCAGCTAAGGCATTGGCAACTTTCCATTATTTTGTATGTGTAGAAGTATTAGAGTAAATATTTGCTTATTATTGTAGATAAGCAAATGCACTTTATTGACACCAAAATTCTTAGCTTGAAATTTAAAATGTGGTAGAACAGAGACTATGGGCTTTTTTTTTTTTTTTTTTTTCATAATGATTATGTTGAAGACATTCTAACTTGAATTAAAAAGGGAATTAAGATGAAGAATAAAATGAATATTTATTTAAACAAAAGTTATTACACATTTAGTTCAATTTAAAATTTCATAACCAAAATATTCGTCATTCTAAAATAATAATACATAGTTATGAACCCTTTTGCTTTTCTTTTCTGTTCATTGTTTATTATTATTATTATTTGAACTCCCAAATGTCCATCTTCTCCTAACTCTCACTCCACCGTTAATATAAAAAGTAGAAAACTCGAAGTTACAGTATCTTAGATCCAAGCATTAGTCATGATATATATCCGAACTATTCCTTCTTTGGAGTATTTGAAGAGCAAATTTCTTTTAAAACTTAATTCGGGAATATTTTCGTATAGAATTGAACCCATAATATTAACAAGATACCTTATTTTTTCCCCAATTTGTTATTACTATGTTACATTGGAGTTAACAATTTTGACATATTTTTTATTATAAAAAAAAGATTAATTTTTTTTTAATTGCTTAATGTTAAGATTGTATTTTGAGTTTCTATATTTTGCCGTACCTTGCTAACATCTTAGGTTTACTTCTTTGAAAATAGTCAGCAATAACTATATTGGATTTGATCTTGTGTTAGAATTCTTGCTAGTTAGTACTATACTATTTATAATGTTTTTGAGAAGGATAGGAGTAGCCCACTATAGAAAGGATCAAAGGAATTTGGAAATCAAAGCTACCTTAAGTTAAGAAATCAAATAGCTCTTAGTGCAGAAAATGAATATGCAGCATTTTATTCTTGTTATTTTAGCAGAAATTCTAGGATCTGTATTCAAATGAAATTCTTTTGAAAATACTGTTTTGGACAAAATAAAGTGGCAAGCTGTCCAGGCATGGTTTAAGGAGGTGAATAGAACAGGAAGAAGGAGCTACCTAGAGGTAATAGATCTAGAAATGCTACTTGTATGCAAGAGAGATATGCAAAAATTAGTCTCACGTTTCAACAGAATTTTGGTTCTTCTATTTTCATAAATTTTGTAATGTAGGTTTGGGTATTAATTGGTAGAAGTTTAGGAGTTACTAGTATATCACTGCTTTAGATTTTATTAGAGATTGTGATTCAAAACTAGCTAAAATTTTATACAAAACTTTATCAACATTGTTAGTTATAGCTAAAAAGAAAAAGTTCACTCATAAAAATTTGACAATGCAATATACGAAGTTTGACCTTTCCTAATATGCACTAAAATTTGGTTGTTGCCAAGAAACTTGCATATAGCAATCCACACAAAAGGCAGAGTACCCCAACTGCAACATGGCAAGCTACTTCTAAGTGCTGTATTTGAGTAGGTGATATTTGTAAATGCAGAATGCAATGAGAGATATAAATGAGTAGGGAAAAAAATTACATATATCATGCTTTCCTGTCTTTTTAAATAAAATTATGCTGGTCTACATTCTGCAATGGAACAAATAAATCAGAAGGTTAATGAATTCCAGAAATTAATTGATTTGAGAGAAAATTGTGAGTAACTGTTATTTCCCCCACTTCTATACTAATAATAGTGTTAGCAGTCCTTAAGAAATGCCTACTAAGAATTACCGTGGTGTCAAATAATATTTCATTAGTCATATTAAGCATACAAAAATTAGTATGGAAAACCAAATCCTTTACCTTAACAAATATATCCTCTAAAATGACGTAGGGGTACCTTTCACACAGATCTAATTTTTCTTTGTCATGAGGTGGTGCATTCGGGCAAAAAAAAGTTGGCCATATTTTTACAAACTCGGTATGGTTGACAACAGTTAACCAACAAAATAATAAAATTATATTAAATAATTATGTTCTATCTTTATTTTATTTTTTAAACTCCAAAGTATCTTTATTCACAATTTTTCTTAAACATTAGATAAAAAAAATAAAAAAGAGACATGTCTTTTAAGTAACTCCAATTTTTCTACCTCATTAGCCAGTGCTTTCTAGCAAAAAAAAAAAAAAAAGTTTGGGTATATTACAAAATCGGCATAGCCGGCAATTTAAGATATGTTTGTTTTCACTAGATATAAACTATTACTTGCATGCAACATCACTATAAAAAGGCAACTTCTATACGAAATTTCTTTATATTCATATGAAAGTTCCTTCTTCATCTCATCAAATCTCAAAAGTATGTATCTATGTGTGTGTGTATATATATATATATATATGAAGTTTTCAACATCATGAACCAAAATATTCTAATTCGTTCAAGTTTTTACTCCAAAACCCTGAGTTTATAGATTATGATCAGCATGTATATACTCCAAACCTGCACTGTAAGATACATGCAGGCATTTCCAACATGTAATATTCAATCATTTATTTTTTTGCTTTTTTCAAATGGTTGTCTACATATGAATGTCATATATATATATATATATATATATATATATATATATATATATATATATATATAAAATTAGTTTCCTATTGTTTGCAAGTAAGGAAACAGTAAATATTTCGTACCTATAATTTGACATATATAAAAGTTGTGTTTAATTTAATGCCCTACAAATGTAAGCCTACACTTTTTCTTTTTTCTACTCTTCACTTTAATGTTCTTTGGTTTACTCACATTCTAAACATTATAACATTCTCTCACTCTTATGGTGCTTGAAGGTTTGAAACAAGGGCATATTTTGGATTGAATTTTAAAGGGAGTGAAAGTCTTCGAATCAAATATTTGAACCAAAAAATACAAATTCTTACAATTTAGAGGAGAGAGATTTTATCAATTAACAAACCAAATCAATATAAGAAAATTTACATTTTAAAATTGAAAATTTAATACTCTAAGAGTTCCACCGCACCCCTGCATTGCCTCTTGAATCCATATCTAGTTTGAAACTTGTATTTTCTTCTCTACATCATATATTACTGTATGTTGGCATTTCGTGCCAGTGCTGGCCTTGCACTAGCAAAGTATGACACCGTCTACCCAGAGTAGGCTAATCAAGTCTATGGTCTAAGCACAAATTTAAACTCATTTGACTATAAAATCTGGGGCTCTCACTGATTGATGCATTTGTTATAGCTAAGTATCAACATGCATGCAAGTATTAGTTCATGGAAAGAAGGTTATACGACATGCGGCAATTAAGCAAAAAGCCAATGGCCTTCATCAAATTGCACGAACAACGACTCATGTTTTACGAAGATGACTTGCCACTTAGATGTCATTATTTCCTGTTCCTTAGTAATGTATAAATTGATGTAACAAGTTCAAAGAAAATGAAATGATTGAAAAAGGTTTGCGTATTTCTTATGTTATTATTATTATTTTTTTATGTCTTTACTTTTGAATGTCGCTCTATAACAAAACTATGGATTTGTCTTAGACTTTGTAGTGAAGAAGTGATAAAAAGTAGTATGAATAATTTTTATACTCAACTTTGATAGAATCATAGTTAATTGTTATATAATTTATCAATTTCATTCTGGCAATTGCCATCTTAATTAGAGAGAAAATAATTTGTTAAGGAATATAAATTTAAATTCAATTAAGAAAATTAAAATGCTGCATTTTCTTGTACGCTTGTAAACTATGATGCCTTTACACTCATTAAATAAGTTATAGAAAAAGTTAATAAAAGCTTAGCATTTAATTTTAATAAATATTTTTTGACTAGTCGTGTTAGTAACAATTAATAATATATATATATATATATATATGTGTGTGTGTGTGTGTGTGAATCGATAGTGGTGTTAGTCTTATATTTTTCGATAACCTATTTAGAAATAACTTTTCTACAAAATTTCACCACTGGATTAAATGTTCTTATCATGAATTTCATCATTACAAAATGTTAACATTAATACAAAGTTATTTAATACCCCATTAATATATCCAAAAATTAAAGTAAAATGAAAATTTTAAATCATTCATAGTTTGATTGTATATTTGTAGTCATTTGATTTGTAGTATTCCAAAATTTTACATTTAAAATTTTTACCTTAAAGGATAATTTTTCTGTACATGGACATAGGAAAAAGAGAAGATAAAAAATAAATAAATACAATAATAAAATTAGTTGTTGAAAAGGGAGATTTATATGATCTATTATATTAATCCAAGTAACAAATTTCATGAATTTTAGGTTGGTACAAATGGCTAAGTTTGACCCAAGTTTGCACAAGACACTAAGTTTGAATTTCCTCTCTTACATCAAAGTATGATTTTTTGTTAGGTTGCCACGTGTCCCTAAATATGAAAGTACTAAAATGCCCCTACTTCATCTTCTCTTTCAATTTTTCCTCTTCTTCCCAGAGTCACAACACTCCTCCCTCACCATTTTGAAACATTTTGTAGCTTCCTCCCTTTCACTCATACCGGCATCGGCAACCTAGCACCTCACTAGCAACCTTGGCAGCTCAAGGTGGCCAGAAAGTTTCTAGAATTCGACGAAGTGACAACGTGAAAAGGGTTAGTTTTCCAAGCTAAATAAATATGTGATTTGGCATATTTGATCTGCTTTTTTTTTTTTAGGGATTATGATGCTAATCCATATTTCAACTAGTTCTTTATGGATTATAGCCTTTAATTTCATCAAAATTGATCAGAATTCAAGCTTCTCTTTGGCTGGCTAATGCGGATGAACACTAATAGCAAGATTTGAAATTTGGCCAAAATAAGGTGAAATTTCGTTGTTTTTCTTGAGGGCTTTTGTTTAAAAGTGGTTTTTGTGTTGTTCTATGCCTATTTGAGCTTCCAATTTCATGAAATTGTGCTTGAGTTTGGAAATCCCTAATTTTGGATGAAGTACATGAATAGTGTTAGAGGCTTGGAAATTTGAAATTGATGCATGATTTGAAGTTGTTTAGGGGAAATTCTTTAGGGGTTTTGATCTTAAGTTAGGTTCTAACAATTTCTTTGCATCAATTTGATGATTAGATTAATCAATTAAAAACCCCTATTTTTTTGGTAGGGTTAAAGTGTGCCAAGTGATGATATATGGAGATTTCTTAATGTCTTAGTGTCATTAGACCTCAAAGAGAACAAGTTGAGTTGTTGGAAATTATTGTTGAAGTGGTAAGTCACATAGGAATTTTCCACAAATTATTTTATATGTAGTTGTTGATTAGAGGAAAGCTGATAAATGAAAGCACACAGGAAGTTATTATAATTTATTGAATAAATTACTTAGTTATTGTTGAAATAAATGTTGACCTCAGGGTAATATTGGATTATTTAAGTGTTAAAAGAGACAATGATGGAGCTATTTGAGAATTAGTATGGTATTGGAATTTACAATTAAGATAGGCAAGTGTGTTTAATGTTATTTTCATAATTAGAGGCATCAAGGCCTTATGTTGGATATAACGTTAAAAATGGGAGGTGAAGTTGATGGGAATTAAGAGAATTTTAGGCATATGAGCATTTTTAAAGACATAGGAATATTTTAGTGTAAATTAATTGAGTTGGCTAGTGGAAAGGTTGAAATGGTAAACTTATGGGCTATTTGGGTGGCCAAGGTAATTGTGTTGTATGTGCAAAATTATGTATTAATTATGGTCATTGAGATCATCATAAGAAATAACGATTGACCTTAGAGAAAAGTATAAGGTATCGCAATGGATATTAAATGCCAACTTATTGTAGGAATTTGTTAGAATTTATTTAAGTTTAGATGTTTCTTAGAATAATATATTAAAGGTATATCATTTATATTTAGGGTCATAGCAGTTGCACTTTATGTCGTGGTAAGGGAAGTTGAATTATGTGTACTTCGATCAAGTAAGTAGATAATCCAAATTGTGTAAGAATTTTATTTTGAATTATCTATTTTCAAATATAATATTTTTGTTGTCTCTGGTACCTTGGGGTAGACTTACGAATTTATAAATTTTATTGCATATTCTGATGTTTAAGAATTTTGTTAGTTTTATGGATCTTATGATTATGTATTCTTGAATTATCAAAATTATTCAAATATGAAATTTTGAAGTGGTTTGACTTTGAAGTTATGATTTCTGAATATAGATTTTTGTATATTTAAAAACTTTTGGGAATATATCCAAAACATGGCCTGTAGCTAACTGCAGTAGACATTAGCTATAGTGTATTGCGATTAATATTCTGATATGGTTGGGTATGATGCCTTACCTCCATATTCTGTTTGAGGCTTAAGGCCATTATTAGAATTATTTAGAGCATAATACCAATAATGGGTAATTCCTCTAATCTGATTTCACTAGCTTTGGACTAGTTTTGTATTTTGAACATTAACTGGATATGTAGGTGATTCCCAATGTATTTTGTTAATGGTTTTTCTCTGCTATTGGAACTATTATAAGTTATCTAGTTTTAAACAATTAAAAACCTTACCATTATGAGTTTGTTCCTTTTCTTGTATTATTAGTATTATCTACTCATTGTGTTTCTAACTCATCCCATTATTTAACATTTTCAAATTCCAACGCTAATCTAGAACACCACCTACGGAGTAGGAGCTGTGGTGTTTTTATTCTTTTGGTGAGCCTAGCCGGTTGCCAAAGCGACGATTTCTTGTGGTACATTTTGTAATTAGGCTTAGTTGTTTCCTTATATATGGGTTGAATGTTTTGATGTATTTCCATGGTTGTAGGATATGTTGTAAATAGATGTGGGGTAGGAAAGCTCTTTATTCTATTGTATGTTAGATAGTTTTGTTGTAGAAATTTCAGGAGTTCCAAATTTTAAGGGAGATTCTGCCGAAATTTCTACATAGAGATTGAATTGATTCTTTTGATAATTACATGTAAAGGTATTAACCATGAGTTTATCAGTTAATGATCCATATCTTAGTTTAAATTTTATTGTTTTTGAGATATCCAATAGGCTAACGAGGACAAAGGATACCTCATTTTCCGTGCCAGTCACGTCCTATTGGCTAAGGTTGTGACATGATTATTATAAAATTTGATGATTAACATTTTTATTACTTCTTATCCAACAATAAGAGTAAATTAAAATCAATACCTACAGAAAAAAAAAAAAGTGCAAAAGTGACATAACCTACATTATTATAAATTGATTCCTCTTTTCTTTAGATAAAAATTGTATCAAGTGAAAGGAGTAATTTAGGAGAATGAATTAGTGTTAAACAAGAACCATAGTATGAATGATGAGCAATATGGAAAGGGACTTGATAATGATAATGATAAGGTCAAGTGGCATAGTAGAGTTGTAGCTACAATACAAAATACAAATTTTACATACAAAAATCCATCATCCATGCAAACAATGCAAGGTTCAGCTCACCAAAATATATATCCTTCCTATGCTCCTAAGCTATAGATGGTGACGTAGGTTAACATTACTATCAGAAATGTTAAATAACAGGGGTGTGTAGGATACTATATGTGCACATAATACTAATTACATAACAAAAGGCTAAACTGGTTATCAGAAAGTTTTTCACAAAGAAGTTATTGATCTTTGAAACTTCATACATGATTAGATAATAAATAATGTAATCATTATAGAAAAAGAAAAATTCATTAATGTCCACATGAAAGCTAGTAAAAAATACAAAATGCAAATCAGAATACAAATCAAGGTTTCATTTCCAATATGGGATAATCAAATATCAAGCATAAGAGTAGGAAACATCCAACAAAACTATTATTTTATTAGAATATCAAAATCTGGCTCCAAGCTAGTGCAATCAATATAGTATAGATATTAGATACAAACATCATGACTCGAAATAATCAAAATATCGACATTACGCCTAAGTTAGATAATTATAATTAGATCAAATCACATGTGGTGGTTGACATATGGGGATAGCAATAACTAGAATATAAGCCTTACCTCTCAATCATATAATCAAAAGTAAATCAAATCCATGTGTGCTGGTTGAGACACGAGACTAGTATCACCCTTACTAGCTGGGGTTTAGAATTACGGTGCACCATAGCTAATGCCTATTGTCGTTACCAGTAGGGTTTCTGTACATAATGAATTCCCATAAATAATATTTTTATACATAAATACATAATCAAGATCATAGAATTTCAGAATTAGAAAATTCAGAAATTTAAAATCTGAATATATAATGAATCCAAAATCAGAACATATCAGTAACATATAATCAGCTTTATTTAAACAAAATAAGAGTAATTCAAAATTTCTTAATAATAGTACTTCAGAAATACAAAATAGAGTAATTTAGACAGTCAGAAATTTGAACCAAATGCCTGATAACATTCCATCAAATTCCAAAGTTTTCCAAATGCGCAGAACATACAAAAATGATGAAGTTTATTTCTAAGAAGCATGTCCCCTGACTTATTATATTATATTTTACCCCAATTGTTATATATTATTATTACATTTTGTTCACTGTTACTATTCTCTAAATTCCCTTCAAGGAATACTAATGATTCCGTTACACAAATTAAACCCCCATTTAAAGTAGAAATTAAAATATACATATCGATTTCGTTCACTTCCTTTAAATTTGCAAGAATATAAAATGAATTCCGTCCAGATATTTAATGTTTTACACTAATGTTTAAATAGCAATTTGAATACTATTCTAAAGAGATTGACGTGTTACATGCTAATAGGTTTAGCAAGTAATTGAAGATAGAGAATAACAATTAATCAAGCCTAAAGTATATCTTTATAAATAAAAAATATATCATGTCTAATTTCAACTTATGACTTTAAATTTTGTAAAGTTAATTTATATAAAATATAATACAAATTAAATATAAATATTATATAAGCATCATCGGCATTGCAAATCTAATTCCCTTTTAGTAACCTAAATATAAGTTATGAATTCTATTTTACGGTAAAAATAAAATAAAAAAACTCAGTTTAATAAGCTTGAGACATAACTAGATGACCATTATATGCATATAGGTCCAGTAGGCGTAACAATATATATGTGTGTGTGTGTGTGTGTGTGTGTGTGAAATTAATTAATTAGTTTAAGTAAAATAATTAAATATTGAAAGAAAATTAAAATTTTTACTTATTGATCAAAAATTAAGTATTCTTCCATTGAACGATAATTACAAAAATACTATTTTCGTGAGAAAATAACTATAATGAGAAGATTTGTATTGTGAATATTAAGAAGAAAATAATAATCATTAACGGAAATTCTTGATTTTTATTCCCATATAATTATAAAATTAATGGAGGGTTTGTATGCTTTGTCAGTCTTAGACAAAATAGAAGGTTTCTAAAAGCACATATATTTGTCTACCCATTCATCTCGCCTCCTGCTGCATTTCTTACTTATACAGATAACGACAAATTAAATGCCCAGAGTCAACTGAAAATTAATTTGAATAATGAGTCATCCTTCATCTTATCTGCTTCTATTTCCTGCCTATATAATAGAGATTCACAGTCAAACATAACGCATAGCAAGAAGTTCCAAAGTCCAAACAATGTCTCCAATACTCAAGCCCATCCTCCTAATGTTATCAGTTCTTCTGTTGGCTTCAGACTCCATTGTCGTTCGTGGCAAAACACATGTGAGAGCCTACAACAACTTAAATCAGAATCTGGACCTGACCCTCCATTGCAAATCTAGAGACGATGATCTCGGAGAGAAACTTCTGCATCCAAATGAGTACTTCGAGTTCAGTTTCAATCCTTCTTTTTTCGGTAGAACTCTATTCTTTTGTAGCTTTCAATGGCAAGGTGCTATTCACTGGTTTGATATATACAAACAAACAAGGGACGAAAGCATATGCGTGGAGTGCTATTGGAGCATTAAGCAAGATCAACCATGTTTGCTTAATGTAACTACTACGAAGGAAGACCTTTGCTATCCATGGAATAGTTAGATGTATGCAATATAATATTGCTTATTAAATAAATATCGTTATTGTTCTTACATATTTTCTCTTACCAATTCCCCTCGACTGAGTAATTTTAAATGTCTGAAGAATTTCAATGTCGTGTGGTCTTATAAAGAATTTCAAAGGAGAAGAAGATGGCAAAACAATTTGAAAGGAAGCTGAACTCAGAAGAAGTCCAGGGGAATATATGGATATTAACACTTAAGAGTATTAGGTATTGAATTTACGAATATGAATTTTGCCTTGGGGGAGTTCGGAATTTACAAAAACTTTAGAGCAAAATAGAGCACAATAAACGATAATTATTCTCATAATATCACGACGTGCTGGAAATTTAGGAAGCTTCACAATAAAATAGTTAATATTGAAGAAAAATGCAATTGTAAAATAGTAGAACGGGCAATGTAGGAAGAAAAGAGTTGATTAAAATAAAAGAAAAATCAAATAAATAAAAATGTGAGTACCAAACACTTTTTATACATCAAGGAGGTTAATTAGATGCAGCAGAAAGTCTATGTATAATTAAGGAGAACAAACTCTAAATGATAGCTAGAAAAAAAAATTAGTGCGAGGAATATTATGGTAAATTAGGGCAAAATACACCAGAATTCATTCATTGGATGGCATACCATAAGACTAGAGAACGAAGCATAACTAGAAATAGCACAACAAGTAATATAGGAATAATTAACTAACTAGTAATGAAAAAATGTTGCAGGGATATGATTAAAGAGTAAAACACTTTTTCAATCTTTTATTTTTTAGTTTAGTTTCAATTTGGTCACTCACTTATGAGTTCAATTTTAATTTAATTCCTAACTGATTTTAGTCTTAATTTTGTCTCTCACATATGATATGAGTTTCAATTTGATCCCCAACTAATACAAATATTAACATATTTGGTTTAAATTAAATTAAGAATAAAGGACTATATATATTGGTATTAGTGAGGGACCAAATTGAGATTTGAAATTAGTAAAAAAATCAAGTCAAGACTAGTCTTATAAGTGACGGGTTCTATTGAGATTGAAAATTAGTAAGAGACCAAATTAAGATGCAACGAATAAGCGAGGGACTAAAATAATATTTTACTCTACAATTAAATTCCTAGAGTGACCTAAAAATTGAAATATGTAGACAAATAGTTCAAGTTCAAACTATACTGGTGAAAGCCAACTTTTAGTACTCTATGGCTTACAAGAAAGTTAGTTGGCAGAGGTATATTCAAAACAAAATTTTGGGACAGTCACGTTAAGTTAAAAAAGAAAATAACAACATAAGGAAAAGGCTAAAGTCACAAGAAAATTCATGGTAGTACACTTCACACAAAGAATTTAAACAGGAGTGAGATTCTACAAAAAATCATATGTAAGTTGAGAATGGAACAGAAAAGGCATACAAAAGGTTGATTTTAAAGCAAACAAAGAAAAATACATAGTCGAGAATTATTAGCACGTATGGTCTAAATATGGAAAATATTGGAAATCAAGTACTACCTTATTTTATGTGTCACGACTCTAACCACAAGTATGTGACCAGCATGGAGAACAAAGTATCTCTTGCCCTTATAAGTCTAATAGACATATAAAAGAGCAGATATATACATATTCGACATGTAGAAACTTCATCAATTAAAACTAAACTGAATACCTTTAGATACACATATACAAAAAGAATAATCAATCACCTCTGTGAAGAACTTTTGGTAGAGTTTTTCCTAAAATATGGACTCCCAAAATCTCTACAACAAAAAACCTAATACACACAACAAGATGGAAAGCTCCACTCATCCAATATATATATATATACAACAACCTATAGCCAACAAATCAAAACAAAAGATTAATTGCCTGTATACAAGGGGAGCTACTAAAACAAATTACAAAAATTTACAATAAAAAAAGAGTTTTTACCCTTGCAACAAGGCTCACTAAACAAAATCAAGAAACACCATAAGATCCTACTTTGTAGCTGAGTGTCATGGATCGGCGCTATGATATGAAAATATTATATAGTGTAAGGTGAGTAAAAATTCAGTGAACAGATAATTCTAATTACATGTACGTAAGGGATAGAAGGGCCATGGTAGAATTTTTTAAGAAAAGTTATACTTTTTACCTTAAAACTATGCATTTATCAAGACTAGTGTGAATTGTGCAATATGCATAACAAACCTTAAACTTAGTAAATGTCTTGAAAATAAAATTACATAATTAACTTTGAATAAAAATATATTAGTATATGGGTAACATTGAGATATTTCAAAACTAACTGAAGGCATTGAGAACAGCCTATAGAACAATCATATAATAGAAACAAAGCTAGCTCAAGGCTAGTATAATTAGAACTGAGCAGATATCATTCACGAGCTTTAAACTTGGAATTATTCAGAATAATGACCTTAAGCCTCAAATAGAGTATCATAATAGAGGCATTATACCCACTCACAATAAATATAGATTGTAGTGCACTACGACTAATGTCTACTGTCATTAGCTACAAGATCCTGTTTGGATACATTCCCAAAAATATCTTTAACATATATAAATCAATAATCAAATATCAGAGCTTCAAAAAACTCATAATCAAACTTTTTTCTAAGGCTAGATAAAGGTATCAGATTTTAGAATCCAAGTACTATGTGCATACGGAATCAACCCCATCATAATTAAGAACTAAAAATCTCATGAATAAAAAACCAAAGCACTTTCCAATATAGCAGATAGTTTAGAAATTCAAAAATCCAAAAATTTAGAAATATTTTAACTCAAAAGCTTAAAATTCAATGTAATTCCAAAATACAAAATCATTAAATGCTTTGATGCTGATATTTCAAAGATTTGAATTTTCAAAAGCTAGCCCCAAGGCACAAAGAGAACTAAGAAACAATTTTTTCCAAAATAGAGATAAAAAACATAAATATAGTATAATTAGGATTATTTACTCACCTAGCTAAAGCCCACACAATACTCTCCCTCACTGCGACGTCAAGTGTAACTATTATGACCCTAAATACAAATAATAAACCTTTAATGTCTTATACTAAGAAACATCTAAACTTAAATAAATGCTAACAAATTCCTACAATGAGTTGGCATTTAAAATCCATTGCAATACTTTATGCCTTTCTGTATGGTCATCTGTTATTTTTCTTGATGATTTCAATGGCCATAATTAATACATAATTTCACACGTACAACACAATTACTTTGGTCACCCAAATAGCTTATAGGATTTACCGTTTCATCCATTCCACTAGCCAACTCAATTAATGTACACAAAATATTCCAATGTCTTACATAATGCTCATATGCCAAAAAATTCACATAATTTCTATCAACTTCTCCTCTCATTTCTAGCATCTACCTTACACAAGACCTTGATGCTTCTAATTATGAAAATAACATTAATCACATTACTGTTCATATGCAAGAGGGATTTTCGATTTCATCTATAATAAAACTCGAAATTAGAAGTTGAAATCATTTAAGAGCTGGACAAAATACTCTTAAGAAGTAAAGCCTTATACTAAATTGAAGAAAACTCACTTGAATTACATGAATTTTACCTCTTACGTACTATTCATATGCATTCAAATAGCTAAGGAAAGATCTTTGAATTTTGATCATATAACACAAAATTAAAAGTAGGAATTGAGGAAGAACCAATTGAAATATTGATTAGAAACAAAACCTCCATCAAAATCGAAGTAAACTCACATGAATCTCGTGGATTTTAGCTTGAAATTTCCTTTGACGTTGTAGTCGCATTTACTGGAGTTTTGAAGTTTTTTGGCTACCCAAACGGCTGACGTCAACAATAAATGATAAGGAATGTGTTGCTAGTGCGAATCGAGGATGGGGAAAGGCAAAAATCTAAAAATGATGGAGAGCTCGGTGAAGAGTGGTAACAGGAGGAAGAAAAAGAAGATGTAAGGGGGTATTTTGGTAATTTTATTGCTTAGAGGACATATGGTAGCCAACCAAAAATAATACTTTGATGCATGTAGGGGGATTTGAACTTAAGTTCTCATGAATACTTGGGTAAAGCTTAACTACTTGAACCAACCTAAGATTCATGAAATTTGTTACATGAATTAATATAAAGGCTATTTTAAATCTCCCATTTCTACAACTAATTAGATGGTTATATTTTTTCCTTAATTGAATTTTTTCTTCCCTCTAACTTATGTAAATATTCACAATATTGTCCCTCTAAGTTAAAAATTTTTAATATAAAATTTTGGAGTATTACATTATGAATTGTAAAAAGAATTGAGGAGGTTCTTTTAAGTTTTGAATACTTGCATAATCAAGACTGCCAATCTTAATAATGTTATTGGAACTTTTGTTGTCATTGTTGTCAAAGTAGTGGAATAAATTAGTCCAAGTTACATTAAAAAACACTGTCCTTAATGAATATTTTGCCACATGCAAATTTTCCTTAAGACTAAACAAATTCCATTAAGATAAAACACAAGACAAAAAGTAGGAGGAAAGAGAAAGCCAAGGCATAAAAGCTCAAAAGATGTGTGTCCATAAAACCTATAGACAGCCAACTTATATAGAGGTTGAAACTAGCCGCTAGGCAACATTAAGGCAATACTAAAGTGACACATTAAATTGTTTTCGTAAGTGATTAAGTGCTTTAATAAATACCAATTGTCATAATAAATTACAATGGTTACAAAGGCATTAAATTTGGCAACAGTAAAAAATGAATATGGTTTAATGAAGGGAATTAGAATACTTTAAAACCAACCTATCTTACTTATTCTTCTGAAATACACAGAAATTGTCACGATCCTAAAGTTGGAGATTTGACGTGCATAGAAACAAGGTAAACCTCACTAATGTAAGCCTAATTGACATAAACTTATGGACTAAATATATGAACTGATCAAAGAAATTAAACTGAGATGTCCATTATTAATTATAAATGTATAACGAAAGAATCAATTTCACATTTGGTGTAGAAATTTTGGCAGTCTTCCTTGAAAATTTAGCCCTATCGAAACGTCTACAACAAGTAACCTAATATACAAGGTATAAAAGAGAGGTATGCTCTAAACAAAATAAGTAACTAAACATCAATTGATAACTAAAACAGGATAGGATCTTGCATATGTACTTGGGAGCTACTAGTGTTCACATATATGTTTCACTGAACAATAATGTCATCACCCCTATGTACAATGCAAGGCACACAAAGAGAATACCTTTTCTATGTTCCTAAGCCATAAATAGAGACTTAGGTCGGATCTACTATCTAAAATGGTAAAATAAGAGGGTGAGTGGAAACTTAATTAGTAAACAATACTAATTATATGACTAAGGGCAAACCAAGCATGACAAAATTTTTCTCAAACTTGTCATTTTTTCTTTGAATTTTGCACATGAACAAACAGTTATTTATTAAATACAGAATAGTAAGTGTTCATTAATGCACACATAAAAATCGATTAGAGATATTGAACAAAATTTAAAAAAATGAATGAGAAATTATATTTCAATATACAAGAAACACATATTGAGCAGAAAAATAGGGAACATCTAGCACAACAACCAAAATATCCAAAAATCAGAGCTAGCTTAAGGTTAATGCTATTAGAATAGAGCTGATATTAGACACAAGCACTAAGATCAGAATAATTGGAATATACCTTCATATCTCAGTTAGATAATCAAAATCAAATCAGATCCATGTGAGTTGTTCAAGACATGGGGCTACTATCACCCCTTCTAGTTAGGGTTCGAAATCACAGGGCACCATGGCAAATGCCTACTGCCATTAGTAGTATGGTTCAATATAACATGAATTCCTATAAATGATATTTTCTTATAGAAATACATAACCATGATCTCAAAAAAATAAAAATAAGAAAATTCAGAAACCCAGATTTTGAATATATCATAAATCCAAAATCAAAATGTATGATAAACCCATAATCAAATTGATTTAAAACAAAAGTAAAGTAATTTAAAATTTCAAAATAAAAGTACTTCAGAAAAATAGAACAGAATAATTTAGACCGTTAGAAATTTTAACTAAATGCTTAACAACATTCCATCAAATTCCAAAGTTTTCCAAATGCTTTGAATATACAAAAATGACAAGGTTTTGAAATTCCATGAAACCTGCCCCATGACAATGGAATATTAAGTGCTTTGAAAAACTCGCATAATTAGCGTTATCTATCACCTGATAGACAAACGCCATGTTTTAACTCTTACCCTAGCCTTCAAACAAAAATCCTGTCTAAGACACTATAATGCAAGGTAAAGCAGCTTTCACAATTTCCCTTATTTACTTATTTTCGCTACTCTGAACTTAACACGTGTGAAATTGACAATGTCCAAAGGTATTCCCTCATTATATGTTCTAACTTATTCTGTTTTATTTTACCTCAATTGTTATTATTATTACTTTTTGTTCCCTCTTACTATTCTCTAAATTCCCTTCAAGGAATAATAATGATTCATTTACACAAAGTAAACCCACATTTAAAGTAGAAAATTATCTCTCTCTCTCTCTCTCTCTCTCTCTCTATATATATATATATCGATTTCATCCACTGCCTTTTTGGATGAATATAAAATGAATTTCGATCATGTATTTAATGCTTTACACAAATCTTTAAAAAGCAATTTGAATACTATTTTAATGAGATTGACGTGTTACATGCTAGGTTTAGCCAGCAATTGAAGATAGAGAATAACAATTACTCAAGCTTAAAGTATAATTTTATAAAGAAAAAAATATAACATGTCTAATTTCAAGTTATGAGTTTAAATTTTAAAAAGTTAATTAATAGAAATTATTAAACAAACTATATATAAACATGATATGAGCATCATCCACGTTGCGAATCTAATTCCCTTAGTAACCTAGATATAAATTTTAAATTCTATTTCTGGGTAAAAAAAAAAAACTCAGTTTAATAAGTTTGATGACCAATATATGTATATAGGTCCAATAGGCGTAACAATATATATAGGTCATCGAAAGAAAATAAAAATTTTTATTTATTGATCAAAAGTTAGGTACTCATCCTTTGAAGAAGACAACTAGCTAGTAGGAAGATATTTCATTATTAGTAGAAAGAGAATTACAAAACTACTATTTTGGTGAGAAAATTAATAACTATTAACTAGAATGAGAAGATTTGAAATGTGAATATTAAAAAGAAAATAATAATCAATAATTGAAATTCTTGACTTTCATTCCCATTTAAGTATAAAATTAATTGATGCTTTGTATGCTTTGTCAGTTTTAGACAAAATAAAAGGTTTTTAAAAGCACATTTATTGTCTACCCATTTGACTCGCCTCCTGCTGCATTTCTTACTTATATAGATAACGACAAATTAAATCCCCAGTGTCAACCGAAAATTAATTTGAATAGTGAATCATCCTTCATCTTATCTCTTTCTGTTTCCAGCCTATATAATTGAGATTCACAGTCAAACATAAAGCATATATAGCAAGAAGTTCCAAAGTCCAGACAATGTCTCAAACACTCAAGCCCATCCTCCTGATGCTATCAGTTCTTCTGTTGGGTACTTCAGGCACCATTTTCGTTCATGGCCGCAAAACACATGTAAGACTATACAACAACTTACATCAGAATCTGGACTTGACCCTCCATTGCAAATCTAGAGATAATGATCTTGGGAAGAAACTTCTCCATCCAAATGAATACTTTGAGTTCAGTTTCCATCCTCAATTTTTTGTCCAGAGAACTCTATTCTATTGTGGCTTTCAATGGCAAGGTGCTTTTCACTGGTTTGATATATACAAACAAAGAAGGGACGAAGGCTTATGCGTGGAGTGCAATTGGAGCATTAAGCAAGATGGACCTTGTTTGCTTAACGTAACTACTGGTACCACGCCGGTTAACTTTTGCTATCCATGGAATAGCTAGAAAAATGTATGTAATATATTGATCCTAATAATAAGTAGGGAAAATTCATAATTTGGTCCGTATAATTTATATCAGTTTTTAATTTGATCCTTATAGTTTAATTTCTTTTAAACCAGTCCTTCTACTTTCCAAATTTTAAAATTTAGTCATTAACGTTATAACACTGTTTAATTCCATCCTATTTGGCTAAAACACTGTTGAGTTGGCTCTGAGGTGGGGATGATAAAGCCATGCAGGAACCAAATAGCATATTCCATTGTCATCTAATGTGCTTCTCCGTCTCCTCTCTGTCTCCGCTCCAATCTTCATTTCTCCGACTAATGAACAAAGAAGGATTACAAATGTTTGAGGAATTTCAAAGCCCAATTGATCTTATAAGGAATTTCAAAGGACTAGAAAACAAAAAATAATTAAATTGGAAACTGAATTAAGAGAAAGACAAGAAGGCAATATATGTTAAAATTTAACGGTATTAGGTATTTACAGAAGTGAATTTTGCCTTGGGACAGTTGGTAATTTACAAGAACCTGTACCTGAGAGAAAAAAAGAGCACGATAAAATAAAGTTTGAATAAGAAAAACATGTTTTATAGAGTTGAGCTAGGCTCGTGCTTTATTTAAGGACGGGTCATATAGTTTAAAAGACTCGAAACAATATTCTTTGAAAAAACTTATTATTTAAAAAAGTCTTAATTTAATTTTTAAAGGAAGAATGTAACTTAAGATTTAAGAGCTTTTTTTATTTTAATAAGATGTAAAATATAAGCTTATTAGTGAGATTAGCTTAATTTTAATTTAATATAGTTTTATATAAAATTATATGTTAATGTGACCTAACTTCTTGTTAAGAAAATACTACTTAATACTCTTTACCTGAAGCATTTATACTAGCACAATAACCAATTTGTATTTATAATTTTTCTTAGAATCATATAAAAACATTAATTATTAACTATAATTTTAAGTAACAAATAAACTTGAATATTAGAGACTCGTCAATTAATAACATGGAGATGTCTAATGTAAATTTAGAGACTAAAAGTGATAAAAGCGTGTAAAATACGATATTGATTTGTTGTCCTTTACAAAGAACCTATATTGCCCTTTCATCTTGGCGGCTATGGGGAGAGCAAAGTGGGCTTAGGTTCATTTGGGTTTTTGTCATTCATCAAACGAAGGCAATGGGCCATTTTTGGGCCAACAATGAGTACCAAACACTTGGATATACGTCAAGGGGGAAAAATTATGCAACAGAAATACCAGAAAATTAATTGAATTTTTTATTTGATTGATTGTATACCTGATACATAGAATGAAAACAATACAAAGGAAGATAGAGATGAGGAATATCAAGTAGTTAGCTGTCTCATTACACATTTTAATTATCGTCTTTTGAATTAATAACTATATGCGTGTGAGATTCAATATTGTTATATGGTTGGCGCAAATGAATAGTTGAAGGATGTCTGAAGGTGTGCATCTTGTATTGTGAATGGCCAATGTTCATTATCATTGTCTTTCTCTTTTCCACAGTGAGAAAGTCCTCCAATGTTCTGTACAGCAAAATTTTGTTATTTAGGAGAGTAAATTCTTGCTGCATGATATTGAGTAAGCCGTTGTTTAGATACTAACTTTGAAAACGAACTTCTTTCAGATTCTTGCCTTCTTCTATTGCTTAAGATTTCAAACAGAATGCAAACTTCACTGCACACCATGAATCGAAGAGATTGACAGCACTACCAGAATAAAACAACGTAACCAGATTTCTAATTGACATCACTACCAGATTGAAGCAATCAGATTTCTAATTGGTACACAACCAAATTGACAGCGCTAAACAAATTCTAACTGATGCTGAATTTTAACTTATGCATAAATGTTCTAAGGCAAGTGGATCACATGATAGATGTGATATCTTTTAACCAAAAAGGTGCAATTTCAAACGCAAGTGTATCACAGCATACAAAAAGATATCCCCAAAACAGCATAACCAAGGCTGATACTCAAAAAGGTAGTCCCCAAATAGGTGGATCCCAAAATACAAATTATATCCCCTACGTGCGATTTTTCCATTAGGTGTAATTGCTTTCTCCTCGTCTAGTCACTTGCTTTGGCCTCCTCTACTTTGCAAATATTGCCTGAGCCCTAGCTTCAGCATCGACTGGTCCCTGTAAGAGCAAAACGAATTTAATTCGGTTTACAAAACAATAGAAAAAAAAAAAAGTGATTTTAAATAGCTAGGCATAAGTAATTTAGCTTGGCATTCCACATCCAAAATAAAATTGCCACGTCATCTTATTCATTAACAAGGTTAGTGTTTGCAATAACGGCAAAGATTGTTTTGAAAATTTATGAAATTATAAAGAGCAAATTAAGAAAAAAGTATAGGGGCTAATTTAAAAAATTTATGAAATTGTGGGAAAAAATAGTTAATTTTCCGACACATTAAATTATTTTAATATGCAATAAATCATTTTAATAAGTAATAATTGACATAATAAATTGCAATGGTTACGTAGATATTAAATTTGGCAACAGTCAAAAACGAAAATGGTTCAATGAGGGGAATTTTTCACTTATTCTTTTGAAATCCCACACAAATTGTCACGACCTCATAGATGGAGATAGGATTGGCACATAAATAGGGTAAAGTTTGCTACCGTAAGTCTAATTGACACAGACTTATTTGGGACCGAAAAAGATAACTAATCAAAGAAATTAAACTGAGGGTTCCATTATTGATTATATATATATATATATATATATATATATATATATATAACAAAAGAATCAATTTCACATTACATGTAGAAATTTTCATTACTGATTGAATGTAGGGAACATCTAGCTGAACCAACAAAGTATCAAAAAATTAAAGCTAGCTCAAAGCTAATGCAATCACTATGAAGCAAATATCAAGCACCAACACTAAGTTCAAAATAATTAGAATATCAGCTTTATGTCTCAATAAGATAACCAAAATCAAATTAAATCAAATCTAAGTGTATTGGTTGAGACACAGGGCTAGTATCACCCTTATATACTGGGACTTAGAATCATAGTACATAACGACTAATGTTAATTGTCGTTAACTATAGGGTATTATACAACAAATTCCCATTAATAAGATTTTCATACATAAATACATAACCAAGATCTCAGAAATTTAGAAATAGAAAATTCAAAAACACAGAACCATAAATATTAATCCAAAATTAGAATATATCATAAACCCATAATCAGATTTATTGAAACAAAAACATAATAATTCAAAATTTTAGATTAAAAGTGCTTTAGAAATAAATAATAGAGTAATTTAGACAATCGCAAATTTTAACCAAATGTTCGATAACATTTCATCAAATTCCAAAGTTTTCCAAATGATCAAAGTATACAAAAAAGATGAGATTTTCCAAATCCCATGGCTGTGAAATATTAAATCAGAATTATTTTCCTAAAGGAAGTATGTAAATAAAAAAAATTCACATAATTAATATTATCTAATAACTTGACGTATGAAGTCTGTGGATTAACTGTTAACATAGCGTTCACGCAGAGATCCAGTGTAAGAAACTATAATGCAAGATAAAGTGATTTTCACATTTTATATATCAGAACTTCCCAATATTTAATTCTTTCCGCTACTCAGAACAAAACACTTGTCCGCTACTCAGATTGCCAATGTACAAAGGTATTCCCTCATTTGTATTTAATGTTTTACACTAATGTTAGCAATTCGAATTCTATTTTAAAGAGATTGACGTGTTACATGCTAATAGGTTTAGCCAGTAGTTGAAAATAGAGAATAACAATTAATCAAGCTTAAAGTATATTGTTTTCTTTTTACAATAACAATGTATAATTTATTGTATATTACATGCATGTTGGATTATCCAAATGTTGTATAAATATTTTTTGCACGTGAATTATAAGTGTACATTTATGTGTCAAATAAAATGCAAAAGAAATTATATAAATATTGCAGAATTTAATTTAAATTCAATAATATTTCTTCTCAACTTTGAAAATATTATTCTTGCATTTTATTTAGAAATCTTCCTACTTTAAAAATTTTTTAGATATATTCTTATTTTCAAAATTAATGGACTATAAATAATGGTATAAAATATTATTTTGCATTTATATAACATGTAAATTTACACGCCTTGTCAAAACAACATTTATATAATTTTTTTGTATTTTATTTAACGTGTGAATTTACACTTACTATTTTACATGTAAAAAATATTTCTACAACATTTATATAATTCAACATGCAAATAATGTACAATAAATTATACAATGTTATTGTGAAAAAGCAATGTAAAGGCGGCTTCAAATTTGAGTAAAATGTATTCTGGACGGATGACAGTTGGTGAGTGGACATTGAGATGTGGACATGTGGCAGCTTCATAATAAGAGATGAAGTGAATGGTTAAGATAAGCAGAAGTGGACGGTCATTTTGACTGGCTAAAATGAGAGGCCCTGTGATAAAGAAAAATGGGAAAAAAGGACAAAAGAAACCAGAATGGAGAGAGACACGTACTCACATATAAATATTTTTACATCACGTTTGGTTTGCTTTAATTTTGCGGGGTAAAGAGACAGGTAGTACCTCGGCATCGTTTAGTTCGTAGATGGCCAGTTGAGTTCCTTGCCCTCGATCTTCTTGTCTCCCACGAACTTGGGAATGGCTTCTCTCCAACTTTGGTGGGGAATGGTGCAGCTCGTCAAGGAAGTGAAAATATTTTGCCTAAAATGACTTCTGTTTGTGCAGCAATTAAATCAAAACTTTTTTATCTTCTCTCTGCTCCAAGTCGCTGGTAACGTTGAAGGTGTTCAGCATGGAGGTGGTGATGCTTCAAGGAGGAGAGATTCTATTATCTTTTCATCAATGTTTTTAATATTTTAATTATTTAATTAAATTTTTATTATATTTTTTTATTAATATATTATTATATAATATATTATATTATATAATAAAAATAGAGAGAGAGAGAGATATATATATATATATATATAATATAAAATTAAAAATAATATTTTATTAAATAATATATATAATCTAAAATCTATATTATTTTTATTTTAATTTTATCTATTTTATATTATTTAATTTTTTTTATTTTTAATATTTAATAATTATTATATTTTAGAGTATATATTACAATAATAATTTTTTGTTAAAAAATAATATGATAACTTTTCTTTCAATTCTTTCCTTTTTCTCGCTAATTCATCAAACCAAAAAAACCATAACAATTATTATTCTATTTCATTCTGTACTATTAAATGTAACTTACTTTTCATTTTCTTCATCCATTCTCATTTTGTTTCCATCTCC
This sequence comes from Delonix regia, assembly GCA_037074485.1. NCBI lineage: Eukaryota > Viridiplantae > Streptophyta > Magnoliopsida > Fabales > Fabaceae > Delonix > Delonix regia. Next base: position 15,949,485 of record CM073459.1, read on the forward strand.
TAAATTTTTGCCAACGAAATGGGATCTTAGTATATTACTGTCAATGGAATAGTGTAGCCAGCAACCTTAAACCTACAGCTATTTTAATATAATTTCAAAAACGTATTTTAGGCATACTGCACAATAAATGGGGTATTTAATGCTCTAATGATAACTTATCGACCAAAAAGTTATTGAAACATTCTAAGTTGTTATATAATTTTTCGATCCTATTTTGGCTGCTGTTATCTTAGAGAGATAAAAATATATATATAATTTTAAGTAACATAAATTCAAAACCATAATAAAAATATTAAAAGGCTGCAATATTTTACACTCCTTTAATAAATTATTAAAAAAATGAAATAGTACATAAAAGCTTTGCATTGTATGGCATTTAAATTTAATAAATACTTTTTATTAATTTTTCTTAAATTTTATTTGAAAAATAATTTTTTTTATTCACATCGACGTAAGCCACAAAAGGAAATTAAGAAGATGGAAATTTAGAAAGAAAGAATAATATAGTAAAAAAATTTACAAAAAATGACAGAATTAAGACTTTTTTAAAATTAAAAATAAAGAAAACGAGATTCAAGATAATAAAACATCAACAAAATTAGAATACATGACAAATAACATATGAACATCAATTAAGAAAGTGATTAAATCTGTGAACAATTTAAATATGGAACAATAGAGTATTGCACAAGTGGATGTACATGATTCCAAAATTGCCAAAATCACTGATGTTATGATTTATGTTCATGGTATAACATTCGACCAAATGACTATAAAATTATATTGATACTTCTACATATTGCGGTCAAATAGGAGATCTATTTTTCCCAAAGGAATTCATAGAATTACCCGTGTCTAGCTTTCGATTTACATTTGATCATAAAATGAAATGTGAATAATCTTTCATTTCTCATTGAGAAAAAAGGGACACTTTTCGTTCTATCGATGCCTAAAACAATTTTAGTATATCTCTAGGTGAATAATTTTATATATGGAACTCAATCACCTGCTTTTATTTCTCTTTAGTTTTCAATTGGGGTCTACTGTGTAAAGGTACTCTAATTGGATCAATGATTGATTATTCTTGTTTTGCCATAAACCTAAATGGTTGCTTCTCATTGGTTGCTGTTGTTGGTTATGTGCGTGTAAATATTTCAAAAGAAGTCCCACATCACTTGAAAGTATTAGGCCATGAGTATATATAAAATAGCATGTGATATTAAGTGGATAAAGAGCTAGGAGACGGACATGGCTTTGTACACACAAGCTTAGGCCAACGAGCATAAACACAATTCAAAATTTTGGCTACTTGGACATGGTCAAAATCCAACTGTCGCTTACTCATTCTTAACTTTAATATTTTATTATAATGTTTTAATTAGGTTAATCAACTATTAACAAGCCATTATCATGTACGATTGCTTACCATTTAGACGTTTTTTATGTACAAAGGCTATTTATTCCAAAAATAATTTGTCTAACCAGTTGAAATATTTATTAAAATATCGTGGATTAGCATTAATTTATTATTAATTCAATTTATTGGGTTAATTAATTAAGTATCTAATTTTAACATAAACTAAAAATAGATTGGGTCTTAGTTGATTGTGGATAATCAATTATATGTTAAATTATATACGTTCCATTGGGTAGAGGCCCCAACTTGTGGTCCAAATCTTGTTAGTAGTTATTCTATCAAATTGCTGACTAAAACGATAATAGAAAGATTTTTTTATAAGTCAATTTATAAATTATAATATCTAATTTTTTTCTAATATAGAATCAGAGTAGTTAAAGAAGTGGAGAGTTATCATTTAAAATAAAAGAAATATTTTATTTATTTAAAACCACATGTTTTCTGAACGTGCTTTAACTCTCTAATTCAGATGACTCATGATACATTTATTTTATGACTATTTGAAGTCTTATCTCTCTTATTTTTTGATTGAGTATGCAAAAGAGGTTTTTGGGCAACATAAGTTGCTATCTCTACTACAAAAATAATGCCTACAATGAAGATCTAGATCAGTTTTCTTTTTTATTGATTATTTATTTGTATTTATTATAATCTTCCAAAAAAAAAATTTTGGCCACACAATTCAAAATTCAAAAGCTTTGTACACAATTCAAAAAAAATTTATTATAAGCTTTGTACACACAAGCTTAGGCCAACGAGCATAAACACAATTCAAAATTTTGGCTACTTGGACATGGTCAAAATCCAACTGTTGCTTACTCATTCTTAACTTTAATATTTTATTATAATGTTTTAATTAGGTTAATCAACTATTAACAAGCCATTATCATGTACGATTGCTTACCATTTAGACGTTTTTTATGTACAAAGGCTATTTATTCCAAAAATAATTTGTCTAACCAGTTGAAATATTTATTAAAATATCGTGGATTAGCATTAATTTATTATTAATTCAATTTATTGGGTTAATTAATTAAGTATCTAATTTTAACATAAACTAAAAATAGATTGGGTCTTAGTTGATTGTGGATAATCAATTATATGTTAAATTATATACGTTCCATTGGGTAGAGGCCCCAACTTGTGGTCCAAATCTTGTTAGTAGTTATTCTATCAAATTGCTGACTAAAACGATAATAGAAAGATTTTTTTATAAGTCAATTTATAAATTATAATATCTAATTTTTTTCTAATATAGAATCAGAGTAGTTAAAGAAGTGGAGAGTTATCATTTAAAATAAAAGAAATATTTTATTTATTTAAAACCACATGTTTTCTGAACGTGCTTTAACTCTCTAATTCAGATGACTCATGATACATTTATTTTATGACTATTTGAAGTCTTATCTCTCTTATTTTTTGATTGAGTATGCAAAAGAGGTTTTTGGGCAACATAAGTTGCTATCTCTACTACAAAAATAATGCCTACAATGAAGATCTAGATCAGTTTTCTTTTTTATTGATTATTTATTTGTATTTATTATAATCTTCCAAAAAAAAAATTTCTTCATAGCCACTAATTTTATTGCTCTTACGCCTTTGCTATTTCTTTTGTTAGTTTTGTTCTTGAGTTTTATCTCAAAGGGGTCCATTTTCATCCTAAGGGAAACTTACACATAGAGATGTATTCTTTAGTGACATTGCATCATTACTTGACTTAGACTATGTTATTCCTTTACTTTGATAGTAATGACAACAAATCTTCTAATAGTTATTTAACAAGGCTTCTTCCCATGAATTTCATTCAACCATAACTGATACAATGGAAGAATCTTTTGCAGCTTCCAATATCATTAGGTTGATTATTTACTCTTGTATCCTCTCAAAGGAAAAAGATATCTAAGAGCTCTTTCATTGATCTAAAGAAGTGTACTTTTGTTCTTAGATTGACTAAAATGTGTGTCATGCCCTAATCCAACTAGGGATTGCAATGGTGGAGGAGTTGGATAAAGAAAAATTAGGATTCTAGTTGCAACAATCAAATATACATATATATATATATATATATATATTGTTTCTTTTTGGCATATTATGCGAAAGATATGATCTATAAAGACTGGGACTAAGAATTTTTTGATTGTCTTTCTCCAAGAAAGAAGTAAAAAAGAAAAACATGAGCAACTTGAATTCGAGACATCTATTCATGTGTATGTGTGTATATATTAATTGATATCGGTGTTAATAACAATTAATCTTACATTTTTTAATGATTATTTTTAGGATAAATTTTTGACGAAAAAAAGTCCATTATAGGATTAGAAGTTTTTATTACGAATTTCATCATTACAAACATTTAAAATTAATCCCAAGTTATTTAATGTTCGATTAATTTATCTGAAATTTAACTAATTACTTTGAACATTCCAAATATAAGATATTATTTACAATTTAATTGTATATTTGTAGTTATATAGTTGTTATAATTAAAATTTGACATATAAAATTGATGTTTTCATTATTACTATGTAGTCCAATATTAGAGTAGATTATCATCAATTCCTGAAGGCAAAGAAAAATGTAAGATGTAACATCCCAAATTTTCATACTTAGGTTCCCTTTCCTTAACTAAAAATTATAGAGCAAACTATAATTGTAGAATAACTCTTTATGTATATATTGAAGTAATAAGTTTTGTTAGGGATCTTATAGAAATACAAAAGATATTAAGGCATGAGAAAAAATCCCCAAAGTACAAGGACTATGACTTAATTTAAAAACAAAAATTTGTTTAAGGGTGGTCCTTATTTGCAAACGAAAAAGTATTTTAAGGATCAAATTGAAAATATGTGAAATTGGAGGGTATAGGTAAAAAGTGAACTAAGAAAGTTGGGACAAGGACCAATAGATAAGAGAGCAATCATTAGATGGGACAAAATTGAAGATTCCCCTTTTGATAAGTGCATTTTCTTATGTATAAAAGTATAAAGTGTAATTTCAACATTGAACAAATAAAAAAGGTGTGACACCAAGTTGGAATTAAAGACAAAGGAGAAAGAGCCATGTGCTAGCAATCATTAGGTCACATGTAAAAGGAGACACTTGCACCAATGCATGTCAAAAGCTTGACAATTGGCAAAGACTTGAAGGACAAGTTGCCTTGCTGGGAAAGGAAGCCAAACCCACATCACACTATAAATATTCATGCATTCTAACCATTTTGTGCAAGTGAGAAGTGAGAGCTCTTATAGAAAGAGAGAGAGATCGAGAGATAGAGAGAGAAATAGAGCATGAAAGAGATAAGGAAGAAGGTGGTGGTGGTTGAGACATCTAGGGCAAGTATGCTTAGCTTTTTGGAAGAGAAATTCATTTTACTTGGCTGAGATAAGTCAAGGTAGATAACTAAGTCATTCTTCATCTTTTTCTTCGTACAAGGTTGTGATTATGGAGCCCTCGTGTGGTTGAAGGCTAAAGATATGGTCTTTGCTTGGCCAAGGATATGGCTATTGCGTGGCCAAAAGCCATTGTGTGGCTAAAGGTGTGGATTGCCTAGGGAAATTGGTCACGTATGACATGTTTTTATGGATCCTTGTTGACATTCTTATGTTTAATATCTTTTGTTGAATATTGATAATCTCTTTTTGTACCTTGTAAATTGTTTTGAATGCTTAATTATTTACTAAGATTTGTTGAAATCACACCCTATTTTTTTTTTCAAATATCAGGTGAGAATGACATTATTTGATGCCTTTAGATTAGTCCAAAGTTATCAAGGTTTTGTTTTTTGTATGTTATTATGGTGTTTTGTTTAGATGGATAGGAATTGGTGGTTGAAGTAACTGTGACTAGACTTTTACCCGATGAGCAATACTATATACTGGATTTATAGCCATGAGTTACTATAAGTCTTGTTTATAGGCCATGAGATGGATGAAGAATGGAAGAGAAGAATTTTGGCTAGTAGATTAGTACATAGTGGCAAGTTACATGTTGTAGATAGGATAATTTTGGTGTTGTAATATATTAATCTTTCATCTACTGCCCTAGATACACTCTTTTTTATTTCTCTTCCTTAGCCTAGCTTGTATGGAACCTATGTGGAACTATGGTAATCTTAAACATTTCACCTATATTTGTTTATGTTTATGTGTTTTGATGGTTTGGTTATTTTAAAACATGTTGGCTGAAACAATTATCAGATTTTAAGTTAAAATATAGGATTCAATTAATGTTAAAGTATGCATTTGATTATTAGTAATCATTGCCTAGATAATCACTTAAATTGACAAGATTGATGATGAACTAGACATGGTAGCCAAGACACCTTAGTAGCCTTAAATATAAGGTAACTCATTAAACATAGGTTAACATAATTCAAACCAATGAATGATGTCAGTATATGGCCAAAATACTATAGTAGTCTTTAGATAAAGTGATATATCAAACATAGGTTATTTTGTTACTTAAGGTTAATCGATATGTATTACTTAGGCTTAATATACTCAAATTAGCTATGGTTAATGCTTTTACCCCTTAGGTTGAAATGAAAAGAAGAAGTTAACCATGAAATAATTAAGTTAAAACATGGATTTAGCATAGGAAATAACTAGTGAATTTAGATCTTGTCATTATTATAAATAGAAAAAGGTAACCTATGGAAATGACTTGTTATCTTCACTAGGGTACACTTAAGCTATGATTGGCCATTTGTCATATTAAAGTTGAATTTTAGTGGCTTATTGTCTATTTGGCCGAAATATGTAAGCATGGATATGACAAGTTGAAGTTTCAAAGCTTGTTGGCAAATTTTAAGCAGCCCTAGGACTAGTCAAAGACTAAAAGAAAAAGGTAAGTAGATTACTTTAATAAGATTGGTCCTTATTGCCCAATTTAGGGAATTAAAATCTCTTTGGATTTAGATAATGCATTTAGGCTCAAACATGCATGTATAAGAGTAATGGGAAAATGTTAGTAGAGAATAAAGTTTTGCATGAGTTGTCTTGAAATGATAGCACAATGATGTTGAAATTGGTAAAAGACAAGCATGAGTAGGATGAAACCATAGGAAACCTTGGAGTTGATTTAGTGCACAACACATCACATCACATTAAAAGTGAAGATTTGTTTCATTTAGCTAGAAGAAGATAGGCCAACACTTGAATCAAGAGAAACTCTAGTCATTGCACATTAGGCTTGAATGGTTATGGGAAATTGGAAGAAACTATATGCAATTTGAATTTTTGAAGATTGACGGATTAATGACAATTGAGGTGTTTAGTAATTGGGCACATTTATATTGAATGGAATGATTTTGCATGGAGAATTGCATGATTAAAACTAGATAGATGATTATATGCATTTTGGTTTGAAATATATCTAGTTAGATGTGTAGGACATCTTTAGAAATGGAGAAACATTATAGGACATTGATAGGAATTAGTGGATGGGTATTACATGGAAGCATGTTTGACATGATAAGAAGTAGGTGAGTTTCAAGGCTAAGAGACACAATGATGAAGGTGGGACCCACAAATGATCATGTATAGGATTTTATATTATATAGGTTGAATTGTTAGTTGGATTGGAAGAATTAGGCTTTTAGTATTGAGTTTGTAGAAGAAGACACCAAATGGTGCTTAATGAGATGGATACTGGGCTTAAAACCCAATAGGCATGATGTGGGCTTAGCATAATGGACATTGGGAAATAGATATTGGGTTAGTATGTATGTGTCATGGGCTAAAGCATGTAATACTTATGTTCATATTAGGCTCATTAGTTATGGACTCTAAGTCTAAAAGACTTGTTTCTTAATCAACACGACATAAATGAGTTTATATCTAGATAATATTATCTTAATTCTTCATTCAATTCACATGTATTAGATGAAAATAAAATTTCCAATTGAGTCCCTACATACTATCCCTTAGTATTTCTACATTTATGTGATTGCTTAAACTATAGGTAAGTATATATGTGTCTTCTTAATTAAGTATCCCTTAGTATTCTTGCATGTATGTAGTAATGTCACATAAGAAACCCTTCATTTGTATCAAATGGTGTTTCAAGTGAAATGAGTGGTCTAATAAACTACAAAGATTTAATTACCACCAATAAATAAAAAAAATTAATTGTATAGTTATAACAAAAAAGGAAAAAGAAATACTTAAATTTATTTTCATTCTTGAACAAATCATTTATAATTATTTCACTTAATAACTATATTTTATAGAATGTATTCTCTTAAATTGACCTATAATACATATGTTATAATTTTCATTTCATCAAAACGTTTTGCGGGGATGGACTGGTGGTGTGTACAAGTAGTTGACACAGTAAAAGAATGAAGAAGTGTAATTAGAACAAAAAAAAACTGAAGAAATAGTACACAATGATGAGAAATAAGGGAAGAGGCGGCCTAGATGATATACAAATAGCTACTTAGTTGTATTGGCTGCTTGGTTAAGTTAGTTTGGATTATTTACTTCCTCTTGTTTAATTATTATTTGGTTGTTTTTGAAGAAATTTCATAAGCAAGAAACATTTGGTTTAAGGTTGAGGATTAATAGAAATGATTAATTGCATGTTTGGCACAACTTATAACTTTTTAAAGCTTGATAAGTGTTGTTAAAGTGCTTATATGTTTAAGCATATTGTAGAATCAAGTGAATTGTTAGTTTGCTTAAACTTTAGTTTTTCCTTTCTTTCTTAGAAAAAGATAAAGAGAACTTAAGTTTATTGCTTTTACTCTATTGATAAATTAAAAGTGATCATAAGTAGTGTTAGTAGCCATTTAGAGTTGTGACTTGTTAAGTAATCAAGTATGGGTATTACAAATATCCATTCTCACATCAAAAGACTTGTGACACTCTAGGCAAGACCCAAAATGCTCAAAGAATGAAAGAAAAATAAAGGGAAGATTGTTGGTTAGTTGATTAACTGGGGATGGGTATTACCAATATCCACTTTCACGTCAAAAATGTTGCTAATACTTTCAACTTTGGAAATGTAAAAAAAAAAAGAAAAAAAAATGGTGATTGCAATAATGGTATAGTGTAAAGAACGAAGAGGGAAAGGAATGAATTTTATTTTTGTCACTTGTGATGGTCTTTTCTTTTCATTATATGTTTGAAAACATCTTGTTTCATAACTTAGTAAGTTTATAGTTGTTCTAGGATGTTTGGGTTTACAAAGTACTGAATGTATCAAGTCAACTCCTTGGCCTTATGTTTTATGTATGGTGACTTCTTGGAAGCTTTCATCGTACCTTGAAAACTTATGGTAGTTAATTATTTGAGTTTTCTTTCCTTGGTGACTGATGAGATGCATTGAGGTGCCTTTATTTAGATGAATTGGTTTAGAGTGAGCTGATGATAATTTTGAGTTGTATTGTTTTGCAGTATGCCTGAGGACAAGCATTGGCTAAGTATAAGAGAATTTGTTAAATTGTTGTTTTTGCATGTTTTATCCTTTTTTTTGTTTGTTTTAATTTTGATGTTTTTTGTTAGGAAATCAAGCTTTAAGTGGTTGTTTTAGTTTGGTTATAGGTTTTGGAATGACATGGCTGAATTAAGTGTTGAAGCGAGGTGTGGGTATGCTTTTTATAAGCTATAAAGTAATCCATGGACCAACTTAATTCCTTGTTTTAAGTCAATAATGTATTGGACAAGTCATCTTTAAGCCCATTTTGTCTCTCTCTCTCTCTTTCTCTCATGGATATTGGAAGCACAAAAAGAAAGGGAGAAAAGGAAGCATTGGGTTAATTTTATTTATAGATTTTACATATTCTTTTTAGAGAAAATTTGAGAAGTTAGTAAGGAAGGAAAGGAATGACCCATTAGGTCAGATTTGCATCGCTCTCTATTTAGGTAGCTTCTTCTTCACCGTCATCTCTATTTTGGTTTTAGTGATGAGATTTAGTGATGAGATAACACTAAACAAATTTCTTGTTCAATAGTAATTTTTGTAGGATCTATCACATATACGACATCCATAAAATTTCCTTTTCAATGATGTATATCTCGCATTTTAAGGATTCTTTATGACAACATCAATTATTTTCTTATCATAAGAAGCTAAAACCATTGTCATCTCAAGAAAATTATCTCAATTTTCTTGATATCAAACTTTCATCATGTCTTCTAATAGCAAAAACTTGAAATGTTAACCATTTAATAGCACATACAAAAGTTTAAAGATGTAGTTGGTTATTTTTAATTTGCTATGAAGTTTGTTTATATAACACTTTCAATATCGCATGAGTGGTTCTTAAATCTTCGTAACATTTAACTACAATATTGTGAAAATAATTAGGACATTTCCCCACATGAGAGAAAAATCCACAATCTTTCTCATTGTTTACCTTTTACTAATTTCTAAATCCTTTTGAAGTAAATGGACTTGCTTTTCTAGAAAATAGATAACATGGAAGATAAAAACCAGCATCTTCTTTTAGTGAATATCTAATGAAGGAAAAATTTTAAACCAATGAGCCTGAAATCAACATGAATGACTATCTTGACCAAAAAGTGGATACACATTCATAATAAATTGATATGACCCAAATATTATATATGCCCTATGAATTTCATCTTGTTGATGGATGGGATAGTTTGAAATTTGTGGGAGCATACCTAGATCACGTATCAATATATCAATATTGATTTCTTCTTCATTCATCACAACTTTGGAAGGAAGGGGTTGCATAGATTGCTCTTTAATTGTCATTGCAGGTTGCTCAACAACATTTCTATTATTAGCATCTTGATTTAAAATTGGTACAATAAGTTGTGTGTTACAACCATTTCTCTCTTTCACCTTAAAGAAAGATTCAGTATTCTTTTCTTAATCATATTTTTCAAGTTTCAATATATATTTCTTAAAGCTTTAAAGATTATGAAAATCAATAAAAAAAATTCAAGTTATTAATAAAGAAAAAAAAGGAAGCACCCAACTTAATAATTTAACTAATGTGTTTCACAAATTTAATATGACATGTATTCAATAAATTAATTGCAATCAATAAATTTTTAAAAATTATTTACTTTTAAGAATAGATTATTTTTTATTTTTTCGTTAACAAAAAAAATCATCATTTTTTAGATCATATAGCGAATTTCAGTTGAAAATCTGAGAACAGTTTTATATTCAATTAATCCATGTATTATTAAGTTAATTCAATTAACCCACGTTTTATATTATTGTATAAAATTTAATTAGACAGCAGCAATCCAAGAAAAGTTTGTTGGAAATCTACAATCTGCAATATTTGGACTTCTTTTGCACACTTGTGTCTTATTCTTTAATGAAAAAAACTTCACCAAAAATGTGTCGAACTTGAGGAATGGTTCTCCCACGTGTTTTTTGTCTATAAAGTACTCTTCATTAAATAAGCAAAAAAAAAAAAAATCACACCAATACAACATAATAGCCCTTAATACACAGCAAAACAGAATTAAAAAACAACAACCTCTTAGTCAACCAACCTCAGAACACCATAAAGCCCAAAACAACACGATCTCAACAAGCACAACACTCACTTAATTCACCAAAAACAAAAAAAAAAACAAAACAAAACAAAACAAAAAAAAAAAAAAAACACAAATAAAAAGCATACATAAAAAATCAAGGCAAAAACGGAAAAGAAAAAAAGCACACACACAAACCACTAGAAACACAAATCTACACAGAATTTTTTTCTGTTAAATAAAGCCTTCATAAAAAAAGAAAAAGAGTACACAATAGAAACATACATAGAACAAAACACAGTATTGAAAAGAGCACAGACAAAGACAACAAAAGAAAGAAAACAGAACTAAAATGGAAAGGATAAAATTCTGAAGTAAGGCCCCTCACATCTGTTTTTCCTTGTTCCTCATTTCTACTTTTCAGTCATTCTTCTTCTTCTACCTTTCCTTCTTGTTCTCACCTATGCAACTATGACTTGCCGTCTCTGCCTTTCCTTCTCACTCCCACCTCCTCAGTTGGTTGGGTTACTTTGATCAAAACTCAAATGGTCTAGGGGCCTCACCTTTGTCTTTCGTGTGTCTCTGTCTGTGGGAAGGATATTGTCCAAGGCTGTTTCCATTTTAGTGTTTGTTCAAATGTCGCTTTGAATTTGATCAGCTTTCTATTCTTATTGTTCAAGCCTGGACACTTCGAAGAGCATAATAAAAAGAAAAACAATAAATAGAAAGTCTGACTCTGTCTTTTTTGAAAAAGTAATGGGGCCAAATTGTAATGTTTTCTATTATTGGAGGCCAAAACTAATTTTCACCAATTACATATACATACCTAACACATATAAAAGTGAAAATCATTTAACCAACTTAATTGGCTTCCATTTTTGTTGTCACGTATTCCAAATATGAAATATACCCATTTATCACCAATTTGATTAACTTAAATATATGTTTAATTAAATTAATCAGTCATGATAAATAATCTAATTAAAGATATATCAAATGAGATCTACGTTTTATCTTTAGTTACAATTGTCATCTACTTGAACATAAATTGAATATCCAATCGTGACCACTTTAACTGCACTCTCTGTGGGTAATCATTCATAGATGTTGAAATGTTTTCTTTATGATAAATACTGTCGCTTTATTTAGATGTTGGAAGAAACCTCACTTACATTAAGATGGTTATGATTTTAGGGTTTTGCAGAGAGTGACAAAGAACTAAAAAGTTGAGCATATGAAAAAGCAAGGTTGGACAGTGTCCCCTCCCCCTTCCCTAATGTGTTTGTGTGTTAGCCACTTCAGCTGCACCCTCTGTATGTGATCATTCTTAGATATCAAAATGTTGACTTTCTAATAAATATTGTTTTATTTAGATCTAGGAAGAGGCCTCACTTATATTGAGTTGGTATAAATCAACTTGATTCAATCAAGAACACTATTGCATGGTTTTATGGAAATGGATTCTCTCAATTCTTAATTGCATGCAAATTTAATAAATTTTAAATTATTAGATGAAAATTTAATTATTTAAATTTTAAAAAACTGTTCAAAACTATTTATTATTTATTAGAATATGAATCATTAGATGAGAATTCTTTACATTTGAATTTTGCACAAATTTAATAAATTTTGAATATTAGATAAAAATTTAATAATTTGTATTTTTTAAAAATTATTTAATATTTATTATAATATAAACTATTAGATAAAATCTTAATAGTCTAAATTTTTTAAAATACAGAAATTTTAAATTTTTAAACAGAGAGAATCCATAATAATTAAAAACTAAAAATAATGCATAGGGATAAACAAGCGCTGAGATAGGGAACTGGTGGGCCCCTTTTGAAAATGGATTAACTTTTGAAATTGCCAATTTGAGAAATGCAATACTTATTCGCCAATGACTTTGAAATGAATTAATGTCCCATCTAAAATGAGTAAAAGAATACTTTTGAACAGAAAAGGAAAAAAATGTACATTTGGTTTCTATAATTTCAGTCAATTCTTAATTTAATCTAAGATTTAAAAATTTGTAACTAAGTCTTTATAGTTTAAAATAATCTAATTTAGTCCTTACAGTTAAAATTATGCTATTATTTTATCAGATTTTGGTGATATAACTACCTATATAATATTTTAATACTCTAAACATGTATAATTTATGCTAATAACAAAATTGAAAGTAGATAATAAAACAAATTTAACTAACATATATAGTAAAATATGACAAAAATATAGTAATAGGGACTAAATTGTAAATCACTTAAATTATGGTCATCTAATTATAAATTCTTGAAATATAAGTATCAAATTAAAAATTGAGTGAAACTACTAAAAATATAATTTTCGGAAAAGAAAAAAATCTCAGCTTTTTGGCTTTCCTCTGTACCATTCTTATTTTCTATCCCTTGTTGCTGAGAAGTGAGAACCCTAACAGATAGCGAGACGGGTACTCTCAGTTGAGGTCGCAGTCAGATTCACAGGTCCACAGTGCCATGACCTACGATTCTTAGTATCCTCTGCTTCCTCTGGTAAATAATCCCATGACATATGCTAGTAGTTCAAGAACAACTCTACTTTATCAGTATTAAAATCCTAATGCATAAGTAGCTTCCTTCTGCCATTCATACACCAGATGGGAATCAATTTCAAGGCTTTTAACACTGCTTCCCAAATGAGCATTAGTAGTTACATAATTTAACATTGAAATTTCGACTCAGTATGCTAAATGCTAAATGGTCATACAGGCTGCGACAATAATCGATGAACTATTTTCTGGTAACAATTTAGCCTGTCCCTTCTCGTCGCAAGTGGTTTTTTTTTTTTTTTTTTCCTTCTGCATTTTTTTGCCTATTAAAAAGAAGTCAAAGAAAAGGTTGGAAAAAAATCAACAAAAGAATTTTAACAAAATAAAAAATAATGGAAATTCATTTGTAATCACTTCAATCCGTCGCTAAACACTTTGAATTCCAATTTTGGCACACTAAATCAACCTAATATTCAGAATTTTTTAGAATTAAAGAAATTTGAAGGAATTGAAGAATATGGAGATTTCTTCACGCCATAACAAGTGAGCAGCGTTTACATTCTAAATTGCACCAAAAATTTAATATCTTATTCAAATCTTTCTTTATTTTATAGCAATTTCAATTCTTGTTTTTAAAATTCTATCAAATGTGTTTTTTTTTTTTTTAAATTCTCTTAAGAATTCATTAGGGTGATGATTTAAATTTAATTGTTGCTCAAACTAAATTGTATGTTAGCATTTTAATTTCTTTATACTAGATTCCGCGTTGTTTTGGTTGAAGATAAATTCATATCGTAAGTGTTTTATTATGTATCTTATAAGAAATAACATGCTTTGCTATGTGAACCCTAAACAATTTGTTGATCCCACTTGGGGTGAGAATCTGTTTGGCTTCACCAACATCCGAGTGTAGTATCCGTGTATCCCACGGACGCTATATTACTCTTTAATAAATGACAAATTATGAATATATATGTTAAAAGTAACAAATTATGTGATATAAATATTTGCTTGCAAGTTATTAAATTGGACTATAATTTTATGTTCACCATAGAGTTTTGAAAAGAATAAACGACACGAATTACATGTCCGATACTAAAATGAAGGTACAAGAGAACCAATCATGGAGACAACATGCTTTGGGCATTCTAGTTTTATACTGAATCCCTTTAAAGTATTGTTTGATTCTCTTCAAACATAAATATTTCATTTCCTTGCTGAAACATATAAAAAAAGTGATCAAGTTATAATGAACTTAGGAATGCCGAGAACACTTTATCGAGTGCTAATGATCACTATAGGCTTGTCAGCATTCCACTGTTTTAAGTAATAAGACGTAATAGTGTTTTCTTCCAAAAACAGATAATAATAATATTCTGTTCACTCATGTGTATGCATGCAGTGTACCCTACAGCCAAACAGATCTTAATCAAACTACACTAAGCAATATGCATTTTTATCCTGCTTTACCTTTCTGCAGCTACTAAGGAATGGATAAAACTTATTTGACACAATAAACAAACCACATCAATACCATTTAAAAAATTTATTGACATCAGATATAACAACATATTAAACCAAATAATAAATTATGTACTATCAATCATAGCTTTGCAATACCTTGTAGCCCATACATTCAGCTTACTCCTCTGCTACGTTGTATTCTCTCTTTCTAAGCAAAAAATCTTCCTCTTTGGCCACTCTACAGTATTCAAACCTTAATATCCTTCTACCTTGTTGCCACTGAAATAACCCATCAAATAATGTGATTCCATTTTCTTGCCCGAGATAACCCATTTTAGTTTTCAAATCAACCAAATTAGAATGACAAGGGAGAGTGGAAGAGAACACTGATAATTAAACACACCCCAAACTCTATAGAACAATCATCCGAAGCATTATTCACTTTTATAATTTCAGAAGATCAGGATACAAATATATGAAGGACAGATTAGTTCTGCTACAACATAAAATTAACATGCCATGACAAAAAACACATTTCCCATTTAAGGGCCTGCAAAATCATGTGCATCTTTCCCATGATTATGTGCTTAGTGTTAAGTCTGACATATAATGAACAACAAAAAGTTTCTTGACACTCGTACACCCTTATATAAAGCTGACTTTTTCCCGTGAAAAAAGAAGAGACCAACACTGGAAAATGCCATCATCAGCTTCAGCAATGATTTTTACATTTGATCATATTTTGGAATTTCAATCGATGAAATGTATTCTTAGTGTGGATTTTGACTTGTTTGTGGTTGGAATTAGATGTTGTATTGGATTAAAGTCTGTTGAGATTGAAAAAATAATTAATGTTGAATCTTTAGAATTCTATAGCAATTTTTTTTAATTCCAATCCAGTAAAAATCAAAACCAACCACGACTAGATTGGATAGGTTCGATCCTAACCAAAATGACTAGGTTGATTGGAAGGGATTTCTGGCCTTCTAATTAGATCAGTTCAATTTGTTGAGGTGACCAAACCAAACTGATCCATCCCATTGTTCATCCATAATTAATGCATAATGAGGTGCCGTAGTTTTTTTTTGGTTGGGGGGGCGGGGGTGTGCAGTGGTGATATGTGGAGATGCCAATAAATCATTTAATCAAAAGAAAATATCAAACTTTCACTTATTATGTAGACCCGTCTAAAATAATCACCTGGGACAGACAGTGCGTAGCTAAGCGTCACAGTGCATCTGGGAGTCAGGGAAAGAAGCAACTGAAAATTCTCAAAATTGAACCTTAGATCAAAATCATAAGTCAAGATTTAGTACTATATCAAACATTCTCAGTTAGAGATTCAAAAAGGCAACATAGGAAAAAGCAAACTCATTATTTTTAAGATAGAATGTTGGACATTTTCCATATGACTCCAAGTCTCAAGTAATGTCAATTAGAAACATAAACCGAATAAGTCCAATTCACCATGTCATTTTCAGTCCATGTTTATGCATTTCCCGATTTCTTTACTTCTCTAGATACTGAACAACTAAAAATTCGCAGAGACACAACATGAATATATCTTTATTGAAAAAAATCAGTGGCTAAAGCTTCTGCCATTCATTTCCTTCTTTACTCTCAAATCCAAATATAGCACTATTTTAGCAGGGGAAACTAACCTTTGATGGTTTACTGGACTTGCTCAGATGTGTTCTGATCTGTCTCATCAAAATCCAAATACTGGGCTGAGTTAAGAAACAGACTGCACTGCGACCATAATTTATCAACCGATCATAAGGTTAAGCATTTCAATGCACCCTGAGATAGAACAAAATCATTATAAGATAATGAAAGTAATATTTGGGACAAAACAAACAAACAAACAAAAAAGACAAATGAAAATGCATATCTGGGTTCTTGCAATGGGAAATAAAAGAAAATTCATATCTGCTCTGTTGAGGATGAAGCTCATGTAGGTAGATTCCCAAGCTAAGCCATCCCCGAAGTCTATGTTCCAAGTCAAGACCATCATAATACAACCAATACCCAGAAAGTACACCACAAATGTACAGGACAAACGAACAGTAGGCACACCCAATGCTACATCTGCTCTGTATCGAGAGTGGACTACAAAGTGAAGAACAATGAAAGAGTGAAGGCAAGGATTGGGCACCCCCGACAAGAGCTTGTATTCTCGGAACTATGAGGAAAACCTACAAAAAACCTTGGAGCATATAAGATGACCTTCCATATCTGCAACTCACTTTCCCTTCTTCCAAGTGCTGTGTGCTGTGTGCTGTGAGTTGGGCGAAACATAAAATTCTTCCTTTCCCATATTTTCAATTCTGCGTCCACTAAGCAACCTGTGATCTTAAAGAGAGGAAAGGGAAAGGAAACAATGATCAGTAGAGAGAGGGCATCATAGTGGGAGGAGCTAGAGAAAGAAATAAAAATTCATCTTCACATTTGAATTTGGCTGAAGTGCAGATATGGACTAGTTAAAAAGAAAGACTTCGGGCAGAAGAATTGGCAGATGAGCGGGAAAAATTGTAAACATTACCTCTAACTTCTATAATAGTAGTTGAAAGAATGATGCTCCTGCTTTCTTTCATTCCATCTTTCTGCAAAAAGGGAGATTGTCTTGCTCACTACAAGTGCATGTTCAAGTCATCCAGTATAAGTGCATCAAGGCATGAACTTGATGGGCATCATAACAGACAAGCCTCGATCATAATTTTCTATAGTAATGCCACACTAAGGTCTATGACTCTGTTACTTGATCTAGTATGGCATAATCCTAAGTTCACCACAGATCTAGCTCCCTGCTGTGACAGATGCACCAAATTGAGACACAATTAATGTTTAAATTCCTTAATTTGATCCAAAATCCACTCTCCTAGTCTCGAGTATCCATGTTTCTTACAAGCATCGAGAGCTATGGTTAACACTGGAACAGCAGGTTCAATTGGCATTGTCATCATAAAATTCTCAAGTTCATCCATGTATCCATGCCGACTGTAGAGTTCAATCATGCAGTTGTAGTGATCCAAATGAGGCAAGAGACAGTACTCATCACTCATTGACTTGAAGCACTGGGTACCAAACTCAACAAGGCCTTCTTCTATACAAGCAGATAGAATACCCAGAAAGGTCACATGGTCAGGTCGGATGCCTTCCTCTGCCATTATCCTAAACAGTTCAAGTGCCTCTTGACCCTTATGATTGTGACAACATCCAAGTATTATGGTATTCCAAAGGACCACATCTCTAGAATCTGCCTCCTTTAGAACCTCAAAAGCATGCCCAAGACAACGACATCTACAATACATGTAAATCAAAGCTGTTCTTATTATAGTATCTGTCTCAATTTCATGTCGAATCATGTATCCATGAATTTGTTTGCCATGGTAAACTGCAAATGTATTTGCACAAGCTGTCAAAAGGGTTCCAAATGTGTATTTAGTTGGTTTTGTCTCCCACTGTATGTCTGGAAATATTGATAGAGCATGTTCACTTAATTGATGATGAGCATAACTAGTCAACAAAGCATTCCAAGAAACCTTGTCACACCAGTTACTCATTTGGCTAAACCAAACTCTGGCACTATTCAACATCCCACACTTACCATACATGTCGAGAAGGGCATTTCTAACCATAAGGTTGGTGCAGAAGCCATGCCGATAGATATACCCGTGAACTTGTTTCCCCATTTCATGATCTGAAAGTCCAGCAGATAAATTTAATATCAAGCAAAGAGTGACATGATCCACTGCTTTTGTTTCATCAAGCATCAGATATACAAAATCTAATGCCTCTAACCATTCAGAGGAACTGGTATATCCTGCTAACATTGCATTCCATGAGATCACATTACGTTCGGGCATCTCATCAAAAAGTTTCCTTGCCTCCCGAGTTTTCCCACTCCTTGCATACCCTGACACAATTGAAGTCCAAGTAATTAAATCTTTTGAACCAAGCTGATAAAAAATCCTAGAGCCGTCATCCAGTTCACCACACTTCACATACATGTTGATAAGAGAGCTTGAAACAACATCATCCTCTTGGAAACCTAGTTTAGTTACAACTCCATGTATTTGCTTCCCCTCCTTTAGTGCAGGTATACTCGAACAAGCAAGGAGAGCATTAGAGAATGTAAAATTGAGTGGCTTGATTGCCGTAGAGAGCATCTGCGAAAACATGAAAATCGCTTCCCTACCATCACCATTATCAAGACATCGCCGCACAATCACATTCCAAGTGATCGCATTTGGATAGCGAATCTCATTAAACATTTTGTGGGCATCACTCATGACCTGACATTTAGCATAGACATCAACAAGGGAACTCCCCAAAATTACATTGCGATGAAAGCCACATTTCGTTATGAGCCCATGAATTTGCTTACAGAGATGAAGCTCAGATGTTGCAGCACAAGAGCCAAGAATGCTAGCAAATGTGATCTCATTGGCACTTACTCCCGACTTATTCATACAGAGGAATAATGACATTGCCTCATCTGGAAAACCCCCCCGCGCATAAGCTGTGATCATTGCATTCCAAGACCCTCCATCTCTTTGAGGCATTTCCTCAAACAGCTCCTTGGCATCATTCACAAAACCGCATTTACCGTATGTTTCAATTGCTCGGTTAAGAAGAAAGATTGGTGGGTTGGGAGAGAAGGTGATCAAATGAGACTCGATCTTCCGAGCCTCAACAATTGCTCGATGCGAGGAACAGATCTGGAAGAGATGAGCATACAAAGAATACGGGAAGAGTTCAGGGATAGCAAAAAGTACGGACACAGCTTTCCGAAGGCGACCCGCTCCGAGGTAAGTGAGGATTGTGTTGATTGCTTTTCGGGCGCTTGTGGCTTCAACTTGGGCCTTGAAGTTTCGGTTGTGAAGGAGTTGGTTGAGTACAGAGGCGGGAGTCTCACCCATGTAACAGACAATGATGGGTTGATATTCAAATTTTCAAAACTTGAACTTTTATATTGTGGACTCCAATTTCCCATGGCATGCTATTCTATTGTGCTTAAAATGCTTCCATCTTCGTTCTCGCTGATTTCTATCTTACTGCTTCATCAACAAGTAATCTCAGTTATACAGAACAAGCTCGCTACGAGAATGTCATTAGTCCTTTTTAGTTCAGCATTACTCAGGCCTAAAAGGGTTACTGATGCATGAGCAAACTTGGAGCTTTGCATTCTCCTACTTTAAATCCTCATTTTCGTTTCCTTGAAGTTCTCTCTTGCCATCACTTATCATTAGAAACATTTTCTTATAATTAGATCAACATACACGACTAACACCAGAACTGATTACAACATAAACTCATTCAAGATTTCGGCTTTCCTATATACAAGTGGCAGACTTGGAGATTGAGCTTCAATGGAAGCATGCAAGAGGCAGAGCAGCGGCGGCCATCACCCATAACTCATCCGCCGGCCGTGGCGAAACGCCTAGCTGCTGCTTCTGCTGCTACGAGAAGGGAATTCTCTCTCTGTGCGAGAGGTGAAGAACGCAGTTCCTCGCGTTTCCGTCTACGAGACGGGAAGGGACCTCAGATTTTAGATTTTCGCCATGGCATAAGATGCATCAATTTAAGATAAGGGTTTTGTTTGATGTCAAAAAAAGAAAGAAAGAAAGATAAGGGTTTTGTTTCGTATGGGCTGGTTTGGAATGGGTTTGAAGTATTGATAAGAAAAACAAAACAAATACCCAGCCCACGCAAATATTCTTTCAAAAGTTTCATAAGAAATATTACAGTATATAAGTAATTCGTACTTAATAAAATTATTTTATAACATTCCTGTTAATATATGAGGTATTTCACTTTATAAATAATTTTTATTATTAAAAAAATTAAAATGACATGTATATGAAAATATAAATGAAAAATATCGATCCAATTATAATACTTAATTTGTGTAAGGTTATTTTTGTCTTCAAAATTTTTTTTACTCTCATTGCTTCAATGTTCTATATCCTTCCTCCAGCAAAAAAATTGCTTCCGTTACCATTCACAAACAACTTATTTCATTTTAGAAATTATGTGAAATACCTAATTTAATTAAAATAAATACTTTTTCTTCTTAAAAAAGTGAATCTCTTCCAAAAAGCTTCTTCAAATATTGCTACCCTGATATTTCTTTTTGAAAAAAATTTATATGAAATTCTTTTAATCTTTGTTTTGTTGTTTTTAATTAAAGTATAATAAGTATATAATTATTCAATTATATATGACATATTTGCATAACTCTATAATTTTGAAATTGAATTATATATTTTTCATGTTATCATTGGTCAACTACATATTTATTATGTGTTAAATAAAAAACTTGGTAGCAAATATATAAAAAAACTGTACCTAAATCTAGTTCTTCTTTTTTTCCTCTCTAATGTAATATCAATTTCTAGTTAAAAAAAGTAGTACTTCTCGAAGCTCCCACTGGCCATGGAATCACACACGTGGAGGAGGTTGCCTCATTGGCAATGCCAACCAGAAGCTAAACAAGACTTCAACCATGAAGTCGCCCACAATATCCACTCAAGCTATTTATATCAATTCTTTCATGGTTGTCGTTCATGTCTCCAAATTCAGTGTTAACCTTAACAGTGAATTAATCGTTTGAGAAAATTTTGACACAAGAAGAATTAATAAGGCCAATATATTGAATAGGTAAACATGTAAGACTAGTGGAAGGAGGGTCAAAGAATTGGGGTGATGTGTTGCATGGGATATGGGCCACATGGAAGCTTGGTAACCACAGATAAAACAAAAAGGCCAAGATTAAACAAAATTGACAGTTTATTTCCATGGGAAATGTTAAAGATCTGAACACAAAGAATATTGTACCATTTTTTCACTTCCTATTGCCCAATATGATGATATTCATATAGCAAGTACGCTAGTCTATATCAAGTAATAAAACTTATATTTCTTAGTGTTGAATCACATAGAGATGGAGCAATTTTTATTACGCTAAAGTGAAAAGAAATTAACAAGGTTTAACCTATCCTCCAATGATGTAATCTCCTTGTCACTAGTGATCAATTAAATAGATAAGCGTTGAGACTGATCTCAATGCAAACTAATCATTTATCTAACCACATAAATAAGGTTTTGAGTGACTCCTTGTTACTCACTAATTGACAGTAATATTCAATTGTCTCTCTCTTTTCTTTATGTTCTTTAATGTTAGCTAATGTGTGTGACCGCAATTGTCCCGTGGCAGAGGTCTAGGTGTAAGGCCGAGTCACAGTTGAAACATAGTATTTGTACTAGGTCCTTGTTAAAAAAATAAAGTTGTGCCCTAACTAACAGTTATAACTTTTGGCCTAGTGATAAGTGTTTGATCTTACAATTGGTATCAGAGTCAATGTCACGTGTTTGACTCCCAACGGGGCAATTGCTGAGGGGGGATTGTTAGCTAAACAACTATAGCTTTTGGGATAGTAATAAACACTTGATCCTACATTTAAACCATTCAGAAAAATATTTTCCAATCTTTAAAGTCTCAATTTTCTTATCCATTTGATCCTCCATCATACTCATATGACATCTAAAGTAGTTAAGTACTTTTGACTTATGCAAGAGCAAATGTACTTGACCATATTGTGAATAATCATCAACAAACATGAAAAAACACTAGGTTTTATGTCTTGCCCTCACATTTATTGGACCATGTTCATCATAATGAATTTACTTTCATTGATATCAAGTAATAGTTTCTTTTCCAAATGATTTTTTTAATTGCTTTGCTTGTTAAGTAATGTCCCCCCATAAAAACATCTCTAAACCTGAATGGGACTCTTTCATCTCTTATTTTTCTAGTTTACTCAATTTGTCTTGGCCAATAAGACCTAGACTAGCATTTCAAACATTCTTAGAACTATATTAGAAGTAGAGGATAAGGTAAAGCAACCATGATTAATCATGTAATATAAATTGTCTTAAATTGTGCTGAAAACAATAATATAATCTAAAGGAAAAATAGAATTGTATACATTATTCTATTACACATGTCAGTGGAGTTGTCATGGAATTAGCACTAAATCTTGATTCAAGCAAGAAATAATAGAGATTTAGTTCTGTAGGTTCTTTTCTACATATAAAACATCATCTAGGGCAAGGATTTGTTAAAAACTAATTTGCATATTTCGATCCTTAGAACTTTGAAATCTTGCTTTATTTCCTATATATGGTCATTTGCTTTTGAAAAAATCACCAATGGTATTCCACAAATGATTTTTAGTCTCTAGCTTCATGGTTTGTGAGAATCTTACTTTTCTTAATACAATTTTGAGCAAAGTCACCCATTCTCTTGTAGTTAAAATACTATACCTTCGTCATGTCAAGTTTCTTTCCACAATGCTTACTTTTCTTCTTAAATTCTTTCTTGACCTTCAAGACATGTTGGCCATTCATATGGCTTGATAACACTTAAAGTCATTGGCTATGTTGCTTAGTATTTTTGTGTGAGCAATGTTTCCCCTTCTCTTTTAAAGTTAGGAAAAGAAAATGTTTAGGCCTTCTTTTATGGAGCTATATTTCCATGTTTAGGCTTTAATGCTACACTACTCAATAGTTCTTTTGCATCTTACTTTTCAAGGATGTAAGAATTCATTTAATTTTTTAATTGTCACTTTTATTGAACCAAGTAATAATGTTCTTTAGTAGTCACAAATCTTTACATAAACATAACATAAAATAACTACATTTACACAATGTCATATATTTCTTCGTAATAAATTTTGACTAGACCAATGATGGCATCATCAATTTCATGATCAGAAATAAACGTTTGTCTTATAAAATCCTAAAATTGTTATTTTTCTATTTACCTAAATATATTATTTCAATTGTAGTTCTTTGATGACCCCCAAACCAACCACTTAAAGAGCTCCCACTTAAAAAGTCATATCTTGGTATTGTAATATCAATAAAACATTAAACACTACAAGAATTCAATACAAAATTACATACATGAAATACATTTATAATTTTAGATTTTATCACATAATTACTAACGCTTTCACACTAACATTGGTAATAGATTGTATGAAATTTTTATCCTCAAGAAGTTTCATTATATTAAATAGTTTCCATTTGTCTTATAAAGCCCCCCCGTCAATTATAAGTGGCTTTCTATGGGTCAATGTAAATGTGCTTTCATGTTTAATCAATCTTTTTAGGCGAATTCCCTTTTAACTATGCCCAAAATGTTGCAATCAAAATCCCAACTACAAGAGTGTAACCAACCCAAGAAATGAGAAGAATCACATTTCCACGTGCCTATTATAATATAAAACTCATTACATACACAAAGGATATAGGACATAGAAGGTAATAACTACTTTTCTTTTCCATAAATATATCAGGAGTCAAATGCAAGGCCTAACATTTTTAGAATTTCAAGAGAGTTTCTCTTAAAAATAGGACCTCCCAAAATCTCTACTAATATTTGTCATTCTATTCTAATATACTAAAAGAGCTATACTCTTACAAATCATATACAACAAAAACACGACAAGGGGTGAGGAATCATGCAGGTGATCAAAATGGAACTACATCTAAAATCCAATATCAATTACAATACAACATTTTGCAAAATACAACAAAATCAACAACACAAGTACACAACCCTTACCAATTAAAGTAAGGCTTACTAAAGGAATGATATTCTCTATGCTTTGACATAAGATTCAAATTCCGTCTAATATTTATATTATGAAGATTTAACAAGTAAATAGCATCCCAAAGATAATAAGTTTTATAATAAAGCACTTAAATAAAGATTTTAGTAAATGATAGAAAACAAGTTCAAACCATGGAAGAATGTAATCATCCAAAAAAAAAAAGCTTAACAAAACATGAATTATGTATGATAGAGTAAATTTAAAAAAAAATTGTATGAGAGTTAAAACAAATATTTCATGTTAACATTAAAAGATGGGAAATGATTAATAAGGGAAACTAGTTTAGAAAGGACTATTGCTGAACAATAATAAATCTGTCATAGGCACACAACCCTTGTGGATAATTACGATTCTATCAGTAGCACATAACAATCCAGGATAAATAATTGACCCATTATGAGACCTTAAATCATGCCTTACATTCCTCATTCAACGTGTGATGAGCATCATATGAAGTTAGCATAACTTAATGCCCTAAACTTAAGGGAAAAATTCCCAAATGCTACTCTTATTAAAAAATTTGATTGCCCACCCATATTTCTTTCACGCCTATGCTTGAATTATTTATTACTTTAATTAATTTCCGGTTTAGAGCTCACCTTAGTGAGTGCCCTTAATAAGCCCAAACAACCATTTCCCCTTCTTAATTTAGTTAAAGTTATTCCTTCGTTAATTCCACCCGCACATGAATGCGCTATTCCTATCCTCACTTAAATTATCATTAGTAAGGTCACACTTCTCACAATCAATCAAAGCTAATTTAATGCACATGTTTCTACAAAAAAAATTTTGAACATCCAATTTAATTTCCTATTTCTAATGCTAATCTTTGATAGAACCATTTCACATACATACATGTATTCCCTCAAGTCCTTTCCTTTCTTGCTTTAGCTAAACTCATGATGTATGAATTTTCCACCGACTATCCTACTTCCAACTTAAAATTTAAATAACATTATACACTTAGATTTATTTTACTGCAAAATGTGCACATACTTTAATTTGTGGAAATCTTCTACTATTTTTGCAATATTTTTTTTATCACTACTTAAATTTGTTTATCCTTCTCATGCTTTCTCATATCATTTAATCCTTAGTAAGGTTTTGATGTACGAAAACATCAAAATTGCCACTATTCATTCTTTTTAGAAGAAATTTAGCTTGAGCACATCAAGGTCACATACTTACTATAACTATACAAGGCTTTAATGTTAAGGCCCTTTTCAAGTGTAGCATGATAGAGAAATTTTTTTATTACTTCAACTATACCATAAATTTGGAAACAAAGGGAAAAGCAAAGTTGAGTGAAACTTTTGAGTTTTAGTTTATTAATTTGTCAATGTAATACTGTTTTAGTCCGTAATTTTTTTCCTAATGAAAAAAAATAGATATGTTCTAATCATCAGTAAGACTTGGACCAAATAATCACCACCATTGACTACATGTGATTACACATGAGTATATGGTTTCATATTGAAAGTAGATGATTAAGCAAACTATTGATTCCTCTTCCGTAGCAAATCCCTATTATGTTTAGTCATTCCCCTTTGTTTGGGTAAAAAGGAGTGGATTTCTCATGGTTTAAACTCTCAATCTGATCTAGAACTCAGGAAAAAGCTGTAAAGGCTTTCGTTAGTGTTAAACTACATCTTTAGGTACGTCTATTAGTGATTCTTCATAAGATTCCCTAAGCACTCATTTTCCCATTGCTGTACGTCTGAGATAGATGTTGAACCCTTTGAAGAATTCAATGCTGGCGTCGCTTATAAAGAGGAAGGACTTGATGGGAGAAAGCAACTGAAAAGGACTATTTCAACTTGTATGCTCTTCTTCCTAACTTTGAAATTTTTTTATCGAAATGTCATTCATTTGGGTCTAATAGGTCCCCTTCCATAATTTCAATGAAATGGACCTTAATCCACTTCCTTCATTATGATTTTCACTTTTCATCGATTTTATCATTAAAAGAAGGGTTAGATCTTAACTTTCTTGGTGTTTTTGAATTTCTCACTTTTATTTTTGTGAATAGCAGGCAAGAAACTCTACCATTTCTATGCTAGTAAGTATTGTATTGTTATTCATCTTTTCTTTTATTTTTGTTCAATATGTATATGTGATTTGATATAATTTGTGAGGAAATTGACCTATTGTTCACATGGATATTCTCCATGAATTGCAAGTTCTATATTGTGGCCATTGGGTTATTCCATTGTTCACTTCTGGAGATGAAGCATGCTACTATACCGTTTATAAATTGACCAAGTCATGCTAGACTTTTTTCTTCTTTTCTTTTACCAATCATCTTCAATCCTAATATATTGAAAAGATGCCTGCCCATTAACTAAATAGGGAATTAATCTTCTATGCTTGAATTTTTCCTATTTCGAAGAAACATGGTTTGGTTATTTCACAAGTTGTCATAGAAATGCCACATGCCTTTTCCTTTGTACAAGTGAAATTGGTTGTATATCACTTCTGATGGATTAGTCCAGTCCAAAACCATGTTGGTAAATATCCACTAGAAGAGCATGGAAAATTTCTTACTTTTCATGTTCATGGTTAATGGTTCTACTACAAAAAATGTTTATTTCATAGATTAAAGCCTTGTTAGTTACTTTTGATCTCTCTAGATACAATGCATTGTTGCCTATTATTATTTTGTCTACTACTAAAAGGGAGATAAAGGAACCATCACTCAAGTCTCGAGGGATTTTTTAATGGTAGAAAACTTCAAATCTAGCTCACATCCCCAATAACTTCTTTCTAATGAATTTCAAGTGGATTTTTTTATAAAAGAAATTCCATTGTTACCGCAATTCGTGAAGCATTTAAATTTTGAAACAAAAGAAAAATCAACAACTGTGTAAGAGCATACTCTGAACATTGCACTGTCATAACATGGTTGAGCTGTATGGCATAAAGGAAAACCCAAGAAATCTTAAAAACACTTTCTCTATATGTACAAGCATGTTGATTTACTAGTCTATTTAAATAAAATGCTTGTTTTTTAAGTGAAATTATGATAAAATTTGAGTAATATATGTCATTTGTCAAGTTAAGTAAGTTTAAGCATGATATATTAGACATTTAAAAATAAATCAGATACTTGGCAGAGCAAATTAATTAAAATAGTCTACAAAGCAAGTAGCAGCATAGGTGTGGCACAATGATGGAACTTGGGTATAGGAGATATTATTATCTTATTGTAATGGATATACATAAGCAACAAAGAAGATTGTAGAAGGTCAACAGAAAAATTATAAAGGAAGGCCTAGTGGCTTGGTTGTAACCAACCAAGGACATTTATAAATAGGTGGAGTAGGCTAAGCTTTTTTTTTTTTTTTATAACTCTTAAAGTTAAATGTGTGTGTGTGTGTGTATATATATATCTTTTCCATAAAATGTGACATTTTGACTTCATTTTTTAAGAGGTGCATATGTAAGACATATTAAATTCACCATATTACTTTTTTGACATGTGGATAAAAAGTGATTTAACAAATATAAAACAAATTATTTCCAAGCTATAAAATTGTTAAGAAATTTCTCAACATTGTTAACCAAGAAACTCATATATAAATGTGTTTGTGGTTGATAAAGGAGTGGTTGTTGGTTGCGTATAGCAAGTACTGGTTGCATATATAAATATGGGTTGTTACTACATAATTGGTATACCATTTGGCATTCTTCTTTGGTTTTACTTCAATACTGGAGCTAAGGTACTCATAATTTACTTGATTTCTTTCTTTTAATTACTTGGAGTTGCATCATTTGACCTCAATTTAAAAGTCAAAACATGACTTTAATTAAAACTAAGTTTACCTATAGGATAACTATATTTAACTAAGACATGAAACATAAGGTGATGCAATCATTATAAAGTAAAAGAATTAGTTGTTGAGCTTTATACAATTGCAATATATATGAAGTTCCTTAGAGAGTGTCAATAGAGGTGTTGTCTAAAGACTTTTATTTTGGTTGGGGACCAACCAAACCAACCAAAGAAAAAAATGTTTAATTACAGTTTAGTCTTTGGAAAATTGCATTGAAGCCTTTCATCCTTCTCTATAAATTGAGAACTTCAAAACCTCATTTCTCATAACTAAGAAAGGAGCAATCCTATATATAGAAAGAGTTGTGAAATTAGTATTTTCCTATTAGCAAGAGGTATAAAAATATTGTATTATCCTTGCAATATATAAAGGAGTTGTAACTCCTATTTTTCTCATAGTGAAAACTTTTCTTCCTTGTTCATGGTTTTTACCCTATTGGGGTTTTCTACGTTAAATTTTGTGTTATCTCAAATTATTTGCTATAGTTTTGTTTCTATCAAGTGTCTATTTTCTCTACAATACCAACCAAGGAAAAAGTCTTTAGGTGACACCTCCATTGACAATCTTCTACTTGAAGATTTGATTGAGAATCAATCAATCTTTATACCAATTTTCCTTTCTTGCCATCTTCTACTGCTCACGTCTCTACTAGGCTAATAGAAAATTTACACTATATGAACTTATCCAATGCTCACTGGCTTTGTTAGTGCATCTGCTAGTTATCTTTAGTATGGATTATCTATATATCCACACTTCCTTCTTCCACATGTTCTCAGATAAAGTGATATTGAACTCATATGTGTTTAATCATAAAATGGAATGTCAAATTCTTCACCAAGTAGAGAGTGTTTGATTATCACATAATAATATAATCTTCCCGAGATTATACTCGTGCTCTTCCAATAATATCTACAACCAGATTGCTTCTTTGCTAGCTTATGTAGCTATAATATATTTTGCCTCAGTCATTGAAGTGGCCACAATAGGTTGCAGTTTTGAAACCCAGCTTACAGCTCCGCTTACAAGAGTAAACACATAACCACTGGTGGATTTGCTATTGTCAAGATCACTTGCAAAATCTGAATCTATATAGCCTGTAATGGTGAAATTAATCCTTTATAACGTAATGCAACATCCATGGTCCCTTTAATGTATCTTAGGACCCTTTTTACAACATTCCAATACTCTCGGCCAGGATTTGTCATATATCGATTAACCATTCTCACTACATGTGCAATGTCTGGTCTTGTGCAAATCATAACAAACATTAGGCTACTTATTGCTTATGCGTACGATACTCGAGACATTTCTTTTCTCTCTTCTTCATTACTAGGGCTCATGCTTAAAGATAACTTGAAATTAATAGGAAGCGGGGTAGAGATTGGCTTATAATCTTTCATATAAAGCGTTGCAAGATCTTCTTTAAATAATTTTTTTGGCAAAGTCAAATCTTCCTGTTATTTCTATATCAGTGAATTTACATCCTTAAAATCTTATTTGTTGATCCCAAGTCCTTCATATCAAATTCACTAGGCAAGTGTGCCTTTAATTCATTGATGCGATCTTTGTTAGGGCTTGCTACCAACATGTCATCTATATACAACAACAAAATAATAAAATCATTTCCTCCAAACCTCTTGATAGATACACAAGACTTTGCATTATGTTTGTTGTATCCAAGGCTCATGATGAAGGAATCAAATTTCTTATACTAATATCTTGACACCTATTTGAGACCATATAGAGATTTGTTCAACTTGTAAACTAAGTTCTCTTTTCCTTTTTTCTTTAAACCTTTCTGGTTGGAGCATATAAATTTCTTTTTCAAGATGTCTATGCAGAAATGTAGTTTTTACATCTAATTACTCTAGATGTAAAAGTGTAGCACATGTTGCTAAGACCACTCGAACCGTTGTGAGGCGAACAACCGAAGAAAATATCTTATTGTAATCAATACCTTCTTTCTAAGTAAATCCTTTTACCCCTAGTCTAGCACGATATCGTTCAACTTGATCATTACTAATTCTCTTGATCTTGAACACCCATATGTTCCTAATGGCTTTTTCATCCTTTTAGTAGTGGAACAAGATCCCATGTCTTGTTCTTATAGAGGGCTTCAATTTCTTCTTGCATTGCCATAGAGAAACTTCTGAGCTTTCCATAACCTTTTGAAAAATCAAAGGCTCTCCATTTTCTATGAGTAGACAGTATGCAACATTTCCTTCCATAATGTAATCTAAGTGCTAAATCGATTCTTTCCTCTTCTGAGTTGACCGTTAGACTTGTGAAGTCATAAGATCAAATTGTTCCTGTTCATCATACGCTAGTGCTGCTACAAAAGAAGTTGGTACTTCTATTTTATTTCTTTCCTCTTTTAATATGCACTGTAGTGGTCTCAACTATTTCTTTTGAAGTGCTAACACCTTCATATATATGTTTTTTCTCTTTAGGAAAGATGATATCCCAGCTAACTATAACCTTGTTGTCAATAAAATCCCACAGGTGATACCTTTTTACTTTATCAGTATATCTTAAGAATAAGTATCTTATAAATATTGGATCTAGCTTTGTAATTTCTTGGGCATTGTACATCATGTATATTTGACTTCTAAACATATAGAGGTTTGTATAATAGTTGGCTTCCTTGTCCATAATTCCATTTGGGTCTTCAGATTAATTGCAATTGATGGTGACCGATTGATCATGTAGCAAGCTATCTTGATTGCTTTTGCCTAAAATGAATTGGCTAATCCAACAGTTCTTAACATTGCTCTTGTCCTTCCCACCAAAGTCCTGTTCATCCGCTCTGCCACTCCATTTTACTGTGGAGTATACACCACTATAAATTTCCTTTTGATACTTTCTTATTAATAAAAAGTATTAAATTCATCACTGGTGTATTCTCCTTTATTGTTTGATCTCAAGCATTTAATCCTTTTCTTATATTCACATTCCATACACACTTTGAAGGTTTTGAAAACTTCAAATAGATCTCCCTTTCTTTTGATTGCATACACCTAATATTTCCAAGAGTTGTCATCAATGAATGACACAAAATACTCAGCTCCTCTGAGGGATAAGACTGATGCTTGCTAAGATAGCTTTACTTCTCTCTTTAGAGCTGTTGAACGTCAACCTATGTTACATACTTATAACAGAATTCTCACAAAAAGGTAGAAAAACCATTTTGAGTCTGGGAAGAAGATTCAGTTTTGCAAGAACCTTCAATCCATGTTTTGACATGTGGCCAGGTTTACGGTGCCACGATATCATTGATTCCTTAGCTGTTAGATCAGTTAATGCGACTAAGACTTCTCCTTGTTACTTTGTTTCTCTTTTAAGCATATATAGGTTGGTTGCTATCTTTTGTGCTTTCATAACTACAAGCGCACCTTTAATGACTTTCAGAATGTCATCCTGTATTTAGGTTTTATACCCATTGCTATCAAATTATCCTAAAGATAATAAATTTTTCTTGAGACCCTTTATATGCTAGAACTCTTGGATGGTGCAAGTTGTACCATCATACATCTTTAGTTTGATGGTGCTTATTCCAGTAATCTCTAAGAAATGATCATCTCCTATAAACATATATCCTCCAAAGACTGGTTTATAATGGTGGAACCTTTTTCTCTGTGAGGTCATGTGCCATATTGTTGTTGAATCTACAAGCCAAATTTCACTAAACTTTTTTTTTTCCATTTGCAACTATTGCTGCCTCATTGTATATGACTTTTCCATCATCTAAGGTACTTGTAATGCATCCCTGAGCACTTGATGACTTAGTATCTTTGTCTTTTGCCTCTGCAGTCTTCTTCAAATGCCAACACTCATTTTTGTAGTGTCCCGTTTTATTACATTTAAAACATTTGATATTCTTCTTACTTTTCAATTTTGATCTACCTCAATTCTGGCTCTTACTTGAGCCATGTTTTGTTGATCTTCCTCTTATGACTGCTAATGCTTTTACTTGTTGTGAACAAATTAACCGGTTTTTTTTGTTTTTGCACCAATTTTCTTCTTCCAAGATAGCCAGTGCAATGTCATTGAAAACTAGATAGTCCACTAGAACATTATTAGTCAGGTTGATGATAAGTTGGTCTTAGGAATCAAGTAGCCTTTAAAGCATAGTTTCAGCACGTTCATTTGCCTCTATTTTGTGACCCAATGATGTGAATTGTGAAAATAGAGTATTCAAAGTGTTATGCTTTGTCACTAAAGTAGTTTTGGACAAACGCAGAGTGTATAATTTCCTTATCCTCTATGCTAGATAATATCTCATCTGCAAGTGCTAGATGAAGATTTTCAACTCATTCCTGTCCATCTTGTTCCATTTATTTTTATCTATGAATTCTACTGACCATTCATAAATAGCTGCAAAACAATTATCTTTTCTCAAGATGGCCTTTATCTTCAGCTTCTACAGTGAGAAATTATTGTCATTGAACTTTTCAATCTCAAATTTCATCGTTATTGTTTCAATCACAATCTATTTGTGAGCAAAAATAGCTCCCACTATTCTTCATGAATAGTAATTGTACGTATGAATAGTGCACCGTACATGTGAATAGTCCCCCAATACCTTATAATGGGTGAAAATAATCTTACTAATTTTCTGATGTGGAAGATCAATTATATCAATGGCAGCTATAGAGTATATGATAAGTAGATAATAACACACTTAACCTGGCTTTGATACCAATTACAGAGAAAATAGACACCAGATAAAAGCAAAACTCTAGCAAATAATTTGAGATGACACACAAAATTTAACATAGAGAACCCCAATAGGGCAAAAACCATGGACAAGGAAGAAATTGCTTCACTATAAGAAAAATACGAGTTTTACCTTCTCTCTATATAGCATGGGTAATACAATATTTTTATATCTCTTACTAATAGGAAAATATTAATCTCACAACTCTATATATCTTGCAACTCTCTCTATATAGGATTGCTCCTTTTCTTAGTTGTGAAAATTGAGGTTTTGAAGTTCTCAATTCATAGGAAAGGATAAAGGGTTTCAATGCAATTTTTCAAGCACTAAATTGTAATTAAACATTTTTTTCTTTGGTTGGTCACCGACCAAAATAAAAGTCATTGGGTGGCACCTTCATTAATTGAGAATGCTTGTCTAATATCTGAATCAAATAATGATGAAAGTAAATGTGTGACTTTGAATAGGGAATATGGTTGGGAATGATTATTTTACCCCCCATTATTTGTACATTTATATTTCAATATTATTACTCCATTTTGTGTTCATTATCCACTTTGCTTGTGTTCATTATGTCACCACTAAATCAAAAGGACCCAAGATTAGCTTGATGCACTTTCCGTGTCTTAGGTGATGCTTTTTGAGTTCTTAGTTCGTAGCTTGAGTTGTTGGGTTCTCTTTTTTTTTCTCAGTGTTTTTTCTATTTAATACTTTTAGCTTGAACTTTGAGGTCTCTCTCTTTTACACATTTGAGTCTTAAAAGGTAAATATGTTGAATGGAGTAAATGCCAATCTGGCTTGAGCACAATCAAATGTCTGAGAATTATGATCAATAGGCAGTTTAAGTTAGATGACTTTGAGTGTCCAAATTAGGTATCAAATGCTTTCCAAACGTGATGAAAATTATATACAAATAGCTAACATGTCAAATATATGACGTGTAAAATTTCATATAAATTTGAGCTGGATAGACAAGCTTTTAACACCTAAACAGTAGCTGTAAAATTCTAAGGATGAAACAGAACACTTTGAAAATTTTTTGTTATTAGGTATCTAAATGAATGAGTTTTTATGTTGAATTTTATAGTATTTAGATAACATAACTATGATGTTACATGTAAATTCTTATAATTTTCTGGGTTGATTTATTAATTTAACAAACGCTAAAACAGAACAGGTAAGCATTTTGGATTAGAACAAGACACCTATAGTGACTTAACTAAAAGAGAGGTAAAAGCATTCACTTTTGACTAGAAAATTTTATGGAATGTAAATAGTTTGTCCAAATATGTCACCACCAAATTTCATTAAACTTTAAGCAGGTTTAGGCTCATTAATCAGCGTCAAATAGTGGATTATCAGAAATAGAGACTACATTGAATAGTTTTTGAAATAATAGTAGTTTAGCATATTCTTTTCTTTGTTTTTTTCTAACATAGTTTAGCATATTCAAAAGAAGCAAAGTGACAACAATTCTTGTCTGCATGTTAAGCCCAATCACTAATTGACCATAAGAAGGAAGGATTGTGATTAAAAAGATTTAATTAATAATTAAACCCATGCATGGAACAGGAGCATAGGTCCATCTTATCTTATTTAACACAAAAGTTGGAAACATAAAGGTGTTGACGCCACGTTACGATGATCTTATTTTGTAGAGCATCATTTGAGTCTAGTTGGTTCTGTTCCATAGTTTCAACGTGAGGGGCCTTTAATCCACTTCCTTCATTATGGTATCCTCTTTTCACTGATTTTATCATTAAAGAAGGGTTACATCTTAACTTTCTCGGTGTTTGTGAATTTCTCACTTTTTTTACTTAAAAAATTATTTTTTTTAATAGAATTTTTGTATTCGTTTTATTGGAAAACTAGGCAAATGTATTTAGGAGCCAATGTATGTTATAGGCAATTAATAATATACTTTAACATAATTAAAATTATAAATCTGCAATATGAATGCTTGAAAGATGTAAGACCTCCCTGTATTATATAATTAATATCTATATACTTAAAGATCATCACAAATAGATTTCTTTATCTCCTTGTCTGAACCTTTAGGTGGAGTAATGTATGTTTAAAAATTTTGATTTCATGTCATTAATGAATTGAAGGACATTATAAGTTTTAACCCATTTCCACTTCTCCCTCAATTCCTATTAGAAAAAGATAAAGTTGATAAAAGAGGAGGATTAGGGGTGGTGGAGGAAGATTACCATACAAGTTCAAAACGAAAAAAGGAAAAAGTCTTCAAAGTTGAAACACTAGCTCTTTTAGAAGTTGAAGGTGCTTCAAAGCCTATTGCAAAAGGTGTGTATTAGCATGATTTTGTTTGTGTGAAATTATTAGTTCATAGGTCTGAGTTGTAATTATTTATTTAGAAGTTCTTCTATATAATTATAATATGTTGTCTTGACTATATATAATAATTGTTTAACTATGTTTACTGTTGACATATTTTCATATTCCAACCTATTTTAGTTCACTATATTGCATAGTGGCATGATAAGTATAAGCCTATATGCCTTGATTTAAGATGCATTTTTTAGATTTAAGCATATTCCCTTGCGATGAAAGTGGATATTTGGCTTGACTAACTTTAATTTGGGGCGGCATATTGAACTCTCCTAGTACAATGTTAAATTGGTCAAACAATATTATATTAATTAAAGGTGATTAGACTTGATACAATTTGCTATGATGATGCAGAGGATATAGCTGTTAAAACAAAGATTGGGCATCTTAGATCCACATAGTGATCAAACATTGCCACCATCTATAACATAGGAAGTACCTTAAGGAGGGGATGACTATAAGGATGAGGATGCTCATGAGATAGAGAATTGATTTTCTTGCATTGTAACATTAGTACCATTATGAGATGAATAGTTGTTCATTTATTCTTAACTTTTATTTCCAACTGATAACACTTTGGTTATATTAATATCAACATTGTATTACACTATTTGATACTTATATGTATAGAAAATTTTAGTTATTAATGATTGCTTATCTGCTAAAATCTGTGAAAGATAGAAATTAGTTGCTAAAATTAAAAGGGTAATACATGGCACCTCAGCTGAAATTTGCAAAAGAAGAATACAAAATAAATTAGACACAGAATTAAAGATAGAAAACATTCCATATCAAATATTTAGACACAGAATTAGATACGGAAATATAATAATCCAAAAGACAATCTGAGACGGAATATACTCCGTATTAATAATTTTGAAATGGAATTAGATACAAAATTATAATTATTCAATTGGAAGCTAAAGATGGAATATATTCCGTATCTAAAACTTAGACATGAACTAAATTAGTTAACTTTTATTCTGAAACGGAAACAATTCCATATCAAACTTTTAGACACAGAATTGGAGACGAAATTTGTCCCTCTCCCTCTTATAAAACAAATGGTGGATACAACTTCAGTTTCCATATTGAGATGAAATTTCTAAGAATCTGACATGAAATTAGTCTGCATCAATTTTGAGACAGAATATGTAATTCTGTGTCTAAATAGTTAAAGCCAAAGATTACGATATGGAATTTGTTCAGTATCAAAAATGTTTAGACACAAAATTTTAAGGATTTAGACATGGATTTCTTCCATCTCTATTTTGCTTTCTTTTGATAGTGATAGTCTTAAATTCTCTTGAAAGATTATTGCCATTTAATTACCTGAAATTAGATAGACTACTGTACAGTTTAAATTCTAACATAAAAAATTGAACTAAATTGTTGAATTATGGTTTAGCCTAATGAGTAACTGGCATGACAAAGTTTCATGGAATTCTATGTCAACTAGTAATGCTTAATATTAGTAAAGTGAGCTTGTCTGAACTATGTTCTCAGAGATGTAGAGGGAGACAAAAACTACAAATCGGAATCCTATACAATTCCTAATATGGACCATTCAATTTTATCCAATGGTCCAAAATGAGCCATGAGGATTTTTAATATAATGTTTATTAATATTGAATTTGTTTAAAACATTATCATAATACACAAAAACATATTAATATTTTAGATCCTTTTGTATACAAGATGGTATCCTATTGGGAAAAAAACTAAACAACTTTTAGATAGCTTACAATTTATTTCTCACATTTTATAATTTGTTATTGTTCAATAAAATGTCATCTTGTATAAAAATCTATCTAATATTACCGCAACTTTTTTAAAAAAAAAAGGTGAATGTTTATTAAAAATAAAATTAAAAACCAATTGTTCCAATTTGAACCAAAACTTGATTAATAGCATTGTAATACTTATAAGTCACAATTGTGAGGGAGAAAGAAAGCCCTTAAGTTGTTTGGGACAATGGTAAAGGAAGGCAACCAACCAAACCATGCTACCTTTCAAGGTATTCAGCTTGCTTGTGTAGAAGAAAGCCTTATTATGATTCCAAAAGCTTTAGGTCAATGAGCATGAGTACTTTGTCTTGCCTATTCTAGAGCACAATAACTACATGATTAAACTCTACAACGAGCATGGATATACAAGGATGAACTTGAGAGTTTTACTAAGGCAAGAGTAAATTATATGAACTTTTCCTTAAATTACATTTGATATATTTTAAATTTATCCAGCTCTCCTAACATTTGATTTATACTACCAAAAAAACAATTTTAATTTATTTGGTCCATAAAACTAACTTTTTATACATTTTTGTTCTCTTCTAAAAATAAATTTACTTAGCTAAACTTTATAGTCATATATTAAGAACAAAATCATAGTATCATGTTAAAGATTAATAACAACTTATTCCCTTTACTATCATATTAGAAACAAAATTACATTTTCATGTAAAACATTAACTTTATTGATAGAAAATAAATTTTTAAAAAATAACTTTTGTCATATATATCAAATGTTAAGAGAGTATATTTTTGAAACAAGTATCAAATGTGATTTAGTGAGACACAGATTGGCTAACTTACTCCTGAGACAATGCCAATGAAACCTTATTTCAATGTTGACTATAGCCCTTATGCTTGTAAGAAACAAGGGTACTCTAAAGTGTAAGGGTGGATTGTGGAACAAATTAATGAATCTAAAAATTAATTTTGTTTCAATTTATTGCATGCTCATATATAGAAGAATGCTAGATATGTATTTCAGCTTAGGAGCATGCAATAACAAGTCATAAATCATAGACCTTAAAGAGACATTGCTAGATAGAAATATGATCAAGGCCCTATCTGTTGTGGTGCTCTACAAGTTAATACCTTGATGGGCAGCCCTAAGATGATCTATAATAATAATAATAATAAAAGCATATGAAAGCAAAAGGGACAGGGACTATATATTTTAGCTAAAAATTGCCTATTGATCATTATAGTAACCTATATGGCCATGTAGCATGTTGTTAATTAAAGTTTCCTTCCAAGGAGGTTATAAAAATAGTAATGCATATAAGGGAATTAATTCTTTGAAAACCTTGAAGCTATGAAGATGATTTAGTCATATTTAGTATATGAGTTGCAGAAGGAAGCTACTTTTACATGCAGGGATTTTAATTCTTATGAAGTAAGAGTTGCTTTTGAACGACAAGCATATGTGTATAATTTAATAAAGAAGGATAAAAAAAAAAAAAAAGAACTATAGGTCGCGGTATAGTGAATTGGGAGTATGGGCTCATCTCTCACTATTAGTTGGAATTCTCAACAAATTGCTTATCTTGATGCATAGACATCAATTGAGCAATTACTTTATAATGGACTAAATTATAAAGAAAAGAATTAAATCACAAAAGTGAAACGTGAGAAACATAAATAACAAAAAATTTAACCCTATTAACAGAACTTATTATGGGTCATCTCATGCTATCTGCTGGAATTCTCAGCAAATTGTTTACCTCAAGGTGTATGCATCAATTGACCAATTTCTTCATAAGGGATTAAATTAAATAGGAGAAGAACTAAATCACAAATGTGTAAAGTGAAGATAACAAGAAATTTTATCCTATCAAAGTTCAGTGACAATTGTCAACTGGGGTTTAACGAGTTTAACCCACCAAAAGATTGGTTGGGTTGGCATTTGTCAAGCACTAAAGAAACTAAGTTCTGCTTAAGTATATGAAAATAATGAAGTCAAGAAAACTTACTCTAGTCAAGTATATAGAATGAGAAGACCAAAGAACTTAAACTAAATCGCAAAGCTCATAACATTGTTAGAGGACTTTCTAGTATTCTTAAAACCCATTAACAAAAAGAATGAATTTTTCACTTCATTTTAGTTCTACTTATTCTTTTCCCCTTAAACCAACTAAATAGAAATCAATATGACACAGGTCCTACAGAAGGAAAAATTCACTCACTATCCAAATGAACAAAGACTTTATGGTCTAAAAGTGTTGCAGCAGAGGACACCTATTGAAATAGATCCACAATCATTGAATCTAAACTAATTTATGATATCATCCTTGCAGTGGCCACAACACTATGTGAAGGCATAAGTAATTGCACACATCCTAAATTGTACACTGAAGTTCTGTTAAATGGAACATGTGAATTCTTAGCACAAACATACTTTAGTTTTCAATAATTCTTAATAGAGGAACTGCATAAAGGGGTTATGTACATGTATAAACATAGTTAGCAACAATTTATGAATGAAACTAAAATTGCTAAGAAAGCGCAAGCAGTTAAACAAAGTACTTGCTATTTTTTATTTAAAAAATGGCATATTACATGAAAATTTTCTTCAAACTCCATGTTTAAATATGATTCAAGCAAAACACCTAAAGAATGTTGACGATTACATGCATTCAAATCATCCAAGGAATAACCTTTTTTGTGGCCACAACACTATGTAAATGAATTACTAAAAACATCTTGACTAGTTAACTAAAGTTATGTCAAAGATAAGATTTGATGTATTAGCAAATAACATATCCCAATTTACGACAATTCTTTATAGAAGAAATATATACACTACAAACTTAAGCACATGTACAAGTATAGCTAAAACTATTTACACATGAATGAGCCCAATGTTGTTGAGACTAGGCACATGTACAAGCATAGCTAAAACTAATTACACAACAGTGAGCCCAAAATTGTTGAGAAAGAACGCTCTAGAACACAAATAAAATTAGTAATTACTACTCCCAGCAAAATCAGACAAACAATACCATAACGTTAAACAAAAAGAGAAGAAAAGAAAAGAAAGAAAGAAATAGCTAGTGTCACACCTTTTAACCCAAGAGTGTGACCAGAATAGGAGATGAGGAAAATTCTTGAACCTGCAAACCTACACTAGACGGAAAGTAAAATCGTATCCAAACTTTCAAACTTTGCATCATGCTCAAAGTAAAATTCCCCCCTCCCGTAAGGATATCTAGTTTATATACAATATAAAGATTTTGTAGAAGTTTCGGCAAAGCCTTCCTAGTAAATGGGACATCCTAATATTTCTAAAAAAATCATACCAATGCAACCAGACAATACATAAAGAGAGCTTCACACTCACTATAGTGAAACAAAACATAATACATAAATAAAAAGGGTAGGGATACACAATTTGTGGTCATCATGATATATAGCTAGAGTGAACAAAAGAATAGCTACCCTGAATTGATATATACAACCCCAAAAAGTGTGAAAAACAAAATTAATAGAGCTAGTCCCTGCAAAACCAAGCAAGCTCACCCAAGGAGATCTTCGTTCACTCTTTAGCTTCCTCGGGTAAATCACCAGCTCCACTATTTGAGACAATAAATTTTTTCAACAAATAGCACCCAAAAATTAGTAAACAATAAATAAATAAATAAATAAATATATATATATATATATATATATATAATCAACAATCAAAGTCGTGATGATAGTTTGTATGAATTAAGATAAACATCAATTTACTTAAAAAAAAAAGTCTCCAAAATAGAAACCAAGTATCTTATGAACATAATAAGACATGTTTTTTTTGCTTAAATCAAGATGCCTTTATAAAGCAGAAAAATAAATAAATAATGGATTCCTGAATATCTGTTATGGCGAAGGACAACCGTGGACTAACATCTAGATATCCAGTGTGAGCATATAGCCTACAAGGGTAACTCATAACAGGTGATGACACATAGTCATCGAGGATAAATTACTAATAAGCGTGAGGTCATAACTCACAAAAATTAATCATCCATCCGTCTGCATGTGATGGCCATCACATGGGGCTAGCACCCCTGCTAACCTTGCTAGTTGGGTATTTCCCAACTGGTCCTTCCAAGCCTAAAGAAATATAGACAAATATGAATGGAATCAATTTACTTTACAAATACTAACATATCAGGCGGTTGCACTTAAACGTACTCATAATTTCTCAGTGGTCTTTATCAATCCATACACGATGTAATTATGTAAATTACCTTTGGAAAACCCTTTTATAGAATTTAAAATTTTTGAATAATAATACTAACAATAATAATGATAACAATAATCATCAAAATATTCTAATAAAGAAAAAAATACATAAATCACGTAAAGGAGTTAGGAGTGCTATTTGCACACCTAAATGACGTTAACTAATAGGCAACCTAATTTCCTTCAACTCAAGTGGGAGTCTAACCACCAAGAAATTCCTATGCCAATAGGAAAATTAAATTACTTCCTTTCTCTTATTCCAAACATTTTTTACATCAAGTTTATATTGTAAGTGTTATTAGAAGTACTATAATCACCTCATCATCCACCATTCTTTAATCAAGCCTTAATATCATTATATTAACATTTTGATTTAGAATTTGAGAGTTTCTCTTTCTTTCACCCAAACACTATCAACGTCAATTTCTCATAAGAACTCTTACAACCACAAAGAAATGAAACCTTTTAAATATATCCCAATAAGAATTTTCATTTTAACATATCATCAAGTAATAAATAAATTTCTCAATTTACTAATTGCTAAAACCTAATCCAATCATTCTCTTAATATAAATTCCATTATTAAATTTCTAGCAACATGATTAGACTATAGGTCATTTACAAGAGGCTCTTTCACATACTTATCCTTCTTATTAACCCTTCCATAAATATAAAATTCTAGGTAAATTATGAGAAATTATCAATTAATGTTTCTTATCAAAACACTAATTTCTAATTGTTCCAATTACTTCCTTTATGCTGCTAATTGAAGCCTCAAATCTCAAAAAGTTCAATTTGGTCCCTTAAGAACCCTAAATTCACAACAAATTAGGGGTTTCCAAATTGGCCTGAATTTCTTAGAATTGAGAGAATGAAATGGATGAAATTAATAAGAGGAATAAATGGCACATCGAAAATTTGAGTTTGACTCACCAATTTGAGCTCAATTTGAAGGAATTCGAAACTTTTCCCCCTTTTTGGAACCCTAATACAAACACCATAAACATTCACCAAATCTAAAGCAATTTTCATGATAATGAATGCAAAATTAAAGGGGAATGGATGAAAATGAAGTGAGGAATAGAAAGCACAACAAAAACATGGAAAAAATCTCATCATTTACACTGAATTTCCTCCTATTTTGCAGTGAACTTTGAACAGCGACGAAGAGACCTTTTTTGCCCAAAAAATGGCGACCTCTGACTAATGCCTTACTAGTGATAACAGCACAAATGACGGAGAACAACACCAGTGAAGAGAGGCTGAAGAATGACGAATATGCAGTGTGGGAGAGTATCTCTGTACATTGAACATTAAAGGGTATCAAGAAGAAGGAAATATAAGACTGGGGGTATTTTCATCATTTCATCTCTTAGGGACAGGTGTCAGCATCTAAAAAGAAAAATGGAAGTGGGGAAGCTAAGATTTGAACCCAAGTCCTTTTAGACAAAGGAAGTGAGGCCTAACCATTGAGTCAATCTTAATTTCAAAATATTTTTCCACCACAAATAATGTTATACTTTACTAAACTTTCTTGATAATTTCCCTCTTCTTATTTTAGATTTATTTATTTTACTTCATTCACTAACTAAATGGTTAGTGACTTGATATATATATATATATATATATTCTGCTAAATAAAATTATTGGGTTATTATAGCCAGCATATTCTTAAATTCCATGATAACTCTAAAGCCAGCAAATACGTAAAACATGTTGGTGAAGACATGCATTCACACCAATACACTGAAATATAGAAAATTTCTTTGTTTTCCACTTTTCTTGTATGATTTAAGATATGAAGAAAAATCAAGGTTTAAAGGCTTTAGAATAAAGAAATTACCTGTTAAACGATGGGAATCGACGAGCAGTTCAATTGGAATTAGATAAACATTGAGGCGGCACCGTGGCATAGACATTTAGAAGAGGAAATTGGTTTCTTGATTTAACAGCTGATTTCAATACAGACATAGAGGACTTTTTGATTAAACAACACGAGCAATTCGAAGCTATGAAGAGAGAAATGAGAAAATCGAAGGATAAGCTAAAAGGAAACAAGAAAATGCACAACAGATCTTTAACACTTTATAAGAGTTTTGTAACTGTTTACTTCTCAAAATTATAATTTTACTTTGATTTATTTGTTTGGAAGTACTAAAAAATTACTATTAAGTTGAAAAAAATAAAAATATACTTTCAAGAAAGTAAAACAAAATTTTTTTGAGAAAGAATCTATCATTTTAATTATATCAATTCAATGTTAAGTGTATGTCTTTAACACTTGATATTCATTAATAAATGAGCTAGCTCGAAGTTACTTTAAAAGCCAATGAATACTCTAAAATTGAGACATCTTAAGATAACAAAAGTGAAATTTTACTGCCCATTTGTTTGTTTGTGTGTGTATACTGTAATGACTTTTTGATTTCCAAATTAAAGAAAATAGTTGTAAACTTGTTTTCTCAAGTTCTAAATTTCTTCTATATGCTAAAACAAAAACATTTTAGTTTCTGTTGTTTCTTTAAAAAAAAAAGAGAAGATTTTATTAATGAAATTTTTATAGTAAAAAATTGATTTAAATGTTTACTTATACTATTTTATCTCATATTATTGTGATAAATATTTCAATATACATTTATACATTTAATTTATATATTCAAAGGAAGAAATTATATCTTAAGTTTAAAATTGCTAAAAGAGAATATTTAAAATTTCTTAGAAATAATTTATAGATAGAATTTTCGAGCAATTTTTATTTTTTGAAAAAAATATTTTCACAATGTTTTAAAATGTTTTGAAAATTAAAACACAATAAAAAATATTTAAATTGCTTCAATTTGAAACATTATCCTAAATTTTAATTATTTTTGGGCAAATTTTGTTAAAGTATATTCCATTCAATAATTGACTTTCACTTCTATCTCTATTTTATCATTTTATATTGACTAAATTTTGCTACATGGTAGAAGTAAGTTAACAATTTAGTACAAGATAGTAAGGTTGTACCAAGCCATAGAAGGTTGGAACGCAATGCGATGCTTGCCTTGATTTTCTCACCAGGCTTGTCTTTTGAGATTAGTGCTCCATTTGGTTTGATTAGACATGGTATGGGAGCAAGACAAGTTAAACATAAATTGTTCAGACTGGGCCTGATAAGTAAAAATCTTATGGGAGAAAAAAAAAAGGAAATTCATAATCATGATATGCTAAACAAATTAAACATAGATTTTGGTTTGAAAAGAGAAAAGAGACAACAAATTAAACATAGATTTCAATTTAATAAGTACAAATAGACTACTTTTTCAACTAACAAACATATGTGAATACTATTCTTAGGTGGCACTAAATAACAACTCACTCCTTGTCCACACATGTTGAAAGCTAGACATAAAGCAATCAAGTCAAAGGTATCTATCATATAAGCTTAATGCCACCAAAGCTGCTCTAGTAATAATACATTGA
The DNA here is from genome assembly GCA_037074485.1 of Delonix regia. Classification (NCBI taxonomy): domain Eukaryota; kingdom Viridiplantae; phylum Streptophyta; class Magnoliopsida; order Fabales; family Fabaceae; genus Delonix; species Delonix regia. The sequence goes on from CM073459.1 coordinate 15,994,418, forward strand.
GTTCAATGACAATCACAATTAGGATTCTAAAACAAAGATGAAATTTTTCACAATCATTGAAAAAAAAGAAGAAGCATAGATGCCTTTTCTTAACTCACTAGGTAAAGAGAAATTGAAGTAGCATTAACTTAATAATCAAATGGGGATGGTTTGCAGTCATAAAAGAATAATGGAGAAGAAATAGGGCAAAGATGTTAGACATCCAAACCTCAAATTCTAGAACTATTAGGGACACAAATAATGTCATTTAGCCATAAAAAAAATATTTTTACGATTAACAAAATTCTCTGAGTTCCTAATACTCCATCCTAAGAAGCCATAAAAGCCTATCATAAAATACCCCTATACCATGAACAAGTGATATATACAATGCTCTTAGACAAAATTGATGCAACTCTAAGAAATGTACTATTCATTCAAGTAATAAAATATAAGTTTAGAATATTGGTATCATTCTATGAGGAATGATATTGTTATATTGTAGGTTTTATTAAACTCTAAACCTAATATGAAAAAATAACTCGTGACTGAAGTTGGTGGACACAAACATCTAATTAAATGGAACAACACAATCAAACTATGGATTTGTGTTAATCAAATAGAGAAGTACCAAATTGATCCTCCACTTTTACACTTTGTGACAATTTGGTCCCTCACAAATAATTATAACACATTAGTCCCTCAGAAACCTTTTTTTATGCAAAATTAGTCCCTTATTCATACAAATGGAGGGATTAATTTTGCATAAATTTAAATTTATGAGGGAAGAGTTTCATACAAATTTAAATTTGTGAGAAACTACTTTGTCACAATTAATTTGTAAGGGAACCAAATTGTCACAAAGTGCAAAAGTAAAAAACCAATTGTGTACTTTACTTGTTAATAAATCATTAGACTAATTAACTTCTTACATGTAATAATATATATAAAAAAAATAGTTTTTAGTTAGGCATTTCCTAAATGGATTAGGTTATGGATTAAATAACTTGTAAGAGGTAAAGTTATCCATAACCCATGGTGGTAGGATAAATAGGTGTGGCTAGATTGAGGATAACTTAAAAGGGATAGGCACAAGGATGTGATTGATCTCTAAAGCAAAAACCTAACAATGCAAGTATACCAATTGCTACAATTAGTATGAATTTAAGTATTTGAGTTTCAAACACACATGGAAGAGAGCTAAGCTAAACAACAAGTGAAAAATAGCAAACATGAGGAATTATCTTAAAAGCAAAAGATGTTAGTAATGAGTTAAGATTATAATATATAAACATTCTTTTATTCATATATAATAGGAAACATAGTGATGATTACCTTAAGTTTAGGTGGCACTTGACTAGGAATTTTTGTAGGATAAAAGTCATTGTTACTTCCATTCGATGTTGCTTATCAAGCAACTTTGTGTGTTCAACAACCATTTGTTCATATGGTGCAACCATTTGTGCATGTTCTACAACCATATATGATTTGCGTGCTTCCTTTTCAGCAATTTTCTCCCTCAGTTGTGCCATTTCATTCTATAATTCATTTTAAGAAGGCATAGACAATGAATTATCACATGCATGACATCCAAATACTTAGGTTAAACAAGCACGTAAACCCATTCCTCTGACTCTACCAAAGTATTCTTGAGTTTACAAACCCCTAGCCAATGAATCATAAGATATTAGTCGAGATGAAGGATCATTTGCCTTAATTATAACAATCTTCTCTTGAAATGCAAATAAAAATAATTCATTTCCATTAGTAATATAATAACATGCATACAACTTAGGTTACAAACACTTACACTTAATACACTAGCTTCGTCATTAAAAAATAATTTATCAGCATACCTATGGACTGCAGTCTACACATCACCTCATGTGACTAAGCCACCACACTCAACTTCCTATAGAATTGAAGACACATATGACATAATACAAATTACATATTCCTTCCATTTACCATAATGACCTTACCATCTCTACCTTCTTTTGCATAAGGCTTTTTAAGCCACCAGTAAGTGGAAAGGTTAATTTGGTCAAATTTTACTCTTTTTTCATGGTTATCTCTTGTTTATGAACCAATACATGTTAGTAAAAAGTGTCAGAAAATCATATATACTAAAATACAAGTTAGATCACATGTGCCTTCTCCAAAACACAATAATCTATGAATATGGTCCATTGATCTCTTTGAATTCATTTGGGGACATATTGTATTAGTTGTTATTGGGTTCGAGGGCCATTATTTTTATATAAGTAGCACCGTACACTATTCCACTTTGCCTCTATTGAACTTAAAACACAATTTTTATGTCTATCCTCCACTACAAACTTAGTCTAGAAGAATAAATGTAGCGATTAATGAACACATTTAGTCAAAATTTTAGGAGAAGTGCAAGATGAATTAACTCGTACCTATATAACTTCCTTAAACATATTATTTTTGTATTTTCCCAGAATAAGCCTCCAATCTAGATAACTGATAGGAAATGCATTGAAGTTTCTTGTAACGATTCTTAGAAAGACACCAAGCAACTCACCAGAGTCTCCAATTAGTTGATTTATATCATTAAAGCTCATTACAACCTTCTACTCACGAGGTAGAGCCCAAACATCATGTACCATTACTTGTCTAGTAGTTATATATCCTTCCTCATCAGTAGAGTCAATGTTAGTACATGTACTAGAAATATACTACTTAAATCCAAAGTTTTCATTACTTAACTTACCAATAATGTCAACCATCTAATTTCACCTCATTTACCATCATGTAGGTTGTGCAAGCTAATCTTCACATTGCTCTTCCTCTGCTAGTAGTTCATCATCATCATTTTCCTATTGGGCATGATGGATATCAAGAGATGGCAATGTAGAGGAGTTAGGTGGAACCCTCAGATCTTGGCATGTCAGATGTCCACCATCACTAGCTGGTGGAGTCAACTGATAACTCTTAAAGCTGGCTTCACCACTTTTGCCAGTGAAAACTAATGAAAAACATAAGCATGAATGGGACAGACACAAAAGATCACATATGAATAAGTAACATCATATAAATAAGTATCATACACATACAAACCCATAAGATCACATATAAATATAAGTAACATACACACACTTAGACAATTGTAAAGTTATTTTTGTGTCTTGGAATAATTGCTCTAATGGTTATGGTTTTAATAGCTCACTTTCATAAATCAAAGCATCATCATCATCACCCATGTTATACAAGTCTCGTGGCTTTAGCTGCATAATAGTACTCTAATTTTATTTAACTGGTCTTCGACATAATACACTTGGTGAGCTTCCAAAGCTTGAATATATGGTTCATCATCTTCACTCTCACTAATATGTAACAATTGTGAAAGTTTAATAGAATTAGATCCCAATTAATTAGTTACAATACCTCTAAGAATGGTTGTATTAGCCCATATATATTTAAACAATATAATGGTAAATTTACATTGGTAATTTAATTCAATTACATCTAATAATTTTCCATAACTCTTTGTACCAAATGTCCTAAATACACCACTATTTTGAGTTTTCAATCCTTCAACCTGTGCTAAAGTTCAAAATGTGTATCCATTGACATTGTACACAGTATATTGTCTGGCTTTATTAAGTAAACCCATAGCAAGATATCTTATTTCAGCAGAAGAAATCCTATTTATATCATTTCTAATCTAAAGACAAAGAGTAATGACTTTGTTAATTAAAGGTGTTCATCATTTGAAAACTAAACAATGGTTATTATATACTTACAAGATGTGAGAAGCAATCAACAAACTCTCTATAGACCTTTTTATATACCTTCGAAGCTGACCATATACAATTTCTTAATAGTCGCCTCACATGATCTCTAAATTTGTCACATGTCGTACATCAATTAATTAAATAGCCAATAAAGATTAGTGATCTATGACATAAGATATACTTACTGAAGACATGGTCAACTTCTTTACAATTTGTCAGCATATGGTGATATGCTTGTAGTTTTTCAATAAGAGATAAAGTAAAGTATTGTAATCCACCAACTGGCTTTCCAATAGGTGGAAACAAGTTACAACATTAGATGGCTCACCGTTAGGTTCATTATCTATTTAGATGTTGCATCATACCATCACTATTGTTGTTTACATAATGCCATATCATATGCTCAGCTATTTTAGACAACATGAATAGTCTTTGTAGTTATGGCTTTAATGGTAAGTATCTCAATATTTTTGTAGGCCTCTTATTCCTCTTCACACCTTTACTCTTTGGTTTCCATCTAGATGTGTTGCACTTTTTCACATATCTCTATTTTCATCTTCCCCCCAATATAGCATGTAATCATTTCGGCATGCATGAATTTTTTAGTAGATTAGTGCCAATTTGTTAATGGTTTTCTTAGCTTCATAAAAAGAAGGTGAAATTTTGGCATGTTTAAATGCATAAGCCATTAAGTCCAGTATCATTGACATAGCCTTATCACTTATTCCACAAAAACACTTGATGTGATATAACTTTACTAGAAAAGACAATTTGAAGCACTTCTCACACCCTTCATGCAAGCTTAATTGACCATCCGAAATTAATTCAAAAAACTCTTTTGCATTGTCATTCATCATGTGGTTTGATGGTGGCCTTGCACATTCTACATCATCCTCATTTTGGTTTCCTTGATGAATTCTAAATATATCACAAATCATATCCTCCATAAGGTTATCTATAAAAACATATAGTTCTTTGACTTGTGACCTTGTCTCTGGTTCTTCTACAACATGAGACTTATTAACAATTCTCTCCCTATGCCTAACTTAAAAATCATAACCTGGTGGGAAAGGTATAAGTATTAAGTGGTCACACACTTCTTTAACTTGTTTCTTAAACCTACACTTTAGACATAGGCAAATTATTCTTCCCTCTACACTTCCATTAGCAAATGCAAAGTCTAAGAATCCATTCAACCCGTCTAAATAGTCGCGAGTATTTTGAGGTTTAACAATCCAAGATATATCCATTTCCTAAATAATATGATAACTCACTTTGTCAAATTAATGAGAAATAAAAATAAAATCATGTCCATATCAATAACACTGTTATTAAATCATCATACATATATGACTTTTAGGCATATATAGTTTACACATTTACATTTTCACACTTACACATACATCACATCTTATCCACTCTTTCAAACCTTTCTCACCCTTCCCTCTTTCTCTTTGGTCTCCATGGAAACACCACCTCCCAGCTTTATTCTTCAATGACAAAAGCAAGGGTCGTTGTTTTTATGGCTGTAATGATCAAACATTGTCATTGTTTCAGGTGAGCAAATTCAGTTTTAAGAGAGAAAAATTATTGGTTCCTCACTTAAAACTACACTTTAACTCAAGGAAATACCTCATATGCAAGCTAAATAGATTCATCCATTTATGGGCTGAAACAAGAACTAAAGTAATGGTATTTGAAATTTGATAAGGTGATAACCTCACTTAGGTTCATTGACATGGTTTCAGATAACTTTGTTATCATTGTGCTCTATGTTGATGACATCATATTAGTCTACTTTGTTTCTTTAATGTGACAAAACACATGTTATTATACAATTTTGATATGAAAGATCCAGGTTAAGCCTCATTTGTTTTGGGAATGCAAATTCATCGTGAAAAACCTTATGGCTTTTTGAGTTTATCTAAGGCAACTTAGATTGATCGAGTGCTAAAGAAATTAAACATAAATTCTTGTGATCTTTCTGTTGCGCCTATTTAGAAAGGTGAAAGGTTATCTAAATCACAATATCCGCAAAATGATGTTAACAGGATTGCAATGGATAAAATTCCATATGCATCATTCAAGGAGGTTTAATCCTTTTAAGATAGTAGGATATTCGAATTCTGACTATGCATTATGCATTGATGCTTGTAAATTTAATATACATCTTTATGATGTCTATAGAAGTTGTTTTAGGAAAAAGTTCCAAGCAATCAATTACAACTACTTGGATATGAAGTTTAAGTACATCGCTTGTTATGAGACTAGTCACTAAGCCATATTGGCAAAGCACTTATATTTGACGTGCATCTTGTTAATTCTACACCACCACCTCTAACCATATATTATAATAGTTTGTTTTACTATTTACTTTTCTCAAAACCATAGGAACCACATTCGTACTAAATAGTTTAATGTTAACTTCCTATTTGTTACAGAAGAGGTTGCAAAACCTCACTCTTGTTTAGTTCACATTACTAGTGAACATATGCTTGTGGATTCGTTAACTAAAAACTTACCTATATGGGTATTTAAAAATCATGTAACTCATCGATATTGTTGTACATTTTGATGTAGGCTTGGTTTAAAGGAGTCAAAGTAAAGTCCTTAAGTGGCTTTTATGATGTAAAGACAATTCTAAAATATTAATTTTCTATACCATTTTATTCAAATTTTGAAAATATATTTATGATCATATCAATATCATTTGTTTCCCTCTTAGATTCAATGTGAAAACAAAATTAGAGCATATATACATTCAATTATAGAATATGATACATGAATAGAAAATATAGGGAGATTAAGCTATTCGATGATCTAACCTAATGAAGACGATATATTTTCAAAACTTTAGTGGGTTTAAGTTGGTAAACGGATCACCCAAAATGAGTATGAGATGCATAGATCTTCACTCCAACAAACAGGAATTGAGTATCAAAATTTGATACAACTAAAATTCTTGTAACTTTGAGAGAAGCGTATAATAGAGTCATGTCGGAACAAAATGGTCAAGACTTAAAATATACACATAACGGAAATTAATTTCCTTGACCATATTCCCTAATGAATGACCATCACAAAACTAGCGACATACTCTTCATTTATATATATATGTAAGGCAGCTGTAAGTGTCCATTTGACACTTCTCAACAAAACAACTCTTTCAAAAACATTGTATAGATGTAATCAGAAGTAGGTTTAGGATCATCATAACTATCTATGTAGCTTTCTAATGATCATGCCCAGAATTACTTAAATATATATGCCAAGCACACCAACAAGGAAAAATAATGTTCAAATGTGTGCACACTTGAGCCTATATATTAGGCTATTAATAATTGATTCACATGGAACTTTGCCCATCAAAGTTCTCTCTTCATCATTTAAGACATAACGATTTAAACAACCTATCACCATTCTGCACAAGTGCACAAGGAATGCAAGGATACATATCAAATTTCTTGAGCACTCTTCAATATAAGTTGCTTGAGACAAACCAAGAATGCCACAAGATCTATCATGGTGAATCTAAATTCATTTTTTTAAAAAAAAAAATTTCACCTAGATCTTTCATATCAAAGTGGGATGACAAAATATGTTTTGTCTTATTTAATAAGCATATTGAGTTATTGGCCAATAAGATGTCATTCACACATAGCACATCCTTATGCAAGTCTTCATCTGTGATTACAGTGCCTATACAGCTAACTATAATCGAACTTCCTTCCACTCCAAAGATGATTTATTATTCTTATTGCTTTTCTTAAGTCCATACAGTTTCTTGCCATAGGCATTGCCATCACTTTCCTTTCCTTTTCAATTTCACATTTCCAGCCATACTGGATGAACCATGTAAAATATAGCTCATTAATTATAAGAATTCACCTTCTTTATTGATTTTTTCTCTTAGGTCATTTTGGACATCATATGATTAATAGATCACTCTAACTCTTGGAAATTATAAATGGTTCTCAAAACCCCATATCCAACAAAAAGGGATTAGGGAACTCTATAAACTAGGTTGCTCTCATCCAAGTCCACATCTAGGATTTCAGCTTGTTATAGCAGTTAACAAGCTTCATCATGTACTCACACACTCCTGACACTTCATCATAGTGAGTGTTATCTAGTAAAAAGAGATAATAGGTCTTTTAAGTCTTATCAAACTTTTTGAATTTCTCACTGACCACTTTGAGATACTCAACTGTGGTATCCCTCTTAAGAATACTTTGTATGATAGTCTTCTCAATCGTATACTTAATGACAGTCAGACAAATGTTATTAGACTTATACCATTGCTTATGGTAAGTTTTGTCAACAACGCTAGACTCAGTGGTGAGATCCGCTGGCTTAGGTTCTCTCATACCTAAACTTCCTTTGGTGATCACTAGATATATATCAAAGGACTCAATCCAATTATCGTAGTCTATTTTGTTCAGAGTTTTCACCATAAATAGTTGCAAGAATAGAGAAGTTGAGGGAAAAACAAATAGGAAACATATAATTATGTTTAAGACACATAATTATATATATAACAAAGTTTCCATAACAAGACTCAGCTTCAGCAACTATGTAACAAAATACTCATCATATCCTACCTAAGGGCTCAGACTATGATAAATCAAGAAAACTCATACACACCAAGGAAGCATATTATCAAGAAAAACGACATAAAACACACCAACAATCTCTATATTGATAGGATATGAGAAACCATGAATACATCAATTAACAAATCGTCGCTAACAGGCCATAAACAGTCTTTATTCACAAAAGTATATTAACAATGTCACACCAATAGGGCATGTCCATTGTCAACATAATATTTACATACACTCTCTCTAATGAACTTATCATAATATTCAGACTCATCCTTGATAATGGTAATTAAATTATTCAAAAAATGTAGGAAATTAAAATGCAAATACGATATTAATTTATAAAAGACAAATCACCATGATAGGTGAGCATACAATTAATAGGTGTATGTGAACCAAAGTCATTACAATTTCCACACGCAACTTATTCCTTTAAACATATGTGCTTAAATTAAGAATAAAATCTAATAATTAACGCAAAGAAATTGATTATAATTTATTTACACAATCAGGGAGAGTGAATTGAAGATATTGTTCTGTATTATGTCTAGTCTTTACATAAAATTTTTCAAGTCAAAATACCTTATCTACACATTATTTTAAAGCCCTTAATTTTCAAAAAATTTCAAAACTCCTAATTCCAAGACTCAAAAAATTCTTAAAAAATCACCATAATTTAGATCAGGGTGAGTGGAGCTAATTTCAAAATTTGAAGTTCATCTAACCGAAGGTGTGGCCTCACGCACCAACACGTGTCGGCAATGCGTATGGGCCTCCTTTAACTTCTAACGGGTCGATGAGAACTTGCTGGTACCCGAACGTTGACCCGTTGATTTTTTACTCCTCAGACTTTGAAACCGATACCTTTTTAATCGTCGTGTCACGATCTTTAAGACCTTTATATTGGTTTCACGTCAATCTCTTCCATTTAAGCTATATTTGAATTTGAAGTTCGAAACTTTCTAGTGGTTTCAATATTTTTCGATTTAAAATTGGTTCGTTGGTTTGAGATGGGGCACACCAGCAACCCAAGTTGACAGCCGTGATTGTCTCTGTTCGAATCACCAGCAACCACAACTACTTCGAATGGCAATAGGGAAAGAAAATTTCATACCGAAAGGTGAGTTTCTTACTAACAATGGTGACCGAAGAAGGCGATGATCATTACAAAAAAGGACTAAAATTTTATAATCCATAAAATGACTTTAATGAACACAAGATTCAGAGAAAAGGATTAAAATTTTTTTTTTTCATAATGTACAAGAAAACTCACTCATCAAAATTCTTATCATAAGCTTGTTATGGCTTACACAATATTTCCCTAGATATTTTAAAATATTTATCTAACCTCAATCTTCTTTAATTTGACCCTCCTTAGACCTTAAATGGGCTCATGGAAGGTCATGGTGACAAACTTTTAAAATAAATGACCATAGGTCAAAAGAGATTGGTTATACAATATTATAGTGTGTTCTAAACTCAACTATATTTTCACACCATAGCCAACCCTTTTTACCCTTACATTACCATGAAAACCATTCAAAAAGAAGAAGAAGGAAAAGGAAGAAGAGAAACTAGAATATGCTAAATCATGTTACGAAGATGAGATTAGAGAAAGGAAATTTAAAAAATTTCATAGTCCATCTAACCAGGCTCTTATACTATTTGAAAACAAGATTAGAGCATATATACATTCAATTATAGCATATGATACATAAACAGAAAATATAGAGAGATTAAGCTATTCGATGATCTGACTTGATGAAGACGATATAATAACTATGTGCACTAGTTGAGTCAAAATATTTCAACCCCCAATACCCAAGAATGTCTCAGAATGTTTAACGACCAGAGAGAATGATCTTGAAATTAGTGTGTATCAAATTAAGGTTTCAGTGTGCTATTTATAAAGTTTTATTTTAATAATATAATAATTAATATTATTAAAATAAAATCCTTCAGAATCTTTAAAATAATTTTTTATTTAATTAATCAAAAATCAGCCCATTAAATCTCTCTGAGTAACAGTCTCAAATTAGTAATCTGACGGAATGATTACTAATGCTCTTGGGCTGTGGGTTAGGTTTTTGCCTAGTGGACTTGTAAATAATCAAACCCATCACCGATTATTCACAAATAAAATAAACTCAATGCATTCATAATTTACAAATTATAATATCAATTGCCTAATCAATAATAACAAGATATTAATATAATAGAATAATTAATGTTAATTCATAAACTGTCACAATTATTCTAACACAATGATCTTGTATTGTATTGTTTTTGAACTTAGTATGGTTTAGTATATGCTGATAACTTGATTCTTGTTGAAATTTATTTAATTCATTATTCTAATAATTGAGTAATATTATCCAAGTGGGAGATTGTTGAAATAATTTTTAAAATTTTTGTTTATTATAATTAATTTGTTATTAGTACAAATTTGCTGAATAATAATTGAGCAATCAATCTTTTGCCTAAATAAAGAATAGATTTGGTCTAAGTTAATTATAGGCAATGAGTGATAAATTTGATTAATCACAAACTTATTGAATAGATACTCTAACCTACAACCTAAGATTTATTAGTAATTATCAAATTACAGACTAAGGGTTTAAAAAGAAAAATATTTTGAATCCATTAATAATTTTATTATTAGTCAAATTATTTAAGGAGTTAAGAAAACAAGAGTTATTTTTAATAAATAAAAATTAATTATTTTATTCTTTAGATAACTAATAAATTTTTTATCATGCCTTGATTCCCATTTTTCCTGTGACACTCAGTAATTTTTTTCAAACCTATCTCTTACACTCTATGCTTACATTGAGAGTTGCAAGTTGCTAATCTTTGCCAACCTTTTCTATTGATTAACTACAGTTGCATTCAGATCTTCTCCATGTAAATTTTCTTTCAACTACAATCTGCCAAATTTTATATCACCAACATCACCAACATAACTTGCAGTGCAATATTTCAATTCTCAGATAAATGGTATATTACCTAGACGTCGATATTCACTCTAATTCGCTGATTTTAACCCCTATAAGTACCTGGATATTTGTTGTCCCTCAGTTCATTCTTTTCTAAAAGCCTTAAGAACTCAACAATATATTCATGCACATATTTCTGCCCTTGTTTATACCTCTAGTACCACATTGAAAAAGAATTTGCTCACAATCAGGGGTAGGAAATCCTTCTACAGTGACTTTATCATTTTGCATTAGGTTCCAATAGGTGCCTTGCCATCATGATTTCTCCTAGTTTGTAATTTCTTCCACTTAGCATACGCTCCCCTTTTCAAATGACACGCAACAAGCTTCACTTGCTTCTTTTTTGGGATTTCCATATATTCAATGAACATGTCTATTTCTACAAGTTAATCCAAGAACCCCCCAGTATTTAAATATTTATTAAAGGTTGTGATATCTACCATTAACTTAAATTCTATATCATCATTATCTCCATAGTCATTCCATCTATTTCCTCCACGGCACACAGGTTCTTTAAATACTCCTCTTACAACTCTTCCAAATAGATTGGTTGCCTAAATCTTTGTACAAGATTGATCCCATCGAACGGCAGTCCATGAGCAGCACCTCCTTCGGTACGTGGCCTATCATTCAGAGCATCAAATGGATTTGCCATATCTACAAAGCACCATTCTAGACATTACGATTCGTATGGCTTTGAGAGCCACCTCAAGATCCACTCCTGACCGCCATGTACTAGTCCTCGGGTCAGCACCACGAAGGTTGTCGCCTACAAAGTCAATCCAACTGCCATTAGAGTAGACAAGCAAATTGGCACTATGATCCACAGACGCAGCACACGAGAAAAGGAAAGAAAGCACATTTTAAGATGTAGATCACAAAGAAAGAAGAAGCAAAACTTTTTAATTATTACTTTATTAATGAGCCATTGGCAACAAGATACTAGTTTTTTTTATAAAAATATTACTTGATTGACAAGTAATTCGTGGTCATAGTCAACTATGAATAAATGGTAACAATTCAAGAGAACAGAAAGAAAATTAAAGAAGAATTACAAAATATGAAAGGAAAATCTCAAAATAGACAGCAAAATAAAAGGGCACCAAAACATGTCAAAATGGCTTTAGGCCTTACAGGCCTTAAGACCTTGATCTTGGGCTTCTATTGATCAAACCAGTCAATATACTCATCAGCTAGAAGTTCCGCATCAAAACATGACAGAGGAACAAAATTGAATTATTTAAAAAAATCAGTGAACAATATTACCTATTTTTTAATTAGAGTAACCAAATTAAACTATAGAATTAGAGAGGCTAGAAATGCCCGAAACCTTCTCCTTTCTAAAGATGTTACATGTTCACTTCAACAGCGTCCATTTGAAATACGATCTTGCAAGAGTAGGGTACATTTTTGTGCACAGGTTGCATTGACGTTTTCTACCATGACTCATTACCTATATATGCAAACTTTCAACTACTTGCAACCTGAGGATATATGCAATACATTTATGCTCTCTAAATCAGGAAAAACTGAATTACTAATTCTGCTTCATCTATGATTTTCTAAGTTAAGTTTGTCTAGTAACGTGCACATCAGTGGTTCTCTTCAATCTCCATTTTTCTGGGGAGTAAAGGTGACAGCTGTAAATGGAATCTATGTACAGTTCAGGCCAGATAAAGTGCGAGTATCAATCATCAAAATATATTCATGTTGGAACAACATAGTAAATGACTATATATTGCTTTTCCTGTACATGCCATTCACATGTAAATGGGATAGTGGGGTGTACTGTTCACACTGAGAATTAAGATTGAGGTCATTAGAAGTTTTCTTATTCATGATCACCTTAGCCATTGATGGTAATTTCTCCATAATATTCCTTTTCTTCTTATTTTTGGTAATAATAATTTTGATCAAGTGAGTTGAGAATAATTAATGGATATGTAAAGTACAACGGAGGTTTATCTGAATCTCTTTTAAACGTTTGATTTGATTTCACTTGGATACAGTTGACTCATTGGATTCTTGTCCCCCCCTAAGCAAGAAGAGGGGTCCATAAGTGCAAGAGCGTGGGAAGGTGCTCCTGAAATGAGCATTATCACAACTATAAAGTGTAATTTTTTTTATTATTTTTGTTTTCCAATAACTAAAAAGTGTACAATCTTATGTCCCCCTTTTTATCAGTATTTTGATGAATTGATGCCTGAAGTAATGTACACACACCTTAAACTAATTTGATCAATCGATATCTGAATTGATGAAGTATTTTTTTTTTTTTAATCCCAAATAATAGAAGTTCATTCCGCTTTATTCTACCTATGCTTTTAAATTTCACTGATATGATTGAAGATCATATGTCATCTAATTAATTTTCTGAATATGTATCATTTAAGTTAACTTAAATAAATCACTTAATATTGGTTACATATACCATACATGTGCATTAAATTCATTTCATGTGCAACTTTTGCTCTCTTTTTTAGCACAAATCATGTTTATTCAAATGCTAACATAGCACATGTTTGCTGGGTCAAGAATATTTAACTGCAAACCTGAAAACTTTAACAACAAATTAATAGATTAAAATATTTTAAACTATAAAGCCCCAATAACAAAATTTTAAATAATTAATAATTAAACCTTTTTTTTTATACTTTTGAATATAATTAAAATTTGAACTCAAATGATCAACAAGCCGAATTCTTTTTAAGTGAATTGAACTCCCTTTTTTGTTTTGGCAAAAGTATTTTTTATTGAAAACTTTTTGGGGACTATTAATTTCGTCTTAAATATTTATTTATTCATAATCTACTCTTCATATTTGTCAATACACTCAGTGTCATCTTAAATGCTAACTTCATCAAAACTGAAGGTTTGATATGTATAAATATAACAAAACATCATTAATTTAATTGGCGAAGTTAGAATTAAAAATAACACGAACAATTTTCACAAACATACAAAAAAATACAGAAAATAAATCTTTGAAACGAAAATGACAATAAATATTTTTAAAATAAAAAAAAGGTTTTTTTTGTACCTTCTTTTTTTCAAACACATACTAAAGTAAGCCTTTTAATATGAGCACAATAATGGGACCATCACGTGCGGGTGGGCTTCGCTATTGCATTACTATGAGCAGACTTTCAGTGCAATATTGCTACGATATATATATAGATATAATACTAACTTTCTGTACATCACTTTGCACCTCATGCTGGCTTTTCTTACTATCATTTGCGATCCTTATTAATTATTTTTCCTCATCATATGTTTCGTTTAAATAATGTAATTTGGGCCTTTTGGAGCTCCTAGTGTCCGGGCTCATAGTATGCTCTTTCCTTGACTCGTTTTCAACGTATGTGATGAAATATGCATTACAGTATAGTCAATAAAATACTTTTATCACATATGAATTCTAAGTCACAAAAATCACACTTGCACTTTTGGGTGTGGATTCGTGCCGGATTTGGATCGTCAAAAGCGTAAAAACTATAAAGTATCCTTAAAATTAAAACGTACATAACAGAGAGGGAAAAAAAAGAGTTGATGGAAAGAGAATAAATAGGTTTTACAGACACACTTACTACAAAAAAAAAAAAAAAATGTGTTTTTTGCAATGGTTTTTTTGGTATTTTTGTGAGGTTTTTTACAATCACAAAGACATTCTACGATGATAAAAAAAAAATTAAAAAAACGATGATCACAAGAAAAAAAAATTTGTGACAATTTTTTAGAGCTGTTGTAAAAATTATTGCAAAAGTAAATTTTTACAATTGTCAGAGAAAGTGTCGTAAGGTCTCATTTTTGCAAGAGTCAAATCTAACCCTTGCAAATTTTTCTCACCATTGCAAAATCTTTTACGACACACATATAAACTGCACAGTGACTTTTGTGACAGTCAAGACTGACCATTGCAAAGTTTTGGTCACAATCATCTAGTTTTTTTGTAGTATCTCATTCTTTATATCATATTCTCTTTAATTTTAAAGGTACTTTACAAACGTGTCTATTCTTTTTTTTTTTTTTCAAATAAACACAAACGTTTCTATTCTTCTTAAGAAGCATCATGAAAGTGGATTGGATTTCAACTATCATGCTATGTAGCTAGATTTTGCTTTTCCGTCGGCAGAATGTCTAAAGCTATATTCTTCTGCAGCTTTACATGCCCATTCTTGAGACTTGGGATGTATATACCTAATCTAGAAAAATTCTCGTGAAGAGATAAATATATTGAGTACACTTTCAGTGAAAATATTTTTAATATTTTTACTTTTTTTTATCATTAAAAGATGATAACCTCGTGACATATCAAGTAAATTTCTTCTAAGATGCAACTTTTATATGTTATTATGTTTTCTACCTATATTAGTCAATTAATATTCTATTGATATATATGCTTTGGGTTAAGGAGAGGATAAATATGAAGAAGAAAACAATTAATTTACATTTTTATTAAAATTTAAATAAATACCTTTTATATTCATTTTTTAATCCAAACATACTATAATAAAACATATTAACGGAGATTCAATTTAAACGAAAAAGAATTACAAATAAATTCACGTTTTTTTTCTTTATTTATTTATCTGTCTCCTTCATGCATATTGTTAAAAAATTTAGAAAAATACAATTATGATCCTTATTTTTTACTTCAAGATCAATTTTATCTATCAAAAAATATAAAAATAATCATTTAAAGATTAAAAAGAAACTAATTTACTCTTTTCAAAGGACTATTTTGATCAGATGACTATTTTTTTTTTTTAATTTTATCTTTAAATATTATTATAATATTATCTATTTTTAAATAATCAAATTAATTTTAAAACAGAAACTTAGAGGGTGAAATTTCCTCTTTTTTTTCTTTTTTTTTTTTCAATTCGTTATAACTCGGCGGACTCTAGTTAAGCAAAGGGGTGTTGGTCTTAAGAGGGAAGCATCTTTGAACGCGTACCAGAAATCTGAGTGGGCCCCACCCACAGCTTGAATTTCAAATGTAATGCAGGGGGCTATGGGGCCATCCCTTATCATGAATTTGCACAAAGAGAAGAATAT
Organism: Delonix regia; assembly: GCA_037074485.1. Taxonomy (NCBI): domain Eukaryota; kingdom Viridiplantae; phylum Streptophyta; class Magnoliopsida; order Fabales; family Fabaceae; genus Delonix; species Delonix regia. Next base: position 16,010,813 of record CM073459.1, read on the forward strand.
TCCAACATTGGTTACCCGCCAAATCTCGGGCTCACTTTCATCAATCAACATTATATGCATCTAGGTCCCACTCCTTCACACATATTGCTAAGTAAAGCTAATTTACAAAATACTAATTGACACATTCAATTAATTATATGCATGTTTAATTTTCAATGACTCTGATTAAGAAAAATATTATTTCGGTCATGGATTTATTATTAAATTATCATTGTGATCCCTAATTTATTTTATTTGTCAAAATAGTTGGAGATTTTCATTTTCTATTAATTTAACTGGCGAAGTTAGGATTAAGTAAACCTAATTTATAAAACGCTAATACATTCAATTAATTATAATAAACATATATATATACATGCTTTATTTACAAAGAATCTGATCTACTTTTTTTTGGTTAAAATAGAATATCCCAGAGTTTTTTTCCTATGAAATATGGACAAAATTATAGTATTTGTTAGAAAAAAATTATATTTTTGGTCCTTATAATTTTATTTAATTTTTAACTCAATCCTTATAATTTAAAAACTTTTACTTAAATACTTGTACCTTACAAATATTTCAATTTGAACCTTAGACTTAAAATTATGAAAGTAGTTATTAAATTTTGTTCACGGAACAATTATATATTGTCTTAGTTCTATATATATAATTTCTACTAACAAAAAAAATAAAAATAGGTAATAAAATAAAATGAACTCATATTGACAAGAATATGGTAATAAGGAACAATTATAAATTTTTTAAGTAAAAGGACCAAATTAAATATTAAATGAAACTACAAGAACCAAAGGTATAATTTTATTAGTATATACTATCAATTGCTTTTTCAAAAAAGCATAATGAATCAATAATCTTTACAACTCAACAACAACCCACAATTAAGTATAGAAGAAATGTATCACTGTGATGTTAGTTCGAATGATAAGGACGTTGGTGTCCTTTAAGTAAAATTTTAAATTTAAATTTTACTTTGTGTATAAATAATATAACGTTAAGAGGAATATCTCTAATATTGAGCTTGACATTATTTAATTTTAAATTTGTTTCATATATTTAAGAATTAGACTATAGATAATATTAAAAAAAATCTAAGAAATGTTCCTTTGCAACCTAATAAAAGCTCTATGATCCCTAATTCAAACAGTGGGGAGTGGCGCAGGGCGTACGGAATCAATTCCTTTTAAGGTGCAGGCAAATTTGCAGGCTGCTGGACTTGTGGGCACAAAATGGACAAAGTGGAAGAAAGTGGGGGGTGTGTGTGTGAGGAAGAGAAAGGGAGAGAGCAAACAGAAGATGATGAGGAAGCAGGTGTGTGGGGCCCGCGAGAGAGTCCTTAATTTGAAGGGTTTGTGTAATTTTCTTGTGGCTGTGGGGCTGCGTTGTGCCTTAGCCTCTCACTGAATGGGCCCATCAAATGGAAAATTTCGAGAGTGATAGATAGCGATGCTGTTCCACCCACAAGGTGGGGTTTGTCTGTCTGTTGCTTTGCTATGATTCCACTCTACGTCCCCTACTTCGGATCCGGACAAGGTTGCTACAATTGGGAGTTTTTTTTCTTTCTTTCTTTCTTAGCAGAGATCCCTTGTTACAGTATATGATGGTAGATATTTTGAGTTGTTGGATGAAAATGACTGTGTATAATTATTGATCATGGTTCGAAATTCATATAGCATGTGCTGTAATGGTAGGAGATTTAATGATGATTCTTTCAGCATATCAAGATTACCAAAGATCCCAAAGGATTAGTCTAGGAATATTGGTGTTGATGATAACTCTCCTTATTTTAGAGAAAAAAAAAAATTTAATCACTCGTTTTGGGTCTCAATATTAGTTTAATTTTTTAAAGATGAAAAAGTAGAATAATTTAGTTATTTTGAAGGATAATTATTCTCTAAATTCACCTTTGGATCAAAACCAAACTAATCTTAATACCAGAAGTGAATAACCAAAATTACATTTTTCTTCTTTATTATATGTTTATATGTTTACCTTCTTTTATATGGACTTAATTGAACTTTTATTCAATGGTTGGGATTTTATCAAATTCACTACATTTAAATTCCCAAATTTAGGGAATTCATTTCCAAAAAAGTAAACTAATTTGGATCTTTTAAAGGACTCCTTTAATCTTTGAAACACTATTATTTTTTAAAGTATTTCATCTTTAGATAACCATCTTGATATTTTCAATTTTTGGAAAACCAAAGTGACCTTGAAACCCAAAAGTGAAAAACTAAATTTCCATTTTTCTACTTCCTTTTATGTTCATATCTTTACCTTCTTTTTTATGGACCTATTGCATTCCTATAACCAATTTGGAGGAATTTTGAAAATTGAGGTGTACGAAGTGTATGGTTGTTGATTATTGAAAAACCTTCCTGATTTGAACCTTATTCTTTGTTGAGTAGGTTTGAGTAGTTTAAGGAAGCCAAAGTCACGGACCAGAAATATGTTCAAGCTAAGGAAGAAGTGGCAATAGATCACTCGTCTTGATGGACAAAGTTGAAGAGTCAGAATCAATCAGAGTTTAGCCCCACAAAGTTACCAAAGTATTGAGCTTGGAATAAGCATTATCAAGTTATTTTCATCACGAAATTTTCCAGAACACCGTGTTCCTTTAAAACATGTAGATTGGAACCCTATTGGGTAGTTTAGGTGGAGAAGAGAGTTTTGGCCATTTGAGATGAAGTTTGGATTTGTCCTGAGAGTTTCCAAGCGGTGAGAACGATGATAAACAAACAAATGGGAAGATCTAGAACGACCTGTCTTGGCCAATTATTAATTACTATTATCATCATGAATGATGCATGCTCTTCATTGAAGACAGATCTATAACTTAATTTTAAGGAAGCAAAAATTTTTTAATTAAAACTTTGATTCAAAAGATAAATTCTTACAATTCAAGATGGCAAATTTTTATAAATTATAAAATCAAATGTAAAATATAAAATAACATTACATATAAAAATTACAATTTTAAAAATTTAATGCGACCCCTTAGATCCATCCATACTATTCATCAGTCCTATCTTTAATTCTTGTTCTTAGTGTTGTAGTTTTTGTTTATTTCTTTTTAGTGTTTTGATATTTTGATCTACTTTTTCATTCATGGAGTTTATACTAATTAAGAACTCATTCCCTTCGTATATTTCTTGAGTTAGTTAAATGTTAATCATATCAACTTGAAGTTCAAACAGATAATTGCTAGCAATTAGGGTAAGATACAATCAAACCGTAAGTGTCATATATAGTATCCGATAGGGGTTTCTATTTTGTACACTAGGAAAATTCAAGATGCAGTAAAGGCCATTGAATTAATGGAAATCTAATAAGATTGATGCTAGACACTTTAGGAGATTTTAGAATCAGTTGAACTTAATTGAATTCTCTTTTGGACAATGCATTCTAGTGTGTATATATATATATATATATATATATATATATATATATATATATAACTAGGCTAATTTGACATATTAGCCATAAGAGGTATCACCTAGAGAATTTGACCAACCATGATGATAGGAGAATTAAAGTTGAATTACTTGGGGATTAATCTGGCCTAAGTTGAATCTTTTGAGTCTGTGTTGGCTAGCAACGTTAAGGCTTTTAATCCATATTGTGTTTCGTCTTTTATAATGTCAATTTAAGATTTAGAATTTAAAGTTTAAGGTTTATAAATTAGTGTATATTTCTAACAAATAAATTAAAAAGGCCATAGAATTTAGATCGTGTCATTTCTTGTGGGATTGACACCTACTCTTTCATTATTTACTTATTTCCTTTCATTACCCCAACTATATACATACTTTGAAACAACAAAATTTGGAAGGGTTAAAAATAGAAACCTTGATAAAACAAACCTTGCTCTAGCATTTAAAAAAAAAAAATGTAATTTCAGATCCTTTAACAATTCTAATTAACTAGCTTCGCTAGCTGTTTCTTCTTGAGGGAATATAAATTGCTACGATTAGATTTTATGATCAAGCAAAAATAAAATTACTTTTGATACAACAAATAAACATATTTAATGTAAATTAGTGGGATGGAAAACTGGATTAGAGAAGATATTAGAACTTGTAGTGAACAAGAGGTTGAGTCAAGGATAAAAATGTTCCAAAATATTAATTTTTTACCATTAATTAGTCCCCAACTTCATACCATTAACTGGACAAACCAAGAAATAAAACAAGAATAATAACAATAATAAAAGTGACAAACATAGGAAAAGGGTTATAAATTGTATAATTAATGAAATGATTTTAATTCGCCGGTCATATCACTTGAAGTGCAGTTAATATATATTACATTTGCAATATGTTTTTCAGCGTAAACCGTAGTTACGATTAGTGATAATTGTAATAATTTATTCCTTTTTTTTTTCGAAATCATTGAAAATATAATTGAAACTTGATGTGACCTCAACATGTAGAATTGTACAGAATTAATATTTAATCAAACTGCAGTTAGCCGTCAAAGTCCAAGGTCGATTAACTTTAACAAAGCTTAAATCATGCTTTGCTCATATGTCACATGGTTAGATAATGAAAAGAATAAATAAAATAGAAGGAAAAGGAAATTGGGATCAAAGTTGATGTGGAATCGCAGATTTTGACAGAGACTAAAGCATTTCTTTTTAAGACTTAAGAGGGTGCTTGAGATGTGGACATTTATATATGGGGCCATGAAAGCATGCCATTTTGGAAAATAATTACGGAAATTAAACTTGATGATCTTCTTTTGATGGGATTCATGGGAGGTAAGATATCCTTTTCTGTGTTCTATGTGGACAATATTGCAATTCGGATGATGTGAATCTATATGATGTGAAATTTAGATGAATTTTCGGAACAGGAAATTCTCAAATTTTGTATGTATCATAATATAACTATTTTGTTTTCTTAGCATAATAATCTAAGGTTAAAGTCTCATTTGATGGATACAATAAGATTTAACTCAATGATGTAATTTTATATACTTTGAGATTATAGTGTTTAGCATGAAAAGCAATTAGTATAAACATAGGTAGAGAAAATGTCACCTACAGCTGCAATCAAAATATATAGGCTGCTGAATCATAATGTAATTCTTCAGATTTATAGATAATAAATATAATTATATGTAATTATATTAATTAATATGATTATATAAAATTATTAATGAAAATATAAACATTAAATTTACGTCTAATAATTAAAATATATATAGATATAAAAGTAGAATTAACATTGTCAACTACAATCAATATGAATTTAGTCCTCACTATCAGAGCTGGTGGCATAAGGAATATCGATCATGTACCATTATATTACGACAGTAAAGTGTAGTCCCACATAAATATAATTCATCTATCTACAGCCCCACATAAGAAAAAGCATATTTTATTTTTGGTGTCATCTTTGATGCACTCATAAATTTAAATGTATCAGTACACCCAATTATAATATAAGAATATAATTATAAATATTATTATAATTATATTCTTATATTATAATTGAGTGTATTAGTACATTTAAAATTATAATTACACCAAATATTTTACTATAATTTTTTCTAATTTTACTTTTCTTTCGTCTAGATTATTATTATTATTATTTACTTGGGGATCTGTCTTCTACTGTGGACAATATCTGACAACAGATAATCCAGATACAGGAGTAAACCACAAATAATTAACAATGATAACAATAATAATAATAATAATAATAATGGTATACTCCAAAGTTTCTAATGATGCTATCCTAGGAAACAAGGATGGAAGATTTTGCAAATTAATCATTTCCTAGTTGCCTGGGTCCACAAAAGGAAGATATTATCTTTGTTGGAGGCTAATGTGGGTCATCACCCAAAATTTACCCAAAATTTATATGAATTCGAATATTTTACCATTAAAATTAATCCAAATATTTTCATTTAAGTAATTTTGTAGATGTTGCAATTTGCTAAATGTGATTTTGAAAAAGGTTGGGGATGGAAGGTTTGTAATGATTGAAAAATTGGTGTTTTATAAAAGGCTTCACAATCAGAATGAACTCAGGGTTTGAGTCCAAAACCTAGTAGTTATATATAAAGTTAACTATGTAGAACATTAATTTCTTTGATTGTGATCTCAAAGTTCAGAAACTGAATGTTCTGATCAGGAGTTACTTACGCCTTTTGAGGATGAACAAATTCACGTCCAACAAACTCCAATTCCTTGTAAGCTTCTCTAGATACTTCGTCTTATATTCCATTGATGGCCTGTAGAAAGAAGTTGGGAAGCTTCTCTTACTACCCAAATTCAGATTTTCTATTTGGTGGCTTCGCCACTATGCTTCTGCTAGAAGGTGAACTCATGCAAAGAAAGGAATTCATTAAGGATTTAAATATTTACCGGCGCTGTTAGAGAAGAGAAAATTTGGCTCATATATCTTTTTTCTTGAAATATCCTAGGACTGATTCTATGCGGTTCTTTCTTATCTCCCCTGAGATTCTGGCCTCGGGGGTGCTTTTATTGAGTGGATACACGAAAGAAATTATAAAGGAGAAGACCACAGTATCTTTAAATAAAAATTTAATAATTTAAATTTATATTAAATTAATATAATTACATATAGTTATATTTTTATTTGTAAATTTAGATTATTAAATTTTTATTTAATAATTTACTATAATCAAACATGACCTTATATTTCTGTCAAAATACAAGAGAATTTAAATTGGTATCTAATGACCATTATTAACTGAAATATATGGAACTGTTGAAATTCTATGAACTGTTAGAATACGAACGAGTGCATAAGGGATGCTCATGCTGTGCGTTCAGCCTTTACCTTGCTGCATGATTCTCAAAAGTTTAATCAATCAAATATGAAATGTAAGGTAGGTTACTGGATATTCCACCACAAAGGCATTCTTAAATGAAATAGTGGCCTGATCTAAGGATCATTTGATGTTACAGCAGATGTTATAATCAATTTTTAGGTGATTGTAACTATTATTTACACTTACAGTGCCAGTTATAACAATCGATGATCCAGACTCGAAATAGTTACACAACAAAAGGCTTCGATGCAAGTTAGAGTGCTTTTTTTGTAGTCCATTACACAATTTTGTGGTACTTCTTTTTGGTTGTACTTAGTCAACTCCAAAAAAAGTTTTATATATATATGCCCTTAGAAAATGCAAAAGAAAAAAAAAAGATCAAATAAAATTTGCTGCAGTGAGAAGTTAGGCTGTCGGGGCCTTTAATTGGAAAGCAATAATAATAATTGTAATTGAAAATTTGTAACCATGATATATGTGAATTAATATTCATAAAAAAATTTCATTCTAATCTCTTTTTTTTTTTTGAAAAACATTCTAATCTCTTGTAAAACCCTAGCTAGCGCAATTATCATTGCCCAGTAGAGATATAAAAACGATTACTTTTCGTCTCTTTACAACAAAAACGATTTAAAGTACGTAGGTGACAATTTGAATGAGTCATATGCTTTAATTACTTATTAAAAACGATGATCAAGATGGTTTATTGTTAAATCAATAAGATTATGGATTGAGAATCCATTCCCCGACCCAACAAAACAAATGGTAGTAGAGTGGCCAACCCCACCTCTATCTATCAATTAGTTCGTCTCTTTCTAAAAGAAAAAAAAAATTGTGATGAACCATCAACATCACCGACCCCACTTCCTGATATATAAAGTTTTAATTACAAGCAAATACTTTCAAAATTAAATACTATCTATACATAATTTGAAAATTTTAGATTCATTAGTTATCTGAAGAATAATGAAAAAAATAGAAAAAAATATTATTTGAATTCTTAACCTATCATTGAATTATCATTTTAGTATTTTACTCATTTTATTTTCCAAAATGATTCCCGTTAATTAAAATTTATCAAATTTGGCTTCTTATTTTTTATTGTCACTATATGTAGCCTCTCAAACTAAACCACATTAACTTACGTGGGGGAACCAAAAGTTATAATTTTTAATTAATGGCAGAGTATTTTGCAAAATAGAATGAGTGAGAGTGTTAAGTCAATTACCAAAATGATCTTTTTCTTGATAAAAATTATTCACATTAATTTATATTTTTGTTTAGAAACCACAAGTTAGCCAACATATATAACATATGAAAATGATATATAGATGAAGTCACGAATGGGGCATCATCAGTGGCTTTTTTTCATGCTGATCCTTTTCTGCGATGAAGAGTAGGTGAATGTGTTATGTGATCATTCTAGACGAAAATGTGAGAGTGAAGGCCAAATTGTAGTCACAAAGTGGTTTTCGTTTTGCTTTTCTTTTGGTATATATGATTTTATAAATTGTAGAGGGATCCAGCTTTACATCTATTACTGACATAAATTTAAGTCTCACACATCGGCTCAGTTTTTCTGCTTTGGATGTAAAAGGAATTATTCATATGGGGACAAAATCATGTAAGCTTCATTTTATATATATATATATATATATATATATATATATATATATATTGTATTTCCAAAAAAGTTCAAATTATGGAGTTTTGAGTATATATATAATAACATGTGATGTTGAGATTGGAAAGAATTAGGAAACCAAAAGGGCCTTGCATTTCTTTCTCTGCACACGATAAAACTATATGGCCAATTAATCAATTTTTATCAAAAATTTATCATTGACTATTTGTTCTTAACGTTAATATTTTATAAATTAACCATTTGTACTCATTGCTTACTATTTCAACCATTCCTTGCACCAACCTGAACACCTAAATGCTATATCTCAATCTCCTATATAAAGTGTGGTCTCTCTTGGTTACATAGTACATTTTGAGATTCTCTTCTCTTCTCCTCGGACTAGTTTATGCTCTAGTACTTGTTTAGAGGGTCAATTTAATCATTAAAAAAAAAATTATAGACGACGAAATAATGCTACTACATTATATACTTGCACTTTCAGTGAGTGACCACTAGCTACTAATTTCCAACATATAGAGCTAGCTAGAAACTTTACATACAATACTTATTACATGAGAGATCAACGGAAAGGGGTGGTATTATATATATGAGAGGAGCAAAAAGTAATTGATCTAAATGTTATATTACAACTTAATAATTTAGATTAATGCAAAATCAACTCTCTACTGTAAATGCATAATAATATATTTCTTAATTTTTACAGGAATTATTATTTTATCATTCTCACTAATTATTTTGCGGCCAAATAGCTTCTTCTTTTCAATACTAAACCTGTAATAAATTGTCAACTAAGTAGTTAACTAACCAAAGCGGTTGCAACTTTTATTTTAAAATGAAATTGTTCAGACTTTTAGTTTCAAATATATATTCTTTACAAATAGACAAAATTCAAAACTCACAATAAAGACTCAATCATTATAAATTAATAAAAACAAAATTCTGAACCCATTTTTTAATTCTTCTTTAATTTATGAACAATGATATTAATTATGAACTAAAAATCCTAGAAATAGATATATGCTCCATTTATGATGCAATAATTGCCTAAAACATTAATATCTTTAATAATTGCTCTGAAAAGAATTGATAAAATTTGTGTGTATTTAATAAGTATAGTTATAGTAAAAATTTTATTAAAATATAAAAAATATTATTTTATGTTGAGTGACTATTATATCATAACTATGAAATACGAAAGAAGTACAAAATTAGTCCTCTATATTTACAATTTATGATAATTTGGTTTCTCATAAATTAATCGTGACAAATCAATTCCTTACAAATTTAAATTTATACAAAATTCATCTCTTACAATTTAAATTTGTACAAAATTAATCCTTTCATTTAGATTAATAAGGAACTGATTTTGTATAAAATAAGATTTTTAAGAGACAAATTTGTCATGATTAATTTTTAAGGGACTAAATTGTCACAAATTATAAAAATGTGAGACTAATTTAATACTTTACTTTATGAAATACCGTGCAATTAGATCCATACTATTATTAGTCAATTTTATCGAGTAATCCTAATCATATAATATTTTTTCCATGGAGAAATTAAGCCCATTCACTTTGCTTCATATATAGTAAAGGAACATATGCAACTAAGATTATTGACAGAAGATTTCAATCTAAAAGGTGCTTATATCTCATCCATTGTAATATTCTTTCTTGATTAAGTTGATAAAATATATATTCTTGAATCATATTTATTTTTACTATAATATTGCACACAGCTTTCGGTGCTTTCCATACTTTCTTAAAGAACGTTGCTCAATTTCTTCTAATATTAGAAGATTTTTGTCATCAATTTGTCAAAATTTTGTTGATTTTTCCCGAAGAAGCTATTGACTTTATATGGTTCATGCATATTGTCCATTTTAGTCTTAATTGATTCAATATATTTTATACATCCCAATTTCAAATTCATATGCATATACAAATCTGCAAGTATTAAAAAATAATAATAAGATACATGCATGTGATGTAACCAGTCGTTCAAAACTTACTGGGTGATCAAATTCCACTCCAATTAATAGTATTTTACTTTGCTTCTTGGATATCCTAAGCTTTTTACTCATATGTTTCTACTTTTTCTTTTAATAGGCAGAGACAGCCCCATCAATTATTTATAATTATTTTAGTAATAAAACGTAACTTAGACATTATATATATTTAATATAATTAGAATCTTAGGTAAGTAGCAGTATCTGTTTCTGTGATTAATTTTAATGAAGTTTTCACAATTATTCACAGAAAATTGTATAATATTTCTATCAAATAATATTAATTAATGTAAGTAATAAATCTATTACCCTTAATTATGCAGTAATTAATTATTAAATATTAAATAATATTTAATTAAGAAATTTTGTATGTAGTAATTAATGAGTTTAATTATAGATCATAAATCTATTAAAACAATAAAATATTATTTAAATTTAATAGTTCATTCGAGAACACGTTCTATTAATCCTTTTCCACAACTTTGTTATGTTCACTTTATAGCTCTCATCAAATGAAAAGATATACCATGTCTTTTAATCCATAGAACTTGGCATATTAATGTCATATAAATAAAGGATGCGTTTGATAAATCATAGTGATACAAATGAGTGAAACATAGAAAGAAAAGGATGTGCATTAAAAACGAAAACTGAAAAACATTGATTGCTTAATTGGTAAAAGAATGCAACACACACACAATGACCATCATTCATTGTTTTCATCCTATTTTTGCCAATATTTGGTCTAACAGTAAGATGAACCGATTATACAAGTTTAATCCGATGAACACATAGTATTTTAACTAATTTACTCTCAGTTATTTTAAAAATTAAAAGTTTTCAATGAATATAATATTATACAAATAAAAAGGTTGCAAATGAGTATAAAATTATCAATTTGGATCCATTACTACCAACTATAGCTACAGTTCAGGTTTTTATAGCCATTCCATCAAAATTTAATAATTTAGATCTTGATAATAATTACAAGTTTTCACAGTGCGTAATTATTAATATAAATTTAAACTATTAAATTTTTATTTAAAAATTTAAATTTAAAACTACAGTTAAAGTTCGAATCCATAATATTATATAATAACCAAAATTTGCTGTCATAGTTGAAATTAACATCTCAGAATCAACGATGCAATTGCAAAATTCGATAGTAAAAGTCAAGATATTTTAATGGCAAGCATGCAAGGGCACATGCAATAGCATGAAGGATCGATGAACTTGACAAATAAATGGAGAATCTGAGAATATCTCTGATTTGCAAAATTTGTGGTAGTGAACCTGAGTAGTCAAGAGGCCCCAAAAATACACGTTATCCTCGTGTTTGTGTGTTTGTGCGTTTGTTTGTGTGTGTGTGAGAGAGAGAGAGAGAGAGAGAGTTTACAACTTTTGACAAAATGGCTTATTGAGATGTTACTGTTTCTATATGAGACAACCCACACGATACTGACGTAGGATAGCAGAATTTCTTAACCTGGATTGCCCATCGTATATATTGTTTTAAATTTTAATAGTGATATTAAAAAAGTTATTCAACTTTTGTTCATATAAAGCTCAAATTTTTGAGTAATTTCTTGTAAATTTGTCGACTGCTTCAGCTTTTGAGAAGATATATAATTCTTAACATGCTGTAACATCTCTCAAGCGTTTATGGTATGTGAAGATTTCAATTATTCTTTAAGAATTTGAAAATTTTTTATTAAAATTTAATTTAAGATTAAATAGTTGAAAGAAGTAAATGTATTTATATCGTTGATTAAGACATATAATATAAAATTTTGAATTTATATAATATTTTATAAATTAATTTTAAAAATTTTAAAATATTATAATGTGCCAATACTAAAATACTATTTAATTGACAGTTCTCTTTCTTTCTAGTAAGAACATGTAAACTAAATTAGAGGTTTAAACTCAACATCCTTTAGATTTCTTAAATCTATTATATAAGAACAATTAGAAAATTAACAATATGATCTCTCTATACCTGCTGTATAAGATTTTAAATATTTTAACAAAAGAAATGAACCATAAAAAATACAAAGATACTCTTTTCATAGATATTTTAACAGCAACCACATGTACTGAATCCAATCATCTTTTCATAATATAAAAATATTTGTTACTCTTCTCTTTCCTATTCCACATCTTCCCTTACTTTTCAGGATCTGAATTCTATATAGTTAATGCAATTATAATATATATAAAAATTATGATTATAATTTACTTTTTAATCACACACGATCATTAGAAATAAATTCCGACAGTGTAAATTTCACTTAAAGCAAACCTAAGCGCCTAAACACTATTCTCTTTTAATCTCAACGTTCATCTGTATCATTAGTTCTGTCAAATTTATTCAGTATTAATACTTACTAGAATAAATTAAAAACATCAATATTACTTTAACTTGAATTGTTGTAGAATAATTGATTGAAGAAAAAGACATTTTATACTACTAATGAATTTATGCTAAATTAGGAGCTAGACTAGGACATTTTAGAACTAGTTTCACTTAACATAAAAATAAAAACCATATGATGAAGGCGCCGTCAGTAAATAATGGAGTTTAAAAGCAAGTATTGAAAATAAAACTATTATGTATTTGTTTGGTTTAATGTTTAAAAAATTTAAAAGTTTGTTTACATATTTAAATAAGAATTTATCTTATAAATATAGTTGTTTGATTTAACGTTTGTTTTTTTTTAAATTAATTTTATCTTTTAAATTTTTATTTACACAAAATTAAAAAATAATTATTTTTACATTAAATAAATTGTATAAATATAACAAATAATTTTTAAATTAAAATTTTAACATAAATTATAGTGATATAAAATTACAATAAATCAAAATCAATTTTAAAATATAAGTTAACACAATTTCACATTACAATTGTGTAAGTTTTCCCTTGTCATATATTAAATTGTAAGTATGAAAGAATTATGCCACGTGTTACACGCGTCTGGTACGAAATAGATAGAGATAGATAATTCGGTGTTTATGGCTGTGGCTGGCTTACCTGCTATCCAACATTACTTCATGTTTTCTTTTTTTTCTGGAAAAAAGTTATGACTTTCTCTTTTAGAGTAATACCATTGAATTTTGAAGTATATGTATGATCTTCCATTACGAAAAAAATATTAAATTATAAGACTATGAAATGAACAAAATACATAGCAGCTGCATATAAACATCAACAACAGATTTTAATGGCATTAGCTTAGGACGAAATTAATTTTTTTTTTTTAAAAATATGAATGAATATCGAATCAAATAATTATTCGAATAAATAAAATTAAAATTTACCTCAAAGTTAGGAGACAAAAAAGGAGTCTTTTATTTATTTAAAATTTTCAGCTATATATATATAGCTTCTCCTAACTTTGCCCGCAACCTAACCTAGGAGGACTTATTTCATCTCATTGATGTAGTTAATTAATTCAAGTAAACCCTCTCTTTCAAAGTGATTAATCAGAATGAGAGTAACTAAAAGAAAAGTTGGAGAATTTATTATTCAAATACATAGTGCCTACATAAAATTTTCAAATATTTTGGCATACATTTACTCAATTTGTTATCTCATGATTTATATTAATCACCTCAATTAATATCGTTTATTTTGTTTTACAATATTTTTATTTAAGTTTTAAAAATGGGTATGAACGTAAATATTAAGAAAACAAACAATTTTATAATATTTTGGAACTATTCTTTCGATTAACAATTGAAGAAATTCTCAACAGTAATTATTATATTGCCAAAATTTATAAAAACAAACTTTAGATAGTAAATATGTATGCTGCCACATTTTAATATATCTTATTCTATGATTTAAAGCTTTTTAATGTGTCATGTGGTTTGCTCTGTGAATATACTTTACACCCTGTGTTATTTTTCTTTAAAATATATGGATGAACATCGCACGTGCGTCGACATATCCAATTCTACGCCAAAATTCACAATCAAATGTTCAAAATTTCTCAACAAAATCCTAAGCCTCTGTCATTGCGAAGGAACGTATTTAAATACAATTCTTTATATCTTTATTATCATATTTTGTAATTAATAATATATATATATAGCCAATTATAATATATGAAATGTGTATAATATAATTAAAAAAATTACTATTTACAAAAATTATATAAGTAACGTAATATTTTTAAAAAATTATATATTTATCATATTTCAATTTTAAAAGTAATCTGTATATAATTTTTATCCATATAAGTATCATTAATATTGCTTTCCTGGCACAATCTCTTTTAAGTTCTAAACTTTGGTACTGTTCTTCTTCCTACTCTTCTATCTTTGAGTTTCTGTGTGAGTTTGTTGAGTCACTGTGCTTTGTATTGACTTATATCCTCTTTGCTTTCAGGAAATTCCTATGTCAATTTGTGTTTCCGACAGCGATATTGGAAGACAACTATTCATTCAGTTTTTCTTTATTATTTTATTGTAATTATCGCTGTTTTCATCTTATTTAGTTTTAGTTGAATAATTTAGGGCTTTTATTTAATTAAGCTGAATATTTTGGGGGGAATGGCTATAGCCTACTTAAATTTAATGAACACATGCATGTACAATTTTTTTTAATATAATCTAGGGTTTATGATTGAGTGTAGAAAAATTAAGGAGTTAGTTCAATTTAGACAAAAGAAAATTACTGAAAGACCATATAGTGTAGTTTTCTCTAATATTAATTCAACATTTTGTAATTCACACGACTCCATTAAATTTGGATAAAAATATCATCCCCAAAGGCCATAAAAAAGTACTAAAAAAAATTCACAAATTGTAAGATATACATTTATAAGAACAAATTAGATATCAATTAAATCACAATCCATAAATTATGAGTCAGTATGTTTGATTTAGAGTTCAAAAAATTAAAAAACTTATTTGCTCATTAAAATATGAGTTTATTCTACAAACAGTTTTATTTAATTTAACATTTTATGATTTTATTAAAAATAATTTTTATCCTCTAAACTCTTATTTGAATAGAACTAAAAAAATTATTTTTACATTAAATAAATAATATTATAAAAAATTTAAATTTTAGATTGATATTTTTAAACATAAGTTATGATAATAAAAAATTACAATTAACCAAACTTAATTTTAGGAAACAAATTAATTCAAAATTACATTCATATCCACAAATACACTGAAATATATACTGTAAAAAAATTCTCCCAAGTGTAAATTCAGAATCTTATACTATTACAAAAAAACAGTTTGCCAACCACCTTCAAAGCATTCATCAATTACTATAAATGAAAAATTATTGTTGAGGTACTATTGAAGGCCAGGAGGGCCCCAAATGGATGATCCATCTTTTCCAACACGAGAATATTTTAAGCCAAATGAAGACCAAAAAGCGACCTGGCCCCACACCATGCTTATCAACATGAGAATTTTTCCCATTGTTTTTGGTATGAAATAAACCATACACTACGCATCCTGACGATCTTAACCGTTGATAACGCACAATGAACAAATGAACGATCGACGGTCAAGATCATCAACCCATAGGAACCCTCATGTGCGCGAAGCACCGTAGCAAAGCCCAGGGACTGCTTTCTACTTTCTACTCCCATTTATGGCGTCGTAGACTTTGTTAAAGTTAACTAAACAGAAGTGTACTTTGGGCGTGCGAGATTCCTAAAATATTGAGAAGAATTAAGTAATTACGAATGTGTCCCCTACAGCTACGACGAAGCAGACAAAGAATAGGTACGAACGATTACGAAGTTGACTAGCTTCCTTTTCTCGCTTTTGTGGGTTTTGTTGGGGGGCATTGCATGGTCCTCTTCTGTCTTTTCGCGGTTTCCACTTAGAGCTGGTTATACTATTTACCGTTTTTACTGCTCTCTACGGTCTCATGTAAAATCCATGTGCACTCTCACAAGGGCGCGTGCATGCACTCGGAGTTCTAACAGATAAAGATAAGATAAATTTAGAGTAAAATTATATTTATTTATTTCTAATTTTAATTTAGTTTCTTATTAATTTTTATTATTAATTTAATTTTTAATTTGATCTTTTTAAATATGAATATTAACACATATAGTTTTAATTTAATTAAAATTGAACAACTAAATGTACTAACTTATGACCAAATTGAAGATAATTATGATGGGTGAATGGCCAAATTAATAATAAAAATTACTGAATGATTAAAATAATATTTTATTCAATAAATCAGTTTAAAATGAGTAAAACATTACTTTTACTTCTCACTTATTAATTTATTCTCAATTTAGAATAAAGTTAAGATAAATTTGGGGTAAAAAATTATTTTGGTTCATAATTTTTCATCTATTTTAAATTTAGTCTGTTAGTAATTTTTATAATTGATTTTTTCTCTTAATTATTAGTTAATTTTTAATTTAGTCCCTTGCTAATATAAATATTAGTATATTTAGTCCAATTTTAATTAATATTGAGGGAATAGATGTGTTCATTTTCATATTCGTGAAAAATCAAATTAAAAATGATTATATTGAGTGAGGGATTAAATTGATAATAAAAATTAATAAGGGACTAAATTGATATTAAACTTATAAATGAGATACCAAAATAATATTATTTGATAAATGTATTCAAAATAAGTGAAAACATTATTTTAACTTATCGCTTATCAATTTGTTTTCAATTTGGTCATCCACTCATTTTAATTCATAGTTTGGTTTCTTACTTATTAATTCATTGTCTCAAATTAGTCAATCACTCATCAAAATATTACTACTTTTGGTTCTTCTATTATTAG
This sequence comes from Delonix regia, assembly GCA_037074485.1. Taxonomy (NCBI): domain Eukaryota; kingdom Viridiplantae; phylum Streptophyta; class Magnoliopsida; order Fabales; family Fabaceae; genus Delonix; species Delonix regia. The sequence continues at coordinate 16,028,060 of CM073459.1, forward strand.
TTCATTAATTAACAATTTTGTTCTTTACTAATATAGATTACTTGTATTAATGTTCAAATTAATAAGGGGCTAAAAATTAAATAATCTTTTAATGAGTGAAGATTAAATTAAGAATGAAAATTAGGAGTAAATAAGACTAAAAATTAATTAAAAAAATCAAAATGAAAACTAACTGCTGAATAAAAAATTAAAATAATATTTTACTCTAAAATGAAGACTAATACTTTAATTACAGCTCTGATGTGGGTTGTTAATGTACAAATATTTATGATACATAAATATAGTGATAGCAAGCTTAAAAAATAAATAAATCAACAAAATGATAGCTGTAAGAACAAAAAAAGAAAAAAAAAAGAGAGAAACAAAAAACAAAGTGCAATTTCAATGCCTTGGACTGATCTTCATGAAAATTTTCATTATTGGATGGAGAAACTAATCCTTGATGACATGAGATGCATCATGATGAATTAGGACAACGCTAACAATAATTATGATCAATAGAATTTTATCACATCGATGACCTCATATGAAGTCTTTTGCACTTTTTAAAAATTAGGTCTTCTATGAAGCTTTGTTGTTCAATTTATTATTTCATTAAAGTGTCATTTTAATTTATTTTTCACTAATAAATTATTTTTAATTTAATTTTTTTAAAAATAAAACCATTATCAATTATGTCTTCCGCATATATATTGTTGGAATTAACATATTTTTTAAAGAGATTATTGATAATATTTTTTTTATGATGGAATGAATTAACAAATACCTTTTACATTTGGTTCATAGAATGATTGAAAGTGGAAATAAAATGAGTTTGGGAACAAAAATAAAATTTGGTATAATGAATTTATATGAATATGTATTATGTTTGATATAACATTAAAATTAAAATCCTTCCATCATATTTCATCAACCAATGATATATAGAAATGATCAAATTGATAAGGAAATTTCATGGGATTACAATATAATATTAAATTCATTAAAAAGTCTATTAAATTAACAAATCATAGTTTATTGATTACAATTTTATTTATAATATTAAATTAATTTCTCTTCTGTTTGAATTAACACACCCTTTTGCGTGGGATAGTGGCTTGGAGATTTAAAAAAAAAAAAAAAACGAGAAATACATACAACGAACCTTGGGCTACCCTTACGTATTTTTCGTGTTTTAAAAGTTTATATATATATATATATATATATATATATATATATATCTCTCTCTCTCTCTCTCTCTCTCTCTCTCTCTCTCTCTCTCTCTCTCTCTCGATCTATCTACCTATCTTGCTGATCAAGAATTACTTCGGTTTTGGGTCGTATTGTTCTGCATACGAACCACTTTCCAGGTTCCACTATATCATTCTGCTTAATTATAATTTGTTTTGAGATGTTATTTTCCAACATTTATTTTCTATTAAGTGATATGATAAATTGTATAATTGCACATCAGGATTTTTTTATATTTACTGATAAATTCTTCATAAAACTTACTTGAATATATATAACCAATATTAGTTATCTAATACTAATTTGTATAGATGAAAAATAGTAATACATTGTTGAAATCAGTGACAGAAATTGAGGTTGGGCACTTGCCCCCTTCTAATTTTTTTATTTTAAATTTTATGGAAGTATTATTAAATTAAGATGTTATGCCCTAACATATTTGAAATTTTCTAACTCACCGAAATTACATAAATATATAACTCTTGCATAATTGGGTCATGTTATTTTTACTATTTGATATTTTAATTTGAACGTACTAAATCCACTTGCATTATACATATGATTTTATATATGATTTATGCTTACCTTTAATTAATTAATATATTTTTGTAAATAATAAATTTACAATAATTAAATAGAATATTATCAAGTTTATATATTATTTTTAGATGGACCTATAACAAATATACTTGAAACTACTGCAAAACTTTTTGAAATATTAGATAAATAATATTTGAAGTGCTCAGTATATATAGTTTTTTTTTTCATAACATTTATAAAATTGTTATGCTTTTTTAAGTAAACTTTCATTTCCTTCAAAAATTATCTTTTGAACTGTTTATTCAACTACTATAATATTGCTAAGTGATGGTATATTGTTTTAATTTATTATTGTTATGCATTACATAAGTAATTTGAGTAGGTACAAACTCTATCCTCATATGTATTTAGGTAGTGTAGTTGTGAATATTAACATGAAGATTATCTTTTAGTTCAATAATCATTTAATTTAAACTTATTGTTTCTAAATTTAAAAGGAAAAAGTTAGGATAATAAGTTAGTCTCATATAATTTGATTCAAAAGTTTAGAGGAAAGAATTTTATTAAAAAGTTATATTATTAAAATATAATATTTTAAAAATACGATGCAAAATCCTAACTCTATATCATGGTTTCATTGTAGGTTATTTGTGGAATATTCTGCAATGTTAGTTATCAATATTCTAGATGCATTCTTACATTATTGTAATCCAATTATTTTGAGATTTTAAAAAGTATAATCTAAAAATATTCTATGTTTAAATATCCATTTGAGGTATAATATGAGAATATTTTGTTTTTGAACACTACTTTAATAGAAAGTAGGCTTCAACATTTCTTTATAAATATGAGGCTCCTTGACTTTATTTCACAAACCCAAAAAATTTTATTCTATTTATACAATTTATTAATAAGAAATAGGAGTTCATAAGAATTCATATATAATGTATGTGTTTGATTTTTATGTTACAATATTTTGAATTCAAAAGAAGCAATGATTGGAGGTACACCTGACTAATGCATGTATGGCTTGGGATCTCTGGAGTTGGCCTTTCATCTACAAAAGGCAGTTATTTTAATGTTAATTTTTAGATTACTTTTTAAAATTACTTTTAATCTTCATATTTAAATTAAAAAATTATTAATTTTAATTTTAAAATTAAAAATTTTCAATTTCGATCTTTACTTTTTTAAATATACAACTGCTACTGACTAAGATTACATATATATACATACATACATATATATATATATATATATATATATATAGATAATACACTTCTGACTCGAGTAGTAATTCCTTTAGGCAATGAGAACTGATAATAAACTAGAGATTTGGACAACAAAGAAAGGTCCAAGCTAAGTGGGTATATATAATGTGTAATAATTAATTTAGAAACTATGCGCATATATTTTTCTTTACATTTTTAGACGGAAATCTCTTTTCTCTTTTTCTTTTTATTTTTATTTTGATGGTGTCATAATGATTTCTATAATATGAAACAATACAAATAAAATGAAATTACTTTCTTAATGCTATGGTAGTAAAAGAAAAAAACGAAATGAACATGATGTCATCATTATCATTTTTTTAAATACACAACTACGATCAAATTTGGCATCCTTATTATCGAATTGAGATCCTGATTTGTCAATATGCAAACTGTAAAAGAGCATTTTTTCAGTAAAAATAAACGTTTAATTTTTTCTTCTAATTTCAATTTGTCTCTATATCATATCATCACTTCTTATATGTGAGAGTATTTTTTACTGTCCGCATATTGACAGTAAAGGATCCAGATCCCTTGTGATCTTAATTTATCCATTCAATTATTTGAGGTAATTTCTTAAATGCTTAATGTCATCATCTAACTTAGATTGTGTTTAGTTATAACAAATTATTATTAAAAATAACTTAGATGCAGTATTTATATTCTTGTTATTAAATTTTTAATAAATTCCAAATATATAGTGATTTTTAAGCTTAACAATACTTAACAAATTTTGCACACATGTTATATTTTAATTTAAAAAATTATCTAACTATAATTTATTAATATTGAGACTTTTCTTTTTTATAATAATATTCATTAAAAACGTTAACTAGCAAAAGAGAACCATCACACGATCGACAACTAAACGATATACGGAGCGTAAGTTTTTTGGAAACTTAAATTGGAATCTCAACCATACGAGAACATAATTGTTGACTTAGCCTCAGCATGTATCTCGGTTTAAGAAGTAGGTGACAACAACCATATTATTTAAAAACAACCTATTATTCAAAAACGTTAGTTATACTTTCACCCTTCCAAAAAAATACATTAAATTAAAGGTAAAATTTTTTATGTACTTACAGTACATCTAATTATAAGGTAGGGATATAATTATAATATTATTATCTTTTATATTAATATTATTATAATTATGTCCTTATATTATATATTTGTCTTATTATTAAAAATTATTAAATTATGTTTGGATGAAAAGTTAAGAGTAAAATGATAAGAAGTAATATGATAAAATTGGCTTAATGCATGTTTAAATCTTTTTCTTGGTAACGTACGAGCTCTAAGACACTTTTTTGCTATTTAAAATTTTATAAATTTTGTTTATTCAATTTAGAAGTCAAGGATGGAATACTTTAACCTAATGATATAAATTACAACTATAGGCTCTTATTTTCATTAAAAAAAATTTTATTTTCTTTCCCTTTTCCCTCCTTATTCAAGATTATTGACACTTGATACAATATGCGAGTCCAAATATTTAATAAAATTATAAGATATATACTTTTACATTTTCGACATTACATAATTAAACTTTTTCAAATTGTTAATATTTTTAGTGAAAATTTTAATCATAAAAATATAAAAGATGAAATTCACTCTAACTCCAATTTTAAAAATTATTTTGATAACTTCATCACCAAAATTACAATACATAAAGAATCTATCATTCTCTTTTAGTCGCAATTGGATTCAACAATGGAAATAGTGTAATCATAAGTTTGTTTTATGGGTTCAACTTGTATATAATTTTTTTGTATCTTTACTATCAAATTTTTTAATTAACACCTAATAAGTTTATTGATTAACTAATAATAACATAATAAGTGTATAATTTAATTTAAAAATTACATAGTTATCTATAATAACCATATACATGTCATGACATCACTACAAAAGTTAGTGACTTAGCGAAGCTGCCATTGCAACAATCAACGATGACTGTCGCAAAGCACAGTCATGACGACAACCAAAGAAGTCATCGTAACAATATATGTATTATAATGGTAAAAAATAACCATTGTAATGCTTGACACTTACAACAACCTAGAAGCCATCATAAGGTCACCAACACTGCTATCTGAGGTCCACTGTTAAGGGCTTAACGACAGCCATAATGATGATCGTCGTTAGGCCCAGCCAAAAAAAGTGGACTTATATATGTGGAGGTCCATGGACTAGGCCTAGCAACAACCCAATTGTGATTGTCGTTAAGCCAAGACCTAACAGCGGCCACTGAAAGGTCTTTGTTAGGCTTAAGAAAACTTTGATCAAGTCCAACAACAGCCTAGGTGACCGTCGTTTGGAGCAAAAAAAAATGCAAATGTAATAGTAATTCAGTTAATAGGAATTGAATAGTAAAAAATAGTAAAAAAAAATGCAAATGTAACATTTATTTCTTGTCAAAATTTGACAGCTTTTTTCTTTTGAGTTTTATTTTCTTAATGAAAATGAGCTTTTATTTTCTTAATATTTTCATGAGGGAAAATATAGAAAATGCCAACACAATATAGCTTAATAGGAATTGAATAGACTTCATTGTTGTTAGTGTCGAGGTTTCTTAATTATTTGTTTCTGTTGTACTTGAATCATTTACAAGAGTGTACATATACAATCAAAGCCATATATTGTAATGTATGATGAGTATGTTTTCTCATAGTATTTTTTAGTGATAGCTTTGTTAATTTTACTTTTCTATAAATGGATAGGTCTTGAATTGCTAAATCTCGAAATACTCCTAAATACTTGAGGGGCTTAATGGGTTTTTTTATTTTTATTTTGCATTTGCTAATGTGGGTATTGAGGGTAAAATAATATGTCCTTGTCCAAAATGCAAGTTTAAGAAATGACAAATAAGGGAAGTTGTGTTGGATCACTTAATTGTTACACCATTTCCCTAGGGTATACTCTCTGGGTAAGGCATTGGGAAAAAGGTAGAGATTTACCTTATGTTCAACCTGTGTTAATATCACAAGTTGTAGAAGAAAGAACTTTTACAATTGATCCTGTGCAGAATATGGTCCATGATGCATTTAAGGTTCATAATGACAATGAGATAATGGACGAAGTTATAGGTCTAGTACAATCATATTTTGACCTAATGATGGATGAGGTGGCAAAAGAGTTTTATGAGTTAATTAGGGATGGACAACAAAATTTGTATGAAGGATGTGAGAAATATTCAAAGCTATCATTTTTGGTGAAGTTGTATCATATTAAATGTCTATGTGGAACTAGTAATAAAGCTATGTCTATGGAATTAGAGCTATTAGTATATGCTATTGGGAATGCAAAGATTCCTCCTTCTTTCTATGGGGCAAAGAGAATTATTAATAAATTAAGACTCAATTATAAAAAAATTCATGCATGTTCTAATTATTGCATGTTATACTAGGGAGACGATGAAGCCAAAAATGTGTGTAAATGGTGCAACACATCTAGGTGGAAACGAAGAAAAAGGGTGACAAACGTAAGAACACACTTGCTAAAATACATAAGTACTTTCCATTGAAACCATGATTATAAAGGCTCTTTATGTCCCTTAAAACTACCGAGCACATGAAGTGGCATGCAGTAAATAAAAATAATGATAATATGATGAGACATCCAATGGATTTTGAAGCATCGAAGAAATTTGATATAATAAATGCTCAATTTACTTCAGATCCTTGAAATGTATGTCTAGGGCTGGCCACTAATGATTTCAATCCATTTGGTAACTTCAGTACAACCTATAGCATTTGGCTAATGGTACTCATACCTTACAACCTACCTTCCGCGGATGTGTATAAAACAAAGTTCATTAATTCTTTTAATGATTATTCCCAGGAAAAAAACATTAGAAAATGACATAAATGTGTAACTACAACCACTAATAGAAGAGCTGAAAGAATTATGGGATGTGAGGGTTGAAACATTTGATTCTTCCACTAATGAGATGTTCAAGTTGCGTGTAGCTACCATGTGGACGGTTAGTGATTTTCCAGGGCTTGGAACTTTATCTAGGTGGAATGTCCATCCTATGTCTTGTAATTTTGACTCTATCCCCATCCACCTTCCCTATAGTAGAAAGTGGTGTTTTATAAGTCATCGTTATTTTTTGAGTCCAGCATATAAATTTAGGTTGGCTCGAAGTAGATTTGATAGAAGAGAAGAGAAAAGAAGCCCTCTATTATATTAACTGGATCATAAATTTTAATTAGCTTGAAGATGTTAAGAATGTATTTAGGAAAGATGTAGAGGATGAAAACCAAAGAAAAAGACCTTGAGAATTTACTTCTGTAGGTTGTTTTCCCCAACAATGGCATAAGATAAGCATATTTTTCTAACTTCCTTAATGAAAGAACCATTTATTATGCCATAGTCTTGATGTCATGTACATTAAAAAAAATGTTACGACAATGTGTTGTTTACTTTACTAAATGAGACTGAGAAATCAAAAGACTATTTAAATGCATGACGAGATTTACAAGAGATGAGCATAAGATATGATATAGATAAGAGGGTTCATCGGGAGTTTGTTGAGTGGTTAGCTCAATGTGTAAGTACTTATACATCCTTGATGGTTGATTTATATTATGTATTTATCTGATTATATGGTTCATGATTACGTTTTAAGAAATGATGTGAATACAACCACTTCAATCGATATGAACTTCCTTGCCATGGGTCCATTGGATAAGGCATGGTGTTATAATGCATATAATGCAAATGGATTTAAATTTCAAACAAAGGCGTCAGACCAAGGGCTAAAAACTTAAAATAGTGGAATTTTTTTGAACATTTAGTACAATAAGCTATTAAAGTAGTAGTGATAGTCAAATGAGGTTCGGAAGTGTACCATATTATGGGAAATTGTTAGACATAACTAAATTAAATTATCATGGTCGGTTTATGATTTTCTTGTTCAAATGCATGTAGGCTAATACAACCATTGCTAGAGGAATTGTAAAAGATGAATTGAGATTCACATATATCAATTTTTCATGATTAATACACATGGGTAATAATGAAGATGGCGAGCCATACATCCAAGCTTCAGAAGATCAAATGGTATATTATGTGGAAAATGAGTTCAATAAAAATTAAAGTATGGCTATATACATAAGCCACGAGACTTGTACGACATGGACGTCATGCATCATGAGCTACAGAATGAAGTTGGCAAAAAGAGACCAAATATATGCATAGTAAAGAGCTCAAATTGTTGATAAGGTAGCAGAACAATGACGAACAAATGCAATTTTGTCATTTCTTTTCAAAATTGTCCAAGGAGATTTGTCCCTAGAGTTCGCATCCATACTATCTCGTGGGATATTTCTCTAAAATATTCTTATTTTGTATAAGTCTTATATTGTAATGTTCTTTTATTTTTATTATTCAATTTATTGCTTATCAAAATTTTTTTTAATTATTAAGTGTCTAGTGAGCAAGACATTGCAAACCCACTTTCAAATCCATTGCCAAGTCCTTCTAGTAGGAACAATTAGTTAGTTAGGATGGCTTATCATTGTTTGTTAGACTTTGTAATTAGTATCTAATATGTTTAGAGTTAATTATGGTTTCATAATGATTTTGTATGTAATTATGTTTATAGTTGATTATCTAGCATGCCTTGTTGGCTTTGAGTATTTGATTGTGTTGTTGTGATTGAAGATAAATTTATCATATTTACAGGATATTAATTCAAAAAAATTGACAAAAAATTAAAGCAAAATATATTTTTTATAAAAAAAATAACTGTCAGCGGCGGGTTTAACTGCTGCCATAAAGAAAAATAAGCACCAACCATGATTTATTTAAATCGTCGCGAAGACAATACATTATAACAGTTTTCATTGATTGTTGCAATGACATATTATTGCGATGATTATAAAAAAAGTTGCAAAACTATGACATTGCGACACTTTTACTAACCGCTGTAGTAGTATGTTATTGCTAGGGTAAAACAAAAACATCGTGGAACAATAACTTTGCAGCATTTTTCTTGACTCTCGCAGTAACATGTTTTTACAATAACTTTAACAAGGGTATCCTGACCATCACAAAAACATGTCATCGCTATGATTTCTACAATGGTTAGCGAAAAGTGTCATTGTTTCATTTGTGACGATAGTTTTTGCAATGTTTTCGTCGACCGTCATGGAACCTTTCTGCAATGGTCAAAATCCTTGCAAAAACAATTAAAAAACAATCATAAAATCCCTTTTTCTTTTGTAGTGCATTATTGAAAGTTTTATATATTTTGTCTTGCTAAAATTAGAAAGCAGCTCAATAGAAATATAATGAGATGCATATAATTCTTTCCTTGTTTATAAGGATAGTATTGAAAAAAAGTAATTGATAAATCATTTCATTCTATTTATTTTATTATAACCTCTAAACAATAATTAAATGTGTCCTTCATTCCCTTTGTTGAAACTCACAATATGATCTGTTTCAAGTTATTTTATTCTATGTCATTTCATTAATAGTCTTTCAATTTCATTGTTTCTTAAATTCCTAAACATAGCCTTGGTTATTTATTCACCTCTCCCTAAAAAGGTATTAAATTAAATTAACATAAGAAATATATTTGCCCCCTTTTTTTCCTCTTTTGTATATTCCAATTAAACTATTTGGGGAAGAAAAAATGAATCAAAATTCTCTATGGTTCTTTAAATGAATTGCATATTGTTGAGTTGTAAAGTTCGTTTGATATTGATAGTCAAATCAAAATTTTAAATTTTATCAATTTGAATAAATAAAAATTACCAAATTTTATTTTTCAATATTCAATATAAATTGTCTGATGTACACATTTTCTTCAATTTAAACTATTGAATTTGTGAGCAGTTATCAGAAAATGTAGAAAATCTAAATAAAAAATATATATATTTGACATTAACTAATCTTTTAAATTGTGCACATGGCTTGCAAGTGCCACTGAATTCATATTTTTCATAAATGAGGATTTAATATAATTAACCTAAAGCAAAACCACTAAACTAATCTCTCCCCACTTTCAAATCAGATTGTTGTCGTAACTCTTTACAACATGAAGTGATTAATAATTAATTTGTAGACATCGGTTACTGCATAATTCTTATTAATTTCCACGTGGTATCTTCTGAATATTGGTTAATACTAATAATTAACTGGAAACTGTTAAAGTTCATAGGCATCTAATCAACTTATTACATGCCCACTACAGGAATTTCACATAAGATATTAAAGGTTCACTAATAATTAATTAATCTCCAATATATATTGGATAAAGTTACTCAAAATTTTCATTACTAAATCAATGTAGGGTTTGGTAAGAAAAAGGAAAAAAATATAATAAAATCTAGTGGTCTTCTTTTGAAGTCAACTAATTTCTGTTCAATAAAATGGTGGTCGGTAACCTTTTGTTCACTCTCGTCCAAAGAACAGTGTGCGCCAACCTATGGATAATTTATCTTTAATCGAACTAAAAAGGAAAATTAATTAAAATTAGCATAACAGAATCTAGATATCGAACTACTTAAAAAAGGCTAAATTTAAGTACAACTTTTTTTTTTTATTGTTATAAATTTTTATAATAAACTTGTTTTAAAAATATAATTATATAATATTAAAGCATAAACCTTAAATCTCATAATATAAAAAATATACATAAATTTTGTTTATTTGAGAAGTTGTTCTAGTTAAAGAGTAATTACGCTTAAGCAGTGTTTATTGACTTAATGGATATATGAAACTCAATTGGAACCAATCATACTGAGCTAAATTAAGATAAAAAAATTTAGATTTTTAACTTAGCCGAATGGGATTTCAAGTTCATACAAGAACCTGACTGTGTATTATCTTTTATTTTATTTATGATAATTTACACGATTGAAATTATTTTCATGTTGAGTAACCTTGTGTATTATTTATTGGGATATATATATATATGAAAATAGAAATGTGCTGGGGAAGAAAAGGTGTTTGTTTTGTAGCGTGAGAATCTGTGATTTGCGTGCATCACAGGGCGGGGGGAGCGTGGGTGGTGAAAGCTACAACCATTGAATTGATGGCTAAGTTGCCAATTTTATATGGCATTTCCAAAACCCACAAAACCGACAAAAACTCGAGCAATCCAAAGAATAGGTGGGAATTATTAATCAAAGCAACCCCTCCCTCTCAGGGGTACTTTGGTCTTTTCCTCCTCTCCTTCTCCTTCACCTTCTCTCTCTCTCTCTCACACACACATTTTTAAGGTTCTCTCTCTCTCTGGGGCTGCCTGCTCTAACTGAAAACGACTGCAAGCAACCTGTGGTCTACCTGTGTATATATCCTCTCCTCCACTTTTATAATTTAATATATATATATATTTATCACAATTTTCATCGATTTATACACTCTAATTTTATGTTATAAAAGTAGTAGTATATCAGATTCACACGCCGACTCAACCCCGATTTCTCTATATAAACTCTCCTCCTCTTTCCCCTTTTTCCTCTTCTCTCTCTCTATCTCTCTTTCTCTTTCTCTTTCCCTTTCTCTTCTCTTCCCTTCAAGTTTTTCTCTTTCACAAACTGCTTCCTTTCTTTCTTTGTGTTTGTGGTTTGGCCTTGAGGGTCATTTCTCTCTCTCTCTCTCTCTCTCTCTCTCATCTTCCAAAGCTAGCCTCCTTCTCTTTCGGCTTCTGATTGTGTTCTTGTTAGCCTCTGTGTGTATAGACGTAACTGTTCTGGTCTTCGTCTTCGCACCAAAACAATGGTGGATCTTCAAACTGTTTGCTGCATGTGCGGTGACGTTGGTTTCCCCGACAAGCTTTTCCGTTGCAACAAATGCCGACATCGCTTCCAGCACTCGTATGTTCTTCTTATTTCCTCCTCCTTCATCATCATCATCATCATCGTCGTCGTCATCGTCATCGTCATCATTCACTCTCTCACATATATATGCCATCATACCCGCATACCCACATAGATCAATACTTTACCAATCTTTAATTTGATAGATACTTGTAGCTGCATGGGTATGTGTGTCTTATGATGCTCATAGTGATCTATCTATGGGTGTACAAACTAATCTGTATGTATCATACATACCCGTACATGTAGGATGGATGGTCTCCTTGCGAACGTTATTATTTTATGGGTGAATTAAGCTTAGAGTGTAATTTCAAGTAATTAATTAGTTAATGAATTTATATCTTGCAGGTATTGTAGTAACTACTACGGCGAATTACCTGAGATTGAACTGTGCGATTGGTGCCAAAGCGAGGAGAAGAACTCAAGACATAGTAATATTACAAGCTCCTCCGGCTCAAAGAAGCCCGTGGCGGCCACCGCCGGAAATAACATCGACGTCGGCTCGACCAACCGGTCGGAGTATTCCGGCAGCGAGAAAATCAAACAGCATCATGATCGGGAAGAGAGCGGCTCCGATAAGGGGAAGAGTCCGACGCCGTCGCCGCGCCCCACCACCCGCAGGTACAAGCTTCTCAAGGATGTAATGTGTTAGAAAAGAGCAGAGAGAGAGAGCGAAGAAATGAAAACAAAAGGGTACCAAAATGAAAGAAGAAGAAGAAGAAGAAGAAAACTAAAATATATAGGTGACTTTTTTAGGAATTAATGTTCTGTTAGTGTTGTTTATAGTTAGCTTAATTGCAAGGAGATTGTGTATTATGAGTATTATCATCAGCTACTTCTCTTTGGTTTCGACTGGCTTTTCAGTAAGTTGCGAATAAAAGCTGTGACCTTTTCTACTAGTTAGTTCTTCTCTATACTATATTATATATATATGGCATCAGTTTCAAGCTCTTTCTCTTCATTTCTTTTCCATTTGCCTAATTATAACTGTTTCTTTCTTCAACTACATAAAAATATATTTGATCTCACAAACAAACTAGTATTAATTAGTATATTACCCTTCACTCTTTTCCTTTCTTTCTTCTTCGTCTTCTTCGTTTTTTCTTTTTTCTTTGGTTCATGTTTCTGCGGTAATGCATGTTACATGTGATTTGTGAAGTAGGTTTCGTGCATGAAATTGGTTAACTGAAGTGATAGGAAAATGATATTTTATAGAATCCAAACCTGAGACGCAAAGTTAATTAACTCAACGCAAAGTTGATTAAGGTCTCTCTCTCTCTCTCTCTCTCTCTCTCTCTCTCTATACATATATATAGGGGCTTAATTATATATAAAATTACAGCACCGTAAGAGACTACCACTGTAGTGGAATGAGGATGATTTGTTTCTCCTAGCTTTTGCCTTTTCTTTTATGGCAAAATGGTGAGAAAGATTAGAATAGACATGAAAGAGAGAGACGGTATGGTAGGGTTTGAGTGTGTGAAACATGGCCTCTCATTTTCTGCTTAGTAGGAGAATTGAATGCATTGGGTTTCCTTTGGGGCGAAGAATTCATAGTACCTGAAAGGTCTGCTACAGCTTTTACAGATTCATTGAAGGTCTTTAATTAATTGCTAGGCCCTCTCTATTATTGTCCATGTCAAAGAAATCCAAGGGTCTTAGAACTGGTAAATTTTTAATTTGATCTCTAAATTACTAAACTTAATTTCCAAAATTAGAAAGTTTAGAAATGAAATTTTATAAATTACAAAATATCTTGTATATTAACTTTTTTATTGCAGTAATTAAGTTTATTTTATTTTAAGAATTAACTTGTATATTTACTGATTTTAAAGATGAATAAATTAACAAAGTATAATATTTAACTCTCGTTTTATTATTAATAATTTAGTTTGTTGAGAATCTTTTTATTTAGAAATAAATAAAAGAATCGAAAAGCTTGTTGTGGTGAAGTGTTAAGTGGGTGGTTGTTTCTAGGCCACTCATTTAAGTCATGGGTGACACTTTGTCAATATATATTTATTATTATTATTATTATTTTTTCTTTCAAAGAGTTTTGTACTGTGTTGACCGGTAGTCTGGGAAGTATCTCCAAAGTAAACAAGATGATGAGGCTTCACTGTTCCTGCTTTGGTCATTTATAAGAAACCAACAAAACCCTTTCCCTCTGAGTTTATGAAGTTACTAGGAACTCAACCCCTTCCTAATACCCATATCACATCATCTTTTATTTAGTCTCTTCCTTTACTGTTTTCCTTTTTAGTCATACAGGAGAAGTGAGAAAAGAAAATCACTCTGATAAAATTTAATTAAATGCATGAAATTAATATTAGTCCTGAACTTTTTTTTTTTTAATATATATTTTCAATTTTTTGTGAAACTAAATCCTCTTAATTCCTAAACAACCTTAAAGTATTTTCCTAAAAATTTACATTAGCTTATTGCACACAATAATACTATTAAAATATTTTTGTACGGAAATCAAATTAAGTTCATAAGTTTAACTAAGTTGAACTTGTTTAAAGAGGTCTTGCCTTTTTTATACATGCATTTTTTTTAATCTTAATTTGATGTCAGCCTATAATTATTGCTAGACTGGAAAAGTAATTTTAACTGAAATTAAAGTTAATAATTTTATTTTAGTAATGTATAAATTCTGAAGTGTTTAGTTATATTTTAAAGACCATGTTCTAATTTTATAATGTAATTTTTTATTTCCTTACTTAACTCTATATGGTTTGCATATAACTACATCACTATATACATTTATGTAAAATCCTGTCTCTTTGCGTTCATATTTCTGCTGGTCTCTAGCCGATCTGTTGTGTATGCCTAATTAATCCTACATGGTTTTGGGGGACATCTAAGTGACAACAAAGACTTGAACTTTATTATTATGATGGCATGCATACAAAGGCCAAAATTCCACAGTACCCTCAGAAATCAAAAGGACAGAAAAAGAGAAGGAGAGCCCAATCACCTTTAATTTGTCTCCTTTCTTCCACCCATTTGAGGTTCCCTCACTTTGAGTCACCTTCTCTTCAATAGTTATCTCCATTACCAACTCTTCCTCTCTCCCTCTCTCTCTCTTCATGTCATCGCTATCATCGTCGTCATCATGACAGTGATCATTGTCTCTCTCCTTTTTTTTTTATACTTTTCTTTAATTTGTTTTTATCATCAGCCTATTTTTTTTCCAGAAAATTTTTACGAGTATTATCCTATATGATATAGTGATATATGGAGTTTCGCATGGTTGATATTTTCTTGACAGGAAAACTTTATAAGCTTGAATAGTTCTATGTTATGATATGCTAGTCTCTTGAATGGATTTCCTCAATTCTATCAAATGATATTACAACTGGTATTTAATATCATGAAGAGAGATATCTACCAAGACATTGGCTCGTTAGGGCCAATGCTATAATAGAGTCTTACATCAAAGAAATTTCTTTGAAAGTGGGGCTTATAAACTAAAAAGATCTACCCCAAATTATAGGTTAGTCTTTTGGGTTGGATTCTCTTTGCTTATGCTCTATAGTATAGTAATTTTAAGATTTTATCCCTAAATTTTTTTAAAAGTTGAATCTAGATTATTAAAAACGAATACTATCTGTCTATCTTTCCTGCTTCTTCCCTAATGAGCCGTTTAATTCATTTCTTTGGTTTCCATATATATATATATGTATATGTATATGTCTGAGATTGATTTGATTCTAAATTAATGGCGAGTGAAGAAAGTTTTCATAGCATAAAGAAGAAATGATGACCCAATATATATAGCGGTCTCCTTCATATGGTCACACACTTTCCTTTCTTTATAATCAATCATCAATTATGATTATTCACATGCTTGCTTGGCTTACCCTTCAATATCCCAACTTACAAGTAACTTTCCAAATGTAGGATCTAACTCTTATGAACACATAAAATATTAATAATGGCTTATTCCACAAGCATCTTCTCAGTCAAATTCTCATTCTTCAATGCAATCATTTGAATCAATACCAACCACACATTTCTACCCGCACTTTATGTTTTCAATTCTTTAGATTTTGTTTAATCTGCAAAAATGTGATTCTGTAGAAAATTTTACTTTTCAAATGGCTGGGTTTCCTCACCAATAAACATTTTAAAATTCTTATCTAGTCAGTTAAAAAAACTAGAGTGACAATCTTAAGATAGCTAGATTTAGTACTGAAAGCTCAACATTTTAAAAATTAAAACTCATCGTTAAAAATTGTATCGAAAGTATAAATATATAGTTAGTTTTGTATGAGCAAACTATATTGTAAGTTTTTTATGTCTTAATTAAAAGTAATTAAGGCTTTGCTAGTTCAGGGATGGAGAATGGAATCGCTCCACACTTTTGGTTGATAATCTATGTCTAATGTTTTTTCTTTTAAAATTATTTTACATGGTGACTCAGAGGATTAAGTTTAAAATCTTATATGTAATATTCATTCTCGATATCTCTGAATCACATTTACTGATTTAACATGTGTATTTTTTTTTTCTCTGGTTTCATAGTAAGGAACGCTAGTAGCTAGTGTGATGCTTTTATCTAATAACCTTAAATTTAACTAAATTAAATCTAGGTTGGATTTTTATTGCATGTGCATTATTGTATAGTAAACTCTATAACGTACTGTTTTTGCTTGGCTCAAGTAATTGTGTTGCTAAGATTTAGGTAGTGGTTTTAAATTTTATTGGTATACTTCCCATTAATCTACCAAAACCGTAATTTTATATAAATTTAGTCACCAGTGAATAAGCAAAATTTTAATTTGTGCAACTGAGTTCGTAAACACAACCACATTGAAATTTTGCAATAAGGCATAGATGGTATAATTAATTCCAGATGTATGAAAATTTGAGTTTGCTCCTAGATAATTTATCTTGTTCACATTCAAACTTACCTAGGGTTTTTCTTCCAAGCTATACATATAATGATAACAAGTTAAGATCGTTTGTTATATAGATCAATACGTAGGAAAATATAAACTATTTCATCGACCTAATTAAAATAATTTGAAGTCATTTGTGCCTAGTTCACATGATTGCCTCTCCATGTGAACAACAAAAAGTCATTTCATATACAAATATGTGTGTATGTGTGTGTGTAAGTTTCGGTCTAGGATCTGACATGGAAATTAATTAATTTATTACACTGTTGTCTATCTCATCTTCTCGTTGCATGTAACAATAGTTGTCTTTAAATAACTCTACACATTCCTAGCTATAAGATTAATATTGAATCCACTTCTACTGATCAATTGTCAAATAAAACGTTCTTGGTAACTAGATCACACTTAATGACTAATTCAATTTTTAAATCTTGAATTTGCATCGCCATTTACAACTTCTCTTGTGTTAATGTTTTCAAAACCAGATCTGAGGTACCAAAAGAAGTTTGATATCCAAGGTATATATATTTTACATTAACAGTAATGGTTTTTATTCTCCTACAATATATTGCTTTGTATAAAATTGAGATTTACATTTGAATAAATCAAAGAACATTTATTTTTCTAAATATTCATCACTTCCATTATTCTCCCTTATAGTTCTACAAATTAATGGTTTAGGGCTGGATTTCTTCAGAGTTTAGATAGCTAATTTACAACTTATTTATGCAATCCTGGAGATAGAAGCAAGCAGTACATAAATTCATATAATCACGATATATAGTATACTACCATGAGAAATAATTGCTCTGGATTAATTATTAGTGCTCTTAGTAATTATAAATTTATACTTTACACCTATTATAACTAACACTTACATCACATTTAACATTTGTAATAAAATAATGATGAGAAATTGATTCCCAAATGTAGATAGCTAATGACGTTAATTGATTGGATTATAAATATTAATTTTTATTTCTAGTATAACTTCGATAAAGAATTCAATGGTAGGCATTAGGATTAGCATGACCTTCAATAAATGGGTATCTTACTTTTTTTTTTTTTTAAGTACTTAAGTAAATATGAATGGGTTTTTAGGCATGGTAAACAATAAATTTAAATCCTAAATCCTAAAATAAAAACTTTACATATCAAACACTACCTAAAGTTCAAGACTGAGGATTTATTTGCAGGTAGATGGTGAGTTCCAACCAAATAATTTGGCAAATCACAATTAAGCCATAATAATTTCAACATTGACAAACCAAACATCACCTAAATTGTTTTGGTCTTCATATAATAACTATTTTCATTTAGAGCAAAGTGATTGATCATATGAAGAATTCAAAGGTCAAACATAATTTCGTTTATGTGACACTCAAACATGGGGACTGTATAAAGTTTCCTCATTGTATATAAGATTTAATCCTCCTTATAAATGCATTATCGACAATATTTTAATGTTGCAATTGAATGAGTTAATTTAACACGACAGTATAACTTTCTAGAAGTATTTGAATTGCTTCACTAAATAATTTTTGTTTTAATTAAGTGAGATGAGATTTCCAAAATTTTTAGCTAGTGATCTGATTAAGCAAAATTTGGCAGCATTTGAAATTCCACCTAGATAGATAGAATTTCAGAATTTCCTTCTGCGTATGTGTGTTACACACACAAACATATACATTTATAGATCATTTATAGACACATATAATCACACACAAAAAATTTATAATTAACATATTTATCCAAGAAAACAGTTTAAATTTCTAGAAATTCAAATTACAGCAAATCAAGTTTTTCCCCTCATGAAAGATTTCAATGAAATTTAAAATACCGCAATAAACGAAAGAAGGGATCTAAGCAAACTAAGAATATAAGCTATACATAGGAGTATGTACGAAAACCTAACTCTAAGAAAATCTTGTTTAATTAAAAAATTAAAAATAATTTGGAAAGTTTAGTTAGACAACGTATCTTAATCATGACATTGGAAGTCAATCGATAGTTTGGATATTTGTATTTAGTATTAATATCTAAAATGATAAATGTCATCTGAGATATCTTATTATCGTACAATGATAACATTTTAATCTCATAGTACAACTAATATTATAGTCATAGATATCTTCACAGTATATTCTATTTAATTTTGTTAACTTTTAGTAAATATTATGGGTGTCTTTCGGGTAGCAATATTTGATTATCATATCAAATATAAATATTTTATACTTTAATATCATTTATACCATAATATTCATCGTACTATAATAAATGATATGTGAAATAACAGTATATACCTAACAAATATTCATTGCAAGCTATTAATGGAAAAGTTAGTTAATGGTGTGATAGAAAAGTATAATATAGTGAGAATGGTCCACTTTATTTTGCGTGATACAGATCTGCTATAAAATCTCAGTTAATTAACACATTAATTAAAGTCAGATTTTGCCCCACGATGCTACTATATTTTATAATTAAACAGGTATATTAAATTAGGTCAAAAGAAGCACGTGGAAGGCCTATCCTTGTGACAAATGGGTATCATTTTATTTAATTAAAATTTCACCCCTAGCACTTGTGGTCTATGTAAAATGCTCATATAATTGGACGAACGACCAGGAGACATATTTTACTGAGGTTGATTAAATCATTTTGCTCAGATTCCTAAACTATGATCACGAAGCACTGTTATTATATGAAAACAATGGCTTTCATTTTTTTACTTTGAGACTTGTGCGTAATGATGCTTATGACCATTAGAGAAAACAATTAGCTTCATGTGATTTATGTATAGCAATGCCATTAATTAATTAAATATTAAACTATTTTGATAATAGAACTAGACATGTATACGGTGGTCAATGTCTTGATTTTATCATTTTCAAGTTTCTATGCACTTTCGGCCTTTGCTTGTAGATGTGTATTGAGAGACAGGGAGATATGGCCAAAGTTCTAAAATATGAGCTTTACTAGGATTGAATCCAATAAAGTGCTTTTCAACGTATTGAAGTTAGCATCACTTGTGTTTTGTTTATGTGCTTTTTCACCTAGTAAAATGTTATAGAGAAGTGAGTGAGATAAAATGAAAGTTAATCGGATACTGCTATTAGGTTACTTTAGTATAATTCAATAATCTATATTAATTAATAGTATCATGTGAGATTTTGTATTTAAAATTTATAAGTCAAAATTTATAATTTTTTAAAATGAAAATCGGTAACTTTAAAATTTTATCTGCCTTCTACAAATGATTTAAAACTTGATCTTAGAGTCATGTTTCAGAATATGATATTAAATAATATGAATTATGTATAATAAACATTATGTATATAATATCTGTTGAAACCATACGTTATTACTTTGACAACATTAGAGCCCATTAAGGGACCATTAATGGGCCTACATTGGGTCACTACTAGCCCACAAAATTAGGGTTAGTTAGTATAATATTTCTAATGTATAATTAGGGTTAGTTAGTATATTCTTTCTGATGTATAAACAGTTTTTTTAAATCTTTAGATTAGGCTTATCCCTTATTTCTAGAGTTTTGGATATTTAACCTAGATTGCTTTTCTCTGCAGTATATATGTATTAGAACATTAGATTGTATATTCAATGAATTATAGTAATAATACTCTGAATTTCCACATGGTATCAAAGCATAAAAAAGGCCTAGGAGTTGCGGCACTCTATACCTTCGTTTCTCTCATAAAAACTCAACTCTCTATTCAAACAGAAAAAAAGGAAAGATGCTATTTCTCCCCTTTTTTTTTTTCTGTAAAAATGTATAAATTAGAAAAAGGTAGTAATAACAACTGAGTTGATACATAACTCTGATAAACCAAGGTCGTAATAAAAATAAATAGTTATAAACGAGACATGTCAAGTTTGCTAACCTGGTTTATGCTTGTTACCACCCTGTTTCATTCATTTTACCTTGCTGGCTTTCACTTGTCACAATAAAATTTTCTTGACATAAAAAAGTTCTTAGGTTAACAAGTGGATTTAACTATTTTTACTTGTTTAGTATAATCAATAATGACTTATTTTAAATATCCTTTTAATTCAATTACACTAAAAGGTAAAATTCTGTTAGAATGTTTTGAACAATACAACATTGTTTCATTTAGTTTATTCAAATCAATTACTATAAACAAAACACACTAATTTTAGACTTGTCAAAAAAATATGTTTTGGAGGGATGTTATTAAACTTATTAAGGCTAAGGGTAATTTTGTACATTAAAAAATTTATAAAATGACTCGACGTCCTTTATTGTAGTTACAAAATATAATGTCTTTATAAGTGATATTAAAAGCCACTTATAGTCCTTATGTGAAATCTTCCCTAAAAAATAATTGTCAAAGGTCACCCACATTTGAGATTGGATGGAGAATGATTGTTTAAACATATTAATATCATTCCTAAAGTAGTTGAGCATGGGGTTTCTATAATACTTGGCTATAAAAAATCACCATTAGACAAAAAAGAGTATATTTTGGGAGATTTATATTAATTGGAAACATCTATTGATTTATCCCAATATAAAATGATTCATATAGTGAAAAATGTGTTTGATAATATATTTAATATTGTTATTGAAATCTAAGCAAAGACCAAAGATAACATAAAAGTCATTATGGTTATAAATATAGGTTGAGAGACTTGGAGCCCTAAGAATTTGCTTATAGGATTTTGTTTAAGCAAAAAACTAATTTCACTTTCACATTAGAGCAAATTAGAGTTGCTTATGAATGGATAAAAATACATGAAAGGTATTCTTGATATTGGCCAAGATGCGTGGATTCAATGGAAGGAAGTTCCACATCATTTTATAATGTTTGCTTCTAATATTTTTTAGTGCACTTTGAGTGTAAATTTGGAAACTTAAAACTAAGTCAAGTTACACACCTATGTTTGGCAACATTAAAGGTGGATAACTTAATGCAATTGGAACAAAACATTCCTACTGTTATCTACAAGTTAGAAAGAATATTTCCTCCTGGACTTATTGATTCTATAGATCATTTACTAATCTATTTGCTATTTGTGACCAAGGTTTGGTGGCCCAATTTGGTATCAATGGATTTATACATTTGAAAGACAATTAATGCTTAGTTGATGTTTTAATAATTTATAATTAGTTTGTCACTTGATCATAAAGGTTTTTAAACAAATTAAATAGATTGTTTAAGAGTTGGTTTTGTAAAGGAAGTATAAACAAGTAAAGGAAACTTTATCCATTTTTGAAAGTGTTGGGCATCCATGTGGAAAGTGCTTCACTCATTCTTTGGATGATGAGATTTAGGAAGTGTTTTCATCCTTAAATCCAGTTGAATTGCGATGAAGGCTGATCATACATAGAGTAAGACACAAACTTGTGACCATGTTGAGGTTAACTATAATTTGTTTTCTAAATTTGAAGCATAGTAGAATTTCATACAAATATTTAAGAAGATGGAAATTAGCTTCAAAGATATTGATTCAGTGATTGAGGAACACATTTCCTTTTGGTGAAAAAACTTTGTATGTAGTAACATCATCTAGTTTCATTGATAAAGTTCATAATGATTAATACACATAACATGTTATTTAAATTTCTCCTTAAGTAGGTCTTTAGTCAACCGATATTTGGTGACAATTTATATTTACAGGACTTGGCCTGCAAACCTCTTAGAGATGTATAAACATGGCTAATACATTTTTGTAAAAGGATGAAAGTTTCACTTTGAAGCATGGAGCTTGGAGCATCAAGAAAATGCAATGAATATTGGAGTGTAAATGAAAGGTATAAAGAATAATGAAAAATTATTATTTTGGCATCCTTGATGAGGTGTTATAATTACAATGTCATACTTAAGGAGTGCATTTGCTTACTAAGTTAACTAATTTATTTTAACTTAAAATACTTTTGAGTAACTTATCAATTAAGAGATTCAATTTTTTGTTGATGTCAAAGTGGGTAGGAAAGTGGACACCATTGCATCTATGATAACATTAAATGGATTAAGTAAACCATAAACTCTTTTGTAACTCTTGGATGCATGTTTTGTTGTTGGCATGTTAGTTAATCTCTAAAATGAATCACTTATTAAAGTTGAACCACAAATGATTGCTCAATTTGAATTTGTCTACCAATAGTCATTTTCATAATTGCGTACAACCTTTTAGCTTAACTATCAAGTGCAAGGTTTAGGTGAAGATCCACTGACACAAGTACTAAGTCATATTAAGGCAATTCATTCTTACTAACTTAGTTATCTTTATGCATGCTAAAAACAATATGATTTTCCAAATAACCTATTTGGGGTGTCATTAAAGGTTACTTAATTACCATAACAAATAAGAATTATTACGTATTCCATTATTTTGCGATAATAAACCTAATAATAGTACTATCTTAGTAATTAGAAAACATGGCATTTCCAATTCAAAAATCATGAAAGTTAACATATTTCAAGGTTTAAGTGTCATTTAGTTGTTAGAAAATTTTGGACCTTTAAGTGATTTCTTTTGGACCCTAACTTTCATCATTTGAATAAACTATTTAGTACTTGTTCATACCTTAAACTAACTCTAAACCTCATGAAATTTATAGAGACTACTATTTTTTGTGTCATTCTCATGTTTTGAGAATTTCAAACCAAAACCCCTTTGTTTGACCTCACATCTTGGCAATTTATAGAAGGTACTATGTTTTGTCCTAAATACATTATCAATATTGTTTTACATTTTCTTAAGTAACTTATACATTTATAAAATTTTTGAAACTCAACTATGTTAGATGTAATATAGTTTTACCAGAAAAATTAGTTTAGCAATAACTAAATACCACTTAAGTAGTTAACTGGTATGTTAGCATACTTAAGCAAAGATATAAGGAGGATGTGCGAGCAACTAATGGTTGTTATATGTGAATTAATTCATAGCTGAATAAGATACTCTATGTTCACTAACTTTAAGTATTAATATGGAATTAGAGCTTACGATTTATAGAGATATGGGGAAGGAAATAAGGTCTCAAGATTAACTTAGAGAGCTAGAACGTGAGCTTGAGTAGATGCAATTGTAATCGGTCATCTTTATTATGTTATGGTGACAGAGCAATGAACGATTATCCTTAATTTGGCTCATTTGTTGGAAATTAGTATAATAACTATACTTTTCGATGCAAATGACAGAGTTGACTTTTCATATGTCAATGGTGATGACTTCAAAGTTTAGGCATATTTGGTTATGTAATTTCTTTTAGGTGGATGGGACTCCATTTGAGCAACATGTTCAAATGATCTGTATTCATCTTGATGGTAAAGCTTTACAATACCATCAAACTCTTATAAAGAATCAACGGCTAGAGGAGTTAGGATGAGAAGAGTTATGAAGAATATAGGGACTAGATTTGAAGATGTATTGTAGGGAGATTTAATGTCAGAGTTGAGGAGCTTAAAACATGAGATAATAGTGGGTAAATACCAAGAAAAGTTTGAAAAGCTTAAAATTGCAATAAGAAGTAAGTATTAACATTTTCTTATGAGGATTGAAAATGGAAGTAGAGGCTTCTATCTGTATGTTTAAACACACAACTCTATTAAACACTATGCATTTGCCATACAAAATATTTTGAACTACAATATGTAGAAAAGAATTTCTTCTAGAAACTAAAATTTCACATAGACCTCAAGATCCTTTTATAAACTCATAACTTCTTTGTTTCAAAATCCAACCATTCTCAACCCTTCTACCAAATTTGATTAGTAAACCAAAACCAATTTTACCAAAATTAAACTACCTATTTTGATAAATAATTTCTTAAACAATTAACCATTAGAGACGCAGATGATAAGAAGAAGAAAGGATTGAGTTATTAATGTTCGAAGAGATACACTCGAGACAGTTAATGTAAGAATTCATAGTTGTTTATGATAGTGGCCTATGTGGAAGAGGAGGTTCAAGAAGTTTCAGAGGACAAAAAGGAGAGGAGAATAAAATGTAGTAGCTTTGAATGCCATTTGTGGGAAAAAGACCATTCTGCAATGCTAGTGACTAGATTCATTAAGAAGTAGCAAGTTTTTATCTTAATGGATATTGGTAGCACTCACAATTTTTTGGATGCAACAATAGCAAAATGACTACAGTTGAAGTTATAATATTCCAAGGAAATTAATGTTATAGTTGAAAATGAAGAGATTGAAACTAGTGCAAAATGCCGACCACTAGTATGGAAGATGAGTGGAGATGAATTCGCGGCAAACTTCTTTATAGTAGAGTTAGGTGGATATGATATGATTTTAGGGATCCAATGGTTAGCTACATAAGGAAGTATTATGTGGGAATCATAAAAACAAACAATACAATTTGAAATTGATGGCATATTGTATCACGTAATAGGTAATGGGGGAGAGTAAAATGGATTCTATGGAGAAAAAGAACGTCAAAAGAAGATTATTAAGTAAAAGGGTTTTTTTGTTTATATTTTGAAACAAATTTAATAGCCACAAATAGCTTAAATCAAATGAGATGATTTAACCCAATTGGGGAGACTTGCAGTAGCTTTTGAATGATTTTAAAGATGTATTTCATGAATTAAAAAGTCTTTAACCTTAAAAAACTTTTGATAACATAATTGTTCTTGAGGTAGATCAACCAATCAACATCATAACTTATAAGTATAGGCCTCTTTAGAAGTAAGTGATTGATGGTTTAGTTAAAGAGATGTAGTAGTAAGGAGTTATCAGGCATAGTAATAGTTTTTTTGCATCTTTGGCTATTTTGGTGAATAAGATGGATGGCTCTTAGAGGTTTTATATGGATTATAGAAGATTAGATAAGTTAACTATCAAAATTAAATTTCCTATTCTAGTTGTTGAAGTAAATTTCGAATAGTTGTACGGTGCTTACTGCTTCATTAAATTAGATTTTCAAGTAAAATATCATTAAATTTGAATTCATCTACAAGATACTCTTAAAACTGCATTTTGTATTCATGGAAGACTTTTTGTGTTCTTATTGATGCCATTTGGATTAACTAATGTTCTAGTGGCATTTTAGGGGTTGATGAATTAAGTGTTTAAGCCATTATTGAGGAAACTCATTATTGTTTTCTTTATTTGTTTTTTTAAATTGTAAAACATGGGAGGATCACTCAACACATTTAAGGAAATCATTACAAACTTTAAGAGAAAATACCATATTTTCTAAAAGATTAAAATGTATATTTGTTGTTGATCATATTGACTATTTGGGTCATATAATTTCAAAGGATAAGGTGGCGTCAAATCCAAATAAGATAGCTACAATGCTTCCATGGCCTGTTCCAATTATTCCTAAGTCCTTAAGGGGATTTTTGGGTCTTACAAGATACTATAAGATATTTGTAAAGCATTATGGGTAATTAAACTAGCCACTTATTTATTTATTAAAGAATGGTATATTCAAATGGAATGAGGAGACCAATTATTCTTTTCAAACCTTGAAAGAAAGGATGGCATACACCTCGGTGTTGGCATTACTAGATTTTTGTAAACCATTTACTATTGAGATAGATGTATCCAATATTGGATTTGAATCTATTTTATCTCAAGAATGACATCCTATAGCTTTTGCTAGTAAGGTATTATGTTTAACAAAGCAAGGATTGTCAGTTTATGAGAAGGAAATGATAGCCATAATCTTTTCTATGAAGTAGTGGAAGAAACATGTGTACGGACAACATATTATGATTATAACAAATCATATAGCTTTAAAGCATTTACTAGAACAAAAAATGATCACTAAGGAATAGTAGTAGTGGCTACGAAAGTTATGGGGATTAGACTATAAAATTTTATACAATAAGGGTAAAGACAACACTATTGCTAATACTCTTTCTCGAAGAACACATGTTACCAATTTACATAAGGGGTACAAAGAGGGCAATATGTGGCAGTGATTTCCATAACATTAAGCATCAATCAAAGAGTGCTTGAATCATGGCATAAGGATAAAATATTATTGCAGATGATAATTGCTGACTTAGAGAACCATTTCAACTACCATCTAAAATATTCTTAGTATAATGGTGTTTTAAAGTGCACATGTAGCTCATGACGAAGAGTAACGTACCCATCTTTAGCATTGTATTTGCCTGATTTGTTACAAGTCTATGATATTATCAACAATACCGGTTAAAGAGCTTAATAATTCAGTAATGATCATGCTAAGTAGAGGGCTCTAAGCAAATTCTTATTCCAAGTAAAATAATCATATAGAGGATGGTTAGATACCTTTTGGAATTGGTGATTTGATCTTGGTTGCATTGGCCACCATAAGCGATGATTAAGTGGAATGGATTCACTAGAGTCTACTTGCCATTTAAGGTTATGGTAATTAAAGACTCTGACTTTAAAATTCTTTTCTACATCTATAAGGATTTTGATTTATTCGTAAGTTTCCTTGTAGTAGCTTGATTACCCTCACAATCTCTTTGTTGCAAATTTTTATCCTCTTGACTAGATATCTCATCCCCTCCCTACGACACTGCAATTGACATTTTGCTTTAGGCCCATAAATTTCAACCTCCTTACTAGTAGGTAATCCAACCAAGGAGTGAATGAAATAGAGCTCAACTTCCCCATGGGTCATGATTGTGTTAGCTACGTTGATGACTTCTACATGATTTAATATAAGCCTAATACCATTAGCAAGAACACTCCCATATTCTTTGTACCACATGCCTAAGCATTTATGGCAAACCAATTGTCTCACACCGTCTTTAAGCCACCAAAAACTCCACCCATCTACTTTACACTTATCCCAATAGACAATCTCGCCACCCATGTAGCACCTTTCCTTTGTCTCCACAAATTTATCCCATTGGTGGACCACAATAGTGAAATACTCCATATGAATAAGTAAAATAATAGTTATTTTAAATTGAAGAAAATATATAGTCAATTAGTTGAAATGCAATAGATTTTACATAATAATACTATCTAGTTATTTGTGTGTTCAAAACATACTCTTAAATTATAGTAGTTTGAACAATTGACATACACTATATGGTAATAGTAAAATTTATTATAGATAGCACGTAGCAAACACATAAAACCTCCTATACAATTTGTACATTTGACAAAAATAAATAACTATTTTATTGCATCTAAGAAACAAACACATTACTAAATTCTTATTTGAAAAAGGCTAATACCAAAATGGAGTCAATTTTATATTAAACAATTCATAATATTACCGAAACATATTATTACTTATATATAATTGTTAACATTTGCTTGAACATGAATGACCACATATGAGAAGTTCGAGTTGATATATCTACCATTATTTTCAAAAGTCCAAAATTAATGATAACTGAAGTACGCTTTTAGAATCATTATTACTAAATTTGTCCAAAGAATCAATTGTTGCATGCAACTCATCTTGTAACCACCTCTATTAATTTTTAAAGATAATAAATTACCTAAAAACAAACTAAAAGTTACAATTAAACAAACTCCTCTTAGAATTTCAATCAATTATAGCATCCATAGTTTAATCACTTGGCAAATCAAATGCAAATATCCATGAATATAATTAAGTCATATATGGACAATCCTTGAAATCAACTTATCCTAACAGCCTACGGTAGTCACTGAATTTTGTGAGCCAAGATGAGCAACATGAAGGTCACCCGTAATGGGCAAATTGGTTCAATGCCTTTCATGCCTTGAGTTCCTATTTTAAAGGGGTTTGCGGCTGCTTTAATATTAGGTTTGTGGTTGCATACATTATTTTTATTTCTTTATATTTGAAAGTAAAAAAAAAATGTCATATATTTTTTGAGAGTCCAAGTATACATTCTTAATCCTAATTAGAAGCCACTTTAGTATTTTCCATTAGTAAAAGTAAAGGTGTTAGCCATAAAGATTAACACGACAAAGTTTGAATAATTGAGTGATAACAATGGAACAAGATAAAGATAAAGGAATATAACAAAATCTATTATAAAGTTAAGGGACTTGAACAATACTTTGGCCTAATTAATAGTTATCACATTCATACAAAACCAAAATTATCATTAAATGCCTATGTATGGTGAGGGTACTACATATAGTTATGGCAAAATTTTCGAGTTAGTGATACTATTTGGTTTGGAATAATGTGAAGAACTAAGATAAAAAAAAAGGAACAAAGGAAAACGGAAGAGGAAATACCAGTTAGACATAAGGGATATAAAACCATGTAGTACAAAAATAGCTGTGGTAACAGAAACTAATTTTCATATAATTGTGTACTAAAAAGTTTATCAAGTGAGAAAAGCTTGGGACATATTTGGTCCAAATCTTCTTGACATGCCTTCTCTTAATATTGGAAAGTTTGGGGCAGACTTGGGAAGCAGAATTTAAGTGAATAATTCCCAACACAAATTTGAAATTTTAAGAAAACAAAAAAGGGTTGTCTTGCAATCTTCCAAATTTAATAGGCAAATGATCAAATTTTCGGATGAAATTTTATATGCATATCTGGGGCACATGAATGAGTTCCATTTTCTTCAACTACACACAGAATTCTAGCATTTTTTTTTTGGTCACTCAAGAGCTCTAGCAATAGTCATCAGGGATAATCTGAATTTTTGCCACTACATAAATTTGGAGGCCACCAGGAGTCTTGTTTTCTGCCAGGTGTATCGCTAAATTTTACATTTTACTATATTTAAGAGGCACACATTATCAAATTCTACTGATTTGTCTTCCAGTACTTGCCTCACGCTAGGTCATTTGTTTTACCATGAGAACTCTTCCTCTATTTTTCATGTTTTGCATGTATTGTGTAAACTTCAGTTTATTCATTTTGGGTCAAATCTAACTACTACATTTCGTCAAATATATTTGTACAAAGCATATAAAACTCATTTTGGTTGTGTATCTCAAGTATGGTTAATGATACTAAATTACATGTAACTTTATTTTAAGTTAATTAAATCATATCTCAAATTCCGTAATAAGTGAAAATTCATTTAATTTATTAAACTTTTAAATTCAAGTTTTCATATTTATTTTATCGTTTTTTCTTAGCATGGTAAGAAATGATGTAAATTTGTTAGCTAGGGGGTGACACTATACATACAATATTTTGAATTGAAGTTTGTACTATTACTTCAAAGATTCCTCTCTACGGAGTTTTAGCCTCCATATAATTTTTCTGTCGTAATCCTTATGATTTCATTTGACTCTTTTCTTGTACCTTCCTCATTTCAGTAAAGTTCCTATTTTCTTACTGAAGTTCCTTTCGTCATTTTCTTAGCAGAAAACAGAGTCACCCTTGCTCTGTTTTTGCTTCAATATTTTATCCAGGATTCAATCCCATAACAAATGGTAATTTCTATTATAAGTTAAATATTTTTTATATTTTTTATTTTTATTTGATCTAAATCCCAAAATTAAATTTGGACGTATACCTGTTACCCTTGTAAAATTTATTCTTCCAATATCTCTGTTTCCTAAAATTCAAGCTTAACTGTGTAAGCTTCTTTTCTTCTTGGCTCAAGCTTTTCCCTTCCACCCAGCATGGTCAACACTAAAAGCTTGAGTTTTCCTGTCTGTTTCTTGGTTTCACCACATTTGTAAACCATAGAATCTTCCCCAGATTTTCCCTCAGTCCATGCTCTATTTTCTTTGTCTGAATCAGAGCTCGGTCTTCCTTCGGTCTTTCACATATAACTCCTTGTCTTTCTTCTTGTTCATCTGTGTGCCTTCGTCACTGAAACACATAAACCTTCTTTAGGTTTTTTCCGTTTCCTTCACAGCCCATGAACCCCACGAAACTCGTTTGAATTTTCCTCCCTCGGTCGTGCTCTTTTTTACGTTCAGAAAACAGAGTACAGAATTTCCCTTCCTGGTGTGTTAAGTTAATTCAACTTCATACACATGTGATAATATAATTGAGTAATTATATATTTGTAATGCCTTAATTTGAAAACAACATAAGTTTTTACCTTTTTCTAATTGTGTGAATTATCAAGTAACTTATCTTGGTGTGTTAAGTTCATTCAATTAATATTTTTTTGACTTAATTAACATGATGCACATGTTATGGATTTTTATATTCTAAATTTAATCCAATTATACAAGCATGTTTTATTGCCATTTTGTAATTTTACAACTATTCACATGATGCTAAAGAGTAAAAATGAAACTTCTTAAAATTATCAAATGGCCATGAAAAATTCCTAATATATGTGTAGGTCCCGATTTAATAAATTGTAAACATCGGTATCTATGTTCATGTTGTAAATTATTTTTTTCTATTTTATTTGGAAGAGATTATTTAATTTTCACTTTTAAATATTACATATTATAATACTTAATTAAACTTCTCTCAAATTTACTTTCGCTTGTATCTAACCCATGTTGGAAAATTTTCAAATTATTTTATGGATTATCATTAATTCTATCATTAGAATAATTTTGTGTACTTATTATTAAGCAATCAATATTAGACTAAACCAAAAATGGATTGGATCTTTGTTGACATTGTCGATAATCTGTGATGGATTGGATTACTCACAGGCCTATCTAGATAGAGACCATAATCTATAACCCACTGTTTATAAGTAATTATCAGTAATTATTTAGTAAATTAAAGGGAGCTCATTTTATTAAAAGTAAAACCTTTTTTCTATTATTATTGGAGTTGCTATAAAAGAAAGGCATTTGTGGCAACTCTCATAAGAAGCATTTTTTCCTTAAGTGCTAAGTTCTCTCTCTAGTTCTCTCTTCTGTATCTCAGCTTTGTTGTGGTGAACATTAGGCACTGTAGGTTATTTGTCCCTACTGATCAGAGAGCTATAACCAACGCTACATTGAATCCAGGTCAATATTTGTTAACATGTAATCTCCTATTTTGGATGTTATCATTGTATAATGTTAATTCAGCAAATGGTATCAGAGCCTTCAGGATTGTAAATATGCTGGTTGAGCTAGATGAATCAGTGCTAGAAAATTATGTGAACAAATATGAACCCAAGGTTTTTCAAATGAAATTTGTTGCAAACCTTAGGGATTCTTTCAAAATGGAGTTAGGGCTTTTATATATCGAACGATTTCGAGTAGATCAATGCCCATTAGGTGCTATGAAATATGATAAACACATTTGACCCTATTAACGCCTAGGACCCAAGATTTTCAAAGTGAAATAACTTGAAATATAGATCAAATCTCTTGCAAAGAGTTTAGGGGTTTTATTCCCAGAGGAATTTTAGACAAAATGAGGCCTATATCGAAGCTCAACATTCAAGAAGAAAGGAGTTCCCATTAAAGCTTAGAAACCTGAAAAGCTTCAAAAATTTTGAACTAAAATATTCTCTAATGCTTTGTGTTTGGCTAATAACATTATATGGGATTTGTATATAGTTAAACAATGATCATTTTGACACCAAAATCAGCCCCTAAAAATGTTGTATAATGTCATATCGGGCTTTGGGTAGCAAAACGGGTTTGGTGGACTCATATTGAGAAAGCCCACTCGCACC
Organism: Delonix regia; assembly: GCA_037074485.1. Taxonomy (NCBI): domain Eukaryota; kingdom Viridiplantae; phylum Streptophyta; class Magnoliopsida; order Fabales; family Fabaceae; genus Delonix; species Delonix regia. The sequence goes on from CM073459.1 coordinate 16,060,362, forward strand.
CTTGGCAAGTGAGGGCACTTGGGCCCACTAACAGGGCCCAAATTTTTGGCTTCTGCGTTAATTTTACATTTTCTATTTAATGGTGATTTTTTTTGGAATTTTTTGAAATCTAGAAATAAAAGTTTTGAAATTTTTTAGAGAATTTAGGGCCATAAAATGCGGTGTGATGACACTGTTTTATCCTTAAAAATTTTTTGAGACAATTATATATAATAAGGGACAATATATATTGATCACTCTCCCTAACAATGCTTAAAGGAATTAAAACAAATTTATTTGCATAATTAGTTAATATTTTATTCTTAATTCAGTATGCAAAATGATAGAATGAGTAAACAAACTATGTTTTAGGCCATTTACACTTGGTGGTTTTGTCTTCACCTATCGTGAGGCCAATCATGATGGTGTTGGCTTTGCAAACCACCATTGTTGTGGTTATTATCTATTTACTCTTGAAAGTACGCACTAAATCCTTAAAGGAGAGGTTACTATTGAGACAACCAACAAAAGAGAGTATGATTGTGTTAACAATGAACATGCCCTATCGGTGTGACATTGTCAATATGATTTTATTAATAAGGTCTATTTGCAACCTATCAACAATGATTCGTTGATTAATGTAGTCATAGTCTCTTGTACCTTATTGATATAGAGACTATGGGTGCATTTTGTGTTATTTCTTTTGATAATATATTTCCTTGGAATGTATGAGTTTTCTTGGTTTGTTATAGTCCAAGCCCTAAGGCAGGATTATGATGAACATTTTGTTACATAGTTATTGAAGCTAAGTCTTGTTGTGGAAACCTTGTTCTATAATTGTGTGTTTGAGACATATTTAATGTTTTTTTATTTGTTTTCCCTTAACTTCTTTGTTCCAACAACTGTTTGTGGTAAAAACTCTGAACAAGACAAATTATGGTGAGAGAACCTAAGCCAACGAACCACACCGCTAAGTATAGCGTTGTTAACAAGGCTTACTATAAGCAGTGGTATGAGTCTAATAGGATTTGTTTGATTGTTATAAAGTATATGACTGAGAAGACAATTAGACAAAGCATTACCGAGAAGGACATCACAGTTGAGTACCTAAAAGCGGACAGTGAGAAATTCAAGAAATTTAATAAGACTCAAAAGGCCTATTACCTCTCTTTGTTAGATAATACTTACTATGACAAAATATCAGGAGTTATGAGCACATAATAAAGCTTGTTAACTACTACAACAAGCTGAAATTTTACAATATGGATTTGGGTGAGAGCTACTTAGTTTATAAAGTTCTCCAATCGCTTCCAGCTAAATATAGGATCTTAAGAGCCACCTACTATTCCTAAGAGGTAGAGTGGACTATTAATCAGATGATCTCATAATGACTCAAAAGGATGAATTAATAAAGAAGCCCAAATAAAAGGAAGAGGACCATCCTTAAGTGGAAAGGAGTTTAATTGTAGCTAGTTGTGTAGAAACTATAGTCTTAAACTTGTATTCTGGACATTGCTTGGCTCTACGTAATGTAGTCTATATACCTTCATAAATGAGGAATTTAATGTCTAGTTATGTATTAGACAATCCTCATTATCCAACTTTGACAAGGAAATGGAAAAACTAAAATTTTCCTCGATTTTGTTATTGTTGGATTTGTTTCCTTAATGAATGGGTTACATTGTTTGAATATGAATATTGGTCCAGATTTTGCACTTGGTACACTCGTTAATGTCATATTAGGACATAAACACCGAAGAATTAATTAAAAATTCTTTTATTACTTGGTGCACCCATAATAGGACATCTTTTGAGGGAGATTCAAATGGATGGTCAGGCAAGGAATATTTGAAAGGATGGTCAAGTCCTATGTTGCTTGTATAAAGAGAAAACTTCCCATTAGAGCTAAGAATAAAAAGGTAAGTAAATTTGAGAATATTTTAGATTTGATATATAAGAATATTGGTAGGTTTGCAACACCTATTGCCATGAATGATTTGTTGCATGAAATGTTTGAATCTCTATATTCCCTTAAGGCATTAAAAGCTATCATTGAGTTGAAATTTGGAAGGGCAATTAAATGTGTCAAATCGAACAGAAGAGGTGAATACTATGGTAAGTCTATAGAGACAAGTAGAAGTCCTAAAGTATTTGTCTTGTTCTTGCAAGAACTATCTGGTTGATCCAGTCTTGGATCCTTCTACAATAGGAGTGGAGGAACCAGTTGTTGAATTGAGACGATCAAGGAGGATACATAGGCCTGCAATTCCTAATGGTTACATATATTGCACAATTGTAGGAATTTAAGTCAAACGTTGTTGATAACATAGATTCTATCTCCTTTGCTGAAGCTATGTTGGGTCTTCATTCATCTAAGTGGTTAGAGGCTATGAATGATAAAATTACCTCTATACACTATAATAACAAGTGGGAACTTGCATAAGGATGTTGTATGAAGTAGCATGATGGATTTATTGAATCTAGTAAATAAATAATTTTGTGATCTATGTATTATATGTAGATGACATCCTATTGGCTAGTAACTCAATGTGCTTATTAAATGAGACAAAGCACATCTTGTCATGTCACTTTGATATGAAAATTGTAAGTGAATTTTCTTTTGTTCTAGGAATTCAAATTCACCATAATAGATCATATGGCATTCTTGGTTTGTCTCAAGAAACCTATATTGAGCGAATGCTGAAGAAATTTAATATGTATTCCTGCGCCCCTTTTGTTGCACCTATACAGAGTGGTGATAGGTTGTTTAAATCATTGTGTCCCAAAATCATGATGAAGGGACTTTGATGGACAAAGTCCCATTTACATTTGTAGTTAGTAGCCTAATATATGCCCAGGTGTGCACACGTTACACGTTTAGACATTGTTTTCCCTGTTGGTGTGCTTGGTAAATATTTCTTCTCGGTATGATTATTAGGTGCCACAAAGAAAGTCATGAGGTATGTTCAGCATACAAAACATTACATGTTGACTTTTAGGAAATTTAAATCATTTGAGATAATGGGATATTTTGATTCAAATTATACATCATATGTTGATGATCATGAATCCACTTCTAATTACATCTATATGATGTTTTGAAGGAGTTGTTTTGTTGATAAGGTGTCAAATGGATACTTACAACTACCTCATATATAAGTGAAGAATATGTCCCATGACTTGTGATTGCCATTTGTCATAGAACATGGTTAAGGAAATGAATTTCCATTATATGCATATTTTGAGTCTTGACCATTATGTTGCGACATGACTCTATTGTGTGCTTCTCTAAAAAATTACAGGAATTTTGGTTGCTTTAAATTTTGATACTTAATTCCTATTTATTGGAGAGAAGATCCATGAATGTCATACTCATTTTTGGGTGATTTGTTTACTAAGACAAACTCACTGGAGTTTTGCGAACATGTAACTCTTAGGTGTATTGAAATTTCTATGTCTTGGTATAGTAGGAGTTTAAGTTAAGTTCTTAATGAACACTATGGCATATTTTGGCATTTTTTATATTTGTTTCTATATCAAATTCAATGTTCATGGTTTGTGCCAAATTTTTGACATAATTCAAAACTAAAATTTTGTTGGTGTTTATGACATTGTTTTCCTTATCAGATTCAATGTTCTTGATTCATAGTTTCACTTCTAAATTTTCGTAATTTCAAACTCATATAGTTCACATTTATGGTGAATGCATGATTATGGTTCAGTTGACCAAAGGTCTAACCATAGAAGTAATTCAAATCATGTAACTCATATAGGTCTTGTTAAATTTTGATGTAGTCTTGGTCTAGTGGGAAGATAAATTGAGTCCACAAGGGACTTTTATAGTGTAATATGACACCAAATTATCATTATGTGATCCATTTAGTTCAAATATTAGAACTAAATATGTGATAATGTTAATGTCTCTTGCTTTCCAATCAAATTTAGTGATATTGTGTAGTTTCATTTCTGAACTTGGTATGGTTTAGTGTATACACACATTTGTGTGTCATGTTAAACATTGACTGCTTAGTTTCGTTGTTTAATTGATTTTTTTGATAATTGATTAATGCTATCCAAGTGGGAGATTGTTGAAATAATTTCATATTATTTTGTGGATTTGCATTAATATAATCATTAGAACAATTTTGTGTAATTATTATTAAGCAATCAATATTAAACTAAACCAAGAATAGATTGGGTCCTTGTTGACACCACGGATAATTGTGATGGGTAGAGACCCAACTTACAACCCATTATTTCTCAGTGATTATCTCATTAGATCACTGATTAAAAGTTGATGAGAAGATATTAAACTCAATTATTGATTTAATTAAAGGGAGCTCATTTTATTAAAAGTAAAACATTTTTTCTATTATTATTGGAGTTGCTATAAAAGGAAGGCATTTATGGCAATTCTCATAAGAAGAATTTTTTCCATAAGTGGAAAGCTCTCTCTCAGGTTCTCTCTTCTGTATCTCTGCTCTAAGTGAACATTGGGAATTGTGGGTTGTTCATCCCTACCGATCAGAGAGCTATGACTAGCATTACATTGAATCCAGGTTAGTGTTCGTTAACATGCAATCTCCCGTTATGGATGTTATCATTTTATAATGTCAATTTAGCAACCTACATCACCTATGTTAATTTTATTACAAGTAAAATTTCTTAGAATAGGCTAATATTAGATTAATCTTTTAATAATATGTAAGTAAAATTGTAATTTTTTATAACAAACAAATAAACATTAGGCATTAATATCATAAAAACTATTAGAATTTTAGAGATTAAGGTTTCTTCTTCTTCTTCTTCACTTATCACAAATTTGCCATTCTAATCTCTCATTTATTAAAATGCCCAAAATGATCCCTCAATTATAGAAAAATGTTACATTTGGTCCCTCATTAAAAAAAAAAAAATAGATTAAGTCACTTACATTTAGGATTTAGGGTTTGACGAGAATAACTAAATTTGATAAATTCTAAAAAGTGGCAATCAAATGTGACATTTTTCAATGAGTGAATGATTATTTTGGACATTTCAATGAATGTGGGATGAAAATGACAATTTTATAATAAGTAAGGGATTAAAAATACATTTTCTCTAGAACAATCCTTCCACAGTTTCACTATCGTTTAACCACTTCAAGGAAATATCATACAAATATTATTTTTTTGCTGTGTTTTTACTTTAAACATTCTCTTTTATTTTTTTCTTAAGTTCATTATTAGTGCATAAGTTTGCAATTTATTTTGGGGTCAGCATATTATACAATATATATCAATTATTTATTAAATAATAATTGCTAACTCCCATACTTCATCATCAACTTCATCATTTAATCTTTAACTAAGTTTTCTAATAAATCATACCTAATTTGTTTAAGAGTAACTTGCCTTAATCCTAAAAAAAAAAAATATTTTTCCATACTTCTTAAGGATGTGTTTGGTATGTAAGAAAGGGAATGCGAGAGAGGATTCCCTTAAAAGATATGTTTGGTATGCATAATGAAATATCCAAACATTTCTCTTGGGAAACCAAACTCCTTTAGATATAGTAATTAGCATTCATTCTTTAGACCTAAGGAATGAGGTATGGAGTGAATGTTTTAAGAACCAAAAATCCTTCATGGTGAAGGGTTTTATTTTTTCTAGTTTATTAATTGTGCTACTAAGGGCATTTTAAATATTAATCTCACTTTGCTTTCTAATCTATTTCATACTAAATATAATTTTTTTTCAAAACCCATTTCATTTCATTACATACCAAACATAACTTTTGCTTATATGATCTCTTTCCATTACTTTTCATTCCATTCCTTATTCCCTTTTCCCATTCCCACAAATATCATTCATGCATACCAAACGTGGCCTAAATTTCATTATTAATATTGTCATTGTTTCTTTGTTCTCCCTAAACATTATTTTTCTAACCATTTGGCACCTAAATTATTAACTAATTTATTTAAGAACACATATTATTTTCTCTTTAAAATCACTTTCTATACCACGGCCCGCTACTAGCTTCTTATTTTCAAATTCGTCTCTATTATTGATAAAGTGAAACTAAATGGTTCAATGGGCTATAACCTGGGCAAACCATAATACTTCATCAAAGGGACCTATAACCCCTATGAAAATTTCAACAAAAATCTCACACCAATTCTAATTTTACAACACTATTTCTCAAATTATGTGTTTTTAGTCCTTAAATTATATACTATTCAGTTTTAGCTTATTTTAAAGGGGTAAACCAACTTAGATTTCCTTCAATTTTGGCATGTGACTTCCTTTGTATGTCCTTAAAACACGTGTGAAGCTTTTTCCTAACTTGGGCATCTTAAGGGGTCTACTGTGTAATTTGGAATTAAATCGAGCTCATTTAGCCTTCTAAATCTACGTAAACTCCAAAATACATCACATAATGGAATACACCCTTGGAATTACATTGTATTTCAACTAACTCCTCTAGTAAAAACCATTAATGACAAAATATACAATGCTTGAGGCTGAAACATGTAGTCTTAGACAAAATTTATGCTATTTTACATTTTTTAAAAAGTACTAAAACACATCTTTGAAAGCTTTGCTCCTATTGCTTGCACTTTGATCATACTCTAGGCTTTCTAGAAGTGAGTTTATCGAAGAGTAGAATTATAATGCCCTCCTTTATGGTGAGTAGATAAAATCCCATTCATATTTCATATTGCATTTTCTTAGGAGATGCTACTCTCGTGTAATAGCTAGGTGTGTGCAAGGCCTAGTCTGGCTCGGCCAACCCAGTCTTATTGGGTTGGGCTAGACTGGGTTTTAAGTATATTCGGCCAAAGCCAGAGGACTAGATCTCACACATATAACTCAGTCCCAAGTCAATGCATGGTCTTAGGCCGAGCTACGTCAATGTATGGACCTAGTCCTATATTTATATTTTATTTAGATTCTTTTTTTAAAAAAATTATTTCTTTGATATTAATTCTTTTTAGAAAAAAAAAAGCTGCTTTTCCAATTTTTTAATTAAATATGGACTTTATTTGCTAATATAAGATACCTCATTTTATAAATGTAGATCACTTATTTTTTTTTCTCCTAAAATTTCAACTTAAAGTTCATAACAAATAGTTTTGGAAAATATAAAAATAAAAAAATGACTCAATTAACCTTGTTAGGTCATGAATCAGGCCGCATTAAGCCATGTTTTAGGGTTGGGCCAAAAAATTTGGCTCAATACTAAAACTGGGCTGATTAAAAACTTAGCTTGACTTAGTATATATACACCCCTAGTGACGACTTTCACAAGTGGAACTAGGAAATGATAGTTTAGTTGAGCTGAGGTCTTACAACAAATTGATTAGTTACTCACGTGAGCTGTGATTCTTTGTTAATATCATATTGTTTCTTTCTTATTTTAAATGGTGTATATATGATTGTACTATAGAGGTAACTCCCTTTGTTGATAAGCAAGATCCCTCACCTTACAGCTAGTGATTTTGTTAAGACTAGTTGAAAGTGGAGCTCTCTTTTGCTAAATATGTATACTCTCACAAATATTTGTAGAAATCTTTGGACTACTTATTTCTTTAAGAGATTTTGCTAAAATTTCTACAAACCTAAACATTGTATTTACACTTTGAATATAGTGGAAATTCTGTAAAGCCATTTATCTTCATTAATGTCTAATTTATGTGATTTCCATAGGTTTAGTACGACACTTAGGCATGCAGAATAGGTCTCATATTCTACGCCAACCACATTTTGGGATTTGGGATGTGACAATTTTATTAAATGAATAAAGGATTTTGCTAATGAGTTTTCTTATGGCACTAATTAAAAATTATTTATTATACACAATAAATGACCCTTATCTAATGATATAATAATCATTTTTTATCTATTACCAATAATGATAAATACTTTCATACTAATTTTATTGGGTAAGATTTATTTATTATAAGCAATAAATAATTCTTAATCAGTGCCACAAGAACACTTGTTAACAAAAATATGAATGAAAACCAGCGAGGGATGAAGAAAATCCCTGTTGAGAAAGGACAAATTCTACCAAAGTGAACAAAATTCAAAACATGAATGTATGGGTCCATGAAAACTCAGACTTGAGAGCTAAAAAAGAACCATATATAGATCCCATATTTATTAGTAATTACTGGCTTTGATTAATATGCAAGAAATAACCAATCCAAAACCAACAAATCGGTCGAACCCATATATATCTACATGATTATGACTTTCACCACAACCGCTTTTATCTTTTTTGGTACATTCATTAATCGCTATATGCTATTCTACTATGAAGGCACTATAACTAGGTTCTTCCACATACTTGACCCAGCCATATCATAGTTTCTCTAATCCAATTTGTTAAAGAAAAGAAATCAAAGACTCAAAATTATAAACTTGCACAAAAAGTATGAACTAAAGAAAACATGACGAAACCAACAATCCACAATGATTTCTCACCCAAACCCGAAGCTTCATTTGCTGACATATCAGACTCTAAGGATGAACCATATCTGAAATTAGGATTTGACCCATACAGAGATTGCACTCCCTTGATGTCATCCAGGTTCAGTTCTGCTCTCTTATCCCTTGGCTTCAAACTTGGGTACATCACAGCCTCTTTCACCGAACTATGAGACAACCCCAACAAATGCCCAATCTCATGTGTCGCCACCGACTCCAAATCCACCGCCACCGCAGATTTCTCCGACCTGAAATTCACCGCCCACGTCTCCGCCGCGTCGAGGTGGAGCCTCCCACTCTCAGGTGAAAACGAATGGGCTAGCACACCGAGCACTCCGTCAAAGGGCTCCCCATCTCCATGATCGCCAATGTAAAACCCTATTTTGATATCAGCAAAGTCATAGTCCTCGGCCTCCACAAAAGACACAGGAATCACCAAAGCCCACCTTGCGAACGCATGCTTAAATGCTTCTCTTATCTCCTGTAAGCTCAGGTTGTGGATCATATTCTCCTTTGAGATGGCATACGTGAGAGTCATCGGCATCGAACGCATCCACCGTGGCTTTCCCGGAAAGAAGACATAATGTTTTGTAGAATGCAAGCCATGATTATGAACAGTATCTGGTAAGCCACATCTTGGTGTAATGATCTGACTGAGTGTGTCGGAGTCGAGCTTGCCGGAGACGTGGAGACCGAGATTTCGCTGGTATCGAATAAGTGCCGATTCGAAGCCGGCATCGAAGAGATCGGAGAAAGGGCTGTTCCGCAGTGGGAGATAGCCGAAATGAGAGAAGTAACTTTTGATGTGGGAAATGCCAGTGATGTGGCTGCCTCTTGAGGCTTGGACAAGTCGTTCAACACTATGATCTTCGATGGCTATTTTTTTGAGTGTTGAAGGGAATGTGTGACTGTGAGTGTGACGTGGTATTGTTCTTGAGACAATGCATTGTAATGGTGAAGCGAAGAAGAGGATGAAGATGAAGAGGGAAAGAGAGGGATTGTGCGAGAAGAACATGATGGGGTTAGTGGTGGTGTGGGTTGGCTAGAAGCTTTGATACAAAGCAATATATAAAGGGTCAACATATTTAACTAGAAGTAGTTAATACATGATTATATTATGCCATCTGTAAACATTTTGAATATGATTCATTATTGAGGTATATGATGGAAAGAATCTTCGTAATAGTCATCGCCCATAACTCATCATGGTTTTATTGACTGATTCTAGATCAACTTATAAATATTCTTTGTTTTCAATCTGTTTCTCCCCAAGTTGCTAAGCAAACTATATTAAATGGTTTAATATCTATATAACCTTTTTCAGGGAAAATATTACTGGATCAACGCAATAATATTAGTTTTTCTGATTTACATAATTTCAGAAGTGTAGGTTTCTTTAATTTTACACTGGAAATATATGTGGGTAATGCCAAACTACTTACGTACTTTAATTAACCATAAATAAGCTAAATATAAGGGTTATTTTTAATAAAGATTTTTAAAATAGTGAAGGGAATGTGTCCAACTACCTGTACTTGAACATAGATAGGCTAAAGAATTTGTTATTACTATTATTAATGATTTTAAAGAAGTGAAGGCAATTTGACCCCCAAAAAAAAATGAAAGGGAATGTCAATGTCTCTTAATATTTAGATTAAGAAACGTATGGTCAGCATAGTGAAGGTTTAACTTTTCATTTGAGGATCTTTAGCATTTCGTACTTGTAAGACAGATTGCAATGTTTTGTAGCTTTCCATCACTTATAAAAGGTTTGTTTCATATAAAAGCAGTACAAATATAAATACCTGTTATAAGCATGTGTTTTATTCTTTAATCTAACATTTTATATATTAATTTATGCCGACCTTTGGGTAGAAAGAAAAATTAATTATTTGAGTTTAATACAAATGTTCTCTTTGATTTGTCGAGAAAATTATAACTGTATAGGAAATTCTGTAGTATGGCTGTAAAGATAGAAAGCCCCATTCCTGGCAAATTTTGAAGTGCAATTTGATTTCATCTGATAAAAAAAAAAAAAAAAGAAGATAACGATTTTTCTATAAAAAATAATTTAATTTCTTATAGTGTAAAAATACTTATAGACGCAAACATATATATACTAAGAATAAATTACTATTTTGGTTCATTATTTGTTAATTCAATTTCAATTTGACTTTTTACTATTTATTCTCAATTTGGTTCCTTACTAATTTTTACTTTTAATTTAGATTTTTATTTATTTGAACGTTAATATACTAAATCTTAACTACATTTAAACAAAATATACTACCATCATATTAGTTAGGGACTAAATAAAAAATAAAAATTAATAAATAACTAAACTAAGAATCACTAATAAGTTAAAGATCAGATATATTACTCCATATACTAATTAAGAGAAAATTAAGAGAGCCAAAATTAAAGGGCAAAATCCCCCATTGACAAATGTGTGCTACCTTACCAAACTGCTTTAAAAATGAAGTAACTTAGGAACAAAACAAATACACTTGAGTGAAGTAAAGTGGCAAGAAGTAGCAGAATGAGAAGTTGGCGAGTCTAGTTTGTGGATAAATGTTATAAAGATGAAGTGGCTATTCTGGTCTAACAGACACTAGAAAGAAGTCTGCAGTTGTTGTCCCTCGAAGGAGAGGCTACGTGCCGGTAGTTGCATCCATCATTATTTGCTGCTTCATATTTTAAACGTAGTGATGACTCAAACGCTTCAAAACCTAACGAAAGCGATCATAAAAAACTGCTTTTTAAGCTCTGGAAGTAAAGAAGACTCAAACCTCACGGCTCATACTGTAGTTGTTCCTTTCGGAGATTTGATGCAAATTTTCCTACGGATCTACATCCCACTGATTTGTTGATGTGGGATTCTCTTCCCCATCTCTTCGCATTTTAGATTAAGGTAAAAGAAAAAAGAAAAAGAGGGAGAGAAATCATTTTGGTTCTTGAATTATGGTTGATCTGTCATCTTGATTTCTTATTCACGTTGTCTCATAAAATGGTATCCACTTATTGAAAATTGTCAATTTTTTGCCATCATTTTTTATATCTTTCACATGTGTAGTCCTTTGAGCTGAATTTCATTAACTTACATGGCAAGACTAAAAGGTGATAATTTCCAATTAATAGTAAACTATTTTAAAAAATAAAATGAGTAAGAGACTAATATATATAACAATTCAATAATAGTTAGAGACCCAAATAATATTTTTCTTTAAAAGTGAGGGTAAAAAAAACAAAATTGACCTTATCACCTAAATGATATACATTAAAAGAAAAAATCATTTTGATTTTTGCCTTATCACTTAGTTGTTATTTTGATCCCTCATTCGTATTTTACAAAATGGTCCCACCAATTGAAAATGGTCACTTTTTAACCTTCACTTTTGATATTGTTACTATATGTAGTCCCTCAAATTAAATTTCATTAACTTACATGGTAGGATCAAAAGATAACAATTTCCAATCAGTTGTGATCTATTTTGAAAAGTAAAATGAGTAAAGGACTAACATAACAATTTAATAATAAGTTAGAGACTAAAATAATATTTTTTGTAAAAATGAGAAAAAAAAAAAAAATTAAACAAAGTTGAGCTTATAAACGAAATGATAGGCATCAAATTTATCTCCACTGAGGTAGTCAATCAATTGTTGACTGCCTATATTTGTTAGTGTAGCAATTTTATTCTAATAGAAAAAAAGGTATTGTTTACATTTTCTTTTATTAAGGCACATTATCTAAAACCAAAGTATTTATAAAAAGTTAATCTCCAAATTACTTAAAAAGCCAAAATTATATGAAATTTGCTTCATGAATATGGGCAAGTTATATTAAATATGATTTATATAAAATATTTAAATATTTATTATTTGAAATAAATAATAACATCTGAACATTAAATTTAAAAAATATTTATATTATTATTTAATAACTATTCATTACATAATTATAAATATTATTTCTTACAAAAGATATCCACACACATTCTAACTATTAATTTTTTAAAATTTTTTGAAGAAGAATTAAAAACATTTCAAAAGGGTATAAAACAAAATTATATTAGATAAAATATTTGGAACTTATTCCAAATTTATTGATAAAATGGTAAATCCATCCATCCTCCTATTGTATTTCACTTCGCTTGAGAGTGAGACGATGATTTGCCATGACATGACTTCTCAGTAAGAACATTGGGCTTAATTCATTGGGCCTCTTGTAAGGTTGTATGAAATGCATAGCCCAATAATGTGAAACGTAATGCTTTAATATAAGCAGAGCCCCATAGTGATATACTGAATACAATGGAGGGACATTGGGCTAACCAAGGGCTAACAAAAATTACAAGGGACTTTCTCATCATGTAGTCCAATTAGTGGAATTGCAGTTTTTTTCTTTTTGTGAATATATATATTTTAATAAGTGTCATAATACGCAAAGAAATAATAACATTTTAGATTATTTTTTACACAAGACAATGTCTTATTAGGGAGAAAAAATAATTTGATTGAAGCTATTAGCTCTATAACTTAAGGTTTATTTCTCTTTAATAGGATAACATCCTGTTCATGCACTAACATTGCACTAAATCATAAATAAAATGATAATGATCCGTATTTAAAAATTCAAGATATTAGCACTAAACACATACCATTATGGTTTTGACATATAACCTAGCGCAATATTGGTCTATGAATAGGATGTCATCTTGCTAAAGAGATATAGACGAACTCCAAGGTGTAGAGTTTAATAGCTCATATTATTTTTATGTATTATGAATATTTTACAAAAAACAAATTAATATTTTCTAAAAATATAAAGGTGTACTGAACATTATAATTGGCACTTGTATGGTATGTGTCTAAATTTCGTCTAGAATCAATAAGGATTAAAGTGAGCTCCAACGTATCCTAGTTAACTATTGCGTGAATTATGAAAAATGAGATCTCAAAATCCACAGTTCAATGTGCAATTACATTAAAGGGAGAACATGCATATGGCCAGTACATCTAGAATTGATCAATAATTTACACTTTACGATATCCTTAAAATAACAAAGCACAAAGAAAAAACACTTCATGAAACAAATGCGGGCTCACCAAGCTTTATATGTCTCTAACCCTCCTGATCAATTCTACTATTTGACATTCCAATCTCAATAGGCAAATAACATCCCAAATATAATGAAATTAAAATAAAATAAATAAATAATCATTCAGGTTAAAGAAACACTAATAAATACTTTGAAAGGTATAAATACCAAGGAATACATGATGAATCATAAACACCACATATACATACAACTACGTAAGTGGTAAGATACCATGTAAGAATTTGAAATAATTTCAAGCATTCGAATTAAAAGTTGGGAAACAAATTGTGAGAAGGAAATATTCAAGGGAAGGACTACCACAAAGTAAAAGGATATTTGTTATGGGGTACACTACTCGCGTGGATAGTCACCATACTCTTTAGGGGATACAGTACTTGGGGGAAAGTAATATGTCCATCATGAGACCATAGTTCATGTACTACCATCCCTCCTTCCCATATGTGATAATTGTCACGCATGGTTAAAATCTCCTATAACCCTAATATCTAAGTGTTCCAAGGTGCACCAACATCTAACAGCATCATTGTTAGTTACTAGCGTCCTTTGCTAATCCCTTCGAAAATAAAACACTAGCGTTGTGTGGAATCATTTGTTTTCATCACATAACCATCTCATACATAAATGTATTTATATAAACATGGCATTAAATACTTTAAAAGTTAGTCAGTTGATCCCATACATGTTTCAAATACATGATAGTTTTATTTTGAGATGACAATGGTATTATAGGAATCTAAAGGTTGAAATACCAAACCGTTCATGAAAATAATTAAAATTCCAAGAAAATGTAATAAAGTTTCAAGAAAATAAAGGATGTGGTTTAAAAGTAGAAATATAAACATATATAGTTAGGATATTATTCACTCACCTAACGAAAACGTAATATAAGACCTCTTAACCACCTTTTTATCTTCCCTAATCTAGGATGTCCCCAAGAGTTCTTATAAGAATTGAACATGTAAAATTATTATCAACTAATACATTATTTTACCTAAGTTCTCCCTAACTTACCTCACTATTAACTTTGACGAAGGTTTTATATACATTTTCCTTAATATAAAAGGACTCAAACCTTTTATCCACAAAATTATCATAAAATTGCATTACTTATTCAATTATTCTTGTTAGGAATTAAGATCCAAGTACCAACTAATTTTGCATTAACAACTTCTTGGAAGGTTGTAATTATACATATTCATATAAATTTCTTTCTTAGTTATTGTACACAAGTTTAAGTAGGTGTGTGCCTATGTACATACATTGATTTTCTTACTAAGCATCCTCTATGCCAATTAAAGATATGCTTGACCATAGTTAAGGTTAAGAAAACTCAAACAAGCCATGTTGTAGTAATTTGTCCCCATACAAATGTATGTTCCCTATGATGATAGGAATGTCTAAGCCTCTCTTTCCCTATACTACCTTACGAAGTATAAGGCATTATGATGGGTTTTACTCTATACAGCTTAAATCCTTTAAATACAACATAGTTTCACCATCCTTTCAGGATATTGTTTACTGTAACTATCCTTATTATTGTTAACATCCTTATTATTTACAATTGTATATATGTATTTTCAAGTCATCATTGTAATCTCAAGCTACTCTCTCTATCTTTATTCAAGCAATAAGCCAACAAGCTAAAACCACATAAACTGAAAACAAAATGCAATGTAAACTTAAACTCAAATAGCAATTGAACTTGATGTACTCAAAAGATAAGAGTTCTAAGCCAAAGAATATGGATTTTACTAAAAATAGCCTTTCAATTGTGGAATCTCTCAAGGTGAAAATGAAAACTTGGAGCCCAAATTAAGACAGTCTATTAACATTCCTAAAATCTCGATTGTTGAAAATTATCTTTTTTCATGATAGTGAAGGAAACAGTTGAACTAGATTCTAGAAACAAGAAAAACATTATATCTATGTATATATAAGCTCATGTAAGCAATTGAAACACCAAGTTGAAGTCAATCCCAAGTCAAAATTTGTGTTTTTTCATGTTATATTAGCAAAATGAGACACCAATAGATGTAAATAAAGATCCAAGACTTATCATATAAATATCAAACAGAATTTAAATTATATGATTCCTTATATATCAATTACGTGCTTTATGTTTCATAAAACTCAAAACATCTCCTACATTGAGCACAAGCGAACAATAATAAAAATGAGGAAAATGAAGAAAAACTATGTAAGGATGAAGAGAACAAAATGGCTATACTTATGATGAAGAAAACTTAATTGGGTCATTATCTTGTTAATCATAATGTAGATAACCTTGAATTGATGAATTTAAGCATGAATGAAAGTAAGAACTTGTTCAATTTTTAGTTTTAACTGCAATGTTCTTGTCACTTATGATGTTGATTATCATTCATGGTTTCTTAGCTCCACAAAATTACATTTGTACCATTGTATACAATCTTCACTAAGTTTTGGTGTATATGCATAACCAAGGAGAGACTAAATGCCTTAGCAAGATTGGATAAAAAGATATTTGAGATTATGTCATGCCATTATAAGAGAGGAGAAAAACCACATGAATCCATAAGCACTAACATGATTTCTTTTGGTGCCACCTAATTCTTGGGAAAGCACAATTAAGTGAGGGATTGCCACTGCGTTTCTGACTTAACATCACATTACACAATTAATCGCACTTATATCACATTTACTTGACTCCATTACCTATTCTCTTCAACATAGCTAGGGAATATAATAGAGACTGGGAAAGAAGAGCTAATGTAAATGGCATTCATGAAGTCTTAGCTAGCAAGTGGAAAGAGAAATCCAAATCAAATTGCATGAGGTTGTTTCCTTCATTTTCTTGCTTTGCCATAGTTAGGGAAAAAGTGTAAAATCTATCAAGCTTCCTTTATATCCTATTTTCATATGGATATTTTTAGATTTTGGATATTCTAGCGGGGTGACCATGAGCTTAGCAAAAATTTAAGTTTTCTTATAGCTTTCCATAGTGGTCAAAGTCATAGTAAGTTAAACAAATGCAAGCAAGCAATACAAAAGCCTTGGAAATCATTTGGGACTTGTTTAAAGCATGTATGAATAAGATATGGTACTTATGAAATATCAATGGTTATATGGAAAAACTTGTAATGATGAAATAGTAGCTATGGACAAAGTTAAAATTCATGTTGTAGTCTCTTGTAACTAAAGCATCGGTTTAAGAGGAGCAATGTGACTATTTTTTGGGGTTTTTATGTGAATTTATGTGTAAAGAAAAGTAAATATAAGATGTTACACTGAAAAATATATATTGACTAATCAATATATCTCCCTTTTTAGAATGATTTGATATGATTTATGTGGATTCTTAAAGAAGATTTGGGATATAATTTAATTCAAATTCTTTATTCCCTTTTATATACTTTGCTATTTAGGTTTCTTCTATGTATATAAACAAGGCATTATACATAGCTTGTGAACACACCATTGGTAGAAATATAATTTATTTCTACAAATCTTCATGGTATCAAAGCTTAAAACTAGACATGTATTATATCTCTCATGTTTACCATGAATCTTCATAATTCCAAATGGGTGATGCTATACTCACTGCCAAGGTTGTCAAACTTATGATTTTAGGTAGACTCGTGAAGGAGGAGTAGACTCATAATGTAGATTCGTAAGACTTTACCTCTATTAATAAATTAAGAAAAATCTACATGTGAGGGACTAAATTGATAAAAAATTATATGAGTGACTCAATTGAGAAGTATTTTATTTGAGAGACCAAAATGAGAAATAAATTTTATAAGGAATCAAATTAATAAATAACCTATTAGTGAGGACCAAAAGAGATTTTATTCATTTGGCCAAAATAAAATTCAAACTATAGAAAAATATGAAGGACATTATTAATAATGATGTTATTTATGAAGGAAGAAATTCAAAAATATTCATATGAGGGACTAAATTAAAAAGAAATTCTATAAAGGACTAAATTAAAATAATATTTTACCTGTGAAGGATTAAAATGAAAAATAAATTATATAAGGGATTAACTTGAAAAAATATCCTACAAGTAAGGGACCAAAATAAGATTTTACTCATTTGGCCAAATTAAAATGAAGACTTGTTTATATATAACTTTTGGCATTTCTATATTGAACATTCATCATAGCCAAGTGGTTAGATGTTGGTCATCTTTTTGCACGCGAGTTCAAATATGGTGGAGTGCATTTTGAAAGGAAGCCTTGCCTCACGAGTTAGTGCGAGTTTGACATCAAGTTGACTTAATTTTTACATGTGAAATCGCTAACTTGGCAAGTTAACCGAGTTAACTTGCCAAGTTAACAACCATGCTCACTACTTCTAACTTATTAATAAAATATCTCTAATGGATCTCAATTTTAAAAGCCCCTTAAAGGTCTTATAAGGCAACAATTACTATACTATACCCTCCAGAGTGTTTGGATGTGTTTGCCTTCTTCACAGAGGTGTATATCAAAACTCCACCAAGATTTGATGATGTTAGAACACAAGGGAATGTGTTAGATTAAAAAAGTCATTGCACAGATTGAAACAATCTTTCAAAACATGCTTTGATAGATTTAACATTGTTATGATCTCCTTTAGATAGCAACAAAGTAATGCACATCATACCTTATTTATCAAGCATACTAAAGGGAAGGTCACACTACTTATAGTGTATATGGATGACATTGTGACTATAGGAAATCTATAAGGAAGAAATTACTTAGGTGAAACAACTTCTTAGTGAAGAATTTGATATCAAAGATCTTGGCAAATTGCAATAAATTACAAGAAAGATACCACATACCTACAATCAATTTCTATGGGTAATTGTATAAATATGTGGCTATAGCACCAATTGACTTATACCACAATCCAAATTTTTCACCAAATTTGCTTCACTCTACCCACAGTTATTTGACTGAGTATAACTTGTACCTACAATTTTATAAACTGTGGTTTATAACATTATAACTTTTACCTGTAGACGTTTGACAATCACTGTAACATATCATCTGAGTTCAATATAACCTTTACCTATAGACATTTTGTTGTCACTAAAACATTTTTCCATGGCATTTTGCTGTTAGTATAACTTAAGAGATTTAATTCATTTGGTATTCCCTTTTAATTCACTTTTTCAATACATTGATAATTATTTAATGTAGATGGAAAAGTAAATAGACATGACTAAATTTTGAAGTAACTAAAAAGAAAACCTCATTATATTAACAAAATTCTAATAATAATCTTTATACAAAATGAGTCCATCTATCACCTCCTATACAATACTTTTCCAAATCAAATAACAAAAAGAACCAAAATGGGCAATATATAATAAGTCAATGGTGTAGTACACATATGCATAATACTTCTAGTTTTGCAAAATAACTCCTATCTAATATGCCCATCTTAAATGCACTAGAAACTTGTTATGCACATTGGAAGTCAATAATGACAATGTTAAAAATGATATTATATAGTATAACTTGTTCGGTAATTTTACGAAATAAACTAGAAACTTGTATAGGAAATTTTACAATACCAACTAGCTTTAATTTTACTTAATCATAGATATACCATTTCCATTAGAATTGCTTGAAGCTATAGATCTTGGACAACCATTAGGGTCACTATTGCCATCTGGCAACTATATAGAAAGCAGCAAATCAAGATTTTACAAACAAGTTATATAGATGTAAAGCTTTACAATATATGATGCAGAAAATGCATCTGAAAAGGATTTACAAAGCTTTGTTGTGCAGTGATACCTCATTAAAAGACTCATTGATATCATCTTGTTCAACTTGCTCTCTTTAAAAAAAAATATTCTAACGTCATGTCAATTAATATCGATTTATATAACATTATAGGTGTAACTTTTAGATATAGATAAAGTTCATGCACTCATAATGTGAAAGAATAATCATATCAACATTACTAGACACTCCCTTATATAAATAAATCAAAAGGAAACACTCAGATAAATAATGGTGATGAAAAAATAGTGAAGCATCCTTTATATGGTATAATTGATTCATATCAACAATACAAGAATAAATCAAAATTTTGTCAACTGCATTTAAGTGTAGTTAACTACTTTCTGAGTTTTTTAGTGAATTGTAATTTTCTAAGTCAAATGTAATTCCTTAAACAATTTTTAAAGGCAAAATATTTTTAATACACTTATTCACACTTTTTTAGCTGTATTATTAATATCAACATTCCTAGATACCCTCTTCTCTTGTAAATAAATCAAAAGAAAACACTTGGATATATAATGGTGATAACAAAAAATAGTGAAGCATCCATGCTAAGCAATAATCAATAGTAAAAAGAAATAATAATAATAATCATAATCATAATCATAATCATAATCATAATCATAATAATAATGAACCCAATATTTAAGAATCAATTTAAGGTTATTTTAGCAAAAGATCAAACTATTCTAGACCATATTTTATTCTAAGTTCCAACCATTTAAGTAAAACTATTTGTTTTCATAGCATAGAAAGAAATTAGAAGTAAGGGGAAAATTTAGAAAACAAGTCTTGGTGGAATGGTTTCGCTTTGCAATAGAGGAAGCACCAAAACCATAATTATTTGTTTTTCATTTTATGATGCATTTCTAACATACCAATAGATTAGGCTTATAAGCCTCAAAAGCATGCAATATCTTTTGTCAAGCATTATTCTATAAAATTTGGAAATAGCATTAGAAACACATTAGCAAACTCAAAAAGCAGTTAATAGATAAGTTAATAAAAAAAATTATTGTGGGAAAAACAATGCAAGCAATTCTAGATGTTGTAAAGAACAAAAACCTACTAATGAAAACAAAAGCCAAAATTTTGTGATTAACTAATAAGTTTATTATCAACTAAAAACAAGATACCTTATCAAGTAAATTAGTTTCTCCTTTAATCCAAGGCAAGAGTGACAAGTAGTGAACCGACCTAACTAGAAACAAAACTAAGTTACTTTTTGTCCGATAAATAGTATCGGTTCATCCTCATAATATCTTCATAATTTTGAAATTTTTGTTTATCATTTTACTAACAAAACAATAAATAGAATGCCCAAAATGATGATGAGATATAACATATAGTAATAGATATATTTTGCTATCTATTATGTAATACAAAATACCATGATGCAAACATAAGCTTCAACATAGTGTTGACAATAATAGCAATAAGCCAATAACAACATCATCTATCTCAAGTCCATTCCTTTTGTTGTTGTGGGATTAACAAAAATTGCTAAAGAAGTCTAAAAAACCCATGATGTTTCTTTATCTAATAGACCCCTCAATGCTACTATTAGATATCTCATTTATACCGCAACTGATTATGCAATGTTGGATGTTAAAGATTAAAGTAAAGAATATTAAAAGGTATTATAAAGTTTAAACAGGTTTTCCAATAATTTATTAATTTTTTTTTAGTATTCAATAATGAAGGGCATTATAAAGTATAAACCCTTGAAATCAAGAATCAATTTAACCTTTTCAAGGATTTGGGGGAATTTGGGGGAGGCATTATCTCAAAGAATCAAATTAGGTTTTTGGCAAATCATCCAAATCAATTTTATGTTATGACTTATTACTGAACGACTTAGCAATATGTCATTTCACACCTTAGTCGACAAGTTGGGCATGTGAGATATTTATATACCAAATTAAGGGTGAATGTTGACTAATTAAAAACTTCTACCTAGTTAGTATGATATAATTTGATTTAGGAGTATAATTAAGATATAGTTTAGGATCTAATTTGACTTGAATTCCTTATTTCCTTTTGTATAGTTTCCTATTTAGGCTTCTCCTAAGTGTTTAATAAGGCATTGTACATAGCTTGTAAACAAACAATTTGAAGAGATAAGATTCCTTTCTACAAATCTTCAATACCAATTTCTAATGTTAATCAATGTATGTATGATGAGCTTACTGGAAAATAATAGACTATTTTGATATATGTAGCTTGTATGACATCAGTAAGGTACCAAACCATCATTAATTACCTTGAAATTTTTATGGCAGGAAGTTGACACATAAAAGAAAGGATTTGAAAAGTTTTAGAATTTTTTGGATTTATTAGATAGGTGAATATCTTGCAAACAATAAACTTACAAGCCTAAAAGCAAAAATAAGATAGTTTTAGAAAATTGTCACATCTTGAAAGTTCAAAGTGTGATCAATGCTAAAAACAAGGGAAAACCAATTCCAACAAGCCTAACTTAGACCATCCATAATTCAAGTAGCTAAGCAATGAATTCTGAGAACAAATACTGAATTTCACTTAATAAATATGTAGCCAAACCATTAATATAAAGCGTAGGTTATATAGAAATTCAGTATTTGTTCTCGAAATTCATTGCTAAGAAATCTAAGGGACATAAAAGAAGTTACATATAAAAATCATAGAGATGACGTCAATGCACTAAGAAACTAATACCCCAAAATGCAAAAGTTAGAGCTTAATATAGAGACTAGGCACCTAAGTACCATTAATTGTAAAAGAATGAGTACCCATGCACTATTGCATAGTGCCTATGCACCAAACCAATATGAAATTAGGGATATGGATAAAGACATAAGGCCCATGCATTGTTTGAAAACCTAATTTTTAAAATTAAAAGATAAGATCAAATTTTTTTGAATAATAACAACCTCCAAGGTTTTATAGCCTATAGATAAAAGGGTTTTGCTGCTGCTAAGTACATCAAGCTGAGAAAAACCCTAATTGTGAGAGTTGAAAAGCAATTAAGAATGGAAAAGGAAAGCAGTGAGCAGGAGGATAGACATAGGGGCATGCAACTCGTTCTAATTTTTCTTTTACACTATTTTCTCTCTTCTTATCTTTTTCTTTTCTTTTCATGTTCATTATTTTGAGACATGGGTTTGCACAAGTAAAAATCTACTTTGGGATTTTGATGGAACCTAATATGGGTTAGTTTTGTATGACAAAAACTTAATCATTAAAGTTTTCAATGCAATTTACATTTTTTTTAATTTTGTGTTTAATGATTCTAATTCTGAGCACCGTAGGAATTGAACTAGAATTTAAGCTAACTCATAAAAGAACCCCTAACTTAAGAACAAAATGAAAATAATATTTATTTGCATGCTTATGAATAGTACATTTTCCCAAAATTTTAACTTTATAGGTTGTTAATGACGAACATTAATAGTGCATAAAGGTAAAATAAGATGAGGGCAAAGAGTAATGGAAACCAAGAAACTATTTGAAAGACCATAAATGGAACTTTGGTGGCTTGTCCTTTAATAGCAAAACAAAAGGAAAGGAATGGGTGATTTGGATAAGCTAAAGAAATTGAAAAGTGCTTACTAGCGAAGAATAGTTGCAAGCTAAGAAGCATTCCTAATAATAAAAATTCATGGAAGGAAACACATTCATGGCTGCTAAGGAAGAGGAAAAAGAACAAAACATTGTAGCATTCCCTCAAGTTTTAGTGTGAGGAAGAACGATGTCATAACCAGAGTTTAAGAGACATTTAACCACTTCACATCAGAGGAGGCAGGAGAATAATGATGTGTTTGATTAAATTTGCTTTGGATAATTATTCTAGGTTTGCTCTCTAAGCTTATTTGCAGGTAGATGTGGAAACTAATGAAGTAAATGCTTAAATGTCTATGCAAGATTAATGTTTGGTACTTATATTTCAACTATTGATTTTGTGAAATTTTTTATCTTATTTTTTTAGTCACATCTTGACAAGATTCATTTTGTACCAAGATTAAAAGGATGTATATCTACAACCTGCAGAATTGAAATGTCACACTCTAAACTTTCGAAGTGTAACCAGCATAGATAACAGGAATAACCTAGTTCTGTAAGCTTAGCACGATGTTTTCTTAATTGAATTGTAAATCATACATAATGGAAATTCATGGAAATCTCATTACTAAGCAGATTAACATTCATATATTTTATAAACATTTCGACAGAGTCTCCTCTATAACTGAGACCTCCCAAAATTGCTACAAATATCTGCCCTAAAATAACAAAATCCATAAAGAGAGCTCAGCTCTCAAATCATCCAAAAACAACTAAATCACAATAGGGGAATGAGGAATATGTCTGTGGTCATCCATATACATTTACAATTATTTACATTTTTTACAATTACACTAGAACAAAAATACAAAAACCCAGTAAAATAAGGAATAAAAATCCTCGATAGTACTAATAGGGCTCTTCTAGCCCTCATGGTCAAAAAACTGCTATGGGTGATTACCTGAAATTAAATAAAATATAAATGGGTAACTTCTAGTAATAAAATCATTACAATACCTTTAGGTATGCAGGGCTCTGTGCAATTTAAAGCATTATAATTTCTCAAGCATTCCAGTAATAAAACTATTACAATACCTTTTAAAATGATCAGTTCACTGTGAATCAACATTTAAAACCTTATCATAATAAGCCATAAACATGCAATATAACAATAATGGTCATGGATTCATTCCATGGAAATTAAGTCAGTCAAAGGTACATAGCCCTTGGAAATCACATTTATTGGTTAAGGATTCACAGCCCTTGGGAAAAACTTTATCATCAGTTAAAGGTACTTAGCCCTTGGATATTATATTTATCAGTCATGGATTTATAGCCCTCGAGAAACTTTATTATCAGTCAATGATACTTAGCCCTTAGGTAATTTAAATTAAATGGTCGTGAGGCATAAGCTCACATTATTTAACACATCTAATATTCATTTTTCATACAACCCTCTTTTTATGGTTTTTGCATGGCATCACATACAATTCATAATTTAAAACTAATCAAGTCTAGCAAGTTATGCAACCATATAATGATGTAATGTTAAACAAACATCATATAACATATCATACGGTTAGAAGAGCTACCGCTTACCTGGTGAGTGAAGTAGTCTAAAATAACCTTGCTTCCTTTCTCTTGGTTATAAGATAGTTCACCAAATAATTCCTATATCACAAAAGTACAATTTGCTCAATTCACCATCACTAATACATATTATTCAAATTAAAAAGAGTTTTCTTCTTTTAGTTCATCACATTTCCATTACCAAACTCATGTCAAGCTTCCTTATTTACCACTAAAAAAAACATACCTTAGCCTTAGTTCATATTCCTTGATTCCATTACATGACTTACTCAGTTTTTTCATCAATTTAAATTCACTTCCTTATAAACTTACTAAATTTTCAAATTCATACCAAACATACTTTAACTCTTCCTTTCACCTTCAACCAAGCTTAGCCATGAAGAACAATAGGATTTCACTTCATAAGCATTAATAGTGTTCCTACAATACCAACTATAACCATTAAATTCCAAAATTCTAAAATTCTTTGTAAAACCCCAAAAATCTAAAAAAGAAATTTATTTGTTCCCTAGGAGAACCAATCTAAAAAACATGTCCAAAAACATGCTTCCAAGGTTGAAATTCAAAGGGAAAAGACCAAAAACCCATCTATCATCAACATTTTCATGAAAAACCAAGCAAAACTCACCAAAAAACCCACTGAAAATCCTCTCTTCTTGGCTGCCAACAGAAGACAACAAAAAAGAGCTGCTGTTGCCAAAAACTGCTAGGCATGGCCGTTTAAAGCTTGTCACCGGTGAAAGGAGACGCTTGCCAAAACTAAGATGGTGGTAGAGTGGTGGTGGTGGAAGGAGAATATGAGGGAAGAGCTCATGTTTTCTGCATAGGAAGAAAACGCTTAAGAAGAAGAAGAAAATGAAGGGCAATTTGGTTATTTCACCTGGTAGGACACGTGGCAGCACTAGAAAAATTCTGAGGGAAGAGGAAGCTAGGTCTTGAACACCTACCATCAAACTTAAAGTACAATGCCTTACCACTAAGTCATAGCTCATTATTTAATTAATAACTTACACCATGAATATTTATGCTTTTACTCTTTCTAAGACCAAAACTTTGCAAGTGTTACATGGAAACTCTTAGTACACAACCAACTAATTAATTCTTTGAAATGTTAACTACAAGTGATACCGACATGGAAGATTTTCTATTTTGTAAAGAGTAGCAAAAATTGTATTTCCCTACTTTTGTAGGTTATATCGACTTAGTGGTTTTGTTGGTTATATGACATATAATTATCACTTTGTCAATGTTTAAACTTATTGGTATATTTTAAATTTGTTATTTAAGATTACTCAGAATAGCCACTTGTACAAGAACTAATTGTCAAGGATCTTTAGGATAATGAATGAACTTTCAAACATTTTTTTACAAGTTGGTTTCCATCAAGTATTTGTTATAGTATTTATAGGTTGTTTGCAATACCTTACATATATTCATTTTTGTTTACATTAATATAATAGATTTAATTGCTAGCAATTGTGCTCCTCTATCATGTAGAGTTTCTTTTGCATTAGGTTTTGTGTGTGAATTACATACACACACTTGCACACACTATATACACATATACACTTGCACACATTAACATTAATGGCAATCAAGACTAATACTATTGTAAATAATTATAGCAGTCATTAGTTGCAAAGCCACTAAATTGAAACTTGAATAAGCAAAAACTTCAGCCACAATAACTGACGGTAAAAGTAAAAAAAAAATAGCAAAAATAGTACACAACTGCTACTAATATGACAATCGTAGCTAGTGTCCAAATTTACCCGTGGTTGCTAAGAACCATGGGTAATCCCTTTGTAACAAACAAATTATTCATGATTTGTGTAATTGCATGTAATTTTTTAGCAAGTGTTTTAACTGCTTGATTATAAGATACACGTGGATATTAAATTCATATATAAAAATGAAAGAATGATTTTTATCCCCTGAAATACTAGGTGCATATGCATAAGTCCTATATACTAGTTATATTATAAAAGAGTCAAAATGAATTATCTCTTAATTATGCACAACAAAAAATTAATTACTAGCAAATTTATCTGTAATTAAACATCTCAAGTTGATTTTGACATCTACCTACCCACTTTATTAACATTTGGGGCCTATTTGCTTACTGGAAATGAAGCTAGGGAAAAGGGAATGGGAGTTTAGTTGATTTATTGCATGGGATTGGATTTTCTTTGCTAAGGTAATCTTCATTCCATCATATATGGGAATCTCCAATACCTCCTCTCATGGAAGGAATGTGAACCATTCTGTAAAATGGGTTATATAATTAACCATATTGCCCATCTACACTTTTCCATCCCCGACAAGATGCACCCACTTTCTAACCTCTAACCAGCGAAGCTTGTGCCCATCGACATTGTCGTGCTCTCAGACATCGTCAGATGAAGCATGTGATTTTCGATCTGGTGGCTGCCAGTGCTAGTAAAGCAAGGATTTTGATTGAGAAGAGCCTTTTTGATCTGGTTGCACATTCCTGCTAGTGCTTCTGGATGCAAGAGAGAGAGAGAGGAAGAGATCGTCAGTGAAAGAGGAGGAAGGCTTTGGAAGAGAAGGAAAAATGGAAGACACTATGAAGGAAAAAGAAAGGAGAGAGGAAAGTGATACATAGACTAGAAAATGCAAATTTGCAGATGGTGAAGTAGTTAATAATAATAGAAGAGGAAACACACAGGGAAGAGAAAGAAAAATAACTTTTTAAATAAAAATATAATAATAAATATTTTAATAATAAATGATTTTTAATAATATATTCTTTAGGTTTCATAATAATATTTAATTTTGAATAGCAAGAAAAATTATTATTTAAGTAAATTAATAATTCTTATAATAATAGTTAATTTTTTATAAGGATATTATGGTAATTTGCTTAACCTTCATTTCCATTCCTTTCCCTTTTCTCCATATCATATCAAACATAATATATAAGCCTAAAATTTTATTTTCTTAAAATTTATTATTATTATCATTCTCATTCCCTATCGTTCCAATAACTAAACATAATCTCATTATGTTTGGTTAATGGCATTGTGACTAAGAAAAAGGAAAGGGAAGACTTTAAGCCCATTCTCTTGTTTAGTTACTTGAGACTCATGGGAATGCTCTTACTTTAGGAATCCCTGTTACTTTAGACATAGGAATGGGAATACCTTATCTTGTGGAGGGAATGAGACACATTCCCAGGAATCACATGCGCAATTACCATAAAACCCCTCAATTTTTTACACCCTTTCTCCTTCCTCTTTCTCTATGGCACTCTCTCTCTCTCTCATAGTCATGGATCTAAAATGTGATCAAACTTCATAATCTTCTTGGGAGAGAGAGAGAGAGAGAGAGAACGAGGAAGAACATTATGAAGTCTGATCACATTCTAGATCCATGATCCGTCGCCATTCAAAATGAATTGAAGGGTGTGGAGGGTAAGAAGATGACGATGAGGTTGTCAGTCAAAGAAGATGATGCTGAAGTTGTGTGAAGAGAAAGGAAAAATTTTAAAAATTATAAAATTATAAAATAATAATTAATTTTTTATAAAGATATTATTGTCATTTAATTAACCTTCGTTTTTATTTCTACTTCTTTTTTAAATATTATACCAAACATAGTGCACAGACTTAAAATTCAATTTTATTAAAACTCATTTTTATTTCCAAACACATTCTCATCCTCATTTGATCATATACTATTAACCAAATGTGCCCATAGATTAAAAAAAATGTAAACAAAAGATATGTATAAAGATTTCAAAGTATATATTTAAATCAGTTTTTTTTCCTTTTACTTTCTTGAAATCCAAACATCCTAAGATATCATGCCTGAAGCTTTCATTGCAATATCAGTTACTACTCATTGCGAAGTAAACTTTCTTATATAGCCTAAATTATAATAAATATTAAACATCCACTTCTTTGAGTAGGCTTCCTCCCTCCCTAGACGTAGCCGACCTCATGATTCTACTTTTGTGAGAGATTTTTCTTTTCTTTTCTTTTTCCCTTTATGAGAGTGGCTTATCTTCTGAATTATGCAAGTACAGCTTCAAATATTGATAAAAGATTTTTGTTGAGACAAAGTTCTTGGAGATTATAAGCTGCGTTGTTTTTTAAGAATGTCTTTAAAGCTTACATTAGGATTTTTTTTATAGTTAATTGTTAATTTTACTCGTTTGGATTTTAAAGTTGGTTTCTTATAAATGTGTTATTAATATTATTTTTTTTTGGTTATTTCTGATTTTTTCAAAAGTTAGGGCTACATTTTCGTTGTATTCTTATCCTGAAACACTTACTATTCCTCAAAACTGCTTGTAGTTTCGCATTCAATAGTGAGCGAAGTAAATTTGATAACACTCATCTCAACATTGAAATTGGTACGAACCTATTCATTTAATAGGTGGTAACATTACAAGGTAGACAAAAGTAACAGCACATTTTAGTTCTAAATATTCAAAATAATAGTAAGCTTATTTTGTGTATTCTATTTGTGTTTTATGTGATTTCTGGATTATTCCGAGAAAATTCCACGACGAAAAGGAAAATTAATTTTGAAAGCCCCAACATTATCTTGTAAACCCTGAAACAGCCGTACTAAGCTGCAACAACTTTCTCTGAAACCCAAACAGGCTCCAGTTCTGGGAAAATCCAAGTAGAGGAGTCCTTTTCTTGTTCTCCCTTTACCATAAAATTAATTGCATGAAATAAAAACTTCTGCACTACATTTTTCCGTTTTACCTCATGTGATCAACGAATTAAATTTTTAAATTTTACTAATTTTTGGACTTAAAAATTACCCTTTTTAGTTTCTCATTTTTTTAATATAAACTGTGAGATTTGCATAAATTTTTAAATATATATTATTAGATCTAAGTAATTATTATAGAAATAAAGGAAAATTTAAAATCTATAGAAACGCTTTAGATCAATCTTAGTACCATATTAAGTTTAAAATTAAATATGGGGAGAAAATTTGTTACAAGTGGAAGTTCACTATGTTATTATTGATCCTCCTCCTTTAGTTTCCTGAGGTATAACGCCATGCAAATTGCTCTCACATGCACTACCCGCTTGAGAAGAACAGGGAGCTTGATGTTGCCGATGAACTACTAGTCTGATTAGGATATGCCCTTTGCCGGAAGTAGTCCGGCGGCGACACCGCCACTGTCACTGACGACATCGCCTGAGCCCCGGAATCCGGTGGAGATCCTGCAAAATTACTACCACAAAAATGAAAATAATGGAATTAAAATGTACCTGCCGTTTCATTTTGCACTCAATCTGTGCCTCCTAATTACAGTAAAATTCAGATGTACAGAGATGAGAAAAGAATGAAAGGGAGGAAGAAAGAAAGAAAGAAAGAGAAATGCTTACTTGAAACACTATCAAAAGTAGAATTTCGGGCATTTTCAAGCTGGGATTTCAGGATTTCTTGATTTGGCTGCTGAGTTTTTCTTCTGCGACGATTATGATCTGCCAGTCTCTTCCTGCAGCTTCGTTTTCCATTATCAAACTCGGAAAGAAGATGGAACCTGCAAAAGTAATATAATTCAATTTTCAAAAGTGAGTCTTTTTTCTCAAACACTTGTGAGATTACGATAGATAAATTTTATTTATGAATGCTGGCGGTTGATAATGCAGGTGTTGACAGTTTAATGTCGACTTAGAAAGGAGCAAAACAATGCAGTACGTAAACTGAGAGTGGAACGGTGAGGATGTTAAATCTAGGGACGCAAATGCCCTCGGGATTTCCCCATGTACGGGGTGGGTCAATCATTGATCATTTGAGAGTCCTCTCGAGGGCATTTCCGTCTTTTCCCTTCTCATTCTTTCTTGCTCTAACCTTTCTCGGAAAGAAGCAAAGAGTCACATCATCATTTTCCGCTTTGCATTGCGATTTGGAAGTGCAGTGTGGGCGGAAACAGGAGTGAACGGTGAAAATAGAGATGCAGAATGCGGATATTTCTGTCTTTTTGAAACACACGAATGGTCTTGAAAACTCAGTTTATTTGATTTTATTGAACCAATCAGGCAGTTTTCTAATTGCGCTACCAAAAGAAGCAGATGCAAAATGTACGAAAAAGAAAACGAAGAGGAAAATTTCTCCCCGGACGCAAATGCCCTCGGGATCTGCCCCGCGTACGGCGAGGGAGCCAATGATTGGCTCCGAGGGCACAATTCCGGGAGGGGCATTTCCGTCACTTCGCGTGGTGTCCAGCGACAACCTGCTACACTGTTGGCAGAATCGCTGAGTCAACCCGGCGGCAACGACGGTGGCGGCCTTGGAGTGAAACTCGCACACCTTGTGCCTGCGGTGATAGTGCTTGGCGTTCGAGAGATCGGCATTGCAGCCCTCGGCTTGGCACCGGGGCGAGTTCGAACCCATGGTCAATGAGCCCGGTTCGGCCGGCCTAGACCGGCGGTAGAGCCGGCTCACAAAGTCATCCTCTGACGACGAGAAGTACGTGCGGCCACCCAGGTTGAGGCCAATTCTGGACGCCGGGAAGTATGTCGGCCTGCCGACGTCCTCAGACTTGGGAACGACCAGAAGCCCACCAGGCCCACAGTGGGTGGCGTTGACGGCTGGGAGTGGGTCAAGCGAAAGCATGGGAGGATGAGGAGTTGCAGGTGGAGGGTAGGACGAGGACGCGCCTGGGAAGGCGCGTGGGTCGAAGAAGGAGGGGTGGTGGGGTTGAGGGTTAAAGTGGTAGTGAGAAAAATCAGCGGTGGTAGTGGCGGTGGTGGTGTGGGTAGGCCCGGGTTGCTGTTGTTGAGGAAGGAGGTGTCCCGGTAATAGGGAATGGGAAGCAGAAGCGTAGTGGTCGAAGATTTGCCGGTGGCTTTGGTCGGAGTCTGTACCGGAGGCTTCTTCGTTTCCAGTAAGTACTATCGTTGATGGTGGGTTTCCCCACTCGTATTCCAACATTTCTCTCCCCCTTTCTCTGCCGGAGGAGGTCCACCACGACGACGCCGTTTCGAGCTCCCTCACTCTACTACCACCTGCGAAAACAAGCCAGCTTAGGGAGGAAAGTTCAGTTTTTTATGCTTTTCAGCTTGATAAAATTCGTATACTTCAAAAGAAAAACAATTTAAAAAAAAAAAATATATATATATATATATATATATATATATATATTCTATGGGTTTTAAAGAAGCAGTTGGAACTCACCTATGGCAGTATGAAACTCAGTGATGCGAGATTCGGTCTCGAATATCAAAACCCTAATCTGCAGGGCCTACCTGAGCTACCATCTGGGTCTCTCTGGTTGCCTCCTTACACACTCTAATGGCGTGTACATAAAGTCTCTCTCTCTCTTTCTGCTCCTAAATGGATGTGTGCTATAAAGATCTCACTTTCGCCTTCAAAAAGCTGAACCCTCTTGTCCCCTTCTCTCTCTCTTAAAAAATAAGCTTAATCTCTTTACACCTTCTCTCTCTATGGTTGTGAGAGGGAAACTGAGTTATAATACTATATGAGGCGGCTTCTGCAGACACAGGGTGATTGGGGTGAACTGTACTGTGAAACGTTGGCGTGCAATTACTTCTTTATCCTTAGGAAGCTATGCATAATTACGACAAAGAACAAGTGCTCCCTCCTTAAGTGCCTTGTGCAATTCAGAACCAGAAAAGATAGAGGGAGAAGAATCTGAATCACTGGAACAAGCAGTAGGAAGCAATGTGAAAAGATATAACAAAGAAAATAAAAGGAAATAACTCAGAACTGAGAGATAAGCTAGAGAGAGAGAAGGGTGGGGGGAGGGAGGGTTAATCTCACGCGGGGTGACATAAGTTTCTGTGGACCCACAATCTGTTTGTCTTGGCTCTGCTTCGTATATCAGTGGCCCATTAAGACAGAGAAGAAGATCAACATGATTAATTCACATATGGGTGGGAGGATTTTCATATATGCTTGGTGATTTAAATTCTCGCTCTTGCTTTTGATTATCACGCACTTTTAATTATGTGTTTGGAAACTCTGAAAGGGACTCCTGTTGAAAGTGTAAGTACTTGTGTTTTATTATTTCCGTGTATGTGATGTTGTTTTCACTTCTAACGTCTGAAACCACGTGATTAATTTTTCTTCTAAACAGATTAGACTTCATTAATAATTAGCTGAGTTCATACATATACTCATACCCCACCTGCAGGTCTAATAATTACTTTTGTGACCAGTTTCAAAAATTAATAGTTAAGATTTCATATCTTTGATAACATACTTAATAAGTGATAATTATATATTTTCAGAAACATTATATATATATATATATATATATATTTAGTTATGACATAATTAATTATTAAGTATTACTAAATACTGAATAATATATTTTACTAGATTTATTATAATTAAATTCATTAGTTATTGTTTATAAAACTTTTAATTAAATATTATTTAATATTTTGACAAAAATCGTGTTATGGTTTGAGTTTAGGAAAGGAAAAATTCATATAAAACAAACATCAATGATTTGACAAGATCTTGGTCTATTTAAGAAAATTGTTGCAAAAATCAAGTTTACAGATTGAGGAATTTGATTTCCTATAATTAAATGTTTGTCTAGACTAAACGCATATTTAGTATTTAGAGTGGTACATATGTGTGTTGGGTATGAAAAACATTTGGAATGTCTATATAGTAAGTCAAGAATTGATAGCGTTGCTTTCTTTTGGATACTTGACATTGATAGATTATAGAACAGTAATACTAGTAAAATGTAAGTTTCATCTTTTATTTTTAATTTTGAAATTAATTTAGTTTTTAGAAAATTAAAAATATTTAAATAGTTTTTTAAAAATAAAATGGTTTATCTTTTTGGATAATTATTTTGATTTTGGAATGACTTTCTTTAAAAGTTTCATTTATGAAAAATCATTTTAATACTTTCAAACTTTAGGAAAACGAAAACAATCTTAAGACTAAATTAAAGTAAAGGTCCAAAGTTGCATTTTACTGATGATTGTTATGAACAGCTTTATTTTTTAGAGATGAATAAAATTTTTATCATCAAATTATCTTTTCATTTATATGTATAAACTATTAATTTATTTTAATAAATTATACAAAAGTTTAATAAAAATTTAACAATAAATGAGTTCATTGTAAAGAAAGCCTTATAACATTGTCTAGGAAAATAATCTTGTGGTGCGCATTTCTAAAAAATTTATTATTATTGAATTATCTTAACATTTATATGTATAAAAATTAAATTTTATTTTATTTGCAAAAATTCAATAAATAATTTAATAATAAAAGAGTTGAATCTTTATGACATTGCAATTTAGATCCTTCGTATTTTAACAAAACATTATATCATGTTTAATCATGAAGGACCGTTGAATGGAAATTCAAAGTCTAGATTTATATTAAATTAATATAAACAACTGCAGTTATATTTTCTATCTATGAATCTAGTGTTGAAATAATTTCATGGATTAACATTAACTAAATTATTAAAATAATTTTGTGTAATAACTGATTAGATAATTAATAGTAATCTAAACTAAGAATAAATTAGGTCTGAGTTAACAGTAGATAATCAATTATGAGTCAAATTACCCACTGATCCTTTGAGTAAAGACTTCAATATATAATCTATACTTAGTTAATAATTATCCCATTAAAATACTAAAAGAAAGAATTTTTGTACTCAATTTGAATGAGTCTGATTGTGGGCTTATGTTATAAATTAATAAGCTTATTTTAATAAACAAAATAAGGTGATTAAGTGTTTTATAAATAAGACCATTACTTGTTTTAGAAATCCACTAAGAAAGTTTGATAGTTATGATAAACACTTTCAATATCTCTCTCTTTTTCTCTTGATCAATAAAGGGTATTATGGGTTAAAGTTTCCTTCCTTATTCTCTACTTAAAGTTTTATTCTTATCATATCTATAATATCAAGTCAGATTACTAATTTTTCTCTCTTTCTAATTAGTACATAATTATATCAGTGTTATTCTGTAATCAAATTTATATTTAAATCATTAAATTTTCATATAAAGATCTATCATCATGACTTTTCTACTAAATGACAAGGGAATTCAAGTTGATAACATTGGCTTGGAAAATAACCGTTTGGCGTGTGCATGGGCGGAGGTAGTCTTTTTCTTACAAAATAAAAAATCTTTTTAGGCTTTCATATAAGTGTATGTAGTCTTTTGTTGTGTTTTTTATATTTTGAATTTTTCTGTATAATATTTTTTTTAAAAAAAATAGAGAGTTAAATAAATCAACCAATTATTAAAATTAAATCAAGAGTTCTTCTTATTATATTTAAGTGATTGACATATTCATTTAAGGACTCAAAATACATACATTTAATTTTCAAATTAAATCACAAATAATCATGGAAGCATCGATGGTTCGTGGGTTTCTTTCTTTTTTCTAGCACAATATCTTTCTTGGGATTTACTCGTACTTTCAAATTTACAGAACAAATATAAATCATTTTTTAAAACGAATAATAGACTCCGTATAGACGTGCTATCATGCCTCACGTTTCAGGTATGGCTTTGTTAATTCTTAGAAAATATATTATAATTTTTTATATAAAATGAAATTCAAAACAAGCACTGTGACATCAAATAGAATATTTAAAAAAAAAATTGACAAACTAATCTATACTATTATAACTAATAATTGTTTTCCATATATAGATCAGTTTAACCTATAAATAAATTCTATTTTATAATGGCTATCACATACTTTAAAAAATTATTAATATGAAATAATAAATACTGCACTAGTTAATAACAAATTTTTATTACGTATTTTATATTTCTGGAATAGAATTATGGATATATTTTAAAATATCAAATATTTATCTATTTTTTATGCAAATAGCTGACCGTTGACTTAAAAGGTATTGTTAAAAAAAATTTGAAAGAAATTATTAATTAATAAAATTTTAATGATCAATAAATTTTAGAGTTTATTTTTTTTAGTATCTTATAGGATTTCTGACCATTCATGAAAAGGAATTGGTACTCATTTAATCGCATAATTCTTAAATCTAAACTATTAAATCAGAAATTTTAAGTTATGTTGGTTCAAATTTTAAAAATTTTTATTAGTTACAATTAATAATTTTAATTCAAATTATTTAATTGCATTTTTTTTCAATATTAATATTTAAGTTAAATATGAAATTTCTATACTCGTGTCTTGGAGAATAGTGACACATGTACGTAACTGTGTATGCGACATATTTCTATTTTTCTTACCATTCCCCTTTTTTTCCTTTTTTCTCTTTCCTGAATCAGAAGTGTCACCCTTTAAATTGAAAAGATCTGAATAAACACGAGAGAGAATGCATAAAAGTGTACAAGTCTCGTCAGCTTAGGACCTAAAAGATTACAATATTGAATTATAAAGAAAAGATTAACGAGAAATCATCTAATAAATATATCATTATATTCAAAATCTTAAAGAAAAATATATTTCTCATACGTTATAATATCTAAAATCAATATTTATTTATTAAAAAATATTAAATTTAGTCTTTCTATTTAATTTTAAATTTTAAATTTAAAGAATTAAATATAATATTTTTTAAGAAGTAAATAATTAAATAATTTATTTTTTAATGAGTGAAAGAAATTATTTTAAATATTATAATAAATAAAAAATTAAAATAATAATTTTATAATAAGTGAATGATAGAAAGTATTTTACACAAATTTTATATATTCGTTGAATCTATTCATTTTTACAGTGAGACTTTTATTGCTACTCAAATATTTAACAGATGAGTTTAGTATATTCTGCACTGCTTGTATGTGCCATTGTTTGTCCCAAAACCAAGGTACAATTCTGTACTATTCTCGCTAATGACCTTCGTGGTCATAGAACTCCGGTCAAGCCCTACA
The DNA here is from genome assembly GCA_037074485.1 of Delonix regia. Lineage (NCBI taxonomy): Eukaryota > Viridiplantae > Streptophyta > Magnoliopsida > Fabales > Fabaceae > Delonix > Delonix regia. The sequence continues at coordinate 16,096,700 of CM073459.1, forward strand.
AACAAACTGTACCCTACATTTAATTTGTGACTGTGACATTAACCAGAAATTGTCTAAAATTTTAAATAATTTGTCACAAACCACGGTTTTTCAGAATTTGGATTCTCACAAGAAATTTTGCACGAACATATGAATTGTTGGATTCACATATTAGTAAATTTTGATTGTCAGATTAAAAATTTTATCTTTTATTGATTTTAATTTTTAAACTTACTGAATTCAGTAATTCAATTTTAATTACAAACCAATAGATTTTCCACAATAATTAATATTGGTCGTTGAATATTACTTGAAGAAATTTGCATTACCTCGTTAGAATTTGGATTCCAATATGTATAGCAGATTTTGCAGTAACACATGAGTCGTTTGATTCATATATTAATAAATTTTTATTGTTAGATTAAAAATTTTATTTTCATATTATTTTGATTATGACTTATTGATTTCGGTAATTTAATTTTAATTACAAACTGATAAATTTTTGACAATAATTAATATTGGCCATTGAATATTACTAGACGAAATCTCATTAGTTCTATATATATATATATATATATGAATAGGCAAAGTTCATGAAGATTAATTTATATAATATTAGCCTGATGTTTAAAAATGAGATAAAATTATGAGTTATAAATTATACTAAGATTTTAGAAGTATAATTCAATTAATTATAACTTATATTCTTGTTTCAAAAATCATATTCAGCTTCCCTCTAACTTAATTTTTATTAATGAGATTAATTTTCTAAACAATATGCTTTTTTTCTCAAAATAAACTTACTTAAAAATTTTTATTTCCATATTGAAATAAAATTACGCTATGATATCACAGCTTGACATCAAATTAGATACATATACTATCATATTAAGAATAATAGCATAGTTTTATTCTGTGTAATTTCTTAATTTTAATTGTAATAAATAAATTAGAGGGAAGAATTTTGCAATATATATCCAAATATTAAGTATGTATTTGGATTGGCATTAGACAAAAGTAATTTTGGATTAATTTAAATTTTAAAATTGATTTAGGTCAAATGTAATTTTGTATGACTATAATTTAGTTTGGAAACTTATATTTGAAATTTAGTTTTGCCATTCATTCAACATAAAAGTAAGTTTTTTTTTTTTTCTTTGCTTTTGTGCAAAATAAGTTTTTAGCCTCTGAAATGCCAAACCAAACACGATAAGAAAACCTAGTGTAATTTTTTTTTTTTTTTGCCATAACCCTAGTGTAAATTTAGAAAAGATATTATGATAGGATTTAAATTTCTATTTTTTTACTCCCTACCTATTTCCAAATTTCTTTTCTGTCTTTTCACATCTATTGATTTGGTACTCATGAGATAGATGATGAGGATGACAACGCCCTTTAAAAAAAAAAAATGATGTTGAAATCCAAGAGGGAATAATCTTGCAAAAAAGAATTGGACAGATAAAATCCTTACAGATATATTTTTTTTCCGTTAATGGCTAAAAGAAGAAATGAGGAGCAAAGAAAAAAAAATTATTACTTTGGTCCCTCAAATTGAGACATGGTCAGAATATGAGGGATCCAAAATAATATTTTTTTTAGAGGAAAAACTCGAAAAGCTTTCAAGTTGGAAGCCTCTCGACGCCAAGGAAAGATACAAGGAAGTAATGATCAAATGATCATATATATATATATATATATATATATAATATAGTACAATATTTTCTTATTTAATATATTTATTATTATAATTAAACTCATAAATTACTACATATAAATTTTTTAATTTAATATTATTTAATATTTAATTATTAATTACATCACAATTAAGGGAGATAGTGTACTGAAAACATAATATTTTCACTTGCTTGATCCTAGCCTCCCAAGCTATTGTTTAAGGATTTTAATTAACCTCTTTTCCCTTTCATTTGATACATGAATCTTGTTAAATAGAAAAAGAAAAATTCAAGTCTAACCATACTTATAACAAATATGGAAATTTCATATATCTATATAAAAATATATTAACATTTTAAATTTCTTTTCTTGAACCAAAAACAGATAAAAACCTTATATTTGAGTCCTTAAAATATATATAATTTGGAGTGAAAATTTGTGGCCATTATTGTTAGCCACAAGACAATCGCAATTATGCCACATTTATTATATATAAATAAAATTGACTCCTTATAATGTGAGAGTTTTATTGATTAATGAAAAAGGTTTGTTAAGTAAACCTTCAGTTTCTCATGCGATGATTTTTTAAACTTTTGTTATACATGTATCAATAATTCTTTAAAATACATAAATTCTTGTAGTTAAAAAAATAATAAAGTCATTAATTTGTATAAATCCTTTGTAGTCAATAAAAAAGTAATGATTTAAACTTTTCAAATTTGGGTCGTGCTTCAAAAAAAGCCCAAGTCCAATCCATTTATACAAAGTAGACTTTTTTTAATCAAACTTTTTTATTTAAACTATAATTTTCAATATCAAATCCAAAATTTTCGGGCCAAACCTATTAGATTATGTGAGCTTTTCAAGTTATAATTATGTTTACTCAAGTTCTTTCAATACTTGAATACTGGAATATTCTATCCCCAAAACATTATACTAAAGTTCCATTTCACTCATTTGTGCCAATTGGTTGGTTAGACAATTGGATCCAAACTAAACATCAAGGTAGAAAAAAATTATAAATATTGCAAATTTGTAGGGAGCAAAAAAAAAATATGTTTTACTTTTCTTAAATTTTTAAAATTTATGTTCAAAAATATTTTAATTTTAATTAACATCATTATTAATAAGAGAATTTGTACGGAAAAAAAATTGGCTTTTAGCAATGACTTTAATTGTCATTAAAAGTCCCAAAGTTGCCACAAAAATTTTTAGTAGTAATAAAAAAGTCGATGTAAAGTTGTAGCATGAGCCAATGTGACTAATAGTTTTTTAGTGGTAATAGAAAGTTCGCCACTAAAAAACACAACTAGTGGCAACTAGTCGTTGCTAAGTGTTTTTAGTGGTGACAATTACTCACCATTAAATCTTAAACCATATGACCATTTGGAAGGGTCACTACTAAAAGTAGCTTTTTAGTGGCGGTAGTTGAATGTTACCATTAAATACCTTTTAGTGGCGACTAGGAACTATCGCCACTTAGCTCTTAGTCATTAAAATGTATTTCATGACAACCTATGACTATTGCCATTAAATGATTTTTATAGTCGTAAGAGGTTCTTGCCACCATTGAATACTATTTTAGAGTGACTACAATCTCATTTTGTAACCAATGAAGTTTTACTTTTTGCAGCAATAATAAACGTAGTTATAAGTACTTTTTAACTCTCTTTTTTTTGTATTTTTAGAATAGTTTATAATCTTGATAAGCAATAATTATTATAAATTTAATATTGTTGTTAACATTAAAATATTTGAATGAACAATAACAAAACATTGGAGTATTATGCATTCATGAGATACAAACACAACTTGAAAGGAATACAATTGTATAAGTTGACTTAAAAGTTGAAATAGTTCACAATACATTAATAGTCTATTCAATTATGACATGTCATATCCTAATAAATATGACATATGCAACCACTTTCTTAGAACTTGCTATGTCATAAAATCATATAATAGCCATTAACACTAATTAACTTTGTCAATTTATTAGCACAAAACAAACAATTTACTAGATTCTACTGAGATTATTTTAATGATGAAAAATATATGAAAAATATGAGTTACAAATATAATATTAATATGTACTTAATTGATTAACCATTTGAACTAACTATTTGATTTGTAAGTTAAATATCTATTATGTGTAGGATGGTCCAAAGAAAGAAGAAGTGAAAATAATGAAATATCAATATCATGCTTAACACAAAAATAGCAAGAAGGAAAGATGTTCTAAGCAATAAAGAAGTTAAGGATTTAAAGCTTAAATGCATCAAGATAACTAATAGATTGAATATGTATAATTATCATAGGCTAAGTATTATTTTATGAAATTCAAAGATTTATATTTGAATTTATTGGCTCAAGATATTTTGGTTCTCAAAATATAAGTTTGGACTTAAAAGATAGTAAGATATAGATTTTACTTAAAATCGTTTTTTAGCTTTAGTCATTATTTTACTTATATTTCATAAATCATATGGTATTTTGTTATGAAACTTATTTCATTAAAAAATAAACTCAGGGCATTTTAATGATAGGTCATTCACTAAAAACAGAGTTCAAATGAAAAAGTTATGACCTTATACAATTGAGTAATGAGATATGGATTATGCATAAAACTGTATTATGACCTTTAGTCACTATTTTAATTATATCTCCACCAATATATTGGGTTTTTATATGAAACTTCTTTCATTGGAAAATATACTTAAAGAACTTTCGAAAAATAGGTCATTCACTTAAAATGGACTAAAAATTAAAAAGTTATGACCATTTAAATTTGGGATTACGTCACTGTAGGTGACCAGTCGACTGGTCACCTGTGGCAAGTCGATTGGTACAGTACAGAAAGTGGACAATTAACTCTGAGCCCCCGACAGTTGATTGGTTAGTCCCATATTCAAATTAATGGTCATATTTTGAAGAAAAATCGACTGGGAGGCCCCCCAATAGTCGACTGATCGCTTACAGAAAGTGTTTTCAAAAGTAAATAACAACTCTTTTGAGAATGTAATGATTATATCTCATCTCGATTGATATATATGACCTTCCAAACATATTTTTGAGTAGAACCAAATGTTAGAATGTGATTTTTAACTTGTTATATCATCTTTGAGAGAAAAACAAATATCATTGAGCTAAAACTTGCAAATTATCTATCATTTGAGTTCTTTGAGCTTCATTTTATATATCTACTTCTTTGAAGGAGTTTGTTCATTTTTATTTCTTCCTTTCTTATGAGAGAGAAGCTCAAGGAGGATCCTTGAGGGGAATCAAGCTAAGAGAGAACTTGGGTTGAGGGAGAAGTTACTTGAAGGAATCAAGTAGTAAGTGCTTGAGATTAGGAAGAGGATCTTCTTGGAATTTATAATTAAGGGGGAGGTTCTCCCAAGTTATTGTAATTTAACATTGAGATAATGGAAAATTCTAAGAGGCTGATTGGGGACTAGACATAGGCTTAAGTTGGAACTGAACTTGAATAAATATATAAGTTTGTTTTCTTTATCCATATCCTTTTTATATTTCTAATTATTATATTTATGCTTTACTTTCTAATATTACACTTGAGTTTTTGATACATATCCTAAGCATCTATATTGAGCCTCCATTAATTAATTTAATTGTTGCTTTACATCATACTCTTCCAAGTATAATACATGACAAGGATTTTTGTAATGCAATTTTGAAAAGAACCAAAATTCTGTAAATACCCAATTCATCCCCTCTTAGGTGTCAGTTGCCCTAGCCTAACAGATTTCATCTTTGAGTATTTATCAAAGTGTGAAGTTCAATTGCAAATGATCTTTATATGCCTGTCTTTATCTTAGGTAACAAATATTCAATAGTATTTTAGTAAACCATATGAATATATATTATGATAGTTAGAAAATTTTATGTTTTCTCACACTCGAAGATCTCAATAACTTATAGATGAGACTCACTAGTACATAAAATTTAAAAAATACTTTATTTTCCTTTGTCATAAAAGCCTTTAACATGTTTTAATCCATTGTTTCAAGGAGGACATCAAGCAAGTGTTTATGTAACAACTCAAACTATACAGTTCTCACTATTAATCCCCAGATATTAATGACAAAAAAAATTATAGAAATTAAGGAACTAACATTGAATTTTTCAATATGTATATAATTTCCTCATTTTTATATTTAATTGCTTGTTGATTGGATTTGAGCCTTTATATCATCAAAATATTAGTTCATAAAATGTATAAAACTTTTTATGCATAAAGACTCCCACTAACCAAAGACATCACAAGAACACAAAATTGCCACTAGCCACCACAATACATGTTTTAAATGCTAGAGCCTTATACCTTCAATTTTACCTTCGTAGACCGTGTGCCCATGACAAATTATTTGTTCCGTGATAGTCCTTCCCTTAAACAGTTTCCATTAATGAATAATTTACCATCTTTTATTCTTATCATGGTTTCTTGTCAAAAATTTACTACTCCTTATTGATTACTTATCTGCCTAGAGTTGGTGTCCCTATAATATCTATAATATACCATAGTATAAAATCACGAATGTAGAAAAAAAATATCCAGCAATTTTGACATTAATTAGTTGACAATATTTTCTACATAATTCAAAACAAGATTGTGGGTAAACAAATTTAAGACCTTACATATTATAAAATCTGATCAAATAAGATTTGATATGATAAGACATAATAAACTATAAGCTCATTCGCAAAAGGAGACAAAATGGGATTACGAGAAGAAATATGATTTAGGGTCCCTTTAGATGTAAAACAAAAAGGACATGAGCTAATTCTTGGTAAAGAGGATAGATGAGACATGAAGTCAAAACACCTTATATAAGGATCATTCTATCAATCTTATTTTAAATTTAATGTATTAAATTATAATTTAACCTTAATTTAACTTTCTTTAATGATCAAAATACAGATACCTAAATCAAATATTTAAATATTAACAACATATGGCCAAAAAAAATTTGGCTCTAATTAGTTTATTATTTCATTGTTTTACATGAAGTGGTATCATGTGTAAAATAAAAGGGACAATAAGGTCAAAATAGTAAAACGGTAGAAAGATATAGCTGAGCTGATCATATCACGCAACGTACGTCGTATTTCTCAGCGTAGCAAATATATTTGTTTTCCTCTGTAAATCATCACCGTCGATCTCAACAACCCCGGCCAATGGACACGTGTCCAATTGCGACCCCGAACGTACACGTGTGGAGCCCTTGTGGCGAGTACGATTTATTTTGTACTGCCAAGAGTATGGAAGACCGAGTCGTATAATAATCTGAGAGAGAGAAGAAACAGTGTCTTTTGGGTGGCATTTGGTGGAGAAAAGGCTGACAAAGACATTGACTTTCTGTACGGAATGTCTACTACCTGTCATATTATTTAATAATCCTTTTATTTATTTTCAACTAAATGTTCAAAAAAGATGAAACTTTTTTTTTGGAAAAAAAAAACACGTTTTAACATAACTGTTTGAGCCTCCATTTTAATAATTGATTTGTTTAAAATTTCAATTTAATAACCCTTTCATCTCCTTCAAATTTAAATGTTAAAATAAAATATTATTTTAATTTAATTGTTTATTAATTTTTATTTTTAATTTAGTGCTTTATTAATTTTATTTTTAATTTAATTCTTTATTTATCAATCTATTTTTAATTTAATCTTTTAATAATATTAAAGTTAATATATTTAGTCCATAAGATTGAATCAAATAAGAGAGACCAAATTAAAAATCAACTCATATATAAAGAATCAAAATAAGATTAAAAATTAGTGAATGACTGAATTGAAATTTAACTAATAATTTAGGAATCGAAATTATGTTTTACTCTTAAATGTTTGTATGTTTATCTTGGTTTTATTATTTTTTAAAATGATTTTTAATATAATTTTTGAAAATAGAATAACAACATTTTTTATTTGAAAAATCTATTACTCCAACTTCTTTGAAAACTTTTCTAAAATTACAACACTTTGCTTGTCCCTATTCAAATTATAAGTTATAACATTAAAATATTTACATAAATTAATATCCATATATAAACTAAAAAATAACATAAATGATTAATTAAGTCAATCTTACAAGTTTATTGTCTATGTAGTTTGTTTTTGTTATTTGAGCGAACTCTCATTTTGGAAGCTAATTGATAGAATTTGTAATTAAATATATTGTTGTCCTTGTAATTTAAAAAAAAAAAAAAAAGATAAAATTATCACTTACTTTAAAATAAAATAATATTATCTTTCACTTTTTAACAAAGGTTTCAGTAATTCAAAACGTTAATGTAGCCATTTATTTGACATCATATCACTAACGTGACACTTATTTGGCATTTCACCACCTTATTTGAAAGCCATATTAACAATGAAATTAAAAGAATAGAGATGGCTCCTTTATCCTAATTCCTTCAGAATCTTTTAGGCTGTTGTTGAATCCGATTTACGCTATGCTATCTGGCTATCCGCTCCTTTTCTCAAAAAGATGCTAAAACAAAACAGTGCTGAAATTAGGGACTAAAAGGCGTAAGTTCAAAGAATAGTGTGGGCAAACATAGAAATAGTGTGAAATCAGGCCTAAGAATTTTCTAAGCGCATAGAACCCTTAGGAGATTAATTCAGATAATAATGAATAGGGGCGAGGGAAATAAGTTGGAGCATGTTATGGTTTATTGTAGTCCATAGGAAAATATAGATCCAGATTTTTTATTGCAGTCGTCAATGTGAAACGTCGATCAATCACACATGGTTGCATTAATTATTATGATCGCATGCATTTATATTTACTATCACAATTGAATATTTATTCAATGACTACAATTATTATGACCGTAGTCGCGGTTGAATTTTATGACTTGAATTTTATGTTGTTTCCATGCTAGAAATTTCCCCCTTTTGGTGCTAAACTCTGCTGTAAACAAGACTTTAAATCAGGGAAGATGATGGTTTAGTGCAGAGTATAATATGAATAAATTTGGGTAGGATATTAACCCATTTAAGTAAATTTTATGCAGCAGAAATAGAAACAAATGGAAATAAATAATGAAAATAATAACAGCAACAAAACAATGCAGAAATGGAATCAATGTGCTGCAGAATTTAGAGAATAGTATATGACAATGATGTGCGTGTTATGTTTACGTGATGAAGGAGCCAAGATTGTGTAGAAGAAGAGCAAGAAATGATAGAATAAAAGTTAAGTAACAGAAAAAAAAAAAAAAACAATTTAAAAGCCTAGGTTAAGAGGAACAACAACATCGAAAATGAATGGAAGGAACGAACCCTAAGAGTTAAAAAACTAGTAAATTAAGGAATAGTAATTCAGAAAATTTGTTAGTTAAATTCTGTGACATAAAATAACTAGGACAGCAAGAAAAATAATTGCAAACTAATACAAAAAGGTTTACGGAAAATAGTACTAAACAATATTGTGCTTAGGTGTGCCCTGTATTGTTTTAGAAATAAAAAAAATATTAGTTGATCTTAATATACTTAAATTTTAGTTAAAGTAGTGTGTTAATCCCAATTGAATCATTTTTTTAATAGTCCCCACTTCATTCTTTGAATAATTTAATTGGAAGTGATACACTACTTTGACTATCATATAAATATATTAGTACCAACTAATATTTTTTTAAAAAAGGATTGGATGACTGAGTGAATGGCTTCAAAACATGCTAAAATTTGGTATGGAGTACCTCAACGCACTAAACTCCCGATATGGAATCTTTTGTAAATTTTAGAACAATATTGTGCTGGCAGAGAGTGACAATACAGTGTCCTGTTCCAAAATTGCACATTTAAAAGGGCAAATAGAACATGTTTTTGGCTAGAATTTTTATGATATGTTGCCAAGATATAGAAGTATGTCTAGAAAAACTTTCATGCCTTATGGAATAGGTTTGCTAGCATGAAATTAAATAAAGTGAGTAACTTAAGGAAGAATATACTTGGCGATTATATGTCTCTTAAATGAATATTTAAGATGGGCTTAGGAAACATTCTTTTTGGAAATAAAATAAATTAAGGGAAATTAATTATCATCCCCAAACTATATTTTTTGAAATTTAGGAAATATAATTTAGGTGGCATTGGCTTTAATTAAATATCTATGTTTACCATTTGACTAAAAGAATAAAATTTATACTTTCGTGTGTTAGGAAATTTATAGTATGCAAGATGGCCTAACTCCTAAGCTTTAGCTTGGATACTTGTGTCATTTAAGAATTTCATTTTCAAAAGGTGCTCATTCGGGACGGATTAATCCATGTAGCTAAGTTAATTTAATTTACCGAATTAAGAGAACATTTTATGCTTAAATTTTATAAGCAAAATGGCCCAAGAGTGGGATTAACTAATTTATGATAACTAGCCTAGTTAAAAAATGCAGAAACAAAGGCTCAGGCCACACTTATAGGTAGGTAGCAAAATAATATTTCAGATTGATGAAAACCACAAGGGGGAAGCGCATGAGAGTTCTTCGTGGTTGAAAAAGCTCAAAGCAGTTAAATAAGGCCAAAGAAAGCTTAGAAGAACCAAAATTAAGGCAAGCAAACGCATGATTTGTTTTCACACAGTAAAATAAAGCTATAAAATACTGGTAGTAATAGACCAATTTCAAAGCAATTAAAAGGGGATCTGGGCTATGGATTTATACTTCATTTCAAATTATCTTTGGGGTAGAGGAAAGTCTTAGTCAATGCAGTAAACAAAATGGTGAAAGAAAAGGAAATAGTTGTAAACCAGCTTAATGATAAGGCTGTTACTGCTAACTTTTATAGACTTTCTCAACATATAGATTACAAATTAATCTATGGCAAATATACAAATAGAATAGCTAATATACAACCCAAATGATCACATGAAGATGACCAAAGGAATAGATATTTATAGCTCAGCTATTCTAGAGGATCCTGTTAAGTATATTATACAACACGTAGCACCAAGCCTATATTACACATAGTACCTATATTTTAATTATACCTAACACCCCCTTAACGAGTGGGTGTAGGATACACATTAAGTTTTATTCGAAGAGTCCAAAAATGAGAATGACTCAACGCCTTAGTTAACCAATATGCAAGCTGGTCTGATGAGAGAGCGTATCTTACTTCCAGTTGTTTTGTTAGCACCCTGTCATGCACAAAATGAGCATCTATCTCTAGTTTTTTGATTTGGCATGGTGGATTGAGTTTAACACAAGTGCATTGGCACTCAAATTGTCACAGAAGGCCACAAAAGTTTGTTTAATAAGGACCAGGATTTCATTAAGCAATAACTGTAGCCAAGCCATTTTCGCTTTCAAGTTTACCAAGGATCAATATTTTGACTCTGTGCTTGATCAAGCATTGACTCACTGCTTTCTCGACGAACATGACACACATCAAAGAACCTTGTGACCGTGAAGAACTTTGAATATTTTATGTGTAAGCCATATTGCAGTGTTCCTCTGAGATAGTGAAGAACTCGTTTTGCTACCTATCAATGTGTTGTCGTTGGCTTGCTAAGAAATTGACTTACTTTGCTCATAGGTCTTATGTTGTCTATATATTGAAAAGTCCTTGCAAGACTACTATACAATGTGAAATGCTTGAGAGGTTCGCCATCTGACATGGATGAGGACTTGCCAATAGTGGAGTCGGGCATGGAGAAGAGTCATCCATTTGGAACCTTTGAAGTAAATCAGAGACATATTTTTCTTGATATAACTCAATGACAGTTCCATCTCAATATGCCTACAAGCCTAGAAAATAATACAAAACCTCATGGTCTTTAAGCGAGAAGAGTTTTTGAAGCTTATGAATATAAATTTGTAGATTAGTGGAACTGTTACCATTACAATAATGTCGTCAACATATATAAGATTGAAAAAAACTTTGTCGTTATCTCTATAAACAAATATAGAAGAGTCACCCTTTGTGTTTTTTAACCCCATGTTAATTAGTGCACATCATAGCCTCTCAAACCATACTCTTGGGGCTTCTTTCAAGCCATAAAAAGAGCTTTAGTGAGTTTGCACATATGCTTAGGTCTTGTAGAATTCACAAAACCTTCAAATTGTGCCATAAAAACTCTTTCATCAAGATACCCATTAAGAAAGACATTTTTGAAGTCTAATTGTCTAATTTCCCACCTAAAAAAAAATAACGACTTTTAAAATCAATATAATAGTTATAGCCTTCACAAATGGATTATAGATCTCTCCAAAATTAGTACTTGGACACTGTTGAAATCCTTTGGTAACTAGTTTTGCTTTGTGCTTCTAGATAATGCCATCATGATTGTATTTGATTTTGAACACTCATTTGTTTCCAACTATGTTCAGTTGATTAGTATAGGGAACCAATTCCTAGGTTAGATTTTGAACCAATGCCTTATACTTTGCTGTCATGGCTTCCTTTGAATGAGGGGAATGTAAAGCTTCTTCAACATTTAGAGGTTTTGACTATGAATAATTCACTAAGCCAAAGAAAAGGAGTTTGGGCTTGAATACTCCCTTCTTGCTTCAAGTTACCATTGGATGAACATTAGTGTTGGTATTGGGTGATGGCTCTTGATTGCTTTGTTCTTTATTTTGTCACTCTGATGAATTACATAGTGGCTGGACCTCAGTTCCTAGGATGAGGAGACTTGATGAGTTCTCTTGATAGCAACTTGTGTTTTGAGAGACAAGCCCTTCAATACTCAAGTGTCCAAGACCATCATCTTCTTGTACTTCCTTCTTCTAATTTATAGAATTTTAAATGTGACTATTATAACTTCAGTTTATGGCTCCTTTCGACCATTAATAAAACTTTTACTAAAAAGGAAATCACATTCATTAAATACTATAAGGTGTGATATAAAGACCTTGCCATTGGAGTTATGCATTTCTATCCTTTGTGGTTGTTGTTATAACCAATGAATACTCACCTCTCTGTATGGAATTATAGATTGTGACTATTGTAAGGTTTTAAGGAAGGATAATAGGCACAACCAAACACTTTGTGTGTTTTATAATCATTTTTTGTATTAAAAAGCATGTAATAAGGTGAGTTTCCTTTAACAATGGGACTTAATAATTTGTTTATCAAGTGAACAATTGACAATTGCGCTGAAGGACTCACACACATAATGCAAAGGCATTTTTGCTTGTGCTAGAAGAGTCAAGCCAAGCTCTACTATATGTTTATGCTTCCTTTCCACTTGACCATTTTGGCTTGAGCAATATGGGTAGGAATACCGAAAAATAATGCCTTAGTTTTAGTGATAAGAAGGGAAAGTTTGAAACTTTCCCCCCAATCACTCTGGAGTATCATAATTTTCCTTTTAAACAAGTTTTCATTCGAGTTTTTAAGCTATAAAAATGCATGCAAAACCTCATCCATCTGCTTGAGAGGGTATATCCTTGTGTATCGGCTATGGTCATCAAGGAAGTGTACATAATATCTATAACCAATAGTCAAAATAATAGGGGATAAACCCTAGAGGTTAGTATGGATAAGATCAAGGGAGTTGCAAGCATGAGATATTGACTCTTTAAATGGAAGAGAATGTGATTTACCCATTTGACATGCTTCATAGAAATTAAAATCTTCATTACTTGACTTGGTTTTTAATATTAAAATCACTTAGAACTTACGATAAAACATGAGAAGAGGGATATCCTTTTTTTCCTTTTTATAAACAACGGGCCGAAACGCACAACACAAAGAAACTAATAAGCAACAAACCTAGGGTGAGAAACACTCTGTAAATCGGTAGCAATAACTAAAGGGATATCTTGACTTTATATGCCATAATTCTTTTACTGAAACTAAAGCAATATGATCCCTTGTATTATTTTGGTAATGGTTTGGTCTTTAAACTCCTTTCTTTTATAAGAACTTCATATAGACTATCTTTAATTCTCCTTCTTAACAGAACTTTCCCTGTCATCTTGTCCTTGATAGCATAGCCATAAGAGGTAAATTTTATCATTATCGAATTATCACAAGTGAGTTTTGAAACACTTAGTAAATTTTTGGTAATTTTAGGGTTGTATAGAACATCCTTTATTGTTAAGGAAAAGTTAGAAAGATTGCAAGATAAATGAGAAGACATAAACTAATAAATTCTTATGTTACTATCATTGCCAACCATAAAATGCATCTTACCATATGAAGGTGAAGGAATATCAATATTACTGGCATCATTGGTGACATGAGTACTAACTCTACTATCTATATACCAAGATTGGTCGTTCACTATATTTGGACTAGCAAAATATGTAGTATTGTTGTTATCACTTTTCAATTCACCATTGCCTATAAAACTTCAATCGCAATGGTAGAAATAGTGGGTAGCTGAGTGGCCAAATTTGTTGCAAAGCAGACGAGTGGGTTTTTTCTTTCTGTTATTTCTTTCTTTACCTCTGGATCCTTGAGACTGTCTATGATGATTTCCTCCTCTCAAATTCTTTCGTCTAGTGTCAAAACCAGAGTTCCTGGAATCTAACTTTGTAAAATTAGCAACATGATTAACAGTCAGGATACTAAAATTAGTCAATTGTTCTAAATGAACTTCAAAAGTCAATAAAGTAGCTAAAAATTCAATCCCATATAAATTCTCCTTTTCATGAAGTTAAATCATGATCGGGTTATATTCAAAATTAAGTCTCATTGAAGCATATATGATGAGACCACTAAGGGGAATAGGAGCATCTGAAAGTGCTAAATTGTTAGCCAACATTTTTATCTTAGTAAGATACTTGTCTAATTTCATATGTCCCTTCTTAGTTCGTTGCAATTCAATTTTGTAGAAAGTGACATGAGATCAAGTGTAAGCCTCGATAATTCTTTAGCAACATGACAAAGATCCTTCAAAGTGGCGAAGTGTATGAATTGAGAAGCAATTTCCATAGTCATGGTATTAAGGAACCATCCAAGCAGAAGATGATAGGTGGTACGTTGTCTTCAAAGTCAAGATTAAGTTTAACCTTTGCACCTTCAAAGAGAAACTGTGGTGGCTTGGGTTTAGAGCCAAGGTGTACCCCTTAAGCTTTTTGCTATGAATAAGGGGAAAGGTCAAGTATTGCCACAATAAATAGCTTTTTCTATCTAACTTGATAAAAAAAGTTTGATTCTAGGAGCTTAAAATGGAATTAACTTTTAGGAAGATTGGTGGAGAAGAAGATTGAGCATCAGTGGACTTATGGGATGCGTTAAAGGAAGAATTGAACTATTGAAAAAGGCCATTATAGGTTATGATACCATGTCAATGTAGTATACAAAATGACGAAAGAAAAGGAAATAATTATAAACTAGCTCAATGAAAAGGCTAGTGGTATTGCTGCCTTGTATAGGTTATCTCAATATACAGATTATAAATCAATTGATGACACATATACCAATAAATTAACTAATACATAACCCAAATGATCATAAAAAGATGACCGAAGGAATGAGTATTTATATATAAGTTATTATAGAGGATCTAACTAAGAATATTCATTCAACACATAACACCAAGCCTATACTTCATGCAACACCAATATTTTAATCATGCCTAATAGTCTTATATAAAAAAGAGTCCAAGGTTGAAGGATAGAGAAAGAAACAAAGGTGAAGTTTGAATACTCTAATTTTTGGACGAAAAGAAGAACTTTAAGTAAAGAGGAATCTACATGTTTTAGGGGCTTAGAGAAGTACAAAATTACGTAGGAAGGCTAAAGCTTTCAGAGAGGACATGTGATGGCGGAAGGAAGATGCTAATTGATAAAAATGAAACACACATTTCAAATAGGGCCCTACAAAAATAGAGCACAAGAAAGAAATGTAAGCATCAAGTAAGGGAAATTTGCACTTTGTTAAGCTTGAAGAAAGTCCAAATTTATGACTATAAGAAATTTTAGTGGCTACTTATGTACGTTAGTAGAAATAATAATACTTAGAGAAAACTCAATTAAAGATAAAATGGGGACATTTGAATGTGGGGTCAATTAATGAGATGAAAAACCAACTCTTATTTGTATGAACATAGGAAAAGCTTTGTTTTAAATGAAAAAAATGATTCATGATGGCTTCAACTAGAAACTGGGTTTGAGCAAGACAATGGAACTTTGTTTAGATTGGAAATTGTTAGGCCAAGGCAACTAATACCCAAGAGGGGGTTGAATTGGGTGTTGACAGAATTTTGGTTCTTTTCAAAATTGCTTTACAAAAATCCTTGTTATGAATTATGCTTGGAAGAGTATAATGTAAAGCAATAATTATATCAATCAATGAAGGCTTAATATAGATGCTTGGAGTATGTATCAATACTTTAAGTGTAATATTAACAATAAAAGCAAAGCATAAATATAATAATTCAAAATATAAAGAATATATGGAAGGAGAAACCAAATTCAAAGATTTATCCTGGTTCGGCGCCAAGCTAAACCTACGTCCGATCCTCAAGCAACCTCTTATGATTTTGTACTATTTCAATGTTCAATTACAATAACCTGAAAGAACCTCTCCCTCAATTACAAATCCCAAGAAGAACCTCTTCTTAATCCCAAGCACTCACTGCATGATTCTTTCAAGGAACCTTCTTGAGCTTCTCTTTCTTAAAGAAGAAAGAAATACAAATGAACAAACTCTCTTAAAGAAGTAGATATACAAGACAACGTTCAAAAACTCAAATGAAAGAGAATACGCAAGTTTTAGCTCAATGATTTTTTTTTTTCTCTCTCAAAGATGATATAACAAGTTAAAGAATACATTTTAGCATTTGGTTCTTCTCAAAAATATGTTTGGAAGGTCATCTATATATATATATATATATATATATATATCAAGATGAGATATAGTTGTTACATTCTCAAAAGAGCCCTTATATACTTTTGAAAACACTTTCTAGAGGCAATGGTGGTAATGGTTCAATCAACGATAATTTTGGGAGTGGTAAACATGGTAGTGGTGGAAAACCAACAATGGTAATAGTGGTGGAAATGACAATGGATAGACTAGTGGTGGTGGTAGCGATAGAAGTGGCAAAGGCAATAGTTATAGTAGTAACAGAGGCATTAGTGTTAGTGACAGCTGTTATGGAAAAGGTGGTAGAAGATAAGGTGGCAATGGTAATAACAACAATTAAGATAGTGGCGAAGGCAATGATGGTGATGCTAGTGGTGTTAGCCATGATGGTGGTAGTGGTAAAGACAAAGAAAGTGGTAATGGTAATAACGATTGTAGAAGTGTAAAATTATAGCTTAGTGAGAATGCAATGTATTTTAGGATCTTTTGTTTATACATTGTTTGAACTATATAATTTTAATATTTCAAAGCTCACATTCCTAAGAATAAAAACATATTCCAAATGTCAATGGTAAGTTATTTAGCCAATTCAACAACTTAGATAAACTTAAATGTATAATTTTCAATCTAGACTTTCTTTTATGACTGATTAATTTTGGGTGTTATTAGTTAATTGAATTCTTATTTTCTCTAAATTAATAATTTGTACACACATGTTTCTTAAGGGATAATTGAATGAAGAAGCTTAGCCTTAAGTAATCATTTGATATCAATTGAAATTAAAAAATGATGTTTCACATGTTAAGCATTAAACACTATGAAAAAAATTGGCACTTAGCCACAGTTTAGTAGTTACGATTCAAAAAACCACAACAATTAGTTGCAGTTACACTTAAACCACAACTATTAGCTATGAAAAAGTATGACTTGCTATCAAGTGGTATTGTTGTCATACAAGTGATATAATGAGTATCACACGCAAAATAGCGGAGATCGTAATCTTAATTTTTAGTAATTATATTATACTCTTCTTTTTAATATGCATGTGTTATTATATACTTATTAATTGCAAGAGTTGGAGTTAGGTCATCTAGTCAACAGAGCTTAAGTGTGGACAACATATAAGCATAGTAATGGGTTACACATGAATGATAAGGCCAAAACAATTAGTATAAGTGTTTCTTTAATTTGTTTCGAAAGTGAATTGGGTTAAGTTGTGTTTTGGTTATGCTAGTGTACTTCATTTCAATGCAAGGAAGTAATTACTTTGTAGAACTATTTAGGATAATGCATTTTTTTAAGTTAGAAGTTGGAAATACTTGTTTTTTTATGTGTTTTCTTCAAATTAATCTAGTTAAAGTAAGAAATGATTGCAACCCACCGATATAATTCAATGTCCATCTCTCAAGAAATCTCTATAGAAGATTCCTTAGCCTTTGCTCTTGGAAAGCAAGAGCAAATGGTCATGTTTAAAGCTTGGGCTTAGGTCCATTGTCATTCCAAGTGTTTGAATGCCCCTTGGTTCTTACAGCAGAATGAGCTCATCTAATCCTTTTAATATTAAGTTGCACAGTTAGTTCATCCAAATGCAATCGATAATACAACAACAAAGTCAACAAATACAAGATCAATGTAGATAAATACTAGATCAAAATAAAAAATTTGAGGCAATGATAAATTTCTTTATGTAAAATTTTTAAGGTTAAACGCCTCTTGAACTTGTCACATTTTAAACTTCATCGATAATCTTCTTCATCTATGCATTATAGTCAATTTATATATGCTATATTTTAACTATACCATAAAATATATCCTTTATATATGTCTCCCTATTTCTCATACTACAATTTAGATATTTGATCGAGCAAGTGGACATTGATTAAATGTAGCAAATCATTCTTCATATGCTTCTAATAAAGAAAATCAATAAATTTAGTAACGTTAAAATCCCTTAAGGATTATGTTATATTACTATTGTTGTTGTACTTCATAGGACTATGTTATGTTAAAATGTCTTTAGAAGATTAGTTGATTAAACATGTTATTTAAATGTGAGATTCTTATATTTAGTGAAAATATGGATTATTGGTATCAATGTTACAGTGTATTAATTTTGGTTGTATTTACTTGTCAAATGTGAATTATAGACCAGGGAATGAGTGGGTAAGAAAGAAAAATCTTTAAATGAAATTTTTTTAGAACATTGAACATTACCAACGATTGCAACCGTTGCTAAATGGCCTAAAGAATTTCAACTTTTTAAATGCAATTAGCCATGTTTCATAATGTACCACTACTAGATAATATATATTTTTTAGCTATGGTTTTGGCCAAACCGCAGGAATTTCATTTCATTTTTAGCTTTATGTAAATCACAGCTATATCTTCATGCTTTTAGGAAAGTCCCCGCGATGTGCTTAAACTGCAGCTAAAACTTTTGGCCATTGTGGCTTTAGCTACGATTAGTCCAATTGCAAGGAAAACCTTTACTGCACTTAAATGTAAAGAAAATTGTAACTAAAGGCGCAGCGAAAACATTTATTGTTGCGAAATCTCTTACACCGATCTCTTGAAAGTGGGTAGTTGCAAAATGCTCAACTAAGGTTTAGTGTTTTTAATACTTCAAAAGTCTCGATTAACTTTTCTAATTCATAAGGTGAGAATGTCATAGTAGAATTAATGGTTAAAATGCAAAACTTGTAAGAGATTGAGCTTGAGCTTTTGGTAGAATTATCCTTAAAAGAAAAAACTTAAATTTCAACTCAATATCACTCCATTCTTTTTTGCTTCTTTCTTCTTTTATTTTAGTAGCTTAAGGAAATCTTAAAATGTGAATTGATATTGTAGTCCTTCAAATATACACCTTTTTCTCAATTTAGTCCTTAAAATTTATTTTCATGTCTACTTTTAGTCTCCTAATAATACTATTTTTTCAATTTTGTAAAAGGCAGCTAACAAATAGTTAATAGAGACTGGTGACTAATCTGGATCTTTAATTTTAGCTTACCTGCAATAGTATTTGATTGCCTACGTTAAATTAACAGCACCATCTCACAGTTTGTATTAAAGATTTAAAAACTAAAATGAAAAATTTTTAAAAATCAAAATTGATTTTATAAAATTTTATCTAATAATTACAAATAATTTTAAAACTTGATCTAACGGTTACAACTAACTTAACAGAACATGTGGTTGAAAAACTCAACAACAAAGGATCCATTTTAAACTAACGACATGGTTATTGAAGTTGATGTAGATGCAATGTGCATAATTTGTCTTAAAAGATGTCAATAAAAGGTTATGTAAATTACAAAGCACATCATTATAAATTATGTGATGTTTCTAAGTTAAGTAAACATAAACACATAAGATTACATTAGCTTCACTTTATATCACTTTTTTTTACCATTATTAATTATTTATTAATTACTAGACTTGACAGGGATGAAGTTAAAAAATATTACTTCGATTAGGAGCAAAGTCAGACGTTAATACTCTGAGAATAAAATTGAGACAAGTGTATTTTTTTGGATGATCAAAATGTCTATTCACTCAATTTCTATTTAGTTTTTCTAAAATCCATAAAATTTTAAAGGACTGATTCACTCTCTCCTTGTTCATTTTTTCCTTTTAATTTTTTGATACAAATTGTCTTACTTAGAACCCTTTTTTTTTTTTTTCCACTCTTGAGATAATAAAAAATTTATTTTTCATTTGTTTTGCCACGTAATTATGCTTTAAATTTTGCTCCTTTTTTTAAAAAAAGAATTATATATAAAATTACATAATAGAATGAACTGTAAAATTACGGCATAAAAAATATTCGTAATAAGACAATAGAGTGTATAAAACTTGAGTGTTATTTTTATTTAGAAAAAAAAAAGTGTTTTTCTTTGTAATTTGACAGTATTTCAATTATTGACGCCATTGAATTCTCCAGTCAACAAGAGTTTAAGTTCATGCATGAGGAATTTTGTACAGGTTTAACTCATTAACAAGGATTTATCATACATGATACAGAGAATTCTATTATAGTAAAATTATATTTCTTTGCACACAAAAAATTACACTTTTTTATTACTAATTATCACTTATATATTATGAACAAAATGAAAATTTTAGGAGTCTAACACAATTTTCTAGTATTCACTGATAAATAAGTAAAACTTAGTAATAAAAAAAATCTATAATGTGATATAATAAAATTCTCTGTATCATTTATGATAAATACTTGATTATTAATAAGTTAAATGTCATAAAAATACTCTAATAAATTTAATAGAGAAAAATACACTTTTAATTTTTTACTTATCAAAAAATTATTATTTTGGTTCCTTACTATTTAAATAAAAAAATAATTTATCATTCATTAAAAAATTTTACATTTGGTCTCTGTCGTTCATAAAATTATCAAATTTATTCCTTATCCTAAATATTAAATCTAAAAGATTAATTTTAATTTTTTTAACTAAATATAATATTTTTCAATGAGTTAAAATTATTTTAACATTTCAAAAAGTAAGCAACCAAAACAATAATTTTATAATAACTGAGGGACAGAAATGTCTTTTACTTAAATTTAATATAAAATTATGTTAGACTCAACTTTTAAAAGAAAATTCCTCATGCATATATACATCCAAATGAATATAATTTCCATATCTTTTCTTAAAAGATTTATTAGTTTGGACCACTAGAAAAAGTCTGTCACCCACTAAAACTTAGGTCGCTGGATTGGTGACCATTCGTTGAGCTTGCTGGAATTACTCCATCAAAGATAGGGCGTGCCTTCTCCGTTGCCACCACTTTGTCTTTCCCTATCTTTGTTAGACATTTGGATTCTCTCTTGTCGTCTTCTTTCATGTTCCATCACAATGACGACGATATCCAATCACATGTTCAGCTCGTTTAAAACACGAACTTAGATTTGAAATTTCAATTCCTTCTACTTATATATTGATTTAGAATTTGACTTTAATGGAATAAAATTTTTTGGATTAAATATTTAAATTAAAGGATGTAAATTCTTACAAGGAAATAAATTCTTATAAATTAAAAAACTAAATTAAGAATATAAAATAAAATTATTTATAAAAATTAAAATTTTAAAATCTAAAGGGAGCGACTGTTCGTTATTAGATTTGTCTTTGACTGTATTTAAGAGCAATATGGCAGTCACGTGTATTTGAGGGGGCACATTTTCAAATTTATTGCATATAAGAGTAATGGTGGAGTTGGGGGCAGGTCCCTACTTAATTTTTTTTTTTTAATTTATATAGTATTAAGTTAAAAATGTATGCCTCATATATATTTTGATTTTTTGAACCCACTTAAATCAATAATTTTTTATGATTGGATCATGTTATTTTGTTTTATTATTTAATATTTTAATTCAAACCTATTAAATTCACATATGTATTATGTATATAATTTTATATTTAATTTATGTGTAAACATTTAATACATTTTTATAAACAATAATTGAGTAGAATTTAATTTAAGTTCAAATATTAGTATGTTATTTTTAGTTAGACCTTGAAAAATTTTCCTTAAAAGTGTTGCAAATTTTTTTGAAATGTCAGATAAAATAACATTTACAATGCTCTATAAATATGCTTTTTTTTTTTTTTTTACAAAATTTATAGTTATAAATTTTAATGTTTTATCAAATATTTACTTCCTTCAAAATACTACTTTGAATTGTTTATTGAACTATTATGGATATTGTTAAGTAATCTATATTTTTTAAGTATACTTTTGTTATACATTACATGAATAGTGAATAGATACAAATATTTTCACAAATATTTAGGTAGTAAAATTAATATTAATATGAAAAATAATATATTATACAACATTTAAATTTAAACTGATTTTTAAATTCATGAAGAAGAAAGTTAGAATTTTGTTAGTAAATTAATCTCATTTCGTATCAAAAAAATTTAAAGGAAAGAATTTTGAAAAAAATACAATTTTGATGTCTCACTTTTGACCTTAAGAGCAATTTGTTCCTATAAAGATGGAAAGTATCAAAACAATCCTATGAAGATGAAACCCTTTAAAAAATAATGGTCTTTCACAAATTAATTTAGTTCATTTTTTATCTTTGGAAGACTATTTTTAATACTTTTCATCTTTAGAGAACCAAAGTAGTACTTTACTCAAAAGTTAGGGGTCAAAATTGTATTTTTCTTAAATTTTTTTATTTAAAAATAATATTAAAATATAATTTTTTAGATAAATTATAAAATTAAAAAATATTTTCATGCCCCCACTATATCAAGATCTTGGCTCAGCTGTTGTTTAAGAGGATTTGGACATTAAATTTTTATCCAATAATTCAATTTTAATAAATATTAAACAATTTGTAATAATCTTTTAAAATCTAGACAATTAAAATTTCATCAAATGATCCAAATTTAATCAAATTTACTTGTATTTGAACTTCCAACTTCGCCAAATCCATTTCATCCAATTTTGAAAAGGAAACGAATTTTGGTTAAAAAAAAAAAAACTCAAGTGTGTTTTTTAATTGGACTTTTTTGGTCAATTCATTGGATTTTTTTTTTATTCACACTCATATATGTTCTTTTTGGACTGAGCTTCTATGGCCAAGTAGACTTTTTTCAAATTATGATTATGTTTATTTTTTAATCAAGATTTGAAATAGAAAATTTTGTTAATGTTATTATTAATTATACAATCATCTGTTCGAATGCTATAAATACAATTAATTGTTGTACATGTACTCACATATTCTTTAGATGAATGACATGAATTATTGTCTCTTTACTAATATATCACATTACATTAATTTATAGTTTTATGTATAATCCACATTGAATTAAAATTAAGTTAATCTTACTAATAAACTTATATTTTACACCATCATAATTACAATGATTTTATTTTTAATCTCTTAATTTTTAAGTTCCATTCTTTTTTATGGTCAAATTTCGCTTTTCTTTAAATAATAATTATTTAAAAAACATTAATTTTAACTTTTCAAGCTGGATTTAAGTAAAAGTTTAAGCTTACTCTATTTCACAAAAATGACTATTTTTAATTAAACTTTTGTTATTAAGACTTTATTTTTTAGGCTCATATCTATTTTCAAGTCAAAACTATCAAGACAAATAAATTTTTTAAATTATAATCAAATTTATTAATAAAACTCACTTAATTGATAAACTCTATTTAAAATGTGAGATTCACTTGCTCACTTTGTATATATCTATCTCTGACATCAAATAAAAAACATGAGGGGACCTAGCATAGGCTTCTTTTCCGAAAACACTTTCTGACATCACAAACACTCATTTACTTTGCTGCGCCTTTTCAGACTCTCCAACAAAACCTTTAATTGTGAATTACGTTTGCAATTCTTCTAAGTTGCTTTCAAAGGATTAGAGACAGCTACAGTTTATTTTCTTCATCCTTTCATTCAAATTTATTAATTTGCATTAATTATCCTCCAACTGCCACCTTTTTCTCCCTCTTTTAAATTACTTTTCCATGCAGATCCTTTAGTAGAAAAATAATGAATCAAGAATTTAATTGTTGTACAATATATAACATTATATATAAGATATTTGATGCGATAGATTTTTAGCATATGAATAATAATTTGTATATTCATATAACAATTATAATATTGTACAACTACGGGAAAAACAAAAGACATATATATATATATATATTGTATAAAATTTTCAATAACAAAATAATTTTTGTCCTCATTGGTCAATATACTTTTATACTTATGTCATCCCAATCACTATTGTTACTTTGATGCTACCTTCTGCGTTCACAAACAGCATGATTACTGTCATCACTGATATACGTCAACAAACTCATCTCTCTCTCTCTCTCTCTCTCTCTCTCTCTCTCTCTCTCTCTCTCTCTCTCTCTCTCTCTCTCTCTCTATATATATATATATATATAACCTTATGATATAATACATGATATAGAGACAAACAATTTAGAGCTCTTTATATAATTATACATTTTCGTATACAGCATACCAGATGATGTTAAAAATCAATCATTTGAATTAGATAGTTGGTTTAATCCCTGAAAAAATGGAGCCATGTTAACAATTCCTTTCAATTTTGTCGTTTCACTGTCTCAGTAATAGCTGGATCCCTTTCGCTGGATGAAAGTAAAACCACTATACTAGTGGATTCACTTAGATAAACCATTATATATAACATAGTGGGTTCAAAGTCAATAATTTCACTGAACCTTTCACTGCATCAAAATGAACCTACTACTGAAATTTCACCAAACCTTTTCACTGCATTAAAGTAAACCATTATAGTATAGTGGGTTCAAAGTTTATAATTTCTAATTTAGATTCTCTAAATTGTTAATTGTGCAGATCTAATGATCAATATTAAAATAAACGCACAAATTTAAAAGTTCGCATTTACCATTAAAAAACTAAAATTGATAACTTTTAGTTAGCAAAATCAATAAAATTTAAAAAATTAATACAACGATTCATATTTAGTCAGATACACAATTTAGCAGTATACAACTAGATAACCAACCGTAGACAATCCAGATTATATAATGTCATGGGACTTTTTCCTTGAACCCACCAATTGCAAAAGAAAATGCACTTGCAAATATGGAAAACCTAAAAATAAAAGGGCCATCATACATTTCTAGTAAGCGAGAAAAGTGGGGAGAGGCAGTGTGAAAATGCTTTCACTTGGAGGGACCACAAAGAAATATGAATGCATAGAGAACCGCATGATTCCTGAATACTAGTTTGTAGATAACAGTGAAGCCATAACAAGCCAAGCAAATGGCATTCAAGGCCAAGGGAAACTCCATTTAGTTACACTCATATTTCAGATGCACTTGTCCAACATTGCAAAGGTCACTTCAAGGTTCATAATTGTGTTTGCCCAATTTGGGGGAACATTAGTACGTTAGATGCTGCTTCTGAGCATAAACGTCGCACTTGTTCATCGGTTCTATATTGATAATTGAAATAGGGGAAAAATGGATAGGGAGGGGCCTCTATGGGGAGGGTTGGGGTCTATCACAACAGAGTTGAGTAGACTAGATTTTAAAAAATAAATAGATGAATTTTTATTTTTTTTGATAAACTCAATTTATGTCAAATTGTATGTCTCATGGGATAACATCTTTTAGATAACATCATATGCCACTTAAAAAAATATATATTTCTCACATCACACTCTCTTTAACTTCGTTAACTTTTATAAAATTCTACTTCTTCTCTTACAATGATAATAAATGGAATTTTCATATCAAACATAAACATTCTAAATGACCTTTCATAACTTTCAAATATTAAACCAAGTAAAAGATTCTTGAATACCATACTATCTTGCTCCTTAATATCTATATCATTGCACAATACGCAAAAATTTAAGACATTAGTGAACCAAACGTCCCCTTTATATAGTATAGTTATACATAGCATGATTCTATCACAAAATTACGGCCTGAAGTTAATGCTGAAGTCAATTGGCAATTTACTACTGCTACAAATAAGACCTGTAGCCAAATAATACTTCTTTCATTTCACTTACCAAAAGATGTATGCATTGACGTCCGTCATGACTTTATATACGTTGCTTGTGTCAATAAATAATAAAAGAAATTAATTCTAACCAAAAAAACAGAGAGAAGGAGGATGAGGATGAATATTATTTGACCTCTGAAAATAGCAAATTTCTAAACAGGCTGCAATTCCAAATTGTTATGCTCAGTGTTTGTAGATGATTGTGCAGACGCTGCAGACTCCTTGTTCTCAGCGGAGTTCATCTCTTGAACTGACGGAGGATTAGTAACAGTCGTTGGCATGGCAGCATTATCAGATAGATGGCTCCTCATCTCTCGATGTTCCTGACATATGGCACACCAATGCAGGCAGCAATGCACCAGGCAGGGATCACATGGTGAATTCTGAAAGTAGGTAACAGAATGGGTCATTCTGGCTCCCTGGTAACTATGAAACACGGATATTCAAAAAATGAGAAAATATCATTTTGATCCTAACTCATTACAAAATTGTCAATTTGGTCATTTACTCATTTTATTTCCCACACTGGTCCCTTATTGATTAAAAATTATCATTTTTAACTACTTACTGATTGGAAAATATCACTTTCAGTCCACTTTTGAGATTGTTATCATATATAATTCCTCAAGCTAAGCCTTGTTAACTCACATGAGAGGACAAAAAGTGACAAATTTTCAATTAGTAGGGAGATCATTTTAGAAAATAAAATAATTGAGGGAGCAAAATAACAATTTGGTGTAAGTCAAGGATCAAGATGATATTTATCTCTTTCAAAAACAGAGCCATATCATGTATAAATACACGTCCTACACTTGTACCAGACACAACGCAACCCTTCGAGTTGCATTTAAGCACTGCATATTTTATGATATCATGTCTCATATTCATAGTCAATATCTGTGCTTCTTAGCCTGCTAGTTACTAAGGGATGAGAATTATAAAATGGCAATTCCAACTTCCAGACCCATATTCCAAGAACAAATGTCAAAGGCTACACAGTAGGCAAGTTAATTTCATATGATGACTCTATTGAATTGGTTAATAATCATTGTATTTTTGCACCATACTAATATTCATTCAGATCCGAAAGTAAGTTAAAAGAGATTGCCCTGTAAACAAAGTATTCTTAAGGATCATCCATAAAATTTTCGGAATTGATGAATTGATTATATAACAATTCAAGCCAGTACTAGTCACTATAATGAGTTTGCCATTGGAAATCCAAGTGACCTATTCGCCTGGTTACTTTAAAATTTGTTTGTGGTCTAGTTCCTACTAGAAATTCTAAACCTATTTCATATAAATCATGCATTACATTGTAATACTTGGCATTAATCACATTGTTTTTATCCTCATACTAAACTCCCCCCCTGTCAATATGAAGACCTTAAAGTTGTCGAATTTGGCTCCTAATTCTGCAAATATCATGAGAAAACAGATTTGTCACTACAATTTATGGTGGTTTCATACACATTTCTTGAACTACAACTCTGAACAGGGACATCCCTCAATTTACTAGCCCCACGTATATTAATTCTAAATCTGTACAAGCATTTCTAATTAAGTATATGGTAAATTCTGAACTTCGAATCCACTCCTTTCAACTCCACTCCATTCCATTCTAAACAAATCTATCAAAAAAGCAAACCAGCACATGAAAAACTTATTGATTTACAAGCATGCAAATTTAGAACCAAAATAATAATAATAATAATACTTGAATAGCAAAACATATAAGAGTAGGTAAAGAAGTTGCAGTGTAGACCACAAATGCAATGCAAAACTGAAATTAAATAATATCAAGCATGAACGATACTCGGTCTGTCTCAAATTTCTTTTCGGTTTGTAAATATTGGATCAAGAATGGCTATTCTAGTCAGAAGAAAAAATTACAACAAAAACTTAGGAGCAGTTGGATGCAACTACAGAAATCGGCATCTTAAAACTTATTGCCAAAATTCAAAGATTTTCAATGATTTCTTCTACTTATTAGTTTTGAGAAATTGACACGTTTTCAGAGCTATGATGAATACTAAAAGTGACTACTGGTATTAATCCCAGTTACACACTATAAAACGATTACAACAGGAAACTAACTTGGCAAAACTTTTAAACAATGTTATAAAAATGTTAAGATTTAATTATGCATAGGACTTTTACTATTTCAAAATTGGAAAATGACTGAAATTACATACAACTAGTGCATAGTAATATAGATGCATGCCATTTCAAGTTCAAAGCACATTTCTACACAAGGTGTAATACTTGAAACAAATTCCTGGAAACCGATATTGCTTCAGGAAGACATGAACCCAAAATACCAACAAGAAGAGATTGAAATCACCTTCAAATGATATTTCTTCTGCAAAGACTGCCGAAACAGACCAGTATAAATGCCACACATCCACCACATAAAAAGCAGGCTTTCGACAATGAGAAATGATGTATCAGGATCAATACCATTCATAAGTGCTGTTGCAGCTGCAACAACCATTCCACCTTCTACACACATAGCATGACAAACACATGCATTGGTCCAAGGAATGTCATCTCTCATTGCTTCAACGTTACGCCCAAATAGAACACATGGGCAGAATAATCCAGCCCAGCCTGCAATGCAAGCACCATATATTAGAGATATATGATTGCGGAAACATCCCAAGGAGACAATACAAAGGGAGTTAAATTTCTTCCACAAGTTCTCAATTACTAGGAGATCAAAGTTTACACTCATTTATGAGGGCAGATTATATTCATAAAAAAAAAAAATGCTGTTTATTAACCTTGTATAAAAATATCCTAACCAGCTGCAAGAAAAGAGTTTCGGTATATTAAAGTAGCAAACTTTGGCTCAAAGACATTCTCCTCTATTCATTCCATAGAAAGAGATATTTTTCTAATTTCTAGGGTAAACAAATTTCAGGTCATCACAAGCAAGGGCATGCATTTCTATATAAATCTCAAGCGTAGCGGCAGATTTCTAATTATAAACTGAGATGTTGTCCTTAGCTCCACCAATACCTACTCACCCAACAAAAACATCAAAAAGAAAAGCATGTTTACAACATAGACTGTGATAGATAACTGCATGATAATTTGAGCCTAAAATGCTAACTTTGAAAAGTTACAACATTAGTCTGATACCTAAGGCATATTCTTCTTCCCTCTTGTAGCCCTATTATTAAGTACTTTGTCTTCCTACATAACTATTGTACCATCTCTGTGTCGATCTCACACAAATGCTTCTGCAGTGCATATTGGAGAATTCTATACTACTTTACCTCCCCTATTGGTTCCAAAAATTTTCTTCAGAATCAGCACTGCTTTATAGGCATTCATATTACAAAGAAACACATAATAATTCCCAGAGGAGAATTTATGATCTACATATGTAAGTTAATTTAATCCTAGTAAAGCAGACAGAATCTTACAACTCTCAGTATCTTCAGCACAACCACAGATTCCAGTCGTCCAATCTTCGTCTGCTGGGGGTTCATAGCTTTCAGGAAGGACTTGTCCACATTCATGACACCTTTGAACATTTAACTGATAAAAATTATGTTAATCGGCAATGAAGATGAAAAGTAAATTAAAATGGAAAATTTCTGGGTAAATATGACCTTTCTCAAATTGGTTCACTTTCTGTCCACACTAAACAAGTAATATCATGCATGTTGTTGATAACAAAAGAAGAGAGATATACCACTCCTATTCTTTAGTTCTATATTTATGCTTTCTCGAAATTTCAAATACAGATAAAAAAAAGTTTCCCATCAAGATAACCTGATGACAAACTGTTTGAAATTCGTGTACTTTCTCATTTTTTATGTTTACTTAAAAACTAAATTAAGGATGTGAATCATAACTATCATTCCAAACTTGAATATTTTAGACAACTAACTTCACCATCCTCTAGTATCCATTCTTCTTTATTTTATTTTATTTTGTTCTTTCTTGTATAAAATCTTCTCATTAAATTCATGATGTAAGATATTTTTCTTTTTGTTTATTTATTTTTTTTCGGGACTGACTTTTTGTTTAATTTTCGAGTAGTCACATCAAAGCATCTCTATGGCCAATTCATATAGAAATAAAATTCCTCCCCCCTTCAAGGTCCACAACAAATTAGATATAACTAGATATTCTAGACTGTCAACACCCACACCTATTCACAAAGCCAATCTATAAAACATACTGCATCAAATAGTAGGAATCCAGGAGATCAATTATCATAATGCCTCCTAGAAAACAAAGTTGGATATGTTTAGGAAGCTCACCATAATAATGCAGTGCAGAGTAGAAGGAGTAAATAGAATAATAAATAACATCCATTCCATGAATAACTTTTAAGGGGAAAACCAGGGAAGGAGTCACAAAAGAAAATTTGCCGTTATACATGATCTTTGACTTAAAACTCCCAAGCTATCACAGATAAAGCTATAAGTTTATGAATACTCAACCCCAGAAAAGGAAAAAAAAAAAAAAAACCCTTTTGTTCTCCTCTTTCTAGAATACAAAAGAAGGTCATCCAGCAATGTATTGTTTCCTTACCTAACTCATTTCGTCTATTCCATAATGCGCTTAAATGGTTAAACCAGAAATTGAATAATCTCTCGTATCCTCCCCGATATGGCAACTTCTTATAAATACTAGAATATAGTTATGGCGTAATATTACCAGTGAAAACATAAAGTAATAGAGTTACTTGATAAGTTTATACAAAAAAAATCATTAAAATGATATAAATCCAAATGTATTGAATTCAGTGCTTTTATATATGTATGTTAGAACGTTTTGTTAAAATTCAATATATGTCATTGTCAAAAAATTTTCTCAACAATTTTACAAGTTTTTTTGAATTTGAATATATGATTTTAAGACGTTTTTGGTATTTTCAAACCTTAGATTCCATACAAGTTAAAATAACACTTCATATTAAAGAAAGTTCTTTACATATTTTATGTCAAAATAAATCAATGGCATAATTATGTGTTCACCAAAGACCCCCAAAAAATAATATTGTTAATCTCCCGTAAAAATGTAATAAACTACTAACGGACTGAGGAGAAAGCCAAAACCAAATGTCAGAAGTCATTTTGAATGAGAAAAAATTTATATACAATTCTTAATATCTAGGAAGCATGTATACTTTTAAATAAGAGATATATATCCGATACGATACTCAATGTAATACACCTATATAAGTATCAAAAATTTTTCTTGTAAGATATATATATCAAAAAACGTCAAAATGATATCTAATTGGTGTTTTAATAATTCTTTTATTACCTGTGTGATATTATTTTATTATTTTATTTTTTATTTTAGTATTTTTTTAACTATATTTTATATAATCTTCTTTTATAACTAATCCTATTTATTGAAATATATATGGATACACACAAATATATTCGTACTAATATCTTAAATTTTTTAAAATTAATTTATCTCACGTATTATATCATATCGTATTTAATACTCATATATATATCAGTGCTTCTTAGCTTAATATTTTTACTATATTATTTTGTAAATATACCATAACAAGTATATGAATCTTTAATAATATCATTGCACATGTATTATTATAAATTATTCATATATTTAAAATCTAATAGAAAATATGCTTACAGTAAGTCTAATCCTTTGAATTTTCAAACATTTATCAATGAAATACTGATACGTCAACGGCAAGAAACAGAAAAGGACAAGTTACCTGGGGAACTTCAATGGGTTGGTTAAGCTCTCCGGGAGTGATATCCTGCAAATGCCCTCGATCCCTTGTCAACTTCACGTATTTCGATTGTCTTTCTGCCATTTTTGATGGCCACTGTAAGGCAAAGCACAAATTTCTAAGAGCAAATGGAGAGAGAAAGCGAATCACAGGAAAAACGAAGGAGGGAAGGAGAGAAAAGCATGGAGCAATAAATGCTAGTGACACTGAAAAAACCTGAAATCAAAACACGGTAATCCAAATCTGAATCCGTCGGGTTTCCTTGAGAAAGTGTAGCTCTGGCCCTCCCTCTCCGCTCCTTGGTCCGGGTACGTTTCTGACTTACAGTTATTTTCAATTCAAAATCGTAAGCTCTTGTATTCTTTATTTTATTTTATTTTTTTCTTCCTCTGATGGTAAAATGTGTGCCTAATTTCTCAAGAAAATTGTGGATCTCGCCAATTTTAGAGTCGCCAAGTGTTGTTTTGCTAGCAGCTTTACTAATTGGTAAATTCAATTTAAATTTAAAATTTTTTTTGGCCAAACTAAATTTGAGAAGTTAAAGTTATGTAATTATTTTTTTTTTTATAAACTTCTTTTGTTTTTATAAACTAAAGTTATGTAATTATGAACAAGAAAAAAGTTGAGAAGAATGAAACTCCTAGTGGCATCTCTATTCAGTCTTTCAAAACTCTAATTATTAAACAATTTTACTTTATATAACCTGTATTTTTCATTTAGAACTTTAATCTATTTTTTAAATTTCAAGAATATATTAAGTAATTCGAGACATCATGCCCTTAGTGTTTATCATGACAAAAAAAAAAATGATAGACAAAGTTGAGAGTCAAGTTTAGTCCTAGAACCTAAATGAGATGATTAAAGAATTTTATAAATTAATTAGAGATACAATAAAATTTATATGAAGAGTATAAGAAATATTTGATGTTATCTTTTTTCGTGGCATTATATCATATTAAGTATTTATGTAAAATAAGTATTAAAATTATATCAATGATATTTAAATTTGTAACAAATGTCAAAATATTTTTATTATGAAATTGAGTTTCTTTTAAACGAAATTTATGCATGTCATGTAATTGCACATTAGAAAGAGGATGAAATCAAATATGTAAAATGTACAGCACATTTAGATGAAAACTATTAAAAAAAAAAAAGATAACAAGTGTAAGAGCACTGCTATTTAAATACTTTCCATTGATACTATAATTGTAAAGTCATTTTATGTCAATGAAAACTGTCA
Source organism: Delonix regia (assembly GCA_037074485.1). Classification (NCBI taxonomy): domain Eukaryota; kingdom Viridiplantae; phylum Streptophyta; class Magnoliopsida; order Fabales; family Fabaceae; genus Delonix; species Delonix regia. Next base: position 16,129,675 of record CM073459.1, read on the forward strand.
AGCACATATGATAGTATACTCCTATATTTGAAGTAGTTACATTTTGACCACAAGTAAGATTTTCTCCCGTCCCTCTGATAGGTTTGTTAAAGGATGCTAAAATTTCTTTAAAATCTGATGTTGTAGTTTTATTTATATTATTGAGAAAAGGTCCACATTTGTCGTTTAGCTCAAGGTTTCACGTAAGGCTAAAACCTCATATTGGTCTCTCGCTCATAATTCCTTCTCCATTTTAATTTTCCACTCAATCAAAATTTCAAATTAATCTTTTAAAGTTAATAAGTTAATCCTCCGCATCCATAAAATGTTGACGTGAAGGCTTAACTGTTGAGATAGAACACCTAAAATTAATTCATTCTTATCTGGTTGCTTATATGGATTACCCACACCATCCTCAAATAACCTAACCCGAGGTACGACTACACCCATCTGATCGCACTACCAGGCTTTTCCTCGGGGTCTCATTGTGCTTAGCCGCTTTCTCCTCTCTGGCGCCTCTCATCCATCGTCCTCTTCCCTCTTCCACCATCGTTGCATCTCTCCCGCAATCGACACCTTCCCCTACTGCGAAAAGTGCCTCTGTTGTTGCGAGGAAGCAAATGAAGGACACTCGTTGTTCTGCTCGCCGAGAAAGGAAGGCCAAGGGTGAAGGCCTCTCTGCGTCAAGGTTAGATTTCGGTTGCCTTTCTCATTAAGTTGTCACTTTGGCTTGCATAGAGGAGCCCATGGTTTATGTACCAACAGTATTGTAAATGTTGGGTTTACAATTGATTTGATAATTGCAATCTTCATAATTCATTTGTTGATAGCGGAATTAGAACATATAATTAAACATTATTATAGATTGAGAAAATAAATAAATTAACAATCTAACATGATGAAGACGACATCGTTAATCTGAATATTGATTGAGTCTAATAAGTTCAACCCCTAATGCTCAAGAGCGTTTCTCAAAGTGTTTTAACGTCAGAGAGAGAGTGACAGATTTAATATATGAAAACTAGGGTTTTAGTGTGTTATTTGTAGGGTTTTATTTTAATAATATAATAATCAATATTATTAAAATAAAATCTTTCATAATCTTTAAAACAATTTCTCATTTAATTAATCAATCAAAAATTAAGTTCATTAAATCTCTCTGGGTAACAATATCAAATTAGTAATCTGACGGGATGATTACTAATACTCTTAGGTTATGGGTTGGGTTTCTGCCTAATGGGCTTGTAAATAATCGAATCTATCACCGATTATACACAAATTAAAATAAAACCTAGTCCATTCATAGTTTATAAATTATAACATTAATTGTCTAATTAGAATTAATAAGATACTAATATAATAAAATAGTTAATGCTAATCTATAAAATATTAAAATTATTCTACCAATCTCTCACTTAGATAACATTAATTAAATTATTATATCAATAAACGAATAGCTGATCAGGCATAATAATGTTCACATAAACACACAGATGTGTGTATATTTACAAATCATACAAGATTAAGTGGTGAAATTATACACAAAGATCACTGAAACCGATAGGGAATCAAGTGATATTGACATGTCCATAAATAAGTTTCATTATTTGAATTGAATAGAATACAAAGTAATATTCAAAATTGTCAAATAACAATTCAAAATTCTTTAAGAATTTAATTCAGATTCCCGCTAAACCAATGTTACATCAAAATTTTTCAACAACGCCCATGTGAGTCACATGATTCTTAAAAACTCTTACGGGCAAGCTTTTGGTCAACGGATCTGCCAACATGTGTTCACCAGGAATATGAACCAAACGAGTCTGAGATTCAGCAATCTTTTCTTTGACAAATAAGAACTTAACATTGAATTGTTTAGTGCGACTGGAGTTCCTATAATAATGAGAAAAGCTGACAGCAGACAAACTATCGCAGTATATGGTTAGAGATCGTGATATAGAATCAACTAAATGCATGCCAGATATTAGTTTCCTCAACCATATAACCTGACGAGGAGCCTCATAACAAGCGATATATTCTACCTTCATAGTCAAGGTAGCTGTTACTGATTGCTTACAACTCTTCCACGATATAGCTCCTTCAGAATCATGAAGATGTATCTAAAAGTGGATTTGCAATCATCCACACAAGATGCATAATCAGAATCTGAATAACGCACAATTTCAAGTGGCTCAGATATTCTAAAAGTAAGCATGTGATGCTTTGTACCTTGTAGGTACCTCATGACTTTCTTCGCAGCCCTCCAATGATCAGGACCAGGATTATTCAGGTATCTACCAAGCACACTGACAGCAAAAGCAATATCAGGTCGTGCGTAGACCTGAGTGTACATATGACTACCAACAGCAGATGCATACAGAATCTTATTCATTTCGATTTTCGAATTATCATCATTGTGACAAGATGATCTAGACAACATTTCACCTTTCTGTATAGGTACAGCACAAGGAGCGCAAATATGTATGTTAAATTTCTTCAACACTCGTTCAATATAGGTTGTCTGAGATAAACCAAGAGTGTCACAAGATCTATCACGGTGAATCTGAATTCCTAAAACGAAAGAGGCTTCACCAAGATCTTTCATGTCAAAGTGGCATAACAAAATGTGTTTGACCTCATTCAACATGGTTACTGAGTTACTGGCCAGGAGTATGTCGTCAACATACAGAATGAGTATCATAAAGTTGTCTTTATCAAATTTCTAATAGATACATTGATAAGCAATGTTCTCTATAAAACCAAGTGAGATGATTATCTGATCAAATTTCAAATATCACTGTCTTGAGGCCTATTTAAGCCCATAAATTGACCTATTCAGCTTGCACACTAAGTGTTCTTTCCCTGCTTCAATGAATCCATCAGGTTGCGTCATATAAACATCCTCAAGTAAATCACCATTTAAGAATGCAGTTTTGATATCCATTTGATGAAGTTCAAGATTCAATTGTGAAACAAGAGTCATTACAACTCTGAAGAGATCTTTAGTAGATACGAGTAAGAACATTTTCGTATAATCGATCCCTTCCTTCTGATTATAGCCTTTAGTTACAAGTCTGGCTTTGAATCTTTCAACTTCACCATTGGCCCCTCTCTTGGTTTTAAAGACCCATTTGCAACCAATGGGTTTACAATCATCTGGTAACTCAGTTAATTCCCATACATGGTTATGAGACATAGAGGACATCTCATCATTCATAGCCTCTAATCACTCAGATGAATGAGATCCTGACACAGCCTCGTCATAAGAAATTGGATCTGTGTCATCAACAATGTCTGACTCAAATTCTTACAAGTACACTATGTAGTCATCTAAAATTGCAGGTCTACAAATCCTTTGTGATTGTCTCAAATTAAGAGCTGGTTTTCTTATATCAATTATAGGACCTTCTACAATGGGATCAATCGGATTCTCAATAAGGGTGTAATCTCTAATATCATGATCTATAGGTATAGATGACAACAATGGCGTGGGTAAGATGATATCCATACAATGCAGGTTAATTACTCTAAGGACACCACTCCCACTATCCAAGTCATCCTCAGAATAGAAGACTCTGTCAGATTCAATGACCTTGGTAGTATGAGTGGGACAATAAAATCTGCATCCTCTGAATCTGAACAATACCCAATGAAGAATCTGCTAACAGTCTTAGAATCAAGTTTCTTGAGCTGCGGATTATAGGGTCTCATTTTTGCTCTACAACCCCACACGCGAAAGTGCCGCAGACTAGGCTTCTTATCGATGAAAAGCTCATATGGTGTCTTTTCAACAAACTTACTTGGAACTTGATTCAGAACATAAGCTGTTATCTTAAGGGTATCACCCCACAAAAATTCTGGTAACGAAGAGTGACTGATTATGCTTCTGACCATATCCATCAAAATGCGATTACGCCTATCAGCAACTCCATTTTGTTGTGGAGTGTCAGGCATAGTACACTGAGCTTCAATTCCTTGCTCTTGTGAGAATAGAGCAAACGGTCTATGGTTTCTCCCGGTTTCAGTATACCTCCCATAATATTCTCCACCTCTGTCTGATCTTATACTCTTGATTACCTTTCTAGACTTTAATTCAATGGCAACTTTAAATGCTTTAAAGGTATCTAACGAGTCAGATTTGTCATGCAACAGATCAATCCAGCCGAATATGGAATAGTCATCTATAAAGGTTATAAAATATTTGTAATTGCCCATAGCAGAGGGAATAATTAGTCCACTAATATCTGTGTGGATCAATTCCAAAATAGCCTTAGATCTATTACTCCTTTCTTCCTAGCTCTAGCGAGAAGTTTTCTCTTAATGCAGTCAATACAGGATTCAAAGTCAGAAAAGTTTAGATCATGCAATATTCCTTGTCTAACCATTCTCTCCAATCTTTCTTTTAAGATATGACCCAAACATCGATGCCATAACATGGAAGAGTTCTCATCAATTTGTCGGCGTTTGTGTCCTATGATAGCATTAATTGATGCCATAGAAGTAGAATCTGAACAAACATTCGCATTCCAGCAATACAAACCGCTTATTAATCTAGCAGTTCCAATAATGGCTGAATTAAAGTAAACATCAATTCTGTCATTTCCTTACCAAAAAGAATATCCATATTTGTCTAACACAGAACTTGAAACCAAATTCGTCCTTGAAAAAGGTACATAAACAACGTTATTTAAAGTCAAAATATGTCCAAAGTACAAGTTCAAAACTACAGTTTCTATGCAATCCATTACAGCTGAACTTCTTTCCACTCCCAGAATGGTCTTTTCTCTCTCATTTGAGCTCCTTTTGTCTTTGAGCTCCTGCAAGGAATTAGCTACGTGAACAGTCGCCCCAGAATCCAACCATTAAGTGTCCATAAATGTTTCAAAATTATTGGATTTAAGACAAACTAGAGCAAGGGTGTAGTTTCAAGAAAGATACATTCTTTCTCACGTTCATACTTTAACTTAAAGCAATCTGAGATCTTGTGGCCAGGCTTCTTACAGTAATTGCAATCACCCTTAAATTTCTTCTTCTAACCCTTATTCTTCTTATCGTTCTTCTTGATCTCAAAGAACTTTTTACCATTAGGCTTGGCCTTAGGTTTCTTTTCTTTAAACTTCTCATTTCCAGCCATACTTGACGAAGCATGAAAGATGTAGTTCACTGAATGACCACGTGAATTTGATTTATTTAATGACTCCTCCTCTTGAGTCACGATGGACATCATCTGATCAATGGTCCATTCAACTTCTTACGAGTTGTATGTGGTTCTGAGAATCCCATATTCTGCTAGAAGAGACTGTAGGACTTTGTAGATAAGATAACTCTCACCCAGGTCCATATTTAGAGATTTCAGCTTGTTGAAGTAATTCACCAGCTTCATCATATGCTCGCGTACACTAGACACTCCATCGTAATGAGTGTTATCTAGTAGCAAAAGATAATACACTTTTTGCATCTTGTCGAACTTTTTAAGCTTTTCACTCACAGCCTTAAAGTATTCCATAGCGATGTCCTTCTCAAGAATGCTCTGTCTGATTGTCTTCTCGATAGTATATTTTATGACCGTCAAATAGATCCTGTTGGATTCATACTACTACTTGTGATAAGCTCTATCAGCAGCACTAGACTCAGTAGTGAGATCTACTGGTTTTGGATCTCTTATGGCTAAATCCTCCTGGGAGATGATCAGGTACATATTGAGGGACTCGTGCCAGTCATCATAATTAGTCTCATTTAGAGTTTTCACCACAGACAATTGCTGGAACACGGAAGCTGATGAAACCAAATCAGGAAATATTAATTATGTCCCGGAAACATAATCATAAAACAAGATTTCCTTTACAAAATTCAGCTTATGCAACTGTATCATCAAGATGTTCATTATAATCCCACTTAAAGTCTTGGATTATAACATATCAAGAAAGAAAACTCATATGTACTAATGATTTAGCTATAAAGAGAAACAACAAAATGCATCTATCGTTTCTATATTGATAGGATATAAGAAACAATGAAGGCATTGGATTAAAATGCTGCTAACCATTCACAAATGTATTTATTTCACATAATTATATTAACAATGTCACACCGATAGGGTATATCCATTATCAATCTAACATGTATATACACTCTTTTGTGGACTCATCGTAATATTCAGACTCTTCCCTGATGATGGTAACTAAATTATCCAAAATTATAGGAAATTGAGTGACAAATGTGACATAAATTTATTTATAAAACAGACATGTCACTATGATTGGGCCCATGGGCGAGCACACAATCATTAGGTGCATATAACCCAAAGTTATGACAAATTCCACAAATGGTTTATTCTCTTTTAAGGCACGCGCTTAAATTATGAATAAAATATAATGATTAATACAAAGAAATTAATTATGATTTATTTACACATAATCAGGGAGAGTGAGCTAAACATATTGTCTCATATTATGTCTAGTCTAAGCACAAATTTTCTCGGATCAAAATTCTTTATCTAAATATTATTTTAAGGCCCTTAATTTTTTAAAAATTTCAAAACTCTTATTTCTAGGGCTCAAAAAATTCTGAAAAAATCATCATAATTTAGATCAGGGCGAGTAGAGAAAAATTTCAAATTTTGAATTTCATCTTACCTATGGTGAGCTCCCACGCACCTACGCGTGCTAAAGGTGCGTGTGGGCTTTGCCCACGCACTCCTTCTTCAACCTCGACCCGCCAGAGACGAGTACCCAACTGTGGCCCGTCGGTTTTCAAGGATTCAAAACTCCAAATAACGACCTTTCTGATCATCGTTCAACGATCTACAACTTCACAGTGGTTATATCGAATGAATCTATCCTAGTTCAGCAAAAAACCACTCGAAAAATTTTGGATTCCAACGTTAGTTCTTTTGTTCGTTGCCGGCGACGAGAAGTGAAGTGAAGTGAATATAAAATCCACTCTAGCTTTGATTTGATAGCTTCAAATGGCAGCAGTGAAGTGAATGTAAAAAATTTTCATGTCATGATTTCCCATTCTCGCCGGTGATAGGTGTGACATTAATGGTGATAAAACAAAACAGGATAAAACAATCACAGTAACCATGATTGATTATCAAATAATAACAACAATATGTGAATTTAAATTTCATCAGGTACAGAAAAATAAAATTTGTCTAATGAAATTAAGAAAATTTTTTATAATCATAAAACTGTGAGGCTCTGATACCATTTGATAGCGGAATTAGAACATATAATTAAACATGATCACAAATTGGGAGAATAAATAAATTAACAATCTGACATAATGAAGACGACATCGTTGATCTGAGTATTGGCTTAGTCTACTAAGTTCAACCTCCAATGCCCAAGAGCGTTTATCAGAGTATTTGGACGCCATAGAGAGAGTGACAGATTTAATATATGAAAACTAGGGTTTCAATGTGTTATTTATAGGGTTTTATTTTAATAATATAATAATCAATATTATTAAAATAAAATCCTTCATAATCTTTAAAACAATTTCTCATTTAATTAATCAATCAAAAATTAAGCCCATTAAGTCTCTCTCTAGGTAACAATATCAAATTAGTAATTTGACGGAATGATTACTAATACTCTTAGGCTGTAGGTTGGGTTTCTATCCAATGGGCTTGTGGATAATCAAACTCATCACCGATTATCTACAAATTAAAATAAAACATAATCCATTCACAGTTTATAAATTATAACATTAATTGCCTAATTAGAATTAACAAGATACTAATATAATAAAATAGTTGATGTTAATTCATAAAATATTAAAATTATTCTAACATTTCTTTGATTCATTAATTTTGATTTTGATTGAGGCTCAAAGTTAAATATTTTCGTGTTTATTAAAATGACTAAAGTGCTATTAAACTGAAGCAAATTGGTTATTGTTTCTCATCCCTGCTTGTAACAAGCTAACAGTAGGGGAAGGAAAGAAGATTGCCTTCTTGGGTGAAAAGCTTCAATCTAATTAAGATTGAGCATTGGATAGTATTTTTTTTTTCTGGGTTTTACTATAAAGAGTTTCAAATTATAATTGTTTGCGGTTAACAATTAGTGTTATTAAAAACAGAGTCCTAGTGGAGACATAATTGATTGCGTCCCCATTTTAAAGCAACTAGCTTTTGATCATCCAAAACTCGAAAATCACAAAATTCAGGTAAATAATTTGTTTTTTTTTTCTTTTTTAGCCTTCTCTAAATCAAAATTTTGATGGCTTTGATTGTGGGGTTGTGATGCAGATGAGGCCAAATTTTTACCTAAAAGGAAGGACTCTAGAAGAAAGCAAAAAGTCTTCAAAGTCACAGCCAATTGCTCAGTTATTGCATCAAAGTGGAAGCTGCCCGGAAGGAACCATTCTCATAAGAAGAAAAAGAGAGTCATAGGGTTGTCCCTTTTACAACCATTGCTCAGTTTAGTATGTTGTGTTTTAGGGTGGTTAGGGATTATATTGTATGGTTCAGTGTTGACAGTGAAGGATAATGTTGTATGGTTCAATGTTTTTGGTATGTTGTAATGTATATTGTACATTGACATATATTAATGAAGATGTTGTTGGTTATATGGATGTGCTATTGCTTATCAATTTTTCACTAGTCTGTTGCTCATCTGGTTTTCTTTTATACATGGGTTTCTACGACTATGACATCTATATGGTTTTTCTGTTCCTGTTTTGACCATGGTGAATGCTGCTCTTGGTTTTCTGTTTTTTTTTTTCTTTATTTACCCCCTTCCTTTATTTCATGTACAAACTAATTAATTTTTTCCAACTCCAAATTAACACATATATAAATTATTTAAATTTTGAGTTTTCATAAAGACATTTTCGTATTAAGTTGCTTAAATGAGTATTTGTTGGTCGTTTACTCTTACACTAGATCTTAAGTTAAGAATCATTAGTCCTATGATTCTTATGTTAACATGTCATACTTAGGTCGATCTCAAATATTGTAAATTTGACATAAATCAAAAATAATATTTTATATGTTATCAATATTCTAGCTCATATGTGTTAAATAACTTTACTTTTGTTAAATCTCACTATTACATTGTTTTTTTTCATACATATGCCATGACTTTAAGCAAATGCTAAATCAACCTAGTTTATTTGTTTTGTTTGAAGACAAAAATGTATATGGAAATGGTATGATTCGGCAGAGAATAGAAATTCAAAATAACAGTCATCCAAAAATATGAATCATCAAGCTTCTAGATTCTTAAATTAATGAATGATAGTCATGTTACCTCAGCTTTTATTGTTCTTTATAAATGGGTATGCACTTTTTTGTTTTGTTTTGTGTTACATCATACTGGAGCAGGGGATATTTTCCTAACACTAGAAATTTGATTTCAGAAAACATAACTCTGATTTATGAGATACCGACCATCAAGTCACAAAGCCAGGATTATACTCATCATCTGACAGACTTAATTCTATCTTATCTAATTTAATTTTTTATAGTGTGCTACTGATATATTTTCTGGATACTTATATTAAATTGGATGATTTTGACAGTCACAAATATGATTTTTTTTTTATTAATGGCTTACTGTTTTAATGGCTCCAATTGTTTGCTTTACCACATTTCCTGCATCTGTATAAGCATTTTGCCCACAATTTGACATTTCTGACATCATGTTTGACATGATTCCACCAGAAATGACAACCCAAGGAACACATGAAAGCAAAACTAGAGAGAGTAGCCATCCTCTTACAAAGGCAATCACAAAATCACTAATAAAAGTTGAAGCAAGTTGTATAAACTTCCCCACTTGTCATATCCTTCTTATCAGTTCTATTTAAATCTGTCCACTACTCCATATTATGATCAATCTGGAAAAAGGCATACATAGAATATATAAAAATTATAAGAGAATAGAATAAAAGACTATTACAATAGTTTTCTTTTATCATTTCTAGAATATTGAGCGGAAAATGTGTCAAATCATAAAAAATTGTCAATAATGCCATAGAGTAATTTGCTTTATTCTTTGTACTCAACAATGATCAAGTATCTATGTGCATAAATAAGAAAACCCCAATCTCATTAATTGATTTCACGAGCTTGCACTGAGCATTGCTTTAAACTATCATATACGTATAAGGCACGTCAATTAACAAGAATTGAATGAGTTCAAGCAACAAGAACAAATTTAAGATGAGAAAAAAAATTTTAAGATGCAATATGAGCTAGACTTAATTACAAGTAAATCCAATCAAGTAAATTCACAAAGAAATATTGAACATTACATGATGATGCCTTCCTTATTTATCCCAAGGTAATGATAGCAAGAAAGCATAACAACTAATTTTACAAACATGGACACTCTCAATACTTAGACGAAGAAAACACTTTTAAATATAACCCAAAAAACAGTGAATGTCATTCTTCTTAACCAGAATGTCATATTTTATTACGAACAATATGAACTGGATGCAGAAAGTCCTTCCCCTTTACCTCTCCTGTTTTTGCTACTCCTGACAGTGAGAAGGCGGGACCAAAGCGGGCAAATTGAGATCAAAGTGCTTCAGACGTCAACTAGAGAGGAACTGGGAACATGCGACTAGAGCGTGAGAAGATGCGATTAGAGATGGCAGAGAGAGGAGACGATGTCATTGTCTTCGTTGCCGGCACCCGTGACTAGAGAAGGTGGAGTGAGAAGAGGAAGGCGGCTAACACAAGAGACTGGAGAAAGAGTAAGGATGGAACCATCGAACAATTGAGATGGTTCTTGGGTCGGATCGGGTAAATGGGATAATACTCGTGTTTCCATGTCAGCAACTTATGGTGTCTGATGTGTCCTTCCACATCAGCGCTTAATGGCCCAGCTCATCAGATAATCTCCAAGTCAACAAGCTCTGCACGATGTTATGACAGAGGGGTTAGATTGAGCAACAGAAGGTTGAGTTGAATGAGGGACTGCTTTATAATTTTGACTAAATGGGGGAACAAAATATAAAAATGGTACTAAGTGAGAGGCTAAATTGGAGTTTTGATTTATAGCGTAAAGGTCTCGATGGGGATATATTAGCTAGCGCAAACAAGACTCCCCATGTTTTTTTTGTGCCTACAATTTTTTAAGATTTAAGGATGTGACAATAGTGGCTAAAAATGCTGGATGATGTACTCCTTGCCCTTATAAGTCTAATATATATATCAAAAATCATATAATTGAACCTTTTGAAATTTGGCAGAATTTTCCTTAAAATTTGAATCTCCTAAAATTTCTACTAAAACCTAATATACAAAAGAAAAGAGAGCTCCGTTCTCTAATATATATACATATCCATCAATCATCCATCAACAAAAATATAATTAAAAGACCATTGCTTAAATACAAAGGAAGATACTAAATCTTATTACAAATTTGCAACAAAATAAGAGATTTTGCCCTAGCAACAAGAAGACTCACTAAAACAAGAAACACAAGCTCCTACTTCCATAGGTGGATGTTCTAGGCCAATGGTGTAATATGAAAAATGTTAAATATCATAGGGTGAGTAAAACTTAGTAAACAAATAATACTACATTATACAAATGGAGAGATAGGGCTGGCCAAAGTAGAGGTTTTTTCTTTTTTAAATCATATTTAGTCTTAAAACCAAACATCTTTAATGGTTAATATAAATAGTGTTGCATGCGTACCAGACCTTAAACTTCATTAAAAGCCTCGGTAATAAAATTATAAACCAATTATGAATAAAAATACATCAATATATAAGTAACACAAGTGTATTTCAAAACCAATTGAATGCTTGAAAACATTCTATAGAACCATCAAATATTTGAAACAAAGTTAGCTCAAGGCTACTTTAATCAAAATAGAGCAAATACCATTTACGAGCTTTAAGCTCGGAATATTTAGAATAATGATCTTAGGCCTTAAACAGAGTATCATAATAATGGCATAATGCCCAATCATATCAAATACATATTGTAATGCATTATGGCTAACATCTACTATCATTAACTATAGGGTCCTATTTGGTTACATTCCCCAAAAATATCTTTAACATATATATATTCATAATAAAAAATCAGAGCTTCAGAAAACTCATAACCGCACTTTTTCATAAAGAGATATAAAGGTATCTAGATTGCAGAATCCCAACATATTGTGTATATGGAATCAAACACCTTCGTAATTAAAAAACCAAATATTTCATGAATATTGAACCAAAATACTTCTAAATATAACAGAAGGTTCAGAAATATTTTAACTCAGAAAACTTAAACTCAACAAAATTCCAAAATGCAAAGTCATTAAATCCACTAATGCTAACATTTTAAAGATTTTAGAATATTGAAATGACATTTGTAATTCCAAAAGCCTGCCTTAAGTCATAAAGAGATTAAGAAAATATTTTTCCAAAATAGATATCGAAAAGCAAAAATTTTGTATAATTAGAATTAGCTACTCACCTGACCAAATTCCATATAACTCACTCCTATACCCATGGAGTAAAGTACAATTGCTCTAACCCTAAGAACAAATCATAAACCTTTAATATCATGGGCTAAGAAACATCTTAACTAAGGTGAATTATAATAAATATGTACCACAATTATTCCTCTTATGATCTTGAATTGTCATTACTAATACACATATTCACATGTGCATTAGAAAATACTCGGAACTCAAACACTCCATAACTTAAAGTTGCAATCCCACCAATATCCAACATAAATGAATTGCATAAAATATCCTAAAATATTTAATTATGCTCATAAAACCACATATTAAGTCCTAAGACACTCTTTATTCAAATTTCCATCCTTTTACTGTATGGAAAATTTAGGAAAACTCCAGATAATTATCAAATCAACTTAAAATTTATAATAATAACTTCTAATAATCTTAATTCACCTCATAAATGCTTAAGGATATCATAAGAGTCTAAAAACTTCAAATTTTATCTCCCTATAAGCATACACATACATTCCCAATTCAAGGTTTGTCAAATATGAACCTAAAACTCATAGTTGATCAATGATTCTAAAGGAGAGAGGTGCGAAAATTACCTAGGACATGAATCCCTAACCCAATTTGACGAGATTGTACTAGATTGAGCTCAAACTCGTCACTTTCTCGCATGAATAGTATAAGAGATTGGTTTTTCTTTTTTCATTCTGAGCTAATTGAGTAAAATTAATTAGAGGAAATGAGGGAGAAATGACTAAAAATCATCGAGCAACAAAAGCCTTAAGCTAAAACGAAGCAAAACGCACTAGATTTGCTCAAAATTTTGATGAAATCGCACCAACAATGCTTATCCAAATTTCTCGCATTTTCTAGCCAACTATAGACCAATGATGGTCAAGTTTAGGCCGGCAAGGGTGCAACAATGCTTAACAACCACCGATGAGCTTGAACGACAATGAACATGACAAACTTAAGCTAAAAGAGGAAAGAGAATGAGAGTGTTATGGAAGGAGGTGAAAACACGAGGGAGGAACATTCTAATGAAATTTTAATCCTACTATGGGAATATAGGTAATTTCTTAAATGATACTTTGCAATATCAGATAAAAATTATAAGAATACCTAATTTACATGCTTTGGAATTCAATTACAGATGTTGGAAATGCATAGAATAAGGCTTAAATATTCATGCTAAATTCTAGTTTAGATATGATATTATTTACATCTATATTTAATACTCCTCAATTTTTCCTTTTCCCTTTTTTATTTTTTTTGGTTTTATCCTTATTTAAAATTTGTACTGTTCTCAAGTGCATTTTCCTCCTTTCTCCAACCCTTAATACTTTATTAAAAAAATCACTTAAAATAATTTATTTTACATATGAATTTTATGAATAATACACCTAGATCAGTGAGAGTGCTATATGTTTTTGAAAAAAATTGTAAATCAAACGAAATTAAATGTATGAATGTTAAATCATATAAAAGTTCACTAAATTTTATATCTTACGATTGTCCTCTTTGCGATTTCATATTTTGAAATTATTCAACAATTACCTCATTTTTAATGTTATTGAAAATATCATTCTCAATATAAGTAATTAGACAATCATTCATTCATGCATCTCTTATTAGATTGTGTAATTAATTTTCCACAATCTCCATAGACGAAAATGCTCTTTCTACCGCTGTTATAGGTACAAGCAAAATTATTACTAGCTTTAATAGTAGATGAACTAATGAATAAATAACATATCTTCTAGTCTTAACTAGCTGCTTTGCAAGACAAATAATTCCTTTCAAAATGTAAATTAAGCATTGCTATGTATACTAATGAAGTAAGTCTCAAGTTGATTATCAAACATCATCAAATTAATTGAAGAAAATTAATGTGGATAAAACTTTGTAAATTCAATTAGCTTATTTTTTTTTAATCAAAAGTTAGAGAATATATTAGTTGAATTCAAACAAGTTATACAAATAAGCAATTTTGTATTTGTCTACAATCATTCAATTCTTGAAGTTGCATGTTCACAAAGAGAAATATGTAATATGATAATCAACTTAAGAAATAAATAATAAAATAAATTAAAAAAAGAGAGATACCTGATCAAATAGGAAAGTAACGTGTAAGAGTGGTTATAATAAATATGGAGTGAGAAAAAGTAAAATGTAAAATATTATAATTATAAAGTCTTTTTAAGATTTATATAATAAAAGTGTAAATTTATTGGAATCAAATTAAAATATTAAACAAGAAAGAGAATACATAAAATAATTATATATATATGGTTGTTCACTGTTTAAAATATTAAAATATGAGAAACATAATATCAATATTTTGTATCATATACATGTAATTTTAAAAGTTGAAAGGGGCACATGTCCACCCTTAGTAACATACGCCTCCACCATTGGCTTAATTGATAGTGCTTCCATACAAGTGAATGAGACTTTTTCATTCTATTTTTGTCTCTTATTTTTGTTATATTGTATGGTAGTTTTCATTAATTTCATAACAATCTATTATATATAAGTAAAGTATGCTTCATCTAATGTGGGAGATCCGTTGATCGAAGAGAATACTCCGTTGAACAAACTCTCAATTCCTTATACAATGGCGTTTACCTCTCTCATACATGTATCAAGAATTATTTGAAGTGCGTAAATTATTTGAAGTCAATGAGAAATATAATAAAGTCATTAATTTACATAAATTCTTTGTATTCAATGAGGAAAATAATGAAGTAATTAATTAATAAATTAATTAATTATTTCTTAAATCAAAAATTTTTCGAATTGTGAGAATTTTTTTAAGTGAATAAGAAAATTAATTCTTCAAAGTTTGAGAATTATTTGGAAGGAATGAGAATTATCTTTTAAAATTTCTAATAATGGTTTATAATTATAACTTTGACATGACCCAAAATTAAAATAAAAAAAATAATATATGAGTGAATAGTTTATTATGGTGCACTTTTAATCAGTCTAGGCACCTAAGAGGGGGTGAATTGATTGTTATATAAAATTGTTAGACTTTAAAATTCTTTGAAAGGATTTTTTAAACTTAAAACAATCAGAGTAAACTATGTAATTTGAAAATGATCAATGCTGGAAATAAATAAGATAAAGAAGGAGAGTAGACACATATATTTATTTTGGTTCGATTTCTACCCAAGCCTACATCCAATTCCTAAGTAACCTCTTGGGTTTTTCACCATCCCAATAATCAAATACCATAATAAGGGAGAACTTCTTCCTAATCCTAAGCACTCACTGCTTGACTCCTTCAAAGAAACTCCTTGAATATAACCAAGGAGAACCTCATTCTCAACTCACTCACTCTTAGCTTAACTTTCTTAAGGAACCTCCTTGAGCTTCTCTCATAAGTAAGAAAGAAAGAATTACAAAAGAATATATTTTTTGAAACAAAGCATATAAAACAATTAAGCACTAATGTTATAAAGAGTTGATAAGATGATGAAACTTATGATATAATCACTCTTGAATATTTTTCCTTGTTAGTTCAGAGTCCATAGGCCGTACTTATATAACCAGAGGTCTAATAGATCTGTTGGAAGTAAACGAGAAGTTAAGAATTTCAAAATATGTTTGTTATAAATCAATAATGACTTCTCTACCCTTACTTAGTCAACTGCCCTTTCATGGCTAGTTGATTGGTCCCCTTTGAAAATTCAAATTTGGACCCCCACAGTCGATTGGTCTCTCACAAAGAGATCCCAATCGATTGGTCCTGGCAATGACTGTTGATTGGACTTGATCTAAGTGTGGCTAATTGACTGCTGGTTGGTGGCCAGTTGATTGAGAACTCACAAAAAGTTATCAATTGATTGAGACTTAGACTGGCAATAGACTAAGACCTCTTAAAAGAGGCTAGTTGACTGGGACCAAGTGGCCAGTTGATTGGGACCTCACAAAAAACATCACAATTGACTAAGTCAGCTAGCTTGTATGGTGCTAGTCAATTGTTGAGTTACTGCCAATTGACTAGAAATATTTAGTGTTCCTCAAATCATTCTTTTTCAACCTTTAAAATTCAGAATCAATTATACAATAATTTTAAACATATTTTATCAGCTCAATATCACTTATAAAAGTTCTTAAGACATTATAATTTAATAAAAAAATCTAAAACTTATGTATTACATAAAAAATATTTTATATGATGTTTGTTATCATCAAAACTTTCATTCTTCAACAAATAGACTCAATTTATTACTAAATTTAATTTTTTTACTAATACTTATAAATACTATTAATTATAATAAAATAAACTAATTTTCCAAGAAAAATAAACTATTAACATTATATAACACTACTGTTTCTCGCATTTGGGTATTTTGTCATTTGCCCTTTTTTTTTTTTTTTTTTTTAATTTTGAATAAGATAGTCCTCTCTTATTCTTAATACAATTTCGAAATAATCTAAAATCCTAATCGAAATCCGTGAGACAAAATTCTCCCCGTCAATTGTGAAGAGAACACGATGCCCGATCGAATGGGTCATTTCTGCCGATACGTTAATCCATTCCCTCGCAAGTTGTTTTTTAAAACTCAGCCTCTTTAAAATACCAACTCACACGTACACCTTGCGCCCAGCTTGAGAACTCGCACTCAAACGGAATATGAACTACCAGCAGAGGCTACAAGTAGTGGCGAAAATCATACTCGAGCATGACGCACGCACTGACGAGGCGCCGCTTAACTACGATGATCTCGGGATCAAGGCGACCCTCAAAGCCCACCAAGTGGAGGGAGTTTCGTGGCTCATACGAAGATATAAACTTGGCGTCAACGTTGTCCTCGGTGAAATTTCATTTTTAATCTCTAATTTCAGTGTGTTTGAGATGCTCCGAAGGTCTGAGAACTTTAAACTAGGAATTGGGATATCCCGGTTTGGGGAATTTTCCGAAAGGAAGTTTTTCTTTGAAAATTATAAATTATCCTACAGCTTATGAAATATGAACTTGATGTTATATTTTTTTTCGATTAATTTACCCATAAAGTTTGCTGAGCGGAGTGGTAGTAAGTTTGCACCACTTCTCAATAGTTAAATACGACAACTCTTGTTGCTTTTCGGTGATAAATATCAATTTAATAGAACTGTGTTAGTGATTGTTGCTTAGTTTGCTCTGATATTGTTTTCATTTCTCGAAAACAAAGTATTTGGTGTTGATCAATCTGTTCACTTGTTACTCTGGTCTTGAAGCATAGACTATGTTAGATGAATTAGATTCCCACCCCCCCCCCCCCCCCCCCCAACAACCCAAAAAAAAAAAATTTACACATTCCATCATGTTTTTGATCAACTATCTCTGTTATTTGCAGGGGATGAGGTAATCTCTCTTCAATCATATATCGGAGCCTAATCAGTTATTGGGAATTAAAAATATTTAATATCTGATTGATTTTACAGTTACAAGGTATTCACCCTTTATAAGATGAATTTTCTAGCAATTCATTTTTTATTTTTGCTATTGTCATCATCCTGTAAAATCAACATATGCTCTATATCGGAGGAACTTTATGTTTCATGGAATTCAATAAACACTGCTAAAGTTGCCAGTGCGTGGCATAAAAAGTCTCAGTGTTGCATTTGATGAATTATTTGAGGATGACTATGGAAAAATAACAATGTTTTTACCCTTTTAGCTGAATCATTGAAAGGTTTTGCACTATCTTGTTAAAGACAACACAAGCTTAAAAAGAGTTTCTCTGGTTTGATGGATAATATGTAGAAATTCCATGAACAGGTGATCAAATATAAGAAGGGGAAGGCAGTACTATGATGTTCAAAATTAACCTCAATATTCAAAATGCTTGAGAAAACACTTAAGCACATTGAATCATCAAGGAGAGGATTACATAAGTATGTTGATTATTATTTTAATCTAAGTTTTCACTCTGTTACTATTATATGTGGCATACCTAATTGTTAATGTAAGTTAGATCATAAAATAATAAAACTAACAATCATCTGGACATTCCATCTTGAATTACCTTGCATTATGGTTAAGAGACTAATGGGTTTTGGAAAACATTAGAAAGGTTAAATATTAATGGCAAAATAAGGGTGGGATAGAAACAATGGGAGAAGAATTATTTGTTAGACAAACAAAGTGCATATATTTTTCAAATGCCCTTTGAGAGCTAGTGGGTTGGGAAATTTTGTCACATTGAATTGTATTAGGGGTGTGAAAGATATTTTTCACTCTTTCTCTCCTTAGCTCTGCCTTGTTCCTTGACAAAGGATGTTGTTTATGTGTGCAAAGAAGTTGTGGAGCTAAAATACTAGATCCAATTTGCTTCACCCAATAAGGAAAGGCATACTCTCTGATTACTTGACTATAAGTTGATTGACAATTAGGCCCTCATTGCGCCACTTGACACATTGTGTAAGATTGAATTAGATAGTTTAGAATTTAGGAATTAGAAACCAAGTAATCGAGTTTCTCCGTTTCTGTGTTATTCATGGAGCATGCTTTCTACCTCGAACAAAATGGCTGTATTATCAGTAGCAAAATGAGCTTCCCTGGCAGTCACCCAGATGTCCTTTTCCGTCTACTACAGGAGGAAGTTTTCTCTAATTTCAATTGTTATGGAATTGGTTAACCATGACATGATTAAATTGTTTTCAGTAACCTAGGTTCTGTACCTGGTATTATTGACGTCAGGTGGTGGAGCAGTGGTAGTCATGTATTCATCTTTCCCTCTCCCCTTGATGTACAGCATCACGCTGTGAGACTACTAGATAGTTGTGGCTTGTGAGTTGGTGCCCTGCGATGAGAACAGGGGAGACGTTTCCTCCATAGGCTAAAGAAGGGTTTAGAAGCGTTGGATGTGGGTGGAAAATGTCTAGTCATCTTTCTCAGTGGTTATGGCTGATATATGTCCAAAGGTGAAGGAAGGATGGTTAGCCATGATTTTGCTCTGATGCCGTGTAGAATTTAGAAATGTGAAACCAAGAAATTGAGTTTCTTTGTTTCTGTGTTATTTCTGGAATGACTGACAACTACATATAAGGGAAAGGAGGCAGCCACCTTGCCACTCTATCCGAGGTAATCAGCTAATAATTGAAATACAAAATAAAACTAACTAAAAGATATGATAACATCTAAACATAGAACGTTCAAACAGAAACAAAGGTGACAAGGATGACGTCTGCCAACAAACTATATAATTAAAATAATATAATAACTAACTAATAGGAATATTATGGAAGCACATTAAGGATTTATAAACTAAACTTGCATTCCAAAAGACATTAGAAACTTATGAAGCAAGGAAACTCCAAAAAAGGAGTTTTATCCGTGTTTTATGCATGTTGGTCACTTTTATTAGATGCAACGTGGCACTACAGAACACTTTAAATTACATGTAACTGCTTCAAATTTCGTCATGTTGTCATGTTTGTTTCAATGTTGTGTCACATGTCTTTCTATGTGCAAGTATAAACTAACATAATATAACCTATTACGACGTTTGGTGTGCACTGTAGATTCTATAAATTTATCCATGTGGACTTTCTATATGGTTGTAACTGTATAATGATATACAGTATATGCTAAGGAGGAGTAAGATCAATCCTAATAAAGAATTTGTACGAGTTTTTCATAAAAAACTGAAGAAAATAAACTATTGCCCTACTTTAGTAATGTATCTTTAGATGCCTTAGTTGTGGCATGTTCAACCTCTGCTATGTTCAACAACTGTCAGTGCGACCATAATCACATCCAGAACTGCTGCTGCTGCCATCACCACTTGCACCACCACTGCTATTGCTGTTTCCACCACCACCATTGCTTGAAATTTAAAGCTTGATCCTGTCCTATGACAACAATAATTTGACATAGTATAATTTTTTAAGTTGATGTGTCTTTTTGACTTCAATTACAGCTAAATGATGTCAAATAAGCTCTTTCATATTGAATAATAGAAAATAAAATAAATGTCATTATATAAGTAAAACACATACATACTAATATAATTAATTATTCTTGGTCAGGGATGGTCTTTTATGTCAAGGCTCACCCTTGGCCTAGATTTTAATTAGGTTGGGTTGGGATAACCAAAACTTCATCTTGCACAAGGACCCTGTTGGAATCATGCGATTAATTGTTCAGATCATATGATTAGTTCTGTTATTGTTGAAATCAAGTGATTAATTGTTGAGATCATGTGATTAAATCCGTGACTGGTTATGGTCTGTTTCAGGCATGGTTTTAAATATGTTTTATGCTGCAGTGAGTGCTGCGTCTGTAATATTTTGTCTTTGTTGCTTTATTTTCTTTCCCTTTTTATTGAGATTGACTGGTAGGAGTGTTGCCTGCTATCTCAGTACATGTATCTCCTGTTTCTTGATGAATAAAATGCCCTAAACTCTGAAATTCTTCAGCACCAAACTATTCTAAATATTTGTTTTACCAAAAATCTTAAAATGAATAAACCTAATTGCCAAACTGCTAGTATAAATTAATAATTAAGAATATTTCATCCTATACCAGATGGTCCTATGTTGGTCAAGGAAAGCTTAACATTTTTTTTAATAAAATTATTTGGTTGCTTTTATTCTGCATTATTGCTCTATATTTTTTTACCTCTTTTGTTCATATATATGAGTTGCATTATCTTGATTCTAGACGATAGTCTATTTGGGGGTGTGCTTGATTTTAAATCTTAGCCGAACTATTTGAGTTCAGCAGCAAAACTGAAAAACAGGGTCACAATCATTTAGTAGCATGCGATATGTGGGGCACATTTGTTTTTTCTTTATATATTTATTTTGCTATGTGTTCATGTGAATTATTGGCAGATGGGACTGGGCAAGACATTGCAAGCTATCTCTTTATTAAGCTATTTAAAAGTGTGCCAGTTTTCAGTTGGGCCATTTTGTGAGTGAGGAAACCTCTATTTGGTTTGAAAACTAATATTTACTGCATAATATATGCAGAGAAATTCCTTTTCTTTTCCTGATATTCTTTTACTTTTTCAGTGGTTTTATGTCCTCTGAGTGTGACAGATGGTTGGGTTTCAGAGATAGATAAATTTGCCCCCAAACTAAAAGTAATTAAATATGTTGGTGGGAAAGAATACCGGCGCAGTTTACGCAGAAATATTCTTGAGCATGTGAAGGGACAGTCAACAGCAGTCAATGTAAGCACGGTGATTCACTTTAACTGTATTTTGTGCTCACCAGTTACGGATTTTTATGTTTACAAATAATTACTTTCATGAGCCCATTTATTTATTATTATTATTTTTTGATTTCATCAAGGTGCAAGATACCCACTATAATGTTTGTGTCCATTAATATTTTTGTAATTCAAATTCTTGCTAGGTTTTGTTACCTTTTGACGTGCTATTGACAACATATGATATTGCACTAATGGATCAAGATTTTCTTTCTCAAATACCATGGAAGTATGCAATTATTGATGAAGCTCAAAGACTTAAAAACCCTTCAAGTGTAAGTTTAAGTTTTTCTTTTTGGCAAACTTCAAGTGTAAGTTGAAGACATTATTAAATGAATATGTATAGTATTTGGTTAAATGTATGCTTCTGTATGTTAAACTTGTCTAATTATGAGTCATTTTTATGAAACGGTAATAATTATGTTTTAAATCCAATATGTATTTAGCATCACAATTACTAGGTAAGTCTGGGCAAAATTCACCTGTATGTTATACCATTTTCTTTTTCTTTTGGTTTTGTTCATATGTTAACTTTGTATTGAAAGTGAAAAAGTTACAAAATTGGAGCAGAATCTGATAAAAAGTTCCATGTTATTTGGTAATAAATGTGTATGTAAATGTTACCTTTGTGAGATGTATTTAAGATATCTGATATCTCACTTGATCAAATGTTTTGACTCACTAGTTATTTATATAGTACCTATGGGCTGGTTCATAAAAATTAGACGATGTAATTGTTAATGGTCAGAAAGATATCTTGATTATTCCCTGCTAAGATTGTTGGTTCTGGCTGTCAAAATGCTGAGTCTTTAGCAGGTTTTGTATAATGTTCTCAAAGAGCACTATGTCATGCCAAGGCGATTGTTGATGACTGGCACACCTATTCAGAACAACCTTTCTGAACTGTGGGCATTGATGTATTTTTGTATGCCTTCTGTCTTTGGTACACTTGAAGAGTTCCTTTCCACATTCAAGGACATCAGTGATCCCACATCAGGTTATAATTGTACATTTATTTACTTGTTATTATTAGGTCTATAGAGTTTTGATCATTCTAGGAGAGTGCTGCATACTTCTAGTGTCTGAATGCTTTATTGATTATTGAACTTGATATATTACTTGTTTAGATCAATGGTCTATAGGTTTTAGGAAATTACAGTATTCTGGTGTTTATACTCAAAATTTTGCATTTGTCTTGAGAAAAATATTAGGAGAGCCTTATCATAAGTTGGAAGGTTTTTCCATCCTAGTTGTGATGGTACAGAAATAACTTTATAAGCATGAAACTAGATTAACATATGGCCATCATCCTGATCCAACTTTTGCTGCTGTTGTTTCTGAACAGTTCAAGATGCACTGAAGGTAAAGGAACCGCTTAAAATACTGAAAAGCATATTGGGAGCTTTCATGCTTCGGCGAACCAAGTCAAAGCTTATAGAATGTGGAACTCTTGTGCTACCTCCTCTCACTGAGTTAACTATGTATGTTGTATTTGAATCACTTAGCAATTATAGACAATTATATGACAATTCATGCTTTATTTTCTGATAAGTGTGAGTGCAAAGTTGTTACATTTGAATTCTGAAATGCTTTGTCATGGCAGGATGGCACCCCTAGTTAGCCTGCAGAAAAAGGTGTACATGTCTATTTTGAGGAAGGAGCTTCCTAAGTTACTTGCACTATCTTCTGGAACTTCAAATCATCAGTCCCTGCAGAATATTGTAAGTCAAGCACTCAAACTCTTTTATTCTATGTCTTTCATAGTGGTAGAGCAATTTCCCTTGTTTCATATATTACTTGTGAAGTAAAGTGAGGCAAGTTGAAATTGTGGTATTCTGAATTTCTCTTTTTTTCTTTTTCCCAGCAGAAACAGACGTACATAAGTAGGAAGGGAATGAGACATATTGCTCAAAACATTAGCACGGCAAGGTCAACTTAAACTAATC
Source organism: Delonix regia (assembly GCA_037074485.1). Classification (NCBI taxonomy): domain Eukaryota; kingdom Viridiplantae; phylum Streptophyta; class Magnoliopsida; order Fabales; family Fabaceae; genus Delonix; species Delonix regia. The sequence continues at coordinate 16,153,248 of CM073459.1, forward strand.
ATAGGAAATAACAAGCAGAATAGGCAACAGAGTAAGACACTATAAAATAGGGATAAAATTGCATGTGGGAACTGTGGAACATAAGGGATAAATTGATTATCGCTAACACTCCTCCTCAAGCTAAGGAGTATATCTTAATGTTAGAAATGTATATATGTGTACATTAGGAAGGTATATTCAAAAGGTGTATTGGTTGAAATCCCTTAAATTAAGGGATCTGATTAGAGTTGACTAGGATTGATTTCTTACCTGATTTAGGATGATTTGGATTGTTTTGTATTGATTTAGTTTCCTTTTTCTTCCGGTAATCTTCTGTAATCTATATATAAAAGATTGCTGAGTAGGGATGTAAAGATAGATTTAGAATAAGAATTCTTTCTTCTTTTCTTCATTGTGTCATGGTATCAGAGCCTCTTGTGTGCTCCTAACCTTTTTTTCTCAAGCTTTAATTGCTGTTTGGCATTTTTCCTAGGCAGCCTATTGTTTTAGCCTTATTTCCAAGCAGAAATTTTTTTTTGGGTTCAACTTGTGCTCTTTACCTTCATTGCAGTTGAGTAAATTCACAAGCATTTTTCTAGGGAGTGGATTTCTTGTTGTTGGGCTTCTCTTTGTTCTTTTGGCCTTCTCTATTTTTTCTTTTGGCATCCTCTATTTTTCCTTAGCCTTCATCCTTCATTTTTGGTTTGTTCTTCACCCTATCTACTCATGCCCTTCTCTGTACATGTGTTCTCATTTTCGTTTGTCTCTTCCATCCTCTTATAATCACTTTTTCTCCTCTGTTTGGATCCCAATATCCAACCATACCGCTTTCTTCTATCTTATCAGCACTTTTTGTTCCCACACTGGGTATCTAGACGCTCTTGCCTAGCAGTGCCTTTGGCGGCTTTTTGGCAATCCACAAGAGCACCTTAGTTAACTTAGGCCTATTAGGTTTCTTTGTTTACTTAGGGTTAACTTAAAGAAGTGCCCAAATGTTTTAAAATAGGCAATATTATATAAGAAACTGTAGTGAAGGGAAAAAACTTTTATTTCACCTTACTCAATGCTTAGATAATACACATATTTGTATACAAGATATACACTAAGAAATGAGGCTAATTAATACTAAAGTTGGACTAATTAATGCTAGAGTTGGACTAATAAATGCTGTAGCACTAATAAATGTTCCAACACTTCCCCTCAAGTTGAGTCCTTTGGTGAATATTTGCTAGCTGACCTCTTGTTGATACATAAGCAGTACAAATAAGACCACTATCTAGCATTTCCTTTATGAAGTGTTTGTCTATTTCAATATGCTTTGTTCTATCAAACTATACTGGGTTGTGTGCTAGGCTTATTGCTGATTTGTTATCACAGTATAGTTTCATTGGCCTATCCCACTTGATTTTCAAGTCTTCCAAAATGATCTTTAACCATAGCAACTCACAAATTCCTTGTGCCATTGCTGTAAACTCTGTTTTAGCACTAGATCTAGCCACAACATTTTGCTTTTTACTTCTCCAAGATATAAGATTACCACCAAGGAAGGTGCAATAGCCTATAGTGGATATTCTATCAACTAGTGAGCCTGTGTAATCAGCATTTGTGTATGCTTCTTGCTCCATCCTTGTCTTACCTTTAAATAAGATTCCACGTCCAACCTTTAGGTAATTCAATACTCGATAGGCAGCTTGCTAATGTACTTGTTTTGGGTTGTGCATGAATTGACTTGTCACATTAACCACATATGCTATGTCAAGTCTTGTATGTGAAAGATAGATGAGCTTTCCAACCAATTTTTGATACATTTCTTTGTCCACAGTAGTATCTTCGTTAGCTTTTCCCAATTTGTGATTAGGCTTTATTGGAGTGTTTACAGGTTAACTTGCCATCTTTCTTGTCTCTCTTAACAAATCAATCACATACTTTTGTTGTGAGATAAAGATACCTTGCCTTGAGTATGCTTCTTTAATTCCCAGGAAATATTTCAGTTTTCTAGCTCTTTAATCTTAAATTCTCTGGCCAAACATGCTGTTAGATTTTTCCTTTTTGTTTTGTCATTCCCTATAACAATGATATCATCAACATAGACTACCAAGGTTGTAACTCCTCTTGAGTCAGTGTGTTTAATGAATAGAGTGTGATCTCCTTGACTTTGCTTTATCCTAAGGTTAACATTACTTTTGTAAATCTCCCAAAACAAGCTCTCGGAGATTGTTTTAATCTGTATAAAGCTTTGTTCATTCTACACACTTTGTTTGCTTCTATGTTGTCTCTAAATCTTGGTGGAATGCTCATGTAGATTTTCTTATCTAGGTCCCTATGGAGAAAGGCATTCTTCACATTATATTGCTGTAGTGCCCAATTGTAATGGTTGCTAGTGATAATAGGATTCTAACTGTATTCATTTTGATAACTGGGGCAAAGGTCTCTTGATAATCTACTCCATAAGTTTGAGTGTATCTCTTAGCAACCAACCGTACTTTATACCTCCCCAGTAATCTATCAACATTATACTTAATTGAGAAGATCCATTTACACCTCACTGATCTTTTCCCTTTAGGTAATTCCACTAACTCCCGTGTCTTCTTTTTCTCTAGTGCGTCCATCTCAACTTTCATGGCTTGCCTCCATTCTTCCCTAGATAATGCCACAGATAGAGTAGTGGGAATGGTAATAGTGTTTAGACTAACAAGAAAATTTTTATGTGATAGCAAACATTTTCCAAATGACCCAAGATGAAAAAGTGGATACAATGGTCTCTTAGTACATTCCCTAGTTCCTTTTTTAAGGGCAATTGGAATATCAAGTTCATCATTTTTTGATTCATCCAAAGAATTAGATTTGGAGCTTGTTGTTACCTTAATTCCAGGGTCAGAATTAAAGCCTTGGTCATGCATTGGTTTAAGAGTTGGAGTTTTCCTCCTTGAGTACACTTGCAAATACCTTGTAGAATCAAGCATTTTATCTTTGGAAATTGGTTCAACATTCGGATGATGTAGGGATATAGACTTAGAATTTTGATGTGGAATGGATTCAGTGTTTGGCATAGGTACCTTATGCTAGGAAATGGAGGAGGGTAAGTCAAAAAATGGATCATAAAATGGATCGTTGTCCTTATCTTCCATTAAGATCTCCCATATGAAGATAAGGCTTAGAAAAATAAGGAATATTTTCGGCAAAAGTAACATCAGCTGAGACAAAATTGTTTTGTAAGAGGGTGGTAATATTTGTACCCCTTTTGAGTTGAAGAGTACCTTACAAAAAGGTACTTGATGGCTCTTGGATCTAACTCTCCACTATTGTGAATGTGAACAAATGATGTGCAACCAAATATTCTTAGTGTAAGGTTGTTTGAAGTTTTGAGGTTAGGATAGAATTGAGAGAGGATTTCCATAGGGGATTTATTTTCAAGCACCCTTGAGGGTAATCTATTTATGATGTGGGTGGTTGTAAGGACGGCTTCCTTCCAATAAGATTTTGGTTCATTGGTTTGGAACAAGTAGGCACAAGCAATAGATAAAAGATGGTCATTTTTCCTTTTTACCACTCCATTTTGTTATAGGGTGTTGTGACAAGATGATTTATGTATGAGCCCTTCTCTTTTGAAATAAATTGATAGGGTTTGGTTAAAATAATCCTTAGTATTATCAGTCTTAATCCTCTTAATTTTTACACCAAACTAATTTTGGATCATGGTGTGAAAGGTTGGGAATAAATTACTCACATTTGATTTACCTTTTAGGAGAAAGATCCAAGAAACTCTAGTGCAGTTATCAATAAAAGATACAAATCATCAAGCCTAGTGACATTAGGGATGATAGAAGGGCCCTATATGTCACCGTGAATGAAATAAAATGGGGTAGAACTCCTAGTGTTATTAATTGGAAAGTGTGAACGTCTATGTTTGGCAAATTCACAAATATCACAATGAAAATTTTCAATGCTCAAGCTTTTAAACAAAAAAGGAAACACGACTTTCAAAGTTCCAAAAGAAGGGTGTCCAAGGTGACAATGATGAAGCCAAGTCTTATCTTTAGGTGAAGAAGTTTATGAAAGAAATGATGAAGAGAATGTGTTCTTGATATTACTAGGTTTTTCTATTGTCTCAAGGTAGTATAACCCATCTTTTACCTTAGCAAGTCCAATGCTCTTTCCCGAAGCTTGATCTTGAAAAAGACAACAAGTAGGATGAAAAATCACATTGCAATGCATGTCTTTGGTGAGTTTTTGTATGGAAATAAGATTGGTGGACAACTTGGGAACATGGAAAACATTTTTATGAACAAATGAAGGATTAATTTTGATATCTCCTAGTCTAGCATCAATAATTAAGGAGCTATCAGCCATTGAAAATTTTCTATTGCTAGGACACGGAGTATATGTAATAAAATGATGAAAAGAGTTGGTCATATGGTCAGTAGCTCCTCAGTCAATGACCCAAGAACCTTAAGCAAACTTATATGAGACATTAAATCCATAGGAATTGAGAGGCTTACTTGAATGGGCAAATGAACAAATAATTTTATTACCTGTGGACAAAGGCCTTTCAACAAAGCTTTGACCTTTACTATTTCCCCTGGTTAAATCCTTCTTGTGTGATTTCTTGGCTTGGTTGCTGAGTTATGTGTTTTTGTCCCTAATTAGAGGCCTCTGACACTTGAAAATTGGAGGGTAAAAGCACAAGTGAAAAAACAATGCTGAAAGAATCTAATAGGGCTGGTCAATGAAGGTTCAATCAATAGTAGGGTGCCAATTGTGGAGACCAAAAAAACCAGCAATAAAGGTTGGTACTTGTACAAACAACAAATCACAAAAGTATGAAGAATGGAGTAACATGAAGTAGGACAACAATGAAGGCTGGTTAACAGAAAGCTCCTTGTGGATGTTGGAAAAGGGCTTGGCCAAAAAATGGGTTTCAAGCACTGGAGAAACAAACGGCGGCAAGAGGAGAGCATAGGTGCCTCCACGCGCCAGTGCATGAGGAAAGACGTTGTTCACTGTGGTGGTGCATGAGAGCGTTTCTGGCTGCTAGTCGTCAAGGTTTGGCCGAATTGGTCACCCCGCTTCCTCCTAGGCTGGCGGTGAGAGAAAACCGGCTACCTATAGTGGTCACCCAAGTTTCTCCAACAAAGAATAGTGGAGTACGATGATGAAAAATACTAAGAAAAGAGCCAAGAGCTTTGATACCATGTAGTGAAGGAAGACAATTTTTATTTCACCTTGTTCAATACTCTGATAATACACATATCTATATACAAGATATAAACTAAGAAAGGAGGCTAATTATCACTAAAGTCAGACAAATAAATTCTGTAGGACTAATAAATGTTCCAACAAAAACTATTGAACCTATTATTTAAAGCAAAGCCCAGCCCTAGAAAACAAATATAAACTGATTTTTTAAATCCATCTTTTGAAGCCTTGCCATTCCCATTCTTTTAATTAATTTCATCACAAGGTTTGAATGAGATTTGCTTTATTTTTCTTTCAAGCCCAAAGTGCTATCTCATGAGGAGCATGCTAGAGATATAATAAACCATTCCTTGGACCGCACTCGTCAGCTTAAGCTTTATGGGAGAGTTGGTTTATCAACATCATTATTCTTTTTTTTTGGTCTCAGTTCTATGAAAATTCTATATTGTGGTTTTTCTCATTTATATTTTCATTGACTAGTAAAAGAAAATATGGTTTACTTTTGCAGGTCTTACAGCTAAGGAAAGCATGCAGCCATCCATATCTTTTTCCAGGTATTGAGCCTGAGCCTTATGAAGAAGGTGAACATCTGGTTCAGGTAAGTATTAAATTCAATTTTTTTATGATAATATGAGTGTCCTCAGTGTTTTTCCAACTTATTCTGGTTCTTACTCTTTAACAGATGAGTTGATTTTGGTTTGATCAGTACTCTGAACTACCCATTTGCATTCCATTGCCTATTTGCCGAAAAGGAAAAGAATACATAATAGGAATAAAAGAAATGAATTAAAGTAAATGGGGCAAATTTTTCCTGCAGTAAACAGGGTCCTCTTGAAGATTAGGGATGAGTGAGAATCATTAATAGTGTTTCTCTAGGCATTTCTAATCTCACATCACTTATGCTTAAGTTTCACTTTTGCATAATGTGTGGCCATGTTACAACAAATGCATTAAAATTCTGACATGTCACTTGGTCCTTGCAAGTCTGAGATAGAATGACATAGTAAAATATGATAAGTGAAACACCTCACTTAGAGGTCAACATTAATACAACGACGATATACTTTTTTTGGTTCTTGCGTTATTTTTCTTGTTACTTGCTAAGTATTATTTTTCTTTTCCTTTTCAATTACTTGATCTTTCCCTATGCATTACAATCATTTGCTTAGGATTAGCAGAAAATTAACAAGTTGAAGTAATTTAGAACATGCTACTTTAATTTATAAATCTCATCATTTTGACGGTATACATAACCAAAGTATACATCAAATATAAAAGCAAGGCTCTAATGTTTCTAATTTGATACATCTTAAAATAGGTCTTAATAACTAATCACGTAGCCATAACCATTAAACTTATTGCCTTGCATCTTGGGGAGCTTTTGGTGAACCTGGAATTTTTGATAAAATGATGAATAACTACGTTCAAACCAAACTTCCAGCCTTAAAACATGCAATCCAATGTCAAGGACTACACATTACGCATGTTACATACAAGATTCCATCAATCTAATGAGCATAATTCTTTAGTCAGTTTCCTCAATGTTTTACCAACAAAAGGGTCTATTCATAGACATATTAAATAGTCCAATTCAAGATAATTGTCATCAACTAATCATCGTATAATTGTCATCAAACAATTATAGCATATTAACAAGCAGTCCAAGTTGCATGTCATCAAACAAACAACATAATAAATAAATTACAAGTTTTAAGGGCATGGGCTAGCTACCTTGTTTTGCTCAGATCACCTTTTCTTCACAAACTTGTTTACCTTTGAAACTTACTCTGTTGTCAAGCTTCCAGGTTCAGTATCTAACATAAAGATAGAATAGTATTTTTCTTATATTCTTAGTATAAAAATATTTATCTTCTATCTGTCTTAGTTTTCCATAAAAGAATGTTTTTGAGTATTTTAACTCTTTTTGCATCATATTTACTATGTATTTCTTCTATAACGTCAGATTACTTGGGTTATAAATTCTTGTAATATCTTCTTATAATAAGTCTAAGTTTTTCTTACTACACAATATTTTTCCTTCTTTATTCATGAATAAAAATTTCCAAAATATCAATTCTATTTCTATGATTTTGCTGTCTACTAATAAATAGAAAAAGCTTCTCATCCTATTCTAGAAATCCTAAGATTTTCCAGATTTATATTTTTGAGTGTCCTCAAATAGCCAGAAAAATTTGGGCCAGAAACTAGGTTATTTGCCACTTGAACCATGCTACTTTTTAAGATTATGCAGAGCAGATTAGTTCCATTTTCAGACTCTAATCTTTTTGGGCTTAGTTAAGGTAGCAAACCATATCCAAATTTCTTGAAATTTAACAGAGCTTCCCCTGTATCTTAATAACATCTTGTTAAAATTTTAGCCCCAAACTCCAAGTTTTGGTCTTGCCTGATGCTGTCATTGTCTGACAGTTATGGTACTGTTTTGAATTCAAACTCATATCAACACAGTTCCAAATTTTCTATAAATTTCCAGATCAGAAGTTTAAGATTTTGACGTGTGTCATACCAAATTTCATCTCGTTTTGAGGCCATTTGATCCGTCATCTAGTCCTATTCCTGAAACAGTACCGAAATTGCTCAAAATGCAGCTAATTATGTTTGTAAGTTCTATATCAGTTCATGAATTAATTTTCTTTGCTGTCACCTGTGTTTTTTTTTTTCACCTAGAGTAAAGATAAGGAGCATACTTTGTGGCTGAATGTTACTTCCTGTTGTTATTTCCCTTTGTTTTTCTGCACCAAAACACACAAACACTGCTCCATACTTCTTCCACTTCTCTTCAGTTTCTTCTAGATATGTTTAGTGGTGCAGAATCAGGGTAGAGCCTTATGGTATTTATAGGTAAATTTACTTCTTAATGCCAACAAACCTTCCTTGTATCTTTCAAATATTAAGCTTTGTCATTACTTCTCCTTTCTTCTTTTGCCATCTAACATTTCAACGTGTCTCTCCTCATGTGAGCTTAGTGTCCTTCATGCCTTAATGCACTGCCAACACAAAATAGCTTAAGCTTATTCAGCTGGGTTCTTTCTTTGTTGCCACATAGTTGCATCGTGTCTTTCCAAGAATTGAGTTAAGCAACTTATTTGCTTACTTCTTCCTCCCTTGCTGCCACATATTTAGTGAAATGCCACCAACATCTCTTATGCTGCCATGTGTCTTTAAAACTCAAGTATTCCTTCCTATGCTGCCACCTAATCTTGCCACTAATCCTTCTTAATTTTTTGTCGTTTGTTCTTACCGTGTTTCTTTCTATGTGCATCATCTTCAAACTCTTCTTCTTTTGCCATAATAGAGTACCACTTGCCTATCCCCTATTTTTGTTTACATCTTTTTCACGGTAATGTGCCAGAGCATGAAATATATCAACACCTCATGCTTTCTCTCAATTGATTACACAGACTAATCTTTCAATGGTTTCCATCCATTGTCACCTATTTTATACAGGTTCCTAATTAGCCAACTTACGGTATATAAATCTATTTTCATTATTTAATATTTTTGTTTGATTTAATTTTTTTATTTATTTCTTAGAAACTTTCTTCATATTGCCTAAATTTTCAAGTGTCACTTTAATAACATATATCTTTATGTTATGAATTCTCCTTATCAATATTCATTATATTATTTCTTTGGATATTTTCTCTCTCTCTTTTATAGTATCTAATTGCCTAAAATTTAAATATGATGATTATATTTAGTTATTGGTCTTATTTACATTTCAGGCAATATATATAATTAAAATGACCTTCTTGTAGTGAAGGGAAAGAACTTGTATTTCACCTTATTGAATCACATAGACAACATGGATATTTATATACAAAATCTACACCTAGAAATGAGGCTAATAAATACAATAGTTGAACTACTAACTACTAGTTGGACTAATAAATACAAGAGTGAGACTAATAAATGTGCTAGTTGACAATATGTGGATATGCTGCAACACTTCTTGTATGAATATGGGTTTCTACATTGACCACTTTTTCCCAAACTTATTACATGATAACTTTAAAGGTTATAGGTTTTCCATACATATTGGGGCATTGTCTTTATTATATCTCATCTTCATATATGTCCTATAAGTAAAATTATCTTCATTAAAATATTACCTTTTACTAAATTCTATAACTTGCCTTTTCTTAATGAACATCTTAGAATTTCTAGTAATTTTCCCAAATTTAATTATAAATGATATTAATATTTACCCTAAATTTATGAAGGGTACTTACCTTTTAAATATAAATATGGAGCATAATACAAAATCTATTGACTTCCATTAAACAAGGAAAGGAAGTACTAAATTTTATCTTCAATTATAGATGCCTGAAAGAGACCAAATATATATTTTTCACTGGATTTTGCTTATTTACATATGAACTTTGGTCTTCCATAATATTGCTTGCTTACCACACTGTTATATATTTTTGCCTGACCAGGCCAGTGGTAAGCTGCTGATCCTGGACCTACTTCTTCAGAAGTTACATAATTCTGGACACCGGGTTCTTCTTTTTGCACAAATGACCCAAACACTTGACATTTTGCAGGTTATATCCCTACCAAATGCTGAGAATTTCTTATATTGTATCTGGTAAAATTTTTATGGCTTACTTCTTGATTCATGTAGGACTTTTTGGAATTACGAAAATATTCCTATGAGCGTCTTGATGGGTCAATTAGGGCTGAGGAGCGCTTTGCAGCAATAAAAAGTTTCAGTGACCCATCAGCTAATTTGGGTTTGAATTCTGAAGCTGACCAAAATGTAGCTTTTGTCTTCATGATCTCGGCAAGAGCTGGGGGAGTTGGCTTGAATCTTGTGGCTGCTGACACTGTTAAGTCTCATCAAGCTTTAAGCCTTCTTTTTCAAACTGGAACCATTTTTCTAATGCTTAATCTTGTTTCCATCTTTGTATTGGCATATATGTGAACTTGAGGATGATTGTGCGGTGGTAGTCATATTTACTATGGCCAATGTCTTAAAAGGTTTATATCTGTTCATTTTAAGCATTTATCAGAGACTGTTGCTCTCTTTTGCCTCATAATTGGCAATTCATGGGGTTCTGTGTCTTGACTTGTTTAATTTTGAACATGTTTTGATAGCACAAACTATAGGTTCATGTCATATAGAGATGGGTATTATAATAGTGTTGTAGGTTATGTTTCTAAAACTACTTGATATGTAAGAACTCATTTTTGTATGCTTCTTTGCAGGTGCATAGCACAATGGTGGACATGGTTAATGAATTAAATTATTGCAATTGTCAATTCCTTGTAATATCTATTGTGCAAAATTGTGGCTGAATAGGTCATTAATAGTATTTTGAGCTGCAGCCTTTTATTTGCTGAAATTTGGTTTACAAAACTTAGGGATAAGATAGATATATATCCGCCTGACTCATTCTACATAGAATAGGGAACTGACTGCCTCAAATAATAAACTACACGTGCTGAAATAAGTACCTGATAAGTGAACATAAAAGAAAACAATAGAAAGGACAGTAGAAGCAAGCACGCACCGTTGAACCTAGGCATAAAACAATGTAAACAAGAAATCCAAGCAATAAAGCATGATAGAAATTCAGGATAACCAATACTCCCCCTCAAGCTCGGGAGTAGAGATTTAGTATTCCCAGGTCAGTAAATTTGTAATTAGTGACAGTTCTCTTAATATTAGGTAGTTTAGCTGTTAAAGTTCTCCTTTACTTTCTTAACTCTGCTTCCTTGAAAGAAAAGTGAACTAATACTTCTGTTGATTGCCTTATGTGTTACACCTGCTGTTGTTATAATTAGTGACAGTTCTCTTAATATTAGGTAGTTTAGCTGTTAAAGTTCTCCTTTACTTTCTTAACTCTGCTTCCTTGAAAGAAAAGTGAACTAATACTTCTGTTGATTGCCTTATGTGTTACACCTGCTGTTGTTATAATTGGTTTAAAAAATAATTTGCTGTTTGTTGGAATTTGGAAGTGTTATAGTTGGTCCGGGGAATATGGCAATGTGATTTAAGTTCACGGGACTCATTAACAGATTGACTTAGGTATTTTGAACCTCAGATATATTGAGATGTGTCCCTGCATTTTATAGGTTATATTCTATGAGCAAGACTGGAACCCTCAAGTAGACAAGCAGGCTTTGCAGCGAGCCCATCGGATCGGCCAACTAAACCATGTGTTGTGCATAAACCTTGTTTCGAAAAGTACAATAGAAGAGGTGCCACTCTCTTTTTCCTTATATTTTTTTTTCTTTGACAGCTGAGGTCATTTAAATATGTTTACTAGAATTCAAATGTGAAAAATGTAGGTAATTATGCAGAGGGCAGAGAAGAAATTGCAGCTTAGCCTCAACGTTATAGGTGATAGTGTTCAGGAAAATGAAGATGAACAAACAGCAGGAGTTGGAACATATGATTTGAAATCTATCATATTTGGTTTACATATGTTTGATCCCAGTGAAATTAGTGATGGAAAATTTGGAGACACGAATTTATCAGAAATTAATGCCATGGCTGACAAGGTGATTGCAATGCGTGACATGCAAATATCTGACAAGGATGACAGGAAATTTGATGTCTGCCCTAGAAATCTTCTAGTATCACATGATGCTAAGGAAAGAGGTTCTACCTCTCTTTACTGTGATCCTGGTCTTGATGAGGCTTCATATCTTTCCTGGGTTAAAAAATTTGAGGAAGTGTCAAAATCAAGTGGTGATTCAGTCATGGAGTTGAGGAACAGAAGAGTCTTGGATGTTGAAAAGCGTCTGAAACTTGAGGTTGCAAAGAAGAAGGCAGAGGAAAAGAAGCTGTATATGTGGGAAGCTGTTGGATACCATTCATTGAATGTAAATGACCCTATCAGCCCTCCCGAGGGTGGTATTACATCAGATGCTGGATCTGTTCATTTTGTTTATGGAGACTGCTCAAATCCATCAAATATTTGTCCATCTGAACCTGCCCTAATATTCAGGTCAACTTTTTCTTTTGTAATTGCCTCACTGCAGCTTTTATTCTGTTGCAGCAAGCTATTAATATATATATTGCTTATTGTATAATTGTATTCTGTTTGAACATTTATTATATTAATAACATTCTCATTTTGCATGATATTTTTAATCATTTGATGGTAATCAGCTATGGCTTTGCTTCTGGTCTGCATTATTTTCCCAACCTTATGGCTTTCTGAAACATTCTGTGCTGGCTGCGCTGTTTGTTTGTGTCACCTTTTGTTTCTCAATTCAAAATTTTTTAGATTATTGTACTTTGTCATTTAGTTTATTTCTAAGCACTGAAATCTAAGGTCAAAACTTAATTATCCAAGAATTTGCATAAACAGGAGGCACTTGTGGGTGTTTCCCTCCATTTTTTCTAAGTGTGTAACTATTAGCTTACTGTACTTTCTCAGCCCTCTTAGTTTATTAATTTAACTTCTTATCACTGAGGATAAGATCAAATATTGTAGATCCAAGAATTGGAACGTGTTTGGGATGCCATCAGGGAAAAACGAGTAGATATGACAATCAATTGTAATGGGGTAAAAGAGTATAAAGGAAAAAAATCAAATAGACTTGACTAAAAATTAAAAAGAAAGCTTCTAGAATCCTATGAAATAAACTTGTGACATTCAACACTCACCCTCAAGCTGGGGAGTTAATGATCATTCCTAGCTTGGATCTCTGTTCTTCAAATTTGACTCTGGCTACAGCCGTAGTCAACTAATCTGCAATTAGGGAATTAGTAGACACAATGTTCAATTCAAGTAAATCATATTCAATCTTCTCCATAATGAAATGATGATCTATTTCAATGTGTTTAGTCGTAAGGTGATCTATTGGATTTATCACTATTCCAATAGTATTATCACATGATACCTTCATAAGAGAGTAAAAAAAACAATGAAACTTCATTTAGCAGTCTCATCAACCAAATTGCTTGTGAAATCCTGTGTGTCAGGGCACATAACTCAGCTTCAGCACTGCTTCTGGCTACAACTAGCTGCTTCTTACTTCTCCTGCATTTGTAGTAGACCTCCTGTTAGTCACAAACTCTGCCCAATTGGCTGGTCTGCCATGGATTTTCCAGAATTTGTCCCTAGTGTGCCTAGGCTTATGGCAGTGGTCAAACCATCGCATACCACCATGTTACTGCTTGGAATCAATAGGGAAAATGCTGCGGGCAGTCACAGCCAAGGCTTCAACTACTGGTTCAGTAATTCCTTCTCACTTGACTTCAGTGAAAGCAACTTCCAATGTGGGTAGAGGCCCAGTAGTCATCACTCTCCCTCACTTCAAAAAATTTGGTTGAGACCCGAGAAAAATTTGTAAACTTGATCATTCTCCACAGGTTTTTCTGTAGGATGCTGCATCCGCAGTGTACCACTGATGGACCTCATACTAGTCCAATTGCTGTCAATACTTCACCAAATTTATTAACAGTGGATTACATCTTACTCACCTTGTTAGATCTTGAACAATGCCTTTAATCTGCAATATGGTAGTCTTGTTTTGAACAGTGAGCTTGCCTACATGGCTTCCCAAATCTCCTAAGCAGTCTAGTTGATAAGAGAATCCTCACCTATCTCAGTGGTCATAGATTCACACCTATCTCAGTGGTCATAGATTCACACCTATCTCAGTGGTCATAGATTCACCAACCAAACATCACCATACTGTTCTTTGCTCACCTAGTTTTTACTTTGGATCTGCCATCTCTGGTTGAATAGCTTCACTGGTTACATACTCATCTGTCCCACAACCGTTTATAAACATCAGCACACTCTGGGACCACTAAAAATAATTGTTGCTATTGAAGCCATGGCTAGCGATCATCAAAAAAAGGGGGGGGGGGGGGGGTTCTCGGCAGCCATGAGACTAGACAAATGGCTACTGTGGACGATGACTCCCACAATTATTTGATGCCTACTAGACTGCTACTCCTAAGTTAGAAGTTACTGCTTCAAATGTATTTGCCTTGCTATACTTCCAACTTTTGCTGCAAAAATAATACAGATATTATCTTAGCTGGTATTATGTGAAGCTCTAGATGTGCCTTAAAGGTTGAGTATAAAAATTTATCATTTTCAAGCCCTGTAATTTTACTCTTGTTTGTCATTGATCAATTACAAAGTAGATGGATTAGAGTCAAAATAAAAGTTCCAAGTTTTATGGACATGAATCCCGCTATGCTATCAAGGGAAAGGATGATTGGTTAAACAAATTTAGCCATAGGGCATCTTACCTATCTTTTCTTTAATAATATATGCCTGATAAATGATAATGATGGCTTTAATTGTTGTGTTGTAATAATTTGATGTGGAAATGAGTTATTATATGCCCTGGGCTCTGGCTGTGCTCACCGGAAGAGAAGAAAGATAATATCTGTTAAGCATATTGGTGCTGTATATGAATTGTTAATGTAGTTCTACTGGAAAATAATGCAGCCTCAGACAAACATTTCTGTTGAGGAACCAAATTTTTAACATGTACAATTGCTGGATATCTTTGTTGATGTATGACTAATGCTTCATCTTGTAGTGATTTGTTGATGTTATATCTAGCTTAATAGCTTATTTTACAGCTGTGTTGATAACTCTGGAAAATGGGGCCACGGAGGAATGTTTGATGCACTGACCAAACTTTCTTTGAGCATTGGTGAAGCATATGAGCAGGCTTCTGTGCATGGGGACTTACATCTTGGTGATCTGCATCTTATAAGGCTTGAAGGTGAGAACCTGCACTATGTAATTTGTAAGATTGACTTGTAAGCAAGGTTGCATATCTAAAACTAGCCTACAAGGTGCTTCATGAAGGTCAATTTAGAGCCACTTTCAGGCAGTCCTCCCTCCTTCCACCTTAACAGCAGAAATCATCTAACTTGTTGATATATAATTGTTGTTGTAGTGGATATCTCTTATCAGGGATGTTATTACCACTTCGTTGTTAGTAAATGGGGATCTTTTAACTGAATTTTCAATTTCGTTGTCCCATTTGATCTATTATTATTCTTTTGATAGTTTCACTAAACCAATAGTAATGGTGAATTGATGATAATAACCAATTAACCTTAGAAATTATTAATGTTGACTGTTGGGCTAGCATCCGGAATCATGTGGTGTGCGACCTGTTTAATCCTGCTGTCTTCTTGAGTATACAGGAGTAATTACTATCCTCTGAAAGTTGGGAATCTTACATGTATGGTGAGTTTTAAATTATTGAAAGATCCAGGAAAACGGCAAGCTCTTGTTTCTTATATGTACTCCTCATCTTCATTTACTGCATACTCAGTGAATTGAAGAGTAATGCCAATAATTTTCTACTTGTAACACAAATTATTGGGCTCTAAGTCTTTATGAATTATAATGTCCATGAGGAAAATTAAGCTCAATGCATAAACACATTGTAAACTCAGTTTCTGTTTTATTTAGGGTCAGCATCAGGGTATAGTTTCTTTGCATGTACAATAGGCCACTAGAGTGTGTTTTAAATTTAGCAGTGATTAATCTTTCTGATATTGGGTGAATAGCTGTATATGGATTAACTCTTTTCCAACATGCTCTACAACAATATTCACTACGAACCTTCTTGTTACTTTATAGATGACCATGATAAACAAAACATGGATAGAAGTACTCCCATTTGGGTTGCTTTAGGTGTGGTTCAGTCTTACAATCCAAGGCGTAAAGTTCCCCGGAGTAAGATCTCACTTGTCCACTTGGAAAGTTGCTTATCGAAGGCAGCATTTTCAGCCACACAACATTCTGGTAACATACTTCAAGGTTTATTGTGTTTGATTTTAAATTTGTTGCTCTTACATTAATCTTCCCCCCCCCCCCCCCCCCCCTCTCCCAATCAAAAAAAATTGTTAATCTATGTCAATATATAGATATTAAAGCATAATGCAAGAGGAAATTTGCAAATCATTTGCAACTAAATGCTAGACTTTATTACCACTGCAATACTGAGCCTTTATGCATTACCTCCTTGAATAATCTAGCATCTATATAGCTTGCTTCTACGAAGGTTCAAAATTTGGTATAATCTCATTTATTGAAAGGTAATCTTCTCTTATAGACTAGTGACACTTTGGCACAAAAAGTATTATAAAGACTTGATCTTGTAAATGAAAAATAACACTCCTAGAAATAACAGGCGTGTTCTAATCGTATGGGAACTGACAAGTGACAGTATACATTATTGGTCAATGAAAAACAATCCTTACAGGGACCTGAATATTCTCCTTTATTTAATCATGTATGAAAATCAATGGTGTGAAACTAAATTGTCTCTTTCCAGAAAGTATTTTAATGAAAAGCGTATAGAAATAATAGAACTTGACCCATTATCATATTATAAAACAAAAGCAGGGCCTCAGATCGTTTGGAGTATAGATGGAGCATTTAAATGTAACTCCTCATTCCTAAAACTATAGGTGAAGTTTGTTTATACGTACTTCAAAGCTAAATGAGGTAAAAAAAATCTCTGTTTAATGATTGGAACTGACTCAAATTTCTTTTCTTTTTTCTGCAAAGCATCAATCCATATGCCCCGTATTGGTTATCAAGATGGATCAGATCGTTCAGAGTGGTACACCATAGAACGTCTTCTACGAAAATACGCTTCCATTTACAGTATCAAGATATATGTGTATTGCTCATGCTCTTTCTCTCTCTCTCTCCCCATATATATATGTGTATTGTGTGTGTAGGGGCGAGCGCTTATGTGTTTATATGGCATAGCCAAGCAAATGGAACTGATCATTAGCCTGTCAATTTTTAAATCTTAAAGCCTGCTCAACGATTAGGTCTACAGGTCACTTGACTAACTGCTATGGATATTCACAATGATATTTAGTTCTGTGTTATTCTTTTATACAGATACTATTATCGTCGACAATCCCGGTGAAACTTCAGGCTGAATTCACATCAGATGTCTCGGGAAGGATAGTTCTAGCGAGCACAGTATAAAAGTTCATGTTCTACTAGGATAATGTATATATTCTTCTCTCTTTCTTTTGTAAACGAACATTCTCAGAATGTAAATTTGACCTGTTTGTTCTAGAGTGTAAGTTGTAGCCAAAGAATGCCTCTTAATATTCTGAATATCTGACCTTACCTAATGTTAAAGCCAGTCTCCATCGAGTTGAAAGAGCTAACAGTTTCAAGATTTTATGTCTGTCCTATATTTATCTATGCTGATATTGAATTAAAAAGAATTAGTAAGCTAAAAGTTGCAGAAATAAGGCATCTATATATCAGTTGATATTGGGAGTGAAAGCTAGACTCAGCATGTGGTTTGCAAACTCAGTACCAATTTGGATATGAGTATAAATATTGCTCTATTATTCTTTTTTAATCTAAAATTGTTGGTTACACTTATATGGGAGAGGGAAAAAATGTATATTAATTATAATTCAAAAGAAAGAATTTACAGAGTGTAACGTATGGAATTATCCAACTTGTACTTAAAAACAGTGAAAATCAAATGTTCATCTGATTAACTTTCATAATTATTTTTTACCGTTGCTTGGCTTTAGTAGAATTTTCTCATTCAGCTAGAGGCATCAAAATGGCGATTTACTAGGTTGAGTCCATGTAACCCACTTAAGAAGTGGGTTGGATTGTAAGGTTCTTTTGAAAACTTGTTTAGTATATTTCTATTAATTCGGTTCGTTTAACCCACGAGTTAAATGAGTTAACTTGCAGGTTAAATATGTTGTTAGTTTTTTTAAAAAAAAAAAATTTCACTCAGTTCAGTGCCCCAACCGACTACACTTTCCTATTTAAAAAAAATTAATCCTAATGTATGTGTTGTGTTGTTCCTATTATTTTGTAATTTGTCAGATTTGAATATTTTGCTCATAATCAAATTCTCATTATTAATGAATTATTGAATTATTGGATTACTCTACTTATTTTAATCTGTTGAAACTTACTTTTTATTTAGTTTTTTTTATTTGTACTGATATAGAAATTGATTAATTAAATAAGACATGTATTTAAAGAAAGTCACATTTGAATTTTTATAATTCTTTATTTTATTTTTATTTTTTTACTTTTTTTAGTGGTTTAAACAGGTCAATTCGCTTAACCCACTAAGTAGGGTGGGTTGAAATTTATAATTCATCACTTTATGGTGGGTTAAACGGGCTAACTCGTTTAATTCATCAATTTAGGTGGACTAGGTTGACTCACTTTGACAACTCTATATTCAGCCCTTAAGTTGAAAAATTTTCTCTGCAAGATCACTTAAGAGAATAAATGAACATAAATATAGATTCAGAGTTGGAGACTTAAATTGATCTCCTAATTGCAGAAGCTTATCGAACTCTGGTTGAGATGACTTATTGATGAAATACCCACAGTGTATTGGGTGTATCTTAGGTTTTCACAGCCTAAATTCTCCCTCGAATGCGATTGCAGAAAATTCGCAGGTATTTTACTCAGAGTGTCTTAAGTATCTCTTTAATGAGTTATTTATCGTATAATAGTCTATTTTTATTTATAAAAGGTTAGTTAGGGTTTGGATTTAGTAGTAATTCTTATAATTATTATTTTACTTCTATTTAATGAGCATATCTTATGGGTACACTCAGTATAATATCTTGATAGATTTAAATCTTAAATATTATACGACATTCTAACAATCACTTTCCTACTATGGCTCCTTACTAGTTTCTTATTTTTAGTTTAGTCCCTGTTTTCAGGAATTAGCTTTAGGCATTCCGATGGGTTCACCCTCGTAAAACTTTCCAAAACTAGACTTATAAGGATACTGTAGCACATATAAAATTCTGAGACCGAGATTTACACTATTTATATATTTGCCCACACTATAATTTGACCTTATGCGTGCTAGTCCCTAATTTCATAGCTATTCTGTTTGGCATCATTTGGAGGGGTGATCCTTCTTGGACTTATTCCAAATATGGCATGAGACTTCTGATTTATGTCTTTGAAACGTATTAAATTCCGACCACAAATTTTAATAATTGACCCATTAGTTTTTGAATTTTATCAAGAAGGTCCTTCTTTGGTCTCTCTAAATTCATACTTCGAACTTTGAGCTTGCTGCTCATATTTCCCAATTTAAACATATCTCTCACTTTCCAGAATTAAGGTTGGGCATCTTAAAGAGTCCCATATCAAAACTTAAAAATTCCAAGCTTATCTAATCACTAATTTACATCTAAACTCCAAATATGTCACATTACACCACATAACAAAATATAATCTAATAAAAATTTGTCTTACTAGCACAGTCTTCATCTTACTCATATTGGTCCATCTGTAGTTTCTTTAGGTTTTCTCTCACGTTTGTTGAGAGGTTTCTCTCCTTAGTGGGAGTCTATGTGTTCTTTTACTCTGATTTTGTAGAGAATATTTCAATTTATGATGGAGATTGACAAGAGGGTGATAGATGGTATAGACAAGATAATCAAGTTGTTCTAAATAGGAATGGCCAAATGGAGGAGGATTTGGGGAGGAAGGCACTGGTAAGGAAACTGTTTACGGAGAAATGTCTAAACAAAGGTACGATGATATTGATTATCAAAAAGGTTGGAATATCAATGAAGAGAAGAGTGTTTTGGAGATTGCAAAATGTGCATTCGTTTTCATCTTTTAGAATGAAGCTGATCAAAGAAGGATTCTCAAAGGAAGGCCATGGGAAATTCTGGGCTATAACTTGAATATACAGGATGGATGGAGTATAGTACATTTCAGGAGATTGTTTTCGGTAAGTGTCCATTTTGGATTCAATTTCATAATATCCCTCTGGAAGGAATGAGTAGTGAGAATGCCAAAAAGCCAGGTGATAAAGTAGGTGAGACTGTGTTGGTGGAGAACCCAATTTTGAAAGGGAGGTTCATGAGAAGCTTCATCAAAGCCAGGGTGGTGGTAGATTTGAGTAGACCGCTTGTTGAAGGTTTCTGCGTACCATGGCCAAGAAGGGAGAGGATTTGGATCAATATAAGTGTAAGAAATTGCAATAGTTTTGTTTTAATTATGGTTTAATTAGCATGATTTGAAAAGGGTGCGAAGTAAAAAGGATGATATCAATTAGAGATCTTGTTCGGCCGATGTATGGGAGTTGGCTGGGCATAAACGTAGTTAGGAGTTAGGAAAAGGCATTTGTTTGCTTGAAAATGGATCGGTCGGAAGTGAGCGCAGAGGCGGCATGTGGTTTTGAAGTAAGTGATGAATCAGATTTTGCGAAAAAAGGAGAGAATGCGCGTGAATGTGATGTAAGCAGGTGCGTGGAATGGGAATAACAAAAATTTATTATGCAGAAAGTAAAACAGATTTAGAGAAGATAGTTTAAGGGACGGGATTAACAGTAACGGCTTGCGGATATTAAAGAATATAAAAAATACTCTTGATCTGGATGGGAAAGGGAAGGATAAAATGATAAGGGAGGAGAGGCCCAATGAGAAGTGGGCCTATATGGAGAAATAGTATAGGGGATGGGCCGATGTAGAAGAGGGTGGAAAAGAAGAAGCCTCAGGGGATAACGAAGGTTGATGGCATTTTGATGAATGGTGACTCTGTAATGGAACCAAAGAAGGTTGGAAGAGAATCAGAATTGTAGAAGTTTGCAGTCAAGTAAAAGAAAGTCCATTATTGGTATATATTGTTAAGTTTCTGATGGATGAGAAGGTAGAAGAGGGGCCAATTATTTTATGCAGTAATAACAAGCTACTGGTATATGTGACAAGAAGGATGGACGGAATGAAGCTGAAGAGGAAGTTTAAATAGAAGGTGATTTTCAATTGAGGGGAAAATAACAAACTGAATTTAAAATAGAGTAAGAAAGGAAGAAGAAAGCAGAGGGATAAAAAAGAATCTGCCCAGATATTAAAAAAATAGAAGATAAATTTTGATTGAAGTTCTAGTGGATGTAGTGTGTGATTTTCCAGAAAATTGGTTCATATTTTGAGCAAGTGAATGGAGTGGGGTGAAGAAGAATGTAAGTGTTGAGGGCTATGGTAGTTGGCCTCAATTAGCCACCTAAAAGCCATGAGGATGATTTCATAGAATTGTCAAAGACTTGGGGTGTCCTTAATAGTTGAGAACCTTAAGGAGGTATCTAAAAGGTACAGTCCTTCCTTTATGTTTCTTATGGAAACTAAGATGGGAGAGAAAAAAATGGAAAAAGAAAAAAGAAAAGAAGTTAAATATGGAATGGAGTTAGTATGTGGAATTAATTGAGTTAGGAGGAGGACTAGCGCTTTAATGGAGGGAAAAAAAGGTAGTAAATGTTCTATATAGTTCAAATAATATCATCTATATTGAAGTACAGTCAAGGCATATGGAATGCCCGAGATACATATCTTTCATTTAAAGAGAAGGAGGAGAGAATGGGTATTCAAAGGAAGATGAGAAAGCTTGTTAGTAGAATTAATGGAGCTTGGTTGTGTATTAGGGATTTCAATGATCTTTGTGTTAGTGTGAGAAAAGAGGAAGAAGATCGAGGGCTTGAGGAAGATTTTAAGTTTTCAAAGTATGTTGAATGAATGTAAATTGATGGATATTAAATATAAGGTAGCTCAATTTACTTAGAATAATAAGAAAGTTGGTGGTGCTAATGTAAAACAGAGGATAGACAAGGCATTGAGAAATGAAGAGTTTAGAGACAACTTTCCAAGAGCTATGGTGCTAAATATAGATCCAATTGGATATGATCATCACCTTATAGTTGCTGGTTTGTATTTCAAAGCTAGAAGAGCACCAAAGAGGTTCTGATTTGAGGCTTTTTAAGTAGAGCATACTAATTTTGTGAAGAATGAAGGGTGGAATGGAGTGGAGGGGAGTTTTAATAAAGGGATGAAGGATACAACAGAAAGTTTGAGGTGTTGCAAAGAAGCATTAAAAAGATGGAGCAATATTGTTTTTCCAAATAATAGGAAGGAAAGTGAAAAATTAAAGCGAGAATTAGAATCTAGTAATAGAGGGGAATCTACTGAGAATAAGGCAAGGAGAGTTAAGGAAATCATGTCGGAGATTGGTAGGATTTGGAGAATTGAAGAAACAAATTGGTCTCAAAGAAATAAAGTAAATTAGCTTAAGAAAGGGGATGAAAATACCAAATTACTCTATTCGAGTACAGTGCTGAGAAGGGAAAGGAATAAAATTGTGTAGCTAAAAAATAATAAAGGAAGGTGGGTTGAAGAAGAAGAAAAAAATGCATACTTGTTTGCCAATTATTATAGTGAGCTATTTTCATATCAAGGTGATAGACCTTTAAACCTAGCACTATTGTATATGGAAAGC
Organism: Delonix regia; assembly: GCA_037074485.1. NCBI lineage: Eukaryota > Viridiplantae > Streptophyta > Magnoliopsida > Fabales > Fabaceae > Delonix > Delonix regia. The sequence continues at coordinate 16,175,696 of CM073459.1, forward strand.
GTAATTTCTAATTAAGATAATAAGTTGTTGATCAGATCGGTGACTGTGATGGAAGTCAAGGAAGTAGTGTATTAGATGGGAGCAATAAAAGCGCCTAGTCTAGATGGTTTCTCGAGAAGTTTTTATTAGAAGGTTTAGGTGGATGCATATTTTATTACAAAATTTATTTGAGACTGGTGTGTCTGTGAGGGTGATAAACAAAGTTGATATAGTGCTTATTCCTAAGGTGGATAGACCTTAATTCATTACACACTTTCACTTAATAAGTTTGTGTAATTTTATATATAAGATAATTTCAAAGATCTTAGTGAACAGGATGAAAGGGATTTTGGATAGAATAACAACATCTAATCAAAGGGCTTTTGTGATAGAGAGACTTATATAATATAATATACTTGTTGTACATGAGATTTTTCAGCACTTGAAAAATATAAATAAGAGTGGGAAATTTGAGTTTGCTTTTAAAATAAATATGAGTAAGGCTTATGATAGGGTAGAGTTGGATTTTTTGGAAAGTGTGCTTGAGAGGTTGAGATTTAGTTAATTTTGGATAAAAAAAAGTAATGGCCTGTGTCAGTTTAGTGGAATTTAATTTGTTTCTGTGTAATATTCTTCACTGATGATATCTCGTTCTTTATGAATGTTAAAACTAAGGACAATGTAAAATTAAAAAAGATATTGGAGGTTTATTGTAAAGCTTCGGGCCAAGAGGAGAATGCAGAGAAGTCTAATATTTTTTTTCTTAAGTAATACCATTAAAAATATTATAAATGAGGTGTGTAGAAGATTGGGAATTAAGGAGACTAATGATATTGGTTATTACTTAGGTATGTCAGTGGTGTAAGGGAGATCAAAGGTGTGAGAATTGAATTTTGTTAGGGACAAACTTGCTTGAAAAGTATAAGGCTGGAAAAGGAAATTATTATCTTCTAGTGGAATAGAAGTATTATTAAAAGCAATGGTTAGTGCGATTCCAATATATCCCATGAATTGCTTTAAATTTCCAAAGAAGATGTGTAAAGATGTTAATAACATTGTTGCAAATTTCTACTGGGGAGGCAATGATGAAAGGGGCAAGATTCATTGGTAAGCATGGAAAATTTTGACAAAGTTTAAATATGAAGGGGGTTTAGAGTTAAGAGATTTTTCAAATTTTAACTTGACATTACTTGCAAAAACAACATGGAGAATTAATTAGAATCTTAATTATTTGTGGGTAAAAGTGCTTAAGGGGGTGTATTATTCAAAAACATATTTGATGCATGCTAAGAACATGCATAGGGCATTATGGATGTGGTTTAGCATTTTGGAAGGGAAAGAATTTTAATATGTGTTAGGAGATTAGGAATGGAAGCTTAGTTATTGTGTGGAATGATAAATGGGTGGAGGAGTGTGAAGGTTTTATTTTGAGAATGAATAGGGTGGAAGAAGGGAATGAAGAAATGGAAGTAAAAGATTTGACAATGGTGAGAAAGTGGCATTTGGAGAGAATTCAAGGAATAATTTCAACAAAAGAAAAATAAGCAATTCTTGGAATTGATGTACTTATAAGGGAGAGAATAAATAAGCTCAAATGGGTGAAAGTGAGGGATGGTGTGTAAAATGTTAGAAGGGATTATGGGTATATAAAAAAAAAAAAAAAGGAGGAGAATGGGGTTGTAGTTAAGCCTTGTTGTTCTTTTTGCCCTCCAAATGAATTATGGAAGTTCATTGGAGAGTTATGTGTTCCAAATAAAGTTAAACATTTTATTTGGAGAGCGATATCCAATGCTATTACTACAAAGGAAGCTTTGTGCAAACGAAGGCGTAGTGCTAATGTGATTTAACGGGTTTGTGAAAGTGAAATAGAGACTTTGGAACATTTGATTATTTTGTGTCCATGGGTCATAAGGGTGTGGTTTAGGAGTAATATGACTTAAGATTAATAGGGATTTAATTTCAAGCTTTGAACAGTAGTGTTGTTTGGTCTTGATAAATTTGGGTATCGATGATTATGGTAAGTGTATTTGGGCTTACACTTGTTGGTACATATAGAAGGAGAGATATGGGAATTTTTTTCAAATGTAGGATGTTGGTACATATACGGTAATTGATGGAAATTTAGTTGATGGAAAGAATATGAAGGAAAGCTTGAATTGCTTGGCTATTTTAAAGGGATGGAAATTACGTAGTAAAAGTTATTTGAAGGTTAAAATTGATGGATTTTATATGGAGAAGATTAAGGAAACAAGTGCTAACATTATTTTTCAAGAGACAGAGACAATGTGATTGATGGGGATGGTGTAAAGATTATGGCATCTTCTACTTCAATGGTAGAAGTTTGGGCTCTTAGAAAGGTGTTATTGTTGGCAAGAAGTTATGAAAATAGGGTGATCTGTTTTGAAATGGGTTGTGTTGCCTTATACCATGCTATTAAGAGTGGGAAAGTTAGGGGTATTGACTAGAAATGTAAAAGGATTTTGGAGAATATGGTTTCTTTGATTAATTCTCTACCTAATGTTTCTTTATCCTTGGTTTCACATCCAAGAAATTGTGCTCCAGATTGCATTATAGTTACTGCCACAAAAAGGATGTACCCAGAAGGGTGGGTTTCGTTGCCACCATCCTTGTCGAAGCGGATTATGAGTAAGGATTTGGGTGTTGTTGATAACTTATTAACAACCATTGGTATTGGGTAATTGCTTTGTTATTTGAGGTGGTTTTGTTATGTTATTCTAATTGTTTCCTTATGGTTGTTTTTAGTTTTGGTTTCATTTTGTGTTGTTTTTGTATCTCTTTTTGTTGGTTTTTTATAGGTGTCCTTTTTTAGGTTTTTGTCTAATAGGTGTAATGGTAGCATTTGGGAATGTCTGTTTGTTGCATGAAGTTTACTTTGTATTATGATGTATTTGTTCTGGTGCTTTTGAATGAAAGTGGTATTATTTAGGCATATATATATATATATATATATATCTAAAACCTTATGAAAACATTACATATAATACAACCAAATTCATACTCAAACCTCAACGTAAGGCAACCTTATACATATCATATAGCTAGATCTTATCATAATTTAAAAAATTCATCTGGCTCAATAAGTCTAACTTGAAAAAAAATAAAGCTTGATTTGTAAAACGAGTCAGACTTGACTTTTTTTAAAGTTTGATTGGAGTTCGAAAAGTTTGAATAAATATTTTTTAATAAGAACAAACCTATTATTTAAAGATTTTCTTACTATAACATGACATCTTCATAAAAAAATAAAAATAAAAACCTCTTATTTAAAGAATTTATGCCAATACAATAACTCATTTATATTTACAACTTCTCTATTTATACTCTTATAAGTAATAATAATAATTAGTTATGTTTTTTATCTTAAGTTATAAGTAATAAATTAACTTGATTATAATTTTAAAAAGTTCAATTAGCTCGATAGGTCTAGCGTGAAAAATATAGATAAAAACTTAAATAAAAAAATCTGATTAAAATATAGGTTTAGTGTTTAAGATAAAAGTTAGGACTTTTTTTAATCTGAATTCGAGTTCAATTTTTAAAATCTTGGCCTGCTTCCTACATCCTTGGGTTGGTTGATCACTTTGGAATTGATAATTTAGAGCATGGAAAATTAAGACAAATATCTCAATAACTAGTGTATTTGAAAAATCTCACTTATATTCCTTAATTTGGATCACACTTGACCGTAATTTGGTCTGTATTTCCATTTGTAGTCCCATACTTACAAAGGATGTCAAATCATTCTCTTCCCAATGGTCTCACATAGATTGAGAATTATCACACCGTTGGTCTCATATAAATTAAGAATACAGATTGAGGATTTCCATATAACTGGTTTAACACAAGTTAAAAATTCTTATATTAATGGTCTCACTTAGACTAAAAATTTCCATAACGGTGGTTTCATGCAGATGTACAATAAAAAAAGGATCTTGGAATGCTTAGCATCCTTTCATTCACACAAAATGATCAAGTAACCTAATTATCATGCAGAATATGTAAATTTTAGCCAAACATCAATGGACAATGTTAATCAAGCATTTAAAAAAGTAATCATGCAATTTAAATCCAAGCACATTATATATACATTAGTAGGGTCTAGTCCCCGGAATGTAATAAGAGTTTTCAAACACTAAGCAATTAAACTACCATATACCTAAGACTTTAAACACGATCAAATAATACCAAAGACCAACAAAAGACTTGATGAAAGACAAACTTGAAGGGGAGAAAATTGGTGCATTTCCGTACCAAAAGGGGGGGGGGGGGAGAAATGCCAAATTATAGAAAGGTAAGTGGTGTAAATTCTATTCACATTATGGAAAGGAGGATCCGGAGCCTCAAAAAGAGAGAAAGGAAAATCTCTTGTTTGTTCTTTTCTCACGCCGGCATAAAAGTGAATGAAATATTGTTATAATCTTTCATTGATTCTCAATTTAGTTTTTAATTATTTTTATTTTTAATATATCTCTCATTTATTAATTTAGTTTTCCATTTCTTTTTATTATTAATTTGATTCTTCATTGAACATTATGTTTCAATTTATTCTTTCATTTTTTGATACATTTGTATAGTTTATTTGATTTGACAGACTCAAATTTGTTTGTCATCCAAATAAAAATTTGTCTTATAATTTTTCTTTGTTTAGTTTCATGTTTGATTTTTGAAAAAAAATTAATCAATTAGTTTTTATAGTTTATATTAGTTTGTAAATTTGTTCTTATACTTTTTTTTTTTCAAATTACTCGTTACACTTTCAATTTATTACAATTTGCTCCCTACCGTTAAATGTATCCATGACACCGTTTGTTTTTTTTCAAGGTTGATGACTTTGGCTGATTCATCTAGCCACTTTTATGCTGATGTGGCACCCTTGCACCTCACTTCTTCTTCTGCTATTCAGCGTTGCATTTTTTTTTTTTTCACCCTCACCTTTGCATCTCAGCTTGATTTGATCTGATTTATTCCTTTGTCTCACCGAGCTAACCTCTCTATCTCCTTCTTCGTTTCACTCTCCCTCCTCACTCACCTTTTCTTTTCTGTAATATTCTCTTTCGCTGTTCATGCTCTTCTTGCAACCAAATGAGCCAGCTTGCTTTGTCTTCCTTGTCTCCTACTTTATAAAAAGATCCCTTCTAGTATTTCTACCAGCTTTCTCTATCTTTCAATTTGAAAGACATCGTGTCTTCTGTGCTTCGCGTTGTAATGTTCATCGACCCCTGAATCAAGCTTTAAGCTCTTTTCGATGATGTTGGCTCGAGCTCTCGCCATACTCGTCCTCCTTGTTGCTCTGTACTGTGGGTTAGACCCTTTCCAGCACAGCCCCATTGCGGGCTTCCCAGAGTTTGAAGTACACAAAAACTTGCTGGCTTGATCTGGTGTTCCAACGTCCGTTGACGCACAAAACTTGTTATAGAAATTGGAGATTAAGTTTGTGAACCAAGTTCAGGGACTTTTTCTTTTCTTTTTCTTCATCCTCCTTTTTCTTCTCTGGTGTGTAATGGTCCTCTACTATTATCTTTTATCTTCTCCTATCTACTCTTCAGAAAATGCACCATGTTAGAAATAGGAAAAGAGAGAAATAGAGAGGACTTGAATGGCGAAAGAGAAGATAACATAAAAGAAAAAGTGGGTGAATTTAAAATGGGTTTGTATTTTTAAAAGAAGTATTTTTCTTTTGTTTAATGAGTATGGTTCTTTTCCTACAGGCTTACACTAATGAGTACGAGTAAAAGGTTGATTTGCCTAAAGAAAATGAGAGACTCAGAAAACAGCAGGAACATGTGTGCGTTATGCTATGCTCTTTCTAACCAATTTATGTTCTCAACTCTTTTAGCTTTTGTATAACTTTCTTAATATATATATATATATATATATATATATATATATATATATAGTATGTTGTATAAAGAGAACATGAAAGTGCATGAAAAGAGAATACTGTTACTTTCTCCAGAAGGAACCAAGTGCGATGGGTCTTTATATGGTATATTAAGCTGGTTTTGACGTTTTGCATCTTTTACATCTTTGTTCATTTCTTAAATTTTCTTCATGCATAAGTGGTTGTGGCATGGGTCTTCACTAAATTTATACATGTAGAATAATATTCTTCCGGTTGAGCAGTGTGCGATGTGAGTGTGTGTGTTCAGGGTTCTGTTCTATTCGCATGAAACAGAGGAGGATTATGAGTGGCTTACCTTGTGAATTTAGTCTCTTCTTCCTCGGCCACCCACGTCCACAGTGGCTCGCTTTCCGTGCTCGTTCCTCTCCTTGCTTCCTTCTTCTTTGATCTTGCTCAGTGATTAAAGAGCAGATGAAGGGAAAAAAATTTTGACAGAAGCTCATAGCCGATAGAATCAGACGATGCTTTGTTCTTGTTCGATTTTGTTCTTCACTTTCAATCCAATGAGGCGTTCCTGCTTTTCCTCTTGTTCGTCCTACCTTAGCTTCCTTCTTCTTTAATCTTGTTCTTCTGCGGTTTGAATCAGATATGCGTCTAATGCTTAAAGAGTTGAAGTGACTAACTTCGCAATCAGACGTGGGTAATTCTGCTGAGTAGGTAATCTGAGGTGTGAATTTGAAAATTTAATCCATTTTAGCTGGCATTTTAAACTCATCTGAGCTGTCATTTTTATTCCATGTCAGCAACAGATCTAACTCTGTTACTATAAGAAGTTGTTTGAAAAAAAACGTAAAGTATAAAAACCTATTTAAAAATTCATATAAAGTATAAGGATTAAATAATTATTATTTTTAATTTTTTAAAAATTACTTTTAGCTTAAAAAAAAAAATCACTTTTAACCTCCCTTTGCACATAATAAAGAGAAACTTATTTTTGTTTGGTGCCAAAAAACACTTATTTTTATCTCGACTGAACTATGAGGTTGAAAAATTTTGATTTTTAAATAAAATTTCAAACATGATTTTAATTTCATCCCTCGTTCAATTACAAACAAGGGAGGAATTTGAGAATAAAAGTTGTTGTTTTATTCAAAATGATATCGGGGATTCGGAATTGGAAGTTGACTAGCCACCCTAGTCGGCCTTCGCCTCTGGTCAGAACCGTCGTTCTCCCATCCACACGGAAGTGAGAGAAACCCCCAGTGATCCATATTCAAGTTCGGACAGAGGAACGAAAACACCGAGAGGCTAAGAAACGATTGAAAGATGCTCGGGTTTGCCTTCTGTTCACGAGCACCACCGTCGCCTAGCTTGCCGCGCCGGTGGGTTTCCCTTTATGACTTTGCTCATACCGCCTCAGCGCAAAGAGCCACATAGCTGCTACCATCCAAAGCTTCTCCAACCTTCACATTCGACGGTCATTTACGAATAGGTAATACCTTCTCATTTCCCCCCTTCCCCCCCCCCCCCCCCCCCTCCCCCCATTCAATTGATTTATCTCATATTCGTGAAACATTGGTTGATATTTGAAATTTGATTTTTCAAATGATGCCATTTTTGGTAGACGAAGCACTCTACCATACGAGGATGGCAGTGATGGGCTCCAGTACGCTTTCTCGTAGTGGTTCATCGGTAGTATTTGCAAAGCATTACTCCGTCCTCACTTTTGATCTATGCTCTCGGCTTCCTTGGCTTCTCAGGTGCACTTTTGAAAATTTTCTTTTTCTTTTCTTCTACTGCACTTCTTATGTCTTGTGTATTGGTTTCTTGTAATCCGTTTTGAAATTCAGGCCATTTTGTTCGAATCAGAGCGAAAGTCATGGCGAGGATAAAGAAATGGACAAAAATGATAGACCCAAATCATCCACCAAGGCGAAAAGAGCTAAAGCGATGGCTAAACTCATCAATTTGAAACCTTGGTCAAATGAGCTGCAATCTTCTTTATCTTCATTTGCTCCCACTCTCTCAAAAACCACGGTGCTCCAAACTCTTCGGCTGATCAAAAACCCATCCAAAGCCTTTCAATTTTTTAAGTGGGCGGACGAAATGGGTTTCCCTCATAATGAGCAGTCCTACTTCATGATGCTAGAAATTTTGGGCCATGAAAGAAGCCTGAATGTAGCGCGAAATTTTCTGTTTTCAATTGAGAAAAGATCCAATGGAGCAGTTAAGCTTGAGGACCGATTCTTCAATTGCTTAATTAGGAGTTATGGTCAAGCTGGGTTGTTTGAAGAGTCGATGAAGCTTTTTCAGACTATGAAGTTAATTAGTGTTTCACCATCTGTGATTACATTCAATAGTATTTTGTCTATTTTGCTGAGACGGGGTCGGACAAATATGGCAAAAAATGTTTATGATGAAATGCTCAGCACATATGGAGTTACTCCAGACACATATACATATAACATTTTGATTAGAGGGTTTTGTAAGAACTCCATGGTTGATCAAGGGTTTCAAATTTTTAATGAAATGTCACGTTTCAATTGTGACCCCGATATTGTTACATATAATACACTGGTTGATGGCTTGTGTAGAGCGGGGAAGGTCAAAACTGCACATAATGTAGTGAAGGGTATGTGTAAGAAAAGCGAGGATTTGAATCCTAATGTCGTGACTTATACAACTTTAATTAGAGGCTACTGTATGAAACAAGAAGTAGATGAGGCCTTGCTTATTATTAAAGAGATGACTAGTCGGGGGCTCAAGCTAAATAAAATTACTTACAATACTCTAATAAAAGGACTTTGTGAGGCACGTAAGTTAGATAAGATAAAAGATATCTTGGAAGGAACCATAGGGGATGGGGAATTCAGTCCCGACACATGTACCTTCAACACATTAATTCATGCGCATTGCTGTGCAGGAAACCTGGATGAAGCATTAAAGGTGTTTGACAAGATGAACAACTTGCAGGTCCCAGCAGATTCAGCCACATACAGTGTTCTGATGCGGTGTTTGTGTAAGAGACAGGATTATGATACAGCAGAGAAACTGTTTAATGAGTTGTCTGAGAAGGAAATTTTGTTAAGCAAATTTGGCTCTAAGCCTCTTGCTGCTTCTTATAATCCTATGTTTCAGTATCTGTGTGAAAATGGGAAAACTATGAAGGCTGAGAGGTTATTTAGACAGCTAATGAAAAGGGGGATACAAGACCCACCATCCTACAAGACAATGATTATGGGGCACTGTAAGGAAGGTGCATATGAAAACGGATATGAGCTTTTGAAATGGATGTTAAGACACAATTTTCTTCCTGATGTTGAGACATATGATTCTTTGATTGATGGTTTTCTTCAAAACGATCAGCCTCTTCTTGCAAAAGGGACTCTAGAGAAAATGCTAAAGAGCTCCTATCTCCCTAAAACATTTACTTGGCACTCAATACTGGCGAAGCTTTTGGAAAAGGGTTGTGCCGCTGAATCTGCCAGTGTTATTGTCATGATGTTAGAGAAAAATATTAGACAAAATATAAAATTTTCAACTAAGAGTTTACAGCTACTCTTTGCTCGTGGACTACAGGACAGAGCATTTGAGATTATAGAGTTACTTTACAAGAATGGATACTGTGTTAAGATAGTTGAAGTAGTTCAGTTTCTTTTCCAGAGAGGAAAGCTATCAGAAGCATGCAAAATGTTGACATTTTGTTTGGAAAAGCATCAGTATGTTGATATTGGTTTGTGTAATGCAGTTATTCTGGGCCTTTGTAAAAGTAACAAGGTTTTAGAAGCCTTTGGTTTATGCTATGACTTGGTGGAGAAAGGTTTGCATCAGGAATTGATATGTCTAGATGATCTAAAATCTGCTCTAGAGGCTGAGGGAAGATTAGATGAAGCTGCATTTGTATTAAAGAGAATGCAAAGGCAAGAATCATTAGGCAGATCTGCACAAAAATAGGGACTCGAATAAAATATCATGCAGTTGCAGCATCTCATTAATCATCCTCAGTGCTTCAGGCTTTTCAAGCTGAAAATTCATCCCAACATAAAGTGGAGTATGATATGTATTAGTGAGTCACATTTCAATTCATCTTTTTGTTTCAAAATTGTCATAATAGTGAATTCCCTCCTTTTCATTTTAATGTTTGCCAAAAATTGTAGTGTCTGAAGCTGCTCATTCTTTTTGTTGGTTTTGGAAAGAAATGCTAGAAAAATTGATATTTCCCAAAGAACTTGATTTTAGTGCTGTATTATGTTAATATTTAGAAAAGGACAAAACTTACATACAATTTTTGAGATGTTTTCTAGTAAGTTTTCAATGAAAAATTTACACCGGGACATTTTTCCGACTCAAACATCTCATCCTTGAATTCTTTGTATAAGATATTTCACATATCTTAATTTTATTGTGAAACCTAATAATAAGCAGCTAAAAAACTGCATTTAGGTTCCGTACTCTGGTAAACCAATGCTAGAACTTGATTGATTTTTACGTTTTGAATCTTGATTGAGGACACTGTTTCTCTCATATTTACTGTGATTGCCAACTTGTTGGAAATTTGGAAATAGGATCTTGTTTTTCTTGATAAACATGTTCAAGTTGGTTGATGCGATTGAGGCAGTTTAGGTTTTACATCTTTACTCATCATTAAAGTTTGTAAGAGAGACCAAATGCAAAGAAGATTACTTCCTTTCTTTGCCTCTTTATAAAGGGTGATTTTTTCTTTCTTTTTTCTTCTTTTTTTTCTTTTTTTTTTTCCAGTAGCTAGTACATAATGGTCATTTTAGTCCAACAGTGGAATGACATATAAAGTGGTTGTTTATTGTGCCTTATGATGCTGTTATACATCAGCCCCTCTTAAATCTTCAATGGCCATTACCTCTTGTAGTTTATCTCTCAATTGGCAGAATGAAATTGTTAAGATCCAGTTGACAGTGCAAAGTGAGAGATATAGCTCGTATGAGAATGAGAGGAAATCAAGTAAGAAATCCACAGATTCTCAGATGCTTCAGATCAAACAGCAAGATGGGCAAAACCGAAATGATTATAAGATATTGCAAATTGCTGACATTAGCACTATCGCTTCATCATTCGAAGCTTCATGTTTTCCCACCCTAAAGATGGTGACTTCTCCCGCAGTTTCCAAACTAAGTAAAATTTTCAGTGCGCTTTGCTAGATTGCTACAAAACAGTCACCAGGCTTGTCTGGCCTTGTATTTACCTCCCCTCTCTGCCATGATTATCTTCCAAAGGTGGGTAGTATTAGTTTTGTGAGTTAAAGTACTCTGGCTTTGCCTTTGTCATTCTCATTCTTCAAGTTCTTCTGTATAATGCCTGACGTTGAAGTTTGAGCCAATTTATATTAGCAAATGATTGATTTGAACGGTTTCTTAGTCTGTTAAAGTTACATCAAATGTCCTAGTCTTCTGTTTTCAGTTAGAATGAGAGCATCTTGTGTTATGGTTGTGTTTTGAGAAGCCAAATCTGTTGCTGATGTTTATTCTGAAAAAGCTATGTTAGATGGCACTCTTGTTCATTTGTGAATCGATATAGAACAAAATAGGAAGGACAAATGGTGAGGTCTCGGAAAAAAAATGCAAGGTTTTAAATCTGAAACTTTGTTCCATTATTGTACACCAAAATCTACCTTTCAGTTAGTTCATATTTTCTCATTTATGTTGATGCACAATCTGAAGCAAGTGGAAGAATGAAGGTCCTAAAATAGTTATTTTTAAAAAAACGAAAAGAATAAAGGTATTTAAATTGCAGAAATAAAGTTGAACCTGAAAGTTTTTAGGCCCAGTTTGTTTTTTTATACCAATGCGCTTAAATCAAATGTCTGGAATTTGTTCACATAATTGTTCAGGCTTGGCCTCCTTCTTCGTGGATAACTCTGCAACATCCGCCCTTTGGATCTTAAACTCTTTTAAAAAAATATACAATTTTGGTTTTTTTTAGTGATAAGTTTATTTTCAATTTAATCTCGTTAATAAAAGTATTAATATTTTTAATTTTTCACTAATTTAAATGTTAGCAATTTTGGTTCTCCAATTTAGATCTGTCAATGACCAAATGACATGGAATGTTAGTTATTCACGTGGCAAAATTTTTTTTCCTTTCTCCCTTCCACATCATCAAAACAATGCATTTCGTCTATGGGGATTCTCTTTTTCTTTTTTTTTTTTTTTCCTGAACTTCATCTTCTTCTTTGTGTTACGCAGAACCAGACACCTGCAAGAAAGGAGACTCTAGGGAGAGAGGAGTGAGTGAAGCTTCTGGAGTCTCAAAGATACGATTCCCTTGAAAGAAACATAGGTACGTTGATCAAATGAAGTGTTCTTGCTGGTATTTTGCTCTGAGAATCTGTTTTCTGACTGTTCTAGTTTGTTCTCATGAGGCGATCTTGATTTTTGCTCTGTAAGCTTTCTTTCTGGATTTTTGATCTGCGAAGGGTAGAACTTTAAAGCTTTCTTTCTACTTTTCATTTGGTTTTCAATTCTGTAAATAGTTACAGATAATCATTTGCAATTTCGAAGAGATTTTTTGTTTCAGGCACCATGGTGCTCTTAGAACATAATTTACAATATTGTATCAGACGATATTTTTTCTCTATTTAAATAATTTTTATAAAATATATAACAATTTTTGGAAAGGTACAATATTTTTTTAGATAAAATATTTAGTACACTTAAAATTATAAGTGTACTAATATGTCAATTATAATTATAATGTAAAGATATAATTATAATATTATTATTTTTTGGTTGATATTATTACAATTAATCTTTATATTATAATTAGATGAATTAATAGAATGTACCAAATATGATACTTATTTTTTAATATAATATTTGATTTTTATCGACTAAAAAATGTGAAAATGTGAATAGCTAACTAATTTAGTTTTGCAAAATCGAAGGAATGGATGGTGGTAAAGGATCACTGAATCATGCTATCCTCAGTGCCCTAGTCATTGAAGAATGTACCGCAACAAGAGATACTGTGATTGTGGATTAAGAACTTCCACCAAGCCTAAAAGACAGAAGAATCATGGAGAAAATTTATAGATTGTCCTAGGTGCAAGAAATTTGAAAGTTGCAATTTCTCCTCCCATTGGGTAGATGGGGTGGACACCCCGGGTCAGGTCGAATTTGTACTCAATCGATGATTTAGCTTGGGGTTCATACTAGGTCACCACATGTGACCTAGTCTTGGAACCCAACATATGATTGGGTTAAGTCGGGTCATTTTAGTTGGATTTTTTTTTTAATTTTTTTATTTTATATAAATTTAAATTTATACTATTCTTAAAAAAAAGAAAAAAATGATTTATATTTGATAAATAAGATATCTTATATTAATAACAATTATTTATATTTAACATAACTGAAAAAGAGTAGTAATTTCTTTTAAAATATTAATAATTTTATTTGAAAACCAAAAAAAATTAAGAAAAAGCATATATATATATATATATATATATATATATAGTACATGATGTTGTTAGATCAATAACACAGACTTAATATTCAAATCTCTTAGGACCAATAGCCCAATAATTTTGGGTTTCCTGCCAATATAATAATCTGTGAGTTATAACATAAATGCACAAACAATTATCTCTTAAACGAAGATCTCAAGAATTAGTAATCATAAGACCATAGTAAGGCCGAGGAACACAAATGCTTCTTCTGGACAACAATACCTCAATGCCACTATTATGATCATATGAAACTAACTAAATGATCTTCATTTGAGAGATAAAGGCTAATCCAAATACATCATAGATAGATCTAGCTCAATATGGATCATGGTAGACTAATTCTTTCTAATACGCAGGATCCTTATCAGAGACAAATGCATAGCATATTAGGATCTCTTAAACGAGAATACGCTTATGAAATTATATAGAAGATTTCCAAGAAAGGAGAGAACTTAGAAGGAATTCATGGAAATACTTTTAATATTCAGACTGGGGTAGACAATACAAGCTTTCGAATGCATTACAAAGAAGGGGAGGGCTCCTTATATAGGTGGAGCGAGGAGTAAGGCGACAAACCAAGGAGATAAGGCCTAACGACAGCAAAGCAAAAGCATACCTAATAATACAACCTGAAAAAGGAAACGTAAAGGTGATGGGTCACCTTTATAACACACATATAGAAAACAACGAGCATACTTTAATAACACAGGACATACTTTAGTCTTTCTTGTGCGACAGGATGGGCTTATAATCAGGAGAAAGATTCTGGTCACTGAGAAAAGGATTGTTATGACTTAGATAGAGTAGGCTGTTAATGTCGACATTTGGGTCTTGGGAATTTTAGAATTCAGGCCGGGTGTAAATGTTTTCATAGTACTCAGCTTCTTCTACGGCTTTGATGGCTTTTTCTTCTTTAAGGAGTTGGAGGAAAGACAGGCCTGTTGAAGATGATGGAAAATATGGTATAGGAAGAGCGATCTATAACTGCTTGTTTAAAAACACAGTAGGATCATATGATGGAATGATTGGAACTAGAGAACGCTCAAAGACTTGATCTTGATCTGGGATGTCTATCTTAGGGAACATAGGTTCACAAAGGAATATCTTTAATAATTTTAGGATTGTCTTATGATCCTTGTTAAAATTAGGGAATGTGTTCCATTCATATGCATGGTCACGAGAATAAAGCAATCCAGCTTGGTTTTTCTAGTATTACTTGTGAACTATGTAAATGGATGAAACTGTTGAGCAAATATCAGGTCTGTTCTAAAGGTTCAACAGTTTAATAAAATCATCAATCTGCTTGCGCCACCATGGTAGTAGAGAATACCATTCTAGGAAGGTCCAGACAAGGGACTTATGATTTTTCTCATTATTTAGGTGTTGAAACATGTCCATAGGATTGAACTCAATTGCTGTAGTGTAAAAAACTGTGAGAGACCAAAGAAACCATAATGCATATTCATTAAAGGTGCTTGCATTAAGACGAAACAAAATTAGAAAAATGGTGTTTGGGTGGAACATGCAACAGTAGTAGGGGAGTGGAATGTTGTGAAGATATTTGTGAAGGTAGAAGAATAAGGAAGGTTTGGCAAGTTCTATAACTTCAGTTAGGCTAGTAGGAATTTGGATGACTGGAGGAAAGGATTTTCTGGTTGTGGTAGGTTTGTTTAAAGGAAGGGTGTGTAGATTAATCATGAGGAGCAAATGGATAAAAGCAATGGGTGTAATGAGTGAGCTGGTATTTGGCTTAGGCCAAGAGAGAAGATCAGCAAGATGATTTATAACTCCTTTGATGTGTTTTGGCCACCATGCCAGTTGAGGGTCAGGAATGATCTTATTTTTTAACTCAAGAACATTTAGGAAGATAGTGATCTATTTCCATGATGAAGTGGCGATGTGCCAAGTGGAATTTGAACTTTTTAATCCCATTTTTCACAGCAAGTATATAGTGTGGTAATGGGCTTCTAAAAGTTTGAATGAACCACTAATGTGGCCACAGTAGTATTGCTTTCTACCTTTTTGTTCAATAAGAACATCACCTCAATGGTAATTACTAACATTTGCTTGTATAATCAAAGTGGAATCTGTGTCAGGGATTTTCAAAGGTAGTGGCTCTTTGGACACTTCTTTGAGGTGTTTGACAATTGAAATTTGCTCTAGGCCCCATGAGTAAGGAGTTCCTTTGCAGAGAATCTTTGATAGTTGGCTGGTATAGTATAAACACTTAGGGATAATCTCTGACAAAATTAACAATTCTGAGGAACTGTTGAATTTGTTTTAGTGAGAGATCTTTGTTTAGAAATTGGGTCAATTGTTCTGTGAGGTGTGGGTCAGGCTTGTACCATCCATTTTCAAAGAGCATTCCCAAGAAATCAATTCAGGCTTGGGTCATTTGGCTTTTTCGAGCTGAAAGCATGATGCCATATTTTTTGACAAAGTCTGTGAACTGATCCAATAACTCAAGGTGCTTAGCTTCAATTTTAGAAAACAGCATAATGTTATCAATATAGATAAGGGCATTATTCCAAATGTGCTTGAAGATTTTGGCCATAGCCTTCTAGAATGGTTATGAGGCCATTCTGAGTCCAAATGGCATGACTGTCCATTGATACTAAGTATCAAGGATACAAAATGTTATTTTGTAACGTTCAGTGGGATGAATGCCAAGTTGCCAGAATTCAGCTTTCAAATCAAACTTTGAAAATAACTGGACTCCTTGTAATTGAGCTCTTTGTGTGGCAGGATTAAGAATTAGGAATTTATCTTCTTCAAGAAATACATTGAGAGGCTTGTAGTCTATGACAAATCTTCTTTTCCTGTGATTCTGTTATGAGCGCTTATTGACATAGAACGCTTAACATACTCATTCTGATCGAGTTAGCTTAATTAATCTATGTTGAAGCAATGATTCACACTCTTCTCTAGCAAGTTTTAGATCATCAGGATTCATGCTTGGATGTGTAGCCTTTGTAGGGTTAATATCCTTATTTTTCTTGAAAGGAAGTTTAATGAAGAAAGCTTTATTTTTCCATAACATATAAGGATGATTAAACTCTGAATGGGATTCTGGGTAGTGTTTCAAAAGTTGTTGTTTTACACCTTCATAAGGAGGTGGAGCAGGTGGAGCAGTATGTAGCAAATAGAGCTTAGGAATGTCTATGTATAAAGCTTAGGAATGTCTGTGTATGAGCTGAATTTATGTTTGAAACGTACTCCTTTGGCTTCAATTTGTAAACCTTGTGATTTTAGGAAAACATCAATTCCAATGATAATGTCTTTGCCAACAATGTGATTGCCAAGGACATGAGTCCAAATAATGCATTCAGGAAATAACTTAATTCCAATCTTATGCCTGATAATTAAAGAAACTTTGAACACTAAATCATTTGCTGTCTTGAAATAGGAGGCATGCTTTCTCCATGCTTTAGTAGGAAGCAACAAGGGATTCATCATAGTGACTTGAGAACCTGTGCCTATGAAGGCAATGGCAGGTAGAGGTCTAACATATTTGTCGGAGAGGATAGAAAGGTAGAGATACAGGAAAGAACTAGAATTTTGGCTTTAGGAAGGTTAATAGTGGTCAATCTTATAAATATGGCCATGTGATTGGTGAATGGGTTGTCAGAGTTAAATCCAAAATTAGGACTAAGGTCGAAATCTGGTAGAGCAAAAATAGTATCACCATCGGGCTCACTTTGATTTGAAAGGATTTCTTCGAGATCTTTATCCTCAAGAGGTACTTGCATCTCAATCTGCTCAATCATTCTCACAGCCTGCTTAGGTTTGTATGGACATTGTTTGGCAAAATACCCTTTCTTTTAGCTGATATAGCAAGCATCAGTCTTTCATTTTTAGGACTTCTTCTGATGGCTCTTTCTAAAGTATCGCAAAGGGCGATGCTTTCTTCTAAAAATATTAGGCCGAAAGGAAGTGTGAGAAAAGTGTGACTTTTTCTTAGGCTTATAGTCGCAAAATTGCTTATCCCGAGATTTGATATTGAGATATGGCTTTTGGCAAATCTTTTGGAATTTGAGTTTTCCTGAGAGAACTAAGTGTAATACCTTTTGTTGTTCGTATAGTTTATTAAAAGTAGCTAGGGCTAGTTGATAAATTTCTCCAAGAGAAATGTCAGCTATTGGCCTGTGAAAGGCTTAGAGTGCTCTATTTAGCTCTGGTTGCAACTCTTTTGGTAAAAAAGCTATGAAGACATGCCTGAGAGTGATGTCGTTAAAGCCATTGAGGAGATAATATCTCTCTGTCATTCGCTTTATATGTCTATCAATGTCATGTTTCTTTAGTGAACAACACTTCATCTCAAAATATTTTTGGCACTTTTATTTATCAATAAATTGGAAATCACCAATAAACTCTATGAATTGCACCCAACAAAGAGGTTGAATTATCTAACTGCAAAATTTGTAACTTATGATATTTACCAAGGGATTGGAACCATTCATGAAGGGTTATTGTGAATCTTGAGACAAATTCAAGAATAAGATTAACCAATGTTGCACCGGCTCTAGACATTTATAAGTCAATCCAAGCTCCAAACCCATGGAGTTTATCTCTCTACTGGTAAGGTTGGACATCATCAAAAGTGAACCAAGGTCCATTAGAAGGCTTGGGAGGAGTCAAATTATTTGGTGTAGGTTGTGCTGCTGGAATTTCATCATCATCGTTGTCATTAACGATGTAAGACTATTTTGCTTCTTTATCATGATCACTATGGTGGTCGATTGGTTCGACCATGTACAAGGCAGAAATATTAGCAAAGTGCTTAGACTCATAGAAGTCCGTGATGAAGACATGGGAGTTTGAATCATTTTTTAAACATGAATGGTTAAAATGGACAAAATTGTAAGGTTCAACCATAACCATAGAAGGAGGGTCTGGAGGGAATAAGGGTCCTTTGAGTCTCTGGTTATCATGGTCATTAAGAGGAGGAGGAGGTGGCTTAAGTGATTTTGGAGGCTCTCTAAAGGAAACCCCTTGCAAGGTGACAGGTTTAGTGTATGATGGGGAAGCAATATATTTCCTAGGGAAATGTGGAGGTCTTTAGGGTGGATCAAGATATCTGGGTTGTGGTCTTGGAATTGCCTTTTAGAAGATCTGATGGTCCATTTGGAAATGATTTGCATAGTTAGCTTTAGAAGGGTATGATGTGTATGAAGGAGAAGGGATGTAATGGGTTTGGTAAATAGGTGGGGAAACAAAAGAATCGTAGACTAAAGGAGTAACTGCAAGAGTGGGTGGTATGGTATGTGGTATTGATGGTGATGGCAACTTAGATCTCATATTTGCTTCAATCTGAGCAAGTTGGTCTTTGAGATATCAGATCTTAGCTTCTTTCTTCATGAATTCTAGACCAAAGTAATTACGAGTAATAAAACTACAGAGTTCATGGTCTAAGGTTTGGATTTTTTGTTGAGTTGCTCGATTTGTTGAGAGAGGTGGTCTACTCTTTGGTGCGTTTGCTGCTTCGACTAATACATGTGAGTTAGCTTGGAATTAATGGTTTTGAGAACCTGATTCTGAGCAGAGGCAATTTTGGTATGCCAGTTCAAAACTTTTTTAGAGGGATGTATTGGCTCAAGACTTCTTGAGATTGAGACTTTGGTAAAGTTGACATAAGGTTGGGTGACAATTTTGTTTTCATCTGTGTGTCTTTCCAAAAGGGGAAAATGGTTACCATAGGAAGATTTCTGTGGGAACACTATCATATAAGGAATGGGATTGGCTAAAGAAGATCCCATAGGTTCAAGCTTACAGAAGGACAGCAGTGGTTTAACAAAATATGGAGACACATCAACAAGTGTCTCCTGTGGTTCCCAATAACAACTTGCCTCTTTCATGAGTTTAAGGAGAATTTCTTCTTGAGAGAGAGCTGTAAACAGGGTTTGGGATAGTCCACAGCTTCCAATTTGGATCTCGGTCTTTTTGCTATGATCTGAAAGGGCGAGTCAGTGAGTAGGTTTTTGTCTTTCTTGTTTTTTCTTCTTCTACGAACTGTTGCTATTTCAGGGCACACCTCTTCATCCATCTTTTTTATTTTACAAGAGTGTTGTGGGCATAAACGAGAGAAAACTCTTTAAAATCACTATCATCTAAGGAGAGATCAAGTTTACTATCATCATCGAAGAAGTATGATGGGTCATAGCAAGAGCAACCTGGTTTGCATATCTCAGGTGCAATATCCCATATGAAATGATCATGGATGTGAGAGACATAAACTGACTTTCCATTTGTCTTGAAATGATAGATTGGGATGGTCCTTTTCTTGATCTCATGGATCGGAACTAGAGCAATAGTCATGATTTGTTGTAAAAAAGGTGGAACCTGTGGTGCCTGGGAGGAAGACTCTTTAAGCTTCTTGTAGACTACCTTAACTTGTCCACCAGGAAGGCGAATAATTCTTGGTGGCTCAATAATTGCAAGAGGCTTGCTGTGGACATGCCTTCGTTCGTAGTTGGTAACCTAGTCAATTGGCATGAGTTGGATGAAATCTTCTCGAGAGATCTATTTAGGGATGTGTATGATAGTAGACACATCTTGTTTCTCAGCCACAATCATAAGGGCATCCTCTATGTGGTTTGGAAGATGATGATCCATGGCATGATTCTGTACTTAGAGGCCCATCTGGTGATGGAGTGTAGCCATAATGGCTTCAGGAACTTGCTAAGCACCAATGATCTGGATATGGACTTGTAATATGTCTTTCAGAGTCGGATTAGAAAGTTTAAGGCTAAAATTTGGGCAGATAGTCAAAATGATCATGCCTACATTTAAAGTAGTTAGAATAGTGACGACAAGGGCTTACTGGTAGGTGAGACAGGTAGTGTCAAGGATGGCTAGTCTTGCAGTGACAGGGAGACTTTTACGGCCGTGATATATGACAAAGAGTTGGATGGCTCCGACATAAAGATGGGTGTATCCTTGATTAACCCATTGATTTATAAATTGTTAGGAGATTTCTAGGTTTACATATTATTCTGTGGTGCAGGAAGGAAGTTCGACATGGTTAAGGTTAGAAGAGTAAACATACTTTTTAATTGGGATATTGGGTTTAGAGATAAGGTGTTTGATATAATGGGTCCAAGAGCGGTTTTGGGTATAACATTGGTATGAGTTCATGAGAGAAAGGTGAGTGTCTTCAAGGCATTGAGTAGGTGGAAGGTTTTTGTAGGAAATTTTGATGAGGTTGTCAATTTTGTGAGGGTTGGCTTAGACGTAAATATCAAAGATAAATATAGAACAAGGGATGATGGGTGGTTGAATGAGTTAAGTGGAAATAGATGTTTCGGAATCCATGATATGGCAAGTGTTTCTCTTACTCTTTGTCTCGTCCAATCTCACAAACGTTTCTCATAACCATTAAAGTGATGTTCTTATTGAACAAAAAGGCAGAAGGCAGTACTACTGTGGCCACGTTAGTGGTTCATTCAAATGTTTAATCTCACAAACGTTTCCTATAACCATGTAAGGCTCTGATTCCTTATGAGGGGTAGGATCCAGTACATGATGTTGTTAGACCAAGAACACAGACCTGAGAT
The DNA here is from genome assembly GCA_037074485.1 of Delonix regia. NCBI lineage: Eukaryota > Viridiplantae > Streptophyta > Magnoliopsida > Fabales > Fabaceae > Delonix > Delonix regia. The sequence goes on from CM073459.1 coordinate 16,196,571, forward strand.
TTAGATCTCTTAGGACCAGTAGTCCAGCAGTTGAGCACTTGAGCACTTGAGGAAGGTATTTAAAGTACTACAAATAGAAAAATTAATTGACAATATCAAAAAGTGTCAATTCTGCCAAGACTGAGTTGTTTTCCTTGGGTTTGTGATTAGTCAGTATGAAGTTGAAGCTTATTCGAAGAAATTTAAAGCTATCTAAGAGTGGCTTATTCCTATAAACGTTTTTGAAGTAAGAAGTTTCTGCAGATTAGCATCCTTTTATAGAAGATTTGTGCAGAATTTCAGTACTATTATTACGCCTTTGACTAATTACATCAAAGGGGATGGTGACTTTAAATGGAGTGAGGCTGCCCAATGAAGTTTTGAAATCATTAAAGAGAATTTGTATTCAGCACCAATTCTAACACTCCTTGATTTCTCTAAAACTTTTAAGATTGAGTGCAACACATCATGTGTAGGAATTGGAGCGGTTCTTATGTAGGAGAAACATCTTGTTGCCTATTTCAGTGTGAAGTTAAATGGAGCAACTCTAAATTATTCAACTTACAATAAGGAGTTTTATGCATTGGTTAGAGCTTTACAGAATTGAAAATACTACTTGTTACCAAATGAGTTTGTTATTCACACAAACTATGAGTCATTGAAGTATTTGAAGAGTCAAACCAAATTAAGCAAGAGACATGCTAGATGAATGGAGTTTCTAGAGGCTTTTCCCTACATCATCAAATATAAAAAAGGAGTAGCTAATGTGGTTATAGATGTCTTGTCTCAAAGGTATACTTGAATCTCATTAATGAATGCTAAGTTAATGGGCCGTAGAAGATCCTGATTTTTCTTATATATACTTGGCATGTGAAAAGAGTGCTACTGATGGTTTCTCTAAGCATGAGGGATTCTTGTTCAAAGGTTTCAAACTTTGTATTTCCAATTGCTTAGTCAGAGAATTATTGGTAAGAGAAGCTCATGGGGGAGGTTTGTCAGAACACTTCAGTGAAATGTAGACATTAGAGATGATAAAAAAATACTTCTATTGGCCAAGGATGACCAAAGATATGCATTAAGTGGTGACAAGATGTGTAACCTGCAAGAAGACAAAGAGCAAAGAGATTACACATGGTTTGTATATGATATTACCAGTTCTTAATCAACCATAGGTTGACTTGAGCATGGATTTTATGCTTAGTTACTAAGGACTCAGGGGGGCAAAAGATTCAGTTATGGTGATTGTGGATTGATTTTTGAAGATGTCACACTTTATTCCCTGTCACAAAACTGATTAGGCTTCTTATATAGCAGATTTGTTCTTTCAAGAAATTATGAGATTACATGGCATTCCAAGGAGCATTGTAAGAGATTGAGATGTCAAGTTTCTAAGTTATTTCTGGAAAACATTGTGGAAAAAGCTTGGAACAAGATTGCTTTTTAGCACAACTTGTAATCCACAAACTGATAGGCAAATTGAGGTTGTCCATTAAACACTTTCTTCCCTGCTTAAAGCTATATAGTTTATAAACTCTTGAAGAAATCGGATGAATGCATGTCATTTGTTGAGTTTGCATAAAATAGAAGTGTTCATGGTACTACTAAGCATTCTCCTTTTGAAGCGGTTTATGGGTTTAAAAAATGTGAAGCAACAGATTGAAAAGAAGAATGCAGGTTATGAAAAAACAGTAAACAAGGGAAGGAAGTTGGTCCAGTTCATGCCGGTGATCTTATGTGGATTTATCTTCGGAAGGAGAGGTTTCCCAACAAGCAAAAGTCAAAACTAATGCCTAGGGCAAAAGGTCCATTCATGATTCTGGAGAGAATAAATGATAATGCTTACAAGGTTAATTTACCAAGAAATTGCAATGTTTCTGCCACATTCAATGTAAGAGATTTGACATCATACTTTGCTGATAATGAAGACTTGGATTTGAGAACAAATTCTTTTGAACCTAGGGAGAATGATGAGCATCAAGTTGAGTAAGACGCTGACTTGGACTAAGGAGCTCCATCTAGGTTGATTACTCATTTTATGGCCAAGAAAACTTAGGTCATGATTGTCCAGCAACTCAAAGTGGAATCAGACCATTTAGGGTCCAAGTCCAACTTCTATATGGAGCCCAAGTTCAAGTGAGGTAATTTGATCATATGTCATAATGAATGCAATGTGAAAAATCAGTCATACATGTGATGAAAGTTGAAATAAGTATTCTAATTATTAGTTGAAGTCTAAGTTAGGAAAGCTACATTAGATTGAAAGTCTAAGTTAGGTAAGTTAGGTAAGCAACATTGGATTGAAAGTATAAGTTAGGTGTATTTTTATGCATATTTTTTCAAATTACGTGAATAACTAGGAGGATTTTATACTTATGCCAAGAGGATTGTTCTTACCTATAAATTCAGAACTCATTAATGAGAAATGCTACCTTGAATGCTTTGAAAATTGGCCTAGTCTTTTATGTACAAATTTCTTATCTAAGTTTTCTAAATTTAGTGCCAAAATTATCCCTGATTTTTGTCACTTATCTTCTTCTATTCTAGAGTGTGTTAAATAAAACTTAGTGTTCTTGAGTGTGACATACAATCTTATCATTCGAGAGTACTAGTTTTTCTATCTTTTTTTTTTTTCATTTACTTGTGGTTTAAGATTGTTCAATCTAAACTTTTTTGAAGCATATCACTACTTACACAAGGGAACAAATATTGGTATAGAATTTGGAATTGCATATTATAGTGTAGCACATTACGTAAGCAGCGACACACAAGCAGAGTTGTACATACATTTTAAAATTGGAGAAAATTATCTTTTTGGTCCATATTTCATTCAATTTTTAATTTGGTCCTTATACTTCAAAATTTTAAAAAATAAGACCTCATAGTTTAAATAATTTACAATTGAGTCCTTATTACTATATTTTTGATAATATTCTACTATATATATCTGACTTTTTTTTCATTATCTATTACTTATGTTTTTAGAATTAATAATACATATTTAAAGTATCAAGACAATATATAATTGATTACATTAATAAAATTTAATAAAATACTAACATAATTTTAACTGACTAAATTAAAATATTTGTAGACTCTAAAGACCTGCTTACAAACTTTTAAACTATAAGTACTAAATAAAAAATTGATTGACAGTATGGAGCCCAAAAGTATAATTTTTTCTTGAAATCAACCATAATTCTAGAATGTCAGAATAATGATGCGTTCACGTAACGTTCATAGTTTTCTAGACTAGTTTTTGTTTGATTCGTCCTCACTACGCATGACCCATCAGTACATACTTTACATTACACCGCTTTTTCATCTTGAAACTCGTTACAAGTTAGAAACGGATTAGGTGCTGAACCAAGAAAGTGAAAAGATTGTTGAGCTTTGAAACCTTCACCTACCCATTCAAACCAGCAAGAACTCATATATCTGTCACCAACCCTAAATAAACTAGTCATTTCTCTCGTATCATGCTAGACTTCTTTGACACTAACTTCTCTCCCGTAACTTGTGAAGCCCTCCATATATAAACCCTAGTTTTTGTGAGTAGGTCTTCATTGAAGAAACCTCAGAATCTAAAGATGCCAAGTGTTAGTAATACTAATGGCAGTTCCATGGAGCGAGAATATCCTGCTCCTGCACCACACAGTTGTAGGCGTGCTCCAACTCCTGGGAAGGCTACTGTGCTTGCAATAGGCAAAGCCTTCCCCAGCCAAATCATCCCACAAGAGTGCCTGGTGGAGGGATACATTAGAGACACCAAATGTGCAGATGCGTATATTAAGGAGAAATTGGAACGTCTCTGTAAGTATAATATGAAGTCATTTAGTCGATTGACGTTTACTTTATTTTGAATTATTGGAGAAATGAACTAGTTTGCTTTGCCCACTTTTTGTTTCGGTGTCTATTTGGTCCTCAACGAAATCATAATGTCAAAATAGTCGCTCAGTTGGAGAGAATATGACCATTTTTGTCCCCTACTTTTTGTCTCAATGTAAATTTGGTCATTTACAAAATTATAGTATTAAAATAGTTCTTCAAAAATTTAATGGTAATAAAAAATAATCCTTTGAAATGGTTATGATTAGCTTACCCTTGTTTCAATAAATGATTACTTTTGATTAGTATTAAATTTTTTAGGGCCCAATTTGGCTTCATTGACATTCATATTGGTAATGAAGTAAAAAGTGAAAAACTAAAATAATATTTTTCTCCTCATTCAAATGGTATCAAAATAGAAGGACTTGTTCTAAACTTCAAAATTTTTAAGAAACTATTTTGACACTTAAAATTTGTAAATGGCCAAATTGACTAATACAAAAAATGAGGGGTCCAAATGCTTCTTTTCTATTTATTTTTGTAACAAGGAGGTATGAGGCCTTAGAGAAAGAAATGGAGGGAGTGAGAATAGGGAAGGGATAAATAAGTATCAAACCTTTGGATACAGTGGCATAAGATATCTTGCATTTTTTTTTAAATGAAAATTGAAAATTGACAAATAATATATACAAGTGATTGCAAGGAGAAAATCAAGAAGGTATGATTTTTATGGCTTCCGAATGGTTTGTAATACCACTCAAAATTTTTTATGTAATGGATATCATACTGAATACAAATGATATTTTATAAACATTAATAAGACTACTGACTCAAACGCTAGATTTATAAAATGTTTGAGAGGTACGAAATACCTTTTAAAATAATAGAATCACATCCCTATGTCTCGTGATTGTTTTAATAATTCTGATGATTAAGATATTACATAACGATCAATAATGAAGAGGCTATTTAGCTCTCTCCCTTTTCTTTTTCTTGGGGCCATTTGGCTCTTTCCTTTACTAGTTAATGGGGATATGAACCTGAAACAATAACACTTATATGTACACCCAAGTGACCATAGTAAAGTTAGTTCCCTCAATGTTTGAACTTTTAGAAGAAATCTCATTTGTTTTTTATTTATGGCCAAAATACATCTCATTTGTTTTTTCTATTATGGCCCAAAGAAATCTCATCTCAATTTCAACTCCTCACTAAGGATAAGAAATTATTTGACACAGAAATTTTAATTTTTATAAACTCCTTAAAAATTATCTTATAAAATGTTTTTGTATAATACAAGGAAAAATTATACTTTTGGCCCTTTTAGTTTCACTTGATTTTTTATTTGGTCCTTATAGTTTAAAGTTTGAACTTAAGTTCTCAAAATTAACAAAATTTTTAATTTAGTTCCGATCATTATATCTTTGCCAATATTTTGCTATATAAGTGAGTCTTTAGTATCTGTTTTTTTCCTCTTTTATAAGTATAAATTATATATATTCAAAGTGTTAAAGTAGTATCTAATTAGTTATAGTAGTAAAAGTTTAATAGAATATTACAAAATTTTTAACAATAAGGACCAAAATACTTGTAAACTGTAAGGATTCAATTGGAAACTTTTAAATTACAGGGACCAAATTAAAATTGAATAAAACTATACTGACTAAAAGTATAATTCTCCCTAAATATAAAAATTTTTAAAATTTTAAATAATATATGGATAATAATTTTTTTTATATTTGTCAAACAAAATATTTTATAATTGCGCTTTTAAAATCCTGAAAAATTCTAATATTTACTTACCAAACACCACCAAATTTTCATAATCAACTCTATGCACAGCTAAATTAAGCTACAAGGCTTTCCCTCTTTTGTCCATCCTCCCACATTTCCCAGGTAAAAACACTACTGTGAAGACAAGATACACAGTGATGTCAAAAGAGATCCTGGACAAATACCCTGAGCTAGCTACAGAAGGCTCACCAACGATAAAGCAAAAGCTCGAAATAGCGAACCCAGCAGTGGTAGAGATGGCCACCAGAGCTAGCCTTGCTTGCATCAAGGAATGGGGAAGGCCTGCCCAAGACATAACCCACATTGTTTATGTCTCTTCAAGTGAGATTCGTTTACCTGGCGGCGACCTTTACCTCGCCAACGAGCTCGGCCTTCGAAATGATGTTGGTCGCGTGATGCTTTATTTCCTCGGTTGTTATGGTGGCGTCACTGGCCTAAGAGTTGCCAAGGACATTGCTGAGAACAATCCTAACAGTAGGGTTTTGCTCACTACCTCTGAGACTACCATTCTTGGGTTTAGGCCTCCAAATAAGGAAAGGCCTTATGATCTTGTTGGGGCTGCTCTTTTTGGAGATGGTGCCGCTGCTGTCATTGTTGGAGCGAACCCTATGATAGGTCAAGAGGATCCATTCATGGAGTTAAACTATGCTGTTCAACAGTTCTTGCCTGAGACGCATGGTGTGATTGATGGAAGGCTTTGTGAAGAAGGAATCAACTTCAAGCTTGGAAGGGACCTTCCTCAGAAGATTGAAGCCAACATTGAGGAGTTTTGTAGAAAGCTCATGGCAAAGAGCAATGTCGTCAAAGAGTTTAATGACTTGTTCTGGGCTGTACATCCTGGTGGGCCTGCGATTCTTAATAAGCTGGAAAGTACATTAAAACTGAGCAGTGAGAAGCTGGAGTGCAGTAGGAGGGCATTAATGGACTATGGAAATGTCAGTAGCAACACCATTTTTTATGTGATGGAGTACATGAAGGAGTATCTAGAAAAAAATGGAGGAGGAGAAGAATGGGGCTTGGCCTTGGCATTTGGACCAGGCATTACTTTTGAAGGCATTCTCATGCGGAGCCTATGATCATTAACATGAAATTTGTCCTTAGACTCATAGGGACTAATGGAAGATGTACCAAATATGGTGTTTCTTCGATATGAAGAATTAAATTGGAAACTCTTTTCTGTTTTTCAAGAAAGCCCAATGTAGGAAGTTAATTACTTTCTGAATATCAAGATAGCAGGCAATTATATTATGATATCTTTTTATCTGGCTTCCAATTAATAGCCTTCTTTTTTTTTTCTAAAACTATTATAAATTCCAACCCATTTTCTTTTATGCCATAAAAGAAATTATAATTTATTTTAAAAAGTTGAAAATCAATATATACATTTTATTCCATAAACAACATATTTGCAAATGATGATTAAAGTAAGTGTTATCGGAGCTTTGCAAGCTCAATATTCTTATAAGCCAAAAATGGTCCAATCCATATTGTCTAGACCCACACTATTAGGGAAACTTCATATACCCAAAGGAACATGATAACAACTAGTATGATTTCCTAATTATAAATGAAAAATGAGCCTTGATGCAGAGGAGGAGGCCAAATCATTATCTCCTAGAATCAATTATCTTAAAATATATAATCATTGGGTGGGTTGAGACAGCCTACCATTTTTATTCTTGTAGCCCAAAGGAGAGAAGCCTTGTACCCTATGAATTCTAAGCAATGTAATTTATTTTAGTTGGGCTAAGCTTCCCTTTTTCTCCTGTCATATCCTTAAGGGTGCAAGCATACGTTGTTACAATTGATTTTGCAATATCACTATATAAAACATGCATGAAAGATAGCGGAAATTCTATTTCATATTATTTCTTAAATAGTGAAATTATATTTTTGGTCATTACAGTTGCACAGAATTTTTAATTTACTCCTCATATTTTAAAATATTATAATTCCTTATAATTTAAATAATTGACAAATTAGCCTGTGTTACAATATTTTTGTCAATTATTGGCCATCTATGTGAGTTAATTTTGCTCCATTACTCTCGTAGTTATTGATGATTAATAAATATATGTTGCTTCATGTTTTGGGGTTATGTATTACTTTTGTTAATTGATGATTTTAAGTGGAATAAATGGTTTAAATTCTTGAAATTCTTCCACATCTCATGTCATGGAAATAAATGCCTTCAAAGTGTTTGATGAAACACCCTTTCATTGAATTGATGTTAGTTTGTCTTGAATGACTGGGTTTGACTCTTTGAAATGATGATGTTTGATAAATAATCCAAGATTGGGAACTAATCTATAGTGATACAAGGTGATTGATGAACTTAAAACCCAATATAGCCTAAATTTAACACTTGCATAGTGTAGTGTATTGAGACCTTTTATCTTTAGATATTAAGTCTTAGTAAGTCTCTGTATATGGTAGATTGCCCAGTTAAATCATATTTCCATTTAATTGAATCCTAAGAGACTATATTTCTTTAAGCCATTAGTGCAGATAATGTAAATAATGTGTATAAAGTTTGACTTTGTATAGAAATAAATGCACTTACTAGTAATTACCAAGTCTAACTCATTCACTCTTAACAAACTAACACATTAACCCATTAATTCTAACTCATTAACCAATTCTTATTTCCATATATGTTTTAAATTGTAATAAAAATTAATCCTATAACAATTAAGATAATCCCTTATTCTTGTAGGAATAGTATTAGATTCCTAAATCCTTTTACTACAATATGACTCGTATACTTGCAAATTTAAAAAAAGTGTTAAAATATTTTATGTTGTTGTAAAACCTATATTTGTGTTCTAGTGGCTCTTATGTACATAGGCAATGGTTTCATTCTATTATTTTTTTGTTGTTGATCACATATATGTAATTTTTGTTAAGAGAAGAGCTCTTTCTTGTGGTATGTTAGATTTTCCATTGTAAACATTTCAATATGTCCATATTTTAAGAAAAACTCTATCAAAATTTCTAAACAGGTTATAATTGATTTTTTGATATATATGTATATCTTATTTATTAGTTCCACCTGTTGATAATTATGTTATTCAAATTACAATAATATTTTTAAAAGGTGTTTAATAGGCTTATGAGGGTGAGGTTTACCCCATTACCTATGTTGGTCATATCCTCATTCTTAGGATTATGACATAAGTTCCATTTCCATATTTGTTAGCTTATACAAGTGAAGCAAATGAGCATAATTAGATATAACAAAATAACTAAAAATAAAGAAAGCAATATATATATACCCTATGAGACTATACTTAGCTCATATACATATTTTTGCTAACTTACGTCCCTATTACTTTGAATATGTCCTACTTAACTTAATTTCCCGTGACTCTAAATCATCATAGCCTTATACGTATTGTACATCTTTCCTTTACAATTTCTTTTTATGCATTCAAAGTTTAGTGGCTTACCTAGTATTGTTATTTTCCATCATTATTCTTATGCTTCCTATTGGTCAAATCCACTTCCTTCTCTTCTCAATCACTCCCTTCTTCATTTACACTTTCATCTTTTCTTTCTTTGTTACATTCACTTCCATTTCTTTAGATTAATCCTCCCTTCCTATTACTAACAATTTCTCATTATGTTCCTCACTCAACTTTACTAAAATTTTATTACTCAATATCTTATTGACATGCGATTACAATTATTTTTCCTTGCTTTGTTTTCTATTTGTTAAACAGAGTTCCTTATGTTGTCTTCGTTTTTCTCTTTCTAGTTCAGGCTTGCTCCTTAGTTTTCTATTTATAGACCATAATACTTCCGGCTAATGTTGCTTTTAATTGAAACACCTTAACTGGATTACTTTCTTACTCCTGCAACTTACTTACCAATCACATTTACTGCTATTTCCCCTTATCCATGACAAAACCACTTGCAACTTCTTTTCTGATTCCCTTCAAGCTTCCTAGTCCCTAGTTTACTTGTTTTGTCTTCCTTTACCACTTTTGTCAAGCCTTATAGTTATGACACCTCATGCTCCCCCTAGTCTAGTTTGGCAATCTTCCATGAAGCATGTCACCTCTAGCTTCAAACCACTTACTAGTTGAAAGTTTCTTTACTACACGAATGGTTCCTTCATTCCCTTTTACAATATTTCAAAATGACACTTATTCGTGGTTAAATATTACAATGGCACCATTTGTAACTAATTGAAACTAAATTAATTATTAAGATGGCTGAGATTCTTAGATGTTTTGGCACTATCATGTTAACCTAGTTCCTCTTTTAATTGGGTGAATGATCATGAAAAATTCAACTTAATTTTTAACATATGTTTTAGCCTCATCTACTAACTCCATTGTTTGACTCAATAGATTTTTTAAGATGAGGATACAAAGGAGAGTTAGTATACATTATAATTGTAAGAATTAAAATAAACAAATATTTTCGTAAAGATAGAATCTATAACCTACAAAGCAACAAAGAAGGTTCTAGATGTCTTCACTAATAACTTGCAAGGCATAGGAGTTATTCTATATTTGTTTGTTAAGACCAAGAAACTGGCATTGCAAGAAGGATATTTGGATTTAAGTCCTCTGAGCATATAGGTAAATATCTTACTCATGAATCCAATGAAAGACGTTTCTATTTGGTTAAAGAAAGTAAACTTTGTTTTGTATTTTTTTCAATTAACAAACCCTTAATGCCCGAAGAGAACTTCATCAAAATGCATAAGAAATAAAAATTTAAAAATGAGAAAAATACATTTTTGGTATCTCACTTATTTAAAAATTGTCATGTTGGTCCCTCACTCACTAAAATACCCAAAATAGTCTCCTACTTATTCAAATATGTTACATATGATACTCCATTTTTAAAAAAGATGTTATATTTGGTCTCTTAGATTTAAAGTTTATAGTTTGGTAAATAGACTAAATTTGGTATTTTACAAAAAATGGGGACTAAGTATGAAATTTTTCAATGAGTGAAGAACTAAAATAATAATTTTATGATAGGTGAGGGACTAGAAAGGTATTTTTCTCATTTAAAACCTTTAGCATGATTGCTTGCTAATATAAATAATGAAAGGCCAACTATGTCGTAGCTAAACAGAAAAGCTAATTGTCACCTTAAGACACTTTTGTTGTTTGTTATTACTGATCAAGGGATTTTCAACTAAAATATTTTGTGAATTTTTAATCATTAAGTTGAATTAAGTTTAAGACCTTCATGAAAGATTTTATTTTTAGTGCTCTAAATGACATATAACATAACTAATATGCAATCTATAAACAATTCTAACTAAGTGAGTACCTTCTTTCCTTAATTAAATGAAATATGTAACTAAACAATAATATCCTATTGTTGAAAGCAATCTATTCAAATAGTTAAAGGTGTCGCACACCTTTGTGCTCTCGCAAAAGTTTATTGTATAAAAGCATTGTTTGACATTTTAAGAGAATTATTACAAAATAAACATAAATGATCAGAGGCAACATAATGTTGCTCCAAGACTTCCCCAATTGGAAGGGCTTTAGAAACCACTTCTAAACAAAAGTGAGAATTCAAAATGGAAGTTTAACTTTCCACAAGTATTCCCAGATAGGAAAATTAGATGCATCCCCTTGATCTTGATTAAAACTTAAAACTTAAATCCATCTTAGATAGTGTATTTGCCTATGGAATTACCTATCCATATTGGAACATCTTTCTGACCAATTGTTAAAAGAGGTATGCTAAGGATTTCCCTTACTATGTCACTGCTATAGTGATTAACTACAAGTTTGGCATTCCAATCTATTGTAGGACAAGGTCAGAGACTACAAAAAAGCCTTCAAGTCAACTTGACTACATTTGCCACCAAAGGCAGTGATTATAAGGTATAAGGTGCTCAGTGCCAACACACCATTTCAACCTATTAGTTATTAAAAGTTGTAAATGTAGAATGCTTTTCCACGTCTATGAAGAGTTGGCTCTTTTAAAAATGATTCTTGGTTGATCAGAGGAACAATATTTGCTTTTCATTACCCTTGTAAATAATGAAAATTATTAAAATCAATGACTTTCCATTTTTGCTTTGCCACAAGGGAGATGTTAAAAGCATATGTCAGTTTGATTCTCAACCCACCCTCCTGCTTAGAAGCAATTTTTTTTTTTAGCTCTATAAGTGCATCATGGGTTGTCCATTCTTGAAACCCCAAAGGAAATTAGTTATTTTAGCATCAATCTCTAAACAATATTTTTTAGAAAGATGAAAATAGGAAAAGTGATATCTAAGATCAATGCTTAAGACACTTTGAACAAGAGTAATTCTTTTAGCCTGAAAAAGGAGCCTTGACTTCCAGGTTTAAAGCTTCTTATCCATGTCATTTAATACCTCTCTATAGATATAATTTTTCTCCCTCTTATGTCCACCCAAGTGCTTAAATACTTGTCATGCCTTCTCGCATAATTAATTTTGAATATTTCTAACATTGGTTTCTTAAAACAATAAGGCGTATTGGGGCTAAATATCAAGAACTTCAAACAATTGATATTTAGACTTGACATTGTCGTCAAAAGCTAACCATTATGGTGTAAGTATACATAGCCAAGAAGTAATAAATGATGAATAAAGTATCGTCTTTATAGAATTCTAGTTATAAGTCTTATTAATTACTAGCCCATATGTAATTGCCTTATGCAAGCATTCAATTATGAAAATAAGAGAAAGAAAACTACAAATTAATCAATAACTACAAATTCAAATGAGATAAAACTATAGATATAGGATTATGGCTTACTCTAGCATTTCAATTGCAAGAAAATAGCTTCTTACCTTGTTTTAATAGCTTTGAATTAGTCTTAGCCATTTATGCAATTATAAGAATTTGTCAATCTCTTATAATTTTTATCTTACCTATTTGAATCACCTTATATTCCTATGAAAAACCCAAGTTGAGATGCATTAGGCATGACTGATATAACTCCACAAGTTCCTTAAGTATATTTCTATCCTTATAGCAAAATTGAACTATTCAAAATTAAATATTCAATCAAGTGCTACTTAATTTTATAAATATAGATACCTATTTTGAAAACACTTACACCATTCAAATAATCTAAATTGATGGCCAAATAATATGACTTCATGAAGAGCAAATCAAGTAAATGTACCACCTAAAAATCATGGTAAGTCACTACAAACTAAACAATTTATATGTTAGGAACCATAATCCTAGAAAAAATGAAGTTTAGCCTTCAATAATCTTAAGAACAACCAAACATACTCAGAAAAGAAGCCAAAATTAAATGAAAAAAAGATAAAGGTAAAGAAATTTCCAAAGCTAAAGTTGTTCAGCTTCCTTTTCCCAATCCCTAATGTTACTATATTTTCATGCATATTTTTATTAGTCCCTTCCCCTTTTAAAATTCTAGAAATTTGAGTTAAAATCGTCTCCCCCATGTGAAAAGATGGATTTAGCACTAACTAATTGTATTCTAGCACCTTGGCTCCCATTTTCGCCCTTCTTTGCATTTTCAGGTGCCAAGGTGTCAACTCTCTAGATTTTGTTTTGGCCCTCATGCTCTTTGGTACCTAAATTGTTTATGATGTTTTGGCCATAACTTTATGCTCTAATATCAAGATTCATTTAACCACTACTCATTAGAAGGATATCAATAAGCTCTACAACTTACTATAAAATAGTTATATCTAAATTCTAATGTTTGATGGCTTAAAAGTTGTCTCAAAGTTGAATGCTTACTTACTTGATACCAATCTTACCATTTCTTGCTTCCAAGGTTTGAGCAAAAACAAAATCCAAATGAGTAGTTTTTATTTAGCTAAATATTTACATGTAAATTATCAAATTAAGCTGAATCAATATTAAAATAACTTAAAATCTAAACTAACAAATGCAAAATAACTAATTTTCAATAATTTAACCTAAAAGACCAAAATAACTCTTTCATGGAGTTATTAGACATATTTCCAAAAATTTTAGAGTTTCTTTGACAGACTTGCACATTACTATAATCTTCATAAAAGAGAATAGTTGCCATCTACATAATTTAGATTGGTAATAGGCTCACCATGACAATATATATATTAATGCATTTCCAGAGCCAACTTTTCCTTTTTCCATGATAAGACAGGAGAGGATGTTAATCCACAAGTTGAACACGTAAGAAGAAAGAGGGTTAACTTGACAAAGACCTTGTTGTGGGTAAATAACCTATGAAGAGACACCATTCACAATTACTTGATAGCTCATGGTACTTACGCACTACATACTAACATAGGTGTTTTATAGCATATTATTTGTTTATAGGGATTTGTCATTTTATTTCAGAGTGATGATTATATGCCTCGGGAATTCCATGTTCCCTAGTTATGGTACAATTTATTATTAAATATTACCTAATATAGCACATTGTTTTACTTATTTTAATAGATTTATTACTATAATTAACTCATTAATTACTGAACACAAAATCTTTTCAATAGATATTGTTTAATATTTAATAGTTACTTGCATTATAACTAAGAAAATGGTGGTCCCAAGAGCATGACATTATCACTCTTTATTTTACCCTGTGTTTCTTTATTTGTATTTTGGGACTTCTTTCATACACCCCTTAATTATCTAAGTATATTATGAAATAATTATTCATTACAAGCTAAACCTTACCTCTTCACTTAAGCTTATTTACTAAATTGACAAAAATACCTAAGCTATCTAAATTCATATCCCTATCATGGGTTTTTTATCCTTTTGCTAATTATCAATCAATTATATAATGCATTTACTATGCACATTCTTTTGCAAATGATTCTTAAGGATGTTAAGGTATTCACAAGTAAAAGCCGCATACGAAGTCTAGTTTTTAATTGAATATCCCCTTGCATGTTTCAACTCAATCCCTTATGCTAGGGTTAAGTATTGCATGTTTCAGTTCAATCCCCCATGCTAGAGTTAAGTATTACATTTCCTTAATAATATAAAATTAAATTAAATGCATTCACTTAATGGATGGTGGTATATACCCACTCAAATGAGTGATGAGGTATAATGTTTTTGTGTTCTCGCGAAAGGTGAAAGAAGGAATTAATTCATATGCTATGCTTTTGTATTCTCCCTATAAGGATTTTAATGGTCAAATTTACAAATGACTAATGACACTAATCTTAGTTGTCTTGTCTAATTATATTTTTAAGCAAAAAAAAAAAAATTGTTCAAGCCTATATGATAACTGGTCCCAGCATTTGAGAGGGTGAGGTGTCACTTTTTTGTCTTATTCTAATAGGTTCATGCCATGTTTAATTCTGTAGTTTAGTTATTTACGAGATTGAGTTTCCTTAATCCCTTTGATTAATTTTTCTCATAATATTTATTCACTAAGTAATATAAAAAATCATAAATTAAGTTGTCTTATTACTACAACTAAATGGCTTGACCAATGCCCTCTCTCTCTCTCACTCTACATATATATATATATATATATATATATATATATATATAATTTTAAACGAAACAGAGAGTAAAATAAAATAAAATAAAATAATAGATCATGTAAAAAGGGCATAAAGACCTAAATTTATACTTAGTTCATTATATTTTAACTATTAGGTTTTTTAATCAAAATATTGCAAGTGTACCATTAACTAATAATAATATTAAAATTGTTTAATTTAATTTGAAAATTATAGAGCAAGATATAATTTAAAAAAATCATATATTTATTATATTTTAATTTTAAAATATAAAAAAATGTAAAAAAAAAAAACTACATATTAACTCTTTTCATGCACAATTCACATGAAATGAGAACCAGAGAGGAAAAAAAAAAGGGCACAAAGCTGGACAAGCAACTTACGACTTAGCAAAAATCTTAACTAACTTTAATTGCATGATAATAAATCATTTATATCTATATTATCTTATTTCTATAAAAATAATGTAAAATTCACTGACATACCAACTCATTATTTAAGAGAAGTAATTTTAATTAATTAAACTTCTTCTTTTTTTGAAACTGTTAATTGCACTTCTTATTCTAAATTAGACTGAGGTGACATTTGTATTTACAGAACCTTAAAAACATGAGATAAGAAGGTTAAATTCTAAAAAATAATTATTGATCAGACTATTTTTCAATTTTTTGAATTATTAAAAAGTAATGTATCAAATAAGAAATGTATATACGTTCTTTTACAATATTCGGGTGTGTTATTAAGGAATAGTGAATGGGCGTATCACGGAAACTTCATATGTTGGCCCATTCCAAACGATCGCAACGGAACAACTGTGGGACGAACGTGTCCGTGGGCGGTGAAAGGTTCAACATAACGACGTAGTTTGCGACTTCGATTTCCACTTTCACCGTTGAGAATCCCCCTCCAATTTCTCGGCCTTTTCAACGGTCTCCTCAAGAAATGAATCTCTGCTTATGCTAATTCTGCATTCGCTGTAATTCTTCCTTCATCAGTTTTCAATTTAGATTTATCTTTCATGTTGCAATCACTTCGATTCGCAATCAGCTAATAATTCAGGTAACACGTGGTCAGAGGTTTTTATTTACTCGGCTTTGCTGTAATTTTGTTCGGTCTGTTTCTGGATTTATTGCTGTTAAGTCTGCGCTTTAGTTATCAATATCTACTTATTGTCAAGCATTTGGCAGAACAGAAATTGGTACCAATGGCGCAAGCGCCAAATCCGCAGAATGAGGAATCAAGCACACCATTGGTGGTAAGTCATAAAATGGCTTATGATTTACAGTAGTGAAGTTTTATTTTTCTTCCGTTTATGCCATTCTACATATTTCTTCGGAATCAAAGTGTGTCCATTTACCATGAAAAGTTCGTTCCTTGTAAAGGGGGGGGGGGTGTTCTATAGCTTCTTGGTAGTGGGACTTGTTATACTTCCTCAGGGATCCATTCAGCCAAGAAGCACGGACAATGACACCAAAACTGGACAGAAGACAGAAATGGACACGGCAACATCGCAAAATCAAGTGCCATTCTAATACAATTGTTGGACATGTTGGACACGAACATGGGTCATGTGCTGGAGTTGGTTGACAAGGTGAAAGTGGAAAGAAATATTTTTGTTATTCGATAAATTGGGAGAATCGTTTTTCAATTTTAAAAAGGTCAAAGGAACTAATCGCACAGCTCAGGAATAAGAAAATGTTTGGCATTAATTGCAATGAAATCGGTTTAGCTGAATAACAGGATAAATCTTAATAAAATGAAGTGCGGTAAATGTACGTGAGAGAATATCTATTTGCACTTGCCTATTACCGCCTTTGCATTGACAACCACTCTGCTCCGAAGAAAGTGCTTCTAAATGGGATTTAGCATCTTCTGCTAATTGATAACCGTGGAGGAGCACATGTTTTTCTTAGACATAGATCTTGCTTGTAATGTACTTTGGCTTAGATATATTATTTCCATTGCTTTGGTTGTCCTAACGATTATAATACCAATAAGGTTTGCTTTTTCGCTTATAGAAATATATTAATTGCTGATCCTTTTAGGCACAGGGTGATGGTTATGATAGCCTTTTTCCTCAGCTGCTTACATCTGTACCAGCAATCAATGAAGCTGCTTCTTATCTTGCACAAACAACGTCCTACTTAACCCGTTGTTTTTCTGATTATTCAGGCAAGCTTCATTTTGATCTGTTCAACTTGCAGATGTAGCTTATACAGTTTCTTGTTTCCGAAGTTTATACTGACAGTTATGAAGCCAATCTCTCTTAACTATCTATGAAGCTGTATTGATTATCATACGGCTTCTTGTCTGAGAGAAAAGTGAACATTTTGGGTTCATCTGCTTTCATTTAATTGAAAAAAGATGTATTTTAGTACTATGCTCTTTTACTGTTGCTTTAAAACTTGTCAAGTGAAAATGTAGAGTCTAATTATGTTGCTTCTGAATTCTAGTCAACTTCAAGAAAGGAAAGCATACTTTTAGAGGCGTAGACAAAGAATGAGATTGCTATTCTAAAATTTTATTTTGCACCCTTTAAACCTTGTAGAAACCCTGTTTTAGCATGGTTTACATAAACTATATCACATCCAACTGAGTTGGAATTTATTTAATCCTTGAAGTTTTTTTCTTTTTTTCAGAATTCAATATATTGATCAGTTATGAAAGTTGTGGTTTTTGCTTGAGAGATTATGTTATATCTAATCAGTTTCAAGAAATCTGCTAGCCTTTTTCTTTATTGTCTTTTTGTTTTCTAGTTTTTAAATCTTCATGACTGCTATGGTCTGGATACATGATTGTAGAACTCAGTATTCTTTCTGTTATGCCTCAATTTTACTTGATGAAATTTTATTTGAGCATATCTTTAGTAGATTAGCAATCTAATCAATCTGAAGGACCTTTGAGAATTTAACTTGTTCTCATCTCCTTATACAGTTCTATGTGTCTGAAGCTCTGCATTTGTTGATTTATTTTTTCATCACAACTAATGCATTTGATTCATAATGTCATTGTTTCATTCTTTTTCCTTTTTCCATTGTACAAAGCATTGAGTCATTAAATCCTATAACTTAAGCTTTCCCATTTTCTGCAGTAGAATACTCCACTGGAGAATCCCATGCTTCTGGCATTTACACTCAAAGGCTGTTGACGTTTCCTTCTGGAGTAAGTGAGGCATCTTCTGCTACAGCTAGTGAGCAAATATCTTCTAATGGAAACTGTTCAAGAAATACCGAATCATCTAGTGCTACAACTTCTGCACCTCCACATATGCATGATGAAGTCAGAAGGACTTCTGCAGGAGATCCATTGCAAAATTCTGAAACACTTGTAGTAGCAAATCGTACTGGGCAAAGTGGCATTTCTATGTTCCAAAGGTATTGTTTGTCAACTACCTCTATTTGTGAGTATATTTGATAATAAAACCTTAAGAAATACTAGCTTTTGCACAAAATATCAACTTGTTATAGTGTATTATTAAATAGAAATTGAAAAAATATTTGAACAATAAACTAAATTGTTACCATCAGATTAATTAAAGACATAAGAAGGTTCAACAGTGCATTTTTCTTTTCTTTCTTTTGTTTTGTGTTCTTGCTTTCCTTGTTTTATCGGTCTAAACTGTTTCCCTCATTATGCCCACAGAAACCAAAAAGAAGCTAATAAAGTTGACAATGAAGCCTGATCAAGATTATCCATTTCTGCTGTATTCTGTGGTTGAATATTATGAATAATGTAGATTGGGATATAGCTGGTTTAGAATTGGTGGCCTTGTGTTATGTAGAGATTATCTGTGGCCCGTGGTGGTGCAGTAGCAATACAGGCTGTGATTATGATTTATGACAACAGACTATGCAAATTTATATAGGAACTTTTTGTTCTTTATTAAAGCATACATCACTTCTTCTCAGTCTTGTTTATCTGCTGCTGAAATGTTAGATGTTCAATGCCTTCATAGTTTGTTTAGGCATGTTTCATTTTGTTATATTTTCTTTTAAGTTGTCAAAGATAATACAAAACTATTTATTGAAACATGTATAAAGTTAAGCTCTCCTCTATTATGGGCGATCTCCATGGATAAAAGAAAAGAGTGATTACGTAGGCCCTCCTAATCAAAGTGGACGTTTTCATCTTAGTAATTGAATTCAACACAAAGTTTCAACTTATTGGTCATTCTTTTACTATATTTCGAAGTCATATTTTACAGTGATGATGGATGCACTTTCAAGACTATAATTAATGATAAACCGAACATATTATACTTTAGCTAGTTTTTATACATGGGTTCCTTTGTTGATGATGGAACTCATATATGTGTATGGAATCTCTCTATAATCAATATGACATTGGTATATTATTTTCTTCTTTTTCTGTGTCTTATCTTGTAAAATTATTTTGTATTAAACATTATAATGGAAATGATTTGAAGATACTTGGAAACACATGTTCGTACTCCCCTACTATGGTTCATGCTTTGCCAATGTTCCTAATATGGCCATCATGGGAAAAAAATATTGTTTTTATTGTTCTACTTGTCAGTTAAATTCATCGCATTGGTTTCTAAATGTAAACTTTCCATATGGGTTTACTGAAATATAATTTATAACTTCAGTCTTATTGAGCGAGCTCGGAGGACTGTGCGTGGTTCTGCAGATGATATTGGTTGGCTTCAACGTGATCCAGAAATGCCCCCAGTTGAAGATGGTACAAAGAGGTTCATGGAAATTTTTGAGGACATCAGGTACATATCCTACTTTTTATCTTGTTTTTCTTTGATGTACTCGATGTTGTCATTTTGTTGCCTCAGTTTTTTCCGCCTTGGTCAGGCATGGTGTTCACAAGTTACCAAATTCAATGGTTTACTTATTAATTCCAGGTAAAGTTGTGATTTATCTTTATAATATGAACTGTACAGCCATGACACCTCCTTTCTGTGGGGAAGGATCAACAGAGATGTAGCCATAAGGAGACATGTTCTCTGTGACCACCTGGAATCGTAAAATTATCAATATTTATTGATTATGAACCATTGGTGTTATGTTCATGTTATTGGCAGGTCTTGTTAGCAACCATGGACCACTCTACTTTGTCAATACAAAAGTCAGCTTCTCAAAGATGGGTTTGACCTGTCATATTGCTAAGATTCACAGTGAGGTATATCTAGAAGTAGTGTACATACAGTAATAGTAATAAATTAATATTGAATGATTATAATAATTCTCAGAAAGATATTATATTTGTTTTTGTGTAGTGTGTACACTATATACTTGCTATTACTGAATGTTGATTGATCATTAATCAGGCTTCAGTTGAGAAAAATGCCAAAGAGATAAAAGAGTACATCGAGGAAATTTATTGGGGCTCCAAGAAACGTGTTTTGCTTCTTGGGCATAGCAAGGGAGGAGTAGATGCAGCAGCTGCTTTATCATTGTATTGGTCTGACTTGAAAGATAAAGTAGCTGGATTGGCATTAGCGCAAAGTCCATATGGTGGTAGCCCTATAGCTTCAGATCTTTTGCGAGAAGGACAGCTTGGTGATTATGTAAATCTACGGAAACTTACAGAGATTCTCATCTGTAAAGTAATGAAGGTATGTTGAGTTTTTTTTTCCCCTTCTTTTGTTCACTGCACTTCCATTTAATTGGTTTGAGAGGATCAGTATGTCATTTGTGTCTTAATTTATTAACTAAGACAAAGGATATATTAGGGTGAATCTTCCTGTAATTGTAATCGGCTGACTATCTGATGAAGCTTCTTTCTAATCTTTTTTTTTTTTTAATATCCAAGAATCATCCTCTCGGCCATTCTGTAACAGTGGATTAAAACTCATTACTGGCAAAATTGATTAAAAAGCAGAACAATGAAAGTGTTCTCTAGCATTCAAGAGGCTGGAGACTCTCCCAAGCTCTTCTAGAATTGTTCCTAGACTTCGCTCACTTACTCACGCCCAAATACCCTGCCCAGCTACTCAGACTCTCTCTCCCAGCTCAACCTTCTCTCTCTGCACAGGGAAGTTGGTTATTTAGGGACACTTTATCACTTGACAAATGATTACCTCACTCTCCTTTTTTCTTCACATTTTTATCCTATCTGCTATAAGTGTGCAACACACAAGCCAAGGCCCATTAATAGAATTGGGTCTATTGATTCCCTCCCAAACTTACCTTATCCTCAGTGTGGAAATCAAGAAATTGTAATTGGATGGTGTCATAATCTTCCGTGTTTTCTCAGAATCAGGTAGTCTTACCCAGTTAATTAAGACTTCGACTTGGCCATTAGTCATTTTCCTGGCCTTATGTAGTGCCTACGGTTGGACTTGCAACTCCAATTCATCAGTGTGGAATAGAGGAATTTCTTGAGTTGTTACTGAGGAAATCTTTGTTTTCTTTTTAATTGGGAGACGTGAAATACCGGATGAATTCTTGTCATTGGAGGTAGCTAGCTACAAACAATTAGCAACTAGTTGAACATTTTCTATCACTTTATAAGGTCCTTAAAACCTTGGACTTTGCTTCTCATTAGCCCTTTTAGTCAATTATTTCAACTTTAAGGTCTGATTCTCAGATAAACTAGATCCCTAACTTCAAAAACTTAAAAGATCTGATCCTCAAATAAACTAGATCCCTAATTTCAAAAACCATATCTCTTCTTTTCTTGTCAGCCCATTGTTTCATGTACTCTTGAGATCTATCTAAATGCACTTTATTAGAGAAAACTTCTGGTTTCTTTCTCTAATGGTTTTGTTAACATCCTAATAGGACTCAAGGGAGTGTGGGGAACCCACCCTTGAAAACTAGTTTGCAAGGGGGAAGAACCACACCCCTTAAGTAATTGATCAAACGTCCCATACTACTCAATGTGGGATTTAGGCATCTCATACTATCCATGTCCCTATCATATTACAGCCCCTGAAGAGTCGACGTCCCAGGGGCTACACTCTACAATACTTCACTCGGCCTTCTTGTCAATCAGAACCCTTCGTAGGTAGGCCTCTCCGTGACGTCAACTCCAGGCTCTGATACCCATTGATAGGATCCAAGGGAGTGTGGGGAATCCACCCTTGAAAACTAGCTTGCAAGAGGGAAGAACTACACCCCTTAAATAGCTTATCAAGCATCCCATATTACTCAATGTGGGACGTAGGCATTCCATACTACCCATGTCCCTATCACATCCCCTTGTAGAGAATCGACATCTTCAAGCTTGAACAAGGTTGGAGGGTCCCTGCCATGATGAGCTATAAAAAGAGGGATGGAAACCCTTGTAAATATATATTATTAAGCAATGATCAAATTCCATAAAGGAATGGATCCTGAAACACTGAAACAGAAAAGAACAGAAACGAACAAGAACACTCTCCAACTCCCTTAGCTTTCAAGAGGCTACGGACTCTCAAAACTCGCTTACAACTTCGACACCCTTTCTCTCATAACAATCTGTTACTTTCCCTCCTCTCTCTCTCTCTTCCACTTCATCAGTTAGTTACACTGAGTTGTTTTTCACTCCTAAGCTCTTGACATTCCTTTCATGCATTCGCTTTCTTTCTCCACTCATAAACGTGTTTCAGCTAAGGTCCACTCTGAGGCCCAGTCCCCACAGATCCATCAAGGAGTCATATCCATAGACCTATTATATGAAGTGTTAAACCAAGATTTTGCCTGTGGTAACCACTTAGCACATTGTGTAGGCTTATCCCCCACACAACACCTCAAATATGTTTCTAAGCGTTGATTCACCACTTTTGTTTGCCTATCTATCTTTGGGTGGTAATCAAAACTATACATGAGTAATGGTGTGTGATGTGCTGGTGGGTGAGATGAAGAGCAGCTAGTTGTGGCAGCGCATGTAATGTTTGATGGCTGTCAGGCACCATGGTTTGGCTGATCAAAGTCTTTTGAACATGGAAAGAGGGCGTATTGCATCATCCAAGTTACTGGAATAGTAAGTCCAATATCTGAACAGTGCTGTGCTGCTGTCTGTTGGTGATGAAGTGTGCTCATCTTCAGCTTTATTATTGAAGAGAATATTATTCCCATAGTTTTCATTGAGAAAGAGAAGTGTACATATAAAGAGGATTAAAGGAAGCAATCTTCCCAATCAATACTGCATGATCAGTGAAAAATAAAACTAAGATTTATCCTAATAAGGACTGATAAAGATGAAGTCATAACAGCAAAAAAGAGGGGTCACATACAACAATGAAATAAATGGACATAATGGCTGTAAAAGACACATGAAAAATGCTCTGACATCCAATAATCACTATCTTGACTCCTGAGGTTTAATTTCATTAATTACTAAATGGAAATTCTAAAATTCCATATGGTTTTCCCAAACTTTTTCCAAGTCCACTTCTCTTCTTGAACAAGCCCTAGAACTATAAGAGTGAGTTCAACTGGGTTGGTTTAGTTGCAAACATATGCAACCTGTTCAGAGCTGGATCAAGCTTACCTGTCCCGTCCCCCTATATGGGACCAGAAATCTTAAATTAGCCCAAAGCCCTATTTTGCCTACAAGCCCAGCCCCAGCCCATCACTGAAGTTTTACGAACAATTTTGATTCTGATTGAAATTACATAAATCCCAACATACCCCTACATTTTACTATATACATAATCTACCCTTTATTTATAGCCAAGAGGGTATGGAGGGTGATTACAATAGACAGTTATATTCTTAACTACTTGACCAATTTCATAACAGATCCTAGCTAACATATTTCTCAACTAACTTCTCCTAACTACCCTTGTAATTAGCTAACTACTGATCCACTAATCCCATGTAACAGTTTTCAGGGAGGCCTTTCAGATTATGAATTGTTCATCAATGCTTGTGATAACTATATCATCAACATATACCACTAGTAAAATGTAACTAGCATTGGTATTTCTGAAAAGTAACGAGTGATCACAAGTACTCTTGGAACCAAATTCCATTTGTACATTTCTAGAGAAACCAAACCACTGTCATGGGTGGCTTGGGCCTGAGTCACACCTCTAGCAATTTTTTTTTTTTTTTAATATCAAAGGACTAGGCTTTCGCACCATGTAGAAGGAGAGAGAAATCAATGAATTGCTGACATCATTAGTTAGCCTCCGAAACCGAACTATCATACTTATAAACTGAAGTACATTTAGTACTGACAATGATTTTGAGAGCAAGATGGAGCATAAGGCCCTATGGCAATGCGTTGTTTGTGCAAACTTGTGGTCTTCACTGTTAGAAAGGAATGCAGGGAATTTGAATCAAAAGTTTCTGTCTTCACATTTTGGCGTGTCCCTTATGGGATTATAAGGGGATTGGAAAGCTTTGTTGAGCTCGTATTTAGTTTATGAATCTTGTTTTTTTTGGAGGATTCTTTGTCCTCTTATGATGTATTCTCATTCTTGCCATCAAATGATTCTTTTTCTATCAATTAATTCCTCTCTTCAATTGATGTTTGTTTTGTTTAACCATCTAAAGTGCTTTCAAAATTTTGCCTTATTCAAAACATCTAATGATAGTATGTCAAAGGAAGAAAACCATCTTACCCCTTGTACAAGAGGGTTAATTTAAATTTCTTCCAAATTTAAGTTTGCTACTCCAAGCTTGCTTTATTTCACTTTATTAGTCTAATTATGGTAGTCACTTGCTGAGACTGCTTATTATGAATGTATTAAGAGTAATTTCATATAGATGCCAATTGATTTATATATTGTTACAATATTATATAGAATAATTTCATTTAATGATGCTGCACATTTGTTGGAGTAACTTTTTTTGTCATGGTTCTTTGCTTATGTTTAATGATGTCGTGTAAGCACCATGATGAACTATCTCTTCCTAGAATGTTAGGTTAGGTTTTTTTTCAACTTTTGGGTGCCTGGGCGTTTGAGGTTATTTAACTTATTTATTGCTGCAAAGGGTGACATGCGCGCTTTGGAGGACCTGACGTATGAAAGGAGGAGGGAATTTTTAAAGGAGCACCATCTGCCAAGAGAAGTCCCTGTTGTTTCTCTTCGCACAGAGGCTGGCATTTCTCCTGCTGTTTTAGCCACATTATCTCATGTTGCACACGCTGAACTGCCCGTGATTACTCCTTTGTCAGCAGGTGAACCTGCTAAACTCCCCGTGGTGATGCCCCTAGGTGCCGCAATGGCTGCTTGTGCACAGTTGCTGCAGTTGAGGTATGGTGAGAAAAGTGATGGGCTTGTGACCTGTAGAGATGCAGAAGTTCCCGGATCTGTTGTGGTGCGGCCTGCACGAAAATTGGATCATGCTTGGATGGTTTATTCTTCGCTAAAAGATGACACTTCACAAGGAGACGCATCTCAAGTGTGCGAGGCTCTCTTGACTCTTCTCATGGAAGTTGGGCAGAAAAAGAGGCATGAGCTTGCAATGAAAGATGAATGAAGCATGCGAATTAGGCTTTGCATGTTTTTTACATTGTCATACTTTGTACATATACATACTTTTCTAGTATAGGTAAAAATTAGTATGGATGAAGTAGATTATAGATGAGAATCTACATTCTTATCATGTAAAGATCATGCTTGCATAGTTCGAATATGTAATTGATGTGGGCAAGATACTGACTAATATTTATTTTTTTGACAAAATAATTCATTGTTATCATTATTCATTTTATCCATATGATACTGAAATGAAATGTTCACTTCTTATTGGTTCATGGAAGGCCAATTTTTCGAGCTCCTCTTTTATGGGTCACTGGTTAGACTACTCTTATGTATTAGTAATACGCATCGCAAAGGTTTTGATGGTTGTCTTATAATACTAAAATATATAGCATAAATTAGTACTTTGTAATGTT
This sequence comes from Delonix regia, assembly GCA_037074485.1. Lineage (NCBI taxonomy): Eukaryota > Viridiplantae > Streptophyta > Magnoliopsida > Fabales > Fabaceae > Delonix > Delonix regia. Next base: position 16,222,432 of record CM073459.1, read on the forward strand.
ATATAATGTTTAGGGTGCTTCATTCCCCAGCTTCTGCCACAACAGGATCAGCAAACTTCAATCAGAGCATATAATTAATCACATGGCTATCTTAATAAAATAGTCTTTCTAGTACGCTCTATTGAAATTATAAATGATTGTAAAATAAGGAAAAATCCCTAACCTCGGCATAATTAATGACACAACATATCAAAATGCATAGGAGCCTGGAAACTAATTTTTACCAAACTATCTACGTAATTAAAATAATGTTTCTTGCCTTCCAACATCCCAATTCCCAAACCATCCATGTTATTAACATAATTAGCTTGGAATAAAATAGTAAGAAGACCAACAAATATCTTGCTTAAACTTAACAAAGTAATCAATAAATTATTAGTTATCATTGATGTCTTTATAAAAAAAGACTCACCAATGGGACTGGTGAAAGAACTTCTCAACTAGGCGGCTTGTATAGTATAGTTGTTTTGGCGGCAATATCTATACCACACGATGACACAGAGAAACAAAAATTCCTCATATCAAGGCAATATAGTGTTAAAGCAAAAGACAATAATATCTCCGAAGAACATTTTTTCAAAGGTATAGTATCAATAGTTTCTCCCAAATAGCTCTAATATAACATGATAAACAGATAAAAAATTGTAAGAAATAAATATAAAGAATAAAAATATACTGAATAGAGTGTAAAAGGCCTTGCTATGTTATAGGTACCTTGTGATATTGTAGGCTGCGGTCTAAATATCTTCCACTACTCATAATGACACTTTCAACCCCGAACCAAAAAACCTAAGACAAACAATAGTAGAAAATTGAAAATTTTAAAATTAAAAATAATAGAAGAAAGAATAAATTTAATTGAAAGTTAAAAGGAAAAATTAATTATTTAGTCCCCACAATTTACCTTGTTTGCAAATTGCTTTCTATAGTTTATTTATTTTTCAAATAACTCTTTATAGTTTCTAACCATTTACAAATAACTCCCAACCATGAAAATCTATTAAGACATCCCTAGATAAGTGTTGACTCTCTTAACAAAATCCACGTGGCTACTAAGATAGATTCCAACATGGCAAAGATGTCCACCTTGGCATTTAGAAGATGCTGAGACACTTTCAAATGAGAATAGGAGGTCAAAAGGAGCTTCAGTTACTGACGGCTTTGAAGGCTTCAAACTCAAACCCATTCTTCAAGCAATTACCAGCCACTACGTTGATCATGTGCCCTTCCTGTAAGTGCATCCCACTCAATCCCTCGTCCTAGTGGTGGAGCTAAGAATATAAGATCGTTGGTTGACAAAAATGTTTGTGAACGAAAGAAAATGAGAATGAAAGTAGGAGAAATAACAAGAAAATATGTTTGGTTGTACATGAAAAGAAATGGAAATAGTAAGTACTACTTTGTTTGGTAGAAAGTTACAAGAATGCAAAGGAAAGGAGGGAGAATAAAGTTACCATAATATCTTTATAAAAATATAAAAGAATAAAATAAGAAAATTCCTTTGAGAACCACATGTCTTATCTAATTAATCAAATTTCCTTATACATATGCTTGCTGTGAAGTAGAAAATAGTATTTGATACTTTCATTTACATGTGGCTGTGTAATATAACTTCTTTGCTCTTAAAATTTGATTTAATTGTTATTGCTCATTTGGATTATAAGTTTAAAATAAATTCCATGAGCTTTACTGAGCAACAACAAGGATGAAGACTTGGTTCTCTACTCAAGCAATAACATGGAATGACCCTCATACAAAGAGGAACTAGTTCCATCAATGAAATCAGGTAAACTAATCCAGATTACCAATTTCTCAATTAAGGAGAAAAGAGAAGATTTTCCCAGTTGAGACTTCACAAACACGCACGAAGGTGCCAACCATGATGAGAGCTGTTGTTGTTGGATGAGAGTATGTTTGAGGTGACTAGATCTAGACGTTGCACAGGAGAGGTATTGTTGATTTGGAAGAAGGAGTTTTCAATTTCGATAAGAGTATTTTAAGACAAGAAATTACTGCTCCTAGGAGAACAGTGAGATTCCATCACTCTTTGGATGGAGAGCAGATTGCCAAGTATACAGGATAGTTGTTTCCCGAAAGAGAGGGATTCCATGATGCTTGGACGAATCAAACATGGGAGAGGGAATCCCTCTCCCATTCCCTGGCTACTTTACTGCCAACCAAATGGGACAATAGAGTGAGGAGGCTAAAGATTAATTGAGATATTTGATAATATCCAAAAAATTAACATTAATATACTATATAAAACAAATTTGATATATATTCAAGTAATATGTATATATATATATATATATATATATATATATATTATTCAAATATGTCTAGAGTTAATATCATTCAATATCAAACAACAGAAAGAGCATACACACTTATATTTCCAACTATAATATCTAAGAATGACTTTAGTAAACATTAAAATATAAAACAATTAAACTAAACGCACTCATTTTTTCTAAAATTTATAATCAAAATGTAGTTATGACATTAACTAATAATATATATATATATATATATTTTCAAGTAATATATATATATATATATATATATATATATATATATATAGTATTCAAATATGTCTAGAGTTAATATCACTCAATATCAAACAACATAAAGAGCATACACACTTATATTTCCAACTATAATATCTAAGAATGACTTTAGTAGAAATTAAAATATAAAACAATTAAACTGACATTTTTTCTAAAATTTATAATCAAAATGTAGTTATGACATTAACTAATAATAAAATAAGAAAAGCAAGTAATAGGAGAAAACTATTATATATATATAGCAATTAACACTCAGACAAAAGAAGATAGGCAAAATATGAAGGATAGTAAATAAAAATCACACAATAGTTTGACACTGTGAAGTGAATGAATAAACTGAAAATGAAAGCCTTAGTCATGACAATAAATGAATTATGAAACAATGAACACAAAATTAATAAGTTATTGTACCCAAATATGAAAATATGAAATAAAAGCATGAACATGAAGCTTTCAAACAACTATAGTCTTTGAGAAAGATACAAAATCTAAATAATAAAAAATGAACAAATTTGAAGAAAATAAAGTGAAGGTGTGAAGTATAAAAAGTGTTGCTAATTATTGAAGTCTCTACCTAAAGTGCTTATACATGTGATTGTGTGAAGATTGAGAAGTGAAGATTAGAGGCACAAACATAACTGAATTGAAAATAAATGAAATAACTTTAAAAATCTAAAGAAACAAATTAAAAGGCATAATTAAAAGCACGAGCAAAAGTCTAAAAGAGAAAATAAAATTTTGTTTTATTTGAAAAAGTTAATATTTAATATTTCTTTTGTAGTATCTAGGATCCAAATTAGACTTTTATCCTTTATAGATATAGGAGCAAAACTAATTGAACATATAAATTAGAGGATTTAAAATCCTCTTGCACCCCATACTAAGCTAATTTGAATTATGGTAAAACTGACATGCCTTCTTTTATGTGGTTGACAAAAGGATAATGTCAGCAACATAGTCACATACCCAAGTAGAAAGGAAAAATAAGACAATGCACTATTGTTACTATACTAACCAATTTCTATATGTATCAAATGGAAAATTTTAAAGGGCATGGCATATGCAAGCCCCCCTTCCCTTCGCTCTGCTTTTACTGTATTAGATATTCACTTTCTGTATTATAGATTCTTTTATGCTTAGTTGATATTGCGGTTTAGATTCGTTATCAATACATGTTATTACCTTTAGAAATTTCTTTTCTCCCATTTTATATTGTTCGAAAATAATGGAAAATGATAGTCTCTATTTTTATTTCCTTGGTTTGAGTTCTTGATATGTTTCGGTGGAGTTAGTTATATGTATACTACCATTTTATACATTCTCTTTGGGAACTCGTACACATCTCATGGTTAGACTATTCTTCATAGTGGTGCAAAGTACCGAGCCATTGGCTATAGTATTATGGTGAAGCACAAGACCTTTGCTAAGAACTATCGGTTTTACTTTTGAAGCCATTTTATAAAGGCTATTGAACTTAAAAGTTACTTTAGTTGTGTATGCCTCTCATAGTCCCTTAGCTAAGGATACTTTTGTTTACATAGCAATAACAATCTAAGTTGGTTTCTTGCAGTTTCAAGGATAATGTCACCTTTTATCTTTAATCCCCTAGGATTCAATTGGTTGAATACTATTTATTACTTTGATGATCTCATGAATTGGATATGGTATCCTGGTGGGGTGTTCAAAAAGTAAGAACAAAGCAGGGAAACATGGTGGTGTGAGGAGCAAGACCCTTTGATCATTTGAGAATGACTAGTATATAGGGAAAACTATTTAATAATATATAGACTTGTTTTTAATATAACACTTACTTGTTCTAGTTCAATTGTGCTATTATTTTCAGGTTATGCTTCTTTGAAAATTGAGGAGCCTAGTTCTCTTTCTTTCATTCTGGTTGTTAATATGTTATATTATAACAATCTCCTTGCACTTAATCTTTACAAGGAGGAGGCAAATTGCAATTTGTCATATAATAGTTTTATTGTGTTTTCCTCTTGTTAATTCGGATACCTTGTGTTTAGTATTGGAGTAGCAAAAGATGATTTGCCCATGTGTCATTAATAGGCAACTTGTGTGATCTTGTCCATTCCATTACTTATTAGCATCTTGGTCTCTATTTAGTTATATAAAGCCTTGTGTTGTGGCTACTTATGGCTTATTAATGAAGTAATGTTTCATGTTATAGGAAACCACCTATAGTTTTTAGTTTTTCTCTTTTGATGTAGTCCAATCCAATTGTTGTAATTTAATACCATTTTGTTTTATGGTCTTGCTCATATGTATATATTACACTTAGACATGCCAGTTTTATGCTCTCAATTGAAGGCTTTTTATAACTAATATCATCAACATGTATCTGTATTGACATTTCCCTGAAGCTTAAGAGCTTGCATACTTAATACCATAGGTTCAATATAAAACTATATAATAAAATAGCAAATGTAAATCAATTCCTTTTAAAGAGTATTGTGAGAATGCACCTTAAGATCGTCATGACAAATTTAGCAGACTCTGTAGACAAGTAACGATGTTTATCTAATTAAATCTCATTGTTACATTCTCATAACTACTTCATTCACTTCAAGCCAATCTATACTTCCAAGAAAAGCATTATGTTGCCTAAAGATTTAGATTGAAAAGGACTAAATTGATATAAGCCTACCAAATATGGGTTTCTTTATATATATCGCACCAAAATGGATATTGAAGAAAAACCATTTGAGGCCAAAACAAATTGGACTATAGTGTAGAAAAATAAATTTTAGGCATAAATAAATTGTTCTAGGCCAAAATAATTGTACTTCAGTATTAGCTAGATTTAGTAAGGCAAAACATCTTATATAACACATACAAACAAAAGCAACTTTTTCACATTTGATAAAAAAAGGAGTTTGTTGCCTTTTTACAATTCTCTATTGATAAAAAAGCATGCTGCAAAACATACTTTGAATGCCTCCCTAAAAAGATTCTTGAAATTGTCACCGGCTATAATCCTTGAGCTTTAGCAAACATGTGCAGTATTAATCACACAACTAATGCAAGTTAACTTAAATGGCTTTTGCAAAATGAGCACATCAAAAAGGAAGCTTTAGAGAGAAAACTAGCAAGTATCTACCCTGACATTATACATAAAGAGGCCAGAGTTAAAATGTGCTTCCAAGAAGAGATTTTCTAAAGTGTTGAAGGTATTTCCCTTTAATTAAATTTTTCTTCCTATTTACTTCATCTCCCCTTCCAAGTTTTAGGTTATGAAAACCCTGTTGAAGTCCTAAATAGATTCTTTCCATATTTTGAAATCTTAGACAACCTCATTCCTCAGGTATTTGGGTGGACTACCTTTATTTCATATGCATAGTCTCATATAGGCAAATTGTATTCCTACGTTACCAAATATGTCTTCCTATGTTACTCTACCACTCGAATGAGATACAAGTGCTACAGTCCTACCATTAAAAATGATATATCTTTGCAAATATGACATTTGCTGAATATACCCCTTTCTTTACCAAGTTGCTTAACAGATCTTCCTCTTATTTCAACTCAGATTACTTTACCTGAGTCCTTAGAACCAAACATTTTTTATTCTAAACTTGATATTGTCAAGATAACTCATAATTTCCCCTAATTTTCTCAGGAATATTCAAGAAGAAAGACCATTTCACAATTAACACAAGTTCAAGAACCTGAATTTGACTTTGCAAATGAAATTTTAATAAGATCTCACTCTACTCATCATCCCTATATTGAAACGAACAAATGAACTTGACCTTCCTATTACTGTTAAAAAGGTAGCAGGCAATGCATTAAAAACCATTCTATCCTCTATCCTATTATATTTCTTTCAAACACCTATCCCTAATACACATAAACTTCATTGTGAGTCTAAATATCATTGTTATCTCTAATACTATTTATAAGGCACGGTTAAAAAGGGAGTGGAGGGATATTATAAAAAAAGGGATTAGTACATTGAAGAAGAATAAAATGTGGAAGATCATTGATAAATCAATAAGAAAAAATATTGTCGATTGTAATGGATTTTCACTTTTAAAGAAAAGGTAGATGGTGTTACATGCCAAATTTCATGGTGCAAGTGTATGCCATCAACATGTAATATAATGGTAAAAGAAAATCAAGTATAATGTTTTGGGAACTCAAGCTAAAAGCTTAGCTAAGTACTAATGCTATTGTATCTACCTTATCTAAGCAGATTACTAATTTTTGAACTAAAGCAAAAATGTAAAAGAACAAAGAAATTGAGACTAAGAGATGTGAGTATATATCAAAGAAAACTCCCTAGGATTATGATCTAATTTGACATTTCAATTGCAACATGGTCACTTTCTTAACTTAAATTCAATAATCATGAGTTAGTCTAAGCATCTAATTTCTTTAAAGGAATCTATCGATCCCTTATAAATTCACGTTAATTCAATTCCCTATATTTCTATGAAAATCAAATTAAAGAGATGCATTACATACGGTTAATCACATCGTCATTAGTCTAATAAGTATATGTCTATCCTAAAGGCAAATTACATTAATTCAAACAATTAATTATCATAAATTAAGCAGTATTCAGTCCAAAGTAAAAAAGGGGAAAATGAAGAATTAAACTGAATAAACACATTCACAATAAAATCCAATAAGAAATGTAACAATAATAATCAATTTACATGTCAAATAGTCATAATCCTAGAGAACAAAAAAACCTAGCCTAGCATATTTAAAGATACAATCAAGCATATCTTAGAAAATATAGTAAGGCTGAAGAAAAAGAGAAGATGAATGATTTCTCCGCCTAGAATGCCTTTTTCCAAGCTCTAAGTTACTCGCATTTGTGGCTTTTTATCTCCAAAATCTCTCCATATGCAAAACCCTTAAAATCTTAGTTCAATTGGCTTCATTTTCATGAAAAGATGAACTTAGCTCTCTTTAGTTGTGTTCTGTTGCATAGGCTTTAGTTTCTGGTGCCTAAGTGCCAACTCTCTAGAATTTTTGCACATTTTGGTGTACCAAATCGTTGCTTACTGGACCAACTTCATTATTTTGATTGTAACTTTGTGCTCCAGTGTTAGAATTTGGTGGACTACCATTCATTAGAAAGATTTAAAAGTGCTTTACAACTTTATGAGAAATGGCCACATCTAAATTATGATGTCTAAGTGTCAAAAAGTTGCCTTCAAGTTGGGATATTCACTTTCTTGATGTCAAAACATTCTTTTTTTTCCATCCAAGGCCTGAGTAAAAATGGAAATAATATGAGCAACTTCAACTTGTTAACAATTAAGCATGGAAACCATCAAAGCAATATTAAAACAACTCAAACAAACATAAATCCAAACTTCCAAATGTAAAAGCCTAAATTAACAAAAATGATTCAAACTTTAACTAAAACTAATAAAATTACACCATGATAAAGCATGAAAATGGTTTGAATAACTTTATTTGCATAGAGTTATCATATGGTTCTCTTGAGAGGTATCAAGCAATGTTAGTGGCTAAAGGATATACTCAAACTTATGAGGTTGAAGTTGATCATCAATAGGCCCTTGCTCTAATAGTGAAAATGATTAATGTAAGACTTCAATTAGCATTGGCAACTCATGTTGATTAGCAGCTTTTATAGTATGACATTAAGAGAATGCCCTTAAAAATGCATCATATGTTTGTTCAATAGTTCAAAAAAAAGAACCTCTCCATTTTGGTAACTAAAATCCAAAGATTTATTTAAGAAGAGATTGGTAATTCAAAGTTTTGCATCATAGTGGATGAAGCTTGTGATGAATAAAAGAGAAAGCAAATGGCAATTATGTTGAGATTTGTTGATAGTGAAGGTTCAATACGTGAACAATTCTTTGGTTTAGTTCTTCTTTGTCCAAAACAAGATGGAGGACGATCTTCTTTCAACTTGTTTTGTATTGAGAAAGACATAACTCAAGAATTTTCAATAGATGAATTCATTGATGACTTTTATCTTTTGAAAAAGAGTAAAGTACAATTTAGAATGCCTGAGTTAGGAAAATAAAATAATAGTTTAAGTTTCTTTCATTTAATATTTTTTTGTAAAGCTTGAATGATTTATCAAATATGAATTTTTATTAGTAGAAGATCAAGAATTACCAAGTTACTCCTATTTTTGTCTATAGTTCGTGGCCCTTCTTGGACTTAATTTCTATATCTATCCCTGATGATAAGCATGACTTATGTTTTGTCAGAATCAAGGATGGATTTATGATTTAATTCCAAAGAGGGTCAAAGTCTTCAGATTAAATATTTAAACTTAAAGAAGCAAATTCTTACAATCCATGAGGCCGAACTCTAATAAATTAAAAAATCAAATCAATAATATAAAATAAAATTACATATAAAAGTTGAAATTATAAAAATCTAAGGGAGTGACCACCCCTCACACCCCCCTAAATTCATCCCTAGTTAGAATGCTAATTGGCCAATGTCTTCACAAAAGGGCTAAACAAGAAGAATTTCTTGATTTCATATCCAAGTTGGAAATGGTAAACATCTATTTCTCAACTAAAGGCGAAATACCAAGATATGTAAATATTTTAGGAGAGATTTTCTGTAAATATCTTAGGAAGTTTTTATGTTTCATATTTTTTGACGTAATTATGCTAGGATTGTTTCTTATTGGCTAATTGGCATTGAAATGAAATATGGTGGATTGGAATGAATAGAAATTCTTCTCCTAATTCTTGTTATAACCTTGTTGTGAATATCTTTTTTTTTTTCTTTTTAAAAAGGTTAATATTACACATACAAAAATTGTATGTATGTATGTGGGCGCGCGTACGTGTGCGTGTGAAATCCATGTTAAGTCAAACTACTTTTATAAATTTGTTTTCACTACTCTATGAGAATTAATGTCTCAGGGTTCCATTTCTTTAACAATTTTGTTGGAGAAGTTGACTCCTTTTAGTTGTAATTCTTCTCTATTCATTCCAAAAAAAAAAAAATCTTCCCTTATTTTGGGAATGTAAATATTCACTCATTGCGGTTCAAAGAGGTTGAAGATGTCAAAATAGGCTAGCACGCAAGAGGAGGGATAAATTAGGTGTTTATAAAAATTTAAGATAAAAACAAAAATTCTTTCCTAAATTGAAAACTTAATGCAAAATAATTTTCAAAATATAAGTATGGAAAGTAATATATAACATAATTAAAGTGCAACAACAAGAGAGGAAGAGTAGAGAGAATACAAACAGATCTTATTCTGGTTCGGCTCTAACCCAAGCCTACGTCCAGTCTTTGAGCAAATACTTGATATTTTCTATTTATTTGCAATCTGTTACAAATCTTCAAGAATACTTCCCCTAAAACCAAGCTCTCTTTAAGGAAAACCTTTGCTTGAATTTAATCTCTCCTCAAGGAATATCTTTTCTTGAAATGAAAAATCTTTTTAAGAAGAAAATACTCACAACAAAAACTAGTTGAAGAACACAATTGAAGCTTACTAGTTGAAGAATACACAAGACTGGACATCTTTGAGAATATGAATCACTCAAGATGTTTTTCACTTTGTTTCTCATAATTTTTGAGCTCTTGAAACATGTATTTATAACCCAAAAAAGCAAGAGAACCATTTGGAGCAGAGGAGAAATTCAAATTTGTATAACTTGATCATTGAAATTAAGTAGCTCCAATTGTTGACTTCATGATCATCCTCTATTCCATAGTCGCATCTTTAGATATTTATAGCTCATCCATTTCAACTTCATTTTGAACAAATTATATATTACCAACAAGCTCTATAAGTTTATTTCTATCCTGACAAGTTTTATTACAAAATTATATCTTGTTCTTGAGATATTCTCGAAAAAGTGACAAAAAGTCAAATAACAAATTGATATACATAGCCACAAATTGAGACTATAACTTCTTAATTTTAAATCAATTTTAAGCATGTGATATATGAATGGAAAGCTTTGTGAGTTTAGTTTGTATAAAATAAACTTCATTTCAAAATTCTTACCAATTAGTGAGATATTGTTGAAATTGTGACTAAAGGTCAGAAAAAAGTGTGATATCCATACCTGCAATTTTAACACCATTTTAAGTATGTAATATATGACTAAAAAGATGTTTAAATCTATTTTTAGATGCAATAAATTTCATTTCGAAATTCCTTTTGATTTTTTAGATATGATAAAAATAGTGATTCAAAGTCAAAAAATGACTATATTAAAATCTATATCTCTTATCTTTTTGACTTAAATTTATATTTTGAGGACCAAGATGTATTGAACCAATAAATATAAATTTAAATGAATTTAACAAAATAATAATAAGCCCATGATAGTTAGTTCATCTTACAAACAAAATACTTAGTCAAATTCATTGATCCCAATATGCATATTTTAATAACAATTAGTAGAATATAAATATTTTTATTATGCATATGAGATTCTTATAAATATAACTATATATATATATATATATATATACATATATATCTAATTTTGATTGTTTATGATATTAGAAGTTATTATATATAATATGAACAAGTATATCTTATAATTAATAATTATATGTTTGTCATAATTAAAATTTATAATGTAAAACCTTAGAACTAACATAATAGACAATAATGTACATGAAAGTGGCTTTTGCTAATTATTAAGATCATAGGAGAATATAGTTTTTGCATCCGCACAGTATTTTAAGACCTAGACTTTCCTGTTTGATTAATAAAGCAACAAAAATCCTTGTCTCTTGTGTTCTCACATTTTAACTCTTCACAAATTATATTTTGCTTGAAAGAGAGTTTTTTAATCTTTAGTAAAATCACTTTTGCCTTGTACTTACTTTTAGGAAGCTATTATTTACACACTTAAGTAGAAAGTTGAATTTTAGCAAGTAATTCATTAAATAAACTAAAAACATTTTAAAAGGCCAATCCCCCTCCTCCTTACCTCTTATGAACTAACAATTATGTTCATCAACATTAGTTTTATTTCATTTATTTAAATGAACTTACCTTTGATTATTGTCGTGTCTTCTTGTGTTTGACCAAATAACTAGTGATAATCTTCTAATACTTATAGTCTCCATAGTTTCATTTATTTTTTAATTTGATTCTTACAGTTTGAAAACTATGCAGTTAAGTCTTTAGAATATAAATAAACTTTTAATTTAGTCACTGTTATTATATATTTACCAATATTTTGTTATATCTGTGAGTTAATTTTATTTCATTATGTATTTTTATCTCTTTTATTAGCACAAATTATATATCAAGAGTATTAAGATAATATAAAATTTTTTATATCAACAAAATTTAACATAATATTATCATTATTTGAATAGTAAGGATTAAAATATTTGTAAATTGTAAGAATTCAATAACAAATTTTATATTATTGGGACTAAATGAAAAATTGAATAAAACTATTAGCCTAAAAATAGAATTTTCCTTTTGAACTAAACAAAGATGGACAAGGGTACGGAAAATATGTAATAATATGTATTGATTGATTTAGAGATTTATTTATTTATTTATTTTATCAACAACTGATTCAAAGAGATCCACGTGAATAACAAAACATAGATGTAAAGAAATGAAAATGCAAAATAATCTACGTTCTTCAAGTCAAAGAAGTAACTCCAATGACATTTACACCAAAATTTATCACATGATTAAGGAAAAAATTTATATACAGTTCTTTATATTTGTATTATGTTAATTTTTAATTAAAATATAACAAATATATGGTTAATCAATTATCTCATGATACTTATATAATTATTGCAAATAACTGCATTATTTTCAAATTAAATAATATATTATTATTGATTAACTACATAAATTGGAGAACAACAAAATAAAACTATAAGAAATTGCATATAACTCTAACTCTATGATTGATCCTCCCTCTTGATTGTAGCATCTTTCTCATAGGAAAATAGCACTGTAATATAATGCATATAACTATGCTAAGTCACACTAAATTTATTTTATCCATGCCTTCATCTCTATTGGTATCAACTAACGTACTACTGCATTTTTCTATTACTATACTTTTATCATATTCTCTTTTAGAATTTTTTAAATAAAAAGAAGAGAGAAATAATAACTTCTAATAATGAGGTGTCATGTTCGATAATGAAAATGAAAGTCACTAGAGGATGATATGATTACATAAGATCAATAATATGTAGGATAAATCATATCAACCCTAAAATTACAAGAATGCTTGCATTCTTTTCAATTTTTTGTCATGGGATATGATGCATGGTTAATGACAATTTAATGAAAGAGACAATATTTTTAAATTGATTTGTTGAATTAAAATCAATTTATTTGAATATTACTTATAAAAATTTATTTGATACATATTGTACTAATCCACTTTATATGAAGTTGGTCATATCAACACAAGATCAAGTGTAATTTAATTGAAATTTTTTTTGTCAAATAATAATTTTTATATAATTTCAAAGTTGTACAGATATAAAGAATATTTATTTCATTACTAATTAGAGTGATTATCATATATTTTTGGGAAGATCATGTTTCTTATTTATAACATAATCAATAATAAAATATTAAATAATATTTTATTAAAAATATTGTGTATAGTAATTAATGAAATTAATTATAATAATAAATTTATTAAACAACGTAAAAGATTATTCAATATTTTGTAACATTTAAGAATTAATTATATCATTATTAGGGAACATATTGTTATCACTCTAATAATTAACAAGCATGTACATAATGCTGTCAAGACCTAAAATTACATAAGTCTGCAACTTTCATTCTAAAATAAAATTCATGACAAAGCATGGAGTCAAATTAATCCTAAAAAACAAGAAAGAAAAAACTCATAGCTAGGGGTGATCAATATACTTTGGTGATTTTGCAAACCTAATCAGTCGTAGTCGTATTGAGTGAATTGGGTTCAAATTAAATTTTAAAAATTACAAATGATCGGATCAAGTTAGACATCGATTTATATTTATATTTTAAAAATTTTTATAATTGATTTTTATTTTATTTAGGATAAATTTTTAAAATACTAATTTTTTAAATCGCAATTATTTTTCATTTCAAATTTTAAAATTTTTTGCTTCAAATTTTAAATTTTCTTTTCTAAAAAGTTTTTCTATTAATTAAATTTTAATAAATTAAAAAATTTGAAAAATAAAAAAGGTGAACTTATTCTTTCCAAATTATTTACGGGGCCAAACTGAATCAAGGCAAATCCTAGATTTTGATCAAATTTGTCCTCACCTTGACCCATGACCATGATGCTTGTAATTAGATCTAATTATTTGGTCGAATTTTTACAAATAAAGCTTGAATTTGGGCTAAAAAAAAGGCTCAAGTTCGTATTTTAATCAAATTTTTATTTATATTTTTAGGGTAGGCCTATTGAGCCAATTAGACTTTAAAAAAAAAAGTTAAATAAATTTGTTATTTAAGATTTGAAATAAATAACATAAATAATTATTATTATTACATGAAAGATTATATATTGAGAAGTTGTAAATACAAATGAATTATTGTATTAATATAAAATTTTTAATTAAGAGGTATTAATTTTTATTTTTTTATCAAAGTATCACATTATACTAAGTTTTTTTATATAATAAGTTTTTACTAGTTAAAAAATTATTCATTCAGGCTTTTTTGAACTTAGGTCAAGCTTTAAAAAAGGCTTAAGTCCAACTCATTTTACAAATCAAATTTTTTATTTGGCCATTTTTGTTTGAATTTTATATTTTTTTAAGTCAAACTCATCAAGTTGGATATATTTTAAAATTATAATTAGGTCTACTTACAATGTAACTTTCGTAGGGGCCATTATTGGATATAACCAGAAAAATGGACCATTTGGTAAATAAAAAAAATTTTCCTGGTCTCTCACACGTGTAACCAATTAGGTTAAAGTATCACTCAACCCCACCCATCCCTGTTGTGATCATCATCAACCCAACTCGTTCACTCTTAAATACCGAAACTACCCTCCGGACAAAGCCAAAATTCCGTGCCACCATTTCTTACAAAAGAAAAACGCATAAAATACTATCTTAACACATTTTCCTCTCCCTCTTCGAACTCCATACAGAGATCGGAGACTGCTGCGGGTATGGATAGAGAAAATAGTTATGCTGAGACGTTCTAGAGAGAGAAAAAGAGAGACACATCCATAGAGACAGAAAAAGAGGCGTTATTCATCTGAAGGTCTCAAATTAGAGGAAAATAAACTGTTTTTGGTATACTAAGATGGGCGGTCAGGGGGTTTGAATTAGGGTTTTTGAGGGATTGGATTGGACAATCTGGGCGTTGTTTCAAAATTCTAGTTTTGATTGTTTGGGGGATATTCTTGTCACGTTGTGGAGGGTTTCGGCGAAATCCTGCTGGTTTATGATGTGAGGGGAGTTGTGTTGGGTGGGTCTAGGGTTTGCGGGTGTGTGTTATCAATGGGGAGCATGGGTGAACCGGACAGAAAACGGCGTCACTTTAGCTCCTTGTCCCCTACAGCTGCAGCCGCTACTGCCAAGAAACTACCCTTCTTGCCCATTTCTGAAGACAAAAAGGTTGGACCTTTGCACTCATTCTTTTCCATTTTTATTAGAAGTTTTTACTTCAATTCAATTTGTTTCAGTTTTTCCCTTGCCTTAGATTTTTGTTTTACTTTTGTCCTTTATGGTGCTTGAATTATGGCCTAGCTGACATTGAAAATGTTAGTATATGGTATTTTTCATAATGGTAAACTATAAATTCGTGCTTGAAGTAAAACAAGGTATCTTATTCTGCAGAATATTCATCTGTGATGTAAACTTTCGTCCTCTACAAAATAAGCTTTTCCTGTACCCCTCGACTCTTTGGAGGGTGTCTGCAAATTGGAAGATCCAAAATGTCTATGTATAAGTTTTTTTGATCAAGAATTTTTTATTTTTTATTTTTAAATTATTGCACAGTAGTCTCAAATTAGTTCTATCATGCTGAATATGTATTAGGGATGGTCATGTCAAACACCATCTTTAATTTGTCTAGTTGATATACGTTCACAGATATCTCCTTCTGTTTTGTTTAATTTGTACAAGGGTGGTCAAGTTTCACGTTAATGTATTGAAAGTTATAACTCCATGCATCAGGTTTTCCATTTATAGTATGCTTGGTTATCTTTTGATTCATAATATAAATGTGTTCTGAATGTCTGCATATGTATTGATGTCATTAGGTTCCAGATTTCTCCCTCTTTTGGACCTTTGGTTGCCTTGGCCATATATAATTTGAGACTGCCTTTCCCTTGATCCTACCAATTAATTACTTCTTTGAAATTCAAAATTGGGCTGAAATTAAATGCTTTTGCACTACAAAATTAATTGTGCTGATCCTATGTAAGACCTCAATCTTTAAAACCTTGATTGCCTTATGCGCAGAGATTCAAAAATAAACTTTGCTGAGTGATTATAAAGAAGAAGGTTATGGCTATGCAGACTAATGCTGATTCAGTGTCAGTAATTTTCAAATTAAAGGTTCTATTTTAATGTTCCAGATCCTGAACGAAAAATTACCTGACACACATAATTATTATCATGTTTGGGGATAAAATTTTTTTTTCCCCTCAACTGTTCCTTCCTCAAGTGCTTCTCTTTTATTAATTGCCTAAGTGGAATTACTTTGAGAGTGTTGTCTGGCAAGAACAATTAGATCATTATTTATTTTCAGCTATCAAAAACTTACTTGTGAACTTGCAATAATTGACACCACCTTGTTCTCTTAGTTTGGCTTTATAGTCAATAATAAGCAGTGCTGCCATTTAAACTTATGAATTCTCTTCTTATGATACAGCTTGATATTGCTGTACTTCAGTTTCAAAATCAAAAGCTTACACAGAAATTAGAAACCCAGAAATTAGAATATACGGCTCTTGAGAATAAATTTTCTCAACTAAAGGATCGGCAACGTTCCTATGATTCCACGTTAACAGTTGTCAAGAAGTCTTGGGAACAGGTAACTTTGTTTCCCTTTGTATTCTTGCTTCCTTCAATATGGTATCACATAATCATACCTTGAGTACTGCCCGTCTCTTGAATATAGGTAATTGATGATTTGGTGTCATGTTCTGCTCACATAAGAGAGTCTAGCAGCAGCAAATTGGATTCAAACATTACATCAATCACGGGAGGTGAGGATCATTGACATTATCATGCATATTACTTTTCTTATGTTATTTTATTATATTTTAATATGATTAATTCTTCTTTTAACTGTATGTATTTAAATACTGGTTTTTTCTTAATGTTTTTCCAATTAAATTCTAAGGCATGATTTCTCTTTTGGTGTGAAAGATGGGAATCTTAATTTGAAGTTGTACATAACTACATATAATTTGAGGGACACTGATTCCTATTAAGGTCAATTTATTTGTATGTTATATAGAACAAACTGATTTATAAAAGGACACAATCATTCAGTGAAGAGACCACTTACCGTGCTTGATATTGATGATCAATACAAATATTAGTTCTCTGTGGACACATCTAAATGGGGATGCTTCTTATTTATGACCTGAAATCGAAAACATCATTATGTATGTGGTATTGATGTGATTTTTAGTTAATGTGATGTATTCAAGTATATAAAAGAAATACATTTTGGGGTCTTTCTTTATGTTCAATTGGGCATTGCATATCTCATATGCCAATACTTCTTGTTGAAGCATCTGAAAGCCATCAAAATTCTGGAGCGATAGACATGCTATAACATAAGAAAAAACAACCACCAAGTTATCCTAGTGATATACAATTGTCTCCACTACTCCAGTGCCTTTGATTCAGGAATTACTCAAGGCTGAGTGATAGAGAATATTGATAGCAGGCTAGCAGCCATTAAAAACCTACTAAAGCTGTGCAAAAGCCAATTCTAACTTTCTAGCACTGGTTTGACATGTTCTGGAATTACATAGGGATTGGAAAGTTCTCTGAGTTGATCTGCATGTAATTTTCAGGAGGACTTCTTGTCCTTGGTTTTTGTGGTTATTTTTCTCATCATTTAATTCTTTTGAGATGTGTTATGTTGAAGATCCTTTTGAGATCTTAGATTTTAATTAGGTGAATGGCTTAAGCTATTTAATGCTTTATTTTTAGTGTAGGGTGATATCTTTGTGCCTGACTATGACTGTATTTGGGCTCAGATTTCATGCTTTTAGCTTTTGTGCCTTCTCAGGTCTTGCTTTAATGTTTGTATGTTACTTTTGGTTTGGCATTGTGAGAAGCTTATTAGACCTCTAGTTGCAGTCTCCCTCAGCTTGTTGTATGGCTTTGGGTATTTCTATAGATATAGATGTGTGCTACTTTAACCTATGATTATCTTATTTATGTATTTATTAAGCAAGTTTGCTCTTGATTGTGTAATATATATGTACCATGTGCCCAGGATTTTCTTCTTTCTATAATTATTGATTTGTTTCTTTCAATTTAGATGTTTGTGTTTTCTATGCCAGAGACTGGTATGAATATTACTTCTTCCAGAATCCTTATTGATTCTTGCTTGAATTCACCCTAGAAGTCAACTGACCAGTAAGAGGATTTTGTAAGCTGTCTAAGCATCACTGTTGCTGGCAGCCCACTCTTATTCCAACTTTCAATATTACACCATAATTACCGATGCTGGTTTTCTCCATGCTGTTGATTGTTGAATCAGCTGTTAAATTTTTGAAAGGCTAGTTATTCTCTATGTAGTTAGTTTTTTTTTTTTTTTTTTACTTAGATGCTTTCCAAGTATTGGAGAGTGGAATGATTATTGTATTATCTTGCCTGTACATGCTTAAATAAGTTTGTAACTGTCTTACTTGATTTACCTGGAAATTGATTTAAGGCAAGATATGATTGGACTCTGAGAATTCCAGAATGCTGATACACTTAAGTATTGATGAGGCAGCTATTATAGATAGTGGTTGGCTCATTAACTCTTCACAGTGATGTAATGTTGTAGTTAAAACTTAAAACCTTAACCATTATAATGATGCAAGATCTCCAATTCCTTATGGCAGTCAGTTGTCAGTAATTGTGTGGTGCATATATTATTGTATTCTCTTTCGTGGCATCTGTTATCCTTTGTTTGATAGGCATGATTATTGGTCAGCAAGTTCACTTTTCTAATACAGATTATAATGAGCTTACAAAACATGTCATTAATGCATTGTGCTGTGATGGTCAGCTTTGTTGAGATTATGTGGATGTGCTCAAAGAGAAGAGTCATAACAATCTAGAAGGGTGAACTCAAGTTTTAATTGAAATTTTTTTTTTTTGGTTGATCAAGTTTTAATGGAAGTTGTGTATGTACAATGTAGCAGAAAGTATTTGATTTATGCCCTTTACTTTAAGTATGCTTCATAAGTGACATCTTTTCTCTATGTCTGGATTATGGTAATATTTTTGCAACTTATTATCCTGTATATTTCTGCTTCTACTTTTTAATTGACTTGTCTTTACACCATGCAGTAGTGTGTCTATTTTCTTCAAGATGCCACTTGAAGTCTTACTTTTTAATTGACTTGTCTTTACACCATGCAGTAGTGTGTCTATTTTCTTCAAGATGCCACTTGAAGTCTGAGTTTGTTTGACTCGATTTTTTCTGGTTACTTGCTTTTTTGGGGAGTGGAGACAACATTGTATATCTAGAAAAAACTGGACATTTGATATTACATGGAAAATTATGCTACTTCAGTGTCTGTATGTTGGGAGGCGCATTTGCTAATGAAAATAAATGATCTTTTTGGCAGTTGGAAGTCCATCTACTGTTGTGGATGATCTTCTTAGTCGACTTGAGCAAACTGGTGCAACTGAAAGTTCCTCCACATATAGTTGGGCTAACCAGATGGAAGATCAGAGGCAAGTTACTATTGAAAAAGCTAACAGCATTTTGCAAAATATTGTAACAGCCATTAATGACCTTTGGTGTCTAAAAGATGGATTGCATGCTGCAGTGTCAACAAAACTTCCAGGAGATGGTAAGATAGGAGTGCTGTATATGATTATCAATGTTTAGTCTTATTCTTTAGTTGCCTCTGAGCTTTCTTAACTCCCTGTTTAAAGGTTTGTGTGGGCTGAAGTCCTCCATTGATCTAAAGTTGGAAGTTAAAAGCTTGAGATCAGCGTTCAGTGAACTTCATCTAAAGCACAAATCTTTGGCTAGAGAGTTCCAAAGTCATCGAGATGTTGATGCCAAAAACAAAGCTGAACTTAATAGACTGAAAGGTAACTTTTTTGGCTGTGTTCTTGATCATCCAACTTTATTAGCTTTTTATAAAAAGGAACTTTTTAAGCTCCTTGTTTATAAGTAATAAACTGAATAAAGATGGTAGTAATAGTAGTAGTAGTAGTACTAGTACTAGTACTATCATATTATAAAGGAACTTTTTGAACGTCTTTTTTATAAGTAAAAAACTAATTAAAGAAGGTGGTGGTGGTGGTAGTAGTAGTAAGTGACAAAAGCTGGAAAATTAAGAGTTGAGTATATCTTGCCCTGAAATAAATTAATGAAATTGCTTGCATAGAAATCTATCTTAGAGGCTCAATAAACTTAAACAATTAGTTTGGAATATGAATTAATTTTCTTTGAGTATCTATTTTGGGTGCTGAATAATAGTCCCTTAGAATCATTATTTGAATTGCATTTAACAATTGAAGAGTTTGGTCTGAAAGGACCAATCATAAGGCGTGCATCTTCTCAGTTATTATTTGCATTGCGGAAATTGCTGCTGAATTATTATCTGGTGATGTTATATTATTAGTGTCTAGTTGTATGGTTGGAGAGGAATGCTGACATCTTCAAGGGCATATCCTCTCCCTTAAATATGTTATGGGATAGAAATAGCATTGTATATATGGACAGCTCTGCTGCACTTGTTAAGTTTTATAGGGTTTTTGTTACTTTGTTCTGTTTTGAGCTTGTTCTTGTCATTTCTGGTTTGAGGATATCTTATGCTCCATCATTTTGCACTCTTTTCTCCCTGATTAAATATCTTTTCGTGTCCCAAAGAAAAAGGTTATTAATGTAATATATTGCCCTTGCACTTTTAGCATGTGTAAATTTGCTGCAAAGTTCAACTGGTCTACTTCTATGTCTTATTTCCTCTCTATGTCTATAGTCTTATTTTGCTACTTTCTTGCCCTTTTGTTTTATGAAAGTTGATGAAGATGGATTTGTTTTAGCTATATTGTGCTTTACTTATCTGTGTTTACAGGAAAATCTTGTATTGATATTCGCATTTGATTCAATGTTGTTGTCTGATATTTCTGTGATTTATCTTTGGTCAAGCTTTCCTGAACCTTAAATAAGGAGAATATGAGAGAAGAAAATGGAACGATTTTCATATATTTATGGTTGGAACTTGGAAGGATGTCATTAGATCTTCAATATGTGTGTCTTGCTGTGATTGTTTATTTAGGAGAACTGGAAAGCACTGTTGCAGAGTTAGATGAAAGTAATCACAAACTGGCAACTCTTAAGGCAGAGAGAGATGCAGCAAAAGGGGCAGTTTTACCTGTCTTAAATGTTGGAACTAAGCCTGTTGGTAGTGAAAAGATTAGAGACAAACAAAAGGACTTGCAAGAC
The DNA here is from genome assembly GCA_037074485.1 of Delonix regia. Taxonomy (NCBI): domain Eukaryota; kingdom Viridiplantae; phylum Streptophyta; class Magnoliopsida; order Fabales; family Fabaceae; genus Delonix; species Delonix regia. The sequence goes on from CM073459.1 coordinate 16,243,594, forward strand.
ATGGAATTTTCTCTGAAGGAGATACTGGTATTTTTGGATTTTTGTTTTTTTTTTTTTTTTGGTTTTGTTGAAATTCTGAGACTTCTTGGGGAAATTATACCTTAATCACTGAGTTTTACAGAACCATGGATCATCCCGACTAGTGGAACTGAAAAATCTTCATCAGGAAAGAATAAGAATATTGCAGCAGTTGTGTGATTTACAGGTTAGTTTTACTTTCTGTTGTCTAACTCCTGTAATTTTTGTTCTGGAAGTAAATTGTTTTCTGTTGCCCTACTTGTGATATACAATGGCATTTTTTTGGTTTATGGCATTTGACTTGTGATGATTTCATCAGAACACAGTGAAGAATTTGAAGTGTATTACCTCTTCTCGTGCATTCCAATTGGCAAGAGATCAGATAGAAAAGTCTAAAGCAGAAGTTCTTGAGTATCAGACCTTATTCGAGAAACTACAGGTTGTAACTGGTCGGTAGTTTCATTTATGCCTTTGGAATATTGACTTTTTGTTAAGATTTGCTTCTGATGATGACCGTATTGTTGTTTTTGCGCATGGGTTTGTAGGTTGAGAAGGATAATCTTGCATGGAGGGAAAGGGAGTGGTACATAAAAAGTGATTTGGTAGATGTTTTTCAAAGATCTGTGGCAGTTGCTGATTCTAAAGTGGCTGATTTAGGGACTGAGATGAAGAAAAAAATTGAGGAGAGAAATTTGATTGAAAGTAAGCTGCAAGAGGCAGCAAGGGAACCTGGTTAGGAATTTAGATGTTATTTTACTCTTGGTGATAGGATTTTTCTCTCTTCTTTTTTCTTTTTGGATCATAAAGCAAGTGACCTAAATGCTGTATGGTTCTGTACTTGTTTGATGGAGTTTATTATCCTTTCAGGAAGGAAGCAAATTATTTCAGAGTTTAGATCCCTGGTCTCTTCATTTCCTGAGGAAATGGGATCTATGCAAAGTCAATTAAGCAAGTATAAAGAAGCAGCCTCAGACATCCATTCTCTGCGTGCAGATGTACAGTGTCTCTCTAGTATTCTTGAGAGGAAGGTTGGTGTATTTGTTTAATATGCACTGTAATTCTTGGCAGCTCACACAGGTCTTGAGAAAAAAAATTCTTTAACAGGTAAAAGAATGTGACGTTTTATCCATTAGATCTGCTGATCAACTTGCTGAGATACAGAGGCTGCTTGCTGTGGTATGTGTTACTTTTAGTTTAACTTTTTCTGGATAAAAGATTTGTTATTAGTAGAAAGTAGAAAGGACAAATACAATCAAAGGGAAGGGTTAGAAAAGATGTTTTCTCAAGCAAATTGCAAAGAAGAAACACAAAAAGGACATAGTTGTCAATACATGAAGGCTTGCTAGCCCCTTTGTGTCTGTTAGGGAGTATACCTTAAAGATACCATGGCCTGAACACCAAAGAGAGGTCACTAATAGGACATTGTTTCATATTTGACCAATTTCATGGGGGAAGTTAAATTTGTCTTGTCATTTTGCTCTATTATAGAGATTTTGGGAATTATGTTTGACTGATTTCTAGAAGTTATTATGGATACAACTGCTTTTGATGTTGTATATATACAGTGATTGTTTCTTTATTGTATAACTATTCTTTTTGAATTCACAAGCAAGGTAGTCCAATGCAAAAGGTGCTGTTAGGCTAGGTTTGGGAGTTTAAGAGAGGGTGAAATGGAATGATCATTAATGGAATGACTTGGAATAGAATGGCTTGGGCAATTCCATTGTTTGGGAATTTTGATGAGGGAGGGGACAAGGGAGGGACTCATTTGACCATTGTTTGGAAATTAAAGCAAAATGAATGGAATGGAATAGCTTATGAACTTCTTCCCCAAATGACACCCTTATAAATTTTTTGGTGTTTAGAATTTGTTTAATTAATAAGGGTTAGAGGGTTTTAATTAAGTAAGGCATGTCATTCCATCCTTGGCGTCCTAATTTTGAGGGTCAGAAAAAAAAAAGGCTTTTGGATGGCTTGGAGGGGTCTTGTAGATGACCCTCCTTTGTCACTCTATTTCATCCAAAAATAAACTCCCAAACAATAGTTGTATCCCCTTTCTCCATTCCATCCCATCCCAATTCATCCATCCAATCATACCCTTCAGGTGCTAGACCGCCTTAACGCCTTGCAGCGAGAAGCATTAGAGAAGCGCTCATTGGAGGGAAGCAAGATGTTGAAATAGGGGAAATGTGCCATATAAATAGATTTTTAATAAATATGAACTATCGTGATTACATTTGACATATTGATTATTTATTCAAGCATATTAATCATACAAAACAGTGAGCTGTTGAAATTATCAAGTGATTAATCTTGTTTCAAAGTGAATGACTAACAGCCTAACTAATAATCTTTTAAAGTGAATGATCACTATGCTGAAGTACTTGTGAGTTATTGGGCTGGGAATTATGGGTTTTCCTTTTATTAGAATTTTTCTTTTAAAATATTTGACCTTGTAAGAATTTTTTAGTGGACTTTTAGAACTGAATATCTATGTAAAATAGACTTAGTTATGCAAGGTGCCTCAGGTGAGTGCCCTGCGTCCACCAAATAGGCGCCGAAGGAAGGTGGAACCTGTGATGAGGGATAATGACAAGGGAAGGAGGGCAAACTTGTCTAACATTTATGCTTTCCTGGGAGACATTTCCTTAGCCATATGGTGGGAATGGGCATTCCAGAGGGAGAAGGAATCCAGGGTCAACTGATTTACCAAACAAGCGAATGTGATTACCATGCCTATTCCCATTCCCTTGAAGTTTATCTCCCAACCAAACAGCTCCTTAGACTCCCAACCTTAAACACTCCCACTTACTTTGTAACACTTATTATTAACATTTATCTTAGGTTTCTCAAATCTCAGCATTAGGTTTTTGTGATCATTTTCTATATCTCCTGTTTCTTTTAATATTTTTATTCTTTTTTATTTGGTTGCATTTGGTGCAGGTCCATGATTTGAGAGAAAGTGAGATGGAGTTGAAGTTGATTCTGGAAATGTATAGACGTGAGTCCATTGATTCAAGGTTGGAGTTTTAAATCTGGAATTGAAATGTTTGATCTGATAAATCATTTATTTATTATTTGCTCTGATCAAATTTTATCTTTGTGAGGATTGGCTGTAGACAGCTTTTTTTGGTTAAGCCAGTAACTGAGTGAATTTATATGTACCCAATCCCTGGTTTGGATTTATTGCCATTCTGGGTCCTTTATGCTTGAAGAACATTTAATTAATGTGTGGAACACTATAGAATAAGTCTATTTGTCTGCAGGGATGTTGTGGAAGCACGGGATTCAGAATACAGAGCGTGGGCACATGTTCAAAGTTTGAAATCTTCTCTTGACGAGCACAACTTGGAGCTTCGAGTTAAGACAGCAAATGAAGCAGAGGCTAGATCTCAACAGAGGCTTGCTACTGCTGAAGCTGAGATAGTGGACCTGAGACAGAAACTAGAAGCTTCTAAAAGGTTAACTTCTAATTTGATGCTGTTAATTGAAAGCTTATGCTATGATGGTGTGTATCTGGATGCATTGCTTCACATGTGCTCATTTCTAATTTAAGCATCACCCTTAATGCAAAGTTTGGTTGGCGGATAATGAAGGGCAAGGGAAGGAACCTTTACTGTATTTGGAAGTTTGTTATAAGGAGGGGAGGAGAATAAAAAATTTTCATCTAAATTTCCGAAGTCCTCCCACCTTCATAATTTTAAGTTCTCCCAATTTGGGGGATTTGAATGAGAAACCAACCATATATAATGTTAGGTGCTTTTTTTTTTTTTCAAATTACAAATTATGTATCATTATACTATATAATTATAATTAAATAATTTAATGCGAGGTAAGTCTAAAAATATATCTATAAATTATTTTCCTTTATTGAATCTTTTTATTTATAACCTTAGTAATTTTAAACATCCAAATACGTGGGGAAGGGGGAAAAAAATACTTTCTTTCAGCTTCTCTCCCCCTTCTTTTTTCTTTGGATTTCTTCTCTTTCCCAACCCTCCCTTTTTCTTCTCTATAGTCTATGCATACTCTTAGACACATGTTAGCTGTTTTCTTTTGCCTCTGACTGCAACTTTGATAAAGTTCTTGAATGACGAGATTCCCCCAATCCCTCTCTTTTTTTGTTTGCTTTGAGGCTATGTTTGCTACATGTAAATGGAACATAAAGAATGGGAATGGGAATGGGAATGGTAGCTAGGCACAAAATGTGGTTGGTGGAGAAAATTGGAAAGGTGGTGGGAAAGCCCATCCCCACATATGGGGGAATGGGGATTCCTTCCCACATGTGATGGAATCAAAACTATTGCTGGGAATCATCATCAAAATGACAAAAAGTGCCCTTACTCCATCAAGTCAGACGTTTGTTTCAAGTCTGTGCCTTTGTTGTTGTCACCATTACTAATGCCTTTTCACTCCCTTCCCTGCTCCTTGCCATTTCTGGTTGTTGGGGATTTACTGTTACTGCTCCTCCTCCTTCTCTCCCCACCTCTTCACACTCAACGATTTCTTCATTTTCTCTGGCAAAATCCACTTCAGCTTCACCTTCTGTAAGTCTAATCCTCTCTTTGATTTTTTATCCATTCAATGTTTGAGATCAACTACCCTCTCTTTGAAAGAGAATATTGCATTGGATTGAATCAACTCATCTTGAGTGTGCAGGAAATATTATGATAACAATGGAGCTTGAGTCATATTGTGATAAGAGTTAATTCACTTTTCAGTGTGCAGGAAATATTAGAATATTTTAACAAATTAAAAAAAGCATATTTTTACATATTATTTTTTATTAAGGTATTGCTGTCCTTTGGTTAGCTATCTTTTCCATTCCATCTTTTTCATTCAATGCCATACCTTAAATCCCATCCCATTTTCATTCTTACATATCAAATGGAGCCTTAATTCTGTAGTCAGCAATAAAGGTGGTTGACTAAGGTTGGTCCATGCAAGAATGTGTTTCTGCAAGCAGGTTCTCCTAGTAGCTTTTCCTGCCTAAGTCTCTTGATTATGTTTTATTGGTCTAATATTTATCAAACATGAACTCCTCTTTTTCTTTTTTCTTTTTTTCTCTGAAATGATATTCTCTATGACTTGTTTGAGTAGTTTCTCTGTGCAGTACTCTATAAATTTCCAATTATTGGAATTATATGCTATGAAAAATTTAATAAAATTAATGGCAAAAACCTCATTTTCATCCAGTAAGATTGACATAGGTTTCAATTTAGTCCTTTACTTGAATTTTGTTTCAATTTTGTCTTATAATTTAAGATAACGTTTCGATCCTCTCCTCTTTGCTAACACTGTCAAATATTTGGCGGAATACATGGATTATTGATGAATCTTACCTACGTTTCATTTTTTTTCTTTTTTAAGATGAAATTTGAGTCATGAACTGCTTACTTGGACAAAACAACAGAGTAGCTTTGTGTATCACATGTCTGGATAAATTTATACTTGGTGTAAATAAATGAAGCCAGTCCATGCCTTAATTTGTTTCTAGAATGGTGATTAGCTCTATCAACCTATAATATATACTATTTCAGGGAGAAGGGTAACCTGTCTGATGTCTTGAAATCAAAAAACGAGGAAAATGAGGCCTACTTATCTGAAATAGAGGTTAGATTCTTTATCTTCAAATGGTTGATTTGATTTTTTCTTTACAAAGGTGGACATGTTCAATGTTCTTTGGTTAATCAACTTGTAACATTTTCTAACTTGCATAATGTTGAAGTTGGTCTTACACTGTTGAGATAATTTTTCTGCAGACTATTGGACAAGCATATGATGATATGCAAACACAAAACCAACATCTGTTGCAGCAAATTACTGAAAGAGATGACTACAATATCAAGGTAACTTGCTTTCTAATGCCCAAGAAACTTGCTTTTCTTTTGTTTTCAAATTGGTTTCACTATTATGCATGTTTAATTTGAATATCCTGGTAATTCATTGCCATGCTTTTTTTCTCTAGTTGTGTTGCAAAGAATAAAAGAAAGTGAGAGAGAGGTTTGAAAAGTAATAATATTAAGGGAGGCTTGTGGTCCGACAAGGGACTCATATAGTCTAACTAAACAAAGAAGAAAGATAAACTCTTACTATTTTAACCCTCCTTCCACCCAACAAGAAAACCCTGGATCCTATAAGCCAAATGCGCCAAGGTTTTCACAAAGTATGCTACCCTTGTGATTGAAAGAACTCCAATACAGCCCAATTGAAGAGGAAATCAACAAGCACAAATAAAGTAACCTAGTATAAAAAACTAGCTCATAAAACTACTTGAGGACAAACTTCTATGACCATATTGTTGACTCAGTGGACAAAAGGTACCCAGGAGATCACTTAAAATAAGGAACACATATTTAAAGACAGCTGGAACACACACGAATTCACCCTGTGCCTGTATGGTACATCACGAATAAGGTTAAAACACCACTACTAAAGGCAGGCAAACACGTTGATATACTGCACAGTGGAAAGATCAATTAGAGTGTCATGCAGCCCAAGTAAAGTGCCACCAGAATAAAGCACAGCGGGAAGAGGGGTTGATGGAGTGACAACCATAGAAAATAGACCATAAAAAACAAAATCAAGTGGCTCAAGAAGTACTGGAAAAGTTGTAGGAGTTTTACTGGAAGGCTAGAGAATTTCTGGTGATGGTGGCTGGATATCCACCAGAAAAGGGGTTGTTTGACTGCTGGAGAAGAGGCTAAAGGACTGTTGAGATGGTGGTTGAACATCTGCTGGAAAAGGGGCTGGAGGACCACCTAAGATGGGGCTGGTGCTTTGCCAAAAATGTCGTAGGCTCCAGCCTTGAGAATGGAAACTCCAAGGCTTACTCTTCTCTCTTCTCAAGCTTTGGTACCCACCTTAGCTAGTTTCTGCTTCTATTTGCTCTAGGCAAATACCTTAAATATCTACTTCTCAAGACAGGCAAGAAAAAATAGCTTCCTTTGACGTAAAGGCAGTCATAGATACTGGTCACTCAGCTCTAAAAGTACCTTAATGTGGTTTTATTTACTTATAAGTCTCATAGGTTTTGAAACAATATAGCTAGAAGCTATTGTTATGGGCGTTGGCTTGATCTTCGCATACAGATTTCGTATTGGTTTACTTAGTCCTTTTTCAAGCTTTTAAGACCTAGAAACATTTGTCATCTTTCTGGTCAACCCCAGACCTGCTATTCTTGCTTGCCTTGCTATCTTGTTGCTTAATTTGCCGTCTTTCTTTCCTACATTTTAGAAGCAAATCACTTGTGGTGTTTGGTGCATGAATAATCTAATTTCCCAAGGTTTTGATAATCTATTTAAAAACAATCGAGTATGAGATATATGAACAGAGCAATTACTCTTATGTTATTTTAGACACATACAATACATAAATTATTTTTATTTTCATATTTGTAATACTCAAAATATCTATAAGTTTCTATGTATATAGGAAACTAAAATTTCTATGACCAAATTGATCTTCACTTGTCATTTCTGCCATCCTTAACACTCTTTTGGAACTAACAGCCCAGTTGCTGCTTCCAACTTTAAAATACCTCTTATATCAGTGATGCGTCATGTCCATACATGGATCAGCCTCTTGGCACTTCCATAAATGCCACCTACCCATTTCCCCACTTTGAATAGAATTCCATGACTCTCATGCCTCAGCATTCACTCACCCTCTAGCATAACATTACTTTACAAAAATAATTTCTTAATTATGAGTCACTACCTTCTCAAGCCTGGAAAGCACGACCTTGATTGCTAAGTACTCGTCTTTCAGCGTTAGACCATGGAAGGCGCTACCTCAGATGAAGTTAAGACATTGGCCTATGACACTGACTCTACTGTCTTGCATTCTTGAGGATTTGCCCAGTCTTCCCTTTTGCGCTATCTCAGTCCTCCCAGTGGAGGAAGAGTCACAATGGATCTTGGCTTTATCATCAAAAGAAGCCCTTATGACTTATGCTGGATTTGTTTACTTTTCCAAGGCTATGGTCAGGACAATCAAGAGGCCATAATCAGACACCTGACTACAAGTCCTAATTAGGAAATTATTTGAAGGAGGAATAAAATCTCCATCTGCTTAGGCAAGTTCAATTCTCTCATCCTTTCCATATTGTGATGTTAACACTTATACGGGCCCTCATCCTTCTGCTAATTATATTTCCTAAACTGTTTGGGGTATAGATTGTTTCCATGTGCCACTGAGTTGGTGTTCGATAATAATATCAAGGAAATGCTGGATTGAGTATGTATAAATGTGAGATCATTGCAATTATTGGGTTTAATTTCTGTCTTAGCTCTATAAACTGTTACTTGGGCGTAATATTCACTGCCATGAATGATAGAATTGAAAGAACTTCAATCTGCTGTCTGACATTTTTTTTGTTTGTCAGAGAGAGATAATTGTTGTTTGACGTTCTTGTGATTTTGTTTTTAATGCAGCTTGTCCTAGAGGGTGTGAGGGCAAGACAAAAACAGGATTCTCTGGTCATGGAGAAGCGGGGCATGGAACAAGAGATCCAGCAAGCAAATGCATCTTATAATTTTTATGACATGAAAGCTGCTAGAATTGAAGACCAGGTAGCTGGGTCCCATTTAATAACATTTTAGATGTAAATTTGGTATTGACTTGTTATGCTTGATATGCAGTTAAAGTTTTGTTCAGATCAGTGTCAGAGACTTGCAGAGGATAAGCTTCAAAGTTCTGTTAATTTGGAAAATACTCAAAGGAGATTGTTGGACGTCAGAAAATCATCTCAACAAGCCAGAGACACAGTGGAGGAAGTGCAATCTAAAGTTGGTATTAGTCGGGTAACTCGTATGGAGTTACAAGTGGACCTTGAGAGAGAAAGGTATTTGGTTTACATGCATGTTTTTTCTTTCAAATATTTAGGACAGAACAACTAGGGACCTATTCTCTTTTCATCAGGTTTGCTAGGAAAAGATTGGAGGAGGACCTGGAGGTTGCCAGGAGAAAGGTTTCATACCTTCGGGCACAGTCTGAGGGCTCCTCTGTTATTGAAAAGCTTCAACAGGAACTGGGAGAATACAGGGAAATTGTCAAGTGCGGTGTCTGCCAAGACAGGACCAAAGAGGTAAACGCTTTTTCTGCATTTCAATTTTAAATTTTTGTTTAATGTATAAAATGTTCTGAGATACTACTGCGTTTTTTTTTCCCTTTAAAAAGATTTTCAAAGTTGCTCCTAATACTGGGGAAATCTTTTGTATAAGGTGGGGCCTGGGGGGGGGGGGGGGAGGGTGGGGGAGTGACATGATATGAATTTCTAGAAATAAGTCATTTTGTGTTAGGTCATAAATCATTTACTACGTTACTTTTTGAAGCACATTGAAGTTAAAGTAATTAGCTGATCCAGTTTTGTCGATTATCTTATCCATGAACAAAATAAAAAATAAAAAAATAAATCACTATAAATCATCATTGCTGTTGCATGTAAGCATAATCCATTTAAGCTATTTAAGTTAGTTCCTTTTACTTTTCCTCTTTTTCCTTCATCACACTTACATAGCAGGTGATTTTATATGCCTCAGTGGTTATGGAATATGGTGATATTAATTATTATGACACTTTAACTTGTTGACAATGGCATTAGTTGGAGTTCTACTTATTTGCAGTTTGGTTCCAATCTTTTCTTGCCCAACTCTAAAATTGCACTGAGCCAGTTGGTCACAGATATTTGCTTGAAGATGAAGGGGGAAGAGTTTGTGGGTTTTATTCAGTTATTTGTTTATTAGGAAGTGTCAATTTTAGATGAACTGACCTGAATCCACTATATCCTATTGGTTTTGGCCTGCTTGTGATATTTAGGGGATTATTAAAATTTTCTTGGTTGAGTACAATGTGCTTATCTTGGTCAATATATATGATGAAGTATACTACCACAGAAAATTACAACTTCATGGACAAGGAATCCTGAAATGATAGTGAAGATAAAAAGGAATGTTATAGAGGAGAAGGAACAAGAGAACCCTTATGCCCTCCTTCACGAAAGGGGAAAAAACTAAAATTGAGATACAAAATAACAGACAGACCATTCTTGCGAGTTTCTGCAAGTGCCTCTGGCTGAAGCATGAAAAGTGAGATGCATAGTCCTTTGCCATAACAGTAACATTTTCACTCTGCCCTCAAAATATGAGATTTAGCCACATTCACCGAACAATGATCGAAGCACATTTCTATACTAAATCTTTCCCCATTTTTCTTTGGATAAGTATCTGATCCTTGCTTTCAGTTCCTCAAATATGCAGTTGCATCTATGACTATGAGAGAATATTTTCCTTTATTTATGGCCTTAAATTCCTTTGTGGAATGGAATGGTTGCCATAGTTTATCACATGTCTTGTGTATTATGTAGTGATGGAACTTGAATATTTTTTAAAGCAAAGATATTGTGAATGGGGAAGGCCTGCTTTTGTACACCTAGGCCCTGGCAGCCTTCACCCCTTCCTATGTATTCTGAATTGGATAAAGTTTGAATAGAAAACATAATCCTTTTAGGGAATGACAAATCCTGAACATGTAAGGATAATTATAAAACTTCTAGATAAAAGTAAACTACTAATTTGTCGATAATGGATGTGAAAATTTTTCAAATCCTTCAAGACTCCCAGTTAATTTAGAAATCTTAGCCTTGAATAGTTGATAGGTTTGTCGAAGCTCATTCAACTTCAATAACTAGAACTTCTTACAACAATGCCCTCCGTAGATAAATCTTAGCCTGCTTATCATGAGCAACCCCTTTGACATTCTTCTAATTGCTCTTTGGTGTCTATGAGCAAGCCACATCATCTCACACAATAACACTGCTCCAAGAGGTCTTTGACCCACTTCTCATGAGTAATTTTCTCTTTCTCTGCTACTTGGGTTACTCATTGGGGCTCCAACACTAAAGTCTCTTGCTAGTGCTAAAGTCTTTAGCACTCTACTCTTTGGGTTTCCCTCTTCCTATGGCTCTGTAGGTTGCACTGATCGGTTTGAATCAAACTTTTTTTACTACAAAACTAACATTAGAACTGTCAAGGTTTTCTGTAACTCAGAAGCTTGAGCTGTTAGGCAAAGGCTCATAAATATATTTATTATGAACTCTTACTCTCCCCGTCAGGTAAAGCCATTTGGGCTTCAATTGTGGATATACCATGAGCCTACCTACCTTGTGCTGAAATTTCATCAAGGCTTTTGATACCATGTCAACAGCCATTTCAGCTGCAAAGCTTCAGCTGTTAAGTGAAAGCCTATAATTAATTGTGATATAATCTCTGACAAGAACCAAACTACCATAATCACCATAACTAGCATAACTCAATCCCTGGATTTTCTTTATACCACCTTAAATTTATGGTTAAAGCAATGATATGGTGAATGGCTTGCTCATGTACACTTGCACACATTGGCTGCTCCCTCCTGTTTTATAATTTATACTAAACTGGATGAATCTGAATGAATAGATGATTCCTTAATAAGATGACAACTACTGAGGAAGATACTGTAAAGGATAACTAAAACACTCCTATGACATAATAAAACCTAATTCATATTATTCTTTATCTTTAACACTTGCACTTAATTTGTAAGACTTATCCTTGAAGAATTGATAAATTTTTCAACAAGGAGGATGACGTGTTATTATATATTGTTATTCAGTTTGGGGAAAAAAATTTAGCTACCCACTTTTTTAATGTACTGTCTTAAATGTCCAATATTCTAACAAATGAGTTGTCCACTGAAGCTGGCTTTTTCTGCTCTTCTTTTCATTGGTTGTGGAAAAAAAGCTCTTAAGAAATTGCTATATATTTCAGCTTTTGGGGAAAAAGAAGAAAGAAATCTGAAATCAGTTATTGTTTGTGTTTTAAGTAGCCAAACTTTGGCTTCTCCAAAGGTAGTAGTGTCTACTTGTCCTCAATTCCTTTTTTCTAATTTAATTTATATGTAAATTTTAGTTATTTATTTGTGTGAGTTAACGCTGAAATTTTTTCATGTATATTAGGGTAATAATAGATGCACGTTGTATTTAACCCAATTTAACTCCAATTTTCTCCAGGTTTGATGTAGTTCTTTATATAAATATCTTATTGTAGAGGGTATGTGAGCTATCATCAAAGCTGCAAGAGATGCTCTAGTGTGTCACGTTATTGAACATGATGTAGACTGTTCTTAGTTTAAAATTTGACATTTTATTTATTATAAAAAATCAACATAATGAGCTGCTATATCCTTGTGAGACGCTCATATGTTTTCTATTTTTTGCTAGGTTGTAATTACAAAATGCTATCACTTGCTCTGCAATCCATGTATCCAGAAAGTTGTTGAGAGTAGGCACCGCAAATGTCCACTGTGTGCTGCAAGCTTTGGGCCTAATGATGTTAAGCCCATTTATTTGTAACTGGAAAATCGGTTCTCTTCTGCTAGTTGAGAAGGTCCCCAGTGTTTATCTAAATTTTCTGATCCAAAATCTGGCGTGTGGATTCTCCACAGGTTCAAGTGTATTCTTATGTTGGCAGTTGTAGAGATATGGAACACTGGCATCAGTGAGTTCCAGTTCCCTTTTCTTTGGACCAAAGCTGATTATTTTTGCTGGTACTTGTGTTTAGTACCATCTGTACACTTTCTCGAGATTTCGGTCTTGATGTTGACTTTAATTTTTTGTGCAAACTGGGAAGAACTTATTGGAGCCGCAGGAATCTTGATATTTGTTCTTTGCAGATTTATCATAATACACATCCATTGCGATTTGGAAAAGGTCATGGAGGTTGGTGTTTGACTGCAATTAATAATTCAAATGATTCTAAAGCCTGGAAAGGCCATCCTTGCCAATTGCTTTGGAAGTTGACTGGATGTGAATTTGTCTTGCTGTCGTGTTTCCTGCTAAAATGGCAGGAGCAATATACATTTTTGGGCTTCACAGGTTTTTGTATATATGTTAGATTTTAGAGAAGCTTGTTTCAATTTTGTTTTCATAGTCTGTAATTTATGTAGTCCTTGATGACGTGTTTAGATACGATTGTAATTTGATCTTAACGCAATCTCACGTTTATAATTTGTTTGACTTGATGTTTCAATCTTACCAAATGTTATGTATTGTTTATTTCCTTGAGATTCATTTCTGTTTGAGTAATGCTTCCTACTCAATCTCATGCAGAATAACTTAATTGTTGATGTGGTGCATGAGAGAGAGGGGGGAAAGTTAAGGTCATGTGCCTATTATGTGAGATTGATGATAAATTGTGAGTAGAGGAGGCTTATGTGAACTTGTATAGGAGTTTGTTGTCATATTTTTCAATACAAATATGACAATTGGTACAGGGAAGTGGTCTTCTATTATTCTAGAAATTCAATATAGTTCATACATAAGAACTTCCATTATTTATAATATTTCCTTCTCTGATTATTCTACGTGACTTATTCTAACAGTCTAACCAACTAACCACTCAACTAACCTCGTGTCTACTAACCCCATATCAATTACACCCCACTGAATATAGGAATCCTTGACCTCAAGGAGCAACAATTCATGCGACAGAAGATTCAGGGTATAATTCACAAATGACAGTAGCATCTTCCCAAGTAGCATCCTCTGAATTGGTGAAGTTGAACTTCCATTGCACCAGCAGCGGAGTGATGGGTCTTCTCTGAGCAATCTACCTATCCAAAATCTTCTCAGGTTTCATATCGAAAGATTCCGGATTATCAGGGAATGATGAATAAGTTCTGATTGACTCACCAACATGTTTCCTAAGCAATGACACATGAAAAATTGGATGAGGCTTAGTTGTCGACGTTAAATCTAGTTAATGTGCAACATTGTCCAGAAGCTCCAATACTTTGAAAGGACCAAAGCATCTAGCAATCAACTTGCGCAATGAAGAGCTAGTAAGCTGGTTCTTTCGAAATGGTTGTATTTTAACATACCCCATATCTCCCACTTGCAGTACCTTTCTGTCTCTTTCCTGTTTGCGAACTACAAAATTCTATTTTGGGCATTCTTCAAATTTTCCTTTAACAGTCTCTCCTTGTAACTTGTTGACTACTTCATTAGTGGAGTCTTCAGCTAAGCAAGGCAAGTGTGTTGGTTGTGGTCTCAGAAAAATCAGTTTCACATGGTGACATTACTATCAATGAATGATGTGTTATACCAAAATTCGGCTAAGGGCAGCCACTTAACACACTGCTTGGGATGCTCAATTGTCATGCAGCTGGGATGCTCAACTGTCATGCAGCGAAGATAACACTCAAGGCATCTATTTGATAATTTTGTTTGATCATCTATTGGTACTTTTGTTTGACCATCTGATTGAGGGTGATAAGTTGAAGGATAACGCAGCCTGACCCTGTGCAATTGAAACAACTCCTTTCAAAACTTCTCACAGAAAATGGAATCCCTATCCGTTATTAATAGTTTTAGGAAACTCATAATTTTATGATCAAAAAATATTTGAGCCACGTCCATAGCTGAGAAACGGTGGTTTAGAGCCATAAAATGAGCATGCTTTGTAAGGTTATCTACTACCACTAGAATGACTAATTTACTATAGGATTTAGGTAACCTAACAATAAAATCTATAGACAAATTTGTCCAAGTAGCTTGAGGAGTTAGAAGAGGCTGAAGTAACCCTAGCGTGGCTACATTTTCATTCTTTTTTAGCTGACACACTAAACATTCTCAAACAAAAGCCCTCAGTTCTTTTTCCATCTTCTTCCAATAGAAAATGGATGATAGTCTCTTATAAGTGCCTAACATGCCAGAGTGTCCTCTCGCTGGATCAATATGAATATGCTGAAGCAATTTCCAACCACCAACTTCTCTTTCCACCTTAATGAGTTATTCACCCATTTGAACTTAGGATGCGAATCTGGATTATTTTGCAACTCTGCAACGCGTGATACCAAGGAATTATCATGACGCCAAGTCTCTTACGCTCTTTTCTTAAGACTAGAAACAATTAATATAATTGCTAAACATGTGCAAAAACTTCCTCTTTCCAAGACAAAGCATCAGCTACAACATTGTCCCTTCCCTTTTTATAACAAATCTCATAATCTAAATCCCGCAATTTATGTGCCCACTTGAAATACTCAGGAGAAACAGTCTTCTGTTCCAGCAAATACTTAAGTGACAAATGATCAGTTCTTATGATGAAATGTTGACCATAAAGATATTGCTTCCACTGCTTAATAGCAGACACAAATAGCTGCTAACTCTCTTTCATATGTTGATAGCACTTTCTTCCTAACACTCAGAGCCTTACTAGTAAAAGCCACTGGCAGTTCATCTTGAAGAAGCACAGCCCCTGTCCCAAAATTAGAAGCATCCGTTTCAATCACATTTTGGAAAAATCAGGTAGTAACAATATTGGAGTAGAAGACGTAGCCTCTTTTAGTTGTTTGAATGCCCTGTCAGCCTCGTCATTCCATTTAAAACTTCTTGTCTTCTTTAACTTCGTGAGTGGTCTACTTATTGCTCCATAATTGCATACGAACCTCTTGTAATATCTGTCAATCCTAAAAACCCATGGAAATATGACATTGGTCGGAATGGGCCAATTAATCATGGATTCCACCTTCTTTGGATCTACCTCTACACCCTTCTTGGAAATGATGTGTCCCAAATAGTCAATTTGCAAAGATCCAAAAGTACATTTTGAACGTTTAGCATGCAACACATTCTTTCTCAACGTCTGTAGTGTAACTTGAAGATGTCTCAAATGATCTTCCCAACTAGAGTTATATATTAGGATATCATCATCAATGAAAACCGACATAAATTTCCCAAGATAAGTTCTAAGCACATAATTCATGATGCCTTGAAAAGTTGCTGGCACGTTTGTCAACCTAAAAGTAAATTCATAGAGCCCTTTATGGATTCTAAAGGCTGTTTTATGCACATCTTCCTCTCTCATTCAGATCTGATGACAGCCAACCCTCAAGTCTAGCTTTGAAAAATACTTAACCCCATGAAGCTCATATAAATGATCCTCAATAACATGAATTGGGAATTTATTCTTAATGGTCTGATTATGGAGTCTTCTATAGTCCAAGCAAAACCTCCATGAACCATCTTTCTTCTTCGCCAAAACTATTGGAGATGCAAAAGAACTAGAGCTTGGCCTTATGACTCCATTTTGCAACATCTGTACTAATGCTTCTATCATGTCTTTTTAGGCAGGCCAATACTTGAATGGCTTACTAAAGATTGGATGTTCTTCCATTAGAGGGATAGAGAGATCAAATAATCTGGATGGTGGCAATGTTTTTGGCTCTTGGAATATATCCTGATTGGACTGTAGCAACTCCTATAAATCTCTCTACTGTTTCTCCTCACGCTGTGATATGATCTTTGCACTTCTGTATCAGTCATACAATTCCCAACATGCCACAAATAGGATAGACTATTATGTAAAATGCGCTTTTGTTGAAACTTTCCATCATCTAACAATTTTGCAGCTCTAGTCACACCATGCAACTCATGCTTCTTGCCATGCAATTTAAAGGACATCAGTTGATTTTTGAGGTCCTAAGTCATTTCCCCAAGCTTAGCAAGCCACTCAGTCCCTAAGATAACATCATATCCACCAAGAGGCATGATAAACAAATTTGCTAAGAACCCAGTACCATCCACACTCCATTCCAACTCCCAGAATGTAGAAGAGACTGTCAAATTCTCACCAGTCACCACTAGCCATTGTTACACGAGTAGTGACTACTGGACTGACTTTCAGTTTTAAACTCCTAGCCAAGGAAGTACTAATAAAATTGTGAGTACTTCCTGTGTCCAAAAGAATCAACACTGCTTGCTTCTTGATAAAACCCCTGAATTACATCGTAGAACATTTAGAAGAAT
The DNA here is from genome assembly GCA_037074485.1 of Delonix regia. NCBI lineage: Eukaryota > Viridiplantae > Streptophyta > Magnoliopsida > Fabales > Fabaceae > Delonix > Delonix regia. The sequence continues at coordinate 16,260,458 of CM073459.1, forward strand.
GATTTTCTACAGCATTTAACGAAGCTACTACTACATCCTCTTGCAATTCCTCCTTCGCTACCTCCTTTGTATCCTCTCCTTCCTCCCCAGCTATTATTATGAACGCCTGAGAAGTACAACAACGGTGGTCCTGTGTATACTTCTCTAGATACCAACAGCAAAGTCCTTTTTGTCTCTTCTCATCCATTTCTTTCTTAGTAAGCTGTTTCACTGGCTTCTCAGCTGACATCTTTGATAAGTATCTATTAATTGAAAATGTGATAGGACTCATATTAACTAAAGACTGCGATTTGGAATCCACTACACTTCCACTCAAAAAAACAGACTTAGGAACACAATAATTGCTGCTGACTGACTGAACAAAGCTGGATGAAGTACTTGGCTTAGACCTATGAAAAGCATTAATAGAGGCTTCTCGTATTCTTGCCAAGTAAAATGTATTGTTCACCGTCTAAGGTCTGACCATCTGAACCAACGACTCCACTTCTGGCTTGAGTCCTCTCAAATACAAACTAATAGCTATTGGATCGGGCAAATCAACTTGAGCTAATAAGACTTCAAACTTTTCATGATATTCTTTCATAGAATCCTCCTTCTTGAGGTTAAGCTTTGACAATGGATCAATCTTGCTAATATCACCAAACCTCTCCGCCATTCGCTTCATATAATCAATCCAACTCACGTCTTATAATCTTCGTTTCTTGAGGAAAGATTGATGCCATTGTAATGCTCTTCCTTCCAAATTAATACTGGTGAGCTTAACTCGTTGTTCCAATGGAGTATCGTCAGCCTCGAAGAACTGTTGACATCAATATGCCCATCCCTTATAGTTTGCACCTTCAAATTTCGAAAATTCCACCTAAGTAAACTTCGTCGGAAGAGAATACTGTCCTCCAGCAGAAACGTTGAACGTTTTGAACTACGAACCTCCGTTTACCGTCGATCGATTCCCATTCGCAATACCACTTGTCGCTTCGTTGTTCTGTGCCACTTTCACTACCAGCTCAATCACTAGTTCCTCAATTCGATTCAAAGACCCTCGCAATTCTTGATTGTCAGCCTTTGATTGGCTGAACTCAGCTTCAAACTCGCGAAGCCTCTCTCGTGATCAAGTGTCGCGAGTCATCCTGCCTATGCGCAGGCTCTAACACCAATTGGTACAAAGAATTAGTCTTTTACCATTCAAGAAATTCTATACAGTTCATACATCAGAACTCCCATTATTTATAATATTCCCTTCTCTCATTATTCTACGTAACTAATTCTAACAGCCTAACCAACTAACCACTTAATTAACTAATCTCTTAACTACTCACCACATATTAATAATTTTTTTAACAGTAAATGTAAGTTGAAATAGCTGAATATATATATATATATATATATATATATATATATATATAATTGGAGACTTTAAATGAATAAACTTTACAAGCTCTGGAAGTATTATTCGTCTGTTATTTGTTTGTTTGTGAGGAAATTGTTTATAGAAGTGTTACGCTTTCAAAATATTGGAATGGACCAGTCGGTTGAATTGAAAAATAAAACTTATTGGGCCCCATATTTATAGTTAGGCTTTGCCTCCCTTTCTTTGTTATTTATTCGAATACTAAACCTTAAAACCTTAATTATCAGAGAGTTAAAAACCAAATGTAGGTATCACTCAAATACTGCAAACTTTATAATTAAATGCTCTATTATCTATTTATTTATTTTCCATTTGGGACTTGAAGTCTCAGTCTCAGATAGTGGACATTAGTACTCTAGTTTAAGTTTAAAATTTATTGGTATGCACTTATTATTATTATTATTATTATTATTATCATCATCATTAAAAAACAGTGATAAAAATTTAATTGTAAATGCCATGTAATTATTAGTAGGACTCTAAAAAAAGGTGTCTATCGTAGGGACTAAGATTATTATAACATATTTAAGGCGTGTAACTCAATTTTTTTTATGTAACTAAACATTTTATAATTTTCTAATTACTAATTATTTCTAACCAAATGAATTTGTGGAATGGTTGTTTTAAAAGTTCTATACAAATAACATTAATTAATATCAAATTAGGTCTTTATTCAAACACTTGAATGACAATGATTAGTTTGATAGAGTATGATATCAGATTTTCACATATATCTATCTATTTATAGTTATATGTAAATTTTAATAAAATTCATTTTCTGAAACAATAATGTCATTCATTTTCTGAAAAATAATGTTCGACATTAAGATATTGTTGACATGGAAAACATAGATTTTTAAAAGCATGAAAGTTGCAACTAACATTGTTTGACTAAAATATACCAAATTTGTGATTGAACATTGATTCCATTGGTACAGAGGCCAGATGGGAGTGAACTAATAAAGCCCTACTTTTAATGAGCAAAGCAATTTGCATATATATATATATATATATATATATATATATATATATATTCAATATTTGGTTGATTTAAACAATTTTAGTTTGTTTCTTTGAGTGAGTTACAATAATAACCGCAGAGAAATAACTCTTTTTCTACAAAAGAAAAGAAAAGAAAAGAGTAAAACATTATGTTGGGTCCTCAAGTATTAATTAATTTTTAATTTAATGCTTTGTTGATTTTTACTTTTAATTTAGTTTCACGTTAATTTTTATTCTTAATTTTATCATTTATTTATTTGTTCAATTTTAAATTTTACTTATTATTTTATAGTCTTTCAGTTTTAATTACATTTTAAATAAGTAAAAAATTGAATTTATAAATAAAAAATTAAGTTGAGAACGAATTGACCAAAAATAAATTAAAATCAATGAGAGATCAAATTAAAATAAATTATGTAACTAAATTAAAAATAAATTAAAAAATAAAAAAAATTAAATGGAAAATCACCTAATAAATAATATATCAAAATAGTATTTCATTTGAAAATAAGCAGAGCTTTAAAATCTTTCTGATCACAATTTTTATTACCCAGATAATTGATTATTGACCCACGTGTCTCTCTCCCTACCAAAACAAAAGAGGAAACATGCATAAAAAGCATACAAAGTATTCGCGACTGGAGATGCAATCACTCCGCTTTTCCAACATATGACACGTTGTCCATACTGTTTGACTTTGGTACGAGAGAATCATGGTTTTATAAATATTTCAATTTTATTTTTAGACATTGATTTGAAAATATATAATATATAATAAAAACTTCAAATTCTTATGTTTAGTGTGTTATAATGAAACGAACATCGTCAAACATTTACAAATTACATCTAGACGTAAAATATTAATAAATTAAGATAATGCAACAATATCAAAAACTTATAAATTATTAATAATATCTGGTTAATAATTCAACAATATGATGATCTTTTTGTGTTCAAATTTGGTGTGCTGCTGAAAATTATAAAATCTCAATGATCATCAAAATTATCGTGAATCACATGACCATCATATTCTAAAGAAATTGAAGAAAAAATTTAGGTTGGCTCTAGTAGAATTTTCATATCATGTTCTACTTTAGTGAAATGAATTAGTGAAGTTTAAGAAGAAATAAAATAAAAATTCTATTGCAACTTGGAATGAGATAGAAAGGGTGATTAAAAAGAGATAGAGTTGCCTTAGAAGTTATATAGACTCACTCGAAGATCTAAGTTAATGGAGAACTATAATGATGAGATGAAGATGATCATGATTAATGACATACAAAAGTGATTATGACTAGATTTATAAATAGCTTGAATAAAAAAATTATTAATACTGTGTATTTGCACTATTATATAGATATGGAGGAATCAATACATGGCAATAAAAGTGGAGAGGTGATTAAAAAATAAAAGGATAGCAAAAATCTATTTGAATTCTAACACTAAATGAGTTTCAAAATGGTCAAAATTTGATAACAAAGAGAAAGACTCATATTTCAAAGACAAGGGTTAGACACAACAAAAGGCAATGAGAAGAGTACTATGTCACAAGAAAAGTGACTCTAATTCTTTTAAACATTTGAATATTAAGTGTCCAAGGCTTAGACGTATAGCTAATGAGTTTTACAATAAAAGACTGTGTTATGAAGGGTGATTAAATTTTTTCTGATTTGAAGTATAATCACGATAGTAGTGTTGATAATATATCTCCTTTAGATAATGTTACTAGTAATAAAGAGAACACTAAATTTGCTGTTAGAGGTAATTCTATTGTTGTTAAGTGTGTTTTAAACTCTCATGTTAAAGAAGACATTCTATAATAAAGAGAATATCTTTCACATTAGTTATTTGATTAGTGGTAAGATATATAGTATGATTATTAAGGGGGGTAGTTTTGTTCATGTTGCTAGAAAATCTAGTCTTGTTGTAAAAGGGTCAGATTATCCTTGTGCAAAATTTTATGCCTTGGATCAAATTCCTCACAAGCATGTATCATTGTATAAATTCCACTCAAACCATATTAATTCAATTCAAATGCAAGCTAAAATCATGAAGATGCACAAAAAACAATATATATATATATATATATATATATATATATATATATATATCTCCAAGAACAAAGATATATTGTGTTATTCTTGATAATGGCACCAAAAGTCTTGATAACCATAAGTATATGGGTCAACTAGTAGTAAAAGGCTTTAAAATCTAGTATTATGTCCATAAGAATTAGGTATCATCTATACTGTTCAAGGATTAATTTTTGTTAAAATTCAAATCATATCTACAATAGTCACACTTGTACAATAATAACCTAGGTAAATCTAGTTACAAGGATCTGAATTAAAAAGATAAATATAAATTACATAAACTATTCTACATTAAAATGATTAAGACTCAATAACTAAAGACATAAAATAATCAAGACACTAGGTTAGATTAAGTAAATCAAGAGTTGAACTGAGAATAAAGTTAATTATTAAGTTCATCATTCAACTTGTACCATTATGGTTTAATTCTTATTCTAGATCACTTAGCTCATTAAAGAGATAAATACAAACCCAACAATTATCTTGATTTTAGTTCTAAATCTACATAAAAATCAAACCCAATCATCGAAGTAGATTTTTCCTTAGAACAATAGCTAAATTATCAAAAAAAACTCTTCTTAAAAGTTGAACCCAATCATTTAAATTAAATTACACTACCATAAACATTAAATTTTCTTAACAGTTAAACCCAAGCAATTAAAAAAAAAAAAATCCTAAGGTACATTATATTCATAAAACAAATGGGAATTCAAGGGTTAATTTTGCTTAAAAACCAAACCTAGTCATCCAAGTTAAATTAAACTTGATTTCCAATAAATGTATGCATATATAATCAAAATATATCCTCACTCAATAGTTCTCAATTCTTCATCAAAATAACTAATTAAAAGCCTAATATAGGTTAAAACGAAAAATCAAAAAGAAAAAAAGATAAAAATAAAGAAAAGGACAAAGTGGAATGAGTCCTTTATCGAATAATCCTAGGAGATTTGGCCAAGGGAATTCCTAAGAGACTAACCCTTGGCCTTGTTGAGATTGTTTTGATGATGACAGATATATAAAAAATATGAGTCACAAATATAATAGTAATATGTGCTTAATTGATTAACTATTTGGACTAACTATTTGGCTTGCTAGTTGAATATTTATTATGTGTAGGATGGTCTAAAGAAGGAAGAATGAGTATTGAAGTAAAGAGAAAGAAATACCAATATCATGCTTTACTCAAAATAATGACAAGCAAGAAATGTGCTCTAAGCTTTGAAGAAGTAAAAGATTAAAAGTGTTGGAAGCTTGGATGCATTAAGATAGCCAATGAATTGAATAGGTATAATTATTAAAGGCTAATTATTATTTTTTGAAATTCAATAATTTAGAATTGCATTTATTGGCTTAAGATATTTTGGTTCTCAAAATATAAGTTTAAACTTAAAAGATAGTGAACTATAGATTTTGCTTAAAATTGTTTTTGACATTTGGTTACTTTTTTACATATATATCACAAACCATATGGGATATTGCTATGAAACTTATTTTATTATAAACTAGACTTAAAAATATTTTTAATTATAGGTTATTTAATTAAAATAGATTTCAAATGAAAATTTTATGACTTTATAAATTTGAGTACTAAGATATGGATTCTGCATACAACTGTATTATAACATTTGGTCACTATTTTAATCATATATCCTAAAATATATTGAGTTTTGATATGAAACTTTTTCATTGGAAATTAGACTTAAAGAGCTTTCCAACCATAGGTAATGCATTTAAATTGGAGTTAAAATAAGAAAGTTATGACTATTTGAAAATGGGACTACATCATTGTAAGTGACCAGTCAACTAGTCACCTATGGAAAGTCAACTGGTACAATCTCGAAAGTGAGTAGTTGACTGTCCAAACCTCAATAGTCGACAAGTTAGTCTCAGATTTGAAATAACAATCATATTTTGATAAGCAGTTGATCAGTGAGCCACCGGCAGTCGACTGGTCACTCATAGAAATAATTTTTTAAAGTAAATAACGACTAGTTTGAAGGGATAATGGCTAGTTTGAAAGGGTAACGACTATATCTCATCTTGACCTATAAATATATCATTCCAAACATATTTTTGAGTAGAACTAAGTGTTAGAATGTGATCTTTAACTTGTTAAATCATTCTTGAGAGAGAAACAAAGATCAACGAGCTAAAATCTGCAAATTCTCTATCATTTGAGTTTCTTTGTGGAAGTTTGTTTACTTGTATTCCTTCATTTCTTATAAGAGAGAAGTTCAAGGAGGTTCCTTAAGAGAGTCAAGTTAAGAAAGAGCTTGGGTTGAGGGGGAGGTTCCCCTTGGTTATGTTCAAGGAGGTTCCTTGAGGAAATCAAGCAAGGTTATACTTGGGATTAGGAAGATGTTCTTCCTAGAATTTGTAATTAAGGGAGAGGTTCTCCTAAGTTATTGTATTTGAACATTGAGATAGTGAAAAATCCCAAGAGGTTGCTTGGGGACTGAACATAGGCTTAGATTGGAGCTGAACCAGGATAAATTATACTCTTTATATTTTGAATTATCATATATATGCTCTGTATTTATTGTTATTACACTTGAAGTGCTCATACATATATATACCAAGCATCCATATTAAGCCTTTATTGATTTATATAATTGTTGTTTTAGATCATACTCTTCCAAACATATTTCATAACAATAATTTCTATAAAACAATTTTGAAAAGAAATAGAAATTTTATAAACATCCAATTTACCCTCCTTTGGGTGTTGGTTGCCTGGGCTAATAGGCCTCCCCTTTTAAGAAAAACCTTAAAAAGCAAAAAACAATATACAAATCCTTACTTTCCTATGATGGAATGCGTGTCACTAGCCTCCTCTCCATCTTTTTTTTATAAAAACCCAAAGAGATGCTTTTATAGCATACAAAACTCCTATTTGCAAACTTTCCTATTTTAGGGTGATTTCCTATTTTATTTTATTTTTTTAATTTTTGCCCTTTGTTGTCAATTGATGCAACTTCAGTGTTTTAGCTATAGTTTTACAATCCAATATCTTAATGCAATGATTGACCAACCATTGGAAAGATCACAACAATTTCTATGACTTTCTTGAAATAGTCATATTTAAATTTGAATGTTGAGAAGAGGTCATAAAAGTGCATAGAAGTTAAGTGTTCATTAGCTTGAATTTGAATATCATATTCACTGTTTTGTTGGCTTCTTCCACTTTCAAAATGTTTGTAAAACCTTCCAAATATCCTTGAATCTTCATTCTTTCACATTTTTAATCCTTAATCATATTCCATGTATTCAATGCATTTACATTTTACATCAAAACAATACAAAGTTAAATGACTTTAATACAAAGTAGTAACCAAACATTTATAATCATAAAATACATGAAATTGACAAGTTCTGCTCATTAAATCAAGAGAATTCATCCAAAATAAATGACAAGTCCTTATTAAAAACATATACAAATATAATATAATTAAGGATTTACCAATTAAACAATAATGGTGAAGTGAGATAAATTAAGCAAGTTGTAGTTGTATTTTTAGTTGGTAGATATTTTGATGAGGATGTGTTATGTAGTATACATGCAAACTAGTCATTTGTTATTGAGGAGACCATAGCAATTTGATAGGCATGTAATTCATGATAGGTACATGAATATGTATTTATTTGGCTTCACACAAAAGTTCATTCTTGACCTTTTATCTCTAGAAAAGTTACACTGATTAGGTGAAGCTTCAAAAACTTCAAATGGGGACTTAAGTAGTAAGGTAAATAAAAAGATTGAGGGATAAGATGCTAAAAGAAAATAGAGTGATGGAACAATGGAGAGAGGCTGCACAAGAGAGGAAAATAAAGAAAGATGTGTAGGAAATAACACTAAAAGGAAAGAAAATCAAGGGATAAAGAAAAGTACTTTTAAGAAGCAGAGTTTAAGAGTGTATATTTTGGCATGAGAGCATATATTGTGCTTTGGGTTAAGGAATACTACTTGGTTGTAACTAACCTTGTGTTGAATATGCCTAGTGTTTTTGCCCTTTTATTGCAATAGTTTGATGATGCGTTGCTGGATAGGATGCTGTCGCGACTACCTCCATTAAAGGGAATTAAAAATTAAACATAATTACTACCAAGAACTTAGATTCCTAACTATCTAGCTTATCAGAGTAATCCTGAAGAGAAAAATAAGTTACGAAGTAAGTCTCAAGATGAACATATAGAACATATGAGGGACAAACGATTTACTAATTGTGGGAAGTCCAAATTAGATCTGAGGGCAGATAGATCATTTCATGTATTGGAGTGAATTAATAATAGTGCATATTGGATTGAAGTCTAATTTCTTTACTACTTTTAATGTCTCTAATTTATCTCATTTTAATATGAATTCATATTTGAGTACAAATCTTTTTAAGGAGGGAGGGACTGATGTAATTAATGATCACCATGGCAATGAGTAAGGAGAAAGACCATGAAGGGATAGGGATCTTACACTTCAAGTTCACCTGATTGCAAGGTTGCAAGGTAAAACACTAAAATATACTTTGCAAATCTATGTGGGCCGCTTGATTAAAGAGAAATTTTGTGTACCTTTGTTTGAAAACAATTCTGGATTGACCATGAGAGTTGAAGAGGCAACTGGCCTTGCTTCTTTATGCTAGGTGTGTAGGCTTAATTTGGAGGTCTAAATTGTGTTTTGTGTCTTATTTTAGTATCTTATGTTTTATTTATATTTTCATATTTTATGTAGTCATTTCCTTAAATATTATATTAGTTGCCTTATTTGTTCTTCCATTGCACACTAAGTCAATGTTAGATTATAAATACTACTATTTAGCATTACAAGAAACAGAATTTAAGAATATTGATATTCTTGATATCATTGCAAGTGAGGATTATTTGCATTTTTAGTTGCACCAAGAATTTGATATTTTATCAAGATATTTCTTTACTTTGTGGTGATTTTAACTTTTTTCTTTCAAAGCCTTATCATATACGTTTCAAATGAGTTTCTTAGAGTTCAATGGAACGAGATATTATACTTTGATTGTTGCTTGAATGGAATTGTATATTGGTATTTTAATTCTTTTAGGTTGAGCTTTTGTATCATTGCACAAAGAGGTATAGGTGTTAACCACTAGCCTCCTACGCTAGTCTTTCCTAAAAGAATATATCAAAACCATTGTGTTAGGAGTATTTTCCATTCTTCTAACAATTATCTCATATATTTGAAATTTATCACAACTATTATATCATATGGATAAAAGTAATTATATTGGTCCCATATGTTTCAGTAATACAAAAGCAATATAAAAGTTTTAATTGATTTTTTATTTTTTGTCTAAATTGAGTTAAGTCAGTTTTAAATAATTAGTAGCTATTAGGTTCTGTGGTTTAAACGAACACCAATCCTTCCCTTCCCAAGTTCAACTAAGTTAGGCCCTTCTCACTTTTCCCTCCACTAGTCCATAAATTGTCACTACAAAGTTTCACCCTTAAGGTTAAGATTCAAAATTTTTGAATTATATTCCTATCAAATTGTTATGTTTTAGTTTTCTTGAATGGTATTCCAATCATAAGAGATTGTGAATGAAATCACAATCATAAATATTTTGCTACTCTAAAACCTTAACACAAACAATAAATGTCCTGTAGACTCAATAGACATTGAGCCTCTTTGTTATAGTTAAATAGATATATATATATATATATATATATAGGGTTTTTGAGGAATACATATTAAAAAATATTTTTTTTTTTCAAAATCCCATAAACAAAAAGTATTATATTCATGTATTATATTTTGTACGAATTTAGATTAATTCAATTTGAGTAAAAAAAATTTAAAGAGGATTCAAATTGAATCAATCTAAGTTCCCCAATTTTTTTTTTTAAATTTCTGACATGGAATAACAAATTCCGAGATAGTACAGGACATGTTGCAGTGTCTTGTACATGACTTGAGAGAAAAAAGAATTAGGAGAGATGTGTGTGCAAGATAGGGTGAAGTACATGGAGAATGAGAGGTATATGATGAAATAAAAACTTATTTTTATATTACTCACCCCTCTTCTCTCCCCCTCTTTCAACTCATTCTCACGCCACCCAAGCCCAACTCCCTCCACTTTCACACACATTGATCTCTCTCATCTCTCTGTTGTCATTTAAAAAATAAGTTTTTGTTTCATCTTATATCTCTTATTCTCCATGTACTTCACCCTATACTGCACACACATCTCTCCTTAATTTTTTTTCCTCTCAAGTCACGTACAAGACATTGTCCTCTCTTGGAATTTGTTGTTCTGAGTTAGAATTTAAAAAAAAAAATTGGAAAACTTAGATTGATTCAATATAAGTTCCCTTTAAAATTTTTTGACTAGATTGAATGAGTCTGAATCCGTACAAAATATAGTATATGAATGTAATATTTTTTGTTTCACGGGATTTTAAAAAAATTATTTTGTTAATATTTATTGCTCAAAAAGCATATATATATATATATATATATTATCATTCCAATGCATATAATTTAAATTTTGGGGAACTTTAATAATATATTAATATGGACATGATTATTTGAAGAAGAATTAGAAACTTCAATGCTGCATAATCAGGACCAAATTAACAACCAATTCGCCTAAATAACCTTACTTTCAATTATAGCTCAACTCTAATTCCTAGGAGCAGGTTATAAGTGAATCTCTCCTCTAGTCCATAGTTAATATTGGACATTAAATTAACTATCTTAGCTTACCTCATTATTTAGCTTGCTATTCAGTTTATTTCACTCATTGCATGTTTAATTATTTACTTATTAATATCTTAAGTTTTAAGATTTACTTCCTGGAATCTCCTTTACAATTTGAATGTAAATAGCAATGTAGAGTTATCTAACAAGGAAGTGGTAAAAGGAGTTGGATGAAAGCTATATATATGGAAACAAAAATGAAAAAATCAGGGCATGAAGAGTATTTATAAAAATATTGTTTTTTATCAACATATAAATCTACTCATACACACACACATACATACATACATACATATATATATATATATATATATATATATATATATATATATATATATATATATATATATATATATATATGTATCTATAGAAAGCAGGCTTGGTCTTGAGCATGAGGCTAAAAAATTTGGCCCAAAAAAGAAAGTCAGATTAAGTCACGAGTTGGGTCATTCGAGAAATTGCATGTTCAGCCGTTACAACTAGAAAATAACCAAAATAAAATGAAGTCTTTCATAATATATCTATTGAATGAGAACTTTCCAAAAGTTAAAATGAATTAAAAGGAAATTTTACTGCAATAATTATAAAGTATTTCATTTCACCAAAATGGCAGCTTCAAGAATTTTCAGCATTAGAAACTGCAAAATTTACCCTTGATATGATGCTTTTAAATCTTTTTGTTCCACGCCTAGAATTTTGCCCCTATTCATGTATTCTTTTTTTTTTTTTTTTTCCTAATCGCTAATTTGTTAATTTTCTCTTAGCAAACGTGATACATTTGACTTAATTTTTTTTTAAAGAGTATTATGCGAATTTCGAATTATTGCAACAAGACATTTGAGTTATGTAATTGTAAATAATTGTCCTCATTCAAATATTTATTAAAATATGTGGTTTTTTAGAATAAGATTTTATGTATTGTATTTAGTATACTTCTCTCCATGGTTTCGTATCTCATCTTACCAATACAAATCAAAGTTCATGCCTTATACTATTCTATATTTTGCATAATTTTCTTAAAGGAATATATGTGTGTGTGTGTGTGTATATATATATTGTCACATAAAAATTCTTTCTTTTCATTCCAATATACATTAGCCAATTAATCACTGTTCGGAGATTTTCTTATTCTATTGTTACATTTCGAATAGCTAATTAGATTCGGCTGGATTCCATACGTATTGTGACGTTATCTTCATAATATTGTATGACAAATAATATTTTAAACTAAGATTATTTAATATAGTTTAGTTATAAAAGTAAATAATTTCATTATTTATTTAAAGTGCAACCAATATATCTCATTGCATCTAAGTAAAATTATAAACTTTTAAAATTTGGTTCAATTTAATCTTAAAATTCATAATTATGTTCTTTCTAACCGAGTATTAGTAAAGCAAATTATGTGTGTTAAAGAAAATAATTTTTTTTTATTGAATGAGAAACTTGTTTCCATGTAAATTGTATTTTACATATAAAAATGAGAAAAGTACCAAATTGATACTTTACTTTTATATTTTGTGACAATTTGGTCCCTCACAAACAATGTTATCAAAATTGCGATTTTAGGTAGACTTGTTTTTGAAAGGTAAACTCATAACGTAAAATCGTAAGAGTTTACTTATAATAGTAATTAACTATTGAAATATATAATTATATCATTAAAATTAATATTTTAAAATTCAAACTAGTTTTTAAATTGGTGAAAGTAATGATTAATGGTTTACTAGTATGACTATAATTAAAATGATGATAATTAAACATAAAGATTTTTTTAATATTATATATTAAAATTTAAATATGATAGGTATTAATAAACAAATACTAATAATTTGAAATTTGAATTAAAATTATTTATACAATTATAAATATAACTATTAAAGACTATTTTGTTAAAACAAATAAATTAACAATATATTAATTTCATATTATTTTTGGGTAAAATATCATATTATAAATATTTAAAAAAGAAAAAAAATAATATTTAAATAATATAGATTAAAACACAAAATAGAGATCTTTTAAAATAAATTTAAAATAAAATTATAAAAATATGTGCAATAAATTATATGATGCTAGTTATATGCAAATAGACACTTTTTTTTTGTGAAGATATACAAATCGTCTAAGTTTTACTTTTTTGGAAATTATAAAAGATGAAGAGAATATATATAAATATATAAAACGTTACATACTTAGTCATAAGAATGATGTTGGATTAGTAGTATCATGCCTTGAAGTTAAGAGGGGCGCCTAAGTTCGAGATGTGGAGGTAACATTTTTTGAAATTATAAAATGATGAAGATCAAATATATATATATAAAATGTTATATATATACATAAGAATCATGTTGGATTAGTGGCATGATGCATTGCAACGGTGGGTGGCGTGCGAGTTTGAGACGAGAAGCTGACACTTTTTTGACGAAAAACAGGAAGAGACAATTGAGTTGGAGCAAGTTGACACCGAGTTCGAGTAAGTTTGTGTGGCATCTGAGTTAAGTACTGAATCGACTCGATTTCCTTTCCTAAAAATGCAAACTCGCTTAGTTAACTCGCAAGTTTGACAACTTTGCTTACAAATATATTGTAACAAATTAATTTCTTAAAAATTATATTTTATGCAAAATTAGTTTCTTATTAATTTAAATAGAGAAATTAATTTTATACAAATTTAAATTCATAATAGACTAATTTTGTGTAAATTTAAATTTATTAAAAATTAATTTATTACAATTAATTTATAAAATACTAGATTGTCACAAAATAATAAAAGTAAAAAATCAATTTTATCCTTTTATGTGTAGAAGACTTAACCAACCTTGCGAATATTTATTTCCAGGTGTTACTTTCCAGTACCATGTCCAGCAACGTCAACACAAGACCAAAACTAGAAGCCTAAACGTCTCTATCATTTAAACTAATAAAACCCATCTCCAATTATTTGTTGAACTAATCACGTAATCAATAATATTGTCATTATCGTTGTGGTTAATTAATTACATCTTTAGCTCTCATCATTGTACGAGAAAAAGAGATGTTCTTACCAGTAACTTGACCCCACAAGAAACTTAAAATTCTCATTCCTATGTTTTGTCACTAGTTTCTGTCACTTTCTCTGCGAGCCTTGAACTAATTTGGGGACTAATTTTAATTTCTTAAGCAACCCATAATCATAGATAACTTGAAACTAGGTTTATATATATAGTTGTGGGCTTTGTTTATTATCTTTCTTGTTTGCTTGTGCAAAATTTTATGTGGGCAAAGCTGGAGGTTATGATCGTACATTGAAGCTTTAGGTGACAAATAATGACTTAATTGGTGCATTATAATAATTGACCAATGGCAAAGTAAATGGTGGCCAATGATTTATTGGTGTGGAAAAGGAATACGGATTCATATCCTTACAAAATCAAAATTCTTTACATTTCAAGATATTTGAATTATTAAATTTTTATTTAATTATTTAAAATTTAATAAATATTAACAAATTTTAATAATTTTTAACACATGAATCATTAAATTTTTAACAAATTATTTATTGATATCAAAAAGAAATATGGATTCTCAGCCTTCAAAAATCTAAACTCTTTATATCTCAAAAAATTTGAATCATTAAATTTCAATTAATCATTCAAATTTTAATTTAACAATTTTTAAAATATAAACAATTAATTTTTAACAATTATTTATTGGTGCAGAAAAAGAATATGAATTCTCAACCTTCGAAAATCTAAATTTTCAACATTTGAACATATCTAAATCATTAAATTTCATCTAATCCTTCATATTATAATAAATATTAACAATTTTTATTAATTTTTAAAGTATAAATTATTAAATTTTTATCTAACAATTCAAATTGTATTTAAACAGTCCAAAAAATTGATATATAGCGCATGATGGTTAGGTGTTCTTTCCTTTTTTTCTTTTTTTTTTTCTCTCATATCTGCGCAAGAATGAGGTCATTGAGCACTTTTTATATAGTGGCTTTGATTAATTCTTATGAAGATAGGGCCGTTTGCTTTCTTTTTTATTTTTTTGTCTTTTTCTAATTTACACTTTCACTATGTATGAATAATTTTTCTTCTATTAGATGTTGTTGTTGCTGTAAACTTATGCATGTGCAGGCAGGGAATCAAATAAAATTTCTTATGTAATCATGATGCAGAAGGTGATAATGGTTAAAAAAATCTATCAATTTCCTCAAGGGGTTGGTCAAGAGATAAGGACGAGTTATAACTTCTATGTGATTACATGTGTCAGCATGGCTGTTTATTATTAGGTTGAATATAATTGTTGCTATAAATATTTTTTATTTTTTGAATTTTGTTAACTAAAGGCATTAGGAAGGATAATTTTATTGTATCTCATTAACAATTTCTTTTGTTAGTGGGTGTAATAAATAATGTTTAAATAATAAAATTAGTTTATAAATATTTGTCATTATTGTTACAGAGTAAAATCCTCTCGTGTTCCGTTTTTTATATTATTTTAATATATATTAAAATTTAAAAAATATTATAATTTATAAAAAATATTAATCTATTAGATTCTGTTTACCAAATATTATTTTGCTGAAGAACTTCTAGTATAAGAAGCAGTCCAACATACTACACAAGTTTAATATCTACTAAAATAATAATGATGTGTTTACAAATTCAAAATGTTATTACTAAAATATTGTTACATTCAGCATTTTATAATCTATTTTTTTTCAATAGGAAGATATTTTGTTCGTTCATTGACATTATACTAATTTATGTAGTAAATGATAATAATATGTATTTTAAAAAATCAAAAGTCAGTATTAAAAACATTTAGTAATTTTCTAACAAAATGTAATAATAATTTTTTTAAAAAAATTAATTTCTAACATAATTATAAAAATGCACAAAATGACTAGCACAGGAGAAGATCCATTCTATATTGTTATGTTAATGGGTGCAATAAAATTTTTTTAACTAGTTTCTTAACAACACTCATTAATAAATCTTTTTTTTAAAAACTAAATTACTTTACTTTAGGTGTTACATTTTAACTGTGACACAGTACCATGTCCAGTTTTCATCATGAGATACTGTCTCACAACTAGACTAATTTGATTACTCACATGTTTAAAATTTAACCACATTAATTTTTTAAAGTGAAGGTACAAGAACTTTCATGGAAAATCTCCATATTTTAACATGACTGATCTACCTTCGATAGTTTTATCTCAAATCCAAAAAAGTAAAAAATAAAAAGAAATTCACATGGGAGGGTGTTTACATATAATAAAGCACACCATGTTGCTGACACTTCAATCAGTATCTAAAGTGGTAAAGTGATTTCTACATTTAATCATCTTTTCCAACAAGAGGGAAAAAATGAAAAAGTTTAGGTTGGCCTCCTTTACAGCGTACAGCATATGAAACTTCATCACAGTGTTGGAAACTAAATCAAGGAAGAATGTTGTCTTTTAATACATGATATATCACTATAATTATAACATAGGCCATTAATCTATAATATAATCTCTGGGCTTGGCAAAAGACCAACTTGAACTCATAATATATCTATTATTTTGGGTTGTTTAGACACTACTTGCGTCTGTGGTTTTATTCATCATCTTTTGATTTTAAAAAGTATTTAGTGTAAGTCATCATATTAAAAAGATGTAGGAGAGCTTGATTGTATGTTTAGAGGTTTTTTGTGGATGCTTTTAAACTCATGTTAGATGAGTTTTAACAAATGTGAGTATATATAAATCAAATATTTGAACTGTTTAAATATTACCACGTTGGATGATTTTATTTTATTTTTTACTTTTTGTATAGAAGAACAAAAATATTTATTATTTTAAATATTTAAAGTGTAAAATTTGTAAAATACCTTTAAAATTAATATATATATATATATATAAAGAGCGGAAGTATGATTCATACATGATATTATTTTTATTATTATTTTAAATCTAAAAACAATTTACACAACAATTACACGAATAATCTCGAATATATTGACATAGTAGAAGTTTCTTTATTATTAGAGGACACAGTGCCAATCCTTGTCATCTCTTGAGCTATTATAAGCCAATGAAATATGCAATCATTTATCAGCTTTCTATTTTAATCCGATCTCTATATAACATGACAAAATAGCAACAGAAAACAACAATCTTTTAGAGATAAAGATGTAAATTTATTATTATTATTTTTTTCCTCGACTGAGTTCTGTCTGGAGAATACAGAGACTAATTATACATGAACCAAAATTCTCAATGCTTGATGTCACTCTCTTCTTATTAATTTTTTTTTTCTTCTTATAATTTTCTTTTTTACAAATAACATGAATCTCTAGTAATTCTCCCACAAAAATGGATCATCATCAAGTCTAAAACCACTATCAACTGCACATAAATGCCAAGAGGAATATGAGCAAACTCCATTATTGCTTTCAGGGAAGAGATCTGGAAGGTCAAACAAAGTGTCTTCTTCATTAGCAAGAGAACTCCAAGAGGAAGAAGCCTGTTCGGCTTGGCTCGGCTCGGCTTCACAATGTTTAACCTCGTCGAGGACGGTGGCTGCGGCCTTTGCAGCCGCGACTTGGATGTCCTTTGGAGCCGCGCTGGCCGGACGGGGGAGCCGGTGAGCCAGTTCGGGGAAATTGAGGTAAGCCGAGTGACCTTTGATGGCTAAAGCGGCTACATCATGCGCTCTGGCTGCCATTTCTGCAGTCGGATACGTTCCGAGCCATATTCTCGACTTCTTTCTCGGCTCGCGGATCTCAGAAACCCATTTCCCCCAATTTCTCTTTCTCACGCCTCTGTACGTAGGATGCTTCCCTTCATTATCTTCGCTTCTCTGCTTCTTCTTCTTCTTGCATAGTTGCTTGCCATTTGAGCTTCTCTGAGAGTCTTGCTTGGAGCTCGAAGAAGAAGATGGTATCGCTGAAGTCGATGAGGATGAAGATGAAGAGGACGAAGATGAAAAAGAAGACGGTGTGCTAGAGAAGCTGTCACGAGCATCGCTTTCCATGTTGGTAGTTTTCCAAAGGCTGAATAGGAAAGTGATTAGTGAGTGCTGCTACAGAAAGAACGAGAAGGAAGGTGGATAAAAACACAGGCGTGTTTGGCTTTTATGATTCTCCAAAAAGGAAAATGGATTAATAAAAAGAAGATGGTAAAAATACGATATTGTCCCACCACTTTTAAACTTTGTTTCATTGATCCTCCATGAATTTAATATCTCAAAATAATCCTTCATTTTTTAAATTAGTATTATTTTGATCTTCTACAAATTTAAAGTATCAAAATAGTTGTTTACCTTTTAAAATTTGATTTCAAGTAGTCCCTCTCCCGTTTGGTTTAGTGTATTATTTTAGTCATGTATAACAGGGGATACTATGACTTTTTGAACTAAAAAATGATTGTGTGTAGTTATTTTAAATTGCACATGGTCATTTTAAAGTTAAAAATTGTCACAATATCTTCTGCAGTATAATAGGAGATTTAAATTCGTCGTTATTAACGTGCATTCCTTACTATACACTTGTGAACTAAAAAATAATTACGCGTAGCTATTTTACATTATATTTTGTCATTTTAAAGTTATAATATGTTACAATATCTTTTGTTGTGTAACAAAGAATTTAAATTTATTGAGAAAATGACTGTTATGGGTCAAATCTTAAAAAGTGAATAATTATTTTAAGAGTATTAATACATGGAGGACCAAAGGGAAGGTAAATTAAAAAAGAAGGACTAAAATAGTATTTTATCTAAAGGAGAAAGAAAATAAAAGAAAAGAAAAAGAAGGAAAAGGGAAAAAAGATAAAGGAATATAAACAAGCATGGGATGGGTTGGCTCCATAAGGCCAGTAATTTGTTTCCCATGTGAGAAATAAATAAACAAGATTTGAGATATTATTATATCTTGATATTACACCTAAAGGTTGCACACCTCTGCTCTTTTCTTATGTCTATACTCACCATATATATATATATGTATGTATGAATATGACCATTTCTATTATTGACAAATTAAAACCTTTTGTTTTGGGATTTTATTATTATTTTTTCTCTTGTTTTTATATATTTAAGGATACAATGTAGTCTCGTTTTGCGAGCTCTGTTTCTTTTTTTTCTTTTTGGTTCATTTAAATGGTGGGACCTTGCTTTCCAAACCATGACTTTCACATGATGCTTCACAATGGAGCTTCCGATTTATCTTTGACTTTCTGGGTTTACACAAAAACATAAATGAATAAAAACTGAATGAATTTTGTAATTTGGATCTCTATTTTTGAGTGTATGTATCAATTGTTTAGTAGTTGATATTGAATAAACTATATTATTTAATAATATATATTTAGAATTCAAAAATCAAAATAAATAATTTTTAAAATTTTTATTTAATAATTATAAATTATTTAAAAAAATTTGATCTAATAGTTTGCAATTAATTTTACAACACATGCGGTTGATAAATTCCGGAACAAATTATTCATTTTAAAAATTTTGTATTTACGTTCAATTTGAAATATTAATTGAAAAAGTTACAGTAATTTTATATCCAGTCAGTGTCTATATATTTATTGTATGATTTTGTTTTGGAACAAAACACCATTTTTGTTCCTTACTTTAGTCTAGTTTCAATTTCTTCTTTCATTAATATCTATTCTTAATTTAGTTTTTAATTAATATGGATGTTAATATATTTAATCTAAATTTAGTTACAAATGAGTCAACTTTCAAAAACCAAATTAAAAATGATTCTAATGAGTGATTAACTAAATTTAAAATGAAAATTAGTGAATGACTAAAATAAAAATTAAATAATAAATAAAAATCAATGAAAAGACTATTAAATCGATTCTTTATTTTTATATTTTATAAAAATTTAGTTTCTCACAGGTGATAAATTAATTTTTTTAAATTTTATTTTATATTAGTCTCTCATTAATTTAAATAAGAAAATCGATTTTGTATAAATTTAAATTTATGAAAGATTAATTTATCATAATTATTTTATGAGAGACTAAATTATAAAATAAATGAAAAAATAAAAAAATAATTTTGCACTTCTCTAAAAAAAATCATCAAAGTTATACTCTACTATTTTTCTTGTTACACTTTCAAATTAAAAAGTTTAAAATTATGGGCTTGTTGGCAAGTCCTATTCAACTTGACCCAATAATATATGTTTGACTTGATCTGGCCTTGTGCGGAAGGAAGCTGTTTTCTTGATGTATTAACTATTTGCATCCAGTTGTGACCTCATTTCAAAGTACTAATTTGAAGCTTGCACAAGCCAATAGCAAACACAGCCAATTAAAGCAGGACTATTGTCTTGCTATGTGTTGTAGAACTTTTATCAAACAGCTTCAATGCAATATTTTGCACACTCCTCGATTCGCGCTTCCCCACGTGGGCTTTCGTCGTCAGGAAGATGATAACTGATGCGACAAGAAATATTAAATAAGAAAGACTATATATTGTTCTCTTGAAAAAAAAATAAAAAATTAATCCTCATTTTTTAATTTTGTGATAATATAATTTTTATAAATTAAATATGATAAATTAATTTATTATAAATTTAAATTTATACAAAAATTAATAGCTCACAAACTTAAAATTTGTATAAAATTAATCATTTTTTTAAATTAATACAAATTGATTTTGTATAAAATATAATTTTAAATAAATTAATTTGTCATGACATATTTGAGAGAAATTAAATTATCTTAAGGTATAAAAGTGGATGTTCAATTTATTACTTTTTAATATTTTTTCAATGAAGGATATACGTTTCAATTATAAGTAAATTATTTTATCTTTCAAAATTTTGTTAAAATTGTACTATTTTTTATTTTAATATATATATATATATACACACACACATACACTCATATATTTTCACTGAAATAAAATATTAATACCCTCACTTTCATAATTGTTTTTCATTGAAGATGTCTAAATGTGCACAAATAAAAATAGAAAAAGTAGATTCTACTTTTAGTAAACTTAACGAAAAATTTAAATTCATTATCATTTATGAACCAGTAAGTGGAAGAACTAACTAGTAACAAATAAAAAATTTTCAAAAAAATAAATAATATTAAAATTTTAAATAATTATATTTACCTTAAAGAACTCATATAAATATGCTAATTACAATGCATGAACGGGTATATTGCAAGTCTCAATTATGTATTTTTAAGTATAACTTAAAACTTAAGAAAACACAGTTAAGAACTATAAATTTATAATATTTATTATAAAATTTTAAAATAATTTTAAAATATCTAGATATCAGTTTTATTTTTTTAATTAAAAAATTTAATACTGGGTTTCTAAGACCCAACACTGATGTAACTCTTATATAATATATTCTCAAAATTCTAAATAGAGTACAAAAAATTAAATATTAAATCATTTAAAATAATCTAATTGTGTAGACTTAGACGTGGATTTGTTTAAGACAGTAAAATGGGTGACGTAGGAACCGGCCTGTGTGGGTCCTACGCCAGTTTTTGCAGCTGATGATAATGAGTCAACTTTATATTTGTGCAAAATTTTTAATTATTCGTAAATAATTCAATTTAAATCATATTGGCCAAAAAAAAATTCAATTCAAATCCTCATCTGTAATGTAGTTATGGTACAGCAAGAGAAAGAAAGATCAACGAATACACGCCCTTATTATTGTTTGGAGTAAAATATTATTTTAATTTTTAATTATAAATTAATTTTTAATTTTTTTATTAATTTAATTTTTCATTTATGAATTTAGTTTTAATTTAGTCTCTCATTAAATTTTATTTTTTATTTAATCTTTTACTTATTAATCTATTATCAATTTAGTCACTATAAAAATTAACTCATTCAATCCCTTATTCTCAATTAAACTTAGATTAAGTATGGTAATATTCATATTAGTGATGGGTTAAATTGAATAGACAGATAAATAAGAGATTAAATTAAAAATAAAATTGGTGAAAGACCAAATTAAAAATAAAAATAAGTGAAAAATCAAATTCAAACTAAACTCTTTTTCTATCTACCCTGAGTCTGCAGAAATTGTGAATGACATAAATTTGTAACTAAGTATGGGCAAGACAAGTAATATGCTGAATGTGGACAAGGGAGATACCTATGATTTTGACTCAGTAACAGTACTGTGTCATACAATTTGATTAATGTAGAGAGTAATATACAATCAATTATTTTAGATAATTAGTTACATTGAGAGTTTGGTGTATCAGGCAAATATGGGCAAGCATGCTATTAGGATCACCATGGAGGCACACTTTCATGACTTGTTTTGTAGTTGTTTATTTTATACAAATCAAGACAATTGCCTTTTTTTTTCTTTAGTGTTTTAAATTTTGACTTGGGCAATAAATAATGAAACTCATTCGGTGATGGATCAATTAGTTGAATTAATTAAACATAGGATGGAGTCCTATGATGTCAAGCTCATATAAAGAATAATTCATTATTATATATTTGAATTATGAATAATTAATTATCTTAATAATAATTAATAATCAAACAAATTTATATATGCATGCAGAGACAAGTTAATGATTTAATTATTTTTGGACTTAAATTTGGATTGTTATGGTCTTTCAGTATGATATTAGGATTGACATTTATTGTGAATTAATAGAAAAATGAAAATATTTCTAACTAGATATATAACAATAAAGTTAAATTATTCTAATGCTTACAAATAGACAATTGTATGACTATCCACGTACCTACTTCATGAGTTGGAAATTATTCATTTAACCGTCAAACTTTGAAGCCAAATTGGATTATGTAATTTTCTTGTCAAATTTATGACCTTGTTGCTATTCCTTAAGAAAAATATTTGACATGCTCAGGAGATAAATTCATGATAGGTAGGGAAATTTGAAGGTTGATTTAGTTTTCCTTTAGGGCCAAGCAAAAAGATAATTTTTGGGGAGTGATAAGTACCTATTGGTATTATATTTTTGTACTTTTTATTAAGGACTTATAATGTATTTTGGATAAATTCTTTAAACATAATGACCAAATTATGTTAATTTCAATTGGATTATTTGGTTGTCTGATTATGTTAAGTTTACTTAGTTTTGCACTGTTATGATAATAATTGTACTATGAATTGTTTTAATGAAAGAAAATTATGGATTAGAGGCATGGAAGATAAAGATTTAAATATGTTTGGAAGGTTTTCACAAATATTTAGAAAGTTGGAAGAAGTTAAGGAAAATAATATTTGAGATGGTATTTAACTTTAAGCCAGTTAACACTTAACTTTAATGCAATCTTTGGACTTCTAAGCTTTATTTAAGATGACTATTTCTTACAAAGTCGAGATCATTCCAATAAGTGGTTATCACTAAAGTTTAATATTGGATCATGAAGTTATAATTAAAATATTGAATTTACATTAGGGGATAACATAATTAATATGTTAGCTTTATTTTATCTTCTAAATATTTAGGCATCTAAACATATGTAGTTTGTGTAACTTAACATTTTTAAAGGTATAAAAGGGTTTTTTTTTCTTATTTCTATGGTCATGGAATAAGTGAGGAAGGTTGGAGGTGCAAAAAAGTCTAATGGAGAACTAGGATTTTTTAAGGAAAACCTCATTTTTCTTGCTTTTATATAATGTTTTTTTTAGAAGAAGAGGCCAAAAGTTAGTTTCCTTATACCTTATTTGACCAAACCTTTATAGATTATTCCACGGAGGTCCTCATACTCTTTCTCTTTCTCTTCTTCATTCTTTTTTTTTTTTTTTAAAATATGTTATTGTAATCTAGATTGAAGATTGTAATTAATTGTTTTGTTGGATGATTGAAAAATAATGAATTGAGTTTTATTTTATTTGTATCCACATATGATAATTGAGGTTGTATCTTAATAATCTTGTGATTGTGTTAATTAGTAAATGTATGTTGCCTCTTAATTTGGGCATTTGTGTTATTTTGTTAATTGAAATAATTGCAAGTAGATTTAATGGCTTAGATTGTTGAAATTCTTTGTAATCTCATGTCACAAATTTGAATGCCTATATGGTATTTGATAATATTCCTCATTGTGAATTAAGTGCAATGTAACACTTTTAATAGCTAACCCGAAAAAATAATAGATGATGTGAATACATTAAGGGAAATTAGAAATATTTTTTGATTTTAGGAAATGTACTAAAAACCTTTTTAAATTTTATAATAATTTAAAATGCAGTTGAAATTTATTTGTCTCTACATAGATAATTTTTTCACATTCCATTATTTAATTAGTAAATTCATTAGTTATATGGATAAGATATTTAGCCAATTTTAAAACATGTAATTATATTATATATAGGGCATATACGAGTAAAGTAAATAAAGAAATACATGTGCGTGTGTGCAAGTGCATGTGTGTGTGTGTGAAATAATAATAATAATAATAATAATAATAATACTTAGCTTAAATACTTATAATTACCATTCAATTCATTTTATTATGAATTTTGTATAGCCTTTCTTTAAGATTTGACAATTTGGTCATTTAAGAAAGTTTCATTTTTGAACACTTTTAGGAATTATGCTGAATATTAGTAAGATCTATTTTGCTTAGTCAAATAAATTATTTTAACTAAGAGCATAACATCCGTAATCGAATAAATATCCTATAAAACACCTCACATTAATTGCTAAGGAAAGAAGTAGTGAATATGAAAAATAGAAAGTGGAACCTTGTCCAACTATAAGATGGGTGAGACATTAAAGAAGATAGGAAAATTGAATTAAAACATCATGTGGCTAACTAGGAAGCAACGAGGATAAGACAAAAACCAAACAAAATCAAGAAACCAACATGAAGCAACCAAAAGCACAAGGAAGGAATGGAAACATGACCAAACCAAGCAACTAGCTATATTAATTATAAGGTGTTTCCTTTCAATTTCCACAACTCGAGGGCCTTGAAAACACTCCAACTAAGCACAAATGGGTGCCCTGAGCTCTAACACCTATCCAAAATAGAGATAAACTAGACAAAAAAGTAAAATGTAAAAGAAAAAAAGAATAAGAAAAAATATAATAGAATAGGAAGCTACCATAACGTTTTAAGTTGAAGAAAATACGTGAAAACTTGTCATAAAAGTGCTATGTGGATTAAATAAGCTTGAAAAAGTAGGACAAAAGTTAGCAGAGCATACTACAATTGCATGCTCTACTTTCACATGGAAAACATAGCCACAAAAATAGCAAGGTTTAGTCCAATTTTCAAAGCTATTAATGTGATGTTGATGGCTTTTGCTTCACTTCAAAGAACCACAGGAGGAAGAAAACTCCATATAAAAGGAGCACTTTAGCTTGAAGAAGGAAGGTGTAACCAAGAGCAAATAGAAGTAAAATAAAAATTTTCATTAAAAACAATGCACTTTGGGTGAAAAAAAAAATGAAAAGAAAAAAGAAAAAATGAGGGAGAAGAAAAAGATTTAGTGAGTAACAATCAAGCTATACTTTTACTCAAAAAGTAAAGCATGAGATTTGGTTTTGAATATTGTACAAATCAGATAGAAAATCCCCTGGTGACCTGAAAAACATACATACATCCAAAGGTAAAAAAGGTATAGTGCCTATAGACATGTAATTAGCACTTCTCTCCCTTACTTATATCGCATTTATGAATAAACTAATTATTATTAATAAATGTTGTCATGTGATTGTGTTATATGAGTTTGGTTGCCCATAGTTCTCTATGTTTGAAATTATGGATCTCCAAAGGCTGTGTATTCTTGATTTCTATGTTCAACTTGCACTTTATGGTGTAGTATAAATTCCTTTGCTGATATAGGATGGTAAAGGAATATAGAACTAGACTTGGCCCTGAAGGTTGTGGTCAAAGGATCCAGAGTTGTACCTATAGAATTATATGCACAATAACTTATATTTGTATTTTTTTTCAAAAAAAATTTATATGTAAAGGTTAGAAATAGAATATTTTCACTAAACTGATAACTTTTGAGATTGCAAAATCTCACTTTTTGTACATTTATTTTTAGGTAACCAGGAACCCACTCCAAAAGTGGGACCAAGATAGTAGCACCTAAGAAATTTCTAATTTGCATAAAGACCTAGCATTATATTTTGGAATTTAGATCTGCATAACATTTTAGGATTTCCATCAATTATGTATTCTGTAATATAGACTCAGTAGCTAACATACCACGAGATGGATATGTACGAATTTAAATAATTATGTCTTATTTTACCATAATAAAATCCCAATTAATGTGTTTGGTTCAAATTAAAATTTGGATAGTTAAAAAAAAAATTCAAGCCTTTCATGGGTGTTTCGTAGTTATTTACGTTTTCATAAGAATATAATGAAAATCTGCATACAGTGAGGAAGAATATTACATGTAATTTGCCTTGAATGATTGGATGTAAAATTAGGGTAATATTGTTCCTGTATTCAATGGTTACAATGAACTTGATGTATGTTAGGATTAGTTTTTTTTAATTGATTGGATTCGACTGGTAACAAAAACTAATGGTAAGGTAATATAATTCTATCCAATTGATTGGATTTAGTGTTTAAGTAGAGTTGTGTTTGATAATTTAATTCTTGAACTTAATGCATTTTAAAATTTTTTACTTAAATGACTATATTCAACTTTTAAGTTGACTTATAACTAGAATTAGATTGGACACTCTGGTCTAACAATCCAAGTTTGCCTTTTCAATTGGTTAAATAATTAGAAATTAGAATGGGACTATAGTGGTACAAGTTGAACAATGAGCTTGATAATTCAATTTTCTCTCACTTTAACTATTCATGAACTTGATTTAGGGTATTGTCTTAAATCATTTTGTCTTTACTTATTGAGCTTTAGTGAGTCTTAATATAAATTAAGTAAATTAGTTTGTTTATATTCAACTATTGAATTTTAATGGTTAGATTTATCTAAGCCACTAGTGTATATATATTGCGAATAAATATTTTTAACCAATTCTTTTATATAAATTGTATGCTTCATAATAACAACCAAATCTGAAGAATAATTTAGATAGACCATTATCCCTGTAGAAACAATACTGAATTTTTATATATTTTTAATATCATTGGATTCATATACTTGCAAAATCGCTTCTACTTTTACAAATATAAAAAGCGTGTCATCAAACTTTGTAACTCTGGTGTGATTTTTCCTTTATCTCTTTTTCTGCTGGCTAAGTTACTCTGCCACATGTCTGACTTAGTTCCTTAATTACTTGCATTATTTACTGAAGTATGTTTTATTTAAGTCGTTCAAGTATAGTTTTTTTTTCAACTAGTCTTGCTCAAATTCCATTGGTGATTTTGGTTATTTCTGTTATTGACTTAAACAGTCTTCAACTTACTATCATTTTAAATTTATTCAGAATATGTGTTCAAAATTATAATTACATAAACGCTTATTCACCTTTCTAGGTGTATTTATCCAAGGGTTACACTTATAGGGACTAGTTATCAAGAAAAACCCAACGCGTGTTTCTTATCACACCCTAGGGCAAGGCTTTGTGTTGGGCTTAGACGGGTTCAAGTTTTCGTTCTATTTGCGATTAAATGACTGCATTTCATCTTTTTAACTTATTGCGAATTACATAATTAATTTTATAAAAAAATTCTTTCACTTGTCATAATTTTACTGTAGTTACTAATAGCACGCTTCAAAATCACACATAAATTTTTCTTCATAAAATAATAATGAGTCTATGCATGCCATTATTTTTTGTATAGAATCAACAATATGAAATGATATACATCACTATATTAAATGCACTCAGTTCTATTTTCTTGACACGTTAACATAGTTTCTCTAAATTAATGATGTAATTTATAAAAGATTATTTTATGTTAATTTAATCTTTTTAAAACGAAGTCTCTCTTTTTTGTACTCATAACTACTAACTGATAATTGTTCTTCTCCATTTGTCATTCCCTCGAAGGATCTTGTTTTACCTGATTTTTCAAAGCTTACATAGTCCAATTAAGATAACGAAATTCGACAAAATGACACCGTTTGGGGAAAAGAATACTTGGATTGTTTAATCGCATCACCTAATGCGTATCTTTTTCTTGTAGTTCTAGAAGTTTAATTGTTTATATTCAGTTAATTATTTGATTTTTCATCATAACAAACAATAGAAAATCTATACATTCGTTAACATTATTTTTATGAAATTTCACGGAAAAAAAAAATTCTTTTAGCATCTGGTCTTGTACACAAAAAAAATAAAAATCAATGGTAATCAAGAGACGTTTCGAAACAGTTGACAGATGCTTGGGAAAAATATGTTAGTGGGTGATCAGGATATCCTTCACGAAACCTTCACGAAAGTTAAGCTAATTTCCAAAGGCAATAGGAAAAAATATGTACTCAGTATTTTCATTAAAGGAGAAAAAAATTAATAGAAAACATCACGGCAAACCAGGAGAGAATTGCTAGGTAATCCGTACACCAAAGATAAGGGCAAAGAGGTAATATAAGCTCAGCTAAATGGATGCATCGGTTTATCCTATCCCCTACACCTACTTTGGTGAATTTTCATTAGCTCTGCACTTATCTCAAGTGCAAGGGAAGAAGCCAAATTTTGCCACAAGTAGGAAGGTCACCCAAAAGCAAACCAGACTGTCAAAGCAAATGGGATATGGGATCATCAAAGCACCACTTGCACCAGAAAGCATTTAACCATTTTTTATATGCTAAACATTACAAAGAAAATTTAGATAAACTGTATAGATGTTCTAAGAAGAGTAAATCAAATATCAGTTCAGCGCCAAGAGAGCCCTGAGATAAAGATAAATGCAGTGATATCGGCATTACGCAAACAGGAAATAGCCACGCATTCTAACCGGATAACTGATAACATAAATCCCCATTACTGTTGAGCACATTGCACTCGTGGCATTGATGACTCATCATCATCTTCATCATATGCCTCAAATTGTTGCTGTTGCTGTTTTCGTTTCATCTCCTCCTCAATGTTGACATCATGCAGAGTGGTCTCCTCACAATCATCTAGTTCCATATCTGTCAACTGCTTGCCCGTCTTCTGAGGTAACACAGCTTCTAATAACTTGCACTGGTCAGGCTTGAGGAATCCTGAGTCAGGGAAATCGACATGAAATTCGATGTACAGACGGCCCCTCATGAAGGGCCTGTTATATTGTGGCATTCCCTCATCATTTATAGCTTTATATTGACCTACAAAGCAAAATTAGCATTGCGCAATAAGTAGATGAAATAAGTAAAATGAATGAAATTACATCAACGTGCATTTGAGACATTGATTCAATAGTACCTGGTTTGATAACTTCGCCTGGATTTGATTTGATCAGGAGTTGCCTCCCATCCAGATGAGTAATGGCGAACTGGAAACCACAAAGTGCCTCAGTTAAAGTGAGGTTATGCTCAACATAGAGGTCATCGTGCTTCCTCTTGAACTTGGGGTGCTCCTTTACTTGTAGGATGAAAACGATGTCTCCTGCAATTGTGTCAGGCTGCAACAAGAAAACATGCAACTAAATTGGGAGCCAATATGAAGATGAGTGATGTCTGCAACTTCAAGCCATCGTGACCAAAGTACTAACACAGTATCCATTTTATATAATACATTACCAAACCCAAATAATGGTAACTTCTACTTACAGCTTCATCAGCTTGTCCGTCAAACACAATCTTCTGACCCTTCTGCATCCCTTTCTCAACATTCACCTCGAGCACCTTCTTTTCCTGGGTGACCTTGTTTCCCTTGCACTGAGGGCATTTATCTCTCTCGCTAATGACCTCACCTGCAACAACAAAGATGTGTTGGAGTAGCTGAAACACCAGAAAGCAACTCAAGAAATGTGAGAAATTAAGTTTCCATTACCACTTCCTCTACATTCGGGACAGACATGTTGCATTTGTTGAATCATGCCCAGTCCAATCTGCCTTGTTGTAATCTTCATACCTGTGCCTTGGCATCCATAACATCTTCCAGCTGTTCCACTTTTTGAACCTTTCCTGAATTATAAATAGTATAAAAATTAAAACCAATTTGACAGTTAATCTATGTGAAATTAAATAAAATTCCTAGCGTTATACTCATGATTAGTTCAATTAATAAGTAAACAACTCGTGTGACACCATAAGTGCCAATCAACCAAGTAACTTGATTAAGGTTGTGATATAACCTGCAATACTTCGACCGAAGTCCCTAGTGGTATACTAGTGGTGTCTCCCATACTTCTAGATCACCTCAAGTTCCTCATATGGGCCTTGAAATATAACAGTTTCTCTAAGGAGGAACATAGGTATAAACCAATGACTCACTTAAACATCATTATTTAGACATAAGACTCTTCAAAAAGTATTACACACATTGAAACTATCAACTATCACCCTACTGCCATGACTCTGCATTAATTATCACATAAGTACCATAGTAGGAAGTAATTTAAGAAGCAAAGCAGTTTCATTCAAACATAACATAAAAGGGCCATCTTGTCCACATACTTCTACTGATAAAAATATTATCTTCTATTTTAAGCCTACATTATATTTTGATATGTGAGTGTGTATATAATTGATATATGCATATTTAAGCATTCTCAACATTATCCCTCTCCGCAGTTTGGTGTTGCCAACGAACCATATACGATAAGGAATATGCCCACAGAAAAAACATTAAATGATACTCTAAAGAGAATTTTTCATGTGTATTTTCCTCTTCGCAAGTCCTTACCCTTTACATTTTGGGCAAAGTACATTTCTAGAAAGAGATAATTTCTTTGTTGTGCCATTGTATACATCCTCCAAAGAAACCTTCAAGGTATGCACCACATCTTCACCATGTTTCTGTCTCCTGCCTCGTGAACTACCACCAGCTAAAAAGTCATTGTGAAAGTGAGTTGGGAAATGTTGGAAGATAACTTACAAAGGAAAATGAAATAGCTTGAATATAAATGTGAAACTCTTACCACCAAAGGTTGATCCGCCAAAAAATGACTCAAATATATCAAATGGATTATGGAACGGGCCACCACCTCCTCCCCCCATTCCCTCTTTAAGTGCATCTTCACCATACTGGTCATACAGTTCTCTCTTTTCAGGATCACTGAGCACTTCATAGGCTTGAGCTAACTCCTTGAACTGATACAAGAAGCACATTTTAGCATTTACATAGGATGGGCAACAACAATTTTACAGAATGAAGAAACTGTAAAATAATGATATATCAGGCTCCATCATCTGCATGATGTACCATTTAAAGATAACTGTGATTAGTACGGTGCAACCTGCATCAGTTGAATCTTAGCAGTTAGCACGTATCTAGGAAAGCCAAAAAATGGAAACTGATAAAACTTCTAGTTTTACCTTGAAAATGACTTAATGTTCAATTCAAAGAGCATTTATACTATAAGACTTGTGTCAACAAAAAGGTAATAATGGGTGCTACCAGTATAGTTAAAGGTGCTTGCCTCAGTGTTGTGTTTTTTGGCTGCAGCGCCTCTCATGGTGTGAGAAGCACTGCCTTCAATGAGGCGCTCACTGGGCGCCTCTTTTTGGCGCCTTTGAGCGCCTTCTACCAGCTTTTCTCCAGTGCCTTTTGTGCCCTAGTAAGGCTTAGGCTTCTGCATGAAAATTCAACAAAGATGGACATGAAAGTGATGATAATTATGGACATGAAAGCTGAGAAGGGAATGATTTAGTTAGTGGGGAACAAGAGTGCACCCACTGGAAAAGTATAATTTAATTAGTGAGCTGAGAAGGGATAATTTACTTAGTGGGAAACATGAGTGGAAGTTGGGTTCTGTGAGCTGGAAAAGTATTCAATAATTTATGGAGTGAGGTGTAAAAATAAAGAAGGGAATAATGGATTGAATTAGTTGGTTTTAAAGTGGGGAAAGGGGTATGGAACGGACATCTTTGGCAGAGGAAAGATCAAGGAGAGTTCATGGCCTCTCAAAAGCCAAGAGAAAATTTTCTGTTGATTGTTTCTACTGTCTTGTATTTTATTCTTTCTTTCTTGCTCAATATCAGAGCAGCTGAAGTCCTCATCATTAAATAATACCACCGGTTTCTATTGGGTTCCGTTATAGTGTTTACAACTTTGAATAGTTAATTCATATATTTATATGTTAAGTGCTTTTACAAAGATGCAAGTATTTATTTATTTCTTTTATATCGCATATTTTAGCATTTTATATTATAGCGCCTTACTTCATTCAGGCGAGTGCCTTTTTGATGCCTCTCGCCTTAAGGTGTTTTAAAGGTCTGGCGCCTCAAGGGCACTTTTTGCCTTTGACTACCTTGGGTACTACTCGATAACGTGCTACTCAGTAACAATCCATCAACAGTCACAAGTTAAAACTCAAAAGCAACATAATATGAGACAAAATGGGATTGAGCATTAATCATTGAAACGTTTGTATCCCAAAATCATTCAAGTGGCAGTTGGTGTCACATCAGTTAAAGAAGTAAACAAAGGTTTTAATTTGCAGTTGGTGCCACACATATCATTAAAAGGAAAATGTAAAAAAAAAAAAAAAGAAAATAAATAAATTGAAGTTGCGGAGCTGGAGAGTATGGCAACAATCACTGTAATTTCTGCAAAGCAACCACAATTTAAAACCATGAAGTGTACTGAAAGATACTGACTAAAATGTTTATAATCAAGTATAAAGTCAAGTTGATGTCAGACTATGAAGTAGGCAAGGGCCTTATTGAAGTCATAGTATACTGAAAATGCAGTAAACAAGCCCATAGGACTCACCTTTTCAGGATCACCACCTTTGTCTGGATGATTCTTGATTGCAGCCTTCTTATAGGCCTTCTTGAGTTCATCTTGACTAGCATTTTTTGAAACGCCAAGAGTATCATAATATTTGGTGTTATCACTCCTTCTTGGTGCACGCCCAAACATGACTGATAGTCCTTAACAACACTAACCGCATAAAAGGAAGAGAGGAAGAAAGAGAAAGATTTTTAGTAAAACTGACAACTAAAATCTATCTCACATATTTTTAGAAAGAATATATTTCATCCAAGTTGTCTATGAGAAACTAAGCAATAAAGCTTGTAAAGATACAGCCTACATGCCATAAATTAAATTAGGTTTAGTACAAGGTGCTTATATGAATATGTATTTCTTTTTTCCCTTTAAGAGATTAGCCTAAATTAAGCATTATAACAAGTTCAAATAACATGTAGAATTTAATACCATAGAGTCACTAGTCATATACAAAAGGTCTAACCCTCTCCTTGCAACAAGATATAGTCTATAAGTCAAGTAGAAATTTGTTACAATAGCACCAGAGATTCCATCAGAAAAACATTTTCCAATAATGTCAACACTGAAGAGTCTTGACAGGGAAACTCTGAAAAAATAGTTAACTCGGTGATCATTTATGTATGTGGACATTTATATACCCTTCATGGAATAGCCACAATTAAATAGCAAGACTATGGGATTACAATTAAGGAAGAACTTTGTTTGCTTTACATAATTTAACATTGACGAGATAACTGTGCAACTGTGAGACAAATCCACCATAAGGAACAACAACAACACATGCACATTCCACGTCCAAAAACTCGTTCGCAATTAGTGCCACTAGCGTAATATGTGGTGCTAATTCAAATTTTAGGTCATAATACACTGCACAAGGTGTCAATGCTACTTTCGTACAATCATAAGTTCTACTTATGTATGACCTAAACGCTAATCAATCCAAATGATTTCTATCCAAAACTGTCATAATGCTTCTCTGAATATAGAGTTGATCATTGGTATATTAAATTCCCGCACCCAATTAGCCAACTGAAGTTATATAACACCAAACCAGGAAAGAAAGAATTGCAACAAAAAAAAAAAAAAAAAAGGACATCTTAGGCGGACAGGCAACTCCGGCTTGAAGCTGATAACTATTTGGCGGCCTAAAAAATCAAGGATCAAGATTGATCGAAATCCTAGGTGCATACTTCCATGAAACTGAGCACCCGAAATTCCTAATTAAAGCAAATTCTTTTTTAAGCACCAAAACCTTATAGACTGAGAAACTTAGACCACAGCACGGCATCTGAAATTGGTCAACAAATCTTGGTTTAAAATATCCACAAATCCAAAATCGCACAAGAGTCCCAACAATTACAATGCAAATCAAAACGATCGGACAAAAAAGGATCCAACTACAATTATCTTACAAGAAAAAAATTCGGTAACCTAAGAAGAGAGAATACCCAGAGAGTTCTTCCGGCAAGAAACCCTCAGAGAGAGGGTTAGTGTAAAGCGAAGAAATCACCACGGATCTTCGCCTCAGAAGCGAGAGAAAAGAATACCCCTTGGTCTACGAAAGAGGACGAACACGTAGGCAAATAGATTGGTTTTGTTGGGTTCGAATTGCTATTTCCACTCCGCGTTCTTCTTTCACACCACCCCTCCTGAGTCACTCTGACCAATAACCAAACAGCACCTGGAAGTAGCACTCCTAAACAGCCAAAACACACTTCCGCTTCCT
Source organism: Delonix regia (assembly GCA_037074485.1). NCBI lineage: Eukaryota > Viridiplantae > Streptophyta > Magnoliopsida > Fabales > Fabaceae > Delonix > Delonix regia. Next base: position 16,295,203 of record CM073459.1, read on the forward strand.
TCGGGCGAGAGAAAGGAATTGAAATTCCAGAGAATTGAAACTCCACAGTAAATTCGTTTCGCACATTGGAATTTCACTTTATTCTCAGTGACTTGCAAGAGAAGCGCTTGTTTGGATAGAAAATCAAGGACGTTTTCCACGACTTGAGATCTGGAGCGTCCATACGTACGGTAATTATATCGAAAGCAAATGAAGCGGTGGCCCGAGGAAAGGCTCGCAGAGCACGCGCAAGTGGTCACGCTTGGCGGCGTTGTTAAGGATATGAATGAAGAGTTAAATGAAATCGCGTCAGCATGTCGTTTTAGTGAAGTGAAACTCATTGAATTCGGTTCGGAGTCTCATGTCATGCGTCCTGCATAAAATGCTATTATTTTATTTAATTATGATATAATTAATAATCAAATACTATATAATGTTTTATTAGAAAATTTTATGTGTAGTAACTAATGAATTTAATTATAATAATAAATTTATTAAAAAGGTAATATTACTTTTATATTTAATGATATTTGATAATTATTTACGTCATAACTAAAAAACATAGTATTCTTAAAAATACATGATCATTATATATATGAAGTCATTAAAAAAGGTTATAAATTTACATGGAGTAATTAATGAGTTTATTTATAGTAATCAATCTATTTAAAAGATAAAATATTATTCTATATATTTTTGATAAATATTATTCAATATTTAATATTATTGAATAATTAATTACATCATAATTAAGAAATAAAGTAATCAAAGTAGACCAACCTAACGTGGGTTAAATGGACCCATAAGGTGGTGGGTTAAAAATCTCCACCTAGCCTACCTGGTGGGTTAAGCAGGGCTAGAAAATAAAAAAAAATTCAAATGTGATTTTGGTTAAGCATGTTTTGTTTAATCAATTAATTTTAATATTAGTATAAATGCACTAAAGGAAAAAACTAAAATAAAAAGTAAGTTTTAACAGATTAAAATAAACAAAGTAATACAATAACTTAATGATCCATTGATAATAAAAATATGACTATGAGTAGAATATTTAAATTAGACAAATTACAAACCAATATCCAATTTAACATAAACATTAAAATGTGCCAAATAGCCAAATACATAATTATTTCAAAGTTTCACTAAGTATCAATAATTCTATCCTATGTCTCTAGACAACTTAACTACCAAAGAAGAAGAAGAAGAAGAAGAAGAAGGAAAAGCACAAGATGAAGAAGAAAAAGGAGAAACTAAAGTTCTCCGAAATGGGAATCGATAGCATGATCATCATTACTACCAAAATAGATAACTTAGTAGAGAAAAGATAAAAAAACATTCAAGTAAAAAAGATAGAAGCTCATCATTTAATCACTAGCTAATTACCAAAACAAGAACCCTTTATCGATTCCGAGGATGCGAGAACACTTAACAGAGAAACTAGATCGAGGTGGGATGCGAGAATACATAAATAAATGCGAACTGCAACTATGATTTTGTGAAGGCCAAAGAAAGATAAAGTGAAAAAATAGATTAGAAATGCGAATTGCAACTGCAATTCTGGAAAGGAAGAAGAAAGACAAAGTGAGAAGACAGATCGAGGCGAGAACACAGAACAGAGAAACCAAATCGAGATGGGATGCGAGAACAAAGAAACATATGTGAACTACGACTGTGATTTTGTGAAGGCTTGAGAAAGACGAAGTGAGAAGACAGACCAGATAGTGAACTGTGATTGTGATTTTGCGAAGGTTGAAGAAAGGCAAAGTGAGAAGACAGATCAAGGTGAGAATAGATACGTGCGACGGTGCATCTTGTGTGCATATGACAATGCGACTGTGACTTTACGAGAATGCCAAAGAACGATAGGCATCAATAGACAGTGAGCATCAATGGGCATCAACGGACAATGAGCGTCAATAGACAACACATCGTTAGTATGTGTGTGACGAGCAACATTCTCTAGTCTCCTGTGGTTGAGTGAGTGAGTGATAGAGATGAGGTAGAGTGAGTGTGCGATAGTGACTGAGAGTTAGAGACAACATAACATATACATTAGGGTTAATTTCTTTCTCTTTTTTTAATAAGAATAGTGTAGTGGGCTGGGGCGCTGGGCTAAGTGAATGCAAATTAAGAAAAAAAAAGGGTAGCTTGTTTAACCTGTGAGTTGGCTCGTTTAACCTGAGGGTTAAATGGGCCAAGCTGATAGGACTATACTAAATGGATTCTCAAGGGAACCCCTCAACCTATGGGTTTGACCTGATGGGTAGGGCCCATATTGACGCCTTGATTAAGAAACATATCATTTTCAAGAACATAACAAAAAGCCACATTGTGTTTCCTCTAAAGTCTCATAGACAATATAGTTATGACCATCAATATTGTATTTCATTTAGGTCGCTTGCTCCTTTTGCTTTTTCATTTTAAATTGCATATAAGTCAATCTAGTTATGTTTCCCTTTTTTATATTTTAAGCAAAGGTTGAATCTAATTGAAACATTGTAATTAGATCTTATCGTAATTTAAAAAATCTATCAGGCTTGAATAAGTAAGTCAAAATAAAAAATGTCCAATTAGAAAAGCTTGATTAGAAAAAATAGGCAAGGCTTGGATTTTTTTAAAGCTTGACCTGAGCACAAAAAAAACCTAGATAATATTTTTTTAATAAAAAACTTATTATTTAAAGAAAAACTTAGTATAATTGACGTCTTGGTAAAGAAATAAAAGTAATACCCTTTATCCAAAGGATTTATGCCAATGCAACAATTCATTTTAATTTATCACTTCCTTATTTATAATCTTACAAGTAATAACAACAATTAGCTATGTTATTTATATCAAGTCCTAAGTAGTATATGGTCTTAATCATGACTTAAAAAAGCTTATTCGGCTCAATAGGCCTAACTCGAAAAATATAGTAAAAGTTCAAATGAAAAAGTCAAACCAAAAAATGGACTTGGACTATTTTTAGGCATGAATTCAAGCCTGATTTTTAGAAGTGGCTTGATGATCTGGTCTAATTGTAATTCCATTCATTATCAAATTCTTTCATCTAACATTTATTTGATTACAAATTATCAAAACTTCTAATATATGAAGTCACTAATTTGTCATGTAGCTCTGGCTTATCAAATTTCAAGATAAAGTTATGCCTATAAGTTTTATGCAAAAGTTTTTTAAAATATTATTATTTCTTTACTCTTTAGTGCCTTCTATATCCATGCTCTCGTTGCTAACTTAATTCCATATAATAATGGGAGATGAATAAATAAATCATTTTATAGTAATGGAATAACACTTACTTGATGAAGCACCTAATATAGCCATAATTTGCAAGTAGAGAGAACAACCTGCTTTACCCAAAATCTTTTCTTTCCTGCAAACAAAAAATGGGAGTGAGAGGACTTTAAATAAGTAAAAAAGAGTTTATCATGAGTCTTTAGAATATGGAGAGTTAACGCACGTTTTGAGTATATGCTTATTTTAATAAATAAAATATTTGTATTATTTTAAATGATAACTCAGCATAACTACTCATATTCTATATGTGATATTGGATGTGATAATTTATAAATTTGCTTAAAAATCCTCCTATTATCCTCTTAGTAAGTAATTTGATAGGATAATTACTGATAAGATATGGGTTGTAGGTTGGGGCCTCTATCTAATGGGCTTGTAGGTAATCCAACCTATCATTGATTACCTACAATTAACTTTGATCTAATCCATTCCTGGTTTATGTCAAAATTAGTTGCTTAATTAATTGATTAACCTAATAAATTGACTTAATAATAAATTAATACTAATCTACAATATTTTTATAAAATACTTCGACAATCTCCCACTTAGATAGCATTAATTGATTATTAGAACAACTAGTTAAACAAATATCAGTTAAAATTAAGCAATCAAAATATACACTAAACCATACATAGTTCAAAAATAAAACAACAAAGTATCATTGAATCTGATAGGGAAACAAATGATATAATTATAATAAAAAATAAATATCTGAATAGAATGGATCATAAAATTAACATTCAAGATGTCATCTTACAATGCATAAAGTCCTTTTAAGGATTTAACTCAAACTCTAATTAAACCAAGAGTACATGGAGAAATTTAACAACACTTATACGAGATACATGATTTTTAAATACTCCCACTGGCAAGCCTTTGGTCAACTGATCAGCAAGCATATGTTTACAAAAAATGTGAACCAAATGAGTTTAAGATTCAACAACCTTTTTTCTAACGAATATGAACTTTACATCAAAGTTCCTTGTACAATTGGAATTTTTGTGGTTTTAAGAAAAGCAAACAACATATGAACTATCGCAATATATGGTTAGAGGTCTTCATATAAAATTAACAAGATGCATGTCGGATATTACTTTTCTTAAACATATAGCCTGGTAGGTAGCTTCATAACAAGCGATATATTCTGCTTCCATAGTTGAGGTAGCTATAATTGATTGCTTAGCATTTTTCCATGAAACAGATCCTCCAGACATCATAAATATGTATCCTAAAGTGGATTTAGGATGATCAATGCATAATGCATAGTTTAAATTTGAATAACCCATAATCTCTAATGAAATAGAATTCCTAAAAGTTAACATATGATGCTTTGTACCTTGAAGGTACCTTGTGACTTTCTTTATAGCCCTTCAATGATTATGACCAGGATTACTTAGGTACCTGCCAAGTACACCGGTAGCATAGGTAATGTTTGGATTTGTGCATACCTAAGCATACATAACATTGCCAACTAAAGATGCATATGAAATTCTTTCCATAACAATCCTTTCATTATAATTTTGAGGACATTGTGATTTTGACAATCTTTTACTTTTTGGTACAGGTGCAACACAGGGGTGCAAGAGGGCATGTTAAACTTCTTCAGCACTCGATCAATATAGGTTGCTTAAGACAAACCCAAAATGTCATATGATCTATCGTGGTGAATCTAAATTCCTAAAACAAATGAGGCTTCACCTAGATCTTTCATATTAAAATGGCATGATAAATATGTTTAGTCTTATTTAATAGACCTGCAAAATTACTGGTTAGTAGGATATCATCAACATAGAACACAAGAATTACAAAGTTACCCTTTTCAAATTTTTGATAAATTCACTGATATATGATGTCCTCAACAAATCCAAGCACAATAATCACCTTTTCAAACTTCAAATACCATTGTCTCAAAGCTTGCTTCAGTTCATAGATGGACCTATATAAGTTATAAACTAGATGCTCTTTCCATGATTTTACAAATCCATTAAGTTGCTTCATATATAGGTCCTCATGCAAATTTCCATTTAGAAATGTAGTTTTGATGTCCATCGGGTGAAGAGGATTGAATTGTGCAACAAGAGTCATGATCACCCTGAGGGCATCCTTAGTAGATACAGGACAAAATGTCTCTGTATAATTAATGCATTCTTTTTTATTATAGCCTTTAGTTATGAGTCTAGCTTTATACCTCTTAATTCACCATCTGCTTTTCTCTTAGTCATAAGGATCTGCTTGAAACTAACTAGTTTATACCCGTCTGGTAGTTCAATAAGTACCCAAACATCATTATGATGCATAAAGGCAATCTCTTCATTCATAGCCTTTAACCACTTAGATGAATGAGGCCTTATTATAGCTTCACTAAAAGAAATAGGGTCAGTGCCATCAACCACATCAAATTCAAACTCTTGTAAGTAAGCTGTATAATCATCTAGACCTGCAAACTCTTTGAAACCATCTTAATTCAACAACTGCCTCCTCTAAATCTTCTACAAGTTGTTCAATGTCAAAATCTACTGGAAGTAACATCATATCGATTAATGTAACCAGAATGTTAATGAAGATGAAAAAGGCAAATGAAATGTGGTATCTTTTATATGCAGATTAATGATCCTGGGCACATTACTTCCACTTTCTAAGTCATCCACAAAATAGAATGCCTTATCTAATTCAATGACTCCAGTAGTGTGAGTAAGATAATAAAACTTGCTTCCTTTTGATCCAGTGCAATATCCAATGAAGAATCTACTAATAGTTTTATAATCAAGTTCCTTGAGTTGGGGATTATATGACCTTACTTCTGCTTTACATCCCTATACTTGGAGATGCCTCAAACTAGGCCTTTACTAGTAAATAATTCATACGACGTCTTTGGAACTGATTTACTAGGGACTTGATTCAGAATATAGATCGTAGTTTTTAATGCATCACCCTATAAAAATTTTAGTAGGGAAGAGTGGCTAATCATGTTTCTGACCATATCCATTAAGGTACGATTGTGTCTTCCAATAACTCCATTTTTTTGAGGAGTGCTTGGCATTGTATACTGAGCTCCAATCCCATGTTCATGCAGAAATAAGGTAAATGAACCAAGATTCCTACCTATTTCAGTATACCTACCATAATAGTGTTTCCAATCTTCAACTTAACTGCTGCCTTAAATGCCTTGAAAGCATTTAATAACTCAGATTTCTCATGCAATAAATCAATCCATCCATATCTTGAATAATCATTTATGGAGGTGATAAAGTATTCGAATCCACCTATGGCATCTGATGTAATAGATCCACATATATTTGTATGGATTAAGTCTAAAATGTTCTTAGACCTATTTGCCCCTTTAGTCCAAGCTCTAGCGAAAATTTCCCCTTTATACAATCAACACATGTTTCTAAGTCAAAGAATTCCAAATCCCTTAGTATACCCTGTTTGACCATCCTTTCTAATCTTTCTTTAGATATGTGGGCTAACTGTTGATGCGGCAACATATAGGAACTTTCATTACATCTTTGACATTTATACCCTATTGTAATATTAATAGGCATACTATAGGACAAGTATGGACAAGCATTCATATTTAAGCAATACAAACCATTCAAAAGCAAACCCAATCGCAATTGAATAAGAGAAAATATTAATCTTTTTGTTTCCTTGATGAAATGAATAGCCGTGTCTATCCAATACAGAATTAGGAATTAAATTTCTCCTTGAAAAGGGTACATAAACAACATCATTTAACATTAAACAATGTCTGAATTCTAAAATTAAAGAAACAGTTCTTATGCTATCAACTGTTACTAAGCTTCCTTCTACTCCTAGATTGGTCATTTCTTTCTCACTTAGCGTCCTCATGTTTATAAGCCCTTATAAGGAATTTTCCACATGAATAGTCACACTAGAATCCAACCACCATGAATCAAGTGAAGTTTCAAAACTATTGAATTCAAAGCATATTAGAGCTAAGGGGCATACTAGACTTAAAAGGGGTAATTTCTGAAGAAGTACCTTCTCGCTCATTCTTATTCTTCAATTTAAAGCAATATAATATCTTGTGACCAGGTGTCGTAACCGATATAAACCTCTAATAACTTGAGGCAAGCGAGGACCTAGGTGTAGAGCCTAAAAAGTGTGTGAGGTAAAATGTTAATGCGCTTAGTGTGTGAGGGGAGCATACAAACCTTCGGACCTATTGTCTACCTGACCCTCATCTGTCAAATAGATAATCTGTAAGAGAAGCCGAGAGCTTACAATATAGATAGGAGTCATTTGCCTTAAGGTTTTATTCCACATGTTATCTATCCTAGCACATATATTACAAACAAACTATATAACAAATGAGAAACTATAAGCATGCTATATAACTAAAAGGAAGACATATACCTACATAAATAACAAAAATAAATAATGAATATCTAGGAATATGTAGGCATATCATATGACCATATGAGAGAAATAAATAAGAAAACAATGAAAAATAAACAATTAAAGCAAACAAAATGTAACAAGGGCAATTAAGATAATAGAAGACCGTATCATTTCAATTGACTAATTAAATAAGCTTAACTCTCGAAGGATCCCTAGTGGAGTTGCCAAATTGTCGTAACCGACCTTTTAGCAAGAAGAAATAAAAAAGGTGTTTAAATTGATTCCCAAAATGAATCTTGAAAATTAATTCATTGGAGTCGCCACCAAAATTTTTAACAGAAAACTTTGGAAAACCAATTTAAAACAAAGGAAAAAAAAGGAAAAATAGTTTGCAGAATCGTAGATGAGTTTGGGAGTCTATTTGAGTGTAGGGAAGGTGTTAGGCACCCTAAAACACCAGTCTATAAGGACAGTTACCTTAAACTAGTTAAATGAGATAGAATATGGCCTTAAATTTATCTTAATTACATGCATGCTTGTTCAATTGAGAAGACAGAATCAACAATAATGGAAGCAAATAAATAGATATTTACAAAGGACAGACTTGATGTAAGATGAGAAACTAGGGCCTATGTACCTTGTGATAGGGATCAAAGTCCACATAGTTCGACTAGAAAGATGTGTCTGTTAGTTGATGATTTGTATATTTTGTGATGAGAATAGGATAGTTTAAATTAAATAGATTTTCATAAACAAAATAGAATTGGAATTTGATTTGTGTTTTAATTTATAATAACCTAATTAGTCTAACTATCTTGATCTCTTAATTTTTTCTTTTTAATTTTTATTTAGTTTTGGAATTTTAATCTTTATTTTTGAAATTTAAATGGAATGATAATGGAAAAGGCTCTTGGGATTTCTTTTGAATTTTATATCATTTTTTTGGATTTTTAGTTTTGCCTTAATTTTGAAGGAGTAATTAGAAAGATTTTTATGATTTTTACATTATGTACAATTTTTTTTATGATTTTTATGTATGTATTTTTTTAATGTGAAATTAGAATTTATTTTAAACTTAACGTAAAACTATAATGGGAAAATATTATTATGACTTCTGAATTTATGATTTTTGCATTTATTTTTGAAATTAGAATTCACTTTAGACTTGAAGTAAGACTATCATAAAAAAGATAATTTTGGAATTTTTTAATTTTATGATTTTTGTATTAATTGATATTTTCATTTGAAATGTGAATTTATTTTAATACTTAAAGTAAAATTAGACTGGAAAAAAAATTCTTAGGATTTTTTATTATACATAACATGTAAAACAAACCTCTCTACTTTAGAATTAGTTCGTCCTGGTATTTTAAATGTTAATTTTTGAAACCTGAGGAGACTCAGGGTCTCACGTGGCTTCTACTAGTTAAGTTTTGGGTGCTTAAGGAGACGAATGATCTCACGCAGGAACCCAAAATGTGGAATAAAATATTTAGCAATTCTTGGGATTTTATTTTTATATATTTTTAAGGGTTTGAAATTAAAATTCTTTTAGTCTTATTTTTAACAAGATTGATTCCCTAAAGCCTACTGAGACTCAAGTCCTATGTGACATTTCTTAATCAACTAAATTTTATAAAGCACAAACTTAATCATTTTGTAAATAATAGGAAATATTTAATTAAAATATTTATTTTTGCATTATTATTTTTTATAACAAGTATGTACTAATTTTCGGGGTCTAAGGAGATTAAAATCTCACACGACCTCAAGCACTCAAGGAAAATAATATTTCCATACGATACCTTCTTTAAAACTTTACTTGTAATGCTAAAGTAAAAAAAAATGAAAATGATAATAATAATAATAGTAAAAAGAAAAAAGATATATAGCTTACAATGTGATCTAGTGCCAAATGCAGGAACAGTGATAGCATGCATGCAACTCAATCAACCATGACATTGTGCCTTACCAGCAGCACTACTTCAGCTTCTCATCATCGATGGACTCCCTCTTTGGTGGTCCTCTTCCTCTTGGCTTTTCGCAGCGGCACCACTTCCTTCCATCGTTTCTCCCTGGTGGCCCTCTTTCTCTTCTTCTTCTTCCTTTTAACTTTCTCGAATCACCTTTACCTAGAGAACTCAGAGTAGAGCATCCACCTCTCTTTCTCTTTTTCTTTTTCTTTTTCTTTCTCTTTCTCTCACTCTCCTCAGCCTGTGACTGCACTAGCTCAACACACCTCTCTCTCTCCTTCTTCTTCTTTTCTTCTCCTTTTCTCTTCTTCTATTTCTTCCTTCTTCAGTTTCCCCTTGCACTGTCACGTCAGCCGTCAGCTTCCTCTCCTTTCCTTTCTCTTCTTTTCCCAACTTTTTTCTTCATTTCCCCCTTTTTTCTTCATTTCCCTCTCTTTTTCCTTGACCTATGACTGTATGAGCTCGGCATGCCTATCTCTCTTCCTTCTTCTTCTCCTTCTTTCTTCTTCCTCGGTCCAGCTCAACACTGCATGAACATGTCTCCCTTTCCTCTTTCTCCTTTCTTTCTTTTTCCTCAGTCTAGCCTAGCATTGTAAGAACATGTCCTCTTCCAAGCATGACGCCAACTAGTGTCTCTCAGTGTGACGCTAAGCAAAAACTAGTTGAAGAAGCTAGCAGTCTTCGTCATTTTCTCTCTCCTTCGTGCCTCTTCTAAGCATGATGCTAACTGGTAGCTCTGAGTGTGATGCTGAGCAGTTGAAGAAGCTAGCTATGAACTTTGTCTAGGATTTCCTTCAAAAGATAAAGTTTGGAATAAGCATGAATGACCTGAGCTTGTGAATTGTTGGTATGACTGGCTTCACCTCTGCTTGCTCCTTCTTCAGTTCCTCTTCTTCTCTTTAGTTTCAGTTACTTCTGGCAGAGAAGAACTTCATATTCTCCTCTTCCTCTTTCTGGTTTTCCATGTCTTCTCCATCTTACCTTTCCTTTTCTCTTCTATTCCTTTCTCCCTCTGTTTAGCTCTATTTTTGGAGCTCAGAGTAAAAGGTGGTTCTCCTCTTCCTTTCTTCTTCTCTTTCTCCCTCCTGCCTTCTCAGAGCTTGCAACAATGCTTTCTTCCTTCTCTTCTCTCTTTCCTCTTTTTCCTTCTTCTCTTCTTGGTATGCCTTTTCTTCTTTCAATTTTTCTCTCCCCAACCTTTTCTTTCTCTAGAATCCTTCTTTTATCTTGTTAGTGGCATTGTTCACAAGGTTGGCCAAGAAGTGAGTGGAAGAAAAGTGGGTGTCTTTTTCCTCGAGTGGCTAAGGTTCTCTGTCTGAGAGCTCTCTTTATCCCATGCTCTCCTTTCTACTACTCCAACATGCATGCAAGATATAAGGTATAGGTCATGTGAACACCCCACCCGAATTAACAATAATAATAATCATGGTAATAATAATAAATAGAATTAAAAATTCAAAAAAGAATTTAAAATTAATTAATTAAAACAAAATTGCAAAAGGCAAAAAAAATAGAAGTAATATGAAAAAAAACCAAATATAAGAACCAAAAATATTAAAAACAAAAATTTAAAATATATGTTTGAAGAAGAGACATGGTAATCATCTTGTAAAGAAATAAAATGAATAAGGCCACCTAATTAAAATAAAATTGCAAAACACTCTCACTTGCTCACACTCACACACTCTCACATGCTTATTTGCTCTCACACACATGTCACACATCACTCTCACACACTCACACTCTCACCCACGGACACACACCCTCACACACTCACACTCACACTCTCACCCACGGACACACACTCACTCACTCCCACATGCATACATTCATGCACACACATGCATTACTAAGGAACAAGAGGACAAGGAGGACAAAAAAGCAAGAGGGAGCTGATTTTTCAGAGGAGAGCAGAAAGTGGAGTGGCTTGTGCAGAGAAAGGAGAGAGTGGCGTGGCTAGAAATGGTAGAAAAAGTAGGGGGCCGTGAGCAGTAAGTGGAATGGCTGGAAGTAGCAGAAAAAGTAAGAAGAGAAGGGAGCAACATGGCAGAAAAAGAGAGGTTGGTTGGAGTATAAAGAGGAGAAGACTTTGGCTGGAGAAGGGGAGTTAAAGAGAAGAGGGAGAGAGAGCAAGGGAGAAACAACGCTGGAGAAGAGGAGACAGCAACACGAAGGAGAAGCAAAAATCGAGAGGAAGAGAGGGGGAGTCGTGGTGCAGAAAACGGAAGAGAAAAAGCAGGAGCAGAAAATGGAGAGTTGGATGCCAAAATGATAAGCAGAAACAAGGAGGCCTGAATGCAAAATGAAGTGGCAGAAAAAGGATTGATGGAGGCTGAACCATGGAGGAGAAAAACTCTGTTTTGAGCCCAGAAAACAGAGGTAAACAGAGGAGAATTTAGGGAGCACAAAGAAGAAGAGAAAGTGTAGAGAGGAAGGGAAGCTTTTAGCCTTTGCCTTCCAGCCGAGGAGCAGGGACATGTGAGCACTTCCATCCAGCATTTCCAGCGCTAAAACCAACCAGAATTTCCAACGCTGCCCAACGAAGTGCTGTCCGCCATTTCTGCTTGCTTCTAGCCGAGACCAACCACTTCGGGACTGTTGGAGGACCATCTACCATATGTGAGTGAGGAGGAGAAGGTCATTCTTTATTGGAGCACAAGGGAGAGGCTGAAATCGCACAGGTATGGCTGCATGGGCTACATGGCCAATTTTTCTGCATGCATGTTACTGTTCATGCGAGTTGGTGGAAGATAATCTCATGCATTCTGCACTGTTCATGCGTTTGGTTCTAAGATGCTACTGTTCATTTGCTTAAACTTGTTTTAATTTTGTTTATCACCATTGTTTAAATATTAACTTTGATTAAATATCGCTATTACGCATAAAATTATCGTGTGAGAATTTTAATCTCCTCGATTACCGGGGATTATATGAGATGTTAATCTTCTTAAATCCTTACAATGAATTGAACAATTGAAAAGCAATAATAATATTAATGAAATATTAATGATTGAATGGTGAGAAATAAGTGAATGATAATTAATAAATATTGCCATGACGCATAGAATTATCGTGTGAGAATTTTATTCTCCTCGATTAACGGGGGTTATGTGAGATGTTAATCTCCTTAAATCCTTACAACTAATTGAATAATTGAAAAGCAATAATAATATTAATGAAATATTAATGAATGAATGGTGAAAAAAATAAATGAATGATAATTAAATATTAATTTTGATTAAATCATAATAATAATCATAATTAAAATATTTGCTTTAATGAACTGTTTCCCATTATTTGCAAAATTATCGTGTGAGAATATTGTTCTCCCCGATTACCTGGGATCGTGTGAGATATTAATCTCCTTAGATCCCTGGAGTTAGCATACCTTTGTTTTTTTAAAAAATAATAAATAATAAATAATTAAAAGATTAGCTTTAATTAAATATTTCCCATTATTTACGAAATTATCGTGTGAGAATATCGTTCTCCTCGATTGCTTGGGATTATGTGAGATTCTAATCTCCTTAAATCCCTATAATTAATTCAGGAATAATAATAATATTAATGATAATAATAACAATACAAAAAATAAATAAATGGACAATAATTAAATATTAACTTTGATTAAATATTTATACAAAATGTATCGTGTGAGAATACTTTTCTCTCCTCGACTTCCCGGGCTCGTGTGAGATTTTAATCTCCATAGAACCCAAAAATTAGCACATATTCGTCCAAAAAAATAAACAAATAAACAAACAAATAATGGCACTTGAATTAAATTATTTACCAATAATCAATAATGATGTAAAAATGAACATTTTAAATAAGTCAAGCATAAAATTTAATTAATAAAAAAAATGACATGTGGAAAATTCATAAAAAAAAATATATATATTCCTTTCATTATAAATTATGCATTAATTCCCAAAATATAAACTCCCAAAACTCCCAAAATTCCTAAAAATCTTATCCCATAATAATTTCATTTAAATTTCAAAATTAAAATTAAAATTCCAAAAATAAACAAAAGAATTAAAAGAGAAAAAAATGAAGAGATCAAGAGAGCTAGATTACTTAGGTTGCTGTATATTAAAACACACAAATCCAAATTCCAATCCTGTTTTGTTTACAAAAATCTATTTAATTTGAACTCTCCTGTTCTCATCACAAAAATTATAAATCACCAACCAACAGACACGCCTTTTGCGTCGAACTACGTGGACTTTGATCCCTATCGCAGGGTACGTAGGCCCTAGGCTCTCATCCTAGGTCAAGTCCGGTCAAGTCCGCCCTTTGTAAATATCTATCAATTTGCATGCATTCTCGCTTTTTTTTGTCTCCTATGTCTAACATGCATCCATGTCAATAAAAGGGTAATTGAGATTAATTAAAGAGCATATTCTATTTCAACTGACTAGTTTAAGGTAACTGTCCTTATGGGCGGGTGTTGTGGGGTGCCTAACACCTTCGCCACACTCAAATAGACTCCCGAACCCATCTCTGATTTCGCAGACCATTTCGCCTTTTTCGTTTTGTTATAAATTGGTTTTCCATTAAAAATTTTGGTGGCGACTCCAAATAAATTGATTTTCAAAATTCCGTTTTTGGGAATCGGTTTTAAACTTTTTATTCTATTCCGCCGAAAGGTCGGTTACGACAGGTCATGCATTGTTTATTGTTTAATTCCCTCTATGCAACATGGGTGGTATGGGTTTGCATACTTTATTTATTTTTTTCCTTTAAAAATTCCCATGTTTTTACCTTTTTTGTAATATTATATTGGTATTTTTTTTTATGTTTTTCTTATTTTTGATTTTTTCATTTCGTTTTCATTTTTTTTTCTATTTTTCATATTTTGATTTTGATTTTGTTTTTTCTCCTATATTTTAATTTTTTATTTTGTTCTTTTTTCATATTTTGATTTTTTTAAATTTTGTGACACCTATTTTATATTTGTTTAATTAAAGACTAAATCAATTAATTAAATAATCAATCACTATTTTATTATTACTTTTATTCTTATTTTATTTTAGGTTGGGGTGTTCACACTAGGCCTTTTGTAGTAGTGACAATCACCCTTGAACGACTTCTTCTTCTAACCCTCATGATGCTTACCATTCTTTTTAGGTCCATAAGATTTCTTACCACTAGCTCTACTATTGTGCTTCTTTCTCTCGTGTATTATGCAGTAGTGAAAGATAACATGTTTTCTGAGTCTTTTCAAATTTCTTGAATTTTTCACCAACAACCTATAGATACTCTTCGTCAATATCCTTCTCAAGAATGTTTTATCAAATAGTCCTATCAATAGTGAACTTCATGACTATCAAACATATCTTATTTGATTTCTGCCACATGTTGTAATAAGCTGTATCAATAACACTTGACTTAGTGGTGGGCTTTGCTAGTTTTGAGAATCTTAGAGCTAAATCCTCCTTAGTGATTATCAAGTACATATCTAGGGACTCATTCTAGTTGTCATAGTTCACCTCATTATGAGTTTTCATTGAAAATAGTTGCTGGGATGTAGAGACTAATTAAGTTAAAATAGGAAACATTAATTATGACAAAGTAACATAATTATGAAACAAAGTTTCTTTCATAAACTCAGTTAATGCAACTATATACAAGTTTGTTTATTGCAATCCCGCTTTAGGGTCCTAGACTACAATAAACCAAGAAAACTAATTCATGTTAGATGGATTTAATTCATGAGAGAAATCATGCATTCATTGCTTTTACATTGATAGGATACAAGAAATAGTGAAGACACTTAAAGTTATTCTGCTAATAGATTAAAATAGGGCTAATCCCATAAATTATATTAATAATGTCACACTGATAGAGCATGTTCAATGCTAATATAAAACAAAACTCTTTGTGTCTCACTTGGTGGCTAATTTTACCATTAGTAATTAAAAAATTATTTATAGGTAAATTGTAATAATTATGAATTATAATTCATAATTACATTAATAGGAGGGGCCTCAAGCTTGACACCTTCATGGCTGGGCCCATGATATTGGACACTTAACCACTTAGGAGTGGAGTATCCAAGTTGCTCATAGATCAGTTTCAAAATTTTTTATTAAACATAAAATAGGAATAACATTAACTAATTACTCAAATAAATTCATTTTAATTTAAATAACCATAACCTAAGAGAGTAAACAACATATGCAACTCTTTACTATACGTATTTGATGTACAAAATTTTTCAGATCAAAATATAATGTTTATACTAGATTTTTAGACAAAAAATTTTCAAGCAAATTTAAAAGTGACACTTTTAGGTCTCATAAAATTCTAAAAAATTCATAAAAAAATAGGAAATGGCGTGTGGAAGAAAATTGTAAAGGTTTAGAGGTCAAAACCAAATCGTGTGAGCTACACATATCTTCACACTTGTAGCCTACTAGTGGGCTTTGCTCCCACATGCAAAGTGTAATCCTTAACCTTTGGTAGGTGATGTGAGCACATATGACAAAAGGCGTGATGACTTGAATGATGATTTGAATTTTCCTCCGAGTCTAATTACAAGATTGAGAGCCAAGAAGTTCAAAGAATCACTACAAATTTATGTGGAAAAATTCTTAGAGAATGCAGAAGAAATCACTTGGACGACTTGGGCTTGGAGAAGGAAACCTGATTCATTCATTAGAGTTATATCCAACCCAAATGAAGGCCCAATTCGTTTGGGTTATATCATCCAGAAATGTTGCTACTAAAATAAGTGTTTAGGACCACATTGTAATTAATTTGGGCTTATGATGTATAAGGATACATATTGAGCTTTTATTTTAATATCTGAAGTTATTTTTAGCATCATTTGACCCAACTTATTAGGGGCCCAATGTTACATTTCGAAATTAGGGTTTCTTTGGGGGTCTAAAGCTTAAGAAAAGGCTTGAGTCTCAACCTTGTAAGTCATCAAGTTTCATTCAATCAAAGAAACATTTTAGTTTCCTTCTTGGCTTGGCTAGAGTTCTCTAGAGGAGGATAGCTTGTCTTCTTCTATTGCAACAAGAATTATTTCTTAGCAAGGTGATCCCTTGAGGTGAATTTATTCTTGTTTCTATTCAACCTATCATTTACGTTTCCATTTGCATATGTCGTTTTAGGGTTCAATAGGTTAGGGGTTCGTTCCATTTCATGTTCTTGCTATAGTATGTGTTTTAAGCATTTTAGGTTCTTCATAACCTTGGGGTTCCATATCATTTGGTATTAGAGCTTGGGCTGGGAAAATTTTTATTTATCTTAATTGTTGTTTGTTGTTCATTCTCTTTTGTTATTAATCGTGCCCAGATTGGTTCATTTGTTACTAATTTTTTGTTCATCAGTGTATTTCCTTCTAATCTTACTTTTATATTCTTATTTTCTTGATCCTATCTTAGAGTGTTTCTGGAAGAAAATGATAAAAAAAGATTCAGTCTTTGCTTATTCTGTTTTAATTTCATCTTCCCCAGATAATTCCTTTGGCTATTAATTTTTGTTTGTCATAACTGACCTTTCGGTGAGAATGCATAAAATGTGTTTAAATTGATTCCTAAAATGAAACTTGAAAATCAATTTATTTGGAGTCGCCACTAAAATTTTTAATGGAAAACCAATTTAAAACAAAAAGAAAAAGGCAATATGGTCTGCGAAATCAAAGATTCGGGAGTCTATTTGAGTGTGGTGAAGGTGTTAGGCACCCTGCAACACCCATCCATAAGGACGGTTACCTTAAACTAGTCAGTTGAAATAGAATATGACCATTAATTTTATCTTAATTACCCTTTATTGACATGCATGCTCGTTAAACAGCGAAGACAAAAATGACAATAATGGAGGTAAACAGATAGATATTTACAAAGGGCAGACTTGACCAAGGATGAAAGTCTAGGGCCTATGTACCCTATGATAGGGATCAAAGTCCATGTAGTTCGAGCAAAAAAGCATGTCTATTGGTTAATGATTTGTAAATTTTGTGATGAGAACAAGAGTGTTTAAATTAAACAGATTTTTGTAAACAAAACAGAATTGGGGTTTGGTTTGTGTGTTTTAATTTACAATAACCTGATGAATCTTGCTCTCTTGACCTTTTCATTTTTCGTCTTTTTAATTTTTGTTTATTTTTGGAATTTTAATCTTTATTTTGAAATTTAAATGAAAATATTATGGGATGAGATTTTTAGGATTTTGGGGGAGTTTATATTATATATTTTTTTTGAAATTTAAAGGAATATTTTTTAGTTTTTGAATTTTTTTTTTTGGATTTTGGTTTTTTTAATTTATTTTTAGATTTTTTTAAATCCAGATTTATTGTTGAAATTAGAACAAAATTATAACAGAAAGCCTTTTTTTTTTTTTGGAATTTTTGAATTTATAAACTTTTTGGATTTTTCTAATTTTTGGAAGTGGGATTATAATTAACAGGATTTTTAATTAATTTATATATATATATATATATACACACACATATATACATATTTATTAATTAGAATTTATTTTGAACTTTAAACTATAATGAAAAAATATTTCTATGATTTTGAATTTATGATTTTTGTTTATTTTATTAAAATTAAAATTTATTTGAAACTTAAAGTAAATGAAAAATCTTCTTAGGATTTTTAGTTACATAATAAGTAGGACCAACTTCCTTATTTTTAACTAATTCATCCTAATACTTTAAATGTTAATTTTTAAAACCTG
This sequence comes from Delonix regia, assembly GCA_037074485.1. Classification (NCBI taxonomy): domain Eukaryota; kingdom Viridiplantae; phylum Streptophyta; class Magnoliopsida; order Fabales; family Fabaceae; genus Delonix; species Delonix regia. Next base: position 16,313,517 of record CM073459.1, read on the forward strand.
AGGAGACTCATGGTCTCACACGGTCTTTACTACTTAACCTTTGGGTGCTTGAGGAGACGAGCGATCTCACACAAGAACCCAAAATATGAAACAAAACATTTGAAAATTCTTGGGACTTTATTTTTACATTTTTTAAGGATTTTGAAATCAGAATTCTTTTAGTCTTATTTTTAATAGGATTGATTTCTCTAAAACCTACAAAGACTTAAGTCTCACGTGGTATTTTAATTAATTAAATTTTATAAAACCTTGACTTATTTATTTTGTTAATAATTCAATTAAAATATTCGTTTTTACATTATTATTATTTATTTATTTATCATTATTATTATTTTAAAATAAGTGTGTACTAATTTTCAGGGTATATGAGGATTAAAATCTCACATGAACTCGATCACTTAAGGAGAATAATATTCTCACACGATGATTTTGTAAATAATGGAAAGTATTTAGTTAAAGAAAATATTTAATTAAAGTATTTATTTTTGCATTATTATTATTTTTAAACAAATATGTACTAAATTTCGAGATCTAAGGAGATTAAAATTTCACATGATCCAAAGCTCTCGAGGAGAACAATATTCTCACACGATAATTTCGTAAATAATAGAAAATAGTTAATTAAAGTAAATATTTAATTAAAGTATTTTTTTCTTTGCATTATTATTATTTGAAAACAAATGTGTACTAATTTTAGGGATCCAAGGAGATTAAAATCTCACATGATCCCATGCAATTGAGGAGAATAGTATTCTCACACAATAATTTTGTACATAATGGAAAATATTAAATTAAAGTAAATATTTAATTATTATTATTTTGTATTATTATTATTTACAACAAGTATGTATTAATTTTTTGGGATATAAGGAAATTAAAATCTCACACAACTCCAAGCATATGAGGAGAATAATATTCTTACACGATAATTCTGTAAATAATAGAAAATATTTAATTAAAGTATTTATTTTTACATTATTATTATTATTTTTAAAACAAGTATGTATTAATTTTCAGGGTATACAGAGATTAAAATTTCACACAACCCCAAGCACATGAGGAGAATAATATTTCTACATGATAATTTTCATAAAACCTTACTAATGGAACCAAGATGTAATAAAAAGAAAATAAATAAATGAAGTAACAATAAATAATAATTAAAGACCCAAACAACAACAAAAAAAAAAAAATGGGATGCCATGCACGAGCCAACAAACCGTAATCCTGGAAGTAGGAAGAAAGAAAATATATAGTGTAGGCTATGTATGGCAACTCACCTAGCTGTCTCTCTGTTTCTCGCCCCCCACCATTGGCGGACTCCCTCTCCGGCAATCCTCCTCTTCTCCTTTCTCTCTCTACTTCTCTCTCTCTCTCTTTTGGGTGGTGTCGCTGCCTTCTTCTACTCTTGTCTCAGCCAGCCCTCTTTCCTCTTGTTGGCCCTCTTGAAGCATAATTAGATGACGAGGGACTAGATCAGGAAGCCATTGATGAATATGTTTGGAATTTGTAATATGCAGAACAAGCTGGGTAAAGTCATCAGAGAAAGAACAAGATGTAACAAAAAAAAAACTAGAGAGCACAAAGACTATATTGCGGAGAAGGCCAAGGAAGCTAAGGACACTATGAAGTAAAAGGCAGGGGAGTACAAGGACTATGCAGTGAAGAAGACGAAGGAAGGAAAGGACGCTACCATAGGGAGGCTTAGGGAGTTGAAGGACTTCGATGTTGATGCTATTAAAAGGGGCAGTAGCCTTTAGAGATGATAGAGTCAGCTAAGAATAAGGCTGCGGAGACCATAGAAGGCAACCAAGCAGAAGGCTTTAGAGATGGCAGAGGCAGCTAAGGATACGACTAATGAAATGACGGAGGCGACCATGCAGAGTGGAAGGTGAAAGCTTACAATTACTGAAATCTGAAAGCATAACACTCTTATTGCTTGGCCGATAGCAATGAGCTCCTTCGCTTCTACGGCACCACTCAAGCTTCTTTGCTCGAGCTCCCCGGTAATGAAACCACTGTGTGTTTTTTGAGCAACAACAGCTGAGTTTCTAAGATAGGGAGGCTTGGCCTCAACATGATCCTTCAAGCTCTCTCTAGCAGCTGCGTTGGTGAATCATGATAGAGAGAACCTGAGGAGAGGTGCTGTATGATAAAGAGTAGACAAGAAAAGAGAATCCGAGGAGAGAGTCAGTCGCTCTAATACCAAGTTAAACTTGGCTGTAATATGACTAAGGGCCTTGTTCTCTGATCACTCCTTAGTAGCTTTGTGCTTTTTCCTTTTTCCAGCCTTTTTGCTGCAGCTCTTCACATGAAAGGAGTTGCAGCCTTATTATTTTATTTTATTTTATTTATTTTTTAATTTTATTACTATTACCATTATTATTAATTAATATTTTTTGAGTTTTTAATTTTCTATTTTTGTTTTGTTATATATTTTATTTTTTTTATAATTTTGCTTTGATTTATTATAATTATTCTAATTAGCTAATTTTATTTTTTTGGGTTTTGAGTTTATTTAATTGTCTTTCATCATTTATGTTTAATTTCAAATTGTCTCCAATTGAGAGTGCCAGTTGAAGTTTTATCATTTTTAATTTTTCCTATTTGCTTATTTATTAATTAATTGGTGTATCAATTAATTAAATAATTAGGCAATTAGGGACGGGGTGTTCACATTGTTCATCTACTATTACTTTTTGTTCATCAGTGAATTTCCCTAAAATCTTGTTTAGTATTCTTGTCATCATTAGAAAAATGAAAATAAAAAAAAGGAAAAAAATTGTTTGAAAGTATTGAGTGTTTTGTATCGAAGTCAAAAGTAAAAGCATCTTTTGTAGACTTTTAATAAGTGAATGTTGGAATTGGTAGCCTACCACAAGAATCCAAAAATTTTGAATGTAACTTGGAAGAGCTGTTTGACTTAGGAATCCAAGAGAAATTAAGGTTACTGATTGGTTTTTTTGGTTAAGAAAAAAAAAATAGAAGTTGAAAAAAAGAAAGAGAAGACGTATTATTGAAAAAACAAATGGTGAAGGGTATTGTGCATTTTCAGGCTTTGTAAGTTGCATAAGTCTATCTTCATTTTTATTTCACATACCTTTTATAGTTTGATTTATTTGTTATTCTTATATCATTCCATTGTCTGTTAGTCCTTAATCCCTTCAATTTCCTTCCATTCATTGAATTTGCCAAAGTGATCTGTCTTGTGTGGAAATATATTCTGAAGTGCAATCGAGGACAATAAGCTTGAGTGGTTAAAAGGCTTAAGTGTTGGTGAGATTAAATTAGGTAAAAGCCAAAATCGGTGTGAAATACAGGTGAATTAAACACTCCTGAGTGTAAACACGTGAGGAAGTGAGCTGCTTATCGATTATGCTATATCGTTTTCTTTAGTTCTTTTTCAAATTGAGAATCATGAGTAGTTTTACAGAAAATAACGAGTTGATATAAAGCTATTTATGAAGGCTATACAAGACTAGTTCAAAGCTTTAAACTTGAGGTTGGATAATTTAGAGTCACTGAGTAGGTCAAGACCTACTCAAAGGCCTTCGTTTGTTAAAGAAGGAGGAGAATCTGATCATGATGATGCAAACTCCATGAGAAATAAAAGAAGGGAGGTATGAACTGAAAGAAATCATAATAATCTCAGTGCTATCAAGATGAGCATTCCTCCATTTAAAGGAAAGAATGATGTTGAAACTTATCTTGAATAGGAGAGGAAGGTTGAGATGTTATTCACATGCCATAATTATTTAAAGGAGAAGAAGGTCAGATTGGCTGCAGTTGAATTTTCAGATTATGCTTTAGTTTGGTGGGGGGAATTTGTAAAGTCTAGAAGGAGAAATAGTGGGGATTTGATTGAAACTTGGGCTGAGATGAAAAGAGTGATTAGAAAGCAATTTGTGCCTTCTTCTTACTATATAGAAATACATCGAAAGCTACAAAGGCTTATTCAAGGATCAAAGTTGGTTGAGGATTACCACATAGAGATGGAGATGCTAATGATAAAATCTAATATTAAGGAAGACGAAGAAGTGACAATGTCTAGATTTCTTGTTAGATTGAATAAAGAAATTATTGACATGGTAGACTTGCACCCTTATGTGGAGATAGAGGATTTAGCTAGCATAGCCATGAAAATGGAGAGACAACAAAAATATAAGAGTTCAGTAAGATCATTTTTAATTTCTAGAAGTAAATTATGCTTAAAATGGAGTAAAGATGATAGCAAAAAGAAAGGACCAAGTCTAGATTTGAAAGTGAAGGCCAATGAAGTCAATAAGAGCAAGATGAACAGTACTTTGAATAAAAAAGGTACTTGTAATCCACCTTCTAAACATTGAGAAATTAAGTGTTTTAAGTGCCAAGGGCATGGTCATTATGCATCTGAGTGTCCTAATAGAAAGGCTATGCTTATAAGGGGAAATGAAATTATTTCTAAATCTAAGCATGATAGTGATCCTAATGATAACATGGTAGACTTATACCTTTATGTGGAGATGGAGGATCTAGTCAGCCTAGACTTGAAAGTGGAGAGACAACAAAAACAGAAGAGTTTAGTAAGATCATTTTTAAATTCTAGTAGTAAATGGAGCTTAAAATGGAGTAAAGATGATAACAAAAAGAAAGGACCAAGTCAAGATTTGATAGTGAAGGCCAATGAAGCCGATAAGGGCAAGATGAACTGTACTTTGAATAAAAAAGGTACTTTTGATATGCCTTCTAAACATAGAGAAATTAAGTGTTTTAAATGCCATAGGCGTGGTCATTATGCACTTGAGTGTTATAATAAAAAGGCTATGCTTATTAGGGGAAATGAAATTGTTTTTGAATTTGAGCATGATAGTGATCCTAATGATAACTTGAGTATGCCATCTTTAAATGAATGTTCAGATGTTGATGAGAATGTTGAATATGCTGTACAACGAGAATTTCTAGTGACTAGGTGTGCATTGAATTTTACTATTAAGGAAGAAAGTTTAGAATAAAAGGAAAATATATTTCATACCAAATGCTTGGTAAGTAAGAAAGTCTGCAACATGATCGTAGATGGTGGTAGTTGTATTAATGTGGCTAGTACATGCTTGGTAGAGAAGTTAAGGCTAGTGTGTGAAAGCACCATAAACTGTATAGGCTCTAGTGGTTGAATGATAGTAGAAAGTGCAAAGTAATTAAGCAGGTTGTTATGCCATTTTCCATTGGCAAATATATTGATAAAGTGACGTGTGATGTGGTACTTATGCAATCTAGACATGTTTTATTAGGCAAGCCTTGGCAATTTGATAGAAAGGCAATTCATGAAGGATTCACAAATAGTTACACGTTTGATATGAATGACCACAACATTACACTTGCTCTAAGACACCATTTGAAACTTATCAAGACCAGCTTAAAACTTGGTCTTTGATAAATAAGGGCAAGGATTGTAAGGGTTCCAAAAGAAAAGAGGCCAAGAGTTTAAAGAGTAAAGAAAGACCCAATGGTGAGTGATTGCATAAGTGAGGAAAAGAAAATGAGATGTGAAAGAGATAAGAAGTTAGTAATTGAAAAGCATGAACAGAATGCAAAATGTGAGGAAAAAGAAATAGAGAGGGGTGAAAAACATTGTTATTTTGCAAAAGAAGGAGAGTTAAAAAGTGCATACTTAGGAAAATGAGCTTTAATCCTTATATGATTTAAACAAACTTTGTTCACTAACACTGACCTTGATTCAAATTTATTTGGTGTATTTGTGAGTTTAATACAGGAGTATGATGATGTGTTTTTAAAAGAGGAATCTTATGGGTTACCACCATTCAGAGGTATTGAACATTAGATTGATTTCATCCTTGGAGCGCAAATTCCTAACTGGCCAGCTTACCGAAGCAATCTCGAGGAAACAAAGGAGTTGCAAAGTCATGTAGAAGATTTGTTGGCAAAAGGGCATGTGAGGGAAAGCATGAGTCCTTTTGCTATTCCTATCCTTTTAGTACCAAAGAAAGATAGAACTTGGAGGATGTGCATGGATTATAGGGCGGTCAACAAAATCATTGTAAAGTATCATCATCCTATTCCTAGATTAGATGATATTCTGGATGAACTGTTTGGTGCATGTGTTTTCTTTAAAATTGATTTGAAAAGTGACTATCATCAAATTAGGATGAAAGAAGGTGATGAATGGAAAACATCATTTAAGACAAAATATGGATTGTATGAGTGGTTAATGGTGCCTTTTTGGTTATCTAATGCTCCTAGTACATTCATGCACTTAATGAATCATGTCTTATGAAAGTTTCTTGGAAAATTTGTTGTTATCAATTTTAATGACATTTCTATCTATAACAAGAGCTTAGATGATCATACCATACATGTTAGGGCTCTTTTCGATGTACTTACGAAGGAGAAATTATATGCAAATCTTAAGAAATGCCCTTTTTATGTGGATAAAGTTACATTCTTAGGTTTTGTTGGGATTTCAAAAGGAGTTGAGGTTGATTATGAAAAGGTGAAGTCTATCCATGAATGACCAATGTCTAAGTTAGCTAGTAAGGTTAGGAGTTTCCATGGTTTGACAAGTTTTTATAGGTGATTTATTAGAGATTTTTCTACTATCGCTGCCCTACTAAATGAAATTGTTAAAAAGAGTGTCAGATTTAAATGGAAAAAGGAATAAGATCATTTAACACTTTGAAGAACAAATTGTGTTCTGCTATTGTTTTGCATCTATATGATTTTTCTAAAACCTTTGAAATTGAATGTGATGCTTCTGGGATTAGTATAGGGGTTATTTTGATGTAGGAAAACCAACCCATAGCATATTTTAGTGAAAAGTTAAGTGGTCAGACTCTAAATTACTCTATTTATGATAAAGAGTTCTATGCCTTAGTGAGGGTCTTAGAGTGGGAACATTACTTGTTGCTTAAGGAGTTTGTCAACCATAATGATAATCAATTACTAAAGTACTTGAAGGGGTAAGGAAAGTTGAGCAAGATACATGCAAAGTGGGTGGAATATCTAGAAACATTTCCTTACGTGATCAAGTACAAGCAAAAGAGAGACAATGTTGTAGTAGATGCACTTTCAAGATGGTATACTTTGATTTCCATGCTTAGCTCCAAGGTACTTGGATTTGAGTATTAAAATAATTGTATTGCAATGATTCTGATTTTGGTAATGTGTATGAAGCTTGTGAACATGCTATAATTAATAAGTTCTATAGGCATGAGGGATTTCTGTTTAAAAATAAACAACTATGCATTCCTACATGTTCTATTAGAGAATTGCTTGTGAGAGAATCATATAATGGTGGGCTAATGGGACATTTTGGTGTACAAAAGACTTTAGATATGCTTACTGAACATTTTTATTGGCCAAATATGAGAAAAGATGTCAAAAGAGTTTGTGCTAAATGTATCACATGCAAACAAGTTAAGTCTAAGTCTAAGCCATATGGCTTGTATACACTTTTGCCTATTCCTACTAAACCTTAGATTGATATATCAATGGATTTTGTTTTAGGACTGCCTAAGACCAGAAGGGGTAGAGACAACATATTTGTTGTTGTTGATAGATTTAGTAAAATAACTTAATTTATTACTTGCCATAAAATAGATGATGCAAGAAACATTGTTGATATTTTTATTCAGGGAAGTTGTTAGACTCCATGGTGTGCCAAGAACCATAGTTTCATATATGGATGCTAAATTCCTTAGTCTTTTTTAGAAGTCTTGTGCAAGAAGTTAGGTGCTAAGCTTTTATTCTTAACTACATGTCACCCACAGATTGATGGCCAAATTAAAGTGGTGAATAGAACATTAGGGACCATGTTTCATGCTATTGTGGGAAAGAATTTAGAAACTTGGGAAGCTTGCTTTTCATTTATTGAGTTTGTATATAATCAAGCTGTACATTCTTCCACAGGTTTTTCACCATCTAAAATTGTGTATGGTTTTAACCCATTAATTGTATTAGATTTGATGCTCTTGCCTTTGAGTAAAATTGATAACTTAGGCTAAAATGGTTAAAGCAATGCGCGAGAAAGCATGTGAGTAGATTGAAAGGAGGAATTGAATGTATGCTCAAAAAGCCAATAAGGCTCGAAAGCAAGTTATTTTTCAACTAGGAGATTGGGTTTGGGTGCACTTATGAATGACAAAATTTTTGCTGCAAAGAAAATCCAAACTTAATGCAACGGGCGATGGACAATTTATAGTGTTGGAAAGGATCAATAACAACACATACAAAATAGATTTGCCAGGTAAGTACAATGTAAATGTCACTTTCAATGTTTATGATCTTTCTTTATTTGATTTTGATTCAGATTCGAGGTTAAATCTTTTTTAGGAAAAAGGGAATGATGTGAGGACAGATGACATGAGGTGCGATGGCTTGAATTATGATATGAATTTTCCTCTAGGTCCAATTACAAGATTAAGAGCCAAGAAGTTCAAGGAATCGCTGCAAATTTATGTGGGAAAATTCTTAGAAATAGTAGAAGGAAATCACTTGGACAACTTGGGCTTGGAAGAGGAAACCTAATTCATTCATCAGAGTCATGTCTAACCCAAATGAAGGCCTAATTCACTTGGGTTATACCATCTTGAAATGTTGCTACTGAAATAAGTGTTTTGGATCACATTGTAATTAATTTGGGCTTAGTATGTATAGGGATACATATTGGGCTTTTATTTTAATGTCTAAAGTTATTTTTAAAATCATTTGACCAAACTTATTGGGGGCCTAATGTTGCATTTCAAAATTAGGGTTTCTTTAGGGGTCTAAAGCTTATAAAAAGGCTTGAGCCTTAACCTTGTAAGAGATCAAGTTTCATTCTATCAAAGAAACATTTTAGTTTCCTTCTTGGCTTGGCCAAAGTTCTCTAAGGGAGGATAGCTTGTCCTCTTTTATTGCCACAAGAATTAATTCTTAACTAGGTAATCTTTTGAGGTGAATTTATCTTGTTTCTAATCAACCTATCATTTGCATTTCCATTTGCATATATCATTTGGGGGCTCAATAGGTTAGGGGTTCATTCCATTTCATGTTGTTGCCATAGTGTGTGTTTAAGGGTTTTAGGTTCATTATAACCTTGAGGTTTTGCATTAGTAGGTCTTGTATTGGGTCATCTGGTTTGATTCGTACTCCTAATTTCAACCCATCATTTTGACAAGTTTTATGGGGACTAATGGGTGACATTTTGCTCAGAATTCATAGATCTACAAAATTCCTTTGTTAAGTTTCAATAAAACACATTCATTGGTATGTATTTTGGGGTCGAAAATTAGTGCTTTTTTCAAGTCAAGAACATCTAAAATTTTGTTTGAGTTTTATCCAACATTATACATCATTCTACTCGAAATCATGAGTTTAACAAAACCCCTATACCACTTGTAACATCCTAAATTTTTACACTTAGGTCCCTTGTCCTTAATTGAAAACTGTCTGGGTAAAGTATAACCTTAGAATAATTCTTTATGAATACCTTGAGGTAATAATTTTTGTTAGGGATCTAATAGAGAAATACAAGAGTTTTATTGGGTGGAAAGGAATCCCCCAAGTAAAAGGGCTATATATTAATTTTAAAAGAAAAGTGAATGAAGGGTTGTCCTTAATTGCAAACAAAAAAGTATATTTTATGGACTAAATTGTAAAAACACAAATTTGAGGGGTATGAATGAACAGTGGCCAAGAAAAGTGAAGATAAGGACCAATGGAGTAAAAAGCAATCATTGGGAGGACCAAAGTGAAGACTCCCCTTAGAGATAAATGCACTTTCCTATATAAGGGCACAAAGTGTAATTTTAACCTTAAAGAAACCAAGAAGTGTGGGGTCATGTTAGAAATTAAGTCAATGTGAGAGTGAACATGTAGTGGCAATCATTAGCCATCATTAGCAATTATTATAAGGCAATATGAAGTGAGACATGTGCACTAATGAGATAATGGACACTTGGCATGAACTTGGTGAACAAGTTAGAATAGCTTGGAAAGAAAGCCAAGTGACACATGGCATGAGCTTGGTGAACAAGTTAGAATTGCTTGGAAAGAAAGCTAAGCCACCCATCATATAAATATCCCTCCCACCTTGCCATTTTGTGCAAGTGAAGTGTATATCATAGTGTAGTGAGAGAGGTAGGCCGAGAAAGCGAGAGAGAAAGAGAGGGAGGCAGTCGACGTGAAGAGAAGGGGAAGGTGGTAGTGGCCAAGAAGGTTTTAAGCAAGTAAGCTTAGGGTTTTATTTAGTTACATTTACCATTCTTCTCATCTTCATCCATTATATAATTAGGTTATAATTAAGAATTACGTTGTTTTATTTTTTTTAGCATTTGGAAGCAACAATTCTTACCTTTTGGCCTAGACAAAACTAAGGTAGATATCTAAGCTATTCTCTAATTTTTTTTCTTTGTACAAGACGAGGTTATGACCCTTGGTAGGCAAGCCCTTGGAAAGCAGAGTACCTTGATGGTCTGAGGATATGGCCTTTGGTTGGCGAGGCCCTTGGAGGGCGAAGCACCTTTGGGGTGTGGTTTAAGGATGTGGATTGCCTGGGGCAATTAGTCATGCATGACGTGTGTTTATGGATCCTTGTTATTAATATCCTTGTGTGATTATATATCCTCGTGATGATATCCTGATGAATGATGTTTAACCTATTCTTGTACTTTGTTAATTATTTGGAATGCTTATTTATCTACTGGGATTTGTTGAAATCTCACCTCCTTTTCTTATATATTTCTAGAAATAATGTGAATACTTGATACTTTTAGGTTAATACAAAGTTATGCCGATGTATATACTATTATGGTGTTTTGTTTGGATGATGGAGTGATGACGGCTGAAGTAATTGTGAATAAGCTTGTGCTCGAGGAAGCTTACATTATGCAAAAGTTGTGGCCAAGAAGTCTATAGGCCGTGAAGAAAAGTGAGGAAAGAAGGAGAAAATTTTGGCTAGATAATCTTGTTAGGTGGTGGGTTGCTATTAGGATAGGTTAATTTTGAATTGTATTATATATTCTATCCTTATATTCATGTAACCCCAGACATGTATTCTTTTCCTTCACTTTTATTTTGTATGAACCTATGTCGAAGTATGCTAGTTATTAGAATGAATGTTTAAGTGTTATATTTTGATTAAGGATATGTTTTGATAAATTTAGTTCCCATATTTCTTGTTGGCTGAGAATCTAAGAAAGAAGTTATCCATTACCCAATTAGATATTAACATGGGAAATAGCTTAAGGTCATGGGTCTTATCATTGTTGGAAATGGAAAAGATAATGAAAATGGGATATGACACACTTTAACCTAGAATAGTTGCATGGAATATGTAAAATTGAATCTTGATAGGACAAAGGAGTCACTTGGCCAAGATGCATGGCAAGGATATGACAAGTTGGAATTTTCAAGAATGGAAACCCTAAAAGAGCCAAGTTAAGGAGCTAGATGAAAAATCTGTGAGCTAAAGGAGAGAGTTAAGTATATTAATGTGTTTAAGATTGATCTTGAATGCCCAATTTAGGAAAAATAAAATCTCCTTGGGTTAGACAATCACTTTGGTTGAAACAAGAGAATATATTTAGGCAAGGAAAATGTGTTAATTGCATGTGTAATATAGCATGATTGGACCCTAGTTGACTTAGTGCATTCGATAACATATAAGTATAGCATAAAGATTAAGAAAATGATCTTAGAATTGCACATTAGGCTTGATTGGTTGGAAATTTGATGGTAATGATGTGCAATTTAGTTATTGGGCACTTTTTGAAATGATGGCATTGGAAAATGGCATGGATGAGACATGTTGGTATTTTCATTTAAGTCTTACTTGGTGGAATGCGTAGACAACCTTGGAAATAAGTTGAAGCATGATATGACCATGATTGGAATTTGGAGACCTTGAGTAGAAAACACTTATGATGTTCTCGCATAGGAGCACGTGATGGTAAATTAGAATAATACTATCTTAATTTTTAAAATATATTCGTGTAGTAGAAATAAAATAAAAATTTTTAGTTTAGTCCTTAAGTACTTTTTCTCAATACTTTATCAGTACGGTCATATTTTGAGGGTATAATTACATAAGTATATACTTGATGAGTATTTAGCGATGCCACACTAGTTTCGATCAAAACTTTAAAATTGTGAAGAAGTTATGGCTCGAAGAACTTGTATTTCTATTCTTAATGGAGACCATTTTTTTGCTTCATATTTCAAGCACATCTTCTATCTTCATTTTTGTTTGAAATCCATTGATTAACAAAATCCCTAAATTAGTGATTAACTAAATTAATTTCAAAACAAATCTTTTATGAATATGTGAATTTCATTCGAAAATGTTCGAGTTTTTATGGACTGGGTTTCAAAAAAGATTGATGTAGGCTAACTAAGCGGACAAAGAACTTAAAAACTATTATATATGACAAAATTAACACATGTTGCAAGAGCTACAATTCTACAGTAATTTCATGTGTTGATAGTAAAGAAGTTCATATGGCAAAAGTCATTAAGCAAGAAATATATATATATATATATATATTTGTGTGTGTGTGTGGAATTATGCAAGAACATGATCATATGATAAAAATCGTTTATAAAACCTATGACTTTGAAACCAATTGCTAACATAATTCCATATAATAATGGGAGATAAATAAATAAATCATTAAGTATAGTAATTAAATAGCACTTACGTAATGAAGCACCCATTGTTGCCATAATTTGGATGTAGAGAAAATAACCCGCTTTACCCACAATTTTTTCTTTCATGTAAAGAAAACAATGAGAGAGAGACAGGACTTTAAATAATCAAAATTTTTTTATTGTGGGTCCTTAGAATATGGAGAGTTAATATGAGTATATGGTTATTTTAATAAATAAAATATTTGTATTATTTTAAATGATAACTCCCCATAACTCTTCAGATTCTAAATGAAAAATTAGATATTATAATTTATAAATTTGCTTAAAAATCATCCTTTTATCCTCTTAGTAAGTAATTTGATAAGATAGCTATTGACAAGATTTGGGCCATAGGTTGGGGCCTATACCCAATCGGTTTGTGGATAATTCAACCTATCACTGAAACCCTACAATTAACTCAAACCCAATCCATTCCTCGTTTATGTCAACATTAGTTGCTTAATTAACTGATTCACCTAATAAATTGACCTTATAATAAATTAATGCTAATATACAATATTTTTATAAAATAATTCAACAAACGCCCAATTGGATAACATTAATTGATTATTAGAACAACTAGGTAAAAAAATATCAATTAAAATCAAGCAACTAAAATGTACATAAAACCATACACAGTTTAGAAATAAAACAACAAAGTATACGTTCCCATGAGGATAAGATGATATCCTTATTGTTCTTAGGGTTAAATTTTTGTTTACTAAATATAAAAATTATATAAAAGTATGGGTTAGTGCGACTATTTACAATATATATAATAGTGACCTAGATAAATTTAGTCACTAGGATCTGAAGCATGTATAATAAAACATAAAGTAAACACTTAAATTATATTAAGACTTCTACATGTTCTAAATAAAGAGGAAAAAAAACTCAAGACACTATTCTAGATTAAGCTAATTATGGGTTGGAGTGAGGATAATTGAGTTATTAAGTTCATTATTAACCTTGTTCTAACATAGTTCAATTGCTCTTTTAGATAATTTAATACCTAAAATGATAGGCTTGTTGCTAGATGTTATCCTAATTCTAGTTCCAATTACACTTAAAGGTTGTCTCTAAACATTTAAATGTAATTTTCCCTCAAATGCATTAAGCTTAAAAGTTAAGTCGTCAATCATAACCTACCAAAAAGTTGTTTCCAAACATTTAGGTAAAATTGCACTACCTTAACCATTAGTATCCCTTAAAGATTGCTTATAAATATTTAAGGAAAACTAATCTTAAGGTGCTATAAGCCCTTGAAAATAATTGAAAATGTGAGTATAAATTTGTCTTAGAGGTTGTCTCTAAATATTAAAAACAAATTGGACCCAATTCTCAATGAGTTATTTCATCAAACATCTTGTAGGCATTTAATTCCATAACAAGAGATTACTAAGAAATTCAACAATACAACCCATTCAATCCACTTGCAATTATCTCAATTAATTAAACGATATGAAAACCCTAATTAGGAAGCAACATACATTCATTAATAAACATATAATTATGAGAGAAATGAAATAGTCTCAATTAATATTTGTGGATGTAAAATCATTAAATCCATATTCAATATTCTTAAATATCCTACATAACACCTAACAACAAGCTTAAATCTAAATTATATTAAGGAAATAAAGGACAAAAATGGGAAAACTAGAGAAGGAGAAGAGTGGAATGAAACCATTATGGATGAATCCATGGAGGTTTATACAAGGGAGGTCCAAGGAGACTAACCTTTGGCCTCCCCTTCCAAGAAAACACTTTAGAAGACCTAAGAAAATGGAGCTTTCTGTTGTCTTCCTAAAAAAATTTTGAGCTTCCTTCTTCCCCTTCTGGTACGCTCACCAAAATATCTAAAACACTTTGTTTTTTTTTATATATGAAAAAACATATAATGTTGTACTTTACGCATATGTGGCACCTAGGCACCTAGGCACCCAGAGTAGATCCCCTAATGTAGCTTCAACCTTTTGGCCATAGCTTTGCAATTTGATATTGGATTTTAATGAATTACAAGCTCTACAACATTGTGAGAAATGAAATCTTCAAAATTCTGACATTTGAAGATCCAAACTTAGCATTGAAGTTAAGTGTTCACTATCTAAAATTGAATATTATCTCAACTTTGTTCCTTTCTAACTTTTATGTTGTTTGTGAAAGCCTTCCAAACATATTTAAAGTGTCCTCTTCAATGCCTCAAAACTCGCATTTCCTCTCATTAAAACAATTCTCCTATAATTTCCATCAAAATAGTCCAAAATTAGACAAATTTAATGCAAGGAAGCGACTAAATACTCCAACTCATGTATATATGAAATTAACATTATTTAGCTAATAAATCAAAACAATTTATCCAAAATACATGATAAGTTCTTGTAAAATATATGCAAATATAACATTATTAGGGACATATCAGCATTTTTATTTTTCTTTCAAACGAATTTAAACAAATAAGTTGAATAGTGTAAAGGATGACATGGCTTCCCCTTTAGTTTCAAGCGGATAAATCCATGTGTAGCTACTAAAATCATCAATAAAATGCACATAATATCTATAATAACCCAAAAAAAATGTATATACATATGTGTATGTATGTATGTATGTATGTGTATATATATATATACACACAAGCATTATGTAGCATCCTAAAAGAATACGTAGTTAGAAATATATGATTTTCATAGGGGTATAAATAATAGTATAACCTCTTAGTTAAACCTAAGATGATTTTAAGGATAACATTAGAGAAATAAATTAGAGTTTTAAAGACTAAAATAAAAGGAGAAAATATCATCTGGGGTAGAAATTATAGTTTTAACAATTTATTATGGATTAAAATGAAAGAAAAATATTGTCTAAGATAAAAATATAGTTTTAACAATACATAATAAATGTCAACAGCATAGTAACATGCATAGTAAACTGTTGGTAGCATAGTAACTCGCATAATACCTAAAGAGTAACTTGCATAGAAATAAAAACCTTTTATAAATAACATAAACATTTCTCAGGTTTTCTCATTCAAAATTGAGAGAATAGAAGAGAAAGAGGGGT
This sequence comes from Delonix regia, assembly GCA_037074485.1. Classification (NCBI taxonomy): domain Eukaryota; kingdom Viridiplantae; phylum Streptophyta; class Magnoliopsida; order Fabales; family Fabaceae; genus Delonix; species Delonix regia. The sequence continues at coordinate 16,329,237 of CM073459.1, forward strand.
CATGGAAGAAGTGTTTTATGTGAAATTCATATTAGTGTGACAGGTAGTTTTAAGGATACCTTTTCAATTGGAGTTGTGGCATAAAAAATGGGGATCTCTACTATCGATCCCTATCAGTGAGTGTATAATTAGCAAATTAGCACCTTTTATTTTACTGAATGACTTTATTTTTGTGGCCAACTTTCACTTGCTTTTTCCATGCTTTGCTTCCTATGGGGTAAACAATTCATGATTTTCAAACCTTTCGATTATGTATGTAGAATATGTATGGACATATACTATATGATTGTAAATAAGGTTATTGATTTAGAAGAGATATTGGTGATGAAAGTTCACTTTTTACTTAAGAAGTGCAAAGTGAAAATATTGGAATACTATATGCTATTTAAATGGTGTTATGACTATATGTGGAAATACAATGTTGTAGTTAAACTCTTGACTTTAATTATTCTTTTTACTTTATAGTTAGATTCATGATAATATTTCATATAATTTTATCTTCTTTAATTGCTGCATTATTTTATATATGATTTTTTCTAAGCATTTATTTATATTCAATAACTTTAAAAAGATTTAAACGATGAATAAGAATTCATGTAAGAACCTCGTAGCCATTAGCGAGGGTAATGACCTTGGTACACTTTGTTGAGATGAATAATTGAGACATATCTAATAAAGGGATACGGGCATGAGATATTAAGATGTATTCTATAAAGGGATACTGTATGTGATAATGAGATGTATCTGGTAAAAGGACATGGGTATGAGATATTAAGAAATATCTGGTAAAGGGATATAGATATGAATTATTGAGATAAATCTGGCAATGAGATATGGGTATGAATTATTGAGACATATCAAGTAATGGAATATAAGTATGAGATATTAAGTTGTATCCAGTGTGGGTTATAGGTTAATATGCTTGGCATCATATACGATGCGGAAAAATAAAAGTGAATAATTGTAATGGTGTTATAAGGTAATATCTAGTGCATCAATAAGAAAGGGAATTAAATGCTAATGTGTGACAAGATGAATCTAGTTCTTTCCTTGATACCCACTCAATACAAAATTATAAGGTTTAGAAATGATGTTTTTATGTTATTAAAACTTGTTTCTTTACTTAAGTAAATGTTTGTTGATAAAAACTCTAAGACCTCTATTGTTTCCCCTTCCACTTACTTTGAAATTTTTACACTAACTAAGTTAATGATAGACTTACACCTCTCTGTAACATTTTATAGATTAGTAGGTGATAAAGTGTCTGGGAATTTTCTTATTGTCCTAACATTTTGGTATGCCATTTTTAGTTAATCATTGTGTACATTTGACTCCATAGTGGTGGCTACTAGATATTAGGTTGTTTGGGATTTATAAATGTTATGAAGTATTGCAAGCTTTGTGTGGGATATTTCCTTATTATACTAAATATATATTTTGAGACATTATTAAGTTAATATGTTTGATGTCATTATGAAATTGTTGGAATATAACTAGTTGTACAGGTTTTGAAAGCATTGAATTTTATTTAGGCAACCTCTATGTAATTTTGTTGAATTATATTTTAAATTGTGTTTAATGTGTTTTATCGAAGTTTTATGAAATTTTTAACATTGTTATGTTAGGCTTGCTAGGCTAGGTTAGTTTAACCTGCATTCCGGTCACAGCCAATGTATTTGGGTCCTAACAAAGTTAGCATCAGAGTTAAGTTTGTCTAGGTTTATCTTGGTCCTAGGAGCCACGGGTTGGGAAGTAATGGAATCTTGTATGTAATTATGTAATTGGCTAGCACACCTTACATATAGGAGGCTATTGTTACCAAGTCCATATCATGGAGTCTTTAATCATAAGACATGTGTCATCTATATTGAAGTAGCTATAGAACTTGTTAGAATAATCATTTGAGCTTAAATTACTTATCTCTGGTAAAGGATGATACCAAGGAAGAGGACGAATCCTAAGAGATTTGTTCTTGATGAGGATTCCACCTTGCCTTTTGACACCATTTCAGCTTTCAAAGGCCAATGACATAGAAGTGATAGAGGCTGTAGATGTAGAATTAGCAGTAGACTAGAACATGGTCAAAGAAATGAAGCCATTAAATTGGCTAAAGTTGAATTACCTAAGAATAGGTAAGAAAATGTGTTAGTAGCAGATGTAGTTACTGGGATGCTCAATATGCAGCAGACAATAAGAGAGATAATAGGCATGACAATTGCAGGGTAGAGGGCATCATGTAAACCTTGAGCCTTAATGAGAGCCTAGACTAGTTAATAGTTATGCCCACAAATGAGGCGTATTGAAATTCACTGATATGACTTTATGAAACTTAAGCCTCCTTCCTTTTCATGTGCAGAAGCAATAGAGGACCCATAAAACTTTTTAGATGAGATAGGCTGCCTTTGCACAATACTTGGGTGTTGCTCAACTAGATCAATAGAGTTAGTAGAACTACAATTGGCAAGAATAACCTAAACTTAGTTTGAAACCATGATGTTGGGAAGACCTCAAGATTTACCTCTTTTGGAATTGGAGGAATTCACACATTTATTTTTGAATAGATTCCTCCCTCAATTAATTAGGGATGCAAAGGCCAAAGAGTTTAAGGTCTTAAAATAAAGAGAAGACCAACTTATTAAGGAATATGAAGTATTATTTACTAAAATGTTGTGGCATGCTCTACATTTAGTGCAAATTGAAGACATGTGTGCGAAGTGCTTTATTCATGGGCTTCTAGATTATTTATGTAAATCAGTGGCCAAACCATGGTATGATTCCTATGAAGATGTGGTCGATAGTATAAAACTCTTCGAAGCTAGATTTAGAGATAGCAGAAATATGTAGGAACATTGTAAATGGCAATGTACAAGAGGTGATCAAAGTGGCCAACTAGGTCGTGGTGGTAATTACAGTGGTAGAGAGATCATAGTGAGTCATCAAGGTTATCAAAAGACTTTTCACTAATGGGGAAGCCACAGTGTTCATTATTCTAGCATTGACTAGAATAATGGTAGTGGAGATTATTTAGGATCCATTCCCCTTGCCTGCTTATGAGAAGATGCATACTAGTATTTACATCGTGACTGGGAGAATATATTACTAGTGTGGTCAACAAGATCACTTTAAGAAGAATTGTCCTATGCTATCTGCACCACCATTCTCTAGTCAAGCATATGCCCTTACTGCATTACCATCATCTCTAATACTAACATTACCCATGAGATAAATTACAAGTCTTACAGGTTATAGATCTAGTGGAATTCAAACTAGAGGTAGAGGTTTAGGGGGTAAAAATCAGGGACATATGGTAAGAGGATAGACCCATGTTTTTGCTATGACCTATCAAGATGCTCAAACATCTAATGCTTTAGTTGTAGGTACACTTTTAGTTTGTTCTTTTGATGCATATGCTTCATTTAATCTTGAGGCTATGCATTCCTTTATATTTCGGTTCTTTGCATTATGATTTGGTAAGGATGCAACAGTCTTAGATACACCATAAGTGGTATCTACACCTGTTACCACCAATCATGTTTATAGGGAATGTGAAATATCAATGAATGGAAATCAATTATTTGTTGATTTGATAGTCCTTGATATGATGGACTTTAATGTGATTTTGGGCATGGATATGCTTTCTTCATGCCATGCCACGCTTAAATGTTAGAATAAAGTGATGAACTTTGAGCTGCCAGTGGTAAGAACCTTTACTTTTTAAAGAGATCAAACCTTAGCATTTAATAATCTAATTTCTACTATTAGTGCTAGTAAGTTGTTAAGAAAAGGATGTAAGGGATACTTGGCGATGGTTAGAGATACACAGGGGATAAAAGAAAGCTTAGAACACATACTAATAGTATGTGAGTACCTTGATATTTTTCTAGAATAATTGCCAAGTTTACCTCTAGATAGGGAGATCGAGTTTTGCTTAGACTTAATTCCTGGTACTGCTCCAGTGTTTGTTCCCCCATATCGTATGACCCCTATAGAGCTTAAAGAGTTAAAGGAGCAATTGCATGATCTTCATGACAAGGGATTCATTCGCCCTAGTTCTTCACTGTGGGGTGTTCCAGTATTGTTCATGAAGAAGGATGGTTCTATGAGGTTGTGTATTGATTATAGGCAATTGAACAAGGTGATAGTGAAGAACAAATATCCATTGCCATGAATAGATGGCTTGTTCAACAAACATCAAGGGGCATGGTGTTTCTCTAAAATTGACTTGTGATCAGGGTACCATCAATTGAAGATCGGAGGGGAAGAGATCCTAAGGATAACTTTTAGGACTTGCTACGGGTACTATGAGTTTTTGGCTATGTCATTTTGGCTTACAGATGCTCTAGTAGCTTTCATGGATTTGATGAATCAAGTCTTTAAGCCATACTGAGATCATTTTATGATAATCTTCATTGATGATATTCTTGTGTACTCAAAAAGCAAGGAGGAACGCAAACAACACTTGAGGATGACTTTACAAACCTTGAGAGAAAATTGGCTATATGCCAAGTTCTCCAAGTGTGAGTTTTGGTTGGATAGTGTGGCTTTCTTATGATATATTATGTCCAAACATTGGATTAGTGTAGATTCAAAGAAAGTATACGCGGTTCAAAATTGGCCCAGGCCCACCACAGTGACAAAAAAAACTTAGCTTTCTTAGGTCAGCAGGTTATTACTGTAGATTTGTGAAATAATTTTCCAATCTTATTTCTCTTTTAACTAATTAACTATAGACGGAGTAGAGTTTTCAATAGGCAAACACTTGTGGGGAGAGTTTTCAAATATAAAGGATCGCTTAACTCCAACTTTGATATTGACTCTTCCTTCTGGGATTGGTGGGTATATAGTTTACTACAATACTTTATAGTAAGCTTAGGCTATATATTGATGCAACATGGAGAAGTGATAGCTTATGCATATAGGCAACTTAAAAGGCTTGAATAAATCCATTCAACTCATGATTTAGAAATGACCACGGTTATATTTGCCCTAAAGATATGAAGGCACTACTTGTATGGTGAAACTTATGAAATTTACACTAATCACATGAGTCTTAAGTATATATTTTAACAGTGGGACTTGAACTTAAGACAAAGGAGGCGGATGGAACTTAACACTAAGTCTATGGGTAGTTTGGCTCATATAGTGAAAAGTAAAAGGCCAACAATGAAAGAATTTCAAAAGCTCGTAGAGAATTAGTACAATTTCAGATTTTAGGGCTTGGGTTATTATTAGCTCATATGCACTCTATGCTTTTGGTGGATGGAATCAATGTAGTACAAGACCAAGAAATTCAATTAAGGAAGATTATAGAAAAAGTTCATTATGGAAGGTCACAAGAGTTTTCATTAAATGATGAAGGTATTCTATGAAGTGGTTACAAGTTATATGTTTCAAATATGGAAGATTTACATAGAAGAGTGTTGGAAGAAGCTCATCAGTCCATATGCACTTTTCATCATTCTAATAAGATGTACTAAGATTTGAGGGAGTTGTATTAGTAGAAAGAGATGAAAAAGGATGTAGCGGAGTTCATTTCCATATGCTTAATATGTCAACAAGTGAAGGATGAACACCAAAAACCTATAGGCTTGCTTCAGTAAATTGAAATTCTTGAATGGAAGTAGAAAAGGATCACAATGGATTTTACTACTAGCTTGCCCAAAACCCATAAATGTTGTAATTCAATATGGGTGATTGTAGATCGATTAATTGATATTGCACACCTTTTACTTGTAAAGGCTACTTATAATGTAGCCCAATATGCTAAGCTCTACTTAGATGTGATTGTCTCACTTCATGGTATGCCAGTGTCAATTATTTTTGACAGTGGACCACAATCTACTGCCAAGTTTTGGAAGTCTTCTTAAAAAAGCCTTAGGGACTCGCTTAGACCTAAATGCTGCCTTTCATCCTTAAACCTATGGATAATTGAAGCGTACAATTCATATATTGGAAGATATGCTTCGTGCATGTGTTTTAGATCTTGGGGGCAATTGGGATAAATACTTGCCATTAATGGAGTTTTCCTTACAACAATAGCTATCAATTTGCATATAGTTGGGACCTTTTGAGGCATTATATGGCAGACTTTATAGGTCAACAATTGGTTAGTTCAAAGGAGGTGAGTCTAAGTTTTTGGGCCCAAACTTAATACAAGAATTAGTGACTAAAGTGAAATTAATTTGTAAAATGTTATTGGTGGCTCAGATTAGGCAATAACCATACTAGATAATAGGAGGTGTGACTTAGAGTTTGCTATTAGAGATCTTGGGTTTTTTTAAGTATCACCTATGAAAGGTGTTTTACAGTTTGGAAAGAAGGGAAAGTTAAATCATAGATACATTAGGCTGTTCAAGATATTAGAGAGGGTAAGTGTTGTAAGACAATGTTTGGCTCTTTCACCAAATTTTGAAAGTGTGCAACCTATCTTCCATATATCTATACTTTGAAAATATTTACCCAATCCCTCTCATGTCCTTCAACTGCGAACAATACAATTAGAAGAGAAACTCTCTTAACCATAACTAATAGATAAATCAAGAGATCGAGGAACAAGGACATAGCTCCAGTCAAAGTGGTATGGTAGAATCACCCTAATGTAAAAGTAACTTAGGAAGCCGAAAGGGTCATACGAGACAAGTACCCCTATCTCTTTACTTCTAGCAGTAAGTAGCCTTTCTAAAATTTAAGGATCAAATTTATTTTAATTAGGAGAGAATATAATAACCCGAAAACATGTATATATAAAAATATGTGTGTGTGTGTGTGTATTTATATTACATAACATCATAAAAATCTATGTAGTTAGAGATATATGATCGTTATAGGGATATAAATAATAGTATAGCCACCAAGTCAAACCCAAGAAGATGTTAAGAATAATATTAGAGAAATAAAATAGAATTTTCAGGACTAAAATGAAAGGAGAAAACAATGTCTAGGATAGTGTGAACACCGTAATTTGTTTAGGAAATTTTGAAAATAACAATAATTAGGATAAAAAACAGAAAATTCCAAAATATACAAAATTCAAGAATTGAGGAAAATAACAATAATTGAAAAGAAGTATAATTTCAGAAAAATCAAATAAATGTTTCAAAAAGATCAATCATTTGAAAATAAAAAATTAAATTAAAATAAAAATTCTCAAAATTAGAGAAAGAATAAGATCAAATAAAATTAGGAAAAAGAGATTCTAAGGATGGAATATCATGTGAACAAGTTACACTTTTCCCACACATTATATCATGGAAATGTACTAGGAAAAGAAAAAGAGGAGAGTATGTAGAATATGTTGTAGAAGAGGTTGGAAAAAAGAGGAACAACAAAATAAAAAAATCTTAATAAACCAAAAAGTGAGTTGGAACATGAGAAAAGGGAAGAGAAAAAGAGGGTTGGAAGAGGCTAGAAAAAGTGGAAGAGGAGGGCTAAAATAAGAGAGAAAAAGAAAGGGTAGAGGAGCATAAAAGGAAAGCTTGGAATAAAGCGAGAGAGGCAAAAGGACAAAGGGCCGCAAGAGGAAAAAGCCAGAGGAAGAAGGTAATGTTCTATTACTAATTTTCCATATCCATATTGGCTTGATTTAGTATTAACTTTGCTATGTTCATTACTTTTTGTTTACTGTCTAATATCCCATTGCTTTCCATGATAATTTATGCCTTTAATGACGTTACACCATGCTGCCATTTAATTTTGTTTTTTGCTGATTGAATTTTTGCTGCATGATATTTGGTTTTCCATGAGAATGCTTATTGTATGCTCTCTTCTTTCTGATGCCAACATACTTGTTAAAATGTTACAAAGTCCCCTTTGATAGATTGCCTTGCATTTCAACTCATTTGGATTATATGATTTCATTAACTTTGCAAGACTATTTTCTTCTCTGGTTACCATAATTTTTTTTATGCCTTCAATCTTTCATAATGTTGATTTTTAAGCTATATCTTCTTTGGATTTTTTGCTGTCAAAATGAATGCTAAAATCAGACATGTTTTCTATCTCATTGGTTGGTAACTTGCACTGCAATTTAATGATGAATTTGTTGTCAAAGCATTGATGGAAGTTTGATGTACTTACTCCTTCATGGATTGAAAATTTGAGGTTTACTTTTCTTCTCATTTGTTGGTACTTTTTTATGTGCTTTATTGTTAACTCCTACTGAAATCAGGTTGTAACGTACCATTATTAAAGTTGGAGATTGTTTTGGATTATGTTTCAATTTTGCTGTAACAAAAGTGCTCAATGGATGTGCATCATAGCTCAATGAACCTTTGTTTTGGCTGTAAGGATTGTGTTGCATTATAATTCAATTTTGCTGTCATAAAATTTCTCAATGAGTATTACATTTTGGTTTCGTTTTTTATGATTTAAATGATACAAAAATTTTCTCAAACCATATGTTATTTACTGTGAAAAAAATCTATCATATGATTTCTTTCTTAATACTATCTTGGTTGTCCAAATTTAGGTGAAATCGTTAGCCATTTGATATTTACATGTGCTTATTGTTTAAAATTTGTTGAGAGTTCATTTGTTAGAAACCTTATTGAGAATGATTGAAAAGCAAGAGGCAAGTGAGTGAAGATAGGAACTTAACTTGAAGATGTGGGAGCTCATAAAGAGAAATTTTAAACTAAATAAGCCATCCTTATTTGTATTTGGTTTAATTCTTGTAAATAAAATGTAATAATGAGTATCAAATTAGACCCTAACACACATAAACACATATGCATGCTTGATTGGACACCAACACACATAAACACCAATGCTTGTTTTGTTAAAGGCACCATGTGAGACTCTATCGGTATTTTTTTTTTGGTTCCTTACCAGGTGAGGTCCAACGCCTCTATAGGTATATCATATGAACATCTAGTTTTTCATCATTAGTGTTGCCATGTAAGATCAACATCTTTATAACCACTTAATGATTCAGTAGTGTGGCCATGTGTGATCTAACGACTCCATGGCATATCCCAATACCGGTCGCACATGTTTAAACTAAACTTGGGTTCCAACAACCCATATCCTATTATGTGTGTTTTCTAAAAATAAAGTTGGGTTTTGAAGGACCCATGTTTAATCAATGTTTTCTTACATAAAAAGAAAAAATAATCAATGTAAATAAAATTGCTTTTGGTAAAGCTTTCTTTGTCAATTTTTTTAATTTCATTTTATTTACACATCTTTGTCATTTTGAAATTCAAATTAAGCAATTTTAAAAACAAATAAAAATTTCTCTTTCTTGGAATATTTTCTGATAAAATATTGAGTTCAAAGTTGCTTTGTCATTTTAAGGTCCATTTCCATCATAATTAAAAATAAAAAAAAATGTTCATATTTTCCCATAGATTTTTCAATAAAAATACCACTAAATCATGTTTTCAAAATTAAAAAAAAATCAGAAAAGGAGAGTAAATAAGAGAGATTGAGCCACTTTCGTAAATTAAAATACATCAAACAAGTCCTATATCATTTTATTTGTGAAAATTGGTTTAATTTCAACTATTTTGCTCTTTTCACAAGAAAAAACACTAACCCACTAACGGGTGTTATGGGGTACCTAACACCTTTCCTATTTTCACATAATTCCTATATTGTGGAAGAAGTGCTTTGTGAAAAATTCATATTAGTGTAAGAGGTAGCTTTATGGATATCTTTCTATTGGGGTTGTGTTGTATGGAAAGGGCATCTCTATTATTGATCCCTATTGGTGAGTGTATAATTAACAAAGTAGCACTTTTTATTTTATCAAATGACTTTATCTGCTTGTCCAGCTTTCACTTGCTTTTTCCACGCTCTACATCTTATAGGGGAAATAATTCATGATTGTCGAACCTTTCAATTATGTATATAGAATATGTATGGATGTATACTATATGATGATGAATAAGGTTATTGATGTAGAAGAGCTATTGATGATGAAAAGAGCACTTGCTACTTAAGAAGTGCAAAGTGAAAATGTTAGAGCACTATATGCTATTAAAATAGTATTAAGGTATATATGGAAATATATGGTTGTGGTGAAACTCTTAACTTTAATTATTCCTTTTACTTTACTGTTAAGTTCATAATAATATTTCATATAATTTTACCTTCTTCAATTGCTGTATTATTTTATATATGATTTTTTCCTAAGCATTTATTTATATTCAATAACTTTAAAAAGAATTAAAGGAAGAATGGGAATTCTTGTTAGAACCCCATAGCCATTAGTGAGGATAATGACCTTAGTGAACCTTGTTGAGATGAATAATTAAGATGTATCAGGTAAAAGGTTACTGGTATGAGATATTGAGACATATCCTGTAAAAGGACACGAGTATGAGATGTTAAGATGTATTTGGTAAAGGGATACAGGTATCAATTATGGAGACGTATCTGATGACGGGATACAGGTATGAACTATTAAGACATATATGATAATAGAATATAAGTATGAGATATTAAGATGAATCTTGTGTGGGATACAAATTTATATGCTTGGCATCACATACGATGCAGAAATATAGATGTGAATAATTATAATGGCATTGTGAGGTAATAGCCAGTGCAACAATAAGAAAGGGAATTAAATGCTTATGTGTGACATGATGAATCTGGTTCTTTTCTTAATACCCAATCAATACAAAATTATAAGGTTTAGAAAATATGTTTTTATGTTGTTAAGACTTATTTCTTTACTTAAGTAAATGTTTGTTAAAAGAAACTCTAAGACCTTTATTATTTCCCCTTCCTTATACTTTGTAATTTATGCACTCACTAAGTTAGTAGTAGACTTACACCTCTCTCTAACATTTTATAGATTAGTAGGTGATAAAGTGAAGTTGCTTTAGGAATTTTCTTATGGTCTTGACTTTTTGGTATGTCATTTATGGTTAATCATGGTGTACATCCGACTCCAAGGTGATGGCTACTAGATGTCAAGTTGTTTAGGATTTATAAATGTTATGAAGTATTGTATGCCTTGTGTAGGCTATTTCCTTATTATACTAAATATATATTTTGAGGCATTATTAAGTTGGTCTGTTTGATGTCATTATAAAATTGTTGGAATATAGCTGGTTATACAAGTTTGGAAAGCATTGAATTATATTTTAGGCAACCTCCATGTAATTTTGTTGAATTATATTTTTAATTGTGTTTAATATGTTTTATCAATATTTTATAAAATTTTTAAGAGTGTTATCTTAGGCTTACTAGGCTAGGTTGGTTTAACCTATACGCCAATCATGACCAATGAATTTGGGTCGCAACAACATCTATATCCAGCAAATGACATCACATGAGATGACTCTCTAAGCATTAGTGTAAATTAAATTAAGTGGATGTTTTGCACCATAGTTAGAAATTTTAGATGGCAAAGCATGAGATTTTCCAAGTTGGTTGGCTTCGCTGAATAGTTAACTATCATTAACACTTAATTTAACATAACAAATACTTATAATTTGTTTAAGAGCACCATGTAAGGGATTTCTCGATTTTCCATGCCACTCTTCTCTTGCTAGACAAAAGGATTATGCTTATTTGATCTATTAAAGTAACCATGTAACTTGGATGAGCATCGATTGGTGTTGTCTAAACTTAAAACTTCATATAAGCCATATTTAAGCATATCTTGGAGTAGAACTGACTTTGTCACGTTGTCATTCGCAAAAAATTCTTATGAGAGAAATTCAATAGAAATAGTATTAAGAAAAAACTTATATGTTGTTCCTTATATACTTATATCAGGTTTCCTCAATTAGCTAGTGACATGTGTACAATTTTTTAAAGGTTGGGAGTTAATAGTGTTAATAAGAAAGTGAATGAGGTATAAAAAATTATCCATATGCCATTAACTAATTGAGGAAACTAATATAAGTATATAAGGAACATCATATAAGTTTTTTCCATAGTATTATTAGTTGTTAACTTAGTCACACTAATAAGATTTTATGTATTAGTGGTGAGATAGTGAACTTTGGAGGAACCAATTTCTACCACAATTAAACTTTCATCATTGCCAATAGTTAATTGAGTCTTACTAATGAGATTCTTAATAATGTGTTTTAAATTTCTTGAATTGCCTGACTGGTTGCAATCAAGGTACCAATTGGGATCATTAATAGGGTTTGGAGAAATAAAATTAGCTAAATAGCCTTGTCCTCTATTTGTTTAAGAATTTCCTTTGGATGAATTGGGATTTGACCCCATTTAAAATTGATCATATTGAAAGAAATAATGAGCAATAATTTGTCTAGTATTTTCATAAACTTTGCTACCATTCCTTCCAGATCTTCTACTGATATTTCATCCTTAATAAATAATAGAAAACTTCCTCTTTAGTTGCTTTGACTGGAGAAAGACTAATTATTGTTGTTATTGAAAGCTAAATTAGCAATAGGGTCGATAAAGTGAATAGCAAAACTATTGAGTAGTTACAATTAACTAGTAAGTAATGTTGCTTAAAAATTAACTAGGACAGAAAAAATTTATTTGATAGTTATGTGTTACAATAGGATTTTATTCATTATCAAGTCTCATAAAAAATTTTTCTATAAAATTATTTGTCAAAATTGGATTATTAGCAAGTTTAAGATTATTTGATGTAAATTTTATCTTGTTTAAATAGTCTTCCATTTAAGAAGATCCTTCTTGCGCTCATTTAAGCTCATTTTTTAAAAGAGTAACTTGTGATGTAGTACAAGCTTGTAAGATCTTGAGCAACTTTCCAAAGATCTTTTAATGTTACAAAACTAAGAAGTTAAGAGGCTATATTGAATGTCATGTTGTTGTAATGCCAACCAAGGAGTAATTGGCCAATGCTCACCCATTCTTGAATTGTCAAATTAGGTTTTTCCCCCATACGGTCAGGGAGATATTTAGCTAGACAAGCTTTGGTTTCGTTAATGAAGCCTTTGATCTTGTTGCCCTAAATAATAAAGAGCACCAATGACTGCCACAAAAGGTAGTTTGATTCGTTTAACTTGACAAAATAGATTTGATTTATGGTGGATATGAGGCAAGGTTTTCCATTATTAAGGTTGAGCTTGTTTGAGACTATTATAGAAAACTTTTACTAAACATGATATTCTTAGCTTCATAAGAACTTTAAAGAAATGTCCACACCCAAGCGTTACCTTTATGATTCTTGAGGTTAGTTTGGAGGATACAGCCTTAATGGTGAAGTGAGAATGTGATTTTATGCTTTTACTTCGATGACTATAGGTGTTGTACCTTAGAGATATTCTCTTTTGATGTTAGGCCATCAGGGAAAGCTTTCCATAAGAAAATTTTCTTCTTCTCTTGTACATTGAGTTTCCACAAATGTTTTGACATTGGGTTTCCAAGTGATATTGTTTACTCTTCTATCAATAGCTTCATAAACTATATAATTAAGAATGATAGGCTTACAAAAGGTGGATTAATGAGATTAATTCTCACTCTTTCTTCTCTACAAGTGCATAAAACCTTGTTAATAGAAAAAAAAACTATTTGAAAAAGAGAGATTTATGGGATTAATGGGACCTTGCATGGCCAAATGGTAGATCAATAGAAAGCCTAGGGAAACAAAATATGTCCATGATTGTGTTGCTCTTAGTTTTCCATCTAGCTAATACGTTCACTTAAGACATTTCATACTTCAAGATATAGATATAAAAAATAAAATATTATATAAAACCATTAAAATAGAATATTATGTCTTTGAGAAGTTATTTCCCAAATTTTCTTGTATGAAATTCTTATAAAGGAAATTAATTATTATATAGATCTAAATATTCTACAAAGCAAATTAAGAGTCTAGATTTGCAATAAATTTCAAAGCCTAATTAAGTTAAGCAAGGTTAATGGGCTAAAGATCTTTGACTTTCAATTCTCCTTGAGCTTTAGGTTAATTAATAGTTCTCAGTTGATCCAACTCAATCCTCTATTGACCCTATTGCCCTTCGACTTAATTTTTCTAGCAATTGAAGTAATGCTTGAGTATAAGCTTACATGTGGTTTAAAATGAGCCATATAAAAACTATAGTATATAATTCATATTTAATATATATATATATATATATATATATGTATGATCTGGAAGTTTAAGTTATCATTATCAAAACCATAAAATGACCATTTTGTCCCTAACTTTTTGCTTTAGTGTCAATTTGGTCATCCACTAATTTGTGATGACAAAATAATCTTTCAAATTAAATAATAATAAAATGTAGTCCTTTAAAGTGGTTATAAGTAACTTGTATTTAGCTTAATAAAGGTCTACTTTTGATGAATGTTGAATTTTTTAGGGACCACGTAGGCATTACAGATTATAAAGGACTAAATTAGCATAGAGGTAAAAGTAGGGGAGACTAAAATAGTACTTTTCTCTTATCTAAACTCTTAAAGGTTGACATCATTTAAAAGTTTTTGTCATCCTTTGTTATTTAGAAGTTTAATTGTAATCAATTTCTATCGTTATATTAATAAAATAAAAGTGAAAGGAACTACTATATGGTGTGGGTCCTTGTTCTCTTGGTTTAATATTAGGCTGTAAGTTGAGGAAATTGACTAACACACTTAGCCCAAGAATGATGGCCTCTTATAAGTACATTGTTATTAAAAAAAATATCAATCCAAAATATGAGATGTTTTTGTATATATAAATTATTATATTGTGTTATTTGTACATTATTTTATAATATTGAGACAATTCAATTAAAATTACATATATTTATATTTCCATTATGTTTCAATTTTATATTAGAATTTAGTGAAAATTAGTTATTTGGTCCTTATAGTTTACATCAATTTTTAATTTAGTCTTTATAGTTTAATTACAAAATGTCCTTATACTTTCCAAGCTTTGAAATTTGGCCCTATATTAAAGATTATAAAGCCTTGTAGATGTTTCACATGAATCTCACGTGGGCGGCTAGCCCTATAACATCACATCAAATAACTCTCTAACAATGTAATACATTCCTTCCTCATCTTTTTTCTATACCTATGTTTTCTTGTACAAAAGTGAGTTTAAGTAGGAACCAGACTTTCCCTTTCCCCTTTCCTTTTCTTTTATTAATTAAAGACTATTATACCTTACTCGTTTTCCATTGTAGCAATTGGAAACAAAAGTGAAGGCACTTTTAAAAGATAAATTTTAGTCAGCACTAGCATGCACTATACCAAATTGAAAACATTCAACATCCCTTCCAGTAATTCATTGAACTTGTCCTTGTTTGCTAGAGTTATGTTCTTCATACTTGACATGTCCATCAAGGGTATGATGCTGTTAAAAGATTAGATAGAGTATTGCAGCATACATATGATGTACTAGATTATGGCCTCTTTCTAAATTAGGCAACAATGTCCTATCTCTCTAGCTAGGATGAAGATATATTCATGAAAGGTGGAAGTAAGGCGTAGCTGCAGTTAAAGAAGAGGCCATTGATGAGATTAAGAGTGCTATTGCTAATTCTTGTTTGGTAAAAATGGGTACCATCACTTGGGTTAGAGGAATGAGAAGTGAGGTTGAGATTAGTTTGCAATGCATTATTTGGTTAGTAAGTTATGGAATTGGTGGAATAAGAAGAACTATAAATTAGAGCTTATTCAGTAAAAAAGATGAAGAAGATAAAGAGGAAGAGAAAAACATAATACTTGGAAATTGAATTAGGCTTCTTGGCGAGGTCCATTTGGAAAGCGAGTAAGGCAAACCATATCCCTTATAAAACTTAAGCACTAAATTGTATCCAATCTCATGCAGAATCTACAAATAGTGACAACATAGAACTCCATTTTTTAATACTCTCTCAACTAGGAAGATTAAGCTCACGAAAAATGTTAGCAACATATAAACTAGGAGAGAACTTTTGTGATAAAGCCACTTAAGCCATTTCCCCTTTGCCATCTATTGTTAAAACATGCCCTTTCTATTTTGTGAAGTTGGTGCTTTCCAAAATAGAGTTCAATGAAGAATAGCCTTCCCATTGATGGTCATACACTAGGCATGGTTTGACAAGATAACTATCACAACTGTTGTTCTTGGGCATCTTGGGGTAGCTCAACTTAGCCTATTATGTGGCTTTATCATCTACACCTTAACTCCATTTTAATAGTGTTTCAGCCATATAGTATGGAATTAAACAATGTTATAACATTAGGAACCAAATTTTAAAGTTTGAAAAGTATAAGGACATATTCGAAAAAAAATAAAACAAGGACCAAATTAAAAAATAAGTAAGTTATAGGGACAAAATAATTAATTTTTCCTAAAAATAAAAGAGTTGTTATCAAGTAATAAACTCAAATATTTGATAGTGGAACTTTACATAATGGAGCTAAAGTGAAAAGAAAAATAAAGTTTATTCTAACCTACATATGCAACTAGTGGCCTAGTTTCCTAGTCACTAGTATTTAATATTGGGTGGGTTGGTGATATAAAGATTTGATTTTCTTGACTTAGCATATATTGTACTTCAATCTGGATCACTGATTGGGCATCTTATGTCACTTCCTTCTACTCTTCAAAATAGAAAAAATAAAATAAAATATTGTTGCTCTTCCTTCTCTTGGCCCTTTGTAGGTATAACTAGTGATGTCTGAATTTTGGTTCTCATTCATTTACTTTTCAAAGCCCATGGAAGAAATATGTCCATTTTTTGAATAATTAGTGATTAAACCAAATGGCTTTATGCTTTGCAATAATATTACTCATTTTAAGAATCTTACATTTTGTTTAGAATAGGGGTGCACATGGGTCGGGTCGGGCCAGGTTAAGTTTTTTCTAATTATTTTATAAAAATAATTTTTTTAATGAAAACAAATAAGATTTGAAATAAAAAAATAAAATGAAAAATAAAATTAAGATTTAGAATTAAAAATGATTAAAATTTGAAAAGAATTAATATTATAAATGAAGTTATTATATATATAATTAAACAAATTTAGAAAAAAAAGATAATATCCAGGTCAGGTTGGGCCGGGTCTTATGTGAACCCAGGGCCCGGCTTAGCCTGGTTATGTGACTTAGCTCAACCCATTGAAATTTGTAAATTTTTTTTCTTTTGACCTAGCCCAACCTAGCCCGATATGACCAAGTTGGACCAGGTCAACCAGGCCACTAGGTCAATTGTTCACCCCTAGTTTGGAAGGATAGGTGTCAATGGAATGAAATGGAAAATAATGGAAACAAATTTTCTTTTTATTTAAATTTTTTTAAAAATAAAGGGAGACCAAAGGAGGCAGATTTTTTTCCATCCTTATCCCTCATAATGCTAATTTTTATTCCCTCTTATCATAGGGGTTAAAGGGTGGGAACATAAAATTTTATTTATGAATGGACATTTTATATCCTTTATATCTTAGAACCTAATTTCTTGTCATCCTTCATCTTAAATTCAAAATTTTTTTCCAATCTTTTTGTGCTGTTGAACACATTTGATGTTCAAGTAGGTGACTCCCACAAAACCTATTTATGGATATAGAATTATCATCTCTTGCTAGATTTAAATTTTCATAATTCCTATCCCTTTTGTGATTTTGGAATCATTAATTTTATTTGCCTTTTCCATTGAAATTGCATTCATATACTATATTATTACTTATTAGAAAAAATGATGCCTGAAGAAAATCTAGAAAAAGAAAACATAAATGCATATTGCATATTCTCAAGGCAACAATAATGTGAAGTTGGGAACCCTCTTAGTTTAGTGTAGCAATGGAAAAGGACTATATTGTAATTTGGTATTTATAATGGTTTTCCTTCCATTCACTTTTTGTATAACTCCTAAACAAAGGGAAGGGAATTTCCATCAACTCTTGTAATAAACTTTTAAATAAAAGTAAATTTATTCTATTATGTTTCCCTTGTTTATTTTTATTATGTTCCATTCCATTCCATTATATATGAAATTTCCAAACATAGCCTTAGGGAATACTCTAGTCATTACATGTTTTCTACAATAGTGAGAACAAGGTTCTTTAAGATAGCAATTCATTGTAGCTTTTAAATGATAAACGACATGTGAAAAGAAATTAATGTATCTTTATTTTTCATGGATATTGTTCACTAGTATGTGATATTATAGACAAGGCTTGAGGCTAATATTGACAACCTAATCATCCTACATGCATGGGATCAACACTTTGTAACCTAATCTTAATAAAATATGATCTAAGTGGTGATTTTAATCCTAAGTATGTTATACTCCTTCTTGTTAATTATTATGTATATTAAGGTTGGCAACTCCTCTAGATTTGCTATTCAAAATTGATATGAGAAACTACATAATCATACTTAAACTAAAGTGTAAAAATGATCAATATAGGCTTAGGTAAGCATGTGAGCATTAAGAACAATGAGTTTAGTATTGTAGTTAACGAGGTAAGTTTGAGAGTTGTATGTACTATATTAATTATATAAACTGCCATACTCTACAAAAAAATAGTGTCATTGCAACACTTTCCTCGCGATGGGTAGAATTAGCTATTGTAAAGGATAATATTACAACAATCAATGTGACTGTCATAAAGTTTATGCCATTATGACGGTCAATTTATGACTATCACAATACCAGTTCCTAACATTGTGTCAATAAGGATTGTTTAGAGCTGTCAAAGTGGGTTAACTCGGACCACCTAAACTGACCCACCTGAGTTGGTGGGTTAAACAAGTTAGCCCATTTAACCCATCATAGAGTAGTGGGTTGAAAATCTCAACCCACCCCACCTGGTGGATTAGGTTAGTTAACCTGTTTAACCAGCCAAAAAATTTTAAAAAATAAAAAATTATAAAAATTCAAATGTAGTTTTCTTTAAGTACATGTCTTGTTTAATCAATCAATTTGTATATCATTATAAATAAACAAAAAAAAAAAGTATGTAATGACTTGCTCATGCCCCTTCTTGGTGAACGTGAACATGGACTCATCACAGCCACATGCTTGGAATGATTTCCCCTTAAAAGTTTTCTTTGAAATTTAATCATTGGTTCTTAATAATTAGCTTTCCTAACCCTACTCCTATATTTCTTCACAATTTAGTCCCTAGCTATAGAATAACAAAAAAAATAAAATAAAATAAGAAGTTAACAAGAATTAAATTCTAAATTCTATCTAGTCACAAGATTGAACCATGGCATCAATAAGTTCCAAATTGACACAGATTATGGGACAAGTGAGTTGAGGGTTCAAAGTATTAAGTCCAAAATGTGAGTTTTAATCCATAAATCACCTATTTAGATCATGAATTTATAAATTTCAATAAATTGATAAATTTGATGTATTTAAGGATAAAAACCAAAAGAAAATTGTGATAAGTCCTACTTAAATCTACATTAAAATTAAGTATTTTAGGGACTTAACAGCCCATAGTGTAGCATTTGTTAAGAAAAGAACAAAAGGAGGGGAGTGGTGATAGTTTTCAAATTTTTTATGACTTTGTCTAGAAAATACTGCATTGTTGGTACATATGCAATGTCTATTTAAGTAAATTAACATTATATTATTGGGCAATATGCAAATAACGTGGTGTAATAATTTAATACAAGAAATTCTCCATTTGTATTTGTCATGGTTGACAAAATTGGAAACCCTTAATTACAGTTAGGGAGGAAGTGCAGCCTACATGGAGCCTAATGTATTGTTTTTGGCTTTTTGTAATGAACATCGAGGAGTTATTTATATTAATTTTCTTTCCGTTTATGGCTTGGTATCCTTAGCAATTCAGCATAGCCTCACAGTATTCAGGACTTGCTTTTGAAAAGAGAAATGAATCATTTGCAAACAAGAGGTAAGGTAACCACCAAAATTATTTTGCATATATCTTAATCTTTGGGAGGGAGAAAGATATTATTTTGGTCAGTAACCTATTAGTAAATTGTTATTTTAGTCTCACTCATTTTATTTCTTAAAATGACCCTCTATTTATTGTAAATTGTGACTTTTGGTCTTGACACATGATTTAACATGGTTTAGTTTGAGGGGCTATGTATAGTAATAATTTCAAAAATAAAGGATCAAAAGTGATAATTTTTAATGAATATGGAGAATCATTTTAAGAAATGTAATGATTGAGCGACAATAATTATAATTTAGTGATCGATAAGTTTGGGACCAAGATTATTTCTTTTCTAAAAGACAAACCATGTAGAAAACAGAAAAAGATAAAGAGACATAAGTCCCCCTGTCTTTGTTCTCATAGGAGACAAAAATATCGAAATTTTCAATTCATATATCAACACAACAAGTAAAAAAATATTGTATTTTATACAAGTCGGTTACAACTTTGACTCTAAAAATTAAAGGGGAACCATCATATATTATGTGGAACAAGATAAATGATTGTTTCCATCCCATGAATGATCTTGACGTTTGAAAGAATCTCATATAACTCATTTGAAAGTCATATCCTGAGTTGGAAATAATTTATTGTTCTTTCATTCATACCGTTGAAGCCATTTAGGCAATGGGTATACGTAGTGGTAATTAAGAGTCAAAATTTATTATATTTTGGTTTCTTAATGCCTCTTTATGTTATATGATTGTATAGCCACAGTTCTTTTGTCGATGGTTTCAATCCATAGATGTAACTCACTAAGTTAATGACTATTATTCAATCTCTGTACCATAAAATATGTGATCTCATTGGAAATTAATTATTAGTAGTGCATTCGCATACAATAGGTTTGTTGATATATACTGACTATAACTTTCGGAAATATTCATAATGTTTATTAATAAACAAATATACGATAAAAATGGCATGTGCCAATTTCTTGTTTTTTTTTTTTTGCTAATATTTCTTGTCTTGTTCTAATTAAATGATTCAAAGAATATATGGTAATATCTTACACAATATTCCAAAAAGAAATCAAAGAGGATTAATGAAACTGAAAATTACCAAAAAAGTATAATTTTTTAACAAATTATGTTGATTGTTTTGAAGTATACGCATAGTACAATAGCTTTTTGTCTCATAGAATTCTAGTCACAATGTGCTTAAATTTGTTCAATGTATATGAGGATGCTTGAACGGCTTTTTGATCTATATATATATATATATATATATATATAAAGCAAAATCCCATACACAAAAAGTACTACGTGCAAATACTATATTGAGGAACTCGGAGTAAATCATCTATAATTCTTCATGTTTTGAGTTTGAAAATGGGAGACTTGAAATCACTCTTTCTGAGTCTCCTTAGTTATTCAACATAAAAATAAAAATATGAACTCAAAGTATGACATTCCGACACCTAGAGAGAAATCATGTACGTAAGAGACATTATAGAGAAAAGAGAGCATTATACCGAAATATTATACTACTCTCTCACTTTTTTTAGTACTCTCTCAATTAGCAAAATTTCTTTTCCCTTTTGCTCTTTCGAATAATACGGGACAAACTGACAAAATTTGATATTGCAAAATTGCAATACATTTTATTTGCTATATGCATTTTAGGGTACCCGTACTCAGGGAAAGATCTAGGAATTAATTCCAATGGGAGTAAAGAACTAAAAATACAAATAGGAGCAATTTGGCATATTTTGATATTTTACTAACAAAAATTCATATTTGATAAGTCATTAAAGTCCTACAAAAAATGTACAAAATATGAAATAAATTTAAACTATCATTTTATTTTCTTAAGCCAAACATTCTAAATTGTATTCTATGTTTTTCTTAAAAATAAAAATCATTAATGAGAGTATAACACTCCTCAATTTACCTACTTAATAGTATCTGAGTGGAAAAAAATTAATATGTTTAAAAAGACAAAGAAAGCAAGAGAATATGGATGGAGTACAAATTAAAAACAATTAATTAACAATTCTTAAAGAATAAATTTTTGAGATAGTTAAAGACGACTAAGATATTTAATACATGATTATAAAACATGAGATTGAGATTGACACATGTGGTTTAAACTTTCCTAACATTTATTAGCGCACTTTGGGCTTTTAAGAATTTCTTTGCAATAGACATTTGCATTTGAATGTTTGTTTGAATGAGTGACATACCATATGATTTTCTAGGAATTTTTGTAAATGATTTTATTATTGTTTGGATTTATGGAAATCTAGAATTCCATTATTGTAAAATTGAGTATTTATATTATTATGGAATAGTATTTTTTGTGGCAATTCGTCCAATACAGGACCCTGTAGCTAATGACAATAGGCATTAGCCTAGGTGCACCAATGTTTTATTATTATGAGCATTGTCTTAGTTTTCGATTATGTGCGAGCCTTGTAGCTTTATTTTAATTACTATAGATTGTGATACCTAGTCTTGCACTAGCTTTCAATATAGATTGTGATACCTATCCTTGAGCTAACTTTCAATATGGATTGGGATATCTAGCCTTGAGCTAGCTTTTGATATGGATTGTGATATCTAGCCTTAAGCTAGTTTTCGTTGTGGCTTGTGATACCTAGCTGTGAACACCCCATCCTTAATTACTTAATTATTTAATTAATTGATACACCAATTAATTAATAATTAAGTAAATAAAGGAAATAAAAATGACAGTGACTTAAATGGCATTCTTAGGTGAAGGCAATTTAAAATTCAAGATAAATAATGGGAGAACTTTAAGAGAAAAATAACCAAAATATAAAAATAAGAATTAATTAATAATAATAATAACAAATCAAAATAAAAAATCATAAAAGACACAAAAATAGGAAAAAATCCAAAAGTAAATATTAATGGTGATGATGACAAAAATTAAAAATAAATAAATAATAATAAATAAATAAAATATAATAAAAAAGGGGTTAAATTAAAAATAAATTAAATCAAATACCAAACACATATAATACAACATATATTGGTAGAACATGATTATCCTAGCATATTTTTTACTGTGTTTGTAAGTGGATGCTGCTTTGCAAAACACTGTAGCCGCCTCTTCTTGTAAGTTGTCGTAGCTTATTTGAGGAAGTGACAGGTAGCACAAGAGAGTTAATGATGATAGTGGCATCCATAAAGAGAGGCTGAGAAAGAAACGAAAAGAGAGGCAAGCTGCTGTGAGGAGAAGAAAATCGAGGCAGCTGGAAGAGAGACCAAGGGAGAAAGAAACGAAGAGAGGTGAGCTTGCCGAGAGAGTGGGGGGCGAACAGAGGCGAGTTGCTGTGAGAAAAAGAAAACCAAGAGAGCAGCAACCTGAAGCCGAGACGATCAAATTGAGAAGCAGTGATGAGACTGAGCTGAAGCTAAGAACATCCTCCCCTGATTTGGATAGTGTGAACAGAGGCAAACAGAGGAAGAATGACATACCGAAGAAGCTGACTGGGAGGTGCCAAAAACTGCTGGAGCTGTCTTTGTTCTAGAGCTGAGAAGAAAAACTGCTGCGGACTTTTTTTCTGGTGCCATAGAGGACAGAAGGGGAGAAAGAGTGAGCTTCCTGATACATGATTGTCTCCTCGCCATACTTATACTTATATATATACTACATATGTGTTTATATATATATATATATATATATGTATGTAGATGTATATATATATATATATATATGCATGTGTGTATATGAGTATATGATTCTTTTGCTTCCTAATGCCTGCTTCCTGAAGCTCTTTACCTCTCATACCATGCTTACATACATATCACATATGTGTTTATATATATATATATGTGTGTGTATGTGTGTGTGTGTGTAGGAATATATAGATATATGCTTCCCTGTTTTCCTGAAGCTCTCTACCTCTCATGCCATGCTTACATATATATCACATATGTGTTTATATATATATATATATATATATGTGTGTGTGTGTGTGTGTGTGTGTGGGAATATATAGATATAGGCTTCCCTGTTTTCCTGGAGCTTGCTCTCTTCTCATACCATGCTTACATATATATTATATATGTGTTTATATATATATATATATATATATATGTATGTGGATGTATATATATATATATGTGTGTGTGTGTGGGAATATATAGATATATGCTTCCTTGTTTTCTTGAAGCTTGCTCTCCTCTTCTATCATGCTCATATATATTATTACTTGTGTATATATATATATATATGTACATATATAGATGCATATAGGTGTATATATATTACTATTATCTTTGTGTCAATACGAGATTAATTTTTGGCTTTATAAACAAAGTTCTAAGATAGTCATCGAGTGAGAATATTATTCTCCTCGGGTGTTTGGGATCATGTGAAATTCTGATCTCCTTAGATCTCAGAAAAAAAATTAATACATACTTGCTATAAATAATAATAATACAAAAATAATAATAATAATAATTAAATATTTACTTTAATTAAATATTCCCCATTATTTATGAAATCATTGTGTGAGAATATTGTTCTCATCGATTGCATGGGATTATGTAAGATTTTAATCTCCTTAGATCCCTGAAATTAGTACATATTTGTCTTATTTTAAAATAATAATAATTAAATATTTACTTTAATATTCTCCATTATTTACAAAATCATTATGTGAGAATATTGTTCTCCTCGATTGCATGAGATTATGTGAAATTTTAATCTCCTTAGATCCCGAAAATTAGTACACATTTGTCTTAAAAATGATAATAATTAAATATTTACTTTAATTAAATATTTTCCATTATTTATGAAATTATTGTGTGAGAATGTTGATCTCCTCGATTGCATGGGATCATGTGAAATTTTAATCTCCTTATATCCCTAAAATTAGTACACATTTGTTTTTAAAATAATAATAATTAAATATTTCCCATCATTTACGAAATTATCGTGTGAGAATATTGTTCTCCTCGAATGCTTAGGGTCATGTGAGATTTGAATCTCCTTAGATCCACAAAATTAGTACATATTCACTTTAAAATAATAATAACAATAATGATAATAATGCAAAAATAAATATCTTTATTAAATATTTTTATCGCATTATTTACAAGATGATTAGGATTGTTCTTTATAATAATTTCATTTAAATTTTGAAATAAAGATTAAGATTCCAAAAATTTTTAAAAAAATATTAAAAAGAGAGAAAATGAAGAAATAAGGAGAGCGAGATTAATCAGATTGTCGTAAATTAAAACACATAAACCAAATCTCAATTCTGTTTTGTTTATGAAAATCTGTTTAATTTAAATCTCCCTGTTCTCATCACAAAATTTACAAATCATCAACCAATAATCATGCTTTTTTGGTCGAACTATGTGGACTTTGATCCCTATCACGGGGTACGTAGGCCCTAGGCTTTCATCCTAGGTCAAGTCCGCCCTTTGTAAATATTTATCTATTTGCTTTCATTCTTGCTATTTTGTCTCCTCTGTTTAATGGGCATGCATATTGATAAAAGGGTAATTGAGATAAATTTAAAAGTCATATTCTATTTCAGTTGACTGGTTTAAGGTAATCGTCCTTATGGATGGGTGTTGTGGGGTGCCTAACACCTTCCCTACACTTAAATAGACTCCTGAACTCATCTCTGATTTCGCAAACCATATTGCCATTTTATTTTATTTTTTTATTTTAAATTGGTTTTCCAAAGTTTTCGGTAAAAAAATTGTGGTGGCAACTCCAAATTGATTGATTTCCAAGATTCGTTTTTGGGAATCAATTTAAACACTTTTTATCCTTCCTGTCGAAAGGTTGGTTACGACACTAGCCTTGGACTAGCTTTCATTATGGATTATGATACTAGCCTTGGGCCAACTTTTGTTTATGGATATGTGATTGGTCTTGTGAGAAGTTGCCCATTTTAGTTTTATTCTCCTAAAATCATTTATGAATTTCAAATGCTTATTAGTGTGATTTCTTTTGCAAATTATATATGAATTTGTGAAAGCTTTATGAATTATGTTAAATGATTTATGATGTTCCTTTTGGAATAATTTTGATATGTGTAAGTTTTATGTGTTTTGAACTACTAAGCAATATGGTTGTGAAAAACTCTAGTAGTTTGCCTGTTCCCTCCTAGTATTGTTTGTAATATTTACTCACTGGGTGTGGTCACTTATCCCTTCACTCATTGACTTTTTTTTCCATAGAGTAACATTGATTTGGTTATCACTCCATGATAAGAGACAACTGAAAAACTTATTAGTGAGCCATGCATTGCTTACAAGGGTAAAGAGTCATTCTTATTTGTTAAACATCTGGAAATATTTTCTTTGTACTCTAATAGCTCCATTGTCATAGGCAAAGATTTTGGTGTGTGTAGCCTTGAGTTAGTTGTATGATTTAGAGAATTGAATTAGATATTGTTCATGTATCTTGTTATATCAGTATTTAGATCAGTTAGTTTATCAATTTGTTAAGCTTATGGAGACAAGATTTACCTTGTTCTTTGTGTCGGTCACGTGCTGTCATTTGGGGTGTGACAGAGAGAATTTGTTTACAAATTTCAAGTTATGTCTTAGATTGTTACCAAACAAGTTGAAAGAAAATTGTCCTCTATCATGTTTTTATATGCTTGTCTTCACAATTTTCGTAGCTAAAAATGCTCATTCGATTGTTGC
This sequence comes from Delonix regia, assembly GCA_037074485.1. Classification (NCBI taxonomy): domain Eukaryota; kingdom Viridiplantae; phylum Streptophyta; class Magnoliopsida; order Fabales; family Fabaceae; genus Delonix; species Delonix regia. The sequence goes on from CM073459.1 coordinate 16,355,681, forward strand.
TATAGACACTAGAAGAGTAAACACGAGACAAATAATTTTATCGACAAGTGTATAAATTCTTGACTTGTGTATCTTTGCTAGCACTTAATAAAACTCTGTAGTGGTTAAAACTTTCCATGTTTTGAGTTTTTATGAGCATAAATTTTTAAATGCTCCAATTGAATCTTTAGGGTGTTCTTTTTTTTGTTCCTTAATGTCATTTGGATAAAAATTATTCATAAGTTTAGAAATATCTTCCACTTGAAATGATTTATAATCCTCCCATGAATCTTGAGTAGAGCTAAGACATGTAATACCTTTATATCTTTTTTTAAGCAAAAATTTATTTTTTTCAACAATAAAAATATAGCAGAAATGAATATATCATACTAATAGTGATGCTCAACTACAACGTTATTTGGTTGATGGCAATATCAACCTTGACTAGCTTTATAATGAGCATTCAGATCTAGGATCTCTATAACATGATCTTCACAAAATAATTTCACTTTTTTAAGTAAAGAATCCCATTCAATTTCTTTGAAGTTTTGAAAAGTTCTTTTCAAGATGATAATAATTGCATTGTATTAAGTATATTTGATATTTATGCTGCAAAACTTGACACAATTCATCAATAATTCGTAACATCTCAATTTTTGAAGAAAGAGCCAACACCACATGAATGGAACTTGGTTGAGATCTCATGATGCAAATTGTTTGCACCACCACATAAATGATGGATTTCAATACCAGGCACCACCCTTTTAAGAATGATGCAAATTAAGAAAACTAGGTTTTTTTTTTTTTGGCTATTAAATTAGGAAACTAGGCTTTTTTGTTTTGGCTATTAGACTAGGAAACAAGATTTTTTTTGTTTTGGCTACTAAATATGGAAATATAAATATTATTTAAGGATGAAAATTATTAAAAAAAATAGAAGATATTGTTAAGCTATGTAACTTTGGTTTTCATTCCTTGTTGTAAGGGGGGAGAAATCTAAACAATTAATAAACCAAATGAAAATATGAAGTAAAATTATGTATAAAAATAACAATTTTTAAAATTTTAAGGGCCTCTGCATCCCCCTTGAATCCATCTCTACCCGTGCTTCTTAGTTATATAGACTTAAAATTCAAAAACGTGCACTCATAAATCTGAATTTAAAACAATCCGTGTGTATCTATATAGATTTTTACTTGAGTAAACCCTAGCAGTGTTCGAATTTTCCCCATAATTGTTTCGTCACTCTTCTCCTAAACCCTTCTCTCTCCCTCTCTTTCTCTCTCTACATTGAAGAGTTAGGATTGATTCGCATTAAACCCAGCCAAAGCCAGCAAAACAAGAGAAAATCAATCATGGTGATCAGTTCTGCCTGGGCAAAATCCGGAAATGAGTCTGCAGGTTCGTGTGCTTCAAGTAGTACCGTGACAAAATTGAATCCAGTAAAGGATCGAGCACGGAGGAGGATAGAGGCCTTTACCTAACATTTTCCCAAAGGTACCCTGTGCATGACTACGAGATATCTCACTTCTTCAATCAGTAAGGACTCAACACATCCTTTCTTCTTCTTCTTTTTTTTCCTCTTTTTCTTTTGCTTCTGTTCTGATCTGTCTGATTGATAATTAACTAGACATGAACTGAATTGAACATCTATTTCTTCTTCTTTTCATTTTCAAACTTATTTCTCTTTGTTGTTCTCTCTTTTTTTCTTTTTTCTTTTTTCATTTGAATAAGGAAAACTGATTATAGCCTAATCGTCATGTACTACTTATAAATCTTGTTGATTTGTGAAGTTCATGCCCAATTGAAATAGGGATTTTGCAACTCCAGCGACCCCCTCTTTCTCAAATTCGGATTCCTCCTGTCTAATTTTGAATAGCAAGGTGCTTTCATTAAATTCAAACAGCTAGATTCAAATTTGATAGCCCAAGTTTTTATTAATTTCTGCACGTGGTTATTAATTGATATGACTATAAGTAATTATTAATATAAATCTAAACTATTTGATTTTCATCTAATAATTTAAATTTATAAACGGCACCCTACTGTCCAATACAGGACAGTTAGAAACTGCATTTGCCCAATTGGTGGTAAGGTCGGATTTGGATTATGTATATTTGAAGTTTGGTGCATTTGTCGCATTAGGTGTTTTGGAAAATGTTAATATCTATTTTGCAGAAAAAAATAACACAGTATAAATGCACCAACTGCGTCAATTTTAAAATGTACAAGATCCAAATTTTGAAAGGGCATCAAATGTGCTAATTTTGTAAAGCGCCAATGAGAACAACAAATATTGAAACCAGAAATGCTACATATATATATATATATATAGATATATATATCTATATATATATATAGATATATATATCTATATATATATATATATATATAACGATGAGTTTTTTATACATCAATGAACCTTGTTATTGTATTAAGTTTGTAACGACTTCTCAATATTACAATGGAGTGAAATTTTGGAAGGAAGAACAACATAATTATTTTCTTCATTTTGGTTTCCAAAAGCATATAAGTAGGAAATTTAGGTACTATTTTTATATATGTACAATTTAAGTTCGTTTTTAAAAAAATTAAAAAGAAAAGTGTACCATTTTTTCTGAAGATACATATACGTTTTTTATAATTCTATTGAGTTTTTTTAAAAGAAGAGAGAGAGAGAGAGAGAGAGAGAGAGAGAGAGAGATATATATATATATATATATATATATATGTTTGTATGTTATAATTTTATTGAAAAATGTTATAGTAAAAATATATGAATTGTATTAAGTCTAGTCGATCAAAATACAGTCCCTGCCTATGCGTTAATCTTGTTTGTTATTGGAATACACGTGTCAATTAGAGGATGGTACGTACATTGGTTTTGAGAGTCCTCTTTCTTATTAAATAAGTGTATTAGTAAAATAAATTTGTAAACTACGTACTGTTATATAGAAGTAATTTTGATCATTTGACCTTTGCATGCTACTCAGAGATAGTGGTGTGTGGGCTAACAAGGACGAAAATCAAAAGAAAAATAGAAAGAGTCAAAAATACTTTTTAAAATAAGTTTATGAATAATAATTAAGATTCCAGAGTAATTATTTCAACCGACGCCAAAGATTTTCTTAAAATCAGCTAAATAAGAAAGATAATGATTAATCTTAATAATTCCGAATGCTTTGAAGAAATAAAAAATATACATTCCAAATTAAAGCACCTAGTCTTTACTGATAATTCCTAATGTAATATTAAATTTCTCTGCTTCTCATTACAGAAATACATAAAATTCAAATATTAATTACATCATTAATTAGATAGTAAAACAAATAACAATTCTATCACCATATCATCCATTTTTTGGGTGATCTCAGAAAGTTTGGCCAATGCGTTGAGAGGGTTTATGCTAAGAGTCTACGTGAAGACACTTCAAAACAGTACGCCAAAGTGATTTTTCGCTTTTCTTACATACCACCATAGGCTGTGTTGGGGAAGGAGAATATTGCTAAGTTCAGTGAATACCAAACCAATGTGGTGCCAGAGGTATAAACCAAGGAAGAGAGAGAAGTAAAAGCAGTGTTCGCCAATTATTGGTCAAAATTTTATGGATGTATAGAAGAGTAATGTATCGAATAGACCAAAATAGGATTTTTTTTTCCTTATTTATGGTCTTTTATATCATAAATTTCCCTCCTGCTCATATTTTAGGTTTGATTAAGTGCTTATTATTAATTTAAAAGTTATAGCTCTTAGTTGGGATTTAACTCTATTTGCTTTGTACGTCTAGAAGGAAAATGAAGAAGGAATTGGATTTTTCAATTTCAAGTGTTTTTTAAAAATTCTTTTCTGTCCATGAAGGTTTCTTCTCCAAAAATTCTTTGCTTCTTAATTACTAACTCTAAAGATAAATTAAACAGAACATAGAAAGTGTAGGAAGAGAAAATCTCACAATAGGATTTGAGAAATTATTGACTTATGTAGTAGCTAATGTGGTGTGTTAGTACTAACCAATATGTTTACACAGAATTTATAATGGTCTCAAAAGGTGTCCTACATCGACTGAAGCACAGACTAGGAGAATTTTATTAATTGGAAATTAAATCACAAATTACAAGGCAAACCCTAATCAAAGGCTCAACTTCCTAGCTTTTACAACCTTAGTCACAAGGCAACCCAATCACATGCTTAGCTACTTAAGCTTTTACCACTTAATCACTAGGTGTGGTTTTTATTCCTTACCAGGTTTTTCTCAAGGTACCTAGAAACACAAACCCCTAGTTTTCCACAAGCTCCATAGAAACTCACGACGTAACCCACTTCCAAAACTTGGCTACTTAGCTTTTACCACCTAATTGCCAAGCAATCTTATGTGTTCAACCCTTTGGTTTTTACCACCTCACTAGGTATTTTTCTCAATGTACCTAAAAACTTAACCCCTAGAATTTTTTCACATGATACCTAGAAACTCAATACAGATGATGAAGGAACTTTTTCCTCACAGAGCTCTCTAAGAGAACTGGACATTTACCAACTCTATAAGAGCAATAATACAATTGTGAACAATCAATTGAGGAGACAAAGCTAGATATGCTTCAAAGTTATGAGTTCCACATTTGTCTTCAAATGTTCTCCTATTTATTTATAGTGTTGCTTCATATGTGATCATTGCAATTCAAACGTGTTGGAATATGAAATTATGTCTCAAATCATCCTCTTGAAGTAGACTAGCAATACAACTCTTAGTAAAATATTACTAAATTGGAGCCTACTACTAATCCTAATACAACAATTGGAAACCTTATCTTAAATAGGCACACTAGAGGAGTTTCTTTTCTTTTTTTTTCTTATAAAAAGGGTGGGAGTAGTTAAGGCTCTTCTGTTTAAATTAAAGGCATATACATGGTAAATTTGTGCTAGGGCTTCATTTATCTGGACTAATGGGGAATTCATATATCTATGGTTTGTGTATCCATCAGACTTAAGTAACTTGAACTCCTTATGTTGAGCTTCCTATTTAGTGGTAGAAAAACTGGAGAGGGTGAATAAGTTCTCTTAAAATTGCTTTTTAAATTAACAAAACTTTATTTAATATTTATTGACATTAACAAGTTAAATATAGAGTGCAGTTAACTAATATAAAATAGAATTAAATAAAAGAGTATGGAAGGAAGAGAAAAAACACCAAAATATATCTTAGTTCATCTTAACTTGTCTTTGTCCATTCTCTTTGACACCCAAGGGATTTTCTTTATTCTTTCAACACACTTACTGAGAGGATTTTTGTGATCACCCCTAACACGAGGTTTTCCGTGCTTACCCTTAATACAAGCCTTTTTGGTGATCAACTTTAATACAAAGGTTTTCATGGTCACCTTGAACACAGCGTTTTCAAGATCACCCTAAGTGAATCTTAGAGTTATCACAAATCTACCCAACCTTCACTCTATTCAACAATGAAGTTAGTTCACAAATATGAAAAATAATGTTTGGGAACCGTTACAAAGGGAATACAATGTAGGCACATTGAATAAAAGCTCTTAAAAGCAAGATAAACTAGATACAAGCTCACAATTCCTTTATTTTTACAAATAAATGTTTAGATCATGTTTTTCTTCAAAGGAAAAGCTTATATATATATATATATATATATATGTAGATCTTCATGGGAGATGACTGTTAGACATTCAAGGCATCATATTTTTGAGCTTTAATAGGCATGAGAAGTTTTCCAATCTTTCTCCATGATTTTTGCATATTGTAGAAAATAGGGAGATGAAGAGTTTCAAACAAAAGACCTTCCATTCTTGAATCTGATTGTTGGAGATGGAGAAATGAAGGAGATCAAATCTCTTTGAAAATCTTCCTTTTGCAAATTTGATAGAAGTCTCCAATGAAAGAAAGAGTTGTTGGAGATTGAGAATGGAAAGAGATTGAATCTTCTTTGAAAACCTTCCTTTTGCTAAGTTGATTGATGGCTCCGAAGAAGGGAAGAGTTGTTGGAGATATGCTAACAATAAAGATTTTAATATCAAGCAATATTCATGTGCTCCAATGTTTTGAAGTAAAATCTTTAGTACATTCACAATTTTGAGTACATTGATACATCCAGTTATGATGTAGTTACATAATTTTATAATTATTATTTTTTGGGTTACTAGTTAAACAAAACTATATAGATTAACATGTAAATTCAAATTATACATAGTCAGCATTTAGTAATTAACAAATTTATATTACAGCAACATGTGGCACAATTTTGTCACACTACATCATGAGTGCACCGATACTCTCAATATTGCAGGTGCACAAAAAATGACACTATGTTTCCAGCTCATGTTTAGCTTTCTCTCATTTAAAAGTAGAGCAACAATTTGACTTTGGGTCGCATTAGGTTTTATTAGAAATCAAACCAAAATATTAGGCCTAGTTTTGGGCCAGCAATTAGTTCATATTGAGTTCTTTAGGCCAAGTGCAACAGAAAAGATCAAATATAACATAAATATCCTAAAGCATATATTATTTTTTTAATTTCTCTATACAAAATTAAATAACACTTTCAATTATAAAATTATCAAATTAAATAAAAATAAAATAATCACAAAACATTATATATAAGTTAGACATATAAATGTATATATGCAAAAGGGAAAATGAACCTTTTGGTCCTAAGACTTTACACCTATTTTCAAACTTTATTTTGCAAGTAATTCCCTACATTTTTTCATATTTGCAAGTTGTTCCTCATCGTTCAATCCTGCGTTAATACCGTCCATTTTAAAATGACATGTTAGAGAAAGCTAAGCTTGTGTGGGAAGCCTATGTAGCCAAATGTTTGTCAAGTTAGTGCCACGCATATGCAAGTCTTAAAGTTAAGTCGCCGGTGACCGTGAAATACTTGCATATCTGTCTTCAAAACTGCACTCGGTCAAATGCGGTCTCCTTCCCTTCCAAGATGTTTCATATTTCCTCCGTGTCCCCTTTGTTGTCCACATCAGCATCCACTTATTCTCTTACCCTCATTGAATTTGAATTCAATCTAATATATATTGTATGAAATTCAAGAATATGCATAGATAGATCTGAAGTTAAAACAGTCCATATACATATCAATAAAGTCAAAGATATACAACAAACGCTTCAGGTTTTTCGTTCAAGGAATGCGTTCATAATGTGATCTTGCTCCCATATAACTCAGTAATTTTCAAAACGTTTCTCCATCCTTGACTTGATGATTTTTCCCATAAATTTTGTCGTCTTTCCCACAAAACGCCTCTCTCTCTCTCTCCCTAAATCAGGGTAGACCATATATTAATAGGGAAAGGATGATAAGGGCATTTCAGAAAAGGCCAAAGAAAAGCCCTCTGCCCAGGAGCTAGCAAGAAACTCAAGAGTAAACCATGGAGGATTTCACCTCAGAATTCGAGAAATTGATTCCCAGCAGTGGCTCTTCTGTAGCTTTATCATCATCTGATTCAACATGTAGCCAGACAAGGTTGAACCCACTCGCAAGGGAGTGGAATCCGTCGAGGGATCGAGCACCAGAGGAAAATAGAGGCCTTTTCCTAACCTTTTCCCAGGAAGGCCCTCTAAAGGAGTATGAGATATCTCAGTTCTTTAATCAGTAAGTTACTTCATTTGTTTGCTTTTGAAGTCTTATTGGTATTGGATTTTGAACTGAACTTCTTTTCTTGATTTTCTCTTCTTTTTCTCTTTCAAACGTATTTTTCTCTGATATTCTTGCTTTTTGACTAAGCCGTAGTTATGATGACTTCCATTTTAATTTACAAGGGACTCTTATAAGTTTAAAGTTTAATAAAAAAAAACCACCCCAAAGCATAGCAGTATTTTGCATAGGCCTCATTGTTGACTAAAAATTAAAAGCCTCTTGGGGTAGAGTTCTTGCCCCTATCCCTCTGTCAAGAGAAAATGATGTCGAGACAGAAATGTTAAATATGCGTTGATGAGTTTCTATTCATCAATGAACGATGCTAATGGAATAAGTGTGTGACGACTTATCCTTGTGATTTATATGATGCTTTGGATTCTTGGGACGAATTCCAGAAATTTTGTTTCTTTTCTATAAACAATGGTACGTATATCGAACATCCAAAGGTTGTCCTGGTAATCAGTCTCTTTTGTCATTAGTATATATGTTTAGGGCAGGAAAGGAGACATTATAAATTTATAATAGCATGGAAAGCAATCATTTTTCTGAGCAAATAATCATACTTTTGGTAATAACTTATTCTTTTATAGAATTAATTTTGAACATTTCACCTTTTTAATGGTTAAAGGATGGTGAGACATAGGCCAAAAAGGAAAACATTTTTAAAAATGAAAATTTACAATACACTTTCAAAATTGATTTATAAACAATAATTCTAATTCAAGAGTAATTATTTTAATAGACTAAAAGCTTATTTATAAGCTGCTAATAATGACAACTCAATGATATTCAAGCACAAGTGGTTAGTGTTGTATTTCAGTATTATGCATCCGAATTTGTTGCAGCCGTCGTATATATGTAGGACATTGAATGAAAATTTAATGGTTTAAATTTTTATTAATGACTGCATGAGATAATATTTATTGTTCATAAACTTGAATTATTATATTTATATCCATCAGACTAAATTTTTCAACTACAGCTATAGTTGAGTTTAAAGACCAACGACAATCCAGTCTCATAATACTATAAAGAAACAATACATTTCCTAAAGCTGAAGTCTTCCTTAATGATTCGAACCCAAATCTCAAATTTTTCTAATTATCATTTCACAAATTTTTAGATTTCAAATTTATATATATATTCTTCTTATGTTGCATTCCACTACGAATTCTATGCTACACAACGTTCATGCGGTACAGCTAAAATTTTTCTGGTGCCACAAATTTTTTTTCCTTTCATATCCCCTGCAGTAGCATTATAGCTATACTGCACGGATCTAATCTCGTTGCATTCTGTGGTGACGGTCAGTTGGTTTGGTCCCTGCGTTGAGAAAGTGTATGTTAACCGACGAGGTGGAATATCACAGTGTGCGAAGGTGGTTTTTCGATCTTCGCACGTGCCATTAGCAGTGATGGGGAATGAGGAAATAGCTAAGTTCATAGTGAATTCCAAAACGATGTGGTGCAAGAGGTATAAGCCAAGGAACAGTGAGAATTAGAAATAGTATTTGCTAATTGCTCATCAGAATTATGTTTTATGGATTGTGGGATGGAATGTAATGAAATTGATATTGGCAATAGTTTCTTTGTGAGGAAAATTATACTTTTAGTCCCAATAGTTTTATTTAAGTTTAATTTGGTCCATATAATTTAGTCCTTATATTTTACAAATATTTTAATTTAGTCCTTACTATTAAAATTGTGTTAATATTATTTTAATAAGTTAAATGTTGCTAATATATAACTAACTCTTTATCATCTTAGTATTTTAAATCATAATTGTCAAACTTGCGAGTTTATTATCGAAATTTACAAATTTATAATTATACATAAAGAAAACAATTCAACTTAGTATAGAATGAGATTTAGTGTAAACTCGAATAAACTCATTAGTTGACTTGCCTAATTTATAGAGTTTTTGATTTTAACGTGTCAACTTACTACAAAAAAAAAGGGCCTTAGTGACACAGACATTGCGACGGTAAAAAGAAATTGTCTCAAAAATCTATCCTTACTATGATTAGGGTGACTGTCGTTAGGCCACTGACCTAACAACTGGTAGTCAACTACCTGTCATTAAACCAGGCCTCACGATAGTCCAAATGGCCTGTGGCCTAGGTGTTGACTGATCTAGTCCACTCCAAGAAAGAGAATTATAGGCTATGGTTTTACGACGGTTTCTTATTATCGTCGTAAGTGTTAGGCTTTACGATGGTTATGTTAACTGTCGTAAGGATTGTTAAATTATATTTAATATAATATATATATATATATATATATATTATATTTTAGTAAATTATATATATATATATATTTAGTAAATCATAAATTAATAACAATTTAATATTAACACAATAATAATACTTATAATAAGAGAAAAGTATCAAATTGGTCCTTCACCTTTACGCTTTGTGACTATTTGGTCCTTTACAAGGAATTATGAAAAATTAGTCCCTCAAAAATCTTGTTTTATTCAAAATTAGTCCCTCATTACTACAAATGAAGGAACTGATTTTGTACAAATTTGAATTTATAAGGGACTAGTTTTGTATAAATTTAAATTTATGAGGGACTAATTTGTTACAATTAATTAGTGAGGGACCAAATTATTACAAAGTGCAAAAGTAAGGGATTAATTATGTACGCCTATATAATAATAATATATATAGTAGTAATATGTATATTAAGAATATATATTTAATAAATTATATTAAAGCATTTATTTATTATATTAAATTATTAAAATATATATTTATTAAATTCGATATCTATAATAATTAAATAAATATTATAGACTAGTATAATTAAATTAATCTTATTAATTAATCATTAAATAATTAATGTATTCAATAATAATTAGAGAATATTAGAATATTTTATTTCTATTATTGAATTTCTATTTTTATATTCATATAATTAGACATAACTAAATATTAATTAATAGTTAAAAATATTAATTAATCATATATTATCAATTAAATAATAAATAAATATATTAATTAAATTAATAACTAATGTTAATTATGTATATTATAAATTAACAATATTTTTATGTATTTACTTTCCTGGATTTTATGACAGCGACCATGACCGTTGTAATGTCCAGGAATATAAAACTCATTGCCTGAATACTTAATTAATCATTAAATAATTAATATTCAATAATAATAATTAGAGAAAATTACACTATTTTATTTCTATTGAATATTGAATTTTCATTTTTAAATTCATATATTTAGATTTAATTAAATATATAAATTAATTATTAAATAAATATATTAATTAAATTTATAACTAAATAATTTAAAATATAAATTAAATATAATCATTAGCTATATATTATATATAAATTTATAATACAATAAATATATAATATAATATAATAAAAATATAATATAAATAAATTAATATAAATATATATTAAATATTTAATATAATAATTGTTATATAATAATATCAATTAATTTATATTTTATATGTATGTTTTAATATGTTTATATCTTTTTATTAATATCTAATATATATTTCATATATTAATATATAATATTTAAATATATTTTCTTATACTATATTTCTTGACTTCACAACGGTCAGTTACGACCATCGTTGGGGCTGTAAAAACATATTTAATGCAATATATATATATATATATTGGTAAATTACATATATTTAATAGATTTTTAATTAACAATATTTAATAGATTTAATATTTAGTAAATTATAAATTAATAACAATTTAATATTAAGCTAATAATAATATATATAATAAGAGAGTAGTACCAAATTGGTCCTTTAACTTTATATTTTGTGACAATTTGATCCCTCATTAATTAATCGTTAAATAATTAATATATTCAATAATAATAATTAATATTCAATAATAATTAGAGAATATTATAATATTTTATTTATGTTGAATATTGAATTTCTATTTTTATATTCATATTTTTTAGATTTAATTAAATATATAATCAATAACTAAATGCATATATTAATTAAATTAATAACTAAATAATAAAAAATGTAAATTAAAAGTATTAATTACATATATATAATTTAAATTTAAAACACAATAAATATGTAATATAATATAATAAACATATAATATAAATAAATTTATATAAATATATAATAATAAATATATATTAAATATTTATATATACAATATAATAATTATTATATAATAATACTAGTTAATATATATTTTATATATTTATATCATTTTATTAATATCTAATATATATTTCATACATTAATATATAATATCTAAATATATTTTGACATATATTATATTCTTTGACTTCACAACGGTCTTTGTTGACCATTGTAAAAGAGTCCAAATGATGGTCAATTACGGCTATTGTTGGAGCTATTAAACTATATTTAGTATAATATATATATATATATATATATATTATTTTAGTAAATTATATATATTTAATATAATATGTATTAATATAATATATATTTAAAAATTATTAATTAAAAATATTTAATAAATTTAATATTTAGTAAATTATAAATTGATAACAATTTAATTTTAACATGATTATAATACATATAATAAGATAGCAGTGTCAAATTAGTCCTACACCTTTATACTTTATAACAGTTTGATCCATCATTAATTATCATTAAATAATTAATATATTCAATAATAATAATTAGATAATATTAGAATATTTTATTTCTTTTGAATATTGAATTTCCTTTTTTATATTCATATTTTTTGAACTTAATTAAATATATTAATTAATAATTAAATAAATATATATTAGTAATTAAATAAGAAATATATATTTTAATTAAATTAATAACTAAATAATTAAAAATATAAATTAAATGTATTGATTACATATATATTATATATAAATTTATAATATAATAAACATTTAATATAAATAAATTTATATAAATATCTAATAATAAATATATATTAAATATTTATATGTTTAATATAATCATACTTACATAATAATATCAATTAATATGTATTATATATAGATATATATATATATATATATATATTTAATATATTTATATATTTTATTAATATTTAATATATTAATATATAATATATAAATATATTTTGACATATATTGTATTCCTTGTCTTTACGACGGTCACTTAGTGATGTCATAAAAGAGCCCTACCATCGTTAGGGTTGATTAATTGGATTTGAGAATATAATCATTCTTAGATTTCCATCGATTGTCGTTATCTGCTTGCTGGCAATTTTCTCATTGTGTGCTCGATGACTGGTGATCTTACTTACTTTTACCATGCCATTTAATATCAATTCATGGAATTTTATAACATTTAAAGAACTTAAAATGCATGATTTGATAATATCTTATGGTAATTTGGAATTAAAGGCAATTTCCTGCAAAATATGCTTTTTAAAGTGTAAAATTGTAATTCTTCCACTAATTTGACTTAAATGAATTGAAGTGGAGATATTACAATATTTGAATTCTTACATTACAGGCCAAATTCAATGACTAGTTGGAAGAAATTGCAATCAAGGACTAGAAAAATCAGAAAATTGCAAAAAAGACCCATAATATACTTTCTATGTAGTTCATCATGGTAAAAATGCATTTTCATTGTAGTGAAGTCTCCTTTATTGATATCTCATCTCTGTGTAGTTCATTGCTACGAAGCTGCGGTGAAATCTACTTAACCTGCATAATTTTTAATTTAGATTCGAATCCAATTGCAAGATCCGACCCAACTCACCTCCCATTTAATACTAAAGTTTTAGCAAAGTGGAGGTATCTAAGAAGTGAAGGAGAGATTGATAACTTATCCATATTTAATACTAAGGTTGCATGGTGCTTACCCTAATTTTGAAGTAGATTTTGAGATTACAAGTCCATTAATACACTTACATCCCAAATTTTATGGTTTGGTAGGTGAAAATCCGTACACACATCTGAATGCTCTACACATGCATTGCATGACCATAAAGCATGTTGTAGCAAGAGTTGAAGATGTGATGTGAAAAGTCTTCCACCTAACTCTTGAAGGAATAGAGAAGGAGTAGTACATGAGTTTGCCTATCTACATGGTAAATGCCTACCAATCATGGACCAACTTGAAAAGGGCATTTTTGGAGAAATACTTCCCTTCTACCAAAACCTCTGCTGTTAGAAAGGAGATTTTCACAACCAAACAAGATGAGCTCAAATCCTTATATGATTTTTGGAGTTGATTTCAAGATATGCTGTCTAAGTGTCCCAACCACCAAATACAAAAGGAGCATTTGGTACAATACTTTTACAATAGGCTTCTACTTCATGACACGAATATATTAAACACTACTACTAATGGATTAGTAGAAGATATGGAAGTCGGTGAGGCATGAGCTTTAATAAGAAAGTTTGCCTTGAATCGACTACACATTAGATTAAGAGATTCTATAGCAGTGAGAGAAATAGACTAGTATCCAAGAGACCTACTGTTAGTTAAATTAGCTTATGATGTAACTAAGCTTGCCACCATTATTGAGAGCCTTAAAGCCATACCACCTCAATCTCTAGCTAGGGTAGCTGCTAGTTGCAACTACTGCAACTCATTAATGCACATGACCATGGACTGTCACAATTATTACGAAGAGGTCATGGCCATGTATCAACAATGACCAGGACAATTTCAGAAGAGGGATCCTTACTCTAATATGTATAACCCTGGATGGAGGGACTACCCAAATTTCAAGTGGAGGGAAGGCAATAACCAAGGAGGTTTTTTAGCCTATCAAGGAAATACTTCTAATTTCCAAGGGGATTCCTCGAGCCAATTTTAGAGGCCTAACTATTTCATTTCGATGGTTCTTACTTAGCAAGGCTCTTTATCCAAAAGTGATGACTTATAGTTGATTTTGAAAGGAATTTCAGACTTGTCATCCCAAATAGAGAAAGATAAATCTAATACTGATGGAAAAATCATAGCCATGAGTAAACAATTTGAATTATGCTTTGTAAATGTGTTTGCTAAGATTGAACAGATGGAAACTATGCATATAATCTGAATGCATATATTACCCAACTCTCTAACAACATGAGTTAGCAGCAAGCTAAAACAAGTAGAGCCATGCCTTCAAGCATTGTAATTAATCCAAAGTCGTTGAATGTTATAAATCTTCGAAGTGGAAAGCAAGTGAGATTTGCTTATGAGGGCAATATAAATGACGAAGATACAGGTGATAATCAAAGCCCTACTTTCAATTTCATAAGCATTCAGAAAGCTCCAAAGAAATGGAGTTATTAGAGCATAGAAAAGCTACAAGGCTCGAAGCTGATCAATAGGAAATTCCCTATGTGGAAGAACAAGATAAAGATAAAGAAAATCCAAAGCAAGCAAGGTTTTCAATAGCTAACAAGGATCAAGGAGAAACAGGGAAAAAGGAGCCCAAATTTCCAAAGGTAAGGAGGTATATATCCAAGACCTTCCTTTTCCTAGTTTATTCCTCATGTCTAAAAAGGTAGCTACTTCTAAAACTGTGCAAGATATTATTGAAATCTTCAGTAAACTAGAAGTTAACCTTCCCTTTTTAGATTTAATTAGGAATGCCCTTCCCTATGCTAAATATCTTAAGGAACTATGCACACATAAAAGAAAGTTCAAACCTAATGAAAGAGTGTAAGTTAGTTCCAATGTTTTTGCTTTATTCAAACCACAAATCCCTGTGAAGTGCCAAGACCCCGGATCTTTCACCATCCCATGCACTATAGGTAGAGCTATGATAAAGGGAGCCATTTAGATCTAGGGACAACCGTTGATGTTATACCTTGATTGGTCAATAAATCATTAGGTATTAAGACCCTACAACCTATTACGATTGTCTTACAACTGGCATCACAAAGGCTATCCTAGTGCAAGTCAAGGGTTTGTTGATACTTGCAGATTTCTATATGCTTGACATGGCTAGTGAATTATCTCATGACACTACTCTCATCCTTTGTCGACCTTTCTTAAGGACTACTAATACCATGATTAGCATGAAAGAAGGCACCATTTCAATGGAGGTGGGAGATCAAAAAGTCAATTTTAATATGTATGAGGCAATGAAGCACCTGTATGAGTACTATTCACTTTTGGGTGTTAATGCTTATGAACACCCCATCCCTAATTGCCTAATTATTTAATTAATTGATACACCAATTAATTAATAATTAAGCAAATAGAAAAATTAGAAATGATAAAGCTTTAAATGATATCCTCAAGTGGAAACAATTTGAAATTAAAAATAAATAATAAGAGACAATTAATTAAACTCAAAATCCAAAAATAAAATTAGCTAATTAAAATAATAAATCTAAGAAAAATAATAAAAAATAAAAAATATATAACAAAACAAAAATAGAAAATTAAAAAATAAAAAAAATAAAAATATAATAATAGTAATTAAAAAAAAAAAAAAACACTTTGGACTTACTGCTCCTACAGTGGCTATCGGGGAAAGAATGGCAACCTACTCTGAAGCTGCAGGAAGAAAGCTGAAAAGGAGAAAGAATGCTACTGGGCAGACAACGTTCAGAAAAAAAGGGAACCAGAGACCAAGGAAGAGGGCGAGCTGGAAGGGTGAAGAATGAAGCTGGAGAACGAGCTGAGGGAGGTGGAATAGAGGAAGAACATGAAGGAATATATAGAAAAGGGAAGAATAACGCCCTTGTTTCTAGAAGCACCGAAGAGAGAGTGTGAAGTAGAGAAAGAATGGAGGAAGAAGAAAAAAACCATAACCCTTCTCATTCACGCCACATCGTAAAGCACAGAGCCGTCTTGTTCGTCGACTGCCTTGTCTGAGCTTTGGGAGGATCATCCACGGCAGCTTCTTCTCCCATCTTCGTTGCGTCAGCAAGAAGGTAGCCTCCACGTCCCAGTCCCCTCTTCACCTAAACAGAGACGAAGATCACTCATTATTCTCCCAGTGAATCAGCTTAGACCCTCTTCACCGTGTCACTCTGAGCGCCGAGTGGATCCACCGCACCCACTTTCCAGCCTCCGCTTTGCCGTCTCAACATTCTTGGTAAACAAACCAACAGGCAACAGCGGTGGCGCTTTCTCTTTGTGCACGAACCTCTTCCATAGAGTTTTCAGAAGTCTTGAAAGGATAATGTTGGGCATAAAGTAGCTTCGCTTCTGCTCCACTGAACTGGAGTAGTAGCAATGGAGGGGTTGAAGATTTCAGATGCTAATCTAGTTTTATATGTTCATCCTTCGAAAAGTAACAAGGTTTCCCAAGCGATTCTCAATGAGCTCAGCTCTTTGCTTTTCACGTTCAGTGAAACCTTTGACTTAGGAAGTCCTGAAATCGGGGTCAAGCTCGAGCCTCTGGAATCCTCTTCTAGATCATACTTGTTTCCTCTCCTTCTAGTTTATACTCCCCCAAGGGAAAGAATCCCTTACTGAGTCTTGCTTGCTTTCAAAGTGAATGAAAGATTTGTATTAGCAGTAGTAGCACAAGTCCACGAATAAGACTATGACCTCAGATCAGAGGAGTTGATCGAAGGCACTTCACAGACAGGGCTCTTTTCTGAACATCGTCAATTTCATTATGATGTGGTGAGTTGGCCCTGTCACAAAGGTGCGGGCTCTGCCTAGCTTTTCTGCCTAAAAAGAGTATGAAGAAGCAAGTACCATAGCATGAGAAGACTGTGTTGGCTTTTCCCGTTGGTCGCCAAAGCCTGCCACTAGAATAGAAAGGTCTTACGGAACCTCATTTTCGGAGTCATATTAGTAACAATCAGAACTTGCACACCACATGGAAGAAAAACCTGCCTAGCCTGTGAGTATATAGCCTTCCCAAAGCAAAGACACTCGCCTGTCTATGGCCTATGCTCTATGCTATGATCGATGGTCTTACAGCTATAAACTATTCTACAATGATGCTGCTTTACTTTATTCGCCTATTCGCTAGCATGATTTAGAAGATAGTGAATCCGGTTGGAATCGAACTCCATCTCATCTCCGGCTAGTTGAGTGGGACTTTCATTCCGCTCCTATGACAGCAACAGTCGAAACTCTTCACCTTTCGAAGGTGCTGGCTACTCTTTTAATTGCATATAGAAAGTCCTTGCTCGGGCACAACCAGACTTTGATTCCTTAGCAAAAGAACAATATGAAGCCGAGAGGAAGCTAGGTGAGTTGCTATACATTGCCTACACCATGTTTTCTTTCTTCCCACATCCAAAATTGTGTTCGCATGGCGTCTTAATTTTTTTTTGTTTGGTTTTTAATTATGGTATTATTACTTCACTTGTATTTTTATGTCAATATGAGACTAATTTTGGTTCTATAAGTAAGGTTTTAAGAAAATCATCATGTGGAAAGATTATTCTCCTGGAGTGCTCGAGGTCGTGTGAGATTTTAATCACCTTAGACTCTGAAAATTAGTACATACTTGTTTTAAAAAAAGAAAAAGAAGAAAAAGAAGAAATAAATAAATAAATAAATAATAATGTAAAAACAAATATTTTAATTAAATATTTTCTATTATTTACAAAATGATTAAGTCAGTGTTTTATAAAATTTAGTTAATTAAAAGTGCCATGTGGGACTTGGGTCTCCGTAAGATCTAGGAAATCGATCATATTAAAACAAGATTAAAATAATTTTAATTTCAAAATCTTTTAAAAAATGTGAAAACAAATCCCAAGAATTTTCAAATATTTTATTTCATATTTTGGGTTTCCGCGTGAGATTGCTCTTCTCCTCAAGCATCCAAAGGTTAATTAGTAGAGACCGTATGAGACCTTGAGTCTCCCCAGGTTTCAAAAATTAATATTTAAAATATTAAGATGAATTAATAAAAAATAGGGAGGTTTGTCCCACCTATTACATAATTAAAAATATTAAGAATATTTTTTCCATTCTACTTTTACTTCAAGTATTAAAATAAATTCCAATTTTAAAAAATAATAATAAATACAAAAATCATAAATTTCCAAATTCTAAAATATTTTAATTTTACTTTAAACCTAAAGAAAACTCTAAATATCAACAATTAATAAAAAAAAATCGTAATATAAAAAAATTAATACAAAAATCATAAAATTCAAAAATTCCAAAAATATCTTTTTTAGTCTTACTTCAAGTCTAGAGTGAATGCTAATTTCAAAAATAAATGCAAAAATCATAAATTTAGAAGTCATAATAATATTTTCCATTATAGTTTTATGCTAAGTTTAAAATAAATTCTAATGTCACATGGAAAAAATTACATACATTAAAATCATTAAAAATGAATACAATATAAAAATCCTAAAAATTGTTCCAATTTCAACAATAAATTCTAATTTTAAAAAATTCAAAAATAAATAAATTCAAAAATTCAAAAATATTCCTTTTATTATAATTACATTTCAATTCCCAAAAAAAAAAATATAAACTCCCAAAAATCCTAAAAAATCTTATCCCACAATCATTTCATTTAAATTTCAAAATAAAAATTAAATTCCAAAAATAAACAAAAATAAAAAAGAGAGAAAAATGAAGAGGTCAAGAGAGCTAGATTAATTAGGTTGTTGTAAATTAAAACATACAAATCAAATTTCAATCCCATTTTGTTTATGAGAATCTGTTTAATTTAAACTTTTCTATTCTCATCATAAAAATTACTAATAATCAACCAATAGACACGCCCTTTTGGTCGAACTACATAGACTTTGATCCCTATTAGGGAGTACATAGGCCCTAGGCTTTCATCTTAGGTCAAATCCGCCCTTTGTAAATATCTATCTGTTTGCTTCCATTATTGTCGCTTTTATCTTCTCTGTTTAACGGGCATGCATGTTAATAAAGGGTAATTGAGATAAATTTAAAGTCATATTCTATTTCAATTGACTAGTTTAAGGTAATTGTTTTTATGGACATGAGTTGTGGGGTGCTTAACACCTTCCCCACACTTAAATAGACTCCCGAACTCATATATGTTTTTGCATACCATTTTTCCTTTT
Organism: Delonix regia; assembly: GCA_037074485.1. Taxonomy (NCBI): domain Eukaryota; kingdom Viridiplantae; phylum Streptophyta; class Magnoliopsida; order Fabales; family Fabaceae; genus Delonix; species Delonix regia. The sequence continues at coordinate 16,375,285 of CM073459.1, forward strand.
TCTTTTTATTTTAAATTGGTTTTCCAAAGTTTTCCATTAAAAATTTTAGTAGCGACTCCAATAAATTGATTTTCAAGATTCATTTTGGAAATCAATTTCACATTTAAATGCATTTTATTTCTTTCTCACCGAAAGGTCGATTACGACAATGCTATTGATGTCTTTCTTAATAATATGTGTGTTGACTTTGAAATGAGTGAGAATGTCCCCATTTCTAAATCTCATTCTTGTGACTCTGATACTGATGAGGATGATAGTATCTCCTCATTTTCTTCTCTATATTCTTTTCTGTCTGCCTATTCTTGTAGTGGTGATGTGACATGTCTTCATGGTACAATAGTTAATTATATTAGCCAAACCCCATAGCTTCACACATAGTCATCTACTGATTCATTTATTGACACTATCTCTTTTATAATCAAGGATGACTACACTAGAGAAAGGTTGTTGTCTGATTTTGCAAGTGAATTAGGCGATGGAAGAGATAACATCGATGGTGACAATGAAGTTGGGGACTTACAAGTGTTCACACCTCTTGTTGTGGAAAAAAGCTTGCAATTGATAGACAATGACCAACTTTGATCCACTTTACCACCTCACTTGTTTCAAATACAACAACTAGGTGCAAAGGAAGTTACACCCAAGCCCACTGTTGCACCAAAGGTGGAATGTATGGGAATGACACCTAACCCATCTACTAAATTCTAGAAGATGAGTAATCTATCAACTCTTGATATTTAATAGTTAATTCCATCTGTTGTTAAATCCTTTTCCCTTGAGCTTAAGACGTTGTCGAATAATTATAAGTATGCCTTCTTAGAGCCTAATGAACAACTACCTGTTATTATTGCCAGTTGTTTGTCTTTAAAAGAGGAAGATCAACTTATTTCAATATTGAGAAAATATAAGGGAGCCATAGGGAGGATTCAATATGATATTCCTTGGATTAGCCTTTCAGTGTGTACCTACTGGATCTTTCTAGAGGATGGTTCCAAGCTAGAAGGCAACCTTAGAGAAGACTGAATCACCTCATCCTAGATGTTGTGAAGAAAGTTTCCAAACTTTTTAGTGCTGACATCATTTACCCCATATTCGACAGTGAGTGGGTGAGCCCTGTTCAAGTTGTGCCTAAGAAGAGTAGAATGACTATTGTTAAAAATGACAAGAATGAGTTGATCCTAACTAGAGTTCAAAATGCATGGCGTGTGCACATAGAGCTCTACCGAGAGAATCTCAAGGAATCGGAGCCATAACCTTACATTGTTTTTTTCCTCCACTTATCCATTATAATTTTGATCCTACTTATGACAATTGTATTGAATTTTGGTTGCAAGATAAGTATGGGGAGGAAACTTCCTTAATAGAGTAGGAGTACTTTTATTTGCTTTGATAATTGTTCATTTGATTGCTTTATGACTTTTAATACTTGTTGTGCATGTGATAAATTAGTTCTAATCCTTTTGTCCAGCTCAAAATGAACTTGTTTGTGATCCATATGCTACCTGTGGGTTTCCGTGAAGTTTGCTCTGATGAACTGATGTTCTCACCACCGCGAAAGTCAGTCACCTAGGGTTACACCTCTCTGTGTTCTCTTCCCCTCACCTGACTTCCATAGCCTCAAACTCTTGTTTTTATTTCTTTTATTTCCATCTTTTGTTTTTATTTTTCACCTATTTGTTCAAACTTGTCACTTTCACTGGATAGTTGGATATTTTTTATAATCTGTGTACTTAGGCTATTGATGACCTATTTATAAAATTGTGAACCTTATACATTATATTTTATTTTTGTTTTCTTTGATTGTTTTGCTTGTGTCCCCTCCACTCTTTATTCAATTTGTCCTTCTTGAGCATTGAAGACAATGTCAAGTTTAAGTGTGGGGGAGAGTTTGATAATTGAAATGATGCATTATGTTTGAATTTTAGTTTTTATATTGTAGTTACAACGCTTCTCCTTGGTAAATTGCATCAATGAGCTTAAAGTTTTGTAGAACTTTGCATTTGGTATTGGATACATGAGCCTTGAACTAAATCAAAAAATTTTTTTCTTTCCATTTGTGTCCACTAAGTTTTTAAGAGAAATAAACCCACATTTAAATTTTTGCTATTTATTTGTGATAGTATGAAATGTTTTCAATTTTTGCATTAAAGCCTTTTGATTCTTAACCTATTCATGGTAATTGAAACCCTTTAAATGATCTCCACTCTTTAACTTGCAATCTTTGTAAGCCACTTATGCACGGTAATTAAGTTTGTGTGCAATTGATCATTACGAGTGAATATGAGAGCTAGCTTTGTTGGAAGTTGTTTGCGCCTAATTTATTTTTTTTTCCTTAGTGACATTCACTTGGTTTTGCATTCTCTAGAACTTGCCTTAATTCTTGGTCAAAGCTTCATAAACACTAATGTAATGGATAGGATAAAGGCATTCCTTTCACATCCCATATTCCATAAACACAAATCTAGACACTTTATTCCATTGTTAGCCAAATTGGACCTTTTTTGTCACAAGTACCAATCCATGCCTAATATGCTCAAATTTCTAAATTACATTTTACTATTATATTATTACATTTATGTCTTTTATCTTCATAGATATGGATTGCAAAAAAATAAAATAAAAGAAAAAAAGTGTTTATCATATTAGAAAAAAAATGAGGAAATTTGATATATGGCATTTCCTTAGTGTTTTGAAGATGAAAGTTCACATTTTAATAAGATTAACGTAAATGTCTATTTGGGAGACATATTTGAAAGCTTGGTACATGTTCATTTCATTCCACCTTCACTTCATCTAGCGTAATCCTACACTACCACCCCTAAAGTCCTTTAGATCTTTTACATCATTGCATTCATAGTGGAGATTTTAGAATCATTGCAAGCTTATGGTAGGATGTTTTTCAAGTGGATTTGAGAGAAACAATCCAATATAGGTGAGTTGAGCAAAACACAACTTTCTTTTGGTCAAGTGTGCATTTTGGTTAATTGCCTTGCATGTTTAGTGTACCATTGTTGCTTGTTGAAGAGTGTGACAATTTGAGTTATTGTTTCCATGTCATGAACTTGTTGGGTTCATACTGGTTTTATTGCATTCTTGATACCTTTTTACGTAATTACTTTGCCCAATAGTACAAAAATTTAAATGTGGGGGAATTGATCTTACCCATTTTTATCATGCCATTTAAAATCAGTTCATGGAGTTTTATGAGATTTAAAGAACTTAAAATGCATGATTTGATAATATCTTATGGCAATTTGGGATTAAAGGAAATTTCCAGCAAAATGTGCTTTTTAAAGTGTAAAAGTGTAATTCTTCCACTAATTTGACTTAAATTAATTGAATTAAAAATATTACAATATTTGAATTCCTGCATTGCAAGCCAAATTCAAAGACTAGTTGGAAGAAATTGTAATCGGGGACTAGAAAAATTAGAAAATTATAGAAAAAACCCAGAATGTGCTTGCTATGTAGTTTGCTGCGACAAACTCTACCTAACCTACACAATTTTTAATTTAAATATGAATCTAATTGTAAGATCCAATCCAACTCACCTCCCATTAAATACTAGGGTTTCTACATAATGGAAACGTCCAAGAAGTAAAGGAGAGGTTGAGAACTCATACACATTCACTCCTTTCTTCATTTTCTTCATCTTTCCATCATTATTTTGCACTTCCATGGGTGTTCTTAGTGTTTTGGAGCTTGATGAAGCATCCCTCTCAAGCATGAGCATTTAGATATTTGCCTAAAGGAGAATTAAGGAGGCTTGAGCTTGGAGCATTAATTATGGAGTTTTCTTAATCTTTTTCATCATTTCCTTCTTGTAATCTTTATGTTTTGGTTAAATCATTGGTTATATTGATAGGTTGAATTACTTTGCTATAAAATTTCATCTATTGGATTGGATTTTGGGATTTATGTGTTGATATGTGTTTTGTAAGGATTATTGTAGCACTTGATTATAGAATTATTGGGTTTGGTATAATCCAAGATATCTTATGATTGATTATGGTAGCTTGGTAATACTTGGTTAAGTTAGTCAAGTTATTCTCACATCGTTGCATTGATCTCTCATTTGTGCATTAAGAAGGGTAGTTAATGTTGATATGAGCCTTTAGGTTTAAAGGTTTAATAAACAAATTAACTTACCAAGTGTTTGAATGGTATTTCAAACCACCTAAGGAATTGGTTTTCAAAAGAAACTCTCATTTATCTTTTAAGAAGCTAGGAAGACCAAATCAAATGTCCAATGGGCATTTCATCATCATTTGCTTTATATTTTCACTCTCACATTTAGTCATTTTATTAACTCACATCTCATATAAAAAATCTCAAAAAAAAGTATAGATAAATTGTATTTTACCTAATTTCAAAAGACACTGTTAAACCCCAATTTATCGCCATTTCTGCACATATTTTATATTCAAATTACTTAGGAATAAATTAGGCTCCTTGAAGTGAACACGACCTGGATTGCATCACTATAGTGCATTCTCATATTCAGTATTAGCTTTTGACACCCTAGGGATGAGCATTTGGTCAACTGGTTGCCATTGTATTATCTCCTTCTATTCTTGTCGTCGAGGTCGCTGTCTGTCGTTCATCCACCCCTTTCATTCTCACCGGCAATTCCCTACTTTGACTACTTATCAATCATCTACCGCCGTCACTGTTCTTTCTCATGAACAACTTAGTGAGTCTTATATTTTCGAAAGTTTTTATTTTTTGTTTTGTTTGGGTTATTCCAATATGTGCAGAATAACTATTTGATTGTATTGGAAAAGGAGGTTAATTTGTTAAATTGAATAATACATTCTTTTCCCATGAAATTTAGTTGTAAGTGTAGGTTAGTTCTTGGTAATTTGTGGCATATGGAAAAGCTAGATGAATGAATTGGATAAAGCATGAATGAATTGTTAAACTAGATGAATCCCCAGGATCTTGCTACTAAATATGTTAAATAGGGTTAACTTGCTTAACCGGCAAATCTACAGGGATATAGATCCTTCTCGTTCTTAAAAGTTTTAATTGGTGGTTGTTCTGTCACTATAACTGATGTCCTTATGTGTTTCAATTTTTGCTTAATAAAAACTACTTATTGCATTAGCCCAAAAAAAGCCAAAGTTAAAATAAAAAGATTAGAAGAATGGATAGAACCAAACTTGCATTAGTCAAAACAACTTTGAATGTTTTGTAAATTGTAAAAAGCAATCAATTTAGAGTGGAAAATGAATATAAAAAAGCTTTGAACGTTAAAGGTCATATATAATCAAAGTTTCCTTTATAGAAGATTTAGTTGAAAGAAAGAAGATAAGGATTTAAATAAGTTAGAGGTCAATGGATGGTAAAAGTACCACAGATTTAAACATTTAAGACATGCCAATATATAATAGGAATGTAGGATGATGTTGGTTAACAAGATCATAAACTACAAACAAAGAACAAAACAAGGGCTGCAATGCTAAATGGTGCCACAAACACTATCGTTAAAGTACCTTAGGTTAGCTCACTTTCTTAATTATAGGTTTTAGGAAAATTTCATGTACTAGAAAGTAGACATTTTAAAGGAAAAATATAATAAAATTCTAAGCAAACAAGAAGCAGATAGGAAAATAAACAATGAGTGATGTCTCGCAGCTGAAAGGTAGCATATAACCACTTTCAACATAGGTTTAACTTATCACTCTTCAACAGTAAGAACAGACAACAACAACCAATTTCACTCCTTAAATGTTAAAAAATACATAGGGAAAGCTTATGAATACAAATTCAACAAAAATCTAGAAACTTAAAGGATCATTTAAAGCAAATGAGTTTCAGGTATGGGAAGGCAAATATCCTCCCACCCCACCCTAAGTAAAAAGATTAGAAGAAAAAAAATAAGGCTGCCAAAAGGAAAGAAGGAACATGAAAGGAAACAAAAATGATCCAAATCCTACAAAAATTGATCAAAGGACTTCACTTAAGTAAAAATTGACCAGATTTGAAATATATTAGTTTTGGAAAAAAAAAGTTATTACTTTATTCCAATTTGAGCATATTTAAATCTAAATTTAAATAACATTAACCATGTATATGTGACAAGTACATGCTTTAGCTAGTGTAGACAATCGTAGAACCACTTTATGACTATCACTACCCTCGTAAAAGCTATTTTAAAACTGTCACAAACCTTTTTTTTTTTTGTAGTGACTAGCTTGTAGTAAGCAACATAAAAATTCAAATTCAGGACCAAAAGAGATATAAGCAAACTTATTTTCCATAAAGTCATTATTATATACTTTATTACAAGTTTATATTTACATAAATATAATAAAATTACATTAAATATGTACTTATTAAAATGCAAATAAAACAAATATTGTTTAGTTGGTTATATTGAATGACAATTTATGTATGATTATGTTAAGATGTTCATATTGAGTACTACAGATTATGAAATATGAATAACTTTTTTTTAGTTTTGAATTTCAATTGAATAATTTTTTATTGTATATAGTGTTTTAACTATAAAATCATATATTTTAATAATTATTTATTAACCAAGGTAAACTCTTATGAGTTTACCTCTTTCTTACGAGTTTGCCTAAACTTGTGATTTTGACAACCTTACTCTAAATATGTATAATTTATGCTAATAAAAAATATACAAGTAGATAATAAAGAAACATTAAATCATATTCATGCCATAACATTGGTAAATGTAATTATAGGGACTAAATTAAAAATTATTTAAACTCTAAGAACTTAATTACACATATTTAAACTATAAGGACCAAAAGTATAATTTTCCCTCTTTTTTTTTTTTTTTACGATCAGTAATGCATGCATGTCTTAATTTGTTTCTTCTCCATTTCACTTTTGTGTCACTATTATAAGTTGACGTGCTATATAACTGTTTTGCTTTAATTTCTGCGTTCTTTAGCAGGGATTTGTTGAATTAAAATCCATGGGAACCCCAATTAGTAAATATAGCAAATGAAAGAAAGGAAAACAAACATGATATTATTGAATTGGGAGTTATGTTTGTGTGTGTAGATACATGTTTATGTCCGTGCGCACGGGCGTGTATTTATTCTTAATAAGAACATGGTTTAGAATACTTAGTCAATATAAAGTTGTCATATGGAAACTTATCATAATTCGAAATCTATATCTTAGTGAATTTTTAATAACCTATGGGATGACTTGATTACATAGGTTCAATGTGAAAGATTTTATATTATTTCAAATGGGCATCAAGTTTAATGTTCATTTCATGCTAAAAATAAGTTTTTGAATGATGAACGTAGCATCATGTTCGAAGAACTAGATAGTGTTTTTGCATCTATTAGTACAAGTTTGCGCTTTACTGCTTTTACACTATATCTTTGAGAAATATGAGTGTAAACATATCAAAATATATTGAAATATAATTGAATTCTATTATGAAACAAGTTAAAGAAGAAAGTTGAAAGAGAAACTATAATTCAAGGTAAAATATGGAAATATTTTGATTTTTTAGTACATCTATCCAACCCAAAATATATTATAGCTAGCAAGAAAGGAAGTTTCAATCGCTAAGCAATTTTGGAGATGTAGGTTGGGCCTCAAAAATCTTGAAACTAGCCCCGAATTGATGTGGACTTTTATCCTACTAACAAAGAAGAAAATAATATCTTCAAACTCTTATTGTTGAAACTTTATTTTGTTTTCTAGCAACCATGATGTTGCCACTAAAAAGAAAATTTAAGAGTAAAATATCATTTTGGTCTCTTATTCCTTGAAATGCTCAACATGATCTCTCACTCAATGGAAAATGTCACATTTAGTCCCCACTTAAAAAAAAAAGCACTTGATTTACTATCTTGAATTATTATTTAATTAAAAAAAATTTATTTGCAACCTTTGCAACTAAAAAAGTTTTAAAAATTTTTAAATAGTTATTTTTAATCATAAAATAATAAACTAAAAATTTTTAAAATACCATAGTAATATAAAAATATTATAATATGGTTTTTCAAATAATAAAACAAAATTAAAAATCATAAACAAATTATGCAAATGACATTAAAATAAACATTAATAAAATATTACTGTCATAACTAACAATCTATTTGAGGGTCAAGTGTAACATGAATGGCTTGAGAAGAAAGTGAAACAAATTGGGTCACAAAACTAATTTCAAAAGATGGATTATTAGGAATCGCTAGCAAGTTTTTCTCTTAATAGAAAACTTTGGAGAACTAATAAACAAAAAGAAAGGGAAATTTGATTTGTGTAAATAGATATAAATTTAGAAGTCTATTGGAGAGTGAGAAAAATGTTAGGCATTCGAGAATACATGTCAGTAAAAACAATTACCTTAAACTAGTCATGCAAGACCAACAAAATATGACCTTAATTTCAATTTGATTACTCAATCAAAAGACATATTAAAAAAGGAAAAAAAGGAAAGAAATGAAAAAATAAATTAATTACAAAATTGAATACAAAAATGATATTAAGCATATGGCATACATAACTAGAAATGTGTAACCATAGGTTAGCGTTTTTTATGAAAAGATATACCACTTGAAATTAATTTCACTTTAAACATAACAGGAATAGTCCAGTAGTAGGGCTCCTCATACTCATCCGAGTGGTCTTAGACTCAAATCTTAATAAAGATAGATATTATGAAATATGATATAATAGTGAGTCAAGGGGAAAAAAAAATTAATTCAACTTTCTTAGATGAAATGAGCTTGAAGTTTTGTTGATGTGTTTTAGCTTATGAAATCATAAAAATCTCACTTTCTTACTCTTAAGTTCTCTTTTATGTTAATTTTAGGTTTTTGAGTATTTGATGATAATTTTAATTTTGAAAAAAAAGAAGAAAATCATTTAGGAAAAGAATTTTTAAAAATATGAAAAGTTCACAAAAGGAATTTCTAAAGATAAGGTCTTTATCTACCCCTAACCATGCAAGAGGAGCAAAACTGTTGAGAGAAGTAAATATTTTTGGAGTTTTTTGGAAGTGGCATGCAAAATTATCATTATTTTTTAGAAGATGATAAATAAATAAAAAGTTTCTTTAAAGGAAAATATTTTTTTAGGAAAAAGTTATTTTAAAATTTATGATAGATTAATTTTTAATTTTGTAATTTTATGAAATGGAAATTTGCATAAAAATGGGTATTTTGAAAATAAGATTCATTTTCATATGAATTTAGGAATGAGTGAGAGATTGTTAAAGAGATTTGGAAACAAAATCCTTATTTGGTTTTGCATGAAAGTGAAAAATTACTAAGGAGGATTTTTCTGATTTCAAATGATTGCACTTGAATTATTTAATTTTGGTAATTTTAGGCAAATGGAAACTTTGGAAATAGCATCCTTATTTATTCTTCATGTAACAGAACAATAGAACAATGGCCATTGAGAATTAAAAAATTGATGAAGATTATACAGGAACCTATAAGTATAAGATAAAATCTAATAATACAAAGAATCTCACATGACCTTAACTAATAGATGCCTTGGGTGCCGAAGTAAACTAAGGGTCCTATACATCAACTTCTAAATAAATGCATGATTTATGGTCTTTTATGATTTTGGACATTTGAATTTGTAAACATAAAAGTTTATGGGGGGAAAACAACTAGAATTGGAAAAAGGAACATAGTCTAGTTTTTTTTTTGGAAGCCTTAATTGGAAATTAAGTGCAACCTAAAATCATAGGAAATATTAAGTCTTATACAGCCCATGTTGGTTGACATTTTATGTGCCTAAAGAGACAAAACAAATTTCACACAACAATTATGAAATGAAAAGTAATGGTAAAATAAAAAAGGAAAAATACATGCCATTCATTGTGTATCTTTTGTCCTTGTATTGTTTCTTGTTAAGTAGAACTTTAATTCCATGGATGATTATTTGTTTTGATTTGGACTTTGTCTAATCTAACTGCATTCTAATTTGATTCCATGGTCAATCAAGCATAACTCTGAATGTTTTGATATCATTAATTTAGCTTATTGTGGGAAATTTGATTTTCTCTAAATGCTTATAAGGTGAAGTTTACACCGAGATGTGAATATTATTATGGTGATTCTTCTGTTAACCCTAAGGTTTAATGTTATAAGTTTTGATGATGACAAATATGTGACAAAAATGTAATAAACGAGTTAGACATATAGTATCAACATGTGCTTAATTGATTAATCATTAACATATAATACTTTATACTTGAATCATCCCTTATATGAGATACCCAATAGGCTTATTATTAATTTTTTAAAATTCATTTTGACTTACATTTATTGGCCCAATACATTTGGGTCCTCATAATATAAGTTTAGACTAAAAAGATAAGAGAGATATGGATTCTAATGAAGTTGTTTTTGGACCTTGGACCACTATTTTTATCATATCTCACAAATCAAAAGGAATTTTGAAATGAAACCTATTGTATCTAAAAATAGATTTAAACATATTTCTAATCACATATCACATGCTTAAAATAGAGTTAAAATTAAGAAGTTATGATTGTCAAAATTTTAGATATGGATATCACACTTTTTAATTGACCTCTAGTAACAATTTTAACAATATCTCACTAAACGGTAGAATTTTGAAATGAAATTTATTTCATAGGAAACTAGACTCACAACTTTACATTCATATATCACATACATACAATTAATTTTAAAATAAAGGATTTATAAATTTCAATTTGTGGCTATGTATATCAATTTGTTATCTGACCTTTTATCACTCATTCAATAATATTTCATCAACTAAATTGAATTTTGAAATTAAACTTATCTGGATAGAAAGTAGACTTATAAAGCATTTTGATGATATCTAATTTGTACAAAATGAAGGAGCTATGAACATTTAAAGTTGGAGCTACAGAATAGAGGATGTCCATAAATTTGACAGATGGAGCTACTTACTTCTAACAATCAAGTTGTATAAGTTTGAATTTCTCCATGGCTCTAAATGGTTTTCTTGCTTTTTTGGCCTATAAATACATGTCTCAATAGCTTAGAAATCACAAGAAAAAAAATGATAAACATCTTGAGTGATTCATACTCTCAAAGGTCTCTATTCTTGCTAGTGAGCTTCAATTGTGTTATTTTCTCTTTTGAGATTTTTTAATGTTGTGAGTACTTTTTTCTTAAAAAGATTTGTTATTTTAAGGAAAGATATTTCTTGAGGAGAGAGTAAATTCAAGGAAATATTTTCCTTGAAGATAGTTTGGTTTTAGGGGGAGTATTCTTGAAGATTTGTAACAGATTGCAAGTTAGTGGAAAATCTCAAGTATTTGCTTAGGGACTGGATGCAAGCTTGGGTTGGAGCTGAACCAGGATAAGCTCTATTTACATTCTCTCTTCCCTTAATCTCTTGTTGTTCCACTTTAATTGTGTTATTTATTGCTTTCCATACTTATATATTGAAAATTATTTTGCATCATGTTTCAAAATTTGGAAAAGAATTTTTGTTTTTATCTTAAATTTTTATAAATACCCAATTCAACGCCCTCTTAAGTGCCAACCTATTTTAACAAGTGATATCAGGGCTTGGGCTCTTGGTATTAAGACTTATAGTCTCAATAGTTAAATGACTGGTCTTGGTGATAGTGTGTTGCCTGAAGGGCTTTCTATTAACAAACCTCCTGATTTCAATGGTGAAAACTATACCTATTGGAAACTAAGGATGAAACTATTTTTTGAAGCTGTTGGCATTAACCTTTGGGAGGTTATAGAAAATGGTCCATATAAGTCAATTAAAACTAAAGATGGCAAATCTATACCCAAGCCAAAGAGTGAATGGGATAATGTAGACAAGAAAAGAGTTTTGTTAAATGCCAAGGCTAAACTCATCCTCACAAGTGCACTTAGTCAAGAGGAATACTTTAGAATATCCAATTATGATAGTGCAAAGGAAATGTAGGTAGCCTTAGAAATAACCCATGAAGGAACCTTTAGTGTTAAAGAAAGTAGAATATACAATCTTACACACTAATATGAATTGTTTAAAATGAATCCTAGTGAGACAATTAAAGAAATGAAAACTAGACTTACTTATATTATTAATCATTTAGTTGCACTGGATAAAAGATATTCTCAAGTTAAACAGGTGTACAAGATTTTAAAATCTCTACTTATGGAGTTGCAACCTAAAGTGATAGCAATTGAAGAAGCCAAAGGAGCTTCGGTGAAATAAGTAGCAGCTCTCTTTGGAAATCTTCAAGAACATGAGCCAAGACTTAAATAATTTCTTAAAGATTAAGATAAGAAAAAAAAAAGAATCATTTGTTATAAGCTACTTCATCATACCAAGATGAAGAAGATTTTGATGATACTTCAACTGATGATGACATTGATGAAGAAACCCTTGGCCTGTTTGTCAAGAAGTTTGGAAAATTCCTTAAAACTAAGAAATTTAGTGGAAAAAGATCAAGAAATCAAGAAGGAAAAGAACTTTCCACATGTTATGAGTGCAGAAAAATTGATCACATCAAATGAGAATGACCTCAATACATAAGGAACCAAGAAAATGATGACAAAAGAAAAAGGAAGGAGAATAAAAAAGCATATATCTCTGTAACTTGGGGAGAAAGTGATCTCGATTCATATGAAGAAGCAAATCTCTATCTCATGGCAAGCAAAGAGAATGAGGTAAGTTCTTCACCTTCTTATGATGAATTACAAAATATCTTTGATGAATTACATGATGAATTTCTAAGGATTGTTGAAGCTTTAACCTCTTCTAAGTCAAAGAACCTATCTCTTAAAAAGGAATTAAAAGAGGAAAAGGAATAAAATGACCTCTTGATAAAAACCAAAAGCTTTGTAAAAAAGAATATGAAGTTTTGAAGTATGACTACAATTATTTCAAAATGATCATGCTTCTTGCAAAGAAAAGATTACAAAAATTTCACATTGCAAATGTGAAAAATTGCTAAAAGAAAAAGAAGAATTAACTAATACTTTAGCAAAATTTACTAAAGGAAGAGACACACTAGATATCTTACTTAGAAAATAAAGATGTGTTTTTGATAAAGTAGGATTGGGATATCATTCAAACAAAAGGCAAAAATATTATAAAAAACTTCTTTGTTCCTGCCTCTATGACTAGTACTCCCTTTATCACTTATTTTTATTATGGTGGAAGGGACATGATCGTATACTTATGCTTACAAGAAAGATAAGTCTTTAGGAGTTAAGAAAATATGTATACCTAAAGGTACAACTAACAAAGAAGGGCCCAAAGAGATTTAGGTACCTAAAAAAAAAAATTGATTTTTTATATAGGTATTCATGAAAGCAACTCGAGAAAGATGGTACTTGGATAGTGGATGTTCCAAACTTATGACTGGAGGCATGACCAAGTTCATCTCTCTTCTACTCGAAAAGGAAGGAGGAGACACTTTTGGTGGCAATAACTAAGGAAAAACCATAGGAATAGGAAAAGTTGGTAAGAATTCTTCCACTGATAAGGTGCTTCTTGTTGAAGGTCTTAATTATAATCTCTTAAGTATTAGTCAACTATGTGATAAAAACAATAGAGTGATTTTCAATTCAAATTTCTGCATAGTTGAGAATATGGATAATAACAAGATAAAATTGGTAGGATAAAGAATTAATAATGTTTACATAATTAATCTTGATGATAAACCTTTTCTTGTCTCAAAATGTCTTATTAGTGTAAATGATGATAATTGGTTATAGCATAAATGGCATGCCCTTGCTAGTATGAGTCTTTTAGATAAACTGGCTAAGAAAGATTTAGTCATAGGTTTGCCTAAAATGAAATTTGAAAAAGATAAACTTTGTGATGCATGCCAAAAAGGAAAACAAGTTAAAAACTCCTTTAAAGCAAAAAAAACATTGTCTCCGCAACAAGACCTTAGCATTTACTTCACATGGATCTTTTTGGGCCATCTAGAACAATGAGTTTTGTTGGAAACTACTTTGTACTTGTTGTTGTAGATGACTTCTCAAGATTTACAGGGACACTTTTTATTTCTCACAAAGATCAAGCATTCAAATCATTTCTTAAATTGGCAAAGTCCATTCAAAATGAACAAGGCTTGACGATTGTGAGAATAAGAAGTGATTATGGGGGAGAATTTGAAAACAATCTTTTTATGGACTTCTGTGATGAAAATGGGATTGAACATAACTTCTCCGCACTTAGAACACCATAACAAAATTGGTGTTGTTGAAAGGAAGAATAAAACTTTGGAAGAAATAGCAAGAACCATGCTCAACAAAAGGAACCTTCCTAAGTATTTTTGGGCTAATGCAATAACTAGTGCATGCTATGTCATGAATAGAGCTTTGATAAGGCCCGTTTTGAATGAAACAATGTATAATAAAAGAACAATGAATGTTGAAGAATCCATTCATGTAAATTTTGATGAATCTAACCTTTTTTTAGCTAAGAAAGGTACCTGATGATGATATTGTAGTAAGACTTGATAATCTTACCTTAAGCAAAAAATTATAAAATAGAAGAAGCCAAGGAAGAAGACAAAGAAGAAGAAAAAGAAGAAGAATTCACTAGGAAGAATGATCAATCTCTAATGGAGCAATATGAGGAAATACAATTAGATAAACAAGATGCCACTCAAAGTCTTCTCAAAGAGTGGAAATTCAAAAAGGATCACCCAATGGATCAAATTGTAGGTGATATCTCTCAAAGGGTAACCACTCGAAATGCTCTTAGAAATATTTGCAATCATCAAGCTTTCTATCTCAATTTGAACCTATGGTTATTGGTGAAGCAACAAATGATGAACTTTGGGTACTCTTAGGTAATGAAGAATTTATTATTTTTATTGATAGTAATAATTCTTAATTTTTTATTACTTTTCAAGACATTTAATTAATAATATTTTTATTTTTTTCAATGATAATATTATTTTTTTTATTAAAAGAAATCAGTCATCCTTTTATTTTAAAAAAATTATATTCAATCTCTAACAATTTTTATATCTATATACATCTAAGTAGTATGTTTATATTATCCTTAATTTTTTTTATTTTATATATAATATCTTTAAATAAAATTTCATGAGATATTAAAGAGTAATATAGAAATATTATTAAGAAGTATGAATACATAGAAATTCATTAGAAATTAATTATAATTTTATTTTAAAATATTAATTATGTCTTTTAAAATAACAAAGGATGTTATTGTCATAAAAGCAAAATTAAAAAAATTATTATTTAAATATTATGAACAATAACGAAAAAACAACCATTATTATTCTCAATGAGAGCAATAAATGCTCGCTTGTTAGAAAAATCTGCATTAGAATTATAGCTGCAAATATTGCTTTTGAATTGATTGAACATGTATAATGGATCTGAAGCAACATTGACAATAGAAAATTGTCCAAACATTTCATAGTAATTCTTGTAAGGGAAAAACTTATAAGTTTATAATAGGTTATTCCAATTATATACTTATATAAGTTTTCTCCTAATAAAAGTATATAAGTAACAACATATAAGTATATAAGTATATACTTATATGTTGTTACTTATATACTTATATTAGGTTTTTCCAATTAGGTAATGACATATGAACAATTTTTTAAAAGGTGGGAGTTAACAGTATTAATAAGAAAGTGAATAAGGTATAAAAAATTATATAAATGTCATTAATTGATTAGTAAACCTAATGTAATTATATAAGGAAAATCATATAAGTTTTATTCTTCTTGTAATTGTAGCTGAGAATGGAAATAAATTGTATGAAAAGAAGGCATAAACTAGGCTATTAAAGCAAATAAATAGAGCATATTAAGGGTATTTATAGATCAATGGATTTGAAAATGTTAGACTGGGTTATAATAAAAAATGTATATTTCTTCCCTAAGTTAGATTAAGTCTTGAAATTACATAAAACTAGGTCTAAATATTATTTTATTTAAAATAAATTTTTAAATGTTAATTATTTTTTATTATAAATATTTTTTTTTTTTTCATTTCAAACATTAAAATTTTGTTTATATTTCTTAAAAATTTGTTTTTATTAATAAATTTTTTTGTAAAGTAATATCAAAAAAGAAAGAAAGAGATTTGTGATGGAAAAAATCCGTAGTAATTGTAGGTATTGTGTCTTCATGTGGGCACATGGTTTACGTGTGTACAACATAATATGATTGTTCTTATCAATTCTTATATATTACTCAATTTTTTAGTAATATAAAGGAGTTGATGACATCAGTAATCGATAATAATTACCAATATTGTTTTGGCAGAATTCTTGTATATTGTTTTGCTTATATATATTGGATATTGACGATACACTAATATAAACTTTTGTCAGAGGAACTGGCAATTAAAAGAAAATTCTAGCTAGTGACGAATTTTAGTTTAATTTATATGATTACATATATGTTTATGAATGTATATTCTATAAATAATAACATTTCACAGTAATATATTATATATGTTTATCATTGTCTTTATAATTCTCGTAAATTGGTTTGATAGAATACAAAATGGCAGCAATTATTTCGAGTTCATTATATTGGTACGTCACCTCACCCTCATCTGTCTTATTCAACACATATTATTTATCAGAATTTGAAATTTAAACCAATCAATATAACTTTTATATCAGAATAAATAAATAATTGATAATGAGTCACGTTCATAATGTATATTTAAGATGATAATTATATGGTTATTTATTGCTATATATGATCAAATTAAATATCAAATATTGTATTCAAAGTTTCGTATATCAAATCGTATGTATCATTAAACTTTCACTCGCATCTTGAAATTTACAAAAGAAAATTAACACAAATTATATGGAGAAGAAGAGTGCTATTTTTTGTGCTCAAGATATCAACGAGTTAAATCAAATCTAGCCTTCATATTTGGAAAAGGTAAAGAAGGCAAAGATTATGAATGGAAAATGCAAGAGAAGGTGACAATACTCCAGAAGACAAAAAGGGCAAACACAAGGTGTGTACATATATATATATATATATATATATATATATAGATATATTGGATTGTCCATCTTGTTGCTTCTTATCCTATCGTACCATAATGAGAACTATTTACTATGGCAACTATTTTTCCCTATTGAGTATATACATATTGTGGGACTGGTGAAGCAAGTCTATTGGGCTTTATCACTTGTAATGGTTCTATTCATCTCGGTGAAAATAATGTTGAATTCTTGGGCTCTAATTCCTAAAATATTGTTTGGGAAATCTTCATATGGAATTTCTTCTTTTTCTTCTTGGTCAACTTTAAAAGGTTTCTTGGTAGTTCCAAATTTGATGAGATTAATGGGAGGATAAAATTTTTCTAGAGTTATTTTTGCGATGGTGGAGTAACATCTAATGTAAACTCAAAATTAGGTAACTATTCCAAAATAATATTTGACAGCCTCCCGAATAGACTAAGGAAGTTCACTAATTTGATTCATAGTAGAGGAAGGATAAGTGGATTGAGTTAATTCATAACTATATAAGGTTTTAACTAATTATGGATTGGCTCTAGGGTGAATAATGGCTTTATTTAAAGCAAAATGAGAGATATATTTGACTGATGTACTTGGAAGTTTTAATTGGTTGAACTTACTAATGAGAAGTTTGAAATATTAAAATTGTTCTAGAATTCTAGAAATATTAGGTGATCTTGGTGGTTGAGTGGACATAGAAGCTTGAGTCTAGGTTGGAGTTAATGGTTTAATGAGTTGGCTATATGATTTTGGAGATTAGGTTCAGTTAGATTCTTGGTTTCTTTTTTGTTGGGCTTGTGTATAGGCTTTGATAATTTCTGATAAAGGGAATATTTAGTTTTTTGGGTCATGAATTAATTTGTGAAGGACTTTGTTAGTCTTGAACTAGTTTAGGCATATCTTGTCTTTCTATTTGTGTTATTCGTCTTTCTAAGTTTTCTTCATAGGCATTTAAATTTCCCATAGAGGTACTTAGATTGTTCAAAGAACTAGTGAGCTCATTCAAGGAATTAGTGATATGAGATATTTGAGTTTGTATTTAGACATTATGTGGTCCCATATTCATCATTGCTCTGGATATAGCAAAATTAGTATTTATTATAAATTTTAGTTTTTGGTATATTAGATTTCCATTAATGCCCCTAATATACTATTAGACACATTATCAATAATTCTATTATCAGTAATTAATAACTCTATTGGTGTATCTATTCCTGCTCTAGAATAGGCTTTTATTAATAGTTGTACTCTAGGATATATATTTCTATGATCTCATCTTTTATCAATAATTTTCCTATGTCGTTTTCTATTAATGTCTTATTTATTAACGGTATTCTTAGTATTCCTTCTATTTGTGTAGCTTTTATTGGATGTTTCTCCTATAATACTACACAAGCATATTTTTCTTTTTCTTTGGATTTTATCATTTTTCCTATTTTTTCTATTACTCCTTGTTGTTTTAAGTCCTGATGTGTTAAATCTAATTCTTTGTTTCATATTTTATCATATTATTTCTAACTAAATTGCATTATTTGTTCTACTATCCCTTCATCAATATTTTTGTATTCTTCGTATTGTTCATATTCCTGACTTTCATCTAGTTGTTGGATACTAGAATCTCTTTGCATCATATTAATTTCATTTTCTTCTTCTATATAATCATATTCAGTATTTTCTGAATTAGTTGATTCTTGTTCTAAACTACTTTTTGATTCTCCTAATTCTATAGTCATTTTATATATTTCTAAGTCTGATCCTTCTATGTCCATTTCATTTTCTGGTAATGTATAATATTCTATTGGTTCCAATTTATAATCTTCAGTTATTTCCATTATATTAATTGTTTTTCTATTTTTTGGTTTTGTACATTCTGTAACATTGACATTTTCTTAGGTTTTTCTAAGAATTAATTTTTCTTCCTTTCTTAAAATATTTTCTTGGCTTATAATAGGTTTTAAACTTATTCTTAGGTATCTTTTAAATTTATATTTCTTGTAGGGTTTTTAATATCTTTTCTTCTTTTATATTTTCTTTTTACTACTTTACATCCTCATCTATGATGTGTTTCTAATTCTCCACATTTTAGTGTCAATTTAATTGTTTTATATTATTTTATATTTTTCCATGGTTCTTTACATTTGTTTGATAAATATTCTATTAAGAAGTCTTCTCTTCTTCCCATAGTATCTATAAATGCATTTGTCTTTCACTATTATTTTCAATAGTCTTCAAGTATCGTTTCTGACATTAATCTCAGTAATTTTCGATAAAATAATTCTAATTAAAATCTTTGTTGTTCATAATTCTGTAATCTTGCTTCATAATAATATTTTTTGTATTCACATATACTTATATATTGATTTAAGTTTTTTGGATCTAATGTACAAACTTATATTTGATGAAGTTTTGTTATTACCCTATCTATTTTTATAGTTTCATTTTCTCTTACACTTCTTCCTACGAATTCATTTCCCAATAATTGTTCATATTGTCTTAATAGTGTTGCATAAAATTCTTTTCTAGTTGTTGTTTCAATTACTACCCCAACATTTTCTCTACATTCGTGTGAGTTACTTTTCCAAAATTTGAAAATTATAAGAGGGAAAGAGGGAGCAGTCAACTGGTTAGAGGTGAACAGTTGACTGGTTACTGGCAGAAAAGCTATAATGGATTTATAATGGATATATTTTGAAAAATCTGATTTCCAACTCTCTCCAACAGATCTATTGAATGTCAATCTATATAAACTTAACCTATGAACTCTAAAACATGGAGAAAAACATTCAAGAGTGATTATATCTTTAGCTTCTATCATCTTATCAACTCTTTATCATATTAGTTCTTCATTGTATCATCTACTCTATTTCAGAGAGTTTATTATATATAATTCTTTCTTTCATTTGAGAGAATCTCAAGAAGGTTCCTTGAGAGAGTCAAGCTAAGAGAGAGCTTGGGTTAATGGGGAGTATGTCCCTGAGAGTGTTCAAGGAGGTTCCTTGAAGGTGTCAAGCTGTGAGGGCTTAGGAATTCAGAGAAATTCTCCTAGGTGTTGTATTCATTTATTAAGATAGTGAAAAATCTCAAGAGTTTGCTAGGGGTCTGGACGTAGGCTTGGATAGAAGCCAAACCATGATAAATCTTTGTGTTCACTTTTCTCACTTACTCTCTTTACATTCTGCATTTATATTTGATTGTTTTACTTCAGTTTTAAAAGAGAGTTTTCAGCAAAATTTTTATAACACCTAATTCACCCCCTTCTTGGGTGCCAGCCTTGCTCAATAAGTGGTTTCAAAGCTTGGACTCTTGATTGAGGTCTTAACCGTCTCAAGAGTATAAATGGCTGGATTTGGTGCTAATGTTTTGCTTGAAGGGTTATCTATTACAAAACCTCTTGGTTTCAATGGTGAAAATTTCACATATTGGAAACTAAGGATGAAAATTTTCTTTGAGGCTATTGACAGTTACCTTTGGAATGTAATTGACAAAGGTCCATATGTGCCTATGAAAGAAGAAGAAGGCAAGACATCCATCAAACCCAAAAGTGAATGAAATGAAATAGAAAGAAGAAAAATTTTACTAAATAAAAAAGCCAAGCTTATTCTCACTAGTGCACTTAGTCAAGAAGAATGCTTCAGAGTCTTAAACTGTTAGAGCGCCAAAAAGATGTGGGAGGCTTTAGAAATAACTCATGAAGGAACCTTTAGTGTAAGGGAATCCAAGATTCATAATCTTGCACAGCATTATGAGTTATTCAAAATGAATCTTGGAGAAACAATTAAAGAAATGCAAATTCATTTTACTCATATTGTGAATCACTTCCTATGGAATGACAACCCAAGGTGAAAACAAATGATCAAGCCTACAAGATCATGAAAGCACTTCTTATGGAATGGCAACCCAAGGTGACAACAAATAAGGAAGCAAAGGGGCCATCAGTAAAATCAATTGCTACTCTTTTTGGGAATCTTTAAAAGCATAAACTTAAATTCAAGCAACTCCTTGAAGAAAAAGTCAAAAGGAAGAAGGACCTTGCTCTCAGAGCATCATCATCAATGTATCCAAATAAGGAAGAATGTAACGATAATTCATTGGATGAAATTGATGAAGAAACTCTTAGTCTATTTGTTAAGAAGTTTGGAGGATTCTTCAATAGTAAGAGAATCAATGGAAGGAGGTCAGCTAAAAGAAGTTAAGAAACTAAAGAACTTCCCATATGTTATGAATGCAAAAAGCTAGGACACATCAAATGTGATTATTTTCAATTTCTGAGAAAACAAGACAGCATAGACAAAAAGAAAGGAAAAGAAAAGAAGATCGCAGACCTATCAGCTACTTGAGAAGAAAGTGATGAAGATCCAGATGATGAAGACAGTGAAAAAGCCAACCTCTGCCTAATGGCAAATGAAGATGAGGTAAGCTCTCTCCCTTCCTATGAAGAGCTATAAGATACTTTTAATGATTTGCATGATGAATTCTTTAAGATAGCTAAAACCTTAAAATTTTCAAAAATTAAAATTCTATCTTTTGAAAATAATCTAGAAAAGGAGAAAGAGGAGAATAACTCACTCATCCAAATAAAAACATCATTAGAAAAACAAATTGAAACTTTAAAGCTTAACTACAATAGTCTCATAGATGAAAATCTTTCTCTAAAAAATAAAGCTGCTTGTAAATGTGAACTTTTGCAAAAAAAATTAATAATAATAATTTAATGAACACTCTTGCAAAGTTCACCAAAAGAAAAGATAATCTAAACATTCTGCTTGGAAAACAAAGATGTGTTTTTGATAAGGCAAGCATTGGGTATGATCTTAAGAAAAGAAACAAAAATTATAAGAATTTCTTTGTTCCAGTAGTTTTAACTAGCACTCCATTCATCACATGTTTCTACTGTGGTAAAAAGGGGCATGGATCATACTCTTGTCCCTATAGAAAGAATAAAACTTTGGAAGAAAGAAAAGTATGGGTTCCCAAGGGAACAACTAATATTAAAAAACCCAACAAAAATTGGGTACCTAAAAATGGAACAAAGTGGTACTTGGACAATGGATGCTCCAAACATATGCTTGGGGAAAAATCCAAGTTCATTTCCCTTTAACTAAAGAATGGAGGAAATGTTATATTTGGAGGTAGTGAACAAAGAAAAATCACTGGTATTGGAAAGGTTGGTAAGAACTCATCTACCTCGATTGACAATGTGCTTCTTGTTGAAGGTTTAAATCATAATCTTCTTAACATTAGTCAATTAAGTGATAAAAACAATAGAATAATATTTGATTCAAAACATTGCTTAGTTAAAAATGTAAATGAAAAGAAAACCATACTAATAGGATATAGAATTAATAATGTATATGTTACTGATTTGGATGATGTTCCATCTAATAATTCAAAATGTCAGATAAGTGTCAATGATGATAGCTGGTTATGGCATAAAAAGGCTTACTCATGCTAGTATGAGTCTCTTAGAGAAGCTTACTGAGAAAGACCTAGTTGTTGGATTGCCCAAATTAAAATTTGATAAAAACAAACTTTGTGATGCATATCAGAAAGAAAAACAATTTAAGAGCCCTTTTAAAGCAAAAGGAATTATATCCACAACTAGACCACTACAATTACTTTACATGGATCTTTTTGGACCGTCTAGGACTATGAGTCTTGGAGGAAATTATTATGTACCAGTAATTATAGATAATTTCTCTAGATTCAATTGGCCACTTTTCTTATCTCACAATGATCAAGCTTTTAAAATTTTCTAAAATTAGCTCATTTCATTTGAAATGAACAAGGCATGACCATTATGAGAATAAGAAGTGATCATGGTGGAGAATTTGAAAAATAACCTATTTGTGGATTTTTATGATGATAATGAAATTAAACATAATTTCTTTGCACCATGAACTCCTCAACAAAATGGAGTTGTAGAAAGGAAGAATAGAACTCTAGAGGAAATGGCTAGAAATTTGTTAAATGAAAGAAATCTTCCTAAATATTTTTGGGCTAATGCAGTTAATACTGCATGTTATGTTATGAATAGAGTTATGATAAGGCCTGTCTTGAAAAAGATTCCATATGAATTATATAAAGAAAGAAAACCTAACATTTCCCATCTACATGTATTTTGCTATAAATGTTTTATGCTTAACAATGGAAAAGATAATTTAGGTAAATTTGATTCAAAGTCTTATGAAACAATTTTCTTGGGATATTATAGTATAAGCAAAGCCTTTATATTATATAATAAAATAACTATGATTGTATAAGAGTTTATACATGTAAATTTTGATGAGTATGACCCTCTTAAGCCAAGAAAGGTATCTTGTGAAGAAATCACAATTAAGTTTAATAATCTTACAATAAAAGGCAAACTAATTGCTTAAGAAATCAGGAATGAAAGTGAATCCATCCAGACATATGAACAATCCTCCTTGCATGAAGAATCTGATCAAGAAATGGAGGAAGAAGTCACCCATAACCTCCCCAAGGCATGGAATTACAAAAAGGATAATCCACCTGAACAAATAATTAATGATGTCTCAAAAGGGGTAACAACACAAAACTCATTTAGAAATATCTACAATCATCAAGCATTTTTATCTTAAGTAGAACCAAATGGAATTGATGAGGCCTTAAAAGATGAATATTGGGTTCTAGATATGTAAGAAGAATTAAATCAATTTGAAAAAAGTCAAGTATGAAAGCTTGTTCCTAGACCTAATAATCATATAATAATTAGTACTAAATGGGTTTTTAGAAACAAGCTTGATGAATCTGGAGTTGTTACTAGAAATAATGCTAGACTAGTTGCAAAATGCTACCATCAAGAAGAAGGAATTGATTATGATGAAACCTTTGCACCAGTAGCTAGATTATAAGCAATTTATATGCTACTAGCCTTTGCAAATATAAATGATTTTAAGTTGTATCAAATGGATGTCATGAGTGCCTTTCTTAATGGGTACATAATGGAAGAAGTAAATGTCAAACAACCTCCAGGTTTTAAGTATGAAAATCTCCCAAATCATGTATTCAAACTAAGAAAAACATTATATGACCGTAAGCAATGGTTTGAAAGACTGAGTACATGTCTTATTAAAAATAATTTCTTTAGAGGAAAAGTTTATATAACTTTACTCTTTAAAAAGAAAAAGCATGATATTCTAGTTGTTCACATTTATATGGACGGCATTATATTTGATGCTACTAATGAAACTCTATGCAAAGAGTTTACTAAAATGATGAAGGGAAAATTTGAAATGACTATGATGGAGGAGCTTACATTCTTCTTGGGTCTTCAAATCAAGTAATAAGTAAATAGAACATTCATAAATCAATCCAAATATAATAAAGAATTACTTAAGAAATTTGGATTTGAAAATGTCCAAACAAAAGATACTCTAATGGGATCAACTGCAAAGATGGATGCTAATGAAAAGAGATAACCTTATGACATCTTAAAATATAGAGGTATGATTAGATCCCTTCTATATATGATAGCAAGTAGGCCAGACATTATGTTTAGGGTACGCATTTGTGCCTGCTTTCAAACTTGTCATAAATAATCTCATTACTTAGTAGTAAAGAGAATTTTTAAATATATTGCTAGCGTAATATATATGGGTTTGTGGTATACAAAAGGATCCACTAATACTTTGGTAAGATATTCATATGCTGATTCTGCTGGTTGTAAAAGTGACAAAAAAAGAACCAGTGGAACATGTCAATTCTTGGAAATTTTTTTGTTATCTTGGTTTAGCAAGAAACAAAATAGTGTAGCATTGTCCATCGCTAAAGCTAAATATGTTGCAGCTAGTAATTGTTATGCTCAAATCCTTTAGATGAAATAACAACTAGAGGATCTTGGTATATGTCTTAAAGAGATTTCAATTAAATGCGGCAATACCAGTGCAATTAACCATACCAATAATCTCATTATGCATTCAAATTACTAATATTTTTACTAAATCTTTCATTACTGAAAGATTTTGTTTTATAAGAGGTGAACTTAGAATGGTTAATCCTAATGAACTGTAAAAATAAAGATTTAAATTATTTTACCTTTTACTTGAAGAGAACAATTACTTGATTATCTCTTGTGATTTCTACTTGCTTGACATGATGTTAAGCTAAATGTACGTGCTTAGATGTGTATTTAAGTAGAAAACTCTTTAGAAATCAAGAAAATTGGCTCAAAATCCACCAAATGGTCACATGTTATAGTGACTAGTCGATTGCCAAGGAGTGGTCAGTCAACTGGTGAAGGTTCTGAGAATGAACAGAAGCTCAAGGAAGCAAGAAGCAACTAACTAAGGGCTCTTTATAAGAGACTAAAAGACTGTGAAGATGTGGCTAGTTGACTGGGAACCCTCCATAGGCTGATAGTCGACTGATGCCCAATGGCGAGTTGACCGAGAGGTTCCAGAGAGTAATCTAACAAAAAATAAGGGTCCATAGTTGACTGCTCATAAGTGACCAATCGATTGGTCGATGCCAAAGAACAATACTATGCAAAAATAGGGCCGACAGTCAAGTGCTCATGAGTGAACTATCGATAGGTCAATGACAAAACTCGGTATTAAGAGCAATCAAAACCTTTAAAATTCATATTTAAACTATATTCACTAACCAACTGCTTATTCCTTTTCTTGCACTCTAATTTTCTGGCCAAATCATCACTAAATCTTAGTGATTTCATTTCCAAATCTCTTAAAATCATCTATTAAACTCCACAATCTAGAGTTTCATAAGGGGCTTTCTACTTTCCTCCTCTCATGCCCAAAAATCTTGAATCTTTTTTGAGCTTCTTAAACCTTTATTATCATCCAAGCTCAAAGACTTACTCTTAAGCATGTTAGGATCAAGAATGTGTCCATTGGCTCCTCTTTTGGCCTTCCTCCTCCATTCTCTACATGTGCTCAAGAAATTGCATTCATTGTGAACTTCCAACAAAGAGGAGTTCTTGCAAGTAAGTATATGCATCTTCCATTACTTCGAGAAGAGGGCTTAAACCTTTTTTATTTGTTTGCTAATGTTGTATTAGATCATTTACTGAGCTTAAAATTGGATTATAGCCCCAAGGTCATCAGGGTTTTCAATTCCAACCTCACCTACAACCCCACTACCTATATTATAACCCCTGAGGTTAAAGGAACAAGAATTATGTTTAGTGATGAACCATTGGCAGAGATCTTCAACCTTCCTCCTCCTACTGGCCACTATTTCATTGAGTATCCCAACTTCAAGATAGTATCTGGATATAACAAATTAGAGGTAATGAATCGCATCAGTGAAGTTGCCATTGATAACCCCAATGCTGCAATCAATGTTAATGATTTATCACTGGAGAATAGATTGCTGCATTACATAATCACTCATTACTAGATCAACAAATCAGGTAACTTTTCCTATCTAAGTGAACATGAGCTTCTCATGATGAAATACATATTAGAGTGAGAAACCTTTTGGCTTACATAGTTAATCACTCAAAGGATGGCAACCTACAAGACAAAGAAATCATCCCTTCAACCATATGGGACCATCATAGTAGCCATCCTCCTACACCATGACATATTATCTTTTGAGGATGATGTGGAGTCTCCTCTGTAAATTGGTTGGAACAATCTATAACGCATGGGGTTCACAAAGACTCCTTAGGCCAAATGGGTAAGAAAAGTTCCTAGAGCCCCAAGACCTCAACCGGTTACAGCCTTTGACATTCCTCCCTTTGGCACTTCCCAACCTCCTCCTCCTAGCTATGAAGAAAGTCCCTTTAATGCTATACTACCATCTCCTTCTGCTCCTATGCCTCCATCACCACCAACTCCTACAATGACTAGTCACACCCCGATTCATCTTGAGATCGTGGTTATTATTGAGTCGATCCTTCTTGCTGAGATCCGCACCATGCATTAGAAGATGGATTCCTATAGTCTCTAGATGCAGAACTTTCAGGAGACTTTGGAAGACATGAATGCCCAGTTTGAGCATATTGAGGCATATCATGAGCAGCATTTTGATTTTTAGGGAACTTAGGAGTTTAGTAGTGTAGGCATTTCTTTCCTTCCTTTTCGATGTGACAATGGGGGAGAGAACTTAAGAGTTAGGAGCTTAGAGTTTAAGGAGTTTATGGTGTTTGATTTCATTGAACTTAGTTTCTTTGATTATGTATTTCCTTTATTGAACCTTGTGGCATTTGCTTCAGTTATATTGATTTTAGTAAAAGTAGTTATTTCAGTTAATGTGATTGCTCGATATTTGCTCTTATCATTTGTACATGCTTAGATAAACAAGGAAACTAAAAGAAATAAAAAGGTGTGAAAGTTTAAAAATAATGGGATTATATCCAACTTTCATTAAAAAAAAAAAAAAGCATACTTCCTTGAAAAACGTGTCCTAGTAAAGAACTAACAATTGCAGGTTTGTTATCATAAAAAAGGGGGAGATTGTTAAGCCCGCTTGCTGAAGATTAAGGTTTTGATGATAACAAATAGAAAAAGAAACTTTTTTCAATGTATTACTTAGATTATAGTGTTTTCAATGTATTATCACATGTTAGGACCATTTGTAAATGATATTAAGCTGATAGGAATCATGTAAAACAAATATGAAATTAATCTCAGGTCTTAAAGGTTGAGAAAATGTTAATTTGGGAAACTCTAGAAGTCCCTAGTTAATTAGCCACAAGCTAGCAGTCGATTGACCTCCTTGCTAGACAACTACCAGGCTTTATCTAGTCAAATGGGAGGTTTTTATGAGTGAACAGTAGACTGACCATTAGCCAACAGTCAACTGGTCACTTTCTAATAAGTCCCCAATCTACTGTCAGCTTTAGCCTTGATTAGCTAGACACTCTTTGTGAGTGAGGAGTCGACTGGTCACAATCTGAGAGACACTAGTCAGCTGGCAACTCAAGCCTTGATCTACTAGGAGCACTTTGTGAGTGAGCAATCAATAGGCCACTTGCCAACAATTAACTAACCGCACTTAGATCAAGCACCAGTCTGTTGCCATCCTTGAGACCATCAAGTGGGAGCTCTTTGTGAGTGACTAGTTGACTGGCTAAAGGTGAGTAGTCGACTATCAAGGTCTAGAATTTGAAAATTGTGAGAGGGAAAGAGGGTACAGTTCACTGGTCAGTGGTGAATAGTTGACTAGTTACTAGTAGAGAAGTCATAACAAATATATAACGGATATATTTTGAAATCTCTAATTTCTCAATCTCTCTCAATGGATCTATTGGACCTCAATCTATATAAACTCAACCTATAGCCTCTGAAACATGGAGAAAAACATTCAATAGTGATTATATCTTTAGTTTTTGTCATCCTATCAGCTTTTTATCATATTAGTGCTTTATTATATCATCTACTTTATTTCAAAGAGTTTATTATCTGTATTTCTTTCTTTCTTCTGAGAGAGAAGCTCAAGGAGGTTCCTTGAAAGAGTCAAGCTAAGAGAGAGCTTGGATTTAGGGGGAGTATATCAGGGGGAGTATATCCCTGAGAGTGTTCAACGTGGTTCCTTAGAGGTGTCAAGTTGTGAGAGCTTAGGAGTTTGGAGAAGTTCTCTTAGGTCATGTATTCATTTATTAAGATAGTAAAACATCCAAAGAGGTTACTTGGGGACCAGACGTAGGCTTTAGTAAAAGCCAAACCAAGATAAATCTTTTTGTTCATTGTTCTCACTTACTCTCTTTACATTCTGCATTTATCTTTAATTGTTTTACTTCTGTTTTAAAAGAGAGTTCTCAGTAAAAAAATTTATAACCCAATTCACCCCCTCTTGGGTGCCAACCTTGATCAACAATTAAATCCTATGTTCTTATTGGTTCTTTATGTCTTAATTCTTTATTAGCTACTTCTTCTTCTTTTGTGATTCTACTTTTGCTAGTTGTATTCATATTATAGCTAGACTATTTATATTAGGAGGATTTAGAGGTTCTTAGTTTACTGATTCTTATATACTTATACTACTTTGCATATTAATTTCATTTTCTATTTGTCCATTATAGTCTATTGTCATGCCCTAATTATTTTTGGATTTCTACAAAGATTTCTTCTTCTTTTCCCATTCTTTCTTCAATTTCATCTTGATTTAAATCTTTTATAATTTACATCATAACAATTTTTTTATTTTTCTATTCGAAATTAAAGGATATAATAAATCCTAGAAAGTTTGATCCAATTTGACAAGCTATTTCCATTACTTCAAAGTCTTTCTTAGTTGGTTTTTCTATCTTATCCTCATCATATATTTGTTTTTGTTCCCGTCATGTGTTTTACTTATTATGGTTTTGTTTAGTTCTTCTTGTTTATTTTTTTTTTATAATTTCATCAAATATTGTCCAAAGATTATTATTTATTATCTCATGTGCTTTATCTATCTTTTATGCCAATACTCATGTTTCATGAATACTGTCATTTATCTGTTGTTCTTTTATTTCTTCTTCTATTTTTTTCTTCAAATAATACTTCTCTCATTAGTTTCATCATATTTATTTCTTTTTCCTATTTTATTTCAACTATATTAATTTTGCCTTTTATTCCCATAATTTTTCCTATCATTTGTATATAATCTTTTATTTCTTTTATATCCATCATGACTTATTCTAATTCTACTTTTATTTCATATACTTTCTGTTCTAATGGTTTTTCTAATTTATATAATCTATTAGCTCTATTTCCTAGTTTTTCCTTTTCAATTATATTTCTAGTCTCTTAAGGTAGTTATTCTATTGTTTCATCTAATCATATACATCTAAATCATCTTTTATATTAGGGGTTAATATAGCATCCTAAATGTTTCAATAAAAGCATATTTGTCTAATTTAATTGATTAAATGTAACTATCCTTCTCCATCTAAAATAGATGGGGTGGCTATTAGAGATTCATTTTCCATGTGTATGTAAGAACTACTGAGTAGTTCATTTTCATCTATATAGGTTATTTCTATTACTTCAAAGTCTTTCTTAGTTGATTTTTCTATCTTATTCTCATCATATATTTGTTTTCGTTCCTATTTTGTTGTTTTACTTATTATGGTTTTTATAGTTCTTCTTGTTTATCTTTTTTTTATAATTTCATCAAATATTATCCAAAGATTATTATTTATTCTCTCTTGTCCTTTATGTATCTTTTCTGCTAATACTCGTGTTTCATGAATATTGCCATTTATTTGTTGTTCTTTTATTTCTTCTTCTACTTTTTTCCCCAAATAATACTTCTCTCATTAGTTTCATCATATTAATTTCTTTTTCGTGTTTTATTTCAACTATATTATTTTCGCTTTTTATCCCAATATTTTTTCCTATAATTTTAGTCTAATATTTTTTTTCTTTTATATCCATCATAACTTTTAATTCTACTTTTATTTCATGTACTTTATGTTTTAATGGTTTTCCTAATTCATATAATCTTTTAGCTCTATTTTTGAGTTTTTCCTCTTCAATTATTTTTCTAGTCTCTCCAGGTAGTCATTTTATTGCTTTATCTAAATCATCATTTATATTAGGGTTAATATAACATCCTAAACGTTTCACTAAAAACATATTGGTCCAATTTAATTGATTAAATGTACTATCTCCTTCTCCGTCTAAAATAAGTGGTGTAGCTGTTAGAGATTCCTTTTCCGTAGGTATGTAAGAACTACTAGGTAGTTTATTTTCATCTATACAGGCTATTCCCATTACTTCAAGGTTTTTCTTGGTTGGTTTTTCTATCTTATCCTCATCATATATTTGTTTTTACTCCTATTCTGTGGTTTTACTTATTATGGTTTTGTTTAGTTCTTCTTGTTTATCTTTTTTTATAATTTCATCAAATATTGTCCAATGATTATTATTTATTTTCTCTTGTCCTTTATGTATCTTTTCTGTTAATATTTGTGTTTCATGAATACTGTCATTTATCTATTGTTATTTTATTTCTTCTTTTGTTTTTTCTTCAAATAATACTTCTCTCATTAGTTTCATCATATTTATTTATTTTCCATGTTTTATTTCAACTATATTATTTTTGCCTTTTATACCCATATTTTTTCCTATCATTTTTATATAATATTTTATTTTTTTTATATTCATCTTAATTTCTAATTCTACTTTTATTTCATGTACTTTCTGGTCTAATGGTTTTCCTAATTCATATAACCTGTTAACTTTATTTCCTAGTTTTTCCTTTTCAATTATTTTCCTAGTCTCTCTAGGTAGTCATTCTATTGTTCCATCTAAATCATCTTTTATATTAAGGTCAATATAACATCCTAAATGTTTCATTAGAAACATATTTGTCTAATTCAATTGATTGAATGTACTATCTCCTTCTCCTTTAAAATAAATGGGGTGACTATTGGAGATTCATTTTCCATTTGTATGTAAGAACTACTAGGTAATTTATTTTCATTTATACAATATATCTGAGGTTCAATATTACTTAATGTATCCATTAAAATTTTCAAAATAAATAATGGAATTAAAAAGGCAATATTGCAGAGAAGCTGGAACTAAAACTTCAAGATTAAATTAGGAGATTAAGGTTCATGATTTCCTTCCATTATAACCAAACCAGACTCTGATGCCATAACCTGATAGCTAACCATAGTATTGATTTAGAACATCTCTTTTATACGTGGTATTGTTAAACCAAGAGTATGGATATGAAAGATCCCTTATAACCAATAGTTCTGCAACTCTGGGTTTTCAGCCTTTATATAAATAACCATATTATTAACTTATATTGCCATGATCAAGAATAATTTTTTACCAAATCTAAACCAGGTCATAGAAGGAACTCTGCCCTCTTTCATGCAAAGGTTTTCCTTTAGTTTAAATTAGCACAACATTCTTTTATTTCCTACGAGAGGTTTAATGATTCTATAATCTAAGCAATATAATACTAACAATATAATTTATTATATTAGTGAATCAATAATATGATTAATAATCAACTTATAGAATCATAACTCTTTGATTATAATTTCATAAAATAATTCCCTTAATCTCCTATAAAAGGTTTTGAATTCTATACCTTAAAGATCTTCTTCTATTCTTGAAATATTACTAGAATTGATGAAGAAACTTGATGAAAACTTAGATAATGAACACAAAGGTATATGAAAAAATATTTTATTGATGGCAATATTATAAAGGATGCTGAAAGAATTAGAGGGTTATGAAGGAAGAACATAAGAAAGCTTCAGAGAATGCTTTGAGTGCTTGATGCCCATAATGAGAATTACATGGCTTTTTATAGGCTGAGCATTCCCAACCTTTCCTATCTACTATTACAGATAATTGTTGTGCTGGCTAAATTATTGTCCTTGTTTTACTGTTAAGTAGAATTATTGTCCTTGGTTTATTGTGGAGAGATTCCATCTGTCTTCTTTCATGTCCTCAATCTTATCTTCTTTACTGTTCTTTTACTCTATCGATAACCAACTCTACTCTTCTTTTACTTTGCCTTTTTTCCTTATACTTTAGAGGTGTCCTTCTTTTTATTGTCTATTCACTAAGCATGTCTAATGATGTCCATGGCTCTTCATAATCTTTGGCTTCTTTTTCTCTTTTCTTGCAATAATTGTAATCATGACTAGTGTATTCAGATAATTGCTAGCATATTTTTCTTTCAGTTGTTTTTGGATTGTCCATCTTGTTGGTTCTTATCCTGTCGTACCATAATGAGAACTATTTACTTTGGTGACTATTTTTCCATGTTGAGTATATACATGTTATGGGACTGGTGAAGTAAGTCCATTGGGCTTCATCACTCCTAATGGTTCAATTCATCTTGGTGAAAATACTATTGACTTCTTGGGCTCTAATTCTTGAAATATCATTTGGGAAATCTTCATCTAGAATTTCTTCTTTTTCTTCTTGAAAAACTTCAAAACATTTCTTGGTAGTTCTAAATTTGATGAGATTAATGGGAGGACAAAATTTTTTAGGAGTTATTTCAGCAATGGTGGAGTAACATCTAATGTAAACTTAAAATTGGGTAACTACTCCAAAATAATGTTTAGTAGCGTCCCAAATGGACTGAGGAAGTTCACTATTTCATTCAAAGTAAAGGAAGGATAATTGGACTAGATTAATCCATAACTGTATAAGGTTTTAACTAATTATGGATA
This sequence comes from Delonix regia, assembly GCA_037074485.1. NCBI lineage: Eukaryota > Viridiplantae > Streptophyta > Magnoliopsida > Fabales > Fabaceae > Delonix > Delonix regia. Next base: position 16,408,370 of record CM073459.1, read on the forward strand.
GGCTTCAGGGAGAATAATGGCTTCATTTAAAGCAAAACAAGAAATATATTTGACTGTTGTACTTGGAAGTTTTAATTGGTTGAGCTTACTAATGAGAAGTTTGAAATATTGAAATTTTTCTAAAATTCTAGAAATATTATATGATCTTGGTGGTTGAGTGGACGCAGAAGGCTGAATCTTGGTTAGAGTTGATGGTTTAATGAGTTGGCTAGAGGATTTTGGAGATTGGGTTGAGCTAGATTCTTGGTTTCTTTTTTCTTGGGCTTGTGTTTGGGCCTTGATAATTTCTGATAGAGGGACAATTTGGTTTTTTGGTTGTGAATTAATTTGAGAAAGACTTTGTAGGTCATGAACTGGTTGAGGCATTACTTGCCTTTCTATTTGTGCTATTCGTCATTTTAAGTTTTCCTCATGGGTATTTAAATTTCCCACAGAAGTACTTAGATTGTTCAAATAACTAGTGAGGTCATTCAAGGAATTAATGACTTGAGATATTTGAGTTTGTATTTGGACATTGAGTAGTCCCATATTCATCTTGAGAATATTTATCTTCAAAACTATTTGTTCAATATTGGTATCATTACTGGTAGTAGCCCTAGGAGGGCTATTATTTATCTGCTTATTTGGCTCCATCCCTGTTAAGATAATTAGCAATTAAGTTATTTTTTCCTTTAACATATTCAACTTCATAATCATAATGGGCTAAATCAGTTTGCTACTTAATCAACATTTTATTAGATAATTTTGTAGTCCTAACTCGCTTACTTAACTAATGTTTAACTTAAGTATTATTAGTTCTTATAATGAAATGAGAATTTACTATCAATAATTCAAATTTTTCTACTTTTTTTACTATTGCTAAATTTTTTTTTAATTAGAGTGATATTTACTTTGACTATCATTAAATTTTCCATTGGTATATCTTTTAATTATTTCTATTCCTTCTTTGTTTTCATGATAGAGCTACTCCCAAATAGTTTTTAGAGGCATCAATATATATAATCCATTTTATTGGTTCCTTAGTAGGAATTATTAATTTAGGTAATCATTGACATAATTGCTTTATTTTATCAATAATTTTTTTGCTTATTTTCTTCCCATTGCCATAATGTGTTTTCTCCTACTAATTTAGATACTTAGCAGTATATTTGGATTGATTTGGAATAAAACTTGTAGCTTGGTTCACTATTCCTAAAAATGATTGAAGTTCTTTCTTTGTTGTTATCTTAGAGAAATCTACTACTTTCTAGCTTATATGTTCTTGTAATTCAATTCCATCTTTAGAAATATAATGTCATAAGAATCCTATCCTAGTTTTCCTCAATTCTACCTTTCTGGGTGATATATTTAATCCTTTATTTTCTATTAATTCCACAAATTTCAATAGGTGTTGTTCATGTTCTTCTTCATTACTAGAAAAGATTAATATGTTATCTATGTATATAACTGCAAAATCTCTTATTGGTATTAATAATTTTGTTATGTATTCTTGGAATATAGTTAGGCTATTATGGAATCTTATGGATAAGGCATTCCATTCATATAGTCCTTTTGAGGTAGCAAACGTTGTATACTTTTTACTTTCTTATAGTTTTATTTAGAAGAATCTTGATTTGCAATCAAAATTGCTAAATATTTGTTTCCCCTTTATTAGGTTAAATAATAATTCTATCTTAGGTATTGGATATATGTTCTAATTGCTATTTCATTTAATTTTTTATAATTAATGACCATTATTGATTTCCCTTTTTTTTCTTCACTATGTTTTATTATTGTCATTGTCAATGAGCAATAATTTGATCTACTTTCTATTTATAAATCATATATTTTTATTTCATTTATATGCATTATAAATTCTTTTTTATCATTTTCTGTCAAAGGATAGGGTTTATTTTATATTTCTTTGCTATAGTCTAACAATTCTATTTTTGCCATTGGTTTAGATTTTTCCCAATGTATTAATGGATTATCATCATAATTATCTAATAATCTTTGTTCTATGGTTTTTCCCTTTATATTTGTTATTACTAATATTTTTCCATTTATCTCTATAGGTTTTGCATTAGGTATAAATTGAACTTCACTTTTTTTTTTCTTTTTTCTAAAAACTGTATCTATTCTATGATATGGATTAAGTATTCTAATTGCCCATTCTTGGTGTTTAGATAGTGTTGTTAATACTAAAGTTTTTTGTGCAAAATGTAATCGTATATATTGTCCTAAGAAGTCCATTCCTAATATGATATCTAGTGTGGCTTCATTACATTGGTATAATATAGGAATTTTTAATTCATAATTCCCTGTCTGTATTGGCATGTTTTTTTATGCTAATTTTATTATATGTATTTCTTTTCTTTCACTAGCCATAATAGGCTTATCTTTTTTCATAATTCTAATGGCAAAATATTATATTTAGAAGATGTCATATTTGCTCATGTATCTACAATTGCATGATGTTTTCTAAACTGATATTTTTTATAATTGAACTTGACCAATATGTAATAAAACTTCATTTATATTAGTTTTAGTTTTTCTAATACTACTATTTGTTAGTTTATATTTATTAAGATTATGTTTCCTTGAATTCTATAAGGCTTTACTTGGTTTAAAAAATCTTGTGTTAAGATCAATTTATGATCTAATGTGTCTTCAATATTTACCCATAATTTTAATTTAATCATATCTCTTTTATTAAATCTTATTAAAGTCTCAGTTTTTGTTCCTTTCTCTTCTATTTGAATATTATTATCAATATATTCTAATTGTATAATACTTTTTTCTTGATTTGGTTCTACTAATGCTATCATTTCTTTTCATATTCCTTCTTTCTTTACTTCTACTAACACATAATCTTCATTTTGTCTTGTTAACTAGGCTTTTCCTATTGAATTCTACTAAATTGGAAGTTATTGGTATTTCTATTAATCTGTTTCCTTCATAATTATTATGGCTCTTTGATCTTAAAAGTCCTTCCCTATAGATAGGTCTATAATCTTCTATACTTCTTCTAGGGGTGATATTTATATTAATATTTATTTGCGTGTTTATTCTAATACTTCTTCTTCCTATTGTATTGCCATATTCTATTCTTCTTGGATTCTCATATTGGCTAATGTCTCTAGCATTATCTAATTCTATTTGTAATTGTCTTGGTATAGTTATTCTTGTTGGATTCATAAATAATTCTTCAAATACTGGCATAAAATTATTTTCTAGTGTTATTTTACTTTGATTTTTCTCATATATTTTATGGCTATTAGAAAATACTAGCTATACCATTCCTATTATACTTATTATTTTACTTCCTAGTGGCATTTTCATTCCTTTTAATTCATGGTATGTAACTAATGTTTTGTTCAATTCATCTCTTTCTAGATATAGCAAAATTAGTATTTATTGTAAACTTTAGTTTTTGGTATATTAGATTTCCATTTAATGCCCCTAATATACTATTAGGCACATTATCAATAATTATATTATCAATAATTAATAACTCTATTGGTGTATCTTTTCCTGCTCTAAAATAGACTTTTATTAATAGTTGTATTCCTAGGGGATATATTTATGTGATTCATCTTTTATCAATAAATTTTCTATTTCGCTTTTATTAATGTCTTATTTATCATATTTTTCTTTTTCTTTGGATTTTATCTTTTTTCCTATTTTTTCTATTTATATATATATATACATATATATATATATATATATATATATATAAAGTTATCCTCTTTTCTCATTTATTTTGATTTTTCACTAAATTCAGCTATTTTTTTAAAATTAAATACTCCCCTTATCATGCTTTTCAATAAAAATATATTATGTACAGAAAATTTTTCAAAAGACTTAATCACGTGGTGTGTACTAAAATGGTTTTTATTGTTGTATTTTCATTGAAAAATCTAATTACATGTATGTAAAATTTATACCTAATTTTTTTTCTTAGTATTATATTATAGTTAGAATATACTAGATAATCTTTAACTTATATTTAATTCGTTATATCTTTGTTATAATATTTGTCAATTACAATATGATTAGTATATAAATTTTTTTAATTACATTAAATTAAATTATACATTTTTATGTTATTATTAATTAATTATATATTTATTGTATATTAATTAAAATATTTGATAACAAAAATATAAAGAATGTATCCATGTCTACACTTTTCCCATTTTGTTTGGTATATAACTTACTGGGTTTTTGTGTAAGATTTACAAACATATTACAAGAGAAAGGGTTAAAATAGTGCTGACGTGGAGCTGCCGAAGTAACATGACAACTATGGTCTTGCATGCAGTGAATCGGAGCTTATACAACAAAACTAGTTTATTTGTGCCGTACACTTCTAAAAAAATTAATTGTAAAACATATAATTTGCTTAGAAAAAATTATTAATAAATATATATTTTTTCTTATTCTAATCATTATAGAATCTCAATGTTGAACATGAAAGCCAATATAATTTAGAAAAATGAAAAATATTAAATTTAATCTGTATATTATATTTAATGCATGAATTGCATTAATTGTAAATACTAAAAGTTTTTGGACCACTTATAAATTTAAATCGCAATTATATAATGCATAAACTTAATTTGTATATTGTTATCATTAAAATCATGAATCTTGTATTAAACCTTAAGGCTAAAATCAATCATTGACATTGAATTGTAAAACATATTAATTAGACTTGATTATAACTTAATAAACATGTTCGACCCCATGAGTTCAACACCAAAAAAAGAGTCTGAACAAAAATGCCCAATATGTAAAACGAGCATAACCTAGACTTTTTTTAAAGCCTGACCCAAGCTAAAAAAACTCAAATAAATACTTTTTTAATAAATAAAAACTTATTATTTAAAAAAACTTAGTATAACATGGCATTTTGATAAAAAAATAAAAAATAATGCTTCGTATTTAAATGATTTATATTAATACAACAACTTATTTGTATTTACAACTTTTTTATATATAATTTTGTAATTTATCTCAAATCATAAGTAACAAATTTATTTGACTATGACATAAAAAAAAACCCAATTGGGCCGTCAAGTCCAGCATGAAAAATATAAATAAAAACTTGAATTAAAAAGTTAGAATAAAGTACGGGCTCAACCTTTGTTTTTAGCCCAAATTTAAACATGATGTTTAAAAGCCCAATCCAATAATCAAGTCTAATATTGATCTATTAATGATCTAATTGTAAAACATATAGTTTATATTTAGGAAAAATTAGCAATAAATATTATTTTCTTAGAAATTAAATTATTAATAATATTCTAATCATTATAGAATCCTATTTTTAATTTTTAATTCATTTCCTTTTTCTTTTATTAATCTTTAAATAATTTTATTTAAATTCATGCTTCATGAGAATTTTTTTTTTCCTATAGTACTTCAGATGATTTAAAAATTTTGCTTTATATGCATAATGACATTAAAGAAAAAAAAATAAATGAATCACTTGCATTGTCTCTGATTAACAAAATATAGATATTTAATCTTTATATAAAGAATTTGATTTAATTTATTTATCCTATGTTGTTACAATATATAATAGATAATAGATGATAGATGATAAAAAATCGTCATTTTAGTTGATGGGGATGGATGGGACCAAATCCAATGGGAGGATATTTCTTTATGAATATTGTTGCAACTAAATGAAATAATATGATTATTTTTTATTATGATTTCTATGATTGATGATATTCAGACAAAAAAGTGTTTTTACTTGCATAAATTTACTTGATGTTGCATTTTTGTACTTTTACTTCATTAAGTCCTAATTTCTTATTTTAATTTTATTTTAAATTTCACCTTCATTTATTAAATTGATTATTTTGTTTCAATTTGACCGTTAACTTTTACAATAACAAATCAAAATGCTTTAGATTTTTATGCTTTGTGTAAATTAAAAGTTATGGCCACTATAAAATAAATTGGGCTATTAACACTAGAATGAGAAAAACAAATGCAATTAACAATGAATTTAATTTATGGAAGAGTAAGACATCGAATTGAATCTTTGAATAAAAAATATGTTTAATGAAACTTGCCTTAGTTAGATAAATGATATAAAATGAAAGGTGAAAAGTATTTGAGAATTTTTTAAAATATAAAGGCCAAACTAAAATAAAATAAAATAAAGAGACAAAATAAAAGATAATGTTAAAGAACTAATCTTAAACCACATAAAAATGACTCATTTTACTTATTCAAAATCAGGTTGTTCAACTTGTTAAATGACTAAATCTACGTTCACAAATCAATTGTTCTTGATGAAGACATTTGAAAAATTTTATTATTTATTTGCGTTCATATTTTATAAAAGATTTCTGATAAGCTAAATAGGTTAGTCAATTTAACCTATTTAGTTAGGTTAATTTTTTAACTAATTTAAATATAGCAATAATGATAATGTAAGGAATCATACTTAAGTGAATTGAGCACCGAAGTGGTTTCTGATTACAAGATGGAAGGCAAAACATTATCATCAACTCAACTTAATGCCTTGAATAGGAGGGTATGGTATAATTTTAAAACCTTTTAATTTACATTATTCTTATTGCCTGAGAAATGATGCATAATTTGATTTTTAATCGATAAATATATTGAGGCATTAATTTTAAGAATCTAAAGGCAAACCATGAACCTTAATCATATTTTCCTCAACAAATTATCATCATTGTTTTTTTTTTTTTTCAAATTAAAGCCTCCACAAGAATACACAAGAGTCATAAATTACATTAATCACACCAAAAGAAAATAGCAAAAACCATCCAACACCTTTGTTAATTTTATCCAAATTACTATTAATTCCCGTACAAATAATCTTCATTGTTTGATTATTCACAGCTCATGTCTCAACGGGCAATAATGTGACTGACTCCAAAATCTCAAATAGAAGCACAATCAACCAAAGAAAGAATTGCTATTGAAATATATCAATAAATTTTTTACACTTAGCATTGCCCAGGGAAACATGAATACCCTGTTAGCATCTCCTATAAAAAAGAATTACAATGGGAATATATCTATCCAATGCTTACAAACATAATTGTTCAGGAAAAATAACTACCCATTACAATCTCCTAGTGAGGACCACCAAAGAAGGGATTGACATTAGAATAAATCTACACATAATTTGCAAGCACTATCACAGGAAAAATTAATATCCCGTTGTCAATTCCTATATACATAATATACTGTTCTATACAAATTAGAGAGTAAGATGGTAATCAGATAGGAGAATCTATCACGAAGATGCCGGCTTGAGCTCTTGCTCTGCGAACCATTTCCAAACTGTCAACAAACCGGTCCCATCTCCAGTGAAAAAGAGGCCACCAGGAGCCACTTGAATTGCTTGAACTTCTTGTCTGGAGAATAATCGGCTCCTCTCAGAAAATCTGAAAAAAAACAAAACAAGCTCAGGGGCTAACAAAATAACACATTACCCTACATAGATATTATGACATAGAAACAATTTTGGTTTAAGTTCACTCACGATGGCAATTCATATCAGTCATCCCGAGAAGTGCAATGACCCCCTACAATAAATAAATAATACACATCAATCTTGGTGAATGACCTAACTCTTCACTTAGTATTAAAAAGTTAGGAAATCGACACATGAAAAGACATGCACACAAATTTCTATAACTCGTATGACAGTTAAATCATAATAAACATGATTTACATACAAGATAGTGTAAAATTTCATCCATGCAAAATGACATATTGACATTCAGCGAAATATATTATCATGTATATAGAAAGCAATCCAGTAGCAAATGGTATTTAAGACATACAATAACCTAAACTACGTAGGTACAGATAAAATAATGTTTAAATAACTTACATGTTCTTCATTGTGCGTATATATTACTTCCAAAGTTCCCATTGTATTCATAGCCCAAACCTTAACAGTCTTGTCTGACGAACTTGATAACAAATTTTGATCCCAACACAGAAGGGACGTCACAACATCTGTATGTTGGTTCAGTGTCATTGTACATTGTAATGTGTCAAGGTCCCAAATCTGAAGAAAACAAGATATTAACCAATACTTTTAGACAAATCCAACTGTTAGTAGAAAAAAACAGGAAATTGAATCATGTCTAACTAGCTCCCATTTTTTCAGATTGAACATGGGATAAAGGTAAATACTACATGATTTACAGTAATAAAATCCGTTTTACCTCAGATACTAAAAATACAAAATATCGTCATGTTAATCTCACATATGAAATTTCCCAGTGCACCATTCAAATGTTATACAAATTTTTAAAAGCAGATGAGACAGAAATACACAATTAGAAACAAAAAATTAGCAGTAACTTAATCTGCATGAAAAACACACCAACAGACATTCCAATTAGTCCAATCTATAGTTCAGAGACATAACATATCCTTAACCAAGAAGGCTATAAATAGGGCAACACACTTAACACTTAAAACTTAAAAGTATTAAAAGAATAGAACAACTTCTCATTTAAAGACATACCTTCATGCTATGGTCCCTGGAACCTGAGTACAACTTATCGCGTCCAACAGTTAGGCAAACAACAGCTGTGGCATGGCTGTTTAGTGTTGCCACCAGTTCAAATGGAGACTTCGTTTCAGAACTGCCTCTCCATGCATATATAACACCATCCTGTAATACCAGGCGAGCACCAAACAAAACAAAATAATTGCATATGATGAGAGAAAGAGTTTGATCAATTAACGAAACTATTTTATCACAACCTAACCGAATATATAAGTCTATCTAAGCACAGAACTCAATACATGTAAACAATTGAACAAGTAGCTACCTTTGCTCCAGCAAAAAGTGTATCATGGCCGACAACCATGGCTAGGACATGCCCCTTAGGTCCATCAAGAGTAAGCTCAGCAGCTGTATGAATGTTCCAAGCCTTCACAACAATCACAACCACACAAATCAGTAGTGTGTAGGACTATCATATAAGAGGTTGGAGAGAATGATAACAAATCAAACACTAGTTAAAGAACTTACTTTAACAGCATTCGGCAAACCAACAAAAACCCAAGGACCCTCACTGATCAAAGACCTAACTTCGCCACCAAGATTCGTCATGTGAATGCATCGACGAGAATGGCAGTCCCATATCCGCACTATCCCGTCAGTGCTGCCGGAGAAAAGTTTGTCTGATCCATCTGGAAGTGCAATCCCAGTGACCATCTGTTTTCAGAACTTTAACATTACTACTTGTCCAAAAACATTAACTCAAATGATTCCACTACTTCCGAAACTACCCAGGAAATTAATAAAGACGAGAAAAATGGAGAGAAAGAAAAGCACTGCCCCTAATGGTAATGCATGCTAGACATGCTTCATAATAATGTTATTGATATTGCCAAAATTCAAAAGAATATAGTTACACGATAACCTTTCCATTAATAAAAATGCAGTCAAAAGAAATATTCCGCCACAAAGTCAATTCAGTTATGAATAACATAATTTGAATATGAGTGCAAATACAAAGAACCATATCACGGAAGCTGAATTCCTGGACGATATATGCGTCTGAATGAATTTGTCAGTAAATTGCATTAAAATCTTATATGCCTTAAACTAAAGTACCATCTTGTGTTCATGTAGCTTGACTAGCGTTGAAAACCCCTCACCGTGAAACCAAGAATGCAAGTTCCAGCACTGATCACCATGTGTGCAATTGCCGTTCATCCAGTATCTACAAACACTCGGTGACAACATCTTAGTAGCCTTAGAGGAGCTTGTCCCAGCTCCTCCACTCTTTTTGATTGATACATTATTTGGGTTGAATTTTGGGGTCTTCTCCGCAAAGTAATGGGACTACCTCCCACAATAATAAGCAGTAGTCTCATATTGACTAGTTGGCCACCGTGGGGTTTCACTGTGCAAAAACCTACAATGTTTTCTGGTGCATCGCCCAGCAAGCCAATATGCACAAGTTTGTGCATAGGGAGCTTCAGTTCTTCTCGCTGTTTTAATAACCATACTATAAAACAGATTGGAATTGTATACCAAGTCAGACTCGAATATCTATCCGTGAAGTCATGGAATACACATAATTTCATTCATTAACTCAAACGACAGTGGGTAAGGCAAATTGCTCGAGTAGGATCAGTACACGAGATGCAGAATCAATTTCCATCATAACCCAAAGCTGCCAAATAGTTTGAATACCAGAAAGAAAAAACACCAAAATTAAAAAGAATATAATAAACCAGGAACACCATAAGTGCCCGATTCAGTTTATATGGAACTAAAACTAAAGCGAAAATCTTTGAACAACATACCGACGGCAGAAAACCCTAAACTAGAATAAACTCAAAAAAATCGGAATTCAGAACAGACGAGTATGTGTCACGAAGACAGAAAAAAACAGAACAATATCGACAAAAGCAAACCAAAATTTACTCACATGTAGCAGCAGCACTTGGATTCAGTGACTCACTCAGAGAATATCGATACTAGCAGTGGATAAAGTAGGAGTGTTTGTTACAATGTGGCTTTAGGCTTAGCCAATTGGTCTGTTTTATAGCTAAGGAGGCGTGGAGGAGAGCGGGAAAGTGATCGGACGTAGAGTGCAAGTTATCTTGAATTTATTTTAAAATAATTTAATACTAAATAATTTAAATACTAATATTCAAAACTACGTCTTTTAACCAACTTTTAAAGAGTCTTTCTGTTTCTAATTTTACTTCTTTCTCCAATTACTTTGAATTTAAGATTAGGCTGTTTGTTGGGATTTTAAATTTTAGAGAGGTAGAATCCTCACTCTGAATATATCTTTGGTAATAAGTCATTGTTAAGAATATATAAATACATAATAAAAATAATATATATTAAAATTTTATTTAAATACAATTCAAATGATATTAGTTCATAAAAAAATTTATCAATATTTCATAATTCATCAATAACATAAATATAAATTTAAATTAAACATAATTAAAAGAACTATCAAATTGAACCAAAATCACAATTTGCCACCATGACCTAACCTAAAAAATATGCTTCTTCATGAAGATGGGAACTGCAAGTCAGACTAAGATAATACACGTAATGCAAATTACACAATTAGGACTAGTTGGAATATGGCCTCATAATTAAATAAAATAATTATATTATTTTTAATATTATATAATTAACTACAATTAAAGTTCTATTTTATTGAAGTTATTGACATACTATATTAAAATTGATATAATCCTAATTAAAATGATCCTCTCTAATTGGTGAGAGTGATCTACAATATTTATGGATTTAACACTATGTATGATGGATGATATGAGATGGTGGCTAATTTAATCCGTTATTATGTTTGGAAGCTTTTTTAGAATGAAATGAAATAGCAAGAAAGGGTTGTTGCTATCCAGACCCCCATTTTTACAAAATGTAAGCCTTTTTATTTCATAAATGACTATGCTCGCCCTATTGAGTATCCAACCTTTCATTGATAGTCATTATATTCATCCAAACCCCCTTTTTTCATAAACTTATTATAGGATAATATATAAGCCTTTCTAATTCATGAATGACCATAATCACTTTGTTAAGTCTCCATCCTTTCAATAATAATCCTTCTAGTCTATCATTGTCAAAACACTCAAACATAGCCTAAGTATAATCCAAAAATTATGAAATTCAACAAATTTGTGAATTAGGGCATAAAAACATAATCACGTAGAATCAAATTCTAAAAGCCAAAGCCTTCTAATAGTTTCAAAACAGAGATGAAAGAGAAAAAAAAAATACAAAAACATATATTTGAACAATCAAGATGTCATGATTATTCTTTTTGGAAAACAAAGTTGTATCAACCTTTACTCTTGAAAAGGTATTTTCAATAACAATAGAGCTTGGTCTTTCATACCAAGCCCTTAGTGCTTGTTTAAGGCCATAAAAAGCTTTTCTTAGTTTAAATACATGATTTGCATGTTTTGGATCCTTAAATTCTAGAGGTTTTTCAACATAAAATTCTTGCAATATATATATCCATCGAGAAAGACACTTTTCACTTCATTTGATACAATTTGAAGTCATTCACATATGCAAAAGCAAGAACTATGTGAATTGCCTCTAATCTAACTACTGGTGCAATGGTTTCATCATAGTCAATTCTTTCTTCACTATAAAAGATAGAGATATAGAAACACATACATGACCAACATAAAAGCTAGCTTTTACAACAATCAGTATGCACTTCATTAAATCTTAAACCAACTATCAATCACATATAGACTGTCGTTAGGTTTGTACCTAAGATAGTCTATTTTAGATCATCATTAGGTTTAAAATTTGGACTGTCCTTATGTCTAAATTTTAGACAAAAAGTTCGTAGATCTCATATAAGCTCCATTTTACAACAGTAGTTTTTGCACTATCGAAAGGTCCAGGGCTTTCGGAGCATCAGAAGGACCCTTTTGAATAGCATCTGTGCATCTAAATATCATATTATTTGAGACTCCCTATCTTTTGAAAACCTTAGAGTTTATTTGCACTGTGATTGCTAACAACCAGAAGTCGCCATTTGATACCTACCAAGGAGCCACTATTTGTCCAACTAGAAAGCTATCATGAGTTTACACAACTATATGAAACTTCTCTATTTGTTTGAAGCTTACTTCGATTATAAAGACAACACCGGTTCTCTCTAACTTGCCATTTTGGGGTTAAGTAATATTTCACCATTGTTATATTTGGCCCATAATTAACTATAAGGATATAATGTGTACTTACTTAGAATGAATTTGTAGTATGGGGCGCCTTTCTAGGAACAATTGTTTAATCCAAACCATTGCCCTATAAAGAAGCATAAAAGATGCTATTACATATATCACTATGCGATTAAATTATTACTATTTGTCTAATGCTTACAATTGTTTGTAACAACTATGTATACTTACAATTTTTTGCACAAGTGCTTTCTCAAGTTTCCATCTTATATAAAAAAGGATATTTTATATAGCAGGGGAGAGCTTCACATGTGCTGATGTCAACTAGATCTTGCACTATACCACTAATTCTTCTAGTTTAATTTATAACAATTATTTGATGTCATAGAATGTCCCTGTGTATATATTTTCCTAAAAGTATTTGCCTGATCTTGTTAAGCTTATCCATGATAGGAACAAAGACCCTTCCCTTTATAGTGATCTCAGACATCTCAATAGATTATTTAAAAAGTATGAATACATTGTTCAATCTCATTGAAGCATAAAAGAAAGGAAAAGCATAAATACCACTGTCACGCCTTAAATGGAAAAGCGTGATCGGCATGAAGAACATGGTAAACCTTATCTCTATAAGTCAAACAAATATGATAAACTAACTTATCCAAATATTGATATAACGAATGACATGAACAATATCTAATTCAATTCTCTAATATCACACAACTAACCCCTGGCTGCACATATTAAATTCTTTGCCTGTGACAATGGAGCTACTAAAGTACAAGGAAAATATTTCCAAACATGTAATAATTAAATAAAAATGACTCTTTATCCATGCAAACAATACAGGGCTAACCAACTAGTCTTTTAGTCATCTTTGAATTGCATAGTGATAACTAGATCATCACTACTTTTTTTAAAAAAATCGAAAAGAGATGGGATGAGTGACCTCACTTAGTGAGCAAATATTGCTAACCATTCTAGAAGGAAACAAGCAGGCCACTAGAGTATTTAACAACTATTTTGTTTTGCAATTCCAAACATATCAAACTTACGTATGCCAAAATTAAGGAAAATCATAAATCATACAATATAATTCTTAAAGTTTAAGGAAATTCAGAGATACCATGCTAAACAAATCATACTAAAAAAATTTAAAATCCATAAATAATTTTTTTAAATGGGTAATACTGAAGTGGAAAACATCTCAAAGAACCAATCAAAGACCATAACAATCACTAGCTCTAGGCTAAGAGTCACAATTCATATATTAGTCAAAGTCGAGCAATATGGCTTTCAAATAGTCAGAACAAATGAACGTGTGGTGGTCATCACACACAAGGCAAGTAACACCGCTACTAGTTGGGGTTCAGAACAAATCATGTTGTACTAGGGCCAATGTCTACTGTCGTTAAATATAGGTTTTGTATTAGATGTATTTCCAAGAAAACCATTTTTTCCATAATAGTATACATATTCAAAACCATATCCAAATAGAAAAATTCTAATTCCTCAAAATTTGTATAATAACAGAATCATTTTAAAAGTTTCTTGAATATTATACAGTATGTAAATCATTCAAAACGATCATTTTGATATGAAGGAATATTAGAAAAAAATTTCTCAAATTTCAGAGACTGCAAATAAATGTCTAAATTAACAAAATAATTCAAGGGGCCAGTTCCCAATGCATTAGAGCATATAAAGTAAAAATATTTCATAAAAAAATAGTTTAAAACATTGAAAATAGGTATGATTAGTAATATTTACTCACCTGAAGGGCATGAAAATTCTTGTTCCTAATGTTTCTTTCCTTTTCTCAATTGATCTAATTAGCCCAAATGAAGGCCTAATTCGTTTGGGTTATATCATTCAAAAATGTTGTTGTTGAAATAAGTATTTTGGACCTCATTACAACTAATTTGGGCCTAAGGTATGTATGGTTATATGTTGGGCCTTTATTTTCAGTGTCTGAAGTTATTTTGGGCATCCTTTGACCTAACTTATTAGAGACCCAAGAAAGCATTTCGAAATTAAGGTTTCTTAGGGGGTTTGAAGCTTATAAAAAGGCTTAAGCCTCAACCTTGTAAGATATCAAATTTCATTCTATTAAGGAAACTCTTTAGTTTCCTTCTTGGCTTAGCCAGAGCTTTATAGGGAGGATAGCTTGTCTTCTTCTATTGCAAGAAGAATTAATTCTCAGCAAGGTAATCTAACAATAACTTGAGGATCTTAGGGTATTCTTCAAAACAATCCCAATCCGTTGTGATAATACCAGTGCAATAAAGCTTACCAAAAATACCATTGTGCATTCACACACTAAACATATTGAAATCTGCCATAACTTCATTCGGGATCATGTTCAAAAGAAAGATATTACACTTGATTTCATACAAATTGATTTTCAACTTGTTGGTATTTTCACAAACCTCTCTCAAATGGAAGATTCTAGTTTTATAAGAAGAGAATTAGACATGGTCAATCCTAATTAACTTTAAAATAATTTAAATGTTTCAATTGCAATTTCAAATTATCCTTACTGACTTAAGCATTAGAGTGTTTTCTATTATTTTTGCAGGTTTTCTTAATATTTGAAAAAGATAAGTAGAATTGCATGTTTGATTATATCTTGTTAAATTTGAGTTATATACTTGATAATATAATTTCAAATCTAGCCCACATATTTCCAATCATCGTGGTAATGAAATAATGAAATGTTTTAATGGGACCTACCTTATATCAAATTGACATCACTATATGATTTACATGAATAATAAAGAAATATATGCTTACACTTTTCCATAAACTATTTTTGTTGATGTCAAATAGGGGGAGAAGGGCAAAACAAAAATATGTATTTGTGCTTATTACATTGAATACATTATTATTAAACATATTTTTCTTTAGTGATTTGTCATCATCAAAAAGGGGGAGATTATTAATCCTAAGGCTCAATGTTATAAGTTTTGATGAAGACAAATATATGACAAAAATGTAACAAATGAGTTTGACATATAGTATCAACATGTGCTTAATTAATTAATCATTAACATGTAATACTTTATACTTGAATCATCTCTTGTATGAGATATAAGTACCCATATTATATCCAATAGGCCCATTATAAATTGTGTTAAATTCAATTGGACTTACATTTATTGGCCCAATATATTTTGGTCCTCATAATATAAGTTTGGGCCAAGAAAATAAGAGAAATATGGATTTTAATGAAGTTATTTTTAGACCTTGGACCACTATTTTTATCATGTATCACAAATCAGAGGAAATTTCAAAATGAAATCTATTTATCTGAAAATAAACTTAAATATATTTCTAATCATATCTCACATGTCAAAATTTTAGGTATGAATATCACACTTTTTCTTGACCTCTAGTAACAATTTCAACAATATCTCACTAAGCGGTAGGAATTCTAAAATGAGGTTTGTTCCATAGGAAACTTAACTTACACAGCTTTCCAGTCATATATCACATGTATAAATTGATTTAAAATAAAGGATCTATGAGGGTCTCAATTTGCGACTATGTATATCAATTTTGTTATCTGACCTTTTGTTACTCTTTTAACAATATCCCAACAACCAAATTGAATTTTGAAATTAAACTTATCAAGATAGAGAATAGACTTATAGAGCATTTTGATGATATTTAATTTGTACAAAATGAAGTCGCAATGAAGGAGCTATGAACATTAAAAGTTAGAGCTATGGAATAGAGGATGACTATAAAGTCAACAAATGGAGCTATTTACTTCCAACAATCAAGTTGTACAAGTTTGAATTTCTCCTTGGCTCCAAACTGCTTTCTTGCTTTTTGGGCCTACAAAATCACAAGAAACAAAGTGAAAAACATCTTGAGTGATTCATACTCTTAAAGGTCTCTATTCTTGCTAGTGATAATCAATTGTGTTATTTGCTCTTTTAAGAGTTTTTATTATTGTGAGTACTTTCTTCTTAAAAAGATTTGTTATTTCAATAAAAGATATTCCTTGAGGAAAGATTAAATTCAATGAAAGGTTTTCCTTAAAGAGAGTTTGATTTTAGGGGAAATATTCTTGAAGATTTGTAACAGATTGAAAGTTAGTAGAAAATCTCAAGTATTTGCATAGGGACTGGATATAGGCTTGGGTAGGAGCTGAACGAAGATAAGCTTTGTTTGCATTCTCTCTTCCCTTACTTTCTTGTTGCACTTTAAGAGTATTATTTATTGTTTTCCATACTTATATATTGAAAATCATTTTGCATCGATTTTTTAATTTGGAAAAGAATTTTTTTTTATCTTAAATTTGTATAAACACCCAATTTACTCCCTTCTTGGGTGCCAGCTTATTTCAATAGCTTTAATGTATTGGTTTCTGTTTGATAATATGAGCATTTCTTGTTGTTGTGATGGACTTAATTGCAATTACTATGAAGTAGCTTGTACATTTGATGGAGATTTAATTTCATAACATTGTTTGTCGTTAGATTCAAATGTTGACTTCCTATGTTACATGTATATTGTCTTCCGAATATTGGTGGAGTTCATGAAGTTTAATCTTATGCTTATTAGTTCATCAGATTTGATTTCATTTGGGATCAATATGTGATAGTAGTTATCAATCACCTATGTAATAATGCTTTATATAATGTTAATCAAGCATAATTCTGAATGCATTACAACCTATTGCCATTTTATGATTGAACCATGAGTTGTATGAATTTAGGGAAGAGTAAACATTAAAGAGCATTTGCATGAGGAGCAAAGGGATGGTAGGAAGGAAACTCTTGTGCTGCTTTATTTCATCTTGTTATTTTGTTTTTTGTTTTTTGTTTTCTCTTATTTTCCATGCATATTGTTTCCATTTCTATTTTCATTTTTTCCTCTCTTGCCATGTAATTTTGTTAATGATATTTAAATGAATAAAATTGGTTGAACACAAGCACACATCACTACAGGAAAACATGAAATTAAGGATGGAATTTAGACAAAAAATTATTTCCGTGTCTAATCCATTCCATATGTGTCCCAAAATTGTGCCAAATATTTTATTTAAGTTTTGCATTTTAAAAATAAATTTGGGATGATTTTCTGACACGAATTTTTTTGTGTCAAAAAATACATCCCCAATCCTTCTAAGATTCTATGCCTAAAATCATTTTGTAAAATTTTATTTAAAAAATGATTTGAGAGGGAATTTAAGATGACTTTTTCCCTCTCTAAATTCTTAATCAAATTCTATGTCAAATCCATGTCAAAATAGGATTATGCTATTATGGAATAACCACCTAATTTAGGGACGAATTTGTGAGAGGAAGAAATTCATCCCTAATAATTTTTATTTTTTAAAATACAATAAATAGATATTTCAACA
The DNA here is from genome assembly GCA_037074485.1 of Delonix regia. NCBI lineage: Eukaryota > Viridiplantae > Streptophyta > Magnoliopsida > Fabales > Fabaceae > Delonix > Delonix regia. The sequence continues at coordinate 16,426,440 of CM073459.1, forward strand.
CTAAATGTTATTTTTTATAATATTTTTTTAGAAAGAATCAAGTAATATAATTTGAAAGTTTTTTTAATTATAAAAGAAAATGATAATTAATAGTATTTTTTATTTACTTTATTTTTGAATTTAATGTATGTTATGAAAATATATTTTAAATTATAATTATTAATGGAAAATTACATATCAAAATATCATTTTTGTCCCTCACTTATAAGTTTACTTTTGATTTAGTCTCTCATTGAATTCTACTTTTAATTTAGTCATTCACTTATTATCATTTTCAACTTGACTCCGTATTTATTAGTCTATTAGTGTAATGTCATGTAATGAGGCTATACATATATATATATATATATATATATATATATATAATTCAAACAATATACAAATATTTATGAATATATAGTGGAAGGGTAAAGTTTAGAATTTTGGATTAACAATTATTTATTACTAAATGATTAACAAATAACAAATCAAATAGCAAAATTAAATTATAAATTTCTAAGAGACAAATATCAAATAACTAATTAAAATGAATATATTTGATGGAAGAAATGCTTTGAAGCTAATTAATGGCAATTGAAACTGCAGCATTTATAAAAGACAAAAAAATCCTAGTAAAATGTTGAAAGTTTTGCTTTTTCCAACTAAGGCCTGTATGGTTCATTGAAATACCTATGAAGAAATGAAAATGAAAATGAGAATGAGAATGAGAAAGAGAAAGTTTGTAAATATGTGTGGTTGTTTATGGAAAAGAATTAAAAGAGTAGTCTTGACATGTTCGGTAAATTATTATTACAATTACTAATTTTAAAACAAGATCCAAGTGCTTTTAATGAAAAAGTTTGAAAATCTTCATTAATTATTTTACCTTGTTTTAATTGTTTGATGTAAGACAATAATTATTTTAGTTTGGTTTAAGTAAAATACTTGTTTAACCCACAATTTTATTATGCATTTTCATGATATTGCAAACAATATTCTTTGTTTCAAATTTTGTCACTGCCTTCAAATGCTTGAAAAATGAATGATGCTTATAATATATTGATATAAAATATTATATTTTTTGATCTTGGTGTGAATAATTATTAAAATATAATAATATTTCATTAAATAATGATTTAAAATATTCATTAATTTGATAGTTAATAAATTATAGATCATATATATAGTTTTAACGTTAAGTCTATTAAATTAGATAAAACATTATCTTATACTTAATAATTAACTGAATCATAACTATAGGAACATAAGATCAAGATAGGAGATAGGCTTTCAAGAAAAAATAAAAGAAGCAACCTAGCAACATTGAGATTTGAAAACTCACTAACAAAATACCTTTAAACAAAAGTAGAAATTATTGATAATCCAAAAAAAGAATTAAAAAAAAAAAGAGGGGCAATCTAAATGAATCCAATTCCTTGGACATTTGTGAAAAACTATATTCCAAGGGAAAAGATGAAATGGATAATTTGAATAAGAATAATAATGGATGAACAAGCTATGAAGTACAAAGTTTGTCAAATATAAGGTATATATATTAAATATTTTTTTGTAACTTAATTTTGTAATTCTAATCTTTGTATATATTTGTAACACCTATGGAAATCTTCAAATATATATATATATATATATATATATATATATATTACTTAGAAAAATTATACTCATGGCCTTACTGAATGAGAAAAAGGACTAGGAATGTGGTGAGAAATAAATTTTAAATTTTTGTAAAAATTAAATAACAAAGAAAATTAATAATGGCTTAAACATAATTATTGAATGACTAAAATTCAATGATGGGGCTAGCATAACTGGTCCTAAAAGCCTTATGTATCTATGGCAACCTAGGTTTGAATCTCATCTTGAGCAACTTAGGCAATAAAGTTTTTTTTTTTTGGTCAAATGCCACATGCCCCCCACCATAAAAATAACCTCCAAATTTTTACTCCCCCTCGCATGCTCCCTCTGTTTCAAGGTGTATGAAGCTTCACCCCTTTTCCTCTCAGATCTTGCCGAAAATCCACCATAATTGTAACTTATCTTTACTTTCTCCCAATTTCTAGCATGTTTTAGCTCGAAATCATCCCGATCTCCACGTGAATGTTGGTCTTCCTCTTTGCTGGACACTAGGGCACAGAAAATGAAATGATATGCTGTGAAATGGTGAGGAATTTTTGAAATTGTGATATGGCTTTGCTTGTTCATGTATATTTCGCCATCTTCCCCTTATTTTCCAAGCTTAACACTTAGAATTGCTCTTCTATATCTTAAATCTTTGTGGCAGTAGACCTAAAGTGTTTGAGGGCAAAAAATTCCAAATTTCTCCATGATAAAAGTGATACAATGAGGAATTTTTAAGATATTTAAATTCATCAAGTATTGTCAGTTGCTGCCAGTGTATTGTATGTAAATATTTATGATGTAAAATAACGATAAAGCTTTTTGAAGTAAGTGCTTTAGGTGTTCACTTAATCCTCAACCAAAAAATGTTTTCTCAAACCTGAGGGTGTCAAAGAGCTTTTTAGAACAAATCACAATGGAGACATTCTTTTTATAGAATATTGCCTTTGATTATGCATGCATAAGTTTCTAAAGGAGATGGAGCCCATAATGAATAGAGATATTCTTTTCATAGAGATAATAACACATCATGGATAATTTGAAATAGAAAAAGTGTCATAACTGACCTTTCGATGGAATAAAATAAAAACGTTAGAATTTATTCCCAAAAACAAATCTTTGAAAATCAATATATTTAGAGTCGCTACCACGAAAAATTTTGGGAAACCAATTTAAAATAAAAAGAAAGAGGTGATATGGTCTGCAAAATCAGAGATGAGTTTAAGAGTCTATTTGAGTGTAGGGAAGGTGTTAGACACCCCACAACACCTGTTCATAAGGATGGTTACCTTAAACCAGTCAACTGAAATAGAATGTGACTTTTAAATTTATCTCAATTACCCTTTTATCGACATACATGCCCGTTAAACAGAAGAGACAAAATGGCATGAATGAAAACAGATAGATAGATATTTACAAAGGGCAGACATGACCTAGGATGAAAGCTTAGGGCCTACGTACCCTACAATAGGGATCAAAGTCTACGTAGTTCAACCAAAATGGCATATCTATTGGTTGGTGATTTTTAATTTTTGTGTTGAGAACAGGAGGGTTTAAATTAAACAGATTTTTTTGTAAACAAAACAGGATTGAAATTTTGTTTGGGTGTTTTACTTTACAACAAACTGATTAATCTCGCTCTCCTGATCTCTTCATTTTCTCTCTTTTTAATTTTTTTCTGTTTATTTTTGGAATTTTAATCTTTGTTTTGAAATTTAAATGAAATGATTATAGGGTATGAATTTAATCACTTTGTGAAAAACTTAATCAAAATATTTATTTTTGTGTTATTATTATGGTTATTACTATTTTAAAACAAGTATGTATTAAATTTCAGGGTTTATGGAAATTAAAATTTCACCCAACCCCAAGCATTCGAGGAGAACTGTATTTTCACACAATAATTTCGTAAATAATGGGGAATATTTAATTAGGATGAATATTTAATTATGATTTTTTTATTATATTATTATTATATTATTTAGATAAATGTGTATTAATTTTAAGGATCTAAGGAGATTAAAATCTCACATATTCCCATGCAATCGAAGAGAACAATGTTCTCACATGATTGTTTCGTAAATAATAGAAAATGTTAAATTAGGGTGAATATTTAATTATTATTATTTTTTTCCTTATTTATATTTTTTTTAGATAGATGTGTATTAATTTTAGGGATTTAAGGAGATTAAAATCTCACACAATCCCATGCAATCGAAGAGAACAATGTTCTCAAACAATAGTTTCGTAAATAATGGAGAATGCTTAATTAGGGTGAATATTTAATTATTATTGTTTTTTCCTTTATTATTATTATTATTATTATTATATATATATATATATATATATATTTATATTTTAGATAGATCTGTATTAATTTTAGAGATCTAAGGAGATTAAAATCTCACATAATCCCAAACACCCGAAGAGAATAATATTCCCACTCGATGTCTTTCTCATAAATTTGTTTATAAAGCCAAAAATTAATCTCATATTGACAAAAAGATAACAATAATATATGTATACCTATATATATCCTTATATATACATATATATATATATATATATATATATATATGTAGACACATGTATATGTATATAAGCATGATATGAGAGGTAGAAAGCTTCAAGAAATGCATCACGCAGTGAAAGCAGCATATATCTATATCTACACACACACACACACACACACATATATATATATTCATCTATAAACATATATATATACATATATATATATATATATATATATATAAACACCTATGTAGTATATATGTGAGCATGATAGAAGGAGAGAGAGAACAATCATTAGGCAACAGTGAAACATATGTCTGTATATATACGCTCAAATATATATATATATATATATATACACGTAGACACAAGAGGAAGAAAACTTCAGGAAGTAGAAGAAGCATCCCCATGCCTACACCTATATGTATCTATATATATACATACATATATATAAACACATACACATACATACATATAAGCATGATAAAAGAAAGCTGAAAGCATTAAGAATCCAAAGAAGCTTACTCTCTCCCTCTCTTCTCCTTCACGGCACCCTCGACTCACTCTCTCTCTGTTTATCCCTGCTCAGAACTTCCAAAGTAGGGGAAGGTAGTTTCGGCCTCAGCTCAATCTTAGCTCGTCACCTTCTTGGTTCCAGCTTGGTTTAGATAATCACTGTTGCAGCTCAGTTTCTCCAGCAGCTTTCCTTCCTCAGTTCTCGGTTTCAGCTTCTAAACTTCCTCCTTGGTTCTCAGCCTCTCCTTGGTTCTCAGCTTGCACATCTTCTCTCTCAGTCTCAACTTGCACGTCTTCTCTCTCAGTCTCAACTTCTAGACTTCCTCCTTGGTTCTCAGCCTCCAGCCCTCTCTTCATTGAATGCTCTCTCCTTTTCTCTCTTCAGCTCTCTCCTCTTATCAGCTTGGCCACCATCATCATTACTTGCTACCTGTCACTTCTTCAGCCAAGCTATAGACTGCAACAACAGCTACAAGTAACTTGCCAATTTGCAAAGCAGCCAACTTGCCGAAGCCACCGTAAAAAAAATGGGATCAGAGTAAGCAGAGTTATATTATATATTTTGGTACTTTTGATTTAATTTATTATTTTTTAATTTAACCCTTTTTTTTTGTCATTATCACTATTAATTTTATTTTTGGATTTTTTTAATTTTCTATTTTCGTGTTTTTATTATTTCTTCATTTTTTATTATTTTAATTTGTTATTATTGTTATTAATATTATTAATTAATTCTTATTTTCAAATTTTGGTTTTTTATCTTTTAAGTTCTCCCATTATTCATTTTGAATTTTAAATTGCCTCCACTTAAGAATGTCATTTAAGTCTATGTCATTTTTATTTGCTTTATTTGCTTAATTATTAATTAATTGGTGTATCAGTTAATTAAATAATTAAGTGATTAAGGATGGGGTGTTCACAGAGAGCCTACAATAAAAAATATATAATCATTAACTTACAACACACTTCGACTAAAAAATTTAATAATCATTGTGTTAGGAATCTTTTGTTTTATTGTATGCTAATGGTGAGGATCAATGATAAATATTAAATAATAATTTTGTTTGGACTCTGTAGTTGCATGTGGGACCTAAGAAATATGGGTCAATTTAGGCATTCTTCTTTCTAGTTTGGGAATAGCTAGCAAAACTGCAAGAAGAAAATATGAAAAAGACCACCTCATACCCCATTTCATCTAGCCAAAGAAGAAAACAAAAGTGAAAGGTAGCATTAAAGGTACTACTATACATGTTTTGGATGGGGGAAAAGCTATATCAAAATTACTGCATGTGGGGCCATTTGATTGTAGGCATCCATATACATGTAGGTCTCCATATGAAGTTACTATACTTAAATAGAATAAATGAAATGGGAAACAATAAAAAATAGAGGAATCTGGACACGTGGTCCTCTTGTGCATATGGATAACGAAAAAAGCAATCTGAACCTAAAACTTGTGAGGTCATGTGATCCATGTGGGAAACAATAAAAAAGAGATGACATTATGTGTGCTTGTGATACCCCATCCACTGCATAATGACAAAAGTTGGTTTAGATTTATTATTGTTACGTGTAATCTACAATCTAATATTTGATGAACATATTTTTATTCCTTGGCTTCCCATTATTGGATCTTCAGAATAAGTTTCCCCATATGATATTATTTAATACAATAACTAAAACTGCTTTGAAATTTTTCACTTTATGGATGTTAAGTTGTAAACTTTTAGAAGATATGTACCTTCTACAACTACCATACATCCAAACAAATGGAGTATGGATCTGAACATGTTGTGGTTCAACTTGTTGTATCTTTTGTTGTGGTGAAAATTGCAGCTAATCCTGTTGTGTCATTCGCTGTGGTGAAAATTGCAACTAACCTTACTGTGTCTTTTGTCGTGGCAAACTTGCTCTAATGTGCAAAATTTGTCCAATTTAAATTGTAAGGTGATAATTGTATGGGTTTAGATGTTGTGGATCTTAATGCCTTTAAAGTTTGTTAACATTTTCACTATTTTATGTAATATTGGTTTGGATTTATTACTATTTTGTGTAATCTACAATCTAATAGACAAAATGTGTCACCAACAGGGTAAGGAAAGTGGGGAAATAATAATCACATAAATTACAAACTTGAGCATGTCTCAGCACCATGATTAAATAGAGCATTTTAATCATTGTACAGGTTTTAACTTATATAATTATTAACATTTTGTATCTACAATTTTATTTGGACCTTGGGGATTAAAAGTTAAGTTTCTGGTCCACATTTTGATCCCCCATCAAAAGACAAGGTGAGAGAAGTCATTAAGATAAGTGATGGTTAATTATGAGATTAATGGTTAATTTTCCATATCTACTTTGTTAACCATTCCATAAAATTTAGGACTTTGTATAATCCACTAATTAATGGTACTGTTTAGGATTTTATGGATCTATGTGTTGCATTGAATCTATATGTTTTCATAGGTGCATTGGTAGAAAATATGGACTTGGTAGAAAGAAGAGCATGGAAGTACAATAGAGTGCTTCTGGTTGGGTAGGCTTTACTAACGTATTTATAAAAGGGGTTGATGAGTTCATCGACATGCCAGTAAATTACTAGCGTTCACAAGCAGAGGTGTGATTAGGTGCCCTTGTGTGAGGTGTCAATGTAGGGTTCACTTAGTTCCTGATGAGGTAAAGGTGCATCTATATAAGCAAGGATTTAGGCCAAATTATTATCATTAGACTTCTCATGGTGAAAAATCACCTAGAATGAATCCAATGGTGCTTCCCCCACATGATGAACACTTTATGGCACCTGATGAAGGAGGTGAACAATTGAACCGATATGAAAACATGTTGATGGATGCTATTGGGCCATCCTTTTAGGATAACACACTCAAAGAGCGAAGGAGGAACCAAATCTTGATGCTCAAGCATTCTATGACATGTTCGCTTTTGCACAGGCCCTTGTATGGGAAGGGTTTTCCTCTTATTCTAAACTCTCAATTGTTGTAAGGATGCTAAACATTAAGGCTGAGTATAACATGCATGAGCAGTGTTATAACAACATCATGCAATACATGAGAGAGGCAATGCCCTCAGAAAACAAAGTTCCTATAGACTTTTTGTAGAATAAAAAAAATTAGTGTCAAAGTTAAGCCTTGGATATAAGAAAATTAATTGTTGCATTAACAGGTGTATGGTATATTACAAGGGTAACTTAAAGAGTATGCTTTGCCAGGCTGCAAGGTATCATGAGAGGACTAGTCAAAGGAGATCTAAGAAGGTGGCAAACAAGCATCTTTGGTTCATACCATTAATTCCAAGACTTCAGAGATTGTTTACTTCAAAAGTAACAACTAAGGAAATAAGATGGCACCACGAAAATGGGCAGGATCATGGAGTCTTATCGCAACCATCTGATAGAGAAGCATAGAAAGTATTTAACTAAACATACTCTAATTTTACTGTTGATCCACGAAATGTGAGGCTAGGGCTTTGTGCAGATGATTTTACCTCATACAACCAATATGAAAAAAATTATTCATGTTAGCCTATAATTGTCACTCCTTATAACCTGCCACTTGGGATGTATATGAAACAATGGTACATGTTCTTAACATTGATTATCCTTAGACTGAATAATCTAAAAAGTGAAATAGATATTTACTTATAGCCATTGGTAGATGAACTTAAGCTATTATGGAGTGAGAGAGTGCCAACATATGATATTTCACTCAAACAAAACTTTCAAATGCAGGCAGCACTTAAGTGGACGATCAATGACTTCTCAGCTTATGGGATGTTATCAAGATGGATGATTGTTGGGAAATTGTCTTGCCCTATACATATGGAGAAATCAAAGGCATACAAGAGAAATAAAAATGCATTTCTAAATAACAAAGAAGAGAAATCACCACCTCCCTCGCGGTTAGATGGTAAGCAAGTATGGGAAAGAGTATGCAATCTTCCCAAGGTCACTGAATGTGGACAACTTCAAACAATTATAGAATATGGGGTTTCTTATAACTGGACAAGACAGAGTATCTTTTTGGAGCTGCCTTACTGTTTAACAAATATGATTCGACATAATCTTGATGTTATGCACATAGAAAGAACAAATTTGACAATATGATTAACACTGTCAAGGATGTTAAAGGGAAAACAAAAGGCAATGGAAAAGCAAGGATGGATGTCCAAGAATATTATCGACGAAGAGAATTAGAACTTGTAGGCCACAGGGGTAAGTTGTTTAATCCTAAGGCAAACTACACTCTTAATATTGAACAAGAACAGGTAGTTTGCTAATGGGTCAAGAACCTATAATTGCCAAATGGATATGCTTCTAATATTAGTCGAAGTATGGATAGCAAAGAAGCTAGACTTTATGGATTGAAAAAAAGTTATGATTGTCATATATTCATGGAGTGTTTACCTTCTGTAACCTTCATTGCCTTACCAAAAGTTGACAAAAACCCACTAATTGAGCTTAGTCGGTTCTTCGCGAACCTTTGCTCCACCATATTGTGAGTGGATCAATTAAAGGTGTTTGAGCAAAGCATAATTCTTACATTATGCAAATTGGAAAAGCTCTTCCCCCCAGGCTTTTTTGACTCTATGGAGCACCTACCTATGCATTTAGCATACAAAGCTAAGGTTGGCAGACCAGTTTAGTATCGATGGATGTACCCATTTGAAAGGTAATTATTATTCATCATTAATGTTGTTAGGATTAATATATGCTGCCAAAACTATAATCTAACACTCTATTGCCTAGTTACATAGGTTTCTCCATACCTTAAAGAGGAAAATTAAGAACAAAGCTTATGTCAAAGGATCTAAATGTGAGGCCTATATAATTAAGGAGACAACAACTTGTTGCACACATTACATTGAGCCACATGTTCACTCTAGGATAACTAGACTACCAAGAAATGATGAAGGGGGTGAACCCCTTCTACCCCTGGTTTCTATCTTTAACTATCCAGGTCATCCAAGTGGTGTATGGAAGTCACATTTTCTTAATGATGTCGAACTTACCATGGCCACAAGATACATGTTCTTGAATTGTGATGAAGTCCAACCTTATTTAAAGTAAATGTTACCCAACCCTTAGATAATATTGCATTACACACTATTCATGAGTACATTAATAATCCAACCTCAAAATGCAGCTTGTTTATTGAAAGGTTAACTGGTTAACTGATTCGATGCCTCAAATTATGAATGTATGACGTTTAATAGGTATATTAACTAATTTGAAGCTGAATTTCCTTCATAGTTCCACAAGCACGTAAGACATTTTAAACTTCATATATTTTGACTTTTAACCTCATTTTCAATATGTTAATCACTTTATACAAACTTATTTAATAGGCTCATAATCCTGCTAACAATGTTAAGGATTCTTTCTTACGTGACATTGCTTGTGGACCAAAGAGGACAGTCCAAACATGGCCAATATATTTTGTTAACGGTCACAAGTTCCACGTACATGCGATAGGCCATTGTAATTAATAGTGATGTTTGCATTTGGGGAACCAACTTCGATGAATCAGAAAGTGATTACTATCACATATTATAATATGTTATAGAGCTAGAATATACAGGGTTACTTGTGAAGTGAATTACATTTTTTATGTGTGTGTGGTTTGATCCTACCCCTAATTGCGATACAGGGGTTCATGAATAGTATAGAATTGTTGAAGTTTGAACTTCCAAGAGGTACAATAAGTACAATCCATTTATTTTATCTTAGCAAGCTAGACAGGTGTATTATTTACCATATCTAACAAATTGTGAAAAGTTAGATTGGTTAGCCGTCACTATGGTTAAGGCTAGAACTACAATTGATGCCCCAAATACAACAAAACCCAACATTGGTGCATTTCAAGGTGATAGGCTAAAAATTGTATAGCCCCTAATCATCCAAAATGATGAACTTTTAACTTTACGAGATAATGAGGGTGGCCTCAAAGAAGTAATTATAATTTTGACAAATGAAATGGTCATTGAGAGTGAACATGAGACCATGAATGAATATAAGACTAAGAGTGAATTTGAGTCCTTGTCATATTCATCTAATGAAGATGAACATGACAATGTAAAAGCTCTTAACTCTAATGCCTCAAGTGAATAGTAAATTTGAATATGGTAGCCCAAACTTTTCATATATTTGTATACATGTCATTTTTTCCTTATACATGCTTGCACCTTGTGCTCAATTTATCTATATATACATGCATCTGTACATGTATGAACAACTTTCAAACTATTCTTATTCATGTGCAGATGGCAAGCGATTGGATTGGTAGAGGTCAAGGACGAGGTAATCCTTATATCACTACTGATTTTCTTGTGGATCACCATCTATCCCCTCCATTCCTGCCACTACTAGTCTTGGCTTGCCATCTTCCTCTTCTCCTAAGATCCACTTAGCCTCATCTTCTAGGACACCATCTCTGTTACCTTTATCTATTAGATCAGAGGACCAAACTCTTCCCCCACCTCCTTCAGGTATCAATAATCGACAAGACCTTCCTTCTAGTGAGAGCCCCCTAGATATGGCTTCAAGTGCTGACACACAAATTTGTTTCAAACCTTGGGGTTAAGATCCCACTGATGGTCACACGTGGATTTATCCTAACAACCATACATAAGTTTTTATCTTCCAACATTGCATTCTTTTATTTAATTTATAGCAATAGTTCAAATGTTGATGTTAAACTTCATAGATTCAACCTGTTATTGATGTTGTGCAGGAGTTTTCATATATTATTCATGGAAAATTTGAACATCTATGCTATAGTTAGGGAACCACTCCTCATCAGGTCAAGGAGATGTGGTTCAATGAGTGGGTAGTACGTATATCAATTATTTCTTCTATGTTAATGTATGTCATTCATTGATTCTCTTTTTGTAATGGTTGTGTAGAAATTGTATAAATGGCTACCAAAGCACGATGGTCAAATCAAGAGGAATTGGTGTAAAATGTGTAGGGACCGACTCTGGGCCATGATGTGTAGAATTTGTAAGGATCTGGCAAAAGACAATAGGCCCAAAAGGATCTTAGAGGATGTAATGAATCACTTAATTGAATTATGGGATTCAGATGCTTATAAAGAGAAGCGAGAGGTTGCCAAAAGGAATAAAACATCTCTTAAAGGTGAGACATTGCACAATGGTGGTAGCATTCCCACTTCAGAGCACAAAAAGAGGCTGGTAACTACTTTTTATTCATATATCATTCAGTCAATTGCATATAATATCTACAAATTATATCATTTGTTTAAACATATCATTTGTTAAACATGCTTTTTCACCATAATGCACAAATGAAAACAATTAGAAGGGAGCCAACATTATTTGACCTATTCTTAATAACACATCACAATCAAAAGAGTGGAGAGTTTGTTGACCATTGAGTGGTTAAAGTATATGTGAGTTTATTGAACTAGTCTAATATGTTTTATTGTATTTGTTATTTTACAAATTATGACAATTCTTTAACTTTTCTGTTTTATTTTGTAGGCTAACTATATGAGGCTGAGATTATCTAGATCATCTCAAGGGTCAATAGAGGCTACAATAGAGTTAAGCCAAGCTAAGGAGATGGCCCTATGGTTGGAAGTTATGGAAGGTAAGAACAAGAAGGGAAGGATCATCAAGGTAGGGCCTGAGGCACCTGACATGGTTACTTTTAGTTCCACTCCCTACTCTACTATACCATCAGGACTGCACCCTGATTTTGAGGATGAGTTGCAATGACATATAGATGCTGCCATTGCTCGACTCAAAGGCACAATCTCCTAGCAGGCAGATGTTATTTCCCAGCAGGGTGACGTCATTTCCCAACAGGCTAAAATCATTCAGAGACTAGTTCATGAGCTTAAGGAAATAAGGTGTCATATGCAACTCCCACATGTTCAAGAAGATAAAGCCATTGATGCAGACTTACTATCCCCTAATCATCTGCCTACAGATTAGATTGTTCTTTTTTAAATGTTCTTTATAGGACTTTGTCATTTCAATAATTATATTAGGATTTGCTTGATATTTATATTACGTTGGACTTTATTGTGGATTTATTTTATGATTGTACTTTACTTTTAATATTATGACTGTTCATATATTTAGTCCACTTGTTTTCTATTATGCTATCTATGTTTAGGTGTGCAAATGTCCAATTGTAATATAATATGAAACATGACTATGACATTTAGAGATGAATTAGGGATGGATTAGAGATGGAAAATTTTCTAAATTGAAAATTAAGGACAGATTATGGACAGAATAGGGACAGACGTATTTTTCAAATTATAAAATAGGGACGATTTAGGGACGGATCATGGATGGATATATTTCAAGATTGCAAAATAAGGACTGATTAAGGACAGCATAAGGATGAGATTTATGGATGGAATATTCTATCCCAATCTAGGACAGACATTTAAGAGAAAATAATTCAGTCCCAAATTTGGGACAAAATATTCTCTCCCCAAATTCCATCCCAATTTAGGACAAATTTCCCTCATTAAATTTAATCCCAGATTGGGAGGGATTTGGGACAGACTGTCCATCCCTAAATAGGATTACCATATTCCTCATTTAGGGATGAAAGTTTTGTTAATTTATAGATAAATTTTATTTTCTGTCCTTAATGATTTGCAACTTCAATTTCTAGTTTCCGTCCTAAAATTCATTTCTGATAACTTAAGGATGAATTTTTACACAATTTTTTGTCCCTAATTAGTGTTTTTCTTGTAGTGCATTACAGTTGGCATCCATGGTTGTTTCATTTTAATTTAATTATTTTGACTTACTAAATTTATAAAGTCAACTACGTGACATATTGATGAACTCGCGTTTGACCCTCTATCTACTCATATTTTATTCAATATCAATTAGTTACTTTCTTAATAAATTTTAGTTCCAACATTGTATCTTTCAATAAAAAAATATTTCAAAATAATAAAAAAATAGTTTGAAACAGACTGTTTTAATACAAAATTTTATTTTCAGATTTTCACACTATTTTTTCCATTTTTTTAAAATTATGCTCTTAAATTTGCACTTTGACCAAAATCTTAAAAAACAAAATACTTAAAGCATAAAAAACCTCCATGTACATATCTTTGATCTCCATAAAAAAAATTACAATAGAGATTTTGTTTTAAAATTTTTGTTCCAACTTTCAAAACTCTTCTTTTATTATGATAAAAGGCCAAAAATATTGTTTTTCTTTTAAAATTTTCAAATTAGCTTCATTTTCATGAAATTTTCAAAATAAAATATTAAAAAAGAGAAAATGATGAGAGCAAGAAAGTGAGATTATACTAATTTCATAAATTAAAACACACCAACCAAAAATTAATTTATTTTCATCTATCTTGTATTATTCACAAAACTAAATATCACCAACTATAGAATGCTCTTTTATTTGAACTATGTGAATTTTTAATCTCTATCACAAAGTGCATTGGTCTTAGGCTTTAATCTTAGGTCAAGTTCTTCTTTGTAAATATTTCATTTTTTTTTCTTCCTTTATGATATTTCTTTTTATTAATTTCCATTTATCTCCCTTCTTCATTTGATTGATGAGAGTAATCTAATTAAAATTTAGGTTATACACAAATTTGCATAATTAACTTTGGGTAATTGTTCTTAAGAACTAGTGTTGTAGAGTGCCTAACACTTTGCCTACACACTGACTCTCAAACTTGATCCATAATCTGTAAACCATCTTATTTTTAATAATTGGTTTTTCTAAAATTTATCCTTTAAAAATTTTGATAACAACTCCTCTTAAATTTTGGTTTTCGCTTTCAAAGCAAAAATTGATTTTTTCTTTCTTTCCACACCTCACAATCACTTTTCAGGTGTGACAAACATATCAGAGTAGTAGTGGCAATACTCATAAAGACTCTATCTTGCTCATGCTTACAAAGAAGCTAATAAAGCAAATGAGAGAGTCATTGTTCAATCACACTTGAATCTAATTAACCACAATTGTAGGCAAAAAGAAAGACCTTTTTCGCACCCTAACCTTTTTAGTATTATGTTAACTTGATAATGGTATTCATAACCAATCATATGCATTAAAAAAGACTTAATCCCTTTCTAAAAAATACTTCTAGGAATATGTAAGAAGGCTTGAAAGTCCTTATGTAATTTTTTTTGGGTCTAAAAAGTCATTATGTATTGAAGAAGCTAACAAATATATGAGACGGGACTACAAAAAGGTAATAAAGACCTTTATTGTCACACCCCAAAATCCTGAAGTGTGGTTGGAGCAAAAAATGATGTTAAACCCCATTTCTACAAGCCTAAACTTCTACTACCTGATACACATCATCATCAAAATTAAGGAACTAGAGTCAAATGACAATAGGGTAACATATTCCTATATTTAGAATCCAATAAATGTTGTTCAGGTTTTATAGAAATTTTGACAGAGTATCTCCTAACAATAAGACTCTCTAAAGTTCTTTCCAAACCTACCAGTCCATCCAAATTACAAAGAGACATCTGCTCATATATAACCAACATACAACAGAAATGGGGTAAGGGCAAACCTGCTTGTGGCCAATATGGAGATACATCTAGATTATCTTTAATAGAGTACTACAATTCATGTCTACAATTACAATAATAAGCGAAACATGAATATATAACCCTCATGAACCAATGTAAAGCCAACAATGATATCTCTAATGGAGATTCTCAGTCTAGATTCTAGCTGAACACCATTACTTAAAGGTTCCAAGTATTCATTCCATAAATAACATCCCACAGACAAAAGGAGAAAATGGATTTGTAATGATAGAAAATAACAATACCATTAATAATTTTTTCGTTTAAGATATTTGAAATCAAAAGTAGCATATTTGTAAAGAAAGTTATCCTATAGCATTAGCATCAAAAGATAAGAAGGAACATGAAATAAGAAATTTTTCAGTGGAAGGATAGAATGAAAATACATCTATCGTGGGCACATAGGCGACAGGGTAATCACAATTTGTCATGGGCACATAGCCCTTGAGGTAATTAGAATTTGTTGATATTACATAGCCCTTTGGGATAACAAATCAAACTATCACGAGTCCCCAGCTCATGCTATCTCATACCTCCTTCTACATGTGATGGCCATCATATAGGATTAGCTTCTCCTATCACCCTACTTGCACCAGATGCTTTCAAAACTCTTGTTAGCTATTAATGTTCTTAACTAGTTATTCCAAAAATAAAATTTCACTGTAATGTATGAAATTATAGAATTTTCTTCTTAAACATGTTTGAACAAATAACTATGCGATGTATAATATACAAAACACATCAAACACTAAATATTTTATTCCATACAAGATTTTAATGGTCATTCTAAAATCTTTTTCTGATAATTTCATTCTTGGAAATTCAAGAAAAGAACATTCAAATTCTTCAAAAAAATTAACTAGTAAAACAACACTTTTAATGATCAAAATAAAGTTGAAAAATGAATGATGAAATAATAATAATAATATATATATATATATATATATATAGGGACAGTTGGGATATTATTTACTCCCATGAATAGGGTCTCTAAAATTTTTCTTTACTTGATAGAATTATAATTGCGCCCTGAAGGTCCCTATAATAATTCACATAGTAACAATGTTGTCAAAATTGCGATTTTAGATAGAATCGGAAATGAGGGGTAAAATTGTAACATAAAATTGTATCGTAAAATCGTAAGAGTTTATCTAAACTTATTATTGAATAGCTATTGATCAAAATCATATCACAAAATCTCATAACATTTCATACATAAGTATATAATATTATATATTTATTTATATTATTATATTATATATATCATATTATATATTTATTTTATTTATATATTTTATATATTACATATTTCTCATTTTATCAACATATAATTTTCAATAGACTCCATAATCCAAAGTCTATAATCCATAATACAATAGTACTCATCCATTTAATATAACTAAGTCTCAAGAACAAAATAAAAAATCCATAATACAAAAGTACTCTTCCTTATTGCTTTAATATTATCATCACTAGAAAAAAACAAATAGTTGCAAAGTCTTTTTATTTAAATTTGGGGGTTTTTCCTAGGCGAATATGTTTATTGGGCTGAGCTTCCTAGATTATGTGCAAACAAAAAAAAATAGACTGGGATGAATCACTTTGGGCTGAAAATACTGAAATTGCTAGAATCGTCCAATTATATCGATTCTACACAATTCTATACTGATTCTAACCAAGTTTGCATTGATTCTAATTCTTCATCCAATTTAACTCAAAATTCTTATCTAACATTGTAAAATCATCGATTCTAATGAGTTAAATCGTGATTTTGATAACAATGCATATTGAGTATACTTTGTTAATGAACAACTCTTACTTGATATATCTCAATGTGGGATCCACATGATCCAACGGCTCTGTACAACAGAGAACCTAAACTCATATATTTCAAGTACTTAAAGTCCTTATTATAACCACTTTAAATAAGTACTTAAAGTATTCACTCTTATGGAATAGACTTCCTTACTTAATCATGTGCTAGGAAAATACCATAAAACTGGAATTCTTCATTCCGACTAATACTAGATTCCTTATCTAGTTTAGGTGGTGGACATTTGGGAATAGCATCCCTCTTTCTCAGAGTTCCTTAATGAGGCTCAACTACATGCTCCCCAAATTGCCTAAACAATGTCAATCCAGTAAAGATATTATATTAGCATCTATATTTGCTTAATTATCAACCTTTCTATATTAACATGCAAGGCTTTTAAGACCTAGGCCCTTACTACGATTCTTCCAACCACTGTATTTATCCACACTTCGAAATGCACATATGCATTATGCCAAGTTTAAGAGCAATAACTATCTTTATATTGTCAACAGCCTAACCCAAGATTTCAAACTCATCTAAGGGAAGCATTGAAATTTAGAGAAGGTCGTCACAACTTAAACTTGCCCTAGAGCTCTCCCCTCAAATTCACCAACTTTCCATGTAACAAATACATCAATGATTCAGCCTTATAAAGAATTAAGGCAAGAATTTACTATTTAAAATTTAATGTACAATACACCTACCAACATGATATCACAATAAACAAGTACACTCACCTAAATGGTACAAGTATTCTCCTTAGTCTATTTTAATTTGTCTAGATACTCAATAATATCCCCCATAAGAAATCATAAGCAAAGTTCTATTTATTCATGAATCTGAAGCTACAAACCCCAATCATTGTGGAAAAATACATTCATCCTCCTTGTTCAAAATTCCTTTTTTTCTTTCCAAAGCCACAATTGGGTTCAACTACTTTACTTGAACTGTACACTCAAGATAACAAGAAGAAATTTACATTCCAATCTACCTCAAGTTGTTCAGAACTTAGGAAGCCTAGTGAGGGTTCTTTATGTGAAAGGAACTCCTTCAAAGCCATCACTATCCCTCCACCAAGATTTCACTTCTGGGCACACCAGTCCCCAATCACTTGCAGCACACACAGACAGCCTCTCAAATACAAAGTAGCCACATCATGAAGCACCACAGTCACCAAAAGAAATCGTTCACGTAAGTACGAAGGAGAAAACAAGGAAAATAAATATACCCACATGGAAATCGGAATCTCTAGAGAAATTAAGAGAAAAGAAAACAACAATGTAAAAATGAACAACAACTAAAGTAGGAAGGATAATCAAGGTAGCCGGAGAATAAATTTCGCTTACCATGATTTGCCCTAAACCCCTAATCATCGGTGAAGAAGAGAACGAACCCACATTGGAATTGAGAAATCTTCAACCGTGCCACGTAGGTAAAAAAAATCAGAATAAAACTGAAAGCACGAAAGAAATCTAATGAAATGATGGAGGAATTTTTATGCCCAAGGAGAATCAAAACACGTACAAAAAAAAAAAAAAAAAACTCGAGAAGAAGAAGAAATAGCTAGGGTTATTTCGGTCATTATAGAAATCGGGAGAATTGTCAAAATGTGTACATCCCTTCAAGTGCAGAGTGAGAATTCAAATCGTGGGCATATTGGAAGCAAAGCACGCTGGGCACGATCTCAAGTTAGCATTGAGACATTTAAAAGTTTTGTTTGCATATTTTAAATGAGAGTTTGCTTGATAAATGTTTCTGTTTTGTTTGGTATTTGATCTTATTTAAAATTAATGTTGCCTTTTAAATTCTTGTTTACACAGAAGTAAAATATTAAAAAAACTTACTTTTGCTTTTGATTAATTGTAAAAATGACAAAACTTATTCAAATAAAAATCACAATAATATAAAATCATATTTGACTAAAATTAATTTTAAAAATTAAGTCTATCTAAAATCACGTTAATTTAATGTCAATCTTACATACTTAATTATCTCATTCATCTTCTTTTTCCAGTAGACCTCATTTATTTCAAAATATCATTTCTGTCCCACTTGTACCTTACACCTTCATAACCAAGCAGACCACCAAGATACTTCTTTGTGTCCTAATTTAATTAACTAAAAGCTCAAAATTCCTCAAGTTTTACATTTTTTTTATGGTGAAATTAATTAAAATTTATTATAATGCCAATTTAAATATTAAATTTTGATATGGAAACTTCGTTTTGCTCATGCATTTTAAGATGCTGATAAAGCAAGTGATGAAGTCATTTGTCGATCATATTTGAAATTTTTATGGAAGATTTGTTGTGGTTGTTGTTAGAGTATAATTCTTTGGTATTTCTTAATAAAAAAACAAATAAAAAATATTTCTATATATTCGCCTTAAGTAATCTATGAAATAACAATAAAAACAACAAAATTAGCGAAAAGGAAACAAATTTATTTTTGCCACACAAAATAGACACAATATTTTATGATGGAAGATTTTGACTTTAACCTATCTCTAATAACTCTTTTTTCTCAAATAAAAAACAATACGTAAAGATAGATTCATAGACAAACATATATTGTCTTCAATTTAAAAATTAAAAATTATTTTCTAATAGAATACAAACAAATTTTGAAATGAAATATTTTGAGAAGAAAGTTTCGACATTTTAATCCAAATATAATACAAAGAAAATTTTAAGACAAAAGCCAAATCCTATGTTATAAAAAATATTACATCCAAATACAATGCTTAAAGAAACTCGGAATAAATGGGACACTCGGAAATACTCTTTCCAAGTTATCCCAATTATTTGAAAATAAAATAAAATATGTGAGCTCCTGTAAAAAATCTATAGCAATGACATTGCAGTGTGATAAAAAAGTTGCAGATCTTTCTGTTCCTCCTTTATTGTTCTGTCATATTGAAAGCCCTTTTTAATTGATGCATCCAATGTATGACTCCGGAGAAATGAGATGATACTCTGGAGAGAAAGAAAAAGAGACGCAGTAGAGAGAGGAGATGAAAGAGAAAGAATGTCAAACAGGATTCCCAAATTTAACTATATATATCTTAAGTTCTTAACACGAGCGACGACAGTTCCATCCGGCCTATACATATTTTTTGTTTTCTTTCTATTATATTTAGATAAATAAGCCTGGACATTTTCTTCTCTAAATCCCTCTCTATTCTATGCTATTAGAATATTTTGAAATTTTCATTACATAATTTTTTATTAAAAAACTTATTTTCCCGACAATATTATAGTTGGAATTGGAGACAAAATATTTTGAAATTGAAAATTTTATCATTAAATTGGTCTAGAATTTATTTTATTAAAAGATAATTCTATGATAGGCGTAAAGAAGTACGTACAAAAGTTTAGGACAAGAAAATGTGGGAACCTATCTTGTTTACGTAAATTTAATTTTCAAAATGAATAAGAACTTTGTAGGATAAATATATAAGATGACACTTAATTAAAAAAGAAATTATTATTGTTGTTCTTATTGTTATTATTATTATTATTATTATTATTATTCAATATTTAAAACGTAATATGCATCATAGAAAATAGAAAGAAAAAAATACAAATTACAGCACTAGGCAAGAACTAAAAAAATCAAGGACATTGAAAGGTTAATATTTTCTACATGCCACTCAATTTCTACCACTTATGAGCTAAACTATAGTGTCCTAGTAGAGGAACCAAATTCACTAAGCGCATTAGTAGTAGCATCTTTAAACTCTTGAATTCTCCTCCTAATCTCTCTACCATCAACACCGTCCATTATACCCTTCACAACTCTAGCTATTTGCTTTCTCTTTACAATTCCATGATTATTCTCATCAACTTTTGGTCTCACAGCAATTTTGAACTCCTTAGTTAGCATCACTGCATTCATTCTATGCTCTGCAAAAGTGGCCACACAATCATAGGTTTGCCATAAACCTCACTCTCAAGCGTCAAGTACCAACCACAACGGGTCAAGAACCCACCAGTGGTCGTGTCTCAACAGTTCTATTTGTAGGGCCCATGATAGGACCACAAGACCTTGACCAGTACTTTTTTTTAATATAAACAACGGGCAAAACTTCAACAACAAAAGAAACTAAGAAGCAATAAACTTAGGGTGACAAATACCCTACAAATCAACAACAACAATAATTTAATAAGCAAAGCTAGGAACAGTATCAAAATACCTGAAGGAGAGAGTTTGGTTGTGACCGTACTTGACAAAAGTATCAACAGCAAAATTAACTTCACGAAAGATATGAGATACTTGGATAAACCAATTCAAATTCAACCAATGCTTTATAAAACGAACCAAATAAAAACTTCTATGTAAAATTTTTTACAGATTATGAATCATTCACACCGCTATCAAGGAATCAAGTTCTACTAGAATAGATCTATAACTAACTTTGTAAACACATCATCCCAAAATAAATTAGGAACAAAAATTCATTAATTAATAAAATATGAAAAAAAAAATCTTTAAAATATAATAAAAAAACACAACAAAAAATTATGAAAAACAAAATAAAAATAAAAAATATGAAAGAAAAAATACATAATCAAAAAAATATGAACAAAATAAAAATAAAAAATAAAAAAGGGGTCAAAAATTGTAAAAAATTGTAAGACCCATAAGAGCCCCTGCAAGAACCCATACGCGCATACTACACCTTTGCCACTGCAACTCCCATGCAAAACCCATACTTAATGCATGCCAAACACCCTCTCCCATGCGACTGTAAAACCAACCCATGTCCAACGCCACTGCAACCCCCATTACACTATGTTCCCGCCATCATCATGAAGGAGTTATGGTCTATAATATAAAAATAGAAAACCGAGGAAAAGAGAGGTGGACACGAAGGTTGGCTCCTCGTACATCAGGGTAGAGTAGTTCAATAACACAAACAAACCAAGAGAAAAGCCACGAGAAAAAGAAACAAGAGAAGGGAAGAAAGAGTGAGAGCCAAGAGAGAAAGAGTGTGAGCCGAGAGGTTAGAGCCAAGAGGGAAAGACTACGAACTGAGAGAGAAAGCTAAAAATTAAAAGGAAACAGAGGAGCTGCGAGAGAAACAGACAAGAGAGGAAACCAGAAGGGGAGGAGTTGAGCTTGGAGCGAGTCCAAAAAAAAAAAAAAAAAGGTGAGAGTGAGCTGTCTAAAGAAAAAATGAAGAGAAAGAGTAAGGGAGGAGCTACGAAGAAGAAGGAGGAGAACAACCAAGGAGACCGGGGGGTAGCATTTGAAGAAAAAAAAAAAGCCAACCCTCTTCTACAAATCGAGAAACAAAGAGCTAGATGAGGAAGAAGGGCTGGAGCTTTAACAAACACTCGAGCTGAAGGGAAACAAAAGAACGAAAGGTGACCGATAGCCCGAGACCATATAGGAGTGTCAGAGAGTAAGAGTGAGTTGGAGGAAGAGAAGAGCAGGAGAGAAAGAAGCGGTGAATGTGAATGAAGAACCGAAAAGAGAGAGCTGAAGTGTTGGAAGAACACACCTCTGTTTCGAGTTCATATGGACAGAGATATTGTAAGAGCTTGGAGAGATAGGTGAACGGAGAGGAGAATGCAATAGTAGAGAGAAGAAGATTACAAACGAGGCGAAATGCCCCTGTTTTTGTAACCCGATAACAGAGAAAGAGATAGGGAAAAGGTCCAGGCTCCAAGAGTTAAGCAAAAATAGCAGGTAAATCCCTTTATTCATCCTGTTTTTAGATTCTCATGTCTAAAAGTTATAGCCTGCATCCTGTCGTCTATATTTAGATGAGGAAACATGGATGAGCTAATATAAGATTAACAAATGGGAATGACGTAAATAATGTTTTCCTTGGTGCTTGTCTCCTTTGACCTTATTTTTTTTAATGATTATAAGATATGTGGGAATGCTCTTGCTTATTCTTATAACCATATATTATTCCCAAACCTTTTGGCACTTCCTCCTTTTTCACTTTGCTAAGGGTAATGCTTGATTCCAAGCTTCTGTTACGGTGTGTTCTTATCATTTTATTTTTCTTCTTTTTTCCACTAGCAACGTTAAACTATAAGTGAGTTATATGGGTTAGTCTGGAAATCTGTAGATGCAGTTCCTTGTTAGCAAACATTAACAGCATGGATCTTCTAGCTCTATTAAGTTGCTTCTATTTTGATGTCATATAAAGCATGCAACTTTATATATGAAAACATATTTTGTGGGACCTTTGAATAATGTATAATGTTTACTACCATCATTTAGAATAAACGATGCATTGGACTTTTTTCTTAACTCGAAAATGGGAGGCAAAATAAAAGAAGTCTCAGCTCATCCTTCAAATTATTGTAACTTATAAGATGAGCCAACGGTGATATATCTCCTCTTTCCATGATTTTGATTTTACCGCATTCGAAAACATTTTAAAAAAATGCAACAACTTGGTTTTCATTCCCATGGCGTGGACTATTCCTATTTACAATGAATTGGGAGATGAAATTAGGAAGAAATAGTATGATTTACTATCTATCCTTTTATAAATGTGTTTGAGTAAGTACAGTGATGTTTGGCTAAACAAAGATGCAATTATGATGTGTTAATTTCAGGTACATTTTATCGTGATATTATTTTTTTTTTTCTTTTATTATTTTATTTTATGTGGCTTTTTCTCTCTGTTATTTTATTTTATTCATTATTCTTAGAGTATTCATGTGAGACCTTTTATCTCTTTAGACACTTAGGTAGTCAATAAGTGGAGGCCACATGAGATCCTCAATCTCCTCAAATCTTGAAAGTTAATATCAGATTTCAAAAATATAAAGACGAAACAATTTCAAAATTAAAAAAGTTTATTTTGCCCATTATTTGTAACAAAAAAAAATCCAAAAGTACTTGCCCTATGTAATCTAGTCTTTTTCATATTGAAATAAAGCAACTGTCATTTCAAAAAACCAACAAAACATAAATTCAAAAATCCAAATAAATATTTTTCCATTATAATTTCACTTCAACTTCAAAATAAATTCTCACTTCCAAAAATCCAAAATGTATAAATTCAAAAATCCAAAAAAATATTTTTCATTATAATCCTATTTCAATTTTAAATTGAAACTTTAACTCTAGAACCCCAAATTTTCAAGTTATTTAATTAGTTATTTTGACCCTTTTTTTTAGTAAAATGTCGTGTGAGATCATGTGTCTCCTCGAGCATTTTAAACTTTAAGTAGTAGAAGCCACATGAGATCATTAATGTCCTTAGGTTTTTGAAAGTTAACATTTGATTTCAAAATTAAAAAAATCAAAAATTAAAAATCATAAAAATTAAAAAAAATCCTAAGAAATCCAAATGATTTCTTCAGCATTTTGGATTACCATTTGAGATTTTTAAATCTCCTTAGACACCCAAGAACTAACTAGTAGAGGCCACATAAGATCCTAAATTTAGGGCTTGAAAGTTAATATTTTTTTCTCTTTTAAAAATACAAAGATAAAATAAATTCCAAAAATAAAAAAGGGTTTATTTTACCTATTATTCATTATTAAAAATCCTAAAAAAATGCTTTCTTCACTATAATCCCATTTTCAAAATTAAAATAAAATTAAAAAAATCTAAAATCTAAAAAAACAATTTAAAAGAGAAAAATGAAAGGAGTAAGGAAATGATATCAAATCAATTTTGTAAAATAAAATACACCAACCAAATTCAAGATCATTTTGTTTACGAAAAGTAGATTAATTTCAATCATCTTGTTTTGTTCGCAAAAATAGAAGTCACCAACCAACGAACATGCGTGGACTTTGATCCCTAATACAAGGAACGTAGGCCCTAGGCTTTGATCCTAAGTCAAGTCCACCTTTGTAAATATTTAATTTTTCTTCTTTTATTTTATTTTCTTAATTTCTTCATTATTTTCCCTTTTGGCATGTGATTGATAAGAGTAATCTAGATTTGAATTAAGGCCATATAAATTTTACATGGTTAACTTTGGGTAATCGTTCTTAAGAACGAGTGCTGTGGGATGCCTAACACTTTCTTCACGCACAACTAACTCCCAAACTTGAATTCTAGTTCATAGATTACCTTATCAATTTAATTGGTTTTCCAAAATTTTCCTTTAAAAATTTTATGGCGCCTCCTAAATTTTGGTTTTCGCTTTTTAAGTGAAATTTTTTTAAAAAATTATTCATTTTTGAGCCAGTGGTCACGCTTTAAGTGTGACAAGCTTTAAAACAAAATTTCAACCCATAAAGAAGGCCCCAGAGTTCAACATTAGTGATCATGGAGTTAGGAAGCATGACACTAAATCTCTTTATAAAATTGCCCCTGCTGTCCCATAACAAACCACCACAAGTCGCAAATCCTTGGTCAAAAACAAAACCATCAGTATTAAGCTTGATGATATGATCAGGTGTAGGAATCCAATGGATGTGCTGAGTAGAGAAATTCTTGATGGTCCTTTTAGATAGTTAGAGAAGAGAAAAGGCACGATGATAGTTAAAAACCAAAACAACTATATGCCTTAGGAAATTGGCAAGCTCAATGTTAACTCCTTCAATAATTATTTTATTCTTCATGTACCAAATCTCAATACAAATAGTTGGAAAAGCATGGAGCTAACTCACCCCCATTAAAGAAACGAGTTTCCTTCATATTTAAGTTCAACCACTAGATAAGGTCCCCTTGGAAGAAAACCATTTGATGGGAACTAGGAACAATACTATTCCATACCAAGCTAGCGATATTACAATCATGAATAGCATTTAGCAATATTTCATTATTAGAACCACAAAGTGAACAACTAGGAAGAGCAACCAAAGATCTACGATGGTGAGCGCTATTTGTGAGAAGGGCTTCATTAGAGACAAGTCACATGAAAGCTCGAATACACTAAGGAACAGCTAGCTTCCAAATTTGACTAAAAAGATCATTCTGAAAATTCTAGTCAGTACTAAAACACGAGTTAAAAGATATTCACATGAAAAAATACTAGTAGAATTTGGAAACCATGCCACAAAGTCTACATCCTCAATTAAGGGGGAGACTCTTAGGGAAATGATAATGTCCACACAATCTGTAGGAAGAACTTGTTTAAGCTTAATAATATTTCAATCTCCATTATTGAGAACATAGTCTACCACAAATACTCTCGTCAATATTAATGATAGCAACATCTTCAAGCCTATACACTCCAGGCACCCAATGGTCAGTCCAAAAATGAATTAAGTTACCATTTCCTAACCGCCAAATAAGATTCCGATAGAAAGGCACCTAGATTTGAATAATACCCCGCCAGATATTAAAGGCAGCAATACACTGACAAACAATGGGAATAATAGCTTCAAAACAACTATATTTACTATAGATCACCTTTACCCATAAATTGTCTTTCTTGTGAATTAGGTTCCACACTTGCTTCATAATAAAAGTTTAGTTAAAATCTCTCGCTTTTTGGAAACCTAAACCACCAAACCTCTTAGGTTTATAGATGTTATCCCTGCTAATCAAATGAATTCTTTTCTTATCAATAGAACCATTCTAAATAAAGTCCCTACAGACTTTATCCATACAATCACATACCTGAAGAGGGATTTTTGTAGTTTGCATTACAAAAGTAGGAATGGAAGCGAGAGTTGAATGAACTAAAGTGATTCTCCCAATGAGGGAAAATGTATTACATTTCTAACCATTTAAACGATTCAATATTCTATCAATGAGATACTAATAATCTCTAAATGGACATCTATCATGAAACAAGGGAATGCCCATGTACTTTCCCTGATTATCAGTTATATTCATACTTAAAACCTAGCTAATCTTATGTCATTTATCATGCAAGAAATTAACAAAGAAGTAAACACTTGATTTTATGAATTATTAACCTTATATCCTGAGCTTCTATAAAAAACCTCCAAGGTCTCTTTAATAACATGAGCTTTTTAAGAATACGACATACTGAACAAAATAAGATCAACAACAACAAAAAGGTAAGAGAGGATAGGTCCCCTTCTATTAAGAATATTGGGATCCTAACATTTCTGTTTAACAGCTGATGAGATGTAATGAGAAATCCTCTCAATACAAAGGATGAAGACACAAGGGGTAATGGGATCCCCTTGACGAATTCCTTTTGAAAGAACAAAAGGGTCAGTAGCATAACCATTCTAGAGCAGTTGTGTCGTAACCGACCTTTTAGCGGAATAAAATAAGTGTTTAAATTAATTCCCAAAAATGAATCTTGAAAGTCAATTTATTTGGAGTCGCCACCAAAATTTTTAACGGAAAACTTTGGAAAACCAATTCAAAATAAAAAGAAAATAGGCAACATGGTCTGCAAAATCAGAGATAAGTTTGGGAGTCTATTTGAGTGTGGGGAAGGTGTTAGGCACCCCACAACACCCGTTTATAAGGACGGTTACCTTAAACCAGTCAGCTGAAATAGAATATGGCTTTCAAATTTATCTCAATTACCCTTTTATCGACATACATGCCTGTTAAACAGGGGAGACAAAACAGCAAGAATGAAAGCAAACAGATAAATATTTACAAAGGGCAGACTTGACCTAGGATGAAAGCCTAAGGCCTATGTACCCTACGGTAGGGATCAAAGTCCACGTAGTTTAACCACAAAAGCGTGTCTATTGGTTGGTTATTTGTAAATTTTGTGATAAGAATAGGAGGATTTAAATTAAACAGATTTTCATAAATAAAACGGAATTGGGATGTCACACCCCAATTCCCGAAGTGTGATCGGCACAGAAAACGAGACTAGCCCGCCTCTGTAAGCCTAACAAGTTGGTTCTTAACTAAATTACAATCATACATAACAAACATTTATAACTAAGCAGATTTACATTCCAATGAAATTTGTAGAAATTTCGGCAAAGTCTCCTCTATAACTGAGACTTCCCGAGGTTTCTACAAACATCTGCCCAAAACAATATTATACATAAAAGAGAGCTCAGCTCTCTATTTAGTCAAAGACAACTACGACACAGGGGAATGGGGAATCTATCTGTGGTCATACATAACATTTACATCTATTTACATATATCAATTACAACAAAATCTTAACAAAATGGAGAACAAAATGCCAACAGGGCTCCTTTAGCTCTCTTGATCAGCAAACTGCTCAGGATGGCTGCCAAATTCATTAAAACATAAACGGGTAGCATTTCCAGTAATGAATCAATTTATGATTTAAGCCTGTATACTTTAAACCATAACAAGCAATAATATGTACTTACACTTAATGAACAGTTTAAATGATTTTCACGGTCAAGGATTCACAACCTTCGGAGAATCCTTTTCATCATTTAACATCAAACTATCAAGGGAACTCAGCCCTTGGATACTTATTAAAGTTAGGTAAACACTTTCCTTTTTATTTAAAATACTGTTGGCTTGGGACCTAGATTCTAGGGATGACTATCAGACATAAAATACCGGTCATGAACTCGTGGCCCATGCAATTTAATTATCTGTCGAGAGCACAAAGCATCTCGGGGTAAATAACTCATACGGTCGAGAACACACAGCATCTCGGGGTAA
The DNA here is from genome assembly GCA_037074485.1 of Delonix regia. Lineage (NCBI taxonomy): Eukaryota > Viridiplantae > Streptophyta > Magnoliopsida > Fabales > Fabaceae > Delonix > Delonix regia. The sequence continues at coordinate 16,455,005 of CM073459.1, forward strand.
ATAACTCATACGATCGAGAGCACACAGCATCTCGGATTATTCATATTGATCGAGAGCACACAGCATCTCGAGGTAAATCACCAACACGGTCGTGAGTCGTAGGCTCACGTTAAAGTCATCTGTCTTATCTTGTCCTCCCTAAATCTAAGGACTTGCCATTTATAAATTTTCCCTTTTTCAATATCAATTCTTTAGTAACACATTCCTTCTTTTGTTCAAACCTTTCTTTTACAAATTTTACATGAACATCACATATCAATCAAATTTTATAGGTCATATGGAAGGCTAACAAGTCTAACAAGTTGCTACCATAATTACAATGATAATTATAAAGTGGGGAAAGTTACCGCTTACCTAGTGGCTGACAATGCTATAATCACCTTAGCTCGGTCTCTCTTGATTATAAATTCAATTTCACCCACAATCCCTATAACATAAGAATATACTTTCCTTAATTCCCATTACTAAATACATCAATTTAGGTTGATTATAATGCCTTAACAAAGCCATAAAACAACCAAAATCCTATCTCATTACTTTATTATATATTCTCTTTACTTCTTCATATTGCTATTTCCAATTTGATATTCCATTCCATTATCATTACTCAAAAAAAGCCTTAGACCAAATTCTTAATTTCATCCCCTCACTTTTTCCCAGAATTTTCGTCAATTTACACTCACTGCCTTAAAAACTTTTTAAAGTTTCACTTTAGTCCCCCATTTCATACTTTTTCCTTCCATCCATGAAGAACACTAAGGTTTCATGACATACACTATAAAAGTGTTTTTATAAGACTAATTTAAACCCATTCAACTGCAGAATTTCACCATTTTCTGAAAACCCCAAAATTTTGAAACTTTCAGTTTAGTCCCTGTCAGAATAACTCAAAAAAACTTAGCTAAAATCATGCTTCCAAAGCTCAAATTCAATGGAAAGGGGCCAAAAATGATTCTCCTAGCATCATTCTCATGAAAAAACCACTTAAAACTCACCAAAATCACGAAAAACGTCGCTGCTCAACGATGCCACAAAACCCACCGGAAAAAGTGGTTGTTGCCGGCCAACGGCAAGCTGTGGCCGCCTAGAAACCTTCGCTGGTGATGGAGGGAGGTGGGCGGAGGTTGAACGTGGCGGTGGATGAAGGAACAAGTGGAAATCCAAAATGAAGAAGTTGCTGCGTTTTTTCTGCAAAAATGTTGGAGAAGAAGCATGTAGAAGGAGGTTATAGTGAGGGGTAGAATGGTAATTTCGCTGGGGGAGGTGACACGTTTCAACACCACAAAAATGTTAAGGGATGAGGGAGCTACAACTCGAACCCACGCCCCTTTAGTTCAGAATAACTTGCCTTACCACTGAGCCAAGGCTCACATCTAATATATAATACACATTACAAATACTTATTCCTCATTCTTGCTAAGTAAAAAAAATTTTGCATGAACTTAGTAAACTTAGCAAGTGTTACATGGGATTTGGTTTGTGTGTTTTAATTTAAGGCAACCTGATTAATCTAGTTCTCTTGGCCTCTTTCATTTTTCCTCTTTATTATTTTCGTTTATTTTTTTGGAATTTTAATCATTATTTTGAAATTTAAATGAAATGATTATGGGATGGGATTTTTAGGATTTTTAGGAGTTTATATTTTTTTTGGAATTGAAATGTAATTATAATGAAAGGAATATTTTGAATTTTTGAATTTATTTATTTTTTTGGATTTTCAAAATTTGGAATTCATCTTTGAAATTAGGACGAAAATAAAATAATTTTTCTGATTTTTTGTATTTATATATTTTTTTGGATTTTGGTTTTTATTTATTTTTAAATTTTTTCAAAATTAGGATTTATTGCTGAAATTAGAACAAAACTATAATGGAAAGCCATTTTTTTTGAAATTTTTTAATTTATATATATTTTGGGTTTTTTGGATTTTTCTAATTTTTGCAGGTGGGATTATGATTAACAGGACTTTTAGTTAATATATATATATATATCATTTTTTTTTGTTAGAATTTATTCTAAACTTTAAACTATAATGGCAAAATATTTCAATGATTTTGAACTTATGAGTTTTATGTATTTTCTTAAAATTAGAATTTATTTGAAACTTAAAGTAAATGAAAAAAATCTTCTTAGTATTTTTAGTTACATAATAAGTAGGACAAACTTCCTTATTTTTAACTAATTCATCCGAATGTTTTAAATGTTAATTTTTGAAACCTGGAGAGACTCAAGGTCACACACAGTTTCTACTAATTGACCTTTGGGTGTATAAGGAGACAATTGATCTCACACAGGAACCCAAGATATAAAATAAAATATTTGAGAATTATTGTCACATTTTTCAAGGATTTTGAAATTAGAATTCTTTTAGTCTTATTTTAATAGGATCAATTCCTCAGAGCCTACGGAGACCCAAGTCCCACATGGCACTTTTAATTAATTAAATTTCATAAAACCTTAACTTAATCATTTTGTAAATAATTAAAATATTCATTTTTGCATTATTATTATTTATTTATTTATCATTATTATTATTATTATTTTTTAAACAAGTATGTGTTAAATTTCGGTGTCTATGGAGATTAAAATATTACACGACCCTAAGTACTCGAGGAGAATGATATTCTCACACGATGATTTCATAAAAAAAAAAAGGAAAATATTTAATTAAAGTATTTATTTTTACATTATTATTATTTTTAAAATGAATATGTACCAAATTTCGAGATCTAAGAAGATTAAAATCTCACATAATCCCAAGCACTCGATGAGAACAATATTTCTCACACGATGATTTTCTTATAACTTTTCTTGAAATACCAAAATAATAATAATAATAATATTAATACACCAAAAAGGCAAACACAGAACAAAACAAAACAAATGAAATGGATGGAAGCTAACTTGTATAACGTGAATGGCTCCCTGTCCCTTGGTCTCTGCTCACTGAACACCCATATCTCCCACCTTGTACCTTACATCTCCTTCACTTTATGTTCCAAATATCCTTAGCTAGAACTCCTCTCTGCTCAAGTGGAACTGGAGCCCCATATGTGGTTTGCATCTTCAGTTTCAAAAATCTAGGACATCGAATTTGCAGCTGCAATGCCATCAACACCTTTACCATCAACATTCCATTGACTCTATTGGATGCCTCTCTTTGATTTCTCTCGTGTCAATCTCTTTCTTGTAGGCTCTCTGCTCTTCTCAGAACTCTGTTCTCGTTCTTCTTCTATCCTTTTCTTCTCATTTAATCTCCTTTGCCCTCCTGGACTCCTCTGTTCACGCGTCTACCACAGCTCCATGCTCTGTTCTGGCTTGAGCGAAACATGGGCCTTAGTTCGTTCTCTGTTTTGTTCTCATATGAGCTTCCTCTGAAGCATTTCACTTCTATACTTTGTTTTGGCTTTGCCAGGACAAGGGTCTTCCTTCACTCATTATTCTTCTTCTTTCAGTGTTCCTCACTCTCTCTATCTTCATCTCTTCTCTCAGACCTCGTCACCTTCTCTTCTTTTCACTGTCTTTCTATTTCTTCCCTTCATGCTCTCTCTTCTCACTTATCTCTATCTCTCACCCGTCCTTCTCCATTCTTCTTCTTCTTCTTCCCTTCTTCCTCTCCTCTCTACTTGTCTCCCCCTTTCGTCTCTCTTATGTGTTATTTACTGCAGCTCCCTTCCCCTACTCCTATATCGGTCTCTTCTTCTCGAACCATGACCTCGTTGTTCCAGCTCCCTTCTCCTACTCATATCTCAGTCTGATGCTGCTCTCAGTCCGTCACTGCTCTCGGTCTATCACCACTTTATTTTCCTCACTATTCCGGTCCGTCACTGCTCTCAGTCATCCTTCATTGCTTGGTGGGCATTTGGGTTCACTACATTTACACCTTCAGAATGCTAGGGCAGAGTGTCCACAGGATGAGATGTAATCACCAGCACTCCATTGCATGCCCGTATCTGTCCTGCACTACCCTTAACATGGACCCTATAACACTCGGCCTCTGCTGCTACTGCTGCTCATCACTAAATCAATAACCTTCTTCATACCCTTTTGCTCTCTTGGCGTCTTCCAGGTCTTTAGCAGCTAGCTTCGCGGCTGCCTCAGCTCGTTTTCCTTGAATTCATCTTTTTATTGCTGTTCCCCGTCGCAAAGTCATAAACCTCATGCGACTTGTCAGCTGATATGTCTCTTACTTCCCCTTTTGCTCCTTCCTCGTGTTTCCTCCTTTCTTTTCATAGCCGCCTTTTCTATCTTTTCACTATCGCTATCACAGTCCCTTCTTCCCATCTCATCTCATGCAAGTTGCAATTTTATTTTATATATATATATATATATATATATATTATTACCATTGTTATTAGTTAACTTTTATTTTTATTTTTTTTAAATTTTGAGTTTATTTAATTGTCTCCCATTATTTATCTTTAATTTCAACTTGTCCCCAGAGAATGTCATTCAAAGCTTTATTGTTTTTAAAAAAATTTTATTTGCTTAATTATTAACTAATTGGTGTATCAATTAATTAAATAATCAAGTAATTAAGGATAGGATGTTCACAAGTTGCATATCAACAAATGTTATACTCCACCAAATAATATTAATTATATTATCTGGAAGGTCAATATCATTCAAGGTCTCCCTTAAAAAATCCCAAGAAAGCCTATCATAAGCTTTCTCAAGGTCTACTTTGAAGGCCATAAAACCAACATTACCTTTCTGGTCCTCATAGTATGACAAACTTCATGGGCAATAATAATATTGTCAATGCTCTACCTTTCTGGAACAAAACTACATTGATTTTGCCCAATAATTTTAGGCATAATCTTTTTTAGTCTAGTGGCAAGGATTTTGGTGACCAATTTGTACACCACATTACACAACCCAATGGGTATGTAATGTTTCATCATCTCAAAGGTAGGAACTTTCAAGATAAAAGATATGAAGGTGTAATTCACAGATTGAATAACAGCTAGCTCAAAGAACTCCTTAGTCACCCAATCAACTATAGAGTCATTCATGTGCTCCCAATTACATTGGTAGAACACAGTAGGAATATCGTCCGGACCATGGGCTTTCCAAGCACCCATGTTAAAAAGGGCTTTTTTGACTTCTCCATCTGTAAGATGATTTGCTAGGGACATTAACTCAATATTTGTCAAACTAGGAAACATACCAATGACAGGGAATTGGTTATAAGAGTCTTCCCTTTCATAAATTTTCTCAAAAAATAAAATACCCATTTCTTGCAAAGAATTTTAATTTTCAACCCAAGACCCATTTTCATCTTGTACACAAAAAGCCATATCACGAAAATAATTAGTGTTGCAATCCCTATCAGAAAGTCATTTACATCTCGAAAGTTGTTTCCAATAAATTTCCTCTTAGACGATTAAAACCTCATACTCCTTCCATAATAAACTTCAAAGTTTCTCTAGGTAAACATTAGTTTGAAATTTTAAAGAATGACTTATGCCTTCATGTCTCAACATAATTCTATTCTTTTTCTTAATCATATTACCAACAACTTTTTTATTCTAGTCTTTAACAGCTTCAGTAAAAGAATTAATATTTGAATCGAGGTCCCCATTTTTAGACCACGGCCTTCGTAGAAGGTTTAAAAAATTATTGTGAACCAACTAAGAAGCTAGGAATCAAAATAGCTTTTCAGCACTATTAGTTAAATCATTGCCCTCAAAATCAAAGAGGATCAGAATGTGATCCGATTTGAGCTTAGGGAGGTGCTTAACCATGACATTATCAAAGAAAGTGGACCAAAGGCTATTAGTAACCAAATGATCAAGTCTTCTTTTGACATTATTTAATTATCAGGTACAAGGTTGTCCTTGGAAACTAATGTCATAAAGGCCACAATCAAGAAGAGTGTCCCAAAAGATGATAGAGTCACATGACATATTAAAAGAGCCACTAGTATCATCAATGGACAAAACTGAATTAAAACCACCCCTACACATCAAGAACCCATAGTTTGACTAGAGATCTCCTCAAGGCCAACCTAAAGATCCCTCCGAGAGGCAGGCTAGGAACATCCATAAACAACAGTAAGAAACCATGATCTAGCATTCTTAAAGGAAATTTCTATATGAACAAATTGATGATGAGAATGAAGAACTTGTATCTGCCAACAATTAAACCTACACCATCTTGAATATGGTAACCATCAAATTAAATTTTTTAACAATCTTCTTCACTTTCTCTCCATTCACATATGTCTTCAATAAACATAAAAAAGTAACATGATATCTATTCATCAAATCACTAATCATGGTAGTGAAACCCTTTCCTGAAACACCTCTATAATTCTAAATTAAAATATTCATTTGAAAAATTAGAAAGAAATAAAAGAAATGCAATAAGAGTTAGTCTTGCTTAAAAGAAGGGGCATTTCCCAAACTATCTTGAGTAGATCCAGTCTAGGCTTCAACAATGTTATCAATCTCCATCACTATTTCTTGAAAACCTCTTTCAACTATTTTCATCCTTCTCTTAGAAGCTGAACTAGGGTCTAAGGGATTAGAAACGCCAAAATTATTCTTTAAAAACATATGTCATCTTTGAGTAATCTCTAGGGTTTCCTTTCCTAGACCTTAGACATTAATGGCAAGACGATCTCAAACATCCTTCTTACAAGTTTTATCTAGCCAGTGAACACTTTCACCCATGGGATTATCCTAGTAAATAACTACTCCTTTCTTTTCATGATCTAGCTCCTTGATAACTTTGACAAGGAAAGTCTTGACATGGTTTTGCTTTTAAGGGTTTGTCCTAGTCGTACATGTACTAGCTGACTGTTTATTATAGGTTTCTAAGCTAAGAGATGACTTAAGGCCTACTTGTTGAGCCATTCTTTGTTGATGACTATCCATGGTTTTGATAGTTATATCGTTCTTAGGAATATTTCTAAATCACCATTAACCTTCCTGTGAGAATTATTTCTTCCTCCTTAGTAGACGTATCCTCTTCAAAATTGCGAACACCCCACCTAAACTAACAATAATAATAATTATTGTAATGATAATAAATAAAATTAAAAATTAATTAATTAAAAACAAAATTGCAAAAAGCAAAAGATAGAGGTAATATGGGAAAAACCAAATATAAAACCAAAAATATTAAAAGGAAAAATTCAAAATATATGTTTGAAGTAGAGACATGATAATCATCTTGCAAAAATAAAATAAAATAAAATGAATAGGGTTAACAAATTTGTGAATTAATCCAAATACAAAGAGGAGAGAAAGGCCACCTAATTAAAATAAAAATGCAAACTTGCTCACTTGCTCTCACACACTCTCACTTGCTCACACTCACACACTCTCACTTGCTCACTTGCTCTCACACATGCTCACTTGCTCTCACACACTCTCACTTGCTCTCACTCACACACTCCCACTTGCTTACATTCATACACTCCCACTCCCACAAGCACACACTCACGTACACACACATACTACTAAGAAACAAAAGGACACAAGGAAGGCTGAAAAAGTAAAAAAGGAGCAGGAGACACGGGAAGAAAAGGAGGGATTGTTGCTGAAAAGTGGGAGGGAGCAGAAGCAATGGTGGTAGTTGAAAAGGGAGGCAGTGTGCATCTGAAAAAGTGAGGAAGAAAGCAGAAAAAGAGGAGAGGCTGGAGGCTTAAAGAGGACGAGCATTTGCAGGAGTAAGAGGCAGCAGCTCGTTGTTTCAGAGTCAAAGTAGAAAAAAAGGAAAGGCCGGAGGCTTAAAAAGAAGGAGCATTTACAGCAGAGGGGGGGAGCTTGTTGTTTCAGAGGCAAATCAGAAAAGAGGAGAGAAAGAATAGAAAAGAAGAGGGAAGACGCATTGCTAAAGAGGAGGGCACTGCTGGACCTTGAAACCGTGGCTGGAGGAGAAGGCTATGCTGAACCGTGGTGGGAGAAGAAGGCTGCGCTGAACTATGAGGGAGAATGAAGCAAGCTGAGAACGTCTCCTCTGCTCTGAGTATCTTAAACAGGGGTGAATAGAGGTGAATGAACTGGCTGAAGCTGAGAAGAAGGTGGTCTGTTGCGAGTTAGTCTTTTGATGCTATGGAAGAGCAAGAAAGGAGGAGAAAAAGAGAGAAACTAAGAGGAGGAAAAGGGGGCACTGCTAGATCGTGAAACCATGGCTAGAGCAGAAGAGTTGAAGCAGACTGTGACGAGCTGGAAGCAGAAAAGCTAAGGCAGACCGTGACGAGCTGAGCACAAAAGCTGAAGCAGATTGTGACGAGCTGAAGCTGTGAACGTTTTCCTCTGTTCCAAACAGCTTTAAACAGGGGCGAACAGAGGTAAGTCTGGCCAAGAGAAACTTAGGGTGCCATGATCCATTTTTCCGCTTCCTGATGCATTTTTTGTTAGGCTGAGAATGTATATATATGTAGGCATGTGTGTATCTGAGTTTCCTTGCTTCCTGAGGCATTTTTCTGGCTGAGAAATATATATATATATATATATATACATATATATACATATAAGCATGTGTGTATAGGAGTTTCCTTGCTTCCTAATGCATTTTCTTCAACATTTTCTTCATCCCTCCATCGTTATATATATATATATATATATAGCTGTGTGTATATGGATGTATATATATATATACATTCGGGTGTGTATATGTGAATGCATGTAGATGGATATATGGATATATGAATACTCATATGAGTGCATGCATGTGGTGTGGGGTGGGCTCTTTGTCTTTCCTTATGCATTTTTCTCTTCTTCCATTGTTATATATATATATGTGTGTGTGTGTGTGCATATATAGATATATATATATATATATATATACATGAATATATGCATGTGGCATGTAAGTTTTTCTTACTGATGTTTTTCTTTTCTTCCATTGTCATGTTTATATATATCCACATATATGTATATATATAGATGTATGAAGATATATACATGTGTGTGTGTGCATATATAGATATATATATATATATATATATATGAATATATGCATGTGGTGTGTAGGTTTTTCCTCTTACTGATGCTTTTCTTTCTTCCATTGTCATGTTTATACATATCTATATATGGGTATGTATAGATGTATATGGATAGATATGCTTATATATATATGTATATATATGTGCATATATAGATATATATATATATATATATATATATATATATGAATACCCACGTGAGTGCATGCATGTGGCGTTGAGGGTTCTTTGTCCTTCCTTATGTTTTTTTTTTCCTTCCATTGTATATATATATATATATATATATATATATATATATATATATTTGTGTAAACATAGAGGTATATATATGTATGTACGCATGGAAGTACTTCATTTGCCTCTCGGAACTTGTCTCCTGTCAATGGGAGATTAATTCAGGCTTTATAAACAAGATTCCAAGAAAATTAGTGTGTGAGGATTTTATCCTCCTCGATTGCATGAGATTATGTGAGATTTTAATCTCTTTAGATCTTTTTAAAATTAGTACATTTATTTTAAAATAATAATAATTAAATATTGACTTTAATTAAGCATTTTCCATTATTTATGAAATTAGCGTGTGAGGATTTTATCCTCCTCGATTACATAAGATCATGTGAAATTTTAATCTCTTTAGATCTTTTTTTTTTTTTAAATTAGTACACACTTCTTTTAAACATAATAATAATCAAATATTGACGTTAATAATATTTTCCATTATTTATGAAATTATCGAGTGAGAATATTATTCTCTTCGATTGCATGGGGTCATGTGAGATTTTAATCTCCTTAGATCCCCAAAATTAGCACATATTTGTTATAAAATAATAATAACAATAATAACAATATTATAAAAATAAATGTCTTAATTAAATGATATTTTTTCTTTACGTGATCAAATTCGTTCTTTATAAGAATTTCACTTTATTTAAATTTCAAAATAAAGATTAAAATCCTAAAAACCAAAAAAAAAAAAAACAATAAATTAAAAAGAAAGAAAAATGAAAAGGTCAAAAGGGTTAGATTAATTAGGTTGTCGTAAATTAAAACACACGAACTAAATCCAAATTACGTTTTGCTTACGAAAATCCATTTAATTGAAACCCTCCTGTACTCATCACAAAATTCACAAATCATTAACCAATAAACATGTCATTTTGTCAAACTACGTGGACTTTGATCCCAATCACAGGGTACGTAGGCCCTAGGTTTTCATCCTAGGTCAAGTCCGCCCTTTGTAAATATCTATCTATTTGCCTTCATTCTTGTTTTTTTGTCTCCTCTGTTTAACAAGCTTGCATGTCAATAAAAGGGTAATTGAGGTAAATTTAAAAGCCATATTCTATTTCTGCTGACTGGTTTAAGGTAACCGTCCTTATGGATGGGTGTTGTGGGGTGCCTAACACCTTCCCCACACTCAAACAGACTCCCGAACTCATCTTTGTTTTTGCAGACCATCTTGCCTTTTCTTTTGTTTTAAATTGGTTTTCCAAAGTTTTCCATTAAAAATTTTGGTGGCGACTCCAAATAAATTGATTTTCAAGATTCATTTATGGGAATCAATTTAAACACCTTTATTTTATTCTGCCGAAAGGTCGGTTACGAAAAAAATCATTCTTCAATACAAAATAACACATACCATTTTGTCATTTGATTTGGAAAAGTGTTGTATAGAAGGTCAATGACTCTTTCTTATGTATGGATGTTATTTTGTATAGAAGGTGATAGATAGACTCCATATTTTGTATAGGAAATGATAGATAGACTGCTTTTTTGCATGGATATTATTTTGTATAGGAAGTGATAGACTCCTTATTTTGTATAGGTAGTGATAGACAAACTCCTTAGAATACGATGCCCATTTTTATTAGAATGTTCATTCAATGTAATGAAATTTCATTTAGTTACCTAAAATTTAGTCTTGTATATTTATTTCTTTTGTCCAAATTAATTAAGTACCAATGTAGTGAAAAGTGAATTAAAAACAAATGCCAAATGAATAAAATATCATGTTATACTGACATCAAAATGTTCGTGGGTAAAGGTTTTAACGATAACAAAAGATAGGTAAAAAGGTTTTAGTGATACCAAAATGTATGTGGGTAAAGTTTTATTAAACTCACACAATATGTTATAGTGACAGTCAAGCATTTGGCGGTAAAAGGTATAACATTATACCCACAGTTTGTAAAGTGTAGGTAAAGGCTATACTAACAAGAGAAAAAGTGTCGGTATAAGGAAGAAAAGCATACGAAAGTTTAGACCATGGGTATAGGTCAATTGGGTCTATACCCACGAATTTATACCACCTACGAACAAAAAATAACTATGGGTATAGGTCAATTTCCTTGTATTGTTACATTCTTAAAGAATGAAAAATCTAATAAAGGTGAGGTAAGTCAAGACCTATCCTTATTGAGTTAGAGGATTTGAATGCACCAGGACCACTTCCTTTGAGTGGAAGGATTATAATAGATGATGAATTAGTTTTTAATCAGCAACCTTATTCATCAATAGATATGAATGAAACTATTCCTGAGCCAGTTACTCCAAGTGCAAGTAACCAAATGAATCTCATTTTAAGTGAGAGAGAGACCATCATTTTTCATCCGAGAAGAAGCAATGTTAATTTAAATAGGAACAACAAAATGAGATTCAATGAATCAAAACTTAGACATGGTTCATGTAAAAAAATTCCTTGCCAACGATATGAGATCACAGGTGGTGAAATTTTTACAATGCTCTTGCAAAATGAAAAAGAGCCAAGAAATCTAAAAAAAGGCTTTCTTATCCCCTTTTAAGGATAAATGGACTAAAGCTATGGAAAAAGAATTAGAGTTTATGAAAGTCAACAATGTTTCAGAATCAATGGGTTCTAAAAATCAAGAAAAAAGCTAATGGCACAATTGAAAAATTTAAGGCTCGACCAATGGCAAAAGGGTATACACAGCAATAAGGAATTGACTATAAGGAAGTTTTTTCTCCTATTGTATGATTTTCCTTTGTTTTCCTACTTCTAGCTATAGTGGCTTGTTTAGATCTTGAATTACATCATATGGATGTAGAGACTGTCTTTCTCAATGGAGAATTAATTGAAGAGGTTTATATTGAACAACCCAAGGGTTTCATTAAAAATGGTCATGAAGAGAAAGTTTATAGGTTTTTGAAGTCTATCTATGGCCTTAAACAATCTCTAAGGTAATGGTATATTTGTTTTCATAATACAATCTTCTTTAGTGGTTTCACTGTGATAAATGAAGACAACTGCATATATATCAGAAGATCTAAAGACAAGTTTGTGATTATAACAGTATATGCCAGTGACTTACTTATAGTTGGAAATGATATGGAGTTCATTAACGAGGCAAAGACTTAGTTGTCATCTCGTTTTGAGATAAAGGATATGGGTGAAGTTGCATACTTTTTTGGAGTAAAGATTTGAAGAAATTGTTCCAAGAAATTGTTATAAGAAACTGTTGTATCTCTCACAAGAGAATTACATTATAATGTTTTAGTATGGAAAGTTGCAACCATGTAGACACTCTTATCATCACATTTGAACCCCTTCTAAAATACAGTTGGTTATCTAATATATGCTATGAAGTGTACTTGATTTGATATCAATCGAGTTGTTAGCTTAGTGAGTAGATATCAAACTGACCTAGGTTCTAAACATTAGGAAGTAGTAAATGAATCTTAAGATATATGACAGGGACTATTAATTATGCATTTTGCTATTAGTAGGATACACAGATACTAATCATGGAGGAGACTTAAAAGATTAAAAGTCTACCTCATGATATATTTTCTTACTCATTAATGGCATCATATCATATAGTAGTAAAAAACAATCATGTGCATTTATGTCCACGATGAAGGCTAAGTTCATGGCCTCTCTTCTACAACTATGAACACCTCATCCCTAATTACTTAATTATTTAATTAATTGATACACCAATTAATTAATAATTAAACAAATAGGAAAAATTAAAAATGACAATGCTTCAAATGACATTCTCAATTGGAGACAATTTAAAATTAAAAATAAATAATGAGAGACAATTAAATAAACTCAAAACCTAAAAATAAAATTAGTTAATTAAAATAATTATAATAAACTAAAGCAAAATTATAAAAAATAAATAAATATATATATATAAGAAAACAAAAATAGAAAATTAAAAACTCAAAAAATATTATTTAATAAAAATGGTAATAGTAATGAAAATTTAAAAATAATAATAATGAGAGCAATATAACACGAAAGGGGAAAAGGGAACTATAACCTACTTTCACATGAAGAGCTTCAGCAAAAAGGCTGGAAAAGGAAAAAGCACTGGGCAGAGGTACTAAAAAGCGTATCAGGGAAAATCCTAAAAATTTGATTTTATTTCCTTATCTGCTTAAAATAAAGTAGAAAACAAGAAAGTGAAGCATAAAAGCGCATTAAAAATACTACTTGTTTAGCAAGAGAGACTCAAATCGGGCTGAACAAAACTGGTTCCTATAGTTCATTGTAATGGGACCACCTCTTTTTGGGGACAGGTAAAACATTGTTTCTCTCAACGACTCTCTTTTTCTCTCTCGGTGGGTTGAGTGAGTGCTTCATTGTTGTGTGTGTGTTTTTGGGGTCAATATCTAGTCTTGATTATTATATGGAAGAAAGAGGGTGAACAGGGCTACTCCTTGTGCTCAACCCAACCAAGACCAATTTCACACTTACATAGCATGATTAGAGTTCGCCTTAGTTTTTTAATCGAACCCTTTACGCTCAAAAAGTCTGAAACAACAAGCTAATATTTGGAGATGAAAAGGGCAAGAAAGGATGAAGGAAACTAAGCAGAGAAGGTTTGTGGCTGATAAGTGAGGAAGAATCAAAGTAAAAATGGAAGGGATGGCTAGTTTTGGAAGAAGAGTTCACCCCTGTTTTAGCGTTCACAAGCAGAAGGGATTGGAAGAATTGTTTAGTGTTATGAATTGAGTAAACTTAGAAAAGAAGAGAGTTAAATGGAGCAGGGACCAAGGGACAGACGATAGCTCAAAAAGAAGAGTGAGTTAAAAGAGAAGCAATAGGAGAGGGATGTCGTGCTGGTAAAGAGAGAAAGAGTGAGGATAGAGATTAGTGAAAGAGTGAGATCGGGAGATGATGGAGAAGCAGAAGCAGTGAAGAAGAAAAATGAACAAGGAGAAAGAAGAAGGCGACTCTGTACGTGGCTAAATAGAAAAGGGGGAGGCACACTATGAAGGAAGAGAGAGAGAGAGAAGAGGAGAGAGCAACTGAAAAGGGAAGAAGTAAAAGTGAGAACAAGAAAAAGTATATGAATAAGAACGGTGAAGTGGGTTACGCATCACCCCTATCATGTAACCAGAAAGCAGAGTCAACATTTAAAGTAGCTCAAAGGTAACCTATTGAACTCGGTTTAAATGGTGTTGCTGGGTGTTGTACAGTTCTTTATTGTGGTTTGAAATGAGCTTAAACATTTATTAACTCAATGGTCGATTGTATGACATTAGGAACATATGAGCTTTGGCATGGGCTTTAGTTGTTCGTGTCTTTTTCTCATTGGTATTGTCTGTGAGTCTTGGTCCTTCATCTAGGTCCTTTTTGTGAGTTTTTGAAGGGGTGAAGTTTTGGTCTTTGGGTTCCTATTTACACAAGTAACCTAGGTTTTTTAGTAAACTTGGTTTCATTTTGACTGAACTAAGTTAACTAACGATGCTTTGCAGAATTGTGGGATTTTGATTCCAAACGGCTTATTGAGTTAGTTTGCCACCTATGTGATGGTTTGATCAATCTTGGTTTCCTGATTTGCATGCCATGATATGAAAAGAGATGACAGTGAAAACGAAAAAACAAAAAACTTGTAAAGAGAAAAAAGAGAGTTAGTTAAGTGGCACCATCTTCTAGTGTTATTCTTTTCAGTACATTTTAATTTAATTTTGGGCTTCAAATAAATTTTCAAAATATTGCTAAGGTTAAACTTCAAGTCAGATAAGGGTCGAAAACACCTTAAGCCTAAAGATCAACTGACGACTTAGAGTAGGTTGCATTGACTTTTATATATATATATATATATATATATATATATATATATATATATATTTTTTACTCATTTTTATCCCTCATATCTATTACGATTTGCAACCACAAAAGTTATTTGAACACAAGTATACACTCACACATATCCAATGCATTTTAATTAACTTTCTATTTTGCTTTTATTCACTATTTGTTACTCATTAATCAATGTTTTAATTATTTAATTATTCTTTTATCTATTTTTTTTTTTTTTTGCCTTGTTATGCTTTTTATTTTCTTTAATTGCATTTTGGTTTAATTTTCAACAATGCCGCATGAGAATGTTAATGTCCTTAGGCACTTAAGAAGAGATCACGTGAGATTCTTGTGTATCTCCTTAGGCCTTAAAAGTTGGAGCATAATTTTTAAAAAATAAAAAAAATAAAGATCTTAATTAAATAACCTTTTTTAATTAAAAAATGATTAATTTCGTCTTTTATTAAAATTAATTAATCAGAAAATGTCATGTGGGACCTGAGCCTCCATAAGCTTTGGAAATTGGTTTTTATAAGAAAAAAAATACAAGACAAAAAAAAAATTAAAAGGATTCTAATTTCAAAAATTCCAAAGAATATTAATTCAAAAGTCATCAAGCACTTTCCACTAAAATTCTGTCCCCATTTCAAAATAAATCCTAACTTCGAAAATCGTTAAGGACAAGGAAAATTCAAAAATCCTAAAAATATTCTTCTATCATAATCCTGCTTCAATTTTAAAATATGAATTCTAATTTTGAAACCATTAAAAATCATGAAAATAAAAATCTCAAGAAATCCCAAATAATTTCTTCCGTATTTTGGGTTACTGCGTGAGATTTGTTGATCTATTTGAGCATTCAAAAGTTGACTAGTAGAGGTCGTGTGGGATCCTAAGTCTCCTCAAGCGTCAAAAGTTAATATCTATTTTCAAAATATAAAGTGAGAATAATTCAATAAAAAAAAAAGAAGAAAAGTTTATTTTTCCTGTTATTCGTAATTAAAAATCCTAAAAATATGTTTCCATGATAGTTTTGCTTCAAGTTTAAAATAAATTCTAATTTCAAAAATATAGAAATCATAAATAAATAAATAAAAATCCTTAGGAAATTCCTTCAAATTACAATCTCACTTTCAAAATTAAAACAAAAATCCAAAAAATACATAAATTCAAAAATCCTGAAAACTAGTTTTTCTATTATAATTTCATTTCAACTTCAACAATAAATTCTAAATTTGAAAATTCAAAAAAAATAAATAAATTCAAAAATCTTGAAAACTAGTTTTCCTATTATAATTTCATTTCAACTTCAACAATAAATTCTAAATTTAAAAATTAAAAAAATAAATAAATCCAAAAATCCAAAAATATTTTGGTTTCATTCCACAAAAACATAAACTCCAAAAAATCCTAAAAATCTTATCCCATAATCATTTCACTTAAATTTCAAAATAAAGATTAAAATTCCAAAAATAAACAAAAATTAAAAAGAGGAAAAATGAAGATGTCAAAAGAGATAGATTAATCAGGCTGTTGTGAATTAAAACACACAAATCAAATTCCAATTCCGTTTTATTTATGAAAATCTGTTTAATTTGAACTCTCTTGTTTTCATCACAAAAATTAAAATTTTCTAACCAATAGACACTTCTTCCTAGTCGAACTACGTGGATTTTGATCGCTATCATGGGGTACGTAGGCCCTAGACTTTTATCCTAGGCCAAGTCCGCCCTTTGTAAATATTTATTTGTTTGTTATCCCTATTGTTGTTTTTGTCTTCTCTATCTAATGAACATACATGTCAATAAAAGGGTAATTAAGATAAATTTAAGGTCATATTCTATTTCAATTGGCTAATTTAAGGTAACCGTCCTTACGGACAGGTGTTGTGGGGTGCCTAACACCTTCCTCATACTCAAATAGACCCCTGAACCGATCTCTGGTTTTGTAGACCATGTTGCTTTTTTCTTTTTATTTTAAATTAGTTTTCCAAAGTTTTTTATTAAAAATTTTGGTGGCGACTCTAATAAATTGATTTTCAAGATTCATTTTATAAATCAATTTCACATAAACTTTTTATTTCCTTTTTCTCATCGAAAGGTTAGTTACAATAGCAGCTCAAGAGGTTATTTGGTTAAAGAGGTTTATGGATCACTTGTTATAAAAATTACTGAACTAGTGTTAGTTTACTATGACAGTCACACAACAATTTCATATACCAAGGACCCAAAGTACCATTG
Source organism: Delonix regia (assembly GCA_037074485.1). Lineage (NCBI taxonomy): Eukaryota > Viridiplantae > Streptophyta > Magnoliopsida > Fabales > Fabaceae > Delonix > Delonix regia. Next base: position 16,472,259 of record CM073459.1, read on the forward strand.
CAAAACCAAACACATAGATATCAAATATCATAATGTGAACGTGAAAATAAATATACATATGAGATGCTGGAAGATTCATTAACCAAGCCTATTTCTTAAGATGTGTTTATGAAACATATTAGGCCTCTAGGATTGTGTAGAGTGTATGATACTTCATTTATTTTTCTTTGACATTTTCCCATTGTTCTCAAACACAGATGTTTTAATGTTCTTTGACAATCAATAAAGTTTGATTTTCATGCCTACATGTCTTTATTTGAATGTTGTGTACATTCTTTATTTATTCCTTGTTGTTTAGGTAGGAAAGAGGTAAGACTGCTCATACAAGTAACTGCCTCAGTGTCATTATGACATTGAAGATGAGACAAGATTTTAAGTGAATTTACCATGAGGATAATTTGAAAGTAACTATACCTAAAATAATTTAAGTCACCTAATTAATGAAATAATTTCATCATTTCTAGTCTACCTTAGTTGCCAGATGTGAGTTCAAGACATTGGGTAGATCAACGAACTCAATTTTAGACTTGTGAAGTCTAAATAATATCTGTACAATATTACTTATGAACTAGACATACACTCCACAAGAAAATGAGGAATTTTGTAGTGCATGTTTCATACTGTGTGTATAAGTAATGACCATATAGGTTAACATGTGTACGATCTCAACTCATGTTGTGGAGACCCTTGAGCCTTTGTGCTGGCTCTATATCTGTTCCCTCAGACTCTAATTAGGTACTTGAGATACAACTTAGTGATTACTATCTTAGCTTTTTGCCTAAGGACTATGAGTAATGATTCAATCTGATAGGATGTGTATATAAAAGTAAGCTAAGTCTGTGTTGATAGGATCATGAGAAGAGGAAGATCATAAAGAGAATCTCATTATTTTGCATTTATTGATATTCCAGTTAAACTTACGAGTCATGATGGTGAACACAAGATATTATAGTAGATGAGATCATTGTGAGATATCTAAATGTGATTCTTCTAATCTAAGGTGCATGCATACTTTATGATCTACATGCAAATGAATTTCCAAAAGCTCATGCCTCTATGTAATGGGGTAGCAATGCCTCAAGACAAGAGCCCATAGGTACATATATAGGTGCAAAAGAGAATCTGACCACTGAATGAATGTCATAAAAACAACAAAAGTGCATGGAGAAAATCTAAATGATTACCATTAAAAACTAAATCAACTCACATTGAAAACAATCATTCATATTCCATCCCTCTCACTCCAAGGCTTAAGTTCAACCCCACCTACTACCAAGAATGAAATAGAACCGATCGATCTTAGATACAATAGAGCTCAATTTTTGGAATTGAAGCCAAAATTGTAACAGAACGAGATTGCGACTGCATCAGAGTAGTTTTGCAACCGCAATACCATCAGTTGTAGCACAACACAACAAATAGCAATCACCCTGCGCTTGAGAGGTGATGCATATGCAACACAAGCTACAACTGCAGTATTGCAAGCACATTGAAGTGATACTACTGCAATTAAGAACCATCTCGTAGCTTTGAAGGACAAGAGGAAATGAATCTCATACCTAAAATTTGACCACAAGACTCAAAAGAAAAAAAGAGAAATTTTAATTTTCGCTTTGGAAATAAAAACTAAAATTTAAGAGTCGCCACTAAAATATTTAAAAGAAAACTTTAGAAAACCAATTAATAATAAAGAAAAATGGTCTGCAAACCAAATATCAAGTTTGGAAGTTAATTATGCAAGGGAATGTGTTAGGTACCTCATAACACTTGTTCCCAAGAAAAATTACCCAAAGTTGATTATGCAAAAGAAGTATGGACTTAATTTAAATTTCAATTACTCTTATCATTCACATGAAGAGAGAAAATAAAAAAATAAAAAGAAGAAATTAAGAAAATGAAATAGAGGAGGAAAATAAAATATTTACAAAGGCATACATGACCTAGGATTAAAGCCTAAGGCCTACGTATCTTGTAATAGGGATTGAAGTCAACGTAGTTTGAACCAAAAATGCATATAATTGGATTGGTGATTTTTATTTTATACCAAAAGAACAGGATATTGTAAACAAAATGAGATTGAAATTTATTTGGTGCCTTTTAATTTACAAAATCAGCATAATCTCACTTTATGCTCACTTCATTTTCTCTTTTTTCTATCTTTCAAATTTTTGAATATGAAATTTATTTGTAATTTTTATTTTTGAATTAAAAAAGAAAGTTTTAAAACATTTTTTTGTTTTTGTCATTTTAAAATAGGAATTTGAAAGTAAAAAAGAAATTTTAAAACATGATAATTTGTATTTTGATTTTAGGATAAATTAAAAAGCTTTCAATAAAACTATTAAAAAAAATTTGTTCTTTTTTTATTAATTTTTTTTTTAAAAGCTCCAATTGGGTATGGGCCATTACAATCTAGAAAACTTTAAAATGAGACCAACTGATATTGGGTAAAACCTGAGAAGACATAGTGTCTCAAGCAGCCCCACCAGTTAACACCTTAGGTGCCTAAGAATACACTAAATCTCATGTAATGACTCTATAACTTAAAAAAAGAAAAAAAAATTAAAGAAAATTACTATTACAAGTTCAAGCATAATACAAGCATGTGCTTATGTTCAAACAAATTTCATCATATCATGATTGCAAGCAAATATTTACAATAATGTTAAAAAAAAAAAGTTGGTGACTTTCACTTATTTATCTTCTGCAACTTTGGCTTCCACTTGCTCCTTTTCAATTGCAATAAGGATTGATTGTTTTTGCTCAAAAAATAAAATACAAATCAGTAACAACTCAAAACCCATAATTTAAATCAATCAATATCATTTTAATGCAATGATTAAATACTATTGATGAGTCACATTATAACATGAAGCAACAATACATAAGCTAGATACTAACTTGTAACCAAAAACAATACATAGGCTAGATAAAATTAATATGCAATTGGACTTACAACAACTAAATATCATTTATCAAATAATGATTAATCCATATCAAAGCTCAATAATAACTGAAGTAAGATCAAGTTGCCAGTAAATAATTCTTTTTAAAAAGCCAATATACTAACTAAAAGTGAAATTAAAAGACTACTTATCACTTTTGTAGGAGAAGCACTTCATATCCAAACTCATCAAAAATTTCATCCAATTTTGATTTAACACCAAATTAAGTACAACAATTACCCTAGAGATAGTTTAATCCAAAGAACCGCTCAACATGTAACTAAGGCAAGGAGAAAACAAAGACAAAGTTGCAAGCTACTAGCAAAGCACATTTGAAATTTACCCAAGATTTTTTGAAAATTAAAGATCGTTGATACAGTAAGAAGGAATTAAACATGTTGAATTTAATGAACTGAGAATACAAACTACCCAACAAGATGCAAGCTCCTTACTTTACAGAATCTTAGGTCAAACCAAAAAATGATGTAAAATTCTTAACTTCAAGCATTAGAGTTCACCGTAATTCAAAAAATTTAAAACGACAAAAGAACAAGTAGTAGAGATTACCATTAGGAAGGCTCTAAAAGCTTAATCAAGAAAAGAAAGTTCCTAAATCTAATACTTGTACTTCTTCTTCTTATGTCTTCTGGCCTTCTACTTTGTTTTTCTTTCCATTACTTTTTTTTTCTCTCCCTCTTTGTCCCTCTATTCTGTTCAGCGTCACCTTGAATATTTCTCATTTTCAATTTGTTACTTCCTTTCCTCAGTTTTTCTACACTAAGACAGGGCTGCATATGCCTCCATTCATGTCTTCGTTCTTTGTCCATGGCTCTCATTCTGTTTCTCATTGTTTATTCATTCTCCTTTGGCTTTTATTTTCTCTGTTGAATTAATTTTATGAAAATCAATGAAATATTATAGATTGACATTAATTTATTATTAAGACAATTTATTGGGCCAATCAATTAATTAAACAACAAAATTTTTGACATATACCAGGAATGGATTGAGTCTAAGTTAGTTGTGGATACTCAATGATAGGTAGGATTACCCACAAGCTCATTGGGTAGAGACCTTAGCCTGCAGCCCAAATCTTATCAGTATATATCCTATCATATTGCGGACTAAGAGGATAAGAGGAAAATATTCTATAAGCATATCCAGTTTTAAAAACTAAGCAGTTAAAAAGTGGGAACTTATCATTTTAAATAATTCAAATATTTTATTTATTAAAAACATATAAGTACTCTAAACGTGAAGTAACTTCCCACATTCTAAGGTCTCATCATAACAACTCCATTTGGCTTATTTTAAATCCTCAGTGTGTGACTTACATTCTTTTAACGTAAAAAGAAAAGGCTCTAGGCAAAGCAGACTACTCTTTCTACTGGCAATAATTATGGCTGCATTGGGTGCTTCATCAGGCAAATACAATTTCATTGTTACTTATTGATTTATTTATCACCCAAGATAATATGGAATTTTGTTCTTTCAATTGGTATCAGGGCATGGTTTCTTGATCCAATTATTTTAATATATTGTATTTTTGGCTATTCATATCTGTTTATTATAACTAACATATATCTATAATAAGAATGATAATCTCATTCACAAGCCATAAAGTACTATAAGGAAGAAAGGGTCCTATATTTTCAAACACAAATTCTTAAAATTTGAGGGGCTTTACCCAAAATTAGTTTAGGGGTTTTATTACTTTATTAATTTCGAGTAAAATGGTGTCAAAGATATGCCTAAAACATAACAAATATGTACAACCCCATTAACAAAAATCTTGAAGAATTTTTAATTCAAATTATTCAAAAATTTGATGCAATTTTTTTTTTCCGAAACTAGCATAGGGGTATTTCTTCTGGGAAGATTTCAAACCAAACGACACCCTTTACATGATTTAAAATTCATGAAAAGTTGTTAGTTGCCATTGAAGCCAAACTCGCCAAAACCCCTGATATTTTAAGCTGAATTCTTCCCAAATACTGCAAGTTTTGTGAAAATTGATAAAGGGGTATAGTAGATAGTTTAAAAATGAACAAAATGGCACCAATCTTGTCCTCTAAGGCTTTGGATTTAGTTAGGTCAAGTGTAGGGACCAAAATCAAGTCAGGTTAACCCATTCCAAGGTTGAAGATGATGAGCAAGCATGTGAGGCAGTGCCCACCCTCACACTCAATGCTTGACAGTGTGTGAGGCTCACCCATCAGTCATATGGTCCCCAAATTTTTACAGTTCTAAACCACTCGTCCTTTTCAATTTTTTTGGTAATGTTTTCATAATTTTTTTAAGCCCTGGAAATAGGAGTTTTGAAATTTCTTGAAGATTTAAGGCCTTAAAATAATATGTGATGGAGGTGTTTTGACTTGAGAAATTTTTTGTACCGACTGGGCATAGTGAGGAATAACATACTAAGTTCACTCTCCTTGATGATGTATGAATAAATTAAAATGAATTTATTTGCTTAATCAGTTAATTTCATTCTTATTTTGTATTTTTGAAATTAATCTATGAATAATAAAAGTACTTTACCAGTAGTTGAGTGTCCACTACAATAGGTCCAGCCATAATGGTATCAAGTTTGAGACCCCTCCTATTAAATTATGAATTATGACTCATAATGATTGAAATTTACCCTTAAATAATCATTAAAGGTCAAAATTAGACACCAAATAAGGTCTAGAGAGTTTTGTTTATATTAACAATGGCCATGCCCTATCGGTGTGTCATTGCTTATATAATATTATGAATTATGTCTATTTATGACTTGTTAGCAGCATTCCTTAATTCATTTTTTTATAGTTGCATGTATCCCATTGATATGGAAACTATGAATGTATTTTTCGCATGAATCATTTCATGAGTTAAAACCTTTTGACATGAATGAGTTTTATTCATGGTTTATTATAGTCTGGGACCCTTAGGTAGGATTATTACAACAAACAAATTTGTATATAGTTGCATGAACTAAGTTTATGAAGGAAACTTTGTTTCACAATTACATTACTTTGACATAATTAATGTTACCAATTTTTTTTTTTTTAGTTTTGTTTTCTCAGTTTCTGCATTCCAGCAGCTATCTTCAATAAAAACTCTTAATGGGACAAACTATAAGGACAAGATGAGTCCCTGGACATGTACTTGACAATCACTAAGGAGGATTTAGCTCTAAGAGTCTCATGACCATCAAAGCCCACAGTAGAGTCAAGTGCTATTAATAAAACTTATTACAACAAGTGGCTTGAATCAAATAGAATTTGTCTAATGGTCATGAAATTCACCATTGTTAAGACCATTAGACAAAGCATTCCTCAGAAGGATACAGCCATAAAATATCTGAAGGTTGTTGGTAAAAATTTCAATAAATTTGAAAAGATTTAAAAAGCGTATTATCTTTCACTATTGGATAATACGCGCTATGATAGGGTCTTTGGTGTGCGCTAACATATGATGAAGTTTATTAACTACTACAAAAAGCAGAAATCATATAATTTAGACTTAGGGGAGAGTTACTTAGTCTATAGAGTGTTATAATCTCTCCCTGCTGAATATGGGGTCCTCAGGACCACTTATAATTCTCAAGAAGTTGAATGAAATATTGACTAGATGATTTTCATAATAAATCAAGAGGAAAAATAATTGGAAAAAGTCAACTTTCACACTCACAATATTAATTATATTTCTCAAGATTCAAGTAGTAAGGGTAGTAACTAGAAACAAAAGGGTAAGAAGCATGATAGTATAGCTGATGGTAAGAAATCTTATAAACCTAAGAAGAATGGGAAGCATAATAAGGGTCAAAAGAAGAAGTCATTCAAGGGCGATTGCCACTACTGCAAGAGGACTGGTCATAAGATATCATATTGCTTCAAATTAAAGAATAAGCATGAGCAAGAAGGTACTTTTTTCTGAAATTGCCCCTTTAGGTCTAGTATACCCCTTAGCTCTAGTATGTTTTAAATCCAATAATTTTGAAACTTCACTTGATTCTTGGTGGTTGGATTCTAGTGCGACTATTCACGTGACAAATTCCTTATAAGGGCTCATAAATAGGAGGGCACCAAGTGAAAAATGATAGGACCATTATAGGAGTAGAAGGAAGTTCAGTAACAGATGATAGCATAGGAACTATTTCTTTAAATTTAGAATCTAGACATTATTTAGGGTTAAATGACGTTCTTTATGTACCTTCTTCGATGAGGAATTTGATTTCTAGTTCTGTATTGGATAAACATGGCTATTCATTTTGGCAAGGAAATAGAAAGATTGATATTTTCTTTAACTCAATTGTAATTGGGTCTACTTCTTTGTTGAATGGTTTGTATTGCTTAAATATGAATGTTTGTCCAAATTTATCCCATAGTGCACCAATTAATGTTGCAATAGGGCATAAACATTAAAGATTTGATGAAAGTTTCCCTATGATGTGTCATCAAAGTTTAGGCCATATATCTGTAAAGAGATTAAAAAGGATGGTCAAACAGTATATATTAGGGGTGTTGGATTTCTCTGACTTGGAGACATATGTCGATTGTATAAAGGTAAAACTTCTTGCTACAACCAGAAGGAGGATGTTGATTATATGAAGACATTCTCTCCTGTATCTACTAAGGATGCTCTCAAGATGGTCATGGTTCTTGTTGAACAATTTGACCTTGAACTTCATCAGATAGACATCAAAACTGCATTTATGAATGGAAATTTGCATAAGGACATATATATATATATATATATAAGAAGCAACCTAATGTATTTGTGGAATCAAGACATGAGCATCTAGTCTATAAGCTAAATAGGTCTATCTATGGACTAAAGCAAGCTTTGAGGCAATGGTATTTGAATTTTGATAAGGTAATTACTACGCTTGGATTCATTGAGAACATCGTAGATTAGTGCATTTATCATAAATTTGAAAAGGGTAACTTCTTTATTCTTGTGCTTTATGTAAATGACATCTTATTAGCTAGTAATTCTGTGGATCTATTAAATGAGACCAAACATATGTTATCATGCCATTTTGATATGAAAAATCTTTGTGAAGCCTTCTTTGTTTTAGGAATTCAGATTCACATGATAGATCATGTGACATTTTGGGTTTGTATCAAGCAACCTATATTTTTGTAGTGCTGAAGAAATTCAACATGCACTCTTGTGCCCCTTGTGCTACACCTATACAAAAAGGTGAAAGATTGTCGAAAGCACAATGTCCTTAAAATGATAATGAAAGGATTGCAATGGAAAGAATTTCATATGCATCTGCAGTTGGCAGCCTTATGTATGCACACGTCCAAACATTGCTTTTATGATCTGTGTGTTTGGCAGGTACCTAAGTGATTCTTACCATGATCATTGAAAGGCTACGAAGAAAGTCATGAGGAATCTTCAAGGTACAAAGCAACATATGTTGACTTTCAAGAAGACTAATTCATTAAAGATTGTGGGCTATTCTAATTCAGACTATGCATCATACATTAAGGACTATAAATCCATTTCATGATACATCTTTATGATGTCTAAAGGAGCTCTTTCATGGAAAAGTGCTAAGCAATCAATCACAGCTACCTCAACTATAGAAGCAGAATATATCACTTGTTATAAGGCTATGCGCCTGGCCATATGGTTGAGGAAACAGATATCTAGCACGGATCTTGTTGATTCTATATCAAGGCCTCTAACCATATATTGCGATAGTTTGTCTGCTATTTGCTTTTCTCAAAACCACAAGAATTCCAATCATACAAAGCACTTTGAAGTTAAGTTTCTGTTTGTTAAAGAAAAAGTTGTTGAATGTTAGACTCATTTGATTCACATTTTTGATGAATATATGCTTACAAATCCGTTAACCGAAAGCTTGCATATGGGAGTATTTAAAAATCATGTATCTTATGTAGATGTTGTTAAATTTTGATGTAATCTTGGTATAGTAAGAGTCTAAGTTAAGTCCTAAAAGGACTTTGCATTGTAAGATGTCATATTAAATGTTAATTTTATGATCCATTCAATTCTGATATTGATCTCATGTTATAATTATATCATTTGTTTCCCTATCAAATTCTATGATATTGTGTTATAATTATATGAATATCATTTGTTTCCCTATCAAATTTAATGATATTTTGATATTTTATTTTTGAACTTTGTATTGGTTTTTATGTATATTTTAGTTGCTTAATTTTGATTAATATTTGTTTAACTAGTTGTCTAATAATCAGTTAATGTCATCTAAGTGGGAGATTGTTGAATTAATTTATGAAAGTATATAAAATATTGTAGATTGGCATTAATTTATTATTAGGTCAATTCATTGGGTTAATTAATTAATTAAGCAACTCAATTTCTTTTCATAAACTAGGAATGTATAGGGGCTGAGTTAGTCATGGGTAACTAGTGATAGGTTGGATTACCCACAAGTCCATTGGATAGAGACCCCAACCAATAACTCAAATTTTGTCAATAATTATTCTATCATATTATTAACTAAGAGGATAATAAGAGAATATTCTATAAGCATATTCAATTTTAAAATCTGAGTAGTTAAGAAATAAGAAGTTATTGTTTTAAATAATTTGAATATTTTATTTATTAAAAACATACAAGTACTTTGAATATAAAGTAACTTCTCATATTTTGAGCACTCATCAAAATAACTCTTTTGGGCTTATTTTAAATTCTCAGTGTGTAATTCTCATTCTTTTAACGTAAAAAGAAAAGGCTTTAAGCAAGCTACTTTCTCAACTTGCAATAATTATAACTTCATTGGGTGCTCCATTAGGTAAGTATAATTTCATTATTATTAATTTATTTATTTATCTCCCACTGTGATATAAAATTTTGTTCTTTCATTTTATCCCGGGCCACACCATGTCTTCTCCATCTCATGTCTCCTTCATTCTCCTTAGTACTCTCCTTTTGATTATGCTAGCGTCTTTTCCCCAATGTTCCAGAGCCGCTTCTCTCTACCTAATCTGCCTCCATGGTTTTTTATCGTTTTGCCAGCGTTCTTTTTTTTTATTTGATTATTTTGTTATTTCAATATCTTTCTTTTGGATTTTACTTTAGTATTTTATCAAAGTAATCACTTTATTTATTGACTGAAAAAAGTATTCATTTTCTTATTATTTTTAAATTACTTAGAGACACTGTCGTGTACTTTTTTTTAATATTATTCCATGCCAGCACCATTAACCTAGTCAGCAAATTTTGAACGGCGTTAAAACTGATTTTCTCAATTGGGAGTGAATGTGAAACGATTTGGAAGTACGGGGAGTTGTTTTAAAAAATTTAAAGTACAATAATTGATTTAAAAATTAGAGTATATTGTAGGGACTAAATAATTAATTTTCAAATAAATATCACAAATCCAAACAAAAAACATTTCTATATTTAGATAAAGATAACAATAAAAAAAAATATTTAGGTAAAAATAAAAAATTTATTTTTGCCACACATTAAAGACATTATTTTATGATGGAAAATTTTGTCTTTTAGCCCGTAACCAATCATAGTTTTTGTTTTTTGGCAAAAAGATACTCAGATGGAATTAGATAAAGGAATCATTCTATTTAATTTAAAATTTTAAAAATTATTTTCCAATAGATTATAGACAAATTTAGAGATAGAATATTTTGAAATGGAAAATTCTGTCTCTAAATCCATCTCTACAGTTTTTTAAAAAAAAAAAAGAGATAAAATTAGATATGCAATTTTCATCTCTAATTTCATAATATTTTAAGAAGAAATATATTTTTTCAACTGATTGTAAATAAGATGAGAAACAAAATATTTTAAAGCTAAAAATCTCATTAAATACATCAAAACGGGCCAGTCAACCCACACGAGCAAGTAATGCACCTGAGTTGAGTAAGTTGGGATGTTGAATCCTACCCATTAGGTGGGTTATACGAATTACTATATTTGTCCAACTAAAAAACTTAAAAAAAAAAAAACTAATCATCAAGTCAAATATCTATTTTTAATTCCAAAAATTTATTCATTTTATCATTGTTAGTTAAATGATGAATATTTAAAGATAAACCAAAGACAAAAGCTACTGACACTAAAATATTATACATTTTACAAAAGCCAAAACTTCTTCAAGAACCTATGAACCTATCTAGTTGTCTCATTCACTCCTTAATTAGGTGGATTGTGTTAGTTTAATTTATTTATGTTTGATGAGTTGAAAATTTCAATTCAACCCACTAAATTTTGGTGGATTAAATAGGACAACCAATGAGTTGAACTTGTTTTAATAACTCTAAGATTCATGTCCAAATTCATCTTTATTCTTAGTTTTCTTTTATCAAAGTAATGACAGGACAAAATTAAAGAGGTCTACAAAAGTTTAGGACAATAAAATGTGGGGGGCCTTTAGTTTACCTAAATTTAATCTTGAAAATGAATATAAACTTTTATGATAAAAATATAAAATGACACTTAATTAAATAAGAAATTTATTCTTCAATACTTAGCATGTAATATGCTGCATAGAAATGAAAAAAGAAAAAGAGGCAAATTACAACACTGGGCAAGAACTAAAAAATTCAGCTACATTGAAAGGTTAATAGTTTTCTACATCTCACTCAATTTTTTCCACTTGAATGCTAAATTAGTGAGTGTCTGTGTGGAGGAACCATCTTCACTAAGTGCATCAACAGCAGCATCTTTTAACACTTGAATTCTCTTCCTAATCTCTCTACCTTCATCACCTTCCATTACACTCTTCACAACTCTAGCAACTTCCTCCATCTCTACAATCCCGTTATTATTCTCATTCACTTTTGGCCTCACAGCAACTTTGAACTCCTCAGTTAGCATCACTGCATTCATTCGTTGCTCTGCAAAGAGTGGCCACACAATCATAGGTTTGCCATGTACCACACTCTCAAGCGTGGAGTTCCACCCACAATGGGTCAGGAATCCACCAGTTGACACATGTCTTAAGACTTCTATTTGTGGGGCCCATGATGGAACCACAAGACCTTGATCACTGTTTCTGTCAATGAACCCTTTTGGCAAGTAGTCAAGTGGGTTATCCTTTTGTGCACTCAAATAAGCTGAGCTAGCAGACCTACTTGGAGCCCTCACGACCCACAAGAACTTGTGGCCACTCATCTCTAACCCTAAGGCTAGTTCATGAAGTTGGTCACATGACAATGTTCCCCCGCTTCCAAATGAAACGTACAATATAGAGTTTTGTGGTTGATTGTCTAACCACGTTAGACACTCCGAGACTGACCCATTTGTATTATTTGACTCGGTTTGTATAATGGGTCCCACTGGATAAATTGGCGGGATATGATTGGTGTCTTGACGTGCTGTTATCGCTCCACGTTCTAAATCTAAAAAGCTATTCACTATAATACCATCTGCAGAATAGAATTTTTTGCAAATTTGAAGAACTACTTTGTAGGCTTCACTTGACCTTTCTTGAAATGTGTCAGGGAGATCCTTGCCATGAAAAGCTATGCAACCTGTAAGAAGTTTTACAGGTTAATTCTAATAACCATTTAATATTCATTTCAAATATTTTATTTGGTAAAACTCTAAAATAAATTGCATTCACCTCTTAAGTTTGACTAAATTACACATAACATTCCTCTTGTGCAAAAATTTTTTGTAATATTTTGTCAATAAAATGAATTTTTTTTAATCAAAAGCTGTAATTATATTCATATTATAAAAGTAAGGCAGATGAATTAATGTTTAACTTCAGATTATGATATTATTCTTAACTTAACTGTAAAAGCAGCTAAGAGATTTTATCGTTGGAATGAATATACGCTTTCCAAACAGAAAAAGGAAACAAATAAATTATAGGGAAGGGTTTTACGATATATTTCAAATATTAGGGGCAGTCAAATGACATTTTTAAAACAAGAAAAGTATCATATGTAATTTAGTCCAACATTTAAAAAAGCTAGTATAATTAACGTTCTAAAGTTGAATTTCAAGAACTAAAAAATAATATGAAAATATAGAGAAAGTACATAATAGATTAGAAAAAATAAAAAGTGACTAGATTAATGACAATTATATTACGTTTCAACTTCAAAACAACATTTGTATAAATTTATGTTTTATGCGCATTCGTGTGATTGATAGCAATGTCTTTCTAGCATAATGGTGGCGTCATCATAACTTGTCGGTTTCCGGCGCAGCGAAAGATACATCACTAGGATTTTGAAAAGCGACCATAAATTTTTTATTAAATTTTTATTTTTGTCTCTAGCTTATTTTAATTTTAAAATAACTTTTTATTAATTAAAAATTATTATTTTGATAATAGATTTAATTTAAGAAATTAAATACAGCAATCGTATCAAAAATGAAAACTAAAAAGTAGCTATTTTAATTGAGTAAAATATTTATTAGATATTTTATTTGTCATAAAATTATTATTTTATAATTTTAATTTTTTATTTATTAAAATATTTAAAATAATTTTTTATTTATGAAAAAATATAACATTTGATTCTCTTTCGAAAATAATAATCAGATTTAATTTTTTAAAATTTAATAAATAAATTAAATTTAGTAATTTTAAATAATAAAAAATAAAATATAATATTTTTTAGAGATTATTTTAAATATTTTAATTAATAAAAAATTAAAATAATAATTTAATGATCAGTCAAACGTCGAAAATAGTATTTATCTATAAGTGAGAACCATTTCAGAAAAGAAATTGAACGAGGAATTAAAACGATAATTCATTAATAAACTGAAGCCCATAATAGTTTCGAATTGAACCTGGAAGCTTCAGAGGTTGCGATAACTCACTGAACCCACTTGAAACCATCTCGTGGTCCTCGTCAAGCTTGGGAAAATGGAGGCAGAAAGACAGTGAAGTAGCCGATGAAGGATAGTAAATGTATGCCTTGAGGTTGAACTGCTTCGCAATTTCCCAAGCATCCACTGAGAATAGATCAGTAACCATAGCAACAAGGCGAGTTTGTGAACTCAACGAACTCAGAGCATGACGAAGTGATGGAAGAGAGAAAGTCACAGTGTAATGGATCTGTAGTGCTGGGTTTTCATGAGCCTTGAGAGGGAGGTCGTCCATGGTGACTTGTGGGAGAATAGTGAAGTGTATGTGTGGGGGGAGAGATTGGAGGAAGGAAAGCGTCGTTGGGGAGGGAGGGCCAAGCGTGGGGATGAAGAAGGAGATGTGGAAGTGAGGGAGGTGAACGACGAGTCGTTTCGCAAACTCAACAAGTGGCATGAGATGGGAGAAACCTGGACAAGGAACCATGGCGATGCAGGGGCTCTTTTGCTCCATGGTAGATTGATTGCTTGGTGACTTGGGAGACTTGACGATGGATGAATGTTTATTGATGGCTTTTGCATCTACGCGCGTGTATGTATATGTATATATATATATATATATAATGGATAGTTTATTGAAAAATATTATTTGGATATTTAAATTATTATTTTAATTTTTCATCCTTTTTACAAATAAAATAATCTCACAGTTATTTAAAATTATCGCTGTGATTTAACAAAATTATATATGATATATAATGATATTAAAAATAGGATAAAAATGTTAATTTTTAATAAATAAAGATTATTTTAAGAAAAATAAATAAATGATCAAATTAACAATAAAATAAGAATTAAAATAATATTTTTTGGATAAATCAGTTTGATGCATTAAAATATGAAAAATTAAATTAATAAAAATTATACAGGTCCTCATAATTTCACTTAAATTTTAATTTAATTTTTATAGTTTAAAAATTTGTAATTAAATCCTTAAGTTTAAATAATTTTTAAGTTAGTCTTTATCATAATATTCTTACTAATATTTTGTCATATAAATGAGTTAATTTTATTTTTTATTTATTTTTATTTATGTTTTTAATATAAATCATATATATTTATAATATTGAAATTATATGCAATTAGTTATATCAATAAATTTTTATACACTATTAACATATTTTTAAATATTAAAAACTAAATTAAATTATTTATAAATTATAATAATCTAATTACATATTTTTAAATAATTAAAACTAAATAAAATTATAAGAATTAAAAATATAATTTTTCTTTAAATTAAAATATTGCAGACACGTTGAAGTGAGTATTGATTAAACTGATAAGAACACGGACACATCCAGATACTGGATTTGTGGACCGAAGAGGCTTTGCAGAACATTAAACAAAGGGTCACAGTCTAATGAGTGGGCTCAATTTGTCCCACTCGTTGGAAATTTGTGGACGCAAGTGGAAAACGGACGTATGAACGTTCTGGAACGACGAAGAATGACGTAAGCACGTGCGTGATAAGGCGAGGACAAAGATTTTAGTGTTACTCGAGAATTTCGGAGAAAATATAATAATATATTTTTATTAATTTAATATATTTTTATTAATTTAATATTAATAAAATATTATTATTTTATATTCTTCTGTTATTAGAGATTTTTCAGAAGAAAATTTAAATCTAATTAAATAAAATAATAAGATCTGAATTTTGCTTTTAAGTAAAATTTATTATTTAAGTGGATTTTAATTTTTTGTGTCTATATTTTTAGCATAATAAGATGAGAGAATTCAAATCTTACTCAAAGAGGATCTATGCGTTCCTATAAGTTAGTTGCGTTTTATTTTCTGTTAAAAATTAATTTTTTAAATAAATTATTACTATATTTTGTTTGAAAATGTAAAACTGTTTATATATGATAATTTCAAATTTTAAATATATATTAAAATAATAATTAAAAAAATTGTTCTCCAGTTTTAGTATTTTAATAGACATAAAGTCAGATTTTTGCCGTTTTCACTGTATATCGTTGTTTCTTTCAATTGACACTTGCGGTTGAGGCATGTGATGTGATCGCCTCAGATTTTTATTCTTTTTAATTATATTTTGTGGACCATAATTCTGCTGTTGGACAGAATATTCAATAGGTATAATAATTCCTTTTAGGCAAGTGACCCATTTGATGATCGGAATCTCAGGATTTAAAAATTTAAATTTATTATATTTTTAAAAAAGTTAAATTATTAATTTTTTGTTAAACAGTTCAAAATTTAATATATATAAAATAATTTTTAATAATTTCTTAAAATTTAAATCATTAAATTTTTATCTAACAATTTAAATTCTATTAAAATCACCAATATTTAAAATTAAATTTATCAGATCCAATATGTCAACAGCAGGATCCAAATTGAGAGCAGGAATTACACTGATTGAGCTGTCTAACTGCATAGTATAAAAAAATTTGGATCATCTAATTAAACCTTTTGACTACGTTAGTCCAAAAATTATTTTATGTTATTTTAAAATTTTAAATTTAAACATTTTATTTAATAACATTTGAATTTGCAAATTTTTAATTAAAATGTAGGAAATAATTTTCAGTCAATAGTTTTTCATTGAATTAGATTTTTAAAAATTGGACTTAGAATTTAAACAAAGGAAATGTTCGAACTTATTTTTAATTAGGCTTTTTATTTATATTTTTTAGATTAAGCATAATAGGCTAAAAAGACTTTTTAAAATTATAATTAAGTTTATTTGTTATTTAATATTTAAAATAAATAAAATAATTAATTATTATTACTTGTACAATTATATTTATAGAAGTTCTAAATCTATATGAATTATTATATTAACATGAATTCTTAAAATAAGTTATATTAATTTTTATTTTTCATTAAAATGTCACATTTTTGAACTTATCTCATTGAATTGACTGAGTTTTTAAAATTATGATAAGTTTAATTACTATGAGAGTATATGAAAATAATTAAACAAATTTATAATGATATATTTGAAACGGCAAGAATCCTGTAACCTCTTCATACATACATATATATATATATATATATATAGATACACGACTAAGATTTGATATAAGAAAATGAAGTATCTATGATTATATTATTTTTTCAGAAAAAATTATTTTAAATCTTTATTTATTATTTAATTGTCTTTTTAACCTATCACTGTTTTGTTTTTAGAAAAATATTTTACTCATAAAAAACTATCACTTTCAATTCCTTCTTATGATTTAATGAACTTAACATGAAGAACTATAAAATAATATTAAAAGTGCAGACTAAAATTGATAATTTTAATAAATAGTGAATCAAAAATGATAATATCTAATAAATGAGGGATTATTATGCAAAATAAAATTAATGAAGAACCAAAATGACAATTTAATAATAAATCAAAAAATAAAATAATATTTTTATTTTCATTCTTTCAAAAAAGTGATGGGAAATACTATAAATTTTATTTGTGATATAATTAATTATTAAATATTAAATAATTTTTAATTAAAAAATTTTGTATAGTAATTAATAATTCTTAATCAAAATAATGAATTTATTAAAATAAATAAAGTATTGTGTTATATTTAATGATAAAATGTATTACAACTAAAGAATATAATATTTTTTAAAATATATCATCATCATTCTTTATAAAATATATCATTCAGTGTTTTTTGAGTACTCAATATATATTATTGAGGAGGTCGTATTCCTTACCTCAATTTTGATTAATCTCTTTCTCAAAGGTGATGCTTTTTGCTTAATAGTCAACTTGTTTATTTGCTTGCGCTTTACATGGATGTTGTAAAAAATTTGTTTTGATATATGTTAATACATTATAAATCAATAATATTTATACGTGTTAGAAAAAAAATTTTAATTTAGTAATGTATTATAATATAAAGAAAGCATAATAAATTGAAGAAAAAAATACATAAAATTGGTTCTATGAGATGATGAAAAAAAAAGTAATGATAATTGGCTCATTGAAAAGGTATTAACATAAGGGTTTTTTTTTGTTGTGTGAAGCAACTCTTATTGTTGCTCTTCTAAAGAACTTTGAAATCTTAGAAATTGATGAAATCACATATGGCTATGCCTCTGATTTTGAATGATGTACAACAATGGTGTTGGACCTAAGGTTCATTGTTATAAGTTTTAATGATGACAAATATATGATATATAATTTAATACCAACATAATTGATATAAATATTTATAATCTACCAATTACTATTAAAATATGCATATAGCATATAGTTATATATGAATTGGACTATTAGATTTGCAAGTTAAATATCTATTATGTAGGATGGTCTAAGGAAAGAAGAGTAAGCATTGAAGTGAGGAGAATGGAATGCCAATATCATGATCTACACAAAGAGATAGCAGTAAAAAAAGATGCTCTAAGTATTGAAAAAGTTAAAGATTTGAAAATTTAGAAGCTTGGTTGCATCAAAATAGCTAATAAATTAAGCAAGTGTAATTATAAGCTCAAGTTATATTGTGAAATTCAATGATTTATATTTGCATTTATTATCTCAAGACATTTTGGTTTTGAAAATAAAAGTTTAGACCCAAAAGATAGTGAGATGTAGATTTTATTTAAAATCTTATTTTGACATTTGATGACTATATTGCTTATATATCACAAACCATATAACAAATTATTATGAAACTTGTTTCATTAGAAAATAAACTCAAGGGGATTTTCAGTGATAGGTCATTGTCTTAAAATAGAGTTCAAATAAAAATGTTTAACCATCTAAATTTAAGTGGGGAGATATAAATTTTGTATAAAATTGTTTTATGACCTTTAGTCACTATTTTAATCATATCTCCCAAAATATATTGAGTTTTGATATGAAAACTGTTGTATTGAAAAATAGTCGGAAAGAGTTTTCTAGCAATAGATAATGCACTCAAAATGGAGTTAAAAAAAAAATTATAACCATTTAAATTTGGATCTATGTCACAGTAAGTGACTAGTCCACTACTCTCTGCAAATGGACTGGGAGACCACAGATTCAAGCTAACACTTAGAAGACAATCAACGAGAGCTTTAACAAATATTGCTAACCATCAAAACCATATTCAACATGAGAAAACCCCAAAATAGTAAATACTACTCACAAGAAAAACATAAGCCGCCACTTAAAATTGGAATTGCTCAGAGCATGGAAATAAGAGTTAAAGGGTGTAGAATCAACATGCAAACCATAGACTAGTACGGAAACCACCCAAAGAAGACAAAGACACATTTTTAGCAACATGCATCTACAAGTTGAAGAAATTCAAAAGAGATAAGTTGTTGCTAAGCAACAAAGTTCCTCCATGCTAAGAAAGTTCACTTAAAAGAGAGCCTCGTTTCCTAAAAAAACTATTTTAGTGTACCCTATTTATGGTTTTCCTCCCCATATATAAATTTAATTGTATATTTACAATTATTTTCATAATTCATATGCATTTAATAAAAAATCAATTGGTGGTAGTTTGCTAAAAGTTTACCTAATAACAAATTAAAATCATCACAAATTTAATGGAATATCTTAATATGAGATCAAATTTTTTGTCCAACTATGAACACAAATGTAGCTCACTAGTCAAGGTACAAAGAAATCTCAATATTCTTCATTTCTATCTTTTACCATGCTAAATAATAGTATTTATAGTTTAAAATTAACTTAATGCACATAAAAAAGAACAAATAAGACAACTAATTTAATACGTATGTAAACAATAAATAAGACAACCACTTATTGAGGAAATAACAAATAAAAAAGAACTACTTAATTCTTAAGGAAATAACAAATATGACAACTACCTAGTGGCTAAGTAGAAGAATGAGTGAAATCTAAAAAATAAAGTAGACAAATTAAAACACAAATTAAGCCTTCAAATTAAGCCCACACGTCTGACATAAACAAATAAGGCTAGTTGCCTCTTCAACTCCTATGCTTGGTCGAAAATTGTTTATAAACAATGGTCCATAATAGCTCTACTTCACCAAATAGCCCATGTAATTTTGCAATGTCAATTTAAGTCTCTTGGCTCTGAACATTGTAACTAATCTAACTAGAAATATAATATCCTCATTCCATCATGGTCCCCCTCCATGCGCTTCACTATGGTGATCTTTGTTCACATCAGAGAATTTGGCTTGCTCCACTAGAAACATAATTATATGCTACAATTTTCTATTTCAAGAAGAAAAAAAGTTTGAAGCATTTAGAAATTGCCATAATTCTTATTGTTGGAAGAACATGCACTAGGTTTACTTTCCATGCATAGATGGCTCTTAATGGAGATAATACAAATGTAGCTCAAATTTAGGGGAGTGTTAGAATGGTTTAGTATTAGTTAGATTGGTTAAGCATTAGTTAGTGCACTCACGTGTCTAAGCATTCAGTAGCTATACAGCTGTAACTGAGAAGTGTATATATATATTCAAGTATAGAATAACAATATATCACATATTAGCTTCAGTATTTCTAGTGCTTAGGTCTCTCTCTCTCTTTCTCCTCCAAGTATCGTAATATGGTATTAGAGCTCCAAGTCCTCAAATGGTGGATTGATCCAACTCATCTGTTACAAGTTTGTTGACTGATGCTTCAAAGAACACAGTAGTTTCTTTTAATCATGTTATAGCAGTGAAGTTAAATAAGAAGAATTTTCTATTTTGGAAACAACAGCTAAGTGCAGCACTTAAAGTTATGATTTGCATAAATATGTGGAGATTGCACCAAAGATTCCTAAAAAATGTGCCAGTGTAGAGGATAAGCAATCAAGTAAAATCAATGCAAAATTTATCGCATGGCAAAAGCAGGATCAAATTCTAATGTCTTCGATGTTAGCATCTATTTCTGAATCTATGTTGACTTGTCTAACAGGCTATGAAACATCCTTGGAAGTTTAAAATCAAATATTGATATTCTTTTATTCCCAAACAAGAGCTAAGATTAAACAATTTAAAACATAACTTAAGAACACTAAGAAAGGGAGTTTGACTATTAGTAAGTATATATTGAAGATTAAAGTTGTCGTTGATGCTTTAGTTTCCATAAGATGTCTAGTATCTGTTATAGATCACAGCGATACAATGTTTGAAGACTTGTCAAATGAGTATGACTCCTTTATTACTTCAATATCATCCAGATTAGATCCATACTCAGTGTCAGATATTGAAGCTCTATTGCTTGCTTAAGAGACTTGTTTTGAATAGAGTAATAAACCAGTTGAGAATCCGCTAGTCGACTTAGTTCAAAATTCTCAAAATCCAGCATCATCTAGTAATGCTCCTTCACATAACTCATAAGGAGGTTTTCATTCTAGTTTTATTACAGGTAAATGATGCAACTAGCATAATGGTTTAGGAAAGAGAGGTAGAGGTTGTTATGGTGTTCAATGTCAAGTGTGGGGTCGCAATGGTCATGCAGCTTAGCATTGTTTCTATATTTTTATCAAAGTTTCTAGGGTTCAGCAATGAATTATTCTAATTTCAGTGGTTTTTATAATCCTGTTTCATCTTATAATTCAAGTTTTAAAGCTCCAATGTCATAGCCGTGACCTTAGGTTCATCTTACAATGTTTAATGTGTAACATCCCTAAATTTGTGATTTTTAATATAAGCTAAATTATTAGGAGAAATCATAAAGAATTAAACAAGAATAAATATGCCTAGTTGAATCATTTAAAGAAAACAACATATAACTTAGTTTTAAGGCATAGGGAAAAATTAGTCATTTTTGAAAAATGCTAAGGGCAAAATGGTAAATTCACAAGGCCAGGGGAAAAATGGTCATTTAAAAAAAAAACCAAGGGTAGAATGGTAAATTCACAATGAGAGACATGTAGCAATACCTGAACCAACAAGGCCCGAACATGTGGGGCCCATACTATAATAAAATATTGGATATATGCGGAGCCTATACCATAATAAAATATTTGATATTTGTGGGGCCTATGCCATAATAAAATATTAGATATCCATGATTTGAGATTGAATCACAACCGTTAGATTAAAAATATGTGGTTAAATCCTAGTAGTCGAATTCTCTTTAAATACCTTACACCCTACCCCTCTTCTATGCACCATTCCCTACATTCCTTCCCATACCCATTTCACATACTCTTACCTCCCCACTCCACACTTAGATCAAGAAGGAAGGAAGCAATTTTATGAGAATTACAAGAAAGGAGAACGTATCCAAGTAACATGATTTAGCATATTCTAGGTTTTCTTTTCTATTTTCCATTTTCATCATCTTCTTCTTGAATGGTCTTTATGGTAATGTAAGGGTAAAAAATGTTGGCTATAGTGTAGAAATGTGACTAAATTTAAAACATACCATGATACTGCATAACTAATCCCTTTTGGCTTATTGTCATTTATCTAGAAATTTTGTCACTTTGACTTTCCATGAGCCCATTCAAGGTTTAAGAAGGGTAGAATTATGTAAACCCCAACTACTTTAGGATAAGAATTTTGATGTGTGAATTTTCTTGTGCATTATGTATCCTTACATAAATATTTTTTTGTTCATACAATATAATTACCTATGTTATTGTGTATTTCAACTTTGTATGATGGGGTGATAATGCGATTGTTTGAGGAAAAAACTATTCTTTGTGAGATTAAACTATTCCTATACACTATGTACTTATTGATAGTTTGAAATCTCATTTAATACTGACCGACTATACCGTCTTAATATATAATGTAAACCATTGGTAATGGTTGGCTATACTGCCTTAATATATATATTGTGAACTCTATGAGTTCCTTAGCAAGGCATTATATTCCATTAATTTTGCAATTTATGGTAGGTTATACTGCCTAAATAAAACAGGAAAAATGGTGTTATTAGATTTCTTGGGCTACAACTTGAATTCTAAGATCAATTATAGGTTGTGCCACTTAAATGGTTTTAAGAATTCAAAAGAGGACAAGAATTTACCCTTGCTGGAAACATCTTGAATTTAATTAACACTAAAAGGGTTTCTAACTGTCATAAGAACATTAATGTTTAGATGATTACAAGAGAAATCATGAAAGTTTTCTCTCAAACTAATCCAATTTTAACCACATGACAGCTTAGGTGACATTTTATGTTACCTAAATTTGTCATGGATACCTATTAGGGGATGCCTCAACTAAAGTTGGTGTCGCACCTGTAAGTCAAGTGTCATACGCTAAGGTTTGTGAGACTTGATCTATTGGGTATGACAGTCATATGTTGGGGTTTTGTGATACTTGAATAACTCAGATATGACGTCCCAACGCCTAATGGTTAAGGACATTGTCTATCTCTGTTTGCCATATGTTTGCTAATGCATATTTGTATGTTATGATATCTGATATCCACACATATTTCATAAAAATAATAATTTATAGTTATATTATATCATTTATGCTTTTTCATGTTACTAAGAAATTATTCTCACCATTCTATTAATGATGTTTTTAGATGGTGAATTACCAAATTTCTCTTGAAGTATGTGCAAAATAAGTATTTGTCCCACTAATTAGGAAATGCTTGTTATTAAGATCGTTGTTGTAAGATGTGATATGCCTTATGTGCCATACCACTTATGTTTGTGTCACAAGAGGGCATAAATGTTACTAGTTTTTCAAGCCCTAAATGAGTCCTTAATATTAGGCCTAATTTTGATAGATATAGGCCTAATATCCCTTTTCCTAGTTTTGTTAAATTATCTATAAGGATGTATGAACAAATTGATGTATGAACTTTTGTTATCTATAATTATACCATTGTGTTTTAGATATTCTAATCCATTTCTCATAATTCACGCTTCATAATTATTTTAACTAAAATTTATAATAAATTCTATACCTTGTAAGAATGGTGTTACATAATGGGCCTGTTAAACATCACTATGATTTAGGGTAATATCCTGACATAAGTGCCAGTAATCACCTCACTCCAGATACAGTGAATCTCACATACAAAGACCCCTACTATGGTTCTGAAAAGGTTGTAGTGACTAATGGTACAAGTTTGTTAATCCAACATATAGGAAAGTCTTAAGTCATTTCTTCAAGTCAATCTAGGTCTTTAGTTTTACATAATTTACTCCATGTTCCTTCAATTACCAAGAACTTGTTTAATGTCTCTCGATTTGCTAATGATAATAATATTTTCTTTGAATTCCATTCTAACCATTGTTTTGTGAAAGAGCATGGTTCCCTCAAGATCCTTATGTAAGGGAGAGTTAAAGATGGTCTTTATATGTTCAATGAGTTTCCACTCAGTCGTCACAAAGATGTGTAGTTGTCACATGCTCTTTCCACAACAAATGTTTCTTCTTCATGTTTTCAATGTCTGCTATTTTAAATGAAAGTAGTCATTGTTCTTCCCCTAGTTCTAATGTAACTTTCAGTAAACTTGATTTGTGGCATAACATACTTGGTCACACATCCAATAAGATAGTTATTTCTATCCTGAATATATGTAATATTCCCATTTCAAATAAAAATACTTTTGGTTTGTGTCGTTCTTATTGTTATGGAAAAATGCATGATTGCCTTTTTCCTTATCTCAAGCTTAGTATTTTAAACCACTACAACTTGTTCATATTGATTTATGAGGTTTGTCTCATGTCAAAACAACTCAAGGATATGTGTATTATGTTCATTTCATATATGTGTACTCTCGTTTCAGTTGGATTTATTCTTAAAAGTAAATTTAAAGTCATTCTTGCATTCAAATCCTTTAAAGCTCAAGGTGAACTTCAGCTAAATCATAAAATTAAAGTTTTTCAATCTAATTGAAGAAGAGAATTTCGTGTTCTTTCTTCCTATCTTCAAGAACATGGTATCCTCTATCGGTCTAGCTATCCTCATGCATATGAGCAGAATGGTTTGGCCAAACAGAAACATTGACATATCGTAGAGACTGGACTTACTATTCTTCACATAGTTAGTTTACCATTTCAATATTGGGACTCTGCATTTCACCCAGCAATTACTTGATAAACTTGCTTCCTACACCTATACTTCAAAATCAGTCTTCTTTTGAGGTACTATACAAGACTATATAATTATTCCTTTCTTAAGGTATTTGGTTGTTTGTGTTATCCTCTTCTAAGACCTTATAATGTTCACAAGTTTTCTTATCATTCTGTTAAGTGTGTTTTCTTAGGATATAGTTTAATTCATAAAGGCTATAAATGTTTGGCACCTAATGGAAGAATCTATCTTTTGAGGGATGTAATCTTTGATGAAACACAATTTCCTTTCTATCGACTTTTCCCCTCTATTTCTTTTTCTATTCTTATTCTTCACCTTCTACATCAGTGTCACGTCTACCTTCTGCTAAATATCCTATGTTTGATAAACCCCATGTATTATCTACTACTGTTTCTAACAAACAACCGAGTGTGGTGCTACCTACTAAAGATATTATTGTTGATGTAGTTGTAGATTCTGCTAATGCTCTAACTAACCAAAGAGCACATGGTTCTAATTTTGATACTCCTAATTCTACAGATAATACAGTACCTACTGACTCTTATAAGATACAATCAACTGAGCCTAATGCAGTTAATTGTCATCCTATGGTAACTCGAGCTAAGAGTGGGATTTTCAAGCCAAGAGTGCTTTTAGCCTATCAAGAATCTAAAACTATTAGAGAAGCATCTACTTTAAAATGGAAAAGGCTATGCAAGCAGAGTATGATGCTTTAATCCATAACAATACTTGGAATTTAGTCACTTTCCCTCCCAATAGGAATGTGATAGGCAGCAAGTGGGTCTTCAAATTGAAGTTCCAAGTTGATGACAGTCATGAGCTACATAAAGCTCATCTAGTTGCGAAAGGTTTTAATCAGCTAAAGGGGTTTGATTACACTAAAACATTTAGTCCTATTGTAAAATTACCTACTATTCAGACTGTGTTTACCATTACACTCTCTAAACAATGGCAAGTCAGGCAACTATATTTTAATAATGCTTTTTTGAATGATATATTACAAGAAGAGGTCTACATGTGTCCGCCTAAAGGTTTTGAAAATAGTGACAAAACTCTAGTATGCAAGTTGGACAAGGCCATTTATGGGTTGAAACAAAACCTTCAGGCTTAGTGTGAAGGTTTGGTTTCCATTTTAGTCAAGCTTGGTTTCAGTCATAGCAGATGCTATTAGTCTCTATTTCTTTGTATTACTCCTCAGCATACTACATTCATTCTAGTGTATGTAGATGATGTGCTTATTACTGGCAGCTCTTCCTCAGTTGTTCAAAATATCATTTCTAAATTGTATCGTGTTCTTCCTCTCAAGGATCTTGGTTTGTTGAATTATTTTCTGGGTATACAGGCATATAACCTTCAGGATGGCAGTATTCACTTACTCAAACTAAATATGTTAAAGATCTTCTTGCAAAGGCTAAGATAAAAGGAGTACGGGGTATCTCAACACCTATGATGACCAGTACAAAATTGTCCAAATATGGTAACAATTGTTTGGTGGATCAATAACTCTATAGGTTCACGGTTGGTGCTTTGCAATATGCCACTCTTACCAAGCCTAAAATCTCTTTTGCAATAAAAAGGTGTCATTATGCAAAACCCTCTAGAGTCTCATTAGATGGTTTTCAAAAGAATCTTGTGTTATCTAAATGGTTCTCTTGAACAAGGTTTGCTAATCAAACTAGGTACTAATTTTAATATTGTGGGATATTATGATGCTGATTGGAGGGCAAACATTAATGATAGGAGAAGTGTTTCTGGTTCAGTTGTGTACTTAAGTTTCAATCTAGTTTCATGGAGTTCGTGAAAACAAACCATTGTATCACGGTCTACTACTGAAGCAAAGTATTGCAGTCTAGTGTTCACCATAACTAATGTGATGTGGTTAAAATCTTTACTGACAGAACTTCATATACCATGCACTGCAACTCCAACTATATTTTGTGATAATCATAGTATTATTTTTATGAGTGTTAATCCCATTTTACATGCAAAAACTAAACACTTTGAATTAGACTTGCACTTTGTTCAAGAGAAAGTATTGAGTAAGGTTGTTTCTATAACTCATATAACTTTTGCTGCTCAGGTTACAGATATTTTGATAAAGCCTCTATCAGTAGTTCATTTTCATGTGCTTAAGACTAAACTCAAAGTCCAGAATATCTTTGATTTGAGTTTGAGAGGAAATAATGGAGATATGACAAATGTAGCTCAAATTTAGAGGAAGTGTTAGAATGATTTAGTATTAATTAGTTTGGTTAAGCATTAGTCAATGCAATCACATGTCTAAGCATTCTATTGCTTTACAACTGTAACCGAGAAGTGTATATATAGTCAAAGTACAAAATAACAATATAACACAGATTAGCTGCGATATTTCCGATGCTTAGCTCTCTCTCTTTCTCCTTTTCCTTATGGCCCATAACATATATTCCCCCATTAGTACTGTTCAACTCCATATCTTCCCATTGAATCTACCTTGCATCATCAATGTAATCATTTGCTAAGTTTTACTCTATTCATGGTATTGGTTGGAGGAGAGGAAAAGACGGTCAAAGAAATATTGATTAATAAAGAAGATAATTTAGTTTTCCTACATAATTAATATTTTTAAATTTAGATGATGACAAGCTTATTCTAATAGATTTATAAATTAGGAAATTGATTGTATTTTAAAATTAAAAAGTATTACAATCCAAAGCAAAAATTAAAGTGGGTAACTATAAGTTTTCCTATTTATAATATAGTAGTAAAATGCTAAAGGTTCTTAAAGTAAAGACATAACAAAATAAAAATCTATGAAATCCCTTAGCAGAAGATGAAATTTGAAGAATAAAATAAAAAAGGATTAAAATATGGGAAAAGAAAAACAAAAGATTATCAATAATGTTTGTTTAATACGATGAAATGGGGATAATAAGGAGACGTACGCCACTTATCTAATTTGGTGATGGAGCTGCGGGAAACTTATACGACTGATACACACACACACACACACACACACACACACACACACACACACATATATATATATATATATAAAAGTAAAATGTTATTTTAGTCTTTTATTTATCATAACATTTTTTACTTTTTTATTTATTAATTTATTTAGTCTCTTGTTAATTTTATTATCAATTTAATATTTCACTAATTTAAAAATTAATAAATTTAGTCACTCAGCTTTACTTAAAATTAGACTAAAAGTTATAATATTTATATTAATACAAATCAATTAAAAATAAAAATTTATAAGTGATAAAATTAATTAATAAATAAATATTAAATTAATATTTTTTATAAAATATTCATCAGTATTGACAGCATTTAAAACTTTAGAATTTTAATTGCATCATGTATGGTATTTTAAAATTTTGTCACTTATTCTAACTGTAAGATTACAAGATTTTACGAACAATGAGTTATATTAAAACTCTCTCTTGCTATCACATTAAACTAGAAATATTCAAATAGTAATAATGATTTGATATTTGTCATTCTGTTTGAGATAATTAAATTTTTAAAGCTGGTTCACAAGTCAGCACTCATAGATGTTTAATCAATAATTAAACATAAGATACTGAAAGTTAATTACACAACTTTTTGAATGTTACTTTGGAGTGGTATATAATGTCATTATTATAATTATATATTTGCCCCTATTAATTTTACCAAAATAATAACAAATTACAAAAAAGTATCCTGATTTGTGCAGGTGACAATTTACAATAATATTATAACATTTTTAAAAAATAAATACAAATCTATTTCAATTTTTGTCCTAATTAATTACAACAAATGCAAAAGAATATTTAAAATAAATATTTTGAGAAATAAAATCCCCCCTCTTGTTCCATGGCCCAAAATCAATTTTAATAATTCTGATACAGAAGATGAGATTTTCCATCTTTGATTCCAGAAAAAAAAAATTCATGAAATAAAAAAAATTTTGCATCTAAACCTCTTTAATTGTTTTTGAACAAAACTAATAACTTTAAAATGAATTTTCGTATTGAAAAAACTTGTTCTTTTGTATTTTCCCTATACTATTTTTCAATTATAATATAACAAGTGTTTGGTTATAGAATAATATTACAATAGTTATTAGTTTGTTTTAAATAATTATTTTATT
Source organism: Delonix regia (assembly GCA_037074485.1). Lineage (NCBI taxonomy): Eukaryota > Viridiplantae > Streptophyta > Magnoliopsida > Fabales > Fabaceae > Delonix > Delonix regia. Next base: position 16,501,125 of record CM073459.1, read on the forward strand.
TTTTAATTAAATTATATAATATTATTAGTTAATCTAACACTTGTTATATTTTAATTAAATAATTACTAAGATTTATTTTTAAAAATTACGCATTCAAAAAGTCAAATATAATTATACGCGGTCATGATTTCAATATAACTTATAATTTTGTTAATTGCAAAGAATTCAAATCTACTAATAGTGGTCTCAATCAAAACTAGAAACACTAACTGCAGAAAAAAAACACCCAAAAAATTATATTATACCATTAAATGGACTTTGAACTTCCCTTGACTTTTACAAAATATAATATGGGTGTGATAAAAACAAAATTATATTCAACAGGCCAACCCAACATCACTTAACCTCATTAAGTAAATCGGATTCAAATATTTATACTATGAAGAGAGCACATATAACATGTCTACCTATCGCACTAGTAATAATAAATTAAAGAACCCAAACTTAATCAATCATAAATTACACAAACCGACCTAATAAATGCGACTCCTAATAATTTTATATTGAGTAAAATATTATTTTATTCCATGACTTATAAATTTAGTTCTAATTTAACCTTTAATGACTTTTAGTTTTAATTTAGTCAATTATTTATGAATTTAGTCTCAATTTGATCAATCTTTAATTTTTAGTCTCAATATAATCTCTCACTAATAAATTGATAAATAATAAATTAAATTACTGATAAAAATTATTAAAAATAAATTAATAATAGACTGATAAGAAATAATTAAATTAAAATTAAAAATTAATAAAAAAAATAAAGATAATATTTTACTTATTTTACATTTTTGAAAATTTTACACAATAAAAGACGCAAACAAAAAGACATACAAAGCGGAGTAAACTAGGAGCAGGCCTACTTGACCACTTTCAATACCCACATCGTCTACCACAAATAGATTAGGTGCATAAGGAGGTATTCTTGCATATTCATCAGTAAAATTTTTGGATAGTTGGATCAATTATTAAATTGTTTATATTTATAAATTGTTAAATTTTTTTGTTGAAATTAATATTGATAGTTAAATTTGACAAGAGAAAGAACTCCACGTAAAATTATATATGAATTCTTTATATTGAAGAATTTAAATTTTCTATATTTGAAGAAATTTATATTATTAAAATTTTATCTAATAATTAAAATTTTAATAAATATTAAATAATTTATAAAAATTTTTAAATAATAAATTATTAAGTTTTAATTCAACAATTGAAATTTTATCTCATTCATTTGAATTTTAATTTTTTTTGGAACCAAAGATTGAAGTGTAAACCCACCTAATACTAGTAATATCTGAATGTCTACTTAAATATATTCACATATATTGAAACCTTTATGATGTGGGGCTTGGAAGCGCCCATAAGGTACCCCCAAGCACGCACCAAGCACACCCACTCTCGGCTCTTCGGGCAGACTCACCACATATGGAATTGTTTTTTTGTACAAAAAATTGAAGGGTAAAACCACTTGATACGAATAGTACTCAAATAACCCAAATATCTACTTAAACTTAGTCTCACATACTAAAGCCCTTTTAATGTGGGCTTGGAAGTAACCGCAAGGCAAAATTTTAATTTTTAAATGTCAAAAGTAAAACCTACCAATGATCCAAGCTGCAGGAAACAGTCCGTGCTTTTTGCTCTCCTAATGCTCTCCAGCTTGCTTCCGACAAAAGATCACATGCTCAGTTTCCTCCTTGAATTAACTGTTAAGCAAAAAGCATGTCCTTCTAGAAAGATGTTAAACTCGTGCTCCAGAGCTCTGCCTTCTCAGTAATATACATTGAATACTCAAAAAATTGAATGATATATTTTAAAAATAATGATAATGATATATTTTTTAGGTAAAAAAATAATGCTATATTTTTAAAAAATTATTTTCTTTAGTTATAATTATTTAATTATTAAATATAGCATAATTTTTATTTATTTTACTAATTTATTATTTTAATTGAAATATTTATTACTATACACAAAATTTTTAATTGAATATTATTTAATAATTAATAATTAATTATATTATAAATTAAAAAAATATAGTATTTTTCATTACTATTTTAAAAAATTGGAAAGAAAACTATTATTTTAGTTTATAATTTATGATTGTATTGTTATTCTCATCTCTCATTTATTTTATTTTATAAAATAATTTTTATTTATTAAAAATTATCATTTTTTATCTCTTACGTCCTACAAATTATTACTTTTGCTCTCCACTTTTAAAATTATTATTGCATATAGTTCTTCAAATTAAGTTAATTAACTCATAAAGAGTAGAATATTTTTTAAGTTCTTCACTTTCATAAAATTATTAGTTTAATTTCTTATTTATTAAAATACTTAAAATGATCCTTCACTCATTTAAAAAATATCACATTTATTCTCCTATTTTAAAAATAAATAAATTTAATCCATTAAATTTAAGATTTAAATTTTATTAGAATAACTAAATTTGATAATTTTTTAAAAGGTAAAGACTTTACATAATATTTTTTAATAAGTTAGTGACTATTTTAAATATTTTAATGAGTTAAAGTAAAAAAAAATAATTTTGTGATAAATAAAAAATTAAAATATATTTTTCTCTACTCATAAAAAAATAAAAATAATATTTTTATTAAGTAGATAATCATTTCAAAAAAAATACAATATTAAGAGACCGAAAAACAATTCAGTCTTATTTAAAAATAATAATATAATAACCACTATCATCGCAAAACGCCAAATTTGACCGTACAGATAGCTTTGCAGAAAAAAATAAAACCTTAAAAAAATTAATATTATTAGGATGATTACGCTACAACGATTACCACCAAATAGCCAATCAATATCTTTTTAATCACCTACTTTGTATGATAAGTCGAATCATATCCCTATCTATTTGTGAACACGCATGAGACCTTTTTTGGTCTTCACAAGGATAATATATTTTTTTGTCCTTTATGTTTTACAAAATTATATTCTAATTTCTTATTTATTAAAATATCAAAATTAATTCATAATTTATTAAAAAATATCACACTTAATTTTTTATTTTTTAAAAAATTATTAAATTTATTTTCTATTAAAGTTTAAATTATAAATTTATGAGACTAAATCTAATTATTTTTTTTGAAGAATAAAGAACTAAATATGATTTTTTTAATAAATAAATAATTATTTTTTATATTTAAATAAATTATGAATTAAAATGATGATCTTATAAAATATAAAAAAAATATTTTATTCTCCTACAATGAATAATTACTCATATTTAAAACAACTATCTCTCTCTCTATATACTATATTATAATTATAGAAAGATTCCACCCGGTCCTTTATAAACGTATAATTAGTTTAATTTCATTGGTCACGTGAGGTTCTGAAGCATTACACTCCCCAATGCAAATTGGGAAAAAGGCTAAAATGGTTGAGCTAGATTTCCTGTATTTTCTTGCTTGATGGTATAATTTTTATTTTTTAAAATTTAATAGTTAAATTAAAATTTTAAATTGTATGATTAAAAATTAAAACTTTTTATCACATGATTATTAAGATTAATTTGAATCATTATATCACATTTTTTTTACAATGTTAACACTTGAAATATGGATGCATGGAATGGCCGCCTTTTCAAATATATCATTAAATTTGTCTTTTGTGTAAATTAGTTTTTAATTTTTCATTTATTATAAAATTATAATTTTGATTATTTATTTATTATAATAACCAAAATAATTTTTTATTTATTAAAAGATATTATAGTTAATTCTTATTTTTTAAAAAATATTAAATTTATTCTTTTCTATCTAAATTTTAAATCTAAAATCAAAAGATTAGACTTGTTTTTTCTAAAAGTAAGAAATTAAATATGCATTTCCAATAAAAATTATCTTTTAATAAGTGAGATTCTAAATAATACTTTTTTCCGTCTTTTATTTCATACCCCGGCATTGTCATTCTTCAGTCCATGTATATAGGGAATAATTTTGAGACATCATATTTTGACATCAACGAATCTGACCTATTAATTGGATTATAAGTTTTACAAAATATTTTGAAAATATTTAAATAAAAAGCCAAAAAAATTTATTTATCAAGTCCAAGATTTAATAATAATGCTAAAAATTTATTTATTTTATTTATTGTTGATGAATTATTAAATTTTAAAACATAAAAATTATTTAAAAATATGAAATATTAAACTTTTTATAAAAAAACTATTATAAAATATTTCATTTGGGTTGAGTTGTTAGAGTCAGTGTATATAAAAAAATAATCAAACCCATAAATCTAGTTTAGCTCCATTAAATTATTAATTAAACGATGCATTTAGTTTAATTTATTTATATTAATTGAGTTATAATTTTCAACCAACTTATTATATTATTGATATTAAAATTTTCCTATATATATCGATTTCCAATAGCAACCCCCACTCATCACCACCAAGCTATCAATCTACCATGGAGGAAAAGAACCCTTACATCGCCATGGTTCCATGTCCAGGTTTCAGCCATCTCATGCCACTCGTTGAGTTTGCGAAACGAGTCGTCGTTCACCTCCCTCACTTCCACCTTGCCTTCTTCATCCCCACGCTTGGCCCTCCCTCCCATACGACGCTTTCCTTCCTGCAATCTCTTCCACCACGAATACACTTCACCATTCTCCCACAAGTCACCATGGACGACCTCCCTCTCAAGGCTCATGAACACCCAGCAATACAGATCCATTGCACTGTGGCACTCTCTCTTCCATCACTTCGTCATGCTTTGAGCTCGTTGAGTTCTCGAACTCGCCTTGTTGCTATGGTTGCTGATGTATTCCCAGTGGATGCTTTGGAAATTGCAGAGCAGTTCAACCTCATGTCATACCTTTACTATCCTTCAGCAGCTACTACACTGTCTTTCTGCCTCCATTTGCCCAAGCTTGACGAAGATCATGAGATGGTTTCAAGTGGCTTCAGAGAGTTACCACAGCCTCTGAAACTTCCAGGTAATCACAAAGCTCTTATTGCTTTCAATGTGAAGGGAATTGAGAGGAGAAAAATACTATTCGAGTCATCTAGTTTTTTAACATAATTTTACTTTGGTGTTTTATATATTGAAAGTATTAAAATATTTTTTTAGTTTTTTACAAATTAAAATTTTTAAATTTTTTTATTTTTAAATATTTAACTCAAAATAATTCCTGATAAATTAAAAAATATATGATCATTTTGAATCATATTTTAAAAAAATGGAGTCATTTTTTTTATTTATGAAAAGTTAAAATGAGACTAATTTTAAAAACTAAAGAATTATTTTATAATTTTTTAGTTTAAAAAATCAAAATAAGATTAAATTTAACAATAAAGAATTGAATAAAATTTTTCTCTGGTGGTTTTTTAAAATCTTAGTAATGTCTCTTTCAGTGCACCGGTAAGCGACAAGTTGAGATGATGCCACCAGCATGCCAGAAAGAGATACCAGATCTTCTCCTGTTACTGGAGAATCTCCAGTAACAGGAGATAATATAATAATATTATTTTATTAATTTAATATATTTTTATTAATATAATATTATAAAATATTAATATTTTGTTACAAAAAATCTCTTTGTAACAAGAGATGATTCACGCTACTAGAAAGACATTACTCTCTTTTTTTTTTGGTTTAATAAAAAGACATTACTCACAGTTACAGTAATGCACATGAAACATATATTTAACAATTTTTTTTATAGTTGAAAAATTATAACTTTGGCATTACACCAACTGCTTTTTTAATATTAGACTAAATTACATATGATTATTTTCTTGTTTTAAAAATTCCATTTGACTCCCCCTAACATGTAAAATATATTTATTAAATCTCCTCTTTGATATATATATATTGCAAAATTATATACTTATTCCAACAATAAAATTTCTTTGCTGTTTTCACAGTTAAGTTATGAATAATATCATAATCTTAAAAGTTAAGGTTTTAATTATTTGTAAAAATTAATTTTATTGACAAAATAACCATCAAGGAAAGTTTTTGCAATAAATATATATATATATATATATATATATTGTTTAAATCTAAATTTTAACAAATAAATATAGTTAAAATTAATATTAAATGGTTATTAGAATTAACCTTTAAATCTTTTTACAGGTTGCGTATCTTTTCAAGGCAAGGATCTCCCGGACATAGTTCAAGAAAGGTCAAGTAAAGCCTACAAAACAGTTCTTCAAATATGTAAACAATTACATATTGCAAATGGTATCATAGTGAATAGCTTCCTAGATTTGGAACAGGGAGCAATAACAGCTCTACAAGCCACTAATCATAATTTCCCACCAATTTATCCGGTGGGACCCATTATACAGACTTAGTCAAGTAACATAAATGGGTCAGTCTCAGAGTACCTAACATGGTTAGATAATCAGCCGCGGAACTCTGTTCTGTACATCTCATTTGGAAGTGGTGGAACATTGTCATCTTACCAACTTCACGAACTAGCCTTAGGGTTAGAGATGAGTGGCCACAAGTTCTTGTGGGTTGTGAGGGCTCCAAGTGGATCTGCTAGTTCGGCTTACTTGAGTGCACAAAAGGATAACCCACTAGACCACTTGCCAAAAGGGTTCATTGAGAGAACTAATGGTCAAGGTCTTCTGGTTCCATCATGGGCCCCACAAATAGAAATCTTGAGACACGTGTCCACCGGCGGGTTTTTGACCCACTGTGGTTGGAACTCAACCCTTGAGAGTGTGGTTTATGGCAAACCTATGATTGTGTGGCCACTTTTTGCAGAGCAGAGAATGAATGCAGTGATGCTAACTGAGGAGTTCAAAGTTGCTGTGAGGCCAAAAGTTAACGAGAATAACAATGGGATCGTAGAGAGAGAGGAAGTTGCTAGAGTCGTAAAGAGTCCAATAGAAGATGAAGAAGGTAGAGAGATTAGGAAGAGAATTCAAGTGTTAAAAGATGCTGCTGTTGATGCACTTAGTGAAGATGGTTCCTCCACACAGACGCTCTCTAATTTAGCATTCAAATGGAAAAAATTGAGTGAGATGTAGAAAACTATTTACCTTTCAATGTATCTGAATTTTTAAGTTCTTGCCTAGTGTTGTAATTTGCTTCTTTTTCTTTTTCTTTTCTATGAAGCATATTACATGATAAGTATTGAATAATAAATTTCTTATTTAATTAAGTGTCATATTATTTTTATTATACAAAGTTGATATTCAATTTCAAAATAAAATACCATAATATTAAAAGGCCCCCACATTTCCTTGTCATAAACTTCTATACACTTCTTTAATTATGTCCTAGAATTATTTTAATAAATAAAGTAAAATTAGAGACAAATTTAGACCAAAAAAAAAATTTTCTGTTCTAAGATATTTTATTTCTAATCGCATTCACAATATATTGAAAGTACAAATTTCTGTTTTAAAAAATTATAAAATTAGTGATGAGTCCTAATTATGTTAAATTTGTGTAGATTTTACTAAAGATTTATCATTTATTTTGGATAAAACAATTTGAAAATTGTGAACGATTGATATTAGTTTTACATGTTTTATATAATATATTATTTGGTTATCTCTTTTATGATGAGCTTTAGTGACTTTGTGTTGTTTTGGTGATGATTTCAAGAAAATTTGCTTAGATTTAAGGAATGTGAAAACTTGAAGTAAGGAACAAAAGATTTAAAAGAACATTAGAAGGTTTCCCAAATATTGAAAAGAAAAGAGCTAGGTAGATTGTTGGAGCAAATAGAAACATCAAAGCTAGAAGAAACCATAAAAAAAATTTAAGCAAGAGGCAACAAACTCATTTCTAGGTGCCTAGAATTTTGTGTGACTCTTTTTATGTGGCTCTAGGTGCCTGAATTTTCAAAAAAACACAATTTCTTTTGTTATTATAATAATAATTATTATTATTTTTTTTGAGGATATAAAAGGAACATTTGCTATTTTGAAAGGGAGCATAGGAGGAGGCTAGGGTTCAAAAATCCTTCTAAGAAAGCAAGAAAATCTTTTATTTTCTTAGGCTTATATGGTATTATCTTAGGAGAGGTCAAGGGTTAATCTTCTTGTACCTACTTTGGCTAAACCTCTATGAATTCTTCCATAAAGGTCTCCTTCCACTTTTATCCTTCTTTTGTTTTCTCTTTTTCCTTTTTATTTCCCTAATAATATATAGATTTAAGCTTGTTGTTAGTTGTTGTGATGAATTTTTGTGAATATTGAGCAGGGATTTCATGCTTTTGTATCCAAATATGTAAGGAATAATTATATCTTTCCTTCTATACTTATAAGTTGATTTATAAATGTATATTGCCTCTTATTTAAGGCTTTTATATGTTTTAGCCTTTTCATATGACTACAAGTGGATTGAAAGGTTTATTTTGTTTATTTCTTTCATAATCTCTTGTCTTAGAGTCAAGTGCCCACAAGGTATTTAATGAAATGAGTTATTGAGAATTGAGTGGAATATGCCTTAAATAATCAAGATCAACCTTTAAGAAATATCCACACATGTATTCTCAATGATTTTTAAGTGTTTAAAACACTTTAGGATTAGTTTTCTTTAAATGATTGGGATTAACTTTTAAGATACACTAATGGTTAAGCTAATACAATTATACTTAGATGATTGGGATCAACTTTTAGGTAGGTTGTGCTTGATAGTTTAACTCTTGATTTTAATACATTTTAAAGAAGATTTCATTTGAATGATTGTGATCAACCTTTACGTGGAATTGAAACTAAAATTAAGATGATCACCTGGATTAGGCTTATCTTATTAGTAAGCTAAATTATACAAAAGTGAAATTGAACTATGTTAAACAAAGTTATTAATGAACTTAATAACTCAATTTATTTTCACTTAAACTCTCAATTAGCTTAATCTAATATAGTGTCTTGAATATTTTATTCTTAATTTGTACCTGTTTGAATGTTAGTTTAACTTACTTATTTTGTTTGTCACACTTACATTGTTTCCTAGTGACTAGTTTATTTAGGCTATTAAGGTGAATATGTAAATAATCATATTAAACTATACTTTTATACATACTATGTACTTTGATAAGCAAACATTTAGTATTAAGAATAATAGTAACAACACATTATTTTATTGGAATGATACTGGATTTCATAGATTCCTTTATTATAATTTGACTCATATACTTGTGGTTTATTAATTAGTAATAAAAATTTTCATCTCTAATTATGTTTTTTCTTTTTATAGAGAAAAACTTAGTATAGAGACGGGTTTAGAGAGAATGTTTCATTTCAAAATCTAAATTGGTCTATAATTCATTGGAGCATAAATTTTAATATTTTAAATTAAACTCAATAGTTTCTTTCTCTCTGATTCCATTTTAGAGTATTTTTTAATAAAAAAACTATAATTTAGACGGCTTTAATGACACAATTTTCCATCATAAAATATTATTTCTTTAATGTGTGGTTCAAATAACTGTTTTTAGTTTTTCCTAATTTTTTTATTGTTGTTTTTATACCTATTTTTCATATATTAATAAGGTGAATATATAAATATTTTTTGTTTGGATTTTGATAGTTTTATATGAAATTGGGTTGCCAGTATTCCATTTATAGTGCCACAAAATTATATTTTAACAACAAGCCAACAATTATGCGATACAAATTTTGAATATGATTGACAAATGATGTTATCACATGCTTTATTTGCTTCTTGAAATGCATGAGCAAAACGAAGCTTCCACATCAATATTTAATAGTTAAATTCATATAATAATAATTTATGATTAATTTAACTACATAAAGGCCATAAATACCCCTCGCTAATCCCACTTCTTGTATTTGTTGACTTCTTCAATACACAATTACCTTTTAGCCTAAAAAGCAAAATACATAAAGACTTTCGGTTCTTATTACATATTCATAGAAATATCTTTAAGAGAGGAATTCAGTCTTTTTTATTGCATATGATTGATCGAAATTACCATTACTAGTTAGCATAATACTATGCAAGGTTAGGGCCCAAATGAGGCCCAATAAAATGAGAGAGTGCTTTTAAGCGCGCCCCCCCCCCCCCCCCCCCCCGGCTTTTTTTTGGCCTAGAATTATGGTTGTTAACTAGATTAACTTATGATTGAACAATTGAACAATGTCTATTATCTAAGATAGTCTATAATGTCACTTTCAACCTCATTTTGATGTAAGCAAAAGGAGTAGTATTCTTAGAAGTAAATGTTCAGGCAAATGGTTATAGTTTGAATTTTATTACATGAAATTAGATACTACATATTTTTATTTAGTAATTATTTAAGAAATGATTATAGTTAGTATATAGGTAAGTTACGTACTGTAATTTAAATCTCTTCTCTCTCTATCATATGGTAAGATACTATATTTCTCTTTTCCAAATTCACGTTTAACTAGTAAAAAAATTTCAACTCCATTTAATCTTTAAATCTCTAGACTTCGAATAATTTATTTTAAGAAATTTTATAATAAACAATTTTTTCTTATATTGCACAGGTTCAATTCTCGTCGTTTGCTTATAAGCAACTTTTTCTATCTTGACGTTAAGTTTATTTATTTTTTTAATAGATGATTCACTACAAAATTTTTTAAGTGAACATGTCACAATTCATTATTATTAGTTTTTTTGTAAAAATAAAAAAAAATTCGATTTTTTCTATTATACTATTTACTACGACAACAAAAAATCAAATTATCACTGTATACATATTTCTTTTCCTACTTCTCTTTCTAAATGTAGGATAATCTTAAGGAGTTGCATTTTTTTCCTACCAATTAAGCCCCTCCCTTTACCACTCCCGTGGGAATAGTTTATTGGGTTCATAACTACTCTTACTGCAAAATGCTTACTCGCCAACATCCGACTCTACCCAATGGCACATTATTTAGGTCAATTTTAACAAGTTGATATTAGGTTATTTTTTACTCAATTTTCACAATAAAATATTAATTGTTTAACAATTAGCTGCATCTTTTTTTTTTTTTTTGTACATATTGCTGGGGGAGGGTCCGGTCACCCCAATTCACCATCCAAGAGAGAATGCCCAGAACACATTTTGTTTTAAGTTTTTTTCACATTTTTATCATTTTTACATTTGTTATTTATTTTAATAATATAGAATTTATTTAAAATTATAATATAAATTTATATAAAAAATTAAATAATTTTTTACCCATTTAACTTTGATTAATTTTTTAAATTATATTAAAATAAATTTTATGAATTTAAACTTAATTGAGATTATACAATTTTAGTAATAATAAGTTAAAATTTACAGACAAATTAAAATTTAAATATTATAATATATATTTTTAACTAAAAAAATTAAACTAAATCAGTTTTACAGTCCGATGCACGTACATTTTGAATAAAGAAAATTAAACTATGGAATACAAATTCATGGGGTGATCCCATTCAACTGTGACCTAATTGTGACTGATTCCTTCTTTTCATTTTTGTTATTTCTTTACTAGAAATTTTGTACTGAAATCACCAAGGTATAACATTGGCTTTAGATGACCTGTATTAGGTAATTTTATTGCAGATTTTATAATACCTAATTTTAACTGTTAGATGAATATTTGATGAGCTAAATTTATGAACAACAATTATAAAATATGACTATATGTGATTATTAATTAAAATTTCAATTACTAAATTTTTTATCTAACAATTCAAAATATTACTATAAATCTCCTCTGATATAGAATATCGAAATTCATATAACATTTGAAAATAATTTATTGTGATACAGTATCTAAATCATTATTTGGATAAAAAAAGTAATAGTTACTGTATATATTTGTCATCATTAAAACTTATAACACTGAACTTTAGGATGAATATCATCGTCATACATCAATTAATATTAGAGGTAAAGTCAAATGTGGTTTTATCAATTTTTAATATTACAGAGTTCTTCAAAAGAGCAACAATGTGAATTACTTTATACCAAAGAAAAAAGATATTTTATGATAGTACCCTTCCAATGAGTCATTGTTATTATTTCTCTCTCATCAATATCACATAACCAAGCACTTTTTATAATTTATTTTTTTATAGGACAATACATTAATAAATTTAATTTTTTTACTAACACATATATAAATACCGTTGATTTAAAATATATTAACATGTAACAAAACAAATTTTCACAAGCAAATAAACTAGTTGACTAATAAGCAAAAAGCATTTCCTAAGAGAGGTGAATCAAACATGCGCTAGTGAGCAGGACCTCCTCAATAATATATATTGAATACTAAAAAAAACTCTGATATATTTTATGAAGAATATTGATGGTATATTTTTGGGCTAAAAATGATATATTTTTAAAAATATTATATTTTTTAGTTATAATACATTTGATTATTAAATATAACACAATACTTTATTTATTTTAATAAATTTATTATTTTATTTAAGAATTATTAATTACTATACACAAAATTTTTAATTAAAAATTATTTAATATGTAATAATTAATTGCATCATAAATAAAAATTCTATTATTTATCACTTTTTTATAAGAATGAAAATAAAAATATTATTTTATTTTATGAATTATTATTAAATTGTCATTGTCATTCTTTATTTATTTTATTTTAAAAATGATTCTTCATTTATTAGATATTGTTACTTTTAATTCATGTTTTATTAAAAATTATTACTTTCAATCTGCACTTTTAAACTTATTTTATAGTTCCTCAAGTTAAGCCTATTAAATTAATTATACTAATGGACATGATAATTTTTAATAAGAAAAATATCTTTTTGAAAATAAAAAGAGTGATAGGTAAAAAGACAATTCAGCAATAATTCAAGATTTAAAATTATATTTTCTTAAAAAATAATATAATCATAATTACTTCCTAACCTGTGTCATCATAAAACGCCAAATTTGACGATACAGATGACTATGTCGCTATAATTTTAGTCATATCACTAGCAGTTTGTCTTCATATGAAGTTCGGTCAGGCTTTTTTTTTTCATCTTGATATGATATTACAGTAAAAATTAATAATTACTGATGTTTCCGCACACATATATCAACTGGTGGCGTGACTAGATCTGATCACACGGGTCAGTCGTTTTCAAAAGTAGGTTGGGCTTAATTCATGCACACATTTTTTGTGAGTTAAGGTTCGGGATTATGCTTGATTTTTGTTTTTTAAATTAGCTCAAATTTGGTAAAATGTCTAAAAGCCCGGCCCATCTTGTTTTGTGCTTACATAATAAAAATTTTATAATATAAAAAAACTTAATAGATATAATTTGTTAAACAAAAAAAATGATATTAACAAAATTGAAAGAAATAATTTTTATTCATAAAATATTATAAAAATATTAAATATATTTATATAGTCTATTATCATGTAATATAAAAAAAGTAATGCAAAAAAATTATTATATAATGTCAAAAAATTTAATAAAAATATTACATATATATATATATATATATATATAATTCATACTAAAAATTCAAGCCTAAATTCAAGCTGAATTTTTGTTGACTGAGCTTCTATTCATTTTTCTAGCCACATAACACCAAGCATTTATAAATAAACAATAATAAATTAGGGTTTTGATGTATTATAGGGGTATTTTTATCTAAAAATTATTATGAGTGAGAACAATTTTGTCAAGCATATTTTTATTTTTAAGAGACCAATCTCATTCTATAACTCTAGTTAGGGAGAGAACTCTTCCTTATATGAGGAAGAGCAGGTTCCATAGGGAATGAGAATGATGACTCAATTTGTCAATCAAATATGAAAATGAAAGTATCTTCCATTTCCTCGCTTTGATTCTAGCAATCAAACTAACCCTCAAGTCTACAAGTGACGTGCTTAAGCATTAGACTCCTCAACGCAGATATATGAAGAGGTTAAAGAACAGTTGTCGTTACAAATATACCATTCTAAATTTGTCATTTAACTTTTTTTATTTGGGAAATTAATTGTTTAACTATTTTTATAATGACTAAACTTAATCATAATTTAAGAAACTCAACCGATTCAATAAGTTCAATCCAAAATTTGAACCAAAAAATCCAATTAAGAAAGCTTGTTTGATAAAACAAGTCAAAGACTTTTTTTTGAAGTACGATACAAGTTTAAAAAATCTAAATCAATATTATATTATTATTTAACAAAAAAATATTTAATATTGAAAGAAAAACTTAGTCTAACGAAATAAAAACTAATATCAATTATTTAAAGTTATGTCAATACAACAATTTATATATATTTATAACTTCCTTTTATATAATCTTATAAGTAATAGTAACAATTAATTATGTTATATATTTCAAATTTTAAATAATAAATAAATCTAATCATAACTTTAAAAAATTTACTTTACCTAATATACTAAAAAATAAAAATACAAAAGTCTAATTAGAAAAGGGATTGAGCTTTTCATTAGGCTTGAACTCAAGATTGATTTTTTTAAGTCAATACATGAAGGAAACACTATTGACAAAAAATTATTTCTGGCATTTAAAATAGAAATGCTATGATTCAATGAATGTTATTAATTAAAATGTTTAAATTTAAAATTTCAGAAGAACATGAAATAACTTCTTCACCACACACATGGTCAAAAAATTTAAATAGATGGTCCAAATTTTTCATACTGTGCATTCAAATCCTGTTAATGACCTACCATGTCAAATGAGTTACAAGCCTCAAAAGAATTATTATTATCAAGTTTTTAATAAAAAAACTATTAACGTTAAAAATAATTTTGAAGAACAACTAGTATAATATTAAATTATAAAAAACATTCATATATTATAATTTTTCTATTAAAAACACACGCAATACATTTGAACATGTAAGCATTTTTAATTAGAATATAAGAAGTTTAAATTTGTTAATTAACCTCAAACAGAAGTTTATTTCTTTTTCCAAAAAATAAACTTGCATCTCAGTACGAATTATTTTTATATTAACAAATTTTAAAGTAAAATTAGCCTATTAAAATAAGTTTCTGTTCAGCAGCAGCAGAATTATTGTCCGCATGAATATAATTAAAAATAATAATAATTTACTTTTAGCTGGGCCCGCAAGTATTAATTCAAGAAAAAAAGGTGTACAGTGAATCTCATGGTAGAACGTGAAATTCGGTGACTTTCAGCGTATTTGGTTTAACATTTTAAATTGTTTGTGCATTTTAACGGGATTTACCTTATAAATGTTTTTATGTGATTTAATATTGATTTTTTTAAAAATAATTTTATTCTTTATATTTCTGATTTTATAGAGTAAAAAAAATTAATTTTATATTAAATAAATTATATATATAATAAAAATTAACTTTTAAACAAAAATTTTTAATTAATTTTAAAATTACATTAATCCATGCCTACACTTTGTGTCTACTCCATGAACTATCAAGCACGAGCGGACATCATTCTTAGTTGCCCTAAAACACACCTCCGTATTCCATATGCGTCCACATATTTCCAATGGGCGGGACTGGTTGAGTCCACTCATTCTTGAATTAGGATTCACAGTCGTATAATATATTTGTGGTATGATCATCACACATACAAATGTTTATTTTAATTTTTGTTAAAATTTTATTTTCAATAGACCATTGTTATATAGCAGAACAACTCTATAGCAGTGATCCATTTTGTCCATTCTTGTCTTTCTCAAGAAGTAGACTCTAACAATTTCTATAATGTTTTACTTAGCCTTTTGGCCAACAATCCAATACCTAAAGTTATGTTTGGATGGAGGGTCATGAAAGGAGTAGTAAGAAGTAAAATGATAAAATTTGAATTAATGCATGTTTAGATATTTTTATGAGGATGGAATAAAATGGCAAGGGTAAGGGAGGGCCTTCAAGACCCTTCGTAGCCATAAAAAATGTTATTTTTATTGTTTTCCCAAATTGGAGATCAAGAATAGAAGGGAGTGATTTACTAATTAAAAATAGTATTATACCCTTTCAAATTTATTAAAATTATAAGTTTATCTAATGTTTGCATCGTGAAGCATTTCTCTTGAAAATTTCATTTCTTTAGTGAATAGAAAATTTAATCTTTATCTTATTCTTCTATTGAATCATTAGTTAAAATCTCAAATTTATTTATTTAAAACAATTTTAAAATAAGTAATTTTTACATATTATAAGTTGTTTACATGAGATATATATATATATATATTAATTTTATTTCAAAATTATGTTGTATTTTATGAGTTGATCAAAAGAAAGAGAAAATATGAGAATTAATAAAAGAAAGTAAAAAATATGGACAACATTCCTATTTCATGTATTGAACAAAGATAAAATTATTAGTCATATGTTTATGTTATAAGGGGTAATATTAAAAAAAATAATTAATAAGTTATTCCATTCCATTTATTTAATTGTAACTTCTAAAAAATTTTAGGAGTTCTTCCATTTCCTTATTAAAACTTTCAAACAACATATCTACTCAAGTTATTCCATTTTATTCTATTTCATTACATACCATTCTATTAATGATTACTCAATTCTATTCTCCTTTAAACTTCCAAATATAACCTAAGTGTGTTCGATTCTTATCAGTTTAATCATTACTCACTTCAACCTGTTTGAAATATTTCAATTTGAAGAAAGATTATATTTTTGACCCTTATAGTTTTATTTAATTTTTAATTTAATTTTTATCTTTTAAAAATTTATAATTAAATTATTATAATTTATAAATATTTTAATTCAGTTCTTAAATTATATTAAAAAAAGAAATAAAAATAAAAAATAAGTAAAATTAACTCATTTATGTAACAAAATATTTAAAAAATATATCAAATTAGGAACTAAATTAAAATTTAAGTGAAATTATAAAAACCAAAAATATAATTTTTTTAATTTAATCTATCGTATTTTAATACATCAGTACATCAAACTGATTTATTAGAAAATAGTATTTTAATTCTCATCTATCTCTTTATTTTTAAAATAGTTCTCATTTATATATATATATATATATATATTTTTTTTAATTTTTACATTTGAGATCATTACTATACCATCATGTTCAATCTCCTTAACTTAACGGGAAGGACAAAAAGTGAGAATTTTAAATAAATGTGAAATCATTTTAAAAGATAAATAAATTAAAAATTAAAATAATAATTTAATAATAAATTAAACACCAAAATAATATTTTTAATTTAATTTATTATTTTTAATTCATACTATACTATTTTATCAAAATCTTCTTTCATATATATATATATATATGTGTGTGTGTGTGTGTGTATTAATCTACGCATCAAGAAGTCTCCCAAGCCACCGAGCTATCAATTTACCATGGAGCAAAAGGGCCCCTGCATCGCCATGGTTCCTTGTCCAGGTTTCACCCATCTCATGCCACTTGTTTGAGTTTGCGAAACGACTCGTCGTTCACCTTCCTCACTTTCACATCACCTTCTTCATCCCCACGCTTGGCCCACCGTCCCCAAGGACGCTTTCCTACCTCCAATCTTTCCACACATAAACTTCACTATTCTTCCACAAGTCAACATGGACGATCTCCCTCTCAAAGCTCATGAAAACCCAGCAGAACAGATCCATTACACTGTGGCACTCTCACTTCCATCACTTCGTCATGCTTTGAGCTCGTTGAGTTCAAGAACTCACCTTCTTGCTGTGGTTACTGATATGTTCCCAGTGGATGCTTTTGAAATTGCAAAGCAGTTCAACCTCAAGGCATACATTTATTATGCTTCATCAGCTACTTCACTGTCTTTCTCCCTCCATTTCCCCAAGCTTGACGGGGATCTCGAGATGGTTTCAAGTGGGTTCATAGAGTTATCACAGCCTCCGAAGCTTCCAGGTTAATCTCGAAAAGAAAATTATTATTTTGGTTTTTAATTTATTAATAAATTATTATTTTAACTTTTTATTTAATTTATTTTTTAAAATAATATTATTAATTAAAAATTATTACTTTTTTGTCACCATATCTAATTTCTCAAGTTAAATCATATTAACTTTCAGGGACAATTTTGAATTAATAAAAATGATTTTAAAGATAAAATGAATTAGTGAAAAATAATAATAATTTAATAATATACTAAGGGCCAAAATATTTTTTTTTTCTATTCGTTGCAGTAGATGAAGTTAATTAAATTTATGGTGGTTTTTCAAAATGTTAGTAATGTCTCTTTCGCTGTGCCGGTAACTGACATGTTAAGATGACGCCACCATTATGCTAGAAAGACATTTCTAACAATTACACTAATGCGCATGAAACATAAATTTATACAAATGTTTTTTCAAAGTTGATACATAATAAAATTGTCATTAATCTAGTCACTTCTTATTATTTCTAACCTATTATGCACTTTCTCTATATTGTCATATTGTTTTTTAGTTCTTGAAATTCAACTGTTGATCGTAAATTAGACTGGCATTTTTAAATATTGGACTAAATTACATATGACACTTTTCTTATTTTAAAATTTTCATTTGACTGCTCCTAATTTTTGAAATATATTGTGAAACCTTTCCCTATAATTTATCTTTTTTCCTTTTTCTGTTTGCAAAACATGTATTCGTTCCAACAATAAAATCTCTTAGCTGTTTTTACAGTTAAGTTAAGAATACTATCATAATCTTAAGTTGAAGTTTAACATTAATTCATCTGCCTAATATGAATAAAATTACAGTTTTTAATTTGAAAAACAATTTACTGAATAAAGTAAATACTACAAAAAAATTTTGCATACGAGGAATGTCGGTATAATTTAGTCAAATTTAAAAGGTTAACGCAATGTATTATAAATTTTAAACAAATAAAAAATATTTAAAATGAATGTTAAATGGTTATTAGAATTAACCCTTAAAACTTTCTATAGGTTGCATAGCTTTTCATGGCAAGGATCTCCTTGAGACAGTTCAAGAAAGATCAAGTGAAGCCAACAAAACAGTTCTTCAAACATGTAAACAATTTCATTCTGCAGATGGCATTATAGTGAATAGCTTCTTAGATTTGGAACGCGGAGCGATTACAACTCTCCAGGCGGAATAGATCATTTCCAGTAACAGGAGATTTTCTAGTTACTGGAGATGAATAAAATATTATTTTTTATTAATTTAATATTAATAAAGTATTATCAAATATTATTATTTTATATTTTTTACCCACCGTAAATCACCCTTTTACACAAGAGAAAACCGAGCTCCTCTCCAGGACATAATCATATCCCACCAATTTATCCAGTGGGACCCCTTATACAAACAGAGTCAAATAATGCAAATGGGCCAGTCTCGAAGTGTCTAAGGTGGTTAGACAATCAAGCGCAAAACTCTGTATTGTATGTCTCATTTGGAAGTGAAGGGACATTGTCAAGTGACCAACTTCACGAGCTAACCTCAGGATTAGAAATGAGCGGCCACAAGTTCTTGTGGGTTGCGAGGGCTCCAAGTGGGTCTACTAGTTCAGCTTATTTGAGTGAACAAAAGGAGAACTCAAGTGACCACTTGCCAAAAGGGTTCATTGACAAAACCAACGGTCAAAGTCTTGTGGTTCCATCATGGGCCCCACAAATAAAAATTTTAGGACATGTACCATCTGGTGGGTTCTTGACCCATTGTGGTTGGAACTCAACGCTTGAGAGTGTGGTTTATGGCAAACCTATGATTGTGTGGCCACTCTTTGCAGAGCAGAGAATGAATCAAGTTATGCTAATTGAGGAGTTCAAATTTGCTGTGAGGCCAAAAGTTAATGAGAATAATAATGGAATTGTTGAGAGAGAGAAAGTTGCTAGTGTTATGAAGAGTGTAATGGAAGGTGATGAAGGTAGAGAGATTAGGAGAAGAATTCAAATGTGTTTGGAGAAGATGGTTCCTCTATAAGGACACTCTAGTTTAGCTTTTAAGTGGAATAAGTTGAGTGACATGTAGAAAACTATTAACCTTTCAATGTATCCAAATTTTATTAGTTCTTGCGTATAATGTTGTAATTTTCCTTTTATTTTTTTTGTTCATATGAAGTATGCATATTACATGGTAAATATTGAATAATAAATTTCTTATTTAATTGAGTGTCTTATTATTATTTTTTACCATACAAAGTTTATATTCATTTTCAAAATTAAATTTATGCAAACAAAAGTTCGCCCACATTTTTTTGTCTTAAACTTTTATAAATTGATCTAATTTTGTCTTGAAATTATTTTAATAAAAGAAAATTAAGAATAAAGAAATTTTAGAGTTGTTAAAATAATTTCAACCCACTAAGTTAACTTGTTTAATAGATTGTATTAAAATTTTTAACTCATTTAACATAAATAAATTAAACTAACCCAACCTATTTAATAGATGAATAAATAGGTCAATTCAGTTGGTTTGTAAGTTGATTCACTTAAGAAGCTTTTGTAGAGTTGTTTTTATGAAAGGTATAGTATTCCATACTCACAAAGTAGCTTTTATCTTGTTTTTTCTTTAAATTTTCAATATTTGAATAACAATGACATAATGAATGAATTTTTGAAAATAAAATTAGATATATGGCTTGATGATTAGATATTTTTGTTTGGAATGGTTTTTTTTTTTTTTACTGAGTTTTCTTTTCAATTTTTTGATTGGATAAAAGGGTTTGCTCTTTTTAACTTACTTTATGGCCTGGTTCAATATTCTAATTCACCAAACTCACATGGTTTATTAGGCTGTGTGGGTCAGCTGGCCCGTTTTTATAACCAATAAAATTTTTAATTTTAAAATATTTTGTTTTCAATCCCATTTACAATATGTTGGGAAAATAAATTTCATTTAAAAAAGACTATAAAATTAGAGATGAAAGTTTCACCTTTAATTCTGTCTTTTAAGAAAAAGCTTAGCATTTAGATGGATTTAGAGACAGAAGTTTCCATTTTAAAATATTCTCTAATTTTGCCTATAATCTATTGGAAAATAATTTTTAAAATTTTAAATTAAATAGAATAGTTTCTTTTTCTAATTCCATCTCTAAATATCTTTTCTTAAAAAAACTATGATTGGTTACGGTTTTAAAGACAAAATTTTCCATCATAAAATAATATATCTTTAATGTGTGGCAAAAATAAATTCTTTTTAGTCTTCCCTAAGTTTTTGTTTTTAATGTTATTTTTATCTATTTTTCATATATTAATTGAGGTTATATTTTTTGTTTGGATTTGTAATATTTATTCAAAAAATTAATTATTTAGTCCTTATAATTTATTTTAATTTTTAAATCAATCCCAATACTTTAATTTTTTTTCAAACAATTCCCAATACTTCCAAGTCATTTCATATTCAATTTCTGCACTGAAAATCAATTATAATGCTCTACAAAATTTGTTGACTGAGTTAACGGTGCTGACATGGCAGGATGGGTTGGATGACAGAACAATGTTAACTAAAAAAATGTCAATAAAGATTCCTATGAATACTATAGTTTATCTAGATAATTTAAAAGTAATAATGAAAATAATATTATTTTTTGAAGGGCTTCGAAATATTAAAAATTGATGAAGCTATATTTAATTTTATTTTTAATTTTGAGTAATGTATGACAATAAATTATCTAAATCATTAAATAAATTATTTAATTATATATCATTTTCTCTTACTTTAATTTTAAATCATATGAAATTATATTTATAATTTTTTATTATAAAATTTAAAAGACAGTTAATAAATTTTTTATTCTTTTTCTTGTTAGCTCATAAAAATGTCTAAATTTTAAATTTAAGAAATGGTTCATTAATTTATTATTATTTTTATTTATTCTAAAAGTTTCTTTGACTTCGAAAAAAATAAAGGGCACCTGAACCCTCTAACTAGAAAACCTTCGGACATAACTCACTTAAATTGTTTTCATCCATGGATGTCTTTCCAGGATACAATCCGCTAGAAAAGAGACAGGAATTACTACGTGAACTAGAAAGCATACTACTTATATAATAGTTATCCATGCGCACATTCCGTGGGCAAGGAAAGAGATTAGTTGAAAGCCAAGTCGGCGACAATTTGGGAAGTGTCTAATTGGGCAATGTAGAGTTAATCATCCTCTTTGAGTTGATGGATCTTTAAAGAGAACCAATAGCGCCAAGACCACTCTTTTTCTTTGGCCTAGAAGTGTATCATTGATACCGAGAAGAAGCTCTTCTTTCTGTGGTTCGGGTCAAATTCAGATGTTGATGTTGGCTCCGAAGCTATAGAAGACGAGGATCGAAGCAATACAGAAAGTGTACAAGAAGCCCACTACTCGCACCGCACCGCACCGCAATGAGAATTAGAGTCTTTCGCTGTGAATAGATAGAGGCCTTCATTTAGCTTTCTCCTTCGTAGAGGAAACAAGTAAGGTGGTATACCCTACTTATCCGCCTATTCGAACTCCTTACAATGAAATGAACTGTGCATTCACTTTGATATCATTTCAAGTGGGACGATCATTAATATTTTATCCAATTTGAGCAAGAAACGATTTTTTTTCATTTTATTTAAGACGTAGTTAATGAATTAATTATTTTATAATTTTTTTAATAACTATAAAAAAATTCGTTACTTTTTTCATTAATTCTAAAAAATTTATAAACTTTCAAGAATTCTTAACTTAAGACAATTAATTATTTCATTAATTAATAATTTTATAATTTTTTTAACTTACTATGAAGAATTCATTAATTTTCTCTTTAATTTTAAAACATTATCAAATTTTAAAGAATTTGCAATTTAAGTGATGATTAATAGATTCATTAAGTTTTTTTATTTATTTTAAAAAAATTTTAAATTTAAAAAAATTACTGATTTAAGAAACGATTAATTAATGTATTACTTTATAATTTTTCTCACTTAAAAAAATTTATTAATATTATTATCAATTCTAAAAAATTTACAAACTTAAAAAAATTCTTAACTTAAAAAATAATTAATTAAGTCATTAAGTAGCCCAAAAAAATTTAAGCTGACAACTTTCTTTTTTTAAAGTTTCATTGGGTCACGTGATGGTCTTTCCGTCATCGAACGAGATGACATCATTCCCATTGCTCCAACGTATCTGATGTTTTAAATTATTTTATTTAAAAAATTTTTAAGTATGTGAGTGGATGAAAACTACACACTGTAACGTCAGTCGAAAAACACACACACAAGAACGCTGGCAGAACGGATCAAAAACCATGGAGACGGATTAGGTAGAGAGAAGCGGCTTCGGAACAGTGGGGAAAAGACGCTAGCAGAACAGTGGTGCTTTTCCCTTTCCTCAGCTACTGAAACAGTAGAGGCATGGTGGGAGGCATAAATTGCAGAGCAGAGCTTCAACTTTAAAACAGAGAGAGAACACTCAGGGAAGAGGGAGAACAGAATCAAAAGGAGAGAGTCCGCGAGAGCAAATGAACAGAACCGAGTGAGCAAGGGAGAATGAAGGAGACGTGAGATGGAGAAGACATGGCGGGGAAAGAAAAGAAGAGCCGAAGGCGAACGAATAAAAAACGAGACGGAAAATGAGAAGCGTGAACGAAGAAGGAAGGCAAGAATGGAGGCATATGCAGCCGTGTCTTTAACTTCGAAGAATAGAGGAGAAGAAGCAACAAACAGAAAACGAGAAGCGTTCAAGGGGACGCTAAACAGAATAGAGGGACGAAGATGTAGAGAGAAAGCAGTAATGGAAAGAAGAACAAAGTAGGAGGCCGGAAGATGCAAGGGGAAGAACGACAACGATTAGATTTGGGAACTCTTTTTTTTTTTTTTTAAGCTTTTGGAAGCTTCTTAATGGTAATTTCTACTGCTCATAATTTTGTCAACTTCATTTATTTTTTTTTTTTGAATTATGGTGAATTGTAATGCTTGAACTTGAGAATTTTGCGTCATCCTTTGGTGTGACCCAAGCTTCTATGAAGTTGGGAGGTTGCATCTTGCTGAGTAGTATACTAGTTTGTATTCTCATTTCGTGAAGTTTAACATGTTTAATTCCTTCTTACTGCATTAAGGATCTATAATTTTCAAAAATCTTGGGTAAATTTCAAATGTGCTTTGCTAATGGCTTGCGACTTTGTCTTCATTTAATCCTTGCCTTAGTTACATGTTGAGTTATTCTCTAGATTAAATTGTCTCTGACGTTATTTTAGTACTTAATCTGGTTTTAAGTAAAAATTGGATGAAATTTAAGATGACTTTGGATATGAAGTGCTTCTCCCACAAAAGTGATAGGCAGTCATTTAATTTCTCTTTTAGTCTGAATATTGGCTTTTGAAAAGAATTATTTGCTGGCAACTTGATCTTACTTGTTATTATTGAGCTTTGATATGGATGAATCATTATTTGGTAAATGATGTTTCCTTGTTTGTATGATGTTTGGTAGCCGTGATTTCAATTGCATATTGTAATTTTGTCTAGCTTAAGTATTGTTTTTTGCTAGGATGTATCAATATTCTTGATTTTTGTGATATGTTTTGCGCTTATTCAGATATTAGTATATTTGGGGCGTTGCTGAATTTATAGAGATGTGCACGTTTTGTTGCTGCATGTCATAATGTGGCTCATCCATAGTGCTCTTTGCATTAAAATGATATTGATTGATTTGGATTATGAGTCATGAATTGTTACTGATTTGTATTTTATTTTGTGAGCAAAAACAATCAATCTTTATTGCAATTGAAGAGGAGCCAGTGGAAGCCAAAGTTGCAGAGGACAAATAAGTGAAAGCCACCGTGTTCCTATCTTTTTTTTTTTTTTTTTAATTATTGTAAATATTTTCTTGTCATGTGATAATGAAATTTGTTACCTGAATAATGCTTGAACTAGTATGTTTATTTTTATTGATTTATTTTTGTTTTATTTAATTTTTAGAATTTATCATAAGACACTTTTTAATGTTTTTTTATACACTAAAGTGTTAACCAGTGAGGTTACATGAAACACTAAGTTTTTTAATGTTTCACTCAATATCAGTCGATCGTACTTTGAATTTATTTGGGTTCTAATAATCCACACCCATTTGAAGCTTTTTTAAACAAAAATCAATAAAAAGAGCAAAATTATTTTAACAGTTTTCTTGAAAGCATTTTAATTCATCCTAAAATCAAAATACAAATAAATATCTTATTCCAAAATTTCTTTTTGACCTTCAAATTCCTCTTTTAAAATGACAAAAACAAAAAAAAAACATTTCTTTTAAAATTTTTGTTTTTAATCCAAAAATAAAAAAATGCAAATAAATTTCATATTCAAAAATTTAAAAAATTAAAAAAATAGAAAAGAGTAAATGAAGTGAATAAGAAAGTGAGATTATGTTGATTTCATAAATTAAAACATAACAAATAAATTTTAATTTTATTTTGTTTATGAAAATTAAATTAATTTTTACTGTTCTATTCTTTTCGTAAAAATAAAAATTACCTATCCAATTATATGTATTTTAAATTTAAACTACATAAATTTTGATCCTTATTGTAAGTACATAAACCCAAGGTTCTAATTCTAAATTAAGTCAATCCTTATAAATATATTATTTTCTTTCATTATTTTATTTTTTTAATTTCTTCTTTATATATTTTTATTTTCTCTCTTCATGTAAATGACATGAGTAATTGAAATTTAAATTAAGGTCATATTTGTTGTTTATAATTAACTTTAGGTAATTGTTATTAATAACGAATGTTATAGGATCTTAACATTTTCTTTATGCACAATTGACTCATGAATTTAGTCTCTACTTTGCAAGTTATTTTTTTTTTATTAATTGGTTTTCTAGAGTTTTCTTATAAAAATTTTTGTAATGATTCTTAAATTTTAGTTTTCATTACTAAAACAAAAATTAAAATTTCTTTTACTTTCCGTGCCTCATGGTCACATTGAAGGCATTTGCAGGAAGCTCATCAAAGAAATTAGGCACGAGATTCGTTCCCTCTAATCCCTCTGAGCTGCAAACCATAGTCATTGACAGAAGGTACAAGGGATTCGAAGCTGTAATATGAATGATTGTTTTCAATATGAGTTGATTTGGTTTTTGATGGTAATAATTTAGATTGTTTCAAGGCATTGTACAGTGATGACTTTTGTTGTTTTTGTAACATTTATTCAGAGGTCTGATTCTCTTTTACACCGATAAATGTACCTGTAGGCTCTGGTAATGAGGCATCGCTACCCATCAAATAGGGGATTTGGATTTAATAAATTTAAAATTTAAAATGTAGGTGAATTTGATAGAATTTGAATTATTAAATGAAAATTTAATGGTTTAAATTTAAGAAATTATTAAAACTTATTTTATATAAGTTGAAATTTAAATTGTTTGATAAAAATTTAATGATTCAAATCTTTTTAAATGTAATAAATTTAAATTTCTAAATGCAAAGAATCCATACCCTTAAATAGGGGCGTGAGCTTTTGGTCAACCATTTTCTTTTACTACTGAATGCTGAAAGCCGAGATGGAGAAAATGAAGGATAGGAAAATGAAATTGTATTTACATGTATATTGTCACTTACAAGCACATATTCTCACAATTAGAGAACTCAAAAACAATTATAGTTTTTTTTTAAAATAAAATGATGCAGAGTTGTAAGTCTCGTTAAATAAAATTAATTTTTTTAATCAAATAATAAATTATAATGCATGAGCATAAGTTAACACCAATGTTTGAGGACCAGTGGTACATTATAATCTATCTTAATGTAGTCATATAATAACCATTTGATTCATATCATTTTTACTAAATAGAAGGATCTGAAGGCAAAATTTCCAAATGGAGTGGCAGGAGATGTTGGACATCGATTTAGTCCCATTTATAAATTTAAAAATTATAATAATACGGTCTCCCATTGAACTAAAGTATTCTTGTTAGGAGAGGCTCTGTCCGAACTTCAACCTAACCTGAATGGGGAATATTGGATTCTAAATATAGGAATGGGGTACCCTATTGCCACTGGACTCTAGTTCCTTAATTTTGATGATGATGCATATCAATTAGTAGATGTTTAGGCTTGTAGAAACAGGGATTTTCCTTGTTTCCTAAACCAAATATAGTTCAGGATTTTGGAGTGTGACAATAAAGGCCCTTACTATCCATCTGCAGTCCTGTTTCTTCTATTTTTTGTCTTCTTCAATACATAATGACTTTTTAAACCACAGGAAAAAAAAAAAAAGGACTTTTGTGTCTTCTTACGTATTCATAGAAATATTCTTGAGAGAGGGATTAATTCTTTTTTATGCATAAGCTTGGTCAAGAATACCATTATCAAGTTAATATAATACTGAAAAGGTTAGGACGCAAAAAAGGTGCAACAAAAAGTTAGAGTGCTTTGAAGTCTTTCTTTTTTGCCTAGAATTGTGGTTATTAATTCAGATTCAAGTATTGAATGAACAATGACTATATCTTTTCTTTATTAGCTTATTTGTGAGCCTGAGCAAGACAAAGTCATTATGAGTGTTGCTACTATTATTATCGTTATGCTGGTCACACTTGAAATGGGACAGTGAGATGTAACAAAAAATTTTTTTTCCTTTGAAATTGAATACCAAAAGAGGAGTTGTTATCAAAATTTTTAATGGATAAATTTTAAAAAACCAAATTATAAAAAATAAGATGATCTATAGATTATGAAGCAAGTTCGAGAGTAAGTTATATGTGGGGAATATATTAGGTGCTCTACAATACTTGTTCTTAAGAATAATTACAAAAAGTAGATTATACAAAATTGTGTATAACTTAATTTTAATTAGATTACTCTCATCAACTAAATGCAGAAGGGAGATAAACAAAAATTAATAAAATGAAAAAAAATAAAGGAAGAAAAAAAGGAAATATTTACAAAGATGAACTTTACCTACCATAAGAGCCTAAGATCTACGTACCTTATGATAGAGAATAAAGTCCATGTAGTTCAAATAGTAAAGTGTGCCTACTCCTTGGTGATTTTAAGTTTTGTGAATAATACAAGACATATGAAAGTAAATTGATTTTTGTAACCTAAATGGATATGAGAATTGGTTAGTGTGTTTTAATTTATGAAATTAGTGTAATATTACTTTCTTGCACTATTTATTTTCTCTCTTTTTAATAATTTTATTTGGGAAATTTCTTGAAAATGAAGCTGATTAAAAAATTTTGAAAGAAAAACGATATTTTTGGCCTTTTATCATTTTGAAAGAAGAATTTTTTAAAGTTGGAACAAAATTTTAAAACAAAATCTCTATTGTACTTTTGTAGGCATATTAAAGATATATTCATGGAGAAAATATTTTTTTAATGCTTGAAGTATATTTTTTTTGAATTTTTGTCAAAGTCCAAATTTAAGAGCATAGCTAAAAAAACGAAAGGAAAATAGTGTGAAAGAGTAAAAATAAAACTTTTGTATAAAAAATTTTGTTTCAAACTGTTTTTACTTTTTTTTTTTTAGAATTTTGTAAAAAAGAGGGAGTTTTCAAAGAGATGAGAATTTTAAAGATTATAATCTTTATTCATATATATATATTGAAAAATAATTAATTGAAAAATAGGCTGTTGGAACTCTAATTTATTAAAAGCGCAACTTACTTGTATTGAGTGAAACCTGAGTAGACAATGGGTCTCGTGCGACTCCACTAGTAGACTCCCTAGGTGCATAAGAAAATACAATATAAAACGCTGTTGACTCTAGAAATTTAGCAAGTCAAAATAATTAAATTAAAATTAATATTAATATGAAACGAGCATGCATGCCAAGTGTAGTGTGTGCTTGTGTTCAACCAATTTTATTCATTTAAATATCATTTACAAAATTACAAGACAAGAGGGGGAAAAAATGAGAATATATATGGAACAAAGAGGCACGGAAAATAAGAAAACAAAAAATGAAAGACAAAATAACATAAGATGAAATAAACCAGCACAAGATTTTCCTTCCTGCCATCTCTTTGCACCTCATGCAGATGCTCTTGAGTATTTACTCTTCCCTTAATTCATACAACTCCTGGTTCAATCATAAAAAGGGAATGGATTAGAATGCATCAGAGTTTTGCTTGATTATCATGCAGCCTTATAAGAAGCATTCTTACACAGAGGATCACTAACAACTATCACATATTGAACCCAAGTGAAATAAAATCAGATGAACTCATAAGCATAGGTTTAAACTTCATGAACCCCACCAATATTCGTATGGCAATATACATGTAACATACCAAGTCAACATTTGAATTTAATGACAAAGAATTTTATGAGATTAAATCTCCATCAAATGAAGGAGCTAGTACACAATAATGATAATTAAGTCCATCACAGCAACAAGAAATACTCATAAGCGGTAAAGGCCCAAACCGAAACCGATATCTTGAAGCATCACCATAGCAATATTCACATCTTGGTCGAAACTTCAACTCAGAAGCATTTAGAGAAAATTAGATTTTCCACAATAAGCTTAATTAATGATATTGAAACATTCAGAATTATGCTTAATCGACCATGGAATCAAATTAAAATGCATTAATTGAGATTAGACAAAGTCCAAATCAAAAGAAATAATCATCCCAACAGGAAACAATACAAGGACTAAAGATACATAGTGACTAGCATGTTTGTATTTTTCCATTTTTATTTTATCATTATTTATCATTTCGTAATAGTTGTGTGAAACTTTTTTGTCTCTTCAAGCACATAAAATGTCAACTGCATGTATCTAATAAGACCCAGAATTTTCTAAGATTTTATCAAATACTAGTTAGGCCACACTTAATAACTTTTATAAGTACTTGGTTTTCAACAGCCGACGTCTGATTAAAGCTTTAAAAAAAACAAAAAAGAGTATGTTCCTTTTTCAATCCTTTTTTTTTCTCCCATAAACTTTTATGTTTACAAATTCTAATGTTCAAAATCACAAAAAGACCATCTATCTTGCTTTTATTTAGAACAATTAATTATTTGCTGAGGCACTTAGGGCGGCTATTAGTAATGGCCATGTCAGATCTTTTGTATAATCAGACTTTATCTAATACTGATAGGGTCTTGCATAATATTCGTCAACTTCTGAATTTTAAATGGCCATTGTTCAATTACTTGAAGAATGAATAAGGATGTTATTTTCGAAGTTTCCATTTTCCTAAAATTACAAGTAAATAATTCAAGTCCAATCATTTTAAATCACACAAATCCTCCTTTGTAATTGCTCTCTTTTTGCCATACCTAAATGATTTTGTTTCCAAATCTTGTTAGCAATTTCTCCCTCATTCCTAAATTCATATGAAAATGAATCTTATTTTCAAAATACTCATTTTTCTTTGAATTTCCATTTCATAAAAAATACAAAAATTAAAAATTAACCATTAACAAATTTTAAAAATACTTCGTGCCTAAAAAAAAAATTCCTTCAAAGAAACTTCTTATTTATTCATCACCTTTTAAAAAATAATGATAATTTTGCATTTCACTTTCCTTGAAATCCAGGGAACTCCAAAAATATTTGCTCCTCTCAACAATTTTGCACCTCTTTCATGGTTGGGAGTAGAGAAAGATCTTATTTTTCAGAAATTCCTTTAGTAAATTTTTCTTATTTTTAAAAGTCCCAAAAATTATTTTCCTAAATGATTTTGTTTTTCTTTCAAAATTAAAATATCAATTTTTCAAAAAATTAACATAAAAGAAAAATAAGAGATTAAAAAAGCAAATTTTTTATGACTTCATTAGTTAAAGCACATCAATAAAAATTCAAGCTCATTTTATTTATGAAATTCAAATTAATTTCAATTGGCATCTCTTTTCATAGAAATGGCCAACATGTGGTCATATATTTCTAGGTACGTAAGCTAAATATTTATTTTGCATTCAATTTTGTTAATTAATTCCTTTTTTCCATTTCTTTCCTTTCTTTTACATGTGTTTTGATAGGGTAGTCAAAATAGAATTAAGGCTGTATTTTGTTTATTTTTCATTATTAGTTTAAAGTAATTGTTCTTATGAATATGTGCTTTAGGATGTTTAACATCTTTCTCACTCCTAAATAGTCTCTTAAACCCATCTCTATCCATTTCTTTTTGTTTAAAATTAGTTTTCCAAAATTCTCTTTTAAAAAAATTGGTAGCAATTCCTAATAAATCATCTTTTGAAATTAGTTTTGCAAGCTAATTTGTTTCTCTTTCTTTTCGAGTCATTCGTGTCACACTTGACCCACCAATAGATTGTCAATAGTGATAGTAATATTTTTTTATGTTCTATTTAAAATGCCATTTACATACATTGTTTGTGATTTGTAATTTAATTTGTTTGATTTTCTTGGAAAACCATATTATAATAAACTCAATTGCAGCTGCAGTTGAAAGATTTAATTTATTAGATAAAAATTTAATAGTTTAAATTTATAAACAATAAATATTATTGTGTACAATCATTAATAAAAATTTGCATACAATATAACCATATTATAATCATTATTGTGTACTATTAGATTTTCATTCAACGGTTTACATATATCCATAGTAATACAGTGCAATACTAACCACACATGCTTGAGTATCATTAGGTTGTCTTTGTTAGCAGCCTAAAAATAAGCTTTTAGTTTATTAAAATAATTACTCTTGAATTAGAATTATTATTTATAAATTAATTTTGAAAGTGTATTGTGAATTTTCATTTTTTTTTAAATGTTTTCCTTTTTGGCCTGTGTAACACTATCCTTGAACCATTAACAATGGTCAAATGTTCGAAATTACTTCTATAAAAGAATAAGTTATTACCAAATATAAGATTATTTGCTCAGTAAAGTGATTGCTTTTCGAACTATTATAACGTCTCATGCCCTGCCCTAACCATATATACTGATGACAAAAGAGATTGATTACCAGGACAACCTTAGGATGTTCGATATAATTACCATTGTTCATAACTAGGGCATACTCAAAAAGTGAAAAGTATCAGAAAAATAAGTTTGATGAGGAGAAAAAGAAGAGGAACATCAAGAAAAAGAAGTTCAGTCCAAAATCCAATATCAATAAGACTTCAGAAGCAAACAAAATGAAGTAACTTACTAATTGAAGAACTGAGATATCTCGTACTCATTTAGAGGGCCTTCTTGAGAAAATATTAGGAAAAGGCCTCTATTTTCCTCTGGGGCTCGATCCCTTGAGGGATTCCACTCCCTTGCAAGCAGGTTCAACCTTGTTCGGCTATATGTTAGAATCAGATGATGATAAAGCTATAGATGAACCATTGCTGGGAATCGATTTCTCGGATTCTGAGGTGAAATCCTCCATGGTTTACTCGAGTTTCTTGCTAGCTCCTGGTTAGAGGGGCTTTTCTTCGGCCATTTTTGAAATGCCCTTAGCATCCCATTCCCTATTAATATATGATCTACACTGATTGAGAGAGAGAGAGAGAAAGAGTGAGAGAGAGAGAGCGGTTTTTTGGGAAAGATGACAAAATTTATGGGAAAAATAATCAAGTCAAGGATAAAGAAACATTTTAAAAATTAATGAGTTATGTGGGAGCAAGATCACATTATAAACGCATTCCTTGAACAGAAATCCTAAAGTGTTTGTTGTACATCTTTGACTATATAGGATATATGTGCAAGGTTGTCAAACTCGTAGTTCCAAGTAAATTCATAAGGAGAAGGTAGACTTGTAACGTAAACTCGTAAGAGTTTACAATAATGGATATTAAATATAATTATATCATATAAATACATAAAATTTAATACATAAATACTCATTTTATAATCCATAATCTACATTCTATACTTTTCATTCAAGTCAATATACAAAATTCAATAAGTTTCATAATTTATTATTCATGATAAAATAATACTCATTTAACATAACTAAGTCTCAAATAAAAATAATATATAAGTTCGCATTAGCTAAAGAAAAATTCTAATTTCTTAACCATTATAGAAAAGAAATAAAAAAAAAATATAAATTGATCTTTCATCACAAATTAGTTAATGAAAAATCCTAATTTCCTAACCATATATGCATCAAATTTTAGCAATGTGTATTAATAATATATAAATTCTTTGTTATTTTTGGGTAACTATATTAAGTAATTAATATTTAAATTTTTTACTATGTTAAAACTTGATTGGTTTAGATTGAGACCCCAAAAGTGTTAAAGTGTTCAATATATCAAGTTAATTAAATCATAGGTTAAAAAATATATATAGAGTCAAGCAGTAATATTGTAGTTTTATATATAATGTATTGCATATATATAACAAAGGTAACATTGTGGCTGAGTGGCATGACTTGTTGGGAATAAGCTGTAGGGATGTGGGTTTAAGTCTACCTAATGTATTTTTTCAGAAAAATGAGAGATGAAGACCAGTTGAGCCAACTCGGAGTTGACTCATTGATTTCACCGAGTTTGGCCAAGTCAAGTCCGAGTTGGAGCAAGTCTAGAACAGGTCCGAGTCAGTGGGCGAGTCAACTTGATTTGCTTAACTCAGAATGTGAACTCGGCGAGTCAACTCAGTTGACTCGCGAGTTTGATAATACTGTATATGTGGACTGTTTTAAGTTTAGATCTATCGATGCATATTCTTGAATTTCGTTGTTCATACTATAAATATTATATTGAGTTCAAATTCATTGAGGGTATGAGATGGCGTGGATGCTAACGGGGACAACAAAGAAGATAACTAAATTATAAATATCTAAGGGAAGGAGACCACGTACGACCAAGTATGGTTTTGAAGGAAGATACATTAATTAGCGACTTCAGATCGAGACTTGCATGCGCGGAACCAACTTGGCAAATATTTGGCCACATAGGCTTCCATACAAGCATTCTCTTTCCCATATACTCATAAAGTGGACGATGTTAACACTGGGTGGCAGGAAACAACTTGCAAATATGAAAAAGTGTAGGGTGTTACTTGTAAAAAAAATAAACTAGTGATTGATTTGAAAACATGTATAAAGTCTTGAGACCAAAAGGTAAGTTTTCCTATATATATATATATATATATATATATATTATTTATATTACTACCTTATTTATTATGTTTTCTAATTATTTCTTTCAAATATAAAGTTATCAAAAGATAAAAATAATTACAAAACATAATAGATAAGGTAGTAATATAAATAATATATACACTTTAGTATATTTTTGCTATATGTGATCTATTTTTTTGCACTTAGGCTAAGTAACTAAATAAGAAGCTCAACACAAAGGAGTCCAAGTTACTTAAGGCTGATGGACACACAAACCCTAAATATATCAATTCACCACTTAAGTCCAGATCAAATGAAGCTTGAGCACAAGTTTACCTATCTCTGTTCCTCAAAGTCAAACAAAAGAGCCTTAACTACCCCCACCCCTTTCTTTTAAAAAAGAAAACTCCTCTAGTGTGCCAACTTAATAAGGTTTCCAATTGTTGTATTAGGATTAGTAGTAGGCTCCAATTTAGTATTATTTTATTAAGAGTTGTAATGCTAGCCTACTTCAAAAGGACAACTTGAGACATAAAGATACATATTCCTACACGTTTCTACATGTTTGAATTGCAACAATCACATAGGAAGCAACACTGTAAATAGGAGAACATTTGAAGACAAATGCGGAACTTACAACTTTGAAGCATATCTCATTTTTTCTCCTTGATTGATTTTTCTTAATTGTATTATTGCTCTTGTGGAATTAGTGAATGTTGAGTGCTCTTAGAGATCTTTGTGAAGAAAAGGTTCATTTACCATTTGTAATTTGAGTTTCTAGGCAGTAAAAGCTAAACAACCAAGTTTTGAAAGTGGGTTGCCTCGTGAATTTTTAGGGAGCCTTTAGGAAACCTAGGGATTTGTCTTTCTAGGTACCTTGAGAGAAACATAGTAAGGAATAAAAGCCACAAGTTTGACTGCATTAGGTTACCTTATGATTAAGTGGTAAAACCTTAATTAGCTAAGCATATGATTGGGTTGCCTTGTGACTAGGTTGTAAAAGCTAGGAAGCTGAGCATTTGGTCAGGGTTGCCTTGTAATTTCTTACTTTGCGCTCAAGTAGATGTAGGACACCTTTTGAACCCAACATATATGGATGCTGTCAAAAAATATTGGTTGGTAGTAATGCACTTATGTGACAATTAATGTAGTCTATTAGTCTCAACCAAATTATTTAGAGAGAATAGTGTGAATCATTAATGAAATTATTTGATTTAAGCTACTACATAAGCTAATAATTTTTCAAATCCTGCTGTGTTTCACTCCCTATTCCATGTTCTATTTAATTTATCTTTTGAGTTAGTGAGAAGCAAAAAATTTTTGGGGAAGAAATTTTATATTCGTAGACAAAATAATTTTTAGAAAGCATTTAAAATTGAGAAATTTGTTTCCTTCTTCATTTCCTTCTAGACTTACAATAGAGTTAAATCCCAACTTAGAGCTATAACTATTGGATAAATAATAAGCGCTTAATCAAACCAAAAAAAGAAAAAGTAGAAGGGAGATTTATGACATAATAGACCGTAATAAGAAAAGAAAATCCTATTTTAGTCTATTCTATACATTACTCTTCTATACATCCATAAAATTTTGACAATAATTGGTAAATACTCCTTTTAGTTCTCTCTCTTCCTTGGTTTATACCTCTTGCACCACACTGATTTAGTATTCACTATGAACTTAGCAATTTTCCCCTTCCCCAACACAGCCAATGCTATGTAAGAAAAGTGAAAAATCACTTTGGCATACTGTTTTGAAGTGTCTTCACGTAGCCTCTTAACATACACCCTGTAAACGCATTGGCCAAACTTTCAGAGATCACCAAAAAATGCATGATAAGATGAAAGAATTGTTATTTGTTTTAATATTTAATTAATGATATAATTAATATTTGAATTTCATATATTTTTGTAATGAGAATTAGAGAAATTTAATACTACTTTATGAATTATTAGTAAAGACTAGCTGCTTTAATTGGGAATGTATATTTTTTTATTTCTTTGTAGTGTTCACTATTATTAAGATTAATCATTATCTTTCTTATTTATCTGCTTTTAAGAAATCTTTGGTCAGTTGAAATAATTACTCTGGAATCTTAATTATCATTCATAAACTTATTTTAAAAAGTATTTTTTGAGTTTTTCTATTTTTCTTTTGATTTTCGTCCTTTTTTGCTCACACACCATTATGTATGAATAACATGCAAAGGTCAAATTATCAAAATTACTTCCATATAAGAGTAAGTTGTTTAAAAATTTATTTTACTAATACACTCATTTAATAAGGAGGACTTTCAAAACCAATGTACATGCCATCCTCTAATTGACACATTTATTCCAATAACAAATGAGATTAATGAATAGGCACTATAGAAAATAATCCACGATTTTAAGAACTATGGTTAGGAATTTAATGTTGGCCTAACCATAGTTTTTGTAAACTAGGGCTAAGCCATAGTAAAAAAAAGGTCGTCTGGCCACTTTTTACTGTGGCACAACCCTAGTTTATGTCCAAACTGTGGCTAGGCCACCAGACGGGCCAAGCCACGGTTAGACAAAAACGTGGCTAGACCATTAAAAAATGTGAAAAAAGAAAAGGTTGGGCCACATTTTATAATGAAAATTTGGCTAGGCCTTAGCCATTGCTAGGTCTTGGCTGAGCAATGGTTTAGGCTTAACCACATTAAAAGTTTAACCCTACCCCCATTAACCTGTTTGATTTTCACAGCCATGTATTGCATGCACCTTGCCGCGCTTTATTCTTCCCTTCTTCCCTATCCTTGACACGAGCTACAATAGTGAAGTCCACCTACTGCCAATGAGCAGCAGTTGACGCTAGTGAGCACAGACACACTGGCGACGTTGGTTGACTTCTAAGGCTTGGATTTTTTCCTCTATTTTAGAGTTCCAAGTTACTATTTTACCCCCTTTTTATCTGAGATTTTGCAAACTATGTAGCTATGGTTTTGATGTTATATTGTATGGATGTAGGTTTATTTTGTTGTATTATTGCATTTTTTTTTTCAGATTTCATTATTATTTTTATTTTTTTGATTTTATTATTATTTCTAATTTTTATTTTTTTATTATTGTGTTTTTTCTGGTTCTGATTTTAATTTATTCAAATATGATATACAATATTCTTATTTATTTGTGTTCTTTTATTTGTTTTAGAGATAATACAAAATTCATTTTTAAGTGTCATTATTATTATTGTTATTATTGTTGTTGTTGTTGTTGTTGTTGTTGTTGTTATTATTATTATCATCATTATCTATTATCTATTAAAAGTGTATTTGCTAACATTGCTATTCACTTTTTTTTTTATTTTTCATGAATATGAATATTTCTTGATTTACAATTAACATTATCCTATATGTTTGTTTTTATTTTAGTTTTAGTTATGGTATGATTTTTATTGTTACGTTTTATATTTTATTATTAACATTGTTTTTGGAATATTGTTACGCTTTTGTAATGTTTTGTTTAAGTTTCTCCAAATTAAATGACTTGAATATTTAGATTATATTAACCATTTGATATATGTATTGAATTGATTTAGTTTGTATATATATAATGATTATACTTTGTTATTGAGAAACATGATGATATATATGACCTTCAGAATGAATATTCTTATACCTTTGTTGATTATTGGCAAGTTGATATTGTTTGCCATGTTGTTGTTTTTGTCGTTGGTCTTTAAAAAATGGATAAGTCTTGGATTCTTAGTCCTCGAATACTCTTGAATATTTAGAGTGATTAAATGGATTCTTAGACTTTGCATTTGCAAATAAGAGCGTTAGGGATAAGATAATATGCCCATATCCTAAATATAGATTTAAGAAATGACAAGTTAGAGAAGTAGTGCGGGACCACTTAATTATTAAACATTTTTCACAAGGATATACTTTTTAGGTTAGGCATGGGGAAATAACTAATGAAGAGCCTCATGAGGTAGAACATCAAGCAAGCCCAGAAGTTGGAGATGAATCAATTTGTAGGGATGACCTTATACATAACATGATTTATGATGCATTTAGGGTTCATAATGATAATGAAATTGTTAATGATGTTAGCGGTCCAACTTTAACATTAGATAAAACATTACATAGTGGTGTGCAATAATTTCCAGACTTGCTTAAGGATGGATAACAAAATTTATATGAAGGGTGTAAGAAGTACTTTATGTTGTCCTTTTTAGTGAAATTGTATTACATGAAGTGTATGTGTGGAATAAGTAACAACGCTAATTATTAGCCAATGCATTTTAACATACCAATATTCCACCATTTTTTTTATGAGGTGAAGAAAATTATAAACAAATTAAGGCTTAGTTATGAAAAAAAATCATGCTTATCCAAATGATTGCATGCTATATTGGGGGGAGGATGAAAATAAGGAAGTGTGTAAGAAGTGTAATACCTCTAGATGGAAACCAAAGGTAAGGGAAAAAAGTGAACTAAATGGCCAGCAAAAGTACTTAAATACTTTCCATTGAATCCATGGTTGCAAAGGTTGTTTATGTCTTCTAAAATTGCTGAGCACATGCGATGACATGCATTGGATAAGAATAATGATGGCATGATGAGACATCCAAAGGATTTTGAGGCATTGAAGAGATTTGACCTAATGTATCTTCAATTTGCCTTAGATATACGTAACATACACTTAGGTTTGACCACATATGGTTTTAACGCTTTTGGCAATCTGAGTACAAATTATAGCATCTAGCCAGTGGTGTTATTGTCTTACAATCTTTTGCCCTAGATGTGTTGGAAACAAAGTTATTTCATTCTCTCAATGATTATTCCAAGGAAAAGAGCACTAAGAAATTATATAGATGTGTATATGCAACCATTAATAGATGAGTTTAAGAATTTATGGTGTGTTGGAATTGAAACATATGATTCCTTCACCAATGAGGTGTTTAATATGCGTGCGACACTAATGTGGACTATTAGTGATTTTTCAGGGCTTGGAACTTTATCTAGGTGGAATGTCCACACTGGCTCGGTATGTCCTAACAGTAACTTGGACTTAACCCCTGTTCATCTTCCCCGTAGTCAGAAGTGGTGTTTTATGGGCTCATCATTATTCTTTGAGCCTAAGGCATAAGTTTATATTGGCCCAAAATCAATTTCATGGAAATGAGGACAAAAGAAGTCCTCCCAAAGCAACTACTGCCTTAGAAATCTTAGAACAACTTGAAAATGTTAATGCTATATTTGGAAAAGATGTTGAAGTTGAAGTCTGTGGAAAAAAAGACTTGAGGAGTTGGTGTTAGTGATGGTGAGACTAAAAAATGGCGTAAGAAAACTATACTTTTTTGTCTTCCTTATTGGGGGAACCATTTATTACACCACAATCTAATGTAATGCATATTGAGAAAAATGCATATGACAACATGCTTTTCACTTTGTTAAAAGAGTGTGGGCATTCAAAAGACCATTTAAATGTACGAAGAGACTTGCAAGAAATGAATATTAGGCCTGAAATTTATACCCTAATGATAGTGGGAGATATTCTCCAGCTCTATTCACCTTGGCAAATGCAAATAAGGATGTCTTTCTTACAGCTTTAAAGAATATCACTATTCTAAATGGCTATT
Source organism: Delonix regia (assembly GCA_037074485.1). Taxonomy (NCBI): domain Eukaryota; kingdom Viridiplantae; phylum Streptophyta; class Magnoliopsida; order Fabales; family Fabaceae; genus Delonix; species Delonix regia. The sequence goes on from CM073459.1 coordinate 16,540,592, forward strand.
TAAGTAACATTTATAGGTGTATTGATTTAAGGTAACATAATATTGATGGGTTGAAAAGTCATGACTCTTATAAGTATTACACTTTAGCTAATGTTCTTTTCTATACTACTTTACCTATAAGTATTGATGAGACTTATCTTTTATCTGTACACTTGAACTAATCTTTTCTTTTCCTTTCATCGCTAAACAAGAATTTTGAAGATAAACATGTACCTTAGGAAGTGTAAAGTGGGAAGGGATACTAGTGGTTCCCGCAGCAGCAGAAATTTTATGTCTAATCCACTAGGTCCATCAATATCTCTAGGATTGGACTTCCAAGTTGTTTTACCAGATGTTCAAAATGATAACATGTCGATGGAAGAGGTTAACATGGAATTTGGGTAGCTAAAAGAGCCTGAACAACCCATAAAGCGAGAACAACCTGCACGACACCATCAATGACAATATTGGATGGTTGATGTTATTGGTAACTGTGTACGATGTTTGGTCCTTCCATGTGGGCACTAGATTATAGTCCCATTCAATGACATTCACCAAGCAATGAGAGATGGAGGTGGGCCTGTTGGTATTTTCTTAGGCACTGTTACCAAAGATTTTGACGCATTTCTAGTTATTTATAGGGATTGGAGACTTATATCTTCCAAATATAAGAAACACATGTACAAAAATACCATACAAGTAATGTCACATTCTTTATTATTGCACTAATATATAGTAATGTGCATTAACATTTATGTTTTACAATCCTACAAATGAAGTTTGTACTTAATGATGATATCCACAATAGGCATGTTTTACAATCCATTAAAGATAAATGGAATAGTGCATGTTGTGACTTGTTTAAAAATAATAGGACTCATACTTGAGAAGAATTACTTCAAGATGTACCATAGGGTATTGACAAGGATCAATGGGCAACATTCAATGACTATAGACTTTCTTAAAAGACCCAGGTGGTAACACAGTTCTTGGAGTTACATGTAATCTTACATGATCATACTAATTTATTTTACTTGATCATTAGGAAATTGCTCAAAAGGATAAACAAAATTGAAAGATGTTGACGATGCCATACAATAGTGGATTGAAAAGCCTTGCACAAAAAAAAAAAGCTAAGATGGTAATGGCAATTTGATCAATACTACAATAAAAGTTAGTCCATTATTTGAGATACATTAAAATTTCCTTTAAATATGTAGGAAACAGAGCTTGGGAGATTAGTTACAAGGGGAGATTTATGGACTACGATATACAAGCACTCCAATGAGTCATGCGTGAATGATGAAGCAAGAGTTATAGGTGAGAGTATATGAATTATGTGGTATTGAGATGTTTACTTGTGCAATTGTTGAAATGATTGATTCATTTATTTCTTGTTTGAATTTGTATAAGAAAATTGTTGAAATTGAGCAACAAGACATTTCATCTCAACAAATTTCAATTAATGATTCTTTGGTTAGGGCATTAGGAACCCAAAAGCACATTGGTTAAGTGCATGGATTTGGCATGGGTGTTTATCCAACTCAGGTATTTGGACGTAGTGGAAGCAGATTTGGACGTCCACCTTCTGGTCTTTCTTATATTGAGCTAAAAAATGAGGTGACAATGCTTAGGCAGCAAATGGCAGAAAGAAATGCAAGATTTACATAAATAAATGCCTAAATGGAAAAAAGAGATGCCCATAGAGATGCTAGGACATAACAATTAGAAATAGAGATGACTTTCCTTTCACGAGATTTTCAGGGTCAAGTGCCACTTGAGCTTGCTCCCTTACAAACTATTGGAGTAATTATCAAGAGTTTCTCTAGTTGAATTATATGTTCATTTATAACCAACTTTAAGTCATTACATCTAACTTTATCATTTCACTTCCAAGAACCAAGTGATCACAACAGTGGACATGTACCTTCACAAAATGCTACTCATTCTTTGCATTCTAGTACCTTTGATAAGTAGTGTAGATGGACTATGAATATGTTAATGAATTTAGAGAACTTTGAGTTCATTTGGATGAACTATACTTATGTTAGTGTATTTAGAGAACTTTGTCTATATATTGGAACTATGTATATGTAATAGACACTTCTCATCTTGTGCTAATGACATGTGGTTGGTTGAGTTTTATTGTTGTTTGAATTATTAAAGGTTTCTATAGAAAAAAAAAAAAGTCAATTGTATCATGCAACTAAAAAAGAAAAAAACTATTGGCAGCAGTTTAAACTGCCACTGAATGAAAAATATGATTGAACAATACTTGCTATACATCTTAACCACAATTACAATACCATGGTTACATCATGAAAACAATGGTTAGATCATGTCCTAATGATAGTTACAAAAAATTGTGGTTAGGTCATGTCCTAACTATGATTTTACCTAAGGTTTTCGAAGACTGTGGTAAAGCCTTCTCCATATAAGTTTCTACCACAGTTTTGGCAAACACTGGTGATAGTCTTATAACCGTAGTTAAACCATAAAAAAATCATAGTTAAACCCATTTTTTTCCTGTAGTGAGACAAGGACTCTATGTTAGACACATTGATCGACTAGACTTAATACAATTCATATATTTTTACTATAACATTTTTCAATAAAATTATAACACGCCTACATATATATATATATATATATATATATCTCAATAGAATTACAAAAATCGTATATTTATCTATAAGAAAAATAGTACACTTTCACTTTTTTTAAAAAAAAGAACTTAATAGTACATATATAAAAAAAAAGTACCTAAATTTCCTACTTGTTATATGCTTTTGGAAACAAAAATGAAAAAAATAATTATTTTTTTCTTCCTTCCAAAATTTCATTCCATGGTAATATTGAGAAGTCGTTACAAACTTATTGCAACAAGTAAATTACATTAGGAATTATTGAATTTTACATATTTGAATTTTATATATTTCTGTAATGGGAATTAGAGAAATTTAATATTACATTAGAAATTATCAGTAAAGGCTAGCTGCTTTAATTTGGAATGTAAATTTTTTATTTCTTCAAAGTATTCAGTATTATTATGATTAATCATTATCTTTCTTACTTAGCTGCTTTTAAGAAATTTTTGGTGGGTTAAAATAATTACTCTGGAATCTTAATTATTATTCATAAGCTTATTTTAAAAAGTATTTTTTGAGTTTTTCTATTTTTCTTTTGATTTTCGTCCTTGTTAGCCCACACACCACTATCTAATTAATGATGTAACTAATATTTGAATTTTTGATATTTCTGTACCGAGAATTAGAGAAATTTAATATTACATTAGGAATTATCAGTAAAGACTAGCTGTTTTAATTTGGAATGTATATTTTTTATTTCTTCAAAGTATTCAGTATTATTAAGATTAATCATTATCTTTATTATTTAGCTGCTTTTAAGAAAATCTTTGGTCGGTGGAAATAATTATTTTGGAATCTTAATTATTATTTATAAAGTTATTCTTAAAATATTTTGTGAATTTTGATATTTTTCTTTTAATTTTCCATGTTACCCAACACCCCGCCACTAATGTTTGAACCATCGTCATATGAATAATCTTATACAGTAATTAATAAATTGAAGTTCAACATATCGAATTTAACAAAAATTACTTATTCAAAATTGAATAGCCCAAAGAATCCAAATTTGAGAAAGAGGGGGTTGGTGGAGTTGCAAAATCCCTATTAATTGCACAAGAACTCTACTAGAGAGGCTTTGGGATTATACCTCGTATCATTGTCAAACTTGAGTTTAGTTAAACTCGTAAAGTAAAAATAAACTCGTAATATAAATTTGTAACATAAATTTATAAGAGTTTACCTATTTAATAAATAACTATAAAAATATATAATTTGATAGTTAAAATTTATATACAAAAAAGTATTCAAATACAATTCAAATTATACTAAGTTAAATAAAAGTTATTCATATTTCATAATCCATAGTACTCAATATAAATAATTTTACATAGTCATACATAAATGTTTAATATAACCAATTACATAATATTTATTTATTTTTATTTTAATAAGTACATATTTAATATAATTTTATTATTATTTATGTAATTTAAACTTGTAATAAAGTAGATTATAATGATTTTATAGAAAAGAAGTTTATTTACATCTTGTTCAATGTGGAGTTTGAATCTATATGTCATTGATTATATAAATTAGCTGGCACATTAAAATCATAAATTTAGTAAATTAGATAAGTTAAGTCACAAGTTTATCTAATTTTGTATTATCTCTGAATTTAGGCCGAGTTGACTTATTGTTTTTTTACGTAAAATTGTAAATTCGAATAATAAACTCATGAGTTTCACAATCATATATATTGAGCTGTATAACGATTAGGATTTTACTTTTATTTTTCTCCATCTTAATGACGCTATCATGGTGAAAAGAGCTTACTCAAATGAAAAAGACGGGGAGAAAAAGAGAAATAGGTTTCAAACTGAAAAGAAAAAGCAAACAGATGTTTAAGTTCATGTCTAATAAATTATCAATCAGACAGATCAGAACAAAAGCAGAAGGACATAAAGTGAAAGGAAGTGTTGAGTTCTTACTGATTGAAGAAGTGAGATATCTCATGGTCATGCACAGGTTACCCTTGGGAAAATGTTAGGTAAAGGCCTCTGTCTTCCTCACGTGCTCCATCCTTTACTGGATTCCACTCTCTAGCTAGTGGATGCAGCTTCGTCGCTCCCCTACTTGACCCACATGAACCTCCACACTCATCTCTGGGTTTTACCCAGCCAGACATCACCGTGATTGCTTTTGTCTTGTTTTGCTGGCTTTGGCCTTCTCTGAAATGCCCTTGTAATGCGTATCAATCCCTACTCTTCAATGCACAGAGAGAGAGAGAGAGAGAGAGAGAGAGAGAGAGAGAGAGGGTGAGATTGGCTTCAATACCTAATCTTCAATGTAGAGAGAGGGTGAGATTGGCTTCAATCCCTAATCTTCAATGTAGAGTGAGAGAGAGATTGGCTTCCATCTCTAAACTTCAATGTATAGAGAGAGAGAAGGATTTAGTAGAAAAGTGACAAAACAATTTTGGGGGAAAATTCAAACACTGCTAGGGTTTACTCAACTAAAAATCTCTTCACGTTATAAACGATTCCATGAACTGAAAACCAGAGGCGCTTGTTGTATTACTATTGACTTATATAATATATATACATATATACACACACACACATACACCCAAATATATATATATATATATATATATGGACTTTTAAATTCAGATTTATGAGTGCATGTTCTTGAATTTTATACCATATACCTAAGAAGCACGTGTACTTCTAAAATGCATATAGAGAATTAAATGCATTGCACAATATTAAATTTTATCAGTTTGTCCTGTATCATTCGAAAAAACGAAAGAGAAAGAAGCTGCTAATTAAGAGAGTATTATAAAGGAAGTTATAGTTACATAATATTTCGGTTTAGTGCTCTCCATTCTCACATTGTCTATCTCTTAGGCACAGGATTTCTCTGTGTGTAGAATTGTAATATTTCGAGTTCACATTTTTTGTTATTATGTTAAATAACTAATGGTCTTTCGGAAAGACTGATTCAGAGACTCCAATTTCTGAAACATAGAGATTTTGGAATGGTTTAGAGTTCCTCAAAGTATAGAGTTTGCTTGTAATATTTTTGTATAATGGATTTTGCTTTTCTTATTATTTGTCTTCTTATATATAGATAACAAGCCGTTCAAGAATCTGCATATACAGTGAACAAATTTAAGCTCGTTCTGAACAGAACTCTGACAAAAAGCCTTAATACTATGCGCATGCTTCAATTTCAAAACAATTAACAGAATTTCTTAAAAAAAATTTTTTTTGGGTGTTTCAGTTTCATTAATCCTCTTTTATTTCCTTCTCTATTATTGTGTAAGATATTCCCATATATCTTTTGTATCATTTAATTAGAACAAGACAAGAAATATTACCAAAAAGAACAAGACAAGATATTGGTACATGGCATTTTTATCGCCATATTTGATTACTTTCTTGTATTTTATATAATAATAAGCAGTATGAATATTTCTGGAAGTTAATCAATATATGTTAATATAATTATTGTATGCAAATGCACTTCTAATTAATTAATTTGCAATAAGATCACATTTTTAATGGAATTGAACAGAGATTGAAAAATATTTATTAAATTAATGAGTTACATATTGGATTGAAACCATCGACAAAGGAACTGTGACTATACAATCATATAACATAGAGGCATTAAGAAACTAATATATATATATATATTATAAATTCTGACATTTAATTACCACTATACGTACATTCATCGCCTAAATGGTATGAATGAAAAGAACAATAAATTATTTCCAACTCGGGATATGACTCTCAACTAAGTTATGTGGGATTCTATCAAACGTTTAGAACATTCATGCGATGGAATTCAACTATTCAAGCAGTTATCTTGCTTTTCTACTAAATACCTTGTTTGAACCATATTGCAAGTGGTTAAAATTAAACTGAATTAAAATGCAACATAACAATGCAAATAAGGTCATATTTATTCAAGGAGCCTTTATTTGAAATCCTAAACTAAATTAAGTACTAAAAACATGTAATTGGAAAAGGTTTTGTGTTGGTATTTTCAAACTATCCATTAAATTAGTGTGCAATCAAAGTAAATTTATATGTGACTAAAATATACCTAAATTACTGCTTTTGGTATTTTTCTTGAACGAGAATAGGTATATGAAAGTGAGTTGAAATGTATATGATAAATGATCTTAGAAATAAAATGATAGCTATCTTTGCAAAAATTAATATGAGTTAGTTCTTCATTAAGTTTGAAGTTTAAACCTAATGTTAACACTTGACTTTAGTATTTTCACTTAGTAATTACTCCTACTAAAATAGCTAGTAATCACTCTATATGAAACTATTAAGAAACTACTTAATATATAATTGAAATTTGGCAAAAGTAACTTGTTCCTCTCTTCAAGAGTACTCAATCGAAACACTCAAATACAAACATACAAGATTATATTATCTAAACATAAACATGACAGAAAATATACTATCTTATAGCATTGCATAGTTAATATTCTCATACAGTCATCAAGTTGCAATGACCAATCTATACTGCAATTGCTCAATACACCTAGGTAATAACCAAAATTTAAGTCTCACATTTGTATAAAGATAATCCTAAAACTAAGAAACCAAATACACAATCTGATAATAGTATTCAGATGATTAACTACCCTTTTTAGCATAAGAACTCAAGCAAGGATCTCCATATCCAAGAAGTCAAGACCCCAGCCACACATAGGAGGAGATGTTGAAATTTGTTTCACTTCAACCATGGTGCAAGAGGTGGAAGATGAAGGAGGAAGAAGGAAGAAGGCGATGGATCAAATTTAGACAAAGAGGAATGAAGAAAATGAAGGACAAAATTGTGGAGAAGATGAAGAAGATAGGCATTAAATTGGATAAGAAAAAAGAGAAGGAGACAAGAGAAGAGATGATTGTGTAAGATGAGAGGGAGGTGTCAATTATTCTGGGTGAGAAAATATGAGTGAAGTTGTGAGGTGGGGTAAGCGTGAATTGGAGAGGAAAAATTTTGAAAATTGATTGGGCAATTAGTGAAGCGGCGTCCAAAATTAGAGAGAGAAATTGGAGAAGAAGTGGGCGAAAATAGTTGGAAATCTTGGGTGAAGAGGTGGCGTGAATTGAGTGGCAAAATGGATTTAAGATGGGCCTTGGGTCACGGGTTTAAAGGATCTTGGGTTTTTGGATCTTGCATCAATAGGTTCTTGGCTGCATTCTTTTTTTTTTTTTCTTGCTTTTTGTTCAATTTTCCCTAGATAACCTACAATACAAAACAAGTCAATGTAATACCATTCATTCCAAAATTATATAGTTGAAGAGTGATCACAAAAATTACAACAATTTAGCCTATTTTAAATCTAATTTTCATGTAAATGATTGTTGAACAAAATTTTCCCAATTAATGCGTTTAAGCCCCACAAAATATTATAAAACCCTAAAATAAAATATAAAATATTATATAAAATAGGGACTTATCACACTCCTTTGATTTTTCACAATTGGATGCATTAGACATAGTAGTGTCTTTCATAACTATTTATTTAAGGAAGTGAAATGTTCAAAACAATTTTCAAGTTCAGATTAAGCCTTAATGAATCAACCAATTCAAATACTCAATTTGCTTTCAATAACAATTTTATGTTCAAAAAATGTGTGAATGGGAAGCTTGTTGCCACATGCACCAAATCAATAGTTGAAACTTGTTTTAAATCATGAAATAAGAAAGAAGTGAAAACAAGCATAGATAGCTATATCTACTTGCTTGGCCATAGAACACAAAAATTTTCTTTCTTACAATCTCCGCTACCACTTACCAGATAAAGTAAGCTCTACTACCCTAAAAACAAAAGATAATAACTTAATGTCCTATGCTAGACATTATCTCTTACTCAGACGAATTCCCTTACTTAAACCTCATTTCCTTCATTTATTTAAAGATTCACATTCATTCCCTTGTGTTTAATTCCCAATGCTAACTTATGCATAAATATGCAATTTAAAAAAATGTCCAAGAGATCAAAAAATTTGTACAATAATAATTTCATCCCTCAACCTATTGGGCTAAAACCATCTAGCACTTGGGAGAATACCATAAGATTGGTTAAGGTTTCCATGCCCATAAGCTCTAGTGAAGTTCCATCAATGAAAGACTAATTGACTTAAGTCCAAAATTTAACCCCATACATATTCCATTATTATATTCTCTTAAAGTGCTCACCCTTTACTTCTTCTCATAATCACTATCCATCCAACTTCATTAATGGCTTGGGAAAAAAAATACTCTCTTATTCTAAAAAAATTTCAAGACTTTAAATAATGTTAATGTCTTAAATCATATCCAACATACTTTATCACACATGCCTTCTATATTCATGAATTTATCAATTTTCACTAATGTGATGCAAAACCCCAGCCTAAAGAGACTGAAACACCAGTACACACTTGTTTCAAGCAATAATCAAAATAAACTCCTACCGCACCTAAGAAACTTGTTCTTAGAAATGTAGGTAATAAGGTTTGGAAAGACGAGAATTGAAATCATTACAAAGTAAAAATTATCTTGATAAGAAATCAAATTCTTATAATAACAAAGAACGTAAATGTGTCTCACTTGTAGAGAAGTAGATAAAACTCAAATCATTCAATTACTTAAAAATTGTCTTCATCTTACAATGCTATAGTATATTATTTATAGCATATCATTAACTTAATGCCCAAGAAAAAAACAAATAAGGCAACTAAATTAATGCTTATGAAAATTAACAAATAAGGAAACTTCTTAATCACCAGGCATTAATTTAGTTGCCTTATTTGTTCTTTTCTTGGGCACTTAGTTAATGATAAGCTATAAATAATACACTATGAAATTGTAAGATGAAGACAATTTTCGAGTATTTGAATAATATTGACTTTTTACTACTTCTCTACAAGTGAGGCAAGTTTACACTCCCTTTGCATAAAGAATTATGTTCTTGTGATGATTTCGATTTTTGTCATTCCAAGTCTCATTACCTGCGTGTCCAAGAACAAGTTTCTTAGGGGTTCAGTGGGGCAGAAGTTTAGATTTAATTATTGCTTGAAACAAGCGTGTGTTGACATTTCAGTCTCTTTAGACTAGGGTTCCACATCATCTTGAGTATTTATTCACCAAGCAGCCCACAAAGCTTTTCAAGATAAATTTCAATAACCTTGTAATTAGCCCTACTAGAAGTGTAATGTTATCATCTCTTCATGGTCCTCAGCAAAGCTCATTGTCATGGTGGTTTATGCTCATATAACAATGTGACTACTATTTGTTATTAGACTTTATGAGTATTTAGTAGCCTTTTGTGTTTAGACTTGACTATTATTATATGTTAGAGTTTGTAACTAACTAGTATTTATAATGTGGCATTGTTGGCTTGCTTGAGTACTAGATTATGTTCTTGTGATTGGTGGTCAATTTCCCAAATTTATAGGATATTGGTTTTAAAAAAAGTTGACACAAAAAATTAAAGTAGAATATTTTTTTTTTTTAAAAAACCTATCAGTGGTGGTTTAAACTGCTGTAAAAAGAATTTACACACATAATGACATTTTAAATAGACGTTGCAAAGACGGGACATTATAACGGTTTTTTAACAATCACAATTACGTTCCACTACAACGTTCAAACATAACGTCACAAAACCATAGCACTACAACATTTTTTTTAAATTGTTGCAATAACATGTTTTTACAATGATTTTAATAAGGGTTATTTGACCATCATATGAACATGTCATTGCGATGACTTTACAGGGGGTTAACCAAAAACGTCGTTGTTTCATTTGTGATGGTGGCCTCTATGCTGAAATCCACACTGTGCACTCTCACTTTACTCTAATTCATTGTAAAAGAAAATGTTAATTTTTTTTTAAAAAAAATGCATGGATAGGTTTGATATTTAATAGAGATTTATAAAAAATAATCAAAATAGTTATGGTAATTAAAATTTTTAAGTGGAGCTTATTTTAAGTTAATGGTTTTTTACAAAGATTTTTAAAATGTTGTATTCTCAAATATCATACATTGCCAATTGCCATTATATCACATTGTGAAAAAAAGTAGAGATTTATTTGTTAGTTTAACCTAAATTTGAGTTGTCAAAATTTGCCTATTAACATCATCATTAGCCCCTAGAACGAGTCATATTGAACATTTCCCTTAATGAGGTTATCAAAGATAGGAAAAAGATATTGAGCTCTCCTTAAATTTTTAAAGATAACATTGAATCAAAAATAAAATTCTAACCAAATCAAAAAACTAAAATAAAACTTTATATCAATGTGTACTTTAATCCAATATGTAATGTATTTGTAAGATTATATGAAATTGTCCAAGACTTTTCCTTTTGGCCCCTTCCTAAAATCAACTTTTAACTAGTCATATCAAATACCAATGGCTTTACACTAAGGGCATGTTTGGTTCATGAGAGAAGGGTATGGACATGGAAAAGAAAAGGGAAATAGATATTGGTGTGTTTGGTACAATAACATCATCTCTCCATTTAAATAAGGATTCCATCACTTTGAAGGAGAGGGTTTTCCATAGGAGGGTAGAATGGAAGACATTCTATTGGAATGAACTGTGCATAACTAAAATGCCTTCACAACTCAAATTACTTTGCTTAATTTGCCTTTGAATTCTAACCAAATTTATCTCCATACCCATCATTATCTTCCCTAACTCGTCCCTTACTTAGCCAAATTGCTCCATCCAGCAAAGGTTACCTCAATGGAGTCTATCATGGAGATTCGCCTCCTACACCATCTGGCAAACATTGCCTTGTTTGACAAAATCTCTCATCATCCCATGGAAATTAACCTCACATCACTAGTGAAATAGAAAAATCTAGTAGATTCATAGTCATTCACTAAGGACCACAATGCAGAGTCTTGTCATGTCCACTTGTGCCAACCTGCAACCACAGTGAAATTTGCCTTTTGTCTTGTCAAAACACACTAACATCCACTTGCAATCACGATGCATACTAATAATCATTCATATGTGATCACGATTTTCACCGCCATCCACTTGTGATGATGGCAAAGGGATGAAATGCAAATTTGCACCAAATATAGGGATGATTTGTTGTTCATATTAGTTTTTTTAAAAAAAAGTATCAAGGTTTTTCTAACTTTTCACTAATAGTCATGTCTACAATATTGAGCCTAACCATCCTGTCCCTAGTTCCAACACCTTCCCTTATTTCGATCCCCTTATTCTCATAGAGATATATGTCAAACCTCTCCCAGTCGTTGCCCTTCTTGATACCGGATCACAGATCACCATCATGAACCCTTCTTTACTTCCCCCTGAAGTATGGATAAAACATTCCTTATATTTCAAAGCAATAAATAATTCGATTCTTAAAGTCTCTTTGATTATCAGACATAAGATTGGTATTAAATTCTTCCCTGAATGTATTTTATGGACTCATGTCCTTGGCAATCACATTATCGAAAAAGATATTCTTATTGGAATGAATGTTTTCCAGAAAGCTAAGAGACTCCAAGTTGAACCTACAGGGATTCATTATCTTAACAGATTTTGAGAATTTACTGACATCTCTAAGCTCTACTTGTTGTATGCTACTCCTCCTCCCTTTAAGAATGTTAAGCAACAACTCCTTGCACACTGCCAGAATCTTACTCAGATTTCAAGCATCTTTAACCTTTGTGGAAAAATGAAACTTTCTTTATAAGGCTTCCTTTCAAGAAAAATGAAGATATCAATCCCACTAAAGCTACACATTCGAGCATGAACCCTGATGATTTGAAGTTAGCTAGAGAAAAGTGTGAATCACTTCTCCAACAAGGGTTGATTGAACCTACAAAATCAAAATTGGCAAGTCAAGCATTCTATGTTAACAAATGTTCTGAGAGGACTAATGGACAAAAGAGACTTGTCATAAACTACAAGCCCGTGAATGTGTTTCATGAAGATGATAAGTTTCCTATTCCTAATCTAGCTACCCAAAGAGCCTAATTATAAAGAGCCAAGTTATTCTCCAAATTCGATTTGAAAGCAAGATTTTGGCAGCTTGGCATTCACCCTGATGAACACCACAAGATTGCATTCTGTATTCCTAATGTCTAATACTAATGGATAGTTATGCCTTTTGGTCTTAAAACTATTCCATCACTATTTCAAAAAACCATGATTGAGATATTTAAACCCATCTGAAGCAATAACTTGATTTACATTGATGATATTTTACTTTTCTCTAAAACATAAGCCGAACATTTAGAGTTATTAGCCCAGTTTACAAGCATTGTTCAAAATTATAGTCTTATGTTCTCAACCCGTAAAAACCAATTGACCTAATCTAGAATTGATTTCTTGGACATGCTTTTGTTCTTATTCTTTTAAAATTCATTCACACATACCAAATAGGGCCGACAAGATGTACACATGCAAACAAATTTCTTTATTTACATATTCACAAATCATTAACTCAGACATGGCTACACTCGTAAGAGCCTATGTTGAATAGTGCAGCATCGCCATTACCAACAAACTTATTTACGGATCATTCAGACAAGCTTCACAACATCGATATGAATAAAAACCAATAGAAAGAAAATTGTACAAATTTACAATATTATCAAATCAATTCCCATTTAAATTAAATTAACATATCTATGAGCTTATTACAAAATAGATTTTGCATAAAACATCAAGAATAAAATGGGTTTGCTTGGTGGAAAACTTTATCCGTGCCGCTTTGCTCAGTGTTTGTTCCTTTAAGCAGAATGTATAAAAAGTTTTAGGTTCAATTATGTAAGACCTTTTATGGTTAAAACAAAAAAAGAGTAAAATATCATTTTGATCTCTCAATTTTCAATTTAGTCTCATTTTGATTTCTTATTTTCAATCAAGTCTCAATTTGAACTCTCATCATAATTAATCTTAATTTAGTCTCTCACTATATGAAAGTTAACACACTCAATCCATCAATCTTAATTTTGAATTAAATGCACTAAAATTTATATTAGTGAGAGACCAAATTGAAAACAAAAATCAATGAAGTACCAAATTGAGTATAAAAATTAGTGAGGAATTAAAATAATATTTTACTCATTAAAAAATAACAAGTCCTAGGAGTTTAAGCCATTTTCAGCTTACAGCAGCAAAGAACAGATAAACTTTGTACTTGCAACAGTGCAGCAATCATCAAAGTTTAGCTTACTGTCACCGAAATGGGAAAATGTCACCTAATTTTGAAGTTTGGTTTCCCAGCTTCACAGTATAAGTCAAGGCTAAGATCATATGAATGGAGGCTAATGGTGTTTTGTTTTTCCTAACTCAGTTCTAATCAGCATCCACAGTGAAGATGATTTTGCCCGCGGACTTGAAGTGAGATCTCAGTCCCAACCTATTGCATGATTATCATGAAGTTTTGCTGCCGTCAATCCGTTGTATCGCTTGGGAGAATATAACTGACGCCGGTCTGACCAGTATGAGTAAGCACTTCGAACTCTCCAGCAGTAAAAGATTCATCTTTACGGAAAATAGGTCGTTTAAGTTCTACATATGCACAGTAGTCTACTTCATATACTGTAGCATTCTTTAAGAAAGCTGAAAGAGCCACTCCAACTCCTTCCCCTGCAAAGGTGCAATTCATTTTATAAAATGATAGGAAAATCTCATGCATTCTTGCAGACCAATAAAAGGGAGATTATCTAGACATCTGATAAACAAGTTCAACCCACTTCTTTTCTTTATTCATAAAAATACAATATCTATCCCCATGTAATGAGGTCTGACGTCTAATTGCTTCCTTGTGATTTAAAGTGTATTATTTGAGCCCTTTTGTTTTATCTAAACACCCCTTTGATATTTAATCATAATTTTAACCGAGATAGTCATGTGACTAATCAAATAAAGAAGAATTAAGTTGTTGAAATTATGTTTCACTTATGTATTGAATAGTTCCCTAGTCTTCTGAAGCCACTGTAGGTTGTTATTTGGAAATTTTCATTTTAGCCACATCATAGTTTTAGTCTCCAATATAAAACAGTTCAAAATAGAATTTTAGCACTGAAACAGTCAATTTTATTCAACATTCACCTCAACTTAAAAAATTTTTGGTTGTAAAATACCTCAATGTAGTAGTGATAACTTTACAAACTACAACAAATCCATTTAGTACCAAATCACATGGAAGCAAACTGTGCTTCAGCCTGCTTGTTTTATTTAAATTTTCTTTCTCACTATAAATTGCTTAACGAAGGGGAAAAGGTAGAAAAAAAATGTGTTCATAACCAGAAGGTGCCTTTTACCAATAGTTATGAATAAATGAAATGAAAATTTTACCATGCGTGACAAGCAGCAAGTTCTCATTAGGATAATTATCAGCAAGATCCTTAAATATTTGCTCATATCTAGCCCTTGTAACCCAAACCGGCTCTTCCCACTTGGGCATCTGGAGTTATCAGACAAAAAATTCAACAGTCACAATTAAAACCTGTATTTGCAAGAACAAGTAGCTGCCTACAAATTCTGAATTGAAAAATATGGTGTCCTCTATCTGTACCTCTTTATACACCCTTTTCACATTCTTATCCACTGTCCCAGCCGGGAGCATTGCTTCGCGCTCCTCAATATCAAAACCCCAATTCCCATCTTTAGGAGCCAACTCAGGACTGATAGCTTCTCTGCTCATCATCTCACATAATCCAAGTTCAACAGAGACCTGCAATTAGTTAAAGCCAACGAGGGAGATAACATTAGCCCCTTAATGCTAAGAGAATTGTTACTCATAAGCACATAAAATAGAAATACATAGCTAGAATTATGATGATATTAAAACTCTCCATTTCTACGTATTAACCACACCCATTTTCTATCACAATATGTATTCAAGCAGATTTCACCACTAAGCTGGTAGGAACGATTGGAATAAGCCATAATACAAAAGCTAACCTTGGAGAGCCCAAGGTCTATATCAACCTCACAACAGAATCCCATACTTCCGATATTGGACTCAAGTTCCAATACCTTGCAATGGATCCTAACATAAGCCAAGTCTGAAATGTTACCCAAATATGTTTCAAAATACCATATATACAAATCAAAGTAATTTATTAGAGTGCAACAGCCAGTCACTGGTGAATCTATGCATAGGCACCATTGTAATCATAATCAGGAGTTTCTTCATCTAATTATCTGATAATGTATCAGTGACTGCAAGAACCAACCTTGAAAACCACAGGTCAGGCACTTCACTGCATTGTTGAGAACTGAATTTTTTACTGTTGAGCGTTGAAGAAGCAGTTACAATAGAAATTTCACAATGCCATTCAGGGTCACCTTAAAATATATTGTTCGAAAGAAAAATTGAAAGGAGATTCTTTAGGAAAAAACAGTGCTAGAAATCACGAACTGATCCTTGCTAAACCAACAATATGAGAGCAACACTAAAGAGTAGAACATCTCTTCAAAAGCAGTCGTTAATACATAATTGCAATACAATTTTCAAAAGGAAAAAAAAAACCTCAAAATTTAGCATATCTTAAATTCCAAAATTGTGGTTATTTACTTTAATATGTGAGTAACAAGAGGGAAAATGTCAACAATGAAAGGCTAGAAAGTGCCATCACAGTACACACAAAGCATGAAGCAACCACAAAAGGGATACGAAGGAGACTACCTACTCCTGCTGTATCTACTATAGTCCAAGTTGATTATTTCAGACATTTTTGCTCTCAAATTTCAGAGAACTAAGGCTATGTCTAAGACTGCTTTTAGTAAGCAACTTCTGCTTATCTTATATAGCCCAAGCGCTAGATTTATTTGGATGGTAAATTCCTCAAAGTGCTGCTTTTACAAAAGCCAAAGCTACTTTGTTCCAGGTGCTTCTGGAAACATGTTCAGAAATTCTTTTACTAGTAAATGTCATATTCAGTATACGATGAAAAGAAAATTCCTTAATAAAGTTATAACCGAAAGACTATTGGAAATGTCTGTTTAGTGCAACTTCTAAAAGCAATAATTTGAGATGTTATTAGCATCTTTTACTTTTAAAGCAGTACAAAGTTAGCTAAGAAATAAGAATAACTTACAAAGATTCCAAGACGTACAAACACCAGGACATGACAGAACAAAAAGCTGTTTAATTTGCAATAAAAGTCAGGTGGGTACTGGGTACCATTTCCTTAAGTATCTGTGCTTCAGAGTGAAAATGTTAGTTAAATCTATCACGAGTGAAAATTGTTAAGTTCAAACTAGAGTCTACAATAAAAAGACATGAGATGCGAGATATTATATATGGATCAATTCACGGAATTTCCCTTATAATTCTCCATTTGGTAAAAAGAATTGGGATTGAAATATAGAATTATAATTTCAATTTCAATTCTGTTAGAGTTAAAATTAATTTGAAATTTTAAAATTCATGTTTGAATCATATAAATATTTAGAATACAAAATTTTAGTTTCAATTTCAATTTCAATTTTACTGTCTAAATGAATAATAATATTATAAAAAATAATTAGCATGAACATATATATATATATATATATATATATATATTGTAACACTTGCTAAGTTAATGAAAAAAATTTTTTTTTAGCAAGAATGAAGGTATATATATTTGTAATGTGTTATACTAATTAGATGTGAGCTTTGGCTTAGTGATAAGGCAAGTCATCTGGAGTCAAGGGGACATGGGTTCGAGATGCAGCTCCCTCCTTCCTCAACATTTTTTTGGTGTTGACACATGTTACTTCCAGGAAAAATTACGAAAATACCCTTAAGTATACCTTTTTCTTCCCGTAGCTTCTTCTTCCTCTGCAGAATGAGAATTTCGTCCCTCTCGCCTTATGGTTTTTGCTCCACCCACCACTGCGTTCAACCTCCAGCCAGCTTGCTCTATCACTAGCAAAGCTTTCTGGGTAGCCACCGCTTGCCGTTGGCTGGTGACAGTCACTTTTCCGGCGGTCTCACTCATAGCCACGGCAGTGAGTTTTTTAGCGATTTCAGTGAGTTTTAATTGGTTTTTTCATGAGAATAATGTTAGGATAAGTATTTTCGGCCCTTTCCCGTTGAAATTCAGCTTTGGAAACATGATTTTAGGCAAATTTTTTAGAGTTAAAATTTTTGAAATTTTGAAGTTTTCAGAAAATGATGAAATTCTGCAATTTCATGGGTTTAAATTGGTTTTAAAGAAACACTTTTAAGGTGCATGACATAAAACCTTAGTGGTCTTCATAACTTAAAACATTATAATGAACCTAAATTGATATGTTTAGTTATGGAAATTGAAGAAAGTATATTTTGATGATATAGGGATTGTGGGTGAATGTTATTGTTAAGCAAGAAAAGAGGATAAGGTTATTTAGTAGACAACATTTTCCAGGTAAGCAGTAGCTTTTCTCACTGTATAATTACCATTGTATTTATGATAGCATAATTGTTAGACATGTTAGTCTTACACATGAACTATGAATTATGATTGGTATGTAATATTTATGTAAAATTTGTAAAAGAAAGGTTTGAATAAAAAAGGGAATGTTTTACTAAATAATTGATATTGAAAAAGAAAAAACTCATAAATGACAGTTCCTTAGATTTAGGGAGGACAAGATAAGACGGATGTTTTAGCGTGAGCTTGCGACTCACTACTGTATGAGTGATTTACCTCGAGATGCTATGTGCTCTCGACCGTATGAGTAATTTACCTCGAAATGTTGTATTCTCTCGACAAATGATTAAACTGCATGGGCCACGAGTCCATGACTAATGCTTGATGTCTGATAGTCCTTTATAGAATCTAGGTTCTAAGCCAACCATATTTTGAATAAAAGTAAGGTTTTTACATGTCTTTAACAAGAACCTAAGGGCTGAGTTCCCTTGACAGTTTGATGTTGACCGATGGAAAAGATTCTTCGAGGGTTATGGATCCTCGACCGTGAAAATGTGATTTCCAAGGGTTATGTACCCTTGACCGATTTAAATTTTCCATGGAATGAATGTTATTGCATGTTATGGTTTAGAGTGTTAATGGTTTAAATCATAACTTATGAAAAACTGACTGGTTTAAAAGGTATTATTGATTTATTACTGGAAATACTACCCCTTTACGTTTTAATGAATTTCAGACAGTCATCCTGAGTAATTTGATCAAGAGGGCTAGAGGAGCCTTGTTGGCACTGTTGACATGTTGGTTTCTCCATTTTGTTGAGATTTTTGTTATAATTAGTATGTAAATGGTAAAGATGTAAATAGATGTAAGTAATATGTGTGACTACAGATAGATTCCTTACTCCCCTTGTGTTGTAGTTGTCTCTGGATTGAATTAAGAGTTGAACTATCTTTTATGTATATGATTGTTTTGACAAATGTTTATAGAAATTTCGGGAGGTCTCAGTTACAAAGGAGACTCTGCTAAAATTTCTACAAATTTGACATGAATGTGAATATGCTTAATAATAAATATCTATTATGTATGTTTGCAACTCAGTTAAGAACCAACTTGTTAGGCTTACAAAAGTGGATTAATCTCATTATTTATGTTAGTTACACTCTGGAAGTTAGGGTGTGACATATATATTAAAAAATAATACATAATTTCCTTTTTAAAATATTTTAAGATATTTTTTTTTAATAATTGTAACACATCGTCATGTTTTGTACTAAAAATGAAACTTATAAAATGCTATTAGAAGTGTTTTGTTATAAACAGGTGTGCATATATGTTCAATGTTGTGTTAATCTCATATATTATTGGGGCATGCTCTAATTTCAAATTAGTATTTACCAGCATATGGGTGTTATGTTGTCACATGTTATGAACTTGTGCTCGCATTTGTTAATTTGTGCTTATAATATCATTATGTCCTGTATAAAAACACTATTTGTGTGTTGTTTGGAGGCATATATGCAAGTATGATTATATTGCTATGTGTTTTATATTTTTTAAAATTCGACGTTTTAACATATATGTTTGTATGCATGATGTTTTGTCATATGTTTTTGTTTGTGCATGTCCTTTTGTCTATGTGTGCCTAAGTATATTATTTTAGAAATTTAATGCATCCGGGTATTTATATCATGTTAAATTATTGATTATTTTACAAGTATATTAATATTAAAATTTTAAAATAAAACATTTGAAAGTAAAAGTTGGCAAATAGGTTTTGAAATTTAATGTGTTATGCTGGAAGTATACAATCACTCACTGACTTTTGAAACTACAGCTTTTGATGTTGAAGGTGTGCAAGTTATTTTCCAATATTATAAAACAAGTGTATATAATTACTGTACCAATAGGCCTACCAAAATTTTAATTAAGAGGAAAACCACAATTTTCTAACAGAAAGAAAAAACACGCGACGTGATATAATATATCTTCCAGAATGATATAAGGAAATACATAATTTTCCCAAAAAAAGAAAATCTAACCTTCACTTTAGCAGGATCGATAGGTACGCCATCGCCGGTGTGGGTATCGGAATCGTCGTGGAGAGCGCAGAATGCAGAGACGACCTCCGACGCAGTCTGGACGCAGCGGAGGAACGGGGAGACGAAGACCCGGTTGATCGGGTACCCGAGATTGCGGCGGAACTTCCGACCCGAATTGAAAGCCCGAACCCGACCATCCTGGATCAGAGGCGGATCCCACGGCCGGGCGGCCGTTGATACCCACAGAGGCTCGAAGTTGTCGATGCGGTGTCCGTGCCTCATGACGACAACGTTTTGATAGTAATCAGGACGCGAATTTTGGTTTTCCTTGGATTCCATTACCACGGAATCAACAGAGCCAGAGGGAGAGATTGAAAAAGTTAATCTTTCGCTAATGGAAGGGCAATGCTCCTTCTGTCGATGGAAAAGCGAAGGATCTTTGTTGGAGCTTTAATGGTGGTGGTGGTGGCTTACTTGTGGAATAGTGGTTGGTGGTGACAAAAGGAGAAAGCTCCCAATTGTGTGTGAAAGGGTAGATGTCATTGAAAGCTCCCAACAATTTTGAAAAATAAAAAATAATAATTAGTTATGCACGACGATCCTCCTCCACATAAGAAGTGTTGAAATAGTTTTTGTCAACTAAAATGGCTTTTACAAGTTTTTTGTTAATGAAACTGCGTAATTATTAGCTTATGAGTTATAGATTTCTAGATAATATTTTTTAAATTAATTCCATTTTAATATATTTTTTCTCAATACGACATAAAAATCAACGATTCACATGAGTTTTTTTCAATTGGTTGGTGATTCATTTTATTTTTTAAAATGCTCTGGGATTGTTCTTAAATCCAAAATTATTATTTTTGGTCTTTCTAGGTGAATTACCATGATTTAGTTTAAAAAATTTCATAGAGTAACAATTAGACTTGATTATCATATTAAACTTTAATCAAAGAAAAATGTTTGAACTTATATTTTAATTGAATTTTTTTATTTAAAATTTGATCCATTTTTTTTATTTGTGCCTACTGGGGCTAACTAGCTTTTCTCATAAAAAAATTGAGATAAACTATGTGGTTAATAGATATTATTACTTGTATGATTGTATATAAAAAAAAATTACAAATACAAATTAGTTGATATATTGTTATAAATCTTTTGAATAAATGGTACTAGCTATTTTTTTTACTAAAATATCACGTCACATTAACTTGTGATTTTATATATAACTACTTTAAATAAAAAATGAGTTGTTATCCATAATTATCAAATTCGCGAGTTTATTATTCAAGTTTATGAGTTTGTGATTATACGTAAAGAAAACTAGTTAACTCGATATAAATTGGGACTTAGTACAAACTCAGGTAAACTCGCAAATTAAATTACTGAGTTTATCAATTTTACGATTTTAACGTGTTAACTAACTTGTAAAGTTAATAACATAATAATTTAAACTCAAAACTAAACAAAATATAGACAAACTTATTTTCTATGAAGCTTTTACAATTTATTTTATCACAAGTTTGAATATATATAAAAAATAATAAAATTACATTTAATATGTACTTATTAGAAAAAATAAAATAAATATTATTTAATTATTTATATTAAATAATTATTCATGTTGAGTATTACAAATTATGAAATATGAATAGTTTTTATTTGATTAAGTATCATTTGAATTACATTTGAATAATTTTTTTAATGTATATAGTATTTAAACTATCAAATTACATAATTTGATAACTATTTATTAATCGAAGTAAACTCTTACAAGTTTATATTACGAGTCTACTTCTCTCTTACGAATTTGTCTAAACTCACAAGTTTAACAACCTAATGCTATCACTAATGAATTTATATTTTGTATCTTTAAAATTAAGATAGTTTTATTTTTAATATTTTAAAGTTTACATTACAATATTTTGAATAAAAATTTTGGTTTAAGTTTTTTAATTGATCAAATTAAGATTTTTTTCTAAATAATAAGTTTCTTTAAAAAATATTTATTTGAATTTTTCAAACTACATTTTAAAAAAAAGTTTAAATTCGGTTTGTTTTATAAAATAAATTTTGATGTTCAAGTTAAATTTATTGAATTGAATGAATTTTTAAATTATAATAAGATTTAATAATAATTTCGAAAATAAAAATTTAAAAGTGATAATTTTTAAGTAATAAAAATATTATTTTAAAAAATTAAAATAATAATTTAATGACATCAAAATGATATTTTCCAATTTGATCACTGGAGAGTGGATTCAGTGACTGACACTGGGGAGGGGCGTTGGGCCAACTCACGTGGAAGTGTCAGGCCCGAATTATTTATTTATCTATCTATTGCTTTTCTTGTGTACATCCATGCGGCCAAATTTGCCCTCGTTGGAATGTTCTCCCGTGAAGAGAGTGTTAGACAACAGATATTTCGGCACAAAGAGATTAAGCGTGCTAACCCACAGTTTTGCTTGCAGAACCCAGAATTCAAAACCTAGATCTGGGGTAAAACAGCTAGGCAACGCTACACACATTTTTGAGAATAGTTCAATCACAAGTTGACTTCTATACTTCAAGGTTATAAATATACAAGCTTGCTTATTGTGCGCACACACAGATCTGTATGCTTGATTCCTCCTTATGATTTTCTTTTTGTCTGATTTCGTCTTCTGATTATTTGATTACGATCCCAGGGTATTCTTAGAAATTCATCTTCCATGGAGGTAGATGGCAAGTTTCTCAACACTGGCCTTCTCATTGTGGCCACCATTGTTGTGGCCAAACTCATATCTTCCTTCATAATACCCAAATCGAGAAAGCGTCTACCTCCTGTGGTGAAATCCTGGCCCTTAATCGGCGGGCTGTTCCGATTCTTGAAGGGTCCGATCGTGATGCTCCGCGAGGAGTACCCGAAGCTTGGGAGTGTCTTCACTTTGAATCTGTTTCATAAGAAGATAACGTTCTTCATTGGGCCTGAGGTATCTGCTCACTTCTTCAAAGCCCCTGAGTCTGACCTCAGCCAGCAGGAGGTGTACCAGTTCAACGTTCCAACGTTTGGGCCAGGCGTGGTGTTTGATGTTGATTACTCCGTCAGGCAGGAGCAGTTCCGCTTCTTCACTGAGGCTCTCCGAGTGAATAAACTCAAGGGATATGTAGATCAGATGGTCTTAGAAGCTGAGGCAAGTGTGTATTTGTTATTGAACGATTGAAATTGTGTTGCTATTTTGTTTGTTCTTTAATTTTGTGTGTTCCCGGATTATGTCATATTGGGAGGTAGACATTATGTCATATCCAAATCCGAATCCACTAGGTGGGAACAAAGACAGTTAGGCATTGTAGATTAACATCAGCACGTAAGAAGCTAATTGGTTTGGGTTGGTGTTTAGGTAGCTTTGAGGATGTTCCACTTCAAACCTCATGTGGATGCACATTTAGTAACTATGAAGTACTAAATAACCCATTTTTAGGCGTGTCGCTTGTCCGGACACCACTACGACACTCATCCCACAAATGTATGAACATGTGAGACGAGCCGGACATGGCTAACCACTAAAGAGTGGGGAACCAAAAAAACAATAGTATGGAAGACTAGAGAATCCAGTTTGATCACACAGTTATTTTTTTTTCCTTTTACATGAATAAATTGAATATGATAGACTAACAACTTCGGGTTTAGTAAATTTGATATACAGAATAATAGTGTAAGATACAATAATGCCAGCTGTGCTTTTCTCTAGAAGTACATCAGATTAGAAAGTTTTAAATATATATATTAGATGCAATATTATGTCATGTTGTATATGTTTTGAAGTTTGATGTTCTGTGTTTCTTAGTTTAGTACCTTAGCGTTTGATCACTAGCAACACCTAAACTGATCTGTTTATAGGGCAAATTACTGCATCTTTCCTTTGTTCCCAGAGTTCTTCAAGTTCTGAGAAACTAATGACTTTCTTTGGGGCTTGACTTGTTTATTTTTTCGACCTATGTTTGATGACATAAAAATTGGCACTTCTCTGTTTCATTATGCTGTTAATTGTTCTATTTGGTTCATATAATTGATCGTGACTTTACAAAGTAGGGTTGTTTCCTTCCTCTCCCCTTCTAATTTCCATTTGATGACCGAAATTCTTTTGTCATTTTGCTTCTTCTGTCATTCTTTCTTCTGCTTCATGTCATTTTAGGAGGTGGACATTCTTCACGCCATTATTCAAACCCACAATTATATCTTGTTGATGATCGAGAGAGTTGTGAGATCATAGAGCCACTAGGTTTGATCCAGGGCTTTGGATAGTTTGTCGAATTTTACAAGTTAGAACCTTGTATCAGTGCATGACACATAAGATGATCTGTTTATGGTGCAGATTACTGCATCTTTTTTTTCTTCCCCCATTATTCTTATGTCTTTGTGAAGCTCTTGACTTTTTTGGGGACTTGACATTCTTAATATTTCAACTTTCAACCTATGTTTGATATGGCAGTGAACTAGGGACTTTATAGTTGTTAATAGTTGGGTTTGGCTCAGATAGGTACAAAACTTCATAGAAATGACTTTTCAAAGTTTGGTTAATAGTTGTTTCCTCCTTTTGCCCTTTCTTATTATTTCTTTGTTTGTGTATTATATTGACACTTAGGGGTCATTGTTTCCCAAACATGAACTTAATTTGCAGGACTACTTCTCAAAGTGGGGATCCAGTGGTGAGGTGGACTTGAAGTATGAGCTTGAGCATCTGATTATCTTGACAGCTAGTAGATGTCTCTTGGGCCGGGAAGTTCGTGATAAGCTCTTTGATGATGTTTCTGCCTTGTTCCATGACCTAGATAATGGGATGCTTCCAATCAGTGTCCTATTTCCATACCTACCCATCCCTGCTCATAAGCGCCGTGATCGAGCTCGCAAGAAGCTTGCTGAAATCTTTGCAAGCATCATAGCATCCCGCAAATCCACCGGTAAATCAGAGAATGATATGCTGCAGTGCTTCATTGACTCAAAGTATAAAGATGGTCGACCAACAACAGAAGCTGAAGTGACTGGATTGCTCATTGCTGCACTTTTTGCTGGACAGCACACCAGTTCGATTACCTCAACTTGGACAGGGGCATATCTCCTATCTCAGAAGCAGTACCTTTCTGCTGTATTGGAGGAGCAGAGGGAATTGATGGATAAGCATGGCAACAGAGTTGATCATGATGTTTTGGCTGAAATGGATGTCTTGTATCGGTGCATTAAAGAAGCCTTGAGGCTTCACCCCCCACTAATCATGCTGCTGCGAAGCTCACACAGTGATTTTAGTGTCACAACACGAGAAGGGGTAGAATATGACATTCCAAAGGGTCATATAGTTGCTACATCCCCTGCTTTTGCAAACCGCTTACCTCATATTTTCAAGGATCCTGACAGTTATGATCCTGATAGGTTTGCCATAGGGAGAGAAGAGGACAAGGTGGCTGGGGCGTTCTCTTACATCTCATTTGGAGGAGGCAGGCATGGATGCCTTGGGGAGCCATTTGCTTATTTGCAGATAAAGGCAATTTGGACTCACTTGCTGAGGAATTTTGAGCTGGAGTTGGTGTCACCTTTTCCTGAGATAGATTGGAATGCCATGGTTGTTGGCGTGAAAGGAAAAGTGATGGTCCAATATAAGCGCAGGGAACTTAAAGTTCTTCAATAGGACTGCATTTTTTTGGTGTTGGACATGGCTTTTATCTTGGTATGTTCTTAGTTGAAATCAGACAACCAACTATGCAGCCAAGAACAAAATCCTTCTGATCTCACCACTTCAGATTCAGTTCAACTTCACTGTTTGTTTGACCATCGATTTCACAAATCTTGATTTTTATGTCAATTTCCTTTTTAGTGTGTCAGACTATGAAAGTGGCTACCAAACTTAATTCAAATTGTTGCTTAGGGTAGTAATTTGAGTAAAGTCTGCCTTAAGCTCTAATGTTTAGTAAGAACTTGTTTGATGTTAGCCAATATTTGTTTTCTATATGAGAAGGTGAACTGAACAGCCACTTTTGGAGCTTCTGAAATAGCTGTATGAGAGATAATTTGTAGAACTTGGATAAAGGCCCGCCCGAATGGATCCGATTATCTGAGTAGAAGAGAAAAACATAAACTATGCCACATTTGGCAAAACATATAGATCTCTGAAACGGTACTCGAGCAGTTTTGAGCGAAACATAAACTAATGAATTGTGGGATGTGAGCCTAATTGATCTGTTGTTCCTGTCCCCGGATTGGGGTGCTCTTTAGTTCAGCAAACAGCAGTGATTTGTATTTCTCTTTCAATTGCACTATTTGATACTTTGCTGTTGGAAAAATTATACTTTCAGTCTCTATAGTTTGTTTAATTTTTAATTCAGTTCCTGTAATTTAAAATTTTGATTGAATTCTTACAGTTTATGAATATTTTAATTTAATTCCAACTTTTTGTAATATTGTATCAAATTTTGCTAATATATGTTTCAACAGAATGTTTATTTTACTTGTGTACCACAATCAAAATGCATATCTAGTGATAGTTTCCTTAGCGGTCCATCTTAACATTGAATTTCACTTTCAATTGGACCTATTGGGTATTTTACTGACTAAAATTAGTAATATTAGAATCTCAAATTATATTATCATAAAAAAGTTAAGAAATTCTATTAAATTACCATTTTCTCAGTCTAATATGTATTTTCTCCCTTTTTTAAATAAATAT
The DNA here is from genome assembly GCA_037074485.1 of Delonix regia. Classification (NCBI taxonomy): domain Eukaryota; kingdom Viridiplantae; phylum Streptophyta; class Magnoliopsida; order Fabales; family Fabaceae; genus Delonix; species Delonix regia. The sequence continues at coordinate 16,567,302 of CM073459.1, forward strand.
ATAAATGATAATGGTATCATTGAAGTAACTTACACATCAATTAAAGCTAAGTTGCACCCAAACAATCTACGTTCTTTCCCTTTAATCACGAATACGAAATGAGGATTGTATTCTATGCCGAACGCCACCGAATATGCCAACTTGAGAACTAAAAGATATTCAATTATGAATATTATCGATTAAATGAATATGGTAAGTTCCAGGGTCGGATATTCAATTTGATGGTTCAAAAAAAAGAGCATTTACTGATTAAATGAATTACTTGTTGATACAGAGGAAGAGTTAGTTATGATCTGCCCAACGTAGAATCGGTGCTTTTGTTTCGTTTAATTCTACTACAAAATTTGCCTTTTTTAGTAGGACCATAAGTATTTGTAAGAGATTTTTTTTTTAAAAAAAAGTATAGTTCTTTTTAATTATCTAACTATCATCAGAAACACAAATCATATTTAACGTATTACAGTTTGACCTACCATCTTTTTTCTAAAATTTGAAATATATGTCTACCTTGTAAGCTTCCTTGAAGTCAGAGAAATTGAGCTTAATATTATAAAATAAAATATTTTGTTAACTCTTTTTTCTGACAAATTTTTTTATCTAGATATTTAATTTGATTGTTTTAAGTAAATAGAATTCGCCAACGATCATGGCGAATCAATATAGAGTTATTTTTTTTTTTTCATTGATTCGTCCCAATTCATGATGAATCAAGCTTTTTTGATATACGAGTTTAACGAGATTATAAATATTTAATCGTACATTGTAATTGACGAATTCTTTAATACTATTTTCTCTTTTAATTTAATATGGGATTTGCACTCAACGGAGGTAAATCTCTTAAAAGTTATATTGGAGGCATGCTCTCCACGCCTAGCCCCCCAATATATATATATATATATATATATATATATATATGTATATACACACATACATATATTATATAAATATTAAAATTTATTAATTAAAAAATAATAAAAAATTTATTTTTAAATATTGATGAGAATTATTTTATTTAGTTAATTTTTTTAATAAAATTAATAATTGTATATTAATGAATTTATCTAATCTTTTGGTATGATTGTTAAAGTATGAAGATATTATTTAAGTGTTTTAAATTTAGATTTGGTTATTTGATATATTTAATGATTATCTGTGAGTAATGTTAAAAATTATGCAATCAAATTAAGTTGAGGATTTTGATTCATTAAAGTATAAAATTTATAAACTGCTGTAGAGTGAGATAAAAAGAATAAATATTTTTAATTTTTGTATATATATTTTTAAAGTGATTCTCTAAATTATAATTTTAATTTTTGTATATAATATTATTTAATTGAATAAAAATGGAATCAAATTTCATTATAATTTTGATGGACTACATTAATTGATGAGTTATTGGTATTTTGTTGTGTTAGACTAGGATCTGAAAAAGAATTTTTTTTTGTTTACCATATTAGGCTCAAATTTTTCAAAAATGTTAACAATAATATTATTTATACATTACCTATTACTTTTACTCATAATTATTTAAATATTGTGTTCACCAAATTATAAAAGACTTGAATATTAAATTTTATATTTTAGTTAATAATATTGTGGTTGATAATATTTGTGTATTGAAAAATGTGACTCTTATTTTGTTTTTTCTCTTCTAATATGTGAAAAGAATAAATAGCAAACATAAAGGATCTATAACTTGTATATAAATGAGTTTTACATAATTTGTTTCTCATAATTTTAATTTTGAATGAAAAGTTAAAACAATCCAAATATTTAAAATTTATAAAATGGCAATTTCTAAACATTAAAATTTAAATAGTAAAATGAATATAAATAAAATAAATAAATTTAATTTGATTTTCCACAAAGTAATTTAGAAATGAGTACAAAATTATTTGTATACATACATTATTAATTTTTTTTATCTTTTAATTATTTTCAACATAACTCATATAAATTCATACAAAACATTTGGTTACTAAATGAATTATTATAAATGCATGATGAGTACAAAATTACTAAGTATTTAAAAAACAATCCTTTTGTGTCATCTAAATTTCCTAACAAAAAAAATACTAAATTATAATTATTAAAATTAATATGTTTATTTTAGATAGTTGTAAATTAAAATATTTATTGATATCTCTTAGCCTGCAACTCAATTGCCTCATCTATTCTAAAAGATAGGCTAGGGAAATAGGCACATGGATACATGTTCTTATGCGATCTCATTATTGATGAGGTAAAGTCATTACCCTAATCCTATCCAAACTCCATCCACACCCCTACATCAAGATGTTGATTATGGATCATTTACATCATTGTTTATTGATCCATTTGTATTCTCCACTGCATATTTCGCACCATCCTTCAAGTCTGATGGATTATAACATGCAGTGTAACATGACTTTATCACTTCCTAACAACCAATTCCTTTAATCTAATATTTGATATTTGATCTAAATTCTCCAACAACTATTAACATACATCAACCAGTAGTATAGGATGAGGAAGATGATGATGATAATAACACTACCCCTTTGGTGCAACACAGACTTCAGAGAGTTACCCGATGACTTCGTTGTAGAATAGGTAGTGATTACTTTGATGAATCATTATCATGTATCTATCCTTTTTAAATTATTTTCTCTCAAATCATACTCAAACTTATGGTTCAAATTGCCACTTATGTTGGTAAATATTTTTCCATATCAATGCTAGCAAATTTGTTTTTAAATTTATAAAAAAATAAACTAACTTTGATTAGTCACCATAAGTGATGAGCTACAATCAAAAAAATAAAAAATATTCTCCGTCTAATTAGTCATGGTTGGTGGCAAGTTAAGAAGCAAAAAAATTAGATTTGTCAACATGGGTGATGAATTAGATAGAGAATTCAAAAACAAAATTGTTGATTAATGACCAACAACGATGAATCCCCCTTGAAAGGGCTAAAAAATCAAATTTTATCTCTAGATTTGTCACCAATGATGATGAGTTGCCATAAAATATTAAAAAAAAAAAAAATTAAGCATCTTGAACAATTAATTTTGTCAGAGATGGATTGTAGTCATTAATTACTTTATTTATAATATTATAATAAAAAAGCCCCTGAAGTCAAGTTATTTTAAAATATGTAATATAGAATGTACAATGTTTAAAAGAAGAAATAAAAATTATAAGAAATTTTAAAATAAGCTCAAAAGAGTCTAACCTAGATCTTAACATATAGATGAAGGGAAGGACAATGTAATATATCACGCAATTGCATTTCTTGAAGGAGAATAATAAACAAATTTTACATTGGAAGAGAAGCCCGTGTCTAGATTTGGCTATGTAGATTAGTTTCAAATGTTTTTCTTTACAGCCTTGAATCCTCTCAAAGGATTTGTCTTCCCGCACATGGAGACAGGAATCTTTAAGGCACTGTACTTTATCATGCTTTGACTCAGGGATAGATCTAGGGGTTGCAAGGTGTGATGGCTTCCTTTGGAATTTTAAAATTTTGATTTTTTATATATGATTTTATGTTATATTCTTGATTTGATTTTTTTAATAAATAAAAGTCTATTCTCTTTAAATTGTAAGAATTTGTCTTACTTAATTCAAATGTTAAATCTAAAGATTTTCGTCTCCACTTATAATTAAATCCGAAACATGTCCCTATTTTGATCCCTTTTATTTTATCAATGATTTATATATATACATGTATGTTTCATTGATATGTCATCACTCTTGGTTCTACTTTTAAGATTTTGATTCCAAGAGTTTGGCTTTTGAAGATGTCTTGTTTCTATACTTTTTTTATCATTATATGTTACTTAAAAGAATTATTAGTTGTATCCTTATTTCATACAAGACTAATTGATCCACATTCTTAAAATATTTTTTTAATGTATAACAACATCTTATAAATCTGTTACATTTAGTCCCCTAGAAACTATTAAACTTGATATCTTATTTTTTTAAAAAATCATATTTAATTCTTTAGATTTAAGACTTAGAGTTTGATAGAGGAATTACATTTGTTATTTTTTTAAAAAGTAAAAGATTAAGTGTGATATTTTATAATAAGCAGATAACTATTTTGGGCATTGCAATAAATAAAAAACTAAAATAACATTTTTGTAATATATAAATGAAAGACCAAAAGGACATTTTCTTCCAAAGCATTTGTATCTTTCTTTATAAACACTACTAACTATACACACTTTTGAATAATTAATTTATGAATGATATAAATCAAGAAGGCTTTTCTACTATATATTTTGTCCCTAATTTTTAATTAAATTTAGAATAAATATATTAACTCATAGTGAGTGATCAAATTAAGAACAAAAATTAGTAAAGAAACAAACTGAGACTAAACCATAAGCAAAGGATTAAAATTGTGTTTTATTCGTTCCAAAATTCTAATAATATACAATAATAAAAAAGTAAATATTTATAATTTTTGGTTGAAACAATCAAAATGTGCAAACAATCAGAGGTGGCCATTAAATCTCCGGCAACCTAACACACATATGGAACGTGAAGCTGCAAATAATGGGTCTATGATCTATGTATCCACCTCGGCAAATTATGTTGCACTTTCGAATTTTGTCGCATAAATTGAATCGTATGGATCAGAAAAGAGAGGGCTTGGAGAATAATTAAGAGTAGGATCTAAAGTTAGAGAAAAAGTATACACAACCTCATTTGAAGCTAACACACCATCTTTTTCATAGTACATGTTCTCATGCTGTGATCCTTGGAGGTTACCTCTCTAATTTTTTTTTTTCTTGGATTATATGTTACTTGAAATGTGATGTGAATAATTAATTTATAGGACTCGTACAAGTGAAAATAGGATAATAAAGATAATTTTCTCTTCTAGAAAGGTGAACAAATGAAGCGATTTGTTAATTAGATGAAGGGAAAATTATATTTTTGGTCCCCCATTAGCTTCAGACAATTTTTAATTTAGTCTTTATATTTTAAAAATGTATAATTAAATTCTTATATATAGTTTACAAATATTTTAATTTGATTTGGTCTTTAATGTTAAAATTCTATTAATATTTTATAAAATTTTGTCATTCTAATTAAGTATATACTGTCTTAATATTTTAAATATGTATTATTCATATTAATAACAGAAATCAAAGTAGATAATAAAGTAAAATTAATTCACATATATGCCCAATATTGGCCAAAAAATATAGTTACAGGGAGTAAATTAAAAACCATTTAAACTATAAGGATCTAATTATAATTTAAAAGTATAAAGACCATCTTAAAAATTGAGTAAAATTATAAGACTAAAAATAAAATTTTCTTTTAAATAAACACTTTTATGATATAATCGACAAGTTGGCTACGGTAGACTCTTCCACAAAATTTTAGTCTTTTCGGTCGAATCATGAGTTTTATGAGAGTTGAAGAGATTACTGACAATTGTTTAAATATTTAATATAGTTTTAACCTACGAAAAAAATAAAGAATTGTTATTTTACCTTAACATATTTTGAAGAGTCACGTATTAACAAATTGTCTTATATGTGTGATGTACATTGTATAATGAAGAGCGAATAAACATGAAAAAGAAACGAGTTTAAAATGAGCTCATCTATTTTCACAATGGAGTGTAACCTAGTCGAAACGGATGCTCTGCAATTCTAGTTTGGACTATAGAGGTTTTTATCAGTTTTGATTTTTAAGAGTTACTGAAATTAAGAATTTAATTTTAAATGTACGTAGATAGTTAGATTTACATAATTTTTTTTTTGGGGGCCACCAAACAGTGAACTTTCAAAGACAAATCAACAGTATAGTTCAAGACAAAACAACCCAACATCAAAAGACACCCCACAACAGAAACAAAAAACCTAAACTACTCCCACAAACCATACGAAAACAGAAAGAACTAAACGAAGCACAATACAAGCAAATTACCTCACTCCTGTTCTAGCCTCAGACAAAGATCCAGCAGACTCCAAATCCTTAAGTAAAACCTGAACCAGAGAAGGAGGTACCATGACCCACCCACAAGGCCCATCTTCTTTATAGCCTAACCTGCTAAAAAATCAGCAGCTCCATTCCCCTTTCGAGGAACCAAAGAAACAGAAAACTTCGAGAATTTAGAAAGCCTGCACCTTATATCCTTTACAATATTCACAGCCCACCATTCACATTTGTTCAGCTCATTATTTAAAACCAGATCATAGAGTTCAACACAATCCACCTCAAAACAAATTGGGTTATTAACAAAATCAGTAGCCAATGTCACCGCTTTCCTAAGTGCTAGAGCCTCAGACATGACAGCAGAAAAAGCCCAAGTAGCTTCATTATGTCCCTTCATCCAAGATCCATCATCAAACCGAAACTCAATCCCCATTCCAGCAAAATTACTTTTAGTATCAAACGACCCATCCGCATTCACTTTAATATGTCCAGTGTCAGGCAGTTTCCATGCGACCCCAGAACCACTTACATTAACCACCTTACACTTCTTACAGTCACCAAACCAACCCGTTGCCCTCCAGAATTCATTCAGCATACAAACAGCCTTCTCAATTACTCTGGAATAATCATATACATCACCCCTAAATACTATACCACATCTCTCTTTCCAAATAAGCCAGCACAAACACGCCACCATTGCTTTCCCAAAATCATCTATCATAGCATTCTGCAAAAAAATTTCACAGCACCATTCACTAAAATTTGAAACATTTCTCTCATCAATTCTAATTGTCAAACAACACCCAAACCACACCTTTTTTACCCACTGACACGACAACAACATGTGTTCAATGGATTCCATTTGCCCAAAGAGCCACATTCAACACCTCTCTCTTCCTTCCAAAGTGATAGCCCGATTTCACATTGTACACCCCATTTTTTGAATGTCTCCAAATCATCTTATCCTCCATATTATTCATTGGAATTGGCATTTTAAGGATAGCCTCCCTCTCTTGCTGATTAATTTTATCATTAATACCATCCAACACCCATCTTCCATTCACTATTAATTCCTTCGCTCTTCTTTCCTCATCTTCTTTCCCACATCTACACGATACAAGTTTCATATCATTATACCCCATCACCCATCTATCACCCCATATCTTCACTTTATCTCCATTCCCTATCCTCCAACATAAACCATCCATAAGAAACTTTCTCCCTTCAATCAAACTAGACCATCCCCAACAGGTTTTATGGCCTTTAATAGCCCAAAAAATCAGAATTAGGAAAATATACATCTTTAATCACCTTAGCCCATAATTCTCCCACACATTCAACCATCCTCCAAGCCGCCTTTGCCAAAAGAGCAAGATTAAAGTTCATAAAGTCTCTAAATCCAAACCGCCTTCCCCCTTAGAGACAGCTAGAGACTTCCAATTCTTCCAACGTATCTTACCTTCCCCCTCCTTACTAACTCACCAAAATTTTGCCAATATCCCATCAAATTCTTTGGAAACTTGAAACAAGCCATAGGATATATCGGAATTGCACTAGCAACAACCTTTATTAAAGTTTCTCTACCTACATAAGAGAGCAAACCATGCTTCTAACCTTGCACCTTCCTCCCCAACTTATCTCTAACAAAAGCCAATGCTTCCACTTTTGATCTCCCTCAAATTACAGGTAACCTGAGATATCTCCCTGGTTCATTCGCCATCACAATAACCGGAAATCCACATACATCTTCCATTACATCATTAGGGTTATTCCTGGAGAAAGGAATACATGACTTCTTTAGGTTCTCCTTTTGTCCAAAAGCCTCACAATACACTTACAATATCTTTTTCAATAATACACAGTCCGTACTTCTAGCATTCATAAAGATCATAATGTCATTAACAAAAAACATATGAGAAATAACAGGGCCTTTACTCCTCTAAAATCACCATTATTCACATGATATTCTAACATAGCAGATAATACATCAACTACTATTATGAACAAACAAGATGAGAGAGGCTCACCTTGTCTTAATCCTCTTTTAGGACAAAAATCCGTAATCTTCTTGCTTGAGAGTAGGTTATACCTGACAGATTTCACATAAATCATGATTCTATTCACCCATTGCTCATCAAATCCCAACTTCAATAAAACATCTTCCAAGAAATCCCACTCAATCATGTCATAAGCCTTACTCATTTCCATCTTCACAGCAAACTCAAATTTCTTTCTAGCCCTCTTATTTTGCAAATAATGGAATGCCTCATGAATAATCAGTATATCATCCTGAGTGAGCCTTCTCGGTACCAAAGCCCTCTGATTAAGTGATATAATTCTTCTCAACAAATCTCTCATTCTATTCACCAACAACTTTGAGATCACCTTATAGCAAAAATTACACAAACTGATTGGCCTAAACTATTCAATCTTCTCAGGCCTATCCATTTTCGGAATAAGAATCACATTAGTGCCATTAATCTCATCCAAAAATACACCAGTTTCCATAAATGTTTTAACCAGCAGAAATACCTCATTACCCATTTCCCCCATGCCTTATGATAAAATCTTCTTGAGAAACCATCAGGCCTCAGTGCTTTCAGATCCCCCAACTGAAAAACTGCATCTCTAGCCTCTTCCATGGTCACTGATTTTAACAAATCACAATTATCTTCCTCCCCCACAACTCTTTCACATAATATAATGCGGCTTTCATGGATCTATTTCCTAAAGATGAAAACAATTTTGAATAATAGCCACAAAATCATCTGCAAGCTCATCAATACTTTCCAGCCATCGCCCCTCATTATTCTTTAAATGAATAATTTTGTTCCTTTTTCTTCTATTCACAGTGGAAGCATGAAAGAATTTTGTATTATTATCACCTTCCCTTAGCAAATTATGACTTGCCCTTTGTTGCCAATATCTATCTTCCAAATCCCACAATCTCTCTATCTCATCCTCTATCTCCTTAGTCTCCATAGCAATAGCTTCATTATATTCTCCCTCCAAACAAGTAGCTAATCTCTTCCTTAATTTTTCAAGAGCCTTTTTATTGTTAGGGAACGTAGATTTACTCCATTTGAGTAAAGCTTCACTACATTTTTTCAACCTTACTTTTATCTCCATTATAATACTCACAAATGATACATCCACGTCACCCCAATTGTCTTTCACAGTCTTCAAAGATTCTATGTTCAGCCCACATAGCCTTAAATTTGAACACTTCTGGTGTTTTGAAATCCATAAAGCATAGATCAATCAACAATAGATGGTGGTTCGATCCAATTGGCTCCAAATTAAACACTAATGCTTTAGGAAATTCATCGGTGAACCCCTCATTTTCGAGCACTTTATCAATTTTCTCTTTCACATATGCAACTTGAAGCCTCTTATTATTCCACGTGTAGTGCGCTCCCTTATACTCTATATCTATCAAATTACAATATGTTAACATACTCTGAAATTCCATAATTTTCCTTATAGCTCTCGGTTTTCCCCCTCATTTTTCATCCTGAGATGGTAAATCATTAAAATCTCCGATGCACATCCATGAGTCACTCACCCTTTTTACCAACTCTTTCAGTTTTTTCCACACTACCCTCCTTTCTGCCTCTTTTAGAGGCCCATAAATGAATGATATAAACTTAGGTAAACTACCATCATTCACACTGATGGCCACATGAATAATATTTTTTGAACTGAACAAAACATCAACCCCCACCTCCTCTTTCCACCTAAGAGCCAAGCCCCCTTCCAAACCATTAGGCCAAACATACCACTCTTTCTCCATTTTAATTCTTTTTTATTTTTATTATTTTTTCCATCCTCATTTTTGTTTCCATCAATAACACTAAAGAAGGATTATGCTTCACACACACTTCCTTCAGATTCTTCACTGCTAGAGCCACCCCAAGGCCCTGGCAGTTCCACGCCACCACCTTCTTCTAGCTTAGGTGGCTGTATAAGGCCAACCACCTTCTCCTTCAGCCAATGTTCTCCTCACATCCTTGATATTTTTCCTTCAAAAAATAAACCACTTATCTGAAAATTCACAAACACTTACTGGAACTTCCACTAACGTTTTTGATATTGACTTCAATTCATATTCAGGTGCTTCTTTTTTAACTCTACTCTTTGTCTTAGTACTTCTGCCACTTCCACGAGCCTCCTTCCTCCTTACTATCGCGAACTTCTTACTCGCAAAGGTGACCTCTTATAGTACCTTTGCTTTCTTCAATTTCAAATCTGTAGGTTTGTCTTCTCTCACCCTTTTCAAACTGATATTTTTAAACCTCCTCGTAATATCCACCAAAGCGAGCTTTTGATACATAATCATTGGCCCATCATCCAACGTATCTTTTTCTGGTAATTCTACAATATAACTTAAGGACTGCTAACAGTTCTGCCTTTCATATTCGTCTCTGTTTTCTCGCCCTCACTGGATACATCCAGCCCACTCAATTCCCCAAACTTCAGCCCACATCCATTTCTAATCCCTCCTCCAACAGTATCATTCAAAGTCAAGCCATCTGCAACCCATGATATATCACCTGTACTTTTATCCCTCATATTAGCCTCATCTGTAGCCCAGCCCATACCGCTCAAACAATCACTATCCAGATTATTATTATCCAGCCTAATTTCCATTTGTTTCATCGAAGCTCAAGACATATCTGTTTCCTCACTCTTCGAACTGTCACTACTGGAATCACGGAAGTAGCTACTCTTCATGTATCCTTTAGCACACTCCCTTCGTGGCTCCTCCTTTATCCTACTCGCCACTCCCCGCGCATGATCCCCATTCGTCTTCAACCTCCTGCCATCTTCATCATTCAGCCATCTTCTTCAATCTTCTTCCACTCTGGGTTACAGTAGAAAATTGAATCACCCCAAGTTTTCAACATACTTGTGCTTAACCACGATCCATACAATGGCTTATCTGGATGACAAGGCGACATCAACTTCACAGAATTATAGTTCCTCCAGTCATGGCCAACAACGCTACATTTACAGCGGTAACTTTGCAGCTTTTCATATCTAAATTCCACGTAAACACGTGACCTCCCAGGCCTTTAAATCCATCCACCAGCAATCAAAGGTTTTTTTCAAATTAAAGGTTTCTCCAACCATCTGTCCCAATTTTATCGCATTATTTCTCGACATTCCCTCCAGTGGAACATTATGAAATTGTATAAAAAAACTAAAAGACACACTCTGAACTCAAATTCCTGAATCACACTATACTCAGTCCACTCTTGAATATTCAGAATGAATTCAAGTATCGACCAAGGTCTCCCTCTCAGTATCCTTCTGTATTCAGCCTCGTTCTAGAATGAGAAGATAAACAAGTTGCACCAACCTTCTGAGTACTTACCTCCTTATTAAGATTCCACCCTCTCCTGATCATCGATATCACTATCACCTTACTAGTTTCTCTGCTAACAATTTGCCAATCAGAGTCTTCTTCCCTGAACCCTTATCGCTCCATTCCAGTCCAATCTCACAAGCCTCTTCCGATCTCCGACAACCATCAGAGTCAATCACCATTACCTTTGCAATATTGCTATACTCAGATTTCGATAGCAACAGATTTTCAGTACTTAGACAGAACAATCTTGAAAACGCTCTTCCCATAAATCTCCCGTAGAGAAAACGCGAGTGAAACTCTAAACAGATTTACATGATTACTTAAATACAAACCATTATATTAATTTTAACTATAGACAATTTAAATCCATATTTGATAGAAAATATTTTGGTGTAACTATAAAATTAGTTGCACTAAAACAATGTGTCATATTATGTTGATTATATACTAACTTAAAATAATTTGTTGTGTATATATTTTGACTCTATTATTTTTAGATTTTATTTATGAACCTAAATTTTTTTTTGAATTTTTCAATTCACTACTTCTACCTTTTATTTTTCAATAACTCATATGTAAATATTAGTTTATAATTTTGTTAATTCACCCCTATATTTTCTTTATTTTTTCAATAAATTTACAACTTCCTAATTTTATTTTTATTTTCAATTTATGAACTAATATTTTATGAGGTTTAAAAAAGTAAAAAGTAAAGAGGATAAATAAAAAATTTTAAAAAATATTTTGGGTTCATGAATAAAAATTTAAAAATATTGGGGTAAAAAATATAAATATAACAAATTATTTTAAATTAGCATACAATTAACATATTTTGACATGTTATTATCACATGTTTTCTCCTAAATGTGTCACATTGATCAATTTTATAGTTGCACAAAAAATGGTAATAATATTTTATAATTTTATAAAATTGTATTAATTAAATAAGAAAATACATAATTATCATTTTGGTCCCCTATATTTATAACCCAATGCAAAAGGTAAGGAAGATATGAAACTATCAAAGAATTAGACTTATATGCAATTGCTCATATTTTTCTCTCTTTTTTTTTTTTTTTTAATTAAACCATGACAAATGTATGGTTAGCCAATAATAATATATATTTCATTTGAAAATAATACAGTTAATTACAATAACTACATACATAATGTGACATAATTCATTAACTATAGGCTTGTTGTATTTGAATTACATAACAGATAATAAAAGTTAAAGAATTGCATATAATTTTTTTTCTCACTATAAAAATCTATAATTTTGAAAAAAATTGGAATGACAATTCTTCGATGGCATCACCACGCAGAAAGAGATGCCCTTTCCAATAACTGCATTAAATCCATTTATGGCCACAACTTGACGAAGATTTTTGGACACAGCCCTTCAGTTTAGGAAGAGAGTTAAATGGGTCATAGGGCTCAAGTGATGAAATATCTCTCAGGTATGGTAAATGGACAGGCCTTGGCCGATTAAGAAATCTAATTTATTGCCCATTATTCGGAAACGATGCATGAAACTGTAACCATATTAGCTTTATCATTCTTTCTAATTTTTTAGAATAACATCAAAGATTTTCCCTTCAATCATTGTAAGGGTATTTCTTAGATCTTCTTATCTTTTCTTCAAAATTGACACGGTTAATTTTAAAGAAAGATAACCATGAAATGTGTGGAGCCCAATTTCTCAACCAGATCCCACACATTTTGGTGAAGACAAATTGCTCATATGGGGTCCCACACAATTTGTTAATTTTAGAGACAAGAAATTGAGGTGACCCATTTTCTAATAATGAACTTAGAACTAGAAGACCATATGCCCCCCAGGAATCAAAACTTTCAACGATTCCTAACCTAGCATGCCAGATAAAATCATTTTACAAAGGCATAGTGAATTCTAGCATATATTACAAAAAACAAGCTGCATTTTTATGTGGCGGTTATAACTGCTGCAAAATGAATCCTCGGGTGGTCTGAAAATCGTCGCAGAAGGAAGCTCCACTAAATACTTTGTGACATTTTAACAGTAACCGTTAGTGCAACTGCCACAGGACATTTATTGGCAGTAATTTAGGGGTTTAAAACGAGGGAGATCCTCTGCTGTAGAATTTATTACAGCTGAGGATGCTGTAGAGGGAGGGAATTTTTTTTTTTTTTTAAAAAGTTCTTTCAACTTTTCTTAACTTACAGCATGCCTAATTTACAACAATGGATCTACTGTAGTTTAAAACAGGCTGGTAAAGGTTTGTTAATAACAGATGTTCTCCAATAATTAGGAACCACCGTGGGTCATTTTATGAGGGTCTTAAAATCGTTAGTAAATGTTATCGAAAAGATAGCACTTAATTTATCGAAAGGTTTGGAATTTGCCACTAAATGGCACTTCATGGGAATTTTTAACGGTTGCAAATTGCTTTTGGAAATACCTTTTCTACCCATGTATATATATAGTAGAAGAACAGATAGATATATACAGTAGAATTCATTGCACAACCGGATGTCATTACTAAATTAGGATACCATGTATTTAAATCAAAGCATATGAATCTATACATGATGTACATTATTTATAATAAGGCAGTCCATATATGATGTCCTTATACCTTCATATGTCAATAAATTTTGAACCCATTAAACTTTGAGGCGCGCATACACGTACTCACGTGAACTCAACCCACACATATATTATGTATATGATTCTCATTTAAAAACACTTGTTATTATTATTATTATTATTAATTTTTTTTCTTTCTATTTTCTCTCTATCTTAATCTATTTGTTCCTCACTTTTTTTTTTTTTCTCTTTTTACCATATTTCCCTTAGCTTTAGTTAGATGTTAAGAAATAGAGGGTTTATAAAAAATAAGTAGAGCACTTCAACGTACATCCTTTAAATGGACTTCTTCTTTTAAAAATAAGTAGAACATTTTTATACAATCTTGATGCTAAAGTATTAAATTGATAGAATATTGGTTATACTATAATATTATTGTTTATCACTAATATTGAAGTAAAGAAGTAAATTATTATTTTTAATTTTAAAATTTTATCTAAAAAAATACAATAAAAATATAAATATTTTGAGAAAATTGACATTAGAGCAATACTTTTCAACGAGACTTCTTGAATTTGATATCTATTTACGACAAATAGAGATTAATTTAAAAGATTTATTATGAAAACTAAAAAATAAATTAAAATCAACATATCTTTGTAATAATCAGGATAAGAATTAAAAAAACATATTTAAAACGAATTAAGCTAATCTTGCCCCCACTTGCTTAGGTTTTGGCTCCGCCACTCAACTACAAAAAAAATACAAAATTTAATATGGAGAAGACAGGATTTAGGTTTAATTTGATATTGATATGGATTCAATCACTAGGCCAATGCTCCATGGCTCGTGTTATGATCAATTTAATGTCGTCCTTTCAACTTGTTGCTTCATATATATATAACAACAAAATAGCCTGCGCGTTGAAAACTGACTTTTATAATTTGCCCTTTTTCCACGTGGTGTATCTATACTTATACAGTATTTATACATATACACTATATATAAAGTATATGGATTGACTTTGACTATATGTGTGCCAATCAATAGAGACATTTAGTTTCGTACACGAATTCAACTAGATGCGTTCACTCTAGCTGGTCAAACCGCGTAGATTGAATAATTTCACTAACTTGTGAGATGGTTTAGAAAGATAGTAATAATAATTCGTTATGCTTTTGTTGCTTCTAATAAAATACCTACAGAAATTAAATTAACGTCTATTACATGTCAAAAGCTAATTCAACCGTACATCATAATAATAATAATAAAAAATCACCATCCACATTCTGAGTTGATAATTTACACCATCTATATTGAAAGTTACAGAAACTAATACAGTTATTAAGAAAAAAAAAATATAATTTTAGTTTATCACTTTTGGCTTTAAGAATAAATTGGTTTTCTAAAGATAAAACCTTTCAAATATAGTCAGAAGTTTACTTGTTCATGTTCAGAAGATTATTCCAATACTATGCATCTAATTTGAAAAATCAAATGATTTCAAGACCGACCAAAATTATGTTTTCTCTTCAGTTATATTTCTCTTGATTCTTGTCTACAAAAATATATTTCTTGACCAATTAAGTGACCAATCGAAATATCATGAAGGGGCACTGAAAAAAGAGGGCTGGAAGCTGAAAGTTTCTGAGTCACTTGCTTCATTGATGGCCTAGCATTTGGGGAGGGACAAAGACATGCTAATGCAAGTGTCACTACAAGAACCACATCCCAAGTATCTTTGCGAGTGCGAGGTTGAGGGAGCCTGGCGTCTAAGATATCTCTCAGCATTATTTTCTGAGTAAGAGGATTGGCCAAACATGACATTAGCTCTCCAGGATGCTTTCCCATTATAGTTTCTAAGGCGACTACTCCAAAGCTATAGACATCACATTTTTCTGTCACAGTTAACGTGTAGGCAAATTCTGCAATTACTCAAAAAAATTAAGAAAGGTTAAAAAGAGTAGTATTTTATGTAATTAGAATAGAGAAATTATCAGTATAGTCCTTAATTTATCATTGAATCACCTATTTTATATTTTAAAATGATTCCCCATTAATTAAAATTGTCACTTTTGGTTTTGCGATATGAGTTAATGGAATTTAGTTCAAAGAACTATATTAATTGACAATTTCAAAAATAAAGAATCAAAAGTGACAAATTTCAAGTAATGGGATAATTTTGAAAATTAAAATGAGTAAATGTCTCAAATAACAACTTAGTAATAAGTCAAGGATTTTCAAATAATATTTTTGTTGATTTAAAAAACAAGATTGAGAGAGAGAGTGAAAGAATTACCTGGAGCAATATATCCATAAGTACCAACTGGTAGAGTTTGATTTGATGAATCAAAATCAAGGAGCCTAGCTGTGCCGAAGTCCGAGACGAAAGCTTCCATGGCTGAGTTCAACAAAACATTGCTACTTGTTATATCTCGATGAAGAATCGGTGGGACACAGTCGTGATGCATGTACGCTAAAGCATGAGCTATTCCTTTAACAATATTGACTCTCTTGCTCCAACTTAGCTTATGAACTTCTTCATCATTACTTAAGACATGTAATAGGCTACCACTTTCCATGAAAGCATAAACCAGAAACATGCATCGTTTATGCAAACAAAAGCCATAGAGCTTCACAATGTTTCGATGACGAATCTCAGATAATATCTTGATCTCATTGCGGAAACTCTTGTCAAAAGACTGATTTTCTGATTCCATTTTGTGAAGTTTTTTCAATGCAACAATTCTGCCACTAGGAAGTTGTGCCTTGTAAACACTACCATAGCCACCTGTTCCAATGCAATACTTCATATCAAAATCTTCAGTTGCTTTAATGATATCTTCAAATGCGATTTTACCATCATAGTTCCATATTGAGAACAAGTCTCCGTTCTTCACCTGCAATGCCTCATCTTTGATTTTCTTAACCTTTGGTTGTCTCAATGACCTGCAACATCGATAAACTACTACATTTGTAATGACTGATATACATGCAATGATAAATGCACTTATGATAACAGTTTCGATATCCTGCACTTTCTGAGAGTTGTGCATATCCCCACAGTTGAGCTCAAAGAAAATGATAAATTTGACCTAAATTTGATAACTTTTAGTTACCAAAATCGATAAAATTTATAATCCTAATTCGACAGTCAGTATTAAATGAATTACACGATGGCTTTTTGGAGAACCATAGAGAATTCTGATTCATGAAAGAATAGCCAACTAGGACACTTTTTGGTTTATCGAAGATGGATACTCAATAGCAATAACAAGCCGAAAGGGCCAAGCATAAGTGACATAAACCCAACTCAAGGTTTCCTCTTTGTTTCAGTTCAATGTGCTTTCAAATATATATATAAAAAAGCGTGGATCAGACTGGATTTATCATCTGAATATGACTTCATACGAATGGGTGGACGACAATTGAAGTCTCCCAGTCAAGGGAGTAGTAGAAATTAATTCCTCTAAACGCGTAAGCTCTTTTTGATTTTCCACACAGTTGTTTTTGCTAGATGCCTCATTTTGATCCTAACTATTTTCACAATAAAATGTAGTTTTAACCATTGACTTTTAGTCTTTTTAGTCCTTCGAAGATAGAAAATATACAAAATCAAAAAGATGTATTCCTTGTACGTTAATTCTTCCATCTTCTTAAATTGTATGACAAAAAAATAAATTCGTATGCTCATTAATTTGTTAAAGATACTAAAATTAAATAATTATAAGTAATCTACGCATCAAACAGTTAGTTTAGTCACTAATAAATAGAAAAGAAAAATCAATTCCTCCAGACAAGGCATTGTGAGATGTGCTACAACATAAAATAAATAATCTTAAAATAAAAAATTTCAAATTTTTTTTAATAATTTATATTTTAATGCCAGAAATAAAAATTAATTTTGGAAATAATTTAATCATATTTTAACATAAGGAAAGTTTATGCATATTTTTTTTATAATTTAAACATGATTTTTCAAAAAAATAAACTCTAAGGACTTAATTAAAAAATTTTAAACTATAAGGACTAAATTAAAAATTAAGTACAACTAAAAGGATTAAATTAAAAATTAATTAAAAATAAATGTAACACTCCTCAATTTATGAATTGAAAAAGAAAATTAAACAATTATTAAAGAATAAATTTATAAGATAGTTAGAGAAAACTAAGATATTTAATACATGATGATAAAGCTTGAGATTGAGATTGACACGTGTGGTTTAGACTTTTTATGTTTCTTGGTGGATCCAATTTTAAATCTCCTTTTAAGCACTTTTGGAAATATCCTAATTTTTTAAATTTTGCCACATGTCCCTCCTAAGAAAATTACGTAATTGCCTTTAGTCTTATTTCTCCATTCTTCCTTCTTTTGTCTCACGCATACACACACAACAACAAGCTCCAAAAATCTCTCTCCACTTCTTGCCCAGATTTCAACATTTCTTCATCGTCTCTATCCTTTTTCAACCACTTCTGTAATTACTTAGGCTAATTCTAGTGTGGGTCAGGCCATAATTTTCTTAAAATTTTGGCAAAGGTTCATTCATTCATTACAACGATGATGGGGTGCCAAAACAGACTAATTGGATGCGATTGAATAAAGATTAATCCTCCAAATTGAGTTGTGTATCTTCCATGTGGTGAGTAATCTAGCCATGTTTGAATGTTGTCTTTAGAAACAGTTTTTTGTTTTTAAAATAGAACAACAAAAAAATTTGTTTGGTAATATGCTTTTTATCAAATGTTTTAAAAAATTAAAAAACCATAAAAGGATTTTTTTAGAATAAAAAAACAAGAACAAGTTTTAGATATTTTCTTGTGTTTCTCAAAATTGTTTTCATTAATGATAAAATTCTAATTTTGTAAAAGGTAATTTAAGCAGGATTGTACATTATATTTAAATAAACTTTGAGATATAACCCAGTCGATTAGTAATTAACCAAGTCAGGTCACTTTTTATTTTTATTTAAAAACGTTTTTTTAAGAAAAATAAAAAATTAAGATTTAAAATGAAAAGAATGAAATAAAAAAATATGATTTAAAATAAAAAAATAAAATTTTAAAAATTTGTGAAAAATAAAATTTATTATAAATTAATGAATTAATATTAAAAATAATGCATAGCTGGGTTTTGAATGAACCAAATATCCAACTTAACCTGATTAAAATGCACATGTGTACTCCCACACACACTTCTAGATACTGAACATGTAACACAATACGCACGCTCCTACGTATGTACAAATACAAAGATATATATAAGAAAGTTGTTATATACACGTATATACACATGCATAGATATATAAGTATGCATACATATACATATATAGTAAACATGTTTAACATACAAATACAAATGTGTGGCATCAATGCATACACACACATACCTACACACACAAATACACGTCTATGTACACCCACACGCACAAGTGTATGCATACATGCTCACATATATTGAACATGTAACACATGCAAATATGTAGAATAAATATTTATTTTTTGTCTAAATAGTAAAATGAGAACTAAATTTAGAATTACAATTTTATCTTTTAATTCTTTATATAGCCTGAACATAAAATTTAAAATTCTAAATTAATTTCAATTTTAATGGAATTAGAAATAAAATTATAATTTTACATTATAAATTTAATTTTTGGTATTAAACAAGATCTTAGTATTTTCAAAACTTATTTTTGAATTTTTTTAAATAGTGTTTTTCTAATTTTGATTTTTTAAAAAAAAAACAAAGGATTCAAACAAAGTTTTTTAACTTTTTCATTTTAAAAATTGTTCTAAAAAACAATTACACAAAACTATTTTAAGAAAATAAAAACAAAGAATAGAATTAAACAACTTTTATCCCTCTATTTTTTGTGCTCAATTTCCTCATCTTGACCCTCAATTTTGTAGTCTTGGCCCCAATTTCAAAATTTCTCAATTATATGACCTAGAGTATCACAAGAAGAGATATTAAATACAATTAGTGAGGCATTTTTTCAAATTGATTTGTAACTTTGTGCCTAACACCAAATTCATTATTTTCCTCTGTAATCCATAATCAATTTCTGAATTTGGAGTCTTAATTTTGAAACCCCTATTTTTCACGGTATTGGTGATGTAAATTCGAAATTGAGTTTGATTTTGGTGAGATTTCTTTAAATTAAGTTAGAGTTTTAGTTATTCGATAAATTCTGAGTATTTTCCCTCTAATTCTCACATGAGATTGCTAGGTTTTGATCTCAAATTTCAAACATTTCTTGGTTGCACAAAATGTGTGATGGGGTAATATAGCTGCAAAAATCTTGAACCAATTTTCTTCAAAAAATCACTTGTAGAGGAAGAAATTAAGTGATTGAAAGTTATCGTTTGAAGTAATATGTTGATTCAGTAGCTTCTACTAATTTTCTTTAATTTTTTTTTGTTGTTTTAAAGAAATGGATGAAAACTTTATAGTAATTGACTAAATAACCCTAAATAAATAATTTAATTGATCATTAAATCTTAAATTGTTATTAGAATAATTTCCAAATTTAATTGATCAATAGTAATGTTAAATTAAATAATGTGTGAAATTGATGAAGTCTAAGACTTCATTATTTTATATGCTCATCACTAGTCATAGACAATTTTTTCATGAATTTTCTTTGCATTAGCGTCCACTAATTTGACAAAAGGAAGAATCAACTAAATATCAGGATTAAGATAACTAAGTAAATTACTTTGAGTAAATTTAATGAATGAATAAGCATAGAACTCAAAATCATTCTGATAATTCTTAAGAACCCATACTTTCTCTTCACTTGCTTTTACCGTTACCAATTTGTTAGTATAAAATTCTATTTAATTTTCAAATTGCATCCAAATTAATTCTTTCTTTTAGCTAATTCATAATTCCTTATAAAATTAACTAAACGTAAAAGTTAAGAGCGAATCCTAATTTTCACAGTGCAAGTTTGTCTGGTATATCTCTATCTTTCCAACAAAACAGTCAATTTAATAAATGAAATGTCATGTACTTACGTTATTTAATCTATGACTTATCCTCAATTTTTCTTTAATCAAGTTTCGTAAAAGAATATGTTTCACTCTAATCAACGGCCAATGAATCGGAAGCAATGAAAATACGACTGAATAAGAAAAACTAGTATTCTTAATCACAATTCATTATGAAATCATGTAAATGATTTAATTTGGATTTGAACTTAAATCGAACTCACGTTTATAATTTGTATATAACTCTCATAGAAAAAACGCTTATTTATTATTATTACTAGTATTCTTTTCATTCTATTTTAATTTTTTTTTCTATTTTCTTCCTTTATCACTCTTCTCAATTATTATTTTTTTAATATTTCCCTTAGCTTTACTTAGATGTAAGAAAATATAGTTTTATTAAAAATAAGTTGAGCACTTCATTATATAACATTAAATAGACTTGTTGTTTAAAAAAATAAGTAGAACATTTTGATATTCTCTTGTATACTAAGTTATTAATTGATAGAGTATCATTATATACTACATTATTATTGTTAATCACTAATATAGAAGTATCTTATTAATTTTAATTTTAAAATTTTATTTAACCAGAATACTATGAAGTATAAGTTTTTCTGAATAGTATATGAAAACTTTTTTGAAAAAATTGACTTTGGAACGGGACTTCATGAAATATATATATATATATATATATATATATATATCGACAATAAATATAAATAATTTTAAAAGATTTACTATCAAAACTAGAAAAATGAATTTAAATTTTAGCATATATTTGTAATAATTGAGATAATAAACAAAGAACATATTTACAGAGAATTACGTTGACCTCGCCTCCACTAACTTTAGGTCCCCACTCCGTCAATCGACCACAATGTTACGAAATTTACTATGGAGAAGGAGGTTAGATTGACATTGATGAGGATCCAACAACCAGAACTCAAAGGTTCGGTTTATCATCAATTCAATGTCGTCATTTCAATTAGTTGCATCCATTTATGTAACAACAAAATAGCATGGGTGTTGAAGAGCTTAGGGACTAAATTACAAATATAAAAGGAACTTTTGGGGTGCATTTTTAGTTTTATTACTTCCGTGTCCAGAGTCCACCGTGCTTTGTTTTGATGGCTATGGATCTCTAATGTGTTTGTTCTTGCTATGGTGCAAATGGGGAGAGGTTATTTGGAGGGAGAATTTACGTGGATTGTTGACACTGTAACATTAATGATGGTTTGTTTTTGACCCGTCATTACATGTCACCTCAGCGGGTTACTAATGGACAATTATCAGAGGAGCAACTTAAGTGACTTATAGTTGAATAAGGGGATAATTTGGATTTTTTAAAAAATAGGAGACCAAAATAGAAATGGGGATGAGTAGAGGACCAAAATAAAAATGTTATTCTAGACATATACACAATACAGAATAAAGATTGACTTTGACTAGATGTTTATCTATCAATAGACATTTAGTTTGATACACGAATTCAAACCATGTGGATAGAACTTTATCACTAACTCGTGAGACGGGGGTATTGCTCTTCAATAAATAAATAAATAAAATTATTTTTATAAATAAATATATATTCATATTTTAAATTCTTTTATATAAGAAATGATATGTAGTTAAAAAAATATAAAAATTAAATTGTTTTTAATATCTTATAATTTATTATGTGTATTTTAGGATTTATTATTTTTTAACTAGTTATCATTCTGTATGAAAAAATAATATAAACTATATATATATATATATATATATATATTTGTTTATAAAAATAATTATTTTTTAATTTTTAAAAATATATTTATTACAAAAATTGAGGGCCATTGCTTTGCACTTATGCCGTTTCCACCAAGTCATAGAAAGATAGTAATATTAATTTCGTTTATGCTTTTTATTGTCGTTTCCACAGACCAAACAGAACTTAACGTCATTTCAAAACCTAATTCACGCGTACTAGCCCAAAATTTGTGCCAGTCTTATAATGAAAACAAATTATAAATAAGTCATTATTATATTTAGTTTCAATTTAATTTTTTACTTATTTTTATTTTTAATCTAGTCTTTTATGCATCATTTAGGTTTTGATTTAATTCTTTATTTATTTTTATTCTCAATAAAATTTTTTAATAAATTAAATATTAATACATTTAATTTAAATTTAATTAAAAATAAAGGACTAAATGTATTAATTTTTATATTAATAAGATATCAAATATTTGAAACCTGAACAACATTAATTAAAAAAAAGGGCAAAAAACTAAAACAAACTCCATCTTCTTCTAGATAAACTGCACATCAACGAATAAAAATTATCATATAACATTTGGCTTAACTCGTTTTGATGTTCTGCATGACAATCAACAAAGGAAATTTTTAAAATCAATTAACTTTTGGTTTACTTAATGATGACAAAAAAGTAGGATCAAAGCCATTGCGGAAATAAAATTGAACAGGAAAGCATGTAATGTTTGGATCAGAAACTGTACATACAATCAAAAGAAAATTCTAGCATCCACGTAATGAAGTTAATAATTTGCTACTCTTCTATTATTTCGGTTTAAAGTTACAAAAAATTACACAATTATAAGGGACATGTAATTTCAGTCATTCACTTTTAGTCTTAAAATTAATTTAATTATTTAAAAATAAAAATTATCAAAATAGTTCATCATAAAGATAAAAATGCTTTCATAATACAAAAGTCTATTCTCGCACCCAGAAAGACCAAATTAGTTTAGTTTTTTTTATATTTAAAAAATTATTTTGATACTTTCTATATTTGAAGAACTAAATTAATCTCAATAGTAAAAAATTAAAATTACTTTTTTTTTTTTTATAGTATTACTTCTCTTGATTCTTGTCTACAAGAAGTTATTTCTTGACTAATTACGTGACCAATTGAAATATCATGGAGGGCAATTGAAAACAGAGGCCTGGAAATTGAAAGTTTGAGTGACTTGCTTTAGCGATGGCCAAGAATTTGGGGAGGGACAAAGACATGCTAATGCAAGTGTTACCACAAGAACCATATCCCGAATATCTTTCCGAGTGCTAGGTTGAGGGAGTCTTGCATCTTAGATATCTCTCAGCATTATTTTCTAAGTAAGAGAATCTACCAAACATGATATTAGCTCCACATGATGCTTTTCCATCATAGTTTCTAAAGCCACTACTCTAAAGCTATATATGTTAGCTTTTTCGGTCACGATTAAAGTGTACGCAAATTCTGCAATTACTCACAAAAGTTATGGATGGTTTTTTTAAAAAAATAGGATTTTTTTGTAATTTAAATAGAAAAGAATACTACTGTGACTAAATTGTTACTTTGGTCGCCCTATTCATTTTATTCTTCAAAACAGTCATTCTTTAATTGATAATTGTCATTTTTTGTCCGTCCACATGACTTTATATGATTTAGTTTGAAGGACTATGTATATATATGTTAATGATTTCAAAAGTGAAGGATAAAAAATAGCAATTTTGAATTAGTGGCCACCCTTTTAGAAAATAAAATGAGTAAAAAATTAAAATAACAGTTTAATGATAAGTCAGGAATTTAAAATGATGTTTTTTCTCGACTCAAACAAACAAAATTGAAAGAGAGAGTAAAAGAATTACCTGGAGCAACATATCCACAAGTACCAACTGGTAGAGCTTGATTTGATGAATCAGGATCAAGGAGCCTTGCTGTGCCAAAGTCTGAGACAAAAGCCCCCATAGCTGAGTTCAACAAAACATTGCTAATTGTTATATCTCGATGAGCTATTCTCTTAACAATATTGACTCTCTTGCTCCAACTTAGCTTATGAGCTTCTTCATCATTACTTAAGACATGTAATAGGCTACCGCATTCCATCACAGCATAAACCAAAAACATGCTGCGTCTATGCAAGCAATAGCTATAGAGCTTCACAATGTTTCGATGACGAATCTCTAATAATATCTTGATCTCATTGCGAAAACTCTTGTCAAAAGACTGATTTTCTCATTCCTTTTGGTAAAGTATTTTCAATGCAACAATTATGCCACAAGAAAGTCGTGCCTTATAAACACTACCATAACCACCTGTTCTGACGCAAAACTTTATATATCAAAATCTTCGGCTGCTGCATTGATATCTTCAAATGCAACTTTTCCGTCATAGTTCCAAATTGAGAACAAATCTCCATTCTTTACTTATGTTTCCTCATGTTTTATTTTTCTAACCTCAAGTTGTCTCAATGGCCTGCAACATCGTTTGACTGCTACAATTTTAATAATGACAACTGACAAGTACACTTGCAATGACAACTTCACTTGTAACACTGATAATGACGAATGCAAGTGCAAATAACATGATAGTTTGGACTTTTTGTATTTGTTGAGAATTTCATAAATATTACGGTTTAGATTAAAAGAAACTATAAATTTGGTAGTCTACATTTAATATTGAATAAGACCATATGAGCTTCTTTGAAGAACTGTAGAGAAACCTAATTTAGGAAAGAATGGCCAGCTTGGACATCCTTTCGTTTATGGAAGATGGATGAACAGAAGCAGTAACAAGGGGAAAGAGCCAAGCATAAGTGACATCAAAGAGAACCCCAACTCAAGGTTAGTTTAATAATTGATAGGGCTTCGATGACCAAATCTAAAGGTTTCCTCTTGTTTCAGTTCAATGTGCTTTCAATTATACATATCAAAGAGCGAGGATCAGACTGGCTTTATCATCTGAATATGACTTCATAAGAATGGGTGGACGACAATTGAAGTCTCCCAGTCAAGGGAGTAGTAGAAATTAATTCCTCTAAACGCGTAAGCTCTTTTTGATTTTCCACACAAGTCGCTTTTGCTTTAGATGCCTCATTTTGATCATAACTATTTTATTTGTTGAGAGTAATTAAAATGCAATTTTAATCTCTATTCAAGTAATACTCAAAATGATTTCTCATTCACTAAAAAATATCATATTTAGTTTTTTTTTAAAATAAATATTATATTTAGTCCATCAAATTTAGAATTTAGAATTTGATAAAGAAACTAAATCTATAATTTTTTTTTAAAAAAGTGGAGATTAAGTGTGAAATTTTTTAATAAATTGAAGACTATTTTAGGTATTACAATGGATGAGAGCCTTAAAAAGTATTTTTTTTGTTTATTTTAATTAGGTTTTTATTTTAATTTTAAATAAAATAAAAACAACAACAAATATAGAAAATAAACTATATCAAACATATGAAATTAAAATAAAGGTATGAAAAAATATATAAAAACTATAATCAATCAAATTAATATAATTGTTGTAGTTCACGGGAAAGACCGGATAAATGATTTCAATCAAGAAAAATATGAGGATGATAGGAGGCATATGTTATGAAAGGTATTCATAATCTTAAGTAAGCATTTTAAAAAAAAAAAAATAAAATTTGCATTAAAAAAACAACTTTGAGCAAATAAGCCAAGCACAACAAAAAATGGAAAATAACTAAATATTTTATTCTATTGAAAATAGAATTCAATTGAAAGTGAGTTATGTAATAGTTTAAATTATTTGACATTTGACTTGAACTCAATTTATGAGAGAAAAAAAAATTGAATCCAAACCTTCACACACACACACACACACACACACACAATATGTATATAATTCTCACAATATATATATATATATATATATATATATATATATATATATATATAAAACTCTTACAAAAGAAAAACTTAATTATTACCATTATATTTCCTTTTCATTTTTTCCTCTTTTTTTTTTTTATTATTATATTCCCCTTAGCTTTACCAAAATCTTTAGATGTTACAAAAAATAGGGTTTATCAAAAACAAGTAAAGCACTTCAATATATACCCTTTAAATGAATTAGTTCTTTCAAAAATAAGTTGAACATATTAGTCTTGTATATTAAGTTAATAATCGACAGAGTATTTGTTATACTACAATATCATTTTTTTTATTACTAATATTAAAGTAAATAAGTAAATTATTAATTTTATTCTAAAAGTTTTATTTAAACAAAGTACTATAAGAGTATACATTTTTTTTAATATAAGATATGAAAAATGTTTTGAAAAAGTTTGACATTAGAAGAATAATTTTCATCAAGACTTCCTGAATTCAATATATATTGATAACAAACTGATGTTAATTTAAAACATTTACTATCATAACCGGAAATGATGAATTATAATTCTAACTTATCTTTATAATGATGAAAATGAAAAACAGATAACAAATTCACAGGGAAGTATATTAAAATCATCCCCACTATAACCTTTGTGTCATCCATCACTTAACCACAAATGACACGAAATTTAATATGGAGAAGAACATGGGTTTTTTTGATATTGATGCGTAAAGGTATCACTCAATTTCTGTTTATTACTAAATTTGGATCGTTGGATCACCAAAAAAAGACATGGATTTGTTTGATACTGATATGGGTGAGAGGATCTCCTACAATAAGTGGTTTCTCAATTTTGTAAAGTAATAAATTATAACTGTTAAATCTAACTGTCTAAAAACTTAGAAAAATTAAATATTTATAACAATAAATCTGGACTATTAAATAAAAATCTAACAATCCAGGTCATTATTAAAGGAAACTTGAGAGATCCTCCTACAGCATCATATAGTTTCCATCTCCAAAACTCGGGTTTGCTTTATGATCAATTTAATGTCGTCCTTTCAATTTTTGTTGCCTAAATAAAAAAAAGATAGCATGGTCGTTGAAGATGACTTTACTAATTAGTCCTCTTTTCCTACTGGTCTATCAAGACATAAAACACAATACAGTATATGGATTGACTTTGACTAGATGTGTATCAATCAAACCATGTGGATAGAATTGTATAATTAACTTGTGAGATGGGGGGGATCGGTCATTAGTAAATTGATTGGTCGTTTCTATCAAGTCATAGAAACATAGTAATATTAAGTCGTTTATGCTTTTAATTGTCGTTTCCAAAATCCCAACTGAAGTTAGCGTCTATTACATTTCAAAAGCTAACTCACGCGTACTAGCTCAAAATTTGTGCGAGTCATATAATTAAAACATATTAGAAATAAGTGAACATCATTTTGATTCCTCACGCATAAGTTCAGTCTTAATATCTCACTGATTTTAATATTTAATTTGGTTATTATGTATAAGTCACTTGCTTATTTTTATTTTCAATTTGATCCATTACTAATATGAATATTAGCATGCTTAGTTCATATTGGATTAATAATAAGAAACTAAATGTATTAATTAACTTTCATATTAGTAATGGATCAAATTAAGATGAAAAATCAGTGACAAATAAAATTAAGAATTAACTTATAAGTAAAAGCCTAAATAAGTCTTCTACTCTATTATAATTGAAGGAAACCAAATTTTGTAAAATAATAAAAAAAAATAAAAATTTTTGTTCATCTCTTTAAGCCTTAAGATCAATTTAATCTTCTAATGATGAAAGTTATCAAAATGGTCCTATAAAAAGAACAATTCGGGAAATAAATATCGTCACTTGCAATCAAAAAACTAAATTAATTTAACTTTTTATTTTTGAAGGATCACATTAGATTTTCCATCTTTTAGAACAAAATTAATATTAAAGTTAAAAGTGAGGGATCAAAATTACTTTTTCCTCTACTTATACTTCTCCTGATTCTTGTCTACAAGAAATTTTCTTGACTCATTAATTGACAAATTGAAATATCATGGAGGGGCATTGAAAACAGAGGCCTGGAAACTGAAAGTTTCTGAGTCACTTGCTTCATTGATGGCCTAGAATTCGGGGAGGGACATAGACATGCTAATGCAAGTGTTACCACAAGAACCACATCCCAAATATCTTTCCGAGTCCGAGGTTGAGGAAGCCTTGTGTCTAAGATATCTCCCAGCATTATTTTTTGAGTATGGGGATTGGCCAAACACGACATTAGCTCTCCAGGATGCTTTCCCATCATAGTTTCTAAGGCCACTACTCCAAAGCTATATATGTCAGATTTTTTCGTCACCGTTAGAGTGTATGCAAATTCTGCAAATTGTTTCAAAAATTAATGAAGGGCCTTTTAAAAAAGTATTATATGTAATTTGAATAGAAAGAAATATCACAATGATTCTTGAGTTAACACTACATGTCATATAGGTACTATATTAATTTGTTATTCAAAATAATTCTCCCCTAATTAAAAATTGTCACTTTGGTCTGTCCATGTGAATTATTAAGTTTAATTTGAAAGACTATTTGTTAACTATTTCAAAAATAAATGACCAAAAGTGAAAATTTTAATGAGAATCATTTGAGAAATAAATGAGTTAGGAACCCAAATAATAATTCAGTGATAAATTAAAAAATCAAAAAACAATTTTCTCAACTTAATTAAATTAAACAAGATCGAGAGCAAAAAAGAGTTACCTGGAGCGATATATCCACAAGTACCAGTTGGTAGAGTTTGATTTGATGAATCAGAATCAAGGAGCCTAGCTGTGCCGAAGTCCGAGACAAACGCCTCCATAGCTGAGTTCAACAATACGTTGCTACTTGTTATATCTCGATGAAGAATTGGTGGGACACAGTCATGTTGCATGTATTCTAAAGCATGAGCTATTCCCTTAATAATATTGACTCTCATGCTCCAATTTAGCTTATAAGCCTCTTCATCGTTACTCAAGACGCGTAATAGGCTGCCACTTTCCATAAAAGCATAAACCAGAAACATGCGCCGCTTATGCAAGCAAAAGCCATAGAGCTTCACAATGTTTCGATGACGAATCTCTGATAGTATCTTGATCTCATTGCGGAAACTCTTCACAAAAGACTGATTTTCAGATTCCATTTCATGAAACTTCTTCAATGCAACAATTCGGCCACAAGGAAGCCGTGCCCTGTAAACACTACCATAACCACCTGTTCCAATGCAATACTTTGTATCAAAATCTTCGGTTGCTTCAATGATCTCTTCAAATGCGATCTTACCATCGTAATTCCATATTGAGAACAAGTCTCCATTCTTATTCACCTGCGTTGCCTTGTATTTGATTTTCTTAACCACATGTAGTCTAAAACTCAATGACCTGAGACATTGATTGACTGCTACGATTGAAATGACAAGTACACTTGTGATGACAAATGCACTTGTGAAGGAAATAATGGCCAGCTTGGACACCTTTTTGTTTATAGAAGATGGATCATCAGAAGCAGTAACAACGGGTAAGAGCCAAGCATAAGTGACATCAAAGAGAACCACAAGAGATATAAAAATAAAAGTGGGGATCATGGCATATGTAAGTTTAATAATTGATAGGTCTTTGATCACCAAAACTGATCAAGGTTTCTTCATTTTTAGGTTCACTCTGCTTTTAATTATAGAATAGCGTGGACAAAACTGGCTTTGTGAACTAAGCATGATGACTTGGTATGATAGGTTGACGACAAATAAAGTCTTCCAGTCAATGGGGTAGCTGCTAAAAATTCATGTAACCGCGTAGACTCTTTAATTTTCCACGCACATCACTTTTGATTCTGATGCTGCCACCAGCAGTTTCTTGCAAACTACTTTTGTTAGAGTGAAAAGCAATTTCGGTCCCCTGGGCTATAAAAATATTTTGGTTACCTAGATACGAAAAGTATTAAAAATGAACTTAAAAAAAATATAACAGTTTTCCAAAGATTAAAATGTTGAGAAAAGTACAATTTTATTCCCTTACTATTAATTTTAAGATCAATATAGTCATCTAAAGATAGAAAATATCAAAATATTCCTTCGAATATGGAACCTTTAGAAATTAATGGTATTCCAAATGAACCAAATTTATTTATTTTATCTTTTGAGAACTATATTTATTGTTTTATTTTGATATAACTAATTTGATTTTAAGATTAAAAGTTAGAGACCAAAATTATATTTTCTTTTTAAAATGATCTTTCTGATGAACTAAATCAATTTATTTTTTCAAATTTCGAGAAGTAAGAGCGAGGGACCGTAACATTTCACTCTATTTATTCATGTGCACACATGTAAGTTCGAAACACGATTGAAACGGAGGAACAACAATGGATGTTGCAAGTGAAGTCCCCCCAAAAAAACAAAAATAAAATATGAGCCCGACAGGTACGTAAAGCAGGGGGGAAGAAGTGACCGAAGTTTGTTTTAAGCAAAATCAAACAAATTATTGTAAGAAAGAAGTCACTAGTGTTAGGCAAATTTTTGTGATAATAATTTCATCAATCTGCCCCACATCATCGGTGTTTTTAACGTGTCAAATTTTTGTTTGTATTTTTCATAATATATTTATGTGGTTGACCATATCCCTCCAAGAATGATTCACTATGATCTTTACTATGTCTAATGGCAAATATATTAACGTTTTCAAATAATTTAAAGTATATAATTATAGAAAAAATGTTCCATTTTAGTCTCTCACCTTTTGTCTTAATGCCAATTTGATCATCTCCAAATTTTTAGAGTCAAAATGATCCCCTAAAAGTTCAATAGCAATCAAAAGTAATTCTTTCTTAAGCTAAGTGCTTTTGAATTTGAACTATTTTGTAACTAGAAATTAGTAGAGGACCAAATTGATATTGAAGTATAAAGGGGAGGATCAAAATTGTCATTTTCTCTCACTATGAAAAAATGTGATATTACTTGTGGTTTATTTTGGCTTTAGCAGCAGTTTAAACCGCTGCTAACACAGTTATTTTGGTTATATCAACAATTGGAAAAATGTGTGTACGTAAATAATCACCAACGGTTTATTTAACCGTTGGAAAAATATTACAATTAGCTGTGGCTAATGTGGAATTAAATTAACTATGGTTACCTTCTAACCGTAGCTAATGTGAAATAAATCTAGCAGTGATACAACCGCTGCTAATCCTTAATTTTTTTTTTTTAAATAAAGCTAATTTTTATACATTTGTTTTTTCATTTTTTTTCCTATTTAATTTTAACACTAAAATTAGCTAAATAAAATCAACTACATTATCATTATCTCAAGACAACTCATACATTCACAATAATAAACACCATCATTATCTCAAAATAACTCACATAACTACATTTACAACAATAACTACACCATTATCTTGAAATAACTTAAACATAATTAGATAGTCACTTAATACTTGATGATAAGTTTGAAAATAACATAGTCTTACTTTTGTTTATAGCATCTAAAGCACAATCCTACTTTTGTTTACAACATCTAAAATATAGTCCTAATTGACACTAATGATGAGAAATGCCAAATAAACTTTGCAATCTACTCTTGCGGTTGGTTGGATTGATTTGGCGAGAAACTTCCATGTCCATTTGTTTGATCAAGTGACTACAGTAAAACATATAAATAATGCAAGTCATCAATAATGTTGAACACATAGTTATAGACAATAGTAGAATAATTTGGAAAATTACCGGTGATGGATGAACTATGGTATATTCAAGAGGTAGCTCTCCTGGATATATTTGCATAAAGAGATTCATCATCGCATCAAGCCTAGACTCAATTTATGGGAACAATGTGGGCACACTGAAAGGGGAATGTTAGGTTGATCATCAACACGACCTAGTTGATTGTATGTAGTCTTAATTCATTCTAAATACCTCGAGCAAAAAAGTAAGACCTCTTGGGCCATATAACCTTCAACTATAGATCCTTTTGGCTAAGCTTTGTTATGTACATAAGACTTTAGTTTTCCCAAATATTTGATGGACATTGAAGAAGTATAAGCCACAATTGGTAGCTAAAATAATTGAGAACAAGGTGTTTAGACTTATACCTTTCAACTAGATACATCCACCAATACTAGACAAGACCACATAATTTGGCTTCATCCACAAGGTGCACAATCAAATGAACCATAATAGTAAAGAATGATGGTGGAAATATCATTTACATATGGCATAAAGTCAGCACAACTTTATTGTGGAGCTGGTCAAGTTCATGTACATTCAATACTTTACTACACAAGTGCTTGAAAATCAAACACAAAACAATGAGAACCTTAGACACATGCTTCGAGATGTCCTTCTCAGGGCCAAAGGTAGAAGTTGCTCAATAAGAATATGTCAGTCATGACTTTTCAATCCACCAAGCTTCCATTGTTTTATATCAACACACCAAGATATGTTGCTAGAGTAACCATCTGGTACAATGATATTCTTTAATGTCTTAAGAAAAATGTACTTGTTTGCATTGGTGAAGGTAAAGAATACGGGAGGATATCTACCATTCTTATCTAGCCATAGATTAGATGGACATGCTAAACCAGTATAGGTATTCCATCCAAACAATGTTTCAAGTCCTCTAAAGTCACTAATTATCCACAATAGAGCTACATGCATATTGAATATTTCTTTGTTGTATGAATCAAAAGTGTTAATACCAACATCCTAGAACTTTATTAACTCTTCCACTAATGATTGTAGATAGACATCTATGTCATTTCCTGGTGCTCGCTTACCTGGAATTATCATTGAAAGCAGAAAAGAGATATGTTTACATCTAAGGTGGAAAATTGTAAGGTGTAAGTATTACTTACCAAATACCATAACTAGTGCTTAAGTTACCAAATAGATTGAACCCATCTATAGACAACCCAAGACGTACATTCTGAGGATCTGAGGCAAATTGAGGATGCAATATATCAAATTTCTTCCATGCTTTGGAGTCTCTTGGATGCCTTAATATGCCATCATCACTCTTGTCCACCGCATGCCAACACATGTGCTCAGTAGTCTTGGTGGACATAAACATTATCTACAACCTTGGTTTTAGTGGAAAGTAACTTAAGACTTTTGTAGGTAATTTTTTCATCTTCTTACTTCCATTGGAAATATCATTACCCTTTGGTTTCCATCTAGATGTATTGCATTTTTTGTAGCTATCCCTATTTGCATCCTTTCCTCTGTACAACATACAGTCATTGGGGCATGCATGAATTTTGGTATAGTTGAGTCCAAGTTTGTTGATTGTTTTTTTAGCCTCATAGAATGGCCTCATAGAATGAAGGTGGAATCTTAGCATGTTCAAAGGCATTAACCAACAACTTTAGTATTAGCGACATTGCCTTGTCAATTATTTTGCATAGACACTTTATGTGATACAATTTTTCCAAAACGGATAATTTTAAATACTTCTTGCACCCTTCATACAAACTTTGTTGTCCATATCTAATTAAGCCCATCAAATTTGTATTATTATTTGACACCACTTAGTTTGATGGTGGAGATATGACTTCATATTCTTCCACATAATGGTTACTGGGATGATGCCTAAGTCCATCATTAACCATGTCCCAAATAGGGTCATTAACAACAATCCTTTCTTGAATAACTTGCGGTATTACAGGAGTTTCAACTATAGTTGCCACATCACTTGTCTCTCTATGCTTAAGCCAAATAATGTAACCTCTTAGAAATGGTTTAATAATCAAGTGATCATGCACTACTTGTCTAGTATGCCATTTATTAAACTTGCGTTTAGGACATGGGCATATAATCATACCCTCAATACTTTAGTTAGTAAATGCATAGTCTAAAAATTTATTCAATCTATCAAAATACTCAAGGGTGTTTCTAGGCTTCTCAATCCAAGTCTTGTCCATGTTTGGAAATAGGTTTTGTTTGACTTCAACTCTCATAATAAAATTTAGTACTTTAAAAGAATATCTACACATAAGAAACAAGTAACATGAACAAATTTAATTGCTACAAGTGACTTAACGCCCATGGCAATACAATATAGTTACTATAAGATAAGTATAATGATAATTACATAACATACTACACACAAATATATACAAATATATATATATATATATATATATATATAATTTCACTCACTCTCGATACTTATTATTACTCTTAATTTTTTGAGTACATGTTTTCACATGTAACAATATCCCTCTTTAATATTAGCATAAAAAGGGGAAAAAAGTGTTATTATTTATAAGAGTAATCTTTGTGCAAGAATTGACCTTGAAAATGAACAATTTATTATGGGTTATACTTACAAAAGCATCAACATGATTTATACTTACTAACAACTCTCTAAATTTGCTAATTAAATAATCATTGTCAATTACATACGAATTAAATTTAGTTGCATAAAACCTAGGTATTGTTCACAGCCTAATTAATTAATTAATTATGTTCCTAGCAGGCGCCCAAGTTGAATTTGCTAGGGCAAATCTCTTTTTTTTCTTTTTTTAAATATTGAAGAATGGGTTAAACCATTCATGTAACTTCCAAGAAAATTCTTACATCCTCTTGAAGATCTATGTCATTTATAAATTATCAAATAAAATAGAGTCAAGCTTGTATATAATGCTGCAGTAAAACCTAATACTATACTAAATTTCAGATAATCAAAATAAACTAAAAAAAAAAGATATAAAAACAAAAAAATTGAAAAAAAAGGAAATAAAAAATCAACTAAATTGACTTGTGCGGACTAAATGGCGACACTGGTACAAGAGTCGTCGACAGGCAACTGGAGGAGGCGTTTTCAGCCAGCTAACTCACTAATAGCACTCAAAGACGACAACTATAAACCAAGTTACATGAGAAAGGAAAAATAGAGTGAGGGAAAGATGATGTTGTGGTAGAGGAGAAGTGAAGGGGAAAGGGGTAATAATTTAAGGCAACGTTAACTACAGGGAAACTGAAAAAACTTAACTATGATTTATATTAAACCGCAGGTTAATCACAACTATTCACTACGGTAATATTATCACAGGGAAATGCTAGTGGTGAGAAAGTTAACCACAGGCAAACATTAACTTTCCTTGCAGTTAACTGCAAGGGTGCAAAATGTGGTTTTTTTTGGTAATGTCTATAATTATATAAATTAAATTTTATTTATGTTATTGTAAACTATAGATATATCTTTTTGAATTGAAGGCCTATAAATTAAGCAAGGTACTGAGATAAAAAAAACTTTAGATACTATAATAGGTTGAGCTAATTAAGAATTATAGTAAGGATAAAGTGACTTATTAAGTTCATTAATTATTCACCTTTTATGAGAGCTTTGATCATCACAAAGGGGTTCTACGATGGTTGACCAAAATGTTGTAGAAACCACCATCCCAAATGAAACAACGACGCTTTTTGTTAACCCTTGTAGAAGTCTTCATGATGACATGATTTTGCAATGCTCAAGAAACCCTCATTAAAGTTATTGCAGAAACCATTTTTGCGACAGTTAGAAAAAGCATCGCAATCTCAAGGTTTTGCAACTATTTTATGATTGTTGCAATACCATGTCATTGTGACAGTCAATATAAACTATTGTAGTGTCTCTTTATGACGATTTATATAAACCACCATTGGTGCTTGTATATTATTTATGGCAGCAGTTTAAACCGCCGCTGATAGGTTTTTTAAAATACTTTACTTTAATTTTTTATGTCATTTTTTTTTTCTCTAAATCAATATCATGTAAATATGATAAATTTATCTTCAATCACATCGTGATTAGTTACTCAAAGCTAACAAAGTCTATTACATAATCAACTATAAACATGACGAGATACAAAGTCCTTATAAAACCATAATCAAGTCTAAACATAATGAGATACTAATTACAATGTCTAACAACAAACAATGATAAGTCATCCTAGCTAGCTAATTGTTCCTACTAGAAGGACTTGGTGGTGGATTCGAATGTGAGTTTGCATTGCCTTGCTTACTTGGTACCTAACAGTTGAAGAGAAACTTTGATAAGCAATAAATGCAATAATAAAGATAAAAGAACATTACAACATAAGACTTACACAAAATAAAAATGTTTAAAAAAATACATTACAAAATAGTATGGATGTGACCTCTGAGGGCAAATCTCGTTGGACATTTCTGAGAAGAAATGACATGATTGCATTTATTCATCATTGTTCTACTATTAGATCATCAATTTAAGTTCTTTGTTGTGCATATATTTGGTCTCTTTTTGCTATTTCAGCTCTAAGTGTTGTAACTTCATTCTACAGCTCATGGTAAGATGGTCCAGGTGGCAAAATCCCACTAGCATGCCGTCCGAACACATAGGAAGGGTAAACACCCATTCCTATTCCTCAAACTTGTCTAGAATGTTCCATAGCCCAAAAGCTAGTGCTAATAAGTCTTGGAGGGAAATTTCTTATGTACAAGAGTTAGATGCCTCAAAGTCAACTATCTTTTAATACATATTGGTTCAAAATAAGAGAACAATAACTATGTCAACATTAAATCATTTGAAATGAATCAGAAATCAATAATGTAACATGACAATTTCATAAACATGCACCAATAGCTTGAGCATCCTTATTTATGTACAATCCATTAGCCCTCTCCTCAGGAAACTGGACCTCTAAATTTTTCCTTCTACATTCATTTTCTATAATGTAACACATCAAATAGTCATACAACATTTGAATGTAATACTTTTTACTAATATAAACTCACCATCTCAGGTTTTTTTTTATGCAATACTCTTTGATCCGCCAGTGTGTGGAATTGTTTGTTTCCTTCTATTTTCCCTATTTTTGCCATGTATTTGACCAACGCATATTAATTAGACTATTAGAAATTGATGTGAATAAAAGCTAGGAAAGGAAACTATATATTTTCATTATTCCTTAGTTTTGGGATCTAGTCAGTAATCAATAAACGATGCCTATTGCTCCTTTTGAATGCCCTCTAGGCTGCGACAATTAATTTGTCTCTCATTTTTATTCTATCATCTATGTATGTACATAACCAAGAGCAAAAATCTTTCCACTTGCATCCCAAGGACTCTATAATATTTTTCGTATATACCTCCTTGACAACAAACTTTGCCCACATGTTACATATATATATATATATATATATATATCAATCATTAAAGTAACTGTTGAATTCATCTAGAAATGAAATAATAAAAGTGTTATTACTTGTATTTAGTCTATGAATATGTCATCTTTGTATTTAGTAGGAATTAACTTCCATTTCTAATAATTGATTGGCAACTTGTTAAAATCTTTCATAATATTCCTAAGAGGACAACCAATAATCCACCTCCTTCTTCAGTGGGCTGGTTGTTAGGATTAAATGATACAACCACCCTTTCACCCCTTGGAAGAGACCAAACATCATGCACTATTAGGTGCCTACTCCTAACTTGACCATTTACATCTACAATGTTTAAGTTAGTGCATGGACATGGAAAACCATAAAGCACTAAATGTCATTAATTAATCTATTGACTAATGACATCAATAGTCCATACTTTCTGACATGATCGTAGTGCAGGTGGTGTAGGTTATAGAGGCTTCTTCTTGTTGTTCCCCAATGTTGTCAGTAATACTTAGGAGGTAGATGGATTGTTTGAAAGATCCTGTTGGGAGTTTAGAGCCAAAGGCATTGACTGGTCAATAAAAGTGCCAATGCTGGGTGACCCTTGTGCACTAGCCGTAGTTGATTTAGAATTCCAAAAGAACCTCTTCATCTTCATACAAATTTTGTTGTCCATCCTTAATTAACTCATAAAACTCTTTTACAACCTCATCCATCATTGGGTCAAAAGATGATGGTGCTAGACCTTAAACTTCATCCATAATCTTATTGTCATGATGAGCCCCAAATGCATGATGGACCATATCCTGCACAAGATCAACCCTAAAAGTTCTTTCTTCTATAACTTGTGACACTAACACAGGTTGTACATAAGGTAATCTCTACCTATTTCCCCATGCCTTACTAAAAAAGTATACCCTCACGAGAATGGTTTAACAATTAAGTGACTATTAAGTCCCTTTAAGTATTCCTGTGTATTTCAGGGTTGGCAATCCAAGACTTATCCATTTTGAAAAAATTAAATCAATAAAACTATCACTAAAAGATAATTAAGTATGGAACATCAACTATACCAACACCAAACAACAAACATCAATGGATTACTATCCAACACATTAAAGCTATCATGAAAAAAGATAACGTTCAAAGTACCAACTATAACTGTATTAAAAAACCAATATCAAAATGTGACTATATATCTTTTCCAATATTCTTTTGAGTTTAATTTTGAGTTTCTTGATTTAACTTAGCTATTTTTCATTTGAAAGTTTTGAGTTTAAAGTTATTTTCATTATTATTTTATTTTAATTTGATGATTTACGTGCATAAATACTAAGATTCCACATACATTGCCTACCTTACCAACAAAATTCTACTTTCATTATCTTCTAGTTAGGTTATGCTCTTTTCTTTTATTACTTACTGATTTTTCTACCTATTGTCCTATTACACTTTCACGTAAAATTCAATCTTCCCATAGCATTTATATGTATCACTAGACTAAATTTTCTTTTTAAAGCAAAATTTATTCATCCATTAGCCTTAATTCCTAAATTTGTATAACTTTACTTGTTCACCCTACCCCACTATTTCTTACAATTGCCCTTCTCTTTAAGCCCCATAAAAAGTTTGAATTGACGCACAAACTTATAATCATAGTGACAAAAATTGTTATGTTATAGCACTTGCATTCATTTATGAACTATTGACCCTTACATCAAATCTGTCCATTCTTTTGAAATTTCATTTTCACCTTTTACTTAACCCATTTTATTATGTATTTCTCTTATTATACATCCCTTGAATTGCCAAAAATTTTCCCCCACAAAAAATTTTCTCCTATTTAACATGTCATTATATAATCATAATGATATTGAAAAAAAAAAAAAACTAACTTTTGAACGCCAGTAAGGAGGATGATTGGAGACAAAGGGAAGAGATCGCCAGTGACTAATGCTAGTGAACGACACTAGTGTGGAAGAGGAATGCACCTTTCCACGTTTGAGAAAAGAGGAGGTGAGGGGGATGACTCGAGACGATTGCCTTTGCATGGGCAAAACAAAGAAGGCGAGCAACCACAACAGGGACCTGACATAGCTGCAATAGCAACGACCTATTGATGAATGGAGGGACATGTACAAGGTGACTGGCAGCAAGAAACAAAGAGAGACCTAACAATGTTGTGCTTTGATTGACTGAAATAGATATGAGAAATGTTCTCAGATCAGTTAAAGTAGATAGACCTACTGGTGGCTAGAGAGTAGTTGTCATTAAGTTAAGGCCTAATGATGATTTTCCTGGCCGTCGTTAGGCCCACGATAAAGTGGACCTCAAGTTGAGGTTCACTTTACCATTGGCTTAATGATAACCCAAATAAATCGTCGTTAGGCCATAACCTTACAACAACTATGTAAGGTCGTTGTTAGGCTAAGTTAGTGGACCTTAGTAATGTGCACCACAGTATTAGGCCTTAAGATGGCCAGATAGAGGTCATTGTTATGCTCTATCCTAATGATGAATTATTCTGGTTGTCATTAGGCTTTTTCCTAATGATGATATATATTAACTGTCATAAGGACTTACTTTGATGATGGTCAAAACATTGCTATCGTTAGGCTATATTTTAGTTGTAACTCACGGTTTAAAGTCTGCCTTTGGTTATTATGATGGTCCTTTTTTACCATCATAATATGTTGACATTATGATAGCTATATCACAATCATCATAATGTTAATAACTTAACGACGGTGTGTTTTCATGCTGTAATGTCTTTGCGACAGTTAATGATAACCATCACAATGCGTCTGTTGCAATGACACCTTTTTTTTGGTAGTGTATGGTTTAATTTAAATTGTTGATAAATAGGACATTAACTAAATAAACCAAAACTTAGTAATTATACTTATCCTAGTTCCAATTTAGCTTAAAAGGTGAACCTAATTATTTGAGTAGAATTTTCCTTAGAATGCATTAAAAACTAGAATTAAACTATCAAACACACTTCTTTCAAAAAGCCAAACCCAATCATTTAGGTTGAATTAGGGATAAAAAAAGTCCCAAAATTCAGGAATACCAGTAGGGATTGCTCCATTTAGGGACCTAAATTTGGGACTTTTTTCCCCATAAGGACAAGGATGAGGGGAGGGAATATCCATGAAAGTACTTTGGGGATGAAAATAAGGATCATACTTCTGATCTAATAGGGTCCCCATACCAAAAAATTTATATACATGTATTACTAATAATAATTTTGCTACATATTCAAATTTGACAAATGTGTTGATAGAAAATTGGAAGTGCAATTATTTCCAATATATAAAAGAAAATGTTTCAACTAGTAATATCAAGTCAGAATTAGATTGCTACTTAGACAAGGCTATCTCGATTGATGCTTTGATTGTAAAAGTTTTTGACATACTAGGTTGGTGGAAACAAATAGATTAAAACACTTAAATTGCACATAAAGAAGAAACTATGATGAAATTGAACACTTCACAAATGGTGGACAAGATGTCTTGATGTCAAGATAACTTGAACTTAATTTTTTTTATTTGTTGAAGTTATTATTTCTTTGAGTTTTTAGAATTTTTAGAAGTTATTTCTTTAAAAATATGTGAAAATAAAATCTCAAGAATTTTCAAATATTTTATTCCATCTTTTAGGTTCCTATGTGAAATCGCTCATCTTCTTAGGCACCTAAAGGTTAATTAGTAGAGATCGTGTGAGACCTTGAGTCTCTTCAGGTTTCAAAAATTAATATTTAAAATATTGGGATGAATTAATTAAAAAATAGGGAGGTTTGTCCTACCTATTATGTAACTAAAAATCCTAAGAATATTTTTCTTGATGCTAGTTTTACTTTAAGTATTAAAACAAATTAAAATTTCAGAAAGTAACAATTAATATGAAGATCATAAATTCAAAAACCATAGAAATATGTTTCCACTATAGTTTAAAGTTCAGAATAAATTCTAATAGAAAATATATATATACGTAAAAAATATTAATTAATTATTAATTAAAATTCCTGTTAATCATAATCTCACCTTCAAAATTAGAAAAATCCAAAAACTCAAAATATATAAATTCAAAAATTCTGAAAAATGGCTTTCCGTTATAATTTCGTTCCAATTTCAACAATAAATTCTAATTTAAAAAAATCCAAAAATAAATAAATTCGAAAATCCAAAAATATTTTGGTTTCATTCCAAAAAAACATAAACTCCTAAAAATCCTAAAAATCTTATCCCATAATCATTTCATTTAAATTTCAAAATAAAGATTAAAATTCCAAAAACAAACAAAAAAATTAAAAAAAGGAAAAATGAAGAGGTCAAGAGAGCTAGATTAATCAAGTTGTTGTGAATTAAAATACACAAATCAAATTTCAATCCCATTTTGTTTATGAAAATCTATTTAATTTGAACTCATGTGTTCTCGTCGCAAAAATTAAAATTTTCTAACCAACAGATACACCTTTCTGGTCAAACTACATAGACTTTGATTTTTATCACAAGGTACGTAAGCCCTAGGCTTTCATCCTAGGTCAAGTCCACCCTTTGTAAATATCCATCCGTTTGCTTCCATTATTGTCGTTTTTGTCTTCTCCATTTAACGGGTATGCATGTTAATAAAGAATAATTGAGATAAATTTAAGGTCATATTCTATTTCAGCTGACTAGTTTATAGTAACCATCCTTATGGACGGGTGTTGTGGGGTACCTAATACCTTCCTCACACTCAAATAGACTCCCGAACCCATCTTTAATTTCACTAACCGTTTTGCCTTCTCTTTTTGTTTTAAGTTGGTTTTCCATAGTTTTTTGTTAAAAATTTTGGTGGCGACTCCACTAAATGAATTTTCAAGATTCATTTTAGGAATCAATTTAAAACACTTTTATCTCTCCGCTGAAGGGTTAGTTATGACAATTAAGCTCATGGAAATAATTGAAAAATTAAGTACTAAACCTTCCTAAAAGCCGAACTTAGTCATTCATGGCAAATTAAACTCATTTTATTAATGGGGGCATTTCATTGAATGCCTTGTGGATATTCAATTTCAAAACGTGAGAGTTGTAAAATTTCAAGAATTATAACCATCCAATCCATTTACAATCATTTTAATTGAAAAAAATTCGTAAAACTTCCAATTAAGACAACATATTTTTATTAATTACCAATAATTGGAAGAGTAATGTGTTATTCATTATATTGGGAACAAATAGTGATTAATTTAAAAGATTTATTGTCAAAACTGGAAAAAAATGAATTAAAATTCTAACATAATTTTATAATGATCATGATAAGACACGAAATTAAATTAATTTAATTCCTCATGTTTGGTTTAGATGGCTCATTTTGATCTTAACAATTATATTTTTTTTAGATTAATTAAAATGTAATTTTAGTTCCTCACTTAGTGTATTGCCCATAATGATTCATCTCTTATTGAAAATATCACATTTGGTCCCGCTCTTCAAAAGAAAAAAAATTATATACCAAATTTAGTTCCTTAAGTTTAGGGTTTGATAGAATGACAAAATTTTATATTTTTTCTTATGAGTGGGGATTACATGTGATATTTTATAATAAGTGGAGGGCTATTTTAAGTATTACAATAAGTGAGTGATTAATATATATATATATATATATATATATATACATATAAACATAAAAAGAAGAATATATAAAAATTATAATCATTCAGTTCAAAATAATTGTTACAGTTCAAGAGAAAGGCCGGGATAAATGATTTTAATCAAGAATAATATGAAGAGAATAGGAAGCATATATTATGAAAGGTAAGGAATAAGTTTATAATTCATAATCTTAAGTAATATTATTTCTTTTAAAAAAACTAAATTTTGCATTAAAAAACAACTTTGAGTATATTGGCCAAACATAATTTAAATTATTTGGAATTGAGCAATTAAAATTAATTTACATTATTTGACATTTGACTTGAACCCAGCTTATGACCAAAAAAAAACTTCAATCCAACCCTTTATTATTGCAATTATTTTTTCATTTCACTTTTCCCTCTTTATATATTATTGTCCTTAGCTTTACGTAGAACATTTAGATGTTATTAAAAAGAGGGTTTATAAAAATTAAATAGAACATTTCGATAGGTACGAAGGACAAGGGTTAGTTTGATACTGATATGGGAGACAGGATCCAGTGGTGTAAGGGCTCTCTCAATTCTTTTT
The DNA here is from genome assembly GCA_037074485.1 of Delonix regia. Lineage (NCBI taxonomy): Eukaryota > Viridiplantae > Streptophyta > Magnoliopsida > Fabales > Fabaceae > Delonix > Delonix regia. The sequence continues at coordinate 16,611,199 of CM073459.1, forward strand.
TCATTAACAAATTTGGACAGTTAACGGTCTAAATATATATTTTAAAAAATTAAATATTTTATAACAATAAATTTATACTGTTGAATGAAAATCATGAAAATCTAACAATCCAAATTATTATAAGAGAAAACTTGAGAGATTCTCTACTGCAGTGATTCAGATCCCCTATATAAATTCCATCACCAATACTCAAAGATTGGTTTTATGAACTATTTATAACGTTGTCCTTTCAATTTTTGTTGCTCGATATACATAACATAATATTAAGATGGTCGTTGAAGACTGACTTATACTAATTTGTCCTTTTTTCCACATGATGTATCAAGACATAAGCACAATAGAGTATATGGATTGACTTTGACTAGATGTGTATCAATCAATAGACATTTAGTTTGATACACGAGTTCAAACCATGTGGATAGAATTGTAGCACTAACTTGTGAGATGGGGGGATTGGTCTTTAATAAATTTATAGTGTCGTTTCTTTTTTTTTTTTTTTTCAGTTCAATATGCTTTTAATTATAGAAGAGCGTGGACCAGACTGGCTTTGTGAAGTAAATATGATGACTTGGTATGAATGAGTTGACGACAAGTAAAGTCTCTCAGTCAATGGGGTATGTAGTAATAAGAAATTCCTAACTTGTTTTTTATTTTCCACACACGTCACTTTTGCTTTAGATGGTGCCACTGCCACAGTTTGATCCTACCTACTTTTGTTAGAGTGGAAACTAATTTCCACTCTGCCCTTTTTGTCTTAAAAATATCTTGTTCATGACGAAATTATTAAAATAATCATTGAAAGATAAAATGTTTTAAAAAATAATGGTCATCCAAAAATCAAAACGTTGAGAAAAATTTAACATTGATCTCTCACTTTTAGTCTCCAGATAAATTTAGTCATTTAAAGATGAAAAAAATATCAAAATGGTAGTGCTTGAAAGATAAAACCTAATAATTGTCCTCCAAATGAACCAAATTTGCTTACTTTTTTATCTTTAAGTGGACATATATTTTGATATTTTCCATATTTAGAAAACTAAAATAACTTTAAGATTAAAAGTAAGGGACTAAAATCCTCTAGATGAATTAAATCAGTTAAATTTTTTATCTATAAAAAATCATTTTGATACTGTCTTAGAGGACTACTAACTATTTATTTAAGTGGACACATGTTGGACGGAAACAAGTTGGAATCAATGGTTGGTGCAAGTGAAGCACCCAAAAAGCGAAAACAACATGTGAGCAAGACAGGAACGTAAATCAAGGGGGCAAAAAAAAAAAAAAAAAGGTGACCAAAGTTTGTCATGGTCAAAATCATAAAAATCACTGGAAGGAAGAAGTCACAAGTGTTAGGCATAATTATTTGATAAACTTTTTTATAAATATTATTGTATTATCCTGATGAATCTCTTATGAATGTGCTGTGTTGCAGTCAAAATAATCAAAATTGATATGAATAGAAATGGCTTTGAAATCTATATTGCTCGATTACATTAATGACTATAGATATTTATTACGGTTCATTTTAATTGAATTTTTACTTTTACTTTTTAATACAATATAAAATACAATGAATACAGAAAATATTTTAATCAAACTATATAATATGTGAAATTTAAATAAATATATCAAAGTGAATATATAAAAATTATAATCAATCAAATTAATAAAAATTTTGTTATAGTTCAAGAGAAAGGCCAGGATAAAGGATTTCATTTAGTCAAGAAAAATATGAGGAGAATAGGAGGCATTATGAAAGGAAAGAAATAAGTTTATAATTCATAATCCTATGTAAGAATATTTTTGTTTTCTAAAAAATAAATTTTGAATAAGAACAAACAACTTTGAGTATAGCCCACACATAAAAAATAATTGAAAAAAGAACTCAATATTTTATTGTTGTTGAAAATAGAAATCAATTGAAATTGGTGGACAAAGTAATTATTTAAAACAATAAGCAGCTGCAGTAAACCAGTTAATGCACCTTTTTCGGTGTTAAAAGAAGAATGAGATTAATATATTATTAAATTCTTTTAACTTTTATACCTATTTCCATGGAAAGAGGATCGGTTGTGGGAACAACAGGAAGAAGACGCATGCAGAAGTAGAACTAAAAAACAACGGCGGAGCCATGTTGGGTTCAAGATGGGCATAAGATCCCACTCAATTTTTTTAGAAGTTGTATGCATATTGTATTAAGTTTTCATATTATGCTTTTATATCTAAAAAAATTCTGAACCTAGATTCATATATATATATATATATATATAACTCTCAAATAATTGAATTATGTAATATTTTAGATTATTTGACATTTGAAATTGAACCCAACTTATGACCAAAATAAAAATCTCGAGACCAACCGTCACATATACATATATTATGTGTATAATTTTCACTAAAAAACACTTACTACTATTTTTTTTTTCTGTTTAACTGTGTCCTTTTTTTCTCATATTATCGTTAGCTTTACTTAGAATCTTAGATGTTACATGATAGAGGGTTTATCCAAAACAAGTAGAGCCCTTCAATATATACCATTTAAATGGACTTGTTCTTTAAAAAATAAGTAGAACATGTTAATGTAGTGTTGCATTGTAAATAATTAACGAATTATACTACAACATTATTGTTTATCACTAATATTGAAGTAAATAAGTGTCACACCCCAAATCTTGGAATGTGACCGGCATAGAATTTTGGGAAAATTTTGTTTCCACAAGCCTAAACACCTATCAGAATTAATCTAATCATATAAGCTAGAAAGTACGTTAGATGAACTACATGTAGATACAATATTATGTTTCTATAGAAATTTTGGTAAAATCTCTCTTATAAAGTGGACTTTAAAAAATTATTCTATAACAACTTATTAACTATGCACATACACAAGAGAAATTCACTCTCAAAATCAAACAAAATACTACTAATGAGGCAGGGGATCTAAATACATCTACTATGGTCATCTAAATACTACTGTATATACATAACAAACTATATCCCTACTAACATATTATACAAAAGGTACAAAATGAAAGGGCTTGATCCTCAAGAATCAAAGTACGGCTCACTAGCAAATCTATACATACTCTCCTCGAGTGCTATCTTACTATCTGAATTAATAAAAGTGAACAATTAGTATCTTAGAAAAATATAATGACATAATTAAAAGTGAGTCCAAAGCGCATGCTACATCATCCCTCCATCCATATGTGATAGCCGTCACAAACGAGGCTAGCGTCTCCTATCACCCTGCTGGCTAGATTTTCCAAGGTGCACAATTAGGTAACAAATTTGCTATTAGCTACCAATGTCCTATACTAGTCCTCCCTATAGCAAAGTAAAATTGTCGTGCATAGGTTTTCTTCATTTAATATCAACACTATCGGTACCCTGAGTATCAGTTATCCAATTTAGATAGTAAGCAAATTTTTTTCTTCATGGTTGTTTAACCTAGTGCATGATTTCAATCAATCAACAATAATAAACTATAATCCTTTGAAAAGGAAGCTTTCATAAAAGCAAGATAAAAAGAACTTCTTGCATAAATGTGATGGATTTAAAGAGAAGAATGCAAACAAATTAACTAGTTAAAACTTGCAAGTACTATCTACTCACTAGGTTGACACAATAGTAACAACTATTCCAAGTTTTCCTTGCAAACCTTGGCTCATAATACTCTTAAGATTTGTCCCTCACTTGTTTAAAGTCCCAACAACACCCCTTTCTTCCTTGATGTTAGAAGATGGCAATTAAAACACTAATTTCATATTTGGACCTTTAAAAACTTGAACACGCTATCGTTGAAGGTTTAAGAAATTTAGACCAATCTCAATGGTAAGTTCAAAAGAACGTAGGAAAGGGATATATTTCACATGAAAACAAAAAGGCATGTTAAAATTTCAAAGATTTCTCACCAGTTTATGCTAAAATGTTGCCTTCCCTCGCTTTAATGCCACAGATGAGAGAGAACAAAAATTTCACGCAAGAATTTGGGTTTTCTAGTCAAACTTTAATAGATGTGATTGGAGAAAGGAAGAAGATTAAATAGGTGAGAAAAGAGAAATTTAAGAGCATTTTAGTAATTTTCTAAGGACACGTGGCTTTATAGAAAAAAGAAGTCAAATGTATAGTGGTTTGGATGCTTGGATTCCATGAGACCAACCAAGCCATCATAAACATTCTTTTTATGTCCTATATGATATTAAAGTTAAAACTTTTATTCATTCTCCAACATCAACCTTACATTTACCCTAAGTAAGCACCTAGAAAGGTATGTTATTATTATTATTATTTATAAACAATAAGGCAAAACACGCCCAAAAGAGCAAAATAACTAGTTAGCAACGAGTCTAGGGTGACAAACATCCTGCAAGTCAGCAGCAATAACTGGGGAACCGAAACTAGGAACAATATCAAAGCACTTGAAAGAAAGAAATTGATTATAACCATGCTTGGCAAAGGTATCAACAGTGAAATTTGCTTCAAGAAAAATGTAAGAAATTTGGACAGAACAATCCAAATCTAACCAGTGCCTAATAGCACGAACCAGATGAATACTTCCATGCAAATTATCTTGTAAATTTTGAACTATTTTAACCACGATCAAGGAATCAAGTTCCACAAGGATAGACTAATACCCAGCTTCAAAATAATTTTGAGCCTATAAAGTAAACCCCAAAGTTCAGCATTGGTAATTGTGCAATTTGAAAGGTTGAGACTAAAACCCTTGATAAAATTGCCCCTACTGTCTCTTACAGACCACCATAAGACATAGAACCTTGATAAAAAATAGAACCATCAGTATTAAGCTTGACGACATGATCAGGAGGAGGAGGAGTCCAATGTATATGCTGAGTAGAGAAATCCTTGACGGTCCTTTTAATAAATTGGATAATAGAAAAGGCATGGTAATAATCCAGAACCAAAGTAGCCATATACCTCAAGAAACTAGCAGGCTCTATATTAATCCCTTCAAAGATTCTTTTATTTCTTAGGTACCAAATTTTAGCACAAATCGACAAAAAAAAAACATCGAGCCAACTCACCCTATTAAAGAAAAGAGCTCCCTTATTAAGATTTAAATCCAACCAATGAATGAGGTCTCATTGTAAGAAACCCAAATGAAGAATGCTAGGCACAATGCTCTTCCACACCAAACTAGTGATAATGTAATCGCAAATAGCATGGAGCACTATTTCATCATCAGAACCACACAAAGAACAAATTGGAGAAGTAGCCAAAGATCGATGATGGCAAACACTACTAGTGAGAAGAGTTTCATTAGAAATAAGCCACATGAAGGCTTTATTACACTAAAGAACACCTAGTTTCCAAATCCTACCAAATAGATCATACTGAAAGTTCCAATTAGTACCAAAACAAGAATCAAAGGCATATTTACAAGAAAACATACCAGTAATATTTAGAAGTTAGGCCCAAAGTCAACATTCTCAGCTAAGGGGGAAACTCTCAAAGGAATGATAATATCCACACAATCGGCAGGAAGAATTTGTTGAACCTTAAGAACATTCCAATCCCTATTTTAAAGGACATAATTAGCCACTAACTCATCTTGAATACAATAATCATTATAAATTTTAGTAAAATCTTCAAGACTATGAACTCTTAGCACACAATGATTAGTCCAAAAATGGATCAAATTACCATTCCTAAGATGCCAAAGAAGCTTATAATAAAAGGGCACCTATATCTAAACAATTCCACACTAGAAATTAAATGCGGCACTACGCTGGTGAACAATCAGAATAATTGCATCAAAACAACTATATTTGCTACAGACCACCTTCACCTAAAAATCATCTCTCTTATGAATAAGGTTCCAAGCTTGCTTCATAATAAAAGTTCTATTGAAATCCTGAGCTTTTTGGAAACCCAAGCCACCAAATTTCATGGGTTTGCAAATGTTATCCCAACTAATCAAGTGAATCTTCCTCTTATTGGTGGAACCGTTCCAAATGGTCTTAAATGTTACAAGAAGTAAATTATTAATTCTAATTTTAAAATTTTACTTAAACAAAATACTATAAAAGTATAAACTTTTTTTAATATAGGATAAGGAAAATGTTTTTTAAAAATTTGAAATTGGAGGAATAATTTTCATCAAGACCTCATGAATCTAATATCTATTGACAAGAAAAATAAATTAATTTAAAATATTTACAATCAAAACTGGAAAAAAAAAAAAAAACTAAAATTTCAACATACTTTTGTAATGATCGAGATGAAAATATAAAGATAAACATATTTACAAGAAACTACATTAATTTTGCCTCCACTAATTTTGGGTCCTAACTCTACCATTCAACCACAAATGATACGAAATTTCTTATGGAGAAGGACATGGTTAGTTTGAAGACTAACATTTACAATTTGTCCTTTTTTTCCTCATGGTTTACATCTACACACATACTCACATATATATACAATATAATACATGGATTGACTTTTACTAGATGTGTATCAATCAATAGACACTTGGTTTCATACGTGAATTATTCTAGATCGTTCACTCTAGCTGGTCAAAACATATGGTCTTCACAGTTTTCAGTAAATTGATTTCTAGTGCCATTTATACCAAGTTATAAAAATATTGTGATAATAATTCCTTTATTTTTTTGTCACTTCTAAAATTCTAACAGAAGTTAACCTCTATAATTACATGTCAAAAGCTACTTTAATTGTAAATTACATTAAAAATATAAATGTTGACATAATTAGTTTAAATTTAGTTAAGAATAAGAGACTAAATGTATTAATTTTTTAATTAGTGAGGGATCAAATTGAAACTAGAGTCATAATTAAGGGATTAAATTGAGACTAAAAATTAGTGAGTGAGAGACTAATGAATTGAGATTGGATTTATAAGTGAGGGACCAAGTTGAGAGTGAAAATTAATGAGGGACCAAATTGACAATTAATTAATAAGTGAAGGACCAAAGTCATGTTTTATTAAAGACAAAAGAAATATCTTTTTTTTTTTTCAAAAAAATAAGCTGAAAAACTCAAATAGGCTTAATTTATGAACATATTAAAAATAAGAATGTTAACATATTAAGTCTATATTTAGTTGAGAATACATATTAGTGAGAGACCAAATTGATATTAAAATCATAAGTAAGGGACCAATTTAAAATTGGAAATCAATAAGGGACTAATTGAAATTGTAACTAGAAATTAGTAAGGGATCAATTTATAGGTGAAGAACAAAATTGAGATTAGAAATCAATGAGGGTCTGAATTAATGCAAGCTTAAAAGGGAAGAATTAATCCACTCAGCATTTTAAAACTTAAAATCACACAAGGAAGGGGCAAGCTTAAAAATAATGGAGAGGAAAAAGCTCAAGTTGTTCACAAGGTCAGAAAAAAGCAAAATTAACCTAGTGGATAAAAAAAAAATAATCAAAAGCCACTGTGCAACAGCTTGTGGCCTTAATGCTCTTTTTAGTGTCTAGAAGCTAGACTATATTTGCCTTTGGATCCTTGAAACAAAGAGTATAGTAACTCCCATGGCCTGGCCTTTAGACATTTATTGTAGAATATAGATCCAAGTTCGTCTAAATTCATGGGCACCAAGTATAAAAATAATTATAACTAACATTTTTCTTTTTCTTTACATGGAGTTTTATTCCTTTAAACTTAAATTGAAAAGCTAAATTCAAAAGACAAAGAAAATTAAAAAGAAAAGAATGAATAAAAAAACAATGAAAAAGGTAAGAAATAATTAAAAATAATTCACAAAAAAAAATCATTAAAAAAAAGTGTGGAACATAACAAATGTTTACAAGAATGAACAGTTGACCTTCATCCCTTACATTGAGCCTAGAATTCAAGCCATGACAAGTTAATATGGGAACATATATACACATTAGTAAGCCTAATTAAGTGGAACATATAAGTTCAATGTCACCAGCTTAAGCTTGCACATCAAGAAATGAACAATTTCAACATTAAAATTCTAGCACTAGCCAAACAAAACATTGTGCACTAAAAGTGATATCTCATGCATCTGGAATCCAAATTACATGAATCAAAATTTTCCTAAAATTAAATAGGGAGAGGAAAATAATGACATAGGTTTCAAGTAAAAATTCATCTAGATAAGTTCCCAGTAATTCCCTCAAACAAGATCAGTGATAGTGTCAATAAATACATGGTATTATCAAGAACATGTACAATTGACATTGTAAATAATTCTAATTGGTCTTGTAATTTTAATATGAGAAACTAGATGTCATGGCCAAGATACAAACTGCTATCTAGTATCAAATGAAATTTACTGGTTGAAATTTATATGCAATAATATAGACATCAAGAATTGAGCATACAAATTTCAAGTTAAAATTTAGAATAAATTATTCTCAAAGAAATTTTCAAGTTTAATCATCAACACTTAATTTCAATCATGTCTAATTCAAGAAGAAAATATAAGGAAGAACATGCTACTAACAAAAGATAATTCATCTCATTAGATAAATAACATTAAAAGAATAAAAAAAATGAGTTAAAATCACTCTCTCAATTCATGATTTAATTACCTGTTACTCTTTCTTCCCCTTACATGCTTTACCAAGAATCAATTCCATTAAATAGTTGAATTCCACTCTCTTTGTTATTCACTTTCAAAAACCTTGTGTCCACTTGACTCCATCACAAGAGATTATAAAAGAAATCAACAAAATAATCAATTCAATCCACTTGCAGTCACATTAATTGACTAAAACATATAAGAGGCCCAAATAAGAAGCAATATACATTCATAAATAAACCCATAATTACAAGAGAAGAGAAATCATCTCTCATAGCATATGTGGATACAAAATCATGAAATCCCTACTCAACATTCACAAAAGTCATTACAACAAATAACAAGAAGCTTAAATCTAGATTACATTTTGGAAATGGAAAGGAAAAAGAGAAAACAGAAGATGGGGAAAGAATGGAAGGAGACCTCCACAAAAGAATTCATGGAGGTTTGACCAAGAGAGGTTCAAGGATACCAACCCTTGGCCTCTTCTTCTAAGATAACACCATGAAAGCCAAAGAAAATATAAGGTTTCCTTGCTTTCCCAGAGAGAGTTTCAAAACTTAGCCTCCTTCTCTCTTTCCGCCCTTCCCAAATAGCAAAAGCCCCTTTTTATACCTTTCAAAAATGAAAAAATTATGTTTTTTCAGAATTCAGGCTCTCTAGGAATCCAGAGGTAATTTTAAGCTCTAGCAAACAATTTCAGGTGCCTAAGCACTCGACTTTAGGTGCCTAGGCATCCAGAGTAGGTTCCTTAATGCAATTTCAGCCTTTTGGCCATAACTTCGTGATCCAATGTTAGAACTTAGCAAATTAATACTTTAAAAGCTCTTGAAGAGTTCTTAACTTTGTGTGAAATGACTGTCTTCAAATTCTAACGTTTAAGGGTCTAAAAATAGCATTGAAGTTGAGTGTTACCATATTAATTTGAATATCATCTTAACTTTATTCCTTGGCTTCTTCCACCTTCTAAAATATTTGTGAAAGCCTTTAAAACATCCTTGGATCTTCCTCTTCCAAGTCTCTAATCCTTCAATTTCATTATATCAAATTAATTCCTTTACGAACAATTCAGGGCTCACCAAACAAGTGTTTTCTCCAAACCTTAAGAAGCTGAAGGCTGTCCTAGGTTAGAACTACCTTATGAAAAACATAAAGAAATAAGAAGTGAGTGACAACACTGAGTGAGTAAATACCACTAACTATGTTAGGAAGGAAGGAGCAAATGGGAATGGTAGAGTTGTTTCATAACCATTTTTTTATCATTTCAATGAACCAGGATAATACATAAACAAAATAGTTGTAATTTAGTGAAGTATGAATCACTTTATAAAATTATAAGTTTATGGCAAAACCAACATACTTTACAAGTAAGGAGTACTAATGAACATTCAAAACCTGATTTAAGAGATAAAAGGGTGGGAAAACATCTAATAGAACTAACAGTAAATAGTAATAAGTTACTTGCTATCCTTACCGGTATTAGTACAGTAAAGTAACTAGGGGTGAGTAAAACGGCTCATGTTTAGTCAGTGATACGACATAATGCCTTATTATAGTAATACAATTTATGTTACACCATGGCTAACATCTATTGTTGTTAGTTATAGGGTTCTATTTTAGCTAAAAATTCTAGAAAATAATTTCCTTCATAATCGTGAAAATCATTACTAATATATTCAAATAGTAAAATAAAAATTTTCCATAAATCAATGATAGAAAACATCATTTGGTATAACCATGGTTGTCAAACTCGCGAGTCAACTCGGTTGACTCGCCGAGTTTACGTTTCTAGGTGACAAAAATGATCCAACTCGGATGTAGACTCGGAATCACTATTGACTCGCTCAGACTCGTCCTTGACTCGTACAAACTCGCTTGACTCGCTGATTTAGCGAGTTTCTACCGAGTTGGATCAAAGCCCAATTTTAACTTGAGCTAATTCAAAAAAAAAAAAAAAAATCGGGTCAGCCAGCCCATTTGTGAAGCCCAAACCCAGAGCTGCTCCAGCCAACTTCAGCCCAATAGAACCAAACGCACAGCAGAACAAAGTTCTGCTTCTGCATCCTGCTTCACGGGTCACGGCTTCACTGACACAAACACACAGCACAACACTTCTCCCTTCGACTTCGACGAACCGTGCCCTATCAGAGCAGCAAGCCAGCAACGGTGGATTAGAGAGCAGCAACGGTGGTTGAACTCGAACAATTGGACAGTCGCAGGCTCGCACAGCAACGGTGATCGACATTCGAAGGCTCACAGCAACGGTGGTCGACATTCGCAGGCTCGCAGCAACAGTGATCAACATTCGCAGGCTCGCAGCAACGGTGATCGACATTCTCAGGCTCGCAGCAATAGTTATCGACATTCTCAGGCTCGCAGCAACGGTGGTCACTGGTCAGACTCGGACAATCTTCACAGCAGCAACAGTTCAGAACTTCAGAGTTTGGACTCACAGACACAGTCGTTGGATTTGGAGTTTTGCTGCCTCGCCAGAGATTGCCCTGTCTTCTGTTTGTCGCCAAACATTGTATTGTAAGTCTGGTAATCATCCCTCCCTATTGTAAGAAATTTAGATTTGGCAGAGGCAGAAATTTAGATTTGGCAGAGGCAAGAGAGCTGAGAATTGAGAGAACTAAAAACTGAGCTGAGAGCCTGAGAGAGGCGAGACCCAATCACCTTTTAGTGTTGTTAATGTTATTGAGTATCAACATATCAAACAAGAAGATTAGTTCCTCTAAAATTATTGTAACATGTTTATATACCATTGTTTGTTATTGCGTTCTGCGTTCTGTATCTGTATTTGGTTAAGTTCTGTATTTATTTGAGTTTGATTGATAACTGATGAGATTATGTGAGCTGGAATTCAAAACTCTAAAGATTTCCAATGTGTTAGTTGCAATGTCTATATTAGAATCTATGGTGTATTGAATCTGCTTGAGTTGTATTATGGAAATATGCAAGAAATTGTGACTTTGAATAAAGATTCATTAGGTTGGAATATTATTTTTGTTATTTAATCAGTGTGTGAGTTTGTCTGCAATGCAATGGGATTCTATGGTGTACTGGCTATTTGTTCTAATCTAATTCTAGTATTTATGCCATTTATATAATCTGAAATTTGAATTTCAAAACATCTTTTAGTTGGTGCAAGGAAATATGTCTTCAAATGCAAGTGGCAGTGGCCCTACTCAAGCTCAACAAAATGTAGTTGCTGGAAGGAAAAATTTTCCTGGTAATAGGACTGATATTGGGTGGAAACATGGAATTGATATTGGTAGGGATGGTAAGAAGGTTCAATGTAATTATTGTGGCAAAGTTGTTAGTGGAGGGATCTATAGGTTTAAACATCACTTAGCTGGTACTAAGATTGATGTTGAAGCTTGTGTAAGTGTTGGAGATGATGTAAGGGCAACAATGTTACAACATGTGATTGAGGCTAAAACTTTATCATTTAAAAGAAAGAAACAGTGGTTAGATGTTGGTGATGAGGAAGCTCAAAGTACCCAAGCACATGCTAACTCTCAAGAGTTAATGAATTTATTGAGAGGTTCAAGAAAAAATAGCAGCGGAGTTGGTAGTTCACAATCGACCATTAATAATATGTTTAAGAAAGATCTGAGGGAGGAAGCTTGCCAACAGGTGGCAAGGTTTTTTTACACAAGTGCCATTCCTTTTAATTGTATAAAAAATCCTGAGTTTATCAAGATGTGTGAGATTATAGGAAAATATGGCCAAGGATTTAAACCTCCTTCCTATCATGAGATTAGAGAAAAGTACTTAAATATGGAGGTGAAAAACACGCAAGCTATGCTTGATGAGTTTAAGGAAGAGTGGGATAAAGTGGGTTGCTCCATTATGTCTGATGGGTGGACTGATAAGAAAAGACGATCCATTTGTAATTTCTTGGTCAATAGTCCTAAAGGGACGGTTTTTTTATATTCACTAGATACATCTCATATATCTAAAACTACTGATAAAGTGTTTGCCATGCTTGATGAAGTTGTTGAGAAGGTGGGAGAGAAGAATGTTGTGCAAATAATAACAGACAATGTTGCAAATTACAAAGCAGCTGGACAAAAGTTAATGGAGAAGAGGAAACACTTATATTGGACTCCATGTGCAGCTCATTGCATTGACTTGATGTTGGAGGATTTTGAAAAAAAAAATGGAGTTGCATAAAGAAACCATAAACAGGGGAAGAAAAATCACAACTTACATTTACACAAGAACAATGCTCATTAGCATGTTGAAAAATTTCACAAAAGGGAGGGACTTGATTAGGCCAGGTGTGACTTGATTTGCCACAGCTTATTTGACAATAAGTTGTATTCATGAGCATAAAGCAGCGTTGATCAATATGTTTAATTCTAATGAATGGAAAGATAGTAGATTTTCTTCTACCAAAGATGGAAAAGAAGTGACAAAAAGTATCATGGATAATATGTTCTGGAAGAACATTGTGACTTGCCTCAGGGCTGCTGCTCCTCTCATTAAAGTTCTTCGCTTGGTGGATTCTGATGAGAAGCCAGCGATGGGATTCATATTTGAAGCAATGGAAAGTGCAAAGGCGAAGATTAAAATGAACTTCAATAATGTTTTAAAAAGGTAAATAGAATACTTTATATTTGTACTTATTAATTTTGTATATATATGTTTCACTTTATAATTAATCATTGCAGATACCAGCCCATATTGAATATCATCGATGAAAGGTGGGAAGCTCAATTACATAGGCCTCTACATGCAGCTGCATACTACTTCAATCCCCATTTTCACTACAACCGTGACTTCAAAGCTGATTATGGGATTAAGCAAGGATTGTATGATTGCTTAGCAAGATTAGTTGAAGATGTTGAGGAGAGAAACAAAATTGAGTTCCAACTCACTGACTTCCATTATGCAAGAGACATGTTTGGTCGTGAAGGGGCAAAGTCATTAAGAACCAAAATGCCACCAGCAGAATGGTGGGATGCCTATGGAGATGGATGCCCGGAACTTCAAAAATTTGCAATTCGGATTCTCAGCTTATGTTGTAGCTCTTCTGGGTGTGAACGTAATTGGAGTGCTTTTGAGATGGTAAGTAAATATATTTGATTTGATATAGAATTGTAATTTACTTTGCTTTTTCATTTTGTTAACGATTTGAATATGTCACTTGAGCATTTTTATTTTGTTTAGATTCATACTAAGAGAAGAAATTGCTTGCTCCAAAAGAAGATGAACGATTTGGCATTTGTAATGTGCAATCTGAAGTTAAAAAGCAAGCAATCAAGGAAAACTCATGAATATGACTTTGATGACATTCATTCTGATGATGAATGGATAACTGAAGGGAGGAGAAGTGATGTTAATGTTGAGGATGAGGAAGGTAATGATGATGAGGTTCTTCAACCACTTGTGCCCATGGCAGGAATGTGTGATGATTTTGTGGTTGACTTAAATCTGAATATCAGTGGTGAACCTTCAGAAAATTTAGCATTGGTTGATGACTTTGAGGATGAGGAAGAAGAAAATGATGGTTGTGAGGTAGGTAATAGAAATGATGAAGGTGAAGACTCTGGAAATGATGATAATACAGTAGGATTTGAAGAATTATGGTGAATTTTTATTGTTGATTTTGAGACTTAGTGATGTTGAATGAGAATTAATGTATGGTGAATTTTTATTGTTGATTTTGAAGCCTAGTGATGTTAAATGAGAATTAATGTATGGAGTTTATTGAAATATATTTGTAGACTTGAATGGCAAGTATGAAAGTATGGATTGTGGATTATGTATGAATGTTATTATTAATGTTGTGTTTTTTATATGATTATGTTCAATGAGAATTTCGATAACAGGTATATGTAAACTCTTACGATTCTACGTTACGAGTTTACCCCCCCCCAAACGAGTCTGCCTAGAATCGCGATTTTGACAACCTTGGGTATAACCAATTTATTAAGAAAATTCTTAGAATGAAACACAATACACCTCATTAAGAGGTTTCATAAATCAGATAGTATTTAAATCATCATACAAAGGTCAAAAAAATTGTAAATGAAACCTTATAATAAAATAGATAGAATCCTAGAGCAATTAGGATAATTCTCAATAAGAAACAATCATTTTGGAAAGTCTATTCCCAAGGCAATAGAGTATATAAAAACACTAATTCACAATTGAAAATTTTGAAATATGGAAAACAAGTATAGTTAGTAATATTTACTCACTTGAAGAGGAGCACACAGCCTCTTCCTAATGCCTTCCACAATTCACTTAACCATGAGTAGTCCTAAGGACCTATAAAAACAAGCAATACACTTTTAACCTCTATTATCCAAGAATTGTCTAACTAATTCTAGCAATTTAGTTGTTTAGCTAGTCATTTATTGCTGAACCATAAACATAAGCCACATTTTTTATGACTCTTGGATTTCCAAACACAATCATCCATAATCATCCATAACTCTACTTGCAACTCTTACTTCTTATTTTGAATGAAATTCTTAAATAACCATCACCTTAATAACACTGATGATGCATTTAGCATAGTCCCAAATAGGAATACTCACAGTTTTCTTATATGTCTTGAATAACTTAGATTCAATTTATTTAAAATTTAATTATCCATTTTCATTTCAATACACTTTCAACATGATTTG
The DNA here is from genome assembly GCA_037074485.1 of Delonix regia. Taxonomy (NCBI): domain Eukaryota; kingdom Viridiplantae; phylum Streptophyta; class Magnoliopsida; order Fabales; family Fabaceae; genus Delonix; species Delonix regia. The sequence goes on from CM073459.1 coordinate 16,626,391, forward strand.
TCTCCATCTTCCATCTTTATGGTCACTAACTATCTAACTTCATCCATGGCTTAGGAAATGACAATCTCTTAGTCCAAAATTAATTCATGACATTAAACAATATTTAATGCCTTAAATCTTCCCTAACAAGTTTATTATGCCCCTATTCTATAATCAAGAAATTATCAATTTCACCAATGTAACATTAAGGATCAACCAACAAAGTTCAAAATTTAGTCTTAACTTGAGATATTTATCCAAAGTCACTTAACCAACTCCAATGAGGTTTTCCATTCTTTTTTCCTCGCTTTTTATCAATAGTAAATTGAAGAAAATTAAGAAAACTTATCAAATATACTTATAACTCAATACAAAAAGTCTTGTCGGCCTTAATTCTTGCCCTAAATGTTCAATGACGCTAGAGAAAGCCAAAATTTTTAGATTTCATTGCCTTATAAGTATAAGCACAAATAGCGAAATTGGGTTTTTTCAATCATAGAGTAAAACTCAAAATTGATCACTAGTTTTAAGGGAGAAAATTTCAAAATTCTCCTTGAATGTGAAGCCCCAACTCAATTTGATGGAATCACACTGAATCAATCCCAAATTTTGAATTTTTCATGTCCCAGCATTGTAGTAAAAGGGTTTTTAGATTCTGAGACAAATTGATGAAATTTAATTTTTGAAAACAAGACAAAAGCTTCAAAATTCACATAATAGGTGAAACCCCATGGAAATTTTGGAAGAAAAATGCAAAATCACACCCAACTTCCTTATATTCACAAAAAACATGTTACAGAAAAGGTTTTTTTGCGATTCATAACTTATTAAAAGCAATTGATTAGTGCAAGTGGGAGAGAAAGTTTGGAAAATCATCCTAGAACTGAGATAACCACTGGCTGAATGAGGGGAAACACCAAGTGTGAAAAAGAACGAAAGCTAAATGCTCAAGAAAAATAAAAGTTTTCTTGAGTTTCATAAGAAGGATTCAAACGTAAGTGCAAAGAGTGCATAGGTTGAGACTTAGCCACTTGTATCAGCATCAAAAATCATGTAAAATGCTACTTAATTTTATATTTAAGTCTTCAATATGATCCTAACTTTTTAAATTCCTACTAGCCTTAAATACAATTCCTTCCTTTATTTTACTCATAAAAATATTTATGAAAACATTTCCTACTTAATTTTTAATGAAATAATTTTTCATGAGTGTTACTATACAAGAAGGTATATTTTATGATGTTAAAAAAAGAAAGAGAGAGAGAGAGAGAGAGAGAGAGAGAGAGAGAGAGAGAGAAAGAGAGGAAAGGGGAAGAACAAGAAAGTGAAACAATTAAGCAAATAATTTTATAAGGGACTTGTATATTTGCCCCTAGCTTAATTGAATGCAGTATATGTAGGGGTTGGTTAAGCACAATTATTACATTCTTATGTGCGTAACTATTTTGATTATGGGATATAAAGTGAATAATGAACAGTGGTTGAACTTAAATTTTTAAGAATATATATAGTGTTGGAATCATGTATTGGATTATGGAAGTATTTTATTTGGAGGGTTTTGCTTACATAAGGTATTGAAGTATTAAGGTTGCCTTACTCAACATTATAAGACTAGAGATTTCCTTTTATAATCTGAATTTTTTATAGTGGAGATGGTAAGAGTAAATTTGTGGTGTCCATTTGTCAAGTGAGTAGATAACACTAACTATGTGGTTATTTTCATATTTACATACTTCATTTAGAAAAATAATTATTAATGAATATTCTAGTGCCCTAGGGCTAGATTCCTTAAATTTTTAAACCTCATCATTTTTATGTATACTAGATATTCTAAAATCTTTAAATTCTTTGAATTTTGACAAATTTTATCAATATTTGGAAATATCAAGCATTTGATAAATTTTTTTACTTTTCAAAAGTACTCTGATTCTATATTTATGAAGTATTTTGATTATATATATATAAAGCACTCTTATTATGTATTTTTGATGTACTCTAATTATAAAATTTTGAATTACTCTAATTCTATTTCTCTGAATAAATCTGATTTTGGATTTTGGAACTAACTCGAATTGTAAACTTATGAGTTTTTACCTTGTAATTATATATGTCAATGAATTTTTGGGAATCCATCTTATAAGAACCCTATAGCTAATGCCAAATAATATTAGTCATGGTGCATTATGATTAGGGACCCCAACTAGTAGGGTTGATACTAGCCCGATGGCTAACACACGTGGATATGATCTGATTGAAATGGTTTCACTGGGGCAAAAGGCCAATATTCTGATTATTCCAAGCTTGATGCTCGTGTCTAATATTAGTTTAGTTCTAATAGCATTTGACATTTTGATGGTTTTGTTAAATGTTTCCCTATTTTTTTGCTCAATAATTTTTCTCTTATATTAAAATATAAATTATGATTTCTTTTCTTAGACTTTTCTTTGCATTTATTATTGGCTATTAAGCATAAAATGATGAATTCTCATTATTCTATATCTAAAAAAAAATTCTATTTATTCAAGCAAAATTTTTAACAAAAAAGGACTAGTTTGTTAAAAACTCTGTCATTCTTAGGCTACCCTTTGTCATGTAATTAGTATTATCTACTCACTAGTTTTCACTCACCCACTATTGTTTAATTTTTCAAATAAGTAGCATTGACCAAGATAGTTGGGATTTTTTGGTAAACCCTATATTATTTGCAAGGGCAAAAATATTCTATTTGCATAACTTTGTTTCTGTACTCAAGCTGCTCCCAAGTATACAAGCAAGATCTCTCCCTGTAATAGGTTTTTTTTTCTTTTTGTTGATAGCAGAGGTCTTTTACTTTGTATGTCATATTACCCATTGTAGGCATTTCAAAAGGTCTATATTTCAAGGGAGACTCTACCAAAATTTCTACACAAGATGTGAAACTAATTCTTTTAATGTATGCGCGCGCGCACACACACACACACACACACACATATATATATATGCATATGCATGTATATGTATTCATTTTTGGAACTATTTGTTTGAATTTTATTAATTAGTTATATTGTTTGGTAACTAAATATGTGTTTGTTAGGCTTACTATGGCAAGACGACTCATTCCCCATGCTAGTCACATCTCTATTTATAGGTTTGTGATAGTATGATGCTTATAATAATATTGATGTGATTCTTTGTGTTTTGCACATATGCTAGAAAGAGGTTATAATAGAGTACTCTTTAAAATATGAAATTATATGAATGAAGGCTAATGGTAATATTTATAAGACTGCCTTTTTTACGTAAATTCTTGAATTTCAATAGAATATGAAGTTTAAATGTATCTAACATATCTAGTATAATGTAATTATTTGAAAATTTGCTCCATAATTCTCTACTTGTTGATAATCATGTAAAAATTACTTATAATTATAGTTTCAGTTATAGTAAGCTTAATTATACTTCTTAAAATTATTATTAATGGGCATCTGATGCAAGGCTTTTTTAAAATGTTGATTTTGAATTCATAATGCAAATAAAATTTTACATTTGATTTGGTGTAAAATATTTCTGGACTTTTTACCAAGTGCAAATAAACACCTGAGCTTATATTTACAAGTTGTCATTTTTGTTTTAATGGTTTAATTGTACTAAAATATCACATATGAGATCTAGCCTTAATTATGCTTAAGACATAAGAATTTTATGTGTTATCTCTATGAATTACTCTATAATACTTAGTAATGTTTTGTTTTAATGATTTGATTATTAGAGTACATGTCATAATTAGTCCAATAGGTATATCTCTACATCTCATTTTTATAACTTTTAAACTAGTAATATATTCATTATCTTAAGTATAATTCATAGTACTTAATCTTATTTTAGGAGAGACTTTATAGTTGGTATTAGAGCTTGATTCAAGATTTAATAACTGCATGACAAGATGACAAGAAGAACCCAAGCACAATTACTAAAAGAATAATCAAAAGAATCTATTAACAAATAGAGGCACAAGCAATTACTGCAAAAATACTTAGACAAATATATGAGGTGGAAACAAGACAAGGAAGGTAGAGACATAACATTGATTTGAAAGGTTTGTTGCCATTTTTGTCAAGCATTGGCTCTATTAAAATGGAAGAATTATTTGACACATTAATTTTTATCTTATAGTAGATGCAGAGAACATATGTAAGTATGCTATGGACATTTCCAAGCATAATACAATTGCAAAGCTAAATTAATGTGACAATCTAGATGGGTTTTTTTAGACCTATAAATATAAATGAAAGATCATTTCTTTCTTTATACACCCAATAGGTAGAAGAGGTATTTCAAATCCATGAATTATTTAAGCAACCTGTCACACTATGTTAAAAAATTGACTCTCTCTTTCTCTCTCTCTCTCTCTCTATATATATATATGTATGTATGTATGTATATATATATATATATATATATATGAGATAAAACATTATTTTGGTCCCTCACTTACAAGTTGATCTTCAATTTCATCTCTCACTTATCAATCCACTCTTAGTTTAGCCCCTCACTTATTTTAACTCTTAATTTAGTCCCTCTCTTATCAATGCATTATCAATTTGGTCCTTTATTAATTTTAAAAATAACACATTTAATGCCACAGTCTTTATTAAATGAGAGGAACCAAATTGAGGATGGAAATCTATGAGGAACCAAAATGAAAATAAAAATTAGTGATTGACAAAATTGAGAATTAGTTTTTTTGTGTGTGTAAATCACAGTGGCATATTTAATGGTGATTGAGATCATAAACCTTAATAAAAGTAAAAGGAGTTGTCATAAATGGATAAAAGAGTGACGTTGTATGCATTAATTTTGATAATTTTCCAACAATAATATGCCTCTAGTGAGTTTCAAAATTTTGAAATGTATATCGAAAGATGCATCACAAATGAGTACAGAAAATACAAGAAGATGCACTACAGGAACTTTTTGACATTGTTGTCAACTTGCCTTAATTAAAATGTCGTTATGTGCATGGTGCAAACTGTAAAATATATAAGGGAAAAAGCATTTGAGAAATCCTTGGGAAAATGCCTTATCATAACCTTTCACGATGATTGCTTCATGTATCACTACACTTTAAATAAGATGAGTGCCTACCTTATTCAATGTACTAAGAATTTCAAGAAATCACACAAGTTTATGCCTAAAATTTTTTTATAATTTGTATACAAGCTTTTGTGAAGAGAGATATGATATAGTCACTTGAATTTTTTGGGTATCAAGGATGGATTTTGAATTGTGGTTTACATGGATTTTGATATCTATATAACATTTGGCTATTAGGTGGCACATGTGGTTATATTAGAATCAAAGTGCAAATGAGTATCACTCTTTGTTCTTTGACATTTCTTGTGATTGGTTTCTAGGGCTGGCAATTGAATGTGAGTGGTAAGCTGAGCTATTACATTCTTCTTGCACTGCAAAATGAATGTAGGATAATGAGTACAAATTTCCAATCTTTCGAATAACCTTGAATCTCTTAAACTACATCCTATATGTTAACCCTAAGGTTCAATGTTATAAGTTTTGATGATGACAAAAATATAACAAATGAGTTAGACATATATATCAACATGTGCTTAATTGATTAATCATTGACATGTAATACTTTATATTTGAATCATCCCTTATATGAGATATACTTCCCATATTATATCCAATAGGCTCTAATGTTATAGACAATCAAAATTGGATATTTATATGAATATCATATGCATGGTGAAAGATGTTTATATTCTACTAATTGTTATTATAATACGCATATTGGGATATATGAATTTGACCAAGTATGTAGCTTGTAAATTGGACTAACTATCATAGGCTCATTATTATTTTGTTAAATTCATAAGGACTTACATTTATTAGGCCAATACATTTTGGTCCTCAAAATATAACGTTGGGCCAAAAAGATAAGAGAGACATAAATTTTAATAGAGTTGTTTTTGGACCTTAGATCATGATTTTTATCATATCGCACAAATCAAAGGGAATTTCGAAATGAAGATTATTGCATCTGAAAATAGACTTAAACATCTTTCTATTCATACATCAATAGAGTTGAAATTAAGAAGTTATGATTGGCAAAGTTTTAGGTATAGATATCACACTTTTTTCTAACCTCTAGTCACATTTTCAACAATATCTCACGAACTAGTTATAATTTTTAAATGAGGCTTATTTCATATGAAACTAGACTTACACAAATTTCCATTCATATACCATATGTTTAAAATTGATTTAAAATAATGGAGTAATGAATGTCTCAATTTAAGGCTTTGCATATCAATTTGTCATCATATCTTTTGTCACTCTTTTGACAATATCTCAACAACTAGATTGAATTTTTCAATGAAACTTATCAAGATAGAAAATAGACTTATAGTGGTTTTTGGTCATAAGTAATTTGTTTAAAAAATGCAGGAGTTGTAAACATCTAAAGTAAGGGCTATGGAATAGAAGATGGACATAAAGTCAACAATTAGAGCTACTTACTTCCAACAATCAAGTTGTATAAGTTTAAATTTCTCCTTAGTTTCAAATGGTTCTCTTGATTTTTTAGCCTATAAACATGTATTAAGAGCTCAAAAATCACAAGAAACAAAGTGAAAAACATATTCAATGATTCATTCTTTGAAAGATCTCTATTCTTGCTAGTGAGCTTCAATTGTGTTATTTACTCTTTTGAGAATTTTTTTGTTGTAAGTGTTTCCTTCTTAAAAAGATTTTATTATTTCAAGGAAAGATATTCCTTGAGGAGATATTAAATTTGAGGAAAAGTTTTCTTTGAAGAGAGTTTGGTTTTAGGGGGAGTATTCTTGAAGATTTGTAATGGATTATAAGTTAGTAAAAAATCTCAAGTACTTGGCTAGGGACTGGACGAAGGCTTAGGTTGGAGCCGAACTAGGATAAGCTCTATTTGCATTCTCTCTTCCTTTACTCTCTTGATGTCGCACTTTAATTGTGTTATTTATTGCTTTCCATACTTATATATTGAAAATCATTTTCCATCAAGTTTTTAATTTGGAAAAGAATTTTTGTTTTCATCTTAAATTTTTATAAACACCCAATTCACCCCCTCTTAGGTGCTAGCCTATTTCCACAAGTAGTATCAGAGCTTGGGTTCTTGGTATTAAGACTTAATAGTGTCAATAGTTAAATGGCTGGTCTTAGTGATAGTGTGTTGCCTGAAGAGCTTTCTATTAGTAAACCCACTAGTTTCAATGGTGAAACTATGCCTATTGGAAACTAAGGATGAAACTATTTTTTTAGTGGAAGAAGATCAAGAAATCAAGAAGGAAAATAACTTCCCATATGTTATGAGTGCAGAAAAATCACTCATATCAAATGGGAATGTCCTTAATACATAAGCAAGCAAGAAAGTGATGAAAGATGAAAAAGGAAGGAGAAGAAGAAAGCATATATCTTTACAATTTGGGAGAATATGATCTCAATTCTAATGAAAAAGAAAATGTATAAGCAAATCTCTGTCTTATGGCAAGCGAAGTCAATGAGGTAAGTTCTTCACCTTCTTATGATAAATTACAAAATGCCTTTAATGAATTACATAATGAATTTCTTAAAATTGCTATGAAAGAGAACTTATCTTTTAAAAAGGAATTAAAGAAAGAGAAGGAAGAAAATGACTCCTTGATAGAAACCAAATGTTGTTTAGAAAAACAATATGAATTTTTAAAACATAACTACAACATACTTCAAAAAGAGCATGCTTCTAACAAAGAAAAGATTACAACAATTTCACTTTGCAAACATGAAAAATTGCTAAAAGAAAAAGAAGAATTAACTAATAATTTGGAAAAATTTTCTAAAGGAAGAGACACATTAAATATCTTACTTAGAAAACAAAGATTTTTTTTTTTGATAAAATAGGACTAGGATATAATTCAAACAAAAGGCAAAAATATTATAAGAACTTCTTTGTTCTTGCCTCCATGACTATTACTCCTTTTTATCACTTGTTTTTATTGTGGAGAGAAGGGACATGGATTGTATTGCTTGCAAGAATGATAAGTCTCTAAAAGTTGGGTACCTAAAGGTATAACAAACAAGGAAGAACTCAAAGAGATTTTGGTACCTAAAAACAAAAATTGATTTTTTTTTTATAGGTATGCATGAAAGTAACCAGAGGAAGATGGTACTTGGATAATGGATATTCCAAACACATGAATGGAGACAAAGCCAAATTCATCTCTCTTCAACCCAAAAATGGAGGAGGAGTCACTTTTGGTAGTAATAGCTAAGGAAAAATTATAGGGATAGGGTTGGTAAGAATTCTTTTACTTCCATTGACAATGTGCTTCTTGTTAAAGGTCTTAATCATAATCTCTTAAGTATTAGTCAACTATGTGACAAAAAAAAATAGAGTATTTTCAATTCAAAATTCTGCATAGTTGAGAATATGGATGATGACAAGATAAAATTGGTAGGACAAAGAATTAATAATATTTACATAATTAATCTTGATGATGAACCTTCTTTTAACTCAAAATGTCTTCTTAGTGTAAATGATGATAATTGGTTATGGCATAGAAGGCTTGCCCATACTAGTATGATTCTTTTAGATAAACTGACTATGAAAGTTCTAGTCATAGGTTTGCCTAAAATAAAATTCAAAAAAGATAAACTTTGTGATGTATGCCTAAAAGGAAAACAAGTTAAAATCTCATTTAAAGTAAAAAACATTGTCTCCACAACATGACCTTTGCAATTACTTCACATGTATCTTTTTAGGCCATCTAGAACAATGAGTTTTGGTGAAAACTACTATTTACTTGTTGTAGATGACTTCTTAAAATTTACATGGACACTTTTTCTTTCCCACAAAGATCAAGCATTCAAATCAGTTCTCAAATTGGCGATATTCATTTAAAATGAACAAGGCTTGATGATTGTGAGAAAAAGAAGTGATCATGGAAGAGAATTTGAAAAAAAAAATTTTTTATGGATTTTTGTGATGAAAATGGGATTGTGTGTAACTTCTCCGCACCTAGAACACAACAAAATGGTGTTGTAGAAAGGAAGAATAGAACTTTAAAAGAAATGGCAAGAACCATGATGAATGAAAGGAACCTTCTTAAGTAATTTTAGGCAGATGCAGTAAATACTACATTCTATGTCATGAATAGAGCCTTGATAAGGCCAATTTTTAATAAAACTCCTTATGAATTATACAAAGGAAGGAAGCCTAACATTTCTCATCTGCATGTGTTTGGTTGCAAATGTTTTATACTTAATAATGGTAAAGATAACTTGGGCAAATTTGATGCAAAGTCTGATAAGGAAATCTTTCTGGGATATTCTAGTACTAGCAAGGCGTATAGTGTGTATAATAAAAGAAAATTGACTATTGAAGAATCCATTCTAGTAGATTTTGATGAATCTAATCTTTTTCAGCCAAGAAAAACATCTGATGATGATATTGTAGTAAGACTTGATAATCTTACCATAAGCAATAATTCAGAAATCAAATAAGCCACAGAAGAAGACAAAGTAGAAGAAAAAGAAGATGAATTCACTAAGAAGAATGACCAATCTCAAATGGAGCAATATGAGGAAATATAATTTAATAAATAAGATGATGCTCAAAGTCTTCTTAGCCATGCAATAAGAATTAAATTAATTTGAAAGAAATCAAGTATGGAAACTTGTTCCTAGACCTAATGATTATCCTATTATTGGCACCTAATGGGTTTTCAGAAATAAGCTTGATGAATTAGGAATTATCACTAGGAATAAAGCTAAATTGGTTGCTAAAGGATATAATCAAGAAGAAGGAATTGACTATGATGAAACATTTGCTCCAGTAGCTAGATTGGAAGCTATTAGAATTCTTTTAGCATATACATGCATAAAAGATTTTAAACTACATCAAATGGATGTGAAAAGTGCTTTTCGCAATGGATACATGATGGAGGAAGTTTATGTTGAACAACCTTCAGGTTTTAAAAACCATAATTTCCCAAATCACATATATAAATTGAGAAAAGCTCTATATAGTTCAAAACAAACACCAAAAGCTTGGTATGAAAGACTAAGCACCTTCTTAATTAAAAATGGTTTTTCAAGAGGAAAGGCTAATACTACCTTGTTCTTTAGTAAGAAAAATCATGACATTTTAATTGTTCAAATTTATGTGGATGATATAATACATGGTGCTACTAATGAAATTTTGTGTAAAGAGTTTGCTGAGATAATGCAAGGAAAATTTGAAATGTTTATGATGGGTGAACTTAACTATTTCTTGGGGCTTCAAATTAAACAACAAAATGATGAAATCTTTATAAGCCAAACTAAGTATGTTAAAGACTTGCTCACAAAGTTTGGAATGGAAAATGCAAAACCAAGTGAAACTCCAATGAATTCCTTAACAAAAATTGGCATGGATGAAGATTGAAAGCCACTTGATGCATTAAAATATAGAGGTGTGATTGCCTCTTGTTTTCAATCTTGTTTAAAAGAATCTCATTACACAGGTGTAAAGAGAATTTTATCTAAAAGGTTTTTCTAGCTCTCTAGTAAGATTTTCTAATGTTGATTTTGTTGGAAGCAAAATAGATAGGAAAAGCACTAGCAAGACATGCCAATTCTTTAGAAACTCTCTCATATCTTAGTTTAGCAAGAAACAAAATAGTGTGACATTAAGCTGAAGCTAAGTATATTGCAGCAGGTAGTTGTTGTGCATAAATTTTTTTAGATGAAATAACAACTTGAGGATCTTAGGGTATTCCTTAAAGAAATCCCAACTGTTTTGATAATCCCAGTGCAATAAACATTACCAGGAATCCTATCACGCACTCTCACACTAAACATATAGAAATTCACCATCATTTCACTAGGGTTCATGTCATAAGAAAGATATTACACTTAATTTCATACAAACTAAATTTCAACTTACTAATATTTTCATAAAACCTCTCTCAAATAAATGATTATGGTTTATAAGAAGAGAATTAGGCTTGGTTAATCCTAATGAACTTTAAAATAATTTAAATGTTTCAACTACAATTTCAAATTATCCTTACTAACTTAAGCAACGGAGTGTTTTGCAAGTTTTCTTAATATTTGAAAAGATAAGAAGAATTGCATGTTTAATTATATCTTGTGAAATTTGAGTTACTTGATAATATAATTTCAAATGTGGCTTATATATTTCCAATCATCATGGTAATGAAATAATGATAAGTTTTGATAAGACCCACCCTATACCAAATTGACATCACTATATAATTTACATGAATAATAATGGAATATTTGCTTAAACTTTTCCATAAATCGTTTTGTTGATGTCAAATAGGGGGAGAAGGGGAGAAGAAAAATATGTTCGTGTGCTTATTATATTGCATACATTATTATTAAACAAATTTTTCTTTAGTGATTTGTCATCATCAAAAAGGGGGAGATTGTTAATCCTAAGGTTTAATGTTATAAGTAGTGATGATAACAAATATGTGACAATAATGTAACAAATGAGTTAAAAATATTGTATCAACATGTGCTTAATTGATTAATCATTAACATGTAATACTTTATACTTGAATCATCCCTTATATAAGATATACATACTCATATTATATCTAATAAGCTCTAATATTATAGACAATCAAAATTAGATTTTTATAGGAATCTCATATGCATGGTAAAAATGTTTTCATTTTAATAATTGTTATCAAAATATGTGTATTGGGGTATATGAATTTGACCAAGTTTGTAGGTTGTAAGTTGGACTAACTATCGTAGGCTCATTATTATTTTGTTAAATTCATTTGCACTTACATTTATTAGGCCAATACATTTTGGTCATCCAAATATAAGTTTAGGCTAAAAAGATAAGAGAGATATGGATTTTAGTATAGTTGTTTTTAGAGCTTAGATCACTCTTTAGTATTTTCATCTTTAGAAAAGGGGAGATTGTTAATCCTAAGGTTCAATGTTATAAGTTTTGATGATGACAAAAATGTAGCAAATGAATTAGACATATAGTATCAACATGTGCTTAATTGATTAATCATTAACATATAATACTTTATACTTGAATCATCCTTTATATGAGATATACGTACTCATATAATATCCAATAGACTCTAATCTTATAGACAATCCAAATTGGATATTTATAAGAATTTCATATGCATGGTAAAAAATGTTTACATTCTACTAATTGTTATTAAAATATGCATATTGGGATATATAAATTTTACCAAGTATGTAGCTTATATGTTAGATTAATTATCATAAGCTCATTATTATTTTGTTAAATTCATTTTGACTTACATTTATTGGGCTAATACAATGTAAGTTTGGGCCAAAAAGATAAGAGAGATATAGATTTTAATGGAGTTATTTTTGGACCTCATATCACTATTTTAATAATATCTCACAAATCAAAGAGAATTTCAAAATGAAAACTATTGTATATGAAAATAGACTTAAACATCTTTCCATTCATATATCACATGCTAAAAATAGATTTGAAATTAAGAAGTTATGATTGTCAAAGTTTTAGGTATGAATATCACACTTTTTTCTGACCTCTAGTCACATTTTCAATAATATCTCAACAAACAGTAAGAATTTTTAAATGAATTTTATTCATATGAAACTAGACTCACACATCTTTTCAGTCTATATCACATGCTTAAAATTAATTTAAAATATAAGAGTTATAAATGTCTCAATTTGAGGCTTTGCATATCAATTTGTTATCTGATCTTTTGTCACTCTTTCGATAATATCTCAACAACCAGATTGAATTTTGCAATGAAACTTGTCAGGATAGAAAATAGAATTATAAAGATTTTTTGTCGTAAGTAATTTGTTCAAAAAATACAAGAGTTCTAAACATATAAAGTTGGGGCTATGGAATAGAGGATGACCATAAAGTCAACAATTAGAACTACTTATTTCCAACAATCAAGTTGTACAAGTTTGAATTTCTCCTTGGTTTCAAATGGTTCTCTTGCTTTTTTGGCCTGTAAACACATGCTTAAGAACTTAGAAATCACAAGAAATAAAGTGAAAAACATATTGAGTGATTCATTCTTTGAAAGATCTCTATTCTTGCTAGTGAGCTTTAATTGTGTTATTTACTCTTTTGAGAGTTTTTTTATTGTGAGAATTTTCTTCTTAAAAATATTTATTATTTCAAGGAAAGATATTCCTTGAGAGAGATTAAATTCAACAAAAAGTTTTCCTTGAAGAGTGCTTGGTTTTAGGGGGAGTATTCTTGAAGATTTGTAATGGATTAGAAGTCAGTGGAAAATTTCAAGTATTTGCTTAAGGACTAGACATAGGATTGGGTTGAAGCCGAATCAAGATAGGCTCTGTTTGCATTCTCACTTCCTTGACTCTGTTGTTGTTGCACTTTAATTGTGTTATTTATTGCTTTCTATACGTATATATTGAAAATCATTTTGCATCAAATTTTCAATTTGGAAAAGACTTTTTGTTTTTATCTTGTATTTTTATAAATACCCAATTCACCCCCTGTTAGGTGTCAGCCTATTTCAACACCACTTATGTCAATTTTTTAGTTTCATACTACATTAAGTGATCCATTTTTCAATTTAATGTTTTTTCGTCAATGTTCTATTCGTGCATTCATTCCCCACCCCATTTATAACCATTGTAACAAAAACCATTGATGGCATGATTCCCTTATGCTTACTTATAAATATGGGTCCTTGGGTCTAGTTTTTCATCACATACAATGCACACTGTCATATGAGATTGAGAAACTAAGGCCTATAAGTATTCGTATTCTGTTCTTGTAATTTTGAGATTTAGGGAAATTTCAATCTATAGTAATGGCTAGAGGTATGCTTTTCTACATCATGTCTTTCATTTAAGATGAACTAATATGTTTGTTTTGCATGAAACTTCTTAGCTTTAATATCAAAGTCATTACACCTCAGTTTTGCAAAATTTTAGAAACTTTACAGAATCAGGTTGTCCTTAAAAAAATTAATCACTTTTGGCTTTCAAAACATTTAAAAAAGAGCTTCATAACGCAAAATATGCTCAAGTCACGAGTTGGGTCTGTGAACACAAATTTGTCCAAGCAATGTAAAATTCCAATAATTAAGAGAACCCTAAACAACTAATTAAACAATGTAATCAAAATTAAAAAATCAAAAAAATCAAAAAAATAAAGGAAAAGGAAAAAAATGAAAAGTAATATTGGAAAGGGGGCAAAAATTTAATCAATTTAAATTCATATGGAAATAGATAAATACAAACAAGAAAAAAAAAACAAAAATCAATTAGTCTGGTAACGTATGAAGATGTAAAAATTAAGAAAAGTAAAAAAGAGAAATAAAATAAAAGGGATCTACTTGAAATTGGGTCTAAAAATAAAAAATAAAAATGAAACCAAACAAAATGGGATCCAAAAGTTCACACAAATCAAGGATGTTCTTTAATGTATGACCATAACCCATCATCCACCTTAAATTCATCTCCTTTGTTTAATTTTGCAGATTTTTATTTTCCAATTAACTCACCTCACATGTTACACTCCATTCACTTTCCTCATATAATTTCACTTGCATTTCATTTTGTATTTTAATTTAATCGTTCAGAATTTTGTTTCTTTGTTTATCACACTTCAAATATGGCACTCTCTTCTTTCTCCTAATCTAATTTCACTTGCATTTTGTTTGCATTTTAATTTAATTTTTTAGAATTTTATTTTTCATTTTTCTCACACTTTATACGTTACACTTCATGCTTTCTCCTCATCTACTTTCACTTGCATTTCAAATGCATTTGATTTAATTTTTCAGAATTATATTTCTCTTTTTTCTCACACTTCACACGTGGCACTCTCCTTTCTTCTTACCTAATTTCATTTGCATTTCATTTTCTCTTTATTTAATTTTTCAAATTTTCATTTCCCACTTAGTACACAATTCAAGCCATATTCATTTCTTTCATCAAAAAATTCATTTCACATGCATTTCATTTGCATCTTAACTTTCACATGCATTTCATTTGCATCTTGACTTAATTTTCAGATTTCTTATTATTCCCTAACTCATTCTCACACCACTTAGCTCTCTTGGATTTTCTCATCTCATTTTGGGGATTTTCTCTCATCATCTCTTTTCTCTCAAGCACCCTCAGAGGCAAGTGAAGGAGTGGAAAAAAAAGGTGGTAAAAGCTAAAATAGAAAGGTAATCATCTTTTGCATTCTTCATCTCTTCTTTCTTTTCCATCCTAGGTGCCTATCTAGGATAATTTTCAATTTAACTTTGGTAGGATTTAAGTGCTGAATTTTTTATGTCTATGGTGTGTTCCCTTGCTAAGAATCATAGTGTAGGGTAGCATTTTTTTAAGGCTTAATTTTGGATGCATTTATGTTGGATTATGGTGCATTCCCTTGTTAAAAATCATGATGTAGGGTAGCAATGTTATGGCTGGAATTTCAGATGTATTATTCCCTAATTAGTGGCTAATTTTCATAGTAAACAACCTCCAATTGATGGATTGATGTGTGCTGAAAAATTCTGTGGTGTTTAGGTTGTGTTAACAAGGTGTTTGACAAAATATAGCTAGGGAATTTGATGATTTATTTGGCTGCACTTTTGCTTTCTTTTAATCTCTTAATTTGTTCTTTAATTATGCCCAATTCTAGATTGTATATATTGTTCATTTTGTGCCTTAAGTGTATCTCATCTTAACAACATGTTATCCATATTTGTGCCTTAATTTCACCTATTTCTAGCTTAATTTTGCTGCCCATTTTGTGCTTCATTTGAGCTCATATATGTTGTCCTCATATAGCCTTGAATGTATCTCATATGAGCTTAATTTGGCTGTCCATTTTTAGTCTTGATTGTACTTTATTAGAGTTTGTATGTGCTGTCCATTTTTGCTTGCATTTGGTGACATTTTAATTTGAATTTTCCAGCCATGATATATGCTGAATATTATGCATTTTAACTCTTAATTTGGGTCAAATTCACTGCACTTAAGCATTATCTTTGGTTATCAAAGGGAGGTTAAAAATTGCATGCACATCTATTCCACTTTGCTCTTTGAACTTGTTACATCATTAATTCTTGTATCTCCTAATTTTGGCCGTGTGTATGTGAGAGGTGTGGTTGCCCAAAATCATGAGAAATTTGGCTATTTGAAGCACGGGCATTATGGCTAAATTATGGCTAAGCAAAAGAGCCAAGAACAACCTAAGCGAAGGGGGCATGAAAAATTCATAAAGCTAGTAGAAATAGGCTTTATGGTTGTACAAAAATTATTATAATTTGTGCAATCTTTCACTACAAAAAATGAAGCACTTTCTGACGAGAGTCAATTCCCGGTGGCTATTGTTTGACCACAAGAATAACTGCCGCTTTTTGTTGTTTGGCAGTCATGAAACTTTCCCGACGGTTGGTTAACCGCCAGGAAATGAAGCATTAGTATATTATTACTTATTTTAGTGGTGGTTACAAGCCCACAATTAGCAGCTGCGATTTAAAAAATCAGAATTTTTTATGGTGGGCTGTAGTCACTATGATTGGTAAACTTAATTAAAGAATGACAGCATATAAATGTAATGTTACAAAACAAACTATGGATACTTCAGTTAAATCATATAGTCAACATGTTATTTTTAGGTACGATATATTAATATTTGTATAAAAAGTACAGTATTTTCATCAAATAAAACCTATCAACAACCGTGAACAAAATTGTTCATCTAAAGATATGCAAAAGTAAATAATAATACAACTGCAAATCAGTCCCCAACTATTTGGTGCATGGCTGGGTGAAGATGAAGGGCACGGATCACGAGCAGCTCCCTGAACATTCATATTATCTTATGCACTCCTTATCGTTTCAACTTGTTTGTATGAACATCAAATGAAGAGAATCAAAAACTTTCTGTAAGTCTAGCAATAGGTTACTTGATTTCTCATTTATGCAAGCAACCCAGTAGGGAAAGCAAAATCTTAGTTACATAGTAAGCCAGTAAACAGATGAATAAACACAAACAGGAAAAAAATAACCAATATGATTCACATAAGCTATCCTTTCACTCTAATTTAGAACTCACCGATATTACTCATGTAATCATTTTTATTAAGAAAAAATGAACTCATAAAAGATTTAAAGTTCAATGCCCAATGATTTGCTTCTACAAGCTTCACAGAACTATGTCAATTTCGTACAAAATTAAAACTTCAAAAGGATAAACATATACAATGAGACTCATTGAAGCAATATTGCTGAACATATAAACACAAATACAATTCACATAGAACAGTTAATCAAAGAAAGAAAGTGAACTTACCTTGAAAGAAGGCAGCTTACTTCAAAATAAAATAAATAAGGAAAGTAAAATTGATAAAATATATTTTATAGTAAGACAACCTCCTTCAAAAGAATTCAGAAAGTGCCATATTTCCTTGTAATGATTGGGACCTTAATGAGCTTTTATTAATAAAGTCATCCATATCATAAGGTAAACCAAGTGATCTACGCCTTTTCCACATGCTGGTTAGGACCATCTCCTTGTACCGTACAAGGTCCCATTACAGTTTTGCCAATACAAAATCCATATTGTGATACATATTCATAGAGTAAAGTCACTTGTAATGCAATAGATGTAAGGGGCATCGTGTGAACTTTGTTGAAACAACTTTTGGTGGCTAGGCATAAAGATATAATTTATAAACTTGATATCATAATAACTAAAATGTTGAATTGTTAGTCATACTAGAATAGGATAAATTAATAAATAATATCAAAATAATATTGTTACTATTAAAGACAATACACTTCACCATTTGATCAAAACCACCCAAACTAAAAGAAAAAAAGGATTCTGCACATTGAAACTTGTATTATCAGTAGTGTTCTTAAGAATCAAATAGATTCTATGAAAATACAAAGTGTTCTTCATTCAGGAAGTAAACCAGCTTGGTATATTTCTATGCTTGCTCTTGGTCTTTCAATTTAAACCCATACTTCTAGCATTTTTATGGTTTACTTGGTTTGTATTGCAATTCTATACATATACCACTAATTAATATAAATTTTTTCCTTAGTGGTTAAAAACAAGTAATGTGTAGTAACGAACTGCAGTAGATTGTGCAGTAAAATAGTATCAACAATAAGATTTCATAACTTGATTCTGCTTGGTTCTCAAGAATTGTTAATTATTTGTATGATTTAATTAAAGGCATTTAATCTAAGCTGGAGGATTAAGAAATTTTAGAGAAGAGCTCTGGAGGGATGTTCCAATCAATTTTGAGAAGAACACTATGAGTCTATGACCACTATGGATTCCCCAGCGCAGGCCAACATTTTTGGAAAATAAATATATGCCAGCTTACACAATTTGCAATCATTATAATCGGCAAGTAAATCAACACTCATGCCCAAATTTCAACACCGTAACTACACATAAAGCTTTCAAGGTTACTTCTCCGTGAAAACTTATTAGACCTCCAAGGTAAATAACAATGATAATGGAGAGACAAATCTATACTGGACTCTAGGCTTTGCACTGATCGAAGATGCAATGCATTCCAATTTTCTAGATTTTTAAGTTCTGTCCTCATTAGTTTTCATTTATCTCTTAATATACTATTTCAATAACTTTAATGTATTCCCCTTTCTCAATCAAGCTTCAAAACAGTAACATTAAATTCACTTCAAATTTTTCCAAATGCAAAGCCTCCATTCTACCAAATTTTTTTTTATCTTAATTTTTCAAATGCACTGCTATTATTTTCTTTATATACTTGCAATTGCTCCCCAAGTAATCCGACTGTATTATTTGCTCAAGTAATGCACTTGACCTTAGCAAAGTGTCATCAAAGTTTGGAATGATATCTTCAAATTGCTGCCATTGATCCGCAGAGCTGAAGTTCTGTCTTGAAATTCTGATTTTTCTGTCGCTCTCTGTAGTTACCTGTGCTTAAGTAAAAGAATTAATTCAGTTATGAATAGTTTTATATATCTATTAAAATTAACGTAAATGAAAGAAGAGAAAGCCTTTACCCAATCTTCCAATTTAATGACTAACGGTAACCAAGTCTTGCAATAAAAAGTAAAAATTATGTATGCTCATCAAGTAAAATTTCAGCAACCTGTTTCTGGGAATACTTTGGAAGCTATGGATATTTGAACTTTCCCACTTTCTTGGCCTACAGATGTAATTACAGAAGGCCACGTAACCCTTTCCATTGCATCTCCAGTCCATCATATGAAACAAGTTCAAAGAAACATCGAAGTTAAATAAAAAATTTGAGAAAATAATTTAAATAAGGAAAAAATAAAGTAAGTATAGCAGTCAACACATTTAAACCTTCTTCACGACAATTGATTTTTAAAAATGCATTAGAATCTAGGCTATGAAGAAAAAAGTATATAATAAAAAATTGATATCAACGGTTATACAAATAATCAAGCTGTACCCGCTAAAGACCTAAACTATGGTGAAAAGGCAATTGCCAATGAAAGTTTCAAAAAGCTAATTAAGCTAACTCAAAATTCAATTAGCAGATCCAGATTCCATACAAACTGATACTACAAACCATGATGAAAGTCAAAAAAAAAAAAACAGAGAGAGCATACTCTAGGATGGAGAACATCCACCTCGGATTTCCGTTGAAGAAGGAGGCGTTAAATGCCAATGTATTTGACATCACCATTGGCAGTCACAGGCTACAATAAGCAACAAAATAACTCTAAATTTGCATTGTTGTGATTATTCTCCTGCTTCAGCTTTTTGTTCTCGTCATCTTATTCTTTAGATTTCAAAATACCAAATGGAGATCGACAAATAATAAAAAGACAAAAATCAACTAGTCCTGTTTCAAGATTGAACAATGAGAGCAGGAGTACAAGGGCTTACCAGGAGTGCAGGGCTTAATTGAGAGAGAGCGAGGGTTCTGTGAGAGTGAGCGCGTGAGAGTGAAAGGCTAGGAGAAAAGAAAACGCCAGGGAATGGAAATTTTTGTTTTACGTCACATCAGTATTTCCAAAAACAAGGAAACCCAACGGATTTAAATGAGAGAAACCGAAAAAAAAGTAGAAAAAGCTTTGCATACCATCGACATTTTCAAAAAACTGTCAAAAATTGTTTCAATTTCTGGCAGCATCATATTCATCCTTAAATCTGGCGGTAAACATGTTTTTCTCAACGGTTTTTTAAAACCGCCAAAAATTAACTGACAACAAAACCTACATTTCTGGCACTGTTTGGTGTCGTAAATAATATATAATGAATATTTGATGCTAAAACACACTAATACAAATGTATGCCTTGATTATCGTTAATGTTGTCAGTTGTTCAATACCTACATAGGCATCTTTATTTCAATGTTACTATATGAGGTCTAACATCTTTGAAAGCATATTATGTAAATAATTTTTAAATAATTTTTACTTTTTATTTCATTGTTGTCATATGAGATCTAAAGTCTCTATAGGCATTTTTGATTCCTTATCATGTGTGGCCAATGTCTCCATAGGCAAGTTTTTAAAAAATAATTTTTTTTTTTCCACAATATTGTCATGTAAAGTTCATCGCCTCCATAGACACATTTTATAATTTTTATTTCTAGTATTAGTGTTGTCATATGAGTTCAACGTCTTTATGAGCACCTAATAAATTTACCAATAGGTCTATATAAGATCCAACAACTTCATAAGTATTACCCAGTGCTAGACACTTTCTTTTTAAATAAATTTTAGGTCCCAATGACTCATTACATGTGTTGTTAAATAAAATTTTTACTTCAAATTGTTTTCAAATAAAATAATGTTTATTAGTTCAAGAGTTTATTCACGAAATTTTTATCCTTCGAATAACCAAGAAATTAAAAAAAATCACATTTTCCATTATTAATTTTAATTTAAATGCAAACAAATCATGTTTTTAAAAATTAAAAAAAAGTTAAAATGAAAAGAACAAAGAAGTAAGATTATATTGATTTTGTAAATTAAAACACACCAACGCAAGGTCCAAATTGTTTTATTTATAAAAGTATGTTTAATTTCAACTGATTTGTTCTTTTTACAAAATTAAAGAATACCTATCCAATGACATGTCTTTTTAGACGAACTATATGAATTTTGATCTCTCTTGCAATATACGTAGGCCTTAAGCTCTCATCTTTGGTTAAATTCGCCCTTTGTAAATATTTTTTTTTGTTTATGTTAATTTCATTTTATCTTCTCTAATTATTTGTGTGTGTTTTGATTTAAACAATTAAAATAAATTTAAGATCATATTACATTTACTTCGCTTGACTAATGTAGGATAACTATTCTCACAAACGGAAATTCTAGAATATTTAACATCTTTCCCACACTTAAATAGGCTCATAAACCTATCTCTAATTATGCAAACTATCTTTTCATTTTCATTTGATTTTTAAAAATTTTTTATTTAAAAATTTTGGTGGCAATTACAATGAATTGATTTTTAAAATTCATTTTTAAGAATCAATTTATATCTCTTTCATCTTTCTCCTTTCTCTCACCCATCCACTGTGATGTTTGGTATGATAGGGACCAAACTAGGTTGGGTTCGGCTCAATCTGACTATCCAGATGTAAGAGATGACACAAACTACATGTCGTTTTGGACTTTTGGCTAAACGACATGTTTTGGACTTTTGACCTTCAGTGAACGACATGAAATTTTTTTTTTTGTTATTATTGTTGTTTTTTGATATGTTGCGTTTGCTTTCCATATTTTCTGGGCTTGCTCCAATTTTAGGCCTACTTCATTATGTTTCAGGACTTAATTTGCTTTGCAGATTTTGTTTCTCAACAAATGTTCTTGTTTCATTTTCTGGATCCTTGTATTTTTACCGGGGGGGCCTATTAATCTTTTTTTGGGTTATTTTTAAGTTTTATTTTGCCTGCTTATTATGGGCCAAAAACAGGAAATATATTTCATCGTGATGGACATTGTACAGCATATGATGACCCTTTTAACGTTCAAAATGGGAGATGCAATTTACTAGAGCTTATCTGCACCCCCCCTCAGCTGCAATTGGCAGAGAAACGAAATTCCTCCTATTCTTGCTAGAACAGGAGAGGATAAGCATCTACTTATAAAAGTGGCTATTTCATAGCGTGGATCTCAATGAGACCATAATTGGTCATTTTCCCAATTTTTTAAAAATGATGTCATGACTTCTATATTTAAACAAAATGTGCAACACAATGATATAGTACTTTTTTCACTTAGAATTTGAAGTCGTAAATTTTTTCTATAATATTGAGATAAAACAGTCAAAATTTCAAACAAGGAGCTAAAGGAGCCATTTATTATCCCAGATATTAGTTTTAAAAATTAATTAGAACACTGTATGATAAAAATATCATGACACACTTAGTTATATAAGAAATTTATTTCAACAATCACCATTTAACAAGTTGCGTGTTTCATTAAAAAAAAATACAGCCCCTAGCAAGAACAACAAAAATTTTGGTATATTGAAGGGTTCATATTTTTCTACAAGCCACTCAAATTCTTCCATTCACGTGCTAAATTAGAGAGCGTTCTCGTAGATGAACCATCTTCACTAAGCGCATTAGCAGCAGCATCCTTAAACACCTGAATTCTTGTCCTAATTTCTCTAGCTTCATCACCTTCCATTACACTCTTCACAACTCTAGCAACTTCCTCTCTCTTCACAATTCCATTATTATTCTCATCAACTTTTGGCCTCACTGCAACTTTGAGCTTCTCTGTTAGCATAATTGCATTCATTCTTTGCTCTGCAAACAACGGCCACGCAATCATTGGTTTGCCACAGACCAAACTCTCAAGCGTGGAGTTCCATCCACAATGAGTCAAGAACCCACCAGTGGACACATGTCTTAAGACTTCTATTTGTGGGGCCCATGATGGAACCACCAGACCTTGACTATTGGTTCGATCAATAAACCCTTCTGGTAAGTGGTCAACGTGGTCCTCCTTTTCTACAGTAAGATAATCGGAACTAGCAGACCCCCCCGGAGGCCGCACGACCCACAAAAACTTGTGCCCACTCATTTCTAAACCAATGGCTAGCTCACTGTGCTGGTCACGTGATATTGTTCCCGTACTTCCAAAAGATATGTACATAACAGAGTATTTCGGCTGATTGTCCAACCACGTGAGACACATTGAGCCTGACTTATTCCTACTACTTGATCCAATTTGTATAATAGGTCCCACCGGATAGACCTTTGGGTGATCATAATTAGTGTCTTGTAGTGCAATTATTGCTTCCTTTTCTAGATCTAGGAAGGTGTTCACTATGACACCATCTACAAAACGAAGTCGTTTGCAGATGCGAAGAAATGTTTTGTAGTCTTCAGTCGATCTTTCTTGAACTGAATCGATGAGATCATTCCCTTGAAAGCTTACACAACCTACAATAAGTTAAAAGATTAATTTAAAATTTAGAGCTAGTTCTACTTTTATGAAAGATATTTTCTTGTTAAAACTATATACGATAAGCATTTATTTCACTACAAAATTAATTAACTTTTTTATTCTTTTATTGGAAAACATTTATTAAAATAGAAGAAAACTAACTAGTTGGTAACACAATATTTAAAAGGCGCTATTAATTAATAATTTGAAAAGAAATTATTAATAATTATTTTTTAAAACAAATTATTAATAATTATGTTAGTGCTCATAAAATATAAATATATATGTACAGCAGAATTTACCGTAAATTAAATTAACTTTAAGAATTAAAAGAGTAAAATATTAATTTAGTCCATTAGTTATTAATTAATTCTTAATTTAGTCATTTACTTATTTTTATTTTCATTTTTATCCATTATTTATTGGTCTGTTTTCGATTTGGCCTCATAATAATATTTATTTTTAATTTACTCCTTCATTTATTAGTTTATTTTTAATTTATTCCTGCACTTTTCAATCAATTCTCACCTTGGTCCTTCATTCCATTTTCAACTTGGACTAAATTTAGTTAAGAGTGACTAAATTAAAGATAGACTAATAAACAATGGACTAAATTGATAATACCAATGGCAAATAAAAATCAGTGTGAAATCAGATTAAAAATAAATTAATAAATAAAAAATTAAATTAAAAATAAACAATAACTAACAAACTATTAAATTAACAATTATCTAACAAGTAAAGTATCAAATAGTAGAAAAGAATAAATCTTGGGAACCTGGAAGTTGCAGAGGTTGTGATAAACCTCCAAACCCAGTGGAAACCATCTCGTGATCTTCGTCGAGCTTGGGAAACTGGAGGCAGAAAGACAGAGAAGTAGATGTTGAAGCATAGTAGACGTACGACTTGACGTTGAACTGCTTAGCAAATTCTAAAGCATCCACTGAGAATACATCAGCGACCATAGCAACAAGGTGAGTTTCTGAACTTAAAGAGCTCAAAGCAGGACGAAGTGATGGAAGAGAAAGCGTCATAGTGAGAGAGATTAGTGTTACTATTTGGTCATTTGCTTTGGGAGGGAGGTCGTCCATGGTGACTTGAGGAAGAACAGTGAAGTGTATGTGTGGTGGGAGAGATTGGAGGATGGAATGCATAGTTGGGGAGAGAGGACCAAGTGTAGGGATGAAGATGGTGATGTGGAAGTGAGGGAGGTGAAAGACGAGTCGTTTCGCAAACTCGATGAGTGAGACGAGATGGCTGAAGCCTAGACAGGCAACCATGGCGATGGAGGGGTTCTTCCTCTCCATGGTAGACTTGAATGTGTTTCTTGATGATGGATGGATTATTGGTATATATAGAAATTTTCTATAGAATTTTTAAAATGGTTATATATTTATATATATATATATGGCTTCAAAATCAGTTTCGCTTTTATATTTGAAAGATCAGAGGTTTTGAGATAAATTGATTTGTTGCATTAAAATTTGGTAAATTAAAAATTAAAGGAGGCGAAAAGTGGACATGTGATTTTGACAGGAGCCATTTGGGTTGTCCAGGCAGGTGGGTTGTGGGGCTATTTGCATTAGAATATAATAGAAACATATGTGTTGTGGAGCAGTTGCAACAGAGAGAAAGGAAAAAAAAAAAAGTTTTTGTAAGCAATACCAATTGAAAATGAACTGATGCACATTTGGAGGGGAATGGGAATATTTGGAGCAGAATTAAAGAACCTTTTATATGTAATGGCAAAAGAAAAATCGGAGAGATGCTTATGGTCAGAATAATTAAATATTATTTTTAGCCATATTTTTTGAAAAAAAAAATACTATTTTGATATTTCACTTTTAAATTTTCTCTTAATTTTTCACAATCTAAAAATATCAAATTAATTCTCTACTTTTAAATTTAATCTCCTACTTATCCACCACAAACTAAGAACTAGAGATAAAGTAGCAATATACCTAGTACTGTAGTAGTAAGCAAGGTATTTCTAGTTCTTACCAAAATAGGAAAAATGATTTCAATGGCAGAAGCAAGCAATCAAAGTGATCGAAAAGTACTAACAGATAAAACAGCTCAGTTAATCAAGCAAGATCAAAGAACATGAATGAAATTCAAACCTGACCACGACAAGTTCCCCTTCCGCTATTCCACCATCATCCAATTGAGATTCTCCTGCAGCCTCTAACGAGATTGCTTAGGTATCTTGTTTGGCGCCCCTAAATAAAAATATATATTGAGTTCGAAGGGTGGCCGTGGGACTCTTGGGTCGCGGGAAACACCATCCCGACCCCCTATATATATATAATATTATTATTAATTACAAATAAGAATGTATATATTAATTAAAATATATACATATATATAATTTGTTATATATCAATTATTAATAATTTATAAAAATTTTTAATAAATAATAGGCTTAATTGCACAAAATTTTTAAAATTTTAAATTAAGTATAAATAATTCTTTAACTTTCAAAATTTGATATTATACCTACTTAAAATTTTAAATCTATGCAGATAAAAAAGACAAAAAAATTTGGAAGGATTTTGAATTTCTTAATCTATTTAAAATTAAATTTTCAAAAACATATGACTCTATGTATAAATATTATTCTTTAGAATATGGATATTTTTTTAAAGAAGGTTGTGCCCGTATAAAATTATATTATAAATAAAGCTTGATTACATATTATAAAATTGATGGTAACTGAAAATTAATTGCCTTGAAAAATGTATTAGCTTTATTAATTTTTATTTTTTGGACAAAATATTAAAATATGAAGAATTTATTGGGAAACTATTAGAAACACAGAGAATTAGTGACACAACTCATAAATTCTTGTTTTGTAAAGATTTATTTTGAGAGATTTTTTAAAGATTTAAAGTAAGTAAATATATTTTTAAAAAGTCTCAGTTTTTTATGTCAATATAATTTTCTTGTTGGTCAGTCATCCGTGGCTCTTTGAACACTATTTTCTATTTTTAAAATATATTTTTTATTAAATGTTAGTATGTTGCAGTGTAGAGTAGTGCATCAAGATAATATAAATTTGTCAATATATCGCAATGACAATGAAAGCCCTAGACTATAGAGGTACTAATCCTTCATACTATATTCACCGTCATATTTTGAATCTCTCTTGAGACCTTATCATTTACGCTGCAGTAGATGCATATGACATTGAAAGCCACTTTCTTCATGATGATGCATTTTAACTTCATTTATATTTTTAATATTAATGAAAATTTTAGAAGACTTTATGATAAAATACATTTTCAATTACTATTTTATGTCTTATATTTTTATGTCTCAAAAGTAGATAAAGATTTTAAGTTAATTAACTCATTCAATAATTTTTCAATAACTTTATTACTTTAAATGATACCAAATTTGTATATGCATGATAATAACAAAATCTAAATTATGATAAAATATATTTTCAGTTACTATTTCTTATCACATAATTTTGTATCTAAAAAGTAGATAAATTTTTAAGATTTTTTTTTTATTATTTTATTTCAGTTACTACTTTATACTTTTTCTTTTTTTATGCAAATCATTCAATAAAAAAATTTGTAAATAAATATGTTCAAAGTTACAAATTTTAAAATATTCACATTTCTTATTAAACTATCACCAAGTGATTTTTTTAATTAGGTGCATGTGAATCATAAAAAAATAATTGTAAATGTGAATCAACATCTTGATGCATTTATGCAATAGACCCAATAATTATATACGAAATGTGGAGTGCTTTCATTATCACTCGTCGAGAATGGATCCTCTCCAGTAGCCTTGGGTACTGGAGATTCTCCAATAAAAAGTGGAGCCATTGGATTTAGATCCAATAGCTTCATATTTAATAGATATTAAAAAAAATTTAAAAATTTAAAAATAAAATATATTAAAATTTTAAATTCTACTATAGATGATTTAGTCTTTTTGAATTATATTATAATATATGTAAAATAAATTGTAAGATATTAAAAATAATTTCAATGACTCCAAATTTAATAGATATAAAAAAATTTTAAAATTTAAAAATAAATATTTTTAAAATTAAGATATATTAAAATTTTAAATTCTACTATAAATGATTCAATCTTTCTAAACTGTATTGTGAGATATATAAAATAAATTATAAGATACTAAAAATTATTTTATTTTTTAACAATAAACTATTTTAAAAATATTATTTTAAAATTTTTTTTATATCTGTTAAATCTAGAGCCATTGGATCTAAATCCAATGGCTCCAACTTTTGTTGGAAAGGATCCGTTCTCTATTGGCCACACACTGGCCATCAATCCCACCACTTTAGCCAACTGAAAATGAAACTTTTGTAGTATTTAAGTCTAATATTTTTTTGTCTAAAAAAACATAAATTTAGTATCTTAGTTTTAATTTTAAAATTAATTTGATTATTTAAAAGATAAAATATTAAAATATTTCTATAAAATTAAAATATGAAAAAGTAAAGTATTTTGATCTTTTTGATAATCATTTTAATCGTTGAAAATTATTATTTTCTAACAAGTTTATACTATTAATTTGTAAGGAATTAAACTTATTTTAAGATTAAAAGTGAGATATCAAAATTAATTTTTCTTTTCATTTTATTTTATCTAATAAAATTTTGAATTTTAATATTCTGTATTGTATTAGATTAGAAAAAGCATGTTCTTTCTTATTATTGATTCATCATTACACGGGATGTACTCAAAGTCAAATAACTTCAGTTCAGTTTGTCGATACAATTAGTAATGGAACTATAATAAAAATGCATATCTTTCGATTTCAATCATCAAAATGGGAGAATTGTCATTAAATTTGATTCTATGATTGCAAAAAGGACACATTTCCAGAGAAGACGCAAGGCACATATTTTTTTGGGGGGAAATTGTACCATTTGTCTCCTTTGTTTCACTTAATTCTTAATCAGCTTCTTATATTTAAAAGTTTTTAATTAAATCTACATAGTTTACAATATTTAAATATAATCCCTACATCATAATATTAGTATTTTATTAAATCCTGTTGCTATAACTAACTATATATCGTCTTAATATGCTAAATATGTATGAGTTAAACTAAAAATAGAAATAAAAGTAGATAATAAAGTAAAATTAGCTCACATATATAACAAAATTTTAATAAAAATATAGTAATAGGGTCTACATTGTAAATCATTTATATTATGAGGATTTATATATTAATTTTTATAGTATAAGGACCAAATTAAATTGAAAGAAACTATAGGGACCCTTAATATTTTTTTCTATTTTTGGGATAAAATTCAAATATTGCTTAAGATAAATAGCTTAAACATGGGTAGATATTGGTTATAATTGATCTTAAGTTTACAAAGACGTGGTTGATATGCAATTACAATCAATGAAAGCCATGTTGTTATTACGAAAGGCAAGGTTGACTTCTATATAACCTTTTTTGTGTTTTTGATTACCTAATAAATGATTAAAATATCTTTTTGGTCTTTTACTTATTACAAAATTATTATTTTGATCATTTACTAATTGAAATGTTCAAAATAATTCTTCACTTTTTTTAAAATATCACACTTTGACCCTCACTTTTTCAAAAAATATCAAATTTAATCAATTAGATTTAGGATTTACGTTTTTATAAAATGACTAAATTAGGTAATTTTTTGAAAATTAGACCTCCAAATACGGCATTTTTCAATAAGCGAAAGGTGAAAATAATAATTATGTAATAAATAAGGAACTAAAAAGGTATTTTTCTCCTTAATAAATATTGTCATCAACTGTGGGATTTATGGCTCAAACTTCTTGAAAACGCACTACAAAATGGAGGATTTGTAGCTCCTCATGGTGGTTATAAAGGAAAAGCCATGACTGCTAGAAGGAAGATAGGGGTTTGGTGTTAAATCATCGACGAGCTAGAGGTATCAATCAGCCAAAAAGAAAAGCATAGTGCCATCCTTCACTTTACCTTGTTCTGGACAGTAATGGAGAATGTGTAACGTCCTTCTAATTAGATATTTGTAAGCATTTTGCAGCGCTTTGTTGTCTTTGTTAAGGAAATTAGGCTTAAATTTTCTTTTTGAATGACGTCTATTCCAACCAATATTATTTTTGTAGGGATTGACATGTGGCTAAATGTTAATTTCTGAACAAAAGGATTTAGGAAGATGTCTAATACCCTTAAACAATATGAAATTGATAGCAATATTAGATATTGGATTGCCACTGTATTAAATACAATATCATATTTATAATACACAATTTTAATCATTCTAGATTATACATCACTTTGGTCTAAGAATTTCAATGCCGAATATGTGCATATACAATTATATGTAATCTCCTTTTGAGCATGGGGGCTTTATCTTGACGTAACACTCATGAAAATCCTTCCGTTTACTATTTTATTGTGAGTGGGGAACATTTTTTTAAAGATATTTTTAGGAGTGGCGAAAAGGGAGGGAATGCATTTGAGAGTAAAAATATATTTTATTATTTAAGGAAATATATTGTGAGTGGGAATTTTCATTGTTTTACAATTTCTTCCATAGATTAATTTACATTTTCAATGTAGTCCCTATGTTGTGAATTTCGAATAAATATAGGAAAAAGTAAAGCATTGGCAATTTAATCCCTTCAAATAAAACAAATAAAATTCTGTTTTGTTATTTAAACTCTTTGTATCATTAATTTTCATTTTAGTCGCTAAACATTATTCATCCATATTTTAACGTTTCCATATTCAAACAAAGTTATTATTTTCCCAAAGGTTCTACCATCAATCCTTATCCTTCAAGAATCTTATTCTCTTACTCTTCTATCCCATCTTGCCTCTTTTATTTCTTATTTCACTTACATCTTGCATCTTTCTTGTCAAGAATAAGTCTACATCTTTCCATTTTACCATTCTTTATGATATGAACCAATTTTTATTACAAAAATATTAAGCAGCCGAAACCATATATATAAGATATGTTCTTTATGTTCTAGAACATTCCATAATAGACAAAGAGTAAACACATACACACTTACACATAGTCATTGGTCACATGTTAGAACTTAACTTTACAAAACGCACATACTTAGGCTAATTTCTAATATATTACAACACACAACTTGAAATTGGCCATCCTAGCGCCTTCCTCCATGATTCTTCATCCTCCAACTTCTTTAGATGATGTTGAGTGGTCTATAAAACATCATCAAAGTAACATTTGGCATAGTTTCCCTAGGTGAGTATGGCTCTTCCATGCCTAGTCTCCTTGTCACCATTTTGATAATGATTTCACCGTTGATATTATAAAACATGATGGTGAATACCATCGAAAAATTAACGTTGTGAAAAATAAATCTAATTACATTTAAGAGAGTCATCTTCTGGGCCTGAAAATTTGTGAAGTAAATGAATGAGAATTTAAACAAATTATCAATAGTTAAACAAGTCTATTATCACATTGATGCACAAATATATACACATGTAACAATAATCACAATTGAGAATATAATCATCACATAATTGGATCCATGAAACTACGACATGCATGCCAAATTACCTTGCTTCCAAAGCAAAGGTTCAAAATGCTCAATGCTCACCTCTTGGTGCTGCTACCATGACATATCTAACATGATACATATATTTCATGCATAATGAAATAAAGACCAAGTTTAACAACCTTAGGTTGATTGAATTTTTCTCCTTGAATATTCCCTTAGTACCTCAGCCTAAAAAAAGAAAAGAATATGCATTTAAATTCAACTTGATCTTAAAGCATGCAAAAATGAAAGAAACAATGAATAAAATAATCCTTACTTGACTTCCTAACTATACTCTTCTCAGCCTCCTTGCTTTGTTCACACTTTCTCACTTTAAACCATTTTTCACTTCACTACACGAGTTGCTCAAGTGACGAATGACCAAGGCCTCATCCCTATCCTATTTATACTCAAGGTTCCATGTAAAAGCATTTAATGCTTTCATTAAATTTTTAGACTTTTATTAATTCTTTTGCCAAGTGTTTTTACTGAAAGAATGACACTTAGCCTTATGGTTCCACCAAGCCTATATGGAATGATTGCAATTTTTAATACCAAGGTTTTTCTTTGTTTTTCATGAAAATTTCCTCTTTTGCCATTTAGTTAGCAATGAACTATATGTCACCAATTTAGTTACATTTTGTCTTCTTTCAACCTTCTCTTCACGCCAACACTTCCATTCATAGAATATATTTTGTCTACCTCATCTTTCCTTAATTATCTTTGAACCCTAGCTTTTGAGAAACTTTGCATTTTAGTACATCACTTTGTTAACCCTAAGGTTCAATGTTATAAGCTTTGATGATGACAAATATACAACAAATGAGTTATACATATAGTATCAACATGTGCTTAATTGATTAATCATTAACATGTAATACTTTATACTTGAATCATCCCTTATATGAGATATACTTGCTCATATTATATCCAAATGGCTATAATATTATAGACAATCAAAATTGGATGTATATATATAGAGGAATCTCATATGCATGGTAAAAAATGTTTATATTCTACTAATTGTTATTAAAATATGCATATTAGAATATATAAATTTGACCAAGTATTTAGTTTATAAGTTGGACTTACTATCATGGGCTTATTACTATTTGTTAAATTCATTTAGACTTACATTTATTGGCCCAATACATTTCGGTCTTCAAAATATAAGTTTGAGCGAAAAAGATAAGAGAGATATGGATTTTAATGGAGTTGTTTTTAGATCTTGGATCAATATTTTTATCAAATCTCACAAATCAAAGGGAATTTCAAAATGAAACCAATTGCACTTAAAAATAAACTTAAACATCTTTCTAATCATATATCACATGCTTAAAATATAGTTGAACTTAAGAAATTATGATTGTCAAAGTTGTAAGTATGGATATTACACTTTTTCTTGACCTCTAGTCACAATTTCAACAATATCTCACCAACCAATAAGAATTTTTAAATGAAATTATTTCATATGAAACTAGACTCACACAGCTTTTTAGTTGTATATCACAAAAGAATTATGAACATCTCAATTTTTGGCTTTGTATATCAATTTTTTATTAGACTATTTGTCACTCTTTCAACAATATCCCAACAATCTGATTGCATTTTGCAATGAAACTTATCAAGCTAGAAAATATACATACATAGCTTTTTAGTGATATATAATTTCTTCAAAATGAAGTTGAAATGCAAGAGTTATGAACATCTAAATTTGTGATTATGGAATAGAAGATGACCATAAAGTCAACAAATGGAGTTACTTACTTCCAATAATCAAGTTGTACAAGTTTGAATTTCTCCTTGGCTTTAAATAGTTTTCTTGCTTTTTTCAGGCTATAAATACATGTCTCAAGAGCTTAGAAAATATAAAAAAAAAATGCTAGAATGTGATCTTTAACTTGTTATATCACCTTTAAGAGGGAAACAAATATCATTGAGCCAAAACTTGTGTATTCTCTATCATTTAAGTTCTTAGTACATCATCTTGTATTTCTACTTCTTTGAGGGAGTTTGTTCATTTGTATTTCTTTTTTCTTTGATAGAAAGAACCTCAAGGAGGTTCCTTAAGGGTGCTAAGCAAAGAGTACTTAGGTTGAGGAGGAGATTCCCCCGGTTATGTTCAAGGAGGTTCCTTTAAGGAGTTAAGTAAAAAGTGCTTGGGATTAGGAAGAGGTTGTTCTCGAGATTTATAATTGAGGAAGATGTTCTCCCAGGTTATTTTAATTGATCATTGAGATAGTGAAAAATCCTAAGAGGTTGCTTGGGGATTAGACATAGGCTTAGGTTGGAGCCGAACCAGGATAAATCTCTGAGTTTGCATTCTCTATCCTTATACTTTTTATATTCTTAATTATTGTATTGATTTGTTATTGATATTTGAAGTGTTGATATATATATATATATACACATACTCCAAGCATCAACATAAATCTTTCCTAAATTGATATAATTGTAGTTTTGAGTCATACACTTCCTAGTAATCTTCATAACAACTATTTTGTAAAGAAATTTGAAAAGAACCAAAAATTTTGTAAATACTCAATTCACCCCCCTCTTAGGTGTTAGTTGCCTTGTTCTAACACACTTTTTAATATTTTCTTCATCTATATTGTAAACTGCCCTTGGAGTTGTCAATTTATATAGGTTCTTTACATTTTTATTAACTCACATTTTAGTGCCTAAATAAAATTTTAAATTAGAGCTATATGAAAAAATGTTAAGCCTATTTGCAGAAGACTATGGTTTTGATGATAACAAACACAAGAAGAAAAGTTTTTCTATGTATTACTTAGGTTCTAGATGTTTTCAATGCATAATCATATCTTAAGAACCTTTGTAAGTGATATTAAGCTAATAAAAATCTTGTAAAATAAATATAAGATTGATTTTAGGTATTAAAGGTTAAGAAAAAGCTAATTTAAGGAACTTTGGAAGTCCCTAGTTAATTGGCCCCCTTGTCAGCTAGTTACCAAGCCCTGTCCAGTCAAATGGAAGTTTTCGGTTAGTGAACAGTCATTGGCCACTAGTTAGTAGTCGACTGACCCCTTTGCGAGAAGCCTTCAGTTTGTTGCCAACTTGAGTCCTGATTAACTGGAAGCTTTATATGAGTGAACAATTGACTAGCCACTAGCCAATAGTTGATTGGTCACCTTCTGAGAGGCACCAATCTGCTGCCAGCTCAAGCCTTAATCGACTAGGAGCTTTCTATAAGTCACTAGTTGGCTAACCACTTGCCAGCAGTTGATTGGCCACACCCAAATCAAGCATTAGTCTGTTGTCAGCCTTAAAACCATCAAATAGGAACTCTCTATAAATGACTAGTTGACTGGCCAATGGTTAGCAGCCAACTGTTGGGGTCTAAAATTTGAAATTTTGAGAGGAAAAGAAGGAGCAGTCGACTTGTTAGTAGAGAACAGTCAACTAGTCGATGGCAGACAAGCTATAATGGATTTATAATGAATATATTTTGAAATCTTTGACTTCCCACTCACTCCTAATGGATCTATTGGACCTCAATCTATATAAACTCAACTTACGGACTCTAAATTAGTAAGATAAATATTCAATAGTGATTATTTCATTAGTTTCTAATATCTTATCAGTTTTCTATCATATTAGTGCTTCATTGTAACATATACTCTATGTCAGAGAATTTATCATTTGTATTTCTTCCTTTCTTGTGAGAGAGAAGCTCAAGAAGGTTCCTTAAAGGAGTCAAGCTGTGAAAAGTTAGGATTAAGGAGAGGTTCACATGGGTTGTTGTATTTATTTATTAAGATAGTGAAAAATCCCAAAAGGTTGCTTAGGGACTGGACGTTGGCTTAGGTAGAAGCCAAACTCGGATAAATATCTGTGTCTACTATTCTCCTTTACTCTTCTTACATTTTGCATTTATCATTTCAAGTTTGGTTTGATTGTTTTACTTCTAATTTAAGAGGGAATTTTTCTATAAAATTTTTTATTACACCCAATTCACCCCCTCTTAGATGCCAGCCTTGCTCAATAAGTGGTATCAGAGCTTGGTCTCTTGACTATGGACTTAATCGTCTTAAGAGTATAAATAGCTAGACTTAGTGTTAATGTTTTGTGTAAAGGACTATCTATTACAAAACCTTCTGGTTTCGATAATGAAAATTTCATATACTGGAAACTAAGGATGAAAATTTTCTTTGAGGCTATTCACATTGACTTTTAAGATGTTGAGGAAGGTCCATATGTGCCTATAAAAGTTGAAGAAGGCAAGACCTCTGTCAAACCCAAAAGTGAATGGAATGATACAGAAAGAAGAGAAGTTTTATTGAACAATAAAGCCAAGGTTATTCACACTAGTGCACTGAGTCAGGAAGAATATTTTAAAGTCTCAAATTGTGAGAAAGCCAAAGAAATGTGGGAGACATTAGAAATAACCCATGAGGGAACTTCAAGTGTAATGGAATCCATGATTTATAATTTCACACAATAGTATGAGTTATTCAAAATGAATCATAGAGAAACAATTTAAGAAATGAAAATTCATTGTACTCATATTGTGGATCATTTGGCAGCATTAGGAAAGACATACTCATAAATAGATCAAGCCTACAAAATCATAAAGGCACTTCCTATGGAATGGCAACCAAAGGTAACATTTATTGAGGAAGCAAAAGGGCCATCAGTTAAATCAATTGCTGCTTTCTTTAGGAATATTTAAGAGCATAAACTAGGACTAAAGCAACTCCTTAAAGAACAAGACAAAAAGAAGAAGGGTCTTAGTCTCAAGGCATCATCATTAATATATCCAATTGAGGAAGAATGCAACGATGACTCTCTAGATGAAGTTGATGAAGAAACTCTTAGTCTCTTCCTTAAGAAATTTGGAAGATTCTTCAATAGCAGAAGAATTAATGGAAGGAGACTAACTAGAAGGAGTTAAGAAGCCAAAGAACTTTCCATCTATTATGAGTGCAAAAAACTAGGACACATTAAATGAGAATGTTTTCAATTTCTGAGAAAGCAAGACAACACAGACAAAAGGAAAGGAAAAGAAAAGAAGAAAGCATACCTATCAGCTACCTGGGGAAAAAATGACAAAGATTCTGATGATAAAGAAAATGAAAAAGCCAACCTCTGCTTAATGGCTAAAGAAGATAAGGTATGCTCTCTCTTTTCTTATGAAAAGTTACAAGATGTCTTTAATGATTTACATGATGAAATTCTTAAGATAGTTAAAACTTTGAAACTTTCAAAAGGAAAATTATATCCCTAGAAAATAACATAGAAAAGTAGAAAGAGGCGAATAGCTCACTACTCTAGATAAAGGCATCCTTAGAAAAACAAATTGAGACATAAGAGCAAGACTACATAAGTCTTAGAAAAGAACATCTTTCTTTAAAAAATAAACCTACTTGTAATTATGAACTCCTGTAAAAAGAAAAGAAAGATTTGATGAACACTTTTATAAAGTTCACCAAAGGAAAAGATAATTTAAACATTCTTCTTGGAAAACAAATGTGTTTTTGATAAGGCAGGTCTTAGGTATAATCCTAATGTGAGACAAGAATATTATAGAATTTCTTTATTCCAGCAATTATTACTAGTACTCCATTCATTACATGTTTCTACTGTGGTAAAAAAGGACATGGATCATAAACTTGCCCTTACATAAAGAACAAAATTATAAGAGGAAGGAAAGTATAGGTTCCCAAGGAAACAACTAATGTTCAAGGACCTAAAAAGAATTAGGTACCTTAAAATAAAGCTTAATGCTTCCACAAGTGTGTATAAAGGCAATCGGAGCCAAATGGTACTTGGATAGTGGATGCTCCAAACATATGACAGGAGACAAATCTAAGTTCATTTCTCTTCAACCAAAGAATGGAGGAAATGCCACATTTGGAGGAAGTGGACAAGGAAAAATCACTAGTATTGGAAAAGTTGGTAAGTACTCTTCTACCTTTATTGATAATGTGCTTGTTGAAGGATTGAATCATAATCTTATTAGTATTAGTCAATTATGTGATAAAAACAATAGAGTAATCTTTGATTCAAAACATTGTTTGGTAGAAAATATAGATGAAAAGAAAACTATGTTGATTGGACATAGAATTAATAATGTATATGTTATTGATTTGGATGATGTTCCCCCTAGTAATTAAAAATATCATATAAGTGTCAATGATGATAGTTAGTTATGGCATAGAAAAATTGATCATGCTAGTATGAGTCTCTTAGAAAAGCTTGCTAAGAAAGATCTTGTTGTTGAATTGCCCAAATTAAAATTTGATAAAAATAGACTTTGTTTGTTATAAGGGAAAACAAATTAAGAGCTTTTTTAAAGCAAAAGGAATTATCTTCACAACTAGACCACAACAATTACATCACATGGAACTTTTTGTACCTTCTAGGACTATGAGTCTTGGAGGAAATTATTATGTACTAGTAATTGTAGATGATTTCTCTATATTCACTTGGACACTTTTCTTGTTCACAAAGATCAAGCATTTAAATCTTTTCTAAAACTGGCTCAGCTCATTCAAAATGAACAAGGCATGACCATTGTGTGAATAAGTAATGATCATGGTGGAGAATTTGAAAATAACCTATTTATGGAGTTCTGTGATGATAATGGAATTGAACATAATTTTTTTGCACCAAGAACTCCTTAACAAAATGAATTTGTAGAAAGGAAGAATAGAATAATCAAGGAAATGGCTAGAGCTATATTAAATGAAAGAAATCTTCCTAAGTATTTTTAGGCTAATGCAATAAACACTGCATGTTATGTTATGAAAGAGCTATAACAATGCCTATCTTGAAAATGACTCCATATGAATTATACAAAGGAAGAAAGCCTAATATTTCCAATCTACATGTATTTGGCTATAAATGTTTTATGCTTTGTAATGGGAAAGATAATTTAGGTAAATTTGATGCAAAGTCTAATGAAGTAATTTTCTTTGGATATTCTAGTACTAGCAAAGCCTTTAGAGTATACAATAAATAAACTATAACTGTGGAAGAATCTGTTCATGTAAATTTTGATAAATCTAACCCTCTTGAGCCAAGAAAGGTATCTTGTACAGAAATTGCAATTAAGTTTGATAATCATACAATAAAAGGCAAACAAGTAGCTTAAGAAATCAAGAATAAAAGTGAATCCATCAAGACAAATGAACAATCCTCTTTGCATGAGGAGTCTGATCCAAAAATGGAGGAAGAAGTCACTCATAATCTACCAAAGGCATGGAACAACAAAAAGGATCATCCACCTAGATAAATAATTGGTGATGTCTCCATATGTGTAACAACTCAAAACTCACTTAGAAATATCTGTAGTTATCAAGCATTTTTATCTCAAATATAACCAAATGGAGTTGATGAAGCATTGAAAGGTGAATATTAGGTTCTAACTATGCAAGAAGACTTAAATCAATTTGAAAAAGGCCAAGTATGGAAACTTGTACCTAGACCTAATAATCATCCAGTAATTGACACTAAATGGGCTTTTAGAAATAAGCTTGATGAATCTAGAGTTGTCATAAAAAATAAGGCTAGGGTGGTTACAAAAAGACTGCAATCAATAAGAAGGAATTGATTATGATGAAATCTTTGCACTTATAGCTAGATTGGAAGCAATTCATATGCTACTAGCCTTTGCATGCGTAAATGACTTTAAGTTGTATCAAATGGATATCAACAGTGTCTTTCTTAATGGATACATAATGGAAAAAGTATATATTGAACAACCTCTAGGTTTTTAGGATCTAAATCTTCCAAATCTCATATTCAAATTAAGAAAAGCATTATATGGCCTTAAGCAAGCACTTAGAGCATGGTATGAAAGACTACGTACATTTCTTATTAAGAATAATTTCTCAAGAGACAAGGTTGATATAACTTTATTCTTTAAAAAGAAAAAGCATGATATCCTAGTTGTTCAAATTTATTTGGATGATATTATATTTGGTGATACTAATGAAACTCTATGCAAAGAATTTGCTGAAATGATGAAGGGAGAATTTGAAACGTTTAAGATAGGGGAGTTTACATTCTTCTTAGGTCTTCAAATCAAGCAACGAACAAATGGAACTTTCGTAAATCAATCTAAATATGCCAAAGAATTACTTAAGAAATTTGGATTTGAAAATGTCAAAGTAAAAGACACTCCAATGTGATCAATAGTAAAGATGGATGCTGATAAAAAAGGACAACCTTAAGATATCTCAAAATATAGAGGTATGATTGGATCTTTTCTACATCTAATTGCAAGTAGGCCAAACATTAAGTTTAGTGTATGCATTTGTGCCTGTTTTCAAACTTGTCTTAAAGAATCTCATTACTTAGCTGTAAAAAGAATTTTTAAATACATTGCTGTCATAATACAAATCGGTTTGTGGTATCCAAAAGGATCCACCACTACTTTAGTAGGATATTCGAATGTTGATTTTATCAGTTGTAAAATTGATAGAAAACGCACCAATGGAACATGTCAATTCTTTGGAAACTCTCTTGTTTCTTGGTATAGTAAAAAACAAAATACTGTAGCATTGTCCACTATTGAAGCCAAATATGTTGTAGTTGGAAATTGTTGTGCCCAAATCCTTTAAATGAAGCAACAACTAGAGGATCTTGGTATATTTCTTAAAGAGATTCCAATCAAATGTGATAATACCAGTGCAATCAAACTCACCAAGAATCCCATTATACATTCAAAATCTAGACATATAGAAATCTGACATAACTTAATTAGATACCATATCCAAAAGAAAGATATTAGCCTTGAATTTATTAAAACTGAATTTCAACTTGCTAATATATTCACTAAACCTCTCTCAACTGAAAGATTTTGTTTTATAAGCGTAGAACTTGGAATGGTTAATCCTAATGAGCTATAAAAATGAAGATTTAAATAGTTTCACCATTTACTTGAAGAGAATATTCACTAACTTATGCATCAAAGTGATTTCAATCTATTTTGCAAAATGTTTATGATGATTTCTTGGGATTTCTACTTGCTTGACATGATGCTTAGATAAATATATGAGCTTGGATAAACTTTTAAGTAAAATACTCTCTAGAAATCAAGAAAGTTGACCCAAAATTAATCAATTGGTCACATTTTACAGTGACCAGTTAACTAATGAGGATTAAAGAATGACCAACAACTCAGGGAAGCTAAGAGCAGCTGACTGAGGGGTCTTTGTAAGGGAGCAGTTGACTACCGAAAAGTGTCCAATCCACTTGGTACCCTCTATACCACGACAGTCTATTGATGTCCAGTGACTAGTTGACCAGGAGATTCCAAAAAGCAAATCTGTGTAAAATAGGGACCGATAGTTGACTGCTCACAAGTGACCAGTTGACTGTTTGATGATAGAATTCACTATTAAGAGTAGTCAAAACCCTAAGAACTCATATCAAACATTATTTTCCTAAACTAACTACAAATCCTTTTTCTTGCTTTTTAATTTTTTGACTAAATCCTTACCAAATCTTGATGATTTTGTTTCCAAATCACTCAAAATCATCGATTGGTCTCCTCTATCTGAGGTTTCATTAGTTTAGATTGATGATTTCAGCTCTCTTTCCCTCACACTCAAAATCTTTAATCTTTCTTAAGTTCTTGGACCTCTCTCATCATCCATGGCTTAGAGACCAACCCCCAAGTGTGCTAGGACCAGGAATCCTTCCATTAGCTCCTCATCTCTTCTCTTCTCGTGCTTAAAAGATTGCCCTTATAGAGAACTTTTAACAAAGGGTTCTTCTTCCAATAGGTATGTGCATTTCCAAGTGCTTCAAGATGAATGCTTTTAGCCTTTTTTTATTTATTTTCCAATGCTAGGTTGGATAATTTGCTAAGCCTTAAGTTGGATTATAGTCTGAAGGTCATCATGGCTTTCTATTCCAACCTTACTTATAACTTCACTGCCTATCTCATCACCACTAAAGTTAGAGGGACAAGATTTATGTTTGGTGATGAAACCTTGGCTGCGATCTTTAACTTTCCTCCTCCTGCTAGCCTCTACTCACTAATCATCTAAACTCCCTCAAAACTATGTCAGGATACAACAAGCTAAAGGTATTGAATCAAATTAGTGAAATTACTATTGAAAACCCTAACACACCAATCAATGCCAATGACATATCCCTGGAGAATAGACTACTACACTATATCAGTGCCCATTGCCTGATCAACAAGTTAAGAAATTTTACCTATTTGAGTGAGCTTAAGCTATTCATGGTGAAGTGCAACCGAGAGGGATAAAGCCTCAGGCTTACATGGTTAATTACTTAGAGGATGATAACATGAAAGAAGAAGAAATCCTCTCCTTTGCCATATGGGACTATCATCGTAGCCATCCTTCGTCTCCATGACATATCCCCGTAGACGATGATGTAGAGTCACCTCTACAGATTGGTTGGAACAATCAATAATGTATGGGGTTTACCAATTCTCATTTGGGACAATGGGTTAGGAAAGCACTAGAGCACCCAAGCCTCAACCAAATGCTACTGATATTCCTCTTTCTACCTCTTCCCAGCCTTTTCCATCCGTAAACCTAGAGGAAGAAGTGCATTATGCTCCTATGCCTCTATCTCCTCTAGCTCCTACTTCAATTGGCTATACCCTAACTCATCATGAGACTGTGTAATCCCTAAGTCAATCCTTCTTATTGAGATTCATGCCATGTATCTGAAGATGGATGGATTCCTACAACCTTCAGATGTAAAACTTTTAGAAGACTTTGGAAGACATAAATGCCAGATTATAGCACATTGAGGCATATCATAAGCAGCACTTTAACTTCTAGGATTAGCTTTAATTCTCTTCCTCCCTTTTTGATGTGATAAATGAGGAGAGAAATAAAGAAATATGGAGTTCAGTTTATAGTTGTTTAGTTGAATTAAATTAGGAATGTTATCTTTGCTTAAGAATGTTATCTTTGTTGAACTTTGTTTGCTTTAGTTATGCTTCACTCAGTTTATTTCAATAAAGTTAGTTATTTCAATTAATTGCTTGATATTAGTATCTATCTAAACATGCCTAGATAAAACAAGGAAACTAAAAGAAACTAAATGATATGAAAGTTAAAAGCAATGAGATCATATCCATCTTTCAGAGAACTAAGGAATTTGGTAAGCATACTACCTTAAAAAACTTTGTCT
The DNA here is from genome assembly GCA_037074485.1 of Delonix regia. Taxonomy (NCBI): domain Eukaryota; kingdom Viridiplantae; phylum Streptophyta; class Magnoliopsida; order Fabales; family Fabaceae; genus Delonix; species Delonix regia. Next base: position 16,668,492 of record CM073459.1, read on the forward strand.
TTCAAAGAACTAACAATTGCAAGTTTGTCATTGTCACAAAGGGGGAGATTATTGAGCCTATATGTTGAAGACCAAGGTTTTCATAATAACAAACACAAGAAGAAAAGTTTTTATATGTATTACTAAGGTTCAAGATGTTTTCAATGTATAATCATATTTTAGGAACCTTTGTAAGTGATATTGAGCATATAGAAATCATGTAAAATAAATATACAATTAGTTCTAAGTTTTAAAGGTTAAGAAAAAGTTGATTTTGGGAACTCTGGAAGTCCTCAGTTGACTAGCTACAAGCAAGCAATCAATTGGCCCCCTTATCAATCTGCTGATAAGCCCTGTCCAGTTGAATGGGAGCTTTCTATAAGTGAGTAATTGATTAGCCACTAACCAGCAGTTGATTGGCCCCCTTACAAGAAGCCCTCATTTTGCTACTAACTTAAGTCCTGATTGATTAGAAGCTTTCTATGGGTGAACAATTGATTGGCCATTAGCCAGCTGTCGACTAGTCACCTTATGAGAGGCACTAGTCTATTGCCAACTAAAGCCTTTATTGACTAAGAGCTCTCTATGAGTCACTAGTCAACTAGCCACTTGCCAATAGTCGACTAGCTATACCTAGATCAAGCATCAATATGTTGCCAGCCTTAAAACCATTGAATGGGAACTCTATATAAGTGACTAGTTGACTGGCCAAGGGTGAGTAGTCAACTGTCAGGGTCCAGAATTTGAAATTTTGAAAGGGAAAAAAGTAGCAATTGATTGGTCAGTGGGGAATAGTCGACAGGTCAATGGCAGACAAGCTATAATGGATTTATATCAGACATATTTTGAAATCTCTGACTTCCCACTCACTCCCAACGGATCTATTGGACCTCAATCTATATAAACTCAAACTATGGACTCTGAATCAGTAAAAACAAATTTAAGAGTGATTATATCATTAGCTTTTATCATCTTATCATTTTTCTATCATATTAGTGCTTCATTGTGATATATACTCTGTTTATGAGAGTTTATCATCTGTATTTCTTCCTTTCTTGTGAAAGAGAAGCTCAAGGAGGTTCCTTAAAGGAGTCAAGCTAAGTGAAAACTTCAGTTAAAGGGGAGCATATCACAGAAAGTGTTCAAGGAGGTTCCTTAAAGGAGTCAAGTTGTGAGAGCTAGGGATTAAGGAAAGGTTCTCCTAGGTTGTTGTATTTATTTATTAAGATATTGAAAAGTCCCAAGAGGTGGCTTGGGGATTGGATGTAGGCTTGGGTAAAAGCCAAACTTGGATAAATCTCTGTGTTTACTTTTCTCCTTTACTCTTCTTACATTTTGCATTTATCATTTCAAGTTTGGTTTAATTGTTTTACTTCTGATTTAAAATGGAGTTTTTCAATAAAATTTTTTATTACTCCCAATTCACCCCCTCTTGGGTGCTAGCCTTGCTCAATAGAAAAGTTATACCATATTTATAGTTTAGCCCTAGATTTTTATTTTTCTTTCCAATTAAGGATAGGGGACCTAATTGAAAGAAATTTTTAGATAATTATAGTGTTCTTGGTAAATTTTGTTGCTTTACACCTAATTTCATAAGTTAATTTTGAGTTTTGGCCCCAGGATTTGAAAACCTCAATATGTCTATGTATGTTCATTCTTGTAGGGTGATGAAATACAAAATTCTTGGGCTTTTCTAGCATCATTAAGCATTTGAAAAAAAGATTAAGGCTACAATGAGTTTTCATTTTGAGTTGTAAGAAGATTTGTTCATTTATCTCAATTTTCTTGAAGTTTCATTGTTGTAAAGGGAGAAAAGATAAATGGAAAATATTGTTGGAGTCAATTAAGTGACCTTAGATAATTATCTTAGTTTAATGACTAATTATTGAACTTGGTTAGTTGATTCCTAAGCCACATGGTTGAAATTGATCAAATTTTTAAATATGGAATAAGGATATAATTAGAACACATTGGTGAAGATTTTTTGAAATTAAACATTATTTAATAAGGGATTAAGCTTGTGTAATCATTCAAAGCTATTGGTGAAGTTGGATAACTCTTGGTCATAGAGAAAGAAGTCAATGGGGAACCTTGTTGAAAGTTCCTTAAAATGGTATTGGATGATTACACTTTAGTTGCGTAGATTTAAGTTCAATAAGATTATTAGGAAGCTTATAAGTGTTCCTTATGGTGATTAAGTTAGGCATGTAATGAGAAAAGTTAATTTGGTAATTAGTTGAGCTTTGAAAATAACATTTACAGGTCTAAATCTTGCAATTAGTAGTAAAGGACTACGAGTGGGTAACAAATGCTGGAGGCTAAGTGTCTAGGAAATTCAAGTACGCTTTAGTATTGGAGCTCACTATTGGTTTAATACATAAATGATAAAGTAAAGGACAAGACTAGTTAAGATATTTCCTAACATTAAGATAGCCTTGTTTGGTTATATAAGTCCTTAGGGTTTATCGTGATAGAGTGATTTGTGTAAGGCATTAGGAAGAGGTTTGTATACTTTTCTTCAGGTGAGCAGATATCACTAGTTATACTTGTTCTTTGTATTTCATCATCTCCCTTGTGGAAAGTGAATTTTGTATGCTTTAGTGCCTTGGGACAAACTTCTAAGAATATGATGTTTTCTTTTTTAGAACTATTCTGAAAGTTTTGACCACTGTAAGAGAATTATAAGAAAGTTCTTATGCATTTGGAATGACTGTTGAATGGTGATTTATTTACTTACTGATATCTAGAAATGTTTGAATCAAAAGTGTTTTGCATAGTTTCTGGGAGAATTTTTAAATGCATTTGGTTACTATAAAGGGAACTTTCTACACACTTGAAGAATTTTTTTAAATAAAATTTATTGAACTAAATTATTTTGTCTACTATATGATTTCTAGGAATTTAAAGATTTACTATGTGAATATTTTGGTAATTATTTTTACAAATATGAAAGAAATTGTTTTGTTGGAATTTCATCTAGCATAGAACCCTATAGATAACAATAGTAGGCACTAGCCATGGATCACCACAAACTATATAATTGGACCAAGGCTTTATGCCGCATCATTGATTGATTATGAGCCAATTTGCCCAGAACTGATTACTTTACTATATTGTTACCACTGGCAATAGCTAGTGACCAGTTATTGTTTAACAATTGGTTCTGTGTGATATCTTTCCACTTTGTATTAGAAAACTCATGGTTTTGAATTGCTTATATCATCATTGTTGTAGTAGTATTTAGTGTAAAACCAAGCTTACTTGTTATTTTATTATTCTTCTGGATCTTATCAATCAAGTTTTCATTTTTCTCTTGCTCAGCTATAAAGTGGGTTTATCCAAGTTACCATATTTAAAATCCATCCACATTATTTTCTTAAATTTTCTCTCCACTAAGGTAATTCATACTAGGGAAATTATCATAAAGTAAAAAAATTTCTAGGATCATATATTCGTATAAAACATTAGAGATATTTTTAAATCAAAGTAACAATTTGACCTTAAAATACAAAAAGGACACATCTTTCAAACAAATTCTTTCTATTGGAATTTTAACAATGATTTATTAGCTTCTCATTTAAAAAATAGTATTATCTCCATTGCGAGATTGTCTATTAGCAATATGTCATTCCTTACAAGTTTAAATTGATAGTGATGCCCTCATTATTTTAACTTGATGAATCAGTACATAGTCTTGTCTTTTGTTATTGATTAATTAAAGTTACAATGCAAATAACCTCCCTCAAGTTAAGTGTTTGTGCAAATTACCTGAATCAACTTTTAAAATTGATAATTAATTATCTAAATTTCCAATTCTGTGCAACATTCTTCTCTATTTACATTTATATTTAGAACCCTAACAACACTTGTCTACTTAAGTAGAAAAAGCCTAAATTGGGAGTTAAGATATTATGCAATTCACCCTCTTCAAATTTAAAAATTAATGACAGGCCCCTCAAAGTCCCAAATGTTATGCAACATTCACTATTAACAATTCATGAATGAATGTAATTAGTGCTTTAACCCAAGAAAAGGTAATGAAATTGACATGTTACACAAATCTAAGTTCATTAAGATATATGAATAATTTTAAAATTAAAGAGGATAAATTGCATAATTTCATAAATGTATGGTTCATTACTTTTTAGTTTCATGATTGGAAACTGTTGATGCTTTTATTTCAATTATGAACAATCAATGTTGACTTTCATTCACTATTGATTGTATGGTAAGTTTTCTATTTGCAAAAAACTCTTGAGCCCTTGGCTTGTAATTTCTCAACATAGGTAGTATTATCAACTAACTAAGTGTCTTCACTTATCCGCCAATTATACATAATACAATGACCACAAAAAGAAAAATGCAAATGTAAACAGAATGCAAAATGTGATGCAACATGAAATGTAAAATAAGAGGCAAGAAAAAGAAAGGAAAAAACTAAACAAGAACATAAACGACTAATCTTTTCTATGTCAAAATTATCATAGATAGCAGTTGTGGTTACGATACATTAAGTAATACATAAACGATTAAGAACTATAAATGTTATACAAATTAGAATTCCTATAATATAACTCTAGGTCTTTATATAAATAAGAACTTCTTAATATGCTAATTCCTGGCCCACTTCCTGATTAGCTTTTTGGTTACCTAGAAATAGATATACATAAAAACATGAGATTTTACAATCCCAGTAGTCAGCAGTTGAATAAAAGCATTCTATTTCCAGCCCTTACACATCAAATATGCATAAATCACACAAGAGAAGCTATACACATGATGACATGTCAAGAAATCTTTTATCCCTCCTTTAGGCCAAACCTGGTGGGCCCTGTTTAGAAACCTTAACCCTTCACTGTCTTATACCAATTCAGGGTTCCATGCTACCTCATAATGTGAAGGCCAATCACGGGGGAACTTTGTGACAACAAACCTGACGGGGGTCTCCCTACTAGCATGCATAGGCCAAACATATAAAACACATCACTTGTACATAGTTATCAATAAATAAAACATTTTAAAGAAAAGTATGATGTGCAAGGGAGAAGCTAAAAGCTACCTGTTTGAAGGTACCTATCATAACCAACCTTTCAACAAAAGACTAAAAAAAGAAATTAAATGTAAATTGGTGCCTAAATGAATCTTGAAAATCAATTTACCAGAGTCACCACTAAAATTTTTAATGAAAAACTTTGAAAAATCAATTTAACAAAATGAAAAGGCAAAGTAGTCTTCGAAAACAAAGATGAGTTTAGGAATCTATTTGAGTGTGAGGAAGGTGTTAGGCACCCCACAACACCCATCCATGAGGATGGTTACCTTAAACTAGTCAAATGAAATAGAATATGGCCTTAAATTTATCTCAATTACTCTTTTATTGACATCCATGCTCGTTAAATAGAGAAGACAAATATAACAATAATAAAAGCAAACAAATGATATTTACAAAGGGCAGACTTAATTTAATATTACTTTCTTGTTCTTTTCATTTTTTAACTATTTAATTTTTTTATTTTGGATTTTATTTTAAAAATGAAAAAAAAGTATTTTTATGATCTTTTTTATTACAAGTAATGGGCACAATAAACCATGTTTGGCATAGTTCCATCTTTGTATTTTAGGAAAGTTGATATTAACTCTCAAACATGAGGAGACTAATAGTTACACATAGTCTTTATTGGTTAATTCTCGAGTACCTGAAGAGATTAACGATCTCATATAGCAATATGAGATGTGAAAGAAACCATTTGTGAATTTTATCTTTGTTGTCAAGAAAAGGGCAAGATTGATTAAATTAAATTGATGTCCATGAACAAAAGAATTTGAGATTTTATCAGTATGTTTTAATTCACAAAACTAGGGTAATCACACACCCTTACCATCTATATTTTTCTCTCTCTTAATTTTTGTTTTTTTTTATTTTGCTTGTGGTCTAAAAGAAATTAATTTTTTTTTAAAAAGGATGAGAAAAGAAACCTTAAAATAGCATTTCTTTGTATTGGGATTTTTAAAACAAGTTATATGTTTTTGAATTTTTTTGAAATTATCTTATCTAATTTGTTTGGATATTCATAAAATTTAAGGATTACAAAAAAAAAGACATAATTAAGATTTTAAAATTAAATGAGAAATGTGAAGATGGAGTTTTTTATTAAAATAAAATTGATTATTATTATTATTATTATTATTATTATTATCATTATTACTTTTTTATAAAAATGCCACTCGGACTTGGGCCATTGGAACCCATTTCAAAAAAAAGAAGAAGAGAGAATTGGTATTACGTAAAACTTGGGGAGACATAAGGTCTCACACAGCCCACCTGCTGGTTATCTAAAGGCTAAAAAAGACACTGGGTCTCACATAGCAACTCTAGAAGAATAAAATAAAATAAAAGTAAAAAATAAATATTACAAGCATACATATCTGGTTAAAGTGTGTGTTAGTGTTCAAGCTCAAATCATTTATTTATTCAAGAAAATCCAGATGAACAATTTGCAAGCCTCTTGACATCATATGCCTTTTTTATTCCTTTTCTTATTATTATCCATAATTTCCAATGCAATTTCTCTTGTTTTTCTAAGGATTTTGGTATGCTCACAATAAAAAGAAATAAAAGGAAAAAGGTGTGTGTATATATATGTATATATGTGTGTGTGTGTATATATATTTATACATGCATATCAAGGAGTTTGAATAACCAAGAAATATGCACTAGTTAAATCTTTTTCTTTTTATTAAAATATCTTCCCAATCCCATTCAGTTCTTTTTCATGTGGCTTTATGCAAAACCCTCACTAGACTTAAACAAATGTACACCTCAAGGCAAAATATCACTAGCCTAAAGAATGAATCAATCAAACCCCATGCACCATAAAAACACGTCCAAAGTTGGATTGCCCGGCATAAGGTTGATTAAAGACTGCCTAAATACTAGGTCGACACTAATAAGGGAACATCAAGAATTGACCAAGCATTAATACTGGCAACAAACAAACATGAAAAAATAAAGGTTCTTAGGGAAGCTGAAGTATTTTTAGACCTAACTGGTGAAGTTACAAATCAGAAGTAAAAGGTCATATAGACCAAAATGTTCTAGCTAGAAAGTGACGTGCAAAACCAACCAATAACACAAAAAGGAACACCGAAGATTACCTCCCAAGGAGCTTTCAAATGTCTCTATTCATCACTATCAGAGGTTTTTTGTTCAACTATCCAACAATTCAACCTCTTTCATTTGCCAAACTCTGCCTAGTGCTTCTTCTACCCTTAGTGTGATGAAACAAAGCTTGTTCTCTTCTCTAACACTACTCAGTCTCCACTTTTCTTCCTCTCCATTTTTTCTTTCTGGCTCTTTTCTTCTTAAGCTCTTGCTTCCTCTCACTCTTTCACTCTGTCTAGCATAGTCCTTCCTTTCAACTTACTCTCTCTTTCCTTCTCATTTGGTCAACCTACCTCACCGTCATCATCACACCTAACATCCTTGTTTTGTGGCCAAAGAATAGAGGCATGTCTGCCCTTCTTTCTTCCTCTACCTCTCAGTTTCCCTTTTTCTCCACTCTCCCACTTTTCCACTTACTGTGTTTTCTGTTTTTTATCCTCAGCTCTCTCCCTTCTGGTTTGATGTCTCTTCCTCAAACACTCGATTTCTCCTCACTATTTCTTCCTCTCCATCTCAACCTCTCTCTGCTCTTCCTCCATGTTTTCCCCCTTTTTCTCCCTTTTGTATTTCTCTCTGTTTTTCTTTCTCTTCTTCTGTCCAGAACGATCTTCCCCCCTTTTGCTCAATTTAACTTCCCTGTTTTATGATGTCTTTGCTAGGGTCTTCAAGCTCTCTTGAGCCTCTATCTTCTTAGCTCTCTCCACAATTTCTGAGCCTCTCACACATCCCTCTCTACCTCTCTCCTGTGCTTCCTAGCATGATAGACCAAAAAGTCAACGCTTGAACCTTCAACATAAGCTTCCCTTCTTGTCTTTTGTTTTAACCAAGGGAGTAAGTCTCTTTTTGTTCTAAAGCCTCACTTATGGTTCTTCTTTCTAGCTTCTGTCATCTAGCCATATGAGGGAAGCCTATAGGGTAGGTATATATATCTTTTCATATTATGCATGCAGACCGAAGGAGGCCAAAGATATCAACTGTGTAAGATTTTCTAAAGCTTCATTTCCCTTATTTCATAATTTCAATTCTATTCATTATTTTATTTTATTTTTACATATTTTTTATTTTTTATTTTGTTTTTCATATCTTTATTTTTATTTTGTTTTTCATATTTCTTTTTTTAATTTTGTTTTATATTATTTGATTTTTATTTGTGACACACCCCTTTTATATTTACTTAATTAATGAGTTAATTAATTGATTAGTTAATTAATCATTAATTTTTTATTCTTATTTTATTTTAGGATAGGGTGTTCACAGTTACCTCTTTTTACTTATCCCTTATGTGCAGTTTACTAGTCTTGTCTAAAAGCAAGTAAGTAAGTGAACAAACATCCTAGGTTCCAGTATAACCAGACTTTAGGGGTGCTTGCCGTTATTTGGCTTTGAAAGGTGCCAGCCGGAACTAGGCTTTAGAATGCCTGTCATTACTGGGCTTTGAAAGGTTCCTGTCTTTAAAGGGCTTTTGAAAGGTACTAGTCTTTATAGGTCTTTTGAAAGGTGCCAGCCGGAACCAATCTTTGGGATGCCTACTGTTATAGTGCTTTGAAAGGATACCTGGACTTATGCAGAAAAATAAAGGTGTCTAGACTTGTGTAGGACCTTGCAAAAAATTAAAAGTGTCTGGGCTTGTGTAAGACTTATGCAAGAAAGTAAAGGAACATGGACTCGATGTAGGGCTTTTGAAAGAAACGTAAATTACCTAGACACGATGTAGGGCTTTTGGCAGAAAAGTAAATTACCCAGACACGATGCAAGACTTTTGTAGGAAAGTAAATTGCCTAGATATGATGTAAGACTTTTGACAGAAATGTAAATTGCCTGGATGCAATGTAGGACTTTTGTAGAAAAGTAAATTACCTGGATGCGATGCAGGACTTTTATAGAAAAGTAAATTGCCTGGACACGAAGCAGAACTTTTGTAGAAAAGTAAATTGCCTAGACACGAAATAAGACTTTTGACAGAAAAGTAAATTACGTAAACACGATTCAGGACTTTTGTAGAAAAGTAGACTGCCTAGACATGATGCAAGGATTTTGTAAAAAAAGTAAATTGCCTAGACATGATGCAAGGTTTTTGTTGAAAAGTAAATTGCTTGGACACAATGCAAGACTTTTGACAAAAAAGTAAATTACCTAGACGTGATGCAGGTCTTTTGTAGAAAAGTAAATTACCTGGATGCACTGCAGGACTTTTGCATTGATTTGAAGAAGGGTATTCACCCTGCATGGTATATACTGTCATACAGTGAAATGCATGTACCCATGCGAGATGCATATGTTTACCTTCATCAACATACTCAAATAGTAGCATGATTCGTCTAATGGACTGTGTGCTGAACTTAACATCTTTGTGAACATAATGTTCCTCAAAAGTGAATAGATCCAAATTCTATTGAGTTTATGTCCCTGACATTTGAATCCTAACCTTGTGAACCTTCAGTGCAATTTTTCTTGGATAATAAAAGTGCTTGTGCCAAGAGGGGATGTGATTCTTTAAGAAGCATCTCTTGGGCATATGTGAGTTGTGATATGGCACGTGTTAGCAAAGGTCTGAGATAACTCATCATTATTATCAGTTTCTAAATCATTCATATCCGTGACAACATGCAGTTCATTCAAATAGTGCTCAGGTGCTTTTACTTCAAATAAGAGTTTTGCGGATTTAAATTCCCTAGAAAGTGAGTAAAGAAGGTAAGAATAAATATGAAAAGATAGGATTTTAATAGAATTTTGACAAAAAGATTGAAATTACTGCATTCATTCCATACCCAAAATAAGGTTCAAATTGTTAGTTAGTTCAGAAGCTCTTAAAATGACATTCAAAATATTACTCTAACGACATGACATCCGATATCATTTCAAATTCCCAATTGTTAAGTGCTCCTCCTGGCTCGTCCAACTGGATCCACATTGCTTTTTAGAGTTCTCATTCTTCTTCATTCATCATTGTGACCGGGTCTCTCTAGTGGATTATCTTAGTACAGGCAAGGAATATTTCCCGGATGTGGGGTATTTTCATTTTTCTTCTTAGCTCACCCTCTTTTAGTCGTTTCTTTTTAGTCATTAGGGTTTTTATAGATAACTTATATCTTAACCTTGTCGTCCTGGATTTTCAGGCAGCTTAATTAGTTTTTCTGTGCCTGCACCCAATCCTTTCTCTTTTTGATATCCACTGTTCCTTATAATCTTAGCCACCACATAGTTAATGTCTTTAGTAGACTCCTTAGTTCCCAATGTACTCCGGTTGGTGCCTTTCTTAGACTTCCCAGTCTCTAACAACTCCAGACTCTAGTAGGAACTATCAACGACCTGTTCTATATTCTCAATGTCTAGCACACACTTAGCTTGCATTCATCATCTGCTCTTCTCCTTTTATGGTAATAAGTCTTCCTTTATCAATGTATTTGATCCTTTGGTGCAGAGTTGATGGTACTGCACCAGCTGCATGAATCCTGGGCCTTCCTAAAAGTATAGTATATGCTACATCGATATCCATGACCTAGAACTCGATGGTGAATAGATTCAGCCCAATTTCTAACAGGAGCTCAATCTTTCCAATCACTTCTCTCCTTGTTCCATCAAAAGCTCTTACTACCAAATCACTACATTCAATACACAATTTCTCGACTGGTAATTGCCCAAAGGTGGATAAAGGTAGGACATTCAAAGCTTACCCTCCATTAATCAGTACTTTAGCGATCACATACCCATAGCATTTCAGAGTGATATGAAAGGCTTGAGGTTTTCTGGCTGATGCAGGGCATACCTTATCTTCAGAAAAGGCAATCAAGGTAGAGTTCTTCACCGTATTTATCATGTTTACTACCTTTTCTGGGGTGATGTCAAGATGTACATAGGCTTTATCCAACACACTTTGCAATGCCTTTTGGTGGGCTTTTGAATTCGTTATAAATGTTAAGATGGAAATTTGAGCCGGCATTTTCCGCAGTTGATCGACCATGTCATACTCATTCTACTTCATTATCTTTAGGAATTCATTTGTTTCCTCTCATTCCCCTCTCCTAGGGACTTCTTTTAGGTTAGTCCATTCCCATATTTCCAAATTTGGGTTTGGAATTCCTTCTAACTCCTTGTAGTAAACCCGACTTCTCTGAGTAATTCCACCTATAATTTCTGAATGATACCTTTTGTGATGGGGTTTTCCTCCAGTGCCTCATTGTTTTAAGAACATTCTATCTTTAAAACATAATTCCATGGCATCACATGATTGCTCTAATATAGGAATAGAGCTGGACATGGATAATAGCTATTGAATTTTTGGTGGACACCGATGCAGGCACAATGAGTAAGGATCCTCTTGTCGTATTTCATGGGTCACGATCGCCCTGGGTTGGAGTAACCTCTTAGACCTTGTAAATTGACTTATTAATTACTAGGAAAGAACCCCAGAGTTTTGTTAGGTCCAACAACCCTTTGTCTTATAACCATCTTTCTTTACGATGCGCACGTCCTCCTCTTATCGTTCTTTGGTTCCCTCGATGGTCAGGACTCTAAGTGTTATCATCCTTTGTGCTAGTTCTTCAAAATGATCACAATCTTCAATGTCTGTCCCACATTTCCTTTATGAAATTCACAATAACTATTTGATGGCCTTTTAAGCATGTTCTGCTCCTCATCCTTGGCAGAGATATAATTAGTGTCCTTTAGGCATTTGTATAATTGTTACATGGTGCATGATACATCTTTCAAGTTTTTCAAAGTGAACTCATTCCTCTCTATCATGGACATTTGCTTTCCCTTTTCATGATTCGGCAATGGATTAATGACAATGTTAGGGTCATTACCTGACTTTATGCCAATATGATTGTTATTAACAATGCTAAAACATGCCTCCTAAAGGCATCACACTTATCAATGTCATGCCCCATAGCTCCTATATGAAACTCAAAAGTAATGTTAGAATCATACCATCCAGGAGATGGTGGCTAGAGAGGTTTTACAGGCTTAGGACCCGTAAGCTTTTTTGCCACTAGGTCATGGAAGAGTTCAGATTAGCTAACATTAAAATCAAGAAATGGCCTATCATTGCAAGGTTGTTACATCGACCTAGGCCCTTTGTTTTTAGCTATCATTTGTTGTGGTCCAAGATGGGATTGAGTTGGTGTTTGATAGTTCATATGGTTATTCAAGGCTTGACCTCATGGCTGGTAGGATGTGGCCTAGTTTTGGCTATTAAATGATACTTGGGGATACTGATTATGTATGGAACGAGGGTGCTGGTATGTAGCATGGACGTGATTAATATCCCCTTCCTTTTTCTGATTACTTATAAGCTTCTTAGTTTCTAAAGATGTACCTTCAAAAAATCCATTGTGTACATTAGCATTTAATCTTTCCCCTACCTAAATGAGGTTAGCAAATTCATGCATGTTGGTTCCTAACCTGATTTTATGATACTAATCCCCTAAGGTGTGAATGAAATAAAAGCATAATTTAAAGTCTAGAAGTGGTGGCTGGACCCTAGCTATCGTGGCTCTCCACATTTGGGTATACTCCTTAAAAGTTTCAATTCTTTTCTTCTTTAATACCTTTAAGAGCTCATGTGTGGGAGCTATATCCAAGTTAAACTTATATTGTTTCATGAATACGTCGGTAAGATCCCTTAACTTCTTTAGTCAAAAAAATTTATGAGGAATCTTTCTTCTTTAGACCACACTGACATCTTGGTGCAATATGATTTCAAATGATAATGTAGATCTCCACTGCCATCATACTTAGTGAATTCTAGTACTTTAAACTTTTTAGGAATTAACACCTCTGGGGCTATACATAGCTCCTCTAGCTTGACTGATTTCCAATTAATTGGCCATTACAAAGCTCATAACCTATCTTGGACTTTGGCTATGTCTTTTTCCTAGGATGTCGTAGGTAAAAACACCCTAAATTCCAGTCCTAATACCCTTGTCCTTCTACCCCTAAAGTCAAAGGATTTTGTGGCTGATTTACTACTGCAGGCCTTTGTATTGGCTCTGGTGCTCCCGTAGCTGATAGACTACCTGAGGTCACCCTCAGTATCTCAATACTTGCATTGGGGACCCTATAGTCTATATTCACAGTGTTAGTGGCATTTAATAAAGTATTATTGGTAGCCACGCTTAAGCTCATATTTTGTAATAGTTTCATCATTTCCAGCATTTGACACTGCATAATCCCCATTTGGTCTTTCAAGGCCACTATTTCAACCTTTAACCTTTGCACAGACTTCAATTGATTGTTTTCGATAGACATGGCTTTAACACTTGCCTAGGTGAGATATGTTCGGCTTGATGGCTAAACTTGATTAGACAAATTCTTTCTCCCTCGAGCAATGTTTGTTTCTTGCCTAGTTCAAAAAATAAAACAATTATTTAGGTTTTTGATTTATCAGTATGTCGATTTGGCATAAGAACTTAAGAACCTTGGACCCTTGATTCTTTAAGGCTACCTATTGTATCACTTAATGAATCAAGGTTAACTACCAATGCAAGGGATGTTTTATGTCCACATGCGTAGGTCTATTTTGCACCCCACAACCTAATATCTTTTGCTTGATATCGATGTTCATCATATGTAGTAAATGGCACACTTGATAACTAAAAGAAGACCATGCATTTTACTGAGAATAAAATGTTTGATTACACTATTTGATTAGAGATCATGCATCAAAAGTGACCCAGCCTATGGGTTTATATTCCAAAATATTGAAACTAGCTCAGTCTATCAATCATTTAAAACTTCATTAGCATCTTTAAATCTTCCATAAGGTTATGACATAAGATGAAGAATTCAGTTATAGCTACAGGGGTCTTTATAGGGATAATGTGCCCTTCGGCTTTCTTATACACATATGCAAATTTGGGAATGGAATCGTTAGCGAATAGGATCATCTTTTTAAAACGCCCTAGCCACATTTCTTGTTCAATTACTTAGCCTTCATGGTAAACCCCACAAGTGTGCCTTTTTAGCCTGCTGATTGAGCTATTCATTTAGCCTTTATACTATCATTACATTATCACTCTTGACAATGGCCAACTCCCTTGTTTTTTCTTCTAGCCATTTGGCAAGTATGTTAATTTCTCGTTAAAGGTTTGTCATAATCGACCTTTCAACGAGAGAATAAAAAATAGTTTAAATTGATTCCCAAAATGAATTTCAAAATCAATTTATTGGAGTTGCCACCAAAATTTTTAACAAAAAGCTTTGGAAAAACCAATTTAAAACAAAGAGAAAAGGCAAAATGGTTTGCGAAATCTAATATGAGTTCAAGAGTCTATTTAAGTGTGGGGAAGGTGTTAGGCACCCCACAACACCCATCCATAAGGATGGTTACCTTAAACTAGTCAACTAAAATAGAATATAACCTTAAATTTATCTTAATTACCCTTTTATTGACATGCATACTTGCTCAACAGAGAAGACCCAAAAAAACTATAATGAAAACAAACAAATAAAAATTTACAAAGAGCGAACTTGACCTAGGATGAGAGCCTAGGGCCTACATATCCTATAATAGGGATCAAAGTCCACGTAGTTCGACCAAAATGGAGTGTCTATTGGTTGGTGATTTTTAATTTTTGCGATGAGAACAAGAGAGTTCAAATTAAACAGATTTTTGCAAACAAAATAGGATTGGAATTTGATTTTTGTGTTTTAATTTATGACAACCTAATTAATCTAGCTCTCTTGATTTCTTTATTTTCTCTCTTTTTAATTTTTGTTTAGTTTTGAAATTTTAATCTTTATTTTTGAAATTGAAATGAAATAATAATGGAAAAGGCTCATGGATTTCTTTTGAATTTTATATCATTTTGTATTTTTGGTTTTTTTTTTTATTTTGAAGGTGTAATTAGAAGGATCCTTAGGGTTTTTATATTATATACATTTTTTATGATTTTTATGTATATGTATTTTTTTATGTGAAATTAGAATTTGTTTTAAACTTAATGTAAAACTATAATGGGAAAATATTATTATGATTTCTGAATTTATGATTTTTGCATTTATTTTTTAAATTAGAATTCACTCTAGACTTGAAGTAAGACCATCATAAAAAATACTTTGGAATTTTTGAATTTTATGATTTTTGTATTTATCATTATTTTTTTGAAACTTGAATTTATTTTAATACTTAAAGTAAACTAAAATGAAAGAATATTCTTAGGATTTTTTTATTATACACAACATGTAAGACAAACCTCCCTATTTTAGAATTAGTTCATCCCAGTATTTTAAACATTGACTTTCGAAACCTAAGGAGACTTAGGGTCTCACGCGGCTTCTACTAGTTAACTTTTGAGTGCCTAAGGAGACGAGCGATCACACACGAGAACCCAAAACATGGAAGAAAATATTTAGGATTTCTTGAGATTTTATTTTTATAGTTTTTTAAGGGTTTTGAATTAGAATTCTTTTAGTTTTATTTTTAACAAGGTCAATTCCCTGAAGCCCATGGAGACTCAAGTCCCACATGGCATTTCCTAATTAATTAAATTTTATAAAGCACAAACTTAATCATTTTGTAAATAATAGAAAATATTTAATTAAGATATTTATTTTTGCATTATTATTTTTTAAAACATGTACTGATTTTCAAGGTTTAAGGAGATTAAAATCTCATACAACCCCAAGCACTCAAGGAGAATAATATTCTCACACGATGATTTTCTTAGAACTTTACTTGTAAGGCCAAAATTAGTCTCACACTGACATAAAAAAAAAAAGATAATAATAATTAAAAAAAATTAGAACATCTAAAATGAAATCTGGTTCCTAAACATGAAAAAATTATATGCATGCATCTCATGTAACGTAACACTACTTCCATACCTGTGACTTTGTTTAAGCTTCTCTCAACTTGTCACCGTCACTGGGGACTCCCTCTGACAGCTCTCCTCTTCTCCTTTCTCTCTCTTTCTCTCTCTCTCCTTGGCCCATGACTGGGTGAGTTCTCCGGTAATGTCTCTATCTCCTCCTTCTTCTCTTCTTCTACTTCTTTTTCCTTCGGTTTCCACTTGGTTGCACTCTATCTCTTCCCTTTCTCTTCTTCTTCTTCTCCTCTTTCTCTCCTCGGCCTGTGACTACATGAACTCTCTAGCACACCTCTCTCTCTTCCTTCTTCTTTCTCTTCTTTCTTCCTCCTCTGTTCACATCAGTCCATGGTGCTCAAAATAGGTAGACTACTTCTTCTTTTCCTTTTTTTCTTCTTCTTCTCCTTCCTTCTTCTTCTCTTTGCACTTAGTACCTTCTCAGCCCATTGTCCAGCACCTCTTCGGCACGCATCTCTCTCCTCTTTCTCCTTCCTTTCTTCTTCCTATCCTTTCTTCCTCCTCTATTCACCTCTGCACATGGTGCTCAGAATAGGGCAAACTGCTTCTTCTTCTCCTCCACTTCTTCTTCTTCTTCTCTTTCTTTCTTCTTCTTCTCTCTGCACTTCCAGCCCAACATTGCAACATGTCCTCTCTCCTCTCCTTCCTCTTCTTCCTTCTTCTCTTCTCAGTGCTCCTCTTCTCCTTTTGATTTTTTTTTTCTTAGCCTTCTCTTTCTATAAAATCCTCTCCTTGTGACTTGTTGGTGTACTTGACCTTCCTTTTTAAACTCTCCTCTCTCCCCTGGTTCACATCACCTTTTCAGCAACAAATCCCCTCTTCCATGTCATGTCCCGTGTCCTTTGGTTCAGTCTGCCTCTTGATGTCCTTTTGTCTCCTGTGAGTGTGTGTAAGAGTGGTATGTGAGAGTGTGTGAGTGTGTGTGTGTCCATGAGTATGTGTAAGAGCATGAGTAGAGGTGTGAGTGTGTGAGTGTCTGTGAGCGTGTGTAAGAGTGTGAGTGGAGATGTAAGTGAGAGAGAGATTGCATTTTAACTTGGTTGCTTTTGGAATTTTTATTTTGATTTTAATTATATAACTTTTCTTTTTTCCTTTTCGATTTAGATTAATTCAAAATTTTTTACTCTATTTGATTTTCCTTTTTCTTAATTTGCAAGATAATTAACATGTCTTTACTTCAATTACTTATTTAGAATTTTTCTCTTTTATCCTTTTTAGAGTTACATCTTTAACATTTTGATTTTGTATTTGGTTTATCCCATTTTTTATTTTTTATTTTGCTTTTTGCACTTTTGTTGTAATTTTGTATTTTGTTTTTCTTATTATTATTAGCATTATTATGTTTTATTATTTTGTCTCATTATTTTATTTAATTTTATTTTGTGACTCCCATTTTGTATTTATTTTGTTATAGGAGTAACCAATTGATCCATTAGGTAATTATTAATTTTTATTATTGAGATGGGGTGTTCACAAGATTATAAGGAGGCTTAAGTTCTTCCACTTGTTTCATTATAGCGTCTTTTCTTTAATGGCCTTTAATAGTCGAGTATAATGATTAAGAGCTTTTTTGTTGCTATCTTTTGCTTATTTTTTAATCTTTCCCATGGTATCTTTCAGCTTGCCATTTTCCTCCTTTAATCTTTTCAACTTGATATTCATCTTTGATTCCTTCTTCCCTTTTGCTCTTTCATCTTCTTGGAACTTGGCTAAGCTTTCCAAGTGTCTTTTACTTAGTTCTTCTAAATTTTGCAGTTTAGCTTTTTTATTTTCTAATTGCTTAGCGAAACATTCATTAACCTTCGTAGGTTATTGCTCAATAGAGGGTTGCAAGGTCCAAGGGGTGGATTAATTCCACCTGTCCTTTCTGTGAGCCAGGTTTCGTATCCTTTTATGGTCGCTACAGCATGTTTTCCTAACTCAAACCTCCCTTTACACATTACTTGGGTCCATGCACTCTTTATTTCATGGATCATCTCCTCCTTCAGGGGGTCACTATAGTAGAAATTGATTCTCCTACAACCTTTTCAGATGGGACGTGTTGCTCTTATGTAAATTGGTAATGTACACTTGCAAGGTTATAATTAATGTACCCTCAGGGACCCATAAAGGGTCTTATTAGGAAATTTTCACAATAATAAATGATATCTTCACTTTCCTACCAGGCAAGTTACCACCAAATGGGGTTGTCCTTCAACTCTTCTATCTTTTCCATACATTTATCACGATTCATTTTTGCTTGTAATGGGGTTTATCCTTCGCGATGCTGGTAATCTCTTATTGGATGATGTATGGTGTCAAATCTTATACAAAGCTCATATTCCTTACCATAAATGTGATTGACCCACCATATATTCAAAAGTGGCAAATAACACTTCAGCTTTCCCTTCTTTTCTCAGTGATAGAAATTCAATGTCAAAAACGTTTCTGCTAGAAATGCTGGTATTGGATTTATACGGTGGTTCTCTACCATCCACAAAACACTCACTACTACAAGATTGATTACTCCCACTACTGAGGGGAATAATATTAATCCATATACTGCCAGAGCAAGAACTCCTTTGAAAATGACCCAATTTCCTTTCTCAATAAAGGTTTTTAACTTTTTCTCTAGGTACTTTCTAGATAGGCCTTCTGTTGCCCCAGAGCGGCATAACTGTATTCTCATAGGCTCCTTACCCAAAATTTGGGCTTCAATGCGTTTCGAAGGGAGGTGTCTGGGGTCTAAGTAGACAGGGGTGTCTTTGGTAATAGGCATTTTCATCAACCCCCCCATATTCTTCTAATGTGGGACTAAGCTGGAAGGTCATAAATGTGAAGCATCTTAATAAATCATCCTAATATTATGCTAGGGTCACAAGAACTTTAGCCTGGATAGGGACTAATAATAAATCTAGGATAACTCCATAATCTTTTTGAAAATGATAGAGTTGCTCCCCTTTAAGTTTCTTGCTTATAACGATTAAACTTTCAACTAATTTAGCTTCTACCTTCACTTTATTCTTTTCCCAGTCAAGACTATCCCTGTTAAGCTTATGTCTTATGGTTGTGTGGTTCCTAACAGTTCCCTTAAATCTTTATGCCAATCGATTAAAATGACAATTCATGCTAGAACAAATCCATTGGTTAGTAACAAAAACGAAATGGGCATATAACTTCCTTAATCAATGGATTACTTGACACTTTATTCTCTATTAATCACTAAGAACCTTATTGATTCATTGAAAATAATAGGTTTAGCTCTCAACCTATGGAGGAGAAGGCCCTCACGTGGGCAAGACTTAATAAAAATAAGTGAATCGGATAATCCACTGATATATTATTTTCACAAAAGATCATTAATTTTTAATGGTTCACAATCCTATTGATACAAAATTAGGCCAAACTAACAATGTGAAAGAAGCCTTCAATTTTAGCTTATTTCATTTAGCTAATAATGTATTGAATGAAGGCGCTGTGACAATTAAAACCAAATAATAATTTTTCAAAATAAAACGCAATTATGCTATGAATGATGTGACAACACGTAGAATAAGAATGAAATATGCTCCCTTGGTCTTCTAACTTGGGTCAACCCTAAACGGGGAGATGTTACCCTAAAGATGGCAGGCTCTAGAAAGGTTGTTATTGAGTTTGGTCTATTAATGTGCACAGTTCTGAGGGTAGGTCTGACATCTTAGAGGATTATTGGTCCCCAGATTGCCCCCACCCAAAACAGTTAGGATCTCGTGACATGAACTAGACCAAAAGAGGATAGAATCTCACTTTAGTCAAGTCCACATAACAAGGTACAACCTAAGTGAGGTCTTCATGGTAATCTCTAGAAGTGAGAAACTTCACAGGAAAACCAATATAAACCTCTGCTAACCTAGGGTAAGTGAGGACCCAGGTATAGAGCCCAAAAAGTGTATAAGGTAAGATGTTAATGTACTTAGTGTGTAAGGGGAGCATACAATCCTTTGAACTTACAGTCTACCCAACCCTCATTTGTCAAGCAGATAAACTACAAGAGAAGCCAAGAACTTACAATACAGATAGGGTTGTCCACCCTAATGTTTTATTCTGCATGTTATCTACCCTAGCACACATACTAAAAATAAACAAATAAAACTATATAACAAATGAGAAACTATAAGCATGTTATATCACTAAAAGGGAGATATATACCTACACAAATAAAAAATAAATAACAAATACATAGGAATATATAGGCATATCATACGACCATATGAGAGAAAAATAAGAAAACAATGAAAAATAAACAATTAAAACAAACAAAAGACAACAAGGGTAATCAAGATTACAGAAAGCCATATCATTTCAACTGACTAGTTAAACAAGCTTGACTCTTAAAGTATCCCCCAGTGGAGTGGCCAAATTGTCGTAACCGACCTTTTAATGGAAAGACTAAAAAAGTAGATTAAATGTAAATTGGTGCCTAAATGTATCTTGAAAATTAATTTACTGGAGTCGCCACCAAAATTTTTAATGGAAAACCAATTTAACATAAAGAAAAGGCAAAATGGTCTGTGAAAATAAAGACGAGTTCGGGAGTCTATTTGAGTGTGGGGAAAGTGTTTGGCACCCCACAACACCCATCCATGAGAACGGTTACCATAAACTAGTCAAATGAAATAGAATATGGCCTTAAATTTATCTCAAGTACCCTTTTATTGACATGCATACTTGTTAAACAGAGAAGACAAAAACAACAATAATGAAAGCAAACAAATGAATATTTACAAAGGGCAAACTTAATTTAATATTACTTTCTTGCTTGTTTCATTTTTTTAATTTTTAATGTTTTTTTACCTTGGATTTTATTTTAACAATGGAAAAAAGTATTTTTATGATTTTTTTTATATTACAAGTAATGGGCACAATAAACCATGTTTGGCATAGTTACATCTTTGTATTTTAGGAAAGTTGATATTAACTCTCAAACCTGAGGAGACTAACAGTCACACACAGTCTTTACTGGTAAATTCTCGAGTACCTGAGGAGATTAATGAACTCACATGGCAATCTAAGATGCGGAAGAAACCATTTGGTATTTTATCTTTGTTTTTAGGAAAAGGGCAAGATTGATGAAATTAAATTGGTGTTTGTGAACAAAAGAATTTGGGATTTTATCAATATGTTTTAATTCACGAAACCAAGGTAATCTTACTCCCTTGCCCTCTCTATTTTTCTCTCTTTTAATTTTGGTTTTTTATTTTTGGAACTTTATGGAAGGTGTAATTTATTTCCTCTTCTATTATTTTGAAGTTTAAAAGAAAAAATAAATATTTTTTATTTTTTTATTTTGCTTATGGTCTAAAAGAAATTAAATTTAAAAAAAAAAAAAGGATGAGAAAAGAAACCTTAAAGTAACATTTCTTTGTATTGGGACTTTTAAAACAAGTTATATTTTTTTGACTTTTTTTTTAAATATACTATCTAATTTGTTTGGATATTCATATAATTTAAGGATTACAAAAAAAAAAAAAAAGGACACAATTAAGATTTTAAAATTAAACGAGAAATGTGAAGATGGAGTTTTTTATTAAAATAAAATTGATTCTTATTATTATTATTACTTTTTTATAGAAATGCCACTTAGACTTTAGCCATTAGAACCCATTTCCAAAAAAAAAAAAGAGACAATCAGTATTAGGTAAAACTTGGCGAGACACAAGGTCTCACACAACCCACCAGCTAACTATCTAAAAGTTAGAAAAGACACTGGATCTCACACAGCAACTCTAGAAAAATAAAATAAATATTACAAGCATACATATTTGGCTAAAGTGTGTGATAGTGTTCAAGCTCAAATCATTTATTTATTCAAGAAAACCCAGATGAACAATTTGCAAGCCTCTTGACATCATATGCCTTCTTTATTCCTCTTCTTATTATTATCCATAATTTCTAATGCATTCTCTTGCTATTCTAAGGATTTTGGTATGGTCACAATAAAATAAAATAAAGGGAAAAAGGTGTGTGTATATATATGTATATATATGTGTGTGCGTATATATAATTATACATGCATATCAAGGAGTTTGAAAAACCAAGAAATATGCACCAGTTTAATATTTTTCTTTTATTAAAATATCTTCCCGATCCCATTCAGTTACTTTTCATATGGCTTCATGCAAAACCCTCACTAGACTCAAACAAATGTACACCTCAAGGTAAAATATCACTAAACTAAAGAATGAATCAACCAAACCCCATGCACCATAAAAGCACATCCAAAGTTGGATTGCCCAGCATAAGGTTGATATAAGGTAGCCTAAACACTGGGCCAACACTAATAGGGGAACATTAAGAATTGACCAAGCATTCATACTGGCAACAAACAAAAAGAAAAAAAAGGTTCTCAGGGAATTATTCATAGCATTCAAACAAACCCAAGCTGAAGTATTTAAAGACCTTACTAGTGAAGTTACAAATTAGAAGTAAAGGGTCATATAGACCAAAATGTTCTAGCTAGCAAGTGACATGCAAAACCAACCAACAACACAAAAAGGAACCCCGAAGATTACCTCCCAAAGAGCTTTTGAATGTAGATTCGTCATTGTCTAAGGTTTTTTGTTCAACTGCCCAGCAATTCAACCTCTCTCGTTTGCCAAACTCTACCCGGTGCTTCATCTGCCTTTGGTGTCTCAAAACAGAGCTGATTCTCTTTTCTAACGCTACTCAATCTCCACTTTTCCACCACTCCATTTTTTCTTTCTAGCTCTTTTCTTCTTAGGTTCTCGCTCCCTCTCACTCTTTCACTCTCTCTAGTTTAGTTCTTCCTTTCGACTTGCTCTCTCTCTCTTTCTCCTTTGGTCAACCTACCTCACTGTCATCATCACACCTAATGTCCCTATTTCGTTGCTGGAGAACAGAGGTGTCTCTGCTCTCCTTTCTTCCTCCACCTCTCGGTTTCCCTCTTTCTCCATTCTCCCTCTTTTCCCCTCACTGTGTTTTCAATTTTTTCTCCTTAGCTCTCTCCCTTTTGGTTTGATGTCTCTTCCTCAAACGCTCAGTTTCTCCTCACTGTTTCTTCCTCTCCATCTTGGCCTCTCTCCATTCTCCCCCCATGTTTTCCCCCTTTTTCTCCCTTTCGTATTTCTCTCTATTTTTCTTTCTCTTCTTCTGTCCAGAACGATCCTCCCCCCTTTTGCTCGTTTCAACTTCCCTGCTTTATGGTGTCTTTGTTGGGGGTCTTCGGGCTCTCTTTAGCCTCTATCTTCTGAGCTCTCTCCACAATGTCCAAGCCTCTTACACATCCCTTTCTACCTCTCTCTTAAGCTTCCTAGCATAATGGACCAAAGAGTCAATGCTCCAATCTCCAACATAGGCTTCCCTTCTTGTCTTTTGTTTTAGCCGAGAAAGTAAGTCTCTTTTTGTTCTGAAGCCCCGTTCATGGTTCTTCTTTCTACCTTTTATCATCTAGTCGCATGAAGGAAGCCTATAGGGTATACTATAACTTTCCATATTATGTATGCAGACCGAAAGAGGCCAAGGATTGCTACTATGTAAGATTTTCTAAAGCTTCATTTCCCTTATTTCATAATTTCAATTCTATTCATTATTTTATTTTATTTTTATCATTTTATCTATTTATTTCCATTTCAATTTTGCTCCTTGGTCTTTTGCTTTCTTTTTCTCATTTTAGATTTTTTAATCTTGTTTTTCAAATTTTATTTTATCATTTTTGTATTTTTTATCTTTTTTTTTTGTTTTATATTGTTTTCTCATTTTTTTTATTTTTTTCATTTTTTTCATTTTTTTCATTTTTTTATTTTTTATTTTGTTTTCCATATTTCTTTATTTTTATTTTGTTTTATATTATTTTATTTTTATGTTATGACCCACCCATTTTATATTTACTTAATTAATGAGTTAATTAATTGATTAGTTAATTAATCATTAATTTTTAATTCTTATTTTATTTTGGAATGGGGTGTTCCCAATACCTTTTTAGCTACTCTTGTATATTTGCTTTCAGGACACCAGAGGATCTTATCTATCATAACAAATGAATTCTTAATAATGTACTCCCATCTAAAACTCTAAAATTAGTATCTTTAACATCTCCTTTTATTTAATTGTTTTCCTTTAGAGGTTACTTTATTTTTTAGAAACTACAATATCTTATTAGAAATTTTTTCCTTGCAAAACACATAAATAATGTCCTAACCGTAAATAATTTACATAACTAACTAATTAAATAATTCCTTGCAAAAAAATGAGTAATAAGGTGAAATTGATTAAAAAAATATACATCTAATAACTTACATAATAATTAAACGACTAATTAAATCATTAACTTTGACATTTTATAATACTCATACAATTTATATTTAGCTATTAGGCATCCATGGTAACCCTCTTTATGCTCACCAACATATATATATATATATATATATATGTATATAATATTTATTATTCTATCT
Source organism: Delonix regia (assembly GCA_037074485.1). Lineage (NCBI taxonomy): Eukaryota > Viridiplantae > Streptophyta > Magnoliopsida > Fabales > Fabaceae > Delonix > Delonix regia. The sequence goes on from CM073459.1 coordinate 16,692,890, forward strand.
ATTTTTTAGAAGCATAATAATAAGACAAACTCACCAAATTCGTGCACTATTATGAACAGATTTTTCGGTGCAAAATATCGTTGGTTTTGGTTCCGTTTAGCCACTTTTCTCCCATCTTTCTCCCTTGTTGACTTTTCTACTTACTACCTTCATCTTCCCTAAGGTTTTTCGTAGTCTCTAACTATCCAAAAACGCACAAAAACAAGTGGAAAAGCTGCTGGAAGTGTAAATCCGAAAACTACACTAATTTTCGTTTTCACTGCAGTTTGTTCTCTTTTTTTTTCCTCCTTGCTTCTGCTCCTTTCTTTAACCCACAAATTTTCGCTCACACCCAAGTACTCTCAGGTATTTTGGTGTCACTCATAGCCCCAAAAACGCCACAAAAACTTGGTGGAAAATCGCTGGATGTAGCAACTTAAAATACACTGTTTTCATGTCCGAAAACAGAGTCAAAGTTACACTTCTGTCCAGCCACTTTTCTACCTTCTTTTTCCCTTTTTCTCCCTTGTTTTCTTCCTTACTTAATACCTAGCTTTCTCCAGCATCCAAACGCATCATTCACTGCACAAAAACATTCCAGAAATTCGCTCAAACTCCCCCCACATCACCACATTATATCAATCCGAAAACCATAACGTTTTCTTTACTTTTTTCTAGTTTTCCACTTCTGTTTTGGTGTCCATTCCCTCCAGCCTTGCCTCCATTTTATAGAGGAACATCACCCCTCAAAGTGCTTCAAATTTGAAGCAAGTTTGGCCTCAAAAATCATCATTACGAGCACTAGGAAGATGCTCAAATTAGTGCTCCATTTGTTTCAAGTGTGTCTGGTGTCCAATTTGTTTTCTTTTTGTTTGTTTTGGTTTTGGTTGGGTCTTTTCCAATTTATTTTATTCCTTCAACCCTTCTCAGGCTTGGGAACTCCCAATGGTTGCTTGACACATGCTTGAGCGTCATTATAGTGCCACTTAGTGGCTTGTTCTCTCCATATTCTCTATTATGCGTTTTCAAATTTCTAGCTTGGTCTTGGCTGGGTTCTTGGCCCTTTAACATTCCACTTGCATTGTGTTGGAAGGTTAGACACGTCTCTAACCAACCAAGGCAATAAGGGAGTAGGTTGCATGATGAATTTTGGCCACCCATGCTTGTTTAGTTGGTCCCATTAATTCTTTTATTCTTGAAGTGGTGCCACCAAACAAATACATGTTCCTTTATCACCTTATGCTCTTACTTATTTTATACTTATCTCTTGGTATATGTGGGCTATCATTAGGCATGACTATATATTCATTATTTTCTTATGCATACATATCCTACCACCTTGCTCTTTTCTTTAGTTTTGGTCTAGTATTTCCAACTAATTAGGCAATAAAACCATAATTTGTTAATTCCTTAAAAGTAAGTGGTCTTATGGTCGTATTATTTGATATGGACCCTTAATACTTTCTATCTAATTAGGCCAATAGCATACTAATTTACTTAGAGTCATTTATAACCTTGTCTACCAAATTAAGTCTTAATGTCTACTTAGAAACATAGGTAACTACATTATTTGATATAGGGATTTAGTTACCTTTACAGTTACTTGTAAAATCTTCATTACTTGATTTTAAATTATGCTAATGCTACTTCCTATATACTTGACCAAGTTATGCTTTACCAACTGTGCTTTAGTTTATTAATCAATTTGACTCTAATGAAATCATAATTTGATTCCAATGAAATCATAAATTATTATTATTATTATTATTATTATTATTCTAATTAGGGTGAACTATCATAGTAAACTTGGCTTAATCTTGTATGAACATATCATATTATCTTTTAGGAAATTATACTCTTAACAGGTTAATTTTGAATAACACTTTCTTCTTAAATAATCTTATTGGTTAATCTAAGCTTAGTTTAAATGTCACATAATTAACCTAAAAATGTCTTTTATGAAATTAAAGGAATCTTAAGCTAATTAAGGTCATATAAAATTTCCAGTACATATGGGCCTTATTTCATTTGTATATATATATAGCTTATAGATCTTGAAATTGACTAAATCTTCATTCACAATATAACATACTAAACTATTTTTAAATTTAAGAACTAATGACTTTGGTGACTATAAATGAGTAAATAAATAAATATAGTCTATCATAGAAGTTGTTAGGGTCCTTTTATATTTATTTAAAATTGGAAAATATTTCTCAAACTTTTTTATTTTTTTTCATTTTATTGACATCATCAGATTTTTATGGGTATTACAAATTGCATGTGATATTATAAAAAATTTATTTAGTGTTTCAAGATTTGCTAAAGACAATAAGGTGTCCTTTGAGTTTCATCCTTTTCATTGTTTTATCAAGGATTAGGATACAAGGAAATTAATAATGGAAATGAGGTTGCATAATGGTTTATACCAGTTTGATTGTTAGATGACTCTAATTACAGGAAACAATGCTTCTATAGCTGGTTCAGCATCTTCATAGTATAATAAAGCTTTGAGTAGTAGCTTTCTTTGTACTTGAAGTGTTAATAATTTTGTCCTTTGGCATGATAGGCTAGGACATCCTTCAGTTCTTGTTCTGAAAATTGTTATGTCTCATTGCAATGTCAAATGTGATATTACCAATAATGAAGTTTTCTACAAATCGTGTGTTGTGGCTAAGAGTTATTGGTTTCCCTATCAATATTCAGACACTACATATTCAACACCACTTGAATTAATTCACACAGATCATCAGGGTCCTTCACTAGTTTAGTCTTTCCATAGTTATTCCTACTACCTTCAATTTATTGATACTTATTCATGCTACACATGGCATTTCTTAAGTTTAAGGCTATGACATAATTGCAACCTAATTGTAAAATCAAAGCTTTACAAAGTGATTATGGAGTAGATTTTCGTAGTTTCACAAATTATTTTCGACAAAATGGAATATTACGTAGAAAGTCTTGTCCATGTGCCCATCAGCAAAATAGATTAACATAAAGAAGATATAAGCACATAACTAAAGTTAGTCTCCCATAGTTAGTCAAAGATTGCCTGCCATTGAAATTCTGGGATAAAGCTTTCAAGATAGCTATGTTTCTTATTAACAGACTACCTACCGATTACTTCAATATCAGTCTCTTTTTCAAGTTTTGTTTCAGAAGCAGCCTTAGTGTTTACAATTGCATGTGTGTGGTTGTTCATCTTTACCACATACCAAACTATAAATGCTCACAAATTCGATTATAATGCTGAAGAATGTGCTTTACTGGGGTAAAGTAATGAACATAAAGGATACAAATGTCTCTCCTCTAATGAGACAATTTTTATTTCGAGGGATGTTGTGTTTAATAAAATTCCATTTCCTTATAGCTTGTTGTTTCAAGAAACTAAGCATCAATCATCTACATATTTAGTGCTTGCTTTGGATTATACTTCTCTAGTTTCTCCAATACGATATCAGAACATATTGGTTACTAACTCTGTGAGACAAAATTAAGTTGTTTCTTTAGGATCAGTAGCTAGAAATAATGTTTCTATAAATGATGATGCTAATGTTTCTCTTTAGTTCTCCTACTCTGAATAGCAATAAGCCTTCATCTCAACCTAGTACAACAAATTCTTAACACACTACTTCATCTCAACCTTTGAATGTATCCTATGGTTACTAGGGCAAAGGTAGGAATGTCCAAGCCTAAAGTATATCTAGTCTTTAAGGAGCCATAAAGTCCTCAAAGAGGCTATTTAGATTCCTCAATGGAAGAATGCTACGTTGAAAGAGTTTAATGCATTGCAAAAGAATAATACTTAGACCTTATTTCCTCCTCCTCTAAATTGATGTGTTCTAGGATGGAAATGGGTTTTCAAACTTAAAGAAAATACTGATGGTAGCATACATAAGTACAAAGCTCATTTAGTTGCTAAGGTTTTCTTCAATAGGAAAGATTGGATTATAAAGAAATGTTTAGCCTGGTGGTAAAGCCAGTAACCATTAGAGTTATTCATAAGTTAGCACTAAGCAAAGGCTAGAACATACAGCAGATAGATGTCAACAACACATTCATGAATGGGGAGCTTATTGAAGAAGTATATATGGAACAACCATTTGGTTTTGAAAGTAAAAATAAAAACCTTATGTGCAAGCTTAACAAAGCTTTGTATGGGCTTAAACAATCCCCTGGGCTTTATAAAAACTTGGGACTACACTTATAAAATATGGCTTTTGCAAGTAAGTGTGACCGTTCATTGTTCACAAGAGTTACTCCTAAGCATACCACATACATTTTAACTTATACGAATGATATATTAATTACTGGGAGTTTTATTATAAAATTAAGACTCCCATTTCTCAACTTAATACAAAATTATCATTAAAAGATCTTAGTCAAATGAGTTATTTTTTAGGCATTGAGGTTAGAAAGGTTGGAAATGAAATGTTACATCTTTCACTAGCCAAGTATCCAAGGAATTTACTTTAACGTACTAAAATGGAGCAGACTAGAAGTATGTAAACTCCAATGATGAGTGGTTTGAAATTGTCTAACCATGAAGGTGATCCGGTAACTAATCCAAGTTTATATAGGATAGTAGCGAGAGCGTTGCAATATCCAAATATTGCAAGGCCTAAGATTTTGCTGTGAACAAAGCTTGTCAATTCATGCAAGACCTTAAAGTACCACATTGGAAGGTAATAAAGATAATTTTAAGGTATCTTAAGGGTACATTTTCTGTAGAAGTATACATTAAATGATCAATTAAGCTAGTTTTTTAAGCCTACTATGATGCAAAATTGGGTAGCTGATGTAGATGATCGGAGAAGCACAACTGGTTTTTGTCTGTTCTTTAGTGGAAATTTAGTATCTTAGGCTTTAAAAAGCAAGCTATTGTGTCTCGCTCTAGTACAGAAGCTGAGTAAAGAAGTCATGTACCCACTGTCACTAAAGTAATGTGGCTAAAATCTCTATTGACTGAGCTGATATATGTTGCCCACATCCACCATTAATTCTATGTGATAATCTTAGTATTGTTTTACTCATAGCAAATCCTATTCTACATGCTCGAACTAAGCATCTAAAGTTATATTTAAATTTTGTAAGAGAAAAGGCAATCAAAAAGGAGATATGTATTAAACATATGAGTTCATAGGATCAGATTGCTAATTTATCAACTTAGGTTATATCATTAAAAAGGTTTTTGCAGCTTCATCACAGAATCAAAAGGAGGAGAACTCTCTTCAAAAGAAAAAATAAGGAAAATAGTAGAAGGCTCCAATTAAGGGACCATGTGAGAATGATAAGTTAGCTAGCCAAAGTTAGTTAAAAGAGTCAATGTTAGTTAGGTGAGTTGTTATATTGTTAAGTCAAATCATAGGTGTTACTCACGTGTATTCTCTCTATATATTGTGTCAGTATAGTTCACTTTGATCTATAAAAATCTATAGCAATACATTTCATTATTTTCATTCTTCTTTGTTATAACTTCTTACATTGCCTTATTCAATGTACTGAGAATTGCATGAAACCACAAAAGTTTGTGTTTAGAATGTTTTGATAATTTGTATGCACACTTTTATGATGAGAGATATGAAATAATCACTTAAAATTTTTAGGTATCAAGGATGGATTTTGAATTATCGTTCACATGGATTTTGAACATGTATATAACACTTGGTTATTATGTTGGCTCATGTGACAATATCGTAATCAAAGTGTGAGTGAGCATCACTCTATGTTATTTGACATTTCTATGATTGGCTTCCAAGGCTAGCAATTGAATGTGAATGGTAAGCTGAGCCATTACATTCTTCTTGCACTAAAAACTAAAATGTAAGAAAACTAAAAGGAATTCCAATCTTTGGAATCACCTTGAATCTCTTAAGCTACATCCTGTTTATGTTAGTTTTTCAGTTTCACTCATAAATATGAGTCTTTGGGTTTGGTTTAGTTCTTGCAATTTTGACATTTAGGTAATTTTTTATGTAAAGCAATGGCCAGAGGTATGTTTTTCTACATCATTTCATTCATTTTATATGTCTTAACATGTTTATTTTGCATGAAACTTCTTACTTTTAGTGTCAAAACTGCTACACATAAACTCTACAAAATTTCAAAAAAATTTTGGGAATCCAGTTAATTGTGTTTATGTGTGTTTTTGTAATTTTACTTCAAAAGCATAAACCCCATGAAAAATTAGCCACTTTTGGCTTTTGAAGCATTTAAAAAGGAGCTTCAAAGTGCAAAATATGCTCAAGTCATGAGTTAGGTCTGAACTAGGCTGAGTTCGGCTAAATTTAACTGTCTAAATGTAAAAAATGAAACAAGTTACATGTCCTTTTAGACTTTTGGCTAAACAACATGTTGTTTTGGACTTTTGGCCTTTGGTGAATGATATCCAATGTTGTTCTTCCTCTTTTTTTTTTAAATATATTATGTTTGTTGTTGATGCTTTCTTTCTGGGCTAGCTCCAATTTTAGGCCTACTTCATTATGTTTTTAGACTTACTTTGCTTTGCTAATTTTTCTACAGATATTCTTATTTCATTTTCTAGATCCTTGTATTTTGCTGATGGGCTTTTTAATTTTTTTAGGTTTTTCTTTCAATTTTAAGTTGCTTACTTATTATAGGCCAAAAACAAGAGTATATTTCATGGTGATGGACAATGTACAGCTACAAAAGATGACCCTTTTAACATCCAAAATGGGAAATGCAATTTACACTAAGTTTTCATATTCAATCTTCATCTTCTTCCTGCAATCAAGGGCTTTAAAATGAGTTAGATTTTGGTGCCAAAAAATACGGGAGGAGTTGTAGTGTTCTGAAAGAAGAAGAAACTGATCATCGCGTTAAATCCAAGTAAGGTTATACCTAAATGCTATCGGTTTGTACTACAAGCTTTATATATATATATATATATATATATATATATCCAACAAATGACAAGGCAAAAGGCTTATCAAGAGATGAATCCAATGACACAAGAGGGTATACCAGAGATTTTCCTATAATATATACTACTAGAGCTTATATGCACCCCTCTCTACTATAATTGGCAAAGAAACCAAATTCCTCTTATTCTTACTACAATAACTAGCAACTTCCTCTCTCTTCACAATCCCATTATTATTCTGATCAACTTTTGGCCTTACTGTAACTTTGGGCTATTCTATTAACATCACTGCATTCATTCTCTACTCCGCAAACAATGGCCACACAATCATTAGTTTGCCATAAACCACACTCTCGAGTGTGGAGTTCCAACAACAATGAGTCAAGAAGCCACTAGTGGACGCATACCTCAAGACTTCTATATGTGTGGTCCATGATGGGACCACAAGAACTTGACCATTGGTTCGGTCAATAAACCCTTCTGGCAAGTGGTCAAGTGGGTCCCTATCAAACCCAAAATGTGACCATCTGGAGCAAAAAAGAATGATTTTATAATTTTTTTTATTTAAGAAAAGAAACCAAAATTTAGGAGTTTCCATCATAACTTTTAAAGGAAAATCTCAGAAAATCAATTAAAATAAAAAAAGGTGGTCTACAAACCAGAAATCAAGTTTAGGAGATAGTTATGCGTGGGAAAGATGTTAAGCACCCCACAGCACTCGTTTTTCTTAAGAACAATTACCCAAAGTTGATTATACAAAAATTATATGACCTCAATTTTAACAAGAATTACTCTTATCAATCACATGCAAATAAAAGAAACATGTAAGTGACAGACGTAATAAAGCAGGATAAACAAAAGGAAAATGGATTATTAACAAAGGGAGGACTTGACCTAGGATTAGAGCTTAAAGCCTACGTACCCTGCGATAGGGATCAAAGTCCACGTAGTTTGTCCAACATACATGGCGTTTGGTTGGTGATTTTTACTTTTTATGAAAAGAGCAAGAATGTTGAGATTAAACAATTTTTTTTCCAAATAAAAAGATATCAAAATTTTGTTTGTGTTTTAATTTATGAAACATGATTGATCTCACTCTCTTGCTCACTTCATTTCCTCTCTTTTTAACTTTTTTCGTATTTTTGAAATTTTAACCGTTATTTTGAAATTTAAATGAAATGATCATGGGAAAAGATTTTTTGGATTTTTAAATTTATTTATTTATTTTTGAAGTTAGAATTTATTTTGAAATTGAAGTGAAATTATAATAGAAAAATATCTTTTTGGATTTTTGAAATTAGAATTTATTTGGAAATTGAAGTGAAATTATAATAGAAAAATATTTTTCAAATTTTTGAATTTATGTTTTTTTTATTTTTGAAATGATATGTTAACATTCAAAGTCTAAGGTGATTAGAAATTCCATGCAGCCTCTATCAATTAATTTTTAAGTGCCTAAGCAAACTAATATCTCACATGACAACTATAAAAAATTAAGAAAAAAAATTCAAAAACACACTCTTAACTTAAAATATAGTGAGCATCAATATTTAATTCTAACAATCATCACAACTCACTAAGAACAAGGACACTTTTGATATCATGTCCTCACATAAATCAATAAGGAACAAGGGCCACGTGTACCTAAAACTACCTACTCTTATAATTTTTAGCAAAATCATCATCCAAATTCATTTAGATAAATAATCTCCAAGTGCTTCTAAAAATTAATTTCTAAAAAACATATGCTTCGAACCTTGCCAAGTCTAGTAGGGGTGGACCTAACAACATAATAACTTCAAACCATGTCTTTTATTTCTCTTTTTTTTTATTCTATTTTTTCTTTTATTCTCATCATTTGTACACACATGCTTTAATATTCCTTGTACACCCAATGTCACCAAATGAGGCCAAGTAAATTATATAGAAACACATAACCAATTCACTATCGTTAGAGGTTCCTTAAGCATCTAAACACGTGATCTTTCTATAGGATCTAGAACAAAGCGGTGGTCTACTAAAGCATGAAAGGAAAATGAAAACTTTGCATACTTAGTGAACTCATCTATAATGAAATCAAAGTGTCGTAATCGACCTTTCGGCGGAATAAAATAAAAGTAGTTTAAATGTTTAAATTGATTCCCAAAATGAAACTTGAAAATCAATTTATTTGGAGTCGCCACCAAAATTTTTAACGGAAAACTTTGGAAAACCAATTTAAAATAAAGAGACAAAGGCAACAAGGTCTGCGAAATCAGAGATGAGTTCGGGAGTCTATTTGAGTGTGGGGAAGGTGTTAGGCACCCCACAACACCCGTCCATAAGGACAATTACCTTAAACTAGTCAGCTGAAATAGAATATGGCTTTTAAATTTATCACGATTACCCTTTTATCAACATACATGCCCGTTAAACAAAGGAAACAAAACAGCAAGAATGAAAGCAAACAGACAGATATTTACAAAGGGCGGACTTGACCTAGGATGAAAGCCTAGGGCCTACGTACCCTACGATTGGGATCAAAGTCCACGTAGTTCGACCAAAATGGGTGTGTCTGTTGGTTGATTATTTGTAAATTTTGTGATGAGAATAGGAGGGTTTAAGTTAAATAGGTCTTCGTAAACAAAACGGAATTGGGATTTGGCTTGTGTGTTTTAATTTACGACAGCCTGACGAACATAGCTCTCCTGATCTCTTTATTTGTTTTCTTTGAAAATTTTTTATTTGTTGGAATTTTAAATCTTTATTTTGAAATTTAAATAAAATGATTACGGAATGAGATTTTTGGGATTTTGGGAAGTTTATATTCTATTCTATTTCTTTTGGAATTTGAAATGTAATTATAATGAAAGGAATATTTTTGAGTTTTTTAATTTATTTAATTTTTGGATTTTGGTTTTTTTTGTTTTACTTATTCTTTTATTTTTATTTTTTTAAAATCAGGATTGAAATTAAAACAAAATATAACAGAAAGCCATTTTTGAAATTTTTGAACGTGGCATTTTAATTCGTTAAATTTATAAAACCCTGACTTTATTTATTTTGTAAATAATTCAATTAAAATATTCATTTTTGCATTATTATTATTTTATCTATTTACCATCATTCTTATTATTTATCTTTCAAACAAGTATGTATTAAATTTCGAGGTCTAAAGAGATTAAAATCTCACACGGCCCCAAGTATTTGAGGAGAACTATATTCTCACACGATAATTTCGTAAATAATGGAAAATATGTAATTAGAATGAATATTTGATTATGATTTTTTTTCTTTATTATTATTATTAGATAGAGGTATATTAATTTTAGGGAACTAAGGAAATTAAAACCTCACATATTCCCATGCAATCGAAGAGAACCAACTCCTCACACAATAGTTTCGAAAATAATGAAAAATATTTAATTAAAGTCAATATTTAATTATTATTATTTTTAAAACAAATGTGCTAATTTTTAAAAGATCTAAGGAGATTAAAATCTCATATGATCTCATGCAATCGAGGAGAACCGAATCCTCACACGATAATTTCATAAATAATGGAAAATATTTAATTAAGTCAATATTAAATTATTATTATTTTTAAAATAAATGTGCTAATTTTTAAAAGATCTAAGGAGATTAAAATCTCACATGATCACAAACAAACGAGGAGAACCGAATTCTCACACGATAATTTCATAAATAATGGAAAATATTTAATTAAGACAATATTTAATTGTTATTATTTTTAAAACAAATGTGCTAATTTTTAAAAGATCTAAGGAGATTAAAATCTCACATGATCTCATGCAATCGAGGAGGACAAAATTCTCACACGATAAATTTCATAAGTAATAGAAACCAATGTGTACCAATTTAGGGATCTAAGGAGGTTAAAACCTCACATAATCTCATACAATCGAGGAGAACAAAATTCTCACGCGATAAATTTCATAAAACTTTATCCATGGGACCAAGATTAGTCTTATATTCATATAAAAACAAAATGAAATAATAATGGTAATAATAATAACACAAAACAACATAACCATAACAAATATGACAAAAATGAGAACAAGACAACTTCCTACTGGTTCATTTTCCTTACCTTATGTATGTTTAACTATGCATGCACCCATATATTCATGTACATACATATATATGTATATATACCCAAAAAAAAACCTCTTCTCACTTCATTCTTTCTTTTTGCACCTTATATATATATATATATATATATATATATACCTAAGCACACATACATATGAGCATATATATGTATATATACACACTAATGTGCACCAATGCATTCTTTCTTGTTCTTCTTTTTTCTTGCCCATAAACATGCCGAGACACATATATATACACATTGATGCACTCCCCATTTGCTTTATCTCTTCTCTCTTGTTCTCATACACCGAAACACAAGATGCAGAAACATGCGTTGACAGATACATATACATATATATACGTTGTTGCCCTTCTCCATGCTTCCTTTTTCTTATTCTCATACACCGAAACACACATGCAGCAACAGACGTGACATATACATATATATATATATATATATATATATACGTTGCTGCCCTTCTCCATGCTTTCTTTTTCTTAATCTCATACACCGAAACACACATGCAGAAACAGACGTGACATATATACATATATATATATATATATATATATATACGTTGCTGCCCTTCTCCATTCTTCCTTTTTCTTGTTCTCATACACCGAAACACACATGCAGAAACAGACATGACATACACACACACACACACACACACACACACACACATATATATATACCTTGCTTCCCTTCTCCTTGCTTTCTTTTACTTGTTATCATACACCAAAACACACAGATGCAGAAACAGACACTGACAGATACATATATATATATATATATATACGTTGATGCATTCTTGCTCATTTTCTATCAAAAGCAACCTAACAGCAAACAAGGATAGATAACAGTCAACCTTCTACATGCATTCATGACAGATCAGACAACAAACTAAAGACAGAAAGACCAGAAATGGGAACAGCAAACTGAGGAAACCTGGTAGACACCTTCAGCTCACTTTCTCTCTGTTTGTCTCTATTTACAGCGTCTGAAACAGGGGAGGTGATTTCGGCCTCAGCTTGTTTTAGCTCATCCTTCTCGGTTCCAGCTCTTCCTTCAATCCACGCCTAGCTCTCCCTAGTTTTCAGCTTCTAGATTTCATCCTCGGTTCTCAGCTCATTACTTCTTCGGTTTCAACTAGTTCTGCTTCTCTCACAATGCAGTCTGCACTTCTTGCTCTTCTCTCGGTTTGCTCTCCTTCTTTCACGCTGCCTCAGCTCGTCCTCACCAATCACAGCTCACTTTTTTCCTCTCCTCCTCCGTTTACTTCCTTCCCCCTCACTGTTAAGCACCTCTTCCCTTTTCTCCCTTCAAAACGCCTTCAAACTCTCCTCTTTTTCTGCTTTCCCCTCTCCTCTCTCGATTCTCAACTCATTACTCCCTTTAAACCTCAAGCCTTCTTCCCTTTTTTTCCCCTCCTCCTCTATGGTCCAGCAGTGCCCTTACCTTTTAAACCTCCAGCCTCTCCTCTTTTTCTGCTTTCTCTGAAACCACCAGCTGCTCCACTCACTCTGTTGCAAATGCTCCTCCTCTTTAAGCCTCCAGCCTCTCCTCTTTTCTGCTTTCTCTAAAACCACCAGCTACTCGACAAAAGGACCTCTCTATCCAGCCCCTTTTTCGCTGTCTACCATGCTTTTTGTTTAGCGTTTTCCCTACAGCTCTTTAATGTGAACGCATACTGCTGCTAATAGCTTTATTACTTTACTTCCTTTTATTTTTTTAATTTTCCTAATTTTCTATTTTTTTTTTTGTCATATACATTTTGTATTTTGTATCATTTTGCTTTTATTTATTATAATTATTTTAATTAGTTAATTCTATATTTGTTTTTTTGTTTTGAGTTTATTTAATTGTCCTCCATTTTTTAATTCCAAATTGTTCCCTAATTGGAAATGTCATTTTGAAGTTTTGTCATTTTTTAATTTTTCTATTTGTTTAATTATTAATTAATTGATATATCAATTAATTAAATGATTAGGCAATTAGGGACGGGGTGTTCACACAAAGGTAAAGAACTTACCTTTGAATAGTTGTGCCTTTTAGGAATTTATAGTTGATTGAGCCTCTGTTATTCTTTATGATCAAGCTCTATTCACCTAGTCATTCAACCGCCATCTCTTATCTTCTCTCTTCCTCTTATACTCTTGCATCCTCTTTTTAGCCTTCTCTAGTTTGGTTCTCATTCTTTAGTACTTAATCTACTATTTTATTTCCTTCCATGCTCTTCCCTCCTGCTTGGCCTTCCTAGTTCCCATTCCTCCAATCTTCTTGTACAAAATAGGGGGGCCTACCCTCTACATTTTCTTAACTTCTTCCTCTCGATGCTATCCTCTGTGTTGTCACATTATGCTCTGATTTGGCACAAGAGAAGCGGAACACAGCTCCCCCAATTGTCCTTACCAGCTCCTTCTTATTCTCTCTCGACCTCTTCTTATCTTTTCACCTCATGTTTATCCCTCTCGAAGCACTCATTACGTAAACGTAAAAGCAAAGTATTTCTACCTACGTAATTTTCAGCGTTCTCAGACACTACCTCTTCTTTTTTGAGCTTCTCCTCCTCTGTTTTAGGTTGTTGAAGCAAGGGTTCTCTTCTTCTTTTCTCTACTCAAGAACAACGCAATAGAGGCTTAGCTTAACCCTTCCTCTTTTATCACTCACAGTGTGAACTAGTCACAATTATGAAACAAGGATGTTCAGACACCCCTTCCCTACTCTACAAGCTCACGTTTGTTGTCCCGTTGTATGGTGTTCATCCCATTTCTTCCTTCTTTGTCTCTTTTCTCAACATCCCTTCATGGTCTGTTTCAACTTCTCACCTCGTACTTTATTCCTTGAATTCACACTTTTTTCCTGCTCATTTTCTCTCTCTCACTGTTTGAGCTCCCCTAACACCTTTGAAGCTCTTTTCTCCTTTATTCTTCCTTCTTTATATTTCCTCCGTCACCCACTTGCCTTCACATGAGCCTATGGCAGAGGCATTTTGATAGCCTTCACTGAGCTTCAACTCTCTCTTCTTACTCTCTCCAGCCCGTGCTCGCTCTCTTTTCAACTCACCACCTTCTCCTGTCTGAGCTCCCTGTTCTTAACGTGTGAAAGCAAACATGGGCAAAGTCTTCCCCCTTACTCCTTTCTCGTCATCCCTCTCTCACTCTTTTCTTTCTCTCTGTTTTCTAGTTTTTTGTTCGTCCTTGTTTTAAAACAAGAAGGCAAAGTTGTGTTGCTTTTCCATCTCTCTTAGTTTTATCTGCCCCATATCTCTTCTATTTTTTTTCAATGCTCATCCATTCTCCTATAATTTTTGGTGTGGTGATGACATAAGAAGCACCTCCTTAATCTTCTCCACCATTCATTTTTCTCCCAACATGCTCTCCCTTTATCCTATTCATAAGATTCAACTTTCATGCTTATCGAGAGCCCCTCTCTTTGGTTTTCTCCTATTTTTATATTATAGACAACAAGTCCTCTCCATAATGCTAGCAAGAACAAAATGTAAGGAGGTTACATTGGTGTGGGTGTTTAGCATGCGTGAGATATGGGTTTTGCATGGGTGTGTGTATGGGTTTTGCAACGACAAAGGAGTTGTAGTGCATGTATGGGTTTTTACATTTTCAACAATCTTTTTTGGAATTTTGTTTTCCTTTTTTATTTTTTATTTTGTTTTTTCTTATTTCTGATCTTCATTTTATTTTATCTTATTTTATTTATTTTTATTTTGTTTTTTCTATTTTTTATTTTTTTTCCTATTTTTTATATTGTTTATCTTTTTTTTTTTTTTGTGATTCACCCATTTTATATTTGCTTAATTAATGAATTAATCAATTGATTAATTAATTGATCATTAATTTCTATTCTTAATTTATTTTAAGGATAGGTTGTTCACAGTTGCCTCTCTTTACTTGTCTCTTAGGTGCAATTTATTAGTCATGCATAAGATCAAGTAAAGAAGTGAACGCACATTTTAGGTACCCGCATAACCGAACTTTGTGGTTGCCAGCCTAACTAGGCTTGGAGGTGTCCATATAAATAGGCTTTTAAGGGTGTTTGCCATTACAAGGCTTTGAAAGGTATTTATCTTTACGAGGCTTTAAAAGTTGCCAACTAGAACTGGACTTTAGGGGTGCCTGCCATTATAGGGCTTTGAAAAGTGTCAGCCAAAACAGGGTTTTAAGGGTGCTAGCTAGTAGTGGGCTTTAAGAGTGCCAACCAGCACTGGGCTTTAAGGGTGACAATCTTTACTAGGCTTTGAAAGGTGTCTAGACTTGTGCAGGACTTTGAAATGATGCCTGGACTGACACAGGTAGAAAAGCAAAGGTTGCATTGGCAAGTGGGGATGTGATTCTCCATGACACATAAAATGATATGTATGATGCATATGCTGGCCATGTATGTGAGATGCATGATTCTTATGGAATATCTAGATTTGTAAGAGTGTCAAATTTATTTATTTATTTGCATCGAGGTTGTGCTCTTTATTAAGATTGGAATGCTAACCCTTTGGGCCCTACTTCCGAAGAAAGATGAAGGAAGTATGGTCATCACCTTTAAAAAGGATGAACCCTTTAGAAAGTCAAAACTTGGAGAACATTTTTGTTATATTTATTTTTTCACGAAAGAAACAAATTAATGTGAACCAAAAAAGAATGATGTCCTCCTTCTTTCCCTTTTTTTTTTTTTCTTTTAAACACTTTGTGAAATACACTTTACTACTGCAAAAAAAAAAAAAACAGTGCAAACACATGATGCATAAATTTACTGGAAGTTTAGAAGATACAAGATTTTCTTGTTCATTTGTTTGATGGAAAATTCCTCACTTTAACTCTATAGCTTGCCCCAGTTAAACAACTTTAGGTCTTGAAAGCTTCTTTGCCTGTCCAGTCAACAAGTTAATTTGTGGGAGCATCTTTGTCTACCTTAATCCAAGTTTAAATGCAAGCTCAAACAAATAGTCATAGAGGTTTCAATCAGGATGTACAAACCAAATTACCTTACATTTAACCTTGAATCAATTTATTTCCTTGTCTCAATTATTTCGAATATGACCTTTGAACCTGAACCTAAAGGCATTTCCAATCAATTTTCCATTATTAATGCTTGAAAAGTCAACAATTGATATTTGCTCTTATTTTACTTACCAATTTCAATGCAGTCATGCGTTAATGAGTTCAAAGTTAAACTTTATTAAAGGAGATGGTTATCCCCTATTTGAGGAAACATGGGGAGTGATAATGCTCGCTAACTGCTTGATGGTTCACAAAGTAGTGTCAATGGAAAGTAGATGCTGGACTAGAAGATACCTTCATGTGGGTTACAAAGTCGAGTATTGGAATGGATTGGCCCAGTTTGAAGTATCATAGGGAATAATGAACCAAACAAGCATGCTGGAAGATTTATAGCAAAATAATGGAATGGATTGCAATAATAAGAAGATGCCTTAGTACAAGATTTGAGGTATTCCTTTGAAAATTCTTATTGATAACGGAAAATCCTATTTTGAATCAAATCATCAGCACCAAATAATTTTTTTTTTTTTTGGGCAAATGATCTTTGCCTATAATTGTTGCCTCAGTTTGCTTTTTAAACAAGTCATGTCTCAACAAGCACTTTTAATACTTATAATGAGGCCTTGGTGAATGGGTTTTAGAAATGGAATGATATTAGGCTTAAAATCCCACACCCCTATCAATTCCTCTATAACCTTCCATCTTGTTTCTAAAAGATAAACGTATACTAAAAATTCACTTGCCAAGAGAGGATACTTCAAGGTTGTAATGGGGTTCCGTGGGTGAAAATTTTGGCTGAAGAAAGGAAAGGATTTAATGGTGCAGATATTTATATGGGGTAAAAATGAGAATTTTGCTATTACAGCCATGCTCTCTTAGTAAGAACCTCCACTTTGATGACTCTACTCTTCTAAACTCATGTCAAGAAAAATTATGATTCTTTTAAGCTCTCATGTTTTTCTTTTTATTCAGTAGGAAATTCTATCTTAATAGGTTTATTTTTATGGAGAAAGAGTTCTCTTTTGAAGGTTCTTCTTCACCAATTTTTGTTTAGCATGGGCTTTTCCACAAGGATTCTAATTTTTTTTCATCTTTTCCTTTCCTCTAATGCTAATTTTCACACTTCGCTCATTTTCTTCCTTTGAAAAGAAATCATTCTAACACCAAGACATCTCTTATATTGAATTCTCATTACTTCCCAGGTTCAATTCATGTTGGGTGTTTGAAAGATCTTGAAGGCTCAAACTGGATGGCAAAGGATGAATAGTGTTTAGATAACTAAATAAATTTGATCCTCTCTTGATATATAAATCATCGATATAAAAGCATATTAGAAGCAGCCTTACCCAGGTATTCCGAGTTGTGAAGGAAAGAAACTACCCTACTTTTAGCTTAATTGGGTTGACTAGGCATAACTCCTTCGTGTTTTAAGAGACAAAGAATGTCATGTATCCTTGGCATAATTTATTCTGGAGGCATGAATTATTATTTATATTTTATTTATTTTGGGGCTTTTAGACTGAATCTCCTTCTAGTGTGGCCATTTTTCCCATCAAGTGAAAATTTTCCAAAAGAATGCCACATGTTTTTTTTTTTTCATCGTTGAATTATGGAATGGTATGCATGGAAGATGGGTTAGCATGAATTTGCAACTGAAATGAAAAGATGCACTAAAACACATGGTCATTGCATTGATGATGCTAAATAAGATAAGGTCCAATAAATGAATCCCCTTCTACAAGCTTTAGACTTCATCTTAATAAAATGGGTTGACCAAGCAAGCATTATCTAATGAAGAAATGATAAAAATGGAATTGCTTCTTACTTCAAGGTGATCTTAATGTCCATATGATGTTTGGCATAAAGATTCCCTTCCAATTTTGATCACAAAGATAATGTGCCATTCTCTCATGTGCTTAACTATTACTTAGTAAAGTCACAACCCTAATTTAATCCATGCTAGAGTTAGTCATGTGAAAGTTAAGTGGAAGAGCATTAATTCCTTATGAACAAAGTCGTGAGAGTGAATTTGATAGAAATGTTAGATAATTTCTAGAATAGTTTGGATTTTGTCAATTAGTTAAGGTTGATGGTGGGTGGGAGGTAATAAGTTGAAGTGGAAAGTGTTACAAAAAGTCATGGACTAGCCACTTGAGTAACCCTTATCTTTATCAGAACAGGGATTATCACTCATTATGGAAAGATAAGACCTTGGCTTAAGCCTAAATTTTCCATCACGAACGAACAAAAAAAATCCTATCTTTCCAAATTCTAAGATTTTTCATGAAATGCGTAACACATATGCATGGATGCAATTTATTTATGTTTCATAACAAAAATGAAGTCTTTATAAGAGGAAACTATCCTCTTCCTCACTAAATGTTTATTTTATTCTTAAAGAAAGAAAGAAAAATAATCTCGATCCTTAGAAAGGCAATGCAATATTCTTTTGACATTGGGAAAATTCTTTTCCTCTGGATGCCAATTGCATCACAGAGAAGTGGGTATTGCCAATTAACCTGGGGGAGAACTAGTCTCTACATGATTATGCCAAGAAAACTTCAGCTACTAGAATAACCAACGTTAGCCCAATGACTTGTTAAAAGGGCAACGCAACAAGCTATTTTATCTTTAGTCCACCCTGTTCACCATAACTGATTTTAAAGTGGAAGTAAGCCCTATAAAGAATGTTTTATGTCCTTTAAGAACTTACTGCTTCATAGGGTGAAGAACAATAATTAGCTTGTGAAAGGTTTAGGTTGATTCAAAGCTAACATTTCAAAAATTTGAACCAAGGTTTTATCTTTACCCCACACCAAAAGCATTGGATTTACCAGTGTCCCAATTGATGTAGTGTTAATAACATGAGCATAAAACATCATGATGTAAGGGATCAACAGGTTTAGATTTAAGCTTTAAAGTGAAGTACGGCTTGTTTGTGCCATTACACTTGGTTATACCTAGGAACTCTTGACAAAACAACATAAGGAACAAGTGCATTAAAATCCATTGGAATAATATGAATATGGATATTTATTTGGTCTTTACTATTACTTTGTGTTATTATTTTCTTCTTCTTCTTTTTTTGCTGCTTTTTTTTTTTTTGTTAGCAAATTATCATTACTTGTCCTTAAGACCTTACATCCCTCTCTAAGACTTGTTAATCCATAGGAGACAAATGTTCAATAGTCAATTTGATAAGGGACAAATCCTTTTTTATGTGAAAATTGGGCATAAGGATAGTAAGATTTTCTATAGATGACTTAGCTATAGCCTGCATTCTTTTGCTTTACTCATTTGTTTTAAGATCTATTACTCAATTGTATGACAAAATTTTACATAAATTAGATAATGTTATGTTAATAGTACACTAATGACTGTGATTATTGCAATATTAAGCCACTACATAAGTTCCAAAAAACTTAATTTCCTCGAGAGATAAAGGATCTTGTAGGGAAACAGAGTTGACCATTAACTAGAGAGAGGGAACAATCCTCCACACTATGAATAGTAAAGGTTTTTTCAGTCTAAGGTTTCATTGAACAGTCATTGGTTTACTCTTGTGCCGATCATTTTTTTTTTCCAAGTAATAAAGAATTCTAAACGTTTCCCTTTTCAAGTAAATTTCTATGTTAGAGAATGCCCATATAATGTATGATTATGGAGCCTCAAGGTTTTAAATCCCTTTACAGGCTCTGGATGATTTTGTTAATGCATACTTTCATTGTAATAAATGTGTGTCCTATAGTGCAATGACATCAGATCAACCACTCAAGTGAGAAGCGACACTGAATTGCCCACCTATAAGTTTGATCATGACATAATAATATGCACGTTACGTGTCAGGGAAGGAAAAAAGGATGTCCTCCTATGTCTAAACTCAAAGAAACCTTAAGCTGATGATGTTAAACCTAAGGACACTAGATGCTAACCATACGGTTATGATTATTAAGTTTTAACTATTATCATATAGGTTAAAAGGGTGAATTTATCTTCCTAAGGGAATAAGGTTCTTAGATTGCCTCCATCACAAGGATGAAGATTTTGCAATACAAACCTAACCATAAGGGGAGGAAAATCCCACATAGGTTAAGTTCATACAACAAGGCACAATTATAGTGAAGTCTTCATGGTAACCTTAAGAGGTATAAAGCCACACATGGAAACTAACAGAAACTTTGACTAACCTAAGGCGCACACAGAACCAGGTATAAGGCCCAAAAAGAACGTGTGTGAAGTAATGTATATTTGTGAAGTATGCGAGGAGAGCAATCATACCTCATGCCTAAAGACTATCCACCCCTCATCTACTAAGCAAATTAAACAAGAAAAGAGCAATTAAATATATAAGATTCGTCTACCTTTAGGTTTTAATTTACATGTTATCTAGCCTAGAACATGTTGTTCATATGGCCAAACATATTATTAAAATAGAAACAAATATACAATTAATAAACAAGCAAATAGTTCATCCATATGTTGTCTATCCTAAATATATACAAGTGTATTTAAACAAACACCTACGTACAAGTGTTAAATAAGGCATGTGAATCAAAACATGTTATGTAACCTAAGCATGAAAGACAAACAACACATAAAAGAGTAATCAAAATAAAATAAAAGGGCTATATTATTTTCCACAATTAACTTGAATGGGCTTGACTCTCAAAAATCCCCAGTGGAGTCATAAAACTATCACACTCGAAATGTGACCGCCTGGTGCAGAAAAAGAATAATTTTATAATTTTTTATGTAAAAAATGAAACTTAAATTTAGGAGTCGCCACCAAAATTTTTAAAGGAAAACCAATTTAAATGAAAAGATGATCTACGAACCAAAAATCAAATTCAAGAGTCAGTTGTGCGTGGGGACAGTGTTAGGTACTCCACAATACTCATTAATTTTAAGAACGATTACCTAAAGTTAATTATGCAAAAATTATATGGCCTTAATTTTAACAAGAATTACTCTTATCAATAAAATGCAAATAAATGAAACATGAAAGTGACAGACGTAATAAAGCAAGATAAACAAAAGAAAAATAGATCATTTACAAAGGACAAACTTGATCTAAGATCAGAACATAGGGCTTATGTACCTTGTGATAGGGATCAAAGTTCATGTAGTTCATCCAACATACATGGCAGTTGATTGGTGATTTTTATTTTTTGCGAAAAGAGCAGGAGTGTGAAGATTAAACAAATTTTTTCCAAAAAAAAATGAGATCGAAATTTGGTTTGCATATTTTAATTTACAAAACCTAATTAGTCTCACTCTTGTTTACTTCATTTTCTCTCTTTTTAATTTTTGTTCATTTTGACCTTTATTTTGAAATTTAAATGAAATGATAATGGGAAAAGATTTTTAGGATTTTTGGAGTTAGAATTTTATTTTGAAATTGAGGTAAGATTATAATGGAAAAATATTTTTAGGATTTTTGAATTTATGTTTTTTTTAGATTTTTGAAGCTAGGATTTACTTTGAGATTGAAGTGAAATTATAATAGAAAAACATTTTTTAAATTTTTGAATTTATGTTTTCTTGGATTTTTGAAGTTTGAATTTATTTTGAAATTGAAGTAAAATTATAATGAAAAAATATATTTCAAATTTTTGAATTTATGTTTTTTCTAATTTTTGAAATAATATGTTAACTTTTAAAGCTTAATCTCATATGACTTTTATCAATTAATTTTTAAGTGTCTAAAGAGTTCAATATCTCACACGACAACTATAAAATATTAAAATAAAAAAGTTCAAAAACACACTCCCAACTTAAAATATGGCGAGTATCAATATTTAATTCTGACAATCATCATAACTCACCATGAACAAGGACACTTTTGATATCATCACCTCACATAAATCAATAAGGAACAAAGGCCACATGTACCTAAAACTACCTACTCTTACGATTTTTAGCAAAACCATCATCCAAATTCTTTTAGATAAATAATCTCTAATTGCTTCTAAAAATTAATTTCTAAAAAACATATGCTTCAAACCTTGCCAAGTCTGGTAAGGGGTGGACGAAACAACATAATAACTTCAAACCATGGCTTTTATTTTTCTTTTCTTTTTTTTTTTGGTTCTATTTTTCTTTTATTCTCATCATTCATACACACATGCTTTAATATTCCTTGTACACCCAATGTCACCATATAAAGCCAAGTGAAATATATAGAAACACATAACGCGTTCACTATTGCTAGAGTTCCTTAAGCATCTAAACACGTGATGTTTCTATAAGGTCCATAACTAAGTGGCGGGCTACTGAGGCTTGAAAGGAAAACGTAAACTTTGCATACATAGTGAATAGTTGTGCCTTTTGGGAATTTATAGTTGACTGAGCCTTTGTTATTCTTCGCAATCAAGCTCCAGTCACCTAGCCATTCAACTACTAGTTTTATCTTCTTTCTTCCTCTTATACTCTTGCATCCCTTTTTTTGCCTTTTCTGGTTTGGTTCTCATTCTTCAATACTTCATCTACTATTTTATTTCCTTTCATGCTCTTTCCTCCTGCTTGGCCTTCCTAGTTCCTGTTCCTTTAATCTTCTTGTGCAAAACAGGGGGCCCAACCCTCTAACTTTTTGCAAATTTTTCCTCCCAATGCTATCCTCTGCGCTGTCATGTCATGCTCTATTTTGGCACAAGAGAAGCCGAACACAGCTCCCCCCTTTGTCCTTACCAGCTCTTTCTTATTCTCTCTCGGCCTCTCCATGTTTTTTCATCTCAAGTCCATCCCTCAAGAAGCTCTCTTTATGTATCGCCACTTCTTGACTTGTGACGTGAGAGCAAAGTGTTTCTACCTTGGTAATTTTCTGCTCTCTCACACAGTACCTCCTCTTCTTCAAGCTTTTCCTCCTCAGTTTTAGGTTATTGAAGTAGGGGTTCTCTTCGTCTTTTCCCTGCACAGGAACCATGAAACAGGGCCTTGGCTTTACCCTTCCTCCTCTGTCACTCGTGATGTGAACCATTTACAATCATGAGCTCTCCCTGTAATATCCGTTCTTCTAACTGGGCTCACGTTCTAACATATGGCGAAGACCTATGGCACAGCTTATCTCAGCCACCTGCTCTTTGTGCATGAAACAGGGATGTTCAAAAACCCCTTCCCTTCTTTACAAGCTCACGTTCGCTGTCCAGTTGTTTGATGTTGCTCCCATTTCTTCCTTCTCGGTCTCTTTTCTTAACATCCTTCCCAGTCTGTTTTAGCTTCTCACCTCGTTCTCTCTTTCTCAGATTCACACTCTTCTCCAGCTCATTTTCACTCTCTCACTGTTCGAGCTCTCCTAACGCCTCCTTCGAAGCTCTCTTCTCCTTTGTTCTTCCTTCTTTTATATTTGCTCCATCACCTACTAGCCTTCACATGAGCCCGCGGTAAAGGTGTTTTGATAGCCTTCACCGGGTTTCAACTCTCTCTCCTTGCTTTTCCTGCCTGTGCTCTCTCTCTTTTCAACTCACCCCCCTTCTCCTGTCTGAGCTCCCTGTTCTTAACGTGTGAAAGCTAGCATGGGCTGAGTGTTCCCCCTCACTCCTGTGTCTTCATCCCTCTCTCACTATTTTCATTCTCTCGATTTTACAAATCTGTGTTCGTCCCCGTTAAAAAGCAAGAAGGCAGAGTTGTGATACTTCTCCATCTCTCTTTGTCTTCTCTCCTCCATCTCTCTTGTTTTTTTTTTCAACGCTTCTCATTTCTCCTATACTATTTGGTGTGGTGAACACATAAGAAGCGCCTCTCTAATTTGCATCACCTTTCACTTTTCTCTCAGCATGCTCTCCCTTCATTCCTGTTCACAAGATTTAGCTTTCATGCTCATCAAGAGCCCCCTCTTTGGTTTTCTCCTATTTTTATATTATAAACAACAAGTCCTCTCCATAATGCTGATAGGAACACAGTGTAATGGGGTTGCAGTGGCGTGGGTGTTTAGCATGTGTGAGTTACGGGTTTTACATGGGGGTGCGTGTGGGTCATGCAGCGGCAAGGGATTTACGATGCACGTATGGGTTTTTGCATCTTTAATGATTTTTATTTTGGCACTTTGTTTTCCTTTTTTATTTTTGATTTTTTTCTTATTTCTGATCTATATTTTACTTGATCTTATTTTTTATTTTTATTTTGTTTTTCTTATTTTTTATTTTTATTTTTTTTTATATTTTTAATTGTTTATTTTGTTTATCTTATTTTTTGTATTTTTATTTTGTTTTTTACTTTTTATTTTTTGATTCTTTTAATTTATATTTGTTTAATTAATAAATTAATCAATAATTAATTTTTATTCTTAATTTTTTTTGGAGATGGGGTATTCATAATACTCCTTTTCTGTACTCAAAAAATCCAAACTAGCAGACCCTTGGGAGACCTCACGACCCAAAGAAACTTGTGTCCACTCATTTCTAACCCAATGGCTAGCTCATTGTGCTGGTCACGTGATAGTGTTCCCACACTTCCAAAAGATATGTATAGAACAAGAGTTTTGCAGCTGACTGTCCAACCACATGAGACACTTTGAGTCCAACTTGTTTATACTACTTGATCCAATTTGTATAATAGGCCCCACCAAATAGATCCTAAGGTGATTTTAATTAATGTCTTGTAGAGTATTTATTGCCACCTTTTCTAGTGCTACAGATATGCTGCTGTCATAAGAACGGATTTGTAATATAATAATATTTTATTAATATTAAATTAATAAAAATAATTATATTATATTACATGATCTGATCTGCTCCTGTCTGCCGCCCTTTTCGCCCTTTTCTAAATCTAGGAAGGTGTTCACTATGACACCGTCTACAAAACAAGGTCATTTGTAGACATGAAAAAATGTTTTGTAGTCTTCACTCCATCTTTCTTGAACTGGGCCTATGAGATCCTTGCCTTGAAAACTTGCCCAACCTGCAAGTTCAAAGATTAATATTGATTACTATTTAATGTTCATTTTAACTCTATTGATTAATTTTAATTGCTATTATTATTATTTGTTAAAATTTAGAGCTAATTTTGCAAACATGAATTCTGAAAAAATTACACCTGATATTTTCTTGTTTTAAAAATTTATTTTGCTACCTTAGACAACTGATGAACATTGAAAAACTTCCTCAATATTTACTTTATGTCAATAAATTAAATTTTGGCAAAATTAAAAGCATGACAATAAAGACATCCAAGTTTATGTTAAGCTTGAAGACACTATAATATTCTTTTAATTTGATAGAATTGATAGTAAATAATTTCTTTATTAAAATGAATTCTAATTAGGAATGGATCCAAAGGATGTAAGGAGCAGTTGCCACTTCAAATTTTTAAAATTTTAATTTTTATATATAATTTTATCTTATATTATTTATTTAATTCTTTAATTTATAAGACCTGGCTCGCATTGGATTATAAAATTTTGCCTTTCTTAGTTTAAATACATTATTTGAAGATTTTTGCTCCCCTGGGGATCAAACCTTAGATCTGTCCCTGACACCTATTATATGAAACTTAACAAAAACAATTGAATAGGAGGTTTTGACAATAAAATTCAAAGTTAGGAAAGAATATTTTTAAAACAATATATGAAAAACATATATTAAAATTCACTATAAAATTAATTAACTTTTTTATCCTTTTATTGAAAAACATCTATTAATATAGAAGAAATTTAACTAATTGGTTACACAATATTGAAAAGGCATTATTAATTAACAATTTGAAAATACATTATTAATAATTATATTTTAAAAAAAATTATTAATAATTATACTAGTGCTCATAAAATATAAATATTTACAATAGAATTTACCAAAAATTAAATCAACTTCAAGAATTAAAATATATATATATATATATTAATTTAGTCCTTTACCTAGATTAGTTAATTCTTAATTTAGTCACTCATTAATTTTTATTTTCAATTTTGTCTATCATTTATCAGTCCATTGTCAATTTTATCTCACATTAATTTTTGTTATCAATTTGGTTCCTAATTTGTCAATCTATTATCAATTTTGTCTTTCACTTTTTAATCTGTTCTCAATTTTTTCCCTTAATACATTTTCAATTTGAACTAAATTTAGACCAGAGTGAGGAACAAAATTAAGAATAGACTAATAAACAATGGACTAAATTGATATTACCTAATTGAAATAAAAAATAAGTCAGAGATCAAATTAAATATGAACTAATAAGTGAAAGACTAAATTGAGAAAGAAAACTAATAACTAGTAAGCTATTAAATTAAAAATCATCCAACAAGTGAGTTATCAAATAGTAGAAAAGAATAAATGCTTGGGAACCTGGAAGTTTCAGAGGTTGTGATAATTCTCTAAACCCAGTGGAAACCATCTCGTGATCTTCATCAAGCTTACGAAAATGGAGGCAAAAAGACAAAGAATTAGCATTTAAAGCATAGTAAACATACAACTTGACGTTGAAATGCTTCACAAATTCTAAAGCATCTACTGAGAATACATCAACAACCATAGCAACAAGGTGAGTTTTAGAACTTAATGAGCTTAAAGCACGTTGAAGTGATGGAAGAGAAAGTGTCATAGTGAGACAAACTCATGTCAATATTTGGTCACGAGCTTTGTGGAAGAGGTCATCCATGGTGGCTTGAGGAAGAACAGTGAAGTGTATATGTGGAGGGAGAGATTGGATGATGCAATGCATAGTTGGGGAGAGAAGACCAAGTGTAGGGATGAAGATGGTTATATGGAAGTGAGGGAGGTGAATGACAAGTCGTTTCACAAACTCGATGAGCAAGACAAGATGACTAAAGCCTAGACTGGCAACCATGGCGACTGATGGGGTCTTCCTCACCATGGTAGACTTGAATGCATTTCTAACACTTAAAAAAAATTAACATTTTAGTGGCAACTTTTAGTGACAACTAAAAAAAGTCATCACTAAAAATATGTCTTTAGTGGCAACTTTAAGTGTGTCATCATTGAATAGCTTTTGTGGCAACACATCAGTCGCCACAAAAGACATTTAGTGGTAAAATACTTAAAGTCGTCACTATTGGTATTTAGTGGTGCCATTTTACTCGCCACTGTATATCATCTGTGGTAACTTTCCATGTGTCACCACTAAAGCATGGAGCAAAAGATCTAAATTTGAAGATATTTAGTGACAATAGGGAGAAGTCGCCACTAAAAATGATTTAGGGGCGATAATATCTTGCCACTAAAAGTTCTTTATGATGACTTTACACAGTTGCCAGAATACAGCTTTTATGGCAATCCTAGATAGTCAACACTAAATGGTTTTTAGTGGCGACAACTCAATTCTTGTCACTAAAGGCAATTTTATATATATATATATATATATATATATATATATATTTGTTGTTTAAGGCATGACTTTTATATGCTATTTAGAAAACTCTCCAAATGAGGATGTTTTATCTGATTCTTCCTCCATTACTTTTTTATTTTCCATGAACTCAAAGTTAGATTTCCCCATGTTCTCTTTGTCTTGTAGGCTAGTTTCAATCTACTAGGTTTTGGGTTTCTCAAACATAGGATTTTCTTATGCATTAGAAAGAGTTTTTGCCATTGATTTCATCTTGTTGCGTCTTTTGCCACGACAAAAATTCACTTTCACAGTGGCGAAAGACACAACAAAGTCATGGATGACTTGCTATTGATTTCATCTTGCTGAGTAAGTTGGTTACCTTAATTGTTACGGGTAAAGATAACCTCAACCCCATTATGGAGTATTTAGCCAACTTCTTCCATGGTCCAAAGTTCTTTTCTCCTCTAGCCTTACTTAGATGACTGATATAACAAGGAAGAGAAGTAGTAGTTAGGGTTCTTCTTCTCTTAGTCTTAGGCCTTGCTAATGGATTGCTAAGAATTTAGACCATATAAGAAGTTGGTTAAAGATTCCATAATGGGCCTTGGATTATCTTTACCCATAACAATAGTGGATATCTCCTCTAAGCTAGCTTGGTATTTAGTAACATATTCTACCTGCTTTAGCTCTTTCGGCATAACTTTGGGATCTTTATAGAGGGTAGCACTAAATATTTTAAGTAAAGCATCTAAAAATTGATCCCAAGTATCTAATTAACATGGCATTCTTTTTTGCCCATTTATACAATTTGTAAGCTAGTCATATCATGTGAAGCTAAGCCACCCAAATCCTTTGATCTTAAGAGGTATCATGTAGCTAAAAATATCTCCAAGGCAAGGTGGAATTTATAACATCAAGCCTTTTGAAATCTGCCATTTGGTGCCTTAATGATAATGATATTCTCCTTCTCATTAGTCCTAACCATTGTTGTTATTTTCTTCAACCTTGGATAAAACTCCTCAAAACATTTTAGACAAGTTCTACAACAACTTTGTACTCTCCACAATGATTCTCTAAAATGTTGCTACCAACATTTCAAATTCGATGCTTCATCTCGAGTTTCATGTAAAGCCTCCTTTATTCATGCTTATCTCATTTTTTCAGCCATGGTTCCCTTTATGAAAGTAATTTGGATTCTTTACAATGACCCCAGCTACAATAGCACAAAATATAAATGCAAGTCATAATTAATTATTTTGATTGCAAATGGTTATTAAAAATTATTAGGAATAATTAGTTAGTAGTCATTTGTAATTAGTTTGGTTAGTTTGATTGATTTGTTATCCAATCTGGGTTAGATTCAGAGTTATTAAGTTGGAGTCAAATGAAGTAGCCAAGTGTATGCGATCTACATGAATGTAGTCATCCATCTATATAGAGTTATATTAGTGATGCCAATTGTATTAGGTTTTACTAATGAATTCGCTTTCATTTTATTGTGTTACTCTTTCTTCTTCTTGGAATTTCATGATTTTGTAACACGATATTAGAGTTTCTTTTCCCTAACCATGGAAAGCCCATCACTCACAAGTATGATTCTCACTCTTTCTACAACTTCCACTGTAGCATTCAGTCATCCAATTTATAAGAGTCATGGTATTATGAAGTTTATTGATAAGAGTACTTCTTCTCCCTAGAAGTTTGCATAGACAGAGGATTTACTTAATGGAAAATTGA
This sequence comes from Delonix regia, assembly GCA_037074485.1. Classification (NCBI taxonomy): domain Eukaryota; kingdom Viridiplantae; phylum Streptophyta; class Magnoliopsida; order Fabales; family Fabaceae; genus Delonix; species Delonix regia. Next base: position 16,721,880 of record CM073459.1, read on the forward strand.
CGCCTGAGTTTATAACATAAAAGAAACAAGATCAGCTTTTCCTCTTATTGCTACTATCCTCCATATTTGAGTCAATGCTGACTAGACATGGGATTATAAAAAAGTTAAGTCAAGCATTAAGTTGGATACATGATTACTTTGCTTCTTATATGAGAGCTAAAGTTTACCAATATAAAATGGAGCTACATACCATAAAACAAGGATGAAGAATTATTTTTGAATACTTACTTAGGATCAAGGCTTTAGCTTATGCCTTGGACTCTATTGGACATCAAATTTTAGAGACAGAACACACTAAGATTATTATGAAAGGGCTACCAGAGGACAATGATGCCTTAGTAACTTTAGTTAATATTCAATGGATTCCTTAGTCTATTGTCGAGATTGAATCACTACTACTTAGGCAAGAAATACGAATTGGAAGGAATTTAAAATCATCACGGTCAAAGCCTATTTCCATTAATACAATATATGTTGAGTAGAAACGTAATGACACTTATATTAAAAATGCACTTAAGAAAAATTCTTTTAAAAAATCATAAAGGTTGTGGCTCAAGAAGTCGAAATTGTGGAAGATATGGAAGGTGTGGTGGTATAAATTTTGTAATTAGTCTGGTACTTAATTAGATTGGTCATACTGCTTCAAGCCACTTTTGTTAGTTTAATTCATCCTTTCAGTCTCAATATTCATTTCCACAAGGTTTTAATCCATATAACAGAATATGTCTCCCTCAACAAAATTTCTCAAATTAGTATCGATACAATCACTTTCCTTTACCATGTCTACATCTATCTACTTCTCAGATGAATCAAAATGGACTAAACTTAATTCTTATGAATTCCAATATCCTTACTATTGATGCTTCAATCACGCTAGAGTTTGTCTATGAAGCATTGACATGTTTCTTGATTATAATGCATCAAATCATGTTAAACCATTTGAGTCTAATGTCATGAATAGAAAAGATTACAATGGCATAGAGCTAGTGCATCTTGGTAAATTCTTAGGTTTGCATATTAATAAAGCTAGGCAATCATTTATTCCCTCTTCTATTAAGCCTTTTACTAAATTTAAACCTAATAATTTGCTTCATGTTCTACAAATAACTAAAAAGTTAATTAGTGTTTCACAATTTTCCAAAGATAATGTTGTTTTCTTTGAGTTTGATAACTCTATGAAATAGAGTTATTCAAGCCATTTTAGTGCTATCATTGTATAATCTTATTAGTTTTAGTTTAATTTTAGTTATTTTTTGTCACTTTAGGAAATGTATCTTTGAAGTTCAAGTTTTAGGTTGTTTTAGTATTGATTTATGATAATTTGATAATTATCTAGCCAATTATACATTACTCATGTGGTTTTATTTCATATCTAGGTTATAAAAGGAACAAAAGAAGATTTTTGGCATCAAGTAACTCAACACCTAACTTTAAGACAACTTTTGGGCCTTCAAACTTCAAATTTTGGAGATGGTCATTTCACAAAAAGTTGTAAAGCTCGTTGAAATCCTTCCAACAAGTGGTTATTCCCTGAAATCCCATGTCAGAATGCAAAGTTATAGTCAAAACATTGAAGCTGGTTTGACATAAAAAACAGGGTGTCATAGAGCCATTCTAAATTTTTTTTTTCTAGCAACATAGTACTATGGTGCCATGACACCTAGGCACAATAAATGAAGGATAAAGTGGTGTTTTTGCTATTTTGGATAGGATATCATATTTTTAAGGTTTTTTCTTTTTTTGAAAAGGTGAGTTGTTCTAAGGTAAAAGAGGCTGAGACTTTGAGTTCTAGGGCTAGATTTCATTGAAAGAAGGCATTTCAAAAGGACATTCAAGGGTGGAAACTGATTAAAGCTTCAGAAATTTTTCTTCTATTTCTCTTCTTTTACTCTTATTTTGACTAAGTCTTAATTTATCTGGGATTATGAAACCTTGGCATGTAAATTATTGATTATTATTGCTTTCCTACATGAATTTTATTGTGAATTAATTTATTCAGTTTAAATCTTAAATTCATTCCCTTGTTGATTAGCCATAAATTAAGGTTTATGTTGAGAATTTGGGGATTTATACAAAACAAGCCCAAATTTAGTCATAGGATTAAATACCGCTTAATTGATGTTAATTAGTTGCTTGAATTAACTTAATTTGCTTGTCGAATAGACATACCTACAGGACATGCAAAGTCGTAATTAGTTATACATAATGGGTTTATCTAATTGGTTCTTATAGAAATATAAGAAATTGAATTAAAGTTACATAATTTGTAAGGGATCTAAAAATTCTTATAATGATGTTAGAGGCTAAAACTAATTCATAAATCAATGATTTTAAGTTAAAAAAGTAATTATATTGCAATTGATGTGCCTTTCTAAGCCATAATCCTAGGGAAAGCTTCTTGCTAAAGTTACTTCTCATCTTAAATTTGTGCTTATTGACTTGATTACAATTTTCCTTCTTTTATCTTGCAAAAATTGATTGCTTGTCATAGGTAATTATATATGCATTGGTAATTAAAAGCAATATTAACTAGAATTCCCTGAGGACAATACCTTATTCAGTATTCTACTACTTTTTGGTAGAGTATACTTGCACTATGATGGTTAGCCACTCATAATAGAGTTTCATCCACTCATATGATTTATTAAATCATAGGCCACCAACGAATTTTTTATAGCAGGAAGAGTTAGACATGATAGTCTTTACAGCTTTGACATTGTTTCGGTTTTACCTTTCAGTAATGGTTCTCAATTTAATCTCCCTTCATATTTGAGTTCTTATATAGTTAGTTCACCAATAAAACATTCATTTAATATTTGTATTGATCAAAGTTTAAATTCATCAAATAAATAGAGTAAAGATAATAGCTTGTATTTCTGGTGTTATAGGATAGCCCACCCATCTCAATCTACTGTCATATAAATATGAAAGGATTTTCATGCTTAAAGCCTCATTTTTTAATTTACTTACAAATTTATACACTCATCCATCAGCGCATATTCATTAGTGTCTAATTCTACCCAAGCTATAATACTATGATATATGAGTCTTTACCACATACTGTTCCTACTAACCAAAGTAATGAAGTCTTTGTGGGAACTACTGCTGAAGAGGCTACTTGTTCTGCTACATTCTCTCAAGGTCCTGAGGGGCATAATTCAACAGATAGAGTTAAAAGGAGAAATGACTACTTGTCTTCTTGTAAAGTTTCCATTGATATTGCTGTAATTTAGCTTGATAGTAACAATCTTGGTATTTCAATAAGTTCTACACTTCCTACTATCCTATGATTACCAAAGGCGAAGCTAACATCGCCAAAGGTACATCTCACTAAATTTATCCCTCATTCTCTTTCAACAGTTTTGTTAGATCAAGATTAGAAACAAGCCATAATGAATGAATATAATGCATTAATTTGAAATGGCACTTGAGAGCTCACTATTTTACCAAAAAAATAAACAAGCTATAGGGTGTAAATGGGTTTTTAAGGTGAAAGAAAATTCAAATGGTTCTATTAACAAGTACAAAGCTAGGCTAGTGGCTAAAGGATTTCATCAACTACTTGGTTTTAACTTCAATGAGACATTTTCTTGTGTTGTTAAACTAACTACCATTCACACCTTACTCACAATTGCTCTTGCTAATCAATGAAGAATTCTCCAAATAGATGTTAATAATGCTTTTCTTAATGGGTTGCATAAAGAAGAGATGTATATGATTCAACCTTCTAAATTAAAAGTTCATAATAAAATTCTTGCTTGTAAGTTGAAAAAAGCCATCTATGGTTTGAAACAAGCTCTAAAAGCTTGGTTTAAAAAGCTCAAAAGCACTTTGCAAAAATATGGTTTTAAAGCTAGCAAGTGTGATCCTTCATTATTCAGTTGAGTTAATTCTTGTAGCAAAATTTATGTTTTGATATATGTGGAAGATATATTTATTCTTAGCAATAGCGATGAATATATTTCACAGCTCTAACTTCAGCTAAATAAAGATTTTGCATTGAAAGAGTTTTGTGAGTTGAGTTATTTTCTCGGTATTGAGGTCGTAAGAATAGTATGTGGTGGTCTAGTATTGTCTCAAAAGAAGTACATGAATTATTTATTAGCGAAAGCTCGAATGGACAATGCTAAAGGATTGCCTACACCAATGTTCTCCAGTCTTAGAATGAGTAAAAATGGATGTAATTACATGAATGATGCTCACCTATACCGATTAGTTGTAGGAGCTCTACAATGCTACAATAACTAAACCTCATATTTGCATACAATGTCAATAAGGTTTGTCAATTTATGAAAAAGCCACTTAAGGATCATCAGAAAGCTATGAAATGCACCTTGAGATATTTGAGTGGCATAAATATAAATATTCTTTTCATAAAGCATACGAAGGATTATTAAAATATTAAATGTAGGCCACCCTAGTTTTGAGCAAATGGTGAAAAAACTCCACACCTCTCACAATGTTTGAATACTATTCATCTACCCTAAATGGCCCTCAAAACTACTGTATATGACACCAACAAAAATTGAGGAGTCCAAGATGCAAAATGACAAGGATAAGGATCATAATCAAATGGATGATAATAGCTAAAAGTTCCCAATGATGAGTGGCAAGTTTGCTCCCTTTGTAGTCCTATTGAATATGTAGTCTTTCATCAAGTAACCACATGTCCATACTCATAACTACCTTTACTGTTGTAAGTTTATCCTTTCAAGTTTCAACTCCTAATTCTTCAATATCTAGCTTAGTCTCTCCATTTAAGTTTTTGGGCTTATTGGTTTTAATCGTTTTCTTTGGCCCATTTCCTAACATATACTCATATGTATTATCCATTAATTTACCATCTTTCTAATTTGAAATCCAAGTGTATTTCACAAACATAGCATCCATAGAAATTGATGCCAAATAGTAGTTAGGAAAAATTAAATATTTGTTAACAAGGTTCAAGTTCAATTATGTTTTTGGTTTGTATATTTTCTAACTTTATCTTCTTGATGAAGATAATTTGACAAAGCTTGAATGATCACAGCTTGGTAGCAATTAAGTGGAACACCACAATCTTTATGCAAGATGTATGTTCAAGAGAATGAAGTTAGAGTTAAAGAGAGATATAGAAGGGATACAATAAAAATAAATAAATATAAGAGAATGAAGAAAACAGATTATTGGAATGTCGAGTTAGATAAATATTTGCCAAGTGATGAAAAAAATTGCCTAGCAAATGTGCCACATCAACTTTAATGTCAGGAAAGTTTGGCATTAGCCTCCAAGACTTATTTAAAGTATTTTTAAAATTAATGTATTTATTCAAAACATTAAAGTATTTCCTATACACAGCTTTCCATAAGTATTTCCTATGCACTATTATCTATTGGCTAACTTAATTACTCATGTTTAAGAAAATGTAAATTTAAGTTTTCTTTTCTATTTATCTTATTATCCCAACCTCACTTTCGTTTTAAGTAATTAAAATGTACAATCACAGTTGATACCACCTCTTACACTAGAGTACAATCTCCAAAAAATTAGTAAGATAAAAGCATTTACTATATCAATGAAAGAGAACATATCGTAGCTACATTATCCATCCTCAAAGATTACATAACCCTAAGTTATAAGTGTACAAAACCCAAGTCTCACAAATTAAAATCAACAATTATGTTAATCATTCACACATATATCTGCATAACTTTTTATTCCTGTGGCTTGACCTTATTTGTTACTTTGTTACCATTATTTCCCTATTATCTATTTTTATGCTATTTTCCTATCTTTAGCATTAATTACTAAACTATAGCTCTACACTAAAATTCTTACCTTACATTAATTCCTTTTATGAATAGCTATGAATTTCATCCTCATAATAAGGCTTCAAACAATATAAAAACCTGATTCACAGCATGGCTTATGTTTTCTTATGGATAAGCTTTTTAGCTTTTATAATCTAATTGTTTCTTTGGGTCTTTGAACAGGATGATCTATGAATTGATTCCAAAGGGAGCAAAGAACTAGAAACACAAATAGCAGTAATTTGATGCTTTTTGAAAGGACCTCATGAATTATTTTTTCCCAAAGTCAATGAAGTAGTCTCCTTTACATGAACTAAATCAAAGAATCGTTCACATATGAAACCTTCACTATCAACGAACATCAACACAATTTCCATTTGCTCATTCTTTAATTCATCATGAGCGTTATCTACTATGATTTGAAACTTTGAAAAACCAATCTCTTTTAGAATAAATCTTTGGATTTTAGTGGCCAAAATGGAGAGAATCTCTTTTTAAACTGTCACACGAACGTATGCATTTTTAGGGCCATTCTCTATGACAACTTCCTTTTCTTCCTCAGCTTTATTAATTCAATAAAGTTACCTTGGTTTCATGAATATTATGCTTCATCTTGCCTCTTAAAGGAAAAACCTTGAAATGTGAGCCATTGACAACATCTATAGACACCTTAAGTTGTAACTGATTTTTTGCAACTTCTTGTGTGTTGTGTTTCTCAATAACCCTATCAATATGTTGCAAAGAATTTTCAATATCAAGATAGTTTTTCACAGCTTTTTTATGTAAAGAATTTGCATTTATACCCTTATGAATAACAAAAGGACATTGAAATCCTTCATTAACTTTCTTCCGTGACTGAAACCTTTCAATTGTAAAAGTACTTCCATGATGACCGAATGGCTTATTGAAAAGAAGACATGCAAGACAAAAGTGGTGTTCTTGCTTAGTGAAAACTCGAGCCAATTTGGAAATAACTTGTACCAAGTTAGGAGAAATTGACGTCCATTCTTATCAACTTACTCAAGAGATCTTGGAAGAATGGCTTGATATGTCCCAAACTAAATGTAAGCACGATGAACTTCATCTTGTTGATCAGAGTGGTACTCCGAAATTGATTTTCAAAGTTTCAAATCATGCTCCAAAGAAGAAGCATCAGACTCCTTTATTTTCGCTAGAATAGCATTCACATGATTGTAAATTTTCATCAATATTAGTATAAATAGAAAGTTGTGAAAGTACAAGGTCATTACCATTTTCTGACCCACATTTCTTGAAAAATATTAAATCTTGTTATTCACCATAATTTAATAACCTAAAATAAAACATCAAGTAACAATATATCTTAATTATTTGAGCCTTGCCTCTTTCTAGTTCGAAAGAAGAACCTGAAAATTCTATTTTCTTCAATTCCCCTACACATAATAAAATTGTATTTCAATAACCTATAAAATTGCAATTAAATGATAAACATAAAATTAAAATGAACAGATGATGATGAATTTTGATTTTTGAAGTGAGAAGTCGCACCACATGAAATGAACTTGGCTTGAGATCCCAAGTTGCTAATTGGTAACACCACTGCATGAATGATGGATTTCAATATCATATTGGCAACACCACTCTTTCAAGAATAATGAAAAATTAGGAAAACTAGTTTTTTTATTCTTTTGCTATTAAATTAGGAAACTAGGTTTCATTTGTTGCGGAATAAAATTAGAAAACCAAGTTTTTTGCTTTGGCTATTGAATTAGAATAAATAAATAGTATGCAAGGATGAAAATTATAGAAAAAAATATAGAAGGTGTTGAGCTATATAGCTTTGGTTTTCATCTTTTTTGTAAGCGGGTGAAATCTTAGTAATTAATGAATCAAATGACGAATATGAAATAAAATTTATATAAAAGTAAAAAAAAAAAATTAAAGGAAGTCTCTTTGAATCCATCCCTGCCTTTGATTATACATCCTAACAAAAGAATTTTTCTAATAGCCTATGGTTTTTCATTTTTTTTTTTTTTTTTTTTTTTTTTTTTTGCTATACTTGCCTATGACCGTTAAACACCCATTTTTACACATGTGTGTGAAGGTTTTCTAAAGGGTATTATTGTGTTTCTTTGTCTACACTCCTCTTATTATGTTGTTCTATGTATATGTCTTATTTTCCTTAAATTCCATAGCAATTTTACTTGTACGCTCTAAGGTCTCCCTTTAATCATTTCTCTATTACTTGTCCGTTGTCCTTTCTATGGATAAGCAATCAAATATGGCTAAAAGTCCCTAAAATTGGGGATTTACATGAGAACTACTCCATTTGAGGATTTGCATGTAGGAAATTTTATCCTATAAGGATGAGGATGGGAATCGTGCTCCCTGCCGAGATGCTGGTCCTTAATAATTTTACATAAATATATGTAAAAGTTTTAGATATACATATTACTAATTTCTGTATTTTTTAATCATTTCATTCATAATTTATATTTATAATAATCTAAGTGAAAAAAGCAAAGTTAATTAAAAATCAATTTCACTCATTACTTTTTAGTATTTTTCTCATAAACATGAACGTTATAGTAGCGTATTATTCAAAATACCTTAGATGTGCGATTATAGTGCCTATGCCTCTCCTTTTCTTCTCTTCTTATGATTAGGTTAGGTTTGAGCATTTAAATGCTTTAAAATTTGTTATTTTGTAGTTTTTTCTACATTTTTTATAATTCATCCAGCATTCAATTAATTTTAGGAAAGTTTTGATGGTTGTATTACAATTTTGATAGAGTACATTAACTGATAGGTTACGTTACAATTTTGAAGTGCAGAAAAGTGTTATGTATTTAAAGTATAATTGATGATATACTGAGTATGTTTATATTTTATTTTTTTCTTTTCTTGTAAAAAGAGTTCTAGAGCCCGTGAGGAACCACAATGGGGAGAAAATTTTTCCCAACATGGAGAATGGAGATGAAGAAGAAACAATTGATAATGGAGAAGGAGTGACCCTACCCACAAAATTCTCATTCCTACAAGCAATGCACCACACTTGACTAGAAGTATATACATATACACCCTATCATTGTTTCTAATTATATATCCCATTGTTTTTTCTTAATTTTTGTTTTGTAGTATTTAGTATAAAACCGAGCTTACTTGCTCTTTTCTAGCTCTTGTGGATCTTATCAGTCAAATTTTGATTTTCTATCTTGCTTAGCTATAAAGTGGGTTAATCATGGTTACCAAATTAAAATTCATCCACTTCATTTTTTTAAATTTTCTTTCCAATTAAGGTAGTTCTTACCTGTAAAATAAATAAATAAAAAATTTAGGATGTTACATTGGCCTACAATATTAAATATTCTTTTAAAATCAAAATAAGATTTTGACCTTAAAAATGTAAGAAGCAAATTAAGAATAAATCTTTCAAATAAATTCGATCTATTAGAATTTCAACAACGATTTATTAGTTCTCATCTATAAAGTGGTTCAAATTTGGTTCCACTATGGAAATTTTTTATTAGCAATATGTCATTCTTGACAAGTTCTAAATTGAAAACAAATTGAAAACAAGGTCATCAATTTATCGAACTTGTAAATTTAAACAAATTTATTAAAATATAAGTAAATTCTTAATATGAATTTGTAAAAACTTATTTTTGTTAATAAATAATTATTAAAATATATAATTATATAGTTAAAATATTATATTCAATAAAAGTATAAAATACACTTCAAATTATACTAATTTAAACAAAACTTATTAATATTTTATAACTTGTAGTATTAAACATAATCATACATATATAATCATTCAATAAAACTAACCAAATGATATTTAATTTATTTTACATCTTTAATATAATTTTATTATTTTTATATATATTTAAATTAATAATAAAGTAGATTATAATAGCTTCTTGAAAAAGACACTTGTTTATATTGTGTTGATGTAAGAGTATCTAAGTCTTATCCTTTGTCAATGTATATAACTTTCTGCTTCAAGACATTTCACATTCTCATCAAGCCTTGACAAGATGATCTTTTGCACCCTATATCATCAGGTGGAGAAACAAGATGATACCATAAACAAGACGAAACAATCCCTTTGTTCCCTTTGACAATTGCATTAAAATGGACTCATGATGAAAAATAAATAAGGTAAAAAATTAATTTGCACAAACAAAACACCACAAATACCCAATTTCAACTATAACAATAGATGATATAAAGTGCATAGATAGAAGTGGTCAACAAAGGGGAAAACTTAACTGTCAAAATTACCCATTACTGAAAGCTTCATCACAAAGCATCATGAGTTCCAAAATTTGAAGACATAAAAAGAAAGTTACAATGAAGACAGGACCTGACACTAACACCAGACACCTCACTACATAATATTGCATGTAGTCCGTCGATATACAGTCACCAAGAACCTCACTCTAAGCAACAAGAGTGCTTGCAGTTGTAGATTCACTGCAAAAAGTAGAGAACCAAGTAAGGACACCAACACAAGGTGAACCAGACATTAAAATAATGATTCACTAGCACAATAAATATACAAGTAAGACAGCCATGATTATGCAAAACTTGGGACTTCTGCAACCAACTGTCTGCAATGTTGAATCACATACTAAAAAAGGTGTAGTTCTAATGAACCAAAAAAAATTAATGAGAAAACACAATAGAACATCCTTAAAGGGGGTATATCAATTTACAGAAGACAAAAATAAAAGAATCAATATTACAATAAAGGAGGCAGCAATATTTCTTTACACTTGAGATACAACCTAATATAACATACTCTAACAACATCAATCTGCATTCTTGAAAACAGAACAATCTACAATACAGCAACATGGAAATTCCCAAGCATAATAATTATATTTCCATTGAAAAACAGTTCATAGTGACTGAAAGAAGGTAAATATGCACCAGCATTCTTGAAAAATTCAAAAATAATTTATAATCAATTAAAATAAGATGAATATTTTAGATGCAGACAGCATTCTAACAGGATACCAAAATGAGCATTCCTGAAAAATAAAATAAAAGTGAAGCAGATACAACTGCAGCAATCACTAATTAATGAGACATTTTTCAAGTTCGGCTCCTGAACTAGTAGTTACATCCACACAACAAATGAGCCAGCAAAGGTAATATGCATTGAAGCGCTGTCATATTATTTTACTACTATCAATAAGTATAACAAATCAATTGGGATCTAAACCATAGAGTCTTACAGATGATAAACTTAAAGGAAGATCCAGAGATTGTCAAGTAATGAACCATGTCAAACATGCAGACAACTAAGCCTAAAATTATTAATGATCAAAATCAAGCCTACAAAGGACAGAAAGCTAAAAGAATTCTCTGTGCAAATTTTTGCATTCAAGCAATCTATGTTCCTTGGTATCAGTTGATTGGCCCAATACATCAACCAACCATCATAAAGTAATAAAATTAAATAACATTATACATAAGATAAAGCCCGACACTTACTATTTCCATACAGGTGGAAGCTTCTTCGTCTTCTTGTAGTAACGAGCAAGGCGATGGATTCTACTCTCAACCAAGATCAACCTAAATTTAGAATCTTTATCCTTTCTGTTCCTCTCCAAATGCTTTCTAATTGAAACAGCTTTCTTAATCAGATGGTACAGGTCTTCTGGTATTTCAGGAGCAAGCCCTAAAAACAAAAAAGGATACAATGCAGTTATATTTTTGTCATCAAACATGCTACGTGTACCAGCAAAAAGCAGAAAAGCATACCATGGGCCTTCAGTATCCGCAAAATCTTGTTCCCAGTTACACTTTTCACCTGAGCAATGCCATGAGAATCACGAAGAATAACACCAATTTGAGATGGTGTTAGACCCTTCTTGGCAAACTTGCAGATGTTTTCCTCAACCTGGAACAAAATTAAATGCATCAGATATAATCAAGATAATGAAATTTTTTTACCATAAACATAAAATTAGACCAACAAATTAGTAAGTGAAATCTGACAAGTTACCAATACAGCATTAAAAACCAGGATAGCAGCCAAAAAGCATTTCACATATGCTGGGAAATGGGTAGACTTTTCTACCTCGATTATCTCCCCCTCTCTCCAATTTGAGGTACTAGAGAATCAATTTGCTAAAACAATATGGACATTACAATGAGTGACAGTGAAAAAAAACACTTGAAAATCTTTTCTATTAAAAAAAAAAAAAAAAGACACAAAGGGCAAGTAGTTTGACTGCGAAGACGAGGAGAAAAAGCTTCTACATAATACAGATGTAAGAAGGTCGGGAATTTCAACATCAGACTTAGAACTATCAGCAAAAGATAAAACGAATCAAAGCGTCACTCAGTTCACCGAGAATGGCCTTGTTTCCAATACAAATGTCAAACTCAAAATAGAGGCGAGACACGAAAACAATTCTAAGAGACCCTCTTTCCCTGATGGCATGCCATGTTTATCAGGACAAGTAAAACTAACAATGCGCAACCCAAAACAAAACAAGGAACTAAAAACTTAGAAACATAAGGAGCCTAGTAGCAAAAACATAGATGTAAAACCAAATGCAGAGTAAAATAAGTTTATACGACCATAACAGTGCCGATACTTCTTCATAATTCATCAGAAAAAATAATTAATTTTGGGTCCTATACCTCTTTTTTCCAGTATTGACCATACCCCCAACAATTAAACAACGCTAAATAAACCCAAGAAAAAACACAAACAAAAGAGATTCAGATCCCTCACATCCTGAGCAGAGATCTTCAACCAGCTGGGCGGAGTTCTCTTGTAGGGAAGTGCCGAAGCGGAAATACCCTTACTGAAGACACATTCAACGAAACAAACAGAATAATGTCACATTCAATGCATATTCGCAAGCAAAATTCGATGGAAGCAGAAAAGAGTAAATAAGAAACAGACCCACGACTGTGCATACGCCCCATAGTGACGGCTTGAGATGAAAGACGCTCCTGTTACCCTTCACTCCAGCTTCTGCCTTAGCTTTTGCCTCCGCGCCGGCGCCCAGAGAAACCCCGTTAAAAATGAACTAAACGATGCTAGCTGCTAGGGTTATCAGCAACACCCTTGATTTCGGCCCAATTTGACCTCGTATTCGTCAAATCACCCAATCTCGTATCATCATTGCCCAATGGGCGTTATTTACATCACTACTCGTGGCCTAAGCCTAAACCCAAATGCACATTTTGACTAAATGAAACCACTTTTCGTTTTCCTTAGCTATGAAATGAAAAGATTAATTGTAATTTGGATTGATAATGAGATAATATGATTTTTAATCAACTTAATTTTTAAAATTGATTTTAATCAAATATAATTTTATAATATTATAATTTATATTTAAAAATTTTTATTTGAATATTAATTTTTGTCACGTATATAATTTATTCGACACAAATAATTATTTTTATTTTTGTACAAATATGTGTTTTGAGCGTAAAATTTATTTTAAAATAAATTAACCATTAAATTAAACAAAAATATTTGTAAAGTAAATTCATATTGAGACATACAAAATGGCTTGAGCATTTTAAATGTTAAATCAAAAACACTATAAAACTTTGTCATTTACAATTGATTAAGTTTTTGGTTAATTATTTTTTGAATTCTTATATTTTTACTTCTCTTGGAATTGAATTAGATTAATTAATCATTAATAATTACTTATTATTAATTAACTAGTTTTTTAATCTTACAATAGCTGCCACTTTTTCTTAGAGAGAATTATTTTCTAACAGAAAAAGAAACTTGTCACAATTTCGTTGATCGTACTTTCTCGAGAGAGACTTCTCCCTATTAGAACAAACAAACAGAACACTAAATATAAAGGAAAAATGAGTCTTCGGACAAGTTACCACAGGGACAATGATAAATCTCTTTCGTTGGAATTCCAGTGGTGATTATATTCCAAACTAATTGTATGAATTTTTGAGAAAATTAGTTTATTTTAATATATGTCAATATATTTTAAATATTGTAAGTGTTAGTAAAAAATTAAATTTAATAATATATTTTTATATTAAAAAGTATAATAAATTAAATAAAATTTATAAAATTAGTTATATAATATTGGCGAAAGAAAAATAATGAAAATAAGTTTATTGAAAAGGCATAATTATAAATTATTCAATTATATATTTTTTTTATTTTTTATTTTTAGATCATGTTAAATTATATTTATAGTTTTTTATTAGAAATTTTTTTAAAAAAAGATTAATTAATTAATTTATTATTTTTTTTGTTGACTCTAAAAAATATTTGAAATTTTAAAAAAATCTCAATTCAACATATAGTTAATTAATTTATTAATTTTTTTTTCAAAAAATTTATATTATTTGAAAAATTCTTAATTTAAAATATGATTAATTAATTAATTATTTATTTATTTCTTTTTTTTTTACAACAAAGATTTTATGTAGATTAATTGCTTCATTATTTTTTCCTTAACTATATTGTATTTTAAAAAATTCTTAATATAAATAGAAATTTGAAGGGTTTGCTTCCGCTACGTAGGTAGGTATCCAAAAAACCATTAATTGGTATTAGATCCAAGCCGGCTCAAATATTGTATTCCCAACAAAGCAGGTATAATTTCTCTGCTTTTGTTCATGAATCTGGACTTAGAAAACACTTAATTTTATGTATGTTCATTGTTAGACCTTAGAGACCCTATTATGGTAGTTTTTCATAGAGGCAATCTTAAGCCACAAAACTTATACTGTGGGAAACCTATATTGAGAGGAATATGTGGTTAAATTTTGGAAACAAATATATTAGCTATTAGAGAGAAATTGCAGAATTTGGGTCCTGAAACAACATGATAGATAAACCAATTTTTGAGGCCTAGCACTCTCTGTACTGGATAATTTAGTGACCAAGCCATACGTCATTGGAAAGAAATTGTTACAAGATTTTCAGAGAACCAATTTCATCTAATTTGGATAATAATAAGCAAGATAAGATCATTTAAATAGGAGATCAGAATTTGACATTTCTAAAAAATGTGACTAAATAACATATTTTTAAGAACTGACTTGCACTCTACATGCTACCAAATTGTCCAAATATATACCATTAGGAGAAAAAACTGTTGAACAAGCTTTCTAAAGTCATCAATTTCATATAAATTTGGATGAAAAATGAGTGAGATATGGCCTCTCAAAGTTGGAGGTTCGAAATAGAAATATGAAAAAAAATGACTAAGACCATAGGTAGAAGATCAAGCGCAAAGCCCACCTGTGGCATAGGCTTGTGAGTTCACCTTTTGATCCCCAATTGACCAATTGAGAGGCCCAAAAAGATTAAGTCAATAGAAGACCAATAGTATAATTTCCAATTTAGATCATAAAATATGAGATCATATTTGATTATAGTAGATTATTAAATGAAAATTCAATAGTCAAAATTTATAAATAGAAAAAATAACTACAATAGTTGTTATGTTAATTTAATATAAATTTGAATTATTGAAATTTATGCAATATGAGGCATCATCACATGATATTAAAACATGCATCAGACCCTTATGAAATTGTTGAACTGACATAAAGATGCTTCTTGTGGGTTATGGATTTGATCAATTTACTTCCTAATAATGATTAGTAAACATCAATTGAGAAAGGTTGCAAAAAGACCAAGTGAGGACAAGATGAGCTTGTCCTTTAATCAATGTGCATTAGAATTAGAGTTCACAAAGGGACGTTATTTTTATCACAAATATGAAACAAACCGCTTTTACTTGGAATCAAAGCTTGGTTCAATCATAAGTGAGGGAAGAAAATGATGCAATGTAAGTTATATTTCATTCTTGTTTAGTCACCATTAGAAATGTTACTTCAATAAATAATATTGGATTGAGCAACGACACACAGAAGTCGCGAAGTATGCATATTTGTAACATTTCTATTATGTTTTATTTTGGTTTGATTTTAATCCTAGAGAAACCATGTGGAATATTTTGTCTCTTCAAGTGTATAAGATTTCAACTTTACAAAAATTAGATTAATTTTTACTAATCTTTTACCAAAAATATACAAACTTATTGCCATGAGTTATTATTTGATCTATATAAACTTTAATCTGTACCATTAGATATGTAGGCCTAATTTTTTTTTTTTATCCTAAGTCAAGTATATTTTTGTAAATATTTTATTTTATTTTTCATTTATTCTATTATTTTCTTTTTTCCTTTCCCATGTAATTGACAAGGGTAATCCAAATAATATTAAATTCATACTCTTTTCCCATAATTAATTTAGAATAATCAGTTTTAGGAATGAAGTTTATGTGGTGTCTAATTTCTTTCCCCAACCAACTTCTGAATTTAATCATTGGTTTGCATATCATTTTCAATTTTTTTTAAATATAATTTCCAAAATTTATCATTTCAAAAATTTTTAAAATGGCTCTTTTTAAATTGGGTTTTCATTTTAAAGTGAAAATTTCAAATCTCCTTTTTCCATTCGCCTTGATATTTGTTTACTTTAAGAGAAAAAAAAAAAGATGAATTTTAGTCTTAAATTAACTTAAAAGTATCATAAAAAAATAGTAAAATACTATTTGATCTTCTACTTTTGAGTTTAGTTTTATTTTGATCATCTACAAATTAAAAGTTTTAAAATAATCTTCTACTTTTGAACTTAATCTTATTTTGATACTCCACAAATTAAATGTCATAAAATGACCCTTCACTTTCTAAAATCTAACTTAAAGTAGTTCCTCTTTAAATGATACTAAGGGATATTATTTTGAGTCATATATAAAAAAGTAAAAGATAATTTTAAGATTTTTAATTTATAAAGGGCCAAAATGAGATTATATGTAAAAGTGGAAGACTATTTTAAAACTTTTAATTTATGAAGGATTAAAATAAAAATATATTAAAAAGTAAATAATCAAAATAGTATTTTTTTTCTATAAAAAAAAATTTAAATATACTTTGTCCTGTGTGTGGCGGCCAAAAAAACAACGAAGAAACGTCAAGAGTGGAGGAACAATGCACAATATCTTCCCAACATCTAAAAGGTTTTGCCCTTAACATTTTCATATATATATATGTAAAAGAAAAATGTAGAAAAAATGATCATGCTAATAGCGAATAAGGATAACTCAGTTCTCAAACCAAACAAGCACGAAATTCCAAAGAGCTTAAAGAGACAAGTGCATGGGTGGTCCATGAAAAGAAAATGTTTGAGATTCCCAGATTTCTCTGTAAGAAGTGAAGACTCAACTGTGGAGTCATGCTGACACAGTAGTAAGTAAGTACTGACCCTACAAGAAAGTGAACGGCTACAGATTCATCGCCAACCCATGCATAATTGGGATTTGATTATACGAAAAGACTCATGAAAACTGGAGTCACTTTTTGGCGGGGATAGGAGGGTCCAGTCTCCAATCGAGGATGGACACTTGTCTTTCTTCTTTTCTTATTATTTTTAATTTTTAAAAATTCATTTTATTAAATATGTTTATAATTTTAAATATATTAATATATATTCTTATATTATAATTAAATACATTAATACATTTAAAATTATAAATGTATTAAATATTTAAAAATAATAATACAAACATATTACGTCATTAAATATTATTTGTTGAAAGAGTTAGGAGCCTAACAATTTATTTTAGGTGCCATTATTTTGTATAATTATTGTGTAATACATTAAAAAATATATATGTTATAATATATTGATTACATATCAACTTAAAATAATTTATTGAATTTATATTTTAAACTCAATATTTTTAAATTTTATTCCTGAACCCAAATTTTTGAAAATTTTTCAAATTTGTTTGCTTTACTTTTTATTTTTTTTAATAATATCATAAAATATTAACTCATAAATTAAAAATAAGAATAAAATTACGGAGACTTGAAGTCATTGGAAATATAAGAAAAAAAGTATAGAGGTGGATAAAGAAAGTTAAACTAATATTTTTGTGTTAATTATTGAAAAATAAAAAATGGAAAGAATAAATTAAAAAATTCAAAAAATTTTAAATTTATAAATAAAATCTAAAAATAATAGAGTCAAAATATAAATATAACAAGTTATTTTATATTATTAAATTATTAGCATAATGTGATTTTTATATGTCTTCTTCTTCTTAGTGTATTATAGTGTGATTTTATGGTTGCATGAAAAAATTTACCTTTATCTTACTAATATCTTCTTTAAACATGTAATGATCTAACATATTTGTATTATTTTTTTCTTAACAATTTTAATTTTTTAAAGTAAAAATTTTTAATATTAAAAAAAAAAAAAAAAGGCAAGTAGGTGCTCTCCCACTATTGGGTATAAGTATAAGACCCTCTTATCTCTGCGAGAATAAGAGGAGATCCATGTTCCACTTTTCTTCCTATGCTAACATACATTTAGCACCTATTGATTTAACGTGCTTATATTATTTTCCTCTTAAAAAATTTTAAAAATTAATATAAAAAAAGAAGATGAACATGTGTTCATATTCTATTGGGGATAAGACGCTCTTATCCTTGACAGAACACGAGGAGATATAATATATATAATGCTAATCCATTCTCGGGCTACGTACGCATCAATCTTTCTTCTTGGGAAAAAATCTCCTACAACATATTTCATTATTGTACTTTAAAACTAGATTTTTGCTCCATTTCTTTCATAATTAACATAAAATATTATTGAGTGTGACATATATAAGTCATTTTCTCTTAATAGATAAAAAAGTTGAGGGCAAAAAAATTAAGGAAAAAAAAAGTAACAGAAATATCAATAAGTTTTATTAAAAAATAAATTTCACAAATTAACAACTTAATTTATAACTAAAAAACTGCAATCTAAATTAAAGTTACATTTAGTTATTTAATCCGTAATATTATTTTATTAGTTTAAAGTTTTAGTTTAAAACTTATCTAAAATTTTAAATTTATAACTAAAATTATTTTTAGTCTAAAATTTAAAATTTAAAATTTACAACTAAAATTTATTGTTTATAGTTTTAAAAAATTAATTTGGTTCATATTATTATTTGTTTATTGATATACTGAAGTATACATCATCTTAAAAGAATTACTTATATGACATTTGATGAGACATAAATGGGATAAAAGTTGATTGAAATCAATAAAATAATTTAACCGATTTAATTTTATAAAATAAAGGTATTAACTAATGCTTAATTTAGTTATGTATTAATTTTTATTATTTATTTGATTCTCACTAATTGTTATTTTTAATTTAGTTATTTTTTATTAATTTAATTTTAATTTGATTCCTTACTTATATTAAAATTTACTCATTTAATCCTTTAATGTTAGAAACCAATTTAAAAATAGATTAATTAGTAAAAAATCATTTTGAGACTAAAAATTAATAAGAGATCAAATTAAAAATAAAATAATAGTAAAAATAAGTAAAAAAATTAAAATAAAAATTAACCGATAAATAAGATATTAAATTAGTTTGTTATTTTATAAAATAAAAAAAAAAATATTATTTTAATCTCCAACTCCCCACCAAATTATCATTCATAAGCCACGGATAAAATGACATTTTCTTCTATAAAATATAGAATTTTGGATGCCCTTTTCAAGTAATGCTCGACTGGAGAGAATCCTAAAAAGAAGATAATAACGTGTGATGGGAAAGGCATACGTTATAGTGAGAGTGTTTGGAAAGCCCGTGAGTGGTAGCCCCAGCACCACTTTGTCTCATTCTATGTTTACTACTGAATCACGGGAGCGTCTAAAACAGCCTCACAGATTAAGAAATTACCAACCCAACATTCACATGCAAGTGAAAAAACATATGACTCTGAATGTCATGTACCACATTGTTCTAGACATCACCGAATCTTACTTTCCAACACAATAAAGTAACCCTCCACAGCTTCTTGGTTTCTTGCAAAAGTTTATCTAAGCACTAGACGTTAAACAATGAATCCGAAGTGATTATAACTTCCCAACATGATTAAAATATTGAAAATTATAAAAAAAATCATTTCAATCAATCACTTAATAAAAAATTATGATTTTGATAATTTATTTATTAAAATATTAAAAATAACTTTTCACTCGTTAAAAAATACTATACTTGGTTTTTCACTTTTTAAAAAATTACTAAATTTAATTATTTTATCAAATTTTAAATATAAAAAATTAAATTTGATATTTTTTTAAAAAAGTGAAAAATTAAGTGTGATATTTTTTTATGAATAAGGAATCATTTTAGATATTTCAATATATGAATGATTAAAATAATATTTTTTTTATAAATATAGGACCAAAATAATATTTTAATATATACATATATATATATAAGTGATAAGAATATTATTTTAGTCTTACATTTATCTTATTTCTCAAATGATCTATTATTTATTAAAAATTATCATTTTTAATCTTTATTTTTAAATCATGACTACATGTAGTTTCTTAAACTAAATCCTGTAAATTCACATAGAAGAATTAAGAACAATAATTTTTAATTAGTAAGAGATTTATTTTGAGAAATAAAATGAAAAAAGAATCAAAATAATAATTAAATAATAAATTAGGAACTAAAATAATATTTTTTGTCAATAATAATTAATAAAACATGTGGGCATGGGAGTTTTATATGGGAATGTAAAAGGCATTAGCAAACAAGAAGACATCAATTAGTGGATTGAACATATTTTCAACAGTTGGATTTGCTCTCAATTATTAAGGTATTGGTCGGTGATTACTTAATTCATCTTCCTCCCTCTTCTTTTTCTTCACATTAAAGTGTGTTATGGAACGCACCACCATGCAACTTTATTATTATTATTTTTTCACCATTTATTTATGATTAGGCATATGAGTAAAACACTAAAACACAATTTTGGTGTTTTGATTATTAATTTATGTTTAATTTAGCCGTCTATTCACTAGAACGGTATTATTTTTTTGTTTCTATAAATGTTAACATATTTAATTCTTTAAATCTTACTAGATTTAGACTAACTGTTTTGATGTTCAAATTAGTAAAGGATTAAAGTAATAACATTTTAATTAATATATGACTAAATTGAGAATAAAAACTGATGAGGGACTAAATTAAAAAAAATTAAGACTTAATTAATAATGTGACACTAAAATAATATTCTACTTATATATGTATATCGACTCTTGTAAAAACAATTATTGAGATAAAGTCATTCTTGGATGCTTTCCATACACATCTAAGGCCATGTTTGGTTTGCATGAATTATATTTGTGGGAATGGAAAAAAAATAAGGTATTGAACGGAAAGTAACCAAAATGAATCATATAAACAAAAATTATATTTGGTACGTAATGAAATGGGATGAGCGCTAAAAATTTTTTATATTTAGTATGAAAGATATTGGAAAGTAAAGTGAGATTAATGTTTAAAATGCCCCCAATAGTATAATTAATAAACTAGAAAAAATAAAATCATTCTCTATGAAAAAATTTTTATCCTTCAAACATTTATTTCATACTTTATTTCTTAAGTTTAATAAAATAATGTTGATTATTATATTTAAAGGAGTTAACATTTCATTCCACATACCAAACATCATTTTCAAAAATATCTTATCTCTCGTTCTCTTTCTATAAATCTCTTTATTGCGTACCAAACACTTCAAATTTATTCAATGACGCAGAGAGGAAATGACTGATATATTCAACTAGTGGCCTACTCAAATATATCACTTTCATTTTGCATTTATCTCTAACCAACATAAAAAAAACATGATGGAATTTAAATTCGAGAAAATGACTTGTAATAAGTAAAATAACACAGATTTAATTACCCATTTTTTAAAATCCCAATCTTAGGTACATCGATGAGTTACTTAAAAATGTAATTTAAGAAAATTTTTACTTTCTTTCGTACGCTAGTATAAAACAAAATGAATTACATGCAGTAAAATACTGATATTTTAAAATAACACATGTTTTGTCATATTCATCCAAAAATTATCATGATTTAATTTTTAAAATTTTTTTATCCTCTTTTTGTTCTCTTTTAGTCCAGTAGGGAAGAAATTCAGGGATTGAATTGTGTAAAAAAATAAAAATAAAAATGGAAGTGTATATATATATATATATATATATATATATATATATATAATTAAAAATTTAATTGATTTTTTACAATTAAAAACGATTTTCTAGTATTGAATTTCAGCGTTAACTTTGTAGTACCATGCGACACTCCTGAGGAGGGTCAAGTCCGTATCTCCAGAACGTTGGTGCTATTCATAGGAGCCAAAAATAAATGACATTGATACTAGCTACCATGTGACTATTATGTGCTCAAAGATGAACCCAATTATTATAATTTATGAATATTTATAAATAAGAAAAATACTAATTTGATTTTTCATTTTTCTTTTGGTGTTAATTTAGTTTTTATAAAAAATTTAAAGTGTTAGAATAGTCTCTCAAATATTTAGTGATTCTTTATTAAACTAATCATAACCCTTTCTAGATATTATATTTTTATTAATATTAATTTTTTTAAAAATAATTTTGATACTACAAATTTGTAAAGGATTAAAATAGTCATTTTATTTATTAAACTCTTTTTTAGATTTAAATATTAAATTTTTATGATTATTTTAAGAACATAAATATAGATTTAAGTATAAGTATGATACTTACTAAATAATATTATATGAGTTTTGAATTATAGTTAGATGAAATATTTTATCTTTCCTTATAATTTGTTATGAACAATTTTTTGTATAAATGAGTTATAACTTTAAAAGAAAAATTTTAATTTGAGTATAACATAATGCTAATTTTGTCCTACACTTAAAATATAGTTAAAAAAAAATGCAACTGATGAGACTCACTTTGTTTTGAGATCAATTTGGTCATTTGGATATATAAAATGTCAAAATAATTATCCAAAGCTATAATTTGTTGAAATAAGTCTATAAAAACAAAAACGTAAACTAATTTATCCTCCAGAAATATAAAGTATAAAACAGTTAACAAAAAATGAAAACACAAGAGAAGACTTTTATCTTTTAAATGGTGTTATTTTGGATTATTATTTTAATATTTTTTATTTTTAGAGAATTAAATTGATCTTAAGAGAAAAAATAAAAAAACTAAAATTATATTTTTATTTTGAAATATTACTTATTTATTTATATTTAATATAATATGTTATAGTATATAAAAAAAATTAAAAAATCTTATGTGAATTTTAAATTATATTAATAATTACTTAAACTATTTATTTTTATTGTGATTTTATATGAATAAATTTTGTGTAAATGAATGTGAACTTAAAAGAAAAACTCATTCATTATAAAAACTTTTTCCTACTGATACTTTCGAGTACGTGAAATTTTGTACGAATAAAATCCTTCTCACACGAGTCCTTGGATAAAGCACATATCTCCCTGCCATGATAATTTCGCTCTCGATTCTCTCAAATCCTTCACCCTCATTCATTCGTTCACATCACCAGACTTCTCCATTTTCTTGTTAATTTTCCCTCTAAGAAAACAAACATCCATCCCTTTCTCGCTCTTCTTAGTTTTTCCTTTGAACCAAACATGTCGTCTCTGCTTCCGTACCTCCTGCAGAAACCTCTCCTATTCCTCTTCCTCTCTTTCGTCCTCATTTCTGCTTCTCCATCTGAGCTTGACACTCTAATGGCAATCAAACACTCTCTAGATCCAGAGAACCGCCTTCTGACTTCATGGGCTCCATACTCCGACCCATGTGGTGGCACTTTCGACGGCGTGGCCTGCAACGCGCAGGGCCACGTCGCTAACATTTCGCTGCAGGGAAAGGGTCTCTCTGGGACACTACCTGCAGCTGTGGGTGAGCTCAAGAGCTTGACGGGTCTCTACCTGCACTTCAATGCTCTGAGTGGGACGATACCCATGGAGATAGCGAATTTGACTGAGCTTACTGACTTGTATCTTAATGTCAATAGTCTTTCCGGCGATATCCCTCGTGACATTGGCAACATGTCTAGTCTTCAAGGTTGGTCCTGGTTCTTTTCTTGTAGATTTGTAGCTTTTGATGTTATCTTTCCCTTCTTGTGCTTTTGTTTGAGCACAGATTTGTGATATCTCTGTTCTTCTGGCTTTCGTTCCTTTCTGTTATTATTATTTTTTGCTCTATCCTTTACGGCCTAATCTCCTCTTAATGGCTCTGTTTTCATACCTTTTGTACAATGGACAGATTTCACCTTGCCTTGCTAGTATGTTCCTCCCACCATTCACTCTTCTCTTCCTTCTTCATATTCTTATTCTTCTGTTATTTGGTCTCACCTTATCGCCCTCTCAAAACTTCAAAACGGAAATCATTCCCTTTGCTCTGTTTTTCTCTCCGTTCAATCTCTCTCTCTCTCTCTCTCTCTCTCGTCTCTGTTATCTTCCTCCTCTCTCGCTCAGGGCATTCTTCTCTTCCTACTACCCTTCTCTCTGTGTAGACATTATTATCAGTCCAATATTAATGGATTGGTATCTTATCTTCAGTGATTGGATGTGGAGAAAGTTTTAGTACATTCACGTTTGGCCTCTCTTTGTGTCCCTTGTGAATTTGGAGCCACTCAATTTACAGTGTAAAAGATTGGTTTTGCCATTATGGCTTGTTTCTTCAAATTCTAAATCTTCATGTGTATAAAATTTTTTATATATAATGTCTGAATTTCTCTTCCCTTCCCTTCTATTCTGCTATTTTTGATCGAAACGTACCCAAGTGATATTTATCCCGCTAGCTCTGTCTTCGTAATTTATTTCATGAAGTAAATTTGCTTATCTTCTTGGCTCTGTGCCATAACTTCTTTTTTTCTTTTTGGTCTCAAGTCACATGTTAGCTCACCTAGTTGAAAATTCTAATCGTGCTATTTTGCAATTATTTCTGTTTATCTCAATAGTTTTAATTTTGTTTTAAAGAAATATTAACTGTACTATTCTTAGCAGTTTTGCAGCTTTGTTATAACAAGTTCACAGGAAGTATTCCAACTGAACTGGGAAACTTGAAGAGGCTCAGTGTTCTTGCTCTGCAATATAACCAATTGAGTGGTGCAATTCCTGCTAGTTTGGGTCAATTGGAGACATTAACGAGGTTGGATGTGAGCTTTAACGGCCTCTTTGGTCCTATTCCAGTGAAACTAGCAGATGCCCCCAAACTAGAAATCCTTGACATTCGAAACAATTCTCTCTCAGGCAATGTCCCTGCAGGTAATAGCAGCTCTAATTGAATTTGTTGGATAATTTCAAAGTTCTTATTAAGTAATCTTTTATTTTAATGTTTGAATCTGGAGACATATGGTACCTTAAGTAATCTAAGTTTGTGTCCTTTATGTATCAATGCAGCCCTGGGAAGACTGAAAGGAGGTTTCCAGTACATCAACAATGCTGGTTTATGTGGGTCTGAATTTACCAATTTGGTTTCTTGTAAGTCTTTATTTGATCCAAGTAAACCTGAACCGTTTGAACCTAGTAATCTTTCCACAAAGGATCTTCCAGCGTCAGTTGATCCAAAAGATGAAACCTGTAGTGATGACAGCCATTGTAAAAAGTCATTGCAATCTTCAAGAATGGCTTTGGTTTTTGGAGTGATTGGAGTTATTGTAGCTTCCACAGTTTCTGGACTTTCTGTTTTTGTGTGGTACCGTCGTCGGAAACAGAAGATGGGAAGTGCTATCGATGCTTCTAGTAGCCGCCTTACTGGGAAAAATGCGACGCCTTTGATCAGTTTAGAGTATTCTAATGGATGGGATCCATTAGCCAAAGGTAAAAGTAGTTATTCCCAGGAAGTACTAGAAAGTTTAATGTTCAATCTAGAGGAGGTAGAGCGTGCAACTCAGTGCTTCTCAGAGGTGAACTTGCTGGGAAAGAGTAGTTTTTCAGGTATGTACAAGGGAATTTTGAGGGATGGATCAGTTGTGGTGGTGAAGTGCATCAACAAGACAAGCTGCAAATCTGATGAAACTGAGTTCTTGAAAGGGCTGAAGATACTGACCTCGTTGAAACACGAAAATCTTGTTCGCTTTAGAGGGTTTTGCTGTTCTAAAGGCAAGGGAGGAT
This sequence comes from Delonix regia, assembly GCA_037074485.1. Classification (NCBI taxonomy): domain Eukaryota; kingdom Viridiplantae; phylum Streptophyta; class Magnoliopsida; order Fabales; family Fabaceae; genus Delonix; species Delonix regia. Next base: position 16,747,716 of record CM073459.1, read on the forward strand.
GCTTCCTTGTTTATGATTTTACCTCAAATGGAAGTTTGTCACAGTATCTTGATGTTAAGAGAGGGGATAGTAGGGTTTTGGAATGGCCTACTAGAGTATCCATCATCCGTGGTATTGCTAGAGGTCAGTTCATCTTTCGCCACCTTTCTTGACAAACATATTTTGTTTGTGTGTTATTGAGTTTACATCCTATCCCTTTCAAAGAAGGAGAAGCACAGTGCTCTAGATGAGCTTGAGCTGAATTGGCATGGGTTCACTGAATCACTATCATGGAATGCATTCATGTGTTCAATAAAATTTATGTTTATAGAATTTTGAAGCAAAATATTTGTGCAGATGTAACAAAGAGAATGACCGGTTAAATTACAAGACATTGATTCTTAACATTTGGATTTTCATATGCATGAATTTCTCGTACATGCCCAAATGTCAATTTTCTTAAAAGCCCCTTCTGCTTCTGTTCTTTTGACCTTCAAGACTGTGAAAGGGCCTATATGTCAAGAGAAATTCTTTCTATTTTTGTAACATCTTTAAGTCTAGCTTTCAAGAAAACATTAGCCACAGCAATGTCACATAGTACAATTTAGGATTTAACAGTTTTATTTTCCTGGCCAGGTATTGCTTATCTGCATATAAAGAAAGGAAGAAAAGAGGCTCTAGTTCACCAGAATATATCAGCTAAAAAAGTGCTTCTCGATTCGCATTATAAACCGTTACTTTCAGATTCAGGATTGCACAAACTTCTTGCAGATGATGTTGTATTCTCCACTCTTAAAGCTACTGCTGCCATGGGATACCTTGCTCCAGAATACACAACCACTGGTTGCCTGACGGAAAAAAGTGACATATATGCTTTTGGGGTGATAGTTTTCCAGCTTCTTACTGGAAAGAGTGATATCACTCAGTTAAATCGTTACCAACCAGAAACACCTGGTTTCAAAGATATGGTTGACGGAAACCTTGAAGGGAGGTTCTCAGAACCAGAGGCAGCTAAACTAGGGAGAATTGCTCTGCTTTGCACTCATGAATCGTCTTATGAACGACCATCTATGGACTATGTGGTTCGAGAACTATGTGAAAAGTGAAAACATTAACTGCTCATGAAATAAAGAATGAAATCTTGCATTGGCTTTGAAGTGAAAAAGGTAGATGGAGTGACTGTAAAATATTGCCTTTATCATGATTTCCTGGGATGTAAACACTGCGGAAATGGCTTTGTATAACTGTAGAAGATATAGTGTTAAGCCTGTAAAAACGATGCTCGCTTTGTAGGTTCCTAATATGAATTGTGATATATTGGATGTTAAGTTGTTATGTTTAAAAATTGAACTCACTGTATTAAACTCCTCGGTTTTGCAATTAAGATTAGTAGCAGAAGTAGAAGATGAAGTTATATGAAAATTGATTTTAGCAGACAGTGTCTGATCATTGACTTCACAACTTTCAACCACGTTGATAAAGGTATTTAAATGATTTGATCTTTTCAAATGAAAGCTAAACCAACTTTCCTCTGGGATATGCTTACAAGTTTAATACAGAAAAACAACTTTAATTAGCTTAGTATGCATGCAGGGTTATAAAAGATGTACCAAAAATAATAGTATGATGCAACCTAGTTCTCAAGTATTATTTATGTATAATCAGAATAGAACTCACCCCAGAAACAAATGGTTTTGACTGTTTTTATTTATTTGAATTTGGGTGTTCAGACCACCACATTTTGTTGAGCTGTATAAATGCAAGAAGAGTCATGAATTATTCCATTTATTTGGAAATAGGTAAAGAAAGACTGATTGAGAAATTCCTTTGCATCGCCAGATTAAAATCTCTATATGCCCACCCCAAATTTAGTTATAATCATATTGTAGAATTTGAGAATATTGAGCTCACATCATATTTCTGTTTCAATAAATGGATCCAAGTCACACAAGTGCAGTCATCAATAAATCAAACGAACTATTAGGCTCCAGAAATATTATACACAGTAGAAGGACCCTAAATATCAATATCAACTAAAGCAAAGGAAACAAAGGTTCTTTCATTACAAATTCAAAAGGTAGTGCTCAGCAAGTTCACAAATTTCAAAATGAAAAGTTTCAATGGCAAATCCCTTGAACAAAGTAGGAAACATTATTTTGATAACTCTAAACGCAGGAAAATTATTCGTCCTCTCAATATGAGGTTGAAAAAAATTAATAACATATATCTATAAAGCAAGAGTAAGAAACAAGATTGTTTTGTACAACATACAACAACATGGAAGACTTCAAAAATAGAAATTTACAAACCACTTAACATAGAATAAATCTCTGTAACTTGAGGGTGGGACTTATCTTGCACAGAGAACTGATGGACAACTCCCTCCAGTTCAATCCAACTACAACCTGGAATTTTCTTTAGGTTTCTCTCTTTCATTACTGTCCTGATCGTTTTAACATTGTCCCACATGCCCACACTGGCATAAATGTTAGATAGGAGCACGTAGGAACTTGGACTGCAAGAGTTTATCTCAATCAGTTGCTGAGCTACAGGCCTTCCCACCGAGAAGTTCTCATGGACTTGACAAGCACTAAGCAAAGTCCTCCAAATCACATCATTTGGTTCGATCGGCATCGCCTCAACAACTTTCTTGGCTGCTTCAACATGCCCGGCTCGGCTAAGGATGTCAACCATGCATCCATAGTGTTGCACCTTAGGTTCAACCTTGTATACTCTTTGCATGAGCTCAAAACAAATCAGTCCCTCCTTCAGCAAACCAGCATGTCCACAAGCACCTAACACTCCAATGAAGGTGATATCATCAGGTTTAACAGAATCCTTTTCCATCTCCATGAGAAAATGGAAAGCCATTTCACCCATGCCATGAATGGCTAAGCCACAAATCACAGCATTCCAATGATCAACGCTTTTCTGCTCAATATTCTCAAACACTGAGATAGCACTCTCTATGCTACCACACTTAGAATACATGTCAATAAGTGCAACGCCAAGTTTACCACTCAAAGAGCTTCCATTATCCTCTAAATATCGGTGAATGACAGCTCCAACTTTGACGTGTCCTAATTGGGTGATAGCTGTAAGAACAATCAACAAGGTAGTATCATTTGGTGGTGTATGTGCTTCCATTCTCATATCATGAAACAGTTTCAAAGCCTCAGCGCAATAACCATTTTGAACATAGCCAGCCATCATGGTATTACAAGAAATGGTGTTTCTCTTGGGCATTTCATGAAACAAACTCCTTGCAACATGAACATTACCTGATTTCGCATAACCATCTATCATAGTAGTCCAACTAACCAAATCTCTTTCCGGCATCTTGTTAAACAATATCTGTGCATCTTCTATATTTCCATCCTTTACACATCCATCAATCATTGTGTTCCATGAAACCAAGTCTCTTTCAGACATTTTAAGAAACAAATTCCAAGCAAAATTCAGTCCATCTTTGGATCTCACAGAACCTCCAATCATTGAATTCCAGGTAATCAAATTCTTCTGCTCAGGCGGCATATCGTCAAACAATTCACGTGCTCTTTCAACCATCCCATATTTGACATAGCCATCGATCATTGAGTTATACGAGACAGAGTCACGACTAGACATTCTGTCAAACAATTGGCGGGCAAACTGAACACACCCAAATCTCAAAAACCAACTAATCAAGCAATTTTGCAAATATACCTCAGACCCAATTTGCGTTTTACACAACAACCCATGAACCTGCATTCCTTCTTTCATCGAACCCACCCGAGAACAAGCTTTCAAAACCAGAGAAAACGAGAACTTGTCCAAACAAACCCCAAGTTCAAGCATCAAACAGAGTATTACCAGAGCTCCTCTTGGGTAACAACCATGAGAGTAGGACCTGATTATGGCATTCCAAAGAAAAGGGTCCTCTTGTTCTAGAGGATCGCGATGAGCATGATGCTTGAAGAAGATGTAGCGAGCAAACTCAACAAGAGGCTCATGGCGTGAAGAAATGAAATTGAGGATGAGTTTGGTAGTGAAGTAAGAATCGCTTATTAGCCCACTTTTGATCATTCTTGCGTGCATTTGATTCACGTCGGCTATAGTTCTGCATTTTTGGAGCATGATGAGAGTAGGGGTGACTGAGCTCCATGGCTGGTGTGAATTGACACAGACAAGCATGAATATCTCAAATTTGAGCTACTTCAGCTGTAGTGTCGGAAAGATAATAGAACTTGAAAAAATATCTTAAAATATCTCTCTGCTCCGAAAATCCAACTTCAAATTCTTATTGTGAGATTTCTGACCTTAAGCTCCAGATTCAAGCCCTCTAAGAAATAAGAAACCCAAGATTATAAATTCCCATTTTCTCAGCAATCGAGCAAAATCAATCCATGGTCATTAAGGACAAGATATGCAATGACACTTTACAAGCGCACTAACAAAAGCATCATTGAAGTGAGAACCAGATTGTCATCTTCAACGAAAACTTTTCAGCAATCAACGAAAACTGCTCTTGTTTATCGGCATAGGGGATACGAGGATAGGCAGATTTATCCATTAGATTTTTTTTGGGGAAAAAAATCAGAGGACATTTCGACTTCTATTTTTCTTTTGAAGTTGGATATTTCAGCTCTCTTTTTAAAAACCAAAAAAACTTGAATATAACAATTTCTAATTTATTAAACAGTTTTGTTTTGGTTAGTAAATCCAATTCATGAAAAAAAAAAAGAAGAACCAAACAGGATCGAATGTGGGACCAATTGATGAAAACGAAACACAAAATACTTATAGTAATGTTGCTGCCCAGGATCGAACTGGGGACCTTTAGTGTGTAAGACTAACGTGATAACCACTACACCACAGCAACTCCACATGCTTCGTTTACGAATTATATATTATGATTGTTGAAGACAAGAGCACGAAGTTCCCAAAGAAATCGATCAGAATCTTCTTTTGTATTTTGTCTTCACTTTTTTAATCTAATCTAAAATTCTAAATAAATTATAATTGCTAAAGTTATATATATATATATATTTAAATATGGTGAACAATAAAATAAAAAGTTGCTTCTTCAGATTTTAACACTTTGTTTTCTTTGAAGACATGTGATTAATAAATGTACAGGTGCTCGAACATGTTCTACTATAAAAGTTTCAAGCATGCACAGCAAGACTTCAACCATAGTATGCTCAACCTATAGGAAACTTAAATACGAATTTTATAAGAGCAAAAATAAAATAGGAGGCAAAATTTTCTATTTATAAAATTATAATGATAAAAAAATTTAAAAAAAGTATAATTCTATTTTTCCTTTGATCCCCCTCCTCCGCCAAGAAAAATAGGTACATTTTCTAATGGAAAGACTTAGAAGTTCACAATTCCTATTAAAATTGAAAGCAAGTCCTACTCAACTTCACGATATTATTTTATGATATATATATATATATATATATATATATATATATTTCAAACTATTCAAATAATTTTATGTTTGCTATAAATTTAAAAAATATCTTAGACAAAAAATAGGTTCAAGTCTTCGCCAGTCAAAGGATGCAACATGCCAAATCAAAAGATTTGATCAAGGATCTTTTGTCTCAAGTCAGCCAAATTGCAAAGATGACACCAACATGAATCTAAAAGAGCCTCTAAAGGTAATATAGTTGAGGATGTTGAAAAGTGTGTGTTTTAGAAGAAGTTTCATATTGCTAGAAAAAGTGAGGTTTTGAATGTATATATAATAACATGTGATATTAAGTTTATAAAGAATTAAGAAAGGGATGAAGCCTCCCACACTTAAGTTTGGGTCAACAAGTTCAAATATAGTTCATACCAGGGATTTCTCTTTTTGCTTTGCAATAAAATCATGTGGCTTCACTTCTTGCAAAATAAATTTTAGTACCCTATCCATAAATTAGATTTTATCAAAATATTTTTTGGTTACCTGGAAATGGTCAAAATCTTGTTGTTGGTTTTAGGTCAATGTCTACCCGTTTCTTTACATTTTCTTAATTAAATTAATTGGCCATTATCATAAACTATTTCTTACCATTGCTTGTCGCCACTGATGTTACAGGGTTTAATACCTGTTGTTGTGGGATGCTACCTAACATGGTGTAAGTATAAACAATCAATAGTAATAAAGTAGTGAAGAAAATCAAGTATTGTCCTCAGAGAACTCTGGTTATAACTTCAACTAAGTACTAATACTATTGTAATCACATTATCCAAGCTATTCATAATATTTAAATTAAACAAAAATAATGCAGAAGAACAAACAAAGTGAGACTAAAGAGATAAGTATGTATTAAAGCAAACATCTTAGGATTATGGTCTTATTTAACATTTCAATTACAGTATGGTTACTTTCCTAATTTAATTTCAATGTTTATAATTAATCTAAGCCTTAATTTCATTATAAGAATAAGTTGATTCCTTATAAATTCTAGCATTTTAATTCAATTCCTTATATTTTTATGAAAATCCAATTAAAGAAATGCATTATGAATTATTAATCACAACTCTACTAGTCTAAAAGTTATATGTCTATCCTAAAGGCAAATTGAGTTCATTCAAGTAATTAATCAACATTAATCAAGTGGTATTCGTCTTTATAACTAAATTTAGGCTTTTCTTTCAATAATCCCCAAATTCTTAACATAAACCTTAATTGGTGGCCAAACAACAAGGGAACAATACAAAATTGAAATGAATAAACTCATTCATAATGAAATTCAAGAAGAAAAGTAACAATAATCATCAATTTATATGTCAAATCACAATAATCTTAGAAAAAGAAAACCTAGCGTAACATATTCATAAGTATATTCAAGCCCAACTCTAAAATCATAAAGATGAACGATAAAAAAAAAAAAATTGAAAACTTTGTTTCCGTTGCCTTAATCAATTCCCTTATTTAAGTCTCCACTTAAAATGCCTTCCTTCAAGCTCTTCTTTGATCTAAAATGAGTTCTCCTTCATCTTTCTGTATTTGTCTATCTCTCAAGCCACCTCCCTAAAAAATCCCTACTTTTCACTCTTCAAAGGGTCCCCAATAGCCCTATTATGAAGTTGCTCTCATTAAGTTATCCTAGTGACTATGCTTTATGAAGTTATCCCAACGCAATTTCTTATTTTCCTAAGACCTGAACAACATAAAATAAACCACCATGAGCAACTCTAATTTCCTAAGATTTAAGTATATAAATTATCAAATTAACACTAAAATAACTCAGACAACCATAAATCAAAACTTCCAATTGCAAATTGCCTAAACTAACAAAAATGAGTCAAAATTAAACTAAAACGTACAAGATTACATAATGATAAATCATGAAAATGGTTTGAATAACTCTATTTGATAGTTATTACACCCTTAAACTTGAACTTTTGTTCGCCTTCAAATGAACAAGGTAGCTGGGCATAATTTAGTTATTCTTGACAAGTATTGATGAAAGGCTCAAATTTTTTATCCTTGACAAATACATATAGATTAATGATTTACAAGAATAACCAAGTAATGCAAGTCATTGCGAAGTTCCCTAAGTAATTTTTACATTTCTTCCCAAATTCTTGGAATACATGTGTGTAAGGTAGTTTATACATTCCTATCATATATGAAAAGGAATCATTTTTCATGTAACCCAGAATATATAATAAATTTCAATATTATGCTTCATATGCTTGCTTGTCGATGCTCTTTCCACTAATGTAAGTAATACATAAACCAAAGATTATCATATCATTATAGCTTAAACATAGTCTTGAGTTATGGCTAGTCTTGAGTTATGGCTACTAAACAAAGGATAGGGATTAAAATTCAAACACAAGAAAAGACAACTCAACATAGATAAAAAATATAAATTCATTAGTCATCAACACTAAACTGCGCAAGTTTCTTCCTTTATTTCATTTACACCAATATTAAAATATTATTTTTTACATTCATCATTCATTTATTTATTTTTTCAATCATTTTCTTTTAAGCAAAGATAATGCATTTTTTCAAATCATCCATAAACTTTACGAAATATGAGTTAAGTTTAGTCTCCATTTTCTTCTCTATATCCCTCCTTTTTTTAACACACAGTCTTTGACTCTCGTTGATTTCTTAACTTTTTAATCACCCTATAATTCTCTTAAAACACACATGTGCTCACACTTTTCTCTTGAATAAGGTAGATTGATTTTTATTATGTGCCTCAAGAAAAAAAGGTAGGGATTATGTGAGCATCTTTAAAACTAAATATTACATGATCTTGTTGTTTAAACCTTAAATAAAAGTGTTAGACATATATGCATAAATGGGTGAAGGCTAAAAAAAAGCACAAATACAAAATAAAATACCCAAATTATATCTCTAATTTATGTAAAGCTTAGAATTTCACCTCGAGATAGTATAAGGCAAATTCTAATGCTTAAAACATTAAAATCACCATGTATAATAAATTACCTAAAATCTACGTGCAAAACACACATTTCAATCATGCAAATCTAATTTGTGATAAAAACTATTCAAAGAAAATATAGAAGAAATACGAATTCCCCATTTAATCCACATAGTGAAAAACATATATATATATATATATATATATATGTACTTCCTACAAATCATAATTCACGATGCAATTAATTGTATCATTGGAGTTTGACTTTCACAAACATAAGCGACAACAACTAATAGAACACAAACATTCAAAGTAACAAAATTTCAATTTCCTTACCTCGATACTTAAAAATGAACATTATCATCAATGTTCAGCAACATAAAAATCAAATAGGGATATAAAACAGACATTTCAACCAACGCAACCATAATAATTCACAAGCAATACTATTGAATAATAATTGATTACAGCTACTACTTATTTATTTCCCATTCAAGTAATGAGTTCTAATTAGTCATTACATCCCTGCATATCTTACTCATGCCAATTATGCCAAATAACATATGTAACACTACAAAGAAAAAAAATAAAAATTAGTGACAAATATATTTGTCACTAAAGGCAAAAAAATTGCCACTAATTTTGAATTTAGTGATGGATATGATTGCCACTAAATTTGATGCTTTTTTGCTTGTCACTAAATTTTGTGACGGCCAAGTGCTGGGCACTAAATTAGTGACAAATGAATGACCATCCCTAAACTTATCGATCCATCATTAAAGATAAATAAAATTGAAATAATGATAGTCACTAATTAATGATGGAATAGTGCTTTAGTGACAAATTGTCATTTACTAATTTATTGACAGAATGTCCATCACTAAAATTAGTCATTGTAATTAGTAACGAAATATCTATCACTAACTTTAGTGATGGAAAATTCCATCACTAATGTTATTCACTATTTTGAAATATAGTGACGAAGGATGCATTACTAATTTGTCACAAAATTTGACTAATTTTAAATTATTTTATTGGTTTTAAATAATTTTTTTCTTTTCATATATAATTTTAGGTTCCTGTTATGCAACAATAACATTTGAGAATGCAAAGGAACACTTAAGGCAAGTTTAACATAGCAAAAAAAAAAAAACACAAAAGTATATATATATATATATAAAATAAGAATAGAAAACCATCTAACATAGCACAATAACACTTGTGATAATTAAAGGGAAAAAGAAAAAAATATTAGAAAATCATTTTTAAGATGATAGTATAGGAACCATATTTAATACCAAACTTTAATAACATGCTTAATAAGATGCTTAGTTGTTGAATAAATCATATTAACATATCATTAACTAAACCATATTAAACTTAAACAAATACTTAAGTCTAGAAAATATCATTCTAGCAAAGAAAAAAAGTGCATACCTTATTTAAATATGCTTATCAGTGCTTGAAACTCCATGAACAAATTAGGAAGGTGTGATAGATTGCAAATTTATAAAATAAATAAACCTAGAGACAAGGAACAAAAGTGACCTTGTCAACTTTTTCCTTTCCCATGTACAATTTAAATAATTTTACATTCATTTCCTTACAAGTATTAAATTTTCTGATGCATCATAATATATAACCTATCTAACCAAAGATAAAGTGACAATGCATCATAATAGATAACATGTTCTTTATCTTTTTTGATTTATTAACTTCTGAAGAGAAAAAGTGAAAACACATTATATCTATACATTTTTCATTCAAACTATCTCAATGACCAAGTAATACCTATAATACATTATAAAATTGTTTTAAAATATGATTTTTTTGGGACATAAGATCAAGTTTTCATATTCAAATCCATGTAAGGGAAATAAAAAGAATGTATTAAAATATTATAGTGTTAATGTTTGCAAGAAATGCAATAAGATTTAAAATTTGCTTTTTCTCCCTTCCAATTAGTATGGAAGCAACCATATACAACAAACTGTGATTGAAATCCACTATGTTATTAGTTATAGCATAACTTTCAATAATATATAATTGTGCTACTTTTGAACTTAATAATTTCCAAAATCTCTATGGATCATGACTATATAAAATATATTTTTTAAAAAATTCAAAATTGCCTATCTAGGTTTTAATTCTCATATTTAAGATGAGCATCAATAACTATTTCCTCTAGAAAAGAATGCAAGAGCTTAACAAAAAGTGATTGTGACTAAATTTGTGTAACTAATTGATGTCCTTTTACTCAATTATTTTACAAATTGTTGAGATTTGGTTGCTTTATATATTACTTATTCGTTTTCATCCTTCAAAATCACCATCAAAGTTTTAAAAACAGAGTATAGAACTTAATAGGCATAGATTAAGTTCTCTTAATGTGTTAATTAAGGTTCAAAGAAGTGTTATCTCTTTCCCTTATCTCCTTTTTTTTTTTTAATAAATTGTCTCTTACTTCACTTAAGAAAGAAAAAAATTAAACACCACCCAAGCAAACTAACCCTTTTGTCAAAACAAAGTATCAGTAGTTGATGAAGTTTAAGAGATTAATTGTTTTTAAAATATTTTACTTAAATACTTTTAATTCAACCTCTTTCTAGAATCTTCCTATTTAATATATCTTTCTCCAATTTTCAACTTAAATTTATGTTGGAGGCATCCTCTCTTTGAACATAAGATCCCTCCTTTGCTTTTGAGAAAATGTTAGAGACCCAAAGATACAGAAAAGTCTTCCATATATTTATAACTTCATGTTTATATTTTTTTAATTTTACTTAATTAAGAGAAGAATAATTTTCACAAGCTAATACTTTAGTAAGTATTATCTGCACATCATTTTCCCTAGCTAATGTAAAAGTCAAATGAAGAATATAACATGTGGGTGCAAAGCTAGCCATAAATAATAGTCATGCCAATGTGGAAAGTAGAAAACTTCAAAATTGTGTTGGAGTTTTTTGGAGTTTTCTCTTTCTTCGTAATTTGTGTCAACATCAATATTTCTTTCTTTGTAATTTGTGTCAACATCAATTAAAATAAAAAAAGGTAATACAAACAAAGCTAAACATTCATTCTCCTTTAATATATTCATACGCCTACTTGCACTTTCATATATAAAGAGATGGGGACCCTTTAGAGAATGAAACCTAGAAAAGAAAAATTAAGAAAGGAAAGTTTGTTAAATGAATTTTTCTTTTTCTTTTTCCAAAAAATAGTGATAGAAATTGAAAAAGAAAGCATCTTTATGAGCCATAGCTACCGATCACATATAAAATTCCCTAAAGCATGTTAACACATGGCTCAAAGAAAGAGCATAATGATGCACTCCCTTCTTCAGTATGTATGAAATGATAAAAATGTTACTATAGATTTGCATATAGAAATTAGTGCGAGTACCAATCAAAAGCAGTAAAAGAGATGCGATTTGCTGAAAGGGGAAAATGGAATCACACACATATATAACAAAGATGATAAATAGACAAAAGGAATGCACAGTCGAAAGAAAGAGTTCAAGCTTCTAAATGTTGCCATGCCTGATCAAGGAGACAAAGCTTGGAGCTGGTTGTGCGGTTGCTTCATGAAAAGCTTTTTTCCAAACTAGGATTCAAAAGAAAGGGTTAAAGCCTTTTTAGTCTAACTAAAATTTGTAATCCTATAAATTAATTTATTAAAATTTTATTGAAATAAATAATGTTATATATATTTCACAAAATAATAAAAAAAAAAGTTGAACCTTTTCAAGTTTGTAATCAATTTGCAATAATATAAATTAATTTATTAAAATTTTATTGAAATAAACAATGTTAATATATTTCACAAGATAAATTATATAAAAAATAAAAAATGAAAGCCCCTCACAAATTTGTCACTAATAATTAAATTTTGTCAACTATTTAACTCCATCACTGTTTTATCACTAAATAATCAGTTTAGTGACAAAATTTAGTAAATTATTTTAATACGTCATTAAATTTGGTGATTCAAGAAAAAAAAAAGACGATTTTTGTTGATTGTCACTAATTAAATAAATTTAGTTTTGGATCTAAATCCGTCACTAATTTCCCTCACCAATTTCAATTATTTTAGTAGTGTAAGTCAATTGAGATGAAGAGTAAAAGAGGATGAATTAAAGTGTCCTTGAATACAAATTTTCTAATATGAATCTTCATTTTGATCTCCATATGGGTGAGACAGTGCTACAGGTAAGTACTAAAAATCCCTATTTTATTTTCTTTTTTCATGCTTTTCTTGACATAGAAAGAAAATATGAAATCCTTAGGTTGCCTCCAAAAAGCTTTAAGTTTTAAGTCTTCAACTAAAGTCCCTCATTCTTTAATGCTATGCAATGGCAAAAAGGACTTTTGGCGATCAAAGTTGCCACACTAGTGCTTTAGCCTTTATCCATTCACCAAGAATGTAGTGTTGGTATTCTTATCTTTAACATCAATGGCTTCAAAAGGAGTGATATGAGCCACCATAAATGGTCAAAACCATCAAGATTTTAGCTTCATTAGGAAAAGTTTTAGCTTTGAATTAATATGCAACATTATTTGGCTAGATACGAACTTACGCTTGATGATGTGCTTATCATGCCATTTCTTTCTCTTTTTCTTATAAGGCTAAGTCTTCTTATAAACTTGGAAACAAAATACCTTAAAATCATTTATTAAAAGAAGTCATTTCCTTCCAGCTATTTTGAAATCAATGTTAGACTATTTAATGGCCCTATAAGCTTTGTGCTTAAGTTTATATGGTTGACTCTTTATGAAAACATCATTTGTTAAAGAATCAAATGCCTTGTCAACCACATTGACTCTATAACCTTCTTCAGGTCCCCAGGAAGTTTAATTTTATCTTAAGAGCCTTAAATGCTACATTTTCATCTTGTAACCTTATGGTTAACTCACCCTTTTAGACATCAATAATAATCCTTCTAGTTGCATAGAATGGCCTACCAATGATAATAAGTAGATCTCTATCTTCCTAATAGTCTAGAATAAAGAAATTCATTGAAAATTTGAACTTGTCAACCTTTACAAGAAATTTATTATTCCCTTAGGATAAGTTAAACTTTTATTTGTTAGTTGCAATGCCACAGTGGCAGGTTTAGCTTCCCTCAATCTCAACTTGTGGTACACAAACAAAGGCATTATATTAATAGTGGCATCCAAATCACATAAAGCTTTACTAGTGAACTGATTATTGATTGTGCATGCAATATTAAAGCTCTTTGGATCCTTAAACTTTGGTGATTTCTCCTCCTCTCTCTCTCTATATACTTATCCCCTTTCCTAACCTTTTCTCCTTTCCTCTCTGGTGTTCTACATTAGGGTTGTTTGATCTCTTCTTGGCTAGAAATTCAATGCTCTCCATATTCCCAAAACAATAGTCAATGACATGATTTCCTTTATAGAATTCACAACTACCACCCCAAGGACTTGCTAAGTTAATTAGTGCTGTATGACCAAATACTTCTAGCTTTTTAGTCAATGTTAACCTAAGTAGATAATGAGGAAATGGCTGCCATTGGTAGTTGTTAGAAGAAATGATTTTCAACAATTCGTATTCCTCATTTATTGGCTTGACCATCAAAGCTCCACCAATGGTTACGTCAATGTTGGTTTTGAATGATAGATAAAACCCATTGTAAAATGTTTGAACTTTTAGCCATTTGGATAGCCTATGATGTGGGCACCTCTTCAATAATTCCTGGAATCTCTCCTATGCCTCTTATTAATTGTCATTGTCAAATTGAAGAAATGAGGTAATGTTAGTCTTCATTTTTGCAATCTTGTTTGGCGGAAAGTACTTAGTAAGAAATTGTTATGCAAATTTTGCCCATATAGTTTTAGAGCTTAGAGGTAGAAGATTAAGCCATGCCTTTACCTTATTCCTCAGACTATGGTTACTGGGGTCTTCACTTGGCAACCCCCCAAACTATCCATTGGCTTGTAATATTTAGATTGTGGTTGGCTTGATTTTGAAGTTATTAGCTTTTATCCTTGGCCTTCAAATGCCTAGAGTCAACTCTTACCACATTGGGGTTGCATACTCATACAAATCATGGTTGTTTTCATTAGTAATCTTTGATTGTTTAGGTTGATGTCCAGCAAGATGGCGATGGCAATGTATGTGAAAGAGGTGAAAAATTTAGATTGAATGCAACTTGTTTGGTCCACCCTTCCCTGTGTTTAGGCATGCAAAAAGCTAATTCCTTAAAATAGCAAAAAATAAAAATAAAAAATAAAAAACTAGTTTAACACAAAAATAAAAAGGGCTTGGTCTAAGAATTCTAACTAAGCAATAATATTAGGACAATTTTAACAAAAGAGTTCCTTGGTAACAGTGTCAAAAACTTATTAGGGGTAGTTAACCACCATGGTGCAAGTATACACTGTCCAAGTACTATAGTTATAAAGAAAATCAAGTTTTGTTCTCAGGAAAATCTAGTTATAACTTTAATTAAGTACTAATGCTACTGTAGTCACCTTACACAAGCTATTCATAATATTCAAATTATACAAAAATAACACAAAAGAACAAATAGTGGAGACTAAAAAGGTTAGAATATATCAAAGAAAACTCTCTAAAATTATGGTTTAATTTGACATTTCAATTGCAATATGATTACTTTCTTCACTTAAACTCAATGTTCATAAATTAGTATAAACCACTAATTTCATATAGGAATTAGTTAATTCCTTATAAATTCAGTCATCATAATTTAATTCCTTAGATTTCTATGAGAATCCAATTAAAAAGATGCATTACGAATAACTAATTATTACTATGCTAGTCTAATAGATATATGTCTATTCGAAAGACAAATTAAATTAATTCAAGCACTTAATTAACATCAATCAAGTAGTATTCAGATCTATGACTAAGTTTGGGCTTTCTTTTCAATAATCCCTAAATTCTCAACATAAACCCTAATTGGTGGCTAAGCAATAAGGGAACAATACAAAATTGAACTAAATAAAGTCATTCATAATGAAATTCAAGAAGAAAAGTAACAATAATAATCAATTTACATTTTAAATCGCAATAATCCTAGAGAAAGAAAACCTAACCTAGCATATTTATAGGTATTATTAAGCCCAAGTCAACAAAACATAACAAAGATGAAGAATAAAAGAAGAAGAGAAGAAAATTCCAAACCTAACGTTTTAATTAGTTCCTTTCTTGAAATCTCCACTAAGATGCCTTCCATTAAGCTCTTCCTTGACCTAGAATGATTTGTCCTTTATGCCTTTCTTTCTTTTAAGCCTCATCCCTTGAGAAACCTTACTTTTAGCTCTTTAAAGGGTCCTAAAAGTCCAATTACGAAGTTGCTCTTAGTAAGTGTCCATTTTGGCACCTAAGCTTCATAGGCCAAGGCCTAGGATTCAAAAAGTAAAAAAAAGAAGCCTGGGTAATTCTGGTGCCTAAGCTGGTCTTCAAGTCTCCAGAATTTGTGCTAATACAATTGGTTTGTTTGAGGCTTAGGCTCTAAAATCTTGTGGCCTAGGCTTCACAAACTTGTCCTAATGCAATTTCTTGTTTGCTCCAAACCTAAACAACATAAAGCAAATCACCATAAGGAACTTTAATTTGCTAAGATTAAGCATGTAAGTCATCAAATCAACACTAAAACAATTCAAACAACCATGAATTCAAGCTTTCCAAATGAAAATTGCCTAAACTAATAAAATTTACTCAAAATTAAACTAAAACTTATAAGATTATACAATGATAGAGTATGCAAATGGCTTAAATAAATCTATTTCATAAAGTTATCACCAATGTACTTGAAACGTCCTAACGGAAAGTAGTTGATCCACTATATATATTGTCCTTCTCTAGGGTACGAGACATCTTTAGAGTATCTTCTCATTCAGCTAGCTTTTATTCATGAGTTCTCTAAGAGGGGTCCATTTAATCTTGGAAGAAATTCATGTGCGGTGAAATATTCCTTAAGAACTATGTTAGTTTAACATGACTTAGATCAAAGTATACACTTATACTAATAGCCATTATGAATCATTTCCAACAAAAGAATGGGAAAAAACTTTAAGAACTCGATGAGGGTAAAAAGGTAGATTCTATTAATGCCTCTAGTGCTAGCAATGGTACATTTAAAGCTATGACCAATTGAGAGAAAAAGGAACCAAAAGCCAATTTGTAGCACTTGACCAATGAAAAATAATTTTCCAAACATTGCAAGGTTTAGGCAATATAGGTCATATAAGCAATATGCTAGGTTTTTAAAGACATTCAAGCAATGGGAAACTACAATTCCCTTTAAGTGAGGTGGTAATTCAGATGTTTATATATGCAAAATTCTTGAAAGAGATTTTAGATAACCAAAGGAGAATAGTTGAGTGTGGCACTATCAATTTGAAGGAGGAGTGTAGTACTCAGTTTTACAACACAATTCTTCTAAAGTTGAAAGATCTAGTGAGTTTTATTATTTCTTATTCAATTGATTATGCTACTATTGATCAGTGCCCTTTGTGATCATAAAGCTAGTATTAATTTGATGCCTTTCTATTTACAGGGAACTCAGTTTCAGAGAGTTTGAATATGAACATTTAAACCCAAACGACATATAAAAATCTTAAAATGCCAGTTGGAGTTGTTCAACATGTGTTACTTATAATAGAAAACCTTATGTTTCGTCTTGACTTTTTTATCCTTAATATGGAAGGAGAGTTTGAGACAATTGATTTTAGGAAGAACTTTCCTTACTATCGATATATCTTTTTTAGATTGTACCAAAGGAATGATCACACTTTGAAGTAACGATGAGCAAAAGTTTTTGCAAGAACTAGCTATTTGGTCTTTTGTTTTTTTTTTTCATTTTGGTAGGAACAAATGACCCCAAATTAAAATATTTGACTTCAAGATTATGTTAGGATTTAATGGCATGCTTAGGTCCTATAAAGGCAGGTAGAGATCCAACTTAAATAATTACATATAATGACTTTTTCTTTTTGAAAGGAGCTACTAATCATTAGGTTAGGCTTAAAAAAATCAGGTCGAGCTTTTTATTAAAGAAAAAGCTTGAGCCTATATTTTCATTAGACATTTAGCCATTTTTTAGGGCTAGCCTATCGAGCTTGATGAGTTTTTTCAAATTATTAGCAAGTCTATTTATTACTTAGAATTTGAGATTGACTATATGGTTAATGATTATTATTACTTATATGATTGTATATAAGGATATAAGAAATACAAATTAGTTATTGTATTGTCAAAAATGTTTTAGATGAAGGGCACTGGTTACTATTGGCTTACTAAAATATCACGTCATATTAACTTATAGTTTAATGTATAACCAACTTGAATAAAAAATAAACTAATATTACTAATAAACTTATATTTTACATCTTTATAATTAAGATAGTTTTATTTTTAATATCTTAAATATTAGGTTACATACTTTTTTTAACAATCAAATTAAGTTTTTCTTTAAATAATATATTTTTTATTAAAAAAATTAATTAAAGCTTTTCGGGTTTAGGCTAGATTTTAAAAATAGCCTGAATCTGACTTATTTTACAAAATAGACTTTTTAATTAAATGTCATTTAGTTGGATTTTATTTTTTTTCAAACTAAACCTATCAAATTGGATGAATTTTTAAAGTTATTATCAGGTCTACTAATCAGCTGGCTTTGGACATCAAATAATCTCTCTTAAAAGGAATGACAACTAATTAATTAAGTGACACCTATTACTTGAACACAACCTTTTTGTACATGATGATACCATGATGTAAGTTGAATCACTTCTACCAATTAAACTAACTCTTGCATTAGCAGATAATTTGTTTTAAAAGTGCAGGGAAATTTATAATTTTTGCTGATAACTTGATTATGATTTTGTTTTTCTCCTCGTGTAAATCTAAAGTCAATTCTCCTTTTCATGCCAATTAAAACTTTTAAAACTTTTAATATTAAATTGATTAATAATTATTGAATAGATCCGCATTGTGGCTCTTGTACTTCACATGTACTTCTTCTAATGCATTGACTTAATCAAAAGGTGTTTAATCTAATGTGCGGACTAATTTACCGTTGAAAATGATGCCATTGTGTCACTGGTTAAAATTCTATTTTATTTTTCTTTATAGCTATAACAGTGACATTTATCAGCTTTGTATTAATTAGTGTTCAAATTCCAAGATCCATTCAAAAAATTTAACTATTTATAAGAAATTGGAAGTTTTTAAAAGTTATCTGACTTCAACTGCTAAACTAGTTTAAGCACATTAAAGGAAAAAAATTCAACATGCACAACGCGATTTTTAATTTAGAATAAAATACTATTTTGGTAATTTACTTTTAAGTTTAGTATCAATTTGATTCCTCACTCATTTCTAGTTTTAATTTAATCTCTTACTTATAAACTTAATCTTAATTTAATTCGTTACTAATTTTTAATTTTAATTTGGTCCCTTACTTATGAGTCTAATGTTAATTTAGTCCCTCACTAATATAATTATTAACATATTTGGTCTAAATTCAATTGAAATTAAAATATTAAATATATTAACCTTCATATTAGTGAGGGATTAAATTAAGATTAAACTTATAAGATAGAGGCCAAATTGAGACTGAAAATTAATAAGTGACCAAATTGAGACTAAATTTATAAGTGAGGGAACAAATTGATACTAAAAATTAATAAGAAATCAAATTGAGAGTCAACTAATAAGTGACCAAAATAATGTTTCACTTTTTTTAATTTATATAGATATTACTCATTGGTTGACATCTTTGAATGGAAGAGACTCATTTGGAAGAGATATTAGATATTCATGAGGACACTTAAGGTAATAGTTGATGTAGCGTACCAGCTCTAATAACATTACTCTTTTTTTGAATGATTTTATTAGACTTGGTATACCAAATTAGTTGTCATTTAAGTATATCGAACTAGTTAATATTTTTTCACTCATTTGGCTTTGATTACACATAACTTTTTGTATTCTCAAAAGAAAAAGAATAAACAAAGAAATAAATAACTATGAAGATTTAAACACCAATAAATACGTAACATGAAAAGCGCGCGCATATATATATATATATATATATATATATATCATCGTCTCTAGACATTAATTTATCTCATTATGAAAAGCATATATTTCTAAAATGGAGTTTTCAATGTGGGTGATTGTGACAAATTTCTCTCTTTGCAAGTTGCTGCTTTGAGTACAATTAATTTTCTTCTGCTCGAAGTTCGAAACCTAACATCATTCGGTTTACCAAATGCCATTGCAGTCCCTCTCACGTTCATTTTCACTATTTAGAAAAATTAAGGGTGACACTAGCTGTAATTGTTTTTCCATCATGATGTTTTTAGGGATTTAATATTTTTTTTTGGGAACGGAAGGGATTTTAATTATTGAATGTGGAATAATTTTCAAACTTGGTGGATGGCTATATATATGTCAATTTGAAAAAGAGGTAGAGAGTTCTTGCAATACGGAAGAACCATTTTGATGCCCCTTTCTTATTTTAGTCTTAATTTAGTTCTTTATGAATTTATAAAATTAAAATAGTCTTTTAAAATTTTTAAAATTACTCTTTCCTGTAGTGTCAAAATTAATATTTATTTTTTAAAACAACTTATATGTTTGATATCTTGATTGTACTATTTTTTTAATTGAAATATAACAAGTGTATGATTTTTTTAATTATATTATAATATGTGCGTAAATATTACAAATAGTTTTTTTAAATTAAATTATATTTTATTATTAATTAAACATATTTGTCATATTTTAATTAAAAAATATAATAAAAATATAAAACAAAAAGTTGAATATAAGTCTAATCTATCTTTACAATTTTGGAAAGATTTTATCCTCGTGCAAATCCAGGCCGATTATTTCAGCTTGAAAAAGAAAAGGTTGAATATCCTGCCCCATTTTGATTTTATATTATAGAAAAGCTGTTACAATTTTCACGTTCCTTTACGACAAAATTATCATTTGCAAAAACAGTTTTTAAAAGTTGGAGCCGTATCGGCATAACAAATTTTAAGAACCACTTTTTCCAATCATGATATATTAAAAAAAAAAAAACAGATTTTGCTAACTAAGATTCTTAGAGCACTCATAATTTATTATGCATAGTAAATCATTCTTATTATCTAATGAAATCAGTCAAAAATTATATGTTCTACTTATTATCAATAATAATAAATATTTATAAACTAATTTTATTAGTTAAAATTAATTTATTATGAATAATAAATGATCATTAACCTATTTAAGAGTTACCAAATCCCTTAAAATAAATCATTGTCAAATTTCTAAGAATTTTTAATAACCTATTTAAATTTATAATATCTCTTTATATAATTTTAGATACTCTTTTAATTATTATATAATAAGCATTTCACTTAACTAAAACACAATTCATGACAAAATTCTATAATTCCATATTGCAATTGTATTTAAAAATTCTTTTATTGCGTACCTTTTTATACAATTGAACATGAGTCAGAAAAATTATTAAATATTAGTATAAATTGAGTAAAATATTATTTTAATTTCTCATTTTTAAATTTAGTCTTAATTTAATTTATATTATTTGTTCTTATTAAAATTTGAGTATGATACCACTTAGATAAATGTGAGAAATTTTACTATTAAGTTATTCTGACTTTGCTCAAAGAGAAGAAATTGATAAACATGAAAGTTGTAAAATTTTATGGTAAGTGGGTAATTAGTTAAGCATTTCCAGCTAATAATGGTTTTTAATAATAAACACGTTCTAAATTATTTTGTAACCAAATGTCAACGCTTTCTCATCTCCAACGCCACGTCATTCTCCCTTGTGGTCTTTATCGCCCCCCACCGCCATTACTGCATTTATAAACGCAAAATCCTACCGCTTCCTCGTCAACGTCCCTCCACTTTCCCCTCAATCGATCAAGACAAAAGTTACAGAAAATCCAACTCAACATTAAAAGATCGGGCTCCCAAACCCACCATGAAGCTCGTCTGGTCTCCAGAAACAGCCTCCAAAGCCTACATAGACACCGTTCAATCAGTAAGCAACCTCCAGAACTCAACACATCGATCCTCTTTCTTCTTATTCCTAATCTATATATGCTTTTCTCTTTTTGGTCAGAAATAGAATCTCAGGTTTTGGGTAGGATATATAGAAATAGAAATAGAACCTCTGATCAATCTTAACGTTATGCTGCTGGGTTGTTCCTTTTTTAACAGTGCAAGAATTTCAAGGAGTCCGGCGTGGCGGAGCTGCTGTCGGCCATGGCAGCGGGATGGAACGCGAAGTTCATCGTGGAGTGGTGGGTGCAGGGAGGGCCGATAGCGACGAGCGTAGGGCTGGCGGTGGCGGCTCTCAACACGGGAGGGCGACACGTGTGCATAGTGGCGGACGAGGGGTCGAGGGCAGAATATAGAAAGGCGATGATGAGGGAGATGGGAGGAGCATCGGCGGCGCCGGAGGTGGTGGTTTTGGGGGAGGAGGAGGCGGAGGCGGTGATGGCGGAAGAGGCGGTGGACTTTCTGGTGGTGGACTGCCGGCGGAGGGACTTCGCGGCGGCTCTGAGGGTGGCCAAGATTAGCCCTAGAGGAGGCGTTTTGGCCTGCAAGAACGCTTCCCTCACAAGAAGCCTCCCGTGGCACGTGGTGCTGGGCCGAGGCACGTGCCTCGTGAGATCGGTGTTCTTGCCTGTAGGTAAGGGTTTGGATATTGCTTATGTTGGAAGAACTTCAAGTGCACAAAACAAGCGTCCTACTCGTTGGATCAGACATATTGATCGCAACTCAGGAGAAGAACATCTTTTCAGAGAGTGTGGTTGATTAATTAATAGTGTCTGTTTTTTTTGTGAATTCAGGACTTAATGATATAAGAGACTGATTTTCTAACTGGGTTTTCTGGAGATAGAGAGTTGAAACCAACTTCACAAGTTGCTTCTATGAAAGTTGTAGAGTGGTTTTGTTGAAGCAGTTTGGTATTTTCAGTTTTTGGTATCAGAATAATGTGAAGATGTAGCTGCACTTTGGTTGAATGCATAGTTTGTTTATAGTATCTGACAATCTATGTTAAATGAAAAAGATTTTTTAAATTTTGATCCAACAATTATAAATTATTTAAAATTTGTTTGGACGGTTGTTGCAAAAATAATATATAGCAATGCAATAAACGTTTCAGATCAATTTTTAAAATGAGAAAAATTTTATTTTTAGTACTTATAATTTCACTCATTTTTTATTTAGTTTGTCATAGTTTAAAAATTTATAATTAAGTCTTGATCATAGTTTAAATGATTTCCAATTTAGTTCCTATTACCATATTTTTGCCAATATATTACCATAAATGTGAGTTAATTTTGTTTCTTATCTATTTCCACTTTTATTGTTACCATATATTATATATATTCATAAAATTAGTTAAATAAATGAAATCTAACACAATACTCACATGATGTTAACTGTAGGGAATAAATTAAAAAAATTGTAAATTATAAGGACTTAGTTGCAAATTTTTAAAGTATAAGGACTAACTTATAAATTGGCTGAAAATATGAAGACTGAAAGTATAATTTCCCTATTTTAAAAATTTTACTGATTTACGGCTCTGTGGCCTTGTTTAATGCCGCCATAGACAAAACAAAGCTGTGATTGGTCAGGTCACATATAAATTTATCTTATACAATAAATAAAAAAGGGCGGCTTCATAGTGGTAGAAAAATTCGAAAGAAGTGTTCCTAAAACTAGACTCGATCTTCATTCAAACTTTATTTAATCACACAAAAGATAATCGTATTCCAAACTTAAATTCCTCGCAAAAGTAATCCATTAATTTGACTCAACTAAAAGATAAATTATCCTTAATTTTAGCCATTATTGACATATTTTGTTTTTTGGTGGGCTTGCACAAATATCCTTTGAAGAAAGAAAAATTCATGTTGTGCTTGAGCTTAAATTTCAAGTATATTGTAATTTAGTATAATATTTTTTTTTTGTTATTTATTTATTACAAAATTATTATTTTAATTCAATTATTAAAATATTTAAAATAATCTTTTATTCACACAAAAAATATCACATTTAATTATTTATTTTATTTTAAAAAAATATTAGATTTAGTGTATCAAATTTAGGATTTTAAGTTCAGTAAAGGGATCTGATTATTTTTATAAAATTAAGATATAAAATATAATATTTTTAATAAGTGAATGATTATTTTAAATATTTTAATGAGTGAGAGACCAAAATAAAAATTTTTAACAAAATAGAGATCAAAAAATTAATTTTCTCCATATTATAATTCTAGATAAGGAGAAAATGGAGGGTTTGAGCGTATTGAATATTGATTAATGCAATATACAAAAATGGAGGCGACACTCTTGCTTTCGTCATGTATCATCAATTTGTCATTAATGTACTTTGGAATTTGTTTGATGAACTCAATACGGTAAGGACAAAGAATACACTGAAAAAAATTATACAAGGACCATAAGCTGTTACTAATTAATTATATTGCAAGATTTTAAGTTTTTAAATTTTTCTGAAGGATCTAAGGATCAATTCATTTTAATGAATGGACAAAAATACCCCTACTTTCATTAACAGCCTACCCGGAGTTGTGACCCTGACTTAATGAGATATTAAAAAAATATTTTAAAAATAATTTATATTTTATTTTAGAATTATATTTTTTAAATTTTTTTTTCAAATTTTGAATTAAATTAAATAAAATTAATTTACTAACAATATCTTAATTTTTTAAAATTAAATTTAAAGTTAAATGAGTACTAAATGTATATATTATTCTACTTACTTCTCACGTAATACATAATAAAAAATGCACTTAAAAAATATACATCCCTTGAAAACACTATGATAGAAGAAACAACTCATAATAATATTTTGAAGTAAAATGTTTAATTAATAAATTATTAAATTTTATAATTGTCTCTTTGCATAAAAGTATATTTATAGAACATTATAAATATTATTTTATTTAATAATTCAAACAAATATACAGCATTTTTAAGGGCAATTGTTTAAAGTTTAGCTAAAAATAACACATAATCATTTGAATTTAATTAATAAATTTTTACTTAGTTATATATTGTAAACTACTATTTATAAAAATGTATCAAATGTTTATACGTAAATTAAATATAAAATTATTTACATAATATATATGTGAGTCTAATAAGTTTAAATTAAAATATCAAATAATGAAACAAATAAAATATCACAGTAATAAATGAATATTGATTTCAACGGGTTCAAAATATCAAAATATATAGGAGTATAAATTTGTAATTTGTTACTATATAAAGTTTTTAAAAAATTCTTCGTCACTGCTCAAACATACTATTCTCTTTTCTGCATAACAGAGGAAAGAGGAAGAAGCTCCATGAGAAAAACAAAATATTGTAGAAAAGTGAAAATTTGAGAAAAACAAATGGTACAAGTATTGTTAGTAACACAGAAGAACATAATCTCAGAGGAAGAAAGGCAAATATAATACTGTATAAGGGATTATAGCACGGAAGGAAGCATTAGGGCACGAAAATACGTAGGTAGTGCCTCTGTCTAAATTTGATGGAAGGAATAGATAAGACATGAATGATGCTCTAAGTAATAGAAATGGGATCGTAGAATATAGTAGAATCTAAGAACTTTAGTGAATTGAAGCTGAGAGAAAGGTTGTAAGGAAAATTTAAGTTTGCGTACAAGAAAGCTAAGTGGAAAATAAGTGAAATGAATTTATATTTAGAAACCAAAAGGAGGAACTAGTTTGATTAAAATTAGGCAAATAAGAGATTATTTCTTAGGGAACATAACACTCATAAATATATTGTTATAAAATATTATATATCAATGTTTACAATACACCTCACAACCTTTGAATATTCCCATAAATGTGTAACCCATTAACCTTTGAACATTCCCATAAATATGTATACAACCTTAGGTTTTCTCCGTACACATGAATGTGCTCACAATCCCTTGATTTTCCCCATGTATATTAATATAGATACTGACCCTTGAGTTTCCATACATTGTAACCCTTTAAGGTCCCCTTGCCTATAATTAGAGGCTTTGTGTGATGATATGTATAACACCTAAGAGTTGAGAAAAAAAGCACTCTCTTCCCCTATGTTTCTCTCTATCTCTTTCGAGTATCTTGTTCATAGAAATACTCTTACTTTCTACATAGTTTACAACACATTATCAGTATGAATCTCTTCTGATTTGAGTTTTGGGTAATTGAGGTATTGTTCAAAATATATGAAATCACTTCACCTTATATCCGTAAATGCTCATAATCTACCATATGCATAATACATGATCTTTTCTTTCATATTCAAATGAAATAATAAATATTCTTATGTTCTAATGAATTCTATTTTGCATATGTTTATCTCTTAATTCAAGTATATTCATATATTGATGGATAGATGTTGCCCATATATAAAAGTGCATAATTTCTACATACACATAAATTGAATATATCTTGTTATCTATTCATGACCTTTTGTTTTCTTTACCATGAGAATTTGATGAATATATTTGTTGTTCTAAATTAACCTTGTCTTATAAAATCATATATATTAGTTTTGAAAGCATGTTTATCTAATAGAGATATAGATAACTCATACTTGCAAGTTTAATCTATGTTTATATAATTCCAATATATGTGGTGTTTAATATATGTTCAAATTATTATTAATATTGTGTACTTATTAAATTAATCATGATAAAATAGTTGTTACTATATTGAATATGTTTTGCATATAGGAATCAAATCCCCTAATGAATTCAATGTTTTCTTATAATAATTATCATGACAAATCTCGCAAAACTTGAATTTGTGGCCCTTGACATATTCGAGCAAAATTAATCATCATAGATGCTTGACGTTGAAATGTATTTGAATGTTATAGGTCTTGGACAGACAATAAAAGAAGGAAATAAAGCATCAAGCAAGAATGTGCTAAGACTATGATTTTCACATGTCATCATTTGGATGAGGGATTGAAAAATAAATACTTCAAAAGATCCCCTTATTTTATGGCAAAGTTTGAAAGAGAAATATGACCATTTAAAAGTGGTCATTCTCCCAAAAGCTTGATATAATTGAATGCACTTGCAATTGCAAGATTTTAAATCAATTAGTGAATATAACTCCGCAATGTTTAAAATTAGCTCTCAATTAAAGCTATGCAGAGAAAATACTACTGATGATAATATGTTAGAAAAAACATTCTCTACTTTTCATGCCTTGAACATGTTCTTGCAGCAACAATATTGAGAGTGAGGATTTAAAAATTATTTTAACTTGATATCATGTCTTCTTGTGGCTGAGCAAAAAAATGAGCTTTTGATGAAAAACCATGAATCTCACTTAACTGGTTCCGTTTGATTCCCTGAAGTGAATGTGGTAACATCTAATGGTCGTAGTCGTAGGTGTGGCTGCAGTTATGGACATGGCTAAGGATGATATAACTTTAAGCAACATGGTGATCATGGTAATGAAAAATCACAAGGCAAAGGGACGGCATCACAAAATAAAGATGTCAATAAATATGAAAACTCATGCTATAGATGTGGCATGAAAGGGCATTAGTCATGTACCTATCATATGACTAAACATCTTGTTGAACTTTACCAAGCTTCCCTAAAGGAAAAGAAAAATGTTATATAGGCAAATTTTATCAACCACGATGAAAATAACCTCCTTGATAAGCCCTTAGGGATGACCCATTTAGATGATGCAGACTTCTTTGACTTAGTAGAGAACAATGCCAATACTTCTTTTGATGTTTAACAAATTTATGTTTAAAGTTACAAATTTATGTTTAAAGTTACTTTTTTCCAATGTATTGGAATTTGTGTGTCTTTTCTTTTAATTTATTGCTGTGCTATCTTTTATATAACCCAAAAACTTATTACATCTATTTTTGTTTTTATGATATCAAGAAGTATGGACATAACTCATTCTTTACAGGACTACAAAAATGTTGATGAAGACATATGTATAGTTGATTGTGCAACAACTCACACTACACTTAAAAGTGAGAAATATTTCTCATCTTTTACTAAAATGGAGGCAAAAATGAATACAATATCAAACACGGATAATATAATTGAGAGCTTTGGAAGAGCCACTTTTCATTTATCTAATGGAACAAAATCTATTCTAAAGGAAGCTTTGTTGTCAACTAAATCAAGTGGTTTTCACATTAAGACAGTAAATGAAAGTGAGAAGAAGTATCTCCACATTATTTTACTTGTCTCAAGAGAAAAGAGTATATTAGAAATGTTGCTTGCATTATCCAGTGGCTTGTACTACACAATTATTAGTACAATTAAAGCATATGTTGTAGTGAACCAAAAGTTCACTAATTCAAAGGATACGTTTATAATTTGGCATGATAGGTTAGGCCATCCCAGTTTAATAATGATGTGAAGAATTATAGAAAACTCAAATGAACATGCATTAAAGACCCAGAAGATTCTTTTATATAATGAGTTCCCTTGTGCTGCATATTCTTAAGGGAAATTGATTATAAGGCCATCACCAGTAAAAGTTAGAATTAAATCCACTTCCTTTCTTGAATGCATTCATGGAGACATATGTGAACTTATAATTCCACTATGTGGACCATTTGAATACTTCATAGAATTGGTAGATGCCTCTACTAGATGGTCACAATTTGTCTATTATCAACACGTAATATAGCATTTGTAAGATTACTTGCTCAAATATTAAGATTATGAGCTCAATTTTCAAATTATCCTATCAAGACGATTTGTCTTGATAATGTTAGAGAATTTACATCCCAAGCTTTTAAAAACTATTGTATGTCAATTGGGATAACTGTAGAGCATCTCGTTGCGTATGTACACACACACAAAATGGTCTTGCAAAATCATTCATTAAATGCCTTCAGTTGATTGCTAGACCATTACTTATGAGAACAAAACAGTGCATTAATGCATGGGAACATGCCATTTTACATTCTGCAACACTTGTACATATTAGGCCAACAATGTATTATAAGTTCTCCTTTATGCAATTGGCTTCTCATTCGAGGATTTTTGAGTTCATGATTTATGTTCCAATAGCTCTACCACATCACACCAAAATGGGTCCTCAACAAAGGTTGGGAATATACATTGTGTATGAATCCCTTTCAATCATTAAATATCTTTAACCTCAGACAAAGATATGTTTACGACATGTTTTGCCTATTTTCATTTTGATAAAAATAATTTCCCAACATTAGAGGGAGAAAAGAAACAATTGGTGAAACAAATTAAATGGAATGCATAAACATTGCATCAGTTTGATCCTCATACAAACCAATGTGAACTCAAAGAAAGTTTAAAGAATAATTTATTTACAAAATATTGCAAATCAATTGTCAGATGCATTCACTGACCCAAAGAAAGTGACGAAGTCACATATTCCAATTGAAAATGCTACACTTAGTATTAAAGTCCTTGAAGGACAACCCAATCTATAGCAAATGAGTATAAAGCACGTCTGAAGCGTGGTAGACCAATTGGTTCCAAAGATAAGAATCCTTGAAAAAGAAAAAGACTAAATAAAAATAATGGTTAGACCAAGAAAATAGATATTTCAAATGATATAGAAGGCATAACTAATCAAAAATCTATAGAAGAGATTCAAGTACATGAAAGCGAAGAAAATAATGAGATCTCAATAAGTTAGGTCGATAGTAGAACAATATGAATTTGATCTGGAACTATTACCGACAAAGTTTTTGCATATAATGTAGCATTAGAAACTATAAATGAAAATGAGGATCATGAACCAAAATCTGTCAAAGAATGTCGACGTAGAAAAGATTGGCCAAATTGGAAAGAAGCAATCCAAGCTTAATTAAACTTACATGTGAAGCGTGAAGTTTTTAGGCTTGTAGTTCGAACACCTAATGGTGTAAAACGAGTTGGGTACAAATAGGTCTTTGTGCAAAAAAGAAATGAGAAAAATTAAATTATGAGATACAAAGCACGAGTTGTGGCACAAGATTTTTCACAAAGACCAGGAATTGATTATGAGGAGACTTACTCCTATATGGTGGATGCAATCAGTTTAATATATTTGATTAGTCTAGCTGTTTACAAAAGGCTTGATATGCACCTAATGAATATTGTTGCAGCTTACTTATATGGATCACTTGATAATGATATATATATATATATATATATATATATATTATATGAAAATCCCTGAAGGATTTAAGATACTTAAAGCATATAATTTGAGTGATCGAGGAATATACTCAATCAAATTGCAAAGATCTTTATATGGATTAAAACAATTAGAGTGCATGTGGTACAATCGCCTTAGTAAATATCTGCTATAAAAGGGATACAAAAATGATTGTATTAGTCCATATGTTGTTATAAAAGGATCAGGATCTGAATTTGTTATCATCGCAGTATATGTTAATGATTTGAACATGATCAGAACTCCTAAATGTCTTTCAGAAGTAGTAAAACTCTTAAAAAGATAGTTTGAGATGAAAGACCTTAGAAAGACAAAATATTGTCTTAGACTATAAATTGAACACTTAGAAGGAGGAATATTTGTTCATCAGTCAACATATGTCAATAGGATTCTAGAGCAAGTTTACATGGATAAGGCACATCTACTAAGTACACCTATGATGGTTATATCACTTGAAGTGACAATGGACCCTTTTCGACCTTAAGAGGAAGGTGAAGAACTTCTTAGTCCAAAAGTACCATATCTTAGTGCTATCGGAACACTAATGTATCTAGCTAATGGCACAAGATCAAATATAACATTTTTAGTAAATTTGCTAGCGAGATATAATTATTCACTAACACAAAGACATTGGAAAGGAGTCAAACATATTTTTAGATACCTCTGAAGAATAATTGATAAAGGTTTATTTTATTCAAATAAATCTAGTTCACCATTAATTTATTATGCAAATGCAAGGTATTTGTCTAATTCACACAAAAGACAATCACAAATAGGCTATTTATTTATATTTGATGATATAACTATATCTTAGTGCTTAACAAAACAAACTATGACTACTACTTCATCAAATCATGCAGAGTTACTTACAATTTATGAAGCAAGTTACGAATGTGTATAGTAAAGATACATAATTTAACATGTTCATGAATTATGTGGTCTATTACTCAATGAAAATGCCCTAACAACATTATATGAAGACAATGTCACTTACATAACGCAACTAAAGGGATGATACATCAAAGGAGACCGGACTAAGCATATCTCACCAAAGTTTTTCTTCACTTATGATCTTCAAAAAGATGGTAAGATTGATGTTTAACAAATTTTTTCAAGTGATAATCTAGTAGATTTGTTCACTAAGGCATTACCAAGCATAATATTTAATAAGCTGGTTCACTAAATTAGAATGCACTGATTAAGGGACCTTCAATGATGCTACATTGAAGGGGACGCTATACTCCTTTTCCTTAGCCATAGTATTTGTCCCATTAGGTTTTCTTGACAAGATTTTTAAGGAGTTAGCTAATAATGCATATCAACAAGCAAATTCATTGTAGAAATTCAAGGGGGAGTGTTAAAAAAAATATTATATGTGAATGTCCACAATACACCTCACTACCTTTGAATTTCACCATAAATGTGTATATAACATTTGGCTTTCTCCATACACATGAATGTACTTGTAATCCCTTGATTTTTGCCATGTACATTGTTAACATAGACACACACCCTTAAGTTCCCATACATTGTAACCCCTTAAGGTCCCTTAGCCTATAAATAGAGGCTTTGTGTGATGATATGTATAACACTCAGGAGTTCAGAAAAAAAACACTTTCCTCCCCCATATTTCTCTCTATCTCTTTCGAGTATCTTGTTCATGGAACTACTCTTACTTTCTACATATTTTACAACATATATGTATATATAGGTGTTAGGAAAGCTAATGGTAAATAGGAAAAAAAATAAGGAAATTGGGAAATGGCATAGTTTGTAAATTTACAAATAGATAACAATTCAAATATGATTTTATTATACTATAGATAACTAACTTATATGTTTAGCTAAAGGGATAACTTTTGAAAAGGAATATCTAAACAAGTGGATAGTTTTTCACTTAGTTATTTATTTTAATTAAAATTCATATGATAGATATATACATATGATGTATTTACTTTGTGTTTCGAATGTGAATGATAAATGTGGATAACGTGTGGTATGGTTTGTGTTTAAAAATTATGTGAATGGCTTTCACTTTATGGTCTCTTGGTTGGTCTAAGATGATTAAAAGATGGTATACCAAATTTGGCTCCAAAGGTGGAGCCATCGAGACTTAAGGTGTTTCCTAATCTAGCATGATATGTATAGGATCAAAGGTACTTCTCGTAGTAGCCCCATGTGTGTAACCTATGTTTTATATGCAATTTGTTATATATATGAAATAAGTAAGGGTTTGAAGCGGGATTAACTATCACCTTAATAAGAAGCTACCTTAATAAGATATCAAATTCTTAACACAACTAGGAGAATTGAGGTAATACTTACATAAGTAATTTAGATAACACAATCTTCTATAAAGAAGAAAAGAAACAATGTTTTTCTATTCAGATCATGCCACAAAGTAATATTTACATGAGGTATTTATAGCCTCTCTTGAGAAAACAAACCCTAAAATGCTTAAAGTAAGTAAACTCCCAAATCTAATAAAATAAACTACTAATATGCAACCAAACAAGGTCATTGTGTCCTTCATTAGACACACTTAAACTCATATGAATTGTAGCCCAGCTAAAAAGGTTCTACATATAACTAAACATTTGGTCCTTCATAAATTCATCATGTTGGGCCTATTTTAAGTCTCACACACATAGCTTAAAGTCTTGGGCTATCCATTTTTACTTTTATATCCATTTGACTTAGCCTTTTTTTCCTTAGATAATTCTTCATGCATCATTTCCATTAAAAACTTAGCTAAATTTCTAAATCCAACCTTCAACCTCTTTGCCCTCAATCTTATGATCAGTCCCATTGGTATGGTAAATTTTCCATTTTGTTCCCAATGGTCAATGTTAGAAATGTTGTCACTTATGCTCACATTAGTGATGGTTTATATGGAATGGTGAATGTGGAAGGTGGTAAAAAGAGATAGGAGTGATGGTCATTTATAAACATACGTTGAAGGAGGTAAAGGAGATGAAGTGGAGGTAGAGACTTGTAGACATATGGAGAAAGAGGTAATGTAGATAGAAGTAAGAACTAACATACATATGGAGGTAGAGGGGATAGGGAAGGAAGTTATGATAACTTGAAAGGTAATAAAGGCGTCCAAATCCCCTCATGTCTAGGCACCAATAAACGGATTCTATTTATCATCCATACCCTTCATTTTATCCCATAGAGATGATTATGCCATGTGTCCCATGTTTTATTATTATTTTTCATTTGTTTCTTGTTCATTGTTCCTTACATTCTTCTTATCACATGTAACAATAAATTTCTCTCAGACTCATTTCTTCCGTTGATTTTCCTACAATGCTTACAGTGTTATATTCGGTAGTAGATCCATTTCTTCCATTGATTTTCCATTGACAAATGTACTCTCAATTTCTACACTTGGCAATTAAGAAATCAAAAAAATGTAACCTAGACTTATTGACAACCACTTATCTCCAAATATAAGCTTGTGACTTAGATTCCTAAGGAAAATGATTGTTTGCAAAATGTTGATGTTATGGATACCCAATTGAGAGTGTTCATCTCTGTTCTAAGAACCCATAACAAAACCTCATTGATCATCACCAATTCTATGTCCAACAATAGAATATAACACAGCTTTAACCTAGCAAAAAACCATATTTGCATTTGATTCTCTACATCATTATGTTTAGCAACAAATTCAGAAATCAACAATGCAGTACTATCCACAAAGGTAAGGTGGATTCACTGAATTCATTATTCTTGATTGCCTGCATAGCCATTATTGTTCAAGATATTGATTACCTATATAACTCTCGTTCTATTGTAATTTATTTAAGAATTGTAGTAATGATAACTGCTGCAACCTGAATGAAAGGATGTTGGACAAATTTGGTGCCATGCATTAGAAGAAGAATGAAAGGCTAAAAGGATGAAGGGAATGGTGTGTGAGAAACCAATGAGAAACAGTAGAACATAGGACGCATGGCATAATCATATCCATGGAATAAAATGAATGGTGAGGATAAGAAACAAGATTACCGCATGTTGGTGCCCAAACATGAAAGGATTTGAACTCATAATATAGGTGATAATGATCATAGAGATAGAAACTTGTAAATATTGTTAGGCGAATTTAGTATGCATACAAGTATTTATGGCAACAACAACAGTGGAGATGATTTATAAACTTACGGAAGAGGTGGGGAATAGCACTAGAACGATAGATTTTTGTTTTTTTTATGTCGTAATAATGAGTGTCACTATAATTATTTTTGTAGCAACATAACATCAAACTTGCATAATGATACACTGATGGTCATATGAAAGGCCAATTCAAAATGCATTAGGATATAGGGTGTTAATTAGTAGGGCCTTGTGGACCTTTCATTTTGTTAGGTCTTAATGCCAGTTAAGTTGTGTATTTTTTTAATAAATTAAAGGTTTCAATAGCCCATATTCAAATAAGTCTAATTTCAAACAAGAGTTAAATTATATATAGAGTATTATTTTATTTTAGGAATTTATTATTTCTTTGAAATTTTCTTTTTAGTTTTTCTTTAACCATAAAAATTTTTGTTCTAATAATTCCATATCGTGTCCCCCAAATTTAAATATAATATCTTCTTTCATTAAATTTTTTACTTTTATAAAATTTAAAATAAAAAATGAAATAAACAAATATAAAAATATTTCTTCAAATTTTCATTAATTAGATAGATCTTAATTCATTATAAAATAAAAAACAAACAAAATATTGTTTTCAAGTTTCAAAAGTTATTTTTTTAAAGTTTCACATTCAACTCAAAATAAAAATGTATATAAGTTTCATTTTCAAAAAACTTCAGAAGTTAAAATATTGAAAAGAGAAAAAATGAATAAAGGATTGTTATTACGTAAATTATGACACATTAACCAAATTTTCAATTCTTTTTTATTTATGAAAACCAATCTTTTTACTGTCATATCCTTCCACAAAAGTTAAAAGTTACCAACTTACTATCGTGCATCTATGCATCAAACAAGATAGACTTTGATTTTTATTACTAGATACACTATATATTGGATTGTCAACATTGGTCAAGACAACCTATATAAATAGCTTATTTTTCTTCCCTTTTTTATTTAATTTTCTTAACTACTACTTCTCCTTTCTTTCTTTTTTTTTTTTTTTTTTTAGTGTAAGCAATTGATAAGGACAAATTAAATAAGATTAGGGTCATAATCATTCTACGACTGAGAGTAGTCATTCTTAGAAATAAGTGTTATAGGATGCTTAAGACTTTCTCCCCACACAACCAATTCCTAAATTTAATCTATGGTTTGCAAATCCAAAGATTTACTTAAACGAGTTTTCTAATATTTATTCTTTTAATAATCTTGGTGACAATACCTTTTAAAATGAATTTTCATTTTAATGGAAAAATTCCAAATTTCTTTTTCTCCACATCAGCAATCCTATCTCAGTATGGCTAACTATAAACTACTAACAATAAATAAACTTTGGTGCCATTTTTGGTGCAACTATAAAATTGGTTACATTAGTGCAATCACTATATAACACATTTAGGATAAGACATGTGATAATGACATATAAAAATATGTTGATTGTATGTCAACTCAAAATGATTTGTTGTATTTATATTTTAACCCTAATATTTTTTTTATTTTATTTATGAACCCAAAATTTTTAACAATTTTCAATTTGTCTCCTCTATTTTTTATTTTTAGTAACCCCACAAAACATTTGTTCATCATTGAAAATAAAAATAAAATTACAAAGTTGTAGAGTTATTGTAAAAATAAAAAAAGTACAAGGGTAAGTTAACAAAGTTATAAACTAATATTTTCATGTGGGTTATTGAAAAAAAAAATAGAGGGAGTAAATTAAAATATTTTTAAAAGAATTTTGGGCTCAGAAATAAAATCTAAAAATAATGGGGTTAAAATATAAATATAACCAGTTATTTTATGTTGATATATAATCAACATAATATGATATGTCATCACCATGTATTTTCCTCTTAGTGTATCATATAATAATTGTACCAATGCACCCAATTTTATAATTGCACAAAAGATTTTGCTATAAAATTTTATATGAAATAATATATACTCAAATTAAAAAATACAAGTAAATTACGAAGAAAGGAAAATTTGATATTTAGATTCTCTTATGGGTTGTTAAATATTCATATTTTAATACATATTAAATAATTTTTAATAATTTTAATTATAAACCATTGAAAACTTATCTAACAATTCATATTTTTTCAAATGCATTTAAATTCCCAACTTCACCAAAACTAATTCCCAAAAACTGACAAGAGGTGGTTTATCTTATCATGACAGATTTTGTAGGTATTTCTTACCCATAGTCATTACTGTCTTGGAACAATTAGACCCATAGACCAAAGATATTTTCATAAATCCAGTCCACAATTGATTATAAATCTAATAAATGAATAATTAAGTAAACATATAAATATGTTATAAAACAAATCTTACTAAAGATACATTTTATTTATTCGTGAGTGGTTCAATTCATTAGTTGACAATATATATATATATATATATATATATGTATATCAATCTTCTGTAACCTAACAAGTAATATTTTATAAAGTAATTTCCTTGCCACGAGGCAAAGGGTTAAGCCATTATTTTCTTGATTGTTAGTAAAAGGTAAGAATGTTTTGGGTCACGTTTGAACGTAACTTGAGACTTGGTTTAATGAAAAATTGAGGTAAAAAATGTCCTCGAAGTTAAGCTGATCCAGTAAGTGGCTAGGTCTAACTAGGTTAGGTCTATATATTTTTTATAATTGTTTTATTTAAAAAGATATTTTTTATTAATAAAAGATATTTTTAAAAAAATAAAAAAAAAAAGATTTGAAGGTAAAAAAAATAAAAAGACAGAAAATTAAATTTGAAATGAAAAATAGTTAAAATTTGAAATGAATTTATATGTTTAAAATTTTTAATAAATAGAAATAATTAAATTAAATTATAAAAAATACTATTTAAAAAAGTAAAAATATAATCAAATTAGACTGGGTCGGATAGAGGTTTAACCTAAGACTTGTCCCGACCTAATAATTTTGTAACTTCTGTTTATTTTGATCAGGCCAAACTTAACAAAATGTAATCGAGTTAGGTTTGGTTAGCTGAGTTACTGAATTTTTGTATACCCCTAATAAAAATTAATAAGTTAAATTATAAAAAATAATATTTAAAAAAATAAAAATATAACCAAATCAAACCAAACCAAATCAGATAGAGATTGAACCTAAAACCAAACTTGGCTTAATAATTTTGCAATTTTCTTTTTATTTTAACCGAACCAAATCCAACCTAATATAACAAAATTAGGCCAAGTTAGTTGGATTTAGGGTTTATGTATACCCCTAGTTAAAAACTTTGAACAAAGGAATTTGAAATGAATTGATATGTTTAAAATTTTTAATAAATATAAATAATTAAATTAAATTATAAAAATACTATTTAAAAAAATAAAAATATAATCAAATTAGACTGGATCGAATAAAAGTTTAACTTGAAACTTGTCTCGACCTAATAATGTTGTAACTTTTATTTATTTTGATCAGGTCAAACTTAACAAAATATAATCGAGTCGGGTTTAATTAACTGAGTTATTGAATTTTTGCATACCCCTAATAAAAATTAATAAATTAAATTATACAAAATAATATTTTAAAAAACTAAAAATATAACTAAATCAAACCAAACCAGATGGGATAGAGATTGAACCTAAAACCCAACCTAGCTTAATAATTTGCAAAAATTTTTTTTTTTTTGTAACTGAACCAAATCCAACCTAATATAACAAAATTAGGCCAAGTTAGTTGGATTTAGGGATTTTGCATACCCCTAGTTAAAAACTTTGAACAAAGGAATTTGTTGAACGAAGTAAGATAAAGAAATATCATAGTGCGCACAGCAAGAGGACCAGGGGCAGCTTCGAAAATGGTTAGAAATTATAAGGTAAATGGCATGTCAAAAGGAAGTCTTTACAAGAACGTCATGAGGCCTGTAGGATGATTTTACATATGTCCAGAATATCCTTTGTGCAAGGCACAAGATCAAATTGTATAGGTTCAAGCAAAATCCATTCAAAGTAACATCAATGTACGACCAAATTACCACGAAGGCAAGGACTGAACAGGAGAAAAAAGTTACATTCCTTAGGGCTAAGGTTCATGACACAACATTACAAGGAACCTAATAAACACTAGCTAAGTCACATCGATATACCACCCTGCCCATTGCTGCTCGGCTTCATTTGAACTTGACACATGCACTCATAACAAAACTTGATCATACCAAGTTCCCATATCAATGAATGGCGGCAAACCCAGATTACTTGTGTGCTGTAGATTCTGTTCCTGAAGGAAAATAGACAGTTATGGTAGCTCCATCATGCCTATGGTTACAAGGACAATGACAGGGTTTTCCGAAATTTGCAGTAACAGTTCTCAAAACTCTTGAGACTCGAAGTCTGGTTTTGATGGATACTCTAGACCTTGCAGAGCTGGCATCCTTCGAATATCTTCTTCTGAATAAGCAGGGATGAACCAGTATCTCTTGTCCATCCCAAACACCTGATACACAAGCAACATAAGCCTTAATGTAAAATTAAAAATCATAACCTATTCACTAATGACCAAACGAGAGGATAGCATCAACCTTATATATGGTACCCGAGTCAATCAAATGAAAATACAATAATAAATACCATGAGTCCATGACACGCAGACAACATTTTCTTCATCCACTAGATTTACGAGAGAAGATTCATCTTAATTATAGACATGGCTGTGCCAACAATATAATTGACGTTTCAATTCTTTATAGTTTCAAATTTTACAATCCAGAACACAATAGTCTATAACTTCCTAGTATTTCAAGCACGTGTCAAGCCAATGACTGCATACTTATACCCATTACACACACCTTAAAGAAGCATTCAAGACATGAATCCAGGAGAGGACATGGTTTTGCTTTTCTAGGGAACTTGATCGTTTTTCTACATTCCTTCTAATGTGTTTTGTCTTAATAAAGTTATGAGTGCCAAGGTAAGCATGACCTTGGCATATCATAGACACAGATAATGAGTGAAATTTCCATTATTGATGCTGATATACACAGTTAATCAAAACTCAATACCACAGCTAAAATCCTGGTAGTACAAGCGCCAGTGCAAGTTAGTCAGACCAAAGCAGATCCTAGCGGTTAGCCAAACTAGTTGCAGGATGCAGTTTCTTTATTAAAGAAAGCCAAGTTGAAAGGCACGGACTCTAGGAAGTTAAAGTCATCAACATGACAGTGAAACTGAGCCAACTGTTGAGATATTATTTTTAAAGACAATTGATTTTATCTCTAACACAAACAAGATTTGAGTAAAAATATTTTAGATAATTTGTGCAATTTCCAATTCGAAAAATAGAGATCACTTCAATTCAGGAACCAAACAATACAAATTGGTGAAGAATATCGTGCAATGCCCAGAATCGTGTGTCTGAATCGCTGGAATCATGCAAGTCACACCAGAAATGACAATTCGCGGCATTCCAGCAATTCACACACCACTGTTCATCAGGTCTAAAAGTCAAGTACTTAGGTCATTTGTGAGACATGACCCATTTGAGGTTAAAGACAATGCCACTTTTTTTTACTCTGCATGTTAAATGGCAGCATTCAACTTCCATTTATGTTGAGAATTTTCATGGTTTGTGCGGCTAATGAAACTCCGTTGTCATCCCCCTACACTCCCACTTGTATTACAGCTGCAGTCGATTAAACACTGTGTCCTTGTAGCCTACTAGCAAACCTAATTTCAAACACAGCACCTTTATTATTTGGACTTTGACTCTTTGGCCATATAGCCTAATATAAAACGTGCACTATATAAATCACCCTCCTAGTTGATCCTGTGCCCCAGAAATTTAAGTCTTTTAAGAAATCAGAATTTGCTATCTAACTCTAATGTCTGTTGTTTTGGACGTGAAGAGAAGTAATAAAATTTCTTCTTCAGATTCTTATCTTTTCTATCAATTATTTTATTATTGATTTTCAATCTTAACTTGCATATTTATTTATCATTTTAAACGTGGATTTCTACTTTTAATCTTATTTTTTCCTATCAACTATTTTATTATCAATTTTCAATCCGAACTTGCGTATTAATTTGATACAAGATAATGATGAACATGGCACTTGCGATGATGGTGATATTGAGTAAGAAGAAGATGAAGGAATTGTTTTGTTGGATGATGACCAAGCTAATAGTTATAGTGATGACATTAGTCTAGATAATTAATTTTTGAACTTTGATTAATTTCTAGATGAGACATTAGTTAGATTTAGATAGTTATTAAGTTATCACTTATGTCTTGAAACTTAAGGATTTTAAAGCATAATTTTATGGGATACATTCTTAAATAAATATATTTTCAACTATATTTCAATGTGTCTCCAAATTATACAATTCGATATGATTTAAGATTCACAATTCAAAAATAAACTTTCTAATTCACGATTTGAATCACAATTGAATTATTATGATGAGCCTACTGTTGAGATATTATTTTAAAAAGGATTGATTTTATCTCTAAGACCAACAAGATTTGAGTGAAAAACATTATGTTCATTCCACTTAACAGAATATCTGTACTACTTTCTGGTAATGATTTATAGATTCTTATCCTAATCTGAACGAATGTTTGCATTAACGTTAAAAATAATCCACAAATGTCACTAAATTATTCTTGATAACATTGCAGTATGAAAGTAGCCTGCCTTACCTCACTGCCTAGCAGATGAGACTCAGTCAACTTTTTCTTATAAAGCCAATGGTATGCTAGCCGAAGAGGAAAACTTGAGTAGCAAAAATAGTGGACCAAAGTTAATTCATGCGGGAAAGGTGCCATTCTATTTTAATAAAAGAAATGCATCCATAATCATGGAATTGACACTTAAATGCCCAAGGTAGCAGTAAAATGAATAGCTACCATCTGCAATTCTGCACTGAATACACATTTTACATATCAAGCAAAAATTTTCTGCTCAAATCATATTGGGCAACTATTGTAAGAATGGTGAAATTTTGAACTACAATAGAATAAAAATGGGTGTGGACCAGTGAGAGTCTCAGTATTTGTCCTCCAATAATTTAAACCTGTTTTGTTATGATCCCCTAATACCTTTTTATTTTCCCATTTTATTCATGAGATGGTGATTAGAGCTTATGGTCTAATATAAGTTTAAAAAATTGGGTTACGACCATTTACTAAAGAATTATATGCAGTAGGCATGAAAATCGACCATAATGAAATGCTAAGGAGAATATATATATATATATATATATATATTTATAGTGAATGTGTATAAAGTACAACATGCACAAACCTGTTCAAAATTTTTTCTACGACCAAGGTCATAACGCCATTTTGGAGTAGTTTTCTTCTCATATGCCTACTCATAACATGCAAAAAGAAAAAAAAAAGATTCATCAGTACCCACTTCACATTATCCTTCTCACCTTACAGATAAGCATCAGAAAGTCTTAATGTAAGACAGTTATAGAATGCAGTGGATTTTAACGAGACACAGACCTTTTAAGCACTTAGTCTTAATGTAAGACTGTATATGTATTCATCATACTGGCCATCAATTTACAATATCTTAAGACATGTCATGCTCAAATCTAAATTTCTGAACTTTCCATTCAATGAGCGCCTCCCAAAAAAAGACATAACCAACATCATCCTATATTCTAAGTTACTGCACCATTATTTTTCTAAAATATACCACCACTCAAATCATTTGTGCAAAAAAAATAAAAAAATAATATTGTCACTAGATAATATGGTATGCCTAAGTCCCATATTGAGTAGTATGAGACCTAGAAAGATACTTAAGAGGTTTTGTTCTTCTTAGAGTGTAGCCACCAGGATGTAAGCTCTTCAAGGATGTGAAATGTTAAAGACATTGGATAGTATAGGATGCCTCACTCCTGCATCAAGATTTCTGGGATCATAGTAGTAGAAAACACATGATTCGTAATTTGAGACGTGCAATACGTTCTGATTTGAAGGTAAAATGATACTAATCGTGAAATGAATCGTGCAAGAGCCGAAATTATGCATTTGAATCACTGGAATGATGCGAGTCGCACCAGAAATAGCGATTCACAGCGTTCCAGCAATTCAAAAAAAGCTACAATGTTGAGACATGTGATACGTTCCAATTTAAAGGAAAACAATACCACTAGTGAAATGAATCATGGAAGAGCTAGAATCACATGTCTGAATCCCCAAAATCATGTGAGTTGCCCTGGAAACACTGATTCACTGCTCTCAGTGATTCAAAGAAAGCAACTGTGTCAAGTCCATCATGACCTAACACGACCCATCTCAAGTTGAAGACAATATATATATATATATATATACACACACACACTCACACTCACTGAAGCCTATACAGCCTATTAGATGTGTTTTCTACGACTAACAAAACATAATAAGCTAATACAGTAACATAACACCTATATATATTATGTAAAACACCCCACCCCCCCCCCCCCCCCCGGCGGGCGGGCAGGGCCGTGGGGAGTACCTTTTGCTGCAAAGAAAGTGAACCATTCTTTTTGTTGAAGTTGGTTGCAGGGCTAGTGTCAAGGAGAGATAGAAGTAAGAAATCTCTTCTTATTCTTAGTTCTATCTACTGCTGTACTTTCAATCTTAATTTTTACTTTCTTTCTCCCCTCAACTTATAGTCTACTAGAGAGAGAGAAGTAAGAAAATCTCTTCTCATTCTTAGTTTTATCTACTATTGTACTTTCAATCATAATTAATTTCTTAATTTTTATTTCTTTCTTATAGTTTAAGCTTTAAGGCTTCAAGCAAATGGGATACTAGGTGGGGTGTTTAGGGGTTGTAGTTCTTCCCTCTCGCAAGCTAGTTTTTAAAGTTGGGTTCCCTGCACACCCTTGGGTCATATCAAAATCTCATCAAGACAAGGCTTATAGTCTCTTAATCTAGTTTAAATCCCCCCTAACCCCGCGGGGGGGAAGCCGGCCACGCAGGGGAGTGGGTTTTCAAGTCAGCTATGTAGGTGTGTAAGCCAAATTAAAATAAAGATATTTTGACACATAGATACAGGTCACCAGTGTGTCATGGCAATGCCAACATCCAACAAACTTGAAAATTGATGTGTTCATACTTCATATACATAAACACAAGCACAAACACAAGCATTCACTTCTTCTTTAGAGGTTTAGTTCAGCATTATAATAAATTCATCAAAAGACTTTTTCGGTTGGAAAATATATTCATCCATTTAAATGCACCTCAATACTGTCATTCAATACAGCCAGACAAATAAGCCCTACCTCATGTTTGGCATAACGTTCACTACCAGTTTACAGTGTTTCAATGCACCAAGGTCCACAATTATATAGCACAGGACAGTTTCTCTTTTGTAAAAGACAGCAAAAGCTTTAGGTGGCAATGTGGCATTTGGTAAGTCAATAGCCTACTTCCTCAAGTACTTATAAACCCACTAAACATTAGGATATGAAGTATATGAAAATTCAAAGTTGATAATGACATAATTAACAAGAGAGTCTTAAATTTTCATCATTTCTAATGTCATGAGACAAATGTCTTGTAAATAGATTTCCAAATACTTGGAAAACTGCAATCATCTAACTTAGCAAATACCATTTTAGGGATCTCCTTTCCTCAATAAAAG
This sequence comes from Delonix regia, assembly GCA_037074485.1. Taxonomy (NCBI): domain Eukaryota; kingdom Viridiplantae; phylum Streptophyta; class Magnoliopsida; order Fabales; family Fabaceae; genus Delonix; species Delonix regia. The sequence continues at coordinate 16,791,080 of CM073459.1, forward strand.
GAACAAGAGCAAGTAATGACAGAGTTCACTAGTTTTCTTATTTATTTTGTTTTTTAAAGCAAAGGCAGGAAGGTTTACAAAGTAAAATGGGGCAAAACAAGATAACATGGTATTAAAAGATTTACCTCAATAGTAGTTGTATTACCAGCCACCAATGACATGTGCATGATAAGAAATCCCAAGACACTCAACGCAAAGGCTAGATTCAAAACTGTAAATGATACACCAAGGTTACATAAATTCACAGATGAAACCAATAACTAGATTGAAAGTGATGAAGACGCTACCAAAAGCAAGAAAGGTTGTTGCAAGAGAGCCAGGTGTTCCAATAATCTCCCCATCACTAAAGAATGAAATGAATTCAGGCAGTAATGATACAGTGACAAGAGTTGTCTCCAGAAAAGTGTAGAACTGCACTAAGATTGTACCAAATAATATAAACACAGTAAGCTTTAAACATTGGCAGACACAAAATGACAAACAAATTCACATCACAACCTGCCATGTTATAGAAATGAGACAAGAATTTCTGTCCATCATATTTTTGGAACTATCGATACGACTTCTGCAGAAATTTAAATGACAGCAGCCATAACATCTTTTAATGATAACCAAAAGAGAAAAAACACATAATGCTAGTTGGTCTCTTTTCTATCACAACCTTAGCCATGAAGATTCTTCTTCACAACCTTAGAGAGGCACATCATTCCTACTGCCAACTCAGAAGAAATAAAAACAATATCACAATTAGGATTAGATGAGTTCTCTAAAGGAAGTTGCCAACTTGATACACAGACCACAAAAGGGGAAAAATAAAACTTTGGTTGCCCAAAAAAGTTCAACAATCCTTTCTCCAGTTACCCACTCTGTATTGCCATAAATAAGTTTGACTGAACTCAAAGCTAAGAGATAGGGAATGATGCAGAAAAGAAAAAACATAACCAGTTATATGAATAGCCAAAATTGATATCTGAATTCACGATGGAAAACAGAGTACAAATTCGAACATAGATGAAATTCAGCTAACACAAGATACAAGATGGTAAGCAAAACACAAAGGTCAAAGAAAAGATATTCTAGCAAAACCCAAATACTGCCTGTGTCCATATACCCTCCCCCTCAGTTGACACGTGTCACCTATCCCTCCTAAAATCTTTTGCAGCCAGATCAAATTGCCCCTGCTGTCCATTATCAAAGTTCCACATTTAATGTACCATTATCACCATTGCACATGAATATCATTACGATACTCCAAAATAAGAGTGGCAACCAATTCTAAAATGAAGTTTAATCTACATTTCAAAGTACAGTTGTTTTTAAGGATAGTGAAGTTTCTATAAAGGCAGTAAAAGTAAGTATTCTAATTTGTTTTAAGGGAAAATAATTAAAAATTATGGGCAAAAAAAGGACATCACATAATTAAAGTTCTGCTCCACAAAAAATTCAATGCAGGCATATTCATTGCAGGTCAAGAATTGAAAATAGTGGCAACTCAATTGATCATTACTTAAATTTAAATTACTTTTCATATAAAACGTGTACATACCAAGAAAAGGAGGAAATACTTGTAATTTAGAGCCCCAACACAGTTGACTACCCAGACACAATGGTGGTCCATTTTCAGCACACAACGTCCACCTGGTACCAAACCATATGAAGATCAAATTAATCCTTATTTTTCATCAATATGGCAATAAAAAACAAAAACTTTTGTGCACCATGACTCACAAACAGAACAATGATGACATCGAGGTGGTTTGAGTTGGTTGCACTTCCGACAGTACCGGATCTGTTGATTTGAAGGATCGGACTGCACATGACTAAATTCTGACCCATTTAAAGGGTCAGCCTCGCCTCTCTCTTCATCAATTGCAGGCCTCCAATTAGGAGGCACAGTCCCAGGATCCGTAAAAACAACAGCAAAGTAACTCCACAGTAGCATAGCCAGCTGCATAACCACAATAGAAAGTCAACTTACCCGTTATCATAGCAGGTCATCTTCAATAAATAATCATAATTCGTGCCTTATCAGTCCCCAGTCCCAATCAATTAAGTTTTAACGCAAGTTGAAACTCTTCTCTTTGATAGTTATGTCTCCAAAACTGACAATAAGTATGAAGAGAATGGCATCCGAGTTTACCCAGAAGTTAAAAGAAATAAAATTGTCCAGCTCCCCAGAATATTCAAACTAATAAGGATAAACATGCATAAATCAAATAACGGATCATGAATGACAAATGACAGTTGCGTGTTACTTTTAACAGGCTAAATTTTGGATAGCATATACGACAACCTGAATGCTTTTCAAAAACTCCCTAACCACAAATCAAATTCAACAGCTGAAACTCGGAAAAAATCCCACAAACCCCAGCTGCAAAAAAGAACATTCAAAGAGGAAAAAAATGAAATCAGATTAGGAAGCTCACCAAACAATGAAACATGATCAACACCGCCATGGCAATGACACGGTCAAGGAACCCACCGTACAAAGCAGGGCCATAGATAGTCAACACAACAGCATAATAAGTAACACCCACGACACCAAGCACCAGGAGTATCATGATCGAGCCAAGCCCTCGCAGAGCCGTGCAGAACTTGAACACGTTCCAAGCCATCGTAGCTCCAGATCTATGCATACTCGGGGAAACGAGAAACTCTATGCAATTCAAGTTAAAAAAATTATCTCTTTTGCTCTTCTACGGTATTCAACGAACCATAATATGGTCCACTTCTGCAAGAATCATTAATTTACTCGACGAATCATATTACAGGAACTGGTGCTCAGACAAGACCAAATCAAGAGTGAACAATTTCGGAACAAAAACGGTTAGTTGCGTTGCGGGTCTCTCTGATTACCGACATTCGTAAATCTAGGGTTTACATATAATCAGGAAGACGGGGAAAATTTTTGGGCATAGCAGTAAGCACGGGGAGGTGAAACGTGGTTTCTTGGTAAAGCTAGGGACGCGTTTTTCTTTGATTTTCTGATTCATTCTCCCTTACTTGATGATGCACAACTTCTACCAAATACATTAATAATAAAGATTTTATTTAAGATTTCATAATTATGGTCTAAAGTCCTACATTTTGGCCAAAAAATTAAGTACCTAGTCGCATAAAAATGGCAGATTCGAAATACGAAAGAGAGGATATATCTATTATATACGTCATAAATTATTAGTCAAAATAGTATTACGAAGTTTTAATTTTGTATATTATTTTCGATTGATTCTTTTAGTTTAAAGTATTTAAAATTTATCTCTTATGTTCCAAATTTATCTTATAATTGGTGAAATTAAATTTTAAACATTATTTATTATGTGATATGTTAAAAAGAAGATGTGATATAATAGTATATCAAAATATATTGATTTTATAATAATTTTATTATATTTATATTTTGAACTTAATATTTTTAGAATTTATTTATAAATTCAAAACTTTCATTAAAACTTTCATTTTATCTTCTTTACTATTTATTTTTTAATAATTCTATAAATATTAGTTTATAAATTAAAAACCACAAAAATAAAAATTTAAAGAGTTATCGAATAATAAAGAAAATATACAAACAGATTAACAAATTTATAATATAATATTTTTGTATGAATTATTAAAAGATAAAGATAAATTAAAAATTATAAAAAAATATTAAATTCATAAATAAAATTTTAAAATATTAAAATTAAAATATAAATATAATAAATTATTTAAGTTAACCTATAATTAATATATTTTAACCTATGATGTAATAATTTTAGTATGTCATTTTCCTTTTTAGCCAATCAGAGATTCATTCAAGAACAAAACAAAGTACAAACTGAGTTCCAATGAAATAAAGACATACAAATCAGTTAAATGGCCAACCAGTGTCGCATTTAGCGATTACATCGATTCAACTACTTTCATTATTTGCCTTAAATATGATATACGATAACAATGCACAAGAATTTAAAACAAAATTTGAATTAAAGGTTTTAATACGCTTTAAATTTAAAGCCTTAGTTTAAAATATTTAAATTTAAAGTATTAATTTAAAATAATAAAAGCTTGATAATCACAATACTATTTTAACATATTTTTTAAAAAAAATTATAATTTTAGTTTTTCACTTTTAACCTTAAAATTAATTTGGTCATGACAAAAATTATCAAAATAACCCTTTAAAGTTAAAATCTTTTAGAAAATAATGTCCTTTAAAAATTAATTTAGTTTTTTAGAAAGATCAAATCAATCATTTTTTATCATTAAAAGACTATTTAAATATTTTTATATTTTAAAAATCAAATTATTACCTTTATTAAAAGTGAAAGATCAAAATTATATTTTTCTCTATCTATATTTCAAAATTTAAATTTACTGTATTTAAGAAGATTTGAATCATTAAATTTTTCATTCAATTATTTACATTTCAATAAATATTAAACATTTTTTAACAACTTTTAAAATTTCAATCATTAAATTTTATCTAGATATTGAAATTTCATTAGATTCTCTGAATTTCTAATTTCACCATAATCATTTTCATTATGACCCCGGATGTGAATTGTCTTCTTTTCTCGCCACCAAATTCATGGTCAAACATTTTTGTTTTCCGCAGTCTAATGCCAAAGTCAACAAGGCAAGAGGGCATTACACAAATGAAAATTTTGAATACTTCTAGATCTTTTTGGATTAATTTGTAGGCAAATTTGACTCTTCTGACGAAACAGAAAAGGACGAAAATTGTATTCTTGATAATTTGACTCTTAAGAAAATTTGCCTTGACTTTCCGAAGTTATTCTCGAAATGCCTAACAAAATGCCACAAAATTCCTGGTAATGATTTGATTCCCCCATTTCAAATTTGGATGCTCAGTTATATTCTACATCATCGGATCGGATGAAAATTTAATAGTTTTAAACTTATCACATAATTTTTTAAATTTATTTTTAGTAAAAATATTAATTTTCTTTATGATAATAGACAAATATATATATATGTGTGTGTGTGTGTATATATATATATATATATATATATATATGTTGCATTTTTTATAAGAAGCAAGAGAAAAACAATAAATAGCTTCAAACCATTTATAATAAAGAGCTTCTAACAGTTTTGGCCCAAGAAAAAAAAAAGAGCTTCTAATAGTTTACATTCTATTGAAGAAAAAAATAAACTATGAAATGTGAGAAATAGACTTTGTTATGAAATTACTAAAACTGTAAGAAGGATAAAAGGAATAAGTGAAAATTTAAGAGAAAAGTATAAGGTAACTCTCATTCATTTGAGTCATTTATCTTTGATACATGACCTTATTTATAGGCATTTCACTATGAAAGAAAACTAAATGTACATAAATGAAAATTAATTTACATAGTGATAATATACAAATTGAATATGTGTTACACAAGCATAGGATCCTAAAGAATTATCTATAATCATGAGAAAGGGTCTTAGAAATTCACCTCACAAAGAATCCTCTAAAGTCTTTATATGAGGGTTATGGGCATCCACATTACAAGCATTTACCGCATTTCCCTTAGATGTCCATGGGTAAATAATCACATGCCAAGTTTTGTGAAAAACTTTATGATTTATTATTCTTATTTTATTTTCTCATGATATTTTTGTACTCTACTATCTTTACACTTTAAAATGTTTGGACTGCAAGCCAATTAACTTTCATATATTAATATCATTGCGTCCTTCTACTTTGGCCAAGTATTTTCATATCAATACTTCTTAATAATTCATAATCCTCACTCAATTCACTTCCATAATATTGTGCATTATATAATGTTGTCAAACTAATTCTTTCGTAGTTCCATTTTTTAATATAATGACATAATTTATTGAGATCTCTCCACATTATTACTTTTAAGTACTTAAATCTCTTATAGAGATTTAGTTATGTCAAGATTTCTTTAAGAGTACTTGCTTACATGATCGAGCTATCTTAATTATTTATTCATTTTCATTTTCTAAAATTTTTCATGAAACTAGTTATCAATATAATTAGAGCTTTTGTTGCTGAAAAGTATTTTCATCACTTTATTTGGGTTAACAAATATGTCTAGCATATTATTTGCTACACTTTTAAATCAAGTTATAACATAAATGTCTTTAATATTCATGTATAGTATGTAAGGATCACAAAACAAGATACTAATGTATAGTACATAATATTTTTATTTTCTCCCCCTAATTTTGAGATATCTATATAATTAAATGATACTAATCAAATAAATCATACCTGGGGAAGACTTGTATCCTTTTCAATATTCCCATCCATGTTTTTCACTATAAATCATTATGAAATAAACCTCTTAATATATTTTATTTAAATTTGATTTGGTTCAATATTTGTGAATACATGGTAAATATGATAGCTCTTTAAGAGCTTTATTTATATCATAATATTGTGCTTTTATTGCAATTTATGGATGATAACTATTAGATCATTAAAATCTATTTTAAGTATAATGATAATTGATCCCTGAGTTTTTAAGCAATTGACTAATACATTGGTAGATCAAACCCATCTTAAAAACATAAGATCCATCATAATATTTTTCATTATTCCACTTCAAGGGTAAATTATGAGAATTCATTCATTTATTGCCTTCTCTAGTCAACTTCTAAGTGTATTTGATATCATTTGCTTAAAAATTTAAAGGAAATACAAATTCATTCATTCTTGGTTATTACCTGCATATTTACTATATGAAATATGCAAACAGAACCCTATAAACCAATTTATTTATGAAAATTGGTATAGCATACAAGAAATGGATAATATCATAATAAATACATTATTCAGTCGAGAGAATATGTATGTTAAACTTTCACTATTTATTTCTATTGTCATATCCATACTAAGCAATACTATTGAAATAGATAAAAATATTATATTAATAAAGTCATTTAAAATTATCATCACTTTGATGAGACAAAATTGTCTTCATATTGCTCACTTTCTTTTAAACATATATGATATTAGAAATTGAATAAGAAATAGAATAACTTATAAATAAGTAACCAAAATATATACTTTTTCTCAATTCAAGTGTTACAAACATGCAACTAATGATACTTTTTTTTTTAGTATTACATATAAACATTTATTATATGTTGATAAGATTGCAATTGACATTTTCTTGTATGATCACAAAAACTTCTTACAATTAATCAATTATTTATGAATGAAGCATAACATGAATAGTATGTGAGAAGTTAAATAAGAAAAAATTGATGAACTATATGAAATTTCCCTTATAAAACATATATATTATACAATAACAACAACTCCAAAGAAATCATTTGTAGTCTTCTAAGCCTCAAAATAACTAGACATTTCATATAACTTCTAGTCATATTGTGAATTGTAACCACTGGCCATAAAATAATTTTATGTCATTTTAATATTCATAGGGGGTGATTATTGACTTTAACACCCATTTGACTCATGGATCATAAGTGGTCAATAATTTGCTTATAAACATATTGAAATGGAGAGTTTCGAATAGTATTTAATGGCATGAAGTATATAGCCTTCAGGGCTACAGTAAACAAAATTTTTTAGCCACTTAGCTTTCTTTCAATTTATCAACACATGACACACAATTATCTTTAGGCAATATCCATTTGAAGATTAAGTTGTTGACTATGAAATAACCAACAATAGTATGGTTTCTGGCGATTCAATCATATGTATCCTTCTTAAATTTTCAAGGCATTTTCCATTATAAAATTAATAATCATATTGTAGATTTAGATAAATTTTAAATTTATAAATAGTATAAAGCAAGAAAAAAAATTCCTTACCTTATTCTGATGACAAGAAACTCTAATAGATTGACATTACACAAGAATAATTTTTGATAATTTGCCAATAAATATCATCAACTGGATGCATGACATGTATGAAATTTCTTAGCCAACATGTATAATATTTAATATTTATGAAACAAAATACTAAATAAATTCAATTATTATAAGATTATTTCAACAATTTGATAAAATAGTGGGTATAAAGTGATCACCTCAAATCAAATGAGAAAGAATGAATTTGATTTGAATCAAGAACTTAGATCAACCATTGGGCCCTCAAATCATATAAAAAAGGAACAAATTTGATATAAATCAAGAACTCGAAGTAAAATCATACTGATAATGTGTTATGAAACTACTAGAAATATAATAAGGATAAAAAGAGTAATAGGAAATTTGAGAGAAAAATAAAAGGTAACTCTCATTTACTTGAGTCCTTTATCTTCGGTATATGACCTTATTTATTGGCCTTTCATCAAGAAAGAAAACTAAATGTACATAAATGAAAATTACTTTACATAGTGATGGAATACATATTGAATAGGTGTTACATAAAAATAGGATCCTAAAGAGTTACCCATAATCATGAGGAAGGGTATTAGGAAGTCACCTTATAAAGAATCCTTTGAAGTCCTTATGGGGGTTATGGACATCCACATTACAAGCATTTATAAGAACTGTAAACTATTAAAAGATATTTTTTCCTCTTAAAAAGGATATTATCATGAAAAAAATAACATATTAATATATCTTTATGTATCTTCATATATTTGAAAAAATTAACTTTTTTATTAAAATTAATTTAATGAACATTACTAGTGAATCACATGTAGCTATTGTTATTGGAGATTATGCTTTAAAATGCAAGAGAAAGTGTAAAGAAAGTCATCTATGTGCATATGCCATTAGGGATGATCATGACCCAAATTGGGTTGGTCCAAATCATGGTCACCCTCAGGCCAAAGACTAGGGTCTATCATGTTAGACCTAGTCTTGAGCTAGGGCGAGTCTTGGCAAAACTATTACCCTAACCCAACTTTTATATATATATATATATATATATATATATATATATATATATATTATTTTTTATATTTCTTAATTTATTTTTAAATAGAATTAATGATTATTTTTAAAGAAATAATTACTTTTTTGTCTATGTCGGATATAAATGACTTTTATTAATATAGGATACTCCATTGATAAATATAAAACCAATTTGATTTTGTTTTTTTCCATAAAAAAGGTATAAATTTAATTTGTAAAAAATTATTAAAAAAAAAAAGAAGCTTAGATACTTGCACTGTGGTAGTTTACTCATAACAAATAAATATATTTATCATAAGTTAATAGTTGCTTTGTGAAATTCAACGAATTAGATATATATTTATTGGCTTAAGACAGTTTTGGTTCTCAAAATATAAGTTTAGATTCAAAAGATAATGACATATAAATTTTAGGGAAAATTAATCATTTGCTCACTATAGTTTACGCCAATTTTCAATTTGGTCCCTATACTTTGAAAATTTTTAAAACACTTCCTATACTTTATAACCATCTACGAATCACTCCTTGCCATCAAGAACTGTTTAAACGCCATCCAAAATTTGCTGAATGGGATAACGTTGCTAATATGACATGATGAGCTAAGCATCCAGGTGACCATATAAATGATATGGCATACCTGAATGCAAAAAAGGATCAGGGTTCCCCTAATATAAAACAAAGTAAAGTGCCTCCATCCTTAACAAGCAACAATGCTGTTGGAGAAATCAAAGATGTCGAAGGTCTTAGAAGAAATGTAGAAATCAGAGGTGAGATTCAACCACCAATTGTCCTTCTCGCAAATGCCTCTCTAGTAGATGAAACTTCCATATCACTTCCACTGTCTAAAATGTAAAACGCAACTGATTGAACCAACCACCAGTAAAGGAAGCAAGATTTGAGCTCCAATCATTTTCCCGATAATCAGAGGTGAGATTTGAATCGTCTTATAATATGCATTGCTTTATGGGTTAAGAATGTTGATAATTACCTTGGTTAATCAAATCATGATTCACACCCAACTCCCTTTTCTCTTTCAATCCAAAACCTTTATGTTCTGTGCTTAAATATTTTATATTGATTTTGAATCATGATGTTAAACAAATCTGACACAGTGAAACTTAAACAATTCATTATCTTTGCCTTTTCTAGGCTAAGAATATATAATGTCATCAACTTAGTTTATTTCAATTCTACAGACATATGATGGAACATCCATTCAAAAAATGGCCAAAAGTAGGAAGTAATATTAAAAAAAATTGCACATATTGAAGTTCATATCATAAACAAATTGCAAGTTATGGAATCTTGAATTCAAAACACTTCTATTATAAAAATGATTCATTAGATTTGGATTATATCCTATACTTTCTTGTTCAGTATCCCATGGATCAGTTTTCAAATTACAAAACATACTTAATAGATATGAGAAACTATAGACAATCTTTAATTTATCTCAAGGTGTTGCTAATTTGTGCTCTAAAAAAGCATTTATTAATCCCAAATTTATAAATTAAGAATTACAGTGAGAATTGAGAATTTTTTAGCTGTTGTAAGAAAAATTCTAGGCATGCCAATTTGTTCTGTCATTTGGTTCTAATATGTTTCTTTCCCCATTCTTGGAAGTAGCCTATAACATTGGTCTTTTTAATCATTTTCTCATTTTTTTTGTTCTGCTCTGTGGTTAAAAGAATTATTTAGTAATGTCAGGGGTTGTTTATAAGTTAAATACAACCCAATAATAAGGAGACAACTCTTTATGGTTTTAATATGTTTCTTTCCTCATTCTTGGAAGTTATTTATGTACTGCTCTGCAAGTGTAATGTGACTTTTTAGCTTTTTGGAAAATTTACCCGTAAGTGAGAAATACAATTCATTACTGTCATGGTCATCGCTAACTCTTACGAAATGATATTTGTGGACTTCTAGGAATCTTAGAGCTACGAATATTTTGATTGGCTAGATGAAGAAATTCCTAGACATATTAGAGAATTGATAAAAGGCTAGAAGAGAGTTATTGCAAGCTACAAGCAGAAACATAAGTGATTGAAGATTACAACTGCAATTTCTTGGGTTTAGATGGTGCTTCTAATATGGTTATCATGGAGACATTGTAGAGGCTATTCATAGAGGTTGCCATAGGACATAATATTAGGTGCAATGCTATTATTGTTAAGTATTTTAGATGATAACCTTAGGGGGAATGTACTTGTAATATTGCTGTTGATTATTTTAGTTCATAACCATTTAGATGTGTTGGTTAAAAATTCTATACTTTCCAAGTAATCTTGATGGTGGAATTGTAGTGTAATTTCCTAGCAACTAGATGTTGTAAATTCAATGACATTGGCTAATGAAAAATGTTGTTGTTGTACTCTTGGGCTACTAATGTGTTACTGCATATTATTTTCTGTATTATTAGGCTTTTATTATTGGTATATTTTACTTCATTTGAAAATGTGTTACTGGTATATTTTTTCTATATTATTGGGCTGCACAATCTATGAAGAAATAGACAGTTTAAATTTTGAATTGTGAAACTGTGTTGAATGGAACCCAGTTTAAAATCTGAACCCAATTATTGCATGTAGTTTCTATGTATATTGTATGTTGTCACATTATTTTTTGTCGTCTTGCTTACTTTATTGACTGTATAAAGAAAGGTGGCAGCAGTACTCAAGAAAGCCAAGGAGTTAGTATATTAGTTGAGGTCTCAATTGATAATTGGTAATTGGATTTGTAATTTTTTAATTTAGGCCATCAATGCCACTGCTACTGACAAAGCCATTGATGCATTTTGAAGTCAAGCATATACAAATTTCTATATTAGAAAGGTAGTAAACAATTCATAAAGTTTAGTGTTATTCAAATGCCTTGCAATTACCTATATTAGGTCTGCATCAGCACAAGTGCTCAATTCAAATGCCTTATGCGCATTATGCCTTATGTACTTGAACATGCCCTTAAGCTATTGAAGGTAATTACAAGACAAATTCCATTGAATATTCCAATACTACTTCTATTAACACAAATATTCCATTACAACCTCTATTAACACAAATATTCATTTACATTGATATATTACAACTTCAATAAGCAACACTAAACACTAAACAGATTGAAAGTATCTGCAGTTTCATGACAATCCAACTTTATAGCTTTAATAAATAGCAAATGTTGCTAGCATCTGAGCCCTTCTTTCAAGATTTTCATATGTCTAGGAAGTATACAAAGCTACATGGTCTCTGCAATTGCAAAGCACCATTCCTTTTCTTTTCATCACACATTTAGACTATAGTAGTCCTATTCTTTCTACCATGGTTCATGGAACTCTATTTCATTTCATCAACATAAAATTCAATGGCTCATATTTCACCTTCATTATTCAATTGATTTCTTTATAATAATAAAAGAAAGGCAAAACTATACTCACAATTAATTGCACTTATTATAAAGAAACCTGATATGTCTATAACCATTTTCTAAGATGTGCCACATCTTAAGAATAAGAATAAACTTTAGGTTTTTTTTTCTTAATTTTGGTCATAGGCCATTTCAGAGGTTTCTTGAACCATGGCAGAAAGAATGGTTAAGAAAAAATTCTGAAATAAACCAAGTTAATAACATTATATATTCTTAGCCTAGAAAAAACAAAGATAAAGAATTGTTTAAGTTTCATTGTATCAGATTTGTTTAACATCATCATTCAAAATCAGTTGTGCTTTGCATTTTAGAAAGTGGAAGTGATGTGGAAGTTTCTTCTATTAGAGAGGCATTTGTGGGAAGGACAATTTGGTCGTTGAATCTCTCCATTGATTTCTTCATTTCTTCCAAGACCTTTGGCATCTCCCATTTCTCCGACGATGTCATTACCTACTAAGGATGGAGGCACTTTACTTTGTTGTATATTAGAGGAACCCTAATCTTTTTTTGCATTCAAGTATGTCATGTCATTTAAGTGGCCACTTGGATGCTTAGTTCATCATGCCATATCAACAACGTTATCCTATTAAGCAAATTTTGGATGGCGTTTAAATGGTTCTTGATGGCAGGGAGTGCTTTGCATACAGTTATAAAGTATAGGGAGTCTTTAAAAATTTTTCAAAGTATAGGGACCAAATTGAAAATTAGTGTAAACTATAAGGATCAAATGATTAATTTTCCCTCAATTTTACTTAAATATTTTTATATTTGATCACTATTTTAATTATATTTCACAAACCATATGGATTATTACTATAAAACTTATTTCATTAGAAAAAAAATATAAAAGGATCTTTTCAATTATTGGTCATTTACTTAAGTAAAGTCCAAACGAAAAAATTATGATCATCTAAAAATAAGTATTGAGATTGCACAGAACATTTTTTTAACCTTTAATTGCCATTTTGATCATATCTCCCAAAATATATAAAATTTTGATATCAAACTTGTTATATTGAAAAATATATTGATAAATCTTTTTAATGATAGGTCATTCACTTAAAATAAAGTTAATATAAAAACAAAAGTTATGATTATTTAATATTGAATCCACGTCACAAAAAGTGACTAGTCAGTTGCCTTTCCTTGCAAATCAACTGGCAGATCACATATTCGAACTAATGGTTATATTTTAGCTATTAGTCAATACGGAAAGCCACGATAGTTGATTAACAACATTAGGGATAACTTTTTAAAAGTAAATAACAGTTGTTTTGTGTATCTGACAACTATTTTTCATATATATATATATATATATATATATGACATTCTAAATGTGTTTTTTACATAAAATCAAGTGGTAGAATCTAATCTTTAACTTCTTTTAACATCTTTGTGAGAAAAACAAATGTCATTAAGTCAAAACGTGCGTAATCTCTATCATTTGGGTTCACAGAGCTTCATCTTGTATATTTTCTCTAAGAGAGCTTATTTAAGCACTATTATTTATTTTCAATCTTTGTATGACAAGGGTGGTGTATCCCTTAGGAGAGAAAATAAGAGTGAGGAATCTCTTGGGATGATTTCCTTTTAAGAAGAGAGATATTCTTTAATTTTAGAGTGAGGAATAACTTTAGTTTGAGTTGGATATTATAAAAAAATTACAAGTGCTCAATTAAACTTATAAAATTAGTGGAGAAATTTCAAGCAAAAGCTTGAGGACTGAATGTAGGTATGGATAAACAAATGACCTAATGACCTGGCCAACCCAGCTCACCTTAGTCATATTAGGCTAGGTTAGGCCTTGTCAAAATAAAAAAATTGAAAAAATTATTGGGTAGGTTCTTGGGTTCATTCACTACCCACTCTAGCCTAAATCAGTTTTATTTTTATTTTGTATAGTTTAATTTAAATTATTTTATTTATAATAAATTTTAAATGTATTAATTCATTTCAAATCTTAATTATGTTTCATTCCAAATCTTAATATTTTGTCATTATATTTTTTTTACCTTCAAATTTTTATTTTTTATATTTTATTATTTTCAAAAAGCCTATTTTATTAATTAATAATAACTTTTGCAAATTGAAACATTAATTAAAAATAAATAAAGATAGACCTAAACTCGCCCAATCAAACTTATTTGACATGGTCATTTATCAGGTTATACTAGGCAAGTTTCAAGTTATATTCAAACCCTATTTGGCCTTGTTTTTGAACTTATCTAGATGTAGACTTAAATTGGAGCAGAACTAGGATAAATATTAGAGTTTAACTTTGTTATTCTTATATTCTTTATATTTTAAGTTTCCTTATTGATGCTTTGTTTTTATATTGATATTTTGCATAAAGTATTATTATTCCTTACTAGATATATTCACTTAAATCTATTTCAAGCAATCTATTTGTTAAAGAGATTGCATAATTGTTATAGATTACTTAGATAAAAGTTTTTGAATCAAGTTTTGCTATATTTTGTTAAGTGCTTTTGTTTTTTGTAAGGAAAATTGCCGTTATACTTCAATGTTAAGCTTCAAAACTATTTCAAGCAATCTATTTGTTAAAGAAATTGTATAATTGTTATAGATTACTTAGATAAAAGCCTTTGAATCAAGTTTAGCTATATTTTGTTAAGTGTTTTTGTTTTTTGTAAGGAAACTTGTTATCATACTTCAATTCAAACATAAATGTTAAGCTTCATTTGATTAATATAATTGTTATTTTATTTCATACTCTTTTAAATAACCTTTATAGCAAATATTTTGCAAAGTAATTTTAAAAATAACTGAAATAATTGTAAATACTCAATTTAATCCTTCTTAAATAGAACTAAATAAAACTATTGATAATAGAAAAATCCCAGATAAAATCAAAAAAGTAAAACTGTATATTTACCAGAATTGTAATAATTTGGAATTATGATTATTCTATTAATTGGATTTCTTTCATACGGGGAAGATTGCATATCTTTTTATCATAAAGAGGAGGATTATAGAATTAAACCAAAATTTAAGGAAACGGAAAAGTAATTTATTCTATTTTTATTGTTATAGTATCTACTCAATTATTTTATACTAAATCTCATGCAGAATTTGCTAGGATTAAGTCTCAAATGATTTTTTAAATATATTGATATGAAATTTTGGATTTATTAAAAATTTATTTTTGGCAAAATTTTCAAATATAGTTTTTAAAACTATATACAAGTTACTCAATTTCTTATTTATTTATTTCCTTTTTAGTAAACTTTAATTTCTTACTCGAATCTAGTCCATAATTTTGATCCAACCCAAAAGGCCCATAAACAAACTGCGAAACCCGAGAACACCCTTCAGGCCCATGTTCTGTGATCGAGTTCAGTTGCTCACAAGGAGAAAGCTAAGCGGAAAAGCCGGCAATTGGATCAGATGGAGGAAGCCTTCATCGGCGGTGGTGATCGGAAACATTGGTGGTGGGCTCTCGCTAGTGCAGCTCAGTTCGGATGGGGTATATATTCCTCCACGAAAGGTTATGCCGGCGATTCACGTCTCATGCCTGTCAAGGCCTTCGCCGTAGCGTCTCTCTTTGTCGGCGGCGCCGCCTCCGCCTCCGTCGGTGTCCTTCAAGCTAACGGCATCCACAAGGTATTGTCTCTCTCGCTCACATAATTTCTGATAGTTTATTATGATACAGTTACTGGAATGCTCTAGACAATCATTAGATTTCTTCTTTATATTTTTTATGGTGGTTTAATTGTTCTTGATACATACTAGAGAGTTATGTTAATTGTTTGTCATGAGATGGCCTATACTCGAAATGTGTGTGATGTAGTGAAGTCATGTGCTGAGTTTTCTATCCGTTGAGGAGGTTGTTAGAAATGTGATAATAGATCACAAATTGTAAAAGCTTAATCAGATTTTCAGCTTAGGAGAATTCCTCAATATCGATTCTCTCTTCTTTCTCTGCCCATCTTTTCTGTTTTGTTCCTCATTAGTGGTGTCTGAGTAAGGCATTCTTTGGTCATGTCTGATAACAACTGCAACCAAGCTTCTCTGGTCATGCACATGGATGCTAAGTCACTGTTAATCAGGACATGATAAATGGATCATCGTTACAAATGTTCAGAAGTGATGAATTCCATCTATTCCAGTGGTAATGCGAATAATTGAAAGAATAATCTTGTTCCCACTCGCTTTACGTCATTGCAACCGATGAATAAAATTGAATGGCTGCTCAAATTCGAGACATTCTTTCACTTCGATGCAACTCCTGAAGATTGCAAGGTAACCATGCGAGTCTGGTACTAGATAAACAGGCGTTCAAGTGGCACCAGGCATTTGAGAAACTGCAATCCTATGAGTTACCCAATCCTTGGGCCAGATACGGAGAGGCAATTCAAAGTAGATTTGGAGCGGCTATTGAAGATCCAATGGGAAGAATTGGTCCAACTCACACAGATAGGTAAGGTTTCTGACTATGAAGATGCATTTCATTCCTTGATAAATTAAATCTGCCCAAGGATTATTTGATAAGTCGCTACATGGCTGGGTGGTCAGACCAAATAGCTGCAGCTGTGACTTGTGAGGTTCTTTGGACAAAATACCCTCACAGATGCCATGAAATTAGCAAAAATCTATGACTTATAAAGTAGAGGTACTAGATCTCCTAACATAGGTAGTAAATATATACTGGCTGCTAGTAGTGTTGGCTTGAGCTCTTATGATCAGAAGGATATTTTGGGTTCTACACCAACAATGGAGGCAACACAGGAGCTGCCTATACTAAAAAGGAAGTGACTAGGATACAAATTTCAGAAAGCTATGACTTCAAGAAAAATTGATGAACAAAGAGCTAATAATCTTTGTGAACTTCTTTCATGAAAAGTATTCTCATGGGCATGATAACCCTAGGAGAAAGAAGAACCAGGTGCAATTTTTGGGAGTTGAATTAACGGAGGAAGAAAGCCAAACCAACACAAAATAGGCCCGTGGTGTAGTTAGAACCTCTGATATGAAATACTTCTCTAATGCAATTTAAGACATTGCTTCCACTCAATCATGAACCATAGGGATTTAAGGCTAAGTTGGTATACAAGTATGAGAATGGAAATGGGAATAAGCCTTAAAGGAATGGAATGTTGTGGTCAATACTCATGTCTGGTAGGGCATGCGTTCCAATGAAATGACCATAATACCCTTAGCAGAAAATTATTTTTATTTCCATCGTTTGAAATTTTTTTTACTACTCTTAATAATAAATATTACGTTCTTCAATTTCTTGTTTTTTATTTGTACAAAATATTTGAGCATTCTTAATAAAATAAGATAATACTAAAATATTGTAATCTGTAGATACTATTTTCAATTCTTTTAAAAATTATTGACACATTCATTATTAATTTTTTGTCTTGCAATTACTATTAATATACAATTCTATTTTTGAAGTTGTAAAACGTTTTTGAAGCATTCAAGTCACATAAGTACTAACTGCCGCACAAAAAGAGCAATAAAAAATGGGAAATTCATGTTTCCAATAATTTACTAGCAGTGAGATAATTATGATTTGCAATAGTATCAATCACTATCTGAACTACATTTGCAGGTCCAAGATATAAAAAAACTTGTACAATAGTCATCTTAGATGCATCTGACGCATCAAAAGATCTATACATGCATCATCTATTGGATAGGGATTGCTTTCTTCATATACTTCCTGTACCGTCCCTTTTCATTGGTTGAAATCTTCCACATTACCTTGCATTTGAAAGCAAACATCTGCTGGAACCTTTTTACATAATATAACATCTCCTATTTAGTTCAATTAACTTACAAAAAGTTGAAAAAAAAAAAAAAAACTAACTAAAACCACGTTAATATGTATGATGGAAATATCAAAACTTCAGGAATCCAGTAAAGGAAGGTGTCCAATACTCTGCTCTTTCACATGGCCGTCTGCTTAGAGGACACCAAAGCTGGTATTCATTATTGTTGGGCAACAAGTAAGATGGAAGATTATGGGGCGTCCCATTTTGCTTTTCTGATTTTCATTATGGTCTTATTATGACTGTAAAATATTGGATGAGACACATGGAATTGACTGCTCGCCCTGTGTGACCATGTCTGTATATGTTTGTTTTCAGTAAAGTAGATCTACTTTGAATCATTCTTAGATGTTTTATTCCCTCTGGCTTTCTCATTAATTTAATACTCTTGTTTATAGGTGGAAGATCTCATGGAAGCTGGTGAAAATATAAGAAGAAGACTTGGGTTACCTCCACGTCCACAGGATAAGTTAGCATTCTATTTTGATGTCGTTATTTTTCATAGTTTTGTGCTAACTGCTAATGAATATGATTAATTGTATATATTCATTAGCCAATTGGAAAAGAAAGGTGAAAATTATTGACTTTACATTAACCTTAACCTTCCTTGGGATATAATGTAAATAACTTCAGTGTCTTCTATTTAAAGTCTTCTTTACCGCTCATCCAAATGGTTTGAAAGTTGTGTCCCAAAAAAAAAAATGGGTACTGCAGTTTATGTGTATATTTTAAGTTCCAACATATGGTCTTAGAATTAATATCTTTTATAAGTAAAATAGAACTTGTCAGCTTTATGACACCAATAATGGGCATATGGAGATCGCATATTCAAACATAGCTTTCACTTTATTTTTCTTCTGCCATTCGATGGAGGAGTGATGGGGAATGGGATATAAGCTTTGTGGATTTTTCTGAAAACTAGGATGGGTGAGCTATGATAATTGCATTCGAGAAAATTTGTAAACAGTGTTTACTCTTTATGCCCTTGGGAAACTATAGATGTGCCTATGCAACAGATATTGAGGTTCATAGAAGGTTGTATAGCTAAGAAGCATGGATATTCCAAACTAGGAGGTGTACTTGTATTGGATATATGTGCGATATGATACGCGATGTGATACTTTTTCCACAAGATACATTTCAAATTATGTCAAAATAACTTCAAATTGATGTTGACATATTTCTATCTATTATTTATTAGTTATGACATTATTATATTATTTTATTTTTCATATTTCAATAAATCTTAAAGCTTTTTTCCTTGTTTATCGTTTTTATTGTCATAATCTTCCTTCATCATATGCAAAATTTGGCAAGATGGGAAAAGAAATTCGATCTCTTTGTTAGAATATATATATATATATATATATATATATACACATACATGCACGCGCTTGTATATGTATTTTAAAATTGTAAAAATTGTCATATCTTAAGTATTGTATCCAATACTTGTAAATGAGTATACTTATTTCCTTTTATGGAAACCACTAAGGGCTTATTAGTTCTTTCATATGTGTTAGTATGTGGCAGCATGGTCTTATATGTTTATGGTGTTTTATGCTTCGTAGGTCTTCTATGTAGAGAATATTGCTTATTTCATTGGGTAGAGAGATATGGATGATTCATGATAAAAGGCTCAGTCATGACCTCACTGGTAATTGAGTGGCTTCCTTTACAGGATGGAGGTTTCAACAAGAAACGTGTCTGAGAAGGTACCTTGAATTGCTGATGTGTCATTCACTTCACCATACTTGAGCTCAACTCCCGTATGCTTTTTAGATGCTGGAGTTTAATTGATGAATTTTTCTGAAGTTTTGCCCCTCGAATTTAGACGCAAGCAAAGTTTAGCTATTGTGCCAACTATTGTTTAGACATCTGTGTACTGAGTTTATACACTAGGATCGGCCACATTTCTGTTGTTTTAAGTGAATCTGAAGTCCCACATGCCCCGATCCCAATTTGATAGTAGTTGTAATGCGATTGGATTGACTTGCAATAAACGAAAGTAGATATTAGGTGAGTACGTGTTGATCATGATATGAAAGAGCTCTATGAAGCGTTAAGGCTTTAACCATCTGTGTTTTAATAAGGTTTCATTGACCATATGGTGGTTTGGCAACTAGGAGATGATCGCAATGACACATCCAAGTGATCAGGGGTAACTTATGGGATACTAAAAAGAAAAGAAAATTTAAATTCAAATTAGAGTGACTAAAAATTGAAAATGAATTTATATATATTCTATATTTAGTTGTACTTTTTCTCCATTTAGCTCATTAAAATAAAAGCTAATACAAAGAGTAAATAAAAAACCTTTTATATATGACAAAATAATTATACATTTTTGGTATCCTTCGTTGGAGAATCTTTTTTGGTATACCTTTTGTGATGCTCTTAGTTTAACGGAGTTCTTACTTTATTAAATTATGGTTTATACCCTTCAAATTTGATTTCTTCACCGTCCTGCTCCATTTAATACGTTAAATAAGGAAGATATTGTGCTGTTTTTTTTGTTCTTTTTAATTGAGATACTAAAAGCTTTTTTTTTTTTTTTTAATATAATACCAATCCCGTGATGCATTATTTTCTTAATTCAAACTGTTGGATCGTGGGAAGTAACTTCGAAATTTTTTTTATTAAACAATAAATGTCATGGGCATAGCCTATGACCTTTTAATTATGATGACTCCAATTATATAGATCAATTAATAGTAAAACTAATTTGAAATGTATCACATTCATGGAATAATTGAGAATTTAAGTGTTAATTTTTCTTAAAAGCTGAAACTAGTTATTCAAGTTAAATTAAACTTAATTCTTTAATGAATATATGTGGTTATAAGCAAAATAAATTCTCACTCAATAGTTCTCACATCAAAGCAACTAAGGAAGAGCCTAATCTAGGCTACAATGTCAAATCAAAAAGAAAAAGTCAACATTAAAGTAAAAGGAGAAGAGAATGAGTCGTCCATAGAAATTCCACGAAGGTTTAACCAAGAAAAGTAAAAAAAAAGCTAACTCTTGGTCTCTCATTTTTGGAAAAAAAAAAAAAAAACCTTAGAATTTTAGCTCTCTTTTGAGAGAGTTTTTGCCTCTTACCTCCTCTCCAACCTTCTTGTTTTAGACAACCTAATGATCTCTTTTATATCCTCTAAAAATTCTATTTTTTGAATTTTTCTATTTTGTGGGTGATTTCTTACTTTGCACTTTCTTATTTTATTACTATTTTATCCATCGACATAGCTTTAGTCTAGCCATAACTTTGTAATATGATATCAGATTTCAGTGAACAACTATTCATTAGAAGGATTTTGACAAATTTGACAACTTTATGGGAAATAACCATATTCAAATTTGAACATTTACAAATCCAAAAGTTGTGTCGAATATAATTGAATTTTCATTTTTTATTCCATTATTCTTCAATAATGTTTTATGTATGCAATTCTCTTACAATTTAAATCGAAACAGTTTAAAATTAAATGAGTATAATGTATAATGACAACAAAACATTTTAAATTATAAAATACATCAAATTAACATGCTTTGGTTACCAAATCAATCAAATTAACCTAAAATACATAATAAGTCCCTAGTCAAATATATGAACATATAATATAATTAGGGAGTTATTAATCAATGTAACTACTTGTCACACATTCAGTACGTGTAAGGGTCAAATTGACCCTCACATGCCACTGATGCGCTAGATAAATGTGACACATGGTGCTACTTGGTTGGCTTAAAAAGATTGTAGTGCCATGTGGCACATTTATATTGGCTCCTCAAAGAAAAAACAAACTAACCAAAAAAGGGTGAAAAATTGAGATTACCATACCTGAGCTGGAAATAGAAGTCTTTTGGCTTTTCCTTCTTCCATTTTGCCATTCTCTTTCTCCGACACACTACATATTTGAAAAGTATTCCAAGCCCCGTTGATCCACATTCTTCTTGGTAGTTTTCTACATTTAAAGGTCCCTACATTGTTGTCCTATAGAACGTTCCATTTTTAGTTAATTTTTTGGTTGGATATGAAGCAATGCCCCACAAAGTCTTTTGAGTTGGTAGTCCCAGTATTAGTTGGTGCAATTTGTTGTAAACTGTCACAAAACTCAATTTAGTGTTTTTCTTTTAAGTTATTTTGTTTAGTTTAATATTGAATTTAGTATATATGGTGGTGTTTATTTGACTTTGAATTTAATATGCATGTTGTATGTATATTTGGAAAATATAAAACACCTTGATAGTATCTAGTCAGAAAATTTAAAAATTTGAAATTATAAGAAAAATAAAAGAAATAAATTACAAAATGCAAAATTCGGAAAGGATGGGAAAATTAGGAAATTATAAGAAAGTATTTGAAAATCTATAAATATAAGGGAATGGAAGAAAATTAAAAATGTAAAATATGAGAGAAAAAGGATTCAAATGAGTTGATAAAGTAATGCATCATGAAAAGAATATTTAAAAATTTAGAAAATATAAGAAAGAAAAAATAATTAGACGTGTGAAAATTATGAATACAATATTAACATGATAGTATAGTAAATATAATATGAAATGAAATTGGCAACATATAAATATCATTATAAGAAAGATTGGAAAGAGGAAATTGAAAAAGTAAAAGTTGAAAAATTTGGAATTACAACGAAATTTTAAAAGATGAAATTCAAAATTCAAAATGATAAGCAAGTAGTTACGAAGGCATTACAAGGAGTTTAATAAATAATACTAACATAATCATAAGAATACATAAAATATAGAAAAAAAAATAAGAAAAGTGTTAGAATACCAAAAAAAATTATATGGTTGAAAGATTAAAAATGTAATGTTAACTTGATATTCATATGAACAGTGTTAATTAAATTGAAGAAGTGGACATATAAATTATGAAAAATAAGAAAAAAAAAATGAAGATACATGTCATACATGTTGAAATGAAGAATTGAAATAGATATTATAGTAAATGAATAGGGTAAGAGGAATAAATTGGAAGTGAAAATTATAAGATGAGAGTACAATATTTATATTACAAAAGTAGAAAATGGGGAAACAAAGAAGCTGAGGTGAAATGTAGTATGAAAAATATATAATTTTGTTAAGATATTGACATATTAAATTATATGCAACTTGATACAAAAGTAAGATTTTAAATAGGTGATAGGTGAGAGGTGAATGGCACATTACATAAATTATATGCAATGTTAATGCTATGAATTTGAATGAGCGGAGAGGAAGAAAATCTATATATATACACTAAAGGATAAATTTTGGAGACCAATAAGGGCGATACATTTACATGTCATAAAGTGAAAATAAGTAGAGTTAATGTTAACATCATCTTGGATAGATTAAAAGAGGAGGTTGGCTAGAACTACGATCGGGGCAAAATGAAGTCATGTTTAAACTGTTATAGAAATATGTTATCCCTAAATCCAACATGGTATAAATAATGTCATTTAGAGGATGGTAATGTTATTCAATGAATGTGGGAAGCAAACACATTATTTCCATCCTAATTAAATTGCCCAAAGGTGTATGTTCACATTATAACCACAGAACTCATTCTCAACACATCAAGTCAGTCGATTAAGGATCATGCTCCATTCACACTACTGTTAAGCAACACACTTCAAAGGATAGTTGTAATGGCCCTACAATACATCACATACATTGTATCATTAGACTTATTTGCACCTTAACTTGTGTATAGGCAACAACATATGTTGCATACTCCTTACAACATACAACATCTTAGTTCATCTCTTCTCGAAGTTGCTGATGCTTAACCTTTGTCTCCTTTAGAGGCAAAGAACATAATGGATGAGATAGAATGAGAAGATGAATATGATGCTATTTAAAATGACTGAATCAGAGGATGGTGATAGGGCTGATGCGGGTGATGGTGAGAAAGATAGTGTAGATGCAAGTGCTTATTGAACCTATTAGCTGATATCAAAAGCTCGCATTTCCTTTCATTTTTAGAATTAATATTGAGGCCATGAAGGGAACTATGCAAGATGAATTGGGTGATAATATTAATATGTAGAGTTGTCAAAGTGGGCCAACCTAGCCCACCCAAGTTGGTGGGTTAAATGGGTTAGCCTGTTTAACCTACCATAAGGTAGTATGTTGAAAATCTCAACCTACCCCACCTGATGGGTTAAGTGAGCTGACTCGTTTAACCCACCAAAAAATAAAATAAAAAATAAAAAATAAAAAAAATTCAAATGTTGCTTTCTTTAAGTATATGTCTTAATTAATCAATCAATTTCTATATCAGTATAAATAAACAAAAAAAATAACTAAATAAAAAACAAGTTTTAACAGATTAAAACAAATAGATTAATCTAATAATTCAATGATTCATTAATAATAAGAATATGATTATGAGTAGAATATTTAAATCTAGCAAATTAAAAAATAATAGAGACAACACAACACATACATTAAGGTTAATTATTTTAAATAGGAAAGTGTAGTGGGTTGGGGCGCTGGACTGAGTGAGTGAAAAATTTTCTTTTAAAAAAACGGGCAATCTGTTTAACCTGCGAGTTGGCTTGTTTAACTTGTGGGTTAAACGGGCTGAGTTGATAGAAGTATACTAAACGGGTTCTCAAAGGAACCCCTCAACCCAACCTACCTCTTAGGTGGGTTAAACGGACTCGACTCGGTGGGTCAATCCCATTTTGACGGCTCTATTAATATGACAAATAACTAAGAGCTTTGTGTTGGATTAAGGTACTCTGATAAGAAGTCATTAAGACACGTAATGAAGATATACTCAATTTTAGCACACAACACTTTTTGTCCATTATTCATTAGTTAGATATTCAATGCCCTAACTATAATAAGTGATGCTAGTGAAGGGTTATAGTATGCTATAAGGATAGGGAAAACCATTGGTAGATTGCAAAGTACAATGACCTCTACACATGCATATCAATGTCCTTGTCTCAAGATTACCTAAAGCTTGATGTTGATGTAATATCATTATACATGGTGCCAATGTGACCGAAAACAAGACCATCCATTTAAAAGGTTAATGATTAGTTCATTTTTATTTGTTTTAGTATACATTGTTATATTGATTGCTTTATTTTTATTTGTTAGGATTATGAGGTTCAAGGTTTATCTTTATCTCCATGCTAGTCATGCTATACTTTTATGGTCGTGAAATGCCCCAACTGCCTAATCCCCTATTAGATTTGTAGCCATTAAGTCCTCCATTAGGCTTTAGGTAAGAATACATTTCCTTAAGCTTATTATGTAATTAACTAATTAAATCAATCCTAATTGACCAACATTGGCTTATATATGTAGGTGGAAACATGTTAGGCAATATTTTTACCCCCGTCATAAGTTTTAAAGTTGTATAGATTATTCCTTGACTACATGAGGGAAGATGAGGTTTGTTACCATCCTTAAATAGTTGTTTTTACAACATACTTGTAGCAATATATGATAAATTGTCTTGTTTAGTTTCTAAGTAGATAATATAGTGACCCTACAATAACCTTGGAGTTTAAAAAATGATTCCACATTACTACTTAGTCTCCCTTTCATTGGTCCCAATCATTTGCTTCAATAAGTAGAGTGGCACCATACAATATGTGTGCTCTGCCAGTTTGGTTAGAAGCAACCTATACTACAAGAGCCATATAACCTAATTCCATGTCATACACTCCAACTCTACAGAAATACAAATAAAGAATGGTAACAATAGCACATTATTTTCATTATAGTATGTAATTTATGGTGTAACACTTTATCTCTCACTGAGTGGATCATAATTCAAAGTATATGAAATGGTATTGGAGATGCACACATAGATGGATCCATCTAGTTAGTAGATGTCACAACTATATGGTAATTATGTTATGTTATCTACTTTCTTTCCATTTTTCTTTATACAAAATGTGAGATTCATCAGCATTTTACATGTATAAGTGGTCAATTTGGCATAGAACTTGTATCAACTCAGTATTGAGGACCCTTAACCCCAAATAATAGCTACTTCAGAGATATAGTGGGCTAAGATTGTCGTGCAATGCTTCGTGCCCTCGGTAAACATCAAGATATGATTGTCTTCTAATTTGCTTCTTATGCAATTGAATTACCAAGGTTGCATATTTCAAAGCCTCGAAAGGGTAAATGAGACCACGATTTCGTGACAGCAAGGGACCCAATTCAAGCACTTGAGGATAGGGACAATGGCAACATTATTATTGGATCTTCCTCTATGAGATTGAGTTTTCATCTTTCTCTGAGCGATAAATGTAGATAGATTTCAGTAGAACAAGTGCTAAACCATCTTCCTTTCCTCCTCTATCACAGTTTACTGACCTCATGGAAGTTAGTTCATTGTATTACGCACCCAAACCACCTTGGTCTTCATGCATTACATAAGAGTCATCATTAAACATTTGCCTAATACTGCCACTAATGACATTTGACTCTAGGTCTCACATGACATTATTTTTTGATCTATTCACATTCAATATTGAGTATGTCGATGAGTCTTTTGAACTTAGAGGCTTTTCCCAACAACAATAGTTAGGGTTTTACACTCCGTACTAACGTAGTTCCTCCTATCTAATCACCACAGTGGGATATAAATTCCCCACCAACTTGCCTTGAAAACCCCCATGAGCAACCTGTAGAAAATAAAGGAGATGAAAATGTGCAAGGTCAAGAAGATCAACCTCTATAACAATGGCCTTAGTGGGTTAGATGGTGGCCTCAATGTGGCATTAGAAGTCATTATTTTAAAGGATGATATTGTCATCCTTTACTTGCTTTATGTATTCTCAACCTTAAATTCTAAAAATCTTTATTACATATATTTCAATTGTTTTGGTGTATTTTTTATTGGTTATTTTTCATTATTTAACTTCTCATTTCCCATAGCTTTTTATTTTTCATATTTTCATACATATATTATACAAATAACATAATATTAAATCAATATAGAATATTAGTTTTTATTAACGCAATACATAATATATAATATTGATATAATAAATAATATAATTCTATTCATTGTTTCCACATATTCTAAAAATATACTTTTAATTTCCTTCCGTTTATAATTTTTTAACTTTTATTATTATAATATAAAGGATTCTCTTGCTTACTATTTGCAAAGATGACTTTTTGTGTGGTCAAGTAATAAAATGGCATCTATATGGTGAAAAAGGTTACTAGAAGGCTATAATGGCCCAAGAGGAAGGGCTAGATATGAGAGCAAGCGATCAGATTCCTGATCAGTTGTGAAGAGAGGTATGGAACCTAAAAGTCCCTCCAAAGGTTCACCATTTCCTATGAAGAGATTACTTTAGTGCTTTACCAACTAGGGAGAGCTTATGGAAGCAAAAGTGTACTGTCAACTCTCTTTGTTTATGCTGTGCTGAACACATTGAAACTATTGAGCATTTAATGCTAATGTGTGAATGGGTTTAACAAGTATGGTCTAACTATCCTATTAACACTTATTATTCAGGAGCAAGATATATTAAGATTTGATGTCTAATTGAAAGGTTTCTTATGTCTTTTGTTGGAATGATTATGAGAAATCTTGTTTAGCAATTGTTTGCTGGTACATTTAGAATATACATGTTATTTTAGTTTTAAAAATGGTCACTTAAATCTGATGCAAACTATACAAATGGCTTATCAAGCTTTTGTGGAGTTTTGGGATCATAAATAAATGTCTACCTTAACAACCTTGAATTGTGTAGTTACTGTCAATGTCCCTTCTCATTAGTATCCCCTTCCTAACGGTGTAATTAAAATTAATATAGATGGTAGTTAGAAAAAGAAGACATCCCATGTAGCAGAAGTGGGGTAATTGATTTATGTAGTTTTTCTAGTAAAGCCCCTTCTTAGCTATGCTTAAAGGACTAAAAATGACGAAGAATTTAGACTGTGATAGGATTTGTGTGGAGTCTAAGAATAAGTCTTTGGTAAAGATGATTAATTTGGATTTTTTTGGTCCTAAATAGTGCTGTTGGAATTTGGTGGATGAAGCTCGTGCTCTTATGAATGAGTTTCAGGGATGTCCTATTTATTGGTTCTCTTGTTCTTCTAATTAAGCGACCGATTGGCTTGCAAAATTTTTTCATTTGATGATGTGCCTTTATAAGTGGGGTTTAGACCCTATCCTTTCTGAAGTCAATTGTGGAAGGTGACATGTTAAGTCATAGGCAAGAAGTTGGTTAACATCAAGGCATTGAAACATGACTACTACCTCTGTGTTTTTTATTTATGCTATTGTTCAATGTTAATATTTTGTTCAGCATCTATAATGTTTATTTTGTTTTCTCATGTCTAGTGAATGTTTTCCCTTTCATTATGTGGCCTTGTACATTTTGTGGAGATGTGCATCTTTGTTGTGTTAGGATCACCCTTAGTAGTGGTGTTTATTGGAGATTTTCCAATAATGATTGTAGGTTGTCGGATGAAAATCTAATGGCTCAAATTCAAAGATAAAAAAATAATCTAGGACCACGTGAGGTCATTAATTATAAAGCATGGTCATTGATTAAAAAAATTGAAATTTTATATTTCTATTCGACGGTCTCTATTTTACTAGAGATTTTCTAGTAACATATACTATTAGAGGAAATCCAGATTTTATTTTGTTCTCTTTGTTGAATGACAATCTTCATTTTCGACCAAAAGGAGAAAAAGATTGCTTCAATATCTAACCATTTCTATTGTAAAGCAAATATCGAGTTGAGTATACAATATTGCATATATCAAATTGTGGGATATTCAACACCATGGCTAAAGGTCTGTGATTCTAATGTTGTTTACTGTTACATTATCTAAATTCTTAGATTGATTTAAATTTCAATCCTTAATTTTCTATATGGGCATAATTTTCTATAGCTCAATATTGTCGAAGATTTCATCTCATATGTGTTGGTTGGAATATCAATTGGAATCCTTGACCCAAACATCAACTTCTTACAACTACTTTTTTATTTTAATTTTTGCTATTAGGTTCATTAGTAGAATTATAACATGTAAAAAATTTCTTTAAAAAAATCTAATTATGTGACGTTATAGTATAGAAAATATACAATGGTTATGTTATTATTAAAAATTACATATTTGTCATGTTTCAATTAAAGCATCAATAATAAAAATATCAAACAACTATAAATATGGTCTTTCCTTTGTAATTACTTTCTAAAGTCCAAGTTGCACTCTAAAGATATTGATCCCATATTTGATTTCAAAATAAAAGAGACTAAAAATAATTTAATTAAATTTCATAAAAAAATTAGTTTAAAACTATAAATTGTAGAAATAATTTTTCTCTAAAAATATTGTTGAAAATATATTTTTTGAAAAATAGAAAATAGAAAATGGAAATAATTTTGGGTCATTACTAAAAAAAGTGATTTTTTCTATTTTTTTTAAAAAATTCATCTTACATTCATTTTAATATGAAAAATTTGACCGTTAGATGATTAAACTTTGGTTATAATCTATTATATATAATTAAAGTAGGCTTCTATAAATGTGAGAGCTACATTTGGGCAACAACAAGCTAGAGTTGATGAAACCTTTAACTTTTTGTGCAATGACTCTTCAACTGCTTTTAACATAATTATATTTATTGATTTTAGTGTTATATTTAACAAGTCTTATATAATGATCAAGGGTCAAGAGTTAAGAGTCATTGTTTTATATGTCTATTTAACATAATTATATTTATTGATTTTAGTGTTATATATAACAACTCTTATATAATTATCAAGAGGCAAGAGTGAAGAGTTAGTGTTTTATATGTTCATGAATTAACATCAAGTGCAATCTTCCAAGAAACAACCAAATCATTCATGACATAAGTCAATTTTTTTTTGACATGTATTAGTTAATTTTTTTGGTGACATGAGTTTTTTTTTTCTTGGTGTCTACATGGTTTTCATCACCAACATGTAATATGTTTTGAAAAATGAAATGTCGTAATGCTTTTTTGGTTCTCATATCATTATGGCCATATAATTCACGAGTTATACATAATAACTAACAATCACAAAAAGATAGTTCAATTATTTATAGTATTAATTAATGGATAACTATACAAATACATTATATGCATTCTTCTCTTCTGGTTCATTATTTGATTACATAAAATATATAAAAACTTCATTATATATTTTATCATCGATTGCTTTTTTTTTTTTTTTGCATTTCATGTTAAACAAAGAATTGAATGTTGATTAAATGGATTAAATTTGATGATGACATAAGTGTGAAGCAATGGGATGGTACACCCATGAGAACACAAAGTGATAATGAAGCCAAAGAAAACAAGGTAGACAATGGGACTGTTTCATTTTCTCTTAATTAACTTCATTTAAAATTATGCATAAACATAGATATAATGATTGAAAATATTATTGTACAACCTCACATATATTTAATACGCATGTCAAATTTTTCCTTTACTTGTTATTTATATGTATGTATTTTATGAATGCAATAAATTTAATATAGTGCTATAACAAAAAAATGCATATCATCAATCAATTATTCTTTACCAAAATCTGTAAATAATTAATTTATTTCAATTAACTAAATAATAAGTGTTTTCAATAAAATTAGTTCATTCATGCATATTTAAATGTACACTTATTCAAAAATTCAGAAGTTTAATGTTCATGAATGTGAATCAATAAATTTAATAAATTTTTTTAATCAATTCCTTCTACAAAGACTCACACCAATTAATGTGCATGAATTATTATGAAGTAAAAAATATATATTAATAAATTTTTAATCATCTCATACTTTGTATGTTAACTTTAATATATATTATAATATTGTTATATATTGGTTAAGTTAGTTTTCTCTTTTATTACATAAAATATGCATGAACTTAATTATATATTTTATCAATGATTGTTCTTTTTCTATGCATATAATGTTAACATATCTTTATAACTTTCGATTGCCATGTAAACTGGTTTATTCAAACTATGTATGACCAATGCAATTTGGTAAGTTTCCATCATGTTAATTATATACCCACTCTCAACCACTCCATCTGGCCCCACAAATGTTAGGACAACAAAATGAATTCTAAGAGTTAATTACTCCTTACCAAAATCTATGAATAATAAGTTTATTTCAATGTACTAAACAATAAATATTTTAAATGAATTTAATTTAATCATATTTGTCTATATGTATACTTACTTAAACATTCAAAAGTCTCATGTTTATTCATGTGAATTAATTAATTTAATAAATTTTCTTTATAAATATCAAAACAATTATCACCAATTAAAATAATTATTAATTAGACAATCTCCTCGTATACATAAACTTCTATTCTTTGTATCCTAAAAAATGATATACCACCCATTGCAACATTTATCCCTCCCTCAAACAATATTTATTCAGATAGCAAATTTCACATTAATTTTGTCAAACGCCTGCTCAAATCAACTAGGTATTATCATTATGACACGTACGTCACATAGATGCACCAAGTTGCAGCGTTGACCTATTCAATGTCGGGACGAAGTTTGAAGAGAACAATTACTTTTTGGGTACATTGTTATTTTAATTTTTTGCTCGTTCGTAAATTTATTATTTTGGTCCTTGATTATTTATAGTTTTTAATTAATTTTTCATTTATAAATCTAGCCTCAATCTAAATCCTCACTAATATATAAATTAATATGTTTAGTCATTTATTCTTACTATGTTATTATTTATATTAGTGAGAAGCTAAATTGATATTAAACTTATAAGTAAGATATTAAATTGAGACAAAAAATTAGTAATAAATCAAATTGTGACTAAATTTATAAGTAAAGAATACTAAAAACTAATGATGAACTAAATTAAAATTGAAAACTAATGAGGAACCAAATTAAAATTAAACTCATAAATGATAAATAAAAAAAGAAATGCTTTACTAGCTAGATTTTCATGTTGTCTACTCTTTTGATGAAAATAAAAATTAAATTAAATATAAAATTATTATTTTAATCTTTTACTTATTGAAATGCTTAAAATGATCTCTGGTTCATTAAAAAATATCATACTTAATTCCTCAGTTTTAAAAAAAATATTAACTTTAGTTCCTTAAATTTATGATTTAGAGTTTGACAAATGGACTAATTTTAGTAAAATTTTAAAATGTGGGAATCAAGCGTGAATAAATGAGAAATTATTTTAAATATTTTAATGAGTGAAAAATTAAAATAATAATTTTATAATAAATAAGGGACTAAAAAATATATTTCTCATAATCTATGTGATAAAAAAAATCATGCAAATAAACTATTCAAGAAACTATTAAAGCTGCTTTTAGAAAAAAAAAAATTTACATCTCTCAATTGAATCAATTTATATATTAAAGAATATCTTAATCTTGTAACCCAGACAAACAAAGAAGCTTAATATTTGAAATCCAAATATTTAGGCGAGCCGTGTACCTGGTGCTCCGAGAGCAGAGGCAAAACGACAGCGTAGAGGGCATTCGTTCAAGAGCGCTAAACGTAAGCGAAACTTGTGTTCCAAATTACACGTCTACAAACAGATATAACGACTTTTCTCAGGCGACTGTTTCGATTCTCCTTCCTTCCCCCTCAAACATTCCAACGGCTTTTTCTCTTTCTCTCTATCTCTGTCTTCACTACTATCAATTTTCGGATCACTGTGCTCGAAATTCTGATTGCAATTGGCTGCTACAACAATGTCATTGTCGGATTCCGAGACCCCCCTTGGCGGATCATCAGAATACAAGCCTTTCCGGCAAATCAGCCATGACCGTAAGATCCACTTTCATTCGTTCCGCTTCGCATTTTGTTTTCTGTTTCTTGTTCCTTTGTTTCTCGAGAAATGAGAGTTGAGAAATGGACTTGAATCAGGTAAATGTAAATGCAGTGTGGCTCTCCTGCGGGCTCCATTTTTTCCCTTTGTCTGGCAATTGAGCTTTGAAGCTGAGTTTAGTATAGATGGATTTCTTTGAAATTTTTTATTTTCTAGGTCCTTCATACTGAGGGGATTTCTCTAGGTTGCCGTGTATTTCTTCAACCTCGGATATAAACCTTATAGATTCTGGAAAATGAACTGCTATGGCTCATTGATAGAGTTGGCTTCTAGGAGACCGCTCGGTTTCCAGAAAATGCATGAATAGAAATAAAGTATTTTTCATAATTTTGACTCTCTGAACCATTTCAATGTTTTTAGCATCCAACCTTTCCCCCCCCCCCCCCCCCCCTCCCCGCCTGCCCCCTACCTTTTGTTAAACATAAGAGTTTAACGTTTACAACTAAAAATACATGAAACATAACATTTATTGACTTTCTTTCTTGATTATGTTTAATATATTTTTCATGACTAGCTGCTTATAGGGTTATTGTATGAAATGCTTGGAGCTGCAAAGACGGGAGATTCTAAATCATGGAAGGTGTGTAATTGAAGCAGTTACAATGTATGATTGTTTTGTGGTTTGTTTAATTTTCTTCCCTTTACCTATATACTATTTTTACTTCCTAAAAAAAGCCGTTTTATTGACTTCATATATATGTAGTTTGTTTTCATTTTGCTCATATAATGACGAACTTCTGTACTAATTGTTGCCAATTCACCCGATGATATTTGCTTTACTTCTTGAAAGACATATGGTATAAATATTGCAGTTGACTTGTTTATATCTGTTTCTAAGATGGTTTTCAAGATTATAATGCATAGCATAGGTGAATCGGATTGTTACGGATAGCCAAGAAGTCTGAGCCGAATCCTATAAATTCAATAAAGTATCACAAGTCATAGACTTTAACTCCTGCAATATATACTTCCAAATCTTATTTACGTTCTAAAGTGAAATTTGTCGGATAATTAGCTAAAGCAAGACATTTGTCTAGCCATAAAATCTATATAAGAGCCTAATTACAGTGGAGTGGAATTGTTTGTTGTCTGAATGCTCTCGTCTAGACTTGCACAACTACAAAACGCCAATTTAAGTTTTATTATGAGTATTTCCTGGTGTTCACTGCTCATTCATTATGAAGAGAATATAGTTGGTTGTGCATTGTATAATAAGGTATGTCAATCTTGGGTCTTTTAGTTATTCGTTCATAGTTGCTCCAGCACAATTTCCCATGAGTCAGAAGGA
The DNA here is from genome assembly GCA_037074485.1 of Delonix regia. NCBI lineage: Eukaryota > Viridiplantae > Streptophyta > Magnoliopsida > Fabales > Fabaceae > Delonix > Delonix regia. Next base: position 16,825,316 of record CM073459.1, read on the forward strand.
CTCTTGTTTTCTATCTTGTAAGTTTGAATAATGTTTATATCGAGATACTCATCAAAACTTGGAAAGTGGTTTACTCCCATGGAAAATATTGAAAAATTATATACTCTGATACTTTCTTACATCTTATGACAAACAAATTTTCATTTTGTTTAGGGTTATTTAAATCACTCAGTCATTGGTTAAAACTGGACATTTAGTAAAGACTATATATGGTTTGCCTTTATTTCGTTACTAAAATTCATAATTGAACAAGTTTTTTAAAAACCAGTATGGTGTTTCTGTCTTAGGAGTTAACCTTTTCTTCTCCTTATATAGCTTTTAAATGTTGAGGACAGGAAAGGACCAGCATTTCTATTGCAATCAGTAGAATTTTAGCTTATGTAATGGATCAGTTAACTTCAATTGAATAAAATTAGATATTAGATAATATTTTCGATTTTAAATTTTAAGTTGATGCTCCATAGCTGGGAATTTTTTATGTGCTTGCCAATAAAGTATACTATTCAGTCATATTTAATGAAGTTTAACGAATTAAAGAAGAGAACAAGGTTAAGGAAAAAAAAAAAAAAAAAAGAGGTAGATGACCTTTACCCTTTCAAACTGATTTTGTACTAACTCAAACATGTGTCTAGAAAACGCTTGACCCATCTTGCAATGCCATTGCTATAATGTTCTCTCATTGGAGGTATTGGCAAACACTTCTGAGCTGGTGTTTATCCCTTTCCTTTGTTTAGCATTTTAGCTCTTTTAGGAGCATCACTCATCTTCTAAATATGTACTCTTCATTTGTCTCAATGAATCTTTTTTATTTTCCATAGGAAAGACAAAATGAATGGTGGTACCATGTCTATAATGTTTACTAGTAAGCAAAATTTACATGCCTCATGTGATAGAAATCTACAAGCAATGTCATTTCTTAAAGCACTAGTCTCAGAAAGCTATTCCCAGGTTCTGAATTCTTCAATGTGAATTGTGAATTTTGTTAAAAATGGTGAATTGTAGAAAGAGGGTTAATTAAAACATTTAAGTTCAATAACAAATTCTTTTTAGTATGACTTTATAGTTTGATGCAATTTAAGAGGTGCTGCATGTATGAAACAATAAGACCAATTATAAAATGTCGAAGCTATGCATATAGAAATTTTTATAGGCACATGAGGTTCATATCATTATATGTTGATAACTGAGATACTGTATCTGCCATTTATTCTGCTATAGAATTGGTTATTCCTAATTCAAGTTGATAGTCATACATGTTAGTGAATATTTTTCCCAGGTGCTCATAATGGATAAAGTCACGGTGAAAGTTATGTCACATTCATGTAAAATGGCAGATATCACAGACCAAGAAGTTTCCTGTAAGCAGTTTTGTGTTATTTGTGTGTTATTATTTTTCTGGTTTTTCTTCTATTGGAATTTGGAACCCATATGCTCTAGCTGGCGACACTAAAGACAATTTAAATGTAGTGGTTATCTCAGGCTTTCTTAGAAAGAATTCCCACTATCATAAGATGGTGAATTCACCTTTTTGAACCTTTTCTGGAAGCAATCACTTCAAAAGTGATTATTGGTGCCAAATGACTCTTGAACTTTGAAAGTTATTACAAAAACATTAAGGTTTGTAGTGCTTCTTATTATGCTACATTACTTGACTGAAGAAAACTTTTCTTCACTGACTTTTTTTCTTCATTAGGTTGCATTATAAGTTCATTCTTTTGTTAATTTTTTGAAATATTGGTGTGATAAACTGCTTGACATCTTATTGCAGTGGTGGAAGACCTTTTCAGGAGAAGGCAACCATTACCATCTATGGATGCTGTTTATTTCATGCAGCCATTAAAAGAGAAGTAATTTAGTTTTCTTTATCAAGAAATATACAATTTATGTTATGCTGAAGTCTGAAATAGATATTGTAATCATGTAAAACTTAATTAACCAACTAAAAATTGGAAATTTTTGTGGTTGTTTTCTTTTTGCCTTGTGCAACCCAAGTAGAGGAGATCAGCTAAGAGAAGGTTGATGGGGCTACTTAAAGGAAGTAGGTCAAAGACTTTAGAAGTTATACCACCCTTCACCCAATTTTCCTTCTTTTTGTTTTTCCTGTTATAATGGTTTCATTTACCTTCTTGGCATATCCCTATTAGATATCCAACATTTGCCTTCTTTATATGTTACTGCGAGTTGAAAAAAATTATTTTAGTTGCTGATTTCATTTTTCTCTTTTTTCCTCCATATTTCGTTTCCAATTAAATCTATTTTTTGGGTCTCCTGTGCCATGCATTATTTTACCTACACTCATTTATCTGCAGCTGTTATCTTTTTTCTTTTAATTTCCACTTGCAGAGTTTTACACACATATTAAACTTGTTTTTTTCTAGCATGCAGTGTTATTATGTTCTTGTCTGACATGTCTGGAAGGGAGCCCTTATACAGGAAGTATGCGGAAAATTCTGGATTTTCCCAAATATTCTGTTGTTTTTATATTTTGTAAGCTCAAATGAGTGGTGTACTTATTTTCCTTCTTTCTCATTGTTTTCAGAGCATTCGTATTTTTTAGCTCACCAGTCCCAAAGGAATTTATAAACCACATTAAGTGCGATACAAGTGTCTTACCCCGCATAGCTGCACTTAGAGAGGTCGAGATTTCGTTTCCTTTCAATGGAGTTATCTGCATGTAATAGTCATTCGATTCTTTTTTCAGAGAATACTTTTGCTTTAATTTTGCAGATGAATTTGGAATACTTTCCAGTAGATAGCCAGGTACGTGGTGATATTTTTTTTTTTCTTTTTTTCATATGATGGCAATGTCTATTTGTTTATAACATATTGAATAATTTGTGTCACATTGACTAATAGAGGGGGGCTTAGCCTGTCTATTCTCAACTCTCTAGAACTATGAACGTTTCCTTTATAAAATGTCCGCTGTCTAACACTGAAGAATAGACTATCCAGATAATATTGTGTTTACACATCTTGGGTAGTCAGAAATTTATACAAGGGTTTTTGTGCTATAAAAGGAAAATTATAATTTTTAACCAAATCCCCTAATGAATCACAACTCAAATCCTACAAATCTATAACTCAACTATGCAACGGAGCAAAAGTCAACTTATCGGCATTTAAGGCAATTATAGAGCCGAAAGTAATCATGGAGGTTTGCCTGGCCTTTGGACTCTGATACCATGAAAAAAAATAAATCAGAGTTCCCTATTATTCATGATAGGGATCACCGACAATAAATAATGGGAAGATGGCAACAAATCTTGCCATTCAATCCTGAACAGAATGGAAACAAATATTTGAAATTAAAGCTACTTCAACGACATACTTAGGGAACAAAATAGGGAAAAGTAAAATTAAATATTAATCCTATTAATAACATAAAAAACGATTAAAATATTTTTTCTATGTTTCACTTGTTGTAAACTTATTATTTTGATATCTAATTTATTAAAAATGTTATATTTTATTTTTTATTTTTTTTATAAAAATATTAAATTTAGTATTTAGAGTATAATAGAAAAATTAAATCAAATATTTTATAAAAAATTGAAATTAAGTGTGATAATTTTTAATAAGAGATTAAAATAATAATTTTAAAATAAATAAAGGAAAAAAATACTTTCGCTAAAACACTGACTGACTGGACTAATATGGAAGCCTGTGATTTCCTACAAAAACTAACATATTGGCGAAGAAAAATTAAATAAAAAGATTAACCACATGGTTACATGTAAGGGTTCAACGATGAGTGGATTCAATTACCAAGGATACAAGATCTTTAAGCCAATAATTTTTGGGGAACCCGCACTTGATAATTAAATGTTCGAGATATCCTTCTCTCCAATGAAGACAAAACTCAAATATCATTGTCGTATAACTACAACATAGGCACTCAAGTAGAGTATTCTGAAGGAATCCAGCAGCAGTCCAAAGTCCAAACGTACAGCAAAACATAGTGAAAGAAAGAGAAGGTGGAACTGCTTGAGAGGAGAAAAGGGCTGCATGTCAAACAAAGGATACAATGCCACAATGTTGTATAGCCGAAAGAAACATAGAAAACCAGGATTGAAAAAGGGAAACAATCGGCGGTTAGGAGTAGGTGAAAGAAAGCATTAAGCGTAAGGAATGGGAGAAGGAAGAGGGGAGGGAGTTCTGGCCTCTCGAAAGCCAGATTGTTTATTCTCTTCATCCTACTCTTTTGAGAGGTGAATCATTGAGTAAGGGTGTATCGTGGACTGGGTTTTGGCGTGTACAGTTCATGTGTTAGTATAGGACTGGTACAATTCCTTTTTACTCCATTTTGTAATACAAAACTGAGTCCTTTATGCTATTCCTTATCTTTTAGCTGCGAATAATTTACTTGAGTACAGACTACAAAGGAAGGTTGGTTCTATCATATTCATCTCTTCAATCATGATTTGTAATGCAGAACACCAAACTTACATAGGTCAGCAGGCTGAGATATTGCACATATTCGTTTTCCAGCTAGCTGCTTTTTTCTTTTTAAGTCCTTATGGTTGACTGCGAGTAATAAATACCAACGCTCTGATCCATTTACTGAGAGCTATACAATTTATGGCATGAGCATATACTTATATACACACAATGATACACATAAACAAGCCCCTCCAACAACATAATAACAAGAAGCAAAGCTAGGACAAGAGCGTCCAATAAGGCACCAGAGAAAAACGTCAAAATTATTACATGAGAACCTTAGTTTCAGTAGAAGGATGAACAAAGGCCTGAATACGTAGAGTAGGAGAAAATGACAGAAACGCCGCTAGTCAACTTGTCAAACATAAGTTGTGCCTCAATTTGTAAAATACACAAGGACATATTAGCAGATATAAACATATACATTCATTTGTGTTTCCTTGGATACACTAAAGACTGATAGATATAAGTATTATAAATAAGTTCAGAAGTGGTATAACTATGACACTGCAAGCTTAGCTTGATGATCAGAATGCTTTAAGTGAATAATGATCCATAGTCCTTACATTCCTGTGGTTCATCTCCAAGTTTTAATCAAATTAGTATCAGATATTGTGACGTACTTAAGTTATGGCTATTCTCATCCTACTAAGTTTAGCTGTTGTTATATATCTATTCTTGATCACACAGTTGACTTTACATATTATTTTGCATGTTAAAAGGAAATCAAGATTTGTCTACTGAGATAAATATGATGCAGGCGTTTGTAACTGAGCAAGAAAGAGCAATGGAGGAACTTTATGGCAATATTGATAATACTCGAAGATTTAACACCTGCTTGAATGTTATGGCAACTCGAATAGCTACAGTGTTTGCTTCATTAAAGGTATTACTTTTGTGTTTTTTATTCAATATATGTAATTAGCTAAGGTCCAAATGATAATTAACTACTTAATGGTACACAGTATGGTGGCTGAGGTGTTATTGCTTCATTTGTGTGCCTTTTCTTTTTGGGTTTCAGCGTTTCCATGTTTTTATATCCCCTTATCATTTAATATTCAATTTCATAGTTTGGGGTTCCTGTATATTGTTGTATCTGTCTAAATAGTCTTGGAATTAGATTTAGATATAGTTCTTTGTATCTTTGCTTTCAGGTTTTCCAATTAAGGCATGAGATGTGTATGCTTAACTAATAAAAACATAAAAAGTGTACAATTTAATTGGAAAATTATAAAGTTTTCTGCAATAGCCAAACATGATACCAAAGAATTGGTTCTAATAGCCTAGCAATCTTTATTCAATTCATCCACACATATTACATTCCATATGTCCCTATTTATCCTACCTACTACTTCTGTTATTTGGTTACAACTGATTCTTGTTGCTAACTGAATAACTACTAACCAACTAATAACCCATGACAATTACTCCCCCCTTAAACAATCCTTGTCCTCAAGGATGAAGTGCTAAAGTGAAGTGCTGGATTCTGAATTTTGCTACTGAATGGCCCTATATGGTTCCTAAGCTAATTCTTTTGGTCCTTTATATTTCCATTGAACCAACCTATATTATTCGCCCTGTACTTCTTTCTTGTCATCTTGCACCAATATCATGAAAGCTTGTGAATTCTTGTATTTGTGTTCTGGAGAATATTGTTCAGAACACCCATGGTATAAACCTTTCTTCCTTTTATCATCCATCTCTCTCTTTGTAAGTGGCTTAATTTCTTTCTCTTGATTACTACAACTCCTGTCACCATCACCCTTATTATTGCTGAGAGCTTCCTCCTGTATGTTACTGGACACTGCTGGAGTAAAAAATTTGAAATTTTGACTGCTGCTGCTGAATTCTTTGAAGATTGCCCACTTATGTTCTGTTCTTAGAGTGCCTTGTTAGCAACTTCTTAAAGTCTTGCCAAATACATTGCATTGACTAATACAACAGGTTTGAACATTCTTACTTGAGCTTCTATCTCCTTCTTGGGCTGTCCTAAGGCCATGGCTAATTCTTCAGACGTATCAATTTCTGATAGCAATTGCTCAAACTTCTCCTGATACTCTACCAGTGAATTCTCTTGGCTCAAGTTCTTCAATTTAGCCATAGGATCTGTTTTCATTATTTCTCCAAAACTCACACCTAAAGCTGTCAAGTAATTTCCAGCTTACCTCTCCCTGTTTCTTCATCACCATGAATGCCTGGTGCCACTGTAATGCACAACCTTCCAGACGCAGACTTATTAGCTTGATTGACTGCTCTGGAGGTGTATAATCTACATCACAAAACTGCTTGCATCTGAAAGCCCACCCTTTGAAATCAACTCCTTCAAACCTAGGAAATTCGATTCTTGGATATCTAGTGGGGAATGAATATCCAGTAGTCAGAGTTCCCATATCAGAGCCTAACTGAGGTTGAGGTGTATTACCTCTATTCCCGCACAATGTAGAGGCTCCATTTCCCTCACTAGAAATCACTAATTTTTGTAGCCATTTTTGCCATTTTTGTCTGGTCAAGTAATTCCGTCATATCAGCTAACTGCTGTCGTCATTGATTTTATCATGGGAATGCGTCTCCTTTGCCATCGTGAGGACTGAGAGGCTCTAATACCATTGATACCAGAAGATTGGTTCTAGTCAAATTCATCCACACATATTACATTCTATATGTCCCTCTTTATCTTACTACTTCTTCTGTTATTTGGTTACAACTGATTCTTGTTCTGACTGACTAACCACTAACCAACTAATAACCTGTAACAATTTACATGTTGTGATATAATTAGAAGACTATATACTTATCATATTTTAATTGGAGAACAAGATAGCAGAGATATAAAGAATAGTATATAAGTTTTTTCCACAGTCTTGTGAACAAACTTATTTAGGACCACATTTTTGTCTCTGAATATTTCATTATTGTTGTTTGTTCATGCCGACTTCTGTAACTCTTGTCCTCATTTAAGTTGAATCATATAACGGCTAATCAAGAAATCTGAACATTCTCAATCTCTACTGCAAGTTTTTAAAGTTTTTAGTGGACTGATGGGCTTGCTCGCCTGACCAATGCTACTAAAACCTAAGCAAACATTATCATCAACGAAGGGAGGGAAAAGAGGGAATTATGCTTGATGGGAAAGGTCCAACCACTGAGAATAAGGTGTATTCCTGAAAAGCCAAGGGGGATAATGTGGCTGGGAAGGATAGAAAGGAAAATCATGCTAATAATTGACATCTTGCTGCACATGAGGAAGGGTGAGCAGGAAGGAATTATTAAAACAAGCTAGCACAGCAACCCTTTGCTGTAGCTCCTCCTGTCATCCAAAAACTAATGGATAGACTAAATTGGTAAATAGGAGCTTAGAAATGTACCTCTGTTTCTTTGTTGGGGGAAAAAACCAACTCAATGGCTATCTTGGGCTGAATATTGGTACAGCACCATTTTCAACAATTCTATGGCTATGACTCCTTCCATAGCTGTGTATGAAAGGGATTCTCCCACATTATCTAAGCTCACTGATAGTCCATCTGTTGTAGCAGAAGTTAATATACAAGTTGAGGCTCGAAATTTAAATTCTTGTAGTATTGAAGGATAATCTAGCAAATGCTTAACATGAAAGCTCAAGCAAATCATCCTAGAAGGAATGTTTAGTTTGAAGTGGCAAATTATGTTTATCTAAAGTTCAAATACTACTAACATAAATCACTAGCTATGAAAGTTTATGAAAAATTTAGTCCTGGATTTTTTTCTAGGCCCTTTAAAATCACTGGCTAAACCTATAGCAGATGCTATAATCAAGGAAGGGAGGAAAAGAGGGAAATTGGCCAAGAAGCAATGGTCCAACCACTAATAAAAGGGCCAAAGAGGATAAGGCGGCTGGGAAGGAAAGAAAGGGAACTTTTTGAACCCCGGACTACTAATGGGCCTTGGGTAACAAAGACTGGTAACAAAAGGAGGGGAAAGAAGAAGGCAAAAGCAGTGCCCCGAAAGGATGGCCTTAACTAACTAATGCCTTGATGCCATAAGCGTGAGTTAGTTGGGAAGAGAGAGATGGGTGGGATAGCACAATATAAAGAGAGGGAGACTGATGAGAGACCCTTGGATAAAACTCGTCCCTAAAAGCGTACAATGAGGGGAATGTGCCCAAAGGTCTTTAAGCCCCCCACCAAGTAGTATTCTACCCGATGTGGGACTCCCAAGTTGCCTTAGGTTGTGGTTCCTAACATTTTCGCCCCATTAAACAGCGACATCCACGGTGCTGGCAGCTGATGCTCAAGCCTTTCTCCCTTTTGGAGGCTCTTCCTTTTTCGCTCCTCTCCAGCCACCGCCGCCACTACCCGGGATCGAAATTGCTCTGACATCATTTGATGAGACCCTTAGGTAGAACTCATTTCCAAAAATTAGCTCATAAGCAAAGGGTGTCCAAAGGTCTCATAAGCCCCCCACCAAGTGGGATTCCACCTGATGTGGGACTCCTAAGTTGCCTTGGCTTGTGGTTCCTAACAGAGACTTTGGGTGGAGGTAGGCAAGAATTCTAGGGAACTATGGGGAGGAGAGTACCTTTTTATTTTGCTGTTGTCTCTCTATTTTGTTATTTCTTTACTGAGCTTGTATCACTCAGACTACCTTCATTGATTTGATACAATGGGTAGCTCTGTTTTGCTATATAATACACTCGGTTTATTCAGCATTTCTACTATTAGACTTCTACTGGGTTCTATCAGAAATTAATGCTAATAACTGACTTGTTGCTACATGTGAGGCAGGGTGAGTTGTAGGAGTGGGAAGATAGTGAGGATTATTTGACGGCATTTTTTCTCTTGATTTCTGTTTATTGTGCTGAATGGTTTGATGGTCTTTAGCGTTGTTTCTTGCATAAATGTGTTGTTGAGTGAAATCAGTCTATTTGAATCTACATACGAAGAATTGCTGCATTGTAGGTGTTAGTTTAATTTCTCAGTTGGCAATGAAGTTCTACCATGTACTCTCTTGTACATAACTCTCCTTTTCCAATTATTTCCTTTCGTATTTCATCATAGTTATATGTTGAATCTCATAATATTACCTTTGGTTAAGTACAAGAAAAGTCATCAAGACCATTGGGCTAATTCTAATTTTTGGCAAATGATGGAAAGAAAATTCTACTTGTTAATGGAGGCTCATTTATTCATTTGTGCAGTCAAAATTTACTATGGTTCTATACTTCTATATATGACAGATTTGCCTAATGATTTTAGAAAGGAGTAAGTTAATTGTTTAGTGTAGCTTTTAAATGTGGATGCATAATAGGTTTAATAATAATATGAATTCTTGTATAGTTTATTGATGAGAGATTATATTTAAATGATGCCATCTTTATAGGAGTTACCACATGTGTGGTTTCGTGCTGCCAAGGAAGGTGACGAATCAACACCTCGTGATTTCATTCCATCCAAGCTTGCTGATGCAGTTTGGGACATAGTCTCTAAATATAAATCTACCATCCCAAACTTTCCACAGAGTGAAACATGTGAACTGCTCATTGTGGATAGATCTGTTGATCAGGTTAAGAGTAGTTTTACATACTGTGACTCTCTCCTTTAAAGTTCTTCAGTTTAAAAGTCATAGATTTGTTGAACTTGCATAACAGATTGCTCCTGTCATTCATGAATGGACCTATGATGCTATGTGCCATGATTTGTTGGATATGGAGGGAAATAAATATATATATGAGGTAAAATTTTTAAGTTGGTTTCCTTTACCTTGTAGTCTCTTGGTTAAATTTTTTCCAATTTGCAGCTTTTGATTTTGCAGTAACATATATTGCATTTCAGGTTCCCAGCAAAACAGGGGGTGAACCTGAAAGAAAGGAGGCTCTTTTGGAAGAACACGATTCGGTCTGGCTTGAGCTTCGCCATGCACATATAGCAGATGTATGCTACATGCACCAGTTATTAAATCAAATTCAAATATTTTTAGCATGAAATTTCAATGTTCTTATACCAATTGAACTACCAGGCTAGTGAAAGACTGTCTGACAAGATGACCAACTTTGTATCAAAGAACAAAGCTGCGCAAATCCATCAAAGTGGAAGGTTTGCTTTAGTTTCTTTTCACTTCCCTTTTGAAAATGCTGGCCACTTGATTTTGTGTCTTGTAATCTGCATTAACATTTGTCATCATTCAAGTTACCTTGCCTGGGATTTACACACCCTTAGAAAGGTACTTGCATATTTAACTAATATGATCATGATTGTAAAGAATCAAGGATTTTAAACCTTGTCTTTGTATGTGAAGTCTTTAGATTAATCTGGTTTTTAGTCCAATAAGATTATAGAAGTGTCATTGATCAAGATGTTTATGAATGTTATTAAAATTGCTCATTATGGTTAATACTTCATGTTGTTGAGCAAATAGTTTAGGCATCTTTTGTTTATTGTTTTTCCTTATATTTTAGGAACTATATTTCAGATTTTTGTCTCTTTTAGGTCACTTTCTGTTTTTATTTTGTTTTAAATTCAAACACTAGATAGCTCCTAGTTTTTAGGAATTTTGATTGTAAGTTTATTGACTACCGTAAGATAGAGGGAGTCAAGTCCTTCTTTTTCTGTTAAGCTAGAATTCACACTTTAGGATAGGTGGGTTTACAAGTTTCTTCTTGGTCTCAATCACACTTTTTAAGATATAAGGGGGAGAATTATGTGTTTGTACCCTTTTCCCTCTTTGAAGGAGGTATTTTTAGAAGTAAAAAGGGCGGAAAGCATGAAGATTCTTACCTCAAGTTTTTTGCCCGTAATGACAGCCCTTGATTCTTCAGCACTAGCTGCCAAAAGAACCTCAAAATTGTGATCATAAAAACAAAAAAGGGACCAAACCATGGTGTAAACACTGCCACAAGGCTAGGCACCCTATTGAGAAATGTTGGGTCCTCAATGGTAAGCTAATAAATGGAAAAAGCAAAGGAAAACTGGAGGGCTAAGGTCATGTGGCCAATAATGCGGAAAAAAAGCCTCATGTGTTTAACAGTGACCAATTAGAGTTGTTCCATGAATTAATTGATCTCTAGCTCCACAATCCTCCACCCACAAACAATGTTGCTAGCCTGATCACGCATATAGGTAATGTCCCCTTGGCTCTAACATTGAGAGTCCAAGACAAAATACTTAGGTGGTTGATTCGAGAGCCATTGATCACATAATGGGTAATCCAACTCACCTTACTAATCTTTTACATTGTAATGATCATGTGTTTATTAAACTAGCTAATGAGACCATGCCTAGAATAATTGGCTCTAAAATCGTGTAGTTGTCACAAAATTTAGTCCTACACAATGTATTGTTAGTTCTCAATTTGATGTATAACTTGCTATCTATAAGCAAAATTGCTCAAGACCTTGATTGCATTGCTAAATTTTGTTCTAATGGTTGTCACTTTTAGGACTTGGAGTCAAGGGAGATAGTTGTAGGGATTTTAAAATGGGACATCCCAATCCCGAGGACATGAGAAAAATGTATCCCCAATCATTGAATATAGGTTTTCTTCCTTTTTCTTGTGACAATTAAAACATATATGTTCCTCTCATTTAGCATACCCTCATGTACCCACTAAACTATACACCCTAATCCATAGTGATACGTGGGGACCGACCACCACAAAATCCCTTACAAGGGCCAAATGATTCATCACACCTTCATTGATGACCTTTAGACCTACTTGGTCACACCTTTATGAAAGGAAAACTTAAGGTCCCACATATCTCTCAAATATTTCTTGTAACGATCATGACCCAATTCCAAACGAATATCAAGATCCTAAGATCAGATAATGGAATTGAATACTTCAACTCTACACTAAATAATTTCCTACAAACAAGAGGAATCATTCCTCAAAGCACATGTGTCAATACCCTACAACAAAATAGCATCTTTGAACGCTAAAATAGACACCTTCTAGAAGTTGCCCAAGCCCTGTTTATAGGTTCCAATGCCCTTAAACCATATTGGGGGGAAGTTGTCCTCACAATCACTTATCTCATCAACCATATGCCATCCAAAACCTTAAACTTCACCATACCCTTAGACGAATTTTGAGAATCATATCCCACTACCCACTTTTCCTAACCTACCTTTAAAAGTCTTTGGCTGCACATTGTTTGCTCATAGATATAACAATGGCAAACTTGACCCTTGCTTAATCAAATGCATTTTCGTTGGGTACTTTCCCACAAAAAGGGGCTATAAATGCTATTCCCCTGACACAAAAAGGTTTTGTGTCACAATGGATATATCTTTCTTTGAAACTTAGCCTTTCTTTCCACCTACATCCGGATATATCTTTCTTTGAAACTTAGCCTTTCTTTCCACCTACATCCATTGAAGGGGAGTAAAATAACATAACAAAACCTAATAAACCAGTTTGTCATACCTTTAGATAAAACATAGCATCATCAATCAGTGTTTATCACTCCCATATCCAACCAAGAAACTTCACTCATTGAACCCGAGATGAATGCCTAGCATAAAACTCCTAATGTTATAGAAATTCAAGAATAATGTGCACTAAAATAGTCGCAAGTATACTTAGAAAAGAGAGGATACATGAGGCAGGCATACTTCCTACACAGTAATGCCATAAGCCTCATCCTCCTCATATCCCCATGTCAGCAGCGATCTTGATTTGTTTATTGCATTAAGGAAAAGGGTAAGGTCGTGTACTTGTCATCCTCTTGGAAATTTATTTCCTATAACAAGCTGTCACTAAAATATTATACTTTCATCACTAACTTTTCTCATGAGAAAATTCCTCAAAGTGTTATTGAAGCCCAAACAAGCCTAGAATGGAGAATTGCCATACAAGAGGAAGTAAGTGCTCTTGAGAAGAATGGTACATAGGTGATTATTGATTTTCTAAAACGAAAGAAATAGTGGGATGCAAAAGGATTTTCACCATAAAATACAATTCAAATAGGTGCTTGAACTGCCATGAGGCATGGTTAGTAGCCAAAGGGTTTACTAAATCCCGTGGAATTGATTATCAAGAAACCTTTGCCCTTGTTGCCAAATTTAATACTATTAAAGGATTACTGTCACTAGCCATGAATCTTGAATAGAAGTTACATCAATTTGATGTAAAGAATGCCTTCATGAATAGCAACTTAGAGGAAGACATCTACATGGAAATTACTCCTAGAATTGAGGTTGAAGGGAGCAAGAACAAGGTATGCAAGCTCTATAAATCATTATTTGGCCAAACAATCACTTAGGGTATGGTTTGACAAATTTACTATGGTAATTAAGGGGTATGAATATATTTCAGGGCAGGCAGATCATACACTACTTATAAAATTCTCACTTAAGGAGAGGTTATTTATCTTAATTGTGTATGTGGATGACATAATTGTCACAGGTGACTATGAAAAGGAAATTGAAGTCTTAAAACAGGCCTTAGTCGAAGAGTTTGAGATCAAGATTGTCACATTCCAAAATCCTAGAGTGTAATTGGCACAGGTTACGAGGATAACCCCGTTTTTGGAAGCTAACAATTAACATTTCCCTTATTAATCATATTAAAAGATGAAATTATGCAATTAGCATAGACTCATAGAAACCTTAAACATTAAGAAATTTATCAACTAGATTTATGTAGAAATAGTCTCCCCTGTAAAGGAGACCTACCGAAAATACTATAAATACCTATCAGCCCATAACAATCTAGAAAAGAGAGCTCTAGCTCTTAGTCTAACAAAAAAACCTATAAATTTACAACAAAATAAGGGAATAGGGAATCTACCTGTGGTCATGTATACTTATATACAATTATATACATATTGGGCCACTTTGCTACACTATTACAAAAGAAAGATACCCTGACAAAATAAGAGATTGTGTTTCTTGCAACGTGGATAGAGTCCTCTTTAACCCTCGCATTCTAAGAGCTGCTCTGGGTGACTATCTAAAAATAGAGAAAATAAATAGGTAGCATCTTAGAAACATAATCAATGTTTAATACCTTTAAGTATGCAGTGTCTTGTAAATTGTTTTACAATGGACCCTGTTATATTAAATCTTATACTTGTCAACCCAAGCCATAAAAGTGACAAGTATTCTATTAAGTAACATTCAAATTCTTACTATAACAAATAATAAAACATATGCTATTTACATAAGAGAAAATAATTTCAACTGTGTAATATAAAAATAACAATCATGGACTTACTTCCATGGGTAATTAATATTGGTCAAGGATACACAGCCCTCGAGGAAGTATAATCATCGGTCAAGGGCACAAATTCCTTGGGGTAATCTAACCCATACAGTTATGAGACACAAGCTCACGTTATTTAATCAATCTAATGTTCGTTATTGTTATAACTGAATTGATTGTTTTTACTTGGATGTCATATCATAATAATATGCCAATTAGTACCTTGTACCGTATCTTGTTTATGTTATAATGTCCTCTCTTTCAGAATTATGTAACACCATATATGTTTTGTAATCGGTTTAAGAAAGCTACGCAAGTCTTGTAAAGCTATTTGCTAAGCAATATAAGGATAATAACTACCAAAACCCCAATGCATGCCTACACAGATGATAAGCAATAACATGTAACATGTAACACTATTTGGAGTGCTACTGCTCATTTGGTTGGTAAAGTATTTTAATTAATCATGTCTCCTCTCTTTTGTTAGGGAAGATTTCTCAAAATAAGTCCCTATAACACAAAAGTGCAAAGTACCTTAATCCATACAATCACCATTCCACATTCTATCCAATATCACTATCTTATCTTATCCCATACAATTGGCTCAAGCACTTACCTTGTAAAAGGGAATTTTCTTTCCATATCTTACTATTCTCTTTTTAACACATCTCAAGATATATAGAGAAAACATCATTTCATTAACCAACCTCTTTCTACATTTCCTTGTTTTGCTACCTAAAATTAATGCCATAGCCTTATTTCATTCTACTCTTGTTTCCACCATATACATCGCTATATTCTTACAAATACAACATTTACCAATTCATTCACATCTACACCTTTCATAATTCTTATTTCCACTACTCAATTTGAACCCCAATTATTAGAACTCAAATCTTCCAAACACTCCAAATGAGCCTATGAATGGGTATAATGAAATATCATTATAACAAAATTTTCTTTAATAATCCATCCTTTAAAATTAATTCCCCTCATCAAACAAATCAATTGTAAACTAAATTTCTAAAAAAAGTTTTGAATTGGTCCTAACTAACCCCAGTAAGGGCTGTCATATTAATCTAAAAAATTAGAGTCCAAAAATATTATGTTAAGGTCGAAATCTAAGGGGAGAGGGCCGAAAATATGATGCCAATCAAAATCCCTATGAAAAAATGAGTAAAATCTCACCAAATTTTGCTCAAAATCCCTTCATCACGGCTGCCAGCAACTGAATGAAGAAAATGAAGTTGTTTACCAAAAAGTAAGGAACAGCGATCAAAAACATGTTGCCACTAATGGGGAAACGCCGGCCGGTGGCGCCAGAATATGTGATTGGAGCAAAAAAAGGAGAGAAAGCTGAGAAAAGAAAAGTAAGTCACTGGTAAAAAATTGATCAGGGAAGGAGGAAAATTAAGCAAGGGTAAAAGGTAATTTCGCATGGCTGGGACATGTGGCACAACCAGAAAAGTTTTGAGGGAGTAAGGAGCTAAGATTTAAACCCTTAACCTCTGAATTAGGATCCCAAAGCCTTTCCACTGAACCATACTCACTATCTGATCATGAACCTACACCACTTGAATTTATCGTTTCACTTCTTCTAAATTATTTTACTTCATTTTATCTAAGAATGGGAATAATATTATACAACTATATTAAGTGCCACCTATATTCATTTAGTGAGTGTTACAAAGATCCTTGGAGAACTACGGTACTTCATGAGAATAGAAGTGGCAAGTTCCAAGGAAGCCATTCTAATGTCTCAAAGGAAATACAACTTAGATCTCTTGGAAGAGACTGGAATGCTTGGATGCAAACTAGTTAACACTCCTTTGGAAACTAACTTTAAAGTGAGATTTAAGGAAGACAGTCCCCCAGTTGACTGTCTATAGAATCCTGAGATATTTAAGGAAGTCACCTAGCAAAGGCATATTTTTCAAAAAGGAGGATAAATGAAATGTTGAAGTATATATAGATGTTGATTGGGCAGGCTTAACAATTGATAGAAGATCCACTTCGGGCTACAATACTTACGTATGAGGCAATCTAGTTACATGAAGGAATAAGAAATAACAAGTTGTAGCAAGAAATAGTGTAGAAGCAAAAAATAGGGCACTATCCCATGGAATTTGTGGGGGATTATGGCTAATAAGACTACTTGGGGAGCTTAACATCTCTGCCGAAGGTCCCATTTTGACATTTTGTGACAACATGACCACCATTAATATAGATCCAGTTCACCATGATAAGACCAAACATGTAGAGTTTGATCGACATTTTATCAAGGAGAAGCTTGATTCCTGAATCATTACATTGATATATGTGCCCTCTCACTACCAAGTGGCGGACATCCTTACAAAAGAACTATCAAAGGCACAATTTAAAGAGCTAAGTCTCAAACTGGGAATGATTGACATCTACTCACCAGCTTGAGGGGGACTATTGGTGTGCGAATAATTTAACCATCTTTTGTTTGTTATTTTTTCCCTATATTGTAAGAGCTATATTTCAGGTTGTTATCTCTTTTAATTTGGCCTTATCGTGTCAATTTCCTATTTTTATTTTGTTTTAAATTCAAACACTAGATAGCTTCTAGTTTTTAGGAAATTTAATTGTAAGTTTATCAACTTACTTAAGATAAAAAGAGTTGAGTCCTTCTTTTTGTGTTAAGCTAGAATTCAATCAATAAAACAAATAGAGTAAACATAATATTATGCCATTTTTCTTCACTTCATCATGCATTTAGGGGAAAGATGTGCTTGGAGTTTAAAAGTGAAAAGCATAGGGCTAACTCGTCTTATACGGCTCAAAATGTAGGGCTTTTTGGATTTGAAAATGCTTAGTTTTATAGCATGATTAGGAGAACCCCATCCCAAATGCTATTTTAAGAGATTGGATTTTTTACTTTGCAAAGCCAGAGGTCTATATAAGTCCCATATTAAAATCCCTTACTTCCATTATAAGACTAAGTAAATGATGAAACCTTTCAGTTTTTCCTTGGATTAATTAAGCAAAATATCCAACAAAGAGTAAAATATAATTTTGGTCCCTAACTTATTACTAAATTGTAATTTTGGTCCCACACTCATTTTATTCCCCAAAAATTTCATTAATTGAAAATTATTACTTTTAGCCCCCCATTTTTTAGATTATTACTGTAGAATAATAGGAATTTCAAAGAAGATGGCGTGAAGCCTCTGTTTATTTACTCGTAAAATTCTTTCAAATTACAAGAGATGGCTAGCGGCTTCCTTCCCTTTATATTTATAGGTATTGAAAACCGCAATTTCCTAACCTAAATTAATCAGCCACTAAACATAATTAGGAGGCCCATTAGGCTGCGGCTAATAACCTAATATTATTCTAACTATGAGACTTATTAATAATCACCAAAAAAACAGCAAATAAACATTAAATATCTAAGGTTAAATGCATAACAACACTCCCCCTCAAGTTGATGAGTGGATGTCAATCATTCCCATCTTGCAAACTAGTTCTTTGAATTGCGTTTTTTAGAGAGATTTAGTTAAAGTGTCTACAACCTGATACTGTGATGGAATATAGGTAAGTTTAAGTAGTCGTGAATCAATTTTCTCCTTAATGAAGTGTCTGTGTATTTCAACATGCTTGGTCCTATCATGGTGGACAGGATTCTTGACAATGTTGATAGTAGCCATGTTATCACAGAAGATCTGTAGAGGACAATTTGTGCTTATTCTAAGCTCATCAAGTACCCGTTTTAGCCATAACCCTTTACAAATACCTTGTGACAATGCCCTATATTCTACTTCTGCACTGCTTCTTGCCACAACCAGTTGCTTCTTGCTTCTCCAAGTGACTAAGTTACCCCAAACAAAGGTACAATATCCAGAGGCTGACCTCCTATCAGTGATATAACCTGCCCAGTCCACATCTGTATAAATCTTGACATTTCTTTCACTCCCCTTCTTAAAGAATATCCCTTTTCCAAGGACCTTTTTTAAATATTTCAAAATCCTGTAAACTATCTCCATATGTTCTTTAGTAGGTTTTGTCATATACTAACTAGCCACACTAACTGGGAAGCAAATGTTAGGTCTAGTGTGAGATAGATAAATAAGTTTCCCCACTAGCCTCTGATATCTACTGGCATCAACTAGGGGGCTATCTTTTTTGAATCTAGTTTTGTAACTTGCTTCCATAAGTATGTCTACAGGTTTACACCCTAGTATCCCTGGTTTCTTCTAACAAATCCAATGTGTACTTCCTTTGGGAGACAATAATGCCTTTCTTGGACCTTGCAACCTCCATACCCGAAAAGTATTTTCAATTGCCTAAGATTTTAATTTCAAAATACTTAGCTAAAGCTAGTTTTAGCATTTCAATTTCTTCTTCATGATTACATGTGATGACGATATCATTAATATAAACGATTAGTGCAGATAGTTTCCCATCATGAGAAAATTTTGTAAATAAGGTATGGTCAGCTTGTCCCTAATGATATCCATATCCTTTTAGCACTATGGTGAATCTATCAAACCATGCCCTGAGGGATTGCTTCAAGCCATATAATGACTTCTTTAATCTGCATACTTTCACCTTCGCCCCCTCAACCTCAATTCCAAAAGGAATTTCCATATACACCTCCTCCTCTAAGTTGCCATTCCAAAAAGCATTCTTCACATCAAACTGATGAAGTTTCCAGTCCAAATTGGCAGCGAGAGAAAGGAGTACCTTAATGGTGTTGAATTTTGCAATAGGTGCAAATGTCTTATCATAGTCAATCCAGTAGGTTTGAGTGAATCCGTTTGCCATTAGACAAGCCTTATGGCGGTTTATACTCCCATCCAGGTTGTACTTGATAGTAGAAATCCATTTGCAACCAACTGGTCTCTTACCAGGTGGTAAGTTAATAATCTCCCACGTACCAATCTTTTTTAAAGCAGTAATTTCCTCTTGGATGGCACATCTCCAATCAAGGTTGTTTAAAGCTTCATAGACATTATGGGGAATTGCTTCACGAGAAAGGTTAGTGATAAAAGCATAGTGTTGGGAAAATAGTTTGTCATAGGAGATAAAGTTCCCAATGGGATGAAGAATGCATGATCTTACCCCTTTCCTCAGAGCAATAGGCAAATCATCCTGAACTGTGTTCTTCAGTTGAGTAGTAGGACTTGGAGAGGGCTCTTGGCAAGGCACTGGTGGAAGCGTGGCTGCATCATTTAGCTTTCTTCTTCTGGAGTAAACCCACAAATCCTTTTGACTAGTTGTACCTTGATTTTGTAAGGCATTTTCTGTGATGGATTGTGGGTTAGGATTTGTATGAAGGTCAGACGAATGAGGCCAAAGAGATGCAGGGGTAAGATGATAAATAGGGTGCTCAAGAGTAGGGAAAGGTGGAAGATCAAGGCTAGTAGGAATGGAGCTAATAGGAAAGGGGTCATTGAGTTGCTCTCTTTGGCTCCGGACAGAAGGAAAATAGGGTTGGGTTTCTTAAAAGGCAACATTCATGGTAATGTAGAAACGCTTTGTGGTAGGGCAGTAACACTTATACCCTTTCTTTGTGGACAAGTATTCGACAAGACACTCTAAGGGATTGGGGTTCCAATTTTCCTGGGTTGCAATTGTGTACAAAGGTCGTACAACCAAAAATTTGAAGTGGAAGGTTAGGAATCATAGAGACAAAGGAAGGGTAGGTTTCTTGAAGAATGGCTAAGGGTGTCTTATAGTTCAAGGTTTTTAAAGGCATCCTATTGATAAGGTAAATAGCAGTGAGGACAGCTTCTCCCCAGTAGGTTTTAGGTGTATTGGATGCAATGAGGAGAGCCCAAGTTACCTCTAAGAGGAGCCTACTTTTTCTCTCAGAAACCCTATTCTGTTGTGGTGTATTTACACAGGAGCTTTGGTGAATGATTCTATTATTTGTAAGGAAGGTTACTAGTTCTTGGTTAAGGTAATCCCTCCCATTATCAGATCTGAAGACTTTTATGGCAGCATGGAACTGGGTGGATATTAGAGTGTGGAATTGTTTAAATATATGTGGGGTTTCAAATTTGTCTTTCATAAGATATGTCCATGTAAGTCTTGTGTGATCATCAATGAATATGATATACCATCTTGCCCTAGTAAGGGTTGGTGTTCATGATGGGCCCCATACATCGCTATGAATAAGGGAAAATGGTTTAGAGGTGACATGTGGGTGCAGGTTATAAGATGCATGAGTATGTTTAGATTGTGGACACACTGGACAATAAAAAGAAATAGAATTTTTATTGATCAAATTGGGATACATATTTTTCATATAGTCTAGATTAGGGTGACCCATCCGAAAATGCCACAACATAACATCAGAAAAAACATTAGACAAAACAAATTTGTGAGTGCTGCCATAGAGAAAGCAAAGACCAACACTTTCCTCAACATTGCCAATCGTCTTCCCTGATTCCAAGTTGTGAAAGACACAACCACTAAGGTAGAATTTAGTAACATAGTGAGGGTCTTTTGAAACTCTGCTGACAGATAGTAAGTTATAAGATAATTGTGGAACTAACAAAACATTAGTGATAATGAAGTCTGTAGTAATTCTCATGGCACCTGATCCTAGAATCTTTGAAGGTGTGTCATTAGCCAATTTAACATGTAAATTATCGGTACAAGGTGTGAAATTATCAAGGGAGGCTCGATTACTCATCATATGGTCAATAGCACCTGAATCAACCACCCATGTTTTATTGTGTTCCATTTGGGAGTTTAAGGCCAAAGGGAATTTACCTAAGTGTGCTAGTAAGCTTGTACCTGCTTCTTGACCAGGGTTAGTCTATAATTGAAGTTGTTTGTTGCCAAACATCTTGTGTAACAATTGAAGTTGTTTGCTAGTGAAGATACTAGAATCTTACACCACCCTTTCAATATTATTGGTAGCATGGTTGACATTCTTCCTTTTGTTCTTAAAATGTGGTGGCTTGCCATAGAGAACCCACATTTTTCTTTAGGATGGCCGGCTTTGTTGCAATGGTCGCACCATGGGTTGCCTTGCTTCTTTTTCCTGTACTCATTCGACTAAGGCCCTTTAGATACTAGTGTCGTTAAGTCAGAAGGGGAATTAGGTGTTAGGGATCCCAAAGTCAATCATTTTTAGCTCTCCTCCCTTTTGATTTCAGGGAAAACTTCTTTTAATAAAGGTAGAGGGTTGGTGCACATTACACGGCTTCTAATTTCTTCAAATTGAGAATTGAGGCTTAAGAGGAATTTGAAAACACGCTTTTCCTCCTTGACTTTCTGATAATAAGAGGCATCTAAAGCACAATGCCATTGATGAGATTCATAGAGGTCAAGCTGCTGCCAATGACGTAACAATACAGTATAGTATTGAGTCACATTTGCATCCCCTTGTCTGAATTCATGTAAAAAACTTTCAATTTCAAAGATAATGGCTGTGTTCTTGGCTGAAGAATATGTCTCCCTTGCTGCCTCCCAGACGTCAGGGGCAGTTTGGTACAAAGGAAAGTTCTCCCCTATGTCAGGTGTCATGGAATTGATCAACCATGACTGTATCATGCTATTCTCTGTCTCCCACACTTTATATTTCAGATCATCTGGGTTGGGGGGCTTGGATACTCCAATTAGGTAATCAGCCTAGCCCTTTCCTTTGATAAAGAGCATCATACTAGTGGACCATTGTAGGTAATGTCCAGTAAGACAGTGAGCTATTATCATGATAGAGGTCGGCTCATTGCCTATGGAGTGACCCATGGTGGACTGTGCAGTGGCACTAAGAGGATCAGGATCACAGCCAGACTCTAAGGTGGTATTTTGGCTCTCATGTCCATCAACATTGAGACGAAAATCGAATTGAATCATGGTCTTTGAATCCTAATGCTTTGATACCATGTAGAATAATAAGAATTTTAGAAAAGATGGCATGAAGCCTCTATTTATTTACTGGTAAAATGCTTTCAGATTACAAAAGATGGCTAGCGGCTTC
Source organism: Delonix regia (assembly GCA_037074485.1). NCBI lineage: Eukaryota > Viridiplantae > Streptophyta > Magnoliopsida > Fabales > Fabaceae > Delonix > Delonix regia. The sequence goes on from CM073459.1 coordinate 16,847,892, forward strand.
CTTCCTTTTATATTTATGGGTATTGGAAACCATAATTTCCTAACCTAAATTAATTAGCTGCTAAACATAATTAGGAGGCCCAATGGGCTGCAGCTAATAACCTAATCCTAGTCTAACTATCAGATTTATTAATAATAACAGAAAAAAGAAAAAAAGAAAAAAAAACATTAAATATCTAAGGTTAAATGCATAACAGCAATTATCATATATAATCCCTCAAGCTATACCCCGTAAACATATTTTAAGGGGCAAAAAGTGACAATTTTCAATCAATGGGGGACCACTTTGGGAAATTTAATGAGAAAAGGACCAAAATGACAATTCAATGATAAGTCAGAGACCAAAATGGTAATTTTATCTATCCAACAAACCTACATGTTATGGATCTAGGCAGAATTGAGGAATACAACATAAAGAAAATCAGCAAATTGGCAACCACTACAAAATGAGATGGGTTACAAAAAAAAAAAATAGATGAAAGCAGTAAAGGTAGGTCGTAGTGTTTTAGAGGCTAGCTCTCTCCCAAGAGTTTTCTTCAGTTGATTCCCCCTCCTTTTCCTCAAGTCCCAGCTCCATGTTATTCCCCTCCAATGGCCTCTTTCTCTTCCAGCTCACCCACCCCAAACTTTCTATGTCAGAATTAGTTATCTGCCCTTAGTTCCGTGGCTGCTCTCTTTGCCACCTCACCTCTTTTGGCTTTTTTAAAATATAACTATGCGTCAGCTTCTGGACTATTATTCTCAGGTCCAATTTTCTCTCTATCTTCCTTATGCCTTCAGTTATAGGTTTTAGTGGCAGTAGAGATAGTCAGAGATCCTTTGTACAAAGACATTGTTGGACTTTCACCTTCTAATATTTTCAGATAATTTTATTATATTCCTTAACATGACTCTAACTGAGAAATTTGATTCTTTGCAGAGATGGCAGTGAATTGTCCACACGAGATTTGCAGAAAATGGTTCAAGCTTTGCCCCAGTACACTGAGCAAATGGAAAAGATTTCTCTCCATGTAGAGGTATTTTTTTTCTTTTCATTTTTCTGCCATGTTAACTTAAAACTAATTAAAAACGAATAAAATGATATTTCAATTCCGATTGTTCTGCTTGATAATATTGTAGCTAGCTGGAAAAATCAACAAAATTATTAGAGATACAGGACTTCGAGAGCTTGGACAATTGGAGCAGGATCTTGTTTTTGGTGATGCGGGAGCCAAGGAAGTTATTAACTTTCTAAGAACAAAGCAGGTTTTGTATTGAGGGCATATGTCTGGATTGTCTATCAATTTCTTTATAACACACAATACAGAATTTTTATACTAATATTTGTGCCACATGCAGGATTCAACAGTTGAATACAAGTTGCGTTTATTAATGATTTATGCAATTGTCTATCCTGAGAAGTTTGAGGGAGATAAAGCTACAAAGCTAATGCAGGTGATTATTATCCTCTTTGGATCTTACTTGAACTTATTTTCCAATTTTATTTTCCATTTCTCCTTTTGATCTGGTTTTTATATATATATATAGGAAAATTTCAGATACTTCTAGAAAATAGTATTTACTCTTTTAATTTTAAATGGCTTATAGCAAGACTGATACACGTCACCCTCCTAAATTTCTAATAAAACCTGTTCAATATTTGGATGATCAGATTGGTACTATTTCGAAGATTAGTTGGTGAAGTTCATTGAAAGAATTGCCACCATATAATTTTGGCTCACCATATTTTCATGACTCCTTTGGAAGTGATTAATGTAAAATTTTCTTGCTCCCATATACTGTGGCTTGCTTCATTCTCATAACCTCGCTCCCATATCTCAGAGAAATGACCAAAAAATGTTGCCTCTTATCTTACTCAATACGTTCAATTTCTGAAAGCCATTTCCTCGCTTCCAGCGTTTATCCTCTGTCAATAATAACCTATGTAATATTTAAAAATAAAAATAAAAATTCCAGGAAGCATGTATTATAAGTTTTTTTAGTTAAAAACTAGTATTTTGTTGAAGTTGTCGCAAAAGGAAGTGGTTATATTGATGGCTATGTTTATCTGAGCAGTTGGCGAAACTATCACCTGATGACATGAAGGTTATCAGTAACATGCAATTGCTGGCAGGATCATCAAGCAAGAAGTCATCTACTGGCAATTTCTCACTCAAGTTCACGAATCATAAGGTAGATATATGTATTCATCCATGCTTATCAAAGTAAATTTGAGGTTATGTTAGTGAGAGAATTTGACCAAAACAATAACAAAAGTTAAGTTGACATAACGTAGACAAATTGTTTTAGCAAATAGTTTATCTTGTATTACAAGATGCTCTTTTGCTTAGTCCATTTGTGCTTGCTTTTCTTTCTCATTAAGGTCTCAACTATATACGGACAAACACGCGCGCGCACACACACACACACACACACATATATATATAGAAATTGTAAGTATGCAATTATGGATATATATATATATATATATATATATATATTTGCTTCTTTTTTCACATCAGACAAAGCAAGCAGCAAGAAAAGATCGTACTGACGAGGAGGAAACATGGCAACTATTTCGATTTTACCCCATGATAGAGGTATGACAGGTTCCTGAATCTCCATTTGTTGCATATAGCAGGCCATCTTATATTATCTAATTGCATTTGGGAGGGAAGGCGTTAAGTAAGAAAATAATATGCCCCCAAAGTCATTTGCCCATCTGTCATATACAGCAATTCTGTCAAAAATAGTAGTCCTCCCGATCTCTTTAGTCTTAACTAGTGGGCCATGGCTGCTTCCGAAACTATCTTCTAAATGATTTAATTCCATAAGAATTTCTCTCCAAATTATGTAATCTGGAAGGTTACTTACTCGTAATTTATACTAATTTTTTGGAGCATCAAAGTTGATGTATTGACATTGCTTTCATGCATAGTGTACTTTCTTATAGTTTGAAAAATGATGGCATTGATGTTACTGAAAGCCCATAGAATTTGAGGAGTATGAAATATTCACTCCAAATTAGACTTTCTAGCCTAACTTTTATGAATAGATATTATCATTACATGGAATAATGTTAGAAATTGGACATATGACCACATTGTTATGGCTTATCTTTTATTCATCAGGATAGCTCCTATTTTAGCTGTGGATCAGCACATATTCTCTGGGCTTATATGGCTTATGCATATTCACAAAGTTATTCCTTTTTTGTCTTCGCAAAACCATATTAATAGAGCACCAATGCAGTGCAACTTGCAGCTAGGCATAGTAGAAAATAAAGAAAGACACATAAGAAAGGTTATAATCTTAAATCTTATACCATCTGAGATGCCTGAAGAGTGGTATAGGTATGCAAGAAGGGAATGTTCGTAAAACTACTAAGATAGGTGAACAATAATTGGTGCACATACTTCATTCTTTGTTCAACGACAGACCCCTTAAAATATTTGCAGGATCAACATGGCCTCACTTAAGAAATGATTTTCTAAATATTATTGAAAGTCGAGTTCCCTCCTTCTCTTTATTTTCCTTTCTTTATAAAATAGCTTTTGAGCTTAACCATCCTCTTAACTGTGTCATAGGAATTGGAATCCTAGACGTAATACATATTGGCAAATTAGATTATGTATGCTTAACACCTGTAATTTTTCCCTTTTTGAAAAGTACTTGTCAGTCTTGGTAATATGATAGCATAAAGCTTAATTGCTATTGAAGCACTATTGATCTTCCATTAATCTCTTTTTGATAGGTCCACCGTGTGAGTAGTAATATAGCTTCTCTTCACCCTAATCTTGTCTTCTTTTACCAACTAAATATGTCCTGCTAAAACTAAAGCTTTTTATAAAATGAGGGTTTTTTTCTCTGGCTCACGGCTAAACCTGGGGCTATTTTCGTTATAGTCACGTAGAAAAGAGTCTTTGTTAATACTTTTGCTTATGAAGGCTATCCATACAAGATCATATAGTCTTGCTCATGGCAAGATCAGATTCAGTTGTTATTTACTTTACTACCTTATTTGATAAATGGAAAGTACAGATGGCTTTGTTTTTGTCAGGAGCTTATTGAAAATCTCAGCAAGGGTGAGTTGCCAAAGAGTGACTATTCATGTAAAAATGAATCAAGTCCTCCCGCTCAAGGGGGCTCTAAAGGTGGGCAGCGCCCACAGACTACTGCATCTAATAATCCACATTCAATGAGGTCAAGACGGACAGCAAACTGGGGACGATCTCGTCAATCTGATGATGGATATTCAAGGTGACTCTGTTGCTTGACCACAACTGTATTTTACTTTTTATTGAAATTATGATTAGGGTTATTCTCTGGCTTTACCCAAACTAAATCCCATCTCAGGGCGATCTTAAAGGCAAACTCCCTCACATCAACTTTGTTTATTCAAGATTTTATTGATGATGATTGCTGCTGCACCATGACTGAATTTTTGTTTGTAATGATGCCAAGTGCTGATTAACCAAGGTTCTCTAGTGTTTAGGCAAACTTTCAGCACCTTAAGCAATGTCAGTAGTTAGATTTCAGTATCCTGAACCATACTTTTGCTCTACTGGCTTGTTTGGCTTTTTGGTGGTGTTGCTAGTCATCAATTGTTGCTTGTTCAGGTTGTAACATTTTGTGAATAATTATATGAAAGAACCAGAACCGAGAGAGTTCTGCTCCCCCATTTTTCATTTGTATTTTCTTCTCCCTTACTTGCTTTTTCTTCATCTGGTGTCAGGGCAAACTAGTCTACTTGTGGGGATCTGTGTGAGAGAAAATCAGTGAGGTCAGACCAGACTTTACCCTTTATATGCTTGAATCTTCTGTCATGGCCTCTCTTAACTATTCAGCAATTTCTCCACCTGTCTTCAGTGGCCAGAACTACTAAATATGGGCTGTGAAGATGAAAGATTACCTCAGATCATTTGATCTTTGGAATTTTCGTTAAATCAGGGAACAATATCACACCTCTACTAGCAATTTCAACCATTAATAAGATAAAGCACTATTCAGAGGAAATAGCAATGAAGTACAGAGCCTGTATCACCTCAGATGCTGAAGTAATCTTCACAAGAATCATACTTGTGAAGTATCGAGCCTTAGGCTCTCAGTCTTCAGCTGAAGCAGAACATGTTGCATCTGCTGCTGCAAACCAAGCTTTGTGGCTGAGAAAAATTTTCGGTGACTTGGGAATGTATCAAAATAATGCTACAAAGATCATATGTCATAGTAAAACAGCTGTGGCAATGGTCAAATACCATGTCTTCCATGGAAGAATTAAGAACATCAGAATTAAATATCATTCCATTAGCGAAGTAGTGAAGGCAAACGAAGTTCAGACTGTTCATTGAAGTAATGATGGCCTGTTGGCATATGTCTTCACAGAGGGTCAGCAGAAATAATTGATTTGAATTTCTTAGAGGAAACTCTGGTGCTGTTTTCAGCACTTGCATCAACGGGAGTGATAATAATTACTGCTGCAAGTGGTAGATTTTTTGTGTGTAATGATGCTAAGTGCTGATTAGCCAAGGGTCTACAGTGGTTAGGTGAAGTTTTTGCACTTTGAGCATTGTCAGTCAGTTCCCAGAGCCATACTTTTACTCTACTGACTTGTTTGTCTTTTAGGGGAATTTTTTGTCATTAATTGTTGCATGTTTGGCCATAAAATGAAAGAACCAGAACCAAGAGAGTTCTGCTCCGCCATTTTCCATTTGTGTTTTCTTCTCTCTTGCTTTCTTTTCCTTCATTTATTTCTGGATGCTTCACTGTGAAATCTAGTCCAAGTTGATAAGGAGGGATACATTTTCTCCAACCAAACGAACTAATTCTCTTGGCTAACTGAATTGCACATTGAAATGCGTTTTTCCACCGCTAACTTCTCTTTTTCCACCCATGCATAGTGACTCCATGTTGAAGAATGTGAGTAATGATTTCAAGAAGATGGGGAAGCGCATCTTTGTGTTTATCATTGGTGGGGCTACTCGATCTGAGGTAAATTCCATATAGGTTCTGTTAGATATGTGGCCATTGGGATCTCTACTAATACATTAATCTTGTGATCTTCAGCTTCGAGTTTGCCACAAATTGACATCAAAACTAAGGAGAGAGGTCATTCTCGGTTCTTCTTCCATCGATGATCCTCCCCAATACATCACGGTAATAATTCCATACCATTATACAAATTCTTTCGTTTGGGGTAGTAGCTAAAAAGTTGTGTGCTTATAATGCAGAATTTTATGCAGTGTCCTGATTACATTTGTATTTCATTGCCTATGATGCTTTATGTCATGAGATGTTTTCTTCAATCAATAAAGTCCAAGATCTTTTCCAAATGAAATTCATGTCAAATTATTGCTATTTTTTATGAAAAAACTATTGCAAATTTTGTCAAGATCTTTTTCATTCACTTTTTCTAGGATGTATATATATTCTTTTACCCGTCTGTAGGGAAACTATCTTTGACATTTTGGTTTTTTCAGTGTTCTACTTGTCTGCAAACAATCTAGAGATCATGTAAGAAACCTCAAGAAGCTAATTTAACCATTCACTACATACAGAGAAAGAGATAATAAAGAAAGTAATATATATTTTGAATCTTTTTTTATAGAAGTTATATTTAGAAGAAAAAATAACAACAAAAAGCACAGCTAGTACCAAATATCATGGTGAGTTATTTATATAGCTTCTGGTGCCCGTAGAATTTGAATTCCTACCTTGATTCTTGAAGATAGCATTGTAAAATAATTAGTCGTTGACAGCTTCAACAGCTTTAGGCATGACGTAGGGTGCTAAATGTATCTTTCTTTTGCTCCAAAACATATTTTATGGAAAGCATAATTAGCAGAGACGTTTTAGGCGTGATGTAGAATAACATATTTTATACTTATATCCTTTCTTTAATAATTTAATGTTTTCCGTTTATTGCTTGTTTGAATGTTGCAGAAATTGAAGTTATTGTGCGATAGCCAAGTGGCACTGGACGGCCTTGGAATCTAACCTGGCTCCGAAGAAATTTTGTGAACCTTATTTCTGATAATCAGTTAATAGAAATTAACTTGTTTGTCCGTTCTGTATTAATAAGTTGTCTCACTAACTACTCTGATATTATAAAAAGTTGATGCCCTCTTTAAATGAGAAGAACAGAGGGCCTCTTTCTCCATTCTATACAAATTCTTGTCATGGTCATTCTTTGTAGTCCTTATGCTTTAAAGTATGCACAATCTCGTGCATAACTTTTCCTTGATCGTATAAGATTTTAAATTGCAGTATGTGACTGCAATGGCAACCATAATGTTATTATCATGGTGAATCTTTACAATTGCATCAAACTACAACTGTACTATGCAGGAACTTTTTCTTTCTTTTTCATTTTTTTTAATTGTTGTAGTTTAAAATCTTTATTAACTGTTATGGGATAAACATAAATGGAACTGAATACTCCATCTGCTTGGGACCCACTTTCCAACTAATTGAAAAAACTAAAAACCAAAACTCATATATTTTTTATATATTTCATGTCAAGTTTTACGTGACAAGGATACACTCAGTTTTTTTTTTTTTTTCAGTAGTATATTAAACTCTTTTCCAATGTAGTCGTGTATTTTTGAATTTGCCTTGTTTATATCTTTATCTCTTTTTGTCCTAAGCGATATGAGAGATCTTGAACTAGGAGGGGCAATGTATCAAGTAGAGGAAGGTTTAATTATGCCATAAGGAATAAGGATGGTTTCAAAGGGAGGTGCGGGATGCTTCTTGGATTTTAAAAATTTTAAGTTTTATATATAATTTTAGGTAAAATATTTATAGTATATTCGGGTATAATGTAGGGATATAATTATAATATTATTTTTTTATTAATATTATTATAATTATGTCTTTACATTATAACTAGTGAACTAATACATTTAAAATTTTAAGTGTGCTAAATATGATACTATAATTTTATTTTATATTCTCAATTTGATTATTTAATTTATAAGAATTTGTTTATTTAGATTGTAAAAATTTGTTTTAATTTAAATCTTTGATTTAAAAAATTTTACTTTCTTTAGAATTAAATTCTAAATTCATCCCTAAAGAAACTACCTAGCAATCTTAGTGAGCACTTATTTGCACATAACAAGAAAAATGAACTAGAATTTAGCTCCAATTGGAACAAATAGCATTGGCATTTTGCAGATGAAGCAGATATGAACAATACTGTCCCTATCTCTAATGTCCTAGAAAAGTTCAGCTCTCAGGCCAAGAGTTATTTAATTAAATTGTCTATACATGAGTAAATGGTAAAATAATAAGTAGAACATTATTCCCATATGGAATGTCACAAACATATCATGAATCAAGTGTGAATTAGAATATAAATAATAGAAGAATGTTTGTTAGTCTATGAACAACTAATATCCCTGATGAACCTAATTACTATTAACTGAATTAATTTTAAAAAAAATACTCAATATGAAAATATGAATGAAAAAGATACAATGCAATGACTTAAGACTCAAAAATGCAAGACGCATAGTTAGGAGTATTTTTACTTTCAAATATTGTAAAAAAGTTTACCTATCATGAATGCAGAAGATGCAATGCAAAGACTCAAGACAGTTACATGGGGAATTTGTTCACCCCAGACATAAAATAAAATAAAATAAAAACCTAAATTCAAAAGCTACAAAAATTAAGTTAGAAAATAAAATACTAAAATAAAGATAGTGAAATTTCACAAACTTACACTTAACCATAATTCTAATTACTTTCATTAACAACCATTTCATGCCATAATAAGTTAATGAGAACATGCTTGCTGAAAATTATAACATTTAAGGTCAGTTTAAATGGGACACCAAATTTTTTAAATAACACTTAACGGAAGTTTATGACAAGTTAATGGGATACAACAACACTTAGCGTCGATATAAGCAACCGAGGTTCAAAAAATTTGTTTTTGTGGCAATGTTTTTGCCACCATTAAAGATTTTGTGGCAACTTTCATAGGGTCACTTTTTAAAACTTTAGCTATATTATATACAAAAATTTAAAGGCTTTTGGGGCAACGCATTAATTGTCAAAAAAGACTTTTTATAGCAACTTTTACAGGGACGAAGTAAAAATTTTAACTACATCATACACACATTTAGTGAAGATTTTTTGTGGCATCATAAATATTGTGACAACTTTTATGGTTCCCCCAAAAAGTCACAGCTAAAAGAGAAGAAATATGACCTATTTCGATTCAGGACTATTGTACACAACACTCATATTGTACCATTTAGACTACTGAATTTATAAAGCCCACATATTCTCATCTAATGATTCTAAAGACGCAATACCTATGTTGTGCAACATCTAATCCCATCGTAACCTATTTCATTATCTATGGACAAGGTACATAACTCCTTTGTTAATTAATGTTTGAGAAACGGAGGGGACAATTTAATATGTCGTTAATAACTTCAGTTTAAAGAGTGTGTCCTCCATGGTTCACTTTTTGTTAATATATGACTCTTGAGATAAAATCCCAGAAAACTCTAATAAAGCTATAAATATTAGTCTAGATAAGCCGTTATAAAATCAACACCAAAACATACCTCCTCTTTAAAGTAAAAAACAACAAAACATATGACAGTTAATGGGGCAATTCAAAGTTGTTTAAGTTTCCAAAGAGGTTTCAAAGAGAAAAAAAAAAAAAAAACTCACATAGCTTTCTTTATAAGCTCATCACTCTTTTACAAACCCACTATAAGCCAAGTGATCGATCTTCGCTACAATATTTTCATGGAGGCCAATAAAAGAACTCACATAGCTCTTGTTTCAGTCCCTATATACAGCCACCTTCTCTCCATTGTTGAATTCTCCAAGCGACTCCTTCGTCTTCACCCAGACTTTCACTGCACCTGCATCATCCCCACCATTGCTTCTCCTGGAAATGCCATTAAAGCCCTTCTCGAAGCTCTTCCCTCCACTATTGACCACATTCTTCTTCCTCCTCCGAATCTGCAAACCCTAGTTCCTCAAGAGACTCATCCTGCCCACCTCATTGAACTCACAATCTCTCATTCCTTGCCTTCCATTTACGAAGAGGTACAGAGGTTGCTGAGTTCAGAATCCTCCATTAATGCTGTGATCGTTGATGCTTTGGTGGATGAAGTTTCAGAATTTGTGAAGGATCTCAATGTGTTGTCCTTCATTTACTTCCCTTCAACGGCCATGATGGTTTCGTTATGCTTGTATTCTTCAGAGCTCGATGAGGCAGTTTCTTGTGAGTTCAGAGACGTACCTGAAGCCATAGAGATTCCAGGTCAGTGTTAACTGCTGCAAATGTGGGTGCATGATATATGGAGCTTTAAAGCATTCACAATACTAGGGATATAAATAATTTGTACCAAAATATTTACTATATTCTTGAGTGTGATTTAAAATTAATTTACTAAACAGGTTAAAAATAAATTATTAGGCTGGGATATTATGTGTATTTGTGTCTGCATCTATATATATACCATTCTCTTTTCTTTTTCTTCCATCTCAACCATCCTTTCCTATTTAATCTTAAAAAATTTCTTAAAATCCCCCAAGTTGGTAGCTTTTTGCCCCAATAAAACAATCTTTTCCTAACATGTGTTTCCCCTTTTATTGAAAGAAAAGAAAAATTATACTTTTGGACTTAATAGTTTCACCTTTAAAAATGTATAATGAGGTCCTCATAGTTTAAAAAATTACAATTTACTCCCTATAAAAGTTAATTTGTTGGTAACATAAATTATACATATTTAAATTATTAATATATATATATATATATAATATTAGTTATAGTAATTAAATTTAATCTAAAAAACCATGCATAACTTTAACTGTAAGGACTAAATTAAAATATTTATAAATTATAAATTTTTAAACTATAGGAACTAAATTAAAAATTAATTAAAACTATAAGGACTAAAAGTATAATATTTTTTAATATCAATTTTAAATTTTTAATAAAATAATGTGACAGAATGCAAATGGCAGGAGTACAGAGTGTTCATTGCTATATGAATACCAAAATTTAATTCATATAATCCATATGCTATTTCAATTTGTAATAGGTTAAAAATAAATAATTAGGTTGGGATATTATATATATATATATATATATATATATAAGTATCAAATTAATCTTTCACTTTTACATTTTGTGACATTTAAACCTTCACAAATTACTGTGACAAATTATCTCTTAAAAATTTTCTTTCATACAAAATCAATCCTTAAAAAATCCAAATGGATATATTAGTTTTATATAAATTTAAATTTGTAATAAACTAATTTATCACAATTAATTTATAAGAAACAAAATTGTCACAAAATATAAAAGTAAAAAATCAATTTTATATTTTTCTCTCTCTCTCTCTCTTTATATATATATATATATATATATACACAGACACACACCATTCCTTCTTGTTCTTTTTTTTCTTTCATCACAATCATTCTTTCCTATATAATCTTTAAAAAAGTTCTTAAAATTGCAAGTCAGTAACTTTTTTCCTCCAATAAAACAACCTTTTCCGAACAAGTATTTCCCCAAAAAAGAAAAATTATATTTTTGGTCATAATAATTTCATCCGTAAAGAATGTATAATGAGGTCCTCATAATTTAAAAAATTTATAATTAAGTCCCTATAATTATATTTTTGTTAATATTTTATTGTATATATGTGAGTTAATTTGTTGGTAAAATAAGTTGTAAATATTTAAAATATTAAAATATATACAATTAATTACATTAATTGAATTTAATAAAAAACGTACATAGCTTTAATTGTAAGAACAAAATTAAAATATTTATAAATTATAAGAATTTAAATAAAAAATTTTAAATTATAAGAACAAAATTAAAAATTAATTAAAACTATCAAGACTAAAAGTATAATATTTTTTATAAAAATTTTAAATTTTTAATAAAATTATATGCTAACTTACCAACTCTTGTCTCTCTTTTTTTCTGATAAAAATTACTTAAAATCCAGGTTGTTTCCCTGTTCATGGTAGTGATCTCCCAGACGCAGTTCAAGATCGATGTGGTGAAATGTACCAGGTCTTTCTTCAAGCTGGAAAACGATTCCATCTAGCAGACGGTATATTAGTCAACACCTTCACAGAACTGGAACCTGGGCCCATTTGGGCCTTGCACGAAAAGGGAATCAAAAGGGAAAGCCCAATAGTGTACCCAATAGGGCCCATTACCCAGAAGGGGTCGTTCAGCCATGAAAATGGGCCTGAATGTCTGAGATGGTTGGACCAGAAGCCACCAAACTCTGTCCTATTCATCTCCTTCGGGAGTGGTGGGACCATCTCACATGAGCAAATCAACGAGCTAGCATTGGGGTTAGAACAGAGTGGCCAAAACTTCCTATGGGTTTTCAAGCCTCCAAGTAGATTCGGCACCGTCGCGGATAATTTCGCTGAAAATGAAGAAGAAGACGCTTTGAATTTCTTACCAGGCGGGTTCTTGAAGAGGACGAAGGAGCGAGGCTTGGTGGTGCCATTTTGGGCTCCTCAGGTCGATGTGCTTAGCCATGGCGCGACGGGTGGGTTTCTGTGTCACTGTGGATGGAATTCGGCGCTTGAAAGTGTGGTTCACGGCGTGCCACTCGTAGCCTGGCCTCTCTTCGCCGAGCAGAAGATGAATGCTGTGTTGTTAAGTGATGGTCTCAGAGTGGCTCTGAGGCCTAAGGTTAACGATGAAGGCATTGTGGAGAAGGAGGAGATTGCTATGGTGGTGAGGGGTGTAATGGAGGGTGAAGAAGGTGAAGCGATTCGGCACAGAATGAATGCCTTGAAGCATGATGCTGTTGAGGCGCTTCGAGAAGATGGGTCATCTACTAGGACTCTCTCTCAGTTTGCACTCAAATGCAGAAATTTCAAGGGAAAGTAGGCCAGTTTTTGGTTTTGTTTAGCTTTTGTTCTCGGAAAAATCCATAAAATTGGACTTACTTAATTAATTTTATTAGTAATAAATTAATTTTTTATAAATTTAAATTTATATAAATTTTTGGTTTATATGAGTGAATGATTAATTTTGTTTAAAATAAAATTTGTAAATAATTAATTTATCACAATTATTTATAAAAAATTAAATTGTCAGGGACAAATTTTTTTTATATTCTTCTAAACAATTTTCTCTTTAAAAAAAAACCTTAGCTGATCTTTGAATTTTTTTTTCTACCAAAAAGAATTATCTTTCTTGGTTTTACAACATTCAATTATTAATTTAGTTATTACAGATTAAAATTTTGTAATTGAATATTTGTGGTTTACCAATGTTTTAATTTAATTTCTAATATTATATTTTTTGTATATTTTATAAAATTTAGAAAGTTTAATTAATTATATATTATTTTATTATTTTAATTATGTATGATTTATATTAATATAAGATATTAAAATAATTAATAAAATAAAATTAACTTGAATAAAAATATAATAATGGTAACTAAATTAAAAATGAGTAAAATTATAAGAACCTAAAGTATAAGTTTTCTTTTTCTGTATTTCATCCGTTTATGAATTTCATAACTATTATTGATCAAGTAATGTGTTAAATGTTGGGGAGTCTTTTTCATGTGTAAATTAAAATTCAATAATTTTAAAGTAATCTTTTTATCGCTGTGTTGAAAAATAAAATATGCACAAAATGTAAAAAAAAACACCAAATTTAAGCTTAATCTTTTCACTGTGTGATTGTAGTACTGAGAAGCATCAGAGATAATTTTCAAAAGAGTACAAGTAAAATATTATTTTAACTTTTTATTATTAATTAATTTTTAATTTAACCATTCATTAACTTCTAGTTATGATTCAATCATTAACTTATTCTTAGTTTTAATTTGATATCACGCTAATATAAAATTTAATATATTTAGTTTTTTATTTTTAACTAAACTTAAATTAAATATATTAATATTCATATAAGTGAAAAATTAAATTAAAATTACATTCATGAGTAAATGACTAAATTAATTGAAAACTAAACTTATAAATAAAAAATTTAATTAAAATTAAAAATTAACTTGTAGTGAAACATAAGTGTAATATTTTTCAACCAGGACAGTTTTCTTTCGGTATTTTCAGGTCAATAGGCTTGGTGTGAGAATGATTCATAGCATTCATGCTCAAATCTAGGCCACGTTGACTATCACAATATATATGGGACTTAGCATTTATACTTTATCAAAATTTAAAAAGTTTATCTAACTATATACATTTAATTTTAAAAAATAAAGTTTGACAAAAAAAAACATGATTTATAAAATAAGGTGAGCTCATACTTTTTTTAAAGTCTAATTTGACTCAGCTTACCCTAAACCCAAAAAGTCCAATAAATATTTTTTTAAATAAGAAAAAACTATTTATTTAAAGATTTTTTTAGTGTAAGGTAACATTTTGATAAATAAATAAAAATTAATACCTCTTATTAAAAGAATTTATATCAATACAATAATTTATATGTATTTATAACTTTTCTATTTATAATCATACAAGTAATAATAATAATTAGTTATTTTATTTATTTTAAGTTTTAAGTAATAATTTGATTTTATCATAATTTTAAAAAGTCTTACTGACTGGCTTAGCCCAAAAGTATCAATAAAAATTTAAAGAAAAAAGTTTGATTAAAATATGGGAACAAGTTTTTTTGAGTTCAAATTTAAATTTGATTTTTAAAAACTTGATTTGATAATCAGGTCTACTAGCATCCTTCATTAGTGGGACTTATCAAGCTTTTAATTAGTTTAGATCCTTTTTACAACGCTCTCATCAAGTATTTGGAATTTATGGATTAATTATAAGATTAGGAGACTAATATAATTAATCCCTCAATTTTTAGGACTTAATTGTAATTGTTAGTTTATACCTTAAATCCTCTAGTTATTTCTGGCTTGGCCAACTATAATGTAGTTTAGGAGTTCAGGCGTTGTTAACATCTCACGTTGGTTGATTTACTTTTATGAGAGTTTGATGAAAATAAATAAACTTAGGACAAAGGATGCTATATACAATGGCAAGGGACTAAAGTGAAAAGCGGGAGGTTAAGAGGCTAGAATTTTGAGTTGTAGTGGTGGCCAATCTTGCTTATAACTTTAGTGAGGGGATGAGTGCATATGATACATAGTAGGATCTGATGTGAGCTATTAGATTGTAATGTAATGGCTCATACACCGTTTATTTGTTACTTTGATTTAAATAAATAAATTTGTGAAAAAAATTAAATGCACTCATAATTTTAAGTATATTAATACACCTAATTATAATTTAAGAATGTAATTGTCATAATATTAACTCGAACATTGATAACATTACAATTATATTTATACATTATAACTGAATACATTAATATCTTTATAATTATAAGTATACCAAAGATTATATCAAAATTTTATTATAATATACAAAGATATCTTAATATATTAACTCATAATATTACGGGATAGTATCCAGTTGAAAAGAAAAATATTGAATAAATTTTAACAGACAATTTACTCCTCACATCTTACAGCCTACTTTTCTTCTCTCTTCAACAAAATAATATTTTGTATAATATAACAACAAAATCAAAAAGCCTGAGGAAGACATCAAATACTAAATCACCCAATTTCCCTATTCTAGTCATGCCCAAAAAACACAAATAATTTTTAATAAATAGCTTCGTAGTATTTGAATTAAGAACCTTTGGTTCAATTTACACATTTTTAAGAAGTTTTATAGGGAAAGTTGGTGAAGATTTTGTGAAATAACTAATAATAGAAAGGAGTAAAATAACAATATACTTGTTATACTATTGTTTGAAAGTTTAATTAAAAGAGAGAAAAGAGTCATTGATAAAATAAAATGATTTATATATTATTTTTATAATATTACTCTTATAAATATAATGTTATTAATAACAAGAAGAGAAATTGGTCATAGTAATTGCACCACTTGGCCAAGTGGTTTACAAATTATTTTTATGATATTACACTTATAAATAGAATGTTACCAAAAATAGTATCATAGTAATTGCACAACTTAATCACTCTATTTCATTTTTGACATTAAATTTGGATGACAAAAAAAAAAGATTTTGGATAACAACGAGGGACATTAGAATCCCTTCTTTACTATTTCATTTTACCCTAAAAAACACTCAAACATAATTGCACATCAAATTAGTCATTTAGCTTCATATCATTCTTTCTTTGACCATCCATGTAATTATGTCTAGTGTGTAAGCCTAATTTACAATCTTAGATTGTGTGGACTTTTTTCCATATTTGTTTCTGTATTTTCTTTAGGCATTAAGTAATGTCCATATATGTTATTTTCTAAGGAATTTATTAGTTTCCTTATTTGTTGTGTTCTTAAGCATTAAATAATTTTCTTATTTGTTATTCTCTTAAACATTAAATAGTTGCCTTAATTGTTTTTTTCTTAGGCACTAAATTAATGTTATGTTATAAATACTAGACTTTGCCATTGTAAGATCTAGACAATTTTAAGTGGTTAAATGATATTGGATTTTTACTATTTCTCTACAAATGAGACACATATGTTTCTTGTTGTATCAAGAATTTGATATTTTATTAAGGTAATTCTATACTTTGTGGTAGTTTTAATTTTTATGTTTTTTAAACATTTTTATCTATGTGGTCTAAGAACGTGTTTCTTAAAAGTTTAGTAAGATAAAAGTTTAAATTTAGTTGTTATTCAAATCAAATGTGTGTTGACGTTTCAATCTCTTTAAATTGAGATTCTGCATGACCATCCACAAGTGTAGGCTTTTAATGTGTGTATATGGGGGCTTTTTGATCGAGGGCCATAAAAAAATATAAAAAAAAAGGGCTAAATTCCATAACATAAAATGTATTACAACGGCATATTATAATTTAGAAGAACTCTGTTTAGAGTCTTCTTTTTTTTTGGTCAAAAGATAAGAGTTTGGAAACAATGTTTCTGACTTCTGAGTCCCTCTTAATATTTCTAAAAAAATAGAAATTCAGAATACTACATTCTAATTCTAGTAAAAAATGCTACAACCTCTCGGTAGAGAGAAAGAGAATGATAGAGGCGTGAAAATTGAAAACAAAGAACAGTAAAATTTATGGTTGTCAAACTTATAATTTATTATTTAAGTTTACAACTTTACGAATATATTAAAAGAAAATGAGTCAATTTAGTGTAAATTTGAAATGTAAATTTAAGTAGACTCATAAATTGATTCATTGAGCTAACTGAGTTTATGATTTTAATTATTGAATGACATGTCAACTAGCTTATAATAACAACATGATGATTCAAATTTTGGACCAAAAGAGATATATAAAAACTTTTTTTAAAAAAAGTCATTATAATATACTTTATTGTTAGTTTAATTATATATAAAAATAATAAAATTACATTAAGTATGTATTAACTAAAAATAAAATAAATATTATTTATTTGATTATATTAAGTTATTATTCATGTATGACTATATTAAAATATTTAACTATTATAAATTATAAAATATAAATAAATTTTTTTATTAAATATAATTTAAATTGCAATTGAATAATTATTTTGTATATAATAATTTTAACTATATAATTATAAATTTTAATAACTATAATTTATTAATTAAATTAAATTCGTTAATATTAGTTTACTTTTCTTTTATGTATTTGCCTAAGTTTACAAATTTAACAACAGAGGCATGCAATCATTGGTCCCAATCTAATATTGCATACTTTACTAGAACGTCCAACAGGAGTCTAAACTTCCAGTTGAGCTCAATGCATTGGAAATATTTTTTGTGGACTTTTTGTTCTTCACATGAAATTTTAAAGAAAGCACTTGATAAAGATAATTTTTTTAATAAAATTAAAGTAAAATCTTTTGTGTATTGTGCACCAGTATATTTAGTTATAATATAAAAATATAATTATAATATTATTATTTTTTAAATTAATATTATTATAATTATATTCTTATATTATAACTAAGTGTACTAATATATTTAAAATTATGAGTGTAACAAATATAATATATAATATTAATTAATAAATATTTTTATTAATACTAACATATTTGATAAATTTTTTTAAAATATTTTTATTGTCAAATTATTAAACTAGATATATAATTAAGAAGATAAATAATAATTATTAAAATTAATTATAACAATTAATTATTTTAAATAAGCACAATTATTTAAAATAAAGATTGGAGTAAATAACCAAAAAATGTATATATTTATGTTAAAAAAGGGGTTGTGGGTGAAACAAAGATATCTAGTCAAGTGAATAATAAAATTGTTTTGCCATGGAGGCAACCTTGTTAAAGCAGTGATGCAATCTGTTTAAAGGGCATATTAGAAGACATCCAAGCATGAAATAGGTCGGGTTTCATGCACAAGATAAAATGCACTTTACTATGTTGGGAAGAATTAATTTGAATCACTATAAACTTTGTTGTGTTTCTCTCTTCTTCTTATTCTTGCATAAGCTCCTTATTTTCTGTTCAAAAGTTGCACTTTAATTATAAATTCTCTTTATCACCTTCAATCAAAGTTTGATCTGCTTCCTTAATATGAGTAAAATTTCAAAAAGAACAAATGATAGATTAAATTAGTGAACATTTGTTATTATGTTCTTCGACAAGGATAAAAATCTTTTTATATCTTAATATTAAACAATTAATTCCAGTAAAATACATTTTTTATCCTTCATTTATTATAAAATTTATATTTTGATTTTTCAATTATTAAAAAACCCAATATGTTCTACTTGTTTATTGAAAAATATTACATTTGATCTCTTATTTTTTTAAAAAAAATATCAAATTTAGTTATTCAATCAAACCCTTAAACCTAAATCAAATGGATTGAATTTAGTATTTTTTTTTTTTGAAAGAGAAAACCAAGGGTAACATTCTTTAGTTGTCCAAAAAAAAAAATGTAATATTCTTCAATAAGTAAGGGATCACTTTGGACATTTCAACGAGTAAGGGGCCAAAATAATAATTTTATGATAAGTGAAAAACAAAAAGATATTTTTCTCCAATCAAATCTTTTAAAAAATTTATCTATACTTAAATTTTCTATTGAACAATTAGTTTTATTTTATATTTTATAAAAAAAATTCATAATAAAAACCTAAAATTTTTTTATGTAAATCCCATCCTTGCAGAAGATATTAGAAGATCAAGTCAATTGCGCATGATATACGTTGGATTAGCGTGATCTGTCACTAATCATGCTAATCTAACGATAGTGTGAAACAAACTAACTCAAACTTTGCCTTAACGCCTCTGTTTAATTCTAGGGCAACTAACTTGGATTAGGCCTGGGATCCCCTACTATCAAAACATTGATTGTGGAATGCAATCCCACAAGCAAAAAGGCAATGATGTGATCTAAAGAGGAGAGTGAAATTTAAAAGATCAATGTCCCATTTTTATGTGAGACTATATTCTATAGTTGGCAATGAAATGTAAAGGATTTTAGTCGGATCATCTACCATCGAACAGGACGCAAATTATCTCCTGTCGAGGGAAGAATTGCTTTTTTGAATATCCCTCAGAGCACATCACTAGCAAATTGCCAGCGTTAATGTAGGAAGGATTCCTTTATTATTTGGTTTTGCACATTTTGGCGCCAACCCATCCAACATTTTTGGACACAGCAGCAATGTAAGAAATTAGGCAAAAGTGTAGAGAAGAAGATTAAGAAGGAGTAGAAGAGGAAGAAGAAGAACAATTTGAGGAAGAATCACTTGGTTAAAAATTTGGTTGTGGTTGTTGATTTATAATATTGCTTTAAGAAAACCAAAAAATGAGATGAAGCGAATCGATGATAGAATGGTTGTTTTATAGTCAAGAACTATTTAAATTTAAATTTTCAGGTGGATATC
The DNA here is from genome assembly GCA_037074485.1 of Delonix regia. NCBI lineage: Eukaryota > Viridiplantae > Streptophyta > Magnoliopsida > Fabales > Fabaceae > Delonix > Delonix regia. The sequence goes on from CM073459.1 coordinate 16,867,768, forward strand.
TTATGTTGTCATTAAATTGAGTAATTGGTCTTCGGTATCTTTATCACCTTACCCACTAATCATCTTAAGTACCCTTTTTTTTTTTTTAGGTTATTTTCTCTTCATGGTATATGCCACTATTCTAAAAACTCTTTATGGTAGGTTGAAATAACTTGAGCTTATGAAAAAGGTGGAGCAGCATATTTAAGGGTATGATTGATGTAGTGGAATCAATGGGATCAGAGACGGAAAGAGCAATGGAAAGTAACCGATGGATGTTTGGTGCATTGGAGTTAGAGGTCATGGGAGATGCCTTTCCATCAGTTAATGGAAGAGTTTTCTTTCAATAGGTTATGGAAAAAGGCTGCTTGAAAGGGACTGGGAGTCAGATTACCAAAATGCCCTCAAACTTTAGCATTCAAAGCTTCGTCGTTGTCAATCTCTAACAACATCATCCTGGCCTCCTTTCTTTTGCTGTCGTCTATCTACATTGTCGTCGTTCTACTATTGTTTTTCTTCATTATCCATTGTCGTTTTATGTTCATCATTGTTGATTTGTTGTCGCTTGTCAACTCATTGATCTAAGTCGTCCTTTGTCGTTTTGCGTTTGTGAAGTGGCAACGGGCAAGTGAAGGTGATGATGAGAAATAGATGCTTGGAGGCCAGATTTTTTTTAATACTTTTTAAATTTTTATCAAAAGGAATATTTTGGTTTTTATTCCTCCCACAAAATAAAATACTATCATTCTCATCTTATTGCTTATCGTATTAATTAAATAGTCTCATCAAAACTTTATTTTACATTTTAATTATTTTTATTTTTATTCTCATTCTCTTTTCATATAATTTTCTTACTACTTCCTGAGTCCTTAGCAAAAATGTCTGTAATGAAAACAAAATAAAAATAAGAATGGAAATGAAAAATTAAGTAAATATGTTTGGTTGCACATAGAATTAAATGAAAAGGACATTGTTATAACTTGTTTGGTTTAATGAATCAATAAGGGAAAGGAAATAATTGAGAGGAAAGTTATCATATTATCTTTGAACAAAAGATTATTATTATATCATATATTCTAAAATATAATAATTATTAAATTTGAAAAGTAGAAAAAATTCTAAACAAATTAAATAATAGAAAATAAATAAAATTTGAATTAAAAAAAATGGATAGATGTTTAGATTATATATATATATAAATATTTAATAGATTTTTCTTTTTTATTGTATTATATATTATAATATTTAGAATATTCAAAATTAGCATATTAAATAGATTCTAATTTTTAATTATATTCATTATATATATATTCTATTATTTTTATATTTATTGGTATAATAGCATACTTAAATATTTATATAATATTTTTTTTAATGAGAAATATAATAATATTTTAATTTAATAATTACAATATTAAAACAAGAACCAATCATATGTAGCATTTGACAAATATCCATTTATACCTTTCTTGTTAAAGAATTGTGTCTTAAGAGGTGGGACTTAGGTGAGTTCATCTATTCCTCTTTTTCTTCTTATTTATAAGGATTGACCAATTGTACAATTCGAGTATTTTGAGCAACGAAAATAACCTTTTTTAGGAGAGCAACATCATTCCATTCATTTTGCAATGGAATGCAGTTTCCCACGAACGTGGGATAAGACTCATGCTGGCAATGGATTTCTACCAAAATAAGCAAACCAAACATTGCTAATGGATTGCCTCTCCATTCCTTCAAACGTGCTATTAGTGTTTTGACAAATTAAAAGTACTTTACGGTAAACCAACTAACTGGCATTTTTATCAAAATGAAAAGCATATATATTGACAACACAAATAATAATTTCGCTTCATTTGGTCAAGGGTATGAGAAATTAGCAATTCATTGCCTCCGTTCTTGTACATATTAAACTACTGAAGCAAGTGATTTTACTTTGTTATTTACATTTTCATGAAAATTGAGCATATTGGCAGAATATTAACTTGGCCAAAAAATTATAATTATCATTTATTTATATTACAGGGTTATTGCTTTGCAATTTATACTGCTTGTATGAACAGTAAAATAAGATGATGACTAGCATTAAGATAATTAATTCTGAATATGCACTAAGTGATCTTACATTCTGTGAATGGATGCAGCAACAAATGAAGGTGGTGGGAAAAAAAGTTTGAAGATGATGAAATGAAAGAATGGATTGTGGAAATTTTATTACAAGAATGTACTAAGAAGGCGCCCCTTATCATTTAAGCTAAGACAAGACAAATTTTTACTACATTTGGTTTTACTATAATTATTAAACAATGAAGTTTACCTATCGAGTACTGTATTTTTCATGGCAAATTGTATATTGTAATTTAAAAAAATATGTAGTAAGATTAGATTAAAGATTCTTAGGAATTCGATGTATCAAAAAGCCTTGTTAATTTTGTATTTAAGCTATCATTTTGGGGGTTGGGCTGAAAATTTTAATTTATATAATATAAATAAATTAAATTAATCTAACCCACTTAACTTAATTAAACAAATTAATTTGATGAGTTGATGATCGGCCCACTTAAAAAGTTTTACAGATTTTTTTTGTGAAAAATTAAATATTTTATAGTTTCAAGTATGTTTTATCTTTATTTTTTTATTGAACTTATTTAGTTTGATCATTAAATTTTTTTTATTTTGGATTAAATTTTTACAGTATTTTTATATTTTTTAGTGTGTTAAATAAATTAATCTATTTAACCCATTTAGTAAGATTGCACAAAACGAACTAACTCATTTTAATTGCTTCATAGAAATTAATACATCGACACCATGTACTTTTGATACCAAAAACAAAATGAATTCATCGAACATTTAATGAGGCTTTGATTTATTCTTTTGAACATTATGAAAAATTTGGAAAGGTGAAAAAATGGTTATTTATAGTATGTCAAATCATGATATGTCTTTTATTATATATTTCCTCTCCTAAATAAAATTTTGAAACTCCATTTTGATATTTTATAAATTCTAGAATTTCCAAAGTATTTTATAAATTCTCATGATCATTTTGAAGTTTTACCTTTCAAAGTCCATTCAACTAACTGTTAATTGGATCATATGATACCGTCCACCTTTTTTTTTTCTTTTTAAATGTAGACTAGATTTATAAATTTCAGAGATTGAATTGAATAAATTTTGAGAGGCGAGAGATTAGAATAAAATCATAATTATAAAATTCACAAGTCAACTTATTAAATTTATCGAATATATAATTTTAGATGAAAAAATTGTTATAACTTAATTGTTAAATTAAAATTAGAATAAATTTAATCAAATTTATATAAAATTAATCAAATTTAAATAAATTTGTTGAGATTAACAATTTATTAAGTTAAAAAAATTTTAATTTTTGGTTCAAATGTGAATGATTTGACATTTTAATTAACTTTTTTCTAAGAAAAATTACCTAATTCTAAGTCAAACATAATTATTTCAACCATTAAATTAAAAGAAAAAACTTTGTTACAAATACAGTTATCTTGTTATAACTTTACATTTTTCTTTTTACAATCAATAATAAATAATATATTATATAGTGATTAAATAATTAATTTTACTTTCAAATTAGTGGGTATTATATAATGACAAAATTTGTCTCTAATTATTTTTAATAAAATTTAAATTGAATTCTAAGAAGGAAAATTATTTAACTAATTTTAATTTATATTTTTAAGATTTTATTATATTTAAAAACCACTTATTTATAAAAGGAGACTCTTACCATCTTACTTTATAAGTCCACATTTTTTATATTAATATGTCTAAACTCGCAAATTCCACGTGCTTGACGGGAACAAAATTGATAATGGACCAACTTGGGTGCATATACAAGAAATTTAAAATTGGACTTCCAAGAAAAACAAAATCTTTTGGAAAAAGAAAAAAAATCTAACAAAGGCGTCGCCACACCGTGCTTCCATGTGCTAAACCAGAACCCTTTCCATGGCATATTGTTAGAATACGGCCCCGCCATTTGCCCTTCCCAAAATCCTTTGTAGTCCTCATTTCCAACTTCTTGATTCTGAATTATCTGTCTTTTGGATCATCTGAAATGGATCCGGTTCTACCCATTACGGTGCTGTCGGTTCTGCTCGGGGCTCTCATAGCCCTTGCCTTCTTCAGAAGTTATTTTCGCAACCGGAGATCGGAGATCCGAACCATCGCCGAACCCGAGCCTCTCTCCAATCCCAAGAAGAACTCCAAGCCGGCTCAAGAGTCCTCCAAGAAGTTTCAAGCCAAGCACCATTCCCACGCTTCTGATAAGGTCAGCTCCTACTGCTTTGTTTTCTGAGAGAGCGAAGCAATTTGAAAGAAAACCGACATTGAGTTTTATATTATTGCGTGATTTAGGTTTTTCCTTCTATGAATTTAATTATTCTTTCACTTGAGTCGAATGCATTGATAAAGTACTATGGAGTATGGATGCGTTAACCGTTAAGCATATGATTAGATAGAGGTTTTCGTTACTTGGGTTATAGTTTTTTGAAAGATTGCGTAGCTTGTCCGCATAATTTGAGGTTTAGCCAACATAACATATTCAAGTGAAAGAAGCTTACTAGTTATTGCTGCGAGTTTGCTTAGTGTTGAGTTGAACATATCTTGTGTTACCCAATATCGTTTGGGAAATAATTAGTAAATTGCGCAAAGGAGAGATAATAGTTAATTTTGGACTCCCCAGATGATCTCAAATTTTCTTTTAATGTTTTAATATGTTTATAGTAATAGAATTTGCAAGCTGAAATGCCATATCAAAGAAGCACCACAATATCGAAGAACCACCTATGTTGCTGTGATTTAGGTATATCTTATGGTTTGGTTTTGTGTTTGTCTTAACCCTCTGATTAACGAATGTTAGGATCATAACAAGCGACATCATCCATTGGATTTGAATACCTTGAAAGGCCATGGTGATGCAGTTACAGGGATATGCTTCTCCTCTGATGGACGAAATTTGGCTACAGGTATTAGAATTCATTTGTTTATAGCAGATATATATGATTTACATCTCAGTTGATGTAATAAGTGTCGGACCAATATATTATTTGTTTGTTAAACTATTTTAGATTAGTTGCCTTTTCTGCTAATATGTTTTGACCAATAAAAGTCAAGGAATTTAGTTACATATCGGTCTTTAAAATAAGTAATTAGAACAGATCTTTTGTCAGGTTGATCTTTGGTGTTCAGTCCAGCAAATACTATTTATGAAGAAACTCAGAAATATTGACGCTCTGATCTCATCTTATTATCATATCTATTTGTTGAGTATAGTAAGGAGGATTGGTAGGTGATAGGATAAGCCATCAGATCCCACATAACCAGCTTACAAAATTTAAATTAAGAATATCATATCATAATAGAGGACCAAAGAAATAACAATAGAAGATATAGTCTGCATAACAACTAAATAAAAAAATAATAAATAAACATAAATACTGAACAAACATGTGCAGAAAAAGGATGCCGTCTTGGAAGTGTTCTGCAACAAGTTTGTTCTCCAACCCTGCTCCTCAAGCTGGCAAGTAAATATTAATCATGCCTAGCACTCCCTTTGTCAACAAATCAGCTATTTGTGAGTTGGTTGGAACAATGGTCAGCTCCGTTAGGCTAGAATCAACCTTCTCTCTGGGTGAAGTGATGATTAATTTCAACATGCTTTGTCCTATCGTAATGGATAGGATTTTTTGCAGTGACAATGGTAGACATTAGTACACATAAATCTTCATAGGCATTTCAAAGACACCTTTAGTTCTTCAAGAAGCCTCTTAATCCAAATACTCACCAATTCCAAAACAAGTGCATGAACCGCTGCTTTGGCACTGCTTTTGGCTACAACTGGCTGCTTTTTACTTTTCCATGTGACCAAATTACCCCCATACAAAGAAGGTGCAATAGCTAGTTGTAGATCTCTTGTTTGTAGCCGACCCAGTTTAGTCTGCATTAGAAAACTTCAACACTTTTATGTGTCCCTTTCTTGAAGAAGAGACTGTTCTTTGGCATCATTTTCTGATACCTCTAAATTCTGTAAATTGCTTTTAAGTGTTACTCATTTGGCTTACTCATGAATTGACCAACAACACTAGCAAGAAAACTAATGTCATGCCATGTATGAGAAACATAAATTAGCTTACTCACTAGTCTTTGATATCTTCTAGTGTCTATCGGAGTACTATCTTACTTGACTATAAGTAGCTTTGATTGGGGTGTTTGCAGGCTTGCACCCTGACATCCTTGTTTCCTCCAATAATAAGTCTAGAGTGTATTTTCTCTAGCTGATATTGATTCCTTTCTTTGTCCTACCTACCTCCATGCCTAAGACATACCATAGGTTTCCAAGATCCTCAACCTTGAACTGATTAGCTAGTGACTTCTTAAATCTAATGATCTCATCCATGTAGTCCCCTCTAATAACAATGTCATCAACATAAGCAATCAAAATTATTATTCTTCCATGTGATGGATCTTTAACAAACAAGGTATGTTTTGTCTGGCAATGGGTATAAAGAATTCTAACTACATTACATAGTTGGAAATTGAAAATAGTGGGAATTTAGGTGAGGAGAGATGAAGTTCAGGGTCTTTGAAGGCATTCTATTCATAAGATACGTAGTTGTGAGGACAACTTCCTCCCAAAGAAGTTTAGGCATGTTTGAAGTTATTAGAAGGAATCTTGTAGTTTCAAAGAGGTGCATATTTTTTCTTTTAGCTACCTCATTTTGTTGAGGTTATTAACAGAAGAACTTTGATGTATAATGCCTTCATTTTTCCAGTGGTTACCAAGTGTGGAATCAAATGTAACCTTTGGCATTATTTGTCTTGAGAATTTTGATGTTGTTTTTGAATTGATTTTGGACATGGTTTGTTTGAAGGTTTTGGAAACCTCAGATTTTTCTTTGAGAGGGTAAACCCATGTCAACCATGTGTGTCTTCGACAAAGGTCGCACACCATATAACAACACTGATATCACTCTTGATGGACCCCAAATGTCACTTCATACGATGGTAAAGGGTTGAATTGACTGGTGAATGTGAGGGAGGTAGGTGATTTTGATATGTTCAGAGAGTTGGCAAGTTTCACACTGGAATTGAAAAGACTTTTTATTGAATAAATGTGGCTACATTTGTTTCAAGTAGTGGAAACTTGGATGGCCCAACCTATAATGTCATTGTATCATGTCATCATTTGACAAATTAAAACCAGTAAAAGCCTTGGGAATTTTCACAGGTCCAGTGATGGAATATAAGCTAGTATACTCCCTAGCATTGCCAATCATCTTCTTGGAGAGTCCTGAAAAACACATCCAGTCGAATGGAAGTTATTGATGCAATTTAAATCCTTTGCATGTTTGTGAGGGACAAACCATCTTTTAAGATCAGTTCATCTGAGGTTTTAACTTCACCAACACCTCTAGCTCTTGTTAGAGATCTGTCAGCTGTCCTTACAACCAAATTTTCATAACAAGGCGTAAAGTTACACAAGAAGGAAGAGTTACTAGTCATGCGATTTGTCGCTCCTTATTCAACAATCTAGGTGTTGAATTTTTGGGCTTGAGAATTAAGGACTTGTGAAGGATTACCTGCTTGAGCCCCCTTCTTTCCAAACATTTTGTGTAACAACTCCCATTGTTCTTTGTTGAAAGGATTGGTCTCATATTGAGCTTTCTCCTTACTACCATTAAGCCATAGATCAACCAAGACATCATGAGCTTGGTTTCTGCCTCCCAAATTTTATAGTTGGGATCAGTAGAACTTTGTGGTGTGGGCTCATTGGACATGTAATCCTCCTTTCCATGGCGATGACTATAATACTCTAGGATCACTGGACTTAATTGTTACCATCCATTTGGTGCCCAGTAATGACTGTTTGAGAGCTCTCATGGATGGTGTGAAGAATAGGGCTACTGCCATTTGATGAACTCCCTTGGTGAAAAACTGAAGACATATATTAGGCGCAAGAAACCTTAGATTTTATTAGGTCTTCTTTTAGTTATTAAGGATAGGCTTAGAAATTTTAAGATTTAGTTAGTTCGAAAAATCTAGGAATTTGAATTATTTTGAATTTAGATATATTAGGATTATCTATTTGAATTATTTTGAATTTATATATTTTGTTAGGATTTTATATTATTTTATTTTGTTACAGGACTCCCTATAAATAGCTTTGGATATTTTGTTATCAGTAGACTATTTTTTATTGAATAAAAGTGATTGACCTAATTCTCTTCCTCTCAACTCCTCTTACTTTCCCCCGCTCTTCCCCTTACTCTCTCTAGTGTCCTATATCATCCCCTGTTTCTTGACATTAAAATGTGTTGAGCATTTTTGGTTTTGATACCATGAAGAAATTCAGATATATTGACACTATGGTTTAATCTTATTATCAAATGTATTTGTCTGTAGAGGGTTGGTGGCCGAAAGGATAAGCCACTGAATCTCATATAACCAGCATAAAAAATTTAAAATAGGAATATTTTATAATAACATAAGATAAAAAGGAATATCAATAAAAGATAAAGTCTGCGTAACGACTAAATATAGAATTAAAAGAAATACTGAACAAATCTGTGCAGAAAAAAGGATGTCTTCTTGGATGCTTCTGTAACAAGCGTGTTCTCCAACAATTCACATAGTTCATTATATAACTATAATAATTTGTGCAATGCAACTATATTTATGTTGCTAATTATCTGCAGTATCTCTTAAACTGTAGAAGTCTATTAGGCTTTTCCTTTTAATTTGGAGTAATTCCTGCTAATTGACTTTTTAAGGATTTTAGAGAAGAATGGATAAAAGGTTTGGTATTGATGTGCATTTTTTTTTAGACATTTAGTGTTTTAAGTTGAAGCATTTTGCTGGAACACTCAAAATCCTTCACCCTTTTAGCTTTCTACAACAGGCCTGTGCTTGGTGCTCATTTATAACCCTGCTTTTCTTTGGGATGCTATGTCTCTTTTGTTGTCTTTTGATGTAGTGAGAGGATTGCTTATATTCTGCCTTGTACTTTATTTTGTCCTTTCTCCTAATCATATTTTTTTTATTGAAAGAAAAAATGCATGTAAGTCTATTTCAAAGTAGTCATATTATTGATAATTCTCTGACCCATCACTTGTGTATCTATTTTGTCATTGAATTTCAAGGTAATGACATATTGTATATACTATCTCAGAATAATCATGTTATTGATACGGTAAATCTCTTTCAAATTTCCTCTATAACAATCACATAATTTTTATTTTAGTGTAAATCAATATCATGTTTTAATTCTCTTACATTGTATAGAATTTTTTGTCAACCTTGGTGAAATAGTCATATTTTTTGCTATGTTTGCTGCTTTTTGAACTCTAAGATCTTGTCCATTACCCCTGTCTATTTTCCAAGTGAATTGTGGCTATAAAATGGTTTCAAGTGCATCTCTTTACTCAATGAATCTAATCTGCTCATTTTGTCAAAGTAAAGTGGGCCTGTCCTAACTTTATTGTTGACCTGTGTGCCTTAATGTCTCAAAACAAACACATTTGTCGATAAATATTTATCATGATTTATTGAGTTTTACTCTCTCTGATGTAATTTTCCTAATCTGTTCTTGTGCTTTTGTTTTACCTTCACTTGTATGAGCATCACATGAAACTCTTTCTTACGTTCTATTGATTTCTTTTCTGTGCAAATAGCTTGTGCTGATGGAGTTGTGAGGGTATTTAAGTTGGATGATGCCTCAAGTAAAAGTTTCAAGTATGTTTTATTTCAAGTGCCCGTCAATACATATACAGATATATACTCAATCTTAATCATGTGCAGAATTCATATGGTTCACTTCGTTCTGTTAACCTTATGCAGGTTTCTGAGAATTAATTTGCCTGCTGGAGGTCAACCAACTGCAATTGCATATTCTGATGATGCATCCTCAGTTGTTGTGGCAACTCATAATCTCTCTGGTAGCTCCTTATATATGTATGGAGAAGAAAAACCTAAAACTTCAGAAAATAAGGCACAAGCTAAGCTTCCTCTCCCAGAAATTAAGTGGGAACATCATAAAGTTCATGATAAAAAGGCAATACTGACTCTGTTTGGAGCTACTGCCTGTTATGGCAGTGCTGATGGGAGTACACTTATTGTCTCATGTTCAGAAGGTATCTGTATGACATTTTATTCCACATCAAAAATTGTAAGACAAATGTTTTGTGATTGTTTATATACCACGTATTTTCCACCTAACAAACTTTTCAATATTTTTAAGAGCTATTTCTAATTTAGGAAAGCCTTGTAGGTTAAAGAAAGAGTTATGCAAGGTAGAAGTATTATGATCTAGGAAAATCTTGAACATTAAGCAAATAATAGTGAATCCAAAGTAAATGGTCAAGTGTCTGTGTGGTTATTCTATTAATAGTATAAATAGAGGCTAGTCATTCTTATATGAGATTTCAATCTGTGAAGGTACTGTTTTTAGTTATGGTGTTGTTCATGTGAGGTTGTGGTAGTTTTATATGGTAAGTGTTTTAGTATCAATTTGTGATGGGACCAAACAAACTACTGCTGTCAAAACACATAGAAGGAGACAAAAAGGAGTGAAAGAGGGGGAGAAAGGTGGGGCTGTTGGAAAGAAATGGGAGGACTGCTGGTCCAACAAAAGATACAAAAGTTTTACACGAACAAGCAGAAAGTAGAGGAGCCAAAAAAGGAAGCAATGATGAAAAGGTAGGAGGGAGCAGTTAGAAAGTACCTGACTGGAGTATTTAAAGAATAAACAGAGAAAGGAGTGGGGGAAAGATTTTGTGTCAGGTTTTGGTGGAGAGAGCCAACCTCCTGAAAGTTGGCAAGTGTCTTCAGTTCCTTGAGTGTTCTTGTGTAGTATTTTGATTGTGCTTGTAGTGAGTACTCGTTAAATGAGGTACTTGGGTGAATCTTTCTGTGTATTCAGAGGGAGAGACATAGAGTGTGTGTTGATTTTACCCAAAGGGCATATCCAACATTAATATTAGTGCCTCAAAGAATTGCTATATTTAGTGTGGTGTGTGCTCTGCTGATAGGAGGTTCCTATCAGTATGTTAGTTTTACTATTAAGGAAGTTGCAATTAATGCTTTTGCTATGAATGGGGAAGTTGTAAGCCATGGAAACTAACTAGGAGAAGGAAGAGGGGGCTACTAATGGAAGTGGGTTGAAGACTTTCTGGAGCTGTGTCATTGTGTTATTAGACATGGCCAAGGAGAGCAGTAGGGAGAATGGTGAGGGATTCCCAAGATTTTCAGCTGGTTGTAAGGTTAGTTTTAGTTGTCTATGTTCTTGAGTTGATAGTTGAGTTCTTTTTATCTGAGTCAGTTTTTGTTCTTTGATTTCTCTCCTCTTGGTTTTCTTTGTAACAAGGTGTGCGCTTTCCAAGTTTCAGCTTGAGAGGGAATGTTAAGAGGTACGAAGGAAAGGGTTACCTAGTAGAGTTGAATAATTGAAGAAACTCTTGTTAGTAAGGAAATAGGTGCTTATAGTGCACCCAAAGTAAAGGTTGTAAGTGTCATTGTGAAGTTATAGTTTGGTTATATATACATGTTGAGAGTCTACATTTTACTCACCATATTCAGATTTCTGTCAGTTTTCTTCATAATTGTTTGTCAAAAAATACGATTTAAAATTTGCTTGTGGAAACAGCAGGACTGTATGTTTACAGGTTGACAAAATGATTTGAATAGAGAGTATACCATTCTGTTTATGTTGCCTTTACTTCTATTAAATCTGTCAGTCCATCTGACCACTAAAATACTGGAAAGATTTTGGTTAGTATCTTATGTTACCGAGACATTATTCCTTGTGAATTAAATACACTAAATCCTGGTACCAATGTGCTGTCTGATATGCTCAACCAAACGCAATATATCTTATTCTTAACAGCTCATGAAATTTTTTTACTATCTTTATGCTGATATATAATGCTTGATGACAGTGTTCTTTAATGTCTAATATTGGTTTTTATTCCAGGGACTGACATCATTCTTTGGCATGGAAAAACTGGGAAGAATTTGGGGCATGTGGACACAAATCAATTGAAAAATACTATGGCTGCTATATCACCTAATGGGCGTTTTATTGCAGCAGCAGCATTCACTGCAGATGTAAAAGTAGGTATTTGTGGTGAATTCATCTAGTAAGAGTTCCTAATCTAGTTTTTATAAATTTTAAGGAGTCTGTAAGTATTCATTTGTGTATGCGCTGGTTGAATGTTAAGCACTAGCACTTGAATTTTGCTGTTGGAAACAGCCAACCAAGAACATCGAAGTAACTCAAAGCAGTGAAGCTCATTGAATGGAAACGTACAAATTAGGATTTGAGTATGATGCACAAGATATAGTGAATTTACAGCCTTAGGATATATAATACTATGAATCTCCTTGTTTAGTAATTTCAAATGTTTGAGTATAGTTTTTGATTTAAATGTAACATTTTATTTAATCTTTAATTATTAATCGATTCATTATTTATCGAAATAGATGTATGTATATATATATGCAAAGGTGTGTTTAGATATGAAGTTTGACACGACAAGAGTGTCCTTGTCAGTTTCCACTCATCATTGGCTTTAAGTGACTGAAATTTCAGTGAGCTTACTATGTCAACTGAGGTTACTATATTTACAACTTCTAGTTCAGTTTTGATTTGATATGAATTGACACAGTTGTTTAAGACATTGTTGGAAGACCTACCTTGTTAGTTTAATAAATGCATGCCCTGTTATTAGATTTACCAAATGAAAGGTACCTGCAGGATTTTATTAATTCTGTTCAATCATGATGCTTTATTTATTCTTTATCTCAAGGTTATTTATGTGGCAGGTGTGGGAGATTGTATATGCAAAAGACGGATCTGTCAAGGAAATTTCAAAAGTTATGCAGCTTAAGGGGCATAAGGTTTAATCTTTATTGTTATAATTAATATTTTGAGTGATTTGCAAACTGAAACAAAGGAATGAAGAATGTTGTCACATCTCTCCATTATGTCCGACATGAACCTTCATGAACTACATGTTGAATTAAAATGCTTTATCTTATTCTTGATTACTTGGGCATTTCAAATTATGAAGCATGTGTTTCCAAGAGGCTATCTAAATTTTTCTTTTCCTATGGGTGGATTGGAAGGATAGAACCTTGTGGCGTTCCCTGAAGGATGAACACAGATTTTCAGGCATGTTCGACATTGTCACTGTTTCAACACTACACGTGTATGGATGTGTCAAAATCAAGCATTTTTTTTATTTTGGCTTGGCCACATGTTGGATGTCGGATACAGCTTTGACACAGATGGCACCCAATAAGAAGGAGAACAAATGAAAAGAGATAGAATGAGATACTAGATGCCCCATCTTGATTGGATAATAAAATTGCTTTTTGTTGGACAAAAATTATTTGAAGAATATTGTTTGACATTTTCTAATTTAGTTGATCATGCATACACTTGCCATGCATGTTGTGTGGTGTTTTATATTTTTTGAAGTTTGATATGTCAGTAAGTTTTTGTACTTCATATTTTAATAAACGCAAATAAAATTGTATGATTATACTTCTTGGCTTCTTGACATAAAATAACTGTAATTACTCACACTTTCCTCTTCCTCCTAGATGTCAGACATCTGCAATTTAAATCCTGATCAATGATTTATTTCTGCTTTTTGTGTCAGAGTGCAGTGACTTGGCTATGCTTCACACCAAATTCAGAGCAAATAATCACAGCATCCAAGGATGGTTCAATAAGAATGTGGAATATCAATGGTATTCAAAATTTGAATACTGTTTGCTTTGCACAGTTGTCAAATTTAATTTATAGAAGGGTTGATATCTCTAGCAAAAACTAACTATAACTGAGTAACTAAGTTGTAATGCATAGTTTCAAGATTTAACACTAAATTTTGTGCTACTGTTATTAAATAAATGATTCATAGTACTTTGATAAGATTTAGGGCCTGTCTGATTTCTGTTTTCAAAAACAGTTTAGATTTGTAAGTGAAAGTATCAGAAAAATTGTTTGATTTTACAACTATTCTAAAAGACCCAAAATAGAATGATGTTCTTTAAAGTCTAAAAACCAAAGCAAACTTTTTAGATGTTTTCTAGGTTTTGTTTACCAAATTTTAGAAAAATACAGAAAACAAGTAGAGGGAATAGTTTTCATTAAATGGCAAATGTGTAATTTTATGTATGTTTTAAAAATTAATGATTCAAATAGGTTTTTTAATTTAAATTTTCAGAACTCGTTCTGAAAAATAATAGAACTATTTTAAGAACACAAGAACAAAAAGATAGAATTAAACAAGTCTTTAATCGCCTTGCTTTCCCCTTGTTCCTTGTCTTCTTTGGCTATGGCTTTAATAACAGTGTGCTTGTTAATTTACCTGTCATATCGATTCCTTCTTGAGATTAGGTTAAGGAATAGTGTTTTTATGGAACTGTTCATATGCAATGTCTAGAAACTTTAATTGTTAATTGATTAGATTCTACTCACCTATATTTTTTCTTCTACGTTGAAGTACGCTATCATCTTGATGAGGATCCAAAGACATTGAAGGTGTTCCCAATTCCTCTCCATGATTCAAGTGGTGCTGTTTTGCAGTATGATCGCCTTAGTATTTCCCCTGATGGGAACATTTTGGCTGTTACCCACGGTACCACATTGCAGTGGTTATCCGTTGAGACTGGAATGGTTTTGGATACTGCTGAAAAAGCCCATGATGGTAAGCCCAAGCATCAATTGTGTTATTATCACAGTAAAACTGTGTTCATGGTCGTCAAGTCATTGATTATTTTCTTCTCTTCGCAGGAGACATAACATGCATTTCATGGGCACCTAAAACAATTCCGATGGGTAAGACTACTTATCTGAGTACTGACTCAAATTTTGGTTGAAGTTCTTCATGCATTTCTGATTTTGATGCTAATTTCCTGCCAAATCGTTCCTTTGTACTTTTGTTTTCTATGTTATGTTAGAAGAGAAAACATAGTTTAAACAACCCTTGCTAAGAATTGGATTTAAGGAACATGGAAGACCTGAGAGTATGCCGTGTATCGCCAGGAAAGACTCGGCTAATTGTGTTTATTGTTAGTTTATGATTAGACATGAATCTGGTTAGTCTTATACCTAGTTCATAACTTCATATCTAATCCTCTCCAGCATGTTTTCAGTAATTTCTCTTTAATCATGTAAATTTAGCCATATATATATATGTATGTATGTATGTATATTATATTTTTTTACAACTGTGTGATAGTGTAATAGTGATGTTTCCTTTTTGCAGGAAATGAACAAGTCTTGGTTTTAGCCACATCCAGTTCTGACAAGAAAGTTAAGTTATGGGCATCCCCATCGCTCCATTCATCCTGAACTATCATTGCAGTACACAAACAAATCTCTGGCTTGAGCATATCCGACTACCTCCTGACAATTACTTTGAAGGATGCATCAGAAGTTCTCAGCTTGTGTTTACTCATCTTGCAACTGCATGAAACCTGCATACTTATACTCGAAAGTAGAGAGAGAAAAATGGACGAGTTAACATTTATGAGTCTCTTTTTGCCCAGAGTTGGATCTTAGTGAATCTCAGGGACTAGGAATTTGTCTCGTACATTAATGGCGCTGGTTTTGGTTGCTAATGTGAATTATTTAGTGATGTGAGAATAGTAATTGTAACTTTAAAAGAGGACAAGTTGGACAAGTTGCTTGTGAGTGTACGTAAACCAATTTTGCGTACGCCGAACTCGTATCTATTATAATTAACTTTTAAAACATGGTGAGGCATTACGCTGCATATTTTTTTATTAGAAATAATTATATGCAGAAGCGTGGTGACTGTATTTTCGTTGATTTTACTGTGAAAGCCACTACATCTAGGTAAGTGATATTTCTGCTTTCACTTCAATGATTGGTTCTCCAGAAACCAGACTGCTACTCGTTGCTTCGTAATGATTCTCATGGTTTTACGGGAGTACAGAATGATGACTTTTCAAAATTTATGTCAAATTAATGAAAAATGAAGTATAAATATTGAGATTAGGTTGCAGTGAATGTCTTCATAAATTTAGTTTTTGTGTGGATGGTTTGTTTGATTGAATGCTTCCCCATAGAGTTGCGTGGATGCTTATAAATAGGAAGCGTATCAAATACCTGTTCAATATGATTTGTGATACCATAAATTTTTATATATTAGAGTATTTTTGCGAGATACGTTTTAAAATGATATCAAATTAATGTTAAAATATTTGTTTAATTTTTTTATTCAGTTATGGCATTTTTTTTATTTATCTTTTGTTTTATCATATTTTCTGTCATATTTAACTAATTTCGTAAGTTGCTCTATTTATTGGCTTCATTCACATATATTCTTTCATCGTATACCACATCTGGTCAAAAATTAAAAGAATTCCAGTTTACATTTATTAAAATATACATATGCATATACTCGTAAAAATTATTATGTCTTACATATTGTATCATACCGTGCTGTATTTGATTATTGTATCTGTACTAATATTTCTTAGCCTGTATAGCGCACATCTTAAAACTTCGTCTAAATTATTAAACCTTTTTCAGTCATTTAAAACTTTCATTTCCATTAATGTACCACATAATAATACTATAATTTACATAATGATTCAAAATGCATTGTATGCAACAAAATACATAATAATAAACATTTTACACATAATTATTGATATTTATATCATATCAAATACATGTTATTTCTCGGGGAACAGCTAATTCACTTTGCAATTTTGGACAAGGTTGGCCTGATTCAGAGATGCCATCTTGAGCACCTGCGTTTTGTATTGGTATCCCTGCATGGCACACCCATTCATAACATACAAAATAGTGGTTAATTTCTATACAATTAATTAATTTTCTAGAAATAAAAGAAAAAATATTTTTAAACTGGAAATTAATTTACCTTGTGGGTCCTATAAATAAAATCACAATAGGTAAATACTGAGGCAAAGTTGCATTGGCAATTTTCCCCAACGAAGTGATGGTAGTCATGGTATGCAGCACCTCCATAAAATGGAATGTATTTTGTGGGACTCCATGGGAATTCATAACTATAACCAAAATAATAAAATAAAATAAAATAATAAGAAATTAGAAAAGGGATATACCAAATTGCACTTCGAAGCCTTGCTCACAGAAAAGAATATTTTGAAGGAGATATACGATATTCAATACATAAAATATATATTAATAATGTTCATATATAAGCACAATATATTTGGATTTCAGTTGAAAACTTTTGATCTCTTTGTTCTCTAGGAAATATGAATCGGATAAAAATAAAATATGGAAAATTTTCTGGTTCAAAATACTATGTTTCTTTAAAAAAATATTGTGAAAAACATTGAAAATGCTATGTGATTAAAATTTAATGAAATATGTTTTCAAATAATATAAAAATTTGCCAAAAAAAGATTTCGGACTAATTTTAAAGATTGAATGTTTCTTAGGTAGTTTAAACTTTTGACAGTTAGAGAGTCGCAGCAGCTTTGAAAAGACACTCAAATTCTTCTCAGCTTTGATAAACAGCTTTTTAAAAATTAAAATTACAAATTAATAAATTTTATGTGTCAAAAGAACTTTCAGAGACATTCGTGTCTTGCGTTTAGGGTTTTACTTATCTGGTAACGTACTAAAAGAGAAAATTAACACTTTTTATACCCACCAGTGAGAAAAATATAATTTTAGTCATTTTAATTTTGACCTTAATATTGATTTAGTTTTTTTTTAAAAAAAAGTATTAAAATGATTTTTTAAAAATAATATTTTAAAAAAATAATAGCTATCGGAAGATTAAAATAGTCCTCCAAATAAACCAATTTGGTACATTTTGTTAAGAGAATTATTTTGATATATTTTATTTTTAGAAGATCAAATTGATTTTAAGGCAAGAACCAAACAGTATTTTTCTCCTTTTTTTGGGTGTGTGGACAATTACCCGCTATGAGTCTCAATGGCTTCCAGTTGTCGCAAAACGAACCATAACCAATACGTAACTATGTGGCCCGGAACCAAAGCTGGGCCCAAAAACGAGGGGAAGCCCAATATCAAAATCTCGGCCCAGTGTGCATATGGGGCAGCGAGCCCAATTGGAGCTTTATATTCATGGTGGACCTTGTGGATCTTCTGGTAGGCCCATGGGCTATGGAGTATCCGATGGATCCAATAATTTGAGAAATCTTCCAAAACGAAATACACCAATATTTGAAAGAACAATTCCCAGCTTGATGGCAATGACAGATCAGTTCGGATCCGAAGCAACTGAACAAAAATGGAAAAGTGAAATATCAATTTTCAATATTAATAAATTGGAAAAAATCCATTATAAGCAGAAAATAAAAAATTAATTATTTCACATTTGCCAAACTTGTGAAATATTTCTTCATATAATAAAATGTTTCGAAAAACTTGTTCATAAAAAGGAATAACCATCATCAACAAGAGAAGGCAAAATTTTCATCTGGCATAGTCGAAACAAAAATTGACGTGAGGTTGTGGAGATGTAATATATGAGTAAATCTCCTTTTGGTACCTTACATATGGGGTATTTTCAATTTAGTTTCTTATAAATTTCTTTTCCATGTTAGTCTCTCGCATATAAAATATTTTTGATTTGGTCCCTCACAAAATTATTAGGAATATTGCAATCTTGGTCCTTCAATTTCCACCTTGAGATTTAGTTTTCCAAAGTATCTTAATAGTTCTCTAAAGATGAAAATATGAACTATTTGGTCCTTTCTTCTAGGAGAGAGGATCTTTATTGCTAAATCATTTTATTTTAGAAAATCATTTTAATACCTTTTATATTTATAGATCAACTTGATCTCAAGGCAAAAAATGAGGGACAAAAATTATATATTTCACACTAATTATCTTATCAATTTGGTCCTTCACATGTGAATATTTATCAATTTGATCATTCATAAACAAAATATTATTAATAATGTCCTTCATTTTTTTTGAAATTAGCATATTATTTTATGATATTATTGATAACAATTTTACTCTTAAGGGGATCAAATTCAGAAGAAAACATTTATAAGGGACCAAATAAAAAATACCTCATAAACAAACGAGCAAAATAAAATTTTACTTTGCAATACATTTTATTTTGACATAGACATTTGCAATGAACTCTCACGAGGGAGTGAACGACTTCTTGGCGTACCATAATGGTAGGTTAAGAAACGATGGACCAACTGCACCGACAAAAGTGTGTAGGACATTTTTTTCCATTTCAAATTTCTTTTTTTTTTCTATGTTATTTTTCCTTTTCAAATATTAATTTTTCATTTCTTAAAATTTAATTTTACTAAAAAATTAATATTTAAAAATTTAAATAAATAAATAAATAAATATATATATATATATATATATATATATATATATATAAAAAAGACTTAACCCACTTGATCATTGTCTGAATTTAACCAAATTTAAAAAAATTAGTATGCCCATAAATCAAAACTAATATGTATATAAATTTGATTATAATTTAAAAAGTTTGTTTGATTTTAAAAAATAAAATTTGATTTAAAAAATCAGACTAAAAAACTTTGTTTAGTAAAATAGAGTCAGTTCATACTTTTTTTAAAAATTTGACCAAGTCAAAAAAAACTTTAAATTAATATTTTTTATTAAAAAAATTTATTATTTAAATAAAAAAGCTAATACTCCTTTATAAAAAATTTATGAAATATAATAATTCATTTGTATTTATAATTTTTTTATATATAATTTTATATGTAACAATAATAGTTAATTATATTAATAATTTCAAATCTTAAGTAACAAATAAACTTTGTTATAAATTAAAAAATTGTATGTTTAACCCGAAAATTATGAATAGAACTTCGATTAGAAAACAAATTCAGAAGCTCGACTTCAATCTCAACTTTTTAGTAGTGGGTCCTGATGATATATTATACACTTTCAACCAGCCTTTCTTAGAACAAGCTGCGAGCGTACCTTAATGGTAGGGTAAGAAATGATCTGTAGAGGACCAACTGTGAGGATGAAAGTGTGCATGACATTCTTATAGCACTTGAGCATGTCCCAGAAGGTGCTGGTGGCCTTGGGCTGAACCTTGTACTTGTTGAACTTGTGGGGCTTGCTAAGGTCGATGATGACGTAGGGAAGAGAAGCCATGGTGTAGAACAAGCACAGGAACAGAATGTTGTGGCTGTGAAGCACAAAGTCTGTCTTGTTGGCTGAGTATTTGAACCACAGTCTCTCTGCAGCACTTAACCCTCTCCCCAGTGCTTCTTCTGCTTCTTCAACCGTCTTGTAGGGTACCATCTTTGGCAGCTCAAGGTGTTTAATTAGGTTCAAGAAGAAAAAGAATAAATGTTTTATATACGCACAAACTCTCTCAGACACACACACACACACACACACACACACACATATATATATATATATGACAAAGAAATCAATTTTTTTGATGTTGGGAAATGTGAAGGACCACCTTAAAACAAATCAAAATGTAAGGGACCCAAGTGTATTTAGAATATTAAAGGACATTGTAAAGGAGAATGAATCTAGGAGTATGGTGGTGGTCAGTCCAAGGGACCATTTGATTCGTTATCATTAGACCTTTTGTTTTGAATTCATTCTACTCTTTCTTTGTTGGACTATGCATGATGACATGAGGATAGAGAAATCATAATCGAACTTAATGAATGATTTCCGTAAATTTGAATGACAGAAACAACGAAGAGAGAAAGTGACGAATGAGATATAACATGGTAGCTTTATAAAATTTGACCAGACACATCAACTAGCAGTGGGAAAATCTTAAATTGTATTTACTATGTAGAATTGAGCTTCCAGTCATAAAGAAGGGGTTATTGTTCTCAGCTCTGCCAAAACGAAAACATGGGCTTTCTCAGCTCTACTTTTTCACTTTCAAATATTATTTTCTTATTTTTTATTTAAAAAACTGTTTTTGTTAATTAAAAATAATTTTTTAAAATAAAAATAATTTTAAAAAATATATATAAACTCGCGTTGCTGAGCCACTACAACTAGGTGGGGTCCTGGGACAAAGTTTTTCTTACCGCTACTCAGTTTCTTCATCCTCTCTATCTCTTCTGGTTCATCTTTCGCTTTTAGTCTCCCCTGTGCCTTTTGTGCTTTCCTCCTGTTCATTCTCGAGCTCCCAGTTTCTTCTGTTCTTTCTGGAATCTGTCGTTCTTCTCTTTTTCTCACAAGAAGCTTCAACGCCATCTCACTTATTATATTATTGTCCAAGTCATCCTTCCACATCAGCTCCATTAACCCATTCAGCGATATTTCGACGGCATTATAAATATGGATAGCGGCAGGGACTAATTGTAAAACGTTTTTGAAGTAGGGGAATGGTTTGAAAAAATTTCAAGTATAAGGACTGAATTAATAATAGAGAAAAAATACAGGGAGCAAACGATTAATTTTCCCATTCATTTATTTTGTACTAAAAATGGAGAAATTTCCCACATTTCATTATTTAATTAATAAATTCATTAATGATATGGATGAGATATTTACCAATTTTCAGACATGTAATTTAATTAAATAAAAGGAGTCATATATAGGCCAAGAAAATTAAGAAAATAATAATAATAATAATAATAATAGTACTATTAGCTGTGTGTGTACATGTGCGTGTGTGTGGTGCGTGTGTCATAATAATAATGATAGTACTATTAGCTTAAATACTTATATTTACTATTTAATTACATTTATTCGGAATTTTATTTCATGACCTTTGTATATGATTTGATAGAAAGTCTCATTTTCTAACACTGTTAAGAATTAGGGTGAATATTTATAAAATTATCTTTGGCTTAGTCAAATAAACAAAGATACAAGTATTATTTAATTTAATTAATTCAACATATAACAATCCATAATAAAATAAATATGCTATAAGACACCTGACATTAATTATTAAAGAAATAAATAGTACATGTGACAAATAGATAGTGAGACTATGACTAAGAGTGGGTAAGGAATTGAAAAGATAAGAGAAGAAGGAATAGAAATATGGTAAAATTGAGCTAGTACCTATATTAATTATAAAGTACTTCCTTTGAAGTTCTATAACTTGAGGGCCAAAGACACTCTAACTTAGTACAAATAAGTGCTTTTGAACTCTATAACTTAATTCAACCCAATAAAAAAAAAAGAAGACCTTTAACCGTCAATCAAAATTGAAATAAAAAATAATAAAATGTAGAAAAGAAACATATTAGGGAAAATATAATAAAGTAGGAAGCTATCGTGATGTTTTTTTTTTAATACTATCTTTCGGTATTTAATCCAGTCCTTAAGCTAAGGAATTGGACAATTTGTTTAACGTTATACTTTCTATACACAAGGTAAGGATCGAACTCAAAACCTTATTTAAGAGATCTAAAACTCTTTACCACTTGGACTAATAACCGTTAGTACCATGATGTTTTTAATTGAAGTAAATATATGGAAAGCTATCATAAAAGTGTTGTGTGAGTTAGATAAGCATGAAAAAGAAGGATAACAACTTGAAGAATTGACTGTAATTACATGCTTTATTTCCCATTGAAAACACAAAGCTGCAAAAATAGCCTAGTTACAATTTGATTTTCAAAGCTATTAATGTGATGTTTGTGCCTTTTGCTTCACTTCAAAGAAGAAAGATCTCTATAAAAGGGGGCCCTGGGCTCAAGGAAAGGTGTAACTAAGAGCAATTAGAAGTAAAATCCAAAACCCTCTTATGAACATATCCGTTTGTAATTGTACAAGTTTTCTTTCCCTCGGAATCTGTTTTTAAATCAAAAACACTAAAAAGTAAAAACTTATTATAATGTTTTGAATAAAACAATATTGTATCACACAATTTAATATAATCAAGTTAATTATAAATGAGACATGTTAAATTTACTAGTCTAATTTAAGTTTGTTACAATTATGTTTCATTTGTAATATTTTGCTTGCTTTCATTTGTTATAATACACATTTATTACTATTGAGAGTTCTTTACCTGTTAAGTTAATTTCCCTATTTTCACTTGTTTAATATGGTCAATAATAACTTATTTAAACTCTTCTTTTGACTCAATTATATTAAAAGATAAAAATATATTAAAATATTTTAAATAATATAGTATAATATAATTCACTTTATACAAATCAATTCTGATATATAAAACATACAAAGTTCAATACCAAAGTTTATATTTATGTTTATTATTATCCTATTTTGTTAATTTTACCTAATTACCACTTATAACGTTGAAAATTCTTACCACTAAGGCTTCCCAAATTTACATATATTTTGCTATTATTACTTGTTTAATTTTTTTATACGTTGACTTAATTTTTTTTTATTATTTTCTTTTCAATGCAACAAAGGGCTTTCTAAGTTAAGATATAAAAATGACGTTTTACACCTATTTACTTAAGTAGTATAGATGATGATGGGTTGAAATGGTGAGTCATAGATAATGAAAATTTAGATACAAGGAAAAATACTAACATTACATGTTTATCTAAAAAAATTGTAAGACTTGTACATATCAAAACATACATTTATAGAATTTGTTTTTCTATTCTAGAATGCAATGAGGTTTAAGAATAAGAGAGAAGAGTGTCAATAAAAGAAAACATTAAAACTTAAAGAAATATCGAGAGTACAATAGGAATTTTTAAAATTATTAAATTTGAGAGTATTTTTATTTATTGAAAAGTTATAAAATAAGGTTAGGTCATTTGAGATAATAACATAATTAAGGCCTCTTTTAATAATTAATTGCATCTTATAATCCTAAACATAAATTTTCTGTTTTTTCTATATACATAATATCAAAGGTTTTCGCCTCTAGATCATGTGTTGGGAGAGATATAACGACGGGACCAATTTTTTTAATATTAAAAAATGTGAAAAATCATTTTAAAATAAGGTACATGTGGAAGAACAAATTAAGACGCGTCAAAATGTATAATACAAAAGCTGCCGACAAACTACTTCTGTTTTTGTTTTTATGTCATGGCACTTCATTTGATTTGAATTTTCTCTTCAGCAATCTTGAGTGCATGTTTTTATTATATATTTTATATTTTAATAGGGACAAATTTTTATATTTCCGAAAATTAAGGTTTGATAAAAAGTAATATTTACATGCTTGGTATGCTAAAAAACGTATTTGGGGAATATTGCATTCTCAATATTTTCCTGTTTATATTCTCACTTGGAGGTTAAGAATGTTTGGAAATATCTTAACCGTTCAAAAGGATTAAACTACCCACATATTTAATTCCTATTATCTCATATTTGTCGCTGCTACTACAGTACCACAGCCATTGCCCAAAGATGTTGAATTAAAATTGATTAATAAATATAGAGTGAAATATCATTATAATCACTTACTTATTTGTTAAATTTTAATATGGTCATTTACTAAGTCTAATCTTAATTTGATTTCTAACTAGTAAAAAAGTTAAATTATTTAGTCCATCAGTCTCCACTTATAAATTTGAATTAAATATGTTCATAATTAAGGTTGTCAAATTCGCGAGTTTAGATAAAATCGTTTGAAGAAGGTAAACTCGAAACGTAGAATCGTAAGAGTTTATCTATAATAAAAAATAATTATTAAAATATACAATTATATAGTTAAAGTCAATATTTTTAAATTTAGATTAATAACTAAACCTACTAAATGCAATGATTAATAGTTTATTAGTTTGATTATAGTTGAATAAGTGATAATTAAATATAGATATTTTTTAAAATTTTATATATTTAAATCTAAATATAATAACTACTAATAATCAAATACTAGTAATTTTAAATTTGAATTAAAATGATTTATAGAGTAATAAATATAATTATTAAAGATTAATATATCAAAATAAGTCAAAAGATAATAATAGATAACTTTTCAAGTCATGACTAATGAAAAATTCAAAATAAAATTTCTATAAAAAAAGTCAATAATAAATAAATAAATAAATAAATATATATATATATATATATATATATATATATAATGCATTGCAAATGATGAACATGAAGTTTTTATTGGTTATGTGGTAATGAGTGATGAATTTATTCTAAGTGTTTAGGTTCAAGTACAAGAAAGTGTTTTTTTTTTTTAACTAAGAAAATGAAGTGCAAATATATATAATACAACACACATATATATTGAATAATAACGTTGGCTTAGTGGAGATGTGCAATTTTGTTGCCAGAATGTCACTGGTTTTCCTGGAAGTTTTTTTTTTTTTTTGAAAACAATGCTACTGAGTCAACTCGTCTAAGTTTGGACGAGTTAAGCGCCGAGTTAATCGAGTTTGAACAAGTTAATCATCGAATTAAAACGAGTTTAAATTGGTTCCAAGTCAAAGACCGAGTTGACTTGAAATTCTTACCTAAAAACGTGAACTCGGCGATTCAACCCTTGTGAGTTTGATTACATTGTTCATAATCATATTGGTATAGGACTAATTAAAGAAATTAATAAAAGACTAAAATAATATTTGACTATATATATATATATATATATATCTATATATCCTTCTTTATATCAACTGTACTAAAAGAATTTACAAACTATTTGGTTATGTCAATTTGCTAAAAATACATAAAAATCAAATCCTTTAAGCTTGTCTTCATGTTTTAGCTTTGTGAGATTAATTAACCATCCGTTCAGCCTTAGCATGCTCATCTTAACTAGTTCTTGAGACATAAATTTCTTGTAATAGAGGATTCCACTCGTTTTTTATAACATTAAATTAGGAGTGTTATGATAACAATTTAATGATATAAATTTACAAATGATAATAAAGATTATATGTTGTCATTAATAAAAATTTAAGCTAATAAAATTTTATCTCAAGATCTAAAATAATTATTATAGAAAGGGACTGGATCCAAGCCCCACAAACATACATATTTGAAACATGACTTGACATTGATGTAGGTTTGTAATTTACGATTATGCACGGTCTTTGAAATATGCCTTGACATTGATCTAAGTTTATAATTCCCTCATTTATTGTAAGACTATTTTTTTGTCTCATCACTTATTGTATTGTTTAAAATAGTCTTATTTATTAAAAGAAATATCACACTTAATTCATCACTTTTTTAAAAATATTAAATTTAATTTTTTTATTCACATTTTAAATTTAAATTTAAGAGACTAAATCTAATATTTTTATAAAAAATGAGGAACTAAATATAATATCTTTTAATGAATAAGAGATTATTTTAAATATTAAAATGAGTAAAAAATCAAAATAATAATTTAGTGACGAGCGAGAAATTAAAATTATATTGTATCATTTATGTTATATCTACAACTTTTTTATCTATCTAATAAGATTTCATAGTTTTAAAAGTTCATTAGTGATCGCTTTACCATTTTTGTTTGCACTCTGACTCATTATTGTGTTTGGTCAAATTCTCTTTCAGTTGTTTAGTCGACGGGCTCTTGCTTGGAATATTGTTTCTTTCTTTTCTCAATTGTGATTTGATTTGATATCAAGTTAATAAAATAATAAAATAAGTGGGGTTACGTAGTGACATAATTTTCCAATTAAATAAATATCTTGTTTTCCTACTAAATAAATAAATGAATATCTTCTTTACCTTATATAAAATTGTATTTGTTTTGATGAAAACTTAAAAGCTACTTTTAAATTGTACATGGGAATTAACATTGAATTTTAGAGTAACCATAAAAATCACTCATGAGACCACTCAAAAAATAAAAAATAAAAAATACATGTGCGAGTGGTAAAATTGAGGTAGAAAGTAGATACTGTACTGCCCAATGCATACTATTATAGTGGCTTTAGATTTCACATCTATAAAAAGTGAATATATGTATGTACGTGATTGAAGATATTGTTGTTGTTAGATAATTTTGTCCAATTATATTTTGTAACAAAGAAAAATCATAAAAGCCATCATCACAACTTTAAATTGAGAGAAGACAGAAGAATGACATAATGCTTATTGTACATTTTTGTAGGTTTTGGAACAATGCTTAGGACAAGAAATTATTATTTATATTAATGGTCCTCCAACTCTAGATTGCTGTGATGTATATTTTAAATAAATTTGTGACAATAAAAAAACAAAAGTTTTATTGATACAACTAGTGTGTGGTATATATTTTAGAAAGTACTTTTTATTGTCAAATTAGAAATAATAGTAATAGACAATAATTTTAAGTGGGAGTATAATTATTTTTTGAAACTTTTTTCTTGCTTATCTTCAATTTCGAAAAAGAGATGATTTACTTTTCTACTTTTTACCAACGAATAAATTATTTGAGCAATTTATTTTTTAGTAAAATATTTTTTATCCCTTATTTATAAGTTAATTTTTAATTTGGTCCTTTACTAATATCTATTTCTAATTTAATATTTCATTTATCAATCTATTCTCAACTTAATCTATTTAATTAATTTATATTCTCAATCTATGCCGAGTCATTTAGTTAAGATTTAGAAACTAAACATGTTAACTTTATATTAATAATGAACCAAATTAAGAATAGAAATAAACAAGGGACCAAATTGAGAATTAGTTGATAAATAAGGGTATAGGATAATATTTTACTCATATTTTTACCTAATGTTGGGCCAAATATCATTTATAATCAAAATACATCGCCTTCCAAAAACTTTGCCAAACAAATTTGGATCAACTAATGAGTAATTACAATCAATCTAGACTCAAGGAAGAACTAGCCAGAGTCAACAAAGAACAAGAATAAATTCTAATTTATGTTAAATATACATTCAGATGGTGTACAAATTAAATAGTTTTAATTGCATTAGTTGCCAAATAAGCCACGTAGCTGAATTGATTGGTGGTCCCGCGATCCATATCACTGATTAATATGCCTAATCATTATTAATTAAAGCTAATTTCTTCGAAAAAGTGGTCCAAAAATATGAATTGCCCAGATTAATTATTATATGTAGACAAAATATTAGGTGTTGAAACTTATGGTACCATGATTCGCAATCAAGCATTTGAAAATGAGTAATGATAGGAGCGTTTTGAGCACCTTTATTTTGATATTATTTATTTTAGTCTCTTATCTTTTTATTTTTAAATTGGTTAAATTATTATGCTAGCTAGGTTTTATAGTTTTATTTATTTTTTTAATTTAAAAACTTATAACTATATCCTTATAATATTTTTTTTTTTAAATTAATATATTTCTTGCTAGGAGAAATCATAGGTCATGTTAACATTCTAAACATGTATGATTCCTAATATAAATCATCTAAACAACTTAATTTATATTGTCTCAAATATGATACGTATGAATCCATTTCACTTTGTTTTCTCTTTTATACTCTTTTGATCAGTACAAAATATAAATATTTAAACTACTGAGATAGCACATGATTGGTCAAATTCATGGTTCTTTTTTTTTAAAAGGACAGAGACATATTCTTTGTTTCTTTAAAAATTATCCTTTTATTTTCTTAAAAAAAAGACTTGGACTAGTTCAATTAGAGTCTGACAACTTATATTAATATGATGTAATGTTTTTTTTTCTTTAATTATTGGATATTTTTTAAAAAAAATTAATGTAAATGGTTACTGAAGAGGACAAAGCAAATTACAAGAGAGTACAATTATTAGAGGTTATCAAACATGATATTTTAGAATAAGAGGATGCCTTGATTTTTTGTTGTATTGCTAGGCAAGGTGAGTATCCTAAAACCTAGAGAAGCCATGGAGAATGTTTTAAATATTGTGTCCGACAGTTTGAAGGTGGTATAGATTATGATATCTCCAAGAAACAAGCTCCTCCCAATATCGTCAAAGACAGACCACCTTGATGGTATAAGCTGTAGAACTTGGTATTACGTCTTCTTGTCTTATCCATTGAAGACATTCTCTGATAGCTGTGAGCATAAAAATTTCTTTAGCCCAAATAATCCTATTGATGAAACCCCACCTTCTTACCAGATTTGAATTGTAGAAAATATCTATAATAGTTTTGTTCTTCAAGAATTTGGTTTTATGATTTTTAGTCCAAATGAAAATTGACCGTCCTTCATTGGCCCTATAGGCTTCATCAATGTTGCCACTAATATTAGTTCCTGGTGGTCTCTTCCAGCATAAGGCAGTTGAAGTCTATTAGGATTGGGGACTTTAGCATTTTTAACTTTAAATAACATACGTTGTATCCAATCAACAATTTGCCTTACATCAATACTAGCTCCTTCATGTACTAGCTTGTTCTTATAAAACCAAATAACATACAGAGTGATCAAAATGTAATTAGTGTGGTATTCCAAGGTGACAAGATTCTCCTTTCGCTGACTATACCATTTCTCAAGCCGAACAATAATATCTTGCTCCTAAAATTGATCTACTCTTAGCGAAAGAGGTGGTGCAAACCACAAGGCTCTTGAAAACAGGCACTGCATAAAAATGTGGTTCAGAGTTTTAGGTGCTTCATGGCAAAAAAAACAGAGTATGTGTACGAACATGATGCCTTTCAAGAATTTCTCTAACTGGCAAGGCCTTAGATAATAGGTGCCCGATGAATACAAGAATTCTATAAGGTAACTTGATCTTCCAAATGACCTCCAATGTGCATCTCTTAGTCTGCTCATTGCTTAAATTCTTGGACCCATCTCTTACTTTTTATGTGCCTAGACTATTACCTACCTAGACTAAAACATCATCTTGTCCATTTTGAAGATGTAGGTGTATTGAGGTTTTGTAGAACTTGTCGTAACCGATCTTTCAGTGAGGAGGAATAAAAACTACTTAAATTGATTCTCAAAACGAATATTGAAAATCAATTTATTGGACTCGGTACCAAAATTTTTAACAGAAAACTTTACAAAACTCATTTAAAACAAAAAGAAAAGGCAAAATGGTATGCGAAATCATATATGAGTTCGGGAATCTATTTAAGTGTGGGGAAGGGGTTAGGCATCCCACAACACTCGTCCATGAGGATGATTACCTTAAACTAGTCAATTGAAATAAAATATGACCTTAAATTTATCTCAATTACCCTTTACTGACATGCGCGCTTATTAAACAGAGAAAACTAAAACAACAAAAATGAAAACAAACAAATAGATATTCACAAAGATAGACTTGACCTAGGATGATAACCTAAGGCCTACGTATCCCGTAATAGGAATTAAAGTCCATGTAATTTGACCAGAAAGATGTGTTTGTTGGTTAGAAAATCTTAATTTTTACGACGAGAATAGGAGAGTTCAAATTAAACAGATTTTCGTAAATAAAACGGGATTGGAATTTGATTTGTGTGTTTTAATTCACAACAATCTGATTAATCTAGCTCTCTTGACCTCTTCATCTTTCTTCTTTTTAATTTTTTGCTTATTTTTGGAATTTTAGTCTTTATTTCAAAATTTAAATAAAATGATTATGGAATCAGATTTCTAAGATTTTTAGGAGTTTATGCTTTTTTTTGGATGAAACCAAAATATTTTTGGATTTCTGAATTTATTTATTTTTGGATTTTTAAAATTAGGATTTATTATGGAAATTGGAACAAAATTATAATGGAAAGCAATTTTTTTTGGAATTTTGGAATTTATATATTTTTTTGGGTTTTTGGATTTTTCTAATTTTGGAGGTGAGATTGTGATTAACAAGATTTTTAATTAATAATTAAATTTCTTCTTTTATCTATACATTTTATATTAGAATTTATCTTGAATTTTAAACTATAATGGAAAAATATTTCTATGGTTTTGAATTTATGATCTTTGTATTAATTGTAGCTTTTTGAAAATTTAATTTATTTCAATACTTAAAGTAGAACTAAAGTTAAGAAAATATTCTTAAGATTTTTAGTTATATAATAGGTAAGACAAACCTTCTTATTTTTTAATTTATCCCAATATTTTAAAGGTTAATTTTTGAAACCTGAGGAGACTCAAAGTCTCACAGGGTTTCTACTAACTAACCTTTGGGTGTTTGAGGAGAATAACGATCTCACGCGAAAATCTAAAATGTGGAATAGAATATTTTGGAATTCTCGGGATTTCATCTTCACATTTTTTAAAGATTTTGAAATTAAAATTCTTTTAGTTTTGTTTTAATAGGATTGATTCCCTGGAACCTACGGAGACCCAAGTCCTACATAGCACTTTTAATTAGTTAACTTTCATAAGACACCAACTCATTCATTTTGTAAATAATTTAATTACAATATTTTTTCCTTATTATTATTTATTTATTTATCATTATTTGTTTTTAACAAGTATGTACTAATTTTTGGGGTCTAAAGAGATTAAAATCTCACACAACCCCAAGCACTTGAGGAGAATAATATCCTCACACAATGATTTTGTAAATAATGGAAAATATTTAATTAAAGTATTTATTTTTGCATTATTATTATTTTTAAAGCAAGTGTGTATTAACTTTCGAGGCCTATGGAGATTAAAATCTCACACGACCCTAAACCCTTAAACACTAAAAGAGAATAATATTCCCACACTATGATTTTCTTAAAACCTTACTTATGGAACCAAGATATAAAAAAATAATAATAAATGAAGTAACAATAAATAATAATTAAAGACCAAACAAAAAAAAAAATCAGATGCCATGAACGAACTGTTGAACACGATCCTGGACATGGAGAGAAAGAAAAGCATATGGTGCATGCAACTCACCTCGCTTCTTCTCAGCCTCTCGCCCCTTACCATTGGTTCTCCCTCTCCGAAGTTTCTCCTGTAGCCCTCCTCTTCTTCTTCGACTTTGCTTCTCTCTCTTTGCGGCCCACTATGATTCCTCCTCTCTCTCCCTCATTTCGGTTCTTTTCCTCGGCTTTCACAAATTCTTCACGAATCCATCTGTAGTTTCTCCTTCTTCCTCTCAGTTCTCACAAAAGCATCTTAGCTCAACCTTGCTCTACGTCTCCCTCTGGCAGCTTTCTTTTCCACCTTTCTTTTTCTATTTCTCTCTCTCTCTCTTCGGCCCACCGTGGGTACCTCTGTTAAGCCCTGTTTTGTGCTGCCAAAAAGAGTATTTTCTTCTTCTTCCTCCCCTCTCTTCTTCTCCTTAGTTTACTTTCGATTTCCCTTCTCAGCTTACTTTTGGTTTCATTCCTTTTCAGCTTCAGCTCAGTTTTGTTTTTTTCTACTTTAGCTCGGTTTCGTTCTTTCTTTGCTTCAGCTCGATTTTGTTCCTTCTCAACTTTAGCTCGATCCCTTACCACTTCTCGATTTGTTCATCTTGGTTCCTCACTGCTCACTTGGTTTGTTTATCTCGGTCCCTCACTACTCACTCAGAGCTTGCTTCTAGTGGTATGGGTTCCCTCGTTCTTTCTCCTCTGCAACTCAGTATCTCAGGGCCTCCTTCCTCTACAGCTCGGTATCTTAGGGTCTCCTCTGCTTCTTCTCCTCTTCTTTATATAAACTGAAGCTCGTTTGTCCGCTTTCTCTCTTCTCATTAGTTTCTTTTTTCTCCTCCTCTCTTGCTGCCCCTCCCCTAAGCCCTTTATTCTTAACATGAAAGAAGACTCATGCATGCATGTAGCTCTATTACTTCTCACGCTCAGCACCCATTTGCTCCTCTGTTTCCTTATGCCTCATGACATGCAACCTGACCGAAACTTAGGGTCCATTTTGGTGCAAGTGTTCTAAAGGTATAAACAGTGTAGCAAGTTGGTGCAGCAGCAGTGCTTTAAGCCTACTTGGATGATTTTTACTCCTGTCACCATAATGGTTTTTGTTGTTTTGTTATTATCATTATTATATATATATATATATATATATATATATATATATTGGAACTATTATTATTATATATATCTATATATTTGTTTTTTGATTGGTTGCTTTACTTGATTGATTCATTTAATGCATTTAAGAGGTATTCTAATTTTCTCCTTTTTATTTTTGTTAAATTCTTCATATTTGATGGTGAATTTATATTTGTTGTTTTCAATTTCATTTTGCTTTTTATTGGTCAATTATTTAATTAATCAAGTGATTAATTTTTATTTTGATTATTCTTATTCATTTATTTATGAGATGGGGTGTTCACAAAATTATATTTCTATCATAAAGGGAATAGATGAGTTGAGGATTCCAATTATAAGAATTATACAGAATAAGGTTTGACACCTTAGAAATGCCATTCGGAGGACCTGACTGCATCGGCTACCAAAAATAGTGGTTAATCGGGAATGAAGAAACATTCCTTATTTTCCATTTAAATTTTCCAAATACTCTGTGATTTCAAGATGCTACACCACATCTAAGATGAGTTTGATCTTGACATAATAACACCAGGCTAGTCATTATTGTAGTATTTACTTCTCATAACTCTAGCATAAAAGGATTGATGCGAAGATCAATTACTTTCCATACTTGCTTAGCCATGAGACTAAGATTGAAAGGAGCAATTTGACTAACACCAAGACCCCCTATAAGTTGGAGCACAAATTATTTCCCACTTAAAAGGTGAATTTTTGGTTTATCCTTGTTAAAGCCCCAAAACAAGTTGGATATTTTTTATTCAATCTTTGCACAATATTTTTTTGGAAGCTAGAATTAGGATAAGTAATAGATTAAACTTGAATTTAGGACTGATCGAATAAAAGTTACTCTACCAACTTGAGAAAGTAATCTTGACTTCTAATGATGAAGCTTGGAATCAATTTTCCTTATAAGATCTTGTTAAATTTGATCTTTATTTCAACCAACATCAACCTGAGTTACCTAGGTAATTTTCCTAATTGACCATAGTACTTGACTTTAACAAGCTTGCCATTAGTTTTTTGA
This sequence comes from Delonix regia, assembly GCA_037074485.1. Classification (NCBI taxonomy): domain Eukaryota; kingdom Viridiplantae; phylum Streptophyta; class Magnoliopsida; order Fabales; family Fabaceae; genus Delonix; species Delonix regia. The sequence goes on from CM073459.1 coordinate 16,901,578, forward strand.
AATAGTGAGGCATGCAAGGGCTAAAGACCATAAACGACTTTGTGTAATTAACATTGAGGCCTAAGAAATTTGAGAAATGGTTTAACAACCCTTTAACTTTACCACACATATCCATTGATGCTTTGAAAAATAAAGCAATATCATCAACATACATAAGATGGGATATAGGAGGGGCTGATCTCCCAATTTTAATTCCTCTCCAATCCCCATACTTTTCCTTTTTTGCAATCAAACAAGATAGAATGTTAGAGCTAACGATAAACAAATAAGGAAAGAGAGGATCACCTTGTCAAAGCTTACATTTAGGATAAAAGGCCTATGTGAGTTTAACATTGATGAGCACTTGATAGGAGACAATGCTAACACATTTTATTATTAGTTGAACCCAATTATATTGAAAATTCATTCTAGCTAAAACTATCTTAAGGAAGCTCCATGATATACTATCAAAAGCTTTTGCTATGTTGAGTTTCAAAGTACACCATCTAGTTTTTTCCCCTTTGTATGCTGGATATAGTGCATCAATTTTGAAGCCAGTATGATACTGTCTGATATAAGCCTTCCTTTAATGAATGCACGTTGGTTTAAAGCTATGAAATCATCTAGAATGGAGCAAATTCTTTTGCATAGAAGTTTTGGAAGAATCTTATAAATCATATTCCAGAGGCTTATAGGTATAAAGTCTTTGAAAGATTGAGCTTTTTCCATTTTAGGAATGAGCATGATGAAGATTCTATTAACGCTTATGACAATGTGACCACTAGAGTAAATAGATTGTATCAGGTGAAATATATCAAGAGCTACTATGTCCAAGAATTCTTGAAAAAAAATTGGCATTAAAGCGGTCTTGGCCAGGGGCACTGTCTAAAGGAAGACTAAAAACTGCCTCTTTAATTTCAAATAAATCACAAGGCCTATTCATAAATGAAATATGTTCACGGGACAAAAATGGAACTTCTATTTGGTTAAACGAAGAGTTCAGATTGTCTTCTCTAATGTCTACAGCAGAAGAGTACACATATTGAAAGTGATCAATAGTTAGTCATTCAAGATTAGATTGATCATCAATCCAATTTCCATTTTGATCCATAAGCCAGCATATGGTGTTAGAAGATTTTCTCTTTGCAACCAAAGAATGAAAATATTTCATATTTCGATCCCTCTATATGAGCCAAGTTTATCTGGCTCTTTGAGCCCAGATCATTTCTTCACATTCATAATAAAAATTCTAAAAGACTTCTAACTTCTTTTTCTTAGCTATTAGATCAAGTATTGGCACATGATATGTTTCTTTGGGTGCTTTGTAAATCATTTTCTAACTGTTTAATGATCCCATGAATGTATCCTACTATTTTTCGATTCCAAATGTTGTGCGAAGTCATCATAGATTGTAATTTTTTTGTAAACAACAAAGGAAGGGGATCCTTAATAATATTGTTGCCATTCATTATAGACTAGCTTTTTGATCAAATTTTAACCAGAAGACCTCAAACTTGAATAGCCTTTTCCTCTTAGAAGACGTGTGTTATGAAGAAAGAATAAAAGGAGAGTGATCTGAAGTTGCAATTGGGAAGATAGTGAAGGTAGTTTCTGGGAGTAATTCAAATCAAGTAGAATTATAGAAAGCTTTATCAAGCCTTTCCTATACTTCCTGCTCTCCTTTTCTATTATTTATCCAACTAAACCGTGGTCCTTTGGGATAAAGATCAGTAAGTTGACACTAATTAATAATTGAACTGAAATCAATGACTCCTGGTATTTTTAAATAGTTATTGAATTTATCCAAAGCTAGATATGCCTTATTAAAGTCGCCAAGTAACCATGGGCCATTAATTTTCCTTGCAGTTCTTTGCATCCAATCCCATAAAATATATCTTTGATTCAGCTCAGGAAATCTATAGATAAATGAGATAAATATAGTACGGTTCATTTGATATGTGGTTTTAGCATGCATCCAATTAGGACTACTATCCAAAATGGTGTAATTGATACATTCTTTCCAAGCAAGCATTGTGCTGCCACTTTTATTATAAGAATCAAAACCAAACACATTGGTAGGAAATTTTATTCATCACACTATTTACTGATAACTTGGTCTCAGCCAAAAACATAAAGCTTTGGGAATATTTACAAACAAGTTTTTTTAAGTCTTTGAACTGCTATGATTTTCCATAGAATAGAATAGAAAACATATGTAGAGCCCAATACAAAAAAATTCATTGAATGGGGCCAAAATAATGTTAGCCACATAATTTGGTATGTGGCATAAATAGTTATTAGCCCAACATAACACATCAAATGGAGGAATGAGATTGGGCCAGGCATACCAAGTAATAAAACCTTTTGGATCTAATTTAACTATAAGACCCACCAACTGTGAATGCCATTCAATGAGAGAGACAACAGTGAGAGTTCAATAAGATTAACTTGGTGTAAGTATAAGTTAAGGTGAGATAAATTCTCAAATATGTGAAACATTTTCAAAACCATGGAGTTGGCAAAACTAACAGTGAAGTCTTCTACTAATTTAATGGATTCCAGAGAACTACTGATGACTGCACAAGGAAATATCTCATTCGAAGCAAACTTGTTAGTGAGGAGTTCATGCACATCTGATATAAAATCATCAATAAGTGGTATAAAATCTAGGGAAGGCTCCAAACCATTAGTGTTCTGATTGAACTCTATTTCTCCAACATTGTGTGAGTCTAACTGCATATGAGACAAGGTAGTAGAATTATGCATTTCAATACAATCACAAAACACATTAGTTTCCTCATTGTTAAAAAAAAAAAAATCCACATTTTCATTATTATTATTTTCGTGATCTATGTAATGCAAATCAATGGAAGGGTTGCCCACTAGTTCTACTAAGTTTTCTTGCATCAAAATATCAAAATTTATGAATTGAGAATCACTGAAATAATTATCTAGAGCACAAAGGCAATTTTCTCGTCGGTGAACTTCATAAAAACAGGGAGGAGCAGAGTTCAGAGGTTCTAGAGTATTATGGGTTTCTTGTTGGCTTTCAATACCATGATTATCCTATTGGTCAGGGGGATCAAAGTCTTCAGAGTTCATATTATTTGAAGAGCCCAAAGAAAAAGAGTTTGGATGTGCATTGATCATATTGCTATTGAAAGACCTATTAAGCTGATCTTAGGCTAAATCTTCTAGCTCTTTCCCATGAACATAATAGAACCCTTCAAGGTTTCCTGCTAACATCAATATCAAACCTATCCGAAATTCTCTGCTTGAGAGCTTCTTATCCCTCTTTCACCTATTCTAAATTCCAATCATAAGCTTGCATAATATGCGCAATATATGCACATTAAAGGGAATAAAAGAACATTAACATATTTAAAGATTCAGAGTATGAGACTTACATTGATCTCTTAATTGCGGAAACTTATTGATCTCTGGCTGAAATCACTGATCAAATGAGATACCCACAGTGTATTGGGTGTATCTCAAGTTTTTATAGCCTAAATCCCCTCTCAAATGCGACTACAGAATACTCGCAGGTATTCTACTCAGAGGGTCTGAAGTCCCATTCTCTAATAAGTTATCTTCATCGTACACTAGTCTAGCCCTATTTATAGAAGACTAGATAGAGTTAGGGTTTAGTAGTAATTCTTATAATTAGTATTTTATCTTTATTTAATGAGTACCTCTTATGGGTGCACACAATATAATATCTTAATAGATTTATTCCCTAGATATTATACAATATTCTAACATCTCTCACTCACACATAATGGGAGTGCTTATACGTTTTAAACCTAAGAAACATATTCTCAGTAAATCAAGAGAATACATTCTCTTTATAGTTTGTAGTTGTTCATACAGGGAAAGTACGTCGTGCGACCAACATACTATGAGAGCACTAATGTTATACATCAGTTACGAATATATAGCCTCTTGTTGAAAATGCACCGGCATGTAGATAATAAAGTATGCATGTACCCCAGATCATAGGAATCTCATTTAGATATCTCTCAGTGATCTCATCTATCATAATATCTTGTATTCATAATCATGACACACAAGTCATAACTGGTATACTGGTGAATACAGAATAATGAGATTCTCTTTATGATCTTTCTCTTCTCACGATTCTATCAATACTTAGTTCGCTTTTCTGGACATGTCCTGCCAGACTGAATCATTATTCATAGTCCTTAGGCAACACGCTAAGATTACAAACACCAAGTTGTATCTCAAGTACCTGATCAGAGTCTAAGGGTATAAATATAGAGCCAACGTAAAGGCTCAAGGGTCTTACACAATCATGAGTTGAGATTGTAATCAGGTTAACCCTTATAGTCAGCATTTGCACACATGGTATGAAACATATGCTACAAGATTCCTCTTTTTCCCGTGGAGTGTATGTCTATTTCATAAATAATGTTATACAGATGATATTTTAGACACTACAAGTCTAAAATTGAGTTCCTAGATCTATACAATGTCTTGAACTTACCTCTAATAACTAAGGTAGACTAGAAATGATGAACTTATTTCATCAAATCAATATTAATGACCTTATGTCATTAATCAGATGACTTATATGATTTTAAGTATAATTGCTCTCAAATTATCCTCCTGTTAATTTCTCTTAAAATCTTGTCCCATCTTTAATATTACAAAGACATTAAGGTGGTTACCTGTGTGAAAAAGCTAACCCTTTTGTCTACCTAACATACTAAATAATAAATAAGAATGTATATAACATTCAAATAAAGACAAGTAAGCATGGAAATCAAACTTTATTGATTATTAAAGAACACCAAAACATCTCTGTCTGTGAACAATAAAAAATACAAATGAAAATGCTAAATTCTACGCAATCCTGAAGACCTTGTGTGTCTTACAAACACTTCTCTAGAATCAGCTTGGTCAGTGGATCTGCCAGCATCTCATGCGTAGACACACACTTCATGTTCACTGTCTTGCATGCAACCATGTCCTTCACATAGTGATACTTGATATTTAAGTGTTTAGTTTTGCAATGGTACTTTGGATCCTTGGTGTATGCAATCGCAGCCTTACTGTCACAGTACACTAACACTGGTTCAGTGTTTTCTACTTTGCATAATAGTTTATCTAAGAACCTCTTCAACCAAACAGCTTCCTGGGCTACTGAAGATAAGGCCACGAACTCTGCCTCCTTCATGGATAAGGATGCACAAGATTGTTTCTTACTACTCCATGATATGGCGCCATTACTGCGTAAGAAAACGTATCTTGAGGTAGACTTTCACTCATCTAAGTCCCCTCTATGATCAATATCAGTGTATCTTTCCAATCGTAGATCTCTGCCGCCTTGATAGCAGAACACATAATCAACAGTCCCCTTCAGATATCTTAAGATCCTTTTTACAACTTCCCAATATTTAGGACCTGGGTCGGTTTGATATTTACTCACCAAGCTAACTGTTTGACAGATATCAGGTCTAATGCACATCATAGCGTACATTAAACAACCAATCACATTCCTATATAGAGTTTGGCTCATATGCCGTCTTTCCATGGCAGTCTTAGGATGCATTTCGACACTCAAGGTCTGACTTGTACTAATAGGAGTGTTAGCAGGTTTACAACTTTCCATATTGAAACATTCTAAAACCTTTTTGATGTAATTCTCTTGCGAGAGATACAAGTGTTTCTTAGAACGATTTCTTGAAATCTTAACTCTAAGAATGTATGCAACTTCACCCATATCTTTCATCTCAAAGTGAGATGACAACTAGGTCTTTACCTCGTTGATTAGCTCCATATCATTTTCAGCTATAAATATGTCATCAACATATAATGTCATAATCACATACTTGTCCTTAGATCTTTTGGTATATACACAATTGTCTTCACTCATCATAGTGAAACCACTAGAGGTGACTGCATTGTGAAAACAAATATACCTCTACCTTGAAGATTGTTTAAGGCCATAGATAGACTTCAAAAGTCTACAAACTTTTTCTTCTTGGCCCTTTTTAATGAAACCATCAGGTTGTTCCATATAAATCTCTTCATTTAATTCTCCATTGAGAAAGGCAGGTTCTACATCCATTTGATGTAATTCAAGATTCAGACAAGCCACTATAGCTAGAAGTAAGTGGACAGAGGTAACTCGTACAACAAGAGAAAAAGTCTCCTCATAGTCAATTCCTTACTGCTGTGTATACCCCTTTGCTACTAGTCAGGCCTTAAATTTTTCAATCATATCATCGGCTCTTTTCTTGATTTTAATAACCCACTTGTTCCCAATAGCCTTGCATCCCCCTAGAAGATCAATAAGTTCCCAAATATTGTTGACTTTCATAGACTCTATTTCCTTTTCCATAGCTTTAGTCCATTTATCCTTATAAGGGGTTAAGAGAGCCTCTTTCAAATTTCTTGGCTTATTTTCATTTTGTAGGAGCATTGTAAAAACTTCACCACCTTCAATCTCATATTGACAGCAAGGAGTCTTTTTATGTGAACCACGTCTCAGTTGTGATTCATTGAATCTTGTTTCATTGTTCTCATTTAGATCAATATTGCTCCCACTTGGATCTAGAACGTTGGTCTCACTCCCACTTGGAATGAGTCCCATTTGGTCACTCCCACTTGGAACAACTAGCTCAGGAACACTTTTATTCGCATCAAATGAAGAGGGTTGCTGATAAGAAACTAATTCATCATCTACTATAATCCTTCCACTCGAATGAAGTGGTCTTAGTGCGTACAAATCTTCTATCTCAAATAAAGATAGGTTTTGACCTACCTCACCCTTCTTAGGATATTCATTATCTAAGAATGTGACATCTCTAGATTCAAATTCAGTCATGCTCCCACTGTTTTGCTAACCTATAAACACATAACCTTTTGAGGTTTCTAAGTATATAATAAAGATACTTTTCTTTCCTCTCGGGCCCAATTTCCCATATTTATGAGAGGAATCATGTGTATAAACAGTACATCCCTAAGGTTTCAAAACACTTAGGTCAAACTTTCGTCCAGTCCATAACTCATATGGACTAGTTGCAACTAATTTCGTAGGCACATGGTTAAGTACATAAGCTGCAGACATCAATGCATCACCCTAACGGGTGATTGGCAAATTAGTCTGTGCCATCATAGACCTAACCATCTCAAGGAGTATTATATTCCTTCTTTTTGCAACACCATTTTGTTATGGAGTACTTGGAATAGTCAACTGATGAACTATCCCTATTTCATCACATAATTCATTGAATTGAACCGACAAATATTCTTGGCCTCAATCGGTTCAAAGAGCCTTAATCTTTTTGTTTAATTAATTCTCAACTAAGTTCATATAGTTGTTGAAGCAACTCAATGCTTCTGACTTATAAGAAATCAAATAGACATAACCAAAACGAGTATAATCATCAATGAATGTGATGAAATAATTTGCTTCGTGCCGAGCCCTGACATTCATAGGCCCACATATGTCAGAATGAACTAATTGTAGTGAAAAATCGGCTCTGGTTGCTTTATCGAAAGGCTTTCTTTCATATTTTTTAACTAGACAAGATTCATAAGTAGACAAATCTACTCATTCAATATCGAGAAGTAAACCCTCTTTTGCTAACCATTGCGTTCTTTGTTGGCCAATACGACTAAGTTTAGCATGCCATATAGTTACATCGTGATCATAATCATGCGTAGAGGCAAACATGGAAAAAATAACATTATTATTAATGTAAGATTCGTCATCCAAATCCATAGATATAAAATCTTAGGTTACATAACCAAAACCATAAAAAATTGAATCATTACTCAATTTAACGCAATTGTCGTGGAAATACAACTCATAATCTAGCCTAAATAAAACCAAAACTAAAATAACATTCTAACGAATTTAAGGTACATAAAGGACATCATGTAAGATCAAGTCTCAACCACCACGCAGGACTAACTTGTACATTTCGATCCCTTTGATAGCAATCTTAGTAGTGTTGCCCACATATATCCAAAATGCTCCATAAGGAACTCGCCGAAAGTTAACAAATGCATCACGATCACACGCTATGTGGTCCATGGCTCTTGAGTCTATAATCCACACAGGACAAGATTCAGTTAGCATGATCGAGTTAGAAACACAAAGTTCACTAGCATAAGCAATGTAGGTTACCTTTTTGAATGGCTCAGGGCAATCACTAGTATAGTGTCCCTTCTTTTGGCAATTGAAGCACTTAACTTTTGTCGTATTCACCTTTTACTGCTTCTTTTTGCCTTGTTAATTAGTCTTTGGCTTTTTCTTAGGTTGACTTGGATCTTTGTTCTTTTCCAGCTCTTTCTCTTTGAACCACTTCTTTCACCTGAAGTTGTCGTGTGCAACTTAAGTATTAGCTTGGTTGATTCAAGTTTTTCTTCTTTGAGTTTGAGGTGTCTCTGGACATCTTCTAGAGCCATGATTCTATCATTGTAAGTGAGATGCATCTTCATATGTTCCCACAAACTAGGCAAAAAGCAAATGATTTCTTGGATTTGCTGCTCGTCTGTTAAGACATTTCTAACATCTTTTAGCTCAATGATCATATTTGACATCAGCCTCAAATGTTTCCTTATTAAATGTTCTAGGCGTTTCTTATATGAGTTAAATTTAATCGTTAAAGAACACAATCTGGATACAGACGTAATTCTGAACCTCGTTCTCAGAGCATTCCAAAGCCCTATAGCGCTTTGGTAGTCCTTGACCTCCCTTAGGATGTCGTCATCCATAGTGCTCAGCAATGTAATGCAAGCAGTGGAGCTTTTTTCTTCCAAACGTCATAAGCTTCACGGTCCCGCCTATACTGGGTCGTGTTTCCAACTTCTGACTCTTCCATGACATTATTGAGAGTCTCAAGAGCCTCTTGCTCTTCTAGGAGATACTAGACTTTCATGCTCCAGATCTCATAATTATTGCTGTTTAGCTTCAACCCTTTGTTGAGCTCAGCGACAATACTTTTGGAAACCGTAGTCTTTCTTTATAAAAGGAAGACATACTTGAATTAGGATCAAATAATTAAAAAAACACGCAAGATCTTAATGTTCACCATGCTTACAAATTATGACACTAAGTATCATATGATTAAGCTAATTAACCCATACATAACCCGGAGTCGAAAAAGCATGAAGTGCCCATCATTATCCTAAAGTTGTATGCAATGTGTTAATTAACGAAATCAAAACATAACTAAGTGTCATCATCATGCTACAAACAAATTGTAAATCATGATTTTTCAAATGCTAAACAAATTAACATTTGTTATATAACGTGTTAAACTAATCAACACATTAATAAATCAATTATATAATGTTAAACTAATTAACATTCATTAAATAAACATGTTAAATTAATTAACACATTTAAATGCATAATGTTAAGCTAATTAACATTATATGTCTAAATTTTCTATTGGAAGAAAATTGACCAAATGTTAAACTAATTAACATAATGATAAGTAATCACATATTACTTTGACAGAAATTTATTAGGATATATTAATTTTTCACCAAAAATTAATTGCATTTATTTGGGGCTAAAATATAAATACACAATTTATATTTTTGAACATGTTTAGATGTTCATGAATTAGAGATTTAACGATCAGGCCTGTAATTATTTTTGGATAGGCGACATGCCTAATTAAAAATACAAGACCCAACTTTTAAAAATAGCCAAAAAAAACTCTTTTAATAGGCTAAAAAATTTGAAAACCCAAATTTATTTTAGTAATGAGCCCAAATTAAATTCTATAAGCCCATTCGAAAATTTAAAATATATATATTTTAAATTTTATGAATTTTTGAATTATTGAGATTTTTGTTTGAATTTAAAAAAAGAAACAGATCTCATCATCTTCCTCCCTCCTTCCTTCCTCTTTGCCACCTTCCCTCTACATCTTACCATTGCTCCCCGCCAGCGACAAGTATGAAAAGGAGGGAAGCTGCCATTTTTGCATTCTTAGTCGATGGGTTTTCTGAAGGAAAGATTCAGTTTTTAATTTTTATTTTTTCGTTCGGCGGCTCAGGGGTGCGCTAGCAACTACTAACAACACCAGTCGAAGGAGTGTCGCCGATGACCACTATTGCCGGCGGTCAGTGTAGATGCAAACACTCTTTTCGGCTGTTCGTAACATAGAGGGAATGGTAGGTATCAAGATGCAGAACTTTTGTGTTTTCTGGTTATGGCACGTCGCCAATGGCTTCCTGCTTTCGGGGCGTTGCCAGCGACCACTGTTGCCGGCAGCAATGAGGATTGAGGTTCGGAAGTGTTTTATAGTGGGAGAAGACTTCTTGAAAGCGCTTTTATCTTCGATGAAGAAGACTTCTCAAATTTTTTGTTTTAAAATAAAATAGCCCCAAATAAAAATATTGATCCCAATAAAATATATTAATCATTAGAAAACCAACCTAAGGGCTCTGATATCAATAAAGGGAATAAAAGAACATTAATATATTCAGAGATTCAAAGTAGGAGACTTACATTGATCTCCTAATTATGGAAACTTATTAATCTCTTGCTAGAATCACTGATCAAATGAGATACCCATAGTGTATTGGGTGTATCTCAGGTTTTCACAACCTAAATCTCCTCTCGACTACAACTGCAAAATGCTCGCAAATATTCTACTCAGAGTGTCTCAAATCCCACTCTTTAATAGGTTATCTTCATTGTACACTAGTCTAACCCTATTTATAGAATGCTAACTAGACTTAAGGTTTAGTAGTAATTCTTATAATTACTATCTTATCTTTATTTAATGAGCATCTCTTATGGGTGCACACAGTATAATATCTTAACAGACTTATTCACTAGATATTATACGATATTCTAACCCATATTATTTGCATCTTCTAAATGCCTTCTCATATCTGCAATCTACCCATATTGACTCACCATTATCCAAGTGAATTAGAATAGTCATGAGCAATGGGAGGCTGAGATCTAAGGAAAACTCGAACTCTCATAAACCTTAAGTTCTTGGTATATTACAACTGCCCATCAACCGTCATAGTATCTCCTACCATATCTCCCAAAACTGTAGCTACATTAACATTAAGATATTCTAGGGGAAGATGATGGAAATATGTTTAATACGAAGTCCCTGAAGAATCATATTAGGCTTCTATTTATTAAGAACAAACAGTGAATTGAGCACAGAGCGGGGACCATTTTCAAAAAGAAATTGTAAGTCTTCTTGATCATCAAATTCAATGAGATAAAAGTTGTGTTGCCTACTAATAACTCTAAAGTCACCTTTGAGCATCCAAGCTCCATGTAAAGCCAAGTTTAAACGGTGAGCAGGGATAATTTTAATATCAATTAGAGCACCCACAAGACAAGTGTTCCAATATTTACTGTTACTTCTAATCATATCACTGTCAAGATCAAAGTGTGGACCATCCCTAGACAAGAAAAAAGAGGATTCACTTGGGAGAGCCTCGTTCGAGGAGTTCGAGTTGGTCGGCCCTTCAGAACTACTTTTTGTCAAGTTTAATCCTCTAGAAAGCCTTTTTCGTTTGTCCATAATGCTAAACATAAAGGAGACAGCGCGACCAACCAACTTACAGAAGGAAACAATTAATATGCCACTACCAATAATAAAGAAATTGATAACAACAATGCCACAGAAGGTTAACCATTCACTCAGCTAAACTAAAGGAGAAACCATGCAGGGAAGGGGGACCACTAATTAAGTCTACACGGGCAATGCAGAGAACAGGCAGGGAAAGTCACATGCAAGCACAGAAAGACAACGCACAAGGTAAACCGAGTCAAAAATCGTAAAAAATTCCAGCATGCAAACAAGAAAAGCGCACCAGACGAGAAGCAGGGAGGAAGTTGACCATGGTAGAAGCTACTAGAGAGTAGACCATGACCTCTCTCAAGCTCTGAGGTGTATTCACCTGTTCAGGGCAACCCCAAGTGCTCCAACCAGAAATTACTTCTTTGATTCTCCTCTCCTTAGATGATGCCCTTAGCAGGCACCCATAACTAACATCTCGCATGATATTATTCTCTTTGCAAGCTCTTCTAAAGAACATTTTAGTGGCATCTTCTTGCCCATATCCATTAGTTTTGGAACTACTAAATCACAGTTCAATGATGAAGTGTATTTAGGAAGAAATATCTTCTCTACCATTATAATGATTATCCTCTCTACAACTTCAATATTTTCATGTTTATCTCTCCATTCCTGCATAAGCGGAAGGGGTTTTTTCATTCCGTTCCTTTCATGTTTATCAAACATGTTTAGGGTGTGTTTGGTGAAAGTAACATAAAGAAAAAAAAGGATTTAAATTTTTTATATTTAAAATTTTCAATTTATTGTATTTAAGAATATTTGAGTCATTAAATTTTCATTCAATAATTATATTTTAATAAATATTAAACAGTTTATAAAAATTTTTTAAAATTTAAATTCTTAAATTTTTATTTATTAGTCCAAATTTTATTAAATTTATCTGTATTTAAATTTTTAACTTCATTAAATTCATTTCCATAATTTTAACATAGGATTAGAAATTCCCCCACCTGAAATGTTTTGTTTAAATAATTAATCAATTATTTAAAAAATTAAAAATAAATTATTTATAATAGTCTTCTGTCAAAAATAGGGACTTTAACATATATCATTTTTCAGTTTAATATCAATTTTTATTTGTCAATTCTCTCCTATTAGATGGAATCAAAATATACCAAACTGGACTGGATCTTGGGCTCCAGACTAAAGCCAACCAATGGCTTGAACGTGGTCATGGGCTCAGACTAAAATTAAACCAAAGCCCAAAGCCTAAACCTTTGGTAGTCTCGTAAAACCTTGCCCATGGAAGCCCCTTACACCTCAGACTGTGGACCTAGACCGAGATCCCAACATTGGGTAACTATAGCAAGTTTTTAAAAAGCAAAAACTGCTTAAGATAATTAATTGTCGAAACAAGGAATTGTCCTACTGGCAAAAACTGAATTGTGACAATTCAATTCCCTTGCATTTTAAATCCCATGAATTTTCAATATTTTACTTCCAAACTTAACCTAACATAATAAATTTCATCAACAATGAAATGAAACTTTATGGTAAAGTATCAAATTAGTCCCCCAATTTTATATTTTATAATAATTTAGTCCCTCACAAATTAATTATAACAAATTAGTCCCTTAAAAATTTTGTTTTATACCAAATCAATTCTCAATAATCCAGACGGAATGATTAATTTTTTATAAATTTTATGAATGACTAATTGTATATAAATTTAAATTATGAAAGATCACATTGTCACAAAAGTATAAAACTGGATAACTAATTTTATACCTTCCTCAATTTTCCAATGAAGAATTTTGACTGTAACTTAGGTGAATTTACGTCCCTTTATTGTCTTCTAATAGTGGATTTCAGTGATCCGGGTGTTGATTTTAGATTTCCGAATTTCAATTCTCTTCTCTCTTTGAATCATTACATTATAATTTTCCTATGTCGACTTCTGCAAAATGAGTCCAGTATCAATTCAAATTCCAGAACTTCCATTTCGTGTTCACTCTGTTTTTGACCCCTATCAATTTAGTATCAGAGTTTTGGCTGTTATGGCCATTCAAGGTGGTCGAGTGATATTCTTGATCTACAGTGGATAAGGGGATACATTCAAAAAGTTTAACATAGGTGTAATTGTCTGATAGAAATGCAATAGAACGCATTTAAGCCAATCAGCAGGATATTTGGTTATAATCAAGTAATCCCTTTAATTCAAAACCATTATCCAAGTGCCACGGTGAGAAGAATATAGCTACGGATTGTCCAGGAAAGCAGGTGCATGCATCGCAATGTAAGCATTACAGATAAAATATTCACCACCAGAACATCCGATCCTCAAGCAGAACTATTTCACATGTAGTTATTTTACCTGTATCATAATTAAAATGCTTGCTGGCATCCAAATATAACCAAACGTACTAAAATTTAATGAATTATCATGTTTGTTTTAGTTTATATATTTCACTAATAACCCAGCTGTTAGCTTATTAACAAGCCTTATATCTGAATTCTTTTGGCTCGCCTAACCAAATGAACCTAATATGCTCAGGTTATTCATTCAAAAAGACAAACCAAGCCAAACCCAAGATCAATAGCTAATTGATTTACATCGCTAATTTACGCACACATCGGAACGACTAATCATAAATAACTAAATAGACTTTGATAACAACACAAATTCGAAGCCAGAGCATAGTCTGGATACAAAATGGAGCTAATTTAAGAGTTATCTGAAATTTCCTCCCGGGAATTTAACCCACACAACATTTTGAATTCTAAAACCATTTGAAACATTTTCAGAATCCAAGTCGCAATAATGTGTAAAGCATCAATCTCTCCTTAGGTCCATGTATTCACGACGAATACCAGCAGCATTTAGGATGACTACTTCAAGTTTATCACCCTGTAAAATATTCAAGACAAATTATAAGTTTATACAAGTGTAAACTATTGACACGCATGCATGCATATATATATATACTGGTATAAAATGGAAGCCATGTAGGCATGATGTCAGAGACAAACTTACTGTGTATATATCTCTCTCAGTTGCCGAAGCAAAAACAGTTTTGACCAAATCAACCGCCTCAGCTTCAGATAGCGGAGTAACAGCATCCTGCAAGATGTCATATTTTATAGACCATGTCAGAAAAAGGAAAGTTGAACAAGCAAATATCTCAAGAAAAGCACAAACATGAGGATTTCACCTTGGCAGGTAATAGGAGTGGGCTAGGGGACTTCAGTTGGTTATCCAGAAATGGCATAATGAGTGTGGAACCAGAACCTTGAGAACTATACCCAACCCTCTCATAGGAACCAACAGCATCATATGTGAAAACACATCCCTTTCCTATTTATTTAGGTTATAAAAAACATTAGCAAATTAATTTAGGGGACAAAAAGCATGAACAGAAAAGTAGAAATAGTCATACCTTCATTATCAAGGCCACCCAAAACATTGAAAGAATAATAAGGAAAGAAGCGCTTATAATAAAGAGTGTTGGAAAGCAACTGGGCCATTGCGGGGCAGCTCATTTGCTTGTTGTGTTGATGCTGATATATCTGCACCCAAATGAGAAATAAGAATGTTAAAAATGAGAAACATTGCATTCAATTAGCAACGCCTTATAATTTAAGCATGTTGTTCTGATAAAACTGAATTCATCATGCATCCTAATTGCACATGTAGAATATATATTCACATAGAAATTCCAAATGCTTAGTAATTTATTACAAGAACAAACAGACTGTAGAGTATGCAGACAAAAACTTGCCAGAATTTAGGATGATTCCTACCACCATGATTCAATAATGATATAATACAAGTCATTATAATAGAGTGTTCCAACCCTTTTGATTATAGGAAGTTACTTTCTAAGTAGGGATAGAAAAAGCATGAGGTATTTCCAACTTGGTTGCAGAGAGGTGATAAACAATCAAAATCATTAGATATGTCTACTAAAAAACAGCATGTGAAATAGTACTTAGCTATACGTCTTGACTCACCAAGTGCTTAGCAGACAAATTCTTTTGTAAAGCTTTCACATCAGCTTGAAAACCAGAAGAGGCCATCACACATTTCTCAGCCCTGTTATGCCAAATGAAGGAAACCAAATTAAATAGGTCTTGTCAAAGAAAGTATGAAACCTGGCCTTATCCAAATAGTATACAATATTAACTAGCAAGAGGAGCTAAAAGTCAAAAGCCCTGCATTAATTAAAATGCATGAAGGATCATTACTCCTAAAGTAAAACAAAGGAATTGAAATAAAAGTGAAGAATCAAGAAAGCCCTAATGCTTCAACACATTTGAAACATTCAATAGCTTAGCTATAAAACAAAGCACTTTTTCTTATTAAGTTAGAAATGGTACATGAAACATTCAATAGCTTAGCTATAAAACAAAGTACTTTTTCTTATTAAGTTAGAAATGGTACATGATTACGGTTTCAAAGCACTATAAACAGACCGTTGAATTAATGATTCTTATTTTTCTTCTTTTTTTTCCTATTATAATCAGTTATCATCTTTACAAAATGCTCCGATTTCAATATTTTTCAAAAATTAGAATCACTAGTCTTCATATACCATGCCCAAATACAAGGATTTGGGGTTTGGATTCTTTGGGATCATGTACTTGTAATTCCTTTTTTCAATTCTGAGATTTGAAATACAACTGACCAGAGTTTTTCTCCATCTAAATCACTTTGGAATATCATGGTCCTCTCTAAAATGAAGGTTTTTGTATCGACTGCAGTACCTAACAATATTCATACAAGTAATCAGCTTCAGACTTGTAAACCCGATAAGGCTATTTCATCTTATCTTTGTGCAATGTGTTTTTATGGAGTTTAGAGATAAACAGTGATGTTTTCCTGCATAGTAATGTAAGATGGAAGATATGGAATAGATGTTTGGCCACTTTAATGAATAGTGAGCGTGTCCAGTTGCAGTGCATCAGACTTAGACCCTTTTCTTGGGGTACATGAGGAGGATCAAACTTGTGATCCTTTACCCACCCTCCCACCCACCAGAGCTAGCCCCATTAGGCCACTTAGACCTTTTTTAAGCTATTACGCTCAAGTGCTTTGGAAGTAACAAGTAGCAAAAACTCCTTTGGCAGAGTGCAGCATTTGCAGGCTTTGGTGTCTATGGTTAGAAGTTAAAACGATATGCAAGAGTTTTCAACCAGAAGTTTCTCACATCATGTCTTCCTTGGGAAAGGAATTGGCCAAAAGTCTTACTTGGGAAAAAATTATTTTCTTGGCCACCCTTTGGGTTTCAACAAATGGCTTTTCCAGTGGAGTTTCTTGTAGAGTAAAAAAGGGATTGGAAACCTCATTTTACCTAATGTTTATTTGGTGTGCACTAGTTCTATTAATACTTTAGGAGGGATTACTTGTCCTCCATGGATGTATTATTTATTTTCTCATCAATATATTCTTTTCCTTTAAAAAGATTAAACTAGATACGTAACAATTTGTCAAGTTCTTTTCCTCTTATTATGCTATAAACCATATAAAAACGAGACCACTTGGGTTTTAGGCTTTTAACTAGTAAAGTTATGCTTCTGTTAAACACACTAATGGGAAGAATTACTGTAGTTAAACTACCTCCATTCGTGAAACTGTTCTCTTTCTATATAAAAGCAAATTATTAACTAAAACTAATAGTATATGCAAATGAGGTAAATATCAAATTACTCTGTGTTTTGTGTGTATTCGAATATTTGCATTCTTGTAACATAGCAAATCACTAGGAAACAAATGGCATAATTAGAGAAAGGGGGATGTTATTATGCCAACCCACATGGGGATTATTTGATATTTACCTTGTAAGAATTGAAAGTATAAGTTATTAAAAAAGTACCCTCGATATACCAATCCAAATGTCAGAAGTGAAATAATTTACTCCACGACACAAATTCCCTCTCCTAGTTCAATTCAACGTTCATACAGAACCAAGTAAAATAATTCAATGGATTTTTTTGTTCTGGAAAAAAAAAGTCCGAAACCTAAAACCCTTCTCATCTTCAAAACCATCATCAAATAAAATGAAATTCCAGCTAAATCAACCCATTCACCGTAAGAGAATAGTTAGAGCTTAAACTTAAATCACAAAGCAAATAGACAAATAAATCCATTCAACGTACAATTTGCAGATTTTGGAGTAATCTCGGGTGAGGATATTGTAACCCGTCGACATCCTCGTATCGGCAGCGATTACGCAATAGTCGGCTCCAGCAATTGCAACACAAGATCTAAGAAGATAAAGAAAAGGAACTTAGTGATACAGAATCAACAGATACTACCTCAAGCACAATCATAGAAAGAGAGAGTACCCTCCATTGTTGTCGTAAGGAGACCAGTTAGCTTGTTGCTTAGTCATGGTTTACAGGATGCAGAGAACAGTTAGAAGTAGGAGGAAGAGGAAGTAGGGCTCGAGGAGGAGGAAGAACGATCAAGGCAAGCTCGGCTTTTCTATGCTTCAATTTAGATCTGTCTTCGCGTTCAAGAAAGTAGTCCTTAGGGTAAACGACGTCGTGCGGAAGCGGCGTGTTTTTTTTTTTTTTGATAAACATTGAATGAGCGCGACTTCTCATTTTGTGCTTGACGGCTGTGAGCCTATCGTGAACCTAAAAAACTTTGTGCAGCTTATTTATTTCAAGTAAATAATGTATATAATTCTGTCTTCTATTATAAAAATATAACAAAATTCTTTGAAAATAATATATAACCAAAACATACTCAAGAATAATTTAAGTTTTTTATGAAAAATTAGTGTTAAAAAATATGTTTTAAAACTTGTATTTCAATATTATTTTGTTTTGAAAACAATCAATTGATTTATTTTAAATTAAGAAAATTCATCATTTTTATAGTGGTCAAATAAGTTGTATGGCTGAACTATATCTTTGGTCCTTATAGTTTTACCAATTATTTAATTTAGGGAACTTATGGTTGATAGAATGAGAATTGGCTTGAGAATCAAAATATATTTGAGAATGAAAAAAATGCTTTAATGGAATAAATATTAAGCTCATGTATTATGTTTAATATGATATTGAAAAAATGAGTAGGAATAAAAAAAAAGATTAAAAAATAATTATAATAATCTTATAAAAATTAATTATTATTGCTTATTAAAATTTATTATTTAATAGATATAATAATTTGTATTATTTTGTCCAAAAAGAATTTTTATTGTTAAGAAAAATGAATCATTATTACTATTATGAAAATTTAAAAAATTATTATTATATTATTAATAATTATTCTTTAATTTTTATAAATATTTTTTAGTTTCTCCCTCTTTGTTTTTTATTTGGTCTTTTTACTTTCCCCTTCCCGATCCCTCTTGCAGCGTCAACGGCAATAGCAGAATTGTGGGTCTTCTTTAACGGCAACGACGACAACAGCTACGACAATGACGGCAATGGCAAGGCACCACATCTTCTCGACATATTGCAGAGAAAAACTGAGAAGTTAATGGAAGAGCATGAGACAGAAGAGATTATTGAGGAGAGATGAGATAGTTAGAACCCACATTAATCGTCTTCTTCTTAAACCAACCAGAATAGTAGATGCAAGGATAAGGGAGGTAATATGAAAGGTTAGGGCAAAATGGTCATTTCACTCTATATTCCTATAAATGCTTCAAATTACATACAAATATTAAGGAAGAGAACATTAACATATTTATCGAATCGGAATCTCTATAGGAATCCCATTCCTTTGCAAAACTCTCAATCCAACATGGGAATGGGCTAACATACCGTTAGTCAATACATTTCTTTTCTTTTTTAATTGGTTCCTTTAGTTTGAGAATGTTTGTAAATGAATATGTAAATACAATTTCAATTATATTTTCACCAATAATAATGCAATTATGATCCTCACATTTCACTTCATTTCCATTTCGGTTCCTTATATTTTTTTTATCTTCAAATGGTCCTTCAAATTTTCAAAATTCTCTATTTTAGTCTTTATATTTTTAGTCATTAGCAAAATTAGTCCCTTACCTTGAATATCGTTAAAAAATAGTGTGGCCTGCTTAAACAACACTGACTTAGCCCAATAATGAATAAGGTGGGAGGTTTTTATCATTAATCTCTTCCACATAAAGATATAACAGTGCAATGACCAAAAAATTCAATACAACAAAATGTAAGTGATAAACCATAAAAAATTCTTGAATAGTAAATTCACTTTATTGACTTGATCACCACTTGCACCCCCGAACCACTGATCAAAGTTGTAATCATAAACACGCATAATACTAGTAAATTATATTAATAAGCAAATAAGAAAGACTATTACCTTGTTGGGTCCCCTACAACCCTTTTGTTTTGTCCTACTTGGTGGCACTTCTTCTAGTTGTACATTGATTGTCTCTTGACTTGTCACTTGTTCATTTTCAATAAGGTCCTTCTTCCTTTGCTTCTTAGGTTTACCTCTCTTCTTCTTAACTGAAAAGGTTAGACCTTATTACATAGATTTGGATCATTCACCAATTGAATGTGTGATCTATACACTCTCGTATGTTACTTTAGTAAGACTAGTATGCATGTGGTCTTCTGGGTTTAAGTATCTCTACCCAATGGCTAATATCACATGAGCACAATGAATGCCACATAAGTCCCAAGACCTCCAAAAGTAAGTCTGTGCACCCAAGTCAACAACGCACTTGTCAGAATTGCACCAAACCTCCAACTTCTCACCATTTAGATCCCTTACTCATTGAGGCACCCAATATCAACTACTTTATTTGTTCTCCTCTAGCGTAGTCCTCACTTAAGGAGAAAGTGAGTCTTCAAAACTTTGTAATCACTTCCATGGTGTTATCATCTTTTTCATGATGTAGAATATTATCTCTTCAAACATAAATATAGTTGGCTTGCCTCAAGCCTCAACAATTTTTGTGTTAAACTGTTCACACATATTATTTGCGAAAACTTGGCTTTTGCTTCCTCTGTCAAACACAAACTTGGTCCATTGTTTAGCAGGATTTTGGATAGATAATCCCATACCATTTCATTAAACTGCTTTAGATTACCTATATTGCTTGGAAATTCTTGCATTATGGTCAACTTTACACACTTCCACATATATTTCTTCAACTCATTGCCCTTGAATTGTTTAGCATAGTTATCGTATATGTTATATATACTTAGCCTATGCTCACTACTAGGGGCAAGCTCAACAATAACAAGCATTAATCCCTGCATATACTATAATTAACATTTGCTTTAGTACAACCAATTAATAGCCAAATAAGTCTATAAAAAGATAGGTGCTAACCTTCTGTCCATCAGTGATAGAGGTCCATGGCTGGACCATTAGAGTTGGGTCCAATATCCTTAAGCAACTTCCCCATGAACCAAGACCATGTCTCTTAATTTTCAATGTCCACTACTACTAAAGCAATGTGATAGAAAGAATTATTCCCATCATGCCTCACTGTAGTTTACAGTACACCACTGTAATATCTTTTTAGAAAGCAACCATCTAATCCAACCATTGGCCTACAACTGGCCAAGAAACCTGCATAACATGCTTGAATGCATAGATATAATTTGTTGAATGTTGAAAGGACATCTAGATCTAATCTGGAAACTCCTATTTGACACTTCAACCTAGGATTGCTCCAAACTATTTCATAACAATAGTCCCTTAAATGTTTGCATTATTGTTTCTCTGTACCTTCCATAAGAACTTTTGCCTTAAACCATGCCTTGTAAGCCTTGCCAGTGGATATATTGAGATAAAACATTTCCTTGATATAGTTGACACCATCTTTTTTGTCTAGGTTTGCATTTGACTTGAAAAAGGGGGGCATCTTCATAGCAAGCCACTTAAAGCTTGCTTACTTTGGCTTTGACGTCCTTCTGTAAGTGTGTTCAATGTAGTATGTATTCACTTGAAATGAGTTTGTGACTTTATTCCAAGAGCAAAGGATGGCCAATGGACAAGGTTCTTCCCAATTTGCTTGACATCTTTTTGCATCACTCATTACAAACTTCACCTTTGCCATAACATTAATGGTGTTGTCCTGAATGACCTCCTTGAACACCAGTAGGTTCCTAAACTCCAAACCTAACTCGAAAGAAACCTTCTTAAAGTTCACTCCCTTGTTGATCTATGACCATTTTTGTCTCTTATTTCCATTGTTATCTTCTTTAAACCTTACGTCACTAAGTAGTTATTCAGACTTATATTCTTCCCTAGATTTATCTTTAAATCCCCATATTGGATCACTTATTATATAGGCTCTGTGTACCTGAACCACACCCAATTAAATTGAAAAAATTTACTGCCACATCTAGTATAAAGATACAATGGTGTATTCATCACTAACCTCTTAAATAAGGCATCATTCTCTTTGTCACATGAAGAACTATATTCCTTATTGTATTAATCGATTTCCTTTACCTCACTATCATACAGTTCTTCTGTCTCATTCTTGTAAGGAACTTGCACTTCAAAGGTATCTTTTGACATGGTGTTACACAAATCTTATACCTTGCAAAAGAAAATAAATGAAATAAAATAAAATATGTATTTATAATTTTAATAAATGTTGAACTCATTGGTACTTCGTCAATAACTTGCTTGTAAGTAGAGAGTCTAAGTTCTGAATGATAATTAGATCAAGCAGTTATTAAGAAGGCATTCGAAGATGAATATTTCAAGACAAAATAATGATGTCATACAATGGTCTTGGTCTTGTTATTGCTTCTTTCTACCTCTGTGGCATTTAAGTATCCTAATGCAATATTAGAATGTAGAAACATTTCATGTTGCTTTCTATATCTATATGAAATAATGTATGATAAAACACTATCTTTAGCATAGAGCCATAGACATGCATTTCAAAGCTCTTCATTTCTTCAAGCAATATTCGAAGAAGCAGTTACCAACTCTAAACATTAGCAGTAACACATTCATCAACTTTGAAAATTATAGCTTTCCTTTAGTTTAAACTCTCCCTTTTGACTCTTAAAATTGTTAAGAACTTTTGTAGGGCTTACAAAAGCCCAACTTATCTCTCTATACGATGGAAAATATGTATATATTTAAATATATAACCATAATGATCATATCAAAACAACATTGTTTATTTTTAAAACCCACCACACCTAATAGTAATTATACTATAGTGGTGTCAAATCTTAAAGCAGCAAGTTCATTGAATAACTTTTCTATTCAATCTGTAGATGAATAATTTAATTTTAGATAGATGAATTTTTTTAATTGAAAAGGTGTTCAAAGAAACTTGGGAAGTGCTGGGAATATGAATATTGTCCTTTCTTGGCCTCTCATCAGTGATACTTTTTTTACTCAATGACTTTTTATAAAATCCTATACACCAATTCCAATCAACTTTATCTTACAAAATATAATGTTCGAATAAAAAAGTACATAAACATGTGTGAATTTGGCCAAAGCATAAGTTTGAAATAAACCATAAAGGATTACATGTCTTTCATGGTGAATTTGGCCCCACAACAAACACATGCAAGCTTTATAGCATATGAGAAAAGGACAATAGCATGTGAACCTATTATTTTATTTTATTTTTTATAAACAACGAGGTGGAACGCCTAACAAAATAAAGAAACTAATAAATAACAATTCTAGGGTGACAAACACCTTGCAAATCAGCAGCAATTACAAGAG
Source organism: Delonix regia (assembly GCA_037074485.1). NCBI lineage: Eukaryota > Viridiplantae > Streptophyta > Magnoliopsida > Fabales > Fabaceae > Delonix > Delonix regia. The sequence continues at coordinate 16,924,780 of CM073459.1, forward strand.
AAGCAAAGTTAGGAACAATATCAAAACATTTAAAAGAGAGAACTTAATTGTGACCGTACTTAGCAAATGTATCAGCATCAAAGTTAATTTCACAAAAGCTATGACAAACTTGAACAGACTAGTTCAAATTTAACCATTATCTTATAGCACGAACCCGTTATTGGTTAAACCTATTTTCAGATAATAATGTCAGGTAAGGTGAACAACTACCTAAAAAATTCAATTTATAAGCAAGATATTTTCACAACACTGAAACTCCCCTAAATCCTATCATATATGGTTTAACTTTGACTAACCCGCTCATGTCACTTCATTTCTTAAGAGCTTGTCGACCTAAGGGGGAAAGATTCCTTTTTTCTCAACTAACAATTGCAACTTGAAAGTGTTATCAAACTTTACTGGTACTCATAATTTCACAGGTGATGCCAATAATAATTCTTTCAGCCATCATCTTTCTTCTCTTACCGTGATTCCGGCAAAGAACATTTGCTTAGGTCAAGGGAGACACTTCCTATGTCATCCCAAGTGGAGGGAAATGCTTTGAATTAAGGTTTCTAAAAGGCATGGTGTCAAGTTTTAGTAACACGACAAGAGCTAACTCATGTTTGAACATCAACAAAGGTAAATCCTTAATAGTTGTTAGCCCAAATATTCTAATAGACTTGGAAATTACTTAGGTACTTGGGTTGATGCTGGGCATGACAAAAGTGTCATTTATTTGGATCTTCTTAATAGAATTGAAACAAAATTACAATCATGAAAAGCAAGGCTCATATCACTCGCTGGTCAAATGACACTTATTCGTTCAGTTTTAAATTCAAGCCTTATCTACCAAATCTCATGCATTGATTTAAAGAATAAGTATTGCTCTCTAATTGACTCAAAAGTAGTCAACTTCTTTTGAGGGGTTCCAAAGATAATCTTCTCAGTTGGAATAAGCCTTACCAAGACAAAAAGTCAGGCGATCTTGGCTTCAAACCCATTCGTTTATTTAATAAAGCTCTTTTGGTAAAACAAATGTGGATCCAGACTCCTGTCTTTTACAAAACAAATAACTCAACAAATAATATTTAGTTTTTTTTGACCTGGAAATGCTTATGGAGACTCATACTACCTCACAAAATAATTGTTTTCACTTGGAAATTAATATCAAAAGCACTGCCACTTAATTATATTTTAATCCAACATTATTTCATAGTAGTCTCCTTGTATCATTTATATTTGAACTCTCTTAAATCAATCAATCATCTTTTCCTCAAATGCAAATCTGGTTCTTATAGGCAAAGATCATCTTAAGGATATTGAAGCCTACACTCACTGGTTTATCATTGCTTTATATGTCATTTGGAAAATAAGAAATCAGATGTTTCATTTAGGACTTAAACCTGAACCAATTAAGGCTTTAGCACAAATCATGCAATTAATTAACTTCTACACCTTAGCTTGGAATCAAAATCATTTTTCTCTATCAATTCTTAGTTCCAAGCCTTCTTTCCTTTTTACTTACCCCAATTTGTCATCTTCTGGTTGGTTTATTATTTCAGAAAATTCAAGGAATGGAAGACACAATAAATTATAAAAGAGATGAAGTATGAAGGAGAAGCGAGATCTTGGCATTGATTTGATTATTTTACAGGCTCTTAGGGAGGCCATCACATGGATCATAGATCATCGTGGTTGGCTTATTCCGACAAGAAACATGATCTAGCTTCTCTTTCTGAAGCAGAAACATCTTTCCTTAACTGTTAAGAATTACAAACAATTTACCCCACTACTTACAGTCAGAGAAGACATTCGTCGTCTAGTTCTTAATTTTCTAGAATGTCATGTTGGATTGATACCACTATCTTGATTGTCTTCTTTTCTATGTTGTCTTTCTATATATGGTTAATAAATAAATAAATAAATAAATAAATAAATATTTCGCAAATAAATTTTGAAAGTAAATTAAATTTTTGTAAATACTCAATCCACATTTTTTGGGTGTATATATATATATATATCTATCTATATATAAAATTAAAAAAATCCTAAAATTATCTTAATAAATTTGTGGGATTGAAAACTCTTATTCTTCGAACTAGTAAATAACTTGTTGACTAGTAAACTTGCTAATGTATTCAAAGTTACATTAAAATGGATGCTAATGTATATCAAATCACTAGTCAAATTGAATATACTTAGCTTGAGTCTCAGGTTTTAGTAGTACTTTGTTTTAACATAAGTGTCAATGATTTGATATATTGGAGTTCTTTTTTTACTTCGCTCCATCTTTTAATCCTTGGTTCATCGTGGGCTTTTTTTTTTTTAATCATAGATTATAATTTAAAAAATTAATTTTCAAAATCTTAGAAAGAGAAAACTATTACATATCCAACATGAGTCTCTCTCTCTCTCTCTCTCTCTCTCTCTCTATATATATATATATATATATATTTCAGAATAAAAAATTAATCTATTAAATATAGTTAGAAAATTTTTAATTTGGGATAATCATGAAAAATGTTTTATTTAGATGGGTTACATTACAATTATAAAGTATAAAAATTGTTTATATATTTAAAACAGTAGTTGATAACATTTATTAATGATGATATGTCAATAGTGCCTTTTTTTTTTTTCTCTTATAACTGTATTATGTTTGAGCATTTATGTGAGAGTTCAAATCTCGGTCATTTCTTATAGTTTAATTTTTTATTTATGTTTTTAATTTGTTAAAATAGGATTGGGAAGTGTGAGTTTTGATTGTTAGGTAAAATTAAAAATTTAGATTAATTGAAGAAAATTATGATTAAAAACTACAAATAATTACAAGCGAGCTTATTCCTATTATTATTACATTCTACTAATACTAAATAAGGACTAGATTCATATATAGTTCCTTATATATTTCTTAATAAATTTTTTAATTAACACATGCCAAGTGCTTGGTTAATTAATAATAACATAACAAGTGTATAATTTAATTTAAAAATTATATAGTTATTTACAATGACCATATACATGTTGTGATATAATTGCAAAACCAAGCATTTGTCATGTTTTAATTAATTGTATCATAGCAAAGATATAAGAGATTGTATATAAATTTTTTTTTGAAATTATTATTTTGGTTTAATTGTTGAAGTATGATGACATTGTCCTAGTTTTTTGAAGTTAGATTTAATTACCTGATATATTTGTTTGAACTTTTAAGGATATTCGTTATTATAAATAATATTATTTGTTTTTTTTTATTTCAAAAGAATATTTTCACTATATGGGTTAACCCATTTATCCTTTATAGTGGGCTGAGTCGAAGATGTTAACTTGTTTAAATACGTTGAGCTATTTAATTCACTTTTACACTTCTAACTATTTAAGGAGGACCCTATATGGAGATAGGTTTTACATTTTTTGCTTCTTAATATTTTAGTATAAAAAAATAAATAAAAGAATCCAAATGCTTAAGATATATAATAGGCAAAGCTCAAAATTTAAAATTTAATTAATGAAATAAATATAAATAAAATTGATAAATTTAATTTGATTATATTTCTTATTCAATTAAATAATTTTATATTCAAAATTTTAGAAAATATAATTTAATGATATTATATATAATATATATTAAATAATATTATACATTACATTTTCATTTATTAATAATAAATAAATAAATATTAATGTAATGCTTTATTTTTTATATATAAGAGACTCGCCCTCCGAGTCATTTATGTTTATATGATAAAAAGAAAAAACTTATAAGAGTGACCGGCTCATCACTCAATTTTTTTTATTAAAAAAACTATAAAAGTACATATTAAACATTTAAATGTAATATTTTTATCAAAAAGAAGTAATGTTTTTTATTATGATACTAAATTATCAGTTCACCGCGCCTCCTCTTAGTGAAAAATGGAAGTAGATAGAAGTCAAATGGAATCTAAAAAACGGAGACATATGCTTATTTATTTATTTATGATTGTATCAGTTTTTTATTTTTGGATAATTATTTATTTTATCTTATGTGAAGGAAAAATCTACTATATACAAGTAAAGTATGTTCTATTTTAATATAAAAGTTTGGTTTGAGTTGTGAGAAGTTTTGTTTGATTAAATTCTTAGATCCTCACATTATATTATATTATATTATATATATATAATTATTTAAAATACATAAATTTTTTATAGTCAACAAAAAAATAATTAATTTATATAAATTTTTCATAATCAATTAAAAATAATTTAAATAATGAATTAATTAAAAGAATATTTGGAATTTGAGAGTTTTTTGGGGATAAATAAAAAAATTAATGAATTAATTAAAATAAAATCTTTAGTGTAATCATAATATTTGAATGCATTAGTGTACTCAAGGCATGACTGGATAAAAATATGCCATATAATACTGACATAAATAGCGACAATTACATAATTTTAAAATTCTTATTCTTTGAGTTAAAAAATTAAAATCACAAAATTATAAAACTTTATATATAAATTCAAAAAATAATACACACTTAACGTTTGTTCATTAAAAAATTTATGTTATCATTATGTGACGAATTTTTACTCTGTCACATTGTTGAATATATCGATGCACCCAATATTATGATTGTATAAAAAATGGTACCATTAATTAATCCTCTCTTAAATTAAAAATTATTTGAAGTTTAAATATTTTTCATAATCAATAAAAAAATAATAAATAAATTATCTCTTAAATTAATTAAATTATAAATATAATTTAACTTGCTTTAAAATTAAAATAAAAAGCAATATATAATTAATCATTTACAATAATGTCATTGCAATAATCTCACGATCCGTCACTTCTCTCACAAATGTCACCTAAATTTTATGAACTTTCTCTCATTTATAATATCACAATATATTATTTAATTTAATTTTTATCTCATTAATTGAAAAAGAGAGTTGCCAGATGGCTTTTACCTAAATCTAATCATCAGGCTAACTTTTAAAAATCAGACTTGAATTTGGACTAAAAAAAAAGTTTAAACCTTGTATTTTAACTAAATTTTTTTATTCAAATTTTTAACTATATTTTTCATGTCAAATTTATCAAGTTAACCAGACCTTTTACATAACAATCAAATCAATTTTTTATTTAAAATTTGATATAAATAAAAAAATAATAATTATTATTATATGTAAAGTTATATATAAAAAAATTATAAATACAAATAAATTGTTATATTAATATAAATTCTTTAAATAAAAAGAATTAATTTTTATTTTTATAAAAATATTATATTACACTAAATTTTTTTATATAATAAATTTTTATTAATTAAAAAATATTATTTGAATTTTTTAAATTCAGGTTGAGTTTAGCTCAATCTATCTTACAAATTAAACCTTTATTTTTCAGGTCAAATTCATAGAATCAAACAAATTTTTTAAGTTATCGTCATGTTACTGCCGCCGATACTACTATTTTTGGGCCAAAAACGATAACAAAAATTCAAAATATTAGTGCAACACAAACTAGGGTAATGATTGAAAAGCATGAGACGAAGAGTGAGTAGTCGGAAACGAACACAGAGGAATCCGATTAATAAGTAAAATATAATATAAAATCTGACGAACGGAGACAGTCTCAGAGAGAGAGAGAGAGAGAGAAGGGTAGGTGCTGCTAGGGTGATATGACGGAGATTTTCCTGTGGCTTTTGACCTTTTTTCTGATTCTTGGTTTGCTTTGTCTTCTCGGTTATCAGGTAGATGCCTTCTGAATTCGTATATTCATTGTTTGGCAATGGCAGATTCACAATGTCTGCTTGCATGTAAATTCCCTTTGTTTTGTGTTACTCTCTGGCCTACAAAAATCATCAGCTTTGATTTTCATGAATTATCTCTTATAGTCGTAATTAACAAACATGACGCTGTTTCAATTATGCACATGGGTTTTCATTTTCCTCTTTTTACTTTGTACTTTCTTTTGCCACTCCGGCAGTAATTGTTGTAGTTTACTTTACTTATTCCTAGAAAAGGAAACCTTAAAAGATGTATAAGACCATAGAATGGGTGATAAGACATAGGTTTTGATCTTAATTGTAGAAATTACACTTAGTAATTAAGGAGTATACCGCCTTAGACGATACTATCTGGTTGTGGACTTGATTTGTTTTCCAATTAATTGATAAGAAATGCTTCATTTTTTTTCATGGCATTTTAATTTCCTTCCGTAATTTGTATTTTCAATCACGCAATATTTCTTACAGTTCAATAATTTTCCCCAAAATTGTAACCTCTTCAGATGAATGAAATCATATGAAGAGAATACAAGGGCATACGCATAAGTTCCGATCTTAGTTGTAGAAAATTCCCTTCATCATTATATATATATACTGTCTTAACTATAGATTTCTTGTTTTTCCTGTCAATTGTTGAAGATGATTCTTTTTCTTCTATTTGACTATTCATGTATGCGCATATAATATGCATTATTGAGGATTATGGTAACTGTGTACTTTATTAAAATCTCTGTAAGAGTTCAGGCCAAAATTAAAAGACTTTTCCTCTCCTATAATTTTCCTTTCCAATTGTCAGGCGACTCAAGCTTATAAGAAATGCCTTGTTTCTTTCTTTCTTTTTTTTTTGAAAGTATGTATATTCATATGGATTGGGCTAGTGTGAATTGAACTGATATCAGCAAGTAATGTATCTTCTTTAACTTAAATTTCTGAAAGTGTTGTATGATAAATTTGAAAGTTATGGTTATCAGGAATGCTGTTATGTTTAATAACTTGAGAGATGGCATTAGCTATTGCTAGCTTTGAATGTGAACTTCAAATTTTATATTCTGTATATAATTGGAAGAGATCAATTTCCTTTTCTATACTATTTTACCTTTGAAGTTTAACATTCCCATACTTTTTTCTTGGCAGCTTATATTGTTGGTGGATCTAGAGTTTGATTATATCAATCCATATGATTCAGCGGCTCGGATAAACTGGGTTATTTTGCCAGAGTTTATCACTCAAGGAGTCTTATGTTTCATCCTTCTTATAACAGGAAACTGGTTTATGTTCTTGTTGTCTCTCCCTTACCTATATTACAATGTGAGATTGTAAGTTTTTCTTCTTTTTGTTACATCAATTCAGTCATTTTTAACTATCTGATATCATATATTTACACATTGAACATTTTTTCGTTGTGTATAAATTTAATTGGATATTATGGGAATTGTATCTTTAGACATTAGATATACTGATTCTTGACCAAGGATGCACGGATATGCAGAAATCACATCCGTATCTGTATCAGATATGTATCTGATACAGATAAGCGTATGGTACGCTTGCACGCATATCCAAAACGTTTTTTTTTTGTTGGATACGTACCAAAACGTATTGGTGAGTTTCAAAACGTCTCCTTTGACCAAAAAAGAGTTTCAAAACGTCTCTGAGATGCCTGAAACGATTTCCTTTTAAAAAAATAAATATTTACCTTGAAAACCTCTTTCTCCTAAGATCTTTTTTCACTTGACTTCTACGTCTGTGAATTTGCGCTTAAGAGACAGGAATTTGTGCAAATTCCTATGCTCCTCTGTGGTGCTCCTCTGTTCAAGCATCTCCTTGGAGCTGATGGCTGTGATTTTCTTCTTCCAGCTGCAGTTATCTTCTTCCTCCTTGGAGCACAGAGTCTGCAACTCTACATTTGCTTGCTTTTACTGTCTTTTTGTTTTTCCAATTGATGCCCCTAAGATTTGTGTGCCATTTGAAGCATTATAATGATTCCAGCAGGCAATTCATACTTTCCCAAGGCATAATTTTTGGTTTCCGATAATGCCTATTTGCTTTGGTGAAAATTATTATTTTTCATTTAAATTTTTGGTCCTTTTATATATGAAAGACTCTACATTTTCTTTCTTTAGTGTAATTTATTTTTGGCCATATTTTCTTGGATAATTGCCTGATATAATTTTTTACCAAAAAACGGTTGCCTTGTATAGTTTATCGATAAAATTTTTTAATAGAATATTCTACTAATTGATTTGATGTTTTAATAGAACTTTTCTAAATATAAATATATTGTTTTCTTAATTTTCCTCTATGTTTTTTATTATTCTAAATTTTAAATTTTTAATGTATATATATAATTATAACTATATACATATATATAATTATATATATATATATATTCCCATACCTATATCCTAAAATTTTATAAAATGTCATATCTTACGTATCGTATCGTATCGGATACACGTACCTGTGTCCGTGCTTCTTAGTTCCTGACTAATTTAGGCAAGTTGCATTAAGTTATTTATTTTGAAGTTTAAATTTAGATTCTTGGAATTTAAATATGCTTACTTGATAGTGAGTTGTAATTAGCATGTGTTGGAATGCCAGCTACATAGTGAGGTGTTATTAGCATGTGACTGATTTGGTATGTAGTAGGTAATTATTCTGTAATTAGTAGGCCTTCTATGAATCATATATGACTTGTTTTGTACCATTCACCAATAAATATGAGGTCTCTTGTAGATCAGTACTTATTGTTTACATTCCCCCCTCTTCATCTCTCTATAATGCTTATGTCATCAAACTCTAAATGGCTATCTTATTCATTCCACTGTTAGTCTTTTCTAAGTGAGTGTGCCTCAATTTTGGAACTTGGGCACTTGGGAACTTGTGCATCTGCTCCCTGATAAATTTGTTGTTGGATGTCGTTGGGTCTACACTGTCAAAGTTGGCCCTAATGGAACCATTGATCAACTTAAAGCTCGTCTTGTAGCCTACTTTGATATTTGGCTTCGATTATGGCGACACTTTCTTGCTAGTAGCTAAGATTGCCTCTATTTGCGTAATGTTGTCCTTTGCTACTATGTGACATTAGCCCTTTTATCAACTTGACATTAAGAATACCATTCTTCAAGGCAATCTTGAGGAGGAAGTCCACATGGAGCAATCACTTGGGTTTGTTGCACGTGAGGAGTCTGGATTTCAGTGTAAACTATGGTGCTCTATTTATGGGCTGACATAGTCACCATGAGCCTAGTTTGGACTATGTAGGAGTGTTATCCAACAATTTGGGCTGCTTCGCTAGAGGCAGGCAGACTAGTTGATACTCTTATGGATCCAAATGTTAAACTTCTACTAGATTAGGGGGAACCTTCGACAGACCTTGGTAAATATTGAAGACTTGTTGGAAAATTGAACTATCTTACTATGTCTTGACTAGGTATCTCTTTTGTTGTGAGTGCAGTAAGTCAGTTCACTGGGATGCAGTGATGCACGTTCTCAAATATGTCAAAGGAGCCCTGGGAAAGGCTTGTTGTATGAGGATTGCAAACATAATAAAGTGATTTGTTCTGCTGATGTAGATTAGGCAAGATCTCCTATAGATTGACGATCACTACATGTTACTGCATTTTCATTGGAGGTAATCTTGTATCTTGGAGAAGCAAGAAACAAGATGTTGTGGCTAAATCTAGTGCTGAAGGTGAATATTGTGCCCTGACATTGGCAACATGTGAATTGTTGTGGATGAAGCAGTTGCTTATTTGGAGATTTTAACAAAATGACATTAGTTTGTGATAATCAAGATGTACTACATATTGTCTCTAATCCAGTTTTTCGTGAGAGGATGAAACACAGAAATTAATTGTCATTTCATGAAAGAGATGATGTTATCAGGACCCTTACCACTAGTTATGTTAATTCCGGTGATTAGTTAGCTGATATTCTCACCAAATCAATTAGAGGGCCACACATATCTAGTATTTGTGACAAGCTTGGCGCATATGATTTATATGCCTTAGCTTGAGGGGAGTGTTGGAATGTAAATATGATAACTAGATAGTGAGTTGTAATTAGCATGTGTTGGAATATTGACTAGATAGTGAGTCGTTAGTAGCTTGTGACTGATTCTCTATGTAGTAGGTAATTATTCTGTAATTAGTAGGCCTTTGATGAGTGGTTTGATGGCTTATTGTGGAAGAGATTTCAAGGTTTGAATGGTGCAGTATGGGATTTGGACTAAGAACACATACGGAAGTAGAGAGAGTTTAAAGAGGTTGTTCAGTTGTCGTAATTGATTATAAATTAAGGGGTTTACCATAGTAAAAGAATCTGCATCAAGGTCAAAAAGCACAATAATATGTAATCATGCTTTGACCAAATTTCCCTGTTTGCATAATGAGACCTAAGTGTAGCTTTGGTTTGTAAAAGCATTTACTTTTTATTTATGGTTTAAGGGCTGTTGCAATTGTGCTAGAGTTATACTAAGAATGATAATATTCTTGAGTATGGTAACTGCTTTCAGGTATAAGCTAGAACCCTTGAAATGAAACTTTGGACTAAGACCGTTCTCTTGGAGAGCCTCCTTTAAATGCCACACAATGTGATATTGAAATTCTGCTGAAGTATTTTTTTGGAGAATGAGACTAATTCTGAAGACGCTAAAATTCAAAGAAAAAGGAAGGGGAGAGAAGGGGAGAGAAGGGAGGGGAAGGGATGACTGAATGATAGTTTCTTTTCCCCTTGTTCAGGTAAACCTTCTCCTCCAAAATCTCTTTGAATAGAACTCGAAAATATAAAGTAGTGAGGACTTTGGATGATTTGGAAGGTTAGTTGAAAATTATTTATCACCCTCCCCTTCTTGTTAAACTCACAAACAAGGGTAAGATTCCAAAGAGGCCTTCCCTTCATTTCTCGTCTGTTATTACCCATCCAACCAACACTATACTGTTTGGGAATTTGAGGAGAAAGGAAGGGAAGGAATCTGAGAAAACTGGAAGGGGTGAAAAAGAAGGGGAAGAAATGGTCATTTGATAATTTTTTCCCTTGTTTGGAGGGACTTCTTTGTCCAAAATCCCCCCTAATTATCTGAATTTGAATATATAAAAGAAGGTGGACTTTGGAAGATTTTGGAAGGTTAGCCGAAAATACTTTATTATTGTTCCCTCCTTATGACTGCCAAACAAGGGAAAGGTTTCAAAATAACCTGCCATTCCCCTCCATCATCCTCAATCCAAGCCATATCCTAGGACTATTAAAACTTGGGTAGCAATGCCTTGAAAATTGTCTCTGTGGGATATTCATTGCATCATAGATTGCGATGTCTTAGGACTCAGGAATATTAAATTTCTGAAAAAGAGAATGATTTCGAGATGGTTTTAAATTGCACTATGGGCTGGTTTTCCATTCAAATGATGTGGTCAATGTGATTGCAATGTGTGATTCAACCATGACGTGTTGGCATTATATGGTTTTTCCTGCTTACGTTTTGTTTGATTATTAAGGATGAATGGATGACCATTCCCTGTATTTTGAACTGGGTGTTTCAAGAGTGTCTTGAAGTCTTTCTTTTTCCCCATATTTATCTGTGGTGCTGATTGGTAAAGGAAACAACTTTTATTCATCTGGTTATACACTATATTAAGCACAAAACTTAACCTTATGTTCAATCTTCTCACAACTAACGTTTAGTCACACACAATCACTTGTTTGATCTCTGATCTTGTTGAAGATCTTTCTAATGCTATGTCAATCTTTTTCTGAATTGGGAATATAAAAATTGGATTATGGAATTTCCCAAAATTTATTTTGAATTTTTGTTCCTGATTATATGAAATTGTATAATTACTAAAATGTATACCCATCTTTGTCATGCTTAACTACCACCTGCACTACGAAATTACAGGGTTCTCAATAAGCTTGCTTGCCTAAAGAATCGTAATTGCAGAGCAAAAATTTCTTGACATTATCTACAATTTTATTGCATATATTAGTTCCTGCTTATTACTACAGATAATATAACTTGGAAGCTTGTCATCAGGTACCTTACAAGACAACACTTGGTAGATGTTACGGAAATCTACAATCAGCTGAAGTGGGAGAAAAAGAAGCGATTCTTCAAAGTTGGCTATCTTATTCTGCTATTTCTCTTTTCTGTGTTCTGGTATTGTAATGAGAAACTCGTCCTTCTTATAATTGTTCACTTCTGTGCTCTTTCAAAGTAAAATTCAGTGAATATTTCTCTCATTTGAATATGTTTCAGGTTGGTTTGGAGCATCACTGACGAAGATGATTAACCAGTGGGTAACCTCTCCTACCATTTGTAAGTTTTCAGTGCATTCATTGCGCTTGAACACCTCATTCAAAGATGCTACACTTTTGTATATATATTAGCTAGTTAAAATTCTTGGAAAGAAGTTTTTGGTGGAGAGATTCGTTACTTATTGAACCTACTTTTTAGTTTGCACAATTAGAGGTAGTCATCAGCTTCCAACTTGTATTTGCAAGTCTTAGAACTAATCCATGAGAATTGCAATTTGCAAGCAACTTCAATTAACATTTTCCCCTTCGAAACTGGCAGTTAATGTATACACTAGTTGTGTGGTAGGTTCATAATCTCCTCTTGTTCTTTGATCGACTTAGATCCAACAATTGCCTTCTCTAGGTATGAGAAGTTAACAAATTGTGAAATCATTCTCTAAATGCTGCAGAATTTCCCAGTTTCTAGTTGATGAAAGATTGTTATATCCTGGATTTTCTTACTGATATCGTTTCTTTCGTAACAACTTCCAGCCAACTGTAAGTTTTGGCTGTGTTAATTTTAGCTTCATCTATAAATCAACTATCATATTGTTATAATGGTTGATATTTTAGGTTCTTTGCCACTCATAATTTGATCATTGGTATTTATTTCTAAAATGATTATTGAAGAGCAAGTTACAACTTTGTTCAAATGGCATGCCCCATTTACCCATATTAATATATCAATTTCAGGTGAAGTTATGATTTCTTGTAGTTAAGTATTTGATTTCTTGTGCGATCTATGGTATTCAATTCTAGTCTTTTACCACTACATGAAATGCATATGCTACTTTTTTTTTGTTTTCAATTGACATGGTTCTTTTTTAATTTGACTTGGTTAAAATTTTATTAAGAATAGAACTCATTATATTAGCATAAATGATACAAATTTGAATGTCAAAAGCTACCATTGATGATTAAATAATGTTCAGTAGCTTTAAGGCCATAATCCTCTCATGAAAAATGACATCGAACCTAAGTAATTCGGGTTTCAATCTTCACCATTCTTCAGGACCATCAAAAATAAATCTTCACCGCTCTTGATGTTCCTTTAAATAATCTTAAACTGACTTTTTTTTTTTTGGTGCTTCTTCTATAAGCACATGTCTATTCCAAATGATAAATTTAGGATGTTACAATAAAGTCCATTGAGAGTTTGCAAGTTCATTGTCCTACCACTTTTAAACCTGAAACAATTGTAAATATTTGGGGAAAATGAGAGTACATTTGTTCAAGTTTTGGTCGTACAAAAACATTCACCCCAACCTTAAAATCCGAAAATTACTCCTAAACTTTTACTCTGAAATTTGGAATTTAAAATTGCGACATTTTATTACGAAGCATTTTAGATTTAAACTACCCTTGTTTACTTCTGTATTATTACAGGTGTGTCAATTGATAAGAAAGATTCAGTTTATAGGATTTTTTACACTAAAAAAAATAGGGAAAACGTATATTTTATTTCTTGAATTAAGATCTAACTAGCAATCAGACTCATACGATGTACAAGATGTTGTATTTCTTGCGAGGTGTTATATATTACCACAATCTGAATGTTTCATTCAACACTGTTAAAACTCAAAAGTTATATGCTTTTTGCGATACATTTTAAGCCTTTTAAGCACTATTATTTTAAATCTTAGACTCATTAATACCTCCATTCCTATTTTGAATAGGTTTGGCAATGAGACGTATTTTCTTCCATGTCCTTAATTTCCTGGTTTAATGGGCAAATTTTCTGTCATTGCGTCATCCTCTAACTCACATAAATTTTATTGATCGGCACTCGTACTGTGCATTTGGATCTTGCAATGCACAGGATGTTAAAGCAATAGTTGGATTACTGTATAACTTGATTAAAATTTTATGTAAGATACAAATAAGCTCATTCAAAACACAAAAGCTTACTAATTAATACATTGTAATGATTAATTGAGCCAATAAATTTTATATATATATATATATATATAATGTGCTATAATCAACATAAAAAGTGGAAAAAAGGAAAAAAAAATTTCAAACACCATGAATTATTCTCATTTTATAAACACCTGAATCAAGTGTGGAAATGCTGGATGTTCCCCAAAATTTATTATATATAATCCACCGATGTCACTCCCACCTAGACTATTTTTTATTTGATTTGTCAATGATGACTTAATATATTCGAACACATTAAGTATGCGCATGTCAGTACAGATCATCTTAGTCACGTCTGGTATCTATAGTTGTCAAGCTCTACTTATACGAGTTTATGATTATAGGGTTTAAAGGTTTAAGATTTACTTACGCTTATACGTAAATGAAACAAATCTTGTTTGGTGTAAATTTAAATTTAGTGTAAATTCAAATAAATTTACAATTGGATTTAGCAACTTTATCAAATTTACACTTTTAACATATGAATTAGCTTATAATAAACAATATAAAAATTTAAACCTAAAATTAGATGAGACATAAACAAGCTTCTTCTTTGTAAAATCATTATAATCTATTTTATTATTAATTTAAATATACAAAAAAGTAATAAAATTATATTAAATATATACTTATTAATATAAAAATAAAAAATATATTATTTAATTAGTCCTATTTAATTATTCTTTATGAATAACTATATTAAAATATTTATATTGAGTACTACATATTATAAAATATGAATAATTTTTATTTGATTTAATATAATTTAAATTACATTTAAATAATTTTTTATTGTATATATTATTTTTAACTATAAAATTATATATTTTAATAGAAAATGTATGAGTTTAAAGGATAGAAAATTTATATTAACAATACTTGTGTAGCACAGGTCTCATCCAGTTTTTATAATTTTTATTTCTGTTGTGTTTGAATTTACTACAATAACTTGGGACATATACGTAAATAATATGTTACAACCCTGTAGATAAAAAATCCAAGTAAAGGTGTAATGTCTTTTCATTAACAGTAATGGGTATGCATGAAAAAGCACAAGGTTCAAGAAAACAACTTCCAACCTCTACTTTTTCTTAAATGTTTCTGTAAGACTGCAATGCCAAACAAGATTTATCAGTCATCATTTCTACCAATGCTTCTAAAACTAAATACTTTATATCGTCCTTTGTATATACGTTATTTCATGTCCATAATTTTCAAAGAAAAGCAAAACAACAGGGATCTTGAACTACCTGTTTGTTTTGTCCTCCTGCCATTTTCCAAATAGTGGAATTATCAGATCAATACCGGCATATTCCTAAGGTTGGGAGACACGTTTCATCCACAAATACAGTCATAAACTCATAATAGAGAGTCAAACAAATTGTCATTACATCGGAATAGCCTACCCCAGTCATTGAACTGCAGAATGCAGCAGCATATATTTAATCAGCCGACAAATCAGTTACTCTACATGACATACCGAATGTAACAACCTAACTGTGAAGTACAACATGGCCAACTACTTCATCCTAGATGCCTTAGAAAAAAAAAAAAACAAGAGCTCTTAGATAGACTGTTTATAAAAGATAAGGTAGACCAAGCTCGTGAAAAAGACATACCTTTCGATGGCCACCACTAACATACTTAAAAGCATTAATCATATTCATAGCTTGATCTAAAAATCTTTAGGAGGTCAAATATGCCTAAGAATATCTAGGAAACAAACCATGGAAACTTTGAATAAACAGCTCAACCGGGACTGATGCCAGAACTGAACAGCCCGATGATACATGATGGATCGCAGGTTGATCAACAAATTAAGTATCAGGCAAAAATTTGTTAATATCAGTAGTTGATTTTCTTGTGTCCAGCATAGAGTGCATGTTAACCCAGTTTTCTCTTCGGAAGGAGCCAGGAGAATCTAGATTCGAGCTAAGAGTGTTGGAACTCAGCAGCAAATGTTCATCCATGCCATCATCGTTTTCAATATTAGTTGAGGGTGGTGGTGCAGAAGACACTGCAGTTGATGGGGTAACAGAAGCTGGAGCACAATTAGACTTGGGCTTCTTAGGTTTCAGATCTTGGTGGTTGCTCGGTAGAAAACTTCCTACCACCACCTGATATAAGTTATAACACAGGACATTACATAAGTGATCTAAACAAGTCTCCCTTTTAAGCAGCAAATATCTATAACTTCTCCAAGGTACACTACAGCCACGCATTTGTTCTGCCCCTTTTTGCTTAAGGCATGCAAGCTAGTCTCTTCTAATTTTCAACTCTACTTGTTAGTGGATTTTACTCTAAAAATTCATTTTTTTTCAAATAAATCAAACATGGCAAAAACGTGATTGCTTTGATAAAAATGCCCTTTAGAAAGTGATACTAAATAGACTATAATTTTATTTAAGTATTTTTAGATAATTGTATTTGTAAAATTTTTCAATGTCACTCAAGATTTTTTTCTCAATTTTTAATAAAATAATATTTATATCCAAGTAAACATAGGCCATGCTTGGGCTGTACTCAGGCTTTATTGATGGGCTTAACAACATTTCAAAGCCTATTGAGCTTTAACCCAGGCCCGTATAGCAGCAAATATAGGAAAATGAGAGGTAATATGTTTACCTGCACAGGACTGGCAGCTATAAGAAGACCAGCTACTCCGCCACCTACAATACGCCCATCAGGGCCTGCCAAAGAGACACTCATCCCGCCTGACCTGCTTCTTGTTCCTTGGCTTTCAGTAGGCATGAATGATCCAGACAAGGAAAGTATCTCAAACCGGCCCTAGCATAAAAGTTATGCATTCAAAAACATGAACAATAGTCTTATTTGGCTTTGGGGCACTTTACAGCACCCACCAGGCGAAGGTAACAAAACTGGAAAGTAAAAAGTATGTTTCCAAAGTCATTGGTGAATTTATACCTCCCAGGCTTTTATTTCAGTCATTTGCATCTTTACAGTAGTACCTAAATCGTGGAATGTTCATAAGCAATATCGCCATATGGGAATATTATTACAGTGGCCATGGAATCTTTGTTCATGGATGGTGGTGTAACATCCCAGAATTCCTCTAGTTAGCTTGGAGATAGATTAGGTTTTTCCAGCGAAATTTCAAAAACTAAGTATTGTGGAATTATCTATCCTGATTGCCTTAGGTAGATAATTAGCTAAAATGGCGATTAAGCAACTTAAGCTTGTTATTTTCCAAAGCAATCAGGTAATTCATAAGTTAGGGGTGATTCACAAATGTAAATTGAAGAAGCTTGAATAAATAATAAATTAAGGTATAAAGCCCACTAAAGTATAAGATATATAAAGGTGACACTTAGCAAATGAACCCCCAGCTAATGCAAGTAGAATGAGTGGTAGGAATTATGCCATGAATTAATCCATTTAAACACATCCATTAACCAAACATGGCTTTAACTTCACCTCCCACCATCTACTATTGCATTTGAGCGTGTCACTTAGCTTCACTGCTATCAGAAAATGCTTAACTACTGTACTTGGCACTTCCCTTTGGCTTTGACTATCCACGTCCTTGAGAATATGCAAGAAAAGGTACATTTTATCCTTTAACATTTTCCTATCTATCCAATTAATTAGCCATCCTTCATTGCCATTCAGGAAACTTAATGCATCTGATGGGACAAATTAAGGACACCTTCTATCATATCCTTCCAAGAATTCAAAAGTTACTATTTTACGCAGGAAATGATAGATAAAATTACATCTTCCTCCTTATGCTGTCAAACCCCGACTATGATATCTCTTTTTCTTTGGCCAGTGACTCGTCTTTAATATCTTAAGTGGGCTCCACTAAGTATTTAACTGGGAAGAAGGAGTTGGTAGCCGTGCATCCTCCTATCTTGAAACCCTAATGCCTTGATAGATTACCATTTAGCATATAAGACAAGACTTTGCAAGTCTTAAGAGGTCAAGGAAGCCATTCCAACATGCAAGAGTGATTATGATTCAGTCACCCCTAATGGCATGATTTACATCTCACTTAGCCAAAATGCACGGCCAATACTAATTACCTTCATCCCTCCCCTTTTCCCTCAACACTGAATAGATGAGAGAAAATGCAGCTTCCAAAACCTTCGACAATGACTTAGAAAATAAATAAAAGAGAAATAGACTTTGGCAATTTTAGAGTAAATTCCTTCCTCTTCACGCTTGATGGTAGAAGGATAAAATGCATAAAATCCCATGAGCTTCATAATGGCATCTTTATTTTATTCTAGTGTTGAATTTTGGTTCAGACCCTCCATGGAAATTGCTAGAGAAAAGGAAGTAGAAGACAACAAAGTAAGACCTCTCTACATTTTCTTCTAGTGTGATACAGGACAATTCTAGACATGTTGAGATTATAGTAGAATAGCTAATAGATCATTAGGAACAAAAAAAGTGCACCATGCCAATTATAGGGAAAACAAGTTTGTAAGTACTAATAGTAATGAAACGTAGGTACGACCCTAAAAAAAAAAAAAAAGAAACCTAGGAAGAATTGCATTTACATAATGTCTATGACTAGTATTGACTTGAATTTCGATAATTGTTATTAAAATAGATTTGTTGGATCCTTAACCACACACAAGAGAAGCCTTTAAGAGCTACTCCAAGATTGTATCAGAAGGTATACTTATTCTTTATATACCTGCATTGACCTGGATTAGTTGTACTAATTAATTATATTCTGCTATGCTTACAAATTTGGTTATTTATTCAATGTTGGGGATGTGAGCCAGAGACATACCGAAGGGGAGGGATACATCATATTCTTTTCCCCTACAACTACCTGGAAATTGGAATCTTTGCCAGTTCCTGTTCCAGAAATTATTGGCCGATAATCATGATGATGAAGAGGTAAAATTGCAAGTATAGGATTGCAATTTATATATAACCAAATTGGAATCCATTAGTGTTATTCTTACATAACCTATGACAGTAATCCTAGTTCTTGATGTCTGTAAGAATTTATTATCCGTATACCTTGAATCAACTACTAAGATCATATGTCACACCCTGCATCTAACATTTCCAGGTACAAGAACCCCAAGGCTGACATCGGAACAGCAGGCTATGGATTAGAGTGCATAAGTTTGCTGTATTCCTTGTATGAGTTCGTATATGAATGAGGTATATGTAGTTGTAAGGGATTTGGAATGACCAAATTGGTCATGTCACGAATAGCTTTGGTAAAATGTTATGGAAGTTAACTCTTGGTAACATGTGAATTGGGTAAAGAAGTCATATATGCTTATAGATGTAATGTGGTCATTTCCATTCTAGAATGGAAATGACTAAATGATGTATATGAAGTTTAAATTTCAAATATGGTCACAAAACCTATCAAGTATGTAAAGAAGTGAAAAGGTAGTTAATTGCCTTTTTGGACAGTATTAAGTCATATCATCTTGGATGTGTAAATTAACTACCATATGATCTTCAAATGCCCTATAATATTTGAGGCCCTTAGTTAACATCCTATAGAAGGGTTATGGACATTGTCATGCTAATCTAAATTGCCCAGGCAGAACAGCGCGGTTTTGAAAAGTCATTGTGGGATGGTTTGCTGGCTTGAATAATTCTCATACAGAACAGGTAAGCATTTCGGATTAAACAAGCAGCCATGGTAACTGAATTGAAATAGGGGTCAAACCATGGAGTTTTGGCCTGAAAATTTTAGGACAAGTAAATAACATATCCAAACATGCCCACACCAAATTTCATTAAGTTTTGAGCTGGTTTGCACCCTCAATCATTGTCAAACAGAGCAAGTCCAGAAACAGGGACTAATGTGTACAGTTCTGATAAAGGTTTTGGCTCAGGCATCAAACTAATGAGTTTCAGGCCAAACTTTTTACAGTAGAAAACAGAAACCTAGTAGATAAATTATGTCAAGTTTCGTGATTTTTGGATCAGGATAACTAAGTTTTGAAATCTCCTAAAAACAGGACTGAATTAGGAAACTTGAAAGCTACACTTAATCAAAATTATATTTAGTGTATACTATATTTGTAAATTGGTTAACATGCAATATTAGTCATAGGGAAGTATCATACTAGTATAAGAGTTTGTTATAAAAAATGTCTTAAACCTCAACAAGTACCAATTCAGACAATATGAAAGTTGGTATGTCGTTAATTTTCCACTGTCAATGTAACACACCATAGCAAACCCTAGGTCATACTGATGGCGATAGTTAAGAGCTCAAGATTACATTTTTGTAACAAGCACATCATTCCATATCAAAAATAGTTTAAACACATTAATAGCTGAATCTAATTCCCCATTCTTGCCAATTCATTGTTACATGAGATTAGTTTCTTTTCTCTGTACCATTCATCCTCATCTTGAAATCCTAGTCCAGTCCAATCATTTTCAAAGCAATAATAAGTTTCACCGAATGACATTGTTTATATCATATGCTTAAATTCAATCTATACTCTGTCCCAGGCTCATAATGTCTCACCCATATTTTGTTAAGCTTTCAATACAGTGCCTCCAATGGCTACTTGCATCCAACAAACATAACTTTGTTTAGCCTTTGCCTTCATTTTCATGAAGTGACAAGTTCATATTAAAAAAGTTTTCCAACAAGATTTCGACATAAGATAGATTTCTTATAAATAAATTGCAATTGATAGAAGCTTAAATCATTATAAGAATACAAATGATAAGCTATTTCCCTAAATTTCACATATATGTCATTCTCAACAACTGTCAATTGCTTTTTTACCCGCCACTCTAAATCTTCCCTAAGTGCTTCCATGCTATGAGAATACTCTTGTCTTGAATCATTATTAACAAATCATAATAAATGACGTTTACAATAAAAAAAGGCTTTTTCATTATATGTATTAGTAACATATTACCATATTGTCAACCATCCAAATTCTCAAGTTCAAAATTGGTTTACTAAGTGTCAAACAAACCCTGTTAAAAAGATTTCAAACATCATTGTCATTAAGATTTCAGTTTTTCCATGCTCATTATAAGTAAAGGTATTCCTATTCATACTTCAAGTCCAGGGAAGTAATTAGTTTAAAATCATCATCAAATGAAGTATAAGCAACAGACTTTGTCAGCGAACTTATTAAGAAATCCTGGCCTCAATCAAACAATAATTTCTGGCCAACAAAAAATAAAACAACAATAAAATGAACACTAATCTGCCTATCTTGAAGGAGAGATCAAGGTAAATATCTTACAAATTTTTCAAGCATCCTCCATATATGTTTATTCAACATAGATTTAAGTTTATGACTAAAAGCAAACAAATTACCTTTTGTGTCTAAAATGAACCTAGTAATGATAGAAATTTTAGATAAGTTTCAAATTGCCACTCATTTATCCCCGTTGCACTATTAAATCATCAGTCTAAAAAGTGAAAATTACGTTATAACCCTTGAGCTATAACCAAATTACAAGATCGGTACATAAACTTTGAAACATAAAACTTTGCCCCCTATACTTATAAACTATCATAATAAATGACATAAATCATCAGTTAACTCTAAAGTCTAATAGCAACGTAACCAACAGAAGTCAACTTTTCAGCCTTCAAAGTCCACTTATGCTATTTGTTTTGAGAGAAAACAAGTATTTTTCAAATTGATATTAGAAGAAGTTGACCTTCCATATTATTATTCAAAGGAGTAAAGTGTTGTTTTAAGATTCGTGTGCCATTATTGTAATTAGGGAAGAGTTTGGGGGTAAATGTAGTTTCCCCTTATAAAAAATGGAAGTTTGGAATATATATATATATATATATATATATAGATATAGATATATATAACATTTAATCATTAATATGATTTACTGCTGCACCTCATAGGTCAAAGTACCCCCCGAAGAATCAGCCTGACGAAGTGTAACATTTGAAATTACACCATTAGCAGACAAGATGCATATAGCTCGTGGTCCTTGTTGCGAGAAAGATATAACCTTCATTGTAATGTCCTGCACAACCAGAGATAAAAGGGAAAAAATTATATAATCATCTCTTACATAACTGTTCATCAAACAGTACTGCAGATTTAGAATTAACGCAATGAATCTTTAAGCAAGAAAAGAGGTACATCCTAAAAAATAAAGCAAGTAGCTTCAAATCATTCTCTATTAGAATTAGCAATTATGGTTTAGTCTTGAGTAAA
This sequence comes from Delonix regia, assembly GCA_037074485.1. Taxonomy (NCBI): domain Eukaryota; kingdom Viridiplantae; phylum Streptophyta; class Magnoliopsida; order Fabales; family Fabaceae; genus Delonix; species Delonix regia. The sequence continues at coordinate 16,946,912 of CM073459.1, forward strand.
AGGGAAAGAAGACCTAGTTTTTATCCATCACAACAAATGCACAAGATCAATGTTAATAACAGAGGGAAAGGAGAAGAGGTAATATAAATCCTGTGGTCTTGTCCTGGAGAAAACTAAAACCATTCTTGACCATTTGAAAAGAAAATGTCTTTATCGCCCCAAAAAAGGATGTCTTGAAACAACCATAAACCCAAAACAGGAAACAGAATGAGCAGTTGGCAGTACACATCTATGAAGGACATTTATTATTTTAATCCATGCTGAAGTATTTCATCTGTTCTAGCAGCAACTTAACAACATAAATTTTTTCAAAAGGGCTCACTATTTTAAGGGTTGTCTAGCATTTCAAGCTAACTAATGTAACAAGAATTCTCTGGAAATTATAAATCAAGTATACTATTTAACGAAAAAAGCTGATTCACTATAATACGTTTTCCATGCATGCACCTTTGGCTATCATACCAAAACTTTTCAACTAACCACAACAACGCTCAGTGTCGACATTGTAAAAACTCAAAACCGACGCAACGTTCATAATTGGATCTCAGTTTTCAAGTTTATTACTTCTATAATCAATATCACATGATTTTTTTTTCCCTTTTATGGAATATAATACCAAGATTTTTAAAACCATTTGTTACTCTTAAGAGTAGTAAAACCCTATAACTATTGGCTATAAGTAGGTTTACAACAATTACAAACACATATTTAGTAGTAAATGTCTCCGTGAGAATTTCAAACCAAAAACACAATAAGTAAGCATTAAACCTGAAAGATACAAATAGACAACTAAAATCAAAGACACATAGCCTCAGATAATTTTAGGGCTATAAATAAAATAAAGGAGAAAAACAGAAAAAATAACCAGCAACTTTGGGGAGGAACTAGAAAAGACAAAAATTGCAATACATCCAACATTTTAATTACATAAAATAGTCAGCATGAATTTTTTTTCCATTAAAGCATGAAATAAAATGGCAGAGAGAATGCTAATAAAGAATCAGTTATTAAACACTACTGGGTTGAGAGAAATAAAGAGACAGAAATGATCAGGGCTCAGATTATCAAGGTGCATGTTTGGATAGAGGAGAATAGCGGGATAGGGAAGGGAACAGTAATTTTTTATTTTGACGTTGCTATGATTTAGATGTAAATCTAACATCTTTTACCCTAGGAATATGTTTGGATTGAAAATAATTGATGAGAAGGCAAGGGGAAAAAATGTTTATTCCTTATCACATACCTCACCAGCGTTGACAGTGATGATATGGGGCATAAAGTTTGTACCAATAGAACATCCATTCAAGTCACCTACAGAAGTAAAAACAATAGATATAAGCTGTGAGAAAATTTAGATAAAAGACAATTGATATGATAACAGTAGTTGAAAGTTCGACACAGTAGATAAATTAAAAATTGACAAAATATGCATTGATTATTTCATAGCAAGCCAAATTCATCAGTCATAAATGACTCAGGCATCAGAGAAACAATAAATGTCAATCCAAGTAACTTTGGTGAAGTAGAGTTAGGAACAATGAATTCCTTTATGATAAACGAATTCATTTTGCAAGTTTGTTATTAAATATAGTTCCTACATACTAATCGGGATCTTTATACTTGATCTCTTTTTCTATTACTTGATGAAGAAAATGCATATTAACTCATATTTAAAGATTAGGTTATTTCCATCAAGAACAGGGCTTAATATTTTAACCCAAAAAAAAAAAGGTTTCTTGTCGTTACCTTCTCTAAATTTCTGATTATACATTTTTTCACTTACGCTGCATCAATAAGATCCACTCCAAAAAACAAAACAAATCAATTGAAGAGGAGTAACCTCTCCAGCTCTTCTCGAGTAGAAGTGGCTTGCCCAAACAAGCTCAAGCTTTGAGGTATGACCCACTTCAGGCTGTCACCACTTACCACCTCACCCAAATCAGCAATTATCCTCTCAAATGGCTTATTGATACCATTTTGAAGCTAGGAAGCATGGAAATGTGACAGGGCACTGACACACAGACAGAGATATGATACTAAAACAGATATGGCAACATGACAACTGGAGGTGTCTACATGTAATTTATTTCATATGGTTTCACATTATGTCTAATACAAGTGCGGACACAGCTCCTATTTTCAAGTATTCATGCTTCATAGTTTAAAAGCCACTAAACGCTAGTGCCAATTGCCAGTCGCCCTCTAAAAAGTACAGACCATGAACACCCTTCCCCTCTTTCCAAACATGCCAAGGTTTTTAACAATTCAACGTAGATAAAGGATGCCACAAAAATCTTCTCTACAAAAGGATCCATTTAATTAAAATGCAGAAGACTTAGATAAAGCTTCTCAGATAAAAATTCTTAGGCATTTGCTGTCAAGTTATTTAACGTAAGCATAAAATGCCAAGATATTTTACAATTCAACGTCACATTTTATACTCGTTTGGCATATATTAAAGAATTTAATAATATTTACTGTACCTAAAATTTTATTCTTGAAAATAACACTTTGAACTTGTCCCATTAAAAAATGTAGTTACGACTTTAGAATTTTAGTAAGCAAACCCCGAATAACTCAGACAAATGATTTCACTATCAGAAATGGAAAGATACTATAAACTCCAAAACATTCCATAAGACCCCATACCTAAATGCTCCAAACCAACTTTATGTTGCTGCTTGTACTCCATCCCTTTCAGTTTGCCCCGCTTCCCACTGGAAAAGTTATTAGAAGATGGAGCCGAAGATGAGATTGGCAATGGTGACAATGCCCTATTGACCTCCCCATCCGGTCCATATTTCCTGGGCCTACCCCGTTTCTTCTTCATTGTTGTCCCATTCAATCCCACACTCACTGGTGAGGCACCAACACCACCTGCTGCTGCTTCAGGAACATGACTCTGGCTTGGAGCTTCACTCCTCGGCGCCATGTGATAGGCTGATGGAGCTTCTGCTCCTATCACTGTAACCCCAGATACGGCATCTCTTGCTTCCATGAATATCTTGAATACTATCCTCCTAAGTCTATACAATCAAAACAACATCTGCAACGCCAAAATAATAGAATAAAATTAGAAGGCTAATAAAAAAACCCAAATTTTTATAGCAAATCCATCAATGCCTTATAACCTTGAGTATGCTAAGCTAAGTAAGTAGAAACCCATTAAGGAATTTCACAGACGAGGTAGGAAGGAAGCCAAATATGATATCTTTTGAGTTTACAACTCCAGCAGAGATCAGTTCGAACTTAGCTATGCAATGAATCGCAAAATTCATAGATCACCATGTTAAAGTGGAAAATCATTTTAAAAAATGGAATTATTTTATTTCTAATCCAAACTTTTATTTGGTTTTACGTCTCTGATGGAGTAGTGTACTTGCCCGCTCTTCAAATATTAAAACCAGAAATTCACCTTAAAAATCGTTTAAAATTATATTTCGTTGCCTTTTCAAAAAGCAAAATAACAGAAATTATTACTACGTTTAACAAATTTTAAATCTGAAACCAACTTGACTAATTCCGACAAGAAATTTCTGAAAGCAAAATTAAAAAATTAGCAAATATCAAATAATAAACAATTTCACTCAAATTCTGGTTCAAAAACCATTCGCTCCACTTATTTTTCTTTAGCTGCAGTCCAAAACAAAGCCAAAGCCTTCCAAAAAGCTTTTCAAAAACATTAAACTCCATACATACCCTACGTTATTCTGAACTTTGTAGACTGTTAAAACTCAAGTGAAATAAATAAAAATTATAAGAAAAAAAGATTTTAAAACAAAGCTCCATATTTTTGGGGGAAAAGTATCAACATCAAACTGAGTATATTCTTCAAAATGTAAAGATCATGACCTGTCACTGTGATTTACACTTCTGCAAGCTTCTTCGAAAGCTGTATCAGATATATTGATTACTTTTCACCTCTTCTACGACATATTCAGCTCACCCAACCCAGAAAAATTGAAATAAAAATCCAAAATAGAAATGACCCGAAGAGAAAATATTTGCTAAATAAAATAATTAAACAACTCACCAATTTCAGGAGTTTAAAAACCATTAGCTAGTTGGATTTTCCAAAGCTGCATAGATTGAAGGACGAAAAAAAAGGAGAAAATGGAAACTCAAAAATAAATACTGTTACAGCATAAAAAATGAAGGAGAAAAAAAGCCAAAAGGTAAAACATGAATAACAATAAAAATTGTAAAGTATTTAAATATCAAGGATTTTATTTTATTCGAATTACTTGCTAAACCCGATAAATACAATGTGGTTAAGAACAATGTCACGTCCGTGAAGGAAAGGCAATTAACAGTTGTCCTTTTCAAAAGAAAATGATTAAGTGGGGCTAATGTGGTAATTTTATATAAAAATTTGAAGTAAAAAAGTGCTTCTTTTTTTTTAAATATTAATTGTTATTTAAAGCTGCAAAGTGAGTAATGGTGGGCGGCCTACCATCGAATACTGCTGACCTGCTTTTTGTCTTTTTTCTCCAAATTAAAGATTATAGCTTATAGTTTGCCCTTGGCTTCAAATAAAATTACTCAAAATGCTTGAAAAATAATATTCACATAAATAATAAAATATTTTAAAATAATACATAAATCAAGGCAAATTTTCCTTGAGTAATTGAATTTATTACCTAATTTTAAATTTATTAATTGCAGTTATCTTACAAATTAATATGAAAATTAACCCATTAATGACTAATTAATTTAGAATACTTAGTTTCACATTCTAAAAGTTTGAATTTGTAGGTTATTACGTATAAGAAAAATGGTCTTCGTAAATTATTTAATTTTTAATTTATTTTTATAATTTAAATTTTTCTAATTAAATTCTTATAATTTTAAAATATTTTAATATAATTTTCATAATTAAAATTATGTATATTTTATCAAATTTTGTTAGTCTGAATATGTATATTTTGTACTAATAATAGAAATAAAAGTAAATAATGAAACAAAATTAATTTATATATAGGATAAAATTTTAACAAAAATATAAGATGAAGGATTAAATTCTAAATCATTCAAATGATAAGAACTTAGTTATGAATTTTTAAATCATAAAGATAATATTAAAAATTAGATGAAATAGTAATAATATATATATATATATATATATTTTAATAAATATCGTCACCTACAAGTCAGCTTAATGTGACAGGTTATTAATTAAATAGTAAAGAAGAAAGACATTATTATGTAATAGAATCTGAATGGAGAGAGTGGCACGTGACAGTGGGGATAGATGATAGGTCCCTCGTAGCAGGTAAGCCCCGTTTGTTGGAAAAAGTACCCTAACACTCGCCCATAAAAGAAAGAGAAATTATATTTATTTAGGGAAAAATATAAAAATAACTGGTTTACTATTGAATTTTGTGGTAATTTAATTTTTTATAAATTAATTATAATAAATTAATTTATTATAAATTTAAATTTATAAAAATTAATTATTTATAAATTTAAATATGGACAAAATTAATTTTTATTTAAATTAATAAAAAATAATTTTGTATAAAATAAAATATTTAAAAAATTAATTTATTATAATTATTTATAAATGACTAAATTATTATAAAATATAAAATTGATTAATCGATTTGATTTTATTTATTTATTAATTTTTTAATATATATTTATATGAAATTAAATTATTATAAATTATAAAATTGAGAGACCTAATTAACATTTTTATTTATTTATTTGTTTATTTATTTATAGAATAAAGAAGAGGTGAGAAATAGCCTTATGCTGCCATGCCAACAAATACATGCGTTGCATCGACAAATTTTTTAATGTTACGTTTCATCTAATTATTTTAATATATGCACCCAGTTATTTTTAAATTATTACTAACAAACCTCTAAAATAGTTAATGTCTTATTGATTATCACTAAAAATTATGACCGAAAAACAAGGGAAAAAACAATTATGATTCAAGTTTTCTTTTGATTAAAAAGTAGAAATACTTACTTGATTGATAGTCAGAATTATAAGTTTAAAATATACCAATAATAAAATTGATCATGTTCATTTAACTATGTAATATAAATTCTAAAAATTAAAAGAATTAAATTTTTACATAAATGATTTATAAAACATTGTCGTTAGTCAAAATATAATTTGAAAATATTGAAAAAAAATGATTAAATATGTATCTTGTTACACAGTTAGAGAGCCAAGCATGATATAGATAAGGTAAAATGAAGGGAAAAGAATCAATTTTCGAAAGTTGTTTTAAATATATATTGATTTAGGACTTAGCACCAAAATTTCTAAAAATTCATTTTTCAAAAAATTAAATTAATTAATTAAAGATAGTCTGCAAATATATATATATATATATATATATATATATATATATATATATATCTTTAAGTATGAAAAAAGTGTTAGATGTTGCACGTTACCTCTATTGGAGCAAGTAGTTTAAACTTGTCATGCGAAACTAATAAGAATATGCTCTCAATTTTATTTTGATTACTTATATAAGACAAAAGAAATGAGAAAATATATTTTAAAAAGTAAAATAAAAATTAAAAAGAATCAAAATAGATATTTATAAGGAATAAACTTAACCTAAAATAGAAGTGGAAGGCCAACATATCCAACTAAATAAATCAAAGTTCACGTGATTTTAGTGTAGAAAATTTTGTCCCTATGTAAATGATTTTAAAGTTATGTGAAATAAAAAAATATTTGATTTTAAAAATCAAACGGGCTTGAAGATTAATTTGTGTATTTTAGTTTGCAAAATCTAGCATAATCTCACTTTTTTTCCTCTTTCTTTATCTCACTTTTCTATTTTTTAGGTTTTTAAAAACTTTGTTTGCATTTTTCATTTTTCAATAAATGGAATTATCAAAAGGTTTTTGAAGATCTAAAACAAGAAGGATTATTATTCATTCTTTTTGGCTATTTTAAACAAAACAAAAAATTGAAAACGGAAGGGATTTTGAAAACATACTTTTGTTTGTTTGAATTAAATGTGAATTATTCAAGGAAACGAGCCTATTCTATTTTAGTTGTTTTTGTCAATTCTTTAAAAAAGAAAAGCGATTTTTAGACAAAAAAATTTCATAAAATTAAAAAATTATCCATTATTTTCAAAATGCTGGTATGAAATTATCAAAAGGAGACTTTTATTGATCAAAAGAAAAATCAATTATAGTTATCTTTATTTTCATATTTTTTAGGAAGAGGAAAAAAATTCCAAAGAAACAAGAAATGTTGAAAATAAAGCTTTTATATATGTTTAATATTTTGTAATGAGACTTTGATTGAAGGAGGGTTGTTGGATCTTGGGATTGATTAATGAAAGTTATTATGTACAATCTAATTGGCATAAAGTGAAAGCTAAGAAGACAAAAGGTTTCATGTATCCATACCGATTGACGCACTTAGTACCTAAGATAAATGGTCCCATACAACAAGTTATAAATAAAAGGATGATAGTTTTTTTTTGTTATTTTTGAAATTGGAACTTATAAGGATGAAAATCCAAGAAAAATGAGGATTGAAAAAGGTACAAAATCTTCATTTCCTCCCATTTTTTAATGAAAATATCAAGCAAAAAACTTTCAACAGCTAATGGAAATTTTATTTTTATATCTTCAAAATCCATGATTTAATGCGGGATATTAGAACTTGAATTTTACTAATGAAAGTCAATATGTGTAACCTAACCGGTGTACCTAAAGGGACAAAGGTCCTTGTAGCAACTCTAAAATTAAAAATTGCAACAATAAGAAACAATATCTAATATTTGTTGTAAGGGTGTGCATATGTTCAATCAAATACATAGTATCTTAAAAGTACATATTACAAGAATAAAATGAATACGAAACTTGTTATACTAGTCTCTCTATCTCTTTACACTTTCGGGCCATCTACAAGTTGTTTCTTTGTCCACTTTCATTCAAGGCTCAGATTCAAAATAGTCAAAATATGAATAATAAACAAGATGTATTATTATTCCATGATATAAGTTGACATTCAGAAATAAACAAAGCATCAAATAGTAATTGTTAATGAAGATGCTCTACTTAAAAGTTTACTCAAGTAGCATGTCTACTAGAGTTTGCCCGGTCAAATGTCAAACCAAGCATAATTCTCCCCATTAAGGTTTACCTCATTCACATTGCATATTATTCTATTGTCTCTCATGCTCTTTCCTTGTCTCTCCATTACGTCTCTATTTTTCTTTGAGCACCTTATTTTCTATCTAATTTATTTCTACACAATCTATTTATGCTTGTCTTCTATTCCCCATATGCTTATCACCAATAATACTTTTAGTTAAACTTTACATCATCCATAATACTTCTTTGCAAAACTTCCTTACTTACATTGGTCCTTTATTTTAGTAACATAATTCTTTGTACTCGTTCTATTTGTTCTAAAACTGAACTCCCATGTTCATTCCCAATTACTCGTTGATACTAGATCTTTTAATTCTCTCTTCCTTTATTACTTCATTTCCTCTATCCTAGTATTACACTAAAATATATTTTCTCAATTCACAAATTTCCTAGCATCAATATTTCTTAAGTTATGTTCCATCTTCCAGGAATTTATTTATAATTTCACATTTTCTAAGTGTGAATATAATGGCCAAAATTCCACATTTAATTTATGTAGCTTTGGTTACCTCAATTTAGTGTTCTTTTTTTACGTCCTACAAATAAGTATATACAAGCTCAACATTATGTCTTCCTCTCTTATGTTAAAATAAAATTTATTTTGTAAAGTTTACACTCATGCATCTACTTAATATTAGTAATAACTATATATATATATATATATATATATATATATATATATATATATATGTATGTATATATATTTATTACAAAGACATGATTAGTAAGCTCCATTATTGGCCCCCTTTTTCCTACTAGTATTTTTATGTAGTTGCTATAATGGGTAGGAAATGCTTTTATTTAACTCTATAGTATCTTAGTTTCTTACTCTTTATATTATCCCATTTTTATTATCCCTAATTGCATAAAGGGATATTTGCCTTAAGCTCCTATATGTTCCAACATAATATCATACACGAAAGCTTTCTCTAACATTAATTAATCCTTAATCTAGTATCTCTAAGTAGATTTACTATATTATTTTTCTAGGTGTAGCTATATGGGAAGGAAGTACACATTTTATTCTTCTGCAATTTAGTTTATTGTGGCTAAATTTTCCTTTTCAAATGTCTTACTTTGGTCTAGATCTATTTCATTTTCTTTGGAGATTGTTAAATGATAATGGGCAATTTAGGGGTCTATAGAGTGAAAAACCTAATAGACATATCAAGAATTTTATAAAGATATGTGATACATTCAAGTATAGTGGCGTGAGTGAAGATGTTATTGGATTGAGGCTTTTCCCATTCTCATTGATGGATAAAGCAAATGTGTGGCTTAGCTCCTAACTCTAAGATCCATTACCACATAGCCTGAGCTAGTGCAACAATTTCTTCCAATATACTTTCTTTTAGACTAGACTTTGAAAATAAAGAATGAAACTTGGGAAAGATTTAAAAAGTCACTAAGAATGTGTCCACACCATGGGTTACATAAGTGGCTGCAAGTTCAAGTTGTCTATAATGGATTGTCCTTAGTTTTTAGAATAGCAATTGATGCATTCGCTAGTTAAGCATTGATGGCAAAGCTAGTGGATCATGCATTTCAATTGTTAAAGATCATGTCATCTGACAACTATCAGTGGCATTTAAAGAGAATGATGCTTGTACAAGCTACAAGTATTTATAAGGAGGAGTGATGTCTACATTAACTTCCTAAATTTTAACATTAATAAGGTAGAGGTATTAGGACATTCAACTCTAGTTAATATAGTAAGTTCTTTTGTTGATGGTTGTGACTTATGAGAAGGTAACCACCATTCTGACCAACATTATTACTTAAACACTTAAACCCAAGATAGAGAAATCATCCAAATTTCTCTTAGGGTAAGGGGTAATAATTAGGGGTCTAGTTCTTCAATTACAATAAGGCCTAATAACCAACTTCCCACTTGGGTTTAATATGGTTAGGTTCAATCAACAAGTTAAAGCTTTAACACCACAAGTTAGGAAGAAACCATTATTGGATGACATATTGATAAAGTTTATGTCAGAAAAAACTTAGAAGTATAACTAGGCCAACTTGCAAATGCCTTTTATAATTAACCTTAAGGCAACCTATCAAGTGGTATTAATCCAAATCCAAGGAGGAAGATAAATAGAGGCTATCTCTTTAAGAAGTGGTAAAGAGGTTAAGGAAAATTCCGAAACAATTAACTATGAACAGAGTAAAGAAAATGAGTTAGAGGCATGCTAGAAACGGGTAGAAAACACATAGATGCGAAAACTCACTGATAAGTCCTTAAATGTATTATATTTTTATATGTGTATAATAGAGACTTATAATGTATTTTGGAGTAATTCTTTTGACCTAGTAACCAAATCATATTAATTTCATGTATTTTATGATTTGAAATATTTGGTTATTACTTCGCATGAAGTTCATTTAATTTTGCATTGTTTTAATGTGGAGTAGATGAATTGCATATGTGGAATATTAGTGAGGGATAAAGGCATGAAAGAGGAAGAGTGAAGGATATTGGAAGGGTTTTATATAATCATGGAAGGTGAAAAAAGCTACGGAACAAAAATGAAATGGTATTCAACTTCAAGTACATAAATAATTAACTTTAACACAACTTTTGCACCTTTAAACGTAATAATTTGAATATAGCTATTTCACGTAAAGTTGTAGAGCTTATTGAGATCATTTCAACGAGCAATCATTCATTAAAATTTGACATTATATTACATTGTTATGGCCAAAACACTAAACTATGTAAGGAGACAAAAATATGTATGAAAATAGAAAAGTACAAAAATAGGAAATAACCCACATAATAGGAAAGTGTGAAAATAAGGTTATTAAAGGCTATAAAATGAATCTTTAATTTTTTAGGAGGAGAGGCCTAATGAGAAGCTTAGAAGAGCTTGAAGAGGATGCTAGATCCCTTAAAGGAAAGTTATGATTTCCATTTTTACTTGATTTTTAAAAATTTTCTTGGAATGAAAGGTCTAAAGCCAAGGGAGGGTCTCCTTGGACCTTCCTTAGTCAAACCTCCATGGATCCTTTTATGGAGGACTCCTTCCTCTTTCTTCTTTTTTTTATTCATTTTATTTTATCTTTTATTGTCATTGTAACATAAATTAGGCTTTTAATTAGTTGTTTTGATAAATTGTGTTTGATAATTTAGCTCCTAATTTTAATGCATTAAAGGAAAATGTTTACTTAGATCATTGGGTTTAAGTAGAAATTGGAACTAGAATCAGGGTAATCACTTAATTTAGGTTTATCTCTTTAATGAGCTAAATAATCGAGAATTGAAATTGAACATAATGGTACAAGTTGAATGATGAACTTAATAACTCACTTTATTCTCACTTCAACTCTTAGTTAACTAATTCTAGCATAATGTCTTAAGCCTTATTGCTTTTAGTTGTTAAGTTATTATAGAATAGTTTATTTAACTTATTGTTATTTTCACTTAATTAGATCTTAGTGACTAGATTTATTTAGGCCACTAGTGTACATATTACTTATCCTTGTAGGAACAATATTAGATTTTAAATCTTGTAATATAACTTGAACTATCTACATGTAGGATTGCTTCTTTTCATGTGACTAAAACACGTCACCAAGATTTTTTCAATGATTGTGTACATGTAACTCCTTCCCTATTAAGGTTCCAAAAATAGAAGTTAAACCAATGGTTCAAAAATTTCCTGGATGTATTTAAGAAGTTGCACATTATTATTATTTTTCTTTGTAAGAGCACTTGAACAGGTGTCTAGTTTTGTAAAATTCATGAAGGATATATTATACTAATAGAAAAGGCTAGAAAAATTCAAAACGATTTCTCTCATAGAGGAGTACAAACCCATTTTGCTTAATAAGCTTGTAGACCGGTGTAGCTTTGCCATTCTATGCACAATAGGCAATTAATTTTAGTAGCAAGGCCTTGTGTGACTTGGGAGCTAACATTAACTTGATGTCTTTATATGTGTATCATAGATTAGGACTAAAGGGAACTAAGCCTACCATTATAACCCTATAGCTAATTGCTTGCACCTTAGCCTACATTAAAGGCATAATCAAGCATATGCTCGTGAAAGTTGATAAGTTCATATTTCTTGTAGACTTTATTATTATTGATTATCAGGATGATAAAAACGTGCCTAATATCCTTGGCAAGTCATTCCTTGTAATAGAAAGAGTTATCATTTATGTATAAAAGGGCAAGTTAACAATACATATTCAAGATGAAAAAGTATCATTCAAGATTTTTAAGGTAATGAAATTTCCTGGAGATAGTAAAGAATATTATAAAGTTAGTATGGTTAACAAGGCACTTGATTTTTTGGCCAAGTATGTCTTCATAAAAGCTCAATCATATGAGTTTGAGCATAAAGTTTATTGGACCATGAAGAAGTCTAACCTTAATTTCCAAGTAACGAAGAGAAACAACTTTTTCAATTAAATGAATTAGAAGAATTTCATCTTCAAACTTATAAGTAGAATAGGCTTTACAAAAGAAAGAAATGACTTGATAAGCTCATAACCAAGCATAAGTTCGTATTGTAACTTCCTTAAATAACATATAATACAACAATAGTATAAAAGGACCTTAAATAAATAAGACATGATCGCTTATTGATTAATATGTATCTAGGGACTAAATTGCAAAATTAAATCTTTATTTATCTTAATTGTGTAATTGGATAACCAAGCAAAAGTAATGAACCAATATATTAAAACCTTATCAATTCATGTGAGACTTATCTAATTTAAAGCTTTCAACATTATGTGTAAACCCAAAAGCGATAAAAAAGGATTTGTAACATTCTCTTGAGATTATTTGGGCCTAAGGTTAATTTGGTCTCTACACCTAATTGATACCTAATTCTTAAGCCCTTCTTTCTCATCTAAAACATTCCCTATAGGACCCTCTCTTCAAGCCTAATTTCTAAACCCAAAATGGATTCCAAACTAGTCATCCTACTTAGTTCTATGTGTGGGTCTTACTTACACATTCTTCTTTTTCTCTCTCCACATGCATGAGTAGAACATATTAGGATTTCAAAATTCTTCCTCCACTGCTACATGAATTCATGTAACTTTCTATATTAAATGCATGTGCACAACTTTTTTATTTTTCCAAGGTGTAAGACTAGATTCTAGTACCCTAAAAGAGTGTGAATACTATTGGAAACACAAGTACTTATGTTTCAATAAAATGTCCCTTCAATCATTGAATGAGCTATCCTTTTTCCAATGATCCTCACACATTTAGACATGAAATTACAACTAAAAATTATTATTTAAATGTTACTAGTTTTTTTATATACAATTCCCATGCAATCTAATCCTATTCAATACAACCATGCTTCCTTCTAAGTGTGCCAAATGCTTTTCAATCTAATTGTACATCAATATATCTCCCAACCTCTCAACCAATCCAAGTCTAATGTGCATTTCCTAAGCTTTATCGATATTTACAAACCTACCAAATAAGGCAAAATAAATCATACCTTTATGGATGACAAGATACTTGATTTACCAAGTCAACCTTCTTACTCCTTGCTCATTGGTACTTTGTCCATATCAAGAGATCTAGTCTAATCATGTTAACCTAAAAATAACCATTTAACACTTCTAGCAAGTGATAAAAAAATTATCCAATAAAAATAAGATAATATCCCAAGGTAAGATTACATTAAACATACTTACTTATAACATCTTCCATCACCTTTTAAACTACCATTCCCATCAGTTACTTAACTTTAATATCTAAGATCTTCTTGTGTTATTACCAAAGCAAGATTTCATCTAAGATAGGTTTAGCCTTTTAGGGTCTTCAAAACACTAAGTAAATAAGACATGCAATTAATACAACCTTAAGAAAATGTAATAAAGGCATATAATCCATACATTAGTCTCATCACACTAAGTCTTTTCAAACATGTTTGTCTAAACATGATTCTAGTGTTTCTATTTAGTTTGATAAATAGCCAATAATATTAATTTACAAATCCAAGGCTAGATTGAATATGAGTACATGTCTAATTATGCTAAGAAACCAATTGGATCACTCTTTAAACTTACTTATGCTTTTCGGCCAACAAGGAAAAAGAAAGGTTACTTAAACAAGTACTTAATTAATATCATAAGCATTTCAACCGTTTAACGGCTTTCTGTAACTCATTGTTAAACTTAATCATAATAATTTACTTATCTAAATAAGTTATCAACTAAGCATAAAATAAAGATGATGTTTAATATTACAAAAGATTAAACTTATACATAATATTATCCATAGAGAGTACTTAGACATCATTCTCAGCCATACATAGTGATTTAAGAAGAAGGATAGTGAATATGTACAATCAAAATACAAAAATCCTAATACAAGAAACTATCATATAAAACAACAAAAAGAAGTCTCTTATACTAGCCACCATCCATGTCTATTAAAATGATTACATCAAAATACTAGATAAATTCTTCATCCATTATGAGGCCTATTTACCAAGCACACTTTCACTGTAGGCTTAAGGTCTCCAATGAAGAAGCTTTCTCCCATATTAAGTCTCCTTATGGTGAGCTTGGTTAGTTTTTCTCCATCCACATAATAAACCATAAGAGTGAAATTAAGAGAAAAGTTGAAATATTCTTGAACAAATCTAAAAACATCAATGTGAGTCATTTTGCCCTCAAATTTGGAAGGAAAAAGAAGTGACGTTTAAAGTAAATCTCAATAGTTAGTTAGGCAACTTAGTCGTATATATATACACATAGATATAAGTGTTGTGAAAATCAATCAACCACATGAGTAATATACACATTTCATATATGCATGCCAACGTTGCCTCCAAGGCAGCCATACCTTGAAACCTTTACTCAAATTACACATAAGTGCCACCTGCAAGGCCCATCATCACACACACAAGTATCATAAGAATAAACATGAAAGAGTGAGCTATAACTAACTACTTGCTTAGAATGAAAACAAAAGAAGAAATCTAACACTAATTCTTGACCAAAAACAACAAAAATCCTTCTACAAGAGCTACAATAGAAACAAGATAATCACTTACTAATTAGGAAGAGTAAAATGGAATGAAATTAAAAGAAGAAAACCTAGATTTTTAGCTTACTTGTCTCAACTAAGCCTTTCTTATCTTCCTCTTCCTTCTTTCTTTCCATGAGCTCTTTCTCTTTCTCTTTTTCTCACTTTATCACATGAGCATACACACACTTTCTTGCTTGCTCCAAAAGCTCCTACATATACACTTATTTATAGTGTGTGATTCACTCTCCCTTCATTAATAATGCAACTAGATGGCAAATGGTGGCATTGTGTCATTGCCAAGTGGCATCCACCATAAGCATGCACAAAGACAAGTTACTTATTTAAATGTTGAACCAATCACCACTTGCAAAGTGTCACTTTTGATCATTCTTGAACTTAGTTAGGTGTCATTGTTTTAAGTTCTCTTCTTGCTAAGTGAAAGCTAACATCTCATGCGTTGTAACACCTTTCTCTTCACCAATCAAAGACTTACATATATACCTTTCTACATGGCTCAAATCTCACTTTGGTCCCATAACTTTTAGGTATTTTCAATTAAAATTACCAAAATGTCCTATGTATAAGTAGGTGTCCTTATATAGGGGAATCTTGATCATTTTGTCCTCTTTCAATCATTCCCTTACCTCCCATTGGTCCTTTCTTTTATTCATAAAAAGTTTATCATGCCTCTACCCCCTAAGGTTTGGGTAATTATAGTTAGACCTAATAATTTTTTCTAAGTTCACAATAAAGGACAACCACTTTACGGTTTTTAGCTTTTAGGTTTATGTATTACCCCTATGGTTTAGTAAATTTCTTTGGAACCTTAAAGCTTTCTTGTATTGCTATATTATGCCTAGTTAACTCTGATAATTAGGGTTAGGTATGAGGAATTTTTCCATAATTATATTTAAGCCTTAAATTTTCTTTAAGGATGAAGGACTTAAATGAAAGAAATGGGATGTTACACATATCAGGCCAAAATGTGTTATGATTTAATTCAAGACTAAAATTTTTTTACAATGTAGTTAAGTTCTTGATAGTCTAGACAATTTATGATGACTCGAGTCTCTCCTTATTAAGCCATTAAAATTAAGAATGAGAAGACTAATACCACTTTCTCAGTGAATGGCCAAAGGCTTAAGCACTATTAGTAATAATTTTGATCACAAAAAATCCTCCATGGCCTTGCACAACCCTAAAGAAGAAGGAATTCGGGTTTTAGTGCTCTTAGGAGGAAACCCAAAGATTTCATATTTGCTCTATATGTTTTTCAACTTTCAATTAAAAGTTTGTATTCAATTGTGGAAATTTAAATGTTTTATTTGCATGTTACTCAAGATGACCATGAAAAAAGGTAAAAACTAATTTATGGATAAGTGAGAAAGTAAGATTTTGGGGAGAAAAATCTCAATTATGTGTTAAGGGTAGTAAACTAATAAGGAATTTCAAGACCTACTTGCACTATTGTCTTAGCCAAATGGAGATAAGAAGGATTATGCATAACAAAAAATTTGCATTCAAAGACACTTCTTCTCATCCTCTTTTACTTTGCATTTTCATTGTTTTACATATATTCATTTAGAATGACTTACATGAGTAAGATACATAGGTTTGTAAATATTAATGAGGACCCTAAGACTTGAACATGGAATGCTTAACTGATATCTACAATTAAATATTAACAATTTGTGTTGTTTATGAGTGATTATCATCGATTTTTTTTTTGTAGTGTCAATTTTTTATTCCCACATAAGCTTTATGTTCTTGAACATTGAGGATAATGTTTAATTTTAAGTTTGGGGGTTAGAGAAATGAAAATTTTTTGTGCTTTAAATGGTTGGTATTTTATAGGTCACACTTGCTTTTCATTTGTGAAAGCCAAATTCCTATGATAAATTTAACTATGGCTTGGATTATGATTAATAGGAAGTACATGTTAATGTTTCTCAATGATTAATAGGTAATGCATATTTCTCCCATATTTTTAGACCTATTGAGTATAAGATTGCTTTGCATGAATTGAATACATGTTTTAGATAGATATATTAGGTAACTCATTATATATGATGGTTTCAACTTTATGACTATTGAACTTGCTTTATACGATGTGAAATCCTATGCTTTACATGAATCAAAGATGATTTAGACAATTCATTTTGCTTATGTGCCTTTTAGGACTTCACCCAATTATACATCTATTCCTAACACCCGTATTTAAGCTTTGATAGTAAAATCATACAATATTTTTCTTAAAATACCTTTACGATGCTCAACTTTCCTAACCTTAAATTGAAAACCAATTGACCATGTTCAAGAAAAGAGCAAGACCATATGTGTGTTTGATTCATTTGGGAGAATTATGGGGTTAATAATTAACCACAGTCAAAGGTTGTGTGTCTAAAAAAAGAAAAAGAAAAGGAGAGACAAGAAAGTAAAGGCAAAGCTTCAACAATAGTAGTTAAAATTACAACTAGTGTGGAAATTCATTATCTCTTTGTTATTCAAAATAAGTAAGGTAAAATAAAAATTGATGAATGGAAAAGAAATGCATGATGATGAATTAAATATGAAAAAGAGGAAGGATAGTTGTGAAATTGTAGTGTTGAGACAAAAGAAATTGTTTTTGATATATTTTGTGTTGTCTTGCACTACTTCTCTTGACTTTTGATTTTAATGCCTATCCATTTGTTTACCAATCATAGTCTTAAGCCATGATACAAGTTGTAAAGAACTGATGTTCTTTGATTTATGTATTGCTTACATTAGTATATAGAGGTAAACAAACAATAATATAAAGTACTTATTGTTGAAAATTTTCATATATTTTGACTTGTATGAAAAACGACCTAGCATAAACGCCACGTTTCAATTGTGACTCGGCTCCACACCTTGGCCTCTGCCATGGGATAATTATTGACATACAACTTGGCCAAAAAACATAATCAAACTGATATGTTTATTAATATAGATTAAGACTATGTTTGGAAGTTTAAGGGAAAATGGAATGAAGTGGTCATCAATAGAATGACATGGAATGGAGTGAAATAACTTGAGTATATATGTTATTTGGAAGTTTTAATGAGAAAAAGGAGGAACATTTATTGGTTTTGTTGGGAAGTTACAATAAAATGAATGGAATGGAATGGAATGACTCATTATGTCACGACTTGAGCCAGTAAGGCATGACCGACACGGGGATGAGATTTCCTTCATTCTCATGAACCATCGAAACCCATATAATGGTATAACTTATATAAATTTACATTAACTAAACATAGATATCATAACTTTCCATATAAACATTTTCTGACATACATAGTAATACATCAAACATTTAGCCTGTATACAAGGGAGCAATTGAATTGAATTATAAAAATAAGAAAAAACATAGTTCTAGCAGTAGGCTAGGCTCGCTAAGGAATTAATCACCAAGATTAAAAATTTGAAAGTGGATGTTCTGGTTCAGCACTAGAATCTAAAAAATGTTAAATAATGGGGTGAGTAGGAACTCAGTGAGCAGGTAATTCTAATATTACAGAAAATGGTATAGACTAATAATGGTACCTCTTGAAATTTAAAACTAGATATCATACAGTCATAATTCAATAATATCAAATGGAGAATAATCATTAACATAATGCATTTGGAAATCTCCTACAGAACTAGTCATAATTACATAATACAGAGCTAGCTTAAGACTAGTGATAACAAATTAGAACTTATACTCATTCAGCTATAGGCTATGAGTAAATATCATAAGGGCCCTAGGCCTTAAACAAAATATGGTGGTAAAGGTATAATATCCAACCTTATCATATTACCAATCGCAATGCACTACAGTTAATGTCTAGTGCTGTTAACTACAGAGTTCTGTTTTAGACACATTCCTAATATTTCATAAATAAATAAATATCCATGTACAAATATTGAAAATTTCAAAATCATACCACTTCAAATTTTATATTTCAGTATTTCTAATAATTTAAAATTTAAAATCATAATTTAGAATAATATCTTGTATAATTAGGATTACCTACTTCCTTGAGAGGAGTATACCAACATTCTCCTATAATTGATTATGATTCCTTTGTTGACAATTTTTCTAGTAACCTAAAATATTAAATAAAATACTCTTAACATCCAATCCTCATAAATAATTTAATTATTTTATTCTGTCACAAACCTAATTAGTTATTCCTCATTCACATTTATCCAATTTACCTATTTATTTACTAAATTTTAGGAAATTAAATTTATGTGCTGCTTTCTTAAATAATACTTCAAAATTCTTATGACTTATATTTCATTTTATTATTCTTATTATCATTATTAGTAGTGATATTATTATTATTATTATTGTTGTTGTTGTTGTTGTTGTTGTTGTTGTTGTTTTTATTCAATTATTCTATTATGTACCTATTAGATTTCTAACACCTGCCATTACACAAATTTCACTTAGGGGTCCACTAATAAATTTCATATTTTTCATTTAACCTCAAATAATATTTAGTGCTATCTAATTAAGCTAAACTAATTTTTCCCTTATAATTTTCATGATAAATCTAAAAAAATTATGAAAAACTAGAAATTCATTCTAAAATTCAAACTAAAATTTCCAAAATTTTAAATCACTCTCTAGGTGCATAACAAAATCTAAGAAGTCCTAAAAACTCAAATTTCACTTAACCCCCAAATTGCCCCTAGACCCTTAAATTGAGGTTTTTCAATCCGGAAGCCAAAATCTACAATTGATCAGTGATTCTAAGGGAGAAAGGTGCATAAAGCATCAAGAAGTGAAACCCCAACTTAATTTAATGGGATTATACCAAATTAAGCTCAATTTCATCACTTTCTCGCATAAATAGTGATTTTCGCTGATGAATAGTACCAAATTTGGAGTTTCTTCAATTTTGAGCTAATTAAGTGAAATTGATCATTGCAAATGAAAGAGAAAGGTATGAAAATGCTATAGAAAGTGAAACCCTAAGTTATATCGGATTAAAGCACACCGATTTTGATGAATTTGAAGCTCGGTTCTGTGCCTTCTCAGACCGTCGAAAAATTGAAGAAATTCTAGAGATTTGGCCATCGGTGAACATTACTGGGAGGTCAATGATGTTGTTGTGGTTATGAAGAGTCACTGGCGTGGTAGAACGAGGTCAGAAAAAGCTACGGTTCGCCCAAAAAAAATTTGCACAATAAGGGTAGTGTAACATGATTTTCAAATGATATGGCTCGTGGGGGAGGCCACTGGTGGTTGGGATGGGCTGGTGACTTGTCGGTCACTTGCCGATGAGTTGGAATGGTAGCTGGAGGGAGAACGTTGGCTCTGTATAGTGACGAAAAGGAGAAGGCTTTGCAGAAGTGTTGATGTGTTATGATGGATTTTATGATGTTTTGAGATGTAATTGATGTTAAAATATTGTTAGAGGGTTTAGTAGTTATGATTAGAGTAATAAATTAGTGTTAGTAGAGTATAATTGAGTATTAAATTAATTAAAGTGGGAAAGTAGGTATAAGTGGATGTTTGAAATAATTATGTGGGGATGAATGATGTAATTATTGTGATAAAATATTTTTAGTGGGAATATTAGGAATGATTAAGGTGATAAAATATTTAAGGTGAGAATAAATATATTTTATGATTATATATATATATATATATATATATAATTTTTTTAAAATACGGGTATTACACATTAATTATTTTTCCGATATTACCCATATAATATAAACACATGACTAATATTTTTGTCATTATTCACTACATAATATTATGTTATTTTCCTGTCCATATTTTTTTTATTTTATTTACTAATTATCTTGTCTATTTTTTTAGTATAATACATTTATTACAAAATATTTATATTGCTTCAAAAAAATTTTTAAAAGACAAACATAAAAGGTCAATAAAAAATTTTTGACCAAAAAAAATTAAAAATAAGATGAAACTAATTTACATGATGAATTCTTTCATTCTCTCTCTTTTTTTTTTTGAAATTTTAAGTAAGGGAAAAAAAGAAAAAAGAAAGGTCATGACCACAATGATAGAAATTATATAAAGTTATAACAATTAGAATGATCCTCAGTGGATGATGGGTATATTAGTACTAAGATATGAGTATATTAGTAATTTAATTTCTTATAATACTCTATTTTATCTTTGATCTTCCAATTTAGAGAGACACTAAAATTAAGATTTTGGATGACAAAGAAAGGTCTTGGTGTCCCTTTCTTGCCATTCTATTCTATCTTGATAAAAACATCCAAACATAAGTCTAACCAATTTTAACTATTCTATTCTTTGCCACTCCTTTTTTGACCATCCATCTAAACATAATGTAAAGTGATTGATGGAATTGTGTTTATGATGGAAAGATTTTGCTCCATGAAGAACCAGAGACAAATCATGGGAGATATTTTGATCTTTGTAAAACTAATGGATGGACTTGGGAATAAGATTTGAATCAAAACTTTTGATGTTATGGGATAGATATAAATCAATAGAGTTAATTGATAATTTTATAAATATAATTTTGGGGAGTTATTAAGAAAATAAAAAATTAGAGAGCTAACTAATAAAGGGTTAGTTGATAATTTCACAAATAAGAGACCTTAGGGTCAAAAACAAAATTTAAAAAGATATCGAGTTCTAAATGTAGAAAGAAATATTATTTTTGGTTGGTATCTTTTAAGCAAATTTATATATATCATTATTACATTTTTCTCCTAATGTATTACACAATAATTACACAGACTAGATTTGGATACATCTTTTAATATATTAACTATTAAAATTTTCAATTAATACATTATAAATATATTACTCACCAATAGTAATATAAAAATATATTGCCATAACTATACAAGTATTATGATATACTTAAAAAAATCATATATTTACTTATTTTAATTAAATAATAATATAATAACAATATAAGCTATTGTATGAGAATTTTTTTTTAGTTACAGCCGAACTGATCAAAGATTTTGAAAACAGATTCATGAAAGTAAATTTAAGAAAATATGAATTTTTAATGAAAATTAAATAATTTAATTTTTATTAATTTTTAAATTAGTAAATAAAAATTTGATAGTTGAAACTTCAGAAGGAAACACCAAAGTTCTTTTTAAAAAAGCTAGAGGATCCGGAGACAGTAACGCACAGAGCACATTCCTGCCCTCCCAAAATGGAGAGAGAAACTGCACAAAACCGAGCGACAGAAATGCACTGAAGAGTCTCACTCTCCGTTTTTACTTTCTTCTTCTTCTTACATTCTCGTCTTCGTCTTCTCCACCGTTTCTTCCATGAATCCCAATAAAACTGAGGACGATCTGTTTCTCAATCACAATCCCCATGATCTGGACCCTTCTTCCTCGATTCTTTCTCACCAAAACAACCTTCACTCCTCTATTTCCAACCCTTCGGACGAACCATCTTTCTCTCCTCCCGAAATCGTTCTCTTCCGCTCTTCATGCTCCGAGTCACCGAGTCACTCCTCCCCTGACTCGCCGACTCGCTCACCGAGTCACGCCGTGGGCTCTTCCCCAAAAAATCCTTCTCACCAACCCCTCTTTATCAGCCCAGAACCCCATATCTCTTCCCAATTTTACACCTTCAATCCTGAGTCCCATGCCCTAATGATCCGCTGCATCCTTGAGCACCGGCTCGCCTCGCCGGCGGAGATCCGAGCCGCCACCCCTCGAGCTGTCCTCAAGTCATGGCGCGCCGTCTGGAAGGATCGAAACGAGGAGACGGCGTACCTGACGGCTTGGAAACGCATCCAGGACAAGCTCACGGCTCATGTTCATGAGAATGGTAACAAATTTCTTTGTTTCAAGAACAATTCCCAGCAATTCGTTTCTCATATTAATCAATGGCAAGACATAGTTATGAGTTATCATGGTGATACCGATTTAAAACACTTAGGACTTAAAGAAACAATAGAGAGAATTAAGCAAGTTTGGACCGTAGGTGCAAAATTTTATGGAATTCCAGAGAGTTACATTAGGGTTTGTGTCGCTGCATGCCCCTTGTGTTCTGCAGCTTCATCTGGATCTACAGCAAAAAGTAAGAGAAGGAGATTTGAGTATACCGAATCTTTTGATCTCCCTGCCAAAGAGGTTCCTGATAAACTTCAAGAGTTGGCTGCTAAGCATAAGGTGGTGCTTTGCATTCGGCAGAAGTATATTAGGTATAAGCCTTTTATGGCTGAGGTAAAGGATTATGCTTGTCACAGAGCAGGGGAGCCTGCTGCCAAGAAATCAAAACTTTTGAAAAGGGAACCGTATGCATCGAAGCGCTGTGGGTGTGGGTTTCGTATAAGGGCGATTGTGCCCATTGCGAATTATAATGAGAAGGATAAGACTTTTGTGTATCAAGAAGAGGGGAAGGCGGTGTTTAAGTTGTATGCAGTGCATTCAGGGCATGAACCAGGGCCATTGGATGGTAATGCCAGGATTATGCATCGAGTTGTTGGCCATAAGGGAGGCTATAATATGGATCAAGAGACAATATTTGGGATGAGCGAGGATGTGGAAAATGATGGTTTTGGGTTGATAGGGAAGGATAAAGGAGATTTGCAGTATTCAGTTTTGCAGCAGGTTCAGGAATTGAGAGCTGAAGTTGGGATGTTGGAAGGGAAGATTTCGGAAGTACCACGTGAGTTGTTGGGTTTGGTCTCTCAAGAATTGTTTGATGTTGCGAATAAAATTAGAAATCTTAGGGTGGCATTGAAGCCAATTGGGTTGCTTCCTGATAAAGAACATGCAGATGATGTCTTGGTTGGAAATAATGATTTGGCAAATTGGAGTAACCATCATCATGAAAGGATTTATGAGGATGGCAAAGATACAGAACTGATTGAGGATGATGAAGACAGTTTTGGCCGCACTCTAGGAGAAGTTGTCTCTTGGGGCCAGATGAGGACAGAGTGTAGAAGTCAGAAAGATCTTATGAGTGATACTTGTAAGCCTGAGAAGTGGTTGAAATGCAGTGATTTTGATGAAAAGAGCATCCTTGATTGCGAGGATACTAAACTAACCAAGCCCATCCAACATGATGAGGTTATAGTGTCTGATGTAGGTCTTGGCTGTATACAGGTGGATAGTTTCTACCAGGATCCTAAGTGGTATGATTCTCCTTGTGGTTTGGATCCTGGTGCAGATTGTGGGGATAGTGGATTCCGTCATGAGGAGATTTTGTAGAGCCTTGAACATCAAAAGTTTTATCCTCTAACTCTGTGATCAATTTCTGTTGCGCCTATTTACCCCTTCAAACACATAGAAGTGGGATTGTATATTTATGTGTACAGAAGATTGGAGCCGCTTGCCTGGAATTTTAGGTGTATTTACTGCATGTGGTTCTGTAAAGTATAACCAATTATGCTTCTTTGCACATACCTTCACTACGACTATATTTTTTAACCAAGTTCTAGGCCTTCATAGTTTTTAGCTTGGTCCTTTGTATAATGCAAATCAGTGTTTTCCGTAATCCATTTTGAAAGTCAGAGATTTTTGTATGTATTATGGGCAGCCATTGGTCATTTATTATTGTATTGCATGAACGTCTTATGTGACTAGTATCGGGCATACTCATTATTCCTTTGCTATACATGTTTTAATCATTTATTATATGCAAAGGTGTTTTGAGCCATTTACCACTTGGTTTCACGTTGGAAATTACGATTGCAATGTTATAAAGGTGATATGGTGCCCTATATCCTTATCGAGCTGTTCTACAGCTTAGAGTTGATCTCGATACATTTTTGCAGTTGTTCTTATGCTAAATAATGGATTGCATATTGTCCTTGAGACTTTAATAATTGTCTGTGTGTCCATCCAGTTCTGCTGTTGCCCATTTTATTGATTTACTTTTTTCGGCCAATGCTATTGCCCCTTTAAAGCACCATGTGATTCTTGAGGGTTCTGAATTTAATCGTCATTGTCACTACCAATTGTCATGTAACTAAAAATGGTCTTAACTCTACTATATGCTCTGTCTGCCCCAATTTGCAGTACCTGTAACAGTTTTTTTGGGTCATGACTTATTATTAATTAGCAACATAAATTGCTGTTTACTATTCTTCATGCTGCTAATTGCTCTTACATTGAATGTATATCTTGGATTAGAACTTCTTGCTTAAAATTTATTTATTTTTTCTTGGTTTTGGTATACTTTTATTCTCATTGCTAGATGGAGAGTTTGTTAGTGGATGGAAGACTATTCTGCTAAGAAACTTATAAACCCTTTTGTACATCAACTTATGTCCTGAGGTGTTGATGATGGATTCACTTAAAATTATCACAAATATCTATTATCAAATCTCGTCTGGATGAAATTTAAAATGATTATTTGCAGTTCATGCTGGAAGGACAGCTGTAACAGTTCTTTTTTTTTTTTTTTCCCTTGGTAACGGTTAAATGCATTATCTGCATTCTTTACATCCTTCTTTGAAGCGGTACTCTTATTTGGCTTAACTGTCTGTTCTGACTTACTATGATGTGCTCTATTTTGGAGCAAGCTTAGCTTTGCTGTTTTGCCCATTGTTATCTTTATTTGGCCATTGTCAGGTCGAGGGTGACGGTGTATACATATAGAATTTCAGAATTATGAAAAAAAAATGTAAAGCTCTGCTTATATATTAAGCATTGGTGCTGAATTCTCCCTTATATGATTGACTTTTTTTGGATATAAATTTCTCTAATATCATGGTCTTTTCTTGGTTGAGAATATTGAAGAGGCTGAAAAGCATTTTAGATTTTCCTCTTTCAACTTCGAAGAGTTGCTTCTTAATTTTGGAATTGCTCCCTTTTCTGTCAAAGCCCTTGCCATTCTTTTGTAAACCAAAGTATAAATGGTGTGTTTACAGTTTTATAAACCAAAAGCACGTACGTGCGCCATTCTGAGCTATACATTTGGATATGCATGATATGGTAATATAGTGATGTGTCCTGACTCACCAAGGTCACTTGTTTTTTCTGTGGTATTTCATGTACCTTATGCATTTGAAATTGCATTAGTCCTGATATAGTGATGATATCTGGAATACTAACTAATTAACCATTGTATCTGCTTAGTGATTGGCGGGTGGGTTCTTGGTATGACTCCTGCCTCTTGAAGATACAGGTAGTAACATGATGCAGGTGGTCAGTATGGAGCTGTAGATTAATTTATTCTCCTTGACTCTGTCATTTAAATTTTCAAGTCAGCTTGCACGTGGCATGCTTGCACCATTTTATAAGATTTTATAGGTATTTTGGATGCGTTACTTTGATATTCATTATATATTTAACCAAATTGTTACTGAAATCCTATGATCTGTATAGTTTTTGGGCATCACTATATTACATAGATTGAAGTTCAGATATCAACCTGCCAAGTGCCTTGGCGAATTGCATTTATGGCAGTGAGTCCAATTAAGTTTAGAATGTAAAACATAAAAGGGATGTCTTCTATGCCTCATGTAAGAGGGTCTGGCTCAAACAGTAAAAATGAGAGATTATTGGACATTTATAAAACATATTGGGCTTCTTTAAGCGGGATTTGGTTATGATAATTATTCATAAATGGCTCGGTTTATTGAATTGAATTTATCTTAAATAATTTCTTAAAATGGAGCAATGGTGGCAATCAAACCATTTCAAAGCTAAAAACATGCAAGCGACCTCCATTAATTGAACTATTTTCGTAAAGAAATATATAAAGAATTGGAAGTCCGTATTTGCAGTTAACTTTTAGCACATCCACTATCCAGGGAAGTATATGAAAATTATGCTATCAATATGCTGTTGGTACGTTAAACCAGAAAAATCATCACAAGCCAGGTTTACAAGAGAGAAGATAAAGATGATCAAGGAGCTTGATGGAGTTGCTCTAAAAGTCACAGCTCTCAAATGGTTAATTTAATTAGTTTCATTGTATCAAATCATGTGAGTACTCCACTTGGTCAGGGTCTATGGCTGCTATCTAGGGACTAGGCTGCTGCAATATGTGCTTTTTGTTTGTCGTCAATGGGAGATTGATTGATTGATAGATAGAAAATATCTTTAACCTTTCTCAGTAACATTTTTTGTGAGAACTGAATGATCTTTTGAGCATTGTTCATTAGAAAAAAGTAAAAAATAAAATAAAAATGGAAGCAATCCTCTCTCGTCTCGTCTATTGAAGGACTGCACCAACTGCACAGTTTTTGGAATGGTGAAAATCCATTTACTCAGCTCAACTCTGGGGGAGAACTCAATTAAGGATACAGACTCCTAATCTCTATTAATTTTAATTCAAATCATAGAAACACGATATTAACTGCTCCCTTGTAGTTGGCCTCAATTGTTGTAAATTATTATTCCAAATTTTAATACAATATTTTAATTCATCGAACCTCACCGAAATTGAGACAACAATAAAACATTTCAAATTTTTAGAAAATAGTAACTTATTATAATCCTTAGGTTTTCTCTTTATTGAGCTATGAGATTTTTGTTCATTTCTAATCTTGTGCAAATCCTAATTATATTATCTTTATGTTAAGGCTATGATGTGGTGTTAGTCAGTGGATATTGGAGCTAAATTTTTATATAGTACAGGTGGATAATATTAATGTAAACGTGAGGGTTAATATATGGTTTATAAATTTTAAAATATCTTCTACTATTAATTAACTCTCCCTCATATATTACTCATTTACAATATACTTACTGCCTCGATAAAATTTTACTCTATCTTTTAGTGAATATTATCATACAAGGAGGTTATGAATAGATATGAATCTAAATTATTTATATATTATATGTGAAACTAGTACATTGTTTACATGTCTACGATTCTGAAGTCTCTTGAAATTGCAATGTACAAACAACAATTTATCACTAATACTGATAAAAACATGTCTTAGATAATTGTTTCCTGACAATATGTAATTACAAAAAAATACACATGGCCAATAAGCATATACCTTGTAAGATTCAAATAGAATGCTCAATCTTCATAATATTAAACTATTATTCACCTTATTATAATATGAAAATTGATTGTCATTTTTTTTTTCAATATATTAAACAAATTCCAATGTCGAATAGTAAGAAAAATAAAATTACCTCCCATATTTCACCAGTCAATAGAGCATAAGATTTTCATTGACTTTCGAACACTACAAGACTTATTAAGGAACATATAAAGAAGGGGAAAACTATTATCTTAATTCTTAACTTATCACTAAATTGTTAATTTAGTTATTCACTCATTTGATTTCTTAAAATGGTGACCCACTAATCGAAAAACGTCACTTTTAATCATTAACTTTTAAAATCATTATCATATGTCATCTCCTGTGTTAAGTCTCATTATTCACAAGGAGAGACAAAGAGTGACAATTTTTATTAATAGTAATCATTTTGAAAAATAAAATTAGTGAATAACTAAAACAATACTTCAATAATAAATTAGAACCAAAATAATATTTATTTCTTTGAAGAACTCATATCTTGAAGGATAAGTTGAAGGCAAGCGAAGTTTTATTGCAACAATAACTGATTTTACAACAATCAAGTAATGCAGGGTGAGATGGGAAGTAGGACAATATTTTATTGCACTAATAAAGATATTGCATCAAGCAAATGGGAAAAAATAAAAATTCTAAATGTTTTGTTTGATTATGTGACAACATTTCAATGTAAGCATGTTAATCTAGATAGGACAATAAGAGAAACGATAAGCTTTGACATACATGGGACTATTAGGACCTTGATGGCCAAAACTTAGTTCATACAGATGGCGAATCAACCATATACTTGGGGGAAGGGGGTGATGGGCAGCAAATGGCTAAGTTATGCACAAATTTTTCCTTTATGACTCTAACTCTCTAAGTATTAATATTTTCATCCTTGCAAGAAAGCAGAAAATTGGGGATGAAATTTAAAGACAGATTTATTTTCATCTCAAATTTGTCCCAAATCAGTCCCAGAATTATTGTTATTATTAAATTAAAAAATTATTTGAGACGAAGATTAGAAACAAAATTTTCACGTCAGAATATTTGCATCGAGTTTTGTCTCAAATCTATCCCAAATTTATTTTCTTTATTTTTTGAGGAAAATAATTAGGGATAGATAATTTGAGACATATGTTTCTGTCTCAAAATATCCGTTCCAAAATCCTTGCCAAATCTTTCTCAAAATTGGGTTTTGTTGCTCTTGAATATTATATCCCCTTTGGAGATGAAATTGGAGACAAAATATTCCGTCTCAGAATTTTTCCATTTTTAATATCATCCATAATTCCTTTTTCTAATTAAATAAGGTAGAGAAAATATATATGATGACATTTTTCGCTTGTAAGAGTTCAAATCAAATCAAATCTAATCAATTTATATTCTTTTTATAAAATAATGGATCCTTTTTTTATTAAATCTAATCTCTAATATATGCAATAAACATACATATAGTTGGTTTAAATTTAATTTTAATTCCTTGCATTGTCTACCCTTTTTTAATCATTGTTAACGATCCTATTTAAAAATCTACTATGCCAAATTTTGGCTTTTTATTTCCATATATTTTAACTCTTACTTAAATCTAAACCAAATTGCCCTTTTTTGAAAATGTCGTCCCTGAAGCATCTATCTCCAAATTGTCTTTGTAATGGTGAGAAACCAATAACCACGTTTCATGTGGAATAGTTCATATAATTTATTGGAGTAATATGAGAAAAAAAATGTTCAACCCAGTCATTTAATGATTAAAGATATAATAACAGAGAAAGTTAATAGCCTTTGTAATGCAACGTGACATTGTCAGAAACTATATATAATTAATTTAAATCAATTGTGTAAGATTTAATTTGGTCTTGGGATCCTAAGTTATGAGGAGGAAGGATAAACACGTGCTTGGAAATAAAATTTTAAATTAAGTTACTAGCAATTATAAAAGAAGAATAAAGAACATTAAATTTAATTTAAGAGGGTATTTTATTCGAATTCTTGGATGGCATAGCTAGCATGAAATTGGAGATATCTACTTACATGCACAGGGGTTCCAATCCTGGTAAAATTATAGGGTCCATTATTTTAGAATTTATAAAACAATATAAAGAAGTTTAAAATTAATTTGAGAGTAAATTTTACTTGAGACTATGGTTGGCATTGCTGGCCTAATCCACAATGAAAAGGAGGGGGGTTTGGATCCTAATAACTAACCTTTTTTGTTTAAAAAAATTCTCTCGTGTCAAATTTTAAAATTAAAATTAAGTTTTTACGTTTGCCTTTTTACTCGCGTCTTCATCTTGCTCTGTGTCACTGTGACCTTTCATGCATGGTAAACTAATCTCTAATCTGTGCCGCTGTGACCTTTTGCTCGAGGGGGATCCTAAGGTATTTTATCTAAAATTTTCCCTTCTCCTTTGATCCCACTTGTTTTTTTATAAACTGTTTGCAGCTCCATATTTATAACATACATAAAACTCGTTCATCATTCTGTTTCGCCATAAAAAAAAATTGTTTTTTTCCATAGTTTTGACCCCCAACAAAAATGCATGTTCCCATAGTTTCAAAGCCGCTCGCTAAATGTTTTGTGGTAATCAAGGTTGTTAAACTCATGAGTTTAGGTAAATTTAAAAGAGAGAGATAAACTCGTAACTTAAATTCGTAAGAATTTGCTTCGATTAATAAATAGTTATTAAAATATATAATTTTATAGTTTAAATACTATATTTATTAAAAAATTATTTAAATGTAATTCAAATTATACTTAATTAAACAAATGCTATTCATATTTCATAATATGTAATACTTAACATGAATATTTTAAGAAGGTTATATATAAATAATTATTTAATATAACTAATTAAATAATATTTATTTTGTTTTATTTAATAAGTATATATTAAATGTAATTTTATTATTATTTATGCATATTTAAACTTGTAATAAAATAAGTTGTAAAGACTTTATGGAAAAGAAGTTTGTCTATATTTTATTTAATCTTGAGTTGAAATTATTATGTTGTTGCCTTTACAAGCTAATTGACACGTTAAAATCGTAAACTCGGTAGACTTGGTAAATTAAGTCGTGAATTTACTCAAGTTTGTACTAAGTTCGAGTTTACAATGAGTTAATTTGTTTTTTTTATATATAATCGTAAACTCGTAAATTTAGATAATAAACTTACGAGTTTGACAACTATGATGACAATTTTGCAATAACTGCTGGTTTAATTATCATAAAATGATTAAATGGAGAAACAAGAACTCAAACTAGTTACTAAAGTAAATTAGAGCCTGAAAAATTTAAACACTCACTAAAGGGCCATCACTGCATGAAGCTTGAACAAGATCGCAAGTGCATTTGAAACTAATTGAAAAAATAAGATTTCCCAACTATTACAGAGTATCACAAAGTCTGTATATTCCTAATGAAATGATTTAAAACCTAAAGAAAGTATCTCCAAGAGTTGCATCAGATAACAAAGTAAAGAAGAGGTATACAAACTAAAGGTCAACAAAAGAACTTGATAGATCTATTAATTGAGCAATTGTAAGGATAAATGCAAAGTTGTAGAAACCAAGGAAGTCCAAGTGTGAATTGGGTGGATAAAAAATTAGAATCCAATGCTCTAATTGGAGCCATGTTCCATATCAAGAACCAAATGGCCTGGGCGAAGAAAAGTCTACAATAGAATTATAACAAAGTTTTCTCAAATGCTCCCAAGAAAAAACAAAAAATAAAAAATAAAAAGCAGACAAGTGAACATGACCTGTCACCCCAAGTGGATTGAATTTCAATCTCTCTACTGATTTGTGGCCATCACATAAATTTCACGCCTTGTCCTCCAAAGAACTAATCACATAGAAGGACACCTAATAATTGAAAGGAAGAAAGAAAGAAAAAAAGAGGGGATGCTTTGATTGAATAATAATATGCAGAATGAAAAGCTAACAACAGGTGTAATTACAAATGAAACCACAATGAATACCTCATACTTCTGCTAGATTAGCATCCTCCCAGATTTTATCTGCACCTTTGCATTTGAGAAGTGACATTACTCAGAATCTGAATTCTTCAAGCTTATTTCTATAGCTTAGTCCACCAAAAGTTTTTCCTAATATATATTCTCTTCCTGTATCTATGTTGAAAGAGCTGGGGTTGTTCTTGAAGCAGTTTCACTTGTCTCTGCTCCCATAGAAGGAAGTAGTTTATATTGAACTAAATGACCAGAGGGAGTATAATATCTTTTGTTTCACCACTTAGAAATAAGAGAATAACGCTATCACTATTTACTTCAAGCCAATGGTAGTTTTAAAAGATGGCACTTAAAATTTTTAGTAGTGAGTTTATAACATAAAATTCCATAATATTATTCAAAAATCAGAATAAGAAGTATAATATATACACTAGTTTAAAAGTATAATACTATATGTTATTAGACAAGAGCAGAAACCTAGGAGTGAAAGCCTAGAAAATCAGGAAATACCTGCATGATCAGAATTCGCGTACACAATTATGTTGATGACAGCCAAATAGAGGTACTTCATCCACAAAATTAAGTCATAGGCAGAACAATACTTTTTCCAATGCAATAGGAACTGGATAGAGTAAAGACGTATTGGAATCTCTCATCTATCTTACTAGTATCATGCCATAATCTATGACTCAAATTTTAATTTTTCAAAACATAAAAAATATTAAAACAAAATTCAAACTAATGAGGCAATCAATTAGAATCTACCCTAACATTTACAGAGTTTAACAAAAGATGACATATCCATATAAAAATGATAACGATAGAGATAATGATCGTACCAGTGAGGTCTTTGAGCTTCAACGGTTCCAGCGGTGTCGACGGCATGCTATGTTACTCAGATTGGCAGTGTTGACTGCTAGTGAGATTGAAGGTAATCAATTGTAAGGAGATATTCATAGGAGTTTCAAGGGCTGCTCTTAAATGGGAAACATGTAGCGAGCGAAGAGAAAGGAGCAAATGAAGGACCAAAATGTGAGAAGAAATTTTGCATCAAACAAAATGAAGTCGGAGGGAAGTGTGAGTAATGAGAAAAAAAAAAAAAAACCTTGGCGCGTGAAGAAAAGAGTGAGGGAAAAGTGAAATTAGAAATGAAGCTCCCAGCAGTTTCTAAACCCTTAGAAAATGAAGGAAAAATCGCCGTAAATTTCAGGCGGTTTTAAATATCAACAGTGGCAGTTATTTAAAACCCCCATAAAATAATCGCCAGAAAATGCATTTTTTTTTTTAGTGTTTGCCGTTCGCCATACTTGAAGCTCATTCATCCCTTACTGTAAGTTACTTTGATCTTTGTCTTCTATTCCAGTTCTGAGGTATTCAATCTTTCCCTTGCTCCCGCATTTTGTTTGATTTTTATTCCATCTTCAATCTCCAAGCAGAATTAGTTATGATACTTTGTTAATATTGTCAAACTAGTATAAAGTCAATATTTGCATTTAATTCGTAGTTGGACAGCTCTAGTAGTAAGTACTAGCTTGTTATGCACAAAAATAAGTCACTAAATTTGTCATTTCCTATTCTTGGAGGGTTGTTCGACGATTATGTTTAGTAGATTTTCTCTCATATCATTGATCAAACTTGAATTCTGATTAGTCAAAGAATTTTCAGTTTTCATTGCCTTTCCTTTGCTTGTTTTGATCTTTCTCTAGTAAAGCATATGTATATATAGTACTTCAAATGTTGTTACTGTTACACTGACGTTTGGGAATCATAGTTTTGGTTTAGGCAAATAGAAAAAGAACGAGAAAAAAGACGCTGCTTATAGAAACATTTTGTGGTTTAGGCAAATTTTCACTTTTCAATGCGTTTTTTGTTTGTTTCAAATAAATTATTGCTTGTAGTCTTATAGAAATAGTAACAAGCAAGATGTTGTTTGTTCATGTTCATATACTAAGGACAAAGAGCAATGAGGTGGAGTGAGTGCACAAGGGTGGTTGGATGTGAATGGATCACCTCTAGTTATCAGAGATTTTTGAGTGAATAAAAAAAATATTTTTTTATTAATTTAATATTAAAAATTTTATTTGTTATTGGAGATTCTTTGATAACAAGAAAAAATCCGAACTCGTGGTTGGATATGGTGAAGGAATGGAAAGAAAAGAGAGAGATAGAGAGAGAGAGAGAGAGAGAGAGGCTGGGCAAGTGGGTGTGTGTGGGAAGAAGAGACACATTTTCATGAAAGGAGGGGAGCGAACAAGAATGGGGGAGGACAATGTATAGGATGCCAAAAAAAGATAATAAGGGGAGAATAAGAAGAGGTGATTGAAAAGAACAAAAATTGAGGGAGAGTAATTGGAAGGGCTATGCGATAGTGTTGAGTGAGGTTGGAAATGTATTGGTTTTGCCAGAAAAGAATACGCGAAAACTAGAATATGTGTTGCTATGAATAGAAAAATAGTAGCATAGCGTACAAGAATTGGGGGCCGTGGGTGGGACGCGTGTAAAGTAGGGAAGGGCTCAAGTTTAGGAAAAAGGTGATCTAATTTGTTGTATTTTATTTATTTATTTTCTTTATTTTTGGTGTTTTTACGTGTTAGCTAGCTTTAAATGAAATAAAAACTAGGTCAGAAGCGTGCTGCAGAATGTACGTAGCTTATGGAGTAGTTTGTGTTTGTTTGTTTTTTTTTTTTTTTTTTTATAATTTGAAAATGAAAATTGTAAAAAGTGTGAGAAGAAAGAAAAAACCACGTGAGTGAAAGAGGCATAGTATATGATACGAACATGATATGATAAAATTGTTTTTAAGAAAATTTATTCTATCGCCATGACCAACCTATTTCTATCAATTTTTTTTTTTCAAAAAAATGATGTTAATCTTTGAAAAATCAGTGGTCATGATCAGTTGAGTGCTGGTCATGGCCACAAAACAAATTGCCTACCTACATAACTTACTATCACAACTAGAATTTACAATCTTACTTCTTTCCTATTGCTAAATTTTCATCATTTGCTTTTTGTGAATTGAAAATTTTCTTTTAAAGTGCTATCATTAAAATATAATTTCATGAGTTTTAATTTTCCCATTTTTTGGGGTTAAATTCAATAAGATTGTAATACCCAAGCATGCAATTGCCTTAATTTCAAATGGCATGATATATAAATAGGTATGAAAATACATTGGGTACTTCCTTCATTTTACTACTCATCAACTTGAATCTGTCCATTAATCCTTTTCTTATGCTGGCATGCAATCAGGAGGCTTTGTGTTCTTTTTTTTTTTTGCCCATTGAGATTTGCCTTGAAGATTTCCCATTTGGCTGACATGAAAAACAAAATTGCCAAAATTAAAATGGAACTTATGTAAGTGTAAATTATAATTTATATACAACTATAAACAATTGGGTTGTCTCCTTAATCTAAGCTTTAGGTTTAACATTGATAAGTGGTTTGCCACTTGGTTCTCACTTCCTTTTTTATCAACAATCTCCAAATCAAATTCTTGTTCGAGGAGCATCCACTTTCTAAGTCTTGGTTTGGAGTCCTAAGCGGCTAGAGACAATATGGAAGCACCAAAAATACAGTTTTGGGTGCCACGAGATCCAGATTGGTACCTCAATACAATTCCCCTCTATTAGCCATAATTTTATGATTTGATATCAGAATTTAGCAAATTAGTACTTGTTGAAAATCTCTTGACAAGATCCACAACTTTGTGTTTAGTGACCATCTTCAAATTTTGACATATTAAGGTCCAAAAGTAGCATCAAAGTTGAGTGTTCACTATTTAAAACCAAATACCATCTCAACTTTTTTTCTTTGCTTCTTTTAACTTCTAAGATGTCTGTAAAAGCCTTCCAAACACCCTTGAATCTCACTCTTCAATGTCTCCAAACTCTCATTTCCTTTCATTATAACAATTTTGCTACTGTTTCTTGGTAGTGTGAAATAAGATAAATTTAATGCAAGGAAACAACCAAGTAGTTCAACCCATAAAATACATGTAATTAACATTATTTAACCACTAAATCAAAAGAATTTATCCAAAATATATGATAAGTCCCAAGTAAAATATATATAAATATAACATAATTAGGGACTTATCACTTTGCCAAACTTATCTTCTTGCTTGTCCCCGAGAAAAATGATATCATCACTCAAAATTTGCTACTAATCTTGTAGTTACCCTTTGGGTATGTTGGATAATTTTCTCTAGTAATTGCAACAAGATCATATGATTAGTAAAAAAAATAAATAATACAAAAAAGCTTCAAAGTTTAATAATTATGAATAAATTTTAAGTGGGATGTGTGGATAACCATGCAATTAACTAATTGTAAGTATTAGAATAACTTATGCAAGTCAAGCTACACAATGCACCTTTCCCCTAGGGATTTCATATGCTTGCTCTTCTATTTCCTTTCCACTAATTGAGATGTATGTATAATCTACTAATCATTAGGTCTTTTCGGTTTGTAATGTGACCTATGGTTATGGTTATCACAAGAAAGAAAATAAAGGATAAAGAAGAACAAAGTCGAGAGAATAACATTGAGTACACAATCTAAAAGATATACATCTTCCACACTTTTTCTTCTTCTCCTTTCCTCTTTCTTTCTCACCCCCTATTAACTTCATTTCTTTTGTCTATCCATGACCAACCTCAAACTTATATCATTTTGATCTATCTTTTTCTTTTTCTTTTTTTTTTTCCTTAGGAGTTCTCTGCTTTATATTATTTAATAATTCCTTTTGATTCTTCTCTTGATCACCCCAATTTTCATATCTAACAAGGAAGAAAAAAATTCTTTATAATTTTGCTATTTTGTATCATCATATTTGCATGTCTTTCATAAAATTGCAAATAAAAACAGTTTACATAAATTCAGTTTTTCATTGTTCCACAACTCTACCTCACTTAGCTAACCATATTCTTTCAACATAACAATAGCTACTCAAATATTCTCTTGAAAAGGGTATATCATCATTTTTCTAGCTAAGGGATAAAATAATGCAGGTAATAGAAGAAAAAATTTATGCATTTACATGCATATACAATTCAAAACACAAAATGGGTAGTAATGATGAAACTAGAAAGAACTAGACTTAAAGGCTCAAAATAATCAAAGAATGCCTAAATCATTTCAATTAATCGTATGTTACTTAGGATTTGGTCTCAAATGAATATAAAACAAGCTCTAGATTCCTAGGTTCATGAATATTATATAGTCCGATTCACATAAATGATCTAATACTAACAATTAGTCATTTGCATGGTTGAAGTGGACAAATGATTTCATTGAGCATGAAAAAAATAATCCATTAAGAGTTAATCTCATCCATAGGATATGTTATTGTAGATTTCTTTTCTTTCATAGACTTAATTGCAATTAATTTCCTCATTGAAATCCAACATTACAAAAGAAAAAAACAAGAAAAATATGCTAAAATTCAAGCTAAAAATTTTTTAAAATTGGGGGATTTTGGATTAACTTTGAAATATTATGTGCATTAATATATATAAATAGATTAAACAATGGAATTCAAATTCTAATTTGGATTCTCTACCCCTAAACTTAAAATGAACATTGTCCATAGTGTTGAACATTTTAACTAAGTTAAAAAGGTTAGAGAAAACTCCTTACACTATGAACATAGACATTACCTTCAATGGTAAATTGCTTTATCATTCCTATGTATGGGATATCTTGGAAAGGATAACCAATTCAATGCAAGCCTAGAAAGGAAGAATTAATCCACTTAGGATTATAAAGCTTAAAATCACACATGGGGCAAACTTAAAAAAAAAAGGAGAGGAAAAAGCTCAACTTACTCAACAATATCAGTAAAACCCAAAAAAAAAAAAAAAATTGCAAAAACTAACTTAGTGGATAAAAAATGAAAAACTTAAAGCTATTGTGCAAAAGTTTGTGGCTTGAATGCTTTCTTTAGAGTCTAGAGGCTTGATGATATTAGTCTTTGGATCATTGACGCAAGCAGTATGGTTAACTCACATGGTCTTTCCTTCAAACATCCAGTGCAAAATATAGATTTAGGACCACTAAAATTCATAAGCACTAAGTATAAAAGTATTTATAAGTGGCTTCAATGCTCAGCACTAAAGGAGGGAATATTTGCATTAGTCTTAGGTTCCTAGGTGTACTCATTGCCTACTTTTTCTTTAATCATCCCATCTAATCATGACTCTCTTGTCTTATCATTTCAAAAAAGCTTCTTCATTTAATTTGCGGTGGCCTTTAATTTTCAATACATGGTATATTCTTTTTTCTATTGTGGAAGAATATTTATATTTTCAAATTAGTCCCTAATTAGGAGATTAAGGCTAAAAAAGTATTTCTTTAAATAAGTTGTGTCTTAAATAAGCACGAAATAATTATTCCTAACAACATTTTTTTTAATCTAAGTTCTTATATTATATATGTGGTTTAAATGAGAAGAATTTTGAATTTTATCCCTATTTTTAAGTAAACAAGAGAAAATACAATTTGGGTATTCTTTAAACTAAGAAGGTTGTTGGAACCCTTTTGATTTCTACATTCAAATCTTTACTTAATTATCTATCCTAAGGATTTGAAAGGATGAGGTTACCTAATGATAGCTTTCCATTTCCTAGGCACTTTTTCTCTTTCCCTTGAGACACACAGGGGTCACATCATACTTGATTGATGTCAACTTATATTAATATTATATTACTTCTTGTTCTTTTCCATTGTTAAGATTCCAATGAAGTCATGGTAGCCCATACTTACACAACTTTGGCCACATAAGGAACAAATAAAGACACACACACTTCAGATATCCATAAGCAAAGCTACCACATCTTCCATTCATAAAACATACCAAAAAGACTTCATGGTGCACACCCTTATCACTAGTCTAGGGTTACAACATATTTCAACTAATACAACAAAATGGCACTTGCAGAACTAAAACATAACATATGAAATACATAAACAAGAACTAAAGACTAAACATAAGTTTAATGATATCTAAACATGATAGTACTATAAAGCCTAGGCATGGGTTTAGTCAAAACATAAGGTTGTCCAGGTTCCAGCCTTTTCACACATGGTTCAACAGTTAAATCCCCATCATGGATATAGAATACCATAGAGATGAAGAGAAAAAACTCCTATAGTCTTGAATGATGTTAAAGGTGTCAAGGATGTACATTCTTATCTCCTGAAATTATATGGAAAAGAGAAGGGGTGAGTTTTAGGAATTTAAGTAGCTAACTAATAAAGGCAATATAACCCATAAATACTAGAAGTGATGCAAAAAGAATAATAAAAGTGAAAAGTATCCACATGCAAGGTTCACATTCATGGATCCAATATATCATATTTGCATGCATGCCATTAATATGAAAACCTTGTTCATTCTTCCATGCACAAAGTGCTACCATTAGAAGCCACATCACATCATAAGCATTAGGTAGATTATAGAGAAAACATTAGAGAGCTACCTATAAATTCTTGATCACCCAAAAAGGACAAGTGTTAAGTTAGTTTATTAAGTCCAACCAAATGTTCTTCCTCAACCAAGTCCCTTTTTAGAGCCCTTCATTAACCCATAAGTCCAAGGTTGATTAGAAGAAGAAGAGAAGTGAAGGAGAAGAAGAAGAATTAGAGTGTAGTTTGAAGTGGATGAAGGGAGATTGCATAGTTTACCTTCTTGGCTGGCTTCATCTTTATGAGACTTCCTCTCTCCTTCTCTTTCTTTTAGCACACGAGCATAAATCACACTCACTCTTTTCTTTATGAAAACTTTTTTCTTGGCCAACAATTTACTTCCATCTATGTGTTTGTTACTTGTTCCTCTTTTTCCTACGTGGCATCACCTTGCATGCAAAAAAGACACACGCCATTTCATGCTTCTGCCGCAAGTCTTTTTCTTGGAAAATGTGAAAATTACATTTTTGGTCCAATGTTGATAACCTATATTTTGGAGAAAATTACTTTCTTGCCCCTAATATACAAAAATTCCTTCTTCCTTAATGATTGCTCATTCCCATTTGTCCCTTTTTCTAGTTTTAACTTTCATTACAAGACACTTCCACCTTCTCACACAATATTTTTACTTACATCCCTAATCGGAGAAAATTTTCACCTAATGGACACAACCTAGATTTAGGATCCCACTTTTAATGAATTTGTCCTTTATAATTCTCAATTAAATTTGAGTATTTTCCTTTAGTCTTCCTAGGATATTATAGTTTCAATTCCAAAAGCAGTGGCTCTTACACATATGGCTTAAATGTCAGAGTTAGAAGACATGTCTAGTGATTTGAATAAGAGTTACTACTTTAAACATTTGGGGAGTTGTCTCCAAATGCTTTACATATTATCTAACTTATTCTTTTTCTCTATCATCTATATTTAATAATGCAGTTTCAAGAGGCTCCATTAAAGAAGTTTTCATGAACTTTTCCTACATAACATAATCCAATAGGTTGACAAATGAGCACTCCTCATGATCATCAAAGATTTCATGACTCCATTCATATTAAGTGTAACCTTCTATTCATTAACTCTCATTGTTAATTCACTTTTTGCACGTCAATTAAAGTTCTCCCTGTTGCTAGGAATGTTCTAATAGAAATGATAGGAATACTTCTATCTTCCTCACAATTAAACATAATGAAATCAATAGTAAAGATCAACTTGTCTAGATTTACTATGACATCCTCAATGACATCGTTTGGATAAGTAAAACTCTTATTAACAAGTTGCAATGTTACTATAGTAAGTCTGAATTCCCTTATTCTAACTTATTAAAGATGTACTAAGGCATTAAATTTATACGTGGCCTTAGGACACATAAAGCCTTACTCATAAAAGTTTTACCAATGTTGCAAGGAATTGTAAAGCTTTTGAATCTTGTAGTTTTGATGGTAACTTCTTTTGTAAAGTGGCACTATGTTCCTTAGTCAATGCAATTGTCTCAAACTCACTAAATCTTTTTTTTCCATGATAGCACATGTTTCATGAATTTAGCATAGGTTGGCATTTGAGGAAAACGTAAACGGGAAACAATTTAGGATGTTCTTTTTCTTAAAGTTTATCTTCTCCTATTCTTTTCTTGATTCTTGTCTCATCATATTTGTCATTTCCTTTTGGTTGGTCACTTTGTATCACAACCAATGTATAAGCATTTGGTGTAACTCCCTTATATTTATTTGTAATATATATTATAATTTTTTAATTAGATATTATAATTTTTTAATTAGGAATTATTAAGATGCAAAAATTAAGATAAATATATGAAAATTTCTAAAAAGATAATTGTGTAATTATATATGATAAAAAGCTAGTACATCATATTGTTCATTCATCTACTGAACTAATTAAATAAAATTTGGGGAAAAGGACTTAAACTTATATATATTAACTATCCAAAGTTTGGCCCAAAATTATTTTATTTCTAAACATGTGCCATATCTTCCATTGAAACTCCCACTATTGCTTTAGTTATAGTCATTTTCTGGGCTCGAATATCTATTGGGATTTACACCATCTGGTGGCACAAACATAGGTGGTATGACACGTACAGTCATATCATTGCTTACAATAACAATTTTGTCAATTACAAGCACTTGTCTAATTGGTAGGACAAAGACCCATTCCTTATAGACTTCAAAAGAGATTTGATAAATGGCTATTTATAACACCAATAATAGAAATGTGAGCATAAATTCTTAATAACATGAAAAAACATATATGATACTTGAATTATCCATGGAAAATAGTTTTATTTTTATGGAATATTGGATTTCATAAAAGCAACATATAAATAAACACAATATGTAACTATATCACAATAAGGTAGACAATGTCCTCGGCCATTAGGCATTGAGACATCATATATGGGTTATTCAAGTCTTACAAAACCTAACATATGACTGTTATGCTTGGGCGATCAAGTCTCATGAATTCTAGCACATGACACTTGACTGGTAGGTGTGATCCTGTTTTTAGCTGAGGTGTCTCCAATAGTTATATGAAATAAAGTCAGGCAATAAAATCTTTATTCTTAATATGTCATCTAAGCCATCATGTGGTCAAGATTGGATTAGTCCTTTAAGTGACTTAAAAAATTTATGTGTTCTTAGTTTTTAATTTTTTAAGTCCATATTAGTCTAAGAGCCTATTTT
This sequence comes from Delonix regia, assembly GCA_037074485.1. NCBI lineage: Eukaryota > Viridiplantae > Streptophyta > Magnoliopsida > Fabales > Fabaceae > Delonix > Delonix regia. The sequence goes on from CM073459.1 coordinate 16,989,189, forward strand.
TTTTTGGGATGTTCCTAATAGAGATACATTCTTGCCCTTACATGGTTTTCTTGAGATAATTTGGGCAACATAGCTTGCTATAGAGCTCTAAATTCAAGATATGGTGCAAAAAGTGTAACAATCCTAATTTTCCTTCAACCATTTAGGTGGCAGAGCCTGCTATAGATTTTAGGATTCATATGATGTAATACTTTACTATGGAGCCAAATGGACCATATAGACATTTAGACAACTAGTTTAAGGGTTCATAATAGACATATAAGTAATAGAGCTAGCCACAGTCATATATATACAAGATCTATAAGCTTTTTTAGTATTATGATTATCTTTTTCCTAAAATGGAATCCTAACCATCAGTAAGTACATGGTGCACAGAAATAGTTTAATTTCACAAAGACTAGTCCTCTCCTAAATTACCATATTATCACCCTATCATACAAAGTTGGAATATATAATAACATGAACAATTATAATGTATGAGTGATAAGATATTCAAGTAAAAGATACATAAGACATATATATATATATATATATATATATATAAAGTTATTAGCCTTAAGTTGTTATGTTTTACATTATATTTTCCTAGATATTTAAAAGAACTTTCTAGCTTCAGTCTTCTATAATTCTATCATTATTTGACATTGAATGGACTCATGGAAGGTCATGGTAACAAAATTTCAAGATACATGTTCATAGGTAAAAAACGGTTAGTTATGTAGTTTCATGGTGTGTTTTAACTTTAAATGTATTTCCACACCATAGTCAAACCCTTTGCCTTTATATTATGATGAAGACCTATTTAAGAAGAAGAAGAAGGAAAAGAAAAGAGAATAAGAGAACATAGAATATGCTAAATCATGTTACATGGATACGCCTCTTTACCTTGTAATTCTCCAAAGTCTTTATGTGCTTAAAGGAAGTTCCGATTGAACAATCTTAAAACACAAATAAATGAAAAATAAAAGATAAAACAACTAAAAATATCAAATAATAAGTTTGCACACCACACTCAAGAATACTAAGTTTGATTCACCACACTCTAGAATAGAAGAGGGAGAGTGATAAAAATCAGAATAATTTCGCCATTAAGTTTAGAAAACTTAGATGAGAAATTCATATATAAGAGGCTAAGCCAAATTTTAAAGCATTCAAGTTTGCATTTCTCATTGATAAGTTCAATATTTATAGCCAAGAACAACCCTCATGGCATAAGTCGAAGATTCACCTAATTCTCACCTAATTTGAAAAAACATGCATAGAAATACAATAACATAGACTTTCAATCCAATGTAGCTTATTGAACTTATCTAACTTAGGCTTTCAAGGAAATATAACTCACATAACTTAGACTTTAACTAATAATCATAATACTTATTTCAACTTTCATCACATGCATGGTTCACTTTCCACAATGCATCCATTACAGCATATGATCAAATTGCCCCACTTGAACTTCAACTCCATATAAAAGTTAGACTGGACCCTAAATGGTTTGATTCCACTTTGAGTTGTTGGAATACCATAACCTAAATCTTCTTGGCTATAGAATGGGTAATTAACCTAGATGAAACTATTTGGCCTAAGCTAACATCTTATTCAACTAGATGCTTACCATTCTCCCTGGGTTCAAAAGGATTTGTCCTCAAATCTAAGTCTTCATTATCATCCAAGTATGGTGTCAAATCTCATACATTGAATGTGGTAGGAATATTGTAATCCCCTGGTAAATCTACCTTGTAAGCATTGTCATTTATTTTCTCCAGAATCTTGAATGGACCTTTTGTCCTGGGCATCAGTTTTAACTTCTGTTTATTAAGAAACCTTCCTTTCGATGATGAATCCAAACAAGATCATCTGGCATAAATTGAACTTACTTCATTCCCTTGTTTGTTGCTTTTTAATAAGCTACATTCTTCTTTACAATCAGTCATTTCACATTTTCATATAAATCTTTAATCATTTTAGCCTTCTTCTTTCCATCGATGCATAATCTATTACTTGAGGGTAGCAGTACTAGATCAAGCGGTATGATAAGATTAAACCCATAAACCACTTCAAAAGGAGAATGTTTAGTAGTACCATGAACACTTATGTTGTATGCAAACTCAACAAATGGCAAGCATTCATCCCAATTCTTTAGATGTTTACCAATAATAGCTCTAAGTAAGGAAGAAAGTGTTTTATTGATTACCTTAGTTTGCCTATCAGTTTAAGGATGACAAATTGGGTTGAAAAGTAATCTTTTACCAAGCTTTTTATGCAATGTTTTCTAGAAATAACTTAGAAACTTGGCATCTCGGTTTAACACATTGCTATTTGGAATGCCATATAATCTCATAATTTCCCAAAAGAACAAATATGCTATATGAAAAGCATAATCTCTTTTGTTACAGGCAATAAAATGTGACATCTTCAAAAATCGATCTACCACCACCATAACTAAACCTTTGCCCCTTTGAGTTCTTAGTAATCCAAGCACAAAATCCATGCTCAAGTCAACCCATGGTTAATCAAGAATTGGTGATGGCATATACATACCTTGTGCAGTCTCCTTATTTTTTGCTTTCTTGCAAGTTGCATATCTCTCCACCACTTGATGCACATCTTTGATCATCCTTGGCCAATATAAGTGTTCATTGATAATCTTTAATGTCTTCTTTTCACTAAAGTGTCCTACCAAACCTTTCCTATGAGCTTTTCTTACCAATAATTCTATGACAAAGCAATTAGGAATACAAAGTTTAGATCCTTTGAACAAGAATCCCTCATTCTTATAAAAACTATCAGTAACACTCTTTTCACATGCCAAGTATATATATAAAAAATAAGGATCTTATACATATTGGCCCTTTAGTAATTCAAATCCCATTAACTTGACATTCATTAATGAGATTAAAGCATGCCTTCAAGACAAGGCATTTGAAACCACATTAGCTATTCCCTTATTATATTTGATGATGTAGCGAAAAAGCCTTTAGAAACTCTACTTATTTAGCATGTCTCTTGCTTAACTTGGTCTTGCCTTTCAAATATTTCAATGACTCATGGTCTATGTGAATAACAAACTCTTTGGGTAATAAGTAGTGTTCCCAATTCTATAAGGCTTTGACCAATGCACAAAAATCTTTGTCGTAAGTTGAATAGTTCAGAGTTGCTCCATTCAACTTCTCACTTAAATAGGTAATGGGATGCTTCTCTTGCATAAGAACTGCTCCAATTCCTACTCTTGATATGTCACACTCAATCTCAAAAGTTTTAGAGAAATTAGGGAGTGTGAGAATTGGTGCTAAACATAACTTCTCTTTAATGATTTTTAAACCTCGTTAGGCTACCTCACTTCACTTAAAGTCACCATCCTCTTTGATGCAATTAGTCAAAGGCACTAGAATACTACTAAAATTATGTATAAATCTTCTATAAAAGGATGCTAATTTATGGAAACTTCCCACCATATAAATGTTTGTAGGAATAAGCCACTCCTTAATAGCTCAAACTTTCTTTTGATCAACTTGAACTCCATGTCGACTAATCATAAACCCAAGAAAAACAACTTGTCTTAGCTGAATTGGCACTTTTTGAGATTGCCAATTAATTTTTCTTTTCTCAGTGTTTTAAAGATCCTCCTCAGGTGCTCTACATGTTCTTTTTGACCCTTGCTATAAATTATAATGTCATTAAAATAAACCATAATAAAATCTCCAATAAAGTTATATAGGACATGATTCATCAAATGCATGAATGTGCTTGGGGCATTTGAAAAACTAAATGGCATAACCATCCATTCATACAAGTCATGCTTTATCTTAAATGTTGTCTTCCATTCATCCCCTTCCTTTATTTGAATTTGATGATACCTGTTCTTAAAATCAATCGTTGAAAAGATTGTAAAGCCATGTAACTCATCAAGTATGTCATCAAGCTTAAGGATAAGATATCAATACTTTACTGTGATTTTATTTATAGCCTGACTGTCTACACACATCCTTATAGTTCCATCCTTCTTTGGCACTAACAAAGCTGGTACTAAATAAGGGCTCATTGACTCTCTTACAAAGCTTTTATCCTATAACTCATTTACTTGACATTGTAACTCATTGGCCTTATATGGATTACACTGGTAGACCGGTCTATTAGGTAAAGTAGCACCTGGAATGACATCAATTTGATGCTCAATCCCTCTAATTAGCAGTAATTCCTTCAGCATCTCATATGGAAAAAAGTCAATAGATTCTTGTACTATCATTTCAATTAGTGGAGGTATAGATACTACCTTTATTTATATAACTTGCTTCACTATTAGCATCAATATTGGGTTAGTTGAACACAAACCTCTCTTAACTTCTCCTTTAGTTGTAAATAAGTTCTCCTTTTTCTTTTCCTTCTTTGCTAGCTAATCTTTTAGAACTTGTTGAAGACTAAGAGGTGCTAAGACAATCTTTTTCTTGTCCTTGGTGAATAGGCATTTTTAAACCCATCATGAAATACTCTACTATCATATTGCCAAGGTCTTCCCAGAAGCAAATGACCAATATTCATTGGTACCACATCACATACTACTTCATTTTTGTATGACTTTCCAATAGAAAATGGTACCTGAACTTGCTTAGTGACTTGAATTTCTCCTTGGCCATTTAACCATTGTAGCTTATACGGATGAGAGTGCTTTGTGGTCTTCAAGTTTAATTTCTCCACTAATGTTGTTGAAGCAACATTTATACAGCTACCTCCATCAATAATGACACCACAAACCTTTCCACCAACTATACACCTAATATGGAATATGTTCTCAATTGATTATCTTCTACCTTAGCTTATGAGTTCAACATTCGTCGAACTACAAGTAACTCCCCTTCATCTGGATATTCTATAGTATGCTCGTCATCTTCCAGTTTAGTTTTTGTTTCATCTTCACTTTCAACTTCCCCTTGTGTTCGTTAAACAATTATCACTCTTCAATTTGGACATTCAGAAGCATTATGTCCAAAATCAAGATATTTGAAGCACTTAATTTCACTGCTTCTCTTTAAGTTCTTTGCATCATTAACCTTGTCCTTTCCTTTGGATGAATCAGCATGGTTACTGGAACTTATCTTTTTCTTTCGTCATTCATTCCACTATGAGACATCTTTAGGTGTTAAAGAGCTTATGTTTGTTATCTGAGACTAGTAGATTGTGAGCTTCCTAGTTTAGTTGCTCTTGTTTTATGTTGCCTTTCCACCTTAACAGCAAGCATAATTACATCCTTAAGTGTTACATAAAGTTGTAATTCCATTGCATCAGCAATTTCCTTATTCAAGCCCTTAAGAACCTTGCAATAGATTGTTCTTAAGGCTCTTGTATCTCACATCTCATCATCAACATTTCAAACTCTTTAACATAGTCTTCAACATACATCACCCCTTGTTTAAGAGTTTGTAACCAAATGTATAACTCTTGCTTGTGATAGTCAGGAACAAAGTGTTTTTGCATGAGTCTCTTCATAAGCCTCCAACTCTTGATCTCCTTTTCTCCATCTATCTTTCGTTGTGCTTTCAAATTCTCCCACTATAGATTTGTATAATTGATAAATTCAAAAGCAACTAGTTTACATTTGTTAACTTCAGAATAGTCATGGCACTCAAATACCTTCTCCACTTGTTGCACCCACTCTAAGTATTCCTCTAGTGAGCTAGTAAACTTTGAATGGTAGAATCTTCAATTGATATTATTTCCTAAGTCACACTACTGTTTCTTTTGTCTATGTGCATCAGCTTCATCTTTCGTTTCTTCATCACGATTAGAATTAGAAGTTCAATGATTATGTTGTTAAGGAGGTTGTTGAACAGTTGACAATATGATTACCTGCTCTAGATGAATCAACTGCTCTCTCATTTCTTGTTGACTTTGTTGTATGCCCATAATCTGAGCTTGTTCCTAAGAAAGCCCTATTGGAACACTGGTAGGGTTATTATTTGCCATATCTCACTCTAACCACTCTTCTCACGTGTTTCCCTCTCTACCCACTTTCAACCAGAGCTCTAATACCAAAAAAGATGTGTTTCAAGGAAGTTTTGATTGAACAATCCTAAAACACAAATAAATGAAAAAGACAAGCAAAAAAACTAGCAAACTTGAATGATAAGTTTGCATGTCACACTCAAGAATACTAGGTTTGATTCGCCACACTCTAAAATAGAAAAAGGAGAATGATAAGAATCAAGGATAATTTCACCACTAAATTTAGAAAACTTAGATGAGAAATTCACATATAAGAGGCTAAGCTAAATTTCAGAGCATTCAAGGTTGCAGAATTTATAGCCAAGAACAACCCTTATGGTATAAGTCAAAAATTCACTTAATTCTCACCTTATTTCGAAAAACATGCATAGAAATACACCTAACATAGACTTTCAATGCAATGTAGCTTACCTAACTTATCTAACTTAGACTTTCAAGGAAATATAGCTTTTCTAACTTAAACTTTAATTAATAATCATAATACTTATTTCAACTTTCATCACATGCATGGTTGACTTTCCATAATGCATCCATTATAGCACATGATCAAATTGCCACACTTGAACTTGGGCTTCATATATAAGTTGGACTTGGACCCTAAATGGTTTAATTCCACTTTGAGTTGTTAGACTACCATGGCCTAAGTCTTTTTGGCCATAGAACGGGTAATCAGCCCAAATTAAACTCCTTGGCCTAAGCTAGCATCTTGTTCAACTTGATGCTCATTAGGTCTCCTTCCTTCCTTCTTAAGTGCAAGTGTGGTGTCAAAGCAGGGATGTGAGTGTGAGTGAAAAGAGGTAGGGTAGGCATAGGGTAGGATGTGGGGTTTGGTTTAAAGGAAATGGTAGGGTGTGGGGTATTTAAAAAGAATTTAACTGCTAGGAATTAATATTAGCTTTTAGATCTTACAATTAAGATGTAATCTAAATGGATGGTTAGGATTTATCCATACATTTATAATCCAATAGTTGTGATTTTGTCTAGGTGGACGGCTAGGATGTGATCTCTTAATCTAATGGTTGATATCCAAATTGGCGGTTAAGATTTAATAATGTGATTTTAATCTAATGGTGATAATCTGATCTAAATGTAAGGCTAGGATTTAATCTTTTTAAATCAATGGTTGTAATTCTATCCAAATGAATAGCTAGAATTTAACCATGTGATTTTAATCTAATGCTGTTTATTTAATCTAAGTGTAAGGCTATGATTTGATTTCTTTAATCCAATGGTAATTATTTAATCTAAATGGATGGTTAGGCTTTAATCATGTGATTTAATCTAATTTTTATGATTTTGTCTAAATGTATGGCTAGGATATGATCTCCTCAATCCAATAGTTATAATTTAATCCAAATGGATGGCTAGGATTTAATCATGTGATTATAATCTAATTGTTAAGATTTAATCTAAATGTAAGGCTATGATTTAATCTAAAGAAATGCATGGCTAGGATTTAATCATATTTGTAAAATATCTAAGACTAATTATAATGTGAGTCCTATGGGTTGTGCCATATATCCTTAGTGAAATCACTATTTTACCCTTGAAATTTTATAAAATGACCATTTTGTCTATGGATCAAATTTCCATTTCACCCTTAGTGGTCAATACCCCTGTTGTCTCTATTTTCCTTCTTAAATTCCTCTGATTTAGCTATACTCCTAAGATATGTTCACTTATATTGTGTTGTTGTTAACAGTATAAGTTGCTAGTGCCTTTGATTTTTGTTTAAGACAAATTATTCTTTTTCTTATCTTGATGTTTTTCAAGGTTTTAATGTCTTAGAACATTTTAATTTTAAATGTGATAAAATTATATGTAAAATATGTTCCAATTATTGCATATTTCTTATTAGCTTTGGATTTGCATATCAGCCTATAAAAATTTTAAAAGTTTGTTTAAAGTATGAAATTACCATTTTGCCCCTGACCTCTTAATTCCTTGAAATGAAAAATTATAATTTTGCCCTTAAGCCTCAAAATTAACCTATAAGATGTTCTTTTTAAATTTCAATTAGACATACTTATTATTACTTAAATATTTGTAATTTTCTTTAAATAATCTAATTTAGTAAGTATTATAAATCACTAAATTAAGGATCTTACATTTGGTAACTTTTTCCCCTTCCTTAAGGTCAAAGCCTTGCATTCATCATTACTTCATTTCTAGGATTAGGAACTATTACTTGCATAGTACTAAGAGTTCAGGCTATTTTACTAACTTGGATTTCCAAGGTTTTCCTTGCTGCATCGATTTTTGCCACGATTTGCATAAGCATTTCTTTTAAATTTAGCTTTTTCTCTTACACCAATGGCCTAGCTTGGGTTTGAAACCCTAGGAGATGAGAAGGTCTTACTTCAATTGCAATGATAAGGAAGGATTTGAATGAACATTCCAATGTTAGTTGAAATTATAACTCTAATCCAAGGAAAAATTTTGGTGACTACGCCACCTAGGATTATATGGGTTGGAAAAGGGGTAATTATAGCTTTGATTTTAACAATTTCAGGAGCCAGAGGGCGAGTTCCCTCTGGTAATTTCCTCCACACCCATCACAAATTACCATATGGCCTTGTACGACACTCATGTTATTCCCAAAAGTACCATGTAGACAAAAATCATTAAATTGATTAGCTAAGGATGCCACTTAAGCAGTTAATGTTGTCAAGGCATCAATTTCATGAATTCTTGCTGCTTTCTTTTAGGATGTTATTGAGTAAATATTCTAAATGTTTTTGAGTAAATATGGCAATGTTGGTATGTAATTTAGCAGTTTTAGTTGGAGGGAAGTAATAAGTAAGAAACTTCTAAATCAATTCAGCCCATATAGTGATTGATTCTACTAGCAAGGAGTTCAACCAACTTCCCACTTGGTCTCTTAGAGAAAGTGGAAATAGCTGTAGTTTGATGGCATCATCACTAACTCTATTTTGCTTGAACATGTTGCACACTTCCAAGAAACTCGAGACATGTGCATTTGGATCCTTTGATGATAAGCCCCCAAATTGCTAGTCTAGAAATGATTGAGTATAAGTCATATAGTGATGGGACAGAATAGTCCATCATTATCTTATTGTTGTTGTCATTTCTCTTTACCATGATTAATTCTGATTGAGAGCTTTGAAAGTTATCCTCTTGAGTATTGTTTAAATTTTCCTCAAAGTCTAATCCAAACAATATAAACTCCAAATTTTGAACACTTTGTATAAGACAAGGTGAATGACAATTGAGAACAAGAACAAAAATAAAATAAGGCTCAAGTGCAAGTTAAGTAAGTTGTTTGGACACACAAAATTGTTCCTCAATAAAAACATACACATAAGTATACGTATTGCACATGTAATATAATGATGAGTAAAGTAATGTTCTCATAAGGATTTTGAAAACTTTGTATAAGACAAGGTGAATGAGAATTGAAAACAAGAACAAAAATAAAATAAGGCACAAGTGCAAGTTAAGTAAATGTGTTTGGACACACAAAATTTGTTGCTCAACAAAAACATATACATAAGCATATGTATTGCTTATGTAATATAATGATGAGAAAATTAATGTTCTCATAAGGATTTGACACTAAGATAATTGCTTAGTATTAAAATTCACACCTAGTATGAATTAAACCAAAGATAAATTGCAATAAAGGAAAACTTATATGAAAACATAAAACTAATAGATGAGGCAACTATTCTAGGTCATTTTGGAGGTTGAGAGGCCTAAAGAAGGTCTTAAAGAGCTCTAAAGGCATGGGGAAGCTTGGGTTTGGAAAATATTCAATGATTAAACTTGTTTTTCTCTTCTTCCCTTACTTTTCTTTGTATTTTTATGCTCATTTGACTTGTACTATGTTTTTAATGTTGATTTATCATGTATTGATGAGCAAAATTTGTTAATTTAGGATTATGATGAACCCTAGTATGTAGTAGAACTATTTTACCTCTTTACTTGCAACTAATGATATGATTTGTTTTCTTAATCTTGTTCTTAATGCTTTTATAAACCATTTGATAATTTGGGTAACTAAAATGAATTTAGAAAAGGTAGTTTAGGGTTAGACTATGGATTCGGTTGAATGAGATTGTGAAGCTTGCAATGTGGAGCAGATTAATTTGCTTGTAGGATATATTTATACCTACCAGTCTCGTATAGTCACATTAAGACCTATTCTTGTTTAAGTCTCTTATAGATTGGTATAAAGAGAAAGCTTTTAAGTAATTTAGAAGGTGCTTATAGGTAACTATGAGTCCTAAACTTGCAAATTATATCATTAAGTGCAAGGTCAAAGAGTTTATATAGGATTTCCTTGAAATACTAGGGGAATCATAATCCTAAACCTCTCACTTCCAAAATTAGTCTAGAATGTTGTCCTGATTATTTATTTTTGTGTTTTTATATTAGTTTTCCTTTATTACAATTTATCTTTAGCTTAATTTAGATTAATGTGCAAATTTTAGTGGTTAGAAATTATCTTATTGCCAAATTCTTATTGGAATAATACTTTACTCATCATTATATTACTTGTGTGATATCTATACTTACGTGTATACTTTCATAGTGTAACAAAAATAAAAATGCATTTTTTAAGAATAAAGAGGATAAATCACTACCTCCCCCCAGGTTAGATAAGGATCAAGTATAGAAGAGAGTGTGCAATCTCCACAAGGTTGCGAAATTAGGACAAGTTTAAACAACTGAAGGATATGAGATTACTCATAAAAACAAACCAAATTATCTTTTAGGAGTTTCCATACTAGAAAACCAATTTGTTTTGACATAATCTTGACATCATACATGTAGAGAAAAATATGCTTAACAATGTGATTGACATGATCATGGATGTCAATGGAAGGATAAATGTTTAACAACATTGTCCATGTAGAGAATTAGAACTTGTAGACCGTAAAGTTAAGTTGTTGAAACCTAAGGCACAATATACTTTCAATATTAAGCAAAAACATGATAAGTGTGCTTCAACTATTAGCCAATGCATGGTAAAAGGCAAAGTTGCTTGGTGTAAAGAGTCATAATTGACATGTGTTCATGAAATGGTTGCCTCCTATGGCCTTGAATACGTCATCAAAAGCTACTTGATCCTTTAACTGAGCTTAGTCATTTCTTTGAGAACCTTTCTCCAATACATTGAAGGTGGATCAACTAGAGTTGTTAAAGCAAAACATTACTTTAATAATGCACAAATTAGAGAAAATTTTTCTCTAAGTTTCTTTGACTTAATGGAACACTTACCTATTCATTTATCGTATGAAGCTAAGGTTGGCAAACCAATTCAATATCAATTTATGTACCTATTTGAGAATTAATGACAACTTTTTTTTGCAATAACTATAGGTTTGACCTTTTACTATTTCTTGTGTAGGTTTTTCCTAACCTTAAAAAGAAAAGTAATGAACAAAGCTCATATGTAAAGGCTCTATATGCAAGTGAAGCATACATAATCAATGAGACAACTATTTTCTACTCACACTACTTTGAGCCATACATTTACTCTTAGAGAACGAGAGTGCCAAGAAATGATGACAGTGGGGAATCAATCCTATCATCAATTTCAGTATTTAACAATTTGAGTCACTCATTTGGGGCATTTAATAAAGAAAAGTTGGAATATAAAGTGTAGATAGTGATCATAGGCAATGATGTGTAGAGTTTATGAGGACTTAGCCATATATATCAAGTTGAAGTGGATTCTAGAGCATGTGATGAATGAACTAATCAAATTATTGTTTTTCACAAGTATAAAGAGAAGCAAGCGATTGTCAAGAGAAATTGATCATATCAGATAGGAGGAATGTTGCGCAAGGGTTGCAACATTCCCATTGTTGAGTATAAGAGAAGACTAGTAAATACTTTTGCTTCTTTGTATTTCTTTTCTCAATTGCAGTCACTTAAAAATCAACATCCTTATTCTTCAATGACAACTACTGGCTAAAAGGTTTGGCTAATAATCCACTTTATTTGAATTGTTAATGTAGATACACCAAGATGAGCAAAATGGGGAATTTTTTAACCATATGGCAGCAGAAATAGGTGATATTGATTCTTCTCATAGGTTGATGATAATGTGGATATTGATTCTCTTGAGGATACAATGCTTAATTGGAAGTTGCTGGTGGCAAGAATAAAAAGGAAAAAAATTTTGAAGCAAGATCTCAGGCACCTAATATTGGTGGATCTAGTTCAACTTTCACATTGATTGCTCAATCAGGAGACCATCCTGACTTTAAGGATGTATTATAGAGGTCCATCATTGAGGAGATAGCAAAACACAAACATATTATTTCTCAGCAGAGCTATTCACTTATATCTCTAAATGCTAACTTGACAAGTTGGTGACTCATATCCAATTTGACAGTGTAGATGAAAATCCAAGCCTAAATAAGGATGTGCATGACAAGATCCTCCCAAAGTTTAGGATGTTGTAATTATTTTTAAATTTCTTTTTCTTACTGACACTATAGTATTTTATAATAACTTTCAACATATGTTATACTTCTATAGACTTATTTATGATGTAAGTTTCAACAAATTAAAAAAGTTTGGTAGAATTTATATTATTGACTATAATTGTTATTTTGGATATTGAATTTCTTATAATTTATGGTTAGGTATCATTAATTAGGTTTCACAACATCTAAAAAATAGTGAGTTTTCCCTCATTATATAAATATATGGACAAATTTGGAATATATTAGTGACAGATTTTCTATCCCTAATTATGTTGATTTGGTATAGTAAATATGTCCCAAAACTATAGTCTATAATGGATTTCCGATGGAACAATCAGTCTTAAAATTCTTAAATTTGAGATGGATTTAGGATGGACTTTCCATGCCAAATCAATATAATTAGAGATTGGAAAATCCATCTTAAATTCATCTAAAATTTTAGATGGATTTTAGGACAAATTTTCTATTTTTGTCCCAAAATAGGAATATGTTGCTCCCATTAGTTTAGGACGAAATTTAAATTTTGGATTGAAAATTTTCCCCTAATTTCAAACACAAAATATCTTTTGTCCCTAATTTTTGAAGCACGTAAATCAAGGATGAAATCAATTTTGTCTCGATTTTTGTTTGTGTACATTTACAGACAGAATTTTCCATTTCGTCCATGGTAAGTTGTTTTCTTATAGTGCATGGACATGACTAACTGATCATCTTCATTGATTATAGGGTTAAAGATAAAACTTCACAACCAAGGTCGTCGAACTTAGTCAAATTAATGAGTTGACATGTCGAACCATTCATTCCTTAAAAATTTTCATGTTTCTATAAACTTGGACACAAGAACCTAAGTTGAGTGTCAATGTCTTCACCACTTAACCATCTAGTATTGTCATTTATTATCTAGAAAATGTTAGTAATTAAACCTCTATTCTTGTGAATGACAAGCAATGCCTCGTTCACTAAACCATCTTATATTGTTAATTTTTTAGGACATGTTTTATATATAATCTTAATTTATATTTTATTTTGGGAAAATTAACAACATGAAGAATCAACTTAGGACTATTAACATTTATTGATATCATTTTCCATGAGACATCTAGTGTTGTGTAAATGATAACTGCTCTATTATTATATAACACCGTAATAGAAAAGATGAAATTCATATAAGAATTTTGTTAAAGTTATATTAAATATACTTTTAGATATATTCAAAAGAAGTATCTAAAATCACCATGTTATTACTTCTATTTTAAAGATGAATAATTCATAGTCATATATATGTGTGTGTCAACGTGTGTCTTTGTGTCATTACTTAACATCATTCAAATAGATTTCATGTTGTATATTATATTATAACTATATAAATATATATTTTAATAGGTATTTATTAACAAAGATAAATGTTTATGAGTTTACATTAAGATTTTGTCTAAACTCATAAGTTTGACAATCTTGACATAAACTTTTAAGTTAATTTAACATGTCCATAATCTTATAGTAACTCAAAGGGCTTTTTATGTCAATTTTGTTTAACATGCCAAAGCAAAAATACTGTAGCTACTTGAGAGCTCGTTTACCTTTTTTTATAAGAAAAAATCTTTCCATGAATTTTGAATATATATTAAAAATTAATGCAAGCACAATCAGACTAAATTTCAATTGTAAGTGAATTTTTTTTAAAAGGAAAAAAAGAAATTGGGACAGGATATATATGTGTATGTGTCTATATATGTCACACACTTAATTAAGAAAGTGTGACTACCAAGGTGAACAAAGTAAACCCTGTCTCTGAGAATAGGAAAAGCCAGTCAACCTAAATAGTTGACAACATAACTACCAAATGAAGGTCAACATAACTACCAAAGCATAATATTCACTAATTGGCTTTCGTGTGGAAACTTTGACATAGTCTTTTTTAAAATATGAACTTCCTAAATTTTTCACAACTATGACTTGTAAATTAGAAAGTAAGAGAGCTTCACTCTCATAATTGATACAATGTTCAACAACAACATGAACTAAACTGTGCCATTGCAGACCATTCAAGGGGTTCATGATCAGCATTGCTCTTTTAAAACATGGGAAAAAAAAAAAAGAGTGAATGAAAACACTCAGTGAGCAAGAATGGGCAGGCATAATATGGTAGAGTTTTTCATAAACCAACTATTGCCTTAGAAATATGGGACATAATTACAAGGTAATTTATTCAATACAAAGTAAAAAGATATTTATAACGTTCACCATTGTACTTATATCATGATACAGAGCACAAACCATAATTTAAAATCATCATCATTTTTTTTATCTAAATATAGTTCTCAAACACAAGAAATATAAATTACTTATGAGCTTACAAGCGAGAATCACAAGCGGGACTTCTGCTACCGTCCCTGCCTAACACCATTCTTATAGTTCATAACACTTACATTTATGATAAATGTATAAGAAATCAATTTTCAACATAAGGGATAGGTAACATACAATAGAAACATCAGAATTAGATGCTAGCTCTAAGCTAGTTTATTAAATAGATCAAATATCTTACTCGAGCAATACGACTTGGTATAATCAGAATAATGACGTTAAGCCTCCAAAAACATATCGGAATGTAGCATTACACCTTAATCATATCAAAATATTAGATTGTAGTGCATTACTGCTAATGTCTACTGTCATTAGCTATAAAGTCCATTTCAAGATAGATTCCTTAAAAATTCTTTTACATACATGAATACATGATCAGAAAAATCAAAAGATCAAAATCAAAGTACGTTTAAAAATTTAAAATCAAATTTATTCAGAGAAATAGAACCAAAATAATTCAAATTTTCAAAGTTAAAGTACATCATAATATAGAATTAGACGGCTTCATAAATGCAAAATCAAAGTGCTTCATAACATAGAATCAAAGTACGTCATGAATGTAAAATCAAAACACTTCAAAGTATGCAATAGAGATGCCAAAAAATTCTATAATCATTATAAATCCAAAACTCATAATCAATAAAATACATAAATATAAAATTAGAGTATTCCATAACTTCATAATTGTCACAATATCTAAAAAATACATGAGGTTTATAAATCTCAAGAAGTCAGCCCTATAGCAAAAGATATTTGAATAAAAATATGTTATTTTTTATTCTTTTTGCAAAGCATTAGCGTGAAATAGAAATATGTATAATTAACATCATTTACTCACTTGGAAAGCAATGCACCACCTCTTTCTAAAGCCTTTAACAATTCACTTGATCATGATTAGTCCTAAGGACCTTTGAGATCAAGCAACACACTCTTTACCATTGATATCCAAAAATATTCTAATTAATTCTATCAATTTAGTTATTTAGCTATTTATTTGATTTTGAACCATAACATAAGCCTCAATATTTATAATTCAAAGATGATCAAATATAGCCTTCCATAATCATCCCTAACTCCTTTAGCAATCTTACTTCACATTTCAAAGTCTAATTATTAAATAAACACCATCTTAATCAGGCTAATAACATGCTTAATTTAATCCCAATTAGCAACATCATATGTTTCCCTATATAACTTGATTAATTTCTATTCAATTCCATCGAAAGTTTAATTATTGAATTCTATTCCAATACACTTTCAACAAGCTTTTTCTCCTAGTTTTATCTTCATGATTACTAACCATCCAACTTCATTCACTAGCTTGGAAACTACATTTCTTAAACCAAAATTAATTTATAACATTAAACAATCTTTTACACATTAGATCCTTTCCGCCTAGTTTTATTTTTCCCTTATTCCATAATCAAGAATAATCACCTAAGGCTACTTTATCAACTGCAACAAGTCTTTCCATTCATCTTTTCTTCCTTTTACATCAAGAAAAATTATCTGATTAACATACAACTAAAACAAAAACTTCTAGAAGCCGTAATCCTTCCCATATATGCTTAGTGATGTTAAAAGAACTAAAAAACCTCACTTTCCATCACCCTACAAGTAAGAACACACACAGCCATATTGACATTTTCAATTTTAGAGTTAAAACTTGAAATTGACCACTAATTACACAAGAGAGAGTTCTAAAATTTATGTAGGATATGAAGCCCCAATTCAATTTGACAAGATCACACCAAATTAAGCTTTATATTCCAATTTTCACACATGAACAATACCAAAATTGGGGTTCTTCAATTCTAAGCCAAATTGGTGCAATTTTTTCGTTAAAACAAGAGAGAAAGCTTTGAAATACATCCTAAAATAGAATCCTTAAGACAATTTAAAGAAAAACACACCAATTTCACTTAACTATTTCTAACATTGTGAAAAACATGTTGTAAATATAGGTTTCAGATTTTAGAGCTTAATAGGTAAAATTGATATGTAAAATCAAAGGAGAATGGGCTAAAACACTTTCAAGAAGTAAAACCTTACAAAAATTTGATGAAAAATATACCCAATATTGCTCAACTCAATATGAAATTATGAATAGGTTATCACCAGAGCTTTAGCATTCTTTGACCAAAACAGCGACATCGTTAGAGCTTTATCGGCGAGGATGAGCAAACGCCAGTGACACTCAGACATGAACTATCATGGTAAATGACAGATAAAGATGTTGATCCATGGACACACAAAGATGTTGATCAATGGAGAAGATATAATTAAAGGCAAATTGGTAATTTCTTATAGGGGATATGTAGCAAAAACCCAAAAAGTTTTGAAGTTGTCTATAGAGGATTCAAACCTAAGTGCCTTTGGTGCAAGAGGTGAGACTTAGCCACTTGTACCAGCCTCATGCTCACGTATAATGTTATCTCCATTATATTTAAGCCTTTTAAAATTTTTTTTTTTCAATATTCTCACTTATCAAAATTTACTCTTGTCCCCATTTCTTTACTTTTCCAATTCATAAAATCATTAAAAAAAAAAATTCCCACTTAAAATAAGGTATTTAGCATATAAATTTCAAGAACATTACAATATGTGTGTGTGTGTATATGTGTCACAACCCCCAAAAATGATAACATGATCAATATGGGGATGAGGTAAATCTCACCTTCGTAACCTTATCATGCACCTCCTAAAATCAAATTACAATTTGAATAATAGATTTATCAATAAATAGAACTAACACAGAATATGTACACAAATGTACCAAAAGAATCTATTTCATCGTTGTGTAGATATTTCAGCAAACTCTCCCTTGATATATGGGCCCCCTAAAATGTCTACAATGAGCAAATTTTATATACTACATAAAAGAGAGCTTATCTCTTAATAACATTTATAAATAGACAATTAACAACACAAAATAACAGAATGAGACCACTATTTGCATACATGGGAGTTACTAGAATACAAATATAAGTCTTACATCTAAACAAAATAACAAAGCCTTTTATGAGCAATGCATGACTCACCAAAAAGAGATGCACACATGCTCTTACTCTTAAGTGGGTGACTTGGATCGATGTTACTATCTGAAAATGATAAACAATGAGGGTTAAGTGAAAAGTGAGTAGATAATACTAATTACGTAAAGAAGGGATATACCATGTATAATACAATTTTTCACAAACCATTCATATATCTTTGAAACTTAAAATACTATTATTAATAATGCAATCAGTGCATAAAGAGAAAACTTTCTTAATCTTCACATGAATGCCAATCGAATATGAAAAACAAAGGCCTTACTGAAAAATCAAATTTCATTTGAAATATAATGTAACAAGTAAAAAAAAAAAAAGGAAGGGAACATCCAATATAACCATCAGAAATCATATTGCAGTGCCTAACTATATCAAAATGACCTATCATAGTGCAATACAACTAACATATACTATTATTAGTTGTAGGATCTTGTGTAAGATGGATTCCCTAAAAATTCTTTAACGTATATAAATCTATAATCAACAAATGAAAATTTCATAAATCCATAATCAGAATTATCCAAAGAGACAAATTAAAAGTAGTTCAAAATCTTGAAATCAAAGTATATCATAATTAAAGACTCAAATGATTCATAAATATCAAATTGGAGTACATAATAGAGAAGTTCAAAAGCTTAGAATCAATATAATCACAACCCAAAGTAATGCAATTTAGAGTATACAAAAGAGGTTTACAAACTTCAAGAAGCTTGCCCCAGAGCACAAGGGAGTTCAAAGTATAAATACTTAGCAAAGAGATAACATAAAAAGATGGTATAATTTGTGTTATCAACTCATCTAGACACATAACTCAAGAATTTTCTCTCCTGTCATTCCCTCTACTAGCTGTTGGATTAAAGAATAATCTCTACATCTCTAAAAATAAGATATATGACCTTAATGTCTCATTTTAGGAATTTGTTAACTCAAATAAATTTCTAATGTCTAATCCCCATACTAAGTTGATTAACAATTACTTTTTTTTTTTTTTCTCAATTAGCTTCCATCCCAACTTTTTTCTTTTCTTTAAGGTCACCAATATTCCTTTAAATGATTTTAATTGCAATTGCCAATATATGCACATAAAATGTTGTTCATCCAACCTAGTAAGTTGGCAAACAGGGGTCAAGATTTTGGACAAGCACTCATACTTGGACTGACCTGATATATTATATTACTATATTATATGATATTATATACTATATATTTTAAACATACTTGAGATTTGGTCTCTAAGGAAAAACCTAGGAACTCATATCTCACTCACACACTATCAGAACACCACTCTGGCCCCTTCATTTTAAGGATTCCAGCCCCTACTTTCCACTATGTGATCTAGGGATAGCAACAACTTCACAACTGGGAATGGCATAGGTGGTATGTTGATCTATATCTCTAACTTCCATATGTGCGAGTAGAAAAACAATCTATGCATTCATCTCTCACAGAAAAAGAAAATGTGAATAGTAAATTCTAGATCTGGATCCTAATCTTGCACTTATCATCTATCTAATTTCTAGATCTGGTTGACAAATTTAACAAAGAACATTCTCTTTTTACTCATCATCTCTCTTGATCTCGCATTTTTACTTATTTTATTTCTTAATCTTGCACAGTTATTCATTTTCTCTCTCAGGGTAATTCCTTTTTTTATTTCCTTCTAACCAAACCCAATAAGTCAGTATGACTTGATCCTACCTAGTTATATACTGAGTCTTGTTGGGATGAGCCTAAAAAATTAACCTCCTCAAAATAAATGGCAAGGTTTCAAGTTTAGGAAAAACCCTGCCCATGTGTAGCTTTATGCACACAATACAACTTAGGAAAGTGTCTAGAGTACCTAAGGGTCTATAGATTATAAATATCATCCTTCCACTAAATGCCAAACACCTATACCCTACACTTAGGAAAATACCCAAGATTTTGGTAAGGTCCTCATGTCCTTAAATTTGAGTAATTTCTACCAATGAAAAATTAATTGCCTTTAAGTCCAATATATAAATACACATATGCATACTTAGTCCATTATTAGGCTTTCTTAATTTGATAATTTCTCCTATTTCACTTCCTATCAATAGAATTTATTTCCAACATAGCAACATTAAATTTTCTCAACTTATGAATGGCACTAAACACATTTACCAAACATCATCATTTATATATATAAGTTAGAAAATTTAAACATCCTTAAAGTAGATCAATTAATCTCTTTTACATAGTCCTTAAGCTGTCCAATTTCATCCAATGGCTTGAATATTATACCAATCATAAATTAAAGTAATTATTCAATGTTAATAGCCACTCCCAATAAAATTTCCTTCTTCAAGCTTCTCTTTACAATAATGGAATTTAAGATAGATTTGACGAAAAAAACTCACTACAACTTACCACTCAAAACAAAAACTCCCAATAAATTTATCCTTCTTCCTAGGCAAACATGATTATAACTTCAAAAGTCAACCTAACCTGATAAGTTTAGCAAAAAAAATGCCCAAACCGAAAAGTCCAATTAGTAAAACGAGCTGGGCTCGAGCATTTTTTAAAAGCCTCACCTGAGCCCGTAGCCTGAATGAAGTTTTTTTAATAAGAAAAAACTTATTATTTAAAGAAAAATTTTATGTAACCTGGCATTTTGTAAAGACATAAAAACTGATACTTATTATTTAAAAAATTTATGCCAATACAACAACTCATTTGTCTTTATAACTTCCCTATATATATTCTTACAAGTAAGAATAACAATTAGCTATGTTATTTATCTTAAGTCTTAAGTAGCAAAATTGACTTGACCATGACTTTAAAAAGCTTGATTGGCTTAATAAGCCTAGCCCAAAAATATGTATAAAAGCTCAAATAAAAAAAATCTTATCAAAATATGGGCTCAAGCTTTTTTGTTTAGCCTAAAATTAAGTCCAATTTTTAAAAGTCTAACCCGATGATCAAATCTATTCTTGATATCTAATAATACTAAAGGAATAAGAAACTTTTAGATCTTACCTACTAACTTGCTTCAACTTGCCGCCATGAAGGAGATTTTTGAATTAATGGCTAAAACACAAAATTGACTACTAAAATTAGAGGGCAAACATTAAAATCTTTCCTAGAAGGAAAAACCTTAATAAAATTTAACAAAACCACTCCAAATGAAGCCCCAATTTTGAGCTTAAGCCATCAAACATGTTGTTTCACATAGTCAAAGAGGAATTTTGATTTTGGAAGCTATAACTCAAAATAAAACATTAAGATTGAAAAAGAATTTGCCAAAACACTTATTATAACCAAAGCCCCAACAAAATTTAGAGCAAAACTCACTAATTTGTGCCATATTAAGCCCAAAATGCAAACCCTAGTGTTTGACAAAGTTTGGAGCAAAGTCTCACTAAAAACTACAAATTTCAGGCCAAGAGCACAT
The DNA here is from genome assembly GCA_037074485.1 of Delonix regia. Lineage (NCBI taxonomy): Eukaryota > Viridiplantae > Streptophyta > Magnoliopsida > Fabales > Fabaceae > Delonix > Delonix regia. Next base: position 17,010,482 of record CM073459.1, read on the forward strand.
CAACCAACGTCCAAAGGTTGCCGTCATCGAGTGAAAGTGGCGAACGAGGTGGAGTTCAGACAAAACCATAGAGCTTGGCTCTTCATTAATACAAGGACAAGAGAAGTTATTGCAGGGAAGAAGAAAAACATATGGTAGTTTGCTAATTTCATAGGGAGATGTGGCTGCATTAGAAAAAACATATAGAAATGTCTAACTTGCACTTAGTGGGTTTAAACATAGGCTCCTTGGTTTGCATGGGTAAGATTTAAAAAATAATTTTTATTATTAAATTTAATTTTTCAAAGAAAAAATAAGATTTGGCATTTTTTAAATTTTAAAAGAATGAATATTTAAAAAAATTACATATGAGAATACTATCCATATTATATCATAAATTTACATATATGCCTCATATGCCCTATATTCATTTATCTACACTTTACTCGCAACAAAACTAATCCCCTTTGGTTTTTAGTTACCTTCTTTAATGCTATGCTTATGATACTACTAAATTTACGTAATAACAAACATGTCTTCCTTTAGTTGTGTATATCACAGATGATCTTCCTTTCGCCCATATATCATTTACATCAAGATCATCTACTTTCCTATAACTATAAGATCCTTTAGGTTGAATATTATAACTAGAAGGTATACAATCAAGTAATAAACATGCAAAGTAATAATTTCAAGCAATTAGTTAAAGGATATTCTAAAATATTTATTTAAATATCAATTTTGATGGAAGATAAATTAGGAAGGAAAAAATATATATACGCAATTATTTATACCTTTGCTAAGTTGTTCACAAAGATAACAAGTATATAATTTTCTAATTATAACACAACAACATGTATATGGTTATTATATATAATTGTATAATTTTCAAATTACATTATACACTTTTTATATTTTTATTAGTTAACCGTCATGTGTTAGTTGAAAAACTTAAGAGTAAATATATAAGGAAGTGAGTCTTTTTTTTTTAAAAAACCAGAAAGAAGTGAATCTAAGTTTAGTCCAATTAAAAATACGATTAAGCAGAAAATTATTTTAAACAAATTAATCTTTTCAAGCAATTAGTTAAAGCCATTGTCTAGAAAGTTATCATATATAATTAACATAAAATGAATGAAGAAAAATTTAGCAATAAATAGCAAATGTTATAGGATTTTTTTTTAAATTAGAGAAATTTATAAGTGTAATGTAATCAAACTTGATGAAAAATTGATATGTTTTCTCTTAATATTATATAATCTTATATATTTTCTTTGTCAACCCAAAAAAGTATGTTTTAATACCCAAAAAATTGTAAGTATCCTTCTAAATTGTGTTTCGTATTTAGTAAGGAAAACAAAATGCATATATCAAATAAAGTTTTCACACTTTTGAAGGTCATTAGTTCAATGATTTGGGGTTTCAGTGAGCCACTCTTTTTTTCTTTTTTTCAATATATTAGAAGCTTGTCCAAAGATTGAAGGTGATAAATTAACACAAATTAAAAATTAATCAACATGTGTGTAACGCTTGTCAAATTATGATACAAAATTTTGTTATTAGGAAAAGGGAGAGTATTAATATTTGTGGTAGGTATTATTAATTAGATATGAATTTTGGCTCAGTGGTAAGACTGGGCATCCAGATTCAAGAGGGCGTGGGTTCGAGATGCAACTTTCTCCTCCCTTAGAAATATTTTGGCGCTGACATGTGTCCCCCCACAAGTGAAATTACCAAATTACCCTTCTTACTTTTTTTCTTCTTTTCTTCCCTTTCCTATCATTTTCCCGTGAGAAGCTCTCCACCATTTTTTATTTCTGATACTTCTCTCTGCCACAATCAGCCACCACCACCTCTAGCCAGCTCCTCCCTTCACCGACGACACGTTCTGCCCGGTCACTGCCAGCAGTTGCCGGCGACAACAATAGTTTTCTGACAGTCTTTACGAAGCCCAAAACCAGCGACTTTTCAACAGATTCATTGATTGTTAAGCATTTGTTTCATGACAATGATGTTAGGAGAAGCATTTTTAGCCCTTTTCTATTGAATTTCAGTTTTGGAAGCATGGTTTTTGACTAGTTTTTTAGAGTTGTTCTAATAGGGACCAAACTGAAAAGTTTTGAAATTTTGGGGTTTCCAGAACATGGTAAAATGCTGAGATGTAATGGGTTTAAATTAGTTCTATAAGAACACTTTTAAGGTGTATGGCATGAAACCCTATTGTTCATTTTTTTTTTTTTTTGGGTTAAAGGCAAGGGCATGAAATTTGGGACTAAAATGAAAATTTAGAAAGTTTTTAGGGTAGTAAATGTAAATTGACAAAAATCTGGGAAAGTTAGTGATGGAATCAGGAAATATGAGCTAGGGTTTTTTTTGAGTAATAAGAAGGAAGAGAAGTAATTCTTTGCTTTCCAATTAGCATAAGTAGCTCGTAAGAGTGAGACAGTCATCCAAGGGAAGTCCTTGAGTTGTTGGTAGTTAACGACACTCAAGTGCACAGATAGCAGTCTCCAATACTTTTCCTAATGCTTCACTTTTCATTATTTGGAAATGTTTTAAAAATTTATCATTTTAATTTTACCATGACTAAACTTTGTTAGAATTGAAATTATGAGTAGATGAAATCCCTTGATATATTAGATGACATTATGTATAGTTTTGAAATTGACTTTTGAGAAACATCATATGTATGGTTATGAATAACCATCAAATAAACCATTTTTGAAAGACAATTTGATTTCATGCATACTGGTTATATTTCCTTGTGCATGCTTGTTTTAATTCCATTATCATTTGAAGGACTAAATAGGACATTGGTTGCTAATAGCAGTACTGTTAGTCATTGCTGCACCTAGGTAATGACCTAGCTAGCAGGGTTAATGATGGTGCTAGCCCCGTGTGACGGCCATCACACGAGGACCGATGAATGATAAACTTTCGTGAGTTATAACCTCAAGCATATTGGTTAGTTACCCTCGAGGATTGTGTATCCTTACCTGTTTTGATTTACCCTTGTGGTTGTGTGCCATACCGGATTAGTCCACAGTAGTCCTTCCCCCGAAATGATATTCAAAAATTTATTGATCCCTTGCGTATGGCATTTTAAATTTAATGTTTTGAAGTGTGTGTTTTGCTAGCTAAAACTATTTAATGATTACTCGCAGTTTTAATGTTATTTCCTTCTATTCAAAGCTTAATTCACATTTGATTATAATTTATATTTGAAGTTTTATTACTGATTTTGGGGTGCTATCTACTTAAAAAATTTTGTCTCAAATGGGGAGACAGGTGACTTCCCGGAGGTTGCGGAGTAGTGACAAGAGTCTTTTGGTGAGGCCCTTGAGGTTGGCAAGATCTAGTTCTTTTTGTTTAGTTTCGATATTCATAGCTTATTCTTTTTTAGATGTATATATATCATTAGGGTGTTAGCCATTGTTTTGTATTCTAGGTTTGTATAGTGACCACAGTTGAACTTTCTTTTTTTGTTGTATATTGTATTTATGTTATAGTAGGCTATGCTGGTGAAAGTGGAGCTCTCCTATATGTTTGTATTACCTTACAAGATATTGTAGAAATTTCAGATATTCTATTTACTGGGGAGGTAGTGCCAAAATTTCTACAAAACTCCTTGTTTTGTATTAACCCCTTATTCTTATATAAAGGCAAGTTATATTACATATGGTGTAAACTGTATAGTTTTGGCATGAGATTGAATGTCCTTCCACTATAATGTTTGCAAGTTTGGGAAATTTTCTTGTAGCCTGTGTCAATCCCACTCTAAGGATTTTGGGGTGTGACAATGCAAAAATTCTTCATTAATCAATTTTTTGACAATTATTGTATCTGAATAGAAAAGTTTTAATAAAAAAATGTTAAAAATGTAAAATATAGGCATACATTTTGTGTGTCAAGAAAGTTACACACAAATATGAAGAAACAAACAAAAATAAACATCATTTTATTCATTCATTTATTAATTCATTTTCAGTTTAATTATATATTTAACAGTTCACTTATAATTTAATCTTTTATTATTATAAATATTAACACATTTTTAATTAAGATAAAAGAATTAAATGTATTAAATTTTATATTAATGAAAGTAGACAGTTAAATTAAAAAATAAAAATTAATAAAAGATTAAGTTAAAATTAAATTGGAAAATAAGAAATTAAAAATAATATTTTAATAAAAAGAAAAACTGTTAGCACGTAAGCAAGCGGCCACCAAAGTGACACGGGAGAGCAAAGCGAGTGCACGTGTCGAGCAGTGGTGAGATTGAAGCGTCTGTCAATGCTTCCCCATCACGGCACAGCCATCGGACAAGAACCGGACGGCGCGGTGACCAGCCGTTACGAACTGTTTCAAAAGACTATTTATTTATTTGTTTATTGCTCTTTTAATAATTATTACATCAGATGGACATAAATCTGAGGAAAAAAGTGAAACTAAGAAACCAAAGAAGAGGACTAAGAGGGGACTGGAGACGTTACTTTCACGTGAACATCGTAGGCATATATAATTTTGTGTATTTTTCTTATTCAATGAAAACAAAAAAGAAACTAAATTTTGTCACCGACTAGGTCCCAAAAATGATCAAATAGTTAGGAAATTTGTATGTAGTGTTTTCAACTTAATTTTGCTTTTCTGAATTTCTTGTAAGTAATGATTTTCATGATCTACACAAACTATGCTAGTACTTTTAATTTTGATCATAAGTATAGTGTATATGAAGTCATAAAATTTTTCAAATTTAGACGAAGAGAAACACACCAAAAATACATGCATAATGCTCATTTTAACTTTATAAACATTTTATATACTTTACACTTTATCTTCAACTTAATTTTGTTTTCTTAATCTCTTGTAAACAATGATTTTCATATTAAAACTTTTAATTTTGATTCTATCTAAAGTTCGTATAAAATCATAAAATACCTCTAAAGTAAAAAATAACAAAAAAAAAAAAAGTACGTATAAGGCTTAGTTCATCTCTTTTGACCTATTTTTTTTACACTTTATCTACTTTACACTCTAAGAAATCTACCAAAAACAATTCTCTTCAAGTTGAGTAGCCACCATTTCTTGTATGTAGGATTAGACACAGCAAAAACACATTGATCTCCCAGTTAATCACTAGCATATATATGCATATATATATAGCTTAATGCTTTTGGCATTTTATAGAGAAGAGGAAGACAAAGGGTGAGTCATTTTCAACCTTCTCTAATATATATATATATATATATATATATATATACACACGCGCGCGCATACATACAACAGAGAGAGGAGGCGTCTTTTGTCCTCCACGCAGCTTAAAATCCGCACTGCCATATTTACATATTCACACAGTTGTTCAACTCCTTCTTCCTTCACACGCTTGCCTCCATTTTGCTCTTCTCTTCAATCTCTCTCCATTAACACCTTTTCAAAGCTTTTATATCTTTTCTCCTTTTCCTTCTTCTCTGATCCAAAATCATATATATAGAGAGAAAGAGAGAGAGAATGATCTTGGAAGAGCATGAGTTTTGTTGAATGAATTGTGCTCATGAGGAGATCCAGAGGGAAAAAAGAGAAGAAGTTGATGATGAGGAGGATGACAGTAAGAGAGCTTATCGCATGTTTGCTTCGCGCAAGCACCTAAATGTGCTTTAGAGATTAAGTTAAAGACTCTCTTCTTCTATCTTCTTTTGTATATCTCTTTTCCAAACAAAACCTCCTCTTCCATTAAAATTACACACTAACCCTAGTTTCCCACCACCATTGATTCCATTTTCCTCCCCTTCCTTCAATTCCCATAAACCACACCCAAACCCTAAATTCTCTAACCTAATTGCCTAATTCCATTAAAAAAGAAAAATGAGTGTAAACTGTAGCAGTAGTTGTGGAGCTGAAGGTAGTAGTAGTGGCGGTAGTGGTGGCGGGCCGTGTGGCGCGTGCAAGTTCTTGCGCCGGAAGTGCTTGCCGGGATGTATTTTCGCGCCGTACTTCGATTCCGACCAAGGGCCGGCGTACTTCGCGGCGGTGCACAAGGTTTTCGGGGCGAGCAACGTGTCAAAGCTGCTTCTGAGTGTGCCGGTGCACAAGAGGCTGGACGCAGTGATCACCATCTGCTACGAAGCTCAGGCTCGGGTGAGAGATCCTGTCTATGGCTGTGTTGCTCACATCTCTGCACTTCAACAACAGGTGAGATCAATTCATTTTCCTCTTCAGATATAACTAATTTATAATGATATATAAACATTAATTAATCATGTGTGATCGAGATGGAAATCATGAAAATGTTCTTAAATGGAAGGTTTCTCAGAGAAATATGAACCTATGATCACTTGTCTGTTTCTTTATACAACAGTATATATCTTCTTGTGCGATAAGTCAATCCTAGAAAGTGGTCAGTTCTTGTATATATATATACATTTATATATGTGTATATATATATATACATATATATATATAACTTGTTTCCCTTTTGATCTTGTTGATTCAAGAATTTGAATCTGAAGGTGCTTTTATCAGTACGTTAGTGATTTCCGAACGAATATATTTTATATTAAAAATATTTTCTATGAATGACTTGTTTGATTTAGGACGACAAAAGGCTGTTATAGTAGGGGTTGAGGGGCTTTGAAAGAGGAATACAATGAAGGTTGAGATGGGGAAAAGAGGAAAGGCATGGATAAGAACAAGAGGAGACAGAAGCTTCCATGCCTTTTACTGAAATCTGTAAACGTTTTAATCCATTGTCAAATGATGATGGTGTGCAGTGCGAACTAGGCCGATGGACTATACGGTAGACCAAAACTCTGCCGTTACAATGGGATAGAATAATATGTGTACATATATATATATATATATATATATATATATATATGTATGGCTTTGGACCATACCTCCTTGGTTTTCCCCGGTATAAAGGAGATGGTCGGTTAGTTTCTTGGGTTTGCACAATTTTTGATAAGGACAGATCATATATATAAATATATGAATACACACACATACATATATATATATAGATATATAAAGAAAATTATATTTACTCACTCGATATTTACTTCTAATTGTAATGTAGTTATGCTGTAGTTGGTGGCAGCTGTGGTGGGCCAACTGCAGGAGAATTGGGGAATTTTGGACTACCAGATTTTATTTAGAATGTACCATGTGAAACAATTTTTTTTTAATTTTAATTCTAATACATATTAATTTTTTAAAAAAAATTATCATAATTTTAAAAAGAGAATTCCAAATTTATTAAAATTAAATTTTAACAAACTTGTTCCGCGTGTTTTTGACAATTAGATAAATTCAATAACTCAAAACTCATTAACTGCAGCTATAATTGGCATTGTCAACTGCAACAGATTTACATTGTGTACCCACTATTATGAACCAAAAAAAAAAAATTGCATTCGATGCAATCTAATCTATAACATCCTATTATATTTAAAAATATTAACTATGAAAAATTATTATATTAGTCTTTCCAAAATTTAATGCCTTTTATCTCCGTCTTCAGTCTTTCCATTTAATCTAAGTCTAAACATTGATAAGAGGCAATAACATGTTAACGACAGTAGGTAATAGAGCTCATTAGAAAGGACATTTTCATAGGAACAACCTAGTATTTTGTATGTTATACATTTAATTTAAATAACTTAATTTGAGAGAGAGATTTGGGAGGATAGCACAGGCTCCTCTGATGGTGTCAAATTTTTTCATCAAAGGAGAGCTTTTTAAGCAGGACGTATTTGACCAAGTAAAGGTGAAGGTGAGTTTATGAGAGGTGGAAAGCTATGGATACTTTGGATAATTTAAATGGTATAAATGAAAATGATGATAACGAAGTATTTATAAATTATAGCAAGGATATATATTATTGTACCTTTATATATTCAAAAATTTTAAATAATAGATTTATTATAATAGAACTAACTAATAGATTAGGGACTTTCAATAACTGAGAGGCACATTCAAATTGATAGTAAAAATCATGGTGGATAAATGCAGTTATCCTATTATGTTCATTTTTCCATATACCTTTATATTTTCTACACTTACCATATTTCAGATTTGATTATTTACCACATGAATATTTATTATCACATTCTTAGTTGGACTCCTTAACTATTTATTCTTCATGTTATGATTTATCATAGAAACTCAGAGACGATATTTAAAGTATTATAGGTGAATTTGTCCAAAAAAAAAAATGTATAGTTTCCTATCCTACCCTATGTGTTATTATTGTTATTGTTATTATACTCTCTATGTATACTGGCTTATTCCAATACTTATGAACAGCTTCCCTTAAAAAAAAAAAAGTAGTATAAGAATATCTTACTCTTATATTTTGCATTATTTAATTTCACAGAATAATGAACCTACTTGGATGTATTTACTTTGCTTTACTTTTGCTCATTGACAAATTTGATTATAAATGCACTTATTTACGTTAGCATAGGTTTTAAAAGGTAAAAGTTATTCTTTTCCTCACATAAAATAGTTCTTTCACTTAATACAACATATATATTTATATATATATATATATATATATATATGTATGTATGTATGTATGTATATGCACTACCCATGCCATTCGTTGACTATCCTCTATGTTATAAATGAAGTAAATTAGTTTAATTTACTTTTGCTAATCCTTATGCTCGCATAGTTGGTCACGGTCCGAAATTCAGAGTATAATAAACAAAATTCATTCATTTTTCATATCATTTAGAAAGATATATTTTTTCTGATCTTTAGGTTTTAATCATATTTGTTTATACTTGTTTTCTACAAATCTCTACTTTTATGAACACTTTAAAATTTGTAAACTCAAGCTTTCACAGTTTTCATTCTTTATTATATTCACCAACCATGAAACTCTATATGATGTGATATTGCAGTCATTAAAAATTGGACCACAGGCAGGTTCAGAAAGAATCCCTTGATTCTAAGTTTTTCTCAGTTTTATACCGTTTATTATATGTAGTATTATTTAGTCTTAAGCAACTAAGGGCCCTCACCTTCTAGCCCCATAATTAGAAAATATATGCAATGAATTATTTGTCATAAAAGAAATTATATGATCCGACTATGTTACGAGTCTAATATAAAAAAATTTTCCTTTTATCTTTTAAGAAAATGGGTTAATAAATCTAAAAAGTTCCTTTATCTAATAGTCTAATATTTTAAGATAGATTATCTCGCCTGACTTGCTAAGTGGATTAGGATATGGTGTAAGAAGTTGAAAGTTGAGTAGAGCGACTAAAGAAAAAAGGACTAGTAAGGATCTGTACTATTGTTATGAGTTTTGGAGAAATTTATACTTTAGTGAATAAAATCATCTAAAGCAACTATTTTTATTTAAATTGCCAGGTGAATTTAGTTCAATTATGAATCAAACTAGTTCAATGGAACTGGTATTATGCTAGGATAGTTATAAAATCAAGGCTTAAAGATGCTATGCTTTGAATTATTTTTAGAAAATGTTAATAATTTAATTAACCATGTAATATTTTATTGAATAGGTGGTGAGTTTGCAAGCTGAAGTCTCCTACTTACAAGGCCATCTTGCTATGTTGGAGTTGCCTCAACCGCCGGCGCCTCCCCCGCTGCAGTCACAAGCTTCAATGGCAATCTCACCGGCGTCTGCCTCAACCGCCACGTCTACATATAATCTTTCTTCACTTGTGGATCCCATGGCCCAAAACCCATATTGGGCCATACAGCAACGGCCCATGGGCGAACGTCAATGAGGGCAGTGGTTACTCTATTGCCTCCTCTTTATCGCTTTCGAAATGATCAAATCTGATGACCTATTAATCAACTAATCATTTCCTTTTGAATAGATGAAATCCTAGGAAGGATCTTGAGGTTTCAAATTGACCAACTAATTATAATATATGCTCTTTATTTTTGTCCCAAGAATGCAAAATGTAGACCTGCATTACTGACTAGTAGTTTATGTTGACTTAGCTGATTGCATAAAAACGGTTATCTTATTATTCTCTTATATGATTTTATATCCATTTATTCGCAAGATACAAAAGATATTATAGGGGGAAAGTTTTAAGTAGATTCTATTTTTCCCAAAAAAAAATATTAACATGAAATTGTGTCTAACCTAAGTACAGTTTTCAGTTAGACTTTACCGTATCCTAGACATAGAGTACCTTGCTACTACACCAATAAGTGTTGTGCCGCATATCCTTGGGCAAGTAAAAAGGACCTTGATACATTGAAGCTTTGAAGCAATTATTCTCCATGGTGTAAAGAAACTACAGATATTTAAAAACTCCGCATGAGTCTTGAATTAAAAAATCATAGATTCATAATTCCTTCCTTGATTCCATAACATCGGAACCTAATCCCCATCCACAACCGCATTCACATGTAACCACCCATGAAGCCATGATAAGTCCCATTTTCTTGTGCATGCATACATCATAAATATAAATTGGGTCTCACTAATATTCTTGGGTAGACATTTCACAATTATGAAGATATTATAAGCATGGGCCACTAAAAAGTATGACATTCTTATGTTTCTCTTCGTTATTGACTTGATCTACCCACAAACATCAAGTTTTCATTTTAAAGAATCATACAAATATTGTGCCTAAAGGCTTCAGAGACTTAATGAACCACAATATATTTATTAGAAAATATTTGCATATGAAGCGCATATTATATTAAATCAGAAAGTCAAAGATTGTACAGGTTACAACTCACCTCCAGACAGATTCTGGCCACAGCACTCAAGGTTCGGTGGAGTCATACAGTATCCCATATCTAACCCATCAACATCCATGAAAGTTTTGGTAGCATTGGCCACTGAAGGAAAGAACAGCACTATAGCTCAGTTAAATATCGTTACCTTTAGAACTGTCATGATTATGGAAAAAACTTTCCAGAACTCTTCAGAAACAAAGAGTTCTTCGTGGGGGCATTGCGTACACTTGCTTCTATGCCCGTAAAATCTCTTAAAACAAGCTCCACCTCTTCCAACACCCCAAGTTTTCGAAACCACCTAGCTAGTATTTCAGAAGCTTCTTTCCTGAGCACAATGCCATCTCTCTCCAAATCTATCAGAAACTCTAACGCTTTATCTAGCTTGCTTTCCCTTTCATATGCATCCAACACTAAAGCTATGCATTTATCACTAGGTTTGATACCTGCTCTTCTCATATTTTCAAATGCGATTTGAGCTTTTTGACTTTGCCCAGCCATTCCATAGGCATTGATAACGAGCCCACACATCTTATCATCAGGGGAGATACCGGCCAGCTGAATTGCATCAAAAACCCTTTGTGCTCCTTCAGTATCACCGATCATAGAGTAGGCTCTTAGTAATGCTTTGTAAACCTCACTGCCTGCATGAATCTCTTGTGCATCCATCTCTTTAAGTAAAATTTCCCCTTGATGAGGCTCGCCAGCTCTAATATAGGCCATTATCATTGAGCCATATGATCTTTTATCTAAAGTTTCACCAAGCAATCTGATCTCTTCAAAATATTCCTTGGCCCGCTCAGGATAACCAGCTTTGCTATACATGTGAACCATAGCAGTCAGTGTTACTTGATCACAGATGATGCCCCTTTGCTTCATGGATGTGAGAAGATTTTCAGCATCTTCAAGTTGATTTTGCTTGCCATAACAATGGATTATCTTGGTATAATCACGAGCATTGGCTTCGAAGGATTCTTCCAGAAGGGCATGCTCTGCCACCTAGGGATGTGTAAAATGCCACAGTTTCAGTTTAGACCATGAAGGAATACAAATAAAAAGGTTTAATAAAATGCAATTAGAAGCATGAAAATTTTCCCAAGAGATTAAAGTTGGATATTTAGATGGCAACAGCCAAGAGGAACAAACTGCATTTCATTACCCATATAATGTGAGAAATTTTTATATATATAATTAAGGATAATAGCATGTAATCAACAAGAAAATTAACAAACCCCAAGGTTGCATCCTTTTCTAACGCAGACAAGTGCAAGAACTATATGAGTGAAGAATCTCAGTATTGCGGAGAACACTAGATAGGGAAGACGTTTACAATCCTAAGCTATCTCATCCCACCATAACAGAAAGATTTGAATTCAAATAATAACTTGGCTATCCTGACTAACAAAGTAAAGGATAAGTCAATTCTGATATCAGCAACTTAAAGCATCAACAATATACTAATTAAAATAAACTAATAATAAAAAAATAAAAGGCACATGTGCTCTTATGCTTCATGTTCACGTTAAAGTAAGTTGCACATCTTCAACTCTACGCCTCAAGTTGGGTGATAAATGTTGAGCATTCCTAGCTTTGAGCTTAGTTCTTCAAACTTGACTCTCATGGTTAATAAATCAGTTACTTGAGCGTGTGATACCAGCAGGTAAACTAATCCAGGGAACTCAAGAACTATGAATCGTTCTTATTCATCAACAACCCATTACAATCCTCCTATCCTTATTTATATAACTACTTAACAGTAGTCATAATCCTATAACTATCAAAACAATTAACAAACATCTACCAGAAACAGTTACAACAACTAACCTGTAACAGCATGAGTAGGAACATAGGTTAACTCTATGATTCCTCACTCAATTATTTCCTTGATGTGAAGTGCATATCAATCTCCACATGCTTCATCATGTCATGATGAATAGGATTTTTAGTGATTCAATTAGTAGCCATATTATAGCAAAACACCTTCATAGGCCTATCAATTCTGATTTTGAATTCCCTCAATAAGTCCTTATCCAAATTCTCTCACAAATTCCAAGAGCAAGAGCACAAAACTCTGCTTTAGCACTATTCCATGCCACCACAAGTTGCTTCTTACTTCTCCAAGTAACCAAATTACCCTATTTACGGTATTGAACAAGTGTTTAGAGACTCATTTACGGTGCATGATAGGAGATCACCCTTCAATGGGTGAAATGGCTACCATTGGCAGAATATTGGTATAATACTAATTACCACTCTTCTATCGGGATGACAACTTTTGAAGCAGTATATGGGAGACCCCCACCAATCCATCCACCCTATTTGGCTGGGGATGCTTCTAATGAAGTGGTAGATAAAAGTTTGAAAGAGAGGGAGGTTACTATTAAGTTGTTGAAGGAAAATTTGAGAAAAACTCAACACCGAATGGTGCAAAATGCTAATAAAAAGAAAGCAAACAGGGAATTTCAAGTGAGAGACTTGGTTTATGTGAAAATTCAGCCTTTTCAAAGAAATCAATTGACTAGCAGTGTCCTACACAAGTTGGCTGCTCGCTACTTTGGGCTACTTAAAGTTTTGGAAAATGTCGGTAAATTTGCCTATAAACTGGAACTCCCTTCTACTTTAAGAATGCATCCAGTATTCCATGTATCACTATTGAAGAGGCAAGTGGGTAGGGAAGTTAAAGTGCAAGCGTCACTGCCAAAAATCGACAATCAAGGGTATTTTCAGATCAAACTGCAGTACATATTAGGAAGGAAGATCATGCAGAAGGACCAACTACCTGTTACTAAACTTCTCATCCAATGGAATTTTATCCACATTTCTCTCTTGCTTAAATCCTTGAGGACAAGGATCATTTTCAGGTGGGGTGTATTGTTACATGGTTCAGGTAGAATAAAGGGAAGTCAGATTAGTTGCAATATTAGTTAATAGTTCTGTTTAGCAAGTGGCTTATCTTTTAATAGTAGTTAGTCAGTATAACTGTTAAGAAGTTAGTTAGTTGGGTGTCTGTTAATGAGTTAGTTAGCAGAGCCAATAGTCCAGTAGCCCATAATTACCAGAAGGATTATTCTAGAAGGGATGTATTGAATTCTCTGAAGCAATAAACACTTTCTCTGTACCATATATGGACACACAATAACCTTTAGTGAACTTTCGATCAATGAAAGATCCAACCCAGTGTGCATCAGTGAATAATTCCGAACCCCTGCAAGTTACCTTTTGAAAAATAAACCTTTTTCCAAGGTCATCTTCAAATATCTCAAAATTCTATAAACAGCTTCCAAGTGGTCCTCAGGCTTATTCATAAATTGACTTAACAGGGAAGCTAATATCAAGGCGAATATGGGAAAAATATATTAGCTTACCTATAAGTTTTTGATACATCCCAATGTCAGTAGCAGCACTCTCTAGTCTGGAAACCAGTTTGTAATAGGTTCCACTGAGGTGTCTGCTGGTTTACGCCCCAAAATTCTAGTCACTTCTAGCAAAGCTAGAGTGTACTTCCTTTGGCAGACAAAGATACCCTTCTTTGATCTTTTCATTTCCATTCAAAGAAAATACCACAAGCTTACCAAATCTTTCACCTCAAAGATCATGGCAATTTTGCAAAGTAGGAAATTTTTCTCCTATTTTGTTTGACATGGAGTTTATGAGCCATGTGTTCACAGCAATCCAAAATTTGCACTTAGGATCTCTTGTAACCAGCTGGAGAGCTTCAATCGGAGGCATTCTTCTAGCCCTGGCCTCTGATGAACATGAGAGCACTTAGTGACCATTGTAAGTAATTGGTTTCCATTGAAACAGTGGCCAGTGATCATCACATTAACCATCATAGTTGCAGCAGGTCTATTTTCTTGGCTGTATGACTGAGACACGTTAGAGGACTCAGAGGTGGAGTCCCAAACATCAGCCACAGAGGCACCCAGCGTGTCAAATGTAAACATCAGATGAGGTAAGGCCCTTAGGGTCTCCGATACCATTAAGTCTCAGTATCCTAATTTTACTAAGCCATCTATCATTGATAAAATAGCCAAGTACATTAAACAAGGCGAGATGGTTACAATCCTAGCCTGTCATAACCCACAATATTTGAATTCAAATTCTAACTATCCTGACTAAAAAAATAAACAAGTCAGTTCTGATATTGGTTACTTAAAGCATAAATAATACACTAATTAAAATAAAAGAATAAAAGACGATAAAAGGCACATGTGCTCTTACACTTCATGTGCACATTCACGCTAAAGTTAGTTGCATGTGTTCAACAAGGAGGAGCATACATTATGTTATATCATATTTGGTCAAAAAAAGCCCATGAAAAAGAGAGCCACAATGAAATAGATCATTACATCAAAATGATTAAAACATGAATGTTAAATTCCAAGATTTCTAAGATAGACAACACCAAGAGAAAGGAATCTTCTATCAAATACAACAAAAGGAAATGGTGCAGTGATGTTAAGTGCCTCATCTGGCAGCACCTTTGGCAATTTTTGCAACTGTCAAGGCAAGTGCCTTAGGTGCCTGTCTTCTATTTTGGATGGCTGAGTGAGCGGGGGCAGCTTAAAAGCCTAGCCTAATGTTTTAAAACAATCAAGATAAAATAGGAAACTATAAAACCCACCCTTGAGTGCACTCTATCTTTAGGTATTTTGTTTATTGCTTGGCTTCCATGGCTCCAACCTCCAAGTACTACATCTTTTGAGTTATATAGTTAACTACTTAACTTTTTACTTCGACATATAGATTAATGACTTTATACATGCACTTAATATTATTATGAGTTATGACTTAATGATTATTATGCTTGAATAGTTATATTAGAGACTAAATTAGAGCATTTCAAGATTATTATGTCACATGACTAATTTCAAATGTTACAAATTTGCATTTATTAATATATTTTTATTTATCTAGCATATTTTAGCATTTTTCGTATTATACAGCCTTGTTCCACTCAGGCGTGCACCCTTTTAATACTTTCTTATCCAATAGCAAAAAATTGTACAATATTTGAAGAAATCCTGCTATAAAATAGAAAAAAAATGAACATGTCCTATGGTTATTCAAAAATTTGTCCAAAAAAAAAACCAGTAACATGAACAGAATTTCTTCCAAAACAAACATTTAACTTATTAGTGTTTTTAGCAACAAAACCCAAATAGACTAAAATGACATAAATGACCAAAACTAAGGACAAGAAAGAAGTAAAAAACAACTAGGCCCAAGAGTTCCAGCTTGGAGGAGAAAAGTACAAGGTTGCGCCCCACCAACCCAAGCGCAGCTTGGGCCATCATCCACATAATTTGGTGACAATGACTATAGCTTCCTTTTTCCTTTCAAAGAGAGGCCCAAGCCACCATCCACCCTCCATCTTTTTCCTCTCACACGGGCTTTGCAGTGGACCTCATCTATGAGATAATCTTATGTTAGCCAAATTTTGTGTAACCAACTCAGATAAAATTTAGGAAGCCATATCAGGATGTACATCAAGATTGTATCACTATTTACCCATGAATGTTGGTAAGCACTAAATTACCTATGGTCGGTGGGTATCTAATCCTTCAGAGCCTGGAGCAAGGAGATCAAAGGGAGCTTAGTAGATCAAACAAGCACTTCAAATCTAAACAAGTTCAGAATATGCCTACTCTGTCTAGCCCAGATTCCATAGCACTTAGCTTTCTTTTCCCACCAAATCTATTTCATATTGACTGCTAGACAACACATTCAATTATCTACCTTCAGTTTGACCAAAGAACTCAAAAGTCATATTTTTTTACCTTACACCTTCAAAATAAAGCTCTATTCAGAAATCTTTGACACACAAGTGGTTTCAAAAGTAAAGGAGAGCTAATCTACCTAAAACCTTGAATAACCCACAAATATTTACCTAATGTTCGAGCTTCAGATATTAAATGGCGTACTATATCAATATTTAGAAAATAGTCCTAGTCATTCACTAAGTGAAACAAAGAAAGGCAAAAAGGTCAATCGAGTTGTTGGAACCATATTCCCAAGTAAAGTTATACATGGCTGGATGATAACGTACAATGCCTACCAGACTTAGATAACAGTGAGGGTATCAGACACACCGTAGCCCATCAAATGAACCAAAAGAAACGTTATGCATTAATATGGAAAAAGCCTCAATGAAAAAATTGATGAGCGGAATCCCAGCAAGCCAAAAATTCTTGACCAAGTAATTAAGAAATGAAAATGATAATAACAATGAAAATTTTAACACTGTACTTTCAATTAAAAATTCATCAGCAATATAAGAATGTAGAATCTTAATATGCAGCTGTACAACCCACAAGCTGCATAAATTACAACTTAATTGCATCAACCCCATATTTATCCAAGGCTGAAGTTTGAATTAATGGAAATAAACCACATATATGCTCCATTCCAGATCTAGAAATTTCCAAATTGCTAAAGCAATTGGATGAGGAACTGGGATCTCTAAATGTGGGATTCCATCCTGGACATCTTACTTTCCTTTCAAAACAACATCCATGAAATACTAGAAGATAACTCTAAATGGAAGCACCATTACATATGAGATAGAGAAGCAAACGTGTCAGGTTCCCAAAACATTCAGCAGACACAGAAGAAATGGGAAATACTCTTTAAATTAAATAAGATGAGCAATACCTGAAGGTAAAAAGGATGATTCATCATTTTCAACTCCTTAAGAACTGAAAGCCAGTCTGCTCTGATGGGCCTCATGATCCTCACCCAAGCCCCCAACAGATCTGATACGTTGCCCTTCTCAGGAGAAAAGCATATAATCTGTCTCATTAGGGCCTTACAACGATTTTCCATCTTGAAAGGAAGTTTAGATATGGCCTGTTTTTGTGCTTCTGTAATATTACAGTCTACCTCAACCCATCTAAACCCTCTCAGACTTTCTTCTTTCACCTCTGTTTTTACAGCATGCTCCATACCCACACCTACTATTACTGAATCAAAATGATGTTTATTGAAATCAAAATAAATAGGTTTTTGAAATAACAGGTTTCCACCAGTCTGATGATTACAAAACTTGGTTATATCATTGGTTATTGAGTGGCTAGAAAAGCAGCAATTGGACAGTAGGATAAAGGAACAGGTTCCAATCATTGAAGTAAGATAGAATAATGTGATCTCCTCAGATATTCATCCCAAGCTAGCAAGCTGGAGAAACATAAAAAGGCAAATTATCTAACCCATGAATCAAGAAGAGGAGGGAGAGCACAATAAAGTAACAACCACAGCCAATTGGCACAAAAGGACCCACACGAGCACACCTCCATTTCTTAGTAATGTAGCTGAAGAGCAAGACTACATGAGACCCCAAAGATGGCCCTTCTTTTATCTCTTTGTTTTAAAGCACTCCATTTACAGTGAGGTACTGAAAAAAATGCATCTAAAAGTTAGCAAAGATAAGAACAACACATTAATGTTGCTCGTTCTTCTTTGTAATACAGAAGTTAGAAAATTCCCCATGATTTGTATTATTAATAATAAGATTTTCTCAAAATTTAATAGCAAATTTCGACCAACAAAATCTAACCCAGAGAAAGAACATTTAATAAATTTTGAACTCTAACCCTTTATTTAATAATGTATCAATGAGAATTTTGAAGGGTTCCATCTTTCAAAATACAAACAACCAACATATTGAAACATGCTAACAATTTCTCTTGATCAGACCAGCTATAACTTGAATAAGCATGGCATTTAGGATAAAGACTCTCGCAATTAAGCTTCAGGACTCCGCTCTCCAGTGGGGTGAATGAGAACCATTCGATTTGATTGACAACATGAAATGATCAACGTTACCACTTCACAGAACTAAACATAAAACACAAATTCTAATTGCAGCATACATAAACAATTTGATGCATTTACATAATCAGTATCAGAATTCCCTACAAGCAATTTTTACGTTTCCTGTTGAATGATAGGAAATAAATAATACATTCTATTACGAGAACTGAAAAGAGAGAAAACAAGACAACACCACCGAATGAAAAAGGAAACTACTTTTAACAAGGGCTTGCTTTAGTGCCTAGTGTGTAAGCCAATACCCTACAAGTAAATTAAATATATTACACACATTCAAGCAACAAAACATCGTATGATTTGCACGAAATAGTCGACATTTTAGGCCTCCAAGAGTAACCGAAAGAAAATATGGAGAAGTAGCGATATTCTACCTGAAAAATAAAGACGTGAATGTAATACCAGTCGAAGAATAGCAATAATCGGGTCTTCTAAATATGGACGCGAATGGTGAGAGTGCAGGGCTTAAGGTAAGCTGCAACACTTGGAAGCCTAACAAAAGAAACTGAAGATACGTCGAAGAAACCGAATTCCAACATCATGAATAGGAAATGTTGAGTAGAACAAAATGCCAAGGAACTTAAAGAAATGTTCAAGACACCGACCGAATCCTAAACGAGAGAAAGACGATCTCGAAGTGGCCGCAGGAGCCCCGGAAAAATTGCTTCCTCCATTGCATCTTCTGGATAACGAGAAGGCAATGTTTAATTTGTATAGAAACCAAAGCTATAGGTCCGTCAGCAACAATCTATCAGGATAATAAATTAATTAACACTTGGCAATTCTATGACTGTTCCGCCAATTTTTTTTGAGTGGAGATTAATTATTTTTTAAATTAAATTTTTTTAAGTTTAAAAATTTTTTTAAGGCAATAAAAAATAATTAATTAATTAATTAATAATTCTTTAAATTTTTAAATATGTAATTATAAATTTAACTTAATGTGATCCAAAATTAAAGTTATAGCAAATAATGCATAGTTAAAGAATTTATTCTACTATTCATATTGTCTATTATCATATATTGTTGAGACAGAGTCAAATATATTTTGTTAATTTTTAAAATTTTAAAGTTCTAAAGAGAAGCAACAACAATAGTGTTTTGTACAATAAAAAAAGATCTCTTATGATAGTACACTTTCAATGACAACAGCTTTATACAACAAAAAAGATTGTCTTCTTAATGAGCACATTATCATCACTTCTTTCACAAATATCATGAAATCAATTTTATACAATTTTTTTAATCTATTATAATTTATTTATATCACAATATATTACTAAATTTAATTTTCTAATACTCGCAAACACTTTCAATTAAAAATATATAGGCATATAACAAAATAAATTAATTTTTTTAAGGTTTGCACAAGGCATGGACAAATAATCAAGTTTACATAAAAATAAAGTTTGAATATAAAGGTCTTATTAAAAAGGCCCTTGTAGGGCACATTTTTTTTGTTAAGATTTGGTTATATAATTTAAACGTTTGTAGTTAAGGACTTATAGTTTTTAAATGTTTCAATTCAGTACCTACTATTCAAATTCTATTGGTATTTTTGTTATATTTTATTAAACTAGGATAAGCATGACATTTAAATAACTATATTCGGGCTTAACACTTTAAATATGTATAATTTATGTTAACAAAAGAGATAAAATATATAATAAACTAAAATTTAACTCACATACATGGTAAAATGATTATCAAAGTTAATGACAGGGACTAAATTAAAAATTATATAAACTACAAGAATCTCTTTAAAAACTTTTAAACTAAAGGATCAAATTAAAAATTGATTGGAATTATGAGGAGTACAAAAAGAATTTTCATTCCTTATGAAAAATCTTATTACTAAAGAAAAACTTAAATTATTCATTACAAAAATTGTAACTTGAGAATTAAAATATTACAAAATAAAACTATATTAATTTTACAGATGTAAATAAAAATTTTATTGGTGAGACTAACTCTATTTTAATTCATGATTATGTAACATAACATCTTGGTAAGAAAATAGTAATTAGTGCCCTTTATCCAAAGGATTTATGTTAATACTATTACTAATTTCCATTAATAAATTCTCTATATACAATCGTATAAGTAATGACAACTATTAACTACATTATCTATCTCAAGTCCTAAGTAGCAAATTGTTAAGATTGTTTTGATGATGACAAATATATGAAAAATATGAGTTACAAATATAATATTAATATGTGTTTAATTGATTAACCATTTGGACTAGCTATCTGGTTTACAAATTGAATATCTATTATGTGTAGGATGGTCCAAACAAAAAAGAATGGGCATTGAAGTGAAAAAAATGAAATATCAATAGCATGTTTCACATAAAGATAGCAAAAAGGAAAGATGATCTAAGTAATGAAAAAGTAAAGGATTTGAAGCTTGGATGCATCAAGATAGCCAATGGATTAAATAAGTATAATTATCATAAGTTATGTATTATTTTGTGAAATTCAATAATTTAGATTTGCATTTAATGACTCAAAATATGTTGGTTCTCAAAATATAAATTTAGACTTAAAAGATAGTGAGATATAGATTTTACATGAAATCGTTTATAACCTTTAATCACTATTTTACTCATATCTCACAAACCATATGGTATTTTGTTATAAAACTATATCATTAGAAAATAGATTCAAAAAGCTTTTTAATTATAGGTCATTCACTTAAAACAAAGTTCAAATGAAAAATCTATGACCTTATAAAGTTGAATGGTGAAATATGGATTCTCTATAAAATTGTATTCTAACCTTGAGTTTTGATATGCAACTTATTTCATTGGAAAATAGACTTAAAAGAGCTTTCCAACAATAAGTCATGCACTTAAAATGAGAAAGTTATGACCATTTGAAGTTGGGACTACATCACTATAAGTGACCAATCGACTGGTCACCTGTAGCAAGTTGATTAGTACAATACAAAAAATGGGCAATCGACTGTGAGCCCTTGATAGTTAATTGGTTAATCCTAGATTCAAGTAATGGTCATATTTTGAAGAGCAATCGACTGGAAGGCCCCTAACATTTGACTGGTCACTCCTAGAAAGTGTTTTCAAAAGTAAATAACAACTTTTTAGTATGTACTGACTATATCTCATCTTGATATATAAATATGACATTCTAAACATATTTTTGAGTAGAACCAAATGCTAGAATGAGATCTTTAACTTGTTATATCATCTTTGAGAGAGAAACAAACAATACTGAGCCAAAATCTACATACAATCTGTCATTTGAGTTCTTCGAAATTCATCTTGTATATTTACTTATTTAAGGGAGTTTATTTATTTGTATTTCTTCCTTTCTTGTGAGAGCAAAACTCAGGGAGATTCCTTGAGGGAGTCAAGCTAAGAGAGAGCTCGAGTTGAGGGGGAGGTTCTCCTTAGTTTTGTTTAAGGAGGTTCCTTAAATAAATCAAGCAGTGAGTACTTGGGATTAAGAAGAGGTTCTTCATGGAATTTGTAATTGGGGAAGAGGTTCTCCCGAGTTATTATATGTGAACATTGAGATAGTGAAAAATCTCAAGAAATTGCTTGGGGACTGGACGTAGGCTTGGGTTGGAGCCAAACTAGGATAAATCTCTGAGTTTGCTTTATCTATCCATACACTCTTTATATTTTGAATCATTATATTTAGGCTTTGCTTTTTAATATTACACTTGAAGTCTTGATACATATCCTAAGTATCTATATTGAGCCTTCATTGATTAATTTAATTGTTGCTTTACATCATACTCTTCCAAATATAATGCATGACAAGGACTTTTGAAAATCAATTTTGAAAAGAACCAAAATTCTGTAAACATCTAATTCACCCCCTCTTGGTATTAGTTGCCTTGGCCTAACATAATTGAACTTGATCATGACTTGAAAAAGCTTGTTAGGCCAAATAAGATTGGACCTAAAAAAAAGGATAAAAAAACTTATTTAGAAAAAGACCAATTTGGTCCTTCCATGTTTTACCTTATTAACAATTGGACCATTAATTTATAGTGACAAAGTGATCCTTCAGGAATACATTAGTAAACCAAACAAATCTTTCTCGTTATGTTCTTAATAAAAAAACACTAAGGTGGACTCTTTTTACTTCATGAAGCCTAAATGCATATATGGGATAATTTTTTTTTCATTGTTACTGAAGAGTCATCACAAAATGAGCATTTTGCATTTTCTTCAATGTTGAAGAATGATCTAGAGGACAGTATTGTCATTATGGATTAATAGCAGTGGTTTGACTATCTAAGACGACAAAAAAAAAATCTAAGGAAAAGTTCATGGGATATCTTTTACACAAGAAAAGCACAAGTTGTGATTTTCTCGATTTGGTGGAAGAAAAAAAACCTTTGACGTGCCCGAAGTAGAAGTTTAAAGTGAATATTTTGTTAACCATAGTTAGTGTTATGACTTTTATTATAATTGTCAGTAATGTGTATTCAGTGTTAATGAAGTAGAATTGTTTAGGGTGATTGTAACTAAGGTTAATATATATGTTTGAAATGGGTGTAATGTGTGTACTTTAATTTGTCTCAAATTGAAGTTGATGTAATGTGGTTGATATGTATAGTTGGAATGTTTAGTTTTTGAAGTGGGTGTAATATGTGTATACACTTCACATAGAACAAACTTATTAGTTCTTCCAAAAAGAAGGAAATAATGCAGAAAAATCATACTTTCTGCCATTACTTCATATCGAAAGTTTACAAATACTAAAATAAAAGAACTGAATATGGATACTTTCAGGCCCTGCTTTCTCGTGTGAGCTCTATAAGTTATCAGAAACTAGACCCAAGGACCTATATATAGAGATGAGCACTTGAGGACTTCATTCCATGAATGGAGTCATTTCAACCATCATCAATGTAAAGGAATAAAGGCCATAAAAAAAAAAAAAAAAGAAATGCATGAAATAGACCACTTAATGTCATGTATGAAATTGATATATAGATATAAACTTAAATTTTCCCACTTGGTCCGTAGTACTTAATAATTTCAATATTCACGGCTATATAAATTCTAAAAGGAAAAAGTTGTATGCATGAATATCAGGAATAAGCCCTCTATAAGAGAGTATTACCTTCTATGTCTCGCAATGCATGTCACTTTCTTAACCTACCACAACTTAATGAATAAGCTCTATGCTTATTCTGGGTCCCCTTATTGTATTTAATTTTCTAAATGCAAATTTCCACACAAAATAAGAAAAAATAACTCAAATCAAAATGAATAAGAGCTATATTACAAATGATGATCAAATACATTAACATGAATTAAGTCTCATTTTAGTTACATCATCCTTACCCTTCATAGGTGGCATGACTTTTGTTAAGGAACCAACAACCATCAACTCGGTGCTTATGTGTTCAATGGTAACTTTATTTTCCTTGACATGTTTTTGAATAGCTAATTACTTAATGTCGATATATTTGCTTCGATTTCCATTTTGGTTGTTCTTAACTGAAAAAACTATAGCTGAGTTGTCATAATATATTGCTAATGGCCTTGAGATTGAATTCACAATTCTATGTCTGAAAATAAATCTTTTAAGTTATACACATTTGACGTTGCCTCAAAATAGGACATGAATTCAACCTCCATAGTAGAAGTAACAGTTAATGTCTTCTTTATGCATCTCTAAGACACAGCTCCATCGACAAGCATAAAGATATAACTAAATGTTAATTTTTAGAGTTAATGTAACTAGCAAAATCTAAATCAGAGTAACCAAATACTTCAAAGTTTTAAATATGCTTATACATTAGCATGTAACCTTTAGTACCTTTAAGATACCTTATTACCTTTTTTGTTGTTATCCAATGATCCATTCTTAGATTACTCTGATATTTACCTAACATTCCAAATATGAATGTAATGTTAAGCCTAGTATAAACTTAAACATACATAAGGCTTTTGACAGCTGAACATATAGAATGCTACACATTTGTTCCCTCTTTATATCGTTCTTCACGCACTGGATCAAATTAAACTTATCACCCTTCACAATAAGTGCTACATTTGGTGAACAGTCTTTCATAAAAAATCTCTCTAACACTTTTTTTTAATATAGGTGCTTGTCCATCTTCAATATATCTACCATAGTATTTGCCACTTCTATCTAATCTCACTATCTTAATTTGTTTACCATATTGTTTCTTTACTTATACTTTCAAAATTTTAAAGGCATGTCTTATTCTTATTATTAAGTAGATAAAGATACATGTATAATGAGTAATCATTAATATAGGTGATAAAGTATTTCTAATTACATGAGTCCATATCTAGACCACGTAGATCCACATGTATGATTTCTAACAAGGTAGAACTATTTTTAGCACTTTTCTTACTTTTATTATAGTTTATACAAGTGTTAAAGTCGCTGAAGTCAATGGTATTTGATACTCTTCCTTTACTAACCTTTTCACCTCTCTTTTAAGATATGACCAAGCCTAAAGAGCCACAACATGGAGGAATTTTCATTGGTAACACACTTTTTTATTCCTATGCTACTAAAAGCATGCATTATATCATGTGATAAACTATCTTATAATTGAATTAGGAAATGACCATAATTAATTGTACTATTTCCAATAAGATTATATTTATAAAATATCTTTAAAATATTATTTGAAAATTCAAAGGAATACCCTAATGGTTCAAGTTAGGAAATTGAAATCAAGTTTTTAAAGAAACTTAGTATATAAAAAGTCTCATCCTAAATCAAAACAAATCCAGAATTCAAGACCAACTTGTAAGTTCTCATAGCCTCTACTAGTAGGACCATCTTGTTGCTTGAATAGAATTATTGCTCTCTTCTAATTGACTTTCTTTGGTTTAGAATGTCTTACAAGGTATTTGAAATATGTACTGTAGAACCAAAATCAATCCACCATATGTTACTAATAACATTTACCATATTATACATATATATATATATATATATATAAGAAAATAATGAGACTAAGTTATATTTCCTTTTAAACCAAGCCTTGAATTTTGTTGCAGTCATTCTTTATGTATCCTTTCTTCTTGCATAAAAAAAAAAAGGACTTCTTTTTCATATCACCTTGGAAGGGTGTTTTTGCCCTTCTATTTTTCCTTGGCTTGTTTCTTATCTTTCCCTTGAATTGTCACATGTACACTCTCCTGTTTTTGCTAAAAGTCTTCTCTCCTCTTGAACAAACGTGATTAATACTTCATTGATTGACCATTCTGCTTATGTGTGTTTTAAGAATTCTTGAAAGGTCAGTACTAAGACAGCGGAGAATTCATAATGAAAGAATAAGGAATCTCAACCTTAAGAGTCCTTAAATGAACCATTGTATCTCTTGTCTTCATGACGTACTCTTGCACATCTAGTTATGCTAGTGAGCTTTATGGTGGATATTTTTTACATTAAGATACTTATTAAGGTCTTTTCAGATGATTCAAATGGTTTATCAATGACTTTTATCAAGTTGTCAACATGTTTATGCTCTCTAATCAATCCATGTCTACTAGTAGATGTATTGGATTTGATGTACATATTGAGGCAATTCGATTGCTCCCAATGTTTATAAAGATTTATTTATGAAGTATTGGTAGTATTCATAGGCATAGAGATTCATCTTCCCTAACAGTATAGTTAATGTCCATCCACCATAATTAGAGAAAAATTTTCTCCTTCAAAATCATGTAATTATTCACATTAAGTTTAGGAACTTGAAAATCATAAATGTTAAATGCATTAAAATTGCACATAAATTACATACTTATATTAATATTTGAAACAACTTTGAAAATTCTATATATGTTCAATAAATATAAAAGATGTAAACTAAACATGAACCTACTGGCACATAAACTACTTGTGGGCTAAGTATTCCTTTAATTAGGTCTATGTGCAATTTATGATGAAACTAGTAAGTATTAATCCTTTTCCTAAAC
Organism: Delonix regia; assembly: GCA_037074485.1. Lineage (NCBI taxonomy): Eukaryota > Viridiplantae > Streptophyta > Magnoliopsida > Fabales > Fabaceae > Delonix > Delonix regia. The sequence goes on from CM073459.1 coordinate 17,036,964, forward strand.
CCTGTAGATAAATTAAGAAAAGAAAAATCACTATCTCATCCTAATTAATAATATTAATATGATAACATTCCTATAGGATAATAATTACCATATTAAATATGATTAATTACAACTTGATGTCATTTCCTTTTATGTAATTTTTTTAGAAAACTTAATTTACAATTTTAAAGTAAATAAAGATATTGTGACTAAACTCAAATTACGCTAAAATCATACTAATTACATAACATCTAAATTTTCTAAATGCTCGTATATAGCCATGTAAAATGCATAGACAAGTAATTTTCGTGATGGGATTTTAATTAATTGAGAAAACCAAAATGTGACAAATTAATTAAATAAATATCCTCTCTTTAAATATTAACCAAATATACCATAAAATATTGCTCAAATTAGTTTATAAAATATTAAGCATAAATTATATGGCATAAAAATTTAATTTCTCAACAATATTGGGCAAAAAATTTATCAACTATTGCCCAATAAAAATTAAGTTGCCTAAATCAATTTTCTAAAATTTGAGCCATTAATTCAATTATTTTAAACACAAATGCATTCCCATAACATAGCATGGCCCAATGCAATATAAGACCCATAATGAACGATAAAAGCTACAATAAAAGGAAAATCCCAAAATGCATCCGTAAAAGGAGAGCCCAAAACCAAAAGGCCCACAAGATGATTAATAGACTAAAATGGTCCAGAAACCAAGACTGACCCATATACATATTAAACATAAAACTATGAAAAAGCTTAAAATGTAATATAGTTCACTTGGGGGTCAAAACACTCCATAAAAGGAGAGAGTACCGAAACAACATGTCATTTAGCTAAATGACCAAAATGACTTGCAGCTTGTGTTGTCTCTTACTTTCAGACAAAATAGATTGACTGAAATCAACCCAATTTGGACCCAAATGGAGACTTCACCATATCTTATATTCATGAGCTTGCTTTTTAATGTCTCAAAAGCCAAAATTGGTATGATTTTCATAAGGATATATATTTTGAAATCAAAATTGCAAAAAAAAAAAAAAACACAAAAAGATTATCAAATCTTAAATATAAAATTTCCAAAATTTTTCAAGGAAGAGATTTAGAAGCATCAATACCAAATGTAAAAACTTTTGCACAAAACAAACTAATTAATTTGTCCAAAATGAAGGAAATAATGTAAAAAAATCATACCTCTAACTATTGCTTTGGCTAGGAAGATTGCAAATATCGAACTAAAAGAATTGAATATGAATGGTTTAAGGCCTTAGTTTCTCACTCTCACATATTGTGTAGGAGCTATAGAAGTTATTCAAAACCAGACCCAAGGATCCATATATATAGGTGAGCGATGGAAGGCTCCATTCCATCAATGGAATCATTTCAACAATCATCAATAAAAGGGAACAATGAAAACTTATGAATGAATGCATGAAACGAACCACTCAATGAAAAGTACGAAATTGATAAATGGATAAAAACTAACATTGTACTTAAAAATGGCTATATGTGAAGTGAAGAGTGAGTTCTCAAATTAAAATTTATTTTTCAACTTTGTTTCCACTATATTCTCCCCCTATTTCAATTCTAACTTATTCCATTTCTCTATTACTTTTAGATTTTTTAACCTAGAGCCTTATTTTTTGCTATTTAAGATGAACCGACATATGACCATTTAATATGGAAAGTTGAATAAATTCTTAATTAAATTGGCATACTTTGAAATATCTACTATTTTCTCCTTATAATGTGCTATAACCTATTACTTATGGTCAATATAATTTCACTAGCCAACTTGCTTAGCACAAAAGTTTTTAGTTTGATCTGTCTGTGTCAAAAGTCATTTAGAACTCATGTTATCATATCTATATTCTTAAATTATCCTAGCAAGAGGATTGCTAAGTTATCATTGTGATAATTAATCAGTAATTATATTTGCACTATTCTTATCATTGTAATCTTTGTTTCATTTTTTTTCCTTGATAGCATAACACATTAATTTAAAAGGTAGTGTTATCATGCATCAATAGCAATACTACATAAAATAATGATGTCTTAAACCACTCATTAATTCATATATACAACTTTCACCTTAAATTTTCAAAGCCTTTTTCATTTCACTATTTAGACTCACCATATTAATATTGATAACGCAACTAATCTATTTAGTACATGAAATTCAATCAAAGCCTTTACATACAAAAATGAGGTTGTTTCATCTACCCCATTGACTTGAAAACTTTTTATTTTGTTGACATTTTATATTTTGGTTAGCTGTAGCAAGAAGGCTATAATAAAGGGGGAAGGAGAAATGAGCATTATAGAGTTAAATTATATATGTATAGTATTTAAAAAAAATAACCGATAGAATAGAAGATATTCATTAACATAATTCTTAGATTTCATTATACAACCATAATGAAGCTCTATAAAATGAATGAATGAAAAGTTAGCATTGTTTTGGAGTCATTAGTTCAAGCTAATATTAACACTCTGAAAGCAGGAATTTGTTAGGAAGCTTTCAAAAATTAATATTATATTTTCACAACAAGAAATGATTCATCTACACCTTGATTATGTAACAACAACAAAAATGGTTCATCAACACCTTAAAAACATACAACAAAAAAGGATGGTTAATCTACACCACATTCACAAAACTAAAAATGGCCTTAATCATTACTAGGTTCACAACAAGTAGTTTGTTAAATATAAGGTATAACAAAAATTGCATATATAGGTCAAAAGGAAGCTATTCATGCGTTAGTATCTGCATCGATTAATTAATCATGAGTTTTGATCAAGTGAGGTAATATTGTGTTTGAACAATAGTGCTTGCATTGTCTATTATCAGTGCTTGATTCTTACATCATTCAAGAACAACCAACAAATTTTGTTTACTACAAGAGCAAGTAAAAACTAAAAGATGATCATACATTATAAGGGCCTTTACAAGCTTTGTTTTGTGCCCTATTGATCACACTTCTTACATATGACAACAAATTGATTCCTCATTTACATCACTTTTTTAAATTATTCACTTTTAATAGGTCAATCCTTTCTTTCTTTTTAGTTTGCTGATATTTTTCTTAAGTGTATGTAGTTAGATTTCCTCCTCATTTACCTTAGCCTACAAGTTTTTCCTACTGGTTAATAAAATATATTATGCATACCCTCATGTGTCTCTCTTGTTAGGTTGCAAAATACATACACTTTAGTTTGTGTTCCTCCACCTAATTAAGGATATTGCATGTACACAAAGGATACCACATTAGTCGTTAGACCTATAAAAGTACTAAGTCTACAACATATTTGTGTGGCTTGCATTAAACCTCAAACTTCTCCCTATTAAATCTCACACACTGTGACACCCTAATTCTACTCCTTTCCTTGTTTTCTTACAACCTATTTATCACTCGCAATCATCATTTTCAATATGAACAATCTTATCATCTAGCATAAGTGGTAGAGCCACAACCCGGGGGTGCTACATGTGTTTGAAAAATGATTTGTAAATAAATAATAATAACTAATATCAAATTAAATTAAATGCATAAATGTTAAATCATATAAATGTTCACTAAATTTTATACCTTACGATTGTCCTTTATGTAATTTCATATTTTGAAGTTTTTCAATGATCACTTTATTGTCAATACTATTAAAAGCATCCCTCTCAATTTACTAAACAATCATTCATCCATGCATCTTCCGTTCGACTACGTAGTTAATTTTTCGCAATCTTTATTGCCAAAAGTGCTCTTTCTATAATTGTTGTGACTATAGGCAAAATCATTGCTAACTTTAATAATAGATAAATTAATGGATAAACAACATGCCTTCCAGTTTTAACTATCTTTTCTACATGACTACTAATTTCTTTCAAAGATGCAAATTCAATGCTACTATGCATATCAATGATGTAAGTCTCAAGTTGATTATCTAGCATTACCAAATTAGTTGAAGAAAATTCATGTGGATAAAACTTTTCAAATTCAATTAACTTTTTCTCATTAAAAGTTAAGAAAGCATTAGATGGATTCAAACTAGTCATACAAAGAAGCAATCTTATATTTGTTTCAATAAAATTATCATTCAGTTCTTGAAGTTGCTTGTCCATAACAATTTAAAATATTTCAACATGATAATGATATTCTATTGTGATATTATAAGCTTTACCTCTGCATTGCGGTCTCCATTTAGACAAAAAAAAAATCTCATCCATATTAAGAAATGTCAATATCATGCATATTGCAAAAAAAAAAAAGTTACTTTATGCTCTAAAGACTCTCATCCACTATCCCTCATAGATTGAATTGTTGTTTTGAAATGCTAACCAAGTTCATGGCATTTATGACATATTGATCTTTCCTTTAAAGTGCTTGTGAAAATTCATTTAAGATGCCCACATATTTTTCATCAAATGTAATGTGAATGAAAAATCCAAATCTTGCAACAAATACAATAAACCATTAGCTTCAGCTTTTTGATATACATTTGGCCCATCTTCCTTTATAATTTCAAGCATATCAATCATAGAAGAATACATCAATATTAAATTTATCAAAGTTGCATAATGTGAATTCTCATTAGTATCACACCTTGTTTAAGACCAGTTTCTTGATTCAAGCCTTGTCCACAAGAATTTCTTTTTTTCTCTAATGCTTTTATAACTTTAGCTACTTGTTTTTCATTAAGTATATCATGCCATTTGCAAAAACCCCCAATAATATTCAACAAAGTAGATACCAAATTGAACAAAGAAGCAACTTGAATATGATTCTTAGTACTGACTATTAATGTAAGCTATAATTGATAAGTAAAATAATGCACATAAAATGCAAATAAATCTTCAAAATCAAACTTTTAAGACCATGGAATTCATCTTGCATGTTACTAGCACCATGATAACCTTATCCATGAATGCTTGATATAATCAACCTATATTTACAAAACAATTTAGAATTGCCATTTTAAATGATAAAGTAGTTGTATAACTAACGTACATTATACCAAGAAAGCATTCAATGATACTTCCTTTCTTATTAACATAACAGAAAGCAACAATCATTTGCTCTTCAGTTTATATGTCGTGTGACTCATCAACAATAATAGCAAATAGGTCATCTTTATGATTGTTAATAATAACATTGGTGGTTTCCAATGCGGCAGCATGAACAATATCTCTTGAATATCGAATGCAATTAATCCATTATTTTTAAAAGCTCTTCTATGACAATATGATTTATTGATTCATTATGGTTAGCAAAATACTTTAAAAGTTTAAGGAAATTACCTTGATTAACATAATCAATTGGTTTATCATGATCACAAAAGTCAATCATTGCTTTAAGAGAAAGTGAAAACTACCAATTGTTTGTCTTCAATATTGATCATAAACTTTTTAAATACTTAGAAATAACAACTTCAATGCGTTAATTTCGATTCATTGAATCTTGACACTTCTTTCAAGCAATGTTGTAAGCACTATTAAGACATTTGACATGAGATGAGAGTCTTTCTTTCTTGTTATAATTTTTAAATCCTTCTGTCATCAATGTATCTTCACATGATTACTTACTTAACTTAGGCCTGAAAAAATAACAACACAAAAAAATTGCTGCATCTTTTCTATATTATACTTCTACCAGTTACCAAATTCATTAAAATAAGAAGGATAAAATCTTTTTATGAAATTCTCAATTTTCCTTCTAGGATAAATATGCTAAGTAGGTTCATATGGTCTTTTTTAGAAATAAGTTCTTCATATCTTATCTTTGTCATTAGGACGATAAGTTGAAATTTTAATTCATTTTCCTGGATCTGACAATAAATCTTCTACATTAATAGTAGTTTGTTGTTGCTCAACATTTGAATCATAAGGTTTAGTTGAAGACTATTCCTCTAATGTCAATTTTCTCTTAAAAAATATTTCTATATGTTATAATTGACATCTCGACAAATGGGAGAAAAGAGATATAAGAAAGAAATGTAAATTGATTCCTTAAATGAATTTTGAAAATAAATTCATTAGAGTCGCCACTAAAATTTTTAAATAGGAAATTTTAAAAAACCAAAGGAAAAAAAAATGTGGTCAACGAAGTTAAAGATGAGTTTGGGAATCTATTTGAGTGTGGAAAAAGTGTTAGGCATCCAACAACACCTATATATGAGAACAGTTACTTTAAATTAGTTAAACAAAGAAGAGAATACGACCTTAAATTTATTTTAAATTGCCTACACTAAACACATGCAAAAATGATAGAAAAATAAAAGGAAATTAATGTAAGCAAAAATAAATATATACAATGGGCGGACTTAATCTAGGATAAGATAGGGATCAAAGTCCTCGTAGGTTGTCTAAAAGGCATGTCAGTTGGTTGGTATTTTTTCATTTTGCGAAGAGAATAAAGATAGTTAAAATCGGGCCAATTTTTGCAAACCAAACAATGTGGAAATTGCTTTATGTGTTTTAATTTATGAAATCGGCTTAACCTCACTTCTTTACTCTATATATGTGAATTTTCTTGAATTTGAAAAGCATGATTTGTGGCTTTTTACATTAAAATATCTATGAAAAAGTGAACATTCGTTTTTTTATTTTTTAAATTGTTAATGAAATGGACTTTGAAAAAAACAAGAAACTTTGAACTAAATACTTTATTTGAAAATATTGAATGGAAAAAAGCTATTTTTATTTTTTATTTTTTTCTAGATTTCTTGTTTAGAAATGGCAAAGATGTTAAAATAAACCAAGATAAGAATTTGATGAAAGGAATTTTACAAAAAATGATTTTATTTACAATGATTATCTTAAGTTTAATTAATTGTTTTTGTTGTTTTATGAAAACATTGATCAGACATAGGCCCTTAAAATCCAATTTTAATTTTAGAAAATATGCATAATAGGACATGGGTTGTTAAGACCTAAAGTTTATTTTAAATGTGTGCAACTAGTATTACGTAATGCCTACAGAGTTGTTGGATCTCACATGGCCTCACTGGTAAATCATTAGGTACTCATGAAGGCATTAGTCTCACACAACAATACTAATGTTGAAAGACCATAAATGTTTTTAGGATATACCTATAGAGGCATTGGACCTCACATAGCAAAGAACTTAAAAAAGAGTACATATGAAGGTGTTGGACCTCACATGACACATTTTAATAAAATAAGTATTGGTGTTTTTGTGTGTGGGTGTTTGTGTCAATAAGTGTCCAATAAAGCATGCATGGATATTTGTATGTGTAAGTGTCCAATTAGATATCCTTCATTACATGGTACAAAAGATTAAGAGTACAACAACAACAATCAAACTCAATGTAATTAAAGAACTTGATCTTACTAGCCTTGCCACTAATTTGTCATCATTGTTTATGTATCTTCTTGCACCTTGAATTAGATACCTATTAGCCATGATTCCTAAGTTTAAACTCACCACGATTCCACATAACTTGGAGAGCAAGAAGCTCACACATTCATAGCCAACATTAGGCAACCCAAAGATCAATCATGCCATAATATCATATAACAACATTAATATAAAAAAGGCATGTAAGCTATGGTGCCATTTGAAAGGTAAGAAAGTAGATAAAGTGCAGCCAATATTGAACATTATTATGTACCCAAATACAACACCATCATGTTAATTAAATATAGGCAACAATAAGTTTCACAATAAGAGAGACAATTAAGTCCAAAATAACATACTAAAGTAAACTACATGTGTCACAAACATGCTTATTAAAATGGACAAACATTTATATCATCATAAAGGAAATTCAACTAAAAATTGCAAAATGTGACAATTTTGACACAACTAGGTAGAATGGACATCCATATACTTCATCACAAGACATACAAATTAGCCTAAATTGAACACCAAAAGAAACCAATTGGGATATTAGGCAAAAATGGCAGCTATGCAACTCATTATATGAGACAATTAAGCCAAAATTGACCATTAAAATGAACCAATGTTGCGCTTCATGCTAAATTAAAAATTACAACCAAGCAACTCACCATATGAGACACTAATTGAGCCAAAATTAAACATCACTAAGGAATAACATGTGATACCATAGGTTATGCAAAGTGGTAGCCATGCAATTCACTACATGAGATATTAATTAAGCCAAAATTGAACATCAATGAAGAACAATATGTGATACCATAGGTTAAGTAAAGTGGCAGGCATACAATTCACCTTATGAGATAATAAATACATTAAAATTGACCACTAACTCAAAGTCACATGTGGTGGCATAGGCTAAGCAAAGTGGTAGTCATGCAATTCACCCTATGAAACACTAATGAAGCCAAAATTTGACCACTAAAATGCAATAACATGTGGTGTCATAAGCTAAGAAAAAAGGCAGCCCAATAATTCACCAATAAGACACTAATTAAGCCAAAATTAATTACTGACAAAAAGTCACATGTGATGCCATAAGCTAAGCAAATTGGCAACCCAATAATTCACCTTATGAAACACCAATCAACCTAAAATTGACCATTAAGATGCAATCACATATAGCACCATTAGCTAGGAAAAGTGGCAGCCTAATAATTCACCCTGTGAAATACTAATCAATCTAAAATGCAATCACATGTGGCGCCATAAGCTAGGAAAAGTGGCAACCAAGTAAATCACCAAAGAACACTAAATTGGGCATCTAAATGAGCTTATATGCAAGGAAATCCATTAAACACCTTAAGATCACATACCATCACATCAATAACACAAAACATGGTGATCAATTAACATTTGATCCATAAGAGTTCGAGCTAACCATAGAAGAAGAAGAGGAAGAACTTGATATCAAGAAACTAAAATGGGAAAGATCATGGAAAATATACCTAGTATGGATCCTCCTTAGCCTTTCTTCCTTCCTTCTCTAGTGCCTAAGTTCTCTCAAAGAGCCAAGATAACCTTCTAATGATCTATGAGTCTAAGAGTCCTCCTTAGGAGATGTGAAACTTTAGGTCAAAGTGAGTAAATCTGAAAATTTTAACCCTAAATGAAAAAGTAATGCTTATGCAATTGAAATCCAAATGCAAGGAATGAATATAACCAAGATTGTGTATTAAGTGTAAAATAAATCTTAAATAAATAATTAAATGTACATGCAAATGAAATTTTGGTGAGGAGGAATAAGGTAATGCCACATGTGAGATTTTAAAAAAAGGAAAATAAAAATCTAAAAGCAAATGAAATGCAACAAAGGAGCCTTCATGGGGTGACATGTGTCAAATACAATAAAAAGGAAACAAAAAATCTAAAAAAATGGACCAAATGCAAATGAAATACAAATCAAATGAAATGAGAAGCTTTCATAGTGACACATGTAATACAAGAAAAATAAAAATAAAAATCAAAGAAAAATGGGTCAAGAAGGATCATGGATCCTAGGTAATAGGTTAAGAGTGCATTTGGTGCAAGTATTATTAGATTCTCAAGCTCCAACTTCAGTAGGCTAGGCATAACCTTCATTGTTTGGGTTTACATTTATATTTATTTATCAATTTTCCACTTTATTTATTATTATTTTATTTTTATTTTTCCTTTTAGCATTATTTTCATTTTTTCCATATTTTGCTAATTTTTTGATATTTTTGGTTTATTTTCTAGTTTTTGATATTTTATTTATTAATTTTTTTAGTTCCCTTTAATTATTGAGATTTGATACTGTTTAGACAAATTACAAAGTTCACACAATTTTTTATTCAAAATCTAAAGAATTTGTAATTCACCTTTACCAAATCATGTTTTAATATAATAAAAACAATAAATTAATTGAAACACATGTCCATTTTCTATTAAACATATGCATATATCAACATTAATCTCAAACATATTCACGTCTTTGTAACTTTTTAAAATCAAATAATGAATACATTTTGAAGAATACAATATGATGATATGATATTTCAATGCTATTTAATTGATATTCAAAATGTCAAAAACATATTCACAATGTCAAAAAAATTATATGATATTCTAATGATATTAACTTTTTCTAAGCATAATTTAGTCTGATATTCTAAGCAACCTCACAACTTCAAGATAATTATCCTAAACAACTCCACACCTTCTAAAACATTATTTAATCTAATATTCCATTGCTTTAAAAAATAATAAGTTTTTACAAAAACCAAAAATGCAAAATTTTACTTTTAATTGAAATTTTTATTTCTACACATCATCTTACTTTATGGTGGCCCAAATTGTAGGACTAAAATAATATGAACTTTTATGTCTATAAAACATTCTAGTAAAAATTAAGCTAATTATTGAACTTAATAACTATAAATTTAGGAAATTATATTCAATCTATTAATTATTTAATCTAATAATGGTCAAAACCAAAACTAAAAATAAGTCACCTAATCACAAAAGGGCTCATGCATTAGGACACACACTTAAGGTAGTAAGCCCACAAGTTTTGACCCTAAAAGAAGGTTAACATACAAGAGCCACATATTTCTCTTATTTTTGTTGGTCTCTTTTTTTCTAAGTGAGAATATAATTATAACCTATTAACTATTTATAATTCTTGTGACCATGACCATAGCCTTATAGAGAAAAGACTTGCTAAATTGTCCCTTCAAGACAACTTTTACTTCTTCTTCAACGCTTCATTAATTAAGGAGGAAGCTACATGACACATACAAGAAGAGGGAGTATAATTATCCTAATTTGTAGGTTTGTAGCTAGTACTCAAGCATTTTCCCTTCATTTAATGCTAGTACTTATTATAGTTGTCTTATCATATTTAAGAGTCTTTCTTATTTTTCCCATGAGTCCAATTTAAAATTTCATATTTCTACGTCATTCTTATTAATCCCTTACCAAAATTTTCATTGCTTAATCTTTTCAATATATTAGACATGGTGTTAATAAAATTAACCAAAGAGAACGAGATTTCCTTTCTTTAAGCAAAATTTGAAATTTGAAATTCTATTTACTTATTATTTTTGGTTATACCCAACCTAAGATACAATCTTAAGGTTTAGTACCTTTTCTTCCTAATTTGAATAAAAAATGGTTAACAGAACTAAAATTTTGCATCAAGTATTATTATTATTATTATTATTATTATTATTATTATTATTGTCGTCCTCATGATGAAGTGAAAATTCCAAATTTTTGTCAAATGTTTTGATTACTATCTAAAACTCTCACTCATCCATTTTATTTATTATCAAATCTAACTAAATCTATCCTACTATCCTATTCTTATGATTGTGGTTGTTGAGGTTCTTAATCAACATCATTATTCTTATATTTACTATGCTACACACTTATGAAGAATACTAGTTGTCTTTTCAAGCATTTGTTCCTACCTTAGAAAAGACCCTTGTTAAATGTTTCTTTTTAAGAGTAAAATTCCTACCTCTCTCTCTCTCTCTTTCTTTTTCTTGGCCATTACATGTAAACACAAATAAAGTAACTAAACAAAACACAAACATACGCTCTTGGCCACAACCATATAGAAACAAGAGCATACTTTTTTTAACATATGGAAAAGGTTCTCACAACTACTTACACAAGAACATAACTGACATTATAGAATAAAGTCCTACTACATCACATCATCAAAACTTTTCCATAACTAAGGCAACAACAAAAAGAGAAGTCTTCCACGAGAACATTTACAAAAGAGACATTACAAAAGCATAAGTCCTTTCATCTACTTCTTATTCACCTTGCAGCATCATCCTAGTAAGACCTAAACACTATGGTACTAACTAACTTTGGCATAGGCTCACTCAAAATGGCTTCTCATGAAATTTTCAACAAAGATCTGCCCTTCGTGGATATAAGGAGAGAAAACTTCTTATAATCATGAATGAAACTAAAAGACTTAAGAATGGACATCTTGTTTTCTTAAAATATATAAAAGAAAAGTCATATTTACAAAATCCCAATACTTAACTAATGTCTTTGATATGGACTTAAGAATACAAAAAGTGTTGCATAGAAAATAAGCGTGAAGATCAACCATATGCAAGGATGCAAACCATAGGTACATATGAGTATCAATGCATGCATGCCAAGAAACACAAAGAAAGCATCACAACCTTACCTTCACTCTTCCCACGCACCACTTAAGGCTATTACACTTAACAAGCATAAAATAAGTTATAAAGAAGAGTATTAGTTAACTAAATGTTAAAACTCCCAGTCACCCCTTACTTTTCAAGCAAAGAATTTAGTTTATTTTAGTTAGGTCAATGGAGTAGACTTTTAAGCTTAATCTTTTACTCACTTTTTTGCTTGAAAATTTCAAGGGTCCCTAAGTCAAGTGGTCCTTTTTGGGTTCCTTCATTAACTAAAAGTTAAAGTCGTCTTGAAAGAAAAGAGAAATATAATATGAAGAAGGTGAGATGAGGTGATGAAGAGAATAAAAGTATAAAAACCCTCCAAAGTAAATTAATGGAAAAATAGGTATTTACCTTCTTGATTTCTCTCCTTCTCTGTGCAAAATCTTCCTCTTTCTCTCTATATCTCTTCCTTTCCTTTCTTACATAAGCACACACTTCTCCCTTTCCTCACTTAGTTGCTTTATATGTTGCATGCAAGTAGACCTATGCTTTAACCTATATTCATGCAAGTAGACCCATGCTTTAACCTATATTTAAGCCTATCTTTCTTTTACAATATTAAATAGAGTAGGTGCTACTTTATCCTTTTATCCTTCCTTTATATGTACTTTTGCTGCATGAAAAGGACACTCGCCTTTTGAGTTTTTTGCAAATCATCTGCTTCTTCTTTCAAGATGAATATTACACTTTTGATATAGCTTTTATCAATTTGTATAAGTGGAAATTACCTTCCTTGCCCTACTATATGAAACCTCAATTATATAGGAAATTTTTAACACTTATCTTTTCCTCCTTTTTTCCCTTATCATTGTTTTCTTTTCTATTTGTCCCCTCACCTACTTTTCAAATTTATTACATAACATTTCTTCTATGTTTTAACAATAATTTGCTTTAACCCCACAATCACTCTAAAAGTTCAATTAAGAATATAAGACCAAAATTGGGGGTTTCTCCTTACTAGTTTTTCATGAATACCTAGCAAAAAAGCGTTAGTTGAATTAGGATATTACAACTTCCAATGCTAATTTCTTTTTTCTTTGTTCATATAAAGAAGGGGATTAGAGAAAACAAATTATATTTACAAAAATATAAATTTAGAAGGAGGATAAAAAAAGAAAACAATGTAGAAATATAAATTTAACTCTTCAATATTGATAATATGGCCAAAATGAGAGTTTAATCTCTGAATATTTAAACTTGTCAATTCCTACCAATTATAAGAACAAAGAGCCAAAAGAGAAAATAATAAGAGAAGAAAATTGAGAAGACCAACAAATTTAGAGAGAAGATCTTGGGGGGGAGGGGGAGAGAGAGAGAGAAGTTATATATCTTATATGGAAAAAAAAAATGTAGAAGGTGATGGAAGAAAACTTATACTGTTAGAGAGGAGTGAATGAAGAAGACAAAAAGCACACTTTAGCATTTTTAAGAAGATAAGTGGTCAATCATAGGAATGAGAGAAAGAGGAGTTATTATTGAGTAATAAAAATAATAATAAACTAAGTAAAATAAAAGAAGAAAGATGCATGATATGATGTTGATAGGAAAGGAAGGGTAATGTGTGGGAGAAGATATAAAGTGTTAAAAGATAAAGTAAAAATATTAATTATAAAGTCTTTCTAAGATACATATAATAATGTGTATATTTGTTGGGATCAATTTAAAATATTAATCAAGAAAAAATATACAAAATATATGTATCTATGGTTTTCCATTGGATTCAAAATATTAAAATATGAGGGCATAATATCAATATCCTACATCTTACATATGTAAATTCAAAAATTGAGAAAGACATCTACCTTGAAATATATTGTCATTATATAATCAATTGGAAACCAACTAAATCAAAGGAGGCTAGTTGCATGGAAACTTGAAGAGATAACTATGGTGGTTTAATGTTGCCTATGACCATTTGACTTTGGGAAGTAATAATAAATAGACACATGGATTGCCATACAATCAATTAAATAGTAGATGGAACATGAGTTAAGTTGACTGTAAATACTCAATTGATACAGTAGTAATACTTAAAGCTTAAAAAAGTAGAAAATGAGTAGAGGTGAAAAGGAGAGCATCAATTTAGAGAAGGTTCAATAGTGGTACTATATGAATAGATAAGGGAGTGTTTATATTTTCATTTACTTTAAGTTTTTGCATGTATAGCCTATTACAGATAACATAACTAGAAGTAAGTTGTAGAAGAGGAAAAAAGATTAATAAGAAAAACCAATGAGACTCTGAAAAAAATTAAAGCTCTGTTTTAATTTCCAAGATAAAGAACAAACTGTGAGTAATTACATAAATAATAATAAGAAAGAGGGATATACTAAAGAGAAAAAGTTAGTGAGTGAAAGAGAGGGAAACATTGAACAAAATAAAAAATAGCGATTGAGAGTGCTAAAAGTGAAAAGTTGTTGAAATTTTATGCAAACGAAAGAGACTTTAAGAGTTCTTATATGGGAAAGAGAGCTTTGATGGTTGTTCGACTTTGAGAGATTTTGTTTTATGAAACTAACTTTAACCTAAGTTTGCCTAATTGTTTTGTCTTTTTCTTGCGAGTTTAATTATATATTGCAAGATGAGATTTTGTTAAAGCTTCCTACATCAAGGCGAATGGAACATCAAACCTTTAACCATCCATCTTAATGGAATGATCTTAAAGCGATAAGGGAGTTACAAAGGTAAGTTAATGAGTTATTAACTAATGGCCATGTGAAAGAGAACCTCAACCCATGTGTAGTATCAATCCTTTTGATACTAGAGAAAGATGGAAGTTTGAAGATGTGCATGGACCAAAAAGCAATCCTTAAAATCATTATAAATAACCATCTTAAAATTCCTAGATTAGATGATATGCTTGTTGAGATGTATGGTGCATATACTTTCTTTAAAACAAATTTTAAAAGTGGTTATTATCAAATTAGGATGAAACCAAAGATGAATGAAAAATTGCATTCAAGACAAAATGTGGATTATATGAGTGGTTAGTTAAATCTTTTAGATTAACTAATGTACTTAATACATTCATGTGCTTTATTCAATAAAGAATGTAAGTGTGTCTCACTAGCAAAGAAGAAAAAAAACTCAATATCATTTAAATCTTCAAAATTGTCTAAATCTAATAATGCCAAAATCTAGTATTTATAATTTATTATTAACTCAGTGACCAAGTAAAGAACAGATAAGGCAACAAAATTAATGCCTATGAAAATTAACAAACAAGGAAATTTCTTAATCTCAAAGAAAATAACGTAACTATTAATACCTAATGAGATATTAGATAAAGAAACTATTTAATGTCTAAAGAAATAACAATTAGGGAAACCAATCAATTCCTTAGTAAATAACAAATATAGAAATTACTTAATGCTTGAGAAAAATACAACGCCAAGTACGAAATAAAGTCCATACAATCTAGGCTTGTATATTAAGCCCACACGCCTAGGACAATGAAACAATGCCATATGCTTATTCAACTCTCGTATTTTGAAATGAGGGTTACAAAAGTACTTCTTTACCAAGTAGGCTAAAAAACTTTGCAAGTTATATTTGTATCTTTTGTCCTACAACCATGCAATTAGACCTGTTGGAAATGTATGTCCTTAATCTTTTACAATCCTCCTTTGAGCCCCATTGTTATAGTGATTTATGCTCGCATCAAAACAAACATCTTGTGGGAAATAATCGAACATAAAAATGGTAATGAAGATTGAAAGTGAACATTGATGGAGATGACGATGACTGTATGAGACGATTGAAAGGGAGGTGGACAAATGCATTCGGTGATGGAACAAAGTGATTAACACAACACAAATTAAGGAAGTGTTTTTGCTTCTAAGGAGAGAGATTAAAGTAATTGATGTAATTGGATCTCTTATGAAAGAATACTGCTCAATGAAAAAACATGAGAGAAATCATGGGAGAACATTTAAATCTTTGTATAACGAATCCATGAACTTGGAAATAAGATTTGGATTAAGAATGTGGAAGTTGTTGGATGTATAAAGGAAATTAATAGAGATTAGATCAAAAGTGTCAGACATATCACTGCCATATGTTTCTGACTTAAAATGCTTATGGGGTAATTACATCACGAAATAGTTTTAAATACAACTTGTTATATTTTTATTATTAACTTTTTAAATTAATTTATAATAAATATATAGTTAATCAATAATAATATAACAATGTATAATTTTTTTAATAATTATATAATTATTTATAAATCATACAATTCTATTAATATAATGAAAATTAATATTACAAAAATGTGAAAGATTATGTATAAATTTTTTCCATACACCCAAAAGAATTAATAGTTTTTTTATTTTTAACCAAAGATTGAAGAATAAGGTCTCGTTTGGTTGATGAAATCAACATGAGAGAATGAAAATGGAAATAAAAGTGTCTCACACTCCCATGTTTAATTGACAGATTGTGACTCCATTCCCATTTCTTAGGGAGTCTACTCTCCCTTATATAAGGGAGAGTTCTTTCCTTAATTAAAATGATGGAATCAGATTACTCTCCTAAAAATGAAATATAATGAAAAAAAATATTCCTATTTATAATAATTTTCAAACAAAAATACCTATATGATGCATTAAAACCCTAATTTATTATTTATTTGATTAATTATTAATTATTAATTATTATTTTTATTTTATTATTATTTATTAAATCTATTATTATTTATTAAATATATATTATTATATTATTAATTAAACATATATTAATATATAATTATATTATTAATTAATAATTCAAATAGATATATGTTTTTTTTTCATTTTATGATAATCGATAATATAATAAAATATCCATACTATCTAATTAATTCTCATGTGTAATTTACAAACCAAACGAAGTAAAAGTAGAAATGTCCATTTCTATTTCTTCTCAACCAAATGACATTTTAATATTCTTATTTTTTATTCTTACTCTCATTTTCATTCTTATTTTTATTTTTATTTCTATTGTATCAACTCAAACAATAAAAAAAAAAAAAAAACTTGTAAAACTTGCTTATAGGTTACCTATCAGCCCAAACGTCTACATCAGCATTAAAGGTTTACTTACCAAGAAATTGTTTTCGGAAAAAGCTAGAGGATCCGGAGTTGCACACAGAGAGACCATCTCGGCCCTCCCAAAATGGAGAGAAACTGCACAAAACTTTGCGACAGAAATGCACTGAAGAGTCTCACTTTCTCCGTGTTTACTTTCTTCTTCTTCTTGTAACCTCATCTCCGTCTTCGTCTTCACTATAACTTCCATGAATCCCAATAAAACTGAGGACGATCTATTTCTCAATCACAATCTCCATGATCTGGACCCTTCTTCGTCGATTCTTTCTCACCAAAACAACCTTCACCCCTCTATTGCCAACCCTTCTGACGACCCATCTTTCTCTCCTCCCGAAATCGTTCTCTTCCGCTCTTCATGTTCCGAGTCACCGAGTCACTCCTCCCCCGACTCGCCCACTCACTCACCAAGGCGCGCTCTGGGCTCTTCCACGAAAAATGCTTCTCACCAACCCCTCTTTATCAGCCCAGAACCCCATATCTCCTCCCAATTTTACACCTTCAATCCTGAGTCCCATGCCCTAATGATTCGCTGTATCCTTGAGAACCGGCTCGCCACGCCAGCTGAGATCCGAGCCGCCACCCCTCGAGCCGTCCTCAAGTCATGGCGTGCCGTGTGGAAGGATCGAAATGAGGAGACGGCGTACCTGACGGCTTGGAAACGCATCCAGGACAAGCTCACGGCTCATGTTGATGAGAATGGTAACGAATTTCTTTGTTTCAAGAACAATTCCCAGCAATGCGTTTCTCATATTAATCAATGGCAAGACGTAGTTATGAGTTATCATGGCGATACCGATTTAAAACACTTAGGACTTAAGGAAACCATAGAGAGAATTAAGCAATTTTGGACTGTAGGTGCCAAATTTTATGGAATTCCAGAGAGTTATATTAGGGTTTGTGTTGCTGCATGCCCCTTGTGTTCTGCAGCTTCGTCTGGATCTACAGCAAAAAGTAAGCGACGGAGGTTTGAGTACACTGAATCTTTTGATCTCCCTGCAAAAGAGGTTCCTGATAAACTTCAACAGTTGGCTGCGAAGCATAAGGTGGTGCTTTGCATTCGGCAGAAGTATATTAGGTATAAACCTTTTATGGCTGAGGTAAAGGATTATGCATGCCACAGAGCAGGGGAGCCCGCTGCCAAGAAATCAAAACTTTTGAAAAGGGAACCGTATGCATCGAAGCGCTGTGGGTGTGGGTTTCGTATAAGGGCGATTGTGCCCATTGCAAATTATAATGAGAAGGATAAGACTTTTGTGTATCAAGAAGAGGGGAAGGCGGTGTTTAAGTTGTATGCAGTGCATTCAGGGCATGAACCAGGGCCATTGGATGGTAATGCCAGGATTATGCATAGAGTTGTTGGCCATAAAGGAGGCTATCATATGGATCAAGAGACAGTATTTGGGATGAGCGAGGACATGGAAAATGATGGTTTTGGGTTGATAGGGAAGGATAAAGGAGATTTGCAGTATTCAGTTTTGCAGCAGGTTCAGGAGTTGAGAGCTGAAGTTGGGATGTTGGAAGGGAGGATTTCAGAAGTACCGCATGAGTTGTTGGGTATGGTCTCTCAAGAATTGTTTGATGTTGTGAATAAAATTAGAAATCTAGGGGTGGCTTTGAAGCCAATTGGGTTGCTTTCTGATAAAGAGCATGCAGATGATGTCTTGATTGGAAATAACGATTTGGCAAATTGGAGTAACCATCATCATGAAAGGATTTATGAGGATGGCAAAGATACAGAATTGATTGAGGATGATGAAGACAGTTTTGGCCGCACTCTAGGAGAAGTTGTCTCTTGGGACCAGATGAGGACAGATTGTAGAAGTCAGAAAGATCTTATGAGTGATCCGTGTAAGCCTGAAAAATGGTTGAAATGCAGTGATTTTGATGAAAAGAGCATCCTTGATTGCGAGAATACTAAACTAACAAAGCCCATCCAACATGATGAGGTTATAGTGTCTGATGTAGGTCTTGGCTGTACACAGGTTGATAGTTTCTACCAGGATCCTAAATGGTATGATTCTCCTTGTGGTTTGGATCCTGGTGCAGATTGTGGGGATAGTGGATTCCGTCATGAAGAAATTTTGTAGAGCCTTGAACATCAGAAGTTTATTGCTCTAACTTACGATCAATTCCTTTTGTGCCCTTTGACCCCCTTCGAACAGATAGAAGTGGGAATTGTATATTTATGCTACAGAAGATTGGAGCCGCCTGGAATTTTAGGTGTATTTACTGCATCTGGTTCTGTAAAGTATAACCAATTATGCTTCTTTGCACATACCCACTACGACTATATATTTTAAGCAAGTTCTAGGCCTTCAGAGTTTTTAGCTTGGCCCTTGTATAATGCAAATCAGTGTTTTCCGTAATCCATTTTGAAACTCAGATTTTTGTATGTATTATGGGCTGCCATTGGTCATTTATTATTGTATTGCATGAACATCTTATGTGACTAGTATCTGGCATACTCATTATTCCTTTGCTATACATGTTTTAATCATTTATTATATGCAAAGGTGTTTTGAGCCATTTTACCACTTGGTTTCATGTTGGAAATTGCGATTGCAATGTTATCAAGGTGATGTGGTGCCCTATATCCTTATGGAGCTGTTCTACAGCTTAGAGTTGATCTTGATACATTTTTGCAAATGTTCTTATGCTAAATAATGGATTGCATATTATCCTGGAGACTTTAATAATTACCTTCATGCCACCCAGTTCTGCTGTTGCCCCTTTTATTTATTTACTCATTTATTTGGCCAAGCTGTTGCCCCTTTTAAAGCAAATTGTAACTCTTGAGGATTCTGGATTTAATCATCATTTTCACTTTGAATTGTCTTGTAACTATATATGGTTTATACTCTACCATTTGCTCTGTCTGTCCCAATTTGCAGTACCTGTAGCAGTTCCTTGGTCATGACTCATTGTTAATTAGCAACATAAATTGCTGTGTACTATTTTTCTTGTTGGTAATATCTTGGATTAGAGCTTCTTGCTTGAAATTGATTTTTTCTATTTTTGGTCAAATGGGTTTTGGTGTACTTTTATGCTCATCACTTGGTGGAGAGTTTGTTAATAAACGGATGTCTCTTCTGCTGAGAAAGTTATTAACCCTTTTGTACGTCAACTTATTTCCTGAGGTGTTGATGATGGATTCATTTTAAAATACCATAAATATCTTCAATTGAACTGTATATCTTGCCTGGATGAAACTAACAATGGTGTATTTGCAGTTTATGCTGGCTGTGACAATTTTTTCTGTGATGCAATCTCTGTACTCATTACATCCTTCTTTGAAGCGGTACTCTTATTTGGCTTAACTGCATATTCTGACTTACAATGATTTGTTTGTATTTGGAGCAAGCTCTGCTTTGCTGGTTTGCCCATTGTCACCTTTATTTGGCCATTTTCAAGTTGAGAGGGTAAGGGAGTATACAAATAGAATTTCTGAAAAACATTTTAGATTTTTCTCTTCCAACTTTCAAGAGGTGCTTTTCAATTTGTTAATTGCTTGCTTTTCTGTCAAAGCCTTTGCCACACCATAGTACACATTTTTGTGACCATTCCTATTCCTCAATTATATTTAACGATGTATGTTAAGATTTCGACAGGCCCGTCATCCTCCAATCGCAATGGATATGTGTGCTGTAAATTTATATCTCAGATTTTTCTGCCTTGAGATAGACTGGTGAGTTCTCAATAAATTTACTTAATGCTTCCTTTTATGGCATGCATACAGATTAATTAAAGATGGTCATTTGGCTACCTTTCTGTTTTGGTAATTTTTAATTGTCTCTGTTCTCATTCTTTCAAGTCAATTCCCTCATTAAAATTACATGTGTTCGTGGCTTTTAAGGCAGATGTGGGAAATTGCAAGCACCAGAAAAATTATGATGGTGATTAAACAAGTTATGATTTTAATTATGGATGGTGAGTTTACAGTTTTGTAACGAAGAGCACGTACGTCCGCCATTCTTTTAAGTATAAATTTGAATATACATGATATAGTGACATAGTGATGTGTGCCGACTCACCAAGATCACTTGTTTCTTTTACGGTATCAGTGTACTTAATTCATTTGAAACTGCATTAATCCTGACAGAGTGATGATATCTGGAAGAATTAACACATTGTATCTGCTTGAGATTCGCGGTGGGCTATTGGTCTTTGACTCCTGCCACTTGAAGATACAGGTAGTAACATGATGCAAGTGACCAGTATGGAGCTGTAGATTAATTTATCCTCCTTGATGCTGTCGTTTAAACTTTTAAGTCAGCTTGCACGTGGCATTTTTACACCAATTTATAAGATTTTATAGGCATTTTGGATGCATTACTTTGATATTAATAATATATTTAACTAAAGTGTCAGTGAAATTCTATGATCTGTATATTTTTTTGGCATCACCATATTATATAGATTTAAGTTCAGTTATTAGCCTGTCAAGTACCTTGGCGAATTGCAATCATGGCAATAGCCCAAATAAATTCAGAATGTAAAACGATGGTCTGGTTAATACTGTAGAAATGAGAGATAATGGGACATTTGTTAAAAGATTAAATTTAGATGCAGTCACTTATATTTTTGTTATATAGGGTTTTCTTTCAATAAATGATAAGTAAATAGTTAATTAATAATAATATTATAATATATAATTTAATTTAAAATTATATAATTATATGTAATAATCCTAGTCGTATGCTTAATTGGAGAATAAAAATTGTATATAAGCCCTTTATTAAAATGGGTGGATGCATATGTGTAATGTACTTGAACATTTATGGCATGTCTGGTTTACAAGAAAGCTTTTCCATCCACTTTTTGGTTCCATCAATTAGCCGTTCCTTCGTTAATAAGATACAATAAAAAAGAAAATTATATTAAATATATACATATATATAGTCCAAAAAATTATACATTTTTATTATAAGTTTTTTATTTCATATTCTTTAATTTGTTTTAAGTATTTTTTTATTTCTAATATTTAATAATTATTATATTTTAAAATATATATTATTATAATAATAATAATAATTTTTTTTTTGTTTTAGAGTAATATAGTAACTTTTTTCTTAATCATATTTTTTCTTTTTTTAATTCATTAAATCAGACAAAATATGACAACGTTTTTTCTATTTCATTCTATGTGCAGCTAAGTACATTTACTTTCTCATTTCCTCTTTCATTTTTATTCTCATTATGTTTTCATCATACACATTTCTACTAATAAGTAGGGCCTAAATGATTTTTCTTTCTAAATCGACTATGGGGAGCACTCAATTGAGGATTGAGATTCTTAATATTTTTTGTTTTAATTTTTAAATAAAAATATAAGAATATAATACCGACTGCTCCCGCCTCAACTGATGGGGATCTTCAGCCCAAATTTTAATACAATATTTTGATTCATCAAATCTGTCGTAATTGAGACAACACTAAACACTTAATACATCATATAATGATAGCTTTTATATTTGGATAGGAGTGAAACTCTTGTCCATCTCTAATCGTGTGCAACAATATTTTTGTCAGATAATTGTTTAAAAATGCACATGGCAACAACAGACATCAGAAACTAATATTGTTTGCCACAACATATGGTTTATGAATTTTAAAATGATAAAAGCATGTCTTAGATAATTGTTTCCTTAGATGACAATATATAATAATAAAAAAAAACACATGGCCTATAAGCATATACTCTAAAACAATGTTATCAAAATTGCAATTCAACTTGATAGAATCGCCAATTTTATGATTTCAGATGAGGATTTTGAGTTAAATCAAGATTAGAATCCGAATTGAAACAAATTCAATTAAATTTATAGTTAGACTTGTATAAAATCAGCATTCGTTGAGTTTGACTAAGTTTATTAAGTTTGCTTGTTTCTAATTTTTAACCCAAATCTTATAGTAAATTTTATTTTAACACAAGAATAGAAACCTAGCCCAAAAACAACATACATTAGCCCATAAAAAGAAAAGGAGCCCTCATTTTACACTGTTTTATCTCTACTTGAGCTTTCTATCATGCTGTGGTCTCTCAAACTTTAGTTGTCATTCTATCGTTTCTCCCTTGTATAGCACTGCAGCAGCATCACCAATGTTTAAGAGATAGAGGTTTCAAGATAATCTCTATTCTCCCCCCTTGGGACCACACACAAATCCTAATTATTTTACCACTTCTTTACGTGTTAATCTATGAAACAAGGTTTTCAAGATTAAACAAAAAATTACTAAAATAATCAATAGTGTTAGAGTAGTGTGCTAATATGGTGGCCTTGATAATGAGTTGATTTTATCATTTTTATCATTTGTTATATGTCATAGCAAGCAAAAGTCGTGTGCCAATATGTTGCTGCCAACTCCAACCCCCATTACCTTTTTTAATTAACTTCTCCCTCTCTTTTTTCCTTAAATAAATAATTGTATTTCTTATTATTATTTTGCTCTCCTTATGATTTCCAAACTACAAGACAATAATATTTCATTGGCCTCTCTCTCTTGTTCTTTACACAAATGGGAAGACAAAAACAATATTGGCTCTCTTTAGAATTAGCACCAACCATAGACCGCTAGCTAACTATCCTCTTCTTTTAAATTAAGCAAAAAGTGCAAAGGATGAACATATATATTATATAAATATTTTAAAGTGCAATTTAGTATTATATACATTTAATTTGCTCAACATATATAGAGGAATCAATATTTTTCTTATGGACTTCAATTCATTTAAATTAGTTTGAGTAATTGTGTGGATCCTACTGTTTGTTTGCTAAAATTTGATGCATAGGAAATTATAATTTCTCTCTAGCAAATTCTTGATTAATATCAATTTATACTTTCTTTCATTTCTTTCTTACAATGATTTATAGTTTTTGTTGAAATACACTGAAGAAAATATGTTTTTAAGTGCAAATGATCCTAGAACCCCTACTTGGAAAAAAAATAGGGTGGAAACATGGGAATGATATGATGGGAATGGATAAAAAAAGTTCAATGCAGCTATTTTATTTGTGTTTTTGTAGTACAGTTATGTTTAACAACTATTCAATAAGATGTATATATAAGTTCTTACAATTTTACGTTACAAGTCTACCTTCCTCTCACTAGTCTACATAGAATCGTGAGTTTGACAATCATGCTCTAAAATATTCAAATAGAATGCGCAATCTTCAAAATATTAAACTTTTCATCAAGGTATTATAATATAAAATTTGTTTATGTCTTTTTTCTTTTTTCTTTTCAAGACATTAAACAACTGTCAAAGCAGTGTAGACTTATAGTTTATCATTTGATTTAAGAGAGAAATATAATTTTGATTTTTGATTTGTCATTAAATTGTCCTTTTAGTTCCTTACTTATTTTATTTTTGAAAATGACATCTTATTTATTGGAAATTGTCATTTTTGGTCCCTCGACATGAATTAATGGGATTTAATTTGAGGCACTATATATGGTAACGATCTCAAAAATGAAAGAGTAAAAGTGATAAATTCCAATTAGTGGAGGATTATTTCAAAGAATAAAATGGGTTATGGACTATTTTGTGGAATAAAATGAGTTGGGGATGGGGACTAAATTGACAATTTATTAATAAGTGAGAAATTAAAATAATATTTTTTTTCATTGATTAAACATCAAATTTTCTTGTACTTTGAAACACTTAGAGCAACAATAACTTGTGTGCAACAATTAAGTGATGAATAGTGGGGTGTGGCTATAAGGAAGCAGGATTAGAATTTATTGCACCAACAAAGATATTCGCAAATGGGAAAAAGTAGAATTTATTATCTATTATATATAACTAATGTAGACTCCCTTTAATGTGGGAGCATTGTTAATTAACAAAAAATCTTAGTTGATCAAATATTTAACTCTTTATACAATGATTCTTCACCTTTCCAATATATGTATTAAGAAATTTTTTAAAGTACGTAAATTCTATGTAATCGATGAAAATAATTATGAAGTAATTAATTAATTACTTAATTAATTAATCTCCTCTTAAATCACAAATTTTTTAAAGTCCAAGAATTTTTTAAAATTAACAAAAAAATTAATAAAGTTTTTGGTTGTCAATGAGAAAAATTATAAAATAAATAAAATACTTAATGATTAATTTCATCTTAAATTAAAAATTCTTTGAAGTTTGAACACTTTTTAAAGTCAATGAGAAATGATGAATTAATTAATTAATTAATTGTCTCGTAAACTTTATAACAATGGATTATATATATAACTTGGCATAGTCTAAAATTAAAGTAAGAAAAAATGATATATGAATAAATGGTTTCTTCAACGGTTTAGATCATTCGAAGTCAGAAGGAGAGTCAAATGTGATTCCATCAATTTATTATATTTAGACTTCTTCATAAAGTAATTATGAGAGTTGTTTTGTATGTTAAAAAAAAAATCTTTTATATTGGTACCACCTTAATAAACCTAATATTTTAAAATGTATTGGTATATAATAATATAAATTGAATTTTTCTAAAGCTCGTATAATGCACGAGTAAATATACTAATTATAATTTGTTTTTAATCATGTGTATAACATTTCAAGTGGCATAGTGAAGTTATTGATGGTAATTTGATCAATATCCTCTTGAAGGTAAGATATTGATGGTTATTGGATTAAGTGGCCTAGTAAAGTTATAGATGTCTTTTACTAAGAGTGACTTGTGTTCATAGTTGCACTATTAACTTGATATGTCCATCATTGCATAAGACTTCGAGGATTGTGGCTCTATAGGTTTTTAGGCTTTAGCAGAATAGATTGGGCCATTTTGGACCTATGAGGATAAAGCAATAAACTAAAAGATGGACCATGATGAGGGAGAGCGTGTGTGTGTTATTCAAGAATAAAAAGACCATGCGTGTACAAGCCATAATAGGACCTATAAATACAAATAGGATGTATAGATCTTAGTTTAGTTGAGGCTTATACGGGAGCTTGTATTTTAAGCTTGTGCAATATTATGTAAGTAATGTAAATTAAGGCCTTTGAGTTACGGTGTTAAATATCTAAAGTCATCAAATGGGTGAGGGGATGATAAATATGATCTTTAAGCCTGAAAGGGTTTAGGGCCTCAATTTTGTTCTTGAAGGTAAGCTAATATATTAATTAGATCAAGTGATCTAATTATTTTAGAGGTTGTTACCAAAAGAAGTTGTTGTGTTCATAGCCACACTATATAGTAACCCCACAAGTATTAGTTCATTGAATATGACTTGCTGGATTATGGTTGTTGTCTTTTAGGCTTTGGAAGAATAGATTAGGCCATTCTGGGCCTATAGGATCTTGGGCTTGTAAGGCACCTATGACACTTATCAAAATTACAATATGGACAAACTATCTCTGTGAGTAATCCATCTTGATATTGTTTCAAGCCCTGAAAAATCATTCATGATCCACAAACACAACTGCACACATATTGCACACTTAATTATTGTAGGAATCAAATGTCTTAACACCAACATTCCACACTTCTTTCAATACTTCTACTAATGGTTGCAAATCGACATCTTTATCATTTGTTGGTGCTCACTTGCCTTGTATGATCCTTGATAAGAGGAATTACTCTATTTCATACACAAGAGGAAGATTGTAAGGAATAAGTATTACTCAGTGTTGTCAAGTTTACAAGTTGACTTAATAAGATCATCATGTTAATTTTTTAACATATGAATACTGTGTTTACTAGCCTTTAGACTTGTACTCAATGCTAACTTGATTGAACATGCTTCTGGCATGTGCAGACTTAATTAGACTTGCAAGTTTACTTTAAGTTAGGCAAGTTGAGCCATTCCTCCTAACATTTCATGTTCTTCCAAAATATGCACTGTTCATTCTCAAAACATTGCCCTTTCTACCATGTATTGACCATTAACTTAGATTATATATATACACTAAATTTTATATATAACATCATTCCCTTTTCAAGGAAATGACAACACTATGATTAAAATTTGCATCCATTGTAATGTTATTAATAAAAACTCCACAAAACAATTAACATTATTAGTCACCATAAGACAACTTTTATATAATTTTGATTCATATTTTATTTTGGCAAAATTGACAAGATAAAAAATAGAGCTTTTCACAACCATTTTGTTGCTCTAATTAAACCATGTGAAGTTACGTAAACCTAAGTACTTACAAATCAATAAAACATAAATCACCTTACAAAACTAATAAACTTTTATAGCAGCTTAAAGATGCTTTTGCAAGATGAGAAGAACTAATAAGTATTTAAAACCATGATTTTAAACAATACATGGGTAGGAACACATCTCACAGAACTAACAGTAAATAAGTAATCAGATACTAGCATTTGTTAGTCATTACAATACAATACAATAATCAGTGGTGACCAATATGACTCATAAACAATCAATGAAGTAGCATAATACCTCAATACAGTAATACAATTCATTGTGCACCATGGCTAACGCCTATTGTGGTTAGTTATAGAGTCCTATACTAGACATATTTCCAAGAAACAATTTCCTTCATAACAGTGTAAACAAGTTTTAATTTAAACAAATTCTTTGAATATCCAAAAAGTTTTACAATAAATAAAACCAGTTAGAATTCTTTCATAATTGTGAGAATCATTATTGATATACTTAAACGGTAAAATTTCAAATTTCAAAAAATCATATAATAGGCCAAACTGCTTGTAATTAAACACAGAAATCATAGGAGAAATGGTCGCGGTACCTTATGGAAGCAAAGCCCTCTTGAAAAATGATGAACACATCAAATCACATTCAATTTTGAGTTAAGATCACAACTGGCTATGCGAACCCTAATGTGACTTCTTTTTGGCCAAATGGCGGTGAAAATGTGACAGAGTTTGGTCAGTGAGGATGAGGGAATGCTAACAACCCATGAATGAACGGTGTCGTGAAAGAAGATGGACAAATGATATTGCCCCTATAGCATGAAGAACATCATGCCTGAGTGGAAAAGAGCCCGATAGAGAAGATGATATCATTAAGGGCATTTTAGGAATTTCAAATATGGGGACATGTGTCAACATCAGAGTTAAAAAAAAAGAAATGCTTAACTTGCACAATCTTATATTCAAACACAAGTTTTAAGAATGCGTAGGATGAGGCTTAGTCACTAGTGCCAACCTCAAATTCATATATAATCCTAATCCATATTATATTTAAGTCTTCTTTAATTCCTTTTCCAATATTGCTTTATTTTTTAATTCTTTTCCTGATTATATTTTATTTTACCTTTTTTTCTTTTGCATGAATGTTACATACTTGCAAATTGACAAGATAAAAAATACAACTTATGACCATTATCATTTGTTAATATCTTCTTTTCATGATTCATCTTATACTATTTAAATGATAATTGCATAATTTTCATATAATACTATGAATAGTAAAGATAAAATTTGTATGAGTGACAAAAAAAAAGATTATTATAAAAATTTTGCTAAAATTATATTAAATATATTCTTAAATACCAAGAATGCAATTGTACATTTAAGATAAGTATGTAAAATTAACTTTGCTATTTCTTCTTCTTGAATGTTGAAAAATAGAGCTATCAAAAGAATCCAAAGAATATGCAGGGTGTGAACACAATGACAATGACAGTCTTACTCGCAAATTAAAGGGAGAATTTACAAATGGGAAAAGCATTAATTTCATTCTTTACTTTCACATTTTGTAACAATTTAATCATTTATAATTCTTATTTTGTCCAGATCTAGTCCCTAATTAACCTATAATTAATAAATTAATAAGACAATGGAGGGACTAATTTTGCACAAATAGGAATTATGAGGAATTGATTTAGCACGCATAATTTGTGAGGGATCAAATTGTTACAAAATATAAAAGTAAATGACCAAATTAGTATTTTTCTCACTTATGAATCATAAGTTTAAATATTTATTATACATGACCTTAAATTAAAAAAAAAAATTAAAAAACCAGTTTTTCACTATAATGAGATATCTTATAGTGAAATTAATTTTAGGAATACATAATAAAGAGAGTTTCAAAGCAGAGTCTTTCAAAAACAACAGAAAATTTTGGCTCCTAACTAAGGATTTTTTCAATGATTTCACAATTGAAAATTCTTAAAAATAAATATTTTAAACTTATAATCTTTAACTACAATTTTTCCCAAATTAAAAAGACAAGGACGCAACGAGGAGGGATTGGATTGGATTGGACTCCAATGTGCATGAAAGGGCCATTTGGTGCTGTGCTGTGTGTGTCCCTTTCTTTGCTCTTCTATTCTCATTATCTTAATCTCTCTTTCATTCACGCCCACACTCCTTGGTTTGCCATTCATCAAACACCAACCTCACTATTTGATATATATATATATATATATACACCTTAATTTATTATTAAATTATTATTTTAATATCTGATTTATTTTCCTTACCAAAATACTTCACATATCCATTGAAAATTGTTACTTTTAATTCTAAAATTGTCACTTTAACTTCTTTACTTTTGAAACCATTATCATATATAGTTCTTTAAGTTAAGTTCTATCAACTCATATTAGGGGATCAAAAGTGACAATTTTCATAAAGGGTCATTTAAAAAAATAAAATAAATAAAGAATTAAAATGATAATTCAATGATGAGTCAGAAATTAAAACAATATTTTCTATATATATAAATACAAACTAACATACTTATATGTATATTCTTTATATATGTAAAGAAATTATTTTGGTACATTTTTATGTCATATATTTTTATATTATAAATATCATGATATATGATACAAAAGTAAAAAATACTGTAATATAAAATTAATCTGACAATTAAAACTTATTATAAATATTATACAACGGATACTTAATTAATAACAAAATTATATGAGTAATGTGTATAACATCTAAAGATTGGTAGTTTGGGTTCAATTTTGTACAAGATGTTTAAAGCAAGTGCAAATTTTAAATTATTTATAATCGTTAAATCTAATTTTATAAGATTATCAATTTTAATAATTTTTAATTTACTATAAATCATTAGATAACTACAGAGTGGCAAGAAATTGGAACTCATTTATTGGTAACTTTCTAGGATGTTCCCTTTGGGTTTTAGTGTTTCTAGCACTTATATAGACCTCCTTTTCGAAGAATTGCATTTCAAAAAATTTTCATGAATCAAATATTATATAATTATCGAAGTTTTGATATGGGACCTATGGTTCATATCTTACAATTGAGATTGTAAGTACTTTTAACTCTTTTTTTTCTTAGTTTGAAAATTGAAGTAACCATATTTTATGATATAATAACTGTATATAGTGAAAACATTATTAATCTATTTTAAAAATTATTAATTTACTGATAATTCATGTAACTTATTAGTATTTTATAAATTTTATTTGATTTTACTTTTAATTTAATATTAGAAAAATAAATATGTATCAATCTCTTTTGACTAATAAATCAAGTGTATTATTAAACTAATTATTTTTAATCAAATCAGCCAATATAATTAATATGTATCAGCAAGCAACAAAATAAATATATATGATTTTGAATTAATGCTTGTTTTCCAATACACATGACTGTTCCATATATATGTCAATTGTTTTTTCTTTTTTTCTTTTGTCGTAATATAAATGTCAATTGTTGGTAGCACCAAAAGGGCAAGTTTCATGTGCTTGACTGCTGATTATTGGATAACTACAATTATTGGAAAGACTGATCATGTTCTTGTAAATATTATATTATTTAATTATGATGTAATTATTTATTAAATATTATTAAATAAAAAATAATTTTATAATAGATTTATTATTATTTTTAAACTTACTAACTACTTCACATAAAATCCTTTATAAATTATTTTTAATATTTAATTATTAGTTATATTATAAATAAATGATATAATTTTTTCTAAACATATGGCCATCATTTTATTGTTTGAACGTCACAATGAATGTTTCTTAAACTCACAAGTTTATTATTTGATTTTATAAATTTATGATTATACCTAAATAAAATGAGTCAATTCAATATTGATTCGAATTTAGTATAAACTCGAACAGTATTGTGAAGTAACTTGTCAAGTAGTTTATCAAGTATACAATTTATTTATTAAAAAATATATCAATTAGCCTGTAGTCAATAATATAAAGATCCAAGGTCAAAATTAATATATATATATATATATATACAAATTTTTTTTTAAAAAAATTCATTATAATCTTTTTTATTATAATTTTAAATATACATAAAATAAGAAAATTAAATTAAATACGTATTTATTAAATAAACATAAATAAATATTATTTAGTTAATTATATTATATGATTATTTATGTATAACTATGTTAAAATGTTTATGTTGAATATTATATATTATAAAATATGTATAACTTTTATTTGATTTAGTATAATTTAAATTATATTTAAATAATTTTTTATATATACTATATTTTAAATATATAATTATATATTTTAATAGCCATTAAGAAAACTTTTACAAATTTATGTTAATATTATGAATTTGTTACAGTGCATGATCCCTGCCTTCTAATTCTCAATTTGTGAGAATTTTTTTTTTTTTTGTGGATGTGAAACTAATAAAAAATATATACAAGAGGGAAAGAAGCACCATGTTAATAACGACAAAAGAAGAAGAAAAAGAATTAAGAACAAGTTCTTGGAGCAGATAAGGTGAGGGTAGAGACATATTTAGTGGTACATGCTCGATTGTTTTTGTGTTGTATATTTAAATAAGAGTGGTAGTTAACAGATACTAAACACGAGTGATAGTACAAGGGGTTTTTATTGCATTATAAAAATGACGTGCGAGACTTGTAATTAAATTTTGATTCAAATAATATTTTTTTCATATTTTGAAATTAATGTATTAAAATCTTATTTTTAGAGAGGTTTTTAGTTATAAAATTGATGTAATAAAAATGTATAATTTAATTTAAAAAGTATATATATGTTATGATATTATTAAAAAATTACATAATTATTCTGTTTTAATTGAATATAAGAAAAACTTTATATAATTATTTTAAGAATTATTTAGTACCGCTCCGGACTGAGATGAAAGGTACGTGTGGGGGCGTGAGCATAGGCGCGTGGAGTGTAAGTTAAAATGATGATAAGAAAGTGGCAGAAGGTAAGGCGAAGAGACACGTCAGCAAAATGCAGCAGTGGGACCCACAATCTCAAAAACGCCGAAATCACATAGAGAGAGAGAGAGAGGTTTGCATTCCTAATGGCAAGGGTCGCCCATTAGACAGTTCTTGAGTGCCCTGACCCCAGTGCTTCCGGTGGGCCCACTCCAATTTCCAAGGACCCCATATGTTCCCCCGCTCTCTGTAATATAAACGCTTCTTTTTTATTTTTTTAAAGATTAAATTTAGATATAATTTGTTATGTTTTTATTAAAAATTATTATATTTTCTAACTTATAATTAAAATATATTTTTTATTTTTTAAAATGACTCTGATTAAAAAATTATCGATCTTTTATATTTAAATTTATAATTTTATGATTTCTCAAATTAAATCTAATAATTCATGTGAAGAGATTATTAAAAATAAAAATTTTTAATAAGTGAGAAACTATTTTAAAATTTAAAATAATAATTTATTAATAATTTAAAGATAAAATTATATTTTTTATTATTATATTTATAATTAACACATTACATATGTATAAATCAATATTAACATGAAGAGTATACAATTTAGTTTAAAATTTACTTGCAATAATATATATGAATAGTAATATAATTAAAAATTATGTCATATTTCAATTAAAAATTGTAATATATAATTGAAAAATTATATACACGCTTTAATTACAAAACAAGATAGTTTTTTCCACGCTTCCAATCCTTACAGCAGAGTGTATGATTTCACATTAGAAAATTCTTAGTGTAATTTGTTTATATTTTGTTATATAATTTTCTAATAAAAATATAATAAGTATGTGATTTTTCACTTACATATCCAAATACTTGTATAGTTATTACATTTAACTGCATAAATTTAATATTAAATTATACACATATATTTTATATATTTTAGTAATTGAGCATTGTATTAATTAAAAAAATGTAATAATAAAAATATAAGGAATTGAATTTAACTCTGGTGGTCTACATATATTCTTCTTATCACATTACTATTATTTATTCTGATTATGTAATTTACACAAAAAAAAATTGAATTTAGGTTTTTCTAAAATATTTTTATCATTAATTTTTAATAAAATTAAAATATATGTAATAATTTTTCAAGAAAATCAGTCATTTAATATTGAATTGTAAAAATTATATATATATATATATATATATATTTACCAAAATGTTAAATGATCTTATAACAAAAATATAAAAATCACGCATGCATTTTTTTTTCTCTTCGTCTTACATCTATATCAGATATTAATCATTTTCAAGAATACCTCCTATTTCACGTTTTTTCATTTACATGCATAGTTTTGTCCTCTATCCAACTTTCTGGAACTTGCCAGATTATTATTATTTTATTTTTTTAATAAAAAGGGATAGATACAAATAAAATTTAGTTAATAATTGATTAGCCTATAGCTTGATTCATAAATGCGGATTCACTCGCATGCATAATTTATTATGTATTTGCAATAAATGATTGGCATATCTGTTGATTTGCATACTATATCGTTGGCTAAAATATGGACCCAAACGAATTATAAAATTAAATAATATCGAATTAACTAGAGTTTCATTCTCGTCAAAACTATTATATTAATAAAAGTTGGATTAAGCTGAAAAATATCAAGATGGTAATATAACATAATTAAAAACTAGTTACATGTATATATGTATCTAAAAATATGATCACTTTTATATAAAAAAAAAGCTAATGAATAAGAAAAGAAAGAGGGTAAACACATCTAATTGGTAGGTGAAGTGGTGTGTTAATTAGTCCATTTAAATTATAATAAATAAAAAATTACATAATTTAATTAAGCTAACATTGTTCTTAACCATAATTTAATTAAATATTTGCTACTCAAGTATGCGGATTCTCGGAGCCATCAGAAAATGCAATAATGAGTTTAAAAGAGAAATAAAGGTGCAACAGGTGAAGGACAGAGTGTGTTATTTGCAGGCCTTTGGATGGAGACATTTGCACAGCAGAAGCATAGGAGAAAGAAGAACAACACCCCGAGAAAGATTTTGGATCCTTTAATTTTTCCCCTTTTTGCTTTTGTTTTTTTAGGTTTTTTGTTATTGTACAAATATATAAATATAAAGTAATTAAAATCTATTATTTGAATACATCTCATATCTTTAAATATACAAAATTCTTTTTGTTGAAAACTTAAATAACAGGCACTGAAAAAAATGATCATTGGATCAAATTTATAAATTATTTGTTAAATCAAATTAAAGTTTTAGAAACTATGTTATTAAAATTTATTAATATCACTAAATTTTAACATAATATAAATTGTTAAATAATACTATTAATTTAATATAATTTATTAGATAATTACCATATATAAATAACAACAAGAAATTCAGATTTTTTAAGTGAAGTTTATTATTTAAATAAAATTTATTCACTTTATACTTATTTATACAAAATAAAAAATGGAATAATACTAATATAGATTTCCTTGTGCTCTTGTAGAAACATAAAGCTATATTTGATTATAGTGGATTATCAAATAAAAATTTAATAATTTATATTTGATAAAAAATATAATTAAATGTAATTATATTAATTGAATATAAATATAAATCAAATTTTTATCCGCATGATTAATTATGATCACCTGGATGTAAAGGTATAAATAAGAAAAAATAAAGGAAAAAAAAAAAAAACGGAAAGAGAGGCATGAGAGAATTAGCAAACAGGCATGGTGGGGTTGAATAAGTGGGGGCCTCCATGTAAGAGAGAGTCTCATGGGGCCCACATCACCGCCCATGCGCACGCTGTCATGCGAAAATCAAACCCATCATCCTTCCATCCATTTGATTCCTTGGACCTAACCCTAACCCAACATTGCAGTCACCTGCAGCCCCAAAGCGCTCACCTCACACACAAACACACATATACACACACACACAGAGAATAAAAGAAGCAGAGATGCCATAGCCCCCTCTTCATAACCAAATACCCCCACACACACCCCTCTTCGTCACACAACTCCTCACCTTCTCTCTTCCAATCAACCTCTCTTACTTAGCTTCCATTCGAGCAAGTTTCCTTAAATTCACTACATCATACTCAAAACCAGCTAGCTAGCTGCTTCATCTTCACTATCACAAGTGGGGATCAGAAATGATGACTTCTTCACCTCAAATTCTGGTGCGTTTTTCCAGCAAAAAGTCCTTCTTTTTCTCTCCTTTTTTGATGAAGCTAGTGTGTAGCAGCTAGCTACCATTCTATTCGCCATAACACCAAAAGCAACAAAAGAGAGAAAGCAAACCAAAGCACAGCAAAGCAAAGCATCATAGTAGTACACCACCCACATATCAATCAAAGTATCTCTTTTTTCCTCTCTTCCGTTCTTGCTTTAGCTTTTTGTGTATGTTCGAGGAGACAACATCATCAACAACAACAATCTAGGGTTTGTTCTGATCTGTGAGTACTGAGTAAAAAACAGAAAGAAAAATGGATCCAGTAGCCGCACAAGGTCGCCCTCTCCTACCTCCTTTTCTCAGTAGAGATCTTCATCTTCACCCGCACCACAAGTTCCAACCCCACAACCAGAATCACCTGAACAATAACCTTCATGATCAGGAGGATCAGCAAAAGGGTGATAATAGCAGCGTAGAGCGCGCCCACAAACAGGACGGCGATGACAACACGGCCGTCGCGGAGGGAAAGGAGTTTGGTACCGAAGAATGTGAGATTACGAGAAGACCTCGTGGTCGGCCGGCGGGGTCCAAGAACAAGCCCAAGCCTCCCATAATAATAACGCGGGACAGCGCGAACGCCCTCCGATCCCACGTCGTCGAGGTCGCCAACGGCTGCGATATCATGTACTGCGTCGCGACCTTCGCTCAGCGGCGACAGCGCGGGGTTTGCATTCTGAGCGGCAGTGGCACCGTCATGAACGTCACCCTCCGTCAGCCAACTTCGCCCAGTGCAGTTGTGACCTTACATGGGAGATTCGAGATCCTGTCCATGTTAGGCTCGTTCCTCCCACCTCCGGCTCCGCCGGCAGCTTCTGGGTTGGCAATATATTTGGCCGGCGGTCAAGGTCAGGTGGTCGGAGGCAACGTGGTGGGGCCGTTGCTGGCCGCAGGACCCGTAGTTATCATGGCTGCTTCGTTTGGTAATGCGGCGTATGAGAGGCTGCCGTTGGAGGAGGACGAGGCAGCGGTGGCGCCTCCGGGGAGCGGCGGATTAGGGTCTCCGGGAATTGTAGGGCAACAGCAGCAGCAGCAACAACAAATAGCGGCGGATCCTAACTCGTCGCTATTTCACGGAGTGCCTCAGAATCTTCTGAATTCATGCCAATTTCCAGCTGAAGGTTATTGGGGTGGAAGTGGAAGCTCTCGTCCTTCTTTTTAACAAATGTTTAGATTTTATTCTTCACTTTTTCTCTTCGTCATTGTCCATTCTCCTTCTTCCATAACCTAGTTTACGTTTAATCAATACTTGAAAAGTCTTTGATCAGTGTCGATGATTGAAGAAGGGTGTAAAAATTCATGAATTTTTTGTGGGGTTTTGGTTAAATGATCTATATATGGATTTTAATTTCATTTCCGAGTTCATGTTGAAGTGCTCGTAGTTGCTTCCAGATGAAGCAGCAGAAGCATATGCTATCTCTCTCTCATTCTCCATTTTCTTGTAGGAATTCCGGTATCTTGTGACTTCTCTGATAATTTATCAGACACTCTTTTCAGATATGAAGAAGAATATAACAATAATCTTTTTTTCTTTCTTTCTTTCTTTCTTCTTTTTATCTTTCTTTCCAATTAGAGGTAGGGGTTGTTTCTGGGACTCCGAGATTCAGATTTTAGTACATGATCGACAAATAACCTCTCATGAAATCATAATATATGAATTTCTTATGATTTTATCAATTCTGAGTGTTGGACACAATAATTGACCTCTTTTGTACTAAGAACATTAATATAATTACACTAGACTCAGCCAGCGTTGTCATTCTCTTTAACTTTCTATTCTTCTACTAACTCCCTTAATCTTAAAAACTATATTATTATCATTAATATCATGGTTTTATATATGACTATTTCCTATTTTTTGGGTCAAGACAATTATCACCATCTTTGTTGCTAAATTGATTGTTTGCTTATCTTTTTAATTATGTTGATGAGTGTTGGAGTCGTTTGATAATATATTCATGCTATTTTAATTAATATTTTTATATTTGATATAATTATATTCAAAATCAGAGTAACGTTCAAGATAATGAAGTCATTATATGGTATCGCCATTTGTTTAATTCAGGCAATCTATTTTCCTTTTTTTCTTAACTATATATATTTGATGAGTATTTAAAAGATGTAGACACTTATGAAGTACTTGGTATATTTTTGTTCTGTATACTGTTTCTTTTTTGGGTCTTTTGGGGTATCATTGTATAAGATATTAAAGTATACTATGTCATGATATCAAAATTCTAATTTTTAATAATAACAATTAGAAATTGACATAACATAATTATATACTTCATATAAGTTCATGATGTTTAAAAAAAATGTGATGTGAGATATCTGAAATCTTAAGTAATATAAGAAAAAAAAAATACTATCTTATACTTCTCAAAATTTTGTATCATATCAAACATGTCAAATATAAGCATATACTACTTAATATGAATATCTTTAATTAATGCTATTTCCTATGCAAAATATTAAAATCAAAGATGATATTTCATACAATTAATACAATACTTTGGTCCCCACATTTAAATTATTCTCAATTTGATTCTTTACTAATTTTTATTTTCATTTCAGTCCCTTACTTTTGAATCTAAATTTGGCCTCTCATTTGTTTTTATTCTCAATTTAACTCTCATTTAGTTGTGATTAAGAGACTAAATATGTTAACTTGAATATTACTAAAGGATCAAATTGAGAATAGATTGATATAAAAAAATTAAAAATTAAAAATAAAAATCAATTAAAGATCAAATTAAAAATCAACTAATCAATAAAAAACCAATAAAAACCTAAATCGAGAATCAGCTAATCAGTGACTAAACTAAGACGTTACTTTGTATGTAGAACATATAGAGCAAGCGTTTCTTAAATGCAGTGATGGGTGATGGGCTTGTCTCAGTGTGTGTGTGTTTGTGTGATTAGGGTTTACTAAAAGGGAAGAGAAAAAGCATTGGATAGTGGCCCACACGTGCGCTGCTCTGTGAAAAAGCTCGTTTTCGAGGCAACAACCTCACCAACAAACGCATCTCAGTTAAAATGCTCTCTCTCTAACTCCATTGGCGATGCTACCTCAGCATCGTCAAATGATGCCTAGTGAAAGTTAACAAAGTTTGATAGAAATTTAATGATTTAAATTTTTTTTATTGATAATTGAATATTGTAATTAATGATCAAAGTATGATTTTAGATTATTTTTTTATTTTTGAATTTGAACTATTACAATTTCATCTAATAATTCATAATTGTTATTGGAAATTTTTTGGTAGACACCTCTACTCTTTTTGTTCGGATCTTTTTCAATAAAACGAAGTTAATAATTTTAATTTTTTTAATCCATGATGGAACAAGAGGAAAGAGAGAAAGATGAATAAAATAAAACTCAGGATTTGTCTTGGTCATGGAATAGATGCCCCTTGAAAACATTGCTCTCTCTCTCTCTCTCTTTCTCTCTGCTTCGATCTTCACATTGTTGTTCACCACCAACGCCAACATATACTTTGTTTATTAATTAATTAATGTTCATAGCTTCCTTGGATTCTATTCTTTGATTGCCTACCTAGTTACTCTATCTGACGCTTTTGACATAAGTCAGTTACGTTCAACAAGATCATTCTCATTGTAAACACTGATAAAAGGGAAATTCTATATATACGAGTTTACTGCATAGCATTGCTTGTTTAAGTGATAAATTGATTCATCACTATATTAACATTATGTATGACTCATGAATTGCACTTATCCATCTTATCATTATTTTTACTTGCAATTTTTTCCCATTGAATTAATTAAATTTTGTACTTGATGCTAAAGAAAAAAATAGGGAGAAAGGAGTTTAGATCGCAGTTGGTATGATGCTTGAATATATTGTTCTACTCATATTTTTCATTAAACAAAAAAATAGTCAAATAAAAGAGAGAAAGGAAAGACAGCAACTCATTGCCCAAATCGGCTAAAAAAGATTTGTTTTGAAGGTGAAACGCTAGCTAGCTTGTATATAGAAAGTGTAACAAGCTCTAACAAAAGGTTGTAACTTAAAAATTTTCTCCTTATGAGTTTATAGATGGTTTAACTTAGAGACAAATATCTTTTAATTATTTACTTATTATAAAATTGTCATCTTGGTATCTTACTCGTTGTAATATTTAAAATAATTCTTTCACACTTGGTTTTTTACTCTTTTTTTGTTAAAAAAACAAATACAATTTATCTTCCAAACCCTAATTAACCCTAAATTCAAGGGATTCAATTTAGTTTTTTTTTTAAAAAGAAAATAGACTAAATGTGACATTTTTTAATATGTAAAAGACTATTTTAGATATTACAATAAGTAAGTATCTAAAATAATAATTCTATAATAAATGAGGAATCAAAAATATATTTTACTTGTTTAACCTATAACAAACTCTCCAATTATATAACACATCCATTTAAGTAGTGTCAAATGCAAAAAATTAATTATTTGATATTATTGTAATTAGCTTGATAATTAATTAATACTATTCTATTAACCAATTAATTATTGTCACACTGGCCCTTGATTGAGTAACTATTTGTGCAAAAACCTTTTGTATATCTTTAAGAGATCACATTAAGAAAATTATACTTATTCGTGTTGATCTTTTGTCCATAACTGCAAATTTTCCTTTAGCAATTAATTGTATGCAGGGAAGATATTGCACTTAATGGCAAGGTATAAGTGAAACTTTCTTTTAAAGTTAATTTATTAGAAATAGCATTTAATTCAGACGAGATGATAAAATTTTGCAAGTGTCAAATAAAACAAAGAGGTCAAGGTTAAATATTAGTCATTTGGAAATAATATAATTAAAATAATGACTAAAGATAATATATGAATGTTATTTCACCTTAAAATTAAAGTTGAAGAAATTTTATAATTTCGTTGATGCGATTCGTGACCCTCGTCATAATGGCTTATGGCTCTTATATCTACTTCATATATTCACACTATGAAAGAGTGAAACATTATTTTAATTTCTTATTTATTAATTTAATTTTCATTTAATTCATCACTAATTTTAAATATTAATTTAGTATTTTTTTTATTTATAAGTTAAATCTTTATTCAATTCATTGCTAGTATGAAAGTTGATATAATTAATCTTTCAATTTCAACAAAATGTGGTTAAAATATGCAAACATTCTTGCTAATGAGAAATTGAATTAAGATTAAATTCATGAAGAACTAAATTGTTGCTTTATTCTACTCTGGAATGATCAAAATTTAAAATAATGTAAATTAAGCAATTCCTCATCATTCTTTTAAGTTATGGTTCTTAGTCTCTAATTAAAGAAACCGAAGAATGTTGAACTCAACTCTTTAATTAAGTAGCACTGATTAGACTTTAAAGTGCTTTCAGAATCAGAAACCGCCCTTAGTTACTTATTCAATTAAAGAATCTATTCTTTTTAAATATTTTTTTCTTAGCTTCTATGACACCATTCTCTTTTTTTTTTCTTCTTTTTAAATATTTTTTCGTAGCTTCTATGACACCATAAAAAAGCATGGAATAGTACATATGGACACGTGGCTTATAGTTCTTTTCCATGTCTTCTTAGTTTTTCTACTTTGATATTTGATGCAAGAATAACGCAACATACACTTATATGAATGTATATATAGATTTGGCATTTTTAATTAGCTTTTGCGCAAGTTTTAATTTATAATTAAGTGGACCATGACCTGCTGTGCTTGAGATGATTATACCTTTCTAGTAGTTTCTACAACATCATGAGGAGCAACACTTGGAACTCTTAAAAGTACAATATGATATCAATTAGATTATCTAATAATATGATTCACGTACCTTGATAAATATATATCCTTAATGTTCTCATTCGTATATTTTGAAACGAGAAAAAGTTAGTTTTAAAATTTTTTATGTTTATTATTTTATATTTAAATTAGTATGAAATAATAAAAAATTAAATATAAATTTGTAATTAAATTAATATTGAAAAAGCTATATACGCGGATAGACCTTAAGAACAATCCGTGAACAACCAATCAAATAAGAAATACGTTGAGATGTTATTTATATATGGCTAGTACAATAGCTCCCTTTTTGAGTCAGGGAGAAAACTCCATGGGATAAACCTTCCGGAAAATGCCTACCTCAATCCCGGTACACCCTTCCCTTTTAAAACAAACTAAAGAAATGTTCAGACGCTACTGCCATGGTCACACAGAGCCTATCGCTAACGATATAGAATTCTATTACAGCCCAAACTCAGTATCAAATCTTCCTCAGAGTCATGTGTAATAATCCTGGGTCCACGGAGGCTTTTTCCTTGCCCTTTTCATTATGGTCCTCTCCTTCATACCCTTTGTAGCGGGTATTAGGCTTCCTCTTTGTCCTGCTTTTTGGCTTAACATCTCTTATGGATTCTCGATCTAACTCATGGGCTCCTCCTCTTATGGCCATAATGTATCAATACCCCTATGATCGAAAATAACATTGTCCTCAAAGTTAAGTTCAGGGTAAGCTTCCACCAAGCCCTTGAGATCCTCCTACATGGCTTCTTCTCGTGGTGTTTCTTACCATGCCACCAATACTTGGCTTATCCTTTTCTCCCTCGCATTGTGGTCATTCTGTAGTTAATGATTGCAGCTGGTTACGGAAGCTTGTTCAATGACTTTGCTGGCAGTGTAGGTTGATGCTCAGTAGGAACACCATGAAATTCCTTCAACATTGACACGTGGAAACGGAGTGTATCTTGTTCCCCTTGGGTAATTCTAACATATAAACGATCTTGGGTATCATTTTGCAAATTTTGAAGGGACCAAAGTATCTCTGGGCTAGCTTGTAGTTCAAACTCCTAGCAACTGTTTGTTGGGTGTATTTATGCAATTTGACCATCACCCAATGCCCTTCTTGAAATTCTTTTTCTTGTTGCTTTTTATCAGCAGTCTTTTTCATCCTAGCTTGCGACATCTGCAGGTTCTTCTTGAGTTGTGTCCATAATTCTTCACGATCCTGTAGGACCTTATCCACCTCTTCCACTGATGAACTTCTTAATAGTATGCCGAAAATATATGGGAATTCAATCCATAGAGAGCTTGGTGGGGAGTCATTTTAATGGTTGAGTGATAGGAAGAATTATAAGATAGCTCTACCCATGTAAGATACTGGACCCACTGATACAGATTTTGAAAAGTAAAAATCCACAAATACTGTTCCAAGCACCTATTTAGCACTTCGGATTAGCAGTCTGTCTGTAGATGGTACATTGTGCTATAATGGAGTGTTGTCTCATTATGAATGAATATGCTCTTCCAGAAATGACTAAGGAACAAAGGTTCTTTATCACTCACTATCGACTTTAGAAATCCATGGTGTTTCATGACCATATTCACAAAGAGAGCTACTACGAAGCTAGCTGTATAGGCAGGTTTAAGTGCCCCAAAGTGCGCTATTTTGGTGAAGATATCAACGAATACTAAGATATGTGGCCCTATGATTAAGGTAACCCTACTATAAAGTCTGTGGTCATATCTTCTCATTATCTATTTAGCACAGGTAGAGGTTGGAGAAACCCCTTTGGCTTAGAAGTTTCGTATTTATGTTGTTAACATACTACACACTTTTCTACATATTATCACACGTCATCCCATAGCCCCTTCCAGTAGAAAACCTCAGCTATTCGTTTGTAGGTTCTCAAGACCCTTGGTGTCCCGCCACAGGTGTATCGTGGAACACTTGTATAATTTTCTTTTGTAGTTCTTTTGGAGCCGACTTGGTCATCTTATTCTTGTAATACATGGTTCCCCCTCTTTGACTGTATTCATTAGGCAAGAGGTTTTGCTGGTATTTTTTGTGCAAATCCTGTAGTTCCTTATTACCTAGATTGTTCTTTTGCACTTCCTTTATGATTAAGTTATACACATATATATAACTGTTAGTAGCATTACTACTTTAAGACATGTTAAAGAGGTTTTTTAGCATTTTCCTTCTTCCAAGACAATGAAGCTTCGTATAGTAAATTACTGCATATCTTTAAAGAGAACATGAGCTACTTTATGAGGCA
This sequence comes from Delonix regia, assembly GCA_037074485.1. Taxonomy (NCBI): domain Eukaryota; kingdom Viridiplantae; phylum Streptophyta; class Magnoliopsida; order Fabales; family Fabaceae; genus Delonix; species Delonix regia. Next base: position 17,080,590 of record CM073459.1, read on the forward strand.
TGGTACTGGGTATAAGGACATGCTAAATAGATATGTACATCATGGATTACCAATCTTGTTACAGATGCGGAGGTTATATAATGGCCTGATTGTTAGTACTAGAAGGATGATATATGCCATTTTAAAGGTTCAACAATGATTAAGAGCCTAGAAGAGTTGCTAATTGTATTATATTCTTAAATTTTTTATTAAAGATTTATCATGTATTTTGGATAAATTGATTTCGTGAATAAAACGTGTTTTTTTCATGTGTTCTATACTTTAGAATGCTTGGTTGATAATTTAGATGAAACTTAATTGATTTTGCTTGTTTTGATGTAAATTACAACATAATCGCGTACAAAAAATAGGATGGAGGATTAGAGGCATGAAAGGAGATTCAAGGACATTTGGAAGGGTTTTTCAAACATTTTAGAAGGTTGAAAGAGCCATCAAAGTGTCTGAGAGTCTCAAGGATGGAAAAATATAGCAAAACGATGAGTTTTTGCATCATGACCATATTTAAGATGCCTAGGCACCACATGCGTGGCGCTTAGACACCAGAACAACAATAAAATTTACCCTACTATGCATTTTGGGCGCCTTTATGCATCGTACTTACGCAGAATGATACTCTACATTTTGAGGAGTTTTTATGGGATGCGTTGATTCCTAAGTCATTATGCTTCAAAGTAGGGTCGGTGATAGTGAAAGGAAATAGAGAAGAGCATTAAATTAAAGCAAACTTCTTCTATGACTCTTCCAAGATCCTCTATTAGAAGGAGTGACTAAGGATTAGTCTTATTGGACCTTTCGGCCAAACTTTCCATAGTTTCTTCCATTGGGAATTCCTTCATACCCTTCTCTTTCTTTGTTTATTTTCTTTTTGATTTGTAATTTTTATATGGGTTGATGTATTCAATTGCTTATTCCATTGGATGATTTGAGAAACTTAAGTTGGGATTTATTCACATATTGCTATTAAGATTGTATTCAATTACTTTAGTGCTTATTAATTATTATTGAATATGGAATACCTTTTATTTGAATTTATTGCAAGTGAATTGGATGGTTTAAATTCTTGAAGTTCTTACAAATCTTAAGTCATGGAATTAAACGTCGACAAGAAGCTCGATGAAATAACACATCCTTGTAGAATCGCTCATACAAGCAGAGGGTGTATGATACATTACATTGCTTAGAACCTAATTATAAGGGTAAGAACATATGAAATTTAACCTATAATTATAGAACTCATTTAATTATAATTTAATTGCCAACTATCGAAAACTAAAATACTTTACAATTAAGAGTAAATTAATGATTCAATTCTCGAAAATGATCATTTTCAAAGTTTGACACTCTAAAGATAGCATTATAATTCAATCTTTTAAAAAATATCTTTGTTAAGCAAAATTACATATGCATAACAAACTTGCTGACAGGGCATAATCAAGAACCCATGTGATCATTAACTCATAATTTAGCCATTTTATCACAATTCTCAAATTCCAAATATCTCAGCTTGCTTAGTGAAGCAATGAATCCGCGTAATTCACTTTGAGGCCGTTTGTATGCCAGAATTATTAATTAGAGAATATTTAGTTATATCACTTAGAGAATCAGTTACTCAAACATTATTTAAAAGCCTTCTATCAAAAGTTCCAAAGGATTTAGAATATATTATGAATGCTATTTTAAAATTCATTGTAGCTATTGGATCATTACTACATCACATTAGTCTTTATATTAATAACATTTGATAAAAAAATGTCCAATTAGTGCAGTAAGTTTGAAAGTATCATTATTTTACTCAAAAATATGATATTAAATTTTAAAAACTTAAGTGTCCCATTTTTATCAAAAGATTGATAAATATATACCATTAACGAACTACATTTAAAGGCTGTCATTATTTCAATCACTACACACCAGAATTTGAGATTTGAATTCGGTTCTGACATATTAACCCAGCCCATTTCTTACTTATAACCCAAATTATATAAGAAAGTGTATGGTATAAGAAATTTAACCTTTCACAGTAAAACACAATTACAATCAAGTTGTGAGCATAAAAAACTAAGATGGATAATTTTTATTACTTACACAAATCAACAAATACAATATCGGTCAGCTCCGTGTAGTTTCCACGAGAAAGGAATGGATGGTCAGAATTTTACTAGCCTACTACTATACTTACCAAAATATAACCATCTCTTTCCTATCGGACAGCCACATATTCCCTTTATATCGGTACAAGCATGGCATTCTAGTTTAGTTCAATGATAGCTAGAAACTAAAAAGAACGAGCTATTCCAATTCTTGCACAAAAATAGCCAGGTGAACATCAACTGACCATTGGCCAAAATAAAAAAGAAAAAGAACATCAACTGACCAAACATACCTGTGAGAAGCACATTGAATATCAGCATTCAGTACATCGATCTCTCCAGATGAGGGCCAACGATGAATACAAATAATTGAAGATTCGCAATCAATACTCTATTCGTAATCGCCGCAATTCAGATTTGAATGTGGGGCTAGAATTCAGAGTCCGACGGGCAAGACTGCGTATGTCCTCTCGCGAACAATCCCTTGAAATCCGGACCAGCTCCCAAAGGACACCCCCACTAATCAAGTCTTTTGCATTCACTTCTGCAAATTGTATAAACCGAAGTTGCTCAAGTATACCCAAAGAGAAACTTTAAAATAGACTCAATCTGAAAAACAAGTGGAGCAACCCAGGGGTGATTAAGTATATCAGAGACGCTCATCAATGAGACTCAATTCTAAAATGTTTATTCGTGCTTAATTTGATCTATATAATTTTTTCAGATTTACCCAAGTCCTTACACAAAAGTCTACTTCTAAAGAGTGGAAAATAAGGTGAGGGGACCTATTACCATGCTGTGCCAAGTGGCAAATTGCAAGCTCGATGTGGCGCCTGATTGGTGCAGCTTCATTATTAGCATTTTGTACTATCCATGGAAGTGCGCCATCTTCTACCAAAATGGATCTGCCACTTTTTATCCCTGTGAATGCAAAATTTAGTCATCAAACTATAATCAACAAAAAATCTGCTACATTAACATTTCGGGGCTGCAGACAGTGAGGTGGGGAAATGGATCGTAGGGGCAATGACTTCCTCAGAAACATTAAAATGACCATCTAGTTAATGAGAAACTAGAATATTTTGATGGTACCTGCCTCGTAAAATTTCTGTCCAGCTTCTATCTACTTTCATGTATCTCCTTTTTTTGGATTAAAGAAATTGTATCCAGAGAAAAGAGTACAATAAGCTTAAGGAAAAGAAATTCCCAAACAGAAAACAAATACAACCTCAAAACAGAACAATATATCTCAAAAGCCCCAAAAAATTTACAGGCAAGAGCAGTGTAAAAGAATCATGACCAAACATCAAAGTACAATGTTATCCTATGAAAAATTTAAAGGTAAAGAAATGCCCCTGAAGATACGATCATTCCTCTCCAACCAAATAAACCACAGAATCCCATAAAACATGGATATCCACAGATTATTTTTTCCTTCTTGTTACCAAACCATAATCCAAAATACCAGGGCACACCAATCTCTCTCCAAAAATTAGAGCCAATTCTAAACATAATTTCTCTGTAACACTTCCTTGTTCACCAAGGGAAATCCATACTGGCAGGAAGGAAAACAAACCTTGACTGGAAGCACGGGACTCGCATTTTGCAAAGTTAGCTATGCCTCGTGCAACTTGGGAAAGAACATCAGGATGTCCACACCTTACAATTCCCAGTAAAGCCTTTATACCTCCCTGAGATCTCAGCTTCATTAATAACTTATCTAAATGAAAAACATTAAGACGAAATAATGAGTATCATCAACATTAAAATCTTGAGCAAGGTGAAGAGTAATATCCAATGTAAATACAGCAGATGAAAATATGATATTCCAATACAACGTAGGCTAACAAATACACCAGAATGAAGAACATTGAAAAGAAGCAAATACTTCACCAATCACATTTCAGCACTGCAACTGAGACAAGTAATGAAAAGTAAAAAAAGACTCCTAAAATTTTTTAAATGTAGGAACTAGGAAATTCTGTCATAAATGGGGGATTTGATATAATTATGTCACATGGGAATAGTGGGGAAAATCTGTCACTAAGGGCATCTAATTAGGAAACAATCTATGATTACGGTATATTTATTAGGATAGGTCAACTATGCATAATCCTAGGATTGACATGCTTCCATTTATGCTGTACATAGGTGAATATGGATACCTAGGCTACCAGTGCTAAATCAGAGTGAAGAAATAAAATTTATTCTCTTGCTCACAATTTACAATCAAAGTTTCAATTTAAGAAATTAAGATTTCTACACAAATTAAATCTCTCTGGACACACAGATATGGGGTTCAATCGCTGTAAGCCAATTTCACAGTGAATGAATTGGCCAAGGAGCAAGACACTGGGTGGGTGACCTTTACATTAGAGTTGAGTGCGGAAGCCACCTGCACCTATGATTCTTCTTTCCCTTTCAGAATTTATGGTTTCCATCAATCCTTCAAATTTCCTTATCTGTACTGCTGCATCTCAAACCCTTGATGTAATATGCAACATGGAGTAAATAGGGGCAAGGATTCCACTATGCAATTCTTTTTAAATATGCTTTTTCCTCACTTCGGTGTCTGAAGTAGAGTAAATTTTTCAAAAAATGATCCGTCATATTTTTTATTAGTCAAAGTATGCAATGTCAATCTTAGTTGGAAGCCACTTCAGCATTTTCCATTAGTAAAATTAATGGTGTTCAGAAGGACTAACATGGCTATATTTGAGTAAATGAGGGACAACGTTAAGACAGACAAAAATTAGGGACCAAAATAGAACCTACTGTAAAGTTCAAGGACTAAAACAATATTTGATCCATACAATTTTATCCTTACTCTTATCCTAATCTAATCAAATTTGAAATTATTCTTATTATCTGAGATTAATTTAAGAATATTTGAATTTCTTAAAAAACATGATATGAATAAATATTCTCATTCCTATCATAAATTAACTAAATAAAAAAAAATTTTTAAATATTATTTTACAATTAAAATAAATTTTGCATAAATTTTATAGTTAAAAGGTATGGTAACATGCCAGTTGAATTAATAATTAGCATTTTACTGTCTAAGTATCCTTTCTAATCTCAATATTTTATAACTAACAACATACTTTCAGGGATTTAGCAACATGCATGACATGAAAACAAGCAAATATACTAGTAAGCTGATAGCTCATGGAAGAAGCCTCAATCATTGAGACTGAGGCAAGCCCTTGCCTGGTCCCAACTCTTTACTTCACCAAGTCATGGATCATTTGTGTAACCAAAAAGAGAAAAAAAAAAAGGACAAGTATATATACCATTTCCACATAGATTAGCAATAGCCCCGGCTACCATTCGGAGAGTTTGTGGATCTTCGGCATCAGATGCAGTCATTGACAACAGAGTAATTCCACCTTCAGCCATAATGAGTTCCTGATTGGCTTCTGTATCACCACAAAAGAAACCAAAGCAATATCAAGACCAATATTAGTCAAATGCACACAACTACAAATAAATAGTAGAATTACCAAACTAAGCAAGAACTTGCAATCTCAAACATTTTGAAATTTAAACAACTAATAGACAATCACCGTTCATCGCAAGATTGGCTATTGCCCCTGCTGCCACTCTGCGAACAGTTTCATCATCATATCGTCTGAGAAGCATCAGCAAGGATGTAAGACCACCGGCTTCTACAATTCTTTTCTGATTTGCCTCTGCAAATTACATTTAGACACATCATTAAACAAAGTAAAGATAAGGTAAATAACTACTGCAAAAGATTGTAGTCTTAAATAGTTTGGAAGGCTGAGTATGGTGGACTCAAATTTGGGAAAACAGGAAGAATTGTCTATACAACCAAAGCTGATCATGGCCATAGTAGGCCAGAACCCAGTCCGGCAGCGCAATAGGGAAACTGATATTTTACATATATTGATATTTATTTCTTAAAATTTTAAGGTTAATTTTTAATATAACTTTTTTTAATAGTGTTTCTGAAATTTATAATTTCAGTTTTAGTTTGACTTTCTGACATGACCGGACCTGATATGTTTATCCTGCTGAGCTTGGGCTTGAAACTACTTGTATAATTATAAAAAACCCGGTTTGAAATTGTCAAAACACGGCTTAACCAGGTCTATCTAGAACTTTCCTAATCCATATAGTAATTTACTAGGACTCAGAATCTACTATGATTATCTTGAAATTACTTGAAAGAATCCAACTTTATCTCTAAATATAAGCACCACGTAAATTAGATATATATCACCAAAAGTTAATGGTGTCATTAATTGATCCTAGTCCTTGGCTCACGGTGGAAAGGGAATCAGGACCAAGAAAAAGCTTAAGTATGACCACATTTCAGCAATAATGATCCAAAGAGCCATGCTTCACAGAAAAATAACAGACAGCAACAAACTTTTTTTTTTTTTGACTCAGAATTTGTTTGTTCAATCACTAGCAGTCAGTAGAAGAGATGTAGATGCCCAAGGAGACAATATTTACAGAAGGGAAAACCCAAAAGTGGTAAATTATAGGATAAGATCTTCAATGATCTGGAAAAGATATAAGATAATTTGGAGACAGGCTCACATTCCAGAGTACAAGATAGAACTCTGAGGATTAATCAACATAAGACATTCTAATGAATGCCAGATAAGAAACATGACAAAAATTGAGCATCACTTTGAGGATTCATAAATTGAGCATTGCAAGTTGTAAGCATGGATGATAAAGCATGTGCCAAACATAGGTCCAATGTCATTAAGCTCTGGTTTTTTGAACAAAAAGTAACAAAAGCATAACCAAATTTATTTCTGTAATTATTTCAAACATTCTGGGAGTTAGTATGACATGGATCAAAAACAAGACCAGTTAATTATTGTCTGAAATCGACTAACAAGTTTGTTTCAATTTTAAAGATTTTGCTAGTCAAGTATCTACAAACAGGAAAGCAGAAGATATAATCACAGAGCCATGAGGAAGGCACCTTCAGCTGCTAAGTTGGCAACCACTTTCACCGCATGAATCCGTACATTGGCATCATCTGACTCCAGCAATGTCAATATCTTTTGCAACCCAACTGTTTTAAGATATTTTGAGTTATATACACATGGATGATGAAGAGTACCAATTATTAATTAAACAAGTACTTATACCTTGTTCAAAAAGTGTAGCAACAGATGCCTTCTGACCATTCCCAGTGTCTCTCAGTTGAGAATTCCTAACTTGAGACATGGCTGAATCCATGGCAGAAAATGCATTTCCAGAGACACCACTTTCCAAACACCTTCTCATCTGTGGACATCATATAGTACCAAAATTATGCTGAAACAAGGTAGTATAGCTAGAGAGTATGGGAAGAGAGTACTCATTTGGCAAAAGAAGAAATTTTATTAGAACGAGAAGGAACACCTTGCTGGACGATAGGATATCCTCAAACCAAAAAATACAAGCTCAAAAACATAACAAAATAACAAAAGCCCTAACACAATAGTGTAAAATAGCTTTCCAGTCTCTTTGCAATTGCATATCAGAAACAGTTATTCCCTAAAAAAAGCCCATATGCAGAGCACCAAAGCTAAGCCAAATGCATAATTCTATCCCATAATAGGTTTCAAGGCCAAGATGAGGGAAGAAAAGAATACTTGATCCAATAAGGATTAATAGTAGCGAATTAAAATAGTTGTGTGCTAGCCAACATTGTCAATTCTAATGGTAATTCTTATTAAAGAACTCTACAATGTAAATCCATGTCAATATATCACAGAAAAGTAAGAAACTAGCTCCCCGTACTCATTCATTTTGCATCCATGCAGTTTTAAGAATTTAAACCTCCTAAAAATTGAACATCATGTCTTTAAATTAGGTAGGTACAAATTCCATGTATTTAGATATGTATGGACTTATAGATCATTTATTATTCAGATGCTAAAAAGATTTAACATGGAAAAGCCAAAGTATAGACTCCAAGTCCAAGCTAAAAATAATTTATCAAGCATATGCTGCACTTCAACTCAAAGTAAAACCAATACCTGGTCAGCTTCATAATTCAATTGTATTAGCTGACTTCGTAGAATGATTATTTCTTCTTCAAGTTTCTTTTTCTGATGAGCCTCATCCTCCAGGATGTTGTGCAGATTTAGAATCTCCACATCCCCTCCTGCCTAATACACAAAGAAGTTCCCAATATACCAGAAATTCATAGTTGGAAATAAAGACGTCAGTGATATCATTATTTAACTGAAAATTACCTCTGTTTGTGAATATTTCCCCAGCTGACATTTTAGATATTCTACCTCTTCTTCAGCTGCCTTTCTCTGATTGATTTCATTTTCAAGCAGCCTTTTGACCTCAGCAACTTCATCTGCAGATGACGGCCCAGGTCCCTGTTCCGTAAAAGAAACTAATTAAAGGAAAGAAAAAATAAAGGTTGTAAAAATAGATACAGCTAGCCAATCTTCTCTCAACAAGCCAATAATCAGAAAATAAACATCAACACCTAGACTAGAGAAAATTTGAAGTGTTATCCATGATATTAAATTCAGACATGAAGGTGAGAAGATATGGAAAGGCAGCTAGGAAAAATACTAAAAAAAGATACGGTGTTTACTGATGTAAAGAAAAATACTAGAATACTAGAACCATGCCACTCTATTAGCAGAACACATTAACTCTGAGGTCTGTCTGGAGCCTGCCCCACAATCTAACCACAGCACAGGGAAGAACTACATTAATTCCATGGTCCATCATGCTCATGTTAGATCATGCCACCTTATTAGCATGATCCAGATACAGTCAGACTGGCTGATGGGAAATTAAAACCTCACTCTAGGAATAGGAAATTTTAGGTTATTGAATCAGTGCATCTTGGAACTTCATTTACTTTCTGATTTTGGTCTATGCATTCTCTATTTATTTTTTTTGTATTTTCCTGTAATGGGCTCCCTATAAATAGCCCTCTGACTAATTGTATAGTAGATATTCTGACCATTTGAGTTGTAGTGTCATATTATTGTTCAGTTTTCTCTCTCCTACCTTTCGCCCTTCCTTTCCTTTTCACTCTTTATCTCCCTCTTTCTTCTTTATTCTTGATCCTTCCCCTTTCTTCTTCTGTTCCAGCATAATGTTGTATTAGAGCCTGTTGTCCATGTTCCAGCCACACCTCTATTGTCAAAGACTTACCAGAGTTTCACCAGAAACTGCAAAACCACCTCCACCAAAGCCAAAACTCATACTTCCAGCCACCACACTGACCAACGGATCCCACCATCAAAAGCACAAAGCTAAACTTGATCTGCCTCTGGAAGCACATTATTAGAACCACATCCACACGCCAACTAAGTGCACTAAATGCTCTCAATTCAGATTTTCAGCTTTTTTCATCGAATTTTTCACCCAAACCAACTTGAATTGAAATTATTCACCATCCAAGAGTATTTTTTAGTAACATCCATCACATTTGGCTCTTTAAGCTGCCAGAGTAAGGTATTTAGACTCTCCTTGAAATCTGCGATTGATTGCTATGCAGGAGTTTTTTAAAAAGATATTTGCCATTTTCACCGACCTTGGAACAAGGGGAGTACAAATAGTACAGGCCAAGGTTGTAAAACTATCAATTCTAGGCAGACTCGCGAAAGGAAGGTAAACTCGTAACGTAAACTCATAACGTACAATCGTAAGAATTTACATACATGTTTTATTGAATAGCTATTGAATGATGAATATAACCATTTCATAAAAACACAAGTAAAAATCCATTCATAAATACTCATTTCATAATTCATAATTTATACTTCTCATTCAAATCAATATATAAATTTCAATAAACTTCATACCTTAATACGATAATACTCTTTCAACATAACTAAGTCTCAAAAACAAAAATAAAAATTCAACAAAGATATTCAATCCTTGGATTATATTTAAAATTTTTGTAAAGTGTTTTTGAAATTAAAAGAGAATCACATAAAGAATGAGAGTGTATATTTGATCTATTAATTTCTTTTCTTTTTATCCCATTTCTTCTTCTTTTTTTCTAATTTTAAAAGCACAAGTCTTACATTTTAGTGAATAGTCAACATTAACAAATCACTAAAAAGGCATGTAAGTTTTAACCCCATCTTCTCATCAAATCAAACTATCTCAATCCAGAATATCTATTCAATTTTTAAAAAATTGATTTTAATATTTTAGAAAAAATTGATAATTTGTCTTCCCAAAATATGATCAAGACACTATAATATAAATTACTGCCAAAAGGATTAAATAAATAAAGAAAGGGCCATATATACCAGAGCCACACAAGCTCATATTGCTAGCACTAAAACTAGAAAGATCCTACCATTTGGTGGCATGCTGCTGCTCAAGCAGAATGCAACGAATGGTTGAAGAATGAATAACTTTGGGCTAGGTTGAAGAATGAAGATGCACTAATGTTTATTTGGGCTGGGCCACTTACATCTTCTTTCTTTTATAGAAATGTGGGCAGGCTTTATGAATGCATTGTTTTTTTTATTCATATCATGTAAATTTGGGTTAGAAAAAGGAGAGTGTATGCAACTCGGTGGACTTGGTTCAAACACGGCGAGTCTTCTGAGTTTGAGCTGATTCCGAGTGGCCATCCGATTTAAATCGATTTTCTTACCTAAAAACGTAAACTTGGCGAGTCTAACAAGTTGACTCGCGAGTTTGACAACAATGGTATTGGCAAATTGTTCAAAGAAACCAATAGCATCTAGGCCAACCTCAAATAGAGGTGTAGGCTGAAATGCTAATGAAATTGAAACAAATATATTTGCCTACTCATTATAGGAGTCAATTAATGAGTCAATTGCTCAACAATAGGTAAACCACTAGTATTTCAAATTACTTGACTAGTTTTTATAAACTTGTGCTTAGAAGTGGCATTCAAGAACAATGGATGACATTCACTTGGTTTGTTAATGGAAATCAGGTAGACATTCAAAGTGCTTAAGTTGAACTTACCTTACTACATTGAAGAGGCTTGGTATAAGGCTCATGACGTAGAGTCACTGCCTAGGCTAGAGGTGGGGGAACAACTACTTTTGATCCTAGAATAGGAGTTTTATTTTAAGGTTGTTTTTTTCCCTAATTACAATGCCAGAGTTGCTAAGATCCTTATTCCTACGAGTGAATTGTCACAACATATCAGCACTTCCAGAATGGAGGCCAATGGAATTAGCAATGTCAAAATATGTCAATAGGTGGAAGAAGACATTTCCTTCCTCTTTGGTGCCAAAGCTTGTGAAATTGCTAGGGTTAGGAAAGAAAAAGCTTTGGAAGAGAGTTCTCAATCCGAGATTTGAATATGTTAAAGAATTGGTCAGAAGTGGCATTTTTAGGCCTAACAATTATGACAAATTGATAAGGTCCTTGGAAGGAAATAAATGTTTGAGCTGTGTGAATTATTTCCTTGTGGGAAAGGACTTTGCGGTCTACCTAGAATGCTAGGAAAGGTTTGATAACGACACTTGGCAGAATCAGTCAACTGAGAAGAGATTGAATCAAAGTGGGAGATTCAAACCAGCCCCAACGTCTCTCACCTCGGGAACAAGGTGAATCTTGGGGTCGGTATTGATGGGACCCAACCCACTCAAGCAACTCTTAAAGGGAGCAAAAGATAAAATGGAGCGAAAATAATCTTGATATTTGAGAGACTTGAAGATTAAAGTGGAAGCTTGATGAAGCTTAATTGTGACAACAAGTATGCTATTAACACTCCAATTCAACATGACTATACTAAGCATATTGAGGTAGACTGAAACTTTATCAAAGAAAAGTTGGATGGCAATCTAATTTGTACTCCATTTATTCCTATTGGCAACCAAATTGCATATGTACTTACCGTTGGAAATAATGGGCCTTGGTCCAAGCTAGCATGAGATAGTTGTTAGGTCATTTATAAGTATTGATAATCAAGCCTCTATCCAAAATGCCTAAGGCAATTTGGTGAGCTAACTTCAACACTTATATGATCTTATCTCCTCCTTTAACTTTCGAATGTGTGACTTTTCCCTTTCTATTTCAACACTTACCAAACGGTTGCCTAGCATCACCTTCTAGAACTTAACCATTAAGGTTGGCATTAAAAAAAAAAATTTCACTCACCAACTTCAGGAGGAGTGATGAAAATCATTGATTGAAATCCTTATTAATTATTGGAATTGTAATAATTAGTTGAGCCTATGAATTAGACATATGCTTCATGTGTTTAATTAGCTCCTAATCATTAGGGATTTGTCTCATATTTAATTTCCTTTCTAGAATAGCATCTCCTATGTACTATGAATACCCTTGTAATCTTCATTCTCAGGTACTATAAGAATTTCAAACATTTTGTCACATACATCAAACAACTGATATTTTGTCAGATACAATAAATACATTCAAAATATAAGCAAAAACAAATACAAAAAGAAAAAAAGGCACATAAGAAAAACAAAAATACAAAAAATACTAAATATAAACAAAATGCTTACACAACAAGAGTGGCATACTAACAATCACAAAACCTATGCAGAATATAAGATTTTAAAAGAGACTTAATGATTAATGGAAATAGCAACTTAATATCCTCAAAAATTCATTATTTATTTTATGAAAAAAATACCAACATGAATAGAAAATTTGAGGAAAGAATTCACTTCAATCTGTAACAGACAAGATAATTTTAAAGAGGATACCTCTCCATGATCATCCACAAAGCCATTGCAGTCATGTCTTTCTTGACTTAACACCAGTTTATGCTCCAACTGCTTTACAGAATCCATGTACTCCAATTGGAGTTTCAACCTCTCTTTCTACAATGATGGTACAACTTATAAGGATTGTATAAAGAGAAAAGAAGATTAAAATATAAAATCAGGCAAAATCATAATAAAAGCCTAAGCTGCCTTCGGTTCTCAAGAAATATGCAGCAAGGAAGTGCATCATTTCTTATCTCCACATCAAAATTTCAAAGTAGAGTTATCAATTATTCAAGGCTAATTCTTACAAATAAAGTGAGGTTAAGATTTTCTTTTTGGGTAAGAGATATTAAAAATAGGAAAGTCTTGCAGGTGAAGAAAGTCTTACGCAATTAAGAAGTAATAAGAATTTCAAAAAGTCTTGTGGATTCATATTGCACCCAATGCAAAATGGTATAATACCGTGCAAATGTACCTGTGTGGTTATAATATTAGTATAATTTAAGTTTGAGTCAATGATCATGCATCATATACTCTAACTACGATTAAAACCCACATCTATACACCATGAAGCATGAATTAAATAACACAATCCGCAACTAATAAACTTGTAAGAAAAGTGTGCTCAAGATAATAACATAATCATATATAGATAATGCAACAAACCTCTAATGCATCTGCAAAATTCCTCTCAACCTCAGCAATATGACTTTGTGCCTCCAAATTTATTCTTTCAACTTCTGCCTCAAAAGCTTTCTGCTGCCTTTCATTTTCTGCAATTAACTTATCTACTTGTACTTCAAGCCTCCGGGACAGACTTTTATAATCAAACTCCTCCTTTATTTTCAACATATTCTCCACTTTCATAGCCTGTGGCATAAATGACATTTCAATCAGTCAGTCATGCAGCCAACTATATCAACCCACAACAAAGTCTTACATTTAAATGTATTAAGAGATATGTTACAGAGAAAATGTCAGTAAAAGAAATTTTTTTAGAAAAATCATCAATTCATTAAAATACTTTATGAAATTGTTTGAGGAAAATAACTAGACCATATAGCCTGACTAATTACAGGCAAATAGTAAAAGTCAATTAAGACATTTTGTGGCAGACTTACACCTCAGAAAGGGAAAACAATACAAGTCTTTCATATTTTGAAATTATTGACACTCTTTATCTAATGATAGGGTCAGTAATATTACTTTTCAAAATATTGTTCAAATACAGAAAAAGTTAATATTAAAATCTAAATTGCTTATAAAATACAAAAAAAAGGATACAACAGGTATATAGGCTTGATAAGTTTCATAAAAATATTTAGTGCATATTGTATTCTATATGACAAAATTCATATTTTTAAGTCTAGATATTCATAAATATGAAAACTGACCCGCTGGCCAAACAGTATGGTACTTGCAGTCTCTCCTCGATGACGGGGAGATGGACCAATAGTTACAATTAAAGAAGTCCTAGCAGTGCCTGCAAATGATTGAAAAACAAATAGTAGGGAGATAAAAAGGATATAGCTAACGTCACTGTAGGTATCAGCAGCAAGGAATAATGGCCAAGAAGACTAATTAGTGCATATACATATGACATACATACATACATACATATATAACTATGTGTGTGTGTGTGTGTGTGTGTGTGTGTGGGAATTGCTAACCCCCTCAATAGTGTTATGGAGGTTAGCAATCTCCACATTTGTGTTTTGGACCAATAAGTTATTGGCTTTTTCACTCTATATATATATATATATATATATGCATATTTAAGTCATTTGACAATGAAATGACTTCAATAACTCTGAAACTATTCTGTCATTGAGTGAAAAAGTAAAATATTTTAGTCCAAAACACCAATGTCAAGGTTGCAGACCTCCACAACACCACTGAGGAGGTTAGCAATCCCCAAACACACGCACATGCACATGCACACTCATATGTGTGCATGTTTGATGAAACAATAAATTGAATCAAGAAAAAATGAAAGTACAGATCATTGAAAGAAAACCTCAGCCAGAGAAAACAAGTACGGTTGCATATCAGAACAAAATAACAAAATCCCCAAAAAAAAAAAAAACTGTGCTGGCCAATCTTTACATGTTTGAAATAGTGAAGACTAACAATATAGAATGCAGAGAAGTACAAAATGATACGGCAAATTGCCAGACAAGGATTTAAGAAGCCAGTTTCTAAACCATAAATCAAATCTTACTATCACGTTTGACCTCAATATGTTGAAGCACCTGGATATAATAGTATGACAGAGCACAACAGAGAAATGCATCTTACCTCCAAAGGAATCTCTAAGCAACCTGGTGAGCTTGGAATCACGAATTGGAATATGAGCATTGTTCTCTGCTAGAGCATTTATACATTTTCCCAATGCACTAAGTGAAAGATTTATGGATTTGGCTTCCTCTAGCATCTGTCCTTCACTCCCTGGTCAGGAGAAAGAAAAGACGGAAAATTTTGGCACATAATAACTCAGAGATAGAAACTACTAGATCATGAGAGTTAAGGCAATGACCAATTTCACATGAATGAAAGCAAGTCAAAATCCTGAAACACATGAATACTAGGCTACTAGTATTTAGCAGTTCTATGTCCAGAAAAAACATAGTAATACTTCAGAATGTTTATCACCCAGCATAGGAATAATGACATCTTGTTAAATCGTTCAATCAACAATTCACATCTATGTTCTACTTGCCAAGCCAAGGATTAATTGGTGTGGTTCTATTCCAGTTTAGAAAGGCTGGTTCAAACTTGACCTAAACTTAAGTCCAGCTTCAATCGGTCGTGTAGCTCAAATCAAGATTGGAACAAATCATATTCAAGTCTTAACAAATTTCAATTACAGCCTAGTTGAACTCGTGGACTTATGCTGAAATAAGCAACTAACAAAGTTTCTTTCTTTGGATAAATTAACATGCTCTACCACAGTAACTTACACTTGTAAACTTCACTATTGAATAGGATAATTAAATGCTCAAGCCTGAAAGTGAATAAAAAATTTAGGGGCAATGATAATTTTCCATAGTTTGACTGGGAGTTTACTGACGTAAAGAATGTAAGCTATTTTTTCTTTTTTTCCTTGTAATGTATTTCACAAAGTAAAGGGAAGAATACCAGATAGTTCCAATAAATTTACAGGGGATTTTGGAAGTTAAGAAACTCTCATGCTTTCTCTATGCAAAGAAATTACTAGCCCTCTCTCCTCTAATTTCTTTCCTCATTTGTTAAATTCTAGTTTCAATAAGATAAATACTCTGTAACATAGAAGGAAGTAATCCTCGTACCAACTTTTATCTTTTTCAAAGAACCCAGAAAAAAATTAAATCTTACTAATTTTTTTCTTTTTCCATCCATATTAATATAAGTCCTTCCTTCTCTCAATGTACTGATCAACCTAAATTCTTTCTCCCTCAGGTTGTAACCCTAAATCCTAAACTTATAGAAATACAACTCAGCTTTCTTGAGTTAGCAGGAAATATGACATAATGCACCACAGGACCAGTCTGTTTCACTTGAGACTCTAAGGGAAGCAGGAAAAACCTCAATTTTTTGTAACAGGACTTACTTGCCACTATTCTTGAAAATGGATCTAAGTATCTTACCTGTTAGAAATACTTTAGAAATGAAAGCTTTTCCTTATTTGAAGATCTAGATTTATGATTAAAAAATTGACAGAAAAGAAATGTGCCAAGTATTACTAGAAAGTTGAAGCATTTATCTTTAACTCACTCTAAAGATCACATCCAACATCTTTGAATATATTTGACCAAGTTAACATTAGCTTCAATTTTGAAAATTCTAAGCAAGACTGTTGCAAATTTAAAAGCAAGATGTCCTTTTTGGCAACCAAAAAGCCAAAAGAAAAACAGGATTGACCTTGCCAGAAGAAGGCATGACAGAGCACCTCCTCACCAGAAAATAAGTATCAAAGGAAAGCCAATCTATTGATGACACCAACACTTGTTTGCATAGACATCAGCATGCCTCATGCATACCATAGATACTCTAGAAATGCTTCTGGAGAAGCCACACAGATGAGATTCAATATTTCGTAACATACAACCATATTTAAACATGCAGATCAATATCTCCAGTTGAGTGCACACCTGACTTATGGATACGCTCTGAACCTGCCAAATCTACCACAACCAACTTGCTCTTTCGAACAAGTGGTTTTGAAGGTTTAGTCAAATGAGAAACCTCATCATTTTCATTAGAAGTAATATCTTCATTTTCCATGACAGACCTCTTAACATGCACCTGTGTGAGAAAGGATAACTTCATCAAGATTGCATACTGTTTATATGAAAATACTAAATTGGTCTATGCTAAATTTGATTTTTTTGATTCATGACATATAAAAAATAATTTAACAAGTATAAAATAAGCTTCTTATTTCACCATCAGAATAGCATGACTGCGAGAAGATTCAGTATTCAGCTTTGTGTTAGCAGCAAAACGGTGAGCTTCCCCGACTCTTAGCAACTCCAAGAAACTCTGCTGGTCCCTGATATCTACAACAGTTGCCCCAGGCAAAGATACATCACCAGTTCTTGGATCTTCCACTATAGGAATGTTATCATTAGCAGGATTAAGCAAGTCCTGGAGAGTCTCCATGTAAAGCTACACATTTTTTGGAGGGATAAAAAGGATTAAACATTTCAAGAAAATTGAAATAGCCAATAATACAATATAACGAAAGAATGCAAGCATGAAAAACCAAATATTAAGATGCAGTAACTGAATGTACAACTTGAAAACAAGAACCATGAAAATCAATGCACATGAACAAAATGCAGTAATGAACTTAAAAGAATACAACCTGCAGATACGAGACAGTGACAGAATCAGTTTCCGGAGATAGATCTGCTAAAATATCCTCCATGGAACGAACCATAATACCGCGGTTAGAGGTGTCATCTTCCCCCAATTGTCCAACGGTAAAAGTTTTTCCAGTTCCTGTTTGACCATAAGCCATTACTGTCCCATTGTACCCATCAAGAACACTCTACAAAGCAGATTGTCAAAATACATCAATAATATAACAGTTAAAAACCATGGCAGCCTTTACATTAAAATAATGTATTAACACTAAAGATGACGTCCACCAAATCATAAATGACATAAGTATAGCAAAAATAGATAGCTCCCCAAAGGAGATTCTTAAATGATTTAGAAAACGCAAGAACATATTAAACCTCCACTACTGGCTTAGCAACAACTTCATAGACACGCTTCTGTGATGCAAATTCCGTGAATACTTCATCAAACTCATATGTGTCTGAATCCCAATTGTTTTTCCGAAGCTTCAACCTCTTAAGCTGAAAGAGAGTGAATTCACATAATGTTTAGTCTTAGACAGGGCTAAAGCATATAGCGAACCAAGGAGTGTATTCACGAGTAAAAGTCTACTGCAGTGTCTAGTGTCTACAGATAGTTAATCAAATGAACAGAATGCACCTCAGGTTGCAATTCAACACAGTCAGCAAAATCAGCATCTGCCGCCATTTCTTCAGCATTTCGAGGTCTCAATCTTACAGCCACTCGAACTCTACCAGGTACTATAAAATCATGCCAGGTATCAGCACAATAAGAAAAAAAGAGCAATTTAAATAGTTGCTTTCTTTGCAAGCATCAATATTCAATTGATATGACATGAGGATAAGAACATTGCACTTTATATATAAAATAAGGACATTGCAAACTAAACTCTAAAACATCTTGAGCTTCTAAACATATTGCCTGTTTGCCTTTATTAACCCTATAACATACTGCTCTACAGCCTTTTACCATCACCAATACCAAAATCTCCTATACCCAATGTTCATCAACCAACTAAGCACCACATGGCAAAGTATCTGCTGATCCCACACCATCCACTTCCCAGCTAGATTAAATACAGACGAATACTTTCTCCTCAAGACTACAACTTCAAATTTGCATAAACACAAGATGTAGTACATATTCATCTTTGATTACACAATTTGTATCCAATAAGCTACTTAGAGTTGTTGTCCCATTTTTATAACCTGAAAAGATAACTTGAATCACAATACCAATTGCTTCTCTTTAGGGTTTCTCTCTTCTCCATTTAGGCCTTCAAAAGGATGTTGGAAGTCAAAGCTACCAACATTTTACATCACTTCTCACAATACAAAAAATTTATCTATTGATTACAACAAATGAACAATGTATTGATGACTATCTTTTGGATAAAATTCATGAATAATTACAATTTACTGTGATTTGAAGTACTTGATACTTATCCCACATCCTTTAATCAAAAGTGGTGATAGAATTTTTATTAAAAGAAAAAGAAAAAAACTTCAATGGAAGGAATAAGGAATATAAAGAAAAACGAGGGAAATTATTATCCACTATGGAAGAAACCCAAAGAAACAGCAAATGAAAGCAAAGACATTAGTATTGAAGGGGGGAAAAAAAAGTCCTCAATACTTCTGCATGTCTAATGAAGAGATTTCCATAAAGAAACCATGTTATTAACTCAAAAGAGAGGCCATGAAAACAATCCTAAGCCACTGTCAATCAACTGATAAGGTAATGCAAATGCAGATTAATAAAATACTAAAAGTCCAACCATCCTGCTTCAGGGATATCCAACAGTACCATAATGCCAAGGGCAGAAGAAGCGTTCATCATGACATACACCCTTGTCAGAGGAAAAACAAAAAGGAAAAACCAACACGCATGCATAGTTGACATAAAGGAAGTGATGAGCCTCAAGTTGAACAAAAAACTGACTTAGGCCAAGGAGTTCCATCTAGACCGATTACACGTTTTATGGCCAAGAAGATTCGGGCCATGGTTGTCCAGATGGAATCAAACCATTTAGGATCCAAGCCTAACTTCTATATGAAGTCCAAGTTCGAGTGGGGCAATTTGATCATGTGCTATAATGAATAAATTGTAAAAAATCAATTATGCATATGATGAAAGTTGAAATAGTATTGGTTAAAGTCTAAGTTAGGTGAGTTATATTTCTTTGAAAGTCTAAATTAGATAAGTTAAGTGAGCTACATTAGAAGAAAAGTCTATGTTAGGTGTATTTCTATGCATGTTTTTTCCAAATTAAGTAAGAATTAGATGAATCTTAGACTTATGTCATGAGGATCATTCTTGGATATAAATATAAAAGTTATCAATGAGAAATACAACCTTGAATGTTCTGAAAATTGGCTTAGCCTCCTATATGCGAATTTCTCATCTAAGTTCTTCTAAACTTAGTGGTGAAATTATCTCTTATTCTTATCACTCTCTCTCTTCTATTTTAGAGTGTAGCGAATCAAATATAGTATTCTTGAGTGTGGCATACAAACTTATCATTCGAGATAGCTAGTTGTTCTATTTTTTCTTTTTCATTTATTTGTGTTTTGAGATTGTTCAATCTGAACTTCCTTGAAGTACATCAAGAAGCACCCTAAAACTAAATGATGATTGTAGGAAAACGTCACAGGACTCCTTTAAACTTTTCCACGGACCCTCCTTTGTGTTTAGAAACCACATTACGAACAAATCTTGCACTCTTCTTCAACAGCAACTAATTTCAATCCAGGGCACCGGCCAGTTGATTATATATGTCTTATTACCTTAAAGCTTGGCATCATTTAACTGGGTCTAAGATATAATTACAGGGTTGAAAAAAGTTGGATCATGTTTATTTATATGGTTGGTTCTATTTCAATTGTTTGCATTATAATAAATCTAAAGGCTAAATTTTCTGAAGGAAAATTTTAAAATAATTACATTTGAATACTATAAGAAATTAGACATATACAACATCTTATTTTTTGCAATATAAAAACCCTCTATTGCAATTATTCTCACAATTTTCGTCATTCCAGTTCACATGAAGTCTTAATCGTAGTTGAAATCTTGCCCTACGACATTAGTCCATCTCATCACTACTCCTTCCAATCTAGGGCTGTATTTTACATTTCCACCATGTTTTGTAATCATACTCTTCTCGCTTCAAAGCAAGACATACTAAGTCTCCCATCTACCCTCCTCCAAAATTTTCCGCCTCCGTGCAAAGATTTCTATATCTCTTGCACATATATTCAGCCTATTTCGGTGTGAGAGTCCAAGAGGAAGAAAGAGAGCAACGAACAAAAGTCCACTCCTATTGCTGAACTTACAAAAAGGACCCCTCGTCTCGCTAAATAAAAGTATTTCCTCCTTACATCTTGATCAATCCACCATATAAAATATGATAGGCAAAAGTAAAATTGCATGCAGATTCCAATTTCAACGAACCAAACAGGATCAAAATGAAGTGGCATTTCACTAAAAACAGTTCAAAATGATATGACACACATCGCAATCTCAACATACTAATACCAGTTCTTTTAGAAACAATACCCAGCACTTGTACTTACGAAATTGTTAAAAAATGAAAAAATGGAACTGACCTCCGTCTCCATTTCTTGCTGCCAAAGAGGCCGGGCTGCTCCGGCGAAGAGCAGATCCCGGAGACTGCGAGGACGGAGGAACCCTTGATTTTAACGACGCCGTTTTGAAGTTAGTACCCGCCGAAACCTGCCGATCGAACCTGGCGGTCCCCCTTTGGGTGCCATTTCTGTGAACATTTGAAGCCATCGGGGAAGCAAATCACAATGAGGTTCGAATCTCAGAGAATTCCTGACATTTCATTCGAAGAATTAGAAGGCCAAGAAGCACTTGTCCGGGTTGATGCTTTCGGGGTTGTCGTTCAAATTCAAAGGCGTGGCCGCGAGAGATGAGGGCAACGAGGGTGGGCCCGCCGGTGTGGGAGAGAGTCTGAGACAGAATGAGAGGAAGAGACAGAGACTGTCGCGGATTGGTAAGTTTAGATCCCTTCATTTTTCTCTTATAATAAATTTATTTTTTTATAAATAAAGATATATTAACATTTTTTTTTCACAGAGAATAATATTTAATTAAAAATAATATATTCTAAAATATATAAAATAAAGTGTAAGAGGTTAAAAATAATTTAGTCTTTTTTTTAATATGATATTATTATTATTATTATTAAAAATATTTAAAATATTAATATATACTTATTTTAAAAATAATTAATTTTTATTTTTAAAAAAATATATTTTATAAAAAATTTATGGTTGGTAGATTCAATAACTCGATTTTATAGTAGGAGAAAAGATCCCGACAGTAAACTGAAGCATATTGGTGATGGTAGGTACCCAATATGGTAAAACAAGTTTTAAAAAATTATTTTTTTTTAATCGTAGGTACTTGTGTCATTCAAATAAAAAGAAAACACGTGGACAATTACTGTCACATTCTCCTTTAACATTTAACACTTTACAAATTTCACATATTAAAAGAATTAATTTCATTTTAAAAATAAAATTTTTATAAAATTTAATCTTTAATAAATTATTATCCTCTTATTTTAGTTCACTAGACTTTTTTTTCATCAAAATAATTTTTCTAAAAAGCTTTCATATTTCTTTAATGTACAAAAATTTTATATCAATACATCAATTTTATAGTTTTTGGGCTTGAAAACACTTTGGACAAATTTATATCATTAATAAAAGAGTTATGTAAAAAATTTTGTATAGTGACAAGAGTTTTTTTATTGGAAAAATTGTGTAATAAATTAAACTATGAAAAGACTAATTAACAATTGTATGACAAAGGAAGAATGGAATGGGGTTATATTTGAATGTTTGTAAGAATTTGTGAAGTAGGTGCCACGTGATGTGAAGGGAAGGGATGTGTTGGGTTGGAGTAATTTTTATTATTTTGGGATTTAGTTTAAATCATCTATTGTTATAGTCACCTAATTGACATGCACACCAACCAAATCAATTCCCTTATGTGTCATAACTTACATATCTAGTGCATCAAACGATGATTACCCTTGTGAAGACTATTTCATGTGTATATGTAACTATTTTAACAATAATTTCACTTGTTTTCTATGTTGCATATTGATTTAGAACTCATCTTTGTTGTTGCATGGCCAAAACTTATGTATAAGGAATGAACATGCGAGATTGAGCTTATTTGGACACTAGATGTGTGGTGTCACGATGAAAATGTAAGTGACTCATCTAGTGGTTATGAGTTAGAAAACTTATTAGAGGATGAGAAGGACAAGCAATACCTAGTTGAACACGAAGAGGACCCTATAGTCAGGCAAGAGCAAGATGTGGTGAAGGAGCAAAAAGAGAGATCTAAATTGAAAAGTTGTACATAACAAGTTTAAAGTTTATGATATAAGAGGTAACTTATTAATTCTACTACAACAATGCCCTTTGTGTTGAAGACTTGCAACAACAAAGGGTGTAAGAACGTAAAGGTTGGACTAGAAAATTGGAAGATGGATGCCAAAGTGATGACGGTATATAGGTGCCTTGCCAAGATGAGCATGGCATTTAACAGTGCTAGAAATAAATGAGTGGTGTCAAATTTTTTAAACTATCATAATTACATAATGACAACGGCTAATATTGTGCACCTTATGCATGTTAATTATGGTTGTCAAAGGAACAAGATGGCCCAGTTGAAAACATGCACACATATAGGTTAAAACATGTCACATACTAGGCTTCATGGTAGGACAAGCTGGTGCTTACACTAGTCTTGGTTTCAACATGAAGGACCAATACAACTGCATTGATAGAATGGCTTGCACCAAAATTAGTGACAGAGATGCATTTGTAACTCTGAGTTATTTATAAAGGAAGGTAGACGTTGACCTAATTCTTTTTTTTCTTTTGCTAGATATATAGCCATAGTAGGGTGAATTGGAAAACCTATTTTAAGTAAACAACATTAGTCGACATCAGCTATGGACGTTTTAGGAATATGGTGTCATTTGATAGGACTAACAAAGTGAACAACTATTGAAAGCCCCTAGTTATTATTTTAAGAGTGCATAACCATAGGGAAATAATACTTTTGAATGTGTACTTACTGCAAGTAGGACCATAGGGACTTACTAGTGGGTAATGGAAACTATCATGCAAGCAATGCTCATGAAACAACTTAAGGTAATTGTCACCAATGAAGACAAAGAAATAATGAATGTGTTACACCTGACAAGTTAGAAAGTCAAGCATGACACAGATGGTGCAAAAAGAAAAGAAAAACAAATCAGCTCTTAAAATAATTCAAAAATTGATTTATGGAAAGGTGGTTTGCGTAAATTGATATGGGTTCGAGAGTTAATTTGAATGTGGGAAAGTGTTAGGCACCTTGTAACACCCATCCATAAGGACAATTAGAAAGTAGCTAGATTAAGAATAGAAAATTAGAAAGTAGCTGGATTAAGAATAGAAAATTGCAAACATGCAGTAATGTGACTTATGTTTACTTGTTCAATTTGATGCCATTCATGTAACATTTAGAAGGATGAATAAATAGAGATATAAGAATAATCTCATTGTATCTTCCCTTTTGTTCACTTTTGGTTGTAGTGAAGGTCAGCATTCCAAGTGCTTAACAAACCTTAAACCCTAAACCCACACAAATGTAAAATTCAACAACTTTAATATCCACCCAAGCCATATCTAAGAACCTTCAATAAAAAGTGAATAACCATGGTGAAGTTACTAATGCTAACATATTATGAAAAACAAGATCCAGCCCCTTAAGTATCCTAGTGCAAATGCTTTTTTTTTTTTTACTTCATTGAAAACTTACAAGAGGTTTATAAATAATAATTCTGCAAGTAAAGCTAAAACAAGATTAAGGCATGGTAAAAGATAAGAAAGGTTAATTACAGACCCAAAGGTGCTAGAAAAATTAGACTCAAAATTTAATCTATTATTAATAAGAGACTCGAGCAAACTAAGAAATTATAATATGTTAACTAGCCAATATACATAAGAAGATCAATAAGGCAACAATACACATATGATAAGGAAATAATCGAAAGTAACTATACTGATCCTTTGGTTTCCATCCTTCCCATTCCTTCCTTCTTTCTTATTCTGTCTTCATTTCTTCTCTCACATTCTCTGTTTTGCAATCTCCCTTCACCTCTTGCTTATTGCTTCTGTCTCTTTTTCACTAGTTCAATCCCTGTTCTTTATGCATGAAACATAAGTTTCTCCCTTTACACCTCTTTTTCTCTCTCAGGTTTCTATTGTTCCATGTTTTCTTCCAATCTCGACCCTTATTCTATCTTGCTCACTCTCCCATCCTTTCTTTGCTTCAGTAGGCACAAAACAGAGCTTCCCTTCACTTAGCCCCTATGTTTTCTTACCTTCCACTTAGCCCTCTCTTCCTACTTTACTCTCACTCTCCACCTTACTCTTTTTTTCGTTCTCTTCTATGTCTATTCCATTCTCGGTCGTCCCTTATTCTCTCTTGCCTCAATCTCTCGATCTTTGTTTTTCTTTTATCTATTTTCCTCAAGTTCCTAACTTCTCTTTCTCACGTCTCTCTTTATTTCATTTTCTTCCTTAGTTCCTACCTTCCTTTTTATTTCATTCTTTCTTTCTCTTCCTCCTCTCCCTATTCTTGTTTCTCTCTTCCTTATCTTTTTCTTCTTCAAAACCAAGCCTCTTTCCTTTCATCTTTTTTGCCTTCTTTTATTTCTTTTTCTTATATCTTCCCTTTCTCAAGCCTCTCCATGTCTTGTTTATTCTCTTGGTAAGCACTAATGCTCTATTCCTTCAGTGCAAACATCACTTTATTTTAATAAAGATAGATGAAACCACCCTTCCCCTCCTCATGTAAGTGGTGGTAGGAACATATAGGTCTATGCCTTCCTTGCTTCCCTTGTTTACATTGACATAGAGGGATGGGATGCCTTCTTTTGATTTGTTTATCTCTTTTTTGGTTTTTTGGTTATATGTGGTAGATGTAGGTAAGAGATAGGCTTTTAATCCTTTCTTTTTGCTTTTGTTTTTCTTCTTTTTTCTATTTTAGTTGTTTCATTTTTGTTTTTTTTTTCTTTTTTCTCTTCCTTCCTTTTTTCTTTTAAAAATAATTGAAATTGTTATTGTTATTTCATTATTATTTTCTCTCATTTTTAATCACTTTACCTTTTGAAATTTTAAAGTTTTTGTTTTAAAGTTTCTATAATATAATTAATTAATTCTTTTAATAATATATTATTATTTATTTTTAATTTTGGAAACTTCAATTTTTACTATTTTTCATATTATAATTTTAAAATTTTGGGATGGATATTCATAGTTGTCCCTCTTTACTTAACTCTTAAGTGAGAAAAACAAACAACTTAATGAGATGATCTTACCTAAAAGCAAGTGAAGAAGTGAACACACAACTCACCTAGTGATGGGAAAACAACATTTGGCAAATCAAAATAACTTAATTGTCCCTAATGTGATTGAACCAAACATGAACCAAAATTTAAACAAAATTCGACTTCGGTGGACTCAATTGGAAACAATGAAGGTTGACGGTGAAAGTGGTCCAAACAAAATTTAGTATTGGTAAGTTACCCTTCTTCACATATTAAGTGAGAATAGCCAAAAACATCAATGTCAATATTCATTACCTTTGAACAAATGATGATAGAATAATGAAAAAAAAAAACATAAGGTACACTGTAATATTCCAAAAACATAAGCAACAACCAAGCTTAGAATATTGTGACAACTTGACAATGGAATAAAAAAAAAAAAAACTAGTAAAACCAATAAGGTACATTGTGCACTTGGGATGCCCATGGCAATTCCATACAACCCTACACACTTTGACTTTGTTGGTTTATATACTTTCCAAGCACCTATGCTATCCTCACACTTTGTATTAGGCTTGCCTTGCATGAGCTTATTGTGTCTATAGCCACTAATAAGGAGTTATATAGATGGTGCTCTAACCCTACCATTTTAAGATTGACACAAATTTTTCTTTCAAAATATAGTATGTACTTTCAACATAATGCCATTAATGAAATTTTTCAAAGTGTTATCTTTTTTTTTTTATTTCTTAAATAACATAGTAGAACATCTAAGAAAATGTTCTCTATATTTTTTATAGTTTTTAGAACACTATTATGTTTTTAAGGTTTTAGAAATGGATAAAGTAACACTATCAAACAATTTGTTACTTTTTCATACATGCCCATCCAAACAAAATTGTTCTTCACAACAAAAAAGCATGTTTTTCTATTTTATATTTTTAAGTTCTTGAAACAATTTTGTAAAATATACTAAAAAAATGTTTGAAAATAGAAAGAAATAAAAATACATGTTTGAATGAAAATAATTTTATTATGATGTTCAACATGTTTTTGTTAAAATTATAATTTTCTCATTGATGAAAACTATTATCTCAAGGTATTCTCCTTTTTCTAGAGATATTTTTAACTCTTTAGAACAAG
Organism: Delonix regia; assembly: GCA_037074485.1. Classification (NCBI taxonomy): domain Eukaryota; kingdom Viridiplantae; phylum Streptophyta; class Magnoliopsida; order Fabales; family Fabaceae; genus Delonix; species Delonix regia. The sequence continues at coordinate 17,107,721 of CM073459.1, forward strand.
ATTATATTTCTTAGATTTTTAGAACAATGAATGAGAATAACATTACCCAAAAAAAATTTACTTTTTTATTTTTTTATAAAAACAAATTTTATTTCAGAATACAAACCCACCCATTGTTTTGTTTTATTGTTTTTCATACTTGAAAATTGTTCTGAAATATTTTAATGTTTTTTATTTTTTTGGGTTAAGGTAAATACTTATATGCATTTTTTTATATCTTTGTTATGATGCTCTCTTATTAAAACATAATATATATAGTTTTTTTTTTAATAATAATATCATGACATGCTTATGGTTATTATCATTGGTTAGCCAAACACTTATTATGTATTAATTGAAAAGCATGATAGTAAAAATACAAAGAAGTGCAACTAAGGGCTTGTTTGATTCTATTCTTTATTTTTATGTTTAGCATTGGCTAAGCTATATATATATATATATATATATATGCCCCTTCAACTTTTAAAATTATATGTATATGGTATGAAGCATATATATTATGCCTATATAATTTAATATTTTGAACCCACTGGACACATACACATATAACAATTTTATGAGAAAAAATTTCCTTAGCTTTTTTTTTTAATTTTTACACTAAATTAAATTCAAGCTTTTTTGACACATTTTCTCTACCCTTTCCCTTTATCAAATCACATCAATCCAATCAATCCCTTCAAACCTATTTTTTTCTATTATTATTTTGCTCATTTTGCTATCATTTTGCCTCTGTCCCTCATACTAAAGAGTGCCTCTTCATTTTTGCCTAAAACAATATCACTATTTCTTTCATCTTTACCATATCTCACACTCTCACTTCATCCTCTCATTCTATAGTTTCATAGAATCAACATCTACAAAGACTTCTTCATTTCTATTTTTGTCAAACATAAAATGTAAGTTTGTTTTCCTTCCATTTTTTTATTATTATTTCCTACCATTTTTATACTCTTATACATAGGATTTGTTTTGATTTGTTTTTCTTTCATCCCCTCCTAATACAAATAGATGAAGAAGAAAATATTATCGGAAAGACTATGAGTAGAAATGTAAGTGTATGTATATATATATATATATATGTATATTAGTCATTTTTTAATTTTTGTTTTGTATCAATTCTTTTGATCATTTGGTTTTAAGATGTTACAAAGATTGTAAATATGTTTAGGAGATTAATTTTGATATATGCATATATTTAATCTCTAGTTGTGATTATTTTATGTTGTCTTTTTAGTTAAGTAATTGTATATTAATTGTAGTAAAACATGATTTATGATAGATATTTTACAAATTATCTAGACTTCAAATAGAAAATGAAATAATTTTTTAAGAGAATATTGCCATTAGAGCAACAATCTTCATCTAGACTTCATAAATCAAATCTTAAGCAATAACAAACTATCATTCATTTAAAAGATTTGCCATTAGACCCTGGAAAATGAATTAAAATTTCAACTTATCATTTTAATAAAAGAGATAAGATACAAATAGCCTATTTACAAAAATGACCATGTCAACCTACTCAGCATAGTTTTCTTAAAAGAAAAATCATGAATTCAATATGGAGGTTTTGTCCATTTTGATTTAATGAATTTGGCAACTGGTTTTGGTACTATATAGAAAAAGATGCAGAATTTTGCCTATGTTGTTACCTTTAGACTTGATTTAAAGAAGCAATAAGGCGGAGATTCTTTTTTCACTAAAGGATATACAAATTGGAAAGAAAGAAAGATTCAACTTATTGAAGTTGTTATTTCTAAGTAGTTTGAACAAGTTTATGGCCTATGTCAAAGAAGTTTGATCGCATTAATTAGTAATGGGTAGATTCAAATGTGTAAAGTGCCATATCATTTTGATTAACACTGTTCAGTAACAATTCAAAATTAAGGAGAGATTCATGCTCTAATTTCCAATATATGCATCCACACAACTTGGCTTCTAATTTTACTGAAATTCTAATTTTCATAAAAACAACCCATAATTATTGTACTTTGCCTCAGATAAGGACTTAGAGACTTAACTATATAATCTTATTATGCACATAGCTATATAAAATAGGTCATATAACTGTTTTATTAAGTATAAACCTAATTCTTTTAAGCTAAGCTTTAGGAGTACAACATGATATGTACGTATCATATAATGTATTTATTGTGCTTTGTTTACTTTCATTGGTTGGTATCCCTCACGTTCAAGTTATGAAGTTTTACCATTGTTTGGGTTTTCTTAGCTTTTAAGTTATTGACACATTTCCCTTATTGTGTAACTTTCTTGTATCATCCTTCTAATTATGTGACGCCTAATCTCCATCTCCCCCACTTCAAATATGGTTTGGTGTCACTTTTCAAGTGTGATTTCTTTTTCTTTCACATTTTTTCTACTCAATTCAAATTCATGAGTTATCATAGTGCACAAACCATGTTTAAAGAGACTAGAATGCCAGCACAATTGAATCTAAATAGTCACCTTATTCAACCTTTTAGAAACTCGTTCTAAGAAACACTGTAGATAAAACTTGAAATACAAGAATTAAAATTGCCACAAAGGAAAGAAACTACCACGATAAGATATTAAATTCTTGATGCAACTAGGAGAATTGAAACAACACTCACAAAAGCACTATGGAGAACACTTTCTTCTCATAACAACAAAATTCATACTTAATTAATCTTTATTAAATTGTCTTAAAGTCTTGAGTACGTGGGGAGTTTATAGCCTTAAAAAAACCTTACAAGTCCAAATCTAATTAGGAATAGGATTTTGACTAAACCCAAATAATGAAACCCTAGTTTAAATCCCATTAATAATAGGATTTTGGCTTTACCTAAATAACTTTATGTCACAAAATTTTGAGAATTCATTTCAAGCTTAACTTTAAGGAATATTCATTTTTATCCTATTTGAGCCTTTAATGTATAACATAAGGTCTTTGGTTACCCATATTTAACTTTTGGTCCATTTAACTTAATCTTATCTTCTTTAGTTGATTCCTTATGCATTTCTTCAACAAAGACTTAGACAAATTTTCAAATCCAACTTTCAACTTCGTTACTCTCAATCTTAATATATGTTCCACTGTTATAATGAATTCTCCATTTTTCTATCCATTATTAGAAATGTCGCCATATGTTCCTAGACGAATTAATCCTTCTTTAGAAAAATTCCTCCTCAAAATTGAATCTATGTCAAAAGGAGAATGATAATAAATAATAATAGTAATAGACGCTAGGGTTGATCATAGCCTGAAGACTCGACCAACCCTGTTTGAAGTGTTTGTTAGGTTAAGGGATTAAAGAAGTGTTCACTCTCATTGTAGGCAATATAGGTTCCAATGACATGGTTATAGCCTATTTAAAGAAACAAGTGAAAAATTGGAATGGGTTGGTTCATGGAGAAGAATTCTTAGATATGCATTTTTATGCACATATTCTCAACTTAGTAGTAAATGATGGTTTAAAGGAATAATTCTATCTTGGCTATACAAAATACAGTTATATATGTTTAGTCTTCTCCTTTAAGACAGTTCAAGAGTTTTATTAAAAAAGAAAAAATAAAGTCAAATAATGTTATGTGCTTGGATGTTGTTACTAGGTGAACTTCAAACTACCTGATATTGTAAAGTGCCACTAAATTTCAAAAAGCCTTTAAAAGGATAGAAAATAAGGATAAGGGATTTATTGGACACTTTAAGGAAGATGTCCTTCGGGTTGGTCCACTGAATGCTAATGATTAGAGTAATGTAGTTATATTTGTAAAGTGTTTTAAGGTGTTCAATGATATGACCTTTAGAATGTCTAGATCATTCTATGTGACATCCAATGCATGCTTATATGGCATTGCAAATATTCAAACTTTGCTATTAACTAGCTCTGTGCATCGAGACATTACGATAAGGGAAATGGCCATGCATATGGAAAGTAAACATAACACATAGTGAGGGAATTTGAAAATTTAAACCTTTTACTAGTATTAAGGACAATTCTAGTCCTAGATACCAACTTGACTATGTCAATACTGCTTTTGATGAAATATCCTAATCCTAATGTGTGTGAGGCCATAATGGAAAAAATGAATGATGTATTACATTACTTGTATGACCAATATTCTGATGGAGTTATTTAGGTGACAATTGAAACCCCTTCAGATAGTAGAACCTCTAGTAATACAAATCCAATGGGGATAAAGCTTCCAGATTCTCATCCTTTTTTCACCATAAACAAAGGTGGAAGGCATTGAAGAAGATAAAAAAATACTTCAGATTATAAAATAGAGTTAGAGAAGTATATTAAAGCACACGCATTTGATGATGATGATGATGCTCCCTTTGATATCATAGCATGGTGGGAAAAGAATGCCATAAATATAGTGTTATCTCTTATTGCACATGATGTTTTAATTGTACCAGTGTCAACCATGGTTTGAATATGCTTTCAGCATTGGTGGGTGGGTACTTTGTGTGTTTAGGAGTTCACTATCCCTTATAATGATTGGAGTCCTTATTTGCACCTAACATTAGCTTAGACCTCAAGTGTTCAACTTCAATGACCATGAATTTGATGAGTTTGAGGAGTGTGATAATATTATATATGGTATGCTATAACTTTATTTATAATTATTATTATCTTTGTCTTCTTTAATCTTAACTTATGTTTAATGTTTATAGATGTCACAAGAAGTTCAAGTATCACTAGAAATGCTAATGTGTAATTATTTGGATAGTTTATAAAATGGTAAGTCATACTTTAATTCTTTTTTATATGGTTGTGTGATGTTTAAGACTTTAAACTGGTATATTGTGATCAATATGGTTGTGATAATTAATACTGATTCCATTTTTTTCTTCACAAAATTAGGGGTAAGGAATTTAACCTTTTCGAACCTTGTCCTTAACTCCTTGCATTTGTCAAGATTTGTCTTTGTGTTTTACAAGATATCTACTACTAACTAGAAAAAGGAAATCTTTCTCTTATTCAACATTTAGCTCTAGCATCTATGGTTTAGTATTGTAATGACTAATGAAGTTTATTTTCTATTTTGTAATAAAGTTTATTTTCTTTGGTTGATTGCCTATATCATTTTAAAGTAAATTTATTTTGCTATAAATATTAAAAATAAATTACATAACTTTTAACTATTTACAACTTCAGGTAATTTAATTTCTTTTTCAATCAAAGGTAAAAAAAAGTATATTTATCTTTAACTTGTTATGAGGTTTATGCATTTTGATTATTCAGTTTGTAGGATGGATGGTGAACGCAAATCCATGGATGCTTATACTAAGGTATCTTAGGGTATCATCTGTATAGTCTTGGTTTCTTGTTTACTTTTTCTCTGCTTTAATTTAGTTCCTTTTTTTGCTATTGATTTGAATGATGTTCCCTTTTTCTTTGCTTTACTTTTTCTACATATCCCTCTTCTTGTTTTAATCATTTGTGTAGTCACTCACCATTAGGCCTTAGACTCTCATTGCATCTTTTTACTCCTCATTTTTCTTAACCTCACTACTTGAATTCCCATTTGAAGTTTTTTCCAACCTTAATTAATTAATTTACATCTCTTTTGCTAATAAAAGTGTGAGAGCACATTTTTGTCCAGGTTGCTTAAATGAATACTTGTTCGTGTACTTATCGTGAATTGCCATGACCTCCTAAGTAAATGATTGCTAGCTTGTAAGGGTACTACATCACACTACCTCATTAGAATACTTATTGACAGGAAAAGCTACCAATACTAGCTTAGTCATTACTACTTATATGGGTTATGATGTTCCTCATTTTTCAAGTTAAACTTTTCAACCAAAGTAGTATTTGCAATAATTACTTAACTGCCTCTATTAATAATTAAGCTACACTTTTCAAACATTTAGAATGAAATTTGTTTTCTTGATATTCTACACTTTCCTCTTTAATATGAACATTTAATTAATGCTTGACAACAAGTGTTTTGTTAGATACATTATAATCAACATTTTCATCATCAATACAATCTTCCAATTCAGGCATGGACTCAGTGACACTGCTTTCATATACAATTTTCTAAACCTCCTTAATAAATATACCCTTTTAATAATTATCTTTTCAAATTTTGTTAATATTGACATTTCACATATGTTAAGATTATTGTTCAAATTATTGATTATTCTTTCATAGAATCTTATTATGTAAATGAAGGTATTTACACTTTCTTATGAATAGATAGATATATTACAATTTGTTTATGGTTGTACAATATTTCATTTATTTCACAAATATTTGAGATATGTATATAAGTTATAAGGTTTAATTATATGATGTATAAGTTTTGTAATTCTAGTAAATATACTTTGGATGTATAAATGTGTATGTTTCACTATATAGCCTTTTTGTATTTTATGACATTTGAAATTTAATCTTTCCGTATTCTATTATTTAAGATATGATTTAGAATTTTTGTCTTTGTGTTATAGAAATTATTGTAAGATTTAAAATTTTCTTTGTTTTTAATAATTGATTGTAGCTAAATATTAGAATGTCACATTTGGGAATATATAATTAGATCCATATAATTATATTTTAGATCTTATCTTGACCTTGATTTCCTTTTCATTAAGGCGACATATTTACATTTTGTGTTCTTTAATATGCAACATTTAGGCGCTTCCAATGCCTTGCTTGACAAAAACATATGTCTCATCTTTGCTTGCTCATTATGAGTGTCCAAGGTGGGTTACTTATGTGAGAAAGTCAACCTCATTAAATTGTACAACATACCTATATTGTGTAAATGCTACATATGATTATGACATAATACATCTCTTTAGTTAACAATTAAGTTGTATTTAAGCGTGATACTTTGTATTCTACATATACGATGTGACTTTATGTCATACTCATACACATCTCAAAGTATGAGTTTTATTAAGGCATCAATTGATTTTTTTACTATGTAGAGATACATTGTAAAGTAACATTTTTCTATGCTATTACATTCTTCACATTTTATTGTCTATATGCTTGGTCTTGTTATGATACTTAAGATCTTAATTGTAGGCTATGACTAATTGACTATCACAATTAATCAATATATGAAATATTGATTTAACAATGATTCCTAAATGTTTCATAAACTTCTTTAGTCATATAGCATTTTGCGCTGTTATAGACATACAATAAACTTTGCTTTCATAATGAACCCCTTTATATATCTTTCTACCTATGGCTACTCCAAAATATAACTCAATCAATTAGCAATAACGTATATATCAAGGATGATTTTCATAGTACACATGTTTAACACCATCTAAGTATCTTTGAATTCTCTTAATAGAACTATAATGCTTTAAACCAAAATCTATCTAGTAATAGTTCTTAAAGTCAATTACTATTAGATGTCTTACTTTGATACATCATTGCATACATTAAACTGCCAACAACACAGAAGTATAAAACTCTATTAATAATTATCTTTTCAAATTTTGTTTAAAGACACATTTCACAATCTAGACTTGTCTATTGCTACAAGGATATTGATGGGTTTACATTCTTTTACAGTAAATTGCTCAAGGATTTTCTACATATAATTCTTTTTTGAAACAATATTGAATTTCTTTTAAACAATTCCTTTGTATCTTAACTCCAAAATTAAAGTCTGTTTAACCTATATTCTTTATCTAAAAAATAAAGGATAATCATTCTTCAATGACTAGTATAACATGAAAATGATTCCCAACTAACAATATATCATCCACATAAAGGATGATATCACAATATTTTCATCAAATCGCTTAATGCAAACACAATGATCATTATTGATCATATACAAGAAGTTATAACTTTATAAAATCTTAAATATCATGGTTTGGATGATTTTACTAATCCATAAATGAATATTTAAAGTTTTTTAAACTCTTTGCTCCATTTCTTTTTCACTAAAGCCTAAACGACTCCTTCATCTAATTCACTATTTAAGAAAGTGTTTTTTCTGCGATACAACGCTAAGTTTGAATTTGTAGCTACAACTAGGATTAATTTTATTGGATTATATTGCATAACAGGTGAGAAGATATCTTCACAATTTATACCTTCCTATTTTTTGTACCCCTTAGCTACTCAGTGAATCTAATATCATTTCATTAATCCATTTGTCTTTCTATTGATTGCAAGAACTTCAATGTTCACAATTGCCTTTCAACTATATGGAAAATTAACCAAGTCTTAAATATAGTTTGTCCTCATCAATTTCATATTGTTTCCATTGCTCCTATCCATTATTTTTTAATAGGGTATGTTTAAACTTGAATAACTTCTTATTGAATAACATTGGGTGTTGCCCCTTCAATCATAAAACATAGTTTAGTCCTACTCACTTAGTTATATTTATATAGTAAGATTGTCTTTGCAACATTATTAAATTGCAACAAGCTCCCACTTGGACTAACAAGTTAAGGTACAATAACTAGTATCTCACTATTTCTATTTTGCATCTCATAAATAGGTTTATCTCATTAGTCACTCCCCTACTAGAATATCAATTTTTTTATAAATGCCATCCTTCTAAACTTCAATTTAATTATGCTTCCACCTTTTTTCCACCAAGGAAAAAGTAGCCCTTTAATTGTTTTGTAATGTCTAATAAAGATATATTTCTTTCCCCTTGTGACTAATTCCTATGCTTATGCGAAGTAGCATGGATATAAGTTGTTCACCCAGTGGTCTTTCGATGCAAAAAGTTAGCTTATTATTTGTCCACGAATCATAAGGTTTAGAAATGACTAATTAGGGGCACTTGGTTAAATATGAAAGCATCATCCTAATAAAAAATTAGTAAGTTTGCTTAAGCCATCATTAACCTAGCCATATTAAGTAAGGTTTAACTCCTTCTTAAAATAACTCCATCTTACTTGTGAATAGTCATGGTCATCAAATTTCTCATTATTTCTTTTTTTTCATAAAGCTTGTTAAATCGTTCTAAGAAATATTCATGTATATGGTCAGACTTTAAAATCTTAATTTATTTATATATTTCATTCTCAACCATGCACATATGACACTTAAAGTATTAAAGTACTTTTGAATTATGAGAGATCAAATAAATTTGACCATATTGTGCATAATTGTTAATGAACATAATAAAAGACTAAGTTTCATGTCTTGCCTTCAAACTTATTTAGCCATATGTATCAAAATAAATCTATGCCAATGGATATTTAGTTATAGCTTCCTTTTCTATATGGTTTCCTAATTACTTTACCAACTAGACAATGTCCTTATAGAGACATTTCTAAACTAAAACTAGATCTATTCACCCTTCACTTTTCTAGTTTACTCATTCTCTCTTAGCTTATATGGTCTTGCCTAACATGCCAACATTTATATCTACAACTAATTTGCAGGCAAAGAATAAGGAAAAGCAATCATTGTTATTCACATTATAAGAATTGTCATAAATTATGCCCAACATAATAAAACCATTTGAAAGGAACTAAAATCACGTAAGTTGTCCCATTCAAATGTCAATGGAGTTGTTATGGAAATTAGCACTAAATATTGATTAAAGAAGAGAAATGATAGAGATTAAATGTTTGCCTTACTTCCATCACATGTTTCCTAAAAATGACATTACCTTTCTATCAAATTTATATGCAAATATTGTTCAAATCATAGTTCTTTGAGGATCACATTTCCATTAATCAAGGAGCTCCCGCTCAATAATAGATATATCAATATGTATACAATACTAACATTTAACATTAAAGGAATGTAATATAAAAATTACATACAATAAAGTAATAACAAAGCCTTTGCCACATCATCACTAATGTTTTCACACTAATATTAGTAAAAAAAATCTAAGAAATATTTTTTTCTAATTCATAAAATTGACTCATTTTATCGAATAATTTCTCATATGTATTTAATTACTTGAGAGCCTTTCTTTAATTATAAGTGGCTTATTGTAGGTCATCGTGAATATGATTCATGTTTGATCAATCCCTAAATATGAATTCCCTTTTTGTCTGTACAACACCAAAAAATGTTGAACACTTCTCATATTTGGGAATTAAGATAGTTGAAATGCTTGTCTAACATTCTTTTGCTAGTTTTAGTTCTACTTACAGTGGAAAAAACTAAGCCCAAATCACTATTATTTGGCTTAAGTTTCTCTCTTCATTTTCCCATGACCAATGTTTGTATATTATCATTTAGGAATAGATTAATCAAACCCATAACCTATGAGTTTAGAGGGAATACAATGTCATTTGTTTTCTAATTGATTGTAGAGTTTCCCATATATATAGAAGACATGTGATTGAATATTATAATTTGGATTCTTATAATTATTCATGCATGTTTAATAGTTTCTATCTTCAAAATAAATTTATTAATCCATAAATTATAATTTTATGCATATTTGACACTTAGATACACCATAATAAGGCTTAAATTATACTGAAAAGTAGTCAAACTTTGACCAAATATAGTTATATTATATACAAAAATTCAGAGCATGAATATAGGGATTTTTGGAGACCAAAATCATCCCTAAAATTAATGTCATGGCCCTTCAAACACCATATAAAGGCTACTATTTCAGAAAATGTTGAAAACTTTGAAATTTTAGCAAGCCCACTCTCTAAGGGGGCATGAGTTATCCACCTCCTATGTGTGGGATTCACCTATTATCTTAAATCTCTAAATTTGAAAATTTTCATATTTGCAAAATTTTCAGGTTCAATACAATATCTCCCTTGTCTTATGTTTGATTAGAATGAAATTTGTCATGTTGGAAAGCTTATTCATTAAACTTTACAATGGTTTATAGTCATGTTTTTCTAGAAATAGGCCTAAAAAAGAAGCTGTTTAGCCATATTTTTCATAAATTTCTATGTTGGACACCAAACTTCGAATGATCATATCTCACTTGTTTCAAATCTGATTTGGACAAACTTAGTGGTGTTGGAAAGCTTATTCAACAGATTTCTGGTTGTTCAAAGTTTCCATAGAAAGAATGTCATCCTTCAAAATATCATTGTTTAACCATGTCTTCTCTGAAAATTAGAGTTGTAATTTCTATCTAACTATTTGTTTAATTTATCTCAAATTTTAATCATAAATTCCTCTTATTATAGACATCCTATAATATAATTTTTGTGGCATAAGATGGTCTCTATGTGAATCTACCATTAAAGGCCACTAAGGTCCATTGTGTGAAAATGTCTTCTTCTTCTTCTTTTTCATTAAATTCATAAATTTGACTACCTGGATACACAATCTACTTGGAGACAATAAAATTGAGTCAACCAGGCTCTGATGCCAATAAAGAAAAGTTTATTGGGTATATACTTTTGCAGCGAAATAAGGATCTTGTCAATCCTACTGTCCCATATGATTTGGACGGAAATCACAAGACTAACTCATATCGCTTTTTCACAATAAAAACATCACTCATCCAAAACCTCTCTTAATAAAACTTTTGGTTTGTTCTTTTCTTGAAACTTCTCTTATTGCTCCCCATTTAAACTCTTAAATGAGGAGTCAGTTTTTTAATGAATAGGACAGTTTTTCCTATGTGCAATATTTTTTTTAATTTCTTTCTTTTTAAATTAATGATTGTTAGTTTTAAACCATCTAGAAACTAACAATTCAAATTCAGATTTTCTAAAATTCAAAATTTGAAGTTATCCTTCTAGAAACTGAAAATTCAAATCATGATAATCTTTACGTATAGATCCTTTTAGGTCAACACATTATGGGTGGCCTATTTTCCAACATGGGACATTACAAATGCTATCACAGTAGAAACCACTAGCGCTATTATTAATGATATTAGAGATGAGCTCTTCACCATAATTGTTGATAAGTCATGTGTCATATCAAATATTGCATTATGTGAATAAGAAAGGAAGTATTATTATTGCACTAGTGATACTACTACTTTATCATTGAAATGGGCAATTGTGAATTGTTTTGCAAATATTGGCTAAGTATATTAAAAATTTATGACATGGTTATGATGGTGCTAGTAACATGCAAGGTAAATTTTATGGTGTTAAAAGTTTGATTTTAAAAGAAAATTCATATGACTTTTATGTTTATTGCTTTGTTAATCAATTATAGCATACATTAATAGTCATTGTAAAAATCACAATCAAGTTGTTTCTTTTTTAAATTTATTATCAACTTTGTTTAATATTGTTTGGTGCTCTTGCAAAGGACATGGCATGCTTCATAAAAACAAGTAGCCAATTTTAAAGAATGATTGAAAAAATTGAGAGATTTCTAGTAGAGGAGGCTTAAATCAAGAAATGAAATTTGTTGGGTTCACATTGTGCAACTTTGATAAATTTAATATTGATGTACTCTACTATGATCATTGTGCTTGAAATTATAAATGAAGATGGATCAAATGCATATTAGAAAGCTGAAGCTAATGGTTTATTACATTTGGTACAAGATTTGGTTTTGGCATTCATATTACATTTGATGAAGAATGTGTTGGGTATCTCAAATGAATTGTCACAAGCATTGCAAAGAAAAGATCAAGGTATCATAAATGTCATGAATTTGGTTAGCATTTAAACATGGCAATTACAAGCTAAGAAGGAGAGTGGAAGGAAGTCTTTATTGCTTAAAGTAACTTTATTTTTCAATATGCATGATATTGACATTTCTAATACGAATGAGATTTTTATTTTGTTTAAAAGGAGGCCATGACATGGAAGTAGAGCTTAGGATATTACAATAGAACATCATTATTGTGTTGAATTATTTTATACTATTGTGGACATGCAACTATAAGAGCTTAATGATTATTTCATTGAAATAAATACAAAATTACTTCTTTGTGTGGTTTATTTGAATCTAGCTAATGCATTCTCTACTTTTGATAAGAAAATGTTGATTAAATTTGGTAGGTTTTATCCATATGAATTTTCTTCAACAGATTTGGAGATACTTGGTAATAAACTTCAGACTTACTTCATTGATATGCGTTCTAGTATTGAATTTGCATCTTTAAAAGGAATTAGTTGTCTTGCATAAAAGCTAGTTAGAATTGGACTACAAGTTGTTTATCCATTAATTTATTTTCTTATAAAGTTATTGATGATTTTGCATGTTGTTACAACAATTATGGAAAGAGCTTTTTCAACTATGAAGATTGTAAAAAATCAATTATGCAATCGAATGAGAGATACATGGATGAATGATTGTCTAATGACTTATATTGTGAATGATGTTTGCAATAGTTTTTAGCAATGAGGCGATGGACGAGTGATTTAAAAATATGAAATCACATAGAGGACAATAGTTAGGTATGTAATTTAGTTGTGTATGTGTGTATGTGTATATATATATATTGAACTTAATTTTTATATAATTATTGACATTTATACATTTAGCTTTATATAATATTATTTATTATCATTTATTTATATATTTTTTTTAAACAATATTGTCCCCATCTACCTTAGGTTTAGGCACTTCAATTGTTACTTAATATAGTTTTGTTGAATTATTTCTTAGAACAAGTTTTGAAAATTAAGAACTTAAAAAATTTGTTTGAATCATTTGTTTATGTAAGCACATCCAAAAACACAAAAATTTAAAAAAATTTTGAAAAAATTTGATTTAAAAATAGGATTTGAAAATGTTCAAACCAAAAAATATATGAATAGTGATGCAAACTTTTATAATCTATATAATGAACAGAAATGTAAACTTTTGTAAACATGCTCCATTCTCCAAATTTTACTTAAATAATGAATTATGATACAAACTTTTGTAATCATGTATATTGAATAATCACACTCTAATAGATAATGAACTATCACACAATTCAATGGTTAAAGTAAAATTATAAATTTTAATAAGGCAAAGTTAGGTATCGGGTTCACTTAAAACCTAGCTAGGTATTATTTTTATTTTTAAATATTAATTTTACTAATGACTCTTATTCTTATTTAATAAAATTTTATTTATGATAAATTTTTAAAATATTAATTATTTTAAAGTAGTTTAATTTTTTTTCCATTCTGTTTTTTATTTCACATCTTAATTTTTCATTTTTTTTCTATATTAAATTATCTTCCTTGATAAAAAAAGTATTTTTTTGCAAATTTATTAACTTTTTTTAAGAAAAAGTGGTGACTCAAACTGACTTAGTCACTAATCTAGTCCGGCTAGTCCCAGATTTTGTTCCAACCTAAATAACATTCCTACCTAAGTTCTTCTTTTATAAAATTATAATTTTTCATTAATGAAAAATATCTTTTTCTTAATAAATTGTGTTTTTCTTATATGCTTTGGAAAAAACAAACATTTAAAAGTTGTTCAAATTTTTTCACTCCTAAAAAAAAATTTTATATATTTTTTCATTTTTTAGAAAAATTCATAAAAGACATATTATTAAATAAAATTTTGTGGTTCTTCTATTTTTAAAAACTAAAATTTTTTTTCAAGTCATAATTAAATCACTTAAAAATTGTACTCATCAATGCGTCACACAAGTTGAAGTTGCTCTCTCTCTTTGTCAAAGAAAAATATGCTGAGACACATGTAAGGTTGGTTCCCTCAACATCTCCTCATTTTTATTCTCTGAAATATAAAAATCATAAAGCCCTAAAACAACAACGTCCATTCTTTCTTCCACCAGAACAAGTAGGGTTGGATGTTAGAATATGTTTTTTATATTATATGGATTAGCATTAATTATGCTATTAGATTAATTTCTTATTATAACTAATTAGACAATTAATATTATAATTTATAAACTAAGAATGGACTAAGTTTATATTCATTATGGGTAATCAGTGATGGGTTGGATTATTCATAAATCCACTGGACAGAAACCCAACCTACAGCCCAAAAGCATTAGTAATTATCCCATCACATGACTAATTATGAGTTTATTACCTAAAGAGAGTTAATGAGTTTTCTTTTCTTCGAATAATGAAATAGGAAATTATTCTAAAAGATTTCTGAGGATTTTAATTTAATAATATAATTAATTATTATTATTAAAATGAAACTCTATAAATTACCTTGTGATGCCTTAATTTTAAACAAAACTAAGACAATAATTCTCTCTGGTCGTTTAACACTCTGAAGTCTCTCTTGGGCATTAGTAGTTAAAGTTATTCTCATATGGTAGAACGTATCTCACAACTATGTTGTTTTCATCAGGTTAGACCTTAATAAACTAAATTCTCCTTATTTTGTATTCATGTATTATCCATAATTATTACATGATTTGTTTCAAATGGTATCAGAGCCTCTTAAATGGTTATGAAATTTTTTTAAAATTTCTTTTTTGAATTTCAAAACTTCTTCATTAGAATATTTTTTTTTGGTTTTTCGTTACTTCTCTTCCTGGTCACTGTCACCGATAACCACCATCACTAGCGGCCCACCATTGATTAATAACCATCGATATTTCACATCACCAACGCCCATCGGTCAGAAACTTCTCCCCCAGTTTGAACTGAACTCACTGTCAAAATGCAAAATTTTGAATGGAAAAAATAACTCAACTGGAAGGGAATTAATCGAAACCACTAAAGGGGATTTGCAAATCGTGGATTAAAGATCAATTTGATCCTAATTTTGAAACCTGAAACACTGATAATAGGCGGGTTAAAAATTTGGGTTGTCAAATCATCTGGCTGGTCGATTCGACTTGCCAAAGGTTGAAAACAATGTGCGTGGGCGAGGCCCATGGGTAATGGCTCATGCGCTAGTCAGACGAGCCCCAAAATTTCACAGTTTTCCTTCACTCGCCTTGTTCTAAATTATGGTGATTTTTTCAGAATTTTTTAAGCTCTAGAAATAGGTTTTTTAAAATTTCTTGAAGATTTAGGGCCTTAAAATAGTATGTAGCTGAGGTATTCTGATCTGAGAAAATTTTTGTATAGACTAGACATAATTAGGAACAACATATTCAGTTCACTCTCCTTGATTATGTGTGAATAAATCATAATTAATTTCTTTGTATTTTTTGTTAGATTTTATTCCTAATTTAAGCACATGCCTTAAAGAATAAGTTGTGTATGGAATTTGTTGTGACATTGGGTCATATGCACCTATTGATTATGTGCTTGCCTATCATGGGCTCAATCACGATGGTGTATCTTTTATAAACAACATATACTGTGTTTGTCATTTCATTCCCTACATTTAAGAACAATTTAATTGTTATCATCAGGGATGAGTCTAAATATTATGATAAGTCTACTCTAGAGAGTGTATGTATATATTATGTTGACGATGGACATACCCTATTGGTGTGACATTGTTAATATAATTTTGTGAAATAGATTCATTTATGACTGGTTAGCAACATTGTTTTTTTTTTTAACTGATGCTTTCATAGTTACTTATATCCTATCGATATAGAAACCATGGATGCATTTTTGTGTTATTTCTCTTTGTGGTCAAATTTGTGGTACATATGAGTTTTCCATTCTTGATTTGTTGTAGTCTAAAACTTTTAAGTGAGATTATAATGAATATCTTGTAATATAGTTGCATAAGCTGAATTTTGTGAATGAAACCTTGTTTTATAATTATGTTTCCGAGACATAATTAATATTTCCTAATTTTGTTGCATCAGCTTCTGTGTTCTAGCAACTGTCTGTGGTGAAAACTCTGAATGAGACTAACTTTGATGACTAGCATGAGTCCCTTCACATGTACCTGATTATCTCTAAAAAGGATTTGGCCATGAGAGGACCAAAACCAGCAGATCTTACTATTGAGTTTAATGCTGTTGACAGAGCATATCATAAGCAATGCTATGAGTCCAATAGAATCTGTCTGCCAGTTATGAAGTACACCATTGAGAAGACAATCAGACAAATTATTCTTGAGAAGGACACTACTATTAAATACCTTAAGGCTATAAGAGAGAAGTTCAAGAAGTTTGATAAGACACAGAAGGCGTATTGTCTTTCTTTACTGGATAACACTCATTATGACAGAGTGTCTGGTGTACGTGAACATATGATGGAATGGGTAAATTACTTCAACAAGCTGAAGTCATTAAATGTGGGCTTGGCTGAGAGTTACCTTGTCTATAGAGTTTTACAGTCTCTTCTAGCTAAATATGGGGTTCTCAGAACCACCTACAACTCTCAAGAAGCTGAATAGACAGTTGATCAGATGATGTCTATTGTGACTCAAGAGGAAAAGTCATTAAAGAAAACAAGTTCACATGGTCATTCAATGAACTACATCTCTCATGGTTCATCAAGCAAGGCTAGAAATGAGAAGCTTAAAGGAAAGAAGCATGAGGACAAAACTGATGGTAAAAGGTTTTTTGAATTGAAGAAGAACAATAAGAAGAATAAGAGTCAGAAAAAGAAGACATTTAAGGGTGAATGTCATTACTGTAAGAAGCCTGGCTACAAAATTTCAGATTACCTTAAGCTGAAGCACAAGCATGAGAAAAAAGGCATCTTTCTTGAAATTTCCCCCTTAACTCTAGTTTGTCTTGAATCCAATAGTTTTAAAACCTATATGGACACTTGGTGGTTGAATTCTGGAGCAACTATTCATGTAACTAATTCCTTGCAAGGGCTCAAATACAAGAGGAGCCCAAATGAGAGGGAAAAGACCATTATGGGAGTGGAATGAAGTTTAGCTACAGTGGATTGCATAGGAACTGTAATTTTGAACTTGTGTTTTGGACACAATTTAACTTTATATCATGTTGTCTATGTACCTTCTTCAAGGAGGAATTTGGTTTCTAGTTTTGTATTAGACAAATATGGATATTCCTTTTGGCAAGAAAATGGTAGAATTGATGTTTACTTTAATTCAATCATTATTGGAATGCTAACTTAATGAGCGGTTTATATTGCTTGAATGCAAATGTTAGTTCAAATTCTACCTTTGTGGCATCTGGCTCAAATTCTACCTTTGTGGCATCTGGCATCTATTAATGCTGTTATTGGACACAAACACTGAAGAATTGATAAGGACTCTTCCATGTTATGGCTCCAGCATTTGGGTTATATCTCCAAAGAGAGATTAGAAAGGATAGTTAGACAAGGAATATTACATGACTTAAATTATTCTGATTTTGAATCATGTGTTAATTGCATTAAGGGAAAACTTTTTGCTAAAGCTAGAAGGAAAGGGGTAAATAAATCTGAGACCTTTTTGGAATTGATCTACATAGATATTAGTGGACCAATAACTCTTGTTGCTATAGGTAATTACAAATACTTTATAACATTTATAAATGACTATTCCAAATTTGGATGGATTGATCTGTTGCATGATAAATTTGACTTATTGGATGCCTTTAAGGCATTTAAGGCTGCTGTTGAATTAAAGTATGAGAAGGCAATCAAAACTGTAAGATCAGATAGAGATGGTGAATATTATGGGAGGTATACTGAAACAGGCAGAAACCTTGGACCTTTTTACAGGAGCAAGGAATTGAAGCTCAGTATACTATGCCTGGCACTCCACAACAAAATAAAGTTGCTAAGAGGCGTAATCGCACCTTAATAGACATGGTCAGAAGCATGATTAGTCACTCTTCATTACCAGAGTTTCTGTGGGGTGATGCCCTTAAAATAATAGATTATATCCTAAATCAAGTTCCAAGTAATTCAGTTGAAAAAACACCATATGAACTTTTCACCGATAAGAAGCCTAGTCCGAGGCACTTTCATGTATGGGGTTTTAGAGCAGAGGTAAGGCCTTATAACCTGCAGCTAAAGAAACTTGATTCTAAAACTATTAGTGGATTCTTCATTGGGTATTGTTCATGATCTAAAGGATGCAGATTTTATTGTCATAGTCATACTACCAGGCTTATTGAATCTAATAGAGCATTTTATTTTGAGGATCACTTAGACAATGGGAGTGGTATTCCTAGAGTAATCAACCTGCATTGTGTGAATACCATTTTCGCCATCTCTACCTGTGGATCATGATATTAGAGATAACACTCTTGTTAAGAATCTAATTGATCCTATTGTAGAAGCTCTTACAACTGATGTAGGAGAACCAATCATTAATTTGAGACGATCACAAAGGACTTGTAGACCTACAATTTCAAATGATTACATAGTGTACTTACAAGAATTTGAGTCAAACATTGTTGATGGCACATATTTAGTTTCTTATGATGAGGCTATGTCAGGTTCTCATTCATCTGAGTGGTTGGAGGTTATAAATGATAAGATGTCCTCCATGTCTCATAATCATGTATGGAAATTAACTGAGTTACCAGATAGTTGCAAACCTGTTGGTTGCAAATGGGTCTTTAAGACCAAGAGAGGGGTCGATGGTGAAGTTAAAAGATTAAAAGCCAGACTTATAGCTAAAGGCTATAATCAGAAGGAAGGAATCGATTATACGAAAACTTTCTCACTGATATCTACTAAAGATGCCTTCAGAGTTGTAATGGCTCTTATTGCACAGTTGGATCTTGAACTTCATTAGATGGATGTCAAAATAACATTCTTAAACAGTGATTTATTTGAGGATGTTTATATGACATAACCTGATGGATTTATTGAAGCTGGGAAAGAGCACTTAGTGTGCAAATTGAATAGATCCATCTATGGGCTTAAACAAGCCTCAAGATAGTGGTATTTGAAGTTTGATCAAATAATCACTTCACTTGGTTTTATAAAGAATATTGTTGATCAATGTATCTATCAGAAATTTGACAAAGACAACTTTATGATACTCGTACTGTATGTTGATGACATACTGTTGGCCAATAACTCAGTAACTATGTTGAATGAGATTAAACATGTTTTGTCATGCCACTTGGACATGAAAGATCATGGTAAAGCCTATTTTGTCTTGGGAATTCAGATTCACCATGATAGATCTCATGGCACTCTTGGTTTATCTCAGGCAACCTATTTAGATCGAGTGCTGAAGAAATTTAACATACATGTTTGTGCTCCTTATGCTGCACCTGAATAGAAGAGTGAAAGGTTGTCTAGATCATCTTATCCTAAAGATGATGATTTAAATATTGCAATGAATAAGATTCCATATGCATCTGCTGTTGGTAGCCTTATGTACGCTCAGGTATGCACATGACTTGATATTGCTTTTTTTGTTAGTGTACTTGGTAGATACTTGAGTAATCCTGATCCTGATCATTGGAGGGCTACAAAGAAAGTTATGAGGTACCTTCAAGGTATAAAACATCATATGTTTACTTTTAAGAGATTTGAGCCACTTGAAATTGTGGATTATTCATATTCAGACAATGCATCTTGTGTGGATGATCATAAATCCACTTCTGGATACATTTTTATGATGTTGGGAGGAGTTGTCTCATGGAAAAGTTGTAAGCAATTAGTAACAGCTACCTTAACTATGAAGGCAGAGTATATCACTTGTTATAAGGCTACCCGCCAAGCCATATGGTTGAGGAAACTGATATCTGGCATGCATTTAGTTGATTCTATATCACAACCTCTAACCATATAATGTGATAGTTCTTCTGCTATTAGCTTTTCTCAAAATCACAGAAACTCCAGTTGCACTAAACATTTTGATGTTAAGTTCCTATTTGTTAGAGAAAATGTTGTTGAATCTCAGACTTGTTTGCTTCACATTCCTAGTGAATATATGTTAGCGGATTCGTTAACCAAAGGCTTACCTGTAGGAATCTTCAAAAATCATATGACTCATATGAGTATTGTTGAAAATTTTAATGTAACCTTGGTTTAGTGGGACTCTGAATTAAGTTTTTAAGGGACTTTTGGATTGTAATATAACATCTTAAATGTCACTTTGTATTTCATTCTATTCAGATATTAAAACTTATTTATGGAAATGTTAATATCACTTGATTCCCTATTGGTTTCAATGATCTTTGTGTATGGTTTCATTTATGAATTTTGTATGGTTTATAAATATACATACCTCCATGTGTTTATGTGAATATTAATTGCCTAATTATGTATTTATTGATTAACCTAATAATTTAATTAATGTTATCCAAGTGGAAGATTGTTAGAATATTTTTTATATTATATGGATTAACATTAATTATGCTATTAGATTAATTTCTTATTATAACTAATTAGACAATTGATATTATGATTTATAAATTAAGAATAGACTGAGTTTATATTTATTGTGGATAATTAGTGATGTGTTGGATTATTTACAATCCCACTAGACAGAAACTCAACCCACAACCTAATAACATTAACAATTATCCCATTATATTACTAATTATGACTTTGTTACCCAGAGAGAATTAATGACTTTCATTTTCTCTGAATAATAAAATAGAAAATTATTCTAAAAGATTTTTTAGGATTTTATTTTAATAATATAATTAATTATTATTATTAAAATAAAACTCTATAAATTACCTTATGATGCCTTAATTTCAAACAAAACTAAGATGATAACTCTCTTTAGCTGTTTAACACTTTGAGGTCTCTCTTTGGTATTGGGAGTTAAAGTTATTCGCATATAGCAGAACGCATCTCATAATTATGTTGTCTTCATCAGGTTAAACTTTAATAAACTAAATTCTCCTTATTTTGTATTCATGTATTATCCATAATTATTACATGATCTGTTTCATTAGAGCCATGTGCATGGAAAAATAAAAAGTTATTTGATTTTTAATTTATTATTAAATTGTTATATTAATATTTTATTTATTTTATTTTTTAAGATAGTTCTTCATTTAATAAAAATTATTATTTTTACTTCAAAAAAATAATTATTTTAAGATCATTGCTAGAACTAAAACAACATACAATATAATGATCAAGAATGAAAATTTTTGAAAGGTAAATTTTTAGTGTAATTATAAAATTAATTGTACAGTACAATAATTACAAGATAAAATCATGTGACAATAATAATAATATGTTATATTATATTGACATACAACAACTTAAATAAATTTTTTTTATTTATATTTTAATTTTATTTTTTTTAAATTTTATTTATGAATCCAATATTTTTAAAAATTTTTTAATTTACTCAGTCTAAAAATTTATAACTTTGATAATTTATTTTTGTATTTTTTTAATAACTCTACAATTTATGAATTCATTTTATATAGGTTATTAAAAAATTAAAATTAAAAGAGATAAATTACAAAATTTTAGAATTATGAATAAAATTTAAAAATATTATAATCAAAATATAAATATAATAAATTATTTTTAAAAATTAATATAAAATAAAAATAATATTTTTGCATGTGCCTCCACCATCAATCACTAAGGCAAAGAAGCAAGGACACGACACGCTGCTGCAAAACGCTGCGTTTAACGTTAGGACAAGGATTACTATTAAGGGTTGAGTAGCTCAGTGACAGTCCAATCACTCTCCTCCATCTCTCGTCTTCTTTCTCCATTAGTCTTAGGGTTAGCAGAGTTGCAGTTCGCCAGTTCCCCTTCGCTTCTTCAGTCTTCACACCCGCGGGGTTCATGTATTGTAAGTTCAAAAACTGCGCTTTTTTGTTTTTATCATTTTATTACTGCATTCAACGATATAATAAGATCTTGCTGTTCTTCCAGAGTTTCGTTATCGTAGCTTGCGAAATCGAAATTTATTGATCAAATCAACTGGTACCGTGTGATTTTTGTTCCTTGCTGGTATCTTGTTGGATTTGGGTTCGACTCGTTTTAGGATTTGTGTTGATTGATGGCCATGCTGAAGAGCTATAGCAGTGTCTGCTTGAGAGGATTCGGTTTTCCGGTTTGCCGCTCCAATGTCAGTGATAGCAACAAGAGGTGAAAGCTGGTTCTCTAATTTTATTCGATTGTTTTGTTAATTTGTCTGTTAATTGTTTTAATTAATTGCTGATATTTTATTGTTTTTTTGTTGAATTTTGTGGTAGTCAAGTCACTCTGTTTTTTATTCAATAGTTGTGCTCAACATTTTGTCAATTGATTATTTTAATTCTCGATGTTTTTTTTATTTTTATTTTGGCTAAACTTGTAATTTGTTGCATTGTTTGGATCCTTACTGCAATTTATTTGTTTCAAGTAAAACACCATTATTTGGACTCATGTCATTAACGTTTTAGCAAGGGCTATTCTTTGTGTAGTCATGTGAGTAAAAAACTGATCATGAGGAACACAAATGAGTTTAAACACTATTTTGATATTCTTGGACCCTCTTCAGGTTGGGATTTACTTCAAATTTCTGTCCTTTACTATGAAAGAATGAATCTGTTAGTTACTTAGTCAAACTTCATGAAAAGAACCACAGTGATTTACCAGAGTTAAATAAATGATGTGCATCCTTTATTCTACTTGCATATTCTTGAGTGAATATTTGGTGCTTTCTGAGTTTTATCCAAGGTATGGCCTTTTTTTGTCAAATTTATACTCATTTTGCAGTATTTTGGTCAGACGAAAAAAATCTATTTGCAGGGTAGTTCTCCCACGGTGGCCTTGTGTAATTAAGAAAGGAAAGTAACAAAAAAAAAAAAAAAACCAAAACCCCATGTTGATTTTTTTGGTGGTGTTAACCATTTGTTTGTATGAACCAGGAACTCAAACTGGAAGCCTCCGCAGGCAGCTGTTATACCCAATTTCCACCTTCCAATGCGAAGCTTTGAGGTGAAGAATAGGTAGGAAATTGGTTCTTTCTCCTTTTGTTTAATTTTTATAATGATATTTTGTATATTGTTTGTATTTATGTGTGTATTGTGCAGATTAGGTTCTGTGCTCTGTATAGAATTTCTGGTGTAGTAACATGAAGTATCTCTTAATATAATTTGTGTCATAAGCTTCTAGAGACCTGAGCAATTTTCTCTCACTAATCTACAATTTTAGCTTAATCTGAACTTTTATTTTTCACTTTATCATTTACTTTGAGATTTGACTCACATAGAAAAAGCACTTGCATCATCAAAATTTGTGTATCTGCAAGGCAATTTTATATTGATTTGCAATACAAAGTGCAATTGTGCAATTATATCTTTTAGTAATGTGGACGTTTGTCTCCAGATTCATGAATGCTTGTATCTGGTTGGTTTTGTTCGATCCAACTTTTTAATTCTGTTTATTAACATCGATAAAAATATGTAGAAATGATACTTATAGAGAAGTTTAAAAAGGTCATGGAGTTTTATGTGACACTCTATACAGGACATCGGCAGAGGACATAAAGCGTCTGAGATTGATAACTGCCATCAAAACTCCCTACCTGCCTGATGGCCGATTTGATCTTGAAGCATATGATGACTTGGTGAATATGCAGATTGTAAATGGCGCTGATGGTATTATTGTTGGTGGCACAACTGGTGAAGGCCAATTAATGAGCTGGGATGAACACATAATGCTTATTGGGCACACAGTCAACTGTTTTGGTGGAAAAATTAAGATTATTGGAAACACTGGAAGCAATTCTACCAGGGAAGCAATTCATGCGACCGAGCAGGGTTTTGCTGTTGGAATGCATGCTGCCCTTCATATAAATCCTTACTATGGCAAAACCTCCTTGGATGGTATGATTTCTCACTTTGATAGTGTGCTTTCCATGGGGCCCACTATCATATATAATGTGCCTTCACGAACTGGTCAAGATATTCCGCCACATGTGATTGAAATCTTTGCTCGAAGTGCTAGCTTGGCAGGTGTTAAGGAGTGTGTAGGAAATGACCGGATCAAACATTATACAGATAATGGAATTGTTGTGTGGAGTGGGAACGATGATCAATGCCATGATGCTAGATGGGGTTTTGGGGCTACTGGAGTGGTATCTGTCGTAAGCAACCTAGTTCCTGGTTTAATGCAAGAGCTCATGTTTGGGGGTAAGAACCTGTCGCTGAATGCAAAGATCATGCCTTTGATTGACTGGCTATTTTGTGAGCCAAACCCCATTGGTTTGAACACAGCTCTTGCTCAACTTGGGGTTGTGAGGCCAGTTTTTAGGCTACCTTATGTACCTCTCTCCATGGAGAAAAGGATGGAATTTGTCAAATTGGTGAATGAAGTTGGCCGAGAGCATTTTGTTGGAGAAAAAGATGTTGAGGTTCTTGATGATGACGACTTTATTTTAGTTGGTCGGTATTAATTTAGGCTTCCATATTGCAGACTTAATGCTACTAGCGTGGAATTTTGTATCCTTTGTAGGGTTTTTCCGAAGTTCAAAACCAGGTGATCATGTACAATTTAGTTCCAAAATAAACTGCTTTTGCGTATGTTATCCTAAATCATGGTTTGCGCCTGGTATCTTTTTTGTCTGACATCCTTATAACGACATGCGCAGTTGTGGAGAGGGATGTAACTGGAGAAAAAGTTTAAGAGGTGGAGATCAAAATGGTGAAACATATAAATAAAGGAAGCACTTGAAACATATTGTATGCTGACACCCATAAATGTGAATGTTACCGTGGTCTGTATTACTCAGAGAGAGATAGCAGTGGAAACGAGAAGTGTCAAAGCATTTGTCTGTTGGCCATCTGACCATTTTATTGTTCTTGAGAATTTTTAACCATTGGCCGAGTTTGGATCTGTTATTGCAATTAATACGTCTTAGTCGTTCAAGGGTTTATATTAAATTAGCATTATCTGACCTGTCAATTTCGGTAGTTTTATGAAACTTGTTTTGATGGTTACAAATAATTTAAAATTTTGATCCAATAAGGAATCCAATTGTTAGACGTCTGAGTTAGTAGTCCTGTGATCTTTTTCCGTTGGTATCGGTTGAACGGGTACCGTATTTTTGCTTTGAGTCATGAAGCTTGTAAATTGTGAAAAGGAAAATAAAAATAAAAATTAGAAGACTTGTGTACCGATGAGATGCACTAGAAAGCATGACATTTTCAATTATTTATGAAAATTTCAGAATTTTTGTATTGCCAAGGATTTGTCCATATCACCAATGTCTACATTTTAGAACACAATTAATATAAGTTATTAGATGTGATCTAGGTATTATGGTTGTGAATAATTTGTCGTTGCACTGCCGTGTAGGAAGGAAGTGAAAGGAACACTACATGGAAGCATAAGATATAAAATCAAGGAAAAAAGCAGAAATTGCGACTCTGAAGCCAGAATATTCACTCAACAAAGCACAACAAATTCGATTCCTTTCTCTTTATTTGTTAATTTTTTCAAAAAAAAATTTGGGATTATTTCTTAACTTTTACTATTTCTTTTTTTCGGTCTCTAATACCTTGGCTTAGATATACTGAAATGAAAAGAAGAAAAGCAAATAGATGGCCAAAAAGAAGAGAAGGAAGAAAGTTAATTACAGAGACATTTAAGTGTTTTGTTATAAGCAGGTTAATTAAATTCAAAAAATGATGAAATGTGAGTGTATACTAAATTGGTCTTTATTATTAGACCTCTATATTTAAACAGATACGCCATCATATTAAATTGAGATATATATAGAAAAGAAGAGAACTAAAATTATGACAGAAACTAAAAATAATTGTAGCATTGCACAACATTATATTACTTGTGATGGTTACAATTGTCATATTCCCTATTTATCCTCTTCTTTTTTCCCATTCTAAAGATATTGCAAGAAAAAGTAAAATAAAACATAAATTAAGAAAGAAAAGAAATATTGAAGGTAAGATAAGAAATATCCATAACTCCTACTACAACAGACCCTTTAAGTTTTGATACTCTGCAATATCATAAATAAGCTGTATTAGCTAGTGACTGATAATTTGCTGCTATTATTTTGTTCAGAAAGCTTCTTTTGGAGCTGAGACAAAAGGGCCTGATTCTCTTTGTAAAGAAGCATAGCTTTCTTCCTCAGCTTCTCGTTCTCTTCTATGATGGTCTGATTCTCCATGTACAGTTTCAGGTTCTTCAGCTCAAACTCTGCTTTCACCACAACCATGTCCATCCTCTTCTTCTGCTTTGCTTCTTTCAATTGTGCCCTCTTTCTGTTTGATAAAACACCTCAGTTAGTCAATGGTCTCAGAAGCAAGAATCACACATGGATTGTGATTTTCTCATAATCTAAAAGAACTTGCATGAAAAATTTTGAATTATCTGGACAGAATAAGTGGATTTTACTGATTTGAATTGGAATTTGCCTAAGTTTATGGTGCAAATTTCGTTGAGAGAAAGACAAACATAACTATATCTAAAATGAGGCTCCTAGATCAGTCTCTCTGAAATCTACATGGTAAATTTTCTGAGAATTTTTTCTTTGTTTGGTGCATGATGTAACTGATCATAAGACCTCCTGTAAGTACTCATTCTTGCCCACTAGATCAAATCTAATGGGTTATTTCTTTGAAATTTATGGAGTATGTAAATCCCATTGGTTGAATTGTGGACTCCGGAAGTTGTATTGGTCTCTCTGAACTCTATTTATCTTGAAAATTCCTTACAAACCTTAAAGCAGTAGATGATGGGCAGAACAGGATATCATAAGGAAAGTACCTTTTGAGGAGGCCAAGGCGAAGGAGCCTCTTTGATGGCCATGAACGGCCAAGGGAGGAAGAAGAACTGAGAGAGCCATAACCATAAGGGGCTTGTCTTAAAGAGCAGCTACACATACTATTTCTCTCTAAATTAACCCTGCAAGGTGTGTAAGAAACTCAACAAGAGCTACAAGTTGGGGAGAGAGAGAGAGAGAGAGAGATAAGGTTGTCTTAAGGAGAGTGATAAAGATAGAGAGATCAGAGTGTGCTGTAAGAACTGGGCTTCAAGGGGCTTTTATAGGTAGGAAAAGTAAAAGAACTTGAAAAGAAACCATGGGAGGGAAAGAAAGAAAGCAAAGTGTTGTAGCAGCTGTGGTATTGTGTTTGTATCTCAACACGAGAGAGAGAGAGAGAGAGACTTTTCATTGCAATGATGGCACAAAGGAATAATGATTACAGAGGGACAGCAATAGATGAAGAGGAGGCAGAAGGGGATGAAGAAAACTGTGTCTCTTCTCTGTTTTTCTTGCCCTTTTTGATTGCTTTCTATATATTTAGAGCCTCAAAGGGTCTCGTGGGCAAAGTCGGCAACGCGTTGAGATAATAATTGCCAAAACTTGGTGAGTTTATTATATAAGTTTGTGAGTTTATATAAAAAAAATTAGTTAATTAACTCAAATTTAGTATAAATTTAAGTAAATTTGTGATTTAATTAATGGAGTTTATTGATTTTATGATTTTAATATGTCAACTAATTTATAAAATCAACAACATAATAATTTAAACTCAAAACTAAATAATATATAGATAAATTTATTTTTTATAAAATATTTATAATTTATTTTATCACAAATTTAAATATATATAAAAAATAATAAAATTATATTTAATATATACTTGTTAAAAAATAAAATAAATATTATTCAATTATTTATATTGAATAATTATTATGTATAATTATTTTAAAATATTCATGTTGAATATTACAAATTATGAAATATAAATAATTTTTGTTTGATTAAGTATAATTTGAATTATATTTGAATAATTTCTTAATATATATAATATTTAAATTATAAAATTACATATTTTAATAATTATTTATTAATTGAAGTAAATTATTATAAATTTATATTACGAGTTTATTTTTTTTTTATAAATTTGTTTAAAATCGCAATTTTAACCATTTTTGTTTTTGATGTGAAAATATCGCAAGAACCGTACCAACTCCTTCGAGCTGAGTAACAATTTCAGAACCTTTCCTTCTATGTCAAGGTCACTTAAGATCTGGCAATTTTGGATAATTAAATACAGATAAATACACACTATGGAGAAATAATTTTATAATAGCTTTATATTACAAATTTACAATGACAAATAAATTTGTCATGCAAGATTCAAGGACGTTTTGCTACAGTAAAACTGAATATTTTATTATCAACTCTCATTTATGGTTCAAAAATGACAAATAGAATACTACCAAATTACCTTTTTAACAAAATCTATTACAAGAAACGTTACTGCGTTTCGCTAAAACTTATTCCTGTCTAGCTTTATATATATTCAATCAAGAATCCATTTCTACTACAGTAATAAAGTTTTTACAATTTTTGTTGTATCTATGCTAGACTGTTAGAATAAAAATTTAATAATATGGAAAGTAAAATCGATATCATTAAAATTTTCATTTAAGGGTTTAAAGGTAAATATTGCAGAATCTACAATAATAATAACTATGATAGGTGATTCAATATCATATTTAGTCCATGAGCATTTATAAATATGGTAAGCTAATCATATTTCCTTTAGGGCCTTCACTCTCCTCTTACGGTGGGATCTCAAGGTTGAACAACATAGTCAACAAGTGCTTGTGGGGCGAGAGTGTAATCAAATTAGGGGGATAATTAGAGTAGAAAAGAAGACAAGCTTGGCAATATATTTAAAGTGGGAAATATCTGCATTTACTCCATGCTCAATTGTTCATTTGAAGTGGGCCAATCTATGGTTGTTTATTTATATCCAGTGTGGTTATTGCTTGACCAGTTCTTGCCTACTGTCTTCTGGTAGTCCCACGTAGAAGTGCCCCAGACACCTATGTTAACAGGTGAAAAAAGTTCCAAAGAAAAAAAAAGGGGCAAAAGATATAGATATTTATATCTATATATATGCACAGACATATGTTTATCTGTTATGAAAATTCCGAGGAATTCACCACATTAAGTTAACTTTAATTTTAAGGATTTTGAAGGGTTTTTTTTTTAATGTGAATTATGTGCTTTTGGTACATGGGAATGATTTTTTATGGAAATGCAAATGAAATGAAACATAATAATTCTAATTATGTTTAGTATGAAAAAGGAAGGAAAGTGAATGCATTTCTTTTTGTATAATTAGTATGATGAAAATAATATGGGTAAGAATAGGAAGGAAAATGATAACTCAGTGCAAAATAAAAATAAATACATAAATAAATAAATAAATTTAGTTAATTAGTTGAATTTTTTAAAAAATAATTAATTAAAATATTATAATATTATTTTATTTTAAATTTGCATAAATGTTTTTAAATATTTTAAAATTATTAGAATCTTGTTGA
The DNA here is from genome assembly GCA_037074485.1 of Delonix regia. NCBI lineage: Eukaryota > Viridiplantae > Streptophyta > Magnoliopsida > Fabales > Fabaceae > Delonix > Delonix regia. Next base: position 17,137,650 of record CM073459.1, read on the forward strand.
TAAAAAATAATCGAAAGATTGTACATTATTTTTAATTTTTAATAGTATTTTATTTTATTAAAATTCTCACATTTTGTAAAATTCCAAATATTGCAAGGATAAATGGTAAAATCACTATCCATTTACATTCCTCCCTCCCATCATGTTGGCCATAGAATGAAAATTCTCACAAAATAATAAATCCTTTCTTCTAAGAAAATGTAATTCCTTTCTACCAAAATACTCACACCTATAAATAGAATGTCATCCACATTCCTATTTTTTTCTCCCCATTAATTATATTCCCTCCTCCAGCAATACTGATTTACAAAAGTTGAAATTTAAAGAAAAAAAGAAAAAAATGGAAGTGGTATAACTTGGAGAGGACACTGCTCAAATTTGATCCTTCTTTGAGAGGAATGTTTGGTTTGCACAAATTAGAATTACCTTCACCACCCACATATGCTTTTGACACATCCATATGAGGCTTAAGTACAACCAATTCTTTTACAAGAAACTAAGAAAAGAAAAAAAATGTCAAAATTAATGTTTTATGTAGCGCACACTTTGATATATAGGCTGTCTACATATCCAGCTCGTATAAATGTATACTTGTCGGCTGTGACAAATTAACTTGAATAAAACTAAATTTCCTGTACTTTTTGGTTTTTGAGTTTGCTATAGGATTTATATAATTTGTTTTGATCAATTACATAGAAGTCTATGACTTAAGGAGTGGAGAATAGAAAAATGGTGAATGAAACTTGTAAAAGTGTGATGTTTGGATGAGTTTTATAAAATAAAATGCTATAAAGTAGAATGGTGAAAGACTTCTCTTTATCATATAAAATTTTTTTTTTTATCTCTTTAAATTAAGAGTTTTAGAATGAAATGAAATGAATAAGTATGTAGTACAAATATCATTATATCTTCTTTAACTAAAAATTTGTTAAAATAACAATTTATTTACAAAACAATATTATAAAAATAATTTTAAATTATACAATAATGACTTCTTTATTTTTTTATTAACACTTTTAAATAATAGAATAATATATATATATATATATATTCATTTTACTATTTGTCATTCCATTCTATCATTTCTTGAATTTATAAACATAGCTTAAAATTAGAAACAAAATAAAAAATGAAGAATAAAAAGAGAAAAAAAAAAAAAGTCTTACATACGTTTTATTACTCTTTATATTATTTTTCTCTAATTTTAAAAACACTTTACGACTTGAGATTTTAGATAATTTGAACTAAACTTTTTTAATACATTAAACTTCAATATTTTAAATTGAAATTGGCATCATTATATAGTATTAGCTCTATGGTGAGAGTTTATTGGATTTTTAACTACAGCACGTTAACTATACTTTCCGTTCTCAATATGCATTTTGAATTTATAGTACTCATCAACCATTTGATATATCATAGATGTACTATTTCAATAATTTAATTGATTTATATTTATTTCAATTTATTTTCACGTGATCAAAAGTTTTAATTCGATAATTCAAATTTAAAGAATTACAAAATTTAATAAAAATAATTTTTTAAAGAACTATATCAAATTAACCCGATCTCTCCAAAAATATGTCTGCTGAACAAAGACCTGCTCAAATTAGAAAAAATTACACCAACACACCAACAATATGATCTCATAGAAATTGCATCTTTATTTAAAACAAATATTAATTAAGAAAACAATCGTACATATTGTCAAAAAGTTATAATTTTCTCCACACACACATTATGAAAATGTCTTTTACGTGTCAGATTTCTCCAGGTTCATTGAAGCAAGCAATGAAATTCCATAACACTTTCATTATTATTAATCATTTGCATTATTTGAAAAACATGATCACGTACAGAACTACAATATTGATTTTTCTTTCAATCTTCCTGCATTATCTCACATTTTTCTTATCTATCTCAATAATTTTTTTAATTTCTTTTAACTTTTAGTTAGCCCGTCAGATATGTAATCACTACTAAATAATTAATTATACAATCTTGAAAAAATCCAGTTGCAACCACTTAGATAGATACAGCAGCTTTATATGACTATATTATTAGTTACCGTTTTATTTGAAATTAGAATTGGGGTAAGTTGTTTATTTTTTTTCAAAAGTGATTTTATATAATAATTTATTACATATGAAAAAGTTATAATCTACTTTTACTATATTCCTTATATGCCACACGAGACTCACAACTAGTTTAATTAAAAAAATATATAAAAATCACATAAAAGTAGTGTGTATGTGTGTGTGTGTGTGTATATATATATATAATATTAATATTAATATCCTCAAAATTTTGTCCAAAATAAATCTTTTTTCTAAGCAACTCTACATTGATAGGTGAATATCTTTGGATCAAATATTTGAACTAAAAAATACAATTTCTTATAATCCAAAGATATCAAATTTTTATGAATTAAAGAACTAAATAAAACTATAAAATAAAATTGCACATAAAAATTAAAATTTTAAAAATTCAAAGACACGCCTCGCCCTCTTAAATCCATACCTTTATATACATATATATGTAAAAGGAAAAAAAAATTATTATCACCTTTTTACTAATTCAATTCAATTAATGAAGATGGAGTTTTATTATACCATAAAGGGACCTCCACAAGTCCACCTAGAAAAGAGTAGTCACATGGAGGGGCACGTGCAAGTCAAACTAAGAGAAGAAGGCAATAGGAAATTGAAGAGAGAAATTAGAGGAAGAAGGAACTAAGAGATGGAGGAGAATAGCTACATAGTCAATGCGGTTAGGTTGTGTTGTTGGTTTTCTTCTTCATGCAATTGAGTACCAAAGCCATGCTGATTTGTTTGGAAAATTGAATCCCATTTTGGCCTCTTCTTCTTCTTCTTCTTCTTCTCAATCATCATCACCACCATATATGTCCCTCTCACATTCATTGGATGGCTTTGGTTTATAATCATCATCATCGTGAGCAGGTTGCTAGTTTTCTTCTCCAACTTCATCTATGCTACCTCACATTTTTAGTTCTAATTTATTATTAAATTATTTTTTTGTCACTTACTTATTTTAATTTTTTAAATATTTTTTATTGATTAAAAATTATTACTTTTACTCACTTTATATGAATTTATGCTGTTTAACTTGATGGACTATATTTGGTAATACTTTAAAAAATAAAATATTAAAAATGATAATTTACAATTATTAAAAACTATTTTAATAAATAAAATAAATAATAGACTAAAATAATATTTTAACGATAAGTCAATGACAAAAAATATATATCTCTATCTATTATAGCTAGATTGATGAAAATGGTAAAATATTATTCGTTTAAATATTTTTATAGTAGATAATATTTTATATATATTCTAGATTGCTCCATCCGTTAGATTAGTTTTGTGTACGAGCAATTGATTTGAACTTATCAATAGTCCTATCTTGTGAACGCCTTGTAGTTGTTGCCGACTTACGACATATCGAAGCCACCAATAAATAAAATATTATTTTTCATTAATTAATTAATTTTTAATTTAATTTTTTACTGAATTTTTTTATTTTAATATTTCACTTATTAATTGATTATAAATTTAGTTCCTTATTATTTTTATTTTTATTAGTTCTTTCACTTATTATTTATTAATTTATTTTTAATTTAGTCCCTTTCATCAAGAGATAAATTATGTTAGCTTTAAGAATTGAGAATAAAAAATAGTGAGACACTGAAATTAACTGATAGACGATTTAGTGTAAAATAGTGTTTTACATAATGGCCAATATAGAAAGGAGACTCACCAACTTATATTCTGCCCATTTCCTAATGCTTCACCATGCTGAGAATCTATTCTTAAGAGTGTCAATATTCTTTTATTATAGATTAAAATATCTTTTCAGCCTCTCACTTGTAGCAAAATTTTCATTTGTGTCCTTACTTATTATAATGCTTAAAATAGTTCCCATTTATTGAAAAAATTACACTTGGCCCTTTACTTTTCCAAAAAAAGAAAAAGAACCAAGTCCTCCTAGCCAAACCCTAAACTTGGAGACTAAATTTGATATATTTTGAAGAGTGGAAGACTAAGTATAGTATTTTTTAATGAATGAAAAATTATTTTAAACATTATAATGAGTAAGGGATTAAAATAATAATTTTGCAACTAATGAAGGACTAAAAGAACAATTTTTTCCTTCATTATATATGGCTATTATGAGGAGATAATCTTAGTAAGGAACGCAGAAGTGTCATGCTATAGGGCAAAAGGTGTGTGGTTATTTTGAGTCAAAGCAATTGTCATTTTCGTGGATCTAATAATTTTCTCATATAAATTAATAATCAATAGACATAAGTTTTTTTTTTTCAATTAGTTTGCAAATAGTTATTCAATAAATGGTACATTCTCTTCTCATAAAATTACCTTATTATATATGAAATGCTCAAAATCTCACACATATTTAGAAAAGACAAGTAAAAAACAAAAAAATGATTAACATATTTTTTGTTTTTTTTTATGAGTGTTAAATATATATTTATATATGCAATGTATATATAATATTGTTGGTATATAGTTGGTTTATGTAGGAAAGTATAGATTCCAAATTAAACTAATGATGATGCTATTTTGAAAGAGGAAGGTAGAGGCATTGCATTTGGGGAGGACTAGGACCACTAGCCCTCACTCATTTCTTCTATTACTACCACGAAAAATACTTGCACTCACAGGGAACCACATGTTCTTATAGTCAACTATGATATCAAAATCCCTATCTTTATTTTTCAATTTAATCATATTGCCTACATATATATATATATATATATATATATATCTATCTATATATATTTAATTCATGTTTGACATATGTCTCTCCAGATTAACTTTGAGAGAAATTTGACACTCTTACATCATGTAATAATTTGTCATTGTGGTTTTCATTGATTCCATCATTGAATTGGAAATAGTTTTTATATTGATTTTCTATGTCAAATTATATAAAAATGACTAGCCCTAAATTAATTTCTTATCAAAGTAGCTAACAGTTCAAGATATATGTTAATTTAAATACTTTGGAATCAAAGTAAAATTTTAATTAAGAGAATTATCTTAATTATTAAAACTATTAATATAACAATAGATTAGGTAAAGAAAATTATTTTATAAAAAGTTAACAAATTGTGTAGGTTTAAACTAGCTGCAGGATGTAGGATTCGATGTTGAAAAGGTTTAAGTACAAATTTAAAAACACGTGTATAATATTTCTCAATAAATTAAAATATCTTAATGTCAATGGTTAGGATTTTAATAAGTTCAACTTTTATTTTTCATTTGTTCTCTTCAATTTTCTCCGACATCTTCGGTTGAATTTATGACATTATTCAACTTTAGTTTTAGATCAGTAAATGATTGAAATTAGTTTCATAAATAAACCCATCAGTTCTAAATATTGGATTAAACATTAAAGAAAATGTAAATTCTAATTCTTTCTTTTGACTTTGTGACTAATTAAATTGTACTATTTATGTATTTAGTTTCTCTCCTTTGTAGGTCATCTCAATTTTAATTCAAAGTTTTATAATTTTTCCTTTTAGTTTTCAATTTTTTTAATTTAATTGAGCCATAATTATATTATGGAGTCATTTTGATGATTATTAAGTGCTTCTATTTCTTGTTAGTGAGACTCTCGTATAATATAAATTCATAGTATTAGAGTATTAATTAGGATAAATTACATTTTTTTGTGACAGATAAAATTACTCGCTTATGTCTTTTAATATGAAACAATATGTGGATTTTTCTTGAAACTAGAAGATATGTTACAATTAAATTCATTTTAGAAGGGTAAGATTAAGTTTTACTAAAAAAATAATTTCTTAATTTTTCATTTTAATTATTATTTAATTTAAGTTAAATTTAGAAATATAATTTATTATAAAATTATATTAAATGAAATTTATGGCGGCATTAATCCATTAATTAAATCCATTTTACAAAAACTAATTTATTAGATGGATTTGAAATCATTCGTGAACAGCTCTAACTCTATAAAATAATATCAACTGGTTTTTTATGTTAGATTGAAGAGCACAAGTACGGTACAATAATACAGATTAATAAAAAAGGGAAAATTTACTTTTGGTCCCCATAGATGTAGTTAACTTTAATTGAGTATCTATAATTTAAAACTTTTCCATCATATCCTTATGGTTTACAAATTTTTTAATTTATCCCAAATAATTAAAATTATGTAAATATCTTATTAATTTTTTCTGATGCAATTAACTATATACTATTTTAGTGCTCTGAATTTGTATATTTTATGCTAAAAAAAATTAAAATGTAGATATATAATATAGTAAAATTAACTCATCTATATGGTAAAATATTGACAAAAATATATTAAGATGGACTATGTAAACTATAAATCATTTAAATTATGAAGACTTAATAGTAAAATTTTAAAGTATAAGGATCAACTTAAAAAGTGAGTAAAACTATAACGATCAAAAGTATTATTTTTCCATATAATATATATAAGAAGAATTACATTTTTTATTCTCATAGTCTGATCGCTCAATTTTTAATTTGTTTCTTATGTTTTATAATTTTATAATTAGATTATCACAGTTTAAGTAATTTACAATTGAGTCCCTAGTACTATACTATTGTCAGTATTTTGTTATATATATGAAGTAATTTTGCTTCATCCTCCACTTTTACTTCTATTGTTAGCATATATATATATAAAGTAGTAAGATAATATATATTAGTTAAATTAACAAAATTTAATAACATAGATACATAATTTTAACTATATGGACTAACTTAATATATTTGTAAATTATAAAGATTTAATTGAAAAAATTTAAACTATACACAGGACTAATTTAAAATTTGACTAAAATTATGGACTAAAAGTATAATTTTCCAAAGAAAAATATACAAGGATGGGGATGCATGTCAGCAAACTATAACTTGGAAGTGAGTTGGAGAGCAAGGAAGCAAGCAAGAAGCAGTGGCTTCACATGCACTATTTATTTATGTACAATTGATTGCAACCTCATGCACCTCTCACCATCACCATCAAGCTCTTGTGGTCCACCTCACCATCCACATATCAATTCAAAGCAGAAATCTATGGCTTCTCCTCTCTGCCACTCAATTATATATCCACTGCAATTGATTGCCTTCATATCTGGTACTCATCCTCATCATCATCATCACTCACTCACTTATTCACTTGCCTATTCTTTCTTCTTCTTCTTCTCTGTTACCACCTTTCATCATTGCACCTTTAAAATTGTACAATTATGGCTCTATGAATTGTAGTACTGCTTTCAGACCCAGATTCTCATGCAGTACAGCAAGCAATCACTTACTATACTTTGGGCCACTTACATTATAATATGGGATTAAATGTCTTTGATTAATTAGTTACTTTTGATTTGGTCCATAATATCTATTTGCATGTTATCTCCTATATTTCATTTACATTTGTATAGTTTGTTTTATGGGAAAATTATACTTTTAGTTCATATAATTATGTTTAATTTTTTATTTGGTTCCTATGATTTAAAAATTTGTACTTTGGTCCTTATAGTTTACAAGTGTTTTAAGTCAGTCCCTATTCTTAAATTTCTGTCAATACTTTATTTCATTTTATTGATGTAATTGACTGTATATTATATCACTTGAAATATATATATATATATATATATATGAATAATGCTAATAAAAGAGATAAAAATAAAAAATAAGGTAAAATTAACTCAACAAAATATTGATAAAAATATAATGACAGGGACTAAATTAAAATTTATTTAAAGTCTAAGGATTAAATTACTAATTGTTAAATTATAAGGAGTAAATTAAAAATTAAGTGAAACTATAAGAACCAAAAGTACAATTTTTCCTTATTTTATTTAATTAATCATTGGATATCTTATGACATATTTTCCATTGAAGTTGATTTTTATGAAATTAAATTATATAGACATTTTCAATTTCCAACTTGTAGTAATTTTAACTTCTAAAGGTATAAATAGCTTTATGAATTTGTTCTAATTTCAAACTCAGAATCCGTACGCAGTACAAGAACTAAACACTTTCTTTGGGCCATTTACATTACAATAGAAAATATATGAAAATTCACTATCTGAACATACATACATACATACACACCCACATATATATATATATATATATATATATATATATATATTATGGACTGATGTTATTGCATGCATATAAATATAATTAACAAATTGTCTTCTTTATGTTGCAACTGAAGTTGAGTGAGAAAGTGATAAGCATTAAGTGATCAAGTAGGTTAAAGAGGTGAAGTTGCTTTCACCCAAAAATAGAAGAGATAGAGTTGAATTAATTGCTTGAGAATTAATGTATTCTATGTATAATTACTTCCATTAACTGTCGTCTAGACCTTGTGGGGTATTAAAAAAATAGTAGTTTTGGATCATTCTCTTAGCATCCAAGTGTCTATATCAGCATGCCTCTCTTCAAAACTTCTCGAGAAGCTGTACTATTTTACTTTATATATATATAAGATGTAAATAGTACTTAAAAACATGTGTTTAATACATTGTCTTTTTAAGGTGATATTTGCTCCTAATATATTTGCAATAAGGTTTAATGGCAAATCACTTATAGGAATTATTTCAAACACTTGGAGATTGACAGACAACAACTTTTAAAAATCTCTTTATGAAACTTTTGAAAAATAGAATAGTATGTGTGAGAGGAGAGGAGGATTATAAGTTTTTAATCTTTTCTAATCTGTCTAGATTCTAATTTATGGTCAGAATATGTGTGAATACAAAAGAAGTTGTATTCTTCTAAAAGTTTATATCCATTCAAATTTTGAATAAAAAAATATAAAATAAACATTCGAGTTTAAACAAAAATAAATAAACAAATAATTTATTTACTTATTTAAATAAAATAACTAAATTATAATAAAAAAATATGAAATAAATGAGAAATTAGAATTGTTGGATCCATCTCTGTATAACACACATGCACATGCCACGTGCCAAATGTTAAGTATTTTTTAAATATAAATTATTTAATAATACTTAATTTTTTTCAAATTTTTTAACTTAATATGTTACGTAAGTAACCATATATATAGAGAGAGAGAGAGAGGCTTTAAAACTTTTAGATTTATTAAATGTGAAATTTAAAAGTTTATCACAATCACATACTCTTAAAATTAGTTTTTTAAACTATTTATATTTAACCATATGTGCGCTATTTTATCTCATAAAGATATTTATGAATTTAAATGTATAAAATTTTAATTTCATCAGAGTCAAACTTTTTAGATATAGCATTTACACTACTATTTAACTTCCATGAACGTTACTATTATTATGAGTGATAGATAATTTTTTATCTTAAACACACTTTATTCTTTAGTTATGATGTAATTTATATTAAATATTAAATCATATTTTATTAAAATGTTATTTTTACCATAATTAATGAATATAATTATAGCAACAAATATAGTAAAATAAATAAATAATTGTACAGTATTTAATATTACTTAATAATATAATTATGAATTTGTTCTAATTTCAAACTCAGAATCCGTACGCAGTACAAGAACTAAACACTTTCTTTGGGCCATTTACATTACAATAGAAAATATATGGAAATTCACTATCTGAACATATATACATACATACACACACATATATATATATATATATATATATATATAGATATATATTATGGACTGATGTTATTGCATGCATATAAATATAATTAACAAATTGTCTTCTTTATGTTGCAACTGAAGTTGAGTGAGAAAGTGATAAGCATTAAGCGATAAAGTAGATTAAAGAGGTGAAGTTGCTTTCACCCAAAAATAGAAGAGATAGAGTTGAATTAATTGCTTGAGAATTCATGTATTCTATGTATAATTACTTCCATTAATTGTCGTCTAGACCTTGTGGGGTATTAAAAAAATAATAGTTTTGGATCATTCTCTTAGCATCAAAGTGTCTATGTCAGCATGCCTCTCTTCAAAACTTCTCGAGAAGCTGTGCTATTTTACTTTATATATATAGATATATATATATATATATATATATATATATATATATATATAGATAAAAGATGAAAATAGTGCCTAAAAGCATGTGTTTAATACACTGTCTTGAAAGTAATATTTATTCTTATTATATTTGTTGCAAGGTTTAATGACAAATTACGTATAGGTATTATTTCAAACACTTAAAAATTGACAGGCAACAACTTTTAAAAATCTCTTTATAAAACTTTTGAAAATTAGAATAGAATGGGTGAGAGGAGAGGAGGATTATAATTTTTTTAAGCTTTTCTAATTTGCCTATATTCTAATTTATGATTAGAATATGTATGAAAATAAAAAAAGTTGTATTCTTTTAAAAGTTTATACCTGTTCAAATTTTGAATAAAAAAATATAAAATAAAAGTTTGAATTTGAACGAAAATAAATAAGCAACTAATTTATTTACTTATTTAAATAAAATAACTAAATAATAATAAATAATATGAAATAAATGAGAAATTAGAACTGTTGAATCCTTCTCAACATAACACACATGTACATGCCATGTGCCAAGTGTTAAATATTTTGTTAAATATAATTATTTAATAATACTTAATTTTCTTCAAATAACCATATATATATATATATATATATATATATATATATATATAGGCTTAAAAACCTTTAGATTTATCAAATATGAGACTTAGAAATCTATCACAAATACATACTCCTAAAATTAATTTTTTAAACTATCTATATTTAACCATATGTGCGCTATTTTATCTCATAAAGATATATATAAATTTAAATGTATAAAATTTTAATTTCATCAGAGTCAAACTTTTTAGATATAGCATTTACACTCTACTATTTAATTTCCATGAACGTTACCATTATTATGAGTGATAGATAATTTTTTATCTTAAACACACTTTATTCTTTAGTTATGATGTAATTTATATTAAATATTAAATCATATTTTATTAAAATGTTATTTTTACCATAATTAATGAATATAATTATAGCAACAAATATAGTAAAATAAATAAATAATTGTACAGTATTTACTATTACTTAATAATTAATTATACTATAACTTATAAACATGGTAATTAAAAACCATATATTATTCACTCTATCTGCCATATCAAATTAACTTCGATGAATTTGAACGTAAAAAGGGACGTCGTTGGGATCTGGTATAGCAGACAAAAAATTTGAAGAAGCAAATATATATAATGACAGCCGAAGCTCCACCTTGTTTCCATTTTCACATAAGTCAACTTGTTAACCATCTTTGATCTCTTAAGAAATTAATTTACATTGTAGAAATTAAACTAATTTATTAATTGCACTTTAAATGAAAAGGAGTGAAAGTGGAGAGAATAATTCTGAAAGAAATGAAATTGGAGGTGGATTTGAGAAATATAGAGGATTATATGAAGAGAGAAAAGTTGGAATATAAAGTACACTAGTAATATTATACAGTTCTTATTTTACCAAAAATCTGCACACTGAATATTTACACATTTGTCTTTTATTATTCATTTATTTATTTTTCATTTTATTTTGAAAAATTGTACAGGACCACATAAAGAGTAAAATTGAACCTAAACAGAAAACCAACAATTAATTACTCAATCATCATCAGACTAGATTTATTGGTTTGACCTCTTTATTTGCGCGAAACTTCAATTAAAACATTAACCATGAACAAGGCCCTATTCTAATTCCAAAGTTTATTAATTACATAATGTTCACAATGGCATTTTTGTAAGGCCCATTAATATAAAAAAATGACTTTTTTCCAATTAAAAAAATGTCAATTGATAATGGATTTTGACTTTGGATATAGAGCATGCAAGTTGGAATTCAATATTGTATTATACTATGTACCGGATATTGTTAGCTATTGAATTTAAAATAACATCATGTTATTATCTTCAATTATTCTGATCCAATAATTAATAATACCCGGACATAACAACATTGAATCTCAACTCAAGCAAGTGGTATTTAACCACTCCTATATCGTCTTCTTCCTTTTTTATTTTTAATCATTTGCTTTCTAGCTAGTGTCCTTTTGGAATAACCTCACAGTCTTTCATAATTTCATTAGTTTTGACTTGAAGGCTTACTTTTATTACCAATTCTTCATTCATTTGTTTTAATTAATATTAATGCCTATATATATATATATAGTTCTAAGCTTTTAATGGACAATGGTTTGAATTAATGGTATTAGGTACTAGACTAGGCATCTTTTTATTTACTTGGCTTTTTCTTTTATTTATTAATATGTTACAGCAATTAATGTGGCAATCAAGTGCACGAAATCGGATTAAATTTGATGGACTAAGTGAGAATTATATAAATGAATTGGTTAATCAAAATGAATCATCTATCGTAATTAATTAGTTTACAATATTTATTTAGATTGTTCGATAGAAACTAAATAATTTAAAATTTTATTATAATCCCATATTGTCATTATCCGTAAATTTTAGCCATTAAATTTTTATCCAACAATTAAATATAAATATTATAAAATGTTGCAATTAGCACGTGTGTATACATATATATGTTTTATGTTAGGTGATCTCTTTAGAAAATTATGTTGCTATCAAATTTATCACTGAGTTTCCTATTTTCAATCTATTTTCTATTTAAGTTCTACTAAAAAGTAATCTCATTTAATTACCAATTATCTAGTGAGCCTAAATGATTCAAATCGTCTCCATATATATATATATATATATATATATATATATATATATAGTCATATCTTTGGCTACACTGAAAAACAAAATGTGACATATTAATAAGGGATGCTATCTTTCATTAGTCCCTGGTAAATAGTGAGATTGACTGGAATATACATTATCAGTCTCTCGACTTGGCAGGAATTCTTCCCAAATTAAACATAGAATAATGAGGGGAAATTTCTTGAATTCGGATTTTTTACAATTTCTTAAAAGTATTGTGCACTGTTAGATTATACTATTTATTTAATATGTTGGATCAAAATCATAAATTTTACTAATTTCACTGCAACCAAAAATTATCAAACTCAATTTTTTAATGTTAAATATAGACCGATAGATTAATACATTTATGTCAATTTTAATCATTAAATTTATACAATTCTCGAAAAAACGCACAAAGTTCAGATTAAATATTTCTCACTAAAAGATATAGTGATGGACTAATCTCTCAAAAGATCTAGGAAAATGTCAATATTATTGAGATTTAGCTAGAGAACAGCGAGAAATTGCCTTGAAATTGCCTTGCTCAATTATAGTGGAGAAATAATGATGAGATTCTCTTGCTATTTCCTCACTAAAACTTAAATAAATGGTCAAAATTCCTAACTCCATTGCCTTTATGCTTTCCCTTCTCTTTATGGCCATGCTGTCGCCATCTTTCTCTGAGGCGTTTGATTTTTTTTATAACAATTTTTTATCTTCATTATTTTATTTTTAAAAAAGAAAACTAATTTGTTGAAAATGATTTATTGTCAAAATGATGTGGAATCAAGTTGACTAAGGGTTTAAATTATGTGGGATTTATCGATAGTTTTTTTATAATTGACATTTGTTGACAGTGGATGTTTCTTTTTCAGATACATGCATAGTTGGTTGAATAGCTTTTAGTTATTTTGCCCCTTTTGATTGCTTTCCTCAAGGTTAGTAAACATAAGATGGTACTAAAATGGAAAGTGAAACTAAATTTTGCTATTGAATCTAAATTTGATTTGGTGATAGTATAGTCTATCGTAATTGCTTGAGAGTGATTTATAGTGCCAGTATTATTTCTATTTTCGTATCTTGTGCATTTGCATGAGTTTGATAGATAATAGGATTCCATTGTGATTTTTAATTTCTCTGTTTGTTGATGGATTTTCTTTATTCAATTTGGATTGTGGTTGAATTGTGCTAATTTATGGGGACCGATTGTGTGTGTGTGTGTGTGAGTTTATTATAGATGGCTGTGTAATTGATTATGTAAATTGATTTAGAATAAGAATTGATCTCGGACTATAAGAAAATTTGAAGTAAAATATTTTTTTAATTCTTAATTATTATACTATAATGCCTAAAATAATATTTTTTTTAAATATCCCATTTAGTTTTTAATTTTATTAAAAAATATTAAATTTCATCTTATGAATTTAAAATTTGATTGAGATTAAATTTTGATTTTTTTTTAAAATCCAATGTGATATTTTTAATAAATAAAATATTATTTTAAATATTTCAATTTATAAAGAACTAAAATAATAATCTTACATATTTTTCTTAAAATATAGTTTGATAATATGATTGAAAAATTTTGGTTTTACTGTTGGACTTAGATGGTTTGATTAAAAATTGGATTTGGTTTTTGAGATTCTCCAAGGGATAGTTCCCATTAAGTACCTTGATTTGGGTTTCTTTACAAAGACATGTTTACGTGTCCACTTTATATGTCATAATTGATTTTATTTATATATTTTTCTGAACCAGACTTCAACTAAAATACACATTCCACTTCCTCATCATCCATAGGAAATGCCATATGCATAACCAGTAGCAGCAAAATGGGCCCCAGGCCATGGGCCAGCTGGCCCATTTCACACAGTACAAAGCTGGCCAATAACACAAGGGCCCAATTCATACGAAACATTCAATGGAAAGTAAAATACATTACAAAAGTGGCCAATAATCTGATCCCACAGAAATGTTTTAACATAACCCACGGACATGTGAGTCGCAACTCCCCAACTCTGAAACTCTTCAAGATTGATTCAGTATACATCTTACAACTTTATCAAAATGTTTCTCTACATCATCTGTTAATAAATATAATTAATCAATGCATTATATGTTTCCTTTTTCCTCCTCAATTTGTTAGATCAAGTTTTGGAAATAGTTCATTAACCATACATAATACAGAAGCAGCTGTGACACATCTAACCCGCCAGTGGATTAGCATGTATTGTTACTCGGTTAAGCCTTATCTCTGCAAGTGGCCGGTCTCCTGGGCCTGTTTGAGTCTGCACAAAGGAACATGAGTATGAGCAGATTAAGAAAAAGAAAAAGTTCATAAGTAAATTTAATGGAAGCAAAATAATACACCTTTTCCATGAGATCAAGTACTTCAAATCCATGAATTACTTTGCCAAACACAGTATAGAGTCCATTCAAATGTGGCTGCTTTGCATAACTTATGAAAAATTGGCTTCCGTTAGTATTTGGACCACTGTTAGCCATTGACAATATCCCCCTCGCATTGTGCTGAAAATGCAAAATTCAAAAGTCTGTGATGTAGCCCTTGGTATTATTAGATGAAAATTAACAATGAACAGCCCTCTGGAGTGGACACACCCAAACGAAATGGCTGTGAATGAGCAAAAGAAAGAACAACAGGAAACAACATCCACACACACTCACTGATATTCTCTAGCTGTCGAGACTAGAGACACTCCAAATCTTTCTTACCCCACCCTAAGCACACTAGCACACTATATAACCACCTAACCAACCTCTCTCTCTCTCTCTCTCCTCCTTGCCATCTACACGTGACCAGATAGTTCAGTCACACTTTCCAGAAGTTGGACCCAAAGGTCCAGGCCCATCAGTTTGAAAGGCTATTAGGCCATTATATTTCTACAGGGTGGCATACGTATTCTGTTAGCCTGCTATAGCTATCAGAAAGCAGATAAAGACTTCAATATTTGATGCTAAGGTTTTGAGATTATCAATGTTTCCATGAGACACTACAATGTAAAAATAATTGAAAATTTGGAAGACAGTTAACATTTGAATACAGGATATTTTCTCCCAAAGCATCTTTTAATTAGAGTTTTACGAGCATCACAAAATTAAAAAGAAAAGCAACTATTTTAGTACTTAGTGGTTTATGTAATATCTATAAAGGTATAACAATTCCCTCAATAGGTAAAGAAATTGCACGGGGTGAATCAACAAAGTCATTTTGCAATAGAAATATGGTTGTCAAACCCATGAGTATAAGAATATTTAGTCAGTGGTGAACTCAATACAATGAGTTTAAATACTTTAATATACGGGTAACAGAAACAATACCCATATTATAAAAAAATTACTTGAAATGCATCATACAATGGGAAAAAGGTAAAAAAAATTAATATGCACTGCCAAATCTAATCAAATATAAATCAATATTGAAGTGACAGGTAAGGACTAACAAGTGTTTATTGCAAAATAAAAATAAAGTTCTGGGTCCAAAAAAATTGCAGCAGAGCTGCAGTGTGAAGGTCAAAGAGGCTGGTTGTGTTTTGCAGCTTTAAGGTTGATAAGGAATGAGGTTTTGTTGGTTGCTGCAGAGAAAATGCAGTGTTTTGGTCAGCATTTTTCTTCACTTATGGGCAGTTAGGGTAAGCGCAGGGCAATGGACTAAAAGTAGGCAATGATCCACGACTCACAAAACATAAAAATAACTCCAATAGCTCGTGTTACATAAACTTGAACAATCACTAATCTACCCTAGATTTCCATAAATAAGTTTAATTACAAGTTGATACATTTTCCTAACCTAAATTCTTAAGCTTGTCCAAGTTTACAAGTTAACTTGAGAGTTTGATAATCATGATTAGATGAAGGTAAGTTGTTCAAATTTCAAGAAAGCATTATTATCTCAACCATAATCTTAATTATGGTGAACAACATAATTGATAATGAGATATTTACTGCCAAAACAAAAAAGAGGAATTTATTGTAAAATAGTATGCTTGAAGTTGTGTTTATATATATATATATATATATATATATATATATATATGTATGTATGTATATGTATATATATCGGCGCATATGGAGGCAAACACTTTGCATGTGATCCAGATAGCACTTTCATTTCTTCCTTCCTCCTCTCTTTCTCTTTTTCTTTCTTTTTTAAACTGAGCTAAAATAAGACATTATACTGACACCATGGCTTCAGAGTAATTTGCACAATAGATGAAGTTACCTTAAGAGATTCTCTAATCTCGTCATTAAATTTTTTCCCCCATATACTGGTTCCCCCTTTGCCAGTACCAGTTGGATCTCCTCCTTGAATCATGAAACCTTTGATGTTGCGGTGAAAAATTGTCCCATCATAATAACCACTTGCACATAGCGCTAAAAAATTCTGGATTGAAATATATCAAATAAGAACTGTTAATCATTATACTTATTGATAGAACCACATACAAGCTAGACTAAAATATGCACTAGTAAGTTGATAATTTGCACATATGATTTGAGGGCTCCCAATCATCACATTCATTTTTCTTTATCCAAGTACTTGTTTGTACTCCCTAAAAGCAACCGCAGAAGTCTGAATTTCATTCGATCTAGGGAACTACTAGCAAGTTATCCAGTCAACTACGCAGGTATTTGGCATCCCAACAAGAGAATTTGTCTACTCTCTTTAATATTGCACATATTGATTTTTTATTAATTGTAATTTCAATTTCTGGCCAGAAAATCATGGAATATAAAGATATTACATCCTGGACAAGAAATTATGGGAGTGTTTATCAAACTCAAGCCACGTACAATGGTGCAATAGTTCAATGAAAAGTTTCACACTTTGGAGAAACAACTAATGATGAAGTAAAGAATACTACAAGAGTGAAAGGACAACAAACAAAGGAAGTATAAAATACATGAACTCCATTAATACGGTCATATACTTTATCAGTGAGAAACTAAGCCAAAAAGTACGGAAAATGTATAAATTCCATTCATTGATAAATACTCAATTATACCAGAATTCTTGAACGGGATCCATTTGTGTTCTGATTTTTTGTTCCAGTGTGCTACACATCGGAGGCAATTTACAAGAGAAAGAAAAAGTAGGAAAGCTAGCACCATAAACATATCACCAAAATTTTGGCACAGGAGGAAAATGCAACAAACAAACAAACATTTGTAGATAGAGACGCTATCTACAAGGAATAGCTATCCCCATGCCTAAATTCGGTAAGAAACAGAGTAAAAGTGTGATCTTTCCTCAACTCCCTCCACAAGAGTTGGATGCTACTAGTCTTCAATACAATTCACAATGATAACAATACGGATTATTGTCCAAGGCACCATCCTCTTGAGAAATAATATACCAACTACATTTGCAATTCCCTCCGACTGAAGAATATGGATTATTATCTTAAAGGAACTAAAATAGTTTGATAATCTGCAATCACCACTGGAATGACACATGCTGTTTCCTAACTTTTTTCCACTTACCCCAAATAGTCAATAATCTGCTTCAAGACCCAAACTCGCATTTTCGTTCATAAGTAAATGGCTCCCATGATTATAAGTACATATGAAAACCTAAGAAGTTAGATATAAAGCTACCAAAATTCCATGGCCAACAAAAAACATAGGAGAATTCCCATTTTTTATCTAACGGAAGGAAGAGTAAAAACAGAAAAATTAAGACCAAATCGTCCCCTTTGTCCTGCCACAAATAGTTTCTTCAATTCTTTTCATTCAAACCTAAAATGAAATTAAAAAAAAATGATAGAAGGGAGAAAACAACAAAACTGACCTCGGCGGTCTTAGGGACCTCGTCGCAGAAGATCTCGCACTTGATATCGCCGAGATTGGTGTGCAGAGTGAGCGACTGAAGAGCGCAACGCACAGGATTAAGCTTCAGGAAACAAAGGGAAGCAAAGTGTTCGACAAATTACTGAAAGAAAGCTTACCATTTGATTAAGCTCGAGCGTGCTGTGTGACCGTGAAACGTAAGGTCGCAAGCCCACTTTAATAATTTTTCCGAAGCTCCTCGAGTGATCCTCTCCCCGAAAATATCCCGCTATTTTAAGCTTCTTAATCTTGCTACCTCCACGCGCTGTGCACACACGAGTCACCGTCCCATGAATTGGAATTCTTTAAACTTTTTTTTTTTTTTGGCGATTTTAGAGACGCCTGAGCGAGGAGGCTAGACTTAATTATAATTTAAAATTTTATTTAATTTGATAAATTTGATTAAAAAATAAAAATAAACAAAAAATTTTGGTTAGAAGAGTTTGTTTTGTAAAAGAGTAGAGTTTGAATTTTTTTAAAGCCATATCTAAGATTGAAAAGTCTAAATAAATATTTTTGTATTTAGAAAAAATTTATTATTTAAAAAAAAAATATAATGTAACTTGATATTTTGGAAAAAGAATAAAAACTAATATTCATTATTCAAAAAAATTATGTTATTAAAACAATTCATTTGTATTTATAACTTCAATATATATAATTTTACAAATAATAATAATAATTAACTATATTATTTATAAGTCTTAAGCAACAAATAAACTTAATTATAATTTTAAAAAGTATGTTTGGCCCTGCAGGTTGAGGCCAAAAAATTATTGATAAAAGGCATAATAAGATCAAGCTTGACATAAAAAGGGCTCAAGTTTTTTATTTTAAAAGTGAATTTAAGTTTGATTTTTAAAAATCTAATCCAATAGTCAAGTTTATTCATAAAGAGTAAGGAAAATAGGCTCATATATTAATAGCCTTATAAAATAAAGTTATCTAAACTAATTTTGTGTTAAATTATTGAGTAATTTTGTTAGTTGTAATTTAACTTTGAGATATTTAAGTTAATTTTGTTAATTTTCCTTTAAAAGTGTTCTAGATTGTTTTAATTCTTGTTAGTACTAATTTATGTTGATTTGATAGTTTATATGCAAGAATCATACCAAATATGAGTTGCTCATAGTGTTTTTATCTTGTCTAGACCATAGAAAGCAATTTTTGGAAGCCTAGGCGTTTTCATTTGAAGCCATGACATCAAGAATTTAATTTTCTCTATATTTTTCTAGAGACCTAGTGCCTAGACACAAGAATTAGTGTAGAATCCAAGGACCTAGCACCTAGGCATCAAATGTAGCCTAAAAACCAAAAAGTTGACTCTAGGCGCTAGAATTTGAACCAAACTGGGAAAATTAGGATTTTAATATGAACAAAAGAGAAATTTTAGAGCTTAGGAGGTATGAAAGAGGCAAATTTTAGGGGCAAGCTTAAAGGGAGACAATCCAAGCAAAAAATTGAAGGGACAAACTGAATAAAGTTATGAAACAAAGTTTTCTTCATCTCTTCTTTAATTCTTCTTCTTGCTATGTTTCTTGAATTGAGATTGATTGCTCTCAAGAATATGTAAAGCGATATCTCTTTTCTTTGGAATTATGGTTCCTTAGTAAGTAAATTGATAATTGCTATGAGTTTCATACTTTGATTTTAATGTTAGTAGATTTATTTATTTTATATTTCAATGCGCCTTGTTGTTTGACCACCAATTGAAAATAATTTGGAGGATTTGGGTATTCATGAAGATATGTCCAAATTTACTCTTAAAAATTAAATACTGCACTTGTTTATATATTAATTATTGAATTAACTCAATTAGTCTTTAGGATAGAAATATACTCAGGGGTATTGTGGAGTTGCAATTAACTGTGCTTAATGCATTTTTTAATTGAATTGTCATAGATATAAGTATTCTTTTGTGAATTGTTTAATATTCTACATTCTTAAATTATTCTATTATGTTTTTATGTTTTTCTTTTGTGGCTTTGATACAATTATGATGAGATATGATGGTATGGCATGTTTTGTGACATCAAAGTTAACATGTTACTGTCAAGTTGCATACAATGGGGTGGGATAATGCAACCCATTGCCCAAACAAGGATGTGTATGCTTTTTAATATGCTTTCCACCCATCCAATGTGCTCTTAGCTTCATAGTCAATAATTCTTGAATGGAACTACCCAATATATAAGCCCTATGAATCTCCCCACCATTATGCCCGTAGACTCCAACATCTAATATCAAGGTATCCTAACATATTTGTATGATATTAAAATGAAGCAAGCATAATAAGATGAGCAAAATGCCTCTTAGCCACTCAAGTAGCTAGCTTTACATGAGTATTCATATTAATAATTGGGTGCATGCTAAAATGTTTATTTTAGTTTCTCATTTCATGATTTTTTTTCATTGTAACTCGAAAGAGGGATATCTAGGTGTGAAGTTAGGAAGAGGGATTATTATAATTTGACCTCTATTGATTATGGAAAGCAAGTTCATGCTACCCAATCCTTAAACTGGATAAAGATAAGGAGAGGAAGAAGGAGTTTAATGATCTAACCTTGAAGATATTGTGAAAAGGAGAAATATTGGTAGAAAGACGAACCAACAAGGCAATGTTTACAATTCATCAAAAGACAAGAACCGCAAAAAAGCAACACCAAGTGGAGGGGTATAGCTTTCAAAATGGGCCTGTATGGCTTATGGAAATTGGTGGGCTAGGATTTTGAACCCAACCCACAAAAAAATGAGAAAAAATTTGGAAAAACAAAAGGGATCCAAAATAAAAAAACTATATAATCATCAAGCAAAATATCTAATTCCAGTACCAAAAATCCATTCGTTTTGTCCGTTGTTAATCAAATATTGAATATTTAAACACACATCAAAGATATGAGTAATTTAAGAATGTAAAATATTAAATCTTTCATAAAAGAAACTTTATAAAACTTCTTAAATGGGCATACCTACCAACCCACAAGCTATCATGTTTAATCTATGGATTAAGTGAGTCAAGTTAATTAAACTCACTAATGTTATGTCACACCCTGAAGTTTCAAAGTGTAATTGACTGTTCGTTGATTCAAATACACACAAGTGCACATGATTGTAAAAAGTAATAGAGAACATATAAGATATTGTTCCAACGACGATGTAGCTTAACTATAGGCTAATGCTTATTATTATGTTGTCAAATCTGACAAATGGATTGATTATTAAGTAAAACTATTAGAAAATAAATGTAAATAACATATAAACATAAGTAAAAATATGAAAGATATAAGGACTTTGACTTCCTCTCAATGTGTTATTATTTTGTAATGACTTAATTTCTTTGTAGAGTTATGAACCAATTTACTAATTAAGGATTCAATTGCTTATATAATACTATCAAATCTATATAAACCTAACTATTTTCCTTAGCTTCCTATATTTCTATGAGAATTAACTAAGAAGACAATCATGTTATAACTCTACTTTAATCATGGTCATCAAAGATAATCAAGTACTTTGGTCTTGGTTGTGAATTACGATAGTTACTACTCTTTAAGCATGTAAACAATAATTATTTTCATTCAGTTCTTAATTTATATATATTTTTTTAAGCTAACCTAAATTCTAGTTCAATTCTAAGGTGGTTAGGCTCAAAAAACATTAAACACAGAATAAAGTTAAGTAAATCAAATTCAAAACTTCAATATATATATATATATATATATAACTACTATCATACAAAAATAACCTTACAAATGGGTTATATCAAAAGTCCTAGACATAAAAGTCTAGTTCAGTAAATTCATGGTCTTGAAAAAAAAAGAAGGAAATAATTAAAACAAAAAATATAAGAGAAAAGAAAAGAAAATAGTAACTCAGATTGAGTTACCACCCCTTTGCAACCATCCTCTAGAACTCTGCCTTCCTACTCCACTTCAAATTGTCCCCCAACTCTTGCTCAAAGTGTTGGTGTGTCCTCTAAAGCCTCTCTAGGCCCTTATTTATAACCTTTAGAGCCTTAGAGTCATTCTTATCTCAAAGTCTTTTAATTTTAAAAAATAAGTTATATGGAAACTAGACACTATCTTTATGTTTTTGGTGCCAAGGAACCTTTCTATTTTCAACACTTAAGTGCTGCCTTTTTGTCCTTTTTTACAGAAAACTCTATTTTGACATCTTTCTACAAAAGTTTTATGTTTTGACAATAAATTTTTGCTCTAATGTCAAATTGCAGTGATTTATCACCCCTTGAAAAGATTGTAAAGGGATTTATAATTTTGTGTGAAGCCATTCACTAACATTTATGGGCCAAAAAATTGGTTTGGAAATTTAACGTTTATCTTTCTCCAATTGAATTCCTCATAAACTCCTTTATATAACAATCTCAAATCCTTACAAAAGTAAAACACACATGTATAAATGAATTAAAAATTTTAAATTAATTATAAAAACAATTAAAATAAACTAAAGTCCTATAGCTGAGCACAAAATTGGAAAAATTATATAAATGACTAAGAAATGACTACAAATCACTAAGGAGTTAGCTATTTTGCATAAAAATAGGATATGTTAACTCTTTTTTGTAAGTTAACACCGGGTGTCAATTACAAAAAATGACTCAACACTTAGTCCCGCGTGACATTTCTTACACAAGGCCGAAGATGTATGTGAAGAATATTTGAAACCATTTTTGAACCTTCACACGAATTCTAACCAAACTACCCATGATAAATAACAAGATGAAAAGGCAAAATAATGATTATATATGCATATGTGAAGATAGAAGCATTCATTTTAGCCTATATTTATATTTAGAGAGGTAAAGTTAACACTGGCTTAGAAAATAAAGGGAAAGCCTTGCCCCTACAAGCCTACAATAAAAAGAATACATCCCATATATTAAGAATATAACCTATATGAAATGATCTATTTGATTCCCCTTCCTAATCGATAATTAAGCTATACATAAGGCTAAGGTTATGTAGATTTTTGGGCAAAATTTTCCATGAAAATGAGACTCTAATAATATTAGAGAATACTTATTAGGACAAAACAAACATCAATAGAGAACTATGCTCTCATGTATAATGAAAAAAATCAAAATACACAATAAGGAATGAGGGATTTAGCTGATGGTCATTTGGATATAAAACTAGAATGATTTACAAATACAATTTTTTTCACAAACTCAACAATAACAAAATAACATGAAAAGACCTTGGCCCTTACGAAACCAAGTGAGTCTCGTTAAATGATACTTAAGCTTTTCCTTACCCTTTCTGAGTAGTCTTTAACTAGTTATTTGAAGTAGTCATATGTTTTCGCCATACAAATAGCAACCTAAAATAAAAAACCTGATAGTATTACAATAGGATAATTAGAGTTACACAAGTAAATGATAAAGAAATAAAACAACAATTAGTTTTAAAAAAATTACTATAATGGAAGTTGGCTAATTAGTGAACTTAAAAGTTTTGAATGCAATTTATTTGGAGATGTAGTTAGTACATACTTATATGCAAAGTAGGAAGTTTTTTTAATGTAAAACAACTTTAAAGTTAGAACTTAGCATCAAAATATAGGAAATCATTCGTTTATAAAATCTGCTCAAGGGAAGTACCATCACTAATGAAAAAAAAAAAACAATAATAAAATGGCGAGGACACATAATCCTTAAGCGTAATCACATATTGGCAAAGGCATACAAGCCCCAAGGATGAATAACTAACTAGCATGAGATCTTAGCTCATAAAATCTATAATCTCTCTTATCCACATGTTATGAATGTCACATGAGGCTAGTGTCTCCATTAACCATGCTAGCTAGGTAATTCCAAGGGCTAATAGAATTACTATTAACTACTAGCATCCTTAATTAATTCTTCCCAAAACCATGAGGAAGACTAAAACTCATTAGGATAAAATTTATTTAGTTTATGTAACTAACTATCAGGAAGGTCACATAAAATTGAACTGAACTGCATACTTTTCATTCTTAACTATTTTCATCAATTCCGTGCCTGGTGTAGTCATTTTAAAACACTACTATAATCAATCTGATAGGGAATAAAAAAAATACAATCTAGGAAATTATAATTTAAAAGAAAAAGTATGAAAAGGAAAATGTAAAATAAGCCTTTAATACGTGTGTGGATGCTATCTACTTACCTGGTTGATAGAATAATACTAGCTATTCCTAGTTGTTCCCCTTAACCTTGTAGAAGTATTCTTAAAGTAGGTCCTATATAAGGTAGAAATGCAAGGTAATCTTGAATCCGCATGATAGTTTATCATATTACTCTAATTTAAGTAAAAATATTTTTTGTAACCTTAATTACAATCATTAACTACCTACTCTTAATCAGTCGTCTAAGGGTTCTAGTTGTCATCCTATAACCTTAAGCTTCAGTAACAAAGTTAACTTTATTGTCAATCAATCAATCCTAATTCAAAACTTATAGCCATTTAATAGCTCCTAATAAAATTTCCTTCATCATTCTTCTCCCTTAAAACATTGGAAATTTGAAAGAAATTTGGAAAAAAAATTTCCAAATCAACTTGCCACTATATTTCACCACCTAATAACCTAAATCCTTTTTCTCTAAGGTTTATTGATGCTGAAAGAAGCCAAAATTTTAAGTTCCTCACATTACAAGTTTCTAACTTGTTGCCATGAAGGGAAATTCAAAATTAGAGAATACTAGATGAAATTAATTAATCACTAAAAATAAACAAAAAGGATGATGTAATTTTATCATTGCTGCAAAGCCTTAACATAATTTAATGAACACAAGATTAAGCTCCAAAAGTGAGCTTCATGTTCAACCTATGTAGCCAAAGGGTGTTTTGAAAGTTAAAGCAACAATCTTGAAATTGAACACAAAAATAAAAAGGCACCCAAATACATTATAGAAGTAAAGTCCTATGGAAATTTTAAGAGGAACTCATTGAATCATGCCCAAATGCCAAAGCCCCAAATGCCAAAGCAATTGCAAAAATGCTTGTCGGAACCCTAGCGTTTGGCCAATTAATGCTGGAATTAAGCCAAATTTTTGCTGGAAATGATGAGAGACAATATTTAAATTTCAATCTTCTTAAATAAAGTATTTAAATGCAATAATTCCATAAATATTACATGTTAAATGAGCTAAAAATCTTAACATAATCCATCAAAATAGTGGACTAAACAAGAGAGGCCAATGGTCCCAACTCATTTTAACTGTTCTATTAAAGGGGAAATTGAAGTGGCTGAGGAAACATTATGTATTAACAAAAAGAAAATGACATAGTGCTTTTATAACTAAAAAATCAGAAGCAATTTGGATCTTTTCATATTTTAGTGGGAACATGAGATCATATTTGATCATGGTGGATTATTGGATAAAAATTAAATGATCCAAGTTTATATTAAATTATAATATAACCGCTTGTAGTTATAGTTTTTATTTATAAATTTAGACTATTGAATTTCTATCAACAATCTACTATAATTAAACATTTCCTTGTGTTCCTACAAGAACTTGAGGAGATCTAGATTGAATCAATAGATATTAACATTATTATTAATATGACTAGAGTATTCTTGGAATAGGTTGCATTATATGTGATTGCATTTCATGTTGTGGCATGCCAATCGTGAAGTTGATGAATTTACATCCCATGGCTTAAATATCATCTCCAATGACTTGTGTAGATTTTATGCTTATATCCTTGAAAATAATGGCTCTTTATATACCACTCCTACATCTTTCCAACAATATTTAATTAGTCTCCACTCTTTCCTTTGTTCTAAAGCCAATTCTTCTCAGAATAATCCCACTGATCTAAATGATTAAGAGCATTCTTAATCTTGTACCAAGGCCTTCCTACATCTGAAAGCATTAGTCTATCCATGTTGAATTGAAGAAAGCTAAGAAATTAAAATATTCAAATTTCAAAATACGTACGGGTATAGCTAATTAATTAATGTGACTGGTTCAGAATGAGCCACGTCTTTCAAAGATCAAGTCAATTAGAGAAGGAATGCATAATAAGAAGGTATCTTAAATATGGGGTTCGCTGTAATTTAATTGAGAAATGTGATAGTGAATAAACTTTAATCTATTTATTTGGAGAAAATATCAGATGTTGATTAATAAAAAATTGTAAAATTAATTTTCTCACAAATTAACATTTGGTCATTTGGTATACAGTGAGACTGCACCGTCTCCAATGCAAATGATGCAATTCAAAGGAATTGTAATTCGGATTCGTAAAGCAGACAAGTCGTTACACCTTTGGTGGAATGAGTTGGTCAATGAAAATGGTGAGATTTGTGGGAGAACATTATGTTCGGTAGAATTTAGCCAAATTATTCCTTTAGATAGAGTTTTTCATGTTACAGCTACATTAATATCCTATGGTGTCTGTCTCTGTCTGTCCCATATAACAAGCTCTTTAATAATACGTACTTATAATATCTTCTTCTGCATGAGGCACATCTACATTCTGCATGACATTACTGCCTCGTCAAATCCACGTAGGTTTGAGGCAAGAGGTGTGGCGGTGCCGCCGCCCTCATTCGCAGCAGTTGTCGGCCCCAGCGGTGGCGGACACAGTATTGTTCATATATTCTCCTAACCGAAGGGTGCCAGTGCCACTCAGCTAGCATAAGTAGACCATAGAAAACGAACCTAAAACGCCAAAGGGAGTGAGGGAGAAGCAGTGAGGCCAAGGAAGCCACAGTAAACGACCCCAAAAGCGACATAACAAAGCTGAGCTGAGAAGCATAAGAGGGCAGCCATAGCTTAGCTCCGAACGACAGGTAATAGCCCAAAACGCCGATGACAGAAGCTCTGGTGGTCCCTGGGTGAGCCTGGAAAGGAGAAGGCTCAGCTCCTACGGTTTGAATCTGAAGGAAGGCAAGAAGAATTGGGATGGTGAAAGCAAGAATGGAATGGCGAGAGGTGAAGTCGTGAGCTATGTTGAAGATTATTAAGACTGGGATTGTTATGTTAACTTGACTTCTTCCAAGGTTGAACATGGCTCGCCATTGTAGGGTTAGTGTGGTTGCTTCGGAAACCCTCTGAGTCTGAGCCATTGCTTTCAGAGATCGAAGTATAGTTAAGCTTTAAGAAACTCAGAACTCAGAAGCTGCTTATAAAGGATAATGAAACATGGACCCTACTTGGAGAAAAATGGACGAAATTTCAGAGAATTTTCCTCAGAAAGGTTGGGAACTTGGAGGAAGAAAAGCTATCCGCTCTCTAATACACACACTTTTTTGTCAAGTACCGCATTGACGTCATAGTCAATGATTTACTATTTGGGTGGGAAATAGAAAGAAAACAAAAGCGTCACCCTTTCTTTATCGAATATAATATATCAAAGTTTTGGAGGTGAGAGGTTGATTATAAAGATACTCAGGCTGCTTTTTCTGATGATATGAATGGATGAACTTTTAGTTCCAGTTTTTAAATAATTTTATAAGTTATTCAATAAAAATATACTAATAAAAATTTTTATAATTTAAAATAATTATATGACTAACTCTTTCAAAAGTACTTCTCCAAGTTATATTTAGTTAGTAACAAAATCTATATAAAATTTTATTGAAGTTCTGTTAAATAAAATAATAATATTTAAATAAAACAATAATTATTTATTAAATTAATATTAAAATAAAAAGCATGTGTATACTTAAAAATCATATTTGAGTTTCGTCTTACATATAAGCAAACATAGACCCACTTATGTAAAAAATATTTATTTTTTTCCAGTATCGGTAAAAATTATATATTTATTATATTAGTCTTAAAAAATAAATGGCAAACAATTAAAATTATGTTTGAATTTTGTCTTATTACGCGTAAATATAGGCCTCACTTGGAGAAAAAGGACAAACACCTGAGTACTATGCGATTTGTGATGGACCCACATGCAGGAAAAGCAGATGCGTATTACTAAAAGCTCGCAAATTTTTTGCATAAAGTAACATTTGAGGGATAAGATCGAATTATGTTTATTGAAAACTGAGTAGACTTAAGTCATTGTCAATCATGCACAACATTGATTGGACTTAATTTTAAATTTTTCTACCTAACGTATTTAATATTCTAAATTGGCATTGCACTAATGTTGTGATACTGTAATTAAAACAAGAGTCGGATTAGAGTCTGTATTCCTTATAAATACGAACAAGTAAAATTTTATTTTGATCCATTATTTATAGAGTATTTTTAATTTAATCATATATATAATTAATTTTTATTTAGTTTTTGGTTTATTATAAAATTATTTTTTAATTTGATCTTTTGTATATAATTAATTTTATTTTAATTTTTTATAAATAAAATTATTATTAATATTATCTTAAAAATATAATAGATATTGTTAATAATGTTTTGATATCTTATATTTGAGCAGTCAAATTAAGAAAACATTTTACGAGGGACTAAAATGAAAAATAATATCCCATATCTAAGGGAGAACAAAACTAGGTTACTCAAATATGAAATACTTCTCCTTTCAGTTACTCATTCGTTTTTAAATAAATTAATAACGATAATTTTATACTATTAAGGTCATATTTTTTCGACCACTATGAGGTTATTGTAATCTCTTATAAATGAGTTATTTTTCAATTTGATTGCTATTGTTTCAACTTAACTGATCACAAAGGAATATATCTCAATGATCTTACAAATATATATATATATATATATATATATATATATATAAATTTAGTATCTCATAAAAAAAATAATATCAACAATGCTCCTATATCAATCTATTGCAAATGAAACTAGCAGAAGCGATCAAATATAACGTATTTTTTTTCAATAGATCATTATCATTTATTTAATATTATATAATTTACAGAATGATTGTTAGTTTTATAAATTGAAAATTTACAAAATGATATTATTGATGAAAAAGTTAATACTTATGAGGAACTAAATAATAAAAAAAAGACCTATATGTGATGGATTAAATTGAAATGAGATAAAGATCCATGTTATCTTTTGTAAAAAATTCATCCTATATAGAACATATTGAATACTGTAAAACTAATTTTAACGAAATTGACCTCTTTATATATATGTATATATATATATATATATATATTTAAGAAGATTTAATAATTCCAAACTGCGATATTACGGCTGACTTAAATAATTCTATGCTGTCCTCGAATAATGTTTTCAACATAGATTATGAATTATGACCTAACCACATGCAGAAAATTTTGAAGAAGAAAGCAACAAAATGTTAGGCTTCGCAAATTGCAGAGCATCATAGAAAGAGCAAGAGATTCTGTTCAATGCACTATTTTCATATATTAATATAGTAATGTACAAAATGAGTGATTTGGAGAAAAAGGAAATGGCACATGATGAGCACCCAGGAATCCAATATCTTTTCGATGAAGTTGGAGTCTGTTTCTACTTTACTTTTAGATTGCGCAAGACTCTGAATCCAATATCTTTTTCGATGAAGTTCGAATCTTTTTCTACTTTACTTTTTGATTGAGCAAGACTCTCTGCATGCTCTAGTTTCACTTGGTCCCAAGCTTTAGAAATTAGGATCAAAGATGATGCTTTTTGTACCAATATTATATTGATTAATAATTAATAACTAATGAAAGAGAAATTAGAGTAAAACACTACTACTTTGACGATTCACTTATTAGTTTTAATTTAGTTCTCCTTTGATTTTTATTTTTAATTTGATGCCTTACTTTTTAGTGTAATTTCAACAATTCAGTCTCTCATTTATTTTTATTTTTAATATAGTCCCTCACTAATGTCATTGTTCCTATATTTAGTTCAAATTTAATTAAATATAAGAGACAAAATGTGTTGACCTTTTAATTTTATATTAGTAAATAAACCTAATTAGTAGGTCGCGCTTTGGTTTAAAAAAAAAACTTGAGATATATTTTCAATTGAGCTTTTATTTATAATTTCCGCCTTAGGAGCTTGACATATTTTTCAAGTTATAAGCATGTTTGTGTATTAATACTTAGAATTTGAAATAGATTATATGGTTAATAGTTATTATTACTTGTATGATTATATATAAATGCATTATAAATATAAATTATTTGTAGTACATTTATAAATTCTTTAGATAAAGAGCATTTTGTTACTATTTATTTACTAAGATATTACGTCACATTTACCTAAGATTTTATATATAATTACATTGAATTAAAAATGAATTAATCTTACTAATAAACTTATTTTTTATATATTTAAAATTAAGATGGTTTTATTTTTAATATCTTACATATTATGTTACATTTTTTTTATAATCAAATTAAGTTTTTTTTAAATAATACTTTTTTATTTTAAAAAAATATTGATTTAGATTTTTTTAAACTTGGAGAGCTTGACCTATTTTATAAAACAATATTTTTAATCAGATTTTATTTTTTTGAGTTGGACCTATTAAGCCATGAGGACTTTTAAAATTATGATTAAGTCCAATAGTAAAAGATCTAATTGAGGATGGAGTAATAAATGAGGGACTAAATTGTGATTGAAAATTAATGGAAGACTAAATTGAAACTAAATATTGAAAAGTGAGAGACCCAAATTGAAACTAAAAATTAGTGAAGGATCAACTTAAGATTAAACTAATAAGTTGGAGATCAAAATGATATTTTTTGGCATAAATAATAATTAATGAGAGATAAAATATCTAATTTTTGTCCGTTAGTATACACCAAATCATAAGCTAAGCACTACTTTCCAAGTTCATTCTTAAGGCAATGATTATATTCTTTACTCAAATCCGCTTGCTTTGGAGTGTTTGGATGTTGTCGGCCATTGGTTCTCGTAGCAGGCATTTGCAAAGATTTAACTTTAATATTTCCAACTTTTTGGTATTAATTCTTCGATAGCTATGAGCCTCTCATGAGTCATTTGTCATAAAAATTTGAGGAAAATTTATTAATTTTTTTAAAGATGATAAAATTTTTAAATTTAGCTGTCTAAAGTATAACTCTCCCATTTAATTAGTTCCTAAATAATCTTTTCCCAATCATTTTATTAAATTCAGAAGTTCGTTATCTTTTGTGGTAAAAACAGTAATTTAATCTTAAAATTTTTATTTTCATTTTTTAATTTAATTATAATTGAAATATTCAAAAGAATATGTAAATGTATTTAATAATGAGAAATTCATAAATAACCGACAATATAGTTGGGGACGAAACGTCAGACATCTCTCGCACTATACATATTCATCTTCTATAAATAAAAAATGTAGATATTAATTAGAACATCTTAAGTTGACGAGAGTTCAAAAGGATAGCAAACAAATATTAAGAGTAATAAATAATATGATTAATTTATTTAATTGAAAATTAATAATCCTAATGTAATTAAGTTATATATTGTTCACGATTAATGACCAAGTTTAACTCATACATTGTTATCAGCTTCTATATTTGTTAATAGACGGATAAAGTTGGATTGGAGAAGATGAAGAGAAAAACAAAGGAGATATTATATATAAGAAAGCAATAATTTTGATAATATTAAATATTCTAAATTTAATAATGGGGCTTATTGTAATAGGACTACTAAATGAGGGGGTCAATTTTCTTCTTGAAAGATTAGTGGGATGTAACAATTGAAGTAAAAAATCAAGGGTACATAAATACAATTTCTTCTATATATATATATATATGTGCATATAAATATATAAATATAAATAAATAAATAAATAAATAAATATATATATATATATATATATATATGCTTTTGTTATTAAGCTATGTTATCCTTTTTGACTTACGGGGCCTTCATGGTTTGTGCACTTCTTCACGGCAAGCTTGTGATCACTACATGAAGAAAAGTGATGAAATTAATAATAAATTATTAGTGCATGCACACTTTCTCTGAACCCAATATCAATAAACAAAAGGTATATGTGCGTATATATATATATATGTGTGTGTGTGTGTGTGCGTGTGTGTGTGTGTAAGCCCCAAGTACTTAATGCTTGGTTTGTTTACAAAAAGAAATTCTCGAAGTTCACACTTATATTTTCATGGATCTTAATATTTCATGCATGAAAGTTTTAATTTCAAATATTTAAAAACATTTGCACAATATTAGACATGGAATAGAAAATATAAAATCAATGTGCTTATTTTATGATGAATTTTGAAAAAAATATACTCATTGAATATTCATAAATTACCTTTAGATATAAACACAATAATGAGAAACATATGATGTCGGTAGTTAATTTCCATTAATTGATATGTCCACATTAATTTAAAGTTAATTTCAGATTTGACGTACGAAATGCTATTTTTAAGTGAGAATAATAAACTTTATAGGAAAAAAAATTACTATAAAACTTCTCGGGACAACTACTTTAATTAAAACCATCTCATTGAGAGCAAAACTTACCAGACTTCATTCAACTACATGCAAAGACAAAGCAACATTCATGCATTTTTTTCTTTAGGAACTACGTGCGAAAATCTTCCAAAATATTAAATTTGATCTATATAATAATATAAATAGACAATTTTCTCGAAGCTTAAGTTCAATTCTTTAGGCGACTATGATAATATATATGTTCTATTTAAGTATGTTGAATAAACACAGCTTTGATAAATGATTAATATATATATATATATATATATATATATATATATATATATATATTTAACAAGAATATGGGTCTCATGTGTCATGACCCGTTGGTTAAGGTTTAAGGCAAAACATAGTGGAACTGAAAGCCATGTTTGCGGGCGTTATGCTTCTTGGACTTTATGTGGAAATTTCGAGGGTAAACAAACGCCACACCACTACGAAAAGTAGACCATAATCACTCCCAAAAGCGGAATCTAAAATTGTGTACCTTAATTCTAATTAATTATTCTACTTCTATAATCCACCACCACCACTATATATAATAGTGTACTTTAATTTTGGAATGGAGATGGCTGCGCTTGCAAGTCAATTACAATTATATAATTATAGCAAACTAATGGAAGTTAGCTTCCCCATGTATAATCTACATATATATAGACACACACAAAAAAAACCAATTTTCTATCTATATATGGATATGATGTTAGAAAAGGGCCGATTTTTTTATCTATATATGAATATGATGTTAGAGAAAGGCCAATTTTCTATGTCAACCTTCAATTTGAGTTAGTGTAAGTAAAGTGGCCTTGCATAATATGAATTCTACGCATTAGTGATTTGAATGTGAATGAGTCGAATTATTTATCCCTTGATATATTAGTGAATTATTTTAATTTGTAGGGTTTGTGATAAATATTCCACAAGAAATATTCTTGTTGTTAATTACTTGGACTCATTCTCCGCACACCATGAAACTAATTTAAGTACTACCTACCACCAACCTTAAATTTAAATCAGAATACTCTTGATGGGCTTGCTAACTTTCTCATCATCAAAAAATACTTATATAGTGACAAAGATGGAACCCAACCAGGATGATCGCTCTTATTGGATTTTTAAAATTTCAACTTCTATGTATGATTTTATCTTAGATTTTTTATTTAGTTGTTTAATTTATAAGAGTTTGTCCTCATTGAATTATAAGAATTTGTTCCATTTAGTTCAAATATTTGATTTGAAAATTTTTGCACCCTTAAAATCAAATCTAAGATTTGTCTCAGTATAACGATGATTCTTAAACATATTCTACTTCTATTTGACCATATCTTTATTGATGCAATTAACATAATACATGTTAGAGAACCTTAATTTCTTGGTGTCTTTTCCAGGCTTGTCCCTTTCTCTACCTTAAACCATCGTGCAACTAGCACTACGTAATTAGAGATAGGAAAAATCCATCTCTAGCATTAGCAAATTCCCTCTCTAAATTATGTTTGAGATGGATGAATTTCAATCCCTAAAGGAGGTGTTCCTAATTATAACTTGAAGCAGAAAATAATTGTTATCTCTTACGCCGCAAAAATTGAGGGCTTTTGAGAGGAAATTTTTTAAAATAAAAAGTAAAAATAGTTTTCTATTTTTGTTTTAACAATGATTACAAAATTGATCATGAAACCATTCATCTCACATAGTTTTATAGTGAGTTTTGATCAATGCTGTATAGTTTGGACCGTGATCCAATGGTCCAAGCTACACAACAGGGTAGATCCTTTTTGTTTCATGGTGGTGTCTATCAACGACTGTTGAAATAACTATTGCTAGACTAAACTTAGAGACAATTACAGAACTACATATTAAAGAATTGATTTAATTAACTACGGTTAAAACTATAGATCTAATGGTGAAACAAAATTTAAAATAGATATCTGTTATAGACCTTCTAAAATTATCTATAACCATTGGATCAAGGTTTTAAATTATTTTAAGGCATTAGATTAAATTTTAAGAAGTTACAAATTTCAGTTTCCAAATTTTAATTGCATGTGATGGTGCTTTTAATTTAATATAAATGGTTGGATGGTTATAACACCAAAACAGTAGTAGAGAATTCAAATCAATTAACAAAATCCACTATTAAGCCATGGATTTAACAGTCATGAACCATAATTAAATGGTAGATTTAAACAATACGAACTAGGTTGGCAATTTTTGTAACAGTCATTAATTCTTTCTTATTTTTTTTATGTACATTTTCTCCTTAGTTTTAGCCTTGCCTTTTTTGATAGATATATCTTGTACATGTGTATATCCACAAGCGAAACCAAATTTTCAATAAAAGTGCAGATAGATTAAGTTTCAATTAGAAAAAATCTAATGCCAATTACAAATACGTTCAAAAATATGTTTAAGCTATTTTTCTTATCCCAAAAATTTGGAAAATGAATTGTAACTCCAATTGGGGGTATACACTTTCTTGATAATGATCAATTGGTGCTCGAAATTCAAAATGAAATGATGTTAATAATAAATTAAGGACCAAAAGAAAAGAGAATTGTACCCTTGTATGAGTCACTATAATGCAAAGTTCATAAAATTACTTCTCTTGGTTATGATAGAAACTTCAGTTGGCACTGGACTCGAGAGTTCTGAAAGGATGCCCTAATTGCTACCATACTTCATCAGCCATGTCTTTCTTTAACTTTCTTTGTTGTGTGTCTCACCCTCAACACTATCATTTGCGAATGTACAATTCTGTCTAAATATACAAGGGTATTCAGAAATTTCAACAATATTATACTTGCCCATATTTTAATGTAAAAATTCTTCTCATATTTAATTAACCAAATCTGGGATTTTAGAAAGGAAAAAAAAATTGAATAACCAACCAAGACACCTAAAAGTCATGTCTTAATTTGATGTAAAGATTCCGGGATGAATACATGGATTATGATAAAAGTGAATAATCAATCACTTACAATCAAATTACATGCCCAAACCAATGCAACCCAATAAGAATCAACAAATCAAACCAAGTGAACCATTGCATTACCATGATTAGTGAGCAGACTGTAGCAGATTTTTTTTTTTTAGGGGAAGAAGGGGACAAACTCCTAAATTTTAGCATAAATAGCTAATTACAAGGTACAAAATCTTATTTTACAAATAATACTATTCTTGAGGGTAAATATAGAATCACTTAAAGACTAGAACAAGTGTCATGACCTTAAATTGATGTTGACCAGTATGGGGAACAAGGTAAATCTTGTTACCTTAAACCTAAACCATCATATCAATTTACCCAAAAATAAGATGTCAAACCCCTAATTGTAGAGGGTGATTGATACGAAAAACAAGGTAAATCTCGTCTCTATAAATAAAATAAATATGATAATTTAACTAATCCAAATACTCATATATATTGCAACAGACATAAACAATATCCAATATAATTCTTTAATGTAGTTTAAAATACATCAAATTTATGTATGTTGAAACTATTCCAAAAGGAAGATCATAAATCATATAACATAATTTATAAGACTTTTACAAATCCATATATACTTTGCAAAATAGATCATACTAATAAGCATTTGGAAATCATAAATGATCTTAAGGGTATACAACCAAAGTAGAAAACATACCAATCACAAATTCATATATGAAAGCTAGCTCAAGGTTAGGTATTCCAATATATAATAATTGAATTGAATAGTACGACTCGCACATAATCAAAAGCAGAGACAATGCTCAGAATAACGAATCAAATTGTGGTGCATTAAAGCTAATGTCTATTGTCATTAGCTACAAAGTTTTGCATTTGATAAATTTCCACAAAAATAAAATATTTTTCCATGATAATATAAATAATCAAAATTATGGGTAGTAACGAAATTCTAAATTTCTAGAAATTCATACAATAACAAAATCATTCAACAAGTTCCCAGAAAATCATATAGTATATCAATCATTCAAACAATCATTCAGATGTGAAGGAATATTACAAATAAATTTCCTAAAAGTTT
Source organism: Delonix regia (assembly GCA_037074485.1). Lineage (NCBI taxonomy): Eukaryota > Viridiplantae > Streptophyta > Magnoliopsida > Fabales > Fabaceae > Delonix > Delonix regia. Next base: position 17,174,675 of record CM073459.1, read on the forward strand.
AAAATGCGCAAATAAATGTAAAAAATTTCATAATCTTTCAAGAGGCCTATTCCAAAGGACTAAAGCATATAAGTAAGCATTTCACAAACAAGCCATTTAAAATACCAAAAACAAGTACGATTAGCAATATCTACTCATTTAGGAATGCACACAATAATCGAGTTCTCAACATTGCTTTCCTTATTTCACTTGATCACAAAACTAATGCCTATGGTCCTATAATAATATATAACACACGGTTAACTTCTTATATCAATGGTTATCCTTAATTCAAATAATTTCCCAAAGCCTAACTCTACACTTGTCTAACTACCATGTTACAAGTTTCCTTAATCTCAAAGTATGGTATTAACCCTTCATCTTTCGATGTCACAAATATATATAACCACCTGGGCTCAAATCTTATATTTATTTGTACATTCATTCATTTATTTATTTCACTTTTTAAGTAATTAATCCTGTATATATATATATATATATATATATATTCCAAAATAATTTCTTTTTCTTAACCATAAGTTGTCTAACATTATCAAGATTGTTGGAAATTATGCTAACTACTAGCATAATTTGAGATTTAGTGATTAATCTAAATTACTTATTTAGGGTCATTTAGTTAATCCCTATAAGGTTTCTTCACCCCTCTTCTTCAAAACAACAATACAAATGAAAGAAAATTAGGAAAGACCACCAAATCAACATACCACTTCAAATGACAACTTTCAATTGCTTAGTTCCTTGCTCCCTTAGTGACTATTGACGAAGAATAGTCCAAGATTTTGAGATTTCAACATCATTTCACAATACATGTTCAATTAAGATTGATTTAAATTTGGCAGCTATAACTTAGCAATTCCACATGGCAATCAAAGGGGAATTAACAAGATACATCACAACATGCAAAGGTGCAACCTAATTTAGGGATTTTCCATCCAATCACACCAAATTTTCTTCTTAAAGAACCCTAAAATTGCTACATGGAGAAATTAATGATCAAATTCACAAAATTAAGGCCAAAATTAAAAGGGAAATGTTGAGCTATCACCAAAACATGAAGCCCTAAGAGAATTTAGTAAAAATCACTCTTAAGGATACCCAATTTTGCTCGATTTCCTCCTCTTTAGCATGGTGACATTGCACGATAAAGGGGGGGTGAATTTCGTTGAATTGGCAGCATGCTCCAGCTACCTTCTCGTTGGCGATGGTTTGCAAGTATGGAGTGGTGGTCCCTCTAGTTAGGGTCACAATTGTGAAAGGAGAGATGGAAGGAAGAAAAAGAAAAAGAAAGAGGGAAAGGAAAAGAAAATAATAGTATTAAGAGTACTCTTGTAAGTCCTTAGCAAGGAACACATGCTAGACTCATTAAAAGGGAGAGAAATTTTCTCAACTACATATATGGAGTTCAACCAATAATTACCAAAGCTAGCGTTCAGTTAACTATTCATTAAAAGCAATGGTTTATGACTAAGTTTGGAAATTGCAGTAAAGTCTCCTTTCAAATATGGACCTCCTGAAATTTTTACAATAGACAACCTTCAAAGCAAACAAAAAGAGAGCTATACTCTCAACAACATATGAAGCTACACAATAAAAAAATGACACCACCTGTGTTAACCAAAGTAGGGTTCACCAAAAAAGGATAACCTGAGCACCTTTAAATCATAGGTGAAGGATTGAGATCAATATGATTATCTCAAAACATGAAAATAAAAGTGAGATGATACACTCAGTGAGCAAATAATAACAATATTGAAAGTAAAATGCAATAAGTATTAAACTATAGGAGGCACTATCAACTAGATTTATGCTAATAAAAAGTAACTTAAATTTAGACACATCAATATTTCATAAGGAAAACTTAAGAACCAATCCAACAAAACACAAGCACTAGCATGTAGCAAGTGAAGTAAATAACTATATGAAAACCAAAGCACAAGTTCATAGCTCACAAAAAAATGTCATATTGGCAAAAGTCTTAGCTTGTGAATAAATGGGTGTGTGTTTTGCCTCAATAACTAATCAAATTATGGTACATAATGTTTAACGTCTACTACTATTAGTTATAAGGTTTTATACCAAATAGCTTCCCCAAAAATCACATATTTCATCATTTAGAAGGTTCCAAATCAGAGATCTATCATTGTTAAAATTTTTGGAAAACTAATGCAGTTGTTAGTTGTTCATAGGAGTTTGCCAAAGAGTACATATGGTTTCCTCATTGGATGTGAAAAGTTTCATTTTAAATGGGTTCCTAGATGAAGAAATGTATGTCAAATAGTGATTTGAAAAGCATGATAAACTAACACTTGTTTACAAACTCTATAATGCCCTTCATGGTTTTAATGTATCTCCTTGAGTTTGGTATAAAAGATTGAGTAAATTTCTCATTGAAATGAATTTTCAAAAGAAAAGGCAACACAACCCTTTTTCACAAAATGCATACAAAGTGGCAGAGCCGGGTTATGGTGACGGTGGGCATACCCCTCCTTAATTTTATGAAAATTTGAGCCCACTGGATCCATAAATATATATATATAAAATATAATATAATATTTTTAATTATTTGACAATTGAATTTGAAATCACTTAATTTATACATGTATTATGTCTAACTCTGATGAAAAAGAATTTTATAGTTAATATGTGTTCTCTTTTCCATCCATTCTCTTCCTTTCTTTTTTTTATTTTCTCCCCACGTACATTTTTTTCCCCCTAACTTCCTTCCTTATTCCTCCCATTTTCATCTTTCTCCTTCCTCATTGGCTTTCAAAATTGCCACATTTCTAATTTTCTAAATTTGTCGCCATGAGTGAGTTTAAGATTAGGGCTATTGATTATAAGCTTCTAAAGTATAATACCCACATCTTTTATATTCAATTTTTATTTTATTGAAATAATATCTTTGCTCAATTGAAAATTTAGAAATTCAATTAAGTCAATTTTATGTGAATACTAAGATTTTAACTGATTTATAATATTGATGGTGTACAATTTCATTATTTATTATTAATAATGAAGTAAAGAAGTGAATTCGAAATTTCAATTCTACGCATTTTAGTTAAATAATATACCATAAAAGTACAAATTTTGTTTGAATTAAGACATGGACAACTTTTTGAAACATTAATTCAAAAGATTTTCCATCAAACATGGAACCATGGATTATAATTTTTCCTATCACTCTATAATGGTCAGAGATAAGATAAAAAAAATTATGTTAACTATGCCCCCCACTAGTCTGGGGTTCAGGCTCCACCATTGTGTATACATTAGTATAAATATAGGCACATTATATTATCTTTGATACTACTAATAAAAAGCTTGTAGAACTCTATGAATTAATGATAACACATTAGTTAAATAGAAATAAAATTTAAACACAAAAAATTATTCGTATCTAATAGAGACGGATTTATAATTAATAGTTATTTATAATTCAGAGAACAAAGTATTTTTGTCTCTATTTAGATACCACCTAAATCTATTTCAAATAACTTATTTTATGAATTAATGGTGATTTATAATTCGAAGACTGAAGTATTTCGTCTCTTCTTAGAATTTTTTGTTTTTTTGTTTTAAATATTAGACACGGAATTGGTCCCTATCAAATATTAACGCCTGACCGCGCATTTCCACGGCAAATAAGAAAAGAAAACAAAAGAAGCTACTTGTGCTATTCTTCTTTTTCCTTTTGCCCTGAAACCTACCTATCATTGGAGCTTTCTCACTCCACTCCCATCGTTGAAGCTTCACCGGCGCCGATGACACTCCCTAGTAGGTCGTCATTCTGTCTGTCCGTCTGTCTGTCTCTTTCTCTCTCTCTCGCTTTCTCTCTCCCTTGGTTAGCGTATGTGTTTTCTTCAATTATATATAAATTTAGTCCCTTTGTCGCCTTTCTCTCTCTAAAAGAGTTAGTAGTGAACTGTGATAAATCTGAATCAGAATGAGGTTTTGCTATCTAATTTCGATGAAAATGGAGTCTCTTAGAGGATTCCAACATAGAGCACAAGATACCATCTATCGGGGCTTCGATGAGATGGAGATCTGCCTTCACGTTAGTAAAATAACCATCGAAGACGGTTCCATATGGTCGCTAATCTCCAGAAACATTTCAAAGCTGAGAAGAAGAGGAAGGATATTCAGGTTTTGCAATTTCTCTGTTTCATTTACATACGCTGTTTCTTTTCTTGTTTTCATGTCCAGTCAGCGTTTTCCAGAGATTTAAGAGTTTGGTTTTAAGAAACCATTAGAAGATTGCTGTTTGAAAAAAAATTAAGGCAGTTTTAGGATTCTAAAGAAAGTAAATCCATTTCAACACGTAGTTTGTGGCTTGAAAAGAAAAGAAATAGTTAACATAGAGTAAATTTCGGTTTGCAATACAAGTTTGTGTATATGATTTGATATGAATAATCAAATCTAGTATCGTTTTAAACAAAATTTATATAAACTCTAACTTTGAAAACCACACACAGACTCTGTGCGAGAGAAGGAGAGAGAGATATACCATCCTGAAATTGGGAGAAATGCTGGAGTAATAATTCAAGCAAAGCAAAATTCACAGTTCTGAATCCTTTTTCATACAGCTTTGCTCCTAGCGTAAGGTTGTTGGAATTATTTGTCTCTCCATTTTGTAAAGGTTTTAAAGGAATAGAAATTGGAGAGAGGTTCATGTCATAGAAAAGGAATGAAATCAAAACCCCACATCAGGTGCTGCCCCGAGATTTAAATCTTAAAGTTATTAAGAATCATTTAGTCCTATTATGCATTGATTGAATCAGCGACTTTTACGGAGTGTTCTGTTCATACTTTTCCAATCCTTTATTCTAACTGACAGCATTTGAAGAAATAATGTTTAACCTCATTCTATAGTTTAACCTGCATATGCGCATAAAGATAAAATTGTAAATCAATCATACTATCATAGATATTTTAAATTATGGTTCATTTATTGACTTCGGAATTTTAACGTAAAGTTTTTCATGCATCTTACTGACTTTTCTTCATGCTGACAAATTCTTCCATTTTGTAGGGAAAGTCTTCAATATGGATTTTGGGATATTGATTTTTCAATACCCAAATTTATGGTTTGAGCCCGTGTTGAGATACTGAGATCAAACCTGATCACTTTTTTTCAATACCTTATCTAGTGACTCTACCAAAGGCTATGCCTATCATGAAGAAGGTTGTTTGGAGTTGTAATTCCTTTGATTGATCTATTTTAGTTCCTTTTTTTTTTTGAAATATGATTATTCAACTATAGTGTAACTTCTATATATGGCATAATTTAAAAATATATAATATAAATGATATTTCAATTTAGTTGTAATTGCTTCAGAGTCTATCCTTTGCATCTGCAAATCAGCCTTACTGAACTGCTTACCACTTCCAACTTCCCAAGAATTGGATCAATGGTATTTCATTTCCTTTCTCTATTTTCCTCCTCGTCCTTCATTTTTTCTCTTCTTTATCATTGTCTCTAACGTTTGGCTTTTCTATTTCTTCTTTCTATCGCTTGACATGTTATGGTAACATGGACTTCTGGGTGTGTTCAGATTTGCAGATCCTAATGGTTAATTTTAAACCCTTTCATTCTGTATAGTTCTATTGCAGTTCTGTTTAGCCTAGTTCAGAGAATATGAATGTGATTGCAGAATTTGCATAGAGCATAGTCAAAATGGTTGAAATATGGGATCCAACTTCATACATATTAACAAAACTAGAAATAGCCAATCAATATTACAATATTTCTTGAAGTTTAGTTTATTCAATAGCAGTTCCAATGTTGCAGGTCTTAAAAAGAAATAAGATAAGAATCAGAATACTGACATATTCTCTGTATTCGAGACAAAATGAATGAAAATGATGCCACAAAAATAGACTAATATATATATATATATATATATGAATAATTCAGGTTGCATATTATTTTCTTTTAGATGTTATTCTTGTACTTTCTTTCTTTGCTTTCTGGTCTAGTGTCTTAAAAAATTAGGTTTCATTAATTTAGTTATATAGCATGTGAGCTTCGTCTCTTTATTCTTAATAGCATGTTAGTAATATTCTATTATATCCAATTGGGTATCTTGGCTATGCATAGTTCCAGAACCAAATGAAGATTACAAGCAATGTCATATTTCTAAATTCATGATCAAATCTTGTCTTATTGTAACCTTACGTCTTATCCAACATAGTAGTGCATTAATGGGATAGATGATGGTTTTTTAGCTGTAAGCCTATAATGTTTGCTAGAAGCCAGCTATATTTACAGCTATCTTCTCATTCATATTGAGATACATCTCCACCGTCTTAGTGTAGGTTTGAGCTTGAGTTTATTTGTCTTCTCATTCAAATTGAGCAATGCTCCTATTAGGCTATGATGGTGAAGATGAATGATGTTGAGAAGTGGGTATAGTTAGGTTAATTAGTTAAAGTTTTTTATGATTATTATATATAAACTAAGAATAATATATTCAGCATATTTTCATAACTTATCTGATTTATATATTTTTTATCTTTTATTCTTATGGTGGGTTCAGTCTTTAATTGTCTTGAATATCCATTCTCATCTCATGCTGGCTTGACTTTTATGTAATTGATTAAAAAAGTATTCATCTATCCCATTTATGTACTGTTGGTGGCTTTGTTGCAGCCAATATTAACTAACTAAAATTTTTCATGAAATTTAACTAAACCTTAGCAGTTAACTATTTTCTGACACAAACTACTCTAGTATAGAGCCATTCCTTTTAAAATTTGTATATTTTTAAATATATATTATTTATTATAATTTTATTTTTATAGTGAATGGTGCACATCAGTATATTGGTGATTCAGATGATGAAGACATAGTACCTCTGAAGAATTATTTAGATGCACAATATTTTGTCCTAAAGATAGGCTACTTAACCAGACAAGAAGACTTATATTTTCTGGAGAGAATCTGGCAAGCAAATCAATTCTTGAAGTTTCAGGAATCATTGCCTCATAGGTAAGCCAAAAGGCTATTTTTTTTCATCCTCCAAAATATCAAAGATTAAGTATAGCATTATGGTGATTGTTTAGTTGTTTGAAGGCAGATGTTGAAGTACTGTTTGAGCTACCTGAACTAGAAAGTGCAGAGTGGATAGATTCCTGAGGAATTGATTCCCAACTAGTGTGTAGTGAAGAATATGCATCTGCTATTTCCATTTAATTTGAACTTTGGTATCTGCTAATATCCTTTTTTCTCTTTAATCAACAATTATAAATTCAATTCCATTCTATTTACAATAGCAATAGTTATGAAGTGTGATGTACCTATTAATATACTATGAAAATTGTGTTCAATATTTTATGCTTCTAGCAAGTTAATATTAAGTGAATGTTTTGCTGTGGTTGATTTACAGAATTTTGAAGGAGTCCAACTGAGTTAGGAAATCAAGTACACTCGTAACTCATAAGTACCTAGAGTGGAGGTTTGGGATCTCAGACTCGCATAGGAATCAGAAATTGAAGCCACCTACAATACAGTAAGGACCTGAAGGAGATCTGCACTATGAGGATGAGGAAGCTAATCATGAGATAGGTAATTGATTTTTTTTATTATGATATTAGTATCATTAAGAGATAGATGCCACTTTATTTAATTTAAACTTTTGTATTGTTCTACTTGATACTTAAATTTATAGAAATTTCAATTGTTGTTAGTGTTATTATTAATTATTGTTTATCAGTTGGAATATGTGGAATATAGACATGAAAATGGATTAGAAATTTTAGTTTACGAAATTAAAAATAGAAGACACAAAATCTGTGACAGATCTAATTCTAAATCTAAGACAAAAAAAGATTCATATCAATGTTTTAGAAATGGAATCAGAAATGAAACTATAACTCAATAATTTAGATATGAAATTATAACAATCTAGTTGTCAATTTTAAATCTAAAAATAGATACAGAATCAATAAATTTAATTCAGCTTTGAGACGGAACAAAATCCACATCTAATTTATTAACACAAAATTAGAGATGGAATGATTCTGTCTCCTAAAATAAGTCAAATGTTGGATACTACTTTGGTTGTTATATTGAGATAGAAAGTTTAACAATTTGACACAAATTTTTTGTGTCAAATTTGAGATAGAATCAATTATTCCGTGTCAAAGTATTTAGAGACCAACGATTATGATACAAAATTTATTCTATATCAGATTTCGTTTTAGATACGTTTATTGTTGGAATTTTTAATATTTAGACACGATATTCGTCTGTTTCTATTTTTTCTTTTTTAATAGTGACAGAATTTGAAATGAGTATGGTGAGAGAAATGACATTCTTCTTTGAACTACAAGTGAAGCAAATGGAAAAAGGGATCTTCATATAATAAGCTAAATGCACATGGAATTCATAAAAAGAAATTATAATGGACCAAGTTGACTTAATGAGCACTCCTGTGGAGCGGCAACATTACAATTTTTGGCTATTCTTGTCTTATGACTTCTTATGTTTCTACTTAGCAAGGCCTTTCTCATAGATTTGCTAGTTGCCTTTATGTGTCATGACCTGAGTCGGTAGGGTATGACTGATACGGGGATGATGCGTCCTTCATTCTTGTAAACCCGTTGGAACCCTCATACTAGCATAACTTATTTAAATTTACATGAGATAAATATAGATCACATAACTCTCCATACAGACGGTTTCTAACATACCATAGTAATACATCAAACATTTAGCCTGTATACAAGGGAGCGATTGAACTGAATCATAAAAAAAAAGGAAAGACATAGCTTTAGCAGTAGGTTAGATTCACTAAAGAATTAATCACTAAGATTAAAATTTTGAAGGTGGATGTTTTGTATCAGCATTGGAATTTGAAAAATGTTAAATAATGAGGTGAGTAAAAACTCAGTGAGCAGATAATTTTAATATTGCAAAAAGTGGAATAGACTTATTATGGTACATTTTTTGAAATTTAAAACAAGATATCATATAGTTATAATTTAGAAATATCAAACAGATAATAATCATTATTAACAGAGTGCATTTGGGAATATCTAATAGAACCAGTCAAAATTACATAACACAAAGCTAGCTTAAGCCTAGCCATAACAGATCAGAATAGATACTTTTTCAGCCTTAGGCTATGAGTAAATATCATAATGGCCTTAGGCCCAAACAAAATATGGTGGTAAGAGTATAGTACCCAACCTTATCATATTGCCAATCGTAGTGTACTAAATGTCTACTGTCATTAGATACAGGGTTCTGTTTTGGACATATTCCCAATATTTCAAATATAAATAAACATCCATGTATGAATATTGGAATTTCAAAATTGTATCACTTTAGAGTTTAGATTTTAGTATTTTTAATAATTTAAAATTTAAAATTATAATTTAGAATAATATCTTGTATAATTAGAATTATCTATTCATTTGGGAGAAGTATATCAACCTCCTTCTATTTTTGATCATAATTCCTTTGTTGAAAATTTTTTAGTCACCTAAAATATTAAATAAAATACTTTTATCATTCAGTCTTTACAAATAAATTTAATTATTTGATTACGTCATATACATAATTAATTATTCCTTATTCATTTTTTTTTATCCAATTCAACTCTTTCTTTTCTAAACTTAAATAATACTTTAAATGTTTATAACCTATATTTCATTTATTATTATTATTATTGTTGTTGTTGTTGTTGTTGTTGTTGTTGTTATTGTTGTTATTATTATTATTATTATTATTATTATTTTATTCAATTATTTTATTATTCACTTATTAAATTTCTAACACCTATCATCACAAAAATTTTGCTTGAGCGTCATATAATAAATTCTAAAATTTTCACTTAACCTTAAATAATATTTGTTGTCATCCAATCAAGTCAAACTAATTTTTCCCTTTTAATTTCCTTCCTTTTTCTTCATGAAAAATATAGGAAAATTACTAAAAATTCGAAATTTGTTCTAAAATTCAAATAAAAATTTCTAAATATTCTAAATCACTCTTTAGATGCAGAACAAAATTTAAGAAGTTATAATAACACAAATTTCACTAAATTTTCAAATTGCCCTTAAACCCCCAAATTGGAGTTTTTCAATTTGGAAACCAAAGTTTACAATTGATTAGTGATTTCAAGGGAGAAAGATGCAAAATTTATTTATGAAGTGTAGTCCTAACTCAATTTGAAACAAACAACCCGAATTGAGCTCAAATTCTCCTCTTTTTCGGATGAACAATGCCAAATTTAGAGTTCTTTGATTTTAAGCAAATTGGACTAAATTGATCAGTGTAAATTAGGGAGAAAGGACTGAAAAATATTATAGAACTAAAGCCCTAAGCTAAATTGAAGCAAATACACGCCAAATTCATGAATTTTTGAGCTCGATTTCAGATCCTTTGAGCTGCTGGAAAATTTGAGAAATTTTGGCTATGTGGCGGTCGGTGGTGGTTGCTGGGGTGTTGATGGGGCCACAGTGGCTGAGAGGAGTCATCGGTGGCCCTTAACGATGGTCGAAATAGCGTAGGTGGAAAATCTGCACAGTGATGCTTGCAGGTTGCACGATTTTCTAGTGATATTACGGTGGTGGGGGCCACCAGTGGTTGGCGATGGGCTGGTGTTGCTGTTGGTGACTAGCTGGTTAGTCGCCAATGAGTCAGAATGGCTTTCGGAAGAAGAATGTGATCTCTGTGTAATGACTGGAAGGGAATGTGTAGGAATGGAAAGCTTATGCAGATTTGTAGTATAATTTAGTGGATGATAAGTGGAGGTTATTTAGATAATTGGGCAATAGAATAAGGTAAGTAGAGTTAGTGAGAATAATTGAAAATTTAAAATAATTTAAATGGAAAATATTGTATTTTATTTATTTATTATTATTTTTATCATATCAAAATTTCCCTCACATATACTTGGTTACCATACTTAGTTGAGTTACAAGTGCTAAAAATGCACAAGGTGAGACTTAGATACTAACTTTGGTTATAATCTCAGATAAAATTTTATCTGCATCTATATTTATTTCTAACTGAGTTCCCTTTTTGAATATAAATTTTATGGGAATTACAATATGTCATTCATGATCTATTGCTATATATAGATATAACACATTTAGAAAATATATTTTGACACTACTAAATGCGTAGTGGTCGAGGTATTCCCCATGGCTTTACCAGCGAAGTTGTTTACTAGTGTTGGTTTGATGGTTATACATCTTTAGTTGCTAGTAATGTTGTAAATTTGTGTCATGGTTGCATTCTACACCAATGTAGCTTCAGTTGTGCTTAAAGTAGGTTTGTCTCTCTTCAAGCTAGACGGTGGCTTTTAGCAATATTGTAAATTTACATCATGTTGGTCTACACCAATGCAGCTTCGATTATGCTTATAGCAGGTCTGTCTCTTTTCAAGCTAGGTGGTGGTTTTGAAGAAAGTTTTTTAAAGTGGCTTGGCAAGGTCTTTAGGAATGAACCTTACTTTGCCCTTTGGTACTTTGGTTTCTCCTAGTTGGTACATGATCCTCCAACTTTCAATGGAGCTACACCCTACCTATCATGCTAAATGTTTTAGGGTAGATGATGGCAACAAACAAGAAGGGAGATCTTATAGAGAGAGAGAGGGAGAGTACATGTACGAGAGTCATATTCAAGAGCTAAGGTAATACAAAGCATGGTTGTTAAACTTGTAATTTTATTATCCGAGTTTATGATTGTACATAGGAAAAACAAGTCAACTCGGTGTGAACTAAGATTTAGTGCAAAATTGGGATGAACTCGTCAGCAGACTTATTGAGTATACCAATTTTATGATTTTAACGTGTCAACTAACTTGTATTGTCAGTAGCATAAAGATTCAAACCTAGGACTAGACGAGATATTGACAAGCTTATGTTCCATTAAGTTATTATGATCTAATTTATCACAAGTCATGAACCAGATTCAAATTTTAATTAGCCTTAATTTAAAACTGAAAAGTGCATCATCTGCAATTAGAAATAAAATGATGTAAAGAAGTAAAAATGTACATATGAACGTTCTTCCTTTTTCTTTGACTTACTTTTTATTTTATTTTATTTCTCTCTAACTACATATTATATAATTTTCTTTCAAATTATAAACAAGTAAACCCATTCAGTTACACGGCAAAGAAATGAAAAATACCACTTTCTACATTTTTGAAAATCCAAAAAAGCTAGAAGTGATCACAGTTTAATAATTGTGGGGACGATGGAGATGCACACAAGGTAGGAAGATCCCTCCTGATAATTATTCCAAGGTGCAAAGAAGTCTGTAGAAGAATGTAAAAGTAATAATTATAACAATACAAAAAATCATTAAAATAAATGAGTCAAAGTTATGAGATTCAAACATGCAGTTATCTAGATAAATTTTTATTAGCTCTGTACATCCAAGTTGAAAAAGAAAAGAATAATGCATATAAGAATATGGTGATAAAAAGAACCTTAGCCAAAATTAAAAAGCTAGAAAAAACAGAGATAGATATTTGGTATGTGTGAAAGAAGTAATAATTCTGAAGTCCTAATTGGGAACTAAATACAGAGAATGTAGAGCATTTTAACTGAGGAGTGAAAGTGGTAGAAGCAGTAGGGCAGAATGCATATATATATATATATATATATATATATATATATATATATATCAAGTTCTAACTTTGCAAGTTGAAGGGCTTCAAAGCCACAAGGAGGATGCAACTTGTCTCAAAACTTTCCTTTTCAATTATGTGACCTTTAATGTGTTTGTTTTAATTGAGTTTGGACTCTTTCCCCATTGATGCTACGTACTCCTTCAACCAAAAATCTCTTCAAGTTTTAAATACTAAAAGGAATTAAATTTCCAATCTTGCAAATGCCAAAACTAAAAGGAATGACAATTTCATGAACAGATTCAAAACAACTGAAAACTAATGAGCATTAAGGAAAAACTCAAAGTAAATAAATTGAAGCTGATTATCTAACAAACCCAGGAAAGACTTCCATCGTGCGAGAAACATTGGTTTGGAATTGAAACCATTTTCTCCTTTTAAAAGTGACTCATTGGGCAATTAATTTAGTAAAGGCTCCTACAAGATTGCATCCTAACCTGCACACAGTAGAGTGCTTTCTATGATGATTTGCTGCAATTGGTGTTCATGGTGTAAATATATAGATGATCCTTTCATTAGCATGCTAAATATATAGATGATCCTTTCATTGGCATGCTAATGTACATTTTATGAATATGCAAACAATATATAGTGAGAAGGAATTCTGTATTGCGACAGGTGAGAGAAGTCGTTATCCACCATTGGAATGGACATTCTGTAGACAGAAAGATGATTAGAGATTTGCACAAGCATAGCCCCAGATAATAAGCCCACAAAAATGATGAAAAAGCTCAAAACTTGCTATCATATAATATACCCATTTGCTCTAAATTCCCACTTGCAAAGTGAATATTCACCTGTATTAGTGTGTCAAGCCATAGTTCTGATACTATTCTTGCAAAGAAGTATATTATCATGATTTTCAAATTATGGTTTAATACCAAGTTGAAAAGGTTCTCTTACCAAAAATCAATAGATGTATCATATGTCATACACGTTGCCATTAGAGTATGATAATCATTTCCAGCCAACTGCAAAATAATGTCTTTCAATATTGAATTGAAGCGCCACTTTCATAGCACAATTGGTCTTAAATAAGTTAAAATTACTAGAAAGAGAACAATATAATATACAGAGTGTGCAAATGTTGAAAATTGCTTTCTGCTTAACCCATATTACCATGGCCAACAAGTTCAATGAGGCCTTTGAAATTCTCAGAAGCAACAAAAGTGCATAGAAGAGCGTTAAAGGATAAACTTGAAGATTAAGATTATATCTTTGTATATAATAATAATCTTTTCTTTAGTCTTATTCTTCAAGTTTATTCTTTAATGCTCTTTTATGCACTTTTGTTGTTTATGAGAATTTCAATATAATTTAAGTGTCTTTTAAATATATAATTTAAACATTTTATATAATTTAAGTGTCTTTTAAATATATAATTTAAATCTACTTAAGATTATTATTATATCTTTGTATATAAATCCAGTTATAAGATGTATTCATAATTGAAGTTAAATCTAATTGTTATTGATATTCAATAAACATATTAAATAATTTAGAGTTGTTAAAATGGGTTAATTCTGTTTACGTTAATTGGCCCATATGAGTTAGTAAGTTAAATGAATTAATCTGTTTAATTCATATAAATTTATCGATATTCAATAAACATCTTAAATTTATATTTTTGCAGGTCAAACGGATTTAACTCATTGGGTCCGACCTATTTTAACTATTATAAAATTATCAAACAAGCAAAAACAAAATAAAACATCATTAAGGCAAAATATCAATTATCATATATGGCCCTAAATTCTAATTCTATTTTACGATAATAATTCAAATACTTAGACAGTTTTTATCAAAATCCAAAAATTATATACTAATTGAAGAATCATTTAAATTTGTTAGAATTCTAATATGTTTACCAACACGTGAATAATTATGGAGCAAATTTGAATATTGTTTCATAATTATTAATAATTAAGAAGACATTTATACAATAATTTACATAATTCTAATTCTATTTTAGGATAATAATTCAAATTATTAGGAATTTTAATACATAGAAGATAACTATAAATTGGGGATATAGTTATTTTAAGGCCTACAATTCATACCAATTTATCCATTGATTTAAACTCAAAATAATAACTACAATTCCAACCTAATTTAATAATTACAAAGATATGATTAAATTTTATTTTCTGAAAAATTTTAAGATGTATAAAATTATAAATATTATATAATTATATCTTATACTGATTTATAAGATTGATCTCAATTCTTAGAATATTAAAATAATATTTTCTCAAATTTTCCCTCTTTAAGATTGAACGCAATTCATCTTTAGGAAATTCATATATATTATATTATAAATGTTAATAGCCCCATGATTCTACGTCTTAAAATTAGCCCCATTCGCTCAAAAAGTTTCCTTCCACTTAAAATGTTATGTGTTCCTGATGGATTTACCTTTTTGCCTTCAATATTTTTCTCTTTCTTTGAATGCTTCCCTTCTTTCATTCTCGTTGTTCCTGTGCGTGTATGGAGAGGAGAAGACGGCTATTCCCTTCTGGTGTGTGTGAAGCTGAATCTTGGCCAGCCATTCGCTTTTCCAGCCAATTTCTGGTGTCTTTTAGGTATAAATTTTGTAGCTTTTGTCAGCTAGTTCGCTTCCTCCCATTGCCTGATGTTAGGGCTTGCTTTGGGGGCTCATTCGAACACAATATGGTAAGGTTTTCTACAATTTGTGGTGGGTATTTTGCCCTGAAAAGGATTTTCTACCTATCCCCCATGGTTTTGTAAACTAACATTGTGATTTTTGGCTTTTGATTTTGCCAGTGAATAAAGGTATTCGGTGACAATGGAACAAGCACGTAGGCTGTCCTTATTGTATATTTTTTAGTAAGAGAAACACAAGGGGACCAAAATGAGATCATGCAGGAGCTATAATCGTGGCTGATTAGACATATATGTGAACTTATCTCTGTAATTTTTTTTTTTTACTGCAAAAAGTTAAACAAGTTGTCCTTTTCTCAACCAAGTTACTAGTGGGCCATCAACAATACTTATTTCGAATTTACAAATAAATTTTTAATTCTTGTGAGCATTTTATTATGATGTATTACATTAAGACTAATTAATATTTTTCTTGATTTGACTTTTATTCCAAAAAGTAAATTTGCTTTAAATTGCTAATTGCTAATGATACGGTAAATCAATAATTTGATACACCTAATTCCCTTTAATAAAATATTTTGTATTAATAGGCAACAACCTCAACTAAACCCATACAAGTTGAAGTGAGAGAAGGAGCCTTTCAACGCTAGATTTTTTCTATTGATAAGGGTACCTGTTTTGAACTCATTGTTAATATATATACATATATATATATATATATATATATATCTATATATATATATATATATATTATTAATTTGAATGATGCTTTATAGACTTCAAACGCTAGATAATTGATAGTAACCTTTCTTATTAAAGACAAATGTGTTGTTTACAAATGAATCTTTTTAGATAAATTGTTTAAATTTGTAGATTTTTTAAAAATTGTTTGATGAAAATTTAATGATTTAATTGAAAATTGCATTCTAATGATATAATTAATCCTTAAAGTTATACAAGGCTCCATTGTTTCTAAATTCTCATATTTTGTTTAACTTCAACCATTTTTTATTTATATTTCTACAGGACCTGGAAACAGATCAAGTTTTAAAGCAACCAAAGTATATAGAAGTGGTATGTTTGAAATCTATAGTTTCTTTAGTGTATTCATGTACTCAAAGAAAATAATTTAAAAATTATATGATCATTTCAGTAATATTAGGAATTTTCACACTCAGGGTGTTTTCACTTTTCAATATAGAATTTTGTTTCATTGGTAAATTATTTTAAGATTTAGGTATGTAACTATAATTATTATTAAATATAATTAAGTTTTTCTAAGGTTGACGTCTTAGTTATAATAGGCCAAAGGATGTCATAATTATGTAATACTGAGAAAAGGATAAAGCTAAAAGTTGCACATGGGTGGGTTTTGATTGGTTATGCTTTTAATTGATCTTGAAGCGTTGAAGGAGTACATGAGAAATTGAGTCAAATGAACCATTATGTATGGGATTAAATTATATTATCCTCTCTTCTATTTCAAGATCTATACTTTCCTTACTCAAAATTAAAAAATGTACTACGCTATTTTACCTAAAGAAAAAACTACAATTATACCAATTTATGATCTAAAATTCCTATAAAATATAAGGAGTATTAAATATGTACTTCACCACCATAAAATTAATTAATTTCCTAAATTTTGAACGAATTAAATTTAAGATTTTTAACATAAAATAAATAACATCGAAATATATACTATTCTTAAACTTATTTTAATTATGTTTTAGCATTAGAGGAGTTTGTATATATTTTAACTATAGAAGAAACAAGGACACTTCAACAAATTGGTATTCATTAATTCCCATGTTTGTATAAAAGTTACCCATTAATATCGTGAAGTTGCTCTTCTAACAAGGGCAACTTAAACATGGCAATTCATCTTTTGGCTGGGTTTTGAAGATTAACATCAACTTTGTTACTATAGCTTTGATTAACATTAAATATATTATTTTTATTAAAACCAGTTTTCTACAATAATTTTTTTTTCTCAAGAGAAGAAATGGATAACAACCTTGTGTTCTCAAGAAGAATCAATGGTGAATTCCAATGAACGGTTTACTGATAGCCTATTTAGATTTCATTAGTATGAGATTGTGGGTTTGAAATATTACTATGTTGTGGGCTATTTTAATGTATGGGGCTTGTTTAAAATAGTGGCTTTTAGTGTATGAGCTGTTTTTTTTTTTGGAAAAAAGGTGCATATGTGCTTACCTTAGTGTATGAGACTGTGGGTTCAAAATATTACTATGTAATGGTACTATTTGTGAATTTGGAGGTCTATGTGTTACATTGAATCAGTATGCGTTATTAGGTGCATTGGTAGAAAATATGGACTTGTTAGAACATGAGCATGGATGTATAATAGAGTACTTCCTAGTTGAGTAGGCTTTATAGATGTGTTTATAAAGGGGGTTGATGAGTTCATTAAACGTGCCAGTAAATTACTGTCGTACAAAAGCAGAGGTGTGATTAGGTGCATTTGTGTGAGGTGTAAATGTAGGGTTCACTTAGTTCCTGATGAGGTAAAGGTGCATCTGTACAGGCAAGGATTTAGGCCAAATTATTATCAATGGACTTCTCATGGTGAAGAATCACCTAGAATGAATTTAGTGGTGCTTCCCCCACATGGTGAACACTTTGTGCCAACTAATAATGGTGGTGAACAATTGAACCGATATGAAACCATGGTGATGGATGTTGTTGGGCCATCCTTTTAGGATAACACCCTTCAAGGGGTGGAGGAGGAACCAAATCTTAATGCTTAAGCATTCTATGACATGTTGGCTTTTGTACGGGCTCTTCTATGGGATTGGTGTTCTACTCACTCTAAACTTTCAACTACATTAAGGATGCTAAACATTAAGGTTGAGTATAATATGCATGAGTCGTGCTATAACAACATCATGTAGGATATGAGAGAGGCAATACCCTCAGAAAATAAAGTTCTTATAGACTTTTATAGAACAAAAAAATTAGTGTCTAAGTTAGGCCTTGGATATAAGAAGATTGATTGTTGCGTTAATAGGTATATGTTATATTACAAGGGTGACTCAAAATGGAGGCCACGTAAGTTTTGCATGGTTGCAAGGTATTGTGAACAGACTAGTTAGGATAGATCCAAGATGGTGGCAAACAAACATCTTTGGTTCTTTCCATTAATTCCAAGACTTCAAAGATCGTTTACTTGTGATGTCACGGCTAAGGAAATGAGATGGCACTACGAAAATTAGTGGGATCATAGGGTCTTATCCAACCTATATGATGGAGAAGCGTGGAAAGTGTTTAACCAAACATACCCTAATTTTGGCATTGATCCTTGAAATGTGAGGTTGGGGCTTTGTACAGATGGTTTTACCCGGTACAATCAATATGGAAAAAATTATTAATGGTTGTGCATGATTTCACTTCTTATAACCTACCACTCGAGATGTGTATGAAACAACAGTAAATGTTCTTGACACCGATTATCCCTGGACCTAATAATCCAAAAAGTAAAAAAGATATTTACTTATGGCCATTGGTTGATGAACCTAAGCTATTATAGAGTGAGGGAGTGCTAACATATGATATTTCACTTAAACAAAACTTTCAAATGCGAGTAGCATTGACGTGGATGATTAATGAATTCCTAGCTTATGGGATGTTTTTAGGATAGATGACTGTTGGGAAATTGTCCTACCTTATATGTATGGAGAAATCAAAGGCATTCTCTCTCAAGTATGGTTGAGGAAAAACTTTCTTTGATTGCTGTTGACCATTCTTGCCAGTGTACCTCCCGTATAGGATAAATAAAAATGCATTTTTAAATAACAAAGAAGAGAAATCACCACTTCCCCCGTGGTTAGATGGTAAGCAAGTAGAGAGAGTATGCAATCTTCCTAAGGTCACTAAATGTGGACAACTTCAAACAATTGCAAAATATAAGGTTTTTTATAATTGGATAAGATAAAGTATCTTTTAGGAGTTGCCATATTAGCTAACAAATATGATTCGACACAATCTTGACGCTATGCACATAGAAAAGAATGTATTTGATAATGTGATTAACACCATCGTAGATGTTAAGGGGAAAACAAAAGACAATGAAAAAGTGAGGATGGACATATAAGAATATTGTCGGCAAAGAGAATTAGAACTTGTAAATGGTGGGGGTAAGTTGTTCAAACCTAAGGAAAACTACACTCTTAATATTGAAAAAAAAACGAGCAATTTGCCAATGGATCATGAACCTAAAATTGCCAGATGGGTATGCTTCTAATCTTAGTAGATGTGTGGATTGCAAAAAAGCTAGACTCTATGGATCTGAAAGTCACGATTGTCATGTATTCATGGAGCGTTTGCTTCTTATAGCCTTTATTGCCTTGCTAGAAGCTGTTTGGAATCCATTAACTAAGCTTAGTCAATTCTTTGCGAACCTTTGCTCCACCATATTGTGAGTGGACCAATTGGAGGTGTTGGGGCAAAACATAATTCTTACATTGTGTAAATTGGAAAAGCTCTTCCCCTAAGCTTTTTTGAATCTGTGGAACACCTACCTATACATTTATCATACGAAGCTAAGGTTGGTAGCCCAGTTTAGTATTGATGGATGTATCCATTTGAATTAATATACTCTACCAAAAGTATAATCTAACTCTATTGCTTTTCTCCCTACCTTAAAGAGGAAAGTTAGGAACCTAGCTTGTGTGGAAGGGTCTATATGTGAGGCCTATATAATTGAAGAGACAATAACTTTTTGCACACATTATTTTGAGCCACATGTTCACTCTAGGATAACTAGACTACTAAGAAATGATGACGGGGGTAAGTCCTTTCTACCCCTGATTTATATCTTTAATTATCTAGGTTGTCCAAGTGGTGCATGGAAGTCACGTTTTCTTAGTGACACCAAACTTGCCATGGCCGCAAGATACGTGCTCATAAATTGTGATGAAGTGCAACCCTATTTAAAGTACGTGTTACTCAACCTTTACATAATATTGCATTACATACAATTCATATGTGCATTAATAATCCAACTTCATGATGCAGCTTGTTTGTTAAAGGGTTAAATGATTCAATGCCTTAAATCACAAATGCTAATGCCACATTGAAGCTGAGTATACGTCATAGTTTCACGACCATGTAAGACATTTTATACTTCACATATTTTGACTTTTAACCTTATTTTCAATATGTCAATCACATTATACATACTTGTTCAATAGGTTTACAATCTTGCCAACAATGTGAAGGATCCTTTCTTGCATGACATTGCTCGTAGACCAAACATGGCCAATATATTTTGTTAACGGTTATAAGTTCCATGTTCATGCAATGAGCCATTATAAATCTATGATTAATAGTAGGGTTTGCATTCGAGGAACTAACTATGGTGAATCAGAAAGTGATTACTATGGCATATTACAAGAGGTTATAGAGTTAGAGTATACAGGGTCACCAGTGAAGCGAATTATGCTTTTCATGTATGAGTGGTTTGATCCTAACCCTAATTACAGTACTTGGGTTCATGAATAGTATAGAATTGTCAAAGTTCGAGCTTCAAGAAGGTACAATAAGTATGATCCATTTATTTTTACTCAACAAGCCAGACATGTGTACTATTTATCATATCTAGAAAATCATGAAAAGGCTAACTAGTTAGCCATCATTATGATTAAGGCCAGAACTACAATTAATACCCCAAGTACAACAGAACCCGACGTTAGTGTATTTCAAAGCAATAGGCTAGAAATTCTATTACCTTTAATCATCCAAAATGATGAACTTTCAACTTTACGGGATAATGAAGGTGGCTTTGAAGAATTAAATATAATTTTGACAAATCAAATGATCATTGAGAGTGAATATGAGACCATAAATGAATTTGAGTCCCTGTCTCATTCATCTGATGAAGATGAACATGATAGTGTACAAGCACCTGATTCTAATGCCTTAAGTAAATAACATGTTTAAAGATGGTAGGCCAAAATTTTCATATACTTGTATACATGTCATTTTTTTCCTCACATATGCTTGTATCTTATGCTCAATTGATCGCTCCTTCCATATATATATATATATATATATATATGTATATATATGTATGTATGTATAAATGTATGTGTATGTGTGTGAACAACTTTCAAACTATTCTTATTCAGGTGCAGATGGCAAGGATCAGACTGGTCGAGGTCAAGGACAAGGTACATCCTTTTATCATCGTCGATTATCTAGTGGTTCATCATCTATTGCCTCTAGGCATGCTATCTTCCTCTTCTCCTAGGAACCATTCGGCCTTTTCTTTTAGGACACCATCTTTGTGACCTTTATTTAATTGGATCTGAGGACTAAACTCTTCCACCATCTCTACTGGGTATCGATAATCCACATGACCTTCTTTTTAGTGAGAACCCTTAGGATATGGCTTCAGGTACTGGCACACGATTACTTTCAAACTTTGGGGTCAAGATCCCACTGATGGTTGCACGTGAATTTACCCTAACAACCATGTGTAAGTTTCTTTCTTTTCGCATTTCATTCATTTATTTCATTTATGATAATAATTTTGATGTTAATATTAAAATGCAAACATTCAACCCTGTTGTTGATGTTGTGTGGGAATTTTCACATATAACAGGAAAATGTGAACATCTATGTTACAGTTGGGAGACAACACCTTATGAGGTTTAGAAGATATGGTTCAATGAGTAGGTGGTATTTATATCAATTATTTCTTCTATTTATCTTATGTTCATTCATTGATTCTATTTTTGCAATGTTTGTGTAGAAATTATATAAATGGCTACCAAA
Source organism: Delonix regia (assembly GCA_037074485.1). NCBI lineage: Eukaryota > Viridiplantae > Streptophyta > Magnoliopsida > Fabales > Fabaceae > Delonix > Delonix regia. Next base: position 17,196,742 of record CM073459.1, read on the forward strand.
GCACGATGGCCAAATTAGGAGGAATTGGTATAAAAAGTGTGGGAAGCAACTCCGGGCTATAATTTGCAGAGTTCGTGAAGATCTAGCGAAGGACATTAGGCCTAAATAGATCCCAAAAGATGTAATGAATCACTTAATTGAATTATGAGATTCAAATGCTTATAAAGAGAAGCGAGATGTTGCAAAAAGGAATAGAGCATCTCTTAAAGGTGGGGCATTGCATAAGGGTTGTAGCATTCCCACTTTAGAGTACAAAATGAGGCTGGTAACTGCTTTTTATTCATACATTATTCAGTCAATTATATTTAATATCTACAAATTCTATCATTTGTTTCAACATATCATTTTTTAACATGGTTTTTCACTAAAATGTATAGGTGAAAACACTTGGAAGGGAGCCTACGTTATTTGAACTTTTCTTAAAGGCACATCAAGATTAGAAGAGTAGGGAGTTTGTTGAACATCAAGCAACTGAAGTATATGTGAGTTTATTAAACTAGTTTAATATGTTTTATTGTATTTATTTGCATTTTCAAACTAATTATGACAATTCTTTATTTTTTTTTTCTATTTTGTAAGTTGACTATATAAGGCTGAAATCATCTAGATCATCGCAAGGGTCAATAAAGGTTGCAATAGAGTTAAGCCAAGGTGAGGAGAAGACCCTATGGTTGGAAGTTGTGGGAGGTAAGAACAAGAAGGGTAGGATCTTCGGGGTAGGGTCTAAGGCACCAAACATAGCTGCATTTAGTTTCACTCCCTGCTCCATTACGCCATTAGGACTATATCCTGATTTTGAGGATGAATTGTAGCGACGTATAGATGTTGCCACTGCTCGCCTTGAAGGCACTATCTCCTAATAGGCTAACATTATTTCGCAACAGGGTGACATCATTCAAAGACTAGTTCATGAGCTTAAGGAAATATGGTCTCATATGCAGCTTCCACATGTGCAAGAAGACAGAGCCACTAATGCATACTTGCTAGCCCCTAATCATCCACCCACAAATTAGACTATCCTCTTTTAAATTTTTGTTAGAAGACTTAGTCATTTTGATAAATAGATTAGGATTTGCTTGATATTTATATTATATTGGTCTTTATTGTGAATTTGTTTAATGTATGGACTTTAATATTTAATATTATAACTACTTATGTATTTTAGTCCATTAGTTGTCTCCTGTGTTATTTGTATTCAGGTACGCAAATGTCCAATAGCAATATAATGTTAAACATGACGATGACATTTAGAGATGGATTAGGGACACATTCGAGATGAAAAAAATTCCTAAATTACAAATTAGGGATGGATTATGGACAGATTAGGGATGGAGATCTTTTCTAGATTGTAAAATAAGGATGGATTAGGGATGGATTAGTTACGGAATAGGGATGTGACTTAAGGATGGATAAACATTTTTGTCCAAAATTGAGATGGGATTTAGGGAAAGAATATTCTATCCTAATTTGGGACAGATATTTAAAAGAGAATAATTCCATCCCAATTTGGGAAGAGTATTTTCTCCCTAAATTCCATCCTAATTTAGGACAGATTTGCCTAACAAAATTCAGTCCCTGATTAGGAGGGATTTAGGATAGAAATTCCATCCTTAAATAGAATTACCATATTCCCTATTTAGAGATAAAAATTTTGTTTGGGATAGATAGATATGTCCCAAATTTAGGGATGTATTTTATTTTCTATCCTAAATGATTTGTAACTTCAATTTTTGGGATGTTTGTTTTTCCGTCCCAGATCTATTAAGGACAAATTTTTTTTGGCATTAGGGATGGAATTTTTCTTGTAGTGTTAAATATTAACCATCTTAAAGCCCTAAATGGAACAAATATTAAAAAAAGAAAAGATCATTGGAATTCCACTAGACAAAGATGATATACTATTTCTTTGGTAAAAGAAGTCTGAAGGATACAAACTTGAGCAAGAAAAGCTTCAACGTCCTCGATGTGCTTTGAACTTCAAGTGGCATCAAAAGCATGTTTGGGTTGTACCGAAGAGAAGAAGCAAATTGAGGCACCAAAGACTGAGAGGAACACAACCAATAGCCAACGAGCCACTTAGTTTTTTCAAACTAGCTCGCTAACTCTATGCCTAGCCAAACTTGAACTCAAACTCAAAAAGGAGAACAAGCGCATAGAGGATTAAAGGAACACCACGTGATTGAGGAGGAAGAAGAAGAAAACGCACAAAGTGAAGAAGGGACTAGGAGCCCTAATTATCTCAGCCACAGTGATAGAAGGGAACAAAGCACAATAGAGGAATGAAGGAAAACAAGCAAAAATAAAAAAGGAACACTGGATTAGAAACCCTAATGAAATAAGACGAGCAAATAAATATTTAGATTGCTTGTGGATTCCTTAAAATCAGTTATTTGATCTATTAAAAATTTAAGTATTATTATTTTATTTTATCTTTATTTAAAATTTATAACACTAATTTGAAAGTTGTTGATGATCTTGCAAAATAACAACCATCAGTTTACAATATCAAGTAAATAACAAATTTTCAAATCAATAAACTGTTAGATTTATCTTAAATTTTGAACAATAAAAAATATAACAATATGGAGAGCATTTAAATAATTAAAAAGATGAAATTGAAATTAAAAAAATGTAAACAAATTCAGTTACTAATTGACTATTTATAATAGATCAAGTGCACCACATTAATTTGATTTTTTTTTCTTTTTTTCGCCAAATCACATTGAATTGATTTAGGTTGAGTGCGAATATGATTAATATCACTAACTAAAAATAGTTAAAGAAAATAAAATAAGAATTTCATCTAATGTCATCATTCACTACTTCCGTATTTCTCTTGCATTATTGGTTTATGTGGTTCTCAATTAGTATCCAAAAAACTAATGCACCATTTATTATATTTGTTTTTATTGTAGATAATCTTACTCATTTTTTTATCACTTTTCTATATTTTACTTTATTTATTTAATTTTTATTTTCATTTATGCTTTCATTCTTTCCTTCTCCCAACTAACGTATTATATTAACTAATTCCGTACTATTTCAAAATCATTAAAAGTTGATTTTAACCATTTAAAAATAATTTTTAAAATTATAATATTTTCAAATAAACATGTTGAGGTTATAATCACATTGCTTAGTTAAAAACTATGCGATTAGTCTTCTCATATCATATACATTTATAATGTTTTTAAATTTTTGTTTTTGTACAATTGTTGATCTATATATATTTATGTTAAGATTACCTAATCTTGAAAAATTAATGTATACTGATATATATATATAAAATTTTTTTTTTGTGATGATTTAATTGATAAAAATTTAAATATGAAATTTATATTTTTGGAATTTATCAAATATTTTCTATATTTAGCTTCAATGGCCCTTAAATTATTCATTTCAATTTCAATTTCAAATTATTGAAAATTTCAGATTTCTGAATAATAAATTCCCTACTATGCTGAATTAATATAACTTACTATATTTTAGCATTACATATGTAAGATATTTAGTTATTAATTTAACATTTTCAAAAGTTTCACATCATTTTTATGTTATTGTTTTTAGTATATTAATTATTTCCAACAATTATTACATATTATTTAATAATAGTTATTTATGACATAAAATAATATTTTTTAACATAACTAAAAAATTATTGTCATTTCAATTTTTGAATATTTATTATATATTAATTTGGGTTAAGAAAAAAATAGCACACATATTGGTTTTAGCAGTGATAAAATAGTCGCCACAAAAAGGCATTTAGGAGCGACAAGTAAATTGTACTTTTAGTGACAATTTTTTGTGGCGACCTTGCTCTGGCGCCACTAAAAGTATAGTTTTAGTCACAACTTTTTTTTGTCGCTACTAATTGTTGTTGTTAAAAATGTTTTTTTTTGGGTAATATATATACTAATATACTTATATCTTATTAATTATAATTACAGTTATAACCTAATGTGAAAGTCCATTCCCTTTTTCATCATCATCATCATTTTCTTCTGTAATTGAATAGTGATAGCGTCGAAATTTTTTCTCATAGTGCATATATCATGTACATTCTTATTGCAGATATCCTAAAGTTGTTATTACAATTAGGAGCCAATATTAGTGAGCTTTTATTCTCTTTCCTTGTTCATGATTTTCATTTATCAATATCAAAGGCCAATATTCTTGCCATATTTTTGTTAATTTTCATTCAATGACTAACCTAGCTAAAAATATAGTCAATATATAATTTTTAGTGACAATTTATTAACAAAATTCTACAAAATTCTTTCAAATTCAATTAAATTGTTTTTGTGAATTCATTGCCATAAAAGACAAATACAAAATAAAAAACCTCTCACTCTCTCATAATCATAATTATGAATGATGAGTTTGACAATGAAAATATTATTAGTAATGTGTTGTTTTATATGGACAATATTGGAAAAAATAGTTTTTTATGAGTCATTCCATTTCATTAATTTTATTATAACTTCAAAACAAAAATTAAAGTAATCCCTCATTCCTTTCATTAAAACTTTCAAATAATACATTAACTCCAACCTTTCTATTCCACTCCATTCTATTATATGTTAGTCCATTAGTGACTATTCCATTTCTATCATCTACAAAACTCCCAAACATAGCCTATGAATTTTGGATGTTAATGTCTCTACAATTGCTTAGTCTTGTTAAACTTGGACAAACTTCAATTTATAATATTCCTTAAGGGCGAGCTAATGATGATAATCAAATTAAATGGTTTTGGGGTGACACAGAAACCATTATCTTGGAACAATTTTCATTGATCAATCTTTCCAAGTTGCATTGGTTATATCAAGTTGTTATGTCAGTTGTTGTATGCATCTTTCTAAATTGGAACCATAAGATTGAGCTATTTACGATGCCTATAAGCCCCATAACAGCTGCCATATATTTTGTAACCCTATAATGATAAAAAGAAATTTCTTATTAGTCATCAGAGTTATGCGAGTCATATTCTTTCCCAATAGAATTTTATGATTGGCTTTCTAGGAAGTGGCAAATTTTATTTACTTAAAATGTGATTGTCTAAGGTGATAGTTGATTTTTTTTGCTTTTATAATAGTATAAAATTTGTTAAATTATGACCAGAGGTGTGAATAATTAAGAAATTTCATATTCAAATCTCTTCTTATTTAGTTGAATTCAAATAGATCACTACATTTCATCAGCCCAACTAATGATAATTATTTTCCAACAAATATTAAAGTTTTCAAATATTAAAAATAAAAGAAAAGTAGAGAGAGAGAGAGAGAGAGAGAGGGAGAGAGAGAGAGAAAGAGACAACATTAGCCAGTAGACTCGTTAGAATTGACAATACACAAGTGGGGAAATTCCACAGAGAAATGAAACACAGGATAGTCAACTGAAGTATGAAGGCAACTCATCAGGAGTACTACATATAGTTGAGACTTGAGAAGCTTGATTTATGGTATATTTTTCACCCTCTTGATGTTCTGTAGATTCAGTCAACAGCCAAGTCCATCAAAGTCTGAGGCAGAAAAGGAGGCACCCTCCTATAAACTTGTGGTGAATACGGCTTCCTAAACCCACCATAACTGCAATACAAATTGTGTACCATCTGGTGCAATTCTCCCACAAAAACTAACACATAAAATATGTATCTAGTGCTCTACCATGTGTAAGATAGAAGAAGGAAAATCAGTGAACCCACTGATAGTGAACCAGAAACAGCCATGACCGCCCCAACTCGAGAAGCATATGTAGGGAATCTTAGGGTACACCCCAAAGGCCAAGTAATAGGCCATTATGCTCATAACAGAAGCCATGGTCATCACAGGGTTCACTTGGAATGGAGACTGTTCGTTAATTCCCATGCTTTGGATTTGGAGGAACCTTAGAAGAATGGGAATAATGAAAGCAAGAGATGCATGGTGGGAATTGGATAGTATGGGTTTGTGTGGAAAGTTGCTTATGAGCAGTGAAGGTAATATTCAAGGGAGGTATGTTCTTTCGGGAGAAAGTTTGCCATGGAGAGCTTGTGCTCTCATGATGTGCCATATAGGTGAAAAGAAAAAGAAGTGGAAAGAGGGAAGTTTTGCGCAGTTTGGGAGGTGAAATGGGCATGGAATTTATACTAGAGTGCGTTAAGAACTTGAAGGTCTTTTTCAGAGTCACAGGAACCAAATTTGTTCTTATTTTTATTTTTGAAAGACTGTATTAATATTTTTTATGTTTGGAGGATTAAATTGACCTTAAAATTGAAAATAAAGGACTAAAATTATATATTTTTTCTATTAAACTCGCAATACTTGCTAATAGGAGCTTTAAGACTTAAGTACAAATTGTTAATTCTTGAGTTAAGAAAAATTGTAACTTCAAAAATTAACATCGTGAGAGCCTTAAAAGTTGTATCATGTGTGCGTCTCATATTTCGACTCATCATGTACGAGTTTAAAGGGAACGTATATTACATAATGTAACTTTTCACTAACACTTAACAATTGAGTACTTTAGATAGAGATTTTTTAAAATCAAATTTTCAAATAAACAAGAATTAGGGGAAACAAAAGGCTAAACAAACACTAAACTATTTGTGCTGATAATGTTTCCATCCCATATATGAAAAAAACATTGCTTTGTTTAATTCTCTGGCATTTTCATATTGTGAATTTTGTTGCACGTCAGATGTGAGAATTTGTCATCTTCTTTCGTTATCGTTTTCTAGACATTTAGTGACGATAAGAAAAGGACATGAATTTTGGGTCTTTTACGGCTTGCACAGGTAAGTTGAAGCCAACGCAGCAGATTAGGACTTACGAGGCACTTGTCAAACACTAATAAGGTTGTACAGTTTAGTGTTTAAATTTGAGTATAAGAATTTATAAATATTTTAAAATTAGTTTTAAGTCTGCATAGTATAATTTTCATCACACCTTAAATATATAAAGTGTCTATGCGAATATATAAAGTAAAATTTTATTTTGGTCTCTTATAAATTTATAAAAAATACGTTCGGAATTTTGGCATTCTCATTTTAATATTTTATAAATTGTTTTGACTTTGATTCCTCATGTCACGAAGAAGGTATTTTTTTTTTCTTTTTTTACTTTGGTCCATTATTTATTTGCTATCTGAATTTGAGAAATGTTTATGAATTGTGAATCAAATTGAAAAGATAATTTTATGTGGGACTAAATTTAAAAGATATTTTATAATGAACTAAATTGATGAATATTTATATGTGATGGACTGATATATGATATAATATATATATATATATATATATATAATAACATTCAAATATTATTATATGTATTTAAAATTATAGTATTTATAGTTGTTTGAGACATTTCATTCTGTATCGTGATTTTATACAAACTAATGTTTTGTAAGTGAGTTTTGACATGTGAAAAATTTATTTATTATAATTTTTTTTAAAATGAATGTCCCATCAAGAGAACAAGTAAAATACCTTACTCAGTATTATCACTAATTTTTTTGGCTTTTCACCTCAAAGTCAAGCTCAAGCTTGAACCCTTGGCTAACTCTCTGCGCAAAAAGTCAAATTGACCGAAAACAAATTATCAAGAGCACAAACACCAAGTCATTAAAATCATTTAAAATTTACAATAATAATTTTATTATTATTATTATTATTATCTACAATTCTAATAATCAAGACTTCAAACTTTCCATATCACTGTACATTTAATATAATCAACCTTATAACCTATGGTTCGGTCTGAACTTGTCAACAAAAAACCACTAACGTTAACGTATACATTGAATATTATTCGAAATATTAATTAAGTCTTTATTTAAATAATTTAAATTTATAAATTCATATGATCTTTAGCATGATATGAAAATTCTATGATTAATTGGTTATGAGAAAATAAATAAACAGTGACTATAAATATGAAGTGTTAAATGCTTGCATTAATGTCAATAAAAAATAAAAAAAATATTAGCTAATCTTAATATATTTAAAAGATGATTGATTTAATGTATCAATTTTAATAAAATTATTAAAAAAATATAAAATATTAAAAAAATAATATTATTAAAACTAGTACATCATGTCATTTATAACTATAATCAGCCAATATTTTTTTACAAAAAATACAGAATCCACCTTCATTAAAGTCATTAAATGGAGCTAAGTGGGCGGTGCTCTAGACAATGACTACAACGGACCATTTCCAATCCTGTAATATTCGTCTCTACCCTTCTTTCACGGGTCAACTTTTTTTTTTTTTTTTCCTAATTAAAATGATAGTGTTGAAATAAATTCTTTGTGCGAGAGGATCACTTGCTGTGGATATATTTACAGCATATTCTACAGTAATTAATTCGAACTATTAAATAAATATTTAATTATTCAAATATACATACAATGACCTATGACCATTTATGGTTATTAATAAAAATTTAAACTAATAAAATTTCATTTAATCAGGTAAAATCTACTATAGATGTCCATTAGTGGAGGGGATTTGGATTATTTTTTGGTGCAAATTTGAAAGTGATGTAATTACTATATCGTATATTAGAAAAATATATGTATCACTAATATATTAAAATATGTCGACTATATACCAATTTAATATAATTTGTGTTATTTATATTTAATCTTAGTATTTTACAAATTTTATTTATGAATCTAAAATTTTATTGAATTTAAATTAGAAATAAGGATAGAATTATAGATTTAGAGAGATATTGAAAAAATAAAGAAAATACAGAGTGAGTTAACAAATTTACAAACTAATTTTTTTATGAGGATTACTGACAAATAAAAAGTAAATTGTTAAAAATTCAATAAATAGGGTTTAAAATAAAATTTAAATAATATTTGGTTTAAATTATAATTAAAACAATTATTTTAAATTGATATATAATTAATATTTTTTGTCACATCATTATCACATGTTTTACTTTTACATATGTGACGCAACTACTTTTAAAATTTTACCAAAAAAACATTCACTAATGTTGATAAGTTAGATGAATATGGTGTTTTTTTATCTTTGTTTTTGTGTTTATGTGTGCACTTCTTAATCTCACGACATGCATATTCGACACTCAGTACAAGAATTAATATGCGAGCAAAATTTACGAGGATGTGAAGAGGATTCCCTCACAAAGACTATGTTACAATTTGTTCGGGTGTCAGAGACAAAATAGAAGGAATGAAAATAAAAATAAAAATTGTGTAATGGAAATGAACATTATTATATTTGGTGAAACAAATAAAAAATAAACATTAATTTTGTGATGTTTGATTGCCAGAAAAATACAAAAAACAAGAAGATAATATGACCAAATGATAAAAATGCCCTCAATAACGATGATTGAAGATTTTACACATGATTTGTTTGACTAATTAGTTTTGAAAAAACAATTTTAAATCAATATCAAGAGAAAATTATTTTTGAATGATAAATTTTTTTTTTTTTTTTTGCCCAATTGATCATATTGGCGAACCTGTTTGTATAATATGGATAAAAAAGCTTCCTTAACGCACATATATGTATAATATATATATATATATATATATATATATATATATATATATATGTTTGTTTGTTTTTGGAGCAAACAGTAGGGTAAAAGTGAGTGACCCGAATCCAACAGCTTCACATAGTTGAGTTTGAAAATACAATGGAAAATGTAAGGGGTTGAAAACAGCAAACATAATCCATGCATAGCTATCAAGTAAACACTGGGTATATGATTGCTACTCTGATACTAATTAAGCAACTATTGCTGGCATTTCTATGGCAAAATAGAGTAACGTCAGGGCTTCTTATTTTCATCTTCATCTTCACCAGTAGGAAGCTCATAGAGTTCAAATTGAAACTTGCTACCACAAACATCATTTTTTTCACCACCAGTTGTACCCTTCTATTTCTTTTTCTCAGTAGAAACCTACAATCCCTCCATTGGCTAGTTTAGATTGTAACATTCATGAAAAATCATTCCATGCTTTTAAAATGATTTATGAGTAGGAAAAAGGAAGGAAATGAATTTGAGACCGGTATAAATTAAAATAATTGGGGGAAATTAAAAAAAACGTTTATGAAGAAAATATAAATTAGAGTAGCATTATATTTGAACTTGAAGTTGACATAAGTGGTTAAGCATCTGCCCACTTACAACAGGCAAGTCCATTTCTTCTGATGCTAACACATGTCCCCTATAGGAAATTACCATTTTGCCCTCTATTACTTCTTCCTTATTCCTCTCGCACGTCGACTTTGCACTGCAAGATCTAGTTGCACCTTCATCATTCCTCCCCCTCAAGGTCATTTGATTAGGTGTCGCTGGCTTACTCGCATCATCATCACCCAAGACTTGACCTTCTCTGGCGATGGTGGGCGATGGAATGAGTTAGAGTTTTAAATTAGCTTCTTCGCAATTTTCACTAAAATTTGCATGATTTGGTTAGGTTCACTTCAAATTTTGTTGGGTTTTCTTTAGAAGTGAATTTCGATAGTCTTCTTTGATTTCAATTTGGCTCCAGAATTTGAAATCCCCTTTTAACTGTGAAAAGTGATGTGAACATTGCTTGAAACTCACAATTGGAACTTGATCAGGGGGTCATTTCGTTAAATTTCTCTGCAGGTTTGGGTCCTTGGTAAGAGTCTAACATTTTCCCATGCCAATTTGGTGTTTTGGTCACTGATTTGAAAATCTTTTTTCATGGTAGCAACTTGATGTGTGTAGGGTGGTGAAATCTGAGAATTTCTTATTCTCTAGCATCATTGGATCTCAAGAAGAAGGATTAAGATTATTGGTAGTTTTCATTTTGGGTGGTAGGTTGTATTGAGAATTCTTCTCAATTTTTTCCTAAATTTTATTATTTTTAAGGGAAGCTTGATGAAAGGAAAGTTAATGGAAGTGGCTATTGGTATTAGATGATTTATTTAGTTATGAATGTATAATTTTTAAGCCATAGGATGAGATTGGACAACCCTAAAGCCATGTAGAAAAGATTAATTGACCTATTGGGCATGTTATTCTTTGAATTATTTATATAAATACTAATGTTTGGTAAGTGTATTTAGCACCCTTTTAAGTCGAGAAAGTTTAATGTTCCTATGTTGGCAATAGTTCTATTGATAAGAACTTGGAGAAATGAGCAGATTAAGAATGCATGATATTGAACTACATGTGCATGGGTTAAATTATACTGAGACTTAAAAGGCAACAAATTTTCTATTGGTGGAAATTTATTTGACTTAAGGGCATAAATAAATTGATGTTCAGCCATTGGTGGAAGAATGAATGTTAACTTAAGGACCATTTAGGTTCCTCACCATTTTCCTAAGTTGTATAAATATGTCTATGCTTGCTATGGCAAGTAAAAATCATTTGTGGGAATATTAGAGACTTAAAGAAAGGAAATAAATGTGACAAATACCGTGGAAATTTGTTATGAAGTTCTTTAGTATTGTTATCAATTGTAGAGAAATGATTAATTTATTGAATGATTTCCATAAAGATTTAAATTATACATTGCTATATCTCCATAGAATTTTTTAATGAAATTGGTTAAGGTAAACTCTGTGGATTGATGAATTATTGTTTGTCTATTCCAAATTAGATTATATTGTTATAAAAGAAAATGATTTTCTAGGAAATAGTCTCACGCATAATCTTGTAGCTAACAACAATAGAGACTTGTTTGGAATATCGTATAAGGCTTGATAATATAAGGCATAATAAGAATTTAATACTACATGATGTTTGGTATGATGTTTTATATGATACCGTATTGCATAAAATAATATGATTATATATTTGGTGACAAACTATATAATACATAAAAATTAATTATTATGACAAAAATGTCTTTAACTTCAATAAAATTATATTTAACAAAATATTCAATGAAAATGAATTTGATTTTTTTTGCCGCTTATACAAATTCTGACTAATAGTAATATATCAATCCACATTTGAGGAGGAATGGGAAAAATTAAAATTTGAAATTAATAATAAATAAGTAAAATCTCATTTGGTCCTTCACACATATAATATTTCTCAATTTGGTCCCATATAAAATTTCTTTTTTGATTTGATCTCTCACAAATATGATATTCCTCAATTTAGTCCATCACATATAGATATTTCTCAATTTAGTCTCTCATAAACAAAATCAATATCACTAATGTCGTTCATATTGTTTAAATTAACTTATTTTTTAATGATATTATTTATAACAATTTTATTTGTGAGGATCAAATAGAGAAATGTCCATATGTGAGGAATTGAATTGAGAGGAAAATTTTGTGAGGGGTTGAATTGAGAGGACAATTCTATAAGGGAATAAGTTGAAAAACTTTGTGTCTGCAAGGGACCAAATTGGAAAAAAATTATATAAGTTCATATATTTTACGTTAACGTACATTTTTAGGATATTATTGATAAAAATTTTATTTATGAGGGGTCAAATGAAAAAATGTACATATGAGAGGGAGTAAATTGAGAAGAAAATTTTATAAGGGATCAAATTGTAAAATATCTTATAACTGAGGGACCAAATTTAGAATTGTTCTATGAGTTTCTGTTTATTAAATTAATTTATTTTTTGAGGATATTGTTGATAATAATTTTATTTGTGAGGGATTAAGTGGAGAAATGGACATATGTGAGGAACTAAATTGAAAAAACAATTCTATATGGGATCAAATTGAAAAATATTTATAAGGGAGGGACCAAATTACGAAAAAGTTTTATGAGTTTGTAATTATTAAATTAATTTGTCTTTTGAGGATATTATCAATAACAATTTTATTTATGAGGGATCAAATAGAAAACTATACAATGCAAGGGATTGAATTGAGAGACAATTATACGAGGGATCATATTGAAAATATCATATATGATAGGGAAAAAATTGAAATTTTTTTATGAGTTAGTATTTATTAAATTAACTTATTTTTAGGATATTATTGATAATAATTTTATTTGTGAAAGAACAAAAAGAGAAATGTATAAATGTGAATGACTAAATTGAAAAGATATTTTTGTGAGGAACTAGATTAAGAAGACAGTGAGGGAACAAATTAAAAAATATCTTATTTATGAGGGACCAAACTAAAAGAAAATTCTATAAGAGTAAATTGAGAAATATCCTATATGTGGGAGATCAAAAAATGATTTTACTTAAAAAGATAATATCTTAGTAATGCAATCAGGCCTAATTAGGTAAAGAGATGTTGTATTAGTAATACGGTGTTCTACCATATTAAATTAGGTTGATTAGAATTGATCGTGTAAGCTTATATAATACATTGCGTGCACTAAAAGCATTATAAAGGTGAATTGTATTATATAAACTTATACAATCAAACCTTATTCGGTGTGTCAAACACACTCTTGGTGTTAGCCATGGTGCCTTATGAATTAAATCATTGTACTGAGACCCTGAGTAATTGCGAGCCCTTTTGCTCACTATTGATTATTGCATTGTATCGTACTGTCATTGCTAGTGCTTTTCTTGATTTACTAATGGTTTTTGTGGGATGTTTTCCATCCTTGTATCTTTTTAAATTCATGATTTGAATACTCATTAACACTTTTCATTGTTGAAACAATTATTGTTTTACCACCGATTTGTAGTTTTGTAAGTGAATTTACATTTCACAAGTTGACAAGTAATAAATTATAAAATTTTATAATTTATTTGAATTGATAAAAAGGTTGTGAAAAACTTCACACATGTTCGTCTATTACCTTTCTAGTATAATTAGTGGTATTTATACAATGAGTGTCATCATTAACTCGTGTATTCTCTATGTTTTTCAATTAGTTATGCTAATTCCAATTATTCCTCTACGGCATAAAATCATGTTTTGCATTGTCTACAATGGCACAATATATTTCTTATTATTGTTGAACATTACGTATTACTTTCATTCTCATATCATGGGATGAACTTTGATTTCCACTCACAATGCTTAACAGAAGGATCCCAAAACAAGAAAAAAAATCTCGAATGAAGATTCAAACAAGAGTCGCCTGATTGGCTTACTTTATTCCTTGGCAATATACAAGATGCAACTCTCCACCAAAAGTCTATGTGCTCAAATAAAATGTACAAATAAAGGAATAAACTATATATCAGGTTCAAATCCATGTGCTCAAAAATTTGTAGTTATAGCATTCGATGGAGTAGACATTCATGTGTCAACGACAACCCAAGCAGTTAATATTTGCAACTATGACATACCCTCAAAAGAGAATTTAGAGAGTTGTGTCGTGAGTGGCAGGGATCCTCCCCAATCTAGATTTGGATTGTTGAATTTTTATTCAATAGTATAAAAACTTTTTAAAAACATTTAATTTTTTATAATAATAGATTTAAACGGTTAAATTTTTACCCAACGATTCAAAATTATTAAAGCAGAAAATTGTTTGAGTTGCCTTCAAATGTTTCATGTACACCTTTATAGATATATCTTAGTTTGTAAGAATGTGAATTTTCTTGTAGTGCAGTGTACAGATTGGGTTATTTGCTGACCAAAAACAAAATATTCCATGCAAATAATATGGTGAGCAAACTATGTATCTAGAATTATGGTCTTTTTCATATCTGGCAAATGAGTAGTGAAGAAAACCTACAGAGATGTTATTATGCTACCTTGATAAATGTCGATTCTGACAGCTATATTTTGTTCCTTGAAGCAAAAGCTCAAGTTTTTTCATTTCTTCCCGCCCCCACCTCTCTCTCTCTCTCTCTCATCAAACTTGATTAATTAAGAACAATGGTATGTCACAATGAAACCAATATGATGAACAAAACACACTCAACCATCCTCTAGGATCTCCCTGTGTACATGCATGCATGATGTGCTGCAGTATTTATAATTATATCTGTGGAATGGAACTTGACCAGCAAGTGAAGTATTACAACAGGAACAATAAATATCACCGGCTATTCCACGCTTTGGTTCTGAAGTGCTAGGGACAGTGGTCGCACTGTTGCCTTGAATCTTGAGGGCAGCCATCCTTCTCTCAGCAGCAGCTGCTCTCTTTTCTCTTTCTTCAGCCTGAGCTCTTCTTAGTTCCTCCTGATTGAGATAAAATGACAGAATTGATGAAATTAGCCAGCGCAATTATATTTAACATATGAAGTTTAAAATCTCAGATGGGAGATAAGGGAATTCTCAGAAAAGCGTAGCATGATGTCTTCAGGTCATTAAAATTGCAAAAGACATGGCCTTTTAGATTCTCAGCCAACAAAAATTCAGTATCTAACCTCTTTCGATAATTGCACCCCAGCATTGGCTTGAGATTGTCCCTTACGAATAGAAGTTGAAGCATTAAATTGGTATTCTGCAGTTTTAGAAGCATTCTTAGCAGCTTCACCCTGAAAACCACAGAGCATTAGTCAGAATAATAAATCTTCAAACTAGGTAAAGAAGGAAATAGTAAAAACAGTAACATGTATAGTTAGGAACACAGTAACATGGGAATCAAAGCTTCTCAAAGCAAATTCTCCTGCAAATCTGCAGCCAGCAAAGCTATTTTCCTGATTACCTCCAACTTAAGCCACAAGCAACAGCAGAGAGCATATAAATTAGCAAAATACAGAGTCCTCAATTGTTCATGGATTCTAGCTCATGACTCAATCACAACCCATCTGTGGCTGGCTTGGTATAGGGAGAAAGGGAAAGCAAGAATGGAATATCATCTAAAGGAGTATACATTATTTTCACCAAAGCCAACTATTTTGCCCCTATCAAGGAAAATCTATAATATTTAAGATAAACCCTAGTGAAGTCACAATCAACTGGAGACTTCAATGTTCACAAAAATAAGACCTACAAAGCTGATTCGATGCTATCATATGACATTGAGAATGAAACCAGTTAAGATGTACCTGAGCCTTCTTGTCTTTAGCTTTACGTAATTTTTTTAACTCTTTTGCTCTGGCTTTTCTCTTGGCATCTTTTTCAGCCTGCACAAGCATAAAAAGATGACATCATTACTCTGTCACAAAAGTTGTTAGATTTGACCATCAAAACTTAGATCAAGAAACAGACCGCATTGACTCTGTTAGAATTACAAGGAGAAGAACAACTTCTCTCACAAAAACATTTCCGGTAAAATTTAGCTAATGGAAGGCCAAGTTACAAAAGCAAAATTATTTAAATGCTTGGGTACGCATTTGTACAAATTAGTTGAAGAGTATACTCGGTTCAAACTTTGAACACTCAACATGCCATATGTTGGCAAGTCTAGTAAACGTAAAAATGATAAGGATTCTAACTATGTTGTGTTCCTTAAAAATCAATTGTTTCAAAAGTTTAAGGACAAGAAAAGAAGTAAAGAACATCTTGCCATGAATTGTTGTCACCCAAAGAAAACAAAAAAGACATATCAAAGAAAGAACAACCAATCATCATTTGGATGTTGCTACCTGCTTTCTAAATATACACATTATGGCACACAAGCAATATATGACAACAAAGATGTATCAGGTCTAGTGAGATACAACAGGAACTTGTTCTCAAACAAACTTCTCAGATTTCTCCCTCTTCTCTCTTCCGTAGCCAATATATTAACCAGCCAGTGAACCAAAGTAAATGAACAACGTAGGTAAGAGGAACATGTTCATTTTGTAGATAAATCAGATTTTAAGATCTATCAGCATCACCTGCTTAGCTGCTTGCGATTCTTCCATTTCTCTGGTCAATCCACTAGGCACTTTTGCAGCATGCCAATCCCATTTTTCAGGGTTTGATGCCATGAACCTTCTGAAAGTATTCCTCACTTCCTTCTCATGTGCCAACATATATGGGGTCCGTTCTCTTTCATCTTTGATGCAAGGATCCATGCCCTGTTCCAGAAGTTCCAAAACCTTCTGAGAGTCACCAGATTGTGCTGCTTGATGTAAAGGAGTTGATTTACCATGTATCTCTATTTCACTCTCACTGGCACTTGAAATAAGGAATTTGTCATCATCTTGTTTACTTGAACTAGGCTCACTTTTAACCTTATCATCCAAGTTAGCCATGTCATCTTTGCTGGTGGCTGGGTCGGCAAATCTTATAGTACTGGGAATAGACTCTGAATCTTCTTTGTGTTGTAAAGTTTCCTTCTCATCTGTTTCATAGGATACATGGGTCAACTGGTTATATACACGCTTTGCTTCCCTCAAAGTAGGCCTTCGAACAGTCAATGGGATATTTCTAATAACACAATGCTGATTGCTAAAATATGGTCTTTCACCATCGAAGAGCAGTTGACGACTACTTGAGGGAGCATGTAGGAAAATGCAATTCGAAGCATCAAAATAACTTCTCCAAGCAGTAAGCAACTCGTGAATTTCCTAAAATTGTTGGTGCACCAATAATCAGTCAAGCTTAAACTTATTCTGCACAAGTACAAATGCATGCACACACAAAAAGAAGGAAAGAAAATACAAGGAAGGAAAAGAAAGTAAATTTTGTGCATCTCCATGTGTGTTCAAGAGAGGGAACTGTGAATTAAATGGGAAGAATAAACTTTTTCATTAAAAAGGACTAAAAAACTGTTTGTTAAAATTTATGATTCGTAGGATCAATCTATAAATGTAATTACAAGAGATTTAATAAGTTTGTTAATTTAATTACCAAATTGTAAAATAATATTTCAATCCATACAAATCACAATCAGAGTTCTAACGTTTCAGTGGACCAACTTTTAGTTGTTATCGAAATCATAAACTGGTGAGTTGGCATTCTGCACCATAGAGGGATAAATTTTCATCATGGTTAATTATAAACAATATTTTTTGATAATGGAAAAAGACTATATATGCATCTAATTGCTCTTGCAATGCTTTTTTGATTACAGAAAAAGACAACATATAAATCTAATTGCTTCTGCCAATATAATTCAGAAGGAAAAAGATTCTCGTTAATTTACAGAATCCTTAACCTTACTAATGTCAATTCATCTTAGATCCATAAACACAATTCCCACTACCACTACCCCCCTATAGAGATGAAATTTTCAAAAAAACAAAAAACAAAAATCAAAACAAGCACAAAAGGAAAACGAAAACAGACACATTATAGTTTGTTAAACCATAGATTTATTAACCCATATATACAACTACTCTAATTTCATGATGATCAGAAAAATAATATTCTTTATGTGCTCAATGTGGTGTAAAATGCCCACCATATCAGCCAATTTCAGACACCAAATTGCACAAAAATGATGCGTTGAAATAGAAATCAAGAATTGACATTCCAAACAATATAGCATTAATTTGAATACCATCTTTAATGCAAGTTCATTATGTCGACGAAGTGAAGCCCCAGCAGAATGTGCAGCCCTGCCAGAAGCATCTTTTGATGACTGTTTTTTTCCTGCTTTGGCCCTCACAACATATCTACATATGCACAAACAAAAATTTCAAATCCATTTTCAATTTCTAAGTGAACAATAATCAAAATTGATCAAGACAGGCCAACCCCACCCACCATTTGTTGGCCTTAAACCCGAAATTGGCCTTGCTGGCCTTTTAGCAAACAGTCAGTCAAATTGGTAGCCCTACCCTAACCCTCCATTTGACGGCTCAAAATTAAAATTCTAGTACCAAAAAGAATTTGATCAATGATTGAGTAAGAATTCCATTTGGTCACAGAAATTAAAATGCAGGGAAGGAAATAAAAAGAATTACTGGAAACAACTACAGACAAAAGCTTCAGCACAGACTCTACGCCAAAAAGACACTCCTTTACACCGTCTACTGCCAAACGCCCAAAACTAAGCTTTACAGACTGAAAGAACACTAAAGCAGTTATGGACATTTCTTTTCATTCTGATAGAATTCATTAATTAACACCAACTCAGTCACCTAGAAATTGGTGAATAGACTAGAAAAAATTGTACAACTAAAATCTCCTGACAAGAAAAGTCTAAGTTATATAAGATTTTCATACACAGATTATGAATCAATCAAGAAAAAGGATTCCTGAAGCTGTCAATAGCCAATGTTAAACATATCATCAGGAAGGAAAGATGATGGACATGTGTTGAATGGACCAAGTATAGGGAAGGTTTATGAAAACAGGAATAAGAAGAAAACAAATGAGAGAGAGTTGACCGATTCACCAAGTACAGCCACTTTATTCCATTGTCACGGCTGTTCACAGCTAAAGAAGTAGAATCTTCATACAAAAGGTGGGAAAGCTGCACAGGTTTCCAAAGTCTAGTGTCAGACAGAGATTGGTTGTTTATGAGCCAATTTTGGAAGATGTTCAAAGTGGCCAAAACCACTCTGACATACAGTTCTGGATACCATCGAGAGAAAGATAGTCAAACTAAAGGTAAATAGGAGTTTGGAGACTTATTTGAGATTCTTTGCATGTGATAAACCAGAGCAATGGAGGAGATGGTTATCTTGGGCTAAATATAGTTAAATACATTCCATAACCGGTCATTATGAGTGATGCCCTTCAAGTCAATACACGTAAGGGAACCACCAATTCTATTCAAACGGGATGACATCAAACTGCTGAAGAAGATATGAATTAAGGGAGAGAAATCTAATTTTGAGTGAGTTGAATGACGAACTAGCACCTAGATTCAATGGTCCATATAAAGTGTTAGAGAAGTATGGGAAGGTGGCATATTGTTTAGGATTGCTAAGCACATCTAGAATACATGCAGTATTCCACACTTCACAGCTCTAAAAATCAATGCAACCTATTACTCCCACTCAAGACATACCAAGCTCACGGACAAAAGAAATGGGTTTAAATTGCAGCCTGATAAGGTTCACAAAGTCAAGAAAATGACAAATGGCAGCACAGAGGTGTTGATCCAATAGGAAGGGCTGCCTCAATTTGAAAGTACTAGAGAAGAATGTAGAAGTCATTAAGAAGTAATTCCTAGCTTTCTACCTTGAGGACAAGGTGCAGCTTGCTGGGGAGGGAAATGATGGGCTTCGTTGAATGAGCTGAGTATGGGTACAGGGAAGGTTTATCAGGAGGAATAGGAAGAAAACACATGAGAGAGAGTAACATATAAGAGGTGAGCTACCATGCGAAGCAGAGAGAATATCCTATCCTAACTAACTTGGGACATGTGGGGTGCTAGAGGAGAGAGAAGGTAGCTAATGGAGAACATTTTAGAGGAATGACAGAAAGGAGAGCTAAGGAGGATTTGGATCAAACCGCTGGAGAAACTTTGGCCTCTCACAAGCCAGAGGACTACTTTATCCCTTTTTTTTGTTCATTCCTGCTTTATGATTCCACTATAATTCTCTGATATTCTTCTTCGTTTGATACTGTGGGGAGGATTTCAGCTTACTGATTTATAATAATAATGGAAGTGGAATTCTGTTTCATCAAAAGATCGATGATAACTTATGAACTGATTCTGATTTTAGATGCTACTTAATAAGTTATAAGCATAAATAAACTATTGAGCATTAAATCTGAGTAAAACTCCCCCTTGAGAAATAATGAACGAATCAAGTTACCACAAATAGGCATACATGACTGGTTGCTATCTAACTGTAATGAATTCATATTCAGACAAGCTTTACAATCTGAATTTGCAACATTACATAAGTTATGTGTGAGGCAGAAGCTTTGAATTTTGATAATTACTGCTCAGTTCTCTATCTGATTCTGTGCCATTGTGCATGGTTGTATACTTGTATTGTAGTATGCATATAAACATTAATACATATAGGTAATCTCTGCCTCACACACTGCCCCAAGGAAGGATGGATCTGAAATTCTAATTATATTTCATATCATTTAATATGTACAGAAGCAACAAATGTATGCTAACCTGTGGAATGTCTTGTGAGCCACAACCGCATCACCATCAAACACACAACCAGCAAAGTGCCCACCAGACGCAAGCAGCACAATTCTCAAGTGGGCATTATTCCTGGGCTCAAGAGCCAATGATTTCAGCCTCTCAATTACTTCATGCTCAGCCTTTTCATTCCCATACAATACATTCTCGCTCATATTCATGATTAAGCACTTCCATATAGAAACTCTCTGCCCTGTCTGAAGACAGATAAATAACTTTTGCCTAAAACTTTCACTTAATTTGTTACGAACGTCATTTTGACTTTGAGACTCCATCTCGGTATCATCATCATCTTCTGATCCTGATATACTTGAAACATCGTAGTCTTTAATAGAATCAGATGTCAACACCTCAAAATCTTCTTCCTTCACAGTATTCTTTCCAGCAATTGTCAACTTCACCTATGATCAATACAGCCGAACATACACGTTTAATGAGAAGTAAAATGCAACAGGAAAAAACACTGTAGTTTTTAAATTTAACCCAACAATTATAGGGAAAAATTTTTTTAAGGAAAAATGGACAACTGTAACATTTTGGGCTAAAAATATGCATATTAAGCTTACAAAGCAAACGTATAGAACCCAATTGCAAATTCATACACCAATCAATAATTTTTTAATTATGTTCTCTAGGGAAAAACGGGACTGTAGATTTTACCAAAGATAATTGAAAAGGGGACGTACAAGCGGAAAAATAAGAATGTCGATAATTAAACAAGGGGATGGCCGATGCAGTGAGATTCATTCTTACATTGAACCGATGAATATCCGATTTGAAATGCAAACGCTGGTCATGAAGGGACTCAAATTGAGCCTTGCAAGTATTGCAGGTCCACCTAGGCACCGAAACAACGACGTCTTGGGAGCCATTAGCGTCGTTCTCGATGGGGTCAAGCGTTTCAAGGACTGAATGATCGCCATTATGAAGGTGCTCGGAGACGGACGATTGAGAAAAAGGAAGGAGGCGACAGGAATGGAAGAAGTCGGGTGGAAGTTCAAATATCGAACGGTGTCGTTTTTCCTGGGAAATCTCCCCCGTAGACCTTCCGGCGCTCTTTGCAGGACGATTAGCCGCCATAGCCGTCGAAACAAGCCTGAGGATCGTGAAAGTTAGACTGAGCAAGTCATCGCGGATATAAAACGCCACCACTACAGCCAATAGATTGAAGAATAATTACCAAGGAATGGAATTTGGATTTCGAGATTTTTAGCAAGATATGACGAAAAAAAATTATTTTTATTAAAAGCTATCTCTGACCAAAATAATATTACATGCATGCATTTAAAATATTTTTTTTTACTTTTCCTTAGAAAAATTAAGTGGTTCGCCCTCAATGAGATTATATATATTAAAATTTCTTATATAACGTTATTTAATATATATTATATATAATATTATTAGATTATACCTTTTTTATTTAATTGAATTGAAAATACAATTAAAGTAATGTAATATATCAAAATAATATAACTCATTAAAATTTACACAAAGTAATTGCACACTAGATGAATTATCATGAACATAAAAAACCATAAAATTGCAAATTTTAAATTATGAATTATTATAATCCAATGAAAATATGAAAAAAGAAACATTGTACTTGTAATTCTAAGGTATTTTTAAAATAATGATATTATATCATTTAAATATTAAAACAAAAAAAATACTAAAAATATAATGATTGAATTAGCTTTTTTCATTTTTATTTAATTAAATATATTATATAAAAGATAAAAGTTAATTCAACAATATTTTATATGATATAATAATAATAATAATAATAATATTTTAGACAAATCATTAATGGTCTCTAAATATTTTGTATAACATAGATTCAATCTATTCTGACAACGCTATCATGAGGACGTAGACTCTACATTATTTTTAAATCTTACATATAAATTATTATCAAATAATCATAAAATTCAATACATAAATTAATTTGGTCAAGATTTTGAAATTTTTTTTTATCATAAAATTAAGATAAACAAGCCTAACATAATTTTATTATAATCACCTCTTATTAGAATTAATGGTTACATTTGCTTTTATCTGCTTGTGTTTCTTAAAAAGAGAAATATCAATGATAGTCAATAAACTATTTCACAAATAAAAGCATTCAAATGAAGTAGTTCTCACATAATTTTTTAAATTAAAATTTTTTGCCATTCCACATATAATAATAATAAAATTATTATTATTATTATATGAAATCTACTACAAATTTAATTTGTACTTTGTTGTTTTTAAAATCATCGAAATAAAAAGTAAGTAAAGTCTAAAAATTTTGTAAAACCAATCATTTAAGTGACATACATGCTTAAAACATATATCCAAGTATTAAAAGACAATATTTAAAAATTAAAATTAAATAATAAAATAAATATTAATTAAATTAATATGGTTGTATTTTTATTTAACTAAAAAAAATTATTTAGAGAATTAGAAATTAATTTAATAGTATTATATATATATATATATATATTTATTATAAGTACACCACACATACACATAGAGGTTCCAATATGGGTGCCTCGCCCTCGTTATAATTTTAGATATTGAAAAAACAAAAATATTAAAAAGAAAGTTATAAAACTACAATTTTAAGTATATAGATGTATTACTTTTGTTAAAGTAGGATTTTGGGAAAAACTATTTTTAACTACCATATTAGGCTCAACAACCCTTCGGATTTGCTGTGTTTTTGAAAAGGTATTACTCAATTGCATAATTTCTTAGATTTTATTGAATTAAAATTTTGGATACTACTCGGTGACCAATTATTAATCTAAATTGTTAAATTGCACAGTTCCTTTAAAATTAATTGTTAGATTGTAGGACAATAAATCTTGATTAAAAAAATCTATGTTGAAAAGTTTGGATAACCGATATATTTATAGTATTAATTTTAGTAACTAAAATTAGTAATTTTTCATTTAATATGAACAGTGTTGTTAATTTTATATGAACAATTAGATGATTGAAGTATATTAATTATCGGAGGTTTTTGGGATCGAAAGTGAACACCCCTAGTTGCACATCAAAATATATTTTCAAAATAATATTATGCTCCTTAAACTTTATTTATTATTTTGAATTGGTCATTTGAGTTTAAAGTCTTAAAAAATAGTCACTTAAAAAATTTGAGATAAATTTAAAACTTAACGCGCCACTTTAGAAAGTTTCAAAATTAAAGAATCAATTTGAAATGCTTCAAACTTAATAGACATATGGGAAACAATAAATAAAGTTAAGGGGCTAAAATATTTTTTTTTTTTTTCTCTTTCTTTTTCTTTAACTCATTTTCTCTTCCTTTCCCTTCTATTCTTTCAATATAGTAGAGATGCTTTGATATTATTACAAATTTTTAAATATCAAGAATATTACTTGAACTATGATGTGAGACACGTCATAAAATTCAAAGAAATTCATCTCTATTTCTCATGTTCATGCTTGCTCTATTTCATATTCATTTCTTTTTTATGTTATGTAGTCTAGTAAAGTTAAGATAGGATATGATTCTTGTATAACTTTTTTTATTTGATAGATAATAGCGGTAATAAAGAAATAACTTAAATAGAAAAAGGGGGGAAAAAGGTAGGAAATAGTAAAGATAAGAAAAATGAAAAAGACGAAAGGATAAAATGAAAGAAAAAAAAAACAGAGAGGAGAAACTTTCTGGATATACTACTATTGATATAAATTATCTTCTTAAACATTGGTTATATTCTTGTCATTTTTTACCATTACATATCCATCTCTTTCACTTATTTCTGGCATGTCATTTACTTGTTGACCATTAGATATCTATGGTGAGTCTCGTTGCCATAGGATTAGTTATTTATGGTTCATTATTTGCAAAGGTTGTATGAATATGGATTATTGACTTGCTCTTGATGTAGTTTGCTATTGACCACAGGCAAATCACAATATATTCAAGAATTGGGAGACAATAAATATAATACAGACTTGAGGATGAAAAAATACCAATCATTTGATGTAAATTATTTGAGAATTATAACCCACTGTTACCCAATATTCAAGAGAGAGAGAGAGACAGAGACAAAGAGTAATGGAGAATCAAGAACCTCTCCTTTTCTATTCTTGCTACGGAACCAAAATTTTATGAAGAGGAAGTTCTCATATGCTTATGCCAAAATAAGAATAAATAATTGTGTAGACAAAAATGGAGAGTGGATAGTGGAGATAATAGGAAGTGGTTGGTTGACAATAAAGATAACTGAAGTGGTTGATGATAATGATTAAAAAAAGATAATAATGGTGTGATAGGGTTAATATTATTAGCGGAACAATAATGTTTCCATCATCATACAAAAACAATCTCTCCCTATTGATTTTGTATCAATAATTTAATGAGATAATTACTAATTAATATTGGGTTGTGGGTTGGGGTCTCTACCCAACGGGTTTGTGAGTAATCCAACCCATCACAGATTATTCACAATATCAACAAGGACCTAATCCATTTTTTGTTTAAATTAATATTAGTTGCCTAATTAATAATTGCACATAATTGTTCTAATAATTGCGTTAATGTTAATCCATTATTAAATTAAAATACTTTAACAATCGCCCACTTGGATAACATTAATCAATTATTAGGACAATTAAATTAATCAATAAAATTAAACAATTAATATTCATCATGACACACAAATGTGTGTATATACTAAACCATACCAAATTCATAAAGAAACTATACATAATCACTGGATCCGATAAACATTGTCACTGATTTAGTTCCAATATTTAAATAGAATGGATTACAAAATAATAGTTTGGTATCACATTTACATCATAAAGGTCCTTTATGGACCTACTAAACCATGGCTATGTCAAAATTTTCAATAGATGTGAGTCACATGATTCTTAAAGATTCTTACAGGCAGGCCATTAGTCAACGAATCCACGAGCATATTTTCACCAGAATTGTGAATCAAACAAGTTTGAGATTCATCAACCTTTTCTTTAACAAACAAGATCTTAACATCAAAGTGCTTTGTATAACTGGAATTCTTATGGGTTTTGAGAAAAGCAAATAGTAGACAAACTATTGCAATATATGGTTATAGGTCTTGATATAGAATTAACAAGATGCATGCCAGATATCAATTTCCTTAACCATATGGCTTGACGGGTAGCCTCATAACAAGCAATGTATTCTGCTTTCATAGTTGAGGTAGTTGTGATTGATAGCTTAACACTTTTCCATGAAACAACTCTTCTAGACATCATAAAGATGTATCCAGAAGTGGATTTATGGTCATCAATGCACGATACGTAGTCTGAATTAGAATAACCTACAATCTTCAATGATTTAGTCTTTTTGAAAGTCAACATATGATGCTTTGTACCCTGAAGATACCTCATGACTTTCTTTGCAGCCCTCCAATGATCATGGCCATGATCACTCAGGTACCTGTCAAACACATCGATTGCAAAGGCAATGTTCGAACGTGTGCATACCTGAGCATACATGAGGTTGCCAACTGCAGATGCATATGGGATTCTTTCCATTGCAATCCTTTCATTCTCATTTTGAAGACATTGCGATTTTGACAATCTTTCACCTTTCTGTACAGGTGCAGCACAAGGGGCACAAGAGTGCATGTTGAACTTCTTTAACACTCGATCAATATAGACTGTTTGAGATAAACCCAAAATGCCACGTGATCTATCGTGGTGACTTTGAATTCCTAGAACAAAGGAGGCTTCACCAAGATCTTTTATATCAAAATGACATGACAACATTTGTTTAGTTTCATTCAATAGATCAATAGAATTACTAGCTAATAAGATGTCATTTACATATAGCACAAGAATTACAAAATTACGCCCCACAAATTTTTGATAGATACATTGATCTATGATGTTTTCAATGAATTTAAGTGCAGTAATCACCTTATCAAACTTTAGGTACCATTGCCTCGAAGCTTGCTTTAGTCCATAGATGGACCTATTTAGCATACAGACAAGATGTTCTTTCCCTAATTCTACAAATCCATCAGGTTGCTTTATATATACATCCTTATACAAATTTCCATTCAGAAAAGCAATTTTGACGTCCATTTAGTGAAGTTCAAGGTCAAATTGTACAACTAGAGCCATGACCACCCTAAGAGCATCCTTAGTAGATGGAAGAGAAAATGTCTTTGTATAATCAATGCCTTCTTTCTGATTATAGCCTTTAGCTGTGAGTCTGGCTTTATACCTTTCAATTTCACTATATGCTTTTCTCTTAGTCTTAAATACCCACTTGCAACCAACTGGTTTATGTTCATTTGGCAGTCTAGTAAGTATCCAAACATTATTATCACACATAGAGACAATCTCTTCATTTATAACATTTAACCACTCAGAAGAATGAGGCCTTGTTATTGCTTCCTTAAAAGAGATAGGCTAAGCTCCATTAACCACATCAAAGTCAAATTCTTGTAAGTAAACTATATGATCATTTGGAATGGCAGACCTACGAATTTTTTAAGACCATCTCAATTCATTAGTTGCCATTTGTAAATCTTCTATAGGTTGTTTAATGTTAGAATCTACAAGATTTTCCCCAGCATTATTTGGATTAAAATGACCAGGGAATGATTATGAAAATGAAACAAACAAAGGTAATGTTGTTTCTTTTATATGCAGATTAATCATCCTGGGCACATTACTCCTACTATCTAAGTCATCTTTAAAATAGAATGCCTTATCTGACTCAACGACTCTGGTAGTATGAGTAGGACAATAAAACCTACTCCCTTTTGATCCATTTCAATATCCTATAAAGAATCCCCTGATGATTCTGGGATTAAATTTCTTGCACTGGGGATTATACAGTCTTACTTTTGCTTTACATCCCCAAACTTGAAGATGCCTTAAACTAGGCCTTTTACTAGAAAACAATTCATATGGCATCTTTGGAACTAATTTTTTGGGAACTTGATTCAAAATATAGAATGCATCCTTTAATGCATCACCCCATAAAAATTCTAGTAGAGATAAGGTTGATGATGCTTTGACCATATCCAGTAAGGTACAGTTATGTCTTTCAGCAACTCCATTTTGTTGAGGAGTGTCTGACATTATATATTGAGCTTTAATCTCATGTTCTTTCAGAAATAAAGCAAATGGACCAGGATTCTTACCAGTTTCAGTATATCTGCCATAAAACTCTCCTCTTCTATCAGATCTTACACATTTGATTAGTTTCCTAATTTTCAACTCAACTGATGCTTAAAATGTCTTGAAAGCATTTAATGACTCATATTTCTTATGTAATAAATTAATCCACCCATACCTTGAATGATCATGTATGAAGGTGATAAAGTAATTAAATCCACCCATGGCAACTGGTGTAATAAGTTCACATATATCTGTATGGATTAAGTCTAAAATGCTCTCAGACCTATTTGCCCTTTTAGTCCTAGCCCTAGCGGGAAGTTTCCCTTTATGCAATCGACACATGTCTCTAAGTCAGAAAAATCCAACTTCCCTAATATATCCTATTTGACTATCCTTTCTAATCTCTCTCTGGATATATGGCCCAAACGTCGATGCCACAACATAGAGGAACTTTTATTAAATCTTTGACATTTATGCCTTATCATAATATTAATAGCCACACTATAGGACAAATTTAGACAAGTATTCATATTTAAGCAATATAAACCATTCGATAGTGAAGCAGATCCAACCATAATTGAATTAAAGAAAATATTAATCTTTCCATTTCCTTGCCAAAAAGAATAGCCATTTCTATCCAATACAGAACTAGAAATTAAATTCCTCCTAGAATATGGTACATAAACAAGGTCATTTAACACCAACAATGTCCAGATTCTAAATTTAAAGAGATAGTTCCAATGCTATAAATTGTTGCTGAACTTCTTTCTTCTATAAGAATGGTCTTTTCTTTCTAACTTGGCATCCTCCTATTTATGAGCCCCTGTAAGGAATTTGTCATATGAATAGTCACACCAGAATCCAACTACCAAGAATCAAGAGAAGTTTCAAAATTGTTGGACTCAAAACATACTAGAGCTAGATGGCATAATAGATATATAGGGACAAGTTTAGAAGAAGTACCTTCTCGTTCGCGCTTATTCTTCAATTTGAAGCAATGTGATATCTTATGACCAAGCTTCATGCAATAGTGGCAATCACCCTTGAACGACTTCTTCTTCTGACCCTTATGATGTTTTCCATTTTTCTTAGGTCTAAAAGATTTCTTACCATTAGCTCTTCTATCTCACTTCCTACCTTTTTGCTTATCATTACCTCCCTTACTACTTGAATCATATAATTAATGTTGAGTGTGAGAGCTGACTTTCTTCAATGATTCTTCCTCTTGAGCTACTATGGAAATCATCTGGTCAATATTCCACTCAGCTTCTTGTGAATTAGAAGTGGTCTTGAGGACCCTATATTTAGTAAGGAGAAATGGTAATACTTTGTTAACCAGGTAACTCTCCCCCAAGTCTACATTATATGACTTCAATTTATTGTAATAGTAAATAAGCTTCATCTTATGCTCTCGCACACCAGAAACTCCATTGTAGTGTTTATTATCCAACAGTGAAAGATAATATGCTTTCTAAGTCTTTTCAAATTTCTTGAATTTTTCACCAACAACCATCAAATATTCTTTGACAGTATGCTTTTTAAGAATACTTAGTCTAATGGTCTTATCAATGGTGAATTTCATGATCGTCAAACAAATTCTATTTTTGATTCATGCCACCTATTGTAGTAAGTTTTGTTAGCAGCACTTGGCTTAACTGTGGGCTCTGTTGGTCTTGAGACTCTCAGAGCTAAATCTTCTTTAGTGATTGTCAAATACATGTCTAGGGACTCACTCCAGTCATCACAGGTCATCCTATTAAGAGCTGTCACTAAAGATAGTTACTGGAATACAGAAACTGAGGATAACAAAAAATAGGAAACATTAATTATGTCAAAATAACATAATTATGAAACAAAGTTTCCTTTATAAACACAGTTCATGCAACTATATACAAATTTTTTTATTGTAATCCCGCTTAA
The DNA here is from genome assembly GCA_037074485.1 of Delonix regia. Taxonomy (NCBI): domain Eukaryota; kingdom Viridiplantae; phylum Streptophyta; class Magnoliopsida; order Fabales; family Fabaceae; genus Delonix; species Delonix regia. The sequence goes on from CM073459.1 coordinate 17,226,637, forward strand.
GGGTCCCAGATCACAATAAACTAAAGAAAACCTATTCATGTTAATTTGGATTTAACTCATGACAAGAATCACACAAAATGCATTCATAGTTTCCATATCAATAGGATACAAGAAACTATACAAAACATTAACTAAAAATACTGCTAACAAGTTATAAACAGGTCTAGTTCATAATATTATATTAGCAATGTCACACCGATAGGGCATGTCCATTGTTAATATAAATAAAACACTCTGAACTTTACTTGGTGACTAATTTTACCCTTAATAATTATTTAAGAGTATATATTAATATTTATGATACTAATTGGACCTTTATTATTCATAAATTAATTTCACAACTCATAATAGGAGTGAAAAAACATAACCAATTATGCAAAATAAATTCATTTAATTTATTTAGACATCAACAGGGAGAGTAAATTTAGTATTTTGTTCCTCACTGTGTCTAGTCACTATAAAAAAAAATTTCTTTGATCAAAACATCTCTTAGTTACATACTGTTTTAAGGCCCTAAATCTTAGTTACATACTATTTTGAAAGCGGTGAGTAGAGTTAAATTGTAAAAGGTTAGGGACCAGAAGATTAGCATGTGACTCTCAAGCATCAGCATGCGCCATCACTGCGAGTGGGCTTTTCTTCACGTGCCTACTGATTTTCTTCAACTGTCAACCAGGTTTCTTGACACGGTTTCCAACTCAGAACTCTGACCCGATAAAATAGAGCTCTTCGTACTTTCAAATAAGCATCAAAATGATCTATATTTCACAATCTATGTATCCCCTAAAGAAATTTCTACAAAAAAATGCATCATTTGAGAGTAATCAAGCTCAAAATTCTTAAGTGTTTCAAGTTCTTCAATCATTAATAGCAGCTCATGTTGTTGTGAATCTGAGTGGTAGATTTAGATGCTAAAATGATCGTTATGCAATAATATATAAATCCCCTATGGTGATTTTAGCCAAACATGGAGCATTTAAGAGAATTTGAGTTTGAAATGTTCAAAGGTTTTCAAGCTTCAATGGCATATCCCAATTTTCCAAACATTGAGTTTTCATATGGGCCTTACTCAGAAATTTTTCAGATAAAGGTTTCAATGGAGTTAAACATGTTCATCTCTGGTTAGAGTATACAATGTGCACAATTTGAAATATTCTACAAAGGCATAAACTCATTTTCAAAATTCCTAAGATCTGGAACAAATTTCACTGGAAAAATTTAGAGTTTATACTTATTCATATAATTTCCATTCATCCATGACAATCAGTAATTTTGCAATAACCTAGCTCTGATAACATTTGTAAAATAACATATCACAATATGTTTAAGAATTGGGAAATAATAAATATAATACATTGACCTGAGGATGAAGAAATATGTAAATTGGTAGAGAATTACAACCCACTATTACCCAATATTCAAGAGAGAGAGAGAGAGAGAGAGAGAGAGTAATGGAGAATCATGAACCTCTCCTTTTCTATCTCTGATATTGATTCTACTAGATGAGAGTGGAGCTCTCTTTATTGTTTAGTTATTGATATTTAGGAATTGTAAAAGTTTTGGAGGGTCTTATTTTTAGAAAAAAGTTGATTGAAATTTCTAGAAAAAAATATTGATAGTGTAATTAAATTCAAGTTATCATTGGAAATCTTAAGTTATTATTTATTCTTCGTTTATGGTTTTTGGGGTAAGTAGGATTATCCAATAGGTAATTTTGGCTTACAGTGAATTTGTTGTAATTCACGCTAGTCACAATTCAAAAACCTAAGTGTTGAAATAATATGCACACTTTAAAATGCAAACAATTAAATTTATATTTTAAACAATTAAACAACTCATTTATGTTGAAATTTTTTTTAAAAAATATTTTTGTATCAACATTAATTTATTAATAGTTCAATTTAGTGGGTTAATAATTAAGTAACCAACTTTGACATAAAGCAATAAGGATTGGGTCTAAGTTAATTGTGGGTAATTAGTGATACCTTGGATTACAAGCCAATTAGGTAGAAACCCTAACCTATAGTCCAAATATTATTATTAGTTATCTTATTAGATACTAGAGCATAAGAGGAGGATTTTTTATAAGTCAATTTATAAATTATAATATCTAATTTTTTAAATCCAGAATCTAAGTAGTTAAAAATGTAGGGTGTCATCATTTAAAATAAAAAGAAAATGTTTTATTTATTTAAAACCTAATTTTTTCTAAATGAGCATTAACTCCCCAATTTTGATGACTCACAATAAATTTATTTTATGGTTATTTAAAGTCATCTCTCTCACTTTTGGTACTTGCTTCAAAAGATTTAGTTAAAACAGGTTGCAAGCTCTACTAGTCAACTATGGATGCATTCTAGATAAGTTTTGTCTATTATGAAATGCCCTAAAGCTTTTCTTTCAAGTGGTATCAGAGCCTATGGTTCTATAACTAATGTGATGTGATGTGATTATTTCTATATAAATCCATATTGATTAATTTTGTCTGGCGTTCTGTATCATATAGTTTTTCTTTGACTTTTAACACATAGAATTATTATATGTTTTTTGGTTACTACAACTGATGTTATTTTTCGACATGTTAATATGGAATGTTTATCAATTTTCTTTCCAATTCATCCCCCTTTATCGGTCTTTATAAGAAACACAATCAATGAAAATTGCAATTTTCGAATGACATTTAGTTTGATATTAGAGTTTTATTTTGAAATTGGATTAGGGCTTTTGTTAACCATGAATTTGAGTGATATGGTGCCAGAAAATGACCTAAAACACAACAAATACATCTTTGCACCATAAACATCCAAACTTGAATACCATTGAATTTTTTGCTTTAAAATTCTCACTGGTGGGTGCATTTCGGTTGAAATTGCATTGGAGTTTTGTATATCTAGGGATTTTGACTAAAATGATGCTAAAAACTTGCTTCAAACATATAGGAAACATGTTTAGTAAATGCAAAAGGAAGAAAGTTTTGAAACCAAATGTACTAGAATGAAGGGAAATCTTTCAAAATTAACATAGGGGTTTTGTATATCTCTAAATTCTAAGCATTTTGATACCAAATATGACCCAAAACACTCAAGATTCAAGCAGGTTTGAATTGAAGCAAAAACTAGGTTGAATGACTGGCTAATAGACCTGTTAGAGGAAGGAAATGATGAATAGTGTTGTCAGATAATGCCCATTCTTACTTTTTGGCACATGTGGGCATGCGAACCTACCTACAAGGCCCATTTTTGCCTAAGTTTTTGGTTCCTACATAATTTTTATTTTCTATTTAAAGTAAATTTTTGAAATTTTTTTGAAAGCCCCAAATATCAGTTCTTGAATTTCCATTGCATTCCACAATGGATTTTCAATCTATACTCTCCAAATTTTAAGCAAAAAAATTTTATGCATATTTCAAATATATCCTAATATCATATAATTTTCACACTCTTAGTGCTTATTTAGTTTGGTATGTCAAATAATTTATTGAAGAAATTATGCCTTTATTAATTCAGTATTTTGCTAAATTTAATTTTATGACCAATTTTCATGTGGATTTTATAAATTTAGTAGTGAAAATCATTGTCCTGAATAGGTTAAATTTTTTGGGCAATATACTCATATGTAATTATTGCAGTTGAGCAATTGGGTTAGATTGATTATCAAATGGCTTAATGTATGTCTAAATGGGCAACCTAACTTCAAATATGCATAACTTTGAGCACAAATGAAAATTTTAGGCTTATAATACCATTTTGAAAAGCTGATTTAGAGCCCAATACTAGACAAATGGTTGAAGGTGATTCGGTTTAGTTTCAAGCCTAAATTCCATTGTTTTCATTGACTTTATGACCTTTGAATTTCAAGAAACTTATTTTAGGCTTCATAAAAAAGACAAACGAAGATGGTTTAAAGTCAATTTTGCCTTCTAAAATATTGCTAACTATTCAAGGCATTTTCATTTCTCTAAAGTTAATTGAGATACATCGTTTTAGATCATTTAATGAATTGGATGTTTTATTTTCTTTTGGGAAACTTAATTAATGACTTCGTATAAAAGTTGAATGGAAACTGCACATAGTCAATATTACCTTCAAGAATGATGACTATACAAAGCCCAATATTGTCTATTCAAAAGTTTTTAAACAAAATTAAATATTAAAAGCATGATTTGTTTTATAATCTTGATAGTTGATCGAGCATCCTTTGAATAACATGATGTCAAAATTAATGGCATTTGCATGATTATGTGATTTCACTTGTCATGTAGATCACTTGGGCAATTAACACCTTACAATTGTGAGCTCACCTAATAGGACTAATTGTAATGGTGTTTTGTTGGTTTGATTAAGGTGTTCATTTCAATTAATTTTTTGTTAGATAAATTGATTTGGCATTGGATATACCCTATAAGTGTGGCACTAACAATGTAATCTATCATTAATGAAAGATAATTAGATTGATGTCTTAATAGTTATTGTACCTTATTGGTATAGAGATGTTAGAGATATTTGGTTCTATGGACCTTTAACTAGAGATAAACAAACTTCAATGGATGGACTTGTAAATTCACGGAATCAGTACTTAGTGTGCAAATTAAGGGATTCATCTTGGATTGAAACAAATCTTTTAGGGCAAAATTATCTTAAGTTTAACAAGTTTATATGAAGCCACATCTCTAATTTTGTGATGTATGACACACTATTAGCTTGAGATGGAATTAACATATTGTGTGATGTTAGCCTTTTGGCATTAACTTAATATGGAATATCTTAATAAGACCTCTTGTGGTTCTAAAACTTAGTCCTATTCTGAAAAGTCTTGTGGCTTTCCAATTAATCTTAAAGAGCTCATATTGACTAAGTACTCAAAAAATTCATAAGGCATTTTTGTTCCTTTAATGGTGCACCCATTTAGATAGAACTAAGATAGAAAGGAATTTCATTTGCTTATGCTATTGGTAGCTTGGTGAAAATTATGTTTTTTATGGGAGCTATGCTGTGGTAAAGTGATAAATAGACACTTGTAGATGCCTTGAATTGTCTATACTTCTACATGATGTTTTAGAGGATCTGTTTCATTCGAAAGTATCATGTAAATGCTTATAGTTGCCTCAGCCATTGTATGCATCTTTAGGATGTTTGGAGAGCTATTTAAGAAGCATCAAATGGACACTTATAGTTACCTTATATATATAAGTGAAGAGTAAGTCACTTGTTTTGTGATGGCCATTTGTCAAGAAATGTGGTTAAGGAATTAACTTATGTTTGTACTTATTTTGAGTTTGTTGCGATGGTGACTCTGTTATAGACTTCTATCAAAATTACAAGAATTTAGTTGCATCAAACTTTTGATTCTCAATTCATGTTCATTGGAGAGAGAAGATTAGTGTATCACATACTCATATTGAATATTTGGGTGATCTGTTGACCAAAGACTTACCTATTAAAGTTTTGAAAACTTATTATTCTTGGGTATTTTAAAATTTTGATGTCATGGTGTAATGAGAGTCTGAATTATGTTCTTAAGGGACACTTGGATATATTTTGGGATCTATAACATTTGTTTCTATAAAGATTTAATGTTCTTGGTTGTGCCAAATTTATGGATATAATTAGAATTGAAACTTAGTTGGTATTCATAACATTGTTTTCCCTATTAGAATCGATGTTCTTGATCAATTGTTTCATTTTTAAAATTTTCCCTTTATCTCAGACTCATGTGATTCATATCCTTGGCGAACATTTGCTCGTGGATTAGTTGACCAAGGACCTAAAAGCTCATATGGGTCTTGTTCAATCCCTGATGTTGCTTTGGTTTAGCGGAAGTATGAGTTGAGTTCTTAAGGGGCTTTTGTTATGTACTTTGACATCTTAAATGTCCATTTTGTTCAAATTTTGAAACTATATGTATGATCAAATTAATATAATTTGTTTCTCTATTTGTTTCCCTTATCAGATCTAATGATATTATGTTGTTTTGTTTTTGAACTTTGTATGGTGTTTTGTATATATGTTAGTTGCTTAATTTTAATTGATATTTATTTCCTTATAGTCAATTAATGTTATCCAAGTGGGAGATTTTTAAAATATTGTGGATTAGAAGTGATTTATTATTAGTTCAATTTGCTGGGTTAATTAATTAAGCAACTAATTTTGACATAAACTAATAATGGATTGAGTCTGAGTTAATTATAGTTAATTAGTGATAGATTAGATTATCCACAAGCACATTTGGTAAAGGCCCCTACTTGCAGCCCAAATTTTATTAGTAGTTTTTCTATTAGATTGCTAACTAAGAGGATAAGAGGAGAATTTTTTATAAGTCAATTTATAAATTATAATATCCAATTTTTTATATCTAGAATCTAAATAGTTGAAGAAGTGGGAAGTTATCATTTAAAATAAAGAGAAATATTTTATTTATTTAAAACCCCATGTTTTCTAAATGTGCGTTAATTGCCCAATTCTGATGAGTCATGATAAATTTATTTTATGACTATTTAAAGTCTTCTCTCATAGTTTTGACTAAGTATGTGATTCAAAAGATTTGGATAAAACAAGTTGCAAGTTCTACTGGTTAACTATGACTACATTCTAGATAAGTTTTCTATATTATTAAATCTCCTAAATTTTTTCTTTCAATTCAAGCTTTAACAATTAAACCAAAATAACTATTTAAGTGGCTCTTGTCTCATCAAACAACTACAACAAGGAGAAAAAGTAATGAAGTTCTTCAAATGGCTTCATCAAGAGTATGTAAATCTTTTCTTGAAGGGTTATATGTTGTAACAAAAGTGTATAATCCCAATAATTCTTTTAATTTATTAGGATCAATTAAAAAAAGTCAAGTTAGATAGGTTAGCTCACTTAACTCGTGAGTTGGTCCATGGAACATTTAAACTTGTGGAATAGGCAAAGTTTAAATGACCCTATTAAATAAGTTTGTATGTAAACGTACGAACTTACCAAAATTATGTGTTTGAATAATTTTTAATAGCTTGCAGTCTATTTCTTACATCTTATAATTTATTTTTCTATTCAATAATATATCATTTTGTGTAAAGAGATATAAAATATTAATAAATATGTGTATATTATCACACTTTTAAAAAAATTAATTTTTTTAAAATAAAAAATTTTGAACTAATTTGAATCATCCTATTTTATTATATGGTCCAAAGAGATTATTGGAGAATCTCAAGTAGGTATGCCTATTAGAGGTGATCCAAATTCCTCATGTTTAATGGCATATTCCCTATATCTTTCAAATAATTTATATTGTACAATTTATACATTAATTTTTTATTTTTATCATTATAACCTATAGGCCTATCTTTATAGACTACTGAAAGCCTATGAATAAAATTATGTATAATGGGAGAATGATCAAATAAATGAAAATCATCCTCTATATTATGTGAGTGTGTGTGTGTATATATATATATATATATATATTATTTTCCATTAATTTTAGCACAATTTTTTTGTCTTTGTTTATATCATGCTAGTATGGATTCCTTGAAATGATGTTCACTTCAATTTTATTTTTATATGACCTTCTCATTTTGGAAAACAAACTTCAAACCTCCTTATACTTAAAGAACCAGAAGTGATCATGCTGTTAGATTCACAAATCAGGCCGTTTAATTCCTGATTTAATACTGAACAGATGAAATTTTTTTAATAAAAATTAAATTTTAACCTGTTAATTTTATTTTAAATTTTAAATTTCTGTTTTAAGTTTGTCAAGTTTCATTTTGGTTGTTTTAACTTCAAAAATTAATCAAAAAATTTTACACTCCTACTTTATTTAACAAAAAACATATCATGTCAAATTACCGCCATTAACACCTATTTATCCTAGTTGTAAAATCCTTTTCAACTACATATTAGACCAAAAAAATATTAGTTAGTCCTAACACACTTATGTAAATTTAGTGCACAATGGTCACAACTCTTTTTTTTGAATGATTTTATTAAGACTAATAGACTTAACCAGCTACTACATAAGTGTGTCAGGGGCAACTAATATTTTTTCATATTAGACACAATGTTTAAGTCCTAAGTATGAATTTAGCCTTATGGTTATGTTTGGTATACGTGAGAATGGAATGGAATAGATAATAATGGAAGAAAGTAGAGTGATAAAAAGTGAAATACAAGATATATGATACTCATTGTTTGAAAATTTATTAAAGAGAGGGAGGTGGGTCATTATTGGAGCTAAATGACTTATATATTATTTTTATAATATTACTATCATAAAAAATGTTCCTATATTAAGGTTTTAATAAAAACAGATATCATAGTAATTACATTGATTGTCCATTTTATTCCATCATGAACTCCACAATTTGGAAGGACCAAAAAAAATTTTGTATGGCAAAATTGGATATTTTGTATGGAAAAAATGGATTTTAACCTTAAAAAAAACTTTTAACATAATTATATATCAAATTAACCACTCTAGTCCATATCATTTCATCTCTGATCATCCATCTAATTATCCATCTAATTTTAAGCGTACATAAGGGTTTGTGATAGCAATACAGAAGCTATACACATAGCAGGATGAATTCAAAAAAAAAAAAAATCATTTTATATTCTGGAACATGAATTATGAGTTCCTTTGCCTCCAGGCACATAAGAATGACCTTAGCTTGCACCTTTAGAAATGCAAATTCTTTTGGAAATGGCTAGCAGATTGAATAAAATAATATTTTGATCCCTGCTTATTAATTAATTTTTTAATTGGTTATTCACTAATTTTTATTCACAATTTTGTCTGTCACTTGTCAATTTAGTCTTAATTTGATTTTGCACTATTTTTTTTCTCAATTTGTTTTCTCACTTATCAATTTATTTTTGGTCCCTTATGAATATAATCGAACTAAAAGATTAAATGTGATAACTTTTATCATAGTGAGAGATCAAATTGAAAATAATTATAATAAGTGGGGATTAAATTAAAAATAAAAATTAATGAGAAACAAATTGAAAATGGTTATGATGAATAGGGGACTAAAAGAAAAATAAAAATTAATAAAGGACCAAATTAAGACAAAATAAAAAGTGAGGGACCAAACTTAGATTAGACTGAAAAGTCAAAGACCAAAATAACATGCGAGTAGAGCATGGAGTTTTTAGGGACTAGGGGGTCAGTTCCTGCTTTGACAATTTTCAAGGTTATGCTTGTTTCATCTCTGTTCATTCATCTCTTTTCTCTTCCAGTCTCAAAACAAAAATTTAAAGAAATTCAATAAACTTTTTTGGTGTTTAAATATTTAATATTTGACAAATAATGAATATGAATGAATTTTTAGTATTAGAATTACATATTTAGTTAAATAATAGGCTTTTTGTTTGGATTATTTTTTTAATATTTTTTGGTGGTACTTAGAGGGACAGGTTCAGCATTTTAATTCACCAAATCGAAATAGGTTAAACAGGCACCAGTCTACGCGACCCAGCCTAGAAGGCTAACCTATTTTAACAGATCTAATATTCTTGGGGATTCTAATTCCAAGTGAACTGCATCGGTGCTTTAGCCTATTTTGATTTACACACAATTTCCACTGAACAAGAAAATGATCCAATAAAAGAAAAAAAAAGAAGAAGCAAAAATAACAATTCACTATGTCCAAATAGGCAAAAGAGTTAATACTATAGATGATATGCTAGCTAGTATACCGAGTAATTTGTTCTAACAATAAATTGTAAATTAGAGCCTCTGGATTAATATAAATTTAGGAGTATTTCAAACTATAACGACTTATCGAATTACATTACTCAATCTATCTCTAAGCAGTGCCAAATATAGAATTACTTATTTGATAGCATTTAAAATATAAATTGACCCAATTATTAATTAATTTTAATCCCTAGATTAATTAAGTAATCCCCATTAAACCATCTCCCATGCCCTCCCTCCTCTTTGTTCATTGTAGTTAGACACGAACGCAGACGAACAAGAAGCAAGTTAGGGCATAAATCAAATAACGATCGTGCGAGGGAGCTAATTTAAGTGAAACTAAACAAATTTAAGGATGAAATTGAAACCTAATACAAAATTAAAAGGATTAAAAGCAAAAATTTTCTGTTCTTTCTCACTTTGTTCGATTATCCTTTTGTTTTTATCTCAAGAATTTCTTTAATTATTAAATAAATTGACGAACATTATATTTATGCATATAATGCATTATTCGCTAATTGCACCATATTAATGATTTAATGTCTCAAGTTTAGTTTTGCCTTGTGTGCTTGTGTGTATGTCAATGAAATGTGACAACAAAAAAAAAATGGATGTAATGATTAATATATAGGAATAGAAGTGAAAAATATTAAGTAACCTGCAGTCACATTATTTAAAGAAAACTGTCTGTGATGTACTAATATTTTTCTTTGTTTTATTTTTTGAAAATGAATTTAATTAAAAGAACATATAGCATACTAGACTCATCATGTTTTTAGCATTATATAAATTATAGTTATGTTTACGTTTTTCAGCTTATACCCATATATTTCAAGTAAAATACCTTTTTATTCCTCACTTATTACAAAGTTGTCATTTTAGTCCCTCACTTATTGAAATGTTTAAAATGATATTTCACCCATTAGAAAATGTCATATTTGGTCTCTTATTTTTTTTTTATAAAAAAAACTAGATTTAAACCCTTAGATTTAAGGTTTAAGATTTAGTTGGAAGACTAAATTTGATAATTCTTAGAAAAGTGGACGACCAAGTTGACATGTTCTAGTAAATGTGGGACTATTTTGGGTATTTCAATGAATAAGAGATCAAAATGACAATTTTGTAATAAGTTAGGAACCAAAATATATTTTTCTCCATCTATTTCACTAAATCATTAGATATATTTTAAAAAATAACAATTATTTTCATGGATAGATGACAATATATATATATATATATATATATATATATATATTTGACATCCTCGAATTTGTTGTGGATGCATGCAGATCGTTATCATGATGAATTTTAAAATAACATGAAAATATCTCAAGGATATGTTGAAGACTAAGATAACAAAAAAATTAATTATTCTTAACATATTTCAATTAATTAATTAGACTAATGGTTCTGCTAGTAAAAGGAAGTCACATGGCCTACAGGATCAATCCCACGTAAGGTCACTCATCTTTCCTTCCATGGCCTTGAAATATATATATGAGCAAGACGAAGTCCACAACTACAAGTGCAAATGACTTCAGTCTTTATTTTGAATATAGAAAGATTTGTGCACACTCTTTGTAACAAAAGAAACTATCATTTTGGTTCTTCACATTTTAATTTAGTAATAATTTAGTCATTCATGAATTTAAAGTAACAAATAGTCCTTCAGGAATTTATTAATAAATTAAACTAGTCTTTCTATCATATTCCTTTTATGAAAACCCTGAGTTGGACTATTTTTTATTAATGTAGAGGTGAGATGCACACGTGAAACAAGTTCTTTTTCACCATTATCAACACATCACCAAGTGTGAAGTATTTTTAGGTTTTCTACTATCAAAATTAAGAGAGGAAGTTGTGAATATGGTGCAAATTTAATTAGCAAAGTTTAAAAAGCTTCTGACCTAGTGAAGTGTTAGTGATGGTGAGAGAAAAAAAACTCCTATGTGTATCTAACCTTCACATCAGTAGAAAACATTCTATATCAGCATTTTTTTAATGGGAAGATAACGGAGGGACTTGTTTCATTATAAGAGATTATTTTATCACTCCAAATTTGTGGAGGACCATATTTTTACTAAGTTAAAACATGAGGACCAAAATGTTAATTTTTTCCTTCAAAATATTTTTTATATGTATGATCAATAATAAACAATGAGTAATTATGAGCAAATAAACATAATCTCTATCCTACATAATAAGACAACACAAAATGAAAAATTTATAGGAAAAAATCCATGTTATTAAATGTGTCTCTTATGGATAGTTGATAGTTTTATCTCCAATTTATGTCACTATCAGATAACTATGATTTATATATCACTCTTTTAATACCAGGAAATCAACTTTAATTAATGATAAGTGAGCAATCATAATACCATAAAAATGCAAAAATAATTTTTGATAAGAAAACTCACTTTTTGCATCCGGCGTAAGTGAGACTCTTATAGAGAGATTTCTTTAGTTAAATAAATTATATGTAACTATTTGATAATATATAGTAGTCTATATTTATAAATAGAAAATACAATTATTAATACAAATCAAACATTTTCTAAGATCAATCTATCCTGTACGCCATAACATGCTACTTGTGCGTATTAGGCAAAAAATACGGCTTTTCTGCCAAAGTATTTTTCTTCTCATTCATATAATTAAAATTTGTTAAGTCCGAGATTCCAAAAAAAGAAAGGAAAAAGAAGAAAATTCGTTAAGTTCCTATTATGTGCAAATCTACATAATTTCTATCTGTCAATCTCATAGCATATAAGGACTAAGAACATTATGTGATTTCAGTTTTCAAAGTTTTCCGTTTCCTTCCCTAGTCATTGAAATGAATGATTTAGAAAATATGATTTCACAGTAATAAATAAGGTCCAAATACATTGCATGTTCTTTGTTTTTAATAGCTACTTCTTAATTTTACTCTGAAACAAGGAACATATATATATATATATATATACATACTGTAATTTCAGTTTTCACAAATTTCCCTTTCCTTCCCTAATCAATGGAAAGAAAGATTTAGAAGATATGATATCAAATTAAAGTTTTATAAATAAGGACCAAATACATTGCATATGTTCTTTGGCTTTAATAGCTATTTATTTTTTACTCTGAAATAAGGAACATATATCCATTCTGATTGTATTGACGGGTTTAAGTTCAATATATCCAATCCAACGTACATGTGTTTGGCCAACAATTTTAAGGCTTATAATTAATAGAATTTTATTTTACTCAATGTTAAACATTATAATTGATAGTTGCTACCATAACAAAATGACATTTTTTGTGTGGATATTACCAATTAAATTATGAATTGAATAATATATAGATGATTAAGGACAGGTAATTTCTAAGATTTTTACATCACAAAAGATATCATGATCCATCGAATAGTGTTCACATTTCATTTACCTGCACCATATTGTGTTATAAATTATCCGTTATATATGGATAACATGTAGTAAATTTCAGTTATAAATGTCATTGTATAAAGGAAATTAAATTTTCTGTATAAATGTGCTTAATTTTTTTTTTCACAAAATCATCAAAGCTATCAAATTTAAAAAACCGACCTAGGAGCTTATAAATGTACATATTTTATGTGTCTAAAAGCATTACATTGCGCAAGAAAATATAGAGACTCTCAGAGTACATAGAGTGGTTTGATATTGTTCTATCAAAAACCATAATCCATAGGTATGTTTTGACTTTGATCCTTCTGGCTATTACAATTCACCAATCAAAGCCTTCATAATTTTTCCTTTGCTTTTATATGTGTTTTATTTTTGTTCAGATTTCTAGATGGCCAGCTTGGTTCACCCATGCCCTACCCTCCCCACGAAAAAGAAGGTTATTATCATAATGGGCTCAACCGGCACCGGAAAATCGAAGCTCTCTATCGGCTTAGGCTCCCACTTCCTCTCTGAGATAATCAACTCTGACAAGATTCAAGTCTACAAAGGCCTTGACATCATCACAAACAAGATCCCCCACCCTGAGCGTTGTGGCATTCCCCACCACTTGCTTGCTATCATCGATGAGCCCGACTTGGACTTCACCGCATCTGAGTTTTGCCACCATGTTCTTGAAACCCTAACGTTAATCACACAATGTGGGAACCTACCTATCATCGTTGGGGGATCCAACAACTACCTAGAAGCCCTAATTGAAGATCCAAACCATGCATTTTGTGCCAACTATGATTGTCGCTTCATCTGGCTTGATGTGTCTCTCCCAATTCTGTTTGATTACCTTGGAAAAGGGTTGATCAGATGCTTAAGGATGGACTTCTTGACGAGATTCGAGAAGCCTTCGTGCCTAGCGCTAACTACTCTTGTGGGATTAGAAGAGCTGTTGGAGTTCTTGAGCTTGATGAATACATTAGGTTTGAGAGAGAAGCCATTGATGAGGCTTCCAAGGAGGAGTTACTAAAGGAAGCCATTAGAAGAACCAAGGAGAATACTATTAAGCTAGCTGAAGCACAATTGAGGAAGATTCATAGGTTGAAGAACGAGCTTGGGTGGGACATGAACAAGATTGATGCTACGAAGGTGTTTGAGGCTATTGCAAAAGGGAAAGAGCATGAAAAAGTGTGGGAAGAAGTAGTGTTGCAACTTAGTTTGAAGATTGTGAAGAGTTTTCTAGAGGAGAAAGAAGAGAAGGATGATAATAGCATGAGATTTCATGAGAAGAGTTCTCTGAGCTTAGTTTAAGGGATGGCAATGGAGGAGGAGTGAGAAGGTTTTGCCTGCCTTGACATAGCCATACTTTTTTGAAATTTTGCCCTTCAATTACCCCACAATTTCCCCGCAAGTTGTTTATTATAAAGAAGAGTTTCTATATGTAATATCACAATAAATTCCTCTATATGGTAGAATAATATTGGTACAAGTAAAAGATAATGCCTTTTGAGCAAAAAAAAAAATGACTCAATCTCTATGGTGTTTCTATAAACTGTTGACTGTCATAGCACATAACTACATAACATAGCTTGGTACATAAAAAGTAAAATTAGGTGTTTTTCTATACTTGCTTTTCCTATAATTGATACTTGATAATACTTAGTTTTAATCATATCTAATTTCTCAATATTACTCTTCTTTGTCTATCATATATGGATAAATATATTGTTATAATTAAAAGCATATAGTATGATTAAGGTTATCAAACTCGCAATTTTATATAGACTCATTAAGGAGGGTGTAGACTTGCAATGTAGACTTATAAAAGTTTACTTCTATTAATAAATATTTATTAATATCCTTAAAAAATATATTAGTTTAAAAAATATGATGGATGTTATTGATAATTATTTATTTGTAAAGGATCAAATTGATAAATGTTTATAAATGAGGGATTGAATTGAGAAAAAATTCTATGAAGAACTCAATTGAGAAGTATTTTATCTACGAGGAACCAAAATGATAGATGAATTTTATTAGGGACCAAATTATGAAATAATCCATTAATAAGGGACCAAAAGATGTTTTGTTCATTTGGTCAAAATGAAATTTAAACTTTAAATAACATGAAGGGCATTATTGATAATGATTTTTTTTTTTTGTGAAGGATCAAATCGAGAAATATTCATATGTGGGAGTAAAGTGAGTAAAAAAATTTATGAGTGATTAAATTAAGAGATATCTTATGTAACATGAGGGACTAAAATGATAATTAAATTTATAAGGGATTAAATTAGGAAATACCCCACAAATAAGAGAGAAAAAAAGAATTTTTCTCAAGTGATTAAATAAAATCTAAACTAGTTTACATAAAACTTGTGTCATGTATATATATACTTGAGAAATTTGTTGACTTAGTGGAAAGGCATTGGCCGTTAGGTAGGTGTGATAGTTTTACATATGTATCAATGACAGTTACATGGAATTTAGATTGTACATGAGCAAAAAATGATGAGCAGCTCAGATACACATATTAGCCAACTTGATGCGTCCAATACTATTGAACGCCTGCTATGTAATTATTATCACTTGTTGCTGTAACATATATCCCGGGATGTGGTTTGATAAATAAATAAAATAATTGTAATTATTTTTAATATTATATAATTAAAGATAATCAATGTTCTACTTAATTTAAGTTATTTTTTTAATAGCTAAATAAATCTAAATTGTATATCTAGTAACTTGATAGATGTATTAAATGAAAACAAATTTAACCCTAGTTCAGTTGGTCCCCTCTGCCTATAAAATAGTTACGCTCAGAAGAATTATGTCAAATGAAAGTCAGGATTCCATCAATCAATAAAATTGGTATACCGATCAAGAAAATGAAAGAGGGAGAAATCAATTTAAGAAAGTGATATGTGATGGCTTCTACAATACTAGGTATACACATTTAAGTTTATTGTGAAAATTGTGAAATTCTACTAATTTAAAGATTAAAACTTTTATGCAAATCCACGTGATATAAAATTACTTACTACCATCACAAGTTTTGAAAGAAAAAAAACATGTAAAGTGTTTAGTTTGGCGCTTGGATTCCCATGTATATAATATTTACATTTTAAATTGTGCACCACAATTATAATTTTTGTAATTAATGTATGTTAATGTGACGATAAGTTGGACAACCACATTATTACTGCGATTACAATTTGTAATTACTGTTATTTTACCTAATGTTTTATCATCTTTTTTTGGAAACACCACGATATAAGACAGCTACAATTTAGAACTTTGGTTCCAGGCAGGATTGAAGAGTTGACCATGAAGAGGTTATATTATAAATGCTCCGTCTTACACAGTAAGGGCATCAACCAACTTGTGTATTAATAAAGGTTATGCTTCGTGTTATATTCCTTAGATCAATTTAGTGTATTCAATAGAATAATACTTTCTAAGCATTGATCCCAAAAGTTAAGTTTGAACGATAAATAGTACGCTTTCTGAAGGCCTATAAATCACTTCAGATTATTTAGTGGCCCATTTGATTTATTAAATACTTCGCTAGACAAGGATTAATGGTTTCAACGTTTATGAAATAGTATAATCCCCCTAGGCCATGTAAACTCTCTTTCCATGTGACTTGTATCACATTTAAATGTCAATTTTCATGGAAAATCTACCAAACGAGCCTTTCGTGAAAGATAAAATATGTATTAAAGTAGTGTTAAAAGTTAAATGTTATTAATATTAATATTCATACTTCAATAAATAAGTAATTCTATCAAGAGAAAGAGGACCAGAAGTAGTGAGGGGGTTTTGCTTGCCTCATCATAACTCCATATGTTTAAAAAATTCATCTGGATCTCTTGCAGTAACAGTAGCTGTTGTAGTGTTAAAAAATGACCGCATACGAGTAAAAAATAGTCTAAAGAATATTTATAGCACTTACTGTAACTAAAGGGGATACTCATTTTCAATTATCGTTCATGCGCCTGGCATGTTATTTATTAATAAGTTCCCTATTTTATGCCCTTTCTTGTCGGTGTCAACCTGTTTCTTGCTCTCTCAGAAAATTTTGTATGTGCAATACCAAAGTCGTAATGGATATATTTGTGATTAATAATTTTATTAGTTTAGTTTATTGATTTATTCGTGTTGTTAAACTAATGGAAAATATCACAAAACAAGAGAGAAAATAAAGAGAAGAAAGAAAAGGATAATTCTCATTTATTTAGGTGTTTCATAACACAAATATCACTACTAGAAAAATACCATATAGAAACAAAATTTAGACATGGAAAATAAGTGGTATCTAATATAAAAGGAAACATAAATAGATTTAATAACAATACCACTAATTGAGTATTACTAATTGTTAAAACGAAATTTGAAATTGATTTTTTCCGTCTCAAATTTAGGTGACATGTTTTCATGTCAAATGACCAATTTTATAAATTAATAATGGTTTATAATTCATAGACGAAAATTTTCCACTCTAATAAGCAATTTCTTTTATAAAAATTATGTTGCCCTCAAATATGGAATCTATCCGTGTCAAGTGTTAGACACGAAAAATAAGTGGTATTTGATAGTGATGTGTTAGAATATCATATAATATCTAAGGTTTAAATTAGTTAGATATTAGATATGCTCTACGATTAAATCTATTAAGATATTATATAGTATCCACATATAAGTAATGTTCATTAGGTAAGGGTAAAATAATAATAATAGGATTTACTACTAAACCTAACCCTAGCTAGCCTTTATATACAGGCAAGCTTGTTATATGATATTGATATAGAAATAGTTTACGAAGACTGAAGTAAAAACACCTGCGAATATTCTACAATCGAGAGTGAGAGGACATTTAGGCTATGGAAACTTGAGATACACTAACATAGTTTAGGCATCTCGTACGATCAGTGATCCTAATCAGAATTAGATTAGCTTCTACAACTTCAAAAGAATTATGTAAGTCTCATAATTCACAACTTAATTTAGTGTTGTTAAATAATTCCTTCATTGGTATCAGAGCCCTGGTAGGTTTCTTGATCAATGTGCATATTTTATTGGGACTTGAGATCATTTATTTGAGATTTGTTAATTAGGGTTTTTGAGACAATTTTTTTTTTTTTAAATTTCCTTTGAAACATTTTTCCTCATAGTTTTTGAATTGCTGCCATGAATGCCCCTAAGTTTTTGGAACAAATGACAAAACCCTTCCTCTTTTAATTAAGGTTTACAAATTTGGGTTACAAAATTCAAAAAAGAAAGGAAGAGAATCTTCATAAAACTCTCTTCCTTTGAAAATCCCATAACTTCTTCCCTCCACTGTCGTTGGTGACCCCACTCCCATAGCAAGAAGAGGGTTGCCTATAAACCTCTAGCCACTAACAAAATCCTTCTCCCTTCTTTTCGAACAAAATAAAGCCATACTCCATCAAATCCATCGATGAACGAGAAAGAGATGTCTCTTTTTGCCATCGTTGGCGGCGATAGTGGTCAGGGGTGACACTTTCGTGGAGTGAGATACTGATGCCAACAACCTTTCCTAGTAGTAGAGGTGATAGAATTACATAAGAAAGAGAGAAAGAGATATCTTCTTCAAACAAGAGATATGTATCTCTTTACCATCGTTGCTTGCGACTATGGTTGCCAGTGACATTGCACCCTTCCCCCTAGCGACCTTTGAACCCTCCTTACAATGAAGATGTGAATGAAGGGGCTTGAAGAAAGATCCAATATTGCATCCTCCAAGACCCTAAACCATGGGCCAAAGTAGCTTCATCGGTGTCCATGAGTGGCCTTTCCTGTAAAAGGGATTTGGGCTCCTTTAAAGAGTTTTTTAGCTTTTTTTTCAAGCTTTATAGTTTTTGAAGGTTTTGGGCCTGACTTTTTTTTTAAAAAAATTTCTTTTGTTAGGCATATAACCTACTTCAAAATAATACAAAGAGGCCTAATTTTTAAAATCCCTAATTAATAAACTTTTAGACATGTTCAAATTATAAATTGTGTATTTATATTTTAGCCCCAAATAAATGCAATTAATTTTTGGTGAAAAATTAATTTTCATATCCCAATAAATTTAAATCAAGTAATATGTGATTACTTGCCATAATGTTAATTAGTTTAATGTTATGTATTCAATTTAGTTATGCATTTATTTGTTTAACATGTAATAAATTTATATGTTAAAGCGTTAATTGCATATTTTAACATGTGTTGATTAGTTTAACATTTTTATTAGTAAATTTTAATTAGTTTTACATTATATGTTTATTAAATGTGTTAACTAGTTTAACATGTTTATTGTTAATGTTAATAAGTTTAACATTACATAATTGATTTATCTATATTTTAATTAATTTAACATATCTATGATAAATTTATTTGTTAGACATGTGTTAAATATTATATAATATTCCCTTCAATGAATCCCTTTAATTCGACATGTTAATTTGTTTAGCATTTGAAAATCATACTTTACAATTTATTTGTAATATGATTAAAACACTTTGTTGTTTTTTTATTTCACTAATTTACACATTGCATACTACCTTAAGATGATGATCGGAACTTTATGCTATTTTGACCCTGGGTTATGCATGGTTAAATAGCTTAATCTAATGAAACTTAGTGTCATGACATGTATGCATGGTGAACATTAAATCTTGAGTTTTTTTTTTATTATTATCTAATCTTTATTGTTGTCTATCTTTCTTTTATGTAAAGAATGACTATGACTTCCAAGAGTATTGTTACTGAGCTCAACAAAGGGTTAAAGCTAAATGACAACAATTAAGAAAGAGTATGAAAGTCCAGTATCTCTTGGAAAAGCAAGAAGGCATTTGAGGCTCTCAATAATGTCATAGAAGAGCTAAAAGCTAGTAACACGGCCTAGCATAGGCAAGACCATGAGGATTATGATGCTTGGAAGAAAAAAAGCTTCACTGCTTGCATTACGTTGCTAAGCACTCTTGATGATGATATCTTAAGGGAGTTAAACACCAAGAGTGCTATGGGGCTTCGAAATGCTTTAAGAACAAGTTTCATAACTATGTCTGTATCCAAGTTGCATTCCCTTATGATCAAATTTGACTAATATAAGAAATGCCCATAACATTTTATGAGGGAATATCTGAAGTTGATGTCAAACATGATTGCTGAGTTAAAAGATGCTGGAAATGTCTTAACTAAAAAGCAACAAATCTAAACCGCCATTTGCTCTTTGCCTACTTCATTAGAGCATATTAAGATGCATCTCACACATAATGGTAAAATTACGACTCTAAAAGATATCTAGAGGCACCTTAAACTCGAGGAAGAAATGCTTAAATTAACCAAGTCGAAACCTGAGTTAGACATGACAACTTTACATAGAAGATGTGATTCAAAGAATTAAGAAAAGAACAAAGGACCATCTCAACTTAAGAAAAATTCAATGGCTAATCTGCAAGGCAAAAAGAAGCAGTGAAAGGTGAATATGACAAAAATTAAGTGCTTTAATTTCCAAAAGAAAGGACGCCATATGAGTGATTGCCCTGAGCCTTCAAGAAAGGTAACCTATATTGCTTATGCTAGTTAATTGTGTTTCTAGCTCTGTTAAGCTTACTAAATCATGTCTTATGTGGATTGTAGACTCAGAAACCGTGGACCACATAGAGAGGGATTGTAAGGCCTTTATTGAATTTCAACAAGTTCCATATGGAGCATTTTATATATATGTGGGCAACAATACTATGGTAGCCATCAAAGGGATTGAAACATTTAAATTAGTCTTGTGTGGTGGTTAAGACATAATCTTACATGATGTCTTTTGTGCACTTCAAATTTGTCGAAATATTATTACAATTTTGGTTTTGCTTAGGCTAGGCTATGTTTTGTATTTCCATGACAATTGTGTTAAATTGAATTATGACTTAGTTTTTTTATGGTTTTAGTTAAATAATTGGAGGTTTTATTTCTATGAATTTGGATGATGAATCTTATATTAATAATAATGTCAGTTTTTCCTTGTTTATCTCTACACATGATTTTGATCATGATGTAAATATATAACATGCTAGACTTGGTCATATTGGCTAACAAAGAATGTAACAGTTAGTAAATGAGGGTTTGCTTCCTAGCATTAAACACTTATATTTGTCTACTTGTGAATATTGTCTAGCAAGAAAATCTGCTAGAGAACCCTTTGGTAAAGTAACCAAAGATGATTTTCCAATCCAATTAGTTCATTTTGATATATGTAGGCCTATGAATGTTAGGGCTAGGTACAAAGCAAACTATTTCATCACATTAATTGATGATTACACTTGTTTCGATTATATCTATTTGATTTATCATAAGTTAGAAGTATTAAGTTGCTTTAAAAACTATATGAGCTTAGTTGATAATCAATTAGATAAGAAGATTAATGCTCTTTGAACCAATTGAGGGTGAGAATATTTGCTGGCCCAATTCAATGAATCATGTAATGAAAAAGGGATAGTTCATCAGTTGACTATTCCAAGTTCTCTAAAACAAAATGGTATTGCAAAAAAAACAAATGGAATAAAATGCTCCTTAAGATGGTTAGGTCTATCATGGTGCAGGATAATTTGCCATTCACCTATTGGGGTGATGCTTTATTGTCAGTAGCCTATTTACTTAACCATGTGCCTATAAAATTAGTTGTAACTATTCAATATGAGTTATGAACTAGGCAAAAGCCCAACCTGAGTGCTTTGAAATCTTGGGAATGTGCTACCTATACATATGATTCCTTTCACAAATATGGCAAGTTGGGTCTGAGAAGAAAGACAAGTATCTTTATTGGATACTCAGAAACCTAAAAAGGTTATGTATTTATCAGTTAGCAAGATAGTAGGAGCGTAACTGAATTTGAGTCTAGAGATGTCACATTCTTATTGAATGAATATCCTAAAATGGGTAAGGTAGGTCAAAACCTATCCTTATACAAGATGGAAGATCTGAACACACCAAGACGTCTTCATTCGAGTGGAGGATTATAGCTGATGATGCATTAGTTTCTCATCAGCAACCTTCTTCATCATTAGATATGAATGAAAGTGTCCCTGAGCTAGTTGATCCAAGTAGGAGTAACCAAATGGAAGTCAATCCAAGTGGGAGTGAGACCATCATTCTTGATTCAAGTAAAAGCAACGTTAATCCAAATAAGAACAACAAAGTAAGATTCAATGAATTATAATTAAGACATGGTTCATGTAAAAAGAGTCCTTGTCATCAATATAAAATTGAAAGTGGCAAACTTTTTACAATGCTCCTGCAAAATGAAGGTAAGCCGAGAAATCTGAAAGAGACTTTCTTATCCCTTTCTAAGGATTAATGGACTAAAGCTATGGAAGAGGAAATTCAGTTTATGAGAGTTAACAATGTTTAGGAACTTGTTGACCTCCCAGAGGGATGTAAGACTATTAGGAACAAGTAGGTTCTTAAAATCAAGAAAAGTACTGAGGGCATGATTGAAAGATTTAAGGCTTAATTAGTGGCAAAGGGGTACACATAACAAAAAGGAATTGACTATGAGGAGACTTTTTCTCATGTACAATTTATCTCTGTTTGCTTACTTCTAGTTATAGTGACTTGTTTAAATCTTGAATTACATTATATGGATGTAAAGACTGCCTTTCTCAATGGAGAACTAAATGAAGAAATTTATATAAAACAACCTAAGAGTTTCATTAAAAAGAGCGAAGAAGAAAAAGTTTGTAGACTTTTGAAGTCTATCTATGGCCTTAAACAATTTTCAAGGCTATGGTATATTTGTTTTCAGAACACAGTAATCTCTAGTGGTTTCGATGTGATAAGTGAAGACAACTGTGTATATACCAAAATATTTAAGGACAAGTTTGTGATTATGACATTATAAATTGATAACATACTTATAGCTGAATATGATATAGAGTTTATCAACGAGGTAAAGACCTAGTTGTCATCTTATTTTAAGATGTAAGATGTCAGTGAAGCTATATACATTCTTGGGGTTAAAATTTCAATAAACTGTTCTAAGAAACTATTGTATCTCTTGTAAGATAATTACATCAGAAAATTTTTGGAATGCTTTTGTATGGAAAGTTGTAACCCTGTAGACACTCTTATCAACACAATTCGAACCTTGAGTGTCGAAATGGGTCCTAGAACTACCATAGAAAGAGAGCATATGAGCCGAACACCTAATAGGAGTGTAATCAATTGTATAATGTATGCTATGATGTGTACAAGACCTGATCTCTATCAAGCAGTTGGCTCGGTGAATAGATATCAAATCAACCTAGGTCATAAACATTAGGAAGCTGTAAAGAGGATTATAAGATATTTGAAGGGGACTATAAATTATGCATTCTACTATCAAGGTGACAAAGAACTATAATTGGTAAAACACACTAATGTTGATCATGGAAGAGACTTAGACGAGTAAAAGTCTACCTCAAGATATGTTTTCTTACTTAGTGATGGCATCATATCATGGAGTAGTAAGAAACAATCCTGTGTGTCCTTATCCACGATGGAGGTAGAGTTTATGACCCTTTCTTCAACAGCTCAGGAGGCAGTTTGGTTAAAGAGGTTCTTGGATCACTTGTTACACAAAGTAAAAAACATTGAACTAATGTTAGTGTACTGTGACAGTGAGGTTGTGATTGTATACATCAAGGACCCAAAGTATCATTGCAAAACCAAACACATAGATATCAAGTATCACTATATGAAATACATGGTTGCACAGAAGATTGTGAACATGAAGTATGCATCTACACTTGACATGTTGGCAGATCAGTTTACCAAGCTTATTTCTAGATATGTATTTATAAAACACACTAGGTACCTAGGATTGCATAGAATTTAAGATACTTCATTTGTATTTTTGACACTTTCCCATTGTTCACTGATAAGGATGTTTAAATGTTCTTTGACAATCAATAAAGTTTGATTTCCATACTTACATGCCTTTATTTGAATGTTATGTACATTCTTTATTGTTAAGTAAGTCAGGTAGACAAAAAGGTTAGCCTCTTTCATACAGGTAACCATCTCAGTGTATTTATGACATTGTAGATTAGACAAGATTTTAAGTGAAAACATTAGCATAATAATTTGAAGGAACTATACTTAAAATCATTTAAGTCGTAATTGATGACATAGGGTCATTGTGAATGATTTTATAAGATAAGTTCATCATTTATAGTCTACCATAATTGCAATATATGAGTTCAAGATATTGTGTAAATCAAATAACTCAATTTTGGACTTGTGATGTCCAAAATATCATATATACAACATTACTTATGAAATAGACAAACATTCCATGAGAAAAGGAGGAATGTTGTAGCACATGTTTATTACCATGTGTGCAAGTATCGACCATATGGGTTAACATGAATGTGATTTCAACTCATGATTGTGTGAGACCTTTGAACCTTTGCGCTAGCTCTATATTTGTACCCTTGGATTTTGATTAGGTACTTAAGATGCAACTTAATGTTCGCTATCTTAGTGTGTTGCCTAAAGACTATGAATAATGATTCAGTCTAGCAGAACATGTCTAAGAAGTCTAGCTAAGTCAGTGTTGATAAGATCGTGAGAAAAGAAAGATCATAAAGAAAATCTCATTATTTTATATTTACGGGTATGCCAATTATGACTTGTGAGTCATGAATATGAAAACAAGATATCATGATAGATGAGATCATTGTAATATATTTGAATGTGATTTGTATGATCTAGGTGAATACATACTTTATGATCTACATGCAGACGCATTTTCAATAAGAGGCTATATATTCGTAACTGATGTATGGCATTGAAGCTCTCATAGTATGCCAGCAGCATGACCTACTTTCCCTATATGAACAATTGCAGATTATGAAAAGAAAGTGTTCTCTTTGTTTACTGAGAATATGGTTCTCGGGTTTAAAGCATATAAGCACTCCCATTATGTGTGGATGGGCGATGTTAGAATATCGTACAATATCTAGAGTTTAAATCTATTAGGTATTAGATAAGATCCATGATGGATTTGTTCATATATTATACATTATCCAAGCATAAAGGGTACTCATTAAGTAAAGGTAAAATAGAAATTATAAAAATTACTACTAAACTTGAACCCTAGCTAGCCTTTATAAATAGGCTATCTTGTAATACAATATTGTTATTGAAATAGTCTATAAAGACAAAAGTAATAGCACACGTGCAAGCAATCTACATTTAAGAGTGAGAGGGGATTTAAGTTATGGAAACTTGAGATATGCCTGACATATTATGGGTATCTCGTACGATTAGTAATCCCAGTTAGAATCAGATCAGCTTCTACAACTTCAAGATAATTATGTAAGTCTCATAATTCAGGATTTAATTTGTGTTTATGTTGTTCATTAATTCCTTCAAGATGGGAATGGACACAAATTTAAATATATACCATTAATTGAGTATTACTTATTACTGAGATGGAATTTGAAATGGATTTAGTGTGTCTTTGATTTAGTTGGCATCTAATTACGTATTAAATTATCAACTTTTATAAATTAAAAGTGGTTTATAATTTAGAGATAGAATGTTTTCGTCTTTGATTCATATATTTTATTTTAAAATATTATATTGCCATCTAACATGAAATTTGTCTGTGTCAAGTGTGAATGCTCAGCTTCACCTTTTTTCCTTAGCAAAAAGCCCTATTTTTCCTTTTGCATTTCAGAAAGATTGAAGCCTTCACTATTGTTGTCCCTTTCATAAAAGCCATCGATATGCCACTGGATAACCCCTAACCATTGGAGCTTCATTGGCACTGGTTACACCCCTAAGGATGAGTAAGGTAAAGCCATTTGCTAGTGGTCATTCTTAGGTACATCCATTTTTGAAATGTTTGGTGGATTTTGTTGTTAGGATTTCAAAACTTTTTATTCTACTTTTGGTTTTGGCTTTGGTTGGTTCTGAAATTTGAAAGCATTGTGGTTCTCAAATGTTAGCCGGTTTCCTCCTTCTTGGTGTTGGTAGGTTTGTTTTTATGTGATGTGAAGGATTTTCAAAGGGTATTCTATATTGTTGTTGTAATTCAGTGGTATACTTCATTATTTCCTTCCTTCTGTTTTGATTACTGCATATGAAGGTGTTATTTGATTTGTTGGATGCTTTCCTATCCCATGTCCTAGTATGTGACGTGCTTTTTTCATGCAAGAAGTTATGACAATAGATGCATTGTCTATAAAATCTTTTATATAGTTTCTTTTTTTTTTTTTTTTCAGATCAGTGTGCTTTTAGTTTTTGTCTCTTTTGTTTCAAAATAAATAATTATTAGTTTATGAAACTGGTTGTGCCATTTACAAAAATTTAGAATCATATATCTATACTATACCACTTTAATACTGCATGAAATTCTCAAATGGTCCACATTATATTGCCTCTTCAATTTCAATCCTTGAAATTTGAATAACAACTTAGTCTAGAACTTTGAATATGAATTGGAGATAAAGAGACTTTAAGCATACTTATAATTTTAGTTCCAAGGTAATGGTAACCAACTAAACATAGTTCTTTCCCTAAAAGTTCTCACTAATACATTTCATCTCATTCTATTTTGTAGAAGAGTGCTAATAGCAATACCAGTTCCCAATTCACACACCTTTTTTTATTTCTTCTATTTACTCTGTTCGATATTTAGTAATGATTAAAATTTATAAAGAAGAAAATGTTTAAAAAGCACAAGTTTTCTTTCAAATTCCAACATTTCTTCACTTAGTCTAGCAAAACAACTTATCCCTTACATTTGCATTAATGTTTGAAAATGAATGGCTAGAATATCAATTCCTATCTCATTTGCACACAAACCTGATGCAATATAATTTTCCCTTAAAATAAAATTTACCTCTAATTCTTTAAATGTCATGTGTTGGGAAATTGAAATGGAACAAGAAAGGTCAAGAATGAAAAAATCATTGATTTAAACCCTTTATTAGAATTTTGGGTAAATTCTCCTAGTATAAAGACCAGAGTCTTAACTCATTAATTAAGCCAATAATGTCTATATGTTGACCTGTGCTAAAGTTCTAAAAAGTATTCAGGATGCAATTATCAATTTAAGACGGAATGAGTCAATAGTTTAGATACAAAATCAAAGACAAAGTGTAAACAATCCAATTATTAATTTGAGATGGAATGAATTCCGGAATAAATTAATTCAATTTTATATATGATGCAGAATTTTTTCCATAACTAACATTTTCACACATAATTAGAGAAAAAATTATTCCATCTACCCAAAATAAATCAATTCTTGGATACGATTTTGGTTGCTATATTACGAAAAATTTTAAAAATCCAATATGAAAAAATTTTGTGCCAATTTAAGGATGTTCCTAATTTTGTATCTAAATATTTAGACAATAATGTTTACTATACAAAATTTTATTTGTGTCTAATTCTATCTCAAATTAATTTAGCAACACACTATGTAAGAGTTAAATATAGGTTTTGTCCGTCTCTATTTCATTTTTTTTAAGAAATGCCGTAGTAATACAAAGTACCAATCAAGTAAGAGTCAAAAGGTGCATAAATGGAAAGGGAAAACCTCAAACAACAAAAGAGATAGAAATGACAATCGACAAAAGTTGAAAATCAATAAGAAGATCAAAGTTTGAAACCCAAAAACAACATAGGAAACACGTAACATTGATCCATAACATCTTTCATCACTTTAGGTAGTGCCAAAGATAAATCCATATCAAATAATTTTAATAAGGGATCAACCTCGAGTAACATTGGTGGTAAAAAAACCAGAGTCCAAAGGAGAGAATGTGTGAACTCGGCTAATACTTGGGTTTCTCTAAGCAAACTTGAGGGCCAATGTTATGGGTGCTTCACAAGCCTTAAATTCTCATAATCTTGTAATAGTCCAATTCACTTCAACAAGGCCTCAAAACTCTACGACCACATAGCCTCAAATTCCGCTAAGCCACATATAATGTATTATGATAACAAGTTACTCTGGATAGTACAACTCCACTAATGGCAGGTTGCTCTAAGTAGTGTTGCTTAATAGAAAGGATCATATCAAGTTGGTAGCAGTCATGATCACCTTTCTTGGTGTATAAATTTGGCCTCTGATCGTATTAGAATAGTTACTTAACCTAGGTTACTAATATGAATGAAATTTGACAAGACATCAATTAATTAATTTCAACTAGAAAAGATTTTTATATATCCAAAAGAATACTAATTAGAATAAATAGATGATTGATTAACCGTAGACAAATTAATCTTTTGCATCATCTTACTAGTTAATTAGTCCAAACTATTGTATTACAATGACGTAAATTAGGAACAAAATTTCGAGGTGGGAAACAATTTACCTATAATCCGTGACAAGTCCATCCTAGAATTTTTATTTTATTTTTAATTAAAAAATATTTAGGGATGAATTTTTTAGATGGAAAAAATGTGTCAAAAAATTAGCACCCATTTCCATATCAAATCTGTCCCAAAAACATTTTTCTCAATTTTCTTTTAAAAACCGTTATAGAAAAAGATTTTGGAGCAAATTTTCCATCTTAAACATTTATTTCTAATTTCGTGTCAAATCCATATCAAAATATATTTTTGAAATAATCTAAAGAAATTAGGGACTAATTTTTCCAACTCAAAATTCAACCCTAATTCTTTTTTAAAAATATAAGATAAATAAATATTTTAAATTTAAATATTATTTGTACCATATTTCCTTCCCATCAAAAAAATTTAAAACTAAATTTTTAACATATTTTTTAAATTAAAAAATAAAAATGAGAATCAATATTTCGATTTTTTTCTTAATTTAGATTTAAATATAATGTATTTTGTAAAAATATGTTTCAATTGAATTGAATAAAAAATATTTGCTTTCATTTCTATGATTTTAATGCAATCATACTTAATTGTAACTAAATATTTTAGGATGGTAAGTTGAAAATATTTTTTATTTTAAAATTATATTAACCATAAGAATGTACCTTGTTAGAATTCACATTGTACCTAATCTTTGAATTTTTAATTTTTTTAACAAATCATTGAGTTTTATTTTTAAAAACCTACTTTTTTAATCTACACATTAAACATATGTTTGATTATTTTAGTTTTGAATTTTCTTTTATTAACCCTAAAGTGCTCAACCCATTACTTGTAGTTGACAATACGTATTGTGGATTCTATCCTTAAAAAACCTTAACTTTGCACAAAAGCATTCAAGTCCCCAAGTCCCACTTCAAATCTAAAGAAACTTTGCATAGAAGCACTCAAATCCCTAAGCACTCATTTAATTCATAGTTGGCAGCACATATTACACCTTAATACTCACTAACCTTAAAGCTTCATTTCCAAGCTTCCTTAAACCCTTTTTGGAACAATCAAGTCCCTAAGTGCCACAATTAGTGCTCCAAGCACAAGTGAAATCAAATTTAATGCATTACAGGACGACAAACTTTTAATTGTATTACCCATGCTTATCAATAATGATGAACTTAAGACTCTACTAGATAATAAGGATGGCTATGAAGAAGTAAATTCGATATTAACCAACCACAATACCACTCAGAGTGAATATATACTGACATTGAATATGATATAAAGAGTAATGTGAGTTGAATTCTCAGTCTTCTTATGAGGATGATAATGATAGTGTAGATGCATTTGCCTCCTCTGTGTAGAGTGTATAACACATATATAAATGGTAGGCTTAAACTTACTATTGTATAAGATCTACACTTTTATATAGTTAAATGTAACTGTGATTTTTTTTTTTTTTTTTGTGGTTTGCATGCATTTTGTTTTAGGTTTATCTACTTTTATCATATATATGGATAAGTTTCTAACATTCATTTTATTCATATGTAGAAAGCTAGTCATTACACTAATTGAAGCTGAGGATGGTTTATAGCTTTCATGCAACGTGGGCAATCTAATGGATCATTTTTAACTCTTGTCATCTAAGTGTAACTAGTCCAACCATTTCATTTGCCTCTCATTGTGATGTCAACCTAACCTCATCTTATATGACACCTTCAGCCTCTCTATCTTACTCTCCCATTGTCCTAGGTGCAACTCTTGTTCATCCTTTGCCACAGTTGACCAATCAATTATAAGAACTTCTCCCCAATGGCACTATCCTTCCTTAAGGTTGGGATCCTATCATGGTCGAATATGAATTTATCTAGATAAACATACATTAGTTTCCACTTTATTACATTTCCTTTTTCCTCCATTTTTCATCATTGGGCATCTCTTAATAATCAAACAATTAACTGTCGAAAATGCATATGTTCAATCATGTAGTTGATGTTGTGAGAGAATTCTCACCAATAATTCAATCAAAATTTGATCATCCATGCTACACTTGGGGGACAACACCACTTGAGATCAAGGAGACGTTGTTTAATGAATGGGTAGTAAGTGTGTCTATTCTCCCTTTTCATATTTTACATTGTATGCTCACCCTCTATTATTATGCTTACTTATCGATTGTGTTTGGTTTTAATTTTTGTAGAAACTTTACAAATTGCTACCTCAATACAATAAAGCAATAAAGAAAAATAGGAATCAAAAGTGTGAAGAGCAACTTTAGGCATTGAAGTGTAGAGTTCTTGAGGACATGCTAAAGATATCATGCCCAAGTGGATTCCAAAGCATGTCATGTGAGAGTTGATCAAACTATTAGATAATGACATGTATAAAGAGAAGTGAGAGATCACTAAAAGGAACTAATCATCTCAAATAGGAGGAATGTTATATAAGGGTGGTAGCATTCTCCTTTTTTAGCATAAGAGAAGGCTAGTAACTACTTTTTCCTTCTTTGTATTTCTTTTCTCAATCACAACCACTCATTAATCAACATCCTTATTCTTTAATGACAACCACAGGCTAAAAAGTTTGGCTGGGAACCCACTTTATTTGAATTATTTGTGAAATCACAATAAGATGAGCAAAGTGGGAAACTTATTGACCATAGGGCGATAGAATTATATGTAAGTATATTAAAACAACTTTATAGTGATTTATTTTCTTCCTTATTATTAAATCATTAAGGTCCTTTTTATATTTTCATTATTTTATAGGTTGACTATATAAGGTTGAAATTGTCCAAATCTTCTCATAGGTCAACTAATGCTAATTATGATCCTGATTTAGCTGAGGATACAGCCCTCTAGTTGGAAGCTATATGTTACATGAATAAAAAGAGTAGAATTTTTGGAGCAGGATTTGAGGTACCTAACATCGATGAATCTAATTCAACTCCCACATTGATTGCCTAGTTAGGACTACACCTTGACTTTGAGGACAAATTACAAAGGTGCATTAAGATTGCCATCAACAAGGAGACAACACAACTCAAATAGACTATTTTTAAGCAAAATCAGTTGATAATGTCTCTAAAACATTGACCTGATAGAGTGATGACTCATATTTAGTTTGACAATATTAATGAAGAGCTAACTACGAATGAGGATGCACAAAACCAAGAGCCCCCCATAATTTAGGATGTTAAGTTTTACTTTTCTTATTTCTGATAAACACTGTAGTATTTTAACTATTACCTTCAATTTATGCTTTACTTCTTCATACTTTTTTTTTTTAATGTAATTTTAGCAAATTGGAGAGTTTGGTAGAATTTATATTATTGCTTGCAATAATTCTGAATAATTGAATTGCTTGCAATTTATGGTTGGTTTGATTTCTATGTTTAATAAGACAACATCACAAAAAAAGCAAATTTTTTCCCACTAGTCAAAATTGAGGATGAATTTGAGAAAGATTTTTGTTTCAGATAGTCAATTATAGAAGGACTAGATAGAATTTTCTGTCCTAAAACTAGCTTGCAGTGGATTTGGGACGAAAAAATTCATCAAAAAATCCTCCAATTAGAGACAAATTTGGGATTAAAAAATTGATTTAATTAAGAATGAAAAAATCCGTCCTAAATCCATCTTAAAATAGAAATGGATACTTCCGTTTGCAGTAGTGATATATATGGTTTTCTTTGACTTTACCAATATGACGTGTAAAGCCGTTTCAATTTATTACAAGTATGATAGTTGGAATCCACTGCCATGTTGCATGAGGATTAGGATACTTCGTCCATTATATATTTCAATATGACGTGACACCTTATATATTTAATGAATTTGGTACTTTATAAATAAAATTATTATTAATAATATTCTTCATATTTTTAAAATTAATATATATTTTTTAAAAAAATTATTAATAACAATTTTATTCATAAAGGATCAAATCAAGAAATTAATTATTTGAAGAAAAAAAATTAAAAAATATCTTATACCAAAATAAAAATAATAATAATTATATGAGTGACTGAATTTTAAAAATACTCTATAAATAAAAGATCAAAATAAAATTTTCCGGTACTTTATATATGCAAAAACCAGACATCATGATTTAAATTTGCTCAACTTGCTTGGAAGATATGATTGAATGTTACGAGGACGATGCGCTATAATAACTTGAGAATATGTGATTTAGTAATGCCGTTTTGAGGGTATTCTCTAATTTTGCTGGGACTAGATTACTACTTAAGATTTAAAAGTCGCATCATCTTATATTAGCATGATATATTTAGGATTCAGCTTAAAAGTGCACTCTAATAAAGTTTACCTAAATTAATAAATAAATATTTTTTTTTGTAGTTAATTGAGTTAATCCTTCTAGATTTTGGCCTGGAGAACAACGAGCAACTTTACATGCTTTGCCTCTGACATCCAAACCCTAACACACAAACTTGCAATGGTTTATTGATTTGTTTGTTCAGTTTAGTCATTGTATTTTGCAATATCCTGAATAGACAATTAAAATTGTCCTGCTTTATACTCATTGATAAATATCATCACATATATACATAGATACATATATATATATATATATATATATATATACTCATTTATTTATTTAATGACATACTCTGAGAATAGGAGTGACAAAAAGAGCAAAATAGAAATTACACTCACATATCTTGTCTTTAGCGCTTACGATCAAAAATGTATTACTTGCTTTCATTTTTTAAAACAGCCTTTTGTAACAAAGAAATTTACTGTGTGCAGACATATAAACTCATAATTATGAAGTTTTCAGTTCCTTGGAAAGGTTTAGTTTCACTTTGTTTTATTTGTTTCTCCATTAATAGCCCCTTCTGAATGAGGATCGAGAAAATGTGCAGTAGGAAAGCTGTGGGTTTAAATTTCTATATTCTTCCTGAAATTAAAAGTTGAGACTACTATGACCAAAATATTCGTGTTATTTAATATAATATTACCTCTCTAACTTTCAAATTAAGGCTAATTGAAAACAATAATTAGATAGGTTGCAATAGTTCAATGCAGCTAAATCCCAAAATTTAAAATTTAAAATTTAAAATAATCTTCAATTACTTATGTCAAAATAATTAGAGGTGAAGGATTGATATAATTGAAATGAGGGACTAAACTGCTTTGCCAGATAAATGAGAGGGACAAAACTGCTCTAATTGAAACTAACTAAAAGGACTATAACTATAATTCAGGCAAGAATTTATCCTCTCTAAGGATGCTCTCATCAGTAACAACAGTTGGAAGCTTTCTCACTTATCCCTCATCTTCCTAGATGGGTGGTTGATGCAATCAATAGCGTCCCTCTGTCCACCTTTTTCTGAAGCTCAGAAAAGCTTGTTCTGTGAGAGAAAATTAATGTCCATTACTCAGCTAGTTCCAATTACGCTGGCTTCTCCATAACCAACTGGAGCTTGTTCCAGATCAGCTATGTAGCATAGTACAGGTAAGTTGATTATACTAAAGCTTGACTCGACTCAATTACAGAGCTACCCTTAGGAACCAAAAAATGGAAGGTTCAGCAAAATATCATTAATTCCTATGAATTTCTCAAACACTGATATCAGATCAAAAGCATAACCCAGCTACAACTTAATTCTTATCAATCTTATTACGTTTGAAGAGGAGAATGTTCTGCTAGAAAGCATTTCTCAAGATTTTGGACAACCAACAAAGATAATGGCAATCGAAAGTACAAACTAATAAACAAGCTCTTTGAGTGCCCATGAAATAAAAGCATTTGCTTACTGGAAGTAGGTATCCTGTGTGTTTATTGCCAACAAGGAAAATGCACACTTTCAGTCCAAGGAACACGCTTTCTCAAAAGTTTGCTGCTCATTGCGACACAAGTCAAATTCGTTTGTGTGGTAGTACATGCATCCAACATATTCATCCATCTCCTTTGTGCACTTTTGGTGTAGATCCTTGAGCCTGCAGACCAAGCATTCAATCGGTCAGAAATAAAACATATTGTATCTCCCTGCACACAAGGATTCCTGAGGAGAGGTTCCACAGCATGCAGGCAAGAATACATCAGGCAGTGATAGATAACCATAAATACTTCCACTTCAAAGGCCAAGAATTCATCTGGCTGAGATAATTATTAAGCTGCCTATTATATTTTCAGTAGACATTGTCCAAAAGAACCACGAGCTTTACAGTCTCCAATATTTGAAATCAATGAGTAAAACTTGTTGTCGTTATTACTTCTTAAATACTGTTGTACTTTTCGTTTTGTCATCATCTAACAAGCTACCAACAGGCACTAAGTCTAGGCATTATTATAAGATCCAGGAAGTTATTGCACAAAGGAAGCAACAAAAATATGCACCCTCGTGACTAACTATTGAAAGAGTTTATCATATAATGAAGCAGTCCAGTCTGCCAATTCAGATACTTATATTTTTCTGATATCAACTAATATTTTTCCATTTTAAAGCTCAGAAACTTTAAAAAAATGAGTTACATTTGTGTCCAACACATTTTGAATACTTGCACTAGACCCAGGAGAACACTTTAAATTGCAGGATTCTTCATATTTTGTTATGCTACAAAGTCCATATTTGTGTCAATTATGTTATTTCCATGCTTCCTAGATACCCATTCAATGAATCTATGCATTGTCATACAGAAAATTAGAAAGAAAATTAATTGAAGAAAATGAAAATTTATGCCTTGTTAGAAGAGAGAAAGAGTTTTATAAATGAACATCCCACTTTAATCTTCTCAATCTTCAGAATGAAGGGTAAGAGGATATGCTGAAAGGTGTTGAAAAAACAAAAAAAATTAAGTCATATACCCCTTTTCCCTGTTTATTTAAAGGGGGATTTGTAACCAGACAGCTTAATTTTATTTTGTTCCTATATTTAGAGAGACATTAAGAGTATCCAAGATATTCAGCCATGCAATTATCCATTCTCTATACTATATAGCAAGTTGACTCTGAAAAAAAAATTATACTAAAACAAAGTTTATTAGAGAAATGCATGCAACGTCGCACTTTGAAGCAGCTCAATTAAAATGTGAATCCAAAGTAACTTCGTCATGCAAACAAAATTTGTATACATAATCTGACAAAATGTATTATTGCAGACAGATAAACTTGAATTTGAATTTCAAATATAATGAAACAGAAATTATCTAGATTTTTATTCAAAATTGTATCAAAATATAATATCACTAAATTATTAATGGATTCAATGAAAAGAAATGAACTTAACAAGACATACTCATCTAACGAAAAATTTTCTATATGACCTCCTACATATATTTTGTACTCTCATATTAGAATCCGAAGCATATCAGATTTAAATTTATTATGATAAATAATCATTCAGCCTTCACCCAGCTGGAAAATGAGCACTACAGTTACAGAGGATCGGAAGAAATTGCACCACAACTTCATATAGGCACATAAATGCCAACAATCATGCTTGGGGGAGAAAATATTAAACACATGTAATTAAGATTCAAAGAATTATATGTTCACTGAATTGAAGTAGCAATATTTTACTCAAATTAGTTGAAACATAAAAGTCAGGTGCAAAAAGAAGTTTTAATAAACAGACTTCATATAACAGTGGTAGCCGGTAAATAGAGGACGAAGAGGGGGAACTCGAATATAAGTCCCTCTTCTTGACTATTACAACTTGCTTTCTACAACCTAATCTGAACCAGAAATTCTATCATTACTACTCACACCAGCTCTATGTTGCTCAGGGAAAATTAAAAAAATAACATAACAAAACATGCTAATTTTCTCCATAAATTCTCTCAGATACAAAATAGACCATATATCTCAACAAATTTGAATGAAGGTCATAATTTCAAAATAGAAAAACTCACAGGCCAAGTACGCAGCGAGTAACTATGCGACCTTTGTCGAGGCACATTTCTGGATTTGGATCCTTCTTCTTGCATTTCAGGAACTCTACATTCTCCGATTGGCATCTTATTCCAATGTGCTTTGACGAAGCCATCAATACGGCCGACGTCGGGATCGGATTTCCCGTAGCATCTACAGCGCTCGCCATATCCAACTCGATTACTCAAATTCTTATACTATCAACAGAAAAAGAAAAAATGAAAACAACTGATACGTCAAATTCTAGTTAGTTCATGAGAAAACGAAGGAAACAACTCTAGATTCCAAAAGTTGCAAGCATTCGTCCATTTTCCTTTGTTTCTCCACTAACAAAAGAGAAACCGAAACTTCACTAGCAATTCAAATTGTCAATTAAAAAATAATTTCAAAATGCTAAACAATGTACCCTGTTGATTTCTCGTCGTCCTGGCCAAGAAAGAACGAACAGAATGACGATTTAGGGTAGTGCGCGTGAGAATAGGTGAGGAAAGGACAAAACGCTAAATGCGCCGTGGCTTTGGACGACCCAGTAGAGGTTATTTTCCTGTTTTCATGAAATTGTATGTTGGGTTAAACTTCGATCCAGTTTTTATACTTCTTCCAATTAGAGTAGGTAAATAATAATGTGATATTTGAGCACAGAAGTAGTCAGTGACAGGATCCTTCTTACTCATTCGAGTTGGGTCGAGCTTAAATCTTAATACAAACAAATATTATAAATTATTATATAATAATAAATAAAAAATATAATATTTGTAAAAAGAACATTTATGTGAATTCGAGTATAAAATTAAAAAAAGAATTTAATATTTAGAATTTGAATTAAAAAAAATAAAAATTTATTTTAGTTCTTTGCGCACATTTTTTTATTTCTTCTCTCGTACGGAAAACTTTTCTAAAGATGTTTGCATTTGATGATGGTATATTCACTTTACTGTATTTAGTTATAGTGATTTGAATCAATTTGATCTTACGTCCACTTTACTAGCACAAAATAGAGGAATTCATTAATCAAGTAGTTACCAAACTTACATTCGGCATAACAAATTAAAAGGGACAACCAAAATGAAGTTTTGAATGATAAGAATTGATCTCAAAATTTCTCTTTAACTATTTAATTTTATTTTAAAATAAACTTTTAAACATATATTTCTTATATTTTAAACATTTCACTATTTGTCATTTTCCTATTAATTATCCATCTAATATACGCTAAAGCACCCCATGAGATATGCCTAAAATGTTTTAACATTATAATTAGAGCCTGACTTGTCATCTACATCTATGGCATGAGCCATACAAAATGCACTTATGTCAATTAAAATATTTTTCACATGATTTAAAATACTCGTTACTTGCAATCTATCAAGTCCCTTTATGACTCAACTCTTACTCTCACTTAATCAAGTTAAATATTGCATATGTAAATATTTAATCAAGTTGTAGTCAATCTTTGTAAATAAAGAAAAGGTAATACATGGTGCGCACGTATTATTGTTGATGTGCATTAATTCTTATATTATTTTTCTCAAAAGGCTTTTTAGGCAAAAATCATTTTAAGTTAGACCTAATCATAGTATGATATGTCTTGGTCCAAAAAAAAATGAATAAAAAAATGTACATTTTATAGAACAGATTAAGTTCATACTTTTTTTAAAACTTGATTTGAGCCCAAATAATCCAAATCAATATTTTAAATAAACATATTAGTTAAAAAAATTTGATTTGATTATTAAAAAAGAATGTATCATGAGATTTAACTATTAAAAATAAAATTTATATTTATTAGTGTGATTAATTTATTTTTTATTTGAGGTGATTAGACATAAAATTGTAAATTATATGACATCTCAACAACTAATTTATATTTCTTATGTCCATTTTTAGAGTTGTATAAGTAATAATAATTATTAACCATATAATTTATTTTAAATTTTAAATAATAAATAGACTTGTTTATAACTTAAATAAATTTATTAAGCCCAATAAGCCCAATGTTAAAAAATAGATAAAAATTTGAATTAAAAAAAAGGCTAAAAAATTTTTTATAATAAAACCCTAGCCTGATTTTTATTAATAAAGTCTATTCAAGGTGGATGTGTTAACTTATGCTCCATACATTGATATATAATATGGCTCTCTTTGAGTAATCTTTCGCAGTGTTTCACACGAATGTCAGTGTCTAAAGACGACAACGTTAAACAAAACGAGGACAGCATCAAAAGACAGACGGATGCGATTAATTGAACAGTCAAGAATGCTTTATTGCAGATTTTATAATAGATCTATTAGAGGAGATCTGTACTCGTAGAAGGACACTCAAACACTCTTATTCACATTGAGCCACTATTCAAACCAAATACAAAAATACGCCCTTAAAAAAGAAAATGAAGTCCATATTTCTACAAATTTGAAAACTACCAGGGATGGAAGGAGAGCTTTTCTTTGTTTTTTGGAGCTTTAGCATTTCTTTTCACAAGGCTTTGTATGATAAATGGGGAAAGAGTAGAAAAGTGAAATAACAGGTCACCATGCGCTCCATTTCCATTAACGACAGTGGATTTTTAAAATTATTTTTTGTAAATTTGAGTAGGATAACGGCACAAAGAAAATAATATTTTCATTTTGTACGTTTCTTTTTTTTTACTTTTCTATTTCTTTTAGAAAAAATTTATGTAAAAACTTGAGGACCATATTCCTCCATCAACACTATTCAATTTTTAAAAAATACATATCATTAACTAATTACAATATTACTATTTGAGTTTTTCATTCATCGAATAACCCCAAACAATCTATTACTTATTAAAAAATATCATATTTAATCTCTCTCTTATTAAATATTATCAAATTTAATCCCTCTACAAAATTTTAAATTCTAAATTTAAAAATCTAAATCTTACATTTATTTTTCTAAAATGTGAAAAACAGTATGACACATTTCAATAAATAAAAAAAAACTATTTTAAACATTTGTCAATTTTATAATAAGTGGGAGAATAAAAAAATATTTTACCCCTATTCAATTATCGACTACTTATATCGGCAGTCTGATTTTGATTCCCTACACCTTTTATCTTTTTTGTTTTTCTTCAATTTAACCAGATAGGACTTCCTAATTAGGGATACGAACGCTCCCTAAACCTGTCTAAGTATTAGAGTAAAATGTATCTGTTCATGCTAATTATTTCAGAACCGTGTTAAAAAGTTTATTTTAAACTATTGTAGACTACTGTATACATAGTAATAATAATAATAATGATAATAACAATAACTATTAAATTAATTTGCAGCAAGAGATCCTAGCAGTTGGATTTTGCCCCCTGAACAGATGAGATCACTTCTTAATGAAGCTTCAAAAATAATGACCTAGAATTAATCGGGTATATGAATATGAGGACAGAGTAATTCTGGGTTTCCCCGCAGGTGAAAGTCTTCTCAGAGATTTAATATCAATTCCATCACGTGGATGATGGCCAAAACTTTCACATTTACAAGTAAATTACTCTATCATAATTCCTATAAAACCCATCAATACACAAAATAAAATGAATAAACCAACCTGAAAGAAGGAAAAGCCACATTCTCTCTTAAGGATTCGGTTACTACTCCAACAACTGATCTTCAGCTAGTAGACACTGATGCCTCAAGTAAGCAGAGAATCGACATTAATATGCTAGGAATGCATACTTTACGGGGTGGATGTGATCGCTGGAGGTGGCAAGTGACTTCCTGGCCTTGAAGTCCATCCTTTGCGACTTCGATATGCCTCTATAGCCTGGAGTCGAAGTCTCTGTTGTGAAGCATCTTGGGCATTCTTAAATGCCTACATGACACAAGAAAAAACGTTTACAAAAATTTGAATTTTGGTATAAAAATGTAAAAAGTTCAAGAAGCTACCTTAGGAATAACATTTAACTTCGGTGGGGCTTCTACAATGTCTCCGAATTTTATTTTCTCATGTCCAGGAAAGTCCAACTTTTCTTCTGCATTGTTCTT
Organism: Delonix regia; assembly: GCA_037074485.1. NCBI lineage: Eukaryota > Viridiplantae > Streptophyta > Magnoliopsida > Fabales > Fabaceae > Delonix > Delonix regia. The sequence goes on from CM073459.1 coordinate 17,266,965, forward strand.
TTTGTGCTTATTCTTCCTTGATTCCAAAAACCTACATAATATATTGTCATTAGGACAAGTAAGCTGTAGTTTTATTAAGTGGTATGCTTATCAAAAGATATGCTCACGAGTTTTATTTCAAATGGCATGTAAGGCACATAAGATGAAACAGAGTGCACTTCTACAACATACGCAAGTTGGTAATTAGTCACCAATAATGCAGATAACCAAGATTGGCATAATAAACAACTCTTGCCAACTTACAATATCCTTTTACTACAGAATCGTAGAAAATGGATATAAGGAAAAAGTAAATAATTAAAAATAAAGCATGATGGTCCTGTTTCTGGCCTTTACAAAAAAAAAAAAAAAAAAAAAAAAAAGACAGAAAATTTCTTTTCCCATGGACTCAAACTAATGATTTGAGATTATAATAGTATTACTGCTGTAAAACACAATAAAAGAAAGAACGTTTCAACTCTGAGGAAAAAAAAAGAATAAGTTATGATGCTTGTAGCAAATTAAAAAATTGATTCTCCAAATTATAAGGACTCTGAGAATGTCAATTTGTTTCTGAACATAGTTCTTTGTGCAGGAAATCATCTGATAATACTACAGTTTCAGAAGTCAGAACCAAGACAACTTAGCAACAAGATTCAGAAAGAAACTCATTCTGAGACCATCCAGTGCAATCCTCCTAGCCTCCAATTGAATCAACATGCTCCCAAATGATGGTTCTAGATTTCCAGCCTAGTAGACAAATTCAACTTAAACAAAAGAGCTACTTATCCTAATCACAAATTAAGATACTTTTGGACTTTAAAATATTACAAGATTCAATGCTGAGTTTCTGTTCCAAGCGAACCCTAGGGGTAAATCATAAATGCATCCACACAGAAGTAGCTATGAATCCTTCTATCCTATAAAATTCCAATGATATAATATTTTTGATTGCACCAGTGGCATTTTTAACAACTAATGTAAATTAAATCTATAGTAAAGAATTTAGAAAAAATGTACAGAGTGAATTCCTGCAAAACTTGATAAAAGCAGAAACCAATAAAGATTTTCTTTTGCTTACTTTTTCTTCCGCTCACGTCTCTTTAACTGGGATCTTGTTTTCTCCACATCCATTTCAAACCTGAGGTCTTTAACCTCCTTCCTCTTTCTTTTTTTCTTGATCTTTTCATTTGTACTACTCTTCCTAAGTTGTTCATCATCACTACTATCTTTATGTTGAGGTGCCTGCAATTGTTCACCAGTATTTTCCAGTTTTCCATCTGTGGGTTCAGCTTCAACCTTGTCCTTCAAATCGATGTTCTGCACAAATAGTCATCATAAACAGACCCAAAGTAATAATAAAATTAGATTCACAAAACAAACCACCCAGAACATTGTTATTCAAGGTAGCAGAATTTTTATATTCATAACACTTCTTCCAAATCTATTGGGAAAAATTAATGCCTTCAGTAGTACTTAGAAGTTAGAATCACAAGGTTTTGATTTTCATGGAACTATACAGGATATGTGGAAATAGAAGACTTAAAGAAACTTAAACACAACTAGAGTCTACAGTTACGGTGAACAGAATGTGCAGAACAACTAATGTCGTATTCCATAACAGAAATTCTAAGGTGAGAATATAAATCAGATTTGACCCTAAATGCCAGGAATGAAAACTCAGCAGCCATAAGAACTAAAAGGCATTACACAACAGCATACTAATATATTTCAATTATAATAAATTCATTCTTAGCAAAATTACTACTCTTTTCGGCAGCTCCAGGTAAACAGTTATATGACTGAGTTCAGAGCTATATACTTTCTACAAATGTAGTTATTTAAGCTTGGATTAGGGAAAAGAAAAAGAAAAAAAAGAAAAGAAACTTCAAGAGAACCAAAACCAGGACACCCTTGTAGCGACTACAGCTCGATGAGCCTCGTTTTCCTCAAAAGTTACATACAGATAGCATTAAAAAAAATCCAATTTCAAAGGCAAATTACAATGGGGCTGGCGAGACAACAAGTCCAAAGTTACATTTTTCTAATCTTAGAAGATACATCTTATCTTCAACTTCAAGTATTGACATTAAAAAGAAAATTCGGTTTAAACTTACATCTTGGGCATTTTGACCGACCCTTTTCTTGGGCTGTTTGACATCTTGTTGAGAGGAAGAGGTGAACGACATGATCTGGCGGAGTTTGGAGGGCAAAGCGTCGAGTTTGGAAGGATCAGGCGGGGGAGGGAGTGCGTTGTATCCTCCATGAGCGGCTCTGTAGTTCTTCTCCCGTCGTCTTTTCCCTTTACCTCCCATTCTCTATTTTTCTAAACCCTAAACCATTTCTAGCTCTCTATATTGCGGCCGACCCATCTCCTCTCATATTAAAAAAAAAAAAAAAAGAAGCAAAAATGTCACTTTATCTCCTCATAATTTCAGTTAACTTTTAAGTCAGTCCCTCTAATTAGTAATACGGGCTTAATAATATAGATATTTTAAAGCATGGAGAAACAAATTATATAAACTTCATACTTAAAGTTAGAGAGAAGGTATATTGAAGATTCCCTTATCTATTAAATCATGAGTAATAAATATATTGAATTGATAAATAAATTTAAGGAGAATGGGATAGTAATGTAGAAAATAATCAAGAAATGGAAAACGTGTAGACATACATATTTAACTTCGAATTATATGAACCAAACGAAGTTGAATTCTGATACTAGGTGAAACCCATGTTACATTTTAAATATAGGAAGGAAGCAAAATATGGTCTTGTAGAAGAATTCAAGGAGGAAGTATCTTAAGCATTAAAAAGGAAAATCAATGGTAATATAGAATAAAGCATGACATAGAGTGACTGTGATCTTCAAAATTGATAGAAAATTAGTAGAAGAGAAATTAAGAGAATGCAGTTATATGGCACACTATATGGGAATAACAAGAAATACTCTAGTATAAGGTTTGCTTAGGAAGTGAAGCTCTGTTAGGTAGGAACATGATATGTTGTGGTCACATGAATCAAGAGAACACTTGGCAGAACGATAATTTTGATCATATCAGTAAGAAGAAATGAGGCAATACAGATCTTTTACTGTAGTCCTTTTTCCTGTTAAATCTAACGACTAATAATAATTACTGTAAAAAAAATTTAATTGCTTACATTTAAAGTTGAGTTATCAAAATTCATAATTCTTGAAAACCGAAATTAGTAACTTTCAAAAATTTGATTTAACAGCTACAACCAATTTAAAAACTAACGAACCAACAATGTTATTGCAGAATCTGCAATATTACCCCTACTGCACTTGACCTATTTTGGAAATGATGTTGAAGGGAAGAACCAGCGCTGGAGCCACGCTTATGGTGAGGGTAGGCACATGCCCCCTCAATTTTTTTAATATTGAATTTTGATGTTATATCTCCATATTTCTTAGAATTTTGAACCCAATGGATTCTTCTATGTATTATGTAATTTCTTTTTAGTTATTTGACATTTTAATTTAAACTCACTTAATTCACACATGTATTATATATCTAACTCTCGCGAAAAAAAAAAAAAAAAGAATTTTATAAGAATTATATTTTTTTCTTTCCTTTCCCTTCTCTTCTTTCTTTTTTCTTTTTCTTTTTCTTTTCTATTTTCTCCTTACATTTCTTCTTGTTCTTTTCTCCCTTACTTTCTTTGTTCCTCTCAATTTCTTCGTGTTCCTTCGTCATTGGTTTTCAAAATTGTAGCTTCTCTCATCTCCTAAATTTGTGGTTGTGGATGAGTTTTAAATTTGGGCTTTTGAGTATAAGACTCAAAAGTGTAACTCCTACTTCTCACATCAATTTTCATTTTATTGAAATAATTATTTTCCTCAAATTGAAATTTAGAAACTCAATTAGGTCAATTTTCAGCAAATACTATGTTGCTAACTAATCATAGTATTGATAGTGCTTTTATTCTACCATCTTTCATTAATATAGAAATGGTGAGTTTGCAAAAAATGATATGCAAGTGTATGTATCATAACAAGTATTACAATGATGAGTGAGTTTCATTCCCTTGACGAATGAATATTAAAAATTAATGTAAAAGCTAACTTGATTAAAATAAATAATCCAAAAGCAAAAATATGAGTTGATGTTATGAAATTTTAAACTACACAACTAAACTAATTAAATGGAAATGAACATTGTAACTAGAATGAGACTCAACAATTAAGGAAAAGGCAATAACAATGAAAGATCAACTACTCTTAATCAATATAAGCATTAGGATTGTCATTTTCCCCTTCAGTTGCACTATGTTCAGATTGTTACAGCAATGTCATGACTGCCACAGCAAAACGCATTGTGTTAGCCCCAATAACAAAATTGCATAATTTCTTTTTTCCCAAAATTGCTATGCTAACCTTCCTAAGTTGCAATTCAACATTTTTTTTATGAGAATCCAATTTATAAAAGCCAATTTGAAGCTTTATATTGGATAAGTTATATGAGACAACCTATATATTCCTATATAGTTGTCATTTTTCATCACTTGAAGAACCCTCACTAATCAAGTTAAATCTCACTTGAATGGATCTTTCCAGAACAAATCTAAGCTAAACTACTATCTATTGGTGGCCAATCTGTAAATAGCATAACCATTAATAAGAAGCTTGATTAAACACTAATGGCATTCCACTTAACATTATATCAATACCTCAAAACATTGTTCAATTTCAAATTCAAATAACAATCCTAGCTACATGAAATTTGGCTTATGATAATCAACATTAGCATCATCCTAAGATATTCCATAGGCAAATACAATTGAAAAATGGAACAAAGATCAATAATAATTAAAAATAAATTTCCAAACTCAAAGTCCTCTGGTCCCAATTAGTGTATTGCCTTCTCCTCTCTCAAATTGTCCTTCACTTGCTGCTAATTGTCCCGTTTGTTACTTAAAATGCCTGAAGATCATAAGTCAAGGAATACCATTAATGTACACTTCTTTTTCTTCTCTTTATACCTTATTTAGCCTTTTACTCTTCTGTCTGTCCTTCTTCTTTTTTCCCTATTTTGTTTAGGATTGTAATATCTAATTTAGGAAGACCTATGCCTTTCACATGCTCAAAATGTGTGTTTCATTTAAATCAGTTTTGCACAGATTTTGCCATAGCATTGTCACAAAACTAGGTAGAACTTTTGGTCCAAGAATATTCAACACTCCCTTCACTTACATATAAGGACAAATAACTCCAGGCATCATTATATCTCATATTTCATGCAAATTACTCAAAATTAGTCCATTACCTTAGCTAGAAACACACCCTCTACATGAAGGAGAAAATTAAGAAATAAATTAAGTGAAATTAAGAAACACAAACTTTAAAATATATTCTGCTACTATGATGATGCTTAAGGGAAGCAGATTCCATGGCTTACCCTTTAAAGATCCAAATGCTCATTTAAGATCATTTCTAGAAATTTGTGGCAACTTCATGGTGGCAGGAATTTCTTTGGAAGCCATTCATCGTAGATTGTTAAGATTTTCTTTAAAGGGTAGAGCCAAAGACTGGTTTGATTCATAAACTAATGGATCCATAACCACATAGGCACAACTAGTATAGAAATTTTTGAATAAATCTTTCTCCCCTGCAAAGACTGAAAAACTTTTGAAAGACATATTTAACTTTCAACAATTTGAATTAGAATCTTTATATGAAGCTTATGAATAGTTTAAGGAATTGTTGAGAAAATGTCCTCACCATGGTTTCTTTGAGCAGCAATAAATTCATATATTATATAATAGACTGACTCTATCCTCAAGAAATCAGGTGGATAGAGCTACAAGAGGGTTACTACTAAATCAATATCTTGAAGATGCATTTAAGATATTAAAAGATATCACCTAAAACAATTACAAAGCTTACAAAAGAGCTTATGAATAAAAGACAATTGTAGTCATTGAGGTGGACTAACTGACAGCATTCTCAGCAAAAGTGGCAACCCAATTTGAAGCCATGAATAAAAGGTTAGACAATTTGGCCTTCGGGAGACAGCAATAATGGATGCATCAAGTAAATACCATTAAGCCATATGAATACTATGGGGAGGGACACTTGAGTGCACGATGCCCACTAACCTATCCAGAAGAAACAGTGAATTATGTGGGTAACAACTTTAGGGGAAACTAACCAATTTCCAATACTTATTATCCTAGTTGGAGAAATCACCCTAACTTTTCTTGGAAGAACAATAAACTGAATGCACCTACCCTTAAACCAGATCCACCCCCAGGTTTCCAAAATCCTAGGCAATAGAATAACTAGAATCATACATCATCAAGTCTACAAGACAATTGGGTGAAACATTTACTAATAAGCTAAGCTACTACTTTGAAAAATTTAGAGACACATATGGGGTAGTTAGCAAACACCTTGGCTAATAGACCATAAGGAACCTTGCCCAATAACACATAACCAAACCTTAGGTCATATAGAAAAGAGTAGTGCAAGGCAGTTAATCTAAGGAGTGGAAGATAGCTGATAGAACCTGAACCCAAACACTGCCTATAAATAATGAAACACAGGAAACATGAGAAAAAATTGAAAGAGGAATTAATTGACGTAAAATAAAACATTCCTTTTCCATAAAGATTGAAAAAGAAAAAAAATTTGGATCCACAGTTTAATTAGTTTCTTGAAGTGTTTAAAAGGTTGTAGGTGAACATACCATTTGCAGAAGCCCTGGAGCAAATACCTACATATGCCAAATTTATGATGGATGTTTCATAAAAAAAAAAAGGCTGGGAGAACATGAAATAGTGGCCTTAACAGACGAGTGCAGCGTAATTCTATAGAAGAAGTTGCCTTCTAAACTCAAGGATTCAAGAAGTTTCACCATCCCTTGCTCTATCGGCAATGTTTTCTTTAGGAGAGCGTTATGTGATTTGGGAGCCAGTATAAATTCAATGGCCTTTTCTATCTTTCAGAAATTAGGTCTTAGGGAAATTAACCCTACATTAGTTACCTTACAATTAGCTGACCGATCCTTTGTATCCCTAAAGGGAATCTTGGTAGATGTCCTAGTTAAGGTAAAAAAATTCATATTCCCAACAAATTTTGTCATCTTAGACATATAAAGACATCTGGATCATCCTAGGTTGGCTATTCCTAGCAATAGGTGGAGCCTTAATTGATGTACAAAAGGGAGAGTTGACCATGAGGATGCAAGACAAAGAAGTAACATTTAACATATTAAAGGCTATAAAACACCCCAGTGAAGAACTTGAATGCATGTCCACAGAAATAGTAGAGTGCATTACAGAACACTTAGTGCAGAATGTGTTAACCTCGGATGTATTAGAAGCCTCTTTAGTTTTGATTGATGAGAGAAAGGATGATGAGTTCTTGGAGTTCTTAAGCTGGCTAGAGCCAATCCTAAATTTAGGAAAGTTAACCCTCAGAGGGAACTTTTAGACATATCTAAGTCTACTGTGAAGAGAATGAAACCATTAGTAAGGAACCATCAACAATGGAGTTGAAACAACTTCCCTTACATCTTAGATATACATTTTTAATAGACTTATTTATTTTACCTGTGATTGTCTCTACATCACTAACACCTGTACAAGAGGAGTAATTGTTGAGAGTATTAAGAGAGCACAAAACTGCTATTAGATGGACTATAGTAGACATCAAAGGAATCAATCCATCTCTCTACACATATAAGTTTTTGTTAGAGGAAGGAAGTAAGCCTAACATTGAACAATAGAGAAGACTTAACCCAATCATAAAAGAGGTAGTAAAAGAAGAGGTGATCAAGTGGCTTGACGCTAGAATTGTCTATCCTATTTTTGATAGTTCATAGGCAAGCCCGGTACAATGTGTGCCTAAAAATAGAGGAATAACTATTGTGACTAATGACAAAAAAATAAGTTAATCCCTACGCGCACTGTCACTAGTTGGCAAATATGCATGGACTATCGGAAACTGAACATGGCCACTAGAAAAGACCACTTCCCAGTACCATTTATTAGTTAAATGCTGAACAGACTTAAAAGAAAGCAGTTTTATTGCATTCTAGAAGAATATTTTAGGTACAATCAAATAGCAATTGTTGTTGAAGACCAAGAGAAAACTACATTCACATGTCACTATGGCACGTTTGCATTTTGACTGATGCCATTTGAAGTGTGCAATGTTCCAACCACTTTTCAAAGGTGCATGATGGCCATTTTTTCCTGATATGATTGAAAATGGGCTGGAGGTTTTCATGGATGGTTTTTCTATCTTTAGAGAATCTTATGATGAATGTCCAAAAATTCTATCTAGAAAACACTGCAAAGAAGCAAACCTAGTTTTAAACTGGGAAAAATGCCATTTCATGGTGGAGGAAGGTATAGTATTGGGACATAAGGTTTCCAATAAGGGGCATGAGGTTGATAAAGCCAAGCTTGAAACCATTAAGAAACTGCCACCTCTTATCTTAGTAAAAGGGGTGCGTAACTTCCTTGGGCATGCAAACTTTTATAAAAGGTTTATAAAAGATTTTTCAAAAATTTCAAAACCTCTGAGTACCTTGCAGGGAAAAGATAAACCTTTCTTATTTGATAATCAATGTTTGAATGCTTTGAATGCATTAAACATAGGCTAGTCACTGTATCTGTTATCATAGTGGGAGCACTGCTTGGACAGAAAGACGACAACATCTTCAAAACCATTTACTATGCCAGTAGAACTCTGAATGATGCATAATTGAATTGCATAACTATTGAGATGGAGTTGCTACCTGTAGTGTTCACATTCGATAAGTTCTAATCATACTTGATCAGAACCAAGGTGATTATATACATTGACCATGCAGCAGTCAAATTTATGATTAATAAAAGGGATGTTAAACCTAGATCGCTTAGGTGGGTATTATTACTGCAAGAATTTGATTTAGAAATATGTGACATAAAGGGTTGTGAAAATCAAATAGCAGATCATTTGTCACGACTTGAAAACAGTAGTAGCAACTCCATAGAAGCCTCTATTACTGACAATTTCGCAAATGAACAATTGTTGTTTGTTAATGCTGACAACACTCCATGGTATGCAAACATTGTAAATTTCTTAGCAGCTAACATCCTACCTACATATATGAATTCATAACAGAAGAAGAGGTTTTTGCATTAAGTAAAGAATTATATTTGGGAATAACCATACCTGTTTAGGCAATATGGACACCAGATCATAAGAAGATGTGTTCCAAAAGAAGAGGTTCATGAAATTCTACATCACTGTTGTACAACTAATTATGTAGGACATTACACAAGATAACAAACTGCATTCAAATCCTTCTGCAGGATTTTCCTGGCTTACACTTTTCATGGATGCCTATGAGCTTGCTAAGAACTCTGACAGATGCCACCAAAGAGTAGAGAACCTTTTGAACAAGCATGAAATGTCATTGACTTCTATCCTAGAAGTGGAACTCTTTGATGTCTAGGGGATTGACTTCATAAGGCCTTTTATGAACTCTTTCGGTAACATTTACATATTGCTAGCTATAGATTATGTTTCCAAATGGGTTGAGGCCATTGCTCGCACCACTAATGATAAGAAGGTTGTGCTGAAGTTCTTGAAAAAACAAATCTTTACATGATTCAGCATGCTTAGGGCAATCATAAGTGACAGAGGGAAGCATTTTTACAACAAACAATTTGAAACCCTTTTTAAGAAATATAGAGTACATCACAAGGCAACTTTGGCTTACCACCCCTAAATGAATAGGCAAGCTGAAGTATCGAATAGTAAAACTATTTTAAAGAAAATAGTTTGTCCATCTCGTTAAGATTGGGTAGCAAAACAAGATGATGCTCTATAGGCCTATCACATAGCATTTATGACCCCTTTAGGCATGTCCCATTATCAATTGGTATTTGGCAAGGCATGTCATCTACCATTTTAATTGGAACATAAGGCATACTGAGATATAAAATTGAACTTTGACTTAAATGCATTCAGGGAAAAGAGACTCATGTAGTTTAATGAACTCACTGATTTTAGGCTAAATGAATATGAGAATAACAAAATCTATAAGGAGAAAGTAAAATGCTGGCGCGACAATAAAATTTAGTGGAGGAATTTTAAGGATTTGCAAAGAGTATTATTATTTAATTCTTGCTTAAGGCTCTATCCAAGAAAATTAAAGTCAAGATGGTCAGGACCTTTCACTCTTGTGGCAATGAATCCTTGTGGCTTAGTGGAACTTCTTGACAAAAACACTCACCAAACCTTCAAGGTGAATGGGCAAAGACCGAAGCCATATTGGAGTGGAATAGTTCTAAGGAACCAAGCCATACTTTTGCTCACTCAGTTGTAAAAGAAATTGGTAGTCTAACTAACAACTATAATTGAAGTGCTTCTTAGGAGGCGACCCAAGCATATCTTTTTCTTTATATTTTTCTTCTTGATTTTTTGTTTATCACCATCCATTCTAAAGTCTAATGTTACTTCTTATTTTCGTTCAAGTATAGATTTGCTGGAAGTATGAGCAACCTAGGGGACATAGAAGTAGGGCCTTAACACCACCAAATTAGCACCCAGACACCCAAATTTCCTAGAAACTAGCATTAAGGTATGGCTTCAGTGCCCAGGCATAGAGACAATAGCACTAGGGCATTAATTTTATAGAGTTTGTGCCCTAGTGTTGAAAAGACAATGGCTGAGCACCCTAACAGCATAGAAATGTACATTGAAAGGTGGAGTTGCAACACCTAAGCATAGGTATAGTGGTGCTAGGGTGTGATTTCTAGAGAGTTAGTGCCTTGGCATCAGAAAAAAGGCATCTTAGCACCCAAACTCCATAAATTACATTTTAAGGAACAGAGCTCAGGCGGAAGATAATGGCAGCCAGGTGACAATTCCAGTGAGTTAGTGCCTGGGCATGGAATAGTTAGAGCCTTGGTGCCAATGGTTTTATTTAATTGCAAAAAAGTGGCATCCCGACGCCAGTTATATATTGCCTAAGCATTACGTCAAAAAATCCCTATGCACCTAAGTGTTGAAACCTATGCCTGGCGTTGTGTCGATAACCATAATTTTATTCTTTAAAGCATGACTTTTTCCTTCAGAGTAAGCACTCACACACTCTCATACTGCCTTAAAACCCTGCATCTATGAGAATCCCTCTCCCTTGCACTCACATTACGTGTTGATTCGATGGATTTTAGACAATTTCTCCAGGTATGTACCATAAGCCTCTTTTTCTCGTGGATAATAGTTTCCCTTTGATCGAATATGCTAATTTCTTGCACATATATGGTAGTTTTGATCAATTTTACTTGTCATAATTGTTTGCAAGCAATTTTCAAATGTTTAAGTGATGAAAATCATTGATTTCACTAAACATTTTGGCATTTTGGCTTGATTAGAAAACCTTAAGTGTTGAAAGAAATATTTTAGATTGATTAGGGCATTTTTGGTAGATTTTCTCACTTAGAATCAAGATTGTAAACATCATGACATGAATTAATCGGTTTATTTTGATCATTTTGGTTAAATATGCTTTACATGAAGATCTTATGATTAGATATCATCAATGGACCTTACCCTAAAGCTTGAACATCATTGACATTAAACACATCTAATTGTAGGCATCATTGCACTGAAGAAAAAGCAATGAGAAGAATCAAGCCACCCAATGGATGATGCCAGCTTTGCTTCCAGTGACACAATGCATCAATTTCAGACTATAATGGTGGACAAAAAATAAGTTAAAGTGGGCGAAATCAGGATGGACGGTGATATTGACACACCTATCAGGGATGAGATATGATGACGGGGTTAGGAACAAATTTGTAGACAACCTATAAGAGTAATCCTCTTGGTGTTGAGAGAATTCTATGTAAACCTCCCTGATTGCACTCATTTTGATGTGCTAGTACGGGGAAAGAAGGTGCCGATTGGGAGTGATGAGAACAACAAACTCTTTTGACTTTTAAATATTGATAATGAAAGTTACTTTCAACTCTTGCAAAAGTGCCTACATTTTGAAGAGTTGGGGAGATATCTATGTAATGGCGACCCCTAATTAATGATTAAAAGGGAGAAGCACATGAGATTCAATGCTAGCTGATTGATCCCAAGCAACCAACTTTGGTTCAAATTCATCACTTCAAGGATTTCCCCCACCCAGCACAATAGTGAAATCACCATTGATCGAGTCATCCTTCTATATGCTATAGTGACTGGTCAATCATTTGACGTGGAGGCTTATATCTTCCTTGACATGATACAAGTGTCTACTAACATCAAGGATAGCTTTTGGTATCCTTCTATAATAACAGAGATGTGTAAGTGGACAGGGGTAAAATAGGAGCAAGGCGAAGAGGTACTATTGCCTCTCACTGAGTTGAACATGTTTAGCCTTTCGAATTGGAGACGCTAACATGAGGTGAGACCTGTAGCATCGAGACTCCACTTTATAACAGCCGCTGACCTATCACAGCTTACTATGGTAGAAATAATGGCCACATAAGAATGTTTAAATGAGTATCAAATTCAGCACAATCTGGCCATAGGTGAGTTCCTTTGAGCTATGGCTAGACATGATGCCTGCATAGGCCATGCCACTAATAGAGTTCTAGCATATGATAGGGCAATCCTTTAGCAGTTACGCAAGTACAAACGTGGAAGAGGAGAACTTGGGTGTGGAAGATTAAGAGGAAATAAAAGATGATGATTAGCTAGACCTCTAGATAGGTAGGGAAGTATTTGTAGTTTTTATTTTTAAGTTATGAAACCCTATTTCAAAATTGTGATGCATTGAGCAGTGAGGGCACTGTATTGACTAGGCTCAGGGTAGTTATAAATGGAACTCTTATGAATATTGAAACAATTGCATTGATAGTAGATAAAATTAATAGTTTAATTATCTATTTTCTACAAGAATAACATTCAATATCTAATAATTTCTGACTCACTATTATAGTGTAATAGAAAAAAGGAGATCGAGTGCATATGGGCTAATCACCTATCATTGTTATTGTCAGGATGAAATAAGTGCTAGGAATAACTTAGAACAAAATGCATGACATAGAGTTTACTTGCTTCAAAGATAATTTTGAACAATCAGATGCATGCATTTTTATTTGTCAGCTTGAACTGCATTCTAGAACTTAATTAATCATCACTTGAGGCATAATTTTGACACATTATTAGGAAAAGAATTTAGGCATTCTTTGAACTGATTGAGCCATTTGTTTAGCCAACCTAAAATTCTCTTTCCCTAGATACCCTTGTTGAGCCTTAATTGATTGATGTTTCTTTTTCACAACCATCCACCCAGCCACACCATTTACCCTCCAATCACACCTTCGATAACATAAAGACATAATAGGATTAGATGGTGATTGGTTAATGTTATAACAAGCCTAATATGAATTGAAGAAAACTATGGGACAACTAAAAAATGCTATACATGAGTATTGCAAAGCAAGTACGTAAATAAATTTGGGGAATAGAGATGTTAGAATGCCCCTGAATAAAGGAAAGGCTTTAAAATTTTTTTTTGACATTACTATCTCTAAAATGTCTGCTAGGATTTGGACTAAGCTTACAAAAATCCTTCCAAACTACCCTTACCAAAGCCTGACATTACAAGCTCATAAAGACCTAATGATTCCCAACTATGTGTTTCTCTACAATAGTACGGAAAGTGGAGTGAAAATTAAGCCTATGAAGTAAAGTTTCAGAAAAGGATAAAATATTAATGGGTGTTTTTTAAAGGAATGAAAAATCTAGAAGTAAGAAGAATCTGTAGATTGCATTATATCTAAGAATTCTATAAGTAATTTGACTTAATGATCAAGATTAGTGCTATTTAAAGCCTCACGATAATCAAATCAACTCTCATTTGTTGTACAAAAATGGTGATTAGAAACATTATTTGAAATTGTTTGCTCGAGGACTAGAAAACCCTTAGGTTTGGGGGTGTGTGATAACTCTTTAAAGCAAAGCTTTTAATGAAACATTAATTGAACAAATATCACAATTTTGAATAAAAGTCACATGAATTTTATATATAAAAGTTTAAAGTTTTTTGCTAACATCCGTTTTGAAAAGAATTAAAGGTTATTTTAGTAAAAAGGACTAGATGGTAGGAAAATTTCTAAAAATCTGAGGCCAACACCTAGGTACCACCAAAACAGTGCCTAGGCACCATAATGCTAGTACCTAGGTGCAAATTCCAGAATGATGGCTCTTAGGCACCACATTTCTAGCTCTCAGGCCCGAGTTCTAAAGAAATGGCACCTAGGAGCTAATTGCTACAAAAACAGCAATCGAGATTGGAAAAATAGCGGTCAGGCACCAATCATTCCTAGAAGATGTCACCCAAGCATGCTGCCAGAAAACTTAATTTTCTCTAATGATAAGGAGCTCGATACTCAATCCATGCTTTACTTTTTGGATTTTTGAGGCCTATAAAAAGGGTCTTGAAGGCAAGCGGAAGACACCAAGTATAAGGAAGTGTCTTAAATACTTGAAGAGAGGTATGAAATTGAGTGAGTGATGAAAAGTAGGTTAGTTTTAGAGTGAGGGCTCTGTATAGAGTTTTTCTCCTTCTAAACATTTCCTTCTTCTTCAGTTTCATGTATTCTTTATGCTTTTCTTTGGTATTTAACTCTGTACTAATGCCCATGAAAGGCTAAGTAGCTTGTTTCATGGATTTTGACTGAGCCCTTGTTAGGGATGCTTTTCTATTAATTATTATGATTGTTTTTCATTGAATGAATGATTGTTTATATTCAATTTGTAATTATTACTTTTAAAGTGTGATAACCTTAGGAAGGAAGATAGAATTTATGTTAACTTGATGTGGTCACTTAAATATCTGAATTGGATGCATATAATCATTGTTTGCATAAATGCAATTCATAGTTAGGACAAAAGTACTTGATTGTCTATGATAACCACTTTTAGGTCTTGATTTTATAAGGTTCTTATCCCAGTTGGTTTCCATAGACATATAGGGAATCAGGGGGAAAGAATTCAACTTGTATGAATTTGAAAGAAGCATATAAGAAAGTAAGAATCCTAGGTTAACAATCTATTCATCAAGAAAGACAAGGTGATAATTGTAATAGAAAGCATCCTGCATGTGGTAGAGGTTCAAAATCCTTGATGGTTAAAATTTCAGTAGTCAAATTTGTCTTTACAATTACTCAACCAATTCTTGATCATGTAGCTTAAGAATAACCCGTTAGTAAACATTGAAACTAAGTCTTTAAGGGATTGATACTCATTTCATCATTATATTACTTGTCATCCATATATACTTGTGTGTGATATTGCACCTTATTGCAATTAGAATCAACAGCAGTATCAGTCTAGAATTAAAGCTAAGTCCTCGTTGGAGCCCTATCTTAGTCACACTTTATTACCTTTTGTGATCACGTGCACTTACGTGTATTAGATTTTAACAAAGAAGTTTTTGGCACCATTGCTAGGGACTTGACATTTAATTTGACTAACATTATTTTTAAGTACTACAATATGAAGGATTATCTTATGTATCAGGTGTTCTTGCATGCGTACAAGAGACAAAGTATAGATTCTGCCCTTAGACCTTCAAATAGAGTGTACGTGTAGAATAATAAAAAACTAACCAAGGAGTTAACAAGAGGAATCATCTGCCATGGCTAACACTAATAGTAGAGCTCCTAATCCAAGAGTTGACAAATAAACCCAAGTTATCAATGAAAATATCGACCCTCATGCTTGAAAGAATGACAAAGACTACATCATGCTAACTTTTGAGGGCATTTAGTCTATCATAACTAGGCCAAAAAAATAAATTCTGCTACTATGATGATGATAAAAGAAAATAGATTTCATGCCCTTCCTCTAAAGATCCAAATGCTTATTTAATATCTTTTTTTTAAAATTTGTGACAACTTTAAGGTAGTAGGCATTTCTTCTGAAGCAATTTGCCTCTGGTTGCTTAGATTTTCTTTAGAGGGGAGAGCCAAGGATTGGTTAGATCCACAGCCAAGTGGATCCATAACCACTTGGGCATAATTAGTACTAAAATGTCTGAATAAATATTTCTCCCATACTAAGACTAAAAAACTGTTAAAAGAGATTTTCAACTTTTAGCAATTTGAATTAGAATCTTTATATGAAGCTTTGGGTAGTTTAAGGAATTACTTAGAAAATGTCCTCACCATGGTTTCTTTGACCAACAACAGATTCGAATATTCTATAACGGACTAATCCCATCCTTAGGAAATCAAGTAGATGGAGCTGCAAGAGGATCACTACTGAACTAGTACCCTGAAGATGCATTTGAAATACTGGAAGATCTCACCTTAAACAATTACAGGGCCTATGAAAAAGCTTTTGAGAAGAGAACTACTGCAGTAATTAAGGTTGACCGACTAACAGCATTCTTAGCAAAAGTGATAGCCCAATTTGAAGTAATATATAAAAAGTTAGATAATCTAGCTTGGGGAGACAACAACAACTAGTGCATCAGGTAGACATTTTTGAGCTATCTGAATATTATAGGGAGGGACATTTAAGTGCATAATGCCCACTAGTGAATTATGTGGGTAACAATTTTAGAGGAAACCAACCAATATCCAATACTTATCATCCTAGTTAGAGAATCACCCAAACTTTTCTTAGAAAAACAATCAGCCTAATGCTCTCACCCCTAAACTAGAGGCACTTCTAGGTTTCCAGAATTTGTAATAATTGTAAATTTTGAACCATCTTAACTACGATCAATGAATCAAGTTCTACAAAGATAGACCTATACCCAGCTTAAAAAAAAAATTTGTGCCTATACAGTAAACCCCAAAGTTCAGCATTGGTAATTGTGTAATTTAAGAGTTTGATACTAAAACCCTTGATAAAATTGCCACTGTTGTCTCTTAATAGTCCACTATAAGTCGCAAAACCTTGGTTTGAACCAAAACCATCAGTATTATGCTAAACGACATGATCAGAAGGAGGAATCCAATGGACATGCCAAATAGTGAAATCCTTGATGGTCATTTTAGTAAGTTGGAAAAGAGAAAAGGAATGGTGATAATTTATAACCAAAGTAGCCATATAACTCAAGAAACTAGCAGGCTCAATAATAACCTCTTCGAAGATTCTTCTATTTCTTATGTACCACATTTAAGCACAAAATAGAAGGAAAAACATGGAGCCAACTCACACCATTAATGAAAAGAACACCTTTATTAAGATTTGAATCCAGCCACTGAATGGGGTCTCCTTGGAAGAAAAACAAATGAAGAGAGTTAAGCATAATGCTTTTCCACACCAAACTAGTGATAGTGCAATTGCGAATAAAGTAAAGAACTACTTCACCATTCGAGCCACAAAGAGTACAAATTGGTAGCCAAAGACTAATGATGGCGACCATTATTAGTGAGAAAAGTTTCATTAACAACAAGTCACATGAAGGCTTGGATACATTGAGGAACACCTAATTTCCAAATCTTACCAAAGAGATCATTCTGAAAGTTCTAATTAGTTCCAAAACAAGAAACTAAAGAAGATTTACAAGAAAATATACCCATGATATTTGGAAGCCAAGCCACAAAGTCAGCATCCTTAACCAAAGGGGAGACTTTCTAAGGAATACTAATTCCACACAATCAGTAGGAAGGACTTGTTAAAGCTTAAGAATATCCTAATCTCCATTTTCGAGTAATTTGCCATAAATTCATCTCATATATTCTCATCAACATTAATGGTAGCAAAATCTTCAAGATTATGAACTTCGGTATCCAATGATCTGTCCAAAAATCAATCAAATAACCATTCCACTATAGATCTAAATAATTCCACACTAGAAATTATATGTGACATTGCACTAGTGAATAATCAGAATAATTGCATTAGAACAACTATATTTACTATGAACCATATTCACCCAGAGATCTTATCTCTTATGAATAAGTTTCAAGCTTGCTTTATAATAAAAGTTTGATTGAAATCCCAAGCTCTTCAGAAACCTAAGCCACTAAACTTCTTAGGTTTGCAAATGCTATCCTAACTAATCTAGTGGATCTTCTTTTTATCTGTGGAACCATTCCAAATAAAATCCTAACAAATTTTGTTCACACAATCACGCACTTTAAGAGGAGTTTTGTAATTTGCATTATATAAGTGAGATTGAAAGCAAGGGTTGATTGAGCTAGAGTGATTCTCTTAACAAGTGAAAGAATATTAGCCTTCTAGCCATTTAAACGATTTATCATTCTATTGATAAGATACTAAAAATCTTTATAGGAAGATCTATCATGAAATAAGGGAACACCCAAATATTTTCCCAAATTATCAATTAACTTTATGCCTAAAAACTGGCTAAGCTCGTGTCTATTATCCCAAGGGATATTAGCTGAGAAATAAATGTCAGATTTCAAATTATTAACCTTTTGACAAGAGCTTCTACAAAAAATCTCCAAAGTCTCTTTAATAATGCGTGCTTGTTGAATAGAAGTAGTACTGAACAAAATAAGATCATTTGCAAAGAAAAGGTGTAAAATGGTAAACCCTATCCTATTTAAAGAAATAGGATCCCAACATTTCTACTTAACAGTTAAAGAGATAGATTGGGAAAGTCTCTCAATACATAGAATAAAATGATAAAGAGAGATAGGATCCCCTTAACAGAACCTTCTTGAGGGAAACAAAGAGTTAATAACATGACCATTATAGAGTAATTGTATGTCAGTAGAAGTAACACTCCACCAAATTAGATTAATAAAGTTTTATGGGAGGCCAATATCACCTAGGGTGTCCATTATAAAATTCCTTGAAAGCCTATCATAGGATTTTTCAAGATCCACCTTAAGGGCTATAAAACCAACATTATCCTTCTTAGTCTTTATAATGTGACAACTTCCTAGGCAATAATGATATTATCAATGCTTTGTCTCCCAAGCATAAAACTACATAGATTTGGCCCAATAATTTTTGGCATAACCTTTTTAAGTCTAGTGGCAAGAATTTTAGTAACTAACTTGTACACCACATTACACCACCTAATGGGTCTATAATGCTTCATCATCTCAAAGTAAGAACTTTTGAAATAAGAGAAATGAAGGTATGATTTATAAAATGAATAATTGCTAGCTCAGAAAACACCTTGATCACCCAATCAGTTATGGAGACCTTTACATGATCCCAATTACCATGGTAAAACATCATAGTAATACCATCAGGACCAAGGGCTTTCTAAGCACCCATTTTAAAAAGAACTCTCTTAACTTCCTCTTCTGTAACATGTTTAGCTAGAGAGAAACTCTGTTTCTGTCAAATTAGGGAACATACCAGAAACAAGGAATTGCTCATGGAGGTCCTCCTCCTCATACAGCTTCTTGAAAAAGGAAATACCCATTTCTTGTAAAGTATTTTAGTCTTAAACCTAAGACCCATTTTCATATCTTAACATAAGGATTCTATTTTTCCTTTTATGAGTATAAGCCATACCATGAAAATAAGTAATATTATGATCCTCATATGAAAGCCATTTACGTCTAGAAAGTTGCTTCCAATAAATTTCCTTATGGATTACTAAAGCCTCATACTCCTTCCATAACTGAACCTGGAGATTTTCCAGGAAAACATTAGTTTAAAAACCCAGCGAATGACTTATACCTTCTAATCTCAATAGGATTCTGTTCTTTTTTCTTGATTACATTGCCAAAAACGTTTTTATTCCATTCTATAGTTGCCTCTATAAAATAGTTAACATTAGATTCCAAATCCCCATTCTTTAACCACTACCTTTGCTGAAGATCCTGGAAAGTATCATGGGTCAAGCACGATAGCTTGAGCTTAGGGAGGTGCTTGACCACAACATTATCAAAAAGAGTGGACTAGAGGATATTAGCAACAAAATGATTGTCTTTTTCTAATATTATTGCATTGCTAAGTAAAATGTTGTCTTTGGAAACCAATGTCATGAAGGCCACAGTCAAGCAAAGTGTCTCGAAAAATAGTAGTCACATGACATATTGAAAAAAGCACTAATATCATCAATAGACAAAATAAAATTAAAATCACACCCTACACACCAGCAACCCATATTTTGACAAAATATCCTTAAGGCCAACCCAAAGATCCTTTCGAGAGTCAGGATATGGACTTCTATAAACAACAATGAAAAACTATGGGCTACAATTCTCAAAAGCAATTTGGATATGAATAAACCGATGATGAGACTAAAGTACTTGTATTTGCTAACAATTAAGTTTACACAGACACCAAATACCACCAGAGAAACCCACTCAATCCTAAGTACGGTAACTATTAATTTAAGTTTTTTTTAATAATCTTCTTTGCTTTCTCCTCACTCATATGCATCTCCAATAAACATAAAAAATTAGTACGATATCTATTCATCAAATCACTAATCATTGTAGTGAAACCTCACCCTGAGACACCTCTATAGTTCCAAATTAAAGCATTCATTTAAAGGATAAGAAATGAAGGATTAAGATAGCAAAATGTGCTAATCTTGCTTAGTTGGAAGGGCATTCCTTAATGCATTTAGAGCAGGTCTAGTCTAAGCCCTAACAACATTATCAATATCCATTACCATTTCCTTGAAAACTCCTTCAATTATCTCCATCCTTCTCTCAAAAATTAAACCAGGGTCTAGAGGATTAGAGGCAATAGTTTTACTTTTTAAGAGTGCTCATAGTCTTTGAACAAACTCTAAGATTTCCTTAGCTGGACCTTGGACATGTATGGCAAGAAGATCTAGAACATCCTTCTAACTTGTATTATCCTACTAGTAAAAACAATCTAAAGTGGGATTATCCTGATAAACAACTAACCTTTTCCTTTTACGATCTAGCTCTTTGATGGCTTTAACAGAGAGATTCTTCACTTAGTTTTGCTTTTGAGTGTTAACCATAGACCTACTCACAACTATCTCATATTATGGGTTTTTAGGTCGAGAGAAGTCTTCGGCCCTACTTATTGGGCTAATTTTTGTTAATGTTTAAATGTGGTTTTGTTAACAATATTTTCCTTGGGAATATTACCACCAGATTTCAGATCACCATTGACCCTCTTGTAAGAACTCTGCTCTTCTTCTTTATTTGATGTATCTACCTCAGAGTCATTCTTTAATAATGAAAACTCTTGCTATTAAAAACAAGATTAATCTTATTTATCTTATCTCTATTTGAGTGAAGCCTTATTCCCACATAATTTCGTTTTAGGTGCTTAACAACCACCCCTAGTCTAAAGTGATTCCAAAAGAAGAATTATGTTCTTCCTTCAACATGTGAATTGAAACCTTAATTACAACACCATTCGGATCATTTGTCTTAAGGGAACTCTACCTTTCTTTTAAGGTAATAGCAGTTTCCATCATAGTGTCAAGACTTTCAGCTCCCACAGTCACTGGGTATCTTCTTTGGTTTAGCTAGAAGGCAATTATCCGCCTTATGATCATAAGTACCAAAATTGAAGCAAATAAGATGCAATATTTTGTACTCCACCAAGTAGGTCTTTCTAAGCGCGATAATAATGGGCACAAACTGTCTGCTAAGATTGAAAGAATCATGAGAATAGGAAGATCATAAAAAGAATCTCATTGTTCTGTATTCACTGGGATACTAGTTATGACTTATGTGTCATGATTGTGAATACAAGATATTATGATAGATAAGATCATTGAGAGATATTTGAGTGTGATTCTTATGATCTAGGGTGCATGCGTACTTTATGATCTACATGTAGGTGTGTTTTTGATAAGAGGCTATATATTCATAACTGATATATAGCATTGATGCTCTCATAGTATGCTAGTTGCACGACCTACTTTCCTTGTATGAACGACTACAGATTATATAGAGAAAGTGTTCTCTTGATTTACCGAAAATATGTTTCTTGGGTTTAGAGTGTATGAACACTCCCATTATGTGTGAGTGGGAGATGTTAAAATATCATATAATATCTAGAGTTTAAATCTATAAAGATATTATACAATGTCCACCTATAAGGGATGCTCACTAAGTAAGGATAAAATAGTAATTATAGAAATTATTACTAAACCTTAACCCTAGCTAGCCTTTTATGAATAGGGTTAAACTATCATACGATATTCTAACAAGCACCAATGGGAAGAAAGTGGAATCAGGAAGAGGCGAATTTGGCAAAAAGCAAAGTGATGGATTCAAAGGACATAGAGGTGAACCACATTCGTTAGTGCTAGATCTGATGGATTAATCACAGGGAATTGAACCAAAGAAGCCTGACTTCTCACACTCAACGATCTGAAAACATATTTAGTACAACACTAGTTCATGCCATTCATCGGTGTTGGATCTGGTGAATTCGTTGCAAGGAATCAAACTAGAGCAGTCTGACTTCTCGCACTCGCTACACCTTCCTCTTTTTCTTTGTCCCTCTCTGCTTTATATTTTTGGAATTGTGACCTCTCCGCGTTGCTATACATGTCAATTCTTATGAGATTTTATACAACAAAAATGGAGAAACTTGTAGGAAATATTATGTAAAACAAATTTAAAAATCACCCTAATGATTACAACGTAAATTTAATATCACTTTAAAAAAAATTCATGGACCATGGGATATTATTTTTTATTCATAAGATGGACCATTGAGAAAATAATACATGTAGTTAAATGACACTATTCTTTAAAATATTTGTACCTAAAAATTTCACTACTACTTTAAGAAAGTCTTATGTTTTATGGAAGGGATGACAAGATTTCTTAGGTTTTTTATTTGAGCTAATTATTACAATAAAATCTTTAAATAATTGAAATTTTGCCCCTGTCTTTTCTATTCATTGATATATTTAAGATTACGTTATTTTAAAAAGAGTTTTAATGCATCTTGTCTCATTGGAATATTCTTTCTAAAATCAATAAAATTAAGTTTTTTTTTTTTTTAAAAAAAATACATGGGAGATTTACTATACTAAGTCATGTAAACAAGATACATGCCAGATTGTGTATATTGCGATGAATTAATATTTTCAACAAAAAAGTTTAAGCTTATGGGTAAATATAAAGATAACACATGAGTATCATAGAAACTTGGTAAAAAAATTGGATTTCTTGTTACTTTAATTTTTTGATGATCTATGAAATATAGATATTTTCTAAAAGGAACAAAAATTTGCTTGCAGCTGTTGGAGAGCAAATGACTAAGTTTAGTAATGTTGCCTAGTTTGAGAGTCACATTATGGTCATTGGCTTATGATTTTAGACCTTCTTCGCCAATATTTCTATGGTGAAAGACTCAAGGGGGTCCCAATACTCTATTACTATTGGAAACTTTAGAATAATTGAATAAATGCTTTATTGCTACAATAGGTGAGGAATAAAAAAATTTAGGGTTTTTTTTAAAAATTTTTCTACTTTGTTTGAAAGATATAGATATAAAGTGAGTCAACTTGACTTGAGTGGTAGGTATAAGATCCACTAGTCACTCTATGTTTATCTCTTTTTAACATAACAAACAAATTAATGAAAAAAAAGATGAAAAAATTGAAGTAACACAAAAGTATAAAATGGAAAATTAGATACTCCTAATTTACATTTTGAGGATTATTATTAATACTTCCATAGTTATTTTTATCGATCAAGCATGACTTAATTAAACACACACATGCACTATTTACAGAAATTTAAATTCACATGAAGCTACTTCCTATAACACATCATAATTAAGCACTCACACATACAATTTACAAAAACTCAAACTCATAGAAAGCTTCATCCTGAGCTTTCCCAGGAATGACATGGAAAGGAATAGCCTTGCGTAAGGTAAACCCATACTTTTCACTCAGATTCACATCTTCAGCCTTCAACCCATCAAAAAGCTTCCAATTATAGCAATACAAAAGAGAGGCCAACATAATGTGCACAGTCCTATAAGCCAAGGTCTATCTAGCACATATTCTTCTACCACCTCCAAAGGGAATGAGCTCAAAATCATGACCTTTATAATCAATTGCACTCTCCAAAAACCTTTTAGGCGTAAAAAAATTAGGACCATCCCAAACACTTGAGAGTCTTATCCCATAGCCCACACATTGATTAAGACTTGTGCATTTTGGTAATCATGAAGCCATATAGCTCTACATTGTCTTCTATTCTACAGGTACTAGAAATGGAATGGGAGGGTGTAGACGCATAGTTTCCTTCACCACTGTTCTAAAAAATGGAAGCTTTGAGATGTGTGATTCCTCAAAGTGTTCATCTTTGGGAAGGACGTGTCTGAGTTCTTTGGTGGCTTTCTCCAGTTTTTTTGGGTTTTGTAGTAGCTCCATCATTGCCCAATCCACTGTGATTGATGTCGTGTCAATTGCCACGATGAATAAATCTTGAGATAGTTTCTTATATATTAGAAGTATTTGGAACTAAAATATCTATGTATTGAAGTTGACATGAATACTAGGGAACATGTTTGAGTCAAAATGCAACGCACAAGCAATGAAAATTAAAATTTGAAATGGATTATGATACACACACACACACACACACACATATATATATATATATATATATATGAAGTGAATAAAAGAACACAAGAATATAAAATCAGAGTTATAAGTAGGAGACTTACATTGATCTCGTAATTGCGTAAGCTTAGTGATCTTTGGCTGGGATCATTGATCGAATGAGATACCCACAGTGTATTGGGTGTATCTTGGGTTTTCATAGCCTAAATCCCCTCTCAAGTATGACTGCAGAATACTCGCAGGTATTCTAGTCAGAGCATCTTAAGTCTTACTCTCTAATGAGTTGTTATTTTCGTACACTAGTCTAGCCCTATTTATAGAAGGCTAACTAGGGTTAGGGTTTAGTAGTAATTCTTATAATTACTATTTTACCCTTATTTAATGAGCACCCCTTATGGGTGTACACAATATAATATCTTAACAAACTTATTCTCTAGATATTATACAATATTCTAACATCGTCCACTCGTATATAATGGGAGTGCTCATATACTCTAAACCTAAGAAACATATTCTCGGTAAATCAAGAGAACACTTTCTCTTTATAATCTGCAATCGTTCATACAGGGAAAGTAGGCCGTGCAACCATCATACTATGAGAGCATTAATACTATACATCAGTTACAAATATATAGCCTCTCATTGAGAAACGCAACTACATGTAGATCATAAAGTATGCATGTACCCCAGATTATAAGAATCACATTTAGATATCTCTTAATGATCTCATCTATCACAATATCTTGTATTCATAATCATGACACACACAGCGTAACTGGTATACCGGTAAATATAGAATATAAGATTCTCTTTATGATCTTCCTCTTCTCACGATCCTATTAACACAAACTTAGTTTGCTTTTCTAGACATGTCCTACCAGACTGAATCATTACTCATAGTCCTTAGGTAACACGCTAAGATAGCAAACACCAAGCTGTATCCTTAAGTACCTGATAGGAGTCCAAGGGTACAAATATAGAGCCAGCGTAAAGGCTCAAGGGTCTCACACAATCATGAGTTAAGATCGCACTCATGTTAACCCTGATGGTCAGCATTTGCACACATGGTATGAAACATGTGTTACAACATTCCTCCTTTTCCTAAAGAGTGTATGTCTATTTCACAAATAATGTTGTACATATGATATTTTAGACACCACAAATCTAAAATTGAGTTCCTAGATCTACATAATGTCTTGAACTCACATCTGTCAACTAAGGTAGACTAGAAATGATAAACTTATTTAATCAAATCACTTTTTATGACCATATGTCATCAATCAAGCGACTTATATGATTTTAAGTTTAATTGCTCTTAAATTATCCTCCTGATAATTTCTCTTAAAATCTTGTCTCATCTCTAATGTCACAAAGACACTGAGGCAGTTACCTAGGTGAGAAGGCTAACCCTTTTGTCTATCTGACATAATCAATAATAAATAAGAATGTACACAACATTCAAATAGAGACATGTAAGCATGGAAATCAAACTTTATTGATTTATTAAAGAACATCAATACATCTCTGTCTGTGAACAATGGAAAAATAAAAAATACAAATGAAGATGCTAAAGTTTACGCAATCCTAAAAACCTAGTGTGTCTCATAAACACATCTCTAGAAATTGGCTTGGTAAGTGGATCTGCCAGCATCTCATGCGTAGACACATACTTCAAGTTCACAGTCTTGCGTGCAACCATGTCCTTCACATAGTGATATTTGATATCTATGTGTTTGGTTTTGCAATGGTACTTTAGATCCTTGGTGTATGCAATTGCAGCCTCGTTGTCACAGTACACTAATACTGGTTTAGTGTTTTCTGCTTTGCACAATAGTTGATCCAAGAACCTCTTCAACCAAATAGCCTCCTGGGCTGCTGAAGATAAGGCCACGAACTCTGCCTCCATCGTGGATAAGGATACACAAGATTATTTCTTACTACTCCATGATATGGTGCCATCATTGAGTAAGAAAATGTATCCTGAGGTAGACTTTTGCTCATCTAAGTCTCCTCTATGATCAACATCAATGTATCCTTCCAACCATAGATCTCTGTTGCCTTAATAGCAGAGTGCATAATCGGCAGTCCCCTTCAGATATCTTAAGATCCTTTTTACAGCTTCCCAATGTTTAGGACCAGGGTCAATTTGATATCTACTCACCAAGCCAATTGCTTGACAGATATAAGGTCTAGTACACATCATAGCATACATTAACAACCAATTGCATTCCTATATGGAGTTCGACTCATACGTTTTCTTTCCATGGCAGTCTTAAGACGCATTTCGGTGCTCAAGGTTTGACTTGTGTTGATAAGAGTGTCAGTAGGGTTACAACTTTCCATACTAAAATGTTTCAAAACCTTTTTGATGTAATTCTCTTGCGAGAGATACAAATGTTTCTTAGAACGATTTCTTGAAATCTTAACTCCAAAAATGTATGTAGCTTCACCCATATCTTTCATCTCAAAGCAAGAAGACAACTAGGTCTTTACCTCGTTGAAAAGCTCCATATCATTTCTAGCTATAAGTATGTCATCAACACATAATGTCATAATCACATATTTGTCTTTAAATCTCTTGGTATATGTACAGTTCTCTTTACTCATCATAGTGAAACCACTATAGATGACTGCATTGTGAAAACAAATATACCTCTACCTTGAAGATTATTTAAGGCCATAGATAGACTTCAAAAGTCTAAAAACTTTTTCTTCTTGGCCCTCTTTAATGAAACCCTTAGGTTGTTCCATATAAATCTCTTAATTTAATTCTCCATTGAGAAAGGCAGTTTTTACATCCATCTGATGTAATTCAAGATCCAGACAAGTCACTATAGCTAGAAGTAAGCAGATAGAGGTAAATCGTATAGCAAGAGAAAAGGTCTCCTCATGGTCAATTCTTTCCTGCTGTATAGACCTCTTTGCTACTAGTTGAGCCTCAAATTTTTCAATCATGCCATCAGCCCTTTTCTTGATTTTGAGAACTCACTTGTTCCTAATAGCCTTTTGTCCCCTTGGAAGATCAACAAGTTCCTAAACATTGTTGATTTTCATAGACTACATTTCCTCTTCCATAGCTTTAGTCCATTTATCTTTAAAAGGAGTTAAGAGAGCCTCTTTCAAATTTCTTGGCTCATCTTCATTTTGCAGGAGCATTGTAAAAGGTTCACCACCTTCAATCTCATATCAACTGTGGGGAGTCCTTATACATGAACCACGTCTCAGTTGTGATTTATTGAATCTTGTTTCATTGTTCCCATTTGGATCAATATTGCTCCCACTCGGATCTAGAACGTTGGTCTCACTCCTACTTGGAATAAGTTCCATTTGGTCATTCCCACTTGGAGTAACTAGCTCAGGAACACTTTCATTTGCATCAAATGATGAAGAAGGTTGCTGATGAGAAACTAATTCATCATCTGCTATAATCCTCCCACTTGAATGAAGTGGTCCTAGTATAGTCGGATCCTTTATCTCAAATAGGGATAGGTCTTGACCTACCTCACCTTTCTTAGGATATTCATTCTCTAAGAATATGACATCTCTAGATTCGAATTTTGTCATGCTCCCACTGTCTTGCTGACCTATAAACACATAACCTTTTGAGGTTTTTGAGTATCTAATGAAGATACTTTTCTTTCCTTTCGGGCCCAATTTCCCATACTTGTGAGAGGAATCATATGTATAGGCAACACATCCTCAAGGTTTCAAAACACTTAGGTTTGGCTTTCGCCCAGTCTATTACTCATATGGAGTGTTTGTAACTAATTTCATAGGCACACGGTTAAGTACGT
Organism: Delonix regia; assembly: GCA_037074485.1. Classification (NCBI taxonomy): domain Eukaryota; kingdom Viridiplantae; phylum Streptophyta; class Magnoliopsida; order Fabales; family Fabaceae; genus Delonix; species Delonix regia. Next base: position 17,295,235 of record CM073459.1, read on the forward strand.
AGGCTGTAGACATCAATGCATCACCCCAATAGGTGATTGGCAAATTAGCCTGTGCCATCATAGACCTAACCATCTCAAGGAGCATTCTATTCCTTCTTTCCGCAACACCATTTTGTTGTGGAGTACTTGAAATAGTTAACTGATGAACTATCCCTTTTTCATCACATAATTCATTGAATTGAACTGACAAATATTCTCGGCCTCAATTGGTTCAAAGAGCCTTAAAATTCTTATCTAATTAATTTTCTACTAAGTTCATATAGTTTTTAAAGAAACTCAATGCTTCTGACTTATGAGAAATCAAATAGACATAACTGAAACAAGTATAATCATCAATGAATGTGATGAAATAATTCACTTTGTGCCAGGCCTTGGCATTCATAGGCCCACAAATGTCAGAATGAACTAATTGCAATGGAAAATTGGCTTTGGTTGCTTTACCAAAGGGTTTGCTTGCAGATTTTCTAGCTAGACAAGATTCGCAAGCAGACAAATCTACGTGTTCAATGCCGGGAAGCAAACCCTCTTTTGTTAATCGTTGCTTTCTTTGTTGGCCAATATGACCAAGTCCAGCATGCTATATATTTACATCATGATCATAATCATGCGTAGAGGCAGACATGGAAAAACTGACATTATTATTAATATAAGATTCGTCATCCAAATCCATACAAATAAAACCTCCAGTTACATAACCAAAACTAAAAAATATTGAGTCATTACTCAATTTAACATAATTGTCATGGAAATTCAACTGAAAGCCTAGCCTAAGTAAAACCAAAACTGAAATAACATTCTGACGAATTTGAGGTGCATAAAGGACATCATGTAAGATTAGGTCTTGACCACCACGCAGGACTAACTTGCATGTTCTGATCCCTTTGACAACAACTTTAGTGTTGTTGTCCACATATATCCAAAATGCTCCATTGGGAACTCGCCGGAAGTCAACAAAGGCTTCATGGTCACGCGCTATGTGGTCCGTGGCTCCTGAGTCTACAATCCATACAAGACAAGATTCAATATGCATAATTGAGCTAAAAACACAAAGTTCACTAGCATAAGCAGTGTAGTTTACCTTTTTGAAAGGTTTAGGGTAATCACTCGCATAGTGTCCCTTCTTTTTGCAATTAAAGCATTTAACATTTGCCATATTGACTTTTCGTTGCTTCTTTTTGCCTTGTTGATTGGTCTTTGGTTTTTTCTTAGGTTGGGCTAGTTCTTTGTTCTTTCCCCAGTTCTTTCTCTTTGAACCATGTCTTTCACTTGAAGTTGCTATGTGCAACTCAGGTATCAGCTTGGTTGATTCAAGCCTTTCTTCCTCGAGTTCGAGGTGTCTTCGGACATCTTCCAGAGTCGTGATTCTGTCATTGTGAGTGAGATATATCTTTATATGCTCCCATAAACTAGGTAAAGAGCGAATGACTGCTTGGATCTACTACTCGTCTATTAAGACATTTCCAGCATCTTTCAACTCAGCGATCATATTTGACATCGGCCTTAGATGTTTCCTTATTGAATGTTTTAGGTGATTTTTATATGAGTTAAATTTAATCGTTAGAGAACATAATTTGGATACAGACATTGTTCTGAATCTCATTCTCAGAGCATTCCAAAGCCCCATAGCACTTTAGTGGTCCTTGAACTCCCTTAGGATGTCATCATCCATAGTGCTCAGCAATGTAATGCGAGCAGTGGAATTCTTTTTCTTCCAAGTGCCATAAGCTTCACGATCATGCCTATGCTGGGCCATGTTTCCAGCTTCTGGATCTTCCATGACATTGTTAAGAGCCTCAAGAGCCTCTTGCTCTTCCAGGAGATACTGGACTTTCGTACTCCAGATCTCATAATTGTCGTCGTTTAGCTTCAACCCTTTGTTGAGCTCAGCGATAATACGTTTGGAAACCATAGTCATTCTTTTCATAAAAAGAAAGATAGAATTAAATCAGGATCAAATGATTAAAAATACATAAGATTCAATGTTCTACATGCTTACAAATTATGACACTAAGTATCGTATGATTAAGCTAATTAACCCATGCATAACCTAGAGTTGAAAGAGCATGAAGTGCCAATCATCGTCCTGAGGTTGTATACAGGGTGTAATTCAATGAGATCATATCACAACTAAGTGTCCTCATCATGCTATAAACAAATTGTAAATCATGACTTTTCAAATGCTAAACAAATTAACATTCGTTAACTAACGTGTTAAACTATTCAACACATTAATAAATTAATTATATAATGCTAAACTAACTAAAATTTATTAAATAACATGTTAAAATGAATTAACACATTTAATTGCATAATGTTAAGCTAATTAACATAATAAGTAAATATATATTACTTGGACTTGATATTTCTTGAGATATGTTAATTTTTCACAAAAAATTAATTGCATTTATTTGGGGCTAAAATATAAATACACAAGTTATATTTTTTTGAACATTTTTAATGTTCATTGATTAGGGGATTATTACGCCTTTAATTATTATTTTTGGATGGGCCACATGCCCAAGAAAAAGACTCAACTCAAAAAAATTATCCAAAAAAAATTTTAAATGCCCTATTTTCTTCAAAATATTTTTAAAGGCTCAAAACAATTTTAACAATGAGCCTAAATTAAACCTTAAGCTCAACAAAAATTTTAAGGTCTCAGATCCAAAAAATTTAGGATTCCTAAAAATTTATTTTATTATACATATATATATATATATATATATGCGGCCATATTTCTTCCTCAAGTAGGAAGAGTTTTTTGAAAAAAAAAAGGGAGATGCTTCTCATCTCTGCAACAGTTTCACAAAGGCCACAGCAGGAATGTTTTCGAAAAACATTGTTGTTGTTGTTTTTTTTTTTTAATCAAAATAGCCCCAACTAAAAATCTAATCCCAATAAGGCATATAATTAATAAGAAAACCAGCCTAAGGGTTCTGATACCAATGAAGTGAATAAAAGAACACAAGAATATAAAATTAAAGTTACGAGTAGGAGACTTACATTGATCACCTTATTGCGGAAGTTTATTGATCTCTAGTTGGGATCACTGATCGAATGAGATACCCACAGTGTTTTGGGTGTATCTTAGGTTTTCACAGCCTAAATCTCCTCTCAAGTATGACTGTAGAATACTCGCAAGTATTATAGTCAGAGCATCTGAAGTCTCACTTTCTAATGAGTTGTTCTCATCATACACTAATGTAGCCCTATTTATAGAGGGTTAGCTAGGGTTAGAGTTTAATAGTAATTCTTATAATTACTATTTTAAATGAGCACCCCTTATGGGTGTACACAATATAATATCTTAACAGACTTATTTTCTAAATGTTATACGATATTCTAACATACATATAATATCTTAACAGACTTATTTTCTAGATATTATACAATATTCTAACATACATATAATATCTTAATAGACTTATTCTCTAGATATTATACGATATTCTAACAATATATATACACACATCACGCCCATTAGTAACACTGAAGGAGATCAACTCCATTACCCATGATTGTTAGAGATTTTTGGGTATATTTTGAATTTTTTAATATAAAATTACATTTTGTAAAAAGAAAAATAATACGTTTTAATAATTTAGACTCTATTGCTTATATCTTTCAATTTATTTTTTTTAATAATATACTTTTATATAACAGTAAGATATAAAAAATAGATTATAAATTATGAAAAATTATTTTCTTATTTAGTATGATATCATTCTATATAAAAAATTTTAAATATTAATATATCTTTATATATTATCATATTGTTTGAACAAATTAATTTTTATTAAAGTTAAATTAAAATTTATATAAAGCAACAAAACGAAGCATATGGCAATAGTGAACAATTATAGTATAGTAGTGATGTACCAAAACTTGGAAGGTGAGATAAAGACCATCTGTGTCACTATCCACTATGTCCCCTCCCTATCCCCATGCATCATTACTAAAGTTTGTTCAAAAAGAGACATTTACAGCATAATCATTTTTTTGGGCAGGTTAAATGCACAATATTCCAAACTTTTGCATAACATCTGTAATTAAGAACTACTCAAAAAGAGAAAAAATTCTCTGAAACTTAATAGTTAATATATAGTAAAGAGAAAGAAAACTCCACATTCAAAAGTTTATTTCTTTTCATGTAAACTATAACTTAATTTGAGTATTTGAAGATCTATCAAATACATATAGATATTTAATAACAGTATTTATGTCAAAAACTTCTATTAGTTAAACATGTTCTAACCCCTCAAATATACTCGCACTTTAAAATTTTGTTGTGTTATATTCTTATATGTAATTGTCCATGCTTCTAAATTTATAATTTGAGTAAAATATATTTCTCATTTATTAATTATTTTTTAATTTAATCTTTCACTTATCTTTATTCTTATTTTAATTCTTCATTTATCAATTATTTTTTAATTTGACTGTTGATTGATGTCCATTCTTAATTTTTTTTTCTCACTTATTAATCAATTTTTAATTTAGTTCTTATTATTTAATTAAGTTTAAAGAACTAAATAGATTAATTTTATAATTTAAAAAAATATTAAATTAAAAATAAATTAATGAAAATGAAAAAGATTATTGAAAAGATAGAAAACTAACCAGAAATAAATGTAACACATGATGGCGGCTAACCTATGAGTTCTCTTCAATCATGACATGCATCACATGATCCAGCACATCATGGAACTCCATGGATTCCATTTTTAAGCTTCCAGATGACAATCTCTCTTCTATAAGCCCATCAAAAAATGCAATCAACTTTTGAAAGCGGCTGTTCATCTTTGCATGTGCACGTTGAGGGTCAAGCAGACGAAGAGCTGGGAAAAAGTCCACGATATTAGGCCTTCCTGCTTCCTCCATGATACCACATGTCATGTCCTTGAACACTTGAGCCTTATTAGAGGCATATGCAGCCAAATCCTTAGAAAAAAAAAGTGTTCGAGATGGAGTTTAGCATTGTAGTAAAAGCAGCCTCACTGATATCCACAACGTCATTTAAAAAAAAGAAAAATTGAGACGGAAGAAATTGGTGTATAAATCCATAAAATTCTGTGTCTAACTATTTTTGAGATAGAATCTGACACAGAATAAATTTCGTATCATAATCTTTGGTCTCTAAATATTTAGACACGAAATTACAAATTCTGTCTCAAAATTGATACAGAAATATTCAGTGTCAGATATCTTGAAATTCCATCTCAATATGGATATCAAATTCATATCTAACATTTATATGATAGGAGGTTGACAGACAAATTTTGTGTTAGAATCGGTGTCCGAAAATTTGATACAGAATTATTTCCATCTCAGAAGAAATGTTTATTCATTTAGTCCTTGTCTAATCATGTGTCTAAGATTTAGATATGGAATATATTCTATCTCTAGCTTCCAATTAAGTAATTATAATTCTGTAACTAATTCCATTTCTAGTTTATTGATACGGAATTTGTTCCATCTCTAATTCTATGTTTAATTTATTCTTTAATTTGACTATATTTTCTATTCTCCTTTTATAGATAGTAGAGGTATTCCCCTATTAATTTTAGTAACTAATTTCTATCTTTTCAAATTTCACCTGATAAGCAATGATTAATAGCACTAAAATTTTCTATGCATCTAAGTATCAAACAATGTAATTCAATGTTGATATTATTACTACCAAAGTGTTATAAGTTGGAAATAAAAATTTAGAATAAATGAAATGCTTTTCATCTCACAATGATACTAATTTCATAACATAAGAAAATCAATTGTCAGTCTCATGGACCTCCTCATCCTCATAGTCATCATCTCTTTGAGGTGCTTTTTGTGTTGTAGATGATGGCAATGTCTAATCGCTGTGTGGGTCTAAGATCCCAAACCTTCATTCTAGTAGCTCCATCCTCTGCATCATCATAGCAAATTGCTCATCCTTATGCTGCAACTGAGTAGTGAAATCTAAAACTATTCCCTTGAGAGCAACCATCTCTTTGTGTGTAGCAACATTAATGGAAGATGATGAAAATGTGGCCAATTTTGCAAATGAAGCAGCTTAAGACCCCAATCCCTTGACATGACCTTTCTTACTCATGCCTCCAACCATTTCTAGGTATATACTATTATTGGATTGATGACTATTGCCCTCTCTAGTAGGATTCTTGTCCTTTACATCTATAAAGGCACTAAAACATGTCTTAACAATTTGGCTACCTTCCAATTTGATTTCTTTGCAAAAATCGAAAGAATAAAGCAAATTCAACCAGTTAATACCTAACTAGGATAATAAATTTAGTAAAAAGTACTCACCAATCTTTTTTAGTGCTCCACTATAAAGATGGAGCCCCCACAATGCATAGATAGACCCCATGTAGATCGCCTATTTTGACTATTTTGCTTGGACTTATCTTGCCATTTAAGATCATGTCACTTCATGTCCAACAACTCATAAACACTTTGGGTAAGCCATTTCCCCTTATCCTCCCCTTTTCGTAACCTACCTAGAGTAACTTTTCACAAGTTGGATCCCTTACTATCAAATATCTTTCTAATCTGATTATTGTGCCCAAGCAACCATTTATATGTTATTTGATAAAGTAACAAAGATTTAGCATAAAGAAACTAATCGATCAATAACTTTGGTAAAATTAATTGGTGATAAATTACTTGAAATTTTGCAAACCACTCCTCAGTAGCACCTCCATTTGATGCATTAGTCCAATTAGTTTAAGGCCTATTAAATTTGCTTTTGAAGATTGAGGAAATATCCTCAGGTATACTTATAGTAGGCTCAAACCTTAAAAAATGCATTAGATATAGCAAATAAAAAATATGCACTTTTATATTTTAAAAAATTGTTAAGAAGAGACAATTAACAAATCTTACATTAAACCAAGTCTTGGACTGATCCAAATACACTTGTCTACATTTATGCTCCCCCATATAATGTGTGTATTAGATGATGAGCTAGGTGGTTATGTAGATAAGGGAAGGGATGCATTTTGTACAGGGAAGGGTAGATGAGCTAAGTGGTTAAGCACATAAGTTAAGAGATATCTCAGCGCGGGGAAGGATAAATGAACTAGGAAATGGAGGAGATAATCTAGGTAACTACCTAGCATGTGTATCTATGGATGAGTAAGAAGAAGGGTTAGAAAGCCTTTCTTTGGTTAGTGCATTAGAAGATGGGATAGGTGTAACCCCAATTTAAGAGTGAGGAGATGTGGTAGGCTGTTTAGTTAGTTGATAGGTACCTCTCCCTCTCCCTTTACCTTTTTCCCTACCCCTACCTCTTCCATTACTAGAATCTGCCTTGTATATATATTTAGAGAAAAATCACTAAATTAGACTAGTTAACACTTTGATGTCATATCAATTTCTGTAATGGTATTGCAGAATCAGGTCTTAGACAGCAAACAATCAATAACATTAATCTAGGTTTCGTATAATCAACAATCAATTTAGCCTAATTGGTATTGCTATATGAAAACTGGAGAGATTTTCATATATGAACAAGACCAAAATTAATTAACAATTAAAGGATTTCTTATGGCAATGACAGATGACCATAAAAAATAAAATCAATAAAAGTGATAAAAGAATAGTATTTAATGCAAAATTTACATCAACGCATATTTGCATCTTCATCATAATATAGCATGCATCCCTTTGGACAACAATGATTTTTTTGACAACTTAACCCTAGTTTAGTCAATAACTTCTTCACATGGTAGGAATCTTTAGTTGTCTGATTACTATTTGGCAAAGCTTCCTTTACAAATTACATTTAGTGATTAAATCAAGCCTCAGACATGTTGAACTCAAACTTTAAACTAAGAGCTATTAATGCAGTCGAAAACTTTAAATGAGACTCACAACCATTCCACAAAGGAGCTTGTGCAGCCCTTAACATATTAAAAATTTTTTCAGTCTCTGGGTTAAAATCCTCTGAGATTGATTCACTAAAGCCCCTACCATGTTGCTCAAGGAAATCACCAATCGATGGTCTAACACCATCTATTACCATATGCTTATAGCTATTAAAGTTTTCCCTCAGTTGATTGCTTTTGTAGTAGGAGTTCTCTCCCACTAGTGGAATTGGAGGAGCGGCTTCATCATGGTTAGTCCAGTAATAGTAGTTACGTATAAAGCCCTTCTTACATAAATGTACTTTCACTTTATCAATAGAATAATATTCCTTGCACTTGCAATTTCTACAAGGACATCTTAACATTCCTACATCTATGTAATGAGCTTGTCTACAAACAAAATCAATAAATTTATACATCCCAACCCAAAATTCATCTACAATTCTTCGATCTCAACCCATTCTTTTATCCATCCACTTTTTATGACTAGGGGCAGCCATCTCTGTGTTTATCAAATAACTAAAATTGGCCACAGACACAAGCAAACAAAAGGAGAATTTAGATATAATAGGTCTAATTTATTTTTAGACATACATATATTTTTAGAACTACCATATGCCAAATTCATATCAAATTAAGCGCTAATTAGATAAGATTGATTTGACGTCATGCAAATTTAATCTTTGGGCTAATAGAGATTTCAAATAATTTCCAATTTTAATCACTATTTCAAGTTTTTTGAGATAGTGATAAAAAAATTATACTAGGTCTAGTGTGTGTCTTCATATATATACATACATATATATATATATGTATATATGTATGTATGTATGTATGTATATATACAATAGGGGAATGTTTTATCAAATTAAGTTTTAATATGTAATTTATAATAATAATTAGTGACTAGCATCTTGATGTATTTCTATATGGATCCAAAGATATAGAATTTTGTATCAAATTAAAATAGTAGAGTTTTTATTAGTTGACCTTAGCAACTCACTTGAACCATAAGAAGTCAAAATGATTAATTCACCTCAATCCTAAATCATACTAATTTTGATAAATGAAAAATTGTTATCATGTAACACAACATATTTCTTTTAGGTTCAACACACATTTCTAAGCCACTATGTGACAACGAATTTAAAGCATCCCTCATTTTCACTTACTGATAATAATTCATTCCAATACATTCTTTCTAAGATATATGCCTAAGATGGAGATTTTTCTTACCACTCCTTTCCCAAAGATGAGACCAGAAGTCCAACAAACTATTTCCCTTGCCTCTTGTCATTTAGGGGCTAAGCTGTCCTTTTGTTTGTTCAACCATCACTATAATTATGAAGTTAAATGCAGTGACTTCCATGCTCATGGTGAAAATGCCTATCCAAAACAATTTAAATCTAAAATCTGATAATGAAAATGTTAAAATAATACAAACTTAGAATAAATTCATTTTTTTCCTAAAAAATTCAATTAGAAAACTTGCCAAAAGCCATAATGAGTTTTTATTGTACCAATTCAAAAGCTCTAGAAAGAAAAAAGAAAATAAATATTTTATATTACAATTTTATTTTATTCCCACAATTTTTTGTCCCATTCATCTTAACTAACACCAAATATCAGTAAACTTTCAAATAAAATTACCTAAGCATTCAATATATAATCTTAAATCTCAAATTTATCCATCTAATTTATCATAAGTGGATTTGAGCATATTTTGGCAAAACAACTGATAACTAATAAAAAATAGGAAAGAAAAGAACCATGCATGTAGAACTAAGAGATCTACAGTAACAACACATACAGAACTTCAAGTGCAACTAATAGTTTTCCTTATTTATACTGAAAAACCTATTTGATTGTGTTTGAAACATATGGGAAATACACAGTGTTCAGCATCAAAGAATTGCAAAATAGGAGAACATATATGAAATTAATGGTTAAGAGAGATATGCATGTAATTTTTGTTTTTAAGGAAATAGTAAATATGATATGGTCATTTTCTTCTATAAAACAAGTGTTCCATATACAATGATAGAAGACCTTAAATTAACAAGATAAGAAGACAATCACAAAAAGCAAGCTACAATAAAACATTGCTTGGTATATATAAAATGTAATACTCACACTTGGAAGTCCATTTTTGTCATAGTGGACTGCATAGGCGCGTTTCATGTCACTAATCTTAGAAAAATGTTCTTGAGTTCCAAATCAAGTTTCAAGAGAACTTTAAGAGAGGTATGTAGGAAGCAGTGGTTAACAAGAAACCAAATTATATATATATATATATATATATATAATCATACTTATTTTTATAGAATAAGTTCACTGGTAGTAGAGAATTACTTAATATTATTTTAAATGGTCAAGTCATTTTCAGAGAAAAAAATAGGGAAGATGCTTATGGGTTCTAATTTTTATGTATTTGGGGTAAAATATGATTTTTAAGTGAAATAGTAAGGAAAATGTGTAGAAAGTGATCATCTCTCTACTTAATTCTTCTCATCAAACTACATGATAATCTGCTTTTCATTTTTTTAATTTCTTTTAAAGAAATTACCTAGTGCAAGTTTGGAAAGAGGAAGACATTGTTGTTTGTGTTCAATAGAAGTTTTGAACAGAGTATGGTTTTTTTTTTTTTGGGTTGGTTTGGTTTAGATTGTGATTTGAACTTGGAAACACTATTAGATTATTATTGAGCCAAAGCTCAATACTCAATTCATGATTGCGGGTTTGATCAATTGGGAACTTGGGATTAAGAATATATAAATAGAGAGGGTTTTACTTACACTTATAAGAGGAAGAGAATATAGTTTCTAATATACAATGATGTTTGTATCAATTTAATGCAAGATGCATACATTAATCTTTGAATATAATCTCAATATTAAGATTGAAATTTACTAGCTTTAGAGTTGAAACCTTAATAATAATAATAATAATAATAATAATGATAATAATAATAATAATAATTCCACTTTTGATCAACATTGAAATAAGATAGATGACTTGTAAAAATATCAAAAGAAATTCAAATCCAATGAAATGGATAAAGAAAGAAAATAAATGAATAAATAAATAGGTTTGGCATCGTGGAAGGTGTATAAAGAAGGTCAAGTGTGGCGGGTGTAGGCAATGGGGTCCTCTTGGTGTATAATAATTGTTTAATGCCATAATATATATCACCCCTTTCCACTCTAAAAACTTATAAATTTTTCACTCTTAATATCATTCAAATATTGCTTGTTAACTAAACACAATAAATAATGTTCAGCTTTTTGACCAAAAGGTTGAACTTATCTCTTTCCTATACCATAAAACTAGAGAATTGAAGATATTGCAAAACATCTCAGACATAATTGTTTGTAAGAACATAAAGTAACACTTTTAACTGTCCAATCATTCTGCATAAAACTTGCATAACTTTTTCTACTTATATAGTCCATCTAGTATATGGTGTAGCTCAAAACAATTAACCAAAAAAAAAAAAAAGGCTACGTTTTATTATTCAAATATTTTTCATTAACAAAACATAATAAATAATGTTCAGCTATTTGACCTTTAAGGCAAAAGTTTGAACATATCTTTTTCCTATATGATAAAACTAGATAATTGAATGATGATGCTTGACAACTTAGACATACTCAAGCTCCATTTGGTGCATTTTAACATTATAAAAATATTAAATAATCAATCTCAAAAGCACAAAAAACAGAGATTATCCCTTCCATCTCAAAGAGTTCAAGCAATTTGTTTGTATTGATATGTTGATTGCTTAAAGGTTTCCATTCCATAAGTTTTTCTAAGTGAACTGGCTAAGGATTATCGTTTTCTAAATGCTTATGTTAAAAGTGAACCTCCATTGGCGAAGTGTAGGAAACATAATTTACACGATTTTAGGTAGATAAAGCAACTACAAAAGCTATGCTTGTTAATAAAGTTGGTGATTTTAGATTAGGTCTTGGGATTTTAGGTTATTTTTACTCCCTTTTAAACAATAGACTTTTCAACCATTTTTGCTAAGTTGTGATTCTAGATTAGTTGGATTCCTCACTTAAACAAATTAACCTAAAGTGTCGTGAAATATTGGGATGGGAAACAAAATGGAATATACTAGATTTTTAGCACAATGCAGTGTGCCAAAAAAAGAGTCCCTATAAACAAGAAAGGCCATTATTGAACCATTATTAAACATTTGCTCTTTTAAAAACCCTTTATAGATACCCAAGGTCAAAGACTATCCTGTACTCACCAAAAGAAATGAGATACCCATATAGTCAAAAACACAGATACCCACATCAAAAGATCAAAGCCCCACAAGGAAGGAAGAGGTAAAGATAAAAGATCACCTGGTTTGACTTCTGGGACTGAATCTCTTAGCTCATCCTCCTCTTCAATTGTATAGTAGATTGTAGGATTGTCTTTCTCAGCCCACGATCTCCTATTGTCTCCTATTCTTACTTAGCTAGTCTTCACTCTTGAGTCTTATAGTAGAAGCTCATCTCTGACAGATTTGGGTGAAAGAATGGAAGAGCATCGCAAGTGAACAATGACTCTGATAGATTTGGGTGGAAGAATGTCTTATAGGGTTAGGTGAAGAATTAAGGGTGAAAAATGGAAAATGAAGTTCAGATATTGTGAAAAAAAAGTGCAGGTAAAATTAACTTGGATGGATTCTGTGTCTAAAACTAATATATAGATTAAAAAAAATATTCACATTAATAGAAACAAAGATATTCCGTATCAGATTTGTAAATTTCTATTGATTTATAAAATTTGTATTTTGACATGGAATTAGATACCAAAAAAATAGAGATAGACATAATCCGTTTCTGATTTGGTCTCAGTTATTAATAATAATTAATTCAAACTATCATATATTAATCCATTTCTATTTCAGTGTCTATTTGATACAACTTATATTCCATGTCTAAATTCCATATCAATTTAAAATTTTTATAGTAGTGCACTATTTCTGCAGATTTTACACAAACGATCTAACAATTCTTATACCTTCCTCTAACAATGAGTTTGTGTTGAGTTAAACTATAGAGAGGAGAACACTTTTATGGCATAAAACCTTATGAGGACTCTCTATTGAGTTGATGGGGGCGTCCAAAAGCACGTGATGGTCATATGCTTTGAGAGTGTCTAGAATGGTCCTGAGAGAGAAGGTATGGTCATTTTTCTGTAAAACTTTTTAGTTCATTATGGAGAAGAAATGACTATGGTGGTTATGTGGCCTAGTTTGAAAGTCATCAAAGGTCCATATGTTTAAGAGAACTTAATGAATGCTCTGAGAGGCATGGTTCCAAGCTCCAATATGTTTCCTATAATAGGAAAAGGATGGGGTTCTAGTGGGTTGGGAAGAGATTTAGAATTTTTACTGCTGAAGATGGAGATGAAGCTAATAACCACAATGGAAACTAACAACATAAGAGTAAGGTAGTCCATAGCTATGGGTGACCAAACCCTCATCGTTAAGGTGTCAAAAGCTAATACTAGATAGAAAAATGCACTATAGTCGTGCAATCTAGGTCGTGTTCACTTCAAGGAGGCTAATTTGTTCCTAGGTAATTTAAATGCAAAAAATATGTGAAGAAATGAGAAAAATTAGGGTTTTGTCTTTGTTTTTATGAACTGGATGGAATTTGAATGAAGTGCAACAAACTGAGAATGTTTTTGGGGTTTTTGTTATAAAGCGAAGATTAACAAAATAATTGGATTTTAATGCAAATGATGGTAAAATGCCCATCGGAGCTTTAATTCGGCCTTCCTAGCTTCTTAAAAGATAAACAAGAGTTTCTTTTAGAAATCCATTTCCACATATAGTTTGAAATATCATTTAAACACCAGGTAAATTAATTTGTTTATGAAATCTTTAACCCAAAGGTTCACAACAATATTAACTACCCTCTTTAATGCAACAATGAAAGATCAACATAATGATGTGAAGACAACTTGAGCAACTTAACCAAGTGCTACCAAGTTACTACAATCAATCATGAGATATATTAGATTATACCAAACCCAATACTTCCCTAATCAAATGTAGCAATAATTCATACAAAATATACATCGAGGCATGAATCTTATAATCTAATCCATAATATAAAATTTACAGCAATATAGTTTAGCCTCTCAATGTAATTAAAATGATCTAACCACGATACAATGACTATAAGAAGAAAATGATGGAAAAGATTAAGAAAAACCCCCTAGTTGATGCTTCAAGCTCGGGCCTCATTAAATCTCCTCTGGGTAAGTGGTGTTTAGCTGCTCATAGTGATAATGAAAAATTCACCAAGCTCCAAATCATCAAGAACAACCATGGAAGAGTAGAAATACATCACAGTAACTTATCCTTAAAATCAGGATGTAGTCCTGATGGCATAGTGGAGCAGGGAGTGGAATTATATGTAGCTATGTTTGGTGCCTCAGACCATACCTTGAAGATCCTATCCTTCTTGTTCCTACCTCTCACAACTTCCAACCATAGGGCCATATCCTGACCTTAGCTTAACTCTATTATAACCTCTATTGACCCTTGAGATAATCTATATGATTTCAGCCTCATATAGTTAGCGTACAAAATAGAGAAAAAAAAAGTTAAAGAATTACCTTAATTAGTTTGAAAATAAATATAAATACAATTAAACATATCAAACCAATTCAATAAACTCACATATACCTTAACCACATGATGGTCTACAAACTCCCTGCATGTTGTGTCTTTAAGAACAGTTTAAATAATGTATGCTCCCTTCCAAGTGTTTTGCCTGTACATTTTGGTGTAAAATCATGTTGAAAAATGATATATTGAAAAAAATGATAGAATTTGTAGATATTATATATAATTGACTGAATGATGCATGAATAAGTAGTTACCAACCTCCTTTTATGCTCAAAAGTGGGAATACTACCACTTTGATATAATGTCGCACTGTTAAGAGATGCTCTATTCCTTTTCATAACCTCTCGCTTCTCTTTATAAGCACCTAAATCCCATAATTCAATTAAGTGATTCATTACATCTTCTAGAAGAAGTAAATAAATTAAGTACAAGATGCAAGCATGTATGAGGAGGAAAAAATGACATGTATACAAGTATATGAAAAATTTAACCTACAATCTTTAAACACGTTATTCACTTTAGGCATTAGAGTCAAGTGCTTGTACACTGTCATGTTCATCTTCATCAAATGAATGAGATAGGGACTCAAATTCACTCTCAGTCTCGTATTCAATTATGGTTTTATATTCACTCTCAGTGACCATTTGATTTGTCAAAATTATATTTACTTCTCATTTTGGATGATTATGGGCAATACAATTTCTAGCCTATCACGTTGAAATGCACCAACGTTGGGCTCTATTGTACTTGGGGAATCAATTGTAGTTCTAGCCTTAATCATGGCAATGGCTATACAGTCAACCTTTTCACAATTTCCTAGATATGATAAATAGTATACTCGTCTACCTTGTTAGGCTAGAATAAATGGATCATACTTATTGTGTCTCCTTGAAGCTCAAACTTCGACAATTCTATAGTGTTCATGAACTCGAGTACCGCGATTAGGGGTAGGATCAAACCACCCACACATGAAAAGCGTAATTCACTTCACTTATGTCCTTGTATACTCAAGCTCTATAACCTCTTGTAATATGCCATAGTAATCACTTTCTAATTCACTATAGTCAGTTCCTCGAATGCAAACCCCACTATTAGTCATAGATTTATAATGGCTCATTGCATGAACGTGAACTTGTAATAGGTAACAAAATATATTGGCCATGTTTAGACTATTCTCTTTGGTCCATGAACAATGTCATGCAAGAAAGGATCCATAATATTGTTGGCAAGATTATGAAGCTATTGAACAAGTATGTATAAAGTGATTGACATATTGAAAATGAGTTTAAAAGTCAAAATGCGTTAAGTGTAAAATGGCTTACATGGTCGTGAAACCATGATGAAACTCAGCTTCAATGTGGAAATCCACATAAGCATTCATGATTTACGACATTGAATCAGCTAACCCTTTAACAAACAAGCTGCAGTGTGAAGTTGGATTATTAATGTACATATGAATTGTGTGTAGTGCAATATTATGTAAGCATTAATTTAAATAGGTTAGCACTTCATCACAATTTATGAGCACGTATCTTGTGGCCATGGCAAGTTTAGTGTTACTAAGAAAATGTGACTTCCATGCACCACTTAGACTACCTGGATAATTAATGATAGAAATTGGGGGTAGAACGGACTCACCCTAGAGTGAACATATGGCTCAATTATATAGGCCTCATATATAGACCTTTACACATGAGCTTTGTTCTTAACTTTCCTTTTCAAGGTATAGAGAAACCTACATAAGTAGGCAATAGAGTGTTAGATTATTCTTTTAGCAACGTATATTAATCCTAACAATACATACATTCATCAATACTGAACTAGTCCACCAACCATAGCTTCATATGTTAAATGTATAAAAGGTGTTCCCTAGAATTAAAAAAGCATGGGGGGAAAAGCTTTTCCAATTGACACATTGTAATAATTATGTTCTACTCTAACACTTCTAATTAATCCACTCACAATGTGTTAGAGCAAGGGTCCATGAGGAATCAACTAAGATCAATTAGTAGATTCCAGACAACTTCTAGTAAGGCAATGAAGGATATAGGAAGCAAACGCTCCATGAATATATGACAATCGTGACTCTTCAATCTATAAAGTCTACTTTATTTACTATCCACACATTGACTAATATTATAAGCATACACATTTGGCTTTTTTAGGTTCTTGATCCATTAGCAAACTCTTTTTTGTTCAAT
The DNA here is from genome assembly GCA_037074485.1 of Delonix regia. NCBI lineage: Eukaryota > Viridiplantae > Streptophyta > Magnoliopsida > Fabales > Fabaceae > Delonix > Delonix regia. The sequence goes on from CM073459.1 coordinate 17,311,941, forward strand.
ATTATGAGTGTAATTTGCCTTAGGTTTGAATAACTTACCCCCGAGGTCTAGCAGTTCAAATTCTCTTTGCCTACAATATTCTTGGATAGCCATCCTCACTTTTTCATTGTCTTTTGTTTTCCCCTTAACGTCCATAATGGTGTCAATCTCATTATCAAATACGTTCTTTTCTATGTTCATAACATCAAAATTCTGTCGAATTATATTTGTTGACCAATATGGAAACACATAAAAGATACTCTGTCTTGTCCAATTATAAGAAAACCCATATTTTACAATTGTTTGAAGTTGTCCACATTCAATGACCTTGGGAAGATTGCTTACTTTCTCCTATACTTGGTTACCATCTAACCACAGGGGAGGTGATGATTTCTCTTTTTTGTTTTTTAAAAACACATTTTTATTGCTCATGTAGGAGTGATCCATTGGTAAGAATTATCAGTGACAATCAAAGAAAGTTGTTTTCTGACCATACTTGAGAGCGAATGCCTTCAATTTCTTTAAACATATAGGGTATGATAGTTTCCCAATAGTTATCCATCCTAATAACATCCCATAAGCTAGGAAGTCATTAATCATCCTCATTAGTGCTGCCTACATTTGAAAGTTATATTTAAGTGTAATATCATATGTCAGCATTCCCTCACCCCATAATAGTTTAAGTTCATCAAGCAATGGTTGTAAGTAAATATCTATTTTACTTTTTAGATTATTTGGTCTAGGGATAATTAGTGTCAAGAATATGTACTGTTGTTACATACAGATCCTAGGTGGCAGGTTATAAGGAGTGACAATCATGGGCCAACATGAATAATTTTTTCAAGAAAGGTTACTATCAATTATCTAGCATTTGGAGGCACTAAAGCATCATCAAAATTATTAAGCAAGGCTAAAACTAAGAGGGGGTGAATTGGATTTTATAAGAATTTACTGGAAAACTCCTTTGTAAGTCAGAAGTAAAACAATTAAATCAAACTTGAAATAATGAATGCCGAATGTAAAAGGAGTAGGTAACAAGTATTGACATAGAGATTTATCCTGGTTCAGCTTCTACCTAAGCCTACGTCCACTCTCCAAGCAACCTCTTTAGATTTTTCTCTATCTTAATAAATAAATACAACACCCAAGAGACCCTCTCATTAATCCCAAGCTTTCATAGCTTGACTCTTTTAAGGAACCTCATTGAACACTCTCAGCGATATACTCTCCCTGAACCCAAGTTCTATCATAGCTTGACTCCCTTAAAGAACTTCTTTAAGCTTCTCTTTCACAAGAAAGAAAGAATTATAGACAATGAACTCTTTGAAACAGAGTAGATGATACAATGAAGCACTAATATAATAAAGAGCTTATATAGATTATAGATTAAGGTATATTAGATATGTTGGGAGTAAATAAGAAATCAAAGATTTCAAAATATATTCATTATAAATCAATTTTGGCTTCTCTGACATCGACTAGTTGACTATTCACTACTGACTAGTTAAATGCTCCTTTATACCCATTCACAATTTTTAAGTTCTGGACCCAATAATCAATAACTCACCCTTGGCCAATCGACTGGTCACTCACAGAGAACTCTCTCAATAAGAGTGCCCAGTTGATCAAGGCTCAAGCTAGCAGCAAACTGGGGGATTCTTAAAAGGTGACTAGTCAACTATTGGCTAATGGCTAGTCAACTACTCACTCACAGAAAGCTCCTATTCAACTGGTCAAGGCTTGGCACATGGTTGGCAAGGTGGCTAGTTGAGTGCAGGCTTATGGCCATTTGACTAGGGACTTACAGAGTTCCCTAAATAAGCTTTTTCTCAATGTTTAAGACTTGTAATATGTTCTATATTCATTTTACATGATTCTTATAAGCTCAATATCATTTACAAAGGTTCATAAGATATGAATATAAATTGAAAACATCTAGAATCTAAGTAATACATAGAAAAACTTTTCTTGTTGATTTTGTTATCATCAAAACAAATGGGCTCAACACAAATTAAGAACATATACATATATATATATATATATATTAACAATGAGTTCAAAACAGGTACCCTTATCAATAGGAAAAATCTAGTGTTGAAAAGCTCATTCTCTCACTTCAACTTGTATAGGTTTAGTTAAGGTTGTTGCACATTAATACAAAACATTTTATTGAAAGGAGTTAACTGCATCCAATTATTGATTTAACATATCATTAGCAATTGGCAATTTAAAGTCAAATTTACTTTTTGGAATCAAAGTCAAATTAGGAAAAATATTAGTTGGTTTTAATATAATACATGATAATAAAAAGTTCACAAGAATTAAAAATTTACTTGCAAATTTGAAATGGCTCTGTTGATGGCTAACTAGTAACTTGTTTGAGTAAAGGGCAACTTGGTTCACTTTTTTCATAATTAAAAAAATTACAGAGATAAGCTCATAGACATGGTCTAATCAGCCATGATTATAGCTCCTACATTATCTCTTTTTGGTCCCCTTGTGTTTCTCTTACTAAAAAATATACAATAAGGACAACCTACATGCTTGTTCCATTAAAGAGAACAAAATGTAACTTAACCCCTTGTAGATACACTTGACTCAAACAAAGGTGATAATCATAAGCATCCAAATGATGATTATACATAAATATTAAAAAGAAGAAGAAATACCAAATAGCTCATGATAGACATTTTGATAGATATTTTTTTTCCTTTTTGCCACCACGTGGATAGATATATAACACTAATAAAAATGAGAAATCATAAAAATGAGTGTGAAAAGAAGAGAGAAAGAATGAGTGGTGGTAATATTTAATTATTTAATGCATTATATAATATAATGAAACTTAAATGCATCCTCTCCACCACCATTCATACATATCTCCAGGTCATTAATGTTCAAATTAACTTGTGCTGTTGAATCTTGGCAAAACACCTCCCTTCATCATTTGCTCCATAAAAAAAATTGTACTTTAATCTGCCTGCATCGGTGTCATTGATCACAAATGTTGAACAATCCATTTGGTAAAGTCTCTACCATTCATTTATAACACACAAAGATAATTCAACTTTAAGAATCCTTTAAATCAATAAATATAGCACCATGAGTGATCATATGGTCTAGTAATGATTTGTTTTGCCTAGAAATTTATCAATTTCTTTTCTTATTATGATGAAGTACTCTGTTAAAATATCCATCACTAACCATTACCATGCCTAGTAATCTATTTGCAATCATATACAACTAGCGAAAAAGAAATATAAAAATTCCACAAACAATGATGTTCCCAACCAAATTGACAAGTTTTTTTTTTCCCTTATCAATTTATTTCTAGAGTTTGAAGGAACAACTTGAGTTAACAAGGTGGGAATTTCAACTTGTAATTTCATATAAAATTTAACAATAATAAAACATTTCCCAATACACTTATTACTAATGGGAGGCAACAATAAAAAACAAAAATTAAGATCCTACTTAACATCCTAGCTTGGGTGGTTATCTTACTTTAGCATATCATGCATAGCAATAGGGCACAACTACAAATCTCCTAGAACATAAGTGGCTAAAATCATGAAGAAGTTAAAAATGAACAAAGGCACTAGAAGGAAGGGGTAGATTAAGAAGAGAGGAGCAAGGCTCAAAACCTAAAGAGAATTTAGAGGATAATAGAAAGGAAGTTATTTTACCAATGGAAGATAGCAAGGGGCTTCAAATAAGTGACGAGCTACAAATTACATATAGGGCACAACTAAACAATGCTTTGAGAATGTTATGGTGGCTCATGGTGGCCATTGGTGGCTGGGAAAGGACAAAAAGGTCAAATGGTGACCAGTCTAACACCTTCAAGCTCTCTCTCACTCATTGCTAGACATCTTGCACCAAGGGGACATCAAAGGAGAAGAGGAAGAAAATGAAAGAAATAAGGTGTGAAAGTACTGACAACATCATAAGCTTGACATCGTGGATCTTGAGGTCGGCCAAGGTGAGGAAGATGAGGGAAAATTTTGATGACCTAGCAATGGAATCAACAAGTGAGAGAGAGAGAAAGTTTTGATAAATGACTTAAATGAATCGAGAATGATGGGAGGGAGAATTGGAGGGAGTGAAAAATTTTAGGAAAGCAAAAAGAGGGAAAATTTGGAAAAATATTAAATATTAAAATATTTGTTTTTAATATGATCATTATCTTTTAAGATTTTTAATATGTAACAAATTTTAATATGAAAATTTAAATGAATTATTTGAGCATCAATATCATAAAAAAAATTGAAGCCGCATGGATTTTTTTAGATGGCTTAAATTATTAGTAAATTATGTGAAGAATATATTTTTAAATAAATATCAGTGGAGTTTGAATTTATACATTAATTTCATAAAACTATTAACATTTATAATATTATATATATATATAGTAATTTCCTAAAGGTGAATGACATTCAATCTTAAAGAAGGAAAATTTGAGAAAATATTATTTTAATATTCTAGGAATTGAGATCAATCTTATAAATCAGTATAATATATAAGTCTATAATATTCATAATTTTATACATCTTAAAATTTTTCAAAAAATAAAATTTAATCATATCTATGTAATTATTAAATTATGTTGGAATTGTAGTTATTATTTTAAGTTTAAATCAAAATCAGTATGAATTCTAGGTCTTTAAATAACTATATCCCCAATTACAAATAAATTTGATTTAAATTTTAATATTTATTAAGTTAAGATATATATCAAATTAATAGTTATCTTCTATGTATTAAAATTTAAAATGACGAATATTAATTTCAGAACTTTAATGAATAGATGTATTCTTTGAATACTTTAAACTTAATTTATGTTATCAATTTTAAGTTTAAAGTATTTAAATTTAAGTTTATATCAAATTTATAGTTATCTTCTATGTATTAAAATTCCTAACAATTTGAAATATTATCCTAAAATAGAATTAGAATTAAGTAAATTATTGTATAAATGTCTTCTTAATTATTACTAATTATGAAACAATATTCAAATTTACTCCATAATTATTCAAGTGTTGGTGAACATCCTTAAACATATTAGAATTCAAACAAATTTAAATGATTCTTCAATTAGTAAATAATTTTTGAATTTTGATAAAAACTTTCTAGGTATTTGAATTATTATCCTAAAATAGAATTAGAATTTAAAACCATGTACGATAATTGTTTTATGACCTTTGATTACTATTTTGATCATATCTCCCAAAACATATTGAATTTTCATATGATATCTATTTTCTTTGAAAAAAGGCTTAACTAGCTTTCTAAAAATAGGTTATTCACTTAAAATGGATTTAGAATGAGAAAATTATGACCATTTGAAGTTGGTATTTTGTCACTGTAAGTGATAGTTGATTGGTCCCCTTTGGCAAGTCAACTAGGACAATCCAAAATGAGAGTAGTTGACTAGGAGGCCCTTGACAGTGGACTGGCATACTATAGATTGAAAATAATGGACATATTTTGAAGGGCAATTGATTAGGAGACCCGCGACTATTGATTGGCAACTTTTAGAAAATGCTTTCAACAGTAAATAACTATTATTTTAAGTATGTAATGGCTAGATCTCATACTAATCCATATCTATGACCTTCCAAATATGTTTTTGAGTGGAACCAAATACTAGAATATAATCTTTAACTTGTTATATCATCTTTGAGAGAGAAATATTCATCATTGAGCCGAAACTTGTGAATTCTCTATCATTTAGTTCTTGGTGCTTCATCTTGTATATCTACTTTTTTGAGAGAGTTCGTTCAATTGTATTTCTTTCTTCTTTAAGAGAGAAAAGCTCAAGGAGGTTCGTTTAGGGTGTGCTTGGGTTGAGAGGGAGGTCTTGTTGTTTAAGATCAAGGAAAATGTTCTTCTCGAGATTTGTAATTAAGGGAGAGGTTCACCCTTGTTGTTGTAATTGTCTATTGAGATAGTGAAAAGTCCCAAGAGGTTGCTTGGGGACTGGACATAGGCATGGATTGAAGCCAAATCAGGATAAATCACTGAGTTTACTTTCTCTATCCCTACACTCTTTATATTTTGAATTATCATATTTATGCATTGTTTTTATCTTTATATTACACTTGAAGGGTTGATACATACCCCAAACATCTACATTAAGCCTCTATCAATTGATATAATTGTTGTTTTTCATCATACTTATCCAAGTGTTGTTCATAACAAGTATTTTATGAAGCAATTTTGAAAAGAACTAAAATTTTGCAAACACCTAATTCACCCCCTCTTGGGTGTTGGTTGCCTAGGCTAACATGACTATCATACCCAGGCAATCAAGTCTCACAAACCTTAGTGCATGATACATGACCGGTAGGTGCAACCCCATCTTTAGTGAGACATCCCATAGCAAGTACCTAAATTAATGTCAAACAATACAACCTTAATCTCAATATGTCATCCAAGTCATCATGTGGTCAAGTTTGGATTAGTTTGAGAGAGAACTTATAAGTATTTCTTTTCTAAATTCATCCTTTAAACACTGATGTACTTTTGGGAGGTCAAGAATCCCTTTAATGTCTTAGAATTTATGTGACTGTAGTTTCCACTTTTCTACATTCAGAATGATCCAAGAGCCTTCCACATGTAATTCTGTATAGTTTGTGGAGCAAAAAGTGTAACAACCCCATTTTTCCTTCAACCATTTAAATGGCAAAACTTGCCATAGATTTAAGGATTCATGGGATGTAATACTCTGCTAAAAAATCCAAAGGTCCACATAGACATTTAGGTGGCATAGCCAGCCATAGTCTACTAGTTCGATATGGACATTTTGGTGGCAAAGCTAGCTATAGTCACTTATATACAAGGTTCATAGGCTCCTTTATGGAGCTAATTAATTTCTTTTAGTATCTTGATTATTTCTTTTCATCATACAGGATTCCAACCATTAATAAAATACATACTATATAGGAATAGTTCAATTTTACAAAGAATAGTTATCTTTTCAAACTATAATATTGTCACCCTATCATTCAAAGTTGAAATGAACAATAATATAAATAATTATAATACATGAATAACAAACTATTCATGTCAGAATGCATAATGCATAAGAAAATTCACATATCAAAGTTCATAGCCTAAAATTGGTATGTTTTACCTTATATTTTTCTAGATATTTCAAAATATTTATCTATCCTCAATTTTCTTTAATTCTACCCTTCTTAGAGCTTGAATTGGCCCATGGAAGGTCATAATGACAAAATTTCAAGATAAATGACCATAAGCAATAAAGGATTGGTTGTGGAGTGTCATGGTAAGTTTTAACTTCAATTGCATCTTTACACCTTAGCCAAACATTTTTCCTTTGCATTACCATGAAGACCATTCAATAAGAAGAAGAAGGAAAAGAAAAAGGAAGAAAACCTAGAATATGGTAAATCATGTTACTTGGATATGCTCCCTTTCTTGTAATTCTCCTAAAATTCCTTCATTCCTTCTTGGTCTAAGTGTGGTGCCAAAGTGGAAAGGCCAGTGTGAGTGAGATATCTAGGGTAGGATGTGGGGTGTCACATGAAGAAATGGGGTAGGGTTTGGGGTATTTAAAGGGAATTTGATGGCTAATATTTAACCATATGTTTTAAATCCTACGATTAAGATGTAACCTAAGTGGATAGTTACGATTTAACCACATGTTTTTTATCCAATGGTTGTGATTTTGGCTAGGTATATGGCTAGGATTTTATCTTTTGATCTAATGGTTGGAATTAGTTCCAAATGGATGGCTAGGATTTAAGCATGTGATTTTTAATCCGATTGTTATGATTTAATTTAAGTGTAAAACTAGGATTTAATATCTTTAATCAAATGGATGTAATTAATTCCAAATGGATGGCTAGAATTTTAGCATGTAATTTTAATCAAATGGTTATGATTTAGTCTAAATGTATGGCTAGGATTTATTCTCTTTAATCCAATTAGTTGTAATTTAATCCAAATGGATGGCTAAGATTTGGTCATGTGATTTTAATCTAATGGTTAAGCTTTGATCAAAATGTAAGGCTTAGATTTAATCTTAAGAAAATGATGGCTAATAATTTATCATTATTTATAAAATATCTAAGACTTCATTATGATATGGATCATAGGGGATAAGGTGGTGCCACATATTGTTCCTTGTGAATTTACCATTTTACCCCGGTGGTCAGCACCCCCTGTTGTCTTTGTTTTCCTTCTTAACCACCTCCGATTTGGCTCTACTTCTGAGATATGTTTAATTATACTGTGTTCTTTTAACTGTATAATTTGTCTGATTTTTAGATTTTTATATAAGGCAATATCAATCTTTTTCTTATCCAGATGTTTTTAAGGGTTTTAATGTCTTAGAAAAATTGTACATTAAATATAATAAAATTCAATGTAAAATTTGTTTTAGTTATCATATATTTCTTATCAGATTTTGATTATTTTATTTACCAATAAAAATTATCAAAGTTTGTCAAAAGCATGAAATTAGCATTTTGTCCCTAGCATCCTAATTACTTAAGTGAAAATTATGATTTTGCCCTTAAGCTTTAAAATTGAACTATAGGTTTTTCTCTTTAAATGATTCAACCAGATATATTTATTCTTATTGAATTTTTATTTTACCCTAAATAATGCAATTTAGCTAGTATTAAAAATTGCTAAATTAGGGATTTTACACCCACCCCATTAATTAAGAACAATATCAAAATATTGTTGCATGTCCTTATAAATCATGTAGACTAATCTCACTAGGGGTGTAGAAAAGTAGGCAAATGTTTGGGGTTTGAGAACAAGTGTATAGCTAGGAGGGCATATTCCTATATCTTATCTTAGTCAATGTTCTTATGACTGACTAACAAATAAAACTATCACTTACATTTATGATTGGTATGATACTTATCATGATAAAAATAACACAATCCTTTTTCCCTCTCACTTTTTGTGTTAGCAGAAGATAAGTTTTTAATAAGCAATGTGGAAGATGACATATACGATGAAGTAGAGACAAACAGTGATGGTTGTGAAGTTAGCAAGGGAAGAGATAAAATTGGTACACTAGTAGTTTGATATCTAAAAGTAGTCAAAATTAGTCTTTTATAACTTTTTTTGCTCCATGTTGGGTTGGCAGAAACATCATGCTTAGTTTTAATATAATGTCATTCATAAAGCTTGGCTAATGAAATCATTTAGAAATAAGTGGCAGGCTAAGAAACTATGAGTTCATGTTGATACCTAAATGGAAAAATCTTCAACTTGTTCTTGATATTCTTTCATGAAATAGGTCTGATGAAGATTCTTTATAGTCTACTTAGAATCATCATACAAAGTTTTGTCAAAATGGAGAGATAATGCTAGAATAAACTCTGGCTAAGATAATAACATATTATTTTCATAAAGCAACTTATACTAGTTATATGCAGCCTTGTCGTGTGCATAGAGGTAATAGTAACACATTGATCTTTAGAGGTCTTATACAAGTGAAAGAGTTGTTAAATCTTGAAGATTGAGTTCCTTTACATTACTACCATCAAACGTTGATTGGTTAACCTCCATGCCCTTTATAAGTTTAACAGCATGATCTTGTAGTTAAGAAGATGGTTTGGACCAAGTCATACTGCTAGGATTAGCAAATCTCCAAATACTATAGTAGAGTCTCCAAGGATTGAAGCATGGATTCGATATGGTTGAATGGTTAATCAGCAATAGCTTAAGCAGCCAAGGTAGCTAATGTAAATTCAGCTTGCTCTTCTTGAATCTCATGAATGGCATCATTTATACTTGTGAAATGAGTGCCTCTGTCATGGAAAGAAAAGGAAGATCTCAATGAAAACACTCATTGATAATAGTACAAAAAGAGGAATAACACAAAAATGAACTATATTCAAGACGAGGAAATCTCTAGTGAATTCCATGATAGAATTTAGTAAAATGAACTTTACACCTCTCACGTTCCTACTCCATATAGTATATAATTTACCATAGCTCTCTTTTTCTATTATAATTAATTATTATATGGAATCCTTCCTTGCTTTTTCCATCACATAGTCACTAGTCCATGTTAGCTTGTTAACTTGCCTATTCCTCCTAGCAGATCCATTATTCTAGCTCCTTAATGAATTTTTGTCAAACTGATCATGCTTATGGGTTAGATGGCTATCGTCAAGGGAAAGAAACATTTGTAATAGAAGAAAGAAGCAACCAAGACTAAATAATTAGCAACAAGCATGGGAGGAAAATATAGAGTTTTTAGGACAATGAAGATAAAAGTAGGAACAAAGCCTAAAAGCAAGGCTTAATTCCATTTATGATTCTTACTACAAGAGAAAATTTATAAAGTGAGTTTTAAACTATGAGGAAGGTTGTTTGATTGGGAAGATAGCGAAACCTAGAACATTAGCTCTGAGCAGTGAACGGAGAAGGAAAAGCTTGGGCCTTATTTACCTTTCTTTAATGTAATGAAAATAGAACATTTAGGATAATAGGACAACTTAATGGAAGGAGACAATAGCTAGAAGACATATACATTTGAATAATTAATTAATTTGCATATTAGCATTAATTAATTATTTAGCTAATTAATATATTATATTTTTAATAATATCAAATAAATAATTTGAATACTTGGCATTGCTTAAACAAAATAGGTCATATGATTGGATAGTTCATTCAAAGTAAAGCTATCCATAAGCTCATATTAGAATAGACTTTAATTTAAAGTCTATAACTAGAGCTAGTTACCTTATATATACTTATTAGGGTTTCACCTATACTATGAATTCTTTTTGTCTACCTTGAATATTGTGAGTTGTTATGCATCACTACTACATATTGACTATGCATATGTCAATTGATTCTAGCATCATTGCTAAATATCTTATTTTTTTAACTTCTTTATTTTATTCAAGCAATATAAGTCATAATTTCTTAGAGATTAAGTCCAAGTTAATGCTATTACATGCAACAAGAATTCCAAAAAGATGATTTTGATTTAGAGACTCTGCCTTGCAACCTTCGATTTTATATTATCTTTGTAGCAAGAAAAGTTAAGGTTAATGCAAAATTAAAGTAAGGTTAATTTGGAAGGAGATTTATGCTGAGCAATATGGGCAATTAGTGATATGATATATTAGGAAATAATTAGAAATAGAGTAATAGCATAAAGATATATAAAGCTATCAAGTAGTTTTATTTTTTATACAAAGTCAAAAGAGAATTAGCTAAATAAACAAGTATAAGAATAACAATATTTAGTCATATCCCTAAAGAAATTGGTCTAAGAACTAATATCCATGTCAAATTTAACTCTGACATTCTTACTTGAAGAAGCTTCTAAACATCATTACCCAAGATTCGAAGAATAAACCAATAACGAAAAATGATGCATAATTTGATCCATTTAGCATCACTAAGATAAAATGAATTATATTGGCATTCATTGCATATAAGAACAAGTATCTCTAAAAGAATCCAATTATTCCGATCTTGTATTGCTTGTAGAATGAAAACTTGATTTTGTTATCTTCAACTAACAAACCCCCATCTTTTAATGACACCTCTATTAATAAAGATAAGAAAGATGACCTTAAACTAATTCAGAACACTTGCTTTTCAAACTCACCTAAATGATGCAAGGGCAAGTGTTGAGAATAATAGAAGAAGAAAGAAAGGATATGAAAAACAAAGGAGATTCTTGGAGGCGTTGACAGTCTTTGACCTTTCAGAGTAAGGTGAGACTAAGTTTTTATACAAAAATGCACTTTGTGAACACCTCTTACCCAAAAAAAAATAATTAAGAATAAAAATTAATGATTAATTGCTTAATTAATTAATTAATTAAATGTGGAAGGGGAAAATCATAAAATTAAAAAAATGAAAAAATGAAAAAAAATAAAACATTCAAGAAATAAAAATAACAATGATTTAAAAAATAGAGAAATTCGAAAATATAGAAAAAATTTAATAAATAGAAGAAAGCAATAATATAAAACATGAAATATAAAAAAAGAAAAAAAATTTAAAAAAAATCAAAGAAAAGACATAAAATTTTGAATAGGGATATTTTAATAAGAGGATTAAAAAAGGGGATTAAAAAAAAAACAACAAATTCATCTTGTCTTCAAATAAAAAAGAATTGTAAAAAATTAGGAGAGAGCATGTGAGAAGATGATGTTATGGTATGTCAGTGTTGTTCCATTTTGAGTTGAATTTCGTCCCCCAATATGGTGTCCATGGTTGTCCATTTTAGCTAATATGATGGTGTCATATGGGATTTACTTTGGTGTGAAACCTTGGGCTTAATTATGTCTCTTATAGTGTCATTGTTATTGTGACATGATTAACCTTTAAGATGCTCAATATTGGTGATGTTTAATGTGTGATCTATTGGTTGTCCAAATGATATTTGATTACGGTGAGCCTTAAACTTGAGAATCATGGCTAAGAGGCACTCAAACTAAGGTATAAAGGACACACAAGGAAGGATGACATATTGAAAGGCTAGTAAGGTTAAGTTATCAAATTTCTTGGAGCTTAATTGTAATTAATGTATTCTTAATCCTTTGTGATCATCATGTATTGAATATGTAATTGGACACCAACACACACCACACCTGTGAATGTTTTACTTAACACCAACACACACCACACCCATGGATGACTAATTAAACACCCACACACACCAAACACCAATGCATAATATTTTTGAAAATGTGTCATGTAAGGTCCAATGCCTCCATAGTTACTCTCTTTCGGTTCTTTTGCCATGTGAGGTCCAACGCCTCCATAGGCATATTTTATAGACATATATATTTTTCTTAACATTAGTGTTACTGTGTGAAACTAATGTCTCCATGAGTAACTAATGATTCATCAATGGGGCCATGTGAAATCCAATGACTCTATAAGCATATCCCGATATTGGTTTCACACGTTTAAAATAATTTTAGGTTCAAATGGCCATTCCCAATCGTTTATGTTTTAAATAAGTTTTGGGTTCCAATAGCCCATTACATGTGTTTTTCAAATAATCAAAATTTAAAAATAAGTAAAATAATATTTACCTCTTTTTCAAATAAAGCATAAATAAATCATGTTTTCAAAACTTAAAAAAAATAGTTTACTATGCACCTTTCTAGTCAAACTACGTGGACTTTGATCCCCATCACTGGGTATGTAGACTTTAAGCTCTCATCTTAGGTCAATTCCATCCTTTGTAAATATCCATTTGTTTGTTTTCATTATTGTTGTTTTTGTTTTCTTTATTTAATGTGCATGCATGTTAGTCAGGGCAACTGAGATAAATTTAAAGTCATATCACATTAATTTCACTTGACTAGTTTAGGATAACTGTCCTTATAGATGAGTGTTATGGGGTGCCTAACATATTCCCCACACTCAAATAAACTCTTGAACCTATCTCTATTTTCACAAATTACCTTGCCTTTTCCTTTTGTTTTAAAATGGTTTTCCAAAGTTTTTCTTTAAAAAAATTTTGGTGGCGACTCTAGTGTATTGATTTTCAAGATTTCATGTTAAGAATCAATTCACCTCTCATTTTTATTCTTTTTGCCAAAAGGTCAGTCATGAAACACTTTATTTATTTGATTGATAAAATAGGATCTAGCTTCATACCCTTTTATTAGATTTTGTTTCAAATTTCCCGACTATCATAGAGGGAATTCAAGATGTGATTGGTGTATGGCTCCAACTATATTTGATTAGGCTTACCTTGACTAAACCAAGATTACAGCCAAAGTATAATATCTTGATTATGAAATTGATCACAATGAATGGCCATAGGAGCTATAAAACAAATAGCTCTGGTGAAAGTGAAAATAATGAAAACATGATTTAGTGTCATAGGAAATTCAGAATTAAACAAACATTAAGAACATGTATTAAGATAATGGTTTTAATAAATCCCCAAGAGGGAATGCATTAGATAATAAACACTAAACAAAGAAAATTTATGGAAGTTTATCTCTCTACATGTTAGATTGGGTAGTGAAAATTATTGAGCTTTTTTACCTTTGTTCTGTTCATAAAAGTCTACACCTATCTTTGACCTTATAGTGACTTGAAATATTACCTATCTAAATTAGCAAATTCAATTAATAGTAATAGAAAGCAATAGACTAATGATTTGATGAGCTATTTATTCCTATAGCAATATTTGACGAGTTGCTCATTCTTGCTATGATTGTCATGCTAAATAAGGTATTTAATCATATTGGGACAATATACTGAACTCGACTACATTGGCCAACAGTGATGGTGGCTGAGGGAAATGAGAGATCTTATACCAACACGCCAAATCAATATGTTAGTAACTTTTGAGCTTTCAAAGCATTTCTCCACATCCATTATGAGTTAGCTTTGTTGTTGAAAGTGCCTAGCTCATTTGTTGAGTAATACTTACATTTCATAACTTTGACAAACATAGAAATTTTTTTTAGATCAACAACTTTCCAAATTTGCTTGCCATTAGAGATGTGTTGAGCAAGGCTAGAATCCAAGAGGAGATGAATTGGGTTTTATAAAAATTTTAACTAAAAAACTTCTTCAGAAATAGAGATGATAAAATCAAGCAATGAATGTAGAATATAAAAGGAGTAAGAGAGAGGTATTAACACAAAGATTTATCCTGCTTTGGCTTCTACCTAAGCCTATGTCACTTTTGACACAAAAAGTTCTCAAATCAGCTTTTCTCAACCTTTAAGACAAGGGATTAATTATACATTCATTTTAAATGATTCCTATCAGCTTAATACCATTTACAAAGGTTCCTAAGACATGATTAAATAATGAAAACATATTGAACCTAAGTAATTCATATCAAAACTTTTCTTCTTGTGTTGTTATCATCAAAACATCAATCTCTCAGCAAATGAGCTCAACAAGATGTATTCAAAAGATGAGTTTGATTTGACTTTTAATCCCCCATCCTACTTACAATTGCATATTTCTTCCCAACTCAACATGTTCGTTCGAGGTCTACAAATTTTGTAATCCTAGTAAAAATTCGCAACCATGGAATCTATCTTTGAACAATATTTCTTGGAAAATTGTAAGCAAGAAAATTGATAAATGACAGCAATTTAATGTGAGTCTTCTAGGTTAAAGCAAAAGCTTAGATTTCCACACTTTAAGTTTCATTTCATTCTTATTTACTAGCTCCCTTTATATTTGACATTTATCACGCCTAACATCCTCCCAAGTACCATAGTATTTGCTAAGTCTAATAGCATACTTAATTTTAAAGATGCTAGTCATCAACTTTTTAAATCGAAAAGGTGTGTCAGAACTAAAAACATGAATTGACTTTGACCAGTTAATATTAAAACCAAAAGTATAGTGAAAAAGATTTAATGATTATTTCACTGAGTTACACATATGGATATCAACTTCAATGAAATTAATTGTGTCATCTTCATACATGATGTGAGACATGGGAGTAGTATTTTGATTTATTTTAATACCACTCCACTATCAAGACCTTTCTCTCTTCCAAATAAGACAAGAAAGAATATTATTATATAGAATGTATAGATACAACGAGAGAGGATCACCTTAACAAAGGACCTATTGAGGACAACATATCATTGAAAGAGCTCCATTGACAATTTTCAGATAAGATATTATGATAACACATTGCAATATTAACTTCACCCATTTTGACGTAAACCACATTTGAATTAAGACTGCCTCATGAAAACTCCAAGCCAAGAAATAATACCAAACTCTTCAATGATTCAAGCTTGAGAGCACACCACTCATGTTTAAAATATTAAAGTTGATGCAAAATTTTAGAAGTAAGAATAATGTTGTCAGATATAACTTGGCCTTTAAGAAATGCACTTTGATTCGGTATAATATTGTCCTTTGAAATTAAAATAAGCCTATAACACAATTGCTTGGAGATGATTTTATACACAATGTTGCTGAGGTTGATGAGCCTAACAGCTTTCAATGTTTGCTGATTCTCTATCTTTGGGATTAGCGTAATGTGTGCCTTGTTAAAATTCTTGAGGAGATAACCTTTAACAATGAAAAAATGAACCATTTTATGAATATCCTCACCTACGATATCCCAATATACTCGAAAGAATTTGCATTGAACTTGTTAGGAACTGGGGCAGTATTAGCAGAATGATCAAACACTGCTTCTTTGATTTTAAAAAAGGAATAGTTATCATTTAAGACAGCAATGTGACCATCAGATAGACTAAGGACTTCAAGTGAACTATGGAGATTTGGAATTTCTTATAAACGTCATGGTTCTTTCAAAGAGTAATACGACCAAAAGTATTCCACTGCAAGACACTCAAGTTGGTCTTGTTCCTCCACCCTAACTCTTAGCAGATTCTTGGGCCGAGTGATTAAGCTGGCAAATTTTCTTTTGGCTCAAAGAATGAATGCAATTCGTATTTTTATTCCCCTGAAGAAGCAACATTTGATGTGCACGTTGGGCCCGCATCATTTCATCGTAATCATTAAGAAGGTCTAACTGATTTCTAACTTCTTTCTCGAGTTGTTGAAATTTTGGATAAATAATTTGCTTTTGCAACTTCTATAAATTTTCTTCCAACTACCTGATCTTCCTTAGAATGCTTCTAACCCTATATTGATTCCAATACTGTAGCATCGTCATGGTGGATTGCAATTTTCTTTTTTATAAACAACAAAATGGGGAAAGCCACAAAACTGATTTTGCCAAGATTGTTTGGTTAAATCCCTACACTGATCAAACTTAAGCAAAAATAACTCAAATTTATTATATCTTTTCTTTGCAAGGGGAAGTTGCTGCAAGAAAGTACTGTGGAGAAATGCAGTTACAAGTCGTTCTAGAAATTCATCTAACCAAGCAAAATTACAACAGGATTTATCTATTGTTTCCCAAACTAATTCATCACCCTTTCCGCAATTACTTTGTGAAAACCACTACCTTATCAAGTATAAGTCCCCGGCCTGGCATTTATCTTTGAAGGTTTCAACTTCCATTGCAGCTGCCAGTATTGTACAATCGCTATATTTATCTGCAGGGAGGTGGGCATGGTTAAAGTCATCAAAAACTAAGTATGGGCTTTCCATATTACAAGTTATTCCATGTAACCATGTCTGGAGTACTTTTTTTTTAAGATAATTTTGGGAATCCATAGATAAAAGTAATGTAGCAATTAGAATCATTAGAACTAAAGATTTTCGTATGTATCTAGTTTAGGCTACTGTATAACACTGCACAATTTATATCATTATTCCATGCAAGCACAATCCCTTCGCTAGAGAGAAGTAGCTGAACAAATTAAAAGCTTTAAAAAGATAAATTGCTGAAATACAGATGAATATCGTGACCATTAGGGAATGTTATTACTTTAATAAGTAAAGGTATAATTATGTCACAGAATCTGTAAGTAAAGAATCCATATAAATAAAGGGAGTTTCACATAATTCCGAGTAATGTAGGATTTGGCTATTTCAATTACTCTCAATAAACTTAAATAATAGTAATCCTTAGATTTTAAGGATGGTTTATATAAATGAAGTTCTGTAATAATTGGAAATGTTATAATTGTAATCGTTTTTCTTAACATAAGATAGGGAAGCTTAATACTAAGTTTAAATATACTTATTTATAAAAAAAATAAGCAAAATAAAAACTGAACATATGTAAATGAACCAACAGATGAATAATAGCATTATTAAGAAATTATGTTATGAGACGAATTAGAAGTAAAAGCAACTTACTTGCTTAGGATATGATAAATAGTCAAGAACGAAGTATGAGTACAAATAATTAAAGCATACTCAACTATTTTCTAAAAAATTTAAATATGATGAAAATATACTTGAAAATAATTTTGATTATTTTTACTAAAAAATAGAACTTATTTAAAAATATAATTTGTTATTGTTTATTTTAATGTTATTCACTTTTTAAAAAGATTTATAGATATAAATTTAGAAATCAACAAGAGTTGGGCTTATAACCAGATTAATAGATTAAGCAATGCAATTCATATAATAATAATGTGTGTCTAATCATGTTCAAATATTGTTAATTCAAAAAAAAATTCAGCTATATTTATGTTGAACATGGCAAAAAAATATTTGTGAAAATATACAAATTAATTTTTGAAATCTCTTATTTTTGTTCCTTTAAATTAGGTGTCATATGAATAAATCATTCAAATTTTGGAGTAAATTACTCTCTCATATTTAGTTAGTTCATCCAAGCAAAGTTATACTGGAAATCATATAGTTCATTGTTATACTCACTAGAAATGGAATATAAGCACAATTGTGCATGAAACTTATTAGCTAATTCCATATGAAAACAGTATAATATTCTTCATATTTTATATATAGGATTACAATCATTGTACATGATAAGTATCAACTTGATGTTGATATTTATCTAATTGCCAAAAGAAGATATTAAATAGACCTAAACATTCTACACTTAGAAGCTGTTAGATCATATCATTCTCTAGTGTTGCTCTTACCTTGCTTTGGGGATTGGGTTTAAACCAAAGGTTGTTTTAATTCGAGGTTATGTGGCAAGAACATGATGGCTTCATGGATATAGTTGATAGCAACTAGAGGAAAATAGTAGAGAAAGAGATTGGCTTGTGATGAACTACAAATATACGGGTCAATTAGTAAAAGGGTCTTAAAGATCTAGTATCGTTCCCTTGAGGATAAAATATTATCTCTATTGTTCTTGAGATTAAATTTTTGTTTACCAAAGGTACAATTTGTACACAAGTATTGGTTAGTGTGATTATTTACATTATATACACTAGTAGTCAAGATAATTCCAGTCACTAGGAATTGATGCATGAATTAAATGATAAAATTAAGCATCCAAATAACACTAAGACTTACAAAGACTCTAACTAGAAACAAAATGACTCCAAACACTACGCTAAACTAAGAAAATTAGGAGTTGAAGTGGAATAAATTGAGTTATTAAGTTCTTTTATTAACTTTGCTCTAACATAGTCTAATTCCACATCAAAGTATTTTAGCTCACTAATAAGATAACCCCGACACTCGCGTGTATCATCATTATACTTCCAATCCCACTTAAAAAGTCAAATTTAAGCAATTTAGGTAAAAACTTCCTAAGAATGCATTAATGTTGAGAGCTAAATTTCCAACCATAACCTACCTAAGTTGAATCCAAGTAGTTTAAGTACAATTGCACTACCCTAACCATTAGCTTTCTTTAAAAGTCAGATCCAATTAGTTTAAGGGAAACTAATCCTAAGGTGTATGACAGTCAAGAAACAATTGAGAAATCAAGTTTTAATTTTTCTTAAAAGTTGAACTCAATCATTTAAGTTAAATAAAACTTAATTCCTCATTGAATATATGTGCATAGAAGCAAAATAAATCCTCACTCAATAGTACACAAGTCTTCATC
Source organism: Delonix regia (assembly GCA_037074485.1). NCBI lineage: Eukaryota > Viridiplantae > Streptophyta > Magnoliopsida > Fabales > Fabaceae > Delonix > Delonix regia. Next base: position 17,331,346 of record CM073459.1, read on the forward strand.
AAAAAAATTGAAAGCCTAATCTATGTTACAAATGTTGTAATAATTTCAGTAGATTAGCATTAACCGTATTATTAGAGCAATTTTATGTAATAATTTATTAGCCAATCAATATTAATATAAACCATGAATGGATTGAGATCATTTTGAATGTGGATAATCAGTGATGGGTTGGATTATCCATGGGTTTATTGGGTGGAAACCCTAACCTACAACCCAAGTTTAATTAGCAATTATCCCATCAGGTTGCTAATTGAGAGTTGATAATTGATAAATGAATTAGGTTCATTTAAATGAGTCTTATTAATGGACTTGTTTTATTAAAATATTAAAATCTATTTTTATTAATTTCTTTGAAGGGTTTTAAATGATTATAAAAAGACTCTTTAACTATCAGTGAAGCTTAAGTTTTTAGGTGTTTCTCTTCTACACACAACTCTCTTTGTGTAGACTTGGGATTTGTGGGTAGCAGTTCTCTCCTGATCTTTTACCTTGAAGATATACACCATGACTATTGCACCTTCAAGTCTGATTAATTTATCCTTAAATATCTCCCATTCATATCATATTTAGGTGTGATAATTTTTTGCAATTGGTATCAAAGCCTCTAATTCTAGATTTGATAATTATTCATGTAAATCTATTATTTTTATTGGCCATCAACAAAGCTTTCACGTATGTATAAGCTATGCATATGTTACTAATGAAAACCCCAAATTTTTAAAAGCCAATTACGTTAAACCAAAGGGGTTTTGGTCAAAATTATCATAGTTGTTTTATAAGTTAAGTGCTTTTAGTATATATTGCCTTAAACACACTTAAACCATCATATGCAACTCTTGGCCTCCATTAACGTGTGAGGAAGAGAAACTGCAAAACCTTTGAACATGAATACTTACTTAAAATCTCCCAATGGCTTTAGTAGATCATGATAGTTCAAGTAGAATGGCATCTTCAACATGCCTTAAAACAAATGGAATCACTTTATTACAGTTAGAAGGCTTGAACTCGGAAATAGCTTAAAAAATTTATAGAAAATTCTAAAAATGGGAGGTGTTTCACTCTGAATCTCATTGAGGGTTTTGTATATCTATAAAATCAAAGCCATATGATGCCAAACATGATCCAAAACAATCAAGAAATCATCAAGTCAAGAACTAAGCTTTAAATCAGGTCAAGTTGACCTATTTAAAATTTGTCAAGGGAAGAAAGTGATGAACAGTACTCGCTGATGAAGCCCGCTCATGCATTTAGGAACATGTAGCGTGTGGGACCACCTAGAAGCCTACTTTGGCTCAAAATTTTGGCTTTCACATTAATTTTTTATTTCCTATTTAATAATAATTTTTCTAGAATTTTTTAAATACAGAAATATGAGTTCTTGAATTTTCATTGTATTCCACACTGTATTTCAAATAGGTACTCTCCAAATTTTAAGTTGAAAACTTTTGTATATATTTTAAGCACATCCTAATACCATATATTTTCACATTCCCAGAGGTGGAATACTTTGATAGGCCAAATAAAATTTTAGGGGAAATTATGCTTTTATAAATTCATATTTGCTTAACTTAATTCAAAAATCAATTTCCATGTGGATTTAGTGAATTTGGTTATGGAAATTGTTGTCCTAATTATTTCAAACCTTCTGGGCAATATGCTCATATGTTGTGGGAGACATAAATTTTGTTGGTTGAGCAATTAGGACAAGTTGACTATTGAAAAGTGTATGCCAAAATTGGCAACCTAACTTAAAATAGGCATAACTTTTACCCCAAATGGAATTTTTGGGCTTATAATACCATACCAAAAAGCTCATTCAGAGCCCGATTTAGTCCAATTTCAAGCCTAAATTCCATCATTTTTGTTGAATTTGAGACTTTGAAATTCGAGAAACTTGTTTTTGGGCTTCATATAAAATATGAACAAAGATTTTTTGAAGCCAATATTTCCTTCAAGAATGGTCACTATACAAAGTCAAATATTGTCTGTTTAGATGTTCTCTAATTTAAACAAAATTATAGAAGAAAAGCATGATTAATTTTATATTCTTGGCAATCAATTATGCATCCTTGAAATGACATGACATCCAAAGTGTTGGCATTTGCTTGCTCTTAGATGTGATTAAGTGATTTTACTTGCTGTGAAGATCACTTAAACAATTAGCACCTTACAATTGTGAGCTCACTTATGTAAGATCAATTGAGGGGTATTTTTTGATTAATTCAATTAAGTCATTCATCTCAAATTAATATTGTATAGTTATTGCAGGGTAAATTGCATTGGCAGCAGATACTTCTTATCAATGTAGCACCAATAATGTGATTTGATATTATTAAGGTTTAGTTAAATTGATGTCTAATATTTTTTGTACCCTATCAGTATGGAGATGTTAGAGACATTTGGTTATGTGGGCATTTTGATGTATAATGAGTTTTCTTAGTTTATTGTGATATGGGACCTTTAGGCGGGATTTTGATAAACAATTTTGTTAATATAGTTGCATAACTTAAGTCTTTTGGAGGAAACTTTGTTTTATAATTATTTGTAAAGTCCTTAAAACATATTTTAGCAATTGCATTGATGTCCGCTAGCCCTAGAATGAATACACTTATTGCACTTAGCAATAATTCCACTGTCTTAAAGAGCATTTCTTAAAATATGACACCACCCAATTAGAGAATAATTTAAACAACTAGTTAAGGCTTGAGAAAGGCTATAACCTCTCCCAATTTAAAAACACTTAATTTAAAGGAGTATTTCATGTTTAAAGAACGCACATTGAAGTTTGTGTACATTACTGCAAGGTTGAAATCCTTCTATCAAGTCTTGGCAAATAAAGCCTACATCTGATACAATTTTGTATATCTCTTATTGTAGTTTAACTACTTAAGGCTTCATACCATGGCCAACTAGATAAATGGGTAGTTGATAAATTGATTGTGGTTGTTCCTTAAAAGGATAAACTCAAAGGAAATGGATAATACTCCCATAGTGACTTCTTTGAATTTTGGATCTAGTTAGGAGTTGAACATAAGTTTGCAAATAACTAAAAGCCTAAGTTGTAATTAGTGATAAGAATAGTAAATAGTGAGTTAATGTAACATTTAAGTTGGCTATTTTGGGACCTTGTAAGGACAAAAGATCTTTTATAGTGACTGGATCATATGATAATGGACTATCCTTCTAGCTCTAGCTAATTTGAATTCAAAGTTATTGTGTTTATCATTCTTAATTGTTTTTCAAATTCTATGATCCATCACTGGGTCTGATATTATAATACTCTCAAGTGTTGTGGGGGTAATTATTTGAGTCATATTTCATAAAAGAAAAGTTAATGAGGCCGATTAAATAGAACATCTTATACAACATTAATTTTTAGATTTTGTATAGACTGTACTAAAAATAGTCATTCTTGCTAGAGTTATGTGCCAAAGGACAAGTGGGAGTCAAAGACTATTCTGACATGAAAGTTTGTAACCCTAAATTCCTTATTTGCTGTACTATAGTATGATATGCCAAATCCTTATAAATTTCTAGCTACTTGCATGGTTTATTTGTAGAACATATTTTGTTATAAAGGACACTTTAAATTTGTTACCCTTTCATAAAAGTTAGTCATAATCTATCACCATGTTTGAAATTTTTTGTATAAACATTTTGGTTTTTCAAACTAGTGATTATGAGTAGGTGTTCAAGACCCAATGTAGGGTTACAAGAGAAATTTACTTTTAAGCCCAATATGATCAGGGTGGTTTTAATAAGAAGGAATTAATAGTTTTTATACCTTTCATTAGTGTCCATTAAAGGACACTCTATGAATGATTATGAAGTTAATTGGACTTCTGATATGAGAACAGTGAACCTCAATAGATGTTTTTATGAAATCATGGATTAAGAACTTGATGTGCAAATTTAATGATCAATCTTAAGTTGAAACAAGTTTTGGGAAATATTATCTTGAATGTATGTTGAATGACATACTATCAACTTAAAGTGGCATTCACCTCTTTATGAAGTTAACGTCTTAGTGTTAAACAAACATGATAAATCTTAGTGAGACCTCTCGTGCTCTTGGAATTCAGTTACATTATGATAGGTCTCACATTTTTCAATTTGTCTCAAGGAACTCCTGTTGATTGAGTGCTTATAAAATTTGAAGTGCACTATTGTTCCTTTTATGGTGCACCTATTTAGATAGATGATAAAGAGGTCATTTAAACCTCTTGGGTCCTTAATGTAACAAATAGAGGACTAAGATGGAAAGAAATTTCCATTTGCTTCCACTATTAGCAGCTTGATGTATGGTTAAGTAGACCCTTGTACTAATATAGCCAGTGCTATAGTATACTTCGCATATACTTGAGTGATCCTATTTTGGATTGTTAAATAGTTGTATTTTTACCTACAAGATATTTATAATCGTATATTCTGTTACAATGAATTTAATTCACTTGTAATTATTGACAATATGGATTCATATTATGTGATTTGATTAATTATTTAAAATCTATTTTATATGTATGTCTTATGATATTTTAGGAGGAGCTATTTTGTGGTAAAGTGTCAAATAGACACTTATAGCTACCACAACTTGTTTATACATCTTTACAATGTCCTGAAGGAATTATCTTATTAAAAAGTATCATGCAGACATTTACAGTTGCCTCAAATTTTGCATACATCTTTATGATGTCCTGGATGAATTGTCTTGCTAGAAAGTGTCATGTGAAAATATTTGAATTTTTTAATGGATTAGCATTAATCGTATTATTTGTGTAATAATTTATTAGGCAATCAATATTAATGTAAACCAAGAATGAATTGGGTTTTTGTTTAATGTAGATTATCCACAGGCTCATATGGTAGAGAGCCAAACCCTAAACTTAAGTTTAACTAGTAATTATCCAATCAGGTTATTAATTGAGAGTTGATAACTGAGAGATGAATTGGGTGCATTTGTTTTATTAAAATATTAAAACTTATTTTATTAATTTAGCTGAAAGTTTTTTTAAGATTACTAAAGGACACTTTAGCTATCAGTGAAGCTTGAGTTTTTAGGTATCACTTTTCTACCCATAACTCTCTTAAAATGGACTTGAGATTTGTGGGTTATAGTTTTCTCTTGATCTTCTACTTTGAAGGTATTCACTATGACTACTACACCTTTAGGTCAAATGAATTATCCCTTCATAACTCCCATTCTAATCATATTTAGGTATGATGTTTTTTGCAACAAAGACAAATCAAAAAGAGAAAAATAAAAACAAAGGAAGGGGAGAAGAGGAATGAGCCCTCCATGGAAGAATCCTTGGAGAAGTGGCCAAGGTAGGTCTTAAAATACCAACCCATGGCCTTTCCTTGTAAGAAAAACCTTAGAATCCTAGCTCTCCTCTGAGGGAATTTATACCTCTAGTCTCCTATCCATCCTCTCTTCTCTTTTAAACAACCAAAAGATCTTTTTTATAGCCCTAAAAACCCTATTTTTGCACTTTTTAATCGAATTTCAAATTTAGTGAACAACCGCTCATTGTAAGATCTTGACAAGGTCTACCACTTTACATAAAATAGCCTTCTCTAAATTTTGCATTTATGGGTCCAAAAGTTGTGTTGAAACTAGTTGTGCATGTGCTTGAATTTGAATATTATCTTATATTTAGCTATGTTTTGCTAGAGATTTATCATCTATTTTGGATAAAATCTTTTGGAAATAGTGACCAATTGATGTTAACTTTATGTATTTAATATGTTATTTCATTTGGTTTTAGTAAATTTAATTGATTTTGTATTGTTATGATGGTAATTGTAGGAGAACTTTTTCAAAGAAAGGAAATCAGGGATTGGAGGCTTTGAAGAAGATTCAAGGAAGTTTAAGAGACTTTCATAATTGTCTTAGAAGTTGGAAGAAGCCAAGGAATAAAGTCTAAATAGTATTTAACTTTTGTCAGAAAAAATCCAACTTTGATACCCACTTTAGACCTTAAAACATTATAATGGGGGATGGTTATCTATGCAAACTTGTAGATATCATGGAGATCTTTCCAACAAGTGGTTATTCACTAAAATTTGACAACATATTGCAAATATAGCTAAAACAATGAGGTTGCATAAGCAAATATAATTCTAGCACCATGGCACTTATTGCAAGCAAAAATCCAAAGATTTAGTACCACAGTGGCACATACTAGTGCCATGGCACCAGAACGTAGTCTCACTATGGGTAAATGTGTATTTTGACTTATAAAGTGTGATGAATTGGGAAAAATAGGATTTTTATGTCATATAAGCAACAGAGGATGGTTTGAAGCATGAAATAGCTTTGAAGACAAGGGAAAGCTCTACTTTCTTGGGTCTTTGAAGGTGTTTTATTGGAAAGAGGCCAAGGGTTCATCTCCATAGACATCCCTTGGCCAAGCCTCGATGAAGGACTCTTTCAACTAACTTTACCTTATCTTTTTTTCCATATTTTATTTATTTATTTATGTAGTATAGATCGAAAATTGTTTTTAGTTGTCTTATTAAATGTTTGATAATGTTGAGTAGGGATATAATGAGTTTGTACCTACATATGTTAAATGAGATTATTTCAATTCTATTGTAATTATGTGTTGATTAATAATGTATGTTGCTTCTTAATTGGGGCTTTCATATTGTTTGGCCTTGTCTCTTCCTGCACATGGTACCTTTAAAGTGAATATGCATGGTAGAAATGGGAAAGGTGCCTATGTATCATTATAAGAAATTATTTAAGGGCTAAGGAAATATGTTTTAGCTCAAAAGTTTTTACCTCTTCAGCTCTTAAGGTGGAATTTCTGGCCCTTAGATAGGCTTTCCAAATTGTGTCTAGTTTGGAGCTTGGTGAAGTGTTTTTTGAATCTCATAACTTGGCCTTAGTCGAGATTGTACCTGGGCAGAATATCAGTTCTGGTTGGCAGTGTTTAACAATTATGGAAGAACTTTCTAGGCTCTAAAGCGGAAATACATGATTTCGTCATAGATGGGTCCCAAGATTGACGAACTTTGCAGGAGACTAGCTGGCAAAACATTATGAAGTTGGGATATGCCCAATGGGTTGGGATTTCCAACCAACATCCCCGTTAACTTTGATCCTGAAGAAGGAAGTTTGCAGTCATTGACAGGGTGTTGGCTGATTGTGTTGCTTGTTCTTTTCGCTGGTGAGTAGAGTTACTTTTATGTGTTTTCCATTTATGCATCCTTTTTTTTGTAGTGTTCTGCTGGTCATGTACTATTGGTTGTTTTGTTTCTTAATACATGGCTCTTGGCCAAGAACAAAAGGATCTAAATGTTAATAATTTAATGAAAAAAGTTTGATTAAATAATGAAATATTTAATAGAATAATAACAAATAAAGTGCAAAAATTAATAGAATCATTATTTGAAAATGATGAATTTCATATTAAAAAGATTAAAAAAATATGAAATTTTGAAATAGTCTCATGTTTTATCTAAGTTTTAGTCATATTAGTTTTCTTGAAAATAATAAAAACTTATAAGTTGTTTTTCAATAGTCTTTCATTGATTTTAATTCTCAAATTAGTTCTTCACTTATCAGTCCACCTTTAAGTTGATCCCTCATTAATATGAAAGTTTCTAAATTAAATCCCTTAGTCTCAACTTGGTTTTAACTAAATATACTAACATTTATATTTAGCGAGGGACAAATTTGAAAATAAACTAATAAGTTAGGAATTAATTTGAGAACAAATATCAACGAGAAACCACATTCAAAATTAAATTTAAGGAGAAACCAAATTAAAAATTAATTGATAAGTGAGATATCATAGTAGTGTTTCATTCATTTAAGATATTTAAATCAAAGGGAAGGAACACTTGGACACATGGTGAGAAAGCAAATTTACGATTACATGTCACTAGGCTGGGTTCCTTTATAGTGGAGAATCCCATGGTAAAGTACAGTCCTTTCACATTAAAGCAAATAGTGAGTCTTAATTTCAATGCTGAAATTAAAATAAAAAGTTATGAGTTTCGGATAAGAAATTGCACTTTACAACTGGAAATCTAACCATTGAGAAACCATGCCCCATATCACCCCACTCCACCCAAATATGTCAAGGAATCCATAGAAGCATTTTTCTTTTATCTAAACAAAGATATCAACCATAAAAAATATGAGAAAGGACAAGATATACGGACAAATGTGACAATGAAATACAAATAAAAAGGAAAAAATTATTTTTATCCTGATGGCTTAAGGGAGCGGGCTAAGTCGTGGGTGAGGTGTATACTAGGAGAGGTAATAAGAAGGCTGTGGATGATCCAATAAAATAGGCGGTGGAGGGAATCTTCATAACAACTAACTGTACATATGTCAAGGGGTGGCGGAGAGATGGGGAAGGTTGTTATTGAATATAATTCATGAGGACCTCTAGTAAGAAATGTAGGGATTATGGACTAACTATGGAGAGACTCTGGCCTTTTAAATGCTAGTAGATTACCTTTTTTCGTTTTACTAATTTCCTATGTCCATTTGCTATACTGCTATACTGTATTTCCAGGCCATCTTTCCTCTTATGACGAGCTTGGAGTGGATTTCCTTGGCACTATTTCATAAATAAATTTACACTTGTGTATTCCATTCCAGTGGTCCCTACCATATTTGGTATTAGAGTCGGTTTTTCTGGGTACGGTAATTACGAAAATGGAGGGACGCGTCAAGAGTTCAGAAAAAGGACTGACAGAATTCTAGGATGATGTCAACACCATAAAGTTGATGATGATCAGGGTGATAAGCTCAATCATCTGCAGTCAATAGTCACTAGAGAAGTGAGGAAAAAATGGTCGTTGATGACACCAGAGATTTGACTATAGTTATCACCGGAGGTGGCTACACTATACCAGTTAGCATTGTTAGCGACAAGATGGCAATAAGTTTTGTTTAATAGAGCTCCCTATGTTTGAAAAGGACGAGTCGATTGGCTGGTTGTTTCAACTTGATCGATACTTCATTGTTAATGGGTTCTCTGAGTTAGAGAAACTATACACGGGAGCAGTGCATGGAAGGACGGGCATTGAATTGGTTTATATGGCTAAAGGCGCGTGATCCAACGTCGACTTTGTATGATTTTCTATGTGAGATTATCACCATGTTTCATAATAACAAATTTGGCTCAGATATGCTAATGAACTTTTGTTTACTCTAAAACACGAAGGAACAGTTATTATCAGGAGAAGTTTGAGCTCCTGCCAGCGCCACTACGTGATGTGCCCTATATCATGTTGATGGGGATTTTCAAAAGAAAGATGAGTCATTGATATCAAAGCTAAGATCTGGATGTTACAATGAGCTACGTTGATTCAACACATGGACTTGCCATTTCAAATTGAAGGATAAAACTAAGGGTTAGAATGTTCCATTTTGGGCATTGGAGCAATTTTACTACTGCCTATAGGCAAAGTAACATATCTTCTGATGCGGCAAAGAGTTCTACTAGAGCGTCGCAGTTAAGAAACTTGATGCTACACCGATTGAGGAGACTAAATTAAGCACTTCCAGAACTATTCCCATATGAATACTCAGTCAACAAGCTTTGGTAAGCGACTTTTTAAGGCTAAAATTACCAGAAGAGAATTGGGCCTTTGCTTTAAGTGTAAGGAGAAATTTAGGCCCAATTATAAATATAAAAATAACATGTTAGAAACTATAGTTCTTCTGGAATATGATAAGGAGATAATTGATGATCCAGTTGGAAAAGAGATACTAGCCGAATCGAGTTTAGAGATGGAAGCAATGGAACTGGCATTGCATTCTATCAGAATGTTGCAACAAATTGTACCATAAAGCTTATGAGAGTGTTGAACGATGTCCAGGTATTAGTTCTCATTGATAGTGGGGTAACCCAAAATTTTATTGCCACTACTCAACTAGCTATTCCAGTTACACCTGCACGTGATTATTAGTCAGTGACCGTGGGTGATGGTAAGAAGCATTTTTGGCAGTGGCATATGTAAGGGTTGTTAGTAGCTATGGATTTTGTGTTGTTGGTTTAGTAGCAGCCCATATACTAGTCTAGTATAATTGGTCAAGAAAAAGGATAATAGCTATAGATTTTGCGTTGATTACCGTGCTCTGAGTAAAATTACTATCCTAGACAACTTCCCTATCCCAACTATTGATGAACGATTACATAAGTTGGGTGGTGTACAAAACTTGATCTCAAATCCAGCTATCACCATGTTTGGGAGGATGTAAGAATGGACTTCATAACTAGGTTGCTTAGGTCTCATAAATTTGACATTACCCTAGTTTTTATTGATAGGCTTAAATACAACTATCTTCTTCCCTTGTCCTATTCTTTTTTGGCAACGGAAGTGGCTGAGTTGTTTACCAAGGAAACAATCCATTTACATGGCTTTTCCAAGTCCATTGTTTTCAATCGTGATATAGTCTTTGTAAGCCAATTTTAGCGTGAAACGTTTTCGATGGCTAGCATAACATTGTGATGCTTTATGAGAGATAATCCAAAACGATGGGGCAATTGGTTGTCTTAGGTTGAATCTTGGTTTAACACCTCGTATAATCAATCTATTAGTATGACACCCTTCAAAGCTTTGTATGGAAGGGATCCTCCAATAGTTTTTAAATGGGCTAATAAAACTTATGCAATGGAAGACCTGAACACTACATTGCAAGAGCATAATTTAATCTTAAACCAGCTGAAGCCTAATTTGGAAGGAGCTTAAGCCTACAAGAAACAAAATGCTGACAAGGAACGGAGGCATGTCAAGTTTGAAGTAAGGGATACTGACTTTCTGTGAATTCACCTACACAAATTTAAGAACCATGCTAAGAAACCTAATAAGAAGCTTGCTCCTTGGTATTTGAGTCGTATGGCATTCGGGATAAGTTTAGACGTGTTACTTATAAGTTGGAATTACCAGCTTCACCCGTAAACATTTAGTGTTACATATTTCTCAATTGAAGAAGTCCTTGGTGAAGAATACACTGGCTTAGATGTTACCACTAACTCTCACTGAGGATCTAGAATTACAAGTGCAACCAGAAAAAGTCATTGGAGCTTGTAAACTAACTAATAACCTAGTGAAAATACTTTGGGAGGATAATGAAATAATCATATAACAGTTTCCCTCAATCGACCCTGAGGACAAGGTGTAGCTTCAATGGGGAAAAATGATGGGCCTAAAGGAATGGGTCGAGTAGTAGGTAAAGTGTATACTAGGAGAGGTGATAAGAAGGTTGCAGATGATCAAATAGAACAGGTAGGTGGAGGGATTCTTCCTAGTAACTAATTGTACACGTGTCAAGGGGTGGTGGAGAGATGGGTGTGGTTGCTATTGAATATAATTCACAAGGGGCTACGGCAAGGAAGGTAGGGAAGTTGGGGTTGTGGACTGACTCTAGGTAGACCCTGGCCTCTCGAAAGCTAGTGGATTACCTATTTCTATTTTACTGATTTCCTAATTCCATTTGTTGTACCACTATACTGCACTTTCAAGCCTTTTTTACTTTACTTACTAGCTTAGAGTGGATTTTCCTTGTATTTCAACGAGTGAAGAACCATAATAATCATTTTTTGATAAGTTAGGGACCAAAAAGTTGTTTCATATTAACCTTAATTAGTGATTTATGATAAATTCTAAAGATAATCATTTTCCCCTCTCACATTTTACATAAAATTAAGGAAAAATTATTTTTTTAGTTCTTTATAGTTTCAGTAACTTTTTAATTTGGTACTTATAATTTAAAAATTTGCAATGAAGTACTTAAATAATTTTTAAATTAGTACATATCACTATGTTTTTATTAACATTTTGTCTCTATTTTATTAGCATAATCATCATAATTCAAAATGTTAAGATAATATACAATTAGTTACGTAAACAAAATTTAACAGAGAATAAACAATTAAAACTTTAACAATAATGACCAAAAATTAAAACATTTGTAAATCCTATGATGTAATTACAATATTTTAAATTATATGAACCATCAAATTAAAAATTGAATGAAATTATAAGGATTGAAAATATAGTTTTCGCTAAAATTAATCTTCTCATTTGATATTATATATATATATATATAATATGCTTGAGTTTAGTTACATTCGACTAGGTCAATATCAATCTTTTCCCATCATAAATTGAGTGTTTGGATAAAACACATAATATAATAATGGATGATTTAGACGTGTTGTTCATGAGCCTACACCTTCCTTTTCTGTTTCTCGCTTTCTGCTTTTTATTTTTTGGAATCATAACCTCTTCAAGTCGCTATACATGTCAATTCTTCTACCAGCGTACATCGCCGGCAACGGATTAAAAACCACACATAAGGATTACAGCATAAATTTGTTATCACTTCAATAAAAAAATCATGGATCACTTGGGATCAAGGTTGTCAAACTCGCTATTCTAGATAGACTCGTGATGGTGATGTAAACTTGTAACGTAAAATCGAAAAAGTTTACCTCTATTAATAAATTGAGAAAAATTTATATGTGAGGGACTAAATTAATAAAAAAAATTCTATGAATGACTCAATTGAAAAATATTTTATTTAAAGGACCGAAATGAAAAATAAATTTTATAAGGAATCAAATTAATAAATAATCTATTAGTGAGAGACTAAAAGAGTTTTCATACATTTGGCCAAAATAAAATTCAAACTATAAAAAAATATGAAGAGTATTATTAATAATGATGTTATTTGTGGAAGAAATTGAAAAATATTCATATGAGGGACTAAATTGAAAAAAAAATTTATGAAAGACTAAATTAAAATAATATCTTACTTGTGAGGGATTAAAATGAAAAATAAATTTTTAAAAGGATTAATTTAATAAAATACCCTATAAGTGAGGGACCAAAAAAAGATTTTACTCATATGGCCAAATTAAAATTAAGACTTGTATATATATAATTTTTGTTTTATATAAATTGAATATTCATTTTGACCAAGTAGTTAGGTGCTGGACGTCCTATTGCACACGAGTTCGAATCTTGGTAAGACGTTCCGAGTTAACAATTATGCTTGGAATTTTAATTTTTATTCACAGGAGGGACCATTGGATCACTTGGGATTTTATTTTTTATTCACACTAAGGACCATTGGATCACTTGGGATTTTATTTTTTATTCACAGGAGCGACCATTGTAAGAATATAAAACACGTAGTTAAGGTGACACTGTTCTTTAAAATATCTGTACCTAATTTCACAGCCATTTGGGAAAAGTCTTATGTTTTACAGAGGGGTTAGACAAGATATTTCAGGTTTTTCTGAGCTAATTGTTACAATAAAATCAACAAATAAGTGAAATTTTGCGTCTGTCTTTTTATGCATTGCATCTTGTCTTATTGGGTTAATGGAATTATCTTTCTTCAACCAATAAAAGTAAGTTTTCTTAAAAAAAAAAAAAAAGCGAGATTTACTAAGTCACAGAAGCAAGATACATGCGAGATTGTGTATCCTGTGACGAATTAATTTTTCAAAAGAAAAAACTTTAAGCTTATGGGTGAATAGAAAGGATGTCGCAAGAGTGTTATAGCAACCTGGTCAAAAAATTGGATTTCTCGTTACTTTAATTACTTGATGATCTATGAAATATAGATATTTTCAAAAGGAACAAAATTTTGCTCGCAGCATTTGGAGAGGAAATGACTATGTTTGGTAATGTTGCCTAGCTTGAGGGTCACAATATGGTCATTGGGTTATGATTTTAGTCCTTTCTGGCTAATTCTTTTTTTTCCTTTTTTTGTTAATGGTAATATTTCTATGGTGAAAGACTCAAGGGAGGTCCCAATACTCCATTACTATTGGAAACTTCAGAATAATTTGTAGGTGTTGATGAATGAATAGGTGAGGAATAAAAAAGTTTAGGTTTTCTTTTTTTAAAATTTTTCTTATGTTAGAAAGATATAAATACAAAGTGATTCAAAGTAACTTGAGTGGTGAATATAAGACCAACTTAAATGATAGATCTCAATCACTCTATATTTATCTCTTTTTAACATAATAAAAAAATTGAAAAAAATTAAAACAATGGAAAGTATAAAATGGAAAATTAGATACTCACAGTTAACATTTTGGGGATTATCATTAATACTTCCATATTTATTTTTATCGATCAAGCACATCGTAATTAAACACACACATATACTGTCTACAGAAATTCAAACTGACATGAAGCTACATCCTAGTGCACATAGTAATTAAACACTCACACATACAATTTATAAAAATTTAAAATCACATGAAGTTTCATCCTAAGCTTTCCCAGGAATGACACGGAGAGGAATAGCCTTGCGTAAGGTAAACCCATTGTTCTCACTCAGATCCAGATCTTCAGCCTTCAATCCATCAGAAAGCTTCCAATCATAGCGATGCAAAAGAGAGGCCAACATAATGTGCACAGTCCTATAAGCCAAGGGCAGTCCAGGGCAGATTCTTCGACCACCTCCAAAGGGAATGAGCTCAAAGTCACGGCCTTTAAAATCAGTTGCACTCTCCAAAAACCTTTCAGGCACAAATAGATTAGGACTATCCCAAACACTTGAGTCTCGTCCCATAGCCCACACATTGATTAAGACTTGTGCATTTCTAGGAATCGTGAAGCCACAGAGCTCTACATCATCTTCTGTTCTGCGAGGTAATAGAAATGGAATGGGAGGGTGTAAACGCATAGTTTCCTTTACCACTGCTCTCAGGAATGGAAGCTTCGAGATGTGTGATTCCTCGAAGTGTTCATCTTTGGGAAGGACTTGTCTGAGTTCTTTTGTGGCTTTTTCAAGTTTTTCCGGGTTTCGTAGTAGCTCTGCCATTGCCCATTCCACTGTGATTGATGTCGTGTCTATTGCAGCAACGAATAAATCCTGAGATAGTTTCTTGTAATTTAATGACTTTTCAAAGTAAAACATCTAAGTACAGAAGTTTACTTGAACATACAGGAAGAACATGTTTCAGTCAAAATACAACACACAAAAACAAATGTTATATCTTACGATTTTTTGTTATAAAATTTTTGGTGCAATCAAATAGTTATAATGTAAAAAATAATTAAAATATTATTTTTTATATTAATATTATTATAATTATATTCTTACAATATAATTAGGTGTACTGGTATATTTAAAATTATAAATGCAAAAAAAAAATATATTTTTTTTCAATAAAATACTATTATTAAACAGTAAGATATAATAATTAAATGGTAAATTATTAATTTTTTTATTCAACACAATATCATTCTATATAAAAAAAATCCAAAAAATTAATATATCTTTATATATTTTCATATTTTTTGAACAAATTAATTTTTATTGAATTTAAATTAAAAATTATATAAAG
The DNA here is from genome assembly GCA_037074485.1 of Delonix regia. Taxonomy (NCBI): domain Eukaryota; kingdom Viridiplantae; phylum Streptophyta; class Magnoliopsida; order Fabales; family Fabaceae; genus Delonix; species Delonix regia. The sequence goes on from CM073459.1 coordinate 17,346,687, forward strand.
CGATAAAACGAAGCAAATGGGTGAAGTGAACAATTATAGTACAATAAATAGTGAAAATTAAAAATAAATTGCTGTAAATGAAAGTGGCATCATTGAAAAGATAGAGCAAACCAGAAATAAGTGTAACACATGAGAGCGGCTAACTTGCGACTTCTCTTCAATCATGACCTGTATCACATGATCCAACACATCATTGAACCCCTTAGATTCCATTTCCAAAGCTCCAAAAGACAACCTCTCTTCTATAAGCCCATCAAAATACGCAATCAACTTTCGAAAGTAACTTTTCATCTTTGCGCGTGCACGTTGAGGATCAAACCAACGAAGAGCTGGGAAAAAGTCCGCAACATTCGGACTTCCTGCTTCTTCCATGATACCCCATATCATGTCCTTGAACACTTGAGCCTTATCAGAGGAATACTCAGCCAAATCCACAGAGAAAAACGTGTTTGAGATGGAGTTCAGCACTGTAGTAAAAGCTGCCTCACCGATATCCAAAGCGTCACCATTTTTGCATATTTCACCCACATGATCCAACAATTCTCGTACCTTTCTTTGACGACGAGTCTGTGTAGAGTCAAGCCGCAGAGAGGAGAACACTTTTGTGGCACAAACCCTTCTGAGGACTCTCCACTGAGCTGATGGAGGCATCCAAGCCATTGAAAACACGTGATGGTCATGTGCTTTGAGAACGTCTGGAATGGTCCTGAAAGAGAAGGCACGGTCATTTTTCTGCAGAACTTGTCTAGCTAGTTGTGGGGAAGAAATGACTATGGTGGTTGTGTGGCCTAGCTTGAGACTCATCAGAGGTCCATAGGTTTTAGAGAGATTAGTGAGTGCCCTGTGAGGTTGAGTTCCTAGCTCCAAGATGTTTCCTATAATTGGAAAAGGGAAAGGCCCTGGTGGGCTAGGAAGAGATTTAGAATTTCTCCTGCTGAAGATGCAGATGAAGCTTGCCACCTCAATGAAAAATAGTAACACAAGAGTAAGGTAGTCCATGGCTATGGGCTTCTCCCTTGTTCTCCCATTAGCTTTTAAATAGAAAAAGATGTAATTTTGATATTTTGGATTATGTATAATTCCCTCAAATTAGTAGTTGGATCGCATAATTTAATCGTTGGAGGAAACTTTTTAACAACATATAGTCATTTTTTAATCGTATACGGTAGCCAATTTTAGTTTGAATAGTTGGGTCTACACACTGCAAGGACTATTTGATTCATGAATTTTTGCTAAATGTAGCAAATATGACGCTGGAACCATACTCATTTTTCTCTTACAAATATAGTTCAAGTAAGATATTTTAGTGGGTCCCATTCCCGGCAGCCCCCAAGTGGATGTTTGTGGATGTTTAGCCTTTAACGGTACCTTGCACGTTGCAATCAATGCGTTGTCATATACTCCAGTTTTAGATTTTTAACAAATTCTTTAATAATTTAGTATTAAATCTTTCAAAATAAATTTATTCATGTATCTTACTTTTATGAATTCTGCAACTACAAAAATTATATCTATGTCATGAAAAAATCATAAACGAAAAAGGAAAGCTGCCACAGATATTTCTGCAATGCAACAATTTGAGTAAAAAATATAATAATAAACTTTCATATATTGCAATCGCTTTTAAAATTTGACAAATTTATTTTGAAAAAAAAACTTGGTTTGACCATAGACAAAACTCAATAAGTCATCAAAATTCGTAACTTCGACCCCTCTCGTGCAATCATCAAAGGATAATTTTGTATTGCAACTGCAAGCAAGAAAACGTATTTACATTTTTTTTTTTTTTGCAATTGTTATGACTATGAAAGGTTAAAATGCCTTCTTTTGAGTAGCATATGTCTATTTTAAACTAAAATTCAAATGAACTTGAGATATGCTTGAGTTCAAAGTCTACCTCATCAATTTGCCCATTTCCTTAGTCCTCCATCCGATGTAATTATAGTACATGAATGTGGTATGTAGAATTGACAAGTAATATTGAGAATTGGATTTTTAAGCACTTATAAAGTTTAAAGAGACATAATGAACAAAAAAAAGTGGATGAAAAGAGAAAAAGAAAAATTTATATACATTTTTTTTTGTGTAGTATACTTTTTCTTTTTTATTTTATAGCTATTAATTTTACAAATTCCACAAACTTTTAAGGATTCAATTTGGTATAATTATTACTTTTCTTAAAGAATTTGTAAGGAATCACTATTTGGAATAACTCAAATGATAAAGTGGTAAAATAAAATTTTAAGAGTTTAAATTTTTCAATATAAAAAATAATTGTGACAAATATATTCATGGCTTGACAGTTGTCAAAGTGGCTTTATATGTGGACAGTAAGTTTCACATTTTGGACAGAAGTGGGATAGGCGTCCCTATAAAGGATGCATGTGTTGGACTACACGTTGGGCATTAGCGTGATATAGTTTGTTGACTTCTTTTGACACACACAAATATATATATATAGGAAAGAAATTATCATGTGTATACAAGTGATACTATTTTAAAAATGAGAAAAAAGAAGGGGTGTTTAGTGCTCTTAAGAATAAGTATTTGCTAGTTTTTATTTTGATATCATAAAACTTAAACTTTTAAATTTTATTTATTTCTTTTGTATCATAATATATTAATTTTTTGATTAAAATAACATAAGTATAAGTCCATTTAAAGGATTGAATCACATTTAACTCATATTTTCTTTTCTTTATTATTTGTGTGATTACTTTTCCAAAAAAATTTTAATATATACTTTTACAGTAAAATACTAATATTGCCAATTCTATTAACTCACACAATTTGGATTAAAATTACGAGATGGACTTTTAGTCACTTGTTCACATAAGAAAATGCTATAGAGGATTGCGTTGTTTTGTTTTGTGCAAATAAGAAAAGAGATTCTTTTCTCTTTTTGTACTTTATCACTCAAAACTGTATTCTATATCAAAATATTTACTGTTGGTTTATTTTCATGTCAAATTTCTTTTTTCAACAACTATCAATCTATTTTAAATTTAAATTAAATAATTATCTAATTGAATTAATTATTAATACTAATTAATTCAATAGTTTAAAGTTTTGGATTATAGGTCAAATCCACTATGAGTGTCCAATATTACAACGCTCTTGTTATTGGTATTAAAATAACGAGAGGTTTGGTGTAAGCTTGAGGAGAAAATAAAAAGGAGCGAGAGGGGCCACGCTAGCAATCAAGACACTTTAGTACTATTAAATGCTATTTACTGTAAATTGAGTCTCTTTTCTTGACTTATATTCACTAGCCAAAGTTTCTTAATTATGGTCCATGGTATCTAGTCGACTAATTGGAAACTCGAAAAATTAGACTGTGATGTTGGAACAATAAAAGTACTTTTCTTTTATTAAGTTATGTATTATTATAATTTTAGGTCCCTTTTAACGTGATGTCAAGGGCATGCACATATTCCATGATGGTTGAATTTTCAAAAATATATCTTCTAGGTGATTTTATAAGATGAAAGGATGACGATGAGTATGGTAAGAAAAAAAGACGGAGAAGCACGGCGATTTGAGACCAAGTGAAATGGTTAAAAAACAAAAAAAAGGATGTGAAGTCGAAGATTGGATCGATTTGACATGAGGGAGAGACAATAGAAACAATGTGAGAGAAGTTAAAATTGAATTTGCAGTAAGAGGAAAGAAAAGTTTGAAGAAAAATAATAAAACTTATTTTAAGATATATAATATTTGTGAAAATTTATTGAGTTCAAATTGAAAGGAAAAATTAATAATATCACTTTCTTATATCATAAACATTTCAAAATTTTAGAAGGGGCACTTGCCAACTTTCAGTCGTAGGTAACTTCGCCAGTGACTGTTTCGTGCTATTAAGAATAAGTATTATTTAGTTTTTATTTAGATATCATAAAAAATTAAAACTTGAAATCAACTATGAGATTATAATCAATTAATAAATTGTGAGTAAGCCACGATTTGCAAATTTTTTTTGCTGTGAAAATTGTAACAACTTTATTGCAGTGGAGATATCTTGGTCGTAGGTAATATAAGTCAATTTAAAGGATTGAATCAATTTAACTCATAATTTTTTTGTCTTTATTTTATGCGTAATTACTTTTTGAAAAAAAAATTATGCTATATACTTTTACAACTAAATACTAATATTTTCAATGCTACCTCACATAATTTGGATCAAAATCAGGACTCCAATTAACAGAAAATACCGAAGAAGATTGCGAAGTTTTGTTCTATGCATTTAGGAGAAGAGACATTCTTTTCTCTTTCTGTACCTTATCTCCCAGAACTGTATTCTAGATCAAAACGTTTACTTTTGGTTTTTTTTATGTCAATTATTTCTTTCAACAATTGACAACCCATTTCAAATTTAAATTAAATAATTTTAAATTAAATTCATTACTAATATTAACTAATTTGATAATTTAAAGTTTTGGATAATAGATCAACCAATTATGAGTGCCCCAAAATTCCAACACAAGAGGCTTTGAGAAGAGAAAAAGGAGCAAGAGGGGCCACGCTAGCAATCAAGACACTCGTATTCATTACCCAAAGTTTAAGATGAGAAAGTGAAAATATTAATTAGTAATAACATATTTACATAATATAGATCCAGCTATATGATTCAACGGATAGAATCAATTAATTGACGAACTTGTGAACCTGCTCATAATATAAAAATTATGTGCATATTTTCTACGTGTGTAGTACATATATAGATTCTGAAATATAGTCTCTCTCTTATTCTCCCCATTTAATTTCTTTTAACAGTCTATGGTATCTAGTCACCTAATTGGAAACTTGAAAATTAGACTATGACGTTGGAACAATAAAAGTAATTTTTTAATTAAGTTGTGCATTATTATAATTTTAGGTCCCTTTTTATGTGATTCAAAGGCATGCACATACCCCCATAATGTTTGCAATTTCAAAAATAAATATTCAAGATGGTGCTTTCAAAATTTAAAATCGCATAATCGAAGTAAAAAAAACAATGACTTAATTACTGAGCTAATAACCAATTGTAGATGAATTTTTCTCACCAATATTGTTGTCTCTTTGATTATTACTGCCTGCTGCAATCTATGGTACAGATTTAAAGTATATTCTTTTTAATGTAAGAGCTTCGCTTGATCAATGAGAATTCTCCTTTGGTTATTCCCTCATCTCGCTCGGTATATGATCTCTACTGGAACCCAATTAACTTCCTTACATAATGTTGTTGATCTGGTATGTGAATGACCAAATCAAGTAGCTGCTTGAGGCTCCTATGATCAGTAACAATTGTAAATTTATGAACCTGGTAACTAATGCCTCCAATGACATAGAGCTTCTGCAATAGCACATAACTCCTTATATATGTTGAAGCCTTCTGTAGAACTTGTGAAAATTGCTTGCGAAAGTAAGCAAGTGGATGGCCATGTTGAGCAAGCACAACACTAATTTCAGCGATTGAAGCATCAAGGAGGACATCAAAGGGTGATGAAAAATCTAGTTGGGCATGCATTAAAGTTATAATCATGTTATGCTTAAGTGCATTGAACGCTGACTGTGCTTTCTCATTCCAATGAAAGGCGTTCCTTTTAAGAAATTCATTTAGAGGTTGAGCAATGGCATCGTATTCCCTGATGAATTTTCTACAGTGGCCTAAGAAACCTATCAACTGACTTATTGAAGCTGGAATGGGCCAATCAAAATTTGCTTGAACCTTCTTATAGTCTACCTGAACACCTTGCGATGACACCAAGTGCCCAGTATACTTCATAGTAGACTGCCCAAAAACACATTTGGATTGTTTGGCAAATAACTGCTGCTCCAATACACATGTTGCAAATGTTGGATTTGCTCTTCCATGTTCCTGTTATAAATTAAAATATGATAAAAAAAAACACAGTTAAAAAATTACGCATAAATGGAGCAAAGATTTCATTCATAATGTTATGAAAAGTTGCTGGGGCATTGGTGAGATCAAAAGGCTTCACCAGGAACTCAAAATGACCATGATGAGTGCAAAAGGTAGTCTTCTACATATCAACATTATGCATGCAGATATGATGGTATCTGTCATGACCTGAGTCGGTAGGACGTGACCGACATAAGGAAGAGGTGTCATTCATCCTTACGAACCTGTCGAAATTCTCATAACAACAGAACTTATATAAATACATATTAAACAAATATAGATTACATAACTCTTCATACAGATAGTTTCTGACACACTATAGTAATACATTAAACATTTAACTTGTATAGAAGGGAGCGACTGAACTGAATCATAAAAATCCTGAATGACATAGCTCTAGCAGTAGGCTAGGCTTACCAAGGAATTAATTACCAAGATTAAAATTCTGAAGGTGGACGTTTTGGATCGGTACTGAGATTTGAAAAATATTAAATAATGGGATGAGTGAAAACTCAGTAAGCAGGTAATTCTAATATTGCAAAAATTAAGACAGACTTATGGTGGTACGTCTTTCAAAATATAAAACCAGATATCATATAGACATAATTTAGTGATATTAAACAAAAAAAAATCATCAACATAATGTAATTGAGAATTTCATATAGAACCAGTCATAATTACAAAGTACAGAGCTAGCCTAAGGCTAGTGATAACAGATCAACACATATACTCATACGGCCATAGGCTCTGAGTAAAATCATAATAGCCCTCGGCCTCAAATAGAATATGGAGGTAAGGGTATTATAGCCAACCTTATTAGAATACCAATCGCAATGCACTACGGCTAACGTCAACTGCCGTTAGTTATAGGGTTCTGTTTTAGAAATATTCCCAATATTTCATAGACAAATAATTATCCATGTATAGATGTTAGAAATTTCAAAATCGTACTACTTCAAAATTTAGATTTTAGTATTTCTAATTATTCAATATTCAATATCATCATCAATAATTTAAAATAATAATTTGCATAATTAGAATTATCTACTCACTTGAGAGGAGTATACCAACCTCCTTCTATTCTTGATTATAATTCTTTTGTTAAAAATATTCTAGTCACCTAAAAATATTAAATAAAATACTCTTATCATCCAATTCTTACAAATAAATTTATTTATTTTAATTATATCACATACGTAATTAATGATCTCTCATTCATTTTTATCCAATTCACCTCTTTCTTTTCTAAATAGTGGAAATTAAATTTATGGGCCACTTAAATAATACTCTAAAATACTTATAACCTATATTTCATTTTATTATTATTATTATTATCATTACTATTATTACTATCATTATTATTATTATTATCATTACTATTATTATTATCATTATTATTATTATTATTATTATTACTATTAGTATTATCATTACTATTATTATTGTTTTATTCAATTATTCCATTATGCACTTATTAAATTTCTAATACCTACCAAAACACAAATTTCACTTAAGGGTCATCTAATAAATTTTAAATTTTCCATTTAATCTCAAATAATATTTATTGTTATACAATCAAGCCATTCATATTTTTCCTTATAATTTCCTTCCTTTTTCTTCATGAAAAATTATTAAAAATTTGAATTTTGTTCTAAAATTCAAACTAAAATTAAAAAAAAAAATTCTAAATCACTCCTATATGCATAAAAAAAATTTAATAAGTCCTAAGAACACAATTTTCACTAAATTCCCAAATTGCCCCTAGACCCCTAAATTGGGGTTTTTCATTTCGAAAGCCAAATTTTACAATTAATTAGTGATTTCAAGGGAGAAAGGTGCAAGATTCACCTTATAAGTGTAATCCTAACTCAATTTGAAGCAAAAAACCCAAATTGAGCTAAATTTCATCACTTTCTTGCATGGACAATGATTTTCGTGGATGAATAGTACCCAAATTGGTTTTTATTCGATTCTGAGCAAATTGGACCGAATTGATAAGTGTAAATGAGGGAGAGAAGTGTGAAATCAATGTAGAAAAATGAAGAACTATGTTTAATTGGATTAAAAATTCACCATAATTACAAAATTGAAGCTTCAAATTTTAGGTTATTTTAAAGTATATTGGGTTGTTAGAAATTTGATGAAATTCCGGCAGTGTGGCGGCCGGCTGAGGTGGCTAGGAAGTCGACGGGGATGCTGTGGCTGAGAGGAGTTGTTCGCGAGGTTGAACAAGGCCGGAGGAAGCTTCGGTTGGCTGGAAAAAAAACCGCACTTGTGAGGAGCTCCGACACGATTTTCTAGTAATTTTTGCTATGGGGAGGCTGCCGGTGGTCAGGGATAGGCTGTGCGATGCTATTGGTGGCTCGCCTATGCTCGCTGGTGGTGGTGACGATGGACGGAAGGGAGGAATTACTGGTAGCAAAAATGAGTGGGAGGTGTGCGAGAATGATGGAGTTTGTGATAAAATTTTGGTGTTTTTAGGATATAATTAAAGGTTAGTTGAATAATTGGGGGTTAGGTAGAATTATTAGAAATAATTGATAATTTTAAAAATATTTTAAATGAAAATTATTATTATTATTATTATTATATATATATATATATATATTTTATCATATCAAAATTTTCCTAATAGATATTTAGTTACCATAGTTGAGTTACAAGTTCTAAAATTACATAGGGTGAGGTTCAGGTGCTAATTTTTGTTACATTCTCAAATAAAATTTTATCTGCATCTATATTTATCTCTGACTGAGTTCTTTCTTTTTTTTTTCTTTGCAAGGGTATTATAGTATCTGAGTAAAGGTCTAGCCAAGAAAACACTTTGGCACCAAGTATTTCATCTAAAAGTTCATCCACCATTGGTGTCTGGAATTTATCTTTGATTGTTAACTTGTTAAGAGCTCAATAATCTATGCAAAATCACCATGAGTTGTTGTTTTTCTTCACAAGCAATATCAAAGATGAGAATGGGCCATGACTTGGATGAATAACCCTTGCTTGTAGTATCTTAATAACAAGCTTATGTTTATCAATCTCCTGCTTTTGGAAATAGTGATATTGATAAGGCAGGACATTCTCTTGGGAAGCACCTTATGCTAGTTGCATTTTATGGTCATAAGAATTAATTGGTGGCAGTCCCTTAGGTTCCTGAAAAACCTATTGAAATTTAACTACCAAAGTCAACAATTCTTTTGGTAATGAGTTATGGACAGAAGGGAAAATATGCATCTATATGGAATGACCATGAGCAGCAGATTGCATATTCAAGCACTGTTTAAAAGACGATGGTTGTAGAGAAAACTAAGCATAGCCTTGTAAGCAAATCTTTGTCCTCTACAATGTAAAATCAATGTACAGTTTACCATAATCCATCATTAAAGGGCTAATAGTTTGCAACCATTAAATACCGAGAAAAACATCCACACCATTCAAGGGAATGACATATAGATCAATAGCCATGTAATAGCCCAGGATTTGAAAATTGGCACACACCAAGGTTGTCAAACTCGTGAGTCTAGGTAAAATCGTTTGAGGAAGGTAAACTCATATTGTAGAATTGTAACGTAGAATCGTAAGAGTTTACCTATAATAAAAAATAATTATTAAAATTTGCAATTACATAGTTAAAATCAATATTTTTAAATTTAGACTAATAACTAAAATTACTAAATGCAATGATTAATAGTTTATTAGTTTCATTATAGTTGAATAAGTGATAATTAAATATAGATATTTTTTAAAATTTTATATATTTAAATCTAAATATAATAAATACTAATAATCAAATACTAGTAATTTTAAATTTGAATTAAAATGATTTATAGAGTAATAAATATAATTATTAAATATTACTTTGTCAAAACAAGTCAAAAGATAATAATAGATAACTTTTCAAGTCATGACTAATGAACAATTCAAAATAAAATTTCTATTAAAAAAAACCAATACTATATATATATATATATATAATAATACAAATGATGAACATGAAGTTCTTATTGATTATATGGAAATGGGTAATGAAGTTATTATAAGTGTTTGGGTTTAAGTATAAGGAGATATAATTTTTGAAACTAAAAAAACAAAGTGCAAATATATATAATACAACCCACATATATATTGAAAGACAACATTGGCTCAGTGGAAAAGTGCGGTTTTGCTGCTCGGAGGTCACAGGTTCGAGTCCTAGGAGCTGTTTGTATTTTGACAACAATGCTTAACTCGCGAGTTTGACTATAGTGGCAATTGCATTAAATATCATATCCATTGTCAACTAAAATAAGAAAGATGGGATCAAAACATGGGTTAGTTTCAATTTCTTACACGCAATCCTTTTGATAAATTTAAAGGAGCTACCCCCATTGATCAAGATCATTGTCAAAATATTGTTGCACGGCCATATAAAGCATGTTGAATAATCATAGCAGGGGTGAGGACAAGTGGGTCAATTGTATGGGGTTCTAGTGCAAGTAGAAAGGCATATTCCCCGATCACAACTTGTTCGAAAATAATAAAGTATATTCTATTTGAAAATAATAAATTAATCAAGTTTAAACTCGTAATTATATTATGTATAAATTTTGTTGAACATGTTTGTTACCTATTTATGTATTCTATTTTTTTTATATATAAATCTATTGATGTTTATGGACAAAGTATTTTAAATTTTAGTAAAATTTATATTTTTGTATCTATTAATATTATATTTAGGTAATCTGTGACAAAAAAATTATATTATTTAGGTAATCTATTAAATTTTAAATTTTAATAAATCAAGGACAAAAAATTATCAGCAATGCCAAAGGACAATAATGAAGTGTAATTATTTTCACTAGGATGTGACCTTTGAAGGGATCAATTGTCCATATTGTATTCCACATGGATCGTTACTACCTATTATTGCATTTAAAAAAAAAAAAATCAACTATCAAAAGCACTAGCCTTTGATAAGGGTAGAGGCTAGAAAATGTTGAAACTTTAGTCACAGATGTTTTGACATCCAAGTAAATGAGATTACAGAGACATCGAGAGGTTTGACATAATTTTCACATGATATCTATGCTAAAGCTTTATTTCTAAATGACTTATCAATAAAATTTTGATTTGTTGCTTCTTATAAAAGTGCATATGGTAATAGTGATCCCAACGTTCATCTCAGATCTTTAACTTCAAGCAATTATAGTGGAAATTATATGTTTATAAATTAAGTAAATCAAAAGTAGTTGTCTTCTTAAATTTTGGTTATGTTCTAGTCTACAAGATATCACTATTAACACCAACATTATTGATTTTTATTTGCAGATTAGGACCAACAGGTTTTACACATATATAAAGTAGACATCTTAGATAGAAGCTATTATGCAAAGCTAGAAGTATTATATACATGTGTACTTACACCCTTGACTTATTATATATTGCCCATTTTGGAGAAGTATTGTATGGGAAGTGCATGACGGACTCTTTATTTTGCATAAGTTCATTATAAAATTTTTTTAATATAAGGAAATTTCATTTTTTGTTACTTAAAAGATTTAGTCATGTATATTTATTTTTTTGTCTATATTAAATGTGTATCAATGTATTTAAAAGTACATAAAAAGTGAATGCCAAATGAATAAAATCTCATAGGTCATAGTGACAGTAAAATATCCACAAGAAAAGGTTTTAGCGACAATAGAATGCCTGCAGATAGTGACAGTAAAATGTGTGTGCATAAAAGTTTTAGTGACAACAAAACCTCCTTGGGTAAAGGTTAAAGGTTTTATTGAACTTACATGAAATGTCATGGTAATAGTCAAACATCCGTGGGTAGTGGGAGAGCCACATGTATTTAAGGGGGCCAAGTGCTATATATTTTTCTTAAGTGTATCGATGTTATACTTTGCATGAGTACTAAGTAGATATAATTATAGAAATATCCTCACAGATATTTAGATAATAAAGTTATAATATTAATATGAAATGTAATATACAGTGCAATACTGATTCAAATTTAAAGTTCGTTTAAAGAAGGAGAAAGTTAGGATATTATTAGTAAATTAATCTCATTTAGTTTAATTCAAAAGTTTACATTTTTCCAACAAAATTTTCCGTCCCCAAAATTTTGACCCTGAAAATATATCTGAATATGGAATTAAAGTGTAAGGAGTTGGAAAAAAACGATATAATTGAAGGACAGTATTCAAAACTTAAGCTGCATATATGGGGGCCAAATATATAACCTAACCAAACATGTATTTTGTATTTTGTGAAGATGGTATATATAGGTTTCTTCTGACTGTCAACAAAGTGAAAAATTGTATACTTCAACATTGAACGTGTGAATATAAAATTTTAAACGAGGTCTTTTACACCACATCGCTGTGAGAACTGAGAAATTTACGTTTGCTATGTCCATTGGAAATATGATATAAGAATTTCTTTTGTATTTTTTTGAGAAATTTTGCACTCTTAAAGATTTTTTTTTTTTTCAAAAAAATGATTAAATTATTGAATATGAATTTTTTTTTTAATTACTTGAGCTTTTGTTGAGTTCATGATGCATTCTTTACTCATGCATGTAATTATGTTAAATCATTATATATATTAAAAAATTAGATATAAAAAAATCCTTAATTCATTGTAATGGTTTATATAATTTTCTCTCTCAAATTTAAATTTAAATTATTAGTTATTTAAACTCATTGGTAATGCAACTTAATCTATTTATTGACCAAAGAATTATTTTTAAATAATATTTTAATTAGTTTTAGAAATCTTGGAAAATTATCTACTAGTTGAAAAATTAAAACTCCAAAAACTTGTAGTAGTCTTCTTGTCAAATCCCATTGAAAAAAAAGTTTTAGAGATATAAATTATAAAATCTAGAATAAAAATCTATATATAAGTTTATATATATAGGTTTAAACAAGAAAAAAAGTCAGATTTTCCCTACTGCATCAGTGGGGACGGATTTAGACTGAGGTCCGAAAACTCCAGCCAACTTAAAAGGACAGATTACCTTGACTATTGTGTTCTGTTTCACAGAAATGGATTTTTTTGGAATCTCAAATTTAAGTGAATTGAATAAAATTTAAATTAATGAACTTTAATAGTGTAAATTTTAGAAAATAAAAATTATAATATATATAAATAATTAAATAAAAATTTAATGTTCCAGTCACTATCTGACGAAATGCTTTTATTATGCACCCAACTTGTACCAAATTCGTATGCAACCGTGAGCCCACAAGAAAAATATCTTATGGAACTCTGACTAATTTATTGTCTTCAAATTTTTCTGGATGAATACGAACAGATGATACTTTTGTATCATCTAAATTATGTTTTTCTACACTTAATTTGTCATTATTGGAACATTATAATAACATAATAAACAATAAATATACTTATGAACAATGAAATGTTATATTGAAAAAGAATATAAGAGAGATATCGCTATTATATGATTATAGCAGTATACAATATTCATATCAATCCAAAAAGTTTTGCAATACCAGTAAATCATTTCAAGAAATTATTTTGATTAAGGATGTTTATACATTAATGTTTTCGTGACCAACTACGGATCTAGGTTTCAATTATAAGGAGACTAATGTCTTTAAATCAATTATTTAAATCAAAAGAGATAAATTCTTAAAATTTAAGGGCGTAAACTAGTATAAATTAAAAAACCAAATAATAATATAAAACAAAATTATATATAAGCATTGGAATTTAAAAAATCTAAGAGAAGTGACGGCACTTATGCCCCCCTTAAATACATCCCTATTCTTTAGGACTAAAAGGAAATTTTAAAATTGAGGGTGTAAATTGAAATATTCCAAAAGAATTTCAGGCTCATAAATAAACTAATAAAAATATTAAAGTTGAAATATAAACATAATAAATTGTTTTAGGTTAACATACAGTGAATATATTCTGACTCGTTATTACCATCTACCTTCTTTTTAATATGTCATATAGAGATTAGTTACACAAAACAATTTACCCAAATTATCAAGGTAACTGAAATTTGCATATAATTGACTGTACATGAAGATATTAATGGATGCGACCATCTTTTTGTCCAGCAAAACTAAGTTATTAATTAAGCTTATTAATATTGTATAACTTGATAAATCTTTTATTAAATATTGTATAACACTGTGGAATGGACAATGGCTGAGGTATTAGGTAACTCGAAGAAGCTAGAATAAACCAAAGAAGAGCTTCGACAAATCGTTAATGACAGAGACTCAAACTTGAGGAATCACACATCTCAAAGCTGGCCGTTCTAAGGGCACTGATGAAGGAAACTCTTCTTTCATTCTTAGTATTCGCAAGGCACAAGATGCTGCTGAGATTTGTGGCTTTTATCGTGCCTAAAAATGCACAAATTGTCGTTAGCACTTGGGCTATGGGAAGAGTCTCGAGCATTTGGTTTAACCCTAATCAGTTCATGCTAAAAAGGTTTTTGGAGAGTGAAATTGATTTCAAAGGTCGTAATTTTGAGCTAATTCCCAGAAGAACGTGGCCTGGGATGCCACTGGCTTCAAGACTAGTGTATCTAATGTTAGCCTTTCTTATCTACAACTACAATTGGAAGCTTGTAGATGGGGTCCAACCTAATGAAATAGATATGGAGGAAAAGTATAGGCTTACCTTAAGAAGGGTTCAGCCTCTAAGGGCCATTCCTACCAAAACTTCAAATTATTATTGAAAAAAATATTATTTTAGTCATTAATTTATCACTGCTTGTCAATTTAACTTCCTCACTCTTACCTTCTTAATGTCCTTTGTTTTTTTTTTTTTTTACTCTGTACGTGAAAAAGTTTTGGCAAAATAAGTTGTTAGCTCTACTTGTTAAATTATAGGTGCCATCTTCATCAGGTAAATATTATTCCCATTATTATACTCTGATGATTTATTTGTATTATTATCTTCCATTAGTTTATGAAATTTCTTTTGTCATTATAATGTTCCATATACTCTGCAAATTTTCTCGTATGTAATTTCATACAACAAAAATAGATAGATTTTTCACCAAATATTATGTAAAACGAATTTAAGAACCACCATAATGACAATAATATAAATTTAATATCACTTTAAAAAAATTTCATGGACCACTTGGGATATATATATATATATATATATATAGTTTTTTTTTATCCACAAGAAGGATAATTGAGAATATAAAACACGAAGTCAAAGTGACAATTCTTTAAAATATCTGCACCTAAAAATTTCGCTGCTATTTGCAGAAAGCCTTTTATGTTTTACCGAAGGGTTAGACAAGATTTTTCAGGCTTTCTTGACCTAGTTGTTAAAATAAAATCAATAAATAATTGAAATTATGTGTTTGTTTCTTTATTCATTCATATGGTTAAAAGTACATTATTCTTAAAAAAATTTCAATGTTTCACGAGATATACAAGCCTGCATTGCTATTTGTTTTTTTAGATCATGAAAATAATATTTCTACGACCCAATAAAATTAATTTAAAAAATAGAAGCGCAAAATGTAGGACAATATGAAGGATTTTGCATAGGTATAACATGGGGACTACAGGCCCTCCATTTCGCTTATAAAGGAAGCGTGCAGCCCCCCATGTAACACTTCGCAGCAATGTTTTTTGAAATAAAAAAAATAAGTTTTATTAAGTCGTGAGAACAAGATATATATGAGATTATGTATCCTGCGGCGCATTAATATTTTTCTTCAAAAAATACTATAAGCACATGGCTGAATAAAAGATGGCGCAGAAGTATCATTGCAATTGGGTTAAAAAATTGAATTTCTCATTTCCTTAATTTCTTGATGATCTATGAAATATAGATATTTTCCAAAAGGAACAAAATTGTTCTCGAAGCATTTGAAGAGGAGTCATTAGCTTATGATTTTAGTCCTTTCTAGCAATTTTTTTTTTTCACGGTCGTAATTCTAATATGGTAATATTTATATAGTCATAGACTCGAGAGTGATCTCAATACCCCAGTACTGTTAGAAACTTCAATAATTTGAGGTTTCAATGAATGAATGCTTTCTTTCAATGAGGTAAACAAAAGAAGAAAAAAATCTAAAGAGCAAGAAAAGGAGAATAGATTTAGGATTTTCTCATATTCCTATTAAGAGATAAACATAGAGTAAGTGGAACTCACTTGAGTGGTAGATTTCACTTAAAGATATGGATTCCACTTAAGTGGTGAATCTCACTCGCTTTATATTTATCTCTCTTCAACATTACAAGAATATGAAGGTGGAAAAACATGAAAAAATCTTGTGTGATACAGAAGCAACAAAAAATTAAAATTAGATACTCCCAGTAGCAATTTAAGGATTATTATTTGTCAAAGTTTGGTGCCTCTAAAGAACTAATTATTTTAGTTGGTGAACAATCAAAGTAAAAGGGGGAACTAATTATTTTGGTTGGTGAACAACCAATGAAAAAGGGAGAGAATATTTTTTGTAATTACAATTTAGTCCTTTGAAAGTTGTATGGAAGCCCTTTATCATTCTCTATAAATAGAGAGTTTCAAAACCTCATTTCTCACAACCAAGAAAAAGACCAATCCTATATAGAGAGAGAGTTGTGAGATGTATAGAGAGTTATGAGATTAGTATTTTTCTATTAGTAAGAGATATAAAAATATTGTATTATTCTTGCTATATCAAGAGAAGGTGTAACTCCTATTTTTCTCATAATGAAGCCTTTCTTCCTTGTCCGTGGTTTTTTACCCTATTGGGGTTTTTCCACGTAAAATTCAGTATGTCATCTCAAATTATTTGCTTCTATTTAATGTCTATTCTCTTTAAAATTGGTATCAGAGCCTATTTGGGTGTGTTATTATCTACTTATCATATGCTTTAGCCGCCATTGATATATTGGATCCTCCACTTTAGAAAATAAGAAAGATTATTTTCACCAATTATAAGGTACTATGTACTATTCATGTGTACAGTGAACTATTCATATGTATAGTTACTGTTCATGCATATGGTTACTATTCATGAAAAATAGTAGGAGCTACTTTTGCTAACAAATAGATTGTGAAATGGCAGAAAAAATTTGAGATTGAAAAGTTCAACGACAATAATTTCTCATTGTGGAAGCTGAAGATAAAGGCCTTCTTGAGAAAAGATTTGTCTTACGGCTATTAGTGAAAGGCTAATAGAATTCACATATGAAAATAAATAGAACGAGATGGATGGGAATGTAGTTGCAAATCTTGATCTAGCACTTACAGATGAGATATTGTCCTATATAGCGGGGAAGAAGATGACGAAAGAAATTTAAGATCATTTGACCAAATTGCCTAAGGCCAAGTCACTTCACAACATCAAACTAAAGATGTATACAACTCACACCATCCAAGAGGTCTAGCATGTGAAGGGTCTTAAGAAAAATCTATTGTCTTTAGGACAATTTAATAGCAATGGGTATAAAACCCAAATACAAAATGACATTCTAAAAGTCATTAAAGGAGCGCTTGTAGTTATGGAAGCAGAAAAGACAGCAGCCAACTTATATATGCTTAAAGGAGAAACACTGCAACAAGGAGAAGTCTTAGTTACATCAACTGATCCAACAGTTGAGGAATCAAGGATATCATGACACTGTAAACTTGGCCATATGCTAGAATGTGGATTGAAGGTTATTGTAGAATAGAATCTTCTTCCTGAACTTAAAAAGGTTTCTCTATCTTTTTATGAGCATTGTGTTACAAGTAAGCAGCATAGGTTAAAATTCAATAACTTTAAAGAGAGAAGTAAAGATATCTTAGACCAAGTGCACTTTGATGTTTGGCAAGCACCAGTCTTAACCATAGGAGGGGCAAAGTATTTTGTGTCATTCATTGATGACTAATCCAAGATATGTTAGGTGTATCCGATTAAGAGAAAGGGAGATGTGTTTGAAGTTTTCAAAACCTTCAAAGCGTATGTGGAACGTGAATCTAATAAAAAGATTAAATGCTTGAGATCAGACAATGGAGAAGAATACACCAGTGATGAATTTAATACATTTTGTTAACAAAATGGTATCAAAAGGTAATTTATGGTGGCAAGCACTCCATAGCCAAATGGAGTGGCAAAGTGCATGAACAAAACTTTGTTAGAAAGGACAAGAGCAATGTTAAGTACTGTTGGATTAGCCAATTCATTTTGGGCAGATGCAGTCAAGATAGCTTGCTACATGATCCATCGATCACCATCAATTGGAATTGATCTAAAGTCCCTAACGGAGATATGGACTGGGAAGCTAGTAGATTTTACAAACCTCTATATGTTTGAAAGTCCAGTATACATGATTTACAATGCCTAAGAAATTACAAAGCTAGATCTAAAATCTAGAATATGCTTATTCTTAGGATATGTTGACAGAGTAAAGGGGTATCGCCTGTAGGATCCCATTAACCATAAGGTTATAGTCAATGGGGTTATCATCTTCCTTGAAGAAAAACAACATATACATGAAGGTGATAGTACTTCAAAAGAAATAGTAGAGACCACTACAGTGCAAATTGAAGGAGGAGAAAATAAAACTAAAGTACCTAATTCTTCTGAAGTAGCACTAGAGTACGATGAAAAAGAACAATATGATCTTGTGACTCCATAAGTTCAACGGTCAACATGGGAAAGGAAAGAACCAGTTTGCCACTTTGATTACATTATGGAAGGGAATGTTGCATATTGTCTACTCATAGAAGATGGAGAACCCTTGATTTTTTGAAAGGATATGAAAAACTTAGAAGCTTCTTTGTGGTTAACAGCAATGCAAGAAGACATTAAAACCCTCAATAAAAATAAGATATGGGATCTTGTTCCACTACTAAAAGGACGAAAGGCCATTGAGAACAAATGGGTGTACAAGATCGAAAGAACTAGTGATGATCAAGTTAAATGATATCGTGCTAGACTGGTGGTAAAAGGTTTTGCTTAGAAAGAAGGTATTGATTACAATGAGATATGTTCTCCAGTCGTTCGACTCACTTACAATGGTTTAAGTGGTCTTAGCAATGTGTGTTGCACTTGACTTACATCTAGAGTAGTTAAATGTAAAAACTGCATTTCTTCATGAAAATCTTAAAGAAGAAATTTATATGCTCCAGCCAGAAGGGTTTGAAGAAAAAAGAAAAGAGAACTTGGTTTGTAGGTTGAAAAAATCTCTATATGGTCTTAAACAGGCACCGAGATGAAGGTGTAAGAGATTTTATTCCTTCATCATCAGCCTTAGAAACAACAAACTTAATGCCAACTCTTGTGCATATATCAAGAGGTTTGGTGGAAATGATTTCATTATTTTGTTGTTGTATGTAGACGACATGCTGGTATCATGCCCCAGCAAAGATCGTATCAATGAATTGAAGGCATAATTAGCAAGGGAATTTGATATGAAGGACTTGTGACTGACAAACAAGATTCTAGGGATGTAAATTCACCAAGACAAAAATAACAAGAAAATTTAGCTTTCTCAAAAGAATTATTTAAAAAAGATATTGCGATGCTTTAATATGCAAGATTGTAAGCCAATCTTTACCCCACTTCCTATTAATTTCAAGTTATCCTTAAGCATGAGTCCTAGTAGTGAAAAAGAGAGGAAGGAAATGTCTCAAGTACTATACGCATCAATAATGGGTAGCCTAATGTTCGCTATGATTTGCACAAGACCAGACATTACACAAGCATTGGGAGTGGTTAGTTAATACATGGCAAATCCTGGTCGAGAACATTAGAATGCTGTAAAAAGGGTCATAAGATATATTAAAGGGACCATAGATATTGCATTACATTATGGTGGATCATATTTCACCATCAAAGGCTATACAGATTCAAATTTTGGAAGTGATCTTGACAATAGCAAATCCACCTATGGTTATGTGTTTACTCTTGCAGGCGGAACTGTAAGCTGGGTTTCAAAACTGCAACCTATTATGGCTATTTCAATGATAGAGGTAGAATATATTGCAGCTACATTAGCTAGGAAAGAAACAATTTAATTGCAGATACTATTGGAAGAGCTCGGGTACAGTCCCAAGAAGATTACACTATTCTTTAATAATCAAAGCGCTCTACACTTGGCAAAGAATCTAACATTCCATTAAAAGACTAGACAAATACGAGTGCAATATTAATTTATCTAAGAAAAGGTGGAAGAAAGAATTTTGGATATACTAAAAATCCATACTAAAGATAGCCTAGTAGATCCACTGACAAAGCAGTGAACACTGATAAGTTCATATGGTGTAGATATTCTATTGGCCTAGTAGAGATGTGAGAAACAGGAGATGTCAAGGAAGGAAAAATGGTTTGAAGATTCATTGATTCTCAATCAAATCTTTAAGTAGAAGATTGTCAAAGTTTGGTGCTTTCAAAGAACTAATTATCTTAGTTGGTTAACATCCAAAGAAAAATAAGGAACTAATTATCATGGTTGGTGAACAACCAAAGAAAATAGGGAAGAATATTTTTTGTAATTACAATATATTCCTTTGAAAATTACATGGAAGGCCTTCATCCTTCTCTATAAATAGAGAGCTTCAAAGCCTCATTTCTCACAACTAAGAAAAGGAGCAATCCTATATAGAGAGAGTTATGAGATTTGTATTCTCCTATTAGCAAGAAATATAAAAATATTGTATTATCCTTGCTGTATAGAGAGAAGGTGTAACTCCTATTTTTCTCATAGTGAAGTCCTTTCTTCCTTGTCTATGGTTTTTACCCTATTGGGGGTTTTCTACGTAAAATTCAATGTGTTATCTCAAATTATTTGCAGTTTTGCTTCTATTTGGTGTTTATTTTATTTACATTATTAATACTTTCATATTATTTATATTGATGAAGCACATCTTTATTAAACACACACACATTGTTTACAGAAATTCAAACTCACATGGAGTTGAATCCTAGGCTTTAATTGGAATTGCATGGAGAGGAATGACCTTGTGGAATGTAAACCCATACTTCTCACTTATATCTACTTCATTAGCCTTCAACCCATAAAAAAGCTTGCAATCAAAATGATGCAAATGAGAGGCCAACATAATCTGTGCAATCTTATAAGCCAAGGGCAATCCAGGGCAGATTCTTCAACCATCTCCAGAGGGAATAAGTTGAAAAACACAACCTTTAAAATCAACTGCACTCCCCAAAAACCTTCCAGGAATAAATTGATTTAGACTATCCCAAAGTCCTGCATCGTGTCCAAGCAATTTACATCTTCCGCCAAAGTCCTGCATTGTGTCCAAGCAATTTACATTTTTGTCAGAAAGCCCTGCATTGTGTCCAGACAATTTACATTTTCTACTAAGTCCTGTATCGTGTCCAGGAAATTTACATTTTTGTCAAAAGTCTTGCATTGTGTCCAGGCAGTTTACATCTTCTACAAAAGTTCTGCATTATGTCCAGGCAATTTACATTTTCTACAAAAGTCCTAAATCATGTCTAGACAATTTACATTTTCTACAAAAGTGCTGCATTGTGTCTAGGCAATCTACATTTTCTATAAAAGTCCTATATCGTGTCCAGGCAATGTACATTTTCTACAAAAGTCCTGCATCGTGTCTAGGCAATTTACATTTTCTACAAAAGGCCTACATTGTGTTTAAGCAATTTACATTTTCTACAAAAATCCTACATTGTGTCAAGGTAATCTACTTTTTTTGCCAGAGTCCTGCATTGTGTCTAGAAAATTTACATTTTCTACAAAAGTCCTGCATTGTGTCCAGGAAATTTACATTTTTGTCAAAAAGTCCTACATCGTGTCCAGGCAATTTACATTTCTATCAAAAGTTCTGCATCGTGTCCAGGTAATTTACATTTATGTCAAAGGTCCTGCATTGGGTCTTGGCAATTTACATTTTCTACAAAAGTCCTGCATCGTGTCCAGGCAATTTACATTTTCTACTAAGTCTTGCATTATGTCCAGACAATTTACATTTATGTCAAAAGTCCTAGATCGTGTCCATGCAATTTACATTTTCTACAAAAGTCCTACATCGTGTCTAGGCAATTTACATCTTCTACCAAAGTCCTTCATCGTGTTCAGGCAATTTTCTTTCAGAAAGTCCTTTATCATGTCTAAGTAACATACTATCCTATCCTGACTCTGATTTGCATAAGATCCCCTTTTTACTTGTTTTCCCTCTGCATGAGGAATGGTGTGTTTATGTCTTTGCTTGCTCTTAAGTTGGGTCTTATCTTCGCAATATTCCCTTCCTTAACTTAAGAGACAAGCAAAGAGGGATAACTGTATCCCCAAAATAAATTAAGATTAAAATTAGTGATTGACTAATTAATAAATTGATCAATTCGTTAATTAAGAAAATATAAAATGGGTAAATCAAAAAGTATAAATCAAAATAAAATAAAAACATAAAAGATGAACAAAATAAAAAATAAACAAAATAAAAAATAAAAAATAGTAAAATCAAAATCAAAATCAAAATCAAAATGAGATAAATAAAATAAAAGAATCAAAATATGAGAAATAGAACAAAAAATAAGGAAAACGAAATACCAAAAACAAATAAAATAATTTAAAGAAGCAAGACCCATACTCCTTTGATATTCCCATTCATGTGTGCAAGGACAAAAAGCAGCTAAAACCCATACCTAACCCATGTGCTAAACACCTACTCCCATGCAAACCCATATCTGACCCATACAATACCATTGCACTCACGCAAGCTGGTCTTGGGAGGAAAGCATAGGGCATTAAAGCGACTCTCAGGTAGAGAAAGAGGGAGATAAGGCAAAGGGGTGGAAACTCAGTGAAAGCAATCAAACTACCTCTACCATGGGCTTATAGAAAGGGGGTGAGCGATGGAGCTAAACAAAGAAGAACTGGTCGACAGGGAGAGAGAAGGTCTGAGAGATGAGAAAAAAGGAGGAACTCAGTGAGAGAAGAAGATAAAAGAAGAAGAGAAGAGGAGGAAACCGGACACAGAAGTGCAGAGGAGAGAGAAAGCTTCGGCACCTTTGTTATCTTAATTGGAAAATAGAGGTAGAAAGGGGGAGAGAGAGACTCGGACAGGGAAGATGAAAGCATGAAGAAACCGAGAGAAGAAGAGGAAGAAGAAGGGAAAAAGAAGAAGAGAAGAGGAGGAAATCAGACACAGAAGCATGGAGGAGAGAAAAAATCGATAAGGACATCTTTTATCGATGTCTTCAACATTGACGAGAGGAGTTGAACATCAACTTTTGTTCCAGGGATCTAGTCTATCTAATGGCTCTGCCATGCATGTTGATTTGGTTAGAGGGTACTGCAATGCAGAGAACTTCAGTTAAGACACGAAGACGAAACACAACAAACGAATGGGAACCATTGAGGTTGAGATAACAGGGTCGGTTACAACAACCCGGAGGGAGCTGAGAAGAGTGAGTGTGAAACTTCAACATCACGACTTTTTGATCTATGGACTCCTTATGAAAATCAAGGTTGGAGACCTTGTGTTGAATGCAGTAGTGTACCATCATTACCAGAGAAGTCTGAGGGATATATGCAGTTAAAGAGCTACTAGAAGATGTCTCTTGGAGCACAAAGGAGTATTATGCCACTGCTATTCGAAATACTAGAATCAAGACTGCACTTGTTCATGCATCTGTAAACTATCAACTTCCAAGCATTACGATTTTTTCTTCACATCAGAACACTTAGGGATGCTCTTGTTAGTTGCCTTCGCTATCCTCAAGGCTTTGCTGGAGAACTGAGCACCAACTACCTCCAAGAGGACACTAATGCAGGACTTAAGAGAGAGGCAGTAGATTTAGTACAAAAACAGGAAAAAGCATTGAAGGTACTTATCAGACTTTCAATCTATGTTTCTTCCTATGGGTTTTGTGGATTTGTTTGGATTATTGTTTTGAGTACCTTAATCATGATATTATTGTGTCAATGGTATTGAGCTAATTTTTTTGTTTCTTTAGAATTATGCTTGCTAGCTATAACTTCCTAGTATAGTAGAGGAATGTTGCTAGGATGCTTTTGGATGAATTATGTAAGGGAATTGTTATTTCAATTTTCTCCTTAGTGAACTCCCTTAGGTTTACTTCTCTAATGAATGTAGATTTTGACTGAGGAATGATTAAGTGATTTGGGTATTTTCACATCTCCATTTTATATGGCTAACGTATGTTAAAGTTTCAACATGCTTGTGATAAGTCTTAACTCTTAGAGGTTTATTTAAATTATTCATAATTTAGAGCAGGAAAAGTGTGTTTGAAATATAAGTATACATTGTAACAAGAGCTACTCAAAGTATGATGTTATTTGATATTGTTAGGTGTAATGTAGAAATTCATGCATGCTGATATCCTTGATGCTTAGTATTTGCTTTGATTAGAAGTTAAATGGTGATTTTGGTCTTGAATTGATTTTGCATAAAGTTGACTATGATTTGAATGTGATTTAACTCCAACTCTAATAAATTCTCATTCTTTGTTTTATACATAATGGAGGATAGGAAAGGTGTCTTGGCATAAGAATCCAAGAGAGGGCTTCGGGAGGAGATTTTTCTTATTGGATGGAAAAATGCACAAGAACTCTTGACAAGAAAATCAACAGATGGCTAAGGAAATGCATGAAGTGGGTGGTGTCTTGTATGTGTATGGAGAGTGCATGTAAGGACGTGGGTTGTCTCTTCCATTTTCAATGTAGTCCCTTTTTTTTTTAATTATTTCTTTTTGTTTTATCTTTGTCATCATTCATATTATTATTATTATCATTGTTATTATCTTTATTATTATCTTATCCTAATTTTCAACAGTGCCGCGTAAGACCACTAGTCTCCTTAAGCACTTAGATAGGAGTCATGTGAGATTATTTAATCTCCTTAGACTTCGAAGGATAATATCTAATTTGGCAAGACTTCAAAACAAAAATTCATGGGTCATCAAAATAATCTACCTTTATGATTTTTTTTTAATTGCTGTGTGAGGTTTATCTCCTCAGTCACTTGTGAATATATTAGTAGAGGCTGCGTGGGACCCTTAGTCTTTTCAAACTTTACAATTTAATGTACATTGTCAAAAATGTAAAGATAAAATAAATTCCAAAAAATATAAATAAAAAAGGGTTTATTTTACCTGTTATTCATTATGATCTCATTTTCAAATTAAAACAAAAATCCAAAAATTTAAAAAAAAATAAATTCAAAAATCTCAAAAAATGATTTTTCATTATAATTTTGTTCCAATTTCAACAGTAAATTCTAATTTTGAAAATCCAAAAAGAATAAAGAAATTCAAAAATTCAAATATATTTTTTTATTATAATTTCTCTTCAAATCCAAACAATGTAAACTCCCAAAAATCCTAAAATCTTTTCCCATTATCACTTCATTTAAATTTCAAAATAATGGTTAAAATTCCAAAGATAAACAAAAATTAACAAGAGGAAAAATGAAGAGAGCAAAATAGTTAGATTAATCTGGTTGTCGTAAATTAAAACACACAAATCAAATTCCAATCCCGTATTGTTTATGAAAGTCTGTTTAATTTGAGCTCTCTTGTTCTCATCTCAAAAATTAAAAATCACCAATCAACAGATACGCCATTTTGGTCGAACTACATGAACTTTAATCCCTATCGTAGGGTATGTAAGCACTAGGCTTTCATCCTAGGTCAAGTCTACCCTTTGTAAATATCTATTTGTTTACTTTCATTATTGTTGTTTTTGTCTTCCTTGTTTAACAGGCATCCATGCCAATAAAAGGGTAATTGAGATAAATTTAAGGCTCTATTCTATTTTAGTTGACTAGTTTAAGGTAACTGTCCTTATGGATAGGAGTTGTGAGGTGCTTAATACCTTCCCCAAACTCAAATAGACTCTTGAATCCATCTTTGTTTTCGCAGACCATTTTGCATTTTTCTTTTTATTTTAAATTGGTTTCCCAAAGTTTTCTATTAAAAATTTTGGTGGCGATTCCAATAAATTGATTTTCAAGATTCATTTTGGGAATCAATTTAAATACTTTTTATTCCTTCTCACTGCAAGGTCAAGGATGACAGTTTGGTGACTCCACTGGGGAATTCGAGAGTTAAGCCTGTTTAACTAGTCAGATGAGATGATATGGCCTTCTGTTATCTTGATTACCCTTGTTGTGTTTTGCATGTTTTAATTATTTATTTTTTTTGTTTCTTTGATTGTTTCTCTCATGGGGTTGTATAATATGACTATAGGTTCCTATGTGTTTATTATCTATTTATTTATTTTTTTAGGTATCTATCTTCCTTTTAGTTATATAGCATGCTTATAGTTTCTCATTTGTTATATAGTTTATTTCTAATATAAGTGGTATGATAGATAACATGTGGAATAAAATCTTAGGGAAGATAACTCCTATCTGTATTGTAAGTTCTTGGCTTCTTTTATGATTTATCTGTTTAATAGATGAGGGTTGGGTAGACAACAAGTCCGAACGTTTGTATGCTCCCCTCACACACTAAGCATATTAACATTTTACCTCACACACTTTTTGGGCTCTATAGCCAAGTCCTTGCTTGCCTTAGGTTAGTGGAGGTTTATATTGGTTTTCCTATAAAGTTTCTCGCTTCTAGAGATTACCATGAAGACCTCACTCAGGTTGTACCTCGTTATGTGGATTTGACTGGAGTGAGATTCTGTCCTTTTTTAGCAATTCAAATCACGAGATCCTTACTCTTTTGGGTGGGGGCAATTTGGGAACCAGTAATCCTCTAAGATGTTAGACTCACCCTCGGAACTGTGCATATCAATAGACTGAACTCAATAGACAACTTTCCTAAAGCCTGTCATCTTTAAGATAACATTCCCTCACTTAGGGTTGACCTAAATTAGGACACCAAGGGAGCATATTTCACTCTTATTTTGCATGTTGTCACATCATTCATGACATGATTATGTGTTTTCTTAAAAAAAAAATTATATAGTTTTAATTGTCACAATGTCTCCATTTGATGCATTATTAGTTATGGACCATTAAAATCGATGATATTTTGTGAACATAGTATATCAGTGGATTATTTTGTTCATTTATTTTATTAAGCCTCGTCTACGTGAGGGCCCCCTCCCCTATGGGTTGAGAGCTAAACTTATTATTCCCAATGAATTAATAAGGCTCTTGGTGAGTAATAGGGAATAATATGTAAACTATCTAACTGCTACTTGAAAAAGTTCTCAAATTCTAAAGGATTAAATTCTTCCATTATTTTCAACATAATCGCCTTCAAGGGGTACTTGGTTAAAAGGAAACTATTAAGAACATTTTAATCCCTTTTTCAAAAATTATTTACACGAAAGGGATTAGTTAATTAATGCATGCATTACTTGGTTGGAAATAAATATGTCACTACTACTCGCATAGATACCTCCTTTCTCTCGAAGTAGTGGCTATTACCTTCCCTCTGTGCGACAAGTAAGTCTCCTGAAGGGGAGGAAGTTCTTTTAAGAATTACAGTTAAGCCTAACGATGTAATAATCATATTCTTGTCCCTTAAATCTAAACAATGATTATTACGCCCTCAAATGGATGCCATGTCATGGTGAAAGTTTTGAAATTGTCTTTAATCGTGGGTGAAATGCATATTTCTCATGACTTGACTTCAAAGGAAATCTTTTAAAGAACATATGCAGAATATTCTTCCACTCTAAGATGTTGGTATCAAAGGGATGCCAATGACATTTAAGCTAAAATAATCATGCCTATGTCCGATACATTAGTTAAATTTATTAGCCTATCATTCTAGATTTTAGGCATCAATTGTGTAGGAATTCATCCCCTACTAAATTGATTGCCCAATACATACCCCCTATGGATCAATAAGCTCCCTAAGGGATATGTGGAAACACACATCTCCTATGGATCAACAAGCTCCCTGAGGAATACATGTATCATATTAGAATTAAGGGTCCATTAACTAATTAAAGATCATTGTGTCCCTTTTACGGTGATTAACCATATGAGTCACTGGCTCTTACAAAGAGTAATATCACCAGTGGGCAATGTTCAACCTCCTAATTTTGATTTGACATAGGCGACCCTTTTTAGATCATGACATTTAGCTATTGAATTAGACATTATTTTAACATGGATTATAAAATGAACCCATGTTTTAATATCGTCTAAAAATTAGCTAATGGTCATCTATCTCCCTTTGAGGTAATAGGCTCCTAGAAAAGGTGGCAGATTTCCTTTTGGCATACTTCACACCAAGATCAATATGACTTAATCACTAAGAAAAAAAACTGAAGTAACTAACGATAAAAGGACTTGTGATATGACCTTTCCAAATAGGTTACCGGGCTTACAAGATCATTTTGATTATTAAAGTTTTCTCAATGATAGTTGTGTAAGGTCCCAATTCCTTCATGAGCTATTTGTCATTTCCCTTCTCCCAGTGAAGCAGTAAGCGTCCTGAGGAATGAAAATTTTAAGAAAAACCATTTTTGTATCAGAAAAATGCATTATAGCCTCATTGTGATCAATTTGCTAAATCATTCTTTAAAATAAAATAAAATTGCATTCATGTATACTCATGATGGTTTGCATGGAAAATATAGGAATTTGGAAAAATAAGATCTCTTTTGGTCACTTGCAATGGAAATTTTGGCTTGAGTTATGATCGAGCTACCAATGATGATATGAAATCCCATGTGATCAGTCCCTAACTTGCCGGGCCACTTCACATTTTGGCTAAGCAATACCCACCCAACATCACACCCCTACTAAGTTTTGGGATCTAGATCTTTCCAAAAGCCACTAGCATCCACAAATCTACCTCAAGTTACCATTAACTTGTCATTCTCAAAGCCAAAGGTCACCTTGATTGCCTTCCACCCAAGCTCCCATATGACTGACTCTAACATTGGCAAGACCTTTCTTCCAACCATATCCAGCTTCCAATAGCATGGACCAAATTATAATTGTGAACCCCACCTTAGTACTTAGGCTCTACAGAAGCAATGCATCGTCATCTTAAGCAAATTGACAGAGGATATGGAAAATTGGAAAATCTCCATACCTAGCTCCTTGTTTGACCAAGGGATTGTTTAAGATAACAACATTGTCATTTCATATGATTTCTTCATACAATGATGCTTGTTCAGCCAATACTATTCTATATAGCTGAAGTATCAGCTAATTGCATCATTGGACCATATGTTATTTAATAATATTAATGCCATAGTCATATGTTTTGGTGGATCCTTTCATTTCTTTAAAGTTGTTAATGCCCTATCTTCTTGTTATGTTGTTCCATTTTTTATGATCGGGAACCATAAAAGCCAAAAAGTCAAGTGATTCCTTTGAAAATTTTTAATTGATGAGGAAAATGGTGAAATTTGAAGGCAACATAATCACAAAGCCTCAGTTTCTTTCAATAACAAAAAAAGGGAAAGAGAAGAAAAAGAATCAATAAAGGTAATGCATGTTCCATGAACAAGTTATGCTAAGGATACAAGGCATTCTTTGTCTCCCCAATTGCAAAGAAGCTACCCTTAGTCACCCTAATTGAGCTTGAGTAGGGAAGTTTTTCTCACCTTTAATAGAGGACCTTTGGGGTTAGGTAATCTTTAGGAGGTTTTTATATTGAGATTCACATATCTAGAGAGGATTAATTTCCTTTCCTTACCTGAACACTACTTAATCACTGCCACTGGCTTTGAACCTTCAAAGTTTTTCAAATCCCCAACTTGAATTCTACCTGGGAAGCAGTGAGAATCTAATACATGAAAGCACCCTTAGTCTTTATATGAGCGCTCTTTGAAGGAAAAGAAAGAGCAAAGTGCATAAAAGTCAACAATAGAGAAAATGAAAAAGGCAAAGGAGCGAGATCTTAAAAAAGGAAGCTCTTATTTAATAAATTGAAAAGAGATTGTCAAAAAAGAAAATGAAAATGGGGAAAAAGGTTCATTCACCACTTGAAAAAATGGAGTACGACCTTCAAAGAGAACTTTCTCCAAATCATGAAAAGCCAATGAATCTTGCCAAGACTACATGGTTGTCAAAGTAAAATTCTCTTTGCAACCCTACATTGACATTTGGGCCATTGCATCCCTTTTTCTTAAGCCTAAGTTATCACCCATTAAAACCTATCACAGTCCTATAGTACTCTCTCTAGTTAAAGTGAATCTCGGATATAAAAATCATGTTAGAAGAGAAGACTAGAAAAAACATGGTGAAAGTGAGGGGTAAGGGATTTTAAGCCTAATTCCACTTCTAAAACCCAATTACCACAACCACCTTTCAACCTGGGTAAAGGATATTAAGCCTAATACCATTTCTAAAAACCAACTACCATGACCACCTTTCAACCTGGGTAAGGGATTTTAAGCCTAATGCCACTTCTAAAACCCAATTACCATGGCCACCTTTCAACCTTTGAAAGTCCTTATTGAGGTATAGCTTGCTTGGAATGTATTGGGGCAAAAAGAAAATCAAAAATCAAAATTCAAGAATCAATCAATGAAAAGGAACTAGGGTGATTCTCGATATTCAAAATAGAACATTTTCTCATCGATGAAAAGTTTGCCTCATGTATTGAACTAACGTATCTTTTAATAATGTATCCTTTCCACTACTTGCCTTGATTGATCAGGTAAGCTCTTGTGCTTCATCATTTCCCATAACTCTATCAAATTGGGGCAATCTGTTGCTTGCCAAATCTGTCATATTGCATTCAAACTGTGCCAACCATACCTTTAGCTTGGAACTAGGACTTCTCCTGGTTTCATACATCCTTTCCTTTGGCATCACTTTGCCATAAATTATTAAGTCCGTTTACACATTCTATTCAATGTCCCTTCAAAATGGGGCAATCTACATTTTTCAAGGACATGTGGCCTCACACTCCTTAACATATGATTGTATTAAGATTGTTAAACTGAATCATGACACATTTTTGTGTTGACTTTTAATCAAATTGGGGCAATCTATTGCTTAACAAATATGTCATACTGCAATCAAACTATGCTAGCCAAACCTCTGGCTTGGAACTAGGACTTCACCTGGTTTCATACATCCTTTCTTTTGGCATCACTTTACCACAAATCATTAAGTCTATTTGGACATTCTATGTGATGTCCCTTAGCCTCACACTCCTTAACATATGATTGTATTGTGATTATTAAATCAAATCATGACACATGTTTGTGTTGACTTTTCAAGCAACACTAGTGGAAATATTCATATGGAATGACTTTATGATCATCTCCAAGGCAATCCAAACAGAGCATGATACTTTGGTCAAATTTGAAGCTTCAAGTTTGGGATGTTTCCATTTAAACCCTGTCATGCTAAGACTTGTTCAAAACCCATCCTTTATGATAAAAAGTACAACTTTCAGAGTTGTCAAGACCTTGAATTTTGAATTACGGCAAACAAGGGATAGGTAAAAGGAATTCTCTGACACACAGATGGCCAATGGAATCCAACCATTTACAAATTTTAAAGACGTCTAAGCCTCATGTGTTCATTTTACACATTCTCAAAATATGCTTTTAAATAAAACAGAGTAAGATGCTCTCTTCTTCTCCTTAATGATTTTAATATGTCATAAAAGGAACAATTTTCCACTTTGCATGCACACCACATTTTACATAATTATGTATTAATAAAAAGAAACTATGTTATATATATACATCATGCATTCAACATGCGTACATACATTGCACTCCATTGTTTCATACCTTATGCATGGAGAATCTAAAATTTTAAAAAATTTAAAAAATTAAGCATATACATCATGCATCCTACATGTGTACATACACAATGCATATAGAGTCTAAAATTTTCAAAATTTTCAATAGTCAAGCATTTATATCATGCATCTTATGAGAGGACATGCATCACATTGCATAGTCACCAAAACACAAGCCATGTGGAATCACATTCTTAGGCAGCACCAACCCTATTTAAAGTCTTGCATCGTGTCCAGGCAATTTACATCTTCTGCCAAAGTCCTGCAATGTGTCTAGGCAATTTACATCTCTGCTAAAGCCCTACATTGTGTCCAAGCAATTTACATTTTCTACTAAGTCTTGCATTGTGTCCAGGCAATTTACATTTTTGTCAAAAGTCCTGCAATGTGTCTAGGCAATTTACATTTCTACGAAAGCCTTTCATCGTGTCCAGGCAATTTACATTTTCTACTAAGTCCTGCATCATGTCCAGGCAATTTACATTTTTGTCAAAAGTCCTACATCGTGTCCAGGCAATTTACCATTACTATCAAAAGTCCTGCATTGTGTCCAGGCAATTTACATCTTCTGCCAAAGTCCTGTATCGTGTCTAGGCAATTTACATTTTTGTCAAAAAGCCGTACATCATGTCTAAGCAATTTACATTTTCTACTAAGTCCTGCATCGTGTCCAGGCAATTTACGTCTTCTATAAAAGTCCTAAATCATGTCCAGCTAATTTACATTTTCTTCAAAAGTCCTGCACCGTGTCCATACAATCTACATTTTCTACAAAAGTCTTGCATCGTGTCTAGGCAATTTAAATTTTCTACAAAAGTCCTACATCGTGTTTAGGCAATTTACATTTTCTATAAAAGTCTTGCATTGTGTCCAGGCAATCTACATTTTCTGCCAAGTCCTGCATCGTGTCCAGGAAATTTACATTTTCTACAAAAGTCTTGCATTGTGTCCAGGCAATCTACATTTTCTGCTAAGTCCTGCATTGTGTCCAGGCAATTTTCTTTCAAAAAGTCCTTCGTCATGTCTAGGAAACTTACTGTCCTATCTTGACTCTGATTTACATAAGATCTCCTTTTTACTTGTTTTCCCTCAGCATGAGGAATGGTGTGTACATGTCTTTACCTACTCTTAAGTTGGGTCATCTCTTCACAATATTCACTTCCCTAACTTGGGAGACATGCAAAGAGGGACAACTGTGAACACCCCATCCCCAAAATAAATTAAGATTAAAATTAGTGATTGATTAATTAATAAATTGATCAATTCATTAATTAAGAAAATATAAAATGGGTAAATCAAAAGTAAAAATCAAAACAAAAGAAAAGAAAAGAAAATAAAAACATAAAAGATGAACAAAATAAAAAAATAAAATATAAAAAATAAAAAATAGTAAAAACAAAATCAAAATCATTAATAAAAGAATCAAAATATGGGAAACTGAATAAAAAATAAGGAAAACAAAATACCAAAAGCAAATAAAATAATTTAAAGAAGCAATACTTGTACTCCTTTGATATTCCCATTCACGCGTGCAAAGAGAAAAAGCTACCAAAATCCATTAAATTCTAATTTTGAAAATCCAAAAGAATAAAGAAATTCAAAAATTCAAATATATTTTTTGATTATAATTTCTCTTCAATTCCAAACAATGTAAACTCCCAAAAATCCTAAAATCTTTTCCCATTATCACTTCATTTAAATTTCAAAATAAAGGTTAAAATTCCAAAAATAAACAAAAATTAAAAAGAGGAAAATGAAGAGAACAAGAGAGCTAGATTAATCAGATTGTTATAAATTAAAACACACAAATCAAATTTCAATCCTGTGTTGTTTACGAAAATCTGTTTAATTTGAACTCTCTTATTCTCATCACATAAATTAAAAATCACCAACCAATACTTAAACAGGGTACGTAAGCCCTAAGCTTTCATCCTAGATCAATTCTGCCCTTTGCAAATATCTATTTGTTTATTTTCATTATTGTTGTTTTTGTCATCCTTGTTTAACATGTATCCATGCCAATAAAAGGATAACTGAGATAAATTTAAGGTCATATTATATTTCAGTTGACTAGTTTAAGGTAACCATCCTTACGGACGGGTGTTGTGGGGTGCCTAACACCTTCCCCACACTCAAACAGATTCCAGTACCCATCTTTGTTTTTGTAGACAACTTTTCCTTTTTCTTTTTATTTTAAATTGGTTTTCCAAAGTTTTCCATTAAAAATTTTGGTAGCGACTCCAATAAATTGATTTTTAAAATTCGTTTTAGGAATGAATTTAAACACTTTTTATTCCTTCTCGATGAAAGGTTGGTTACGACAAGATCATCCGAACAGTAATATTTTAAAATGAGAGAAAAGGAGGGGTGTTAGTGCTCTTGTACATATAAGTTTTTTTAGCTTTTATTTAGATATCATAAAAAATTAAAATTTGAAATTAATTATGAGTGTATAATCAATGTCTTAATAAATTGAGCAAGCCATGATTTGTAATTTTTTCTTCATTTAAAAATTGTAACAACTTTATTGTAGTGGCGTAGAAATATTTTCACTTAAGTTGATTTGAAGGATTGAATCATGTTTAATTCTAAAGTTTTTTTATCTCTTTATTATTTGTGTCATTAATTTTTGAATAATTTTTTTGGTAGCAAGAGAATACCGATATTGTCAATTCTGCTGCCCACGCATTTTGGTTTAAAATCATGAGACAAATTCTGATTACTTATTCATAGCATAAAATTAACAGTGAAAATGATTGGGAAGTTTTGTTCTGTGTACAATGAGAAGATGATAGATTTTCTTTGTATTTTATCTCTATCATGATGTTTTCTGTCAGTTTATTTTTATGTCAACTTTTTTCAATAACTGACAGCCACTTTTAAATTTAAATTAAATAATTAACTAATTAAATGAATTACTATATAGATTGGGGTTTTGGATTATAAATTAGTCCATCATAAATGGCCTAATATTCTAATATTTTTGCTATTGGTTTCAAAATAATGAGAGGTCTAGTTCCCAACGAGAAGAGAGAAAGGAACACGAGATGCCACGTTAGCAGTCAAGACACTTTAGTACTATTAAATTTTATTATTGTAAATTTAGTCACTTTCGTTGACTTGTATTCACTGCCCAAAGTTTGGAGAAAATGTGAAAGTGAAAGTGAAAGTGAAAGTATTATACGGTAATAACTTCTTTACATAATATGGATCCAGCTGTTGGTTTCAATGGAAAAACTTGCGAACCTCCTTATATATATTTTTAAAAATTATGTGCATGTTTTTCTCTGTGTGTAACATATATAGATTTCTAAATATTGAGTCTTGGTCTTACTCTCCCCATTTTCTCTTAATAGCACATAATTGGAAACTCGAAAAATTAGTCTTTGACGTCTAATAAAGTATATTCTATTTGAGAATGATAAATTAATCAAATCTAAGCTCATAATTATATTATGTATATATTTTATTAAACATGTTTGTTACCTTTTTATGTATTTTAGTTTTTTAATATATAAATCCATTGATTTTTATAGACAAATTATTTTGGAATTTAGTAAATTTATTTATAGTATATTTATATATCTATTAATTATTTAGGTAATCTATTAAATTTTAAATTCCAATAAATCAAGGACAAAAAATTATCAGCAATGCCAAAGGACAATAATGAAGTGTAATAATTTCCACTAGGATGTAACTTTTGGACGGATCAATTGTCCATATTAGATTCCGTAACGATCGTTACTACCGCCTCACGAAATTGAAGCAGCAGCCACACATGACAAAAGGCCGTGAACTACCTACACATCATGGACCCATCATGATGATAGTTTTAAAATCTATCATTGATAGATGTTACTTCAATTATGGAAGTAATCTGGAGAGCTTTGATATAATTTTTTTTATTATATTTATGTTACAATTTTATATATAAATGACTTGTTAATAAAAATATGATTTGTTGCAAATCATTCTTAGTTGTCTTCTTAAAATTTGATTATGTTTTACTTTATAAAATATCATTTTTAACATCGATATTATTGACTTCTATGTGCTAATTAGGACCAACAGATTTAACGCATATTCAAAGAAGACATCTAAGAAGCTATTTTGCAGCTCTAGAAGTATTATATATGTATATGAGTACTTACACCCTTATTATATATTGCTATTTTGGTTTCTTTTGTCATTTGATTTGGAAAGGTATTGTATGACAAAAGAAAGATAGAATTCTTATTTTGTATGAAGTTTATTATAAAAAATTTTATAATATAAGGAGCTTTCAGTTTTGGTTATTTCAAAATTTAGTCTTGTACTTTTAATTTATGTCAATATTAAATGTGTATCAATGTATTGAAAAGTGAATAAAAAAAGTGAATGTCAAATGAATAAAATCTCACAGGTTGCACTAATAGTAAAATGCCTCTAGGAAAAGCTTTTAGCAACAACAAAATATCTGTGGTTAAAAGTTGTAGTGATAGTATGTGTCTGCAGATAAAGATTTTTATTAGCACTATTATAGCAATATTGAAGTGAATATAATAAATATCAGATGTGATATATTTTGAAGTATTTGAATCCTGAGGAGGCAAAGTGCCATATGGTTCCTGAAGATATGTTAGTGAGTGAATGTAAAGGAAAGGTTAGAGAGAATTCAACATGCAAAGATTTATTGTGGTTCAAATCACCCATAATCCTACATCAACTCCTTAGCTTACTTAGCTAGGAGTTTCACTAAACCAAATGCTAACCAATTACAATGGTCAACCTCACAACACTAGGTGCAACTACGAAGCTTTAACACTGACACCCTGGCAACTTACAATGAGGCTCAATCCCATAGATTTTTACAACATACCAAGACCACTAGAATTATCCCAAATTCTTGATTACGATAATCAATGCACTGAGAAGAAGAAAACTCTCTTTATCTCACAGTACACACACTCTCACACAAAAAAGTATATAAACCACTTAAGACACGGTCATACTGACTACAAAACACACAACTTGAATCTTTGAACAAATTGAACAAACAAGTTCTGCACCCCATCTTCTTTAAAACATTGCATATTTATATTGAAGATGACCAACGACTCTCTTAATAGTTAATTCTTCATTTTGGTAAGCTTTTTCAACTTTGTCTGCTAAGTATGGAAACTCTAATGATGGTGCAATCACTTGTTATAGTGATCATGGTATTAATGGAGAGATTCTTCAAAGCGGGTAGCAATATGGAAAGAGAATATTTCCATTGATCTATGAACTTTTATTGATCTTGGGCTAGTTTGAATAACTAGTCTGGGGTGGGCCATTTATCTAAATCAATTGGACACACACAATAGACTGATTAGATAATATGATAATTTTTGACATAATCATTAGATAACGAAATAATAAGTATTTCAACAATCTCCCATTTTATTTTGATTATTTCATAATTGCAATAGCTTCCAAGTATCAACAATTACTTTGATCCAATGCAGTAATGTGATGTTGATGTTATGGACTTTTTGCATCGATTTGCATTGCCCCTTTAGTGTGAGCATAGTATCGTTCCTTCTTAGTATGAAAAAATTAGTTATTGTATTGCACCCCCTTAGTAGGTGTTTATTTGGTCTATCTACATCCCTTTAGCCATTTATCTCCACTTTTGTTACATAAGTAAAAGAAACACAAGTAAGCGAAGGAGAACCAGAGACCATATAACAAAAAAAAATGTAAAGCGCAAGCAAATTAAATGATAATAATCTAGAATATAGGCTAATGAATGGCATATTAGTTTGAAGCAAGCAAATAAAAACACAAAAAAACATATAGAGTGTTGAAAATAGTCTAATGGCTTGATGAATTAAGTGATGGCACCTGAACAGTAGTTATAGTTGTAGCTGATATGGGTGTTGTCTGTGCACTATTAGGAGCAACAATAGATGTAGCATGAGTAGCAATAACATGAGCATGAGCAAGAGTAGTTAGAGTAGGAACAACCCAAGAAGAGGCAGCATGTCCTATTAGTTTCATGTCTCATAGTCATATGGAAAATAGCACACAAAGGGGACCACATCTAGTTTTAGATGAATAAGGCAAGGGTAATATTCTAAAATTTGACATTTACAATTTTAGTCCTTGAGGGATAACTTTTTTGAACATTTACATAGAAAAAGGGGAAAAAATAAAAATAAATAATAAATATAACAATTAAATTAATTGTAGAATGGGTGATTTAATTGAGCTATTATATTAATCCAAGTAAAAAATTTCATGAATTCTAGGTTGGCTCAAGTGGCTAAGCCTGACCCAAGCATCCAGAGTGTGATTTTTGTTGGGCAACCACGTGTCCCCAACAGGGAAAGTACCAAAATGCCCCTAAATCATCTTTTTCCCCTCCATTTTCCTTCTTCTTCCTAAGCTTCCCCATGACTCTCGCTCCTCTTCAAAATTTTTGCAACTTCCCACCATTGATCGCCATTGGCACCAGCAACCTAACACCTCACTAGCAATTTGGGTAGCTAAGGGTGGTTGGAAAATGCCCAAAACTCTGGTAAAGCAACAACAATGGTAGGTTTTTTTTTTTAGCTAAAAAATTAGTGATTTGTGCAAATTTAATTCGATTTTGATAGGGATTTTGATGCTAATCATCATTTTGACTTGTTCTTAACTGATTCTAGCCTTTAATTTTATGTAATTTGATTAGACATTAGAGCTTCCTCTTAGCCGGACGATGCAAGTAAATAGTAATGATGAATTTGAAATTTGGCTGAATTCAAGTGAAATATCATTGTTTTGCATGAGGGCTTTTGTTTAGAAGTGATATTTGTGTTGTTCTCTACCCATTGGAGCTCCCAATTTCATGAATTAGTGCTTGAATTTGGAAATTCCTAATTTTGGATAAAGAACATGAATAGTGATGTGAATAATGTTAGAGGCTTAAAATTTGCAATTGAGGCATGATTTAAACTTATTTTAGGGAAATTCTTTAGCAGTTTTGATCCTAAGTGAGGTTTCAACAATTTCCATGTGTTAATTTGATATTGGGACACTAAAATTAAAATCCTATCCTGCTTGGTAGGGAATTAAAGTGCGTAGAGCTTTGATAATTGAAGAAAATTTTATTCTACCATGTTATTGGACATCAAGAAGGATTGAAGGAGTTGTTAAAAGTTTTTGTTTAGGTGGTAAATGATTTTGAGAATTTTCTTTAAGCTCACATTAAAATTCATTGTTGTAGGAGGGAGTTTAATGAACAAGAGTGCAATAGAAGTAATTATAAATATTTAATAATTACCTTGTTAATGACTGGAATAATCTTTTTTGACTCAATTGGTAATGTTAAGCAACATAACGACTACAGAGGGTATTATATGAGTTTATTGGCCTTAGGGCATTTTCAAAGCCTTGGAAATATACCTTAGTGCAAAAATATCAATGTTGAGCATCAATGAAAATGAGGCTTTAAGTTTGTAGATCATTAGGTTCCCAAAGTTCTTTTTAATCATGTGTATACCATTATGTATGAAATATGGAAGGTAGGGTCATTAAGTGGAATAATGGAAATAAGTACCACAAATTTGGTTTGAATAATTTATTGTGGGAGGTTTTGAGAAATTAATTTAATTAAGATCTATTAATTTTTATTTTTTAGGGTTAAGTTGTCCTTTTGAATCCTAGAGGGTAAGAGGGTGATTTGTGTGTGCTTTAATTAGGTGAGTAGATAATTCTAATTATGCAAGATTTTTATTTTAAATTATCTATTTTTAAATATAAATTTTTGTTATCTTTGGTACCTTGGGGCTGACTTCTGAATTTATAAATTTTATTGCATATTCTAATACCTGAAATTTTGTTGGCTTTATGGACTTTATGATTGTGCATTTTTAAATTATCTAAATTATTTCAAAATGAAATGTCGAAGTGGTTTGATTATGAAATTTTGATTTTCGAATATGGATTTTTGTGTATTTAAGAAACTTTTGGGAATGTGTCTATAAAGAACCTTATAGCTAACGGAAGTAGACGTTAATCATAGTACACTGCGATTGGTATTCTGATATGGTTGGGTATGATGCCCTCACCTCTGTATTTTGTTTGAGGTTTAAGGCCATTATTATGATTATTCAGAGCTTAAGGCCGATATTGGATAATTGCTTTGATCTAATTACATTAGCTTAGGCTAGTTCTGAATATTAGATAGTTTTGTAGGAGATTCCCAATGTATTCTGTTGATTTCGATATTTTAAATTCTTATTTTATGTTGTTTCATTTGAGTTAAGAGCATAACTTGAAAATTTAAGGTTGGACTTATTTGATAGTAAATGATTTTTCCTCTGCTTCTTGAACTGTTGATTTTCTTTTTAATTTATCCATATTTAAATAATGAAAGTTTTGGTGATAAGCTTTACCATTGTCAGTCTGTCCCTCCCGTTGTATTATTAGTATATTTGCTCATTAAGTTTTCGCACATCCTATTATTTAACATTTTCAGATTCCAGCAATGATCCAAGACATCCACCTAGGGAGTAGGAGTGATAGTGTTTTTTTTTTTTGTAAGCCTAGCCTATTGCTAGAGTAATGGTTTCTTGTGGTACATTTTGTAATTAGACTTAATTACTCCATTCATTAAAGGCTAATTGTTTTAATGTAATTCCGTGAGTGTGGACTGTGTTGTATTCATATGTGGGAGAGCAAAGCTTTCCATTCTATTGCATGTCAGATAGCTTTGTTATAGAAATTTTGAGAGGTCTATATTTTAATAGAGACTCTACCAAAATTTCCACATAGATAAAATTGATTCTTTTGGTAATTACATGTCGAGGATTAGTCCTAAGTTTATTGGATGAGTATCCATGAATTTGTTTAAGTTCTACTATCTTTGAGATATTTGATAGGCTTATATGGATGAGGGACACTTCATTCCTGTGCTGGTCATGTCCTATCAGTTAAGGTCGTGACAATGAGCAAGGTAGTCATGTTCCTATGAAATGCAAGAGTAGAAGTGTGTCCACAATGCTTTAATTTCTTGTTGAATAAAGGTTGAGATGAACTATTCCATTTCCTCTTGATGTGTTTTCATTTGTGTTCCTATATTGATAACAACACCATTATGTTCAGATGACAGTGGCAATGGAAGTGGTAGAATTAATAGCAACCGTAAAAGGCAGTGCAGTAATTGGTGGCAGTGGAATGCATTCAGGTGAATATGTAAGAGATGGAGCAAACTAGTTAGGAGAGGAAGTAAGAGATAGATTTGGCATGTGAAGTAACAATAATTGTAGCATTCATAGCTAATAAGTTCCTAATTGTGTTATATTTTTATATGTTTTGCTTGGGACTTATCATGTATGTTGAATAAATTATTTTGATTTAGTGACCAAACAATGATAATTACATATATTTTATGGGTTAGACTATTTGGTTGCTTCCTAGCATTAAATTTATCTAATTTCTTACTATTTTGATGGAAATTCTAGGGGAATTGTGTTAATGAAAGAAAATAATAAGTTAGAGGCATGGGAGAGGAAGATTCAAGGATGTTTGGAAGGCTTTCCCAAAAATCTTAGAAGTTGGAAGAAGCCAAGGAAGATAGTTGAGATATTATTCAATTAAAAATGGTGAACACTCAAGTTTGATGTCATTTTTAGGACCTTAAAAAATTAGAATTTGAAGCTATCCATCTTACCCAAAGTTGTAAATCCCGTTGAGTGCTTTCCAACAACTACTAATTTGATAAAATTTGACATCGAGTTAGGAAGTTATGGCCAAAAATTGAAGCAGTATCAAAGAATATCATTGTAAAATCCATATATTTGGCAGTAAGGCACGAAAAACTAGCACCTTAGCGCTAGCATGCAACCTTTTTTAGCGTAATTGCGTATTTTGACAGGGTAAGAGCTATAAATGGAAAGAAAAATAGGATTTTTCTATAAAAAAGCTATGGAGGAAGGTTGGAGACATGAAATAACTCTAAGGAACAAGGGTTTTTGAGGAAACTTCAATCAACTTGCCTTTCTAAAGTGTTTTATTAGAAGAAGAGGCCAAATTTTGGTTTCCTTGGACCTCTCTATGCCCAAACTCCATGGATTCTTTCTATGGAGGACTGCTTTCACTCTTTTCTCCTTCTCAATCTTTTTTCATTTTTTTATTTCTTTATGTAGCATAGATTAGAGCTTATTTTTTGTTGTTTTGTTGGACGATTATGAATATTGAGTTGACATTTGTTAGCTTTTTATCCACATATGTTAATCAAGATTATTTGATTTCTCTTTTACTTATTTGTTGATTAATGAATGTATGTTACTTCTTAATATAGGCTTTCATATTGTTTAGATAATTGAGATAATTTCAAGTGGATTAAATATGTTGTATTGATGTATTTCTTAGTAATCTCTAGCCATGGAGTTGAATGCCTAGATGGTATTTGATGAAATGACTCATTCAGAAATAAGTGCAATTTGACTTAAATTTTTAGAGACAACCTTTAAGGTAAATTCATACTCACATTCTCAATGATTTTAAGGGCTTAAAGCTCCTCAAGATTAGTATTCCTTAAGTGTTGGAAAACAACCTCTATGGAAGGCTAATGGTTGAGGTAGCACAAATTTACCTAAATGTTTGTAAACAACCTTTAGGTAGGTTGTGATTGATCATTTAACTCTTGAGCTTAGTGCATTCTTGGGAAAATTACATATAAATATTTGGAGACAACCTCTAAGTTTAATTGGATTATAATTAGGATAACCTCTGGAAATAGACTTACTGAGTTGAATTATCTGGAATTGGTATTGAACTATGTTGGTACAAGGTTAATAGGGAACTGAATTATTCAATTATCCTCACTTCAACTCTTGATTAGTTTAATCTAGTGTAGAGTCTTAACTCTTTTTCTTTATATTTAGAGTCTTAGTGTTTTTTAGGTGCTAAGTTTTATGTTTAAATTCTTGCATCGATTTCTAGGGACTGGATTTATCAAGGCCACTAATAAAAATATGTAGATAATCTCACTAATTTATACTTTTGTACAAATTGCATATTTAGTAAGCAAAAATTTAATCTTAAGAACAAAAATGTTAACACCTTATTCTCGTTGGAACGATATTGGATTTTTAGATCCTTTTATTACAAATTGACCCATGTATTTAAGGTCTATCAAGATTTTTTATGCCGTTGCCGAGGATAATGGTGTATGTTTGTTCTTGGATAAAATTTTTGCTTCATTTCCATGTTTTTTCTTATTTCTATTTGATTTGGATAAGTATTGTTTGAGTGCTTGTGAAATTTCTCAAGTGATATATGTATGAGCATAACCTTGTTCTTTGGCATGGTACTTTGCTAAATTTTGTGAAATATCTGGTATTCCACATGATGGTATTTTACCTAGAAATTTTGTGTCAAAGTTATCTCATATGTGTAAGTTCTTGTTGAATTTTTCACTTAATTTTTGAGCTAGGATTAGTAGAGGAAAAGTGGTGAAATTTACTGCTTATTCTGAACATGCTCTGTTTCAGCGAATTTTACCATGAGTCAACTTGTTGAATTTTCTTAGATGTGTCTATACTTTTATTTGAGCTGAAATTTTTTATATATGTTTTCTGTTGTGTTTTTTTTTTCTTTAAAAATTTTCTTGAATTTATTACGGTGAGTTGATATGTGATCTACATAACTTTGCATACACAATTCTATGACAGGACAACAAAGGTATAGTCAGCTTTTTGAATTTTCTAGTAAAGATATAGAATTTATTTTGAGCTGATTTTTGTGTATGTGAACTCTCTACATGTCTAATTTATGTGATAAATTGGTGCTAGTATTTGACTTCTAGGAAACATGATTTCTTCATTGATTATAAAGCATAACTCTATGAGCTACGAAAAATTGGAATGGTGTCTATATCATGAGAATTTGTCAAGGTTCATGTAGAACTGATTTAGAATAATTAATTGCTGTTGTCATGCTTAATTGTTACTTGATGTACTATGTGAATCATACTGGTTTTGGTTGATAGGTTGTTAATCAGTATCTTGTTCATAATGGAATAAAAAGGAATGTAAACTTAATTTCTTGACATTTCTCTTGGTGTAAGATTGATCATGCATGAGTGGAACTAACTTGGGTATTGTGCCCTTTGAACCAGAGCTTGAGAGACCTATCTATCATGCCAGAAGAGAGGCTTAGTTGAACCAAACAATGGATAACCAAGGAGACAATCAAGGCGGTAATGTTGCAAGAGAAGAGCTAGCAGCTCAATGATCAGTCATGGATTATATCATTCCTACCTTTAATGGAACTGAATCTAGTATCTATGCACTACCAATTGGAGCCAAAAATTTTGAAATAAAGCTCGCGGTCATCAAATGTTTGGAAAACTTGCTAGAAATGCTTCTTTTTTTTTTTAGTGTTTTTTGGATGGGTACTTAGGAATGACCAAATCCCTATAGCACCTAAGGTTGCGGTCATCAAATGTGGCATGCATTACTAATGATGCTAGATAGTGATGAAATTTAATGAGAAAAATATCTTCACCCATTTTGGTTTCCTTAGTGCTATTGTCGGTGAAGGAGGGACACATTTTTTCAATAAATTGTTTAATTCATTGTTCGAGAAATATGGAATTAAATATAAAGTGAGTACACCATATGGCCACAAATTAGTAGTCAAGTAGATGTCTCAAATTGTGAGCTTAAAAGAATTCTTGAAAAAACAATGAGTATCTTTAGAAAAAAGTGGTATATGAAATTAGATGACACATTATAGGCATATAGGACTATTTTTTAAACTCCAATTGGAATATCCCCTTATCAATTGGTTTTTAGGAAATTTTGTCATTTACCTATGGAATTAGAGCACAAATTATATTGAGCTAACAAATTTTTGAATTTTGATTTAAGAGATGCAGGTCACAAAAGGAAATTACAACTAAATGAGCTTGAAGAGTTTAGAGCAAATGCTTATGAAAGTGCCAAACTCTACAAGGAAAGGACAAAACTCTGGCATGACAAGCAAATAAAGAAAAAGGAATCCTTTGAGGGTCAATAAGTGCTATTATATAATAGCAAATTGAAACTTTTCTTAGATAAACATAGAATTGAGTAGGTGGGCTGTTTCATGTTGTCAAGGTAAATCATTTTGAGGCTATTACTATATGACATCCAAAAAGTAATGTTGAATTTCAAGTGAACGACACTAACTAAAACCTTATTTTGTGGGAGAGGTTAAAATGTTGACCACTCTAATAACTTTTGGAGACCTTCCATCTCATCCTAAAGTCTAGCTCTAGATTTGAATATGTAGCTTTTTAGTTTAATTGTGTTTTTTTT
Organism: Delonix regia; assembly: GCA_037074485.1. NCBI lineage: Eukaryota > Viridiplantae > Streptophyta > Magnoliopsida > Fabales > Fabaceae > Delonix > Delonix regia. The sequence goes on from CM073459.1 coordinate 17,391,565, forward strand.
TTTTTTTACATTTCTTATGTGGTTTTTTGTTTTGTGCATGGCTGAATTGTGTGTTTACTTTTCTTTTTAAGTAGAAACTTTGGGACTTAGAAGTAGGATTTTAGAAGTTGGAAAGTTAAATTTGTTTAACTGTTAGGAAAAAATAACATTAGGTGCATAGTATAGGAATGTAGTATCTAAGTTTGAGTACTTCTTTAGTCTTTATTTCATTTTTCTTTGGGTTTGGTTTTTCTTTTTTTAATTTAATTTGTGGTTGCTACCTAGATATCAAAGAAAAAAATGTAGAAAAATGCCAACTATAAATACTTTCATACTTAGTGCCCATGAATTTAGATAGTCCTGAGTCTATATTGCGCACTAGATGAATGAGGGAGAGACCATGTGAGTTAATGTATTCCTTGTGACAATGATCCAATGACCAATATAGTCTAACTTTCCAAATTTAAAGAGAGAGTTGATGCCACAACCTGCTATACTATGGCCACCCCAGCTTTACTGGTTTAGATATTTTGTGTTGTCTACCATTGTTTGTTTCATTATAGCCTATCTTCTATTTTTTGTTTAATGACATGTTATTCTTTTCTAACCTTGTGACCATGTTGAACTTTTTGATCTCCTTTATTTTTAAGCTTGTCCCTTTTCCCATGTGATTTTAAGTATAAAAAAGATAAGTGGACTAATTCTTCCCTTTTAGGCTTGCATTGAATTATCCTTTCTTAACTCTTTCATACATATAAGTGATGAAGCAATTCTCTATTGAAGGAGATGTTTGTGCTCATAATGCATGGAGTTTTCTCTCACCCTTTTAACTTTGTTTACAATGTTGAACATTGAGGACAATGTTCAATTTAAGTTTGGGGGTAGAGAATCCAAATTAGAATTTGAATTCTATTGTTTTATCTGGTTCAATATAATAATGCACAAAAAAATTATACATAGTCCCCAAAAATTTAAAAATTTTGAGTTGGAATTGTTGCCAATCTTTCATGTTTTTTTTATCTCTTTTGTTATGTTGGATTCCAATGAGGAAATTAATTGTGATTAAGTGTATGAATGACAAGAAATTTATACTAATGTATCATGTGGAAGAGATTAACTTTCAACAGATTATTTTTTCATATTCAATGAAATCATTTGTGCACTTCAACCATGCTAATAGCTAATTGTTAGTATTAGATATTTTATGTGAGTTAGACTACATAATATGCCTTGAACCTAGGACTCTAGAACTTGTTTTATATTCCCTTATGGAAAAATCCTAGGTAATGTATGATCAATTGAAATGATTTAGGCATTCTTCGATTATTTCGTGCCTTTAAGCTTAATTCTTTCTATGTTTATCCCTATCATCCCTTTGTGCTTTGAATTGCATATGCATATGAATGCATAAATTTTTCTTCTATGACCCATATAATTTTACCTTTAGCTTGAAAAACAATGTTTTACCCTTTCCAAAAGAATATTTAGGTGTCTGTTTTATGTCAAAAAGGAAGCTTTTAGCTAAGTATGGTAGAATGTTAAGCAATGAAAAATCAGAAAATTTATATGGGTTGCTATATTTACTTGCTATTTTATAAGAGACATGCAAATTTGATGATGTATGATAGCTAAGTTTTTAAGAATTTTTTTTCCTTATGAGACATGAAAAACAGGATGCCCAAATAAAGAATGATATAGTAAAATGGTCTAAGTTTAAGGGCATTCAAGTATTGTAAAAAATGAAGTCAATAAGGGAAAAGTAAGAAAGAAGTGAAAGTGTGGAGAATGTATATATTAAGATTGTGAGATCAATGTTATTCTCTTGACTTTTTTATTCTTTATCCTTTATCTATTTTTTTGTGATAACTACAATTGTAGGCCCCATTATAACCTGAAAAGACCTAATGATTGATTGATTATACATGATTCTACATTAGTGGAGAGAAAATAAAAGAGCAAGCATATGAAGTTCATAGGTAAAAGTTGCATTGCATAACTTGACATGCATACATTATTCTAATGCTTACAATCAAGCTATTGCATGGTTATATACACAACCACTTTTATTCATTAATAGTTGAACTTTGAAGTTGGATTGTATTATTTATTTTTCTTGCTAATCATATGATCATGTTGCAATTCATGAGGGAAATTACTGACATACCTTATAGGCAACTACATTATTGATAGGAAATTTTAAGTGTAGATTTTGTTCTGCTTGGGGACAAGCTAAAAGATAAGTTTAAGGGAGTGACAGGTCCCTAATTTTGTTATATTATTATATGTTTTACTAGAGACTTATCATGAATGTTGGATAAATTCTTTTGATTTAATGACCAAACAATATTAATTTCATATAATTTATAGGTTAGACTATTTGATTGCTATTATTGCATTAAAAAAAAATTCAACTATAAAAAGCACTATTGCTAGCTTACCCTTTGATAAGGGTAAAGGCTAGAAAATGTTGAGACTTTAGTCATAGATGCTTTGACTTTGAAGTGAATGAGATTATAGAGACATCAGGAGGTTTGATATAATTTTCACATGATATCTATGCTAAAGCTTTATATCTAAATGACTTATTAGTAAAATTTTTATTTGTTGCTTTTCATTCAAGTGCAGATTGTAATAGTGATCCCAACGTTCATCCCAAATCTTTAACTTCAAGCAATTCTACTGGGAATGATATGTTTATAAATTAAGTAAATCATAACTAGTAGTGTTCTTAAAATTTGGTTATGTTCTACTTTACAAGATATCACTTTTAACACCAATATTATTGACTTTCACTTGCGTATTAGGACCAACAGGTTTTACACATATATGAAGTAAACATCTTAGATAGAAGCTATTTTGCAAAGCTAGAAGTATTATATATATGTGTACTCACACCCTTGACTTATTATATTGCCCATTTTGGAGAAGTATTGTACGGGAAGTGATAGATGAACTCCTTATTTTGTATGAAGTTCATTATCAAAAATTTTTTAATATAAGGAAATTTCATTTTTTGTTACTTAAAAAATTTAGTGTTGTATATTTATTGTTTTTCTATATTAAATGTGTATCAATGTATTAAAAAGTAAATAAAAACTGAATGCCAAATCAATAAAATCTCATAGGTCATACTGACAGTAAAATATCCACAAGAAAAGGTTTTGGCGACAGTAGAATATCTGCAGATAAAAGTTTTAGTGACAGTAAAATGTCTATGCATTAAAGTTTTAGTGACAACAAAACCCCATGGGTAAAGGTTAAAGGTTTTATTGAACTTACATGAGATGTCATAATAATAGTCAAACATCTGTGGGGAGTGGGAGAGCCACATGTATTTAAGGGGGCAAGTGCTATATATTTTTCTTTAAGTGTATCTTTGTTATATATTATATGAGTACTAAATAGATATAATCATAGAAATATCCTCATCGGATATTTAGATATGAAGTTAATATTAATATGGAAAGTAATGTATAGCGCAATATTGATTTAAATTTAAAGTTATTTTAAAGAAGGAGAAAGCTAGAATTTTGTTAATAAACTAATCTCATTTAGTTTAATTCAAAAGTTTAAATTTATTTTTTTTAAAAAAATTCCGTGCCAAAAGTTTTGACCTTGAAGATGTATTTGAAAATGGAATTAAAGTGTAAGGAGCTAGAAAAAAGAATATAGTTCAAGGACAATATTCAGAACTTAATCTGGATATATAGGAGCGAAATATATAATCTAACCAAACATTTATTTTGCATAAATTGTTTCGTGAAGATGGTATATATAGGTTTCTTCTAACTGTCAACAATGTGTAAAGTTGTATACTTCAACATTGCACTTGAGAATGTAAAATTTTAACCAAGATCGTTTAAAACACATCATTGTGAGAAATTTACGTGAGTTATGTCCATTGGAAATATGATATAAGAATTTCTTTTCTATTTTTTGTTGGAATAATTTTTTAAATTTTATGGATTAGCATTAATTATTTTATTAGATTAGTACCTAATTAGGCAATTAATGTTACAATTTATAAACTGAGAATGGACTGGGTTTTATTTTAATATGTGTGTGGATAATCGGTGATGGGTTCGATTATCCACAAGCCCACAAGGCAGAAACCCAACCCACAGCCCGAGAGCATTAGTAATCATCTCGTCAGATTATTAATCCAAGATTGTTATCTAGAGAGAGAGAGATTTTACGGGCTTAATTTAAATTTAAATTTGACTTAAAGATTCTGAAGGATTTTACTGAATAATATTGATTAATTATATTGGTTAAATAAAATCCTACAAATAACATAATGAAGCCCTAGTTTGATAACTGATACAAAATAATTTTCACAACTCTCTCTATCTGCCATCAAGTCTCTCTGTAAAGCGCTCTTGGGTATTGTGGGTTGAACTGATTTGACTCAACTAACTCTCGAAGTAACGATGTCGTCTCCATCAGGTCAGACAGTTGAATTTATTCTCCCACATTATACTTTGAATTACACGTTTTGATTTCGCTGAAATCCAGTTTCGCTTTCAAATGGTATCAGAGCCAGGTTGTCTGATTATAAAATTTATGATATTTTTCTCCATCAGACAAAATGTTAATTTACTAGATTATGAAATTGTCAGTACGCAGAAACATTACTGCATATGTCCAATTTTGGGTTAATAATTATCAAACAAAAAAAAAAATTTTTCTTCGACGAAATGCTCTGTAAAACATCCAGATTTGCAAACTCAGGCACCAGTGAGATTTTCATCGGTTGCCGGCAAAACTTGACTTCACTACTATGTTCATTGGCATTGCCGGCGAGTCCTGACCGTGAAAACACACCGACGGTGAATCACGTTCAAGCCGAGGAACCAATCAACTAAAACCCACATTTTTCGATTCAAATTTCATAAAACTTGGGACAGATTCGTTCGATATACACACCGGAATCTTGTAGATCGCTGAACAACGAACAAAAGGGCCAAATTTGAAGCCCTAAAACCAAGAAAACCGACGGGTCTGAGATGGTACCCGTTGGATCTCTGGCGGGTCAAAATGACCTGCCAGAGGTTGAAGAAGAAGCGCGTGGGCCTTGCCCACACGCTCCTCTGGTGCGTGGTGGCGCGTGTGCCCACACCGTCAATCGAGTCAACTCCAAAATTTTGGATTCGCCTCTACTCGCCTCGATCTAAATTATGGTAAATTTTGTAGAATTTTTGGAGCCCTGTAAATAGGAGTTTTGAAATTTTACAAAATTAAAAGGCACAAAAATAATTTTTAAATAAGGTATTTCGATCCGAGAAAATTTGTACCTAGACTAGATATAATATGGGACCATGTGTTAAAATCACTCTCCCTGATTATGTGCAATTAAATCATAATTAATATTTTTATATTAATTATTATGTTTTATTCCTATTTAAGTGTGTGCCTGGACTGGGAATAAACCATTGGTGAAATCTATTCTAATTTTGGATCACATACACATAATGATTGCGAGTTCGCCTATCGTGGGCCCAATCATGGTGTTATGTCGGATTATGAATAAATTTCCTATAATTCTGGATAGTTTAGTTGGCCTCATCGGGAAAGAGTCTGAAAATTGCGATAAACCCATAAGAGATTGTATGTATCTATATATATATACATTAATATATGTTGTATTGATGATGGAAATACCCTATCGGTGTGGCGTTATCAATATGATCATAAGAAATTAATTCATTCACGAATTGTTGGCAGCATCCCAATCTAATGTCTTCATTGTTTCTTATATCCTATCGATGTAGAAACGATGGGTACATTTTGTTATTTCCTTTTATGGCCAAATCAATAGGGCATATAAGTTTTTCTTTTATAATCTGTTATAATCCAAGACTTTAAATAGGATTATAAACCACATCTTGATAATACAGTTGCATAAGCTAATTTTTTTTTGTAAAGGAAATCTTGTTTTATGATTATGTTTCCGGGACATAATTAATATTTCCTTGTTTTGCTTTATCAGCTTCTGTGTTTCAGCAACTGTCTGTGGTGAAAACTCTGAACGGGACGAACTATGATGACTGGTATGAGTCCCTTAATATGTACCTGATCATCTCCAAGGAGGATTTGGCCATAAGAGATCCAAAACCAGCAGATATCACTGCTGGGTCTAGTGCTGCTGATAGAGCTTATCACAAGCAGTGGTACGATTCCAACAGGGTCTGTTTGACGGTCATAAAATACACTATAGAGAAGACTATCAGACAGAGCATTCCTGAGAAAGACACCGCTGTGGAATACCTTAAAGCTATGGGTGAAAAGTTCAAAAAGTTCGATAAGACGCAAAAGGCTTATTATCTTTCATTACTAGATAACACTCATTATGATGGAGTGTCTGGTGTACGTGAGCACATGATGAAGCTGGTGAATTATTTCAACAAGCTGAAATCTTTAAATGTGGACCTGGGCGAAAGTTATCTTGTCTATAAAGTCTTACAGTCTCTTCCAGCAGAATACGGGGTTCTCAAAACCACATATAACTCACAGGAAGCTGAGTGGACCATCGATCAGATGATGTCTATTGTGACTCAAGAAGAGGAGTCATTAAAGAAATCAAATTCACGTGGTCATTCAGTGAATTATGTCTCCCATGCTTCATCAAGTAAGACTGGAAATGAGAAACTTAAAGGAAAGAAATCTAAGGGCAAACCTAGTGGGAAAAGGTTCTTTGAGATCAAGAAAAACAATAAGAAGAACAAGGGTCAGAAGAACAGATTTAAGGGTAATTGTAATTACTGTAAAAAGCCTGGGCATAAAATCTCAGATTGCCTTAAACTGAAATACAAGCGTGAAAATGAAGGTATCTTTCCTGAAACTGCCCCCTTAGCTTTAGTTTGTCTTGAATCCAATAACTTTGAAACCTCTATGGATACTTGGTGGTTGGATTCTGGTGCAACTGTGCACGTAACTAATTCCTTGCAGGGGCTCAAAGACAGGAGGAGCCCAAATGAGAGAGAAAAGGCCATTCTAGGAGTGGAAGGAAGTTCAGCTGCAGTGGATTGCGTAGGAATTGTAGTTTTGAACTTGTACTCTGGACATACTTTAACTTTAAATAACGTTGTTTGTGTGCCTTCTTCAAGAAGGAATCTAGTTTCAAGTTCTGTATTAGACAAAGATGGATATTCATTTTGGCAAGGAAATGGCAGAATTGACGTTTATTTTAATTCTATCACTGTTAGAACTGCCAGATTACTGAATGGCTTATATTGCTTGAATGCGAATGTCTGTTCAGATTCTACTCCTATGGCATCAATTAATACTGTCATAAGACATAAACATCGAAGAATTGATGAGAACTCTTCCATGTTGTGGCATCGGCGTTTGGGCCATATCTCAAAAGACAGGTTGGAGAGAATGGTTAGACAAGGCATATTGCATGACTTAAATTTTTCTGATTTTGAATCTTGTATTGACTGCATTAAGGGAAAACTTCCCACTAAAGCTAGGAAGAAAGGAGCTAATAGGTCTGAATCTATTTTAGAATTGATCCACACAGACATCAGTGGACCAATTACTCCATATGCTATGGGCAATTACAAATATTTCATAACCTTCATAGACGACTATTCCAGATTTGGCTAGGTTGATCTATTGCATGAAAAATCTGACTCGCTGGATGCCTTTAAAGCATTTAAGGCTGCCGTTGAATTAAAGTCTGGCAAAGTAATTAAGAGTGTAAGATCAGATAGAGGTGGAGAATATTATGGCAGATATACTGAAACCGGGAGAAACCCTGGTCCGTTTGCTCTATTCTTACAGGAACAAGGGATTGAAGCTCAGTATATTATGCCTGGCACTCCACAACAAAATGGAGTTGCTGAGAGGCATAATCGCACCTTGATGGACATGGTCAGAAGCATGATCAGTCACTCTTCGTTACCAGAATTTCTGTGGGGTGATGCCCTTAAGACAGCAGCCTATGTCCTGAATCAAGTTCCAAGTAAATCTATTGAAAAGACACCGTATGAGCTTTTCACCGGTAAGAAGCCTAGTCTGAGGCATTTTCGCGTGTGGGGTTGTAAAGCAGAAGTGAGACCCTATAATCCACAGCTCAAGAAACTTGATTCTAGAACTATTAGCGGATTTTTTATTGGGTATTGTTCAGGATCAAGAGGATGCAGGTTTTATTATCCCAGTCATACTACCAGGGTCATTGAATCTGATAGGGCTTTCTATTTTGAGGATGATTTAGATAGTGGGAGTGGTGTCCCTAGAGTAATCAACCTGCATTGTGTGGATAACATCCTGCCCATGCCATCATCGTCATCTCAACCAGTAGAACATGATATTGGAGATGACATCCTTGTTGAAAATCCAATTAATCCTGTTGTAGAAGCTCCTATAACTGATATAGGAGAGCCAGCTCTTAATTTGAGGCGATCACAAAGGATTTGTAGACCTGCCATTTCATATGACTATATAGTGTACTTGCAGGAGTTCGAATCAGACACTATTGATGGCACAGATCCAATTACTTATGGCGAGGCTATAACAGGATCTCATTCATCTGAATGGTTGGAGGCTATGAATGATGAGATGTCCTCTATGTCTCTCAATCATGTATGGGAATTAACTGAGTTGACAAATGGTTGTAAACCCATTGGTTGTAAATGGGTCTTTAAAGCCAAGAGAGGGGCCAATGGTAAAGTTGAAAGATTCAAAGCTAGGCTTGTAGCTAAAGGCTATAATCAGAAGGAAGGGATCGATTATACGGAAACATTCTCACCCGTATCTACTAAAGATGCCTTTAGAGTCGTAATGGCTCTTGCTGCGCAATTGAATCTTGAACTTCACCAGATGGACGTCAAAACTGCGTTCTTAAATGGTGATTTACTTGAGGATGTTTATATGACACAACTTGATGGATTCACTGAGGCAGGGAAAGAACACTTAGTGTGTAAGCTAAAAAGATCCATTTATGGACTTAAACAGGCCTCAAGACAATGGTATTTGAAATTTGATCAGATAATCACCTCACATAGTTTTACAGAGAACATTGCTGATCAATGTATCTACCAGAAATTTGATAAAGATAATTTCATGATACTCGTTCTGTATATTGATGATATACTCCTGGCTAGCAACTCAGTAGCCATGTTGAATGAGGTTAAACACGTTTTGTCATGCCACTTTGACATGAAAGATCTTGGTGAAGCCTCTTTCATCCTGGGAATTCAGATTCACCGTGATAGATCTTGTGGCACTCTTGGTTTATCTCAAGCAACCTATATAGAACGAGTACTGAAGAAATTTAACATGCATACTTGCGCTCCTTGTGCAGCACCTGTACAGAAAGGTGAAAAGTTATCTAGTTCATCCTGTCCCAATGATGACAATTCGAAAATTGAGATGAATAAAATTCCATATGCATCCGCTGTTGGCAGCCTTATGTATGCTCAGGTGTGCACACGTCCTGACATTGCTTTCGCTGTCAGTGTGCTTGGCAGATACCTGAGTAATCCTGGTCCTGATCATTGGAGGGCTGCAAAGAAAGTCATGAGGTACTTACAAGGTACAAAGCATCACATGCTTACTTTTAGAAGATCTGAGCCACTTGAAATTGTGGGTTATTCAGATTCCGATTATGCATCTTGTGTGGATGACCGCAAATCCACTTCTGGATACATCTTTATGATGTCTGGAGGAGCTGTATCGTGGAAGAGTTGCAAGCAATCAGTCACAGCTACCTCAACTATGGAAGCAGAATATATCGCTTGTTATGAGGCTACCCGCCAGGCTATATGGTTGAGGAAACTGATATCTGGCATGCATCTAGTTGATTTTATATCATGACCTCTAACCATATACTGCGATAGTTCATCTGCTGTCAGCTTTTCTTAGAATCATAGGAACTCCAGTCGCACTAAACACTTTGATGTTAAGTTCCTATTTGTCAGAGAAAAGATTGCTGAATCTCAAACTCGTTTGGTTCACATTCCTGGTGAACACATGTTGGCGGATCCATTGACCAAAGACTTGCCCGTAGGAGTCTTTAAGAATCATGTGACTCACATGGGCGTTGTTACAAATTTTGATGTAGCCTTGGTTTAGTGGGAGTCTGGATTAAAATTCTTAAGGGATTTTGAATTGCTATTTGACAATTTTGAATGTTATTTTATGTTCCATTCAATTCAGTTGATGAAACTTTTTTATGGAAATGTTGACATCACTTGAATCCCTATCGGTTTCAGTGATTTTGTGTATGGTTTCTCCACTGAATCTTGTATGGTTTATAAATATACATACATCCGTGTATCTATGTAAACATTATTGCGCCTGATTAACTATTCGTTTATTGATCCAATAATTTAATTAATGCTATCCAAGTGGGAGATTGTTGGAATAATTTTTTAAATTTTATGGATTAGCATTAATTATTTTATTAGATTAGTACCTAATTAGGCAATTAATGTTACAATTTATAAACTGAGAATGGACTGGGTTTTATTTTAATATGTGTGTGGATAATCGGTGATGGGTTCGATTATCCACAAGCCCACAAGGCAGAAACCCAACCCACAGCTCGAGAGCATTAGTAATCATCCCGTCAGATTACTAATCCAAGATTGTTATCTAGAGAGAGAGAGATTTTATGGGCTTAATTTAAATTTAAATTTGACTTAAAGATTCTGAAGGATTTTACTGAATAATATTGATTAATTATATTGGTTAAATAAAATCCTATAAATAACATAATGAAGCCCTAGTTTGATAACTGATACAAAATAATTTTCACAACTCTCTCTCTCTGCCGTCAAGTCTCTCTATAAAGCGCTCTTGGGTATTGTGGGTTAAACTGATTGGACTCAACCAACTCTCGAAGTAACGATGTCGTCTCCATCAGGTCAGACAGTTGAATTTATTCTCCCACATTATACTTTGAATTACATGTTTTGATTTCGCTGAAATCCAGTTTCGCTTTCATTTTTGTGTGAAATTTTGCTCCCTTAAAGTTTTTTTTTTTTTTTAATTTAGATAAAGTTATTGAACATTAATCCATAGAAAAGTTTATTTGTTAAAATTATTTTGTGAATTATATATAAGCTACTCAGAACGTGGCCCAATTTTAAAACTTTTTTTTTTAAATTACATGAGCTTTTGTTGAGTTCATGATTCGTACACATTTTTTACTCATGCATATAATTCTGTTAAATAATTATAAATATTAAAAAATTAGGTTAGGGATATTAAAAAATCCATAATTATATTCATTATAAAGGATTATATAATTTGCTCTCTCAATTTTAAATTTTAATTATTAGTTATTTAAACTCATTGGTTTATGCAACTTAATCTATTTAATGATCCAAAAGTTAATTTTAAATAATATTTTTATTAGTACATAGAAATCTTGGAAAATTATCCAATATAGTTGAGAAATTAAAACTCCAAAAGCTCGTAGTGTTCCTGTCAAATCCCATTAATAAAATGTTTTGAAGATATAAATTAAAAAATCTAGAATGAAATCTATATATAAGTTTTTATCATTTTGGCCGAAATGCATATACAGGTTTAAAAAGTCAGATTTTCCCTGCTCCATGTGTGGGGACAGACTTAGACTGTGAAACGAAAAATCCAGCCAACTTTAGAGGACAGATTAACTAATGGCCTTTGACTATAGTGTTCTGTTTCATAGAAATGGATTTTTTGAACTCTCAAATTTAGGTGAATTTAATCAAACTTAGATTAATGAAATTGAATAATTTAAATTAAAAATGAAAATTATAATATATATATATATATATATATAATTATGTAAAAATTTAAAGTTCCAGTCAATATCTGTCCAAAATGCTTTTATTATGCAACCAACCTCCACCAAATCCGTATGGGACCGTGAACCCACAAGAAAAATATCTTGTGGAACTCTGACTTTATTGTGTTGAAATATTTTTGGAATGAAGACGAACAGATGATACTTTTATATCATCTAAATTATGTTTTTCTACACTTAATTTGTCATTATTGGTACATTATAATAACATAATAAACAATAAATATACTTATGAACAATGAAATGATATATTGAAAAAGAATATAAGAGAGATATCGCTATTATATGATTATAGCTGTATACAATATTCATATCAATCCAAAAAGTTTTGCAATATGAGTGAATCATTTCAAGAAATTATTATGATTAACGATATTTATAAACTAATGTTTTCGTGAGTAGCTACAGATAAAGATTCAAATATGAGGAGGCAAATGTCTTCAAATCATATATTTGAATGTAAGGAGGCAAATTTTTAAAATTTAAGAGAGTAAACTCTGATAAATTTAAAAAATAAGTAAAAAATATAAGATGAAATTATATATAAATGTTGAAATTTTAAAAATCTAAGGAAGGTCGCCCTTGTGCCCCTTTAGATTCATCCTTGTTAGTGAGCATTATTGGGAGATTTAAAAATAGAGGGTGTAAATTGAAATATTCCAAAACAATTTTAGGGTCATAAATAATATAAAAATATATTGGGGTTGAAATATAAACACAATAAATTGTTTTTGGTTAGCATGTAGTCAACATATTTTAACATGTTATTACCACCTACCCTCTTTTTAATATGTCATATAGTAATTAGATATACAAAATTTATCTAAATTATCAAGGTAATTGAAATTTGCACGTATTTTACTATACATGAAGATATTAACGGATGCAACCATCTTTTTCTCTAGAAAAATTAAGTTATTAATTAGCCTATTAATATTGTATAACTTGATAAACCTTTTATTAAATATAGTATAACACTGTGCAACGGGCAGTGGCTGAGCTATTAAGAAACCCAGAGAAGCTAAAAAAAGCCAAGAAAGAGCTCCAAAAAGTCATTAATGACAAAGACATAAACATGAGGAATCACACATCCCAAAGCTGCCCTTTCTAAGGGCAGTGATAAAAGAAACTCTTCGCTTCCACCCACCAGTTCCATTCTTAGTAATTTGCAAGGCACAAGAAGCTGCTGAGATTTGTGGCTTTACCGTGCCTAAAAATGCACAAACTTTCATCAACACTTGGGCTATGGGAGGTGACTGGAGCATTTGGTGTAACCCTAATCAATTCGTGCCAGAAGGGTTTTAGGAGAGAGAAATTGATTTCAAAGATCATGATTTTGAGCTCATTCCCCTTGGAGCAGGCAGAATATGTGCACTAGGATGCCACTGGCTTCACGATTAGTATATTTAATTTTTGCCTCACTTATCTACAACTATAATTGGAAGCTTGTAGAAAGGGTCCAACCTAATGAAATAGACATGGAGGAAAAGTTTGGGCTTACCTTAGGAAGAGCCTCTCAGAGCCATTCCCACCAAAAGTTCAAAATGTTTTTAAGAAAAATATTATTTTAATCATTGACTTATTACTTATTGTCAGTTTGGCCCCCTCATTTTTGGTTTTTTATTGTCCTTTCTCTTATTAAAATTGTATTTGAACATGAGTACATACTTGTACATGATCCATGTGTTTTTATTAACTTTCTTTCTTGCATTTATTTGCTATTTGTTGCTTATTTAATTAACGATTTAATAATTTGTTTAGTTATTTTGTTTTGGTTTTGTTTTGTTTTGTTTATGTTTTCTTTAATTGAATTTTGGCATAATTTCCATGGTTGTCGTGTGAAATCTTTGGTCTCCTTAGATACTTAAAAGTTAACCGGTAGGAGCCATATGAGGTCATAATCTCCTCAAGCTTTGAAAGTTAATACCCAATTTTCAAAAATCAAAATAAAATAACTACTAATGTCACTGAAATAATCAGTCTTTCCAATTTTCAACTTATTGCATTATGAGATTGTTAGTCTCCTTAGACATTTATAAATTAATAAGTAAAGGCCATGTCAAACCTTAGTCTCCTCATGTTTAAACACTAAAATGTGATTTCTAAGGTAAATAAATAAGCAAATGAATAACTAAACAATAATGGAATAAATAATTTGTTAATTGAGAAATAATTAATTTTACCCTTCTCTTGAAGGTTGCCATGTGAGATTATTGGTCTCCACAAACAGTCAGGAGTTAATCAGCAAAGGTTGTATGAGAGCTCATTCTCCTGAGGTATTTAAGGATTAATGATTGTTTACTTCGTCTAGTGATTGTAAACCAAAGCCCTTGGAAAATTTAAAACAAACATCCTAATTTCGAAAAATCTAAAAATGTAAATCCAAAAAGCACAAAAATATTCCCCTTTAATAATTTCACTTCTTTTGGAAAAGCAAAAAAAAAGAATTTATATTTCAAAAAAATACAAAATAACAATAAAGACAAAACTCCAAAAATCCTAAAAAGAGTCTTTACCTCAATAATTTCATCCTATTTTTTTAAAATGAAAATTCTAACTTCAAAAGTCCAAAAAAATTTAATAAATTCAAAAATCATAAAAATCCTTTCCTATCATAATTTCATTTAACATTCATAATTAAACTTAAAATTCCCTAAAAAAAAAAGAATTAAAAAGAGAGAAAATAAAAAAAGAAAAAAATTTATATTAAATTAATTTCATAAATTAAAACACAACAATCAAATTTCAATCTCATTTTGTTTACAAAAATTGATTTAATTTTAACTGTTCCATTCTTTCTGCAAAAGTTAAAAAATACCAACCCATTGACACGACTTTCTAGATGAACTACTTGGACTTTGATTCCTATCAATTGGTACATAGGCCCAAGCTCTCATACTAGGTCAAGTATGCCCTTTGTAAGTATCCTTTTGTTTGTTTTCATCGTTTATGTCTCTATTTTCTCTGTTAATGTGCTTGTGTTTTGATGCGGGTAATCAAGATAAATTTAATGTCTATTATAGTGATTTCACTTGACTAGTTTAGGTTAATTGTCTTTACGGACGAGTGTTATGCGGTGCCTAACACCATTCCCATACATAAATAGACTCTTGAACCTATCTCAATTTACACATACCATTATGGCTTCTCTTTTTGTTTTAAATTGGTTTTCCAAAGTTTTCCTTAAACATTTTGGTGGCAACTCCTAAAATAAATCAATTTTTTTTTGAAAAAAAATTAACTTGAGAACCAATTAATTTCTTGTTTTTTCTGTGTCATTCACATCACGCTCAACCCTGCGATCGGCTTGTCAGGTGTGACAATTTATAGACTCCACTAGGGATAATTTGAGAGTCAAACCTATTTAATTAGTTAATTGAAGTGACATGGCCTTTCTTTTATTCTAATTACCCTTCTTATCTTTTTATTGTTATTTGTTTGCCTTTCATTGTTTCTGTGTGCTGGTTTATGTATGTTTCTTTGTTTTAGTTGTATGACATGTTCACATGCTATCATCTATTTTTTGTTTATTTCTATTGGGTTATCTTTGTTTTCTATTTATCTTTATTATATGTGTTAGGGTAAATAATATACGAAATAAAACCTTAAGGTAGACAACTCTTATCAATATTATCAACTCTTGATTTCTATTGCAGTTTATCTATCTGCAGATGAGGGTTACGTATACTTTAAGTTAACAAGTTTGTATGCTCCTTTCTTACATTGAGCACTTGCACATCCTACCTCACACTTTTTGGCTCTATACTTAGCTCCTTACTTACCCTAAGTTAGTAGAGGTTTATATTGATTTTCAAGTGAAGCTTTACACTTTTAGAAATTACCATGTTGACCTTGTTAAGATTTTTGCCTCGTTATGGGGATTTGACTTGAGTAGGATTCTATCATCTTTTAGTCCAATTCACGTTGTCAGATCCTTACTCTCTTATTGGGTCCATTCTGGGAACCAATACTATTTTAAAATATTAGACCAACCATTGGCTCCTTGCACATTATTAAACTGAGCTCAGTAGCCAACCATGCTAAAACCTACCGTCGTTAGGGTAACATCTCCTTACCTATGGTTAACCCAATATAGAGGAGCATATTTCATCCTTATTCAACATCTTATCTTATCATTCATAGCATAATCACATTTTGTTTCTTTTCCTTTCTTTTGTCAAAAAGAAAAAAAAATAGAAAAACACCTCTTGAAATTAAAGTCTTTTATTTTTTATTGTCATTATAACGCCATTCAATACAATTTTAGGCTAAACAAGTTATGTTAAATTGAAAAATCTCTTTCACATGAATGGATTTGGCCTAATGTTGTATCAGTGGGGTTGTGAACCATAAGAATCAGTGATATTTTGTGAAAGTGGTATATTAGTGGATTATTTGGTTTGCCTATTGGCATTATGCCTTACTTGCATGAGGACCATCTCCTCCTCGGGTTAATAACTAAACCTTTTATTTTGAATGAATCAATAGGGCTTTTAGTGAGTAACAGGGAATAGAGTACCAAATAATTCACTAATTAAACATAAAAAGGGCCATATACCCACTCCATTTTCTATTTTTAACCAATGTATTTTTCTTAGCAAGAATTGTCAACATAGTCAGTTGGCATAATGATCAGATGGAACCAATGGGAACCACACAACCTTAAGAGCCAAGCTTGATGAGTGTATTCTTGACTAAAAAAAGGGATTAAAGTGAAAGTAGAAGCTAAATCAATTGAGAGTTTGATCATTCTAAGTAAGAAACTTAAATAAGGATAGCTTCATGATTTTTGAAGAGACTATAAGGACGTCTTGGATTTGTTATCTGACCCTATCTAGGTTGACGCTCTTGTGACCCTAGCAGAATATTGAGATAATTCATTAAGGTGTTTCATATTAGCAAAGACACCTTTGTTTATTCCTACCCTAGACACCTCCCTTAAAAGCACATTGTGGCCTAAATTCTTGGTAAAGAGCCTGCTCAAATCCAATTATACCATTTAAAGGTGACTAAAGGTTTATTTAGAAAGTACATAGAAAAAAGGCTAGAGGTCTTGGCTATGAAAGAAGATTGGGTTATTTTGGGATCTTACTCTGGTGGTATTATTCCCTTCAACTATGAGAGTCTTTAATCATGTAGCAATAAGTGTTTTTTAGATGGCAAAGAACCACCGTGTGAACCCAATGCCAGCACTTTTATTTAAGACATTCTTGACATTAAGTTTATGCCATCGAGAAAAGAAGGGAAAGCTAAAATGCTGCTTATCACTCTTAAATAGCTGGTTAACCACATTTGTGGAAGAGAATATTGGCTTGGTACAAGATTCAACACCATACATCACCCAATGATAGACTACCATTTTTGCAAAGGGTGGACCCCACTATGAACAAATATGAATCGTGATGAATAGACTTAAGAAATAGGGGCATTGAAAGATAACATCATTTGGTGGAAACTTGCTCAGTAGGAAAGTGAAGAGATCATCTATTGTTATCGAAATTTCCTAAATGTGCCCTTTATATGTCCCTAAAGGTGCAATAATTATAACCCTACGGTCGTACACTATCAGTTTGCATCCATGCAAGATGTCCCCTTTAAAATGGTTGTAAGAAAGATCAATTTCTAATTAAGTGATCCACAAAAAGAAGAGATAATTTGTGAATGAAGGAATGCATGGAGAAAAGCAATGTGCAAAGTGAAGTTTGAATTGGGAAAACATGTTATGGCAACCATAGAAAAATACGATGTATGGCTTAAAGAAAAGACTGGTAGAGTCAACCCACCCTTTGGTCCTTAAAATCCCCTATTGAGTAATAGCCTATATAAGGTCAATGAATTCTTAGCCAAATAATTAGAAGACAAGAAGGCTGAACTAGAAAATCTTAAGGAATTGGGCAAAGAATGCTTAGAAAACTTAGCTAAAGCATAGGAAGAAGAAAGGACAAAAAGGCAAAAGGAGTTATAAATGAGCACTGAGCTAAAGAGATTGAAGGGTGCTATAAGGGAAATTCAAGAGCAAGCTAAAGAATATGAGAGGAAGGCTTATAACCATCAGACCTAATCAGTGAGGGCTGTTAAAGAAAAATATGCCTTGGAAAAGTAACTAGAAGAGCTTAAGTCACCTAATGACATACAACAAGAGCTTAGCACACTCGTGAGATGCCTAAAGAATAAGACAAAGGAATTGGTCATGATTAAGACTGACAATGCATTGACAGTATATAATCTAATTGAATAACTCAACTAGCAAGCTGAAGAGGCATAACTTTTGGAAGCTCGCCTCGAGGAACAAGTGGTAGAGAAAGAAATGTGGTTAGAGCAATTTAAAAGGATGATCTTGACCTTTTAGAATTTGCCTATGCATTTAGACAAGCTGAAGGTCAAGCCATCCCCTTGAAGACAATTATGGCTATAATTAAGTTCTTTACCTTATGTCATGATCTTGTGGAAGACTTGAAGTTGTTGTTGAGATTTTAGATAATCCATAGGTTGGGTTAGTTTTAATGTATGACTATATTTTGAAACTTTATGAAATGTTGTAACTGAATATTTTATTCTAGTAAAATGCATGTTCCCCCTTTTAATTATCAATGTTGCCATTTATTACCTACAATAAGCATTCACTTTGAGAAGAAGTAGATTTGGTTGTGTTATAAGATAGAATTACACATATTGGCATTAAGGGACCCTTGTATTAATATGCCTAGTGATCTAATAAGTATCCTCAGGGGATCAAAGGCCCAAGGTTCCTAAACCCTTATGCCAAATCAACATGCTAACAAATCGTGCTCAAATAAATGATTTTTGATTAAATTTGCTTTGTTATAAATATTTTTATTATAGATAAAAAACATTATTGCTCCGACTGAAATTAATTTATCTAACCAAGCTCAACAGTCGACTAGAATTTATGTTACCTAGGTGTATACCATAGTCATAGTAGCAGAGAATAGTCAATCTGAATTTGAGTAGAGAATAGAAGCAAAAGTTATAGCCTTAAAAGAACAAATAGGGACTATGCAGTCTCAAATGTTTAAGATGATGAAGCTACCACAGAACATGAGCATGAGTGAGATCGATATACTGGTATCGAGAAACTTAGGGTAACCATCAGTAGTCCATATACTATAGGAATGCTAGATCCTATTAAAAGACCCACTTCAGTCATTTGCCCTCAAAACCCCCTGATATTAGTAATAGAAGGACACTGATACCAAGAGTGGAACCAAGGAGGTGTCTTCACATATGATATTCTTGGAAGGGAACAATTAATCACTATATTCCCGAGTCCTACATAGCATACCATGAATGCACCAACTAAAGCTA
Source organism: Delonix regia (assembly GCA_037074485.1). NCBI lineage: Eukaryota > Viridiplantae > Streptophyta > Magnoliopsida > Fabales > Fabaceae > Delonix > Delonix regia. The sequence continues at coordinate 17,410,670 of CM073459.1, forward strand.
GGAAAGACAACAATAGGAAAGATTAGAAAGAAGATATGGTTGAAGATAAAGATAAATTGCAAGCTTTACAAGAACTAGTTAACTAGAAATTTATTGAGCTAGATGAATTGTGCTTAGCCCTTGAGATACCAATTCTAAATAAGTTCAAAGTACCAAAGTTCAGCAAGTAAAACGGCAGTGGGGTCCTATACAATAATTTGAAATTGTAGTGCACTAAAATGTCTATTTGGTCTAGGGACAAAAAATTTCTCATAAACTTCTTTCATGAAAGTTTGATTGGCTCGGCACTACAGTTCATGAAGTTGGACCACACAAAACTTAAGAAGTTGAGGGATTTCACTTATGTGTTTATAATGTAAAACAAGTTTAATCTTGACACTACCCCTACTCGTGAACAATTAAAAGGGTTGAAGAAAAAGACAGTTGAAACCTTTAAACAATATGCACAAATATGGAAAGCAACAGAGGTAGAGGTCCAACCACTCTTCCAAAATCTAAACTGTGCCTTTTTTTCATTCGTACATTAGGGGATCCATATGGAAAAATCATGTTAGGAACATACATGCATGATTTTGTTGACCTCATCTAGGTGGGTGAGAGATGGGTTTTTTAAAGGTGCTTCCTCATAAGCAAAGAGGATTGTAAGCAATCGATAAAAGGAATAGCATGTCAACAACGTTCACATCACATACAAATAACCTCGCACCACACATGACTAGTACTCATGAGCTTCGTTTAGTAATATGAACCAGCGTACATCCTACTAGTTGGGAGGCCTAGTCTCGAATAATTTTGTAAGTTATCAAACCTCACCGCAACCACATTTGGGATTGCAACAAATGATGATTCAAGGTAGAAGGCCTAGGCCTATGCAACAACCCCATGATGAAAGCCCCTTGTCTAACTTTAATGTTTGCCAATCATAACTCTTCAACGATTTTGTAGCAAAAAAGCTAATGGGACCTAAACTTTTTGAGGTTGCTTCAACCACCACTTCCTACTTGGCACAATCCAAATACCACTTGTGAGTACCACATGGGGGCATATAGACATAACATTGATAATGTGATGCCTTCTAAAAACATGCACTTGCACAATTAGATAATAATCACATAGGCATCAAGGTAGGTAAGGACCCCTAATGTTGTCACTAATCTATTACCAAATCATGATCAAGAGAAGCAAGTAGCTATGCTAGAAGACAATGAAGTCATCTCAAAATGCTTGAAGGATCTACCATGTACCATGAAACAATTGTACCAATACTTGAAAGATGCTGGTTGTATCCATGATAAGAAGAAAGAGCATGATCAACTCGAGGAATTATCAAGTGATTATTATGAATTTTATAGAGGATATATGGGACATGACATTGAAGGTAATGAAAATTTTAAAAAGTTGGCTCAAAGGATGTTGACACTTGGCATCTTGAGTGTCAAGGGAATCAAAGGGTGACAAGAGGAAGATGTATACATCCTAAAAGGAACTAGCACCAAACATATGTCTAGAGAATTATTTGACTTACCAGGATCCAAAGGTTCTCTTCCAATAGTCAACAAACCAATTTATGAAGTCAAGGATGCTAAGTTGGCCCAAGGCAACCATATCTCATGAGATACGCCAAGAGGATCTTTACTCATTGTTAACAAACCTGTATCAGCACCCCATAAAAATTAGAAAATTGTTATCTATATATAGCCTTGTTTTCATACCAGAGCAATCATGCAGTACCATGAAATTATGGCCTAAGGATAGAATGTTCTCCAAATGACACAGAACTCAAAAAAAGGTTTGCCAAAAGAAAGTAACTTAGAAATCATTTGTGGGATTATCCATAGTGGTTGTGTTTACTCCAAAGAATTGGATAAGATGTTAAACCCAAACATGGAATCCAAGAAAGCTCAAACTCAAAGGAGACAATTAGAAAAGAGGAATGAGAAGAGACTGGTGAATTCCTAAAAATAATGAAGCAAAGTGAGTATGACATTGTTGACCAATTACTAAAATTACCTGCATGAATTTTTATCCTGACACTCATAATGAACTCGAAAGCCCACTATAAGGCGCTACAAAATGTACTAGATGAAGTTTGGGTGTGCCCTAACATCACCCTAAAAACGGTGGTGAACATGGTAAACATGGTGAGGAATTCTACATTGATTGCTTTCTTTGAGGATGAGGCATACCCCACATCAACTAGAAGGCCTAAAGCCTTTCATATTAATTTAAAGTGTCATGGATATATGATAACAAATGTACTTATTGATAGGGTTTCAACCTTGAGTGTCCTACTACTGTCTACCCTAGGACAATTGCCAATGGAGATGTCATGTATTAAGCATAACAATCTAGTGGTGAGAGCCTTTGATGGAACACAAAAGGAAGTGATTGGGATAATCAACCTTCCATAAGAAGTTAGGCCAAATTAGTTCACAATCGAAATCCAAGTTATGGATATTGACGTAACGTACACTCTGCTTCTAAGAAGGTCTTGGATCCACGTAACTGGCATATTGCCATCTACTTTGCACCAAGAAAATAAATATATTAGTGCAGTGTTGTACATCATGAGTGTAAAATAGGCCATAGGCAATTCTTATCAGCATTTGGAGGTCTTAAAGACTGTGAAGTATGGCAAAGATGTCAACTAAGACGTAGTCAAGATAATGAAGAACATTAGGTTATAGAAAAGGAAAAGGGCTGGGGGAAAATAGTAAGGCACGAAAGTACCAATTGAGCTCCCTGATAATCCAAGATGATAAGGGTTGGGATATGACCCATCTTTGAAGACCCTCATAGCCAAGAAAGCACAATTGAGCAAAAGTATAGTGAAAAGAGGAATGGAAATACCCCACATTAGAGAAACATTTCTTGCCCTTGTAGAGATAATCAACCCAACTGGCTCAATGGCAATGGCGAACAAAGAGGAAGAATAGGTCAAGAAAGACATTTGGATCTAATTGGACAAGCTAAAAAGAGCACTTAACAACTAAGAATTTGAGATGATACCAGATGTCATGTCCTTAGGTTAATATTTTGAAATGTCATTTTAAGAATTATGTACTCATTTGTCCTTGGAATCAATGCAGTAAATTCATTTTGAAATAAGTAACTTATCATTTTCTTGTTAATCATTTTTTAATCCTTTCTTTTTATATTTATTTTTATCTCATCTACCCACTTTCTAAGGAATTAGAATTCTTGGAACTTCTATCTAATGCAGTTGTTCCTAAGCATTATTTGAGTGAACTGTATGTTGCTGTAGATACAAATGACTTTGAGACTGATAATGGTGATCAATTATCTCAAACTTTTGTGAAAATCATAGAATCCCTGGAAAAGGGTGTCACTCCCCATGAAGAAATCACAGAAGTAATTAATAAGGGAACAAAAAGGATAAAAATGAGTTTAAAGTAGTAAATAATCTAGAAAGGGAATAGATGATTAGCTTGTTTAAGGAATATTTTGATGTGTTTGCTTGGTTGAACCAAGACATGCTAGGGATAAATCTTGAGATCGCTACACATAAAATACCACTGTAACTAGACATTGGGCTTAAAAAACAAAAACTGAAAAGGATGAGCGTGAACGCCCCACCTTAAAAATAAAAATTAATAATTACCTAATAGGTCAATTGATTACTCCTATAACTAAATAAATGCAAAATGGGAGTCACAAAATAAAATTAAATAAAATATGGAGACAAAATAATAAAACATAATAATGAGAAAAACAAAATACAAAATTAAAACAAAAGTGCAGAAAGCAAAATATAAAATAAAAAATAGGATAAAACAAATATAAAACCAAAATTTCAAATATATAACACTAAAAGGATAAAAAAGAAAAATTAAAAATAAGTATTTGAAGTAAAGACATGTTAATTATCTTGCAAACGAAAAATTAAATAGGGTAAAAAATTTTGAATTAATATAAATCCAAAAAGGAAATGAAAGTTATCTAAATTAAAATCAAAACAAAAACTCCAAAAAGCAACCGAGTTAAAATGCAAGCTCTCTCTCACTCACACCTCCACTCAGGTTCTTACGCACATCGACTCACAGACACACAGACTCACACATTCACACATACCACTCTTACACACACTCACAGGAGATAAAAGAACATCAAGGGGTAGACTGAACAAAATGGACAAGAGACATGACATGGAAAAAGGGATTTACTGCTAAAAAGGTGAGGTAAACAGAAGAGACTAAGGGGTTAAAAGAGGAAGGCTTCATGTAGTCACAAGAAGGGGAGAGAAAAAGAAGGTTGAGAATAAAACACCAGAAGTAAAGGTGAATAGAGAAGGAAGAAAGGATAGAAAGAAGAGGAAGGAGAGGAAAGAAGGAGGGAGGATGTGTTCATACAATGTTGGGCTAGACTGAGGAAGAAGAAAGGAAAGAGAAAGAGGAGAGAGAGGTGTGCTGAAGAGGTGCTGGACTACAGGTCGAGAAGGTGTTGAGTGCAGAGAGAATAAGAAGAAGAAAAAGAAAAAGCAGTCTGCCCTGTTCTGAGCACTGTGAGATAAAGAAGAAGGTAGGAGAAGAAGAAAGGTGAGATAGAGGCATGTTGGAGCTCGTGCAGTCACATGCCAAGGAGAAAGAGAGAGGGAGAATAAGAAGAGAGAGAAAGGAAGGGAGAGGAAGCTGATGACTAATGTGATGATGCCAAAAGGAAACCAAAGGAGGAAGAAACAGAAGAAAAGACCAAGGAGGAGAGAGAGATGTTGTTGGAGAACTCGCGTAGTCACTAATCGAAAAGAGAGAGAGAGAAAGAGAGAGAAGGAGAAGAAAAAGAGGAAAATGAGAGGAGGATGCTTTGCTCTGAGTTCCCTGAGCAAAGGTGATCCGAGAAAGTTGAAAGGAAGAAGAAGAAAAGAGGAAGAAGAAGGAAGAAGAAGAAGAGAGAGAGGGTCATTGGGGAGAAACAATGGAAGGAAGTCATGCTATTATGAAAGTTGAGAGGAGGAGGACCGCCAGAGAGAGAGTTCATTGATGGTGAGAAGCTGAAGTAGAGCCGCAGGTAAGGAATGGCATCATGGAAAATTGAGTTGCATGCATGCTATCATTGTTCCTATATTTGGCACCAGATTACGTTTTAAGTTGTATGTCATTTTGTTTTTTTTTTTTTTTGCTGTTATTATTATCATTATCAATTTTTTTTTTTACTTTGGTATAACAAGTAAAGTTCTAAGGAAGGCATCATGTGAGAATATTATTCTCTTCAAGCGCTTGGGGATGTGTGAGATTTTAATCTCCTTCGACCCCAAAAATTAGTATATACTTGTTTTAAAAAATAATAATGAAAAAATAAATATTTTAATTAAATATTTTCTATTATTTACAAAATGATTAAGTTTGTGCGTTATAAAATTTAGTTACTTAGGAAATACCACGTGGGACTTGAGTCTTCGTAGGCTTTGGGGAATCATTCTTGTTAAAAATAAGACTAAAAGAATTCTACTTTCAAAACCCTTAAAAATATATAAAAATAAATCTCGAGAATTTCCAAATATTTTATTCCATATTTTGGGTTCCCATATGAGATCGTTCGTCTCCTCAGACACCTAAAAGTTAACTAGTAGAGGCCACGTGAGACTCTGAGTCTCCTCAGGTTTCAAAAATTAACATTTAAAATATCAGGACGAATTAATTCTAAAGTAGAGAGGTTTGTCTTACATGTTATGTATAATAAAAAATCCTAAGAATATTTTTTTTCCATTCTAAGTTTACTTTAAGTATTAAAATAAATTCAAATTTCAAAAACTAACAATTAATATAAAAATCATAAAATTCCAAAATTCCAAAAATATCTTTTTTATGATAGTCTTACTTCAAGTTTAAAGTGAATTCTAATTTCAAAAATAAATGCAAAAATCATAAATTCAGAAGTTATAATAATATTTTCCCATTATGGTTTTACTTTAAGGTTAAAATAAATTATAATTTCACATAAAAAAATACATACATAAAAATCATAAAAAAAATTGTATATAATATAAAAATACTAAAAATCTTTCTAATTACTCCTTCGAAATTAAAGCAAAACCAAAAATCTAAAAAAATAATATAAAATTCAAAAGAAATCCCAAGAGCCTTTTCCATTATCATTCCATTTAAATTTAAAAAATAAAGATTAAAATTCCAAAACTAAATAAAAATTAAAAAGAATGAATGAATATATCAAGAGAGTTAGACTAATAGGGTTGTTGTAAATTAAAACACACAAATTAAATTCCAATTTCATTTTGTTTATGAAAATCTATTTAATTTAAATTCTCTTGTTCTCATCACAAAATTTACAAAATCATTGACCAAATGACATGCCTTTTTGGGTCGAACTATGTGGGCTTTGATCCCTATTGCAAGGTATGTAGGCCCTAGGCTTTTATCCTAGGTCAACTCTGCCCTTTGTATATATCTATTTGTTTATTTACATTATTGTTGTTTTTGTCTTCCTAGTTTAACATGCATCCATGCCAATAAAAGGGTAACTGAGATAAATTTATGGTCATATTCTATTTCAGTTGACTAGTTTAAGGTAACTATCTATATGGATGGGTGTTGTGGGGTGCCTAACACCTTTCCCACACTCAAACAGACTCCCGAACCCATCTTTGTTTTTACAGGCCATTTTTACTTTTTCATTTTTGTTTTAAATTGGTTTTCCAAAGTTTTTTATTAAAAATTTTAGTGGCGACTCCAATAAATTGATTTTCAATATTCATTTTGAGAATCAATTTGTACACTTTTTATTTCTTCTCGCCAAAAGGTTAGTTACAACAACGAGTCCTGAGATGTCCCTTAAAATCAAGGAAGAAGTGATGAAGCAATGGGATATTGGGTTTCTAAAAGTTTCTAAGTATCCTCAATGGGTCACAAACATATTCCTAGTGCTGAAGAAAGATGGACATGCGAATGTATGTCGATTATTGTGACCTGAATTGAGCTAGCAAAAAGGACAACTTCCCCTTACCTCTCATCGATGTCTTGGTTGACAACACAAAAAGAAGTTATAGATACTCCTTAATGAATGGGTATTATGGTTTTAACCAAATTCCTATGCACTCTGATGATAAGGACAAGACCACTTTCATCACTCAATGGGGAATCTTTTGCTACAAGGCAATGCCATTTAGGTTGAAAAATGCAAAGGCAACCTATTAATGAGCAATGGTGTTTTTTTCCCACAACATGATGCATAAGGAGATAAAGGTATACGTAGATAACATGGTTGCTAAGTTAGCCAAAGGGGAAAGCCATGTAACAGTGTCATAAAGGCTCTTTTAGAGGTTGTGGAAGTATAAACTCTGATTAAATCCCAATAAGTATGAGTTTAGAGCCTCATCCAAAAAACTTTAGGGATTTATTATTTACAAAAGGAGAATAGAGGTAGACTCTGACAAGATTAAGGCAATTTGTGACATGCCACACCCTAAATAGAAAAAGTAGTTCAAGGTTTTCTTGGGCACCTGAGTTATATAACTAAATTCATGCAAACTTGACTACCCTTATAAGCCAATTTTCAAATTATTACATAAGAATTAACCTAGAGAATTGGATGAAAATTCCCAATAAGCATTTGACAGGATAAAGGAATATCTCTTGAGCACATCTATTTTGGTACCACCTATGCCAGGTTGGCCCTTCATTCTTTACTTGATGATCTAATCAAAATCCATGGGTAGTGTGTTATGGCAACATGATGAGTTTGGAAGGAAGGCACAAGCAATTTATTACCTTAGCAAGAAGTTTAATGAGTATGAGTTGTGATGTCCATTAATTAATAAAATTATTGTAGTCACATGTAGTCCACAAAGAAACTGAGGTAATACATGATATATATCTTTTCACATGATTAATTTCTAGGATGGACCTAATCAAATACATTTTTTAGAGTCTTCATGTGTCGGGTTGAGTCTTTAAGTGGCAAGTCTTACTCTCAAAATATGATGTGAAGTATATGACTTGCAAGTTTGTCAAGGGAAATATTATAGCCCAACATTTAGTAGCCAATCCCTTAAATGAATACTAGCCCTTGGACATTCAATTCCCAGATAAGGATATTCTAACAGTAGAATATGACAAACCAAAATATGCTAATTAAAGAATGTATTTTGATGTGGTAGCCAATGTGCATGGGAGTGGATTATGGGTTATGACATTATTCGCAGAAGGCAAGCAATATCTGGTGGCAATCAAGCTCGATTTTAATTATACGAATAATATGGTAGAGTATGAGGCTTGTGTTAATGGCTTATAAGTAGCGTTAGCATTAGGTATAAAAAATTTTGATGTTTTTAGGAACTCAGCTCTTATAATTTATCATGTGAAAGGGGAATGACAGACTAAAGACCCCAAACTAATCCCATACTAAAAGTACTTGACTGAATTAATCACAAGGTTTAAGTAGATTAGCTTCACACATATAACTTGCGACAAGAATCAGTTCACTGATGCATTAGCTACTCATGCTGTAATTGTCAGATTAGATTATGGGGTGAATGTATTGCTAATACAAATCAAGACTCGAAATACCCCTGCTTACTATTCAAATGTTAAGGAGGAAAGTGATAGGCTACCATGGTTCCATGATTTAAAATCATACATTCAAAGTAGGCAATATCTAACTGGTACATCTGAGGACGATCAGATGACTACTCACTGCTTGACAATGGATTTCTTCCTTAGTGGAGAAGTGTTTTATTAGAAGGCATAGGATAGCACATTGCTCAGATGTGCAGATGCATCAGAGGCATGGAGAATTATGATGAAGGTTCATAAGGGGACATATGGAACCCACGCTAATAGCCATACCATGACTAGTCAAATAGAAATTAGCTAACCATAGAGAAGGACTGCACTGAATATCTCAGAAAATGCTATAAGTGTTAGACATATGCTGATAGAATCAATGTTCTACCACATCCATTGCACAACTTGGTGGACCCTTGGCCATTTTCAATGCAGGGAATCGCTGTGATTAGTCTAGTTAATCCAAAGGCAACAAATGGACATCACTTGATCCTAGTAGCCATTGATTACTTCACAAAATGGATAAAGGCCAATTCATTCGCTAATATTACTCAAATCGCCTTTCTCCATTTCTTACAATCAAACATCATGTGCTAATACTGAATACCAGAAGGGATCATTACAGTTAATGCTTCCAACTTAAATGGAGTAAAAATTAAAAGTCTATGTGAGCAATTCAAAATTAAGAATTCAAACCAGGGGATTTGGTTTTGAAGAAAACCCTTCCAAGCTAAGAGGATAGTATAGGTAAATGGGCTTCTTCCTATGAAGGACCATATGTTGGGAAGTAAGCTTCTAGAGGTGAACTTGTCCTTCCTAACATAGACTGAAAAGATTTTAGAAAAATGATTAACTTAGATGTAGTGAAAAAAAAACTAATTAAGTGGTATTCATACAGTTTAAAAAAAAACTAATTAAAAGATAATAATAATAAAGGAAAGTGGAGTCAAGTATCCAAAATGTATGTTTCCGTTATAGTCTTATTTCAATTCCAAAGAGAAATATTAACTCTAGAATCCCAAATTTTCAAGTTATTAAGTAAGTACTTTGTCGTTTTTCTGACAAAATGCCGTGTGAGATCACGCGTCTCCTCAAACATTTTAAAAATTAAGTAGTAGAAGCCATATGAGATCACTAATCTCCTTAGGCTTTGAAAGTCAACATATGTTTTCAAAATAAAAAATAAAAATTAAAAATCCTAAGAAATTTTGAATAATTTCTTTTGCATTTTGAATTGCCGTGTGAGATTGTTAATCTTCTCATGCACTTAAGAATTAACTAGTAGAGGCCACGTGAAATCCTTAATCTCCATAGGTCTTGTAAGTTAAGATCTATTTTCTAAATACAAAGATGGAACAATTCCAAAATAGAAAAAGGGTATTTTGCCCATTATTTGCAATAATAAATGTAAGAAACAAATACTTTTTCATTATAATCTCACCTCAATTTTAAAAATAAAATTATAACCTCAAAAAATCCGTTCGCATTATCATTTCATTTAAATTTCAAAATAGAGGCTAAAATTCCAAAAATTAAAAAGAGATAAAATGAAAGAAGCATGGAAGTGATATTACATTGATTTTACAAATTAAAACACATCAGTCAAATTTCAGTCTCATTTGGTTTACAAAAATCTATTCAATTTCAACTATCATGTTCTTTTCACAAAAATATAAAAACATCTAACAGATACACCATCTTGGTCAAACTAGATAGACTTTGATCCCCATCATTGGGTACGTAGACCCTAGGCTCTCATCCTAGGTCAAGTCTACCCTTTGTAAATATCTATTTGTTTGCATTCATTATTGTTGTTTTTGTCTTGGTTTAACAAGTATGTATGTCGATAAAGGGTAATTGAAATAAATTAAAGGTCATATTCTATCTCATTTGACTAGTTTAAGGTAACTGTCCTTATGGTCTGGTGTTGTGGGGTGCCTAACACCTTCCTCACACTCAAATAGACTCCTGAACTCATCTCTGTTTTTGCATGCCACTTTGCCTTCTTCTTTTTTTGGGTTTTAAATTGGTTTTTCAAAGTTTTTCGTTAAAACTTTTAGTGTTAACTTCAGTAAATTGATTTTCAAGATACATTTTGGGAATCAATTTAATCTCTTTTTTATTCTTTATGCCGAAAGGTCAGTTACGACAGTTTGGTAACACCACTAGTGAAGTTTCGAGAGTCAAGCCTCTTTAACTAGTCAATTGAAATGATATGACCTTATATTATCTTGATTACTCTTGTTATGTTTCATTTGTCTTAATTGTTTATTTTTCATGGTTTTCTTGTTTATTTCTCTCATGTGGTCGTATGATATGCCTATATGTTTCTATGTATTTGTTATTTATTTTTGTTATTTGTGTAGGTATATATCTTCCTTTTAGTTGTATAACATGCTTATAGTTTCTCATTTGTTATATAGTTTTATTTGTCTATTTTTATACATGTGCTAGGATAGATAACATGCAGAATAAAACTCAGGGTCGACGACTCCTATTTGTATTGTATGCTCTTGGCTTCTCTTCCAGTTTATCTACTCGACAAATTAAGGTTGGGTAGACTATATGTTCAAAGATTTGTATGCTCTCCTCTCACACTAATTATATTAACATCTTACCTCACACACTTTTTGGGCTCTATACCCGGGTCCTCACCTACTTGAGGTTAGTAGAGGTTTATATTGGTTTTCCTATGAAGCTTTCCACTTTCAAAGAATACCATGAAAACCTTGCTTAGGTTGTACCTCATTATATGGACTTGATCATAGTGGGATTCTGTCCTTTTTTGGTCTATATCACGTTGCAAGATCCTCACTCCTTTGGGTGGGGGCAATCTGAGGACTAACAATCCTCTAATATGTTTGACCTACCCTCAAAGCCATGCATATTATTAGATCAAACTCAATAGCCAACCTTTCTAGAGCTTACCATCTTTAAAGTAACATTTCCCCACTTAGGGTTGACCCGAGTTAGAACACCAAGAGAGTATATTTCATTCTTATTCTACATATTGTCACATCATTCATAGCATAATTACATTTTTTTTAATGAATTTTTATTTGGTTTTGATTGTCACATCTCCATTTAATACATTAATAGCTAAACAAAATTAGCTAAATTAAAGGCTTCCTTCGCATGGTTAGTTTGGCCTAATGTTGTATCAATGGGGTTGTGAACCATTAAAAATCAATAATATTTTGCGAAAATAGTATATCAGTGAATTATCTAGTTCACTTATTTTTATTAAGTCTTGCCCACGTGAGGGCCTCTTCCTCCATGGGTTGAGAGCTAGACCTATTATTCCCAATGAATTAATAAGGCTCTTAGTGATTAATAGAGAATAAAGTGCCAAGTAATTCACTTATTAAGAAAGTTATATGTCCATTTCATTTTTGTTTCTAATAGATGGATTTGTTTTAGCACAAATTGTCATTTTAATTGATTGCCATAAAGATTTGATGGAATTGTTGGGAACCACACAACCTTAAGACACAAGCTCAATAGGAATAGTCTTGACTGGGAAGAGAATTAAAATGAAGGTAAAAGCTAAATCAGTCAAAATTTTAATTGTTATAAGCAAGAAACTCATAGGGGAACAACTTTTTCATTTTCAAAAAGATTATGGGGATATCCAGGATTTATTATCAGTCCCTATCCAGATTGACACTCTTGTGACCCTAGCATAATATTGGAATGATTCATTGAGATGTTTCACATTTCTGACCTTCTAGCTTGTGCCTACATTAGAAGAATATGGGGAGTTAATGAATGCCTTTTACCAAAGACACCCATATCTACTTATACCCTAGGTACCTCCCTTCAAAATGTGTTGTAGCTCAAATTCTGGGTGAAGACCCTATGCGAATACAGTTATGCCACTTTAGGGCAACATTAGGCTTATCCAAAAAGTACCTAGAGAAAAGATTAGAAACCTTAGTTGAGAAAGGAAATTGGGTCATTTTCAGAAGAGTTCTTGCTCCAAAAATATATGGATTAGTATTATTCCCTTCAATAGTGGGAGTAATTGATCTTGTAGCAATTAGTGTTATGTGGATCAAACCACCATGTAAATCCAGTACCAACACTTCTAGCAAAAAGGTTTTTAACACTGAGTTTCTACCACCGAGAAAAGATGGGAAAGCTGAAGTGTTGTTTGCCACTCTTGAATATATAGTAGGTCAATCACATTTATGGCAGGGAATATTAGCTCAGTATAAGATTTGACACCATACATCATCTAACCATAGTTTACTAGTGTTGCAATGGATCAGCCCCACTACAAGCAAAAATTTCCCATACATTGCCTAGTGGAAACTTGCCTGGTGGAAAAGTGAAGATATCAATTATTATTGCAAAACTTTCCCAAATATACCCTTTATGGGTCCTTAAGGGTGCACTAATTATAACCCTTCAGTTATACATTGCCAATTTGCATATGAGCAAGATGTCCCATCTGAAGAGGCAGTATGGAGAATCAATTTCTACTATAGTGATCCATTGAATGAGAAGAGGATACATGAAATAAATAGTGCATGTAAAGGGAGGTTTAAGTTAGGAAAATGTGTTGTAGCGACCATGAAAGGATACGAAGCCTAGCATAAGGAAAGGATGGGTGGAATTAATCCACCCCTCAAACCTCACAACCCCCTATTGAGCAATAACCTATGAAAGGTTAATGAATTTTTGCTAAGCAATTAGAAAATAAAAAACCTGAGCTAGAAAATCTAGAAGAACTAGGCAAAAAAAGCTTAGAAAACTTAACAAAGTCCTAGGAAGATGAAAGAGCAAAAAGGAAGAAGGAATCAGAGATGAATACCAAGTTGGAAATATTGAAAAAAGAAAATGGCAAGCTGAAAGGTACCATGGGAAAGATTCAAAAACAGGCTAAAGATAACATGTCGTAACTGACCTTTCGGCAAGAGAATAAAAAGTGGTTTATTTTGATTCCCAAAATGTATCTTGAAAATTAATTTATTTGGAGTCACCACCAAAATTTTTAATGGAAAACTTTGGAAAACCAATTTAAAACAAAAAGAAAAGGCAAAATGGTCTATGAAATCAAAGATGGGTTTGGAAGTCTATTTGAACGTGGGGAAGATGTTAGGCACCCCACAACACTTGTCCATAAGGACGGTTACCTTAAACTAGTCAATTGAAATGGAATATGGCCTTAAATTTATCTCAATTTCCCTTTATTGACATGCATGCCCATTAAACAGAGAAGGCAGAAATGACAATAATGGAAGTAAATGGATAGATATTTACAATGGGTAGACTTGACATTGGATGAAAGCCTAGGGCCTACGTACCCCATGAAAGGGATTAAAGTCCATATAATTCAACCAAAAAGGCATGTCTATTAGTTGATGATTTGTAAATTTTGTGGTGAGAATAGGAGGGTTTAAATTAAACAGATTTTCGTAAACAAAACGGGATTGGAATTTGGTTTATGTGTTTTAATTTACAACAACCTGATTAATCTAGCTCTCTTGATCTCTTCATTTCCTCTCTTTTTAATATTTTTTTGTTTAGTTTTGGATTTTAAATTGTTATTTTGAAATTTAAATGAAATGATTATGGGATAAGATAATTAGGATTTTGGGGAGTTTATATATTTTTTGGAATTGAAATGTAATTATAGTGAAAGGAATATTTTTGAATTTTTGAATTTATTTATTTGTATGGATTTTCAAAATTGGAATTTATCATTGAAATTAGGATAAAAATAAAACCATTTTTTTTATTTTTGAATTTATGTATTTTTTTTAGATTTTTGGATTTATTTATTTTTGGATTTTTAAAATTAGAATTTATTTTTGAAATTAGAATGAAATTATAACAGAAAGCCATTTTTTGGAATTTTTGAATTTATATATTTTTTGGATTTTTTTCTAATTTTGCAAGTGAGATTATGATTAACAGGCCTTTTAATTAATTTTTATATATATTTATTTGTTATTAGAATTTATTCTAATTTTAAACTATAATGGAAAAATATTTCTATGATTTTTGAATTTATGATTTTTGAACATATTTTTCTTTTAATTAGAATTTATTTGAAACTTAAAGTAAAATTAAAAGAAAAATATTCTTAGGATTTTTTAGTTACATAATAGGTAGGACAAACCACCCTATTTTTTTTAATTAATTGATCCTAATATTTTAAATGTTAATTTTTGAAACTTGAGGACACTCAATGTCTCACGCGATCTCTACTAATTAACCTTTGGGTGCCTGAGGAGACAAACGATCTCACGCGGGAACCCAAAAATATGGAATAAAATATTTGGAAATTCTCGAGATTTTATTTTCAAATTTTTTTAAGGATTTTGAAATTATAATTCTTTCAGTCTTGTTTTAATAGGATCAATTCTCCAAAGCCTACAAAGACCCCCGGGTCCCACATGGCATTTTTTATTAGTTAAATTTTATGAAATCCCGACTTAATTATTTTGTAAATAATAGAAAATATTTAATTAAAATAATTTTTTTGCATTATTTATTTATTTAAATATGTACTAATTTTCAGGGCCTAAGGAGATTAAAATCTCATACGACCCAGAGAATTCAAGGAGAATAATATTCTCACACAATGACGACAAGATTTTATTTTAATGTATTTTTAAGAGTTTTGAAATTGAAATTATTTTAGCCTTGTTTTTAACAAGATCGATTCCCTTAAGCCTACAAGGACCCAAGTCCCATATGACACTTTTAATTGATTAAATTTCATAAGACACCGACTTAATCCTTTTGTAAATGATAGAAAGTATTTAATTAAAATATTTATTTTCACATTGTTACTATTATTATTATTATCATATATATTTTTTAACAAATATGTACTGGTATAAGGAGATTAAAATATCACACGACTCCAAGCATAATATTCGCACATGATATCTTTTATTGTAATACCAAAGCAACAACAAAAAATGATAATCATAATAATAATAGCAAAAAGAAACATCAAAACGCAAACACGAAAAAAACAAAAATGAAGCAAGGAACTACATGCATTTTATGTGAACTCGATGCCCAGGAAACCATTGCATATGTTAAACCATACCTTGCCTGAAGCTGCTCAACGAGCTCTCTTCCTCACCTTCTTCTCCTTTTCTCGGTCTAGCTTCCTTCTCTCCCTCTCCTCGATCCGCAATGAGTCGACAACATTTCTCCCTCCTCCTTTCTCCTTTCCTTAGCTTGGCACTATCTCTGTTCACCCCTGTCAATGGTGCTCAGAGTAGGGGAGGTCGTCTTCTCTTTTTCTTCTTCTTCTTCTCCTTCCTATAGCTTCCACTTGGTTCGTAATGAGTTCTCGGCCTCTGGCCACCTTCCTTCTCAGTTCAATCCACCTCTTTCTTGGCTCATCTCTCTTCCTCTTAAACTCATTCTTACCCCTCTCTTCCTCTCAGTCACCTTCCATCTTAGTTCACATTTTGTTTGTCTCAATCTCTTTCCTGCTTAGCTCAATTCTGTTCGTCTTGGTCTCCTTCCTTTTCAGCTCGGTTCTATTCGTCACGGTCTCTTTCCTTCCCAGCTTATGCTTCTTCTAGGTGAACTCGGTGATTATGTACTAGTTTAAACCAGGCCTCTCCTCTCCCTTTCTCCTTTTCCTTCCTTCTTTTTTCCTCGGCTTGTCCCCCCTTTGTTGCAACTCGGTCTCCTTTTATTTCATCTTGGTTTATTCTCTTCCCTCAGCTCTTAACTTCCCTGTTCCTGAGCTCTTTGTTCTTAACATCAAATAAGCATCATGCATGCATGTAGCTTTAGTCCTTCTCATGCTCAGCCCCCATTTGCTCATCTATTTCCTCGAGCTTCATGACATGTAGCTTGGGCGAGACATAAAGTCCATTTTGGTGCAAGTGTTCTAAAAGTATACATAGTGCAACAGGTTAGTCTAGTAGCAGTGCTTTAGGGCTACTTAGATGATTTTTTTGGCTCTTACCACCATAATGGTTTTTGTTGTTTTCTTATTATCATTAGTATATATATATATATATATATATATATATATTTGGAACTATTATTATTATATATATCTATATATTTGTTTGTTGATTGGTTACTTTACTTAATTGATTCATCTAATACATTTAAGAGGTATTATAATTTTCTCCTTTTTATTTTCTCCTTTGTATTCTAATTTTCTATTGGTCAATTATTTAATTAATCAATTAATTAATTTTATTTTAGTTATCCTTATTTATTTATTTATGAGATGGGATGTTCACATAGCAACAAAAAAGCTATCAATCATTAGACTTGACTATTAAAGGTCATTAAAGAAAAAGACACTCTGATGAATCAAGTGGAAGAATTTAAGTCTCCTAATAACCTCCAATGAGAAATTAACGTGCTCACCAAATAGTTAGAGGAAAAAACAAAGGAGCTACCCATTGTCAAGAGTGATAATGCAATGACAGTATAAAATCTAATTGAACAGCTCAATCAGCAGACTAAAATGGCACGATTGTGGGAGGCTCACCATAAAGAACAAGTAATTGAGAAAGAAATATGGCTTGAGGGTTTCAAAAGGATGATCCTTTTCACTAACAATGTCATTCCTGAATTCGCATATGTGTACAAGCAAGCTGAAGGACATGCCGTCCCTGTAAAGACTCCAGCAGTTATAACTAAATTCTTCACCTTATGCCATAACCTTATGGAAGATTTGAAGATGCGGATGAAGTTTTAGACGATTGATAGACTGGGCTAATTTCAATTTTGGAATGTAGTTTTAGACACCCAAAGGCTAGGTCAATTTTGATGTATGATCTCAAATCAAATGGTGTAATCAAACATTTTGTTCTAAGTAAAATGCATGCTCTCTTCTTTTAGTTATCAAGTGTGCCATTTACAACATATGATGAACGTCGGTATCAAGCAAAAGATGATTAGGTTGTGTGGTGCAAAATAGACCTACACATGTGGACATTAAACATCCCTTGTGTTAGCAGTTAACCTTGATTCATTCAGTGATACAATAGGTAGCCTCAAAGAATCAAGGGTCTAAGGTTCTTATGTTCTTATGCCAAATCAACATACTGACAAATCAAAAACCTAAATAATTGTTTTATCAATAAATTTGTTTTATTTTTTGAACAAGGTATGAAACAAACATTGCTCAAAGAAGAAAGAATTTTTCTAACCAAGCTCAGCTATCAACCTAAATGTATCTCACCCAAGCATGTTTGAGAACCTTGTCAGCCGAAAATAATCAATTAGAGTCTAAACAAAGGTTAGAGGCTAAAGTAGTGGCCTTAAAAAACTAAATAGGGACTATGCAATCTCAAATGCTGGAAATGATGAAATTATTACAAAATATAACTCCAAGCATGGCTACCAATAATACTCCACCAAATGCCACTAACACTGTGAATGCTGACCATGAGGTCCCCAATGCAAGTGTTTAGATACTAAGGGTGACCTTAGGTGGTCCATCAGCCATAGGAGCACTAGAGCCTACACAATGGCCTACAACAATAAATTGGCCACAAAATCCTTTGACTTTATGGGCAAAAGGACAAAGGTATCAGGACTGGAATCAATAGGGTGTCTTTACCTATGACATCTCAAAAGGAGAACCAACTATCATATTCACTAGTCCTACACAGTTTACCACTAATACACTCCCCAAAGTAAAAGAGGACAATGATAAGAAAGATTGGAAAGAAGACATAGTCAAGGTCAAGGATAGGATACGAGCTTTGCAAAGGCCAATTAATTGGAAATCAGTCAAGCTAAATGAGCTACGTTTAGCCCTAGAGGAGCCAATCTCTAAAAGGTTTAAAGTACTAAAATTCACTAAGTATGATGGCAGTGGAGATCCACACTATCATTTGAAATCATACTACACTAAGATGTCAGTGTAATCTAGAGATGAAAGATTCCTCATAAACTTTTTCCACAAAAGTTTGACTGGTTATATGTTACACTGATTCATCAAATTAAACCATTCCAAACTAAAGAAGTGGAGGGATCATACTGAAATATTCTTGAAACAATATAAGCTTAACTTGGATACAGCTCCCATGTGTGAGCATTTAAAGGGATTAAAGAAGAAAAGAACTTAAACCTTTAAGGAGTATTGTGAACACCCCACCTAAAATAATAATAATAATAATAATAATAATAAAAACAATTAATAATAATAACTATAGTAATGACAATAAATAAAATTAAAAATGTTAAAAGTTAATTAATTAAAAACAAAAATGCAAAAAGCAAAAGATAGAATTAACATGGGAAAAACTAAATACAAAACCAAAAAAATATTAAAAGGAAAAATTCAAAATACATATTTGAAGTAAAGACATGATAATCATCTTGCAAAAAAATAAAATGAATAGGGTCAACAAATTTTTGAATTGATCCAAATACAAAGAGGAGAGAAAGGCCACCTAATTAAAATAAAAAAGCAGACTTACTCACTTGCTCTCACACACTCTCACTTGCTCACACTCACACACTCTCACTTGCTCACACTCACACACTCCCACTGACACATGCACACACTCACGGACACACACACTACTCTCACACACTCTCATAAGAAACAAAAGGACACAAGGAGGGCTAAAAAGGCAAAAAGGGCAGGAGACACGGCAAGAAAAGGAGGGTTTGTTGCTGAAAAGTGGAAGGGAGCAGAAGCAACGGTAGTGGCTGAAAAGAGAGGCAGTGTGCACCAGAAAAAGAGGGGAAGAGAGCAGAAAAAGAGAAAAAGGCTGGAGGCTTAAAAGGAAGGGACTGCTGGACCATGGTTGGAGGAGAAAAAAGAGAGAAACTAAGAGAAAAAAGAGGAGGCACTGCTGAAAAAAAAGGTGGCTGGAGGAGAAAAGAGAGGAGTGTTGGAGGTTTAAGTCGTGACGAGCAGAGAAGAGAGGCTGAGACGAGTAGAAAGGGGAGAGAGAGACCGAGAAACGATGCTGAACCGAGGAGAGGAGAAACATTGCTGAACCGAGAGAACACTAAGAGGTGAATCGAAATGCTGGAGGACCGAGAATGGTGAGCTGAAAGAAGATAGGTGCTACTGGGCCTTGAAACCGTGGCTGGAGGAGGAAGAAGAAGAGAGAAAAAAAAGAGCAGAAGAGAGGGAAAACAACGTGTTGAGCAGAAGAGCCACTAACTGAAAAAAAATTGTTGACGCAGAGGTTCCATGGACACACCAAGCTATCTTTTTGTTCACCTCTGTTTGAATGATCCAAAGCAGAGGAAGTTTAGGGGATTCGTGAGGAAGAAGAGGAAGAAGAAATCCTCTATTTTGAGCTCAAAAAATAGAGCTGAACAGAGGAGGAGTTGAAGAGAAGAAGGAGAAATAAAACGCTGAAAATGGAGGCCATCCAGGGAGATCCAACTGAGGAGAGGTACTGAAAAAATTGAGGGTGTGTGAGGAGTCGAGAAGACAGCAGAAACACTAAGAAGAAGAGGAAAAGAGAGGAAGGAAAAGGGAAAGGTATCAAGAGGAAGAAGAAGAAGGAAGAAAGAAGGGAAGATGTTGAGTTGAAGAGAAACATTTGGCCTCTATTTTCTAGCCGAGAAGCAAAAGTTTGGGGACCGTGTTGGAGAGCTGTGAGCAAAGCATCAACCGAGGAAGGAAAGCAGTCTTTCATCTGAGCAAGAAAATAACACTGAAGAAGAAGCACGTGAGGTATGGCTGCATGGTGGAAGTTGTTATGCATGGTTGACACTGTTCATGTGTTTTGCTTCAGATAACATTGTGTTTATTTGCTTATGTTTTGTTTTAATTTATTTTTTTCATTTTTATTATTCTTATTGTCATTTTTTTTATGTCAATGTGGATGTGAAATTGATTTCGGCTTTACAAACAAGGTTTTAAGCTATATCATCATCATGTGAGAATATTATTCTCCTTGAGTGCTTAGGGTCGTGTGAGATTTTAATCTCTTTAGACCCCGAAATTTAGTACATACTTGTTAAAAAAATAAATAAATATTAATAATAACAAATAAATAAATAATAATAATTTTAAAAAAATGAATATAAAAATTAAATTATTTACAAAATGATTAAGTTGGGGTCTTTATAAAATTTAATTAAATAAAATTGTCATGTGGGACTCAAGTTCTCATAGGTTTAGGAGAGTTTATCTTGGCTTAAATATTTTCAATTTCAAAATTTGTTTTAAAATAAATATATGAAAATAAAGCTACGTCATCATTGTGTGAGAATATTATTCTCCTCGAGTGCTTAGGATTGTGTGAGATTTTAATCTCCTTAGATTCCAAAAGTTAGCACACATTTGTTTTAAAAATAATAATAATTAAATATTGACTTTAATTAAATATTTTTCATTATTTACAAAATTATCGTGTGAAAATATTGTTCTCCTCGATTGCATGGGGTCGTGTGAGATTTTAATCTCCTTGGATCCCTAAAATCAGCACATATTTGTTATAAAATAATAATAACAATAATGACAATATTACAAAAATAAATATCTTAATTAAATAATTTCTTTTCTTTACATGATCGAATTCTTTATAATCATTTCATTTTATTTAAATTTCAAAATAAAGATTAAAATCCCAAAAACAAAAAATAATAATAAATTAAAAAGAGAGAAAAAATAATAAATGAAGATTAACACACATTTGTTGTAAAAATAATAATAATTAAATATTTACTTTAATTAAATAATTTTTCATTATCTATGAAAATTATCGTGTGAGGATTTTGTCCTCCTCGATTGCATGAGATCATGTGAGATTTTAATCCCCTTAGATCCTTAAAATTAGCACACATATGTTGTAAAAATAATAATAATTAAATATTTACTTTAATTAAATATTTTCCATTATTTATGAAATTATCGTATGAGAATTTTGTTCTTCTGGATTACGTGGAATCATGTGAGATTTTAATCTCCTTAGATCCCGAAATTTGGTACACATTGGTTTTAAAAATAATAATAACTAAATATTTATTTTAATTAAATAATTTCTATTATTTACTAAAGTATTGTGTGAGAATATTGTTCTCCTCGATTGCATGGGGTCATGTGAGGTTTTAATCTCCTTGGATTCCCAAAATCAGCATATATTTGTTATAAAATAGTAATAACAATAATAACAATATTACAAAAATAAATGTCTTAATTAAATGATATCTTTTCTTCATGTGATCAAATTCGTTCTTTGTAATCATTTCATTTTATTTAAATTTAAAAAATAAAGATTAAAATCCCAAAAACCAAAAAAATAATAAATTAAAAAGAGAGAAAAATGAAGAGGTCAAGAGGGTTAGATTAATCAGGTTGTCGTAAATTAAAACACATGAACCAAATCCCAATTACATTTTGTTTACGAAAATCCACTTAATTGAAACCCTTCTGTACTCATCACAAAATTGACAAATCATCAACCAATAAACATGCCCTTTAGTCGAACTATGTGGACTTTGATCCCTATCACGGGGTACGTAGGCTCTAGGCTTTCATTCTAGGTCAAGTCTGCCCTTTGTAAATATCTATCTATTTGCTTTCATTCTTGCTATTTCGTCTATTTTGTTTAACAAGGTAATTGAGATGAATTTAAAAGTCATGTTCTATTTCAGTTGACTGGTTCAAGGTAACCGTCTGTATGGACGGGTGTTGTGGGGTACCTAACACTTTCCCCACACTCAAATAGACTCTTGAACTCATCTCTGATTTCGTAGACCATACTGCCTTTTCTTTTTGTTTTAAATTGGTTTCCCAAAATTTTTCGTTAAAAATTTTGGTGGCGACTCCAAATAAATTGATTTTCAAGATTCGCTTTTGGGAATCAATTTAAACTCTTTTCTTTTTATTTTATTTCGCCGAAAGGTCGGTTATGACAAGTATGCCCAAAGGTGGAGAGCCATGGCAACTATCCAACCCCTACTTTTAGACTCTGAATTATGCTCATATCTTGTTTGCACCTTGGGGGATCTGTATTGTAAAATCATGCTGGGAACCCACGTGCATGAATTTGCTGACCTTATCCAAGTAGGGGAAAGAAAATATGTTTATGTAAGGGATGAATTATTTGAAGGTACATCCTCAGAAACCAAGAAGTCCATAAGTAATCGAAAAAAGGAAGGGGATATCAGTCACATTTGTGCTACATACCAGCAACCTCACTCCATGCATAGCTAGTATTCCCAAGCACCATTTAACGGCCAAAACCAGGCTATATCTTACCAGCCGCGAGGTCAAGCCTTGAATAACCGTATGAACTATCAAACACCATCTCAACCCCATTTTGGATTGCAAAAAATGACAGCTCAAAACAAAGGACCTAGGCCTATGCAACTACCTCAAGATGATAGAATGTTACCCAATTTTACTGTTAATTGATCTGAACTCTTCCATGACCTAGTGGCGAAAAAGCTTATAGTTCCTAAGCCTATAAGACCTATTCAACCACCATTCCCTGTATGGTATGATCCTAA
Source organism: Delonix regia (assembly GCA_037074485.1). NCBI lineage: Eukaryota > Viridiplantae > Streptophyta > Magnoliopsida > Fabales > Fabaceae > Delonix > Delonix regia. Next base: position 17,433,640 of record CM073459.1, read on the forward strand.
TGCTACTTGTGAGCATCACATGGGAGCTATGGGGCGTAACATTGATAAGTGTGGTGCCTTTAAGAGGCATGTTTTGGCATTGTTAGATAGCAATCATATTGGCATAAAGGCAGGTAATGACCCTAACATTGTCACTAATCCGTTACCAAATCATGACAAGGGGGAGTATGTGGCCATGATAAACAAGAATGAGTTCACTTTAAAGAACTTGAAAGATGTATCATGCACCATACAACAATTATACAAATGTCTAAAGGACACTGATTATATCTTTGCCAAATATGAGGAGCTGAACATGCCCAAAGGACTATTAAATAGTTATTGTGAATTTCATTAAGGAAATATGGAGCATGACATCAAAGATTATGATCATTTTAAAGAACTAGCACAAAGGATGATGACACACAAAGTCCTTACCATCAAGGGAACCATAGAACGATCAGAGGAGGATGTGTACATTGTAAATAAAGGTGGTTATAAGACAAAGGGATCATTTGACCCAATAAAGCCTAGGGGTAATTTCCAGGTAACTAATAAGCCAATTTACGAGGTCAAAGAGGTTGCTTTAACTTTGGGTAACTGCGACCCACAAGATACAACAGGAGGATCCTTACTCATTGTACCTGTGCTGGTGCCCTTAAAAAATCTAACAACCATTATCTATGTACCAGCTCCATTCCCATATCAGACCAATCATGAAGTACCATGGAATTATTGTTTAAAGATAGAATGTTCTTAAAACAATAAAGCACCAGAGCAAAAGCCCGTCATAGAAGGGAATCATTCAGAAATTGTAGATGGAATTACTCAAAGCGATCGGGTTTACTCCAAAGAGTTAGAAGGAATTCCAAACCCAAATAGAAATAAAGGAAAGATCTAACCCAAAAGAAGCCCTTAGGAGAGGGGAGTGAGAAGAAATTGATGAGTTCCTGAAGATAATAAAGCAGAGTGAGTATGACATGGTTGATCAATTGTTAAAAATGCCTGCTCGAATTTCTATCTAACACTTATAATAAATTCAAAAGCCCACCGAAACGCATTACAAAGTGTGTTGGATGAAGCCTATTTACGCCCTGACGTCACCCCAGAGAAAGTAGTAAACATGGTAAATGTGGTGAAGAACTCTACCTTGATCACCATTTTAGAAGACGAGATATACCTCGCATTAGCTAGAAAACCTAAAGCCCTTCATATCACTGTGAAATGCCATGTGTATATGATCGCTAAAGTACTCATTGATGGAGGATCAACTTTAAATGTCCTACCTTTATCTAACTTAGGGCAATTACCGGTCGAGAAATCGTGTATTGAATATAGTGATTTAATAGTAAGAGCTTTTGATGGAATAAGGAGAGAAGTGATCAGAAAGATTGAGTTCCCATTAGAAATTGGACTAAATCTATTCATCGTCAAGTTATAGGTCATGGACATCGATGCAGTATATACTATGCTCTTAAGAAGGCCCTAAATTCATGCAACTGGTGCAGTACCATCAACTCTACACCAGAAAATCAAATACATTGATAAAGAAAGACTTATCACCATAAAAGGAGAAGGGGAGATGATGATTAGCAAGCCAAGTATGGTGCCATACATTAAGCATATAGAATAGGTCATAGATAGTTCCTACTAGAGTTGGAAAGAGTTAGAGATTGGGAAGTCTACGAAAGGAACTAACTTGAGGACATTGGGAACTAGGGAGTTTACTAAGGATGTTAACCACGTGGTAACTAAAATTATGAGGAACAATGGATATCAAAAAGGAAATGGATTGGGTGCAAAACTACAAGGCATAGAAGAACCAATTAAGCTGCCTGAAAATCCTAGACTACAAAGGTTCAGGTATGAGCTCTTTATGGAAACCCTTATTACTGAAAAGGCATGACTGAAAGATGGTAAGTCAAGAAGAAAAGCGAAAATACCCCACATCCAAGAAATATTCCTTGCTTCCATCGAGATAATCCACCAGGGTGACTTGGTTGCAATGATGAATGAAGAAGAAGAAGAACACAAGAATGCAATATAGATCCAGCTAGATGAGCCAGGAGAAGCACTTAACAATTGGGAATTGAAATGATATCAGATGTCATGTCATTAGAGTTATATTTTGAATGTCATTTTATGAATTTTGTACTAACTAACAAGTTGAACCATATTTTTGAGTATGCAATGTGTCATAACCGACTTTTCGTTGGAATAAAAAGAGTTTAAATTGACTATCATAAACGAATCTTGAAAATCAATTTATTTGGAGTCGCCACCAAAATTTTTAGCGGAAAACTTTGGAAAACCAATTTAAAACAAAAAGAAAAAAGCAATATGGTCTGCGAAATCAAAGATGAGTTTAGGAGTCTATTTGAGTGTGGGGAAGGTGTTAGGCACCCCATAACACCCATCCATAAGGACGGTTACCTTAAACTAGTCAGCTGAAATAGAATATGGCCTTTAATTTTATCTCAATTACCCTTTATTAACATGCATGCCCCTTAAATAGCGAAGACAAAAACAACAATAATGGAGGCAAGCAGATAGATATTTACAATGGGCAGACTTCACCTAGGATGAAAGCCTAAGGCCTACATACCCTACAATAGGGATCAAAGTCCACATAGTTCGACCACAAAGGTATGTCTAGTGGTTGATTATTTGTAAATTTTGTGATGAGAACAGGAGAGTTTAAATTAAACAGATTTTCATAAATGAAACGAAATTGGGATTTGGTTTGTGCATTTTAATTTACGACAACCTGATTAATCTAGTTCTCTTGATCTCTTCATTTTTCTTTTTAATTAATTTTTTTTTAATTTTTTATTTCAAATCTTTATTTTGAAATTTAAACGAAATACTTATAAAGAATGAAACTTAATCACATTGTAGAAAAAAATTTATTTAATTAAGATATTTATTTTTGCATTACTATCATTATAGTTATTATTATTTTAAAACAAGTATGTACTATTTTCAAGGTTTATGGAGATTGAAATCTCACACGACCCCAAGCACTCGAGGAAAACGGTATTCTCACATGATAATTTCGCAAATAATGGAAAATATTTAATTAAAGTATTTGTTTTCACATTATTGTTATTTTTAAAACAAATATGTACTAATTTTCGGGATCTAAGGAGATTAAAATCACACATGATCGCGAGCACTCGAGAAGAAGAATATTCTCACACGATGATTTTGTAAATAATGGAAAATATTTAATTAAAGTATTCACTTTTGCATTATTGTTATTTTAAAAACACATATGTACTAATTTTCGGGATCTAAGGAGATTAAAATCACACATGATCACGAGCACTCGAGGAGAAGAATATTCTCACATGATGATTTTCCAAATGATGAAAAATATTTAGTTAAAGAAAATATTTAATTAAAGTATTTATTTTTGCATTATTATTATTTAAAACAAATGTGTACTTATTTTAGGGATCTAAGGAGATTAAAATCTCACATGATCCCATGCACTCGAGGAGAACAATATTCTCACACAATAATTTTGCAAATAATGGAAAATACTTAATTAAAGTATTTATTTTTGCATTATTATTATTATTTTAAAAATAATATGTACTTATTTTGCGAGATCTAAGGAGATTAGAATCTTACATGATCCCAAGTACTCAAGGAGAATAATATTCCCACATAAGGATTTTCTTAAAACCATACTTATGGTACCAAGATATAACAAAAAGAAAATGAATAAATGAAGTAACAATAAATAATAACTAAAGGCCAAACCAAAAAAAAAAACACACACACAAGACGCTATGCATGAACAATAAATGTGATTTGGACATGGAGAGAAAGAACAACGTGTGCATGCAACTCACCTTGCTTCTTATTAGCCTTCGCCCCTCATCGTCAGTAGACTCTCTCCGGCGGTCCTCCTGTTCTCCCTCTACTTCTCTCTCTCTCTTCGGTGGTGCCGCGTACACTCTTTCTCTCTCTACTCTCTCTCTCCCTTCCCTTCCATTCAGCCACATACCTTCTACGCTCACGGAATGAGTAAATATCCTTCTTCATCTTCTCAACCTCGCCTTTTAGGTGTCCTCGTGGCTCAAAGCTTTGAAATCAGGTCCATACTCATGTTCACTAGTTCTGTGGCATCGCCGGTGTCACCGCGTTCTTCATCGCATTTTGGAGCTCCCTCTTGTCTGTCTTGTTAGAATCAATGCTCAGTACCACGTTCTTCCAACACACAAAGTTGAATTGTGGCGTGTCATTCTTGAACCCCAACACCCTCGGAACGTCCCCTACTCTGTACCTATAAAGCCTGGCATAAGTTTTGACAATGAGCTCATATTCTTGATGTTCTTTCTTGTTGAAGTAGCACATGGTGGGTATAGGAACGTAAGAGACTTCACTGGGTTTACAAAGAGGGTTAAGGTTGACACCGAAGTAACACTCATTGGTTATAATCCCCTACCACGACCTCTTGCTACACTTGGATTGGATAAAATCCATGAGTTTAGGGTTGGGTTTGATATCCTTGTAGGAGATGACAGGGAGGAGCTTATTGAAAGTGTCATGGTTGATGAGGCCATTGAGGCCATATCTCTACAAGTGCTCCACATTGGCATTACAGGACAGGATTTCAGCGAGGACTTTCTTCTGGACTTCGTCGACGTTGGAGGTGACATCCTCAATGAATTGAAATGTCTTCTTGTTATACTCTGCAAGGTTGTAGTCTATGGAGTGCTTAGGAGCTTTAAGCCTAGCTGTTTCTTGATTTTGAAAGGGAAATTACAAATATTTTTTTCTAAAAGGAGAGAGCAAGCAAGGCTCAGAGAGACACAGAGGAAAGGAATGGTGTATTGTACTGGGTTTGGGCATTTCTACAAGTCAAGAGGCCTCTGACCACTGCTCAAGAGGGTTGTTTCTCTGTTTTTGTGGCCTTTTATTCTGGTTGGCAATGGCATGTTTGGTAGGTTTCCTTTGGGTTCTAGGTTTTGCTCCTTGTGAGAAAGATGACAGTTGCCTTCTTGATAATTTCCCTTTCTTGCCCCCTTCTCTAGAATGCTCTCTTTGTTTTCAAACATTCAGAACAAGGGCCTTTTTCATCTTTCTCCAGAGACCAGGAGAGTAGAGGTGGCCTCGAGAATCCCCTCCTTGATGTTGAGGTCCCAACCACATGCTGTCTCCTCCTCTCGATCTCTTACCACTCTCTCGGCTTGTCTTTATCCCTTTCGTCCAATGTAGTAAAGTGCTTTCCTAAATGGTGTAATCTGCAGACCTGGGGAGGCTATGCCCAGAGCTGTAACATCCTTTGCACCTTTTAGTTTGTTTTTTTTCAGATGCATGCTTTTACCTTTTCTCACAATATTATATATATATATATATATATATTATGTTTTTCCTTATCTTTAATTGATTTCTTTTTTATTTATTTCATTTTTCATATTTTGATCTTTATTTGTTTTTTCCTATTTAGATTTATTTTTCTCTTTTGACACCCATTTTACATTTGCTTAATGAATTAACTAATTGATTAATTACTTAATCATTAATTTTTATTCTTATCTCATTTTGGGATGGGGTATTCACACAATGAATGTAGTAATTTCAATCTTTTTGGGAAAAATCTATTTAAATCTTGTCTTTTCATATTTATTCTTGCCTTCTTTATTCACTTTCCAAGGAATTTGAATCCTCAAAACTTTTATCTAAAGTAGAAGCACCTGAGCACTGCTTGAATGAATTGCATGTTGTCACGGATACGAATGATTTAGAAACTGATAATAATGATGAGTTATCTCAAACCTTTGCTAAAATAATATAATCTTTGGAAATGGGTATCACCCCACATGAAGAAATCACCGAAGTAATTAATATGGGGATAGAAGATGATAAAAAAGAATTAAAAATAGTTAATAACCCAAAAAGAGAAGAAATGATTAATCTGTTTAAAGAATATATGGATGTGTTTGCTTAATCATATCAAGATATGCTAGGAATAGATCTTGAAATTGTTGCCCACAAAATACCCTTATACCCTAATGTAGGGCCCAAGAAACAAAAATTAAAAAGAATGAGCACCAAGATGTCCCTTAAAATCAAGGAAGAAGTGATGAAGCAATGGCATGCTAGCTTTCTAGAAGTTGCTAAATACCTTCAATGGGTCACAAACATAGTCCCCGTACCAAAGAAAGATAGGCATGTGAGAATATGCATTGATTATCAAGATTTAAATCAGGCTAACCCAATGGATGACTTTCCTTTACTTCATATTGATGTTTTAGTTGACAATACAACGAGAAGCTTTAGGTATTCCTTCATGGATGGGTGCTCTAGCTACAATCAAATCCTTATGCACCTCAATGATAAAGAGAAAACCACCTTCATCATTCAATAGGGAACCTTCTGCTACATAGTAATGCCATTTATTTCAACCTATCAGCATGCAATGGTAGTCCTATTCCATGAACTGATAGATAAAGAAATAGTGGTATACGTGGATGACATGGTCACTAAGTCAGTTAAAGGAGAGAGTCATGTGGTTGTATTGCGAAGGCTCTTTCAAAGCCTATTGACGTATAAACTTCAATTGAATCCCAATAAGTAAGTATTTGGAGCCACATCAGGGAAGCTTTTGGGATTCATTGTCAGTAAAAGGGGAATAGAAGTAGACCCTGATAAAATTAAGGCAATTGGTGACATGCCACCACCCAATATCGAAGTAGAAGTTCATAAGTCCTGCATTGTGTCCAGGCAATTTACTTTTTAGTCAAAAGTCCTGCATCGTGTCCAGTTAATTTTCTTTCAAAAAGTCCTACATCATTTCCAAGCAACTTACTATCCTATCCAAGCTCTTATTTACATAAGATCCCCTTCCACTCGTTTTCCCTTAGCATGAGGAAAGTCTATTCATGTCTTTGCTTGCTCTTAGGTTAGGTCATCTCTTCATAATATTCGCTTCCCTAACCTAAGAGACAAGCAAAGAGGGGTAACTGTGAAAACCTCATCCCTAACTACTTAATTATTTAATTAATTGATTTACCAATTAATTAATAATTAAGCAAATAGGGAATGTTAAAAATGACAAAGACTCAAATAACATCCTCAAGTGGGGACAATTTAAAATTGCAAATAAATAATAGAGGGACTTTAAGACAAGCATAACAGAAATCCAAAAATAAAAAATTAATTAATAATAATGAATTAAAGAAAAAATTGTACAAATAGAAAAATAATATAAAAAATAGAAAATTTAAAAAATCCAAAAATGAAAATTAATAGTGATAATAATAAAAATTAGAAAAGTTAAAATCAAAGTAAAAATATAAATCAAATCAAAAAGAGAAAAAATATAATATAATATAAATAATAAAAAACTGAAAAAAAAAAAAAAAAAAGAGAGAGAGAGAGAAGAGAACAAAGCAAAATAAGGTAAAACATCGGTGAGGTTACCTAGCAGGTAAGGAAGAGAATGAAGCAGCTCCTCGCCAAGTTACTATCAAGCCACTCTGCTATAGCCCACATGCCCCCTGCAAGTTGGCGCTGTTGATGGAAGGGACTTGATGGAAGAATGTGATGATGGCTGAGGTGTATATAAAAGGAAAGCAGTGGTGAAACTAAAGGGGGCTATGGAGCTTGAGCTAGAAGAGGAGAGCCCGTGAGTGTAAAGAGAGAGACCAAGTTGGTTAAGAGACCTTGACGGGATTAGCTCTGGTTTTGGAGTTTTGAAACAGAGCTAAACAGAGGGGGAAATAAGAAAGAGCTAGTTTTCGGAAAGAACTGAGAAAAGAAGAAGGTCATGTGAAATAAAAGAAGGGGAAAAGAACCAATAAGTTGTGAACCTACTACCAGAATCAAGGCATTTCATTCCCTTTTCTTTCTTTTAGTCAAGAACTCGTTTGCTTAGTTATTCAAGTAGGGTGCTTATCATGTAACCAGTGTTGAATGCATCATGTTGCATCCCCATAATTTTCTCAGAGTCTTAGGCAGATGGCATGAAGTCATGTGTGCACTCTTCCTGGGTAGTTGTTCATGTTTATATGTTGTCAATATCGTTTGTTATCCTTTTTTTTTTCTTAAGCTTCATGTTAATTTCCCCATAAGTTTTCTACACCCGTGCCATTTTTGTATGCCTGGGTTGATTGCTTCAGAGTGAGAATGAGAGAGATAGACTCGTGAAAGAGAGGAGAAAATGGCAACCTGAAAGAGAGAGGAGGGGGAGAAAGCAAGGGTAGAGGGAGTTGGAAATGGGTGCAGTGGTTCAAAAGAAGAAGAGAAAGAGAGAAAGAGAAACAAGCACTGTGGTGGAGAACAAAGATAAGAGAGAACTCAGTGCATGAAGGGAGTTTCGAATTCAGCTCTGCGCAATAGTGAGAGACTAAGGGAGACAAAGTGAAACTGAGAAGAGAGAAGGATCTTAACCGAGTAGAGTAAGAGAGGAGAGGGAAGCCAAGCTTAGAGAAGCCGAGAGAGAAGAGAAAGAAATAAAGTGAAGTCAACAGTGAAAGAAAAAAGATAAGAGAAAGGAAGGAGAGGGCTGAGAGGTTCAGAGAGAGGCAGACTGAGAAGAAAGCGGACAAGAACAGAAACGTAGAACCAAGCTGAAACCAAAAGAGTGGAACTGAGAAGGAGAGGAAGAGTGACGTCGAAAGAACAAGAGAGAAACCAGAGAAGAAGAGAGCTCTATCCATGAAATCGAAGGGAGAGGAGAAGAGATGTGAACTCAGTTCAGATGACTTAAAACAGAGACAAACAATGAAAGTGGATATAGAAAAGGAAAGAAAACATGAGGAAGGAAGAATGCTTAAAGAGAGCTAGAAAAGAGAGGGCTGGGAAACTCAGAAGAGTACTAACATGAGTTTGAAGAAGAAAAGGGATAGTTCGAGAACAAGAGGAGGAAAGGAGAAAAAGCTGAAGGGAAACTCGAAAGACAAAAGGCAGTTCAAAATGGTGTAGACAGGGACTAAGGATGCATTCTCTGGAGATTCCGAAACTAATGTGTTGCTAAATCTCATCTACTACATTTTTTTACCTAATTTGCACAAAATTGGATAGTATGATGTGTCAAGGTTGGCTGAGAAAAGGTACATGAGACATAATACATTATGATGCGAGTTCATTAGCCCAAATGCCTTTGCTATAATAAAAAGGGAACTTATAGTTAAGCTATTACCACGTGAGTTAATAGTGTGGTAAGCCGGGGTGTGACAAATAAAATGCTTAAGAGAATGCGGAAGTTTCACGTTGCAATGTCATACTTTTGTTTGCATGCATGAATGAATAGTTTCATAGGATCTTTTGTTACCAGTCACGTGGGATATATATATATATATACATAAACTCCAAAGGCTTCCAGTACTTCATGTGATGGCAGTCGCATTCAAAGAATCTAGGAACAAGATAAATAGATGAATATGTGATTGCACTTGGGTATGTTCAAGCAGGGTGTCTTATCATTTTATGGGAAGCGCGAGTTATTTTTTTGTTTTATTTTATTGCTTTTATCAATGATCAAAAGACCCTTATGTGTTTCCTAGTTAAAATCTATTGTGCATCGTGATATAGCAGTTCAGTGCCAAATTGAAAAGGGTTTATATCGGGAATTAGGAAGACTTTTAGTGGAATTGGAAGTGTACTTTGAAAAAAATTGGACCCAGGAAATTCAATCCATAAATTATTTTAAACATCATCAATATTTTGCATTTGTTTTATTGATATGATAGCCTGGCCTCCTTTTGTTTACAATGAATCCTTGATCAAAATCTTTATGGCATTAATTCTTTATTTTGGGTTATTGCGACGACCACTTATCATTGATCCTTTTGGGGGTTATTAAGTGGTATTCATACAGTTTTCCCAAAAAAAATATAACAAAAAGATAATAATAATAAAGGAAAGTGGATTCAAGTATCCAAAACGTATGCTTCCATTATAGTCCTATTTCAGTTCCAAAGCAAAATTTTAACTCTAGAATCCCAAATTTTCAAGTTATTAAATAAGCACTTTGCCTTTTTTCCAGTAAAATGTCATGTGAGATTGCGTGTCTCCTCAAGCATTTTAGAAATTAAGTAGCAGAAGCTACATGAAATCACTAATCTCCTTTGGTTTTGAAAGTCAACATATGTTTTCAAAATAAAAAAATTAAAAATACTAAGAAATTCTGAATAATTTCTTTCTCATTTCGAATTCTCGTGTGAGATTTTTAATCTTCTCAAGCACTTGAGAATTAACTAGTAGAGGTCATGCGAGATCCTTAGTCTCCTCGGGTCATGAAAGTTAAGATCTATTTTCCAAATACAAAGATGGAACAATTCCAAAATAATATAGGGGTATTTTGCTTGATATTTGTAATAAAAGAAATGTAAGAAACAAATACTTTTCCATTATAATCTCACCTCTATTTTAAAAATAAAATTCTAACCTCAAAAAATCCAAAATATCTTTTCTCATTATCATTTCATTTAAATTTCAAAATAAAGGCTAAAATTCCAAAATTGAACCAAAAAGTAAAAAGAGATAAAACAAAAGGAGCAAGGAAGTGATATTAGATTGATTTTGTAAATTAAAACACACTAGTCAAATTTTAGTCTTGTTTAGTTTGTGAAAATCTATTCAATTTCAACTATCATGTTCTTTTCATAAAAATATAAAAACACCTAACAGATACGCCATTTTGGTAGAACTACATGGACTTTGATCTCTATTGCTGGGTACATAAGCCCTTGGCTCTCATCCTAAGTCAAGTCTGCCCTTCATAAATATTTATTTGTTTGCTTTCATTATTGTAGTTTTTGTGTTCTTAGTTTAACGAGCATCCATGTCAATAAAGGATAATTGAGATAAATTTAAGATCATATTCTATCTCATTTTACTAGTTTAAGGTAACCGTCCTTATGGATAGGTGTTGTGGGGTGCCTAACACATTCCCAACACTCAAATAGACTGCTAAACTCATCTCTATTTTCACATACTACTTTGCCTTTTCTTTTTCTTTTTCAAAGTTTATTGTTAAAAATTTTGGTGACGACTCCAATAAATTGATTTTTAAGATTCAATTTGGAATCAATTTAATCTATTTTTTATTCTTTTTGTCAGAAGGTGGGTTACGACTTATAGTAATATAATTGAACGACATCGTATGGGATCGAAGTGAATGGCATCCCCTTTTGTTGTTTGACCATCACTTTCTTTGAGCTCAATTTCTTACTCTTTCACTTTGAAGCTTTATGGTTTCTCCTAATAAAATAAAATAGTTTATTCATTTAATAAACTTGCTTTCTCCTTCTCCTTGCCTTTGTAATGATATATTGTCTTTCTAATTACTCAGTTCATTCTATATGCAAAATAACTGCTTATTGTAAATGGCATTCAAAATATTGTTTAACATTGTGAATTTTGGGAATAATTCCTTGATTAAGTACATTCATACAGCCATAGGAAATCAAAAATTGAAAGGCAATTTAGATCCACTAAAATCAATCCACTTTCACCACCATGGAATTTGATGAAATGTGACGCAATATTTCCAAATTTCCCGAATGGTCATCAAAACTAAGATGAACTTGTGAATATTAAATGGTCTAGCTATTGAGACAAAAGAAGTAAGAAGTTGAACTTTCTGTCATCCATCAAAACAACAAATCAAAGGTCACAGCGAGAAGATTTTATATAGATAATTCCTTCACTAAGCAATGTGACTTTCTTTCAAACTAAAATGAGCAGTATACAATTGTCTTTATATTCCCTTGACTTTTTCCCAAAAAAATAGACCTTTTTGTTTTCTAACTGCTAATAAAAGTAGCCTATCATGGGGTAATATTTCACATATGCTTTTTTGGAATTAATGAAAATGAGCACTCCTATTAAAAAAACCAAAATAAAACTAAAAAGAGAAAACCAAAAATAATGTTTTCATATGCAAACATTTTGTATCCACCATCCATTATGCATAGAATATCTAGCATTAAAAAATAAAAATAAAACACATACATCATGCATTACACGTGTGCATTACACTACATTTCTGCATGAACCAAAATTTCAAAAAATCAAGCATATGCATTATGTCTCTCATTTTACATGTCATTAGGGATCACATCCCCTATTAGAATTACACCTTTACTTTTCTTACCCGATTAGTTGAGGCACCCTTTCAACTTCTTGCCGCTATCTTTCAAGGCACATTTACTTTTCTACCTACATCTGTTAAGGCACCCTCTCATTTCATGCTTGCATTTACTAGCGCACCTTTACTTTTCTACCAACATCAGTTGAGTCACCTTTTCAATTTCTTGCCTACATCCATCGAGGCAACATTTACTTTTTTTCCTATATCTATCAAAGCACCCATATAATTTCTAATTTACATCCATTGAGGTACCATTAACTTTTTGCCTATATCTATTGAGGCACCTTTACATATTTACCTACATCTATTGAGGCACCCTTTCAATTTCTTGCCTGCATATGTCGAGGCACCTTTACATTTTTACCTACATTTATTACGACACCTTTTTAATTTCTTGCCTACATTTGTTGAGGCATCTTTAATTTTTTTAGTTGTATATGTTGATGTGCCTTTTTAATTTTTTGCTTGCATTTGTTGAGGCACTTTTAATTTCCTACTAAGTCCTGTGCCTATCGAGGCACCTTTAAGTTTATATTAAGTCTTGCACAAGTCTAGGCATTTTTAAATCTCTTTAAGTCGTGTACAAGTCCAGGCATTTTTAAGCCTCTTTCAAGTCCTGTGCGAGTCCATATGTCATTGAATCACTACCAGGTCCTACATCTGCCAGTGCATATTTTCTTTCACCGCTCGCTCTTAGTTCTTAATAAATGTCAAACTAATATGAGTATGAGGTGTTCTTTTCTTTTACCTACGTAGAATAAGTGTTCACATCTTTACTTGCCCTTAGGTTAGTCCTATGAAGTGCAGCTCCTACTTCGCTTACCTAAAAGACAAGTAAAAAGTGGCAACTATAAACACCCTAACCACAATATTTTTTTAAAAAGGACCAATTAAGTTTCTTTTCTCTTCTTAAAAAATAATAATAAATAAAAATTTATATAAAATTAAAAGGATAAAAAATAATAATTGCAACAAAAAGAGCAAGAACAAAATCATAAGAATGAAATTAATATAATAAGGACTTCCAACGAGTATAACTCAAAACCAAAAACAAAATAGGGAAAATGAAAATAGCCAAAAAAAAAAAAAAAAGGTAAAAGGATAAAAAAATGAAAGACATGTAAGCTAACAATAATAATAAATCGCCAAAGACATGATTTTTTTTTTTAAAAAAAAAGACATAAAATTAAAAAAATATAAGGAGACTACAAAATAAGAAAAGAGGAAAAGGAGGTGATAGTAAATGATGGAAGAAAAAAAGCTAAGTAAGAAATGGTACAATGATAAGAAGTCAAACACATATAGGATGATGCTTATGTTTGAAGCCTATACTGCCTGTTGCTACTTCCTTTTGCTTGAAGCCTACATTGTACAATCTTAGCTCCTACAACGCTGCATCGAGGGAGGGATGAACCATTTGAGATTAAGATAAAATAGTCCATTTCTTTAGCTACCAAGAAGAGCGAAGATCACCTTCTCTCAGCCTCTACTATAGGAAAACTCAAGGAAAATGACTCGAGCAAAGAGAAAATGAGGGAAGAAGAAAAAAGGTAGGGTAGCATGGAAATAGAAAGAGGTCAGGTGAGTGAACAAATAAAACAAGACAAGAAAGGGGAATGAAGTGAACCTAGGTAGAAAAATAAAGTTTTGTCAGTAACTGCGAATAACATAGGTGTTCAGAGGACATAAAATACAATTTGGCTCTACTGAAGAGCTTGCCTGAAGAGAAGAGAAGAGGGAAAGCTTTGAGAGACAAGGGGAGAGCTAAAGACTTAAGAGAAAAGGAGAAAGTATGGACATTTGAAAAAAAGATGGAAGCAAAATGAAAATAGAGAAAACCAAGAGTAAGAGACAGCTTGAGTAAGAAAGGATCTAAGAAGAGAACAACAAAGAACTCATAAGGAATTGGAGGAAAAAAAACCATAAGAAAGAGATCAACTATTAGGCAAGCAAAGAGAAGTAGAAGAAGAGTAAAACTAGAAAGGAAGAAGAGATGTTAAGTTGAAAGGGGGCTAACAAGGAAAATAGTATCTCGTAAAAGGAGTCTCCTCCGTACACCTCTATTTTAGCATTCTAAAACCAAGATAAATAGAAGAACTTAGAGGGAACCAACCTTCCCAATTTTGGGTTCTAAAAAATAGAGCTCTTGCAACATAAAGAAGGGTAAAGAATGGGAAGAAAATAGATGGAGAAGAGCAGTGAAGTGGATCATGCATAATCCTTGTCATAGGACCAAAAAGTAGAGCTGAAGTTTAAGTTGCTCAAAGGTATCCCACTGTGCTTAGCTCAAATGATCTTGTTGGGTGTTGCATTTTTCTTTGTTATGGTATGAAATGAGCTCAAAAGATAATTAACTCAATGGTTGGCCGTGTGTGGAATAACACTGAAATCATATGAGTTGTGGTTTGGTTCTTTATTTATTTTTCTTCCTTTCTTCTCTCATTACTAAGGTCCATAGGTCTTAGTCCTTCATTTGGGTCTTTTGTCTAAGTTTTAATCAAGTGGAATTTTGGATTTTGGTTCCTATACCACATAAGTAACTTAGCTTATTTTATAGATAACTTGGTTTCTTCTTGACTTGACTGAGTTAATCAATGGTGCTTTGTGGAACAGTGGAATGTTGACTTCAAACGATTTATTGAGTTAACTTAATTTTGTGTGATGCTTTGATCCATTATAGGTTTACTAATTTGCATCGAATTTAACATGGTATGAGTGAGATGCTAGTATTGAAAAAATAAATTAAAAAAACAAAAAAGAAAAGTTAGCTGAAAAATTCTAGCAGAGGTGTCAAAGTGGGTCAGCCCGACCCATTTAGGCTGACCTACTTGAGTGGGTGGCATTTAACCCACCATGAGGTGGTGGGTTGAAAATCTCAACCCACTCCACCTAGTGCCCGTTTAAGCCACAAAAAATTAAAAAATTATAAAAATTCAAATGTGACTTTATTTGAGCATAAGTTTTATTTAATCAATCAATTTCTGTATTAGTAAAAACAAACAAAAAATACCTAAAATGAAAAGGAAGCTTCAATAGATTAAAACAAGTAAAGTAATCTAATAATTCAATGATTTATTAATAATAAGAATATGATTATGAGCATAATATTCAATATGGAAAATTAAAAAAAATAGGGATAAGTAGACAACACAATACATATATTACGATTAGTTTTATTTTCTAAATAAGAAAGTGTAGTAGGTTGGGTTGCTGGTCTGAGTGAGTGGAAAATTAAAAAAAAAAGGGGGCAACTCGTTTAACCTATGAGCTAGCTCATTTAACTCATGGGTTAAACGGGCCACGCAGATAGGAGTATTATAAATGGGTTCTTAAGGGAACCTCTCAATGCAACCCACTCTTAGGTGGGTTAAACAGGCTCCACCTTGTGGGTCAAACCTGTTTTGACTCCTCTAAAATCTAGTTAAGTTGTTATTTTGTAGTGTTGATTTTTCTTCTTTTCAGTGCAATTTAATTCAATTTTA
This sequence comes from Delonix regia, assembly GCA_037074485.1. Lineage (NCBI taxonomy): Eukaryota > Viridiplantae > Streptophyta > Magnoliopsida > Fabales > Fabaceae > Delonix > Delonix regia. The sequence goes on from CM073459.1 coordinate 17,449,213, forward strand.
GGCTTCAAACAAGTTTTCAAAGTACAAACAAGGTTGGATTTTGGGTCATATGAGGCATGGATAGAAAATGCAAAGAATCATTAGCTTGAAGATCAAATGAAGACTTAAAGTAGGTAGTGTTAATATTCTTTTCTTTATTTTATTTTGATTCTTTTATGTTTATATTTATATATTCAGTTTTTCCTTTCTTTTTGTTACAATTTGTAGCTATATGTCAGGCCCTAAATAGCAAAGAGTGAATGACATGGAAAACAAGGTAAACCTCATATACTAATCCAAATATTGATATATCAAAGACATGAACAATGTCCATTTCAATTTTTTAATACCATATAACTAACTCAAGACTACACACTAAACTCTCTGCCTGTGACAATGGAGCTATTAAAGTGCAAAGAAAATATTTCTAGACATTTAACAACTAAATGAAAATGACTCATCACCCTTGCAAATAATACAGGGCTCACCAATAAGTCTTTCGGCTATCTCTAAACCACAGAATGATAACTAGATCAATGCTACTCTCTAAATAAAAATCAACGAGAGAATAAATGAGTGACCATACTCAATGAGCAAATATTACCAATCATACTAGAAGGAATAGACAAACTGCTGGAGTTTTTTCACAGTCATATTGTTTAGCAGTTCAAAACATATCAAACTTATGTATGCTAAAATTACTTCAAAAAAAAATCATAAATGGTATAATATGATTCATAAAACTTAGGCAAATTTAAAGATACCAAACTGATCATACTAAAAACCATTTAAAATTCATAAATGATTTTAAAGGAGTAAAATTGAAGTAGAAAATATCTCACAGGACCAATCAAAAATCCATATACAAAAGCTAACTCAAGGCTTGGTATCATAATCCATATCAAAAGCTAGACCAAGGCTAGGTATCACAATCCTTAATGAAAGCTAACACAAGGCTAGGTATCATAAACCATATTAAAGGCTAGCTTAAAGTTACATATCACAATCCATATCGAAAGCTAGCCCAAAGCTAGGTATCACAATCCTTAGCAAAAGCTAACTTAAGGCTAGGTATCATAATCCATATCGAAAGCTAGCTCAAGGCTAGGTATTGCAATCTATATCGAAAGCTAGCTCAAGGCTAGGTATCCTAATCCATAATAATCAAAATTGAACAATAAGGCTTGTACATAACCAAATGTTGAGACATTGCTCAAAATAACAAAAGCATGGTGCACAAAGGTTATCTACTGTTGTTAACTACCAGGACCTGTATTAGATGAATTTTCATAAAAAATACTTTTCCATAATAATATAAATACTAAAAATTTTGTATAATAACAAAATTCTTGATTTCCATTAATCCAAACAATAACAAAATTATTTAGAAAAATTTTTAGAAAATCATAAGGCACGTCTATTATTCAAATGAACATTCAATTGTGAAGGTATATCACAAGGAAATTTCTTAAGAGTTCAAAGTGCACTAATAAATGTCAAGAATTTCATAATAGTTCAAGAGCTTATTCCCAAGGCACTGAAGCATATAAAGAAAAACATTTCACAAATATAAGATAAAACAATGGTGCTATTCATTTATTGTTATTATACCTTTTCTTTCCTTATTTTCTTTATTAGCTATGGTGTTGGATTGCTGGTGCTCCCTTGTTGCATCCCTCTTAAATTATAATGAACTAGTTTAGTGGCTTCAACTTTTATATATATTATTATATGAATAAATTTAAGGCCATTAAATGAATAACACCATTGTTTTATTTTATCTTTGAAATAAGTATTGATTATAGATTAAAGATGACAAAGAGATAACATAATCTTATGAGTGAGGGGCATTGTAGTGCACAAAATGATAAGTGGATAGCCATTTTCATTTTGTTTTTTTGTCCCAATTAGTGGATAGCTAGTTTGTGATCTATAAATTACACTCTAAAACAAAGAAACCTCTAAATGAAGAAAAATTAATGATAAAGCATTTAGGATGCACATTATCTTTACCTAATTATAGTATTTTTGCCACTTGCATAATCTGAAATTTTGAATTCCAAAACATGTTTTAGTTGGTGTAAGGAAATATGTCTTCAAATGCTAGTGGAGTGGCCTTACCCCTACTCAAAAAATAGGGTTGCTGGAAGGAAGAACTTTCCTAGTAATAGGACTAATATAGGATGGAAACATGCAATGAATAATGGTGGGGATGGTAAAAAGGTTCAATGTAATTATCGTGGCAAAGTTGTAAGTGGAGGGATTTATAAGTTTAAACATTCCTTAGCTGGCATCAAAGTTGATGTTGAAGCTTGTATGAGTGTTGGAGATGATGTAAGGGCAATAATGTCACAACATGTCATTGAGGCTAAAACTTTATCATCTAAAAAAAGAAACAATGGGTAGATGTTGGTGATGAGGAAACTCAAAGTACCTAAGCACATGATAACACTCAAGAGTTGATGAATTTATTGAGACATTTAAGAAAAAATAATAGTGGGGTTGGTAGATCACAATCAACCATTAATAACATGTTCAAGAAAGATCAGAGGGAGGATGCTTACCAATAGGTGGCAAGGGTTTTTTACACAAGTGCCATTTCCTTTAATTATGTAAAAGAATCTTGAGTTTATTAAGATATGGGAGATTATAAGAAAATATGGCCAAGGGTTTAAGTGTCCTTCATATCACAAGATACGAGAAAAGTACTTAAAAAACATGAAAGCTAGCTTGAAGAGTCTAAGGAAGAGTGGAATAAAGTAGGTTGTTCCATTATGTCTTATAGATGGACTAATAAGAAAAAAGTTTCATTTACAATTTCTAGGTCAATAGTCAGAAAGGGATTGTGTTTTTATATTCACTAAATACATCTCATATCTTTAAAACTACTGATAAAGTGTTTGTCGTACTTGATGAAGTTGTTAAGAAGTGGGAGAGAAGAATGTTGTGCAAATAATAACAGACAATGCTACAAATTACAAAGTAACTAGACAAAAATTAATGGAAAAGAGGAAACACTTATATTGGACTCCATGTGTAGCTCATTGCATTAACTTGATGTTGGAGGACTTGGAAAAAAAATAGAGTTGCATAAAGAAACCATAAGCAAGGGAAAAAATCACAACATACATTTACACAAGAATATTGCTCATTAGCATGTTAAAAAATTTCATAAAAGGGAGGGACTTCATTAGGCCAGCTGTAACTCAATTTGCCACAACTTATTTGACAATAGGTTGTCTTCATGAGCATAAAGCAACTTTGATAAATATGTTCAATTCTAATGAATGGAGAGATAATAGATTTTCCTCTTTTAAAGATGGAAAAAAAGTGGCAAAAAGTATCATGAATGATACGTTGTGGAAGAATATTGTGACTTACCTTAGGGCTACTACTCCTCTCATTAAAGTTCTTCACTTGGTGGATTCTGGTAAGAAGACAACATTGGGAATTATATTTGAAGTAATGGAGAGTGCGAAGGCAAAGATTAAAATAAACTTCAATAATGTTTCAAAGAAGTCAATAGAATATGATATGTCATTGTTTTTACTCATCAATTTTTTATATATATTTTTCACTATATAAGTGATTATTGTAGATACCAACTTATATTGAATATCATTGATGAGAGGTAGGAAGCTCAATTACATAGGCCTCTACATGCAGTTACATACTACCTCAATGCCCAATTTCACAACAACCATGACTTCAAAGCTGATTATGGGATTAAGCAAGGGTTGTATAATTGCTTAGCAAGATTGTTGATTATGGGATTAAGCAAGGGTTGTATGATTGCTTAGCAAGATTGATTGAAGATCCTAAAGAGAGAAACAAAATTGAGTTCTAACTAGCTAACTTCCATTATGCAAAAGACATGTTTGGCTATAAAGGTGCAAAGTCATTAAAAACAAAAATGCCCCTAGCAAAATGATGGGATGCCTGCAAAGATGGATGCCTAGAACTTCAAAAATTTGCAATCCAGATTCTTAGCTTATGTTGTGGCTCTTCTTGTTGTGAACATAATTGGAGTGCTTTTGAGATGGTAAGTAATTATATTTCATTTTGTTAGGGGAGCAGAATGCTTAACTTAAGCATTTTTATTTTGTTTATATTCATACCAAGAGAAGAAATTGCTTGCTCCAAAAGAATATGAAGGATTTGACATTTGTAATATGCAATTTGAAGTTAAAAGGCAAGCAATCAAGAAGAACCCATGAATATGACTTTGATGATATTCTATCAGATAATGAATGGATAACTTAAGGGAGGAGAAGTGATGTTAATGTTGAGGATGGGAAAAAGATGATGATGATGAGGTTCTTCAACCTCTTGTGCCCATGGCAGGAACAGGTAATAACTTTGTGGTTGACCTAAATGCTAATATAAGTGGTGAACCTTCCAAAAATTTGGCATTGGTTAAAGACTTTGAGGATGAAGAAGAAGAAAATGATGGTTATGAGGTAGTAATAGAGATGGTGAAGGTGATGACTCTGGAAATGATGACAATCTCAGAGGATTTGAAGAATTATGGTGAATTTTTATTATTGATTTTGAGACTTAGTGATGGTAAATGAGAATTAATATATGGAGTTTATTGAAATTTATTTGTAGACTTGAATGACAAGTATGGAACCTTGGATTATGAATCATGTGTGAATTTTATTTATGTTTTTTTGGATATGGTTATGTTCAAAATGTATTCAATAACAAATATATGTAAACTCTTATGAGTCCACGTTACGAGTTTAGGTTACAAGTTCACATGCCCCCGCTAGTCTGCCTAAAATCGTGATATTGACAACCTTGATTGGGACCCCTCTTGATTATGGGACCACATGATATATTACCTTTAAAAAAGAAAAAGAACAGCCAAAAAGGACCTCTTGATTATATGACCATATTGTGACTCTCAAGCTAGTCAACATTACCATCATAGTCATTTCCTCTCCAAAAGCTGTCATCCAAAATTTATTTCTTTTAGAAAATATCTATATTTAATAGATCATCATAAAATTAAAGAAATGTTAAATACTGTCTAACTCTTATAGATTTAGTGTTCCCATTTTATTTTTTTTGTGTGGCCAAAATAGATTTAGTTTTCCTTCGCTAAATATAAAGGCTTTCCACAATGAGCAGTGAAATTAGGTATAGATATATTAAAGCTTAGTGTCACTTTCAACGTGTTTTATTTTCCCAATGGTTCTTCCCGTGGATTAAAAATAATATCCCAAGTGGTCCATGAATTTTTTAAAGTAATATTAAATTAATATTATATTGTGGCGTATGTTATATTTGTTTTGAGAGAAATACTCTTTTGATCTTGACAATGAGAAGTCATGATATAAAAAATGAAGCAGAAAGAAAAAAAGAGGTAAGGAATGTGCAGATTCATGAATAAAAAGGAAATGTGTAAAGTTTATTAGTTTTTTGTAAAATGTGAGAGGATAAAATAATTATCTTTAGAATTTAGTTCATAAATCAATAGTCAAGATTAGTATAAAAATATCATAAATATGCAATGAAAATCTATCATCTATTTTGGATAAATTTTTTTTATCAATTTTAACTATTAAAATTTTAATGCACAACATTTATAGCTCCTTATAATAAATTTTTTGTAAGCTTAACAAGTCGAGCATGAAATTTTTTTAACTCACGACTTGTATAAACCTAATGCTACAAATTCTTGTTTCACAGTTACTATTTACATAATAATGCGCTAAATTGTTTTAATTTAAAATCTAAATTCAAGATTGAAATTAAAAATTATTAAAGTAAATAAATGTGGAAAGAATAGGCGTATGGTTCAAAATGCTTGCGAGCCACTTTGTTTTTTGCTTCTTGTTTTCTACGGCTTGCATCTATATCCTAGTGGTTGCCATCGAAATCTTTCTGCTTACTTTTTATTTGGTTTTTTTCAGTTTAAGATATTTCTTTTTCTTTAAAAAAATCTTAAGCTTTCTTTTCTGTTTTTATGACCGACATCCATGCCATATTTGGATAGGCAATATGTGGTAAGCATTATTTAGGTAACAAATTGAAGAATATTTTATCAAGTTAAATTGAAAAATAAATTTTATGAAAAAATCATTAGAAAAACATTTTATATGCAAAATAGACCTATCAAAATATATCAACCTAACCCAACAGTCTGACCACCGTCACTATAAAAAATGTAACATTCAATGGTAACTTTAGTTGCGGCAGAACATCTAAAAGTCACACTAATTCATATCAGTGGCAACTTTATAGTCACCACCAAGTCATTGTTGAAAACCTAGTGGTCTAAGCTTCAATGGCGACTTTGGCTTACCATTGAAAATTCTTTAACAACAACTAAAATTGTCACCAAATGGTGTATAAATTTGCCACTAAATTTAATACATTTGATGATCTTGAAAGGTAGCTCCTTATGATCATTTTTTTTTTGTAAGCTTAACAAGTCAAGCATGAAATTTTTTAAACTCACGACTTGTATAAACCCAATGCTCTGAAATTTCTCTCAAAAATCGATAGAAAATAGTGATAAAACAAATGAAGAAGATCAAGAATAGTGATTGAGCTTTTAAAATTCAAAAGCCTGCACTTCTAAATCTCAACATTTATTGCTTTCTGGAATGGCTATGACCCTAAGACCCTGGAATTTGTGTACAGTAATCCCATATGCCTCCCTCATATCCATATCTTCAGGATTTTGGCCATCTTCTAACTTCCAATCAAAGTGACGAAGAAGGGAGGCCAACATAGTATGTGCAATCCTATGAGCTAATGGAACTCCGGGCACATCCTTCTTCCAACTCCAAAGGGAATGAACGTTAAATCATTTCCTCTAAAATCCCTTTCATCAACTTCTAGAAACCTTTCAGGCAAAAACATATTTGGGTTAGCCCAAACACTTGGATCTCGACCCATAGCCCACAAATTAACCAAAATTAGTATGTGTTTGGGGAACCCTGAAGCCACAAATTTGTGTTTCAACCTCTGATTTGCGAACCATTATTGGTACTGCTGGGAGCATTCTTAGTGTTTCTTTCACAACAGCTTGAAGATAAGGAGCTTAGAGATGTCTGAGTCTTTCATGAATTCTTGGCCTTTGCCGAATACTTGCTGAAGCTCCTTTCTGTTTTTGATCATTTTCTCTGGATTGTGAAGCGACTCTGCCATAGCCCATTCAATTGTGTTTGACTTTGTGTCCACCCCAGCAATAAACAAGTCCTAGCAGTACAAAATAAAGAGATTAATATAAAATTTCCACAACTGATCAGAAATATATCTTTATTATTCATCCTTATAAATGGAATAGCTATTTAATAAAAGAGAAATACTGTATAATTTTTATATCTTTTATTATTTTTTTGATAAAAATATAATAAGTATATAATTTTTACAACTCAATGTTACGTAATTATTTAAGCCTTTTAAATATATTTCAATTGAAATTTCAATAATGTCAATATAAAGAACTATCAAAAGTCTAATTTTACTTAATACTCATCAGAAATAAATGTAACGTATCTTGGCATAAAAATTCAGAATTTTCCATCTTAGTGAGACAGAGAAATGACTCTAGGACATCATCTATTCTAGCCACTGAATCTACCATCGTCATTATTTCCTCAACAATACTTTCAAAAACTGCAAGTAACTTTTGGTAATACTTTCTCATCCGTCGCTTTGCCCCTTGTGCATCAAAGAAATGCAAGACAGGTAAATAGTCAGCAATATTGTTCTTTGCAGCCTCAACAAGCAAACTGCAAATAACCTCTCTGAACTTCTGAGAAAATTTGAACAATGATCAGCCAAGTCTACAGAGAAAAGGGTATTTGACATTGAGTTCAAAACCATCGTAAACGCGGCATTGCCAAAATCAATTGCCTCACCCTTTCTACAACTTTCTCGTGCAAAACCAAGCAATTCTAGAAGCTTCTTTCCACGAAGAGTTTGGGTAGAATCAAGAAGTTGGGGAGAGAATATTTTGGTGGCACAAAATTTTCTAAGGGTCTTCCATTTTGGGGAGAAAGGCAAGAATGTAACAGAGGCTTTGTGATGTTCAAGTGCTTGAACTGCCTGTGGGACAAATCTACTAGCAAAAGCTTGGTCATTTTTTCAAATACTTCTTTGACAGTGCTTGCAGAAGAAATGACTATGGTGCTAATGGTGCCTATTTTTAGTGTCATTATTGGTTCATATTTTTTGGAAAGCTTGTTGAGAGATTGGTGGAGAATGGTGGCATCAAGGTCTAATATGTTTCCTATGATGGGATAAGAGGGAGGACCTGGTGGAAGCTTTGGGGGTTTTTAGTTATTTTAGAAGCCAAGGCCAGAGGACATAAATGTTTGCCAATACAAAGGAAATAATTAGTGGGAGAAATATGAAGTAGTCCATGGCTACTAGGGATGCTTGCTTGTTAAGGGTTTTGCCAACTAATAAATGTTTTGAATATATAGTGAAAGAAGGACTCTTTATAGTAGTTTCATACCTTGTATAAGAAAGATTCCTTTAACATCTTTTCCAAAAGATTTTGATTTTTTTAATTTAGACGCCACAGTACAAAATAATAATGAGTCAGATTTGCGGTCATAAAAAATATTACACCGAAATGCAATGTCCTTTTCATAACATTTGGATGCAGTATTTTTTATGACAGCTGATCTGATTTATTATTATTTTTACTGTAATGTGAAAAAAAAAATTTAAATATTTTTTGTTCATTACCTTATTTGAAATATTAAAAACCTCCAATATATATTACGTCAATTAAGACACATCGCCAATGCCACGACAAGTAACTGCTGAACTAATAGTTATCCTCTAATGTACGAAATTGAAGTAATTGGAATCCAAAGCAATAGTTAAATTGAAAATTTGGTAAACAAGTCATACATGGGAAAATAAAAAAAAATTTAAATTTGTTAAAACTAGGTAAAAATAACATTTTGGACTAACAAATATTTTTGGGACCTTCAGTTCAAACTTAGTATTTTTAAATGTTTTACTTTGGTTCCTTCCGTATTAGCCCATAAAAAAAATTGACACAATAGGAAATCAGTTAAAATAAGAACTTAAATAATAATTAAAGCTAAAAAATGAATTAAATTAAGAAAAGTAAGGATAATTAGTTATATAAATAACAATAACCCAAAAAGAAAACTGAAAAAACGTAAAATAATTCAACGCAATAACTAGTATAGAAAAGTTAATTGAGACCTTTAATGGTAATTTAAATAAAAAAAATTGTGGAGATGGGACCCAAAATCAAGACTTCAATTTAAGATTCCCACAATCTAAATCTACTTCCGAGCACAAGAGTAGTCTCGACGCTCGTCCAAATAATTTTGATTTGGGATTCTAATATAAACATATATTATAAATTATGATATAATTATAAATAAAAAAATTTACTCCATAATGTGTATGAGCCGTGCAACCAAAACAAAATTATTACTCATATACAAATTATAATAAACAGACAATTTGCATCAGACAAATAATAAACCCCATCCTTTTTTTTTTATTGCTCAACTGTCCCATTGATAATAAACCCCTTCCGAATCTTAAGAAATTATCCACTTTTCCATTTTAAATTACCCAATTGCTACGGTAACAATTTGTCAAGATGCCTTTTTAATCATATGTACGTGGAGCATGCCCTTCTTCCCCTTATCCTCTTATTTTTTGTCCTTTCTACACATCAAATTAATCATAGGGCCCTGTGTAGATTTGATAAGACAAATTTTGATATTCATGTCGAGCCCTTCCTTGTTTACATAATTGTGAACCGATCCCCTGGATATTTTGGCTTCATTATCATGTGACTTCTCCAACAAATTTCCCATTGCTTCCATTCATATCCAATTTTGTGGATATGAATTTTCTGTATTTGAATTGCCATATATAGGTGAATTTAATAAAGTTTGGACAGTGGCGGAGTAGGACCTTAGACCAGTAAATATATATAAAAAAAAAAAATTATCTTCATCATTTATTTTATATTTTATTTTGAAAAATTATATTTTAATATTATATGTTTCAAGTAAAATTCTTTCTTTTAAATATTTGAATTAAAATAAAAACATTATTTTTTTGTTCTTTAAACCTATTTGAAGTTTCAATTTCATTCTTTAATTTATTTTGTTCAAATTTAGTTCTTTAACTTTTTTTAAGTTTCAATTTTTTTCTTGAACTTTATTTGATTTTCGTTTGGACATTTAACTTTACTTTAAGTTTTACTTTTATTCATTAAATTCATTTGGTTTTAATTTTATATTTTAACTTTTTTCCAGGTATCACTTTCATCTCTTAATATTATTTTATTTTGATTTGGCCCTTTTTAAAATGTATTCAAATGCTTTATTTTTTAAAACACCCCCCAAATTAAAAACTTTAAACATTTAATCTTTGAATGAATCAAGAGTTAAGATGGCCAAAAAAAACAAATTGGGCAAGTAACCCCAAAATGAGGAAAAGCAAATAAAATTAATTTAACTACCAAGCACCAATAAATTTAGTTTGTAAAATAGTAAATGTAGAATGAATCTTCAAATAGAAATTACTAGAGTTTACTCATATTAATTGATAAATGAAAAATAAAAAATGGAAGGACAAAAAAGTATATGAATAACTTATGAAAGCTAAATTTTTTTTAAAAAAAAAAAAAAGGTTAAAATGAGACTTGAGGTATAGTTAAGAGACCAAATTGGAATTAAATGAAAGTGAGAGATAAAAGTGAAATATAAGTTAAAGTTAATGAGTCAAATAAGAACCAAATTATGTTACAGGATAAATGAGTAATTTAAGATAAAGTTAAGAGATTAAATTGACACTCAATGACAAAAGTAAGATTTGATGCAAAGTTAAATGAGCAAAGGTATATTTATGCCTAAACTAAACCAGACTGATTTACCAATATCATGATTTTTCACTTTTTAAATTTAAAAACAAGTTTAAATTTCAATGAGTATTATATCATATATTACTCTCTATATTAATATTAATTTCACTATTTAAATACCCACGAGGATATTTATATCCACTCACTGCTCATGTAATGCATAACAATGACACACTAAAAAAATATACTATCACTTGGTAACATCATAATCATTCAATAAACATTTCAAAACAGTATTTTGAAGGAAATAAAAATGTTTATATGATAAAGCATTAAAATAAGAGTATATTTATAGAGCATTATAAATATTAATTTATCCATTAACATTTCCAATTTTTTTACAACATATTTAGAGACAATTGTTCAAGGTCCAACTAAAATAACATACTGATATTTGAGCTTGATTATGGTCTACCCAATATTTATAAACTACTATTTACAAAAATAAGACATAAACTTCAAGTGTATATTATATAAATAATACAAATGTGAGTCTAGTGGGTTCAAATTAAAATATCAAAAAATAATAAAGTAATATGACCCAATCATATAAAATCATTAATTTTAGTAGGTTTAAACAATTAAAATAGACAGGGCATAAAATTATATCCTAGTACTATATAAATAAGATAAAAAAATTGAGTGGGGGCAACTCATATGTAGGTCTGTCCCTGAGATTGAATTATTAGATGAAATTTTCATGGTGTAGATTTTAGTAAATATTAAAAAAAATTAAATAGTTTCTAATAATTCATTAAAATCTAAACTATTAAATTTTTATCAAATGGTCTAGATTATATAAAATTCATTGCATTTGGATCCCCAAATGCAAGGAATCAATTTCCAAATTTCTACTGCTTTGGTCCAAAATAGGAATTATTCCCTCTTGTCATCTCTGACTATTCGATGTTATTCCTTCCTTCTTTTTCGAGAGTGCACCACTTTTCTTGACTAAATAGCTCTCCTCCTTGACCCTTGCAACAATGCCTGATTGGGCTTCTTTTGATGATCTTCCAGTTAGTGATGAAGTTAGGACCTAGATTAACGGGAGCAAAATTAACATAACTTTTTACAATTGTGTTAATTGTATCTTATCTTGATCCTATTTTGAGCTTTTGTCCTACTTTTTCAAGCTTTACTGATCCACAACACTTTAACGCTAGCTTTCCACATCATTTTCTTCAATTAAAATTATCATGGTCGCTGTCAATTTTATTATATCTTCTCCAATTATGTTTATTCTACATTTTACTAATTTTTTTTTCTGATTTACCTTGGTTTTGGTTTGGTGTTAACGCTTAAAGTAGTCATTTGGAGTGTCTTTAGCCATTGATTACTTCACAAAATAAATAGAGGCCAATTCCTTTGCTAATATTACTCAAAGCATCTTTCTCAGTTTTTTACGGTCAAATATCATGTACTAATACGGAATACCAAAAAAGATCATCACAGATAATGCTTCTAACTCAAATGGAGCAAAATTTTAAAGTCTATGTGATCAATTAAAAATTAAGCATTCAAATAGGGGATTTAGTGTTGAAGAAAACCCTTCCAAGCTATGAAGATAGTAGAGGTAAATGGGTTCCTTCCTATAAAGGACCATATGTTATGAAGTAGGCTTTCTCTAAGAGTGCACTTGTCCTTACTGACATGGAAGAAAAAGATTTTGGGAAATTGATTAATTCAGATGCAGTGAAATATATTTTTCTTGAAAAAAAAGAAAAGAAAATAAGAAGATTTGCAATGGAGGCCCCTTAAGTTGAAAAATTAAAAAGGCAACTTAAGCAAAAGTTAGGGCAACAAAAATGGTCAATTAAAGTTCAAAAAGATGCCTTAAGCAACGATTGAAGAATTTATCCTAGGGAATCATGGAAATTATTATCACCAACCAGTTCCATAAAATGCAAATCCATAGCAATATACGAACTGATCGAACAACATCACAAAGGGCCGAAGTTAATGGCATCCCCTTTTGCCATTTGACCATCACTTTCTTTGTACTCAGTTTCTTACTCTTTCACTTTGAAGTTTTGTGGTTGCTCCTAATAAAATAAAATAGTCTATCCATTTAATAAACATGCTTTATCTTTCTCCTTGCCTTTGCAACATTGTATTGTCTTTATAATTACATAGTTCATTCCATATGCAAAATAACTGCTCATTGCAAATGACATTCAAAATATTGTTTAATGATATAAATTTTGGGAATAACTATAATTCCCTGATTAAATGCATTCATACAATCATAGGAAATCAACAATTGAAATGCGATTTGGATCAACAAAATCAATCCATTTTCACCACCAAGCAATTTGATGAAAAGCAATGTGATATTTTTGAATTTCCTGAAAGGTCATTAAAAACTAAGAAGAACTTTTGAATCTTAAATGGTCTGGCTCTCAGGCCAAAAGAAGTAATAAGTTGAGCTATCTATCATCAATCAAAACAACAAAATAAGGGTCACGATAAGAAGAGTTTAGATAGACAATTCTTTCACTAGGCAATGTGACTTTCTTCCAAACTGGAATGAGCAATATATTGCTGTCTTTATATTCCCTTAGCTTTTTCTATAAAAAATTAGACTTCTTTGCTTTCTAACTCCTAATAAAAGTAGCCTATCTAGGGTTAATATTTTACATATGTTTTTTTGGAATTAATGAAAATGGGCACTCCTATTAAAAAAACCAAAATAAAATAAAAAAGAGAAAACCAAAATAGTGTTTGCATAAAAAAAATCAAGCATATGCATTTTGTCTCTCGCTTTACGCATCATTTCAACTAATTGACTCCATCTGTCAAGACACTTACTTTTCTACCTACATCTATTGAGGCACCCTTTTATTTCTTACTTGCATTTGTCAGGGCACCTTTATTATTCTACCGACATCAATCGAGGCACCTTTTCAATTTCTTACCTACATCCGTTGAGGCACCTTTAATTTTTTATTAAGTCCTGCACAAGTCTAGACATTTTTAAATATCTTTAAGTCTTGTACAAGTACAAGCATTTTTCAACCTCTTTTTGGTCCTGTGCAAGTCTTGACCACTTTGAATCACTGCTAGGTCCCACATCTACTAATGCATCTTTGCTTTCACCGCTCGCTCTTGGTTTATAATAAATGTTAAACTAATGTGAGAAAAAGGTGTTCCTAGCTTTTCCCTATGTAGGATAAGTGTTAACTTCTTTATTTGCTCTTAGGTCAACCCTATGAAGCGCAACTCCTACTCTGCTTACCTAAGATACAAGTAAAGAGTGACAATTGTGAACACTCCAACCACAATATTTTTAAAAAAAGGAACAATTAAGTTTCTTTTTCTCTTCATAAAAAAATAAATAAATAAATAATAGAAAATTAAAAGCATAAAAAATAATAATTGTAACAAAAAGAGCAAGAACAAAATCATGAGAATAAAATTAATATAATAAGGAGTTCTACTGAGCATAACTCAAAGCCAAAAACAAAATAGGGAAAATGAAAATAGAAAAACAAAAAGGAAAAAAGGTTAAAAAAAATTAAAGTTAAAGACATATAAGCTAAAAATAATAATAAAACATCAAAGACATGATTTTTTTAAAATAAAAGACATAAAAGTTAAAAAAAAAAAATAAGGAGGCTGTGAAATAAGAAAAGAGGAAAAAGAGGTGATAGTAAACAATGAAAGAAAAGAAGCCAAGTAAGAAATGGTATAATGATAAGAAGTCAAACACATATAGGATGATGCTCATGTTTGAAGCCTATACTACCTCTTGCAACTCCCTTTTGCCTGAGGCCTACACTGCACAATATCAACTCCTGCAACGCTGCATCGAGGGAGGGATGGACCATTAGAGATTAAGATAAAATGGCCCCTTTCTTTAGCTACCAAGAAGAGCAAAGATCATCTTCTCTCGGCTTCTACTATAGGGAAGCTCAAGGAAAAGGACTCTGGCAGAGAGAAAGTAAGGGAAAAAGAACATGGAAATAGAAAGAGTGTGAGTAAACGAAGAAAACAAGATAAGAAAGGAGAAAGAAGTGAACCTGGGGAGAGAAATAAAGCTTTGCCGCGAGCTACGAAGAACATAGGTGTTTAGAGGACAAAAAGTGCAATTTGGCTCTTTTGAAGAGCTTGCCCAAAAAGAAGAGAAGGGAAGAGCTTCGAGAGCCTAGGGGAGAGCTAAAGACTTGAGAGAAAAGGAGAAAGTGTGTACACTTGAAAAAAGGAAGGAAGCTGAATGAAAATAGAGAAAACTGAGAGTAAGAGAAAGCTTGAGTGGGAAAAAATCTAAGAAGAGAACAAGAGGGAACCCTTGGGAGGGATTGGAGATAAAAAAACCATATGAGAGAGATCAGCTATTAGGTAGACAAAGAGAAATAGAATAAGAGTAAAACTAGAAAGGAAGAAGAAATGCTGAGTTGAACGCGGGCTGAGAAGAAAGATAGTATCTCACAAAAGGAGTCCCCTCTGTACACTCTTATTTTAGTAGTCCAAAATTGGGATAAAGAGAAGAGCTCAGAGGGAACCAACCTTCCCTATTTTGGGTTCTAAAAAATAGAGCTCTTGCAACGTAAAGAAAGGCAAAGAATGGGAAGAAAATAGAAGCAGAAGAGCAGTGAAGTGGGTCAAGCATAATCCCTGTCATAGAACCAAAAAGCAAAGCTAAAGTTTAAGTTGCTCAAAGGTATCCCACTGTACTCAATTTAAATGATCTAGCTGGGTGTTGTATTTTTCTTTGTTATGGTTCGAAATGAGCTCAAACGATGATTAACTCAATGGTTGGCTGTGTATGGCATAACACTAAAATTATATGAGTTATGGTTTAGTTCTTCATTTATTTTTCTTCCTTTCTTCTCTCATTGCTAAGGTCCATGGGTTTTGGTCCTTCATTTGGGTCTTTTGTCTGAGTTTTAATCAAGTGGAATTTGGGATTTTGGTTCCTGTTCCACATAAGCAATTTAGCCTACTTTAGAGATAACTTGGTTTCATCTTGACCTGACTAAGTTAATTAATGGTGCCTCATGGAATAGTGGAATTTTGACTTTAAATGATTTACTGAGTCAACTTGCTCTTGTGTGTTGCTTTGATCCATTATAGGTTTGTTAATTTGCATTAAATTTAACATGGTATGAGTGAGATGCTAGTATTGAAAAATACTAAAAAGAAAAGAAAAAGAAAAGTTAGCTGATAAAATCTAGCAAAGGTGTCAAAGTAGGTCAATTTTACCTATCCAAGTTAACCTACCTGGGCTAGTGGCATTTAACCCATCATAAGGTGGAGGGTTGAAAATCTCAACCCATTCCACCTGGTGGGTTAAGCAGGTGGGCCCATTTAACTCACCAAAAATTAAAAAAAATCTAAAAATCTAAAAAAATAAAAAAATTATAAAAATTCAAATGTGACTTTATTTGAGCATAAGTCTTATTTAATCAATCAATTTCTATATTAGTATAAGTAAAACAAAAATAACTAAAATAAAAAGGAAGCTTCAATAGATTAAAACAAGTAAAGTAATCTAATAATTCAATGATTTATTAATAATAAGAATATGACTATGAGCAGAATATTCAATATGGCAAATTACAAAATAATAGAGACAAGTAGACAATATAACACATACATTAGGGTTAGTTTTATTTTCTAAATAAGAAAGTGTAGTGAGCTGGGGCATTAGTCGAAGTAAGTGGAAAAAAAAAACTCATTTAACCCCTAGGTTGGCTCGTTTAACTCACGAGTTAAATAGGCCGAGTTGATAGGAGTATACTAAACATGTTCTTAAGGAAACCTCTCAACCTAACCTACCTCTTAGATGGGTTAAATAGGCTCGACCCAGTGGGTCAAACTCATTTTAATGCCTCTAAAATCTAGTTAGGTTGTTGTTATTTTGTAGTGTTGCTTTTTCTTCTTTTGAGTGCAATTTAATTCAATTTTAGGCTTCAAATAAGTTTTCAAAGTACAAACAAGGTTGAATTTTAGGTCCTATGAGGTAAGAATCGAAAATGCAAAGAATCATTAGCTTGAAGATCAAATGAAGAGTTAAAGTAGGTAGTGTTGATATTATTTCCTTTATTTTATTTTGAATCTTTTATTTTTATATTTATATATTTTTATTTATTTCTTTATTCATTTTTTCCTTTCTTTCTGTTACAATTTGTAGCCATATGTCAGGCCCCAAATGGTAAAGCGTGATTGACATGGAGGACAAGGTAAACCTTATCTACTAATCCAAATATTGATATATCAAAGACATGAACAATGTCCATTTCAATTTTTTAATACCATATAACTAACTCAAGAGTACACACTCTACGAGTGACAATGGAGCTATTAAAGTACAAATAAAATATTTCTAAACATTTAACAACTAAATAAAAATGACTTATCACCCTTGCGAATAATACAAGGCTCACTAATAAGTCTTTCGGTCATCTCTAAACCATAAAATGATAACTAGATCAACGCTACTCTCTAAATAAAAATCAACGAAAGAAGAAATGAGTGACCATACTCAATAAGCAAATATTACCAATTATACTATGAGGGAATAGACAAACTACTGGAGCTTTTTCACGGTCATGTTGTTTAGCAGTTCAAAACATATCAAACTTATGTATGCCCAAAATTACTTCAAAAAGGAAAATCATAAATGGTATAATATGTTTCGTAAAACTTAGGCAAATTTAAAGATACCTAGCTAAACTGATCATACTAAAATGCATTTGAAATTCATCAATGATTTTAAAGGAGTAAAATCGAAGTAGAAAATATCTCACTGGACCAATAACAAATCCATATACAAAAGCTAACCCAAGGCTTGGTATCACAATCCATATCGAAAGCTAGCCCAAAGCTATGTATCACAATCCTTAACGAAAGCTAGCTTAAGGCTACATATCATAATTCATATCGAAAGCTAGCTCAATGATAGGTATCATAATCCATAATAATCGAAATTGAGCAAAAAGACCCCTACATAACTGAAAGATGAGACAATGCTCAGAATAAAAAAAGCATGGTGCAACAAGGCTAATGTCTATTGTCATTAGTTACAAGGTCCTATTTTAGATGAATTTCCACGAAAAATACTTTTCCATAATAATATAAGTACTAAAAAGTTTTCATAATAACAAAATTCTAGATTTCCATAAATCCAAACAATAACAAAATCATTTAGAAAATTGCTAGAAAATCATAAGGCGTGTCTATTGTTCAAACGAACATTCAATTGCAAAGGTATATCACAAAGAAATTTTTAAAGAGTTCAAAATATGCTAATAAATGTCAAGAATTTCATAATAGTTCAAGAGCTTATTCCCAAGGCACTAAAGTGTATAAAGAAAAACATTTCACAAATGGACAGTTTAAAATACTGAAAATAGGTATGATTAGCAATATTTACTCACACGAAGAGAATGCTCATGACAATTGAGTTCCTAATGTCTCTTTCCTTATCTCATTTGGTCACAAAACCAATGCTTATGGTCCTATAATAACAAATAATGTGCATTTAACTTCTTATATCAAATATTGTCTTTAATTTGTCTAACTTCCCAATGTCTAACACAATACTTGTCTAATTGCTGTGTAGCGAGCTTATTTAATCACAGAGTGGGTTGTTAACCTTTCATCTTCCAATATCACAAGTAAAATATCTCACCTCCTTGGCTCAATCTTATTTTTATTTATTTCTTTCTTATTTATTTATTTCCATTTTCATGTATCTAATCCTATATACCTATGAACCAAATTAATTTCTCTGTCTTAACCATGCATTGCTTAACATTATCAAAAAAATTTGGAAATTATCATAATCCAAATTTCAAGATTTAATGATAAAATTAAATTACTTATTTATGGTTATTTAGTAAATCACTATATGATTTTTATACCCTTTCTTTAAAACAACAAAGAAAGTTCAAACTAGAAAAAGCTACCGAATTAACATACCACTTCGAACAATAACTTCCAATTGCTTAATTTCTTTCTCTAGTAGTGATTCTTGAAGAAAATTGGTCTAAGATTTTCAAAATTCCATTACACCATCACACATTTCATGCAACCAAGAAGGGTGTGAAATTGGTGACCAAAGCCTATCAATTTCATATGGGAATTAGAGGAAAAATACTTAGGATTTATCCAAGAAGCAAAACCCCAACTTAATTTGAAGAAATCTACCAAAATCAAGCCATATTTCGAATTTACACCACTAATACTTTCAAATGAGGGGTTTCAAAATCAGGACTCCAAATTCAGAAATTGATTATAGATTATAAAAGGGAAAGAATAAATTTGATCGTAAGAAAAAGTCACAAATCAATTTGAAGATATCCCTCACCAATTATGTTCAATTTCTCCTCTTGTGGAACCCTAGGTCACATAATTAGGAAAATTCAAAATTGGGGCCAATATTGCAAAATTAAGGGCAGAGATGATTAAATTGAGCGCAAAGATTATGAGGAAAGGATCAAATTACATACAAGAATGTGAAGCCCCAACAAGATTCATGAAACACGCACGAATTTGGGTTTATTTTGATGGGATTACAGGTGGGAGACATTTGCTGAAATTTGAGACTTTTTTGGCCACCATCCATCGCGAATGGGTTGGAAAACATGATGAAGCTGGTTGTAATTGATGGAGATAATGAGGAAACATTGAAATCGGAGCGAAATGAGGAGAGAGATTTATGGAGCTTGAGAATGGGTGTGTTTATGTGAGGAGGAAGGAGTAAGAAGGGAAAAAAAAAAAGAAAAAAGAGTAATGGAAGAAAAGAAAAAAGAAATAGGATTAGGAGTTTTCTTGTAATTTCCTAACAAATGAGTTGTGTCAAGGTTAGAAAAAGGAAGAAATTTTTTCTCTAATTATTATAGGATTTTATTCTTTAT
Source organism: Delonix regia (assembly GCA_037074485.1). Lineage (NCBI taxonomy): Eukaryota > Viridiplantae > Streptophyta > Magnoliopsida > Fabales > Fabaceae > Delonix > Delonix regia. The sequence goes on from CM073459.1 coordinate 17,468,944, forward strand.
GAATTATTTAAATTTTTAATTCATACATTTACGTTCTCTTCATTTTTTTTAATCTTATTAAACTAACAATTTTTTTCCATTTAAACTTAACTATTAAATAGTTAAACTTAATGAGTGTTACACCATAAGAGTTATTTGAACATGAGTACATACTTACATATGATCTTTGTGTTTTTATTAACTTTCTTTCTTGCTTTTATTTGCTATTTGTTGCTTATTTAATTTACGATTTAATTATTTGATTATTTTTTTATTTATTTTGTTTTGGTTTTGGTTTTTTTTTTTTTTTTCATTAATGGAAATTAGGTTTAATTTCCATGGTTGTTGTGTGAGATTTTTGATCTCTTTAGGCACTTAAAAGTTAATCGGTATAAGCCGTGTGAGATATTAATCTACTTAGCGTTGAAAGTCAATACCTAATTTTCAAAAATCTGAATAAAATAACTGCTAATGTCATTGAAATAATCTGTCTTTCAAATTTTCAATTTAATAATTGCTATGTGAGATTATTTGTCTCATAAGATATTTAAAAATTAATAAGTAAAGATTATGTGAGACCTTGGTCTCCTTAGGTTTAAACATTAATATGCGATTTCTATGATAAATAAATAAATAAATAAGTAAACAAATGAATAAGTAAACAAAGGTCTTTAGGCATTTAAGTATTATTGATTATTTATTTTGTGTGCTGGTTGTAAACTAAAACACTTGCAAAATTTAATACACATCCTAATTTCGAAAAATTCAAAAATATAAATCCAAAAAGCCTAAAAATATTTCCCTTTAATAATTTCATTTATTTTGGGAAAGTAAAGCAAATAATTCTAATTTCCAAAAAAATCCAAAATAATAATAATAATGATAAATTTCAAATATCCTAAAACGAGCCTTTACCTCATTAATTTGACCTTTTTATTTTAAAATGAAAATTCTAATTTCAAAAATCATAAAAATCCTTTCCTATCATAATTTCATTTAACTTTCAAAATTAAAGTTAGCATTCCAAAAAAATAAACAAAAAATTGAAAAAAGAGAAAATGACAAGAGCAAGAAAATGACATTAAATTAATTTTTCAAATATACTCATGGACTTATATCTATTTTTATTAACCACTTTGTTTTTTCTTTTTGTTTTAAATTAGTTTTCCAAAAAAAATTTTATAAATTTTGGTGATGATTCCTTAAATAAATTGGTTTATTAAAATTATCTTCAAAATCCATTTATTTGTCTTTTCTTTTCACGTCATCCACATCACGCTTGATCCTCTGGCTGAATTGTCAAGTGTGACACTTTTGATAGCATTTTAAGGATTATTATTAATACTTTCATATTTATTTATATCGATCAAGCACATATTAATTAAACACACCAGAAATTCAAACTCACACGAAGCTTCATCCTAAGCTTTAACTGGAATAGCACGGAGAGGAACGGCCCTGTGTAAGGTAATCCCATACTTTTCTCTCATATCCACATCTTCAGCCTTCAGCCCTTCAGAAAGCTTCCAATCATAGTGATGCAAAAGAGAGGCCAACATAATGTGCACAGTTCTATAAGCCAAAGGCAATCCAGGGCAGATTCTTCTGCCACCTCCAAAGGGAATAAGCTCAAAATCACGGCCTTTAAAATCAACTGCACTTTGCAAAAACCTTTCAGGTATAAATAGATCTGGACTATCCCAAACACTTGAGTCTCGTCCCATAGCCCACACATTGACTAAGACTTGTGCATTTCTGGGAATCATGTAACCACATAGCTCTGTGTCATCTTCTGCTCTGCGAGGTATCAGAAATGGAATTGGAGGGTGTAGACGCATAGTTTCCTTCACCACTGCTCTCAGGAATGGAAGCTTTGAGATGTGTGATTCGTCAAAGTGTTCGTGTTTAGGAAGGACTTGTCTGAGTTCTTTTGTGGCTTTTTCCAGTTTTTCTGGATTGCGCAATAGCTCTGCCATTGTCCATTCCACTGTAATTGATGTTGTGTCTACTCCAGCAACAAATAGATCCTGAGATCATTTAATTTCTTGTTAATTAGTAGTTTTTCAAAATAAAGCATCTATGCATAAAGTTACTTAATTTTTTGCTGTTTTGGCCAGAGCATAATCATGTTAAATGCACAATAGAATTCCAAACTCCGGCATACTGTAATGAAAAGTTCTATAAAACTTAATAGTTGATATACTGTAGAGAAAACGAAAACTCTACATTCGAAATTCATCTTTCATGTAAATTATAACTTAATTTGAGTATTTCTTTTCATGATGATCTATCAAATATATGATATGTAATAACAGTATTTATGTCAAAAACTTTTATTAGTTAGACATGTTCTAACCTTTCAAATATACTTGCACTCTAAAAGTTTGCTCTTGATGTTCTTAGCTGTAACTCTCCATGCTTCTATATTTGCAGTTTAAGTAAAATATTATTTTAACTTCTCATTTATTAATTAATTTTTAATTTAATTTTTTTATTAATTTGTATTGTTATTTTAGTCTCTCAATTATCAATTTAGTTATTTATTAATTTTTATTCTCAATTTTGTTTTGCATTTATTAATTCATTCTTAATTTAATTATTCTCATTTAATTAAGATTAACCAGCTAAATATAATAATTTTATTTTATAATTAATGAGGTGAATTAACAAGAGAGACTTAGATTAGAGTGAAAAGACATAATTGAAAACAGAGAACTGACCAGAAATAAGTGTAACACATGAGGGCGGCTAACTTGTGAGTTCTCTTCAATCATGACCTGGATCACAAAATCCAATACATCATTGAACCCCTTGGATTCCAATTTTGAAGCTCCAAAAGACAACCTCTCTTCTAGAAGCTCATCGAGAAATGCAATCAACTTTCCGAAGTAACTGTTCATCCTTGTACGTGCACTTTGAGGATCAAGCAGACGAAGAGCTGGGAAAAAGTCCACAACATTAGGCCTTCCTGCTTCTTCCATGATACCCCATATCAAGTCCTTGAATACATGAGCCTCATCAGAGAAATACTCAGCCAAATCCAGAGAGAAAAAAGTATTTGAGATGGAGTTCAGCACTGTAGTAAAAGCAACCTCACCAATATCTAAAGCTTCACCGTTTCTGCAGATTTCACCCACATGATTCAATAGTTCTCGTACCTTTCTCTGACGATGAGTTTGTGTAGAGTCAAGCCGCAGAGAGGAGAACACTTTTGTGGCACAAACCCTTCTAAGGACTCTCCACTGAGCTGATGGAGGCATCCATACCACTGAAAGCATGTGATGGTCATGTGCTCTGAGAGTGTCGGGAATGGTCCTAAAAGAGAAGGCATAGTCATTTTTCTCCAGAACTTCTCTGGCTATTTGTGGAGAAGAAATGACTATGGTGGTTACGTTGCCTAGCTTAAGAGTCATCACAGGTCCATAGTTTTTAGAGAGTTTAGTGAGAGCCCTGTGAGGTTGGTTTCCAAGCTCCAAGATGTTTCCTATAATGGGAAAAGGACGAGGCCCTGGGGGATTGCGAAGAGATTTCAAATTTCTACTATTAAAGATGGAGATGGAGATGAAGCTTCCCACCACAATGGGAATTAGCAGCACAAGGGTAAGGTAGTCCATGGCTATGGGCTTCTCCCTGGTTCTCCCACTAGCTTTTAAACAGAAAAAAAAATTGTAATCTTGATTATATGGATTACATGCTATACTTAGACACCTTTAAATTTGGTGTTGGTTTCCCGTAGTTAAACCATTGGATAAAATTTGTTTATTGTAGTGATTTATTTTAATTTAAATCATTATATTAATGTAGTACAAGAATTATTGAACTCGTGAATTTTTGTTACACTATTTAATTTTAAATCTTATATTTGATTTTAAAACTAATTTAACTCTTTGAAAGTTAAAAGTATTATTTAAAAATAAAAAATAAAATTACTTAATTCTTTTAGAGAATTATTTCTTTAAAAGATTTAATATTTTTATCTTTAAAATATTAAATTAATTTTAATTAAGGCAATAAATAAGGAACCAAAACCATATCTTTTCCGAATAAATATAGTTCCAATAAAACACTTAAGAGGGTCCCATGTCCTGCAGCACCAAAGTGGGATAATTTTGAATATTTAGTCTCTAATGATGTCTTGCACGATGCAATCAATGCGTTGACGGAAGTTTCAGCTTTAGATTTTTATCAAAATTTTTAATAAAAATATTGCAAGTATTTTTTTTTTAATAATTTAGCATTGGATCTTTCATAAAAATTATTCATGTATCTTAATTTTATAAAGTTTGCAACTAAAATAATTCTTGAAAAATTATATTTAAGGATTACAAGTTTACAAGTAAAAGAAAAAGTCCGCAGCCAAATACTTATCATAAAAGAATTTAAATTTTAAAATTATTCTAAATAATAATAACAGAGAAAATTTTATTACTCTATAAAGATACTGTAAAAAAATGGTTATCTAAAATCCCAAAATAAGGATTGAAGAGCTTCATATTCAGAAATTGTCATAATCATCCATGTGAAAAAAGAGAAGATAAAGATATCAAAATTCTAATGAACTTTGCCACATGATACAAAAGCAACACAAATCATATCCTCCCAAGCCATTGTATGGATCTGTTTGTTTTTTTCAACAAAGAAACGCCAAACATATAAACGAAAAAGGAAAGGTGACAAAGGATTCCTCGCCAAGTTGGCTATGTCTCAGTCAATTTAAGTATAATAAACTTAAATTCATTTGTTGCAATCGATTTTAAAATTTACCAAATTTATATTAAAAAACTTGGCTTAATCATACGAAAGAACTCAATAAGTCAAAATCACACACGATTTATTGTGGGCGATTACATTTTGAGGAAGTTTTTTTGGTACACAACTTAGCAAGAGAATATTGATATTGTCAATTTTACTTCCCCACACGATTTAGATCAAAATCATGAGAAGAACACTAATTACATATTCATAACATAAAATTAACACTGAAGAGGATTGTGAAGTTTTATTATTCGCACATAGGAGAAGAAGAGAGATTCTTCTCTCTTTATGCATTTTATCTCTATCAAAATGTTTCCTGTCAGCTTAATTTTATGTTAGTTATTTTAATAATTGACAATCTATTTGAAATTTAAATTATATAATTAACTAATCAAATCAATTACTAATATATATTAATTTAATGGATTAGGGTTTTAGATTATAGGTGAGTCTATCCTGAGTGGTCCAATATTCCATCCCTTTGGTTATTGGTTTCAAAACAGTAAGAGGTTTGGTTCAAGCCTAACGAAAAGTGAAAAAGGAGCAAGAGGGGCCACATTAACAATCAAGATACATTAGTACTATAAATTGCTATTACTGTAAATTGAGTCACTTTTGTTGACTTAAATTCACTGCCCAGAGTTTAGGGAAAATGTGAAAGTGAAAGTATTAGCTAGTAATAACTTCTTTACATAATATGGATCTGGCTGTTATGGATAAACTTGTGAACCTGCTTATGTTAAGTGTGTGTCAATGTTAAGTATTAGCTAGGGAAAATTTAGCCTTGTATATTTAATTTTCTGTCTATGTTAAGTGTGTGTCAATGTAATGAAAAGTGAATAAAAAAGTGGATGTCAAATGAATAAAATGTCATAGGTTATACTAATAGTAAAATGCCCGTAGGAACAAGTTTTAGCAACAATAAAATATCTACAGATGAAAGTTTTAGTGATAGTAAAATGTCTATTGATGAAGTTTTTTGTTAGCACAGATATAGCAATATTGAAATTAGTATAATAAAATTGATATGGGATATATTTCAAAAAATTTGATTCTTGAAGGGATAGAGTGTCATGTGGTTCCTAAAAATACATTAGTGTGTGAATATAAAGGAAAGCGTAGAGAGAATTCAATATGTAGATATTTATAATAGTTCAAATCACCATTGATCCTACATCCTCTTCTTAACTTAGTTAGAAATTTCATTAAATCAAAAGCTTAACAATTACAATGATCAATCTCATAACACTGGACGTAGCCACAAAGCTTTTATACTAACAACTGAATTATCTCAAATTCAAGATTATAATAATCAATAAATTCCATATTACAATAATCAAATCTCTCTTCCTCTCATAGTACACACACTCTCTCACAAAGAAGTACGCGAACCACTTAAGACAAAGCCATATAGACGAAGAAACACACAACTTAAATCATTGAATGAATTGAACAGATGAGTTATGCACCCCATCTTCTTCGAAACATTGCATACTTATACTAAAGATGACCAATGGCTCTCTTAATGACTAGTTCTTCATTTTGGTAAGGTTTTTCAATTTTTTTTGCCAAAGATGGGAACTCTGGTGATGGTGCAATCATTTGCTGCAACAACCATGGCATTAATGCAAAGATTCTTTAGAGTGGGCAATAATAAGGAAAGAGAATATTTTCGTTGATCCATGAGCTTTTATAGTTCTTGGGCTAGTTTGAGTAACTTGTTCAACTAAATTTTCCATACACACACATAATGGTCTGATTAGATAGTATGATAATTTTTTGGTATAATATTTGGTGCACTTAGTTATAATATAGTTACATAAGTTTAAGATTATTATTTTTTGGGTTAATATTTAAAATAATAGAACTATATAAATTTAAAAACTTATATACAATCAGCATTTAGTAATTAACAAATTTACAAGTTAACAATATGTGGTAAAATTTTATTTCGTCATATTATGATAAACCAGTACACTCAAAATTGTAAGTGCAATGAAGATGATACCTAATTTTTTATATAATCATTAAATATCTAAGGAATAAATATTTCAACATTTTTAGCGACAACAAAACCTCCATGGAGAATGGTTAACGGTTTTGTGGAACTTACATGACATGTTATAGTGATAGTCAAGCATCCATGGGTTGTGGGGGAGTCACATGTATTTGAGGGAGACAAGATATATGTTTTCAAATGTATCTATGTTAGACATTATACGAGTACCAAGTAGACACAGTCATACAAATATTCTCCCAAATATTTAGATAATGGAGGTAACATTAATATAGAGAGTAACATAATACAATATTTATTTAAAATTAAAGTTATTTTTAAAGGAGAAAATTAGGATGTTATTTGTTAATTAATCTCGTTAGTTTAATTCGAAAGTTTTTTTTTTTTTCAAATTTTTCCATCCCAAAACTTTTGACCTTGGAGATGTATTTGAATATGGAATTAAAGTGTAAGGATTGTATATAGAGACGAAATATATAATCTAACCAAAAATTTATTTTGCATAAATTTTTTTTGAGGATTGTATATATATGTTTGTTTTGACTGTCAACCAAGTGTAAAATTGTATATTGCAACATTGCACGTGAGAATGTAAAATTTTATCCAAGGTCTTTTAAACCACGTCACTGCGAGAAATTTAGGTGAGTTATGTCCATTGGAAATGTGAAATATGAATTTATTTTGTATTTTTTCAGAAATTTTGCACTCTTAAAGATTTTTTAAAAAATTTTGACTAAGTTATTGAACATTAATTAATAGAAAAATTTATTTGTACAGATTATTTCGTGAATTATATATAAGCTACTTATGACTATGTAGCCCAATTTTATAACTTCGTTTTTTTTGCCATTTTATTACTTAAGATTTCGTTGAGGTTCATGATTCTTACACATTCTTTATCATGCATATAATTCTGTTAAATAATTATAAATATTAAAAAATTGGTTAAGGATAAAAAAATTCTTAATTCATTTTAAAGTTTATATAATTTGCTATCTCAATTTTAAATTTTAATTATTAGTTACTTAAACACATTGGTTTATGCAACTTAATCTATTTATTGATCCAAAAATTATTTTTAAATAATATTTTTAGTGATATATAGAAATCTTGAAAAGTTATCTACTAGTTGAGAAATTAAAACTCAAAAAACTCGTAGTCCTCCTATAAAATCCCACCAAAAAAAAAAAGTTCTGGAGATATAAATTAAAAAATCTAGAATGAAATCTTTATATAAGTTTTTATGTTTTTGGCCAAAATCTATATATAGGTTTAAAAAGGCAGATTTTCCCAGCCCCGTCCGTGGGAACAGAGTGTGGAACAAAAAATCCAACTACCTTAAAGGACAGATTAATTAACGGCGTTTGACTGTTGAAATGATTTTTTTACATTTAAATTTTTAAACAAAGGTAAATTTAACAAAATTTATATCATCAAATAAAAATGTAATAATTTAAATTTTAAAATATTATTAAAAATTATATAATATATATTAAAATCTAAATTATTAAATAAAAATTTAATAATTCAAATTTCCTCAAATACAATAAATATCCCACTCACTATCCGGCCGAAATGCTTTTATTATGCCTCCAACATCCACCAAATTCGCACGTGACCTTATCTACAAGAAAAATATCTTGTATAACTCTAACTTTGTTGTCTTGAAATATCTTGGAATGATGACGAGCAGATGATACTTTTATATCGTCTAAATTATGTTTTTTTACACTTAATTTTTTATTATTAATACATTATAATAACATAATAAATAATAAATATAGGCATCAATAATGAAATGTTATATATAAGGAAAAAGAATAAAAGAGAGATATTACTATTACATGATAATAGCACTATACAATATTCATACCAATTTATACAGTTTTGCATGCAATAAGTAAATCATTTCAAGAAATTATTTTGACTACGGATGTTTTTAAAGTTGTGTTAAGTATATATGTATAAAATTAATGACAATAAATAATTGGTAAAATCTTTAGTGTAATATTAAAAGTGATTGCATCAATGTAATTACTAGGTGATACATTAAGAAAAGAACATATTGGAATGATGTGTTAAAATATATTGTTAACTATATGCTAACTTAAAATAATATATTATATTTATATTTTGACCCTAATATTTCATATTTTATTTAGGAACATAAAACTATTTTGAAATTTTAAATTTACTTCCTCTACTTTTAAGTTTTTTTTTTCTTTTATAACCTCATGAAACATTAATTCATAAATTAAAAATAAAGATAAAATTAGGGATTTAAAAAATTATTGAAAAAATAAAGAAAATACAAGGATGATTTAACAAATTTATAAGCTAATATATTTGGGGAGGTAGTAGGAAAATAAAAAATAGAGGGGCTAAATGGAAAAATTGAAAAAGAATTATAGATTCATAAATAAAATCTAAAAAATATTGGAGTAAACATAGAAATGCAATAAATTGTTTTAGTCCGGTATCAAGTTAACATATTTAAACATGTTATTGCTATGTACTTTCTTCTTGGTGTCTCACGTAATGAGATGTATTAAATATTAGAATAATTTTAATATTTTATGGATTAGCATTAATTATTCTATTATATTAATATTTTGTTATTACTGATTAGGCAATTGATATTATAATTTGTAAACTATGAATGGACTGGGTTTTATTTTATTTACGGATAATCGGTGATGGGTTTGATTATCCACAAGCCCACTAGGCAAAAACCCAACCCACAACCCAAGAGCATTAGTAATCATCCCGTCAGATTACTAATATGAGACTATTACCCAGAGAGAGATTTAATAGGCTAATTTTTTGATTAATTAAATAAGAAATCATTTTAAAGATTCTGAAGGATTTTTATTTTAATAATATTGATTATTATATTATTAAAATAAAACTCTATAAATAGCACATTGAAGCCCTAATTTGACATACTAATTTCAAAATCATTCTCTCTGGCCGTCAAACACTCTGAGACACTCTTGAGTATTAGGGGTTGAAATATTTTGACTCAACCAGTGCACATAGTTATTATATTATCTTTATCAGGTTAGATCATCAATTAACTTAATCTCCCTATATTTTCTGTTCATGTATCATATTCTATAATTGAATATATACATGCTCCAATCTTGTTTTCAAATGGTATCAGAGCCTGGTTTGATGGATTATGAAATTTTTTAAGTTTCCTTTCTCTAATCTCGTCTTCGTAATATGATTTAGCATATTCTAGTTTCTTTTCTTCCTTTTTCTTCTTCTTCTTTTTGAATGGTCTTCATGGTAATGTAAGGGTAAGAAGGGTTGGCTATGGTGTGAAAATATAGTTGAATTTAGAACACAACATAATATTATATAACCAATCTCTTTTGGCCTATGGTCATTTATCTTAAAATTTTGCCACCATGACCTTCCATGAGCACATTTAAGGTCTAATAAGGGTCGAATTAGAGAAGATTGAGGTTAGATAAAAATTTTGAAATATCTAGGTAAATATTGTGTAAGTCATAACAAGCTTAGGATAAGAATTTTGATGAGTGAATTTTCTTGTACATTATAAAAAAAAAAAATTCTTTTTAATCTTTTTCTCTGGATCTTGTCTTCATCAGAGACATTTTATGGATTATAAAATTTTATTCATTTTTTTTTTTTGTAATGATCATCGCTTTCTTTGATCACTATTGCTGGCAAGAAACTCACCTTCCAACATGAAATTTTCTTTCCCTGTCGCCATTCGAAGTAGTTGTGGTTGCCCACAATTTGAACAGAGACAGTCACGGCTGTCGACTTGGGTCACCGTGAGCCCCATCTCAAACCAACGAACCAATTTTGAACAAAAATAAAAAGGATTGAAACCACAAGAAAGTTTTGAACTTCAAATTCAAATATAGCTTAAATGGGAGGGATTGACATGAAACCAATATAAGGGTCTTAAAGATCATGACATGATGATTTAAACAGTCCTGGTTTCAAAGTATAAGGAGCAAAAACCCAGCGGGTTAATGTTCGAGTACCGACAGGTCGATTCAACCCACCAGAGTTTGAAGAAGGTGTGTGTGCCCACGTGCATCGTCAACGCGTGTTGGCATGTGCGGCCACATCGCCAGTTAGATGAACTTCAAATTTTGAAATTAGCTTCGCTCGCCCTAATCTAAATTATGATAATTTTTTTAGAATTTTTTAAACCCTGAAAATAGGAGTTTTGAAATTTTTTTTAAAATTAAAGGCCTTAAAATAATGTGTAGATAAGGTATTTTGACCTGAAAAATTTTATGTAAAGACTACACATAATACGGAACAATATGTTCAGTTCACTCTCCCTGATTATGTGTAAATAAATTATAATCAATTTCTTTGCATTAATTATTAGATTTTATTCCAAATTTAAGCACATGTGTTAAAAGGAATAGGTTGCGTGTAGAAATTGTAATGACTTTGGTTCACATACACCTATTAATTGTATGCTCGCCTATCGTGGGCCTAATCAAGGTGATATGTCTTTTATAAATTAATACCATATTTCTCATTTAATTTCCTACATTTTTTGAATAATTTAATTACTATTATCAGTGATGAATTTGAATATTGTGATAAGTCCAATAGAGATAGTGTCTGTAAATATTATATTGACAATAGACATATCCTATCAATGTGACATTGTCAATATAATTTTGTGAATAAGGCCTATTTGTATTGATTGATGTATTCATAGTTTCTCATATCCTATCGATATGGAGATTATGGATGTATTTTGTGTCATTTCTCTTGATAATTTGCTTCCTTGGTTCGTATGAGTTTTCTTGATTTATCATAGTTTGAGCCCATAGGCAGGATATGATAAGTATTTTGTTACACAGTTGCTAAAGGTGAGTCTTGTTATGGAAACTTTGTTATATATATAATTATGTGTCTAAGACATAATTATATGTTTCCTATTTGTTTTTCCCTCAGCTTCTCTGTTCTTGCAACTATTTATGGTGAAAACTTTGAACAGAATAGACTACAGTAATTGGATTGAGTCCCTTGATATGTATCTAGTGATCACCAAGGGAAATTTAAGTATGAGAGAACCTAAGCTAGCGGATCTCACCGCTGAGTCTAACGCTATTGACAAGGCTTACCATAAGCAATGATATGAGTCCAATAAGATTTGTCTAACTGTCATTAAGTATACGATTGAGAAGACTATCAGACAAAGTATTCCTAAAAAGGACACCGTAATTGAATATCTCAAAGTGGTCAGTAAGAAATTTAAAAAGTTTGATAAGACTTAAAAAGGCCTATTATCTCTCTTTGCTAGATAACACTCACTATGACGAAGTGTTAAGAGCGTGTGAGCACATGATGAAACTTGTTAACTGCTACAATAAGCTGAAATCCTAGATGTGGACTTGGATGAGAGCAACCTAGTTTATAGAGTTCCCTAATCCCTTTCTGCTGAATATGGGGTCTTGAGAACCACTTATAATTCCTAAGAGTTAAAGCGGTCTATTAATTATATGATGCCCAAAATGACCCACGAAGAAGAATCAATAAAGAAGGTGAATTCTCATAATTAGTGAACTATATTTCACATGGTTCATCCAGCAATGCTAGAAATTAAAAAAAAAAAAAAAGGAAAGGCAATGCCTACAGCAAGAAACTATATGGACTCAAGAAAAACAATAAGAATAATAAACCATCCTTGGAATGGAAGGAAGTTCGATTATAGTTAGCTGTATAGGCACTGTAATACAGATGAAAACTTGCATGAGGATGTGCTGTATGTGGATGACATCCTATTGGCTAGTAACTCAGTGTGCTTATTAAATGAGACAAAGCACTTTTTGTCATGCCACTTTGATATGAAAGATCTAGGTGAACTTTTTTAAAAAAAGGTGAATTTAGATTCACCGTGATAGATCTTATGGCATTCTTGGTTTGTCTCAAACAACCTATATTGAACGAATGCCCAAAAAATTTGACATGTATTCTTGTACTCCTTGTGCACTTGTGTAGAATGGTGATAGGTTGTTTAAATCGTTATGTCTTAAATGATGATGAGAGAACTTTGATGGGCAAAGTTCCGTGTGAAACAATTATTAATAGCCTAATATATAGGCTCAAGTGTGCACATGTTTGAAAATTGTTTTTCCTTGTTGGTGTGCTTGATAGATATATTTAAGTAATTCTGGGCATAATCATTAGAAAGCTATAGAGACAATTATGATGATCCTGAACCTACTTCTAATTATATCTATACGATGTTTTTTAAGGAGTTGTTTTGTTGAGAAGTGTCAAATAGACATTTACAGCTGCCTTACATATATATACATACATATATATTTTTATATATATATATATATAAAAGTAAAGAGTATATCGCTAGTTTTGTGATGGTCACTCGTTAGCGAATATGGTCAAGGAAATCAATTTCCATTATGTGTATATTCTAAGTCTTGACCATTTTGTTGCGACATGACTATATTATACGCTTCTCTTAAAGTTACAAGAACTTCAGTTGCATCAAATTTTGATACTCAATTCCTGTTTATTGGAGAGAAGATTTATGTATCTCATACTCATTTTGGGTGATCCATTCCAAGATAAACCCATTAGAGTTTTGGAAACATATGACTCTTGGGTATATTCGAATTTTGATGTGTTGTTTTGGTGAGAGTCTGAGTTGTGTTCTTAAAGAACATTTTGGCATATTTTGGCACTTATAACATTTGTTTCCCTATCAGATTCAATGTTTTGGTTATGCCAAAATTTTGGATATAATTTAGAATTGAAATTTTGCTAGCATTTATAACAATGCTTTCCTTATCGGATTCAATATCTTTGATCCATGATTTCACTTCTGAATTTTCGTTATCTCAAACTCACATGGTTCATATTTGTAGTGAATGCATGATGACAGATCTATTGATCAAAGGTTTAAGTAATTCAAATTTTATAACTTATATGGGTCTTGTTGAATTTTTGATGTAGCCTTAGTCTAGTGGGAGTATGAGTTGAGTCCTTAAGAAGCTTTTATGGTGCAATTTGACATAAATTTATGAGTTAAGTCATTAAAGGCATTTTGCAGTGCAATTTGACACCAAATTTCTGAGTTGAGTCCTAAGTGGACTTTTGCATTATAATATGATGTTTCAAATGTCATTTTGTATTCCATTCTATTCAGATATTGAAACTAATTTATGACAATGTTAATATCACTTATTTCCCTATTAGATTCAGTGATCTTTGGGTATAGCTCTATTTCTGAATTTTGTATGGTTTATAAATATACACACATCCATGTGTTTATATGAACATTAATTGCCTGATTATGTATTTGTTTATTAACCTAATAATTTAATTAATGCTATTCAAATGGAAGATTGTTAGAATAATTTTAATATTTTATGGATTAGCATTAGTTATTCTATTAGATTAATATTTTGTTATTACTGATTAGGCAATTGATATTATAATTTGTAAACTATGAATTGACTAGATTTTATTTTATTTGTGAATAATCGGTAATAGGTTCGATTATCTACAAGTCTATTAGGCAGAAACCCAACCCACAGCCAAGAGCATTAGTAATCATTCTGTCAGATTACTAATCTGAGACTATTACTCAGAAAGAGATTTAATAGGCTAATTTTTTGATTAATTAAATAAGAAAACATTTTAAAGATTCTGAAGGATTTTTATTTTAATAATATTGATTATTATATTATTAAAATAAAACTCTATAAATAGCACACTAAAGCCCTAATTTGACAGACTAATTTCTTGATCATTCTCTTTAGCCGTCAAACACTCTGAGACACTCTTGGGTATTGGGGATTGAAATGTTTTGACTCAACCAGAGCACATAGTTAATATATCATCTTTATCAAGTCTGATCATCGATTAACTTAATCTTCCTATATTTTCTATTCATGTATCATATTCTATAATTGAATGTATACATGCTCCAATTTTGTTTTCATTAAAAAAAATGAAATATTATTTTAAAAAATAAAATAAATAATTGATCAAAATAATAATTTAATAATAAATCAGGCTTAAAATAATATTTTTTTTTACGCTCCATATATATATATATATATTTATACATAACCAGCAAAAGGATAAGGCAAAAGCTCTTGGCCATGGACTACTCAACCCATCTGCTACTAGTTGCTCTTCTATGGTCATGCTTTTGTATCCTCATCTCCTTCCGAAGAAATCAATACCTTAAATTTGCTAAGCTCCCACCAGGTCCTCCTCCATTTCCTATCACTGGAAACATCTTCGAAATCGGCAAAAAACCTCATCAATCACTCACAAACCTCTCGAAAACATATGGATCTCTTATGACCCTCAAACTTGGCAATATCACCACCATAGTTATATCCTCCCCAGACATGGCCAAAGAAGCACTTCACAAACATGACTCAGTCTTTTTCGGTCGAACTGTCTCTCACACACTTCAAACACAAGACCACCACAAAGTTTCTGTAGTATTCATAGACCCTTCTAATCATTGGAAGACCCTTAAGAGAGCATGTGCTTCCAGAATATTCAGCTCTCACAAGTTTGATTCCACTCAGAATCTGCGTTCTAGAAAGCTTCAAGATCTGTTAGAGTACGTGAATGAATGCTGCAGAAAGGGTGAAGCTTTGGATATTGGTGAAGCTGCTCTTATAACAAGACTTAATTCTCTGTCAAACACCCTTTTCTCCATTGATCTGGCTGGTTTTGCTTCTGATTCATCTCGAGAATTTAAAGACATTATAAGGGGTTCAATGGAAGAAGCTGGGAAACTTAATATTGCAGACTTTTTCCCTTTCCTTTGTTTTCTTGATCCACAAGGTGCACGCTCAAGAATGGACAGTTATGCTCGGAAGTTTAAGAAGGTTATTGAAGACATTGTTGAAGAAAGAATCAAACTTCGAGCCACAAAAATGGAGTCTAAGGCTTGGGGTGATGTGTTAGATTCATTTCTCAGTCAAATGGAAGATGACAATCCTGATCAATTGAGCCGTTTCGATGTGGTGCATTTATTTGGTGTTAGTACTACCTTAGCTTCATTAGAGATTAGAACTAACTTGTTGACGGTGGAATCATTAAAGATTAAATTGATAATAATGAAAAAATTTGTTATACTCAAAACTGATAAAAAATTTTAAATTCAATTGCAATATTAGAATTTTGTTAGGACCAACCCAAATAAAAACTATTTTACATTTTTCGTCAACTATCAAGCCAAAATTAAATCAAATTAAATTGCTAAAATTGAAAAACCATTCGTGCTTGTCATGTCTTAATGTTTTTATTTTAAAAAAATTTTAAATGGGCAAAGTAGTGTATGTTACTCATTTTGATATTAAATTTCATGGGATTTGTTGGTTGCTGGGGTGGACACAGCATCAAGCACTGTGGAATGGGCAATGGCAGAGCTATTAGGTAAGCCAGAGAAGTTAGAAAAAGCCAAAAATGAGCTTCAACAAGCCATTTGTGGCAAAGATATGAAACTTGAAGAATCACACAACTCAAAACTGCCTTTTCTAAGGGCAGTGGTGAAGGAAACTCTTCGCTTGCACCCACCAGCTCCATTGTTAATACCTCACAAGGCACAAGATGATGATGAAATTTGTGGCTTCACAGTGCCCAAATACGCACAAATTTTCATCAACACTTGGGCTATAGGAAGAGACTCAAGCATTTGGTGTAACCCTAATCAGTTCATGCCTGAAAGATTTTTGGAGAGTGAAATTAATTTCAAAGGTCGTGATTTTGAGCTCATTCCCTTTGGAGCAGGGAGAAGAATGTGCCCTAGGATGCCATTGGCTTATAGGTTAGTTCATTTAATGTTAGCCTATCTTATCTACATCTATAAGTGGAAGCTTGCTGATGGGGTCCAACCTAATGAAATAGATATGGAGGAAAAGTTTGGGGTTACCTTAAGAAGGGTTCAGCCTCTCAGAGCCACTCCTACCAAAACTTCAAATTATTATTAAGAAAAAATATTATTTTAATCATTGACTTATCAATGATTGTCAATTTGGCCCCCTCATTTTTTTGGTTTTTTAATGTCCTTTCTTTCATTTTACAGTCCGTCCTTGAAAAAGTTTGAGTAAAGTAGGTTGTTACATCTACTAGTTAAATTATGGCTGCCATCTTCACTAGATAAGTACTATTCCATTATTATACTCTTATGATTTATTTGTATTATTATCTTCCTTTAGTTTATGGGATTTCTGTTTTCATTGTTCTCATCATAATGTTCCAGATACTTAGTAAATCTGCTCGTGTGCTTTTCATACAACAAAAATGGGTAGATTTTGTGCCAAATATTATGTAAAACAAATTTAAAAACCACCATAATGACCATCATGGACCACTTCGGAAAATTGTTTTTTAATCCACAAGAAGGATCATTGAGAATATAAAACACGTAGTCAAAGTGACACTATTCTTAAAAAATATCTGCACCTAAAAACGTCACTGCTATTTGCAAAACTCCTTTTATGCTTTACCAAAGCGTTAGACAAGATTTTTCAGGCTTTCTTAACTTGATTGTTACAATAAAATCAATAAATAATTGAAATTATTTGTCTTCTTAATTCATTCACATGGATAAAAGTACATTATTCACTACCTCAACACATTTTTAGTGGCTATTATTTTGCACATTAACAACAATAATAATTGTCGTCAAACGTTTACTGGCAATTAATAAATGGCCGATGTATTGGTAATCAATAAAAGCTTTATCGGTCATTATAACAACAGCTAGTAAATATTGAATTAATTACCGGTAAAGAGATGGTTGTATATCAGCAATTCCTTAACGGCAAAACGGACACAAATTTTGAATCCCCATATGATGTCAAAATGCATTGAACTTTCTGTTCCTGTTGATAGAGAAAGGCAGAAAGCTACTATCAATTTTTTCATTCATAATTTAGGAATATGAAGCTATGCATATATGCATATATTCATATGATACGTGATTCTCTTTTTTTTTTTTTTTTTTGGGGTATTCCTCACATGGTTGAATGAATGAATACTAAATAGCTCAATAAATTGTTGAAAGAAGAATATGAGTGTGTATGTACGCTGCTATATCTTTAATTTTTGTAAATATTTCCCAAATATAGATTATATTTAAAATAGTATTCATAAACAAAATACCTAATCTTCTAACTAAAATAGATTCTATGTTTTCATATTTTTTACCTTTACTTCTTATCTCAAAATGTTTAAAATGTACCTATAAATTTTAAGCTACATTCAGAAATTTAAATTACTAAATTTTTTCATTATATATATAATAAGAATATGGATAGGGGTGAAGGCAGGGAAGGAGTGGGAGGTAGGGGAGATCACATGTACATATCTGCACAGTAAGGGGGCCCCCCAATTATTATGTGGGGAGCAATTCCCCATATTCAGTAAAAAATAAATAAAAATATTGAATGTTTGGATCATAAAAACTGGCATTTCTACGATTCAAACGTCAATAAGGTGATTTATATTAAAGAAATGTTTTAAGCATCCTGGTATAGAAAGAATGATGGCAGTGTCGCAGACATTTTATGTTTCTTATAGGATATCAGCCAAAATACCAACATATGATTATGAATGAAGTATGAAGGAAGGATGGCATTGAATTTGGATTTTCTTATGTTCTCGCCCCCTTAAGTTATTTATGAGTGTTCATGAATATAGGAGGTTGGTCTTATTTGGTAATATCAGGTTTAGTTAAATCAAATCACAATAAACAAATTTACAATTTTTGTCGGGTCAAGTCAGGACCCGCAATCAGATATGGCATGACCTATTTTATTTTTAATTCTTATTAGCTTTAATAATTTATTTTTCATTAAGACTTCACTGAGGCCAAAATTGAGTCATGCCACATTGTAGGTCTCTATAAAGAAATCCAGGCTTAAACCAGCTTAAATTCCATGTCCTACATAAAATTGACTCAATGTTTAGTGTTAATGTTCGTGTCATGTTATAGAAAAATAAAACATAAAATGATGGAATCCAATTGATCTTATAATGTGAGAGAGTGAAGTGTTAAGGGCGAGAAGCACGTGGAGGGAATCAAAGTTGTCAATAGTTGACATTTTCAGGAGAAAAAATTGAGTCGACTCAGTACTTAACTTAAACGCCACTCAAACTCGGTGTCAACTTACTTCGACTCGGTTGATTTAGATAGTTTCAAAAAATGTCATCTCCACATCTCGAACTCAAGCTCCATTCTTCAAAGCAACACCATTCATATGAAATCATTTGGTGCAACATGTTATACCACTAATCCAACATCATTCTTATGAATGTATATGTGTAACGTTTTATATATATTTGTTTTTCATTTTTCTATAGTTTCAAAAAAAGTAAAACTTAGACAATTTGAATATGCGCACAAAGAGAAGTGTCTATTTGCATGTAACTAGCATCATATAATTTGTTGCACCAATTTTTAGTATTTTATTTTAAATTTATTTAAAAGGATCTCTATTTTGTGTTTTAATCTAAATTATTTAAAAATTATTATATTAATTTTTTTCTTTTTAAAATATTTATAATATGATATTTTATCCAAAAATAATATGAAATTAATATATTGTTAATTTATTTGTTTTAACAAAATAGTCTTTAATAGTTATATTCATAATTGTATAAATAATTTTAATTCAAATTATTAGTATTTGTTTATTAATACGTATCATATTTAAATTTTAATATATAATATTAAAAAAATATTTATGTTTAGTTATCACTATTTTAACTATAGTCATATTAGTAGACCATTAATTATTACCTTCACCAATTCAAAAACTAATTTGAATTTTAAAATATTAATTTTAATGATATAATTATACATTTCAATAGTTAATTCTTATTATAGATAAACTCTTATAATTTTACGTTACGAATTTATATTATAAGTTCACCCCTAAAAATAAGTCTGTCTACGATCGCAATTTTAATAGACACTAAATGTGTGTGTGTGGCGGATAATGTCAGGTGAGTGGAGTGAGGGCTCACACATTTGCGCTCCTTTATAGGATATGACTTATATTTATTTTGTATCATCTGGCAAAATCATTGAATTCTGTTAGTCAGTTATATCGGAAAGCAAAAATTTAAACCTTCCTTTAGAGTAAAAAGATTTTGCTTTCATGATCATTAAAACAATTATTAAATTTAGGTTCTTTATAATGATATATATGTTCAGCTTATAATAATGAAGCCTAATTTTCCCAAAAACCAGGTTAGATATAATTTTTTGGTTGTAAATTTTATAATAATAAGATATATAAATAAATTTTATTGAAAGATCCCAAAATCACTTCCTATATTCGTATTTAAAAAAGTCACTCTTTCTCATTTTACCATCTCATTGCCTTTATTACCCATGTCTCATCTTCCTTCTTTAGACTTTACCAATCAATTTCATTATGGTATCTCAAACAAGATAATAAGGTTACAGGAATCAAGTATAAATATATTTAACCGTTGGAATATAATTTTTATATGTATGTTATGAAAACTTTTATTTCCTAGTATATATATTAGAAATGGTATCAACAACTTATTTTTGTGTTGTACGTTTAGCCCTTTATCTGATGAGGATGGAGGGGTCGAAACCATCCGACATTGTCAATACCCCCGTGAAGAGGAGAGGAATCCCTATTTTGGCTTTAAGTTGATAAGCGCTATGTACTTCAATTTCATTTTCAATTTTGCATTGAAAATGAGAGATAGGAGTAGATAAAATTCAAAACGAAGATATGTTGAAATAAAATTGGGAGATTGAAATAGAGTAATTAGATCTAATTTGGAATCCATTGATACATTATGTAGTCTCCTTACAGTGAAAAATTTTGGACTCATAATAGCGACATATAAGAAGAAGGGTTCTACCAGATTCTAACTTTTATATATATATATATATATATATATATATATATATATGCAGTAACTAATTCCAGTAATAGACAGTGAGTTATGATCTCTCTTAATCTAGACTTATGAATTGTCTAACCTATAATGAACTATCTAATCACATGAGTTAATCCATCTAAATTATGCCAAATATAAATAATTAATTATTTAAAATATAATCTATTAATTAAATTAATAATAAATTAGTGTCAATCCACAAATTAATTATTCTAACATGATCATGACAATAAAATTCATTAATTTTTATTTTAACTTACTCTCATCAAAATATTAATTATTTTGATTTTAGTAGTTTGAACGTAAACAAATTTAATCCCTCAGTTTGACATTTTTCAAAAGACATCAACTTCATGTCAACTTAAGGGGGAGGGGAGGTATCTGGGGTCAATGTTGTCACATCCACCATTATCCCTCTCTTTGCTTCCCCACCATATGTTCCCCATTAACAGGCTTATGCTTTGCCCACTTCTCTCCTCCACATAATCTCTTTATATATAACACGAAATTATATTTATAAATTTCATGTCAAATTTTTACTTATAATTAAAACATAAAATACATGATAATTTAACAGGAATAAGCTAGTGGGTGAATAAGGAAGAAGCCCACAACCATGGACTGCCTTACTCTTGTGCTATGCGGCATGCTTCATCTCCATCTTTTGCAGTAGAAATTCTAAATCTCTTAAGAAGCTACCAGAGCCTTGCCCTCTTCCCATTATAGGAAATATCTTAGAGCTCGGAAGCCAACCTCACAGAGCACTCGCTGAGCTCTCTAAAACCTATGGACCTGTGATGACTCTACGGTTGGGCCAAATAACCACTATAGTCATTTCCTCTCCGCAAATTGCTAGAGAAGTTCTGCAAAAATATGACAATGTCTTTTCTTCCAGGACCATTCCAGATGCTCTCAGAGCACATAACCATCACATGCTTTCAGTGGGATGGATGCCCCCATCAGCTCAGTGGAGTGCCCTTAGAAGGGTTTGTACTACCAAAGTGTTCTCCTCTCTGCGGCTTGACTCTACACAAACTCCTCGTCAAAGAAAGGCACGAGAATTGTTGGATTATGAGGGTG
This sequence comes from Delonix regia, assembly GCA_037074485.1. Classification (NCBI taxonomy): domain Eukaryota; kingdom Viridiplantae; phylum Streptophyta; class Magnoliopsida; order Fabales; family Fabaceae; genus Delonix; species Delonix regia. Next base: position 17,490,722 of record CM073459.1, read on the forward strand.
AAATCTGCAAAAACGGGGAAGCTTTGGCTATTGGTGTGGTTGCTTTTACTACAGTGTTGAACTCCATCTCGAACACTTTTTTCTCTGTAGATTTGGCTGAGTATACCTCTGACAGGGCTCAAGTATTTAATGACTTAATATGGGGTATCAAGGAAGAAGCTAGAAGGCCTAATGCAGGGGACTTTTTCCCAACTTTTCGTCTGTTTGATCCTCAACGTGCACGTGCAAGGATGAACAAATACTATGGAAAGCTGATAGCGTTTTTTGATGGGCTTATGGAAAGAGTTTGTGCTTAGGAGCTTCAAAAAAGGAATCCATGGGGTGGAATGATGTGTTAGATTCTTTGATATAGCTCATGACTGAAGAGAATGCACAAATTAGCTGCCCTCATGTATTACACTTCTTTCTGGTTAGGTTTCTGGCTTTTCTATATAAATTATATATTTAGAAGCACGAGCAGTTACATATATGAACATAACACCACAAAATTTTAGTATGAAAGTATATTTGAAGGGTTAGAATATGTCTAACTAATACAAGGTTTTGACATATATACTGCTTTTAAAATTTCTGCATATTTGATAGATTTTAATCCTCTTTTCCTTTAATGTATAACCTTACATATTTGGACTAATCATTTACAAAATAGTCAATATCAAATTTTCATTTTCAGTATTTTTATGATTATTTTGAATTAAAAGTGTCTATCCTATATTAAAGAATTTTGTATATAATGATATTTTAGTTTGAAAAACTACTAATTAACAAGAAATTATCTCAGGATTTATCGTTGCTAGAATAGACACAACAAGCACAGCAGATGGGCAATGTGGAGTTGTGTGCCTTCATGATTCCCGGAAATGCAAAAATCTTAGTCAACTTTTGGGCTTTGGGACGAAATTCAAGTGTTTGGGATAAGTCCAAATCTCTTTATGCCTGAAAGGTTTTTAGAGAGTGTAACTGACTTTAAAGGCCATGATTTGAGTTCATTCCCTTTGGAGCTGGCAAAAGAATCTGCCTTGGATTGCCCTTGGCCAATAAGATTGTGCATATTTTGTTGGCCTCTCTTCTGCATTGTTATGATTGGAAGCTTTCTGATGGATTAAAGGTTGAAGATGTGGATATGAGTGAGAAGTTTGGGATTTCCTTGCACAAGGCCACCCCTCTCCGTGTTATTCTAATCAACGCTTAGAAGAACCTAGATCTTCTAGATACTTTTTGCAATAACCATTTTGAATGGCTATACAAAGATTGACGGCTTGGATTTTTACTAATAACGGGATGTGGACGATCAAATTAATTAATATGACCACAAATGATCATATTTGTTATCTATAAATTTAGGTTCTTAAATTTTCATCTAACAATCATTATTTGTTACAAGAGAAAATAGAAAAATTCCCTAATGCAAGGGATCCCTTTAGAGCTTAGCAAGTAGTAGCTTCATGCAACTTGTGTGTGTTTAAGAAAATCTAGACCTGCTGCATTTGGGGGATAATGTATGGATCTATTGTTAAGATTGAAGGAACTGTATGATCTGATGGTTCATATTAGTTACAGCACGTGATAAAAAATTTAGCTTTTTAACTGCATGCAATTACCAATTTTTCAACCATCGATTCAGATTTAAAGAATTACATAATCCAATAGTGAGCAGTTCCTTTGGCAAACTATAGCAAATTCATATTTGTGTTTAAGATGTGTCTAATATAAATAAATATCAAAGTATTGATAATAATCCTCAAAATGCTAAGTAATATCTAATCTTTTGTTTATACTTTTGTGTCGTTTTTTAATGAGTGACTATTTTTCCTAAAAATTTTGTATATATCCTCACTTGTTACAGCAATAAAGCATTCATTTATTGAAACCTACAAATTATTCTAAAGTTTTCAACAATAATCACTAAAGGGGTTTGCCAGCAGTAGTAAGTTTACTGGAGAATCTATAATGATATGTTGTGGGTGGTTGGATGAAAATCTAATAATCTATATTGGTGGATAAGAAATATGAAAATATAATTACATTTGACTATTGATAAAAATTTAGGTCATTAAAATTTCATCTAACGATGTCTAATATTATTTTAAAAATGTTCAAAGAGATTATAATTCCAATAATCACTTGGGCTATTGGGACCATTGTTGTCAAACTCGTGAGTCAACTTAATTGAATCACCAAGTTTACATTTGTAGGTGACCAAAATGATCTAACTTGGATATAGACTCAGAATCGTCGTTGACTTGCTCAAACTCACCAGTGACTCAGTCAAAATCGCTTGACTCGTTGAGTTTGACAGTTTCTACCGAGTTGAGTTGTAGGCCCAAACCAAGTAACCTAGACCTATTTTTCTTAAAAGAAAGAAAAAAAATCTTTAGCAAACTCAACACCCCAGCTCATAGTCCAAGAAAAAAAAAAATCAACAGGTTATAGGTTACTGACCCAAAATGCATGCATAACATAAGGAATTCTTCAACAAATTCCTTAAGCCAAAACACATAGAGGCAAAGACCAAAGAATAGAACAAGTCTTCATCATCTTTCCTCAACTTGCAAACCCATGTGTTGTGCCCTACTACACTGTAACAGAGTAGCAGCAATTGATTAGAGCAACAACGGTCAAAGCTTTTTCATAACTCACAGTCACTGGAACATTTTACAGTTCACAATTTTGAGTTTTGATGCCTCGCTGGAGATTGTTTTGTCATTTGTGTGCTGCCATATGTGATTATAAGTCCTTATTTTGCTATTTCTTCACATTAATCCCCCTCATTTTCAACAATTTAGTGGTTGAAGCCTGAAATAGATTATGATGCTTAATGTTTTGTCTCCAAAGTAATGAATGTTATTTCGCTATTTCTTCCCATTTTATTGTTATTGTACCTTTTCTTTCCTTGTTTTCTTTATTGGATGTGGTGCTGGATTGTTGGTGTTCCCTTGTTGCGTCCCTCTTGAATTAAAATGAACTAGTTTAGTGGCTTCGACTTTTATATATATTATTATATGAATAAATTTCGACCATTAAATGAATAGCACCATTGTTTTATCTTATATTTGAAATAAGTATTGATTATAGATTAGAGATGATAAAGAGATAATATAATATTATGAGCTAGGGGCATTATAGTGAACAAAATGATAAGTGGATAGCCATTTCTGCTTTGTTTTTTTGTCCCAATTAGTGGATAGCCAGTTTGTGATCTATAAATTACACTCTAAAACAAAGAAGCCTCTAGATGAAGAAAAATTCATGATAGAGCAATTAGGATACACGTTATCCTAACATAATTCTAGTATTTTTGCCATTTGCATAATCTGAAATTTTGAATCCCAAAACCTGTTTTAATTGGTGTAAGGAAATATGTCTTCAAATGCTAGTGGGAGTAGCCTTACCCCTGCTTAAAAAAATGTGGTTGCTGGAAAGAAGAACTTTCCTAGTAATAGGACTAATATTGGGTGGAAACATGGAATGAATAATGGTGGAAATGGTAAAAAGGTTCAATGTAATTATTGTGGCAAAGTTGCAAGTGGAGGGATTTATATGTTTAAACATTACTTAGCTAACATTAAAGTTGATGTTGAAGCTTGTATGAGTGTTGGAGATGATACAAGGGCAACAATGTCATAACATGTCATTGAGGTTAAAACTTTATCATCTAAAAGAATGAAACAATGGGTAGATGTCAGTGATGAGGAAACTCAAAGCACCCAAGCACATGCTAACACTCAAGAGTTGATGAATTTATTGAGAGGTTCAAGAAAAAATAATAGTAGGGTTGGTAGCTCACAATCAACCATTAATAACATGTTTAAGAAAGATCTGAGGGAGGAAGCTCACCAACAAGTGGCAAGGGTTTAAGCCTCCTTCCTATCATGAGATATGAGAAAAGTACTTAAAAAACACATAAGCTATGCTTAAAGAGTTTAAGGAAGAGGGTAATAAAGTGAGTTGTTCCATTATGTTTGATAGGTGGACTAATAAGAAAAAAGTTCCATTTACAATTTCCAGGTCAATAGTCCAAAAGGGATTATGTTTTTATATTCATTAGGTACATCTCATATCTCTAAAACTACTGATAAATTGTTTGTCATGCTTGATGAAGTTGTTAAAAAAGTGGGAGAAAAGAATGTTGTGCAAATAATAACATACAATGTTACAACTTAAAAAACAATTAGAAAAAAATTAATGGAGAAGAGGAAACACTTATATTGGACTTCATGTATAGCTCATTGCATTAACTTGATGTTGGAGGACTCTGAAAAAAAATGGAGTTGCATAAAGAAACCATAAACAAGGGAAAAATCACAAGTTACATTTACATAAGAATATTGCTCATTAGCATGTTAAAAAATTTTATAAAAAGAGGGGACTTGATTAGGTCAAGTGTGACTCGATTTGCTACAACTTATTTGACAATAGATTGTCTTCATAAGCATAAAGCAACTTCAACAAATATGTTCAATTCTAATTAATGGAGAGATAATAGGTTTTCCTCTACCAAAGATGGAATGGACATAGAAGAAGCAGGAGGAGCAATACTGTGTAGTAGTACTCCATGGCTAGCTCTCCTATCTTACTCACATTGATCTTATAATCTTCTTTGATGTGATTTTGAGCTGTGTGCGTGGTGTATGAATTTATAATAAAGTGTGGTCCTCGAAGGTGGGGAATAGATCCCTGTAGCGATAAAATTAGGATCATGATGATCAGGAATGTAAAATATTATTTTAAATAAAAATTATATATTTTAAAAAATATTATAAAATATATATTAATATTTTAGACCTTTTCTGCAATATCTTGTTTGAAAAGAATCTGAATTGTTTCTAACAGCAAATTGCTTACATTATATTTTACACAACTTACAGTCTTATTTTAAGACAATATCATTATGTATAAAAATAAAATAAAATCTTAATATTTTTTTATAATAATTTTTATCAAATATGTAATTTTTATATAAAAAATATCTTACACTTAGAATCATTGGATCATCATCTAATGATCCTAATTTTACTACAAAACTAGACCGTTACAATTATTGTATGGAATCTATTTCCTCTAAATTGAGTGCGTTTTTTAAAAGTATATGAATATGGTTTTTGTCCTTTATTTATTAATCAATTTTTAATTTGATTTTTCATTAATTTTGATATTCAATCAAGTTTTTTATTCATTTCAATTTTTAATTTAGTCTTTTTTGTTTAATTAAAATTTAGAAAAAAAGTATTAAATATAAAATTAATAAAAATAAACTAAAAATGAAAAATTAACAATAAATTAAAATAATATTTTATTTATATCAATATAATTAGTAATTGTATCCGTGAAAGAATGGACAAAGATTTGGCTCCATTCGACGCATTATTATAGTAACGGTTTTTTTATCTAGTGCTTGAAAGATTATTTATTGCACATAACAAATTATTTTTAATTAATGAAATTAATCTAGAATTATTTATTGTATCTATTACCAATAACAATAAATATCTATGGACCAATTTCATTGCTTAAAGTTTTGGTTAAGGTTCATTTACTATATATAATAAATACCCATTAACTAACCAGTACTATAAAGACACTTGTTAAAAAAATTCTTATAATAAAGCCCCTCAAGTCTCAAGATGGCCAAAATAGTAATATACATATACACACACATATATATATATATATATATATATATATATAAAATATTTATTTTGTATTAACGCAGTCTGAATTATTGTCCGGATAGTGTAAGAAAGGTATGGCGCAGTTCTGCCATTTGCATTGCGCTCCATCTCTCTGTTAGTCTGTAGAGTGGGACCCACGGATCTAGATTTTAGTATTTAAAATCTAGCATATTTGATAAATTTAATTATTTTAAAGATAGTTTTTACGCTATAAAAAATTAGTATCTATTTTATAAAAATTAAAAGAAAATAGGACAATGCAAGTCTTCGAATCCCAGATGTACAATATCCAAACCCAAGACGCACATTAAATTCTTTTTTTATTTTTTATTTTTGAGTCAGTTGAGTTATACTCCACCTCTAGGACAAGTTAAATGAATCACGAAGGTAGCCGAAATACTAATTGATGATTTACATTTTTTGCATAAATTTTATTTATTTAAAATCTCTCGTATATATTTCTCAAGTGACATATATGATTAAAACATATATTCAAGTGTTTAACATGTATAAAATGTTACTGTCCAAAAAAAAAAATAACACGTATAAAATGTGTAATTGGTAAAAATTATAATTATAATTATAAAATAAATACAAATAAAATCAATAAGCTTAATATAATTGCTATTTTTACTGAATGAAATAATATGATTTATGAAAAGGAAAACTAATAATCTGATCCTTATAGTTTACTTCAATTTGTAATTTAATTTTTATAGTTTAATTTTTTTTTTCAAATCTATTCTTATACTTTCTAAACTTAAAAAAGTAGTCCATAGCCTCATAAAATTGTTTAATTAAATCCTATGTGACAACTATACTGCTGAAGGAGCATGACGTGGGGATAATGAAGCCATGAAAGTGCCATACATGCTTCTCACGCCAAAATTGCTCTGGTTGCTTCTCATACGGTATACCCTTCCCTTTTCTATTACTTTATTTTCTTCTGCACATATATACGTAAAACATTTGTGTACGTATTCTGCATTCACGACCCCGGGCTTTCCCCTTTCTTTTATGTAAAACCTCCTACTCTCTTCTTCTCAATCCCTACATTCAACTGCTACTCGAAAGCAGGGAATCGAGCGGAATGATCAAATAGCTGCCAAGGTCAAATTCAAATGGTTTTACATTTAAAAAATTAAAAAAAAAAAAAAAAAAAGGGGGAAGGGGGCTTTAATGCAAAATGTAGAATGAACAAATGATTTATTTTGAAATTTGAAGTGAAAAACAAAAAAAGAGAGGTCATAACCATTACAATAAAAATAGATAAAGTTGTAACAATTAAAGTTGTATATATTAGTAATAAGATAAAGATATATTAATAATTTAATTTTTTAGATTACTTTATTTCATCTTTGATCCCTAATTTAGATGGATACCAAAATTTGAGTTTTGGATGGAAAGAAAATATTTGTCTTTGTGTCCTTTCCTTACCATGTCATTCTACCTTAAAAATAGATATCTAAATATAAATCCAACTCAGTTTGATTATTCTACTATTTATTACTCTCTCTTCAATCATCTATCTAAACATAACTTTATATGTATATATATATATATATATATATATATATATATATATATATATATATATATACGTGTGCATGTTGAAGGAAAACAGAAGGGTGGAATATTAAAAGAAAACAAAGCAATTTTGGCTCGGGCTGTATAAGATGCATCCGAAGAGTGTGTGCGTTTGTTACTTGGCTTGGTTATCTCCACCTCAGCTTCATTTCGGCAGTATTATTGCCGGGTATAATGGAATTAAACGGTGTTATGACCTATGGAATTAATTGTTAAAGTTTGAAAAATATAAGGATAGATTTTTAAAAAATTAAACTATAAGGATTAAAGAACAAATTAAAGTCAATTATAAGAATCAAATGATGCATTTTTTTATATAAAAATTTAAAGTAATAATAATATAATATATGTCAATTGTGTGTGTGCGTGGGTGTATTTATATATATTACTTGTATATTTTATTAAAAAATCATTAAAGTGACTTTAGTCACTAGAAATTAAAAAAAAAAGGTATAATTTTAAATATATAAATGTAATATTATTATTAGAATAGGATTTTGTTAAAAAGTTTTTTTATCATATTATGCTAAAATAATTCGTGAAATAAAAGGGAGGGATGAGGCATTTATGACCGACAAAACACATCTAATGCACTCATAATAGTGAAAAGGGTTTACTATTTCCATAAATAACATCAAGAAAAAAAAAACACTTGCGCCAACAGCGTGCTAAAATATGTGGATTGTATTTTAACTTAGAATAATTTATTTTATTTATATTTTAATTTTAATGTTATTTATATTTTATTTATGAATTCAATTTATTTTTTTTGTAAATGTTTCAATTTATTTTCTCTACTTTTTATTTTTCAATTACCCTTATAAAATTATTAGTTTATAAATTTGTTTACTCACTTCTACTTTATTTATTTTTCTAATAAATTTCAAAATTCTTAATTTTATTTTTATTTTCAATTTACAAACTCATGTTTCGTGGAATTACTAAAATAAAATAAATTGAAAAATATAAGAAGAAAAGTAAAAATGTTAAATTAGTTTTGTAAGACTAAAAATCCTGTGACCCAATAAGGCAACAACCATCGCAGGATTGGGAATCCCATGATGTTGATAACTTATTTTAAAAAGAAATTAAGCATCCTTGTTGAAAAAAAGAAGATAGTGCAAGATATGGATCATTTAATGTCTGTCCTCTAACTAATTAGTTAAAAAAGCTCCTCATTTCCTCACCCCATGACATTTTTTTTGAAGAAAAGAATCGTTGGGATTGAAATCCCATTTTTATGATATATATATATATATATATATATAATTTTAGGGATCTTGTGTTAAACTTTTAATGGTTAAAATAATAATTTGGTCCCTTAACTTTATTTATTATTTCAAAATAATCCCCTAAGCTTGATGTGTTTTAAAGTGATTTTTTAATTTTCAAAACATCTTATAAAAATTTCTTTCAAATGAATTTTGTTCAAACATTAACACCATTAATTTTAATATTGATGTAGTAACCATATGTGTTTTTAATTATAATTAACGAGTTAAATTAACATTCAATTAATATTTAATTTTAAAATTAAATAAATTCATATCTTCTCCCGAAAGTATCCCTAAAGAATCACAATGGGGAAGGAGCTAATCAAAGAGACTGGAAAATCTTGATTCGACAATTTGGAAGCATCAATTCATCATCTTGTTGGTTGGTTTATAACATTACGCATCCTGTATACTATATATAAAATACATCTTCTATTACTTGCGAAAATTAAATTGTTAACTACATTTCAGTAGAGTAGTATTAATTCTAAATCTTAATTTTTTTATTCCAATTAGTATTAATTTCAAATCTTAAAATTTTTATTTTTTTCTTTATTTATTAATAAATATTTTTTTATAAAATAAAAAATAAAAATAATAAATAGACCTATCCCAAATTCGATGTAACTCAAGTCGACCCTGGTCAGTGACCAGGCCAATACTACACCAAGTCAGTGAGGTCTGGTATCTTGCAAATACTTAGCTTGGCCCACCCTTTCTTCATTCCTGTAGGTCAAACGTCGCCATAATCATGTTTTGTTTAGACATTCAACTCATTTTCCTTTTTAAACCAAACAGAAAATCCTTTTTCAGTCCATTCCATCACATACTTTTTGCTTTCATCATTTTTTATCACTTTCTATCACATTTTTTATTTTCTTTTTTATTCTAACAAAAAAGATCCATGCATACCAAATATGGCCTCAAGGATGCATGTATTAGACTTTTCGTTGGGCATCAGCGTCATGTAATTTGTTCTTTTTTCACACACAAGCGAATCACCAAGTAAGAAAAAGAATCATCACTCAGATCATCCGAACAACAGTTATCTAAAATGAGAAAAAAGGAGGGGTGTTGTGCTCTTGAACGTAGGTATTTTTAGTTTTTATTTAGATATCTTAAAAAAAATTTGAAATAAATTATGAGTGTATAATCAATGTCTTAATAAATTGTAAGTAAGCCATAATTTTTTTTATTTTTTCTTCATTTAAAAATTGTAACAACTTCATTGTAGTGTTACGGAGATATTTTGATTTAAGTCGTTTTGAAGGATTGAATCACATTTAATTCTAAAGTATTTTTTTTCATCTCTTTATTATTTGTGCGATTATTTTTTAAAAAAGTTTCTTTGTACATTACTTAATAGGAGAATACCGATATTCTCAATTATGCTGCCCACACGATTTGGATTAAAATCACTAGACAAACTCTAAATACTTATTCATAGCATAAAATTAACTTTGAAGAGGATTGTGAAGTTTTGTTCTGTGTACAAAAGGAAGATGATAGATTTTTCCACTACAAAAATAAATGATTTTTAGCACCGGTCAAAATAGGTGTCTAATGTCGAGTATGACTGACACTAAAAGGTCTAACATCGGTTATGAAGGTCATTGTTATATGTAGTATCAAGACACCATCTTACATCAGTTTTAACATCCATTAGAATAACCGACGTCAAAGAAAGAATGCTCTAACATCGGTCATAATCGAAGTTAGTTTCTTCGACTAACATCGGTTTCCATCATTGGGAAAATGAACAAATTTGAATATATTGGATAGCGCCAATCAAAATTAATGTTAAATGAACTACTCAATTCGTGCTTAACAACGGTAATAACTAACGTTGAATGAAGTTTATATTTTAAATTGTAAAGGTGGTTAAAATCAACGCTAAATTAGTGCTTGAAAGTGAAGTTAACAACGATTAAACCAACATTAGAGCTTCTGCTATTTGTATGTTCTAATGATCCCTTATGACCCACGCGAAGAATTAAGATTCAAATTTGTATCATTCAACTTAAACGTCACATTATTTGTAGTCCTTATATGAATTTTTTTTTTGTTTCCACATCAGAATGTGCAATATAAAATTAATCCTTCACATATTTGAACTTATAACAAAACGATACTTATATTAAATAAATATCAATCAACATTAAGCATCTCCACAACAACAAAAAATCTCAACCATGACATAGAAAGTGGTGTTTAACAACTATCACATTAGTTTAGGTATCAAAACAACTATTAGAAGATTAAGTCTTGGATTATGGCTAGCTCTTGATGATCATCGGCATCCTAGTAGTGATTGTCCAGCACTACCCATATCAGGTGCTTGAAAGCATTACATTAAAGTAAAAATTCATGATGATTTATTTAATTAATAACATTCTAAGTTGAAATTTGTATTACTTATGGAGAATATCGTTTTGGTACGTGAAGAATCTCAAGATGTACTTTAAAACGCTCAGCAAAATATTGCAATGTATTGGTCATATGAGTTCTCTCCTAAGTACATTCTAATTCCATGGCTTCTAATTTCTCCTTCATTGGGCTCAACTCATTTCTTAATACACTCATCTCATCAGTAGAGGAAGTACAACATGTGGAACTTAACCTTAAGTTACCAAATTGGTGAGTAAGCAATCCAAATATTTTTTAAGGACATAGTGCTAATCCAACACCACACACTTGCCCATAATGCTCTGTGCCTAACACTTGCCTAAGTGCGTCATCTGCGTAAATTAAGCTAGGGTGTGATTGTGAAGATTGAGTATCCTCCTAAAACTTTTCAGAAATTTGTTTCTATAAATTCAAATACATAATTGATTTACCAAATTGAAAACAAAATAAATATAAAAATTGCGTTCCTCGCTTAAGCATATATATAACTCTCGTTTCATCACTCACAAAGGCCTCATCTTTCCATTTACAAGTGGCAATAAATAATTCACTACAGCTTACTGGTCCACCTTGCTTCAATTCTGTTAACTAAAAGATAATCAGTTGGAGCAATGTAAAGTATACAAGAAAGTAATTATGTATACATTAACTAAAATTGTAAATCACCATCTCATGCTTCCTTCTAGCATAACTCTTGGAACTGCCAATATGAGGAAACTTAAGCTTTTTTCTATTTGCCTTGTTTATGTTGCATATTTCCTGTAAGTGAAATAAAAACAAGTGAGTTATGTAATCTTAACAAGCAAAACAATCATATAGGAAAATTGAAAATATTACAATGTTTCTCTCATTCAGTCGATAGTCTACAAAGCTATTTCACTGATCCTGAGATATGTTGTTTGGACGGTTGCTCAAAATAGTTTCTCTACTATTATTTTCACCAAATTTGGTCCTATAACCTATTTCTATACTTCTTCCTTTCATTGCCTAAAGATCTCCATGCCTATTCCAGCCTAAGAATATTTTGAAAAGCAATCTTTTCCTGCATTTAAAAGCAACAAAAAATTGTCATATATAAACAAATTCTAATGTTCCATACTGTACCTTTATAAGTTCTATCATTGCTTTCATGTACCTTTTAGTCACCTACCTCCAGTCAAACAAATTCAAAGGAATTAAATCAATATCAATGGCTACTTTCCTAACTAAAAGCCAATAATGCCACCAGCCTCATCATACCCTTGTTCAAAGGGATTAATTGGACATACTACCCTTTTCCCATTTGGTAGACTCCACTTATCTTTACTTTTCATTCACTCTCTAAAAATCACTCCATTTTTATCTACCATGGAAAATACATAACATAGATGTTGAGTAATATTACAGTAGAATTACTTGATTAAAACTTAGTATTAGTGTAATATAATAACTTTATTACCAATAACATCAACCATCCAAGCCTTGTCACAAAGATGATCTATTGTTACGCGTTGTCTAAAAGAAGTTCCAATAGTATTTACTTCTTGTTAAGAAGAGGTTGCATCACTTGTTTGCATAGGTGGTTGTGCCTGAGAAGTAGGTGCAAAAGCTACTTGGTTATATTCTCTTTGAGCAAAAGTAGCAACCTTTGCCCGAGATGACTGTGTACACTTAGGTGGCATCCTGTGCAGGTGTTTGAGGGTTTAGGGTTTAGTATTTGAATACCTCTTGCATTGTCATCCTTATTACCCTAGCCATATAGCTTGGTATGTTGATTAAATATAAAAGGCTAAACAATTGAACCTCACATATTCTTTAAACCAATTAGCAAAATTCTTATACATGTTTGTCAATTGCCATGGCTGATCTTATATGATGACAAAGCCTAGCTTCACTTCTTTTCTATATTGTTTAAAGAAGATATTGCTAAGGTCAAAGAGTGTCAAAACCAATTGAAAGAAAATGTTAATAGTTAGAATGTTATACTTACTGAACAAGTCCATCAATTTCCTTGCAATTGAACAAGACACAATGATGTGCTAGCATTTTTTTAGTAGGAGTTAGCTCATACTCTGAGATGCCTCCTACAGGTTAGCCTAATTAAGGAAACATATGCTTGCGATTTCTCATGACATACAAAGTCATCATTGCGACTTGGCCTATTAAACCTTGTCTTTATGTCATGTAAATACCCTAAACAAAAGGTTAAGATTTCTTCCACAAGATAACTTTCAACAATTGAACCTTCTACTTGTGCTTTATTTCTTACATATGACTTACAATGTCCAAGGTACCTATTGCAGTTGTTAAGATTTGAACACATATCAAATCTAACATTTTGAAAACAAAAATAAGCTAAATAAAATGGAGATATATGATTACCTTTCTATAGGATACATCTATCAATAATGAACAGGGCCTCCAAGCTTTACTTCATGTACCAAGTGAACTACTAAGTGTACCATAATTGTAAAGAAAGAAGGAGGAAACAACATCTTAATTCGACAAAGAGTAACCATGATTTGATCTTGAAGTTGATCAAGCTCTTTGGTATCCAAGACATAGCAACTACAATAACATTGTGATCAATCTGTGCATTTTGTAGTGCTATTGGAAGTAATTGCTCAAGAAGCACATGGGAGTCATAACTTTTGAGGCCTGAGATCTTATGATGCTTTGTGTTGATACATCTAGAAATGTTTGATGCATAACCATCTAGCATTTTAACATCCTTCAATGTTTGAAGGAAAACATCTTTATGAGCATTAATCATAGTGAAATATGCAAGGTTGAATTTTCTAGCCAAAGCTTAGCTCTAACTACTAAATGTTGCAAGTCCTTCTGAGCACTCAAATTGTCTTTTGTTCTTCTAACCTCAATTAACAAGGTATATAACAAGTCGTCACTTACATTTTTTTCAATGTGCATTACATCTAAATTATGTCGCAACTTATTGTTAGCCCAATATGGTAATTAGAAAAATACATATCTCTTCCTCTACTGTTGGCATTCACTCTCACTATCTTTCCCATGTGGTATTTTTCTTCCATCAAAAATTAGTTTCTTACCAAGTGTGACATTAACACTTTGCAACTGACTAAGGATCAAATCACTTGTTGGTGTTATTGGAGGCTCTCTCATCTCCATGGTCCCATCAAAATGATTTAGATTGAATTTATATCTATGTTGGTGGTAAAAATCTACGATGACCCATAAAGCACCATTATTTACAGTAAGGAAGTCTAAAAGGCTTCTGATCTAAATTACAAGATTGGCAAGCTAATCTAGTATGGGTATTACATCCAGATAGATTTCCTAAGCCTAGAAATCATTTATGGTCAATGAAGCTTGCATCTTGAATGTTTGGTTTGTTAAAGAATCAAATGTATCAACCCTATCTATCTATAAATCATGTAATTCTTTAATCAATGGCTGTAAATAAACATCAATGTCATTCCAGGCATTCGCTTCTTTGGTATAATCATTGACAACATGAAAGATGTTTGCTTTATACACTTCCATGGTGGATAGTTATATGGAATCAAGATCACAAGCCAAATGCTATAATTAGTGCTCATTATTCCAAAACGATTGAACCCATCACTCACTAAGCCAAGTCTAACATTTCTAGGTTCTGTAGCAAATTCTGGGCATTAGTTATCAAATGACTTCCATGCCTCTCCATCTCTTGGATGTTTAAGTAAGCCATCTGTGTTTTATTTTGTAGCATGCGATCTCATTAGTTTAATTATTTTAGAGGACATAAATAATCTTTGCAATCTTAGAGTAAAGGAAAAGTAGCCTTGTTTTTGCTAGTTCCATTACTATTAACCCCCCTTGTATTAGTCTTCCGTCTAAAGGTATTCCAGCTTTTACATTTGTCACACTCAATATCATCACCCCAATATAACATGCTATCATTTGGACAAGCATGGATGTAGTTGTAATTAAGGCCTAACTTGTTTATGGTTTTCTTGGTCTCATAAAATGATTCTAGAAGCCCTACATTTTCAAATGCATCCATCAGTAATTCCAAAATCAAGTCCATAGCTTTATCACTCACTTAACATAAACACTTAATGTGATAAAGCTTCACAAAAAATGAGAGCTTTGAATACTTTGTGCAGCCATCATACAATTCTTTGTTTTTATCATTGATTAAGTCAATGAAGTTACATGTTTCCTTATTATGCCTATTATTGGAATCCATTGGAATTTCATTAGTAAAATGATTAGCCAACCTTGGTTCGTTGATGTCTCTTTCTCTAAATACCCCAAAGACATCATGCAATAATTCTTACATATCCCCTCCTACTTGTTCTACTTGTGCCACTATAGGGCTACTAGGACCTCCCTTTTCTATATGTTCACCATGGCTAATCTAATTAGTATACCCTAATGGAAACCCATTGCATATCAGGTGGTCATATATGATGTCTCTTGTAAAAAAATTTTAAAACCATAACAAATACATGGACATTTTATAACTCTTTTTGCATTATGTCTGGAGAATACAAAATCAAGAAAATCTTCAATCACATGACAAATTAGCTTTAACAAGTCATTAGTGGCAAAGACATAAAACTTGATGAATCACAAATCTAAAAGCTACCTTTTCTAAGGACAGTGATGAAGGAAACTCTTCGCTTGCACCCACCAACTCCATTGTTAATAGCTCATAAGGCACAAAATGATGCTGAAATTTGTAGCTTCACAATGCCTAAAATTGCAAAAATTTTCATCCACACTTGGGCTATGGGAAGAGACTCAGACATTTAGTGTAACCCTAATCAGTTCATGCCTGAAAAATTTTTGGAAAGTGAAATTGATTTCAAAGGTCGTGATTTTGCGCTCATTCCCTTTGGAGCAAGGAGAAGAATGTGCCTTGGGATGCCATTGGCTTCTAGATTAGTTCATTTAATGCTAGCCTCTCTTATCTACAACTATAATTGGAAGCTTGCTGATGGGGACCAATCTAATGAAATAGATATGGAGGAAAAGTTTAGGGTTACCTTAAGAAGGGCTTAGCCTCTCAGAGCCACTCCTACCAAAACTTTAAATTATTATTCTTAAGACAATTATTATTTAATTAGTGACTTATCACTGATTGTTAACTTGGCCCCCTCATTTTTGGTTTTTTAATGTCCTTTCTTTCATTTTATAGTTTGTCCATGACAAAGTTTAGGTAAAGTAGGTTGTTACATCTACCTATCAAATTATGGCTACCATCTTCCCTAGGTAAGTACTATTCCATTATTATACTCCTATGATTTATTTGTATTATTATCTTCCTTTTGTTAATGGGATTTCTGTTTTCATTTTTCTCATCATAATGTTCCATATACTCAGCAAATTTGCTCATGTGCTTTTTCATGCAATAAAAATTGATAGATTTTGTACAAAATATTATGTAAAACAAGTTTAAAAACCACCATAATGACCATCACGGACCACTTGGGATATTTGTTTATTCATCCACAAGAAGGATCATTGAGAATATAAAACACGTAGTCAAAGTGATACTATTCTTCGAAGATATCTACACTTAAAAACGTCACTGCTATTTGTAAAAATCCTTTTATGCTTTACCAAAGTGTTAGACAAGATTTTTCAGGCTTTCTTGACTTGATTGTTACAATAAAATCAATAAATAATTGAAATTATTTGTTTTCTTCAATTCATTCATATGGATAAAAGTACATTATTCACTACCTTATTGCATTTTTAGTAGCTATTATTTTGTATAATAACAGCAATAATAATTGCCACCAAACATTTTAGTGGCAATTAATAAATGACCGATGTGATCAATAAAAGCTTTATTAGCCATTACAACAACAACGGCTAGTAAAGATTGAGTTAATTGCTACTAAAGAGATGGTCGTATAGCAGCAATTCCTTATTGGCAAAACAGACACAAATTTTGAATCCCCATATGATGTCAAAGTGCATTGAACTTTCTTTTCCTGTTAATAGAGAAAGGTAGAAAGCAACTATCAAGTTTTTCATTCAGTTTTTTGGAATGTGAAGCTATGTATATATTCATATGATACGTGATTCTCTCTCTCTCTTTTTTTTTTTAAAAAAAATTTTGTGTTTCTCACATGGTTGAATGAATGAATACTAAATAGCTTAATAAATTGTTGAAAGAAGAATATGAGTGTGTATGTACATTGCTATATCTTGAATTTTTGTAAATATTTCCTAAATATTGATTATATTTAAAATAGTATTCATAAACAAAATACCTAATCTTCTAACTAAAATAGATTATATATTTTCATACTTTTTCCTTTACTTCTTATTTCAAAATGTTTAAAATATACCTATAAATTTTAAGTTATATTCGAAAATTTAAATTACTAAATCTATTCATTAAAAATATATTTTTCAGTACATATATAATAAGAATATGGATAAGGGGTGAAGGCAGGAAGGGATGGGAGGCAGGGGAGACTAAGGTTGTCAAACTCATGATTCTAGGTAAACTCGTAACGTAGAATCGTAAGAGTTTACAATAATAGATATTAGACATAATTATATCATATAAATACAAAAAATTTATACATAAATACTCATTTCATAATTCATAATCTACATTCTATACTTTTAATTCAAATCAATATACAAATTTCAATAAGCTTCAGAATTTATTATTCATGATAAAATAATACTCATTTAACATAACTAAGTCTCAAATAAAAATAATTTATAAGTTTGCATTAGCTAAAGAGAAATCCTAATTTCTTAACCATTATAGAAAAGAAATATAAAAAATATAAAATGATCTTTTATCACAAATTAGCTAATGAGAAATCCTAATTTCCTAACCATATATGCATCAAATTTCAGCGCATTAATAATATATTAATTCTTCATTATTTTTGGGTAACTATATTAAATAATTAATATTTAAATTTTTCAAAATATTAAAACTTAATTAGTTTAGATTGAGACTGCAAAATTGTTGAGTGTTCAATGTATCAAATCAATTAAATCATAGCTTAAAAATATATATATATAGAGTCAGGCATTACATAATGTAGTAATTATATATAATGTATTGCATATATATATCAAAGGCAACCTTGTGGCTAAGAGGCATGGAGTGTTGAAAACAACTTGCAAGACGTGTGTTCAAGTTTGACCAACTCATTTTTTCAGAAAAATGAGAGATGAAGATCAGTTGAGCCAACTTGCTTAATTCAGAGTTGACTCGATTTGCATGACTCAAAACATGAACTCGGCGAGTCAACCGAGTTGACCCGCGAGTTTGATAACATTAGGGGAGACCCTATATGCATAGTGGGGGGACTCCACTGTGCATATATGTACATATATGCACAGTAAGGGGACCCCCCCAATTATTATGTGGGGAGCGATTCCCTATATTCAATAAAAAAGTAAAAATATTGAATGTTTAGATCATAAAATTGGAATTTCTACAATTTAAACGTCAATAAGATGATTTTATATTTAAAACAATGTTTTAAGCATCTTGGTATAAAAAGAATGATGGCATAATGTCGTAAACATTTTATGTTTCTTAAAGGATGTCAGCCAAAATACCAACATATGATTATGAATGAAGTAGGAATGAAGGAAAGCATGGGATTGCTTATGTTCATGCTCCCTCGAGTTATTTATGAGTGTTCATGATTGTAGTAGGTCTGACCAAGTTGGTTTTATTTAGAGTTATAAAATGTGAGCTATGATATCTCCTAATATGATTTTATGAATTGCGTAACCTATAATGAACTATCCAATCTCATGACTCAATCCATCTAAATTATGCCAAATACCAATAATTAATTATTTAAAATATAATATATTAATTAAGTTAATAATACATTAATGTCAATCCACAAATTAATTACTTGAACATGATCATGACAATAAAATTTATTAATTTTTATTTTTAACTTACTCTCATCAAAATATTAATTTTTGTATTTTAAGTTGTTTGAATGTAAACAAATTTAATCCCTCAATTTGATATTTTTCAAAAAATATCAACTTCATGTCAACTTAGGGGGAGGGAAGGTCTCTGGGGTCAATGTTGTCACATCCACCATCATCCCTCTCTTTGCTTCCCCGCCATGTGTTCCCTATTAACATGCTTATGCTTTTCCTAATTCTCTCCTCCACATAATCTCTTTATATATAACATGTAATTATATTTATAAAATTCATGTCAAGTTTTTACTAATAATTAATACATAAAATATATGACAATTTAATGGGAATAAGCTAGTGGATGAATAAGGAAGAAGCCCAAACCATAGACTACCTTACTCTTGTGCTTTTGATTTCTGTGGTTGTGGCAAGTTTCATCTCCATCTTTTGCAGTAGAAATTCTAAATCTCTTAAGAACCCACCAGGACCTCGCCCTTTCCCCATTATAAGAAACATCTTAGAGCTCGGAAGCCAACCTCATTGAGCGCTCTAAAACCTATGGACTTGTGATGACTCTACAATTGGGCTAAATAACCACCATAGTCATTTCCTTTCCACAAATTGCTAGAAAAGTTATGCAAAATAATGACAATGTCTTCTCTTCCAGGACCATTCCAGATGCTCTCAGAGCACATGACCATCACGTGCTTTTAGTGGGATGGATGCCCCCATAAGCTCAGTGGAGAGCCCTTAAAAGGGTTTGTACTATTAAAGTGTTCTCTTCTCTGTAGCTTGACTCAACACAAACTCTTTGTAAAAGAAAGGCATGAGAATTGTTGGATTATGTGTGTGAAATCTACAAAATCAAGGAAACTTTGGATATTGTTGAGGTTGCTTTTACTATAGTGCTGAACTCCATATTGAACACTTTTTTCTCTCTTGATATAGCTAAGTTTACCTCTGATAAGGCTTCAGCATATAGGGAATTGATGTGGGTTTCAAGGAAGAAGCTGGAAGGCCTAATGTAGTGGACTTTTTCCCAACTCTTTGTCTACTTGATCCTTAACGTGCACGTGCAGGGATGACAATTATTATGGAAAGCTGATTGCATTTTTTATGGGCTTATCGAAGAAAGACTGTGTTTGGGGCCTTCAAAAAAGGAATCCAAGGGGTACAATGATGCGTTGGATTCTTTCATATTGCTTATGATTGAAGAGAATGCACAAATTAGCAGCTTTCATATGTTACACTTATTTCTAGTTACCTTTATGGCTTTTCTACATAAATTATATATTTGGAGGCATTAGCAGTTATAGATATAAACATAATGCATAACCTTATACATTAGAAGATGCCTAATACAAGTTTTTAACATATATATTGTTTTTTTAATTTCAATATATTTGATAGATTGTAATTCTCTTTTCCTTTAATGCATAACCTTATACATTAGAACTAAACATTTACATAATATTCAATATCAAATTTTCATTTTCATTGTTTTTATGAGTATTTTGGCTTAACCATGCTCTCCTATATTTAGTAAACTTGTATGTATAGATATGTTGGTTTGAAATACTATTAATTAACAAGAAATTATCTCAGGATTTATTTGTTGTTGGAATAGACACAA
This sequence comes from Delonix regia, assembly GCA_037074485.1. Lineage (NCBI taxonomy): Eukaryota > Viridiplantae > Streptophyta > Magnoliopsida > Fabales > Fabaceae > Delonix > Delonix regia. The sequence continues at coordinate 17,511,169 of CM073459.1, forward strand.
CAACAAGCATAGTGGAATGGAGAATGGTAGAGCTATTATGAAGCCCGAAAAATTTGGAAAAAGTCACAAAAGAACTCAAATAAGTCCTTCCCAAAGTTAAACACTTCGAGGAGTCACACATCTCAAAGCTTCCATTCCTGAGAGCAGTGGTGAAGGAAAAGTTTGCGTTTACACCCTCCCATTCCACTAGTGCCTTGTAGAATAGAAGACAATGTAGAGTTGTGTGGCTTCATGTGTAACACTTGCCAAAATATGATGCAAATTTTAGTCTTAGCAAAAGTGAGAGTATAAATATTTGTGGTATGTATTATTAATTTGATATGAGCTTTGGCTTACTGGTAAGGCATGACACCTAGAGCAATAGGGCATAGGTTCCAGATGTAACTCCCTCTTCCCTTAGAAAATTTTTGGTGCTGACACGTGTCCCCCCAGGTGAAATTACCAAAAAGCCCTCATTTTTTCTTCTTCCTCTCCCATCGGTTTCTTTTTCTACAGAATGCTTCTTCATCTTTATCTCTATTCTGCTCCTTCCTCCGCCATGGTCAGTCGTGCCACCACCTTTGGCCAGCATCCTTCCTCACTGGTGATGCGTTCTAGACCACCACGACTTACAGTTGCCAGCGATAGCTCCAGTTTTCCAACAAGTTCTATGACAACCAAGGAAAAGAGATTTTTGCAGTGGATTTTGGTAAATTTTAATCGATTTTTCATAAAAATGTTGTTAGGAGAAGCATTTTCAGCCCTTTTCCATTGAAATTTTATCTTATAAGCATGTTTTTAGGCAAGTTTATAGTGTTTTGGTAAGGACTAAACTAAAAAATTTTGAGATTTTGGGGTTTTACAGAAAATTATGGAATTCTAGAATTTAATAGGTTTAAATTGGTCTTATAAGAACACTTTTAATGTGTATGACATGAAACCCTATTATTCTTCATGGTTTAACTTGGGTTGAAGGTGAAAGCATGGGAATTTGGAACTAAAGTAAAAATTTAGAAAGTTTTTAAGGCAGTGAATGTAAATTGACGAAAATTCTGAGTAAGTTATGCGATGGAACTAGGAAATATGAGCTAGGGCTTGTTTTTAGTAATGATAAGGAAATTGAATGTGAAATTAGTAATGGAAACATAATGGAAATTGATATGAGCAAGTTATGGTTACTTGATGAATTTATTAAGTGGCACTATAATGAACTTAAATTGATATGCTTTAGTGATGAGAATTGAGGAAATTACATTTTTGTGATATAGGGATTGCTAGTGAATTCTATTTTATAACCAAGAGAATAAGACAAGGTTATTTTAAATTACGTCATCCACCAGGTATGCGATAGCTCTTCCAACTATATAATTACCATTGTATTATTATATGGTAGCATAATTTGTTAGACTTGTTAGTCTTTCAAATAAATTATGATTTATGATTGGTATGTGATGTCCATGCAAAAACTATAAAAAGAGAGAATTGTATTGAAAAGGGTATTGTTTTACTAGAGATTCTGACAGCATTGATATTGAAAAAGGAAAAACTCATATATGGCAGCTCCTTAGATTTAGGGATGACAACTATAAGAATGATGCTTAGCATGAGCTTGCGACTCACGACCATATGGGTGATTTACCTCAAGGGTTGTGTGTTATAAACTGATAGTGAATAAACAGAGGGATACATACCCTCGACCAATAGTGATTTACCCTGAGGGCTATGTGCTCTCGACCGATAGTGAATAACCTGAGGGATATATACTCTCTATCGATAGTGATTTACCCTAAGAGTTGTGTGCTCTTGATAGATGATTAAATTGCATGGGCCACAAGTCCATGACCGATACTTGATGTCTATGATAGTCCTCCTTTGAATCTAGGTTCTGAGCCAACCACATTTTGAATAAAAAGGAAGGTTTTTACATGTGTTTTAACAAGAACCCAAGGGTTGAGTTCCCTTAACCGTTTGATAAAAATGTACAAGGGCTAAGTACCCTTGACCGATTTAATTTCCATGGAATGAATCCATAACCGTTATTGTTTTAGTGCATGTTTATGGCTTAAATTGTTAAAGTTTTAAATCATGATTTACCGAAAACTGACCAGTTTAAAAAGGTATTATTGATTTTTTACTGGAATGCTACCTGTTTACATGTTACTTAATTTCAGGCAATCATCCAGAGCAGTTTGCTGACTAAGAGGGCTAGAGGTTCCTTATTGGTACTGTTGATGTTTTGATTTCCCTATTTTGTTAGAGGTTTTTTTGTATTTTGTAATAATATAATTGGTTAAAGATGTAAATAATTGTAAATGAATATGTATAACCATAGGTAAATTTCTCATTCCCCTACTATGTTACAGTTATCTCTGGGTTGAATTGAGAGCTGAGCTCTCTTTTATGGATATTATTGTTTTGGTCGATATTTGTAAATAATTGTAATGTAATTGGTTAAAGATGTAAATAATTGTAAATAAATATGTATGACCATAGGTAGATTCCCCATTCCCCTACTATGTTGTAGTTGTCTTTGGGTAAAATTGAGAGCTGAGCTCTCTTTTATGGATATTATTGTTTTTGGCTGATATTTGTGGCAATTTCGGGAGGTCTCAGTAACAGAGGAGACCCTGCCGAAATTTCTACAAAATAGATATGAATATGAATCTACTTGGTAATGAATGTCCATTATGTATGATTGCAATTCAATTAAGGAATCAACTTGTTAGGCTTATAGAGATGGGCTAGTCTCGTTATTAGTTCCGGTTACGCTCCGGATATTGGGGTGTGACATCATGATTCCTAGAAATGCAAAAGTCTTAGTCAATTTGTGGGCTTTGGGATGCAATTCAAGTGTTTGGATAGTCTAAATCTCCTTTTGCCTTGAAGGCTTTTGGAGAGTGCAATTGACTTTAAAGGCAATGATTTTGAGCTCATTCCCTTTGGAGTTGGTAGAAGAATCTTGCATGGATTGCCCTTGGCCAGTAGGACTGTGCACATTATGTTGGCCTCTCTTCTACATTGTTATGATTGGAAGCTTTCTTATGGGTTAAAGATGTTAATATGAGTGAGAAGTTTGAGATTTTCTTGCGTAAGGCCACCCCTCTCCATGTTTTTCTAATTAGAGCTTAGGAGAACCTGCATCTTTTGTAGTAGTGACTTTTTGCGATACCCATTTTGAATGGTTAAATGAAAAAACTAATGGCTTGGATTTTAACTTATAACAGTAAGTGATTGATCAAATTAAGTAATATGACCACGAATGGTCATATTTGTTATCTATAAATCTAAACTATTAAACCCTTTAGAGCTTGGCAAGTGTGGCAAGTAGCTTCATGCAACTTCCAATAACATATGTATGTGCGTTTAAGAAAATCAAGATTCTAATCTTCCATTTTATAATTTTGTGTTGCATATTTAATCTCTAAGTTTTTTTCTTTGTCCTCACTTGTTGCAGAAATAAAGCATTCATTTATTGAAACCTACAAATGATTCTTAAATTTCCAATAGTAATCACCAAAAGGGTTTGCCGACAGTAGTAAGTTTACTGTGGAATCTACAGTAATGTGTTGTGGGTTGTCAGGTGAAAATATAATAATTCATATTTGTGGATAATAAATATGAATATATGAAAGCATGCAACTATTAATAAAAATTTAGGCCGTTAAATTTTTATAAAAAATATCTAATGTTACTGAAAATAACCAGATTCCCTCGTCTGCAGGAGATCGAGTCCATTCATCACTTGAGGTATTGGAACCTCTTGATTATGTGACCACTACCATTAGAAAGAAAAAGAATTAGCCGAGAAAGACCTTTTGATTCTATGGCCATATCGGGACTCTCAAGTTAGGCAACATTACCACCGTAGTCATTTCCTCTCCAAAAGCTGCCATCCAAAATTTGTTCCTTTTAGAAAATATCTATATTTTATAGATCATCAAGAAATTAAATCAATGTTAAATACTGTCTAACCCTTACAGATTTAGTGTTCCCATTTTTTTTTTTTTTGGCCAGAATTGATTTAGTTTTCCTACGCTAAACATAAAGACTTTTTACAAATGGTAGAAATTAGGTATAGATATTCTAAAGCTTCTTGTCACTTTCAACGTGTTTTATTTTCCCAATGGTTCTTCCCGTGGATGAAAAATGATATCCCAAGTGGTCCATGAATTTTTTAAAGTAATATTAAATTTATGTTATATTGTGGTGGTTGTTATATTTGTTTTGAGAGAAATACTCTTTTGATCTTGACAATGAGAGGTCATGATTTAAAAAATAAAGCAGAAAGAAACAATGAGGTAAGGAAGGTGTAGATTAATGAATAAAAAGGAAATGTGTAAAGTTTATTAGTTTTATGTAAAATGTCAGAGGAGTAAATAATTATCTTTAGAATCAATAGTCAGGATTAGTATAAAAATTATCATAATTATGCAATAAATATCTGTCATCTATTTTGGATAAAATTTTAATGTACAACATTTATAGCTCCTTATGATCATTTTTTTTTTTTTTTGAGCTTAACAAGTCAAGCATGAAATTTTTTAAACTCGCGACTTGTATTAAATGAAATTTCTCTCAAAAATCGATAGAAATAGTGATAAAACAAATGAAGAAGTTCAAGAATAGTGCTTGAGCTTTTAAAATTCAAAAGCCTTCACTTCTAAATCTCAACATTTATTGCTTTCTGGAATAGCTTTGACCCTAAGACTCTGGAATTTGTGTAAAGTAATCCCATATGCCTCCCTCATGTCCATATCTTCAGGATTTTGGCCATCTTCTAACTTCCAATCAAAGTGATGAAGAAGGGAGGCCAACATAGTGTGTGCCATCCTATGAGCTAATGGAACTCCGGGGCACATCCTTCTTCCAACTCCAAAGGGAATGAACCTTAAATCATTTCCTCTAAAATCCCTTTGATCAACTTCTAGAAACCTTTCAGGCAAAAACATATTTGGGTTAGGCCAAACACTTGGATCTCGACCCATAGCCCACAAATTAACCAAAATTAGTGTGTTTTTGGGAACCCTGAAGCCACAAATTTGTGTTTCAACCTCTGATTTGCGAACTATTATTGGTACTGCTGGGTGCAGTCTTAGTGTTTCTTTCACAACAGCTTGAAGATAAGGAAGCTTAGAGATGTCTGAGTCTTTCATAAATTCTTGGCCTTTGCTGAATACTTGCTGAAGCTCCTTTCTGGTTTTGATCATCTTCTCTGGATTGTGTAGCAACTCTGCCATAGCCCATTCAATTGTGTTTGACGTTGTGTCCACCCCAGCAATAAACAAGTCCTGGCAGTACAAAATAAAGAGATTAATATAAAATTGCCACAACTGATCAGAAATATATCTTTATTATTCATCCCTATAAATGGAATAGCTACTTAATAAAAGAAAATTACTGTATAATTTTTATATCTTTTATTTTTTTTTAATAAAAATATAATAAGTATATAATTTTTACAACTCAATGTTACATAATTATTTTAGTCTTTTACAGATATTTCAATTGAAATTTCAATAATGTCAATATAAAGAACTATCAAAAGTCTAATTTTACTTAATACTCACCAGAAATAAATGTAACGTATCTTGGCATGTAAATTCAGAATTTTCCATCTTAGTGAGACGGAGAAATGACTCCAAAACATCATCCATTTTAGCCACTGAATCTACCATCTTCATTCTTTCCTCAACAATACTTTCAAAAACTGCAAGTAACTTTTGGTAATACTTTCTCATCCGTCGCTTTGCCCCTTGTGGATCAAAGAAATGCAAGACAGGTAAATAGTCAGCAATATTGTTCTTTGCAGCCTCAACAAGCAAACTGCGAATAACCTCTCTGAACTTCTGAGAAGAATTTGAACAATGATCAGCCAAGTTTACAGAGAAAAGGGTATTTGACATTGAGTTCAAAACCATCGTAAACGCGGCATTGCCAAAATCAATTGCCTCACCCTTTCTACAACTTTCCCGTGCAAAACCAAGCAATTCTAGAAGCTTCTTTCCACGAAGAGTTTGGGTAGAATCAAGAAGGTGGGGAGAGAATATTTTTGAGGCACAAAATTTTCTAAGGGTCTTCCATTTTGGGGAGAAAGGCAAGAATGCAACAGAGGCTTTGTGATGTTCAAGTGCTTGAACTGCCTGTGGTGCAAATCTACTAGCAAAAGCTTGGTCATTTTTTTCAAATACTTCTTTGACGGTGCTTGCAGAAGAAATGACTATGGTGGTAATGGTGCCTATTTTTAGTGTCATTATTGGTCCATATTTTTTGGAAAGCTTGTTGAGGGATTGGTGGAGAATGGTGGCGTCAAGGTCTAATATGTTTCCTATGATGGGATAAGAGGGAGGACCTGGTGGAAGCTTTGGGAGTTTTGAGTTATTTTGGAAGCCAAGGCCAAAGAAGAGGACATAAATGTATGCCAATACAAAAGAAATAATTAGTGGGAGAAATATGAAGTAGTCCATGGCTATTAGGGCTGCTTCCTTGTTAAGGGTTTTGCCAACTAAAATGTTTAGAACATATAGTGAAAGAAGGACTCTTTATAGTAGTTTCATACCGTGTATACGAAAGATTCCTTTAACGTCTTTTCCAAAAGATTTTGTTTTGTTTTTTTTATTTAGACGCCACAGTACAAAATAATAATGAGTCAGATTTGCGGTCATAAAAAATATTACACCGAAATGCAATGTCCTTTTCATAATATTTGGATGCAATATTTTTTATGACAGCTGATCTGATTTATTATTATTATTACTGTAATGTGAAAATAAAAAAAGTTAAATATTTTTTGTTCATTACCTTATTTGAAATATCAAAAACCTCCAATATATATTACGTCAATTAAGGCACATCGCCAACGCCACGACAGGTAACTGCTGAACTAATAGTTATCCTCTAATGTACGAAATTGAAATAATTGGAATCCAAAGCAATAGTTAAATTGAAAATTTGGTAAATAAGTCATACATGGGAAAATTAAAAAAATTAAAATTTTTTAAAACTAGGTAAAAATAACATTTTGGACTTACAAATATTTTTGGGACCTTCAGTTCAAACTTAGTATTTCTAAATGTTTTACTTTGTTTCCTTCCGTATTAGCCCATTAAAAAATTGAAATAATATGAAATCAGTTAAAATCAGAACTTAAATAATAATTAAAGCTAAAGAATAAATCAAACTTAAGAAAAGTAAGGATAATTAGTAATATAAATAACAATAACCCAAAAAGAAAACTGAAAAAAAAGTAAAATAATTGAACGCAAGAACTAGTATAGAAAAGATAATTGAGACCTTTAATGGTAATTTAAATAAAAAATTGTGGAGATGGGACCCAAAATGAAGACTTCAATTTAAGATTCCCTCAATCTAAATCTACTTCCGAGCACGTGAGTTGTCTCGACGCTCGTCCAAATAATTTTGATTTGGGATTCTAATATAAACAAATATTATAAATTATGATATAATTATAAATAAAAAAAAATTACTCCAAAATGTGTATGAGCCGTGCAACCAAAACAAAAATATTATTCATATACAAATTCTAATAAACAGACAAGTTGCATCAGACAAATAATAAACCCCATCCTTTTTTTTTTATTGCTCAACTGTCCCATTGATAATAAAACCCTTCCGAATCTTAAGAAATTATCCACTTTTCCATTTTAAATTACCCAATTGCTACGGTAACAATTTGTCAAGATGCCTTTTTAATCATATGTACGTGGAGCATGCCCTTCTTCCCTTTATCCTCTTATTTTTTGTCCTTCCTACACATCAAATTAATCATAGGGCCCTGTGTAGATTTGATAAGACAAATTTTGATATTCATGTCGAGCCCTTCCTTGTTTACATAATTGTGAACCGATCCCCTGGATATTTTGGCTTCATTCTCGTGTGACTGCTCCAACAAATTTCCCATCGCTTCCATTCATTTCCAATTTTGTGGATATGAATTTTCTGTATTTGAATTGCCATATAGAAGTGAATTTAATAGAGTTTGGACCAATGTAATCAAACTCGCGAGTCAACTCGGTTGACTCGCCGAGTTTGCGTTTTTAGGTAAGCATTTCGAGTCAACTCGGTTTTTGACTCGGAACCAGTTCAGAATCGCTTTGACTCGGTGATTAACTCGGTCAAAATCGGTTATTAACTCGTCCCAACTCGGACGAGTTGACTCAGTACCATTGTTTTCCAAAAAAAAAAAAAAACAGAACCACTTCCAGGATTCGAACCCATGACATGCCAACACAGGAAAATCGTACGTTTCCGCTGAGCCAACGTTACCATTCGTTATGTATGTGTGTTGTATTATATATATTTGGACTTTATTTTCTTAGTTTAAAAGAAAACATCTCCATATACTTAAACCCAAACATTTAGAATAAGTTCATCACCTATTACCACATAACCAATAAAAACTTTATGTTTATCATTTGTAATGTATTATATATATTTATTATTGACTTTTATTTATAGAAATTTTATTTTAAATTTTTTATTAGTCATGACTTGAAAAGTTATCTGTTATTATCTTTTGACATATTTTGATAAGGTAATCTTTAATAATTATATTTATTACTCTATAAATAATTTTAATTCAAATTTAAAATTACTAGTATTTGATTATTAATAGTTATTATATTTAGATTTAAATATATAAAATTTTAAAAAATATCTATATTTAATTATCACTTATTCAACTATAATCAAACTAATAAACTATTAATCATTGCATTCAGTAGTTTTAGTTATTAGTCTAAATTTAAAAATATTGATTTTAATTATATAATTGTATGTTTTAATAATTATTTTTTAATTATAGGTAAACTCTTACGATTCTACGTTACAAGTTTACCTCCCTCAAACGATTTTACCTAAACTCGCGAGTTTGACAACCTTGGTTTGGACAGTGGCGGAGCAGGACCTTAGACCAGTAAATATATAAATAAATAAATATATATATATATATATATCTTCATCATTTATTTTATATTTTATTTTGAAAAATTATATTTTAATATTATATGTTTCAAGTAAAATTCTTTCTTTTAAATATTTGAATTAAAATAAAAACATTATTTTTTGTTCTTTAAACCTATTTGAAGTTTCAATTTCATTCTTTAATTTATTTTGTTCAAATTTAGTTCTTTAACTTTTTTTAAGTTTCATTTTTTTTCCTGAACTTTATTTGATTTTTGTTTGAACATTTAACTTTATTTTAAGTTTTACTTTTATTCATTAAATTTATTTGGTTTTAATTTTATATTTTAACTTTTTGCCAGGTATCACTTTCATCTCTTAATATTATTTTATTTTGATTTGGCCCTTTTTAAAATGTATTCAAATGCTTTATTTTTTAAAACACCCCCAAAATTAAAAACTTTAAACATTTAATCTTTGAATGAATCAAGAGTTAAGATGGCCAAAAAAAACAAATTGGGCAAGTAACCCCAAAATGAGGAAAAGCAAATAAAATTAATTTAACTACCAAGCACCAATAAATTTAGTTTGTAAAATAATAAATGTAGAATGAATCTTCAAATAGAAATTACTAGAGTTTACTCATATTAATTGATAAATGAAAAATAAAAAATGAAAGGAGAAAAAAATATATGAATAACTTATGAAAGCTAAATTTTAAAAAAAAAAAAAAAAAAAGGTTAAAATGAGACTTGACGTATAGTTAAGAGACCAAATTGGAATTAAATGAAAGTGAGAGATGAAAGTGAAATATAAGTTAAAGTTAATGAGTCAAATAAGAACCAAATTATATTACAGGATGAATGAGTAATTTAAGATAAAGTTAAGAGATTAAATTGACACTCAATGACAAAAGTAAAATTTGATGCAAAGTTAAATGAGCAAAGGTATATTTATGCCTAAACTAAACCAGACTGATTTACCAATATCATGATTTTCCACTTTTTAAATTTAAAAACAAGTTTAAATTTTAATGAGTATTATATTATATATTACTCTCTATATTAATATTAACTTCACTATTTAAATACCCATGAGGACATTTATATCCACTCACTACTCATGTAATGCATAACAATGACACACTAAAAAAATATACTATCACTTGGTAACATCATAATCATTCAATAAACATTTCAAAACAGTATTTTGAAGGAAATAAAAATGTTTATATGATAAAGCATTAAAATAAGAGTATATTTATAGAGCATTATAAATATTAATTTATCCATTAACATTTCCAATTTTTTTACAACATATTTAGAGACAATTGTTCAAGGTCCAACTATAATAACATACTTGATATTTGAGCTTGATTATGGTCTACCCAATTTTTATAAACTACTATTTACAAAAATAAGACATAAACTTCAAGTGTATATTATATAAATAATACAAATGTGAGTCTAGTGGGTTCAAATTAAAATATCAAAAAATAATAAAGTAATATGACCCAATCATATAAAATCATTAATTTTAGTGGGTTTAAACAATTAAAATAGACGGGGCATAAAATTATATCCTAGTACTATATAAATAAGATAAAAAAAAATTGAGTGGGGGCAACTCATATGTAGGTCTGTCCCTGAGATTGAATTATTAGATGAAATTTTCATGGTGTAGATTTTAGTAAATATTAAAAAAAATTAAATAGTTTCTAATAATTCATTAAAATCTAAACTATTAAATTTTTATCAAATGGTCTAGATTATATAAAATTCATTGCATTTGGATCCCCAAATGCAAGGAATCCAATTTCCAAATTTCTACTGCTTTGGTCCAAAATAGGAATTATTCCCTCTTGTCATCTCTGACTATTCGATGTTATTCCTTCCTTCTTCTTCGATAGTGCACCACTTTTCTTGACTAAATAGCTCTCCTCCTTAACCCTTGCAACAATGCCTGATTGGGCTTCTTTTGATGATCTTCCAGTTAGTGATGAAGTTAGGACCTAGATTAACGGGAGCAAAATTAACATAACTTTTTACAATTGTGTTAATTGTATCTTATCTTGATCCTATTTTGAGCTTTTGTCCTACTTTTTCAAGCTTTACTAATCCACAACACTTTAACGCTAGCTTTCCACATCATTTTCTTCAATTAAAATTATCATAGTCGCTGTCAATTTTATTATATCTTCTCCAATTATGTTTATTCTACATTTTACTAATTTTTTTTTTCTGATTTACCTTGGTTTTGGTTTGGTGTTAACGCTTAAAGTAGTCATTTAGAGTGTCTTTAGCCATTGATTACTTCACAAAATAAATAGAGGCCAATTCATTTGCTAATATTATTTAAAGCATCTTTCTCAGTTTCTTACAGTCAAATATCATGTACTAATACGGAATACCAAAAAAGATCATCACAGATAATGCTTCTAACTCAAATGGAGCAAAATTTAAAAGTCTATGTGATCAATTAAAAATTAAGAATTCAAATAGGGGATTTAGTGTTGAAGAAAACCCTTCCAAGCTATGAAGATAGTAGAGGTAAATGGGTTCCTTCCTATAAAGGACCATATGTTATGAAGTAGGCTTTCTCTAAAAATGCACTTGTCCTTACTGACATGAAAGAAAAAGATTTTGGGAAATTGATTAATTCAGATGCAGTGAAATATATTTTTCTTGAAAAAAAAGAAAAGAAAATGAGAAGATTTGCAATGGAGGCCCATTAACCCGAAAAATTAAAAAGGCAACTTAAGCAAAAGTTAGGGCAACAAAAATAGTCAATTAAAGTTCAAAAAGATGCCTTAAGCAACAATTGAAGAATTTATCCTAGGGAATCATGGAAATTATTATCATCAACCAGTTCCATAAAATGCAAATCTATAGCAATATACGAACTGATCGAACAACATCACAAAGGGCCGAAGTTAATGGCATCCCCTTTTGCCATTTGACCATCACTTTCTTTGTACTTAGTTTCTTACTCTTTCACTTTGAAGTTTTGTGGTTGCTCCTAATAAAATAAAATAGTCTATCCATTTAATAAACATGCTTTATCTTTCTCCTTGCCTTTGCAACATTGTATTGTTTTTATAATTACATAGTTCATTCCATATGCAAAATAACTGCTCATTGCAAATGACATTCAAAATATTGTTTAATGATATAAATTTTGGGAATAACTATAATTCCCTGATTAAATGCATTCATACAATCATAGGAAATCAACAATTGAAAGGCGATTTGGATCAACAAAATCAATCCATTTTCACCACCATGCAATTTGATGAAAAGCAATGTGATATTTTTGAATTTCCTGAAAGGTCATTAAAAACTAAGAAGAACTTGTGAATCTTAAATGGTCTAGCTCTCAGGCCAAAAGAAGTAATAAGTTGAGCTATCTATCATCAATCAAAACAACAAATTAAGGGTCACGATAAGAAGAGTTTAGATAGACAATTCTTTCACTAAGCAATGTGACTTTCTTCCAAACTGGAATGAGCAATATATTGCTGTCTTTATATTCCCTTAGCTTTTTCTATAAAAAAATAGACTTCTTTACTAACTCCTAATAAAAGTAGCCTATCTAGGGTTAATATTTTACATATGTTTTTTTAGAATTAATGAAAATGGGCACTCCTATTTAAAAAACCAAAATAAAATAAAAAAGAGAAAACCAAAATAGTGTTTACATAAAAAAAATCAAGCATATGCATTTTGTCTCTCGTTTTACGCATCATTTCAACTAATTGACTCCATCTGTCAAGACACACTTACTTTTCTACCTACATCTATTGAGGCACCCTTTTATTTCTTACTTGCATTTGTCAGGGCACCTTTACTATTCTACCGACATCAATTGAGGCACCTTTTCAATTTCTTGCCTACATCCATTGAGGCACCTTTAATTTTTTGCTAAGTCCTGCACAAGTCTAGATATTTTAAAATATCTTTAAGTCTTGTACAAGTACAGGCATTTTTAAACCTCTTTTTGGTCCTGTGCAAGTCCTGACCTCTTTGAATCACTGCTAGGTCCCACATCTACTAATGCATCTTTGCTTTCACCGCTCGCTCTTGGTTCATAATAAATGTTAAACTAATCTGAGCAAAAGGTGTTCCTAGCTTTTCCCTACGTAGGATAAGTGTTAACTTCTTTATTTGCTCTTAGGTCAGCTCTATGAAGCACAACTCCTACTTTGCTTACCTAAGATACAAGTAAAGAGTGACAATTGTGAACACTCCAACCACAATATTTTTTTAAAAAGGAACAATTAACTTTCTTTTTCTCTTCATAAAAAATTAATAAATAAATAATAGAAAATTAAAAGCATAAAAAATAATAATTGTAACAAAAAGAGCAAGAACAAAATCATGAGAATAAAATTAATATAATAAGGAGTTCTAGTGAGCATAACTCAAAGCCAAAAACAAAATAAGGAAAATGAAAATAGAAAAACAAAAAGGAAAAAAGGTTAAAAAAAATTAAAGTTAAAGACATATAAGCTAAAAATAATAATAAAACATCAAAGACATGATTTTTTTTTAAATTAAAAAAAAAATAAGGAGGCTGTGAAATAAGAAAAGAGGAAAAAGAGGTGATAGTAAACAATGAAAGAAAAGAAGCCAAGTAAGAAATGGTATAATGATAAGAAGTCAAACACATATAGGATGATGCTCATGTTTGAAGCCTATACTACCTCTTGCAACTTCCTTTTGCCTGAGGCCTACACTGCACAATATCAACTCCTGCAACGCTGTATCGAGGGAGGAATGGACCATTAGAGATTAAGATAAAATGGCCCCTTTCTTTAGCTACCAGGAAGAGCGAAGATCATCTTCTCTCGGCCTCTACTATAAGGAAGCTCGAGGAAAAGGACTCTGGCAGAGAGAAAGTAAGGGAAAAAGAACATGGAAATAGAAAGAGTGTGAGTAAACGAAGAAAACAAGATAAGAAAGGAGAAAGAAGTGAACCTGGGGAGAGAAATAGAGCTTTGTCGTGAGCTACGAAGAACATAGGTGTTTAGAGGACAAAAAGTGCAATTTGGCTCTATTGAAGAGCTTGCCTGAAAAGAAGAGAAGGGAAGAGCTTCGAGAGCCAAAGGGAAAGCTAAAGACTTGAGAGAAAAGGAGAAAGTGTGGACACTTGAAAAAAGGAAGGAAGCTGAATGAAAATAGAGAAAACTGAGAGTAAGAGAAAGCTTGAGTGGGAACAAATCTAAGAAGAGAACAAGAGGGAACCCTTGGGAGGGATTGGAGATAAAAAACCATATGAGAGAGATCAGCTATTAGGCAGACAAAGAGAAATAGAATAAGAGTAAAACTAGAAAGGAAGAAGAGATGCTGAGTTGAAAGCGAGCTGAGAAGAAAGATAGTATCTCACAAAAGGAGTCCCCTCTGTACACTCCTATTTTAGTAGTCCAAAACTGGGATAAAGAGAAGAGCTCAGAGGGAACCAACCTTCCCTATTTTGGGTTCTAAAAAATAGAGCTCTTGCAACGTAAAGAAGGGCAAAGAATGGGAAGAAAATAGAAGTAGAAGAGCAGTGAAGTGGGTCAAGCATAATCCCTGTCATAGAACCAAAAAGCAAAGCTAAAGTTTAAGTTGCTCAAAGGTATCCCACTGTACTCAATTTAAATGATCTAGTTGGGTGTTGTATTTTTCTTTGTTATGGTTCGAAATGAGCTCAAACAATGATTAACTCAATGGTTGGCTGTGTGCGGCATAACACTAAAATTATATGAGTTATGGTTTAGTTCTTCATTTATTTTTCTTCCTTTCTTCTCTCATTGTTAAGGTCCATGGGTTTTGGTCCTTCATTTGGGTCTTTTGTCTGAGTTTTAATCAGGTGGAATTTGGGATTTTGGTTCCTGTCCCACATAAGCAATTTAGCCTGCTTTAGAGATAACTTGGTTTCATCTTGACCTGACTAAGTTAATTAATGGTGCCTCATGGAATAGTGGAATTTTGACTTTAAATGATTTACTGAGTCAACTTGCTCTTGTGTGTTACTTTGATCCATTATAGGTTTTGTTAATTTGCATTAAATTTAACATGGTATGAGCGAGATGCTAGTATTGAAAAAATACTAAAAAAAAAAAAAAAGTTAGCTGATAAAATCTAGCAAAGGTATCAAAGTAGGTCAGCTTTACCCATCCAAGCTGACCTACCTGGGCTAGTGGCATTTAACCCACCATAAGGTGAAGGGTTGAAAAATCTCAACCCATTCCACCTAGTGGGTTAAGCAGGTGGGCCCATTAAACTCACCAAAAATTTAAAAAAATCTAAAAATCTAAAAAAATAAAAAAATTATAAAAATTCAAATGTGGCTTTGTTTGAGCATAAGTCTTATTTAATCAATCAATTTCTATATTAGTATAAAAAAAACAAAAATAACTAAAATAAAATGGAAGCTTTAATAGATTAAAACAAGTAAAGTAATCTAATAATTCAATGATTTATTAGTAATAAGAATATGACTATGAGCAGAATATTTAATATGGCAAATTACAAAATAATAGAGACAAGTAGACAATATAACACATAAATTAGGGTTAGTTTTATTTTCTAAATAAGAAAGTGTAATGAGCTGGGGCATTAGTCTAAGTAAGTGGAAAAAAAAAAAACTCATTTAACCCCCAGGCTGGCTCGTGTAACTCACGAGTTAAATAGGCCAAGTTGATAGGAGTATACTAAACAGGTTCTTAAGGAAACCTCTCAACCTAATCCACCTCTTAGATGAGTTAAATAGGCTCGACCCAGTGGGTCAAACTCATTTTAATGCCTCTAAAATCTAGTTAGGTTGTTGTTATTTTGTAGTGTTGCTTTTTCTTCTTTTCAGTGCAATTTAATTCAATTTTAGGCTTCAAATAAGTTTTCAAAGTATAGACAAGGTTGAATTTTAGGTCTTATGAGGTAAGAATTGAAAATGCAAAGAATCATTAGCTTAAAGATCAAATGAAGACTTAAAGTAGGTAGTGTTGATATTATTTCCTTTATTTTATTTTGATTCTTTTATTTTTATATTTTTATTTATTTCTTTATTCATTTTTTCCTTTCTTTCTGTTGCAATTTGTAGCCATATGTCAGGCCCCAAATGGTAAAGTGTGATTGACATAGAGGACATGGTAAACCTTATCTACTAATCCAAATATTGATATATCAAAGACATGAACAATGTCCATTTCAATTTTTTAATACCATACAAATAACTCGCGACTACACACTCTACGAGTGACAATGGAGCTATTAAAGTACAAAGAAAATATTTCTAAACGTTTAACAACTAAATAAAAATGACTTATCACCCTTGTGAATAATACAAGGCTCACTAATAAGTCTTTCAGTCATCTCTAAACCATAGAATGATAACTAGATCAACGCTACTCTCTAAATAAAAATCAATGAGAGAAGAAATGAGTGACCATACTTAGTAAGCAAATATTACCAATTATACTATGAGGGAATAGACAAACTACTGGAGCTTTTTCATGGTCATGTTGTTTAGCAGTTCAAAACATATCAAACTTACGTATGCCTAAAATTACTTCAAAAAGGAAAATCATAAATGGTATAATATGTTTTGTAAAACTTAGGCAAATTTAAAGATACCTAGCTAAACTGATCATATTAAAATGCATTTGAAATTCATAAATGATTTTAAAGGAGTAAAATTGAAGTAGAAAATATCTCACAGGACCAATAACAAATCCATATACAAAAGCTAACCCAAGGCTTGGTATCATAATCCATATCGAAAGCTAGCCCAAGGCTAGGTATCGCAATCCTTAACGAAAGCTAGCTTAAGGCTACATATCATAATCCATATTGAAAGCTAGCTTAAGGATAGGTATCATAATCCATAATAATCGAAATTGAGCAAAAAGACCCCCACATAACTGAAGGATGAGACAATGCTCAGAATAAAAAAAGCATGGTGCAACAAGGCTACTGTCTATTGTCATTAGCTACAAGGTCCTATTTTAGATGAATTTCCACGAAAAATACTTTTCCGTAATAATATAAATACTAAAAATTTTTCATAATAACAAAATTCTAGATTTCCATAAATCCAAACAATAACAAAATCATTTAGAAAATTGCTAGAAAATCATAAGGCATGTCTATTGTTCAAACGAACATTCAATTGCAAAGGTATATCACAAAGAAATTTTTAAAGAGTTCAAAATATGCTAATAAATGTCAAGAATTTCATAATAGTTCAAGAGCTTATTCCCAAGGCACTAAAGCGTATAAAGAAAAACATTTCACAAATGGACAGTTTAAAATACTGAAAATAGGTATGATTAGCAATATTTACTCACACGAAGAGAATGCTCATGACAATTGAGTTCCTAATGTCTCTTTCCTTATCTCATTTGGTCACAAAACCAATGCTTATGGTCCTATAATAACAAATAATGTGCATTTAACTTCTTATATCAAATATTGTCTTTAATTTGTCTAACTTCCCAATGTCTAACACAATACTTGTCTAATTGTTGTGTAGTGAGCTTCTTTAATCACAAAGTGGGTTGTTAACCTTTCATCTTCCAATATCACAAGTAAAATATCTCACCTCCTTGGCTCAATCTTTTTTTTATTTATTTATTGCTTATTTATTTATTTCCATTTTCATGTATCTAATCGTATATACCTATGAACCAAATTAATTTCTCTGTCTTAACCATGCATTGCCTAACATTATCAAGAAAATTTAGAAATTATCATAATAAAAAATTCAAGATTTAATGATAAAATTAAATTACTTATTTATGGTTATTTAGTAAATCACTATATGATTTTCATACCCTTTCTTTAAAACAACAAAGAAAGTTTAAACTAGGAAAAGCTACTGAACTAACATACCACTTCGAACAATAACTTCCAATTGCTTAATTTCTTTCTCTAGTAGTGATTCTTAAAGAAAATTGGTCTAAGATTTTCAAAATTCCATTACACCATCACACATTTCATGCAACCAAGAAGGGTGTGAAATTGGTGACCAAAGCCTATCAATTTCATATGGGAATTAGAGGAAAAATACTTAGGATTTATCCAAGAAGCAAAACCCCACTTAATTTGAAGAAATCTACCAAAATCAAGCCATATTTCGAATTTACACCACTAACACTTTCAAATGAGGGGTTTCAAAATCAGGACTCCAAATTCAGAAATTGATTATAGATTATAAAAGGGAAAGAATAAATTTGATCGTAAGAAAAAGTCACAAATCAATTTGAAGATATCCCTCACCAATTATGTTCAATTTCTCCTCTTGTGGAACCCTAGGTCACATAATTGGGAAAATTCAAAATTGGGGCCAATATTGCAAAATTAAGGGTCGAGATGATTAAATTGAGCGCAAAGATTATGAGGAAAGGATCAAATTACATACAAGAATGTGAAGCCCCAATAAGATTCATGAAACATGCACGAATTTGGGTTTATTTTGATGGGATTACAGGTGGGAGACATTTGCTGAAATTTAAGACCTTTTTTGCCACCATCCATCGCGAATGGGTTGGAAAACATGATGAAGCTGGTTGTAATTGATGGAGATAATGAGGAAACATTGAAATTGGAGCGAAATGAGGAGAGGGATTTATGGAGCTTGAGAATGGGTGTGTTTATGTGAGGAGGAAGGAGTAAGAAGGGAAAAAAAAAGAAAAAAGAGTAATGGAAGAAAAGAAAAAATAAATAGGATTAGGAGTTTTCTTGTAATTTCCTAACAAATGAGTTGTGTCAAGGTTAGAAAAAGGAAGAAATTTTTTCTCTAATTATTTTAGGATTTTATTCTTTATGAATTATTTAAATTTTTAATTCATACATGTACGTTCTCTTCATTTTTTTTAATCTTATTAAACTAACAATTTTTTTCCATTTAAACTTAACTATTAAATAGTTAAATTTAATGAGTGTTACACCATAAGAGTTATTTGAACATGAGTACATACTTATGATCTTTGTGTTTTTATTAACTTTCTTTCTTGCTTTTATTTGCTATTTGTTGCTTATTTAATTTACGATTTAATTATTTAATTATTTTTTTATTTATTTTGTTTTGGTTTTGGTTTTTTTTTTTTTCATTAATGAAAATGAGGTTTAATTTCCATGGTTGCTATGTGAGATCTTTGATCTCTTTAGACACTTAAAAGTTAACCGGTATGAGCTGTGTGAGATCTTAATCTACTTGGCATTGAAAGTCAATACCTAATTTTCAAAAATCCGAATAAAATAACTGCTAATGTCATTGAAATAATCTGTCTTTCAAATTTTCAATTTAGTAATCGCTATGTGAGATTATTTGTCTCATAAGATATTTAAAAATTAATAAGTAAAGATTATGTAAGACCTTGGTCTCCTTAGGTTTAAACATTAATATGCGATTTCTATGAAAAATAAATAAATAAATAAGTAAACAAATGAATAAGTAAACAAAGGTCTTTAGGCATTTAAGTATTATTGATTATTTATTTTGTGTGCTGGTTGTAAACTAAAACACTTGCAAAATTTAATACACATCCTAATTTCGAAAAATTCAAAAATATAAATCCAAAAAGCCAAAAAATATTTCCCTTTAATAATTTCATTTATTTTGGGAAAGTAAAGCAAATAATTCTAATTTCCAAACAAATCCAAAATAATAATAATAATGATAAATTTCAAATATCCTAAAACGAGCCTTTACCTCATTAATTTGACCTTTTTATTTTAAAATGAAAATTCTAACTTCAAAAATCATAAAAATCCTTTCCTATCATAATTTCATTTAACTTTCAAAATTAAAGTTAGCATTCCAAAAAAATAAACAACAAATTAAAAAAAGAGAAAATAACAAGAGCAACAAAGTGACATTAAATTAACTTTTCAAATAGACTCATGGACTTATATCTATTTTTATAAACCACTTTGCTTTTTCTTTTTGTTTTAAATTAGTTTTCCAAAAAAATTTTTATAAATTTTGGTGATGATTCCTAAAATAAATTGGTTTATTAAAATTATCTTCAAAATCCATTTGTTTGTCTTTCTTTTCACATCATCCACATCGCGCTTGATCCTCTGGCTGAATTGTCAAGTGTGACACTTTTGATAGCATTTTAAGGATTATTATTAATACTTCCATATTTATTTATATCGATCAAGCACATATTAATTAAACACACCAGAAATTCAAACTCACACGATGCTTCATCCTAAGCTTTAACTGGAATAGCACGGAGAGGAACGGCCCTGTGTAAGGTAATCCCATACTTTTCTCTCATATCCACATCTTCAGCCTTCAGCCCTTCAGAAAGCTTCCAATCATAGTGATGCAAAAGAGAGGCCAACATAATGTGCACAGTTCTATAAGCCAAAGGCAATCCAGGGCAGATTCTTCTGCCACCTCCAAAGGGAATAAGCTCAAAATCACGGCCTTTAACATCAACTGCACTTTGCAAAAACCTTTCAGGTATAAATAGATCTGGACTATCCCAAACGCTTGAGTCTCGTCCCATAGCCCACACATTGACTAAGACTTGTGCATTTCTGGGAATCATGTAACCACATAGCTGTGTCATCTTCTGCTCTGCGAGGTATCAGAAATGGAATTGGAGGGTGTAGACGCATAGTTTCCTTCACGACTGCTCTCAGGAATGGAAGCTTTGAGATGTGTGATTCGTCAAAGTGTTCGTGTTTGGGAAGGACTTGTCTGAGTTCTTTTGTGGCTTTTTCCAGTTTTTCTGGATTGCGCAATAGCTCTGCCATTGTCCATTCCACTGTAATTGATGTTGTGTCTACTCCAGCAACAAATAGATCCTGAGATCATTTAATTTCTTGTTAATTAGTAGTTTTTCAAAATAAAGCATCTATGCATAGAAGTTACTTAATTTTTTGCTGTTTTGGCCAGAGCATAATCATGTTAAATGCACAATAGAATTCCAAACTTCGGCATACTGTAATGAAAAGTTCTATAAAACTTAATAGTTGATATATTGTAGAGAAAACGAAAACTCTACATTCGAAATTCATCTTTCATGTAAATTATAACTTAATTTGAGTATTTCTTTTCATGATGATCTATCAAATATATGATATGTAATAACAGTATTTATGTCAAAAACTTTTATTAGTTAGACATGTACTAACCTTTCAAATATACTTGCACTCTAAAAGTTTGCTCTTTATGTTCTTAGCTGTAACTCTCCATGCTTCTATATTTGCAGTTTAAGTAAAATATTATTTTAACTTCTCACTTATTAATTGATTTTTAATTTAATCTTTTATTAATTTTTATTGTTATTTTAGTCTCTCAATTATCAATATGGTTATTTATTAATTTTTATTTTCAATTTTGTTTTTCATTTATTAATTCATTCTTAATTTAATTACTCTCATTTAATTAAGATTAACCAACTAAATATAATAATTTTATTTTATAATTAATGAGGTGAATTAACAAGAGAGACTTAGATTAGAATGAAAAGACATCATTGAAAACAGAAAACTGACCAGAAATAAGTGTAACACATGAGGGCGGCTGACTTGTGAGTTCTCTTCAATCATGACCTGGATAACAAAATCCAATACATCATTGAACCCCTTGGATTCCAATTTTGAAGCTCCAAAAGACAACCTCTCTTGTAGAAGCTCATCGAGAAATGCAATCAACTTTCCGAAGTAACTGTTCATCCTTGCACGTGCACTTTGAGGATCAAGCAGACGAAGAGCTGGGAAAAAGTCCACAACATTAGGCCTTCCTGCTTCTTCCATGATACCCCATATCAAGTCCTTGAATACATGAGCCTCATCAGAGAAATACTCAGCCAAATCCACAGAGAAAAAAGTATTTGAGATGGAGTTCAGCACTGTAGTAAAAGCAACCTCACCAATATCTAAAGCTTCACCGTTTCTGCAGATTTCACCCACATGATTCAATAGTTCTCGTACCTTTCTCTGACGATGAGTTTGTGTAGAGTCAAGCCGCAGAGAGGAGAACACTTTTGTGGCACAAACCCTTCTAAGGACTCTCCACTGAGCTGATGGAGGCATCCATACCACTGAAAGCACGTGATGGTCATGTGCTCTGAGAGTGTCGGGAATGGTCCTAAAAGAGAAGGCATAGTCATTTTTCTCCAGAACTTCTCTGGCTATTAGTGGAGAAGAAATGACTATGGTGGTTACGTTGCCTAGCTTAAGAGTCATCACAGGTCCATAGTTTTTAGAGAGTTTAGTGAGATCCCTGTGAGGTTGGTTTCGAAGCTCCAAGATGTTTCCTATAATGGGAAAAGGACGAGGCCCTGGGGGATTGCGAAGAGATTTCAAATTTCTACTATTAAAGATGGAGATGCAGATGAAGCTTCCCACCACTATGGGAATTAGCAGCACAAGGGTAAGGTAGTCCATGGCTATGGGCTTCTCCCTGGTTCTCCCACTAGCTTTTAAACAGAAAAAAAAATTGTAATCTTGATTATATGGATTACATGCTATACTTAGACACCTTAAAATTTGGTGTTGGTTTCCCGTAGTTAAACCATTGGATAAAATTTTTTTATTGTAGTGATTTATTTTAATTTAAATCATTATATTAATGTAGTACAAGAATTATTGAACTCGCGAATTTTTGTTACACTATTTAATTTTAATTCTTATATTTGATTTTAAAATTAATTTAACTCTTTAAAAGTTAAAAGTATTATTTAAAAATTAAAAATAAAATTACTTAATTCTTTTAGAGAATTATTTTTTTAAAAGATTTAATATTTTTTGTCTTTAAAATATTAAACTAATTTTAATTAAGACAATAAATAAGGAACCAAAACCATATCTTTTCCGAATAAATGTAGTTCCAATAAAACACTTAAGAGGGTCCCATGTCCTGCAGCACCAAAGTGGGATAATTTTGACTGTTTAGTCTCTAATGATGTCTTGCACGATGCAATCAATGCGTTGACGGAAATTTCAGCTTTAGATTTATATCAAAATTTTTAATAAAAATATAGCAAGTATTTTTTTTTTTAATAATTTAGCATTGGATCTTTCATAAAAATTATTCATGTATCTTAATTTTATAAAGTTTGCAACTAAAATAATTCTTGAAAAATTATATTTAAGGATTACAAGTTTACAAGTAAAAAAAAAAGAAAAGTCCGCAGCCAAATACTTATCATAAAAGAATTTAAATTTTAAAATTATTCTAAATAATAATAAAAGAGAAAATTTTATTACTCTATAAAGATCCTGTAAACAAATGGTTATCTAAAATCCCAAAATAAGGATTGAAGAGCTTCATATTGAGAAATTGTCATAATCTTCCATGTGAAAAAAGAGAAGAAAAGATATCTAAATTCTAATGAACTTTGCCACATGATACAAAAGCAACACAAATCATATCCTCTCAAGCCATTGTATGGATCTGTTTGTCTTTTTCAACAAAGAAACGCCAAACATATAAACGAAAAAGGAAAGTTGACAAAGGATTCCTCGCCAAGTTGGCTACGTCTCAGTTAATTTAAGTAAATTCATTTGTTGCAATCGATTTTAAAATTTTCCAAATTTATATTAAAAAACTTGGCTTAATCATACGAAAGAACTCAATAAATAAAAATCACACACGATTTATTGTGGGCGATTACATTTTGAAGAAGTTTTTTTGGTACACAACTTAGCAAGAGAATTTTGATATTGTCAATTTTACTGCCCCACACGATTTAGATCAAAATCATGAGAAGAACACTAATTACATATTCATAACATAAAATTAACACTGAAGAGGATTGTGAAGTTTTATTATTTGCACATAGGAGAAGAGAGATTCTTCTCTCTTTATGCATTTTATCTCTATCAAAATGTTCCCTGTCAGATTAATTTTATGTTAGTTATTTTAATAATTGACAACCTATTTGAAATTTAAATTATATAATTAACTAATCAAATCAATTACGAATATATATTAATTTAATGGATTAGGGTTTTAGATTATAGGTGAGTCTATCCTGAGTGGTCCAATATTCCATCACTTCAGTTATTGGTTTCAAAATAGTAAGAGGTTTGGTTCAAGCCTAACGAAAAGTGAAAAAGGAGCAAGAGGGGCCACATTAACAATCAAGACACATTAGTACTATAAATTGCTATTACTGTAAATTGAGTCACTTTTGTTGACTTAAATTCACTGCCCAGAGTTTAGGGAAAATGTGAAAGTGAAAGTATTAGCTAGTAATAACTTCTTTACATAATATGGATCTGGCTGTTACGGATAAACTTGTGAACCTGCTTACATATATTTTAAAAATTATGTGCATGTTTTTCTATATGTGTAGTACATATATAGATTCTTAAATATTGAGTCTTTGTCTTACTCTCCTCATTTTCTCTTAATAGTCTATGGTATCTAGTCACGGAATTGGAAACTCGAAAAATTAGACTTTGACATCGAATAAAGTATATTCTATTTGAAAATAATAAATTAATCAAATCTAAGCTTGTAATTATATTATGTATATATATTTTATTAAACATGTTTGTTACCTATTTATGTATTCTAGTTTTTTAATATATAAATCTATTGATTTTTATAGACATATTATTTTGAAATTTAGTAAAATTCATTTATAGGATATTTATATATATATATATATATCTATTAATTATTTTGGTAATCTGTTAAATTTTAAATTGTAATAAATCAAGGACAAAAAATTATCAGCAATGCCAAAGGACAATAATGAAGAGTGATAATTTCCACTAGGAAGTGACTTTTGAAGGGATCAATTGTCCATACTGTATATTCCAGATCCCAAGGGGGATCTTTCTCAAAGAGGGTCATAGCCCTATATATTTTATAAAATATATTTTTTAACAAAATAAAAAATACTTATTTTTGTAAATAAATATATATTAATGTTTGAAATTTTTTTTAGTAATAATGATATCTAATTGAAGAAATAAAAAAATTAAATTATTTTTAACATCTCAAAATTTATTCTGCATATTTAAAAGTTTATTTTTTTAATTAAATATCATTATGAATAAAAATTAATATAAAATATTAATATATTTTTAATTATAAAATAATTATCTTTTATTTTTTTAAAATTATATTTATAAAAGATTTTTAAGATTATTAAATCTAGAATTATTAGATCCAATGACGCTTGTTTTGCTGGATAAACATTTCCTCCACTGAATGGGATCCAAACTCGCATCTTCCACCTCACGAAATTGAAGAAACAGCCACACAAGACAAAAGGCCCTGGACTACCTACACATCATGGACCCCTCGTTATGATAGAGATTTATAATCTACCATTGACAAATGTTTTGACTTTGAAGGATTGAAGTATTAAATTGGTCCTCTATTATTATATTTTGTAATAATTTAGTATATTATAAATAATTATTACAAATTAGTTCCTCAAAATATTATTATATAAAATTAGTCTTTTGTTAATACAATTAGAGGAACTAATTTTATATAAATTTAAATTTATGAGAGACTAGTTTTAAACAAATTTAAATTTGTGAAGGACTAATTTGTCACAATTAATTTGTGAGAGATCAAATTGTCACAAAATACAAAAGTGAATGACTAATTGTGTACTTTATTCTTATTTGGAGTGATGATTATGGAAGTAATATATCGAGAGCAATGATATAATTTTTATATTATATTTATGCTGAAATTTTATATTTAAATGACCTGTTGATAAAAATTTGATTTGTAGCAAATCATTGCTAGTTGTCTTCTTAAAATTTGGTAATGTTTTACTTTACAAAATATCATCTTTAACACCGATATTATTGACTTCTATGTTGCAATTAGGACCAACAGATTTAACGCAGATTCAAAGTAGACGTCTATGCTATTTTTCAAAGCTAGAAGTATTATATATCTGTATGTGTACGTACACCCTGAGTTGTTATATATTGTCATTTTGGTTTTTTATTTTTTTGTCATTTGATTTCAGAAAAATATTGTATGGAAAGTGATAGATAGATTTCTTATTTTGTATGAAGTTCATTATCAAAACTTTTGTAATATAAGGAACTTTCAATTTTGATTACTTAAAAATTTAGTCTTGTATATTTAATTTTCTGTCTATGTTAAATGTGTATCAATGTAATGAAAAGTGAATAAAAAAGTGGATGTCAAATGAATAAAATGTCATAGGTTATACTAATAGTAAAATGCCCGTAGGAACAAGTTTTAGCAACAATAAAATATCTACAGATGAAAGTTCTAGTGATAGTAAAATGTCTGTAGATAAAGTTTTTTGTTAGCACAGATATAGCAATATTGAAATTAGTATAATAAATTTGATATGGGATATATTTCAAAAAATTTGATTCTTGAAGGGATAGAGTGCCATGTGGTTCCTAAAAATACATTAGTGCATGAAATTACAATGATCAACGCATTACTTAAGATTTTGCCATTTCATTACTTAAGATTCAAAAGTGGGATAATTTTGAATGTTTAGTCTCTAATTATGCAAATGGCAAAAATATTATAATTAGTCTTCGTTTTTTTTTTTTTCCATTTCATTACTTAAGATTTTGTTGAGGTTCATGATTCTTACACATTCTTTATCATGCATATAATTCTGTTAAATAATTATAAATATTAAAAAATTGGTTAAGGATAAAAAAATTCTTAATTCATTTTAAAGTTTATATAATTTGCTATCTCAATTTTAAATTTTAATTATTAGTTATTTAAACACATTGGTTTATGCAACTTAATCTATTTATTGATCCAAAAATTATTTTTAAATAATATTTTTAGTGATATATAGAAATCTTGAAAAGTTATCTACTAGTTGAGAAATTAAAACTCAAAAAACTCGTAGTCCTCCTATAAAATCCCATTAAAAAAAAATGTTCTGGAGATATAAATTAAAAAATCTAGAATGAAATCTTTATATAAGTTTTTATCTTTTTGGCCAAAATCTATATATAGGTTTAAAAAGTCAGATTTTCCCTGCCCCATCCGTGGGAACAGAGTGTGGAACAAAAAATCCAACCACCGTAAAGGATAGATTAATCAACGGCGTTTGACCATAGAAATGAATTTTTTACATTTAAATTTTTAAACAAAAGTAAATTTAACAAAATTTATATCATCAAATAAAAATGTAATAATTTAAATTTTAAAATATTATTAAAAATTATATAATATATATTAAAATCTAAATTATTAAATAAAAATTTAATAATTCAAATTTCCTCAAATACAATAAATATCCCACTCACTATCCGCCCAAATGCTTTTATTATGCCTCCAACATCCACCAAATTCGCATCTGACCATATCTACAAGAAAAATATCTTGTATAACTCTGACTTTGTTGTCTTGAAATATCTTGGAATGATGACGAACAGATTATACTTTTATATCATCTAAATTATGTTTTTTTACACTTAATTTTTTATTATTGATGCATTATAATAGCATAATAAATAATAAATATAGGTATCAATAATGAAATGTTATATATAAGGAAAAAGAATATAAGAGAGATATTACTATTATATGATAATAGCACTATACAATATTCATACCAATTTATAAAGTTTTGCATGCAATAAGTAAATCATTTCAAGAAATTATTTTGACTACGGATGTTTTTAAAGTTGTGTTAAATATATATGTATAAAATTAATGACAATAAATAATTGGTAAAATTTTTAGTGCAATATTAAAAGTGATTGTATCAATATAATTACTATGTGATACATTGAGAAAAGAACATATTGGAATGATGTGTCAAAATACATTATTAACTATATGCTAACTTAAAATAATTTATTATATTTATATTTTGACCCTAATATTTTATATTTTATTCAAGAACATAAAACTATTTTGAAATTTTAAATTTACTTGCTCTACTTTTAAGTTTTTTTTTTCTTTTATAGCCTCATGAAACATTAATTCATAAATTAAAAATAAAGATAAAATTAGGGATTTAAAAAATTATTGAAAAAATAAAGAAAATACAAGGATGATTTAACAAATTTATAAGCTAATATATTTGGGGAGGTAGTAGGAAAATAAAAAATAGAGGGGCTAAATTGAAAATTTGAAAAAGAATTATAGATTCATAAATAAAATCTAAAAAATATTGGAGTAAACATAGAAATGCAATAAATTGTTTTAGTCCGGTAACAAGTTAACATATTTAAACATGTTATTGCTATGTACTTTCTTCTTGGTGTCTCACGTAATGAGATGTATTAAAAAAGTGAAAAATTATTTTAAAAAATAAAATAACTAATTGATCAAAATAATAATTTAATAATAAATCAGGCTTAAAATAATTTTTTTTTTTACGCTCCATATATATATTTATACATAACCCACAAAAGGATAAGGCAAAAGCTCTTGGCCATGGACTACTCAACCCTTCCGCTACTAGTTGCTCTTCTATGGTCATGCTTTTGGATCCTCATCTCCTTCCGAAGAAATCAATACCTTAAATTTGCTAAGCATCCACCAGGTCCTCCTCCATTTCCTGTCATTGGAAACATCTTCGAAATCGGCAAAAAACCTCATCAATTACTCACAAACCTCTCAAAAACATATGGATCTCTTATGACCCTCAAACTTGGCAACATCACCACCATATTTATATCCTCCCCAGACATAGCCAAAGAAGCACTTCACAAACATGACTCAGTCTTTTCTGGTCGAACTGTCTCTCACACACTTCAAACACAAGACCACCACAAAGTTTCTGTGGCATTCATGGACCCTTCAGATCATTGGAAGACCCTTAGGAGAGCATGTGCTTCCAGAATATTCAGCTCTCACAAGCTTGATTCCACTCAGAATCTGCGTTCTAGAAAGCTTCAAGATCTCTTAGAGTACGTGAATGAATGCTGCAGAAAGGGTGAAGCTTTGGATGTTGGTGAAGCTGCTCTTATAACAAGCCTTAATTCTCTGTCAAACACCCTTTTCTCCATTGATCTAGCTGGTTTTGCTTCTGATTCATCTCGAGAATTTAAAGACATTATAACGGGTTTAACGGAAGAAGCTGGGAAACCTAATATTGCAGACTTTTTCCCTTTCCTTCGTTTTCTTGATCCACAAGGTGCACGCTCAAGAATGGAAAGTTATGCTCAGAAGTTTAAGAAGGTTATTGAAGACATTGTTGAAGAAAGAATCAAACCTCGAGCCCCAAAAATGGAGTCCAAGGCTTGGGGTGATGTGTTGGATTCATTTCTCAG
This sequence comes from Delonix regia, assembly GCA_037074485.1. NCBI lineage: Eukaryota > Viridiplantae > Streptophyta > Magnoliopsida > Fabales > Fabaceae > Delonix > Delonix regia. The sequence continues at coordinate 17,540,277 of CM073459.1, forward strand.
ACAAATGGAAGATGACAATCCTGATCAATTGAGCCGTTTCGATGTGGTGCATTTATTTGGGGTTAGTACTATCTTAGCTTCATTAGAGATTAGAACTAACTGAAAGCGGAATTAGAACATGTAATTAAACATGATCACAAATTGGGAGAATAAATAAATTAACAATCTGACCTGATGAAGACAACATCATTGATCTAAGTATTGGTTGTGTCTAATAAGTTTAACCCACAATACCCAAGAGCGTTTCTCAGAGTGTTTTGACGGCAGAGAGAGAGTGACAAATTTAATGTCTATCAAATTAGGGCTTCTGTGTGTTATTTATAGGATTTTATTAAATAATATAATTAATCAATATTATTCAGTAAAATTCTCAAGAATCTTTAAATAATTAATTAATATTATTCAGTAAAATCCTTCAGAATCTTTAAAACAAGTTTAAATTTAAATTAAGCCCATAAAATCTCTCTCTGGATAACAATCTTGGATTAGTAATCTGACGGGATGATTACTAATGCTCTTGGGCTGTGAGTTGAGTTTCTGCCCAACGGGCTTGTGGATAATCGAACCCATCACCAATTATCCACACATATTAAAATAAAACCCAATCCATTCTCAATTTATAAATTATAACATTAATTGCCTAATTAGAATTAATAAGGTACTAATCTAATAAAATAATTAATGCTAATCCATATAATATTAAAAATATTCTAACAATCTCTCACTTGGATAGCATTAATTACATTATTAGGTCAATAAACAAATACATAATTAGATAATTAATATTCACATAAACACATGAATATGTGTATATTTATAAACCATATAAAATTCATAAATGAAACTACACACAAAGATCACTGAATCCGATAGGGAAACAAGTGATATTAATATTGTTATAAATTAGTTTCAATATCTGAATAGAATGGAATACAAAATGATATTTGAAGCATTATATTACGATGCAAAAGTCACTTTTATGACTTAACTCTGAAATTTGGTGTTAAATTGTACCACAAAAGCCCTTTAAGGACTCAACTCATAAATTTGGTGTCAAATTGCACCACAAAAAGCCCCTTAAGGACTCAACTTATAAATTTTGTGTTAAATTGCACCACAAAAGTCCCTTAAGGACTCAACTCATACTCCCACTAGACCAAGGCTACATCAAAACTCAACAAGACCCATATGAGTTATACAATTTGAATTACTCTTATGAGTAGGCATTGGTCAATAGATCCGTCATCATACGCTCACTACAAATGTGAACCATGTGAGTCTGAGATAACAAAAAATTCAGAAATGAAATTATGAATCAAGGATATTAAATTTGATAAGGAAAGCATTGTTATAAATGCCAGCAAAATTTCAATTCTGAATTATATCTAAAATTTTGGCATAACCAAAACATTGAATCCGATAGGGAAACAAATGTTATAAGTGCCAAAATATGCCAAGGTGTTCCTTAAGAACACAACTCAGACTCTTACTAAAACAACACATCAAAATTCGAATATACCCAAGAGTCATATATTTTCAAAACTCTAATAGGTTTGTGTTGGTAAACGGATCACCTAAAATGAGTATGAGATATACAGATCTTCTCTCCAACAAACAGGAATTGACTATCAAAATTTGATACAACTAAAATTCTTGTAACTTTGAGAGAAGCGTATAATAGAGTCATGTCACAACAAAATGGTCAAGACTTAAAATATACACATGATGGAAATTGATTTCCTTGACCATATTCCTTAACGAGTTACCATCATAAAACTAGCGATATACTCTTCATTTATATATATATATATATATAAGGCAGTTGTAAATGTCTATTTGACACTTCTCAACAAAACAACTCCTTTAAAAAAAAAAACATCATATAGATGTAATCAGAAGTGGGTTCAAGATCATCATAACTGTCTCTGTAGCTTTCTAATGATCATGCCTAAAATTACTTAAATATATCTGCCAAGCACACCAACATGAAAAAAAAAAAATGTTCAAACGTGTGCACACTTGAGCCTATATATTAGGCTATTAATAATTGATTCACATGGAACTTTGCCCATCAAAGTTCTCTCTTCATCATTTAGGACATAACGATTTAAGCAACCTATCACCTGCACAAGTGCACAAGGAGTGCAAGAATACATATCAAATTTATTGAGCACTCATTCAATATAGGTTGTCTGAGACAAACCAAGAATGCCACAAGATCTATCACGGTGAATTTGAATTCTCGAAAAAAAAAAAATCACCTAAATCTCTCATATCAAAGTGGCATGACAAAATGTGCTTTGTCTCATTTAATAAGCACACTGAGTTATTGGCTAATAGGATGTCATCCACACATAGCACATCCTCATACAAGTCTTCATCTGAGATTACAGTGCCTACATAGCTAACTGTAATCGAACTTCCTTCCAATCCAAGGATGATTTATTATTCTTATTGCTTTTCTTAAGTTCATACGGTTTCTTGCCATAGGCATTGCCTTAATATAGTTCACTAATTATAAGAATTCACCTTCTTTATTGATTCTTCCTCTTGGGTCATTTTAGAAATCATATGATTAATAGACCACTCTAACTCTTGGGAATTATAAGTGGTTCTCAAGACCTTATATTCAGCAGAAATGGGTTAGAGAACTCTATAAACTAGGTTGCTCTCATCTAAGTCCACATCTAGGATTTCAGCTTGTTATAGTAGTTAACAAGCTTCATCATGCACTCTTGATACTTTGTCATAGTGAGTGTTATCTAACACAGAGAGATAATAGGCCCTTTTTTAAAGTCTTTTCAAACTTTTTTAAATTTCTTACTGACCGCTTTGAAATATTCAATTGCGGTGTCCTTCTTAGGAATACTTTGTCTGATAGTCTTCTCAATCCTATACTTAATGACAATCAAACAAATCTTATTGGACTCATACCACTGCTTATGGTAAGCCTTGTCAGCAGCGCTAGGCTCAACGTTGATATCTACTAGCTTAGGTTCTCTTATACCTAAATTCCCTTGGTGATCATTAGATACACATCAAAGGACTTAATCTAATTATCGTAGTCTATTTTGTTAAGAGTTTTCACCGTAAATAGTTGCAAGAACAGAGACGCTGAGGGAAAAACAAATAGGAAATATATAATTATGTCCCAGACACATAATTATATATATAACAAAGTTTTCGTAACAAGATTCAGCTTCAGCAACTGTGTAACAAAATACTTATCACCTCTTGCCTAAAGGCTCAAACTATGATAAATCAAGAAAACTTATACACACTAGGAAAGCTCATTATCTAGAGAAATGACACAAAATACACTCACAATCTCCATATCGATAGGATATGAAAAACCATGAATACATCAATCAGCAAATCGCCATTGACAAGCCACAAATAGGCCTTATTCACAAAATTATATTGACAATGTCACATCGATAGGGCATATCCATTGTCAACATAATACTTACATACACTTTCTCTAGTGAACTTATCTCAATATTCAGACTCATCCCTGATAATGGTAATTAAATTAAAAAATGTAGGAAATTAAATGACAAATACGGTATAAATTAATTTATAAAAAACATATTACCATGATTGGCCACACGATAGGCGAGCACACAATCAATAGGTGTATGTGAACCAAAGTCATTACAATTTCCACACGCAACCTATTCCTTTTAACGCATGTGCTTAAATTAGGAATAAAATCTAATAATTAATGCAAAGAAATTGATTATAATTTATTTACACATAATTAGGGAGAGTGCACTGAACATATTGTTCCGTATTATGTCTAGTCTTTACATAAAATTTTTCATGTCAAAATTCTTATCCTAAACTTGTTATAGCTTACACAATATTTCCCTAGATATTTCAAAATATTTATCTAACCTCAGTCTTCTCTAATTCGACCCTTCTTAGACCTTAAATGGGCTCATGGAAGGTCATGGTGACAAAATTTTAAGATAAATGACCATAGGCCAAAAGAGATTGGTTATACAATATTATGGTGTGTTTTAAACTCAATTATATTGTCACACCATAGCCAACCCTTTTTACCCTTACATTACCATGAAGACCATTCAAAAAAAAGAAGAAGGAAAAGGAAGACGAAAAACTAGAATATGCTAAATCATGTTACGAAGACGAGATTAAAGAAAGGAAATTTAAAAAATTTCATAGTCCATCAAACCAGGCTCTGATACCATTTGAAAGCGGAATTAGAACATGTAATTAAACATGATCACAAATTGGGAGAATAAATAAATTAACAATCTGACCTAATGAAGACAACATCGTTGATCTGAGTATTGGTTGTGTCTAACAAGTTTAACCCACAATACCCAAGAGCGTTTCTCAGAGTGTTTTGACGGCAAAGAGAGAGTGACAAATTTAATGTCTATCAAATTAGGGCTTCAGTGTGTTATTTATAGGATTTTATTAAATAATATAATTAATCAATATTATTCAGTAAAATCCTCCAGAATCTTTAAATAATTAATCAATATTATTCAGTAAAATCCTTCAGAATCTTTAAAACAAGTTTAAATTTAAATTAAGCCCATAAAATCTCTTTCTGGATAACAATCTTGGATTAGTAATCTGACGGGATGATTACTAATGCTCTTGGGCTGTGAGTTGGGTTTCTGCCCAACGGGCTTGTGGATAATCGAACCCATCACCAATTATCCGCACATATTAAAATAAAACTCAATGCATTCTCAATTTATAAATTATAACATTAATTGCCTAATTAGAATTAATAAGGTACTAATCTAATAAAATAATTAATGCTAATCCATATAATATTAAAAATATTCTAACACTAACATGTTGACAGTGGAATCATTAAAGATTAAATTGATAATAATAAAAAAATTTGTTATACTCAAAACTGATAAAAAAAATTTAAATTCAATTGCAATATTAGAATTTTGTTAGGACCAACCCAAATAAAAACTATTTTACATTTTTCCTCAACTATCATGCCAAAATTAAATCAAATTAAATTGCTAAAATTGAAAAACCATTTGTACTTGTCATGTCTTAATGTTTTTATTTAAAAAAAATTTAAAAATGAGCAAAGTAGTGTATGTTACTCATTTTGATATTAAATTTTATAGGATTTGCTGGTTGCTGGGGTGGACACAACATCAAACACTGTGGAATGGGCAATGGCAGAGCTATTAGGTAAGGCAGAGAAGCTAGAAAAAGCCAAAAATGAGCTTCAACGAGCCATTAGTGGCAAAGACATGAAACTTGAAGAATCACACATCTCAAAACTGCCTTTTCTAAGGGCAGTGGTGAAGGAAACTCTTCGCTTGCACCCACCAGCTCCATTGTTAATACCTCACAAGGCACAAGATGATTATGAAATTTGTGGCTTCACAGTGCCTAAAAATGCACAAATTTTCATCAACACTTGGGCTATAGGAAGAGACTCAAGCATTTGGTGTAACCCTAATCAGTTCATGCCTGAAAGATTTTTGGAGAGTGAAATTGATTTCAAAGGTCGTGATTTTGAGCTCATTCCCTTTGGAGCAGGCAGAAGAATGTGCCCTGGGATGCCATTGGCTTCTAGGTTAGTTCATTTAATGTTAGCCTCTCTTATCTACTACTATAATTGGAAGCTTGCTGATGGGGTCCAACCTAATGAAATAGATATGGAGGAAAAGTTTGGGGTTACCTTAAGAAGGGTTAAGCCTCTCAGAGCCACTCCTACCAAAACTTCAAATTATTATTAAGAAAAATAAGTTTTAAATCATTGGATTGTCAATTTGGCCCCCTCATTTTTTGGTTTTTTAATGTCCTTTCTTTCATTTTACAGTCCGTCCTTGAAAAAGTTTGAGTAAAGTAGGTTGTTACATCTATTTGTTAAATTATGGCTGCCATCTTCACTAGATAAGTACTATTCCATTATTATACTCTTATGATTTATTTGTATTATTATCTTCCTTTAGTTTATGGGATTTCTGTTTTCATTGTTCTCATCATAATGTTCCATATACTTAGTAAATCTGCTCGTGTGCTTTTTCATACAACAAAAATGGATAGATTTTGTACCAAATATTATGTAAAACAAATTTAAAAACCACCATAATGACCATCATGGACCACATCGGAAAATTGTTTTCTTATCCACAAGAAGGATCATTGAGAATATAAAACACGTAGTCAAAGTGACAGTATTGTTAAAAAATATCTGCACCTAAAAACGTCACTGCTATTTGCAAAACTCCTTTTATGCTTTACCAAAGCGTTAGACAAGATTTTTCAGGCTTTCTTGACTTGATTGTTACAATAAAATCAATAAATAATTGAAATTATTTGTCTTCTTAATTCATTCACATGGATAAAAGTACATTATTCACTACCTCAACACATTTTTAGTGGCTATTATTTTGCACATTAACAACAATAATAATTGTCGTCAAACGTTTACTGGCAATTAATAAATGGCCGATGTATTGGCAATCAATAAAAGCTTTATCGGTCATTACAACAACAGCTAGTAAATATTGAATTAATTACCGGTAAAGAGATGGTTGTATATCAGCAATTCCTTAACGGCAAAACGGACACAAATTTTGAATCCCCATATGATGTCAAAATGCATTGAACTTTCTGTTCCTGTTGATAGAGAAAGGCAGAAAGCTACTATCAATTTTTTCATTCATAATTTAGGAATATGAAGCTATGCATATATGCATATATTCATATGATACGTGATTCTCCTTTTTTTTTTTTTGGGGGTATTTCTCACATGGTTGAATGAATGAATACTAAATAGCTCAATAAATTGTTGAAAGAAGAATATGAGTGTGTATGTACGCTGCTATATCTTTAATTTTTGTAAATATTTCCCAAATATAGATTATATTTAAAATAGTATTCATAAACAAAATACCTAATCTTCTAACTAAAATAGATTCTATATTTTCATATTTTTTACCTTTACTTCTTATCTCAAAATGTTTAAAATGTACCTATAAATTTTAAGCTACATTCAGAAATTTAAATTACAAATTTTTTCATTATATATATAATAAGAATATGGCTAGGGATGAAGGCAGGGAAGGGGTGGGAGGTAGGGGAGATCACATGTACATATATGCACAGTAAGGGGACCCCCCCAAATTATTATGTGGGGAGCAATTCCCCATTTCAGTAAAAAAAAATAAAAATATTGAATGTTTGGATCATAAAAATGGCATTTCTACGATTCAAACGTCAATAAGGTGATTTATATTAAAGCGATGTTTTAAGCATCCTGGTATAGAAAGAATGATGGCAGTGTCGCAGACATTTTATGTTTCTTATAGGATATCAGCCAAAATACCAACATATGATTATGAATGAAGTAGGAAGGAAGGATGGCATGGAATTTGGATTTCCTTATGTTCTCGCCCCCTCAAGTTATTTATGAGTGTTCATGAATATAGGAGGTCGGTCTTATTTGGTCATATCCGGTTTAGTTAAGTTAAATCACAATAAACAAATTTACAATTTTTGTCAGGGCAAGTCAGGACCCGCAATCAGATATGGCATGACCTATTTTATTTTTAATTTTTATTAGCTTTAATAATTTATTTTTCATTAAGACTTCACTGAGGCCAAAATTGAGTCATGCCACGTTGCAGGTTTCTATAAAGAAATCCAGGCTTAAACCAATTTAAATTCCATATCCTACATAAAATTGACTCAATGTTTAGTGTTAATGTTCGTGTCATGTTATATAAAAATAAAACATAAAATGATGGAATCAAAGTTGTCAACAAGTGACATTTTTAGGAGAAGAAATCGAGTTGACTCAGTGCTTAACTCGGACGCCACTCAAATTCGGTGTCAACTTACTCCGACTCGGTTGACTCGAATAGTTTCAAAAAATGTCATCTCTACATCTTGAACTTGAGCTCCATTCTTCAAAGCAAACACATAATGCCACCAATCCAACACCACTCTTATGTATATATATGCAACATTATATATATATATATATGCTATTCATCTTTTTATAGTTTCAAAAAGTGTCAGCTCTAAGTGTCAAACCTGGGCACCATCATTTGATGCAGCATGTTATACCACTAATCCAATATCATTCTTATGAATGTATATGTACAACGTTATATATATATATATATATTTATTCTTCATTTTTCTATAGTTTCAAAAAGAATAAAATTTAGACGATTTGAACATGCACACAAAAAGAAGTGTCTATTTACATGTAACTAGTATTATAAAATATGTTGCACCTATTTTTAGAGTTTTATTTTAAATTTATTTAAAAGGATCTCTATTTTGTTTTTTAATCTAAATTATTTAAATATTATTATATTAATTTTTTTCTTTTTAAAATATTTATAATATGATATTTTACCCAAAAATAATATGAAATTAATATATTGTTAATTTATTTGTTTTAACAAAATAGTCTTTAATAGTTATACTTATAATTGTATGAATAATTTTAATTCAAATTATTAGTATTTGTTTATTAATACCTATCATATTTAAATTTTAATATATAATATTAAAAAAATATTTATTTTTAGTTATTACTATTTTAACTATAGTCATACTAGTAGACCAATAATTATTACCTTCACCAATTCAAAAACTAGTTTGAATTTTAAAATATTAATTTTAATGATATAATTATATATTTCAATAATTAATCTTATTATGGATAAACTCTTATAATTCTACGTTACGAGTTTATGTTACAAGTTTACCCCCTAAAAACAAGTCTGTCTAAAATTGCAATTTTGACCATTTGGAGCAAAGGAGAATAGACAATATATGTGTGTGTGTGGAGGACAATGTCAGGTGAGTGGGGTGAGGGCTCACACATTTGCGCTCCTTTATAGGATATGACTTGTATTTATTTTGTATCATCTGGTAAAATCATTGAATTGTATTAGTAAGTTATATCGGAAAGGAAAAATTTAAACCTTCCTTTAGAGTAAAAAGATTTTTCTTTCATGATCATTAAAAAAAATTTTAAATTTAGGTTCTTTATAATGATATATATGTTCAGCTTGTAATATTTAAGCCTAATTTTCCCAAAAACCAGGTTAGATATAATTTTTTGGTTGTAAATTTTATAATAATAAGATATATAAATAAATTTTATTCGAAAGATCCAAAAATCACTTCCTATATTCGTATTAAAAAAATCACTCTTTCTCATTTTACCATCTCATTGCCTTTATTACCCATGTCTCATCTTCCTTCTTTTGACTTTACCAATCAATTTCATTATGGTATCTCAAACAAGATAATAAGGTTACAGGAATCAAGTATAAATATATTTAACCGTTGGAATATAACTTTTAGATGTATGTTATGAAAACTTTTATTCCCTAGTATATATATTAGAAATGGTATCAACAACTTATTTTTGTGTTGTACGTTTAGCCCTTAATCTGATGAGGATGGAGGGGTCGAAACCATCCGACATTGTCAATACCCCCGTGAAGAGGAGAGGAAATTCCATGTCAGGGATTGATCCCTATTTTGGCTTTAAGTAGATAAGCACTATGTACTTCAATTTCATTTTCAATTTTGCATTGAAAATGAGAGATAGGAGTAGATAAAATTCAAAACGAAGATATGTTGAAATAAAATTGGGAGATTGAAATAGAGTAATTAGATCTAGTTTGGAATCCATTGATACATTGTGTAGTCTCCTTACAGTGAAAAATTTTGAACTCATAATAGCGACATATAAGGAGAAGGGTTCTACGAGATTCTAACTTATATATATATACATATATATATATATATATATATATATATATAGTAACTAGTTCTAGTAATAGACTGTGAGTTATGATCTCTCCTAATCTAGATTTATGAATTGCCTAACCTATAATGAACTATCTAATCACATGAGTTAATCCATCTAAATTATGCCAAATATAAATAATTAATTATTTAAAATATAATCTATGAATTAAGTTAATAATAAATTAGTGTTAATGCACAAATTAATTATTCTAACATGATCATGACAATAAAATTCATTAATTTTTATTTTTAACTTACTCTCATCAAAATATTAATTCTTTTGATTTTTAGTAGTTTGAACGTAAACAAATTTAATCCCTCAGTTTGATATTTTTCAAAAGACATCAACTTCATGTCAACTTAAGGGGGAGGGGAGGTATCTGGGGTCAATGTTGTCACATCCACCATTATCCCTCTCTTTGCTTCCCCACCATATGTTCCCCATTAACAGGCTTATGCTTTGCCCACTTCTCTCCTCCACATAATCTCTTTATATATAACACGAAATTATATTTATAAATTTCATGTCAAATTTTTACTTATAATTAAAACATAAAATACATGATAATTTAACAGGAATAAGCTAGTGAGTGAATAAGGAAGAAGCCCACAACCATGGACTGCCTTACTCTTGTGCTATGCGGCATGCTTCATCTCCATCTTTTGCAGTAGAAATTCTAAATCTCTTAAGAAGCTACCAGGGCCTTGCCCTCTTCCCATTATAGGAAATATCTTAGAGCTCGGAAGCCAACCTCACTGAGCACTCGCTGAGCTCTCTAAAACCTATGGACCTGTGATGACTCTACAGTTGGGCCAAATAACCACCAGTCATTTCCTCTCCGCAAATTGCTAGAGAAGTTCTGCGAAAAAATGACAATGTCTTTTCTTCCAGGACCATTCCAGATGCTCTCAGAGCACATAACCATCACATGCTTTCAGTGGGATGGATGCCCCCATCAGCTCAGTGGAGTGCCCTTAGAAGGGTTTGTACTACCAAAGTGTTCTCCTCTCTGCGGCTTAACTCTACACAAACTCTTCGTCAAAGAAAGGCACGAGAATTGTTGGATTATGAGGGTGAAATCTGCAAAAACGGGGAAGCTTTGGCTATTGGTGTGGTTGCTTTTACTACAGTGCTGAACTCCATCTCGAACACTTTTTTCTCTGTAGATTTGGCTGAGTATACCTCTGACAGGGCTCAAGTATTTAATGACTTAATATGGGGTATCAAGGAAGAAGCTAGAAGGCCTAATGCAGGGGACTTTTTCCCAACTTTTCGTCTGTTTGATCCTCAACGTGCACGTGCAAGGATGAACAAATACTATGGAAAGCTGATAGCGTTTTTTGATGGGCTTATGGAAAGAGTTTGTGCTTAGGAGCTTCAAAAAAGGAATTCATGGGGTGGAATGATGTGTTAGATTCTTTGATATAGCTCATGACTGAAGAGAATGCACAAATTTAGCTGCCCTCATGTATTACACTTCTTTCTGGTTAGGTCTCTGGCTTTTCTATATAAATTATATATTTAGAAGCATGAGCAGTTACATATATGAACATAACACCACAAAATTTTAGTATGATAGTATATTTGAAGGGTTAGAATATGTCTAACTAATACAAGTTTTTGACATATATACTGCTTTTAAAATTTCTGCATATTTGATAGATTTTAATCCTCTTTTCCTTTAATGTATAACCTTACATATTTGGACTAATCATTTACAAAATAGTCAATATCAAATTTTCATTTTCATTATTTTTATGATTATTTTGACTTAAAAGTGTCTATCCTATATTAAGGAAATTTGTATATAATGATATTTTAGTTTGAAAAACTACTAATTAACAAGAAATTATCTCAGGATTTATCGTTGCTAGAATAGACACAACAAGCACAGCAGATGGGCAATGTGGAGTTGTGTGCCTTCATGATTCCCGGAAATGCAAAAATCTTAGTCAACTTTTGGGCTTTGGGACGAAATTCAAGTGTTTGGGATAGTCCAAATCTCTTTATGCCTGAAAGGTTTTTAGAGAGTGTAACTGACTTTAAAGGCCATGATTTGAGTTCATTCCCTTTGGAGCTGGCAAAAGAATCTGCCTTGGATTGCCCTTGGCCAATAAGATTGTGCATATTTTGTTGGCCTCTCTTCTGCATTGTTATGATTGGAAGCTTTCTGATGGATTAAAGGTTGAAGATGTGGATATGAGTGAGAAGTTTGGGATTTCCTTGCACAAGGCCACCCCTCTCCATGTTATTCTAATCAACGCTTAGAAGAACCTAGATCTTCTAGATACTTTTTGCAATAACCATTTTGAATGGCTATACAAAGATTGATGGCTTGGATTTTTACTAATAATGGGATGTGGACGATCAAATTAATTAATATGACCACAAATGATCATATTTGTTATCTATAAATTTAGGTTCTTAAATTTTCATCTAACAATCATTATTTGTTACAAGAGAAAATAGAAAAATTCCCTAATGCAAGGGATCCCTTTAGAGCTTAGCAAGTAGTAGCTTCATGCAACTTGTGTGTGTTTAAGAAAATCTAGACCTGCTGCATTTAAGGGAAAATGTATGGATCTATAGTTAAGATTGAAGGAACTGTATGATCTGATGGTTCATATTAGTTATAGCACGTGATAAAAAATTTAGCTTTTTAACTGCATGCAATTACCAATTTTTCAACCATCGATTCAAATTTAAAGAATTACATAATCCAATAGTGAGCAGTTCCTTTGGCAAACTATAGCAAATTCATATTTGTGTTTAAGATGTGTCTAATATAAATAAATATCAAAGTATTGATAATAATCCTCAAAATGCTAAGTAATATCTAATCTTTTGTTTATACTTTTGTGTCGTTTTTTAATGAGTGACTATTTTTCCTAAAAATTTTGTATATATCCTCACTTGTTGCAGCAATAAAGCATTCATTTATTGAAACCTACAAATTATTCTAAAGTTTTCAACAATAATCACTAAAGGGGTTTGCCTGCAGTAGTAAGTTTACTGGAGAATCTATAATAATATGTTGTGGGTGGTTGGATGAAAATCTAATAATCTATATTGGTGGATAAGAAATATGAAAATATAATTACATTTGACTATTGATAAAAATTTAGGTCATTAAAATTTCATCTAACGATGTCTAATATTATTTTAAAAATATTCAAAGAGATTATAATTCCAATAATCACTTGGGCTATTGGGACCATTGTTGTCAAACTCGTGAGTCAACTTAATTGAATCACCAAGTTTACATTTGTAGGTGACCAAAATGATCTAACTTGGATATAGACTCGGAATCGTCATTGACTTGCTCAAACTCACCAGTGACTCAGTCAAAATCGCTTGACTCGTTGAGTTTGACAGTTTCTACCGAGTTGAGTTGTAGGCCCAAACCAAGTAACCTAGACCTATTTTTCTTAAAAAAAAAAAAAATCTTTAGCAAACCCAACACCCCAGCCCATAGTCCAAGAAAAAAAAAAAAATCAACAGGTTACAGGTTACTGACCCAAAATGCATGCATAACATAAGGAATTCTTCAACAAATTCCTTAAGCCAAAACACACAGAGGCAAAGACCAAAGAACAGAACAAGTCTTCATCATCTTTCCTCAACTTGCAAACCCATGTGTTGTGCCCTACTACACTGTAATAGAGTAGCAGCAATTGATTAGAGCAACAGCGGTCAAAGCTTTTTCATAACTCACAGTCACTGGAACATTTTACAGTTCACAATTTTGAGTTTTGATGCCTCGCTGGAGATTGTTTTGTCATTTGTGTGCTGCCATATGTGATTATAAGTCCTTATTTTGCTATTTCTTCACATTAATCCCCCTCATTTTCAACAATTTAGTGGTTGAAGCCTGAAATAGATTATGATGCTTAATGTTTTGTCTCCAAAGTAATGAATGTTATTTCGCTATTTCTTCCCATTTTATTGTTATTGTACCTTTTTTTTCCTTGTTTTCTTTATTGGATGTGGTGCTAGATTGTTGGTGTTCCCTTGTTGCGTCCCTATTGAATTAAAATGAACTAGTTTAGTGGCTTCGACTTTTATATATATTATTATATGAATAAATTTCGACCATTAAATGAATAGCACCATTGTTTTATCTTATATTTGAAATAAGTATTGATTATAGATTAGAGATGATAAAGAGATAATATAATCTTATGAGCCAGGGGCATTATAGTGAACAAAATGATAAGTGGATAGCCATTTTTGCTTTGTTTTTTTGTCCCAGTTAGTGGATAGCCAGTTTGTGATCTATAAATTACACTCTAAAACAAAGAAGCCTCCAGATGAAGAAAAATTCATGATAGAGCAGTTAAGATACACGTTATCCTAACATAATTATAGTATTTTTGCCATTTGCATAATCTGAAATTTTGAATTCCAAAACATGTTTTAATTGGTGTAAGGAAATATGTCTTCAAATGCTAGTGGGAGTAGCCTTACCCCTGCTTAAAAAAATGTGGTTGCTAGAAGGAAGAACTTTCCTAGTAATAGGACTAATATAGGGTGGAAACATGGAATGAATAATGGTGGGAATGGTAAAAAGGTTCAATGTAATTATTGTGGCAAAGTTGCAAGTGGAGGGATTTATATGTTTAAACATTACTTAGCTGACATTAAAGTTGATGTTGAAGCTTGTATGAGTGTTGGAGATGATACAAGGGCAACAATGTCATAACATGTCATTGAGGCTAAAACTTTATCATCTAAAAGAATGAAACAATGGGTAGATGTCTGTGATGAGGAAACTCAAAGCACCCAAGCACATGCTAACACTCAAGAGTTGATGAATTTATTGAGAGGTTCAAGAAAAAATAATAGTAGGGTTGGTAGCTCACAATCAACCATTAATAACATGTTTAAGAAAGATATGAGGGAGGAAGCTCACCAACAAGTGGCAAGGGTTTAAGCCTCATTCCTATCATGAGATATGAGAAAAGTACTTAAAAAACACACAAGCTATGCTTGAAGAGTTTAAAGAAGAGGGGAATAAAGTGAGTTGTTCCATTATGTTTGATAGGTGGACTAATAAGAAAAAAGTTCCATTTACAATTTCCAGGTCAATAGTCCAAAAGGGATTATGTTTTTATATTCATTAGGTACATCTCATATCTCTAAAACTACTGATAAATTGTTTGTCATGCTTGATGAAGTTGTTAAAAAAATGGGAGAAAAGAATGTTGTGCAAATAATAACAGACAATGTTACAACTTAGAAAACAATTAGAAAAAAATTAATGGAGAAGAGGAAACACTTATATTGGACTTCATGTATAGCTCATTGCATTAACTTGATGTTGGAGGACTCTGAAAAAAAATGGAGTTGCATAAAGAAACCATAAGCAAGGAAAAAATCACAAGTTACATTTACATAAGAATATTGCTCATTAGCATATTAAAAAATTTTATAAAAAGAAGGGACTTGATTAGGTAAAGTGTGACTCGATTTGCTACAACTTATTTGACAATAGATTGTCTTCATAATCATAAAGCAACTTCAATAAATATGTTCAATTCTAATGAATGGAGAGATAATAGGTTTTCCTCTACCAAAGATGGAATGGACATAGAAGAAGCAGGAGGAGCAATACTGTGTAGTAGTACTCCATGGCTAGCTCTCCTATCTTACTCACATTGATCTTATAATCTTCTTTGATGTGATTTTGAGCTGTGTGCGTGGTGTATGAATTTATAATAAAGGGTGGTCCTCGAAGGTGGGGAATAGATCCCTGTAGCGATAAAATTAGGATCATGATGATCAGGAATGTAAAATATTATTTTAAATAAAAATTATATATTTTAAAAAATATTATAAAATATATATTAATATTTTTGACCTTTTCTGCAATATCTTGTTTGAAAAGAATCTGAATTGTTTCGAACAGCAAATTGCTTACATTATATTTTACACAAGTTACAGTCTTATTTTAAGACAATATCATTATGTATAAAAAAAAAATTAAAATCTTAATATTTTTTTATAATAATTTTTATTAAATATGTAATTTTTATATAAAAAATATCTTACACTTAGAATCATTGGATCATCATCTAATGATCCTAATTTTACTACAAAACTAGACCGTTACAATTATTGCATGGAATCTTTTTCCTCTAAATTGAGTGCGTTTTTTAAAAGTATATGAATATGGTTTTTGTCCTTTATTTATTAATCAATTTTTAATTTGATTTTTCATTAATTTTGATATTCAATCAAGTTTTTTATTCATTTCAATTTTTAATTTAGTCTTTTTTGTTTAATTAAAATTTAGAAAAAAAGTATTAAATATAAAATTAATAAAAATAAACTAAAAATGAAAAATTAACAATAAATTAAAATAATATTTTATTTATATCAATATAATTAGTAATTGTATCCGTGAAAGAATGGACAAAGATTTGGCTCCATTCGACGCATTATTGTAGTAACGGTTTTTTTATCTAGTGCTTTAAAGATTATTTATTGCACATAAAAAATTATTTTTAATTAATGAAATTAATCTAGAATTATTTATTGTATCTATTACCAATAATAATAAATATTTATGGACCAATTTCATTGGTTAAAGTTTTGGTTAAGGTTCATTTACTATATATAATAAATAACCATTAACTAACCATATAATAAAGCCCCTCAAGTCTCAAGATGGCCAAAATTGTAATATACATACACACACACACACATATATATATATATATATATATATAATATTTATTTTGTATTAACGCAGTCTGAATTATTGTCCGGATAGTGTAAGAAAGGTATGGCGCAGTTCTGCCATTTGCATTGCGCTCCATCTCTCTGTTTGTCTGTAGAGTGGGACCCACTGATTTAGATTTTAGTATTTAAAATCTAGCATATTTGATAAATTTAATTATTTTAAAGATAGTTTTTACGCTATAAAAAATTAGTATCTATTTTATAAAAATTAAAAGAAAATAGGACAATGCAAGTCTTCGAATCCCAGATGTACAATATCCAAACCCAAGACGCACATTAAATTCTTTTTTTATTTTTTATTTTTGAGTCAGTTGAGTTATACTCCACCTCTAGGACAAGTTAAATGAATCACGAAGGTAGCCGAAGTACTAATTGATGATTTACATTTTTTGCATAAATTTTATTTATTTAAAATCTTTCGTATATATTTCTCAAGTGACATATATGATTAACATGTATAAAATGTTACTGTCCAAAAAAAAAAAATAACACGTATAAAATGTGTAATTGGTAAAAATTATAATTATAATTATAAAATAAATACAAATAAAATCAATAAGCTTAATATAATTGCTATTTTTACTGAAAGAAATAATATTATTTATGAAAAGGAAAACTAATAATCTGATCCTTATAGTTTACTTCAATTTGTAATTTAATTTTTATAGTTTAATTTTTTTTTTCAAATCTATTCTTATACTTTCTAAACTTAAAAAAGTAGTCCATAGCCTCATAAAATTGTTTAATTAAATCCTATGTGACAACTATACTGCTGAAGGAGCATGACGTGGGGATAATGAAGCCATGAAAGTGCCATATATGCTTCTCACGCCAAAATTGCTCTGGTTGCTTCTCGTACAGTATACCCTTCCCTTTTCTATTACTTTGTTTTCTTCTGCACATATATACGTAAAACATTTGTGTACGTATTCTGCATTCACGACCCCGGGCTTTCCCCTTTCTTTTATGTAAAACCTCCTACTCTCTTCTTCTCAATCCCTACATTCAACTGCTACTCGAAAGCAGGGAATCGAGCGGAATGATCAAATAGCTGCCAAGGTCAAATTCAAATGGTTTTACATTAAAAAAAATAAAAAAATAAAAAAATAAAAAAATAAAAGAAAGGGGAAGGGGGCTTTAATGCAAAATGTAGAATGCACAAATGGTTCATTTTAAAATTTGAAGTGAAAAAAGAAGAAGAAGAAAAAGGTCATAATTGTAACAATAAAAATTAGATAAAGTTATAGTAATTAAAATTATGTATATTAATAATAAGATAAAGATATATTAATAATTTAACTTTTTTAATTACTTCATTTCATCTTTTACCCCTAATTTTGATAGATACTAAAATTTAAGTTTTGGACACTAAATCTAATCTAATTTGGTCATTCTATTCTTTTATCACTCCCTCCTCAATCATCCAACTATACATAACTCTATATATATATATATATACATATATATATATATACATATATATATATATATATATATATATATGCGCGCGTGCGTGTAGAAGGAAAAGAGAAGGGTGGAGTATTAAAAGAAAACAAAGCAATTTAGGCTCGGGCTGTATAAGATACATCCAAAGAGTGTGTGCGGTAGTTACTTGGCTTGGTTATCTCCCCCTCAGCTTCATTTCAGCAGTATTATTGCCGGGTAAAATAATATTAAACGGTGTTATGACCGTTGGAATTAATTGTTAAAGTTTGAAAAATATAAGGATAGATTTTAAAAAAATTAAACTATAAGGATTAAATAACACATTAAAGTAAATTATAGGAATTAAATGATTAATTTTTTCATATAAAAATTTAAACTAATAATAATATAATATATGTCAATTGTGTATGTGCGTGTGTGTATTTATATATATTATTTATATATTTTATTAAAAAATCATTAAAGTGACTTTCGTCACTAGAAATTAAGAAATAAAAAGGTATAATTTTAAATATATAAATGTAATAATATTATTAGAATAGGATTTTGTTAAAAAAATTTTTTGAACATATTATGCTAAAATAATTCGTGAAATAAAAGGGAGGGATGAGGCATTTATGACCGACAAACACATCTAATACACTGATAATAGTGAAAAAGGTTTACTATTTCCATAAATAACATCAAGAAAAAAAAAAAAACACTTGCGCTAACAGCATGCTAAAATATGTGGATTGTATTTTAACTTAGAATAATTTGTTTTATTTATATTTTAATTTTAATGTTATTTATATTTTATTTATGAATTCAAATTTTTTTGGTAAATGTTTCAATTTATTTTCTCTACTTTTTATTTTTCAATAACCTTTATAAAAATATTAGTTTATAAATTTGTTAACTCACTTCTACTTTATTTATTTTTCTAATAAATCTTAAAATTTTTAATTTTATTTTTATTTTCAATTGAAAAATTCATGTTTCGTGGAATTACTAAAATAAAATAAATTGAAAAATATAAGAAGAAAAGTAAAAATGTTAAATTAGTTTTGTAAGACTGAGAATCCTGTGACCCAAAAAGGCAACAACCATCGCAGGATTGGGAATCCCATGATGTTGATAACTTAATAAAAACAGAAGATAGTGCAAGATATGGATCATTTAATGTTTGTCCTCTAACTTATTAGTTAAAAAAGCTCCTCATTTCCTCACCCCATGACATTTTTTTTGAAGAAAAGAATCGTTGGGATTGAAATCCCATTTTTATTTTATATATATATATATATAATTTTAGGGATCTTGTGTTAAACTTTTAATGGTTAAAATAATAATTTGGTCCCTTAACTTTATTTATTATTTCAAAATAATCCCCTAAGCTTGATGTGTTTTAAAGTGATTTTTTAATTTTCAAAACATCTTATAAAAATTTCTTTCAAATGAATTTCGTTCAAACATTAACCTTTAATTTTAATATTGATGTACTAACCAAATGTGTTTTTAATTATAATTAACAAGGTAAATTAACATTCAATTAATATTTAATTTTAAAATTAAATAAATTCAAATCTTCTCGCGAAAGTATCCCTAAAGAATCACAATGGGGAACGAGCTAATCAAAGAGACTGGAAAATCTTGATTCGACAATTTGGAAGCATAAATTCATCTTATGGTTGGTTTATAGCATTATGCATCCTATATACTATATATAAAATACATCTTCTATTACTTGCGAAAATTAAATTGTTAACTACTGTCGTAACCGACCTTTCAGCGGGATGGAATTAAAATAAGGTTTTGAAAACGATTCCCAAAAACGGAATTTTGAAAATCGATTGGTTTGGAGTCGCCACCAAAATTTTTAATGGAAAACTTTGGAAAACCAATTTAAAAGAAAAAGAAAAGGCGAGATGGTCTGCGAAATCAAAGATGGGTTCGGGAGTCTATTTGAGTGTGGGGAAGGTGTTAGGCACCCCACAACACCCACTCATAAGGACGGTTACCTTAAACTAGTCAGTTGAAATAAAATATGGCCTTTAATTAATCTCAATTACCCTTTTATTGACATGGATGCATGTTAGACATAGGAGACAAAAAAGTGAGGATGCATGCAAACAGATGAATATTTACAAAGGGCAGACTTGACCTAGGATGAAAGCCTAGGGCCTACGTACCCTGTGAGAGGGATCAAAGTTCACGTAGTTCGACCAAAAAGCATTTTTGTGATTGGTGGCTTTTTTGATTTGTGATGAGAAATAGGAGGATTTTAATTAAAACAGATCATTGTAAACAAAACGGGATAGAAATTTGGTTTGTATGTTTTAATTTACTACAATCTGATTAACCTCGTTCTCCTGAGCTCTTCACATTTTCTCTTTTAAAATTTTTTTTGTCGATTTTATTATTATTATTATTTTTGAGTTTTGAGAGTTTATATTTCGGGAATTAATGCATAATTGATAATGAAAGGAGTATATTTTTTATTTTATGAGTTTTTGAATTTATTGTTGATAAATATTGATTATTAGTAGACAATTAAATTTCAGTGCTATTATTTATTTGTTTATTTGTTTGTCTTTGAACAAATATATGCTAATTTTCGAGTTCTATGGAGATTAAAATCTCACACGAGCCCGGGAAATCGAGGAGAGACAAGTATTCTCACACGATCCATTTTGCATAAATACTTAATCAAAGTTAATATTTAATTATTGTCCATTTATTCATTTTTGTATTATTATTAATATTATTATTATTTCATAATTAATTATAGGGATTTAAGGAGATTAGAACCTCACATAATCCCACGCAATCGAGGAGAACGATATTTCCACACGATAATTTCGCACACAGCATATTAAAGCAAGCATTTTGATTATGATTATTATTATGATTTAATCCAAATTAACATTTAATTATCATTCATTGGTTTTCCACCATTCACCCATTAATACTTCATTAATATTTCTGTTACTTTTCAATTATTCAATTCATTGTAGGGATTTAAGGAGATTAATATCTCACATAATCCCCGGTAATCGAGGAGAACAAAAGTCTCACACTATAATTTTATCCACCATGACAATATTAATTATCATTCAATTATTTTCACCATTCCTTCATTAATATTTTATTAATATATATTGTCATTCCTTTATTTTTTTTTATTCATTAATATTTCATTAATATTAATTGTCACTTTTCAATTATTCAACTAGTTGTAAGGATTTAAGGAGATTAACATCTCACATAACCCCGGTAATTGAGGAGAACAAAATTCTCACACGATAATTTTATCCATCATGACAATATTCATTAATTATCATTCAATTAATTTTCAACATTCTTTCATTAATATTTCATTAATATATATTGTCTTCCAATTATTTGATTAATTGCAAAGATTTAAGGAGATGAAAAAAAAACTCACATAACCCCCGGCAATCAAGAACAACAAAATTCTCACATGCTAATTTTGTACGTAATAGCCATAATTAATCAAAATTAATGTCTAAACAATTATAATGAACAAAACTAAACAAACTTAAGCACGTGAACAGTAGCCTCTCATATTAAAACGCATGAACAGTGCACATGCATGAAGTTGTCTTGAAGGAAATCGAGTGAACAGTAGCATGTAGCAGAATTCTCGGCCAAGTCAAGAACATGCAGCCATACCTGGCGTTTTCAGCTTCTCCCTTGTGCTCCAATGAAGAAGGGCTTTCTTCTCCTCACCCAACAATGGAAGATGAACCTCCAACAGCCCCTCAAAGTGGCTGGTCTCGGCTGGAAGTGCAGAAACAGACAGCTTCGTTGGATTTTCGTTGGACAGCTTTGTTGGAGTTTTCTGGTTGGCTCCAGCGCTGGAAACTCTGCAGAAAGTGTCTCTACTTCTCGGCTGGAAGATGGAGGCTGAAAGCTTCTCTTCTTCTCCACACTTCCTCTTCTTCCTTGTGCTCTCTAAGCTTTCCTCTGTTCACTTCTGTTTTTTGAGCTCAAAACAAAGTTTTTTCTCCTCTATGGTTCAGCTTCTATCCCTCCCTTTGCTGCCACTTTGTTTTGGATTCAGACTTCCTTGTTTCTGCACATCATTTTGGCATCCAACTCTCCATTTTTCTGCTCCTTGGATGGTCTGAACTTCAGCACCTTTTCACTCCAGAATTTGGGACGTTGCTTCCACGATTTTTCTGCACGTTGGACAGCTTCATTCAGCTCTCGGTTTCTGCGTCGTTTCTGGTTCGTTTCCCTGCTGTTCTTTCCTCATGTGGCTGCCTTGCTTCCTTGCTTCGTTCAACTTGGTTTCTCCCTCACGTTGCTGTCTCCATTCTCTTCTTTCGTTCAGTGTTGTTCCTCTCGGTTTGTTGCTGGTTTCGTTGCTCTTTCTTTCTTCTTCAGCTCCTCTTCCCTTCTTGGTCACGTGGCTCTCCCTTTTCAGCGTGGTTCCTCTTTCTTTTTCCTTCCTCTCTTCTCTTCTCCAGCTCTCTTTTCTTCTCAGCCGAGGCCTCCTTTCTCTCCAGCGTTTTTTTTCGCCTTCCTCTCGGTTTGCTGCCACTTTTATGCTCCAACGCCACCTCCCTTTTTCTGCCATGTTGCTCCCTTTTTCCCTTGCTTTTTCTGCAACTTCCAGCCACCACTTTGCTGCACACGGTCCCCTCCTTTTGCTGCCATCTCCAGCCACGCCACACTCTTCTTTCACTGCTCCAGCCACCCCACTTTCTGCCATGTTGCAGAACCACTCCCACTTGCTTTTTTGTCCCCCTTGTCCTCTTGTGCATGTGTGTGCATGGGTGCATGCATGTGGTGAGTGTGTGTGTCCGTGGGTGAGAGTGTGTGAGAGTGTGAGTGTGAGTGTGTGAGAGTGATGTGTCCGTGAGTGAGAATGTGAGTGTGTGAGAGTGATGTGTGTCATGTGTGTGAGAGCAAATGATCATATGGGAGCAAATGAGCATGTGGGAGTGTGAATGTGAGTGTGTGAGAGTGATGTGTCCGTGAATGGGAGTGTGAGTGTGTGAGAGTGATGTGTGTCATGTGTGTGAGGGCAAGTGAGCATGTGAGAGTGTGTGAGTGTGAGCAAGTGAGAGTGTTTTGCAACTCCATTTCAAGTATGTGGCCTTGTGCATTTTATTTCTTTGCAAGATGATTGCCATGTCTCTTCTTCCAACCTATATCTTGAATTTTCCTTTTTATTATTTTGGTTCTTATGTTTTGGTTTTTTCTATATTACTTCTATTTTGTTTGCCTCTCGCAATTTTGTTTTGATTAATTGTTATTATTATTTTATTATTTTATATTTTTTTTGAATTTTTTAATTCTATTTATTATTATTATTGTGATTATTATTATTGTTAATTTGGGTGGGGTGTTCACAACTACACTTCAGTAGAGTAGTAAACCTTATATTACTGTGATACTGTGTGTGTGCGATTTGATTCAGTGACAATAATTTAGATATGAAATTTGTTTCATCTTTGAACAAAAGTAAATTTATTGATTTCGTCTCTAAGTTAGTGCTTATTTTTAAGATACAAAGTTAATTTCATCTGAGATTGAAAATTTTGCCATATGGAAGATATCAATTATAATACATATTTAAGAATCTTTAGCTTGTGTGAGACACTAACACAACAAAACCATACACATGCAAAAACAGATGTCATCATCTGTGTGTACCCAATTTTCCCTCTTCAAGTGCTCCTTGAAGATTAACGTTAAAATTATCTTTGAGGAAGACAATACTGATCATCCCCACATGTCTTCATGGAAATTATTTTCAGATAGAAAGAGGAAGAAAAGAGCTTTAATTGGAAGTAGAAATATATTTATTTCTTTTATAGTTAAATATGAATGACTAAGCAAATGTGTGGTAACTAATATTATTTTAATTATAATTTTGAATTGCTTATATTAGTTTTCATAAATTTGCATGAAAGTTAATCACATGTAAATACAGGTTCATATTGGAATTGTCGTTCTTCTGTCCAGAAGAATGACAAGATTCACTCATAAAAGTAATTTTATCATATTTGAACATAAATTTTTGTTTGAAGTCTGAACTACTGAAAAAGAGAATGCATGCAATCATCTCAAAAGGTTATGCTAGGAAAGTAGCCAATCAATTGTCAGTTCACTTTTTGCTTCACTATTTATCACACACTAACACATCTTATTGAGTGTAATAGATGGACTTAAGAAAGGCCATGCATATTTAAAGAATTCAATTCTATTATTTCATAAGGTTTTACTTTATAGATAACTTAGAATTTAAAACTTGAAAGCACACTGGAGCCACTAAATCTTACACAATCTTGCATAATCTAGATACCTTCTTATTATTTATTATTATCTACTTGATTTATGCACACCCACAAGAAAATGCTCTTGATTAATGGAGATATATATTTTCAAGTAGAGGAAATAGGCATATGTAGCCAACTTTCAAAGATAGAACAAATTTGACAACCTAGACCTCCACTTCCCTGCATCTCACCAAGCTTGATTGTTGAAGTGGAAGATCATCAACTCAAACCGACACTCTCTGATAGAAACATTGTCAAGCAATCTCAGTTTATCTTGAACCTTTCGCTTTATTCATATTCATGACCTTGATCTTGTTGATACATACATATTCATCATTGTGATATCCTAACTGAATTAGGTCATGACGTTGATGTTTATAAATAATAGGATGAGGTGGAATCAGACTATATTGAAATAGACTTGAGAATAACTAAATAGAGAGAAATCAATGACAAGAAAATTGATTGTTTATGGTAAGGCAAGAGGATTTTATATTAAAACCAAAAATGATTTCCTATGAGTGTAGGGTTTTTACATGTTTAGTGCTTCAGTGCGTGGCAAAACACAATATACTTTTATGGTAAATTACTAACTTATTAATTCTTATTCGCATAAAATTTATCTTCATTTTAGTATATTATACTAACTTATTAACCATATAAGGGAAAATCTCAAGGTCTTGATTTGAAGCTTTACCTACTTACCTACTTACTTTCTATATCTATTACCCCCTTCCCCCACCATTCATATTCCCATCATCTAGACAAGGAGATGTCTCAACAGTCTTTGACTTTAGAAGTACTAAAGAAAAACGGACAATTTTCACTACAAGTATATTGGTCATGCTTAACAGTTGTATATTTTATATATTTGCTCCAAAAATTCTATTATTATATTGAATATAACTATAGCTTATTTAATGCAATAGCAACTTGAATTCTTTTTATTTGGAGTGAGAAAGGTAGAGGAAGAACTTTGCTTTTTAATTAAAGGTAACAGTTAGTCCATTAAAAGGAAGCTTAAATTGCACCATCCACCATCCACTTTAACAAAAACTTGAATTTTCGTTTGCCCAAACTAACAATGAATTAAGAGCATAAAGTTTATATATTTTTCTTTGAATACAACTAGAAAGGTGGGAAACCGGTAACAAAAGATGCCAAATAGACCATTACCAATTCTTTGATAAAGGTATTTCGAATATATGATATTAAGATATGAAACATAATGATATCTAATATTCATATCAGAATTAGGATTGACAAAGTTACCAACCAATTGTCTTTTGCTTGGTTCTTTAAAGGCCAGCTTTGCTAGATCTTGCAATGGGAAGAAATATGCTAGATCAACAGGTCTATATTACCAAATAAGATTGAATAGTTCATGAATAATAATATTGCATAGTATGATAGAACTGTATTAGGGTAAAGCTATTCAACATGAACGGCAATTCAGTAAGATGATCTTACTTTACACATTGGTGCCACATGGATAACTCCATCCTCATTCATTGCTTCAAGTGAAGCTGTTCAACATGAAAAGCTGGCTCTATTTTCATGGACAACATATATTCCAGAACTTCGAGCATCATATTACTAATCTGAATTGACAATAATGTATCTAGTAAAGGATGAAACTGAAAGGATAAAGGCTAAATTAAGAGCTTAATGTGTTATATAATGGAGCTAGTAAATGAAGATGAATCAAAATGAGATGTTAGTGTGAAGCCCACACTGTAAACTATATTTCCAGTTATCTAATTCATGCATGGTTGAACTTGAATAAAATATGTGATGGTAAATCAACATTACATCTCTGTTTTTTATCTTTTACAATTTTGAAGATTGAAAGATAAAAATGTTTCACAACTAAAATTAAAATATGATTGAAAACTTCAAGTGCTAAAAGTTAGTTTCACTTTCTCATGCTTTAGGAGTTATATCTAAAACATAACAATTATTTAGATATTCACTTACATTAAAATTTGAATAACATAATCAAAGGTTAAGAGTTTAATTATGAGTGTTGACGATCTTAGTTTTAAGTATTTATAAACTATTTCATAATTGAATACTTGAATTGTTAAAACTGTGGACCAGTGTTTGCCAATAAATTGTCTACCTTTAGAAAGGCAAGCATTCTTGGAAGCAAAATTCACATTTTAGCTTTTTCCCTGTAGAATAAAATGATGCGATGAATGGATATATCTTCTATTATGTCCTACAACAATAATATGGATTTGACTATATGTTCTTGCATTTTGTTGCCAAAAGAATCAAATATAAGTACTTACTCTTTTTTATTTGAAGTATTCAAAAAGTTTTGGATCAAAAATCACAATTTGTAGTTGCATATTCTAACATATCATATGGTTAGTAAAATTGTGTGTCAGTATATATCATAGAATCTATAGTTCCTAAGGTAGTTAAAGATGTAAGGGCGCTAAACCTTTAAATCATCTTAAGGTGAGAGGCACCAAAAAAGCGCTTGATAAGTGAAGTAAAGCACTAAAAAAAAAAAAACTATATAAAATAGTATAAGAGGGGAAGAAGAGTATAGGAAGAGTGGATAACCAGTAGCAATAGAAAACACAATTTCAGATTTCAAAAAGTAAAAAATAACTTCAAAAGATTGGAAGAACTAAGAGTAGAGGAAGAAAGGAAGATAGTAGTAGAAGAGTAGCAGAACTCTACTGTCTTCCTGCTCTCTTCCTATTCTTCCTGTGCATTTATATAAAGTAGCCATTTGCTAGTGAGGTTGAGGGACTACACTAACTCTAGGTTTCATATGTTTTAAAAGTTAGGTTGAGTTGAGCTTTAAATAACAGTTAGTATTTTATATAATATGAAGTTGTGACTATTCTAAAATATTTGGGTTGAGTTTTTAAAACTAACCCTAATTAAAAAACAATAGTACAAAACCCTAACATAACCTTGGCTTTAAAAGTGCTTACCCAAACAGGCTTATGGTGTTAAAAGGTGCTAAAAAGCACTACCTAACAAGTACCCTAGTGAAGGCAGCACCTCTCATACCATGAGAGGCCCTGACATGAAAAAACGCCTCGCCTCAATTCCTAAGGCACTAAATCAAGCGCCTTTAACTTCGCTGATAGTTCCTAGTTCATTTGAATGCCTATAATTGTGATTATGATTGAATCCCATTATATTAGTAGATAGTTAATTAAGTCTCAAGATAAGGCAAGTAATCTAGTATAGGTTTGGCAATCCTTAGGAACAGAAATAAGCACGTCTGATCATTGCTTATTAATCTATGCTGAATTTGATAATAGTGATAATGATATGGTGACTAATAGCTATAATATAAGCTAATCAATTAGATAAAGAAAGGCGACTAATAGTGCTACACTCTAGCTTGAAATAAAAAGGTTACTGTATCCAATGCACCACACACAAAAGTGAAATCCTCGATATGTTTTGATCATCTCATTCCATATCACCTTATTATCAATGATCTTTATAATTCAAGAAAAACATAGGTAAAATAACACTAGATAAACAATAAAAGAATCTTTGGCAAATTCTTATAACTCATATTGAGAACCAAAAGGGATTTCTTTTTATGCAGGCTTAGACTAATATGTTATTTTTGGACTCCACTCCCAAATAAGTGAAAGTTAACACTTAACACCAATAGAATGGTCTTTCAAATCATGAATGTCAGATACTAATTAGTGAACTTATAAAAAAAGTCTCAGCTAACAGTTATATTAAAGCAAATAATTTGAGTTACAATCCATGTATGCCTTAAAATAAACCCATGTTTTTCAATGACATGCTTTGGAATTTCCAATTCACACACATGTCATATTTAACACAATATAAATCAATCGGTGTATATATATGGTGACACCACAAGTAACGAACAAGTTGGAATTAATGGATCACATCACAATCATATCACATGCCACCAATGAATTTCACAATGATAGTCTAATGCTTATTTTATGCATTCCCACTTTAAGAGAATATAACATATATTATTCCCCAATATAGCCACCACCTTTCATGAACTTTGGCAATTATCCAAGAAATTTTCCAACAATCCCTAGTGCTTGCAAGTCATTTTTAGTTACCCAAATTTTGGAGGAAAATTTGAGCATCTTTTTTAATTTACTTAAATAAGAAAAATATTAAAAGAACTTTAGACAATCACTGTGTCAGAGTTGTCATTAAGTTATAAACAAATACCTGATAAGGGGTTCAAATAAAAGATTTGGGAATGGATTGAATATACAGAGAAATGATATAAGCATAGCTTTACATGAAGTTCAATCAAAGAAAAATGAGGAACGAGTATTGGGAATCGTGGCTTGTAGTTCAATCAAAGATGGGTTCAATTACAGCTTTAATGTAAGATTTAGAAATGGATTGAATACACAAATACGAGTTCAATCAAAGGGAAATGGGAATCACATCTTGTATTTCAATCAAAGAGAAATGAGATATGCGAACCTGCGAAGTTTGTGGTGTCCAACAATACTGTCCACCTAAAATATAAACTCCATAAAGAAATACATAGAATCTCTTCACTTTAAATAATTTCCTTTCTCGCTTCAACTATTTTTGTATAGAACCATTTAAACTTGAACTTACATTTTCTTGTGATAGCATACACTCTTGCATGAACTCATTATGCAAAAAAATAAAGTAGAACAAGCCAGTTTATTTGAAGTAATGTTTCTATAGAATTATCAACTACTTTTTTTTTTTTTTACTCAAACAATTTACTAATTATTTAGACTTCTTATTTTGTATGAAGTTCATTATCAAAATTTTTTTAATATAAGGAAATTTCAATTTTGATTACTTAAAAATTTAGTTTTGTATATTTAATTTTCTGTCTATATTAAATGTGTATCAATGTATTGAAAAGTGAATAAAAAAGTGAATGTCCAATGAATAAAATCTCATAGGTTATACTAATAGTAAAATGCTCATATGAACAAGTTTTAGCAACAACAAAATATCTGCGGATAAAAGTTTTAGTGACAACACAATGTCTATAGATAAAGGTTTTTTTGTTAGCACAGATATAGGAATGATGAAATTAATATAATAAATATGAGATGGACTATATTTCAAAGTATTTGATTCTTGAGGAGACAGAGTGCCATGTAGTTCCTGAAAATACATTAGTGCATGAATATAAAGGAAAGGGTAGAGAGAATTCAACATGTAGAGATTTATAGTAGTTTAGATCACCCTTGATCCTACATATATTCGTAGCTTACTTAGTTATGAATTTCACTAAATCAAAAGCTTAACAATTACTATGATCACTCTCATAACACTGGGCATAGCCGCAATGCTTTTATACCAACACCTTGGCAACCCACAATAAGATTCTACCTCAAGGCTTTTACACCACATTAGTAACCTACAATGAGGCTCAGTCCTACGAACATCTACAACACACCAAGACCACTGGATTTATCTCAAATTCAAAATTATAATAATTAATAAATTCCATATTACAAAAATCAAAACTCTCCCCCTCGCGTAGTACACACACTCTCACACAAAAAAAATACATTGACCACTTAAAACACAATTACACAGTCTAAAAAGCACACATCTTAAATCTTTAAATGAATTGGAAAAACAAGTTTTGCACCCTATCTTCTTTGAAACATTGCATATTTATACAGAAGATGACCAATGGCTCTAATAATGGCTAGTTCTTCATTTTGGTAAGTTTTTTCAATTTTTACTACCAAGTATGGAAACTTTGATGATTGTGCAGTCATTTGCTACAACAATCATGGTATCAATGCAAAGATTCTTCAAAGTGGGCAACAATAAGGAAAGAGAATATTTTCATTTATCTATGAACTTTTATAGTTCTTGGGCCAGTTTGAGTAACTTGTCCGAGTAAATCTGTCAAACGCACACATAATGATCTGATTAGATAATATGATAATTTTTGGATAAAATCTTTGGTGCACTCAATTATAATATAGTTAAATAATTTTATGATTATTATTTTTTGGGTTAATATTTAAAATAACAAAACTATATAAATTAACATATAAATTTAAAAACTCACATACAGTTAGCATTTAGTAATTAACAAATTTACATATAAGTAATATATGGAAAAATTTTGTTTTGCCACATCATAAATGTACCAGTGCATTCAAAATTGTGAGTGCACAAAAGACGATACCTAATTTTTTATATAATCATTAAATAACTGAAAAATTAATATTTGAACAATGTTAGTGACAACAAAAGCTCTGTGGATAAAAGGTAAAGGTTTTGTTGAACTTACATGATATGTTATAGTGATAGTCAAGCATCCGTGGTGGAGCCACATGTATTTGAGGGAGGCAAGATATATTTTTGAAATGTATATTTATTATACATTATGTGAGTAGCAAGTAGATACAGTCATACAAATATTCTCCTAGATATTTCGATAATGAAGTTAATAATAATATAGATAGTAACATAATACATTATTCATTTAAAATTAAAGTTATTTTTAAAGAACAAGAAAATTAGGACATTATTTGTAAGTTAATCTCGTTAGTTTAATTCAAAATTTTTTTTTTGGGTAAAATTTTTCTGTCCCAAAACTTTTGACCATGAAGATGAATTTGAATATGGAATCAAAGTGTAAGGATTTATATAGGGACGAAATATATAATCTAACCAAAAATTTATTTTGCATAAGTTGCTTTTTGAGGATTGTATATAGATATATATGTTTCTTTTTGACCAAGTGTAAAATTGTATATTTCAACATTGCACGTGAGAATGTAAAATTTTATCCCAGGTCTTTTAAACCACGTCATTGTGGGAAATTTACGTGAGTTATGTCCATCGGAAATATGATAAATGAATTTCTTTTGTATTTTTCGATAAATTTTGCACTCTTATAGATTTTTTTTAAAAAAATTTTGATTAAAATATTGAACATTAATCAATAGAAAAAATTATTTGTGTAAATTATTTTGTGAATTATATATAGCTAGTTAGGACAATGTGGCCCAATTTTAAAACATTGTTTTTTTTTTTTTCTTACTTGAGCTTTTGTTGAGTTCATGATTCTTATACATTCTTTACTCATGCATATCATTCTATTAAATAATTATAAATATTAAAAAATTAGGTTAGGGATATGAAAAAGTCCTTAAGTCACTTTAAAGGTTTGTATAATTTGCTCTCTCAATTTTAAATTTTATTTTTTAGTTATTCAAACTCATTGGTTTATGCAACTTAATATATTTATTGATCCAAAAATTATTTTTTAAATAATATTGTTAATAGTATATAGAAAGCTTGGAAAATTATCTAATAGTTGAGAAATTAAAAGTCCAAAAACTCGTAGACTTCCTGACAAATCCCGTTAGAAAAGTATAATGAAATAAGTTTTTATCTTTTTGGCCAAAATCCATATCTAGGTTTTAAAAGTCAGATTTTCCCTACTCCATGAGTGGGGACAGATTTAGACTGTGGAACGAACAATCCAGTCACCTTAAGACGAAAGATTAACTATTGGCCTTTGATCTGTTTCATAGAAATGGATTTTTGGGAATTTTAAATCTAGGTGAATTTAATAAAATTTAATGATTTAAATTTATAAAAATTTAAAAATTATAATATATATATATATATATATATAAAATATAAATAGTTATATAAGAATTTAATGTTCCAGTCACTATCTGTCCAAAATGGCTTTATTATGCAACGAAGTTCCACCAAAGTCATACGGCACCATGAACCACAAGAAAAATATCTTGTGGAACTCTGACTTTATTGTCTTGAAATATCTTTGGAATGAAGACGAACAGATTATACTTTTAGTTATGAATATAAAAATGAATAATGAAATGTTATATGGAAAAAGAATATAAGAGAGATATATATCGCTATTATATGATTATAGTAGTATACAATATTCACACCAATCTTTTTGCCCAGCAAAATTAAGTTACTGAATAGCCCTATTAATATTATATAACTTGATAAACCTTTATGAAATATTATCTATGAAAAAAATACAAAGTTTATATCTAGAGAGAAATATTATTTTAACCCTAAACTTATCATTAAATTGTCAATTTAATCATTTCATTTCTCAAAATCTTCTCCTATTTAATAAAAATTGTCTCTGTTGATGGATTATTATGATAATAATCCTGGGAGACAAAAAATAACATTTAGTAATTAAATGGAAAATCACTTTTAAAAAATAAATGAAAAGCTAGAATAATAATTTAATAATAAATTTAAGATAAAAATAATAATTTTCTGTTTATATATCCAACATTAGCCAAAAGGACAAGGCAAAAGCTCTTGGTCATGGACTACTCAACACTTCTGCTACTACTTGCTCTTCTATGGTCATGCTTTTGGATCCTCATCTCCTTCCGAAGAAATCAAAACTCTAAATTTGCTAAGCTTCCACCAGGTCCTCCTCCATTTCCTGTCGTTGGAAACATCTTCGAAATCGGCAATAAACCTCATCAATCACTCACAAACCTCTCAAAAACTTATGGATCTCTTATGACCCTCAAACTTGGCAACATCACCACCATAGTTATATCCTCCCCAGACATGGCCAAAGAAGCACTTCACAAACATGACTCAGTCTTTTCCGGTCGAACTGTCTCTCACACACTTCAAACACAAGACCACCACAAAGTTTCTGTGGTATTCATGGACCCTTCAGATCGTTGGAAGACCCTTAGGAGAGCATGTGCTTCCAGCATATTCAGCTCTCACAAGCTTGATTCCACTCAGAATCTGCGTTCTAGAAAGCTTCAAGATCTGTTAGAGTACGTGAATGAATGTTGCAGAAAGGGTGAAGCTTTGGATATTGGTGAAGCTGCTCTTATAACAAGCCTTAATTCTCTGTCAAACACCCTTTTCTCCATTGATCTGGCTGGTTTTGCTTCTGATTCATCTCGAGAATTTAAAGACATTATAAGGGGTATAGCGGAAGAAGCTGGGAAACCTAATATTGCAGACTTTTTCCCTTTTCTTCGTTTTCTGGATCCACAAGGTGCACGTTCAAGAATGGACAGTTATGCTTGGAAGTTTCTGAAGATTATTGATGACATTGTCGAAGAAAGAATGAAACTTAGAGCCTCAAAAATGGAGTCCAAGATTTGGGGTGATGTGTTGGATTCATTTCTCGGTCCAATGGAAGAAGACAGTCCTAATCAATTGAGCCGCTTCCATGTGGTGCATTTTTTTGGGGTGAGTGTTTCTTTTAGCTATATATATATATATATAAACTATTATTTCGATTCTTAAAAGATACAATCACCATTAATTTAGTTATTAAAAATATATATTATTTTAATCCTCACAATTAGAACAAACTTGTTGACGGTGGAATCATTAAAGATTGAATTGATAATAATAAAAAATTTTGTTAAAATCAAAATTGATTGAGAAATTTTTTGAATTTAATTACAATATTAGAATTTTTTTAGACCAATCCAAATAATAACTATTTTACATTTCTTCCTCAACTGTCATGCCAAAATGACACAATTAAATTAAATTGCTAAAATTGAAAATATATGTACCTGTCATGTAATGTTTTCCTTTTAAAAAATTTAAATTAACCAAAATGAGCAAATTCATGTATATATATTACTCATTTTGATATTAAATTTTACAGGATTTGTTGGTTGCTGGGGTAGACACAACATCATACACTATAGAATGGGGAATGGCTGAGCTACTAAGTAACCCAAAGAAGCTAGAAAAAGCAAAAAATGAGCTTCAACAAGTCATTAATGGCAAAGACATGAAACTTGAAGAATCGCACATCTCAAAGCTGCCCTTTCTAAGGGCAGTGGTGAAGGAAACTCTTCGCTTGCACCCGCCAGCTCCATTTTTAGTACCTCGCAAGGCACAAGATGATGTTGAGATTTGTGGCTTTAGAGTGCCCAAAAATGCACAAATTTTCATCAACACTTGGGCCATGGGAAGAGACTCGAGCATTTGGTGTAACCCTAATCAGTTCATGCCTGAAAGGTTTTTGGAGAGTGAAATTGATTTCAAAGGTCGTGATTCTAAGCTCATTCCCTTTGGAGCAGGCAAAAGAATGTGCCCTGGGATGCCATTGGCTTCTAGATTAGTTCATTTAATGTTAGCTACTCTTATCTACAACTATAATTGGAAGCTTACAAATGGGCTGCAATCGAATGAAATAGATATGGAGGAAAAGTTTGGGATTACCTTAGGAAGGGCTCAACCTCTCAGAGTCATTCCCACTAAATCTTCAAATTATTAATGAGAAAATATTATTTTAGTCATTGATTTATCACTGAATTGTCAATTTAGCCCTTCACTTATTTTATTTTTAAAACTAACCCCTACTGATTGTAAATTATTACTTTTGGTCCCTCCATATGAATTAATTGGATTTAGCTTGAGGGATTACTAATAGTAATAATCTAAAAAGTAAGAGACTAGCAGTGAGAATTTTAATTAGTGGGGACCTGAATTGATAATTTTTAATAAGTGAAAGACCAAATTAAAAAAGAAAATAATTCAATGATAAGTCATGGCCCAAAATAATATTTTTCTAAGTTATTATTATAGTTGCATTAGTAATACAATGGGAATTAGTGCCTAATGTTAGCTGTGAGAGTTTAATGATTCTTAGTTCGATATCTTATTATGGGGGTTGTTAGAGTAGGTGAATGAATGTTATAGCAAAGGTGAGGCTTTTGACATTAGTAAAATTGTTCAGTTTTTATTTTATCTTCAACAAGATATCATCTTATATAAGAAATTATCTAAAATATTAATATATGTTTTTGAGTTGTGATAATTTTTCTGAAAAATTTTAATATTTATTGAAATTAAATTAATTTTTTAAATATTTTTTTATAATGTATCTAATAGTCCAAACTTATTCTATTTTACTTTCTATGTAACTTTAATCATACCTTAGATAAAGAGGCCTTGAGTTTTTTCTATTGGGCCTAACTTTGACATTGATGTAGACTTCCGCCCATAGCAGATTCTATTAAAGCCAACAGGGCTTAGATTATCAGTTCTTCCCCTAACTCTTTTCAACCTTTATTAGTCTTGGCCCAAAAAAAAAAACAAAATATTTCCATAGCCCAATATATTTTTTCACACTTGTAGGCCAAAAATTACTTAGATTTCTTTTGAGTATAATTGAAATTATATAAATTTTATTTTTATTTTTAAAATATACACTTCAATTCAATTTTTAATGATTGACCAAAATACCTTTCATAAAAAAATATGTAAGATAATATTTTAATTAAAAAGATATCTATTTAGGTTAATGGATAATAGTTTTGTGAAAAACTAAAATTGAACTAAAGTCTAACACAGCTTATTTTGAAAAAAGTTTATATATATTTTA
Source organism: Delonix regia (assembly GCA_037074485.1). Classification (NCBI taxonomy): domain Eukaryota; kingdom Viridiplantae; phylum Streptophyta; class Magnoliopsida; order Fabales; family Fabaceae; genus Delonix; species Delonix regia. The sequence goes on from CM073459.1 coordinate 17,575,945, forward strand.
AAAATACATAAAAATCTATCTAATTTATACAATTACAACGTCCTTTTCAATTTTGTGTGGGCCAAGTTCATTCTTGAAGCTAAAGGTGTCAAAACTAACAAGTCTGATTTACTTAGACTAATCCACACAAATTGGTAAATTAAATTAGTCAACTTAATGAAGTAGATTTGGAGGAAAAGTTTGGACTTACCTTAAGAAGGGTTCAGCCTCTCTGAGCGATTTCCACTAAAACTTCATATTATTATTAAAAAATATTATTTTAGTCATTTATTTATTACTTAATTGTCCATATAACATCCCTTAGTTCCATATCATACACTTTTTTGTCTATATTGATCTCAGTGGTTTTGTTACTATTTCATTTGGAGAAGCTATTGAACTGAAATGGGGTACTTTCTAGAAGTTGGAAACCCTAATATAACAGACTCGATCTTTATTTGTTATTCTAACTTTGACCCACAAATTGCAAGCACACATGAGAATAAACAGTTTTTTTAAAAATTTTGGGGGTTTATCGGGGGCAATGTTGAAGAAACTAAGGATGAAACTCAGAGGTTCAAAAATGGAATTATAAGGTTTGCAATGATGTGTTAGAAATTAAAACTATTTGTCATTCTCTTTGGTTTAGATTAATTATAATGCTCTTGATTTTAATAAATATTTTAAATTTAATTAATTTTAATAATAATTAATTTTTTTAAAAAAATTATCACAATATATAAAAACATATTAATATTTTGAATCATTTATTATAGAGAATGGCATCTTGTTGTAGAGGAATAGATTATAATTAGTTTACAATTGTTCAGTTTTTATTTTCTCTTCTAACATGATAACATCCAATATAAGAATTAATAAAAAAAATTAATATGTGTTTGTGTATTATGATAATTTAAAAAAAAATTTAATGTTTAGTAAAATTAATAATTTTTATTATATTTATTAAATTTTATCCAATAGTCCAATGTTTTTAATTGATGTATTCGTGAAATTTATTGTATTTTACTTTCTATGTAATTTCAATAGTACTTTGTTCGAAGAGGCCTTGAGTCTTTTTTATTAGGAATACAAATTTTTATTTTTTATTTTTTGTTATTCAAATTTTCTTTTATAGCGAACAACGGTGAATCTGCTTTGTTTTATTACGTCTGACTTTGCCATTCATGTAGACTTTCAGCCTATAGCTTCTGTTAAAGCCAAAACGTTTAGAATAATGTCCAAATCTTCTCTTAACTCTTTCCACCTTTCATAGTCTTGGTCTAAATAGCCAGTATCTTTCTACAGCCCAATATATTTTTTCAGACTTTTAGGCCAAAAATTACTTAGATTTCTTTTGAGTATTCTTGATATTATATAAAATTTTCTTTTATATTTAAATATACACTTTAATTCAATTTTTTATTTTTGACTAGAATACCTTCATAAAAAATATGTACGACAATATTTTAATTAAAATATATCTATTTAGGTTGATAGATAGTATTTTTGTAAAAAACTAAAATTGCACTAAAGTATAACACAACATTTAATTTTTAAAAAAGATTTTCATATATATTTTATAAATATATAAAAATCTATATAAATTATACAACCCCAATGTTGTCCTTTTCAAATTTTCGAGGCCAAGTTCATTTTTTAAGCTCCCTTCAGATTGATTAGAAACCTATTATATTGATTTATGGCCAAGTTAGCTTTAGATTATTAGAAAACCTCTAGCAACTCTTGTTCACTCTTTAAAATAGTATCCATGCAATGTTCTTTGTAATCTCTTCTGGAATTAGTCACCATATTGCTCGGAAGAATCTCATGAGGTAAACTACATATTGCAATTGCTAATTGGCCAATTTGGGTCGTTGGATTTCTCTTTGTAGTTTTAGCCATGTATTGCATATTAGGGTTCACCATAATCTCAAAAGAAACAAATTAGCTCATCAATACATGAATAATCATGTCACACTCCTAATTAATGAGGGTGACTGAGATAGAAAACGAAGTTAAACCCACCACTATATGCCTAAATAAACAAGATAAACAAAACAATTAGATGACATTCATACAAACAGACATATACTATAATTTGATCAGTTCACAATTTAATGGAAGTAACATTCAATATCCTAATATAGATAGAGTCATTATATGAATTTTGTATGGAAATTTTGGCATAGTTTCCCATGAAATGTGGATTTTCCAAAATTTTCACAACAAAAAGCATGTAAACGAAAGAAGGAGAGCTTAGCCTTCACTAACAAAATACAACCAAACAACCAATAACATATGATTCTAGAACCAATTTCTTACTTGTGACAATAGGAACTATTAGAATACAAATAATATATTAATTAACAACAAAAATCAACTTCACCCTCATAGACAATACATGACTCATAAACAGGTATCTAACTTAAACTCTATGCAAAAAGGGGGTTCTAGGGTCAACACTATTCTCTAAAAAACTTAGAGAATATAATAGTGAGTGACAACACTTAAGGAGCAAATATAATTAACTATATTGGGAAGGGAACATATGGAAACAGTAGAGTTTTTTATAACTATTTTATTGTTCTAATCAAACCATGTGAAGTTACGGAAATCAAAGTACTTATAGCTCAATACAACATGTGTCACCTTATAAAATCATAGTTGTTATGCTAGTTTAAATACTTAGCAAAAATAGAAAATATTGAAAAGCAATTCAAAACCATAAGTTTTCAAATACGAAGAGGAAAAACATCACACGAACCAACAGTAGAACAATAATATATCATTGGCTAATGCTAGTGTTAACAGTACAATACCGTAATTAATGGTGAGCAAAATGGCTCACCAACAGTTAATGATATGGCATAATGCCTCAATATAGTGTTATAATTTATTGTGCACTATGGCTAATACCTATTGCCATTAACTACAAGGTTCTGTGTTAGATAGAAATCTCAGAAAACATATTGCTTCATGACTATGAAAATTAATACTAGTATAATCAAATAGTAAACCTCCAATTTTCTGGAGAACATATATTAGACGCAATCATTCGATATATTTAGTTTATTTAGAAAATTTCATAATGAAATACAATATTTGAAAATAAAAAATGCCAAGAAGCCATGTAATAAACAATCCATATAGAAACTTATGGAAACCGTATAGTAGCTAGGTTATCATACAAAAGTAAATCAAGCAGAAAAACAACTTTATAACAAATTTTCTAGAGATCCCATCATATGTAGTCAAATTCTCAAAGAGAAATCAATGTATATTAAGAGGTCTATTCCTAGGGCACTAGAGCATACAGATTCACTAATTCATAGAGAAAGATTTAAAATACAAAAAACAAGCATAGTTGTAATATCTACCCCCTTAAATAGGAGTATGCGAACCTCTTCTGATTGTCTCTTTCACGAATCACTTGACCTCCAATTAATGCCCTATAGATCTATATGTACAAGTAACATACATTTAATATATTAGGTTAGGGAATAATTTGAATCCCAATTAAGCTTCTATATTACTAATCATTTTTATTGATAAGCTTATTAAACCACAAGCCTTAGACAACACATTTGAACAACTTTACTTCAAATTCCAAGATTCAAACCTCCTATCATTATGGCCAACTCTTATCCAAGTACCACCATAATTTGTCCTATGGCATACTTTACTTAATTACTATTAGGAAAAACTCATAGGCTTTTAAAATGAATCATCTAACTTAAATTCAGTTCATTTAAAGTTTAATAACCCAAATCAGAACACTTTCAACAAGACTTCCCTTTTAACTTCTCCTTCAAGGCTAAGGATTATCCAACTCCACCAACTTTGGCATAACTTAATAGTAAATCATTAAATTAATAATGTCCAATGCCATAAAATTTTCTCTGACATGTTTTGTTTACTCTCCTTTTTACGTCCATGAATTGGTCCATTTCACTAATGTAGCCAACGAAATTAGCTAACCAAGTTCAAAATGTAATCATTGAATTAAAATAATTATTTAAGGCCATTTAATCATCACCAGTAATGTTCCATTCATCTTTCCTCCATTTTCAACAATGTAAATCAAGATTAAATTGAGAAAAATCCTTTAAACAACTTACCGCTCAAAATGAAAACTTCCAACAATGTAAATATTTCTTCTCAAGGCTGAATGATGCTAAAATAGCCAAGAAATTTCATACTTCATTGCCCTACATGCATGAACACGTAACCATGGAGGAAATATTTTGAATTAGTGAAGTAATCAAAATTAGTTATTGAAATTTTAGGGACATAATGAAGTCTTACCAAGGAAAAAAAACCCTAAATCAATTTGATAAAATCATACCAAAATCAAGCCTAATTTCAAACTAACATCTCCTTATATGATATAGAAAAGGGGCTTTAAAATTCATAGCTAAATTGATGAAATTGATTAGCAAAATTAAGGGAGAAAGTGCTAAAATACACTAAGGAAGCAAAACGCTGAAAATTGTGCTTAATCGTTTGAGAACTTTATCCTCTAAAGTCTCATATTTCTCAGCCAGATAATGCTGACAATGAACATGATCCATGCCAAAATGTAACACCCCTCTTACAAAGTATAGAATTTATTATAAATTTTAGTTAAAATTATTATGGAGTGAGAGTTATAAAAAATGGATTAGAATATCTAAAACATAAGAGTATAATTATACATATCAAAAGTTCGTACATCTATTTGTTTATATATCTGCATAGATAATTTAACAAAACTAAGAGAAGGGGTATTAGACTTAAATCTATATCTATGTATGTATCTATCAAAATTAGGTATAATATTAATGATTCATTCATGACTTGAAAAACTAGTAAGATTTATGCCCTCTTGTGACATGAACATAAGTAATATGGCACGTAAGGTCATATCATATCTTACGATCTTAATAACAAGTACTTCCCAATTGGTGGGACAAATACCCATTTAACATAGACTTCAAGCGAAATTTGATAATTCACCATCTTAAAACATCATCAACAGAATGGTGAGAATAATTTCTCAATAACATGAAAAAGCATATATGATACTCGAAATATTAATGAAATATAATTTGACTTTAAATTATGTTTTTTATGAAATATGTATGGATGTCAGATATCATAACATACAAATATGCATTAGTAAACATATGACGAATAGAGGTAGATAATATCCTCAACCATTAGGCATTGGTAAGTCATATCTAGGTTATTTGAGTCTCACGAAGCCTAGCATATAACTGTCATACCTAAGCAATCAAGTGTCACGAACCCAGCGTATGACACTTGACCAGCAGACGCAACCCCACTTTTAGCTGAGTCGTCACCCAGCGGGTACCCAAGACAAAGTCAGACAATATAATCTTTATCTTAATATGTCAATTATGCCATTGTGTGCTCAAGATTATATTAGTTTGAGAGAGAACTATTAAGATTTCTTTTGTAATCCACTGAACATTGATGTTCTTATGATAGTTAGGAATCCCTTTAGTGTCAATTAAATTCAAGATATTCCCAGTAAGGATACATTCTTGTCCTTTATTGAATTTTTAAAACCATTTAAGTGGCACAGATTGCCATTGATCTTAGAATTCAAGTTGTGGCCCAAGAAGTGTAATAACATCATTTTTCCTATATTCATTTAGGCGGTATGACTTGGCATAAATTGCATGAATAAGAAGATTTAATGGCTTGCTAAGGAACTCATAGGGTTCACAATATATATTAAGGTGACATAGCCAACCATTATCAAAGTTTCACAATATATATTAAGGTGGCATAGCTAGCCATTATCAAATGAGATTTCAAACTATTAATAAGTACATAGTGTACAAGAATAGTTTAATTCACTAAGAGTAGTTTTATGCTCAAACAACCATATTGTCACCCCATCATAAAAAGTTGAAATACATAATAAAATAGGCAATTGTAGTGCATGAATAACAAAATATTTATGTAAGAATACATAATACACACAAAAGTCCGCACATCAAAATTGTTAGCCTAAAGTTGTTAGGTCTTACATAATATTTCCCTAGATATTTCAAAATATCTATCTATCCTTAATTTTCTCTAATTCTACCTTTCTTATACCTTGAATGAACTCATGGAGATAAAATTTCAAGATAAATGACCCTAGGCCAAATGGGATTACCATGATGACCATTCAAGAAGAAGAAGGAAAAAAGAAAAAGAGAAACTAGAATATGCTAAATCATATTACCTGTATACACTCTCCTTTCTTGTAATTCTCTTAAAATTGCTTCCTTCCTTCTTGATCTAAGTGTGGTGCCAAAGTGGAGAGGTGAGTGTGGATGGGATTGGTATGGGGAAAATTGTCGGGTATAATGTGAAGAAGAAGGGTAAGGTGTAGGGTATTTAAAGAGGATTCGACGACTAGGATTTAACCCTATATTTTTAATCCAACAGTTGTGATTCAATCTCAAATCATAAATATCTAAGATATAGTTATAATGTGAGCCCTATGGATATCTAATATTTTATTATAGTGTGAGCCTCATGGATATCTAATATATTATTATGGTGTGGGCCCTACAGATATCTAATATTGTATTATGGTGTGGGCCTTAAAAATATCTAATATTTTATTATGGTATTGGCCCCACAGGTTAAGGTAATGCTGCAGGTTAAGATTCTTCCCGTCTACTATGGGCATTTTGCCTGGCCACATTTATAATAAACAATTGGCCTTTGGGAGCATGACTTGCCTTAGTGTTGTCTTCCACATTTTCTACAAACTTGGTCTGGCAAATTTTTAGGGTTAGATGGCTTTTTCCCATTATTATCATTTTTTTAGAATGGGGCAAAATCCCTCTTCCTTTTCAACATATTTGATCCTATCCTTTTAGCCTCAGCTTCCTTCAAGTTTTTAGCCACCACCTTACATCTGTTCACTAACTCAGGGTAATTTCTTATTACTAATGGTGTGATGGCCATTTTCATATCAATATTAAGCCCTAACTCTAACTTTCAACATTTCCAGGCTTTATCTTAGTTGTATCATAGGTAGGAGGAGAATTTTGATAATTTCTTGAGTTTGGCCAAGTACAATTCAAAAGTCCTGTTCCCTTGTACTAATCTTAAGTATTCAACTTCTTTTTCATTTCTTATTTCCTTAGGAAAATATTCTAAGATATATGGGTTCCACGACTTTCCAATAGTCATATAGTTTCATTCCATCAATATTCAGCATCCTCTAATAATTTGTAGGTAGCGAAAGTGACTTTTTGTTCACCAGTGAATTCTAAAACATTAAAATTTTTCTCTATCTCTCTTAACCAAGCTTCAACCTTTTCAAGATGATATTCCCTATTAAAGGAGGGTGAATTTACTTTCATAAATTCTAACCAACCATTTTGATATTCTATTTCTCTTTAAAACAATAAACAATACGTGTGGGCCCCACGGATATATAATATTTTATTATTGTGCTGACCCTATAGATATCTAATATTTCATTATGGTGTGAGCCCCATAAATATTTAATATTTTATTGTGGTGCGGGCTCATGGATATCTAATATTTAATTATGGTGTAGGCCCCATAGGTTAAGGTAATGCTACATGTCCTTTTTTATGAATTTACCATTTTACCCTTGACATTTTTTCAAAATGATCTTTTTTCCCCTAGCCTTGTAAATTTACCATTTTGCCCTTAGCATTCTTCAAAAACGACCATTTTACCCCTATGCCTTAAAACTAAGCTATAGGTTGTTTTCTTTAAATGATACAACTGGACATATTTATTCTCGTTAATTCTTTCTAATTTTCGCCTAAATAATTTAGCTTATATTAAAAATCACTAAATTAGGGATGTTACAAAAAGTGATACTATAATGATATAGTCTTGCTAGCAACACAAATTGAAGGAAGATAGAAGAGAATGTCACTGCCATTCATGAATACCTGAACACATCGAGAGAGATGACGTGTCATTTTAAGAAGGAAGAAATTAATGAGGTCAAGTAGGTAATTTCATCTGTAAGGGACATATTTCGGCCTCAAAATAAAAAAATAATAGAGATGACTAACATGCACACTCTGGGGTTCAAACATAGGTGTTGGGACTTAAAGGGTGAGGCTTAGCCACTTGTACCATCTTCAATCTCAAGTATAACTTTCATTCATTTTATAATTAGATCTTCTTTAATTCCCTTTTAAAATATCTCCTTAACTATTTAACTTTATTCTTACCCCAAATGCATTCCTTTTTCCTTCGCCTGAAATTATTTTACTAAAATATTTTCCCCAATCAAAATAAAATATTTAATGGATGGATTTTCATGAGTGTTACAATTCAACATCCAAAATAGAGCATTAAGCAAATAAGAATCACAAAGAAAAGCTTGGGAAAAAGTGAAAAACTAATTTACTCAATGAATCTCCTCCAAATCCAAGCTTTCTCCATGCTTTTGGAGCTCTAAAACCATGTCCTTTTGTCCCTAAAACGTCTAGAAGTCAGTCTCCTTACAAAAACCCTTGAATTCCCCTTTTAAAGCAACAAAAATGCAATGTTTTGTTTTCTTCGTTTAAAAACCTAAAGCAAAGCATGAAATTATTAAAAACATATTATTAAACTAGTTTATTTGCCTACGCATTGCACAAGTGCTAGAGGAAATTAGTTTGTTTTGCTATATGACAATACATTTTAGAATAGTTGTATATGTGGGTGTTGTTGTATGAAGTAGCAGTCATTGTTGCTTTTTTGAAGAACTTTGAAATCTTAGATATTGATAAAATCATATTTAACTTTGCAATTCATTAATTTTCTCATTCACTCTAAAAGTTCTCACAATATGAAAAGTTTCTAATTTAAGAGATGGTTAATTAATTTATTAATTAATTACTTTATTATTTTTCTCATTGACTACGAAGAATTTACGCAAATTAATTACTTCATTTTTTTCCCATTGACTATGAATAATTTATGTACTTCAAAGAAGTCTTGATACATGTATGAGAAAGGTAAAAATTCATTGCATGAGAAGCTGAGAGTTTGATGAATGAAGCCATCTTATCAGTAAATGGAGCTCCCACGTTAAAGAGAGCCTACTTTATATATATATAATAGATTTTTAATTAAAATTTAATAGTTAAAATACTTAAAATATATGCTAAAAGTATTTACTAAACTTAATTAAAACTAGAGCTAAAACACAAACTTTTATTACACAAAACCAAAACAAAATCTTATTTAAGCATATATGCCGCTAATGTTACCTTATATGTTGTCATACAATCCATCACTCAAAAATCTTTTACGTATCAGTCTTATCCATTTATATGCTTTGTCTGGATCATAGTCACCTCCAAAAGTTAAAGTTTTAGATATGAAATTCTGACAGTACCACACTTAGTGGACTCAAATTTCTCCTAATTTCTTGCTCAAGTATTGCCTGTACAGGTGTTCCTTGTGCTGGGTTTTCTGGTATTAGGGTCTTTTATACCGTGGTCTCTTGCCTAGATACGTCTGGGTTTCTATACCTTCTTACTTCCTCTTGTAACTGTCGGAGAAGTTGACGGTAGCTTTTTGGGCCTCATCTTGTTCTTATAGTCTCTCATTCTGAGCCTTCAGTTGTTCAATCAACTCTCGTAGAATCAGAGATTGGCACCTAGAAGACATTTTTTCCTATAACGATTTCTAGTAAGTTTAATATTTCCTATAAGTCAAACATTTCTAGATAAACCAAGTATTCTCCCAAAAACATTTTTTAAACAAAAAAAACCGATTACTTCCACTATAACTAGGCTCTAATACTAAAAATATGACGTCCTAAATTTTAACTAGTAATTGCGACTAAATACATAGAAAATTAAACACACATAGTAATTGTCATGGTGGAAAATAAAAATTCAAAGTGGCAACTTATATGTTGCTATAATTTAAAATACTAAAAACCTTACAGCATAGTATATTTGTTTTTTTTTTAAAAACATACAGAAATATTAAAACAACTAATACAACATAAGATTTCCATAGATTCAAAAATATATTATTATATTATATATATTCCAAATAAATTTCTATAACATTTGGAATTCAAATTAATCAAAACATATTTATTTATAAAGTTACATAACTATGTAATCAATTTGTCGAAAGACCAAATCATCAAAATATAATACCATACTAAATTTTATGAAAGATACTTCAATCATTTATTTAATAATTTAATATTTGTAAAATGTTAATACTTTAAATAAATTTCATCATACTTTAACAAAGTGGAAATTTCTTTAATCAACTACTTGTCAATTACACTTTATACATAAAATAGGAGGTAATGTCTACAAAATTATACTTTGTGTTTCCACAAGTAATTATTTACAAAAACATATTCATAACTTACACAAGGTAACTTTTGTATTAACTTAATCAAAATATTCAAAACTTGATTAAAAAAACATACTTTAATTAAGCATAACTAATTGAAAACTTCCTGAAATATATCACTTGGAATATAAATACAATTCTTATAAAGTATTATTTTTTATAAAAAATTATTTTGAATGTACAACTAAAAATGATGGTTGAACATTATAACATTGCTAATAAATAGTTATAGGGTAAAAATTCATACTAAACATCACTTCTTAAATACTTTCACCTTTTATAACGTTTCATAAAACAATTAATACTTTAAAACATAACTTCTTAATACTTAAAGGCACTTACTTGTAAGTAATCATATTATAACAAATACCAAGTATAACTTTTTATTAACATAATAAGTATCTCTAATATAATGTTAAACCATTATTAACTATTGTAAGAGAATTATTATCCAAATTATATGCTATGTATAAACTAAGTATCAAATAATAGCATCATAATAAAATTAAATTTGGTAAAATGATATTTTGGTAAATATTCTAATAAGAACCATGCACGCAACTTTCTTTCCTGCATCCTACGTACTTTGCATGAAAATTTCCTTGTTATACAATTTCTACCATAGAACAACTTACATTTTCGGTTGAGTCCCTATGGTGTGAATTTCGAATAAATTTAAGAAAAAGTGAAGTATTTTCATTTTAATCCCTTTGAATAATAAGTCATATAAAATTCTTCTTTGTTATTTAGCCTCTTCCTACCATAACCTTGCATTTAGTTCCTAAACACTATTCATACATATTTTAATGTTTCCATATGCAAACAAATTCATCAATATCCATAATCTATTCCATCAATCTCTATTCTTGCTAGATTCTTATTCTCTTATTCATCTATCCCATCTTGTTCATTTGTTTCCTACCTTCATTGTATTTTACACCCTACAACTTTCTTATCAAGTGTAATATTGAACTTATCCACTTGAAACTTCTTGCACATATTACCAAAATTCATCATACTCATCCGTAGCCTTCACATTGCATATAATATATATATATATATATATATATATATATATATATTTCACAATACCTTACAATATTAAGAGTCACAGCACATACACACATATTATCCTACATACAAACATCCTTTAACTAAGTTTCCTAGCCCCACTTTTCGGCCATTACACATTATAATACAAGAGATAAACCATGGTCTTTGTTACAACATTTCTCTCACATAAAAATTATGTTATAACATATTACAACTTTAAGGGATGTTGAGTGGCCTAAGTAGCATACAAAATGCCATTCTTGGCATAATGTCTGCCTCATGGAATTGTTCACCAATGTGCATCCTCCTTATGGTTAATTCTGCCACAACCTCTCTATTTATAAGAAGGACCGAAATAGTAAACACAAGGTTAAACTCAATATATTCTTGAACAAACCTAAACATGTCTATAAGTGTCATCTTCATGGCTTAAAAAATGGGGAGATAATAGCATGAGAATTTAACCATACTCTCAATAGTTAAACAAGCCCATTATCACATTAATGCATAGATAATTGGATCCATAAACTGCCACATGCATGCCAAATTTTGCTTCCAAAGCAAAGGTTCAAACACTAAATGCACCCCTCTTGGTGCCGCCACCATGGAAAATTTAACATGATACATATATCTCATGCATAATGAAATAAAGAGCAAGTTTAACTACCTTAGGTTGATTAGGTTTTTCTCCTTGAATAATCCCTTAGTGTCTCAGCCTAAATATAAGAATACAAAAAATAGTGTACATTTAAATTCTACTTGATCATAAAGCAAGTAAAATTGATAGAAACAAAAAATAAAATAAACCTTACTTGACTTCCTAGCTATATACTTCTCAGCCTCCTTGCTTTCTCCACACTTTCTCACTCTAAAACACTCTTTCTCACTAAAGACAAGCTTGCACAAGTTGATGAATGCCAAGGCTTGCATTCCAGCCAATTTATAGGCTAATTCCCTTGCTTGGCATTAATAGCTTTCAATATGTGTCAATTTCTTAAGCTAAACACTAGCCTAATTTTTAAACTAATCATCCATGCACTTTGACACCTAGCCATGCAAGTTCTTAAAATGACACTTAGCCTTAAGTAATCATACCATCAAGGATACCAATATCCAACTTTGTCTTGCTTCAACTTTGCTAACTATGCCATTGGTTGGCGGAGGACTATATAGTTCTTTGTTTGGTTCCATTTCAACCAATACCATCATATTTCAATGCTTCTTCTTACCTATTTATGATATTTGTTCTTTTCCCTCTCAACTTTTCCTATTTATTTCTCAGACCCAAACCTTAAGAAAATATTATTCTTTAAGACAATTGTATAATTCCTTTTCTATAAAGAAAACTATGCCTAAGGTTTATTAATTTACAAAAGCTCCCCATATAACTTAATAATCACCTCTTGATGCCTTAATAAGAATTTTATTTAGCATTTTGTATGAAAAATTGTACCCTATTTTCAATTTAATCCTTAACTTATAACTTGCTTTTCAATTAAGGATAGGGACCTAATTGAAAGAAAAATTTTAGGTTGTTCCAAATTAAGACTATAATTCCCTAAGGATTATACTTTTCTCACTCTTTACTACTTGTTGATAGTGTAATCATGCATCGTGGCATTTTACACGCAATATTCCCAGATTATGGACATGTTGGCTCTCAATGTGCCATCTCAGACACATCCTGACATACAATGTCCTAATGCATCACGATCTCCCTATCTGCATCTGCATCAACATCTCAAATATGGATCATTCCCACCATTATTTACTTATCCATTCACATTCTTCATTGCATATTCCCCTTCATTCTTTGAGCGTGACAGATCATCATATTCAATGCAACAGGAGTTTGTCACTCTGTAACAATTGATTCCTCCAATCTAATCTCCTGCATTTGATCTAAATTCTCTCCTAACTACTTCTGTACCTCAACCAATAGAAGAAGATGATAATAATGATGATATTGACACTTCACCTTTGGCGTAACATAGACCTCAAAGTGTTACCCAAAGAACCTGTTGTGGAACATGGAGTTGTTATTTTGATAAGTTTCTTTTTTTCCAAATCATAATTATATAATTAGTATTAACCCAAGTTTAAAGTGCTTATTCAACACTACCTCACTTCGTAATTCTGTTTCATTATATATATATATATATATATATAGTGGAGTTTTCCATTTATTATGGCAAATTGGTTAAAAATTACTTTTGTTTTGCTATCAATAGTGGTGAGTTAATTTTAGAAATTGAAAAAATTACATACTTACAATTAGTCATTAATGGAGGCGAGTTCTCATTAGAAAATTTTTTAAAAAATTTCCCTTCCCTTGATTTGTCACCAGTAACGGCGAATTACTATAAGAAATTAAGAAATAAAAATATTTTCTCTTTTAATGTGTCACCAATGATGGCAAGTTGCCATAAAAAATTTAAGATTTGGAACAAATATTTATATCAGAAAAGGATTTAATTTTTTATTATTTTAATTGAAATATTATGATAAAAAAGCCTCATGATAGGGTTCATAATGTGTAGGTAGTCCAAAGCTTTTTGTCTTGTTTCCTGAGGTTGTAAAATTATAATATGGACGATTGGTCCTATCAAAGGTCATCCTAGTAGAAATTATTACACTTCATTATTGTCCTTTAGCACCGCTAATAATTTATTGTCCTTGATTTATTTGAATTTAATAGATTACCTAAATAAAATAAATTTGTCTATAAAATTACTTTGTCTATTAAAATCAACAAATTAAATAATAAAAAGCAAGATACATAAATGGGGAAGAAACATGGTTTGATAAACTTTATTGATTAATTTATTATTTTCAAATAGGATATACTCTTAAGCTCCTTAAAATATGTTTTTAAATATTTTATATATTTATTCATTTTAATTTTTCATATTTTTATTAGACTCTGTTCAATTTTTTTTTTTTGGGAGACAAAGGATGCAAAAGCCTTCATGATTTCTTGTGAACTACATATACTTTGCGAATTGGAAGATGTGAAATATATGCCTATAATGTATAACATCAAATTGCATCATCTGATGATGAGGACAAAAGCGACAACAGTATTTGGCGGGAAAAATCATCTACAATTTATTATTAGAACAGTTATTAAGTAAATGTGCTTCTAACTTTGATTAATTATATGATTTTTTTTAATTTTGAAACTAGTGTCCAGAACCTTTTTTTACTTTATATTGGACCATTACAGGATACATGCCTTTAAAATCATAAAAAAGGGACCTAAATTTATATTAATGCATAAATTAACCCAAAATCACTTTTATACTGAGAACACAAAGAAAAATACTTCTAAGTTTCAGGATAGGTTTGAATAAGTTTTGAAACTCAACCCAACCGGTTAGTAATTAGTCGGGTCTGGTTACCTCTTATTTTTATTAAAAAAAATTTCAGAAAATATTTTTTTAAGAAAAGAAAAATAAGATTTAAAATAAAAAGAATGGAATAAAAAAAATACAATTCAAAATGGAAAATAATTAAAATTTAACAGAGTTAAAATTTTAAAGATTTGTCATAAATAAAATTTATTATAAATAAAATAATTTTATATTGAAAAATAATACATAACTAGGTTTTAAATAAACCCAATATGCAGCATAATCTAATTAAAACGTGCACACACACTTCCACATATACTCTTACTTACTAAACATGTAATACGCACACTAGTATGTAAGTGAATGCACAAATGCAAAGACATATATAATGAAGTTATTATATACACACACATACACATGCATGTATATACAAGTACACACACATATAGATATTACCAAATATGTTTAATACACACAAATACATATAATGAATATGTAGTATCAATACACATCCACGTACACCCATACGTACAAATACACATCCACGTACAGCCATACATGCAAGTACATATATAATGAATTTGTTATATACATGCACATACACATACATGCGCATGCATGCGAGCACACATGCACATATATATTGAACATGTAACATACAAATACATAGAACAAATATTTATCTTTTGTCTAAACATTAAAGTTGGAATTAATTTTGGAATTACAAATTTATATTCTAATTCTTTATATGGCTGAAATATAAAATTAAAAATTTTGAATTAATTTCAATTTTATTGGAATTAGAATTGGAATTATAATTCTACATTATAAATTTAATTGTTGGTACTAAATAAGGTTTTAGCGTTTTTAAAACTTATTTTTGAATTATTTCTAAAACAGTGTTTTTTCAAATTTCGAATGTATTTAAAAAAACAAAGATTTCAAACAAGTTTTTGAAGTTTTTATTCTTAAAAACTATTCTGAAAACCAATTTCACAAAATTGCTCTAAGAACATCAAAATAAAAAATAGAATCAAACAAGCTCTAAGTTTCTATATATGTATTATACATTATACATGTAAAAAACATGCACATTATTTTTCAAAGAATAAGCAATTATACAAGTTTATCAATTAATAGGTTCTAATTATTGACAACTGCAATAGAATCTATCACCCAATTAGAATTATTCTCAATAGCTGCCGTATTTGATAAGTCAAGTCTCATTATAATTTATTATGTTTAAAGAAGAATCAATTTTTTATTTACCCTCCAGTTCTTTCAAACTTTTCAAGTCTTTCCTAAACTTTGAAAAGTGAATATGAAAGTTACCCAACTCTTGAGAATCATAGCTCTTAGTAGTTCTAAAGTCTCTTGATTGAGATCTCAATTATCTCCTATGTTTGGTCGTCTCTCTTCTTCCTCTCACTTAATAGTTGATTCTCCGCTAAGTAATCTTTGTTTCTTATCATTTAGTGATTATCTTTGGAAGCCTTCATAACCTTAGTTAACTGTAGTATGTTTTTCACTACTAAGCACTGATTGCACCAATGGTTCGTAGTATCTTAGCAACGAAACTAACAAAAGTACGTAATGCCTACTCTTCTTGAATTGTCTCTCGTACATTCAATAATCGATGTAATAACTCACTAAATTTATTCCAATGGTCAATAGCCATGATTTTTATCTTACCTCCATCCTCTATCTTTAGTAAGTACATATCCATGTCAAACTATTAGTTGATTTCTTTTGAGGCATACTTGCTCTCTAACATGTCCCACAACTTTTTTGGTGATATTGTTAATACCATGATTTTTATTTGTTAGTCTAGTACTAACCAATTTATAATCTTCTTTCATGTTGTGGTCCAATATGAATTTTTTCATCGGCTTTCGTCAAGACCTTGCTCAACTAAGTAATCTTGAATCATGCACAAAAAAAAAAATTAATCTTTCCATCAAATAATATACTACATTATAGTTAGGGTATTTAATAAATACATGCATTCAAATAACCAACAAAATAAACAAAAAATAACTTAAATTAAAGATAATTAACCTAAAATGGAACTTAGACATCAAAATTAGTCAGAATAACCTTTGTAAAAAATCACATGTACGGTTACAAAACCCAATAACTTGGTAACCCTCTCGCTTTTTTTTTTCTCTCTCTCCTCCCTAACCTTGAGCCAAACTTCTCATAACATTTGTTGAGATCAGTAACAAAAGTAATAATACAAATAATTAAATAAAAGAAAAAATAAAAACATCATATGAATTAAATGTGGTTTGGCTCCTCAAATAAACATATACATAAAATTGGCACAATACAAGTTAAAAAGGGTTTAACCATAGTTTTAATCATAGCTAAAACCACTATCCACGTTTTTCGGAACCGTGGTTGAAACATGCATTACAAGAAAACATGAAATTAGGGACGGAATTTAAACATGAAATTATTTCTGTGTCTAATTCATTCTATATGTGTTCCAAATCTATGCCAAATATTTTATTTTGATTTTTCAATTTAGTAATAAATTTGGGACAGATTTTAGACATGGATTTTTCTGTGTCAAAAAATATATCCCCAATCCCTCCCAAAATCCATGCCTAAAATCATTTTTGTAATTTTTTTAAAAAAAATGAATTGAGAGGGAATTTAGAGACAGATTTTTCTGTTTCTAAATTCTTAATCAAATTCTATGTTAAAATAAGATTGTGCTATGCTAGAATAAGCCACCCAATTTAGGGACAGATTTGTGAGAGGGATAAATCTATCCATAATAATTTTTATTTTTTTAAGAGTAATAAATAAATACTTCAACACCGACTTTTTTTTTTTCTGGATAATATTCTATTTTTATAAAGAATTAAGTAAAATGATAATTAATAGTATTTTTTATTTACTTTATTTTTTAATTTAATGTATGTTATGAAAATACATTTTAAATTATAGTTATTAAATGGAAAATAACAAACCAAAATATCTTTTTTGTCCCTCACTTATAAGTTATTTTTTTATTTCGTCTCTCATTGGATTCTATTTTTAATTTAGTCATTCACTTTTTATCATTTTCAATTTGACTCCTTATTTATCAATCTATTAGAGCAATGTAATGTAATGAGGCTATATATATATATATATTTCTAACAATATACAAATATGTATGAATATATGGTGGAACGGTAAAGTTTAGCATTTAGGATTAACAAGTATTTATTACTAAATGATTAACAAGTAACGAATCAAATAGTAAAATTAAATTATATATTTCTAAGAGACAAACATTGAAAAAAACTAATTAAAATAAATATATTTGATGGAAGATATGCTCTGGAGCTAATTTATGGCAATTGAAACTACAACATTTTAAAAAAAAGACAAAAAAATCCTAGTTAACCGCTGATTGTTTTGGTTTTTCAATGCAGGGCTTGTTTAGTTCAATGAAATATCTGTGAAGAAATGAAGATGAAAATGAAAATGAAAAAGTTTGCAAATACGTGTAGTTGTCTATGGAATGGAATTAAAAAGAGTTGTCTTGACATGTTTGGTAATTTATTATTACAATTACTAATTTTAAAACAAGATTCAAGTGTTTTTAATGAAAAAGTTTGAAATCTTCATTAATTATTTTACCTTGTTTAATTGTTTAACGAAAAACAGTAATTATTTTAGTTTGGTTTAAGTATAATACTTGTTTAACCTACAATTTATTATGCATTTTCATGATATTGCAAACAATATTCTTTATCTCAAATTTTGTCACTACTTTCAAATGCTTGAAAAATGAATGATGCTTCTAATATATTGACATAATGATTTAAAATATTATAATATTTCATTAAATAATGATTTAAACTATTCATTAATTTGATAATTAATATATTATAGATCATATATATAGTTTAACAATAAATCTATTAAATTAGATAAAATATTATCTTAAACGTAATAATTAACTGAATTATAACTATAGGAACGTAAGATCAAGATAGCAGATAGGCTTTCAAACAATAATAAAAGAAGGAACCTAGAAACAACGAGATTGAAAACTCACTAACCAAAATACCTTTAAGCAAAAGCAGAAATTATTGATAATCCAAAAAGAGAATTAAAAAAAAAAGAGAGTGGCAATCTAAATGAATCCAATTCCTAGGACATTTGTGAAAAATTATATTCCAAGTGAAAAAACAAAAGGGATAATTAGAAACACAGAATAATAATGGATGTATAAGCTATGAAGTATAAAGTATGTAAAATATAAGGTCTATATATTAAATAATTTTTTGTAACTTAATTTTGTAAAAAAAATTCTAATTTTAAACGTATTCTAAATCTTTGTATATATTTGTAACACCTAAGGAAATCTTCATATATATATATATATATATATATATACACGCACACATATATTGCTTGGAAAAATAATACTAATGGCCTTACTGAATGGGAAAAAGGACTAGGAATGTGGCGAAAAATAAAATTTAAATTTATTTAAAAGGTAAAAAAAAAAAAAAAATTAATAATGGCTTAAATATAACTTAAAAGAAAATTAATTTAAAAGGTAAATAAACTATTAAGAAATTCAACGAATTTTAAAACTAATTTTTTTTTTATCAAATCATATCATTCAAATGTTTTTAATTATTTATATTTTTTATATTATTATTTTTCTTAAATGACATATTAAATAACGTAAAACTTCAACTAGTTGATAATTAAAACATGATCTTTTCATTTTACAATAGAAGAATAGATTTTTTTAAATATAATACCCATGAATAAAAGTATAAATATCTTAAAGTTAATATTAATAAATATCTAGATCAGTAAATTTAAAATATTTAAGCATTGGAAGATCTTATCTTAAAATTTAAAAGATGATATTTAAACAATAAAGATCTTATCTTAAGATTTAAAATTTAATATTTAACTATGATTCCTAAAATTTTGCCCCAAATTTTCACTCCCTCCAACGAAGGTGAGGCCCGCTACTCACTCCCCTTAATTTTTCTTCTCGCTTCTGAAAACCCTCACTCCCTCCAACCTTTATCACTCAGTAAATCACTCCTTCCAATCCTTCTCCTTCAAGCCGCTCATCTTCAAGGTTAGTGAACATCTCTTTTCTCCTCTCTCCCCCAATTTGTCTTCTCTCCTTTTATTTCTTTGAAATCTCATAAACCCTAGGCACAAGATGACAGACCATGAGGAAGGTCCATGGACTATTGAAGACGACTCCATTTGCTGATGGATTGTAGAAAGAGGTCGGTTATGCTTAAATTAATGGCTTTACTAACTTATGTATTATTCATTATTTCTATTAGTGCTTATGAGTTAGGTTTTGCTATACCATAATTGATTTTAAATTAGAAACAGGTACAAGGTGAAAGAAAACTATGCAGTCTCACAATATCTATGCTTGATATAGTTCCTGGTGTGCTCTTGCAAGTCTCTTTTTCAATACCAATTGTCACATTTTATTTTATTTCTACTATAAATTAATATTATCAATACCAAGTATCCTTATCAAGAAGATGAACAAGTTGTTGAGGGAGAGTTTAAAGGGATACGAAGAGAAATAATAAGAGAGAAAGAGTTTATAGTTTGAGGTAGTTGGAGTAATTAATTAAGTGGGGGATGAGGGTACAACTAGCGCAGAGATACTCTTGTAAAGAGCACTCTGTTTCTACAGCATGGTCTTTCTCACTACCTCTGAAGTGAAGGGTATGGGTATGTACAAATAGAGGATGAGATTTCAAGGATGCTCACTTGCTTGTGTTAAATAATTATTTAGCTTTTTTTTTTTTTCTACATATTTCTACTCATCCCACTTGTGCTTAATTATGCAATATTACTTTAATTAAAAAACATTATAACGAAGACATAACCAACTCTAGGTGACAACTTTTCTTAGTGTAGTGCTAAGACATCTTATAAAATGGCCAAAAAAGTTGGAACATAATGGAGGTGAATGAGATATATTTACTAATTATTTTTTTTACATGAAAAACCACTCTATAACTTGTAAAATAAATTTTCTTTCAATTAGGTCCCTGTCCTTAATTGAAAAGAAACAAAAAATTTGGAGCTAAATCGTAAATATAGTATAAATTTTGATCTGCAACTCTAATTCAAAATTTTACCTAGACATTAGATGGAAAATTATGAAAAATGTGGGGAACCTATATGAATTAACAAAACCAAGGTATTGATTACAATATAAATAAGAAATATTAAAAAAAACGAAGTACAAAAATGCAAATTTTCTTAAAAAGCTAGGGTGCAAAGGTAATTAAGACAATTTCTAGGTAAAACAAAATCAAAACTTGACATCCAAGGATGTAATCATT
This sequence comes from Delonix regia, assembly GCA_037074485.1. Lineage (NCBI taxonomy): Eukaryota > Viridiplantae > Streptophyta > Magnoliopsida > Fabales > Fabaceae > Delonix > Delonix regia. The sequence goes on from CM073459.1 coordinate 17,597,048, forward strand.
CTTATAGGCTTTGGGTGTCCCTAAATAGGGCTAGGTGTCAAAATTCTTGTAGAAACACTTGGCATGAAAATAAAATAAAATAAAATCTAACACCTAATCAAAGTACTAACTATTCCTGCTAACTTTTCATTTCACTTTTCGTATCTACCTCCTTATCTTTTTATGATTCTCTCCTCTCTTTTTTTCTCCTCTCGTATCATTCTCCCCTTAAAGAAAAAGGTGATGGTAGTAGGTAGGAGACAAAGTGAGTTGATTTAGTCAATATGTAGTATACCTTACATTGAATTTTCGCATCTTTCTTCTCCTTGGCATCTCAATCACTGAAATTATGCTTTGTCCTTATTATTCTTATTAGTGATATCAAATCACACCCTTTTACATAAATATCTTTATGCAATCATGCTACAAAAATTTTAATCATTTTCAACTTGGTATTCTTGTCTTACTCTGATCAATTATTTTAATATGTTTTAAAGTTTATATAGGTGCAAAGCATACCATTCTAGTTTTTCTTAGGTTTTTCTTCCTCCTCTTGCATCGCTAACTCTCTAGAAAAAATGATAGATTCTCATTTCAGTGAAAAATGGTAAGTTTTTATAATCACCAGTTTTTAACATTATTCTCTCTTTCCTTTATTAAACCTTATATTTTGGTCATGGCAGTGACTGCTCTATCGATCTCTGTACCGAAAAACTTCAAATTTATCTTCTTCTTTTTCTTCTTTTTATTCTTCATTGTTAATTGGGTCTGACCAAGTTAAGATAAAGAAGTTGTGCTACAATTTCCTCTCTTTATGAACAACTAGTTCAACAAGTCATTCATGGTACGCTTTGGAATCCAATTTTTCATAGGGTTCAAGGCAGCTGACATAGTTGTATTTGGTTCCACTCCCTACTCCACTACTCCTTTAGGATTACACCATGATTTTGAGGATGAATTGCAGCAACATATAACAGTTGCCACTACTCGTCTTGAAGGCACTATCTCCTGGCACGCTGATGTTATTTCATAATAGGGTGATGTTATTTCCTAATAGGGTGATGTCATCCAGAGACTAGTTCATGAGCTTATGGAAATAAGGCCTCATATGTAGCTCCCACATGTTCAAGAAGACAGAGCCATTGATGTAGACTTACCTGCCCCTAATCAATCACCTACAAATTAGATTGTCCTTTTTTAAATGTTCTTTAGAGGACTTTGTCGTTTTGATAATTACATTAGGATTTGCTTGATATTTATATTATTTTGGACTTTATTGTGGATTAGTTTTATGTATGTACTTTATTGTTAATATTATGACTACTTATATATTTAGTTCACTAGTTGTTTGCTGTGTTATATGTATTAAAGTGTGCAAATATCCAATAGCAATATAATATGAATAGGACTGTGACATTTATAGATAGATTAGGGATGGAAAAAATCCCAGTTTGCAAATTAGGGACGAATTATAGATAGATCAGGGATGGGCATATTTTAAGATTGTAAAATAGGGATAGATTAGAGATATACATATTTCCATATTGCAAAAGAGGGACGAATTAAAGATGAAATGTGAATGAAATTTAGGGATGGATTAACAATTTTGTCCCAAATTGGGATTGAATTTGGGGAGAGAATTTTTTGTCCCAATATGTGACGACTATTTGAGAGAGAATAATTACGTCCCAATTTGAGAAAGAATTTAAGGTTTAAAGATGATTGTAAAATAGGGAAATAATTACGCCCCAATTCATGAAAGATTGTAAAATAGGGACAGATTAGAGATCTACATATTTCCATATTGCAAAATAGGGACATATTAGAGACGAAATGTGAATGAAATTTAGGGATGGATTAACAATTTTGTACCAAATTGGGATTGAATTTATGGAGAGAATTTTCTGTCCCAATTTGGGACGGCTATTTGAGAGAGAATAATTAAGTCCCAATTCGAGAAAGAATTTATAAATGGAATATTATGTTAGATTCTAAGACGAATATTTGGGATAGAATAATTCTGTCCCTATTTAGGATGGAATACTCCCTCACAAAATTCAATCCAAAATTGTGAAGGATTTGGCATGGAATTTCTATCCCTAAACAAGATTACCATATTCCTCATTATGGGATGAAAGTTTTGTTCGGAACGAATATTCCCATCCCAAATTTAAGGATGAATTTTATTTTATGTCCCTAATGATTTGCAATTTCAATTTTTGGGACATATGTTTTTCCATCCCAAATTCTGTCTCAAATAAATTAGGGATGAATTTTTGCACAATTAGGGACAAAAAAATCCGTCCCTAATTAGTGTTTTTCTTGTAATAATGTGTGGAGAAGTCTTAACCATGATTTTTAGCAACCGTGGATAAAATCGTCGTTAAGATGTGACCTAATCTTAGTTGTATGTAACTGTGGTCAGGACAAACACTAATCGTAGTTAGATACAATAGTGGTTAGTGCATGGCATAACCATGGTTAGTGTTAATCATGGTTAGGTCACATTTTAACCACGTTTTCAAAACCGTGGTTAGGCATACTTTAGCCATGGTTTCATAATCGTGGTTAAGAAGTTTAATAATTGGTGTTAGAATATATACTTTCATTTAGTGGCAGTTTAAACCCCCAATAGAATTTTTGTTTTAATTGCATAATACAATTGACTTAGTTTTTTTTTCCATACAAACCTGTAATAATTCAGACAACAATAAAATTCAACCTACTACATGTCATTGGCACAAGATAAGAAGTGTCCATTACATACACATAGTTCCATTACATAAACAAAGTTCTCCACGGACAATAACATAAGTATAGTGCATCTAAATGTACTCAAAGTTCTCTAATCCATCTAAACTATTTATCAAATGTACTAGAATGTAGAGAATGAGTAGCATTTTGTGAAGGTACGTGTCCACTATTGTGATCACTTGATACTTAAAAGTAAAATGATAAAGTTAGATGTAACGACTTGAAATCAGTTATAATTCTTTTTATCCCACTTGGTGATTTGCTAAGACAATAATATGCAGTTCATCATGAATAAATTGATGGACTAGCGTGTGTGTGTCTATATATATATATATATATATATATATATATATGTATGTGTGTATAAGAGAGACATGTCAAGAATAAAAAAAAATAACAATCTTCATTTAATGTCACTGTGACAACTATCTAGCCACAAATAGATTCGCCACAATTTTTTTTTTTTTTTGCATTGAACATTTTAAACTCTTAACAGTGTATGTTTTTCATCATTTTATCATGTGAGGTATCCCAAATAGCTATTGGTTGAAATATTCTTCAAAATAGAGACAACTTACTCGTCAAATCTACATGCCACATCAATTTCAAATATCGTTAGTTTATGAATTAGAATACCTATATATCTTAAACTACTATACTATACAATTGATAAATCTCTTTTTTTTTTTTTTTATTAAGATAAATCTCTTTTAGTAGTTCTCATATTCTTCTCATTCTTTTTTCTACTAGGAAAAAACTTATAATTTTTTGACAGTTTTATCGCCTAAACATGCAATTGTTGGTAGTTTAAAAATTGTTGAAAATACATGTATCCCTAAATGTTTAACCGTTGGTATACTCGCCATAAAATGTCATATCAGGGTACTTTTTAAAACCGCCAGAAGATTTCATATTGTGCGGCTTTTAAAATAACCAAAAAGGTCAGTGTTTTAAAACTATAAGAAAATATTATATAGTGCGGGTTTTGAAACTGCCAACAAATAATTTTCTTTGAGGTTTTGTCCTCCCCTCATAACACTTCTGGAAATTTTTTTACATGTTTATATTTATTTATAGTGGAGAAAAGCATAAATGTACATAGTAGACTAAATTATGCACCATAAATATAAATTAAGGCATATCAATCTATACATGATGTAATTACTAATTATAAGAAATTCAATCCATACATAATGTACCTAAAGTCGGTGGGTTTCATCAATCAAATCCTATGCCTCGAACCCTACATGTATTAGAAGTCAATATCTTCTTGACCATAGTATAGCGAAATCCCTACTTGTATTAGTGCAAAAATAAAGAACAATAATATAAAAGTTTAGCACATAGAGCACGAACCACATTTTATATATTGCCAAGTCCCAAATCACTGTTGCATCAACTAAAATAATTCTCTAGAAATAATAGAGCAATAACATAAAGTAATGTTTTACCAGCTCGTGCTTCTTCAAGGCTTCCCACAAAAAATATATCTAATAGAAGCATAAGAAGATAGAAGGGAAAATTAATCAATTAGTCCCTATAGTTTACATTAGTTTATAAATTGATCCTTACACTTTCTTTTTTGAAAAAAAAATCACTCCTCACATTTTCAATTTCTTACAGTTCTAGTCCCTCCCATAACACTCATCCTAAAACCGTTAAGTTTTGGCTGATGTGGCAACTGACATGGCTATTTTCTTCCCAATTTGGTTGACTTTTGCTTTCTTCTCTCTCTAGCCTTTCCATTGTTGCATTATGAGAAATGCTAGAGCTTTCTTCATCAGGAGCCTCTCATTCTTCAGCTTCTCCTTCTTGATGACCTTGATGGAAGCATCAATACTCAATGCTTTTGTAGTTCTGCATTCTGTAATTTTTATTTTTTAGCTTAAAATACTCAAACTTAATGGTGTTTCTTTTAGTAGGCTGATGGAAACAAAACTAGTCTTGGAAATAAGTTTTTCTTTTTTGGTCCATTTTGGCCCAAACATATTATCTCCATCGATCATCTTTCCAAAGGCATTTCCATCATCTCAAGCCTATCGTCATCCACCAAACCTACAGCTTCATTGTCCACTATCTCTTGTCACAGGCTCGTCCTCAACTCAACCAGCCACTTTTTTCCTGATTTGAGGTCGTCTTCCACCACAAGTGTAAGGAGCTATCGCTGCTTAGAAATTAGGTATTCTATGCATTTTTGTCTGAAATAAAAGTTGTGGTTTTGAAAAAATGAAAGCTTCATTTATTTGTGTTGTTTTAGGCGAAATGGATGCCCTTTTCCGCAAATTATGGAAGCTGTTGTTGCATTTCTTGTGTTTTCTCTTTAAACCAAAAAAAAAATGGAAGCTTCATTCTCCATCAGCGCTCCATCATTGTTCTTTATCGTGTTGTCGCTCATCTTTCCTGCGAAAGTGTCTTATTAGGATAAACACAATTTCCTCAATCCTCAAGAAGAACAGGAGCAGCACCTCTTCCGCTCTCTTTATCTCTCTCTCTCTCTGAAGTGGTGAAATGAGGAGGTGCTTCTACACTTTTACTTTGTACAAAAAGTTCTGGAGTATTATTTTAGTCCAAGCTTAAGCATCCTCATTACAATGCAGCAAAGGAAAGGCTAAAGAGAGAAGAAGATACCATGCATAAGCCAAATTGAGAAAAAGATTGCCACATCATCAGTTAAAACTTAACGGTGTTAAAGATATGGGAGTAATAGCAGGGACTAGAATTGTAAGAAATTGAAAGTGCAAGGAGTGATTTAAAAAAAAAAGTATAGAGACTAATTTCCAAATTAATGTAAACTATAGGGACTAATTGATTTATTTTCTCATAATAGAAAATGACCAAGAAACACACAATTTACTAAGTAGATTAGGGTTTCAATGAAAAATAGAATTTGATTGTCAATGTAAACATTGTAAGCAAAAAAATATTTAGAAAATATAGAAGAAAAAAACAGTGCACAAAAATGTGTGTTTATCACTATCTCCTTAAGCGATATTTGCTCCCACTACATTTACTACATGGCAATAGCAAATCACTCCTAGGATTTAGCCTAAGTAGTCAGAGATTTACTAACAACTAGAATCTCTCAAAAAACGTTTATATGGAAGGAATTTTAAGAAGAGTTGAGGATTCAGATTTTTCTATTCTTTTTCTAATTTGCCCAGATTCTTATTTATACAAATACAACTCTTTATGAAGAGTTGTGTTCTTCTGAAACTTTTTATCCGTTGAAATTTCAATTGTTCAAAATTTTAAAATGTTTGAAGTTTAAACAGAAATAAATAAACAAAATAATTTAAATTAAATGAATAATGAAATTTGAAATAATAGTCATCAGTTCTATTTCAATCCAACACACACACGTGATGAGTGCTAAGTGCATTTAAATATTAATATTGTTTAATAACATCTATTTTCCCTTAATTTTTTTTATTTAATAAGTGATGTGAATCTTCACTTATATAGATTTCAAAGCCTTTAGATTTATCCAATGTTAGACTTGGAAATCTATCATCACATCCACACACTCTTTTAACTTAATTTTCCATATTACTTATATCTAACAAATATGTCTTGCACTTGATTACAAATTGAACTGACACAAAACCAAAATAAAGTAAAATACAATTAGATTCCAAGTTTTCTCAAAAAACTACTTGTTAATATATCTCATTAGGAAATTATGCCCATAGTAACATAAGGAATCTTTCACCAAAAACAAAGTATTTCCTTTTTACAAAATACCACACAAATTAGAGTATCATATATACAACACCATTTCCTAATTAAATGATCACAAAACTCTATATAAATAATATATACATACAACTTTAATCAAACATAATCTCAACAATAAGATGACTCAAAATTTCAACACTTTCCTTGCAAAATGGAGACAAATTTTGAATTCCTATATGATGTCAAAGTGCATTAAATTTGTTGTTCTTGATAAAGAAATGATGAGCTGCAAGTATATGGGTCAAATTGTTGTAAAAAGATATAAATGATCCAGTATTGTTCCCACGAGGTTAATATGCTATCTTTATTGTTCGTTAGATTAAAATTTTTCTTACCAATTATACAATATGTACAAATGTATAGGTTAGTGCAATTATTTACATATTTACACTAGTGGTCAAAATAAATCTAGTTATTAAGAAATAATTCAAGTATAATAGACTAACTAACTAAGCTAAACTAATATTCTAAAAGGTCTAAACTAAAAATAAAATACTCAAGACACTATACTAGATTAAGTTAATTGGGAGTTGGAGTGAAGATAAGTTAAATTATCAAGTTAATTCTTAACTTTATTCCACATAGTTTAATTCCACTTCTAAATATTCTGGCTCACTAATAAGACAAGCCTGATCCTAAGTGTTATCTTAATTCTAGTTACAATTCTACTTAAAGGTTAATCTCAATCATTTAAATGCAATCTTTCCTAGAATGCATTAAGATTAAGAGCTAAGCTATCACAACCTACCTAGAGGTTCATCCCAATCATCTAGGTAGAATTGCTGTGAACACCTTATCCCTAATTGTCTAATCATTTAATTAATTGATACACTAATTAATTAATAATTAGGCAAATAGGAACTTCAAATGACATTTTCAATTGGGGGACAATTTGGAATTAAAAATAAATAATAGGTGATAATTAAATAAACTCAAAACCCAAAAAAAAAAAATTAGCTAATTAAAAAAAATTATAATAAATCAAAGCAAAACTATAAAAAATAAAAGAATATATATATAAGGAAACATAAAAAATTAAAATTTAAAAACTCAAAAAATATTAATCATAATAGTGTAATAAAAAGAAAATGGGAAAAGGCTAGTAAAAAGAGTAGACATGTTATGCTGGTGAAAGCTGCAAAAAGGAGAAAAAGCACTGCTATTGGGGGAGATTTCCAGAGCCAGCGTAAAAGCCTTCTGAACGTTCATGAAGACAGAGGTGGCTGCTCCAACAACAATGACAGGAGCAACACCACATCAGGAGAAAGGGCAGAGAAAAAGGGGGGAAGGCTAGGGCAGAGGGAGGACAGTTCAGAGAAAGGAGAAAACGATGGGCAGCTGAGGAAAAAAGGAGGAAAGAGAGTGTTGGTAGAGAGAAGTAGAGAGAGACAAGAGTAGAAGAAGGCAACAACACCACCGAAGGAGGAAAAGGAGTGAAAGACCTGGGACTGAGAAAAAAAAAAAGAGTTTTTGGGAAGGGGAATACCTAAAAATAGGGAGAGGGAGACGGAGTGAAACTGGACACACCACCGGGACCTGCACGATAGTTCTGGAGCGTCCAACTCTCTTGCGTCTTCCTCTCGTTACTTATCTTCCTCTTGTAGCTCCCTGTCCTCGCTCAAATGCTTTAGATCCTCTCCTCGCATTTCTCACCTATTTTTCAACCAGCGAAGGGCAGAGGTTCGATTATCAAGTGGAGAATATAGCACGGTGTCTGCACTGAAGTCATTCACGTCTAATACTGACCAATTGGGGAGTGCAAGAGAAGATATCAAGGAGCTGCTTAAGATTGAGTTCTGCCATCCTATTCTGATATGCTTGGGATGGCATGATGCTGGTACTTACAATAGAAGTATTGAGGAGTGGCCACAAAGAGGTGGAGCCTATGGTAGCTTAAGATTTGAAGTTGAGTTGAAATATGCAACAAATGCTGGAAATGCATTGAAGCTTCTTCAGCCAATCAAAGACAAGTACTCTGGTGTTACATATGCAGATTTATTTTAGCTGGCTGCTGCTACTGCTGTGGAGGAGGCTGGTGGCTCGAAAATCCCTATGAAGTATGGAAGAGTGGATGTTTCAGGATCTGAACAATGCCCTGAAAAAGGGAGACTTCCTGATGCTGGCCCCTTTCTCCAGCTGATCATTTACGACAAGGGTTTTACAGAATGGGTTTGAATGATAAGGAAATAGTTGCACTATCTGGTGCACACACGCTGGGGCAGTCTAAACCAGAATGCAGTGACTGGGCAAGCCAAATACCACACATATGATCCGAGATCGTTATATGAAAGTAATCAAATCTGGAGGGGTTCGATCTAGATGAAACTTCGACGAGGGCAATGGATCATCTGATACAATCACGATGAGCTTCTTCGCTGTTCTGGTTCACTTCGTTCATCTTCGTCTAATTAGAAATGGGCTTACAGCAAATGAGAGAAAGAATAAGACAGAGGATGAAAAGAGAGAGAGTAGAGAACAAGGAGACCGAGTCAAGAACTGGGTAGGAGGAAGAGGAGCCACTCTGCATACCCCTGTTTTCGAAGCCTGAAACAGAGAAGGCAGTGATCTTGGAGCCAAATGACACTGGAATCAAGAAGGAACTTGCTGTTGCTGCTTGCTCTACTTCATCTACCTATGTACATATTGGTGGCTGCATGAAGACATGTGAATGGTTCTTTCCCTTCTTGATTTATTTTAATTAATTAATTAATTTGTTTATTTATTATCATTTTTTTTATGTCTTGATTGTTTCGTTTTATTCTTACCATTATTAGTATTATTTGTACCATTAATATTATTATCTCATCTTAATTTTTAATAGTGCCGCGTGAGAACACTATTCTCCTTAGGCACTAGAGAAGGAGCCTGTGAGATTCTCAATCTCTTTGAGCTTCAGAAGTCAGTACACAATTTCTTAAATAAATAAGCAAAATACAAATAATTATTATTATTATTTTTAAAGGGTCACCATGTGAGGCTAAGTCTCCTCAAGTACTAAAAACTAACAAATGGAGGTCGTGTGAGATTTTAATCTCCTGAGACCCTAAAATTAGTACATATTTGTTTTTAAAATAATAATAATGCAAAAAAAAATACTTTAATTAAATATTTTCATTATTTACGAAATCATCGTTAAGAATATTGTTCTCCTCGAGTGCTTAGGGTTACGTGAGATTTTAATCTCCGTAAACCCCGAAAATTAGTACATACTTGTTTTACAATAACGATGATAATGCAAAAATAAATATTTTAATCAAGTATTTCTACTTTATTCCATATTTTGGGGTCTCGTGTGGGATCGTTCATCTCCTTAGGCACACAAAAATTAATTAGTAGAGACTGCGTGAGACATTGAGTCTTCTTAGGTTTCAAAAATTAACATTTAAAATATTGGAGTGAATTAATTAAAAAATAAGGAGATTTGTCCTACCTATTATGTAACTAAAAATCATTAAAATATTTTTCATTTCAGTTTACTCTAAGTTTCAAACAAATTCTAATTTTCTTTTTTTAAAAAACTATATGTACAAAAAATCATAAATTCAAAAATCATAAGAATATTTTTCCATCATAGTTTAAGATTTAGAATAAATTCTAATAATATATATATATATATATATATATTAATTAAAAGTCCTATAAATCATAATCTTACTTTCAAATTTAGAAGAATCTAAAAACCCAAAAAAATATATAAATTCAAAAATTTCGAAGAATGGCTTTCCATTATAATTTCGTTCTAATTTCAACAATGAATTCTAATTTTAAAAATCCAAAAATAAATAAGAACAAAAATCCAAAAAAATACATAAATTCAAAAATTCAAAAATATTCCTTTCATTATAATTACATTTCAATTTCAAAATAAAACTTAAACTCCCAAAATCCTAAAAATCTCATTCCGTAATCATTTCATTTAAATTTCAAAATAAAGATTTAAAATTCCAAAAATAAACAAAAAAATTAAAAAGAGAAAAAAATGAAGAGATCAGGAGAGCTAGATTAATCAGGTTGTTGTAAATTAAAACACACAAACCAAATCCCAATTCCGTTTTGTTTACGAAGATCTATTTAATTTAAACCCTCATATTCTCATCACAAAATTTACAAATAATCAACTAATAGACATGCCTTTGTGGTCGAACTACGTGGACTTTGATCCCTACCGTAGGGTACGTAGGCCCTAGGCTCTTATCCTAGGTCAAGTCCGCCTTTGTAAATATCTATCTATTTGTTTCCACTATTGTTGTTTTTGTCTTCTCTGTTTAACGGGCATGCATGTTAATAAAGGGTAATTGAGACAAATTTAAGGCCATATTCTATTTCAATTGACTAGTTTAAGGTAACCGTCCTCATGGACAGGTGTTGTGGGGTGCCTAACACCTTCCCCACACTCAAATAGACTCCCGAACTCATCTCTGATTTCGTAGACCATGTTACCTTTTTCTTTTTTTATTTAAATTGGTTTTCCAAAGTTTTCCGTTAAAAATTTTGGTGGCGACTCCAAATAAATTGATTTTCAAGATTCGTTTTTGGGAATCAATTTAAACTTTAAATTTACATTTATTTTATTCCGCCGAAAGGTCGGTTACGACAATTGCACTACCTTAACCACTAATGTTCCTTAAAGGTTGATCCCAATCATTTAAGGAAAGTTAATCCTAAGGTGCCTCAAGCCTTTGGAAATCCTTGAGAATACAAGTATGAATATACCTTAAAGGTTTATCTCAATCATTTAAGGTAAATTCCACTCAATTATCAATGGGACATTTCATTAAACACCTTATGGGCACTTGACTCAATGACAAGAGATAATGGAAGAAATCAACAAAATAAACCATTCAATCCACTTGCAATTATACTAATTGACTAAAACATATAAAAGCCCCAAATAAGAAGCAATATACTTTTATATATCTACCTATAATTATAAGAGGAAAGAAATAATATCTTTTAACATATGTGGATACAAAATTATAAAACCCCTACTCAATACACAAAAATCCATCACAACAACTAACAATAAGATTAAATTTAGATTACATTAGGAAAAGATAAGGAAAAAGAGAAAAACAAGAGAATAAGAAGAGTGGAAACAAACCTCTATGGAAGAAACCATAGAGGTTTAGCCAAGGAAGGTCCAACAAGACCAACCCTTGGCCTTTCCTTCCAAGAGAATACCTTGGAAATTCAAGAAAATAGAAGATTTCCTTGCTTTCCTAAAGAAAATTTCAAACCCTAACTCCTCCTCTACTCCCTTTAATTCTATATTCTAATCTTTTAACCAAAATAGCTTCTATATTTTCAAATGTTTTCTTCAATTCTTATTTTAAAATGTTTAAAATATACCTAAAAATTTTAAGCTACACTAAAAAATTTAATAACTATTTTTTTTTATTAAAAATATATTATTTTTAATTATATAATAAGAATATGGGTAGAGGTATGGACTTAAGGGTGAAATAGCAAAAACCGCACTATATGCATAGTGGAGGGACTCCCCATTGTTCATATTGTGTCTATATATGCACAGTAGTGGGAGCCCCTACATAGGGTGCATGGAGTAACTCCCTACATTCTACAAAATGAATTCCAAAAAATATTGAATGTCTGGATTGCAAAATGCATCAATTAAACATTGTGGCAATGGCAATTTGGCAACGTTAGATTTCATATCAAGTAAAATATATTTTAAGCGTCTTGGTATACTAAGAATGATGAAGTAGTGTCATAGATATTTATTATGTCATAGCAAGATATTAGTAAAAAAACTGACATATGATTATAAATGAAGTAGGAAGGAAGGTAAGGAATTTGGATTTTATCACATACTTGCTCCTTCATGTTATTTAGGAGTGTTTATGAATTTAGTTGGTCCGACCAAATCGGTCTCGCCCAATCATATCTGATCGAGTTAACCTGAATGAAATTGAAAAATTTATAATTTTTACCAATTTAGGTCTGGTTACAAAATCACATAAGGTCTAACCTAATATTATTTTTAGTCTATATTTTTTCTAATAAGAATCAACAACAGCCAAAAATCAGTTAGGTCAGATTTCATATATATATATATATATATATATAAACCAATCATTAATCGAGTTAGTTCCTAAGCTTGATTCAAACATGACTCGGTCAAAGTTTAGTCCCAATCTTCCTATTATATGGGAAAAAACACATAAAACAATAAAATATATTTAAGTTGTGGATCCATTTGTCTATGAAAGAGTGAATAGTTCAAGGTGAGAAGCACATTGGGTATTTCAAGCATAGCCCAACCCCATTTTCTCTCACTTCTCTTCATATGTCTGATATTCAGTATAGTAGCAGCTTTTTACAAGGGAGATTCTGAAAGTTACATTCCAATTTCCATTTTTTTTAAAATAATTATAGGGCGATTAAAAAAAAATAAGTGTGATTCCTTAAAAATTTTTCTTTTTATATATATTTTTTTATGATATATAGATCAAAATGCCATATACTTTATATGTCTCGTGAGCAGGGGTGTTCCTGCCCACTAAGGCCTAGTCCATCTTTAAGTGTCTAATAATACTATAAAAAACCTTGGATATGATTTGTGTTGCTTTTGTATCATTTGGAAAAATCATTCAATTGTTTAAAAATATTTTCCTTCATGATCATCCATAATTATTTTTAAATTTAAGCTCCTTATAATAAATATGTTCAACTTATAATCTTGAAGCACAATTTTCCTAAAAACCTTGTTAGAATCTTTTGGTTGTAAATTTAATAAACAAGATATATAAATAGATTTTACTTCCCCTATTCTTATTAAAAAATCACTCTTTCTCACTTTATCATCTCATTGCCCTTATTACCCATGTCTCATCTTCCATCTTTTAACTTAACCAATCAATCTCATTATGGTATCTGAAACAAGATAATAAGGTTATAGGAATCAAGTATAAATATTGTTACACTTACAAATGAGCTTGAGTCCACAACCCAAAGCAAATAGTAGGCCCAAAACAAAGAAGTCATCGAGCATCGAAGATCTAGAACCACCATGGAGAAACATAGACCAATATGGGCTAAGGATTACCATATAGTAATGGATGCAGACACTAACGTAGAGAGGACAGCTATGCTAAACGACAGCACCTAGCATAAAAGTTCTGCCAAAATCATTGCTGTCACACCCCAAATCTCTATAGTGAGGCCGGTATAGGACGTGAGGTAAACCCCTTTCTTAGAGATCTTGTAAGTGTTCCTTCAATTTCTCTATCCAGAGGTAAACCCATCAATTCCTCAAGGAAAACATCAAGAAATTCCCTAACTACTGGAATCTCATGTAACCCTGCTACTTGTTTCTCCAGGTCCTTCACCACAGCCAAGAATCCTTGACACTCTTCTATTTAGAAGCTTTTGTGCTTTCAGGGCAGAGTTCACTCTAGTTGAAGTCACCCCATCATCCCCTTGTATTTCATAACGGGCTTCCCCAAGAGTTTTAAATTGCATTACCTTTTGATGGCAATCTAAAATCACATGGCAAGAGGCTAACCAATCCATACCAAGAATCACATCTAGATCTAGCTTCTGTAATACCATTAAGTCTGCTAGAGTTTCCTTGTCTTTGATTGTAATTTTACATGATCGGTATATTATATCAACCACCACAGATTCCCCTAAAAGGGTACATACTAGTATGGGATTTTCTATACATATAGGAGTACCATAAAGTAATTTAGCAAATTAAAGGGAAAACATAAGACAAAGCACGAAACATATACTTAGGTAACCCCATCATGAATCTCTTGATACAATGTCTCTCTGTGGGTACCAAATGAGGTGCATAGTGTGAGAGCTGAGTGAATTTAATGTCATAATCAAGAACAGTTTCACCAGGGGTTTATCTAGGTAACTCAAATTCACGAGCCTTAGCATCCCTCACACTCTGAGGTATATAGCGATCCATGAACAACTCCTTGAACTCATCCCATTGCATGGGAGGTAAGTTGATAGATCTCTCATTCAAGACTGTCTGGAACCACAAATAGGTTGCATCTTGTAGTTGAAATTCCACAAATTCAACTAGCCTAGTGACGGAATAATGCAACTCCTTACATAGTTTCTCTATTCCTTCAATAAAGTGATAGGGGTCTTCCTGGTTATCAAATCCAATGAAAGTGTGAGGCTTAAACCTCATAAATTGAGCTAGGGTCACCTTCTTAGTTTGTGTAACTTGAAAATCTCTAGACTCTATCAATGTTAGATGCTTATTAGTTTCTTGAACCTATGACTCCTCTTCCAGTTCTATTAGGGAATCAACTTTTTGTTGCCTAGCAGTTTTAGGGCCTCAGCCTCGACCTTTGGTACGACCCTAAACCAGGGGAACTTCAAGTTGGACGGATGCATTATCAGACATACCCAATACATCCATCACTCGGCGAACACCTCGCCAATATGGAGGCATCAACAATCTAAAACACAAGATAATAAACATTCAGCCTCCATAGCTACTAATTAACTCAAAAGTGACAGATAAGGTTTAACCAATATTGAGAAAGAACTACAAAAAGAATAGATATATAGACGCCCTAATCTAGGCCTTCCATGGTATCTCAATTATGATTATGCTTGGGTTTCATAACAATAATGGAGACCCCACAAAAGGACATTGCCATCCCATATGGCCACAAAAGAATCTATAACCGAGCTCTGATACTAATTTGTCACACCCCAAATCCCTGTAGTGAGACTGGCATAGGACACTAGGAAATTCTTGAATTATAAGCCAACACTAAATGAAAATTCCTAACCATACCAACAATTTTGCAATTTGCACCATATTCAAAGTAAACCTTGCCTTTTTATAAGGATATTCAGTTTATACAACATAAGGGGTTTTGTAGAAATTTTGGTAGAACCTACCCAGTAAATAGGACATCCTGAAATTACTACAAATCCTATAAAGCAAACCATTATACATAAAGAGAGCTCTGCTCTCACCAGAATGAACCAAAGCTATCATACACCAATATACAAAGTAAGGAATGCTAATTGTGGTCAAAATACATCGAAAAATGAACAAAATAATAGCTACCCAACACCATCTATATACAACTCAAAAAAATGTCATATACAACAAAATGAAATAGGTTACCTCGCAAATCCAAGCGGGCTCACCCAAAGGATCCCTATCCATCCTTAGCTCCATCCGAGAACTCACCAGCTTCACTATTTGAGAAAACAAATTTTCCAACAGATAACATCCCAATGTCAGTAAACAATATACATATATAAATCACAATAAAAAGCGTGATCATGATTTATATGGAATAAAATAGCATTTAATTGATAAATAATAGCAACCAGCTATTTGATGCACATTGTAAAATCTTGAATTAAAGTGCCTTAAAAAGTGAAAAGAAAGAATCAATAGGTTCCTAAATATCAATTGAGGGGAAGGACTACCATGGACTAATCCAGTGTGGCACACAGCCTACAAGGGTAACTCACAACATGCAAGTGCACATAATCCTCGTGGGTAAATAACCAACAGGCATGAGGTCATAACTCACGAAAATTAATCATTCATCCATCTGTGTGTGATGCCTATCACACGGGGCTAACACCTTCATTAACCCTACTAGCTAGGTTTTTTTCCAAGGTGCACCAAGGGCTAACAAAACTGCTGTTTGCTACCAGTGTCCTAACTAGTCCTTCCAAAGTTAAGGAAAACAAAATAGGCATGCATAAAATCAATTAACATTTCAATACTATTTTATCCAACGGTTATACATAACTGTATGCATGAGATTTCTCAAATGTCCATACATGAGGTAATTGGCTAATTCACCTCAATAAAATCCATCTACTAAGGTTTAACAATACTAATTAATAAGAATCATAATGGTAATTGTAAAACATTTCCAAATAAGGAAAAAAGATGGAGTACATAATAAAAAGTGTTAGGAGTGCTATCTGCACACCTGAATGTCATTAATTACAAGCAACCAAATGCCTTCACTTAGGTGACCACCTCACCCCTAAGAACTTCCTATGCCAACAAAAAGAGAAAGGAATTATTTCTCTTTCTCTTCCCCTAAACAGTTCTGGCATTCAGCTCTAATCGCAAGTAAATCACCTTATCAATATCTTAATACCCTCATAACATTTGACACTTAAGAGTCTCCTACTCCTAAGAAGTTTACCACCACAAGGAAATTTCCACTTTAGCATATTATCAAGTAATAACCAAATTATCAACTCTCATTCATTCTCTTCCTACAACTCCAATAATTCAATTTCTCCAACTTGCTTAGACTGTAGGTCATTTACCATAGACATCTTTACACATCCTTAACCTACCAAAAGCTTTTCCATGAATACAAAAGTTCAAGGAAAATTTGAAATATTTCCTATCCAAAGAATAACTTCAAATTATCCTAATTACTGCCTTAAAGCTACTAATTGAAGCCTCAAATTCAAAAAGTTTAATTTAGTCCCTCAAGAACCCTAATTCACGGCCACATTAGGGTTTTTCATCCTAAGTTTGAATATCTTGAAATTAAAGGCAAGGAATGGCCGAAATTAATCAGAAAGTAATAAGGCATATTGAAATTTGGCAAGTCACTCACCAATCTGAGCTTAATTATAGGAAAAATGCAACTTTTTCCCTCTGTTTGAACCCTAACGTGGCAGCCCAAAATTTGAAGCAATTACCAGTTGTTTTAGCATGAGATTAAAGGGGAACTAGAATTCATATCAAGAACAAAATATGGACAAAATCACTAAAGAAAAATGCTTACCCCTGCTGAATTTGAGCGGCAATTTTTGGTGTTTTGGATTATGAAACTCGTACTTTTTTCTTGCCAAAAAATGGCGACTTTTGGCCAGTGACTCGACAACGATGATAGTATGGTGGCAAAGGGCAACTCCAGTGATGTAAAACTTGAACTCCAGTGATCGCACGATATAAGAAGGCCTCTTCACTTCAAAGGGACATGTGCCAGCTCCTAAAATTCAAGGAAAGTGAGGAAGTCAGGATTTGAACCCTTAGCCTTTCAGACTATGCACATGAGGCCTGACCACTGAGCCAACTTAAATCTAAAGATATGTTTTCATCTCATAAAATGATATACTTTAGAAAAATTTTCTTGAAAATTCCTTTTTTCTTATTATTCACTAATTAAGTGATCAAATATGATTATCCCATTAATTACAATTTGTTAGGTTATTACAGTTGTAGTGGTCCCCTTCCATCATATAGAGGAGCATATCTCTTTTTATATATATAGGTGTTAATACAGTAGGGTTGAAGCAGGCATATTTTGAATGGTGTCCTGTAGAGTTGTTCCTTGACTCGATTAGGGATTCTCATATTTGTTTTATGATTTTGTGTAATACAATCAACCTTCTATCATTTACTTTCATCCTTACTTACGTAGTAGAGTTTCTGTCTAACCTTTAGAGCTAAAATTGTGCTGCTTTCATTAAGAGGCTCAGAAATGGCAGAGGGAACTTGATTTACCTATTGGGAGAATGCACAGAGTAAGTTGCAAATGACTACTGGAGCCATTGATGACCAAATAAGCAAACTAGAAGAAATAGTAAACATGTTTAGCAAGACCTTTTAGAGTATAAAGATCATGTTGCGGAAGCTCCTACATAACCAATCAACCAATGGGTCCAGCTTTCCTTTACATCACATCGAGAAGTGGAACTAAGTAGCCTCAAGCAAAACATACTAATGGGAAAGAATTTGAAGGAAGAAATACCCCATTTTGACAGTAATGACGTGAACGATTGGACATTCAAAATTCAAGAAGTTTTCGATGCTTATGGAGTACCAGATCAATAGCGAGTCAACATAGCATCATTCTATATGACAAGGCCCGCCCAC
The DNA here is from genome assembly GCA_037074485.1 of Delonix regia. NCBI lineage: Eukaryota > Viridiplantae > Streptophyta > Magnoliopsida > Fabales > Fabaceae > Delonix > Delonix regia. The sequence goes on from CM073459.1 coordinate 17,615,385, forward strand.
TCATGGTACAAATGGGTCATGAAGAATGGATTCGTCTCCAACAGGGTAGGGTTTCTTCAGGCACTTGTACTAAGGTTCTATAACACTTGCCAAAAATATGAAGCAAATTTTTATTCTTAACAAGAATAAAAGCATAAATATTTATGGTATGTATTATTAATCAGAGATGAGCTTTGGCTTAGTGGTAAGGCATGGCATGTGGAGGTTGAGGCCATGGGTTCAAGATGCAGCTCCCTCTTCCCCCAGAAAATTTTTTGTGTTAACTCGTGTTCCCCCAGTTAAAATGATGAAAATACCCCCACTTATCTTCTTCATCCTTCTGGTCACTTTGTCTTTCTTGGTAGAAAACTTCATCTTCTTTCTCTCTGTTTTTGCACTCCACTGCTATGGTCAGCCACGTCACCACCTCCGGCCAGCTTCCTCCCTCACTGGCAGCGCATTCTGGATCGCCACCATCAGTAGTTGCCAACGACATCAGCGTTTTTAGTGTCAATAAAAAAAAGTGATTTTTACAGTGAATTTTTTATCGATTTTTTATGAAAAATGATGTTAGTAGAAGCATTTTCGGCCCTTTCCCATTGAATTTCAGCCTTGGAAGCTTGTTCCTAGGCAAGGTTTTGAGATTTGTTCTAACAGGGACTAAACTAAAAAATTTTGAGATTTTGGGGTTTTACAGATAATTGTGGAATTTTGGAATTTAATGGGTTTCAATTGGTCTTATAAGAACACTTTTAATGTGTATGATATGAAACCCTATTGTTCTTCATAGTGTAACTTGGGTTGAAGGTGAAAGTATGGAATTTGGGACTAAAGTGAAAATCTAGGAAGTTTATAAGGCAGTGAATGTACATTGATGAAGAACCTGAGTGTAACACTTGCCAAAATATGATGCAAATTTTGCTTTTAGTAAAAGAGAGAGTATAAATATTTGTGGTGTGTATTATTAATTAGATATGAGATTTGGCTTAGTGGTAAGTCATGGCAATTGGATCAAGAGGGCATGGGTTCAAGATGTAGCCCCCTCATCCCTCAGGAAATTTTTGGTGCTGACACGTGTCCCCCTAAGTGAAATTACTAAAATACCCTCATTTTTTCTTCTTCCTCTCCCATGGCTTCTTCTTCTTCAGAACGTTTCTCCATCTTTTCTTATTGTTCCTACCTTCCACTGCCATGCATTGCCACACCATGACCTCTGACCAGCTTCTTCCTTCACTAGCGATGCCTTCTAGACAGCCACCGCTTGTAGTTGCGAGCAACAACAACATTTTCCAACAAGTTCCATGACAATCGAGGAACAGTGAGTTTTGCAGCAGATTTTGGTGAGTTTTAATTGGTTTTTCATGAAAATGATGTTAGGAGAAGAATTTTTGGCCCCTTTCCATTGAATTTCAACTTTGGAAGCATGATTTTAGGAAAGTTTTTTAGAGTTGCTCTAATAGGGACTAAACTGAAAAGTTTTGAGATTTTGGGGTTTGCAGAAAATTGTGGAATTCTGGAATTTAATGGGTTTAAATTGGTCTTATAAGAACACTTTTAAGGTGTATGACATGAAACCCTATTGTTCTTCATGGTTTTACTTGGGTTGAAGGTAAAAGTATGGAATTTTGGGACTAAAGTAAAAATTTGGAAAATATTTAAGGAACTGAATGTAAATTGATGAAAAGTCTGGGAAAGTTAGGTGATGGAATCAGGGAATCTGAGCTAGGGCTTGTTTTGAGTAATGATAAGCAAATTGAATATGAAATTAGCGATGAAAATATGATGAATTAAAGAGAAGAAAGAAATGTATGATGAATTAATGTTATGAATAGTATGAGAAGAGAATATATTATGGTTGCATGACGAATTGGTTAAGAGGCACTATAATGAACCTAAATTGTTATGTTTTAGTGATGTGGAAAGTATATTTTTATGATATAGGAATTGTTGGTGAATTCCATTTTATAACTACGGGAAGAAGGTAAGGTGATTTTAGATTATTTCACCTACCAAGTAAGCAACAACTCTTCCAACTGAATGATTACCATTGTATTATATTATGGTAGCCTAATTTGGTAGACTTGTTAGTCTTTCAAATGAATTATGATTTATGATTGGTATGTGATGTCTATGCAAAACTATAAAAAAAGAGGTTTAAATAGAAAAGGGTAATGTTTTACTAGAGATTTTGACAGCATTGATATTGAAAAGGAAAACTCATGTATGACAATTCCTTAGATTTAGGGAGGAAACTATAAGATAGATGTTTTAGCATGAGCTTACGACTCATGACCATATGGGTGATTTACCCCAAGATGTTGTGTGCTCTCGACTGATAGTGATTTACCCCGAGATGCTGTGTGCTCTCAACCGATAGTAAATAACCCGAGGGATACATACCCTTGACTAATAGTGATTTACCCCGAGATGTTATGTGTTTTCAACAAATGATTAAACTGCATGGGCCGAAAGTCCATGACCGGTGCATGATGCCTTTGATAGTCCTCATTTGAATATAGGTTCTGAGCCAACCGTATTTTGAAATAAAAGGAAGGTTTTTACATGTCTTTTAACAAGAACCCAAGGCCAGAGTCCCCTTGACTATTTAATAAAAGTATACAAGGGCTAAGTACCCTTGACCGATGAGAAAGATTCTCCAAGGGCTGTGGATCCTCGACTGTAAAAGTGTAATTTCCAATGGCTATGTACCCTTGACCGATTTAATTTCCATGGACTAAATCCATGACCATTATTGTTTTATCACATGTTTGTGGCTTAAATTGTTAAAGGCTTAAATCATGATTTATTGAAAACTAAATTATTTAAAAGGTATTCTATTGATTTATTACTAGAATACTACCCGATTTTTGTTTTACTGAATTTCAAGCAGCCATCCAGAACAGTTTGCTAATCAGGAGGGCTAAAGGAGCCCTATTGGCACTGTTGACGTTTTGATTTCCTTATTGTGTTGAGATTTTTGTTTTTTATATGTAATTGGTTAAAGATGTAAATAGATGTAAATAGATATGTATGACCACAGGTAGATTCCCCACTCCTCTACTATGTTATAGTAGTCTCTAGATTGAATTCAGAGCTGAGCTCTCTTTTATGAATATTATTGTTTTAACATATATTTATAAAAACTTCGGGAGGTCTCAGTTACAGAGGAAAATTTGCCAAAATTTCTACAAATTATGTATGAATGTGAATATTCTTGAATATGAATGTCCATGATGTATGATTTTCGATTCGGTTAAGGAATCAACTTGTTAGGCTTATAGAGACAGGTCGGTCATACTCTAGGAATTCAGGTGTGACACTGAGTAAGTGAAGCGGTGGAAATCAAGGAATATGAGTTAGGGCTTGTTTTTAGTAATGATAAGGAAATTGAATGTGAAAGTAGTAATGGAAATATCATAGGAATTGATATGAGCTAGTTATGGTTGCCTGATGAATTTGTTAAGAGGCACTATAATGAACCTAAATTGATATGTTTTAGTGATAGGAATTGAGGAAAGTATATTTTTGTGATATAGGGATTGTTGGTGAATTCTATTTTATAACCAAGAGAAGAAGATAAAGTTATTTTAGATTACGTCATCCACCAGGTAAGCGGTGGCTCATTCAACCATATGATTTACCATTGTATTATTATATGGTAGCATAAATTGTTAGACTTGTATGTCATTCACATGAATTATGATTTATAACTGGTATATGATGTCCATGCAAAAATTGTAAAAAGAAAGGATTATATAGAAAAGGGTATTGTGTTACTAGAGATTGCAAAAGTTTCATTCTGACAGCATTGATATTGAAAAAGGGAAACTCATGTATGGTAGTTCCATAGATTTAAGGAAGACACTATGATGAATGTTTTAGCATGAGCTTATGACTCACGACTGTATGGGTGATTTATCCTGAGATGCTGTGTACTTTCGACTGATAGTGAATAACCCAGGGGATATATACTCTCAACTGATAGTGAATAACCCAAGGGATACATACTCTTGACTGATAGTGATTTACCCCGAGATACTGTGTGCTCTCAACCGATAGTGAATAACCTGAGGGATACATACCCTCGATCGATAGTGAATAACACAAGGGATACATACCCTCAACCGATAGTGAGTAAACCTGAGATGTTATGTGCTCTCAACAGGTGATTAAATTGCATGGGCCATAAGTCCATAACCGATGCTTGATGTCTTTGATAGTCCTCCTTTGAATCTAGATTCTGAGCCAATTATATTTTGAATAAAAAGGAAGGTTTTTACATGTCTTTTAACAAGATCCCAAGGGCAAAGTTCCCTTGACCATTTTATAAGAGTATACAAGGGCTAAGTACCCTTGACCGATGAGAAAGATTCTCCAAGGGCTGTGGATCCTCGACTGTTAAAATGTGATTTCCAAGGGCTATATACCCTTGACCAATTTAATTTCCATGGAATGAATCCATGACCATTATTGTTTTATCGCATGTTTATGGCTTAAATTGTTAAAGGTTTAAATCATGATTTACCGAAAACTGACCGATTTAAAAGGTATTATTGATTTATTATTGGAAGGTTACCCGTTTACATGTTACTTAATTTCAGGCAATCATCCAAAGTAGTTTGCTGACCAGGAGGGCTAGAGGAGCCCTATTGGTATTGCTAATGATTTGATTCCCTATTTTGTTAGGGTTTTGTATTCTTTTTGTAATAGTGTAATTTGTTAATGCTGTAAATAATTGTAAATGAATATGTATGACCACAGATAGATTCCCCATTCCTTTACTATGTTGTAGTTGTCTCTGGATTGAATTGAGAGTTGAGCTCTCTTTTATGGGTATTATTGTTATGGCAGATATTTGTAGAAAGTTCGGGAGGTCTCAGTTACAGAGGAGACTCTGCTGAAATTTCTATAAAAATATATATATGAATGTAAATCTGCTTGCTTAATAATGAATGAATTTCCATTATGTCTGATTGCAATTCAGCTAAGGAATCAACTTGTTAGGGTTACAGAGATGGGCTAGTCTTGTTATCTGTGCTGATTATGCTTCAGTTATTAGGGTGTGATAGGTTCAGAGCCTCACTGTACGAAGACCCAAAAGCGGCTACCAAAGAGCTTAAGCAAATAGATTTGATGGATGAATATCATAGCAAATTTGAAGATTTACCCACTAAAGTAATAGGTTTATCTTAGCAGTGGCTATTCAGCTTTCTTATAGCAGGATTAAAAGATCATTTGAAGTGTGAACTGCTACTGGCTCAACCTATAACTTATTTCCAAGTTGTTTCCTTAGCTAAACAACATAAGCAAACGCCGAAGAAATAGAATCCTCACAGTTTAAAATATCATATAGCTCCAAACGCTCCCTGCTCCCAAACTATTTAATACCCTAACACAAATAGTACATTATAATTCCACTAAGGTAGCTTTAATACAACTCACTCAAAGAACACTAATGTAGGGGCTAACAAACCAAAGAGCAGTTTTGCACTGTATAAAAAGATGTCACTTGCAGAGATAAAGGACATGAGAGAAAATAGGTTATGCTATTATTGCAATGAGAAGTATCAGCCAGGTCATAAATGTAAAAGCTCTTATTACTTGTTGATGAGCCAGGAAGACGCCGATGGATGTCTCAGGAATGGGATTGCGAAGCAATAATTGAACTACAGAAGGAAGACAGTATCCCTGAGCAGATTATGGAAATCAATTTCAACGTGTTGGAGGGTACCCTAACACCCTTAAGCTAATATGGAAATATAAAGGGAAGGATGTGCATATATTAGTTAACAACGAGAGCACACTCAACTTCATTAGAAAGGAGTTGGCAAAACAGTTGGGAATAGCATCTAAACCCACAAGGAGCTTCAAAGTGTTAGTATGGAGTGGCGAATACTTGAAGTGTCAATCAAAATGCTTGAGAGTACCCCTGGAAATACAAGGGAAGGCATTCACAGTGGATCTTTTTACATTGGGTGTAGGTGGCTCTGACATCGTCCTTAGTGTATAGTTGCTGGAAACACTAAGACCTATCACTAGTAACCATATGTGTTTTTAATTATAATTAACGAGGTAAATTAACATTCAATTAATATTTAATTTTCAAATTAAATAAATTCATATCTTCTCGCGAAAGTATCCCTAAAGAATCACAATGGGGATGGAGCTAATCAAAGAGATTGGAAAATCTTGATTTGACAATTTGGAAGCATCAATTCATCTTCTTGTTGGTTGGTTTATAACATTATGCATCCTATATACTATATATAAAATACATCTTCTATTACTTGCGAAAAATAAATTGTTAACTACACTTCAGTAGAGTAGTAAACCTTATATTACTGTCATACTGTGTGTGTGCAATTTGATTCAATGTCAATAATTTAGATATGAAATTTGTTTCATCTTTGAACAAAAGTAAATTTATTGATTTCGTCTCTAATTTCGTGCTTATTTTTTAGATACAAAGTTAATTTCATCTGACAATTGGATTATTATAATTCAATATCTAATTCCTTGTCTAAATTATTCAAACAAAAATTTTCCATCTTAGATTGATGGATTTATTGTTCTAGTTCCATCTCTAATCCCATTTCTAAAGCTTATATACAAATTTTTTTTCAATCTCAGATTTAAAATTAGATTTGTCTATGATTATATGTCTATTTCATTTTTTATTTCAAAAACTAGACCTTCTATTCCCTAACAGAAATTTAAATTCCTACAAATTTAACTATCAAGTACTGTAATACAAAGTCAATAAATATCTAAAAGTGTTATCAACCAAATAATATAAAAGTTTAGAATAAATAAATTGGTATCCATAACACAAAGTACATAACACAGTTTTCGTAGTAAATTATTAAGTACATCACAATTCATAACGTTTGCTTTATGTATTTTTTTACTAATGATATTATATTTTGCAAAGAGTTAATTTTATTACAAAAAGTTAAATTAAAAGAGAAATTTTTACAAAATCAAATGTATGAGATTTATATATATATTTATAAAAGTATCAAATCTAATTTAATCAACTTAAAAATATTTGCTATTTTTATTCAAAAATAAACATTAGAAGGTTGAACTCATATAGTTTGGCTCTTCATTCTCCAGGTTCATTCAAATTTGGAAACATCATATGCACGAGTGGGCAGTATGATAAGAGTTTGAAAATTTTGTCATATGGAAGATATCAATTATAATACATATTTAAGAATCTCTAGCTTGTGTGAGACATTGACATAACAAAACCATACACATACAAAAACAGATGTCATCATCTGTGTGTCCCTAATTTTTCCCCTTCAAGTGCTCCTTGAAGATTAATGTTAAGAACTTAAGATTATCTTTGAGGTAGACAATACTGATCATCACCACTTGTCTTCATGGAAATTATTTTCAAATACAAAGAGGAAGAAAAGAGCTTTAATTGGAAGTAGAAATATATTTGTTTCTTTTATAGTTAAATATGAATGATTAAGCAAATGTGTGGCAACTAATATTATTTTAATTATAATTTTGAATTGCTTATATTAGTTTTCATAAATTTGCATTAAAGTTAATCACATGTAAATACAGATTCATATTGGAATTGTCATTTTTCTGTCCAGAAGAATGACAATATTCTCTTATATAAGTAATTCTATCATATTTGAACATCTTAAATACAGGTTCAATTGATTGTCTGAAGTCTAAACTACTGAAAAAGAGAATGCATGCAATCATCTCAAAAGGTTATGCTAAGAAAGTAGCCAATCAATTGTCAGTTCACTTTTTGCTTCACTATTTATCACACACTAACACATCTTATTGAGTGTAATAGATGGACTTAAGAAAGGCCATGCATATTTAAAGAATTCAATTATATTATTTCATAAGGTTCTACTTTACAGATAACTTAGAATTTAAAACATGAAAGCACACTGGAGCCACTAAATCTTACACAATCTTGCATAATCTAGATACCTTCTTATTATTTATTATTATTTGCTTGATTTATGCACACCCACAAGAAAATGCTCTTGATTAATGGAGATATATATTTTCAAGTAGAGGAAATAGGCATATGTAGCCAACTTTCAAAGATGGAACAAATTTGACAACCTAGACCTCCTCTTCCCTGCATCTCACCAAGCTTGATTATTGAAGTGGAAGATCATCAACTCAAACCAACACTCTCTGATAGAAACATTGTCAAGCAAACTCAGTTTATCTTGAACCTTTTGTTTTATTCATATTCATGGCCTTGATCTTGTTGATACATACATATTCATCATTGTGATATCCTAACTAAATTAGGTCATGACATTGATGTTTATGAATAATGGGATGAGGTGGAATCAGACTATATTGAAATAGACTTCAGAATAACTAAATAGAGAGAAATCAACGACAAGAAAATTGACTGCTTATGGTAAGGCAAGAGGATTTTATATTAAAACCAAAAATGATTTCCTATAAGTGCAGGGTTTTTGCATGTTTAGTGCTTTAATGCATGGCAAAACACAATCTGCTTTTATAGTAAATTACTAACTTATTAATTCTTATTCTCATAAAAATTATCTTCATTTTAGTAAATTATACTAACTTATTAATCATATAAGGGAAAATCTCAAGGCCTTGATTTGAAGCTTTACCTACTTACCTACTTACTTTCGATATCTATTACCCCCTTCCCTCACCATTCATATTCCCATCATCTAGACAAGGAGATGTCTCAACAGTCTTTAACTTAAAAAGTATTAAAGAAAAATGGACAATTTTCACTACAAGTATATTGGTCATGCTTAACAGTTGTATATTTTATATATTTGCTCCAAAAATTCTATTATTATATTGAATATAACTATAGCTTATTTAATGCAATAGCAACTTGAATTCTTTTTATTTGGAGTGAGAAAGGTAAAGGAAGAACTTTGCTTTTTAATTAAAGGTAACAGTTAGTCCATTAAAAGGAAGCTTAAATTGCACTATCCACCATCCACTTTAACAAACACTTGAATTTTTTGTTTGCCCAAACTAACAATGAATTAAGAGCATAAAGTTTATATATTTTTCTTTGAATACAACCAGAAAGGTGGGAAACTGGTAACAAAAGATGCCAAATAGACCATTACCAATTCTTTGATAAAGGTATTTCGAATATATGATATTATGATATGAAACATAATGGTTTCTAATATTCATATCAAAATTAAGATTGACAAAGTTGCAACTAATTGTCTTTTGCTTGGTTCTTTAAAGGCCAACTTTGCTAGATCTTGCATTGGGAAGAAATATGCTAGATCAACAGGTCTATATTACCAAATAAGATTGAATAGTTCATCAATAATAATATTGAATAGTATGATAGAACTGTATTAAATTATAAGGGTAAAGCTATTCAACATGAATGGCAATTCAATAAGATGATCTTACTTTACACATTGGTGCCACATGGATAACTCCATCCTCATTCATTGCTTCAAGTGAAGCTGTTCAACATGAAAAGCTGGCTCTATTTTCATGGACAACATATATTCTAGAACTATGAGCATCATATTACTAATCTGAATTGACAATGATGTATCTAGTAAAGGATGAAACTGAAAGAAAAGGCTAAATTAAAAGGTTAATGTGTTATATAATGGAGCTAGTAAATGAAGATGAACCAAAATGAGCTATTACTATGAAGCTCACACCGTAAACTATATTTCCAGTTATCTAATTCATGCATGGTTGAACTTGAATAAAAGATATGATGGAAAATCAACATTACATCTCTGTTTTTCATCTTTTACAATTTGAAGATTGAAAGATAAAAATGTTTCACAACTAAAATTAAAATATGATTGTAAACTTCAAGTGCTAAAAGTTATTTTCACTTTCTCATGCTTTAGGAGTTATATCTAAAACATAACAATTATTTAGATATTCACTTACATTAAAATTTGAATAACATAATCAAAGGTTAAGAGTTTAATTATGAGTATTGACGATCTTAATTTTAAGTATGTATAAACTATTTCATAATTGAATACTTGAATTGTTAAAACTGTGGACTAGTGTTTGTCAATAAATTGTCTACTTTTAGAAAGGCAAGCATTCTTGGAAGCAAAATTCACATTTTAGCTTTTTCCCTGAAGAATAGAATGATGCGATGAAAGGATATATCTTCTATTATATCCTACAACAATAATATGGATTTGACCATATGTTCTTGCATTTTGCTGCCAAAAGAATCAAAGATAAGTACTTACGCTTTTTTATTTGAAGTATTCAAAAAGTTTTGGGTCAAAAATCACAATTTTTAGTTGCATATTCTAACATATCATATGTTTAGTAAAATTGTGTGTCAACATATATCACAAAATCTATAGTTCCTAAGGTAGTTAAAGACGCAAGGGTTCCAAACCTTCAGATTATCTTAAGGTGAGAGGCACCAAAAAAGCACTCGCTGAGTGAAGTAAAGCACTAAAATAGAAAAAAAAAAAGAAAAACTATATAAAACAGTATAAGAGTGGAAGAAGAGTATAGGAAGAGTGGATAAATAGTAGCAATAGAAAACACAATTTCAGATTTTAAAAAGTAAAAAATAACTTTAGAAGATTGGAAGAACTAAGAAGAGTAGAGGAAGAAAGGAAGATAGTAGTAAAAGAGTAGCAGAACTCTACTGTCTTCCTTCTTCCTGTTCTTCCTGTGAGTTTACATAAAGTAGCCATTTGCTAGTGAGGTTAAGGGACTACACTAACTCTAGGTTTCATATGTTTTTAAAGTTAGGTTAAGTTGAACTTTAAATAATAGTTAGTATTTTATATAATATGAAGTTGTGACTATTCTAAAATATTTGGGTTGAGCTTTTAAAACTAACCCTAATTAAAAAATAATAGTACAAAACCCTAACATAACCTTGGCTTTAAAATGTGCTTACCCAAACAGGCTTATGGTGTTAAAAGGTGCTAAAAAGCGTTGCCTAACAAGTACCCTAGTAAAGGCAGCACCTCTCATACCATGAGAGGCCCTGACTTGAAAAAACGCCTCGCCTCAATTCCTAAGGCACTAAAGCAAGCGCCTTTAACTTCACTGATAGTTCCTAGTTCATTTGAATGCCTATAATTGTGATTATGATTGAATCCCATTATATTAGTAGATAGTTAATTAAGTCTCAAGATAAGGCAAGTAATCTAGTATAGGTTCGGCAATCCCTAGGAACAAAAATAAGCACGTCTAATCATTACTTATTAATCTATGCTGAATTTGATCATAGTGATAGTGATATGGTGACTAATAGCTATAATCATAAGCTAATCAATTAGATAAAGAAAGGTGACTAATAGTGCTATACTCTAGCTTGAAATAAAAAGGTTACTATATCCAATGCACCACACATAAAAGTGAAATCCTTGATATGTTTTTGTTGCAGTAAGCAACACTTTCACTTTGGCTTCCCATTAAGCTAGTCTATCTAAAGATATTCTTTTGATCATCTCATTCCATATCACCTCACTATCAATGATCTTTATAATTCAAGAAAAGCATAGGTAAAATAACACTAGATAAACAATAGAAGAATCTTTGGCAAATTCTTATAACTTATATTGAGAACAAAAAGGGATTTCTTTTTATGCAAGCTTAGACTAATATGTTATTTTTGGACTCCACTCCCAAATAAGTGAGAGTTAACACTCAACACCAATAGAATGGTCCCTCAAATCATGAATGGCAAACACTAATTGGTGAACATATAAAAAAATGTCTTAGCTAACAGTTATATTAAAGCAAATAATTTGAGTTACAATCCATGTATGCCTTAAAATAAACCCATGTTTTTTAATGACATGCTTTGGAATTTCCAATTCACACACATGTCATGTTTAACACAATATAAATCAATCAGTGTATATATATGGTGACACCACAAGTAATGAACAAGTTGGAATTAATGGATCACATCACAATCATATCACATGCCACCAATGAATTTCACAATGATAGTCTAATGCTTATTTTTATGCATTCCCACTTTAAGAGAATATAATATATATTATTCCCCAATATAGCCACCGCCTTTCATGAACTTTGGCAATTAATCCATGCAATTTTCCAACAATCCCTAGGGTTTGCAAGTCATTTTTAGTTACCCAAATTTTGGAGGAAAATTTGAGCATCTTTTTTAATTTACTTAAATAAGAAAAATATTAAAAGAACTTTAGACAATCGCTATGTCAAAATTGTCATTGAGTTATAAACAAATACTTGATAAGGGGTTCAAATAAAATATTTAGGAATGGATTGAATATACAAAGAAATGGTATAAGCATAGCTTTACATGAAGTTCAATCAAAGAAAAATGAGGAACGAGTAATGGGAATCGTGGCTTGTAGTTCAATCAAAGATGGGTTCAATTACAGCTTAATGTAAGATTTAGAAATGGATTGAATACACAGATACGAGTTCAATCAAAGGGAAATGGGAATCACAACTTGTATTTCAATCAAAAAGAAATGAGATATGCAAACCTATGAAGTTTGTGGTGTCCAACAATGCTGCCCACCTGAAATATAAACTCCATAAAGAAATACATAGAATATCTTCACTTTAAATAATTTCCTTTCTCCCTTCAACTATTTTTGTATAGAACCATTTAAACTTGAACTTACATCTTCTTGTGATAGCATGACACTCTTGCATGAACTCATCATGTAGAAAAATAAAGTAGAACAAGCTAGTTTATTTGAAGTAGTGTTTATATAGAATTATCAACTACTTTGTTTTTACTCAAACAATTTACTAATTATTTAGACTTCTTATTTTGTATGAAGTTCATTATCAAAATTTTTTTAATATAAGGAAATTTCAATTTTGATTACTTAAAAATTTAGTTTTGCATATTTAATTGTCTGTCTATATTAAATGTGTATCAATGTATTGAAAAGTGAATAAAAAAGTGAATGTCCAATGAATAAAATCACATAGGTTATACTAATAGTAAAATGTCCATATGAACAAGTTTTAGCAACAACAAAATATCTATGGATAAAAGTTTTAGTGACAACACAATGTCTGTAGATAAAGGTTTTTTTGTTAGCACAGATATAGCTATGTTGAAATTAATATAATAAATATGAGATGGGATATATTTCAAAGTATTTGATTCTTGAGGAGACAGAGTGCCATGTAGTTCTTGAAAATACATTAGTGCGTGAATATAAAGGAAAGGGTAGAGAGAATTCAACATGTAGAGATTTATAGTAGTTTAGATCACCCTTGATCCTACTCACGCTCCTAGCTTACTTAGTTATGAATTTCACTAAATCAAAAGCTTAACAATTACAATGATCACTCTCATAACACTGGGCATAGCCACAAAGCTTTTATACCAACACCCTGGCAACCCACAATAAGATTCTACCTCAAGGCTTTTACACCACATTAGTAACCTACATTGAGGCTCAGTCCCACGAACTTCTACAACACACCAAGACCACTGGATTTATCTCAAATTCAAAATTATAATAATTAATAAATTCCATATTACAATAATCAAAACTCCCCTCCTCCTCACATAGTACACACACTCTCACACAAAAAAATATGTAGACCACTTAAAACACAATTACACAAGCTAAAAAGCACACATCTTAAATCTTTAAACAAATTTAAAAAACAAGTTTTGCACCCCATCTTATTTGAAACATTGCATATTTATACTGAAGATGACCAATGGCTCTCATAACGGTTAGTTCTTCATTTTGGTAAGTTTTTTTCAATTTTTACTACCAAGTATGGAAACTTTGATGATTGTTTAATCATTTGCTACATCAATCATGGTATCAATGCAGAAATTCTTCAAAGTAAGATAATATTTTCATTGATCTATGAACTTTTATAGTTTTTGGGCCTGTTTGAGTAACATGTCCGAGTAAATCTGTTAAACGCACACACAATGATCTGATTAGATAATATGATAATTTTTGGGTAAAATCTTTGGTGCACTCAATTATAATATAGTTACATAATTTTATTATTATTATTTTTTGGGTTAATATTTAAAATAACAAAACTATATAAATTAACATATAAATTTAAAAACTCACATACAGTTAGCATTTAGTAATTAACAAATTTACATATAAGCAATATATGAAAAAATTTTGTTTTGCCACATCATAAATGTACTAGTGCATTTAAAATTATGAGTGCACAAAAAAAGATACCTAATTTTTTATATAATCATTAAATAACTGAAAAATAAATATTTGAACAATGTTAGTGACCACAAAACCTCTGTGGATCAAGGTAAAGGTTTTGTTGAACTTACATGATACATTATAGTGACAGTCAAGCATCCATGGTGAAGCCACATATATTTGAGGGAGACAAGATATATTTTTTGAAATGCATATTTATTATACATTATATGAGTAGCAAGTAGATACAGTCATACAAATATTCTCCTAGATATTTCGATAATGAAGTTAATATTAATATAGAGAGTAACATAATACATTATTCATTTAAAATTAAAGTTATTTTTAAAGAACGAGAAAATTAGGACGTATTTTGTAAATTAATCTCGTTAGTTTAATTCAAAAGTTTAATTTTTTTTTTGGGCAAAATTTTTCCGTCCCAAAACTTTTGACCACGAAGATGAATTTGAATATGGAATCAAAGTGTATGGATTGTATACAGGGACGAAATATATAATCTAACCAAAAATTTATTTTGCATAAGTTGCTTTTTGAGGATTGTATATATATATATATATATGTTTCTTTTTGACCAAGTGTAAAATTGTATATTTCAACATTGCACGTGAGAATGTAAAATTTTATCCCAGGTCTTTTAAACCACGTCATTGTGGGAAATTTACGTGAGTTATGTCCATCGGAAATATGATAAATGAATTTCTTTTGTATTTTTCGATAAATTTTCCGCTCTTAAAGATTTTTTTAAAAATATTGATTAAGTTATTGAACATTAATTTTTAGAAAAATTTATTTGTACAGATTATTTTGTGAATTATATATAAGCTACTTATGACTATATGGCCCAATTATAAAACTTTGTTTTCTTCATTTTATTACTTAAGATTTTGTTGAGTTCATAATTCTTACACATTCTTTATCATGCATATAATTCTTTTAAATAATTATAAATATTAAAAAATTGGTTATGGATCTTAATTCATTTTAAAGGTTTATAAAATTTGCTATCTCAATTTTAAATTTTAATTATTTTTTATTTAAACTCATTGGTTTATGCAACTTAATATATTTATTGATCCCAAAATTATTTTCAAATAATATTTTTAGTTATGTATAGAAATCTTGAAAATTTATCTTCTAGTTGAGAAATTAAAACTCCAAAAACTCGTAGTCCTCCTATAAAATCCCATTAAAGAAAATGTTTTGAAGAAATAAAAATCTATAACGAAATCTATATATAAGTTTTTATCTTTTAGGCCAAAATCTATATGAAGGTTTAAAAAGTCAGATTTTCCCTACGCCATCTGTGGGAACAGACTGTGGAACAAAAAATCCAACGCCCATAAAGGACAGATTAATTAATGGCCTTTGACTGTAAAAACTAATTTTTTACATTTAAATTTTTTAATGAAAGTAAATTTAATAAAATTTATATTATCAAATAAAAATTTAATAATAAAATATTATTAAGAAGTATATAATATATATTAAAATCTAAATTATTAGATATAAAATTAATAATTCAAAATTCCTCAAATACAATAAATATCCCACTCACTATCCGGCCAAAATGCTTTTATTATGCCTCCAACTTCCACCAAATTCGTACGGCACCATGAACCCACAAGAAAAATATCTTGTGGAACTCTGACTTTATTGTCTTGAAATATCTTTGGAATGATGACGAATAGATGATACTTTTATATCATCTAAATTATGTTTTTCTACACTTAATTTGTCATTATTTGTACATTATAATAACATCATAAATAATAAATATAGTTAACAATAATGAAATGTTATATATAAAGAAAAAAAATATATAAGAGAGATATCGCTATTATATGAAAATAGAATTATACAATATTCATACCAATCTAAAAAGTTTTGCGTGCAATAAGAGTAAATCACTTCAAGAAATTAGTATGACTATGGATGTTTTTAAAATTGTGTTAAGTAAATATGTATTAAATCAATGAGAATAAATAATTACTAAAATCTTTGGTGCAATGGGTCACATTGAGAGAATGACACATTCGAATATGTCAAAATATATTGTTTACTGTATACTAACTTAAAATAATTTAATATATTTATATTTTGATCTTAATATTTTAAATTTTATTTATGAATCTAAAAATATTTTAAAATTTTTAATTTACTCCCTCTAAATTTATTCTTTTAATAATCCCATGAAATATTAATTTATAAATTGAAAATAAATATAAAATTAGATATTTGAAAAATATTGAAAAAATAAAGGAAATACAAAGATGACTTAACAAATTTATAAATTAATATTTTTGAGGGGTTTATAGGAATATAAAAAATAGAGCTTTAAAAAATTTGGTATCTAGTCACATAATTGGAAACTCCGAAAATTAGACTATGACGTTGGAACAATAGAAGTATTTTTTTTGGATTAATCTATGCATTATTATAAATTTAGGTCCCTTTTTCTGTGATTTCAAAGTCATACATGTAGCCTATAATGGTTGAATATATATATATATATATATATATATTAAAAAAATCTTCAACATGGTGGTTTCAAAATTCAAAATCTTATTATCAAAGTTAAAAAAATATCTACTTCATTACTGAGCTAATAACCCATTGTAGATGATTTTTCTCACCAATATTATTGTTGTCTCATTGATTATCACTACATGCTGCAATTTAATGTAAACTATATAGGCACATGTTTCACATCTTTCAATTTCCAAAATATATAGAAGATAAGTTCAGAAGAAATCAAAGCTTTTGCATCTTTTGTCTCCCAAAAAATAAAAAACCAAAATGGAATAGAGTCTAACAAACAAACTAATAAAGTATATTCTATTTGAAAAATTTTCCGTCCCAAAATTTTAGACCTTGAAGATGTATCGGAATATGAAATTAAAAGGTATGGAGTTGAATATGTCTATATATATATATATATATATATATATATATATATATATAGGTTTCTTTTGATTGAATAAGTGTAAAATTGTATATTTCAACCTTGCACGTGAGAATGTAAAATTTTATCCAATGTCTTTTAAACCACATCATTGTGAGAAATTTACGTGAGTTATGTCCTTTGGAAATAGGATATTGAATTTCTTTTGTATTTCATGAGAAATTTTGCACTCTTATAGATTTTTTTAAAAAAAATTTGATTAAAATATTGAACATTAATCCATAGAAAAATTTATTTGTGTAAATTATTTTGTGAATTATATATAAGCTAGTTAGGACAATGTGGCCCAATTTTAAAACATTGTTTTTTTTTTTTCTTACTTGAGCTTTTGTTGAGTTCATGATTCTTATACATTCTTTACTCATGCATATCATTCTATTAAATAATTATAAATATTAAAAAAATTAGGTTAGGGATATAAAAAAGTCCTTAAGTCACTTTAAAGGTTTGTATAATTTGCTCTCTCAATTTTAAATTTTATTTTTTAGTTATTCAAACTCATTGGTTTATGCAACTTAATATATTTATTGATCCAAAAATTATTTTTTAAATAATATTTTTAATAGTATATAGAAAGCTTGGAAAATTATCTAATAGTTGAGAAATTAAAAGTACAAAAACTCGTAGACTTCCTGACAAATCCTGTTAAAAAAATATAATGAGATAAGTTTTTATCTCTTGGGCCAAAATCTATATATAGGTTTTAAAAGTCAGATTTTCCCTACTCCATGCGTGGGGACAGATTTAGACTGTGGAACGAAAAATCCAGTCACCTTAAAAGGAAAGATTAACTATTGGCCTTTGATCTGTTTCATAGAAATGAATTTTTCGGAAATTTAAATCTAGGTGAATTTAATAAAATTTAATTATTTAAATGTATAAAAATTTAAAAATTATAATATATATATATATATATATATATATTTAGATATTAAAATATAAATAATTATATAAGAATTTAATGTTCCAGTCACTATCCGTCGAAAATGGCTTTATTATGCAACGAAGTTCCACCAAATTCGTACGGCACCGTGAACCCACAGGAAAAATATCTTGTGGAACTCTGACATTGTCTTGAAATATCTTTGGAATGAAGACGAACAGATTATACTTTTAGTTATGAATATGGTAATGAATAATGAAATGTTATATGGAAAAAGAATATAAGAGAGATATATATCGCTATTACATGATTATAGTAGTATACAATATTCATACCTATCTTTTTGTCCAGAAAAATTAAGTTACTGAATAGCCCTATTAATATTGTATTACTTGATAAACCTTTATGATATATTATCTATGAAAAAAATACAAAGTCTATATCTAGAGAAAAATATTATTTTAACCCTAAACTTATCATTAAATTATCAATTTAATCATTTCATTTCTTAAAATCTTCTCCTATTTAATAAAACTTGTCTCTGTTGATGGATTACATGTGATAATAATCGTGGGAGACAAAAAATAACATTTAGTAATTAAATGGAAAATCATTTTTAAAAAATAAATGCAAAGCTAAAATAATAATTTAATAATAAATTTAAGATAAAAATAATATTTTTCTGTTTATATATGCAACATTAGCCAAAAGGATAAGGCAAAAGCTCTTGGCCATGGACTACTCAACCCTTCTGCTACTACTTGCTCTTCTATGGTCATGCTTTTGGATCCTCATCTCCTTCCGGAGAAATCAAAACTCTAAATTTGCTAAGCTTCCACCAGGTCCTCCTCCATTTCCTGTCGTTGGAAACATCTTCGAAATCGGCAATAAACCTCATCAATCACTCACAAACCTCTCAAAAACTTATGGATCTCTTATGACCCTCAAACTTGGCAACATCACCACCATAGTTATATCCTCCCCAGACATGGCCAAAGAAGCACTTCACAAACATGACCCAGTCTTTTCCGGTCGAACTGTCTCTCACACACTTCAAACACATGACCACCACAAAGTTTCTGTGGTATTCATGGACCCTTCAAATCATTGGAAGACCCTTAGGAGAGCATGTGCTTCCAGCATATTCAGCTCTCACAAGCTTAATTCCACTCAGAATCTGCGTTCTAGAAAGCTTCAAGATCTGTTAGAGTACGTGAATGAATGTTGCAGAAAGGGTGAAGCTTTGGATATTGGTGAAGCTGCTCTTATAACAAGCCTTAATTCTCTGTCAAACACCCTTTTCTCCATTGATCTGGCTGGTTTTGCTTCTGATTCATCTCGAGAATTTAAAGACATTATAAGGGGTTTAATGGAAGAAGCTGGGAAACCTAATATTGCAGACTTTTTCCCTTTTCTTCGTTTTCTGGATCCACAAGGTGCACGCTCAAGAATGGACAGTTATGCTCGGAAGTTTCTGAAGATTATTGATGACATTGTCGAAGAAAGAATGAAACTTAGAGCCTCAAAAATGGAGTCCAAGGCTTGGGGTGATGTGTTGGATTCATTTCTCAGTCAAATGGAAGATGATCAATTGAGCCGTTTCGATGTGGTGCATTTATTTGAGGTGAGTGTTTCTTTAAGCAATATATATATATATATATATATATATATATATACACTATTATTTTGATTCTTAAAAGATACAATCACCATTAATTTAGTTATTAAAAATATATATATATTATTTTAATCCTCACAATTAGAACTAACTTTTTGACGGTGGATCATTAAAGATTAAATTGATAATAATAAATTTTTTTGTTAAAATCAAAATTGTTAAATTTTATGAAATTAATTACAATATTATAATTTTTTAAGACCAATCCCAATAATAACTATTTTACATTTCTTCCTCAATTGTCATGCCAAAATGACACACAATTAAATTAAATTGTTAAAATTGAAAAATATATGTACTTGTCATGTAATGTTTTCCTTTTAAAAAATTTAAATTAACCAAAATGAGCAAACTCATGTATATATATTACTCATTTTGATATTAAATTTTATAGGATTTGTTGCTTGCTGGGGTAGACACAACATCAAACACTTTGGAATGGGGAATGGCTGAGCTACTAAGTAACCCAAAGAAGCTAGAAAAAGCTAAAAATGAGCTTCAACAATTCATTAATGGCAAAGACATGAAACTTGAAGAATCGCACATCTCAAAGCTGCCCTTTCTAAGGGCAGTGGTGAAGGAAACTCTTCGCTTGCACCCGCCAGCTCCATTTTTAGTACCTCGCAAGGCACAAGATGATGTTGAGATTTGTGGCTTTAGGGTGCCCAAAAATGCACAAATTTTCATCAACACTTGGGCCATGGGAAGAGACTCAAGCATTTGGTGTAACCCTAATCAGTTCATGCCTGAAAGGTTTTTGGAGAGTGAAATTGATTTCAAAGGTCGTGATTCTGAGCTCATTCCCTTTGGAGCAGGCAGAAGAATGTGCCCTGGGATGTCATTGGCTTCTAGATTAGTTCATTTAATGTTAGCCACTCTTATCTACAACTATAATTGGAAGCTTGCAGATGGGCTCCAACCTAATGAAATAGATATGGAGGAAAAGTTTGGGATTACCTTAGGAAGGGCTCAACCTCTCAGAGCCATTCCCACTAAATCTTCAAATTATTAATGAGAAAATATTATTTTAATCATTGATTTACCACTGAGTTATCAATTTGACCCTTTACTTATTTTACTTTTAAAACTAATTGCCACTGATTATAAATTGTTAATTTTGGTCGCTCCATATGAATTAATTGGATTTAGCTTGGGGGATTACTAATAGTAATAATCTAAAAAGTAAGAGACTAGAAGTGACAATTTTAATTAGTGGGAGACTTGAATTGATAATTTTTAATAAGTGAAATACCAAGTCAAAAAAGAAAAAAATAATTCATTTTCTTAGTTATTATTATAGTTGCATTAGTGATACAATGGGAATTAGTGCTTAATGTTAGCAATGAGAGTTTAATGATTCTTAGTTCGAGATCTTATTATGGGGTTGTTAGAGTATGTGAATGAATGGTGTAGCGAAGGTGAGGCTTTTGACATTAGTGAAATTGTTCAGTTTTTATTTTATCTTCAATAAGATATCATCTTATATAAGAAATTATCTAAAATATTAATATATGTTTTTGAGTTGTGATAATTTTTCTAAAAAAATTTAATATTTATTGAAATTAAATTAATTTTTTAAATATTTTTTTTATAATGTATCTAATAGTCCAAACTTGTTCTATTTTATTTTTTATGTAACTTTAATCAAACCTTAGACAAAGAGGCCTTGAGTCTTTTCTATTGGGCCTGACTTTGCCATTCATGTAGACTTCAGCCCAGCTTCTATTAAAGCCAACAGGGAATAATGTCCAATTCCTCCCCTAACTCATTCAACCTTTCATAGGCTTGGCCCAAAACAAAACAAAATCTCTCCATAGCCCAATATATTTTTCACACTTGTAGGCCGAAAACTTTCTTAGATTTCTTTTGAGTATAATTGAAATTATATAAATTTTTATTTTTATTTATAAAATATACACTTCAATTCAATTTTTAATGATTGACCAAAATAACATTCATAAAAAAATATGTAAGATAATATTTTAATTAAAAAGATATCCATTTAGGTTAATGGATAGTAATATTGTGAAAAACTAAAATTGAACTGAAGTCTAACACAGCTTATTTTCAAAAAGGTTTATATATATTTTAAAAATACATAAAAACCTACCTAATTTATACAATTACAACATCCTTTTCAATTATTTTGGCCCAAGTTCATTCTTAAAATTAAATATAACCAACAAGCCTGACTCACTTACACTAATTTACAGAAATTGATAAATTAAATTGGTCAACTTAATGAAATAGATTTGGTAGAAAAGTTTGGACTTACCTTAAGAAGGGTTCAGCCTCTCCGAGCCATTCCCACTAAAACTTCAAATTATTATTAAAAAATAATATTTTAGTCATTGATTTATTACTTAATTGTCCATATAACATCCCTTAGTTCCATATCATACACTCTTTTGTCTATATTGATCTCCGTGGTTTTGTTACTGTTTCATTTGGAGAATCTATTGACCTGAAATGGGGTACTTTCTAGAAGTCGGAAACCCTAATATAACAGACTCGATCTTTATTAGTTAATCTAACTTTGACCCACAAATTGCAAGTACACATGAGAATAAACAGTTTTTAAAAAATTTTGGGGTTTATCGTGGGCATTGTTGAAGAAACTGAAAATGAAACTTAGGTTCAAAAATGGGATTATAAGGTTTGCAATGATGTGCTAGAAGTTAAAACTATTTGTCATTCTCTTTGGTTTAGATTAATTATAATGATCTTGATTTTAATAAATATTTAAAATTTAATTAATTTGAATAATAATTAATTTTAAAAAAAATTATCACAATATATAAAAACATATTAATATTTTGAATCATTTATTATAGAGAATGACATCTTGTTGTAGAGGAATAGATTACAAATAGTTTACAATTGTTCAGTTTTAATTTTCTCTTCTAACATGATAACATCCTATATAAGAATTAATAAAAAAAAATTATTACGTGTTTGTGTATTATGATAATTTTAAAATTTAGTTAATGTTAAGTAAAATTAATAATTTTTATATTTATTAAATTTTATCCAAGAGTCCAATTTTTTTCATTGATGTATTCGTGAAATTTATTGTATTTTACTTTCTATGTAATTTTAATAGTACTTTGTCCAAAGAGGCCTCGAGTCTTTATTATTAGGAATTCAGATAGTGAGCCGTACGACTCACAACCCTACAAATTTTTATTTTTTATTTTTTGTTATTCAAATTTTCTTGTATAGCGGACAATAATAAATCTACTTTGTTTTATTAGGCCAAGCTTTACCATTCATGTAGACTTTTAGCCTTAGCTTCTGCTAAAACCAAAACATTCAGAATAATGTGCAAATCTTCTCTCAAGTCTTTTCACCTTTCATAGTCGTGGTCCAAATAGCCAATATCTTTCCACAGCCCAATATATTTTTTGAGACTTTTAGGCCGAAAATTACTTAGATTTCTTTGGAGTATTCTTGACATTATATAAAATTTTCTTTTACATTTAAATATACACTTTAATTCAATTTTTTATGGTTGACCATAATACCTTTCATAAAAAATATGTACGACAATATTTTGATAAAAAAATATTTATTTTAGGTCAATAGATAGTATTTTTGTAAAAGAAAATAAAATTGCACTAAAGTATAACACAACTTTTAATTTAAAAAAAAAAAGATTCATTTATTTTTTAAAAATACATAAAAATCTATATAAATTATACAACCCCAATGTTGTCCTTTTCAAATTTTCCAGGCCAAGTTCATTTTTGAAGCTCCCTTCAGATTTATTAGAAACCTATTATACTAATTTATGGCCAAGTTCCCTTTAGATTTATTAGAAAACCTCTAGCAGCTCTTGTTCACTCTTT
The DNA here is from genome assembly GCA_037074485.1 of Delonix regia. Classification (NCBI taxonomy): domain Eukaryota; kingdom Viridiplantae; phylum Streptophyta; class Magnoliopsida; order Fabales; family Fabaceae; genus Delonix; species Delonix regia. Next base: position 17,638,927 of record CM073459.1, read on the forward strand.
AAAATAATATCCATGCAATGTTCTTTGTAATCTCTTCTGGAATTAGTCACCATATTGCTCGGAAGAATCTCATGAGGTAAATTACATATTGCAATTGCTAATTGGCCAATTTGAGTCACTGGATTTCTCTTTGTAGTTTTGTTATTCAAATTTTCTTGTATAGCGGATAATAATAAATCTACTTTGTTTTATTAGGCCTAACTTTACCATTCATGTAGACTTTTAGCCTTAACTTCTGTTAAAACCAAAACATTCAAAATAATGTCCAAATCTTCTCTTTAAGTCTTTCCACCTTTCATAGTCGTGGTCCAAATAACCAACATCTTTCCACAGCCCAATATATTTTTTGAGACTTTTAGGCCGAAAATTACTTAGATTTCTTTGGAGTATTCTTGACATTATATAAAATTTTCTTTTACATTTAAATATACACTTTAATTCAATTTTTTATGGTTGACCATAATACCTTTCATAAAAAATATGTACGACAATATTTTGATAAAAAAATATTTATTTTAGGTCAATAGATAGTATTTTTGTAAAAGAAAATAAAATTGCACTAAAGTATAACACAACTTTTAATTTAAAAAAAAAAGATTCATTTATATTTTAAAAATACATAAAAATCTATATAAATTATACAACCCCAATGTTGTCCTTTTCAAATTTTCCAGGCCAAGTTCATTTTTGAAGCTCCCTTCAGATTTATTAGAAACCTATTATGCTATTTTATGGCCAAGTTCCCTTTAGATTTATTAGAAAACCTCTAGTAGCTCTTGTTCACTCTTTTAAAGCGACTTTGATGCCAGATTTTTCAAACAAAAAAAAATGGGAGCACGTGGCAAGATCTTGACCGTCCCAATGATCGAACGGCGTAAAGGAATGACTGGAGAATCCCCTGTAATTCCTTTACAGGATAAAATCTCCTCCCAAGGTTGTTTGCGTTGGTAGGGATACTTACATTTGCTATTCCCTATAGTTTTCACATTGATATGTGCATTATCCGCTAATGTACAAAATTGAAGTGATTGGAATCCAAAGCAAATAGTTAAACATGAGATAATAAAAAAAAAATTAAATTAAAATTTGTTAAAACTAAGTAAAATAGCTTTTTCGACTTAACAATATTTGTGGGAGCATTGAGTTCAACCTTAGTATTTCTGAATGTTTTACTTAGGTTCCTTCTGTAATAACTCAAAAAACTTTTGAAATAATAGGATATTCATTAAAATCAGAACTTAAATAATAATTAACGTAAAGAATAAATTAAACTTAAGAAATGTAAGGATAATTAGTCAAATAAATAAAAATATCCCAAAAAGAAAACTAAAAAAAGTTAAATAATTTAATGCAATAACTAGTATAAAAAAGTTAATTGAGAACTTTAATGGTAATTTAAATAAAAAAATTATGGAGATGGGACCCATAATCAAACTTCAATTTAAGATTCCCTCAAACTAAATCTACTTCATATTGTTTATGAAGCATGCAACCAAAACAAAAATATAATCCATATACAAATTATAATGAACAGACAAGTTGCATCAAACATGTAATGAACCCCATCCTAATCTTAAGATCAATAGTCCACTTTCCGAGCTAAATTACCCAATTGCTATGGTAACAATTTGTCAATGTGCCTTTTTAATTATATGTACGTGGAGCATGTCCTTCTTCCCTTCGTTGAGGCCAATTTTATATCTGTAGAAAAGATTTAAAATTCATATGAATATATTATACTAAACTAGACTTGTCAAGAAGAAAATAGACAATTTTTTTACTAAATTTGGAGCTGTAAAATAAGTGTTATGAATTTTTTTAAATTTAGGCCTTTTTCCAGAAAAAAAAAATAGTATGAAAGGGCTAATGATTTAAGATATTTTGGGAATCTAGGAAATAGTAAATAATCATTTGATATTTTAATAATAAATTAACTTTCATAACAAGAAAATAGACACTAAGTTTACTTAAATTAGATGTGTATGTTGAAAGTTATGAATTTTATAATTCATGTCATCAAATAAAAAATAATGTGTAATTCTTGTCATTCATGCATATTTGTCAACCACTTATGATATTGTACATTCAAGTCTCACATGGTGGGGTGACAATATGGTAGTTTGTGAGGGGAACTAGTATTTTAAGATTAAAAAAATATGGAAATACTTTATAACACAAATTTCTACACTTCATGTCCATATTGGTAATAGAATCCCATTTAATAAGATTGAGCAAAACAAAACACTAAAAATAAAATTAATTAGGACCCTTATGAACCTAGTACATGTAAGACTATAGCAAGATAAGCTGCCAAAATAACTAATTCAGATCCTATGAGTTACTTGGCAGAGCTATACATCCCATAAATCTTGAGATCTATGAAAAGATTATACCACCTAAATGGTCACTGGAAAATGGGGTTACTACATTTTCTTGTACCTCAACTTGAGATTAAGAGGTTCTCAATCTCAAATCTAAGGGTAGGAATGTTTTTTTGCCAGAAACATTTATGGAATATGAGCCATGCTAAAGTACATATATATATATATATATAAGACTCTTAGATGAATTTAGACTTAGAAAAGTGGAAACCAAATATATATTAAATTTTAAGATATAAAGGGATTCTTAACTACCAAGAGTACGTTAGTGTTTTGAAGAAAAATTTAGAAGAGAAATTTTACTTTTCTCTCTTAAGTTAGTTCAACCTTGACCATATAATGGATTGGATGATACTTTAAATGAGAAACAATACTACTTGACTTATTGGGTACCTGCTGAGGGACGCCTGCCAGTCAGGTGTCAGACTCTAGGGTTCATGAGACTTGATCTCATAAGTATGACAATTGCAATGCCTAATGGTCTAGTGTATTATCTACCTATGATAGTTGTATGAAATTAGAATTATACATCCATAGTATTTCTATACTTAGATCATCCATTATGCATAATATGTATTTCCATATACTTCTCTGATATTTCAAATACCTTATATACTTTTTAATGTTGTGAACACCCCATTCTTAATTACTTAATTATTTAATTGACAAAGCTTCAATTGATACTCTTAATTGGAGACGATTTGAAATTAAACATAAATGATGGGAGACAATTAAATAAACTCAAAACCCAAAAAAATAAAATTAGCAAATTAGAATAATTATAATAAATCAAAGCAAAATTATAAAAATAATAATAAAAAATATATAACAAAAAAAATAGAAAATTAAAAAATCAAAAATAAAAATTAAGTAATAATAATTATGGTAATAGAAATAAAAAAAATAATCATAAAGTAACTAGCATGAAATGGGAAAATGGGTTGCACTTTCAAGCTGCAGGAAAAAGCTGAAAGAAAAAAAAGGAGAATCGTTGTTGGGTATTGACTAATGCAGCTTTCACAAGAAAGAATGAGGAAGGGAAGTGGAGCGTGAACCTGTGACTGGAAAGATGCAGAAGAGAACTAAAAAATGAGGTAGAAGGAGAGAGAAAATGAGCTGTTTACTCTGCCAAAAAGAGGGCACAACATTCTCGGCTGTACAATAAAAAGAGGGCAGACATAACCACCCAAGGAGACTAGCATGATCTGAAAAGGCATGATTTATTTGGCTCGACTAGGTGCTGTAGATAGTTGCAAGTGGGGAAAGCAGGGATATTGTTAGCACAGATATATTTAGCTGGATGGTCAGTCTAGTTAGAAAGCAAGGATGAGGAGGACCACTGTTAAGGAAACGAAGACTGCTATAAAATGAGCAGTTTCAAATGGTAAGATGGAGGTTGTCTATGGTAAGCATGTTATAAACAATGTAAGGGAAGAAGTAGGAGGAGAAGACGAAGAGGACCAAGATTCATCAATAGGAGTATCCCCATCTCACAAAGACCCAGCCTTTCATCTTCATCTTCAATACCTGCAACAAAAGCACTATTATGCAACTTTGAATACAAAGCACGATCCCCTTCTTCACCCTCTAAAGAAACACTCTTATTTCTTTCCTCTGCCTCCGCCTTCTTCGTCTTTTACTTCTGTTAAATACATAACAAAGATAGGAGAAAGCATCCATCATAATCAGCAAGCAACAACGACGTCATTTAGATGGGCCATGAGAGATGAAGAGGGAGAGATTGTGGAGGTTCGAGGAGGCTACATTGTTCGCTCCACGGGATGTGAAGACAGTCACAGCAAGGTGTGTACAGCCAAGGGACCCAAAGATCTGTGAGTTTGTCTCTCCGCCCACATAGCCATTCAATCCTACGACGTGCAAAACCGTCTTGACTATGACCACCACAACAAAGCTGTCAATTGGCTCATCAAGAATGCCAAAGCCACCATAAATGAGCTCGCAGGGCTTCTTGTTTGGAACCCCAATACAGTGAACCCAAATGCCCACTAAGCAGTGAAGGAGGACCGAGAGCAATGACGGACCAGAGCAGCGAGGAAAAGAAAACAGTGACAGACCGAGAGCAGTGATGGACTGAGAGTAGCGTCAGACCGAGAACTAGGTAGGAGGAAGAGGAGCCACTTTGCATACCCCTGTTTTTTAAGCTTGAAACAGATAAGGCAGTGATCTTGGAGCCAAATGATGTTGGAATCAAAAAAGGAACTTTGTTGCTGCTGCTTGCTCTACTTCATCTACCTATGTGCATATTGGCTGCATGAAGACACGTGAATGGTTCTTTCCCCTATTGATTTATTTTTATTTATTTATTTTTATTTGTTTATTTATTATCATTATTTTTTTTATGTCTTGATTTGTTTCATTTTATTATTAGTATTATTAGTACCATTACTATTATTATCTCATCTTCATTTTTATAGTGCCGCATGAGAACACTAATCTCCTTAAGCATTTAAGAAAGGGCCATGTGAGATTCTCAGTCTCCTTGAGCTTCAGAAGTCAGTATACAATTTCTTAAATAAATAAGCAAAATACAAATAAATAGTGATGAAATCAAATAATTCATAAATTGCAAAATAATAATAATAATTTTTAAAGGGTCACCATGTGAGGCTAAGTCTCCTCACGTACTAAAAACTAACAAATAGAGGTCGTATGAGATTTTAATCTCCTTAGACCCTAAAATTAGTACATATTTGTTTTTAAAATAATAATAATGTAAAGATAAATATTTTAATATTTTTCATTATTTACGAAATCATCATGTGAGAATATTATTCTCCTCGAGTGCTTGGGGTCGTGTGAGATATTAATCTCTATAAACCCTGAAAATTAATGCATACTTGTTTTAAAATAATAGTAGTTATAATAATAATAATAAGGCAAAAATAAATATCTTAACCAAGCATTTTCTATTATATACAAAATGATTAATATGATGTTTTATAAATTTTAATTTTAAAAAAATGTCATGTGGGACTTGGGTTTCTGTAAGCTTTGGGGAATTAATTTTATTAAAAATAAGACTAAACGAATTATAATTTCAAAATCCATAAAAATTCATAAAAACAAAATCTTGAAAAATTTTCAAATATTTTATTCCCTATTTTTGGGTCCCTATGTAAGATCATTCATCTCTTCAGGCACTAAAAAGTTAATTATGAGAGATTGCGTGGGACCTTGAGTCTTCTTAGGTTTCAAAAATTAACATTTAAGATATTAAGATGAATTAGTTAAAAATAAGGAAGTTTATTCTACTTATTATGTAACTAAAAATCCTAAGAAGATTTTTCATTTACTTTAAGTTCAAATAAATTCTAATTTTAATAAAATATACAAAAATCGTAAATTCAAAATCATAGAAATATTTTTTTATTATAGTTTAAAGTTCAGACTGAATTCTAATAAAAAAATAAAAACCAATTAAAACTCCTGTTAATTATAATCCCACTTTCAAGATTAGAAAATTCCAAAAACCTAAAACAATATATATATACAAATTCAAAAATTCTAAAAATGGCCTTCCGTTATAATTTTATTCAAATTGCAACAATAAATTCTAATTTTAAAAATCCAAAAATAAATAAAAACCAAATCCAAAAGATACATAGATTCAGAAATCTCAAAATGGTTTTATTCTCGTCCTAATTTCAATGATAAATTCCAATTTTAAAAATCCAAAAAATAAATAAATTCAAAATTTCAAAAATATTCCTTTCATTATAATTACATTTTAATTCCAAAAAATATAAACTCCCAAAAATCCTAAAAATCTCATTCCGCATTCATTTCATTTAGATTTCAAAATAAAGACTTAAAATTCCAAAAATAAACAAAAATTAAAAGAGGAAAAATGAAGTCGTCAAGAGAGTTAGATTAATCAAGTTATCGTAAGTTAAAATACACAAACCGAGTCTCAATTATGTTTTGTTTACGAAAATCTGTTTAATTAAAACCCTTCTGTTCTTATCACAAAATTTACAAATCAACCAATAGACACACCTTTTTGGTCGAACTACGTGGACTTTGATCCCTATTGTAGGGTATGTAGGCCCTAGGCTTTCATCCTAGGTCAAGTCCGCCCTTTGTAAATAATATCTATCAGTTTGCTTTCATTCTTGCTATTTTGTCTCCTCTGTTTAACGGGCATGTATGTCGATAAAAGGGTAATCGAGATAAATTTAAAAGCCATATTCTATTTCAGCTGACTGGTTTAAGGTAACCGTCCTTATGGACAGGTGTTGTGGGGTGCCTAACACCTTCCCTACACTCAAATAGACTCCTGAACTCATATCTGATTTCACAGATCATGTTGTCTTTTTCTCTTTTTTATTTTAAATCAGTTTTCCAAAGTTTTTCGTTAAAAATTTTGATGGCGACTCCAAATAAATTGATTTTCAAGATTCATTTTTAGGATTCAATTTAAACTCTTTTTATTTTATTCCACCAAAAGGTCGGTTACAACAAATGTTACTAAGAATGTTATTCTATTCACATATTGCTAATATTTTTTTAGACACCAACATATTGCCTCAGCCTTGAGCACATGTAAGCTAAGTACTTGTCATACCAAATTAAACAAGTACTTGTGATAGATTGAATCAAAATCTATGATAGTAAAGATGGATATAACATTACAAGTCATCCCCATTATTTTCACACCACTTGAAGGAGTAGTTCCATCAGGAATTCCATTCCTGAAGGAGTTAACACATTAAAGTTTTAATGACTACTTGGGGAAATATGGGTTTCCTTCTTCTATTGTAAATATTTTAGGCTTACTTTTGATGACGGTTGTCTTTCATTTAATATATAAGCATGTACTATAAACTTCTAACTTAAATGAACATATGTGAGAGTATAATTTTTACTCTTATAACTAGAATTTTACTAGTTATACTTATGTAGTATTCGAAATCTACATAATCGATTAAGGATTTGAGTTAGAAGTTTGTTTAAGGCAAATCTAGTATCAACAAAATAAAGAAAGGATTACATTTATCCTACATTTTACTATTTTTTTTTTATTTATCTTGGTTTTGGTTTGGTGTTAAGGCTTAAAGGCACTCATTTGAAGTATCTTCAAAGCCCTCAAGTTGTTCAAATTCAAATGAAGCATCTTATAATTAATATTATAAGTTGCTTCGTTTCGTCATGTTTCTATCCTTCCTCAGGCTTTTGGTTGCTTCAAGTTGGTTTTTAGTTTTAATTGCATCCTAACATAACCACCTCATGTTCTAATTCAGTTTTCTTATCTTCAATTTCTCACACACACTAAAGTTAGCCAAGGTCTCACTTCCTAATTGTCACATATACCACTTCTTTCCTTAGGAAATGTGAGGCACTTTATTGCATATTTATTTGATTATAGATTGTTATACTATTAATCAAGTAAATTAAATAATAAATGTAACTTAGTTTATTTGACTAAGTAAAAAATAATTCAGCAAATATTCACCATAATTCTTAAGAATGTACAAAAATAAAACTTTCTTCAATGACTAAATTATCAAATCATAGATTAAGGCCATGAAAATATTCCTAATAAATTTAATTAAATAGTAAATATAAATATTTAAGCTAATAGTACTACTACTACTATTATTATTATTATTATTATACATATATAAATATATATTTTCCATAATTTACTTTACTTGTATTCGACCTATTTTATTTAATTTAATTACAAGTCTTAAATTTGGCTAATATATCATTCATATAATTAATGAATTTATTAATTAAATAATTGAATGTAAAAAAAAATTCTTATATTTTGTTAAACATATATATATATATATATATATCAATTGTTATTTTAAATTACCACAAAATTTATAGGGATTTTAGTACGTTTTCTAAAATTATAAAATAATTCTAACTCTCCTAAATCTATGCACATAATCTGCTATTTTTATTTTAGATTAGCTATTAAAGGTGTTACAATGCAACAATTAAGATAGGTAAATTAATAAAATATGTCAACTAAATTAATTGGAGTAGTATCTGATTAAAAAAATTATTTTCAAATAATTATCCAAAGTCTGGATCAAGTGGCATTAGTTTCTCTCAAAATTAGCATCATTCGAGTAGGGTATGACCCCGTGTATAAAGGGAGTCTAAGTAATACAGTTCTTCCACCCTAAATGATGAAGGAGAAGTCAACAATCACATCCTTACGTAGAGAGATAACTAAAGTGCATATGAATTTATTGCATTTGGAGACATGAATACCTCTTCTAGAGAGTTGTTAGTTTGCACAATTTATTAATATAAACTTTTGAATTGTATTTTAAAATTACATGCGATTAGTATTAAAATTATTGACCCTATAGGACCACTCAATTTTAATTTGTGTAAATAACTAAAGTAGAAGGCAAAATGAGTTGTATTCAGTGTTTGGCTACTTCGAGAAAATCCACGCAAAATTATCTTTTTTTTGTCTCATTGTTTTCACATAACCTATAATTGAAATTTCATTGCTTTTGCCTGTGGGACATTGCTTTTGTAAGTTAAAACGAAAATAGAAAAAATATATATATACATATAACTGTAATTTAACTGAAAATTATTAATTATCATAATTATTTTTGACATTTTTTTACCCACTTTTCAATTATTTGATGATAAAAAACTTATTTTAAAAAAATTTCCAAACACAATAACACTGATAAAAAATATTAATTAAATAATTTTCCTAAAGACAAACTATATATATATATATATATATATATTTATGACACTTCTTTTTGATATTTCATTTGAAAAGTAGTGATTGAATACGAAGTAAAAGTCCGTGACAACTTGGAACATGACCGAGACAAGAGTTAAGGCTTTGCAAGTCCAAAAAAAAAAAAAAAAAGACATTAAAAGCTTAATTTTGAGAGAATTGGGTGTGAGAAGTTACACTATGCGTGGGTTCAATTAATGTGACAAATTGAGAATTAATTTCTTTATTAAAGATTAAATTAAAAAATAATTATGAGAGACTAAAATGGAAATGGAGTAAAATATTAATTTTGGTCATAAATTTATTACTAAATTATCATTTTGGTCCCTTACTTATTTTATTTTCAAAATGGTCCTCAAATTTTTGAAAATTGTTATTTTTTGTCCCCATTTACTGAAAAGTGTCATCTATAATCTTCTGCTTTTAAAATTACTATGATTTATACATACTCTCTCAAGCTAAAGAGATTGGATCTTCTCCAGTAGCATGAGCTATTGGAGAATCTCCGGTAAATTACTGGAGCCATTGGATCTAAATCCAATAGCTCCAAATTTAATAGATATAAAAAAATTTTAAATAGAAAAATAAATATTTTAAAAATAATAAAATATTTTATTTTATTATAATATTTTAATATTAAAAATAAAATAATTTTTAATATTTTACAAAATAATTTTTAATATCTTATAATTTATTTTACACATATCAAAATATAATTTAGAGAGACTAAATTATTTTAAGTAAAATTTAAAATTTTAATATATCTTATTTTTAAAAATATTTATTATTATATTTTAAAATATTTTTTATATCTATTAAATTTGAAGTCATTAGATCTGGATCCAATGGCTCTAGATATTACTGGAGATTCTCCAATATTTTATTTTAATATAATATTTTATTATTACAAAATAAAATAATTTTTAATATCTTACAAAATAATTTTTAGTATTTAACAATTTATTTTACATATCTCACAGTAATTTAGTGAGACTGAATTATTTTAGTAGAATTTAAAATTTTAATATATTTTATTTTTATTATTTTTAAAAATATTTATTTTTATATTTTATTTTATTTTTTATATCTATTAAATCTGGAGCCATTGGATCTAGATTCAATGCCTCCAGTTTCTACTGGAGATGATCCGTTCTCCAAGCTAAAGCCTATTAACTCACTTGAATTGACTAAAATCGACAATTTCTAATAAGTGGAACCATTTTAAGAAATAAAATAAATAATAAGTTAAGGATTAAAATAATACATCAAGACCAAAATAAAAGTTTACTCAATAATAAATGATAATTAGTGTTGTTAAACTCTGCAAACTCGATTAAAATAGTCAAAACTGGATTAATATTTGTCTCATGGAATAATGAGTTTGCAAGCTCTGTCCTCCTTGCAAGTGAGCCTCTTTCCCTTTCATTGTTTTTCCTTCTTCTTTTTTCTAATTTGAAAAAATCCTAATCTACCTGCCCTATTCGGTGAGTCAAAGCTTCAACCAGGGGAAATGGGACGTGTTGAAGATTCAGGCTTGTATGTGCAAGAAGGAGGAGTCAAAGTTATCTGAGCAATGGGCTTGAAGACTCAAGCTTGTGTGTGGACATGAAGTGTCAAACCTCTATGGGCAATGATCGATGGGTTGAACTCTTCTTCCGCCACTCGTGTCCATTTTTTTACCAAAATTTTTGGTGCTTCAATTTTGTTAGTTAGCCATTTAAAAAGGAAAAAGAAAATTCCTTTCATCCTCACTAAGTATATGCATGCTGAAAGTAAAGGTTCAATTTCCATATGACATCTGTGTATCTCTTGCGTCATCTTAAACTAAAAGTCATAAATGGCAAAATAGACTTAACATGTAATTCAACTTATTAAAATTAAAAAAAATTTTATAATAAGTATAAATTTAAAGGAATAGGAAATTCCAAAAGATTAGTCTATTAGGTAAAAGAACCTATAAATTTATAAGCATATTTCTTAAGTAAAACTTACTGGTACATCTTTATTCAAAATCTAAATCTCACCATTTACTGTTTTTTAATGGGAATAGCCATAAATCTTTATTCAAAATCTACATCTCACCATTTACTGCTCCTTAACGGGAATAGGCATAACTCTAAGACCCTCAACCTTGTGTAAAGTAATCCCATATGCCTCCCTCATGTCCATACCTTCAAGATTTTTGCCATCTTCAAGCTTCCAATCAAAGTGTAGAAGAAGCGAGGCCAACATAGTATGTGTAGCCCTATGAGCTAATGGAACTCCTGGGCACATCCTTCTTCCAACTCCAAAGGGAATGAACCCTAAATCATATCCTCTAAAATCCTTGTGATATGCTTCTAGAAATCTCTCAGGCAAAAACAAATCTGGGTTAGCCCAAATGCTTGGGTCTCGGCCTAAAGCCCATAAGTTAACCAAAATTTGTGTGTCCTTAGGAACCCTGAAGCCACAAGTTTGTGTTTCAACCTCTGATTTGTGGACCAGTATGGGAGCTGCTGGGTGCAATCTGAGTGTTTCATTCACAACAGCTCGAAGATAAGGAAGCTTAGAGATATCTGAGTCTTTCACGAATTCTTGGTTCTTGCTCAAAACTTGTTGAAGCTCCATTTTGGTTTTGATCATCTTCTCTGGATTGTGTAGTAACTCTGCCATTGCCCATTCAATTGTGTTTGACGTTGTGTCCACCCCAGCAATAAACAAGTCCTGGTGATGCAAAGTGTAAATATGAGATTCAAATAATATTGCCGCAACTAATATAAAGTATGTATGCATATATATATATATATATATATATAGATATATATATATTGGCACTTGAAGTATATCTTTATTATTTATCCCCGTAACTGTGGAAAATCTATTTATAAAAGAAAATTTAGGTATGATGTTTATGTCTTTATTGTTACATTTTCAATAAAAACATAATAAGCATATAATTTCTACTATTCAGTGTTACATAATTACTTACGTCTTTTACATATTTACATTTCAATTGAATATTTAATTATAATAAAAATATAAGACATGGTAAAAAAAGTGTCTAATTTTATTTAATACTTACCAGAAACAAATGTAACATATCTTGACGTGTGAATTCAGAATTTTCCATCTTGGTGAGACAGAGAAATGACTTTAAAACATCATCTTGTCCAGCCATTGAATCTACCATCTCCATTCTTTCCTCCACAATGCTTTCAAAAACTGCAAGCAACTTTTGGTAATACTTCCTCATCCTTTGCTTTGCCCCTTGAGGGTCAAATAAACGTAAAACTGGTAAATAGTCAGCAATATTATGCTTTGAAGCTTCAACAAGCAAACTGCAAATAACCTCCCTGAACCTTTGAGATGAATCAGAATAATGGTCAGCCAAGTCTATAGAAAAAAGGGTGTTTGACATTGAGTTCAGAACTGTCGTAAAGACAGTCTCACCAATATCAATAGTCTCACCCTTTCTGCAACTTTTTTGCACAAAACCAAGCAATTCTTGGAGCTTTCTTCCACGTAAAGCTTGGGTGGAATCTAGAATTTGGGGAGAGAATACTTTAGAGGCACAAAATTTTCGAAGAGTCCTCCATTTTGGAGAGAATGGCAAAAATATGACGGAGGATTTGTGATGGTCAAGTGCTTGAACAGCCTGTGGGACAAATCTGCTAGCAAAGGCTTGGTCATTTCTTTCGAATGCTTCTTTGACTGTGCTTGTAGAGGAAATGACTATGGTGGTAATGGTGCCTATTTTCAGAGTCATAATGGGTCCATATTTTTTGGAAAGCTTGTTGAGAGATTGGTGGAGAGTGGTGATGTCGAGGTCTAATATGTTTCCTATGATGGGATAGGAGGGAGGACCCGGTGGGAGCTTTGAGAGTTTTGAGCTTTTCTTGGAGCCAAGGCCAATGAAGAGGACATAGATGCATGCCCATACAAAGGAAACAATGAGCGAGAGAAATGTGAAGTAGTCCATGGCTATGAGGGTGGCTTGCTTGTTACAAATTTTCCCAAATAATAAATGTGTAGTATATATAGAGAAAGAAGGACTCTTTATGGTGGTCTATACCTTCTAGTAATCAACATAAATTCCTTTGGCAGCTTCTACGAAAGATACTTCTTGGTGCTCAAAGCCTTTATAATTTGAAATATTAGTCTTCCAATGTTTCCTTTCATTCCACCTTATTGCAGATTTACCCATAAAGTGTGCGTGAATATAAATATAAACAAATATTATATATATATATATATGTGTGTGTGTGTGTGTGTGTGTGTGTGTGTATATACATATACATAGATAGACTACATGAATAACAGTAATGATATATTATAATGATATATAGATACACACACATATATACATATATATAGTTAAGATACCTTATAATTTAACTATGCTTATTAAACTCAAAATTATTATAGTTGTTTTGAATGGATCATTTGTAATTGGTGAAGAAAATCCGCACATTAAGAAAAAGGAAATAGATGATGAAAGTATTATAATCGAGTTCACTTTTGGTACTTGTCTGTATTAATGGTATATGTTATATTTTACTTTATAATTTAACAGTTTTATAAAAAGAAATTTACTAAAAATAATACTATATTTATCGTTCTACCCTGAAAACATAACACCATAAATTATATGCAGTCAAATGTATTATACATATGAAGAAAAAAAAAAGACTAACACGAGCAATATAAGTACAAATAATGCCCCCTTTCTTTTTTTATTCGTTTATTTTTTTTATTTTTTTTTTAAAGCATGTACATTTGACTGAAGAATATTCTTCCCAAGTATTACTCTACAATACGCAAAAGACTTTGAATTATAATGAAACCCAATTTTGGTCCCCAGTATTTATAGTCTTAGTCAACTCTTTCAGTCTTCTGTTCAATTTGACAAATAAGTACATCCAATGGCTGTACCTGTATTTCTATACATTTATATAATTTTATATGTTTCATCATTCAATTATATAAGATTTTATAATTAATATGTATATTTTTAAAATGATTAATTATAGCGATAAGTAAGAATCTCTTTTCCAACCATTTAGGTATGAATAAGACACTATTTTAATCCTCCGCTTATGAGTCTAGTCTTCATTAATCTCTTACTAATTTATTGTTTCAATTTGATCCTCATATATATTTATAGTCTCAATTTCGTCTCTTACTAATTTTTAATTTCAATTTAATTTTTTGTTTATGAGTTCAGTTTCAATTTGATATCTTACTAATATGAATATTAGTATATTTAGTCTAAATCTAGACTAAACTTATAAGTGGATGACCAAATTGAGACTAAAAATTAGTGAGAAATCAAATTGAAACTCAACTAATTAGTAAAGAATCAACATTAATAAATTAGATGTAATAGTACCTAATTTAAATAAAATATTTTTAAATAGTTATCCAAAATAAGAATCAAGTAGCACTAATTAATTTATCTATGAGTAACCTGATAATAGGACTTTACACACTCATTCAAATAATCTAGGATTTGAATTCTAATAAAAATAAATACTATAAATTAAGATATAATAATAAATAAAAAAATTAATCCCTTAGTATCATTCATGTTAGGTGCATCTCCTTGATTAGTACAAACTATAAAGTGAGTCAACAGCAGTAGCACCAATTTTTTCCAAGGTTATCGATAAAATAGAAGTCAATAATCACAGCCTTACACAGAAATGTAACAAAAGTTGACGCGACTCAGGAAAATAATTAAAGTAAAAGTCAAAATTAGTTGTATTCGGAGTTTGGCAACATCAACAAAATCCACGGAAATTTTATTTTTTTTGTCTCTATATTTTCACATAATTTTTAATTTGGTTTTTAAGAATTTGTAATTACATATGTATAATTTAAAAATTAAGATAATCCTGGCTATTAAAGTTCTGTCAATATTCTGTTAAACACTATTTTGATCCCTCACTTGTAAAAGACATTGTTGATAATTATTTTATTCATGAGGGACCAAATTGATAACTATCTATATATGAAGTGTTAAACTACAAAAATAATTTTATTAGGGATCAATTGATAAATATTTCTTTTGTTAGGGATCAATGGGATAACAAATTTTATGAAGAACTAATTTGAAAATACACTGTGCAAGAGACCAAAATGAAAACTACTTCATATCCCAAGCACTTTTTTTTTTTTAATTAAGTAGCAATGAAAACTCATAATAATTATTAATTGGCTAACCACACACGCTGCATTAATTAGAACATGTTTGACACACTTTATAAGTTTGGATTGTATAAATTTATACAATGCAATTTACCTTTATTATATGTTTGATGCACACATTGAATTATATAAGCTTATATAATCAACTTTGATCAACCATGTTTGAGAGGGTCAAGCACTATATTATTAATGCAATTTCTGTTGACCTAATTAGGCTTGATTATACTAATAAGATATTTCATGTCTTTTTAAGTAAATTTTTCTTTTAGTCCCCCTCACATATAAGATATTTTCCAATTTACTGTTATAAAAAAACTTTAGGAAAATTAATCCTTTGGTCTCTATATTTTATAGTAATTTTTAATTCAGTTCCTATAGTTTAATTTTGTACAATTGACTCCATATAGTTTGCAATCCAACGAAATTTGCTCACTGCCGTCACTCACAATTATAACACCATCAAATATATACTGAAATGGCAGATGAAGCACACTTGGAATGTCTATAGAATTACCAAGTGGAAATCTACATGGCACATAAGTAAAATTGGGTTAGAGAGAGAGAAAACCAACGACACAGCAATGCATGATAAGGAATCCTACCAGCACAGAGCAACGCAGCAGCCATAGGAAAACAAAGCAAGGTCATGCTACCATCTCTTGTCTTCTCCTTCACTTGACAGTGTGCAAGGTATTCTCTCAAGTAATGTGTAAGTTATTCTGTAATCTGTACATTTATGATATTGTCTCAGGTTGCTCCTTCATTGTCCTTGTTCTTTTTTCACAAAAACATAGTGCCACACCCTTAGTTTTTTCTGCACTCTTCAGCTATGTATCTTCCTTTTTGATTTAGAACTTTGTCCTTTGTTTTGGTATACTAGAACAGGGTACTGTCCTCCTAGTTTCTTAGTGCTATTTATACCATTTGCCATTAGTTCATTAGCTTTTGTTCCAGTGTTATGAACCGAACACCTTCTTCTAGAAATCCTCACTTACTCGATGCATATCCAAGTGGTATCTCCATATACGTCTCTCTCATTCACAATTTCATGACGGGTCTTGGGGCCTCTCAATAGGTATTTTACCGCATTGGTTTTTCCAGTCGATGCTGCAATGTGAAGAATGTTTCAATAAATATGTAAAAGTTGTAGTTAAATATGAATTTTGAAGGCAAAGAAATTAAGGGTTGAGAATGGCATCCTTTGTTGTTCTGTATCTTGTATGAAAGGAGTGTACGTAAAAGATTTCTCTGTTTCTAATAAGAACAAAGGAAATTAAGAGAAGAAAGAGTAAAAGAGAAGGCTAAAACCTTGGGTTCTGATACAACAAGATGAAATCAGTCATTTAAATATAGCTAAAATGTGATGACAGTGAGATTTATTTAAACAATAATATCCTATTTTTATGAATGTTTCTGTTTATCTTAATATTACATTATTTGAAAGAAGATTTAGTAATATTGACCATTTGATATCGGCTTGTATAATGAGTCTGATTTTATAATCTACTGCCATATGCGGCTTACATGATGTAAAGACGTTGTTCTGTTTACCATTGAGCTCCATGTTGTCCACACCATTGTGCTTCTTTCACAATTTCGAGGATAATGTCTTTGTAAATTTTAAAAGAATCAAGTCCATACCCTCTTTCAATTGTGTCCTAACTTTAGCTGTCTTATAATATATATATATATATATATATATATATATATATATAGTTTTATGGGAATAAAACGATGTTGTTTGTTTCCAATAAGAGTGAATGACATCAAACTACCAAGGACCAACTTCCCTGATCAAGCAAAGCAACTGATATAATGAGCATCTCATTGGAAAACCATCAATTTGGATGTGACATTTAGGAATAATCATCTTTATCGCAGGTAATAATGGGCGTAATGAGCAAAAAAAAATTGAGCAAAGGAAATGGTGAACCAAGTTGCTATTTGGACGTAAGCATTGGAGGAGATAATTTCCTGGAATCCACTTGATATAATGAGTATCTCATTGGAAGAATGTGTTCGGTTCTTCACACTGGAAAAGAAGCTAATGAACGAATGGAAAATGGTATAAATAGCACCAAGAAACTAGGAGGACGGTACCCTGTTTTGGTATAGACAAAGCAGGAGACGAAGTTCTTGATTTAGAAGGAAGATACACAGCTGAAGAGTGCAGAGAAAACTGAGGGTGTGGCACTATTTTTTTTGGACAAAAGAATTGGGACACCAAAGGAGGAACCCGAAACAATATAAAAAATGTACAGATTACAGAATACCTTATACATTACCTGAGAGAATACCTTGCATACTTTCAAGCGAAGGAGAAGACGAGAGATGGCAGCATGACCTTACTTCGTTTTCCAATGGCTGCTACATTGCTCTGTGCTCGTGGGATTCCTCTTCATGTGTTGTTGCGTCGTCATTTTTCTCTCTGAAACCCAACTTTACATGTTTGCCATGTAGATTTCCACTAGGTAGTTCTAAAGCCACGTGGACATTCCAAGTGTGCTTCATCTGCCATTTCAGCATATATTTGGTGGTGTTATAATTGTGAGCGACGACAGGGAGCAAATTTTATTGGATTGCAAACTATAGGGAGTCAATTGGAAAAAAAAATTCAACTATAGGGACTGAATTCAGAATTACAATAACCAAAAGATGAATTTTTCCAAAATGTTTACAATTTAGGGCCTCACTGATGAAATATTTTTTAATTTGATCCCTCATCATTTTCTCAACTTAGTCTCACAAAATTTTCTTTTAATTTAATCCTTACATATATACATTTCTTTATTTGATCTCTCATAAATAAAATTTTTATTAATGATATCCTAAAAATAAGTTAATTTTAAAGTAAAAACCCATAATTTTTTTTAAATTGATCCCTCACATATAAGATATTTTCAATATGATCCCTCATAGAATTATCTTTTCAATTTAGTTTTTCACATATGAATATTTCTCCATTTGATCACCAACAAATAGAATTGTTATCAATCATATTCCTTAAAAATGAGTTAACTTAAAAAATATGAATTCATAGTAATCTAATTCAATTTGGTCTCTTATATATAAGATTTGATTCACTTCGATCCTTCATATAATTGTCTTCTCAATTTAGTCCATCACATATATGCATTTCTTCATTTGATTTCTCACAAATAAAATTATTGTCAATAATATTCTTGGAAAACAAGTTAATTTAATAAATATGAACTCATAAAGCTTTTTATTAATTTGGTCTCTAAATTATGAGATATTTTTTGATTTGATTCCTTATATAATTGTCTTCTCAATTTAGTCCCTCACATAAGTATTTTTTTTTTTTCATATGATCAATCACAAATAAAATTGTTATCAATAATATCCTCAAAAAATAGGTTAATTTATAATATATGAACTTGTAAAAAAATTTTCCAATTCGGTCCCTTATAGATAAATTATTTTTCAATTTGTTTCCTCATAAAATTGTCGTCTTAATTCAGCCCTCACATAATTGTCTTCTAAATGTAACCCCTCTCATATAAATATTTCTCTATTTGATCCTCACAAATAAAATTGTTATCAATAATATCCTCAAAAAATAAGTCAATTTTAAATACGAAAGACATTATTGATAACGATGTTATTTATGAGTGATGAAATTGAGAAATATCCATATGCAACAAATTAAATTGAGAAATATCATATATATGAGGGACCACATTAAAAAAGAAATTTTGTAATGGTTCAAATTGAAAAATATTCTATATGGGAAGGACCAAATGAGATTTTAATCATTTATTCTTTATTGCATATTTTAATTTTCCCCATTCCACCTTCGATGTGTATTGATATATTATTATTAGTATAAATTTGTATAAGTGAAAAACATCAAATTAGTTTTCCTTAAAAATTTTGTTGAACATAATTTTATTTAAGTAAAAGACTTTTTGTTAAAATAATTAATTTTTATCCTATCTAATATTATGTAGTCTATCACCAAATATATAATCATATTATCTTATATATTACAGTATCTTATATAATATTGCACTAAACATTGCATAGTATTAAATTTTTATTATACCATAGACCTTATACCATTAAATTTTATTTTATCAGCTGCCCTTATATAATGACCAAACGGGGCCTCACAAAATAACTACTTGTGCAATAAATATATTATACAGCAGGGCTTGAAATTAGAGCATTAATACCCTTTAATTGGAATAGCATGTAAGGGCTGAATCCTACGTATAGCAAGCCCATACTTCTCCCTCATATCCAACTCCTCTGGCTTCTTCCCATCTGCAATCTTCCAATCAAAACAGTGCAAAAGAGAAGCCAATATGAAGTGCACTGATCTGTGAGCCAATGGAAGTCCAGGACACATTCTTCTTCCAGCTCCAAAGGGCATGAGCTCAAAGTCTTGGCCTTTGATGTCCATTTTGCTATCTAAAAACCTCTCTGGCATGAATAAATTCGAAGCAGTACCCCATACGCTTGGACTTCTTCCTATGGCCCAGAGGTTGATAAGAACTTGTGCGTCTTTGGGCACTTTGAAGCCACATATTTCTGCCTCAGATTTGGACTTGTGGTGCAGTAGTGGTACAGGTGGATGAAGCCGAAAAGTTTCCTTTACAATTGCATGTAAATAGGGGAAATTTGTGAGGTTTGATTCTTTGAGTTCTTCTCCATCTTTGCCAAGGACTTGTTGAAGTTCTTCTCTGGCTTTTGCCATTTTTTCTGGGTTGTGTAGTAGTTCTGCCATTGCCCATTCCACTGTGCTTGTTGTTGTATCTGTACCAGCAACAAAGAGGTCCTAGAGTTCAAAGTAGAGAAAAGAACTATTTTAGTATCTCAATTTCTGTACTAGTGTCAATTTTTGGTTCTCCACAAATTTTTAGTGTCAAAATGATCCTTCAGGATTCTTTGAAGCCTCTGGAACAAATTGGTCCTTCACTTGCATAGTATCAAAAGAGAAGGACTTATTAGGGTGACTTAAAGATTTCTCAGGGATCATTTGGAAACGGCAAATTTGTAAATAACAAACTTAACATCAATATAAAATGTGAGACCAAAATGGTTCATTTCTCATTCAAAATAGTGCCCATGATAAACATAATAGTTTAAAATCTTGAATAAAGATTTATAAGTAGTTTAATTATGATCTCATTTTCTTTAGAAATGAGTATGCTAAATTTCATTGAATTGTAGAAAGATTGGTTGGCAAGGATCAAGCTCATTTATATGATCATAAAAGCAGTGTCTAAAATCCATTTGACAAAGGATACCCAAACTATCGTGTAAAAGATTAATCAAGTGACTTTTCCCTCTTTCTCAAAACTATAAATTATTCTAGTATATAATATATTTTTTCTCTCTCAAAAGATGGCTTAATCACGTGACTGTTCTTTTTATAATTAAAGTCACATGTTTTATATTTTGACCAAAATATCTTTTCATCATATTACTTACTAAATAATTATTTGACCAAATGTAAAAGATTCTTTTTTTAGATTTACCAAAAATAAAAAATTATTTAATTACAAAGAATATATTCACAAAATACCTTTGATAGAATTTAAATCATTCAATGATAATAATGATGAATACTTGATTTCTATAATAACATACATATTTTGATTTTACTAGTTTATGTATATTTTCGCAATATAAATTAAAAAGGATTGTATTATTAAATAATTATTCTTCACGTAAAGAGAAAATAATATAACTATGATTTAATTATAATTTCTAGTAAAAGCCTGGTACTCAATTGAAATCATAGATTTTTTTTCCTTGGTAAAATATTTTTTAAAAAAAAAGAATATATATCTTTTGGCCAAGAGAAAAAGAATTAATATATATCGTTATAATATACTCACCACATGTAAATGCAAATAAAAGAATATAAAAGGCTACTCAATTCAAATAATAGATTTATGAAAAAAAAAAAAAAACACACACACACACACACACATATATATATAATATACTCACCACAAGTAAATGCAAAAAATCATGGCGATCCAATTCCTCATGACCCTTCTCTTCCATGAGATAAAGGAATGAATCTAACAAATCATCCGTACAAGCACCATTAACGGAATCAACTTGTGAAGCTCTCAACCTCATTCTCTCATCAATAAGACCATTAAAAACCCTCATAAGCCTCTGAGTGTATTCCCTTCCTCTTCTTCGTACACCTTGTAGGTCAAGAAGACGAAGAATCGGAAAGAAGTCTGAAACATTGGGCTTCCCAGATTCCACCATTATGTCTTCTATAACCTCCCTGAACTCTTGAGGCAAACTATTGTTGTTATACTGAGCAAAATCCATAGAGAAAAACGTGTACGAAAGAGAATTAATCACAGTTGTAAACACTGCCTGACCAACATCAACAACTTCGCCGTTGCTGCATCTCAAACTCACAAAGTTGAGCAATTCTTGGACCTTTTTCTGGCGTAGGATTCTGGTGGAGTCAAGCTTTTGAGGGGAGAAAATGTTCTGGGCACAGATTTTTCTGAGGGTTCTCCATTGATCAGACACAGGAAGCCACACCAAAGAGACCTTGTGGTGGCCAAGAACTCTCATGACATCAGGGATTTCTCGGTTCGAAAAGACTAAGTCATTTTTGGTCAATGCTTCTTTGGCTATTTCTGGCGATGAAATGACTATGGTTGTTAAGCTTCCTAGCTTGAGAGTGATGATTGGACCATAGGTTTTGGAGATTTCAAACAGTGTTTGATGGGGTTTTGGGCCAAGTTCTAAGATGTTTCCTATTATGGGGTAAGGGTGAGGTCCTGGTGGGGTGGTTTTGGAGGATGTTGGGTCACCTTTGATGAGCTTGGAGATGAGGAAATGAAGCAATGGACATAGAAGAAGCACGAGGAGCAATACTGTGTAGCAGTACTCCATGGCTAGCTCTCTTATCTCGCTCACTTTGATCTTATAATCTTCTTTGTTGTGATTTTGAGCTGTGTGCGTGGTGTATGTGTTTATAATGAAGGGTGGTCCTTCAAGGTGGGAAAATGGTCCTGGTTTTACTGTAAAAAGTAAATCGCTTCTTGAAATATTGCAGGAGATTTCTACCCTTGAAGGTCAATGTGTTTTTTAACCGTACAAGAGTATGATTTTTATCATTATTTATTAATTAATTTTTAATTTAATTTTTCATTGATTTTTATCATAATTGTCAAACTTGTGAATTTATTATCCGAGTTTATGAGTTTACAATTATACATAAAGAAAACGAGTTAATTTGTTGTAAACTCAGTACAAATTTGGATAAACTCATAAGATTTTAACGTGTCAACTAGCTTGTAAAATTAGCAACATAATTTCAACTCAAGATTAAATAAGATATAAACAAACTTCTTTTCCATAAAGCATTTACAATTTATTTTATTACAAGTTTGAATATGCATAAAAAATAATAAAATTACATTTAATATTTACTTATTAAATAAAATAAAATAAAAATTATTTAATTAGTTATATTAAATAATTATTTATGTATGACCATATTAAAATATTCATGTTGAGTATTACAAATTATGAAATATGAATAGTGTTTGTTTGATTAAGTATTAAGTATAATTTAAATTACATTTGAATTATTTTTTACTATATATAATATTTAAACTATAAAATTACATATTTTGATAAATATTTATTAATTGAGACAAACTCTTATGAATTTACATTACGAGTATATATTACGAGTTTACTTAAACTTGCGAATTTAACAACCTTGATTTTCATACTCAATTAATTTTTTTTTAATTTCAAATTTTAATTTAATTCCTCTTGAAACTAAACATATTAACTATAAAATTAATTAATCGATCAAATTAATTTTTTTATTTTTTCAAACATTGGCCTACACAAGCACATGCAGATATTTTTTCACAATTTTTTGGTATTTATTTATGTTATTTGAGAAATATTAATAAGTATAATTTATGATGTAATTATAAAATTAGTTGTATTTATTCAATCTTACTATATGGTACACTAAGGGTAAAAGACATGACAATAACGTGTTATGTTGGCGGTAAATAATTTAAAATAATTTTTTATATTTATATTTTGATTTAATAATTTAGAATTTCTTTATGAACCCAACACTTATTTAAAAATTTTCAATTTATCCCTTTTACTTATTTATAATCCTCTTTGATATTTAATCAGATTTTTAATTGATTTTAATTCTAAAATTAATTCTTCTAATTAGTTAAAATTTAAAAACTAAGCATTACCATAAGATGAGTAGCTTAATAATAAAGCTCCTTACAATGGTGTCAAGCTTAAATTCTAATAAAAACAGTTATTATGACTATGATGCTATAATGATTAAAAAATAAGCGAATTAATTATAAAATTAGTAAATGATTTAGAGGATTCAGGTTTTTTTTTAATTTTTAATATATTTTTTAATTTTAAAAAATTATTATTATATAATAATAAAGGCCACGTTTTGCCTCTCGAAAAACACAGATCCTCCGTGTCCGAAAAACAAAAGTATGTGAGAACGTGAAACATGGTTTTGATTCTCGCTGCGCAGGTTTGTCTAATCGCGCCTGAAATCTGGCATGTGCATTTGAATCTGCTGTCTGCAGAGTGGGACCCACATTTAATTCCAAAAAGTATTAATTCGGGTTAATAATATATTTATTAGTCGACTCAATTAAATCTAGCATCTTCTCATATAAATAAGTGATTTAGTACTAACTAATAATATATGATCATCTACCCCAAGAAAAAAAAAACACGAATAAGAATAAAAATAAGATAAAAGGATTTGTTTAGTATGCAATAAAATAAAAGAAAATAATAGGAAAGAATAAAACATAATAAGATCTAATTATTTTTAAATTTAAAATATTATTGTTATTATTATTATTATCATTATTTTTTTTATTATTATCATCATTTATATAATTATTATTATAAAAATATTTTTGTCATTATTCTCCCGTTCTAATAAAATTAGTTTCATTTTCTCTGCCCTTCAAAAAAAGATATTTTTATTAAAATAATAAAATTTTTATTCTTATAAAAACCAAATATTGTACCAAACATTTAAATATTTAATTCCTTTTCATTTTCTATGCCCGCGGCCTTTTCCTTTTTTATTTTCATAACAGTCTTTTCCTTCATAGCAAACATGGTTATATTCCACACCTTTGGCTCCCCTATTTCACTTAAATTCAAAGTAAAATTAATAAAATAAAATAAAAACCTTATAATTTGGATCAAGTTCAACAATACAAAATTAATTTATAAAAGTACAAAACAATCCAAATGCGTCAAATTAATCACGAGGGTGACAGAGGCAATAATTAGAGAGCGAATCCTCACTTATTAAAGAGCGTATCCTCTTTTGTCTGGTCATGTCCTTTCCGTTCCAACCGTTCACGCGATATCTTGCCATGTCACCTCCATTTCCAATTCTCTTCTCTTTATGGGGCCTTCATGTTTTTTTTTTTAAAGGACAAAATATACTTTTATCCTTTCATCCCCTATAATTTTTATAATTAAAAATTTTATTATTAAATATTTATAATTTAAAAATATTTTAATTTATTCTCTATATTTAAAATTATGTAAATATTGTATTAAATTTTTTCAATGTAACTAATTATATAGTATCTTAATATTCAGAATATGTATAAATTACGACAATAATATAAGTAAATATAAATAATGAAACAAAAATAACTTATATATATATATATATATATATATATAATATTAATAAAAACATAGTAATAGGGACTAAATTATAAATCATTAAACCTATGTATGAGGACTTAAGTATAAGTTGTTAAAGTGTGAGGACCAAATTATTAATTGAGTGAAACTATGAGGATGAATAATTATAATTAGAACCTTATATAGTTTAGAAGCTTCATAATTTCTCTCAATTTATAATTTTGTCCTCATACTTAAAAAAGTGGTCCTTAGTTTAAATGGTCCTTGTAATTTCACTTAATTTGTAATTTTCTGGTCTTACTTTAAAAATTTATAATTAGTTCTTCATAATTTAAATTATTTGTAATTTAGTGCCTATTACTATATTTTTGTCAATATTTTATAATATATGTGAGTTAATTTTACTTTATTATCTATTTTTACTTTTTTTATTATCATAAATTATACATAATCTAAATACTAAGGCTGTATATAATTAATTAAATTGATTAATTTAATAAAATACTCAAATAATATAACTATAGGGAAAATTAATATATTTGTGAATTATAAGGACTTAATTGTAAATTTTTAAACTATAGAAATTAAATTAAAAAATGATAGTAACTATAGGAGGCCAAAAGTATATATATATATATATATATTATAAGAAATACACGATGTGAAAGAATAAGGAAAAGGAAGGAATTAGGAATAGAGGGGACGTGACAAAATCTTAGCTATTTGATAACATGAATGGCTGGGATGGACTGAGTCATGTTACCCATACGTGAGAGTATTTGCTCTCCACTAATTAATGATTTATATTTTCTGGCATAAATGTACAATATAATGAAAAGATGATGTCGCATTGGCAAGCTGTACGTGATTATATATATATATATATATATATATATATATATATATATATATAGATTATATTCTAAAAAATATGTCATGAGGAGAAGGAATGAAAGAAATTTGAGATGAATATTATAAAATAATTTTTTTCAAATATCCTCTTACGACAAAACTTAATATCTAGATACATAATCTAAGTGATAAGTCATTAATTATGTTTTAGTTGTATATATTTTGCTAGGAACTTATCATATATTTTGAATCATTTTTTTGATTTAGTAACCAAATAATATTAATTTCATGTATTTTAAGGAGTAGACTATTTAGTTGCTTCTTTGAATTAAATTAATATAATTTCAAACCATTTTGATAGAAATTGCAAGAGAATTACTTTAATGAAAGGAAATAAGAGTTTAGAGGTATTGAAGAGAAGGAATCAAGTATGCTTGGAAGGATTAACAAACAACACAGATGTTGGATGAAGCCAAGGAACAAAGTTAAGATTTTCAATATAAGATGGTAAACATTCAAATTTAATGTGACTTTCAGACCTTAAATGTTAGCATTTGAATACGGTCATATCATGCAAAGTTGTAGATTTTGTCAAGAAACAAGTTCTAATTTGAAAAAGCAAACATTAAATCACAAAGTTATGACCAAAATACTGAAATTGCATCAATTAATATCTTTCTGGTGCCATGGCACCGGATATAGTGCAAAATCCAAAGATTTGACAACTTGGCATCCAAAAGTGGTGCCATATATGAGGAATTGCATATTTTTGGCACCACTAACATGCATCATTGTTGAGGGTAATTACATATTTTGATCAAATGTGCTATATATAAGGAAAATTATGATTTTTTAAGTCAAAAAGCTAGGTATGAAATAACTTTGAGGAACAATGATTTTTAAAGAAAAACTTCAATTAATTTTCTCTTCCAATGTGTTTTCTTATAAAGAGAGGCCAAGTGTTGGTCTTCTTGGACCTCCGTTAGCCAAATCTCCATGTATTCTTCCATAGATGACTCATTTCACTATTTTCTCCTTAACTACCTTTTCTCATTCTTTTTTTATTTCTCTTTATAGTATAAATTGAAACTTGTTTTTAGTTGTTTTGTTAGATGATTGAAACTATTGACTTGAGATTTGTTGAATTCGTATTCACATATGTTAATTAAGATTATTTCAATTCTCTTGTAATTATTAGTATATTAATGAATATTTATTGCTTCTTAATTGGAACTTTCATATTGTTTAGGTAACTGAGATAATTGCGAGTGTGTTGAATGGGTTGTATTGTTAAATTTCTTATTAATCTCTAGTCATGAAGTTGAATGCCCACAAAATGTTTGATGAAATGTCTTTTTGAGAATCAAATGTAATTTACATTAATTGATTGAATTCGATTTTTAAAGTTAATTGATACATTCATTCTCAAGGTTTTCCCATAAGTTTAATGCCTCATAGGATTAGTTTTCCTTAAAATAATTGGATATAACTTTTAAGGAATCCTAATTGTTAAGGTAGTACAATCCTACTTAACATATTGGATTCGACTTTTAGGTAGGTTGTATTTGGTAAACTAACTATGAATCTTAATGCATTCTAGGGACATTTTCACTTAACTAATTGGATTTGTCTTTTAAGCAAAATTGGAACTAAAGTTAAGATAATAAGTGGTTTTGGGTTTATCTTTTTAGTGAGTTAATTTATGAAGAAATAGAATTGTATGATGTTGTCAAGTTAGCAATGAACTCGATAACTCAAATTATCCTCCCCTCAACTCCTAATTAGCTTAATCAAATATAATATATGAAGTTTCTTATTTTTTATTTGAGCCCTAGTTTGCTTAGTGTAGTTTAGGTATTTTGTTTATATTTATTATCCTTTAAATTGATTCCTAATGACTAGATTTATCTAGGTCACTAGTGTATATATGTAAATAAGAGCACTAACCTGTATGTTTATATAAATTGTATATTTAGTAAACAAAAATTTTAATCCTAAGAAAAAAAATTTTATATCTTCACGAGAACGATAATAGATTTTTAAATCATTTTACTATAAATTGACATGTATACTTGTGGACATCACTAGGTATTTTAATCCAAATAGATTCACCTCATTGAAGGTGAATTAGCTTGGAATTTTATGCTTGGCTCCTCCCAAATATTCAAATTTATTTTTTAAACACCTAGGCAAATTGGCCCACTTATAAAGTGAAATAGTTGTTAGTATGCATGCTAAATTCACCCACATTTTGAGTGAGAAAGAATTCCCTCCGATTAAGACAGAAGGCAATGAGCGGTCAAGGTCAAATTGACCCTTCCTCTAAAGGCTGTGGTGGGGAACAACCAATAGGTTGTGGGATGACTAGGGTTCATGCTAGTTGTGGTCGTGGAGTTATGCCCCATGTCAGAGGTGTTCCTGATAAGGATGCTGCACTTTTTCAACCTCAAATGCCCATAGTTGATCAATTAGCGATCATCTTGTAAAAAGCCATAGAAACCCTTACGACATTAGCGGTAGGAATCAACTTTTTAACAACTTTGGTGGTAACAGCAGAACAAGTTTGGACTAAGGAAGCCCAAGATAGGGTGAAGAGACCAATAGTTAAAGAATCTTGACTCAGTTCATAAAGTTTAAACCACCAAATTTATCTGGTATGGATAATCAAGAGGGCCTTCTACAATTCATTGAAGATATTTAGAGAACTTGTGTTACACTGGAATGCTCAAGTAGGAGATTAGTTACCTTAGTAGCATTCTAGGTAAAGAATGTTGCTCAATCATGGTTCAAATTAGTTCATAAAGGCAAGTCCACTGAATTACCCAAATGGATTGGGAAGAATTCAAGGAAAACTTAATGGAACGGTTTCTGCCTATGAGTGCTAAAGACTTTGAGGGTTTGAAACTAACTCTCGGTATGTCAGTGGACATATAATTGTACAAGTATGCCCAAAACCTAGCGCTTACAAAGAAAGATAAGATTAAGAGGCTTGTAATGGGGCTATTGAGCCCATTATTTTGAGTGATAGCCCCACAAATCAATTAATTCTCCTTCTTTGCATCAGCTTATAATTGTACAAAATTAATTAAAATAATAGACCAAGAGGAAAATGTTTTTTTTTTTTTAAAAAAAAGAGGAATGACAAGGACAAATTATTAGGGGATTTTTCTTTGGGTGGCTTATCTAAGGAGCCTAGACCATCAAGTCAGCCTAGATCCTCATAGTTTGTAGCAAGTTCACACACCTCATCCGTCATAAGTACCAGCCGTTAGGTTCGAGCTTATGAGCCACCCACTAAGCTGATTTGGGGGGATATCATCATGCAAGAGCCCTATGCTCTGTTTATGGAAAGGAACACAGCGAGTTATGTTACAAGAAGGTCAAAGCATTTTATAATTGCAACCAAGTTGGGCACCTAGCATGAAACTATCTTTAACTTTCTTGTAACTCTAGTTAGGAGCTAGGACAACCTATGGGATATACACCTGAAAAGACTAGACCATTAGATGCAGATATTGTGTTTGGTGGCAGAGGTAGTGGTGGAAAAGCATCTTTAGGCAAGGGACAAATATCGACGGGCAGGGGCTAAGACCAAGTGTTTGCTCTCAATAGGCAGGAAATGTTTGCTCTCACTAGATAGGAAACACAAGTGTCAAATGCAATGATGACACTAATGAATTTTTCTATTTAATAGTTTAGTCTAATTGAAAAAAATTTAAAATTAGTTTCATAAAGAAAGAAAATAAATGTAGTTGGTGTATAAATTAAAATTTAAAATAATTCTTATAATTAGAGAAAAATAAATATTAAATAAATTAACACTACACTTAAGTTTGTCTTACTTATACTCCTTAAGGAGCCAGGTTTGAATACCCTCTTAGACATTTCTAAAACCATTCTAATGTTTTTAAATTTTTTCCAAATGTCCATCCAACCAAAATTACTTAAATACCCTCATTATTTCTTTTCTTTCTTCACATTCTTCATATGTTATTCCTCTTCTCCTTGAATCATATCGTGACACACCACACCTCTCTTTTTCTCAAATGATTTTATCCAAGATTGAGTGTGTCTACCTAGGGGTCACATAGGGCTAAGTTTTTGGTTGACTCGAGATTTGGTCCAATTTTATGTTAAATTAATTTTTTTTAACTTTAGACCTGGTTCGACTTGGTTAGATTCAGTTATTAACTAGGCAGGGTCTACTTTTATATATATATATATATATAAATATATATATATATATATATATATATAATATGAATTGTTTTGTGAAAATAATTTTTTTAAAACCAAAAATAAAAAAAATTTGAAAGAAAATAAAATGGAATTAAAAAAATTTTAAGATTTGGAATGAAAAATAATAAGAAATTGAAAAGAATTGATATTTTAAAATTTATTTATAAATAAAATTTATTTTAAATCAAATTAAAAATATATTATGAAAATTAAAAAAAATTAAAATAAATATCAAGCCAAGCTGGGCCGAGTCCTATGTGCCTAACCCGGTGAAATGTGCAAATTTTTTTATTTTGCCTGGTCATAACTCGGCCTAATGTAACCAAGCCGAGTCGGGTTTACCAAGTTGACTAGGTTAATGATCACCCCTATGTCTACCATCCACCCACTGTCCTCAATCTTCTCTGACCTATTTGGCCTATCTTCAATGCCTTATTTGGTTGAAAAATGCTAAAGTTCTTTCACAAAGAATAGTACACAATAGCAAAGGAAATTGGCATTATTTTATGTGTTTTTCAACCAATTTGTATAAGGCTTCACTCTCAAAAAAATTTTTGGTCCTTTCTCCCTTATTTTTGCTAATCAATTTGAACATTGGGCTTTAAAATCTTGAAACCCTTCTTTGTAGAATTGATGGTAGTGGAAGTTCAAAATTAGGCTTGATTTCAATGAGATTCCTTTAAATTAAGTTACGGCTTTGTGTTCTTGATGAATTTCATCCCTTTCCCCCTAAATTTGTGGTCAATTTCAAGATTTCATTTCAGATGTGTAAACTCTTCTTTGGCTGTGCTTTCCCTCTTAAATTTTAGCAAAATTAAATGTTATTAGTTAAGCCTCTCATGAAATTACCTTTGGTTCTTTAATAAATTTTGATTTTTTTCTCTCTAATTTGAATATTTAATTTCATGGTCTTGGCTCTCAATTTTGTATCATTCCTTGGCAACAACTTAGATAGCTTGAAAGGTGGAATAATTCAAATCTTAGGTCCCTTAGACATCAATAAAACTCAAGAAAGAAGGAATTTGGGCTATTCGAAGAGAGGTAAGTTAAACATGGTGAATTGTTGTTCTATGGACTTTATAATGGGTATAAAGAAGAAGGAAATCTTGTAAAAATGATAAATGACATTGAATAATAATTTAAATTTATCACCAAATTTTTGAATTATGTTAGCATAATTTCCAAATTGTTTTGATGGTGGTAGTCAACTCATGGCTAAGAAAAAGAATTTACTTTGGATTACATATATATACCCACACACACACATACATACAGGATTAAATACATGTGAATAGGAAAATGAATAACCAATAAATAAATAATAATTAAATGCAAACTTTGAGTTAAGGTGGAGAAATTGCTTCTAATATTAGAAGTTGAAAGGTTAACACCTTACTTTGAGATTTAGTAAACTTGGTATGTAGTGCTTAGACAAGTGTTGTTTTAGACATTGGGAATTCACTTAAATTAAGGATATTTTTTACATAAAAATAAATGCGCATTACTTGTTTTGCTACGGCCATATACATTGGTCCTGTGAGCAAGTGAGATAAGGAAGGGGACAATGGGAACACGATTATTGTGTGTGCTCCCTCAAGATGAGTAAATATTGTCAATCATACTTGCTTTTAGTATTTTATACTGTTCATTTATGAAATATTTTTGTTTATATGCTTTGGTGCCTTGGGAACAAGCCTTTTGTATTGTTGTGTTAATCTTGGCATTTAATTATGCACTCTAAAATTTTTGAAATATTTCCTTATAATATTATTTTGCATTTGAATGGTTGTTTTAAACAATTTACATATTATACAATTTTTTGTAAACCTTTTGAATGATTTGATTATTGTATGGATTTCTAAAAATTTAGAAATTTGTTGTTAGGCATATTTTTAGTTATTCATTCTACCATGGAAAAATATTCATTTTAAAGAAATTCATCTAATACAAGACCTTATAGCTAATGATAGTAGATATTCCTTACTCAACCATGATTTTCTTCATTATTCTGAGCATTGTCTCAACCTTTGATTATTGATAAGTGTTATTGCTCGACTTTGACTACTATATGTGTATTGTGATTCCTAGTTTAGAGATAGTGTTCATTTATAGATTATGATTCTTAACCTAGAGTTAGTGTTTATTTATAGATTATGATTAGTCCTATGACTTAACCTAGAGTTAGTGTTTATTTATAGATTATGATTAGTCCTATGAGATGTTTTCTACTATGATATTATTCTTAAAAAATTTTTATGAATTTCAAATGCTTATTAGTATATTATGTTCTACAAAGTATCTCCATATTTTCCTAAGTCTTATGAATTATATTTTACTTATTGTGATCTTCCTATTTAGAATGATTTCATTGTATGTAAATTTGATGTGGTTTTGATCTAGAAAACATGGTTATTAAAACTCCAATGGTCTTGCCTATTCCCCTCTGAATATGATTAGCAATATTTACTTACTGAGTGTTGTTACTCATCCTTTCTCTCTTTTTTTTTTTTCCCAGAAAATAGCCCTGGTCCCAGTTATCACTCCATAGTTTACAAACGTCTAAGAGAATAGTTGGTGAGCCTTACATTGTCTGCAAGGATGAAGAGAAGTGTTAATTTCA
This sequence comes from Delonix regia, assembly GCA_037074485.1. Lineage (NCBI taxonomy): Eukaryota > Viridiplantae > Streptophyta > Magnoliopsida > Fabales > Fabaceae > Delonix > Delonix regia. The sequence continues at coordinate 17,671,649 of CM073459.1, forward strand.
TTTTGTCTCGATAGTTAAATGTGGAATTTGCATACTTTAATCGCTTTTCTTGTCACAGGCAAGGATTTTAGTTTAGTATCATTCTAAGTTAGTTATATGCTCTTTTATTTTGTGTCTTTTGGTATGAGTATAGCTCTTTTTTTTTGGTTTGTACTCAAGTCTCTGTTGTGGAGGTTTGTCGAAATTTCTACTTAAGAGTTCAGTAAAGAACCTTTTAGTAATGGATTCATTGAATATCATTTGCATTAGTTGTGGTTAGATTCATTTTCCTAAATCTATTCCAATTTGAAATTTAGCTTTAATTTTATGGGTTACGGAGGTGGGGTTTATTTCGCCTTCCGTGTTGATCACCCTCCATCTTAAGGTGTGACACTCTTCACAAAAACTTTAACTGATTGTTATAGTTCCTGTAAAAACTCATTTGTATATATAGAGTGAACCTTATTAAAATAATATTTGTGTATTATTATAATATGTAGATATTTATTTTAATTTCAATCTCATAAAATATTTATCATAAAAAAATTTATATGGTATTATTTTATTATTTATGAAATATAAAATTAAAACAAAATTATAATTTTAAAAGTTAAACAATATTAAAAATTTTATTGTAAAAAATTGTTATCATAAAAGATTAAGACTAATTAAAGTTTGATTATGATATATTATAATAAAGTTTATAAATTATATTTATAACTAAATTGTATAAATTAAAATTTTTAAGACAACATCCTACTCTTTAGCACTCTAGCTACCATGGTTCTATGCATCATCTATAATCTTGTATATCGTAATGGGACAGATGCCAGTCTCAGATTTATATGATATTTTTGCGGACTCCATCTATATTGCTAGTAAAGGTATTTAAACTTCCTTAAGTAGAATTATCATGCAGGCAGCCATCACTATCCAAGTGCTTTCTGGTGTTCGATGGTAAATGTTTTTCCAAAGAATCAACAATCCAAGATAATTCTTATGAGTTTGATACTTAAATAAATTTCTAAATTCTAAATACTGTAATATTGTACAAATTATTTTAATAATAATGAGGGTCATTCTATATATACAAATGGGAAGGGCTGGTTAGTAATAATAAATTTTATAAATTATATTAATAAAATGGCTGAGTTGGTTACCCAAATTTGATTTCATACCAGTCTTTTTGGCTACAAACCTGTCCTTTTATCATTCTTTCATAGGACAAATGAAATATTCAGTCCCTTTAGCCATTATCAGTCACATTAATTTGATCCATCTGCCATAAGGTTCCTTCGATATATTGTATAAGACCTGATAAAAATTTAATATTATATAGCGTAAGATAGTATATTATATTGCATGAGATAATACTATACTATTTTTGGTGACACTATATAACACTAGATAAGATAAAAATTAACTATTTTGACAACAATTTCTTATATTAAAAAAATATGTATCAAAATATCTAGAAAAAGAATTTAATGTTTTCTTGGTAATTATATACATTTATACTAATAGTAATATATCAATATAAATGTAAGGTGGAATTGGTAAAATTAAAATTTAAAGTACTGAATAAATGATTAAAGCCTCATTTTGGTCCATTGCATATGGAGTATTTCGCAATTTGGTTACATATGGATATGTCTGAATTTGGTCTTACAAAAATAAAATCATTATCAATAATATCTTTTATCCTTTTTTAATTGAATTAAAAAATTATAAGTATAAATTCAATTAAAAATTTAAATTTAAGTATACAATCAACAAATCTTAATAGAAGAATAAATTAATAATTATAAATAAAAGATAAATAATAAAATAAAATAATTATAAATTGGCCTTACTTCTCAAGTATGTTCAATCTTATCTTGCTAAATAAAAAATGATCACATAGTGACGGATATAATTCCAAATGGTTACCAGTTATAATCTGCATTGAAAGTTAAAACAATAATTTCATGAATACACATGGACGAAAATTTATCTTTTAATTACTTAAATATGATTTTATATATTATTTATAAATTTAAAATAATTGTTTCTTAACCATATACACAAATGTAGTATATATTAGCTTATTCAATAATTAAATGAAAAGAAATAATCATATTTAAAGGAATACTCTATTAGTAAGAAGGAATTGCTTAGCTACAAAATCAGAACATGCAACTTTAGCAAACACAACTTTCTCTTCCTAGAACCCTAATATTATCAATGATCCCAACTCTTCCACCTTTCCATTCCTGAAACCCTAGCAATAGCACTGACTTCGTAACACTAGGTTTGTAAATATGCCTATTGGCAAATTAAATAATAAGGTCTAAAAATTCCGGTAGCTAAGCAAAGTAAGAACGTAAAACAAATCTAAATAAATCAGGGAACTAACTTAACTTAGTTGGAGCAATGCATTAGCCAATGACGAATTTACACTATGTTATATAGCTTGTAGGAACCCTTTGAAGGCACTCCTGGTCTGGAATGATTGTAGACACTAGTTCCATTAATTTATAAAAGCATGGTTGGAGGTGTGTAGATAATATCTCAACTATATGACTATATTAGCAAGTTTCAACTTTACTATTAAATATATAGTATGAAAACTTAAATTTTACTTTATAAGAGTTTTACCTCATTTTCATTAAAAGTTTGTAACTCATAATTTTAAATGTCCATAATTTTTGTCTTACTATTAAAAAGGTCTAGACCAGTGCTTGCAATGTGTATGGAATCAAGAAAATAACTTTTAAAGTATTTGGTACACTATTTGCATGGATACTGTGTATGTGTTTAATATTAAGTGAAAGGATTTGATTCCATACACCTCATAAACATTTTAATCTCCAAAAGACTAATAACCAATGTGGGTAGCTAATAACAATTTTGTTAGTCTATAGTGCACCTTGAAAATATTTGGCTAGTATTGTAATATAAGATGATAACCCCATGTAATGACTTTCACACACAATAAGAGGAATGAGGTATTGTGAGCATAGAACTCACAACATGTCTAGTTAGCTACCCTCGAGGGCATGTGCCCTTAGTGGATAGTGATTATCCCATGGGTGTTGTTCCTACGACAGATGTAGTTTTTGGCTATAATCCTTCCCCATAATTGTTCTCATACTAAATGATTTCCTATCTTTTAATGCTAATACATTTTTATTTCAAAATTTTACTTCTCTACATTGATTACTTAAATATGTATGAATTAGCTTTCAATATATCTTCCTGATATTACACATATTATTGATTTAAGAATTTATTTACTCATGCATAATGGGATCTTGTTCAAGTGATTTCCAACCTTTAATGCTAACGCATAGTTTTAATTCAAAATTTTACTTCTCTTCATTGATTACTTAAGTAGTATGAATTGGCTTTTAATATATCTTCAAGATATTATACATATTACTGATTTAATTTATTTACATTCATGCATATATGATCTTGTTCATTTAAATTTCATATAGCTAGTTATGATTTTATATATTTGTTGAAAATTTAGAATCTCAAATTATAGAATCGGTCGAGAACCATCTCCATGCTTCATAAAGAATGGTGAGCCTTTCTAGGCATGTTATTGTATGTGTGTATTGCACGCAAGTTATAAATTGTAAATTCATTATAAATTGTATGTCCATATTAATTAAAGGTAGACTTGTTCACCCTATATTAGATAAATTTTGAATTTAGTTTCATTGTATGAGAGTTGAGCTCTCATTATTCCGTTCATGGTGTTGAATTAGGTGGTGGAATGTGCAACATTGTTTCTTACTATACGTAGATTTTCTATAAATTCTAACAAAAACTTAAATAACTACTAAATGCCAATGAATGGTTGAAAATTTTTAAATATTATCATCCAATTTTTAATTTTAACTAAAATTATTAATTGAGATTGACTATAGCAAAATAAGACATAATTATTTAAATTTGTACATATTCATATCCTGGTCTATAGCTATTGAGTCTACATTAAAAAATCCATAATTGATGAGAATTCTTAAACATTATATAGATTTGAATTCTAAAATATAATGCTAAGTCTTTATGCAAATTAGAAACTTCTTAAGGTACTACTCACTCAGTCGAATTGGATTCCTAGTCACTTGGGAAAAGATATACATTAAAAAGTGAGATTTTGCAATCTTAATAGTTTACGTTTTGGTGAAAACATTCTATTTCCAACCCTTACATATTAAACACATTTTTATTAAAAATACAAATATGAGTTATTATGTGTACGATTATGTAGGTACACCTTCAGACCCATCAGGGCTAAGACTATTACTATGTCCTTTAACTGTCCCATACTAGCAACAATATTTCTATCAATAAGTCATGCACTTAAAATGGATTTAAAATGAGAAAATTATAATCATTTGAAGTTGGAATTGTGTTATTATGAGTGACCAGTCAACTGGTCCCCTTTGGCAAGTCGACTGCGATAGTACAGAAACAAGCTAATGGTCATATTTTGAGGGCAGTCGACTGGGAAGCTCCTAACAGTCAATTGGCAAATTCCAAAAAGTGTTTTCAAAAGTAAATAACAGCTATATTTCATTTTGATCTATATATATGACTTTCTAAACATATTTTTAAATAGAACCAAATAGTAGAATGTGATCTTTAACTTGTTATATTATCTTTGAGAGAGAAACAAATATCATTGAGTCAAAACTTACATATTTTCTGTTATTTGAGTTCTTATAGCTACATTTTGTATATCTACTTCTTTGAGAAAGTTTATTCATCTTTAAATCTTTCTTTTTTGAGAGAAAGAGAAGCTCAAGAAGGTTCCTTATGGGAGTTAAGCAGAGAGTACTTAGGTTGAGTGGGAGATTTTCTTTGGTTAAGTTCAAGGAGGTTCCTTGAAGGAGTCAATCAAAGAATGTTTGGGTTGAGGAAGAAGTTTTTCCCATAATTGTAATTGAAGGAGAGATTCTCCTTTGTTGTTGTAATCGATTGTTGAAATAGTGGAAAATCTAAAAGGTTGTCTGGGAACTAGACATAGGCTTAGGTTGGAGCCAAAATAAGATAAATCTTTAAGTTTGCTTTATCTATCCTTATACTTTTTATATTTTGAATTATCATATTTATGTTTTGCTTTTATTTTTATTAATGTTGATGCAGACCCTAAGCGTCTACATTGAGCCTTCATTGATTGATATAATTGTTGTTTTATATCATACTTATCTAAGCATTGTTCATAACAAATCTTAAAAAAGAACTTAAATTCAACAAACACTCTATTCACCACATGTTAGTTGCCTGGTCTAATACACACACCACTTTTATGATAAGTTTCCATGTAATTCCTCCAATTAACACTATCATAATAGTTTCCTATTCTATTTTTTTCCCCTATCCAGTCTTTTCTGCATTCAACTATTTTTTTTCTCTAGTTTATCTTGATTTTGGTTAGGTGTAAGTATAGTTGTCAAACTCTCGAGTTTATTATTCAAGTTTATGAGTTTACGATTGTATATAAAGAAAACGAGTTAACTCATTGTAAACTCGAACTTAGTACAAATTCGAGTAAACTTGAGAGTTGACTTACCGAGTCTATCGAGTTTACAATTTTAACATGTCAACTAACTTGTAAAGTCAATAACATAATAATTTAAATTCAAGACTAAATAAAATATAAACAAGCTTCTTTTCTATAAAGTCTTTACAATTTATTTTATTACAAGTTTGAATATGCATAAAAAATAATAAAATTACATTTAATATGTACTTATTAAATAAAATAAAATAAATATTATTTAATTAGTTATATTGAATAATTATTTATGTATGACCATCTTAAAACATTCACGTTGAGTATTACAAATTATGAAATATGAATAGCTTTTGTTTGATTTAGTATAATTTGAATTACATTTGAATAATTTTTTAATGTATATAATATTTAAACTATAAAATTACATATTTTGATAACTATTTATTAATCAAGGTAAACTCTTACGAGTTTACGTTATGAGTCTATGTTATAAGTTTACCTCTCTCTTATAAGTTTACCTAAACTCGCAAGTTTAACAACCTTGGGTGTAACCTACTGGATTGAGTCTCAAAATTTATTCAAATTTAACCCGTAGCCCTACTTAAATGATTTTTCATACAATTACAATTTTGACATTAATGAAAACAATTTTGAGAAACAAAGAAAAATATCTTAAACTTATTCATTTTCTATTCTAAAAAAACACTTTTGTTTTTCAATTTTTTGAACAATTGTTAAAAAACACATTATCAAATAAGTTTTTTTGTTCTTTTATTTTTAAAAACAAAAAAACTATTTTTAAAAACAACATTAAAACAAGCCCGAAGACTATAAAATGGTAGTTCTTGTAAATTATGAAAGTTATAGTATGACTTGTGGAAATTATCAAATACTTTTTTGTTATAATGAAAGTTTTATTTCATCAATTCTATGTCATTTTATAAAAGAAATTAGCAAAATACTTGAATAATATCAAACTCCTACCTTAGATTGTGACAAAAGTGAAAAAAAGAACTTTACATGTCCAAGTTTTCTTAAAACTTACAAATTTGGCTTTTAAGTGCTACTCTAAGGTGGGATGTCATAAAAGTTAAAGGTATTAATTGTCAAATTTTGAAGATCAAGAAGATTATTTGTACATAGTGTAAGGTTCAAGGAAGTTTTAGGCAATTTACCCTTAATTATTTATATTGTAGTATTAAAATAAAAAATCTCTTGACTCCTCCACGAAGTTTTCTCTTGTTCGTATATGTATATATATATATATATATATGTATGTATGTATGTATGTATGTATGTATGTATGTATATATATATTCTGGGTTTATAATGACTTTTAAAATTATTTTTTGGATATCTTTTAAATTTATATTTTTTATATAGTTTCGAATATTTCTTTTTCTTTTTATATTTTCTTTTTTCTACTTTACAACCTCATATATGAGGTGCTTCTAATTCACTATATTTTAATATTAATATGTTAGTTTTATAATATTTAATGTTTCTCAATGATTCTTTACATCTATTGGACAAATATTCTCTTAGAAAAACTAGAATATGATTTTTAGAACATTATATCTCTAAAGATAGAATATAATTATAAGAACATATAAGTAAGAAAGCAAAAGAATTTTCTAAGATAACGAAAGAACTTCAATCATTTTTAAGAATAGTAAACTAAGCTAGAAACTTTATTTCACATTTATCTAATTGCAAAAATATCTAAATTAGCAGGAGAAATTGGTAAATGACAATGGGATGAAAAAACAAATAAGATAATAAAGAAAATTAAAAAACGATGCAAGAATTTACCAAATCTTACAATACCAACTAAAAAACCAATAAATTGGATAATTTATACTGATGCCACAAAAAATTACTGGGAGCAGTGTTATATCACGAAAATAAAGAAGAGATAGTAATAATTATTAGATATGCAAGTAGAAAATTTAATAAAAACCAAAGTAGATATCATTTTAATTAAAAAGAATTTTTAGTAATAGTATAAACAGTTGAAAAATTTGAACCACTAATAGTAAATTCTCATTTTATTATAAGAACAAATAACACTCAAGTGTGTGTGTGTATATATATATATAGTGATAAATCAAAATTTGTATTTAGTGATGATTAGTAAAGGCTACAAAAAAATTTTTTTTTTTTTGAAAACAGCCCATTTAGTAACGAATCAACATTCATTTGTAAAATTTGACATGAAAATTTTGAATTAGCGATGAAGTAATGGTGACTAGGAATAGTGGTCCTCAATTTTAAAAATAATAGCATGAACTTCTGTCATTAAATTAGTGAGAAATGCTCTATAACTAATCTAGTGGTCTTTCCATATATTTTAAATTTTATAAATAACGTTTTTAATTTACCTTTTCGTTCAAGCACAATTTTATTATATAAGTATACCAATCAATTGATTGTTTGAATTTGAGAATTAATTAGTAATTAAATTAAGAAAAAAGTTATAAGTATACAATCAATTAAAATCTTAATTTAAGAATAAATTTATAATTATAAATAAGAGATAAATAATAAAATAAAATAACATTAAATTGGCCTTACTTCTCAAGTAAGGACAATCTTATCTTGCTACATAAATAAAATTATTAAAGCGGAACGAATATAAATCCAAATGGTTATAATCTACATTGAAAGTTAAAACAATAATTTTATGATAAACATGAATGAAAATTTATCCTTTAATAACTTAAATATGCTCATATGTATTATTTATAAAATAAAAATAATTATTTCTTAATCATATGCACAAATGTAGTATTTATTAGCTTATTAAATATTTAAATGATGAAAAATAATCATATTTTAAGGAATACTTTATTATTAAGAAGGAATTACGTAACTAGAAAATCAGAATATACAACTTTGGTGAGACTGATACAACTCCACCCATGAAGATCTGTTCCAGAAAGCGTTGGAAAGCATCTGACAAAGGAAGAGGCACGAGACAGAGGAGAGAAGACTGAAGCACGTGACAGAGGAAAGGGGTGAAAAGCAGTTTCCAAATTGTGTGCACGTCCCTACAACTCCATTCTCTCCACTTATTCCATATTATCGTCCTTTTAGGAACCTAGTTATGCTAGTAACTGCCACTAGTTATTTTGGTAACTATTATTTCTGGATATGCATTATAAATATCCCTGTCACTGTAATTTAGGATTTTAAAAAGTTATCAGGTGAATTAATGCATTGGAGATTTCGTCTTTCTTGAATTGGACTGCCCGGTTATTTGTTTTAGTGTTCAAGATTCTTGCACTTCTACAGCTAAACTACGGTTACTACTCGTTCCTTATCCAATAAAATTCCCAAACTTCCAATCCATCCAATGCCGATATCCTCTAATAACTCACTCACCTTAACTCCAAAATCGAAGCCATGGATGTGGCTTTGAAAGCTCAATTGAAAGGCAAGTCACCTGAGATTCCCGTGGGCACTCAAGAAACTGGTCAAACCTCATGGGGACGAGACGTTGATGATGACGTTGAAATTCCTTGGTGGCTAAAGAACCGTTCTCGGCAACCCTATACTAAGATGGAATTCCCTCGTTTTGAAGTGGGAGATACACGAGGTTGGATTCTCAAGGCGTATTTCAGTTATTACCAGACCAGCGATGATCTTAAAGTTGATAGTGCAGCCATGTATCTTGAAGGTGATGCACTGGATCTTTTTACATGGATTTATAGTGAACGCACGTTGTTGTATTGGGAGGAACTAGTTCAAGCATTGCAAGAAAATTATAGTCCTGCTCAATTTCAGAACCCCGACGAACATCTGTGTGCGGTCAAACAAACCGGTTTAGTGCAAGAATTCTGGCAGGAGTCTGCAAAACATGTAGCAAGATACAGAGGTAGGGAAGGTTAAGGAATAGGTAGAAAAATAGAGGACAGAATAGTTGTAGAACTGCAAGAGTCTTAAACATTAAAACAACTAACCAGGCAATCCAATTCGAGAAGGAAAAAATCTCCAATGCAATAATTCACTTGATAACATTTCATAATACAGTGGCAGGGCACATTCTCTTCCCAAAACCCCAACACTATCAATGATCCCAACTCTTCCACCTTTCCATTCTTGAAACCCTAATAATATCACTGACTTCATAACACTAGGTCTGTAGATAAGCCTATTGGCAAATTAAGTAATAAGGTCTTGAAATTTCAGTAGCTAAGCAAAGTAAGAATGTAAAACTAATCTAAATAAGGGGACTAACTTAACTTAGTTGGAGCAATGCATTTTCCAATGACGAATTTACAGTATGTTAAATAGTTTGTAGGAACCCTTTGAGGGCACTCATGGTCAAGAATGATTGTAGACACTAGTACCATTTATAAATGCATGGTTGGAGGTGAGTAGATAACATCCCGATTACATGACTATATTAGCAAGTTTTAACTTTATTATTAAATACTATGAAACTTAAAGTTTATTTTATGTGAGTTTTACCTCATTTTCACATTAAAAGTTTGTATTCCATACTTTTAAATTTCCATCAATTTTTTTCTTACTATTAAAAAGTTCTAGAACAATGCTTGCAATGTGTATGAAATCAACAAAATAACTTTTAAAGCATTTGGTATACTACTTGCATGGATACCTATCTGTATGTGTTAAATATTAAGCGAAAGGAATTGATTATGTACACATACAAAAATGTTTCAATCTCCAAAAGAATAATAACGAATGTGGGTAGCTAACAATAGTTTTGTTAGCCCATGTGACGGCTATCACACATGGAAAGAGGGATGAGATAGTATGAGCATAGGACTCACGACATATCCAATTAGCTACTCTCATGGACTATGTGCCATCAACAGATAGTAATTATTCCATGGGAATTGTGCCTACAACACATGTTGTTCGTTTGGCCATAGTCATTCCCCATAATAGTTCTCATAATAAGTGATTTCCCATCTTTTAATGCTAACACAGTTTTATTTCAAAATTTTACTTCTGTTCACTAATTATTTAAATATGTATGAATTATCTTTCAATATATCTTCAAGATATTACACATATTATTGTTTTTAAATTTATTTACCCATATGCATAATTTGATCTTGTTCACTTAAATTTCATTCAACTAATTATAGTTTTATGTACTTGTTGAAAATTTGGAATCTCATATTGTAAATTCGTTATATATTGTATACTTGTGAGCCCTTCTATGCATTTTACTATTTGCATATATTGTGAATCACAAGTTGTAAATTGTAAATTCATTATAGATTGTATTTACGTGTTGATCACAGGCAGAATCATTCACCCATATTGATTAAATTTTGAATTTGGTTTGGTTGTATGAGTGTTGAGCTCTCTTTGTTTTGTTCATGGTGTTGAATTAAGTGGTGGAATGTGTAACATCCTTTTTTTTCTATATGTAATTTTTCTGTAAATTCTTACGACGACATAAATAACTACAAAACACCTATGAAAGGTTAAAATTTGTTTTAATATTATTATCCAAATTCTAATTTTAATTAAAATTATTAATTGGTATTGATTATGGAAAAATATGACATAATTATTTAAATTCATACATGTCCATATCTTACTGAATTTGGATTACAAAATACATAATTGATGAAAATTATTAAACATTATATATATTTGAATTCTAAAATATAATGCTAGGTCTTTATGCAAATTAAAAACTTCTTAAGATGCTACTTAGTTGGTCCCACTTTCAGTGGATTCTTGGTTACTTGGAAAAGATGTACATAAAAAGTAAGATTTTACAATTTCAATAGTTAGAGGTTTAGTAAAAACATACTATTTTTATTCTTTACATATCAAACATTTTTATAAAAAATACAAATGAGTTATTGTGCATACAATTATGCAGGTACAACTTCATACCCTTTGAGGCCAAGTTAGTTGTTATGTCCCTTTACCGTTCCATACCAACAAAGGAACCTATACTACATCATAAAGTACAAGCTAAACATAGAAAATAAGACCACACAACCTTTAGGCATCCACATTTTCATAGCATAGAGAACTTTGGGCAACCAAACTCATATAACATAATTCATAAGATATTCTAGTTTCAATGAAAATTTGAAAGTAAAATACAAAACATACAACATTTTTAACCCAAAAACCACCAACAGACAGGTAACAAATAATAACAATTATATATATATATATATATATATATATATATATATATACACACACACATATATATGGTATTAGCAACATGTTACTAAGAATTTGGTATACAAAAGAATTATATATTACCTGAAGGTAATTTATCTCATATGAGTACCAAATCATGAATAAAGAAGTTATTCAAACTTAAATAACACAATTAAATTGTAAGACTTTATAATAACATATATCCAAAATAGAACAAACAAAACTTAAACAAAATGTATATTAGAATGAAATATTACATAATACCATTCCAAAAAGAATACAACATAATATTCTTACTTTTAATTTAGTAAAATTAACAAAATGACGTTGTTACATACTTTTAAAAAATATTCTTTTTAATAACATTCATTATTTATCAAACAACATTTTGCCTAATTAACACTAAACAAAATAATAATTCTTTTAAAAGAGAGAATGTACAAAACATTATACATTATTTATAGTAATTCTTATCCATTGAAGAATTCAATATCAAAATAAAATATATACTAACTATAAGCTATATTCAATTCTTTAGCAAAAACAAATTTATTTACTCGTTGAACATACTAATATACGAACAAATCTTCATGGCTAATTGGCAAATATGGTAGCTGTGTATTAACACACACTAGACAACAAATTTTTCATGCAAGGTTCCACGGGAAAGTAATATGTTCCATTTTGCATCTTGGATTCTTGCCTTAATATACACGAGTCATACATTCTTCTTCAAACAAAATTCTCTTTTTCAATTAAGTCTTTATTATACATTTTCAATCTTATAATACAAAAGTAAATTATTTGCCACTAAGTCCTAATTTATTTAAAAACTTTTTCATAAAATATTTGCAATGCTTACATTTTATTCTTCCTGACTTTATATATTACATTTTGGTCCCTAACCATATTTTACTGTATTATTTTGATTCCAAGCAAATACAAACAATATGATTACTAATAGATTCTCCATCCAATCATGCTACCATGGGTTCTTACTACTTTTCCTAGCCATCACTCTTGTCTCCTTTAATTATTTACCTTTATTCCTTTAAATTTAATTCTCTCGTCAATTACAATATAACATAGAATTCAAATACGAATTTCATGCAATCTTTGGCCGAGAGGTACTTATACCACACCATGAAATAGACTTAAATATACATGCTTCCATTACATACGATCCATACATAAGGAGGGTTAATATAAGTCTTACAACACATTCTCATAAGTTCATACTACCAAGTGGCAAAATCCTAACTATATTACAAATACAAAATTGGATTCTTTGCCACGTTAGATACAACATTCACACCATACTAACACATTTCCTACCTCATTCTAAACTACATTTAGTGGCCTATAAAGCAGGCAAAGGGTGATATTGGGCATATTTTCTCCCACAAAATAGTGCTCCCCCATGCTTGGCCTGAGTGTTAAGCTCCTCAAGAATTTCACATCCCATATGATATACCATCAAAGTGAACACAATCGAGTAATTATCATATTATTGCACAAATCTAAACATGTCAACAAGAGTCATTTTTTACTTGAAAATTTTGGTGAAAAAAAAGATATGATTTCAAGTAAATCTCAATAGTTAGTCATAATAAATCCATCACATTTAAGCAAAGATATAAGATGCATAATCAAATTATATACAATGTAAAAGAATATCATATACATTAACGATCCAAATTGCCACATGCATGCTAAAATTTTTTTTCCCAAAGCAAACAAATTCCATTGCTCAATTGCACATATGTCACGCCACCATTACTATTAAAAAAATGCTAAATAGAAACGGAATTTAGATATGAAAATATAATCATTTCTAATAGAGATAGAATTAGAAAAGAATTTGTATAAGATACTTCTTATTTAGTATTATTGATAGGTGAAACGAAATTTGAAATTCATTTTGTTTGTCTTTATTTTCAGTAGTATTTAATTTCGTATCAAAATATTAATCTTATAAATTCATGGTGATTTATATTAGATACAAAATTTTTTCATTTCTATTTAAATAATGTTTTATAAAACACCATATGTTAGTATTAGAAACGAAATTCGTCCGTCTCTATTTATCTAATTTTTTTTTTAACTTCAATATATTGATTCTGACGTGGAATTGGTCCGTGTCAAAACTTCGGCGTCGATAAGCGACTCTTTTTTCCCTCTTTCGAACTCCTTTTGTCCTCTCTTTTATCCAAATCCCTCACAATCAAAATCAAACCTCTTGGAAATCTCATGTGCCTGCCCTCTGTTTCTTCTTCAACGAAATCCCATGCGCGATCATCTCCTCCTCCCTCTCCTCCTCATCACCTTTTCCCATGCGTTTATTGTCGTCGCAAGTTCTTCTTCTCCAGAGTAATATATTTCAAATCTCAGCTCAAAGGTTTAAACTCTTGGCCTATCTTCTCTTTGCATTGGTTTTCCATTTTTGAAGTCTCCTTCGCGTTTTTCTTCATTTTTTTTTCTTACTTGTTCTTTTGGTTGTGAGCATTGGGCATTCCATTTTCTCCTTTAGTATGTAAACTTTTCAGGAATGTTGTAAATTTTGTTGAGGTGGAATGGAAAATTACCAGTCTCAGTGCTTTGATTTTGGGCAAAAAAAAAGGATGAGATGCCAGAATTTTGAAATTTTGAACACTTTACTTGTCTATCTGATGGGAATGTTTTTTTATGGATACGTGGTGTGCAGCGATTGTGTGTGATATGAAGTTGAAGGGTACGTGTAAAGCTATGAAAGCATATATCTCATGCGAGGAGAAGAAACAGTGAGGTAGCAGGCACTTATTTAATTTGGCTACAATTTACTTGGTTTATATTTTAATTATTTTTCTTGGGCTTCTCTATTTACATGACAGCCTTTGCCGTCAGAATTCCGCAAATGTTGTTTGAAGCTGTAGCAATTTCTTCATCCCTCTAGAATAATGCATTTTAACTTTGAAGCCAAGCGCAAATTTTTTTTTCGTTTTTTATTCCAATATTAAGGATAACGGTGATTAGATTGACAGTGGGAAAATTCAAGCAATGCAAGTTGTGTAAGTTGTTTAGTTTTATGCTAGTTTACTTGGGGATTGCTTATATTTTGGCTAACGATGACTTCCTTTTCAAGCATTGAAGTATTAATTTGGGAATTGGGGTGAGGGTATGAGTAAAGTGGGGTTAGTATGTCACCAAAATGATGATAAACGCAATGATGACTCTTCTTGATGATCTGCATGTGTATTGTAGTTAGGAAATCAAAGAAAACCATTGAAAGTGAGTCAAGACAATGGAAATAACAAATTAAAAGTAGTGGAGTGGAGTGAAAACAAAATATAAATATTTTCGACAATTTTTTCTTTCAAGAATTTAAAGAATAATTTAGATTATATAAATTAGTCTTGGCAAAACAAACACAAAAATATTTTTCTAATATTAAAATAATTTTTTAACAAAACATATAGAAAATTTATATGAACTTATTGTTTCACCTCATTCAAATAACTCATCACTTCTTTGAATTCCTCCATATAGTTCAAGCTGAAACGGAGGGCGATGATGAAATCGAACCAATTGGGTCATTTCAATTTGACTTTGACACCATCTGACTTGCTACAGATAATTTTTCTATTGCAAATAAGCTTGGACAAGGAGGGTTTGGACCAGTATCCAAGGTAAGATGTCATTGTTACAGTAACATAAATATCACCATATACAACTATCTAGGATTGAATTACAATTTTCGTCTTCCAAACTCTAATAAATGTAGGATAGGCTCTACAATGGACAAAAAATTGCTGTCAAAAGTTTGTCCATGGATTATAGCAAGGAGATTCAGAATTCAAGAATGAAGAATTGTTGGTTGCCATGCTTCAGCATCGCAATTTAGTAAGATTACTCGATTTCTGCTTGGAAAGAAAAGAAAGGCTACTTATCTATGAATTTCTTCCCAATAAAAGTTTTGATTACTTATTATTTGGTATGCATAATTCTTATTTATGTTCACTAGCTAGAAGATCATCATGAAAGTAGTAAGATGGGGGAAGTACTTGAGCTATTGAGAATCAACACCATGACTTCAGCCATGGAATGAATAGTTAATTATTCCCATCTGAGCATCTACCTCAGATCAAGCATATATGTGCTTGGATCTATAGTACATTATCTTTTTGGTATGAGTTTGGATTTAGATCATACTTACTAGTATGAAAATACTATGTGCTTTGGAAGTTCCATTTTTTTCAAGTTTTTTAGATTCCTTTTGTCAACTGAGCTATCCTCTTTGTCTTAAAATCTTCATGCCCCTAATTACTTTTCGTATCCATTGTGATAGATAGAAACAAGTAATCGAACTAAAGTGAAATATCTTATTTTTAGTGCTTAATTTATTACTTCACACTGCAAGGTCTTTCAAGCTATATTTACTCACAGAGTTTTGTTGTATATATTATCCATCTTGTTAATTAGAATGTTAGTTTAAGTTAGTGTCAATCTATTTTATTAAAAGAATTGATGTTTGCTTGGAATTGAATATCAAGGACAAGTCCATTGAAATAATCATTGTCATCATGATCTGTAGATTTCTGACAACAAATGTACTATACTAGCTCATGCTCTCATGAATCCCCATATATGTCTCTATCATCATATTATCTTGTATGTGTTTGCATCTGTCTTTTAATTTACCAAATATAAAAGGTGAGGTTGTCTCATTGCTGGAAGTATTACTCAGGTGGGATTTTAATAATATACTATTAAGATGTGTTTATGTTCTTTGATATCTAAATCTCTCTATAGCTTGTCATGGAACTGACAGAGTATATTAACTCATCATACAATTTGGTTTGATTTTAGTTAGGCAATTTTAAGGAAAAGTTCATACGCTTTTCTTGGAAACTATATTAGTTTTGGGTCTGGAGCTCTGCATTGTCAAAATACTGTCAAAATTCTATCTTTAAGTGACTTTGAATATTGAACTTTAGTAGTGTGATATGTTGAGTACAGAGGTGAATTAAGGGGTGCAGATTAGAGCTTCAAATAAAAGCGTTATGGTTGACATATAATGACTTTATTGGCTTTCATGGTTTGCAAGCTTAGGTTACTGAAACATAGATATGAAGAACTAAAGGATGATTAAATTGGGTAGAGTTAGCTCCTAGTGGGTTTATGTGTTAGAAAATATGAGTAAAATTATTCATGAACCTTAACTTAATAAAATAGTTCTTTACAGTCCTAAAACCATTTACTAAACAAATAAATAAACTTTCTTTTTTGAATTCATAACTTAATTGAATAGTTCCTTACAGTCCTAAAACGTGTTACTAGCACATTGGACATTCACAAGATTAAAGATCTCGACAAAAGTTTAGGTAAGTCTTAACTTTGTCTTAAATATTTATTTATATCAATTTAGTTCCTATACATTTGTAAAAGTTCTCATTATTTTTAAACATTTGTCATATTTAATTACTGAATGAAACTAATTGAGCTATCATTACTATCTAATTACTCTATTCACTGTCTTTTCTGCCTTCACGTTTTCCTTCTGCATTTTAAGGCACTAAACTTCCAAATGAGATAAGTCAAAAGCACCATTGGTGAATAATTAAGGAAGTTGTGTTCTGTTATGCAAAATTTCTACTTCTAGTCTTAAAAGACTTGTGTATATATATCCGTGTGTGTGTGTGTATTACACAAATAGTTTTTTATACACAACACATGAGATAAGATGGTATAGTCAATATGACAAAGATGAGTCTCATTGAGAGATACATATGACAAAGACGGTAATGCATTGTCTTTAATCATTTAGGAGTTCAAAGACTGTGCGTTTAGTTTGTTAAACTCCATTTAAGCATTGTCTTAAGTTTGTTAAATTGAATTGAGTATATAACTTTTCATTAACCACCATCCCTAAATTTTATTTGCCTTCCTTTACCCGACTATGATATGCATGCAATGTATTTGTATTAACTCTCCAGTGAGAATGCGAAGATTGAGGAGGGCATTAAAAGAAGCTGAAAGAGATACAGCTCTGTACCGATCCCACATGGAAAATGAATACCAAAAGATTCTTTCGGAGGTATTGATATTATAGAGATGCCTTAACATGTTGTATATTATCTATTAATTTTCATTCCATGAGGCATGAATACTTCAAAAACAGAGTTGTATGATATACATTATGTGTTTAACACTCATATCTCACAAAACTCACTTCAAAGCGCATCTAGTTATGAAAGAACTCAAACTCTTGAGAAGAAAATTTTCTATGGATTTACCTTTTCTCATTATCGAATCAATGACATTCTTTATTGTCTATAACACTTTGCAAGATTTATAGACCTTATTTGATGAGTTTTCCTAAAACTAAGTTAGACTTTGCTACATGGGATATATATTTTTACTTTCGGGTGTATTTACAATGAAACAATATTATAAATGAAAAAGCCATACAACCTCAGGTTATAATGTAAGCAAATATTATGGGAAAATACCAAAAACTAAAATTTTTTGGCCTTCTGAACCAACAGATCATTATATTACTGTTTCTAATTGGTTTGAATTTTTAAATCTGATTCAATGCACAAAATCAGTTGCGTCAAGAATATCTATATGATTATTTACAAAATTCAATGCACAATGATGGAAATTTCAGTTTTTTTTAATTAATATTTTTATTTAAATTTGAATTCAAAACTTTCTAATTATGATTTATCTCTATCACCACAACACTAAACGTGAATCTATTGCTGTTAACTAATCCTTCTTTTGTTTATTATTTATTTTATTTTAATTTTTTTTCATATTCTTTAAATTCTTGGTTTTACTAATCAATGTCCTGAATATCCCAATTGCCTCTTCTTATTGCCATGGATTAAGCAATGACCTAGCTTCTGATACGCATAGAAGAAGAAGAAGAAGAAGAAGAAGAAGAAGAAGGAAGAAGGTGATACACTTGAATATTCTCTCCATGTTGAAAATCAAAGCTTAATCAGGTAAGCCTCCAAGGGTATATAACTATATATGAATATGTCTTGGGCTTTGAAATTTTACTCGAATTCCTCTGTTCAAAGATGGTCTTGATTATCAACATGTATTGGTCATGGAATTAGGTCCTTTCTAAATATTCATGAAGGTATTGGAAACTGAATTGCTTCGTTTTCGTTATTCTATACCTTCTAATGGTTCTACTTTCCTTAAAAGTTTAAGACAAGATTGGGTTTTAATTTGGTATTTTATTAATTGAGCATGTCCCCAGTTGATCAATTTTAGACCACGATCTTGGAATGTACCATTGCAAGCTTCAATTAATCTTCATAATGAGTCTTTTATCATTTTTTTTCATCATCGGTGACTTGAGATTATCTCTTTTCTTCAATTTGAAAGCTGAAAATTAATTCCTAGCCATAACCATGGGCAGTGGCTATATTTGCTGACAACTAATTCTTATGAATACGGTAATTTGAAACTTAAATTTAGTATATGATAATATTATCCTTTAGAGATTAAAAAAGAATTTCATCACCACGTGAAAGTTGCACTGGAGACATTTCACATAAGCACGTATTCCTGCCACTTGAAAATGGCAATAAGCACTGAGTCGCCTGAAAACATTTTGATAGATTGATATTGATAGGTAATAGTCAATTGCAATATCAAAAGCAGTGTAAATGTTAAGGCTATTCCATGAAATACTTTATTTCAAGTTTGAGCTTAGAGGATTTGGGTGTCCTTCTGGATTATTTTATTTGAATAAAAATTATCAATTCATTGATTCTTCCTTATTGTGATTTCACGACGTCATTTATTGTCAGCTTTTGTCCTCTTTCATTGTTAACATAGCAATGAAACTATTAATCATATTTATCTACAATGTGATGACTTTGTTGGAATGTTTAATTTGCCTTTTAATTCTTTGTGGGAATTAATTGCAATCTATAGACATTTGATAGTGGTCACTGATTTATATTTCTCAAACTATACTAGTGACACATCAAGTGGAAGATTATACGGTTCATTTGCTGACTATTTTATATCTAATTTGGTATTGTTGAAATAGGCTTTTGCTTAAAGCAATCCATATTAGGCCAATTGAGGCTACTAGTAGCTTGGTAAAGTACTGGTTTTTCAAATATATCTACAAACAAGGACATATGTTTATGCCGTTCTTCCATTTTCCAATTGTTGGTAAAGTACTGCTTTTTCAAATTTTTGGTTACAGTAGTGAACACAAGATTTGGGAAAATCTCCTGTGTTTATGCCTAAAATGCTCCCCAAATGGATTGGTTAAGTTCTGTGTTGATAATACAGAATATGCTATGTTATATTGTCTTTTTATATACATTTATAATTAATAAAAAAAATTCTTCTACTTTGATGTCACTACAAAAAAAAAAAAAAACTTTTGTGACAATTTTTTAATAACTTTTGCAAGGGTCATGACCATCGCAAAGTGGTTCAACGAGGGTTAACGAAATCATCACAAAAATCATCGTCACAAATGAAATGACAAAACCTTTTAAACTTTTGTAGAAGTCATTACTATGACATTTCTTTAAAAGGGTCAAAAAACCCTCGTTAAAGTCGTCGTAAAAATTGGTTATTGTGAGGGTCAAAATAAGCATCGTAATGTCATGGTTTTGCGACAGTTTTACAACTATTGTAATGACTTGCTTGACTCTCACAATCACTTGTCATTGCGACGTTTAAAAAAACGGTCACAATGTCGTGGTTTGTCATAATGACTCACTTGACCCTCCCAATCACTTGCCATTGCGACATTTAAAAAAATTGTCGCAATGTTGTAGTTTTGCAACTGTTATAATGACTCACCTAATCTCACAATCACCTGCCACTGCGATGTTTAAAAACAATGTTGCAATGTCATGGTTTTGCAACTGTCATAATGACTCGTCTGACTCTCACAATCACTTGCCATTGCGACATTTAAAAAAATTGTCTTAATGTCATGGTTTTACGATAGTTTTATGACTGTTATAATAATTCACATGATCCTCGCAATCACTTGTCATTGCATCATTTAAAAAAACTACTGCAATGTCGTGGTTTTGGTAATGAGTCATCTAACCCTCGCAATCACTTGCCATTGCGACATTTAAAAAAATTATCGCAATATCGTGGTTTTATAACTGTTATAATGGCTTGCCTGACCCTCACAATCACTTGTCATTGTGACGTTTAAAAAAATTATCGCAATGTCATGATTTTACGACTATCATAATGACTCGTCTGAGCCTCGCAATTTCTTGCCATTGCGACGTTTAAAAAAAATGTTGCAATGTCATTGTTTTGCGATTGTTATAATGACTTGTCTAACCCTCATAATCACTTGCTATTGTAATGCTTAAAAAAATTGTCGCAATGTCGTGGTTTTGTGATTGTCATAATGATTCACTGGACCCTCGCAATCACTTGCCATTGTGATGTTTAAAAAAACTATCACAATGTCGTGGTTTTGCGACAATTTTGCAATTGTCATAATGACTCACTGGACCCTCACAATCATTTGCCATTGCGATGTTTAAAAAAATTGTCGCAATGTCGTGGTTTTACGACTATTATAATGACTCACCTAACCGTTGCAATCACTTGCTATTGTGTCCTTTAAAAAAATTGTCGCAATGTCATGGTCTTTCGACTGTCATAATGACTCGCCTGACCCTTGCAATCACTTGTCATTGCGACATTTACAAAAACTGTCATAATGTCATGGTTTTGCAATAGTTTTTTTTACTAACATAATGACTCACTTGACCCTCACAATCACTCACTTGCCATTGCAACATGTGAAAAAACTATCGCAATGTTATGGTTTTGCAATTGTCATAATGACTCGTTTGACCCTCGAAATCACTTGCCATTACGATGTTTAAAAGAAATGTCGCAATGTCGGGGTTTTGCAACTGTCATAGTGGCTCGTTTGACCTTCGCAATCACTTGCCATTACAATGTTTAAAAGAACTATTGCAATGTCATGGTTTTGCAACTGTCATAGTGACTCACTTGACCCTTGCAATCACTTGCCATTGCAACGTTTACAAAAACTATCGCAATATTGTGGTTTTGTGACAGTTTTGCTACTGTCATAATGACTCGCTTGATCCTCACAATCACTTACTATTGCAATGTTTAAAAAAAGTGTCAAAATGTCATGGTTTTGCAATTGTCATAATGACTCATCTGACCCTTACAATCACTTGCCATTGCGACATTTAAAAAAACTGTCAAAATTTCATGGTTCTATGATAGTTTTACAATTGTCGTAATGACTCGCCTGACCCTCGCAATCACTTACCATTGCGACATTTTTCTGACTATCATAATGCCTCATCTTTGCAATGGTTATGACTAAACTATCGTAATAAGTGCCAAATTTTCTATGGTAGCAGTTTAAACCACCACTGATAGGTTTTTATTTCAATTTTTGTTACAATTTTTTTTCCTTGAATCAGTATCCTACAATTATGATAAATGATCAATCACAACAACACAATTTAATACTCAAAGCTGACAAGGCCTACTTGATAATCAACTATAAACATAATTACATACAAAGTTGAACATAAAACCATAATCAACCTTATAGGCTACTAAATAATTACAAAGTTTAACAACAAACAATGATAAGTCACCTTAACTAGCTAATTATCCTTTCTTGAAGGAGTTGGCGATGGATTTGAAAGTGGGTTTCCACTGCCTTGCTTACTAGGTACCTAAAAATCGAAGACGAACTTTGATAAGCAATACATTGAATAATAAAGATAAAAAAATATTACAACACAAGACTTATAGAAAATAAAAATGTTTAGAGAATTACCATACAAGATAGTATAGATGTGATCTTTGGAGGCAAATCTTGCTTGACATTTCTGAGGGGAAAAGACATAATTGCATTTGTTTGTTGTTATTCTGATGCCAAATTAGCAATTTGAGCTTTTTGTTATGCATTTATTTAGTCTCTTTCTGTCATTCTTTCTCTCATTTGAGCTTTAAGTGATGCAACTTCCATCTGTAGCTCATGGTAAAATGGTATAGGTGGCAGAATCCCACCAGCATGACATCCAAATACATGGGAAGAGCAAACACCCATTCCCATTCCTCGAACTCGCCCAAAATGTTCCTAAGTCCCTAGAGCTTGTGCTAATGCGTCTTGCAGGAAAATTTCTTATATACAATAGTTGGATGCCTCAAACTCAGCTATCTTTTCCTACATATTGGTTTAAAATGAAAGGACAATAACTCATGTCAACATTAAATCAATTGAAATGAATCACAAATCAATAATATAATATCACAAAGTTCATAAATATACACCAATAACTTAAGCATTATCATTTATGAACGATCCATTAACTCTCTTGTGCACTGCAATCTAAACCTTTCCCTAAGAAATTAGACCCCTGCGTTCTTCCTCCTACAATTGTTTTTCATAATGTAACACATCAAATAGTCTAACAACATTTGAGTGTAATATATTTTATTAATATAAACTCACCATTTCAACTCTTTTCCATGCAAGACTCTTCTATCCACCATTGTATGGGATCGTTTGCTTCCTTTTATTTTCTTTATTTTTTGCAACAGTGGCCTTGTATTTAACCAAAGCATATTAATTAGATTATCAAAAACTAATACGAAGACAAACTATATATATATATATATATATATATATAGTTTTATTATACTTTAGTTTTCGAGCCAAGTCAGTAATCGACGAAGGATGCCCATTACTCCCTTTAAATGCCATATGGGGTCATGGCAATTAACTCGTCTTTCAATTTTGCTCCATCATCTATGTATGTCCATAATCAAGGTGTTGATCTTTCCATTTGCATCCCACGAACTAAAGAATAATTTTTTTATAAACCTCCTCAACAACAAACTTTGCCTAATATATATATATATATATATATATATATATGTGTGTGTGTAACCAAGACTAATTGGTAGTTCATATACATGCTAGTGAATCAGCCTGCAATTGCGAGGGGTTGCATTTGCAATATTGCGGGTGCATTTTGTAATACATTTCGCAATTTCAAACCTTGGTATATGAGGTAAATCTCTACTTCTTTCCCCATGTCTTACCCAAAGAGAATACCCTTGCAGGAATGATTTAACAATTAAGTGGTCTCGCACAACTTCTCTAACTTGCCATTTCTTAAATTTGCATTTTAGACAAAGGCATATTATTTTACCCTCAACACCCCTATTAGCAAATGCAAAATCTAAAAAACTATTAAGTCCTTCTAAGTATTCAAGTGTATTTCGAGGTTTAGCAATCTAAGACCTATCCATTTCTAAAAAGTGAAATCAATAAAATTGTCAGTAAAAACACTACAATTGAAACACCAACCATATATGTGATATGTGTCTGAAAATTAATTTGCTATTCTAATAACGCAATTCATCAACCAAATCATTCAAATGCATTTGATCCTTTACCTTAATAGTTCAGCCTAATTATCACATGTTAAATTTAGCATATAATCATGCCTTACTAGTTTAAAAATTATAAACAAATGTTAACTTTATATTTTAAGTCTTATTGATGCTAACATAAGAGTAAAGCTTCAAGAGTGATGCACAGTAATTTCGCCATAAATTGACAGCAAAAATGTGTGTATTACATAATACAAATCCTATGAAAAGTTGGAGGATCAAGTTTACAGTGAAGGCGAGTTTAGAAGCAAGTTAACACGGTTTAGGCAAGTAGAAACATTGACTTGACGTGTTTACCAAGTTAACTCACGATTTTGATAACATTGATTCCAAGTATCCACTAAATTCAACTCATTCTGAAACTATAAATAGAACTCTAAGTTGGGCACTAAGGCAAAAAAATAATCACAACATCATAAAGCATATTTTTCATATATATATATATATATATATATATATATTATAGAATATTAATTACCTTAGATTGATATTAATAGTAGTAATAAGGTTCAGGAAAGAAAGAAATTACATAATTTGGCCATTTTGATGAAGTAGTACATGCAAAAGAAACATAAGAAGAAGAAGAAGATAAAATTGAAGTTTTCCAATGCAGAGTTTGAAAGAGTCGTCACTATAATAGCCAAAATAAAAGGATTATTAAAAGAAAGAAAGAATAACATTCAAGCCAAAAAAATTGATGATAGAAACTTACCATTTCTCACAAGAATTTGTTATAGTTGCTAGAAAGTGAGTGATGCGAGAGGAGGAAGAAAAACCTTAAGCACTCCTACTGAGATGAGTTTTTTATGGGTGTAACGAAAGACAGAAAAAATTAAAATAATAATAATAATGGAAATATATATAATAATGATAAAAATAATAAATAAATAAATAATATAAAAAAATTACAAATGAAATAAGAAGTCACTCAATTTGATGCAAACAAAAGAAGGGAACATTAGAATTTGAAATGAGAGATCATGTGTTTCTCGAAGTGTCTTCAATCATTGAGGTTGGTCAATAAAGACAACAAAGCTTAGTCTTAAATATCTTGTTCCATTTCAAATTTTAGCCAAAATTGGACCAATGGCCTACCGCTTAGCTTTGCCTTTTAACTTTGCCTAAATACATGATGACTTCCATGTTTCATATTTCCAAATTGAAAAAGTATTAGCTTAACCCTTCATATATCTTGGAATGTGAAAAAATTATATTGCAAGATGATTTGCTTCTTGTTGCGACACTGGATAGGATTATAGATATGAAGATTTAATAGCTTAGGAATAAAGCAATCCCTCTGGTGAAATGGTGAGGAAGGGATTATCGTCTGAAGAAGCTATTGGAAAATCGAAGCAGAGATGAGGAAGACGTAAGCAAAATTATTCAGGGTGATATAAATTGAGGACAAAATTTAAAACAAAAAAAAAAAAAGGAAGAAATGTAACATCCCAAAATATACATAACTAGATATATATGATTAAGTTCTATGTTTATGTATAGTTAGAATGCATAATTATTTGACATATGCTAATTTGTTCATTGCTTCTCATGCAACCGATTAATGATAACTTATCTTCTTTATGATTCCCTATACTAATATATCAGGAAGTGTTTTTAGCAAGCTAGAAGAATAATAATAACACACGTCAGTAAAGTGATTAATTAAATGCAAGAATAAAATTAGTGCATTACTAGGAGGCCCATTACACAGAAATTAAATAACAAAATAAATATACAAAATACCTAAACTAAAGCCTAACAAAAGAAAAATTAAAAGCCTATAAAAATAATTAAATTCAAAATCATTCTAAAACCTAGATCTATCCTAAATAACTAAATTATAAACAAATAATAAAATTTCTAGGCTTATCTTTAATAACTAATTTAGACATAAATAATAAAATACGCCTTAATCTATTATGTATTAATGTATTTTTTTTCTGAGCCTTTAAGATTGATACATATTACATCATCTTCGGTTTGTGCTTTGTTGATGAATAATAGCTATTCTATATTTAGAAACTGGGGTCAAAGTTTATGCTGCTCCTTGATATGTTTTAGATGTTTTGATGGTTTCAGTTCTTGGTTACATCTGGTAACATGAAGTTTTCATTCCGTTAGATGGCATTAATTAGCGAACTCTGTTGGAATTGGAGCATCTTAAAGTTATCAATTAGTTTCTTCCAATTTTTAGTGTTATTTGTATGTTATTGTTGTTTCATAATATGTGGTTTACTCTATAAAACAACAGTTAACTGAGACTCCTGTAGTTCCATATTTATCAGCATCTAGCATATGTCATTCCTATTACTATTTTTTTAAAAACTTTTGATATTCTCGTTTTGAAACAGAGATAAACGTAACCAGATGGCGTCTTTAGATATCAACTAACTAGATTGCTTCAGCATACTAGTGTCTGCTACAAAATAAAAAAAGCCGGTGGCTCTGACTCTAGCTTAAATTTGCTCTCTGCATTAACCCTCCTGCTGGGACCATTTGATGATTGTGATAGCTTCAAATGTCCCACCCCAAATGAAAGCAAGCATGTGAAATCAAATCTATCTCCATAGTAAGTAAAAATATTATATTTAAGAAAAGAAAGGGTTAGAAGATGTAACCTAAGAAAGGGATAATGTAAATATACACAAGAAATCAAGATAATCTTAGCAGCAAGCGGGATATATAGTCCAACTGCAACCCAAGGTTTTTAGGTGAACTTTACCCAAAAAAATTTGCAAAAATTAATCATAAATTGATCCAAGGAATTACTTCAATTATGTGAAGAAAAAATAAGTCTTTATAATTTGTATGACTCATAAAATCTGGTTCCAAAATTATGTTTTGATTAACTTGTTCTATTTTTGTTTTAGAGGCTAAATATACTTAAATTTTTGCAACATGAGATATGAGTTATCATTTTCAACAGGGTGATGACCATAACGAGCAACATGGAATTAGTGGCATGGTTTTAGAGTAAGAAGAGAGTGCTTAAGCTCTGTCTCTTCAATCGATAATTAGGCTACCAAGTGTTGCCTAGCTCGCTTTAAGAAAACTCTCCTTTGTCTGGTGTGAATGAATGACTCTTTTGAGCAAGAATACCACTTTTTTAAAAAACTTTTCTTTCTTGATTCTTCTTTGTTGAAAAGCTTTTATGGAAGCAACCAATTAAAGGACAAGGATTCTTCTCTCCATAGAAAAGAGGGCGAGAGAATCGGAGAAAACCCCTAAAGGGTTCAAACGGTTGATTATATATATTATATTATAAAAAAGATAGATTATTTAAATATTTACAAAAACTGATTCAGAAAATCTGCTTGGACCGGGACATTTTAAGAGGGGGATTATTGGGCTATTACACTCAATGTAAAATGCATATTGGGTATTGATAAAAGTAGAATTTTCTTTTCTTTATCTAACCGTAAAAAGAGGAAAAAGAAAACCAAAAAAAAAGGATTTTTTGGGTGTGGGTTTTGCTGCTTATAAAGTTGTTGCACCAACTTTGGAGCAAAACGTTGTTTCATATCAAAGCCAAACTACAAAGTTACACGTGGCACATATCGAGGGAAACCAGAGATAAATTATAATCAAATTTATTCATCTTGGGAAGATTTAGGCTGAATCATATGCATTTTGTTATTTGGTTAACTAATGATGAATAAGTAAATTCTAGTTGTGTGCCGCAAACATTCTTGCATAATTGGGTTTTCTAATAATGTAAGTGAATGTGCTTTTATTGTCACATTCCACTTTATGTTTCTTACATTATTTAATATAGTAGACTGGTTTGCAGAATAAAACAACTTATATCTTAATTGATGGTTTATTTTTTATTTTTAATATCGCTCAATCAAAAATTATCCTCCTTCAATCTGGCTGGTTCAAGTATTGATAGAGTATTTTTTATTTTTTATATTGTATTTTTTTTTTATGGTGGATTTGATCTAAAGCACTACATTTATAGATCTAAGGGTGTGAGCTCGTTCAAGTTATCCTAAATCCAACATCAGAAAAAAGATTAAAAAAATAAATTACCTAAAAAAATAACAAAAACTGTAAAAAGAAATTTTAAATGTTGTACAGAGCTTACCTGAGTTGGCTACCGATGATGTACAGTTGGGTGGCTGATAGTATTAGGAAGGTCGTTCCAGAAGGCCTAGACAACAGTAACAAGATTGACGAGCACGAGACCTACGACGCATAGTGATAGAACCCCACACATGAACAACACGTAAAATCGCGAGCAAGGGACTGCAAGAGAAGTGAGCACAACACCGGTGAGGAGACGAGATCGGCGAGCTAGGCGATACAAGTGAGCAAAGCTTATGTATGGTGGTTTAAGACAGCGAACGGCGTAGTAGAATGGGATTTGGAATTATGAATATAAAAAATGAAATTCAATGTTCAAAGGGGAAAGGGGAAAGTGGAAGCTTTATGATTGTCAATGTTCAAAAGTATGTGTTTGATTTTTTTTTCCCCCTTGAATAGTTCTCATTAGTGTTTCCCTTCTTTTTTATTTGCTTTTGTGGCTTTACCTGCATCAAGTCTTCAGCAATACCCAAAAAAGTGGATATTCTTGAGGGGATGCATGTTATGAGGTAGGTGTCAAGTGTCCTTTAATTCTTCCCTCCTTTTTAAGTTTTTCTTTTTAAATGTTGTAACTTTAGGATATGTTTATGATATATTTATTTTTTTGTCGTTGAAACAGTGTTGCGTGTGGTATGGGTCATTCCATGGTCATTGTTGATAGAACAAATGTAGGTAGATCCTACTCTATTCTTTCTAAATAATTTGATTGAGATTAATTTTAAAACTTCATATACTTCACAGTAAATACTATAAACTTATGATCCTAAATAGTCATTTTCCTTTTTCATTCTATTTTTTAAACACTAAATTTTAAAATTTTAAAAATTGATCTACCTCTTATTATTTTTTTTTCCATAAAAAAGAACCAAAGAATGCAAATTAAAATAGGCTAGGCTGGCTAGAAAAAATATATAAATCCAAATTCTGATAGGAAAAATAAAAATCCTATAATCATGAGAGTCAAAAAGTGACCCAATGTCCTTCTTGGAACAACAACGAAAGTGTGAAGCCCTCAATGTATAAGTAAGGCATTTGATGTGAGGGAGGGAGCGACCAACAGAGAGAGAGGTAACATTAACAAGTTTTGCTTTTAAAAGGAGGTTGCTTTTAGGTTTGTTTATTGTAGGAATTTTGTGTTTGAATGTGATTATTTGGAGACAAAATGAGTTATTTAGAATCAATAAAGCAAAATCTAATTTTGAACGTAAATAAAAGAACAGTGGGAAGTTGTGGAAGAATGATTGACACAACGAAGATCTTACACAAGGACCTATATCTTATTCTCTCTCATGACGTCAATCTCAACTTCTATCCCTCGGGATTAATTGCTTTTCCTTATAATAATTGAATAAAACCAAAGACAGTGGAATTTGGTACTTAATGGCGGACACTTCTACTTCCCACAATACAATAATAAAAAGCTTAACCAGTCAATCAGATTCATATTTTAAATTATAAATTACACTAACACACTTATTTTAATAATTGTGATAAATCTTGATATACTATTTTTATTTAATATGGGTATAGGAAATTAATAGAAATTCAGTAAAATTAATACTAAAATCTCTCTAAAGAATTGCCAAATGTTTTTTTTCCTCTAAGCTTTCCATTTATCTAAGTATGATAGACTGCAATACACAAAAAATTCGTCATTGATAGTTGGCTTGGTTCAGTTTTATTTTTTAAATATTATTTTTAATAATTTATTTTTATTTTATTTAAGATAAATTTTAGAAATATAATTTCTTTGTAAATTTAAATTATTTTCAATTGTAAATTATAATTCTTTTATGTTTCATCTTTATTATATGTCATTTCACCTTAAAAGAATATATTTTCTATTAATAAGAATTTTTCTCAATTTACAAAAAAAAAAAAAAAAAACAAAGACCATGCTAAGTTCTTGATCTTAAAAATAATATGATAATAAATTACTAGATCTTGAGTCACACAAAGTCGTCCCCTAGCCAGAAGTGAATCAAAAAACACAAAGTTCAAAATGCTATTGACAGTTTGTTTTTAGTAGATAGAATACAAACATAAACCAATTCCAAGATCACTACTCTTACAAATTGAAGGACCCGAAAGACATTTCCCAAAATAATCTTCGCTCTAGAGAAATTGAGAAAAACATAAAAATGTTCATCTATGTATGTTTCTGTACAGTCAGAATGTGACAACTCTTTAAGGGGTGCTAAAATGATGCTAATGTACAACAAACTCATTTCCACATAGCTACTTGCTGGCAATAGAATACTATATCATCCTGGTGCAGAAAGCTCCATTGCATGTGCTAGCAATGAAGAGTCATCAGTAAGATCGGAGTATCTCTCTGTAGAAGAGAGTTCTTTCCCTCTGCCTCTTGTTGAATCAGCTCTCTGTGAGGCTTTCGATTTCCGAACCACTTTAGACATCTTTGGTCTATGACTAGGAAGGTACTGAGTACACAAAAGAGCGACTTGAACTATTTCTTCAAGCTCATTTTTATCATAGTTATCTTTTAGGTCCTTGTCAACTAACAATTCAAGCTTCTTCTCTTGATGGATCTTCTTCACCTGCATTTTATAGTCATAGGCTCATGGTAAATATGTGAAACTAGATAGGAAAAACTCAAATGCTATATAGTATTTTGTCTTTAAGTTTTTTCTATGAAGGAACAAATAATTACTTAAGAATAATAAAGAAGTTAAGTTTTTCTGGCTCACCTAGTCAAGAATAGCTCCTTTCTAGTTTGCTGCTTTTCCAAATTCAAGTGCTCTATGGCCTCAAATTAATTCTAGAAGAAGGATTCCAAAGCCAAACACATCTGTTTTTTCAGAGGACTAGCCTGTTGAGAGATATTCTGGGGCTATGTGCCCAACAATGCCTCACACAACTATTGTCACATGAGAATCATGGTGATCCAACAGCTTTGCCAACCCTAAATCCCTTACCACAGCCTCATAGTAATCATCAAGCAAGATATTTGCAGCCTTTACATCCCTGTGAATAATCCTAGGGTCACACTGCTCATGCAAATATAGCAAGCCCCTTGTAGCTCCTAGGGCTATCCTTTTCCTTGTTCCCAAATCAAGAACAGGCTTAGTTGCAATGTAAAAAAGTAAACCAATATTCATACTCTTGAGTGACGGGTCATAAATAGTTTTGTAATAATCTCAAATGATATAGAAGTTCAAGATTGTGACTCAAATATAAGTAGATGCATATGCAGTGACTAGTAGTGCAAAGTTGCCGTTACCTATAAAACGTGAACCAACACTACCATTGGACATGTAGGGATAAACCAAGAGCCTCTCAGTAGCTGTTATACAAAATCCATAGAGGCAAAGGAGGTTCCTATGCACAGCTAAGCTAATCATCTTAACTTTAGTCTGGAATTGGATCTCACCTCCAATGGCATTGTCATCTTTTAGCCTATTCACTGCTATAACTGTACCATCTGGGAGGTACCCTTTGTACACATTTCCAAATCCACCTTTGCCAATCAAGTTCTTGCTACTGAAGTTATTTGTAGCAATTTGAAGTTCTCTGGAAAAAAAACTTCTTGAGGTTTCAAAGGCAAATTTCTTCACGATGTTGTTATGAAAAATTTAAAATAAAGGTGTTGTAAGATAGAAGAAACTGAAATGACATGCCTACCAATCTCGTTTAAGTCAGTGATGTACTAACCATTAACATAAAATAAAATTTGTTTGTTATATCTTTGTCTCCACCATAAGAGGAAACCAAACCAAAGAGTTAGAAGGCAGATGCAGCGTAGGCTGGAAGCAAATGCCAAGGCAACTTTGTGATTTTTAGGTCTACCAAAGGATTGTGAATCTTGGGAAGCAATGCAAGAAACTGTGTTAGGAAGTAAGAATATGGACATAATTGCATAGACATAAAGGAATAGATAACTAAGCGGGAGATATATTGGAAAATTAGTAGTTTTGATTAGTACTTTATGGTTTAAATTTACAACAGAAAAGAGGAATGTTGAACCATCATTGTAAGACATTTGATTTGAAATAAGAAGCAGGGACTATGATTACCTTGAGAATTATTCAAGGAATTAAAAAGCAGGGCTGTTCTGTAGCAGTTTTGCTCAGTTCTAGTTGCACATATCCAGGGATTGCCTACAGTACTGTTTAGAAGAGATACACTACTTAGGTGAGCAATGAGAAGTCTAGATTCATGAACTTGTGAGAGGGAAACTTGAAAGAAAATTAAATGGGGAAAAAAATTAAAAGGAAAGCCTTAAAAGTAGGGCTTACTTGAATGTTTTTGGAGCCTTCCAAGCGTAGAGGGAATTAGTCCTGATATATTATTATCCTACAAGAGCTTGCAAAATATCTTATAAGATAACTCATAAACTAAAATCTTATATCTTGCTTTTTTTAACCATAGCTAGTTATAAACTGCTCACACAATCTGGAGATTTGTCAAGTTTCCAATGCTTGGTGGTAAAGTCCCAGAAATATTCTGGCTTGGAATTCCTCTGAGAAAAAGAACAATGAAGTGTTACGAAGAAGAAAAACTCCGAAATTACAATTTTTCTGTTTTTTTTAAGGTGTTCAATTTTTACTTATGGGCAATGACAAAACGATCAGGAGAGCAAGTGACCATAGCCTAGCTACAAGGATCCACAGCGTCACCATCCTAGTTATAAAGGGCAGCATGAGGATCCACCAAAGAAGCTTTAATGCTCATGAGAGCTTGCACTGTAATTTCCTAAGGATTAGTTCTTATATATTCATATGCTCTTCAGAACTTATGAAACCATTCCTAGTTTCTTTACTTACCTTCAAAGTTTACACCTTTAGGAGAAAGCAAACCAGAGACTAAGCTCCACAAGAAGAACAAAGCTAAACAAAAGAAATTCACATCCCTTTTGCTTTCCAATGAGCTCAAGGTTTAGTAGAAACTTATGATCAGAACAAACAAAGCTCAAAATAAACCAAGCTTTTATATTAAAGGACACAAAAAATTGAAGTGGATTTGGTTTCGTTCACACTCTTCTTCTATCAAATTTAAAACAGAGCCAAATAGGAAAAAGAGGCTAAAAAAAAAGAGAGAACTAAGCATGCCTTGCCTGCTAATGGGCACAGCAAAGATTGCAAAGAATATATAAAAGCAAAAAGGAACACCGTTAATCCATTATAGATATATGCAAAAGATGATTGAGAAAAAAGTCAATAAAATTAATACTTCTTCAATCTTGTAATAGTTTAGAAAACAGAACATTTATTCTATTCTTTTTCCATGATTGTAAAATTAGAGTAAGTGAAGTATTATCTGTTAAGTACTGTAAAAGTTTGGTACATAGGAGCTTAATCAAAATTGACTTAATGGGCCACAAAGACTTTTGCTATCAGCAAGGAGGAGAGAGAGATAACTAAGTGGGTCCAAAATAACTTTTAGGTACTTTTTCTTGCACTTAGTTCACAGTATCATTTTACTAAATTTCTATTAATTTTTATACCCATATTGAATACAAATAGTATATCAAGATTTATCACAATTATTAAAATAAGTGTGTTAGTGTAATTTATAATTTAAAATATGAATATGATTGATTGGTTAAGCTTTTTAATAGTGTACTATGGGAAGTAGAATCCAACATTCCCTGAGGTCTGCCATTAAGTACCGAATTCCACTATCTTTGGTTTTATTCAATTATTATAAGGAAAAGCAAGGAACCCCGAGGGATAGAAGTTAAGATTGATGTAATAAGAGAGGATAATATATAGGTCCTCATGAGTGAGATCTTTGTTGCGTCAGTCATGTCTTTGACAACTTCCCATGTTCTTTTATTTACGTTCAAAATTAGATTTTGCTTTATTGATTCTAAATCACTCATTTTGTCTCTAAATAATCACATTTAAACACACAGTTCCTACAATAAACAAACCCAAAAGCAACCTCCTTTTAAAAGCAAAACTTGTTAATGTTATCTCTCTGTTTGTCGCTCCCTCCCTCCCATTATGCACCATACTGATACATTGAGGGCTTTACACTTTCGTTGCCATTCCAAGAAGGACATTGGGTCACTTTTCGACTCTCATGATTATGGCATTTTTCTTTTTCCTATCAGAAGTTGGATTTATATATTTTTTCTAGCCAACCTAGCCTAATTGAATTTACATTCTTTGGTTCTTTTTTATAGAAAAAATAATTAGTGGTAGATAAATTTTTAAAATTTTAAAATTTAGTGTTTGAAAAATAGAATGAAAAAGGAAAATGACTATTTAGGATCATAAGTTTATAGTATTTACTATGAAGCATCTGAAGTTTTAAAATTAATCTCAATCAAAGCAACCTGGTTAAGTCATTCACTAACATTTGTTCTATCAACAATGACCATGGAATGACCCATACCACAAGCAACACTGTTTCAACGACAGAAAATAAATATATCATAATTATATCCTAAAGTTACAACATTTAAAAAGAAAAACATAAAAAGGAGGGAAGAATTAAAAGACACCTAATACCTAGCTCATAACATGCATCCCCTCAAGAATATCCACTTTTTTAGGTACTGTTGAAAACCTAATGCCGGTAAAGCCATAAAAGCAAATAAAAAAAGGGAAACTATAATGAGAACTATTCAAGGGGGAAAAAATTCAAAGACATACTTTTGTCCATTAGGTCCATATCCCAATTCTACATGTTGAGCATGGCCGCAACTGATGCATGAAGAATCAGCCCTAACAAAATGATGCATATTGCCTGAATCCATGCATCATATGTTCCAGCCACTATCCAACACGGACCAAAAAAGTGACAATTACGCAACATTTTTTATCAAAAATAGGAGAAAAAAGAAGAAAATTAATAAAAAGCAAGAATTCTTGCATAAATCATAAAGCAAAGCATAACCTTAAATCCATTAGAGGCTTCGGATACATCCAGTCATCACCAGTGTTCTTTATTTTGCCCCACATATACAATTGCCCTCCACCTGAAGAGAAAATAACCTTCCAAGTTTGACACTGAAACCAAAACCATTTTGTATAAAACAACCTACCAACTCATAACATAGTAGACAGGGATTGTTCAGTTCACAAACAGCTAAGTATCATAGATTTAATCTTATAATATGCCATATATATAACAGATCAAAAGTACACTCCACTGCCAACCAGATACTGCTCTACCTAAATATAGAAAGGTTAAGCTTTACCCTCTAAAATCAACAAACTTTATGATTCAACACCAACTCACTTTCAACCAAAGAAGAATTTTTTTCACAAGACACAGATGTAAAACTGACTGCCAACAGACTATTGATATTTAAGCTTGAGATACAGTTGGAAAAGAGTTTTACATTGCTATATCATAATAAAATGCAAGTTATAGTGCTTGAAAAATAGGCACAAAAATCTTATACATAAAAAACTGTATTGGCATAAACAAGATTGAGTCGTGCGGAACTAGTATTACTTATCCCAAGTCTTGAAGCTCTGGTCAAAAAATGACTAAAAATAAACCATAGTATTATACCAGAAGGAAGTCTGGTAAAATTAGTACATGAAAATCCCCAATAAGCTTATTAAGTCGTGTGAAA
Organism: Delonix regia; assembly: GCA_037074485.1. Classification (NCBI taxonomy): domain Eukaryota; kingdom Viridiplantae; phylum Streptophyta; class Magnoliopsida; order Fabales; family Fabaceae; genus Delonix; species Delonix regia. The sequence goes on from CM073459.1 coordinate 17,707,405, forward strand.
TGTTTAAGCCATTAGAAAAGTTGACATCAGACTAATTGATTATCCCATTAAAAGCTAACCACTTGATCATGAAGACTCTGTAGTCTGTACCATATCAATGACAATGACCTCTTCAACCCAAAAGCTTAGGCCATTAGGAGAAGATCATGAATAATTAAACTCCAATACCCACATATTAAGTGAGTACAATACTTTCAAACTACAGATACAAACATAAAAATACAACACATGAGGGAGACAGTGGGACCTATGCAAAAAGCCCCAAACTCGTGGCTTTGAACTTGTAAAAGGCACTGCATATACAATAAACTCTTTTTATTGAAAAAAAATAATTTGTTGATGACAAGAGAAAATATTACAGAAAGTTAGAACACAAGGACAAGGAAACCCCCTAAGAAGCTGATACAAAAGAAAACAACCCAAGATCTAACTCAAAAGAGCCTTCCAATCCTTTCGAAAATCCACAAAGAACACTCCCCTAAAAAAGCCATCTACGGAAACCCAAAAGGAGGACATAAAGATAACCCTCTCCCACTATATTAAACTTCTTACCTTGCATAATTCTAAAACAAGTATCATTCACGAAGAATGTGTATCCAAAAGTACCCTTGCACTATTTTTCCAATTTCTTTTAAGTATTCCCTACTCTGAGGGGTAACAAAAAATGTGTAACTAGGAATGCAATACATCAATGACTAAATATTATTGACAAGCAATTGAACTTTGAAAATCTAATTTCACACATCAACCACATCACTGCACTCAAAACTTAGCAACAAATCTTCACAGTTTAAAATCAAGGGATCAAACTCCATAAAAAGTCAGCACAAGAAAGGTGAGAAAGACGATTGCATAACATATAATTAAGTCATCAATATCATCATTATCATTTCATAACAGATGCTTCACCAAAATGAAGGCAAAAGAAAAAGCATGAAGGAACTTCATATTAATACAAGTGAACTAGGAAAATTTATGTAAAGCCTACTGTAGTGCATGCAGAGTTCACAGAACCAGCTGAAATCACAGCATTAGGAGGCAGAACTTTTCTGTTCTGGAAAACATCTACACGATGTAGGACCCAATCATCCTTCTGCTCCCTATGTCCTAGCCTGCAAAATTCATAACTTAATGTAAACACTTGGACTGAAAATATAAAGACCAAATATAAACCAAGTTTAACTAAAAAGTTCTGATATTTGCAGTGATTTAGGAATCCATGAAACATTGACAGCCGAATTAAAAACCAAGCACTGACCTTCCATAACCACCAAAACCCCACCTACACACAATGATAATCAACAATTACAACTAGTACTACACATAAAACTAGGGAAAGGAAATTATATTAAGAAACAAGATGATTACTCACTTGTAAACAAAGTCTATCCACCGCCACTATCCAAAACAAAAATTAATAAGAAAATGTAATTAACAAGGTTAGATGAAGTGAGAAAGGGCACACAAAATAAATACCTGTGTGATTTGTTCCACAGGCCACTTTGACAATTGTTTCCCCAGCAAGTGCAGCAATTGTCGGAGGACATGGTTGGGCTTCATAAACTAACCTCATAGAGCTGTCTTTGGAATATAAAAGAATAACCTCTCTCAAAGAAGTTGATATACAAATGAAGCTCCAAAAACTCGAATGATAGAGAATTTGTAAGTGTAGCTCAATTATCTTTGTTTTCCTCTCAGAGATGATATAATAAGTTGAAGATCACATTATAGCATTTGGTTCTACTTAAAAATATGTTTGAAATGACATATTTATAGATTAAGATGAGATATAGTCTTTACCCATTCAAAATAGCCGTTATTTACTTTAGAAAATTGTCTCTGAGAGCGACCAGTCAACTATCAGGGGCTCACCAGTCAATTGCCTATCAAAATATGGCCATTATTTCAATTCTGGGACTAACCAGTTGACTATCAGGGGTTGACCAACTAACAGTCAGTGGCGACTGCTCACTTTTTAAACTGTACCAGTCGACTTGCTATAGGTGGCCAACTTCAAATGGTCTAACTTTCTCAATTTAAATCTAATTTAAGTGAATCACCCATGGTTGGAATGCTCTTTAAATCTAGTTTCCAATAAAATAATTTTCATATCCAAACTCAATATATTTTGGGAGATATTATTAAAAAAGTGACCAAAGGTCATAATACAATTTTATGCAAAATCCATATCTCGTCACTCAAATTTATAAGGTCATATCTTTTTTATTTGAACTCTATTTTGAATGAATGACCTATCATTAAAAGGCTCTTTGAGTCTAGTTTTTAATAAAATAAGTTTCATAGCAATATCCCATATGGTTTGTGAGATATACATAAAATAATGACCAAAGATTAAAAACAATTTTAAGCAAAATCTATATCTCACTATCTTTTAAGTCCAAACTTATATTTTAAGAACCAAAATATCTTGAGCCAATAAATGAAATTTTAAATCATTGAATTTTACAAAATAATACTTAGCCTATGATGATTATACTTATTCAATCCATTAGCTATCTTAATGCATCCAAGCTTCCAACACTTTTAATCTTTAACTTCTTTAAAAATTAAAGCACCTTTATTGCGTGCTATTACTTTGAGTAGAGTATGATATTAGTATTTAATTCTCTTTACTTCAACTCTCACTCTTCTTTATTTGGGCTATCCTACACATAATAGATATTCAACTTGCAGACCAAATAATTACTCCAAATAGTTAATCAATGAAGTACAAATTACTATTATATTTATGACTCATGTTTTTCATATGTTTGTCATCATCAAAACAATCTCAACAATCTCCCCCTTTCCGATGATGACAAATCACCAAAGAAAAATATGTCAAATAACAAAATATGAAATGTATTGAGAAGCATATGCATATATTTTCCTTCTCCTCTCACTTTGCAGACTTCTTTCATCATGCACATACTTTTCTCATGTCTCTCCCCCTTTGTCACATCAAAAAGGAAGGAAAAGAACATCTAGTCCTTATTTTAATCTCTACCCTTACTTGACATCAACAAGAAGGTTCAAGGAAGATAATATATATCAAAGTTTAAGCATATATTCCTCTATTAATCAAATGAATCATAGTATGATGTCAATTTGGTATAGGGTAGGTTTTACAAAAAGCAATCATTCTTTTAAAGTCACAATGATTCAGATTATGCAGGATATGATTGAAAGGATATATTATCAAATCTATAGTTCAATTCATATCTCATTAACCAAGTAAAATTTGCAAATATTTCATATATGCATAATTCTATCACATTTGAAAATGTTTTCCATATGCATGATGTCACAAACATTTTTCATACATAGAATTAGATAAAGAAATAAGTAGATGTTACCTTCTACGATGGATAGACAAAAGAGGGACACCTTCTTCTTCTTTAAGATGTCAAGAGTATAGGGAAGAAAATCAAAAACTTCAATGTCATGAAAAAAAAATCCCAAAGATATATGATCTCAATTATAGGCTATACTCCCTTTAAATAATGCATATTATGAATATAATGAATATAATGTATCACCTATTTTACTTGTTTCAAAGAAAAATCTTTCTTGAAAAGAAGTATTTCTTCATTCAAAATGTAAAAGTTATAAGGATGATATTTCAAAGAAAATTCATTTAATTGATTCACATGAAAAGCACTTGATAGATATTCAAATCTAAGCATAAGGAGACATTCACAATCTATATGTGTAATCTCTTTTCTCATTTCAAAAGAAGATAATTTTGAATCAATTCATATCATTTTGGAATGAAATAAAGAGTAATTTTATGAAAGAGGAATACCATAGGAGATAAAAAGATATTACTATAAAAGCATAAGTCTCCTATATTCTTGAATGATTGAAAAGAAGGATTGTCATTTGAAAAACAATGCTTCCTTTCACAATATTATGTTTAATAAAATTTTATTTGCTTAGGCTTTATTGAATACATGTCATTTGAGAACAATTTCATTAAAAGTTATCATATGAAAAGTATAATTCCCCTTATATGTTTGAATGATAGCTATAGAATTAAATAGTACCATTTGAAAAATGTGGCTTCCTTTCACAAACTCATTTTTAGTAAACTTTTTATGTTTCTAAGCTTTATTAAATACAATCTTAACTAAAAGAAGAAAATGAGCGATAGAAGAGAAAGGTGAACAATTGTAGCAAAATAATCTTCCACTCACTTTGAAAGTTCAGACACCACAGTTGGCCTATCGCGTTAAATGGTATCTCCATGACCTAGCTGCCACTTTTGTGTACCAAATTTCAAGAGTTAGTAAGATAGCATAAGTAATTAAAAAAAAAGTAGGTGAAGTATTTACTTCATATCATATTTCATCATGCCTCATTGTGTCCTTATGTGTAACATCGCCTCTCCGACATCCAATGCCGTGTAATGACAAGATACTACGTTAACAGAAGGAAAAATGAAGAATGAGCATAATAATTAAAAATGAACTAAAATAAACCTACAATGACAAGCTAAAGAAAACCTTGACACATCTTCTGCCTAAGAAACTAAAACTCACCACATCTAGAGGCAACAAATCGAATACCAACCTTGATGAGAGGACGAAGCCGAGTTGGAGAGACCAAGTTGCCGTTAATGGGACCTTTGCGGCGACCAATATCCAACACGTACCATCATAGAACAAGAGCTCTAGCCCTTTCACCACCTCCGTCTCTTCTTCAACATTCTTCTCCGCTTTGACTATAAACATTTCTTGTCAACTCTGACAAAAGAATTACAAAAGGATATTTTGTAATTAGACTTGGACCATTTGATGAAATCTGATGGTCCAAGTTTTCTTAAAATTTTTTACTTCAATAAATATTATTTTTTTTTAAATAAATTAATGATAATATTAAATTTTTTTTAATATTTTCGATCTTTTTTATAGAGAATGATATCTCATTGAAGGAAAAAAATGAATTGTTTCTAATAATTTATAATCTATTTCTTACATTTTAAGTTTATTTTTTTTAATAAGGATGATATTCTAATAAAAAATATAAACAAGTTCTAACAATTTATAGTCTACTATTTATATTTTATAATTTATTTTTAGTATCATTTTTTGTGTACTCATAATTTTGAGTGCACCAATACATCTAGTTATAATGTTGGAATATAATTGTAATAATATCAACTAAATAATAATAATAATGTTATAATTATATCCTTACATTATAATTGGTTATATTAGTGTACTCAAAATTATGAGTACAACCAAAATTTTACCTTTATTTTTTCATCAACAAAATATCATTATGTATAAAAGTAATCTAAAATATTTATAAATTTTCATTTATTATTATATTTTTAAAAAAATGAATTTTTATTGAAAAATCTAAAATTTTTAAATCAACTTAGACCATCAGATTTCATCTGATGGTCTAAGTCTAATTACAAGATATCCTCATCTGATGGTCTAAGTCTAATTACAAGATATCCTCCTGTAATTCTTTTACAAGAGGATATCTAAATCCAAAGAGGAAGAGGAGATTGTGTTTGGGTTTTCAGGAATAGGAACTTTTGATTATTTAATGTAAATAGAAACAAATTGTCATAAAGTCACGGCTTCATGATAGTTAACACTAATTGATGCAAGGGTTTTTTAATTATATTTGTACATATATATGAGTAAATGTATTATTTTTTAATATATTAATTATGTATATATTATATATAAATTTTCTAAATATATGTGTAATTTACTATATATATATTAATATATTTATTTTATTTTTTATATTTATTTAATTATATTTATACATATATTGTGCTTAATTAAAATTGTATATATTATTGAATATAAAAATAAAAATTCAATGTTCAATAGAAATAAAATATCTAGATATTCTCAAATAAATTTTATTATTGGATATTAATACTTATTGTTGAATATATGTACATATTGTATATATTATTATTAAATATATATAACTTACTAATATATATATATATATATATATATATATAATTAAACAGCTCTTGAGACTATTAGTGAATAATTTTCTATATATTGTTGAATACAAAAATAGAAATTTAATGTTCAATAGAAATAAAATATTTAGATATTCTCAAATAAATTTTATTATGGGATATTAATTGTTATTGTTGGATATATGTATACATTGTATATATTATTATTAAATATATACAATATATACATATATTGTAAGATTGTCATTATGATAGTCAAATATGCCGGTTATTAGGACTCAATTTTGCAACAGTCAATTCCAACTATCGCAAAACTAAGGGTTTAAGATTGATTATTACGACAATCAAAAATGACCATCGTACAATGACTAAATTAACGACGATTACTTCTCACTGTCATTGTGGTTGTGTTATCATTGAAAAAGTGATGTCACACAAATTTTATTCTTTCGTAGTGTGATATCTAGAAGTTAGGAATGAATGAGTGAAATTGCCACCCTTTTAATTTTATAAACCTGTCAATGACAGAAATTATGAATAAATAAAGGATGGACATCCTCTATATTTTAAACTCTATGGAAAAATTTAAAACAAAAAATAAAAGTCTTGTATGCAGTATTTTTTATTGGTCAAAGATTGAATTCTATAAGAAAACCAATCGGAAACATAGTTTGTTTGCTTGCAGTACCTCCCAAGTACTCTTTCAAAGCACACCCTTCTCTTGATTATATCAGTGAAGCAAAAAGTAATTTTTATTCTATATTTTAATATTTAAGTATAGTTTAAGCACTTGATAGTGTAACCAATGATAAGAGTAAGAGAAGTTCTCTTTTTCTCTTTTTGTCCTTTTTTTTACTTAAAGTATATTTTGTAATATTTGGAAGGACTCTTCTAGCTTATCATTCATTGTACTTAACAAAGTAGCAACATGATGAATTTGCATTTTATATATGTATGGATGGATGTTTGCATGATAATTTGTGACCATTGTGATTATTGGTGCTCTACATTTGAATAGTTTTTACTTGCGTAGTTTTTGTTTTATTTTTTTGACTGAATACCAATGGTAATATAGCTTTGACTTCATTAATATACTAATTAAAGAGAATTGAAGACTGCCTTTTTTTTTTTTCTCTATATTTGTTTGTCTTATATGTCTAGTTGCTCTTATATGTTACATTATTTTGTTTTTCATGATAAGTATTAGAGGTGGAAAGTTGAGAGAGATTTGGGATCTTAAACTGTGTGGCGATCAAACGATTATAGCTTGCTCATTTATTCTAAACTTTGGTATTATCCAACTGGTAATACTTTGGTAGTATATTATACACTTTTTATTGCACTACTTGTTATATATATATATATATCAATTTCTATTATTAGTATTAATGATTGTTTATTTGTTGAGATTAGTAGAAGATAAAATTATAACTATTGAAATTAAAAACAAATTAAACATGGAATAAGAGAAGAGAACAACATATTTTTATATAAGAAAATGTCTAAGAAACCAAATTAGAGGCGAAATTAACAATGAAATGATAATAATTCAATTGTTAATCTGAGATGGAATATGTTTCGTATATAATATTTAGATACGAAATCAAAGATGGAAAAAATAACTTCAAGTTTTTATATGAGACATAAATAATTTCGTATCTAAAAAATAGACATTGAATCAAACAAAATTAGTCAATCCAAGTTTTGATCTAAGACGAAATTGTTTCCATATCTAAATTTTTGACATTGACTTATAAATAGAATAAATTTTGTCTCTCATAACAAATTAAATCTTGGACATGACTTTCGTTGCAATATTGAGGTTGAAAAATTAACAATTAGACATGGAATTTTTTTGTGTCAATTCTAAGATAAAATTCATAATTCCATATCTAAACACTTAGAAACTAAGGTTTATGATATGAAATTTTATTCGTATCTAATTCTGATTTAGTTAGACACATTTTTTATTATTTAGATATGGATTTTGTCTATATCTATTTTGCTTTTTTCTAGTAGTGCATGGCATAGAATGAACAACCATATATCAAAGATTAAGAATGGAAGATTAAAGCAAGCTAACTACCTAGAGTTTAAGCTAGTTCTTCCTTCCAATTCTTTGTCTTTCAGGGCTCAGCCAACCAACTAAGTAAAGAAGAAAACAATACATGTTGTATTACTACCCTTCCTAAGACTAAAAGAATAGGAAAACAAAACTAAATACCAAACTTACTTGACTTTAGCGCTCGGCCTCCACACCTTATGCAAGCGTCTCACTTTCTCACTCTAGCTTCACAAACACACACTCTCTCTCTCTCTCTCGTGTACAAATGAGTTCTTGCTTGAATAACCCTTCCTCACTAACACTACCTAATTATAGTTAATCCTCCTTGCATGAGCATTAATGGATCACATTAGGAGTCTTGATGGTGTTTACTTCTCTTGCCAACTGTAAATCTAGCTTTACATGCATTAAGACACTTAGCTTGCTTAGTTATTTGCTTGACAACAAAGGTCCCTTCTAATGATTACAAATGGACTCCAATCTTCCAATTTGTCTTACATAAAAATTGCTTGCTTGCCATTGTGTGGTCGTGTGCTTCATAATGAATATTGGTAGTATTTTGTCTTACATTCCTCTTGTATCATGTCTTTTATTCCTCCCAGATATTACTTGGTTCATTTCGTTTTTCTGCCCCTAAATGTACCTAATTAATTTTTGTACCATAGCATTCATTAAAAATTATATTTTAGGACAACCTTTTTCCTTATTTTCTAATCTATCTTGTAAACTAACTTTAAGATTTACTAGTTTTTACAGGTTCCCTATAGTTCTCTTAATTTGCTACCCAATGCCTAAATAAAATTTTTAATTGTAGTTATATATGGAAAGTTTTACTATATTTACAATCAAGTCCTAAGCTTTTACTTTTCTTTTCAGTCAAGGATTGGGACTAAAATGAAAGAAATGTTTAGCATATTACAGTACCTTGGCAATTTATGTGACTTTGTGTTTTCCATGCGAAAATAAAGCTGCAATTGTAATCTATTTCTTCAACTTTTGTCTTACCTTTTCAAGCTTCTCTTGTCCATACAACACTTATATTATAAGTTTCCACGTCGTTGCTTCAATTAACAATATCATAGTAGTTTCCCATTCAATTATATTTTTCCCTATCCAGTCTTTTCTACATTCTGCTTTTTTTTTTTCTCTGGTTTGTCTCAGTTTTGGTTAGGTGTTAGTGCTTAAAGGCACCCATTTGGAGTATTTTTGGGACCCTTAAGTTGTAGAAATTCAAGAGAAACACCTTATAATTAATATAGTAGGTTGCTTGGCTTTGACATGTTTTCATTCCTTCGCTTTCCATTGCTTCATGTTGGTTTATTGTTTTAGTTTGGTTTCTGTCATATCCTAGTTGCTTCCTACATAGCCACCTCATGCTTCAATTCAATTTTGCTATCTTCTTCAATTCCTCACCTACCTTAAAGTTAGCCAAGGTCCTGTTTCACATTAAACTACTTCTTCCTTAGTAATTATTGTGAGGTGTTTTATAGCATATTTATTAGATTATGGATTGTTACACCTTAATTAAATTAAATAATAAATGCATTTTATTTATGTGACTAAGTCAAATATAACTTTACAAATATTCACCATAATTCCTAAGAGTGTTTGAAAATGAAACTTTCTTAAATGACTAAATTATCAAATCTTAGACTAAAGCCATGAAGAAAATCCTAATAAATTTAATTAAATAGTAAATATAAGTATTCTATCTAATAGTATTATTATTCTTTTTATTATTATTATTATTATTATAATATTAATTTACTTTACTCGATATGGCCCTTTTTTTAAATTTAGTTACATGTCTTAAAGTTGGCTAAATATCTCATATGACTAATGGTTTAGTAATTAAATAATGGAATGTGAAAAAAATTTCACATAATAAGTATATATCACTATCATTACCATAAAATTTATAGGGGTTTTAGTATGTTTCCTAAATTAAAAAATATTTCTTATTTTTTTGAATTTATTCAGAAAATCTCCAAATTAGCTACTAAGGGTGTTACAGGATGTCCCTTAGCCATGTTTGCAATTAGCCTTCTCTTTGTAGTCATATTTAGCCTTTCCAATTTTAAACAATTTTACGACTATTTGTGTATATGAATTTTAGTCATATTGTAGATTGTAGCCATCAATCATAAAATAATTTTACACTATCTAAGTAAAATTATCAGGTCATTATTATTTTTAACACCCATTTAGTTCATGGATAAACGGTCATTAACTTACTTTTAACAAGTTGAAATTGGAGTGTTTAAAACAACTTGGTGGCATGAAGTATATTAGCTTTTTAGGCTATAGTTAAAAACTTTTAGAACCATTTAGTTACTCCTCAATTTATCAAAATATGACACAATCTTTTATATGCACTTTCTTTTTAAAAATAAAGTTGTTGGCAAAATAACCAAAGGAAAATTTCTATTTGGACTAATAGATGTAATTAATTACTTAAAAAAGATCTTAAATTTTGTAATTACCCTGAAGGACCTAACTTTATTTTATGACTTCTCAATAGACAAAATTACCCTAAATAACCTAAATATTTAACTGCCAAAACAATCTAAATTTTTTTTCTTGAATAAAAGCCATTTTTACACTATACTACTTGATACTCTCCTTACTCTCTTGCATAGAAAGGTGAAGGGTAGCCCTAGCTACAATACCTTGTGCTCTTTACACCACATTGGTTGCATTGCTTCATCCTTCTCCTCCTTCTTTGCTTTCCTCCATGGTTTTCACTTATTCTTAATCTTCAAATGATAATGCACATTAACACAAACATGTAATCATCTTTTTTTTTTTTTTTTTTTCAGTAATGTTGCTCTAAATCCACATTGAGTGCCAATGTTTTGGTATACCAATAGTGAATTATTCAATTTAGTATTCCTAAAGTTAAGTTGGGTGCCAACTTTTTGATTTGTAAGAAGTGCAAAAACATTTGGTAACTAAGGTGAATGTAATTTGTGAGTAATGTAAATCATGGTAATAATAAGTTCATAAGTTATTTGTTTATCCAATCAATTAAGAATAAAAACGTGATTTGTAAGTAATGCAAACTATGATAGTAATAGATCCATAAGTTACTTGTTGGTCTAACTAGTTAAGAATAAAAGTTAGGTGGTAAGAAATACAAAAACAATTAATAATTAAGACTAATGTGATTCGTAAGTAAACCAAATTATTGTTGAAATAAGTCCATAAATTACTTGTTAGTCCAACCAGTTAATAATAAAAATTACATGGTAAGAAATGTAAAAACATTTGATAATTAGGGCAAACGTGATTTGTCAGTAGCCCAAACTATAACTGTAACATCTTTAATTTACTATTTTTAATATAAGCTAAATTATTTAAAGGAAAATTAGAAAGAATTAAACAAGAATAAATATGTCCTATTGAATCATTTAAAGAGAACAATCCATAGCTTAGTGTTAAGGCATATAGGCAAAATGGTAACTTTTGAAAAATGCTAAAGGAAAAATGGTAAATTTACATGGCTAGGGGCAAAATGGTCATTTTGAAATAAGGCCAAGGGTAAAAAGGTAAGTTCACAATGAGAGACATATGACATTACCTTTAACTTGTGAGGCCTACACCATAATAAAATATTTGATATCTGTGAGCCTATACCATAATAAAATATTAGACATCCATGGGCCCACATCATAATTATATCTTAGATATTTATTATTTGAAATTGATTCATAACCATTGGATTAAAAATATGTAGTTAAATTTTAGCCATCTTATTTTCTTTAAATACCTTACACCTTATCCTTCTTCTTCACATCATACCTTCTATTCTTCCCCATACCCATTCTACTCACACTCACCTCTCCACTTTGGCACCACACTTAGATAAAGAAGGAAAAAAGCAATTTTAGAAGAATTACAAAAAAAGAGAGCACATCCAGGTAACATGATTTAACATATTCTACTTTCGCTTATTCACTTTTCTTTCTTCTTCTTGAATGGTCTTTATGGTAATCTCTTTTGGTCTAAGGTCATTTATCTTAAAATTTTATCACCATGTTCTTTCATGAGCTCATTTAAAGTCTAAGAAGGGTAGAATTAAATAAGATTGAGGATATATAGATATTTTGAAATATTTAGGGAAATATTATGCAAGACATAACAACTTTAGTCTAACAATTTTAATGTGTGGATTTTCGTGTGCATTACGTATAATTACCTATGTTATTATGTATTTTAACTTTGTATGATAGGGTGACAATATGATTGTTTGAAAATAGAATTACTCTTTGTAAGATTAAACTATTCCTGTATATTATGTACTTAATAGTTTAGAATCTCATTTGATAATGGTTAGTTATGTCGTCTTAATATATATTGTGAATCTTTAATAATGGCAGGTTATACCATCTTAATATATATTGTGAACCCTATAAGTTCTTTAGCAAGGCATTATATCTCATTAATTCTACAATTTATGGCAGGTCATACTGCCTAAACAAATACAAGAAAAATGATGTTATTACACTTCTTAGGTCATAACTTGATAGTTTTCTCTCAAACTAACGCAATCTTGACCACATAATGACTTGGGTGACATATTAAAATAAATATTATATTGCCTGACTTTGTCATAGGTACCTATTGGGGGATGTCTTAGCTAAAGGTGGGATCGCGCTTGCCGGTTAGGAGTCATATGCTGGGGTTCATGAGACTCAATCGCTTGCGTATGATAGTCATATGCTGGGTTTCGTGAGACTAGAATAACCTAAATATGACTTTCTAATGCCTAATAGTTAAGGACATTGTTTACCTTTGTTTGTCATATGTTTGCTAATGCATATTTATATGTTATGATATCTAACATCCATACATATTTTATAAAGAACAAAATTTAAAGTTAGATTATATTCTATAGATATTTTGAATATCATATATGCTTTTTCATGTTATTGAGAAACTATTCTCACTATTCTGTTGATGATATTTTTAGAAGGCGAATTACCAAATTTCTCTTGAAGTCCATGCGAAATGGGTATTTGTCCCACCAATTGGGAAGTGTTTCTTATTAAGATCATAAGATGTGATATGACCTTATACGCCACACCATTTAGGTTTGTGTCATAATAAGGCATTAATCTTTACAGTTTTTCAAGTCCTAAATAAGTCCTTAATATTATGCCTAATTTCGATAGATACTGATATAGATATAAATATAGGGCTAATACCCCTTCCCCTAGTTTTATTAAATTATCTTAATATGGATGTATGAACAAATGGATATACGAACTTTTGTTATCTATAATTATACTATTATATTTTAGATATTATAATGTAGTTTTCATAATTCTCGCTTTATAATAATTTTAAATTGAAATTTATAATAAATTTTATACTTTGTAAGAAGGGTGTTATAATGACAATAATAAATCCATAAGTTACTTGTTAGTCCAACTAGTTATAAATAAAACTTGTGCAGTAAGAAATGTACAAACATTTGGTAATCAGAGCGAATGTGACTTGTAAGTAATATAAACCATGATAGTAATAAGTTTATAAGTTACTTGTTAGTCCCACGTATTGAAAATAAAAATTATGTGATTAGAAATGCAAAAGTGTTCAGTAATTTAGGGAACATTATTTGTAATTAAGGCAAATCATGGTCATAACAAATCTATAAGTCTAGGGGTAATTTTGTCTAATATAAAGTCATAAAATGAGATTAGATCTTATAGGCTAATTACAAAGTTTAAGGTTCTTTTTAGTGATTAATTGCATATACTAGTCACAAATAAAAATTTTTCCAATAACCAAACCAAAATGACATGGCAAATTAATAATTTTATTATGAATGTAAATAAGTTTTAAATCTATAGATAACATAAAGTATGACCAAAAGTTTTTTTGTTTTTTACCATATTGTAATGATGAAAAAACTCTAATGAATTGACATTATGTCGAAATAATTTGCTGATACATATTATTAAAAATATACAAAACAAATTCTCAAATTTGATGTTAATTTAGAACTTAAAACAATATTACAACGATATTTTGTTATAAAGTTATTGAAAAATACAATGAAATATGACGAGTTAAAAAGATAATTTAAAAGAAAAATAATAGAAAAATTCTCATTCATTTATATTATTCTTACTTACAATCATATAAATAGAAATTACTTTAAATAATTATATAATATAAATCTTTTAAGAGTTATAAATTATATTATATTAAATAGAGTATTTTTAAAAGATAATTATATCATAGTAAATTCTTTGGTCTAATTATAAAAGTAGTTATATTAGTATAATTATTACATATCATATTAAAATAAAGGCATGTGACATTGATGTGTCATACTACTCAGACTGTATGATAGTCTATATTAACTTCATTAGTTTTAAATTTTATTTATCAACCCATAATTTTATTTAAAAAAAATTTTCAAATTACTCTTATTTTTTATTTTCTAATAATTGAGATAAAATATTAGTTTATAAATTTATTAATTCATATTTATATATTTTTTATATTTTTAAATAACTCTCTAACTCTTTCATTTTATTTTTTAATTTATAAATTAATATTGGTGGATTACCGCAACATAAAAAAAAAAGAGGTAGAATAAAATATATAGCGAATAGGGATTAGAGCTTGTGCAAGATGGAGCTGAGTTAGAGGCGTCAAAACAGGTTCGATCTACTAGATTGAACTCATGTAACTCAATTAAGAAGTGAGTTTGATTGAGGAGTTTCTTTAAAAATACGTTTAGTATACTTTTATCATCTCGGCTTGTTTAATTCATGATTTAAATAAGCCAGTTTTCGGTTCAAATAGGTTGCCTATTTATTTTTTTTTGAATTTTCACTCACTTAGTTCAACACCCAATGTCATTGCACTTTTTTATTTAAAAAATTAACTCTAATGTATATATTGTATTGTCTATATTATTTTATAATTTATCATATTTAAATATTCTACTCATAATTATATTTTTATTATTAATGAATCATTAAATTATTATATTACTCTAATTCGTTGAAACTTAAATTTTATTTTATTTTTTATTTATTTATATTAATATATAAATTAATTGATGAAGACATATATGCAAAAAAAAATTATATTTAAATTTTTATAATATTTTACTTTTTAATAAATTAAATAAATTAATTTATTTAATTTACAAAATAGGATGGATTGAGATCTTTAAACAAATTAATTCATTTAATTCACCGATTCGGGTGACTTAGTCTCGAGTAAGTCGAATTGGCTGAGTTTGACCGCTCTTACCTAAGCTCTAACCCGTATTTTTGGTTTTAGTGCTTCGAGTATATTAGTTCGTTGTTCTCCATAAACGTTTCAGTTATTCTCTTCTGAAACCCCATCCGAGATACGGAGAACGATGAACGAGGAAAACACGGAAGGCAAGATAAAGTGTTGCTGCATTTCCCACGAGTTCTTCCGAGTAGCTTCAGCAAACCATAACAAAATTGCAGTAATCCATGCTTCCGGCGTGGCCCAGCTTTCCAGAGAACTTCGTGAAAATTCTAGTTCATACAATATTGATGGAGACATTGTTAAATTCTTAGACAAGCGCGTGGAATCAATTTCTCCTCCCGTGTACTCTGGGGACCGTAGCTACACGTACTCTGATTTGTCGAAAGCCGTTCACTCCCTTAGTTCTTGCCTTCGCTCTATCTTGCTTGGTGGTGTGTATGACCCCCATTTGATGAGACCCAAAGCTCAAGGTTCACTCTATTTTCTTCTTATTTTAAATTTTGTACTTGAAAAATAATGGATGCTTGGCGAATATTACACTGAGATATTTTCTTGATTCACTTGATGATGTGAAGTTCATTTTTCTTTTGCAAAGTAGTTGAAAAGAATGTGAATAATTGTGGGCTACTTATACACTAGAAGGAACTTTGCTCTTTAGAGTTTTTGGCAGACGCCCAGAAAAGCCATTGGATAATGCTACTTAGTACTTACACAACTCCGCACAATTTATGCACAGCGACGAATTGGGTGCATATGAGTAACGCTAGGTATCTAAGGTTATCAGTTAGACTCTTTTCTATGAAACTATGAAGCCATGTCAGCAGTGGTGACAGGCTTGTGCTAGATTGTGGAATTAACATTTCTTTGTTTGGGCAGATTGGTTGCTAAATATAAGCCCCTTATTTGTTACATTAGGGTTAATGTTGATGTCTAATGCTGCATTG
Organism: Delonix regia; assembly: GCA_037074485.1. Classification (NCBI taxonomy): domain Eukaryota; kingdom Viridiplantae; phylum Streptophyta; class Magnoliopsida; order Fabales; family Fabaceae; genus Delonix; species Delonix regia. Next base: position 17,723,636 of record CM073459.1, read on the forward strand.
ACATCCAATGCTCTGCTACAGGTAATACTGACGTCAAGAATAGAGAACTAAGAATTTTTGAAACACCCAAGTCATCAGAAATTGTCATGACAAGTGCTGAAACAATGGCTGACCCAAATAAAGAGTATAGACCAAAGATAGTGGGAATATATATGCCACCTTCGGTAGAATACATTGTTGCTGTTCTTTCTGTTTTGAGGTGTGGGGAAGCATTCTTGCCTCTGGATCCTTTTTGGCCAAACGGAAGGATACTATCAATTGTTTCTTCATCAAAAGCTGATCTAATTATAGCGTCCCAATCTTCATTTTGTAAAAGTAACTCGGATCAGCTTGATGAATCACATTGGCTTGTACATTCATGCAGTTCTCCAATTTTAAACTTCTCCATGGAAGAAAACCTTAAAGAGTGTCCAACAGATTTGGCATGGCCTTGTGAGAATGAAAGAAAGAGATCATTCTGTTATCTGATGTACACTTCAGGATCGACTGGAAAGCCTAAAGGAGTATGTGGCACTGAACAAGGTAATGTGTTACTTAATTTAGTGATTGTGATTTTGATTGTCATTGTCATTGTACGGTGATGACATGATTAGTTTACTATAATGAAATGGGATGTGGTTTGTGCAATAGTCAGTTTGCTTCATTCTGTGCTACACATGAGGAGAAGCCTATTTTATACTTTACAACTGTTAGCAGTCTTATCAGACTATATTTTTAATTGGCCTGAGTTAAATAAGGTTTAATGGTCATTTTAGGATATTGAGGATGACTTGATCTAAGTCTTTCTACTATTCTTTTTTCTTTCTTTATTTTTGAGTTACTGCTCTTTGCTTGGTGGAAGACTTATTTAACTTTTTATCTAAAATGAAGAATCTGTTCTTTTCTTATGTGTATACTATGTCATGATTTCTTACACTCTTTTTAGGTCTATTGAATCGCTTTTTCTGGATGCAAGGAAGGTATCCACTGGATGGACAAGATTTACTGCTGTTTAAGTCATCAATTAGCTTTGTTGACCACCTGCAAGAATTTCTCAGTGCTATTTTGACTGCTTGTGTGCTAGTTATTCCTCCTTTCTGTGAGCTAAAAGACAATGCATATTCTCTGATAGATTTTCTGCAGGTATGGTGCCATCTGAGCCCTTGTGACTATGTTTTGCCATTACTGATCTTATATAATTCCTTGACTTCTTGTTGCACATTTTATAATACTGCTGCAGTTGTGGATTTCCTTCTAACCTAATACTTATCGTGAGTATTGCCCTCAAATTGTGTTTGCCTTTGTTATATGATTTGTTGACTTGTTGCTCATTCTGTGAGAAGTGGTGCAGTTTTGAATATCCTACTAATTCAGTACTTATCAAGAGTATTGCCTTTGGGGTGTCGAAATACTCAATGATAATTTATGTAATACCCTTCCTCCCTTTACATTTGGTGCACTACAAGAAACTATTTTCTTTGCTTATAAAACTTTCTGAATTATTGATATCTCGTGTGGAGAATTCTTTCCTTAACCTATAACACTCTAAATTCTGAATTTTTTACACTTTGTCTTCAAGTCAGCTTGTTCGAAATAAAACCCAACTAAAAGGAAAAACAAACTCAAACAAACAAAACCTCAATCATTCAGCAAAGAACTGAGGCAACTAGCATATCCCTTGATACATTCTCAACAGACACACAACTTCTAGAATTCTTTTACATCCTTCTCTAGAGCTGCCCCTGGACATACTCACGGTTGCCCTCAGCTACTTCATCAAACACAATGATGCATATCCTAGAAGTTTTCAACCTACTTTCCATGAGTACCCCCCTTGGCCTTCTCCCAGCTGGTCTCCAGCACTTGGGTTGCTCACTTGTCACCCATGACTCAACAGTCTACCACTCCCTTAAGAGTGTGCCAAAGTCTTCAAGTTGCAACTGTCAGAGTCTCCACTCCTTAGTCCTTACTACCTCCCAAGTCCCAAGTTGTACCTAGAGCTCTAACTGCAACTTCTTCGAAAATAAAACCAACAAACCAATGGTAGAGCACTTGCCATAATTCCATACTTCCATAGCTGCCACAGTTGTAGTCAGCGTTTAACAACTCCATATTATAAAACAATATCTTCATGGAGGCCATAAGCTTGTAGCTATATTGTTATACAAATTTGCAAAAGGATCTTGGTAAAACTAATAGAATTACTTTTATGCAACTTGGCTGTGTGTATACATTGTATGTAATGACTGATTTATGATTCATATAACATTTATATATGGGAAGCATTTCGTATATCATTTTGTCGTGAAATTATCATTTTCATGTAATTGCTTATCTTCACACGTAGTATTAAATGCTCTTGTAGGCTTATTTTATTAATAGGCTTACAGCTGTTCCATCACTAATGAGGACAATTATTCCTGGATTGCAAAATCGTGCTGATATGCGGGTTCAAAGTTCATTGAAATTGCTTGTGCTGAGTGGCGAAAATTTTCCTTTAACCATGTGGGAGATGCTTTCTACTATGTTGCCAAATACATCAATCTTGAATTTATATGGAAGTACTGAGGTTAGAACAGTCGAGATTCTTTTAGTATGAGATTTATGTAACAATTTATAATTTATATTTTCTGTCCATCTCCTATCCTGACACTCTTGTACAATACACACTCAATTTTGTGATAACTGCTGTTTTACATGTGCGAGGGTAATTTTGAAAATCTGCTCATTGCTGCCATGTTTTCTTTTCTTGCTTTGTTATTATGTGTTGGAAACTTGAGTACTTTGATACTCGGTCTCTTTCAGTGTTTTATAATATTCCTATTAGGATTAGGTGTCTTATCCTTTTCTTGTTAGGATTAATTTGTCTACATTTAAATTTTGTTTTTGTCATTCAAGATAGGAGTTTTTGGTTAGTTGGAGCTATCACTTTTTATTAGGACTAGGAAAGAGCTGTTATTTATTTTATTTTATTTTAATATTCATGTAAGTTAGGAGGTGTCTTCAACTAGAACTGTTTGGCTAAGTTCTAGTCACATTCCCTGTAAATTTTTTTTTTGTACTCAGTTTTTCATGTTATTATACAAAAACAGAGAACGATAAGTTCCTTCTCTAAATGTACATTATGCAATCCAATGGCCATTAATCATGTTTATGAAATATAATAATCAGATTTCTGAACAATTATCCAACTGCAATTTTTTTAATAATTTCTGAAAGTACTGAAAGCTTCTGTGCAAAGCTTAGATACTTTAGTGTAGCTTGTAGCTAATGAAATGTTACTAGTCAATACCTTTTTATGGTACCTGACTTTTCCCCTTTGTGAAAGAAGCCAATTGCTTGCTGTTAAAATATATTAAGAATAATATAAAAGATTTTAAGCAAGTCCTTGGATTTTGATATTTGCCTTTACCCTCTATAAGTTAGATATTTGTGGATACTCTATGCAGTTTGTTGATATTGTAGGTCATCCTTAAAATTCAATATTCATACTGATTTTTTAAATATTGATGCACCTTTAAATGACTAGGATACTTCCTTAGCCTTGACGAGTGTGGTCAAACTGAAGGTTTTAAGTAAATTATGCAGAACTAGAACCCCCTTTTGTTACAATTATACTAAGACCTCCCCAGCATAGATGAAAACAAAGTCAATGTTAGTATTGTGATGAAACAGCCAAATTGTTCACCTTACACTCACAGAGGTGAGCTGTTTTGGCTTAGAAAAGTTAACAAATTTGAATTTGATTTAAACTCAGCAAGAGAAGGCTTCATATAAAATGTCTAGTTGAGCTGTTCTTTTATATTAATTTTGGTTTTCAGCATAAAAATGATGACATTGACACTGATGTCGGCATTTTGTTAATATTGTAAAGGGGAAATTATATCTACCTCTCTTGAGGTGGAGTCAAGATACAGAAACTTTTCTCCTCATTTCTAATATTACACTCAGCTCCCTTTACTTTGTCACATTACAGAAAACTCCCTTGCTGTTATTATGCTGCTTACTCCTTTAAAAAAGTTAAAGCAAAAATTTGATGGTTTGATCTTGTTGAGAAACCTATTTAAGTGGAATTCCTAATGTATTGGAGTTTATTTTAATCTAGAGTTTAAGTTTCTATCATATCTAGGGTGTTAGTTTATTATTATTTGGGAGTCTTAGTTATTCTTTATCATTTATCTTTGGGAATTTATGCTCTTTTTAACCCCTCGCTTCACTTTTTTATAAGTATAGGGGGGAGGGGCTGCCACATTGGATGTGCAAGTTCTACTAGAGTGCAAGCCTCCTCATTCACCATATTTCTGTTCTTAGCTTGAATATTACAGATCTACTAAAGGAAATGCATGAGGCACCATAATAGGCCTAGAACAATTTAAACACAAGAGTTTGTATAATCTAGAGATTATAGGATGGTTCAATTAAGGTATTGTAGGGAAGGTTTGATGGTTTGATTTTTACCAACAAAATTGGTTAGATGCATGCTATCTTCCTTCTGCATTGCTTTTAATTATCCTTTAATTAATATTATAATAATTATTACCAATGATATCTTCCTAGGTTGTAGCCTTTTGCATCATTATCATGTTTTAATGGATATCTTTTCTGTTTTGGTACTAAGGTCTCTGGGGATTGTACATATTTTGATTGTAAGAGGATGCCGTTGATTTTGAAGTCAGAGATACTATCTAGTGTGCCAATTGGTTTGCCTATTTCCAACTGCGATGTGCTGCTTCTTGCAGAAAATGATGCATCAAATGAGGGAGAGTTATATGTTGGGGGGTCCTGTATTTCTAGAGGCTACTATAATGTTCCCAATTTAATGTCTCATGACTTAGTAAAATTGCCTCAAAGTTATAGTTGCAGTGGTTCTGTTGACAGTTGCCAAAACAAGTTATACTTTAGAACTGGTGATTTAGCCAAAAAGTTACCAAGTGGTGATTTTATATTTTTGGGTAGAAAAGACCGCATTGTGAAAGTCAATGGACAGCGTATTGCCCTGGAAGAAATTGAAAATTTACTAAGGGAACACCCAGATATAAATGATGCTGCTGTAATCTGTCGAAATAATCGAGGAGAACTTGTGCTTCTGGAAGCATTTATAATATTAAATGATGCAGAAAGGCCGGGCGAATTATTATTACCTTCAATCAGAAGTTGGATGACTAACAGCCTTCCATCAGTTGTGGTTCCTAATCGTTTCATCTTTACAGAATCATTTCCTCTGTCTTCCAGTGGTAAGGTTAATCATAAGTTGTTGGCAGGTTCAACTTTATTCACCAAACATGTTGAGGATAAGGTTGGTAGCATAGGATGCAGTGATCTTCTACAACTTATCAAGAAGGTATGCTTTCATAGTTTTGTATGACAATCTATCTTATGTCTATCAGAAAAATAAAATTTCTCCTCTAGACTTGTTCATTTTATGGCACTACATATTGTAAAGCTAGTGGTCATAATTGAAAAATGGTGAGTGGCAGTATTGACACTGGTATATGGTAGCAATCCTCAAAATTTCTATAAAGGCATGGGGACATGGTGGGATGGCCACCATATTGAACCAAGGCTGCCATTCCCAAAATGGAAAAAAAATATTAAAATATATTGACACATAGAGGATAGAGCAAGTAAACATACGGACATGGTGGAAATATTATCATAACAGTAAAATTTCCCAAGTAGTTTACAAAATAATAATGATAAAAAGATTTCCTGTTGGACAAATTCACACTACATTATAAAATGTACCATTGTGCTTCAACGCATAAGTACAGCCAAATGAAAAGATGGAGTACTGGCATGTGACAAAGAGAGACAGAAGGGGATGTAGAAGTAGGAGCATTAATTGACAATCAATAGTCTAAACTTGGAGCTTCTCTTTCGTTTGGTTATCAGCATTCAGCAACACTCCCCTCCTTAGCAGTAGGGTGTTCATAGGTTTGTTTTGAGCCAAAACCAAACCAAACCAAACCGAACAAGTTGGTTTTCTAAAGAAGAGAGCCTATTCAATTTTGTGTATAGTCGATTTGGTTAGGTTTTGATTCAGTCTGGTTCTGGTTTGGTTCATGCTTACAATGACCATTTCTATTTAGGCCTATATTTTCATAATTTCTAAGTTTCAATGTATTTTCTCTACATGGGTAAGGCCTAAAACCATACAAAATAGTCTTAAAAGGTTCAAAACTACAATAATTTTGTATTAGATAATTAATCCCAAATTCCTAGTCAAGAATTTGACATTACTAACATTATCTTTGGTGTTAATGACCCCCAAAAAAAAAAAAATTTATATAGGACTTAAATTGAACCAAACCAAGCTATTGAAAACTGATAAATGAACCAACATAGTCAGTTTTGACATGTTGAAAACCAAACCATAATTTGTTTGAGTTTTGTTCGTTTTTTTATCAGTTTGGTTTGGTTGTGAACACCCTACTTAGCTGGTTGACTTCTCTTGTCACTAGCCCCCTGTTGGATAAAATGAAGCTTCCAACAAGTCTCTCCAATGTGCTTAGGCCTCCCACTCTGGTCACACTCTTTATTCTCCTTTGCCCTTGCTCTTGTCACATGCTCACCATAATGTCTTCGTCTTTGAATCCAGTGAGAATCTTTCTGTAGTGGGGGATATGGCATAGCACCTGTCCTATTCTTCTCTTAATGCAAATAAGTCTCCCTCAAGGTTGGGACAGGTTCTTTACCAAAAACTTGAATCCTAGTGTGGTCATGCTGGAAATTAAGTCTAGGTAGGAAATCACATGCCTGTTTTGTGTAGGGGTTAAGGAATTTGGTGGCATCACTAGTCAGTTTGCTTGAAAGTTTTGACTAAAATTGAGTCCATACCACAAGCTATTCAATTCAGCAAAATACATATGGTCATCTCGTTCTCTCACCTGGTTTGGTTTCATAAACCTTTTTATGGAGTTATGTAACCGAAGGTTATTGTCTGTTCAAGAGTTGATTTGAGAAGCCATGGTTCAGATGTTATAAACTGCGTCTAAGAACAAATAATTCCATGTTATTTGTAGCTGCTTCTAGTTAATTAGCCAGGTCATTGCTTATGAATTTTTGAATTCCCATTGGACAATAGCTGAACAGCCTGAGGTAGGTTTCTTTTTTGCCCCTGAATGATGGCCATGCATACCGTGAGCTTTGTCAGCATACTCATAGAGAGTGGAGAGCATACAATATAGTTACTCTCATTTCCCATCCAATTTTAGAAGGCTAATCTGAAGAGAAGGGTTGTTATTCAAATGCTGAGATGAGTTTCTACCAATTTCCTTGTCGAACTGTGTAACCTCTGATGTGTCTATGAATAAGAGGCAACACCAACAGCATGATACCAGAAGCTGAATATCAGAACTGTAGCCCAAAAAACCGAAAATAACCTTGAATACTTTGAAGCAAACCTCCTTTTTTTAGATATAAAATCTGTAATAAAATAACAATCCACAGCAGTGTTAATCCATGACATCTATTATGCTTGTGGTGTTCTTTTCTGTGTGTTTATCTGGTCACTGTATTTTATTGGTAATATGGGATTGAAAAATGTCAAAAGAAAAATAGAATTTACCACTGTTAATTAGTGTTTGTCCATAGACTGGAAATTGTGTAGTCATTGTGCGATAATTTCTACCAAATCCAACGTCATAGCCATAGATGTTCCTTTCACTATTATCCTGCAATTGCATGTAAGTGAGCATGGGAATATAGCAGTTTGCAAGATACTTGGCATCAAATAAACTACGGTGAGGGAGAACGTGAACAGCTTCTCTGTTTCTTTTGGTTTTTCCTTTACTTTTCCTTTTTTTTGTTGTGTTTGGCTTAGATTGGCTGTGGGTACTGTTGAAGCTTGAAGGTTTTCACTCACAAATTGCCACTAAAAATCATTTGAGCTTTTTATGATGGGAAAAAAAGATAATTTGAGCGGTGGTTGTTTTGTATTTAAGTTGATACTGAATGAACTGACTTTATGTAATGCCATGCTAATTTTAACTCGTCTTCTAACATTAAATCAAGCCTTTTCTATGTGGAATGAGATAAGTTCCTCTCTTCGTATTCTCTCATTTGGGAAGGAAAATTTTATTCATCAGTTTATTGAGATTTTTCCAAGCCTGTTGTTTTTGTTACACATCTATGACAATTTCGAATGTCTGTTTGATAGGACTTCTATCAATGACACACACAACACAGAGAAATGCACAGAAGAGTAGGTACTTCTATTAATATGAATATGCTCTGGGTCAAGAACTTACAACCTCTCTCTCACAGTGAATCTCCCACTAACAGCAAGAAGATTCACTTGAGTATCCCACTGCTAGTACACTTAAACCAATAATCCCTTCTAGCACTCATACAGAACAAGAACAAGAACAAGAACAAAATACAAAGGTTAGCTTTTGAGAGGCTAACTCTCTTCCTCTTCCTTCCAAAATGTCCTCTTCTACTCTCTCTCATCTCTTACTCTAAAGATCCCTCTCACCTACCCACTAACTGCTCACTCCTACTACTTCATCACTGGATCTTCATTTGAACCAGCAGTCCCCTGTTCTTCTCCCTTATTCTCTTCCTTTTGTCTCCTGCTGTAGGTTTTGGCTGTGAGAGTTGGTATAGTGAAACCATCACTTTCATTTGTGTGATCCATGATGCCTGAAATAATAATAGTATGAATATATTACCATAGAATAAAATGAGCGACATTTTTGCCTTGTATATTTTGTTTGTACAGTTATCTATACTTAATGGCATGGCTATGCATGTAATTTTGTAGACTCCTAAACTATATACTGTAATAAATCATTGTGTATAATGCATGTTTCCTTTTGGAATCTTTTTTCCAATTGTATCTGCATTTTTAAAACAACAGTTCTCTCCGCAGAAATGAAAGAATTACTTGATAATTGCTTTAACAGGCATTTTGTGATGCTTTAATGATCGAAGAGCTTTGCAGTGATGATGATTTCTTTAAGATGGGTGGGAACTCTCTTGCTGCTGCACATGTTGCTCACAATCTGGGGATTGATATGAGATTTCTTTATTATTTTCCATGTCCTTTTAAGCTATGTATGGCTCTTCTACAGAAAAGGGGATCATGCTCTTTGCATGATGACCTGGATACTTGTTCAAAACTAAATGTAGACGGACAAAGTAACATATTTTCTTCCAATCTTTCTGAAAATGCTAATATGCTTCTCCTTGAACCACGGGGGATTTCTGATGATGGCAACAGTTCTTTTCCTACTAAACGCTTGAAAAGGGATCTTACCACTGACATTAAATCAGCGGGTGATGGATCTATCCCATGGTGTTCTTCCTCAATTTCTTTATCATGTGCAATTAGCCGGTGCAACAAGGTATTTTGTAAAGGGCAGCCTGGAGTAATTGATACGCATCAAACAAGTTGGTCTCTGAAAATTTCAAGAAGTAGAAGAGGCCATATGAGAGACTTATGGAAAGTTTATATGGAATCTTGTGTTGATGCATCACCAATGCTTGTGTTTAAAAGCTCAGATATTTATTTGTTCATTGGATCTCACTCATACAAATTTTTCTGTATAAATGCCAGAAGGTAAATAACTATAGTTTGTATAATAAGTTGCTTTCTTCTATAACTGTTTTTCTGTCATTGATCATAGTGAGTTTTAATGCATTAGTTTAATATCTACCTTCTGATGAAATATTAAATACCTGCAACAACTTGTACCCTTATGAATTTTTTTTTTTTTTTTTCCGTTAGTACCCATTGAATGATGGTGATTCCTTATGCGCTTGAAATCCTATGCTAGTCTCATGGATGTGATTATGTGAACCTGAGATAACATCTGCAAAACCTGGATGACCTAGCTTTTATTTCAAGCTTGAGAGCGCTTCCCAAAAATATGAATGACACTAATTACAAACTTAGAAAAAAGAATTAGCATATCCTTCTGTTCTCTTATAATCTTTTAAATATCCCTGATGATTGGAAGATTTAACTACTTTTATCATAATCTCATCTAAACTTTAATTTACCCTATCTGACAGGATTGTGTCTAAATTGGACCAGACAAGAACTGACATCTCTGTTCATTTTGCTTCATTCCCATACTTCTCAAATTGTTTGTAAATTCTGTATTGCTATGCCTTTCAGTTTTGCTTTCTTGAGCTGCTTTATAGCTGATAAATGGGAACTTTGGGATTTACTTCATAGCATAGTAATCGAATCGCAATTCAAATCGTGAATCATAAATCGTAAATTGTATCGAATCATTCAATTCAGAGACATATTGAAAATTAGTTAAAAATATATTATATAAAGAATGTATGTGATAAACTTATGATGAAAAATCTTGAATCTCAAAAAAACAAAATCATAAATCATAATATATATATATGAGTTATGTTATTGAGTTTATCAAGCCCTATTAGGATTTGTTAATGATGTTTCAATCTATATCTATATTATAGAATATAGATATAGATAATATATTATATAATATAGATAATTTTGATATGTCATATATATGTATAAAATAGGCTGTCCATAGGTATTCTAGATATGTGTGAAATGGGCTGCTGAGGAGTGAAATAGTGTCCCATAAAGAAATATCAAATATGGGCTTCAAACTTCAGTGGCTTCAGGTTTTAGTTTAAATAAGTGGAACAACCACATTTGCAGTTAAATGAAACAAAAAAGAAAAAAGAAAAAGTAACCCTCATCTTCAACTTGAGGCTGATCATGTTGGGTCACAAAGGACCCCTTTCATGACTTGATGCAGCAGCTTTAAAAGAATTGTTGGATGGCTGTGAATCACTGTTTCTAGCACGAATCAGATGATTCTGGCAATTGAGACGAATGGTTTTGGCTCTTTCACTATTCATCCACAATTAGTATTGTTTTGGAAGTGAATTGAGACGTATTGTACGGTTCGAATTGCAAATTGTGCGTTTTCTACTATTATGCTTCATAGTATTTATGAAATCTGTCCTATAAATAGTCTAAAACCAGATTGATTTGTGTGTAGTCGCTGCATATTCAGTGGTGTTAACTATGTAAATGCCATCAATCTTATCCTTGCTGCTATATACTTGATGCTACGACTATTTAGCGAAGTTATAAAGAATTGGGTTTTAGCACTACTGAACTGGTACTAAATAATTGTTTTAGTGGTTCCGTTCAGTGGGAGATCGAACTAGAAGGACGAATTGAATGTTCTGCTGCAATTGTTTCTGATTTTTCCCAGGTTGGTTTTCTTATGTGAACATATCAAAATTACTCTATTGTATAGGATTTAAAGATTCTATCCATTTCTTCTAATATTTGGTATCTCTCTAGGTGGTTGTTGGATGTTACAGGGGGAAAATATATTTTCTTGATTTTTCAAATGGAAACATATGTTGGAGTTTTCAAACATCTGGAGAGGTATCTGGTTTCAATGCTGCATCAAATCTGCTTTTCTTTCTTGTTTGAGGTTTTTGTTATGTGCTTAAAAGTCAGTTTATCACAGGAAGGATTTTTATTTAGAATGCTGACCCTGTGGAGGGATGAATTTCTTGCTGAAGTAACTGCAAAGACAAACTAAATAATGGAATTTGATTAAAGTAAGAATTGGAGAAAGAAAGTAGGTCATAGTGCTCTCACTCAGATACTGGAACAGATAAGTGAACTGATAGAGGTCTAAAATAAAACATGAATTATCCACCTTCTCTTATTTTTGCCCGATTTTCTAGTAGGTGATCTAATAGGATGCCTCTATCTTTTCTGTCCCAATTCCCTTTTTTTTTTTTTTTTTTTTTTCATGACTATCATTTTTCACCAAATATATGTAGAGTAATTGATACCCATGAAAAATGTGCCAGAAAATGCTTTGAATCTATCTGGTGCATTTTTCACCAACTATGTGTACATCAGTCCAATTTAAGATTATATGTTGGTGACATTTTAAGTTAGCTTGTATATATTTATGTAAAAATCTACCTTTAAGTTAAATTATAGATGTGATTAGAACCATTTATAACAAATTTGATGTTATTGAACTTAAAATATAATAAATAAACACCAGACATAAATTTTGACTCTATGTACTTGTAATCACTGAAAAACAGGCTGTGCTATTTTGCCATAAATTCAAAGCATCTGAAACAAAACTTAGTGCTAGTTTGTGTTGGTGATTTAAGTACATTTATGTGGTAATTGGCGATTTAAGTGCATATAAGTGGGTCCCCAATCCCTTAAGTGTGTCTTTGTAGGATACTCGTCCACTAAGAAAGGGTACGAGTGTTACCACCCTACCATAAAACGTTTTTACATTACCATGGATGTCACTTTTCAAGAAACCCAACCCTATTTTTCTTCTGTCCTGAGCCAAGGAGAGCAACTCAGTGACTCCTTTCCTATCAGCACTATCCCTACTAGCCTCAACCTTACACCTTTAACTACTCATGAGCACCCTAACCCCACCTTACCCCTGCATTGCCTCAGCCACTCCTTTGACCTCCCTACAAATCCTAATCCACAATCCATCACAGAAAATGCCTTACAAAATCAAGGCACAACTAGTCAAAAGGATTTGCAGGTTTACTCCAAAAGGAGAAAGCTAAATGATGCAGACACGCTTCCACCAATGCCTTGCCAAGAGCTCTCTCCAAGTCCTACTACTCCCTTAAAGGATTTAGTTCAGGATGACCTGCCTATTGCGCTAAGCAAAGGGGTAAGATCATGTACTCTTCATCCCATTGGGAACTTCATCTCCTGTGACATATTATCCCTTAAGCACTATGCTTTTATCACTAACATTTCTTGTGAGGCAATTCCCACAAATAGTCATGAAGCTTTGAAAAGCCCTGATTGGAAATGTGCCATAGCAAAGGAAGTTACTGCTTTAGAAAAGGCCGATACTTGGGAGATTACAGATTTACCATGTGAGAAAAAGCTAGTAGGTTGGATTTTCACTATCAAGTACAACCCGGATGGGAGTATAAATTGCCTTAAGGCTCATCTAGTGGCAAAGGGATTCACTCAAACCTATGGATTGACTATGATGAGGCATTTGCACCTGTTGCCAAATTCAACACCATCAAGGTACTTCTTTCTCTAGTTGCCAATTTAGATTGGAAACTTCATCAGTTTGATGTGAAAAATGCCTTTTTGAATGGCAATTTAAAGGAGGTGTATATGGAAATTCCCCCTGGAATTGAAGTTGAGGGAGGTAAGGAGAAAGTGTGCAAATTGAAGAAATCGTTTTATGGCCTAAAGCAATCACCTAGGGTGTGCTTTGATAGATTTACTACAGTGATAAACAGATATGGATATTGTGAGGGACAAACTAACCATACCCTATTTACAAAATTTTCTCATGAGGGGAAACTATCTGAACTAATCATTTATGTTGATGATATTGTCATCACATGTGATTACGAGGAAGAAATTGAAGTGCTGAAACTAGCTTTAGCTAAGGATTTTGAGATTAAATTCCTAGGCAACTTAAAATGCTTTCTAGGTATGGAAGTTGCAAGGTCCAAGACAAGCATTGTTGTTTCCCAGAGGAAGCACAAATTGGATCTGTTAGAGGAAACAGGAATGTTGGGGTGTAAACCTATAGACGTGCCTATGGAAGCTAGTTGAAAAAAAGATACAAAGAGGACAGCCCCTTAGTTGATGTCGGTAGATATTAGAGGTTAGTGGGGAAGCGCATCTATCTATCTCGTACCAGACCTGACATATGTTTTCCAGTTAGTGTGGCTAGTCAGTATATGACAAAACCCACTAAAGAACATATGGAGATAGTTTACAAAATTTTGAGATATTTAAAAAAGGCCCTTGGAAAAGAGATATTCTTTAAGATGGGGAGTGAAAGAGATGTCAGGATTTATACATATACAAATTGGGCAGGTTGTATCACTGACAGGAGGTCAACCTCTGGATCTTGTACTTATGTGTGGGGTAACTTAGTCACTTGGAGAAACAAGAAACAACTAGTTGTGGGAAGAAGCAGTGCAGAAGCAGAGTACGAGGCATTGTCACAAAGAATTTGTGAGGAGTTATGGCTGAAACGGGTGCTTGATGAACATAGGATAACCACAGATGGTCCTATGCAGATCTTTTGTGATAACATGGCTACTATCAACATTGTAAAGAATCCTATCCACCATGATAGGACCAAGCATGTTGAAATAGACAGACACTTCATTAAGGAGAAAGTTGATTCATGACTACTTAAACTTACCTATATTCCATCACAATATCAGGTTGCAGACACTGACTAAATCTCTTTCAAAAGTACAATTTGAAGAATAGATTTGCAAGCTAGGAATGAATGACATCCACTCACCAGCTTGAGGGGGAGTGTTATTATGCATTTAACTTAAATCTTTTAATGTTTATTTTAATTTTGTGTATCTTTTGGTTTTTAGGCATTTATTAATAAGTCTCAGTTAGATTAGGATTAGGGTTCTTTTTTTATTTTTTGCGACATTCCATTGGGCCTTTTAATTAATGCTCAATAAACTCTTTATTTTCAAATTAATTAGGATTAGTATTCTAGGGTTTCCAATACCTATATATATATATATATATATATAGGGGAGGAGGCCATGAGTTTGAGTATGTAAATCTGAGAAATTTCCAGCTAATAAAACAGAGGTTTTTCTCTGAATTCTGAGTATTCTACGAAATTAGTGACAATAACTGACCACCAGATTATGACAATTCATTATTTGTCATATCTTCTTCACTACTAGTTCATTTATGCTCATTATACCATTAAAGCCATCAGCCCACTGCCTCTTGATCATGCCACTATTGGTTTGGAATTATTTACCTTAAAACCCATCATCATCACTTTGTCTTTAGTAATCTCATCTTAGTCTACTCGATACCCAATGATGCTGTCATCACCAACCTCTGCCACTGCCTCTATTGCTTCACCATGGCTGTATGGAATTATTAATTATCTCACATTAAAGTACTAGTATTCTGTAAGTTATCTTCAGTACTTCAACACCAGTTTTTATATCACCATGCTCTTCAGCACTAGCACCACCATCTGTTTTGTCCAATCACAATTATCTATCTCAAGCTTACTGCTTCTACAACCACTTTTGGCTCTGTACTATCCCCTGATTACTTACTATAGCTGCAATTGTTATAATTTGTTATCTGCTGCAGCATTTCACTTTCCTTAATATTGAGAAATTTCACTTCATTCAAGTCTGCATGTTTAGTTTTATCAAATTCATCGTCATTATCCTCCATTTGTAATCTTTCTTTCTTCAATCTGATATTTATTCTTTTATCAAAAAGGTAGATTAAGTATTACATTATTAAGCCTACATATTCAATTATTAGAATTTATCTATTTTTTCTTGCTATATTAAATATTCTGTTTGTCGAAGAAAGTCTTAGTATGATGAAAAATATACTTCATCCTTAAAGACATACTGGAAATATTTGTCTGAAATGAAGTTTTATTTTTTCTGAGTTTTGTCATTCTATTTGATACTTTTAGTTATTATATCATGTTGTTAATGGCATTATTTAATAGTCACTTTTCCTTTATCTGACCTGTTTAAACCTCTTTTATACCCTTTTAGTTCTTTGTGGTCAAGTTCTAATTATGTTTAAAATCATGAAGGTAAAATCACAACCAGTTGTAGATACAAGCAGACAACTGATATGGTAATTTTCTTATACTTCTCAATTATGATTGAGTGATCACATATGATGTTTTATGTTATAATTTTGTATAAGATTTGTTTCATGGGTGTGTTACTTTGTTGTGTAAATTTGACCAAAAGATATTCAAATTTTGCCAAATTCAGGTCACAATAGTGGTAAAACAGAAACTTTCCTTTATAGGAAATAGCACCAAAAATGTTCATTCTACCTAGAACCTTACGAGTGAGATGAATTTTTTATAATGTTCCTTGCGATTGCCTACTTGTAAAGATTAGACTTTGAAATGGATATTTTTACTATTGGGCATTGGGGGTGTAAAGAAATGGAGCTGTTCGTGAGCTACTTATATTCAACTCCTTCATAAGCTTAGATTTGACTCAGCTTATAGTAGATGAATGAGATTGGATAAGCCAAGCTTACAAATTGGCTCAGTTACAACCTGAATTTGGTATTGTGAGAATTGGAGGAATAGTAGAGAATGTTGAAAGAGTTATAAATTTACATATCTAATTTTTTATCTATACTCAGTTTTATGCTGAATAGATTTTGTACTTTGGTCCAATTGTGTGCTGGAATTACCAATACTTCTGCTGAGATGTATTGGAAGTAACGAGAAAATAGCACTGGATAGACTTCCCTTTGGCTGTTATTGCATTATACGTTTCTGTTGTTTCTGTTTCAATATTTCCCTGTTTCAGGCGTTATCACCTCATTTGTTTTCAATTTTCTGTTAGCAGCTCCTAACTTAGTGGGATAGGAGCCTTATCTTCAATAAAGGGAAGACAGCTTTTCTCTTTGGAATTTATAACAAAATAAATAAAATCACAATAGACTGTGATTAATAAAACATGTCGATGATTTTCAGAAAATAATGACTTCGAAAATTCCTATTTCATTCATGGTAGGAGGAGAAAATATATAGAGAAGTAGATGGCAACAAGCTTGCTATTCAGCTCCTGAAAATCATCTATAATGAAGCCATCATGAAGGCAGTGAAATCCTTGACATGATCTGACAGCAAATAGAACACAATAAAAACATAGAAATAAATGCATAATAAAAGGCTAATTGAGGTCTGACTACAATAGCATAAAAAGGAAATAAAGTGGGAGAAATAAAACATTGACTTTAGGAATAGCTTGGAGCTAGCTTCCTAGCATTGCCAATCTTCTTCCTTGAGACCAAGTCTTGTTTGAGCATGAGAACTAGAACCCACAATTTTCATCAAGGTGTTCTAGTCCTTATTTCCAAGTAATTTTTCTAAAATCTCATGTTGTTCTTTGGTGAATTAATGAGTTTTTCCCTTATTTGTGAAAATTACGTGCCGAGTCTCATCTTTTTGTCTTAGCTGGACATTTGTTGGTTGACTATGGATTTTCCAGCAAACCTGCTTAGTGTGACTTGGTGTTTTGGCGATGATCACATCTAACCTTAGCTTGTTGTGAGTACCACAGGCCACCATAGCAGATGACACAAATGTTCAGATAAGAAGTTTGAGGCCTTGGGGTGATTCTTTTCCTACTTTACTCACACCTCACTTTTGGGAAAGTCTTTGAGTGATGGGAGGGGTTAAGTGCCCAAGATTCTGCTTCTGACTTCTTCAAACAAACTATTTAGCCATGTTAGGAATTTGTAGGAACTCCTTGTCTCCACCGTGTTCTGGTTCAATGCTGCAATTGCTAGGGAAGACCAATTTTAGACTTTAATTGCATCTTGTTGCTGCTGGTACCTTACAAGGGTGTTGAAAGACTGATTTGCAGCCATTTCACCCTACTTCAGATCAATAATGAGCAAGGTTTAAAATTGAGGTTGTTGTTACTACAATTTGGGTGTTGCGGATGCTACAATGCAGGTTGCGATTGTTGTAGTTGTGTTTTTCTTAACCTGCCTAAAATGTTTAAAACATATATGTAATCATTATAACTTTCAAATACATGTATCATATCTAACATCTATATTAATTTGACAAATTCATACTTTACGCAAGCATATCAATGTCACTTGATACATTTAAAGAGAAACAGTAAATAATCAAAATGTTAATAAGTCAGATGAGTGAATATTCATCACCACATAGTAGAATGGTGTGGAAAGCCTTTATAGTTCACTTTCATTATCACCTTGTCTTGTTCCATGTTTGAAAATAAAATTAAAAAAATGCCATCTATGTTATCCATTTGCTATTAATAAGGATCATTTGGTACTTCATGATAATAAGGTTGTTGATAGAATGATGGATAGTAGTTTTGACTACTTTGAGATGCCACACCAATACCAAAGGTGACACTTTGGAAAATTGGAAGAGCAAGAATTTTCTAGTACATCAATTTGTTGCCTTCCACATCTTGTAGAATGAAAACCACATCTTTTACTATCAACAAGGCCTTTATCTTGAAAGGATGTTATACCAACAACAAATCCCTAATCTTGCATAGGATATGTATTTTCTTGATATGAGTCTCGTACCCTTTATTCATCTGTGTCACTATCTTTTTCTGCTACATTACTACCACTACTATTATTGCATTGTGGGCTAAAATCACTATCACCACCTTGAAACTTTCATTTGAAGTTGAATCATCACATGTCTCTATCTCTACATCATCAATATCCATTCTTGGACACTTACTATAATTTTTAAGGTCCATCCAACAATGGGCCTTCTCTCTTTACCACCTATTGTGACAAGGGATCATCTTCTTGGAATGTGTAGTCTAGATTAATTGGATTGGAACTACTTTTAATCTATTCCTAACTTCTCTTGTTTTGCTTCATTTGCAGTTTCATATTGTAAAAGGTAATGAAATGTTTTTGTAATTGTTTATACTTGAGTTTATTTTGTCTTCTTATGAATGTAGTTAAATATACTCTAGTTTCTTTCACAACTTGATACTGAAGTTGTTTGACTCAATACTTTTATTGCAATGTTTTGAAATTTAGGTATACATGATTGTACAGATAATCAATACAAGTAATTAAATTGCATGTTTATGTTAAATTAGAGCCCTAAGCCACTAGTTTAGTGGGCTTAATTAAAGAACCCAATATTGATTTATTTCTATTTATTTCAAATTTTGAATTATATCTTATGTGATTAGATAAAGATTATATTATCCCTAGATTGTAGGGATTCCAGTAGATTATTTGAATTTGGATTAGGATTAGGATTAGGTTTTTATTGAACACTTGTATATATACTCTACTTGTACAACAAATAAAAATAATATAATACTACTTTCTGATTTTTCACGGTTTATAATCTATCAAATAGCTATTAAAATAGTAACCATAAAATGTTAGGCATAAGTCATATCATTTATATTTGAAGAGAAAGAAATTATATTTTTTCCTGATTCATTTGAGACCATGTTCTTTGAACTTATGGTGTTTCAAATGTTTCTCTCTTGTCTTGAAAAAGCATTAACTGTGCAATATCAAATTAAATATGATGTAAGTATACATTATTAGATTATAATATGTATTATAACAAATAATTTTAAATCATACATACTAACTTGCCTCCAACCTTTAATTTGATCATCGATATTTCTTAGCAATTTGGATTTAACTTTATGGATTCCATCAATTGCTTCTTTATTAAATTGATTGCCTATGTTCAACTTCATATTGAATTTAAAGGTTATGAAAATAACTTTAAAAAATAAGAGATTTAGTCAGTTAATGCGCAAATATGTAAATTTTTGTGACAACATAAATTGTACACATGGACTTACCAATTGAATATGAATCAGCATATTGAAATTTTCACCTTTCATCTATCATGTTGTTATACTGTGAGTGATAACAATTTTCTTGTATAAATTGCTTTGCTCTATCAATAATTTTATTGATAAAACTCATTGTTGGTTTTTCGTCAATGTTGATCAGTCTTAAAACAATGGTGATTGCCTCAGATATTCTTGGTATTTTATTAGCTAAGCTCCAAAAGTTAATATTTAAAACTATTTTTCTCGCGTCATATGCTAATTCAGATTTTGCCTCACCAAATTTAGACTTAAAGAATTTTTTAGTAGTGAATATACCTTTCAAAGCTTGCTTTTTCTTCACAAGATATTATAGTTGCAACAATTGTCTAGCAAAGCGAATGTTAGTTGGACAAATTTTTTCTGTACCTTAAATATATTCTTTCATCAAATTCACTATTCAAATGTGGTTATATATAATGGATATTACATTCTCTGCATCCTCTAATACTTATTGTACATTTGACTTTTTTCTAAAGTTCTCTAAACAGAAGTTTTGACAATGAGCTGTACAAAGTGATCAATAGATATATAGTCTTTTTTCCATCATTTTTCTCCAGCTATCTTCAAAGCTTCTTCATTAAAGTGGGAAATATATTTGTATTATTCACTAAAGCCATATACAATGTTAAGAAAACACACGCTTATATTGACCTACAAAACCTTAGGAAGCCCTAAAGAAACCGTATCAGTAAATCCCTAAAAAATAGGGATTGATATTATCCTAACAACTAACTTTCAAAAATAAAACAGAAAATATAGATAAGGGGTAAAATAAAATGCTAGGATAAATACAAAGAATTAAATCTCGATAAATACTAAATAAAACTTCTATGTTCTGACACTTTTGCTCAAACTGGTGAATAGATATCTTCTATTCCTGGTTTGCTTAGAAGCTCCTAAAATGTGTTGTTTGGCAGTCCTTTAGTTAGCAAATCTGCAATCTGACTCCTTTTTGGAATGAATGGTGTACATAACAGTCCACTGTCAAGTTTTTCTTTGATGAAGTGCCTATTTACTTCAATAAGCTTTTTCTTATCATGTTGAACTAGGTTGTGAGCTATACTAATTGCAGATTTGTGATAGCAATATAACTTCATGGGCACTTCTCTTGCCACCTCTAAAACATCTAGTATAATTTTCAACCATAGTAACTCTCACACTCCTATGGCCATAGGTGCTGGAACTTGCATAGGTTGAAGATTGGGTCTCTTTGTCCTGGAATTTACCTGTAGGGGTTAAATATCCTAGTTCCACTCATTGGGTTTGAGTATGACAAGGTCAAGTAGGTCATTGAGGTTCATAGGGTTGTTGTTATCACCACACTCCCCTTGAATTTTGTAGTTTTCGAAGGAGGGTTCAAATTCAACAAATGTAACATCAACAGATAATGTATTTTCTAGTTTGAGGGTGAAAACATTAATATCCTTTCTTGGTTGAAGATGTCCTATGAAAACATATTTAATTGCCCTAGGGTCTAGTTTTTTGCTATTATTAGAATGAACATGGACATAGGTTGTGCTACCAAAAATCTTAAGGGTCAAGTTCTGTGAAGTACATGCATTTGGGAAAAAACCTGTTAGAATGCCCATGGGGGTTTCAAATTCTAGTACCCTTGAAGGAACTCCATTGCCAAGAAAAGTTGTCATTAGTACAGCCTCACCCTAGTACCTTTTGGGGACATTTTGGTGAAATAGTAAAGTTCTAGTTATATTTAGAGGATGCCCAATGTTCCATTATGCCATCCCATTCTCTTAGGGTGTGTTTACACATGAAGACTCATGGATTACTCCTTTCCATTTGGAAAAAGTAGAAAGTGTCTTATTAAAATAGTCCTTGGCATTGTCTGACCAAAATATCTTAATTGAGGCGTTAATCATTCTGAAAAATAATGGGACAATGTTTTTGACTTTAGACTTATTTTTTAGTATGTAGACCCAAGTTACTCTAGATTGAAAGACACAAGCCACCTTGCCCTTGATATACTAGGTACATTAATATAGCATCATTAATGCTTTTTCAAGACAAGATAGACACGTTTGGAATGCTACATGCTCAAAGAGCATGGTTTCAAATAGAAATAATATAACTTATGTTTGGAATATTATAGTAAGCATTTTAATAGCTATTAGATAGATTATAAACAAGCAATTTAATTACTTGTATTGTTTATTTTAATAGCTGAGACGTGAATGATATATGGCTCATGTGCTCCTGAACTTCAAAGCATTACAATATAAGTATTTAGTTAAACAATTTCAGTTAGAGATCATTTAGCTACATTCATACGAAAATAAGTAATAGACTCGAGTATCAAAAATTACAAAAACTTGTCTTTACCTTTCTTGATAAAGCAAGAGATTGAAATAAATTCAATCAAATGAATCTTTGATTACATATTCCAAGAAGATGATCCATTGTCCCCATGGATGGAAGAGAGAAGGCCAATTGTTAGATGGACATCAAAATTCAGAATGACTTCCAAGAATGGATATTAATGATGCAGAGGTGATAGTCAAGCTAGTGATGGTGGTTTCAGTCTACCAAGCAACTATAGCGGTGGTGGTGGTGTAGCAATAAGTAGATTATTACACAGACAAAGATGAGGGAACATGACCCATCTTAAGAAAATCCATATCCTATGTGTAATCAGGATTGGTCTGTTATATATGACATCCTTTTAGGATAGTGGCCCTGTTGATATTAGAAGTTGTGGTGCTCAATTAGCAAGAGTTGGAAGGCAACAAATTGATGTATTAAAAGATTTTTCCTCTTCCAATTTTTCACAAAATTTCAATGATTTTGGTATTGGTGAGTCATCCTAAAGCAGTCAAAAGCCACTATCCTTCATTCTATTAGCAAACTTATTATTACCAACTACCCAATTATCCTTATCATCAAAAAATAAAAAACACAAGTGGTGGTTTTCTTTTTATTATAATTTCAAACATAGAGCAAGATAAGGTGATAATAAAAGTGAAATTGGAGTCTATGATCCACATGTCATTCTACTATGTAGTGATGAATATTCTCTCTTATCCGAGATTATTTACTTTTTCATTTTAAATTTATTAAATGATGTTGAAATGCTTGTATAAAGTATGTATTTGTCAAATTAATATGAATGTTAGATATGATATATTATATGTATTTGAGAATTATAACAAATATGTTTGTGTGTGTGTGTGTTCTAAACATTTTGTGCAAGTTTTAAAAACATCACAGCCACAGCAACCGCAACCCGTATTGTAACATCCGCAATTTTAGTAACTACAACGCAACTGGAATTTTAAAACCTTGATGTTGATTGATGAGCAGAGGTCTGTTTTCACCCAATTCATTGCTGGTTGGTTGATTTACACAATTGTGGCAGCTGTAACTTCTTATTTTATTCTTAGTAAGAGGAGGAAATTTAGAAAGAAGCAGATAGCAACAATATTGCCTTTCAGCCCCTGAAAATCAGCTAGAATAATGCCACCATAAAGCAGCAAAATCCTAGAGCCTAATGAAGGTAAAAAGATGACCGCAAGCGACAATAATTGACTTGATTAGACAACAAATAAAACACTATAAAAGCAAAGAAATAAACGCATGATAGAAGGCCTAACTATGGTCTAACTACAATCGAATAAAAAAGGAAATTAAATGGGAAAAATACAGCATTGACTTTAGGAACAAAAACTTATGTGAAGCGTATGGGTTTGACAGGGAACAGCCACGTACTGTCAAGGAATTCCAACACATTTCTCTCATTTTGGTCTTGTAAATAACTAGAACATTCCTAGCAACTTAAAGTTGTAGTTAAAACATTTTCCAAATGATTTTTCAGGCTTGCAAAGTAAATTTATTTCATTTTTTACCTTGAACAAATGCTACCAATCTCATTGTCTTTCATAGTATCTGACTGGGGAGTAAGCAGTAATGATTGCTTCCTTGTTTTAAATTTTGAAGAAAAGGGTGTACCATCCCCATCCCTAGTTCTTACATTAACTTCTTGATCCCAAGTTAAGAAGCACCAATATGTGCATCTTTGTTGCTGAATCCAGTACAGATACCATCATATGGGATGGGAATACATGAAATATATGTCTTGCCTGTAATTTTACTTTTATTTTATTTATTTATTTATTTTTGTTTACATTGGCTAGAATGGGTTGACGTGGGTCAAATTCGGTTTTGAAATTTATAAATGAAGAAATGTTAAAAAGAAGATAGATGCCAATGCTCTTGTAAGAAGAATTAGCTAAATTCTCACATTCATTCCATTAAAATATATGGATATTTATACACAAGAGAGAGAGGACAAATTACCCAAAATGTCTACAAGTAATTAAGCTGCCTTTAGAAAAATGTCTACACGTAGTTAAACTATTTTTAAAAAAATTATACCTGCCCATATCTACCTTTTAAAAATAAGCATGCTAATTAGAAAAACAAAGAACATGTGAGAAATATGGGAAATAAGTGATTGCCAACAATAAAACAATTGAATATGTATTGAAACTTATGGAAACACAAAAAGATGGCTTCAAATTATGCCAAAAAGTGACAATGGATTGAAACTCATCTAAAAGCCACCAAATTATTTGAATTTGTTAAAGTTGGTACCTTTAGATTGAACACATGTTTCTGATATTTATATATGAATTTTTATTTATGTTTAATATATTTTATTTGAATTAGCTTGGTGTACTTGTACTCTCCATTTTTTAAAATTTTCTGTATACATATCAAATCTTTTTGATATATTTGTACATGTATCATTGATTCTTAGATACTAAAAGTTCATTTTACAGTTTGCTGCAGTCATCTTCCTATCCTTAGTTGCTCGTTGCTATTCCAAGTGACCCTGTTTCCTCTAAGCACAATTGTTCACAATTCGGGAAAAGTAGTCACTTCATTAGGACTTTTTTACTATATCTTAAAACATCAAAATGTGCTAAAACATTGAGCCGAACTGGTGTTACCATCATAGGGATATATTTGGGTGAATTTTACTGAGATTCAAATCAAGCTACCAATTAGTTCTCAATATCCTCCTTCTCAATGGCCTATCTAATGCCACATCAAAGTTGGTATTTCCCCAGTTCTGGATCCTAAATTGCTGGTTTCTTAAAGTAAAAATTATATATATATATATATATATATATTTACATTAATTATCTGATCAAGTGTCTTCCATTCAAAGGACAAAAATATTGTTTCCTCAATGCTTCATTTCAAATTGTTTTGCTATTTAGGTTTCTGACCAGAAATTACGAGGTGATGGTTGGCACATGGATTCAAAAAGGATCCAAATGAAATTTAATATAAACATTGATGAGTTTAATGCCTCAGTTAACATTTCATATAAATTCGCAGGTGTGGCTCACATGACCATAACTTATATGCTCTTGATTACAAAAACCATTGCTGTGTCTATAACCTACCATGTGGAGGCAGTATATTTGGGTCACCTGCAATTGATGAGGTACTGCCTTGCCTTGGGCATTGGGATTGCATGCTTACTTTCTGTGATGAATTTAATTTCCGTTGCCTTAATCTTGTATTTAATGCTGGACAACACTCTGTCTATACAGTCTTGTACTTTGTTTATAAATTATTATTATTATTATTGTTTGATGAGGAATGAGATAAGAATATCACAAATGTTATGGATAGTTACGATATCAGTAGTGAATTAGTAACTTATGATATGGATAAAGGTACCTAGGGATATTGGGTTTTTTAATGAATTAAGATTTATCATGATTAGAATATTAGTTGTCTAAATGGTTAGGTTTGTCTGCATATGGGTTTTGTTGATACTTTGATAGGACAGACTTATGAATTACAATTGAGATTTTTACTGAGTTTCTCTGCTCACTCCTTTCTTGTTCTAAACTCCCCGCCCCCTAAACAATGTCTTTTTTCCCCTAAAAAGTTAGTTTACAGTTTTATGACCTATTAAAGAATATCTGTATTATTTTTTGAATAATTTTTGCTACATTGTATAGTACTTTGTTTGTGGCTTTATGAATGGAGTAGGTATCTTAACATCAACAGTGAGATACCCTTGCTTCTTAAAGGATAATATTGCTTATGAATCAAGTTATTTTCTGCTAGATTGAGAAAAAGTTACAACACGAAAATCTTTCTTGTTTCTGACTTTCGTTAGCATAGTATTGCTTTAGTTTTAGCTCTAGCTGATGGTATTGATTATTTATGACATTTCTATGTTTTTTTATCTTTTTAGACATAATACATTGTGCTATTAGCTAGTGCGAAATTTCCTTTCTTATTTTCTTTACTACATTTTCATCTAGGTTCGTGGTGCACTTTATGTAGCTTCTACTAGTGGCCGTGTGACAGCTATATCGATTGGGGTATGATGAATTGTGAATTTTTATAATATATAGTAAAAAGTGTTGGTTTCTTTAGGGTTGAGGTTCTGCACTAATTGTGCAATTGAGTCACAGTTAAACTGAAAGGTTCCTTCGTAAAATTCCAGGATTTCCCATTTAATATTTTGTGGCTCCATGAGTTAGAAGTCCCAGTTTTTGGTTCTCTAGTTGTCACTCAGAATGGAATTGGTATGTGTTGTTCACTCTTTTTGTTGATGCTGCAGTTTAAGCATTTATGCATTGCATAGATACTTTCTCCTCATACTGGTATGATTTTCTGCTTCTTGATTGCAGTTATATGTTGCTTGGTAGATGGCCATGTTCTGGCATTGGATCCAGATGGATCCATACTTTGGAAGGTATAAATCTTAATACATTTGCAATCCTACTTTATGCTACCTGATGAGTAATTTGATGCTACATGTGTTGTTGCATCTTGCCCAGAAAACAACTAATGGCCCAATATTTGCTGGAGCATGCGTATCTTCTGCTCTTCCATCTGAGGTACATGATTTTCTTTATGGATTTTGTCAACCTAATTTTTAATCTGTTTTAAAGAAATCAATCTCTTCCCCATCTCTGTTTTCTTGTTTTTTGGTTACACCATCGTTCTCTTTTTTCCTCCACTCATCATGTACTTTTGTAAAGGTCTATTAAAGATTGTGGAAAAGGTAATTGTTAATCTGAAGTTTGGCATCAGTGATGACTGTGGTGGGACGACAAGTATAATAATTCTTCTACAGTGGTTCAAATTTGTTTACTGATGCTACTTTGGTCCATACCTTCTGTCAAGTGTCTTTTAGTAAGAAACTAGTGTTGGATGAAACTATTAATGTTTATGGTATTGTAAAAAAAAATCTATTCAAAAAATTATTGAAAGGATATGAGTATAGTAGTTTGAACCTAAAAAAAAAAAAACTTTAGATGATAATAACTCATTTTGGGGCATATAATTAGCTTAAAATATATTATATTGCATGTTTGTAATTACCTTAAAATATAGGTAATTACTCTCCCATCTCCTGAAAGATGGCTTAATTATATGGCTTCCCCTCTAATGAAAAATTACAAGGCCTCCCTTGAAACCAAAAGCCATCTTACCACAAACACAAATTTCTCAAAGGAATGAAGCACCTATTGAGAGCCCCATAGGCTTAGATGTCAATATATATATATATATATGATGGAAATCATTTATTTGAATTATTGTATCTATTAATTATTAGTTGACCTTAGGAATTAGAGGTGCTAATAATTATAATAACTACAGTGATTTCAGTCAACGATTTCCATCAATATATAAGCTAAATAAATGAAAATTACGAAACTATTATCTAGATCTGAATATCAAGTCCTAACTCCTAACTATTGAGCAATGTGATTCTAATACATTTTTATTTGTTCAACATTTTTTTGAGAAAAGAATTGACTGTGTTTTTCCTGTTGAAATTATTCTTTACTTTTTATACGCCTTCACTTGGAAATAGAGTAGTTATCTAATTCACAATGACAGAATTAATGATGATGTTATTTTATTTCGTTCGTTCTTTCCTTAGGTGCTTGTATGTGCCAGAAATGGAAGTGTGTACTCATTTAATCTGGTGAGAACAGATCATTGCCCTCCCCCCGGCCGGGGGCAGGCAGCACTTTCCCCCAAATTTTTGTATTTGGTTGATTCTACTCTATTTTCTTCATGATTAGTTGCTCTTCTCCTTTGTAATAAATTTATCACTTATCTGATAGCAAAGTTAATTGCTGCACCCCATTTCTCTGTCAAAAGGATGCTTGGTTTTGGATGTGGTTTATTTTTTTCCTTCAGCCTCTGTTCTTGACATTGCTATCGCAAAAGCCCTTTTACTGTAATGTGATTCATTGATTTAGTTTCACATCTTAAGAAGATTTGTCAGTTGATATGATCTGTGGATCTGTGGATATGATAATGCACGCATTGGGAGTCCATTGCTTAAAATCAGAGCATCTTTTAGATGCTCTGAGTATTTCGTTCCCAAAGAAATTATTCTATTTTTCTGGTTTCAAGAACAATTATTGAAAACTTGTTTTTGTTTCTCTTTCAAATTTCATTGCTTTTGGCTAAGGGTTCGTTGTTTTAGAACTGAGTTTTGAAGAGAACTCGTAGCTCTCATAGGAACACGTAACTCACTTATACAGACATTCTGTATTTGGGGTTATGCTGACTGGGCAACATGGACTGGACTATTCTGTAATTTATGAATTTTCTTCATATTTTGGTGAATTTCTTCAGGCATTCTTGTTTGACTCTATTATCTTTTATCTTATAACTAAACACTCAGTGAAGTCAGAACAACTATCAATCTCTGAAGCTGAAGAGCTTTGCCTCTCTTCATTGACACACTGTATTGTCTAAGAAAGTACACAAAAGATGACTAGTATTATTCATATTAGCTGCATTTGTTGAATTGAATTCAGGACAAGGGAGATCTACAATGGGAATACAATGTTGGAGATCCAATTACTGCATCTGCATTTGTTGACGAGCACTTGCAGCTAGAGTCTGATTTCCCCCAATATTTAGACAGGTGAATTGTACTAGTTCATGTTATTAACCTCCACAAAAGGAAAAAAGAAAAATTGTAAACTATGAGGCACCAATATCTAAAAAAATAAATACGTAGTGTCTAATATGCGTTTGACATTGTATCAAATATGACTTGTCACTTCAAATTGTACCAAAACACTACATGTGTTGTGGTTGTAGTGTTGCAATGTCCGTATGGTATTGTATAATGTCTTATTTTTGTGCTAGTATCTATAGATTAAATTATCATCTAGTGATGTTAGATACTTCTCTCCAGGTTAATTTGCATTTGTTCCAGTTCTGGAGGCATACGCATTCTTCGAGTTCAAGTGAACTTGAATGTCACCAAAGATGCAAATCAGCAAAGAATTATTGTGGAGGAATGTGCTAAACTAAATTTGCCGGGAGATATATTCTCTTCACCTGTAATGATTGGTGGCAGGATTTTTGTTGGTTGTAGGGATGATTACTTGCACTGCATTGCCCTTGAAATTCCAAGTGAAATTTGAAATTTAAAGCTTATGTATTATAATTCATTTTTGTTGAAATCTGTTTGTTTCTTGCTAATGTTATTAAGGCTTGATAGCTGTAGATGAAGAGACAGGATAGGAGAGGGAAATAGAAGAGTTATTCCATTGATCAAAGACAACACATTACAAGCGATGCAGGCTCTATGCGGTAAGTTCTGCTTAGCCACTAAAACGATACATGTAATGGCTATTTACCACCTGAACTGACTATTGTGCCCTTACTTAAACGTGTTAAGAGACGTAAAAGCCCTTGTCTATTTTATTACCTAATGTTTCTCCAGAGGGATGGGAAAACTATAATAGTGTCTAGTTTCTAGTCTATGAGCATTCTCTGAGTCATTTTTTATTGACCAAGACTATCGGAGAGAAGTAGGAGAGGATGAACTAATCTAAATTCCCAAATTGTAGCACTTCTTTAATAGTTAACTTTATAACATCCTTTTAATCCCAGAGATATCTATATGTATAAGGTCGCTTGCTTATTGGGTTAGTGCCCTTTTTAACACTAGTTTGTGATTGTACCCTTCCCTTCCCTATAAGGAGGTAAGGCCTTTGGTTCTTTAAATTTTAGCAATAATTTTTCCACGAGTTTACTACGACATTCTTGACTGCTATTCATGACCAGAGAAAATTAGTTTACCTAGGGTATACTGCAGGGATCCGTTCTCGTGTAATCTGCAACGTAAAGATTACAGGGCTCCGTATTACCATTTTTTGCATATTATCTGTTGCTATAATCTTGCAATCAGTCTCTTATATTTTCAGTTTGATATGTCTGTGTATATAGAATTCCAGTTGTAACACCCTTCTTAAATTTAAAAAAATTTATTATAAATTTCAATTGAAATTATTATGATATGAGAATTATGGAAAATATATTAGAATATTTAAAACATAATAGTATAATTATAGATAACAAAAATTTATACATTCATTTATTTATACATTTATATAGATAATTTAATAAAATTAAGAGAATGGTATATTAGGTTTATATCTATATCTATATTTATCAAAATTTAAGCTTAATATTAAAGACTTATTTAAAAAACTAGTGAGATTTATACCCTTTTGTAATACGAACATAAGTGGTATGACGCGTAAGGTTATATTATAGCTTGCAACAACGATCTTAATAACAAGTACTTGCTCAATTAGTGAGACAAATACCCATTTTGCATAGACTTTAAAAGAAATTTAGTAATACACCATGTAAAAAACATCATCAATAAAATGGTAAGAATAGTTTCTCAATAATATGAAAAAACATATATAATACTCAAAAGAATATAATATAATTTTAAATTATAATTTGGGTGAAATATTTATGGATATTAGATATCTTTAACCATTAGGCATTGGAAAGTTCAGCATATGATTGTCATATGTAAGTGATTGAGTCTCACGAATCTTAGCGTATGATATCTGAGCGATAGGTGCAATCTCATCTTTAACTGAGACATCCCCCAACAGGTACTCAAACAAAGTTAGACAATATGATCTTTATCTTAATATATCTTCAAAGTTATCATGTGATTAAGATTGGATTAATTTGAGAAAAAACTATCAAGATTTTTTTTGTAATCTTTTGAACACGAATGTTCTTATGACAATTAGAAATCTCTTTTAGTGTCAATTTAAATCAAGATGTTTTTAACAAGGATAAATTCTTGTCATCTCCTTATTTTTTTAAACCATTTAGGCGACAAAATTTGCCATTGATCTCATAATTCAAGTTGTGGTTCAAGAAATGTAATAATATTATTTTTCTTATAATCATTTAAGCGATATAACTTACCATAGATTACAAGATTAATGAGATATAATGTCTTACTATGGAACTCATAGAATTCACAATATATATTAAGGCGACATAGTCAACTATTATCAAATGGAATTCTAAATTATCAATAAGTACATAGTATATAAAAATAGTTTACATAGTATATAAGAATAGTTAAATCTTATAAAGAATAGTTCTCTTTTCAAACAATCATATTATTATCTCATCATATAAAGTTGAAATGCACAATAATATAGACAATTATAGCGTATAAATAACAAAATATTCATGTAAGAATACATAATGAATAAGAAAATTCACACATTAAAATTTAGTATAAAGTCATGTCTTACATAATATTTTCCTATATATTTCAAAATATGTATCTAACCTCAATCTTTTCTAACTCTATCCTTTTTAGACTTTGAATAGGCTAATGAAATATCATGGTGGCAAAATTTTAAGATAAATAACCCTAGGTCAAAAGGAATTGGTTTTTCATGGTCATAGTGTGTTATAATTTCAACTACATTTTCACATCATAGCCAACCAAACCCTTATATTACCACGAAGACCATTCAAGAAGAAGAAAATGAAAAAGGAAATGAGAAGAAAAGAACCTAAAATATGTTAGATCATGTTATTTAGATACACTCTCCTTTCTTGTAATTATCCTAAACTTCTTTCCTTCCTTCTTGATCTAAGTATGGTGCCATGAAGTATAGGGTGTAAGGTATTTAAAGAGAATTCAACTGTTAGGATTTAACCACAATTTTTTATCTAATAGTTGTAATTTAATCTCAACTTATAAACTATCTAAAATTTAATTATGGTATAAGCTCCACAAATATATAATATTTTATTATGATGGGAGCTTTATAGATATATAAGATTTTATTATGGTGTAGGCTTCAAAGGTTAAAGTAGTGTTACATGCCCCTTCTTGTAAATTTATCATTTTATCCTTAACTTTTTCAAAATGACAATTTTACCCCTATTCTTGTGAATTTACTATTCTACCTTGACATATTTCAAAAAGATCATTCTGTCCTTATATTTTAAAATTAAGTTATAAGTTATTTTCTTTAAATGATTCAATTGGGTTATTTATTCTTCTTTAATTCTTTTTAATTTCCTCTTAAATAATTATACTTATATTAAAAATTACTAAATTATGATATTACAATCGCGAGCAAAAAAGTTTCCATAGGCCAATGAAACACCCCCAGTTTCTTTTCCACTTTAATATTAACAAAGTTATGGTTACTGCCACTAACTACCAAAATATGAATTGGTTTCTTTTCCATCATCCCTTTAATTCTCATGGTTGGGTATTTTGAAACCTCTGATGGGTTTCAGTGAAAATTTTAATTTCATATTTGGGTATTTTTATGCAATGCTTGTTGATCTTTTTTATTTTGGGCATTCATCTGCAGTCCATTTGGTTTTCTTTCTGTTACCATTTCTTATTTTGTCCCAAATGTGGAGAGGAAGCAAGGCAAATTACTGCGTTTCAGCATTTAGAAATAACCTAAAACATAACAGATGCAACGTGGCATTCCATGGAGCGTTCGATGAATAGAATGACGAAATTTTTCCTAAATAGTTGGCGCAAGGAAATGCAAGATATCTTAATTTCGCCATACATCACCCCTAAATAGGAAAACCCTTCTATATGAGTTTCGTCTAAGGCTAGTTCGATTGGAAAACACAATAAAAATAAAAAATAGAGCTTAAATTGTTGAAGATATGTATCTAGTCTTGCTAATGAATGAAACCCAGAAAAAATCAGAAATATAAAATCAAAACCTCAAAAGAATTAGGTTAAGCCCAGCGTGAAGGTGTGAACGTATGAGAGTATAGAGAGAAAAAGCATTGGAAGAATTGAACGAAGGAAGCGTTAATTTATTTTGCCCATCTCATGAAGCTCCGGAGAATGCCGAGTGTATTTCTGTAATTTGAAAAATCTTTCAAGGGAATGATGCCCCATCCTTTTGTTTTGGGCTGGAATGCCCTTTCCTTTATCGGATAGAATGCAAAGATAGCCATTCTACCAACCAAATATGTTTTTATGGAATTCTGTTATTTTCCATTATCTTCTTACCTTTTCCCTTGGGTTACCATCGGTTAGCTAGCAACGAATTGTTGCACAAAAATGGGCTGCTTTGACCAACCAAAAAGGCCTTTTATGGTTAGTGCAGCTCAGTTTCTCGAAAAATAAAAATAATATCATATTTTAAAAAATTTGTAATTAAATCCTTCAAGTTCACAAATGTTTCAATTTAGGATTTATTGTTAAAATTATATCAAATTTTGCTAATATAACTAATTGTATATTATTTTAATAGATTGAATATGTATGATTTGTCCTTATTAAAGATAAAAATACATAATGAAGTAAAATAAACTCACATGTATGACAAAATATTAGTTAAAATATAATACTAGAGACTAAATTGAAAATTTTTTAAACTTTAAGAACTTAATTACAAATCCTTGAATTATATAGACCAAAGAATAAAATTTTCTATTTTATTTTTCAACCGCAAAATGCATATAGAGTAAGACTAAAGATACAAACTTTTACCTCTAAAAATAACAAAACTTATTCCTAATTATCAATTTACATCTGAAAATTTTAAGTTAATATCAGATTGAATAAACTATAAGGCACTTGTCTTTTCCTCTTCCTCAACAAATACAGCCAACTACAATATTAGTCACATATTTTTTATTTATTTATTCCCCAAACATCAACTTTAAAAACACAAAAAAAAAAAAAAAGTTCATCCCGACATGACCCGAGCAATTTTATACCATTTTTAGTTTTATTCATTTATTTTTTAAAGATAAGTAGTTTATGTAATTTTATAAATCTTGATGGCTGAACATTCTCTTCAGCGGCTATGATTACAGCACTTGTTATTTGTATATTTTAAACAAGTTGCATCATAGAAATAATCCTAACTTGTATTATTAAAGGTTATATTAAAAAATGAAAATGCAAGCGCAAACAATCAGATGATAGAATTATTGATTAAAAAAATTAAAAATAACTTTACATTAGTCTTTTTTTTAATAATTGAAATCAATTATAACACGTAACATATCAATCTTTATTTAATTAATCTGTTTTAAAAATTTTGTATTTTTCATTATTAAAAGAGATATTTAATTCTTAATATTCAAGTTCTGCAACCAAAAATAGAAAAAAGAATGAATAAATCTATCCCAACTAGAATAAGAATAATAGATTATGGAAAGAAAATACCATCATTTTGGAGTACGGATTTACATTAAAATATAAATGATTTATTTTGATTTAAAGGTTCACAATTTAAAAAAATATTTATTTAAAATAAAATAAATATATATAATAAAATGTGATGTGCAGACATGTTTTTATTTTCCAAAACCATTTTCTTTACTACTTGATTCTCTGATTCTAATTTAGATAACAAATTTTGCAGCTTTATTTTTTTATTATTTCTTCTACTATTTTTTTTATTATTTTCAACTGAATCATTTTGATTTCTATTTTCATTCAATTAATGAACTAATAAAATGGTCATTGCCTTATTATTAGTGAATACTTATATTCAATTTCATTTTTCTTTGATGTTAGTACTAGTTTATTATCATCATTTTTAACATAAAAATTATATCTTACTCTTTTTTTTTTCGTAATGAATTGATACTATTACCTTATTATTAGCAAATGCTCATCCTCATACCCAATTTTACTTTTTCCTTTCTAAATTAATATAATAAAGTATGTATTTTTTACAATTGAATGTAGTGTGCATTAAAAAAAAATTAAAGGAGAAAAAATGGATTAAAAAATGAAAAGTGGCTCCACATGCATTTTTATTCTTCACGTGACATTTTTGCTTAATGCATGTAGATTGGACTTTAAAAAATTTATAGTAGATATGATGATCATTTGCCTTAATATTAGCAAATACAAGAGATGGTATTTGGGATTTTATAACTAAATTATACCCATCATCTTTTCCTCTTTTTTTATTGAGAATAAACACTAATTTTTTTTAGGAAATATTAATGAAGATTCAAATTCAACAATTTTACATAATGCAAGATAAAATAATATGACATGATCTAACTTAATCCAACCCAATTTCATGAGGTGTTGTTGACCCTACTAACCAAATGCTAGCTGATCCCACCTCAAAGCTTGTGAGAATTATAGCATAATGCAATGTCTCTGAAGCTTCCGTCATCAATAGAAATTATACACAGTTTAAGCTGTAAAATGAATATGATCACATACAATTATTATAATCCAACGGTTCAAAATGTCTACAGTCAACCATAATGAAATATCCCTTTGGGCAGCAATTATAATTCCTGTACATTTGTATGAAACTCATATCAAACGTATATGGTTGTGTGATGTGTAATTAAAGTTCAGAGAAAAACAATAACTTTTTCTCCAGTGTGAAACGACCTAAGAGATCTGGAATACCACTTTTTGGCATAAATATATTAATAAATATTAATTATATAATATTAATTAAATATTCTAATTCTAAATTATTAGAAATAAATTATTAATAAAAAATTATTAGAATTTTATATATTAATTATTAATAAATAAGTTATTAATTAATAAATAAATTATTAATTAATAAAATTCATTAATAAAAAAGATTTAAAAAAAAAAACTTTCACAATTAACAAATAGACCAAAAATCAAAGCAGCAGGCATGTTGAGAAACATAAACACATCCCCTAAGCCATGAACACAGGAAGTGAAAGCTGAATCAACTGAAGCATTAGTAGGATTACAAGACATGATGAACTTATATAAACCTCCAGCTACTAATAACATCTTAATGCTTCATAAACATAGTTATCAGGATCTTCTAATTCATGATTTGAATCTTACGATTTAAAACGAATCACAAAGCCAACAATATAAATTGATTGTTAAATTAAAAATAGTTTTAAATTGTACAATTTACGAATTAAATCTTATCATCGCAATGAGTCACAAAACTAATAATATGAATCCATAGTTGAATCAACTATAAATAATGTGATTCAAGCTAATATGATAGAATAGCAAAACTTTGTAATTCAAAAATGCAAAAAATCAATGTTATAAGTATTATCTATGCTTTTTATAAAAAAAGTAAAAAAGATATTATTTACAATTATGTCAAGAATTAATTACTTTCAAATCACATTGTTAATAAGGTTCTTTACAACCTATTTTGAATATTTTATACCTATTACATATGTTATATTTTATATTTTGAGTTATTTTTTACTTGTTACAAAATTTTTCAATTTGATACATTATATGATTGATAATTCAAATATATATTTTTTAATTTACAATTTGTATCACGATTTGATTGATATGTTCATAAATATAAACAAAAAATTTTAAATTTCTCAAAGCACTTGTCTGCTACAAAGTACATACCAAGTGGAATGTTGAGACCGTAAAAACTAACCAAATTGTTCATAAATTAGAAACTACCCATGTCTCCCGTGGTCCACAATATCAATAATTTACATGCTATTGGCTTATGAGCATTGATCCTGAAAGACAATGCTTTCAAACAAAACTCACATATCAGCCCAAATTTACACCCCCACCTGCATACTCCACCTCCTGAAGATAAGAAAAAGCAATGTTAAAAGATATCACATAAAGCAACCATACTCGTGTAAAGAAAAGAAAGCCAATAAGCATGCAAACAGTTAAGGATATAGTTTTAGCCCAACCATTATGTCTGAAACCGAAAAGCTAATGAGAATTATCTGTGACAACATAAACTTCCAACCATATATAACTATTTGTAGCAACTAGAATCTAACTGCCATGCTCGGAATCTTTACCATACAGTTATTTAATACTCCATATAGCTTACAAAATTCTTCTATTACACAAATATTAACACCACATAATCTCTTATAAGCATATTATCTTGCTAACAAACCGCTTTCATTTCAGTATAAAATTAATGAGTTTGGTTTATATCTGTACGAATGATAAGCAAGCAATTCCAAATGTACAATATCCAACATGTATCAGTAGTTAAACTTCATTATTCTGTAACTTTCAAAGCCTCAGGAAGACCGAGATGCTAAATTTGAGACTACAGAAAAAAATATATGGACAAGGTTGTCATGGTACTCCACATCAAGGTAAAGGACCTCCCAGCTTATTAATTATTAAATATACGTGCAGATGAGACTAAATAACAATAGTTTGGTAGATTTAAGAGCTAGCAGTGATAATGGCCATAAATAGAGTGTCATCAAGATGAAGAAGACTACTTCTGATTGGCTTTACCATGGGAAGAATGTGAAGAAAAATATTGAGGAAAGGAATCATAGCTTGCCAAGATATCTGGAATACCGTAGAATAGCTAATTGAAAATAAGTTTGCCACTGGAAATACTTGGGATAAGCACTATATTAATAACAAGATCACCGTCATTACTTAAGTTCATTATTATGTTAGTAATCTTATAAGATTTTTCAATATCACTTTACAAATGAATGTTACTAAAGAAGATGAAACAGTTACAAAACAACATTCATTTATTTATTTAAATTTAAACTTATAGCATGTATCTGCAATTGAAGGAAGAAAAAAACAAGTATTGAAGTCACCAATCTCCCAATTAAAAAAACTAGAGCTCCTAGCAAATGTTCCAAGTTTTTGTCATAATCATATCAGTGAAAACGTTTCTAAATTTCGTGCTTTCTTTTTATGTGTGGCCTCAAAAATTTCAAAACCCTCTGAACAAAAATAACATGTAGTAAACTTTTCGAAGAACATGAGTCCAACCTGAGCAGGTGGTAAGGAAGACACCCAGTCCGATACATGTGTAGGAAGAAGCCCCAAAGTGTTAAGCTGCAAAAGAGAATATTCAGATACGAATTAAGAACTACTTAGATGCAATTGCACATATACACTTTGATATTAACATTCAAAGTAAGGTCATATGAAGAAATCATAAAATAATGGAAATTAGGAGGAACACTAAGACTAGATATAATACTACCTTCCAAATACCAAGTGCCAAGCCCCCCAAATTGAGGGCTATGAAAAGCAACTTAGGCCCTAGAAGCTCCACTTTACTGTCTTTGTAAGGCTCGAAAACTGCATTAATTCAGCAGAAAGTATCAACCTCGTACGAACACGCTGAATTTGTCTAACTGAAGTTTTACAACAATATGCTAAGAAAAAACTAAAAATAAAGATGCAAAGTTAATTGCAAAGCAACAGATAATATTATCTAACATACAATAAGATCTTGCATAAATGCAAATAGAACAATAATGAAGTTTGAGTACTAGATGTAAAGTAAGTATCTCTGAAGAAGCAAATGCATTGAAATGGATAGTCAAAAAGCACTACTTCCAGCCCACCACTCCCCCAACCCCAATACCCCATCCCCAAAAAAAAAACACACTAGGACATGGCTGGCCACAGAAAGTCCAAGTAGCATGACCTAAAAAAAATAGAAACACATAGAATGAAGCAGATCAAAAGCTGAATTGGTATTAAGCCATCACCAAAATATCAGCTCAATTTCTTTTCATAGATGACCAGAGAAGGGGAAGTAGATTAGCTAAGATCATTTATATAAAAAATTGACATGGTTTCAAAGTTCAACAAAATGAATATCCAGCCATAACTTGACCCACAAGCTGTAGAGACATCAACGTCTATGGAATTTAGTACCAAGAAAAAAAAAATAAAAAATAAACACGTGGAATGAAGCAGATCAAAAGCTGATTTGGTATTAAGCCATCACCAAAATATCAGCTCAATTTCTTTTCATAAATGATCAGAGAAGGGGAAGTGGAGTAGCTAAGATCATTTATATAAAAAATTCACATGGTTTCAAAGTTCAACAAAACGTATATCCAGCCATAACTTGACCCACAAGCTGTAGAGACTTCAACCTCTATGAAATTTAGTGATAATGACTGGCAACATGATAATAACCATCTTACCCTTGCCAACCCCTTGTAATGCACTTATTGGCTGCCAAAGAGCTGAAAAAGTAATACCAATGCTAAACAAGTGAACCGTACTACCAGCCATCCACATCATGAAGCCCATCATCAGCAAGTTCTTGAAAGGAGCCTGCGCCACTTCCCAAGCTTTCTGTTTCCAGTGTATAGAGGCTTAACAGACTGTTAATCCATTACATAGGAAAGATTATATAAACGCAACAGATGTAAATATGTGATGATACTTTTGGCACAAATAATCTAGGCACTCGTATGAATAGTTCAATCCTTGGGAATTGTCACTGAGTAATCTCACTCAACCCTTCCTTCTTTGGTTCAACTCCTTTCATAATATTATATAGAACGGCTCATTCTATTCTATGGTACCACTAGTAGTATGTGGTACTGTATATGTGTCAAAAGTTAGCCTAGTTGATTATAATGAGTTATCGGTCTTTAAATTATATCATTTACTAATGTCATAGACAAAATGATGCAACAGGCTGCAACGCAAAGCACAAACGGTACAATAAAATTTTCCATCTACAGCATAAACAGACACTTTGGGTGACAGATGTAGCTATTATTGTCAAGGGACAACAAAACCTCTCTTTAGAACTTTAATCAGATTTCTTTCTCGGCAGTATTTGAACATGTTACCAAAAACAATACAAAAACCAGAGAGGCGTGTAGCCGTCATTCTGAAATAAGCAGTAATAAATTTACTCCTACATCAATCCAACCCTCATAAACGAAAACTCTTCAATGATGAAACAGAAGGCTCAAACATTACCCAATAATAAATACATTGTGTCCTTAGCTGGGAAACACCATAAATTCCCAGCCACTCATACCTCAAATGGATCCAATACCAGTTAGTTCACTTGTACAATCCCTTAAAAGCATATAGTATCGAAACAATCCAACTAAGGAATCACAACACTAGACCATGATTCTTCAATAAAAAGCTTTAAGATTTAAAAAAATAAATTTACACAGAGGATAAAAAATTAACAGGAGAACTCTATTCATAATGAATCAAAAGCGATGATATCTACTAACATGAAAATAATAACAACTAATTTACCTGGGCTTTCCAGTTAAATTCTGCATCATTCTTTTGGCGACTCTGAGACGAATCATCCTACAAAATATGAAAATTAAGAAGAAGAAATAGAAAGTAAGGCCACAATCAATTTGAATCATGCATGTGAGAAAAAGGAATGAAGGGAGAGGAAATGAGGGATAGAACCTGGTCGAGGGAGGCGCGAGAGAAACCAGGAGGATCAGGATTGTCACGAGAAGAAGGCGAAGTAGAATTGTCAGTGAAATCAACGGCCCATCTTCGTCCCATCCCTCCCATCACTCCCTTTCCCTTCTCCATATTTTAGTGTATGTTGTTTCTGCTCTCGCTAGTGAGAGTTGCAGGAAGAGTCTACAACTACAGAAAATTAATTTGTAATAGGAAAAGAAAATAATAATTGCACGCTGCAGGATTAAGGGTGTTATTTGACGGCCATATCTGCATTTGATTTGAGATTCGATCTAATTTATAATTTTTTTTTGTTAAAATAGAGATTTAGTCCTCTAACTTTATTTATTATTTAACAATTCTTCAACTTTAAAATATTTCAAAATAATCCTTTAAATTTTTTTATTGTCACATAAAAGTTATTTTAAGTAAAATTTATCAAATACATTAAGGCCATCAAAATTAACCATAATGTGACAATCACTTATTTTTTATCTTATAATTTCAAACAATAAATTAGGATTCAATTAACATTTAATCCAAAAAAATGAATACTCTAAACAGCTCCTTCAACTGTTTTTAGATTTTCTGTCACTTACCCCTATAGTTGGATTCACAATGGGGGAGCCATAGTTCTCTACAAAACAATAATGTTCTGTTATTCTCCTATCATAATTTTTTATTTTATTTATTAATTATCTTGTCTATTTTTTTTTGTCTAATACATTTATTATAATATATTTATGTTGCTTCAAAAGATTTTAACAGACAAACTTAAAAAGTTAAAAAGAATAACAAAATTTTTAAAAAATAGATGAAACTCACTACATTGTGGAATATTGCATGCTCTCTTTTTTATTTTAAAATTTTAAGTAAAAATTAAAAAAAGAGAGACAATGACTATAATGATAAAAATTAGATCAAATTGTAACAATTAAAATAGTTTTTTTTGTTTATTATTAATGTATTAGTAATTTAATTTCTTAAACACTTCATTCCATCATTAACCTTCTAATTGTTTTGAATAACAAAGAATGATCATGATATCCCTTTTTTACTATTTTATTCCACCTTAAAAAAAAATATTCAAACATAAATTTAACACATTTTGATCATTTCATTCCTAATTACTCTCCCTTCAACTATTCATCCAAACATATAGACTTAATTTCTTACAAAAAATGTTGCCGCATTTATCTAACTAGCCTCAAGTTTCAGCATTACTAGAAAGGTTGTCGCCAAGTCGTTCAGTTAGGAAATGAGTTTTCATTCATAAAGTTTTCTTATTCATTTTATCGGATATGTACCTAAAAAAAATGATAATATTATTTATTTTAATTTTGGCCGATCAATATAATCAAATCAGACTAAGTTAACGAGTTTAATAATCTATGTACACCCAAGACAGAATTATAAGACAAAGACATAATAAAAATCACAAACGAGTTACTAACAAAATATTAATTATTAAACAAACATTGATAATATTTAAATTTATTGCTGGTTAAACAAAATATGAGTATTTTTTATTAAAGAATTCTCCTTGAAAATGTTGAAGAGATATAACTGTATTTTGTTATCTATTATTAAAATTTTCAAATACTTATTAAATTGATCATTTTTAAGAGCAATTTGATGCTATGTCAATGTACATTTTTCAGTATATTAAACCATAGTATGGGATCTCAAGATACAAAACGTCAAAATTATTATTGGCCCATTGTTACTTGGATTGGTCATGGCAAAAGAAGGAAGAAATTTTTGAAATTTATTTTATTATTTATTTAAGGTGTTATATAATTATAATATTATTATTTTCAAATTATTAATATTACAATTATA
This sequence comes from Delonix regia, assembly GCA_037074485.1. Lineage (NCBI taxonomy): Eukaryota > Viridiplantae > Streptophyta > Magnoliopsida > Fabales > Fabaceae > Delonix > Delonix regia. Next base: position 17,765,379 of record CM073459.1, read on the forward strand.
TTCCTACATTATAACTTAAATTTGATGTACTGGTGCACTCAAAATTAAATGTACCAAAAATTTAACTTTCATTTAAATGGTAAATTAATTAAAGAGTGAGGCTAGCAGGGAAAGAACCCGTGGATTAAACAAGTTTTTATAACCAAACAACACTGTTGGCCTAACCCTCAAAGATTTTCAATACAACTACTTTTTATGAAACAAAATCATTGTAACATAATATATATATATATATATATATATATATCTCTCTCTCTCTCTCTCTCTCTCTCTCTCTCTCTCTCTCTCTCTCTCTCTCTTCTCTCAAGACAATAATAACCTTCAAATTATTGGAGCAAATATTCAAGCTTTGATCCCTCGTTTTCCAACTCCATATCTGAGTCTAGTCACATACTCAGACAAGGAAAGATGAAGGACTCAATTCTAAAATGATTTATTTTTTTCCTTTATTATTATTATTATTATTATTATTATTTTAGCAAAGTTATATACTTGTTTACTCATACTTTGGCTCTATATATTAAAATGAAAACATAAAACATCATGACATTTAAATTTTTTTAGGTTTAACTAGTTAAGTAAAGACACTTTAGATACTCAATATATTAAAGTCAAGGAAGCCTTTTAAAGTGAACTGAAAGTATATTTTTAAAATAAATAAATTTTACTTGACCAATTAATTAAGAAAATTTAAATCGAACTGCAGACGTGGAAGACATGAATGCTAATGGATTGAATTGGTCAACCACTTAGACATGTATAATTGTCAATAAAAAGCTTAAGTTGACCTTCAGTTGGAAGATCACAATGACTTGATATGCTATGAAGCATGTCTGTATGAAGTTCTATCCAGCCAATGCTGAATTTATGTGGACGATGGTAATGAATACACTAAAAAGGGTCATTTTATATTCACTTAGTCATTAGGAAAAGGGGAAGAACTTTGTCACATAAACAATCTAATTTTGTATTGTCAAAAATAAGAGTTTGCTGCTGTATACATATTGGATTAATGAATTATCAGATATCACACTTAAAACTCACATTTGGTTCCACTCTCATCCAAGAATTTATGATGAACAACAGTCTCTTATAATAACAAGAGATCTTATTTGGTTACATAAAAAATAAAGTTATTATATATTACATTCTTCTTCTTCTTTTTTTTCTCTTTCATAATAGCCGCTACTTGATTGCAATTATTCATTCTTTGCACTCTAATCCACATTTTTAGAATATTACATTTATCAGAAATACTCGATTGAGAAAGAATAAAGGTTCCTTTTTAATTGCTCAAATACTTAAAATTAGAGATAGATCCATGGAGAGATATAGGGTGTGATTGTTTTAGTTGAATTTTTAAAATTTCAACTTCATATGTAATTTTAAATAAATTTTTGAATTGGTTTTTTTAATAAAAGTTCACCTCTTCGATTGATTAAAATCTGCTTTCATTTATTCAAATTTTTTATCTAAAAATTTTTGTCCTTGAAATCAAATCCTATATACGCCTTAAGATGACTTCCAATTTAATTTTATGGGTCACGTCTACATATATATTAGTTACTTTTAAAAATGTTAATAAAGGGGGGTACTGTATGAAGCAATAAAAATGTCAAATGAAAGGTTTTAAGAGACATGTATTCTCAATTGCTTTCACCTCTGATTCACTAAGCCAAATTCCAGTGAATGGCAATTTTTATTTTACTATGTATGCATAATAAAACACTAATTAGCAATAATAATAAAATCTCTCAAGATGTTTACCCGTTTGTTTTGAATTATGTCAGACATTTTGTTATTTTTGTTTTAAATTTATATGAATATATTTTGATTATGTAAATGAGTTTGAATTAAACAAATAATTTTTCGTTTTAAAATTTCTTCAAATAAATTGGTTCAGGGATTTTAGAATTTAATAAGAAAAGGAAAGAAGATAAAATTTGAGATTGTTAGTGTTAGGAGAAGGGTGTAATTAAGGATAAGAAAATATTGACACCGTATTAATCTTTAATAGTTTTTATCAACAAAGACTTCCCACAACTTGGCCAATTTTTTTTAAAAAAAGTTTCAACAAGACAAATTGAAAACTTAAGATATATTTTAATTTAAAACTTTCGAAATTTCAATAATTATCTTAATCTTAACCTTAAAATTACAATACTCTACTCAGATTCTATACCTGTCATTCTTCCCTACCCCTTATATGGTAGAGTTCACAAACAACTATAAAAATTCTCATGTCCGCAAGTTATTATATTTTTCATTTTTAATTTCTTAAGTTATTGAGTTTCATAATTAAAATTTAAATGTATACTGCTAAAATTGCATATCTATTTTAATATTAATAATTACATCTACACAATTTAGCTTTGAATACAAGGAGTCCAAATCTAAGCTCTTACATGCAGATTATATTGTGCTCATTGCATTTAAGCATCAAAATTTCCTACCCACTTAAGTAAATGATCTTCTATAATTTTGTTTTAACTCTTTCTAAATTGTAAACAACATAGATTAAAAAAAAGAACATCATACTTTGTTATATAACAAATTTGATGAACAAGGGTGAAACTATGCCATAGTCCATGTGACCCATAAACTAGAGTTGTTGCAGTGTGTTCTTACATACTTTTCAGAAATGGTCAAACTGGAATCAGCTATGCCTACCTTGTATTTTAAAATCCCCAATGCCCCACTTATTCCCTCCTACCTATATCTCAGTCCCTTCACTCAATCTTCTTTATTAACAATCTAGTCTCTCATTATTCAAATTCAGAACTCATCTGAGAAGAATCACTATACCTGCTTTCGACCTCTCTCCGGCCATGGCGCCGCCCACGATCGCCGCCAACCTCGCCGTGTTCGCCCTCTTCTTCTCTGCCGCCGCCGCTGCAACCGTATACACCAACCACACCGTCGGCGGCGCCACTGGCTGGTTCTTCAACGCCACCACCAATTCTTCCGCCGCTAACTACTCTGCCTGGGCAGCTACCCTAACCTTCAACCTCGGCGATTATCTCAGTAAGCTCAATCCCTTTTCTTCCTTCCTTTTTCTATTTTTCACTTTGAACATTTTAATGTCCTCACGGTGGTTTTATCTGGGAAAATTTTATGTTTGGTTGCCGGGAAAACGAAGGAAAATGAGTTAATAACAAAACACTCACTAGGTGAAATTTTTGAAACCAGATCGAATATTCGTTCGCTTGATTATCTTTAAAATGTCCTCAGCTTTCTCGGAGAACAGAGTAAATTGATTTTTCACTTTCCTTTTCTAATTTTTGTTTTCTATGTCTTGCCTGATCATCAGTTTTCAACACCAATTCGAACCAGACCGTGATTCAGACTTACAACTTGACCAACTACCTGAACTGTACCGCTGATGAGTCCGACAACGGCACCTTCGTGTACAACGGCGGCGCTGCTCGTTTTGGCGAGGCGTTGACCATCGCTGTTCCGTTGACCATAGAGGGTCCCAACTACTACTTCTCCGACGGCAGCGACGGTGTCCAGTGCCAACGCGGGATGGCCTTCGAGATCAATGTCAAGCACGGCCTCGGCTTGCCGCCGAGCCTCAATCAACCGCCGCCGCCGCCATACATTGAGCCTCCGGGCCCCGATACGGCAGATTCTCCGCCGATTACGGTGGCGCAGCCTCCAAACGACGCGTTCGCTGCCCGTGCTAACGTGCGCCTGGTGTTCTTTGGTCTTTCTGCTGCACTGCTATTCTTCCACTTCCAGTGAAGGTTGCGGACAACATTGGTATTATGATTGTTGTGAGTTACTTAGGTAATTACGGACAATAAGCTTATTTGTTGGATTATTTGGGGGTGCTTAGCATTTCGTTTACACGGATGAGAGAGTAATTGAACAGATATTTATTTCGAGTAATTCCTATTTTCATTTAAAAAATCAACAGGTCAATTATTATCATTATTTTTCTTTGATAGATCTTTCTATTAGTTTGTGGTTTGTGCTAAGGTAATTGACGAAATTTCTTATTAGTATCAACTTTATACAACGTCGAGCTAATGATTTATGTAAATTTCTGTTATTGTCAAAAAGGACCTCAAATATTATTTCAAATTCGTGAATGGTGGCAGAACTTCAAAAGTTGGAGTTTTTTTTAGGCCACTTAAAAAATGCACAAGCAACCTCGTGTACTTTGACTCTCTTTGCAAATTGTCATAATCTATTTTGATATTTAGATATTAAATTTTTATATTATAATATTAAAAAGTAATTCCTTTCATCCACGCTTATATTAAATATTGTTAATAGTTTTTAAATCATCGTAAAATTATTTTACAAATTTCACACCTTTTTATTAAAAAAGTCAAAAGAACATTAGGGGGAAAAACCAAAACAAAACATCTGCTAAAACTATGTGAAGGAAAAGAAGATTGAGCATTGGTATGGAATGATGCCATCACAAGGTTGTTGGCAAGATTATGAATATGTTGTCCAAGAATTCATGTCTGCTTATTTCCGTGGAGATCTCGTTTGACTAAACTAAGCCAATATGAAGAGGGAAGGAAGATTTGAATTTGACTTCGGTTGCTTGTACTTCTGATAGCTAGGAGGAAAAATACTTCCTTAGCTAAGAGGACAAAGACTTCCTTGTTCAAACCCCGCCAACTATTCATAGACCAACAATGCAAGGGCACGTCAAGAAACCAAATATGATAAGCAATTCTGATCTTGTTAGCTCCCTTCTTCCAGTTAATAAAAGTCGGAATAGTTTAGCGTTTCATATGAGTTGGGCTGAAAGTTGATGAGGGTCACAAGTAAATAGCTTCTCCCACCACTAGAGAGTTATGAATATGTGTGTCATGATACAACGCTTGTTGGAATTCATTAAGCATTTTATATAGGAGATGCAAGGCATTCTGGGGATTTGGGACATCACCATTGTGAACTATTCTATTGCGAAGTTTACCAAATCACATAAAGGGAGACCAAGATAAATTTGGTATAGTATTCCAGTTGGATGGATGTCTCCTTACTATTCTTCAGCCAAATGTCCAACCAAGTTATCACTTCTAAATTCTCAAACGAATCAGTTCAAAGAGACCAAATGGCTCTTGCAAAATCAAAAGTTATAAATATATGATTCAAAGACTGTGTCTTAAGCTGGCAAAAGTGGCATTCTGAATTAATATTCATATGATGCTGAACCAATATATCACCCAAGGTAGAGCCCTATTAAGAAGCCTCCAAATGAAAATCAGAAATCTGTATGGAAGCTTAATTCGCCAGAGGACCTTTCGCTGTTTAAAGTCATGGTTTGTAACATTCCAAGACTCAGCACGTAATGCCTTGTAACCATCTTTAACTATATAATGCTTTGACTTGCCTCTTGTCCAGCACACATAATCTGTTTGATAAGTATAGGAGATAGGAGTGGCTATAATTCTCTTGGTTATATCTTCTGAGTAAAGGTTACGGACAAGATGAAAATTCCAAGTAGAATTTTGATGCAAGATAAGGTCAGAGACCTATGAGATATTCTCTGGCTAATCTAACTGCATGGCCACCAAAGTGGGTGAGATACAGAGATATCCGTACCTTTACCCAATTACCAATAAAGCCTCTTTGAAATGAATTCTTTTTATTTAAAAATCCCCTTCCAAACCCAAGATGAATTAGCTCTTACCTAAAAAATTCCTTGATATAAGGGATGATAATATTTTCCCTTCAGAGTTGTAGTAATGATGGATTATCAATATAAACCAACCTCCAAATTTTCTTGGCAAGGAGTAAGATATTGAAAAGATAAGCAAATATAATTCTTAGATCCCTCCTCCCCCAATTTCTTTAGCTTACGAAGGTTTTGCAAATTGGATAAATGCATACTGGGAGAATTTGCAGTGAAGCCTTTGAAAAATTTGGCCACTTTAACATCAATAGTCGCACAATATTTCTTAAGAATATAATAACATGACATGTGGTAGATCAAACTAGATGTGAGTGTAGATTTAATAAGAGTTAGTCTACCAGCTTGTGAAAGGAACTAATATTTTCCAAAACGCAAGTTTATGATCAATTTTATCAATAATATCATAGAAAATATGTGCTTTGTGTCTGTCCACATCAATCTAAGAATCCAAGTATTTGCCTAGTCGACTAATATATTTGACTTTGAAAATCCCAGCATGAGTTTTTTGAATCAAAGTGAGGCGTTAGGACTAAAGACTAAGAGAGATTTGGAGTACTTGATATTGAGTCCAAATAAGATGCAAAAGAGGGAATATCATTAACGAGAACATGATAAGAAGTCTAGAGTGTCCTTAGCTGTGTTGAACATTTTAGTATTTGCCTCGAAAAAAAGGATTGTGTCATCAGCATATATTAAATGAGAGATTGCTTCTAAGGCTTTACAAATTTTAACTCCTTTCTAGTTTTTCCTTTGCTCTTTTCCATGTATAAAACTAGAAAGAACATTCAAGCACATAATATACAAAGAGGAGAAAGTGGATCACCTTGTTTGAGCCCTTGTTAAGGGTAAATAATCTTAGAGGGAATATCATTAACAAGAACATGATAAGAGACTGTGCTGATATATTGAGAGATCCAACGAATCCAATTTTCGAAAAATTTCATATGCTTTTAAACACTATAAGAAAGTTCCAGGAAATCCTAACAAAAGCTTCGGAGATGTCAAGTTGAAGCCCACACCAACATTGGATCTTTCATTTTGAATGCTGAATGTTATGCATTATCTCAGCAGCTAACAGTATGTTATCAGAAATGAGGTGACCTTTTAAATTGGACGAAATAATATTATCAAGGATACAACTCAGTTTGTTATAGAGTACTTTAGATGTGATTTTATATACCATATTACAAAGAGAAATGGGATGAAAATCTTTAATAGTTTGGGATTGGTCAGTCTTGGGTGTAAGGGATATAAAAATTTTATTTAAGCTTTTAAGCATGAGCCCATTCTGAAGGAAAGGTGTGAACACCTCATTCTTAAGTATTTAATTATTTAATTAATTGATTCATTAATTAATTAATAATTAAGTGAATAAAAAAATTAAAAATGACAAAGTTTCAAATGAAATTTTCAATTAGGGGCAATTTGAAATTAAAAATAAATAATAGAAGATAATTAAATAAACTCAAAACTCAAAAATAAAATTAGTTAATTAAAATAATTATAATAAATTAAGGCAAAATTACAAATAAATATATGTATATATAAGAAAACAAAAATTAAAAATTAAAAAAATCAAAATATTAAAATTAATTAATAATAATAATAATATGAATAAAAAAAAATCATAAAGTCACAACTAGCACAAAATGTGAAAAATAGCCTGTAACCTGCTACTTTTTAAGGGAAAGCTGGAAAAGGGGGCACCGTTGGGTAGAGCCTTCAGAGCAGAGGAGCAGGGAAGGAGCTTGAGCGGAAAAAGGCAGAGAAAAAAACTGAGGAAGGAGATATGGAGGAGAGAGTAAAAAGATGGATTTTTTTACTTCTTGGACGAACTTCTTCGCCAACGATCAGGAGGGCGACTCTTGCTCCAACTTCTCCAGCAAATTTCCCACCGAGGGTGATGTCGAAGTCAACCATACTGCCATCCCCAGCGGCTCCAACCAAGACACCGACGTGCAACGTCTTCATCGTCACATCCTTGGTAGCCTTCTGCTCCTCCGCCACTGGCCTCGTCCTTTTCCTACTTTCTCTCTTCTCCACCACTCGGCTTCATGGCCAGGCCCCCCTACCCATTTCGACCACCTTATACGCCATCACCATTACCCTCGTTTTGCCACTCACAACTCCAGAGATGCTTTGTTCAAGTCCATCCTCTTTTTTTTTTTTTAAAGGTTAGATATCATGGAAGCTCCCTCCTAACCCAGAGGACGACTCGGAGGAGGGACTCTGGTCTCTCTGATGGCTCTGCCATACACGCTGGTTTGGTCGAAGGGTGCTGAGATGCCAAGAACTTCGGTTAAGACACAAAGACAAGGCGCAGCAAATGAACGAAACCATTGAGGTTGAAATAACGAGGGCAGTTACGACAACCTGGGGGGGAGCGAAGGGAGAAGAAGGATGAAGATATTAAGTTAGCTTGGGCATGAAAGTAGAATGGCGTGTGTGTTAAATGAAGGGAAGAAACAGAAGTAAAAAAGAATGGCTCTGTTTTGGGGCATGAAGAACATAGGAGGTGACATCAGAGAAAGAAGGAGGTAAGAATGATTTTGAAAGAATTTGGGAGTAAGAAGAAAGGAAGAAGAAGAAGAGAAGAGGAGGAGGTTGAGCTCGTCAACGCTCATGCCTACAACATAGTTGACCTTAACTCCAACTTTGCTTTTATCCAGGCCTTCTCTAAAGCTTATGGCGATGCCATTTCTTTCGCACCTCACTCTATATCCTTCAAGAGAAGTTTGAGAGAAATTGTTGAACTCTATGGATCCTAGTGTTCTTTGCATAGTGTTGAAGAATATCGTAGAGTCTCTGGACTGCAGTCCATCTGTTCTACGTGCTTCAAAGTTGTAAAGATCTCCACCATACTCATTGATGATGGGTTAGAATTGGATTAAAAGCATGATTTAAAGTGGCATGAGAGTTTGACACCTCTTGTTGGTTTAATCTTAAGAACTGAACGGTTGGCTGAGAATATTCTTGATGAAGCATTGCCAAATGGAGCTCATGGGACATTGGATAAGTTCACTGAGGTATTTCTGTCAAAGTTGAAATCTGTTGCTGGTGAGATATTTAGATTTTAAAGCATTTTTGCATATCGTAGCGGTCTTGAAATCAATACAAAAGTGACAAAGAAGGATGCAGAAGAGGGTCTCACTGAAGTGTTCGTTCCTGGGAAGCCTGTCCGTATAACAAACAAAAACCTTATTGACTACATCTTCTTGCATAGTTTGGAAGTTGCTCAGTCCTTTGACTTGCCAATGCAGACACACACAGGCTTTGGGGATAAAGATTTGGATACGTGACTATCCAATCCTCTTCATTTTCATGGGGTTCTCAAGGACAGGAGATATTCAAAGTGTTGTATAGTTCTTTTACACGCATCCTATCCATTCTCGAGAGAAGCATCATACCAAGCCTCTGTTTACTCCCAGGTGTATCTTGATTTTGGGTCGGCAATTCCAAAGCTTAGTGTTCATGGGATGATATCTTCAGTTAAAGAGCTATTAGAGCTAGCTCTAATGAACAAGTTGTTGTTCAGTACCGATGGCTATGCATATCTAGAAACCTTCTATTTAGGTGCAGAAAGGTCTCGTAAAATGGTTTTCTCTGTTTTACGTGATGCATGCATTGATGGTGATCTCTCGGTTCCCGAGGCTGTGGAGGCTGCTAAAGACGTCTTTACATGAAGTGCAATCCACTTTTATAAGATTAAATCAACTATCGATGCTGTTAGTTCACATAGCAACTTGTCCCAAAGTTGAATATTAATGACTTAGAGGCTGATTATCACTAATTCGAATCATCTGGGTGAACATTTTTGGACAGCACAGATGCCGAGTTATTCCAGGAAAGCGTTTCAATGATGTTAATAAGAATGGTATTGGTTTGGCAAGTGCTATTATAAGCCTTCCTATCAAGATACAACTGTAGAAAGGGTCTGGTTTAACGAAGCTCAATTACTGGGAATAAAGATATAAGGAAACCGAAAAAAGGGTTGTCTCGTACGTGCATATTGGCTGCATGAAGGCAAGTGAGTGGTTCTTTCATTTCTTGATGTTTTTATTTGTTTATTTTATTCATTTATTTATGTATTTTTGTCTTATTCTTATCGTCATTAGTATTATTATCATTATTACTATTATTATTCCATCCTAATTCTTAACTGTGCCGTGTCAGAATATTAATTTTTTTAGGCACTTAAGTAGAGGTTATATGAGATTCTTATATATCTCCTTAGGCCTTAAAAGTTGGTACATAATTTTTAAAAATTTAAAAATAAATATCTAAATTAAATAATTTTTTTCTTTTTTATTATTTACAAAATGATTAAGTTTGTTCTTTATAAAATTTAATTAATTAGGAAATGTCATGTGGGACTTGATTCTCTGTGGATTTTGGAAAATTAATTTTGTTAAAAATAAAACTAAAAGAATTCTAATTTCAAAACCCTTAAGAATATATAAAAATAAAAATCTCAAGAAACCCTAAATATTTTCTTTCATATTTTGGATTCCCGTGTGAGATCACTTGTCTTCTCAAGCACTCAAAAATTAACTAGTAGAGGTTGTGTGAGACTTTGAGTCTTATCAAGTTTTGAAAGTTAATATTTGTTTTCAAAATACAAAGTGAGAATAATTCCAAAATAAAAAAGAGTTTATTTTACCTATTATTTATAATTAAAAATCCTAAAAAATGATTTCTGCATTATAATCTCATTTTCAAAGTTAAAACTGAAATCCAAAGATCCAAAAAAAATCATAAATTCAAAAACCCTAAAAATCCTTTTAATATAATCTCACTTTCAAATTTAGAACAAAAATTAAAAAAAAAAAAAAACATAAATTCAAAAATCCCGAAAAATGGTGTTCCATTATAGTTTCATTCCAATTTCAACAATAAATTCTAATTTTAAAAATCCAAAAAATAAATAAATTCAAAAATTAAAAAATATTTTTTTATTATAATTTCTCTTCAATTCCAAAAAATATAAACTCCCAAAAATCCTAAAATCTTTTCCCATTATCATTTCATTTAAATTTTAAAACAAACGTTAAAATTCTAAAAATAAACAAAAATTAAAAAAAAGGGAAAAATGAAGAGATCAAGAGAGCTAAATTAATCATGTTGTAAATTAAAACACACAAATCGAATTCTAATATCGTTTTATTTACGAAGATCTATTTAATTTGAACTCTCATGTTCTCATCACAAAAATTACAAATTATTAACCAATAGACACACCTTTTTTGTTGAACTATGTTGACTTTGATCCTTATCATGGGGTACGTAGGCCCTAAGCTTTCATCATAGGTCAAGTCTGCCCTTTGTAAATATCTATTTGTTTGCTTGCATTCTTGTTGTTTTTGTTTTCTTTGTTTGATGAGCATGCATGTCAATAGAAAGGTAATTGAGATAAATATGAGGCCATATTCTATCTCATTTGACTAGTTTAAGGTAAGCGTCCTTATGGACAGATGTTGTGGGGTGCCTAACACCTTCCCACACTTAAACAAACTCTTAAACCCATCTATATTTTTGCAAACCATTTTGCATTTTTCTTTTTATTTTAAATTGATTTTCCAAAGTTTTTCGTTAAAAATTTTGGTGTCGACTCCAATGAATTGATTTTCAAGATTCATTTTGGGAATCAATTTAAAACACTTTTTATTCTTCTCACCGAAAGGTCGGTTATGACAAAAGTTATGACCATCTTACTAACATCATTTGCATTAAAATCCTAATGCACTAGAAAAAAACCTTGCTATATATCCATCAGGACCAGGTGCATTATCGGTAGATAAATTCAACGCAACAATGTTGATATCCTTAGAGGAAAACGCACCATGCAGAATATTGATATGTTGTTCAAATAGAGTTGGAGTGTTAATATCTTTAAGTTTTCTTTCAATTAAGTCAACAATCACTTCATCTTGTACATAGTAAATAGAGTTAAAATAATTATAAATCCAAGTTTATTGTCTTTCAATCCAATTGATGTCATCATTTTTAATGGAGAAAATGTTACTGATAACTTTATGTTTATGTGCTAAAGTATGAAAATATTTTGTAATTCGATCTCCCTGAATTGACTAAGTCAAACATGCTTGTCGAGCCTAAATGATTTCCTCATAATCATAATAAAACTCTAACGAATGTTGTATGTTCCTTTCTTTTATCTGAGCTTGTGAGTTTGAGATATTTACTAGAGTTTCTTGTAATTCTAACTCCAGTGATTTAATTCTAAGTGAGACACTACCAACAAATTCCTCATTCTGATGGTGAAGGGTTGTTATTGGGGATTAAAACTTTTAATGGATAATGAAGCTTAGAGATCCTGCAACAGTCTTTGACCAAGTCTTAAATATAAGTGCTTTGTACTTTGGAAACTTGAACCAAAATACTCATTTCTCATCCATTAAAACTGAGGTAAATTGGCAAGTGGTCAAAGGCTGCTAATGGCAAGATATAGAAAACAATGTTGAAAAACATGAAAGCCACTTGGGATTGCAAATTGCTTTATCAATGTGTTCCCATACAGAGTTATTACCTTTCCTATTATTATTCCAAGAGAATGATTGACCATTTGGCTGCAAATGAATGAGCATACATTGCTCAATAAGGTCAATAAAATCTTGTGCACTTGGTAAAGTTGTTGAGCTATTAATGGATTTAGAGTTAATGCGCCTATTTTAGGCCCAACTAGCACTTCCCAATAGGCTACTTATTCTGGGAAGAAGAGTGGAAGGGCAAAAAAGGGATTTGGGCAGCTGTTAAATATTCCTCATGTGGTGGAGTTATAGGAAATTACAGGCATGTGGAGGAGGAGTTAATGGGAAGATTATGAGATATGCAAAGGGAATTCTAAACACTAGGGTAAAGAAATCTATTAGAGAGACCTAGCATCTTGAAAGCTAGGAAGCTTATCTATGAGTTGTTGTGTTGTCAGTACATTTATGTTGTTTTTCTGTGTGTGGAATTGTAAGTGATTAGCAGTGTCTATGGTTAGCCTTGTAAACCTTAACAGTGGTGTAAGTCAATTTACGATAGTGAATTCTGGTACAATTTCAGTTTCTCTTGAATATCTTATTTTCTGGTTCCCATCAATTTTGGTATCAGAGCACTACAATCTACATAAGAGGTGAGATTATGGTTAATACTAGAATGAAGCAAAGAATTAAGAATTTAGAGCAAGACATGGTAGGTATTGGCTTAGTGAGATCAAAGAATTAGTGGACAAATTTTTTGAGATAAGAGATTTAGTAGAGAAATTCTCTACTATTCTTCAGGCATTGGAGAAGGGGTAAAGTTAGAATGAATTCGAAGCAACTAGCTATTAAATTCAAGTTGAATGTTCAGGAGGTATGTATCATAAGAAATCCTTCAGTAAACAAAACTTTGGTTTCCCTAAAGGCATTGTTATGGGCTATAAAAGAGGGACATAAAGGATATTTGATTGAATTTGGAGAGATACAGTTGCAAGAACAACAAGACCCATTAGTTGATGAAGCATGTTGGTAACTGATTTTCCTTTTGTAATTACTACTTGATGGGTCTACCTCCAAGTAGATCTAAGGACCATTCTAGAGTAATTAAACCAGGATAGTCACCACCAAATTTATGTCCCCACTATCAGCCCCATTAATGAGATAGAGAAACTCGTTTGAGATATATTAATGACAGGGATTATAAGGCTAACTAGCAGTCATTATTCAAGTCTGATGCTACTAATGAAGAAGGAGGATGGGAGCTGGAGGTGATGTATTAACTATAGAGCTCTAAATAAGATCATTATGCTTGACAAATTCCATATCCCGACCATAGATGAGCTGTTGGATCAAGTAGGAGAATCTACTATTTTTTCAAAGCTTGACTTGAAGTTGGGATACCATCAGATTTGCATGAAACTAGAGGATGAAGAGAATTCAACATTCAAGATTCATGAAGGTCATTATGAATTTTTAGTAATGCCATTCAGTTTGACCAATGCCTTTCCACTTTTCGAACACTCATCAATGATATTTTTTGTGAGTATCTTTAGAAGTTTATACTTATGTTCTTTGATGATATTCTAGTATATAGTCTAGATTTTTCCATTCATCTCACACATTTACAAGTGGCTTTGGAGATACTACAAAAGAATTAGTTGGTGATTAATCTTAGAAAGTGCATTTTTGGGGAACCAAAGTTGGAATACTTGGGGCATATTATTTCTGCTGAAGGAATGCAAGTTGATCCATCCAAAATTAAAAGCATGACTAGATGGTTAGTTCCTACATATATTAAGGCGTTAAAAGGATTCTTAGGATTACTATAGATCTGTGAAAAACTATACAAAGATTGTTACCCTTTTAATAGATTTATTGAAGAAAGATGTTTTTAAGTGGAGTGAAGAAGCATAAAAAACATTTAATCACTAGAAAGAAGCAATGACTATAGTACCTGTTTTGGCTATGCCAGATTTCTCACAGTTATTTGAAATAGAAATAGATGCTACTGGGCTAGAGTAAGGGCTATTCTACTTTAGAAAGGTTGTCCTATAGCCTATTACAGTAAGGTATTATCTAATCATACTAGGCAATGTTCTGTATATGAAAGGGAATTAATGGCAATTGTGTTTGCAATAAAAAAATTGAGACATTATTTGCTTAGTTGTCATTTTGTGATAATAACTTATCCAAAGGCAGAAATTTTTGTTGGAACAAAAGGTATTGGATTCAAAACAATAAAAATGGGTCTCAAAGATTATGGGGTTTAATTATGACATTATATACAAACTGAGAAAGGACAATAGAGTGGCAAATGCCCTTTCGAGAAAATGAAAAAATATGGAGCTTAAAAGTTTTTTTTTTGTTTGGCATATAGATGATTTAGAGGAGTTGGATGCTGAGGTGAAGCAAGATGCTAAGTTGTCATAAATATTTAATTAGTTGCTTACTAGTGGAGAGACTAATAATGATTACATTTGAGTAAGGGGTGTTTGATGCACGAAGGGCATTTGGCTATTCCAAAGGGATTATCTATAATTCCTCTTTTGTTAAAAGAATTCCATTCATCACCTGTTGGTGGACATTTGGGGTACTTGAGAACTTATGAAAGGTTGTCAGAAGTAGTTTATTGGGATGGAATGAAAGGGGATGTTTAGGAGTATGTAGCTAAATGTGATATATGCCAGAAGAATAAAAATGAAGCATTGAGTCTGGCAAGGTTGTTACAACCCCTTCCAATACCTAAGCAAGTTTGGGAAGACATTAACATGGATTTTATCATCAATCTGCCACCATCTCATAGATTTAAAAACTATTATGGTAGTAGTGGATAGATTTACCAAATATGCCAATTTCATCCACATTCTTATTCTTTTTACTACTATGGATGTTTCTAACATATTCAGCAAGGAATTGGTTAAGTTGCATGGCTTTCCCAAGTTTATAGTTTCAAATAGAGATTAGATTTTCATTAGCCAATTTTGGAAGGAGTTTTTCAAAGCAACAAACACAACACTTAAATATAGTTCAGGCTATCATGCTGAAATGGATGGCCAAACTGAGGTGATTAATAGGAGTTTGAAGACTTATTTGCATTATTTTGCAAGTGATAAGCCTCAAAGCTAGTTCAAATGGCTATTGTGGGCAAAGTTCTAGTTCAACACCACTTACAATCACTCATAGGGGATGACTCCTTTCCGGGCACTTTATATTATGACCCTATAACTTTATTCAAGTTGGAAGATGTGGACTCTCCTATTGAAGGGGTTAATGAGCATATTCATATGTGGAATAAGATGTTAGTGGAGTTAAAGGCTCGCTTGGAGTTGGCATAAGAAAGAATGAAGGCTCAAGCAGATAAACAACAAAGGAAGGTAGATTTCCATATTGGTGATTTTGTTTACATGAAGCTACGACCCTACAAGTAAAAGACTTTAGCCAAAAAGCCAAATGAAAAGCTTTGTCCTCAATTCTATAGGCCTTATGAGATTGTGGCTAAGTATGGAAAGGCGCCATATCGGTTATGATTTCTTGAAATTGCTTGTATTCATCCGGTATTTTATGTTTCACAGTTCATGAAGTTTATTTAGCCCACTACTCCTACTTTAGATTTGCCTGCAGCTTTAACTAAAGATTTGGAATTACAAGTTCAACATAAATTAATACTTAAGGTTTGAACTCTCATCAATGGTCAGCCAAAGTGCTTATTAAATGGGTAGATTTGCTTGAAAGTGAGAGCACCTAGGAAAGCTATGATGTTATCAAGATTCAATTCCCTTTTTTAACCTTGAGGACAAGGTTCAGCTTGTTAGGAGGGGTATTAATGGATCTAAAGTTAATAGGCTTATTTTAGGCCCAAATGGCACTTACGAGTGGGCTACTTATTCTTGGAAGAAGAGTGGAAGGGCAAACAAGGGATTTAGGCAGTAGTTAAATATTCCTCACATGGGGGAGTGAAAAGTAGTTACAAGCATGTAGAAGAGAAGTTAAAGGGAGAATTATGGGACGTGTAGGGGGCAGATGGAATTTTAGACAGTAGGCAGAGAAATATTTAAAGAGATATAGCCTCTTGAAAGCTAGGAAACTTATCTAGAAGTTATTGTGTTGTTAGTACATCTATGCTGTTTAGTTATGTTGTTTTTTTGTGTTGGAGTTGTAAATGAGTAACAGTGTCTTTGGTCAGCCTTGTAGGCCATTACAGTGGTGTAAGTCAGTTTATGAAAGTGAATTCTAGTGCAATTTCAGTTTCTATTAAATTAAATATCTTATTTTCTAGTTTGCATCACCTGCTAAATCTGTCTTTAGCTAAATGCACTTGGTTAAAGTCACCAATCAATAAGCAGAGATAAGAAATTTTACAAAAGTATTAGCAATCCATTCCCATAATAGTTTCCTATTATTTAGCCTTGGATATCCATAAATAAAAGTGACAAAATTATGCATTCCTTTGGTATCAATTACATGTAAGTGTATTTAGTGTAGGGAACTATCAATCACAATGCAATTAAACAAATTATTATAGGAAAGAAATATTCCACCACTTTTTCCACATGAATCATAACCAAAGAAGTTCAAATAAGCTATAGAGGCAATTTTATTCATTACTTTTTGTACACCAAGCTTAGTTTCAGATAAAAATAAAAAGTCAAGTCTATTTTTACAAGCCAAACTTTTAAATTTCTGAATTGTTGTGGCTTGCTCCAGACCATAACAGTTCCAATTAAACTTGACACCAAACTTCACACCTTTGGCAATAAACTTGAAACTTGTTGCCATGGCACTCATTATATTAGTAGATTTATCAACATTCACAAAGGTCAAGAAAATACAAACTAATAAAAACATTGTGAATGAATATTAGAGTTTTAACCTAACCTAAAGGCTCTACATGAGTTCTTCAAGTTTCCTTATCTCAATTTACTCATAAGTTAGGAAAAATCCCTTAAAATGTAAATAAAATGATGAATTAGTATATCTCTATTTAAAGGTCCTCCTTCCATTATATAAGGAAACGGTATATATGTATGTGTGTGTGTGGATGTCCATAAAATCCCAAAAAGTGATGCTTTAGGTTCATATATGCTATATCTCCCAAATTATTAATACTATACAATTATGTAAATTAATTTATATTTATGTACATTAAGTTTTTCTTTATGATGAAAGGCTTATAAATGAAGCCATGTACCAAAGATGAAAGATTGAAGTGAATGGGAATGTTCCTATCACTTCTACTCTCAATTTTCTCTATTATTCTCTCTTCTTTTCCATTATTTTTAAAATATGTTATAAGCACGATTTTGCTTTAAGTTCTTGGTTGAAATTAACTTTATTCCTTTCCCATTTGAATTCTTTACCCCCATATAATGACTTCAAAGGATTTTTTTTTAGGTGACTTTATAGGATCCTTCTTTATACTTAATGGGTGACTCTTTAGGATCCTAATAATGATATGATAATGATTGATTCATTTTAGTATTTAGTTTTATAAATATTATGTATTATACATGTTATGCAAAGAATTTTCTTTTATGATGTTTCTTCTAAATACATGGTCATGCATCCATCTAATAATATTCATTGGCAAATTATCAAAAGTTATTTTGGTAGAATGTCAATCCTGTAAAGTTTCTTGTCATCACAATAAGGTAAGAATTTTTTTTCTTAATTTATATCATTTATGGATTCAAGATTTATTTATATCTATCAATTTGATATTGGAAAATACATTGAAAATCAAAAGACAACACATGATTGGATGGCCAGAAGCTACACTATTGTTGGTTATTTTATAGTCAACAACTCCATCTTCAAATTAATATTTCTTATGAATAATCATGTGCCATATTTTGAGAATTAAAAGAAAGCTAAGTGGCTATAAAATTATTTTTACTATAGCCATGAAGGCTATATGCTTCATGCCACCAAATACTATTGAAAACTCTCCATTTCAAATTGTTTACATGCAAATTATTGATCACTTATAATCCATAAGTTAAATGGGTGTTAAAGATAATAAATGACAAACTATGGACACTATAAGAGCATAAAATTATTTTATAGCTAATGGTTATAATTTACAAATATGACCATAAGTCATATGAAAAGGCCAAAATGATTTTAAAGCCTAAAAGCCTACAAAAGGTTGTTTGTGTTGTAAAGTATGTAAAAGTAAGGGTATTTCTATGAACAAAATACTCAAAAGAGATAGAGAGAAATGTAACAGAGAGAATGTTTCTTTTACTCAACATATGAGTGTTATATATATCATCAAACAAAGCCTCTATTAATAGGCTAAGGGACCTTATAGGGTTACAATGTATGGGAACTCAAAAGTGTGTATTTAATATACATGTGGAAAATCAATGGATTGTGAGTACGTTCTTATGCATAGAGAATGTCAAAAGTTGTATACACATTTATGGAGAATGCTAAAGGTTGGAATGCCAAAGGTTATTTATACATTGATGTGCATAGGGATATTCAAAAGTTGTTGACATTCACATATAACATTTTATAACACTTTCCCTTAAATGTCCATAATAAGTATACACATTATTGGCTGCCTCGTTAAAAAGCTTGCTAAGAAAACCCAATGGGATAAAACTATGGCCAAAGAAAAAAGAGTACAATGCGTATCTCCCCCTAACTGTAGAATCATTGAAGGTCTCATAATCGACGTATTCCAATCTAGTGAACTAACTTCTTAAATGTTGCTGTTGGTAATGCCTTAGTGAATAAATCTGCTAGATTATCACTTGAACAGATTTTTTAAACATCAATTTTACCATCTTTTTTAAGATCATGAGTGAAGAAGAACTTTAGTGAAATATGCTTAGTCCTGTCTCCTTTGATGTATCCTCCTTTTAGTTAGGCTATGCAAGTAGCATTGTCTTCATATAAGTCGTTGAGGCCTTTTAATTGAGTGATAAACCATACGATTCATGGATATGTTAAGTCATGGATCTCAACCATACACATTCATTACTTGCTTCATGAATTGCAAGTAACTCCATATGATTTGATGAAGTAGCTGTTATAGTTTGTTTTGTTAAGCGCCAAGATATAGCTATATCACCAAATGTAAACAAATAACTTGTTTAGGATTGTCCTTTGTGTAGATTAGACAGATACCTTGCATCTATATAACTAATTAATTGTGAACTAGATTTATTTGAATAAAATAAACATTTATCAATTGTTCCTTGGAGGTATCTAAAAATATGTTTGATTTCTTTCCAATGTCTTTGTGTTGGTGAAAAAACTATATCTCGCTAGCAAATTTATTGAAAATGTTATATCTAGTTTTGTGTCATTAGCCAAATACATTAGTGCTCCAATAACACTAAGATATGGCACTTCAAGACTAAGAAGTTCTTCATCTTCCTCTTGAGGTCAAAAAGGATCTTTTGTCACTTTAAGTGATCTAACCACCATAAGTGTACTTAATGGATACACCTTGTCCATGTAAAATCACTCTAGATCCTTTTGACATATGTTGATTGATGAACAAATATTCCTGCTTCTAAATGTTCAATTTATAGTCCAAGACAATATTTTGTCGTTCCAAGGTCTTTCATCTCAAACTCTCTTTTAAATAGTTTTACTACTTTTGAAAGACATTTTAGAGTTTAGATAATGTTCAAATCATCAACATATACTACAATGATAACAAATTCAGATCTTGACCTTTTTATAAGAATATATGGACTAATACGATCATTTTTGTATCCCTTTTGTAGCATATACTCATTAAGGTGATTGTACCACATGAGCTTAAATTGTTTTAATCCAAATAAAGATTTTTATAATTTAATTGAGAATATTCCTCTATCATTCAAATTATATGCTTCAAGTATCTTAAATCCTTTAGGGATTTTCATGTATATATCATTATCAAGTGATCCATATAAGTAAGCTATAACAACATCCATTAGGTGCATATCAAGCCTTTATAACCAGCCAGACTAATCAAATATCTAAAAGTGATTGCATCCACCATAGGAGAGTAAGTCTCCTTATAATCAATTCTTAGTCTTTGTGAAAAACCTTACGCAACAAGTCATGCTTTGTATCTCACAATTTCATTTTTCTTATTTCTTTTTTGCACAAAGACCCATTTATACCCAACTGGTTTTACACCATTAGGTGTTTTGACTATAGGTATAAAAACTTCATTCTTTGCAAGCAAGTTTAATTCAGCTTATATCGCATCTTTTCAATTTGAGCAATCTTTTCTACATTAACATTCTTTAATAGATTTTGGTTCATGATCTTCATTTTCATTTACAATTTCTAATGCTACATTATATCTAAAAATGTTGTCGACAATAGTTCCAAATCGATTCTATATTATTCCAGTATCGACATAACTTATTAAGATCTCATTATTTTCTTTACTTTCATGTACCTAAATCTTTTTTTGAGATTTTTGAGTTGTCAAGCCTACCTAATCATTTGAAATATCTATTTCCTTAATTTGACAATTTTATTTATTTGCTCTTTTTCTTTTCGAGGATTCTTATCTTTTGAACTAATTAGTCTACCACGCTTCAAGTGTGCTTTATGCTCATTTGCTATGTTATTTGGTTATCCTTCAGGGACCTCAATACAAATTGGAGTATTTTCAACTGGAATATGCGACTTCGTCACTTTCTTTGGGTCAGTGAATGCATCTAACAATTAATTTGCAATATTTTGCAAATGAAATATTCTTTGAACTTCAAGTTCACATTGGTTTGTACAACAATCAAACTGGTGCAATGATTGTATATTCCATGTAATTTGTTTTTCCAGCTGTTTCTTTTCTCCTCCTAATGCTGGGAAATTATTTTTGTCAAAATGACAATCAGTAAAACATGTTGTGAACATATCTCCTATCTGGGGTTCATGATATTTAATTATTGAAGAGGATTCATACTCAACGTATATTCCTAACTTTCATTGAAAACCTATTTTGGTGCAATGTGGTGGAGTAGTTGGAACATAAATTGCGCACCAAAAAATTATCAAATGAGAAATATTCAACTTTCAACCCAAAGCCACTTGCATAGAGGAGAACTTATCATACGTTGTTAGCCTAATGCGTACAAGTGCTACAACATGTAAAATGGCATATCCCCATGCACTAATGAGGAGCTTTGTTCTTGTAAGTAATAGTCTAGTAATTAACTGAAGGCGTTTAATAAATGATTATACTAGACCATTTTTTGTGTGTACATGAGCAACGAGATGCTCCACACTAATCCTAATTAACATAAAATAGTTTTTAAAATCTTGGTATATAAATTCACTAGCATTATTAAGATGAATGGTCTTAATAGGATAATCAGGAAATTGAGCTCACAATCTTATTATTTAAGCAAGTAATCTTGTAAATGCCATATTACGCATTGATAATAAACAAACAAAGGACCATCTAGTAAAGGCATCTACTAATACCATAAAGTATCTAAATGGTCCACAAGGTAGAACTATAGGTCCACATATGTCTCCATGAATGTGTTCAAGAGAAGCAGGAGATTCAATCCCAACTTTTGTTAGTGATGGCCTTATAGTCAATTTCCCTTGAGAACATATAGCACAAGAGAAGTCATTTGACAAAAGAATCTTCTGGTTCTTTAATGGATGTTCATTTGAGTTCTCTATAATTCTTTGCATCATTATTAAATCAAGATGGTCTAACTGGTCATGCCAAATTATAAACATATCATTTGAATTAGTAAACATCTGGTTCACTATAACATATATTTCAATTGTACTAATATGTGTGTAATACAAGCTAGAGGATAATGTAGGCAACTTTTCTAATATATGATTTTCTTATAAGATAACCGAAGTAATATGTAGACACTCCATATCACTTTCATTTACTATCTCAATGTGATAACCATTAAGGTATATATCTGTGAAGTTAGAAGATTCCTTCTTGATTTATTTAACAACAAAGCTTCCTTTAGAACAAATTTTATTCCATTAGGTAAATAAAAAGTGGCTATTTCAGAGCCCTCAATTATATTAATCGTGCCTGATATTGTATT
The DNA here is from genome assembly GCA_037074485.1 of Delonix regia. Taxonomy (NCBI): domain Eukaryota; kingdom Viridiplantae; phylum Streptophyta; class Magnoliopsida; order Fabales; family Fabaceae; genus Delonix; species Delonix regia. Next base: position 17,787,560 of record CM073459.1, read on the forward strand.
CACTTTTGCCTTTATTTTAATAAAAGATGAGAAATATTTCTCACTTCTAAGTATGGAGTGAGTTGTTGTATAATTAGCTAAGCATATGTCTTTATCAACATTTTTGTAGTCTCGTAAAGAATTAGTAATGTCCATACTTCTTGATATCATAAAACAAAAATAGATATAATAAGTTCTTAGGTTACATAAAAAGATAGCACACCAACAAATTATAAGAAAAGACACAAATTGCAATACAATAAAGGAAAGTAACTTTAAACATAACTTTGTTAAACATCAAAAGAAGTATTGGCATTGCCCTTTACCGAGTCAAAGAAGTCTGCAAAATCTAAATGGGTCATCCTCAAGGGCTCATTAAAGAGGCCATTATCATTATGATTGATAAAATTTTCCTCTATAGCATTTTTATTTTCCTTTAGAAAGCTTGTTAAAGTTTAACAAGATGTTTAGTCATATGACAGGTACGTGACTAATGCCTTTTCATACCACATCTATAACATAAGTTTTCAAATTTCTTGAAATCCTTATTCTGTGGTGCCTTCCCTTTGCCTTGTGACTTTTCATTACCATGACCAAAATGTTGGTTAAAGTTATATCATCCTCGGCCACATCCACGACCACGACCATGCCCATGACTACAACCGTTAGATGTTACCACATTCGCTTTAGGGAATGGAATCGAACCAGTCAAGCGAGATTTATAGTTTTTCATCAAAAGCTCATTATTTTGCTCAAGCATAAAAGGACATGATATCAAGTTAGAGCACTTTTTAAATCCTCACTTTCGATATTGCTGTTGTAGAAGCATGTTTAAGGCAATGAAAGTAGAGAATGTTTTCTCTAGCATATTATCATTAATAATATTTTCTCTACATAGCTTTAATTGAGAGCTAATTTTAAACATTACGTAGTTATATTCACGAATTGATTTAAAATCTTGCAATTGTAAGTACATCTAATTATATCAAGCTTTTAGGAGAATGATCATTTTAAATGGTAATATCTTTTTTTCAAACTTTGCCACAAAACAAGGAGATATTTCACAGTGAGATATTCATTTTTCAATCCCTTGTCTAAATGATGGCATATGAAAATCATAGCCTTAGCACATTCTTGGCTTAATGCTTCATCTCTTTCTTTTATTGTCTCTCCAAAATCCATAGCATTCAAATGCATTTTGATATCAAGCATCCATGACAAATAATTTTTACTTGATATGTCAAGGGCCACGAATTCAAGTTTTGCGAGATTTGTCATGATAAATACTATAAGAAAACGATGAATTCATTAGGAGATATGATTCCTATATGCAAAACATATTCACTATAATAACAATTATATTATCATGATTGATTAATAAGTACACAATATTAATAGTAATTTAAACATATATTAAACACCATATTTATTGTAACTATATAAACATATATGAAACTTGCAAGTATGAATTATATATATCTCAATTAGATTAACTTGTTTTAAAAAATAATACATATATTTTTATAGGGTAAGCTTAATTTAGAACAACAAATATATCTATTAAATTCTCATGGTAAAGAGAACAAAAGGTCATGCATAGAGAACAAGATATATTCGATTTATGTGTATGCAATAGAACATATATCCATTAGCATATGAATATGCTTGTATTAAGAGATAAATACATGCAAAATAGAATTCATTAGAACATAAAAATGTTTATGATTTCATTTGAATATAAAAGAAAAAATCATGTATTATGTGTATGGTGGATCATGAGCATGTAAGGATAAAAGGTGAAGTAATTTTATATACCTTGAGCAATACCAGAATGACCTAAAACTCATATTGAAAGAGATTCATACAGATAACATGTTGTGAAATATCTAAAAGTAAGAGTATTTCTATGAACAAAATACTCAAAAGAGATAGAGAGAAATATAGGGAAAGAGAATGTTTCTTTTAGTCAACTACTCATGAGTATTGTACATATCATCACACAAAACCTCTATTTATAGGCTATGAGACCTTAAGGGGTTATAATATATGAGAATACAAGGGTGTGTATTTAATGTACATGTGGAAAATCAAGGGATTGTAAGTACATTCTTATGCATGAAGAATGCCAAAGGTTGTATACACATTCATAGAAAATGCCTAAGGTTGTATACATATTTATATTCATGGGAATATTCAAAAGTTGTGGACATTCACATATAATATTTTATAACAGTTTAGACATATTATTGTGATATGTTTCATAATAACAATTTATATAGTTCATGACTATTTTATCATACTTATACTTATCACATTTTATTCATGTTATTATTCATTCATAAATAATTAATTAATTGAAAGAAGTTTATATGATCATAAAAGAAAATGTCAATTGCAACTTCTTATTAACCTATAATAAATATTTATATGTAGCACTTGAAAAAAAAAGTATCTTACTTTATATTTGTGAAACTTATATTAAGAAAAAGTTTATTTTTTGTTACTTATTATAAGCTACTTTATTTCTTATTTAATCTCTTATATCAAGTATGTTTAAAAGAAGGCCAACAATATTGTGTAGTATAGATATGTCGAAATAAATCAATAATGAAAGTTTGGTATACATATTTCCTAAAGTGAATAATGTAATATATTATGAGACTATCCATTACTTTTGCTATAATAATTTTTAGAAGTAAATTGGTTTATAGGTTTATGTTTGCTTATTCTATATAGTAAATATGCATGTAATAAGCAAGGGTGAAAGAATTTGTATTTCCCTTGAATTTTTAAACAAATGATACAGAATAACATCTAGACATTCTAAAGATATTATCAATAATTTATAATATTGGACCACAGAGGACAATGTAGTGGCACATTGTCATAATTTCCACTCGAAGTGGAATAGTTAGAAACGTTGATGAGATTTCTCAAGAATATAAAAAATTATTACATTATGTGTATATAAGCATGAACAACATAATTGTTATATGAAAAATTTATTATTATTTGTGAAATATGAGAAAAAATAGAAAGAAAAATATTATAGCAAAATTAAAATTGAGATATATGATATTAAAATAGATTGTTCAAATCATAAACTTCAATGAGACTTATTATGATGAGTCTTGTATTTTCATGATGGGATTATGATAGGTTGTTAAACTATCAAAATTAAAACTCTATTGATCTTGAGAAGTTCTTTTAGTGAAGTGTGAATAGGATATTAATCCCACCACTACAAAAAAATATAGCTTCTATGACAGTTTTTTAATGACTTTTACGAGGTTTTGACCATCGCAGAATGGTTTTACGACGGTTAATGAAAACATTGTAGAAACCAACATCATAAATGAAATAACGACATTTTTTGTTAACCCTTATAGAAGTCATTGAGATGACATGTTTTTGTGATGGTTAAAAAATCATCGTTAAAGTCATTGCTAAGACACGTTATTGCGAGGGTCAAAAAAAGTGTTATAGTGTGATGGTTTTATGATAGTTTTATTTACCTGGATACACTCTCCTTTCTTATAATTCTCTTAAATTGCTTCCTTGCTTCTTGATCTAAGTGTAGAGTGGAGAGGTGAGAGTGAGTGAAATGGGTATAGGGAAGAATGTAAGAAATGGTGCGAAGAAAAAGGGTAAAGTGTAAGGTATTTAAAGAGAATTCAATGGCTAGGATTCAACCACATATTTTTAATCCAACGGTTGTGATTCAATCCCAAATCATAATTATCTAAGATATAATTATGGTGTGAGCCTCACGAATATCAAATATTTTATTATAGTATATGCCCCACGGATATCTAATATTTTATTGTTGTGTGGGCCCCACATGTTAAGGTAATGTTACATGTCCTAGCTTGTGAATTTACTATTTTACCCTTGGCATTTTTCAAAATGACCATTTTGTCCCTGGCCTTGTAAATTTACCATTTTGTCTTTCAAAAATAACCATTTTGCCCTTATACCTTAAAACTAAGTTATAGGTTGTTTTCTTTAAATAATTCAACTGACATATTTATTCTTGTTTAATTCTTTTTGATTTCCCCTAAATAATTTAGCTTATATTAACAATCATTAAATTAGGGATGTTACAGGCCCAAGTTGCGAAAACCTATCAATACAACATCCAAACACTTGGGAAGGGCTTACACTCATTCCCATTTCTTGAACTCGCCCTAAATTCTCTTGAGTGCCCAAAGCCAATGCTAATGTGTCATGTATCAAAATTTCTTGCATACGAGAGCCAGATGCCTTAAACTCAACAATCTTTTCCTAAATATTGATTCAAAATAAAATAATAATAAATCATTTCAACATTGAACCACTTGGTGTGAATTAGAAATTAATAATATAATATCATAAAGTTCATGAATGTACACTAATAACTTGAGCATCCTTATTTATAAATGGTTCATTAGCCTTTTTATACACTATGGTCTAAAGCTTTACTCAGGAAACTGGACCCCTGCACTCTTCATCCTACATTTGTTTTCCAAAATGTAACATCTCAAATAGTCATACAAAATTTGAATGTAATACCTTTTACTAATATAAACTCACCACATCAGTTTTTTTTTTTTTTACACAAGACTCTTCGATCCACCAATGTGTGGACTCGTTTGCTTCCTTCTATTTCCCTTATTTTTTTACAATAGTGGCCTTCTATTTGACCAAAGCATATTAATTAGATTATCATAAATTGATGTGAAGATAAAATAGTAAAGGAAAAATATATATTTTTATTGTGCCATAGTTTTTAGGTCAAGTCGTTACTCAACAAATGATGCTTATTAGTCCATTTGAATCCCTTCTGAGGCTGTGGCAATTAATCATCTCTCATTTTAGTTCTGTCATTTATGTATGTAAATAGCCGAGAGTGAAAATATTTCCACTAGACTTAAGAATATTTTTTCATGAACCTTCTCAACAATAAACTTTGCCTGCAAGATATATATAATATATATATATATATATAATATAAAATAATTAAAGAAATTGTTGAATTCATAAAGAAATTAGATAGCAAATACATTATTACTTGTATTTGGTATCTGAATATGTCATTTTTGTATTCAAGAAGAACTAACTTCCATTTTTGGTAATTAATGGGCAACTTATTAAAGTCATTCATAATGCTCCCAAGAAAGATAGCCAACTATCTACCTCCTTCTTCAGTGGGGTAGTTGCTAGGGTTAAATGATATAATCACTCATTCACCCCTTGGAAAAGTCTAAACATCATGCACTGTTATTGAACTTAACGATAGTTGTTTTACGATCGTCATTAAGTCTATTGTTTGATTTAGTTCTAATGACAACAGTTAAATTTGAAGTTCGTGCCTCTTCCAGATGCATAAACCTCGAGTTCAGGTCATTATAATGACGATCGATGTTCGACCATCGTTAAGACTTGGCTAATCGACATTCGACCATTGTTAGGACTATACCTAATGATGGTCTAGACATGACTGTTGTTAAGTCAGACTTAACATCAAACTTAACGACGGTCGCCTTTAACTGTTGTTAAGTCTATTTTAAATTTCAAAGTAATCCAAAAAAAAAAAAACTACATCAGACTATTGGGCCTATGTCATGCCACAATGATAGTCCAGTTAAGCCCAAAGAGTAGGCCTCATATGAGGTCAACTCATAAGTGACCTAATAGCAGTTTCCTCCTTGGATTGTCATTATGTCTGCCCAATGGAGTGGGTTTCACATGAGATCCACTCCCTAGTGGTCCTTATAATGATCCTTCTAGGACTGTCGTTATAGTAAGGATGGATAAAGATTTATTTTTTACCATCATAAGGATTCCTACTTCTAGGAACATCTTTACGATGTTTAACTTGTCAGTCATTGTTACTAAAACCTAATGAGCCCTTTTTTGTTATAGTACACATTGAATTAATTCAATTAGTTACTTTATACTTGATTAAAATTTAATTCAAAACAAAACCACAAATACTAAGAAAATTAAGCTGCAAAGACACCAGGATTAATGCAAATGGAATAAGTGTTGGTTGAAAGAGAATTGCAATTATAGAAATTAGAATGCAAAAATAACATGAATACAAAAGTAATTGAATTAAATGGATTGATAAAATGATGAATTGGTTAAGGGACTGTTTCCACCACCAAGGAACATATGTTCCGGTTTCAATTATTATGCTTCCCAATTGTCACAAACTCTGCTTTATATAACTAAAGTGTTCAATTATCTAGCTTTCATAATAGTTAGGCTTTAAACATTCTAAATCTAACCTTAATCGAAAATTGATTTAAGGAATGTCTGTTATATTCAATTAATAATCGTAATAAAATGTACAACCATTCAAGAGTTGCTAGCCTAACATAGAACTTCCACTCTATTAGATTTTCCTTGAAATCAACAAACAATTCATTAATTAACAAGTTGCTACTTTGATCAGATGATGCATAAAACAAAACAATTCATTAATAACAAGCTTAGATGGCTAGACTAAATAACTCAAAGCATAATCAATAAAAATTAATTCTAGAAAATCATAATAACTTAGTTTGAACCAAAATACAATAATATCAAACTAGAAATGTAACAAAATCTTAGGGTTTCACATCACTCTTAACCTAAAAGAAAATTAGCCTAGCATAATGGAAAGCAAAACTCCAATGGAAAAATAAATCATGACAAAGATGTAGAAGAAGATAGTAAACTTGTTTAAAAGACAATCAAAGTATGCACAACTTCCTCGATCTTATCTCTAACATTGTCCTCCTTCTCTTGATGGAAATATTGCCTCTAATCACTAGGTATGAGAATGTGTGTGTGAAAGAAGGTAAGAGTCTGATTAATGAAGAGAGAGTTGCCACAAGTTATATTTATAATGAGAAAATTAGGTTAGAGAACTCATAAAAGAGATTTTAAAACTTTAAAGAGATTAGAGATTTATAATGAGAAAATTAGGTTAGAGAACTCATAAAAGAGATTTAAAAACTTTAAGAATCAGGAAAATCCAAGAATTTGAAAATTCTAAATTTAGGAAAATAACCTTTTAAGACAATTACAATAAAGTGCCGGTATCATAGGGCTGTTGATGACAAGAAAATTTTGCTAAAATTATATAGATCTTTCTTTTTTACTTTTAAGACATACACAGATGTTTCTTAAAATTAAAAGCTATGCTACACTTTCATTTAATTTAAAATTTGCCTAACTAAAATACCTTTCATTATTTTATATACATAAAATTTTTAACCAAAACATCTTGCATTCTTTTAATAAGATGTTTTGATAAAAAAAACAAATTTAAAATTGGACTAAAATGAATAATTTGATAATAGGTGAAAATTCTATGTAAATTTACTAAAACTTAAAAAAAATTTTATTTAACAAAATTTTAATCTCAAACTAATAGTCATGAAAATTGTTTTTGAGAAAAGATTAGAACCAGACTCTAGCAACAAATCTTCTATGTTTTAAAAGCGATTAAAAAATTGACTGATGAATCAGATTCTAATATTTTCCGTGGGAGTGTCATCCTAACGCTACATGGTGTAAATGCTACACAGTAAATTTTTTATTTCTTGTTTTTGTTATTCAATTTTTGTTATACCTTACGTGCAATAGAGAACATGCATCTCAATATGGAACATTTCTTCTTCTTTTTTTTCTTTTTTTTTGGGTCTCTTCTCATTTTCTTGCAAAGTGTAAAATGATTTTTTTTTTAATATAGTGATTATATTATATTTGGACTAACTTCAAATCTTAAAAACAATAAATAAATAAATTATTCGGATGAAAGCATTCTTAACCACGGGTTATATACTTGCCAGTACCATAAATTGAACCTCTTAAGATTAATAATATCTACAATTTTCTTTTTGGCCAACTATATATAACACTATTAATTGTTTTAGTTTACTTAAAAAAACATTTTAGTCTCTCTAATTTTAATAATTGGAGTATCATTCTATTTTATTATTATTATAAGTGCCTTAATTTAATAATTAGGGGGCTAATATTATACAATTAATACTAATTAATTGCTCCATTAGAAATACAAGAGGCATTATCTATTATATAAAAGTAAATTATGTAGGAGTTACATTTGATCGATGAGAAATTTCGTTTTATCAAACTATTAGTTACTCGTGCAATGATTCTTTACCTTTGTAGTACATATATCGTAAATTCTTTAAAGTGCATAAATTTTTTTTAAGTGAATGAAAAAATAATAAAGTATTTAATTAATGATTAATTAACTATGTTAAATTGAGAATTCTTTGAAGTTTAAGAATGTTTTTGGAATAAACTAAAAAATTAATGAATTATTCTTCAAAATTTGATAATTTTTTAGAGTGAACGAGAAAATTAAAATATTTTGATATATGGCAAAATAAACTAATTTTCTTTAAGGCTCATACGACGCACAAATAAATAAACTAGTTATGAACTAAAATGAACCTTCTACAATAAAGGGAATAAATAATAGGAATCAAATCTAAACAAATTAAACTGATTTTCAATCAAGTGATGAACACATAATTGAAACTTTTTACTGTAAAAAAAAAAAAAAGCATAAAGACAATTCATAATTAAACAAAATATTTCATTGCACTACAACATAAAAGAAAAATGGTTTTAAAGTGTGTAGATTTTTTAAAGTCAACACAAAGAATATTAAAGTATTTAATTAATTATTAATTAACCATGTAATATTCTTGGCATTTATATGCTAAACATCTTATTTTAAGTCGGAAATTTTTTTGTCTTAAAGATTTTATGAATTGAAAAGGTAAGGAAATGCAATTGGAGCAAAAGAAGATTTTTATAATTGCAAAGTATAAAAAAAGGAAAATTTGAAAGACTAAGTACAAATTAAGTCAACATTAAAATTAAGCTTAAGGATGGAACAAGTAGCTATGTCTCATCTTATGTGCTCTTAACACATAGATTTGAACCCCACGGTTTGCAAATCCAGATCTTCTAAAAAAAAAAAAAATTTATATGTATTGATGGTGCCAAGTGTCCCCTAATGAAGTTGCCAAAATGCCCCTAACTCTTCTTCCCTCTCTTTTCTTCTTCCTTCTTGTTCTTCTTCACCTCTCACAACAAAGATTTTTGCTCTTGGACTAGCCATCATCTTTCTTCAATTCTTCACTCATGAAAGCTTATTGGTCAGTTCCCATCACCTCTATGCCATCTTCAACATAATCCTAATGTGTTTCTATCGTCTGTTGGCAAAAAATGATGAGAAAATTTGGCAACGCACTCATTCATGGTCTGGTGCGTTTGAGCTAAGATTGGTGTGTTTTCCTTCAGAACTTCTTTGGGTTTCACTTCTTTCCTTCACAAATTCGATGACTATTTGGCTGGAAACAATGAACATTCGACAAGCTGCTATTCACGCAATTTCAGTGTGATTTCAAGTAAAATTAGTGTGTTTCTTATCACATTTCCATAGGGCTTCACTTCTTTAGTGATTTTTGGCCCCATCTCTAATTTACATTGATTAATGTCACTAATTGGGCTCAAAATTAAAAAAAAAAAAAAAAACCCCAAATGTTCATGCACAAAAATTGGAAATTTGAGCTCAATCAAGTGTGATATCATCAAATAGAGTTGGAGCTTCATATCCTAATTAAATTTTCACCCTTTCTTCCTTATAATCCATGGTCAATTTCAAGCTTTTGCTTCATAAGAGAAAACCCAAATTTGGTTATGTTTGTGCATACTTATAGGGTAGTATGATTTGAAGTTTTTCAACTCCGTCAACATCACTAAGCATCTACGAGAAGGATTAAGGCTATTGAAAGTTGTTGTTTTGAGTTATAAGTTGATTTAGTAATTTTTGTTAATTCTCTTGGATTTTCTTGGAAGTAAAGGGAGGAATGGTGAATAGAACCTTATTGGAGTTGATAAATAGCCTTAGAGAATTATTACAATTTAATGGGTAATTTTAGGATTTGATTAGTTAACCTTAATGCCACATTGGTGAAATAATAAATTTTTTATTTTTGGAATAAGGGAAAAATAAATATTGGTGGAGAGGATTTAAGATATTAAATAATGTTTAAGGTTATGAATTAATTTTGGGTTAAGAAAGTGTTGTTTCCAAGCTATGAATAAATTGGAGGGTTAATAATCATAGAAACATATGTTAGAGAAAAAGTTTGTTGAAAGTGTATAGGAATAGAAATGGATAGTCAAATTTTTGAAGGAATTGAATTAAAATGAATCAAGTTATATGGAAAACCCATTATATAATTGATTGGGATTAAATTAAAGGTGTTATCAGCCCAATTAAGATGATGTTTATTTAATAATTAAACTTTAAAGTGAGAAGTAAGATTTCTAGAGGAGTTGGAGACAATTATAGGAGGCTATGTTGATCATTCTCAAATCCTAAATACTGAAGCTTATGTTTATGGTTCAAAAGCAAATGAATAGCTAAAGCAATAAGATTAATCAAATTATTTCTAGATATCAAGAGGTAAGATTGTGTTGTTTGATTTTTATCACACCCAAAATATGACTGCAAGGCGTGGAAAAAGAATAATATTAACTTTTGCTTAAAAAATGAAAACCAAAATTTAGGAGTTGTTACCAAAATTTTTAAATAAAAACCTTGGAAAACCAATTTAAATAATAAGGTGGTCTATAAACCAAAAATCAAGTTCGGAAGTCCGTTGTGCATGAGGAAGGTATTAGGCACCCCACAACAATCGTTCTTAAGAATGATTACCCAAAGGTGATTATGCAAAAATTATATGGCCTTAATATTAACAAGAATTACTCTTATCAATCATATGCAAATAAAAGAAACATGAAAGTGACAGGTGAAATAAAGAAAGATAAACAGAAGAAAAAAATGGATTATTTACAAAGGGCGGACTTGACCTAAAATAAGAACCTAGAGCCTATGTACTTTGCAATAAGGATCAAAGTCCACTTATTCGTCCATAAATGCATCAATGAGTTGGTGTTTTTTTTTAATTTTGTGAAAAGATCAAAATAGTTAAAATTAAACAAATTTTCACAAACGATTTTGAAATTCAATTAATGTGTTTTAATTTATGAAATCAATTTAATATCACTTCCTTGCTTCTTTCATTTTCTCTTTTAAAATTATTTTGGATTTTATATTTTTTGGTTTTTATGAAGTTAGAATTCATTTTGAAATTGAAGTGAAATTATAATGGAAAAATATTTATATGATTTTTATATCTATGTTTTTTGGATATTTTGAAGTTAGAATTTATTTTGAAATTGATGTGAAATTATAATGGAAAAATATTGTTTGGATTTTTGAATTATTTTTTTTAATTTTTAAATGACAGTTTTTTTATTTCAATTTTAAAGATACTAGATTGCATAGTGGAAGTACTTTTGGATTTTTTTTCTAATTACAAATAAAGGGTAAAATAAAGCATTTTTATTATTTTAGAATTGTTTCATCTTTGTATTTTTGAAAAACAAATATTAACTTTCAAGACATAAGGAGACTAAGTCTCACATGGCTTCTACTAATTAATTCTTAGATACCTAAAGAGATTAATGATATCATGTGGCAATCTAAAATGAGGAAGAAATTTTTTGTAATTTTTATTTTTATTTTGGGAAAAGAACAAGATTGATGAAATTAAGTTGGTTTTCTTGAAAAAAATGGATTTGAGATTTAGTTAATATGTTTTAATTTGCAAAATCAATATAATTATACTACTTTGTTCTCTTCATTTTCTCTCTTTTTAATTTTTTGAATTTTTGGAATTTGGATTTTTACTTCAATTTTGAAAGTGACATGAAATTATAATGAAATGAGAATTTTAGGATTTTTGAATTTACATCTTTTTTTTTTTTTTGAAAAATTTTGAGAACATGTGTTAACTTTCAAAGCCTTATGAAATTAAAGATCTTATGTGTCCTCTACGGGTTAATCTTTTATGTGCCTAAGGAGATTAACAGACTCACACGACAACTTTTTAAATAAAGACCAAAATAAATTAAATTCCATAATTTAAAAATTATTTTACATTTGCATTTTTGAAAATTTCATATTAACTTTTAAAGCCTGAGGAGATCAAAGATCTCACATGACTATTACCGGTTAACTCTCTATGTGTCTGAGGAGACAAATGTCTCACGCAACAAATTTTAAGATAAGAAAAAAAATAAATCAATGAGAAAATATTTTGTGATTTTTTTAAAATAGAAAACAAAAATTGGTTTTGGGTCTTATTTGTTTGTTTTTCCTTTTAAAAGGAGAAAAAAAGTCAATCCAAAGAAAGAGAAAAGGAGCAAAAATAAAATAAACCACAATGAAATAATGATAATAAAATGATATTGACACTAATAATTAACAAGGAAAATGAATTTAAATGATGAAATTAGAGTAACAAAAGAGAAAGTAAAATGTTAAAACAAAGTAAATAAAAGCAAACATTTATCATGAAGTGTGGGGGTTGATGTTACTATATATACAAATGATTTCTACTAGGATTAAATGAATTAGAAGAACCAAGTGTAATGTTGCTTAAGAGTCCTCGAAATCTTAACTCAAAGCTAACAAAAATCATACCCAATTCAATCTACGAACTCCATCTTTCACCGAGACATGCGCATTGGAGTTAATAGCACATATTTTCATCTCTAGCAACACATTAAAGTGAAAAAGGAGGAAAAAAAAAATGAAGTTTGGATGCGATGAGCAGATGAATACCTTTGACTTTGAGATTCATGTTGACCAAGCATTTCATTCTCAGCTTAGGTGAATCAAAGGTACATCACTGTCACTCTACTGTATTTTACTCCATTACCTCTACCTTTTTTAGTTTTTTTCATTTTATGCTCTAACCTCTGCAATCTTCTTCTCTTTTTTCATTCAAATGTTTTCTACCTTCTACTTGTGGTCACTTTTACGACTTTCCCTGTTCTTAGATTCCGAAACAAAGATAATATTCATTTAGAAATCAGTATTGATGCCCCTGGTTGTGAATTACATTGTTTTTCCTATGCTTTTGGCTTTCTCCCTTGGCACTTTCTAGACGTTATTCTATGTACTTCCATCCTTTGTTATGCTTTTTCTATTCTTATTTCTTCCCTGTGTGCTCTTTCCTTCTCCATGAAAACAAAGCTATTTCTTCCATTTTTTCATCTCTCTCCTTTTGTTGATTTCCTCTCATCCCATCATCCTTCCTTTTATGTTGTTTAGTGTAGTAAAGACATAGGAAGACCTCATCTAATTTGCACCACCTTTCATTTTCTTAGGGTCCAAAACCAGAAGCAACATTTCTTCCCCCTCAGTCCCTATGTCTTTCTCCTGTTGCCATTTATTATAACCCATCATGACCTTGAGGATTTTCTAGATCCAATAATCCTAAATTTTTTATGCTTTGAAAAAATAAAAAATAATTATTTTTATAAATAAATATATATTAATATTTAAAATTTTTTTGGTAGAAAATAATACCTAGCTAAAGAAATAAAAAGACTAAACTATTTTTAACATCTCACAATTTATTCTGTGTATTTTTGAATATGTTATTTTTTAACTAAGATATTATTCTGTATAAAAAAAGATCTAAAATAATAATATATTTTTTATTTACAAAAATAATAATTTTTTATTTTTAAAAAAATATATTTCATAAAAAATTTAAGACCATTGCATCTAGATCCAATGGTCCTTAGACTCTACTAGGGAAAATCCGCTCTAGTAATACTGGAGGGGATCCATACTCCCATGACTTCCTTTTACATTTCAATTTTCGGCTTAAACCTTCACTCACGTCTCAATCTCCAATTTAATGCTTCTTTCCTTCCTTGTGACAAGCTGAGTAGATAGAGCTTCTACCCCATTTCTTCTTGATGCTAATTTTACTTCATATGAGCAAATTGCAGAGATAAGTGATATGAAACTGTAAGTCTAAGAAATTTCCCAACATAGCTCTTATGTATAGCCACCTTTTCTTAGGTAATCCAAGGGAGGTTGCCACATTTTTGTCTTTTATCCTTCTTCTCTTCATTGTTTGACTTCTTTAATTTGGCTCTTTGTGGTTTTTTTTTTTTAACTTTGTTATTTCATTTTTTGAAATTTATTATTTGATATTTTTGCTTGTGTTTTTTTTTTTTCATTTTAGTTTTATTTTTCATCTTACTCTTTCTGAATACATACATACATACACACACACACACACACACACACACACATATATATATATATATATATATATTGATGGGGTGTTCACAATTTATAGGTCCTTAGGACTAATAAAGGTCAAGTCAATTGTTGGAGGCTTTAGGGAGTGTTTGGTATTCTCCTCTCCAAGTGAATAAATACTGTTAACTATACTTGTATCTGGTATCTTAATACCTTTCCTTGTGAATTCGCGAGATTTTTTTTCAAAGCCTCTATAGGGAACAAACTTCCTTAGATACATTGTTTCTTCTTGAAAAGTTATCTAAATGCTTTCACAATGTCAAGATAATATGATATGCAACTTTTTTTCGTTATTTGGTTTGACTACAAAATTAAGATTTACATCTTGATATAATTTAAATGTTGATTTACATTAATGATGATATTTTGAATTAATTTGATTATATTTTTGGAATAAACCTAGTTCTAGATTCTTTGAGTTATCCTGATTTTGAATATTCTAAAAACTTAGTTTGTATAAAGTACTTTGATTTGTATTTGTGAAGGATTATAATCTCATACATTTGAAGACTTTGGCTTCGTATTCCTGAAGTTTCAATGATTCTAAATTTATGAATTTTCTCTGAATTAGAAATTTGAGCTACTTTGATTCATTTTTTTGTATAAATTTGATCCTATATTTTCTAAACCATTTCGGTATTTGATATTCAAGAAACTCTGGATTTAAGAAATACTTGTCTCTAAATTGATACAATATTCTTATTAATGGACAAAAATACTCCCAAATTTTAGTAATAATTTCTCTTCATTAAAAAGTTATAAAAAAAGTTTAGGTTATTTAGGATAATTACAAAATTTAAAGTATTTTTTAGGATAACTACCAAGTTGATGGAAATGTTAAATAACTATGTAAAGTAAAAAAGTACTATTTTATTCTCATACTTTTTACTTCAGTTCTTCCTAAAATTATAGTTTTAAAATGATCCTTAAAAAATTTAATACTAACCAAATTATCAAAAATAATCTCTTGTTAAATTAAGTAAAAGTCAATCATAATCATTTTGAATGATTGCTTTTTATTACTGTTAAATTTTTAAGTGATTATTTTAACATTACAAATTTGTAAAGGATCAAATTAAAATTATCATTAACTACAAACCACATTTTAATGGCCTTAAAATCACTAGAATGCATCCACACATTTTTTTATTTGATAATTCTCTTCTATAAATTTTATAAAAATAGTAACATGGGTGAGAGAAAGAATGTATGAAACTTAGGGCTTGTTTGGATTTCGTTTTCAAAAACAATTTTTAGCTCTTAAAGATAAAAAATTTAAAAAATTTGTCTGGTTTTGTGTTTTTTATCAATTATTCTAAAAAATAAAAAAGTGCTTTTAAGAATAAAAACAAGAATAATAATTTTTATTTCTTAATTTTTTTTTATTAATTTTGTAATTACCATAAAAGACCTAAACTCATTTTATGACTTTCTAATGAACAAAAATATCTCCAAATTATAGTAATAATTTATATTCATTAAAAAGTCATAAAATGAGTTAAGGTCATTCAGGATAACTACAAAAATTAAGGTCTCTTTTAGTTAATTAATTAGATCTTATAGTCATAAACGAAAATTTTCCCATTGTCTTATTAATTTTCAATAAAAATTAAATTATACTTTTTTATGAAAAATAATTTATCATATCTTGCATTTTAGAAATAATAAAAAGAAATAAAGAAAAATTAAATAAACACCAAATTCACATAAATGTTAAAGAAATATGTAAAGGAAAAAAGTACTATTTTACTCTGTACTTTTTCTTTTAGTGTCAATTAATCCTCCATAAAATTATAAAATTAAAATGGTCTTCCAAATATTCAATACAAATTATCAAAAGTAGTTCCATATTAAGTTAAGGACAAACTAATCGTAACTATTCTAAATGAGTACTTTTTATTGCTGTTGAACTTTTGAGAGACTATTTTGGCATTACATATATGTGGAGGTATAAATTGAAATTGGTACAAAATTTTTTACTCTGGTGTTAAACTAAATCAAGTCCCATATTTTACTCAAACCTGACCCAACCATTGATCCCTTATTTATGAGTCTGTTGGGTATTAAACTGAGAGCTACTAACCAGCTTACATGGACCATTGCATTGCCATTAATTACAAGCCACATTTTAATGGCTTTAAAATCACTAGAATGCATCCTCACTTTTTTTTTTCTGGGAAATTTTCTTTTATAAATTTTAGAAAAATAGTAACATAGGTGAGAGAAAGAATGTATGGAACTTGGGGCTTGTTTGATTTTAAAAAAATGATTTTTATTTTTAAAAAAAATAGTAACATTTTATTTTTATTTTTATTTTTTATATCAACTATTCTTAAAAAAAGCAAGAAAAAAAAACAAGGAAAGTACATTTACGAATAAAAAATAAGAACAAAATGTTTTCTCTTGTTTCTCAAAATTATTTTTATTAATAACAAATTGTAGTTTTGTGAAAAAATGATTTGGACAAGGTTGTGGGTTGAGTTTGAATAATATATAAAATTTAACTCAGTCAGTCAGTAACTGTTCGAGTTGGTCACCTATATTTTTTAAAAAATTTAAATCATAAATAAAATTTATTATAAATAAAATAAAAATAATATTGATCCGAGTTCTAAGTGGACTTAATATCTAATTTGACTAAAATAAAATGTAAATTTTAATTTTTAAAATTTAATTCAATCAACTCAACCCAATATATAATTATATAATTGTTTATTATCCATTGAATTTTGTCATTGTTTATTTTATATATATGGAAACAAGCAAAAGTTAGGAGCATAGAATACAACTACACAAATTTTGTCATTGTTCATTACATGTTTGCATGATTAGAAATTGGTCATTATATATGATTATAAAAGTTCGTATCACTATTCTTTTTTCATAATTTTTTAAGTACTTGTTCTTAAATAATATTTTTTAGTGTTTCTAAAATCACATGATTCAAATAAATTTTTGATTTTTAAAATCGGTTCTGAAGCAACAATTTGAGAAAAATTATTTTAAAAATGTAAAAACAAATAATAGAATCAAACAAGCCTTTATTTCTTCTTCTTCTTTTTTTTTTTTTTGAAATCTTACATCAAGTCTTTATTTTCTCTAATTTGGATTCCTTGTTGTTAATTTATTTGCTGTAATATCGAATTGCCTATATTAAAATAATAATATCATTTAACATTATCAATAGTTTTTAAAAATTTAAAAAATTAATTCAACGATTGTGACTAATCTAGCTGCACCTATTCTTGAAATACTCAATAACAATGGATCCATTTTATATATCTTCTCTTTTTATTCACTTTGTGTTTCTCTTTATTACTTTATAAAAAAGTTTACACAAAAATTTAAGGGATGCGAACATCTAAAATCACACCCCTGGCCACCCAAATTTTACAATATTTCAAATTTCAACTCCAATTTAGTTATTTACCAGGCCAAAAAATTGTATGAATAATGCACAAGTATATTAAAAAATACAATTAAAATGATAACCCCTCATTTTATTTTTGTAATCTAAATTGGATCCATTTGGTTTCTTTTTTTCTTTAATTTTTTTAATTAATTTGAAAAGACAAAGGGTTTTATCAATTTTTTTTAATTTTAACTACAGTAATCTGAAAAAGAAAAATTGACAATATCCAAGTTGTTTTATAATTTGCAATCAAGCAACAAGAAGACAGGAATGGATTTGTTGCATTTGAGTATAAATATCTGAATTCGATGGATGTCATTAAATAAATTGTACAAATATAATATTTTATAATTAAATTTAAGTGATTTCATGTAATAAAAAATTTTGATTTTTGACCGCGCCTAATTTTAAAATTTTATATTAATTAGACTCTGTGATGAAATAATTGCAACAAATCCGAAGCCCAACAAGACAGTGTTTCTTATCATTATCTAGCTATTTGCAATCCTTAATATTTTATTGGTTACTAACAAAATTCTTAATATGTAACGAAAAGTAAAATTAATTTCTTACTTTTGTACTTTATAATAATTATATCTTTCATAAATTAGTCATAACAGGTTAATTTTGTATAAAATTAATTTATCATAAATTTAAATATGCAAAAAATTAATCTTTTCATTTAAATAAATTAAAAAATAATTTTACATAAAATATAATTTTTAAAAATTAATTTATCATAATATATTTATAAAAAATTAAACTGTTATAAAATATAAAAATAAGGAATTAATTCCGTACTTTTCTTAATATATAAGACAACTTTGGCCTATATATATATATATATATATGACAACTTTTTTCTTTCTCCGCGTCGACGGTAAAAGAAATATGGAAAACGACAAAATAGATTGTGATCATGCCTATGATCTTGCGGAATAAGATATAGACTAACGAGAAAGAAAGTGCATTACAATCCAACTCATTTTTATAAGCACAAGGAAAATGAAAAAAAATATATATATAAAAAAGTAAAAGCCTCACCTTGACCTAATTGCTAAGTAATTGGTCACATGACACCATATGAAGATTATTCTCACTTGGGACGCTTTATATGTTTGACCATCTCATTGAAGATTCAGGACACAAAAAGTAATCATGCAATATATATATATATATATATATATATATATATATATATATATATATTGTTATTTTAGTATTATTTGATATAAACTCTATCACTTAAATTTGGTAGCTTGACCTACCAACTAAATTAATCAATTAAATTAATGTAATTTATTAGATGTTATAAACAACTATTATTTATATTTAACTTTCATTTTTTTCTATCTTAGGCTTGATAATATAATAAATACAAGATTTTTGCAAAAGTAGCGTGTCAAACTTAACCCATTAAATTGATGGGTTAAACAAAAAAATTTAGTAAATTTAACCTATTTTGACAATTTAAAAAGACCAATATATTATGTTTTTATCAATTAAGTAATTATTTGCAATATTAATATTTTAAATAATTAACATTTCAAAAAATATAGAGATATATAAATCAATATATTCTAAGTTATTTTAAATAGAAACAAAAAAAATTTTGAGGGCTAATCTAAATTGCGATGGAAACACTTTGTAGGTTTACGCAATTTAAATTCTTAACCCACGATTAAATAAAAAAGAGAGAAAATTTTAGACTATCAATTATATATACTAAAATATATATTTATTATTAAATTTTTTGGGCGAAATATATTTGTCCTTAAAATCTTAGTTATATTCAAAATTATAAATTTTTATAAAAACGCCAAGCTTTAAAAACCAGATACGCCAAAATTCAAATGTCTAGTTCTCACATGGCCAAGTCAAGGAACACATGGTTTAACCTGTAATTGGGTGGAAGCATTAAAAGAAAACTATAATTGGGCGAAGTGGACAATGTTAGTTGTAACACACGGATAAGACAATGAAAGACGAAAAAGCAAAACCAAATCCAAACCAAATAGGTTAAAATAATGTTTCAATCCCTTAATTTTTTTTTAAATTTTCAATAAATCTTTTGAGTTTGAAGTATTTTAAAATAATTTATTAAATTTTAAATTTATCTCACTTTTATTCCTTAGCACATTGTGAAGGAGAAATTTAAGAAGAGTTTAAAATTTAAAAGATTAGTTTGAAATACTTGAAATTTAAGACCTAATTTAAAACAATAAATAAAGTTAAGAAATCCTAATATATTTAGCTTTTTCTGTTATTACATTATAGTTGATTATTTTTCCTTTTTTTCTTTTTTCTTTCTATTATCTATTTTTTCCTTTTTCTTCTTCACTTTTACTTTTACTCTTTTCCACATTTTCCTTTTTATTTATATTATTTTTTTATCACTATCATCATCTATTATATATTAAAATTCACAAAATAATAATATCCATTCTTAAACAAGAGAAATAAAGGAAAAAAACATTCTTCGACTTCTATCACATTTCTCATAAGATAAAAGTTCAAGTAATATTTTAAAATTTTCTAATATGAAATAATAGTAAAATATTTTCATTATGTTAAGAGAATATAAAAAAGAGAAAGATAAGAGATGAGGGAGAGAATATAAGTTAGAGAAGAATTAGTAGGGAAAAATAAAAATACTTGAAAAAGCAATCAAGTCCTTTAACTTTAATTGTTGTTTTAAATTAGTTGTTTATGTTTGGAGTATTTCGAATTGGTCCTTTAAATTTAAAACATTTTAAATTAATTCCTTAAATTCTAAATTCATCTCAAATTTTATCTATACATAACAAATTTGTGGCAAATTTGAAATTTAAAAGGTTATTTTGAAACATTTAAAATTTAAAGGACCAATGGGAAATAACAAATAAAGTTCAAGGACTATAACATTATTTTAACGAACAAAATTTCGAAACAAAAATTGTATTAAATGATGCTAAAATATCAAAACAGAAATTGCAGTGAAAGAGAGGATAATATCTCCAAAAACAAGAAATATGAAATTGAAAGGAAGAAAATTTAAGGCAAAGGGATGAGGGAGTCCCTACGGGACATTAATGTTTTGTTTCTAATCTTGTGGAGGAAGAGGAAAAGAACCGACTAGTCTGAAAGTGACGTTATGAACGAGAAAGATTATACGTTTGTACACTTCGGAGAACAAACACACACCCACAACTTGCGGAGATTCGGAGTTGGGTTTTCTTAGTTCCGAGGTTCGTCTCTGCAGAGTCTCATCTCCATTGACTTCCCAGGACTCTCTGTGATATTCTTATCAATTTCGCTGTATGTTTCACTTTTGGCTTGATTTATTTGTTCTTGTGCATGTTTCTGTCCTGAATTCGTGTTTTTCTTCGTGTACATCGTTGAATTTATTCGTTTATTCTTTGGCTCGCGCTTTGAAATATTTTTACTCGTTTTCCTTTTGAAAGGAAATCGGTGCTTGAAATCTGGGGAAATGGGTCTGATTTCTGGGCTTTTTCTGGGGATATCATTCGGCATCGCTTTGATGTATGGATGGCAACATATGATGAAGCACCGAAGCGCCAAGCGAATTGCGAAGGTATGAGTTGTTATTGTTTCCCGTCATTTACGAATCTTCAGTTTTTTTAATTTTCTTTTTCTTTGACTGTTTATTTTTTGTTCAATGTACTGTGCTATGTTGGAGTATTGAATGAATTAAAATATAATCAGCGGTTAATTTCTTAAAATGTCGTGGATCATTAGTTGTATGGAACTTCCTAGAACTTAACACCAGTGGATTTATACAGAGCATATCATATATGAGTGTCTGTCAGCAATACTCTGTTGGTTCGAAAATATCAGAGAGGATGCTTTGTTAAGTAATTGGTTTTGTCAAAAAGTTTGAGAAAATGCTTTATCAAATAACAGAGTGGCTGTTACCTAGTTAAAAGCTCCAAAGGCAATATTTCTCTCTGTTTTTGGTCCCTTGGACCTTATATTCTATTAAAGTAAGATTACCCACTGTCTTCTACGCAGGGAAGGCAACTGTTGTAGGAAGTTGAGCACTAAATTTTTATAAGCCCCTGGACACTGTTTCTAGTAAAAACTCATTGAAAGGTTGTGGCAACTAAACAGGGAAGCTAAGAAAGACCCATTGTTGTTAGGATTCCTAATTTCCGATGAATTCTATACTTTTATATTGACAAATCATTGCAAATATAATCCTTTTAACTTGATAATGCTTAGCTTCAATGTTTCACTCTTTTTGCAACTCCATCATAATTTCTTTCAATTTATGTACCCACTTACAAAGACTTACATGAGTATAACAAGAATTTCGCAGGTCAACTAAAATCTTTCAGTTGGAACCAATTTTCCTCATTTTGAGAGGAACCACTATATACAACCTAAGCACATCTGTATCTGTTCTTTGGATGATCAAGTTTAAAGCTTGGGTGGATTATAACAAAGACCCTAGGATAGGTAATATTGAGACAGTAGAGGAGGATGAAACTTGTGTCTCAAAGAAGTGATGCTCCTCATGCACCACTGCACAAACTAACATTTTCATACGTTGATTTCTAAGTTATAAAATGACTTGAAAGTTGGCCTAGATGATGTCAGATTGATCAAAAGACCTTAGCATGGTTAATGTGTAACTCTGGGGTTCAGCTTGAATGAGACCTGGGATCAAGGAATAGGAAAGAATAAGGTCTGGGAAGATTAAAAATGGGGGCTGAATTTCTGTAATGTGCTTGCCAAAATATTCTGGTATCACATGTTTAAGTCATTTTACGTTGCACGGGGCAGATGACAACGGAATATAGTTGGAATAAAGGGTTCCAATGAATTGAAGAGGGGAATAATGATTTGTATGCAAGAAGGAAGATAGTTCAGGGGATAATTGTAATGTACATTTAAACAGATATAATCTGTACTTAAGAATAAGAAATAAAGAGGAAGGAAAGAAAGTTGAGAATTTAACTTGCAAGCTAGTTTGAAAATTTTCACTAACCTCAAATCAAATCTCTGTTATTTATCTAAAAGCATAATAAAAATTCATGCATGATTAATTGTGTCTGTATACTCACATAGAGATGCACACACAGATTGTTTTACATTTCCTTTTTCTTCTTGAACCCTCCATTATGATTAGCAAAAGAAAATTTTGGAATACCAGCAACATTGGTCTGGCTTTATAAACCAAAAAAGTGCATTTACTTTTGCAATGATTATGTTTCATGGTTTGATAGAGTTTAGTATGTAATAATGGTGACTCTTTCTGAAACTGTACAGTGGTCTTTTACTGGAAATTAGGAATATAGTTCCTGGGAAAATTTCAATCATAAATCTTTGCTTGTTGAATAAAATCAAGTACAGTTTTTCTCTGTATAATGACTTACAAGCTTATCAATATTTTTCTGTTCATATCATTAGCCATTGGCATATAGCCTAAAGGAATCCTTTTTCTCTTGGGCTATAGCAGAGAGTCTAGATACTGTATTCTGTATTCCATACTGATTTAATCACTGCATTAAAGGAAGGAAGCATAATTTAGGATTCTTATGATGATGAATATTATGGCTTTGACAAGGATATCTTACTGAGGATTATTCTGGAAATAGATCCTGTTTCAGAAAAAATAAATTTTTAATCGGTTGAAAAAAAATTTCCCTTGTTTTAACATCCAATGTTGATTCTTCCATGCAGGCAGCAGATATTAAACTCCTTGGATCCCTTAACAGAGATGATTTAAGGAAAATCTGTGGTGATAATTTTCCTGAATGGATATCTTTTCCTGTCTACGAACAGGTGGAATTTCCTTGTAATTGTTTTGCTTTCTACTAAGACGATTTAATACTATGACCATATAATTCCTGTATGATTTTACTGGTAAAGTAGCTTGCTTCATGCAATTATTAGTTGCTTTCATTGAAAAGGTTGAGAAATGGGGTGTATTATCTAACATTTACTGACATTTTCCTGGTCAATTTACTTCGTGCAGTAGAACAGCTTATTTGAGAGTTTTTTTTTTTTTTTTTTTTTTCGCGGGGGGTAGGGGAGAGTTCCCACTCCATTTTCCAGAAATTTAATGAAAAGGGGATGCTAACCTGCTTCCCCTGTTTGGAAGTTACAATTTCATTCACAGAGTGGGTGGATTTGAAAGGTAAAATATCCAATAGTTCCCCTATGTATTAATATGACAAAGAAATTGAAAGTGAGAGGGGTGAAGAGTAAGTATGGAAAAAAAAAAATAAGAAACCTCAACTGTCTTGAAGCTCTCAATTTGGAGGGGTTTGGAAATTGGGGTGTGTGTTGGGTTAGGATGGATTGGCAACCCATCCTATCCCACTGATGGCATCTGCAAACCATGCACAACTCATCCTCCCAAACAAGCCCTAAAGTTTATCGTAACAGTGCTACTCCATAATTATGAGGGTTATTGCACTGAGCAGCTGCAAAGTTAAATGATAGAAACCCTATTATTTGTTTCCCGGCTGGTATACTAGGCTCTTGCTTTGTGTATGACCTTTTGCATGGGCTTTTTTAGGTGAAATGGCTGAACAAGCAGCTGACCAAACTGTGGCCATTTGTGGCACAAGTGAGTATGACCACGCCTTATTATTTGTTTGTATAATAATTTACCACTGGCTTGTAGTGTCATTTGTTGATTTCTTGCAAGACTTGTTCTCTGGTTAGAATTTGACTGCCTTTTCATTTCTGAACTTGGGCATGGCATTTTGCTGATTATACATGATCTTTAATCAGAAGTAGATTGTTTATTGATTATGGTGTTGGAGTATATTGCTTCTAACACTCTGGTTGTGTTTTAGACAGGAAAAGTTTTGCTGAAAATTTTTTGTGTTTAAGCTTTTAGGAGGATTCTGATCCTACCATCTTGTAATTTTCTTCTCTCAGTAATTTCTTAATTCAGCAAAATATGCTTGTGTGTGTATTCAGATTGAATGATTAAGAAAGAGTCCATTAATTGAATTTTGGGAGACACAGAACTTAGGATCCTTCAGTGAGAACTCAAAACCTTAATTTGGAGCCCTTGTGGGTTTCATTTGCTTTCATTCAGCTACTTCAAGTTACTAAATTTTATCAGTTAAAATTCTGGTATTTTACATCTAATAACTTTTGGTTGATGTTTATTTAATTTGTATAAAAAGAAGAAATTTTATTAGGAGGAAAGGTTTTCATCTCTTTTTTTTTTTTTTTTTTTTTTTTCTGGTGTACAATTTTTTAATGAATTGCATTTTGGATATAGCTACGTGTTTTGCTGTGTATATATATATCATGTACTGTGTCTGTGTTAAAGTTTATTTATGACAATTACATATCTGAAGTGACATCAATTATCAAATGTTTACTTGTACGTTCTACAAAGCATGCACTTTGCTTTTCTTAGAGTAAACCTTCTGTCCTACCAAGCAGACCTTTCTGCTTCAAGTTGCCTTGCAAATTTTACTGGTGTGGGTGTATGCCTCCATTGCTGAAATAGCAATGCTGACTTCATCTTGATGGATTTTGTTTACTTATAGGCAGGATCAATGGTGATCAAAGAGTCTGTTGAGCCACTGCTTGAGGAGTACAGACCTCCTGGAATTACTTCATTGAAGTTCAGCAAGCTGTCACTCGGAAATGTTGCTCCGAAGATTGAAGGTATTCATTTTTAAAAAGAGAACTTAGTGAGAAGAGAGAATATATTATAACAGAGGACAAGTGTTCCTCCCCAACCGAAGGGGGGAAAAAAAAGAGAGAGAAAAACAGTTTGTGAAATTTTTTCTATAAGGTCTTCCAAATTCTTGGTTATCTGTATATGCTTTTTGTTTCTTTACTCATCTCTTGAAATTCTGCAACTCTCTGTCTTAAATGAGTAGGCTTGTATTCAAAATTAGTTAAACAATGTTGCTATTTTATTACCTGCCAATAATGTTCAAGGGAATGCATTTATTTTTAAACTACTATGTTAATGTTGATCATGTTCACAATTTTTTTCTAATCCAATTGGTGTTCATCTATTCTTCTGTCGGTCTCTTAGAATCTACTCATGTAGGACATGGAGTTGCAGAATTTTGAGAGATGAGAGTAAATATTATTATTTCTTCTTTAAAAAATCGTGTTTGCCTTCCTAGAAGCAATTATCTTTTGACATAACTAATTGGTTTCAAATTTTGTCAGTAATATATGCTAATAATTGCTCAAGGTTCTGTTTTATTATGAAAAATTAGCCACTGATTTTGGTTAGGGTTTTTGTATGTGCGTGAGTGGATGTGGGAGGAGGAGCATTAGCTTCCCCTCCCTATATCTTACTATGATAAGCAGATTATTAATGCATGTATTATGAACCAATTTGGAGTAATTGCTGTTTTGGCTTTGTAAAGGCTGTAACCTATGAAACACAAACATGGGCACAACTCTGAGAACTTGGTCGTGGGTATAATGTTGCAAGATTAAAAATATATATATGGCATACATGATGTACATAGATTTAGATGCAAATATAATAATATTGTATATGAATATTAACTTTTTAAAAGAGAAATAAATTACTTGGTGGGATAAATAATTTAAGAAGAGGAAAAAATTGAGGTTCTTTTTAAAATTCATTAATATGCTTTTAAATTTTTTGGATTAGCCTAATTTAAACTCACCTTGTTAAACACACTAAATCCTAATTGAATCTGCATGAATAGCAATTTTTTTTATTTCTGTTGGCTTAATAATTGAATATGATCAGGAGATAGGAGATGAATTAAATTTAAGTAGATGAAAAGGATGAATGGAATGTGGATTTTTGTGTTGTTTAAGGATAACTGGTATCTAAGCATTCAATATTATTAAGTTTGTCCTACAAAGCGAGCACAGTTGGAGTAGTCCAGTGGTAGGACTTGTCACACTCATCCAAGTGGTTTCAAGCTCAAGACGTTCTGAGAACAAACATTACGAATTAATATGTAATAGTATTTAAAAAAAAAAAAAAGTTTGTCCTACAAAGCATGAGCTTCATGGCAAGGAATCTATCAGGATGTATCTATGAAAATGTATGCTGATGAGAATGTTATGAAAATGTTAAGACACATAGTGTGACATGCAGTTAGACCAAATCAAAAAAGGGTTAATTACTCTCCCTTCTCCTGAGAAATGCCAAATTAGATGGCCCTACCTTTTATTTTGAAAACATATCCTGAGCAATGAAAAGTAAGCTACAGTTACACTTATTTTGACCAAAACACTCCTATATCTATTACTTATATAATATAACCAAAGTATTAAATATACATTTGGCAAATATAAAATAGTCAATTTTAGAAATTTTGAAAATTGTAAAATTATTGATAAAAAATAAATTATTAAAAGCAATGAACATATTCAAAAAATAGTTTTTTAAATTTAACTAATTTATAGTTAATAGTTTAATATCAAGAACATATGTCTTAAAATATATATTAATAAACATAAGTGTTGCCATAAATTAATATGAAGTTTTTGAATAAATTACATTTATGGTTCTCAACCCAAAATGAATAACATGGATATGAAAGTTCAAAAAATATTTTTAGTGTGTTATATTTTAATATAAGAAATCAATATTATTCTTTAGGGTATTTTGGTTTCAGTGTGTAAATGTATATTTCTAAAATGAGGAAAGGGCTTTCTAATTTTGCACCGATGAGGAGAGGGGAGTACAATTTCCTCAATAATATGGAATTGCAGTTTTACATACTGCTACTTCTTGTGCAACCTCCCTTAGTCATTTTTTGGTTGAATTGTTTCAGTATTTTTATGAATTGATAGATTTATAGCTTCTTAATTCATCCAGGTATTCGTGTTCAGAGTCTTAACAAAGGTCAAATCATTATGGACATTGATTTCCGATGGGGAGGTGATCCCAGCATCATATTGGCTGTTGAAGCTGCACTTGTTGCGTCAATACCCATTCAGGTTAGACTCAGATGGGTTTCTTTCTTTAAGTCCTGTTTCCTTTACTAGATATGAATTTGCGATTGTCATTGCTTTTCTGCTTCAGTTGAAGGATCTCCAAGTTTTCACCATTGTCCGTGTCATCTTCCAACTTGCTGAAGAAATACCATGCATTTCTGCTGTTGTTGTTGCCCTACTTGCTGAGGTAATTCAAGGGTGGAAAAAAGAATAAAGCCAGTACTTTTTTTTTCAGCCAGCAGTCTAAATCTGCTGGCTATTTTGTTGGAATAAAACATAAAGATGAATTTGAACGGATTCTGTTTAGTTTGCATTTATCTTTTATGAGGTTAGTCAAAGAGAAGTAGGTATTGAACACTTTTTGCTTGAATCATGTGTAGCATTATACAACTACTTTCTCTTAATTCCGAAATAATTTTTACTGCTGTGTTTATCATTCAAGGTTGTCAATGAGTATGGCTGGAGTTAATTCCTGAATATTAAAGAGTAAATGTTTCATTTACGGTTCTCTTCAGGCAAACCTTTAGGTAGTTTATCTTGTCTATGAAACTAATACATATTTCCTGTAAATGCTTATATTAGTTCTTTTGTCATTTTTTTTCTTCATGTTTACTGGGTAGGCCTACAAGGCAAGTGTTTGGAGGATTGTAAGCTTACTGTGCGTTGCTTGGCTATCTACTGTCATTTTAATCTTTTGTGGCTATTAGTTTTACAAATCTTTTCTGATAACCTAGCCTGATGACCCTTAGACATTATGCTTCCTGTGTCCTCCATTATTTTTCCCACCCCTGGAGTCCACATGCTCACATGAGCCTATAGTTGAAGGGTGAGTTCTGGTGTGTGGTTTTGCTTGGTCTGTGGTTGGAATTTTGTCCTTATTAGGGATTTAGGATAATTTACAGTCTATTCATTGTTGCCTATTAAGAATATTGCAGATTCAGAGTTACTTACAGTGCACCCAAAGTAAGGATGTAAATGTCTTTGTGGTCAACTGGTCGCAGTTCTAGTATAAAAAGAGGTTGAAGGTCAAATTTTGTTTTCATTGCATTACTGAGATTTTTAATAATACATTTTGTATGATTGATACCTTCTTCTCTTAACTGTCTCCCCATTATCCAACATGGATGTTGTCACTGCAAAATATTATTGTTTTGGTATTAATTACTTTGGTTTCCCTATGAGCAGAAGTTCATGTGCAATTAACTAGTCGGTTGTTTAAGCAAAAAACTGAAGAGGCATATAATTGGTCAATTTACTTTAAACATGTCCTAATTGCATAAATATATCAGCTTCAGTGCTGCTTTTACTTATTTTTGTGTGATGATGGTGGCAAGATGACAATTATGTCTTTCTCAAGATTGTTCTGGATTGTATTGTTTATTCGTTAAGTGTTCTGTTACTCTGCTTGGCCTAAATCTGTCAGTCAATGAACTCTTGAATTACTTTTTTTTGCATAGCTTAAAACATGATAGCAATTTCTTACACTTTTATAGTTTCACTATTGAAATTACTAACTTTTTCATTAATATTTAATCAGCCAAAACCAAGGATTGATTACACTCTGAAGGCCGTTGGTGGAAGTTTGACAGCAATTCCTGGACTATCAGATATGATTGATGTGAGTTCTGTCCGTTATCTTCACTTGTGACATTGGCATTTGATTTTGAATGAATACTCATGATTTGTTGCTTTTTGCCCCATCATTACATTTTAAAGGATACTGTGAACTCAATAGTTACTGATACGCTCCAATGGCCTCATAGGATCGTTGTTCCAATTGGTGGTATACCTGTTGATACTAGGTAATTATGAATCTTATGGAAGCTTCTTCCTTTTCTTTTTGAAAAATTCATGAAGATGAGTTCTATTTTATTATTTTTTCTCCCTTCACCTCAACTAACAAATTGGGTTCTGTTTCAATGTCAATTGTTGAGAGTGTGTGTGTATATTATATCACCAAATCACATAATACCTTTTGTTATTTGCAGTGAACTGGAGCTTAAACCACAGGGAAAGCTTACAGTAACAGTAGTGAAAGCCAATGATTTGAAGAA
This sequence comes from Delonix regia, assembly GCA_037074485.1. Lineage (NCBI taxonomy): Eukaryota > Viridiplantae > Streptophyta > Magnoliopsida > Fabales > Fabaceae > Delonix > Delonix regia. The sequence continues at coordinate 17,817,135 of CM073459.1, forward strand.
TAAGGAAATGATTGGGAAGTCTGATCCTTATGTAGTTGTGTATATTCGACCCCTATTTAAGGTTAAAACCAAGGTTATTGAGAACAACCTGAATCCTGTTTGGGATCAGACATTTGACTTGATTGCTGAAGACAAGGAGACTCAGTCACTCATTCTTGAGGTTTTACACCACTATCATTCCCCCTTATTCACTTATGCCACTCTCTTCTGCCTCCTCTAGAAAAGTAGAATATCTATCTTATATATCTTTGTTATTGCTGTATTCCTTTTATGGATTTGTTCAGTTCACTGTATGAAGATAGAAGTTTAGCTCATTACCTGCCTAGTGTTCTGTTATTAGTGTGTGATTAGAGGTACATCAAATATCTTGTTCTGAAGTATGGTTACTTTTTGTGTTTAATTCGTGGGTTTCTGAACATTTTAATTGTAATCTTTAAGCCATTCTTTTTTGTGCTTGAACTATATATTCTTTGGTGACAAAGTGGCCTCTTTTTTAGTGGGTTTTATTTGTTAGTTAATGACAATGGTGCTTGTTCCTTTTGGCTTTCTGAATTATTATCATTTATCTAAATCGAACATATAAAAGTAAAGAGGCTTTGGAGACAGGCTCTGAAAGTTACCTGATAATGATAAATATTGAAATGGAATGAGTTGGGTTAACTTATTGGTTTATGTCTTTCTGAAATCTTGCCTTTTATTTAAAGCTGGGTTATAATTACATATGTTGAAATAGAAAAAGTACAAGTATTGATTAGGTTATAGAATGTGCCAATAGCTTGTTGCTAGGTGAAGTTAAATATATTTGAACAGAATGTGCAATTGAATAATTTCCTGCAAAATTTCATGTCAGATCCCTTTCTGGAGTCTGGACCACAGTTTTTCTGTTGAAAACGTAGTTTTTTTATTTAATCTTTGGTCTCCACTCCACACAGAGCCATTAATATTTTGTTTTAGAATCCTCTGTTTTTCTCCCTCTAACTCCACAAATTCATATTAAACACTGTTTTCACACCTTACTAACCTGATTGTTTTAATATCATGATTCTACAAATAGGTTTATGATAAAGATATTGGGCAAGATAAGCGATTGGGAATAGTAAAATTACCTCTTATTGATCTGGAAGTAGAAACTGTAAAGGAATTTGAGTTGAGGCTGCTGTCATCGCTTGACACACTGAAGGTAAAAGATAAGAAGGACCGAGGATCATTGACTATAAAGGTATGAATAGGTCTGTATTTTTTCTATGTGAGGACAAATTATTTTCTGACTTTAATGGTGACTTTACTACTAGTATATGTTCATATTAATTTTTGAGGCCAGGCATGGTGGATAGAGGTAAAACTCTGAAATTGAGTCTAAAGGTTTCTTTTCTTTTATGCTGTGTTTGGATTTTGTAATTAGGACTTTTGTGGAATTTCAGTTGCAATAAATTTGAATTGCTGCGATTCAGATTCCTTACATATAAAACTTCTTGTTTGAATAACCCTAAGGATTGAAAATTCCGTGTGTGTGAGTATATGTGTTGTATAAGGGGGGTGTGTGTGTTTACGCTTGTATATATATACACATGCATGTGTGTGTAAAAAATGTTTTAAGAAACTGATCCTTAAAAGACGAAGGAGAACCTCCCTAATTCCACTAATCCTGGTAGAATTTGAAATTGGTAAAAAAAAATTTTCGATTAATGTACTTTAATAATATAAAAAGTCATTTCCTATATATCCTAATAAGGCATTTTTCTATTGAAGTAATTCAAATACCTGCAAAAATTAGTTTCCCTCCTTAAAGTATTCCATCCACACATATTTTAAGTTTTTGGTCAAAAAATGAAACACGCATGCACAAAAATTTTAGGTTCTACTACCGTTTTCATATTTTTATCCTTTGCAAACTATATGGGTTTCTTGCCATGTCACGCACAGACCTTCTTAGTTGATTTCAAAATCTAATTGGGTTGGAAGTGCAGGCTTTGTACCATCAATTTAGCAAGGAAGAGCAGTTGGATGCTCTAGAAGCAGAGAAGAAGATACTTGAAGAAAGGAAGAAGCTGAAAGAGGCAGGAGTGATAGGAAGCACTATGGATGCAATAGATGGAGCAGCATCACTTGTTGGGTCTGGTGTTGGATTGGTTGGTAGCGGTGTTGCTGCTGGTGCTGGGCTTGTGGGAAGTGGCATTGGTGCGGGAGCTGGGCTTGTTGGCAGTGGCGTTGGTGCTGGAGTGGGGCTAGTTGGCAGCGGTCTTGGGGCCATCGGTAGCGGACTGAGCAAGGCTGGAAAGTTCATGGGCAGGACTGTCACAGGGACTGGCAACTCTAGAAGGAGTGGTTCATCTACTCCTGTCGGTAATGCTCAGGAAAATGGTGGCGGTGCAAAGCCCCTGTGATTCCTGCCTGGACACTCCAAGAGAGAGGATTGAATTTGAATTTGTAAACTGATGATAGATAGATTGCGTATGTTGCTTGTTCATTGATGTTTTCTCCATGGCTGTTCATCTTACTAGAATGAAAAATTATAGAAAAATGGGTTTAGTTTTAGTTGTACCTTCTTTATCTGAAATCTTGTTTAATTTGGATGTGTAATAAAAATTAACAAAGTGTACAAATTCCGGATATATTGGAATACAAAGCGATACAGCAGGATAAATATATATCAATTGTAGGGGCCTGTCGGTCCACTTTAGTATCTCGCAAGGCTCGATTTGTTGGATGCTATAGAAGTGTTTGGTACATGGGATAGGTTGCTATAACTAATTTATTCTGTGTTTCAAAGTATACACCTACGGAGCAAATATACTTTGCCACTTAATCTTTATCTGCTCTTGTAATTAACTCCTACTTTGTTAGAAGTTCGACATTACACTGACTAGAAATTTTTATACTTTGCCCCACGGGACTAGTCTCGTAAGTTAGTTTATAGATCCCTTCCCCAGTAGAATAAGAATTTGATGTAGATTGAGCAGGTTTTGTTGAAGACAGAAACGTTCACATCATACTATTTTACTAAGTTTAAGGAAAACTTTAGTTACTTGGAAAAGAAAGAAATATTTAGTTCTGGCTTGTAGTAGCGCGGAAGCAAAATTCTGAGCTCTTGCTTTGTGAACTAATTTAGTTGGAAAGGCTAATGCTTACTGAAAATGTGTAGTATAGATCTCATGAAGTTATATTGTGACAATAAAGTAGCAATTAGATTTCTCAGGTTGGTTCGTAATAAGCTTACTAAATGTGTTGAGATAGACTGACATTTTATCAAATATGAGATAGTAGGTAGGGTAATATGTATTACGTATGTGCCCATTAAGCAACAAGTAGTGATGTTCCAACTAAATTGAGGAAAGTATTAAGTCAGTTTTTATTTTAACGCTTTGTGGTAGTTTTTGAAATTTTTTTTTTCTTGAATCACATTTTGTAATAATTTGATTTTTCACAAATATAGTTTGATAATTTAATTATTTTAAAAGTATTATTTTATATAAAATTAATCCTTCATTAACATCTATTCACATGTTTGTATGATTGACAGTCTATCTGCGGCTTGGATTTCAAATCTTGTGGCTCAAATAACTTGTACTTTACAATATAAGATAGGGTTTTTTTTAAAAAAGAAATTCCAATTTACATTTATAAAATAATAAAGTATTTTTATCACTTTTTTCATACATTAATTGAATAAACTCTTAAAAATTTTAAATATGATAATTAATTAGAAAATAACGGTAATGCCAAACATTTCCATTTCACACTCTTCACATTTTTAGCAGCTCAATGCTACACCCCCTCCATAGGAATAGGAAATCTTTTAGAATATTTCAACACATCATCCGAAACAAATTTCTTGAGCAAACCCAGATAAATAAAGTTCATGGTCCAAAACATTACAAATGTTAAAATGCGCTTATTCTAACAAAAGAGAAAAATCCTCGTTAACCACATATTTTCAAAAGAAAATTGAATTCATAGTTTCATACGTACTCGTCGCTCCATTCGTGCCATCAACACCTAAAAACCCTGGTATCCATTATATCTTCTACAACGAAAAGAAAATGTCCAAATTTGATCCATACAGTCACCTCAGCATCACCCTCAACCCTGACGGAACTCTCACCCGCAACTTCCATGGTCCGACGGTCGACGCGAACCCCGAGCCTTCAACCGGCGACTCCACCGTCTCCAAGGACGTAACTCTCAAAGCCGAAAAGAAAACATGGCTTCGCCTTTTCCGGCCAACGAAGCTGCCGTCTAATGATAACACGGTGGCCCGGCTGCCGATCATAGTCTACTTCCACGACGGCGGCTGGATTCTTCTGAGCGCAGCTGACTCCGCCGTCCATGCTAACTGCTCGCAACTCGCCAGCGACATCCCCGCCATCGTCGTCTCCGTGAACTACAGCCTCGCCCCGGAGAGCCGCCTGCCGGAGCAATACCACGACGCGAACGACGCCATCTTGTGGGTGAAACAACAAGCAACAGATCCCAAAGGAGAGCAATGGATAAGAGACTATGGAGACCCTTCAAGGTGTTACCTCTATGGATGTGGGTGTGGTGGGAATATTGTGTTCAATCTGGGCATGAAAGCTTGTGACTTAAAGCTAGAGCCATTGATAATTCGAGGGATTATAATGAACCAGCCCATGTTTGGGGGAGTGAAGAGGACGAAGTCGGAGCTGCGATTCGCTGCGGACGAGCTCTTGCCACTGCCTGTGGTGGACTTGATGTGGGACCTAGTGTTGCCGAAACAAACGGATAGGGACCACAGGTATTGTAATCCTATGTTGGAAGGTCCACACAAGGACGCGATAGGGAGGCTTGCGAGGTGCCTTGTGATTGGGTTTGGTGGGGACATCATGATCGATCGGCAACAAGAGCTTTTGACGATGCTGGTGAAGTGTGGGGTCCAGGTCGAAGCGAGGTTTGATCCTGTGGGGTTCCACAATGTTGATATGGTGGACCCTCAGCGGGCAACTGCAGTTATGAATACTGTTAAGGAGTTTATCCTTTGAGTTCTAATTTTAGCTGCCGTGGAAATCTAGATTATTAACGTGTAATTGTTACAGAGTATGAATTTTTAAAATAAAAAAACAATTGAGACTATAAAATGAAAAAACAAAGATTATTTAGTTCATGACTTATCACTCAATTATCCTTTTGATCTCTCTCATTTTGTTACTTATGTTTATTAATTAAAAATTGTCACTTTTAATTATTTATTTTTAATATTTTTTCATTAATGAGAATCATTTTAAATAACAGAATGAATAAGAAATTAAAATAATAATGACTTCCTTTTACAATGTTTTACACGTGTACCCACTTCAACTAAAATAAAAATGAGAATGACCTTTTCATTCTATAATTAATGGCCAACTTGTTTATCCACTCCACTTTAGAATTTACTTCTATTTCCTCTTAGTTACAACTCCCTTCTTCCAGCCGAAGAGTTCTCTTCTTTTGAAGGTTCTTTGAAATGAAGCAAAAGCCCACTAATATCACGTTAATAGCTTTGAAAATTGGACTACAGCATGGCTATTTTTTGGGCTCTGTGTTTTTCATGTGAAAGTAGAGCATCCAATTGCAGCCTATTCCTCCAGCTTTTATCCTACCTTATTTTAGCTTATTTAATCCACACAATACTTTTATAACTTCCCACATTATTTTCTTTAATTTTTAAAACATCATGATGGCTTCCTATTCTAATATATTTTTTCCCATCCTATTTTTCTACATTTTACTATTCTTTTCCTGGCCTATCTTGATTTTGGTTAGGCGTTACGGCTCAAAATCACCCTTTAGAGTGTTTTCAGGGCCCTTAAGTTATAGAAGTTCAAAGAAAATACCTTATAATTAATATACTAGATTGCATGGTTTTGTCTTCTTTATATTCCTTCGCATGTTTTTGGTTGCTTCGTGGTAGGTTCTTACTTTAATTTGGTTTCTGTCTTATCTAGTTGCTACCTTGTGTTCCAATTCAATTTTAGCAGAGGTCCTACTTTTTAATCAGTCATATTTACTACTTTTTTACTTAGCAATTAACGTGAGGTGTTTAATAGCATATTTATTTGATTATGAATTGTTACACTCTTAATTAATTAATTTACATAATATACGTATCTTTAACTATTTGACTGAGCCAAATGTAATTTTACAAATATTCAACATAATTCCCATGTGTTCAAAAATGAAACTTTTTTAAATGACCAAATCATCAAATCTTAGACCAAGGCCATGAAAAATTCCTAACAAATTTAATTAAATAGTAAATATAAGTATTTAAGCTAACCGTACTATTATATTGATCATGTGTGTGTGTATATATATATATATTCCTTAATTTACTCTAGTCATATATGACACCTTTTATTTAATTTAATGACATGTTTTAAATTTCCATCTATGTATATAACTAATGAATTTATCATTTAAATAATAGAATGTGGAAAATTTTCCTATATTTAGCTCAAAATACATAAACTAGTAAATGTTAACTGTCATTTGAAATTATCATAAAATTTACAAGGGTGTTTAATACATCTTTTTAAATCAGAAAATACTTTTAGTTTTTCCAAATTTATTCACATCAATTAATATTTTTTTCTATCTTCTTAACTTGAGATGTTTGCCAAAGGTCATATTTCGGTAAGAAGTCCAAGATTGTCTAATTTTCAGTTCGATGACTATGGATCCTTGGTAAATTAGGGCTTTGTTCTGACTTTGGTCATAATGTTGTCAATTACATGAAATACTTAATTAAATTAATTGTGACACTAATCCTTTAATTCGATGGTTCTTCTATTTCATTCATTGCTTGCTCTTTCTTTTCTTGGTTCCATTTACGAGCGAAATCAATCGATGGTTCTATCGGAGAATATAGAGAAATACGGAAGATGAGGGAACAGAGTCCACTGGGGTTCTTTTGAATTCTTGTAAATATACATACATATATGTATGTTGATTGAACACAAGCCACACGATTATGAAAATCCTTATATATGTTTGCAATTTTTACTTTAATTTTATTAGTTTACTTTATTTTAAAGTAATTGTGTAAAATCACGTCTCTTCTTAGACATTTAGAGTGTATTGGTTCGACGGAAAGTGAATCACTACTGAAAGAAATAAAATTGAGACTCACAAAATCCATGTCGAAATATGTCTGAAACAGAATCAAATAAAAGTAAAATTTCGTATGGAAAACCTTGGTCTCTAAATATTTAAACACAATTTTTTTGATTCTATCTCAGGATTAACACAGAATAATTTTGTGTTAGATTGTTAAAATTTCCATCTCAATATAACAACTAAAATTGTAACCATGATTTGATTTATTTCACAAAGACAAAATTATTCCGAATCTAATTCCATGTTAAAATTTTAGATATAAAAATTTGTCCATCTCAAATGTAAATTAAAAACATTTAGTTTGTGTCAAATTCTATATCTAAATATTAGATATGAAAAATATTTCAATTCAAATTGATATATTAAATTATTTAATCCGTGTTTGATTCTATGTCCAAATATTAAATACCACAAACATTCCATCTCAGATTGACAATTGAATTACTATAATTGTATTATAATTCCATGTCTAAATTATTCACATTCTAATTCCATATCTAGTTTGTTTTTAATTTCAATAGGTAAAATTTCCAATTCTATTTTATTTCTATCTTTTACAAATTTGGACTGACAAACAAACAAGAAAAAATAACACCAACAGAAATTAAAATTTCTATACATACATTATCAAGTTGTACAATACAAAGTTGACAATGATATTACTAGGATGTTATCAATTAGAAAAAAATAAATAAATGAACCAGTGCCCATATAATACTAATATAATAATAACAGATATCAAGTAGGACGCCTCCAACAACTTTCAAATAAAAACTATTATTAGATTGACAACAACCACCCTTCCAAGTAAGACACTGGGCATCTCTCTCAACTCTCTGCCTCTTGTACTCATCGTGGAAAACAAAATATTGTGACATATAAGAGATGGGGAGACAACTAGACAAAAATCCAAATAAACCAACACTGAAAATGAGAAAAGGAGATTGAAATTTATATCTATATATATATATATAGATATATATAAAGTGTTCATAATTTATATATATTGTGAATATTCATAACAAGGAACCATATGCTTGCAAGTCAGTAGCTAATTTCATTTCCAGTTAAAGAAAAAAGAGATAATACACAAAAAGAACATCATATTTCAACCCCAAAAGTGAAAGAATCAGTAAAGTCTCTGTCATCGCTATGCAGACATGAATATATGCATTAGGCAAAGAGAAACTTGCAAATACACTCCATTTATTTTAAAAACAAAGTTCTTCCAACAAAGCTATTTATGAATATATACACCAACAATTCACATTTGATTCTTCATATATGAGTTCATCTATCCAATAATGAAATCAAACGCAACAATTGAACAAGTTTTGAAAAACGTAATCAAATTAAAATATATATCCTATTTTATATTGTTCCCATTCGACTCTGAACACAAAAATTTCACCTAGAATGGGATCTGGAATTCACAAGAGAAGCAAACTAAATTCAGTTGATATTAATATCACTTATTTATATAACAATTTAAATAAAAATCATATGGCAATTAATTAAATTGTAAAAAAAGAGAAAGAACAAATCAGAGATATAGGATGACATGCTTTGAATCATAAAAAAAAAAAAAAGAACTATAATTCATTCAACTCAACCAACAATCTTTATTCTTCAACTTAATGGGTGCTCCCAGAGAGTCAACTACTAGAGCTACATTAAATTCTGCATGGTGTGATAAATAAGCTTAATCTTTATTTAGGACAAATGATGAAAGTAAAACATAATTGAATATGAAAATGAGTCAATATTGAACATAACTTTGTTTGTGACTTCATTACATATTAAATATTTCTAATTAACTATTGCCATTGCCATATCAATGAAAAACCACTACAGAATTGACTTTTTTAAATTGGCAAGTGCATACAGACTTAAGCAACTTATCTGCTACTTTTGGAACGCATCAGTCATAAAGTTCTTTATATATATATTTATGTTTCTTGATATTCATATATTACACTAGCATATTCCATCCACATCAAGTTCAACAGAAGTACTGTTATTCACCACCTTCTTTCATAAAAGAGCCTCAAGTGGTCGATCAATTATGGAAAGCACAAGATAAGAAGAAGGTTCATGCACGCCTTGGGGATTTTGAGGTCTCTGCTTTACAAGTTCATTCCTGTTGGCGATCACAACCAAGACAACACATAAAACAAGAAAGCTCCACATATACCCAATATCATTCTAAATATATTAGAATTTAATAGCCAGATGATTCACAAGATCATTCACATTCTCAGTATTAAACAAAACAGATTTAAAAGTATTCATCTCATTCAAAATCTAAATACCAAAAAAGGAAACCTAAATCATTCGACTTAAACAAGATGAGGAACTACCAGCACATTAGAAAATAGTGCAATCTCAAATTTGATGTAAGCACATTGGAGCCATGAAATCAGCGTTGGAATTTACCTTTTTGCATAGTTCTTTTTCAACCTTCAATGTCCTTACATTACTATGCAAACCAGTAAGTAGAAGAGTTCAATCTATCCAACCAGTAAATTGATTGGTACAATTGCCTGCAATTACAGGCAAAAACACAACCATATTATCAATAGCTTTAGGGACATCTTTACCCGCCCCTTTTTCTGCAGCAACACCACCAAAGTATAAATTGCAAGAGACAAACCTTAAGAGCAACAATAAAGGTACAATAATAATAGGGGGAAAAAAATGAAGTTTTAGAGAAATAAATTTAATATACTAGCCAAAATCAACAATTAGTTTCATGAACTAATAACAACTTATTCCGAAATAAGAGAGACAAGAACCAAAACCACATTGATCCAAACTATTGGAAACAATATAAAAGATGTTATACAAGCTCAGTTAAACATAAACAACATAAGTTCTTTCAATAAGCTACTTTTAAACCCATATCGGGGTTCCTCTCTTTTGTATTCCCATCAAAAAATTAAGTGAACCCACAAAAAAAAATGTTAAAAAAATAATTTAAAGGAATAGGATTAAGAGTTAAAAAGTAAAATACAATAAAATAGTAGAAACTTATGTTTTCTTCATTTGCGTCTTTTCAGCATAATTTTTCTTGGCAATCATCCTGCCCATGATACATGAAGCCTATTCCACTCGAATGAACAAACAAATTAGAATTAAAATCATAGATGTACAACTATAACTCATTCAGATTAAAGCATCTATAATTAAAATTAGAAAAATATATATATAAGAAGAGATTAGAGAAGTTAACCAGAAGAAGAGAGCAGAGGCTGATGATTAATTCGCATATAAACCTTCTCGCTCAGAGCGTCAAGTGCTGAGGCAGTGAGATAGGGAACCTACCAACACTAAGAAGGAAGAAGCTGGCTAACATTTGAGAACCACAAAACCGAGAAAGAGGAAGCCCTAGTTCAGATTTCAGAACCAAAACCAAAGATTTCCAAACCCTGACAACAAAATCAACCAAACATTTCGAAAATGGATTTACCTGAGAATAACCGCCAGCAAATGAATGCCAGTTGAAAACGAAAGTGAGAATTTCATATTTAGGAGTGTGAACGGTGCCGGTGAAGCTCCAACAGTGAGGATGGTTTAGCAGTGTCTTTGATGGCTTCAGTGAAAATAGTTAGGGCTTGGATCTATTCTGAGAGGCAAAAGGAAATAAAGGGCCTTTTGGTATGGAAAAAGACTGGCACTAATACGGATGGATCCCGTTTCCGAAAGAAATAAAATATCTTTCAAACTAATTTTGCTCATAGGAGACGGAATTTTCTCTAAATTATAAACTACTATTAACTTATAAAATTAGTCATCTAACACGGAAATCACATATCACTTAAATTTGAGACGAATAACATCTGTTTCAAATTTTGTTTCAGTAATCAATAATACTTAATTAGTTATATTATATTATATTTAAATTGGTTTCTATTTTCGTATCTATCTAATACTACTTATTTTTCGTGTCCAAATTCTATTTCTATTTAACATTTTCTTAATAGTGTATAGGGGAAGAGATTCCATAGATGGCTTGTTTGGTATAGTAGAAAGAAATCTCCACTCTTATGATAATCTTCATTTTTTCAAAGGACCTATGGAATGAGTCTTTCTTTGAAGTAAAAAAAAAAAAGAAAAAGAAAAAATTGAGCTGGGTTAAATCACATAATTGATCAAAATAAATATATTTGCAAATTTTACTGAGGTAGGTTGGATTAGATCCCAAGTTTCACACACAGTTTGACCCAGTTCAATTATTATTTTTTATTTTTTGTAATTTACTTTTATATTATTCTTAATCACTTTTTTTTTATAATCAATTTTTAAGATATCAATTCTTTTCAAATTTAATCATAATTCATTACAAATCTTAATTTTTTTATTCATTTCAAATCTTGACATTTTATTTTTTAAAATTGTTATTATTAATAAAAAAGTTGTTTCTACACATAAAAGTTAAAATTATGAATAACATAGACACAATGTAAACTAGCCCAACCCACAATCATTTATTGGTCCAAACTTGGGTTAGGTTTTGGGTTTTGCAAAAACCTAGCCTCGTTTAATTGGTGTTCACTCTTACAAGTGAGATATTACTTATTTAATTGTATTTTGTCCAGGGATGTTTTAGGCTTTCCCTTTCATTTGCTTTCCAATCTCCTTCAAATCAAGCACAAAATCTTATTTAAGAACCTATTCCATTCCATTGTATATTAAACCAACATTTTGACTTTATCATATTTCATTACTTTTTATTTCATTCCTTATTCCCGTTTTCCATTCCAACAACAAAGATTCTTGCATACCAAATGTGGCCATAGAGAATCAATTGGCAGGGCGTGTGCCTACAATATATAATATAAATATAATATAATAAATATAATATTATAATATAATATTAAATATTTAAATATAAATATAATATTAATTCAATAAATATTTTCCAAAGCTTTACTTTGTGTTTCAAGTTTTACCCATTGCCAGTTAGTCACATATTTTTTAAATAAATTTGAATTCTAACAACCAATTCTTGATTAACGTTGTTTTTAAAATTGATTCCCAATTAAAGTCTTAAAGATCCTATACTCTTCCCTAAAATTTTACTTTTATAAAATCCAAAAGTTAAAAACTATGAAACAATAAAAAAAAATGTAAAAACTGTTTTTCTTAGGATTTTCCTTGAATACTTTTTAGGTCATCATAAAATTAAAAATCAAACAAAAATCATGTTTTGAAATTGTTGTTTCCAATTGTCAATATTTTTCTCTTATAAATGACAATACAAAAGTATTTTTCAGTTCTCGTAATCCTTTAAAAATGCTTCTTTCATATTTAAATGAACATAGAGGTAAAAAAAAAAAAAAAGGGCAATTAAATTTCATTTTCAAAATTTCCCAGAAAATAGAAAAAGTAGGAAAAGAAAAGAGAGGAAATAGCCATTAAACTAAAGTGAGATTATATTAATTTTGTAGATTTTAAAGCACATCAACCAAATGTTAAATAGGTTTTTGTTTACAAAAATCAAAATGCTTTGTGTCACCTCGCTCATTTTATAAATTAAAAATTACCAATTAACTGCCATACATTTTTACTTGAACTATGTAGACTTTGATATTTATTTTACTTTCACAATTTTATTATCCTCTTTTTATTTGCATGTGAGTAATAATAGCAATCTAAATTAAAATTAAGGTCATATTCATTCTATATCATCAATTGGATAATCATTCTTATGCATGAGTCTTACGATGTGCCTAATGTAGCACCTAGCACTAATATTAGATAATTTCTTAGTTTGATTTAGTTCAACCTTGAATTCTACTATATCTCTGTCATATCAAAATTTGTGATTGATTAAACAACTTTTGTTTTTTCTTTTTCCCCCCTAATTTTTAAGCATCAAATTCACAAATAGATTCCTTCAAAATTTTCCTTAATTTTTTTTTGCCACAGTTTTGCCTTTCTTTGTAAAATCAGCTCTGTTTTAACAAATTTTAAAAATATAGTTTCTATACTTCTAAAATTCTAAAAAAATTTTAGAAACAATCTTGTTTGTGTCTGTTTTCTAATTTAAACTTTGTATGACACTTCTTGAGTAGTTTAAGGCAATATCTAAACCATTTTGTATGACATAAACTATCAACATTGTATATCCTTCATAATGACTGGCCTTTCTCCTTCCTAGAACAATTTGTACATTTGTCGTAATCAACCTTATAGCGAGAGGAAATAAAAAGTTGTAGATTGATTTCCAAAAGATGAATATTAAAAATCAATTTATTTGGAGTTGCCACCAAAATTTTTAACGGAAAACTTTGAAAAATCAATTTAAAATTAAAATAACAAAGCAAAATGATCTGTGAAAATAGAGAAGAGTTTGAGAGTCTATTTGAGTGTGGGGAAGGTGTTAGGCACCCCACAACACCCGTTCCTAAGGACGATTACCTTAAACTAGTTAGTTGAAATAGAATATGACCTTAAATTTATCTCAATTACCCTTTTATTGACGTGCATACCCGTTAAATAGAGACGATAAAAACGACAATAACAGAAGCAAACGAGTAGATATTTACAAAGAGCGGACTTGACCTAGGATGAAAGTCTAGAGTCTACGTACCCTGAGATAGGGATCAAAGTCTACGTAGTTCGACCTAAAAGGCGTGTCTATTGGTTGATGATAAATAATTTTTGTGATGAGAACAGGAAAGTTCAAATTAAACAGATTCTCGTAAATAAAACGAGATTGGAATTTGATTTGGGTATTTTAATTTATAACAACCTGATTAATCTAGCTCCATTGACTTCTTCATTTTTCTCTCTTTTAAATTTTGTTTATTTTTGAAATTTTAATCCTTATTTTGAAAATGAAATGATTATAAAGAACGAATTTAATCATTTTGTAAATAAAAATTATTTAATTAAGATATTTTTGCATTATTATCTATATTGTTATTATTATTTTAAAACAAGTATGTACTAATTTTCAAGGTTTATGGAGATTAAAATCTCACATGATCCCAACCACTCGAGGAGAACAATATTCTCACACAATAATTTCACAAATATTAGTTAAAGTATTTATCCTTGCATTATTATTATTCTTAAAACAAAGGTGTACTAATTTTTAGGATTTAAGGAGATTAAAATCTCACATGATCCTGAGCACTCAAGGAGAATAACATTCTCACACGATGATTTTGTAAATAATGGAAAATATTTAGTTAGAGTATTTATCCTTGCATTATTATTATTTTTAAAACAAAGGTGTACTAATTTTTAGGATTTAAGGAGATTAAAATTTCACATGATCTCGAAATGCAAAAAAAATTATTTGGGATTTCTTAGGGTTTTTATTTTTATAAATTCTTAAGGGTTTGGAAACCAAAATTCTTTAAGTTTTATTTTTAATGAAATTGATTTCCAAAGTCTATAGAGACTTAAGTCCCCCATGGTATTTCCTGATTAATTAATTTTTATAAAAGACGAAATTAATCATTTTGTAAAAGAAAAAAAAGGTTATTTAATTAGGATATTTATTTGTGTATTTTTTTTTTATAAATTAAGTACTGACTTTCAAGGGCTAAAGAGATACTCAAGAATCCCACATAACCTCTACTAAGTGCCTAAGAAAATTAGTATTCTCACGAGACACTCATAAGTTAACTTTTTAGTATTTGAAAAGACTTATGGTCTCACACAACAAGCTTTAAGAATAACAATAATTATCTCACAATTGATGAATTATTTGATTCCATCACTGTTTATTTATATTTTATATATTTATTTAAGAAATTGTGTATCGGCTTTCGAAGCCTAAGGCGATTGAAACTCTCACACGGCTACCGTGGAAATTAAACCAAACTGCAATTAAAGAAAATGAAAAGCACCACAAGGCCAAAACAAAATAGATAAAAGAATAATTAAATAATTAAACATTGATTAAATGAGTAACAAATAGGGAACAAAAGCAAAAAAAAATGGTTAATAAAATGAACTGGATATGTGTGAGTGTGTACTCATATTCAAATAACTTTTATGGCTATGAATCGTAATAGAGATGAGGGATAAAAATAAATAATAGAAAAAATAAAAAACAAATGCAACTTACTCTAAGTCTTCTGTTGATTTTTAGGCTCAAGGTGTTTTCAACCCTTATCTAATGTGACTGGAAGTTTAGCCCCAGCAATATTTTGAAAATTTATTTAAAGCCCAAAATGAAATTAAAAGGTAATGAAAAGAATAACACTAGAAGATGACACCACTTAACTAACCCTCTTTTTCTCTTTACAAAATTTTTGTTTTTTGTCTTTTTGGTTTTTACTAGCATCTCTTTTCATATCGTGGCATATAAATTAGTGGGCCAAGACTGATCAAACCATCACACAGGTGACAAACTAACTTAGTAAGCCATTTTGGAATCAAAATCCCACCATTCCACAAAGCAATGTTAGTTAGCTTAGTTCGGTCAAAATGAAACCAAATTTTCTAAAAATCCTAGGTTACTTGGTTCGGTCAATGGCAGACCAAGACGACAATACCGACCATTGCCATCGTCTCCCTCAGGTCCTTGCTTTTAATAGTCGAATTTTCTCCTACAAGCCGGAACCCTGCTCTCACAAATTCCATTTCATAAATGTCCCTTCTTCACCCCTCTGGACCAATTTCTCACTGCCCACAATTACGTCCCTTCTTCATTTCACGCCCTGCTCTGTTCCCCACCGTCCACCGTCACGGCCGACGTACTCTGTCTTCTGCCATCACTCGGCCTTGCGGTCACAGCCAGCGCCGGAACCGACCAAATAGACTTGGGGGAATGCCGGCGCCAGGGGTCGAGGTGGAGAGTACCGCAAGTGTGCTCTCGGAGAATGAGGCGGATTTGGCGGTGGGTTTGCTCATTGACTTTATGAGGAAAATTACGGCCGCTGATCGCTACGTGAGAAGCCGGCGTTGCCTGGGTTCATGCCATTTCCCTGTTGCTTCTAAGGTTCACACTTACCATTTGTTGTGTTGTTGTATATTTCGAAAAATTTGGTCAAAAATAAAATACAAGAAAACATTCACTTTGGTCTCACTATGTACTAGTAACTTAGTGATAATTTAGTCTCAGTAAATTTAGAATTACAAATAATTCTTTAAGAATTTATTAATAGATAAAACAAGTCTTTCTTTAATCTTAGATTATTTTATATTAACATAGAAGTTAAATGCATATGTGAGATAATTTTTTTTCATTTTTACCGTCTACAACACTTCACGAAGTGTGAATTACTTTTAAGGTTCTTTTGTTTTTGATAGTTTTGAAGATGATGTGAATACAATGTAGATTTAATTGAAGGAACCTTAAAATGCTTTACACTTGGTGAGGTGCCAGTAATTATGCAAAAAAACTTATTTCATATGTATATCTAGCCTAATGTCAATAAAAAAAAAACTATTTTAGTGTTTTTTAATGAGAAGATGATGGAAGCACTTGTTAGATTTACTAATAAAATCTTTGTAGACTATTTTGTCACTTTAAAATTGGTGTAGAATCAAGTTGTCACTGAGTTAAAATATAAAGGACCAAAGTAATAATTTTTTCAATAAAATATGCTAAACTCTTTTTTAAAATTAATTTTATTGACAAAAATAGTCCATTAATAATTTAAATAAGCGATATCTCGCTTATATAAGTCTCTGCATAACTTTGTCATTTTTCAGGCCTTATACATATATATAAGAGGTGTAGTTATCAAGCTTAAAATATGTTAAAATGTCAGAAAACTTATAATAAAAAACGTTAAGTATAACTTAATTTAATAATAAAAAAGTTAATATAGTAGAATTATTATTTAATTATTTTTGTTGTTTCATTTTTACTTTATAAAATATTGCTTGTATTATAGTTCTTTCCTTGTAGAAGAATTTAAACAAATTAGGCATACACGTCTTGTAATAAATATTTGGATAATCTGTAAGTGTTTTTAAGTCCACTAAAAGTATAATTTTGTTCCTTAATTTTGTAATTATTTTTATTTTTGTCCTTTATTTCTATTAAAATTAATTTGTTATATTATGATTTCTTAACTTGTGAAATATGATCCATATAGTCATTTATCTGTCAGGGTTACTGACAAAAGTTAATGTTTTGCCATCGATGCACGTGACAAGTCAACCGTATGGTGTATGTATATATATATATATATATATATATATATGTGTCTAATATATTCTTGTAATTCTATTAATTCTTTATAAATATAATGTTCTAAAAATCCTATTCGTTTTTTTCTTAATTCTACTTTCTTCGGTGATATGTTCAATCCTTTTTCTTTTATTAATTTAATGAAATTTTGTAAATGTTCTTCATATTCTTTTTCATTATTAAAAAATATTAAAAATGTCATTGATATAGATTACTACAAAATCTCTTATAGGTAATAGTAATTTCATTACATAATCTTGAAAAATACTTGGACTATTGTGAAATTTCATGGGTAATACATTTCATTCGTATAATTCTTCAGATGTACTAAAGGCTATGTATTTCTTACTTTCTTTTTCTAATTTTACTTGAAAAATTTTTGACTTACAGTCAAATTTACTAAATATATGTTTTCCTTTTATTAGATTAAATAATAATTTTATTTTTGGAATACAGTACCTATTTCTTTTAATTTTTCTATAATTTATCACCATTCAAGATTTTTTTCTTTTTTCTTCACTATGTTTCATTACTATCATGACACTATGTTTCATTACTATTATGGCTGGTAATGAATATCTAAATTTACATTCTCTAATTATATTGTATTTTTTCATTTCATTTATATGCATAATAAATTCTTTTCTATTTTTCTTTGTCCATGGATAAGGTTTTCTATTTATTTCTTGCCATAATCTAACAATTCTATTTTTACTATTGGTTTAAATTTTTCCCAATGTACTAAACGGTTATCACTATAATTTTCTTCTAACCTTTGTTCTATAGTTTTTGTTTCCATACTATGTATTTTCTTTTTTCTAGTTTCTTTAATTGGTTCTTTGTTGGGTACAAATTACACTTCATTTTTAGATTTCTTTTTCCTAAATATTGTATCTGTTCTTTTCTGTGGATCTAATATTCTTAATACCCATGCTTGGTGTTTACATGGTGTAGTGAAAACTAAGGCTTAGTTAAGTGTAATGGCATATATTGTTCTAAGAAGTCCATGCATAATATTATATTAGGTGTGGCTTCATTATATTGAAATATTACTGGTATTTTCAATTCGTAATCTCTTATTTGTACTATTACATTTTTTGCTGATAATTCTAATAAATGTACTTCTTTTCCTCCACTTGTGATTTTTATAGTTATTCCTTTCTTCCATAATTCTGGTGGTAAAACATTATATTTATCTGTTGTCATATTTGCCCTTGTATCTACCATTGCATGATATTTTCTTGATTGATATTTTTTATAATTGAATTTTAACAACATATAATATAACTTCATTTAAATCAATCTTATTTTTTCTAATATTACTACTACTTGATTTATGTTTAAAAGGATTCTATGAAGTGTTTGGTTTTGTATATTCATCATCTATTTGTTCATGACAATATTTACATTGGTGATCTTGGAATTTTGATAGTCTTTCATAAATTTTGGCTTTAGTTGGTTCTGAGTGCTCTATGTTATTTGTCTGTATTTTGTCATACCAGTTTTTAAACTGGTGATACGGTCGGCCATTCTTCCCAGTTGAGTAAATACATGTCGTGGGACTAGCAAAGTATGTCCATTGGGCTTCGTCCTTTGTTAATGTTCTTGTTAATTCTGTCATAATGATGTTTATCTCCTATGCTCTTAATTAGGATATAGTGTTAAAGAAATGTTTTTCTAGAATATCATCTTTTTCTTCTTCTTGAAATTTAAATGGTTGTTTAGTGATTCCAAAACAAATAAGGTTAATAGATGGATAAAACTTATTGGAGGTAAATTTAGCGACCATAGAGTAGCACCGAATATAGACTTGGTCTTGGGTTACAATCCCAAAATAATGTTTGGAAGTTTCAATTATAGATTTAGGCAATAGTGAGATTTCTTGCATATTGATTGAGGGGTAAATTGACTAGATTAAACCATTACTAAATAGAGTTCTTACAAATTTTGGGTCAGTACACGAGAATATAATGACTTTGTTAATGACATAATGGGATAGGATAAATGGTCTTTGTAATAGGGAGGTCAAAGATAGTTTAGATACTAGATTAAAAGTAAAAAATAATAGAACTGCTCTTTTAATTTTGGATCTGGGTTTTTAGTTGGTCTTACTTGGAGATTGGTTTCTTTTGATGGAGTTAGTGGGCGTATGGTTTGTAATTTTCTTATTAGGTTGGCTGAAGGTTTAAAGGCTTTAACTTCTTTTACTTTTGTGGTCTTGTCTAAAAAAGATTCTTTTTGGGTTGGTACTTGATTTTTTGGGCTTGGATTTTCTTGAACTATTGGATTTGGACGGGAGAGTATTGGGCGTTGGCTTTGGCTAAATGAGCCAGGTTGGTTAGATGAACTAGTTTTTAATTGTCTTACTTCTTC
Organism: Delonix regia; assembly: GCA_037074485.1. Taxonomy (NCBI): domain Eukaryota; kingdom Viridiplantae; phylum Streptophyta; class Magnoliopsida; order Fabales; family Fabaceae; genus Delonix; species Delonix regia. The sequence continues at coordinate 17,836,783 of CM073459.1, forward strand.
TTCTAATTGATTTAGTTGAGTAATAATACTCTTTAGAGTGCTTGATATGTTATTGATATAACTATTTGTCAAGGATTGTGCTAAACCCACCTTAACTTCTAACATGAATGATTGCACTGCTAGTTACTCAATTGTTGGCAAGTTTAGATCCTTTGGAAGGCTATTTGTCTTGATATTCGATTGGTCATTAATCTATTCCATCTTTGCTTAAATAATTAACACTTAAGTTATTTTTTCCTTTGATATATTTAACACAATAATCATAATAAGCTAAATCTAACTACCATTTAATTAACATTTTTTTGGATAATTTATTCGATCTAATTTCTTTATCGATCCAATGTTTAACTTGAGTATTGTCTTTCCTTATTATGAATTTTGAATTTACTATTAATAATTCAAACTTTTTGATTGCTTTAACTACTGCTAAAAATTCTTTCTAATTTGAATGGTATTTTGCTTAGCTGAAATTAAATTTTTCACTGGCATATTTTGTTATTATTTCTTTTCCATCTTTATCTTCATGATATAAGGCTACTCCCCAATAATGTTTTGATGCATCTGGATGTATAATCCATTTTATTGGTTGGTTAATTGGTATACTAAGTTTTGATAAGTTTTTACATAAATGTTTTATTTTCTTAATTATATATTTAACATCATTGCCCCATTTCTATTCTGATGTTTCCCCTGCCAATTTTGAAATTTTTGAAGTGTATTTTGATAAGTTAGGGATATAATTTCTTGCCTGATTTACTAACCCTAAAAAATATCTTAATTCTTTCTTAGTTGTTATTTCTGGAAAATATAAAACTTTTTTACTAATATGTTCTTGTAATTCTATGCCTTCTTTAGATATATAATGTCCTAAAAATCCTATTCTTTTCTTTCTTAATTCTTCTTTCTTTGGTGATATATTTAATCCTTATTCTTCAATTAATGTAAGAATACTAAAATATGTATGGTTATATATTTGACTTCTATTTCAATGTCTGAAGTAATTTTTGGTCTCATTTGACCTAACATATTAGATGCCTAAGGGAGCATTACGAATTAGGGATATTTAGGGAGTCTAAAGCCTATAAAAAGGCTTGAACCTCAACCTTGTAAGATATCAAATTTTATTGTATCAAAGAAACTCTTTAGTTTCCTTCTTAGCCTGGTCAAAATTCTATAAGGGAAGATAGCTTGTCTTCTTCAATTGCAACAAGAATTAATTCTTAGTAAGGTGATCTCTTGTGGTGAATAATTCCTTGTTTCTAATCAACCTATCATTTGTGTTTCCATTTGCATATGTCATAGGGGGTTCAATTGGTTAGAGATTCATTCCATTTCATGTTCATGCCATATTATGTGTTCTAAGAGTTTCAGGTTCTTCATAACCTTGAGGTCCCTCTTTATTTGGTATCAGAGCTTGAATTGGGCAAATTTTTATTTATCTTGTTTGTTGTTTGTTGTTTGTTGTTGTTAACCTTCTTGTTTTGTTGTAAAGTAAAAAAAAAAAAAAAGTCATTGTTCAATCTTTTTTGGTCTTACCCTTGCCTAGATTGATTCATTTACTATTAATTTTTGTTCATCAATGTATTTCCTTCTGATCTTGTTTATCAATGTATGTTGGAGTTGGTTGCTTAACACAAGAATCCAAAGATTTTAAATCTAACTTAGAGTAGTAGTTCGACATAGGAATCCAAGGGAATTAGGGTTACTATTTTGTGGGAAAAAGAATGAGAAGCTAAAGAAAAAAGTTATAATAGTGTAAAAAAATGGGTCAAGCATAATATACAAACAATCAGACCTTGTAAGTTGTTATAAGTGTATCTTTATTTTCCTTTCACATACTTTCTTTAGCTTGATTTTTCTTATTCTTCCAACTTGTCCACTGTCTTTTAGTTCTTAATTCCTTCTATTCCTTTCCTTTCATTTAATATTTCAAAGTGGTCTATCTTATGTGAAAATTAATTCTGAAGTGCAATCTAGGACAACAAGTTTGAGTGGTAAAAGGCTCAAGTGTTGGTGAGCTTAAAGAGAGGGTAAAAACTAAAATTAGTCTGAAATAGGATAAATTAAACACCTTTTATATAAACATGTAAGGTAGTGTGTGAGGGTTACCAATCCATTCCATCCATTTCATTTTTAGTTCTTTTATAGATTTAGAATTTTGAAAAGTTTAAGAGAAATATTGAAGTTGATATGAAGCTATTCATGAAGGCCATACAAGACCAGTTCGTGACTTTAAACATGAGGTTGGATAATTTAGAGTCATCAAGCAAATCAAAACCTATTAGAAGGTCTCCATTGGTTAAAGAAGAAGAAGAAACAAATTATGATGATACAAATTCCATAAGAGGCAAAAGAAGGGAGGTGCAAAATGAAAGGAAGGATAACAATCTCAGTGCTATCAAAATGAATATACTAGTATTTAAAGGAAGAAATGATGTTGAAACATACTTGAAATAGGAAGGAAAGGTAAAGATGATCTTTGCTTACCATAATTATATTGAAGAAAGGAAAGTTAGGTTAGCTGAAGTTAAATTTTCAAACTATGCATTATTTTGGTGGGATGAACTTGTAAAGTTGGGAAAGAGAAATGGGGAAGATCTGATTGAGATTTAGGCTGAGATGAAGAAAGTGATGTGAAATTAGTTTGTGCCTTCTTATTACTATAAAGAAATACATAAGAAGTTACAATGGCTTTGTTAATGATCAAAATGGGTTGCGGATTACCATAAGGAGATGGATATGCTAATGATAAAAGCTAATATTGAGGAGGAAGAATAAGTGACAATGTCTAGATTTTTAGCTTACTTGAATAAGGAGATTACTGATGTGGTAGACTTACACCCTTATATGGAGATAGAAGATCTAATCAGCCTAGCTGTGAAAGTAGAGAGACAACAAAAATAAAAAAGTTCAACAAGATCAATTTCAAATTGTAGCAATAAATAAAGCTCAAAATGAAGTAAAGATGACAACAAAAAGAAAGGATAATGTCTAGATTTGAAAGATAAGGCCATTGAGATAGACAAAGGCTTGAAGAATAGTACTTTTATTTTAAAACATTACTTCTAGTTGACTTTCTAAATAAAGAGATATTAATTGTTTTAGGTGCCAAGGGCATGGCTATTATGCATTTGATTGTCCTAATTGTAAGGTATGCTTATCAGGGGAAATGAAATTGTTTCTAAATCTAAGCATGATAATGATCCTAATGAAAAATTTGGTATGCCAACTTTAGATGATTGTTCAAATGATGATGAGGATGCTGAATATGCTGTGCAAGGAAAATCCCTAGCTACTAAGCGTGTATCAAATTTGACTGTTAAAGAAGAGAGCATAGTACAAAGGAAAAATATATTTCATACTAAATACTTAGTATGTGGGAAAGTCTGTAGCATGATCATAAATGGTGGTAGTTGTACTAATGTGGCCAGTACATACTTGATAAAGAAGTTGAGGTTAAAGCTTGAAAGGCACCCCAAATCATATAGGCTCTAGTAGTTGAATGATAAGGGAGAGTGCAAGGTGACTAAGCAAGTTGTTATGTCCATTTATATTGGCAAATATAATGATGAAGTTAGGTGCGATGTGGTGTCTATGCAAGCTATATATATTTTGTTAGGTAGGCCTTGACAATTTGATAGAAGGGTAATTCATGATGGATTCACAATAGGTATATGTTTAAGATGAATGGCTACAAGGTTACACTTGATCCAATAACTCCGTATGAAATCTATCAAGACCAGCTCAAAACAAGGTCATTGACAAATAAGGGTAAGAATTGTGAGGATTCAAAAAAGAAAGTAGGCAAAGAGGCCAAGGGTGTAAAGAATAATGAAAAAGGCCAATGATGTGTGTTTGCACAAGTGAGAAAAAGAAAGAGAAATGTGTAGGAGAGAAGATGTTAGCAAGTGAACATAAAGAAAAGAATGTGAAAAGTAAGGAAAAAGAAATTAAGAGATTGAAAAATTTAAGAAACAACATTATTTTATGCAAAATAAAGAGAGTTAAAGAGTGCATACTTAAGCAAAAGAACTTTATTCATGATACGTTTTAAGAAAACTTTGTTTACTAACATTGGCTTTGATATAAACTTTGTATGTTTGTGAGTTTATTACAGGAGTATGATGATGTGTTCTTAGATGAGGTATCTCATGGGTTATCACCATTCAAAGGGATAGAACATCATATCAATTTGATCCCTAAAGCACAAATTCCTAATAGGCCAGCTTACTAAAGCTATCCTAAGGAAACAAATGAGTTACAAAGGCAAGTAGATGAATTGTTGACAAATAGGCACGTGAGGGAGGGCATGAGTGCTTATGTTATTCCTGTTCTCTTGGTACTAAAAGAAGATGGAGCATAGAGGATATGCGTTGATTTTAGGGCGATCAACAAAATCACTATAAAGTATGGCCTTCCTATTACTAGATTAGATGATGTGTTAGATGAACTACATGGTGCATTTGTTTTCTCAAAAATTGATTTGAAAGGTGGTGATCATCATATTAAGATGAGAGAAGGAGATAAATGGAAAACTATTAAAACAAAATATGGTGTGTGAGTGGTTAGTTATGCCCTTTGTTGTAACTAATGCACCTAGTACTTTCATGAGATTAATGACTATGTTTTACATGAATTCCGAAGCTAGTTTGTTGTTATTTATTTTGATGATATCTTAATTGCAAAGCAAGTCTTTAGATTACTATATCATGCATGTTAGGGTTGTTTTAAATGTGCTTAAGAAAGAGAAATCATATGCCAACCTTAAGAAGTGTGCTTTTTGCATTGATAAACTTGTGGTCTATGGTTTTATTGTGAGTGTGCATGGTATTAAGGTTGATGAAGAGGTGAAGGCTATCAAAGATTAGACAATGCCTAAGAGTGTAAGTGAGGTGACAAGTTTACTTGGTTTAGCTAGTTTTTATAAGAGATTTGTGATAAACTTCACTACTATTGCTCTCCATTGATTGAGATTGTCAAGAAGGAGGTTGGGTTTAAATAGGGAAAGGAACAAGAACTTACGTTCAATTTTTTAAAAGATAAATTGTGTTTGCTCTTATTCTTGCTTTATTAATTTTAATAAAACTTTTGAGATTGAGTGTGATGCTTCCAAAATTGGTATTAATGTCATTTTATTACAAGAAAAATGTCCTATTGCTTATTTTTATGAGAAATTGAATGGCGTTCAACTTAGATATTCTACTTATGACAAAGAGTTGTACGCCTTAGTTCGTGCATTAGATGTTTGGCAATATTATTTTCTTTCTAAGGATTTTGTTATACATACTGGTCATGAATCTTTGAAGCATTTAAAAAGTTAAGGCAAATTGAATACAAGGCATGCTAAATGGGTTGAGTTCATTGAGACTTTTCTGTATGTGATTTGTTACAAGCAAGGGAAAGAAAATATAGTTGATAATCTATTGTCTAAGAGATATACCTTCATCATTACACTTACATTTAAGTTGTTGGGATTTGAGCAATTTAAAGACATGTATGCAACTGATGTTAATTTTACTAATATTTTTTATACTCGTGAAAGAAGTGCATTTAATAAATTCTATAAGCATGAAAGTTTTATATTTCATGGCAATAAAATTTGGGTACTTACATGTTTTATGCGTGAAATGCTTGTTAGAGAATCCTATAGTGGTGGTGTGATGACCACTTTGATGTGCACAACACTTTGGATGTGTTTTCTAAACATTTCTATTGGCCACACATGCAAATGGATGTTGAGAGAATTTGTGCTAAATGTATTGTGTGTAGCCAAACTAAGTCTAAGTCTATGTCCCATGGATTATATACACCTTTACTTATGCCTATTAGCCCTTGGATAGATATTTCCATGGATTTTGTGCTTAGATTGCCTAGGACTAGGAAGGGTAGAGATAGTATTTTATTGTTGTTAACTGGTTTAGCAAAATGACACATTTCATAGCTTGCCACAAAATCGATGATTCAATAAATATTGTTGATTTGCTTTTCCAAGAGGTTGCTAGATTGCATGGTGTCCCTAAATCCATTGTTTCAGATAGGGATGCTAAGTTCTTGAGCCATTTTTGGAAATTTTTGTGGGGTAAGTTAGGTACTAAGCTATTGTGTTTTATTACTTGTCATCCACAAATTGAGGTGGTAAATAGAACTTTAGGGACTTTGTTGCAATGTATAGTGGGTAAGAATTTGAAAACTTGGAAGGTTTGTTTGCCTTTTATTGTGTTTGCTTATAATAGGACCATTCATTCTTTTATAGGTTTTTTTCCTTTTTGAAGTTTTGTATAGTTTTAATCTTTTAACTATTTTGGATTTTAATGCCTTTGCCTTTAAGTGATATTGTTAATTTAAATGGATAAAAGAAGGCTAAAAAGGATAAAGCAATACACATGAAGGTGCGTGAGATGATTGAAAAGAAGAACCACATAACTGCTTAAAGAGTGAATAGGGGGTGACAATAAGTGTTGTTTGAACTGGGTGATTGGGTTTAGGTGCATTCAAGAAAGGAAAGATTTCCAAATTAAAGGAAGTCCAAGATTGAAGCTAGAAGAGACGGCCCATTCCAAATGTTGGAAAAGATTAATGATAATGCCTATAAGATATAATATTAATCTTTCAGGGGAGTATAATGTAAGTACTGCTTTAAATATATATATATTTTATCTTTCTCCATTTGATTTTGATTTAGATTCGAGGATTAATCATTTTAAGGAAGGAGGGAATGATGTGAGCACAAAAGGCAAGAGGTGCAATGGCATGAATGATGATCTAAATTTTCCTCTGAGTCTAATAAAAAGAATGAGAGCTAAGAAGTTCAAGGAATCGTTACAAATTTATGTGGGAAGACATTTAGAGAATGCAAAAGGAAGCCAGTTGGATGTATTGGGCTTGGAGAATGAAATCCAAATCATTCATTTGATTCATGTCTAGCCCAAATAAAGGCCCAATTCATTTGGGTCAAGTCATATTGAAATTTTACTACTAAAATAATTGTTTTAGACCTTATTGTGAATGATTTTGGCCTAAAATATGTATGATTAGATATTTTGCTTTTATTTTAATGTCTGAAGTTATTTTTGGCCTCTTTTGACCTAACTTATTAGGGGCCTAAGGGAGCATTCTGAATTAGGGTTACTTGGGGAGTCTAAGGCCTATAAAAAGGCTTAAACCTCAACTTTGTATGACATTAGATTTAATTCTATCAAAGAAACTCTTTAGTTTTTTTCTAGGCTTGGCCAAAATTCTATAAGGGAGGATAGCTTATCTTCTTCTATTGTAGCAAGAATTAATTCTTAGCAAGGTGATCTTTTATGATGAATTCATTCTTGTTTCTAGTCAACCTACCATTTGTATTTCCATTTGCATATGTCATATAGGGGTTCATTCCATTTCATGCTCATGCCATATTGTGTGTTTTAGGATTTTCATGTTCTTTATAACCTTAGGGTTCAGCATCATTCACCTCCCCAGTTTGATTGCAAAATTATAATTTTACACTTGAATTGATTCTCAACTAGATTTTTAAACAACAAGAATGCCTTGAATGCTTCATCATTTGTCTTTAATTGATATATCCAAGTAAATATACTATAATCATCTATATTGTGAATATAGTAGCAAAAGGTAGAAGCAACAAAACTAGGGTTGGACCTTAAACATCAGTATAGACTATATCCAAGGGTTTTTTAGCATGACTTGCAAATAATTCAAAGGGTAGAAAATGTGATTTACCAAATTGGTTAGCTTCCTAAAACTCAAAGTTTTCATTTGTACTAGTTTTCATATTACACTACTAAATTATTTTAGCTAAAACACAAGGAGATGGATGTCATAATCTCTAGCATAAATGTTCAATGGCAGAAACAAACATTGTGATAAAGTATAGTCTTAAGCATTCTATGTTGTAAGCCTTAGTTTAGCTTCCTTAAATTGATATACTCCATCCTTAACTTTCCATTGCAACATTATTTCCTCATCTTTTTATCCCTAACAAAGCAATAATGTGAATGACAGTCCATAAAAATATTATTGGTGGCGTAAGATTAAAGACACTTAAAAGATTCTTAGTAATAGAACACATATGTAAGATATTATTTAGGGTGAATGTTTTCTGGGTGGGACAAGTCAATTGTCTTGAACCAATATTATATACTAGAAGATGCTTACTGTGGCCTACAATAAGTGTAATGATAACTCAATATTAGAGTTATTCATGTAATTTTCTTGCTTCATTACGGTGTGATCTTATTAGTTTTAGTTAAAGTTTGAGTCATTTTCGTTAGCTTAGACTTTTGCATGTGGAAGTGTGGATTTATAGTTATTTGAGTTGTTTTATTATTATTATTTTATATGATTTACATGTTTAAATCTAGCAAATTGGAGTTGTTCATATTGTTTCCATTTGTGCTCAAGCTATGGATGGAAGAAAAGAGTATTTTGGCATCAAGAAAGTGCATGTTCTAAATTTAAGGCAACTTTTGGACCCTTAGATGTCTAAATTTGGAGATGGCTATTTCAGGAAAAAGTTGTAAAGCTCTTTGTGACCTTTCCAACGAGTGGTAGTTCATCAAATTCCAACATCAAAGCAGAAAGTAATAGGTGAAACATTGAACTTGATACAAAAGTCCACGAATTGGCACGAAGGCACTAGGACATGTATTATGACTAGAGAATTTGTGTTAAGGCATTAAAACACAATAAATGAAGGATAAACCGATCTTTTGACATTTAGAGGCATTATAAATCATTTTTCCAAAGGATTTTGAGAGAGAAGAGACATTTTGAATAAGAATGAGAGTATTTTATGAACTCTAAGGGCTAGGTTTTGTTAGAGGAAGGCATTTCAAGATGAGTTTAAAGGGAAGAAGTTGATTAAAGTTTTAGAAATAGAGTTCTTCGTCTTTTTCTCTTCTTGTTCACTTCTTTTATGTATGTTTTTTGTGTTGTATTGGACTGTAATCATGGCTTTGCTAGGCTAAGCCTTTATTTCTTTGGGATTGTGGACCCTAGGCATGTAGAATATTGAACTTCATTATTTTTTAACTGAATTTCATTGTGCATGAAGTTGTTCAGGTCAAATCTTAATTGTTCCCTTGTTTATTAGCCACCAATTATGGTTTATGTTAAAGATTTAGGGATTCTTGAAAGAGAAGCCTAAATTTAGCCATATAATTAAATAACGCATGGTTAATGTTGATTTATTGCTTGAAATTAACTCAATTTACCTTTAGGATTGTCATATACCTATCAGACGTACAAAACATGATAATTGTACTTAATGTGTCTTTTTAAGTGATGTTAATAGAAATATAGAAAATTAATTTAGAGTGACAAAGTTTATAAGGTATCGATAGATTCTTATAATGTTTTTAAAGGCTCAGGCTACTTCATAAATCAATGAGTTCATGTTAGGAAGTAACTAATTCACATTTGAAGTGCTTTGGTAATCCATAATCCTTAGAAAGCCTTTTACATTGATTTTATCTCATTTTAAGCTTTACGTTATTTGATTTATTACGTTATTTGATTTAACACAATTACTTTACTTTTAGCTTGAATCTTTGATTACTTGAATTAAGTAACTACATGTGCATTAGTAATTAATAGCGATATTGACTAGGATTCCTTGAGGACAATGCTTTCTCACTCTTTACTACTTGTTGGCAGTGTTTGTTTGCACCGTGGTAGTTTACTCACAACATGTAGTTTTACCATTGCTAGAGATCGTATTCTGTAACTTTGAAAGATCACTAGTGACATGGTTACTAGCCCCACTATCTATATACTAGTGGGTGTCAGACACAATAGTTGGAGATGCTATAAAAACATTTGAGTTATATGACTTATCACCAGGTGTAGAACCTATATAAGCCTTGTCATAGTGATAGAAATAATAGGTAGCAGTATTCCCAATGTGGCCACGAACTTGATGCATTAGTTTATTACCTCTACTATAAACATGACCATGAGAGTTTTTGCACCTCTACCATGCTAGTTACCTCTATTAGAGTTAAAGGAACTATAATCATTATCATTTCAACTAGTAGCAAAATGAGCAAAGGAGTGTCCAATGGTTAGAATCTAGAAACTATATAATTGCTTTAGGCAGCTTTCAAATGTAAGAAGAGTTGCTTGTAACTCCATTCAAGATAGGTCATCTTTTTGTAAAAAGTTGGACCACAATAGGGTTGTAGTCAAAGTCCAATCCAGCCAATGTTTGGGTAATTAGATCTTCCATGAACACCAAACTACCAATTAAGGTCTAAGAATGTAATAAATGGACTTCATCTTGCATGGTAGTCCTTTATCTTGGGTAAGCCCTTTTGAAGACATTGAAAATTAGAATTGCATAGTAAAACCTAAGAACCATAATGGGCTATAGCAAAATTTGTAATGTTGTCTATAGTTCTTTCAAAATTGCACATTAAAATGTTTGTGAAGCTATCTCTATAGACATAGAATTATACAAGTAGCCAATAGTAGCTGATCATTAGCTACCTAATCTTCATCTTTTAGGTTAATTTTCTTATTTGCACCGTCAATGAGAAATTAGAGAGGACAAGGCTTGATGATGAGTAAAAAGTTATCTAATTTATAGCCTTTGATAATGGGCATAATGATATAATGCCAAAGAAGAAAATTGCTTCTATCTAGCTTAATAGAGCACACTTTATTCAAGTCATTAAATAGAGGTAGAGAAGGTTTGGATAAAGACAAAGATAAGGAGAGGGTGTGAGAAATAGAAATAAAATGGGTGTATTAAAGAATGCCATGGTGTGACCCCTGCAAAACTCTGATACCAAGATAGAAATAACATCGAATAAGCAGAAAGAAACATTGAGAAAATGTTACTTGGTTTGGCTTTCAATGAATGAACTATACAGTATATATAACTATTTTTGTTATATCCACCTCTAGTAGATAAATGTCATCTAGTAGTCTAAATAACCGAATGGAAGTATAGAATAATAATAGTCAAAATACATGACTGATACATAACTTTGAGCTACATAGACTTTGGGCTGTTGTGGGCCATCATGAAGCACTATGGGCCATTAGCTTTATGCTCTAACATAGAGAAAACAAAGAGAAAGAACCTAAGACCAAGAAACTTTTTCCTTATGTTTGGTTGCTATGAAGTGGGTGTTTCCCAAGTTTTCCCTATAAATTAGCATAATAGAGATATGTATATAGGGTATAATCATGAAACTTGTTCATTTAGATTCTGCAAGCATTCAGATTTTGAGTCATGTGCCCTTCTTCTTTATTACTGCATTAGTTTGTTTGTTTTTTCATCCTTATTTCACATTTTAGAAAAGAAAAAGAAAATAAAATATCCCACATGAGCATCTAACTTGGTATATAGACTTCTCATTTTCTATATGGACAATCCACATCACAGCATAACAGAGTTAGGGTTATAATTAATAGTATGGACTAAATTGAAAAACATTGAATATTAAGGAGTAATTTGAAAACAATAAAAGTCTATGGACCCATTTGCAAAGTCTTGTAAAGTATAAAGACTAAATGATTAATTTTTCCAATGAATAATTAAAATATAATAATTGAGTAAGTGAATAAGTATATTATATAAGGATTTGCATTTAAGCATGATTCTTTACTGGCCTTGAGATAAGTATGGATTGGCATGAATAATAATCCTTGCCTATGGAGGAAAGCTAATGGTCATGGTTCGAATCTCCAAAGACAAACCATACTTGTTCTTTTTTGTTTTTAACACTTTCTTGCCTTTAGATAAAATTTCCCCTCACCCACTATGCACAGGCCTACTATTTCTCTCACCTTAGAATTTCTTTTGCCCTTTTCTCCTTGTTTTCCTTTTTCTTTGTTGTAGGCAGCTAACCACGATTGTGCAAGTATACATCGTCAACAAATAATATATGAGTGAAAAAAAATTCAAGTATCATCCTCTGGTAAGTCTTGTTATAACCCCTATTAATTACCAGTGCATCTATAGTTACCTAATCCTAGCAATCAATTATGCAAGATAAAAGGAAAATTGTAAATACATTAATGAATGCAAATTTAATATGAGATGTAACTTAGTAAGAGGCTTCCTTAGGTTTATAGCTTACCTTGGCACTTTAATTGCAATATTGTGACTTTCCATAATTAAGTTATTATTTTATAAGCTAGCCTCAGCTTTTAATATCAATATATGAATCTGTCGATCCTTTATAAATTCTATCATCCTAATTCAATTCCCTATATTTCTATAAGAAACAGTTAGAGAGACATACTATGTTCGACTAATTACTACGTCACAAGTCCTATAGGTATATGTCTACCTTAGTTCAAGCAACTAATTAACATCTATTCAACTTTATAATTAAATTTGGGCTTCTCTTTCAAGAATTCATAAATCCTTAACATAAACCCTAATTGGTGGCCAATCAACAAGGGAACAAATAAATATTTGAACTGAATAAATTCAACCACTATGAAATCCAAGTAGGAAGATCATAATATTCTTCAATTTACATATCAAGGGTCTACAACCCTAAAGAAATAAGAGCTCGGCCTAACAAATCCATGTATATAATCTAATCCACACTAGAAAATATAACCAAAATAAGAGTAAAAGAAGAGAAATAGAAGAATAACTCCGTTTCTGAAGGTTTAATCGGCTTTATCCCTTAAATTTCCTCTTGAAATGCCTTCCTTCAATGGATTCTAGCCCTAAACCCTAGAAAACTGAGTTAAATGGGCATCCACAATGTGAAAAAATGGACTTAGCCCTCATTGATTGCTTTTTGGCACCTAGGCTTCAACTTTTGAACATTTTTGCACATTCTAGCTCCTAGGCATTAGTTTCTAGCACCAATTTTATTGAATCTAGGAAATGCTACCACTGTTAGAGTTGACAACCTATCGAAGGGTCAAGCATGACGTGGATGGTGTAAACGAAAAGAGAAACAAATAAGCTTCCATGATAATTTAAAGATCGATTTACTTAGGAGTCACCACCAAAGTTTTTAAAAGAAAATTTTGGAAACCAATTTTAAAAGAAAAGAAAATAGATAGGTGGTTTGCAAAAACAAAGATGAGTTCCATAGTCTATTTGAGTGTGGGGATAATATTAGGCACCTCATAATATCCATTCATGGAAACAGTTACCCTAAACTAGTCAAGTGAAATTAACGTAATATGTCTTTAAACTTATTTTGTTTACCCTCATTAAAACAGAAGAAAACAAAAGAGAAATAGAAATAGAGATAATTAAAAGAAACTGAATGAAAGAAAGGAAAAAATGGATATTTACAAAGGATAGACTTGACCTAGGATAAGAACCTAAGGCAAGTGCCCAACGATAAGGAATCAAAGTCCATGCAGTTTGACATAGAAATGCATGGAAATTGGTTGGTGTCTTTTATTTTTGCAAAATGAACAAGATAGCAAAAATTAGTTTAATCGTAAACAAAATGAGCTTGGAATTCAGTTAGTGTGTTCTAAATACGGTAATGTGATTTCACTCTCTAGCTCTCTTCATTTTCTCTTTTTTAATTTTTATGGATTATTAGAATTTGGAGTTAGTTTGATTTTGAAAGAATAAAGAAATTATAAAGGAAAAGTATTTTTTGCGGCTTTTGTATTTATATTTGGACTTTTGAAATATGGATTTTGTTTTGATTTTGGAAGAGGAATGAAATTATTAAAAGAAACAATTTTTGGGTTTTTTTAGATTTTTATATTTTTTGACTTTTAAAAAAATATTTTTATTTGAATTTTGGAAGGGTAATGAAATTATTAAGGGAATAAATTTTGGGATTTTTATTTTTATTTTTTGAATTTTTAAAAATAGGATTTTTATTTGAATTTTGAAAGGCGAATGAAATTAGTAAGGAAATTATTTTTGGGACTTTCATATTTTTGTATTTTTAATTTTTTTTGTGAAACAAAGTTGTTCATTTTAATTTTGAAAGAGGAATAAAATTACTAAAGAGGAGGATTTTGGACTTTTTTGGTTTACAGATAAAAGGTAAAGTACATCAATTTTGTAACTTAGAAATTAATTTTAATTTTATATTGTATGAATTTGACTTTAACTTTCAAAACTTAAAGAGACTAAAGAACTCACACAGCTTTTACTGGTTGATTTTCAAATGCCTAAAAAGGTTTACGTTCTCACAAGGCAATTTATAGTGAAGGAAAATAAATCCTTTTTGTGATTTTTGTAAAAGGAGTTTGGAAAAACTTATTTTTATTTATTGGTATTGTTTTCACATTGATTGGGTATGGGCCATTGGAACTCATACTTAAAGAAGGACATGAATGGCCAGAATTGTGCAATGGCTGAGGAGACACCGTATCTCGCATGACTTTTACCAGTTGACTCCTTAGGTGTCTAACGAGACAAAGGTTTCACACAACAAACTCTAAGACTAAAAATAAATAAATCAATCCGTAAATTATTTTGTGATTCTTTGAAAAATGAAAACATAAATTTATTTTGGTTTTGTTTGTTTGTTTGTTTATTTCTTTTTTAATAAATAAATAAATAAAACAAAATGAAAGTCAATCAAAAGAAATAGAAAAGGTGAGAAAATAAAATAAACTACAATGAAGTAATGATGCTAAAATGATACTAACACTAATAATTAACAAAGAAAATAAATTTCAGATAAAAAACAAACAGACAAACAAACAAAAGAAATAGTGCTCCAACCGAACACCTACAGGGGAGACAACACCAATGGGGATGTGAGTGATCACTCTGCTTTTGTTAAGGAATTGCTGCTGCCGAGGGTTGAGGCTGGAACCATGAGAGACTGAGGATCTTGTTTCTTGAAGGAAACCTACATCCCAAAGCTGGGGAGTCTCTGGCTGTCAGAAGTGCTATCAGATGGGCTTTATCTTCCCTAACTGGGAGTAGCATCATCTTCACCAATGTCCAGGAGGTTTGGAGAGCTCTGAAGTCTGATGAAGCAGATGATTCAAATTGGGGATTAATTATCCAAGACTGTAGAGACATGCTAAATACCCGTAGAAACACAGAGGTTAAGTGGCTTAGGAGAGATCTTAATAAGGAAGCTCATGTATTAGCACGAGCATCCATCTCCCATTCTGCCTTTAAAGTTCGGGATTCTCCTGATGTATTTCTGATTTAATATATTTCAGCATGATTACTTCAGAAAACATAATAGTAGTATGTGACATTAATCTTATGACCAATGATGAATTATAATTATTCTCTTTACCTCACATTGCACTCTTATGCTGTACAAGTATAATTCTTCATTTGTTTGTTTTGCATCTTTTTTCTTCCATAATGTGCAACCTTTTGGGTGACGGCCCTCACTTTGTTCTTCAAAAAAAATTAAATTTTAATGTTATATTTTTTAAAATAGAGTTCTTTGTTTTTAACTTTTGAATGAAATAAAATAAGATTAACTTAATAACAATATCATTGATTTTCTCATTCTTAAATTTTAAAATAAGATTATATTTAAATGAGTATTATACAAAATACTACTCTCTATATTAATGTCAATGCTATTACCTAAATACCCGTGATGACATTTATATCTACCGCTACTCATGTAATGCATAGAAAAAATATACCATATCTTAATATCATCATTATAATTAAACAGCTCAAAAGAGCATTTTGAATGACAAAATTTTTATATTGTGAAGCATAAAAAATTATAATAGTCCAATAGCATAAAAATATCTTTATAGAACATTATAGATATTATTTATTGATCAAGATTTCAAAAATTAACATTTGATATTTGAACTTGATTATGTTTTATTTAATTATTGTAAAAGTACTATTTTGTACGTCAATCAAATATAACAATCATATACATAATGTATGTATGGTTTTAGGGTATAATAAATTTAAATTAAGAATATCAAATAATAAAAAAATAATATGACAAAATCATACAAGATATATGTGATTATTTTAATGGGTTAAAAAATATAAATTATGTAAGGCATAAAATTATAACTTAATGCTATATACATCATATTTAAAAAAAAAAAAAAAGGTGCGAGGGGAGGGGCAAATGCCCGCCCTCAATTGCAAGTGGCTCTGCCACTGCTGTTCTTGTTCTTAGGTCTTTGTAGTTCTTAGATACTCCTAAAAACCTTGTGCATCAACATCACAGTGTGTGTAATACAATATATTGCTATATAGAATTAAAGGCTCATTTGATATACCATATAAGGCTAGTTATATAAGTTTATATAATGTGTTTTATCTTTTTTATACCTTTGGTGCATACATTAGAAGATATAAATGTATATAGTCAAATCTAGTCAATCTTACTTAATATAGCCTATTGTATTATTAATAAAGCCTCTAGGCCAGATTATGTATGATTGTATTAAAAATATATTCAAAAATATTTAATCTTTTATTTTTTTATCTTAACCCTTTTGAAGAGACAGTATGTAAGGGTGCTCATTAACTCAATAGGCCTTGCCTAAGTCACATTAAGCCAGGTCTTGAGTTCACTTAGACCTAGGCTCAACTTGGTTGGCCTAAACCAATTTTCTTAGTATTATTTTTTATAATGTACTTTTCATATTACTTGTGATAAATTTTTAAAATATTTAATTCTTTTCATAATCTTAATTAGCTTTCAATCCAAATTGTTACTTTTTTTTATTTAATTTCTTCCATTTTAAATATTAATTTTTCTACTTTTTACAAGAAAAAATATTTTATCAATAAAAAATTTTTTTTTTGTGAATTTAACATTTAAAATGGATCCAAGGTCATATGATCATAAGGCTCAACCATAGCAACATCATGAGTTTTTTTCAAGAAAAAGAAGGTCTTTCTATTTAGGAACACTATAAAGAGGAGGAGGTGTTGTTTAGGAAGAGAGAGGTTCAGATGTTGGTTCATTGATGGATATACCTTTGGAAGGAGGTTGATAAGGTTTATTGTATGAGGGAGTAGCATTATGTGTTTTGGGAAAGTGTGGAGGTCAATGTGGTGGTCTAGGTGATCGGAAAGGTCAAGGTCTAGGAGTATGGGGATGTAAGTTTGCTTTTTGGAAGATTTCATGTGTCATTTTGAACTATTTTGAATAATCTACTTCTAAAGGATAAGAGGAATAGGGAGAAGGAGGTATGTAGCTGGTATGATACACTGGGGTAAGGTTGGGAAGGATTCATAAATGGAAGGTGTTTGAACAATGGTTGCATAGGGCATAGATCTCAAATTAGCTTCCATTTAGTTGAGTTGATCTTAGAGATTATTTTACTCCTTTCTGGCAAATTTTGGACCGAAATAATTTTGACAAATATACTGCCTGAGTTCTTGGGCCAAAGTTTTGATTTTCTCCTGGGTCTTCAAACGTAACTGCTCAATTTGTTGAAAAAGTTGGCCCACTTGGTAATGAGTTTACTAGTGAGGACTCTATTTTAAGTAGTGGCATTTTTGGTATGCCAATTCAATACTTCTTTCGAAAGATGAACTGGTTTGTAATTGCCTAAAGTTGAGACTTTATTGGAGGTAACATAAGGTCTGGTGATCACCCTATCTTCATTAATAAGTCTTTTATAAGTGGAAAGAAGTCATCACAGGAAGGATCATGAGGGAAAACATCATGCAAGGAATAGGATTTAAAGGAAAAGATCCTATAACATCTAGTTTGCAAAGAAAGGGAAGAGGATCCGCAAAATATGGAGATACATCAACAATAGTTTCCAGAGGCTCTCTGTAGCAGCCTAGTTCCTTCATATGTTTTATGAGTATTTCTTCTCTAGATGGAGCTTTGGCATGTTTAGGCGTAACCCAAGGCTTCTAGTTAGGATCTCGATCATTTTTGTAATGCCTCAAGGTTGAGAGGGTCTACAAGACTAAACCTTTTTCTACTTTTCTTCTTCTTTGAGCTGCTGCTTTTTTTGAGAGTGGCGTTTTACATAGTGCTTATATTTGACAGGGTTATTATGAGCATAGACTCGATAGAGTTCTTCAAAATCACTATCATTTGAAGAGAGATCAATCTCACTATCATCTAAGTATGATAGATTATGGCAATCACATCTTGGTATACACATTTTTGGAGGAACATCCCATATGAAATGGTCATAGATATGAGAAACATAGACTGGCTTTCCATCCTGCTCAAAATGATGGACTAGAATGGTCCGCTTCTTAATCTTTTAGACTAGAATTGGAGTGATAGACATGATTTGTTGCAAAAAGGGTGGAACCTGAGATGTTTGAGAAGAGGAAGAGGAGGAGAACTCCTCAGGGGGCTTGAAAACTACCTTTACTTGTCCGTTGGGCAGACGGTAAAGACTTTGTGGTTCCGTGGTAGTCAAGGGCTTACTATGAACATGACGCTGTTCATAATTGGTGACCCATTCTGTGGGCATTAACTGTAGCAAGTCTTGTCAGGAGATCTATTTGGGGATATGTATGATTGTTGGCACATCTTATCTTTTAGCAATAATCATAAGTGCATCTTCTGTCTAATTAGAAAGATAAAGGTCCATGACATGGTTCTAGACTTGGAAGAACATCTAGTGGTGAAGAGTAGCCTTAATGGCTTCTAGGACTTGTTTTACTCCTGTGATATGGATCTGGACTTACAGCCAATCTTTGAGAGTTAGATCAAACAAGTTGAGATTGAAATCTAGGCAGATCGTTAAAAAACTGTGCTTGCGTTAAGAGTAAACAAGATTGTGCCAATAAGAGTTGTCTAGTAAGTATAATAGGTAAGGTCAAAGATGGCAAGTCTGGTTGTGACATGAAGACCTTTATGGCCGTGGTAGGTGATACATAGGCGAATAACGCTAACATCAAGTGGGTGTATCCCTAAGATTCCCAGTCGCTGATGAAATCTTGAGGGATTTCTAGGGTAACATATTATTCTCCTGTGGAAGATGGTAATTCAGCATGGTTGAGTTTAGAAGAGTAAACAAACTCTTTAATAGAAATCTTGGGTTTATGGACAAGTATTTTAATGGTTCTACCCAAGAGCAATCTTGGGTATAGAGCTGATAAAGATTCATGAAAAGGAAGTGGGTATCTTCAAGGTGTTGGCCAGGTGGAAGATCCTTGTAACAAATCTCAATAAGATTGTCAATCTTGTGAACATTTGCTCTAAGGCAAGATTCAAGAATGGAAAAAGAAAAAGGAATGATATTAGGTTGTATAAGTTGGTCTGAGGATGTAGTAGAGGTATTTGGTTCCATCATTGGGTAGAATTTCTCTTACTCTCTTACCGTACTAACATTTAGTCATTTCTTATAAGCATAATTGAGGCTCTGATACCAAGTGAGGGTAGGATTCCATACGTGACATTGTTAGACCAAGAATATAGATCTATATTAGATTTCTTTGAACTAGTAATACACAATTCTGGGTTTCCAATTGATATACGAATCCTTTGAGCTATAACATAGGTGTAACGACTTATGTCCCCAAGCGAAGAGTTTATGACTTAATACTCATAAAATCAAGGTAAGGCTGATAAAACAAATGTCTCTCCTAGGGATGTAAGTCATTACACCCATGTTATAGTTCAAAAGATTTATATATCGGCTAAAAGCCCAGAATTATAGACTACTAATCTTAAAATATCTAATATAGATATGTATTCTTAGTCTAACAATGTCACGTATGGGACTCTACCCTTTTTTCCTAGTCCAATTATATTTTTTAAAAATATATTATTTTCAATAATTTACTTTTATTCTAGTTAAAATAAATGTTATTCATTATAAATCTTAGAATATTTATTTTTATCTTATTTAGCATTATACAATGTTACCAAATATAAAATATTATTATATCATACAATATATATTATAAGGTCACACGAAACACTGTTAAATTCCTATATGACTTCTTATTATCAAGTCTTACACAATATGTAAGGCCGCCCTAAAACTACTATGAGAACATCTTCTTAAGAATAACTTGCAACTTTATCCTCTTTAAACTCAACTTACAAGTTTCAACTTTCCTATTTTGCACAATCTTCTAAATAAGGAAAACCCAAGCTAACTCAGAAATACTATATAGTAAATAGTCAATTAGTGCATGAGGATAGCTTGTTGGTGAAATGAAAGGACTACTTAAATTGCTATAATCAACTACACTTCCTTCAATTATAGTTGGAATTATGTGCAATTTTGCACGATCTTCCTAATTTTATTTATGTTTGAAATTATGGACTACAGTTGTTAATATTTAATGGGTGCTCATCCAAGCAAGTAGAGTTGGAACATGATGCTAGCCTTTGCTTCTGCTCACACAGCTCATATTAAAACCATAAATCACATTCATGTATTCGATTTATTACTATATTGGCTACAAATTACAACTCAATGAGAATTGTAAAGAAGAAGGGCTATTGTCAACAGTGAAGCTAATGACCCGTGACTTTTTTTCTTTTCCTTTTTTTGTGTGGATATATGCATAGTTACAAACACGATTTCGCTATTGAAGTTATTCTTTAATGATCCTCTTTTGCTATAAATTAGAAAAAATAAAGTTGTATTAAGCATAACGAAATATCATGTAGCTTCCAACGCCGTTCTGATTCTAGAATAAATACTTCCTTCCTTGCTCTATGTGATCCTGAACTAAACATGTTGGACATGAACTAGGATCCGCTACTGTACATGGCGACAGCAGCTGTGCACCCAAACGGCAGTGTTTGGGTGCACAGCATTTTTTATTTTTTAGAATGATTGGGTGCATAGCATTTTTTATTTGTTTTTTAAAAATGAAAAAAATACATTTTTAATTTTTTATTCATTACGAAATTGTCATTCTAGTTTTTTACTTATTAAAATATTCAAAATAATCCCTTATTCATTAGAAAATATCACATTGGTCCTCTACTTTTTAAAAAATTATCAAATTTACTTCAAATACTAAATCCTAAACTTTAAATTTAAGAAATTAAATTTGGTATTATTTAAAGAATTAAGGGACTAAATATAACATTTTCTAATGAGTGAAAGATTATTTTAGGTATTTCAATGACTAAAGTACTAAAATGATAATTTTGTGATAAATGATCGATCAAAAGTATATTTTATTCTTTTAAAAATAGTAATAAAAATTATTTTTTAAAAAATAAATATTAAATATAAAATGAAAATAAAAATAATTTTTATTTTTATTTTTATAAAATGTCATTCTCTTAAAAAAAATCTTATTGGATTAAAAGTTGTTGAACTCTATATTTTTCAATCTTTTATTAAATAAGATAAATAGATGATAACATAGTAAAATAAGTTTTTAAAACTTAAATAAGTAATAAATTTTTAAACATTATCAAAATATAATACTAAATTTTTTGTATACTGACATCTTGATTTTTAAAATTTTTATTATTATTATTTTAGTGATTCAAATATGGAGCACTTCAGTTAAAATGAATAGATCTAATGTTCATTATTGAAAAACTATGTAGATTGAGAGTTCAAATTAAAATTAGGTGATCACGTATTGTAAAAGAGTTTTAATATTAACATCATGTGATCTTAAAATTTAATTTAACAACCTATAATAAATGAACTACGTGACCGACCACGCATAACAAATGGCAGTTTTTCACTCAAATGGAGTAAATTTATTTTTGACAACACAATAAAACAAAATTTTAATCAATAAATTTTTTTCTTCAACAAAATCAAATCTTATATAAAAAAAATAAAAATTATTTTTATTTTATTTTTTATATTGTAATATTTTTTAAAAATTATTTTTTATTAGTTACGTGTAATGTCCATTACCAATCATCCCCAATCCGAATTAATATCTCTCTCCCATTTCTTCGCGTTCCGCCGCTGGCTCAGAAATCTGAACCCCAATGGGAGACAAAGATCACTGTAGCGACCTTTCCCATGGTCTCCCTCAGGTTCTCGTTCTTGCTAGTCGAATTCTCTCCAGAAACCTAGAACCCTACTCTCACAAATTCCATTTCATAAACGTCCCCTCCTCCACCCGTTTGGACCAATTTCTCACTGCCCACAACCATGACCCTTCTTCATTTCGTGCCTTGATTTGTGATCCATCCGCCGTCACGGCCGGCATACCCCGTCTTCTGCCGGCACTCGGCCTTGTGGTCACAGCCAGCGCCGGAACCGACCATATAGATTTGGGGGAGTGCCGGCGCCGGGGAGTCCAGGTGGCGAATGCCGGAAGCTTGTTCTCGGAGGATGTGGCAGATTTGGCGGTGGGGTTGTTCATCGACGTTGTGAGAAAAATTACAGCCACTGATCGCTTCGTGAGAAGCCGGCATTTCCTAGGCTCATGCCATTTCCCTCTTGCTTCCAAGGTTCATGTGTGTCGTTTCTTCTTGTCGAAAATTTTTTATTGAAAGTAAATTAAAATTTGGCTAAATTATGGTGAATTTTTTAGTGCATTTTCTCAATTGGTAATAGATACCACAATTATACAGCACACTAAAATAACAATGATATAGTGATGTTAATTTAAAATAATTTATTATATTTATATTTTAATTTGAATATTTTTAAAATTTTGTGTATGAGCCTGAAGTTGTTATTGAATTTTTAAACTCAAATTCTTTTTTATTTTTTCAATAACTTCCTAAAGATATTAATTAGTTTATAAACTCTTACCCATGTACTCTTTTTACTTTTTTTTATAACTTTCTAAAATTTTAAATTCTATCCTTATTTTCGATTGATAAATTAAGATTTTTTGGGGAAACATTTATATAGAATGTAAAGGGATAAGTTGACAAATTCAGAAGGCGTTTTGGATTCATACATAATATTTTAAAAAATATAAATACAATAAATTATTTTATGTTTGTATATAATTAATTTGACACGTCATTACAAAACTTCAGCTGTTGTTGATGTTAAAACAAAATTGCTATGTTATATGTTTGTGCAGTGAATGTATGAAAGAATTCTCAAAATTATTCTTTATATTCGTTGTTTTTAAAATATTATTCATATCGTCTGATATTTTATAAATGTTATAATAACTATGTATTTAATATTTTTTGTCAATGAATAATTTTTAATTTGATATAAGATTGTAACTTTTTATTTTATGATAGTAGAGGTACTTATGAAACTCCGACACAAGTGTGTGATTTTATGACAATGAAGCCAGTCAAATAATTTTATTTTTAAAAATAATTTCTTATAATGGAAGTTATTTTTATTTGAGAAAATAAATTAATTATTAGTTTAAAGATATGATATCTCGCTCATATAATTCTCTACAAAACTTTTTTGTATCAGGATTACCATATATAAACATGACATATAATCATATTATTTTTAAAGGATATAACCATAAACGTATGACGCATAGGCATAGCAGCAAATTGCAAAAACTTTAATACGAGTCATTCTTCCCTTATCCAAATGTGTCAATCATCAAGAATTATATATGTTAAAATGTTGGAAAACTTAAGATGATATTTTTAAAATAAAAAAACTAAGTATAATTAAATTAAATAATTTAGAAAGTTAATATAATTTATTTTACATTTAATTATTTTGTTGTGTCATTTCTACGTTATAAATATTTCTTACATTTATAGTTCTTTCTTCTTCTATTAAAAGAATTTTGATTTGACAAATTTAGAGTAATATAGATGTATAAATTAAGTCCACATATCTAGTAGTAAATGTCTGGATAATGAACAAAAGCTTGAAACTCAGTTTGAAAGGGGTGGATATGAGACTATGTTAATAGTTTATATTTACAGTAGGGATTGAGTTGTCATCCTATTGCACACCTTCATGCATCTATCCAAAGAATTAATGTACAGGAATGCATCTATACCTTCTTGGTCAGACTTTTTTCTCTTCTCTCTTTGTTCAATTAAAAGAGTCTAACTTTTCCTCCAGCTCATTTGGCTTGCTTTATTCAATCTAAATTTGCATCTCCTTAGAAAAAAGAACAGAATTTTTTTAAAAAAATTTTGACTTACTTGCAAATAGTCTTCGTCTAAATTTTCAAATATTATTTTTCAACTTTCATACTATGTGAAATAAGTAACTTTTACCAATTTTTTTTTCACAAAATCACTGACTCAAATTTTTTTCAACTTTCATTTTGAGATGCTCAAGTTGAGTGACTTATTTTCAATTTTAAAAATTCGGGGAGTGTGAGCAATTTATCCAAATTTTGACAATTTTCCTTTGTGTTGATCATATTAGGAAATGTTGAAGATGATAGGACTTGGTCCATGTTAAAGTAAGAGAGTTGTTAGGACTTTTACAAGTGTTTTATATTCAAAAAGCCTTATGCAATTTGGTAGATTAATTTTCATATTTCTATGGCCATTTCTTTCCTTTTAGCTTATTACGTCAACTTCTCTTTTTGTCTTTTCTATTTTAACAGCAAATAATAATCTATATGCTTCATCATTAGGTGGGAGGCAAGAGAGTTGGTATCATTGGCTTAGGAAGCATAGGGTTGGAAGTTGCTAAGAGGCTTGAGGCCTTTGGGTGCATCATATCATACAACTCGAGAACCAAGAAGCCATTTGTTCCATACCCTTTTCATTCCAACGTTGTTGAACTTGCAGCTTCTTGTGATGCACTCATCATTTGTTGTGAACTGAACGAGCAAACAAGGCACATAATTTGCAGAGAAGTGATGTTGGCACTCGGAAAAGAAGGAGTCATTGTGAACGTTGGAAGAGGAGCTCTTATAGATGAAAAGGAATTGGTTAAGTGTTTGATAGAAGGGGAGATTGGAGGGGCGGGTTTGGATGTGTTTGAGGATGAGCCTCATGTTTCCAAAGAGTTGTTTGGGCTAGATAATGTGGTCTTATCTCCACATGTAGGTGCTTTCACTTTAGAATCTTTCTTTGGTGTAATAAAAGTTCTGACAAATAATTTAGAAGCCTTTTTTTTAAATGAGCCTTTAGTTACTCCGATATTAATTGATTAGTGAAAGGAGAAATTTGGTTATATATATATATATATATATATATATATATATATATATATATAAAGAAGGCTCATTTAAAAAAAAAGCTTCTAAATTAAGTGTCACAACTTCCATTATACTAAAGAAAGATTCTGAAGTAAAGTTACCTACATGTAGAGATAATACCACATTATCCAGTCCAAACAGTTCTTTGGAAACATGAGGCTCATCCTATATATACATACATATATATATATATATATATATATATCACTGTTTTAAGTCCTTCACGCTTCATCCATTGCAGCTCTGATTAAAAAGATTTGGAGTTTTGATATTGACATAATTAGCACTAACAATAGGGTAATGATCGTAACCCAAAGGCTTCTAAACTAACACCAAAGCTCTCAGGCATGCCTCTCTCCAATTCAAATTACATATCGCTCTATCTAATCTCTTTTATATTTACTTCTCGTTCCCTTTTGTTAGACCATGTGAACCTCAATCTTTTTAATCCCTGATCAATTAAACCTCCAGCCTCCATGAGCTAAAAAAATAAGCTAGAGCTATCAAATGACCCTACTCTACCACCTTGTTTTTCAGAATGATAGAGCAGTTCGTCAAAATCTCCAACACAGACCCACAAGAATTCATCTCGAGGATTCAATCTACCCAATTGCCTCCACCCTTTAGCCTTCCCTTCCTCACAAGGTAGCCCATACACAAACGAGGTATATCCCCTCATAGGATCAAACACCATGACTTTCGCTGCATGAATATATTATTGGATGCCAGAACTACATTTAGATTTAATCCCTGCTTCCAATACACAGCTACACCACCTAACAAACCATCAGGTTCCACAGCCATGAAAAACTAACACCTCATCTTCCTTTTTAATTTCTCTAACTTCTTATTTTTCATTGTAGTCTCCATTAAGAAAACTAAACGGGGCTTATATTTGCTGCATGGGAACTTTTAATTTTTCTCAGTTAAGGCAGCTACGACCCTTGACAGTTCAACTTCAATGATGATATACTCATGGTGACAAGGTAGCTTTTCGAGGCCAGCCAGCAAGCCTTTTTTAGTTACTAGCTGCAGAAGAAGAAAAAAACAACTTGTCTCCAACCCTAAACCCAAAACATGCCTTTTAATTTTTCATTCGAGTCTCCATCAAGAAAACTAAAGGAGACTTATATTTGTTTCATGGGAACTTAAAATTCTTCTGAGTTAAGATGGCCCTAACCCTTGACAGTTCAATGATAATATACTCATGGTGACAGGGTAGCATTTTGAGGCCAGCCAACAAGCCTTTTTCAGTTACCAGCTATAGAAGAAGAAAAAACTTGCTTCCAATCAATATTCCCTTTTGACCAGTCCCATACCTGCCCAACTTCACAAGAATCTCCACTAATTCTTCTAGCTTAACCTTTACCTCTGGACACCATTTATCCCTCTTTTTCCTTGGTGATTTCCTAGGAGCCACACCCCCTAACAAAGCCTTAGCTTTCCCACTTCAATTCCCACCCCTTCTTTAGCTATTTTAATTCTCTTCGCATGTGCCCCTATTAACTCTTGCCGAGCCCCCCTTTTAAGGTTAATCTTATTCAGTTCATCGACTAATTTTGCTTCATATCTTCTATTTAGTATAACAACCACTTCTTTTCCCATAAAATCCTCCTCCCTATCTAGTAACATTTTAAAAAAATACCCTAGCCTAATTGCCTTTTTGAATTTAACATATTTCCGCTCTGGCCAGTGGCATTCACTTTTGATCCTATCTCATTATTTCTTCTAACTGAATCCCCTCCACAAGTACCGTTATTTGCAATATTAGCATGCACTCTCCTCCTGAGCGAGTAAAACTCACATGCTTCCTCTATCTCCTTCTCTTTTGGAACATCATCCCTCGATATCAAGCAACACTGATGTCACTACCATACTTTGGCAATCAGGATTAACTGAAGACACTACCATCTCTCACTCACAAGACTTCAGATCATATCCAAGCCTACCACAGCTAAACAGAAGCTCTGAAGCTTCTCTTATTTTTAAGCCACCTAGACTTTTTAAAAGCAATGTCTCTGAACCCAACAGCTCCTAAACAAATTCTTCTCCATATCAACCTCCTCTCTTTCATAAATAAAGCTTATAATCAGATTCTCCTTACCTTCAGCTCCTCTAAAGTTCTAACTCGACTAGCCATATTCCTCAGCCTTAATAGATTTCTCCTCGACATACCTTCCTTTGGCATTCCGTGGAATTGAATGCAAAACTCACCCTGTTTTAAATTAACTTCTTGAATCATTAGAAAATGTGACCAAACGTTAAGAATAAAGCAACTGCCCCATCACTATTGTAACATCTAACTCTAAATATTTTATAATTTCCCAGCTTAATTTTGGTTAAAACATGAATTCTACCATATCTTTCTCTTATTCAAAGTTTTACAACTAATTAAACATTTTGTTTTTGTCATAGTTTTCCTTTCCTTTACAAAATTAGCCCTCTTTTGAGAGATTTCAAAAATATAGTTAAAAAGGTTCAAAAATTATAAAAATTTTCATAAATAAATTTATTTGTGTCTAATTTTTCTCATAAAAATCTAGGGCCAAAATAATTTCAAATTCCTCCTAAACCAAACTAATTTTAGAAACTATTCGGTTTAGTCCCTTGAATTTGGGATGGATCTATTCGACCTTGAATATAAGGAAAAGTAGCCCAAGATTTTATGAGATTTTTCATGAGCATTCCTAGGCATGTATTGGACATGTCATAAAAATTTCATGTTAAAAATCATTCATTTGCCTCTTCAATTCTAGAAATTAAAAAATATGTCCAACTTTATTTTTGTGCTTATAATCTAAACTATTTGGGTTTATTAACCTCACTTGCATAATTTCAGTAGCTATAGAAATTGTCAAAATGGAGGTTTAACATGTCAAGAAACACCATGGCAAATTTCATATTGTTTTAAACTCATTTTGTTGGAGTTCCTATTAATTCTCAATTCTCATTAATAGGTCATATTGCATAGTTACATACTTTAATAGCAACTTTGGCTACATGAGTTTACATTCAACATAATCCAACAACACACAATCTCATAATTACAAAAGATGCTCAACATACTTAAGTCATAAATCCACACTTAGTTACATTCCCAAACCTAACGAATCCAAGAACATATTCTCATAGAGATCACTAATTTTGTCAGACAGTTGATTGGATAACTTATTGAGCACATGGAATTAATATTAGTAACAAAAAGGGATGAAATATAAATCTCAATAGCTAGCAACATTTCAAAAGCATCAATCCCAGCCTTAAAACATGTCATACAGTTCAATCCATTGTTATAAATAAATGTGTCATTGATTACATATATACAATGCTATAGTATCACATCTCATCTCACTTCTAGGTGAGGTAGACTCTCAATTTCTTCCCACTTCTCAATGGGAAATGCTTTATCTCGTTCCACTTTTGGTGGCGAATGCTTTATCTCTTCCCACTTTTTGGTGGAGTAATCTCTTGCATTTACAAGTGGATGATCATCACATTAAGGAAAGGAAAAACAAGGTCTTTATTCATTCATCCTTTCTAACAATGCATAAAACATATCCTTATAAATTCATGTGGCATATGTGAATTACAATCAATGTATCAATGGGTAACACAAGATAACATTGTAGAAAAATGCAAGTTTTAAGGATAAGACTAGTTACCTTGTCTTTAAGCTCACTTTCCCTTCTTGAAAGTATCCAAATCCTTTAGTGAAATATTTATAATGTAATCTGATCTAGTCATGTGAAAAAAAATGTCATACATGTCAATTTAGACTTGAACATTTACTAATTATACATAAGATTTCTCTTATCTTCTATTTCCCCTTTATTTATATTTTAAGCGATTAACTATTTCACTAAGAGAGTTCTAAATTAAATTATTCTAATATGTCTTAGGGTCCTAAAATGTTCTATTGATATTCTTAGTTAAAACCCTATAAATTTTATTACCCTTTTTTTATTTAACTAAGTACTAGGGCCCCTTAAAAAGCCTAATTAAACTAGAACCCATTGTCATTACATTACACCAAATTTGTAGATCAATAGTATGGTTCCAAAAATGAAGAGTTTGAAACTCTTATATAGAGAAACTAGACATTTTTAAGGTCCGTAATTGAAGTGATATCTACTACCATTAAAATAATTATTTTTCAACCTTTATTTCTATTTCCAAAGCATGTATTATCCCTTTTTAAATCCTGTAACAAAACACACTTTTCATCACACTTTACTTCGATAAACAACCTTGAAAATGTTGCTTAAGAAAATTAGATCAAGAGAGCAAGATCACTTATCTCTTAGCTCTTCAAAGTGACTAACAAAAGAAAACTTAAACTTATTTAAGAGTGAAATAAATTACATCACTATAAATCTTTCATGATTCTAAACATTTTTCTTTCTTACACCTAAGGCAAAAGATGAGAGATGATACCCTATGCAAAAGTTAGAAAATCCCTCTTCAACCTTGTGTGTTATCCTCTATAGTTAAAAGTTAGAGTTTTTCTTTCTCTCTCATTTCTCTTTCCTATTTTAGCTAAAATGATCAAGAAATGAAAGGAATGACTTCTTAAAGTGAAGATGACCAAACCATTAGTTATTTGATGAATTTTAACTATTAAAATGCATTACCTTATCTTATCCTATATGTTATCACTCTCTCATATTCTTGCATATAGACCTCTCTTAGACTTTTCCTTTCACCTTTCTCTAAGTTTAAGCCAAAATAAGGAAAAATAGATAAGTGTGAATGGCTTCCTAAAGAGAAGATGACAAAACCATTAATTATTTAATGACTTTCAAGTATTAAAATGCCTTACCTTATCTTATCCTACATGTTTTTACTCTCTCATTTTCTTGCATATAGACCCATCTTGGACTTTTCCATTCACCTTTGTCTAAGTTTCAACCAAAATAAGGAAAAATATTGATGAGTGGACTTAATATTAAGAGTTAGTTCATGTGTTAATGAGATAGAAAGGCCAATTAAGTGGTGGCCATACTTTGTCTCTTCCTGTCAAGCATCTCTCTTATACATATGAACCCACTTGGACTTTCCTATTGATTTTTTTCATTTTTGCTAATGACTTGCTTCCATGAGGCTCGAAGTGATTTATAAACTCATTCCCATTACAATTTTTGCTAATGACTTGCTTCCGTGAGGCTCCAAGTGGTGGCATCTTATAGTCTTTTTCTCTACCATTTTCTCATATCATACTATACACTTATGTGAGGTTCCTCTTAAAATTCCCAAAAAACAAAAAATCTATGATTACTAAAATGACTAGGACAAGCTTCTAAAAATAAAATATTATAATTCTTATCTTAAAAAAGTATTCTTTTATTTTAGTCCCCTTTAATTATTGTCATACTTTTCAATTGAAACATAAAAATATCTAAATCTTCTTCTATTTTACTAGGGTCACTATTTACTTTATAAATTTATCCTTTAATTTAATTAGAAATTTTTTTGTCTATCCTAACAACCTATTTTCTAATATTTACTTTTACCCATACTTAAATCATACATATAACTAGAGTTATTTTAGGATGTTACAACTATCCACAATCTTGCATCTCACAAGACTCCATCCATAATATCTTTTCAACTAAGATTAATGATAAACAAATTACTTCATTAATAGTTACCTCATCATTTGCATTCTAGTTCCTTAAGATCAAATACTTTTTTTTTGCCCGAATAAGACTTCTTCAATTAACAAGAAACTATACAGAATGCCAATTCCCAAATACAACAAACCATATTCAGAAACAAAAACTCCCACAACACCAAATTACCAAGCTAAACAAAAGAACCTAAAAAATACTCTAACATAATAAAAACCAATAAAAAGAAATGATAAAACTCAAACTGTCAACAATACCAGTACAAGTAACATAATCAATCTCTACAACATCCCTACATAAAATTTTCCTTAATAAACATGGGGGGATCACAAATCCACCTTTTAGGGCCATCCTCTTGCCAGCAGTTATTGCAATCCAATTTACAGTAAAATTCCCTTATCTAGAAACCAAGGATAAAGAAACTCTAGGTAAATTCTTAAGCAAAGAAATAATATCTTTTACTACACCTTTACATCTCCAATAAACTCTATCCAAACTTCCACTCTTAACAGCCTTAAACAACACCTCTCAATCTATCTTAACACATATATCCATTGAGTTATACTCACTTGCCATCACCTCAAGGCCTATGATTCTATTAGTATAGTAGAATTTGCTTTTATTTTTTCTCCAACTCCAATCACCCCACCATATTCATTTTTAAAAATCACACCAATCCTAGCTTCATTTATCTTCCTATTATAAGCACTATCATTGTTGAATTTGACTTGTCCCTGATGTGGTAATTCTTATTTCTTAACCTCACACCTTCTGCCCTTGCTGATTCTTCCTTTTCCACTTTCTTTATTCCCTTTAACTCATAAAATTCTTTCACACATTTGCTAGTTCTTTCAATTAACATACTACAATCAACCTCAGATTTCTAAAAAATAACTTGACACCTCTCTTTCCATATTTTCCAACAAATGCTTGCCCATAATCCTTTCCTATAATCTTCAACATTTTCATTAAGTAAAAATTGGCAACACTATTGCCCAAAACTTGTGACAAGATTAACATCAATTTCATGGTCAAGGTACACCCAAAGTAGACCCTTCTTGTCCAAGGATATAAAAGAAGCAAATGTTCCATAGTTTACTCTTCATTAGCACATACTAGACACATAGGATCAATAGAGCACTTTCTCTTACATAATGCCTCCTTTGTAGTAATAGCATTAGATATTGCCTTCCAAACAAAATGCTTTATCTTTTGTAGCACCTTCAATTTCCAAATGCATTTCCTAAGCATATGCTTGGCCCAATCTCATCCCTATACTCTTCTTTCTTCATGCAGTATCTATAAACATTTTTCACATCATATGCTCTAATGTTAACCTTAGCCAATCTTAATTCATCATTCCTCTCTACTAAATATAGCGAGATTTTGAGGACAGCTTCCTTCTCATCAGTCAAAATATTATAAGAAACACTTATAAATTATATCTATCATTTACTATTAAATTAGCTACCATCATTTCATCCTCATTATCTACCACCCCATTTGGCTTTAGTTTAAAATCATCACACTCCATCAGCCATTTATCTTCCCACACTTTAATTGACACCCATTTCCTATTTTCCAACAAAGATCTCTTCCAATAATTTCCTTCCCTCCAAAATACTAGATAAATCCCATGATGTCGTATTCCCCTTTCTTGCTTTTAGAAAATCACTATTAGGAAAATATAGTCCCTTGATCACCTTAACCCATAAATCATCTAGTTTATTCAATAATCTCCATGTTGTTTTAGACAAAAGAGCTAAATTAAAATTATGGAAATCTTTAAAACCCAAGCCTCTATCAAATTTAGATTTTGTTAATCTTTTTCATGCTTTCTAATGTATCTTGCTACCCTAATCAGTACCAACCTACCAGAACCTTGCCAATATACTATTCAAATCTTCATAAGTGTTTTTAGGGAACTTAAAACAATTCATAGGGTATATAGGAACGACACTTGCCACTACTTTAATAAGATAATAAATTTCTCTTCCACCCTTGCACTTTCTTTGCTACTTTATCCTTCATCCAATTCATCTCATTCATTTTCGATCTTCCCCATATAACCGGCAACCCCAAATATTTTCCTAGCTCATCTATTTCATTTATTCCTAGCTTCTGGTATACTTCATCCCTTACCTCCCTTGATGTATTATTTGAGAAGAAAATACTCAATTTGTCACAATTTTCCTTTTGCTCTGATGCTCTACAATACACTTCTAGAATTCTTTAGAGGTTACTATTCACCATGCATTAGATCATGAAATGATTTCATTTCTAACAATAATTTCCATATCGAACCCTTTCAAAATTGAAAAGTAGGACTTACATATTGATCTCAAATTCCACATCTGTAAGCAGGTTCTTTTTTTAACCCTTTTATCAAATTGAATTTCTGCATCTGGGATATAGCAAGGAAAATATAGGCAGAAGCATAATGTGAGCCATCAGATCCATAATAATTTCATATGTGTAAGATTGAAACCACAAATCAACCCAAACTAGTGAAGGATTATGACTAAAATACCACTCATTCTTCATGCGAAAGTCATTCCATCACTCAAAGAATTTACAATGGGATGAACTTGAAGGAAAAGGAAGACACTGACAACCTATAAGGCCTCCAATAACGCCTTAATCATGACAATGCCTTGGTTTCATAATAATGACTGAGTTCCATTGGAAAACACTTGCTCCACAAGACACAGGCAACCAAGGACCCTTCAATTAGGCTATGATACCACTTTATCATGAGCCCCACAAATGAGGACGTGACTAACATAGAGAATGAGATAAATCTCGCCCTTGTAAGCCAATCAAACATCTTAAGAGATCCAATTATATTATGTGAAAACAAAATTATTAACCAATAGCGGTAAGACAAAATATATTCATCCAATTTAAGAGGATATCATCAAATTTTCATTAAACGATTTTATTTATGTTGTTTTTATTTGGATTTTATTTTGTAAAAAAAAATTAATAAACATGGGCCTTTGAAGCCCAACTTTATTTTAGAAGATGCATATAATATGATATGGGCCATTGGAACCCAAATATATTTTTAAAAGCGTGCAACTAATATTAGGATATGCCTATGGAGTCATTATATCTCACATAATCCCACTGATGACTCATTAGGTGCTCATAAAGATGTTGGTCTTACACGACAACACTAATGTCTCGTGCTCATGAAGATGTTGGTTTCACATGACAAAATTAATGGTGAGAAAAAAATGATAAATATTTAAAGGATGTGTCTATGGAGGCGTTGGACCTTATATGACAAGGAATTCAAACAAGAGAATATCTATGGAGGTGTTGGACCTTACATGGCTCCCAAAGGATAATAAGTACATACCTTGGTACTTGTGTGTGTGTTGGTGTTCAATTAAGCATCAATTATCATGTATCGTTTACAGGATTTAATTGCTTCTTCTAACTTTTAAAATTCAGCCTTGTTAGCTTCTTGTCACTTACCAGCTTCATTCATTTTCATAATTTCTTCAGCATACTTTCCAACACTTCTCCATGGTTTTATTCTAACAACAAAGCCAAGAACATAAACTATCATCTTTAAAAACCATTAACATAAGAACAACCATTGGAACCATTTAACTAAGCATAATTTCAAACTTTAGCTCTACCCAACACAACATGTTCAAATGAAATTAAACCCAAAATAAAGAGGGAATATGCAGCAAATAAACAACCTATATGACAGCCCAAAAAGAAAGGAAAAGTGCAACAATGTTTACACCCAATATGACAGCCAAGCGAGGAAGTAAGCAGCAACTAAAGCAACCTATGGCTGCAATGAAAAAAGATACTTTGCAGCAAAACTTTAGCAAGATTAGACAGAAACAAAGCGGAATGTGCAGCAAAAATTCAACTAAGCTTTAGGACAGAAATGAATTGGACTGTACAACGAAATTCGGTCGTGATTATGACAGGAACCAAGGGTAAAGGTGCAGTGAAACTCAACCAATATTATCACAGCAACAAAGAGGAAAAGTGCAGCAAATAAACACCTGTATGTCAGCAAAATCAATGGAAAAAGCAGCGATTAATACCTTATATGACATTAAAATAGGGGGAAAAAGCTGCAAATAAACACTTATATGGCAGCAAAACCAAGAGGAAAAAGAGCAACAACAACTATCTAAGAATTATGACGGTGAAAATAAGAGAAAGAAAGCAGCCTCTTAACCATGCAAATATCAACGAGAACAAATGGAAAAAAAAAAAAGAAAAAAAAAGAAAGAGCAATTACTGACCAAAGCATGTGACATCAGAAAGGGAGGTACATAACAGCAAAAGAATGAAGCAATTAGGAAACAAATCATGAAGAAAAGAGCAGCCATATAATCATTGTTAGGAAGGACAAGAGAGAGGAACAACTACTGACCGAAGTAAAATGACAGTAAAAGAGATGAACTTAGCAGCAAAAGAATGAGGCCACTAGCAGTAAAAATTAAGAGGAAAAGAACAGTAAAAGAAGATACCTCCCAGACCTCTCTTTCCTTCTCGATTGCAGGCGCTATTTATTCTGTGTTTCCCAAGTTTTTCCTCTGTTCTTACTCCTCCTCTTCCCTGTGCTACTCCATTTCTCTCAAATGCTCCTGTGTTTTTCATACCTCTTCCCCTTCATTCTCTCATCCCTAGAAAAAAAACATCTAATGTTTATTCTCTTCTTTCAGCTTCCTCTCCTTTTTTTCTCTTTTTTCGATACTTCTAAAAAATGCTCTCCATCCTTCCAAACCTCCAGCTATCTTTTTCAGTCGTAGATATTTTTGCCTTCCTTCCACCTTCTATTCTACCTCTTATTCTCACTCTAATTTTTCCTGGTATCTTCGCTCACACACCCGTCCTTCTTCTCTCTCTTCAATGCCACAACACATACACTCTTTTTTACAATTCACATGCCCTTCTTCCCTTTGCTGAAGCCCATCAAATTTCCCCTGCTTTTGAGTGTGAGGAATGAGTGGTCCCTTCATGAATTATTCTCCCTTTGCTGCCATGTGTTTATTTATTTTATTTATATGTTTTTTTTTTTTTAATTTTCCAACTCACCGCTGACTCCTTCACATCTGTAAATGACCAAGTCCTAAATGTATATATCCTTTGTAAGCTTCTTAGGCCTATTTGTTTTATTCCTGTAACTTACTGATTGCAATGAAAGTAATAATATTATTCATTATAAAGAAGACATCTTAGATTAACTTCTAAAGAACCAAATACTTTGAACTTTTCAAATTTAAAGTAATAACATAGCCAGTCCCAATCTTTAATGTTGACCTACATTGGTCAAGCAGCTTCTCTCTCCTCATCAGTCTCACTCTTCATGTACAATGTATACAAATTGTTTTTGAATTCCTGAAAAGTCATTACATAGAAGTAAGGCAAAAAGATTTCATCTCCATCTCTTGTCGTCAACTAGTAATTCACCATTGCAACAATCATTAAATTTAAGAATTTGACTAACCTATTACTTACTAGGGAGGAAGAACAAAGATATGGCTGGCAAATAAGCTCCCCCACCCTAAGCAAAAATTTGCCATTGATAGCACTACAAAGGTTGAACACTGACCTACAGCCCACTCAAACAAGTTTAAAAATTTAAAAGATCATTAAAGCTTCATAGAACACTGAAGAAGAATGAAAATGATTGAATACTAGAAATAGAAAACAAAATTACATGGAACTGCAACAAAAACTCCTTGCATGTCATAATCTAGACTTTCATTAAGGAGACCAAAATTAAGATAAAAAAGGAAACCAAGAGATTGTTACCTGAGCCCAATGAAGAATAAGTCACGACATTGAGCAACTTAGTGAATGGAATCAACAATTGGATCTCATAGATGATTAGAATGCTTCGAAACTTTTTAGCCTGAACGATTAGATGTTGCAGAAAATAGTGGGAAATCTTCAGCCCAAGAAATTTGACATGGAAGAATAGTGAATGCACGAACAAACGAAGAAATACTAGAAGAATGAGAAAATTTACACATATATTACTTTTCTAATATTTAATTACTC
Organism: Delonix regia; assembly: GCA_037074485.1. Classification (NCBI taxonomy): domain Eukaryota; kingdom Viridiplantae; phylum Streptophyta; class Magnoliopsida; order Fabales; family Fabaceae; genus Delonix; species Delonix regia. Next base: position 17,873,392 of record CM073459.1, read on the forward strand.
ATTTTTAATTTAATTATTTATTTTATAGTAACATATATTCTTATTTAGAATTTATATTTCATTCTTATTTAATAATCTGTAATATTAATTATTTCATTTTTGAATAATTACATATTACTTATTTACTTAATTATTTAATTTTCATTTTTATCATTTAATTATTACATAATATTAAATAATAACTTGTGTATTACTTATTACCAATATTATTTATTTATTTATTCAACTGCTAAATTTACAAATATATTACTTTTCTAATATTTAAATAATCAATTTTAATTTAATTAATTATTTACTATTAACTTATAGTCCTATTCAGAATTTATATTTCATTCTTATTTAATAACCTGAACTTTTAATTATTTAATTTTCAAATAATTAATCAACATTTATTTAATTATTTAATTCATTTTAATTTATAAATTATTCAATCATTACATAACATAAACAAATAATTTATTTATTATTCACTTCCTACAAGACATATTATATATTTAATCATTATTATGTATATATTTATTGTATTTATTCAATTTATAAATTTAAAATTTAATGAAATTATATTTTAATTTCATAATATTTGAATATTCAATTTTAACTTATATTTTATATTTATAATTTAAATTTGATTTCTATTTAATAAATTTGATTGGTAAAAAATTATTAATTAAAAATATTAATTATTTCTTATTTGAATTATTTCATTGTCATTAATTTATTTCATTTAAAATTTGAATTCCAATAAATTAATTTAAATTAAATATTTCAATAAATTATATTAGATGAAAGATAAATTATATATATATATATATATATATATTCGTTATTTATTCAATTTCTAATTTTAAATTCAATCGACTTAATATTTTAATTTCTTCATATTTAAATATTCAATTTTAAATATTATTATTCTTGTAACTATTTGACTTTTATTTAAAATTTATTATTATTTTTATATTAAATAATTTAATATAATATTTCATTATCGATCATATATATTACTAGTTGAATCATTTTTTTAGTTTATTTTATTTAAAATTTTAAATATTACTAAATTTATTTAACAATTAAACCTAAATATTTCAATGAATAATGTTAAGTAAAACCTAATTATAGTATGTACATTATAAATTGTCTTTTGTGGTGAAGAAAAGTTGCCACTAAACAGTATTAGGGGTGACCTTCCATAGACATTGCTATATATTTGTCACTGAATTACTTTTATTTACTTCTTTAAAGTCACCACTAAATTTTAGTGAAGTTTTTGTCACTACTAAAGGGTTTTGGTGGTGACTTTTCACTTGTTGCCACTAAAGATTTGTAGCGTTGATATTAATATGTTATCGCTAAAAATGCACTTTTAGTGGCAACTTTTTAGGGTTACCACTAAATGTCACCAATAAAAACCAACATTTTTGTAGTGTTCGTAATATAAAAAATTCGCTTCAAAGTATATGAAGTTTGGTTCCTCATTAAGGAGAGATGAGAAAAGGTAAAAACATTTATTTGAGCACAATCATATCGTATGTCAAAATTTTAGAATAAAAACTCACAAGTAGAAAATGTATTTAAAAAGACTTTTCCATAAGAGGTGGAACCTTATATCCAAATATATATATATATATATATATATATATATATATTATCATTAGTAAATAAATTTAAACCATAGGCAACATTATAGCAATTCAGACAAAAACATAATGCGCTCATAAATTCAACTTGAAATTTATTAGATTTGGGAGAGAGATATTCAAAGTTATATATCCTATATTTGTTAATAAGGTTCTTTTATTTTCTGCGCTACATAATATTCATCCTATTTATCAATGGTATGATGTTTTCTTATGACTACGTATGTTTGTATTTTGATTCTTATTAGTTCAATTTGTGCAAGATTTGCTTGAAGAAACTTAATGAAGTTTTGTTATCATGATTTTTACATTTAGCCTTTGAAACTTCTTTTTCTAAGAAGTTAATATGTTACAACAATTTTAGATTATTACAATTTTTTTAATAAAGGGTCTTTTATCAAAATAGTTATTTTTAATCTTGTCTATACTTACTCAATGTATCACCAAACGATGCTTAATATTATATTATATAATATAGTATATATCTTATACACTAGTACACCAAATACTACATAATATTAAACTTTTATCAGACCTTATCTTATCAAGCTTTATCTAATGCTGGACTGCTACAGAAGGGCAACTTTCTGCAAACTGTCAGGGCTTAATTTAATCAATGGAATCTTTTGGTATGTTGAAATATCATACTCAACCATGTTTTGCGAGTAGTGCATGCTTAAATGAAAATAAAGATTTATACCTTATGATAACCTTTTATTATTATGAGTATGTCTAGGGACGGATTTTGTTTTCCTCTCTACAAAGAAAATCAGAATATATGGATTAAAACAATTCTTTTGTTGGCATTAGCGGTTAATTTCTCTTGATAATATTTCCTTCCACTCATATAATGTGAGACTGCTTGAGTATATACGAAAAACATCTTGCTAATGAGCTATCAATAGCACCTTGCATCTTTAATTAATCTTATGACCAAAAAATAAAATATAATTATTCTGATTACCTCACATTGCTCTTTTATGTTGCACAAGAATAATTCTTCATTTCATAGATTTGCATTTTCGTTCTTGCATAGCGTGCAACTTCATAGGTGACCCCCTCACCTTGTTCTCATTCTGATGGTCTTCATAGTTTTGAGTTACTCCTCCAAAATCTGTGCATCAAAGCATAAGGTGTGTGATACATAGTTTCTTTATGTGCAAAAATAAGGGTCCATTCAACACTGTATGATGTTGGATTGTATAAACTTATACAATGCAGTTCACTTTTATTATGTGTTTAATGCACATATTCAATTGTATAAACTTATACTGTCAACTTCAATCAACCTCACTTAATACAATCTAATGCCATATTACAAATAAGCCTCTATGGGCCAGATTAGGCATGATTGAATTAAACATATATTTAAAATTTTGAAATTTCTACCTTTTTACCTTCACCCTTTTTATTAGGCAATCTGTAAGGGTGTTCGTCTAACCAGAAGGCCCAACCAACCTGGGCCAAAAATAAATTTCACTTTTGACCAAATTAGGACAAATAATTAGGTCTGGTCTCAAGTTCACTTTAAACTCAACTTGAAGCAACGCTATTTCTTTTTTATAAAATATTTTTAATAACTTTTTATATTATTTATGATAAGTTTTTGTAATATTAAATCCTTTCAAATCTTAATTATTTTCCATGTTTACCTTTTTTTTCCGTTGCACTTTTCCATTTTAAACATTAATTTTTATATTATCTTTAAAAAACTTTAATTAAAATTATTTTTGAAGAATTTAAATTTTAAAAATAAAAATGAGAAGACATACCCCATTGATCACTAATCAAGTTAGGCAAGGTGTTGAGTCATAAAATATTGATCTTGTCTTAAATCTAGTTAACTCCTTGGTCCTACATAAACCTAGCCCAGTCAGTGTTCACTCTTAATGGCAATCTAATTATTTGATCTCTTTTCCTCCTTGAGTTCTAATATGAGGGGTGTATATATACCCAATTGGCCCAGCCAACTCAATTGATTTATCCTAATATGATCGAACCAAGTTAGACCAGGCAAAAACAAAAATTTTGACTAAGTTGAGTTAGATATAGTGTCAAGTTTGTGTTTTACTAGCTGGATTATATTTTTTTTAAAAATATTATTTTCAATAATTTATTTTACTTTATTTAAAATAGATTCTATTCATTATAAATGTCTAGAATATTAATTTTCATCTTATCTACTGTTATACAATATGTTGCCAAATTTTAGAATAATACTATAGCATACAATATAATATAAGGCCACACCAAACACCACATAGTATTAAATTTCTATTAGGCCTTATACAATGTTCCAAATGAGCCTAAATTGTTATATGACCATCTTCTATGAACTATTGGTGCAAGTATTAATATAATCTTCAAATTTGGGAAACCCAAGCTAACTCAAAGAAATACTATATAGTAAATATTCAATTTGTGCACGAGGATAGCTTGTTATGTGGAATGTAAGGTGTAACATCACAAAATTTCCTTAGAATAGTTTAATATGTAGACATGGAATTTACTAGGGATATTAACCACTAGAAGGGATTATCGTCTCACAAAGCTACTTGGAAAACAAAAGAAGAAGTGAGGAAGAAGTATGCAGAATTATTCAGATGAGGTAAGATAAATTTTGAAGACAAAATTTAACATCCCAAAATTTACATAACTTAAGTATATGATCTTTGTAGGGGTATAAATAATAGCAAAGTCTCCTAATTAAATCGAAGATGATTTCAATAATAACATTAGTGAAATAAGATGAATTTTATAAAGCATATTTGGAGGGAAAGGAATTAAAAATAGAATTTTAGGAACTAAAATGGAAGAGGAAAACATGTATGAATAGTGAATAGTAATATGTACAATTTTAAATACTAACTATGAACAATAAATGTTGATAGCACAGTAACTGTGAACAGTAAAATGTCGGTAGTACAATGACCAAGTACAGTAAGTATCAGTAGCACAATGGCCATGTACAGTAAGTGTCAGCAACATAATAACATGCACAATGCTAAGTAGTAATTTGCACATTGTTAAATAGTACTTGCATAGTAACAAAAAACTTCTATAAATAATATGAACATTTCTTACTTTTTCTCATTTAAAGTTAAGAGAAAGGAAGAGAATGAGAGAGGAAGTGGAAGAAGTATTTGTGGAAAATTTTGATTTCTACCTTGCGTAAAAGGTAGTCAGTACTCTTATTCTCGAAATTCCTATTTAGACCTGGATTATCAATATTGTTTAGTATATCTTGCTATGTATGCATTTGGTTATCTTTGTTCATCAATAAATTGTCACCGGGTAATTTATTTAGACAGATTGAACTCTTGAGTTTTTAAAACTCACCATGATGATGAATTGACCAATATTATGACATGATGACAATCATGAAGATGATATTATGAGGTAGCCATAAGTATGGAATTTTGGTTAAAAGAGAAACCAAATATGCATTAAAGTTACATAACCCAAATGAATACTCCTAGTTCTTCTAGTATGCATGATAATGATGCTTGTATATTCTGAATAAGGTGAATAACTCCTAAGATTTATAATCTTATCCAAATTGATTAACATTTTTTAGTGAACATTTCAATGAAGATAAAGGAAAGCAAACTTTATGATAGGCTATAGAAATATAATGTCATTTGTTGTTTGACTTTTAATTTAAGGATGGCGTGTATAATATATCTGTGTTAGGTGACCATTATGAAGTTTTTCATATACAAATATGTTTTCATGTAAATTATTTTGTATGTTTCATGTGAATCTTTTACTATGTATTTTGGTCTGGATAAAATATCCAATAGCCTTATTTTGTTATGGATTTTATATTTTTTTAGGGTACTAGTCTTTTAAGAGTATTGAACAATTTTATGCAACAAATTTCTATATACTATGTATATATTGATGATGGAATCTCAGTTAATCGAATGAGCAAAATAAGACACTAAAATGAAATTAAATAGTACCCCATGGAGCATTATAGACCTTGTACAAGTAAGACTATATCAAGTTATGCCACCTAAATGACTAATTTAGATCCAATGAGTTCTTTAGCAAAGTGATTTATCCCATAAATCCTGAAATCTATAGCAGAATTATACTGCCTATATGATTATTGGAAAGTGGGGTTGTTACATTTCCTTGTATCTCAGCCTGATATTAAAATCTTAAATCTTGGATAAGGACATAAATGTTTTCACTGCCAGGAACATCCTAGAAAATTAACCATACTAAAGAATACATATCTATACAAAAGGCTCCTCAATCAATTTGGACTTAGGAAAGTGGAGACTAAGTACACATTAAATTTTAAGACATAAAGTGGATTCTTAACTACCAAGAGTATTTTAATTATTATCATTATTTTTTAAAAAGACTAGAAACACAAATTTTAATTGTAGATAAGTATTTTTTTAGGCCATTATATAAGGACTACTTAGAATGCTATAAACAACTACACTTCCCACAATGTAGCTTCAAAATTTGTTTTTTGTTTCTGAACAAAAGTAGTTTCTTCTTTGCTCCATGTAAACTTGAACTTGAACTTGAACTAGAAACATGTTGGACATACTTGCGAAGTCATAAAGTAGTTCAGTGTATCTACTTTGCTGCATCATATAATTTTCATTTGCATAAGCTTAGCCACCTACAATTTGATATTCTTGCACATATCTAGAAATGCAAAAACACTAGATTCTTTACCTCTCAATGCTTAACACATTCTAATATTATATGGTCATGCTTAGTTTTACATTTAACACCTAATCTTTTCTTAAAAAAAGGTGTGTGATTGTTGTCTTTCACATTCTTTGAGCAAAGCACCTATTACTAAGATAATTGCTAAGCATTAAAATTGACACCCTAATCTAAATCAAGCCAAAGATAAATCATAAGCGAAGGAAAAGTAATATAAAAATATAAGAATATAGGCTAATCTTGGAAGTAAGAGGTTTTGGATTATAATTCACATAGCATTTTATAGAAATCCAACATACTCTTTCCAACACTGTTCTTAAAGATATAATTTGCTAGCTTAGGACTCTTAATTACCTATAAGCATTTTCCAGATTACTTATAAACATTCCCTTAATACCAATTCATAATTCCTTATGTCATTTATTAAGAGACTCAACGAAGAATGAGTACTAATATGATTATGCAAGGCCAGTAGCTATATTCCTATAGTATAAGAAAATCAATCCACTCAACATTGCTAGCCTAAAAACCCCATTCCCAAGTTCAATCAAGTTACATAAATCATCTAATGGTTTTCACACACTTAGAATAAATCATATCATTTACAAGTAAAGAGAAGAAAAGAGTCCTATTAGATACTAGGGTTCAAAATAATCTCAAATCAACAAGTTTAGATCATAACCATAAGAATAAACAAATTGAAAAACAAAGCAGAATCCAAATGGGTGAAGAAATACAAGGAGAAATAGGAGAAAGAGAGAAAAATTGATGTTACCAATAAAGTTTCTTTAAATCTGAGCTTCCCCTTAGCTTTTGTAGCATTTTGGGACCTTCTATAGTCCTCAATGCATCCAAAATGACTTGGAATGGTAGGTTCTTCTCTAAACCCTAAAAAATCTCCTTAAAACCAGTAAAAATTCACATCCAAAATACTCCTTGTTTTGCACCATACTATTATGACACTATGACAAGCCCTCATCCAATCTCATAGTGCCAAATGTAGAAAAAGGGCTTTAAACCAATTTTTTTGCATCTGTTGGATCCTTCCTTTGGTTGGGCTTTGAAATGCCTTCGACTTACATTTCATTGCATTAAAAACCTTACAAAAGCATGTGAAATTGATTAGTTAACAAATTATTAAGTATTTAACCAAAATTTAACACTTAAGCTTTTTAAAAACATAATTAAACCAATTAACTTAATTGTAACTAGAGTTAAAACACTACTTTTATAACATACAACCAAAACAAAATCATATTAAACCCCTATAAACATGACAAAATAATTGAATAATTATTAAGAGTTAACATATCCCCAAACTTAAACTTTCACTTGTCCTAAAGTAAAACAATTTACAACAAAGATTTAGCTAAAGCATCCAAGTACAAACTCATAAACATGCTAACTAAAACTTCAAGAGTTGTTTCAAACAATATAATCAATAGGAAAATAAGGTAATGTACACAGGTTAGAAAGTTCCAAATATAATGCTTGTTTTTCAATACCATTGAATTGAAGTGCGTTTGTATTAAGCCAAACAAGTATTTCATACAAGTTTTATGATCAAATTTATGCACTTCAAAATGTATAACAACAATCTCTACTATTGGAACTTCATATACTTGCCCTTCTGTCCTCTATCCACTAATGTAAACATCACAAAACCTATTGATCATTAGGTCTTTAAGGCTTGTAGCGTGGCCTAGGGTTGTGGATATCAAAGTATGGATATAGGAGCATGCAAAAACTTCAAGAGAATTTTAATGCAAGCACATACAAACAAGAACATTCTCCCTCATTTTTCTTCTTTTTGTCTCTTAATCTTTCAACTTTTCTCATTTACTTGTTTTTCTTAACTCCCTAATCTTACATAATTTTTTTCTCTTTTTCTTCATTTAACATTTTCAATGGGAAGTTGATTCCTTTGTCAATTATACACTTTATCATGAAAACATAGAAATGATAAGAACAATAAATTATTGTTATTATTACCACAACATACACATGATTCTCAATTTCCTTATTCAACCACAACGTACTCCTTTTCAAATACCAAAAAAAAAAAATGTGCTAAGTCATTTATTGGTTATCTAAGTTGAGTAGGTAAAGCAAATGTTGGTAAGATAGAAAAATCATAGTTAATTGTTTTTTTCATGTAAAGTTAAAAATTAATGAGCAAGGAATGACATTTAAGCAAGTTAGCTTGAAAGGCTCAAACACATTAATGACATGTCTTAATCATCTCTTAAGATCATGCAGTATCATGATTTTTGCCTTAAGAGAATATAATGCAAATTCAACAGTCCTAGGCTTTTAGATAGGTCATATGAATTAATTAACACAAAATTTTATCCTAAACATGCAATCAAACAATGTCTGGCTCATAAGTGTAAACAATTTTTTCAAAAGTACAAAAAATAAATAAATATTAGGATATGAGCAAGGAATAAGAATAACTATGAACTAATATCCTGCCAAATATACACTGATAAACAACAATTATCATCATTGGTTTTTGACAGGAAGCAAAAAAAAAAAGAAAAAACACAAGAACATCAAGCTAAAAATCATGCCAAAAAATTAGATTGAGTATGAGCTTAATCAAACTAATTTAATTATTTCGCCATTATCATATGGCCAAAACAACTCAAACTAAAACTTAAAGTACTCAAAACTATGCAATATTTTTAAAAACATTTTGTAGTTCCCCACTCCCAAAATTAAAAGCAAACATTGTCGTCAATGTTTGAAAGTGGAAGATGTAAAAAATGAAAAATAGAAGACTCACTGACATCTCTGTAAGCTCTCCCTTCACTTTCATATTCTCTAGGCAGAATAGCAACTATAACCAAGAAACATTCCTAGCATCACAATAAAACAAAAAAGTAACGATTTACAACTCAGCTAAAATATCAATTAAGTGCTAGAAAACATGGCAAATGCGCAGTATGTGCAAATATTGAACAATATTGACATATAGATGAAATCAACCTAGCAAATGTCCAATTAAATGCATGAAAAATTCATGGGAACCTCACAATATACTAATAAACAAGTTCAACTGTAATTCTCAAGTTGAGAGCCATTATGCTAGCTCCAGATAATACACAGAGAGATCTATGAATTAACAGTTCCAGAAACATACCAAAGAGCAGTGTTCATTCAAATGTACTTAAACAGGTCATCTGAACTCCAAATGATGTGAACCAAATTCTTCTGAAAACTAGAAAAAAAAAATGGAAAATTTCGACATTGGTTTCATGCTACAATTCGTTCAGATGTGGTCCTAGAAAATATGTTAAGTTGGATCAATGACTGTGTATAGCAAAATAGAACACTGGCATGAAATATGAAAAAGCATATAGCAAATAAATTCAATTGGTTCTGAAATTAAGATGCCTAAAACTAGACATATAAAGTAACAAGCCCATAAAAATTCATAACAAGCCTCAAAGCTGATTTCTCCCAAGAATCATCTTCTTGAAGTCACGCAACAACATTTATTCTTATTCGCAACATACATGGAAGGAATTTTAGGCAAAATAGCTCTCGAACATAGGCAACAATGAACTTGTAAGCATTCAAAGTACATTCATAAATCAAGTAAGTGCTAGAAAACATGCGCATTTGCAAAAATTGAATTGTGTTGACATTTTGGTGAAATCCACCTAGCAAATGTTAAATTAAATGCATGAAAAATTCAAAGGAACCTCACAATAAACTAATAAACAAGTTCAAGTGCAAGTTGCTGGTTGAGAGCATTAAACTAGCTCCAGAAAATACACACAGAGATATATGAAATAACAATTCTAGCAACATACCAAAGAGTAGTGTTCATTCAAATGTACTTAAACAGGTCATCTGAACTCCAAATGATGTGAACCAAATTTTTTTAGAAACTAGAAAAAATGGAAAATTCCGGCATTGGTTTCATGCTACAATTCGTTCATATGTCCAGAAATTTTTTTAAGTCAAATTAATGACAGTGTACACCAAAATAGAACACTGGCATGAATTAAGAAAAAGCATATAGCAAATAAATTCAATTGGTTCTGAAATTAATATGCCTAAAACTAGACATATAAAGTAGCAAACCCATGAAAATTCATAACAAACCATAAAGCTAATTTCTCCCAAGAATCCTCTTTTTTAAGTTATGCAACAACAATCATTCTTATTCGCAACATACATGGAAGGAATTTGAGACAAAATAGCATTCACACATAGGCAATAATCAACTTGTAAGCATTCAAAGTACATTCATAAATCAAATAAGTGCTAGAAAACATGGCAAATGTGCAGTATGTGAACAAAATGTACTATATAGCCATTTTGGTGATATCCACCAAGAAAATGTTCAATTAAATGCATGAAAAATTCCATGGAACCAAACAATATACTAATAAACAATTTCAAGTGTAATTTGCTAGTTTAGATCATTATGCTAGCTCTAGACAATACACACAGTGATATATTAAATAACAATTCTAGCAACATACCAAATAGCACTGTTCATTCAAATTTACATTAACAAATCATCTGAACTCCAAATGATGTGAACCAAATTTTACTAGAAACTAAAAACAGGAAAATTCTGGCATTGGTTTCATGCAACAATTTGTTCAGATGTGATCTTAGTAAATTGTTAAAGTTAGATAAACAACTTTGTACGGCGAAATAGAACACTCACTAGAATAAAGAAAAATCATATAGCAAATAAATTCAATTGGTTCTGAAATTTTTAGGCCTAAAACTAGTCAAATAAAGAAAAATATCCATAAAATTTCATAATAAAACTCAAAGCTAATTTTTCCCTAGAATCGTCATTTTAAAATCGGGCTATAGCAGTCATTCATATTCGCAGCTCACAAAGAAGAAATTTAAGACAAAATAGCATGCAAACTGAGGGAATAATATTCAACGTGTAAGCATTCAAAGTACATTTATAAATCAAATAAGTGCTAGAATACATGGCAAATGCACAGTATGTGCAAGAATTGAACTGCATTGACATTTTGGTGAAATCCACCTAGCAAATGTTCAATTAAATGCATGAAAAATTCAAGGGAACCTCAAAATATACTAATAAACAAGTCTAGCAACATACCAAAGAGTAGTGTTCATGAAAATGTACATAAACAAGTCATCTAAACACCAAATGATGTGAACCAAATTTTACTAAAAACAAAGAAAAATTGGAAAATTTCGGCATTGGTTTCATGCAACAATTTGTTCAAATGTGGTACCAGTAAATTGTTTAAGTCAGATCAATGACTGTGTAAAGCAAAATAGAACACTGACAAGAATTAAGAAAAAGCATATAGCAAATAAGATCAATTGGTTCGGAAATTTTTATGTCTGAGACTAGACATATAAAGAAACAAATCCAAAAAACTTCATTACAAAACTCAAAGCCAATTTCACCCAGGAATCATCTTTTGTAGTCATGTTACAACAGTCATTCTTATTCGCAGCATACAAGGAAGAAATTTAAAACAAAATAGCATGTAAACATAGGGAATAATAATCAACATGTAAGCATTCAAAGCACATTCATAAATCAAATAAGTGCTAGCAAATGATCAGCATGAGCAAAAATTGAACTGTAATGACATTTTGGTGAAATCCACCTAGCTAATGTCCAATTAAATTCATGAAAAATTCATGGTAAACACACAGTGTACTAATAAACAAGTTCAAGTGTAACTTGCTTGATGAGAGTCATTATGCTAGCTATAGGCAATACACATAGTGATATATCAAATAACGATTCTAGCACATACCAAAGAGCAATGTTCATTTAAATGTACATAAACAAATCATTTGAACTCCAAAATGTTGTGAACCAAATTTTACTAGAAACTTAAAAAAATGGAAAACTTTGGAATTGGTTTCATGCAACAATTCGTTCGGATGTGGTCCCAGTAGATTGTTAAAGTCAGATCAACAACTTTGTACCGCAAAAATGAACACTGATGAGAATTATGAAAAATCATATGGCAAATAAATTCAATAGGTTCTGAAATTTTTATGCCTAAAACAAGACATATAAGGTAGCAAACCCATAAAAATACATAACAAACCTCAAAGCTAAATTCTCCCTATAATTGTCTTTTTGAAGTCATGCTACGACCGTTATTTTTATCCATAGCATATACGAAAGAAATTTAAGACAAAATAACATTCAAACATAGGTAATAATAATCAACTTGTAATAATTCAAACTACACTCATAAATCAAATAAGTGCTAGAAAACATGGAAAATGTGCAGTACGTTCAAAAATTGAACTGTGTTAACCTTTTAGTGAAATCCACCTCGCAAATGTTAAATTAAATGCATGAAAAATTCAAGGGAGCCTTACAATATACTATTAAACAAGTTCAAGTGTAATCTTCTAGTTGAGAGCATTATACTTCCAGACATTACACACAGTGAAAAGGCAAATAACAATTCTAGCGACATACCAAAGTGCAGTGTTTATGCAAATGTACATAAACATGTCATCTACACTACAAATGATGTGAACCAAATTATACAAGAAATCAGGAAAAAATGGAAAGTTTCGACATTGGTTTCATGCAACAATCCGTTCATATGTGGTCCCAGTAAATTGTTTAAGTCAGATCAATGGTTGTGTACAGCAAAATAGAACACTGACAAGAATTAAGAAAAAGCATAAAGCAAATAAATTCAATTGGTTCTAAAATTAATATGCCTAAAACTAGACATATAAAGTAACATGCCTATAAAAATTCATAACAAACCTCAAAGCTAATTTCTCCCAATAATTGTCTTTTTGAAGTCATGCAACAACAATCATTCTTATTCGCAATGTACACGGAAGGAATTTAAGACAAAACAACATGCAAACATAGGGAAAAATAACCAACATGTAAGCATTCAAAGCGCATTTATAAATCAAATAGGTGCAAGAGAACATGGCAAATGCACAGTATGTATAAAATTGAATGTTATCGACATATGGGTGAAATTCGCCTAGTAATTGCCCAATTAAATGCCTGAAAAATTCATGGGAACCTTGCAATATATCAATAAACAAGTTCAAGAGTAATTTGCCTGTTGAGAGCCGTTATGCTAGCTCTAGACAATACACAGTGATATATCAAATAACAATTAAAGTAGCATACCAAAGAGAAATGTTCATTCAAATGTACATTAACAAATCATCTGAATTCCAAATGATGTGAACCAAAGTTTACTAGAAACCAAAAAAATGGAAAATTTTGGCATTTCTTTGGCACAACGATTCGTTCAGATGTGCTACAGTAAATTGTTTCAGTTAGATCAATTACTGGGTCCAACAAAATAGAGCACTGAAAAGAATTATGAAAAGCATATAGCATATAAATTCAATTGGTTTTAAAATTTTTATGGCTAAGACTAGACATATAAAGAAACCAAATCCATGAAAATTCATGATGAAACTCAAACCCAATTTCACCCAAGAACCGTCTTTTTGAAGTCATACAACAACATGTAGTCATTCTTGTTTGCAGCATACAAGGAAGAAATTTAAGACAAAATAGAATGCAAACATAGGGAATAATAACCGACATGTAAGCATTCAATGCACATTCATAAATCAAATAAGTGCAAGAAAACATGGCAAATGCGCAGTATGTGTAAAAATTGAACTGTGTTGACATTTTGGTGAAATTCGCCTAGCAAATGTCCAATTAAATGGCTAAAAAATTCATGAGAACCTTACAATATACTAATAAACAAGTTCAAGTGTAATTTGCCTGTCGAGAGCCATTATGCTAGCTCCAAACAATACACACAGTGATATATCAAATAACAATTCTAGCAACATACAAATAGAAATGTTCATTCAAATATACCTAAACAAATCATATGAACTCCAAAATGATGTGAACCAAATTTTACTAGAAACTACAAAAAAATGGAAAATTTTGTCGTTGGTTTCATCCAACAATTTGTTCAAATGTGGTCCCAGTAAATTGTTAAAGTCAGATAAACAAATTTGTACAGTAAAATGGAACACATACTAGAATTAAGAAAAATCATATAGCATATTAAAAAACAAATCCATTACAAAACTCGAAGCTGTTTTCCCTCAGGAATCATCGTTTTGAAGACATGATACAATAGTCATTCTTATTCGCAGCATACAAGGAAGAAATTTAAGACAAAATAGCATGCAAACATAGGGAATAATAATCAACATGTAAGCATTTGAAACACATTCATAAATCAAATAAGTGCAATAAAACACGACAAATGCGCAGTATGAGCAAAAATTGAACTGTACTGACATTTTGGAGAAATTTGCCTAGCAAATGTCCAATTAAATGGCTGAAAAATTCATGGAACCTCACAATATAGTATTAAACAAGTCTAGTGTAATTTGCTTGTTAAGAAACATTATGCTAGCTCTTGACAATACACAATGACATATCAAATAAAATTTTAACTTCATACTAAAGAGTAATTTTCTTTCAAATGTACATAAATAAATCATCTAAACTCCAAATAATGTGAACTAAATTTTACAAGAAACTTTAACAAAAAAAAAAAGGATAATTTTGGCATTGGTTTCATCCAACAATTTATTCAAATGTGGTCCCAGTAAATTGTTAAAGTCGGATTAACGACTTTGTGCAGTAAAATAAAACACTTACTAGAATTAAGAAAAATCATATAGCATATAGATTAAATTGGTTCTAAAATTTCTATGCTTAAAACTAGAAATATTAAAAAACAAATCCATAACAATCACTTACAAAACTCAAAGCCAATTTCCCCCAGGAATCATCGTTTTGAAGACATGTTACAACGGTCATTCCTATTCGCCGCATACAAGGAAGAAATTTAAGACAATATAGGATGCAAACATAGGGAATAATAACCAACATTTAAGCATTCAAAGCACATTCATAAATCAAATAAGAGCTTGAAAACACGGCAAATGTGCAGTGTGCGCAAAAATTGAACTGTACTGACACTTTGGTAAAATTTGCCTAGGAAATGTCCAATTAAATGCCTGAAAAATTCATGGGAATCATACAATATACTAATATACAAGTTCTAGTGTAATTTGCCTGTCGAGAGCCACTATGCTAGCTCCAGACAATACACACAGTGATATATCAAATAACAATTCTAACAACATGCCAAAGAGAAATGTTAATTCAATTGTACATAAACAAATCATCTGAACTTCAAATGATGTGAACCAAATTTTACTAGAAACTAAAAAAATTGGAAAATTTTGGCGTTGATTTTGTGCAACAATTCATTCAGATGTGGTCCCAGTAAATTGTTTAAGTTGGATCAATGACTTTGTACAGTAAAATAGAACATTTACTAGAATTGATTAAAATCTTATAGCATAAAAATTCAATTGGTTCTAAAAATTTTTATGCCTAAAATTAGACATATTAAAAAACAAATCCATCACAATTCATTTCAAAACACAAAGTCAATTTCTCCCTGGAATCATCTTTTTGAAGACAGGTTGCAACAATCATTCTTATTCTCTACTCACAAGGAAGAAATTTAAGTCAAAATAGCATGCAAACATAGGGATTAATAATCAACATGTAAGCATCCGAAGCACATTCATAAATCAAATAATTTCAAGTTAACACAGCAAATGCGTAGTATGAGTAAAAATTAAACTGTATTGACATTTTGGTGAAGTCTGCCTAGCAAATGTCCAACTAAATGCCTGAAAAATTCAGGGAAACCTTACAATATACCAATAAACAAGTTCAAGTGTAATTTGCTTTTTGGAAGCCATTAAGCTAGCTCCAGACAATACACATAATGATATATCAAATAACAATTCTAGTAACATTCCAAGGAGCACTAGGAAGAAATTTAAGACAAAATAGCATGCTAACATAGGAATAATAATCAACATGTAAGCATTTAAGGCCCATTCATAAATTGAATAAGTGGAAGAAAACATGGCAAATACACTGTATGTGCAAAAATTAGACTGTACGGACATTTGGTGAAATCCACCTAGCAAATGTCCAATTAAATGGCTGAAAAATTCATGGAACCTTACTGTGAACACCCCGTCACTAATTGCCTAATTCTTTAATTAATGAATACACCAATTAATTAATAATTAAGCAAATAGGAAACTTAAAAATGATAAAACTTCAAATGACATTTTCAATTGGGGGACAATTTGGAATTAAAAATAAATAATGGGGACAATTAAATAAACTCAAAACACAAAAAAAAAATAACTAATTAAAATAATTATAATAAATCAAAGCTTGGGGGACAATTAAATAAACTCAAAACACAAAAAAAAAAAAAATTAACTAATTAAAATAATTATAATAAATCAAAGCAAAATAATTAAAAAAAATAAAAAATGTATATGACAAAACAAAAATAGAAAATTAAAAAATAAAAAAATAAAAATTAATTAACAATAATAGTAATATGATAAAAATTAAATAAAAAAAGTGATAAAGCTGCCATTTATCACAGGAAAGAAAAAAAAAAAAAAAAAAGAAGGAGGATAGCAAGGTGCTTTCACAAAAAAGCCTCTAAAGTACTGTTGGCAGGCAACCCTCTCTGAATCTCTGGCTCTCGAGGTAGAACCTGGCTCCAACAACAGCTGCCAGCAAAAAGAGGAGGAAGGGACAACTCAAGCAGAGGAACCACAGACTGAAAAAGCTAACGGGGGAGCACAGAAAAGGGATATAGCTTTCTTCATTCTAGTGTTATCAGGGAGAGCAGGGAGAAGCCAAGAATGCTGTGCTGGTACGGAGAGAAGGAATGAGCTGGGACAACAAATGAACAGAGAGTACCAAGATACAGAAAGCTTCTGAATGGAAGTAGAGATAAAGAGAGGGAGAAGAGGACTCTTCTTTTAGGACGTGGCCAAACCGTGGCGAAGGAGGGACCATGAGCAGTCAACGAAGAAGAGAGTGAGAAGGCAATGATCTTGGAGATTGAAGGTGAGCATTTTGAAACTGCAGAAGCTTCGAATGATGTGGCCGTAGTAAGATCGGCTCAAGCTGAAGTTGATAGGGCTAAAGAAGGTAACGAGGATGAAGAAGCAGGAAGCTGAAGAAGAGAAGAGGAAGAGAGCCCAGGCAAACACAGCAGAAAGAGGAGAGAGAGAGAGAGAGAGAGAGAGAGAGAGAGGTGCTGAAGAGAGTAAACGTGAATAGTTGAGCAGAAGAGCCACGAACCGAAAAAAGCTACTAAGGAAGAGGCTCCACAGACGCCAAGCCATCACTCTATTCACCTCTGTTTGAACAACTCGAAGCAAAGAAAGGGGGGCCCATGAAGAATAAGAAAGAAATGAGAAGAAAGAGAAGAGAGAAAAGGGAGACCTGACCGGAGAGAAAGACAAACGAGAAACAAAGGGTTCCACGGGATTCGTTATATGTATCTTACATCTCTTCTTAACCAGTACCCTCGGCCCCATCACTCTCTTTACCCTCTTCCACCTCCTCAGCTTCCTACATGTGTTCCACCAAATAATAGGCCCCCTCATACTAATATATCATGTTAGCCTCTGGTGTAGTGCCTGGATGTTAATAACTTAATGACACTTTTTACTATTGTGTTGCTTGGGAGGAGGAGTTTGCTTCGAGCAAACAATGCTCTGTTTTCCACACTGCCATCTATATTACAAACAGATCTACTTGTAAACTAAAATTAGGAGATCTTAAAGGAGCATTGCTAGATACAAAATTTGTAATGCGTGATGGAGATGACAATGTCAAGGCTTTGTTTCGTCAAGGACAGGCATACATGGCACTTAACGACATTGATGTTGCAGTTGAAAGCTTTAAGAAGGCAGTGATCTTGGAGCCAAATGACGCTGGAATCAAAAAGGAACTTGCTGCTACTGTTGGCTCTACTTCATCTACCTATGTGCATATTGGTTACATGAAGACATGTGAATGGTTCTTTCCCTTCTTGATTTATTTTTATTTATTTATTTATTCATTATCATTATTTTTTATGTCTTGATTGTTTCGTTTTATTCTTATCATTATTAGTATTATTAGTACCATTACTATTATTAGCTCACCTTAATTTTTAATAGTGCTGTGTGAGAACACTAATCTCCTTAGACATTTAAGAAGGGGTCATGTGAGATTCTAAGTCTCCTTAAGCTTCAGAAGTCAGTTCACAATTTCTTAAATAAATAAGTAAAATACAAATAAATAGTGATGAAATCAAATAATTCATAAATTACAAAATAATAATAATAATTATTATTATTAAAGGGTCACCATGTGAGGCTATAAGTCTCCTCAGGTACTAAAAACTAACAAATAGAGGTCGTGTGAAATTTTAATCTCCTTAGACCCTAAAATTAGTACATATTTGCTTTAAAAATAATAATAATGCAAAGATAAATACTTTAATTAAATACTTTCCATTATTTACGAAATCATCGTGTGAGAATATTATTCTCCTCAAATGCTTGGAGTCGTGTGAGATTTTAATCTCCCTAGACCTCGAAGTTTAATACATACTTGTTTTAAATAACAATAATAATAATAATAAATACTTTAATTAAATATTTTCTATTATTTATGAAATCATCGTATGGGAATATTATTCTCCTTGAGTGCTCGGGGTCGTGTGAGATTTTAATCTCCATATACCCCAAAAATTAGGATATACTTATTTTAAAATAATAATGATGATAAATAAATAAATAAATAATAATAATGCAAAGACGAATATTTTAATTAAATTATTTACAAAATAAATAAGTTAGGGTTTTATAAAATTTAATTAATTAAAAAAATGCCATATAGGACTTGGGTCTCCATAGGTTTTGGGAAATTGATCCTATTAAAAATAAGACTAAAAGAATTCTGATTTCAAAATCAAAAAAAAATACATAAATTCAAAAATATGAAAAATGATTTTATTTTCGTCCTAATTTCAACGATAAATTCTAATTTTGAAAATCAAAAAAGTAATAATAAATAAATTCAAAAATTCAAAAATATTTCTTTCATTATAATAACACATTAATTCCAAAAATATAAACTCCCAAAAATCCTAAAAATCTTATCCCATAATTATTTCATTTAAATTTCAAAATAAAGATTAAAATTTCAAAATAAACAAAAAAATTAAAAAGAGAGAAAATGAAAAGATCAAGAGAGTGAGATTAATCTGGTTGTCATAAATTAAAACACACAAACCAAATCACAATTCCGTTTTGTTTACGAAAATCTATTTAATTTAAACCCTCGTGTTCTCATTACAAAATTTACAAATTATTAACCAATAAACATGCCTTTTTTGTCAAACTACATGGACTTCGATTCCTACCGTAGCGTACGTAAGCCTTAGGCTTTCATCCTAGGTCAAGTCCATCATTTGTAAATATCTATTTGTTTGATTCCAATTATTATTGTTTTCATCTTCTCTATTTGACAGACATGCATGTCAATAAAGGGTAATTGAGATGAATTTAAGACTATATTCTATTTCAACTGATTAGTTTAAGGTAACCGTCCTTATGGATGGGTGTCGTAGAGTGCCTAACACTTTTCCCACACTCAAATAGACTCCCAACCCATCTCTGGTTATGCAGACCATCTTTCCTTTTTCCTTTTATTTTAAATTGGTTTTCCAAAGTTTTCTGTTAAAAATTTTGGTAGCGACTCCAAATAAATTGATTTTCAATATTCATTTTGGGAATCAATTTTAAACCATATTTTATACCTTCTTGTCTAAAGGTCGGTTACAATACTCACAATATACTATTAAACAAGTTGTAATGTAATTTTTTTTATGACAGCCATCATGCTAGTTCTTGACAAAACTTGCAATGATATATCAAATAACAATTCTTGCAACATACCAAAGAGCAATGCTCATTCAAATGTACATAAGCAAATAATATGAACTGCAAATGATGAGAACTAAGTTTTACTAGAAACTAGGAAAAAAACAAAAAAGGAAAATTTTGGCATTGGTTTCATGCAACAATTCATTCAGATGTGGTCCTAGTAAATTGTTAATGCCAGATTAATGACATTGTACAGCAAAATAGAACACTGACTAGAATTAAGAGAAATCATATAACAAATACATTCAATTGGTTCTAGAATTTTTATGCCTAAAACTAGACATATAAAAAAAACAAATCCATAAAAATTCATAGCAAAAATCAAAGCCAATTTCTTCTAGGAATCGTCTTTTTGAAGTCATGTCAAAATAATCATTCTTATTCGCAACACACAAGGAAGAAATATGAGACAAGATACAAAATAATAGTCAACATGTAAGCATTCAAAGAACATTCATAAAACAAATAAGTTCTAGAAAACATAGCAAATATGCATTATATGCAACAATTGTACTGTATTGACATTTTGGTGAAATTCATCTAGCAAATGTCCAATTAAATGCATGAAAAATTCATTGGAACCTCACTATATACTAATAAACAAGTTCAATTGTAATTTACTTGTTAAGTGCCATTATTTTAGCTCCAGACAATACACACAGTAATATATCAAATAACAATAGCAACATGCCAAAAAGCAATGTTCATTCAAATGGACATAAACAAATCATATAAACTTCAAATGACGTGAACTAAATTTTACTAGAAAGTATAAAAGAGAATGGAAAATTTTGGTATTGGTTTCTTGCAACAATTCATTCAGATGTGGTCCCAATAAATTGTGAAAGTTAGATCAACGACTATGTACAGAAAAATAAAACATTGACTAGAATTAAGAATATTCATACAGCAAATAAACTCAATTGGTTCTATAACTTTTATACCTAAAACTAGACTTATATAGAAACAAATTCATAAAAATTCATAACAAAGCTCAAAGCCAATTTCTCCCGGGAATTTTCTTTTTGAAGTCGTGTTACAATAGTCATTCCTATTCACAACACACAAGGAAGAAATTTAAGATAGAATAGTATGCAAACATAAGGAATAATAATCAACATGTAAGTATTTGAAGCAAATTCATAAATCAAATAATAATGAGTTGACATTACTCCTTAAATTGCATGATTAAGTTACTTAATTCTTCTTTAAACTTTTAACAAATAATCAACTTGAGGATCCGTTGTTTGAGGGCTTTGAAAGATACAAAGAACGTTAGTAGTTAGAATTTCTACCAAAATAAATAATAATAATTTCTTTTATCTACTTTATATTATATATCTATTTAAGCTTAGGTTGCCTCCCAAAAAAGTGTTGACTTTATAATCTTCAGCCTGACTTTACATTTGAACCAAATCATATATTTTGAAAGCATGTGATTCATTAACCATAATCTTTATTCGAATGTGGTCTTTAGTTGGCATATTAGGAAGCCCATATTTTAATTCCTAACTGTAGTAGTTTCTAAAAATTTTAAACACTTAATAAAATCTTCTTGGTTCCCATTAGTATGATCTAAAAACTCTATTGGAGGATCCATCAAGTGATTCTTCTTAAGGTATAACATTATTCACTACATTCATCTTGCAATATTTTTGTTGTTCATTAAAAGGTTGCCTTGTCATGGCCACTGGGATGGTAACTTCTTGATCTTTAACAATCAAAATCATCTTTCGTTCATCCACACTTAGCTCATGTTTCCCTTCAAACTAATTAGAAACCTTCAGAAACTCTTCCTCACTCCATAAAGTAGTATCCGTGTTATGTTCTTTATCATCTCCATTAAGATTAGTTGTCATATAACTTGAAAGACTCTTTTGAGGTACATTATAGGCTACAATAGCTAAGTGGCCCATTTGAGTCGTTAGATTTCGGATTGTATCATTTGTTTTAGCCATGTACTAATTAACATCTCTTCTAAACTTGGTTTCTATCCTGAATGAGGGCTCATACTTGAAGTTAAAGATTAAGAGGGTCAAGGTATATTGCAAATGATGATAAGCTTGACTTTTTTCCTAGGAAACAATTTGCTCATGACTCCAACTAGGGATAAATAAGTATATGTAAATATTATCTTGATTTCTATTGAAATCATCCTTTTACAACAAAGCATTTACAATATTTAGGCAACGCTCTCTAAAGTGACCATCTTCACAAAGCCCACAATATACAGTCAAACATTGGGAGTCACTAGCATGAGCAACAAAATTAGTATGCATCTCAAAGTTAACAAACCTCTTATCAAATTTACCTCCCTAAATTATTAAATGGTTAAATTATCAAGTTCAAACATACTAACTTCCCCTTTTACTAGCCAAGGATTTTGCATCATTACAAAAGAACTAAAAGCAACAAAAACTCAACACCCACAAAGATAAAAGCAAAACAAAAACTAATGAAAACAAGATAGAAACAAAAGAAAACACAAACATGGCCTATGTTAAGATCAAGAGAGCTTGGTACTAATATTAGCAAAAACCTAGCTAAAAAATCCCTTGTAACAATGCCAAAAACTTGTTGCGTTATATAAGGATACCCGTAAGTATACAAATTGCAATAGTAATGTAATGATAAGAAATTATCATTCAGACAAAGATTTGACATCAAGATAATTGCTAAGCATTAAAATTAGCACCCTTATTTAAATCAAGGCAAAGATAAATCATAACTGAAGGAAAACTAATCTAAAATCATAAAATTAACAAATGAGGACAAAATTCTAGGCTAATTTTGGAAGTAAGAGGCTTAGGATTATGATTCACCTAGCAATTCATCAAAATTCAACATACTTTCTTTAACATTGTGCTTAATAATGTAATTTGCTAGCCTAACACTCTTAATTATTGATAAACATCTTCTGAATTACTTATAGAAATTCACTTTATGCCAATCCATAATTACTTATGCAGTTGATTAAGAGACTCAATAAAGAATAGGTTCTAATGCAACTATGCAAGTCCAAAGGTATTTTTCTATCCTACAAGCGAATCAATCCACTCAACATTGCAAACTTCATGAACTCATACTACCCAATCCATGGTCTAGCCTTAAAATTTATTTCCCAAGTTCATTAAAGTCACCTAAATCATCTAATGGTTTCCACACACTGGAAGCATTAAGAACAAGATTGAGTAAACAAATCATATCATTAATTGCATATACCAAGCTCATAAAAATCCAAAATTAACTAGTTTAGCTCTTAATCATAAAAATGAACAACTTGAAAAATAGAAAATAATCCAAATAGGTGTAGAAATAAAAGGAGAAACTGAGGAAAAAGAGAAAAACTAATTTAATTAGTAGTTTCCTTTAAATCCAAGCTTCCCCTAACCCTATATAGCTTTTTGGGACCTTCTTCAACACCTTAAGTCTCTAAAATGACTTGAAATGGTGGCCTTCTCTATAAACCCTTGAAATTCTGCTTAAAACTAGTAAGAAATTGCAACCAAAGCACTCATATTTTGTTTCTTATAGCTATAAAATCTTGACTAGACCTTATAGTTAGTTATAGCACCAATTTGTTCTTACCATAGTCCTTAGCTAGTGATAGCACCAAATTTAGCAAAAAGACTTCAAACCAATTTTTTTGCTTCTCTTGGATCAAGGTTTACATTGGTTGAGCTTCAAGATACCTTCAGCATTTTTTTTTTTTTTGTGCATAAAAAACCTTACAAAAACATATGAAATTGATTAATTACAAATTTTTAAATATTTAATAAAATTTAGCACTTAAACTACTTAAAAACATATTTAACCTATTAACTAAACTTCATTGAAGATAGAGGTAAAACAGTACTTTTATTACATAAAACTTAAACAAAACCTATACAAACAAACAAATTTTTTTAGTTGTGGGAACTATATATGGGTGACTCAAAACACACAGTAGCATTTTTAGGTCTACTAGAATTTGAGTACATGTATGTATTAAGGAAAATAAATGTAAATCGATGGTATCTTTATTTAGTATATGTGTAACCCAAAGAATGAGGACGTGACTTGCAAAGGGAACAAGGTAAATCTTGCCTTCTTAATTGGATCACAATTTGAACAAACAAATTATCAACAGATGGGACTAATAAAATATATATATACACATACACACAAAAAAAAGAAATTTGTTTCATTCCTTTGTAGAAATTTTAGCAGAATCTACCCCCAAAATATAGAGCTTTTGTAATGTCTACAATTAGAAATCAAATATACAATATGAAAGAAAGCTATGCTCTTAATAACATTTACAAACAAATAGTCATCAACATAAAATAACAGGATAAGACCATTACATGTGTATATGAGAGTAACTAGTTTCCAAATATAGGATTTTGCAATAAAACAATATGCCTTGCCCTTACAAACAATACATGGCTCACCAAAAAGAGAGGCACCCGCTACGCTCCTACTCTGTTAGTGGGTGACCTACATCAGTGCTACTACCTAAAATGATAAACAATGAGGGGATGAATGAAAACTTAGTATGTAAATAATACTAACTATGTAATGAACGGACAAACTAAGAATGGTAGAGTTTTTCACTAATCATTTATTTTGAATTTTGAAACATCATTAATAATAATTTAGCAAGTACAAAATAAGGAAAATTTTCTAAACCCTCACATGAATGTCAATTGAGAATACAAAATGAAGTCATGAATAAGAACTAATTTTCTAGTTACAATATAAGGGAATCAAAATCAAGATAAAATAGCAAGGAACATCTAAAAAAACCATCAGAAAATCAAATGCTAGCTTTAAGCTAGTTAAACAGAAAAGAACAAATTAGGCTCAAGCAAGACGACTTAATATAGTCAAAACCATGACATTTCGCCTTAGACAAAATATTAAAATACGATATTATACCCATAAAGCAATTGTTGATAGAGGTAGGTTACTAGGTGTTTTCTTAGGCACTGTTGCCCAGGATTTTGGCCTATTTCCAATTAGCTATAAAGATAGGAGGCATATACCTTCTGAGGACAAAAATCAAATGTATAAAGATACCAACCAAGTAAAGCTATATTCTTTGTTTTTGAACCACTGTTTAGTACCGTTTGCTTTATATTATATTTTATCCTGCAAACTAAGTTTGTACTCAATGATGATGTCCACAAGAGATATGTATTACAATTTATTAAAAGTAAATGGAAGAGTGCATGATGTGACTTATATAACAATGATGAGACTCGCACTTGGGAATAATTACTTCAAGATATCCCAAAGAATATAGACAAGGACAATAGGCAACTTTCAAGGATTATAGACTTTCTCAGAAGACTCAGGTGAGAACACATTTTTTTTAGAGTTACATAAAATCTTAGCTAATTATACTAATATGTTCTATTCTATCACTAGGAAATTGTTGTAAAGAATAAAAAAAATCAAAAGATGTTGATAATACCACACACTAGCGGATCAAAAAGCCTTGCATGAAAGAAGGTTGAAATGGTAAGGCCATTTTGATAAATAAGACAACATAACTTTGATCATAATTTGAGATATGTTACATCTCTCTTTAAATTTGTAGGAAGTAGAGAGTGGGCCAATTACAAGAGGAGATTTATGGATTGCAATCTACAAGCATTCTAATTTATTGTATGTAAATGAGGAGGCGAGAGTTGTTAGTATGAGTGTTTGAATTATGTGATACTAAGGTGTTAAATTAAGCTATTGTTGAAATAATTTGTTCTTGATAGGAATTATTTCATTTTAAAAAAATTTCTAGGAAAAAATTATTGAAATTAAGCAACAAGACATTTCGTCCCAACAAATTTCAATCAATGATGCATTAGCATGGCCCTTAGGAACACGAGAGAACCATGGTCAAGTGCACAAATTTGGCATGGGTGTTTGCTCAACTCAAGTATTTTGATGTCATGGAAGTTGATATGGAAGCTCATCCTCTACTCATCCCCACAATGAGCTATAGAATGAGTTAGTAATGCTTAAGTAGAAAATTTAGAAAAATAAACTAAGATGGCAGAAAGAGAGGCTTAGGATGCAAAAAGATATGCTCGAACATAGCAATTAGAAGTAGGGATGGCTTTCCTCCTTCAAAGTTTCCATGTCTAAGTGCCACCTGGGCACACTACCTTACAAAATATAAGTGCAATTTTCAGCATTTGTTCTAGTTCAATTTTGTTTTAATGTATCATAATCTTTGTTATATCGTTAACCATTATTCTTTTATTTGAAATTAAGGTACCAAGTTATTACAATAGTGGACATGTACCATCAGGCAATGCAACTCATTCTCTGCATGGATCAAGTGCCTTTGATAAGTAGTTTAGATGAACTCTAATTATGTTAGTAGTATTTGGATATTTCTATATGTATGTAATGGTATTTTGTTAGTTTAACACTATAATGGATAGACAACTGTTCACCTGTTGAAATGAAATAAAAAGTGTTTAAATTGATTCTCAAAATGTATCTTGGCAATCAATTTATTAGAGTTGCCACTAAAATTTTCAATGGAAAACTTGGGAAAACCAATTTAAAACAAAATGAAAAAGCAAAATGGTTTATAAAATCAAAGATGGGTTCGGGAGTCTATTTGAGTGTGGAAAAGGTGTTAGACACCCCAAAACACACGTCCATAAGGATGGTTACCTTAAACTAGCCAGCTGAAATAGAATATGGCCTTAAATTTATCTCAATTACCTTTTATTGACATGCATGCCCGTTAAATAAGGAAAACAAAAACAACAATAACAAAGGCAAAAATGATAGATATTTACAAAGGGTAGACTTGACCTAAGATGAAAGCCTATGGCCTATGTACCCTACGATAGGGATCAAAGTCCATGTAGTTCGACCAAAAGGGCGTGTTTGTTAATTGATGAATTGTAATTTTTGTGATGAGAACATGAGAGTTCAAATTAAATAGATTTTCGTAGACAAAATGGGATTAGAATTTGATTTGTATTTTAATTTGCAATGAACTAATTAATCTAGCTCTCTTGACCTCTTCATTTTTCCTCTTTTTAATTTTTGTTTACTTTTGGAATTTTAATCTTTATTTAAAATTTAAATGAAATGATTATGGGATAAGATTCTTAGGATTTTTGGGAGTTTATATTTTGGAATTGGAACGTAATTATAATGAAAGGAATAGTTTTGAATTTTTGAATTTATTTATTTTTGGATTTTTAAAATTAGAATTTATTGTTGAAATTGGAATGAAGCTATAATTGAACACCATTTTTCAGGATTTTTGAATTTATGTTTTTTTTTGTTTTTGAATTTTTGTTCTAAATTTGAAAGAGAGATTATGATTAAAAGAATTTTTAGGGTTTTTGAATTTATGATTTTTTTTATCTTTGAATTTTAGTTTTAACTTCGAAAATGGGATTGTAATGCAGAAATCATTTTTTAGGATTTTTAATTATAAATAACAGGTAAAATAAACTCTTTTTTATTTTGGAATTATTCTCACTTTGTATTTTGAAAACAGATATTAACTTTCAAAACCTGAGGAGACTCAGAGTCTTATGCGCCTTTACTAGTTAAGTTTTGAGTGCTTGAGAAGACGAGCGATCTCACGTGGGAATCCAAAATATGGAAGAAAATATTTAGGATTTCTCGAGATTTTTATTTTTTTATATTCTTAAGGGTTTTGAAATTAGAATTTTTTTAATTTTATTTTTAGTAAAACCAATTTTCCAAAGTCCATAGAGACTCTAGTCCCACGTGACATTTCCTAATTAATTAAATTTTATAAAGAACAAACTTAATCATTTTGTAAATAATAAAAAATAAAATATTATTTAATTAAGATATTTACTTTTTCATTTTTAGGAATTATGTACTAACTTTTAAGGTCTAAAGAGATATACAAAAATTTCACGTGACCTCTACTTAAGTGCCTAAGAAAATTAGTATTCTCATGCAGCATTGTTAAAAATTATGATGGGATAATAATAGCAATAGTAATAATAATACTAATGATGATAAGAATAAGACAAAAATAAATAAATAAATAAAAACATCCAGAAATGAAAGAACCCCTCATATGCCTTCGTGTAGCCAATATGCACGTACCAGACAACCCCTTTTTCAGTTTCCTTAAATCTTTGTTCCCAGTAATTGAGCTTCATTAAACTAGACCCAAGGGTTGCAAATTTATTAGAATTGACAACGATAAGCGGTCTATTCCACATGAAAATGATGCGAACCAAGTGAAGCATGATTTGCAGTACTCATTATCAGATTTCAACTAGAGATACAGAGTGGATTCTACTCGTCCTTATAAATGCATTCATTGCTAGCTCACTCTCACACTATATATGCTTCAAGCCTAAAAAAACAAAGGCAATCACATCAACCAAAAGTCAAGATGACACATCATATCTCTGATCTTGGAATCTTTTCATCAAGCAGAGCTTGAATCTCTCAACATCAAGAGCTTTCAAAGCTGCTTTCCATGTATGGTCATCTTTAGCAATGTTCAACATGTTTAAGAGCTCTTGAGCTCCACCCATCTCAACTATCTTCATCCTTCTTTCATCATCGATGGCAAAATGGGTCAATCTAGATGTTCCCATCCTTATAAACAAAGGATCCTTGACAAGCAAAAGTAACACGGACTGTTGCAATAAACTATCACCCGTTTAAGGAAAGAACTGGTATGCCACTACAGATGCTGTCCCAGCAATTAACAGTTTTAAGAGCCAGCCAATTTTTCTTTCATCTTCTCATTCAATGGTTAGCTCCTCCTTGCCATGATAAGATGAAAAGTTGCGAGATTGTAGACTAACCCCGGCTCTTCTTCTCCTTTTCCCCGGCAGCCCTCCATGTCTCTACTCTTTCTTCTTCACGGCCTCCATGTTACTTCTTTCAACTTCATTTCATGCTCTGTTCTTCCGTGTTCAATGCAGAGCTACACAGTGCCCAGGTGCATGAAGCAAAAGTTATTCCCTTTTCTACCACTCTTTTTTTTCTCTTGGCTTTCCAACTCTCTGTTCGTCCCTATTCTTCATTGGCCAAAGCAGAGATTAACCCGAGGTGTACAAAGGGAGCAAGTTGTGTGTTAAAGAGGTTCTCTCTCTCCTTCCTCTAGCTCTCTTCTGCCTCTTTTTTTTTCATTTTCACTCCTCTCCTTCTCTCTCTCTCCTCTGTCCGTAATGAGTTCGTAGCGTTTCTCTCTCCGCCTTCTTCTCTTCTTCTGCTTCTCCCCTCGCTGTGTAAGCCCATTTCTAATTAGACGAAGCTTAACTGTATTTATCGGTTCTCAAAGATTAGGATAAAAATGAACGAAGTGAACCAGGACCGCGAAGAAGCTCGCCTGCACTCATCTAAAGAAGAATGGGAGTCATTTGTCCTCGACAAGCCATCGAATGGCTAATCTTTTCCGAACAACGGTCACCCATTACGAACCGTGATTGTATCCGATGATCCACTACCCTCGTCGCCGCTGTCGTTCACGTCTAAGTCGCACCACTCGTAACCGCTCTTGTAGCTCTTTTTACAAGACCTTGAATATAGAGAAGGCATCCCACTCCCTCTGAGTACTATGAGTCGATCCAACACATGCTTTAAACCAAGAGGCTCCTTGGATAAAAAGGTGACTTCCATGGAACGTGGATGCTCCAAAAGGCCATTACGGGAGAGGTAGTAAACAACTTGAACCTTTTAAAGGATGTGACTTTTTGGCGGTGCACACTGTATATTTTGGCACGCTCTGGACTGGGTGGTTGGGCTCTTCTTGAACAAACATCCATACTTCAACACAGCTTTTTCTTCTCCCAGACTCACTTTGTCATTTGCAGGAAAAAGTACTTTTTCCTTCGTCAGAGAGACACAATAAGGGAGGAGGTGAAGGGAAAACGCACCATAAAAACATGGTATGTTTCTTCCTTCACTGGCCAAGGTTTCTTAATCACCTTCCAAGTAGTAGCTAAAGAAGTCGTTGATGCTTTACGTCGTGCACCTTTTGAAGGAGTCAACTTCTAGTTTCCCCCCCCCCCCCCCCCCCCTTTTTTTGCTTCTGGCTTCTATCTTTTTTATCCTTTCTCACCATCGGCTTCTTAGTCCCTTGCCTCATCCATTTCATTGTCAGCATTCTTATTAGCCTCGACATCCTCACCAATCTTTTTGTTAGCATGTCTAGGATGCTCCCCCGTCTTTTGATATCGCTTCCCTGGAGTTATCTCTCTCAACTCTTCTTCTTTCTTCTCTCTTTTTCCTTTTGGCCAGTTCCCCCCGAGGTCCTTCTCTGTCGCTGTTCCTGTCTTGTTGTAATGGGGTTCCCTTTTGCTGGAGTTCCTCTGATCCCCGGGCCATCACCCAAGACCAGTCTTCCCTCCAACTTTTCTGCAGTTTTTATCATGAAAGTAGGTTCTAACCGTTTTCCCATTTCGTGTTAAGTTGATCTCATTATTATTATTATTATTATTATTAATTATTATTTTGTAAGCTTTTTATTTTCTATTTTTGTTTTCTTATATATTTTTTATAATTTTGCTTTATTTTATTATAATTACTTTAATCAACTAATTTTATATTTGGGTTTTAAATTTATTTAATTGTCTCCCATTATTTATTTTTAATTTCGAATTATCTCCAATTGAGAATATCATTTGAAGTTTTGTCATTTTTTATTTTTTTTATTTGCTTAATTATTAATTAATTAGTATATCAATTAATTAAATAATTAAGTAATTAGGGATGGGGTGTTCACAGTTGGTTGAAATTATTATTTTTTATGGAATTACAAGTTCATATCACAACAAAAAAACTATGTAATTAGCATATGGCATTATTTGAAACAAAAACCTACTAGCAGCAGTTAAAAATGTCACTAGAAATAATTATTATCTAACAACAGTTACATTATGACCCAAACACGGTTCGTAAATCGTGGTTAAGACTTGACTTAACCACAATTATCCAAAACCATGGTTAAGCCATGATTTAACTACAATTGGTAGAAACCGTCGTTAAGCCACAATTTAGCCACGATTACATCAAAATTGTGGCTAAACCATGGCTTAAACACACTTTTAGACAAACGTGTTTAAGCCATGATTAAGACTTGTAATTTGTCAACATATTTTGAGAAATCAAATAGTAAAAATATAAAAGTTATGATAAATTCTTTAGTGTAATTATAAAATTGGTTACCCAAAATTTTTTGAATATTTTTAATTTATTCTATCTGCATTTTATTTTTCAGTAATTCACACAGAAATATTAGTTTATAACTTTGTTAATTCAATCCAATACTTTCTTTATATTTCCATAACATCACAACTCCTTAATTTTATTTGTAGTTTTAATTTATGAACTAATATTTTGTAGGGTTACTAAAAAATAAAACATAGAGGGGTAAATTGAGAATTTTTTTAAATTTTTGGAGTCATAAATAAAATCTTAAAATATTAGGTCAAAATATAAATACAACAATTTAATTCAACTTGGCATACAATCACCATATTTTAACATGTCATTGTCATGTGTCATTTTCTTTGCACCAAAAGTTATATATATAAAATTCTATTTAAATTAAATATCATAAGTTTACTTACAATATGTGCGTACACAGTGAAAGCAGATCTTGCCCACCATCCACAATACAAACTAACTTGATAACATGCTAAATGTATATTTGGATTAGCATTGGACAAACATGATTTTGAATCAACTTAATTTTTAAAATTGATTTTGGTCAAATATAATTTTGCTTCACCAAGATTTATGTTTGAAAATTTTCATTTGAAAATTAATTTTTGTTATCTATATAGTTCATTCAACGAAAAAAGAAACTATTTTTTACTTCTGTGCAAACGGCGAATTGGAGGGTAAAATTGATTTTGCAAAAAATTAAACGTCAAACTAAATAACAATGTTTACAAGGCAAACTCCCATTTAGGTAAGCAAACAAACTTTTGAACATTTTAAATGTTAAACCAAACATAACATAAATTGTTGGCTCCTTAATGACTATTTGATGAAAGCGGTGTGGGTGTTTGTGGCAATAACATTTATATGGATTTAGTTTATAAATTTCATTAAATATATTAAGTTGATAAAGATTAGTTAATTTGTGCATATATCATCCCATAATAATTAATAATCAAAGTTTATAAAAATTTAAAAAAAATTCTAAAAATAATTGCAATATACATCGCCACGTATGATATATATTATTAAAATGACAACTCAATTAGGGTACGTGTATTAAGTTGACTTAATTTATAAATTAAAGAGATTCTACCAATTATCAAGTTGCTAAGACAGTTGTCAAGACATTAATTAAATCATCAACCAATGTGAAAGGCATAAACTGTCAAGATAAAAGAATCATAATTATAAATATTTACAAAAATACACGAATCTTGATATAAATATGAGAAAAATACAAAAGTATATCACATGCATTGATAAATACTCATTTAACTTTTAAAATTGAAATAAATTCTCCCTCGTAGTTAAACAAGTATGAATTTAAACTCGTTATCACATTTTTACTAACCCTATTATTGTTATATATTATTCAGTTTAACTGTCATATACATTATAAAATAAAATCGAGTCACGTAATTGGATCACTACAGTATTTCAGTGTAATTACATATAAATTAAATTCCATCTTATTAAATAGTATATAAATATATAATAAATCTCTAAGTGTTTTAAAATAAATTTCATTTGAAAATAAGTCGTGGTTAGTCTGTAGACAATTAAAAATAAAAATATCACAAGAGAAAACTCCAAGATCCAATTGATGATAATATCCTCAACCAATTTAATCATCTTCATTCTTTTTTTTATTAATTTCAAAAAGACAACAGGGCACAAGCACATTTCAGTGATAAGCCCTATTTATATGGAACACTCACTTTGTATTTATTTCTTTTATTCTTTTAAAATTAATAAAAAAAATAATTTAGAGAATCCAAGTTATCTCCTCGACTTCTCCTTCAATACTTTGAAACGAACCCAGTTTGAAATCCCTAATCAACTTGAAATCGCACCCTAAAATCAAAATTCCTCTCCAATCCTCCGAAAATTTCATCACTGACAATTTTAAATTTATGTACTATATATGTAGATTTACTATGTAGATAGATTTACCTTGTTTCTATCGACAAATAATAATGAGTAAAAACTTTTGACTCTGAAAACTAACTCGTTATTTATTCAAAATTTATGTCCTATGTAGATTAACCTTGTTTTTATCAATTAAATATAATGAGCAAAAAGTTTTAAAAAATTGATTAAATTACACATCTTTAAAATGTAAACATTAATTTGGTTAGACATGCACTTTTAAAAAAAATTTAAAATAAAAAATATTAAGAAAAATAAAGATATTATAAATTCAAGATTAAATGATTAAGTTTTTTTAAAAAAAATTCTTTAACTCATTATTTTAATTGAGAAATTTACTAGACACCTACACTATTTTAAGTTTCTAACAGCCACTGCTATTGTTTCTTTCTACAACATAAATGATATCTGTTTATATCAACTTACCTACGAATATAAGTATAATAAAACATACTGTATATATATCTCCAATCATAATATACAAATTAATACAATTTACATGTTAAAAAAATATTAAATATCATTTTTTTAACATGTACAATCAAACAAGTTTTTTATATTATATATAGATGTATAAGGTACGTAACACCAATAATGCATGTGATGCCAGATATACAAAATAATATGATAATGAAATTAACGTATACCAACTCCCTCCTGACGACCAGAATATATATATATATATATATATATATATATATATACAATATTGCATGTGATGCCAGACATACAAAATAATAGGGTAATGAAATTAAAAATTAACGTATACCAACTCCCTCGTGACGACCAGAATATATATATATATACGATATTGCATGTGACGCCAGACATACAAAATAATATGATAATGAAATTAACGTATGCCAACTCCCTCCTGACGACCAGAACACATATATATATATATATATCTTCAGTTAGTATATGTCCCTCCCTTTTCTTCGTTCTTTCTCTCAAGGCTTCTATCTGCGTCTCAGAAATCTCTAGCCAACTCAATGGGAGACCAAGATCACAATAGCGAAAACTCCCAGGGTCTCCCTCAGGTCCTTGTTCTTAATAGTATTATTCTCTCCGGCAAGCTACTAGAACCCTATTCTCACAAATTCCACTTCATAAACGTCCCTTCCTCCACCCCTCTGGCCGAATTTCTCGCTGCCCACAACCACGACGCTTCTTCATTTCGTGCCGTGGTCTGTTCTGCATCCTCTCTCATGAACGACGTACTCCGTCTTCTGCCGGCACTTAGCCTGGTGGTCACAACCAGCGCCGGAGCCGACCATATAGACTTGGGGGAGTGCCGGCGCCGGGGAGTCCAGGTGGCTAATGCCGGAAGCGTGTTCTCGGAGGACGTGGCGGACTTGGCGGTGGGTTTGTTCATCGATGTTATGAGGAAAATTACAGTCGCCGATCGCTACGTGAGAAGTCGGCTCAGTTCATGCCATTTCCCTCTGGCTTCCAAGGTTCACAAATATATATATATATATATATATATATATATATATATATATATATATATTAACAGAAAATTTAATTAAAATTTTGACTAAATTATGGTGGATTTTTTATATACCCCGAGGAGTGGTTGTATCCGAAGAGGCACCATGTGACACGTTCAAAGATAAATCTAATTACTTTTAAATTTTGTTTATGAATTTGAATTTGTCAACTTACGCCATTTCTTTATTTTGCCCTTTATTACTTTTGTTCCCCAATTTCAACAACTTTCCTCAGTGTTGATCATACCTAGCAAATAATAATCTATATGCTTAATCATCAGGTGGGAGGCAAGCGAGTTGGTATCGTTGGATTAGGAAGCATAGGTTTGGAAGTTGCAAAGAGGCTTGAGGCCTTTGGGTGCATCATATCATACAATTCAAGAACCAAGAAGCCATTTGTTCTATACCCTTTCTATTCTAACGTTGTTGAACTTGCAGCTTCTTGTGATGCACTCATCATTTGCTGTGCATTGAACGAGCAAACAAGGCACATGATTAGCAGAGAAGTAATGGTGGCACTGGGAAAAGGAGTGATTGTGAACGTTGGAAGAGGAGCTCTCATAGACCAAAAAGAATTGATTAAGTGTTTGATGGAAGGGGAGATTGGAGGGGCAGGTTTGGATGTGTTTGAGGATGAGCCTCGTGTTCCTCAAGAGCTGTTTGGGTTGGATAATGTGGTCTTGTCTCCACATGCTGGAGCCCTCACTTCAGAATCATTTTTTGGTGTTTTTGAAGTTTTGAGACAGAATTTAGAAGCCTTCTTCTCAAATAAACCTCTAGTTACTCCATTATTAATTAATTAATAGAAGGAGAAATAAGCTATTATATATTTGTATTTTGTTGTCATATTCTTTAATAAAATTATAATAATAAATAGATTTTTTAACAACGCAACGACACATGATTGAATATTTTAAGAATTTTCTCCTCCTAACAAATACGTTAGATAACATACGGGAAAAACCTTTTCCAATTCAAATTACAAATTGCTCTAACTAATCTCTCTTTTACATTAGCTTCTCCCTGCCTTTCGTTAACCTGTTGAACCCAGATCAATTAAAACTCCATCCTTCATGTACTCATGGAATAAACCAAAGCCATCAAAAGACCTTACTCTAACACCTTGTTTTTCAGAATCATAAAGCAGTTTGTTAAAAAAAATCTCCAACACAGTCCTACCAGCATTCATCTCGAAGACTCAATCTCCCCAGTTGCCTCCACTATTCAGCCTTCTCTTCCTCACAAGGTGACCCATATAAAAATTATAGATACCCCCTCATAGGATCCAACCACTTGACTGCCTCAATGTGAATTACATTCACTTCAAGGAAACAAAGTATTTTCAACAGTTAATTTTCGACGGCCACTAATATTTGTTGAAAAAAGTTTTTTTATCAACTCTCAATCTTGACCGTCAACAAAGGAGAGGTATTTTGCCGCACTCATAAGGGTTACGCGGGCAAAGTTGGCGTTATATTTTTGCCATTATTTTTTGCGCTCCTTTGAGAAAGTTGACCGAGAAAGCTTTTGCTTGGTTGGGGTTTTGCATCTTCCATATCACAACACAAGACTGAGCAAATGGGGCTTTCATCTCTCTTAACAATATTGGGCATTTTGCTTGTGAAGGGTTTGGAGTTTCAACAAAGTGAAGAATTTGAGTTTGGATTGAAAAATAAAGAGATATATATAATATTTGCTTGTGCTTCTTAAAGAATCTGATGGAGTGTTGAAGAATCTAAACAATCTTGGGCTCATATTGCTTCTTCATTGTCTTGGAAAATTGGTACGCTTTTAATAGTCATTGCTTCCAGCTACTTTCCATTTGCAAAGGCTAAAGCCCTCTTTTTTTTCTCATTTATCGAGAAGAGACAGATTGGAATATTGACCAAATCTGGGTTTGGATTAAATAATCAAGAGACATATTTTAATCTTTTTGGCTTCTTAGCTGAGGTAAGTCTCCTCTCCTCCTCTATGTACCTTTGTTTGAGATAATATATGCTTCTCCCCTGTGCATTCTTCCCTTTCAGATTCTTTCATATTTTTTTATTGATGAATGTTATGGTTAAATCTTTGTCTAAGGTAACATTTTCTTATCCTCTATGTGCTCCCCTAGATAGTTCTATGCCCTGTAGTGGTTTGTGAGTCAATGGCTATTTCTACACAGTGGTTGTCTACTCTGCTTTTAGGAAAGACTCTGCACAAGATCCAATCCTCCTGTGTAATCAACAAAAGTTTAACCTAATTAATTAGCAAATATAAATGTGAACCCATATTGTACACGCTTCAACAAGCTTTTACATTACATCAATATGCTAATTATTCTATCACTGACATACATTTGTGACAAAGGAAGTGGACAACCCTCTCACCTATTTTCCTGATCTTTCTCTAAAAGACAAGAGGCTAGAAAACCTTTCTTCCTTAACTGATTAAGTGTATTAATGGATCTTTCAATGAAATCCATATTTTTTTCATTGAATTGATTGGATTTCAAAATTATATTAGATTATGAGATTTATTTGTAATAAAATTATATAAAAATTATCAAATCAATGAAGACAGCTGTTAGAATCATGATCATTATTTCTTTATTATCACTAATAGTATATTTATGGCCCGGCAAGTACCAAGAATTCTTGGTTCTGCACTTAGGGTTAGGTTCAATAATGATAGGAAAGTTTGAAAAAAGAGAGTGAAAATTAAGAAGAAGAGGAAACGTACCTTAGGTAGCTTGTGTGGGGTCTCCAAGAACACCAACGTCTTCCTCATCCCTACAACCTCTCATGTGATTAGGCCTAGCACTGTCCTATCCTTCCCACATTTCGCCTTTTGAAGATGGAAATTTGGTCTAGAAAATTGACATTTTAAGGTTGTGGTGGTAGTTTTCTCAGTTTGTCGAAAAAATTTCTTCTAAAGCTTTAAACAAAAAGCACTCAATGAAAAGCCATTTTATGTTAAACATCCCAAAAAAGATAACTAGTTAAAAGTGTCAATAAGATGCCCATAGATATATATAATATGGAAAATATAATATGCCACATTTTGCCTTTTGCAATCATCATGATGGAAAATATTTTTATATACCTTAATGCTTAGGATGATATTAAAAGAGTTAGATTGAGAAACAAAATTAGTTTCAAGAGGGTAAATTAGGAGTACTCCATGTGCAATTAAGGACAATATGAAGACTTGAAAGCAATACGAAGTTTACTTGTTTCATCATATATACTATCAATAAATTAAGAGTCCAATAAAAAAGTTGACTTTCCTTTCAACAAAAGAGTAATATTCATATACTAAAAATTTTTTGAAAAAAAAAATTGTTTTCTTATAGTTATAATTAAGATGTGACATATATACACAGCTATAGAATCAATATTCTAATATAACCTATAATATTTCAGCTTTTTCCAAAAAGAAAAATAGATATTGTTCAAATATATAGATCACCCCAAGCTCAAGATATGTTCAAATATAAATAAAACAATATAATCTAATCTAATATAAATATAATATAAAATTAATATACAATATAAACTTTAATATAAATAATAATTAATATATAAATGATATAAATATTATAAAATATTATAAATAATATAAATGAAAATATAAATAATATAAATAAATATAATAAAATAAAATATATAAATATATACAATAAATAAATAAATATTATATATATATGTATATTATATTTTTATATATATTATTTATATTTTATATATTATATATATAATATATAAATAATAATTATATTATATATTATATTTTTATATTTTATTATATTATATTTTTTATATTTTAATTTTATATATTAAAAAAACAAGTCTTTTAAAGCTTTCACTTTATTAAGAAATTATAAGGCAAACTTGTCAACAAGTGCTAGGGACTCCTTATATAAGATTAAAACTTTGAACAATTGTGTCATAATCTAAAATAATTGGTCATAGCCTATGTATAGGCTAATATAACCTAGCATAGCATGCCTAAAACATTCTTACAAAGTCCATCATATATCAACAAAACGTATTAAATGCACTTTTAAATTTTAATTCAAAGAAATTTATTGGAGGTTGCCTAAAATCCAACAGCACCTCTCAAAATTCAATGTTATCCAAACTTGTACAACCAGTCATATTTTAGTGATGATCAATAAACCAGTTTAAAAATCTCTCAAATTATATATTTAGTATGGTATGTGAATAGCTTACAACACTTTACGATAATCATAAATCTAAAACAACCCAACATCTAGTAGCCACAACCTTGGCATTAGACATACATGATGATTAACCTAAATTGACACATCAAAATGTCTGAGCCACAAGAAAGTCCCAACTTACTTTATCACTTACTAATCTGTAAAATGTTAAAGAGAGAGATGTAAGTCTACCACTGATTTAGTAAATGCATAAATCACAAAGTAAACGAAAGGAAAACAATAGAGGCCTTAGAGTTTTTAACAAATATTTATTTAAGTAAAGAAATAATTTTTGATAAAATAAAAACACCATTTCTAAATCTTATAATTTTGTATAAAGTGGGTATCAAGGAAAGCCAATATCATCATAGTCATATTCCTTTATCAAATATGTTTTAACAATTCATACGGTATTCCCTTACCGTATGCGTCTCAATATCTTATAATCATATCTCTTCACCAGATATATCTCAATAATTCATACTCATATCCTTTCACTGGCTACATCTCAATATCTCATATCTGTATCCTTTCACTGGATACATCTCAATAATTCATGCTCATATCCCTTTACTAGATACATCTCAATGATTTATCTCAACAAGGTGCACCAAGGTCGTTACATTTCTCCCCACCAAATAAAATTCTATCCTCAAATTTTTAAATTCTTACCTTAATCAAATAATTCAAGATATTTTTGTCACATATCTTCCTCTTTCTCTTAAATGGCTTCTTCGGAAGTCAATCCTTCCTATGCCACTTTCATTAAGGGGGATTGTCTTATTTGCTAGTTGTTTCTAATCGGTCCCTAATATTGATACATGTCCTACCAGATTTTCTTAAAGCTGAACTATTTCACTTTAGACCAATTATTTTTCATTTCACTAGTGTCATTCTTAAAATTATCCTGGAATTAATTCAAAGGCTATACTAGTTTTTATACCCTTACAATGATCATATATTTCTAACAACTTATATCTTTGGATGTAACATTATATATATTATTTTTTAATTTTTATTTTTATTATTATACATTTATTCATTTATTTATTTATTATTACATATTTTACTTTACCGGTGTTAGGGTTTCTCGTAGTACCCTGTTTCCAATAGTCTTCTCCTCCTTTTTCCTTTTTCACTTACTCACTTCTTCAAGCTTCAATCTCCTCAATCAACTTGTCTTTCTTCGCTTCCTGTATATTTTCTCTCAAAAAAACATATGTTGGCATTTTACATCAATTTTATTTTTTAATAACTAATAACTCATTTTAAATTTAAATTAAATAATTAACAAATCAAACTCAATACTTATATTAATAAATTTGCAAGGGGTTGAGGTTTTGGATTATGGATTATTCCATCATAGGTAGCCCAATATTTAACACTAGCTTTCCAGTAATTTGAATATAAAAACCTTAATTTCTCCATTCAACCCTTTTTTTTCTCACTTGTTACCAATACTTCTAAAACATCGAATTATGCTCAAGAGTTATGTATAAAATATGAAGGCCAAGAAAGGCACAAAAACAAAAACAAACAAAAAATGATAGGAACCATCATGTGGTCAAATAGAGGTAAAGGTGAGCCACACGCATTTTCATTACATGCGACATATCTCCATCATCATCAACATCTAGACTTAGGAAAATTCAGAATTTTGTATACTTTTTATATTCGAAGATCTAACTTTGAATTGTTGCATCTCCCTTATCTTGTTTGATTTGAATGAAATTTATCTTGCTGGAAAGCTTATTAAACAAGCTTTGTGATGATATATTATTTTCACAATTAGGTTATTTATGGAAAGAAAACTAGGACTTAGAATTTGGTTATTTGGTCATGCTTACCTAAGGTTTCTAAATCAAGCCCCATTCTTCAAATGACCATATCTGATATGTTTTAGACCTAATTAGGATGAAATTGGTGACATTGGAAAGCTTATTCAACCACGAAAAAAATTTACTTATTCAACAAAATTCAACTTATTTTTATTCCTTTATTTGTCGTTGCATTAATGAAAAAAAAAAAAAAAAAGCCTTCTAGTCATCCAAAGTATTTTTGCATATTGCTAGTATGAAGGGAGAATGCCTTAGTTAACAAATATGTTGAACAAAATAAATTAATATCAAATGCACAAAATTATGATATTTAAGGATCAATAAACTCTTTATCTTCTTCTTGAGATTATAATGAATCTTTATTTATATCCAAAGAAAAAATCTCACAACCATAGGGTTTCTAAATGGATGTGCTTCATCTATGAAAAGTCTCTTTTCAATTGATGAAAACAAGTTTCATCTGTTAAGTGTTCAATCTATAAGTTGACACATAACTTTTTTTTCTATAAATTTTTATTTTCAAATAATCTATTGCCCTTGAAAATTCTTCTAGAATTCCATCATCAATTTACAATGATAAATAACTAGTTTTCAAGTTCCTTTTAGAAAGCATGGGCAAATGCAATCATTTATGATTTTCTTTCAAAAATTTTACTTCTTGTATCTACAAATGCCTTTCACAAGTATATCAAGAGCTTGAATTTCATGCTTTAGGCATCTCAAATCTTTCAAAGATTCTCATCTATATAATATCATGTAATAATTCTTATTAAAAACTTATTATCACATTTGTCAGACACACAATATATAATTCATGTACTGCTAGACTAAGTAATCATATTTACCATAAAGTAATATATTCCCATAATCAAATGCTAGGTTTTCTAAAAACTTTGTGTAATAATTCATAATATATCATTTTCATTTATTTTCTCATGATATCATATGTATCTCACTGGCTTTACACCTTCAAGTGTTTAGACTAAAGGTCCAATTAACTTTCACATATTAATATTATTACGTCCTTATCCTTTGGCCAAGTACTTTTATATTAGTACTTCTCGATAATTCATAATCCTCACTTAATTCCATAATAATATGCATTATATTATTATGTTGTCGACAATTATTTCTTTCCAAGTTTCATATTTTCTTGTAATGACATAATTTATTAAGATCTCTTCACTTACTACTTTCAAGTACCTAAATCTCTTCTAAAGATTTAGTTATGTCAAGGTCTCTTCAAGAGTACCTACCTCC
This sequence comes from Delonix regia, assembly GCA_037074485.1. NCBI lineage: Eukaryota > Viridiplantae > Streptophyta > Magnoliopsida > Fabales > Fabaceae > Delonix > Delonix regia. The sequence goes on from CM073459.1 coordinate 17,915,471, forward strand.
TTAATTTGGTCATCTTCATTATTTGCTCATTTTCATTTTCAATATTTTTGTGAATTGGTCATCAATATAATTTGAGCATTTGCAGCTAATAAGCACTTCTATCACCCCGTTTTAGGTAACAAATGCATCTAGCATATCATTTGATGATTTATGGTATATGAGGAACATAAAACAAAATACTAATGCATGCTACATAATATTTTTCTTCCACTGCTTATTTTCTCCCTCTAATTTTAAGATAACCAAATAATAATGGTCAAACAATACCATATATATATCTCCTTTGGAAATTTGTTCTAACATTTTCTTTTAACATCAAATGAGGACTCATTTTTTAGCATTGTGGTGGATAAACAAACATACCAATTGCACATTCAAAATTCTTAAATGGGCAATATTTTGGCACATAACCTAAAAACTCAATTTTATTGGGCAGATTTTTCAAATATAACTTGTTGGCTTGATGCATATAGTATGCTCTCAAAGTAATTATAGGGCTTTATTTTTATATAAGAATTAGTATAAAAGAATAACTGGAGGCATCAAATAAATATTCTGTTAGACCATAAAAGTATAAAAACATGGCCAATTTAGACTTTTCAATAAATATCCCAATAAACTTTTAATCAGCAATTGTGATATAACTTCACCAATACTGTTAATGAAAAATTTCTTCATTGTATAATCTAAAAAGTGTGCACATATATTCTTACAAACTTCAGGTTGCAAGTTGATAACAATGATATAAACATTCTAACAATGCATCTATTCAGAATATTTTAATACTCAGTATTAAATGAATGAACTCATTATCAATCAAATATATTTCAGATATATAAAAGATATAATCATAACATTGATTGGTGATGGTCAAATGACTAATTTGTCCTCAGAATAAGTAATATAAGAAAATTCATTAAGTAAAGAACTTCATGTTCTCTAGTAAAAATTCAAGCAAATTCTCAATCTTTTTCGCATGATTGACTTGAGATGGCCTAACCAATTATACCAAACATCTATGAACTTCTGGTTCACTTTCTCTTATTAACTCGTCAAATTTGTATGATATCATATTTGGGGGATGATCTATATCTTTTTCAATATCCCCATCCATGTTTTTCATAATAAATCATTATGAAATAAATTTCTTAATTGATTTCATTTGAATCTAAATTGGAACTATATTTGTATAATACATGGTAAACATAATTACTCAAGCTTTATTTTTTTCTTATGAAATTGTGCTTTTATTGCACTTCAATGATTACTATTTGATTAGTCAAATTTATTTTAAGCAGAGCAATAATTTCTCCTTCATGTTTGGACTTAAGCATTAGAATGATATTTAGGTGGATTAATTCTATCACAGAAATACAAATCCATCACAACAGGATTAAATTAAGCTTATGATTTGAATATTCAATTTTAATATCATATATCACAATTTCAATTGTTCTATAATAATGTTATTTCTTTCCATTTTGGTATTCACAAATACCATAAAAATTTGTCATACAATACTTATGTCTTTATGCTTATATCCACAAACTTTGATAGCATCTCATATTCATGTGAAATCTTGTTAATGTTTTTCATTGTTCCACTTCAGGTGGAAATTATGACAAGTCTTCATTGTATTGTCATCCATGGTCAAATATAATGATATATTGACATTTTCTCCAAGAAATGTCTATGTGTGATATATGGTGTTCAACATTATTTGCTTAAAAATTTAAGGAAAATACAAATTCCTTTTCTCTTGCTTGTTACATTTATATTCACTACATGGAATACGCAAACAAAAACCTATGTACCAATTTGCTTCCAAAAATTGATGTAGCACAAGTAATGGATAGTCTCATGATATAATACATTATTCACTTAAGGAAATATGTATACCAAACTTTCATTATCGATATCCATACTATGCAATATTATATAAAACCATTATAAATAAATTCAATAAATCTATCATCATTTTAAAATTGTTCCCATATTGCTCACATTCTTTCAAACATATTTGATATTAGTAAGAAATAAAATAACACATAAACGAGTAATAAAAACACACGCTTTTCTTAATACAAGTGTCACAAATGTGCAATTAACATGAATAATATGTGAGAAGTGTAATTGATATTTTAATATGTAAAAATTTATTATAATTAGTCCATTATTTATGCATGACTAATGACATGAATAATATGTGAGAAGTGTAATTAAGATAAAATTCTCATAAATTACATAAATTGTCATAATAAAATATATTACAATAACAATATCTCCATTAAACCTTTTATAGTCTTTTATACTTCAAAATAACTTTTGGACCTTTCATATGACTTCTAGTCATATTGTAAATTGTAACCACTAGCCATAAAAATAACTTTATGATATATTAATATCCATGGTGGGTTACTTTTAACACCTTTTGGCTTATGGATCATAAATGGTCAATGTTGCTCATAAACATGTTGAAATTGAGAGTTTCTAATACTATTTAGTGGCATGAAAAATATAGCCTTCAAGGCTATAGTAAACAAAATCTATAACCACTTTGCTTCCTCTCTAGTCATCAAAAGATGACACACATATTCTATGACCATTATCCATTTAAAGATAAATTTGTTAGCTTTACAATAACCAAAAATGATGTGGCTACTAGCTATTTAATCATGCGTAGCCTTTTGATTTTCAAAGCATTTTCTAATATCAAATTAATAATCATATTACAAACATAGATAAACATATTGAATCTATAAATAATATAGAATAAGAACAAAAATTCTTACCTTCCTACCTTGTAATGACAATAAATTGTAATGGATTGACCATCCACCAAAATAATTTTTAATAATGTTTCAATGAGTATTATCAAATGGATGCATAACCATGTATATAGGAAAAAGATCATAAGAAAAATTCTTTTCCAACATGTATAATACATAATATTTATAACATTAAATCCTAAAATGAATTTGACCATTATAAGATCATTTCAACAATATAATATCTTAATAAAATATAGGGATAAAGAGATTACATCAAATCAAACAAGAAATGAACAAAGTTGATTTGAACTACGAACTTGGAGCAAGATCCCTGATAATGTGTTATAAAACTAATGAAAAATAAAGGAGAGAATAAGAGAGAAAATTGAGATGAGAAAAAGGAGTATTCTCATTCACTTCTTAGTCCATCATCCTTAGCACATAGTCCTATTTATAGGATTTTAGTCCAGAAAGGTAGACTTATAGGTTACATTGATATAATTACAAATTAATCTACATATGGGTTATTAGGAATATGAACCCAAAGGGTCACTCTTTGGGGTTTATAGACATCCACACAATCAAATTATTTATAACACATGCAATTTTATAGTGTTTTTGCAACAAATTCATGAAACTAACCATTTGAAATACTCAATCAAAATAAACACAATAAAATTAAAGACATAATCAAACCTTGACATAGATCAATAAAGGATTTTTCAAGTACATATGTGATGAATTCCAATCACTTATTCAAAACTAAAAACACCAAAAGAGAACGTGAAATACTGTTTTGTGCACACCTAGGGAAGAAGAGACATTTTCTTCTTTTTCTATATATTCACTTTAAGTAAAACATTCCCTCACATTTTACATTAGTTTTCTTTACTAATAAGTGACAACAAATTTAAGTATGAATGGAATATTCAACTATTCGACTCAAATACTAATATTAATAAATTTGTTGGGTTAGGGTTTTGGATTACATATTAGCCCATTTTGGGTGTCCCATCAATCTAATGTTAGCTTTCTTGTAAATTAAGACAAAAAACCTTTATTTCCCCTTTCACTCCTTTCTTTGTAGCTTGTTACCTTTATTTTTATAACTTGAATTACACTATAAAGAGTTTTATATAAACTATAAATGCCAAGAAAGACATTAGGAAAGAAGACCATTGGCCTCCTTTTGTCTTATTCTATTTTTTGGACTCATAATGACCAATTGGTGCAAGAGGTGAGCCATAATGCTGTGGTTACTAATGAGAGTTCTACATCATAGGAATAAATGCAACTTTATGGTATGATTTTCTAGCCCTAAGATGGCCACTAAAATAATGTCATTAAAGACCTTTAAGGTCCATTATTAGAATACATGCAATTTTATGACGTTTTGCAACAAATTCATAAAATTGACCATATAGAACAAACAATCAATACAGAGACAACAAAATTGACTACTTAACTTGGCTCTAACACTAGTAAAAGAGTTTTTTGAATGTATATCTATGTTGCAAAATCGCAATCTTTACAATTCTACTATCCCATACTGTTTGGAATAAAATCACTAAATGGACTTTAATCACTTGTTTACATCAGAGAGATATAAAAGCAAAATATTAAAATTGTTCTATGTACGCATATATACGGAAGAGGAGACTTAATCTCATTTAAAAAATCAATTTAAATTTTTTGTTAGTTTTCTTTTTCAATAATTAGCAACTCATTTGGAATTTAAATTAAATAATCAAATTAAATACTAATATTAATTAGCTTAATTTGTTGGGTTTTGGATTATGGATCAACCCATCATAAGTGATGCAATATTCCAACTATAGCTGTAATGTAATTTGAGTCAAAAAGCCTTTCTTCTCTATTCACTCATTTCTTTATTGTTATAAAACTAATGAAAAATAAAGCAAGGAATAAGAGTGAAAATTGAGATGAGAAATGATAGTAGTATTCTCATTTACGTCTTGGTACATTTTTCTTAATACATAGTCTTATAGGTTATATTGACATAATTACAAATTAATCTGTATAATTTGGCAATAATTTGGGGGCTATTGGGAATATGAACCCAAAGGGTCACTCTTTGGAGTTTATGGACATCCACACAATCCAATGATTTATATCACTCCCCCTTGGATGTCTATTAACAAATAATGTGCCTCATTAAAACCTTACTAGGAAAAGCCAAATCGTAAATACCTGGTTTTCAAGTTCCTTTTAGAAAGCTTGGATAAATGCAATTATTTACGATTTTCCTTCAAAAATTTTACTTCTTATATCTACAAATGTCTTTTATAAGTATATCAAGAGTTGAAATTTCAAGCTTCAAGCATCTCAAATCCTTTAAGAATTTTCATCTACATAATATCATGTAATAATTCTTATAAATAGCTTGTGATCATATTTGTCAGAAGTACAATATATAATTCATATACTGCCAAACTAAGTAATCATATCCACCATAAGATAACATATTCCCATAATCAAATGTTAAGTTTTCTAAAAACTTTGTGTAATAATTCATGATATATCATTCTCATTTATTTTCTCATGATATCATTTGTACCCCACTGGCTTTACACTTTCAAGTGTTTAGACTGTAGGTCCAATTAACTTTCACATATTAATATTATCGTGTCATACTACTTTTACCAAGTACTTTTATATCAGCACTTCTTAATAATTCATAATCCTTACTTTATTCCATAATATTATGCCTTATATTATTATGTTGTCGAAAACTATTTCCTTCCAAGTTCCACATTTTCTTGTAATGATATCATTTATTGATATCTATCACTTACTACCTTCAAGTACCTGAATCTCTTCTAGAAATTTAGTTATGTCAAGGTCTCTTCAGAGCCTCCTTGATTTAGTCATCTTAATTATTTTCTCCTTTTCATTTTCCAATATTTTCATAGAGCTGGTCATCAATATAATTAGAGCATTTATAGCTAATAAGCACTTCCATCATCCCATTTGGGTTAACAAATGCCTCTGGCAAATCATTTGTTAACTTTTCAATGACATTTTTAATATTCACTTGCGGTATGTGAGGACCACAAAACAAAATACTAATGCGTGTTACATATTATTCTTCTTCCACTGCTTATTTTCTCCCCCTAATTTTGAGATAACCAAATAATAATGGTCAAACAATGCCACAAATATATCTCCTTTAGATATTCATTCTAACATTCTCTTTTAACATTAAATATGGACTCATCTTTGTGCATTGTAGTGGACAAACAAACTTATCAATTGCACATTCAAAAATTCTTAGATGGGTAATATTTTGACACATAATCCAGAAACTCAATTTTATTAGGGGGATTTTTCAAATATAACTTATTGGGTTAATACGTATAGTATGCTATCAAAATAATTATAAAGCTTTATTTTTATATAAGAATTGGTCTAAAAGAATAATGGAGGCATCAATTAAATATTCTATTAGACCATAAAAGTATGAAAACATGGACAATTTAGACTTTCTAACAAATATCCCAATAAACTTTTAATCATCAATTTTATAATTACTTTACCAGTATTGTCAATGAAAATTTTTCTCATTGTATAATCTGAAAAGTGTGCATATATATTCTTCCAAACTTTAGGTTGCAAGTTGATAACAATGATATAAAAATTCTAAAGATACATCTAGTTATAATATTTTAATAATTATTATTGACTAAATGAGCTCATTATCAATCAAATATATTTCAGATATACTATACAAGAGATATAATCGCAACATTAACTGGTGATGGTCAAATGACTAATTTGCCCATAGAACAAGTAATATAATAAAAATTCATTAAATAAAGAATCTTCAGGTATGTAAATTCTTAATCTTTTTTGCATCATTGACTGAGGATGGCCAAACTGATCATGACAAATATCTATAAACTTCTAGTTCACTTTCTCAAGTGATTTCATCAAATTTGTATGATATCATCTTTGGGGAATGATCTATATCTTTTTAATTATCCCCATCTATGTTTTTCACAATAAATTATTATGAAATAAATTTCTTAATAAATTTCATTTGAATCTAAATTGAAACTATGTTTGTATAATAAATGGTAAATATAATTGCTCTTTAGGGGCTTTTTTATTCTCATGAAATTGTGCTTTTATTGCACTTCAGGAACTTAGACTAATGCTTTGATGGATCAATTCTATCACAAAAACACAAATCCATCACAATAGGACTAATTGAAATTTGTGATTTGAACATTCAATTTTAATATCATATATCTTAATTTAAATTTTGCTATAATAATGTTCTTTCCTTCCATTTCGGTGTTCACAAATACCAATAAATTTGACATACAATACTTGTGTCATTATGCTTATGTCCACAAACTTTGATAGCATCTCATATTCATGTGAAATCTCGTTAATGTTTTTCATTATTCCACTTCAGGTGGAAATTAGACAAATCTTCATTGTATTGTCATTCATGGTCAAATATAGTGAAATATTGACATTTTCTCCAAGAAATGTCTATGTGTGATTTATGGTGTTCAACATCACTTGCTTAAAAATTTAAATACAAATTCCTTCTCTCTTGCTTATTACTTACATATTCAAGACATGGAATGTGCAAATAAAAACCTATATACCAATTTGCTTCTGGAAATTGGTGTAGCATGAGTAATGGATAATCTCATGATATAATACATAATATTTATAAAACTATATCCTCAAATGAATTCGACCATTATAAGATCATTTCAACAATATAATATCTTAATAAAATATAGGGATAAAGAGATTACCTCTAATCAAATAAGAAATGAACAAATTTGATTTGAAGTGCGAATTTGGGGCAAGATCGTGCTAATAACATGTTATAAAACTAACGAAAAATAAATGAGGGAATAAGAGGGAAAATTGAAATGAGAAATGAGAGCAATATTCTCATTCACTTCTTGTTTCATCATCCTTAGTACATAGTCTTATTTATAAGTCTTTAGTCCATAAAGGTAGACTTATAGATTATATTGACATAATTATAAATTAATCCACATAATTGGCAATAAATTTAGGGTTATTGGGAACATGAACCCAAAGGGTCACTCTTTGGGATTTATAGGCATCCACACAATCAAATGATTTATAACATTGATCACTTTTTACCATTATTTTTAAAACTTTTGAGTGAATGAGAAAAATAACAATTAATTAACTGCTTGTTAAATTAGGATTCTTTGAAGTGATATATGGTTGCAAGTTTTATTCAATGATTTGGATCATCATTGTTGTATACTACTCAAAATTAAAGATAGAGTCAAATGTGATTACATCAATTTTTAAGATTATAAAATTCATTAGAGGAACAACAGTGATAGTTGCTTTGTAAGACAAAGATAGTGATGGACTCCCAATGAGTCCATTATTGTTACTTCTCTCTCACTATTCTCACAAAACAAATTTTATGCATTTTTTTCAAACAAATGCTTTCTTTATATCATAGATATAATGAAAAACAAACTACACAGTCAAATAAACTAGTACTATTTTATATAACTTTGAGTAAAGTCCAACGTAGCCTCCATTCTTATAAGAAGTATGGCTACCTTAGATATCTTAATTTTTGTCCAAACAATTTCACATAAAACGGGCAAGATTTATTTGAATAGTAAATTTTATTAAAAGATATAAAATCCAATTGAATATTTGGTCTTGTTCGAGCACTTTTAATCTTATTTAATCTATGAAAATTTTCATTTAATCATTCCCATGTTCTTCTTGCCATCACGCCCTCACTTTCCCAATACATGTCACTACATGGATAGAAAGTTTGCCACTTTGCTTTTGATTTGGCAATGCCAATGAAAACTGTGGTGTATGTGATGCAAAACCCTAAAGTTAAGAAGAATTTGAAACTCCTAAAACACATCATATGGCAACAATATGAAATGGAATGAACCTTCAATCTATTGAACCCCCAATGACAGATGCAAATGGGAATGCAAAAGATAGATTGATTAGAAACAAAAATAAATTCACTACAAGAGATCACCTTATTAAGAATTAATTCTTGTTGCAATAAAAGAAGACAAGTTATCCTCTCCTACAGAACTTTGGCCAAACCAAGAAAGAAACTAAAGAGTTTCTTTGATACAATAAAATTTGATATCTTACAAGATGGAGATTCAAGCCTTTTTATAGGCTTCAAATTCCCTAAGAAACCTTAATTTGAAATGATTTTCTAGGCTTTCAATATAAGTTAGGTCAAAGAAGGCAAAAATAACTATAGACATTGAAATAGAAACTCAATATATAATCATACATATTATAAGCCCAAATCAATCACAATGAAGTCCAAAATACTTATTTCAATAGTAAAACTCAAAGATGACTAGAATCGGATAAATTGGACCTCCATTTAAGTTGGACATAACTCAAATGAATGACTTAGATTTTCTCCTTCAAGTCTAATCCATCCAATTGGCTTTCTTCTGAATCTTTTCACATAAATTTGTAGTAATTTTTTAAACTTCTTAACTTTCATTCTTATAATTTGACTCGATAAAAAATTCATATTATCATTCATAGCATTGCTCCTCTTGCCTTATGTGCTCATGTAGGACATGAGTATGAAAAAAATGGAAATCGTATGTCTTGTATATGTCCAAACTTTTCATAATTTAAAAAAAAAAAAAAAAAAAAAAAGAATTTGGTTCAAAGGCGAAGATGACTCAAGTTGAGATTTTGAGATGTCCAATAAAATAGGGTTCGGGCGCAAGGTTAGGATGGTAAAAAAATGCGGCAATGAAGGGAAGGTGGAAGTTAATGCTATCTATGTATAGCTCCTCCGTTTCTTCTTTATTTGCCACTGTTAATCGACGATTTGGTCCCTATGCTGCCCGCATGGGGATTGCTCCTACAGGGCTGCCCGAAACCGCAAAATGAAAGGCTGCTGTTTCCCTGTGAGCCCTGATCGGGCTCGCAAGGGCGGCTTCAAGCTCTCGAGTGCCTCTGGTATGGCTTCTTGCTCATTTATTTGATTTAATTACTGCCGGTTTTGGTTTTCTTTCGTTGATTGGTGTGTTAACCATGAGAAATTTTTGTTTTAATGGCCTTTAGTTTCGTCTATGAACATTTCTGGTTCGTTCTTCCATATTCCCATTGTTGCGTTCAACATTTTTGGTTAACTTGGTGTAGTTCTTAATAATTAGTTTCCCTGTGTGTTTCTAGGGTCAATAATCTTGGCTTTAATTTTGTATTTGATATTCCTCGTTGTTATATTCCTTGAGTTTCATTACTTGCCTATTTTGATCGTTCGGTTTAATTGAAGTATTTGCCTGTTATTTCGTAGTTTTTCATTTATTACTTCCCCTGTGTTTATATGTTGTATGTTGTTTCTATAGTTTAATTTATGGACAAATTTGTTGACTCAAAAAAAATAAAGTTGCCTTGCTGAAATTCTTTGCAGACTAGATTAAGTAGCATTGACTTAGTTTTATAGTTTTTTATTATGTTAATGTTTCGACAATTTAGGAATGAGTTGATGCCTACAAGTAACTTTGTTAAGGTTCGTTTAAACGCATTGTCCTAGCCAAAAGAGAGAAGAATCAGAGAGTACCTCTGGTTGTTTGCTTTGGAGAGATGTTGATTGAATTCGTCCCCGCAAAAGCTGGAGTGTCCCTTGCAGATGTCGTTGCCTACAAGAAAGCCCCTGCTGGAGCTCCTGCCAATGTTGCTATTGGGATATCTAGATTAGGAGGCTCTTCAGCTTTTATAGGAAAGGTGTGAAGTTTTGAAGAATTATTAGCACTAGGTTCTACAGATTTGGCTAGTTTCATTCATCAAAGATCATTATTTTCAAAAATATCTTTCTGCATTATCCTGTTGTGGTAATTTTGCATTGATATCTGATATACACAAAGTTGTGTCATAGTCTCTGTTCCCCTTGAAGTCTAAGAGCAAGTTTGGAATATATTGCACCATTCCAGCCTATTTCATGTGCCATGCGTGTCAGTCACATGCACTACATATTTCATAAACTCGACTTAACATGTTTTTAGTGAGAGTTCTAAAGATTATAACCAGACTATCTAATCTTATAGTTTCTTTCACACTGTATGCATAACAATCTTTACAACGATTTTTGAAACAATTTTGCAACTATAGTCTACCTTTGTTTCTATATTATAATGCATAGAAGCATTTGGAGTCCCTCGACTAGTTTCTCCGCTGCTCTGTGTGATATCTTTACTCTTAATGTACATTTTATCGAACCAAAGTCCATCTGTTTGACCGCAGTGTCTTTAATATTTTCATTGAAGGTGGGAGAAGATGAGTTTGGCTACATGTTGGCTGATATTCTCAAACAAAATGGTGTTAACAGTTCTGGCATGCGCTTTGATGCATGTGCAAGGACATCACTGGCATTTTTTTCTCTAAAACATGATGGGGAGCCAGAATTCTTGTATTACCGTAATCCAAGTGCTGACATGCTTCTCCGTCCAGAACAGGTTGACATGAGCCTCATAAAGAAGGTAAGTAGCAATGTCTATAGAAAGTATACAGAGCTGAAGAAAAGCTTCTTTACTCTTCTCCTCCCCACATACACAAATCAAAAAAAGAAGGGAATAAAAAGGAAACTATACTGGGATAGGAAATCCTCTGTTCTCAACATAATGATTTCCAATCGTGATTTCTTGTGGCTGCAACTGTAATTGGTATCTAGGTCACTGTAAGTTGAGTAAACTAGATGGAAAAGGGATTGTGTACGATAATCCAAGTAGTGTAATAGCCTTAATTTGCTGTCTGGGGTCAAAGAAGAAAAATTAGACCCTTTATTAATATCAATATAAAGAAAATCAATTGCTTGCTAATTGCAACTATCAAATTATATTCACCAGATTATATTTCTAAAATTGCAGATAATTTTGATTATTGACCTTACCTTTTGTTATTTTCTATTATACAAGTTGCTTTGAAACCTAATTCTAATTTGACAACATTTGACATCTAATACTCTCTCTCTCTCCCTCCCTCATAAGTAGTCTCATGACATGCAGGCTAGCATATTCCACTATGGTTCAATGACCTTAATCCAAGAACCCTGTAGGTCAGCTCACCTTGCGGCAATGGATTTTGCCAAGAGGACTGGCTCTATCCTTTCGTATGACCCAAATTTGAGGTTGCCACTATGGCCATCAACAGAGGCTGCTTGGAAAGGAATCATGAGTATATGGAACTATGCTGACATTATAAAGGTACAGGACTACATGTTTTATCATGAAAGGTACTATTTATTAATTCAGCTGCGGCTTATACTGTGGTCTCGTTTTGGAAAGTGCAGCTAAGCTTGGAAGAAATTCAATTCTTGACTCAAGGTGATGATCCTTATGATGACAATGTGATCATGAAGAAGCTTTTCCACTGCAATCTCAAGCTTTTGGTTGTTACTGAAGGATCAGAGGGCTGTAGATACTATACTCAGGTTAGTATAATGAATCATACTATCCGACTATGTACTTAAGGGTCTGTTTGGGAGTTGGGAGGTGGGAAGGGAAGGGGAGGGAGGGAATGCAAAGAAAAAGAACGGGGAGAGAGGGGATGGAAAGGGATTGTTAAATGATAATTTACTTCTTGTTTGGATGTTCAAAATTAACAAGGTAATAAACTAAAACTATTCAATAAAAGAGCATAATTTGTTATTAATATATCATTACAAATTTATCTTTCATTATAAAGATTAATAATAATTAAATTTATTAACAACATAATACTCACTGGTTGGTTTCTCCTTCAAAATCCCCCAAACTAAGGGAACTTATAATTGTAGAGGAATGAAAATGCTTTATTCTCCTTCCCCAACTTATGACAAACTTGCAAACAAGGGAGAGTTTTCAATGGAAACTTCCCTTCCCTTCTCTTATCCTCCATTATCCCCAATGCAAATATACCCTACTGTTGGTATTCATTAAGTATCTCGTATTTATGACATTGCCCTAGTCTTCTAGACACACACAATGGAATGTTAACTGGTTCTCTTGTTTTATCTCTTTGCTAATTAACAATGGTGTTTTTTGGCACAGAACTGCAAAGGTAGGGTTTCTGGTTTTGAGGTAGAAGCTATTGATACTAGAGGAGCAGGTGAGTCTTTTGTAGGCGGAATGCTGAGCATTTTGGCGGCACACAGAGATATTTTTAAGGTAATACAATTAGTATTTCATATTCAGCTATCTAATAGGGTTGGATTTAATCCCCACAAGTATCAGTTATTGCCCAAAAACTTTCACTTTTAGTGAGCTTGATATATTCATTCATAAAATAAGAGGCATGTATGAAAGCAAAACCATTCATTAAGCTAATGTGTTGCAGAATTTCATATCTAAACGTACCTTATATTTTACAGTTGGGCATTTGGCTCTCGCTTCCCATCTCAAATATCATTTAGAGTAAACCCGTCCATATGGGATATAGTCATGCTATGTTTTCTTTGACTAGCTTATGTGGCATATGAAATGAATACCCTTATCTTGAAAATCCCCAAACTATTCCAATTTTCCCCATCCTTTGTCATGCTCGAAAGCTGGGGTTTATTCTTGATTAGGAAAGAGTTTTAGAGAGAAGCAATTTTTGAGTTTCAGAGAGTTGATTATATATAAGAAGCTATTGGAGCAGAAATAAGTAGATTCTTTGAAACTATGATGTTGCAATTTGTGTACCAAACCAGCAATTACACATCCACAAGAGACGAGTTGGTTTAGCATGCTGCTTCTGTTTACCTACAATCTGTGGCGCTGTTGGTGACCAAAACAAGCAGCTCAGAAAAATTGAAGCAACGAAAGCTGCTATTACATGACTTCAAATAAAGCACCAAATAATCAAAGTTTATTCCTTTTTCTTACTGCGTTTACAACTATATATGCAAGAGGTCAGTTATTTAAATTTGAAATTTGTGTTCAATAGGGTATATGGTAGTTGACAGTAGAAGCATACGTGGGAGCCTGCTCCCTGAGAAGGCATAAAGAACAAAGGGAAAAACAAAAAGGAAAACAATTTTCGTATTGGTGCTTAACAATTACAACAGGACAGTTAGCATGCTTAGCACAGTGATGACTGACACTCAAGGAGTGAGATTGTTGTTTGTAGTATCAGAACTGTGATTTGGGGATAAGTGGGGGAATTAATTCTTTTTCCAAAAGCAGGGGTATTTTGGTCCATATGCCACAACCTGGTCAAAGATGACGTGGTGTGACCTTATCCTAGGGACAATATAAGAGTTTTGGATAGATCTACTATGGTAAGGTTTAATATGTACAAACAAATCTGAGTTGATAGAGCCGAATGTCAAAAATTACAGTTGAGGAGGGACAAATTGCACAAACCTGGAGGAAGTTTTGTGCATTTTGGCCTTCTAAAAATTTTAAAGGGAGGTTGGTGAATATAGATAACTTTATGTAGTTTTCATGAGTCGATTTTAAGGAAATTAAGCTTTTGGAATTTATGCTTCCATTCTCGTCTATTTTAGGATGAAAAGAGATTGAGGGAGGCTCTGGCATTTGCTAATGCTTGTGGTGCAATGACAGTGACACGGAGAGGAGCCATACCTGCACTCCCTACAAAAGATGCTGTTCTTAGAATTCTTTACTCAATTTCCGGTTCATAATATCAATAGGAAGATCTTGCACGTTATAGTGAAATTGCTTAAAAGTGAAAAGTAAAATGTTAGCGAAGCTGAGATACTTTTTGTAAAGAAATAACGATGGCGGAAGTCACTCTGTCAAAGAATATAGATGTGTTTTTTTTTTCTTTTTAATAGAAGATGTTTTGTTCCCTCAAACTTTCAATTGTATTTAAGAAAAAAAAAAACTACTAGAAAATAGATTAATATGGATCATGTCAATTCTATTAGCTCATGCGATTTTGATTGAAATCACGGACTCCAATCACATGTTAACAACAAAAAGAAAAAATAACCAAAGATATACATGGAGAATTGTTCTGTGCACACAGAATGAACTCAGAATGAAGAAGAGACACTTTCTTGTCCTTCTGTACACTCTGAACTTAAAAAAAAAAAAAAGAATCTCCTTTGGCACTTTACATCAGTTTTTTTTCTAATAATTGAAAACCGATTTTAAATTTAAATAAATAATTAATTAATTTGATTAAGTTTTGGATTATGAGTCGCTTCATTATAAGTGGCTTAAAAACAAAACCTTGATGGCCAGTAAGGAAAATTCATGAATAAAGCATTTCAATTATTGATCCCGCTATCTAATACAAATATTCTCATTAAACGTGGCAATTCAACTTAAATAATGTGAAAAAATAAATAAGTACGTTATAGAATGACAATTAGTTATTCCATCTTATAAGATAATTACTCTATTTTTGAAACATTTTTCTTTCATATTTAAAAATAGGCATTTTTTCCCTTTTTCTCGATACATACTTTAGAAATTATCAAAGTTTTTTTTCCCAAATTATTCAATAATTTCATATAGAGAAGGAAAAGAAAGCTGCAGGGAGAAACGTGTAACGAAATATGACCATGACCAAGAATTTGTTGAGTTCCAATTCAGTTTATGAGAAAAATTTTCAGTATTACGCATACAACTTATGGGAAATATATCGCTATCTTATTTCCTCAGTAGGAACGTTCACCTTCATTAATAAAAATATATGAAAAATGAATATTCCAATGGCTTTCAACGATCATAACCGAAGCCATTAAGGAAGGTAGGCTCTGTCGGCAAAACATACAAGAGACCCTGAATTAGGCCGATAATTAACAAATGGAAGGCGAATGAGAAGGTTCCTATGTGGCAAATCTTAAGAACAATAGCTACAGGGGGGAGAGTGTTGAAATAATTTTAAAAAATAAAATTGTGGATTAATATTAATTTATTGTTATTATAATTTTTGTTGAGTTAATTCACTAACCATAAATATTGACATAAACTAAGAATAAATTAGATTTATATTAATTGTGGGTATTCAATAATAAATTATATTATTCACAAATTTATTGAGTGAAAGTTTTAACCTGCAACTTAAGATTTATCAGTAATTATTTTGTTAAATTACTGGGGAAAGGCCAAAAAAAAAAACTTATGTCTCTTTATAGTTTAATTTGTTAATTACTATTTGAGAAGTGAAGAACATAAGAAATTATGATTTTAAAATAAATAAATTTAATTTTTAAATTCTAGTGGCTTTTAATCGTGCTCATACTTCTCAATTTTATACAGTCTCTGTATCTTAACCTTTTCCTTCAAGAACACGCATAAAAGAAATCATTATCCTTGATCATTAGCTTGACAAATGGTCTCATAAAAACGTGACATATTTAGCATCCAAACATGAGGCATCTAAGTTTTTATTTTATACTTTTCAACAAAACAATTCTTTGGCTGTATCAAAGATCTTTTCACATGTTATGTCAACCGTTTGTATTTGTTTGACACTTTATTATAAAACAACTCATCATGAAGATGTATATAAAAGTACATTTATTGTTAATCATACAAATCATACATTCTATATACAAATATAATCAATGTATTTATCTTGATACCTTTTAGATATTTCATAACTTTTTAAATAGTTTTCTAACAATCTAAAACAACATTTTTCAAGTATTTGCCGGGCACATTACAACAAAATTTGGTTTAGAAAATGCGCATACTTGAGTATCCGTCTAGCTCTCAAAAACAAAAGAATATGGAATTCTTTCTATTTGAGTATTTACTATATAGCAATGGGGACATTAAGACTTGGATAACACGTCACCTTTTTTTCATAGATGTACTTGGAAAAGGAACAACATTCTAGTTTGAATATCCCAAACAATTGGTTCCTAAAGACAAACTCTTTATTATAAGACTTGTCGCAATGAGTTTTAATCCTAAGAATATTAGAGCTCTCACTGAGATATTTTATATAAAAAAATATCCCATATCAAAAGTAATAAGAAAACAGGTGTTTTATCTCACACAAGAGTTATGCTACTGCAAGCCAATAGTGCGCCATTAACATATACTTGAAGAATAAAGAAGTAGCTCTATGAACTTTCTTCAAAGTTACATTGCTCACACAAATTCGAAACAAAACCAAGAGAGGCTACAATCCCATTAGATCCCATAATACCATTTGGCAAAACGATACAGATATCTTCAAGTAGGCTTCAATACAAAAAAATAGTCTTAATCTCCATATAGTAGGATTTTATAAAGTAAAAACTAATTTTATAATTACTCCACGAGTGTTATTAATGAACATTAGAAAGAAGTTATCTATATGACCAATCCGTTCTCCCTAATTATAACATTTACAATAAGTCTAACCTTCAATAATTTGAATTTTAGTTTTATAATTACAAGGTAGATCTTGAAAACCCACTTATAGCCAATTATTTTACAACCAATAGTTAATTCTATAAGCTCCTAAACATAATATTAGTATCCATGGAAGATAATTCATCTCTCATGGCCTCTAACCATTCTGATAAGCCAAGATTTTATATATCTCCTTGATAAGGAAGCAAATATGAAACATCAATCACAACAAAATCATGTTTGACTAAATAAATTGTGAAATCACTAAAAATTATAGGTCTAAGGAATTATTTAGACCTCCATAAAAAATAATTTTGACGAATATAATATGCCCTTTAGCATCATTAACATATGTTTCTTCATAATCATCAATAGTATCCATAGCATCAATATCCTTTCACATGAGGAACAAAATAGTGTAAAAGTCAACACAAGGTACAAATAAAATAGGTATACACAACAACAAAAAAGTACTATCCTAACCATAGTTTTTTTTATGGTTTTATCATGATTATAACTGTGATTAAGATTACTAACTACAATTTTGAAAACTACAATAGAACCAATCATTGAAATAGCTTTACAATATTTTTTTACCGTGGACACATCCATAGTTAAGTCATGATTTAGTAACAATTGTTTAAAATCGTGGTTAAACAATCACTTAACCACTGTTGTGAAGAAAAAAAAAATCTTTTGTGGTTTAGCTACGAATTTAAAACCGTGGTTAAACCCTAGTTTAAGGTTCATGATTTACAATTATGGCTAAACCATAGCTTAACCACAATTTTGTAACCTTGGTTAGGCCATTTTGTAAGTTTTGTTAGATCACATGTAAGTTAAAACTAGAAGTTTTGTTTACATATTTAACAACCCTAAACCTAATTATTGTAACGAGTGGGATGTTGAAAGCCCATGCTGAATTCATCAATGTTAATCTCTAAGTGTTCGTATACATAGCTATAAACTTCAATACTTACATAATACAAGTTAAAAAAATAATCACATATAACAAATAGTTAGTTTAACCCAAATATTCAACATAATTAAATTTAGGTAAATCCAACTCATATAATATAATTAACTTAACCTAAACACTACCAAACTATAATAATATTCAGACAACAAGATTAATAATAAAGCATAATAATAATACCCAAAAAAAACCTTAAATGAAGAATAAAAATTAAGATGATATTCCAACTAAACCAATATTATTTCTTAAAAACGAAAATACAAAATAATATATGCCTCTCACATATTCTATCTCCACGTTTAAAAATTAAGAAGTATATATATATATATATATTAATAAAAAAATTACAATAACACAATATTCATAATCTGAAAAGAAATCCTACCACTAACACAATAAAATCAAAAACTAAAGCTGCACAATCAGAAAGTTATAAAAATAATTGCATCTACCCAAATCAACCAAAATAACAAACGAGGATAAAAAACTAACTTGTAGAAGCACGTTGCCAACTCAAATGTCATCTGCTACTGGCTGAATGCTCAATGGCGTCCACTGGTCATGGCAGTTGGGAAAACAATTTTACAAAGGGTGGACTAAGAGTAACTAAGGTATCACAGGGAAAGCAAATCTTAGATTTACATTATTGGGCCCCAACCGTTGATGGGCCTAACAACATTTAAGACTTGTGGCTAGGCCACATTCAGAAAACATAGCATCGCCATGGTTTACTAACAAACGTGGTTAGGTCACATTTTCCAGTGACCCAGCCACAGTTTTGCAATAAAACTATGGTTAGGCTATTTGAAAATGTGGCCCTTTTTTTGTTAATTATTATGGTCACTAAAAACATAGGTCGGCAGAATTTTTTATTGTGGACTTACCACACTTTAAAAAACTATAGTTAGGCCATTTTAATCTTTTTTGGGCATTGTGGCCTACAACGACGGCTCTCCTCCCAAAGACATAAAAAACATATGATATGTCCCAAAATAAATGGATTTTCAAAGGTACTTTGTGGAACTTATCATTGGTTTTTCATATTTTTTTTCCATACCTTAGTTACATCATTATTTGTGTAAATTTAGGTTTTTCAGGTCAAATGGTGTAATTAGGAGAATTTTAGTTTGATTCCTCCAAATTAGAGACTAAATTGTATAATAATTTTGAGTATTGGCATTTACTATGTTTTCACGTAATTGATGCCTTGTTTTGATGGGAATGGATCTACACTGAAGTTGAAAATTCATATTGTGAATAATTTAACATAAAAGAAGTTCAATTAAGATTTAGATTTGTTAATTTCTTGTTAGGTTATTTTCCTGTCATAAAGGACTTTGAGGTGGGGAAACTCGTTGAATTCTCGTACAATCAAGAATATGACAAAATCTTGATAGATAAATCTTTTTTTTTTTAACAAGTAAATGAAAAACTAATATTGTATTTGGAATTATCCTTTCCATTCTCAGGACTATACTTAAAGAAGCTATTTATGATGTATTTATTACAAAAATTTTAATAAAAATATATTATTATAATTTTAATACCAAAGAGAGATTCTGAAGTTGAGGTACCTGCATGTAGACATAAGACGACATTATCCAACCCAAACAGCTCTTGAGGAACACGAGGCTCATCCTCGTACCCATCCAAACCTGCTCCTCGAATCTCCTCTTCCATCAAACGCTTAACCAATTCCTCTTTGTCTATGAGAGCTCCTCTTCCAACGTTCACAATGACTCAGTGGCGGAGCTAGCAATTTGAGGCTACGGAGGCCAAAAATCAACTAAACTCCAACGAGATTATAAGAAAAAGAATTGATAGTTAATTAAATAATATATTATTTAAATATATTCAAAATCAATGTCATTAAAACAACAAACAATATTATGTACATGCATTTATTTTTCTTTAATGACAATATTTAAGATTTAATAACAAATCAACTAAACTCCAACTAGAGTATAAGAAAAAAATTGATAGTTAATTAAATAATATATTATTTAAATATATTCAAAATCAATATCATTAAACAACAAATAATATTATGTATATACATTTATTTTTTTTCAATTACAATATTTAAGATTTAATAAAAATAAAAATATAATATAATAAATTATTTTTTCAAATTTTATTATTACAATGTAGATAAAACGTTAATAATAAAATAAGAAGAACACGTAATAGAAGAAGACCATTATATATATATATATATATATATATATATATATATGTATAACAACTAAGTTTTAAACTAAAAGGATAAATAAATTATGTAATATAATGGAGAAAATTATTAGTAAAATGCATACAATGTAATAGTTTATGAACAAAAAATGAAGGTATTTACGAATTAGAAATAGACCATGAAGCAATGAATAAAAAATTAATAAATTTTTATGCTTAAAAATAAAAAGAATGCATTCTCCAATAGTCAAAGTATTTGAGAAAAGTGTAAAATTTAGACAATAAAAAATGAGCTAAACTTAAGAACATGATGTGAAGATATAAAGGGTGACTAATAATGCTTAATGTTAAATCTATCTAAAGTTGGGTATATGCAAAGGACATATGAAAACTATTGAGTGAAAGTTAAATGTTTAAAATAAATGAAAAACATAAAGATATGACTGAATTAAAGTTAAATAAAGATTTGGAAAGAGTCAGAAGAAGTTAAGAGCATAGCATAAAAGTACATTAAAAAAAAGTGACCCAAAAAAAGTTAAACTTTTGCAATTTGAAAATCACCATGTAATATTTTGAAAGTAACATGAATGATCAAATAAATATTCTTTTTTATATAAAGGGTCATATACATATAGGAATTCAGGGGGCCAAATAAAAAATTTCTCTTTTGCCAAAATCTAATTTACTCCCCATGTAATATAATTTATATAATATGTATATTTACAATAGTTGAAATTTGGGGGGGGGGGGGGGCGGGGGGAGAGGCCATGGCATATGCTGGCTCCCCTCCCTCCGCCCTTGCAATGACTCTTTCTCTTCCTAGAGACATCAACACTTCTCTACTAACAAGTGCCCTATTTGCTTGTTTAATGCACAGCAAATGATGAGTACAGTGCAAAAAGCTACATGTCACGACTTGAGCTAGAGGATGTGATTGGTATAGGGATGAGGTGTTATTCATTCTCACAAACTTGTCGAAACCTTCCTAATGGTAGAACTTATATAAATATATGTTAAACAAATATATATCACATAATTCTTTATACAGATAGTTTTTAACATACCATAGTAAATACATTAAACATTTAGCTTATATACCAAGGAGCAATTGAACTGAATCATAAAAATACTAAAAGAAATAGCTCTAGTAGTAGGTTAGGCTCACCAAGGAATTAATCACTACGATTAAAATTCTGAATGTGGACGTTTTGGATCGGCGCTAAGATCTAAAAAATGTTAAATAATGGGGTGAGTAGAAACTCAGTGAATAGGTAATTCTAATATTGCAAAAATTAAGACAGACTTACAGTGGTACGTCTTTCAAAATTTAAAACTAGATATCATACAGACATAATTCAATGATATTAAACAGAGAAAAATCATCAATAGAATGTAATTAGGAATATTCTACAGAACCAGTCATAATTACAGAGTACAGAGTAAGCCAAAGACTAGTGATAACAGATCAGAACAGATATTCATGTGGCCATAGGCTCTGAGTAAATATCATAATGGTCATCGGCCTCAAACAAAATATGGAGGTACGGGTATCATACTCAGCCTTATTATAATACCAATCGCAGTGCACTACGACTAATGTCAACTGCCGTTAGCTATAGGGTTCTGTTTTGGTCATATTTCTAATGTTTCATAGATAAATAATTATCTATGTACAGATATCAGAAATTTCAAAATTGTACCACTTCATAATTCAGATTTCGGTATTTCTAATAATTCAATATTTCAAATCATCATGAATAATTTAAAATAATATTATGCATAATTAGAATTATTTACTCATTTGAGAGGAGTATACCAACCTCCTTCTATCCTTGATTATAATTTTTTTTTTTAAAATATTTTAGTCACCTACAAATATTTAATAAAATACTCTTATCATCCAATCCTTACAAATAAATTTATTTATTTTAATTTTATCACATACCTAATTAATTATCCCTTATTCATTTTTATCCAATTCACCTCTTTCTTTTCTAAATGTTAGAAATTAAATTTATGAGCTACTTAAAGAATACTTTAAAATACTTATAACCTATATTTCATTTTATTATCCTTATTATCTTTAGTATTACTATTATAATTATATTTATTATTATTATTATTATTATTATTATTATTATTATTATCATCATCATCATCATCATCATCATCATCATCATTATTATTATTATTATTATTATTATTACTATTACTATTATTATTATTATCATTATTATTATTATTATTTTGTTCAATTATTCCATTATGCACTTATTAAATTTCTAACACCTACCACACAAATTTCACTTAAGGGTCATCAAATAAATTTCAATTTTTCCATTTAACATCAAATAATATTTATTGTTATACAATCAAGCCATTCATATTTTTCCTTCTAATTTTCTTGTTTTTTCTTCATGAAAAATCTAGAAACATTATTAAAAATTCAAATTTTGTTAAAAAATTCAAACTAAAATTTCTAAGAATTCTAAATCACTTCCTAAATGCATAAAAAAAAAAATTTTAAGAAGTCCTAAGAACACAATTTTCACTAAATTCTTAAATTGCCCCTAAACCCCTAAATTGGGGTTTTTCAATTCGGAAGCTTAAATTCACAATTGATAAGTGATTTTAAAGGAGAAAGATGCAAAATTCACCTTAGAAGTATAATCCTAACTCAATTTGAAGCAAACAACCCCAATTAAGCTCAATTTCATCACTTTCTTGTATGAACAGTGTTTTTTGCGAATGAATAGTATCCGAATTGGTTTTTCTTTGATTCTGAACAAATTGGACCTAATTGATCAATGTAAATGAGGGAGAAAGGTGCAAAACTAGTGCAAGAAAAAAATTATGTTTAATTGGATTAAAAACACACCAAAATCACAAATTGAAGCTTCCAATTTCAGGTTATCGAGTCGTAGGAAATTTGATGAAATTCTGGCGGTGTGGCAGCTTGTAGAGGTGACTAGGAGGTCAATGGAGCCGCTATGGCTGAGAGGAGTCGCCGGCGAGGATGAACGAGGCTGGAGGAAGCTCCAATTGGCTAGAAAAATTTTTGCACCGTGAGGGGTTTTTTGGCTATTTTTGCAGGTGTAAGGTTGCCGGTAATCAGGGATAGGCCAGTGATGCCACTAGAGGGTCGCCTGCGCTCGCTAGGGTGGTGACTGTGGTTGCCAAAGGGAGAAACCAAAATTTGTATAATGAACCATGGAAATCATGCAAATGGAGGAGTGGTATCTTGTGAATGATTTTGCAAATTATTTGAAGATATTAAGTAGGTTAGTTGGATAATTAGGCAATAATATGGGTTATGTGAAATTATTAGAAATAATTGAAAATTTTTAAAATATTTTAAATGGAAAAATGTTATTATATATTTTATCATATTAAATTTTTCCTAACAAATACTTGGTTACCATATTTAATTCAATTA
Source organism: Delonix regia (assembly GCA_037074485.1). Classification (NCBI taxonomy): domain Eukaryota; kingdom Viridiplantae; phylum Streptophyta; class Magnoliopsida; order Fabales; family Fabaceae; genus Delonix; species Delonix regia. Next base: position 17,939,168 of record CM073459.1, read on the forward strand.
AAAGTGTTAAAAATGCACAGTGTGAGATTTAGATACTAACTTTGGTTGTCCTGACTGAATTCCCTATTAAGTACAAATTTTATGGGTATTACACTGCAAGTTCAATAACATCGTTGGAATAGAAAGGGTATGGAACAAATGGCTTATGGGTTCTTGAGTTGTATGATATGATGCATCCAAATGCCTCGAGCCTCTTAGCAACTTTCAACCCTATGCTTCCAAATCCAACGATTCCAACTCACTTGCCTGCCACCTGATGATGATGAAGTATATAGATTATTATTCGTTACATTTGTTCTTCCATTTATTTTTCTTAAGCAACCTAAACTTGAACACCATATTTACTTTTTTCACTTTATATATATATATGAAAGCTGAAAAATCTAATTTTCAAGTTAACATAGAAGACTTTTGAAAGTCATTCAAAATTTTATATGAGCTTTTGATTTCTTATTAAAGAAAATATAAATTTAGATTTGACAACAACAAAAAAAAAAAAAAAGACAATCTTTGACTAGAGAAGAGATAGACAGAAAAGTTAGACATGAAATAAAATAATCCCATAAAAAAAACATTTTAAACAAATAAAAATATATCCTTCTATAATATTAACTAATCATTAATATATCACAATACATGAATCATACATTGAAATAACTAATCTTTCATTGATTTCTCGGTTCTTGGATGCACATTGTGGGATAGATGCATGCTTGGACAGAAGTCACCACTCTACTTCCTTTGTCTCTCGGTGTATAGTAAAACACGATCCAATCAATCCCTAATGCCCATAATCTGATCAGACCCAAGTGCTGCCAAATCCCACATGCGAGGGCATTTTCAAATGCAAGTAAACTTGGTATAATCTAAATTATTAAATAAAAATATAATGATTCAGATTTTAATAAATTGTTAAAAATAATATTTAATATTATTTAATAGTTAAAAAAATTTAATTTTTTAAATAAAATATAATGATTCAAATCTAATTTAATGATCTAGATACGATGGACTTGTCACATTATAGATGACAGAACATTAATTTTTGTCCGCCACTTTGACACAGGATATATATTGATGAAGCTTTATAAGTTAGATAACGTAATGTAACATATGAATTATTATTATAATAATAAAGGACAAAAAGTAACGACAAAATTAAGAGGAAAATTATACTTTTGGTGAACTAGAGGTACTTTACAGATTACGTATGGACCTAACACATTGGCCGATCATGCTACGTACATTTATATAACTCTAAAGTCGTTAAATTTAAATTCTTTTACTAGAAAGAGAAATAACTATGATAATGTACGAAGAATTGGCACATCAAGAATATATAATTAAATAAAAAATTGTGCAATATTATTTTTGTAATAATTTAAGTAAATTATATTTAATGTTTTTTGTTTCAAAAATATCATTTATCTTTTTTTAAACATTTTCATATATGTAAGTATTCTTGTAATTCACACATTTGCGTGACATAGCATGCCTTTTAGAATGCTTCATGCATAGTAAGTAGGATTTGGATCGATATGCATTTAAGAAAATTTAAATTATTAAATTTCATTCAACAGTTTAAACTTGAATTTGAAAAGAAAATTTAAATATTTTTTTAATAATCTACTAAAATCTGAATCTTTAAAATTTTCCAAATTTATATACATTTAAATTTTCAAAATGCAAAAATTCATATCATAGAAAGTATGGTGTGGCAAACAAAGACAACACTAGCCTATTATTGGATGAAAGAGGAATGACTCTTATTTAAAGAAACTTGCCTATATTGGATAAGGGAAGGATAACTCTTATTCCAAATTGCGTTTAAAGTTTATATCCATTAGGAATAATATCAATATATGTCATGTTAATGTATGGAAATTCCTTGTACAAAAAGTTATGAGTCAGATATCTTATTTGAAATATTAATTAATTTATTCTTCCATAAGGATTAGATTTATAAAAATATCTTATATTTTTATTATGTTATTTTTAATTAAAATATATAATATTTGGCATAATAATATATAATTTAATTTTAAAATAATACAATTATTTATTATAATTATACACATATTGTGATATAATTAAACAATCAAATAGTTATAATATATAAATTGAAGAACAACATAACAAATATGTAAAGAATTATATGTAATTTTTTTACTTTATTATAAGGCATATAAAATATCAGGTCAAGTGAATACTTTTTCCAAAACAAAGAATATGATAAATAATTTAATCAAATTTATAAAAAAAAAAAAAAAAAAAGCTTATATTGTTAATGAAATTTTAACCGTGATCTTTGTGAACCTTGGAAGCAAGAGGGAAATGACATGAAACTTCCACGCCGGCTTCTCACATATCGATCGGTGGCCGCAATTTTCCTCATGACGTCGATGAACAAGCCCACCGCCAAATCCACCACATCCTCCGAGAACAGGACTCCGGTATTCGCCACCTCAACTCCCCGGCCCCGGCACTCCCTCAAGTCTATATGGTCGGTTCCGGCGCTAGCTGTGACCAAAAGGCCGAGTGACGGCAGAAGACGGAGCACGTCGGCCATGATGGCTATTGGGCCACAGATCATGGCACGGACTGAAGAAGGGTCGTGATTGTGGGCAGTGAAAAATATGTCCAAAGGGGTGGAGGAGGGGACGTTTATGAAATGGAATTTGTGAGAGTAGGGTTCCAGCTTACTGATGAGAATTTGAGCATTAAGAAGAAGGACCTGAGGGAGACCATGGAGATGGTTGCTCTTGTGATCTTGGTCTTTCATTGAGTTGGATGAAAACTTCAGAGACAGAGACAGAGATGGTGGAAGGATGAAGTTGACCAGTTTGTTGAAGGGAAGCACATAGGAGGAAGAAGAAGAGGATGAGAGTAGGAATAATTGGTATATGGACGTAAGTGCCATTATACATTATTGGTGGTCCCTTGCCAAAAGGAAAAAGCGCAGAAAAACAATAAAAATAATAAATTTTCATTGAATCTGTATGTATGTAGTCCTTCTATCTTGCTTCAGCTTGAGTTAATCTTGCATGTTGTTGCTTTTTGCAATTTTGTTCCATAGGTTCCTTTTACATGGTTCCTACATATGAAAGAAGATATTCAGATTATAAGTGAATAAACTAGGGATCATCAGCATATTGTGTCAAGCATTAATGAGTTCAGCAAACAGTAAATTACACCCTCTGCAAAAATTACCAGGCTCATTAGATACATCAAAATGCAATTAAATTATCAACATCACATTCCATCAGTGTCAATAATATGAAAACATTAATTGTAGGAGATAACTGTAAGGTTTCTTCTCCCCATATATGAGGGATTGAATGATAGCTAATCAACAAATATCTTCTTATTGCACTTGCTTATGAATTATTCAGTATCGCAGATGGGTCATTTCTATTATTTCGATTTCAGGAGCACAGATCTAGCATGATCTCTTTACCTATGTATACAATAGATGTGGTTTGCATAGATTTACTATATGTTCTTTCCATAATAGCCACCCACAATCATCTTCATGAGCTACACTCTTTGTAGTTTCTATTCAGAGATTCAGACCAAAAAAGTACTCAGTGAAATCATTCTGTAAAAGACAATAAGTTAACTTAACCATTGACAAAAATTCCCACAAGTGAGAATCTTTTTTCCTGATCATTCAGGAATGTATCTGGATCTACTCCCAGCTTATAGTGACAAGTACACTAGACAATATAAATCCTTCTTAGAAATATGAGCGGTAAAACTCTTCCTTATCAAGAGTTGATAAAGTGCTTGACATTGCTCATAGTACAATGTATAATAATAATAGTTTTGTTATGTTAGAATATCGTATAATATTTAGAGAATATGTCTGTTAAGATATTATATTGTGTGCATTAATAAGATGTGCTCATTAAATAAAGGTAAAATAGTAATTATAAGAATTATTACTAAACCCTAACTCTAGCTAGCCTTTTATAAATAAGGCTAGACTAATGTACGTTGTGAATAACTCATTAGAGAGTGAGACTTGAGACACTATGATTAGAATACCTGCGAGTATTCTGTAGTCATACTTGATAGGAGATTTAGATTGTGAAAACCTGATATACACCTAATACATTGTGGGTATCTCATCCGATCAATGATCCCAGCCAGAGATCAATAAGCTTTCGCAATTAGGAGATCAATGTAAGTCTCCTACCCAACTTTGAATTTATATATCTTTGTTCATTTATTCCTTTCATTAGTATTAGAGCAAGTAGGCTGGTTTTCTGATCATTTATATATTTTATTGGGATCAAATTTTTTTATTTTGGGGCTAAATTAATTAGGATTCAAAACAAAAAATAATGCTTTTTCGAAAAACTCTTCTTGCCTGAGGAAGAAATCTGGCCGCCAACACTGCCAAATTTCCTCACTGTCGCCAGTGACAGTGGTTGCCGGCACTCCCTAAAGGCCTACAACCACCGGGGACCACGTCGCCGGCACCCTCTGTGATAAAAAGAAAAAAAACTTTGCACACAACGTCTTCTTTCACAACAGCCTCCCCTCTACGTTAAATGGTTCTCCCTCACCTTCTTCACAAAGAAAAAAAAGGTTTTCGAACTATGCTGAGCCTTCTCCCTCAAGCTTACTCACTGTCGCCAGCGACACTCCCAGACAGCAGGAAACCGCTGGCGAACACGTCGCTAGCACCCTTGATCAGAGAACGCAAGACATCAACAAAAAAATTGTTTTCGAAAACTTCCCACCCACGAGCTACAAACATGACGCCGGCGACCAGTCTCCCACGAGTTGCATCTCATGCCGCCGGCAACCATTCCACCCCCAATGGGCAAACCTCCATCGCTGGCGATACATCCTCCGAGATTCAACCAAAAAAAAATTTGTTTTCGAAAAGCTTCCCTCGTCGCCTGAGCAAAATCAGGCTGAGCTCCTGGCGGCACGATGTGAGCTGCCGGTCGACTCTTTAGCTGCCAAACAGGTCGCCAGTGAGGAGCAGCAGCAAAGACAGTGGGGAAGGAGAAGAAGAAGAGGGCTGGAACCTTTTTTTTGAAAATTAAAAAAAAAAAAGTTGTTTTGAAATTCTGAAAATTAAAAACATGTATATATATATATATATATATATTTTTTTTTTTTTTAATTTTCAAAAATCCTAATTTTTTTGAGTTTAAGGTTTGATCCAGACTTATTGTTAAAATTGTTTTGACCCTTTAAAAATATTTTGAAGAAAATAGGGCCTTTGAAATTTTTTGGATAATTTTTTTTAGTTGAGTCTTTTTTTTATTAGGCATGTGGGCCATCCAAAAATAATTATAGGCCAAATCGTTAAATCCCTAATTAATGAACATCTAAATATGTTCAAAAATATAAATTGTGTAATTATATTTTAGCCCCAAATAAATGCAATTAATTTTTTGTGAAAAATTAATTTATCCCAATAAATATAAAGTCCAAGTAATATATGATTACTTATTATTATGTTAATTAGTTTAACATTACGCAATTAAATGTGTTAATTAGTTTAACATGTTTATTTAATAAATGTTAATTTGTTTAGCATTATATAATTAATTAATGTGTTGATTAGTTTAACACATTAGTTAATGAATGTTAATATGTTTAGCATTTGAAAAATCATGATTTACAATTTATTTGTAACATGATTAGGACACTTAGTTGTGATATAATTTCATTGATTTACCCATTGCATACAACCTTAGGACAATGATTGGCACTTCGTGCTCTTTCGACTTCAGGTTATACATGGGTTAATTAGCTTAATCATACGATACTTAGTGTCATAATTTGTAAGCATATAGAACATTAAATCTTGTGTGCTCTGATTATCTAATCCTGATTTAAGTTTGTCCTTCTTTTTATGTAAAGAATGACTACGGTTTCCAAAAGTATTGTCGCTGAGCTCAACAAAGGGTTGAAGCTAAACGGCGACAATTATGAGATCTGTAGTACAAAAGTTCAGTATCTCCTGAAAGAGTAAGAGGCTCTTGAGGCTCTTAACAATGTCATGGAAGAGCCAGAAGCTGGAAACACGGCCCAGCATAGGCGGGACTGTGAAGCTTATGACTTTTGGAAGAAAAAGAATTCCACTACTTGCATTACGTTGCTCAGCACTATGGATGATGACATCCTAAGAGAGTTTAAGGACCACCAAAGCGCTATGGGGCTTTGGAATGCTCTAAGAACGAGATTCGGAACTACGTCCGTATCCAGATTGCGTTCTCTAACGATCAAATTTGATTCATATAAAAAACGCCCAGAACATTTAATGAGGAAACATCTGAGGCTGATGTCAAATATGATCGCTGAGCTAAAAGATGTTGGAAATGTCTTAACAGACGAGCAGCAGATTCAAGCAGTCATTCGCTCTTTGCCTAGTTCGTGGGAGTATATGAAGATGCATCTCACTCACAATGATAGAATCATGACTCTAGAAGATGTCCGGAGACACTTCGAACTTGGGAAGAAAGGCTTGAATTAACCAAGCTGATACTTGAGTTGCATATGACAACTTCAAGTGAAAGACGTGGTTCAAAGAGAAAGAACTGGGGAAAGAACAAAGAACCAGCCCAACTTAAGAAAAAGCCAAAGACCAATCAGCAAGGTAAAATGAAGCAGCGAAAAGTCAATAAGGCATAAGTTAAGTGCTTCAATTACCAAAAGAAGGGACACTATACGAGTGATTGCCCTGAGCCTTTCAAAAAGGTAACCTACACTGCTTATGCTAGTGAACTTTGTGTTTCTAACTCAATTATGCTTACTGAATCTCGTCCTGTGTGGATTGCAAACTCAGGAGCCATGGACCACATAACGCGTGACCGTGATGCCTTTATTGATTTCCGGCAAGTTCCTTATGGAGCGTTTTGGATATATGTGGGCAACAACACTAAGGTTATTGTCAAAGGAATCAGAACATGCAAGTTAGTACTGCGTGGTGGTCGAGACCTGATCTTACAAGATGTCCTTTATACGCCTCAAATTCATCGGAATGTTATTTCAATTTGGGTTTTACTTAGGCTAGGCTATGAGTTGAATTTCCATGACAATTGTATTAAATTGAGTAATGACCCAGTATTTTTAGGTTATGGTTATGTAACTGGAGGTTTTATTTGTATGGATTTGGATGATGAATCTTATATTAATAATAATGTTAGTTTTTCCATGTTTGCCTCCATGCATGATTATGATCACGATGTAAATATATGGCATGCTAGACTTAGTCATATTGGCCAACAAAGAATGCAACGGTTAGCAAAAGAGGGTTTGCTTCCCAACATTGAACGAGTAGATTTGTCTACTTATGAATCTTGTCTAGTTGGAAAATCTGCAAGAAAACCCTTCAGTAAAGCAACCAGAGCCGATTTTCCACTGCAATTAGTTCATTCTGACATTTGTGGACCTATGAATGTCAGGGCCCGGCACAGAGCAAATTATTTCATCACATTCATTGATGATTATACTTGTTTTGGTTATGTCTATTTGATTTCTCATAAGTCAAAAGCATTAAGTTGCTTCAAAAACTATATGAACTTAGTAGAAAATCAATTAGATAAGAAGATTAAGGCTCTTCGAACCGATCGAGGCTGAGAATATTTGTCGGTTCAATTCAATGAATTATGTGATGAAAAAAGGATAGTTCATTAGTTGACTATTCCAAGTACTCCACAACAAAGTGGTGTTGCAGAAAGAAGGAATAAAACACTCCTTGAGATAGTTAGCTCTATGATGGTACAGACTAATTTGCTAATCACCTATTGGGGTGATGTATTGATGTAGGCAGCCTACGTACTTAACCGTGTGCCTACGAAATCAGTTGCAACCACTCCAAATGAGTTATGGACTGGGCGAAAGCCTGACCTAAGTGTTTTGAAACATTGGGGATGTGCTACCTATACACATGACTCCTCTCACAAATATGAAAAATTAGGCCCGAGAGGAAAGAAAAGTATCTTCATTAGATACTCAGAAACCTCAAAAGGTTATGTGTTTATAGGTCAGCAAGACAGTGGGAGCATGACTGAATTCTAATCTAGAGATGTCACATTCTTAGAGAATGAATATCCTAAGAAGGGTGAGGTAGGTCAAAACCTATCCTTATTTGAGATAGAAGATCTAAACGCACTAGGACCACTTCTTTCGAGTAGGAGGATTATAGCAGATGATGAATTAATTTCTCATCAACAACCTTCTTCATCATTTGATGTGAATAAAAGTGTTCTTGAGCTAGTTGCTCTAAATGGGAGTGACCAAATGGAACTCATTCCAAGTGGGAGTGAGACCAACGTTCTAGATCTGAGTAGGAGCAATATTGATCCAAATGGGAATAATGAAACAAGATTTAATAAATCACAAATGAGACGTGGTTCACATAAAAAGACTCCCCATCATCGATATAAGATTAAAGGTGGTGAACTTTTTACAATGCTCCTGCAAAATGAAGATGAGCTAAGAAATTTAAAAGAGGCTCTCTTAAACCCTTCTAAGGATAAATGGACTAAAGTTATGGAAGAGGAAATGAAGTCTATGAAAATCAACAATGTTTGGGAACTTGTTAATCTTCCAAAAGGATACAAGACTATTGGGAACAAGTGGATTCTCAAAATCAAGAAAAGAGCCGATAGCACGATTGAAAAATTTAAGGCTCGACTAGTAGCAAAGGGGTATACACAGCACGAAGGAATTGACTATGAGGAGACTTTTTCTCCTACTGTACGATTTACCTTTGTCCGCTTACTTCTAACTATAGTGGCTTGTCTGGATCTTGAATTACATCAGATGGATGTAAAAACTACCTTTCTCAATGGAGAATTAAATGAAGAGATTTATATGGAACAACCTGAGGGTTTCATTAAAGAGGGCTAAGAAGAAAACATTTGTAGACTTTTGAAGTCTATCTATGGCCTTAAACAATCTTCAAGGCAGTGATATATTTGTTTTCACAATGCAGTCATCTCTAGTGGATTCACTATGATGAGTGAAGACAACTATGTATATACCAAGAGATCTAAGGACAACTATGTGATTATGACATTATATGTTGATGACATACTTATAACTGGAAATGATATGGAGCTTATCAACAAGGTAAAAATCTGGTTGTCATCTCACTTTGAGATGAAAGATATGGGTGAAGTTGCATACATTCTTTGAGTTAAGATTTCAAGAAACCGTTCTAAGAAACACTTGTATCTCTCGCAATAGAATTACATCAAAAAGGTTTTGGAACGTTTTAGTATTGAAAGTTGTAACCCTGCTGACACTCTTATCAGCACAAGTCGAACCTTGAGAGCCGAAATGCATCCTAAGACTGCCATTGAAAGAGAGCATATGAGCCGAACTCCATATAAGAATGTGATCGATTGTTTAATGTATGCTATGATGTGTACTAGACCGAATATCTGTCAAGCAGTTGGCTTGGTGAGTAGATATCAAACCGATCCAGGTCCTAAACATTAGGAAGCTGTAAAAAGGATCTTAAGATATTTGAAGGGGACTATTGATTATGCGCTCTGCTATTAAGCGGTAGAGATATACAATTGGAAGGATACACTAATGCTAATCACGGAGGAGACTTAAATGAGCGAAAGTCTACCTCAGGGTACGTTTTCTTACTCAGTGATGGCGCCATATCATGGAGTAGTAAGAAATAATCATGTGTATCCTTGTCCACGATGGGGGCAAAGTTCATGGCCTTATCTTCAGTAGTCCAGGAGGCTATTTGGTTGAAGAGGTTCTTGGATCAATTGTTGTGCAGAGCAGAAAACACTGAACTAGTGTTAGTGTACTATGACAGTAAGGCTGCGATTGCATACACCAAGGATCCAAAGTACCATTGCAAAACCAAACACATAGATATCAAGTATCACTATGTGAAGGAAATGGTTGCACACAAGACTGTGAATGTGAAGTATATGTCTACGCATGAGATGCTGGCAAATCCACTAACCAAGCCAATTTCTAAAGATGTGTTTGTGAGACACACTAAGTCTTTAGGATTGCGTAGACTTTAGCATCTTCATTTATATTTTTTATTTTTCCATTGTTCATAGACAGAAATATATTAATGTTCTTTAATAAATCAATAAAGTTTGATTTTCAGGCTTACATATTCCTATTTGAATATTGTATACATTCTTATTTATTATTGAGTATGTCGGGTAGACAAAAGGATTAGCCTTCTCACACAAGTAATCGCCTCAGTGTCTTTGTGACATTAGATATGAGACAAGATTTTAAGAAAAATTATCAGGAGGATAATTTGAGGGCAATTATACTTAAAATCATATAAGTCGCTTGATTGATGACATAAGGGTCATTAAAAGTGATTTGATGAAATAAGTTCATCATTTCTAGTCTACCTTGGTTGTCAGATGAGAGTTTAAGACATTGTGTAGATCTAAGGACTTAATTTTAGACTTGTGGTGTCTAAAATATCATTTGTACAACATTATTTGTGAAATAGACATACACTCCACGAAAAAGGAAGAATGTTGTAACACATGTTTCATACCATGTGTGCAAATGCCGACCATCTGGGTTAACATGAGTGCGATCTCAACTCATGATTGTGTGAGACCCTTGAGCCTTTACGTTGGTTCTATATTTAGACCCTTGGATTTCGATCACGTACTTGAGATACAGCTTGGTGTTTGCTATCTTAGCGTGTTGCCTAAGGACTATGAGTAATGATTCAGTCTGGCGGGACATGTCTAGAAAAGCGAACTAAGTTTGTGTTAATAGGATCGTGAGAAGAGGAAGATCATAAAGAGAATCTTATTATTCTGTATTCACCGGTATACCAGTTATGACTTGTGTGTCATGATTGTGAATACAAGATATTGTGATAAATGAGATCATTGAGAGATATCTAAATGTGATTCATATGATCTGGGGTGCATGCATACTTTATGATCTACATGCAAGTGCATTTTCAACAAGAGGCTATATATTCGTAACTGATGTATAGCATTGATGCTCTTATAGTATGCTGGTCACACGGCCTACTTTCCTTGTATGAATGACTGCAGACCATAAAGAGAAAGTATTCTTTTAATTTGCCAAGAATATGTTTCTTAGGTTTAGAGCATATGAGCACTCTCATTATGTGTGAGTGGAAGATGTTAGAATATCGTATAATATCTAGAGAATAAGTATGTTAGGATATTATATTGTATGCACCCATAAGGTGTGCTCATTAAATAAGGGTAGAATAATAATTATAAGAATTATTACTAAACCCTAACTCTTGCTAGCCTTCTATAAATAGGGCTAGACTAGTGTAAGTTGTGAATAACTCATTAGAGAGTGAGACTTGAGACACTATGATTAGAATACCTACGAGTATTCTGTAGTCATACTTGAGAGGAGATTTAGACTGTGAAAACCTTATATACACCCAATACATTTTGGGTATTTTATCCGATTAGTGATCCCAGCTGGAGATCAATAAGCTTTCGCAATTAAGAGATCAATGTAAGTCTCCTACCCAACTCTGAATTGATATATCTTTGTTCATTTATTCCCTTCAGTTTAGAATTTAGTTATAACAAGCTAAGAAGAGAAAAAATATATATATTTTCCATCGGCTATTTATATCATTGCTATGAAATCTCAGCGAGCCCAAATATCTTATTTGAAAAGACAAATTTTCAAATTTCAATCATGTTAATTGTATAGTCTATACTTTTAAGGTACTTAGCAACGTTCAGAAATCTTTGTATTATTCTAATTCACAAACAAATTCAATTAACAAGTAACTCTTTATAAGCCCAGCAACCAAATAACTCATTTGAATCCATCAAAATATTGTAGGCTACTACTCACATAGTTATAATTTGAAATTCTACATTATGCGATATGTAAATTTCAAGCTATGGTGACTCGTTACCTGGTGATGATATGGACGAGCCTTTCGCAATAATGGGCAGTGTAAAAGGTCCTATTAAGGTCCAACAACTAAGAGAATAAGAGATTAACCAAGTCAGCTAGCACCCAGTATGTATCATAATAATGTGATAAACAATTTAATAGAAACAGAGGAAGTATGGAATGAAATTTCTAATAGTGCAAACTTCACAGTGATGAGGAAAAATAAAACAACTAAACTACAACTACAACAATAGAGGCTATCTTCAAAGTACTTTGAAGTCTAGGTTCACAATCTAATTTTCCCAAGTGTGCAATCAAGAGGGAGAAGAAGAGACAACAATTAAAAGTGAAGAAATAAACATACCCAGAAAGTAAAAAAAGGAGAAATTTGGCTCTACATTCCTCCCTTACGTACCCAAACAAACTACTTTGAAATGGAGACTAGGAAATTGAAGCTACAATGGTTATTCAAATAATGGAGATAAAAGCAAAGAAATGAGGTAACACAGAGGAGTCTTGGGAAGGTTTTAAAAGGAATGGCAGAGCGTGTCTTGCTAATGCGACATTGTTCTAGTGCATATTTTTTTAACAAAAACACCTGCAAAATGCACTATTTCATTAAATGAAATGATGCGTTTTGAAGGGAGTGTTAATGCAATGAAAACATGGCAATATCTGGAGCGTAGGATTAAATGAACAGTCAGGATCATTTACATAAAAAAAATAAAAGTAAAACCAAAAAACCATTATTAATGGTTGGGATCTTTTTCCCTATATACATTGATGATGTTTTATAAGTTAAGAGAACATAATATAAAAATTATTATTATTATTATAAAGGACAAAAATATATAAAAAAAAAACTACAAAATTAAGAGAAAATTATACTTTGGTGAACTTGAAGCATTTTACAAATTACGTCTAGACCTAACATATTGGCCGATCATGCTACATACATTTATATTACTCTCAAGTTGTTAAATTTAAAATCTTATACTTGAAAATGAAAGAAATATAATAATGTAGGAAATATTATTTATAATGTAGACATGGCACAAAAAAAATAATTAAATAAAAAATTGCATAATATTAATTTTCTAATAATTTAAGTAAATTATATTTAAGGTCTTTTATTTTTTTTTTTAAAATATCATGTAAATTTTTTAACATTTTATTATTCTTGATAATTCACAAAATATTTGAATGACATGGCATGCCTTATAGAATGTTTCATACAAAAGGAAGTATACATGGTGTGGCAACCAAGGACAACACTTAACTATTATTGGATAAGGGAGGAATGACTCTTGCCTATATTGGATAAGGGAAGGATATATAACTGTTATTCCAAGTTCCATTTAAATAATGTTAATATCCATTAGGAATAATATCAATATATATCATGTTAATGTAAGGAAATTCCTAGTACAAAAATATTATGTGAAGAATTATATGAGCGAGATATCTTATTTGAAATATTAATTAATTTATTCTTGTCAATAAAATTAATTTTATTTATAAAATTATTTTTCTCTGCCTTCATTTTATTAAAAAAAATTATTATGATCTTATATAAAACAAAAGATTATATATTGATCAAAAACAAATTAGTAAAAAGTTATTATAGGATATATAAAATGTCAGGCTAAGTGGATAGTTTTTTCAAAAGCTTGTATGGTTCAATGAGTTAGGTCTAAAAAAATAAAGTTTGAATAAAAAAATTCAATTTAAAAAAGTTTAATTTATAAAATGGGTCAACTCAAGTTTTTTTAAAACTTAACCCAAATTTAAAGAGTTCAAATAAATATTTTTTAATAAAAAAATTATTATTTAAAAAAATTTAATATAACATAATATGTTAATAAAGAAATAAAAACTAACATATTTTATTTAAAAAATTTATGTCAAATATAACCGTATATTTGTAATCACAACATTTTAATATATAATATTAAAAATAATAATAATTAGATATGTTATTTATTTTAAATTTTAAATAATAAATTCATTTAAAAAAATCAATTAACCCATTTTTAAAAATATAAATAAAAGTTTGAATAAAAAAAAATTATTTTAAAATATGAATTTAAACTGTATTTTTTTAAGCTTAATTTTTAAACGTCCCCGTTAACGGATATAAAGGGCAACCGTCGGGTTCTCATGTAGCCATGGGCAGCCATAATTTTCCTCATGACGTCCATGAGCAAACCCACCGCCAAATCCGTCGCAAACTCCGAGAACATGATTCCGACATTCGCCACCTCGACTCCCTGGCACTGACACTCCCTCGAGTCTATATGATCGGTTCTGCGCTGGCTGTGACCACAAGGCTGAGTGACAGCAGAAGACGGAGTGTGTCGGCGTTGACGACAGCTAGGCCATAGATCACGGCACGAACTGAAGAAGGGTCGTGGTTATGCAGTAAGAAATTGGTTCAGAGTGGTGGAGGAGGGGATGTTTATGAAGTGGAATTTGTGAAAGTAGGGTTTCAGCTTGCTAACGAGAATTTGACCATTAAGAACAAGGACCTGAGGTAGAACGTGGGAATGGTCATTTTTGTGATGTTGGTCTCCCTTTGAATTGGATGGAAACTTGTGAGACAGAGAGACACAGATGGTGGAAGGAGAAAGTTAACCAGTTTGTTCAAGGGAAGCACATGGGAGGAAGAAGAAAGAGATAGACTAGGGATGATTGGTATATGGATGTAAAATAATTAAAAAATAAGGTAAAATTTAAAGTGTATTTAATTATAATATAAAAATATAATTGTAATATTATTAATTTTTTAATTAATATTATTATAATTATATTCTTATATTATAATTAAGTATATTACTACATTTAAAAGTAGGAGTTCACACAAAATGTGACTTTGAATTTTTATGAAATGTATATAATTGGTGTGCAAAACATTCATAAATATTTACCTTGAATTTAATTTCAATTTTTAATATAATAATTTTTTTTACAAAGATTGTGAAAGGATGTGACATTTGAATTTGTTTAATAAATAATTAAAGTAATGAATTTTTGAAGATGGAATGAAAATATTTTAGGGTAAGAAGTAAAGAAAAGAGAAGGCAAAAGTAGAAAATGGATGCTTCCTGCTTCCTCATACTATCTGAAACTTTTAGATAATTAAATTTTAAAATCTAAAATATTTGAAATAATGCAATTTCAGAATACCTAAGTATGGATCCTCTAATTTTTTTTTTTTTGGTAACATTTGAGAGAGATAAAGATAAAAAAGAATGAGTTAAAAGAAGTTACACTTTCTATTCTCTACATCACTGTCTCTCTGAAAACTACAGAAATCTTACCATAAAAATAGTGCTAACGATCCACTTTTAGAGTTATGTGTTACAATCAGTATTATTTGGAGTAGACTTGATCGTCGGATGAATTTTTAAATTTTGGGTTTGAATTTGAATCTAAATTCATATACCAAAGCAATCAAATGGATGGATGTTCACTAATTCGTTAAAATATTTGATTGTGCTATAATTTTGTTATCGTTTATTAATATAGAAGTAAAAATAAATAAATAAATTTGTCTTTTCAATTTTTAGCATTTTATTGCAACTATAAATTATAAAAAATATAATTTTTTGAATACGAAATAAACAAATTTATGAATAGAAAAGTAATATTAATTAAAAAAAATTCTTCAAGGCCACATAAATTTAGTTTTCAACAACAGTACATGATTAATTTAAAAGATTCACGGTCAAGAATAGAAAAACAAATTATAATATTTTCTAATTACTTTAATAATCAATAGACCTAATCATAACTTAAAAATTTGCAGCTCAAAAAAATAATGCTCGAACAAAAAATGTCAGATTAAAAAACTTGATTTGTAAATAAATCTAGTTCAAGCTTTTTTTCATGTTTAGCTCAAGTTTAAAAAACTTGAATGAATATTTTTTTAATAAATAAAAAATTATTATTTAAAAAAATATATAATATGACATCTTGATAAGAAAATAAAACTTAATACCTTTTATATAAAAAATTTATATTAATACAATAACTCATTTGTATTTAAAATTTTTTTATATATAATTTTACATGTAATAATAATAATTATTTATATTATTTATTTCAATTCGTAAGTAACAAATTAATTTAATTATTTTTTAAAATATTTGATTAGCTGAACAAACTTAACTTTAAAATTATGAATAAAAATTTAAATAAAAAATTTAATTTAAATATGTTCTTAAATTTTTTTAACTTAAATTTAAAAAGTCTGACCTAATATATATATATATATATATATATATAAAAAAAAAAGAGAAGGAATTTATGAACTTTGCCGCCAGTAGCTTAGAATCTTGGCTTCCTCGATGGCTACCAGTGCGATCATCTTAAAAATAAATTTAGTGAAGAATTAAATTAATAAACAAGTGACAAATAAAAAAGTAAAAATAATATATATATATATATATATCTTTTTTTTTTTCTATTTCTAAAATCCTACTCCATATTCAATGAAGCCCAAGCCCAAAATAGCAATAGATATTCTGGCGCAGTGCTCTCCCCTTTTAGCTCTGAACACCTGGCCATCTGAGGAAGAAGATTGGAGTACACACTGTGTCTGCTACAATAGCGAGTGAGACACAGCGTGAAAGAAGAAATGTCCGAAGCTCCGAAGAGGCAAGGTGGGAGACCAGTGCTGCCACCTACAAGAGGCCCTGTTCCTCCTCCTCCTCCTCCACGCCCTCGCTTCGAGCCCCGTTGATCGCGAAAAGGTTTTTCATTATTATGCGTTCTTTTCTCTCTCCGAAGTCTTTCAGTTTCCCCATTCTTCAAGTTTTTTCCTTTCTACAGTCGCTTTCACATCTTGATGGATCAATTATAATTCAATTTCATCAGAGGCCCTTGTAAACCTAACTCTGTACTCATAATCGAATTACCCATTTTCTTGTCATATGAAAATGTTTTGGTTCCAATAATCTTGGGTATGACCCATTAAGGAGGACAACAAAACTGCTTTAAAAATACATTTTTCGTACTCTATGGTTTACATAATATTTGTTGGAGTGATTTTTCTGATTTTCGTTCATTGATTGCAGACATGCCCATTATTACTACGAGTTTTCACCAAGGTAAGTTATTATGCAAATATCTGAACTATACCTGTTTTTCTGTTTTTCGGTTTAAGTTCCCACATTTTGGGGTATTATTGTGGGAGTGATAATTGTTTGTCTTTGTGAAATTGGGGCTATTTTTGCTGTCTTTCTTAGTTTAAGATTTTTTTTTCCCCTGGCATCAAAACTCGCTGATAATTAAGACGTTTATTTTTTCCACACTGGAGAAACTGATGGACGAGATAAGGAGGAAGTTATTTTGAGGCTCTGCAGCTTAATAGTCACACTAACTAAGTCATAAAGAGCAAATGTGAGAAGAAGTTTTGGGCAGCAAAATTATAAGGATCTTGTCTTGGATAAGTTTCTCGCCACTTCTGTCAATTGAGAACTGAGCAACGCCATTGGCTTACAATGTTGAGAAGATCCGTTGTTTTGTCACTGCTGTATATAGTTCTTCTTATTCTCTTATTTATAAGTGGTAATACTTGCCAAAAATGATCGGTGAATGCCCTGTTGCTATTCTAAACTTTTTGTGCTGCATAAAAATAACTTTAATTAATGCTATTATGTTAAGTAGAAAAAGCTCTCTACAATGATATTTAAATCATTTACGGGATGTTCTTTTTCCTTTTTTGTTTTTTTTCCCCTTTTTTTTATGGTTTTTTTTTTCTTTTGGGGGGGGGGGGGTTGACGATAACATGGGATGTACTATATATATGATGATTTAGAACAAATTGTTCAGGAGAAAATGTCTGTAGTTGTTTGTTCAGTTTCTTTTGTTGTTTTATTTTTGCATGTATCTCTGTACATGTACAAATACACTTATATTGCTCTTTCAAATATAGTTATTGCAAGATGTTTAGAGTTACTAATCTAAGCAATGCTCTTATCTTCTGCAGATTGGAAGCCATCATACCATGGAAGACTTTGCAGTGAGAGGCAAAGAGCCCAGGGATGAGGTCCAAATTTATACGTGGAAAGATGCTACTCTTAGAGAGCTAACTGATCTTGTATGCAGAAACGCTGCCCTTCTTTTTGTCTGCAGTCCTCTTGATATGTTTGTTATCAGAGGCATGCATAAATTTTCCTTGATATTTCTATTAATGGTTCTATTTGTAGAATAGATTGTTGAAATGCTTTTAGGGTGGGCACCATGGCACGATTTCATGGTAAACTTCTGCACCTTTTGTGTTTGCTTAAGAATTGGAAAGGTAATGGTGTGCTATGTTAAAAATTGAATGTCAACTACTTCAAAATCAGAAGAGGTTAATTTGGATGTTCTTGAAGATTCTCTTTTGCATGCCCTAGAGTATTTCTGTGGATTCTGCTATGCTTGAATTCTATTTAACAGGTCTTTATGCTTATGGAGCAAGCTTGAAGGTTGGCCCACTGTCCATGTTACAGTGGAGTAATTCAGCTTTTGGAGTGGTTCTCTTTTCCTTGGGTCCATCATAATTATATTCAAAAAGATTGTAAGATAGTCATAGAAATCGAGGGGTTATGCATTGTTGTATCAAATATTCACTGTGGAAACGTTCCCAAAAGTTTATGAAGTGGATATGCAGATACTTAGAAGAAAATTGGAATCGTAAATATGGGTTGGCAGGGGTGTGGAGGATTTTGTCAATTGATAATATGAAGTTACATAAGAGCTTACTGATGAAGATTAAATTTAATTGTAAGATAATGTAAGAGATTAACACAATTCATGTAGCAAGCAGAAAAGACAGATGAGATCCAAAGTCTGAACTGACGTGAATGAAAATGCATGGTTGCAACCATAGTGCTAGATAGAAAGCATTTGGCTGGTGTAAACTGTCAATTGGAGGGCACTGCATGCTGTCAACATTTAGAGACAAGTCCTTCTTGACTTACATTTTATCATGCCTTGCTTTTGCAATAGCTGAATACTGTGAAGCTGATCTATTTGTCCCTATTAATGCTATCTTCTGGGATTATAACTTTTTGTTGTTGACTGAAAATTTTGTGCAGGTCAAAGAAGTAGCTCCAGCTGCTAGGAGAAGAAATGCAAAGCTCTCCTTTGCTTTTGTTTATCCTAATAAACATGGTCGTTTCTTAGTTAGAGAGGTAAATCCTCTTCGTATGTGCATATATGCACACGTGCCACCCTTACTTATTACTATAACTTTAACAGCCATGTCTATTTTATGTATATATTGTACACTTCACTCATATTTTTTCACAAGTTACATTTGACTTGCACAAGTGAGTTCTTCAAACTGGCTTGCCTGTTAAGTACTTGCATATCTCAATGTTATGCGGCAATTTAAAACTTGGGCTCCTTGTATTATGTATGCCTTTGACCTGTATGGTTTCTTGGTGTCTTTGTTTAAACAACTTTTAATTATAGAAAAATGTATTGGGTGGCTAGTTAACAATTTGAAACTTCGCACTATCTATTTTTGTTACTTTGTCTCAATTTTTTTAATTCAAAATTCCTATGTACATGATATATTAGGATATGAGTAGTTAAAAAACAGTTTATTTATTATTCCCCCAACAAAAGATAGTCATAGCTTAGCTTTTTATCCAAAGAGATTTAATTAATATTAAAACTTAAAATTTAATACGTAAATTTGACATGCTGATTAGTTGTTAGTGAACGTCCAGCCATTAGTTTTATAATATTGACATGCACTTCTGATGCTATTACAATAATATGTATACGATGATACCATGGGGTTCAGAACTATACTAACACGTATCATAGAGATGCATGTTTATTGTATCGTTTCCAGATTGTTATATTGGATTGGTTATTGTTTTGTCATGTTTATCTGTTCAAAATTCCACCCCTTGATTTGGAGTTCTAAATTGCAATCTTGTCAAGAATCATTCAACTGATAACTGATTGAAACTATTTAAACAAACATGATGCACCAAAGCAAACCTTTCTGTCTTTAGTAGTTTAAATATTGCTAGTCTGTCATTGTCAGTACATATATCTTGTATTCATCTTTGTTACTGTGGCAATCTAAAATGCAAACAGAGAAATGCATATACTCCGAGACTGACAAGTTTTACCCTTTGAGAGTTGCTTACATGACTTACTGTTTTGAATTGTGACTACAACTTTCACGTGGACTTTTTCATAATTCATATTATGTCCTAAGCAATTGATATGTGTGATTTTCTTTACTTCTTCAGTCAATTGCTTGTTCAAAACGGTGATAATACAATTAATTTAGGAAGCATGAACACAAACGTGGCATGATACTGACACGGACACAGCACACAACAAATTCTGAAGTTTTTACATGTAATGTACTGTAACATGTTTAATAGTAGTGTTTGACATGTGACAAACATGGACACAGCTTTTCTTTTGAAGTGACCATGCTTCAGTTGTTAACTGAGATAGTTCAGCATGTTGGGATGTCTGATAATTTTGAATGGTGTTATGGTAACTACTTATTAAGTTAGATGATTTGGAGGAGGATTAGTTGAAGGTTGGGCTTGAATGTTTCTGATATGTTAATCTAAAAATTAACATGAAACAATTCTGTCAGCTGTGCACTGGGAGACCATGGGACTGGTACCTGATACGCTCCACCATTGCCATGGCCAAAGACTGATGGAAGAAAAAAAAAAAAAAACAACTAAAAGAAAGTTTGCTTTATTGATTGATGCATAATTGAGACATTTAGTGTTTCTTATTGCTTATAATGGGCTGCTTCTTGAAGGTGGGAAAGACCTTATCTTATGGAACTGGAAGATTAGATGATGGCAAAGCTATAGCTGAACTTGGTTTCGAGGTAAGGCATTTGTTCTTTTTCTGGTAGTTGTATGTGACAATATTATATTCTGTTGTTGACTCGGTTCTTAATTGACAGATTGGTGATTACTTGGATGTGGCGATTCTATAGACTGCTTCCTTCTTCTGATATAATTTTCAGGCTTCCTCTTGTAACACTAATCGGGCAATTTTTAGTTCAAGTACTGTATTGTTGCATGTTCTAGCTTATGGAAAGTTTAGTGGTTAATGTCACAGGAACTCAAATATTCAGCTTCTGTAGCTTCCACGCATTGAGTATAAGCAGAAAAGAGAAGAAAAGGAACTAATACAGTTTAAACCTGTTACCATCACTTCCTTCTATTTTGGTGACTTTAAGATAGAAGCAAAGGTGGGTAAAGACAGGCCTTTAATGGGAATTCTTATCCTAATGGGAGTGTTTCAACAGGGCCAGAACCTTAGTTTTGGTATGAGAAAAATACTAATTTGGTCTTTTACTTTTTAATTTAATCTATTGAAAATATCAAAATGGTCATTCATTTTTTAAATTTATTTTATTTTAATCCTTTATAAATTGAAAGTACTAAAATGGTCTTTCGTTTTTTTCAATTTAGGTCAATGTTGTCCTTCTCTAAGTAATAACTAAGCTTGTAACACATCCATGACAGAGTGGTATAGAAATTATTTAGATTATGAAAAGTGGAGGATTATTTTGAAATTTTAAATATGTATAGAAATAAAATGAATTTAAGTTTAAAAATAATAATTATTTTTAGATTTTTAATTTGTGAAGGATTAAAATAAGATGAAGTTTAAAAACAAAGAAATATTTTAAGACTGTAAAAAATTAAAGTGAAACTAAGTTTAAAATTGAATAACCAAAATGGTTTCTGATTTTATTTTTTTTTATACTATTGACTAGGCAAAATAACTAGATCAGCATTACAATGAAATTGTAAGAGGAGGTAAAATGATTGCAATTGTCAAATTGGGCTCCAGTGAAGTGAAGGAGAAGTAAATGAAAATAAATTGGGAAAGAAAAGGAGAGGACACGAGAAGAAATAAATCATATAAAAAGAAAATGAGAGGAGAAGATGATGAAAAATCCAGAAATTGACAGGAGAGGAAGAAAGGTGGTTGAAAATTCCAACCGCTACTATGGTTAGATTTTTCGATTGTTTAAATTAAAAAACAAAGTTAAAGTAAAGATAAAATAAAATTAAATTAAATTGGTAATGTTGGATTGAATTTTGATCAGATTATTCAACCTTATGTCAGTCAGATTTCTAACTGAAAATTTGGTCGGAAACTCTAACATTCTAACTAAAAATTTGGTAAAAAATTTCAACCCCTTCCTCCTCCCTTCTCATTTTCATTCTTTCTACCATTTTTCATTCTCTCATCCATTTCTTCTAGTCTAAATTTTTGGTATAACTTTATTTTCTTCCTTTGCTTCATACTTTTTCCCCTTCATTATATTTTTTTAGTTCAGGTTTTCTTCCTCGATTCTTACCCTCTGTTTATATAATCTGTTGCCATTACCTAAATCTCCACTACACCACAACAAGAGCAAAATAAGTGAGTGAAAAAGTTGAGCTTCAAAATAAAATAGCTGAAATTTAGGGCTAAACTTGTGAAATGTAAAAAATAATGGGAATATAAGTATGAACAAATTATTTGGGCATAAGTATAAATATAAAATATTATTTTACTTTTAACATTCGGGCCTATTTTTAATTTTCAATCTTTTTCATTCAGTTACTCACCATCTGCAAATATAGACATTGATACCTTGAAAAACTTAGTAGAATTGAAAAATGTATTAGTGTGACGAAAACATGTTAAAATATAATAGTTATATGCCAACTTATAACAGTTTATTACATTTATATTTTAATCTCAATTTTTTGAATTTTGGTTTATTAACCCAAAATCTCAAAATTTCTAATGCTATCCAAATTTTGAATTTATATTTTTAGAGTATAATTGAAAAGTAAAAAAAAGAGATAAATTGACAAATTATAAAAAATATTTAGGCTCATGAATAAAAATTAAAAAAATATTAGAATCAAAATATACATATAATAAATTGTTTTAAGTTAATAATATATTTTAACAAATTATTATGATGTGTTTATTTAATGTCTTTTTATAATTATTGTGTAACTATTTGTGAAGATTTCCCGGAATATTTACTTTATTTATTTATTTATTTTTAATAATTCCAACCGACACGCTTACCAGCCAATTGCTGACTGGGCAACGACGACGACGTCGTGCAGCTTTCTGTGCCGTTATTAATTAATAAACAGGAAATTTTATCAAAAATAATTGCCTCGCTTCGCTTGATTGATGGATAGAGCGGTGTGCCAAATAGAGAGAGCAAGAAAGTAATGGAAACTGGCGAGAGAAAGTGAAGAAAAAGAGTAGGAAATCCCAAACAAACAACAACCTGCCTTGCCATTGTTCTCTATCTTCATCGCTATCCCTCCCTCTCTCTTTACCTTTCTCTCTGTGCTTTGCGCAACGGAATTGATGCATTGATCTGCTATCTTTCTCTCATGACCTCTTGCATTATACCATAAATCCTCACAGGTACATTCCAGTCAGATCCCTCTGCAATTTAACCTGTATATCTCTCACTTCTACTCTAACTTCTTTTTCTCCTCAAATGTCGCTATCTTACTCTTGGTTTCTATTACTTTTCTCTTGGTTTCTCTCACTTCTTTTTGCTCTTTTATCTAGGTTTGGATCCACAATGGCGTCGAAGAGAGGGCTATTCGTCAGCAAAAATAGAAGCAACGGATCTCATTTCTCACTTCTGGTTTTCATTTTCCTCTGCGTTCTTGCGCCCTTGATTTTCTTCGCCAGAGTGCTTTTCACTGCGGGTTAGTTCTCTGCGTGATTCTGTGATGCTTGAGTAATCTTTTTCCTCCCACTCTAGGATTTTATATGCATACACCGTCCAAAACGTTGATTCGCAGATCTCGGAGTGAAAATGGTGATCGCGTATTGTTTAATTAAGTGGTGTTGGTTGGTTTTGGTTAATATTTGCTTTTTTCTCTTTGTTTAATTGGGAAGTGTATCCCTTGTTCTACGATAGTTGCACACTTTAACTGGTTAGGAAAAAAAATTTCTGATAGTCTTTGGTATTGCTGCTTTGTCTGTTAGATGCATGTTATTTTCTGTTCACTGCTGTATAAGATAATGAAAGACTGATTCTTTGTATAATTGCGGTTGCTAGATGTGTGCTTCCTGTATCTGCTCCTTGTGGGAGTGGAGAGAGGAACTAGTGCTGCAGTAAAATATTGATATGATTGTGTGGCAATTTTTCTGGGTGCTAGTAGATGATACTGTGAATGGTTGCTATAGGTATTTCCCTACCATATTGAGATGCTCGGAAAGTTTCAATCACTGTTGTATTAAGTGCACTTTAGGAGCACCAAAGCTGCCGAGTTTGGTGGTCCTAAGACAAACAACCTCAAATGGGGCAAGGCAAGGCCCAAAAGTGGTGGCAAGGGTGTATAGTTGGCTAAAGTGCATAAACCTTGTACCTTTTGTCTTTTTGTTTCCATAACTGGCAGCTTTTTTTCAATAAGAAAAACCTGCAAGACATGGAAGTTACGGGGAATGATTATTGTTTGCACTTTCTTCAAATAAATGTTAGGGCTCAGTAAAATTAGCATACAGTGGAAGTGCAGTGTGACTACAGTGTTGAAGAAGGTATATTCTGTATTATAATCTAGATAACCTAATAAAGAAGGCAATGGCTGGAAGTTCTTGTGACCAAAAATCTTCTTATGTGATTTAAAATGAGATGGTAGAGGAATGATAAGGAACAAAGCTCATGTAATTTTAGTAATGTTGGTATCATTTCTGATGAGGATGATAATCACATCCTAAATTTCTTGACAATCTGAGTTAATTTAATCTTTGTTCTTTTCTCTTATCATGTCTCATGAATATTACTCATAATTATTTGAATGTTCTTTTGTCAAAAACAAATGTCTCACTTTGCCTACGCTTGTGCCTTGCACCTATTTTTGTGATGGACTTTTTATTAGCATCTTTGTTACTCTTACATTACTTACTGAGGCACGCTGCTTTCAATGATAAGAAAATCTTTGCAGGTTTTAAGTTTGACCTCCATAAAAGCATTTTTCTTTTAAATCAGTTAATATTTTTTGGAGAAGCTGGATGATCCAAAAGATGTTTCAGATCATGAAGCATGGGTTAAAAATCAAGCCATAAGCAGATCAGATACAGATGTGGTATGGGTATGCCTTGGATATGACAAAATACATACTAAGTATCTATTAAAATTTGGAAGCAGTGCTCGCTGAGACCCTTGCTTCTGAATCTCATCAACCTTGTAAAGCCTTGATGGCAATCTCTTGCTTAGTATGCTAGTGCCATTTGTTGGCCTTGACAAGTTGTGGTACTGAGAGGTGAGGAAGGGTGGCAATCCTTGGAATGAGCGAAGTTGAAATAGGGAATATGCCATTGTTGAGGTTAACTCTAATGAAATGAGGAGTGGAATTAAATTTGGTCACTGATCTTGTGTGTGTGGGGAGGGGGGGGGGGTGTGTGGGGGTGAGAGGAAGACAGAGTAAGAGAAGTGTCAAGAAGAAAGAACAAGGAAACAACTTCAGCCCAAACTGGGAAAGGGAAATAGAAAGAAAGTGATGGTGACAGAAAGCAAAGCAAAAATGAAGAGGAGGAAGCAAGTGAGAGCAGTCAATAGATGTGCATGATTTTGTTGATTGATATATAAGAACAAGGTGTGAAAAATGTTGTAAGCAATAATTCCAGTTTACCATGTGTCCAAGTTGATGGAAAAGAGAATGCAGAGATACTGAAAAATATATTAATTTAGCTAGATAAATGATTTAAAAGAGCTTATGGAAATCAACATTGATTCAATTGTGGTAATCTTAACTAGAAATTTATGTAAATGACAAAGATAGTGATAATGATATGACTACATAGTATGTGTGTGTGTATGTATATATATATATTAACTTTATTGCTTTAATGGTTTCTATGTGTTATAGAGTATTTATTATATATTTAGTATATAAATGGTTCAATAATCCTATCTGTACTTGTGCAAGTTAGTAGAGGTGTAAATAGACCGAGCTATTCGTGATTTACTTGACTTTGGCTCGTAAAATGCTCAAAAATGGCTTAGTTCATTAACTAATTTATTTATATATCATTGAAAATTGTGATATATTTTCTAAATTTTTTCACACACACACACATACACAGGTGATTAAAATCCACTATTTTTAAGTTTAAATGATATATGTGCATACAAGTATATATCTTATTTATAAAACTGTTTGCAAATTGCTCAGGCTTAGCTTGTTAGAAAAGGGGCTGAGCTTGATCAATTTATGCTCTGGCTTTAGTTTGAGCTTGTTCTATTCTGAATGAATGAGCTTTAGCAAATCACTGATTGGATTGGTTCAGTTTGGTCACTATCCTATGTCCAACAAGGTGTTTGCATTAAGAAATATTACAATATAAAAATAATGGAAAGGAAGAAAGGGTAGAACTCTTGTTAATGAATTGGAAAAATTCATAAAATTGCCAGTTAATTAAAAAATTGAGTAGTATTATTGTGGTTCAAACTTCAATGTACAGAAGATCTTGAACTATGTTGACAATTGAAGTGTTGACGATCTGGGCTTAAGCTATTAGCTGAAGTACCATGTGAAAGCCCATGAGGATTGAGACCTGTCGGAAGTACCAACTTGCAATAACCTTGTGTTAAAACAAAAGAAAGTTAAGCTAAATGGCTTGATTTGGAAACCGGACAGTATGGATTGAGTTTTCAACCTCTTTGTCAACTTGCTCTGATTCCATGTCAAAGAACGGCTTGATATACTAGCTTATGCTGTTAAATAAGAGCTAAAGGAGGGTTTTAATAACTAACAGAAGTTAGGGATTTTTATAGTTTGGGCTATTTATATTATTAATCTCACTTGCCTCTAAAATGCTGTGGTGACTCTTGGTAGTCATGCTTGTACCTTATTTGTTCTTTCTTTCCCCATTATATCTCATGACTTTTCTGTTCTGGAAATTATGTGAATTGGTTAAGCCAACACCAATGCTTGTGTATAAATGTGAGAGTGAATTAGTTTTTCACATGGCGATAGTAGTTGTGATAATATGCACTAACTTCACCTGAGATCCTCAATTAGTTATTCATTCTTATTCTGAAATCTTTATGAATACTTACATCATGTGCAATGTACATAGTGATTTAGGTTCTTAGGTGAAGTATTTAGGCTCTGTTTAGACACTGATTTTGCTGGAAGTTCATTGAATTTATTATTTAATTTTGGGTAATTTGAGGGATGAAAGAAATCTGCCATAAGCATATATTATGATAGTCATTGGTAATTCGTAAATGTTTATGGTAGTTTTTGGACATGATGGATTGCAAGCATTGGAATATCGTAACAAGCGAAGTGTTTATTGATGTGATGGAAAATTGTAAGAAGCCAAGTGTAGTTTTCTTTTTAAAGGAATAAGTATAGGTCATAATCCAGCTTCTTCTTTTCCCCTTTCTTTTTCAGCAAAGCGGTTTTTATAGCAATAGCCTAATAGAACTAATCTAGTGGTGAAAAGTAAAGATTAAGGTCATCTATATCAATCTATTGGCTTCTCATAACCTCCCTTTCTGCTGCGGTTTTTCAACTATCTGGCTTCATAATCCTATTATCCTTTAGACTATTATGCTTAAAGCCTACTTTATATTGTTGGTTTTTTAACTGCCAACATGCTTGATATGTGTTCTTTTTCATTGGCGGCCTTTCATAAATAGCATAAAACTCTTACTGTAGGATAAGATCATGACACCCCCTCAAGTTGGTGCATATATGTTACTCATGCCCAACTTGGTTACAAGTGATTTTAATTTAGGCCTATGCAAGCTTAGTTAGTATATCATCTGTTTGTTGTGTTGTAGGCAAAAGTGGCATGCAAATTATTCTGCTGTCTACCATATTATTCATGAAATGTCTATTAATCTCCACATGTTTTGTGTGATTTTGGTGTATTGGATTGTGAGCTCTTTTAATTGCTGCATTTTTGTCACAATAAAGCTTCATAGGAGAATCTGATTTTAACTAAAGCTCTTCAAAAACTCGCTGTAGCGAAAATAATTCACATATTCCATGAGCCATAACCAGTGGTACGATAAGTTTCAGCTTCTGGAAGTTTCTCAGGTAAGATCAGCCTATGGTTATCCAATTCCAAGTCAAAGGTAATCAAGATCTCACAAGAATTCCCCTCCTGAAGTGGAGTGGTTTATAGAAAGATAAATTTAATAAATGTTACATCCATCCTAACAAAAAAATTTTTTTGACTTAGGGTTAAGGCTTTTATACTGCTTTTGTGATGGTTAATAAGCAACAAAAACACACTTCACTGGTTGTGGGTCTGACCTATTGGTATGATGAAGGCATAAAAAAACGATACAGCCAAATATTTAAATTGGAATATCATATATGAGGCATGATGTGGGAAAGATACTTTGAACTTTTTGTGTTGGTTTGTGAAACATCATAACCCCTGAGGGCATGTGACTAATTGAAAACACAGCTGTTAGGTACTAGCCGCTTCAAACAAATATTCATTCTTCTGTTTTGCTACATCATTCTGTTATGGCGTACTGATATAGGAACTTTGATGTATAATGCCATTAGATTTTAAAAAAAGTTGCTTGAAGCTCTGTTAAAGAATTCTTGCCCATTGTCACTTCAAATGATTTGAATTCTCTCTTGTTCTTGTGTTTCAATAAAATTTCAAAAAATAGACCCAACAAATTCGTGTGTGGTCGTCTATTATATTATGAAACCATTTTTTTTTTTGAAATTGTAGTGACTTATAATGGTCCCCATACATCATTGTAAATAACAGTGAATGGTTTTCATATGGTTGTATGAGGAAAGATATACACTGATGTTTTGTAAGTTGACAGACATCAGAATGAAAAAGCTGATTTTTTTTTAAGGAATAATTCAGGAAATACATGTTTCATGTACTAAAAATTTTGGGGTCTTAATCTAAGATGTCATAGCATAACCTTGTTATCCTTAGTACCACAAATATATTCTCAACTTGTTACTTGAGCTCAACAACAACACTCTCAGGTTCAAAGTAGTAAAGTGCACTGTGTTGCTTAGCATTGCCAATTATTTTCCTGAGTTCAGATATTGAAATTCACAATGAGTTTGAAAATATTTAGCATAATACATCTTATCTTTGGTTAATTTGCTAATTGAATGGAGCTTACAGGTTAAATTTGGAACATGAAGAACTTCTTTAAAAATAAGTGAGTAAGAAATGGCCATTGATCCTTTTACAGCAAGTGCTGAAAGAGAACCATCTACTATTTTGAATTATTGTTCTCTGCACTTGGATTATAAGATAGGAAAACTTTAGAACAACTTGTCATGTGATTGGTTGCCCTGTAATTGATGATCCATTGGTCAGAAGAATTTAAAGATACATTTAAGGAAAGTGGTTGGCAGTAATTACCCTTTTGGACTAAGGAACAAGAGGAACTTTTTGTAAATTGTGTAGATAATAAAACTTATACAGCAAGGAAAGTGTTCCCGTAGAATTTTTAAATTTGAAAGGCTGCACTTCCTTGTCCTTTTTTGAAGTATGAAAGGCTATGGAGTCACGATTAAAATGTGATTGCCAGTTCAATGGCTTTCCATGAAGGCCTTGTTGGTAACCGTCTTAATTACAGGAGATCAGGCCTGTGTTGATTGCAGGAGATCAGGCCCCTGATCTTTAGTGCTTGAGTCAACTCTTTATGGGCATTGAAGTCTTGGTTTAACTATGTTTTTTCCTTTCTTAGTTTCTCATTAATGTACTTTATTATTCCCTTTATTTTCTTGCCTTATTTATCAGGATTTCCAGCGGCAGAAATAATGTCATGGATCCTATAAATGTTTCTGCCTTATTGAATAGACATTGAATTCAGAGCATGTCTCTTCCACCATTTTACATGGCTTCAGAGCCCCAGTGGCTCATCCACACCCATGACTAAATAAGGTTGCTAATCAACCTTAAACATAGAGAGGGTTGATCAGCTCTCAGAGATGGCAGCCCAATCAAATTAGGGGATTGTCGGTACTCTTACATTGAGCATCACTGGCCATCGAGTGAATGGGTACAACTACCTCCAATGGAGTCAATTTGTTATGCTATCCATTTGCAGGAAAGGAAAGGAGGACTACCTTAGTGGTGAAGCTGTCCAACCCGCAACTAATGGTGCCAAGTACAAAACTTCAAAAGCATTAAATAGCCAAGTCATGTCTTGGCTAATAAATTCGATGAATACTGAAATTGGAGAGAACCTTATGTTCAACAAGTCTGCACATGAAATTTGGGAGGCAACAAAGGAAGCCTACTCAGCCAATGAAAGTGCTGCAGAGGCATTTGAGATTGAGAGAACCATCCATGTGTTGAAACAGGGGAGTATGCCAGTCAACCAATGCTTTAACACTTTCAAAGTACTGGCAGCAGCTAGATGTTCTGGAGACAAGTACTTGGGGATGCACCACTAATGCTGCCAACTATAAGATGATAGTAGAGAATCAATGGATCTACAAATTTCTAGTGGATCTCAACAGCACATTTGATGAAGTAAGGAGAAGAATCCTAACCATAAAACCCCTATCCACACACAAAGAAGTATTCTCTGAAATCCAATTCAACATGATTGAACCAAACATGTTGAAATTAATCGGTACTTTATCTAGGAGACAGTGGATTCTGGTGTAATTGAACTTAAGTACACTCCAACTAAACTTCAGATTGCTGATATCTTGACTAAGGCTTTATCAAGAATGAGGTTTGAACAACTTGGGTGCAAGTTGGGGATGATTAACATCTCTCCAACTTGAGGGGGAGTTTTGGTATCTGTCTTAATTACAGGAGGCCTGTCTTGATTGCAGTAGATCAGGCCCCTGATCTTTAGTGATTGAGTCAACTCTTTATGGGCATTCAAGTCTTGATTAAAACATGTTTTTTCCTTTCTTAGTTTCTCATTAATGTACGTTAGTATTCCCTTTATTTTCTTGCCTTATTTATCAGGATTTCCAGCGGCAGCAATGATGCCATGGATCCTATAATTGTATCTGCCTTCTTCTTGAATAAACATAGAATTCAGAGCATGTGTCTTCTACCTTTTTACAGGACTCAACAAGTTTCTCTTGTGTGCTGAGGCTTGTGGCATTGATTACACCAAATTTTCTCCTTTATTTTTTGCCATGGCTGGTTGGGTGGAGTCTTGGAGGTTATCATGGCTGAACCTTCAGTAGAAGAGTGACTTTGAGTCCCATAGCATCACCTTTCTTCTTCCTTCTCTTTGTACTTCAGGCTTTCCACTGAATGTGTACACCCTATCATTCTCCATTTTTTTTTATGTCAAGCACCGTCTCTTGCAAGTCCCATTCCTCATCATAGCATAGGTCAAATTCCTACTACAAAGCAACTGGTTCATTATAGTGATCTGTTATAGGTCAAATTCTCCATTTTTCACATTGTTTGGATTGCCACAATCCGGTTTTCAGCTCAATGATTTGAGTTTCATTTTCAACATTTGCGTAGGTTTACGAATAGATTACCTATACATCTTTGGCTGTTGGTAGAAAGAAGCAAGTTTTTCTGATTGCAGGCTCCATTGAATTCACAAGCCATGCAATCATTAATGAATTTTCATACCTTCAATTCATCAAGGTAGGGTCATTGCACTGGACTTCTGAATTTTCCTACTGACATGACCGATTCATCCCCTGCCTTCAATCATGAGCTTGATGGATTGACCCCATTGCAAATAATTTTTACCAATCAAGTTTTTAACAATTAATTCAAGGATGGACTATCTAATCCGTCTGATTGTAAGGCTAGATTTGCCTGCACTCCTTAGTCACACAGCTGGGAAGTAGATGAGCTATTATCACTGGAAAGGCTGCTTTCATTATGATGGCTCTGATGCCATGTAGTTAGTAGGGTATTGAGCATCAGAAGGGAATCACTCTTTATTATTTTCCAATAGGATATGTACGTCAGAATAGAGGAAGTAGTTGAGAAATTATCTCAACTAGACTTTTAAATATAAAGATAGATCTAAGCAGAATTATTCCTAGCTGACCTAATCTAATCTTATCTCTTCTTGGCTAAGTCAGTTATTTATTGAAATACTAAATCAAAACAGCATAAAATGGTTCTAATTGATTAAGATCACGACAATCATTTTCGGATTGGAACTTTTCCTGGAGCATAT
The DNA here is from genome assembly GCA_037074485.1 of Delonix regia. Lineage (NCBI taxonomy): Eukaryota > Viridiplantae > Streptophyta > Magnoliopsida > Fabales > Fabaceae > Delonix > Delonix regia. The sequence continues at coordinate 17,971,215 of CM073459.1, forward strand.
TGTACCAGATTCTAAAAGCTGAAAACTTGCAGAAGCAGCCCACTGAAATTAAAAAAAAATGTATAATAGCAATTCACAGCTGGAAGTATATTGTTTCTGTTCTCTACAAAGTGAGACTATGCACAGATGATAGACTTAGTGAAAACTATTCTCTGTTGTCACCTTTCAGTGACTCTCAAATCATGAGAACCAAAATGGAGTAGAATGTCCCTGACTGAAATTATAGTTTTCTTCATTTAATGTTTCCTCTTCCCAAATCCCAACCTTCTAAAGAACAAATGAAAAATCCTTCTTAACTCTTGCATGCTTTTAACTACATATGCATATATTTATCAGTTGAAGACTTAAATTTTTATGATCATATCAAATGCTTTGTGCAGATCAAAATGATATTTCAGCTGTTCCCAGCAAACAGGTAGCTTGATCTATGCATTTCCAGCTTTAGTGGTTTTACAGCTAATAAACTCTTGACATAGCTTCTAGCTGTTTTCATTTGTTTATCATAAAGAGAGTTGTTGACTGCAGCAGGTTTCTAAATGGAGAGAATGGCAGGCATTGCAAGACCTCAAATCACTTTTTTCAGAAGAGGTACCCTCAAGCTGGAGATTTATTAGTATTCTGTCTCTCAATTTTTTTCCTGTAAACATCTTACTTCCTGGCATGCTAATGAATATTTCTTTTTAGGTTCTTCATGTTATCATAGCGAGCACAAATGATATGGGGCCATTAAGTCTTGATAATTTTAGAAAAAACAATTTGTCTGCTTCATGGAGAGTTGTTGAGCCAGAGACTTCAGATGCTACATATGAGGTCAGAGACTTCAAATGCTTGAAATTTGTGTTCACTTTTATACTTTTATTTCTTCTAGAACAAAATATCTTTGTTATCTTGCTGCTTAACCCTTTTCATGTTTTGTTTCATTATTAAAAGCTAAACCAGCCAACAATTCATGCTAGACAAGGAAAACTGAATGGTGAGCAGTGGACTGGTAGTCCTGCACAGCAAGCTCGAAGGGTGAGAGTATATATTTGAAATTTTTTTTTAGGGTGACCTGGAGCAGTACCTGGAAAAAAATAAGTGGAAATATGCTCTTTTTTTTTTTTCATATTTTATTATTTATTTTATATGCAGCAATTGATTGAGAAAAGGCGTGGAAAGCGTGCCGCTGATTTGGTTAAACAGGATGATGAAGTAATTGTAAAACTTGAAAACGTAGCTATTGAACGCTCCAAATCAGTTGACTCAGCAGTTCTGGGTAAATATAACATTTGGAGGAAAGAAATTGACAAAGAAAATTCTGACTCTACTGTACGGTTGATGAGGGACCAAATGATTATGGCTAGGGTGTATTTGAGCATTGCAAAGATGAAGAACATGCATGAACTATATGGTGATCTGCAGTCTCGACTTAAAGAGAGTCTGCATGCTTTAGGCGAGGCAACATCTGACGCAGACTTAAATCGCAGGTAGTGGACTATATGGCTGTGTAATTTTTTTTCTAAATGTTTATATCTTCTTTTGGCATTTCTATATCTTTCCTCAGCATTTTGTGACTAATCTTAACTTATCAATATTTTCATAATTTCAAGTGTGCATGAGAAAATCAAGGCTATGGGCCAAGTACTGTCAAAAGCAAAAGAGCATTTGTATGACTGCAAGTTGGTTACTGGGAAATTGAGGGCAATGCTGGTAACAGCTGATGAGCAAGTTAGGAGCTTGAAAAAACAAAGCACATTCCTCAGTCAGTTGGCTGCCAAGACCATTCCAAATGGAATTCACTGCTTATCCTTGCAGCTGACCATTGATTACTACCTCCTCCCTCCTGAAAAGAGAACTTTTCCTAGAAGTGAGAATTTGGAGAATCCCAATCTTTATCATTATGCTCTCTTCTCTGACAATGTGTTGGCTGCATCCGTTGTTGTTAACTCAACAATTGTGAATGCCAAGGTGATACAGACTGCCTTTTTCTATATACAGATGTGTGTGCGTGTGTCTTTCATGTCTACATTCTTTCTTTTTCTGGATGCCCAGTTTTTATGCTTGGACTGTAGGACACCAAAAACCACATTAGTGAACCCTTTCTTCAATGTGTTCCTTATTGTGTTCTTTTCTTCAATGATGCAGGATCCTTCAAAGCACGTTTTTCACCTTGTTACTGATAAATTAAATTTTGGAGCCATGAATATGTGGTTTCTGTTGAACCCTCCTGGCAAAGCTACAATCAATGTTGAAAATGTTGATGAATTCAAGTGGCTAAATTCGTCCTACTGCCCTGTCTTACGGCAGCTTGAATCTGCTACCATGAAAGAGTATTATTTCAAGGCAGGCCATCCAACTTCTGGTGCTTCTAATCTGAAGTACAGGAACCCAAAATATCTCTCCATGCTCAACCATCTAAGATTCTATCTCCCACAAGTTTATCCGAAATTGGATAAGATCCTTTTTCTTGACGATGACATTGTTGTTCAAAAGGATTTAACTGGATTGTGGGCTGTGAATCTTAATGGGAAAGTAAATGGTGCAGTTGAAACATGTGGCGAGAGCTTTCACCGATTTGACAAGTATCTAAACTTTACAAATCCGCACATTGCTAGAAATTTTGATCCAAATGCTTGTGGTTGGGCATATGGGATGAACATTTTTGATTTGAAGGAGTGGAAAAGAAAGGATATCACTGGGATATATCACAAGTGGCAGAATATGGTGAGCAGTTCAACATAACATTGGTTTACAGTTTACGTCATGTCTATCTTCACAAGCACATAGATAAGTTCAATACATGGCTTAACTGATCTTTCACTGACCATTCTTTTTCTGCCTGATTCTAGAATGAAGATAGGGCGCTTTGGAAGCTGGGGACATTGCCTCCTGGGCTAATAACATTTTATGGGCTGACATATCCACTGAATAAATCATGGCATGTACTTGGTTTGGGTTACAATCCAAGTGTAGATAGATCAGAGATTGAGAATGCAGCAGTTGTACACTATAATGGCAATATGAAGCCATGGTTAGAGATTGCCATGACAAAGTATCGCTCTTACTGGACCAAATATGTCAAGTACGATCATCCCTATCTTCGGAACTGTAAGGTAAGTGAATGACTCTGCTAGGAACTAAGTACACTGAAGACTACTCTTTTAACAGCTCCGGGCGGCTTATATCGATCTCAACTGAAAGGCCGTGCCAGAATGATCAAATGTCTTAGAGGGGATAGGGTCGATCCATGTGATGTATTTACCCCGAGTCATCTCTTTACCACATCATTGATTTTTGTTTCCAATTCATTTGATTTGTTCACACTACCCAGCCCCCATTTGAACTAGGTAAATAATTAGTACCCTTGTTGAATATAAAACCCATGTCTTGTACAAGACTCTGAAGCTAAAGACAGGACTAGAAATTGAGCATAATTTTCTGCATTCTTTGAAAAATAGCTTTGTTCAGTTGAATGCTTGACTCTATGACCATGTATGGAGCTAATTTTCTACACTTCTTTTTACGTATATCCCCTATGGAACTTCCCCCTGCGTACTTTGGCTGTTGGTCATTATGGAAATTTGTAGTAGGTTGAATTATATTTTAGTTCAAATATGCAATTTCTTATAGGGTAGCTAAAATTGTTTTACATTCAATTAGGCTCTAACAGAAATTTTAGCAATCAATTAAGTCTAAAATTCTTATATGCCTCTGTTTCTACAAAATTAATTTTTCTAGCGTGATTATTTTTTTTGATTTGCTAAAGTAGAAATCTTCTCACTGAAATGTTTTATGGGAAAAGTAAAAAACTTATCTTTGCTATGTTAATGTTTAATTAAAATATAATAAGTTTTTTATTTTTTAATTATACTATGACAGATGTATAATTATTGCATAGAACTGTAATTTTTAATTTAAATTATACACTGTTTATGTTATTATTGATTAATTACACAATTATTATGTATTAATGAATAAATTTAAAAATAAAAAAAATAAAGAAATGTATCTAAGTATAATTAAAACCAAAACCCTTAAAATAGTAGCTAGTTTATAAAAGAAAGAAAATTATTCTTTTGCAACCTATTTTCATAAAAGAACGAATGGATTCTTTACAACTTTCATCGCTTAACTATTAGTAACACTAATTATTAGTGTCTTTTTTATTTTGATGTCTTATAATTAACTTAATTATCTCTACGATGTACTAATAGAATGAAGAGAATAATTAAACTTCCCAAAATAAAATTAGATCCAGAAAAATGCGGGCGTCTTTATGTTCGTTAAATAGGAAATAAACCCAATCTCTACTTTTTTTTCTTTGAATTTTGCATAGGCGTTTTTTGTATTTATGTGGTGTTCCTACAACATAATTGCTTATTTTTAATTTACTTTATTTTATTATTATTTTTATTTTTCAGTATTTATTACTTTACATTGTTATTATCAAACTGAATTAAGTTCAATTGGATTTCAATTGATTGGATCAAGTGCTGAGTTAAAAACCTCTTGTAATGTTTAGCATTACAAAATTCTAACAATTTCATGAGTTCAAACGCTGGACATCAATCAGATCAAAGAATTATTAGACGAGACGAGTTTGTTTGCTTGTTTGTATTGCGTAACAAATTTATAGGCAATAATTTATATCTTTATATAACTTTTTAATTATCTTAAAAAATGTATATATATTTTTTGTAAATAATTGACAATTTTTATTTAAATTATACATTGTTTATATTATTATTAATTAATTATACATCAATCAAGTATTAATTAAAAAATCTTATAGCGAAAATGTAAAGAACTGTACTTAGTCTAATCTTACGTGAAATAAACAAATGAACCAAATGGACGAACACCAAATAGAAACCGAACAAAACAAAATGAACTGCCAGCAGCATTAGCCGAGCCAAATAGGAAGCATAAGATTTGAATCTTAGTATAAACTTTATTAAGTGCTTTTAAAAGTTAAAAAGAAGATTAAAAAAAAAAAAAAGAATTGGTGGAAAGAAGGAGAATAAGTCCAATGTGCATTATTACTCCTTCTGTCATCATTTCCCTAACTTTAGATGTAATTTAGTTTATATTTGAATGGATGATATGAAGTGGTGATAAGAATAAAAATGATTAAATTAAGGTGAATATATATTTAAAAGTTTATTTTAATATAAAAATAGAATAATTTAAGGACTCTAAAGTCTTTCTTTATTTTGGTTATTTCTCTAAATTGTAAGGTTAAAGATAAAATATAGTGATCTAAGTAATTATTATAATATTTTTATTAACTAAAAACTTTTTAAAATAACATTTTATTTATAAGATAATATAGTAAAAGTAATTTAAAAGTCATTCTATTTAATAATCATCTTCTCTCTCATAGGCTGGAACATATTTTATTATTTTACTCCCTCCTGCCATACCCCATTCATTAATAGCCATTATATTCCTTCCTCTCTTAAATTGTCGGACATAAAGTTAGTAATCTCATTCTTTGGAGAAGTCTAAAAGCCACGGGAGCTGAAATAACCTTATTTTTGTAGCAAAAGACGAACGTAGTTACAGTCCCATGTGGTCCTATAGTCATAACCAGACAGAGCATACCTCAAGGAGTCAAAATCTGAAACAAACCACACAAACACATTTTTTTTTTTAAAAGAAATTTCTCAACCAAAAAAATTTTTAAGACCAGTCTTTGCCAAGATTATTTCGGACTTGTTTGATTGTTTTTATCAAAAATAATTTTTAATTTTTAAAAATAAAATAACGAAAAACTTTGTTTGGTGATGTGTTTCTTGTCAACTATTCTAAAAAATTAAAAATAGAAAAATAATTAAAAAAAGAACAAATTTTAAATATTTTTTCTTATTTTTCAAAATTATGTTCATGAATGGAAAAATTATAATATTATAGAAGAGTGAATCAAAAAGGATTATGGGTTGGTTTTGAACAAGATTTCGAATTAAACCCAACTGATTAATAACTAGCCACATTAGTCACCTCCATTTTTTTAAAAAAAATTAAATAAGATAACATTAATTGAGAAAAATAACATTTTAAAGAAAAATATAAAAATTAAGATTTAAAATAAAAAAGGAAATGAAAAACTACAATTTGAAATAAAAATAATTAAAATTTAAAAAGAATTAATATTTAAAAAATTTGTCATAAATAAAATAGAAATAATATATTGAATTAATATTAAGTCGAGCTTTATGTGAATAAGATACGCAACTTGACTTGATTAAAGCACACATACACACATGCATATACATACTTATATAACGAACACGTTACACACACGCGTATGCACATGCATATACACTTACACGCACAAATATAAATACATATATAATGAATTTGTTACGTATACACATGCATATATATATATATATATATATACACACACACACATATAGTGAACATGTAACACATGAACATGTAGTATAAACACATATGTAAATGCACAAACCCAAATATATATATTATAATAATAATAATAATAACTATGTTATAGTCACACGAATGCACATACATACGAATGCACGCGTGTGCCTAGATATATAATAAATATGTAACTCGATATAAATATATTTGATATTTATATGCTAATCTTTAAAAAATAATATGATCGTACACACGCATATACCTGTACACACAATTGCAACATAATATTACAACTTGACACTATAATATGTATATGACATAACATAATGTTTCAATAGAATTAATCCTAATTCTAATGGAATTGGAATTTGTAATATTTATGGAAATTTCTGTTTACTAATTTTATCTTAGTGGGAATTTTTTTTTGTAGATATTTGCATTTATATGAGAATGGAAGGCAATATATGTATTTAGACAAAGGTGAAAATTTAAATTAAGTGTAGAAAAGAAAAACTTGGAAGCATTATATATTGAATCGAGGAAGATAAAGCTTAAGAATGAGACAGTCTCAAGCAACTAAGCCTTATCCATGCAAACCAAATTGCCTGAGTTCAAATCAGACTTTAATCCATTTTTTTCTTTCTGGTGATGACACGTGTCTCTATTAACCCTAATGCTCAAAGTTATAAGTTTTGATGATGACAAATATGTGACACAAATGTAACAAATGAGTTAGACATATAGTATGAACATATACCTAAATCGATCATTAACATATAATACTTTATACATGAATCATCTCTTATATGAGATATACATATTCATATTATATCCAATAGACTCTAATATTATAAACAATTAAAATTGGATATTTATAGGAATCTCATATGCATGGTTAAAAAAAATGTTTACATTCAACTAATTGTTATTAAAATATGCATATTGGGATACATGGATTTGATCAAGTATTTAGCTTGTAAGTTGGACTAACTATCATAAGCTCATATTATTTTGTTAAATTCATTTGGACTTATGTTTATTAGACCAATACATTTTGGTCCTCATTATATAAGTTTAGGCTAAAAAGATAAAAGAGATATGAATTTTAATGAAATTATTTTTAGACCTTAGATTACTATTTTTATCATATCTCATAAATCAAAAGGAATTTCAAAATAAAACCTATTACATCTAAAAATAGACTTAAACATCTTTTTAGGAATATATCACATGCTTAAAATAGAGTTGAAATTTAGAAGTTATGATTGTCAAAAATTTAGGTATGAATATCACACTTTTTCTGGACCTCTAGTTACAATTTCAACAATATCTCACCAACTGGTAAGAATTTTGAAATGAGGTTTATTTCATATGAAAAATATAATCATACAAATTTCAATTCTTATATCACTTGTATAAAATGGATTTAAAATGAAAGAGTTATGAAGGTCTCCCTTTTCACCTACATATATCAATTTGTTATTTGACATTTTGTCACTCTTTCAAAAATATCTCAACAACCAAATTGAATTTTGAAATAAAACTTGTCAGGATAGAAAGTAGACTTATAGAGATTTTTGTTAATACTTAATTTGTCAAAAATGAAATTTAAATGAAGGAGTTATGAATATTTAAGATTGCAACTATAGAATAGAAGATGACCACTAAGTCAACAAATGGAGCTCTTTACTTCCAATAATCAAGTTGTACAAGTTTGAATTTCTCTTTTGCTCCAAAAGATTCTCTTGCTTTTTTGGCTTATAAATACATGTCTCAAGAGCTTAGAAATCTCAACAAACAAAGTGAAAACCATCTTGAGTGATTCATACTCTCAAAGATCTCTATTCATGTTAGTAAGATTCAATTGTGTTATTTGCTCTTTTGAGAGTTTTTATTATTGTAAGTACTTTCTTCTGAAAAAGATTTGTTATTTCAAGGAAAGATATTCCTTGAGGAGGGATTAAATTTAAGGAAAGGTTTTCCTTGAAGAGAGTTTGGTTTTAAGGTGAGTATTCTTGAAGATTTGTAATGGATTGCAAGTTAGTGGAAAATCTCAAGTATTTGCTTTGGAACTAGACATAGGCTTAAGTTGGAGTCAAATCAAGATAAACTTTGTTTGCATTCTTTCTTCCCTTACTCTCTTATTCTTGTACTTTAATTGTTTTATTTATTGTTTTTCATTTTTTTATATTGAAAATCATTTTGCATCAAGTTTTCAATTTGAAAAAGAATTTTTTTTATCTCAAATTTTTTATAAAACCCAATTCACCCCCTTTTGGGTTCCAATCTTGCTCAACAGTCTTCCATGCTAAATGAAAAAATTGCCTTTCATTTTCTTCTTTCTTCACACTATTATTTTGCCGTGCGGCTCCACTATGCAATAACCAAGCAACCATTTCTCTTCCTTTTCTCTTCAATTCTCACCACATTTTGCTTCCTCATCACTGTTCCTTATTTTTTGACCATCAATAGCTTATTTTTGACGTGATATAAGCTAGAAAAAATGCCAAAAACGTTGAGGCGCGATGTCAATTCAGGGAGCGACGTTTGGTGGATTTTCCATGTGATTTGGTGAGTTTTGCTTTAGATTTTATTAAGGCTTTGGTTGTACCCTAACTCTGAGGAAATACTTTGATCATGGTTTCTGAAATACTTTGCTTTTGTATCTACAAAATGATCTGTGTGTGGATTTATGTCTTTCTCGATTCTAAGATTTTGAACTACTTTTATTTGTCTCTATGAATAAGTCAGATTCTAGATTTTTTTGAAATTCTAATTATGGATTTACAGGTGTTCAAAATTTTTAGGGAATGCATCCTATATAAGACCATGTAGCTAATGACAAAAGACATTAGTCCTAGTGCACTACAATCTGTATTCTGATATGACTGGATATGTTACCGACATTATAATATTCTGTCTGAGGCCTAAGACCATTATTCTGATTATTCTGAGCTTAAAGCTCGTTATTGATATATGATATGTTTTAGTTATGCTAGCCTTGAGTTAGTTTTGTTATTTCGACTTCTGATGGTCCTGTTGGATATTCCCAAGTATTCTGTTTTAATTTCGACATTTCTAAGCATTTTATTTTGATTTGGATATTTCTGAGCATTCAGTTTTTATTTGGATATTTTCAAGCATTTAGTTTTGATTTGATATTTCGGGGCATTCAATTTTGATTTGGACATTTCCTAGCACTTGTTTTTATTTAGATATTTATGAGCATTCAGTTTTGATATAGATATTCCTAAGCATTCTGTTTTGATTTGGATACTATTATGTTACAAATAAATTAATTCATTTTCGTTTAGGATTTGTTTATATTTTTGTTTGGGGTTTCATGTGAAGATTAACAATGTTTCCCTCAGTTTGGTAATGTTTGTATTAATTGTTAAAGGAGTTCAGATTTTAAGATAATAAATGGTTTATGAAAAACTCTACTGTACCTAATGTGTTCATTCCTTCGTATAATTAGTATTATCTATTCACTGAGTTTTCACTAACTCCTTTACGTAATTGGCGCTGATCCGTGTCACTTACCTAAGGAGTAGGAGTATAGCAGGTGCCTTCCTTTTTGCTAAGTCTTGCATCGTTCGCAAATGTAAAAACATCTTATTTTGTTGCATAACCTATATTTGTATTCTAGTGGCTCTCATTTACCTAGGCAATGGTCTTACTCTGTTATTTCATTTTGTTGACTATCTATATGTATTGGTTGATGAAAGTAGATCTTTACTTCTTGTGATATATTAGATTCCTCTTTGTAGGCAAATTGAAATATCCATACTTCAAGTGAAATTTTGCTGAAATTCTTACACGAGATTAAACTTGATAGTTATAGTATATGTGTATACATTTTGTATTAGTTCCACTGATTTGCAAATTTTGCTTGTTGTAATGTAGTCTGTCTTCTAAGAGGTGTCTAATAGGCTTATGAGGGTGAGAATTACCTCATTCCCCATACCCGTCACATCCTCATCCATAGGAGTTGTGACATAATTTAAATTATAATTTTACATTTTAAATTCAATTCTTGGTTCCAAACAAAACTTTAGCGTTTTCAGAACTTATTTTGGAATTATTTTTTTAAGAGAATTTTTTTCTTTTAATTTTTGGGTGTATTTATAAAAACAAATTATTCAAACAAGTTTTTTCTTTTAAATTTTTTAAACCTATTCTAAAAAAAATTTTGACAAAATTATTCTTAAAACGAAAAAAAAAAAACAAATAATAGAATCAAACAAGCTCTTTATTACAAGACATATATATTAATGTTACAATTCTGATGCGTGTTATTATATAATAAATTAGTTAATATCAATATATATCATAATAAGAAAACAAAAAAATATTTATTAAACAAATAACTTAACTTGGGATATCCTTTGGGAAGGAATACTGGGAAAAACAAAATTCACAAAATTTTGAAAAGAGAAAATCAACATGATAAATGTTCTAATTTTATGTCTTCCCTGAACATAATGCCACCCTCTTTGTTAAATGAATAGCTTGACTCTGTCATATGGGGGCACTCATGAACTCTTTGAGAGAAAACATTTATCTTGGTGCATTGAATGACAATCACACTACATAGAGATGAAAACTTGAATCAGAGTTCCTCATAAAAGTAAAATTAAAGAAAATAAGAGAGATGAAAGACAAGAAAATAGAAGGAGAAGAGCAAACTTTGGTTTTGGTTCTTTTCTTTTGTCAGTAAATTTGTAGATTAGAGCTTTCCTATATAGTCAATTAGGAAAGTCATTATGTATAGGGAAACTCTACCAAATTTTCTATATGATATTTACAAGTTTCAGAAAAATGAAATCTCAATTACTTAGTTTGATGCCACATGTTGTCCATTAATAGTATCTGTGTTGAATGATTACTCCTCTGTTGGTTAGGATAAATTTTGCAGTACTATTGTCTACATTTTTTTTCATACGAATAAAATAAAAATTAAAAAAAAAAGATTGTTAGATCAAGATTCAATAACCCACGAAAGTATTGCAGAATCTATATATATATATATATATATATATATATATAAACCAAAGAGCAAAGAGAATGCAGGAGAAAGAAGAAGCTTGCATAAGTTTCCAATACTTTTCGAAGAGATCAGAGCATTTAGTATATGAATGTAGTAAAATTTCATATAACTGACTCAAGTTATAATTTGAGTGCCAAATTGATTTTGATTGTGATTATATCTTGAAACTGTATGTTCTGGTTTATATAAATATACAAGCTCAATTGGAAATAAAAGGAAAGAATTAAGGAAAAAAAAAAAAAAAAAGGAAAAACTTAAGTCACATATTTAGCTAAACTGCCACATTATTTTCACGGAGACTTGGAATTGCTGCAAAAACATGATTGTCAATTCTACTACGGGGAGTCCCTTTGTTTACCACTGAATTATCAATTCAAAGGTCCAAAATGTACAACTTAATTTATAAATATAATTTTTTAAACTATCATAATACACAAAGATATATTAATATGCAAAAATATGACATATTTTAAAAAAACTATCATAATATACAAAGACAATTAATATTTCTTATAGTATTCTACTGAAGAAATTGAAAAACAATAGATTGAAAAGTGAAAGCTATTGAATGATTTTTTTTTAACAAAAAACTATTTTGTATAAAAAAATTTACAATATTAATATGTTTTTGTGAATTATAACAATTTTTTTAAAAAAATTAACATTTATTTAAATTAAATTAAATTAACATTCTAAATCATTGAATTTTCTCGTGGTCTATAAATGGACCGCAGAATCTGCGGTAGATATTCTACTACGGATCATATGCATCCATCCAAAGATTGTGGCTAAAATTATCATTACATACTAGATAGTGACAATTTGGGAACTGTCAAGGTATCTAGCCAAAAAGTAATAATAAAAATAAAAAATGGATAAAAAACCAACAAACAAACAAACAAACAAACAAAGCTATTGCTGATCCATTGGTCCTCACCCTCCTTGTCTGCAATTACAAAAACTGACCCAAAAAATGAACACCGATAAAAAGTCACATTACAGCTCAGTGATATGACCACATCACAAAGAATTCAAACCACCTTTTATAAAAAGATGATTCAGACGAACTTAATATTTAATTCTAAATGACGTGAAAATTTTTATATTTAAAATTTAAATTTAAAAAGACAAATTTTTATAATATAAGGAAACGAAGTTTTATAAAATAAAAAATAAAATTATATATAAAAATTAAAATTTAAAAAATTCAAGAAGGTGATCCTTTCATCCCATCTCGCGTCTTCCTTTGGATTATCCTTGAGAGGATTAGTTCGTTAATCTACTGGGACTGGAGTAACGAGGGGCTTACTGGAAAAGAAAGCATCCAAATTCTCAGCCATAAGCTCAGAAACACTCGACAAAGATTCTGTAGTGGAGAAAGCAGCATGAGGAGACAGCACAACGTTGTCCAATGCAAAGAGCTCTGGAGGAACATGAGGCTCATTCTCAAACGCATCCAAACCTGCTCCTCCAATCACTCCTTCCTTCAGACACTTCACCATTTCCTCTTCAACAATGATACTCCCCCTTGCAACGTTCACAAGGACCCCTTCTCTTCCCAGTGCCAACATCACTTCCTTGTTCACCATGTGCCTTGTTTGTTCGTTCAGTGAGCAGCAGAGAACAAGGACATCACATGCAGCTGCAAGGTCTAATATGTTTGAATAGAAAGGGTATGAAACATGTGGCTTTTTGGTCCTTGAGGTGTACTTTATTGTGCAGCCAAATGCCTCTAGCCGTTTTGCAGTTTTCAAGCCTATTCTCCCTAGTCCTACTATCCCGACTCTCTTGCCTCCTAGCTGAAAAATGTCAATTCTTTGGTACATGTCAATGTTAAAACATGGGAAGTGGAGAATTCTACGGGAGAAAAGAGTAGATAAATCGATTTGGATCGCTTGCAATAGAAGAATAGTTGGTGAATTGACACTTAGTTAAAGATGTAAATATAGTTTGTTAAAAAAAAATAATTTTAACAATTATTGATTTTTAAAAAAATGATTACAAAATTCTTTTAAAAGAAATAATTATCATAGGACATGTTAGTATTTTAGATTTTTTTATTTTATAAAAGATGGTATTTAAATGAAGAGAAAAAAGTCATCCTGTGGAAGAGATACTTTATAATATTAATGTCCTATGATAATATTTTATAAAATTTAGTTTTACATCTTAAAATTTTGACTATTAAATTTTTATCTAATAGTTTAGATGGCCAACATGAGATGATCCAAATTGTAGATAGATAGATAAGGTTTGATGTGTAATACCCTCTTTTTGTAAGATATATAATTATTATAAAGTAATAATTTCTTATTTAACACAAATTTAAAACTTCTTGTAATGTCTTTGCATTCAATTAAAAATTACAATTAATATTAAATTCTTACAGGTTGTTTAATTCAATTTAAAGGGGCAGGATTATGATATTAGACCAATAAACACTAATAAGCATATACGAATACAAAAAATAGTTGAGTTGGAATTGAGTTGGGCTGTCTTTTTAAAATAATAAAGGAAAATTATATTTTTAAGTTTTTAAGATTTCGCTCAATTTTTAATTTAGTCTTTATACTTTTAAAACTTATAATTAAGAAATCATTGTTTAAATAATTTATAATATAGTCTCTATCACTATATTTTTGTTAATATTTTATTATACATATGAATTAATTTTTTTTTAATTTTTTAAATTATTATTATTAACATAAATCATATATATTTAAAGTATTAAATAACATATAAATAATTTCATCAATAAAATTTAATAAAAATAATTTTAACTGTAGAACTAAATCAACGCACTTGTAATATATGAAGATTTAATTATAAAATTTTAAATCATAAGGATAACATAAAGATGGACTAACTGACCAAAAAAAGAAAATATAAAAATTGACTAAAACTTTAAGATCAAAAGTATAGTTTTCTAATAATAAAAAAAATATTACCTTACTTGGAAAATGCAACAGGCCAGACCAAATCCGCGATCTGATCAACCGATCCGCCGCTGAAATTTTCGTAACGACGTCGATTAGCAAACCCACCGCCATATCGGCGACATCCTCCGTGAACAAGCTTCCGGCTCCGGCCACCTGGATTCCCCGGCGGCGGCACTCGGCCAAGTCTATGTGGTCCATTCCGACGCTGGCGGTGACAATGAGACCAAGCGACGGAAGAAGGCGGAGGACCTCAGAGCCGACGCCGCATTTGGCCCCGCAGAGAATGGCCAGAATGGAAGAAGGGTCGCGGCGGTCGGCGACGAGGAACTGGTGCAGAGGGAGGGAACAGGTTTCGGGGTTGAGGAAATGGAACTTGTGAGAGTATTGGGATTGGATGAGAGAGAAGCAAGTTGGTGGACCAAGAACGAGCACCTGTGGGAGGTCTTGGGGTTGGGGTTGGTCGTCTTCCGCCATTGACGACGGAGTTGGAGTCAAACACAGAGGATTCAAGATTGAAGATCAGTGAGAGGCTTTGAGGTAACAAAATAATATAAAATAATAATATTTTATTAATATTAAATTAATAAAAATATATTAAAGTAATAAAAAAATATTATTATATTTTCTCTTTCTACTAAAAGTTCTCAACAAAAAAAAAAAAATCATTGTCCCCAAGTGTAGTATGCAGAGGACTACACATGAATTGCTCCATACTAGATAAAGTTTCTTTTTATTACTATGTAGGCTCATTCATAATTTTGATTCCTTACCTGTAAACTCATTTTAATTCTAATAATGTAGTCTTTAAATATTAGAAAAAATAATACAAGGAATTTATTTTTGACATGTTTGATAAATAATGATGTCTTGATTGACTTACTTACATAACATGATTTATGTCATCTTAGATTCCTTATATAACAAAAAGTCATCATTTTAATCATGTTTCTTTTACCATTTCCTTTATTTTTTTCTTTGAAATTTTAGTAAAATCAAAGGAATCAGTAAACATCTGCAATAATAGATGGACTAAAAATGAACGGATCAAACTTTTATATATATATATATATATATATATATATATATATATTTTACTGTTTGTTATTTTCGCATGTTCTCTGATGCCAAAAATAATTATAATGCATGTGCAAACAATTTTGTCTTTTACAATATGTTTAGATTAATGTTAAACTAACATAATTTTAATTTGACTTAATTTTTAAAATTAATTTTAATCTAACGTTATTTTGCATTACTATAATTTATGTTTAAAAATTTTTATTTGAAAATTAATTTTTATTATTTATATAATTTATTCAATGTAAAAGTAATTATTTTTTATTTTTATGTAAATAGGACTATGAAAGGCAAAATTAATTTAAAGAAAAAAAATCAAACATCGAACTATAAGATTATTTGCGAAGCAAACTTCTGTTTAAATATGCAAACATGCTTTAAAATCTCTCAAATATTAAATAAAATTTAGGTATGTAATATTGAGTTATAAAAATATTCACTTGCAATGCATAATGGAAAATTTGATAGTAAGAACTTACATCTATACTCCACTTTCGAATTTCATTTTTGGTTTTGGATTGTCCCCGTTGAAGAAGAATTTAGCGAAAAAATTTTAAGAAATATTGGTTAACAATACAAAAGAAAATATACTTAGGTGGAAAATAATACTTTACTGTTTTGAAAATATTTTTAAACTTAAAAAGTTTTTTTGAAGCCATTGAAATATTTGCATTTTGTCAGCAAGATTATTTTGTTCCTCAATACCTCAAGGTAACATGCCCATAGTTAACATAATTTCGAATGAGATTATTCCTCCATTTTTTGCATTTCAATATACTTGTGCTTGCGTCTTATTTTTTGAACCCGGTAGAATATTATCACTAGCTTATCCCTTTTCTGACATGAGTAGAGCCGTCAAAACAGGTTCGATCCACCAGGTTGAGCCCGTTTAACTCACTTAAGAGGTGGGGTTAAGTTGAGAGATTTCTTTGAGAACCCGTTATCAACTCGGCCCGTTTAACCCGCGAGTTGAACGAGCCAGCTCGCGGGTTAAGTGGGTTAAATAGGTTGCTTGTTTTTTTTTTTTTTTAATTTTTCACTCACTCAGTTTAGCGCTCCAACCCACTGCACTTTTCTATTTTAAAAAATTAACCATAATATATATGTTGTGTTGTTTCTATTATTTTGTAATTTGCTAGATTTAAATATTCTGCTATAATCATATTCTTATTATTAATGAATCATTAAATTATTGTGTTATTCTACTTGTTTTAATTCGTTTAGACTTGGTTTTTATCTAGTTATTTTTTTGTTTATTTATATTGATATAAAAATTGTTTGATTAAACAAGACATATGTTTCAAAAAAGTCACATTTAAATTTTTATAATTTTTTATTTTATTTTTATTTTTTTTAATTTTTTGGTGGGTTAAACGGGTCAGCTCGCTTAACCCACCAAGTGGGACGGGTTGAGATTTTTAACTTACCACCTTATGATGGGTTAAACGGATTGACTCATTTAACCCACCAACTCGAGTGGGTCAGCTCAGGTGGGCTAAGTTAACCTATTTTGACAGCTATAAACACGAGCATAGACTACTATGAGAATGAGCTTCCACGAGGACCACAAAGGGCTAAAGACGTTATACTTCTAGCGAAAATGATTATAAGATTGTAAGCCAAAATACCTGAATCTTCCTTAAAAAGTTACGTGGGTTATTTGGTGAAAAATACTTTTCTAAACTTTATTTCAAATCACAAGAGTTAAAAAAATAGTTAACCTGATTTCTTTGTATCAAGCGTGTGAATCAAATATAAAAGTTTATATTGTATAGGTCTAATTTTGTCTTTGACTTTGTATTGACTTAGGATTCAAGAAATTTTTATATTTATTTTTTTCTATTCCTTTCTTTTAATGGTCACTTGTTTTTATCTCTCTTCGTAACGTTCCTTTCTCACTTGATTTAAACTTCCATATTGTGACTTCGCTTTATGAAATCAATTTTCAACTTCTCAAGGAGATTCTAAGCTTAATAAAGGAGTACTAAACTTGAGCTAAAATTAGGGGTTTAATATTAAAGGATGAATAGAATTAAATTGAGAGTATTAAAACAACACAACTGAGTTTTTTGTTTTTTTCACTAGAGTTGCCTAATAATTTAGAATTTTTCAATTAATAAAATTTCTTTATCCTGTTCTTAGGAAGTGAGCATAGAACACTTTTAAAATTAACTATTATAAATACGGTTTGTGATTTTTTTCTCTCTTCTCACACTCTTTCTTTACTATTTTAATTATTGTTGAGTTAATAAAACTAGTCAAAAATGAATTATTTAAAAAACAGAATTAAAATTGAAAAATTCAATTCAACCGCCCTTTTTGGATTCCTTTTAGATCATCACTATAATATTTATAATATTAACAAAAAAATTTAAAATTTCACATTTATCATGTTTAAATGATTTGTAAATGAATTTATAGTGCTAAATGAAACAAAATTTCTACCGTCACATACAAAAAAGTTTTATAGATGTATGAATATGTTCTGAAATTGGGAGGAAAAGAGAGTGAAAGAAATCTACATAAAAATGAACAAGATAGAAGACAGTTATTAAATGACAAATTCTTTTCTTTGAAATAATTTTCCCTGAAATTTCGTAAATTAATAGAAATCCAATATAGTGTTACGGGCCAAGGGCCCAATGCCATGGGTCAAACCAGTGGCCCATCTAGCAGCAACATGGGCCTGGGAACTCAACAACGCTGAGCCCATGGTCGGAGAAGCACGTGTTTCAGATGGTTTAAGATTATATTTGAATAAATAATTTAAAAAAGATAGACAAAGAATGGAATAACTAAAATAAATTAGATTTATGCTTGAATTTTTTTTAAGGTGGAATAATATGACAACGAAGGAACACTAATACCCTTCATTATCATTCAAAATATCAATTTTAGTATCATTCTAAATTGAGGGATCAATGATGGAATTGAATAGTTTAAAAAATTAAATTACTAACATAATCATATCTTATTAATTATAATTACATTTAAAATTAAATGAGAAAGTCTATGATCTTTGTCATTGTCATCCTTCATCATCATCATCATCATCAACATCGTGCTTCTTCTGTAACTATACAATAACATTTTTCATAATTGAACACTAGTGATAACGTCAAAATCTTTCTTTATAATACATATATCATGGATATTTTAACTGCATGTATCTTGAAGTTGCTATCACAATTAGAAGGTAATATTAATGATTTCCTAGACCGGCCACTTTTACACCTTATATTAAAAAAAAGAAATTGAGTTATTCAATTCTATTAATTTTATTATAATTTTCAAATAAAAGTTAAAATTACTTTCCTTACTCTCAAACAATACACTAACTCCAATCCTTCCATTTTACTCCATATTATTCAATTAATGACAATTTCATTTTATCTTCTAAAAAGCTCTTAAAAAACTTAGCCTAAAACTCGATGAACACAGGCATCTTCAACCCCAAAAGGCCTTTCCGTTATCAGGATCCAAACCACCCTTCAAAACCTCAAACCTAACTTCATTGGCTGTTTCACCATTTAATCCACACATAACCACCAATCAATATATGCAAGCAGTTAAAACTCTGAAAGATGGCATTGACTACATAGCTAATGTTAGTTAAAGTAGTTCGAGTAAAATTAAAGGATTTTAATTATTGTCTTTTCTATAGACCACAAATAGTAGTGTCCACTCTAATAATCACCGTTATTATTGATCACAATGAGAGCATTTGGGCATATTAATATATATACATTATCAATTAAAAAGTTAGGGTTTTCCTTATTTCATATTGGCATAATTATAGGTTTGATTGTAATATTCAGAGAAAAATATAAATTTAGTCCTCACTTTTGACTTTAAGATTAGTTTAGTCTTTCAAAGATAAAGTATCAAAATTATCCACCAACAAAACCTTTTAAAAAATAATAATCTTTCAAAGATAACCATGGTTATCTAGAAGGACAAATTTATTCATCAATTCATTTTTCGAGGGTCATTTTAAAATTTTCCATCTTTAGATGACGAAACAAATCTTGAAGTGAAAAATGGGACCAAAATTACATTTTTTTCGTAATATTGAACTAGTCCTCAGGAGAAAGAAATGCTTCTTGTTCTTGCTTCTGGTAGTCCAATGAACAAGTCAATTTCCATATCACAAGTTGGAATATTTTCTAAGTAGGCTGCACTTGTACGCTCATTCTGTCTTGCTTGCATGGGTTGGATACCGACCTGCACGTTAAAATTAATCTTTTGTTCATTACAAACTAATGAAATATTCAACCTTACTAGAAATTTATAGGTTTGGCAGTAAAAACTAATGAAATATTTAAGTCAGAAAACGATTTCCTGATCAATTAACTATAGTATAATTAATCTCACCTTCTGAGAGAGCCTTGCATTTTCTGCTGCTAGGGCTTTTTCCTGGTTAGCATTCAAAACAAGTCATCACTTTCTTAGGCTAAAATCTTTCAATGGAGTCTGACTCATTGATAGAGAAGTAAACCTTAAAACATAACCATTTTTTCTATGATTTTAGACAAAACTGATGAACTTGGCATACTTATCTTTGGTAAAGAAAGCCAATCTAAATACTATAATTGTTCTTTTCTTGAGCATTACTCTTCAGTACCATATAATGCATATAAAGATGTAATAGGTAGGATAATCTGACACTCAAGTCCAGTATGAGCACATTGGCTACTGATCCTGGCATTCATGTGCAATATATGCACTTAAAATCTTAATTTCTCACATTATGGTCCCTCACATTTGGGGTATTCCTCAAATTAATTTTTCATACAATTTTTTCACAATCTAATCCTTTCACAACTTGGTTCTTTACGAATTGTCTTATCAATTGAGAAATATTCTATATATGAGAGACCAAAATGGAGATTTACTCGGCAGAATTACTTCGGAAAAAGAGCAAAAAAATTCTATGTTCTGATATTTGACTGCTCTTCTCACATTTCAAGTAGACAAAAGCAAACGCAAAACCTCATTCAAGTATTAAAGCACCTTCTCAATTAATATGGACAGCATACCTTTTCTTCCAGTTGGTCCATTTGTTCCTTAAAAACTTCATTCTGAAACATGGAAGGTTGAGATTTAGAAGTAAATTAACATAAATTATAAGACTGAAATTCTCTAGCAATATTATGTTAACCTTTCTTGCTCGAACGTTTCTTACACTCTTTTCCAACTGTTGTTCTATCCCTTGTAGTTCTTCAAGAGAACATGATCCCAATCCTTCTCCCAAGAGTCTCCTAATAAGAGATTGAAATTACAAAAGCAAAACATTCATCTATGATATTAAATCCATTGATACTGTTGACAGCTAGGATTTTTCTGTAATACTCCTTAGTTTCAGGATCCTTAGGAGAATGTTTTGTTGCATTAGTGTCCAATGGTTCTTCCTTAAATTCATCAGTCTTTTCCAGATTAGATGTGATGTTGTAATTAAGCTGGGAATGTCTTATCTTCCAGGTTTTATGGCTTTATGATTCAGCTTTTGTGATTATATATGTTTTGTGATGATTCTATGAAATGAAGAACTATGCTTTTGCAGCCTCCATTGTTTTTTTTTGTGCTTATTCTTTCCTTTTACGTTTTCTGTTCTACCTTTTCTCTGTTACCAAGCTAAAAACTAACAGTTACATCGAGTTTAAAGAAACTTAAAAATAATGGAAGTTCAAAGAAGGTCTCGAACCGTTTTGATACTTCAAGAAGCTCTATCTTCTTCCTCATACTTTCTGTTTCTTGCCTTAAATGCTGCCATGGATAATGATATTTCATTCAGACATCAGCAACAAGTATGACAGTAAAATAGAAATAATTAATGGAACATCAATAATCTGATTCATACTTATATCTATATCTGACGTGTATATATTAATCGACATGAAAACGGAATACCGTGAAAATTTACAAAGCAGGGCATGGAGTTTCAAATATAATTTATAATATTCTCATTATGTTTTGATGGGGAATAATAGCTAATCAAAGGGACAGTTCACTAAATTTTTTTCTTTTTTTTTGTTTTAGAGTTTTTACAAAGATGGGAATAGAATGCAGGGTTTCTAACTTATGCAATAGTCGTATTATCTTATGCATTATAATAATTTATATAGTTTCACACCAAACACTATAGTATTAAACTTTTATCTAACCGTATTTTATTAGGTCTTATTCTATCTAGCTTTATATAAGTTTGGTTCTTGATCTCTAAAATTCTCCAAAGTCCTCTATCCTATATAATTTTAAATTCATTCAGTTAAAATTTGGAGGAGAAAGGTTTCCTAGACAAGGCATATAAAAATTACCATTTAACCTTCTCTTCTCGTCCCCTTATCTTTTTAGTTTCCTTCCCTTTCCTCTTACTCCCAACTCCCAAACATAGGGTATGTTTGAATGGGGGCTAATGGAGGTGAAAGGAAGGGAAGGAAATGTTCCATTGAAACCTCTCCTTTATTTAAGAGCTTATAATAAATAGAAGAAAAATCTACAATTATCCTTTCAAAATCCTCCCTCTATTATAATTTTATGTTCCCTTAGTCTGAGAAATTATGGAGATAATGGTTTTCTCAGACAGTGGGAATAAGGAAAATTATCATTTAACTATTTCTTCCCCTTTCAACTCCCAAATATACCCTAGAAATATAATTTTGGAGAAATATTTTTTTCAATAATATAATTCACATTTGCTTTTCTTTCGCTTCATTTTGTACGTATATGATAACTCAATTAACAAACAACTTTTGTGTGCTCTCCAACTACTAATATAGAGTAGATCAGTAAGCTTATTGAGTAACAGCCATTTGTTGGAAGGAAGAAGAAGGGCATTTTTATAGGAAGAAGAAATTCATTGAACTCTCTGCTATTTTCATGTACGGTTTTCTTGACTTACATACAATTATCTAATGCAATGGGTATGTAAAACCACAATAGATGACCCTTAAGCATCTTGCTACGTGAACGGCACTATTCTAGACACATAAATTATCACATTTTGGACGCATAACCAAGCATTGAACTTGAATACCTAAAAAGCCAAAAAATCATGAACTCTGACACTTGGAAAATCCAAAATATTGAATTCTAGCAGTCCCCTTAATTTTTAAGTTTTCTTCATATCTTCAAATCCTAGATTAGGTATCATCCACCAATAACATATTCCATGGATTTTGCTTACAAGACTTACCTTTTGAACTCCTCTCTTGCGGGATTTCTCTTCAACCGGAGGTTCCTCACTAGACAGTTCATTTATCCTCTTTCTTAGATAAATGTAAGCATCAACCCAGAAGGCCTATATGCATTCCTTTTCTGAGTTTTCCTTGTTTTCTGCTGTTTAGTGACACGAGGTTTACTCGTCATTTATATCAAGAACACCAAACCACATGAACAATGCCAGTAACTTATCATCTTATCAAGTTCTTCACTAGTCCGATGTATGTATCTCACTAATGCACCTTGAATTTTTACTCCATCATCATCATCTTCATCATCCTCAACATCATCATCTTCCTCCATGCCCAAATAACAATTTGTTGAAAGAAGTAAGAAAGATATTTCTATGGGAATAGGAAATTCTTTGAACTCTCTTTCTTAATCTCTTGCTTGGCTTACTTACTTCCAATACCCAAATTCAATGGGTATTGTTAATCTTTTCAGACACTTAGGAATTAATTGATAAAAGTCGTGTGAGTGTGACAAGCATATATAAGCATATTGGGTGATAACAGCTTTAGCAAACTAATCACACGAACCACTAATTAATACATGGCAGGTAAACAATACTAATAAAAATAATTCAACTTTCTCATTCTAAATACATAAACAAACATTGAACTTGAATTGCTAGTAACCCCAAATATCATGATATTAGACACTAATAAATTTCAAGCTGTCAATACTAAAACCATTGTCAAAAGTAAGAGAGATAATAAGCTTCTGCATATGTGCACGAAGCTAATTTTTATTCAGTTATGAGTAATTGGTTTCTAGGAAATTTATCTATTTATCTTTTTTTTATCACTATTTACCGATGTTTGGCATTACTTAACAACTATTGTGGAAATACTAATTTATAATTTTTAGGATATTGTTATGAATCTAAGTACTTGTATATTATGGTTTACTAGGTGTACAAGTTCAATGTGTGTGTAGGTACTTTGTATGTGGAGATTTGTATATCTAAGAAAATTTGGTTCATGTATAGTACTATTCTTGTATTGAGTATTTTAAATAGGGTTCATGTAACTAAACACATCCAATGTGCCTACATATACCTCATATAATTATTGATCGAATCTAAGCAAGTAAAACAACTAGAATAGAATTGAGATAAAAGTTTCTCCCCCCTTGTACAATTCTTATTTTCTCTTTCCCAATAAGAATATCAAATATTGAAGTTCAACTTATGTTTCATGGATGGATAAATATATGGCAACCTCAAGAAGTAAATGATTTCCAAATTATGGATTTTGTTATAAATATAAATATTTTAGACTTCATTAATGGAACAATGAAGAGAAAATTAAAAGGCACATATAATTTACTCTTCTCATACGAAGATTAACCCAACATTAACAGGAAGAACTGAAGAAGCCATATGCTTTTTCAACATTCTGAGTGAAACAAAATAACATAGCAGTTAAGTACAAGTGAATTAATTTAGAATGCTTGGACAAAAAAATAATGAGGAATAACCTGAAAATTTTGTTCAACGAATCTGGTGGTTGTTTCAGCATCTCTAGTACAACTGCGGTAACGTTCAATTGTCTCCTGCATGCTGTAGAATTGAAATATTTAATTGCTGCAGTTCAGTGATCCATGGCTAAACTTATATTTGAATGAATAGTAGTTGCATGAACAAAATGAGAAAAGAGACTAAGGCCATCATTCGAGCCTATAAAGGTTCTCTAGCCTTATGGGATCAAAGAAGGACATGAAATTTTTAAATGAACATGGTGGAAGTAAAAAAACTATAAATCATAGATTCATTCATTGCCTGTTCATAACAAATTAGATATAGTTTTGAGACTTTGTATCTTTGAAAAAAAGGAATCATTTTATTTTACCTAATCTTTAATCTTCTTTCCCCTTCCAACCCTTACTCAAAGAAAAAGTGAGAGAATAACTATTGCTGCCTGCTCGTTTGATATTAGAGTTGATACTTTAATATTCAAACAAAACAAATTGATATGAATCTTTGAAAGCACTACACCAACAGAGATAGTTCATGAAGTCAGTGTTTAAAGTTGAAGATATTAAAAAGTGATAATCCAGAAAAATCATAAAGTCACACAACTTTCTGCTATGCTTGAAAGAGTAAAGATCTACACCTAGCAGGAGACATTAATGCAAATGGCAGTGACATGAGAAGCTTAGCAAACAAGGCGCAGCTTGGAAACATCATGAAGCTAATGGAATATGTTAGAACATCGTATAATATCTAAGTTTTAAATCTGTTAAGATATTATACAATGTCCACGCATAAGGAGTGCTCATTAAGTAAAGGTAAAATAGTAATTATAGAAATTACTACTAAACCCTAACCCTAGCTAGCTTTTATAAAAGGGTTGGACTGTTATACAATAGATAACTGAGATCTAATAAGAGACTTGAGACAATTTGGGAGAAATACCTGTGAAGTATTCTGCAGTTGCATTCAAGAGGGAATTTAGGCTGTGAAAACTTGAGATACACCCAATACACTATGGGTATCTCATCTGATCAGTGATCCTAATTAGAATTTGATCAGCTTTTGCAATCATGAGAAGTAAGTCTCCTACCCTGAATTATTTATGAATATGTTCATTATTTTAATCCCCTTCATTGGTATCAAAGCCATAAGCTAGTTTTCTAATCATCTGTATATTTTATTGGGATTTGAGGTATTTTTTTGGGGCTTATTAATTAGGGTATTTATGATAAAATTTGTTTGAAAATCTTTTGTGAAATTTTTATTCTAGCCAAGAAGTCACCCATCCCTACCCAACGTTCTTAAATTAGGGTTTCAGAACTCATTGAAAAAAAAAATTGAATTTTTCTGAGAAATTCCCTCAGCGTTTTAAAGCTTTTCTTTCCTCTCCTCACTGTCGTCGGCGACGACACTTCGCCATCAAGTGGACCCTGCAGTTGTCAGCAAGCACGTCGTCGACACCTCCTAAGCTACCGAATAAAAAAATAAAAAAGGGAAGTCTTGCTTCGTTGTCGTTCACTATCGAACAAGACAGAGAGGGAGAGAGAGTGTGTGTGACTCACTCTGCTTCGTTGTTGATGGCTGTGGCTGCGGGTGATGCTACAGTGGTGGCAAACATTGGCGCTAGCCACCTCTACTCCTTCTTTGCCGATGAAGATGCAATGAAGGAGCTCAAAGAGTTTTGTTGTCGCACACCAAGTTGACGACCTCCATCCCTGTGGTAGCATTTGACTTTGATCTACTCACCACGCCATGCCACGCAGCGAAGCTAACAAGCGGTCAGCAAGCTGGAAAGCAGTGGCGACAAGGAAGAGGAGGAAAGAAGAGGAAGGAGACGAGTTGTGTTGCATTTTTTTTCAAAAATTAAAAAAAAAAAATCAAAAACCTAAAATTTTTTTTAATCTGAAAGCCTAAAATTTTTTGATAAATGGGCTTATAGGGTTTAATTTAGGCTCATTACTAAAAATTTTTGTTTTAGGCCTTTAAAAATTTTGAAGAAGAAATGGGTCTTTAAAAGAGTTTTTTTTTAGCCATTCATTTTTTTTTCAAGAGTTAGGCCTTGTTATTTTAATTAGGCATGTGACTCATCCAAAATAATAGTTAGAGGCGTAATTGTTAGATCCCTAATTAATGAACATCTAGATCTGTTCAAAAATACAAATTGTGTATTTATATTTTAGCCCTAAATAAATGCAATTAATTTTTGGTGAAAAATTAATTTTTATATCCTAATAAATTTCAATCAAGTAATATGTGATTACTAATCATTATGTTAATTAGTTTAACATTTTTTTTTAATTAAATTGTTTTTTTCAATTTTCTTCCAATAGAAAATTTAGACATATAATGTTAATTAGCTTAACATTATGCATTTAATTATGTAAATTTGTTTAACATGTGTAAGTCTTTACACTTATATTATAGCTATTTGGATTTGTATATTGGCTGGAAACCTAGAACTGTGGGCTACTGGTCATAAGTGATCTATTTTAGATCTATGTTTTAGTCTAACAATGTCACATACAGGATCCGCTATTTGTTAAAGCATTAAATGCATATATTAAATATGTTGACTAGTTTAACATGTTTATTAATAAATGTTAATTAGTTTAGCATTACATAATTAATTTATTAATGTGTTAATTAGTTTAACATGATAGTTAACAAATGTTAATTTGTTTAACATTTGAAAAATCATGATTTACAATTTGTTTATAGCATGATTAGAACACTTAGTTGTGTTTTGATTTCGTTGATTTACACCTTGCATAGAACCTTAGGATAATGATTAGCACTTTGTGCTCTTTCAACTTCAGGTTATGCATGGGTTAATTAGCTTAATCATACGATACTTAGTGTCATAATTTGTAAGCATGGTGAACATTAAATTTTATGTATTTTTTAATTATCTTATCCTAATTCATGTTTGTCTCTCTTTTTATGTGAAGAATGACTATAGTTTCCAAAAGTATTGTTGTTGAGCTTAACAAGGGGTTGAAACTAAATGATGACAATTATAAGATCTGAAGTATGAAAGCCTAGTATCTCCTAGAAGAGCAGAAGGCTCTTGAGGCTCTTAATAATGTCATAGAAGAGCCAATAGCTAAAAACACGGCCTAGCATAGGCGGGACTGTAAGGCTTATGATGCTTGGAAGAAAAAGAAGTCCACTGCTCGCATTACATTGCTGAGCATTCTAAAAGATGACATCCTAAGGGAATTCAAGGACCATCAAAGTACTATGGGGCTTTGGAATGCTCTGAAAATGAGGTTCAAAAGTAAGTTCGTATCCAAATTACGTTATCTGATGATCAAATTTGACTCATATAAAAAACGCCGAAAACATTCAATGAGGAAACATCTGAGGTTGATGTCAAATATAATTATTGAGCTAAAAGATGCTGGAAATGTCTTAATAAACGAGCAACAAATTCAAGTCATCATTCGTTATTTGCCTAGTTTGTGGGAGCATATAAAGATGTATCTCACTCACAATGACAAAATCACGACTCTGGAAAATGTCTGGAGGCACCTTGAACTCTAAGAAGAAAGGCTTGAATGAGCCAAGTCGATACTTGAATTGCACATGACAACTTCAAGTGGAAGACATGATTCAAAGAGAAAGAGTTGGGGAAAGAACAAAGGACCAGCTTAACCTAAGAAAAAGCTAAAGACTAATCAGCAAGGTAAAAAGAAGCAGGGAAAGGTGAATACAAAAATAGTTAAGTACTTTAATTGCCAGAAGAAGGGACACTATGTGAGTGATTGCCCTGAGCCTTCAAGAAAGGTAACCTATACTACTTATGTTAGTGAACTTTGTGTTTCTAGCTCTGTTATGATTAATGAATCTTGTCCTATGTGGATTGTAGACCCAGGAGCTACAAACCACATAGTAAGGGATCATGAAGCCTTTGTTGACTTCCAGTGAGTTCCCTACGGAGCATTCTGGATATATGTGGGTGACAACACTAAGGTTGCTATCAAAGGGATCGAAACATGCAAGTTAGTCTTGCATAGTGGTTGAGAACTGATCTTACATGATGTCATTTATGCGTCTCAAATTCATCAGAATGTTATTTCAGTTTTGGTTTTACTTAGGCTATGCTATGATTTATATTTCCATGACAATTATATTAAATTGAGTTATGACTCAGTTTTTTATGGTTTTGGTTATGTAACCGAAAGTTTTATTTCCATAGATTTGGATGACAAATCTTACATTAATGATAATGTTAGTTTTTCCATGTTTACCTTTACGCATGATTATTATCACAATGTAAATATATGACATGCTAGACTTGGTCATATTAGCTAACAAAGAATGCAACGGTTAGCAAAAGAGGGTTTGCTTCTCGACATTAAATGAGTGGATTTGTCTACTAGTGAATCTTATCTAGCAAGAAAATTTGCTAAAAAACCCTTCGATAAAGCAATTAGAGCCGATTTTCCACTGTAGTTAGTTCATTTTGACATTTGTGGGCCTATGAATGTCAGAGCCAGGCACAGAGCGAATTATTTCATCACATTTATTGATAATTATACTTGTTTTAGTTATATCTATTTGATTTCTCATAAGTAAAAAGCATTGAGATGCTTCAAAAACTATTTGAACTTAGTTGAAAATCAATTAGATAAGAAGATTAAGGCTCTTTGAACCGATCGAGACCGAGAATATTTGTCAATTTAATTCAATGAATTATGTAATGAGAAAGAGATAATTCATTAGTTGACTGTTCCAAGTACTCCATAACGAAATGGTCTTATGCAAAGAAGGAATAAAACACTCCTTGAGATGGTTAGGTCCATGATGGCACAGGTTAATTTGCCAATCACCTATTGGGTTGATGTATTGATATCTACAGCCTACGTACTTAAACGTGTGCCTACGAAATCAATTGCAACCACTCCATATGAGTTATTGACTGGGCAAAAGCCTAACCTAAGTGTTTTGAAACCTTGGGAATGTGATTCCTATACATATGATTCCTCTCACAAGTATGGCAAATTAGGTTCAAGAGGAAAGAAAAGTATTTTTCTCTGATACTCATAAACCTCAAAAGGTTATGTGTTTATAGGTCAGCAAGACAGTGGAAGCGTGACTGAACTCGAATCTAGAGACATCACATTCTTAGAGAATGAACATCCTAAGAAGGGTGAGGTAGGTCATGACCTATCCTTATTTGAGATAGAGGATCCGAACGCACTAAGACCTCTTCATTCGAGTGGGAGGATTATAGTAGATGATGAATTAGTTTCTCATTAACAACCTTCTTCATCATTAGATGCGAGACCATCGTTCTTGATATGAGTTAGAGCAATATTAATCCAAATGGGAACAATGAAGCAAGATTCAATGAATCACAACTGAGATATAGTTCACATAAAAAGACTCCTCGTCGATGATATGAGATTAAAGGTGGTGAATTTTCTACAATGCTTCTACAAATTGAAGATGAGCCAAGAAATCTAAAAAAGGCTCTCTTATTCCCTTCTTAAGATAAATGGACTAAAGCTATGGAAGAGGAAATGGAGTCCATGAGAGTCAATAATGTTTGGGAATTTGTTGATTTTCCATTGGGCTTCATGGCTATTAGGAACAAGTAAGTTCTCAAAATCAAGAAAGAAGTCGATGGCACGATTGAAAAATTTAAGGCTTGACTAGTAGCAAAGGGTTATACATAATAGAAAGGAATTAACTATGAGGAGACTTTTCTTCTGCTGTAGGATTTACCTCTGTTCGTTTACTTCTAGTTATAATGGTTTATTTAGATCTTGAATTACAATAGATGGATGTAAAGACTACCTTTCTCAATGGAGAATTAAATGAAGAAATTTATATAAAACAACCTGAGGATTTCATTAAAGAGGACCAAGAAGAAAAAGTTTGTAGACTTTTGAAGTCTATCTATGGCCTTAAACAATCTTCAAGACAGTGGTATATTTGTTTTCACAATACAATTATCTCTAGTGGTTTCACTATGATGAGTGAAGACAACTATGAATATACCAAAAGATCTAAGGACAAGTATGTGATTATGACATTATATGTTGATGACATACTCATAGCTGGAAATGATATAGAGCTGATCAACGAGGAAAAAACCTGGTTGTCATCTTGCTTTGAGATGAAAAACATGGGTGAAGCTGCATACATTCTTGAAATTAAGATTTCAAAAAATTGTTCTAAGAAACTCTTATATCTTTCACAAGAGAATTACTTCAAAAAAGTTTTTGAACGTTTTAGTATAGAAAATTGTAACCCTGTTGACATTCCTATCAACACAACCTAAACCTTGAGTGTCTAAATATGTCTTAAGGCTGCCATGGAAAGAAAGTATGTAAGTCGAACTCCATATAGGAATACAATCAGTTATCTAATGTACACTATGATGTGTACTAGACCTAATATCTGTCAAGCAGTTGGCTTGGTGAGTAAAGATTTACGATTGGTAGGATACACTGATGCTGATCATGAAGGGGATTTAGATGAGCGAAAATCTATCTTAGGATAGGTTTTCTTATTCAATGATGGCGCCATATCATAGAGTAGCAAGAAACAATCCTGTGTATCCTTATCCACGATGGAGCTAGAGTTCGTGGCCTATCTTTAGCAGCTCAAGAGGCTGTTTGGTTAAAGAGGTTCTTGGATCAATAGTTATGCAAAGTAGAAAACATTGAACTAGTATTAGTGTATTGTGACAATGTAGCTACAATTGCATACACCAAGGATCCAAAGTACCATTGTAGAACCAAACATATAGATATCAAGTATCACTATGTGAAGAACATAGTTGCACGTAAGACTGTGAACGTGAAGTATGTATCTACGCATGAGATGTTGGTAGAACCACTGACTAAGCTTATTCCTATAGATGTGTTTGTGAGACATGTTAGGTCTTTAGGATTGCATAGAATTTAGCATACTTCATTTATATTTTTAATATTTTTCTATTGTTCATAAATAAAGATATTTTGATGTTATTTGATAATCAACGAAATTTGATTTCCATGCTTACATATCTTTATTTGAATATTGTATACATTCTTATTTATTGTTAAGTATGTCAGGTAGACAAAAAGATTAGCCTTCTTACACAGGTAATTGCCTTAGAATCTTTGTGACATTGGAAATGAGACAAAATTTTAAGAGAAATTATCTAGAGGATAATTTGAGAGTAACGATACTTAAAATCATTTAAGTCACCTGATTGATGACATAGGTCATTACAAATTGATTTGATGAAATAAGTTCATTATTTCTAGTCTACCTTAGTTGCTAGATGTGAGTTCAAGACAGTGTTGATCAAAGAATTCATTTTTAAACTTTTAGTGTCTAAAATATCATATGTACAACATTATTTGGGAAATAGACATACACTCCATGGGAAAAAGAGGAATGTTGTAGCATATGTTTCATACCATGTGTGCAAGTGCCTACCATATGGGTTCACATGAGTTCGATCTCAACTTATGATTATGTAAGACCCTTGAGCCTTTACGCTGGCTCTATACTTGTACTATTGGACTCTGATTAGGTACTTGACATGCAGCATGATGTTTGCTATCTTAGCTTATTGCCTAAGGACTATGTGTAATGATTTAATCTGGTGGGACATGTCTAGAAAAGTGAGCTAAGTCTATGTTCATAGGATTGTGAAAAGAGGAAGATTATAAAGAGAATCTCATTATTCTGTACTCACCAGTATACCAGTTATGACTTATATGTCATAATTGTGAATTCAAGATATTATGATAGATGAGATCATTGAGAGATATCTGAATGTGATTCTTATGAACTAGGGTGCATGCATACTTTATGATCTACATGCAGATGCGTTTTTGACGATAGACTATATATTCGTAATTGATGTATAACATTGATGCTTATATAGTATGCTGGTTGCACGACCTACTTTCCCTGTATGAATGACTACAAATTATAAAGAGAAAATGTTCTCTTAATTTACCAAGAATATGTTTCTTGGGTTTAGAGCATATGAGCATCCCATTATGTGTGAGTGGGAGATGTTAGAATATCATATAATATCTAGGGTTTAAATCTATTAAGATATTATATGGTGTCCATCCATAAGGGGTGCTTATTAAGTAAAAGTAAAATAATAATTACAGAAATTACTACTAAACATTAACCCTAGCTAGCCTTTACAAAAGGGCTAGACTATTATACAATTGATAACTGAGATCTAACGAGAGACTTAAGACGCTCTGAGAGGAATTCCTATGAAGTATTCTGCAATCACATTCAACAAGGAATTTATGCTGCGAAAACCTGATACACACCCAATACACTGTGGGTATCTCATCCAATCAAGTGATCCTAGCCAGAATTCGATCAGTTTCTGTAATCCGAAGAAGTATGTAAGCATCCTACCCTAAATTATCTATGAATGTGTTCATTATTTTAATCCCCTTCAGAATAAATATAGAATCTTATAGAAAGAAACTCAAAGGCGGTGAGTTAAAGTTGGCTTATCTATATATATGGGCAAGTACACGTAACCAAGGTTTGAAAAAAAAGAAAAGAAGTTAAGTAGTGTAACCAAGCTTCCTTTCAAATTCAAATTTTGCTTATTCTCTTTCTTTGCAGCATTTGAAATACCTGAGCCTTATTCACTTTTTATACAATCAAATACCATGAATAAAATGTTTGTCCTCACAACCATTTCAAAACTTAGCAGTTTTTGTAGTGGTCTAGTGCCAATTGCTTTGCCTGAAGTTATGTTGCAGACATGAATTTCTTGAGTATTTTTTTTATGTCTTCTTTTTCTTAGTTTTCGATCTTAATCATGGAATAAGGAAGCCTCCTTGATTTATAGAGAATCACTACACATGAAATATAGTTTTTATTTTGTTTTTTCACATAGAGGCATATAAGAAGCTTATGAAAAATGATGCACTTATTCTGCTCCCTCATTTCTTTTTGTTTTACTTAGCCTTTGATAGGGACATTGGTAGATTCATGACAAAAAATTTTACCATATTGTTTGAAAGCAAAATCTAGGGAAATTTTAACTTTATTGGTTCAAGGTTTTTATTTCCATGTAGAATGAATAACAAAAGCTTGCCTCATTAGTTCAAAGATGATATATTTAGAGCCTATGTTGGTGTAGAGGACAAAACTTATATTTGGTAGTGAAGACTTAGGTAGGATAATTTTTATTTTTATGCTTAAAGAAAAACAGCTGGTGACATACTTGGCTTTTGTGACTGCATTGATATGTGTGGAGTGGTCCTTGAGAGTACATGTTAAGTTGGAGCTCCACCCTAGAGATGTGTGAGGACCCATGAGTCTCCTATCCTTCAATAGTAGCAATTACTTTCACATGTTTATTGATGATTATAAACTTAGAGTTCCTTCACATATCTTGTTCAACTAACTTGAATGAAGCCTTGGTATTTGAGGAGGATATAGTCAATTCTGAGACAGTAACTTAGCCTTTACCTACAACAAAGGTTAAGGTTGGCAAAATGCTAGAAGTAGAAGAGAAGGTTTGCAAGTTAATAGATCAAGTGTAGTGTGCCAATCTAGTGGCTATGTTATCACAAATATGACTAGACCTTTTATGAACAAAATTTCATAAGCACTCAAGTTGCCCCCAAACTACAAAGCTCTTAAAATCTTTACACAGAACCACAAGGCAAGATTACTGCATTCTCTACTATATTAAAACCAATGTATGATTTAGCCTAGGATCTATACTCAGGAGCAAGCAATCACCTCACACTTAACTTAAGTAATTTCTTAAAAAAGCTATTATAAAGTGGCCAGGAGAAAGTGCAAGTTGATGATGGAACAAGTTTGCATATATAAAATTTAGATCATGTACCTTCAATTACAAAGAATTTGTTGAGTGTTTCTTAGTTTTGCATGTGATAATAATGTGTTCTTTGAATTTCATCCCACTGTATAGTTCGTGAAAGAGTAGGGTTCCCATTGTGTAATTTGTAAAGTTCATAAATTACCATATTTCTTCCTCCACATCACATGATGCTAAACCTTTACAACTAATCCACAATGATCTATGGAATCCAGCACCCATTAAAACCATATGTTACTCTTATTATGTTCACTTTCTAATGCCTTTTCCATATTTACATGGATATATTTATTTAAGACCAAATCTATAGCTCTTCTAGTCTTTAAGCCCTTTAAAACTCAAGTAGAATTGCAATTCAATTGTAAAATTAAAGTTATGCAATCTGACTAGAGTGGATAATACAGTACCCTTTCTAACTTCTTACAAAACCGTGGCATCCTTCATAGAGAAAGTTGCCTTTATAATCATGAACTAAAATGTGTGGCTAGAAAGAAACATTGCCACAATGTTGATTCATGTCTCACTCTCTTAGCAAACTCTTCCTTGTCCTTCATATATTGGAATGCAACTTTTCATATTGTCACATAATGATGTGCTTCCTTCTATAAGGAATTTAATGAAGAAGTTAGAAGGAGGCTAAGAAATTGGGCATGTGCTGCATCAATGATTGAAAGGGTAGTTCACAGGGAGTTTGTTTCATGGTTTCCAAATTGAGTGAGTGAGATTGATAGTTTATGTCCCAACTTAGTTTTTATCTTATATTTCTAATACTATTGTTGTATTTATCTTAGATTAAGGATGATAAGGAAGAAATCCATTCGGATGATATCATTATCTTGCACAAGGCCTAACTTCACAAGCAAGAAGATTCATTTCATGCAACGTAAATGGTTACAAGTTTCAAACATTGGAGAAAGAGCAAGGGTTGAAGACTCAAAATAGTAATGTCTTTAGTAGTTTTAGTATTGAGAGCTATGCAACCACATCAGATAATCGTCCAAGATTTAGTAGTGCCCTGTACTATGGGAGGTTGGTGGATATAATAGAGTTGAACTACTTTGGTTAGTTCATGGAAACCATGTTCAAATGTCAATGGGCTAATACAACAACAATAGTTGGACTAAAAAAAGATCCTCATGGATTTGACCTAGTTAATTTTCCCTATTTAATACATTCTAGAGAACATGAAGATGATGAACCTTACATTAAGGCTTATGAAGCTCAAATGGTATATTATGTAATAGATGGACCTAACAAAGATTGGTTGTTCTCGTGCATTTAAAACCAAGAGACTTGTTTGACATGGGAGAAGATGAAAATAGTCTTGTCGATAATTTGTCATATCCTTAACAAGACTTGAGCTTACTTTTTGCAGATGATACGAAAAATATTCCATTGGCAAGGGATGATGATGATGATAATGATGAACCACCTACTACAGTAGATCCTGAAAATGCAATTGATGGGTCATAGTATCCATTGGTGTTTTGGTCATTATTGTCGATACATATACATATTTTTGTTACAAACATTATGGTTTCTTGGGCATGGAATTGTTATAATGTTTATATGCATGCAATGATCAATTTATTCATCATGTATGACCTTTCACAATCTAAATTTTAGAATATAGAAAATTGTGACACTAGTCAAAATTTATGGTTCAAAACTTTGACTTTGACATGTGTATTCCCTTATTTTCTGGAACTGATTGGTTAGCCACCTCCTTTTATCCACTCTGTTGCTAGCTTGATCATAGGGCATAGGTCATGTCTTTAGATTTTTATTTCCTCCTTCATCTTGTGATTTTCATTTGTAATATTTTGTTTGTTTTGTTCTTGTGTAGGGCTATGGTATGAGCTAAAGTTTATAGGAATCAAGTTCATCTTACACTTATTTGAAGCAAGAAGGTAAAATATCATGTATTGATTAGCTATTTTATTTTATTTTAACCAACTAAGTGAGCAAAAGACTACCAAATTTCTACATAATTCTTTTAAAAGTTCAATAGGTTTGCTTACTTTATGGTTTATGCACTAAGCTCCCTTTTTCTTTAATCCTATACTCTTCTTAACATTTTTCACTGTTGTTGCAATCCTGTGACTAATAGTAATTCATATGATCGACTTTTTGACAGCATTGACCTTGATTCATTTCATATATGCCAATTCTCCTAACTAAAAAGACTATAATTTTATTACATACAATTAAACAAAAAGAAAGAAAGAAAAAGAAGGAAGGAGTCAAATTTGACGGTGTTAGTTCTACATTGGTTTGTGGTTTTGTTTTTGGGCTAAGTGGCTAAAAAAGAAATAGCAAGGAAGGAAGACAGAAAGAAAATGATGTGAATTAAAGAATCACCGATGCATGAGATAATAATAGAATGAAAAGGGTAGTTAGGTGAAGTTAATTGTGGACTATAATTAGATGACTTATTTAGATCATATTTTTCATTAAAGACTTATTTCATAATTGCTCTGCACTTTTTCTATGTTTTGAGATATTTTCTAATTTTAACTATTTTAAAGGTTGGGTAATAAATTTTTGTTGCATATTCATTTACTTCAAGCATCTATTAATATTTTTTTTTGTCATTGTTATCTATTCAATAAATTTTGCTTTTTCTTTCCATGTTTTCAATATAAAGACGCATTAACTGAAGCAGTTGCTAATGATGAATCACACTTCACTTACTTTGTAGAATATATGGAAAATGGTATCTATTATAAATAGGTTTTTCCTCCACCTCTTTTTTTTCTTTTATTAAAAATTTGATGTCGTCATAGTTTCTCAACAGTTTGTTATAGATGATCTTGGCATGCTAGCTCATATATGTATCAAGTACGTGTGTGTTTACTGGCTAAATATTCCTTCAATTACTTGAAATGAAAAGTTTATACAAGAAAACTAATTAATTATTAACTAGGAAGAAAAAGAAAGAAAGAAGAAAAAATCTATGAAAAATTAGATGAGGACCACATTAATTTTGTGGAAACATAATTTCCACATAAAAGTCAAAAGTGCACTGATTTGAGTGGCCACTACATTTGTTTATGCAATCTTAGACTCCCTTAGCAAAGAAAACACACAGCATGCACTTTCTTCCCATAAATCCTGTTAATTTGTCTATGTCTATATTTACTATCATATATAACTTTTATTTAATAGAAGTGGATTTTTTATTTGAAAGAAACAAATTTAGTACTAACTAAAGTGTGAGATATCTTTAATTTGGAGAACAAAGGAAAACCAAACATTTGGTTCTTATAAATTTAATAGACATTTGGTATATGGATCTGACCTAGAAGTAAAATTACATAGGAAAATATTTTCACTTAAAGGTGATATGGACATATACGAATTGTTCGTGGTTTATTTTTACTACAAATCTCTAACATGCATAATAAGGGGCCTTTTGATACAGAAATCTAATTTCTTTTCTGCAAATTATCTAATGCCTCTCTCATTGAATAGCTTAAGAAGTTATTGGCTCACAAAATCTTTCAATTCAACTAACTCTTGAGAAATACATAACATGAAAACTAATTTGATTCTTTGTTATAATTTCATTTAATTTTCTTGTTTTTTCTTTTTAAGAAGTTTACCTTAATGCTTTGTCACTAGTTATTGTATGATATAAACTTCTCTTTGATATATAAGATACTATCATCAGCTTTGATACCTTGCTATTAATTGAGCCTACAATGACATATAGTGAAGTGAAGTAAAACTAAAATATAAGAACACAACCCAACATAAGGCTAACAGAACTCACAACGTAAAGGTTGTTGATAACTCTCTGAATGAAAGTTTTCTAGAACAATATTAATAATCTAATTGATTTCAAAGAAAATTTATTTATATCTTGGAAACTCAACTTTAACCATTGTTAAGCACAAATTTAAGTATCTCTTGTGATGAACTTACAAGAAATGGAACCAGAAAAGCACAAGCAAAAAAGGGAGGAAAAAGTGAAAAACAAGAAGATTTCGGCATTCAGGCACCATAAATTCAATGCCCGGGCATCAATTCCAGAGACCAAGCACCCAGGTGCTAAAATCCAACACCTGGGCGCCAAATTTGCACTTCAAAATTTTGTAGTTAATAGTATTGCACCCAGGTGCCAGAAATCTAGCACCAAGGCGTCAGTTTTCCAGAAAACCAAGTCCCCAGTTTTCTAGAAAATAGCACCTAGGTGCTAGAAAAACCACTACCCAAGTGCCAAAGCCAAAGAGTTGGCGCCTAGGTGCCATAAAGACAGTGCCTGAGTGCCACGTATGCCAAAAAACCACTGTCCAGGTGCCAAAAACTCAGTGCCCGGGAGCCAAAACTAAACACATAGTGCCCTAACGCCAAATGTGCCTTACCCTGGTGCGCCGCCAAAAATCCTGATTTGCTTTAATGATTGAAGGCTCCATACTCCACTTTTAGGATTTTGAGGCCTATATAAAGGGTCCTAAAGGCAAGCAGCAAGATATACAAGCAGAGAGGAAGCATAGAAAGGAGTGAAAATCACTTAGGGAGAAATTTAAGTTGAGAGTTGCTGAGGAGAGGGGTGGTTTCAGAGTGAGGGCTCTGTGTAGAGTTTTTCCCCATCTGAACACCTTCCTCTCCTCCTACTTCATGTGTTCTTATTGCTTTTGTTTGTTATCTAAATATGTACTAATTCCTATTAGAGCCTAATAAGTTTTATCTAGTATTTAACCCATTGTGGGATTGCTTTTGTGCGATAGTATTTTTTTATTGATATTCTAAATTCAATTTACTTATTCTTAATGTTTTTCTAAGTTTGATCACTTTAGAATTAAACTGGCGTTTAGGCTAACTCAAAAAAGAAAATGCTAAATGAAGAACTGGATGAAGATAATCTTTGTTTGCATGCTGAAAAATGTAGTAAGTAAAGCAATTAGCAACTAAGGTGACAATACTTGATTGTCTTAGATAACCAAGATTAGGGGAGCACTTTTATATCAACTGTCTTCTCAGCTGGCTTTCATAAAAATGCAGGGAGTTGGGGGAAGCAATTAGGTTTATGATGATTCAATAAAACTTCATAAACAATTGAATCCCTGGGTTAGTAATCTAAGTTAGAACTCAAGAAAGAAGTAACTGTCAATATAAAGTAACTATACATTGAGGTGAAGTCAAAGTCCTAGACCCATTTAATTGATTATTTACTCAATTCTGCATTATTGTCTAGTTATTCAATCATTCATTCAATTTATTTGCTTGAATTCAAAGCTTTATAATAGCAATAAGTCCATAATCAAATCCAAGTCCTCGTGGGAATGATATCTTACTCACTCTTAATTACTTTTCACAAGCAAGTGCACTTGCGTGTATAGAAATCGGTGAATAGTTGTTATATACATACATACATGCTTCTCAGACAAGTTGTATATTTGATCCCATGAACACTTATGATCCTATGAGAATAACAAGCAGTATATTATTGACGTTGCCAAGCACTTTTCTGTTGCCATTTTCTATGTTGATTGATAAAAGTTGTAGTGATTAGTAGCTTGGTTGTTTTTTCATGGAGTAGGCCTAGCAACTTGGATGTTATATCATTTGATTTCATCGTATAAGCTAAATTTACATGTATAATTTTCAGGTTTATCGTTTATCATACTAAGAACTAGGAGATATGGTAGCATTGGTAAGCAGAACAATGTTGTGCAAGCTTTATCGACGCCTACTCCTTCTACACTAACACCTAATCCACTAATACCAATGCCTAGTCCACTTGCGCCAAAACTTAGTCCACCTGATTTTGCTTCAAGTCCATAAGTAGTAGTACCTTTTCCACCAGTACTAAACCCTACTCCATCGGTAATAGCACCTACTCCACCAATATTAGTGACTCCATCAACAACCCCTAATACACAAGAACCACCTATGCCACCTGCCCATCCACCTAGTGATTTGCCAACAAACTCTGGGTGTGAATTAAACAGATGTTAAGACGGTGGATGTTATAGGTATATGATATTTCTCAAGCAGTATTTTTGTATATATAATTATCTAATACCATGTTAACTTTAGGTTATAGATGAAGAAAAAGTCACAAAACGAGCACAGTTCAAGGTGAAAGATTTGTAGGGTACACCGTCAAGGCAATGCATAGTTGTTCCTTTTAATAGTGATTTCTAACCTATAGGTGAAGCAAGAGGCCTCTTAGCTGGCTTTTTAGGAATACTTGCTTTTGATGTCACATTATTTCCCATAAGCTACCATGGATGGAAGTACATTCTAAAAGTTGATAGGGAAAGATGTTATAGAAATTCTATACAAGTAATATCATGAATGCTTTTATCAATCTGCATTTTGGAATTAGTCTAAGATTTATTAACTTTTGTTTTTTCCTTTGTGAAGGCAAAGTTTCAACTTGAAGATATTATAGCAAAGAATTGGGTGTTGGCCTGTCTTAATAGGAGATGGAGGGTTAATCATTCATACTTGTTCAAGAATTTCTATAATGCATCCTTGAGCAAAGAGGAGAGCATATAAAATCATCCCACATGGATTTCAAAAGATATGTGGGAATCTTTTATATGTTATTGCTTGCATCCAACTACATCGATAAAAATAACTCAACCTTATGTTATGCTTGCAAATTATTGTTTATTATATTGATTTGTTCTTTCTTTTATAACAAAAAATGCGAGACAAATACAGAAGATAGGAATAATCTCAAAACACTATAGGAGGAACTAAGAGCTTTGCTAGAAAAAAGCATAAGATGGTAAGATTGCATATTTATCTCCCAAACCTATTAATGATTTACCAATAACATTGAATATTTAATGAATGTAGGAAGTTGTAAGTGGACATGCTATGAGTAGGGGTGTAGTATATATTGCAACACGTAAGAGGAAGGATGGAACATATGTGAATGATGAGGCTAAGACAATATGTGTGAGTATTATGAGGTTTAAATTCCATTTATTTCATATATATTTTAGGCATATTGATCATTCATGGAGTTTTGTTTGTAAGAAAAGAGTTCATAAATTGAAATTTAAGAAAGTTCATCCCAAGCAATGAGGGAGCATGCCCAGAGCACCCGGGACGAGTTCAGGGTCTAGGATTGAGCCCTACGTCTTTTCAAGTCTTTAAAGCAATTATGCATAGGCCTATGATGCCACCTTCAAAAAACAATAGTGTTGTGACTAAACAAATAAATAAATTAGAGAATGAGTTGGAGATTGAGCACAACAAAAGATGAGGGTTGAGAATCTCATGCAATACATGTTCAGGAACTTTTGTGGAAATGCACCACCGCTGTCAGAGTTTGCTGATATCCTAGATCCTAAAATAAGTTTATTATTATTATTTATATCATTAATTAATTTCTTTTACCATATATATTATTTATTTTATGTCACCTTTCAGGGAATTGCAAGTGATGCGTGACCATCATCTTCATCAAGTCACACACCTTGGCCTTCTCAATAGAAAATTTGGAATAGACTTCAAGAATACAAGCACACTTTTTGGATATAGCATATTAGGAAGTGATACCTATTAAGAAGTAGTTATTAGAATTATTGTATCTTAACAATTCGCTATATGGATCCTTTTTGTATGGATAAATCTTGATAACTATTTATGATACTAAATATTGAACTTATGTTCTATTAAATGTATGAGTATTTTTTTCTGGTAGGTATTTTATTAAGGAAAAAAATTAGTCCACAATAGCTAGGCATCTAAACCTTTACTAAGGGTTTAAAACCTTCACTAATCACACCAAAACGCTAGCTAACAAACACAATTTCTCACAAAAAAAATGTTACTATTTCTCGTAAAAACTGTATGTTAACACTTACTAACGATTAAAAACCATCACTAAAAGCATGAAAACCCTTACTACAGCGAACCCATTATTTGCTATAAAACTATCACTGATTACACTATAAGCACCATTGATCTAGCGACGGCTCTCTCCTACCCCTCTCCAATGTTAGTGGTGGTTCCACCGCTAAAAGCTTGTGACCCCTACATCGACGACACTTCTAAAAAGCATCACTAAATAGATTAGTAGGGGTTTAAACCTTTGGTAAATGCTTAAAAAACCATCGCAAATTGCACTTTTTTTGTAATGTTTAATAACATGGAATTACTCATACGTTTTCTTGTCCTCATACTCATGAGCTAAATGGGGTAGTAGGAAGAAAATTTGCCATATAATGGGTATAGGTCTCACCTTATTAGCTCACCCTACAATCCCTAAGAAATTGTGGAACTATGTTTTCTCTACGTTCACTTATCTTATCATAGATTACCAGCCAAAAGATTAAATAATGAAACTCCATTTTTTCAACTTTTTCATAATCAACCAGACTATTTTTTCCTTCGAAAATCTAGATGTGCTATTCATCCCTTACTTAGACAACAAATTCCTAAGGAATAAGAAGTTACTTTGGCAGACAAGGAGTAACTCCAAAACTATTCCTTGTCATTCAAAACTCAAATTTTGTAAACCTCCAAATTAGTAGGTTTGAGATGGAATTGGATGACTACGTGACACGGTACCATAACAATTATATCATCATAAGTTAAATACTTACTCGAATCACATTTTGGTGATAAGAGCAATATTTAAAAATTTTTATAAATTATTCCATCACTCCCTTCTTCTATTAAACTGTCAAATAATGAAACATTTGACTTGCCATTCCACACCTGCCATTATATTCTCATATAAACTTCCAATCAGAGTCCTAACTTATTGGAGTTAGAATTTTAGAGAAGTTTGTTCGACCATCGCCATAGTAAATGTGCATAAAGCCTTGCTTGATGCATGCATAACATTGTCATCCACTTACTCTCGGGCATGACATCTTTTTCTCTTTCTTCTTTTGATTTTGGAATTCTTGCAGGTGCCTCTATGTTAAGGTATTCACAAGCTTATCGAGTTGGCTTGTTAAAATATAACACATCAAATTATCGAACTAATCTTAGTTGGTATTTGAAGATATTTGAATGTTTCGAAAAGATACAAGCATTCAAACAAAGCTAATCTACCAATGCGTTAAATGACAGATATTTTTAAGTTTATAAGATTTTTTGGGTATTTGTGTTGGATTGTGAATCACTTCTCCTAGCATATCTGTGTAGTTTGGAACTTTATGAAATATTCTTGCTCTAGGTTCAACTTTCAGAATGATCGAGTTTTAGATAGATATGCGATTCACTTTCTACTTGTCTGAGCAAAAGGTTTAATTCTCCCAAATTCTCATGCAATTGCCTCGGTAAACGCCATGAAAAGTAAGTGTATATTTAACGAGTTCTGGTAGTAGTACGTTGACCCCGTAAGATTAGTAGACATCATCTCCCATGCATGATTTTGAGAGTTAGTTTGACACATTTTTCTCGTACGACTGTATAGATTATAACTCGTGGGAAAAATACCATTTTGGTGCTCTATTTTTTAGTTTAGTTTCATTTTGGTCCGCCACAGATTGAAAATTTCAAAATAGTCCTTCACTTTTCAAGATCTAACCCAAAGTAATCCCTCTCTAAATGAGAACAATTTTAAGTCAAATCTTGAAAAGTGGATGACCATTTTGAGATTTTCAATTTGTATAGGATCAAAATGAGACTATGTTCAAAAGTAGAGGTCCATTTTAAAACTTTTAATTTGTGAATGATCAAAATAATAATTTTTCCTATACCTCGCTGTCATAAAGATGGTGCATTTTCATGTGGTTCATGTAAGTGTTAGTGTACGAGCTGTGAAGAAAATCATTTGACAATTATAATTTTATTATCGATAAAGTTTTGACTTTTATTATATATATGCATCAGCATTACTAAGAATCTGAAATTGTTCTTAAGAGATAGTGAAACTTAAAGTCTCACCTTTGGAGGGTCGGACATGAAGCATGGCAAAATATCACTACAGAATGTTGAGAATGTCTATTTGGAATACCTTATTTGATGTGAATTTTGTGTTTCCAAAGTCAAGCTTACATGTCCGATTAGCCATCAATTGCTTTCATAGAGTTTGACTTCTATAACTTCCCTTGACGATCCACTGTCTTTTGTATGATCCAAACAAATAATTAATTATTTACATGATACTTGCCCTATTTAAAAAATGATAATAACTATAAATTTATGTTAAACTTGGATAGATATACTTAGGTGCATATTAATATCATTAATTAATATATAATTATAATACCTAATATAAGAGCTCTCTTATACCCGAGCACCTAGAGATGGAAGAGAAACAAGATGCAAAAGTGTGCAAACTAGACTCAGCCCAAAATAAAATGAGGTATTTGAGGGAAAAAATATGAAGTTTCTAGGTCTCTAATCATTGCATCAGATATTCCAGAAAGCTACCGGGGGAGGTCATTCTCGTTGCCACATATCTCATAAATAAAATGCCTTCTAAACCTTTAAAATTCCATACACCTATGTGAGAAATTTCTTCAATTCCTATCTTGATACCCAAACATTGTTCACTTTATCTTACAAACTTTTTGGTTGTACCTCATTCCATACACCTTATATATATATAT
Organism: Delonix regia; assembly: GCA_037074485.1. Lineage (NCBI taxonomy): Eukaryota > Viridiplantae > Streptophyta > Magnoliopsida > Fabales > Fabaceae > Delonix > Delonix regia. The sequence continues at coordinate 18,015,718 of CM073459.1, forward strand.
ATATACACACACACACGGTTGGGAATTGTAATATGATATATCCTAAATAGTTAAGTTCAATGTTTGTGTGTATCTAAAAAAGGTTCGTGTACCTAGAATAGCATGTAATTCATGTATCAAGGAAAGTGTGGATATTAGTCATGTAGCTATATAAATGTGATTCATGTACTAAATTTTAGAAAAATTTTCTTGTCATTAGGGACCTTGTGTGCCTAATATATACCCCATGTACTTGATGATTGAAACCAAACTAAGTAATCCAAGCAATTGAGTTAGAAGTTGCTATTCTCCTATACAATTCCTCTCTCGTTTCTAACAAGGAGTTATAAAAGCTTGGTTTCATATTCTAAGGAAGTTAAGAATAGAGGAAGAAGACAATGAGGATGACAAGAAAGATGAAGATGAGAATAATGATGGTAAAATAAAAGATTGAGGGATGGAGAAAGTACATGCGCATTGAAATAGCGGAGACACTTTGCTAAAGATAACAAAGAAACTATTCAACTTCTTCTTATGATTTAGTATTCCTGATGCAAATAGGAGTAGACCTCCTAAGGAACTGTGAAAAAAAGAAAAGAATTCACGAAATATGAGTGCAAGAGCGCCTTTTATGTTGATACACAGTACTCACATTTACAAAAGTGGAAGATAATTTAAACTTCCAATGAATTTTTTGCCGTTGATGAGTAATCTTGTAAGAGGAGTGCTGGAATGAGCATCCTATATTAAAAGCTATGAATTCCACATTTGATTGTAGATTTTATGAGAGAGGCGTGCTAAGAGAGCCTTTAAGTGACTATTGTGAGTTGTGACAACTTGAAAGTGATTGATCACAATCAATCAGGAATCGAAGTTGTGAACAAAATATCAAATTATGGGGAAATGTTGGAAGTTATAATTTGACATTTGATGAGTAATCCTGAACATGGTTAAGTTCAATGTTGTGCATCAGGAATACTAAAGTTAAAGTGCAGTATGAGCTAGGACTTAGGTTGATCTGTGTGAACTTATATGACAGTCTCATTCCGAGACTGGTCTGGAAACTCATCAAGTATAGGGTTATAATGTGATTACTATGAGAATAAACATATTTCCATGAGAGAACAAGGAATATAGAAGGTGATTGTCATTTTAATCATAAGACGCTATAACAATGGCATATTTCTATTAGCCATGTTATAATAGCTAGTTGATATTGTGATTAAATTTTTTGGTTGGAACAAGATTGATTATATTTGTAACAAGCTTGACATGAAGCATCTATGCTTTAGCCTGAGAACAAGTGTTATAAGGTTATCCTCTTGATACTTGTAATCAATGTGATTTGATAAACACCTAATCAAAATTATAAGTTGTAGTTTATCAAATTCTCTCTTTCATTTTCATTACAATTTTCCTTTAAAAATTTAACTTAATCCCAAACAAGTGCTTGGCTCATATATACTCCAAATTTTGTGGTTGGTTAACTGGGGGTTATAATTTCACCATAGGATTTGTGGGGAAGATTATATCATGTTAATCCACATTTAAACAACCATGTGATTGCCATGCAAAACATATACAAGTGATATGAACAGCACAATATACATAAGAAAATAACAATACTATATAACAATAAAACTATTATTAATATGAATTACATGAACGTTTAAATTATTTGGATGTGCATATTATATATTTCGCCCTAAGATTCTTAATTCTAAAAGGGTTGTCAGACAAACGAGGTAATAAAAAACTTATAGTTTAGCTTTGACAAATAAAAAATAAAAAATAAAAAATAAAACCTAGTCCCTCTCTCTTGTTGTGGAAAGTTATGTTAGAGTTTTGTAGGCAGTAGGCCCATATGTAAGAGATGGTCAATACTGGTTGACTAGTATCCTGCAAATTAGGAACAGAAGCTGAGAAGTTTTTGAAATATGAAATAGGAAATGAGTAGATTGTGTGCAAGAGAGCCACAATAATTAGTTGGTATTTTATGAGTAGCTCTGCACAAGAAAGTGCCACAGGAAATACCATGCAGGAATAGAAAAATAATTAAGAGGATGTACATTACCCAATTTTAATTTCTTTTTTTTTTCCCAGAAAGGAGTTTTTTTTTTTATCAACAATCTGTTATATATTTGTTCTTAATTTTTGTATATGTTGAAAAACTATCTTACGAAACAAGCGTTTTTTTGCAATTCATTTGTTATTTGACACTTGATACTTGATATTTTCTTTCTCTTTATAATAACTAGTCGGAAGACCTAAAGGTTTTTTATTTGCCAGTAATATTAATCAGTGAGAACAATATACATTAAGATATATATATATATATATTACAAAATTTAGTGGTGAAACTTTTGAAATTTGGTCTCTAATATCTCCCAGAAAAATAACGACGTCCATTGTAAATACAATAAAGTCATTACTTAATAAGAAGAAAGAAAAGAGTCCAAAAAAGGTGTGATCAAGGAAAAAGGATCAAGGCATATATCAAGCTATTATCGTATGATCATGAAATACACATTGTGAAGCTTTGGTTTAATTTACTAAACTATTCATCTTGTAATATCAGAAGCTGATTTAATGTAGCAGAGATAATATGGAATGAGAGAAAAGCTTCATGACTGATTCAGCAAAACTTTATGGTCCGAAAGATAAAAGAATTTGAAAGTAATATAACATTTCCATTACAAAAAAACTACGATTTCATAAAAGGTCTATGTAATTTCCAGTACTGTAAATTGGCTGGTGGAATCAATATTTGTACATACTTTTATATATTGTACGTAATTTCACCTCTTTGCTTATTTATTTATTTATTTTAGAGTTAATTTAAGTTCTTCCCCTTGTTCGCTACCTCTTTCTCCAGGTCAGTCTCATGAATAATTTGGATTAATTATTATATGTAGGATTGCATTATAGTATATAGAAGAATTATTCCCAGTTATAATTGCCATATACCTATTGACCCAATAAAAGAAAAAGTTAACTACTAAATGCTTATGAGACTAACATCTTATCCTACCATACATGCAATCACTTTGATAGGAATCTCACTAAGTTCCTCGCTCAAAGTGTTCACATGATTTTTGCTTCCTTTTGACACGTTGGTTAATTTGAACAAGGTTTACTTACTTTCTATGGAGATAATATACTTAGATGTTTTGATAACAAAAGCTCGACTATTAATTTCTTATACCAAAAGAGAGGAATTTTCCACTAATTAGTAGATAATACAGAAAGCATATGACTAATTAAACCCATAAACCCACGTTTTCTAGCACTCATCCAAGGTATAATTCCTTCTTCATATTTCGCCATTTTCCATGTAAGAATTGTAAAGTTGTGATAAACCCATATCCTAGCTTGCTAATTAAGTTATAATATATACAATCATGCAAAAGAATCAGAATTTGAAACCTCCTTTTCACTTGTTCATACCAGTGATGAGGCTAGTTAAAAGCTAACCATCACATCATGAAATATAACTATGTTCTGACACACCAGAATTTAAATTCTTTTTTTTTTTTCCATAATTTGTGTACTGAAGAGCTAAACTCTATATGTACCACCCTACTTCTGTGGTTAAGTTTAACTCTATATCCACCATCCTACTGCTGAGGTTAAGTTAACCTATCCCCTCTCCATAAATGAAAATTTCAGTATATGCTTTGTGGGTATGATGAAGACCTTGACTTTTTCCCACTTATGTATATAAGCTTGCATGAAATTTACTATAAATTCAGGAAGCCTTTTCTAACAAAAGAAGGAATAGTGAAATCGGGATTTGTACAGATGCAATTACACACACAATTAATATGTGATTAAAGAAAATTGAAGTTGTAAGAAAGTGCATAAATACCTTGAGCTTGCAAATTCATAGAGCTTGCCTCTCTGAGAGAAGATGATGACAGCAATTTGAGCATCACAAAGCACTGAGAGCTCAAAAGCCTTCTTTAAGAGTCCATTCCTTCTCTTTGAGAAAGTCACTTGCCTGCTTGTGTCGTTTTCTATTCGCTTCATCTGTGTCTTTCCTCGCACCATCTTTTTTCTTTATGCTTCTCTGTCAATCAAAACACATACGAAAATCTGAATTTGGAAAGCCTATAAGAAATTATTCAGTACTAAGCAATCAGAAAGGGTAACTTCAGAGGAGATAGATGGAAATAAGAGGTTAATATAGGGCAGTTTTAGCAAATTCAAAATGAAACCCTAGAACCCAATGTAAGTATAGATTGATTCTGCAAAATTTATACCTAACTGGCAAATACCCAGAAGTCTCGAGTCCAGAGAATGAAGACTGATGCAGATATAGGAATCAAAGAAGGGGAAAAAGGGAGAATCTGAAATAAGGTCTGAGAGAAAGAACAAAACAAACAAAAAAAGCAAAAACCGAAAGAGAGAAAGTAGAAAATGTACTGTGGAATCCTGAAAGAGAAAGAAAAGTCAAAGGATGCTGTACTGTATAATGGAGGTAAAGTTGGACACACCTTTCCTTATTAATGCGTCACTTCCCCTTCGATCGTCTTTGCACGACCATTTTAAGACACAAAATGGTAGTTTATAATAATTGAAAACCGTAACGTCATCCTTTGCTTGTTTTGGTAAAAAACTCGGTCCACACACCCCAAAAAAAGAATAATTTTCATATAGGAAGAGAAAAAGGAATTGTATAACAAGAAAATGGAAATAAAACTTAATATATTTTTAATTTTTTATTTATCACAAAATTATTATTTTAACCTCTTACATATTAAAATATATAAATAATTCTATATTCATTAAAAAATGTTATTTGAATATTTTACTTATTAAAAAAATTATTAAATTTAGTTATTCTATCAAATTATAAATTTTAAAATTGATAGACTAATTCTAGTATTTTTTTTAAATAGAGTGAAAAGTTATTTTAAATATTTCAACAAGTGAAAATTAAATAATAATTTTGTAATAAATAAAAAATTAAAAAATATTTTAATATATAGAGAGAGAAAGACTTTTTGATTTCACACTAATTATAAAATTATTATTTTAATTTTTCACTCATTAAAATTTTTAAAATTATCCTCTATCATTAAAAAATACTAAAAAAATATTAAATTTTAAATTTTTAAATTTAAAAATTTTTTAAGTGAAAAACAAAATATAATATTTTTTAATAAATAAAAAATTATTTTAAATATTTTAACGAATAAAAATTAAAATAATAATTTTATAATAAATAATATTTATATATGTCAGAGCCTGGGTCACATCGAACGTAGTTAAAAATAGAAAAAATAGTACAACGTTAATGGCACGTCCATGTCGTCCGTACAATAAGGTACTAAGCCACCCAATTACATGTCGAAAACGCATAGAATTATTATCTTAGCCTTTATTGTTACCCTATCATCTTTTTGTTTTTTTTTTTTTCATTTTTTTTTTTTTATTATTCTTATTCTTTTTATGTATTTTTGGCCATTTCTTATCTTTAGTATTTTTAACTTCGGCATAATATAGATGAATATACGGATCACCTAACTATCTAAAACCATAAAAATTTTAAGACTAATTAATTAGGCTAATTATTTTTAGTTGTAGTTTGACTTCCTTCTTCTCAAAATTTACTTTTATATATATGGCAAAAAAATCTCATATATAAAGTCATTCCTAAAAGGCATTAGTCAAATGTCTTTATTATTTAAAATAAAATTACAGTGGAATTTTGAAATTTGACAACAACTTATCTACTAATAAAATTATAATATTAAATTAGGCGAAAATTCACTTTATTACTAGAAAATAAATTAGAGAGATAGCTTTATGATACATAAAATATAAATTTTCCTATTTTATAATTAACTGTAGTTAGCTAAACCTTAGAAAGTGTTAATATAATTTACTCAAAGATGAACATAAATTTGCCTATTTTATTATTATTTTATTAAATTATTATCATGATATGCATATATTTACTAGATATCAACTACAAGGAACACTTTTTTTTCACCAGCAAAAAATGAGGATATAAACTTTTTTTTGTTAAAACATCTAAATAGTATATCAAAAAAGAAATTTAGTAATTAAAATTAATTATGGGGATCAAAATTTGAAATAAATTATTTGAATTTTTAACAGAATAATACACCGTATATGTTAGTAATTCTACAATCCTATTATTCTTACATTTAAACGCGTACTCCAAATAATATGATATGTATGATATTTAAATTTTATTTACTAATTGTATAAAATATTTGGGGGCCTAGGCTCCTATTTACCTATTCGAACATATCCTCCATCCCTCTTTATTCAGTGTATGGAACTTTTACGACAATGATTTTCTGAAATCACTAATGAATATTTTTGAAATTTATGCGACAAACTTGCTGTATATATAGTTATAAGGTTTGATCTTAGAGTATGATTATATATATATATATATATATTGATATGCACATGTACTTTTTATAATTGACAAATGGTGCTTAAAAGGTCCTTAAATATCTCAACTAAGTTAGGATAAATAGTGTTTAAGGAGTATGTCGTTTTAAGGGAAAAGTTTAAATTTAAGCAAAATGAGGTGACTTTGATTGCCCTTGATACAACTAGACTAAACTAAAGGCAACTTAGTGGACATGGAACTATTTTGGACTGATATATGCTTGGACAATGTAAAATTTAATTTACTAGATTGATCAGAATTATTTAGGGTTCTCCAAAGAACTTGTGCATCGTTAAATTGGCCACTTAGTTTAATATTGAGCATTGGATCAAAAGTATAAATTTTACTAATTTCGTACTTTTAGTTACTAAATTTGGTTTTTCAAAATTAAATATTGACCATTAGATTTATACATTTCTTTCTATCTCAATCATTGAATATGAGCAATTCTCAAGAAAAACAAGAAATCCAAATTAATTCTCACACAACTAGATTACACTAGACCCAATTAGTTGTGGTATCATGTGATAAATAGTAATTTAAATTTTTTATATAAAGTAAATAATAAATTTTGGATTAAGAGAAAAGTAGTAATTCAAGCAAAGAAAATGTCCAATATATATGGCATAGTGGGAATTATATGATTATAACTTAAAATGCCCACTTGACTTGATAAGTGTGACCCAAAAGAGTAAAGTTAAAAAAAAAAAAACCTAATTAAAAAGGCTTAGTTTGTAAAATAGGTCGGACTCAATTTTTTTTTTAAGTCCAAAAAACTCAAATGAATTTCCTTTTCCTTTTAATACAAAAAACTTATTATTTTTAAAAAAATTTAATATAACGTGACATATTGATAAATATATGAAAACTAATACAATTTATTTAAAAAATTTATGTTAATATAATAACTCATTTGTATTTATAACTTTTTTATATATAATTTTATAAATAATAATAACAATTAGTTATGTTATTTATTAGACAATTATTTTGTAGTGAAAGTTTTAAGTGTCATAATGCAGTGAAAACACATAGAAAATTGAAAAAAAAAAAAAAAAGAAACATAAAATCTGAACTACTGCAAGCTTTACATAAGAAAACTACTGCAAATATGAACAAAAAGAAGATACATTAAAAATTGGAAAGCATTTGAAAAAAATCGGACAAAAACTAAAACAGCCTAAAAATGAGGATGTTCGTGGTATTGGTCTAGGTCATGCCAAGTTGTACATGACCCAGACACAACCGGATTAAAGGATTTGGTAAATTTTTTTAGACCAAACGAATTGAGTTGAATTGAAATAGATAGAGTTTGTCTTTTTTTTTTTTTTTCAATTTAGAAAATCCTTTTAATTAATAAAAATAAGTTTTAAAAAAATAAAAATAAAAAATTTAACATTTGAAGTAAAAAAAATGGATTGAAAAATAATTAAGATTTAAAAAAAAATATTTTAAAAAATTATCATAAATAAAATTTATATTAAATAAAATAAAAAAATTATAAAAAATAACATTTTAAAAATAAAAACATAATTGACGTGGATCCCGTGACTAGTCAACTTATTTCAATTCGATATAATCAAGCTGGCCAAGTTGATCAAGTCGCTGAGTTGATAGTCCGAGACCACTGAAAGCCACCCTAAACATCAATTTCGTTGAGGGGGACCTATGGAGACACTCATTTAAAGTCACGCCAAAATATAGGCTTCCTGACTTCCTGCGATGACTTTTCAAAGTCATTATTAGAAATCAGACTTGTTGCCACTGAACTTCTGATGATGCACAGCCAATTTGTCATTGAAAAATTAAAATTATATTTAGTCACAGCTAAAATAAGTTAAACTCAAGTACAAATACAATTAAAATTCACCTATGCTAGTTATTCTTTTTGCAATAATTAGGGGAATGAATTCAGCTCCAAAAGGAGTGTATCCACTATTTTAATCACATGATCCTAAAATTCAAAACAAAATGCTATTAATAATTAATTAAAGAAAAAAAGCCAAAGTAAATTTTTTATTCTTGTGAGTATGTATATATATACTTCGAGCAGTGGAAGATGTATTTGATTAAACTAAGAGCGAAACTTTCCTATATACATTGTTGAATCTCTGGTTGGTTGTCGTATATAATTTTTGGGGGATCCTTTTTTTAAGAGTATACTTTGTTGAAATTTCGATAAAAGGAGGAGATGGAATTGTGAAATTAAAAGACTTGAATTAATGATTTTAAAATTTTTCTCAGCTATTTTAGACCCCGCAGTTTTATCTCTAGACTTGGATTGAGACAATGGAAAAGAAGCTTCAATAATGGATGAAGAGGTGAGTCTTACGCTAACTTTCTATCCCTTCTTTTAATTAAAAAAGTACACTTTTCCCTTAAAAATCCGAGAACGTTCCAATTCAACCCCTTTAATAATTCAAATAAATCCTTCATTAAATTTTAAAAAAAGTAGGGTTATTAAACAAACTCAAATCTTTTAGATAATATTACATATCATCAAGGACGAATTTAAAATTTGATTATGAAAAAAATAAAAGTTTTAAGATCAAATATTTAAACTAAAGGAGTAAAATTCTTACAATTCAATAAAAATAAACTCTTATAAATTAAAGAATCAAATTAAGAATTTAAGATAAAATTATATATAAAAATTAAAATTTTAAAATCTAAAAGGGACCACTTTCTACACTCCCTTTTGATCCATCCTTGCATGTTATATTAAAATGAGTTGATTATTTTGAGTATAAGGTAAACATACATTTAAAAAATAATATTCTAGAAGCATTTTTTTTATACATAATAATAGTTTTAATTAAAGATTCATTATTTGTAACCTAGTAAAGCTTCTTTAAAGATGGGCTAAACCCTTTTCTATTGTCTTTAATTGGTTACATGGGATCGGTGAAATATTAAGTTATTAATTATGAAGCCGCTTTTGCAAGGGACTTCCATTTATTTGCCCATTATAGCAATCATTTGCTAGCACCTATACTTCGTTTCTTTGGACCCAAGACATGACAGGTAGGTAATTGATGATATCTATGAATTTTGCAAGATGGATCGGAGGATCTAGCTATAAGATAGGAAGATAACGATAATAAAAGCGTGGATGTGAAGTTGGAGAATCTGGCAATAAGATAGGAAGATAACGATAATAAAAGCAAGGATGTGAAAGCAAGGACGTGAAATTTGCAGGTATAGAACAACTTATAAAAAAGAAATATATTTGTAATACGAGCTCATAATGTATATTTATAAAAGTTTATTTTACTTAATAAATAATTATTAAAATACTTAATTATATAAATATGATACTATATACAATAAAAAATTATTTATATGCAATTTAAAATATACTAAATTAAATCACAATTATTCATATATTATAATTTATAATATTCAATATGAATATTTTAACGTATAAATAATTATTTAATATAATTAAGTAAATAAAATTTATTTTATTTTAATTTAATAAATATATATTTAATGTATTTTTATTATTTTTATGTATATTCAAATTTATAATAAAGCATATTATAACAACTTCTTGAAAAATAAGCATATTTATATTTCCTTTTATCTTGAGTATGAATATTTATGTTACTGACTATAAGGTAGTTGATAAGTATTTTTTATAAATAAAATCATAAATTTAATAAATTCGACAAGTTAATTTATGAATTTACTTATGTTTGTATTAAATTTGAATTTATAATGAATTGACTTATTTTAATATAACAAATTTGCAAATTTGACAACCCTGAATAAAAGACTCCTATTTGGAAAGAAAAATTAAAAGAATTTTAAGTTTGCTAAGAACAAGACAATATTTAGCAAGAAGTTTTTATGTTCAAATAATTATTATAAATGATTATATATATATATATATATATATATATATATATACACGTCTTACGATTAGATGTATTCATATGCATTGCCATTTCAGTTATAAAAATCATATGACTGGTATTAGTCAATAATTATGGATACGCTCATTAATATTATTGATTACAGGTATGTTTCCAACATAAATACAATTATTTCAATATATATTTATATAAATACGTAATAGTACTTCACATATTTAATTTGGATTTCCTATGTATTTTTTAGAGCTATAGAGAAATGTTCAAAATTGACTATTTATATTTAAAATTTAGAATTTTAATCTAACGATCAATAATAAACGAAATGTGTGATCTAATAATACACAGTTTAAGTTCAAAACTTTAGAGAATCTAAATTCATGTCTGTTACATGGATCGTATTTCTTTGAATATTTAATTAACTTATCTTCATTGTTATTCTATATATCCAAAAAGAATATAGACTCCCTTAAATGATATTTTGCAATTTTCCTTTTAATTTCTACACTTTTTATGAAAATTATTGAGGTAAATACATAAAAAGATAAATTAATATTTTTTAAGAAAATGTAGATATTAATCCTTTAAGACTAGAATTGACCTTATTAATTGGCGACTTTGCTATCAAATTAGTCATCATAAATCCTAAACTCTAAATCCTAAAGCATGGTAGAACGTTTATGTAATTGATTCAAATTGAACCATTTTGACCCATCAATTGAATGTCGAAGTGTAGGGATGGCAAAAGGTCCTCATATTTGGGAATCTTCGTAAGGACTGTCCCATTTGATGATTTGCATTTGAGAATATTTTTCTCTATTAAGGTAGGGATGGGAAAAAATATTTGAAAGTTATTTAGGGATGGAAATAGAGATTATGCTCTCTGGCCTGTGAGTTCCCTGACAAAGTAATCTAAATATTTTAATATATATATATATATATATATTAGTAATAATTTTACTATATATTCAAGTTTAACAAATTTGAATTCTCTTGCAAAGACAACAAATTGGATTTGCAATTATTTCTAATGTGTAATAGAAACTATTTCAACTAACAATATCAAGTCAAAGTTAAATTGCTACTTAAACGAGCATGTCTTGATTGATGCTTTAATGCATAAGTTTTTGACATATTAAGATAGTGAAAACAAAATAGATTGAAGTACCCAACTTGTATGTAAGGAAGAAACAATACATGCACAAAAGGAAGGAACAAAATTATATTTATTAATATATTTTTTTGTAATTAGAGGTCCTCATAGGGAATGGGATTGAGGGAAAATTTTATCTTACAATGGGAAGTGGGATGGGGATGAGGGACATGAATAATGGTGGGAACACGGGGCGGGGAATGGCCGCCTCACAAAATTGTCATCCCTACTTAAGTGCTAAAATTGTTACAAGATCAATTGAAATGAATTAGAATTCTATCATTTTTTGTAATAAATTATTTGTTTACTTAAATTAATAATATTATTTTAATAATTCTAATTTATACATCAATTTATCAAAATATAACACAATAGAATTATTTCAAGTTGATTATTGTCATGATAATGGTTCTCACTATAATAATATGAATATATATATATATATATATATATAGTTTTTTTAAAAAAATTTAAAATAACCAGTTCAAATTGTTTTCTTAGTGATCTAAAGAATGAACCATTTCAATGATTGATAAAAGTATGTATGCATGGTAGAATTGCAGGATTCAATTTGACTGTCATTGACTTATATTTTTTTAATTTAGTTCACTTCTTAAAAGTTTATTCTCAATTTAATTCATTAGTAATATTAAAGTTAGCATATTTAATCCTTTAGTCTTAATTAAATGAGAGAGACTAATGTTTACTCTAATAATTCAATTACTTTGCTATGTTTTTAGTTGTTAAGCATGATTTTGTTTTGGTTTTAGGTAATAAAAGTAATGTTTTAGCTATAGTTATACTTAAGTTTTGTTAACAGATTTAATTATATTTTAAAGGAATGTAAGTGTTAAATTTGGTTAAATATTTAATATTTATAATAATCAATTTCATATATTTTTATAAGATTTTAACACAAAGAGATATAAGCTAGAACTATATCGAAACTTGACCAATGAAATTCAGGTCTAAGACATGCAAAAATATGATTATGCCATTTAGTAGCATTTAGCTCTATGACCGACCTTAAACTTTAAACTCTCAGTTAGTTATGGCCTTGGAAGAAGAAAATAAAAATTCTAAACAAAATGAAATGACACCATGACCAAGCGAAATAAGAGCATTTTAGATGCAAATTTTTCTACGTATATATACATTATTTATTTTGTTAATAAATCCAAATTATCCACTTCAACTCTTATCATCATAATTCATTTAATAAATGAAATGCTTTATTAATATCAGGGAAGGAATTGTTCTCCGATTTACTAAAAAGTTTAGATTTTTGGTGAACACAATAAATCTTTACCCAAAAATATGAACACTAACACTAATATGTTACATGCTATACTAATGTTACAACCTTTGTAGTTGAGGGGAAGTGGGGCTCAGCATCATCTTCTGGCGACCCAATGAGGACTTACTCAAATCTATTGTAGGGTCTTTCATTGAGATAATTCGTGTAAGAGTGACAAAAGCTAGAGCTATTATCATGAGACTTACTTGGACTTGTGAAAATCTCTCAAAAAAAAAAAAGTATTAAATTTTATTGATGCATTGGAGGTAAGGAATGTTAATACTATGAACACCCTTAATAATTCATAATTTAGATACATTATTGAAATCTATAAAGAACTTCTGCTTTGTAATAACAATTTTTTTGCAAATGAGTTAGAAGACTAGGAAATATGAATGTTCATATTATTGTTAGGGCTTCCATTACATTTATTGATATTTTACTATTTGGATCATGTACTCAGTTTCATTCACTCTTAATAAACTAAGATCATTTAATGTCAAAAAAAAAAAAGGAAAAGAAAAAGAAAGGGGGGAAGGTGACATAAAGGCTATGATACGACGGTGATGCGTTTTCGATTAGTGATTGGCTGCCTTGGTGCGTTATTGTACGGACAAAATGGACGTGTTGCGAACGTTGTACTATTCTCCTTATTTTTAATGACTGGCCACTCTGTCCCTATGGCAACTGTATAGCCCCAAATGAAAATGTTACTAATATCTATGCTTTCTTCCGTTTTCTCTCGTGCTTTACATTATTGGAAAATTTACGGTTAAAGAATGATTACAAAGATTATATAAAATTCAATTTTAAAATTGATTTTTAGAAAGAAATACTATTTTATTCTTTTACATTTGAATTTGATTTTACTTTGATATTAAAAATGTTAAAGTGATCATTTATTTTTTGATTTAATCACATTATAGTATTTTATTTTATATAATATGAATTAAAGTAATTGTTTTTTTGAATAAAAACTAAACAAACAATACATACCACAAAATAAGAAAGGAATTTATTTTTTAATTTAATTTAATTTTAGCCTTCCATAAATTAATAATTTTATAATAATATTTTATTTTTTAAGATGCAACTTAAAGTAATTTTTTTATTAAATGAAAACTAAGCAAATAATACACTTTGGCACAAAGTGGGAAAAATTATTTTAAAATAGATCTTGAAAAGTAGATAATCATTTTAGGGCATTTAATTTATAAATAATTAAATTAAATTAAATTAAAATGTAAGTGATTATTTTAAAAATTTTAATTCATGAAACACCGTAATAAAATTAAATTTAAAAGTAAAAGTTAAGATAATATTTTTTTTATTATAATGCTCTTTGCATTATTTTTTTCTGGGTCTTTTCAGTAGTATTATAATTTCCAAATTTTTACTCTTTTATGAAATTTTTTCTTGTTTTTGGGGTGTGTGGACTGACGTTTTACCAAAACAAGCAAAAGCATGAGGTTTCTATTTCCAATGACCATAAAATCCCCATTTCTTCTCACCATGGCTGTGACATCGAAGGCAGAAGAAGTTTCATGGGCTAATAAGGAAAGGTGCGTCCCTCTGCGTATGCCTCTCTGCTCTTTCCCTTTCTGGATTCCACAGTACAGTCTGTGCTTCCTTTTTTGTAGTTCCTTTTACTTTTCCTCTCTTTTTTTTTTTTTTTTCTCAACCCTCACTCACTTTCTTCCTTATATGCACTGCTCTTTATTCTCTCAAGGCTTTCAAGATTTCCTAGTTTTTTGCCAATTAGGTATACAAATTTAGCTTCTTTTGGACAAACCCTTCTCTCTATTTGCCTTGTGTTCAGAAACAATAACTAAAATTGAAATATTGCTTTCTAGCTGGTAACCTAACTAAGGATTTTGCATTTATTGCTACTCTGACTATTACATCTCTTCGTTTTAAAAGTTATCTTGAATCTCTGGTGGGATTTATTCTGCTCTTAATCTTTACCCTTTGGAGGGTGATGAAGATGATACTAATCTTATCTCTTGCTTTTTCAATCTGCTATGTAGCTATCTTGGTCTTCAAGGTCTTGCTTGGAAGGCTTTGGATTTGCTGAAATCTGCTCAATTATATTGTTGGATTGTTATCTCTATATATCTTTCTCGCCAGAAATTAAATCTTTCTGGGTTTTAACTTATCGGTGAGGACTATACTCCCAGAAATCTGACTATGAAGTTTTGAATAATCTCCTAATTTAGATTTCAGTATATGTTGTTGTTTATGGGTACTAGTGATTTAGAGAGAAGGAATTAAATCAAAAAGATGGTGAGAGGAAAGACACAGATGAAGCTTATAGAGAATTCCGCAAGCAGGCAAGTGACGTTCACGAAGAGGAGAAGTGGGCTTTTGAAGAAGGCGTTTGAGCTCTCAGTTCTTTGCGATGTTCAGGTTGCTCTTATCATCTTCTCTCCAAGAGGCAAGCTCTATGAATTTGCAAACTCCAGGTATTCATGAACCTCACTATTATTACTTTAATTTTCTTCAATCACATACTGGTTTTGTGTGAATTTATAGTAAATTCATGCAAACTTATACATGGTGTGAGAAAGTCAAGATTTACATAATACTCGGAAAGCGAATCCTGAAAGTTTCCATTGTAGGATGGAATGGATAGGTAACCTTAACCACAGAAGTTGGAAGTAATGAGTTAAACTCAACCACAGAAGTAGGGTGATACGTACATATAGAGTTAAGCAGTTCAGTACACAAATTATGGGATATATTGGATTTTACTATTTTAGATTGTGGTCTGTCAGAACTTAGTTATGTTTCATGACATTAATTAATTAATTAATGAAATGTTTTCATTGAGTATGGTCCACTTCCCTAGCCAAAAACTGAAGAAAGGAAATTGTATTTGGGTTATCTGATCAGTTAGCGAGCTTAGCATTGCAGGTTTAATTGTTGTAAGTTTATGCCTTCTGTAATATCTACTAATTAATTACTGGAAAAGTACACTTTTGGTTCAAGAAATTCATGGTCAGACTTTTGTTATCAAAGCATCTAAATGGACCTTTGGGATCAAAGCATTTGATTTTGGTTTTGGGATGGAGAGATAATAAGTGGAGGACGAGAGAAAATTTGGGATATTTGAAGGGAAGAAGAAATTGAAAAAAATTTTAGGAAAGAGAAGCAATATAGAAGCGAGAATAAAATATTAATTCAATTGATGCTATCAAAATTCAACAATAGCTATTTGTATGTAGTAAATCCTAAGTTATTAAAGGAAAATAACAAATTGCAGATAATGCAAACAAATTAAGAAAAATAAATAAAACTATTCTGAAACACGCTTAAATGAAGTATTTTGGGCTCAAAAAGGTTAATGCGAGTGGGGAAGATGAAGAGCTCCGAAAGAGCTTTTCATTGATATGTTATAAAGTTCCAAACTTTCTCTCCAATCGAAAGTTATTATTGTTTTGAAGTTTAAATGATTAAATCCTAAAATTTTAGATATAGCATCATGACGTATGGTCACCCATTTGCAACTGCAATTGCAATACAAGAACTTCAAAAATACTTTGTTTAATAACATCCTCGGTGGACAAACAGCACTTAGAAAGTTCTTCGACCAGCATCCTACGAGTGGTCATCTTAACATGCTGTTAGTTACTTACATATCTTTGAGAATTCTTTGACCAACTTATACAATAATGGCCCCATCGACATTTTTTTAGCTACTTGTTGAGACTGTATGAGATATTCAATTCAGTTTTTCAAGCAAAGGTTCCAATTTCGAATCACATACCAGAACCTCCATAATCATGTTCAAAACATTACACTACTAAAACAAATAAAGAAATGGAAAAAACCAAAAAGTCACTCAAGATCAAGAATACGAAAGAAAACCTGTAGACACAACCCAAAAACACATAAATGTATCACGATGAAAGAAACTAAAACTCTTCTCTTCTTTCAAGCCTAGCTTTGATAACATGTAGAGAAAGAAGAACAGTCTAAATGGGATTTACTGACTTGAATTAGTCAGACTGACACCCTGTGTGTCTATTTATAAGTAAAAATTAGGTTAAATATAAATGTTAGTACAAGTAGTACCTGCCTATCCCATTCCCACACAGAATGAATGACAATTATTGCAATTTTGCTGTAACAAAGTCACACTATTCTGACATTTGTAACGCTAGGTTTTTCTATATATCTTCAAATTATCCTCTCCGGCACCTTGATGTGCGCATAAGGTGTTTTAGTGTTCATTTTCTGACATTTAATATTTGATTTTTATTGTTCATTCTCCTTTTCTGAGTGCTTAAATAGGAAGGGCTAGAGGTGTGAAGATTGTTAAGGAGAAATGAAGACTACGAATTAAACTAACGCAATTCTGATGCCATTAGTTGTTTGAAAATTCAAGGAACTATGAGATTTGGACATCAATCATATAAGGAGTGATATGAACACAGAAAATTTGAGTTGTTCAATTATGTTTTCCAAAATTTTGTTATTAATCCGATTCGTGTAAACTAATAATTTAGTCAAATTATTGTGCACATTAAGGTTTAGTCCTTGAAAATGAACAAATACATGCATGGTTGTCAAATTTACAAATTTATTATCTGAATTTATGATTATAACTCAAAAACAACGAGTCAACTCACATGTAGACTTAGATTTAATACAAATATAGATAGACTTGCTAGTTGACTTATTGAGTCTATCAAGTTTAAGATTATATCTATTGGAAAATGCGTCAACTTACGTATAACTAGCTAGCAACATTAAGATTCAAACCCAAAATTAAATAGAATATAAACAAGTTTTTTTTTAGGAAGCCATTATAATCCACTTTGTTACTAGTTTATGTATACATAAAAATGATAACATTACATTAGATATGTACTTATTAAAATAAAAATAAAATAAATATTATTTAGTTGGTTATATTAAATGATTATTTATGTATAATTTTGTTAAAATGTTTATTTTAGTACTACATATTATGAAATATGGATAGCTTTCATTTAATTTAGTATAATTTGAATTGTATTAAACAATTTTTTATTGTATATAATATTTTAACTATAAAATCATATATTTTAATAACTACTAATTAATTGAGATAAATTCTTATGAGTTTAGGCTATGAGTCTACGACACTAATTTACCTCTTCTTTATAATTTTTGGTAAACTCGTGAGTTTAGCAACCTTAAATACATGAGTAGATAGTCTCTAAAAATTATAAATTCAGTAATATTAGTTTTTCTGTTGAATGATTTAACTTTTAATGAGTTTATTGGTTTCGATGACTAACTTATGCATTTAATAATTTTGGAGACTAAAGCTAACTTGACCTAGTAATCTAGAAAATAACTTGTTGGCCTTTGTCTCTTTTTTTTTTTTTTCGAATTTACATAATTCCCATCAATATTTTCGTTACCTTTCATGATTTTAATCCAGATGTAAATTTAAATGTTATAGAAACTTAAATGACAAAGAAATTGAGCTGCAATCCCATTTGTGCATAAGTTTACATGTTCTTTATTTTTTTAGTCAAGATGTGGGAGTTTGGGTTCTTGATTATTCTGATATATATTGTTTGTTTTAAATCTTTTAGTTCATTAGTCATTCTCCCGCTAGTAAAAGCTAAAACGTTTCTTCCTGTAAAGTCAATCTGCAAATCTAATTATGTCTTTTGTTTGGACAAACAATATTTTATAGAACAAAGTCAAATGACATGTTACAGGTTGGATGGTCCCATAGATATCTTTCTTCACATCACACATGTGTATAATGTGCAGATTTGGTTCAAATGACTTTGTCATACTTACTTCTCTATTGTTCAGCTTTTAGTTGTCTTTGAAGCGACCTTTTTGGTATTTTTGGCCATAGATCATCTGATTCCAGCGAATGATTGCTTCAATTACGCAGCTTGCAGGAGATAATTGAGCGTTATCGCATTCATAACAAAGATGCTCAAACAGCCCCCAGATTCGTTGAACAAAATATGCAGGTTACTGTTTCCTCATTATATGTTTTTTGGTTTTTGTTTTTTACCCTGATTTTCTTTATCCATCCTAAATCAATCCTTTTCATTTGGAAGAGAAAATTGCATGATATAGTTCCTTTCCAGTCCAAATTGTGGATGGTGTTGAAATTGATCTAGAAAATTACGAAAATATTCTCCATCCTATTAAGGGAGGGGAGGGATTTGGATTCTATGCATTTAAAGAGATCTAGGTCATTAAAGTTTCATCCAATGTTTCAAACTTTAATAAATATTAAACAGTTTCTAACTTTTTAAATTATGAACTATTAAATTTTCATCCAACTATTCATATTTTATCAAATTTACTTACATTTGGGATCTCAAATGCAGGGAATTTGTTTTTTTTTTTTTAAAAGGGGGTGTAGAATTAACGCACATGCATCAAAACCTATTGGTGCTTAAGTTTATGGAAGGTGCCCTCGAGATAAAATTATTGGGCAAATATATAAATATTTTTATCAAACAAGCCTTTTAGTTCAAGAGAAGTGCCCTTGAGCCAAAGCTCTTGAGCTATAATATAGAGATATCTTAGCTAGGAATATACTTTTGTCATCCAAATATTAGATTAAGCCAATAGCAATTAGCTTTGTGCGCATATTAAGAAACTTTGCAGTAGATCTCGCTTTTGACATGTGCAAAGTGCAAACTGTGTTGAAATTTAATTTATGAATTTTCTCTAGTGTATGAATTTTAAATTTCTAGGTATTCAAGTTCAATGCTTGGTTATAAAGTGTGATGTGATGGTTTATGTATCTAAACTTAGAGTTTTTTTCCTTTGGCCACTGGAGTGGTTTATGGTTGGTTTTCAGAAATTTGTCCAACTTTGAAAGGGTTAGTGTGTTTATATATATATATATATACATATAAATCCTATCAGAAGTCAAGAAAAACAAGTTGGAGAGGTGGAAAGGAAGTTCAAACTATCTTATCTTCCTTATGAAATGTCCTTCTTCCTCCTTCCAACAAAAAAATGGTTTTTGTCATTGTCTAGTCCAGCTATTTTCAATAGACGAAATTTATACAAAAGCTTTTCGTTTAGTGAGATAAAGTATATGTACTAAATGAAGTAACAGAAGATCAAGTGTAAACCAAAAGTGTTGGCTGTGACAGCAAGTGGAATAATATTAAAAATCAAAACATGAGAAATCTGAACATGCAAACGGATGGCAGAGACATGGACCTGAAGAACATTCAATTCTCACTTTTTCTGATTTGAACTTTTCAATAAATTCATTCTCACTTTTTCTGACATTGGGAGAGTTTGAAAGTACTTTAGTTATTTAACAGAACAAGCTACTGATCAAACATTTAAATCTACTTGTTAATCGAGGAGCTGTTGCTACTGTCTTGCAGTTCTAAATTTTGAATTAATTTTTATGATTTCTTTAAGATAATTCATTTTAGAAATAACAATTCTATTTGAGGATCCTCCATTTCCCAAAAAATAATTCATAACTCCAAGATGAGGTTCCCGAACATGATTCGTATTGGCTTCTTAGAATGTATTAATCAGCTTCAAGTTCTTCCTTGTAAGGAGAAAATAAATATCAGAATTATAAAAAATTTTGAAATAGAGAGTTGACTATCTCATACTCTCTCAGAATAGTGCAGTAAGCATAGATCCTCTTCTATGAGGCTTTAGGAGATTACTTTAGGCACTTTAGGTCATATAAGGTCTTCTTCAGTCTATTGAAAATCCTTTTTGTTGATCCGATTGCCTCTAGTGGATGTTTAATTGATGGTGGAGCCCAAATTCTTCTGTCCTAAGAGCTCAAATGCATAAAGGCCTAGGTAACCTAATATTTCAATATTGAAATAGACTTTAGAATCCTTTTTAAAAGGATTTGAAGTGATTTAGAGCTATTTAACAAAGTTTGAAACCATTTGTCTAGTTCTAGGTCGAAGAGATGCTGTATTGGGACCTTTGAAATGTTCCCAATCAACTAGAAGCTACCAGTAGTTGGGTGATGTCTCAGTTAGCTTATAGTTCATGCTTAGTCATGTGGGCACCTGCATTGAAGCCTTAAGGAATTGGCACCTTATACCAATCCACTAGTGAGCTTATATGGAGATTCGTCAACTATTAGGCTTGGCCTAAGTTAATTGGGAGTTTTTAGAGTTTCAAGTGACTACCCTTCCCCAATAGTCAAATGTCGAGTCCCTCAAACTTTATTAAAATTAGAAGTTTTTATATAATCAAGTGGAGTAGTTGACTGACACTATATCACGGTCAAATGATGCAGTTTTGAAAGCTACAAATCACTGTTATTTTTGTACAAGTTGACTTCCCACTTGTTTCTAAGAAATCTCTTTAAGCCTTGTACTATAAGTATTCGATCTATAGACTTAAAACAATATGAAAAACAAGTACAAAATATTGAGTTCAATTCAAAAGCTCTAAATCATTGCCTATTTCTCTAGAGTTCTTCATTTAAATATTTTCCCTGTGTAAGAGAGTTCATTGCCCAAGCTTTCTCTTTTTCTGAGAGTTTGAAAACTCAAGAATTGAGATTCCCTGAGCTGGTATATTAAGTCATGTTGTAAAGGGAAGTGTCCCTCGTAAAATCAACTCTTCTACGTTGGGTTTTAAAGTGGTGGACACCCTTTGGAAACTTGTGACTTGGTATAAGTGGTTGCTTGGAATTAAATGTAGGCTTGTAGTTAAGATGAACTAGGATAAATCTCCTTGTGGTCAATCTCATATTCCCTTCATTTCTATATGATATGCACTTTATTTGTTCAGTTGATAATATTCACTTTGGCTTTGTTGCACATTCACATAATTTCTTCTTTGCATTTTTCTGTGCATCATCCTTGCATTTTTAAAACATCAAGCTTGCTTTAATTTCTTGCAATTTTTACAAGATTCAATTCACCCCGTCTTGGTTGCTTAATTATTCTTAACATTCTTTGCTTTAACAATGAAGCCTCTTTAACAAGAAGCCATTGTTCAACATAAAACTCCTAATCCAATTTGCCATTCAAGAAGCCTGACTTCGCAACTTATTGATAAATTACCCACTTCTTTTGCACTGCTAAAGTAATGAGAGTGCCTATAATGTCATGTTTTGCCCAGAATTTCTTGGGCATGTTCTTCTTAGATTATATCCATCTGGCTTTCTTTATACTAGTGCTTTACTCCATATTGTTTAGGAAATTCCTCAAATTAATCAGATTTATATATATATTTTCTGCATTTGTCATATCTCAAATGCTTGATTTTGTTAGAGCAATAGCAATGTCACACCCCAAAATCCTAGAGTGTAACCGACATAAATAACGAGGATAACCCCACTTTTACAAGCCGACAACATTTAACATTTCCTTGATTGAACAATATTAAAACATAAGATATGCAGTTAGCAATGTCCCACAAAGTAACTGCAATTGTTAAGAATTTATCAACTTGCTTTCTGAAGAAAATTCGGTAGAGTTTCTCTTATAAATGAGACTCATCAAAAATACTACAAAAACCTGTTAGCCCATAACAATTCAGTAAAAAGAGCTCAACTCTCAATATAACAAAATAACCTGTAATTTACATCAAAATAAGGGAATGAGGAATCAGCTTGTGGTCATCCAAACTTATAGACAATTATATACATCTTGGACCACTTTGCTACACTATTACAAAAGAAAGATACCTTGACAAAATAAGGGATCGTGTATTGTGTGATGTGGATAGAGTCCCCTCTAACCCTCACACTCTGGGAGCTGTTCTGGATGATTATATGAAAATAGAGAAAATAAATAGGTAGCATCCCAGAAATATAATCAAAGTTTTAAACCTTGAAGTATGCAATGTCACGTGTAAACTGTTTCACAATGGACTCTATTTCATCAAATCTTATACTTGTCAACATAAGCCATAAAAGTGACAAGTGTTCTGTTGAGTAACATTCAAATTCTTACTATTGTAAATCATAAAACATATACTATTTTTACATATGAGAAAAGAAATAAAATTGTATAATGTAAAACTAACGGTCATGGACTTGCTTCCACGGGTGATTAATATTGATCAAGGGTACACAACCTTCAAGGAATTATAGTCATCAGTTAAGGGCACACAATTGGGAGTGATACTGCTCACCTGGCTGGTGTAGTATTTTAATTAATCTTGCCTTCTCTCTTTTGTTAGGAAGATTTCTCTAGATAAGTCCTTATAACACAAAAGTGCAAAGTACCCTTTATCCATACAATCACCATTACACATTCTATTTGATTTCACTATCTTATCTCTTAATTTAATCAACCATGGGAAAGACTTAACATGGATAATAGGAATATCTTACAAGTCCTATTTAATATCCCATACAATTGGCTCAAGCACTTACCTTGTCAAAGGAAATTTTGTTTCCTTAGTTTATTATTCTATTTTCAACACATCTCAAGACACATAGAGAAAACATCATTTCAATAACCAACCTCTTTCTACATTTCCTTGTTTTGCTACCTAAAATTAATGCCATAGCCTTATTTCATTCTACTTTTGTTTTCATCATATACATTGCTAAATTCTTACAAATACAACATTTACCAATTCATTCACATCTACACCTTTATAATTCTTATTTCCACTACTCAATTTGAACCCTAATTTATCACAACTCAAATCTTTCATACATTCCTAATAACTCATGATTGGTAAAATTGAAATATCATTATAAAAAACAAAATCCCTAATAATCCAGCTTTTAAAAAAAAAAATTTCCTTCATCTATGTCACATACAAGCCAAATTTCTATAGAAATTTCAATTTGGTCCCTAAATAGCCTTAAAAAAAAACTGCCATTTGAATGTAAGAAATTGGAGCCCAAAAACATGTTGTTAAAGTTGAAAACCAAAGGGGAAGGGATGAAAACATGGTAAGAATCAAACTCCTTATGAAGATTGAATGAAATCTCACCAATCTCAGCTCAAATTGGAGCTCTTAAGCTGTAAAAATGCTAAAACAGATGAGGACTTGTTGGAAAACCCGAGCTGTGGCCATATTTTCTCACCGGTGATCGTCAAAGAACGATAGGCAATAGTGTCCAGTGCAGGTTGGTAGCAAATGAACAGTGAGAAGCATTAGGTGTTGATAAGGAGTGGTAAGAATGAAGTAGTCTGGGAAGAAGAAGAAATGAAAGAGGAAAAGAAATAATAATTTAAGGGGCCAAACGGTCATTTTGCATCTATTGATACAGATGCCACCAGAAAAAAAATATCTACAGGGAATGGAATAGCTCAGTCTGGAACTCACAACCTTAGGGGGGAATTGGTCAAGTCTTTCCACTGAACTAGACCCACATACTGATTTAATGTCCAATCCACTAAATTTTATACTATTGTTAACTTTGATTAATTATTTAGCTTAGTTAGGTCTAACAAATTTTTATCCCATTTTTTTTTTATTCAACTATAATTTAAACCAAACCCATAGTGTGTTATAAGTGTCACAAGCACGTCTTCTTGTGTTTAGGATATTGGTCGAGGAATTTTGAAGAGAAGAGTGAGGAAAGGTTAGTGGAGAGGAAAGGAAGCATTCTAGTAAATTTACTCTTTTTGGCTTAATTCAACAATGGGAGAACCAACCCTTATTTATATGATCCAAGAAAGGTTCTAACATTCTTTAATACAATTCCCAACTATCACCTCCTACTTTCATTTAATACATTTTTCCAACCAACAACTACTATATATAATAGGATAATACTAGATTATGGACTTAAGTTATAATGGGCCTTAACATGAACTGTGGATAGCAAGATGTGGATGATGGCCAACAAGACATTGGGCCAAAGTCAAAAGTACCTCAAAATTGCAAGTCCAATCCCAAAAAGAATGTTAGTGCCTTTGTATAGCAACTTACAAATATGAAATTAAAGAACTTCTGGCCATAGGCATGTTAAGTATCTCAAACTTTCAATGAAGCACTTGAATTGAGTTGCATTCACTTGTTCTCCTTATTCAAACTTTGATGTTCCATATTCTACTTGAGTGTTGATTAGATTGCAATTCTACATTCCAAAGTTTTCATGAACATCTTGTGCATAGCCTTCATGTGAAATAAAATAGCCTTTTTCTATTTTCGTAACCTCAAT
This sequence comes from Delonix regia, assembly GCA_037074485.1. Lineage (NCBI taxonomy): Eukaryota > Viridiplantae > Streptophyta > Magnoliopsida > Fabales > Fabaceae > Delonix > Delonix regia. The sequence continues at coordinate 18,040,561 of CM073459.1, forward strand.
CCATGGTAGTAGGACATGCAACCAATGTTGGTTATTTCAAATTCTTTGCTTTCTTGAAGTATACAAACATTCCAAGATTATTTCATATAAAAATAAGATCTTTCTTATACAAGCAAACAAATTTTATATCTTTATTTCCATTCACCTTGACATATAAAGCATATTCATATAGGCATTTTAGGTGGTCATTTTCTTAAAATTACTAAGTAAATATACTATTCCATGCTTGTGGTGCTTGTGTCAAGGCATATAGGGCTTCAACCTCAAAACTATATCTTCTTGGACTTTTACACCATATCCCATCCCATAGGTTTTCCAATAAAAATTTCTTCTAACAAAACATGTAAAAACACTAATTTAACATCCATTTTATAAATCTTCCATATTTGTTGAGCAACCAAGAAATTATCATTCTTATTATCATTAATTGAGCCACTAAGTAAACACTTCAACATAATCTATTACATACATTTGATTATAGTCTTTTGCCACCAGCCTTGCTTTATATCTCTCCACCTTTCCTTCAACATTATTTTTTCCTTTGTGAGCTAACCTAGTGGAGGTGTGGTTAGCTCACAAGTGTTGTCATTCATAATGGCTTTGAATTCTTCATCCATGGCTTCTTACCCTTTTTTGCTTTGAACTGCATATTCATATACTATAGGTTCACAACCAATAAATAGACTAAAAAAAGTAAGTTCAAATTTTCTATCACATTAAGAATTACTTGGAGGCTTCTCATATATGGAATTCTTTCACTTGAGCTTGTAGTGGTGATAAAGGTGGGCATGTAGGCTCTTTAGCTTCTTCTCTTGATTGCATTTCACTAACCTCGACGTCATTACTAATAACAATTTTCCTTCAATTTAACATAATTCGAGTCATTTAAAGTATAGTTCAATATTTTCCATTACCACACCATTTGCTGTGGTGATTGAGATATCATTGATGGTTCCATTCATATATCAAAATACATTGAATTCTTTTGATTTCAATTTGTCTCCTCTATTGGTGGTTAAAACCTTAATGTTATAGCGACTTTCTTTCTTAAGCAAATCCTTTAATTTCATGAACATTTCAAAAGTTTCTTTTCTTCCTTTAAAAAATATGCCCATGATTTTCAATAGAAATTGTCAATAAGCTCTTATGGTAAGAAGTAATTATTCTTACCATAAGTGCTTGCAATTATAAGTCAACACAAATTTGCATGTATGAGTTGCAAAGGCTCATTAGCTCTTGTTGCCTCATTTGGAAAAGCTTTTATTGAATGCTGACCAAAAAGACATCCTTTGCACAATTGATGGGGATGATCTATTGGGAACAACCTTTATACCATGCTCTTAATAGACATTGATTTCAAGCTAGCAAAATTTATATACCCAAGCCTTAAGTGCCATAAACAAGAGTTGTCTTTCAAGCATGCCTTCAAGCACTTGGCGTTATCATTTTGAATTTCAATCAAGAATAATTGTTTCTTGTAGTTGGCACTTTGGCTATTAAATTTTCATGACTTTTGAAATAAATATTGTTTTTCAATGTGTATATCATATTCATTTAGTAATTACCTTAAGCTCAAAATATTTCTCTTCAAATTTGGCACATAATTAACATCATAAATGAATTGGTAGCTTTCATCTTTAAGAAGAATTAAGATTTGACCTTTTCCTTAAACAGTTATCTTTGACTCATTACCAAAGATAACATTTTTGTTAATTTTCTACAGCTTCATGAACACACTTTTATCATTCAAGGCTTTTTCATTTCTATTTATTTTATTAATAGTAGCCAAAATATGAGTGAAATAATCTAAAATAGCTTCTAGTACTTTAATGTGAAGAGTTCCAAACTCAGCCTAAAGGGTTTCTAAGCAAACTTTCTTTACTTTTTCAATGCCCTTGTAAGCATTTTGAAGAATCACCGATAGGTCTTTGGATGTGGATGCATTCACAACCTTCCAAAATGTGACATCATCTTAGCATCAGTGAAAAACACTAAGAGCTTGTTGATATTTCGTCTTGTCATATGCAAAGCTTCCCTTTGAGTAGGACTTGAAAGAAGCTGCATATTGAGGTTCCTAATAACTTTTCTCTATCGTCACCTGTACATCATGACTGCGATAGGTGGGCTCTAATGCCACTATGTTGGAGAAATAATAGACCTCTTAGAATATTGGTAGAGAAATTTTAGAGAGTAGAGTGGGGAGATGTTAATGGAGCAGAAATAAAACTTTCTATTGAATGTAATCTTTTTGGCATGACACAATAATGAGAGAACCAACCATTATTTATAGGACTCTGTAGAAGGTTCTAGCTATTCATTTAATCCAACTTTTGACTACCACCTATTAGTTTCGCTTAAAACAATTTCCAACCAACAACTATTACATTTAATGGTTAAGTGATAGAATTTTCAAATTGTATAATATTGATTGAGAATATTTTACAGATGCACTTTGTTCTATTTTACATTAGGTGACAAGTGAAAAATGACTTGAAATATAAAATATAACACATGTATGTCCTTACAATATGCATAAAATACTTAAAATAGCAAATCTAACCCTGAAATTATGAAATAGACTTAAGTCATAAATGAGCTCATTTGTCATATAATTTTAAGTAAATAAGTCTTAAAATAATCTCAAGTAATATTTTTTTTTCCTTTCTTTATAAGAAACAAAGACAACACTTAACAGCATCCAACAATGTCATGCCAACTCTTTGTTCTCACACATTTTTGAATGGCAAAGTTGTGATACTTTGTTAGATTGGCTAGAGTCACTATTCATGGCTAGTTCAACGATTGGTTTATATCATTGGTTTTATGCATTGTTATTGATTGTAATATTTGAATTGTGGATGGTATTATTAAGAAAATTTCAATTTAGCCCATGATTCATATCAGTAGATTTATAACTCATTGTGAACTAACATTCAAGTTGTTAATCATACAACTTTGATTACTATGCTATATTTGCGTTTCTCTTGTCTAATAATAAAAAAACTATATGTTGTCTTTTTTCTCAAAAGTGTATGAGGGTGTATACACACACACACACACACACACTTTCCACCCTTCAGAGATATACTCAAAATATATGACCATTCCCTTTATGAAAATTACGCAAACCTTTCCTTAAGCCAAAAGTACTCTTCATGGTAATCAATTCTTTGAAATGGTTCAAATTGTTGGTTATGTGATTCATATCAATAATTCATGTTTGTTTACACCCAACATTAGAAGATAGTACTAACACTAAGAAATGATCATTGTCTCTCTCACAATCAGACAAATTCGCTTGATCTGGTTTGTTTTGTTGTGAGCCTTGACTTTCTTGCATAGTTTCAGAATATATCTTCAAAATTTCAAAATCTTTTCTATCTAGTTATCTAGCGTGCCAATAAATACTCAAGTACTTGGTGATTTGGTTAAAAAGAAAGTTAAGCAAATCAAGTCATAAGTGATTCTACTAACGTAAACACAAATTCCAGAAAAGTTCCTCTCTCACATACAGACTTCATCCTTCTCCAGCGGTCTGTCCCTAAACTCCTCTTCAAGAGTTTCCCTAGTCTCCTTTGCCGCAGCATTCTTGGTAGCATTCTCTTTTCTGCTTAGAAGAGATTTGCACTCCTTCGGCTGGAGCTTCATATTTACTTTCTACAAATTTTCTATAAGTCATTATCCATGAGAAAAGACTTCATGTTGATGGCCCAAAAATCAAATTTTTCACCTGAAAACCTTAGAACTCCTAGTTGAGAGATAGAAAATAAAAGAAACTCCAACCTTACAATGGAGATGAGATACAATTCTTGGTTTTGACGGAAGTTGGATAACATGAGAAATGTAAACTTGCAATCTGGGGAGAGACATGGACATGAAGAACTTTCTATTGACTCATTTTCACATTTGAAGAACATTGGGAGAGCCCAAATGTCTTCTGCATACTAGTACATTCACAATACATACAATGTACAATTTAGTAAGATGGACATAAATCATTAAATATAGTTTTCATTGCCAGGCAAAATTATTAACTGTCAACAAAAGTAAAGATTTAAAAATTTGAACGATATTTTAGAATCTGAAGGTCGGTCAGCTTAAGTGGTGCAAAGTGATATTCAAAAATCCACGAACCAAACTAAGTCCCATTAGAAAGGAAAATCATTCTGTATATATATACTAACATATCCGATGAAAGGAGAAATATAAGAAGGGTTTGTTCAACCAAATAGCTTCTTCCTTCATGTCCGGCTACAGAACAAGCATTTTATTTACACTGCACAGTAGTTGGTGACAGGTTTTTGCACATCCACGTAGACTGGTCTATCAAAATTAGATTGTCCCAAAAAAGTCATAAATGTACATGTAAGCATGTCAAGATGAATGGTCTGAGCAAAATTATGCCTGATATTCTTACATGTCCATCTATGAATAATAACATACATAGACTACCAATATTTTCCTGAAAATGCGTATTCCTTTCATATTTTGTGTATTGAAACTCATCCAACATACAATCCTGACGTTTGAATGAAATTGCATTTCAAATGGCAGCATCTAAAGCAAGAAACAGAAAGTATGATGAAGAAGATTCAGCTTCTTGAAGTGTCAAAACGGTTCAAGATCTACTTTGAAGTTTGAACTTCTACGAATTTGATGTCACATTGCATTCATATACTAAAAGCCTATTTTGTCTGTGTAATTTCAATCTCTCAGGAAGTTCTTGGGAGAAGATACGGGGTCAAGCTCCCTAGAAGAACTACAAGAGATGGAACAGAACTTGGAAAGGAGTGTAAGAAACGTTCGTGCAAGAAAGGTTAACTTAATTTGCCTCTAGAATTTTACTCTGAATTTCTAAAGTTAATTGATATCAGAACCTCAACCTTCTGTTTTTCAGAATCAGGTTTTGATTGAACAGATGGAGAAACTAAAAGAAAAGGTAAGCTATCCATGTTAATTGCTAAGGTGATTGTGATTTCGCATTTGATATTGTATAACAGAAATGTGGTAAGAAACTAATGAACTGTATGAAGCCATTTTCCTTACTTCAAACAGTCACATGCCTTGAAAGAGGAAAACTATTTTAATTAAACTCAATCTATAGAAGATATCCAAATCATGTTCACAAAAAAATACTAAAACTATTTTAATTAAACTAAATCAATAAAAGATAACTCAATCATGTTATCAAAAAAATACTAAATTAAGTATTTTTGGTCTACTTACAAGAGATTCATCTCTAACATGCTTACGTATTTATTTATGATTGGTTTCGTCTGCCAACCTTTTGTTAACTAAGTCAACTTATAAAATCTCACTGAAAGGGTTGTTAAGGTTTCCTATTTTTATCTATAAGTCTGACTCTTGAAAGATGTCCCCACAAGAGCTAGATTAAAAAATGCTGACTTCAATTGTTTTGAATCTAAAACAGGAAAAAGCCCTAGCAGCTGAAAATTCAATGCTCTCCGAGAAGGTGAGACTATTATATACACTAGTTAATTTCATCTGGAAATTATTTACTTGGACATTTCATTAGTTTTGGTGCAAGCAAGCCGATATAATGCCTTTAAGATTGCTTATTGCATATATCATTAGTTTGAAATTAAAAAAACAGATTGATTTTACTGTGCAGTATCGTATCCAGCCAAAGCAAGCAACACAGAATGAGCGAGAAAATGCTTCTGAAGTGGAAACTGACTTGTTCATTGGGCTACCAGAAACAAGAAATAGACGCATTCCTCTTCCTCCTCTGTTCTAATTGAAGATTAAAATCAAGTCCATCTTTATGCAAATCTAAAATAAGGGAAACCCAATTGCTTCAATAAATATATATGTATGTATGTATATGTACACGTAGAAGAACATGTATCTACCTGGAATATATAGAAGATGAACAAGTGTTTATCACACTGTCTTTAAGGTGGTATTTTTTTCCACTGTTTGCTCTAGGGTTAACGGTAAATTACTCTTAGGAGTTATCCTTAACACTTAGAAATTTATAGAAAGCAACCTCTGGAAATCTCTCCAGAAGACTTTGGAATGAACAGAGTAGAATGTCTGAGAGAAGATATGAATGTATAATTTTTCCATCTTTTCTAATTTGCCCAGATTTGTATTTATAACAAGAATCTGTACAAATGTAACTTTTCATGTAAAGTTATATTCATTTGAAAATTTATATCCGTTCAAAATTTAAAGGAAAAATTATTATTGTTAGAAAATATAAACATTTAAATTTTGAATGAAAATAAATAAATAAATAAATTATTTATTTATTTATTTAAATCAAATAAATAATAAAAAATATGAAAAAAAATTAGAAATTAAAACATCCAATGTACTTGTATGCTCCACATGCTAAATGTTTTAAAATATTAATTATTTAATAATACTTATTTTTCCTCCAATTTTTAATTAAATATATGATGTGGATAATGATATATATAGGCTTTAAAACCTTTGTATTTATTTAATTTGAGACTTGAAACTATCTCAACCATATATTCTTTAATTTAGTTTTCCAAATTAATTATATCTAACAATACATTTATTATGTATAGTGTGTGTATATATATCAAGAATTCATATGCCCAAATGATCTCTTTGAGATCAATAATTATGATGATTATTAGAGTGGCTATTGCTATTTGTGGTCTTTGTATATTGATGGCTGGCAACTTCTATGGTGATTCACTAGAAATTTTTGTATGTGCCGGTAAGATTCATCCCTTTTAAAAAGTGTTTCCTTGGAAATTTTAAGATGAAAGTCCTACTTAATTTCAAACAAATAGGGGCTTTTAATTAATTCTATGCACATCAATTTTCTTTGATTTGTTGGAAATTTTAAGAAGAAAATCTTATTGGATGTGTGGTATAGGACAAAAAGTGTGAAATGGCACCATTATTAATAGAAAATGAACAAACATGATGAAGTGAGAAAGTTTAGAGAGGATAATATTTTTTAGCAATTATAACCTGTAAGAGTATTTGCAAATGACTAATTTTGCCCCTTGTCCACTGAAAAAAAAGGGCTTAACAGTTTTTTTAAAGTGAGTTTAACCATGGTTAAACCTTTTAACGACAATTAGCACTTTTGTCAAAGAATCATGTTTGAGGACATGTGTACAATGGTTATTTAAAGCTTTTGGAAAAATAGTTGTTAAGTAGTATGGTTGTTTATTCTTAAACCTAAAACTTGATTTAACAATGATTTTATTGAATTGTTGCCATATTGTGATTTAGCAATGATTATAATTGTCATTTCACCTTAATGACATTTTAACGATGCCAATGTTACCCTTTTTTCTTTTTTAACTTCATAATATATCTTTTTCGATCGTATTTTTAACATTGAACCTTATTCATCTTCAATTGTTCATTACATAATGCTAACATCTTCAATACACAAAGCAACAATTGTATGATAAAGCCAATAAAATGCCCATCAACTATACCTTGAGCATTGAAAATATACATGGGTATAGATATCCATTGGAAAACAAAATTAAAAGGTTCTTATGCAGTTAAAATCTTGCCAAAGTAATGATTAATGTGACTAGAACATAGGGAAGGGCTTGTAACTTGAACGGTTGGTTTTCCACTATCACAAAAGATGGTTGCTTTGTTAATACATGGAAGAGGAATAAGGCAAGGAGATCCATTGTCTCCTTATCTTTTTGTAATTGTTGCTTATGTGCTTTCTTTAATGATCTCTCATCATATAGGGGTCATTTGTTGCTAGAGAAGTTTTGGAGGGAATGGGAATGGGAAAGTAGTCTACCATGTTTGGTTATACTTGAAAAGCAATCGAATCCAAGTCATGATTGGAAATGAATGATAGTTAGTTTACTATAAAGCCCCCAAATTAAAAATAAAATAAGATAAGCATAAAAATATCTTCATTTTGGCTGTGCTTCTTGTTTTTTTCTAAATCTCACAAATCCAACCATGGCATATGCATTTTTAATAGCATTATAATGATTCTTAGCATCTTCCTATAATTTAAAGACAAGGAAGTGGTTAAAATAAAAAAAATAAAACATCATAAGCCAAACTCACTAATCAGCATAAATCAAAAGGTGTCAGTAGCAATTTTCTTTTGTCAAACCTGTTCAAAGTCATAGATCTCTACCATGCTCATTCTCTTTCACCATGATCTGTGCTTGAGCATCATTTTTCATGCTTTGCTTGTGACCATTATTCTTATTGTTGATGAAGGATGGTTCAATTGTGTTGCAAGAAGATCATTGTGATGAATGAGGCATTACCTGAGGAGGACTATAAGCAAGGGATTGATACGATCAAAGATGGAAAAGACAACCCTACTGTTATGATGGTGACTAATGCTTGGAAAACGGCTTGGCGTTTTCAACAACTTATTTGGATTATAAGGAGATGCCTCCTTTCCATCCACAATTGGGAGGATTGCCCATTCCTTCATGCATGAGAATGGGTATTGTTGATGGAGAGGGATTCAAGAGGCAAAATACAAGCCAAATAAGGGAATAAGATTTCCATTCCGATTTCCTCCTACTATTTCTGTGAACCAAACGCAAGGATAGTGAATGTGGAATTGAAAAGGTTGAGGTTAAAATGAAGTTATGCTATTTCTCCTTGTTTTTTGGCTGATGATCCTCTATTTTTTATGTATGTGAGTAAAGAGAATTGTTGAATGTTAGGGTAATTATTGGACGTTTATTATGAAGCTTTTAGTTAGTTCAAAATTTTGGATAAATCTTATATATTTTTCTCTACTAATACTCTTGAAAATATGGTAGAAAGAGTATTTACATTAATGGGGATTAGTGGCATTATGATCCAAGGAAATACCTTGGACTGCTAATCTTATGGAAAAGATTTAAGAAGGAGGCTTTAGCATTTGTCAAGGATAATTTAGTAAATAAGAAGCAAGGTTTAAAGTATAACATAGTGTCTTATGTTAGAAAGGAAATTTTGATTAAAGCCATGGCCAATGTTCTCCCTATTTTTCCCATGTCATGAATTTTCAATGAGGTGTTATGAAGATTTGGGCAGAGTTACATCTAGATTTTAATGGGAACAGAGGATAGGAAAGGGAAGGATTTATTTGAAAGCTAAGGATTCTCTCACAAACTCAAAGAAAGTAAGGGGCCTAAGGTTAAGACATTTCTCTAATTTTAACCTAGCCTTGTTAGCAAAAATAACTGGGACATGGCTTCAATGCCAAAATGATTTATGGACTAAGGCTCTCAAGAATTTGTATTTACTTACAATTGATTATATTCATGCCTTAAGAGATCATAGAGCTTTATGGGGTTAGTTGAGTCTCTTTGAAGGAAGGGATTTACTGGTTACAAATTGATGTTGGCATGTTTTTATGGTAGATATATAAAAATATAGAAGGATAAGTAGATCCCTGATCTTCCTAACTATGAGATATATTCCAATAAGTGTGATATTGAATAAAGTGATAGAAGAGTGGAAGAGTTGATAGTTATTAATGGTAAATGGAACTTGTCATTTTTAACAAGTACAATATTTATAGAGCAAGAGGATGATATTTTAAAGATTCCATTATCAACATATAATAGAGTTGAAAGATTGAGGTGGATGAGAAATAAGAAAGATATATATAGTGTTAAATCAAGGTATTATACTGTAAGGAGGGATGCAAGTTTGAAATTGAACATGAAGCCTAGTAGTTTGAAATTTAGAAGTTGCAAAATAATCCTTAAGTTAAGCACTTCTTATGGAAATTTTTTTTGGGTGCTTTAGCATTGAAGGAAACTCTTTTTAAAAAGAGATCTGCTATAGATCCTTCATGTCCTATTTGTAAACATGAAGTTGAGATTGTTGAGCACTTGCTATTCTTATACCTATAGATATGGTCTATATGGTTTGCTCATTCTCTGTTTTTGAATTTTGAAAGTAGAAGAATTACTTGATTTCATGACTAGTGTTCTAACTTTATAAGGAATGTAACTAATTAAATGATTGTGGCAAAGTATTCTTTGCTTATATCTGTTGGAGGATTTGGAATGAGAGATGTGATGTAGTTTTCCATGGAGCTAAGGTGGATACTAATAGGTTAATTTTAGTTGCTATGATCTTAGTTAATGCCTATTGGAAATCTAAGGAAAAACCTCATTTCAAGAGGGAGCAAAAGTCAAATTATATAAGGAATCAGGTGTATGTTCCTATCTAATTGTAGTATAATGATGAATATAGATGGTTCTTCTAATGTAAAGATTAATAAGGTAGGATTTGATGTTATATTCAGGAACCATGAAGGGGATGTAGTTGATGGTTTTAGTGGTTTAATCCATTGCTAGCTTTGCTCTCATGATGAAGACTTTGGCTTTAACAATTGGTTTTTCTAGAATGTGTGTTTGAAAACAGATTGTGCAGAGCTTTTTATCACTATTCTTAAGGGTCATTCGAATGGTTATGAATTGACTTATTCATTCATATTAAAGTATATTTACGTCTTATGAGTTTGTGCTTAAATGTTTACTTTTCCTTGGTTTCACGCCAATGAAATAAATAGTATATTGGATAGCTATCAATATTTGTAAGGGAATGTGCCTTAATTGGTAGGTTGTCATACCATCATCCCCTTTTTTGGAGATCTTGCATTGTGACTCTATTAGGGTTGTGTATACTATTAACCCTTAATACTTTAATTATATTGCCATGCTTTTTGGAGTCAAGTATGTTCGGTTCTATGTACTAAAAGTTAGTGTTTTAACTTTAATTGCAATTAAGTTTAGTAAATAGTTTTATTTATGTTTTATGTATTTTAAGTGTTAAAATTTAGTCAAATGTTTAATAATATTTAATTAATCAATTTCTTGCATTTTAGTAAGTTTCTAATGGAAGAAAACTAATTCAAAATCATTTGGAAACTTAAGCAATTGAAATCCGAGTTTAAAATGCAAGGAAACATTGATTAAGAGCTAAAAAGGGTTGAAGGCCTCGACGTGAAATTTATAATCATGATCCCAATAAAGAAAAAGGCATGTGAAAGAAGTTGAGGGAATTGTGACTTGAATTTTTCTAGTCACAGTCCCAATGAAGGACAAATCCTTATGGTATTGGGTATAAAACTTTCCAGCTGCAAAGCCCGATGTCATTCTGTACAAAACATTACATCCTTTTCACTAGTTTTTGTTGTTATAAAAGGGGGATTTGAGGGTTTTTGCAATGAGACAAACATTAGACATTTTGGGGGCAAAAAAGAATCTTTATCGGCATGGAAAAAGATTGGACTTATAGGAGATTCATAAATTAAATTAAATTTTCTCTTTCTCCGTTACTTTTCTTTGTGTTTTTTTTTTTTTCTGTATTTGCTAAATGCTGCATTTTGGATGTTTGGAATATTCTTGTCTAAATGAGCCAAGATTGTTGCTTTAGGATTATGGTGGACCCTAGTATCTACTAGGAATCTTTTACTCTCTTTACTTTCAATTAATGGCATGATTTGTTTATTCAATCATTGCTCTTAATGCTTCTAATTGTGTGGAAACCATTAAATGTTGTGAATAACCTAAATGAACTTGGGAAAGGAATTTTAGGACTAGTCCTTGGATTGGTAGTGTGAGTTCATGAGATTTTATTGAGTGGATTTATTTGGATGTAGGATGGGAATCTACCTACTAGTTTCACATAGTCACATTAGGACCTATTTTACAATAAGTCTCTTAATCAATTGGATAAGGAATTATGGATTAGTATAAAGGGAATGTCTATAAGTAAATTGGAAGATGCATATAGGTAATAAAAAGTCATAGGCTAGCAAATTATGTTATTAAGCACAATGTGAAAGAGGGTATGTTGGTTTCAAATACTTAGGGCATTCATAATCCTAAGCCTTTTTATTCCTGGTTAGTCTCAAATTTTGTTCTCATTTGTCATTTTTATAATTTTAATATAGTTTTCCTTCAATTACAATTTATCTTAGATTGATTTAATGTAAGACACTAATTTTAATGTTTAGCAATTATCTTAGTGTCAAATTCTCATATAAACAATACTTTACTTATCATTATAAAATTTGTGTGATACATATACTTGCATGTATTCTTTCATAGCACAAGATATAGATAGTGCTAGCATTGGATGAGTTATATTGGTTATCACTAGGTTTTTGAATAGTGTTCCTAATATAGCTTAGTTTGTTTGTTGGGTATGTTGGTGGTCTTATTTTTTATTTTGTTCAATTTTGTCAATTCACATTTTTGTTTATGTTGTTTTGTATTTGTCTTATTGTTGTTCCCTTAATTGGTGTGGTTTAATTATGTTGATCTATTTTGTCTATTGTAGGTTTGAGCCTGATAGTGTTGGCTGGTGGTGCTTTTTGTTATTTATGTATTGCTTTTGGTTTGTTGAATGAATTCTCTCTTTTGGCAAAAAAAAATCAATTCCTATTATGATGGATTGGAATTTCACTATAATTTTGCATTCTAATTTTAATTGTGTGTGTCAAACGATTGTATTCATCTTTTGACAAGTATCAAAGGATCAAACTCATTATCTCACAAAGAAATGATTTACTAGCAAGACATGTGTAAGTGTGAAATTTTTTTTTTATAATGTTAAAAATTAAAGAAAATTGTAGAGAAATAACCACAAAATCTAAGGAAAATCAATTTTACTCGTATACTTCGTACAAAATTGTCATTTTAGTCCTTTATTCATTGTATTGCCTAAAATGTTACCTTGTTCATAGGAAGATGTCACACTTAGTCTCCTAACTTTTTTTTAAAGATACCAGATTTAGTCTCTTTACTTAAACTTTGTTAAAATTTATACTGATATGGATTTCAAAGCCAAGTGACCATTATTTTTTGAAGAGTTTTATGCATGAAGGATTATTTTAATACTTTCTATCTTTAATAGACTAAATTGATAAGGCTAAAAGTGAGGGACCAAAATTACATTTTTCTCTTGACTTTTGTTGATTCAATTACTATTTAATTGCAATAGTTCACATCCAAATACTGAAAAACAAAATAATTACATGAACAATTTCAACTTTGGATTAACAATTTAATTTAATAATAACCTTAAATAATTATAAAATTTTTTAATATATAAAACAAAACAAGATTCAACTAATGAGATATATTGTTAATTATTTTCACTTCAAATTATTGTATTGGTTAAAAATAAGAATCAAAATACTACACGGTGGTTTTAGGGGTAATGAAACAATGAAATGCTTTAAACCATTTAAGTGGATTAGCTGCTATTGAAGGATAACCATAGTATCAATTGCCTTTTCAAATCCTAGTCATTGGTTTAATCTCATGTTCAACGTATTGACACATCACCTCTAATACCCAAAATCCATTATTTCAATAAATGAAATGGTGCATTCCGAGTTTATTATCATTAATGTGTGAATTAGAGCTATGCATATACCTCTATCCTCTTCTCCTCCTAAATCTACACCCCACTATTTTCAATTTCATCCACTAACACTTCAATATGTTACTGTCCCTATCTTTTCGAAAGAATGCTGACATGATACTTGCTTCTAATGCCATCAATAAGGTCATTGGGGAGCTCGAATTTTCTACTATGCTTAGCTCATGTTGTGCACATTAGAGTCATTGGATCAAAGGTTAAAGTGGAAGGCCAACACTTTGACCTTTGATCCAATAGTCCTGCTGTACATAGCAGAAAATCCAAACTATGTCATTGGGCTTGTGACTGCCTTTTTAACTCTCTGAATTCAAAATCCAATTCACCCATTGCCAAAAATTCTATTTTTTAAAAGATTTATTGTTGTTGAGGCCATGGGTTGAGGTGAAAATTGAAATAACATGAAAAAAATAACAATAGATTAAGAATAAAGTGTAGGGACTTATTTGCTAAATGATAAATTATAAAGGGCCAAAATATAATATTGAAGGGACTAAATTGAAAAAGTTTGAACTTTAAGGGCCAAAGTATAATTTTGGCCAAAAGAATTAAAATCCACATCAGTAACTTTTTCTTCTTCCCTCCCTCGTTGCTCTCTAAAAATGCCTCTTCTTTTATTTTTCATCACCTTCAGTGGCATTTTCTCTCATTCTTCACTTTTATTTTCTTTGGTTTTTCTTGTCTTTTTTTTTTTTTTTGGCCAGAATGCTCCATGCTCCTCCACTTTTCATCTTCAACTAGCCATGATGTGGTGAAGTGGTAGAAGATTATGGACAAGTGATTAGAGATAAGGTAAGCTTCATTTTTGCCCATCCTTTCCCATTCCTCTATATACTTTTGCCTTTTTCTCTATTCTCTTACATTTTTGCTTTATTTCCTTATCATTGATTGGTTATCAATTTCCAACATATTCTCTTCTATTGTTTGGCTGTGTCCAAGCACTTTAATTTGGGATTTTTGTTTTTTAAGCACCAAAGAGAAATTCCCACACTTGAATCTTCAATTTTTAACTTTATAATGCATAAATAAAACTCAACTCAATGTACAGTAGTTTAAATTGGAAAACCTAGGTTTAGGGTTAGTGATAAGAATAGGATTTATAAAGATAATTGGGGCTTTAAATGTTAGATGTTGTATTTAGTTAAATTGATAATTATATATGCAAATTGAAATGCTTAGTAAGTTAATTTTGTGTTGAATATAATTTTAGGTAGCTTTGTGAATTCTCCTTCAATTGAGGTTCTGCCTGGACTTTAGAAATAGGAGATCTCTACTATTGGTCCCTATTAGTGAATGTATAATAGCAAAGTAGCACATTTTATTTCACTTTATGATTATGTTTCCTTATCTAACTTTTATTTTCCTTATTCCCATTTTATAGGGGATATATATATATATATATGAAATGATATGTATAAATGTATAACAATACGATGATAAATGAAATAACTAAATTATATGAGCTATTGCTATTATGAAAGGCACTTGGTACATGAGAAGTACAAAGTGAATGCTATATTAGATAAATTAAGGAAAAATATTATATGCAAGGTAATATGTTGGAATATCATGTGTTGTGAAAAATGGTATTGAGATAATTAGTATTATGCTAAGATATGGTTGATATAGAACTCTTAATTTTAACTATTTCCTTTCCTGTTTCTCTAAATTTTATGTTAGTATTTTATCCAAGATTATCTTTTATAATTGATGCATTATTTTCTTTTTCTTTTTCAATCATTTATATTATTTTCACTTTTCTCTCATATCAATGGCCAATAATAACTTTTTGTTTCAGTGTATCCTTGAAATTTTTTTTATTTATTTACTTTGTCATAATTAATATGCTTAAGTAGTAAATTACTTATTTGCATAACATATTTACATGGCTTATTTATATTCAATAGTTTTAAAATTTAAAGGTTGGATGGAAATTCATGCAGAACATCATAGCTGTTAATGGGAGTAACAATCTAAGTGCATCTAGTTGAGATGAATTATTGAGATATATCTGGTAATTGGATACAGGTATAAGATATTGAGATATATCAAATAAAAGGATACATGTATGAGATATTGTGACATATTTGGTGATGGGATACGCATGAGATATTGAGATGTATCTGGAAATGAAATATAGGTATGAGATGTTGAGACGTATCTAGTAATAGGATATGGATATGAAATATTGAGATGTATCCAGTAAATGGATAAGGGTATGAAATATTAAGACATATCTAGTATATGGATGTGGGTATGGGTGATTAAGATGTATCTGGTGTAGTGATATAAATTTATATCCTTGGTGTTATATACGATGCAGATATACAATTATGAAATATCATTATGGAAACATCAGGTATTGACTAGTATAGTGATAATAAAGTGCAATTTGTGCTAAGGCATGACATGATATGGGTTCTTTCTTTGATACCCATTCCATTTAAATTTTATGGTTTTGAAATTTTGTTTTAAACTTACCCTATAACATATGCACCACTTTTAAGCACAAAATGGAAGCACAAGAGTAATTAAAAGTGACATGGATAGTAAATTCATTCAATCTCTCTATATTTATTTGCGTTATAGCCAACACTTTTATTTCTTTCTTTTTCTCAAGGATCAAAGTATTGGTAGCCTTTTGACATAAAAGTAAATATTGGTGATACTCACGCCCAGTTACTTAGTTAACCAACACTTTTTCCTTATTTTTTTAATCTTATTTAAGCAGTTTTTCATCTTGTCTAGAGTGTTACAAGCCTTTTGATGCTAGGAAGGATATTGGTGATACCCATACCCAGTTACTCAACTTGTCATAGCTCCAAGCAGCTAATAACCTTACTCATAACCACTTTAGAGTGATTAACATGTAGGATCAAACGCTTACCACTAGGCCAAAAGCTATAGCTATTAGTTAGGTGCAACTCTATTTCTTTAACAACGACCTAGCACAATTGCCATATTTCGACTATGACTCAACCCTACACCTGGGCCTTTGCCATGGGACAATTGCTGCCACACACCTTGGCTAACACAACGAAGTAAAATTAAAAGCTTAAGTGCTTTTAATCATTCTTTCTCTTTCTTTTCTTTTTTTCTTTCACAAAAAGGCAAAGGTGAAATCCAGCAATTTCGGTACTTAAATAGTTCCAAAAACATGCTTAAAAGCCATAACATTCAACAGTTTATCATTTTTTAGCAAGTTTAAAACAATTTCAAGATGAGGGTGACCAGTAACTTTCATTCATTCAACTATTTGCATCTATTCTTAAACTAAAGCCTAAGGTTTCAAGTGTAAAATAATTATATAAATTAATCAACCAGCTAGTAAATAAAGGAAATAAATTATTCAAGTTATCTTGACTAGATGGAAAAATCTATGCATTAAAGATATAAAAGGAGTTGTTTAAGTGAGCTATCCAAATTTCAACAAAAATTTTCATGCTAAGAAGCATAACATAAGGAAAAATGTGGGAGGGAAACAAAAACAACAACTCGAACTAAATTAAACTAAACTAAACTAGGAAATCACTAAACTAGCTCAAAATATTAACCCTTCCACCACACTTCAAGAACACATTATCCTCAATGTGGAAATAAAGTAAGGTCAAAGTAAGGGAGAAGCTTTAATGAAGCTACTAATATCCAAGAGGTTGAGGTTGAGAGTGGCACTAATAGTGTACCAACAAGATAAAAGATAATTCAAATTTAACATGCTAAAATTTGATAGGTGACATAGCATCTATACCATCATCCTCATCATTTTCTTATAAATATGGAGTTTTATAACCATTGAAGAACACACATAATGCTTGAAAATTGACAGAGCTTATGGTGCATTGAAAATGAACTAAACAGAGGTTAATCCAAGCTTGATAATATAACACCAGCCAAAGATCATTAGCAAAGGTAGGAATGCTGGCGAGAACCAGTGATCGAGAATAGAGGTGCTTTAAATTAAGAAAGATGTCAACGAGAGATTGAGCAAACAGAGATGATGTTGCATTCTTCAATGGCAAAAATGTATGAAGGTTGTTTGATGTCAATGTTATGAATAAATGACGACGTTGACTGGTGGTGAGCTTTGTTGATGAGAAGTGTGTCAAGGCTAGAAGTAAGCCCTAGCGAAATAAAGGTGGCTAGGATTGCTAGGGTTAAGGTTCAGATATGAGGCCGAGACGAAGAAGAGGGAAAAATGGGTATATATGAAAATGGAAAGGTAAAATGGAAGTTAAAAAGTAAAAAAGGGAAATATGTAGGGGAGAAAAGGACAAAGTTCCATTTTGGCTCTTAAAATTATTTGATTTTCATCATTTTCAACACTTTTTCTTTATAAACATATCAGAATCACATCCAGTCACCTTCAAAAGTTGCTCTTCTTCCTAGAAAGTGATATCTGTAGGAAGATTTTAGAGAAAATAAATGAGGAAGAATATAAAAGGGAAAGAGAAGAAAATACCTTAAGACATGGGCATACCAAAGGATATTGAAAATAAAATAAAACAAAAGGAACTAGATTAAGACATGGGCATACCTAGGTACACTGAAAGCAAAATAACATAAAATTAGAAAGAGAATAGGTGTAAGAAAGACATACCTAGGACATAGGCATGCTTTAAACATTTGAAAAACTACTGAACCAAAAATTAAACTAAATAAAACAAAAAATTTGAGAAAATTTGGGTTGCCTCCCAAAGTGCCCTTATTTAATGTCCTAGGCTAGACATTCTTGCCCATAAACCTGGATCTTTCAAGGTGATCTGTTTCTCAATGAAGGGCAAATAATAGGTTGATTAATGGCCAAATTCTTTAATCCTTTCTTGCTCCTTATCTCATAATCAAGCTGTCATAAAAAAAGAATCCACTAAATTAATTTTTCTTTGGTTTTCTTTTTCTTTAGCAAATGCTTCCAAGCAGTCCTGGGTATATAAGTTTTCAATTGAGAAACCACTTCTTCCACTTCATTACCAATTTCAAATTTTTCTTCAATTCTAGCCAAATTAGTAGAATTAGTGTTCTTACAAAACACAACATCCACCTTCTTCTTATTATTCAACTCAACTTTTTCTTGCATTCGAGGATCAACAGTGTCGATACAACAAAGAGAGGATACCTCATGTGGAGATTTTACTATATAATAGATATTGAACTTGACAATCTCTCCATCAAATTCCATGGAGAGGATTCCCTTGTACACATATATTTTGGTTTTTACAGTACCATAAAATATCAAATGTCATAAAAGAATTTTCATCCTCCATATCCATAACAAAGATGTCAGCAAGAAAAGCCAAGCCATTTACTTGCACTAAGATGTCCTTTAGCACTCCTTCAAAGTACATAAATGATTTATCCACAAGTTGAATCTAAACACTCGCATATTTTAATTTCGTTGCATTCAAGGTTGAATAAACAGTAATAGCATCACATTTATAGATGCACCCAAGTCAACATGGCTTTCTAAACTTTGACATTCCTAATCTTGCATGGGATGGCAAACATTCTCAAGTCTCTACACATAAATTCTTCTAAATTAATGTAGACACATTCTCCATGTTCACTTTCTCATAACCCATTAGCCTTTCCTTGTTGGTACACAATTACTTGAGAAATTTTGCATATTAGGGTACTTGTTTAATGGCATCAAGAAGGGGAATGTTCACTTACACCTGGTGAAGAGTTTCCAAATATCCTTTTCTTCTTTATCCTTCTTTGACTTAGCAAATCTTTCAAGAAAATAAGGCTTTATGACAAATTCTTCTTGCTTAATGGATTTATTTTCCTTAGAAATTTTAGTGTCTTGTTTCTGCACTATAATTTTAGCCTCTGGTTCTATTTTGTAGCTGAGCCATGCCCGTGACTAACTTTTCTGAGAACATCTTCCAATTCTTTACCATTTCTTGAAGTGATTGCACATACACTTTGTCTTGGATTCTTCGGTTTGAAAAGGTAGCTTCCTTTTAGACTTTAACTTACTTATTGAGGTAGTTAATTAGCTCACTTGATTCTCTAAGTTTAGAATGCTTGATCTTGTCTCTTGTTGAAATTGTTGTATGATTGTGGCAAGAGACCTCACAATGTCTTCAAGAAACATACTTGACTTAGAGGAAGAGGAAGAAGGTTGTTGAAGGGTCATAGGCATTGGCTGGAATTGTTGCGCATTAGGCCTTGCTCCATAGCTAAAGTTGAATTGCTTTTTCCACCCCGGGTTGTATGTATTAAAGTATAGATCATATCTTTTTTAAGGTGGCCCCAGAAAACCTTCAATGGCATTTACTTTTTGATCATCTTCTTGGAGTGTAAGGCACATATAAGTAGGTTGACCCATATTAGCATAAATACTACACATCTTAGCTTGCTACACTCTACCCGTGACTAAGGTTTGAACTAAATCCATGAGTTAATTGAGTTTTGCTTCCAATGAGGACGTACCCATTTCATTGACTCTTCTCAGTGGCTCTTCTCTACTTTTAAACGAATGGGACCCAGCTACCATAATAGAAATCAAGTCTTTAGCTTCTTGTGAAGTTTTGTTCATTAGAGTGCTATGTGATAATATAAGTAAAGTTTTATTGTTTAAAAATAATAACAACGACAGTTAAAGGAATAAATCTAAACTACTTAAATGGTTGTAGAGCACATATGAATAAAAGAGACGCTAATTGATCTTTTAATTAAAAGGATGCATCTAGATGAGTTTAAGATTTATACTTTTTGTATGAGACTTAAGCCATATTAATCCAATTGAGGCACATCAAGTGGTGAATTTCGAAGTTAGAGTTTTTTTCCCTCATATTTTTGTTTATATATGTTGTGATAAGGTGGTATTCGTTATTTAAAGGACCTATTGTTATAATTCTTGTAACATATTTGGATGTGTTGTATGATTACTATATTTTGATCAAATGGGAAAATGTTATATTAAAATTTTAAATTGAAGTTAGTTAAAGTTATAATCTGATAATTAATTTAAATATCTCATATTTAAATATATTTAATATATATGGAGTTGAACTTTTAAGCTAATTTTAGATATCCATTAATTAAAATATAACATGGTCATCATCTCCTTTAAAGAACTATCAACATGTAAGTGATAACCACAATTTCCACTATAAATAAGCGGTTAACTTATGTTTCAACTTAAGTAGTAAAGAAACCCATCAAAATGGCTAAACATATATTGCCCTTTACTAGTCAAAAAATGCTTCTAAAATTTTTGGTTTCTAAAAATTCTTGTTCTTATGTTTATTCCCAAATTGTTCACATTTGTAATTCAAATTTCAATGCTATGGTTAAAGGTTTGTAATTCCAATGATATTGGTTTCCATTGTGTTGTCATAATATTTCAATTGGTTCAAATTCAATACTTAATTTTGATTGCTTTGTATTTTTGTTGAATTCCTTAATCTAAATTTTTTGAGTATCGATGTAAAGCCAAATAAGGAGCAATAGTTCAACATGAAGTACCAAGGATAGAAAGTAGTATGAGGTTGAGAAACTGAAATGAAATTGGATTTGCCATACAAGATCCTATGCCATTGTGCACCAACTCATCAATTGAGTATTTGAATTTTTCCCCTTATCTTTTTTCTCTTTTCTTTCTTTTTTTTATTGCTTCAACCTCATCAAAAGTAAATAGATGTAACATGCAAGTAAGGGATATTAAGGCTTTCTATGAAAGTATAGTGTTTATGACAAAGCCAAATCCCAAAACTCCTTACATTTGAAAGACTATGCTTGAGAAAGGAAAATAATGTGAGGAAATAATTAAATACTATAATTACAACTTCTTAGCCTTGCTAATTTGTTTGAGTTGTGTAATCAGGAGTTGCACATCACTTTAATCTAAGCTACCTTGACAAGTATCCTCATTAACTTTCTTTGTCCAAGATTCCTCATCATGTAGCTAAAAGGATGGTGAAGATTATGAGAGGCCATTTGTAGTTCAAGGTGTTAGAATAATTAATTAATTTGTGGATTAGAATTAATTAATTATTAAGCCAGTTAATGCATTATGCTTTATATAATATCAAACAATTAATTATTGGTATTTGACATAATTTAAATATATTGAGTCATGTGATTAAATAGCTCATTATATGTTAAATTATCCATAAACCCATATTAAGAGAAGTCCCAACTCACATCCTATTACTAGAGCTAATTACTCTTTATATTCTAGTTAGGATTTCGCTTTTAGATTAAGAACCTTTCTTGGCCTCCTTTTGAGTATTATGAGTTATAGTCTAATGATACATGAATGGGTCACCATGGCAATAGGACTCAAAAGAGGACTATGAAGGATTGAGGACTTCACACTTCCAGGAGGGTCGATTACAAAGTTATGGGCCAAAACACTTAAATATAACTTGCAAAGCTTTGTGGGTCGCTTAGTGAACAAATACTTTTGTGAACCTCATTTGAAGCCATGTGAGTTGAAGAAGCAATCGGCCTTATCATTATGCTAAGCACTTGGCCCTCATTAAGAAGCCTTTATTTTGTGGGCTATATATCATATTTGACTTTGTGTTGCCCTTAGGCATATAGTAATTTTCATATTTGTTATTTCCTAAGGCATTAATTAGTTTCTTTCTTTGTTATTTCCATAAGCTTTAGGTAGTTATCTTTATTTATTATTTCCATAAGCATTAGGTAGTTAACTTTATTTGTTATTTCCTTATACATTAAGTAGCTTCATTATTTAATATTTCTTTAGATATTAGTTAGTTGTCTAATTTGTTATTTCTTTAGAGGTTAAGAAGTTTCCATATTTGTTATTTGCCATAGACATTAATTTAGTTGCTTTTTTTTTTTGTTTTTTATTTTACTTGGGCACTAAGTTAATGATATGATATGCGTTGGCATTGTAAGATGCAAAAAAATTTAAGTGATTGAATGATATTGAGTTTTCTCTTTTTATCTGCAAGAGTAACACACTTATGTTCCTTGTTATATTAAGAATTCAATATCTTATTAAGGTAATTCTTTACTTTGTGGTGATTTCGATTCTTATGTTTTCAAACCTTATTATCTGTGTTTTTAGTTTTGAGTTGGTTGTCACTTGAATTAAGTGTGTTAGTCTCTTTAGGTTAGGGTTCCGTATCATTCTTCCCACTGCAGAGAGACTATACACATATTAATAGATTCCAAGTTAGATCTAATCATTTATTTCTAATCCTGCCTTTTGAAATTTTCTAACACAAGGGAGTATAAGAAAGATCACTTAGCAAGTCACAATGTGCTATAAGTCTAAGGAGGGAGATAGTTTGAATCATAAGTATAAGATTGGTGCAACAAATTCAAGCCCATAAAAGTTCATCTTGTAGGTATATTATTCACCGAGTTGGATATGGAGATGATGGGCTTTTTTATGGCTAAATCTTGTGTTCTAACTCACCCCTATATGGGTGAGCAAAGGCATAAAATGTGCCTAAAACCAAATTTGTTTGAAGTAGTCACTAACAATAATAATGAGGCAATTTTGGGCTCTACATATGGAGCTCACTTATTTGGCCAAAACTTATAACCTAGCTATCCCATATAATGTTGTGCAAGGGATTTAAAAATTGAGAAAAACACTATTTTGGTCTACTAATTTTGAATTTAATCTTATTTTGGTCCTCCATTTTCTATCAAAGTCTTATTTTAGTCATCTACAAATTAAAAGTCTTAAAATGATTCTCCACTTTCCAAATTTTGCCTTAAAATGATCCTCCTTAGTCTTATATAGAAAGGAACTACTTTGGATTAAATCTTAAAAACTAGAAAATCATTTTGAGATTTTCATTTTATGGAGGATCAAAATGAAACTATGCTCAAAATTGAATGACTAAAATATTATTTTTCTCCTTAATTTATTGAAAGATCTTAAGATAAGAAGGAACTAAGTGTGGAAAGTGTGGCCTATAAAGTTGAATTATATCACAGATTTGCTAACAATGGCTTTGGACCAACTTTATACTCTAGAGAAAGATTGTTTTGATGACTTTAACGAGCAACTAAACAAACATTAATATTATAGTTAATCTAGTCTTACAAACAAGTTAATATGATCTTGAAACAAATTTTGTAGTGAGAGACGTAAGCATAAAGCAGGGTTCATGATAAGGTGAATATTATAGAATTAACATGAAAATACCAAATGTAGGAAACACATAATTTCTTTCATAATTTATAAGATTTGAATACATCAACCAAAGATGGTTAGTATTCAAGCTTCCTTATAAGATAGTAAAGATTATGCCTTGTTGGCTTATCATTACAAGCATGGATGTCAAATTGACAAGATTTTATCTAATGAACATGTGTCTACTTGCTTGTAGACTCAAATTTATTATAAACTCAAGTGGACTTGCTAGTTAACTTGCCATGTTTATCAAATTTTGGACTTTACCTATCGAAAACATGTTAACGAGCTTGTAGACTCTAACTCAGTGCACATTTGAATTGACTCACATTTGACTTGAATTAAATTGGTTGAGTAAACCTAAAAGTGAAAGTAGAATACCAAAAGTTATACATCTCTTGAGCGAAGAAGATAAGTCCCTATTTTATATATTATTTTATATCTTATTTTAAGGTTCTTATCATATTTTATTAATCTTAAGTGCATTAATTGAGAAAAATTTGGGTCAAGACTGATTGCATAAAATAAGATTTTTTTTAAAAAAAAGGAGGTTAAATTGTTCTATTTTTTTGTGATCACTCTTTGATTATGGAATTTTGGAGTTAATGGTATTACATTGGGCGTGTTTTGCATTATAAGTTCCCTTGGGAAAATTGGATAAAAGCAAGAAAGAATTTTGCCCAAGGAGTTCATTCATCCACGATCCAAAAATCCATCCAAGATACAACCCATGACCTAAAACCCATCTTAAACCCAATTGCCTCCACCAATTTCGCACTAATCAATTTTCTTCATCATCTCATCATCTCCACCCAATCTTCATCATTTCTTTCAATAATTTCGCATCACACTCTCTTTCACTTTTTCTCCACCTTCTCTCAATCATTCATTTTTCTCAATTATTCATTCCACACTATCCCACTTTCCTCACCTTTTCTCATTTTAATCATTAACATTATTTCTCCATGTTATCCTCTATTTTTTAATGTTATCTTCACCAATCAGTCTAATAATCTCACACCTCACTATATCTCACTTTTTCCCTACCATTTCTCACTTTAATCATCATTATTCTTTCTTTATTTTATCTTCTATTTTTGTATGCTATCTTCATCAATCATTTCAATAATTCCACACCTCTCTCTCTCTCACACACACACACACACACACACTTTTGCCCTCACCTTCTCCTATAAAATAGCACACACCTTTCCTTCTCCTAGACACCTTTTCTCTTTTCTTCATTCTTTCTTCTTCCTACTTCTCCACCCATCCATCCCATCATCCATCTCCCATATTCTCTCCATTTTTTTTCCCAATCCCATTCAATTTCTCATCATAATTTCTCTCTTACACCATGGTTGAAATGAAGCTCATGGTATAGTCTTCTCCTGTGTGTGGCAAGAGCTTGGCTTTTTGGAGATGGAGATGAAGACTTGAATTCCTATGCTACAAAGGGAAGTTTAACTTCTCAATTTTATTTTCAGATTGTGTAATTGATTTCCTAGTTCTAGGATATTCTTTATACAATTGTGAAATATAGATTTTGTGTACATTATCTTTGTGAATTGAGAATTATGATTTTTAATTGGTTGAAGTAACTTGATGATTGTATGGAATTATCACCTTACAATGCTATGAGATATTATTTTCTATCATGTTTATGATTAGATTATATAATCTTGTATTCTTATATTTGATTGTCTCAATTAAGCATCAATTGAAAAGAGGAACATATTGCTTTTGTCTAATTTTAATCACACATTAAGTAATTTTTAAATTATGTCTTAATTAGTGGTTGCTAGCTATGTTAATAGGAGTAATTACCAAGTAGGAACACCAGACTCAAGTCATATCTTAAGGTTTTTTCCTAAGACTTAATGTAGAATTAACTCCCATATTAATTTGAACAAGGATAGCTATCACTCCATTTCCAATAACATTTATCATATAATTTCCAATTCACTTTTTTCACTCATTTTTGTTTAAAGAAAATATAAAAATAGTAGCTTAGATTTGTTTTTATTGCATTTATATTTATCTTGATTACATACACATTTGTTCATTTAGTTCGAAATTCCAACACAAAACCTTTGTCAATTGTATGTTTTTGATACTTAGTTTAGTTTAGAATTTCAAATAAAGGCTCATTGAGTGAATACGACTCAAATTTCATTGTTATATTACATTTAATTCAGTTTAATTTTGATCACTTGGTTTGAGTGGAGTGAATTATACCATCATTTAACTATATATTTCTTAGGATATATATGCATAATATGGTCTAAATTTATTCCTCTAGTTTTCAAAAATATAGAATCATCAACAAAAGGATTCAAACCCATAACCATAGGAATATAGACAAGAATAATCTACAAGAAGCCATTATAATCCACTTAACTACTAGTTGTAAAATTTTATATAAATATGCCTTAAAAAGATAAAAGAAATATATATATCACTTAATAGGTTATATTGAATAATTTTTTATGTATGAACTTTGTTGAAATATGGATAAATTCATTTTAAGTTACTATAATTTGAAATGCAATCGAATATATTTTTCTATTGTATATTGTATAGTAACTATATAAGGAATTTATATTTTAATAATTATGTATTAATTCAGTTTAAATTCTTACAAGTTTATCTTATATTACAAGCCAACCTCTTCTTTATAAGTTTATATAAATTTACAAGTTTGACGAAGTAGATTACTAGTGCATGTGGACGTGCTCATAGGTGAAATAATTAAGCATATAATCATTGTATAGTAATAGATACTTAAGGTGATTTACAGTATAAATTACACATTTTTAATTGGTGAAATTTTTATATATTAAACTTAGATAGTTGCATTCAAGGTATATTTACTCCTCTAGTCCTTTCATGTTAAATTATTATATATATTGTTATAGTTGTCAAACCATATCACCTTAGTTTATTGCACATTTTTGACACTTAGTTTAGCTTAAGATTTCAAATAAAGACTCCTTTAGTGAATATGATCCGGATTATATTGCTATATTGCATTTAATTTGGTCCAATTTTAACCCCTTGAGATGTGTTTTGATCAAGCTAATTAGCGAAAAATCAATTAAATAATGTGTGTATTGCATATGTATCATATCTTCCAAGAATAATATAGCTAAATAAGAGAGCTTAATACTTACGTTGAAATCCTTGTCAAGAAATTCCAAGGTGCAATGTTCAAAAATTGATAACAATACTTAGAAATTTCAGAAGTTACATTGAGAATAACAGAAACACAAATAATCATTGTATTTTCCTAGGTCAAGAATAAAGTTGTCATCAATGCAACACTTACTATCATTGATTAACTAATGCCTTTGCGTTGAAATTTCAAGGTAAATGATTATATAATCAAGTAAAACTAATATGAAACTAAAATAAATCCAAGTTATTATTTTTTTAATAATTTTTTTAAATGAGAATGAGTGGATAAAAATGAGTTGGAAAGCGATAGCTATCATTGTTCAAATTAATATGAAAATTAATTATTCATTAAGTCTTAGAAAAAAACATCAAGAAATCACTTGAGTCTAGTGTTACTTAAGCATTACTCCTACTAACATAGTTAACAACCATTAATTAAGACACTACTTAAAAATCACTTAATATGTGATTAAAATTGGGTAAAACCAATTTGTTTTGAGCTCAAACGAAACAATCAAATACAAGCATATAAGATAATATAATCTAATCATAAACATGATAGAAAATAATATTTTCATAGCATTGAAAGTTAATAATTCCATACAATCTCCAAATTACATTCACCAATTAGAAATCACAATACTCAATTAACAAAGATGATGAACCCAACATATAGGTTTCATAATAGCATAAAAAAAAATCTTCAAATTAGGAAATTAATTACTTAATCTAAAAATTAAATTGAGAAATTATAACTCCTCTTGGAACTCAAGCTACTGTCTCCATCTCCAAAAAAAACTAAACTCTACCCAACCATGGGAAAAGAATCCACTATAAGCTTCACTTTAATCATGGTGGAAGAGGAGTAAAAGATGAAGAGAAGTTGGAGAAAATGAGAGGAAGAAGAGGACGAAAATGGAAGAGATGAAGAGGACAGAATTCGGGCAAAAGGAAGAGGGGTGGCGTCGAAAATAGGTAGAAGAATTGGGAGAGAAACACTGGAAGGTGGCGTTCAAAAATGATGATGCCCTCTTGGAATGATGTGGCGTCGTTTTTCATATGGAAAAATGGAAGAGAGTGAAGCATTGAAACCGGGGAAGAATTGTGTAAAAAAGTGGCGTGACTTTTTGGAGAGAGAGAATATGGGTTTTGGATTTTGGACAATGGTTTTGGGTCTTGGGTAAGGGGTTAATGGTTCATGGATCTTGGGTTTTTTGTATCAATGGGTGTTTTCCTGAATTTTGCATCAGTGGTTTTTCTGGGCTGAAATTTTTTTGTTTTTGCATTGCTTTCTTCCTTCAATTTCCAAGAAAACCTACAATAAAAAAATGCATGTAAAATAATTCAATTCAAAATTTTATACTTGCAAATTAATCACAAAAATTATAACAATTGTGCCCTATTTAAATCTTATTACTCTTGACCTAAATTTGTCATAGTTAATGCATTCAACCCTAATAAAATATTACTAAAGTCCCAAAATAAGATACAAAACATTATACAAAACGGGGACTTATCATAGCTATATGTGATCGTGTGAATTGATTGTGATTATATGATCCACATGCATGGTGTTTTGACTTCCTTTGATCCTACCCACATGAGAAGTTGTAGACATGAGATATGATCCCTACCAAGAGTATTTTAACGAGAAAAATACAATTATCATATTTTATTTTTGGCTCCTGATTAGTTTAGTCCTCCAAATTTACAAGATAGAAAATATCAAAATGATTATTTAAAAAAAAAAAAAAAGTAAATAACTTGGGGACCATTTGATCTTTGGAGGACCATTATATTTAAAAAAGTCTTATCTTTGGAGGGCAATTTTAATAGTTTTCATCTTTGGATAATCAAATTGATCATAAGGCCAAAAGTGAAATACCGGAATTATATTTTTATTCTATTTTAATCATATTGACACTAAGAGACATTGATATAACTTTGAAAGATAATATTATTATGATATGAAATTTGATGGGTGATTTGTCGGAAAAAGTGGCATTACTATGAGTTTTGAATCTATGATGTTTCGATGAAACTCTCGTTTATGATTTTACTTCTTGGTTCAACTAAAGCAGCGAAGGAAATTATTGGGTGTATTAAGCTCATCATTTTAAGTACAACTTGCAGATTGATATAAGCTTGACAAGTTGAGGCTTGTGAGAAAGACTTTTAACAGGTTTTCTTCTTTATTTTTGTGTTTTTTTTAAAGATCTTTTAATAAGGAATAACATATTTAATTTGTTGATCTAGATAGGTTTATAATTTTGGAGAATTTTGCTGTATTAGCCTTATGCATAAGGCCTCATATTCAACACATTCAACCCAATTTTTTTAAAAAAATTTTACCCCTAAATAGAATCACTAATTTTATCCAAAATTTGCCCCAAATCCCTGATTTTCTATGGATATTGAGACTAAAATTCTTTTTTGACCAATACAAACCTCTAATTATGGTACACAACATATCTTCTCCAACATTTTCCCCAAACAAGATTCCCAATTTTGCCCCAATTTCTTTTTTTCCTATGAAATCTCAATTTTAGTAGAAAATTTTAGAAATTAAGGCACATCTGTAGTAGATTAGTAAATTGCTCGCTTAAATATAATACAATACACCAATGTACTAATAGTTTAAACCACTCAATATTAAACAATACAATAGAAAGCAAACATGCAAAACCTCATACTACTTAACTGCAATTTGCCCTTAGCATCATTTACTTAGTTACTTTCACTTTTTAGATATATTCTTTGTAATTAAAACTAGTTTAAGTTTCCATGTTTCAAAAAAAAAAAAAGTTCGTAACACTAGATGTATAGAATTGAATTATCACTTAAATTAGGGGTGAGAGAGTTTAATTATCTTCTGTGTGACTTGATGGATGTACTACCTATAAGGACTTTGTCTTCTACATTTCCCCTGATGATTCAACATCTCTTTTTTCTCTTTGATTTTCTTTTGATTTAGCCTTCTTGTAGGTATTCATAGCATTCCGAGTTGACTTGCCAAAATATTATTCTTCATATTAATCAGACAGAATTTTGTTATTTGTGTTAGTTTAGACCAAAAAATTTGTAATAAGAATTAATCGACAAATGTGTTTAATGAGTAAAACATTTTTTCGGTTCCTTTTTATTAGTTAATTCTCAATTTTATTTTCTATTAATTTTCAATTTCAATTTATCCTTCACTTATCAATTCAGTTTCAATTTGATCCTTCAATTTCAATATTAACACATTTAATCACATAGTCTTAACAAATTTTAAATCAAATGTGATAATATTTTTATTATTGAAGGACCAATTTAAAAATAAAAATCAATAAAAAACCGCATTAAAACTACATTGATAAGTCAAAGGTAAAATTAAAAATCATATCATAAGTAAGGAACTAAAAGGTCTATGTAATTTCTGACAAATTGGCCGGTGGAGTCAATGTTGGTAATATAACATTTCCATTGCAAAAAAACTACGATTTCATAAAAGGTCTATGTAATTTCCAATATGGCAAATTGGCTAGTGGAGTCAATGTTTGTATGTATTTACTTTTATATATTGTATGTACTTTCACATCTTTGCTTATTTATTTATTTATTTATTTAAGAGTTAATTTAAGTTCTTCCCAGTGTTCGCTACCTCTTCAGTCTCATGAATAATTTCGATTAATTATTATATGTAGGATTGCATTATGGTATATAGAAGAACTATTCCCAGATATAGTTGACACATACCTATTGACCCAATAAAAGAAAAAGTTAACTACTAGATGCTTATGAGACTAACTTCTTATCTTACCATGCATGCAATTACTTTGATAGGAATCTCACTCAGTTCCTCACTCAAAGTGTTCACATGATTTTTGCTTCCTTTTGACACGTTGGTTAATTTGAACAAGGGTTACTCACTTTCTTTGGAGATAATATACTAAGATGTTTTGATAACAAAAGTTTGACTATTAATTTCTTATATAGTTGTAGATAATACAGAAAGCATATGATTAATTAAACCTATAAACCCACATTTTCTAGCCCTCATCCAAGGTATAATTCCTTCTTCATATTTCGCCATTTTCCATGTAAGAATTGCAATGTTGTGATAAACCCATATCCTAACTTGCTAATTAAGTTATAATATATGTAATCATGTAAAAGAATCAGAATTGAAAACCTCCTTTTCGGTTGCTCAAACCAGTGATGAGGCTAGATAAAAGCTAACCATCACATCATGAAATATAACTATGTTCTTTTTTTTCATAATTTGTGTACTGAACAGCTAAACTATATATGTACCACCTTACTTCTGAGGTTAAGTTTAACTCTATATCCACCATCCTACTACTGAGGTTAAGTTAACTTACCCCCTCTCCATAAATGGAAAATTTCAGTATATGCTTTATGGGTATGATGAAGACCGTGACTTTTCCCCGCATACGTATATAAGCTTGCATGAAATTTACTATAAATTCAAGAAGCCTTTTCTAAGAAAAGAAGGAATAGCGATATCGAGATATTGTACAGATGCAATTACACACACAATTAATATGTGATTAAAGAAAATTGAAGTAGTAAGAAAGTGCATAAATACCATGAGCTTGCAAATTCATCGAGCTTGCCTCTCTGAGAGAAGATGATGACAGTAATCTGAGCATCACAAAGCACTGAGAGCTCAAAAGCCTTCTTTAAGAGCCCATTCCTTCTCTTCGAGAAAGTCACTTGCCTGCTCGTGTCGTTTTCTATTCACTTCATCTGTGTCTTTCCTCGCACCATCTTTTTTTCTTTATGTTTCTCTGTAAATCACAACACATGCAAAAATCTGAATTTGGAAAGCCTTTAAGAAATTATTCAGTTCTAAGCAATCAGAAAGGGTAACTTCAGAAGAGATAGATGGAAATAAGAGGTTAATATAAGGCAGTTTTAGCAAATTCAAAGGATAACGACGAAACCCTAGAACCCAATATAAGTATAGATTCTTCAAAATTTATACCTAACTGGCAAAAACCCAGAAGTCTCGAGTCTAAAGAATGAAGACTAATACAGATATAGGAATGAAAGATGGAGAAGAAGGGAGAATCTGAAATATGGTATGAGAGAAATAACAAAACAAAAACAAAAACAAAAAACTGCAAAAATTGAAAAAAAAAAAAGAATAATTTTCATAAAGGAAGAGAAAAAAGAATTGTATGACAAGAAAACAGAAAGAAAGCTCCGACGGAATCTTAATTATTAATGTTATATTTGGATAGAAGTATTAAATTGGTTTCATATTTTTATGTTTCATAACAATTTGGTCTTTTATAAATAATTGTAATAAATCAGTTTCTCATAATCTTATTTTATGAAAAATTAATCCCTTATTAATACAAATGGAGGGCAAATTTTGTACAAATTTAAATTTATGAGGGACTAGTTTTGTACAAATTTATATTTGTAAGGGACTAATTTGTCACGATTAATTTGTGAGGGACCAAATTGTCATAAAGTACAAAAGTGAGGGACCAATTGTCGCAAAATACAAAAATGAGAAACCAATTGTATACTTTACTTATTATATTTGTCTTTTGCTTGAGGGAATATATATAATGTGAAAAATATACTTTTAGTTTTTTATTTATCACAAAATTATTATCTTGTTGATTCTTCACTTATTAAAATGTCCAAAATAATTTTACATTCACTAAAAAATGTCATACTTAGTCTTTCAATGATTAGAAAATTATCAAATTTAATTATTCTACTAAACCCTAAATATTAAAATAAAAGGATTAATTCTAATATTTTCTTTTTAAAAAATAGGAGATCATTTTGGGCATTTCATTAAGTGAGGAACCAAATGACAATTTTGTGATAAGTGACGGGTGAAAAAATATTTTAATATAAAGAGAGAGACAGAGAAAAAAAATATATTTTCAGTTCGTCACTTATCATAAATTTGTCATTTTGGTCTGCACTCATTGAAATTCTTAAAATAATCTTCTATCATTAGAAAATATCACTCTTAGTCCCTTAATTTAAAAAAAAAACACTAAATTTAGTCTCTCTATTAAATTCTAAACCCATAAATTTAAGAAAATAAATTTGATATTTTTTGAAAAGTGAGGGAGGAAATATGATATTTTTCAATAAGTGAAAATAATTTTAGATATTTTATTAAAAGAGAGACCAAAATGATAATTTAGTAATAAATAAGGAATTAAAAAAAAATATATATATATATATATATATATGTATAGTAGGGGTCACATCTAACGTAGTTAAAAATAGGGAAAATAGTACAACGTTAAACGCATGTCCACTTCGTCCGTACAATAAGGTACTAAGCCAGCCAATCAAAGGTTGAAAACGCATTGAATTAAGATCTTAGCCTGTTATCCTATCATCTTTTTGTTTTTTCTTTTCTATTCTTTATTTGTTATTATTCATATTATTATTATTATTTTGGCCATTTCTAGTCTTTAGTATTTTTAACTTTAATTTAATATAGATAAATATTCGGATCACCTAACTATCTAAAACTATAAAAAATTTTAAGACTAATTAATTAGGCTAATTATTTTTAGTTGTAGTTTGGCTTCCTTCTTTTCAAAATTTAAGCAAAAAAAATCTCAAATATAAATTCATTCCTAAAAGAAATGAGTCAAATGTCTTTATTATAAAAAATAAAATTACAGTGGAATTTTGAAGTTTCACAACAACTTAACTACTAATAAAATTATATTATTAAATTATGAGAAATTTCACTTTATTAATAGAAAATAAATTAGAGAGATAGCTTTTTAATACATAAAATATAAATTTCCTATTTTATAATTAACTGTAAGTTAGCTAAACCTCAGAAAATGTTAATAGAATTTACTCAAAGATTAATATAAATTTGCCTATTTTATTATTATTTTATTAAATCATTATCATGATATGCATATATTTACTAGATATCAACTACAAGGAAAAAAATTTCGTCAACGAAAAATAATAATCTATATTTTATTTTGTTGAAACATCTAAATAGTATATCAATAAAGCAATTTAGTAATTAAAATTAATTATGGGGATCAAAAGGTGAAATAAATTATTTGAATTTTAAGCAAAATAATACACAGTATATTTTAGTAATTCTACAATCCTATTATTCTTACATTTAAACGCGTACTCTAAATAATATATGTATGATATTTAAATTTTATTTACTAATTGTATAAAATATTTGGGGGCCTAGGACCCCTATTTACCGATTCGAACATATCCTTCATCCCTCTTTATTCAGTGTATGCAACTTTTATGACAATGATATTACGAAACCACTAATGAATATATTTGAAATTTATGTGACAAACTTGCTGTATATATAATTATAAGTTTTGTTGATAGAGTATGATTATATATATATATGCACATATACTTTTTATAATTGACAAATGGTGCTTGAAATGTCCATAAATATCCCAACTAAGTTAGAATAAATAGTGTTTAAGGAGTATTTGACAGATGCTTAGCTTTCCTATTCTGGTTTTACAGATGACGATAAAACCTTTGATTATGATCTCTTGTGCTTTTTCGAATCCAAGTGAGATGCAGAAACGAAGTTTGAATGTTAATGATATAATCCCACAGTTTTATCTTTTGGAAGCTTTTTACCTGTCAAGAAGCGTAAAAGACAATTTACTGGATGGAGTTTTCATTTAAAAAAAAAAAAAGCTTAATTCTTTCAATATATCTCTTGAAAGTATCAAGGAAGAAGACTATGAAGAGACAAGTGTTTATTCCCCATTTGAAGACTCTCGAGAAGCTATCTATCTAAAACTTCTCCTAACGTCATAAGTATACTTAGTTGGAACTATTGTGATCTAGGATAAACCACGATAGTTCAAAAATTAAAAAGCTTAGCCTATACACATAAATCGTGCTTTTTATTTTTGTCTGAAACTAAGCTTGTTGTAAATAAGGTTATTAATAAAACTGTCTCGTTTAATTATTCTCATGTGTATGGTATTGATGCCCATGGCCAAAGTGGAAGTCTTTGTCTAGCTTAGAATGATGATTTTACATGTGATATTTTGGATAGTTGTTTCAACTGGATCCATAAAGTTTCAGATTAGACTAGTAACATTGTTTTTTTTACCTTCTTTTATAGGCATCCAAAAGTTTTACACCACTATCAAATTTGGAAGGGCATTAAAAAAATCTTGCATATCAAATTTCTAACCCCTAGTTGATACTTAGTGACTTTAATCAAGTTCATACTTCATTTGACAAGCTTAATAATTGCATTTCTTTACCTGGAGCAACTAAATTTCAATAATTTCTATATGAATGTGGGCTTATTGACATATTTCTGAAAGGACAGTGGTTTTCCTGGACAAATAACAAACATGGTAAGGATAATATTTGAGAAAGACTTGACAAAGATTTTTGTTCTCATCATTAGTTTCAGAGATATCCTAATTGCTCTTTCAATATACTTCCTGTGGCGGCTACAGATCACGCTCCAACTATGTTTTTATTTAATTATTGACCTCTTAGAAAAAAGAAGCTAAGGTGTTTTGAACTATTCGAGTTCCAATTTCCTCAATGTAGAGACTTAATTCAGAAAAATTAAGCTTTAAAAGTTTTTGGGTCTCCAAGCTTTGTAGTATAGACCAAACTCCAATCTACCATGACCTTATTACATGAATGGAGTTAGAGGAATATTGGAAATATATAAGCTAAAATCATGAATCTTGAATCTATTCTACAAAATCTTTAACTTCATCTTCCACATGCTAGAAATAATAAGTCAAAGTTAGAAATCTGTCATTCACTATAATTTTTATATGATTATGAACATAATCTTTAGGCTTAATGCCTTAGGCCAACCTGACTCATTCATGGTGATCGTAATACTAGATATTTTCATACTTTGGCCTCCAAGAAGAAATCTGTAAACCATATTTTATATCTTAAAGATAATGAAGGGAATTGGATTAAGGGCCAACATAATCTGACTAATTTGGCTATTAATCATTTTGATTAAATTTATTCAAAAGGAGATTATATGAATAGTGGAGTGCATGAAAGTTTCTTTCATGAGTTGCATATCCCTCAGCTTTCAAATTCTCCTAAATCCTATCTCACGACTCCATTTTCTCATGAGGATATCAAACAAACTGCATTCTCTCTATTTGCATATAGTGCTCCAGGGCCTGATGGTTTCATTGCCAGGTTTTTTTTATACCTATTGGAATATTGTTAACCCATATATTTATAATATGTGGATTCTTTTTTTAATATTATTTTTGAAAAAGTCCTTATATAAAGCTATAATTACTCTCATTCCTAAGACATTGAAGCCTCAATCTATCAAATAATTTCATCTAATCAGTCTTTGTAATGTAACTTATAAGATCATCTCTAATCTTCTCTACAATTGCTTGTGTAACATATTGGATAAGATAATTGCTCCCAATCAAAGTGGCTTTATTAAGGGTCATTTGATTTCAGACAATATATTACTTGCTGTTGAATTGATGCAAACAATCCATCATACTAAAAGGAAATTGAAAAGGTGTTGTGCCTTAAAGCTTGATATTTTTAAAGCCTTTGGCAATGTGTCTTGGGATTTCTTGTTTATGACTCTTAAAAAGATGAAGTTTCCACAAACATGGATTCAGTAATGTGTCACTACAGTAAGTTATCAAATTCTTATGAACAGCTCTCCTTCTCAGCCTTTATATCTTAAATATGGTCTCCATCAAAGGAATTCTTTATCTACCCTTATCTTCCTTCTTTGCTCTAATGTTCTTCCTAGTCTAATTATTCAAGAAGAGCAAAGGAACAATTGGCAAGGAATAAAAATATATAGATACTTTCAGCCAATCGTTCATCTTATGTATGCAAATGAAACTATTCAAATTTTCAGCACTACTTTTGATACGTGCAAAAATGTTAAATCCATCTTTCAGTAGTTTAAGCTCTCTTCAAGCCTTTCTATTAATTTTTCCAAATCATTGATATTTTTTGTTCTAATACTTTGTATCATTTAAGAAATTTGTGGCCAGAATTTTTCGTGTCAAATACAGTGGTAGACATGGTAAGTATCTTGGTGCTTGGGTGGATACTTGAAAAAGTAAAAGGCCAATTTTTCTAGAAATTCTGGACAAACTTGATTATAAACTTATTGCATGGAAATCTAAGCTCCTACCCTAAGCTGGTTGACTTACCCTAATTAAGTCTGCTCTTAATTCCTACTTGGTTTATCCTTTTTCTCATTACTAGATTCCCATATATATTTGCCAAAAAAATTGATTCTAAAGTATTTAATTTTTTTTAGGGTTATAAAATGAATTCTCCTTGCATGTTGATCAAGTGGAGTAAAATTTGCATACTACTTCAATGTATCACTTCTTGCTAAGCATGTGTGGAGGATTACAAATTTTTTTTTAATGGGTTTTTTATGGCAAGTCATGTGTGTACTAAATATAGTCATCCTAAATTCAAAGGTGTTCTTGTTAAGAAATCTAACATGTCCTCAATGTGGAATGGCATTTTCAAGTCTTATGCTCTTATGTTCAACAAGATCAAATGGCAGATTGGTAATGGTGATTAGATCCCCCTTAAATCATTCACTGTGGTGGAAATTGCAACTAGATCAAACAAGGATCTATTCCTCTATTTCTGATCTTATTCAATTACCAATCAGGTGGACTTTCTTATTTGGACAAGAAACAAATCTTGAAGATATTCTGTCAAAGATGGTCATAAGGCTATATGTGAAGAAACATGTAGTAAAGAAATTGGTTTTTTTCTAATTGAACTACCCTTTGGAAGATTTAACTTCCTCATAAGGTTTTACTTTTTACATGGCGTCTGATTAATCAAGCTCTCCCAGTTGGAGATGTTCTTATTCAACATCATTTACATGTATAATCTCAATGTCAGCTATGTCACGAAGCTTCAGAATCAATTGACCATCTTTTCATTACTTGTCCCTTTGTTCATGCATCATGGTTTGCATCTCTGTTTGGATTTCGTATAGATCAATTTCAAAATCTTGGTGTTTTTTCTTAGATAAACACTTAGCTTAAATAAGGAAATATTTCTTCAAAAAACTTTAAAATATATACTACCCACTTGCTTCTAACCTTTTATATGATTTGGATGGTCAGAAATGATTCTGTTCACAAAGGTCTTAAACCTGATCTGTCTAAAGCTATGTTAAGAATTCATCATTTGTACATGGAATATTAGGAAGTGAAAAAACATCATAACTCCAAGACTAAAGCTTTGATGAAAATGCTTAGAATTAATCAATCTTAAATGCCAATTTGTTGCTTCAAAGTGGGTTATTGTCTTCTGGTACAAGAAACTTCATCGTCCTTGCAAGAAATACAAGATTTTCTACTACATTTGGCTTGGGAAAGATATTGTTAACTTCAAAAGATTTGATTGGAATCAGTGCTCTCATAAGGAAGTTTTCATCATTTTTGTTGTAAGAGAGAATCTTGACTAGATTAATAACCAAAACTTTTATGTCAATACTAACAGAAAACATATGAGTTTCGTTCTTCCTTTGCCTTATTGGTATGACATCCTTAACTTTGGAGACTAGCAAGACTACTCTCTCACCATGCTTAGGATTCACATTCGTCATCCGACAAATCAATCTGATTCCTTCAATGTTAAAGTGGTTTCTCATGAAGATCGGCCTTATATTCAGTAACTTTTTAACTACATTTTTGTTCTTTAATTCTCCTTTTGGCTTTGTTCTTTTATCCAAAAAAAAAAAAAAGAGTATTTTGTTTAAAGGGAAAATTTTAAATTTAAGCCAAATGAGACGACTTTGATTCAAGGGAAAATCTTAAATTTTAAATAGTGTTCAAAATGAGATGACTTTGATTGCCATTGACTCAACTAGACTAAACTAAAGGCAACTTAGTGGGCACTGAACTATTTTGGACCCATACATGATTGGACAATATAATATTTAATTTACTAGATTCTCATAAAAATCAGGATTATTTAGAGTTCTCCATAAAAAATTGTGCATTATTAGATCATCTACTTTGTTTAATACTGACCGTTGGATCAAAATTATAAATTTCACTAATTTTTTGTGACTTTTAGTCACTAAATTCGACTTTTCAAAATTAAAGGTAGACCATCAAATTTATACATTTCTTTCGATTTCAACCTTGGATATGGATAATTCTAAAGAAAAACAAGAAATCCAATGCAATTCTCACACAACTAGAGTATACTAGATCCAATTAATTGTGGTATCATGTGATAAATAGTAAGTTAAATTTTTATATAAATTAAACAATATTTAATATAAATTAAGTAATATTTTTTCCATTAAGAGAAAAGTTGTAATTCAAACAAAGAAAATGTCAAATATATATGGGGTAGTGGGAACTATCTTGTAGCCAAAGGCTTAAGTGCCATAATGTAGTGAAAACATGCAAAAAATTGAAAAAACAAAACAAAAGAAGAAACATAAATTATGAATTACTGCAAGCTTTGCATAAAAAAAAACTAATGCAAATCTTAACAAGACGTTATTTCTAAATATATATTAAAAAATAAAAAGCACTAAAAAAAAATAGGACAAAAACTAAAATAACCTAAAAATTAGGATGTTCATG
Organism: Delonix regia; assembly: GCA_037074485.1. Taxonomy (NCBI): domain Eukaryota; kingdom Viridiplantae; phylum Streptophyta; class Magnoliopsida; order Fabales; family Fabaceae; genus Delonix; species Delonix regia. Next base: position 18,079,894 of record CM073459.1, read on the forward strand.
GTATTGGTATGGGTCAACCGAGTCGTACATGACCCAGACCCAACCCAAATTGGTAATTTTTTTGGACCTAAACTAGATCGAGTTTAATTGAAATAGATGGAGTTTGTCTTTTTTTTTTTTTCTTTTTTTTTTTAATTAAAAAAATCTTTTTAATTAGTAAAAAGATATTTTGAAAAAATAAAAATAAATAATTTAAGATTTGAAGTAAAAAAAAAATTGAATGAGATATAATTAAGATGTAAAAGAAATTAATATTTTAAAATGTTATCATAAATAAAACTTATGTTAAATAAAATAAAAACAAATTATATAAAAATCTAACTAAGATGGATCTGGTGACTAGATATTAAATAAATGTAAGACTAGTTTAATTAGATAAAAAAATATAATTTTTTTTTAACTTGACTTATTTTGATTTGATACGATAGGGCCAAGTTGATCAAAGCACTGAGTTGAATTTCTGATTATTAAAAGCCACCCCAGACATCAACTTTGTTGAGGAGGAGTTATGGAGACAATTATTGAAAGTCACACCAAAAATTAGACTTCCTATGATGATTTTTCAAAGGCACTATTAGAAATCAGACTTGTTGCCACTGAACTTTTGATGAAGCACAGCCAATTTGCCATTTAAAAATTAAAATTATATTTAATTACAGCTAAAATAATTTAAACTCGAGTACAAATACAATTTAAATTTACCTATGCTAGTTATTCTTTTGTAATAATTAGGGGTTTTGTAATAATTAGGGGAATGAATTCAGCTCCAAAAGGAGTGTATCCACTATTTTAATCACATGGACCCTTAAATTTAAAGTAAAAAAGGAAAAAAGTGCAATATTATTACTATACTTTTGCACTTTGTAATAATTTGATCAATCACAAATTGGTTATAATAAATTAGTTTTTCATAAATTTAAATATATACAAAATTAATTTCTCACAAATTTAAATTTATACAAAATCAATAACTTGATTTGCATTAATAAAAGACTGATTTTACATAAAGTAAAATTTTTAAATGACTAATTTGTCACAATTAATTTACAAATGACTAAATATTTACAAATTTGTTATTAAGAATAAATTAAAGACAAAAAGGAAAGTACATTTTTCATTCTGCTGAGTATAGATACTTCGTGTAATACAATATGTATTTGATTAAACTAAGAGTAAAACTTTCCTACTTGCATTGTTGAATCTCTTGCCGTCGTATATAATTTCAGGGAGATCTTTTTTTTAAGAGTACAATTTGTCGAAATTTCTATAAAATGAGGAGATGGAATTGTGAAATTAAAGGACTTAAATTAATAAATTTAATTTTTTTCCTCTAAGCTATTTTAGACCCTGCCGGTCTTTATCTCTAGACTTGAATTGAGACAATGGAAAAGAAGCTTCAAGAAAGAGCTGATTAGTCTTATGCATGCCAACTTTCTATTTGTTCTTTTAGTTTAAAAAATTACGCTTTTTCTCTTAAAAATCAGAGAACATTCCAATTCAATCCCTTTAATAATTCAAATAAATTCTCCATTAAATAATTAAAAAAAAAAGCTAGGGTTACATATTATACCAAAACGAGTTGATTATTTTGAGTGTAATATAAACTCACATTTTAAAGTAATATTCTAGAAGCATCTTTTTATACAGAATAATAGTATTAATTAAAGATTCATTATTTGTAACCTAGTGAAGCTTCTTTAAAGATGGGCTAAACCCTTTTTTATAGTCTTTAATTGATTACTTGGATAGCGATCATTTGTTAGCACCTATACTTTGTTGACGATATCTACGAATTTTACAAGATGGATTAGAGGATCTAGCTATAAGATAGAAAGATAATGATAATAAGAGCAACCATTGCGAGTTTAAGCAAGTTTATAAGAATGATGTAAATTTGTAATGCAGGTTTATTATGCAAACTTGTAAGAGTTTATTTCGGTTAATTAATAATTATTAAAATTTATAATTACATAGTTATAATATTATATATAATAAAAAAGTATTTATATGTAATTTAAATTATATAAGTCAAACTAAAGTATTCATATATTATAATTTGTGGTATTTAATATGAACATTTTAATATAGTTATACATAAATAATCATTTAATATAGCTAACTAAATATTCTTCATTTTATTTTAATAAATATATATTTAATGCAATTTTATTATTTATATTTATATTTAAACTTGTAATAAAGTATATTATAATGACTTCTTAAAAAAAAAGTTTGTTTATATCTCCTTTGATTTAAGTTTGAATCCTTATGTTGTTGACTAAAAACTATTTCAATAAATGAAATCTTAAACCTAATAAACTTGGTAAGTTAATTTACAAGTTTACTAAATTTTGCACTAAGTTTGAATTAACATTGAATTGATTTGTTTTCTTTAAGTAAAATCATAAACTTGTAAACTAGAATAATAAATTTTTGAGTATGACAACCATGAAAAAAAAGGTCCCTATTTGGGAAGAAAAATTAAGAGAATTTTAAGTATGCTAAAAACATGACAATATTTAGCAAGAAGTTTTTATGTTCAAACAATTAACATAATTGATTAATATATATATATATATATATATATATATATATATATTCATATGGCATTGTCATTTCAGTTATAAAAACCATGTGACTGATTTTACTCAATAATTATGGATTTGCTAATTAATATTATTGATTAGATGTATGCTTCTAATATAAATACAATTATTTTAAAAAATACAAAATAGTACTGCACATATTTAATTTGTATTCCCTGGATATTTTTTCAGAGCTGCGAAGATCCGAGGGCTTGATAGGGAAAAAATGTACAAAAGTAACAGTCTACATTTAATATTTAAAAATTAAATTTGGTACAGTCTATATTTAATATTAAATAAATCAAATTTGGTAGTTTTTAGCTATCAAAACTAGTAAAATTTAAAATTTTAATCTAACAACCAATACTAAACATAATGAGTGGTTTAATGGTCCACAATTTAAGTTCAAAACCTCAAAAGATTCAGATTCATGCCTACTACACGGATCATAATTCTTTGATTAATATTTAATTAACTTATCTTCATTGTTATTTTATATATCTAAATAGAATCTGATTCCTTTAACTTATCTTCATGTTTGGGTTATATAAAGAATTTAAGTATGAAATTACAATTCAATATTGAATTCCAATTTTTCTGTATAAATGAGTGATAAGTATTATAAAAAAATATTAGCATGACATATATATATATACACACACACATATACATGTAATAAAAATAATACAAAATTAATGTTTTTAAGAAGATATTTCTCTCTTAATATAGTTTAGATGAGATAAAATATTTTTTATAATGATTGTAACACTACATTGTTTAGTATATAATAATGATGTTTTAAATAAATTATTTGATTTAAATTTAACATGTGCGTGTGCAACTAATGTCCTTCTTTGAGCATGAATTTACATACATGTACGATGTTATGCTATAAGCACATATGACTATATGTGCCTAGCACAATTTCATGCTATGATATGATATTGTGTTTGTGTATGTATAAACATATACATAAATTGATATAATATCATAAGTGTATGATGTTATGTTATACGCTTATGCTTTCATGCATACATATACGATATGATATCATTATGTGTGTGTAATATTACGTTTGTGCACTCACATGCAAATGTATGTGTATGTGCAAAGACGCACATTTACACGTACAATGTCATTATGTTTCATAAACGTATATGTGTATGCAATTTTGTAAATTTTTTTTTTATTTGTAAGCATATATAAAATGTTCATATGTGTTTGTATGAGTGTATGTACTATATTATATCATTTATATGTATTTTACATCTTTTTGAAATTTTACGTGTTAACATGTATTTGTGTGCATAATATTATATTATGTATTTTTATGCATAGGTGCAGTATCAAGTGCCTACATTATATATTATTTTTAAAGTTATGTTATATAAATGTTATATATATTTACATATACATACATACATGAACTATGTGTGGGACAAATTTAGAATTTGATTTCAAGAGAGGTGAAAATCTTTAGCTCAAATGTTTAAACTAAGGGAAGCAAATTTTTACAACCTAAGGGGCGAGCTCTTATAAATTAAAAAATTAATTAAAAATATAAGATAAAATTATATATAAAAGTTAAAATTTTAAAAACCCAAGGGGGCAACTGCCCCTGTGCCTCCCTTAGATTCATCCATGTATAAGTCGTATCATATAGAGGTATAAACATTGCATGTCTGTTATATATATGTATATATATATATATACATATATCATATTATTTTAATTATTTATTTTTATTTTATTTAAATTAAAATTAAGTTATGATTAATTTTTAAAATATTAATTTTGCATTCAAAATCTTAATTTTTTATTTCATTTCTTTTTCACTTTAAATATTAATTTTTCTATTTTTTTAAAAAGTTTTTTTTGTTATATTTGTATAGTTTTAAAAAATGAAACATGGTATATGCTAATGTGATCCAATCAAATTCTATCCGTGTCTTGAGATTTGAAATAGTGGCCTGATCATGAAAAAAGAACATGTTTTGTAGGAAATAAAAGAGTTATATTTCAATTTTGAGTTATGAAATTGCAAATTTTGAAGTAAGGGGTAAAAATTGGAAATGTCTCTTATTAGTTATTTTTCAATTCTATGAAATTGGTGCATGTAATAGAAATGTAATTCTAGAAAATTAACCAAAGAAAAGAATTAGAATTGTTGGGTCCAATTCTTCCAATTCCATACCTCAATTCCAAGTCCAAATTTTGAAAGGTGTAAATGATATTTTCGCAATTTGCATTTGTTTTGTGTATATTTATGTCTTAAATTTTGGTTAAATAATTAATATTTGTCATAATCAATTTCATTTATTTTTGTAGGGTTTTAACGCAAAGAGATATAAGCCATATGTGTCTAGAAACTTAACAAACGAAATCCAGGTCCAAGACATAAAAAAAGTATGGTAAAAGCCTTTTATCAACATTTGGCACCATGACTAACTGGCCTCAGAAGAAGAAAATAAAAGTTCTAGACAGAATAAAATGGTGCCATGACCAACTGAGAGTAGGTCACGACTTTGTATCAATAAGTAACAAAACAACATGTTAGATGCAAACTGTTTCTGGTTTTGAATGGATTTTTTAAGGGCTTTCAAGAGAAACCTCCATTATAGGTTATTTTGAAAGTTGAGATGGTTGAGAAAAGCTTTAAGAAGCTCCAAAGGCGAAGAGAAAGCTTGAATATAAAGAAGATTCAACAATTAAATTAATTTTTCTCTCTTTCCTTAGTTTCTCTTTGTTTTTCTTCACCCATTTGGATGGTGCTCTATTTTTAATATTGATTTATCTTTTATAGATGAATTAAACCCATTGATTTGTGATTATAATGAACCTTAGTATATATTAGGACTCTTCAATTGTAATTACTAATATAATTTGTTGATTCAATTTTATTAATTGAAAATGAATTGATAAGTGATAAACTAAATTGAGAACAAAATTTAATGAAAAATCAAATTGAGAATCAATTAATAAGTAATGAATTAAAATTATATATAATAAAAATTAATAAAAAATCAAATTGAAAATAAATTAACAAATAAAAATTTAAAATAATATTTTCCTATGTATATAAACACTATTTATTTTGTTAATAAATAAAAATTATCCATTTCAACTCTTATCATCATAATGAATTTTTTTAAATGAAATGCTTTATTCATAACACCGAAGGAACTGTTTTCCGATTTACTAAAAGGTTTAGATTTTTGGGTAACATGATAAATCTTCTCCTAAAACCAAGAAAAGACAAACGGGTATAAGAAGGAAAAGAAAAAGAGGAAGGGGATAAGGTGACATAAAGGCTATGATATCAAGGTCCTTTTTCGATTTGTGATTGGCAGCCTTGGTACACTGTTGTACGGACGAAATGGACGTGTTGCCCCCAAATGAAAATGTTGCTAATATCGGAAAAAAGGGTACAAAATTGGTGTTTAATTTTGTATAAAATTAATTTTTTATAAATTTAAATTTATATAAAATTAATTTTTTTATTTAAATTAATAAAAAATTAATTATAGATGACATAAAATTTTTTAAAAATTAATTTATTACAATTATTTGTTAAATATCAATATGATATTCATATATATATATATATATATATGCGCTTTCTTCCTTTCTTCTTCCGTACATTATTGACAAATTTACTGTCAAAGAATGAGTACAAAGACTATATAATATTCAATTTTAAAATTGATTTTTTTTAAAAATACTATTTTATTCTTTTATATTTAAATTTTATTTTATTTTAATCAATTAAAAGTCTTAAAATGATAATTTACTTTTTGATTTAATTTTATTTTAGTTTTTCATTTTATAAAATATGACTTAAAGTAATTTTTTTGAATAAAAACTAAACAAATAATACACATGACAAAATAAGAAAGGGATCTATTTTTAAATTAATTTTATTTTAATCTTTTATAAATTAAAAATTTTATAATAATATTTCATTTTGTAAGATGGGACTCAACATAGTTTTTTATTAAATGAAAATTATGCAAATAATACACTTATGACACCAAGTGACAAAAAAGAACTACTTTACATTAGATCTTGAAAAATAGATTATCATTCAAATACTTTCAATTTATAAAATATTAAATGAGACTAAAGTGAAAGATATTTAAAAAATTATAATTCGTGAAACAGTGTAATAAAATTAAATTTAAAAGTAAAAACTAAGATAATATTTTTTTTTCATTATAATTCTGTTTGCATTATTTTTTTCTAGGTCTTTTCAGTAGTACTATAATTTTCAAAATTTTACTCTTTCATGATAATTTTTCTCTTTTTGGGTTGTGTGGACTGATGTTTTACCAAATCAAGCAAAGGATGAGGTTTCTGTTTCTTGTGACCATAAAATCCCCATTTCTTCTCACCATAGCTTTGTGACAACGAAGGCAGAAGAAGTTTCATGGGCTAATAAGGAAAGGTGCGTCCCTCTGCGTATGCCTCTCTTCCCTTTCTCTTTTTGGATTCCACAGTACAGTCTGTGCTTCCACTTTTGTAGTTCCTTTTACTTTTCTTCTCATTCATTTTCTCAACCCTCACTCACTTTCTTCCTTATATGCACTGCTCTTTATTCTCTCAAGGCTTTCAAGATTTCCGAGTTTTTTGCCAATTAGGTATACAAATTTAGCTTCTTTTGGACAAATCCTTCTCTTTATTTGCCTTGTGTTCAGAAACAACACCTAAAGTTGAAATATTGCTTTCTAGCTGGTAACCTAACTAAGGATTTTGCATTTATTGCTACTCTGACTATTAAATCTCTTCATTTTAAAAGTTATCTGGAATCTCTGGTGGGATTTATTCTGCTCTTAATCTTTACCCTTGGTGGGTGATGAAGATGATGCCAATCTTATCTCTTGCTTTTTCAATCTGCTATGTAGCTATCTGGGTCTTCAAGGTCTTGCTTGGAAGGCTTTGGATTTACTGAAATCGGCTCAATTATATTGCTGGATTGTTATCTCTGTATATCTTTCTCGCCAGAAATTGAATCTTTCTGGGTTTTAAATTCTCGTTGAGGACTATACTCCAAGAAATCTGACTATGAAGTTTTGAATAATCTTTTAATTTGGAATTCAGCATATGTTATTGTTTAGGGGTATTAGCGATTCGGAGAGAAGGAATTGAATCAAAAAGATGGTGAGAGGAAAGACACAGATGAAGCTTATAGAGAACACCACAAGCAGGCAAGTGACGTTCTCGAAGAGGAGAAGTGGGCTTTTGAAGAAGGCTTTTGAGCTCTCAGTTCTTTGCGATGTTCAGGTTGCGCTCATCATCTTCTCTCCAAGAGGCAAGCTCTATGAATTTGCAAGCACCAGGTATTCATGAACCTCACTATTATTACTTTAATTTTCTTCAATTACATACTGGTTTTGTGTGAATTTATAGTAAATTTCATGCAAGCTTATACATGGTGTGAGAAAGTCAAGATTTACATAATAACCGGAAAGCGAATCCTGAAAGTTTCCATTGTAGGATGGAATGGATAGTTAACCTTAACCACAGAAGTTGGAAGTAATGAGTTAATAGTTAAACTTAACCACAGAAGTAGGGTGATACGTACATATAGAGCTAAGCAGTTCAGTACACAAATTATGCGATAATTGGATTTTACTATTTTAGATTGTTGTCTGTCAGATCTTAGTTATGTTTCATGACATTAATTAATTAATTAATTAATTAAATGTCTTGATTGAGTATGTTAACACCAGAAGCCCACTTCCCTAGCCAGAAACTGAAGAAAGGAAATTGTATTTGGGTTATCTGATCAGTTAGCGAGCTTAGCATTGCAGGTTTAATTGTTGTAAGTATATTTATATTAAGCTGGCATAAAATAGATTGATCATGTGCCTTCTGTAATATCTACTAATTAATTAGTGGAAAAGTACACTTTTGGTTCAAGAAATTAATGGTCAGACTTTCGTTAGGAAAGCATCTAAATGGACCTTTGGGATCAAAGCATTTGATTTGGGTTTTGGGATAGAGAGATATTAAGTGGACGAAGAGAGAAATTTTGGGATATTTGAAGGGAAGAAGAAATTGAAAATTTTTTTAGGAAAGATAAAAAATATAGAAGCGAGAATAAAATATTAGATCAATAAAACAGATATTTACTAAATCAATGTGAGTATATTAGATGAATTAGGTATTTATTATTTATATAAAATTTAAACGTATTGAATTAATATGGATGAACATTAGATTATTATGTATTATATGTAAAAAATTTTATTAAGTATTTAAATTTTAAAGTGCATAATGAAGTTATATAGTAATATATGCTTAATAGATATAAACTTCTTAATATGTATTTGTTATATACTTTTGTGCAAGCAGTTTAAAACCTTATTAAAAACATACCATAAGTTATTATTACTATCTGCTGGGTGCCTTAACTGCAAAAACTCCCAACTTTTTTATGGAAAAGCATTTGGTAAGAATGCTTAGAAGGTTACAAATATTAGGTACACTTAGATGATTCAACCTAGTTAAAGTAATTTCTAGATTTTGCTATGAGATACAGTAACAAAAGCATTAAATATAGGCATATTTTACACTCAACATTTGATTCTTTCCAAAACGTTTCTCAGCATCCACGAAATTTTATTCAAACTTAAATAAGATTACTAAAACCTGCAGCTGAATGTGGCCTGAGTTAAGCCAAACTAAGCCAACTTTTGAGATATTTGGGATTATTTTTAAGATAGAAATTATGATCTCAAATTCAAGGGAGCTTAAATTAGCTTATCATTAAGCCAGGGCTGGTTTGGCTTGTGTTTGACGGACACTGTCGAGAATATATGGGAGAGAATTCAATTTTGTCCACACATGTGCAGAGTGATGCTCCCTCTATCTATAGCAAATATATAGACATTAGAACCAAGAGCTAGAAAAATTGTATAATGTTCAAACTTTTCTTTAGAGATTGTCAAAACCTGACATAAAAAACTACTCATTATTCAAGCAACGGCAAATCATATTCTATAGCACAAAAACCAGAAAAATGGTAGAACTTTCCTAGATATATATATATATATATATATATATATATATATTATTCAACATATTGATGGATTAATTCTTTATTGGAATGCTGCTCTTTTATCAGTTTTAGCATGTAAAATTAGAAAAAAAAAAATTCAAACACTTATTATTAAACAAATGTATATATTTTCTTACATATGAAGTATTTTGGGCTGAAAAATTGGCTCAAAAAGGCTAATGCGAGTGGAGAAGATGAAGCGCTCAGAAAGAGTTTTTCGTTGATATGTAATACAGATCGAAACTCCTCTCCAATCAAAAGTCACTATTGTTTGAAGTTTAAATGAGTAAATCCTAAATCCTAAATCCTAAATCGTATAATTTTAGACGTAGCGTCATGACTTATGGTCACCCATTTGCAACTGCAACTGCAATACAAGAACTTCAACAATACTTTGTTTAATAACATCCTCGGTGGACAAACAGCACTTGAAAAAATTCTTTGCCCAGCTTCCTACGAGTGGTCCTCTTAACATTCTGTTAGCTAATTGTGACCATGTTGTTTAATATATTGACATATCTTCGAGAATTCATTCACCAACTTATACAATAATGGCCCCATCGACATTTGTTTAGCTAGTTGTTGTGACAATATGAGATATTCAGTTCAGTTTTTTTATTTTTCAATTTTTTTTTTCAAGGAAAGGTTCCAATTTCGAATCACATACCACAACCTCCATAATCATTTTCAAAACATTAAACTACTAAAACAAACAAAGAAAAAAAAAAAAATCAAAAAGTCACTCAAGATCAAGAATACGAAAGAAAACCTATAGACAACCAAAAAACACATAAATGTGTCAAGATGAAAGAAACTAAAACTCTTCTCTTCTCTCAAGCCTAGCTTTGATAACATGTAGAGAAAGAAGAACAATCTAAATGGGATTTACTGACTTGAATAAGTCAGACTGACACCCTGTGTATCTATTTATAAGTAAAAATTAGGTCAAATATAAAAGTTAGTACAAGTAGTACATGCCTATCCCATTCCCACACAGAATGAATGACAATTATTGCAATTTTTCTGTAACACAGTCACACTGTTCTAACATTTTTAATGCTAGGTTTTTCTATATATCTTCAAATTATCCTCTCTGGCTCCTTGATGTGCTCATAAGGTGTTTTAGTGTTCATTTTCTGACATTTAACATTTGATTTCTATTGTTTATTCATCTTTTCTAAGTGCTTAAACCGGAAGGGCTAGGGGTGTGAAGATTGTTAAGGGGAAATGAAGACAATGAATTAAACTGACGCAATTTTGATGCCATTAGTAGTTTGAGAATTCAAGGAACTATGAGATTTGGACATCAATCATATAAGGAGTGATATGAACACAGAAAATTTGAGTTACTCAGTTATGTTTTCCAAAATTTTGTTACTCATCCATTTCGAGTAAACTAATAATTTAGTCCAGAATTATTGTGCACATTAAGGTTTTGTCCATGAAAATGAATAAATACATGCGTGGTTGTTAAATTTGCAAATTTATTACCTGAGTTTACGATTATACCTCAAGAATAACGAGTCGACTCACATGTAGACTCGGATTTAGTACAAGTTCAAATAGACTCGCGAGTTAACTTACTGACTCTATTGAGTTTAAGATTTTATTTATTGTAAAATGCGTCAAGTCACTTCTAGCTAGCCAGCAACATAAGGATCTAAACCTAAGACCAAACAAGATATAAGCAAGGTTTTTTTCTTTGAAGTCATTATAATATACTTTGTTACTAGTTTATACATGCATAAAAATAATAACATTACATTAGATATGTACTTATTAAAATAAAAAAAAATATTATTTAGTTGGTTATATAAAATGATTATTTATATATGATTTTGTTAAAATGTTTATGTTAGTACTACAGATTATGAAATATGTATAGCTTTAATTTGATTTAGTATAATTTGAATTGTATTAAACAATTTTTTATTATATATAATATTTTAACTATATAATTATATATTTTAATAATTACTTATTAACTGAGATAAATTTTTATGAGTTTACTTTACCAGTCCATGATACTAGTTTACCTCTTCTTTATAATTTTTTGTAAACTCGTGAGTTTAACAACTTTAAATGCATTAGTACATAGTCTCTAAAAATTAAAAATTCATTAATATTAGTTTCTCTGTTGAAAGAATTAACTTTTAATGAGTTTATTGGTTTCGATGACTAACTTATGCATTTAATAATTTTGGTGACCAAAGCTAACTTGACCTAGCAATCTAGAAAATAACTTGTTGGCCTTAGTTTTGTTTTTTTTTTTTTCCAAATTAACATAATTCCCATCAATATTTTCGTTACCTTTCACGATTTTAATCCAGATGTAAATTTAAATGTTATAGAAATTTAAATGACAAAGAAATTGAGCTGCAATCCCTTTTGTCCATAAGTTTACTTGTTCTTTATTTTTTTAGTCAAGATTTGGGAGTTTGGGTTCTTAATTAATCTGATATATTTAGTTTGTTTTAAATCTTCTAGTTCTTAAGTCATTCTCCCGCCAGTAAAAGCTAAAACGTTTCTTCCTGTAAAGTCAATCTGGAAATCTAATTATGTCCTTTGTTTGGACAGACAATATTTTATAGAACAAAGTCAAATGACATGTTACAGGTTGGATAGTACCATTGATATCTTTCTTCACATCACACGTGTATAATGGGCAGATTTGGTTTAAATGACTTTGACATGCTTACTTCCCTATTGTTCAGCTTTTAGTTATCTTTGAGGCAACCTTTTTGGTATTTTTGGCCATCGATCATCTGATTCCAGCGAAAGATTGCTTCAATTACGCAGCTTGCAGGAGATAATTGAGCGTTATCGCATTCATAACAAAGATGCTCAAACAGCCACCAGATTCGTTGAACAAAATATGCAGGTTACTGTTTCCTCATTCCTTTTTTTTGGCTTTTTTTTTTTTTTTTCCGATTTTCTTTATCCATCCTAAATCAATCTTTTTCAATGGGAAGTGAAAATTGCATGATGTAGTTCCGTTAGAGTCCAAATTGTGGACAGTGATGAAATTGATCTAGAAAATTACGACAATATCCCCCATCCTATTAAGGGAGGGTAGGGATTTTGATTCTATGCATTTAAAGAGATCTAAGTCACTAAAATTTCAGCCAGTGATTCAAATTTTTATAAATATTAAAAGTTTTTAATTTTTTTAAATTTAAATGATTAAATTTTCATCTAACTATTCACATTTTATTAGATTCAGTTGCATTAATACAGCGAATCTTTTTTTTTTTTTTGTTGGGGGGGGGGGGTGGGGGGTGCCACATGCATTAAAACCTATTGGTGCTTAAGTTAATGGGAGGTGCCCTCGAAAATTATTGGGTTAATACATAAATATTTTTATCTAATAGAAGCCCTAAGAGGACTTGTGTGTCAAACAAGCCTTTAGTTCAAGAGAAGTGCTCTTGAGCCAAAGCTCTTGAGCTATAATATAGAGATATCTTAGCTAGGAATATACTTTTGTCCACCAAATATTAGATTAAGCCAATAAAAGTTAGCTTTGTGCGCATGGTAAGAAACTTTGCAGTGGATCTCGCATTTGACATGTGCGAAGTGCAAACTGTGTTTAAATTTAATTTATGAATTTTCTCTAGTGTATGAATTTTAAGTTTCTAGGTATTCAAGTTCAATGCTTGGTTATAAAGTATGACGTGATGGTTTATGTCCCTAAATTAGTGTAGTAGTTTATGGCTTTTTTTTCTTTGGCCACTGTAGTTGTTTATGGTTGCTTTTCAGAAATTTGAACAACTTTGGAAGGGTTAGTGTGTTTATATATATATATATATATAGAGTGAGAGGAAGAAAGTCAAGTAGCAGAGGTGGAAAGGGAGTTCAAACTATCTTATCTTCCTTATGAAATGTCCCTCTTCCTCCTTCCAACCAAAAAAATGTTTTTTTATGGTTTAGTCCGCCTACTTCCGATAGACGAAATCTATACAAAAGCTTTTCGTTTAGTGAGATAATGTATATGTACTAAATGAAGTAACAGAAGATCAAGTGTGAACCAAAAGTGTTGGCTGTGACAGCAAGTGGAATAATGTTAAAAATCAAAACATGAGAAATCTGAACATGCAAACGGACGGCAGAGACATGGACATGAAGAACATTCAATTCTCACTTTTTCTGATATGAACTTTTAAATAAATTCATTCACACTTTTTCTGACCTTGGGAGAGTTTCAAAGTACTTTAGTTATTTAATAGAACAAGCTACTGATCAAACATTTATATGTACACGTTAATCAGGTGTTGTTGCTACTGTCTTGCAGTTTTAAATTTGATTTCTTTTAAATAATTCATTTTAGAAATAAAAATTCTATTTGAGGATCCTCCATTTCCCAAAAAATAATTCATATCTCCAAGATGAGGTTCCTGAACATGATTCTTATTGGCTTCTTAGAATGTATTAATCAGCTTCAAGTTCTTCCTTGTAAGGAGAAAATAAATATCAGAATTTTAAAAATTTTGAAATAGAGAGTTGACTATCTCATACTCTCTCAGAATAGTGCAATAAGCCCAGATCCTCTTCCGAGGCTTTAGGAGCTTACTTTATGCACTTTAGGTTATATAAGGACTTCTTCAGTCTATAGAAAATATTTTTTGTTGATCTGATTGCCTCTAGTGGATGTTTAATTGATAGTGCAGCCCAAATTCTTCTATCCTAAGAGCTCAAATGCATAAAGGCCTAGGTAACCTAAAATTTCAGTATCGACAGGCTTTAGAATCCTTTGTAAAACGATTTGAAGTGATTTAGAGCCATGTAAGAAAGTTTGAAACCATTTGTCTAGTTCTAGGTTGAAGAGATGCTGTATTGGGGCCTTTGAAATGTTCCCAATCAACTGGAAGCTACTAGCAGTTGGGTGATGTCTCACCAGTTAGCTTATAGTTCATGCTTAGTCATGTGGTCACCTGCATTGTGGCCCTAATGAATTGACACCTTGTACCAATCCACTAGTGAGCTTATGTCGAGATTCGTCAACTGTTTGGCTTGGCCTTAGTTAATTGGGAGTTTTTTAGAGTTCCTAGTGACTACCCTTCCCCAGTAGTCAAATATCGAGTCCCTCAAACTTTTTAAAAGTAATAATTTTTTATAAAAACTAGTGAAGTAATTGACTGACACTGTATAGCCGTCCAATGATGCAGTTTTGAAAGCTACAAATCACTTTTGAACTCTTATTTTTGTACAAGTTGACTTTTCTGTTGTTTTAAAAAATCTCTTAAGCCTTGTGCAATAAATAATCGATCTATAGATTCAGAACAATATGAAAAACAAGTACAAAATATTGAGTTCAATTCAAAAGCTCTAAATCATTGCCAATTTCTCTAGAGTTTTTCAGTTAAATATCTACTCTGTGTAAGAGAGTTCATTGCCCAAAGCTTTCTCTTTTTCTGAGAGTTTGAAAACTTAAGAATTGAGATTTCCTGAGCTGCTATATTAAGTCTTGTTGTAAAGGGAAGTGTCCCTCGTAAAATCAACTCTTCTACGTTGGGTTTTATAGTGGTAGACACCCTTTGGAAACTTATGACTTGGTATAAGTGGTTGCTTGGAATTAAATGTAGGCTTGTAGTTAAGAAGAACTAGGTTAAATCTTTGTTGTGTTCAATCTCATTTTCCCTTCATCTCTTCATGATCTGCACTTTATTAGTTCAGTTTATAATATTCACTTTGGCTTTGTTGCACATTCACTTCATTTCATCTTCGCATTTTCTGTGCATCATCCTTGCTTTTAAATAATTCAAGCTCTCTAGCTTTAATTTTTTGCATTTTTTTCAAGACTCATTTCACCCCACCTTGGTTGCATAAATATTCTTAACATTCATTACTTTAACAACGAAGCCTCTTTAACAAGAAGCCTTTGTCCAACATAAAACTCCTAATCCAATTTGCCATTCAAGAAGCCTGACTTTGCAACTAATTGATAAATTACCCACTTCTTCTGCACTGCTAAAGTAATGAGAGTTTCTACAATGTCATGTTTTGCCCAAAATTTCTTGGGCATGTTCTTCTCAGATTATATCCATCTGCCATTCTTTATACTAGTGTTTTCTTCACTCAAGAAATTCCATATTGTTTAGGAAATTGCTCAAATTAATCTGATATATATATATATATATATATATTTGGCATTTGTCATATCTCAAATGCTTGATTTTTTTAGAGCAATAGCACGTCTTTTTGTGTTTAGGATATTGGTAGAGGAATTTTGAAGAGAAGAGTAAGGAAAGGTTAGTGGAGAGGAAAGGAAGCATTCCAGTAAATTTACACTTTTTGGCTTGATTTAACTATGGGAGAATCAACCTTTATTTATAGGATCCGAGAAAAGGTTCTAACCATTCTTTAATACAACTCCCAACTATATACTTTCATTTAATACATTTTTCCAACTAACAACTACTATATATAATACAATAATACTAGATTATGGACTTAAGTTATAATGGGCCTTAACATGGACTGTGGATAGCAAGATGTGGTTGATGGCCAACAAGACATTGGGCCAAAGTGAAAAAGTTCATCAAAATTGCAAGTCCAACACCAAAAGAAAATGTTGGAGCCATCGTATTGCAACTTACAAATCAGAAACTAAAGAATTTCTAGCCATGGGCTTGTTAGGTACCTCAAACTTTCAATGAAGCTCTTGAATTAAGTTGCATTCACTTGTTCTCCTTCTTTGAACTTTGATAATTGTGTTGCATATTCTACTTGAGTGTTGATTAGATTGCAATTCTACATTCCAAAGTTTTCATGAACATCTTGTGCATAGCCTTCATGTGAAATAAAGAAGCCTTTTCTATTTGCATAACCTCAATCCATGGTAGAAGGACATGAGACCAATGTTGGTCATTTCAAATTCTTGTGTCATTGCTTTCTTGAAGTATTCAAACATTCCAAGATTATTTCATATAAAAATAAGATCTTTCACATACAAGCAAACAAGTTTTATATCTTTATTTCCATTCACCTTCACATATAGAGCATATTCATGTGAGCATTTTAGGAGGTCATTTTCTTGAAATTATTACATAATTATACTATTCCATGCTTGTGGTGCTTGTTTCAAGGCATATAGGGAGCATATAGGGCTTCAACATCAAAACTTTATCTTCTTGGCCTTTTACACTATATCCCATCCCATAGGTTTTCCAATAAAAATTTCTTCTAACAAAACATTTAACAACACTAATTTAACATGCATTTTATAAATCTTCCATAATTGTTGAGCAACCAAGAAATTATCAATCTTATTGTCTTTAATTGAGCCACTAAGCAAACACTTCAACTTAATCTATTATATACCTTTCATTGTAACCTTTTGCCACCAACCTTGCTTTGTATCTCTCCACCTTTCTTTCAACATTCTTTTTTTCTTTGTAAACCCATTTGACTCTAATTGCCTTCTAACCTAGTTGAAGTATGGTTAGCTCCCAAGTGTTGTCATTCATAGTGGCTTTGAATTCTTCATCCATGGCTTCTTTCCCTTTTTTGCTTTGAACTGTATCCTCGTATACTATAGGTTCTAAACCAATAAATAGACTAAAAAAGAGTGAGTGCATTCATATTTTCTATCACATTAAGAATTTCTTGGAGGCTTGTCATATATGGAATTCTTTCACCTGAGCTTGTAGACAACTCTTGATTAGATGGTGATGAAGATGGAGATCGAGATGGTGGTGATGAAGGTGGGCATGTAGTTTCTTTAGCTTCTTCTCTTGATTGCATTTATTCATTTTTAAAAAGAGGAACAAAATCATAATCTTCATTCTCCTTTCAATTCCAACTCTACATTTCTTCTTCACTAAACTCGACATCATTACTAATGACAATTTTCCTTCATTTTAACATGTGTCGAGCTATTTCAAGTATAATTCTATTTTTTCTATTAGCCATACTTTTTACTATGGTGATTGAGATACTATTATTGGTCCCATTCATATCTTAAAATTCATTAAATTCTTCTTATGTGAATTAGCCTCCAATATTGGTACTTAAAACCTTAATTTTATAGCCACTTTCTTTCTCAAGCAAATCCTAGAATTTCTTGAACACTCCAAAAAGTTTTTTCTTTCCTTTAGAAAATATACCCATGATTTTTTTAAGAAATCATCAAAAAGCTCTTATGGTAGGAAGTAATTATTCTTACCATAAGAGCTTATAATTATAAGTCAACACAAATATGCATGTATAAGTTTAAAGGCTCATTAGCTCTTGTTGCCTCCTTTGGAAAAACTTTTCTTGAATGTTGACCAAGAAGACATCTTTTGCACAATTGATGGGGACGATCTATTGGGGATAATCCATAGACTATGCTCTTAATAGACATCAATTTCAAGCTAGCAAAGTTTATATACCCAAGCCTCGAGTGTCATGAACAAGAGTTGTCTTTCGAGCATGCCTTCAAACACTTGACATTATCATTTTGAATTTCAATCAAGAATAATTGTTTCTTGCCATTGACACTTTAGCTATTAAAATTTTTTCATGACTTTTGAAATAAATATTATGTTTTTCAATGTGTATATCATATTCATTTAGTAATTACCTTAATTAAGCTCAAAATATTTCTCTTCAAATTTGTTACATAATAAACATCATAAATGAACTGATAGCTTCCATCTTTCAAAAGAAGTAGGATGTAACCTTTTCCTTGAACAGTTATCTTTGACTCATTACCAAAGATAACATGTTTATTAATTTTCTCCAGCTTCATGAACACACTTATATCATTCAAGGCTTCTGTATTTCTTTTTATTTCATTAACAATAGCCAAAATATGAGTGAAATAATATGAGATAGCTTCTAGTACTTTCATGTGAAAAGTTCCAAACTCACCCTAAAGGGTTTCTAAGCAAACCTTCTTTACTTTATCAAAAACCCTTGTAAGCATTTTGAAGAATCACCTATATGTCTTTGGAAATGGATGCATTCACAACCTTGCAAAATGTGACATCATCTTAGAATTGGTGAAAAAGACTAAGAGCTTGTTGATCATTTCGTCTTATCATATGCAAAGCTTCCCTTTGAGTAGGACTTGAAAGAAGCCTCATACTGAGGTTCCTAATAAGTTTTCTCTATTGTCACCCACACATCATGAGAGCCTAGTAGAGACTTCTTGCGAATGCACCAAGTTCCATAGTTATTTGGTAACGTGAGGTAAATCTTTTTAAATGACTGTGATGGTTGGGCTCTGATGCTACTATGTTGGAGAAATAGTAGACCTCTTAATGTTTAGAATATTGGTAGAGAAATTATGGAGAGTAGAGTGGGGAGATGTTAGTGGAGTGAAATTGAAACTTTCTATTAAATGTAATCATTTTGGCATGACACAATAATGAGAACCAACCATTATTTATAGGACTTAGTAGAAGGTTTTCACTATTCATTTAATTCAACTTCCAACTACCTCCTATTAGTTGCACTTAATACAATTTCCAACGAACAACTATTACATTTAAGAGTTAAGTGATAGAATTTTCAAATTGTATAATATTGATTGAGAATATTTTACAGATGCATTATGTTCTATTTTAATAACATTAGGTGACAAGTGAAAAATGACTTGAAATATAAAATATAACATATGTATGTCCTTACAATGCATAAAATATTTAAGATAGCAAATCTGACCCTGAAGTTATGAAAAGCACTTAAGTTATAAATGAGCTTATTTGTCATATAATTTTAAGTAAATAAGTCTTAAAATAATCTCAAGTAATATTCTTCTTCACTTTCTTTATAAGAAGTAATGACAACACTTAGCAGCATACAACAATGCCATGCCAACTCTTTGTTCTCACACATTTTTGAATCACAAAGTTGTGCTACTTTGTTAGATTGGCAAGAGGCACACCATTCATGGCTAGTTCAACGATTGGTTTATATAATTGGTTTTATGACTTGTTATGGATTGTAAAATTTGAATTGTGGACGGTATTATTAAGAAATTTCCAATTTAGCTATTGATTCATATTGATAAATTATAACTCATTACGAACTAAGATTCAAGTTGTGAATCGTACAATTTTGATTACTATGCTATATTTGCTTTTCCCTTGTCTAATAATAAAAAAACTATATGTTGTCTTTTTCTCAAAAGTGTATGTGGGTGTATATATATATATATATATATATATATATACATAC
Organism: Delonix regia; assembly: GCA_037074485.1. Lineage (NCBI taxonomy): Eukaryota > Viridiplantae > Streptophyta > Magnoliopsida > Fabales > Fabaceae > Delonix > Delonix regia. The sequence goes on from CM073459.1 coordinate 18,099,700, forward strand.
ACACACACACACACTTTCCTCCCTTCAGAGAGATACTCAAAATATTTGACCATTCCACCTTTCCTAAAACCAAAACAAGTCAAAAGTACTGTTCATGGTAATCAATTTTTTGAAATGGTTGAAATTGTTGGTTATGTGATTCATATCAATAATTCACGTTTGTTTTCTCCCAACATTAGAAGATAGTACTGCCACTAATAAATGATCATTGTCTCTCTCACAATCGGACAAATTAGCTTGATATTGTTTGTTTTGTTGTGAGCCTTGACTTTCTTGCATAGTTTCAGAATTTGTTATATTCAAAATTTCAAATCTTTTCTTAAAGTTTGAAGTTTTATTAGCCTTACCTTGTCTGTTTTGAAATATTAACTTGAAGTTTCTAAAATAATGTTATGAATTTAAGTACGTGTGTATTTTGGTTTTAAAAGAAACTCCCAAACCTTATAATGGAGATGAGATACAACCCATATATAAGATGACTATGCTTTGATAACCATTTGTTGGTTTTGACACGAAGTTGGATAACATGAGAAATGTAAACTTGCAATCTGGGAGAGACATGGACATGAAGAACTTTCTATTGACTCATTTTCACATTTGAAGAACATTGAGAGATCCCAAATGTCTTCTGCATACTAGTACATTCACAATACATACAATGTACAGTTTAGTAAGATGGACATAAATCATGAAATATAGTTTTCATTGCCAGGCAAAATTATTAACTGTCAACAAAAGTAAAGATTTAAAAATTTGAACGATATTTTAGAATCTGAAGGTCGGTCAGCTTAAGTGGTGCAAAGTGATATACAAAAATCCACGGACCAAACTAAGTCACATTAGAAAGGAAAATCATTCTGTATATATATACTAACATATCCGATGAAAGGAGAAATATAAGAAAAGTTTGTTCAACCAAATAGCTTCTTCCTTCATGTCCAGCTACAGAACAAGCATTTTATTTACACTGCACAGTAGTTGGTGACAGGTTTTTGCACATGAAAAGTTCTACGTAGACTGGTCTATCAAAATTAGATTGTCCCAAAAAAGTCATAAATGTACATGTAAGCATGTCAAGATGAATGGTCTGAGTAAAATTATGCCTGATATTCTTACATGTCCATCTATGAATAATAACATACATAGACTACCAATATTTTCCTGAAAATGCTTATTCCTTTCATATATTGTGTATTGAAACTCATCCAACATACAATCCTGACGTTTGAATGAAATTGCATTTCAAATGGCAGCATCTAAAGCAAGAAACAGAAAGTATGATGAAGAAGATTCAGCTTCTTGAAGTGTCAAAACGGTTCTAGATCTACTCTGAAGTTTGAACTTCTACGAATTTGATGTCGCATTGCATTCATATACTAAAAGCCTATTTTGTCTGTGTAATTTCAATCTCTCAGGAAGTTCTTGGGAGAAGATTCGGGGTCATGCTCCCTAGAAGAACTACAAGAGATGGAACAGAACTTGGAAAGGAGTGTGAGAAACGTTCGTGCAAGAAAGGTTAACTTAAATTGCCTCTAGAATTTTACTCTATGAATTTCTAAAGTTAATTGATATCAGAACCTCAACCTTCTGTTTTTCAGAATCAGGTTTTGATTGAACAGATGGAGAAACTAAAAGAAAAGGTAAGCTATCCATGTTAATTGCGAAGGTGCTTGTGATTTCGCATTTGATTTTGTATGACAGAAATGTGGTAAGAAACTAATGAACTGTATGAAACCATTTTCCCTACTTCAAACAGTCACATGCCTTGAAAGAGGAAAACTATTTTAATTAAACTCAATCTATAGAAGATATCCAAATCATGTCGACAAAAAAATACTGAAACTATTTTAATTAAACTAAATCAATAAAAGATAACTCAATCATGTTATAAAAAAAAATACTAAATTAAGTATTTTTGGTCTACTTCTTACAAGAGATTCATCTCTGACATGCTTACATATTTATTTATGATTGGTTTCGTCTGCCAACCTTTTGTTATCCAAGTCAACTTATAAAATCTCACTGAAAGGGTTGTTAAGGTTTCCTATTTTTATCTATAAGTCTGACTCTTGAAAGATTTCCCCACAAGAGATAGATTAAAAAATGCTGACTTCAATTGTTTTGAATTTAAACCAGGAAAAAGCCCTAGCAGCTGAAAATTCAATGCTCTCCGAGAAGGTGAGACTATTATATACACTAGTTAATTTCATCTGGAAATTATTTACTTGGATATTTCATTAGTTTTGGAGCCAACCAAACCTATATAATGCTTTTAAAATTGCTTATTGCATATCTTAGTTTAAAATAAAAATAACATTGATTTTACGGTGCAGTGTCGTATCCAGCCAAAGCAAGCAACTCAGAATGAGAGAGAAAATGCTGCATTTTTTGAAAATAGTCCAACTTCAGACGTGGAAACTGACTTGTTCATTGGGCTACCAGAAACAAGAACCAGACGTATTCCTCTTCCTCCTGTGGTCTAATTGAAGACTAAAATCAAATCCATATTTATGCAAATCTGAAATAAGGAAAATCCCAATTGTTTCAGTAATAATATATGTATGTATGTATGTATATGTACATGTAGAAAAAATCTATCTATCCAAAATATATAGAAGATGAACATGCGTTTACTGTCTTTACAATGATATTTTTTTCTAAACACTTAGAAATTTATAAACAACAACCTTTAAAAATCTCTTTAGAAAACTTTGGAATCACAGAGCGTCTGAGAAAAGAGAAGGATGTATAATTTTTCTGTCTTTTCTAATATGTCCAGATTGTATTTATGATAAGAATCTATACAAATGCAATTTTTTTTTTTGAAAAGTTGCATTTTTCTGAGAAGTTATATTCGTTCAAAATTTAAATGAAAAATTATGACTGTTGAAAGATATAAACGTTTAAATTTTAAATGAAAATAAATAATTTATTTATTTAAATAAAATAAATAACATTAAAAAAATATGGAAATAAATTAGAAAATAAAACATCTAATGCACTTGCATGCTCCATGTGCTAAATGTTTTAAAATATTAATTATTTAATAACACTTTTTTTTCCTTTCAACTTTTTAATTAAATACATGATGTGAATAATGATATATATATATATATATATATATATTTTAAAACTTCTAGATTCATTTAATGTGGAACTTGAAAAACTATCTCAACCACATCTTTAATTTAGTTTTTCAAATTAACTATATCTAACAATACATATATTATGTATAGTGTGTGTATATATATCAAGAATTCATATGTCCAAATGATCTCTTTGAGATCAATAACCAACCTTTTGGCGGAGAGAATGAATAAAATGTTATTTAAATTGATTATAAAGAACGAATTTTGAAAATTAATTTGTTTGGAATCGTTACCAAAATTTTTAACGAAAAATTTTAGAAAACCAATTTAAAATAAACAAAACAGGACAAAATGGTCTATGAAAACAAAGATGGGTTCGGGAGTCTATTTGAGTGTGGGGAAGGTGTTAGGTACCCCATGACACTCGTCTATAAAGACGGTTACCTTAAACTAGTTAGTTGAAATGGAATATGGCCTTAAATTTATTTCAATTACCTTTTATTGACATGCTACCCACTAAACAGAGAAGACAAAAATGACAATAATAGAAGCAAACGAACAAATATTTACAAAGGACAGACTTGACCTAGGATGAAAGCCTAGGGCCTACGTACCCTATGATTGGGATCAAAGTCTACACAGTTTGACCAAAAAGGCATGTCTATTTGTTGATGATTTGTAAATTTTGTGATGAAAACAAGAGGGTTTAAATTAAATAGATTTTCGTAACAAAATGGAATTGGGATTTGGTTTGTGTGTTTTAATTTACGACAACCTGATTAATTTAGCTCTTATGATCTCTTCATTTTTTATTTTTTATTTTTTTAAATTTTTTTTATTTCAAATCTTTATTTTGAAATTTAAACGAAATGATTATGGGATGAGATTTTTTTAGGAGTTTTGGGAATTAATATTTTTTTTTGAAATTAAAATGTAATTATAATGAAGGAATATTTTGAATTTTTAAATTCATGGATTTTCAAAACTGGAATTTATTATGGAAATTAGGACAAAAATAAAATCATTTTTCAGATTTTTGAATTTATGTATTTTTGAATTTTTTTAAATTTATTTTAGATTTTTAAATTATAATTTATTGTTGAAATTGGAACAAAATTCTAATGGAAAACCATTTTTCAGAATTTTTGAATTTATATATTTTTTGGGTTTTTCTAATTTTGAAAGTGAGATTATGATTAATAGGACTTTTAATTAATTTATATATATATATACAAAAGTCATAAATTCAAAAATCATAGAAATATTTTTTCATTATAGTTTAAAATTCAGAATAAAATCTAATTATATATATATATATATATATATTTAAAAAAAATTAGAATTTATTTGAAACTTAAAGTAAAACTAAAATAAAAAATAATTTTAGGATTTTTTAGTTACTTACTAAGTAAGACAAACATCCCTATTTTCTTTAATTAATTCATCCCAATACTTTAAATATTAATTTTTGAAACCTTATGGGACTTCAGGTCTCACGTAGTCTTTACTAATTAACCCTTGATTATCTGAGGAGACGAGTGATCACACTTAAAAACCCAAAATATAGAATAAAATATTTAAAATTTTTTTAGGATTTTGCTTTGATGTATTTTTATGAATTTCGAAATCAGAATTCTTTTAGTCTTATTTTTAATAGAATCAATTCCCTAAAGCCTACGGAGACCCAAGTCCCATATGACATTTTTTTTTATTAATTAAATTTTATAAAACCTTGAATTATTTATTTTGTAAATAATTTAATTAAAATATTCTTCTTTGCATTATTATTATTTATTTATTTATCATTATTATTATTTTAAAATAAGTATGTACTAATTTTTGGGGTATATGGAGATTAAAATTTTACATGGCCCCAAGCACTCGAGGAAAATAATATTCCCACACGATGATTTCGTAAATAATAGAAAATATTTAATTAAAGTATTTTTTTTGTATTATTATTATTATTTAAAACAAGTATGTATTAATTTTCGAGATCTAACGAGATTAAAATCTCACACGATCCCAAACGCCTTAGGAAAACAATATTCTCACTCGATGATTTTCTTAGAACCTTGTTTATAAAGCCAAAAATTAATCTCATATTGACATAAAAATAATAATAATGATAATAATAATAATAATAAAAGCATCAGCAAGAATGGAAGTACATTCACGCCTGTATATATATATATATATATATATATATATGTATATATATATATATATGTATATAAACACATATGTAATAATATATATAAACATGATAAAATAGGAAACCAAGCATCAGGAAGCAGGCATTAGGAAGAAAGGAATCAGATATCCATATACACACACACACACACACACATATATATATATAAACACATATGTAATATAGATATATATATATATATATATATATATATATAAGCATGATACGAGAAGAATGAAAGCATCAGGAAGCAAATAAGCACATCCATGCATATATATATATATACATATATATATATATATATATATATATAAACACATATGCAATAATATATATAAACATGATAAAAGAGGAAAGCAAGCATTAGGAAGCAAGCATCAGGAAGAAAGGAAGCATATATCTATATACACATACACATATATATACATCTATATACATATACATATACATATACATATATATATATATATATATATAATCATGATATGAGAAGAATGAAAGCATCAGGAAGCCAAGAAGCACATCCTATATATACATATATATATATATATATATATAAACACATATGTAATATATAAGCATGACAAGAGGAGAAAGAAAGCTTCAAGAAGAAAGGAGCATACTTTCTCTCTCTCTCTCTCTCTCTCTCTCCCCTTCACGGCACCCACGGCACCTCGTTTCGGACCTTCAGCATTGGCTCCCTCTCCTCTTTCTTCTCCTCCTTCCTTCTCCTTTTCTTCTCTTCTTAGTTTGTGACCTTTTCGTTCCAGCTCAGTCTTGTCTCCTCAGTCCATTCCCTGCTTCTCGGTCTGTGGCTTTTTCTTCCTTTCCTTTTCCCTCCTTCTCTTTTCTCCTCTCCTTTTCTCTCCTTCGCCCTCTCTCTCTTCATTTCTTCAACCCCTTGTAGTTCTTGGTTAAGGCCTCCTTGCTAGCATCAGTGGCAAACCCGGAGTTTTAAGCATGTCAGATTAGGACGTCTTGGCAAGGTAGCGGTGAGGGCTTTTGCGACAGCTAGTGGCAGCTGGCATGGAAGCTGCCTGACCCATCCACAGCGATCTCAGGAACAGACGGTTGAGATGAGTAGCCACAAACTTAGTACTATAGTCGCTCCCTTAGTGGACCTTGACGGAGGGAAGGGGCTGAGGTTAGCATGTTTTCCCCACCTTTAAAGACGAACATGAATTTAGATTTCATTCCACCTCTCTTGCGTCATCGTGTTGCCACTGCCGCTACTGCTAGAGCCAAGTTCTGCCTCTAAGAGCCAAAGATTCAGAGGAACCGCATGCCAATAGTGCTTCAGAGAGCCTTTTTTTGAAAAAGCCCGTTGCTACCCCTTTTTTCGATGATAAGTAGCAGCCTTATCACTTTTTTTCTTTCTTGATTTTTATTATTATTACTATTATTGTTAATTAATTTTTATTTTTTATTTTTTAATTTTCTATTTTTTATTATATTTGTTTTATTTTTATATTTCTTTATTATTTTTCTTTGATTTATTATAATTATTTTAATTAGCTATTTTTTTTTTTGAGTTTTGAGTTTATTTAATTGTTTCCTATTATTTATTTTTAATTTCAAATTGTCCACCAATTGAAAATGTCATTTGAAGCTTTTTCATTTTTAATTTTTTCTATTTTCTTAATTATTAATTAATTGGTGTATCAATTAATTAAATAATTAAGTAATTGGGGATGTGGAGTTCACAATATTGATGGCTGGCAACTTCTATGGTGATTCACTAGAAATTTTTGTATGTGCCGGTAAGTTTCATCCATTTTAAAAAGTGTTTCCTTGGAAATTTTAAGATGAAAGTCCTACTTAATTTCAGACAAATAGGGACTTTTAATATAATTCTATCCAGATCAATTTTCTTTAATCCATTGGAAATTGTAAGAAGAAAATCTTATTTGATGTGTGGTATAGGACAAGAAGTGTGAAATGGCACTAATATTCATAGAAAATGAACAAAACATGATGAAGTGAGAAAGTTTAAAGAGGATAATATTTTTTAACAATTATTATCCGTAAGAGTATTTGCAGATGACTAATATTGCCCCTGTGTCCATTGATAAAAAAAGGGCTTAATAGTTTTTTTAAAGTGAGTTTAACCACGATTAAACTTTTGAACAACAATTAGTACTTCCGTCAAGGAATCATGTGTGAGGACATATGTACAAAGGTTATTTCAAACTTTTGGAAAACTGTTGTTAAGCATTATGGTTGTTATTCTTAAACCTGAAACTTGATTTAACAATGATTCTATCAAATTGTTGCTATATTGTGGTTTAGCAATGGTTATAATCATTGTTTCACCTTAATGACTTTTTAGCGGCACTAATGTTACCCTTTTTCCTTTTTTAACTTCATAATATATCATTTTTTACCATATTTTTTACATTGAACCTTATTCAACAACAATTGTTCATTACATAAAGCCAACATCTTCAATACACAAAGCAACAATTGTATGATAAAGCTAATAAAATGGCCATCAACTATATCTTGAGCATTGAAAATATACATGGGTATAGATTTCCATTGGGAAAAAAATCAAAAGGTTCTTATACAGTTAAAGTCCTACCAAACTAATGATTAATGTGACTAGAACATATGGAAGGGTTTGTAGCTTGAATGGTTGATTTCCCACTATCATGAAAGGTTGCTTTGTTAATACATGGAAGAGGAATTAGGCAAGGAGATCCATTGTCTCCTTATCTTTTTTGTAATCTTTGCCTATGTGCTTTCTTTAATGACCTCTCATCATATAGGGTCCATTTGTTACTAGAGAAGTTTTGGAGGGAATGTGAATAGGAAAGTAGTTTGCCATGTTTGGTTATACTTGAAAAGCAATCAAATCCAAGTCATGACTAGAAATGAATGATAGTTAGTTTACTATAATGCCCTCAAATTGAAAATAAAATAAGATAAGCATAAAAACTTCTTCATTTTGGCTGTGCTCATTGTTTTTTCTAAATCTCACAAATCCAATTATGGCATATGCATTTTTAACAACATTATAAAGCTTTTTATCATCTTCCTATAATTTAAAAACAAGGAAGTGATTAAAATGAAAAAATAAAACATCATAAGCCAAACTCACTAATCAGCACAAATCAAAAGGTGTCACTAGCAATTTTCTTTTATTAGAATTGTTCAAAGTTACATATCTCTGCCAAGCTCATTCTCCTTCACCATTATCTATGGTTGAGCATCATTTGTCATGCTTTGCTTGTGGCCATTATTCTTGTTGTCGATGAAGGACGGTTCAACCGTGTTGCAAGAAGATTATTGTGATGAAGGAGGATTTACCTGAGGAAGACTAGATACAGGGGATAGATACGATCAAAGATGGAGAAGACAACCCAGTTGTTATGATGGCAGCTAATGCTTGGAAAAAAGCTTGGCATCTTCGACAACTTGTTTAAGGAGAGGCCTCCTTTCCATCCACAATTAGGAGGATTACCCATTCCCTCATGGGTGATAATGGGTATTATTGATGGAGAGGGATTTGAGAGGCAAAATGCAAGCAAAATATCCGATTCTCTCAGTGAACCAAATGCAAGGATAGTGAATATGGATTTGAAAAAGGTGAGGTTATAATGAAGTTATGTTATTCCTCATTTTTTCACTGATGATCCTTTATTTTTTTTTGTATGCAAGTAAAGAGAATAGTTGAATATTAGGAAAATTATTGGACGTTTATTGCCAAGCTGTTAGTCAATTAAAAAATTTGGATAAATCTGTATATTTTTCTCTAGTAATACTCTTGACAATACAGTAGAAAGAGTATTTACATTGATGGGGATTAGTGGCATTCTAGTCTAAGGAAATACCATGGACTGTTAATCTTATGGAAAAGATCTAAGAAAGAGGCTTTAGCATTTATCAAGGATAATGTAGCGAATAAGAAGCAATGTTTAAAGTACAACTTATTGTCTTATGTTTGAAAGGAAATTTTAATTAAAGCCATGGCCAATGTTATCACTATTTATCCCATGTCATGCTTTAAATTTTCAATGAGGTCTTATGTAGATTTGGGTAGAGTTACATCTAGATTTTTAGTAGGGATTAGAGGATGGGAGAGGGAAGGATTTATTTGAAAGCTTAGGATTCTTTTACAAACTCAGAGAAGGTAAGGGGCTTGAGGTTTAGAGATTTCTCTAATTTTAATGTAGCCTTATTAGCAAATATAATATGGACATTACTTTAATTTCCAAATGATTAGGGGATTAAGGTTCTCAAGAATTTGTATTTACTTTCAATTGATTATATTCATGCCTTAAGAGATCATAGAGCTTTATGGGGTTGGTCGAGTCTCTTCGAAGGAAGAGATTTGTTAGTTAAAAATCTATGATGGCATGTTATTAATGGTAGATCTATTAAAATATAGAAGGATAAGTAGATCCCTAATCTTTCTAACTATAAGCTATATTCCAATAATCCTGATATTGAAGAAAGTAATAGAAGAGCAGAGGAGCTTATAATTATTAATGGTTTATGGAACTTGTCATCTTTAACAAGTACAATATCTAGGGAGTAGGAGGATGATATTACGGAAAACTTTTTTTAGTGCTTTAGCACTGAAGAAAGCTTTTTTAAAAAGGAGATCAAATATAGATCCCTTATATCCTATTTGTAAGTGTGAAGCTGCAACTGTTGAGCACTTGCTATTCTTTTAACTATAGATGATTGTGGCAAAGTTTTCTTTGCTTATATATACTAGAGGATTTGATGAGGCAAGAGAACAAATGAAATAATTCTGAAACTTATAAATTGATGAGGTCCTGAAATGCAAAGAAACGTATATAAACATTCCAAATAAAATGGAAATTCCCCCTATAATGCAAGAATAAGATGATTTCCAACACTTAATTATTTAATTTATTTTAGAAGCTTCCGTGTGAGATTATTAGTCTCCTTGGGAATTGAAAAGAAATTAATATGAGGCCATGTGAGATCTTAGTCTCATTGGGCATTGGAAGTTAATGCATAGTTTGCTTATATCAAATAACTTTAATATGTAAAAATGATCTGTCCTAAATTATATTAAAAGAAAATGGAAGAAAAAAAAAAAAAGAAAAGGGGTTACCATGTAGGACTGTCAGTCTCCTTAGACATTTAGGCTATGTGAGACCTTGGTCTTCTTAGACTATAAAATTGATAATTTTTTTTAAAAAATAACAAGTATAATAATAAAAGGAAAAATATCAATAATAAAAATAAAGACACCTTAATGACAAATGATAATAATAATGGAAGGATAAATAAATAAATTTATTTAGGCATTACATTGGAAAGTTGTCATGTGAGGCCACTGACCTCTTTAGGCACTTTGGTATTTACAAGTAGAGGCTGTGTGAGATTCCTGGGTTCCTTAAGGTTCGAAAGTTAATACATGTTTTCCCAAGATAAATAGGTAAAAAAATAGTAATAAAAATCAAATAATTCTTAAAGATTGTGCGAGAACATTAGTCTCCGCAAATATTTAGGAATTAATTACAAAGGTCGCGCGAGACCTTAATTTTTTTAAGCGTTTAGGGATTAATAATTATTTACTTCGTCTGTTCATTATAAGTTAAAACCCTTGAGGAATTTAACACAAACATCCTAGCTTCAAAATAAAGGCCAAAATTCCAAGAGGAACTAACAAAATAAAAAAATTATTAATTAATTAAACCTCTAACCGACTACCACGTGTTCTCAAGTCGAACTATGTGGACTTTAATCCCCATCACAGGATACGTAGGCCCTAGGCTATCATCCTAGGTCAAGTTTGCCCTTTGTAAATATCTATTTATTTGCTTTCATTATTGTTGTTCTTGTCTTCTCCATCTAACAAGCATGTATGATAATAAAGGGTAACTGAGATAAATTTAAAGCCATATTATTTCTCATTTGACTAGTTTATGGTAACTATCCTTAAGGGCGAGTGTTGTGGGATGCCTAACACCTTCCCCACACTCAAATAAACTTTCAAACTCATCTCTATTTTTCGTTGATCATTTTGCCTTTTCTTTTTGTTTTAAATTGGTTTTCCAAAGTTTTCCATTAAAAATTTTGGTGGCAACTCCAGTAAATTGATTTTCAAGATTTATTAAGGGAATCAATTTAAACACTTTTCATTCATCTAGCTGAAAGGTTTGTTATGACAGTTTGGCGACTCTACTAGGGACACTTCGAAAGTCAAGCCTTTTTAACTAGTCAGTTGAGATGATATGACCTTCTGTTATCTAGATTACCCTTGTTGTGTTTTGTTTATTTTAATTGTTTATTTTTCATTGTTTTCTTATGGTCGTATGATATGCCTATATGTTCTTATGTATTTGTTATTTCTTTTATTGGTGTAGGTATATATATCCCTTTTAGTTGTATAACATGCTTATAGTTTCTCATTTGCGATATAACTTTATTTGTTCATTTGTAATGCATGTGCTAGGATAGATAACATGTGGAATAAAACCTTAGGGTAGACGACTCCTATCTGTATTATAAATTCTTGGCTTTTCTTGCAATTTATCTATTCATTAAATGAGGGTTGGGTAGACTATAGGTTCAAAGGTTTGTATGCTCCCCTTACACACTAAACACATTAACATCTTACCTCACACACTTTTTTTGGGCTCTATACTCAGGTCCTCACTTGCCTTAGTTAGCAGAGGTTTATATTGGTTTTCTTGTAAAGCTTCCTGCTTCCAGAGATTATCATGAAGACCTCACTTAGGTTGTACCTCATTATATGGATTTGACTGGAGTGAGATTTTGTCCTCTTTTGGTCTAATTCACGTCATGAGATCCTCACTCTTTTGGGTGGGGGCAATCTAGGGACTGATAATCCTCTAAGATGTTAGACCTACGCTCAGAACCGTGCACATTAATAGACCAAACTTAATAGATAACCTTTCTAGAGCCTGACATCTTTAGGATAACATCTTCCCACTTAGAGTTGACCCGAGTTAGAACACCAATGGAGCATATTTCATTCTCATTTTACATGTTGCCACATTACTCATAGCATAACTACATGTTGTCATGAAAAGATTTTATTTAGTTTTGATTGTCATAATGTCCCCATTCAATACATTATTGGTTAAACGAAATAAGCTAAAACTAAAGGCTTCTATCACATGGTTTGTTTGGCCTAATGGTGTATCAGGGGTTGTGAACCATTGAAAGTCAATGATGTTTTGTGAAAATAATATATCAGTGGATTATTTGGTTTACTTATTTTTATTAACTCTTGCCCACGTGAGGGCCTCCTCCTCCTTGGGTTAAGAGCTACACCTATTATTCCCAATAAATTAATAAGGTTCTTGGTGATTAATTGGGTATAAAACGTCAAGTAATCCACTGATTAAAGAAGCTATGTGCCCATTTCGTTTTTTTTTTTTGTTTCTAACCAATGGATTCGTTCCAACACGAATTGACATTTTAATCAATTGGCATAAAGAACTGATGGAACTATTGGGAACCATACAACGTCAAGACACAAGCTCGACAGGGATAACCTTAATTGGGAAAAGAATTAAAGTGAAGTTAAAAGTCGAATTAATCGAAAGTTTAATCGTTATAAGCAAGAAACTCAAGAGGGAACAACTCCATCATTTTCAAAAAGATTATAGGGATATCCTTGATTTATTATCAGTCCCCATCCAGCCTGACACTCTTGTGACCCTAACGCAATATTGGGATAATTTATTAAGATGCTTCACATTTCCAACTTTCCAGCTTACACCCACATTAGAAGAATATGAGGGGTTGATGAAAAGGCCTGTTACCAATAACACCCTTATCTTCTTGTACCCTGGACACCTCCCTTCGAAATGCATTATAGCCCAAATTTTGGGTAAGGATCCTACACGAGTATAGTTATGCCGCTTTAAGGCAACAGAAGGCTTATCTAGAAAATACCTAAAGAAAAGATTAGAAACCTTAGCTGAGAAAGGAAATTGGGTCGTTTTCAGAAGAGTTCTTGCTTTGGCAGTATATGAATTAGTTTTATTTCCCTCGATAGTAGGAGTAATTGATCTTGTGGCAGTGAGTATTATGTGGATGGTGGAGAACCATCATGTGAATCCAATACTTGCACTTCTAGCAGAAATGTTTTTGACATTAAGTTTCTGCCACTGAGAAAAGAAGGGAAAACTAAAGTGTTGTTTGCCACTTTTGAATATATGGTGTGTCAATCACATTTATAGTAGGGAATATCATCTTGGGATAAGATTTAATGCCATACATCACCCAATCAAAGATTACCAGCATTGCGAAGGATCAACCCCACTACAAGCAAAAATGAATCGTGATAAGTTAACGAAAAAGATAGAAGAGCTGAAGGATACTACTATTTGGTGGAAACTTGCCTGGTGGGAAAGCAAAGATATCATTTATTGTTGCAAAAATTTCCTAAATGTATCCCTTCAGGGTCCCCAAGTGTGCATTAATTATAACCCTGCAGTGGTATATTGCCAATTTGCATATAAGCAAGACATCCCATCTGAAGAGGCAGTATGGGGAATCAATTTCTACTATAGTGACCCACTAAAAAAGGAGTTGATCCATGACATAAAGAGGGCATAAAGCCAGTTAGTGTGTAAAGGGAGCTTTGACTTAGGGAAACATGTTGTAGCGACCATAAAAGGATACGAAGCCTAGCTTAAGGAAAGGACAGGTGGAACTAATGCACCCCTCGGACCTTGTAACCCCTTGTTGAGTGATAACCTATGTAAGGTTAATGAATATTTTGCTAAGCAATTAGAAAATAAAAAGGCTGAGCTGGAAAATCTAGAAGAACTAAGCAAAAGGTGCTTGGGAATCTTAACCAAGTACCAAGAAGATGAAAGAGCAAAAAGGAAGAAGGAATTAGAGATGAATACCAAGTTGAAAAGATTGAAGGAGGAAAATGGCAAGCTAAAAGATACCATAGTAAAGATTAAAAAATGGGCTGAAGATAGTACAAAAAAAGCTCTCAATTATCAAACTCGATTGTTAAAGGTCGTTAAAGAAAAAGATGCTTTGATGAAACAAATGGAAGAATTTAAGTCTTATAATGACCTCTAACTAGAAATTAACATGCATGCCAAATGGCTAGAAGAAAAAACAAGGGAGTTAACCATTGTCAAGAGTGATAAAGGACCATTTAGGGAAGACTCACCAGGAATAGCAAGTAATTGAGAAAGAAACATGGCTATAGCATTTCAAAAGGATGATCCTATTTGCTAACGATGCCATCCTCAAATTCACATATGCGTACAAGCAAGTTAAAGGACACGCCATCCCTGCAAGGACTCCCGCAGCTATAACCAAATTTTTCACCATATGTCATACCCTTATGGAAGATTTGAAAATGCTGATAAAATTCTAGACGATTGATAAGCAGAGCCAGTTTCAATATTTTGTAATATAAACCTATAGGCTGGGTCACTTTCAATGTATAATCTTGAATCAAATGGTGTAATCAAATTTTTTTTCTCAGTAAAATGCATAGTTTCTTCTTTTGGTTATCAAGTATGCTAATTATTACGTGTGAGGAATGTCAGTATTATACGAAAGATGAATAGATTATATGGTGCAAAATAGACCTACGCATATAGGCATTAAATGTCCCTTATGTTAGCAGTTAACCTTGATTCATTGAGTGATATAATAGGTAGCCTCAAAGAATCAAGGGTCCAAAGTTCTTACGTCCTTATGCCAAATCGACAAACTAATAAATCAAAAAACCTAAATGATTGTTTTATTATTAAGATTATTTTATTTTTTGCACTAGGTAAGAAACAAACATTGCTCCATGGAGAAAGAATCTGTTTAACCAAGCTCAGCAGTCAAGCCAAACATATTTGACTCGAGCACGTGTTAGAGCCATGTCAGCCAAAAATAGTAGTTCAGAGTTTGAGCAAAGGTTAGAGGCTGAAGCAGGGACCTTGAAAGACCAAATGGAGACTATGCAGTCTCAAATGCTGGAAATGATGAAGTTATTACAAAATATGAGCGCAAACGTGGCCGCCATTAATATTCCACCAAATGCCACCAATGCTGTGAATGCAAACCATAAGGCCCCCAATGCAAGTGTTGAGATACCAGGTGTGACTTCAGGTAATACATCTGCCATAGGAGCACCAGAGCTTGCACAAAGGTCTACAAAAGTAAGTTGGCCACAAAATCCTTTAACTTCAAAAGGACAAGGGTATCAGGATTGGAATTAGGGGAGCATTTTTACTGACGACATCCAGGGAGGGAAACTAGTTGTCATATTCATCGGTCCTACACAGCCCGCCACCAACATCCACCCCAAAGTAAAAAAGGACAATGATAGGAAAAACTAGGAAGAAGACATAGCCAAAGTCAAAGATAAGTTGCAAGCTTTACAAGGACCGGTTAATTAGAAATCATTTGTGTTAGAGGAGTTCTGTTTAGCCCTAGAGGTGCTAATCCCTGAAAAGTTTAAGGTGCTTGAATTTGCCAAGTATAATGGCAGTTGAGATCCACACTATCATCTAAAATCATACTACACCAAGATGTTGGTATGGCTAGGGACGAAAGATTCCTCATAAATTTTTTCCACAAAAGCTTGACTGGTTCACCATTGCACTGGTACATGAAACTAGTCCACTTTAAACTAAGGAAGTGGAGGGATCTTTCCGACGTATTCATGAAGCAATATAAGTTCAACTTGGATATAGATCCCACACAAGAGCATTAAAAGGATTAAAGAAAAAAGAAACTGAAACATTTAAAGAATATGCCTAAAGGTGGATAGCCACGACAGCTAAGGTCCAGCCACTACTTCTAGACTCTGAATTATGCTCTTACTTCATTTGCACCTTACGGGTCCGTATCGTAAAATCATGCTGGGAACTCATGTGCAGAAATTTGCTGACCTTTTTCAGGTAGGGGAAAGAATAGATACTGATGTATGCGATGGATTATTTGAAGGTGCATCTTTAGAAACCAAGAAGCCTATAAGTAATTGAAAAAAGGAAGGGGATATCAGTCATGTCCATGCTATATACCAGCATCTTTGCTCTATGTATAATTAGTATCCCCAAGCACCATTTAATAACCAATACTAGGCCATACCCTATCAGCCGCGAGGTCAAGCCTTGAATAACCATATGAATTATCGAGCACCGCCTCAATCCCATCTTGGACCGCAACAAATGGTGGTTCAAAATAGAGGACCTAGGCCTATGCAACAACCTTATGATGATAGGCCGTTACCTGATTTTAATGTTGCCCAATTTGAACTCTTCCATGACCTAGTGGTGAAAAACTTATGGGTCATAAGCCCATAAAACCTCTTTAACCACTATTCCCTGGATGGTATGATGCTATTGCTACTTGTGAGCATCATATGGGAGCTACGGGGCATGACATTGATAAGTGTGATGCCTTCAGGAGGCATGTCCTAGCATGGTTAGATAACAATCATATTGGCATAAAGGCAGGAAATGACCCCAACATTGTCACCAATCCCTTGCCAAATCATGATAAAGGGAAGCAAATGTCCATGATAGGCGGGGATGAGCTCATTATAAAAAACTTGAAAGATGTATCATGCACCATGCAATAATTATACAAATGCCTGAAGGGCACTAATTATAGCTCTGCCAAGGATGAGAAACAAAACATGCCCAAAGGGTTATCAAATAGTTACTATGAATTTCACAAAGGGAATGTAGGGCATAACATCGAAGATTGTAATCATTTTAAGGAACTAGCATAAAGGATGATAACACTCGGAGCCCTGACCATCGAGGGAACTAAGGAACGATCAAAGGAGGATGTGTGCATTGTAGAGAAAGGTGGTCCTAAGACAAGGGGATTATCTAACTTGACGAAGCCCAGGGGCTCTTTCCTAGTAATTAACAAGCCAATTTACGAGGTCAAAGAGGTTACTCCAACCTAGGGTAACTGTGACTCAAAAAATACATTGGGTGGATCCATACTCGTTATACTTGCATCGGTGTCCACCAAAAATCTAACAACCATTATTTATGTGCCAGCTCTGTTCCGATATTAGAGCAACCACGTGGTACCATGGAATTATGGTTTAAAGATAGAATGTTCTTAGAACAATAAGCCATTGAAAGAAAGGCCTATCGTGAAAGGGAGCTATTTAGAAATTGTATATGGAATTACTCAAAGCAGTCAGGTTTACTCTAAAGAGTTAGAAAGAATTCTAAACCCATATTTAGAAATTAGAGAAAGATCTAACCCAAAAGAAGCCCTTAGAAGAGGGGAACAAGAGGAAATAGATGAATTCCTGAAGATAATGAAGTAGAGCAAGTACAACGTGATCAAGCAATTGTGGAAAACACCGACTCAAATTTCTATCTTAACACTTATAATGAATTCAGAAGCCTATCAAAAGGCATTACAAAGTGTGTTGGATGGACCCTATGTCCATCCTGACATCACCCCAAAGAATGTAGTAAACATGGTAAATGTAATAAAAAACTCTACCTTGGTCACCTTTTCAGAAGACGAGATATACCCCGTATTAGCTAAAAAACCCAAAGCCCTTCATATCATTTTAAAATGTCATGGGTATGTGATCGCTATAATACTTATTGATGGAGGATCAACTCTAAACATCATACTTTTATCCACCTTAGGGCAATTATCGGTTGATAAATTGTGTATCGAATGTAGTGATTTAGTAGTAAGAGCCTTTAATGAAACAATGAGAGAAGTGATTAGAAAGGTTGAGCATCCACTAGAAATTGGGCCAAATCTATTCACTGTTAAGTTCCAAGTCATAGACATCGATGTAGCATACACTATGCTATTAGGAAGGCCCTAAATCCATGTAGCTGGTGCAGTGCCCTCAACTCTACATCAAAGGATCAAATACATTGATAAAGGAAGGCTCGTCACCATAAAAGGAGAAAAAGAGATGATGATCAGCGAATCAAGTGCGGTGCCATACATTGAGAATATAGAATAGGTCATCAACAGTTCCTACCAGAGTATGGAGGTGTTAGAGATTGGGAAGTCTACAAAAGGCACCAACATGTGAACATTGGGAAATGGGGAATCTACTGAGGACGTTAACCCAGTGTTGACTAAGATTATGAGGAACAGTAGGTATCAAAAAGGAAAAGGATTATATGCAAAATTGCAAGGCACAAAAATACCAATTAAGCTGCTTGAGAATCCTGGATGACAAAGGTTGGGGTATGAGCTATCTATGGAAACCCTTATGACTGAAAAACCACAATGAAAGAGGGTAAGCCAAGAAGAAAATCGTAAATACCTCACATCCAGGAAACATTCCCTGTGGCTATCGAGATAATTCACTAGGGTGATCTGGTCACAATGACAAATGAAGAAGAAGGAGAATTCAAGAAAGCAATATGGATTCGACTGGATGAGCTAGGAGAAACACTTAACAACTGGGAATTTGAAATGATACCGGATGTCATGTCATTAGAGTAATATTTTGAATGTCATTTTAAAAACTTTGGTACTAACTAACAATTTGAACATTATTTTAAGTATGGAATGAATGTAGTAATTTCAATATTTTGTCAAAATTCTATTTGAATCCTATCTTTTCATATTTATTCTTGCCTTCTCTACTCACTTTCCAGGGAATTTGAATTCTCAGGACTCTTATCTAAAACAGAAGCACTTGAGCACTATTTGAATGAACCGTGTGTTGTTATGGATATGAATGATTTAGAAACTAATGTTAATGATGAGTTATCTCAGACCTTTGCTAAAATAATAAAATTTCTAGAAAAAGGTGTCATTCCACATGAAGAAACCATTGAAGTAATTAATATGTGGATGGAAGATGATAAAAAGGAGTTAAAAATAATCGATAACCCAAAAAGGGAAGAAATGATTAATCTATTTAAAAAATATATGGATGTGTTTGCTTTAGTCATATCAAGATATGCCAAGAATAGATCCTAAAATTACTGCCCATAAAATGCCCTTGTACCTTGATGTGGGGCCCTAGAAATAAAAATTAAGAAGAATGAACCCAAAGATGTCCTTTGAAATAAAAAAAGAAGTAATAAAGCAATGGGATGCTAGTTTCCTAGAAGTTCCTAAATACTCTCACTGGGTCATAAATATAGTCCCGTATCGAAGAAAGATAGGCGTGTAAGAATGTATGTTGACTATCGAGATTTAAATCGGGCTAGCCCAAAGGATGACTTTCCTTTAGCTCATATTGATCTTTTAGTTGACAATAAAGCAATAAGCTTTAGGTATTCCTTTATGGATGGGTACTCTGGTTATAATCATATCCTTATGCACCTCGATGATAAAGAGAAAACTGCCTTTATCACTCAATGGGGAACCTTTTGCTACAAAGTAATGCCATTTAGGCTTAAAAACACTGGGTCAACCTATTAGTGTGCAATTGGTAGTCTTGTTCCATGACCTAATGCATAAAGAAGTGGAGGTATATATGGATGACATGGTCGCTAAGTCAGCTAAAGGAGAGAGTCACGTGGTTATGTTGCGAAGGCTTTTTGAAAGGCAACAGAAGTATAAACTCTGGTTGAATCCCAGTAACTATGTATTTGGAGCCACATCAGGGAAGCTTTTGGGATTCATTGTTAGTAAAATGGGAATAGAAGTAGACCCTGAAAAAATTAAGGCAATTCGTGACATGCCACTACCCAATACAGAAATGGAGGTTCAAGGATTCTTGGGGCGTTTACATTATATAGCTAGGTTTATCATAAACCTAACTACCACTTGCAAACCAATATTCAAGTTATTACGCAAGAATCAACCAGGAGGATGGAATGACGCCTGCTAGTGGGAATTTGACATGATAAAAGAATACCTCTTGAATTCCTTTATCTTGGTGCCACCTACGCCAGGATGACCCCTTATCCTTTACAACAATCCGACTAGGATCCATGGGTGCTGTATTAAGACAACATGATGAGTCAGAAAGAAAAAAGCAAGTAATTTATTGCCTAAGCAAAAAGTTTAATGAATGTGAGTCGTGGTACCCATTAATTGAGAAAACTTGTTACGGCCTTGTGTAGACCACAAAGAGGCTGAGGCAATACATGTTATACCATGTCATGTAGTTGATTTCTAGGATGGATCCAATCAAATACATTTTCAAGAGTCCTTACATATTAGGAAGAGTCTCAAAATGGCAAGTGATACTCTCAGAATATGATGTGAAGTATATGACCAGCAAGTCAATCAAGGCAAGCATTATAGCCTATCATTTGGCAACTAATCTCTTGGATGAATACCAACTCTTAGACTTTCAGTTCCCAGATGAAGATATTTTGACAGTGGAGGAAGATGAACGAAAGGAGGTCAAGTGGACCATGTATTTTGATAGGGCTACGAATGTACACAGAAGTAGATTAGCAGCCGTGATAACATCGCCTGAAGGTAAATAGTATCCAGTGGTGGCCAAGCTTAGTTTTGATTGCACAAATAATGTGGCTGAATATGAAGCTTGCGTCAATGGCTTGCAAGCAGCCTTAGTGTTAGGTGTCAAGGATCTCGACGTATTCAGAGATTTAGCCCTTATAATTTATTAAGTAAAGGGAGAACGGCAAACCAAGTATCCTAAACTGATCCCATAGCAAAAGTACCTAATGGAATTGATGTCATAGTTTAAAAAGATAACCTTCACACACTTGACCCACAATAAAAATAAGTTTGTTAATATGTTGGCTACTCTTGCCATAATGATCAAATTAGACTATGGGGTCAACGTGTTGCCAATATGAATTGAGACCTAAAATGCCCTAGCTTACTGTCTAAATATGGAAGAAGAAAGTGACAAGCAACCATGGTTTCATGATATAAAAAACTATGTCCAGAATCAGCAATATCCAGTTAGAGCATCTGAGAACGATTAAAAGACCCTTCGTTGATTAGCAATAAATTTCTTTCTTAGCGAAGAAGTGTTGTATAAAAAGGTCATGGGATAGAACACTACTTAGATACATGGATGCATCGGAAGCATGAAGAATTATGATGGAGATTCATGAGGGGATGTGCAGGACTCATGTTAATGGCCATACCATGACTAGACAGATACAAAGGTATGGATACTTCTAGCTAACCATGGAAAGGACTACATTGATTACGTTAGGAAATGCCATAACTAGCAGACATATGCCAATAGGATCAATACTCCACCCCAACCATTACACAACCTTGTGGCACCTTGGCCATTCTCAATGTGGGGAATCAATGTGATCAGTCTAATTAATCTGAAGGCATATAATAGGCACCGATTTATTTTAATAGTCATTGATTACTTCACCAAATGAATAGAGGCATGCTCGTTTTCTAATATTACCTAAAGGGTCTTTCTTCAATTCTTAAAATCAAACATCATATATCAATATGGGATACCAAAAAGGATCATCACTGATAATGCTCTCAATCTAAATAGTGCTGACATTAAGAAGTTGTGGGAACAATTTAAAATTTAGCATCATAATTTTGCACCTTATCGTCCATAGATGAATGGGGCAGTCAAAGCTACAAATAAGAATATAAAATAGATCATCAGTAAGATGACTATCATATATAAAGACTGGCATGAGATACTCCCCTATGCTTTTTATGGGTATCGTACGATAATACGAACATCCACAGGGGCTACTCCTTACTCTTTAGTATATGGCATGGAGGTTGTCACCCCAGTTTAAATTAAAATCCCTTCTCTCTGAGTGTTAATAAAATCCAACTTGGAAGAAGTTGAATGGGTCAAAACACAGTATAAGTAGCTGAATATGATCGAAGAAAAGCAACTGGTTGCCATGTGTCATAAGCAACTATATCAGAAAAGGATGGTAAGGGCTTTCAATAAAAAGCTTTATCCCAGGGAATTTAAACCAAGGGAGTTGGTCCTGAAAAAGATCATCCCAAATTAGGAAGATAATAGGGGCAAGTGGGCTCCTTCATATGAAGGTCCATATGTTGTGGTACAATCATTCTCTGAAGGTGCACTGGTCTTTGCCGACATGGATGGAAGAGAGTTAGGAAAACCAATTAACTCAAATGTAGTAAAGAAATACTTTGCTTAAAAATGAAAAAAGATGAAGAAAGAAATGAAAAGAAAAAAGAAAAGAAAAAGAGAGAAAGAAGATTTTACAATCAATGCCCATTAAGTCGAAAACCTAAAAAGACGACTTAAGCAAAAGTTAAGGCAACAAACAATGAATGAAGGGGAGCCATACGAAGATTGAAGCACTCACCCTAAAGAATCAATAGAGATATCTCCATTAATCAGTTTCAAAATATGTGTACCCGTGGCAACACCAAGTACAAGCAATCAATGCTACCAAATGCTAAAAGTCAAGGACATTCTTTTCAACCTTTTTTATCTTAATTTTATTTATATCCAACTCATAACTTGTTTCCCTTGGAACTGTGTGATCTCTCTTCAAAATAAAGCTATCCATTCATTTAGTAAACTAGCTTCCTTTTACCCTGCAAAATAAAGCTACCTGTTCATTTAGTAAACTTGCTTCTAATTACTTTTCTTTCTTTCTTTACACCACCATATCATCATTATAATTACTCAGTTCATTCAATTTGCAAAATAAGTGTTCAAGTGAATATGACATTCAACATATTATGTAAGGATATGCATTTTGGGAACATTAACAATTCTTAAGTCAGTGCCTCCACACGGTTATTGGAGATAAAGCTTGAAGTGTGAAGTATATACACAAATAAGTCATTCTATTTTCATTATCGGACTACTTTGTAAAAAAGGGGAAACGAAGTATTTTCAAAATCCCCTGGTCTACCATAAAGAAAGGAAGCTAACTTTGACATGTATCGGCCAAAAAAGGCAAAGTTGTACTGACTATCGGCTGTTGAGACAATAAATTAAAGGTCATGATAAGAGAAGTTTGGTTAGACAATTCTTTCACTCTGGGCAATGCGGTTTTCTTTCAAACTAGAATCATCTATAACCTGGTATATTACTCCTCTATTTTTTAAAAAAAAATATATATATATGTGATATAATATAATATAAAAAAATAAATAATAATTAAATAAAAAATTCTATTCCCACATAATGCTCCCTTACCTCATTCTCAAGATTAATGCCCAGGGAATAGGCATCACTTTTGGAATATGTCAAAGTTAACAAAATTTGCACTCTCTTACAAAAACCTGCATGTCTCATCTACCATATGTACAAGACCTTCCATGTCCATCATATATCCTACACATATGCATACATTACACTGCACCTGCCACACATTCATAATCAATATCTTTGAGGATGAAGATAAGCATATACATCATGCGTTTAACGTGTGGTCACGTGTCATATCACTTCCCACAAATGTCCAAGAAATGCATCCTAAAGAATTATATCCCTTCATGGCGTGAGTACTTTTATTGTTCAAGAAAAATCATACTAAAGGTTCATAAGGTTAGGATTCAGATGTTGGGGACAAGAACACGACAGAATTTGAATCAGTTCACATCTGAGGAACAATATGTTAACAAGTATGTTAAGCTTAGCATGCAGTACCTTAGACGAACATGGTATGATTTGAATACAATGATAAAGGTAAACATCTGCATTACACATATGTACACACATTGCACTATATGATGGCATATACCATGCATGGTGAAATACCCTTCTTCAAATCAATACAAAAGTCTTGCATCGTGTCCAAGCAATTTACATTTCTACTAAAAGTCCTACGTCAAGTCCAAGCAACTTACATTTTTTACAAAAGTCCTACATTGTGTCCAAGCAATTTACATATCTATCAAAAGTCCTGCATTGTGTCCAAAAAATTTACAATTTTTTACAAAAGTCCTGCATCGCGTCCAGGCAATTTACATTTTTGTTAGAATTCCTGCATTGTGTCCAAGCAATTTATATTTTTGTCAAAAGTCCTGCATCGTGTCCAGGCAATTTACACTTCTGTC
Source organism: Delonix regia (assembly GCA_037074485.1). Lineage (NCBI taxonomy): Eukaryota > Viridiplantae > Streptophyta > Magnoliopsida > Fabales > Fabaceae > Delonix > Delonix regia. Next base: position 18,123,892 of record CM073459.1, read on the forward strand.
AAAAGTTTTACATCACGTCCAGGCAATTTACATTTCTGTCAAAAGTCTTGCATCACGTCCAGGTAATTTATATTTCTACCATAAGCCCTGCATCATGTCCAAACAATTTAGAATTTTCTTTTAAAAGTCCTGCATCATGTCCAGGTAATTCACCGTCCTGTCTAAATTCTGGTTCGCCTAAGGTCCCTTTTCATTTGTTTTCCCTTAGCATAAGGAATCAGGTGTTCACATCTTTGCTTGCTCTTAAGTTAGTTTATCTTTTCACAATATTCATTCCATAACTTAAGAGACAAGCAAAGAGGGGCAACTGTGAACACCTCATTCGTAATTACCTAATTATTTAATTAATTGATTCACTAATTAATTAATAATTAAGCAAAATAGGAGAATTAAAAATAACAAAGGCTAAAATGACATTCTCAAGTGGAGGCAATTTGAAATTAAAAAATAAATAATGGGAGAACTTTAAGATAAGAAAAATCAAAATCCAAAAATAATAATTAATTATTAGTAATAATAAAAAATCAAAGTAAAAAATCAAAAACAAAGAAAAAAACATAAAAATAGATAAATAAAAAAAATCAAAAATAAAAATCAAATCAAAAGAGAAAACCTTTAATAAAAAAAATATAATAGAAAAAATCAATGTGCAAATAAAAAAAATCATAAAATCAAAAGTAAAACGAAAAGGAAGGAAAGTTTCAGAAAAAGGAGGGAGCAAGGTGCATGAATAAAAGATTACCCAACAAAGAAGGAAGGGAAGGAAGCACCTCTCCGCCAAGTTGCCACCAAGCCGCTCTGCTACGGCCCACACACCTCCTGTGAGTTGGCTCTGTTGATGGAAGGGACTTCATGGAAGAAGTGTGATGATGACCGAGGTGCATATAAAAGAAATGAAGAAGAACGAGCTTAAAAAAAAATAAAAATGCACATCAACGAGTCCAAGAATAAGACTAGAAGCTTAACTTGAGATCTCTAACATATACATATAAATTCATCTCAGATCAACTCAGTGTTAACTATGCATGTCTTAGTCGTATAGTGTACTAGCTAGTTTCTACTCATAGTAGGAAGAACTTGTCGTATGGTGGTTTGTAGTAGTTTTTTTCCAATGGAAGGAGCAAAGGAGGGCAAAGGAGGAAGGGAGCTTGAGGTGAGAGGAAGAACACGAATACAATCAAACAAGGAAAGAAGAAAGGAACTTCCATGCCATATACCAGAAAACACAAAGAAAGAACTTGAGTGGAAAGGTTAAAGAATCAATGTGAAAGCATTAATGGTGCAAGAGTCGCACCATTGCCGAGCCATTTTGGTTGGCCCATCAAGTTTGTTGGTCTATACACATATGGTTCATATCTTGTATAGCAGCTATATGGTTTCTTTTCTTCATCTCATGTTTGTTAGTCCTTCTCTATGTTTTGCTCACTTCCTCTTTCACTTCTTCCTTCTACTCATTTTATTTTTTGGAGGTTTCTTTGTTGTTGAGTATGGCTTCTCCTTCCTCTTCACCTTCTTTTTCTGTATCATGTGAGAGTCACTATCACTGAAACAAACTCCCTTGCTCACATACATCAAAATAGAGGCAAACAGAGGTGAAGAGGAACGCTAGAAACATCTGTTGGGTTCCTCAGTTTGCAACCTTGCCTCTTTTCTTTTTTCTATTCTTAGCTTTAATCCTAGTTATTGCACATCTCTTCTCTTGTTTGTTATGGAAACATGGCTATAATCTCCATTCCATGCAGCTTTCAAGTTGTTGTTGAGGGAAGCCAAGTGGGTGTCTTCAGTTTGGTTGCAAGCTGATGTTTTTACTAAAGATAAAAGTCCAAAAGGAAATAAGAATGATATCTGAATATATATATATATATATATATGCATATATACATATAAGGTGAACAAAGAAAATGAACCAATAGGAAGTGTTCATCTTTTTCCAGGGAAGCTCATGTGCATGGTTCTCACATTAGTCATACATGTTATATGGTAAGTTACTTAGATACATGAATAATATATATATATGTATAAGGTGAACAAAATATGAACCAAGAGGAAGGTATTCTTTCATTTTCCAGGGAAGTTCACATGCACGACCCCCATATTAGTCTTACATGTTAGATAGTTTAAGTTACTTGGATACAAGAATGATATCTATCTATATATGTATATATAGGTATATGTACATATAAGGCAAAAAAAAAAAAAACCAAGAGGAAGGTGTTTTTCTTTTTCCTAGGATGGTTACATACATGATCTTGGATGTTAGCAATCACGAGCTCCACCAGCATTGCATGTTAGATAGGTTAAGCTACTTGGATATATGTTATTGTTACTGTCATATCCATCGATTTCTTTTTCTTCTTACTATTGTTTCATTTTTTTACTATTTTACTTAAAATATCCATGTTAGGCATTTCATCTCGTAAGCATTAGGAAGGTCATCTAATGAGGCAAGAGAACTAATGAAATAATTTTGAACTCACAAAATCGATAGGGTCTTGAAATGCAAAGAAACATATATATACATTCCAAATAAAATGGAAATTACCCCCATAATACAAGAATAAGATGATTTCCAATACTTAATTATTTAATTTATTTTAAAAGCTATTGTGTGAGATTATTAGTCTCCTTAACCACTGAAAAGAAATCAATATGAGGCCATGTGAGATCTTAGTCTCCTTGGACTTTGGAAGTCAATGCATAGTTCTTTTATATCAAATAACTTTAATATGTAAAAATGATCTATCCTAAATTATATTAAAAGAAAAAGGAAAAAAAAAAGAAAAAGAAAAAGGGGTTACTGTGTGGAACCGTCAATCTCCTCGGACATTTAGGCTATGTGAGACCTTGGTCTCCTGAGACTATAAAATTGATAATTTTTCAAAAAAGTAACATGTATAATAATAAAAGAAAAAGTAGCAATAATAAAAATAAAGACACCTTAATAACAAATGATAATAATAATGGAAGGATAAATAAATAAATTTATTGAGGCATTACATTGGAAAGTTGTCGTGTGACGCCACTGATTATAAGTTGAAACCCATAAGGAATTTAACACAAACATACTAGCTTCAAAATAAAGGCCAAAATTTCCAAGAGGAACTAACAAAATAAAAAAAATTTTATTGATTAAACCTCTAACTGACTACCACATGTTCTCATGTCGAACTACGTGGACTTGGATCCCTATCACAAGGTACATAGGCCCTAGGCTTTCATCCTAGGTCAAGTCCACCCTTCATAAATATTTATTTGTTTGCTTTCATTATTTTTATTCTTGTCTTATCTGTTTGATGAGCATGCATGGCAATAAAAGGGTAATTGAGATAAATTTAAGGCCATATTCTATCTCATTCTACTAGTTTAAGGTAACTATCCTTAAGGTGGGGTGTTGTAGGGTGCCTAACACCTTCTCTACACTCAAATAGACTCCTGAACTCATATCTATTTTTCGCATACCGTTTTTCCTTTTCTTTTTGTTTTGAATTGGTTTTTCAAAGTTTTCTGTTAAAAATTTTGGTGGTGACTCGAGTAAATTGATTTTCAAGATTCATTACGAGAATCAATTTAAACACTTTTTATTCATCTTGTCAAAAGGTCGGTTACAATAATCAGCATGGAAAAAGCTTAGACTTAAAGGAGATTCATTGATTAAATTAAATTTTCTCTTTTTCACTTAATTCTCTTTGTGTTTTTTTCCCTTATTTGCTTAATGCTCCATTTTGGATGTTTGGAATATTCTTTTCTAAATGAGCTAAGATTGTTGATTTGGGATTATGTTGGACCCTAGTATCTAGTATGAATCTTGTGCTCTCTTTACTTTCAATTAATGGCATGATTTTTATTCAATCATTGCTCTTAATATGTCTAATTATGTGGAAACCATTAGATGATATGCATAACCTAAATGAACTTGGAAAGGAATTTTAAAACTAGACCATGGATTGGTAGTATGAGTTCATGAAGCTTGCAATATTAAGTGGATTTATTTGGTTGTAAGATAGGAATCTACCTACTAGTCTTACATAGTCACATTAGGACCCATTTTACATTAAGTCTCTTAATCAATTGCATAAGGAATTATAGATTAGTATAAAGGGAATGTCTAAGTAATTTCAAATATTCATATTGGTAATAAAGAGTCATAGGCTAGCAAATTATGTTAATAAGCGCAATGTGAAGGAGGGTATGTTGGTTTCAATTATATACTTGGGGCATTCATAATCCTAAGCCATTTTATTCCATGTTAGTCTCAAATTTTGTTCTCATTTGTTATTTTTATAATTTTAATATAGTTTTCCTTCAATTACAATATATCTTTGACTTGATTTAATGTAAGATACTAATTTTAATGTTTAGCAAATTTCTTAGTGTCAAATTCTCATAGAAATAATACTTTACTTATCATTATAATATTTATTTGATACATATACTTGCATGTATTCTTTCATACCATAACATATTGATAGTGCTAGCATTGGATGAGTTATATTGGTTATCACTAGGTTTTTGAATATTGTTCCTAATATAGCTTTGTTTGTTTGTTGGGTTCATTGGTAGTCTTATTTTTGTTTCGTTCAATTTTGTCAATTGGTGTTTTTGTTTATGTTGTTTTGTTTTTGTCTTATAGTTGTTCTCTTAAGCTGGTGTGGTCTAATTATGTTGATCTATTTTGTTTGTTGTAGATTTAAGCATGATAGTGTTGGCTGGTGGTGCATTTTGTTGTTTATGTATTGCTTTTGTTTTATTGAATGAATTCTCTCTCTTTTGGCAAAAAAAATCAATTCCAATTATGATGGATTGGAATTTCACTATAATTATGCATTCTAATTTTAATTGTGTGTGTCAAACAATCATATTCATCTTTTGACAAGTATGAAAGGATCAAACTTATTGTCTTGCAAAGAAATGATTTACTAGCAAGACATGTTTAAGTGTAAAAATAAATTTATTTTATAATGTTAAAAATTAAAGAAAATTGTAGAGAAATAGCCACAAAATCTAAGCAAAATCAATTTTACTCCTATGCTTATTACAAAATTGTCATTTTAGTCCCTTATTCACTGTATTGCTAAAATGTTACCTTGCTTATAGGAAGATATCACGCTTAGTCCCCTATTTTTTTAAAAGAAAAAAAAAACCAAATTTATTCCTTTACCTAAAATTTGTTAAAATTTATATTGATATGGATTTCAAAGTCAACTGACCATTATTTTTTGAAGAGTTTTATGCGTGAAGGATAATTTTGATACTTTCTATCTTTAATGGACTAAATTGATAAGGCTAAAAGTGAGGGACCAAAATTACATTTTTCTCTTGACTTTTGTTGATTTAGTTACTATTTAACACCAATGCAATATTTTACATCCAAGTATCGAAAAAACAAATTAATTACATGAATAATTTCAACTTTGTATTAACAATTTAATTTAATAATAACATTAAATAATTATTAAAATTTTTAATATATAAAACAAAACATAATTCAACTAATGAGATATATTGTTAATTATTTTCACTTCAAATTATTATCTTGGTTAAAAATAAGAATCAAAATACTAAATAGTGGTTTTAGTGGTAACAAAACAACGAAACACATTAAACCATTAAAGTGGATCAGTTGTTGTTGAAGGATAATCAAAGTATCTATTGCCTTTTCAAATCCTAGTCATTGGTTTGATCTCACATCTAGTGTATTGACACATCACCTCCAATACCCAATATCCATTATTTCAATAAATGAAATGGTGCATTCTAAGTTTATTATCATTAATGTGTGAATTAGAGCTATGTATATACCTCTGCCTTCTTCTCCTCCCAAATCCACACCCCAATATTTTCAATTTCGTCCACCTAATACTTTAATACACTAAAGTCCCTATCTTTTCCAAAGAATGCAGACATAATACTTGCTTCCAATGCCATTAATAGGGTCATTGAGGAGGTCAGATTTTCTACCATGCTTAGCACATGTTGTGCACATTAGAGTCATTGGATCAAGGGTTAAAGTGGAAGGCCAACACTTTGACCATTGATCCTACAGTCCTATTGTGCATAGCAGGGATTCCAAACTAGGTCATTGGGCTTGTGATTGCCCCCCTTAATTCATTGAATTCAAAATTAAACTCACCCATTGCTGAAAATTCTATTTTGTAAAAAACATTTGTTGTTGTTGAAGCCATGGGTTGAGGCCAAAATTGTAATAACCTAAAAAAATAACAAAAGATTAAGAATAAAGCGTAAGGACTGATTTACTGGATGATAAATCTTAATGAGCCAAAATAAAATATTGAAAGGACTAAATTGAAGTAGTTTCAAGTTTAAGGGCCAAAGTATATATTTAACCAAAAGAACAAAAAAAACCATATCAACAACTTTTTCTTCTCCCCTCTTGCATTTCTCTCCTAAAATGCCTCCTCTTTTATTTTTCATCACCTTCAGTGGCATTTTCTCTCATTTCTCTCTTTCTTCACTTTCATTTTCTTTGGTTCATCTTGTCTTTTTTTTTTTTTGCCACAATGCTCCATGTTCCTCCACTCTACATCTTCAACTAGCCATGATGTGGGGAAGTGGTAAAAGATTATGGACAAGTGATTATAGATCAGGTAAGCTTCATTTTTGCCCATCCTTTCCCATTCCTCTATATTTCGAAATTTGTGCCTTGTTCTCTATTCTCATCCATTTTTGCTTTATTTCCTTATCATTGATTGGTTGTCAATTTCCAACATATTCTCTTCTATTATTTGGTTATGTCCAAGCACTTTAATTTGGGATTTTTGTTTTTTAAGCACCAAAGAGAAATTCCCACACTTAAATCTTCAATTTTTAGCTTTATAATGCATAAATAGCACTTAACGTATGGTAGTTTAAATTGGAAAACCTAGGTTTAGGGTTAGTGATAAGAGTAGGATTTATAAAGATAATTAGGGCTTTAAATGTTAGATGTTGTATTTAGTTAAATTGATAATTATATATGCAAATTGAAATCTTTAGTATGTTAACTTTGTGTTGAATATAATTTTAGGTTCAATGGAGGTTGTGCTTGGACTTTAGGAATAAGAGATCTTTACTACTGGTTCCTATTGGTAAATGTATAAATAGCAAAGTAGCACATTTCATTTTACTTTATGATTATGTTTCCTTATCTAACTTTTATTTTCCTTATTCCCATTTTATGGGGGAAAAATATATGTATGAAATGATATGTATGAATGTATAACAACACGATGATAAATGAAATGATTAAATTATATATGCTATTGCTATTGTGAAAGGCACTTGGTACATGACAAGTACAAAGTGAATGCTATATTAGATAAATTAAGGAAAAATATTATATGCAAGGTAATATGTTGGAATATCATGAGTTATGAAAAATGGTATTGAGATAATTAGTATTATGTTAAGATAAGGTTGATATTGAACTTTTAATTTTAACTATTTCCTTTACTGTATCTCTAAATTTTATGTTGGTATTTTATCCAAGTTTATCTTCTTTAATTGATGCATTATTTTCTTTTTCTTTTTCAATCATTTATATTATTTTCACTTTTCTCTCATATCAATGGCCAATAATAACTTTTTATTTCAGTGCATCCTTGAAATTATTTTTTTATTTATTTACTTTGTGGTAATTAATATGCTTAAGTAATAAATTACTTATTTGCATAACATATTTACATGGCTTATTTATATTCAACAGTTTTAAAATTTGAAGGTTGGATGGAAATTCATATCAGAACATCATAGTTGTTAATGGGAGTAACAACCTAGGTGCATCTAGTTAAGATGAATTATTAAGATATATTTGGTAATGGGATATAGGTATGAAATACTGAGATGTATCAAGTAATGGGATACATGTATGAGATATTGTGACGTATCTGGTGATGAGATACACATATGAGATATTGAGATGTATTTGGAAATGAAATATAGGTATGAGATGTCCAGACGTATCCAGAAATAGGATATGAGTATGAGATATAGAGATGTATCCAGTAAATGGATTAGGGTATGAAATATTAAGACATCTCTGGTATATGGATGTGGGTATGGGTGATTGAGATGTATTTGGTGTAATAATATAGATTTATATTCTTGGTGTTATACAATGCAGATATACAATTATGAAATATCATTATGGCAATATGAGTTATTGACTAGTGTAGTGATAATCAAATACAATTTGTACTGAGGCACAACATGATATTGGTTCTTTCTCTTATACCCACTCCATTTAAATTTTATGGTTTTAAAATTGTGTTTTAAACTTGCCCCATAACATATGCACAACTTTTAAGCACAAGAGTAATTAAAAGGGACATAGACAATAGATTCATTCAATCCCTCTTTATTTATTTACACTATAGCCAACACTTTTATTTCTTTCTTTTTCTAAAGGATGAAAGTATTGGTAGCCTTTTAACGCAAAAGTGAATATTGGTAATACCCACACCCAGTTACTTAGCTAACCAACACTTTTTCCTTATTTTTTTAATTTTATTTAAGCAGTTTTTTGTCTTGTCTAGAGTGTCACAAGCCTTTTGATGCGAGGAAGGATATTGGTGATACCCATACCCAATTACTCAGCTTGTCACAACTCTAAGCAACTACTAGCCCTACTCATAAGCACTTTAGAGTGATCAACATGTAGAATCAAACACTTACCACTAGGCCAAAAGCTATAGCTATTAGTCTGGGCGCAACTCTATTTTCTTAACAACAACCTAGCATAAGTGTCATGTTTTAACTGTGACTCAACCCCATACCTGGGCCTCTGGCATAAGACAATTGTTGCCACACACCTTGGCTAACACAACGGAGTGAAATTAAAAGCTTAAGTGCTCATAAGCATTCTTTCTCTTTCTTTTCTTTTCTTTTTTTCTTTCACAAAAAGGTAAAGGTGAAATCCAGCAATTTTAGTACTTAAATAGTTCCAAATATATGCTTAAAAGTCATAACATTCAACAGTTCATCAATTTTGAACAAGTTTAAAACAATTCCAAGATGAGGGTGACCAGTAACTTGGCATTCATTCAGCTATTTCCATTTATTCTTAAACTAAAGCCTAAGGTTTCAAGTGTAAAATACTTCTAGAAAGCAATCAACCAACTAGTAAATATAGAAAATAAATTATTCAAGTTATCCTAACTAGATAGGGAAATTAATGCATTGAAGATATAAAAGGAGTTGTTTAAGTGAGCTATCCAAATTTCAACAAAAATTTTCATGCTAAGAAGCAAAACATAAGTAAAAATGTGGGAGGGAAACAAAATCAATAACTCAAACTAAATTAAACTAAACTAAACTAGGAAATCATCAAAATAGCTCAAAAAATATCAACTCCTCCCCTACACTTAAAGAACGCATTATCCTCAATGTGAAAATAAAGTAAGGTCAAAGTAAGGGAGAAACTTTGCTAAAGGTATTGATATCCAAGAGGTTAAGTTGAGAGTAGCATTGATAGTGTCTACTAACATGATAAAAGATAATTCAGATTTAACAATGCAAAAATTTGATGGGTGACATAGCATCTTTACCGTCATCCTCATCATTTTCTTGTAAATCTAAAGTTTTATAATCATTGATGAACACACATAATGCTTGAAAATGAACAGAGCTCATAGTGCATAAAAAATGAGCTGAACAGAGGTTAATCCAAGCTTGATAATAAAACAACGACCAAAGATCATTAGCAAAGGTAGGAATGCTGGAGAGAACTAATGATCTTGAACAAAGGTGCTTCGAATAGAGAAAGATGTCGATGAGTGGTTGAGCAAATGGAGATGATGTTGCATTCTTTGATGGTGAAAATGTATGAAAGTTGTTTGATGTCGATGTTGTAAATGAACGACGATGCTGACTAGTGGTGAGCTTTGCTGATGAGATGTGTGTCAGGGTCAGAGGTGAGCCCTAGTGAAATAAATGGGGCTAGGATTTCTAGGGTTAGGGTTCAGACATGTGGCAGAGAGGAAGAAGAGGGAAAAATAGGAAAATTATGAAAAACAAGGATAAATATGAAAATGGAAGCTAAAAAGTTAAAAAGCAAAATAGTTAGGGTAGAAAAAGACAAAGTTCCATTTTGACTCTGAAAATCATTTGATTTTCATCATTTTCAACACTTTCTCTCTGCAAACACATCAAAATCACATCCAGTCACCTTCAAAAGTTGCTCTTTTTCCTAGAAAGTGATATCTGTAAGAAGATTCTAGAGAAAATCAATGAGGAAGAATATGAAAAGGAAAGAGAAGAAAATACCTCATGACATGGGCACGCCAAAATATACAGAAGATGAAATAAAATAAAATAAAACCAAAGGAACTAGATTAAGACATGGGCACACCTAGGTACACTGAAAGCAAAATAACATAAAATTAGAAAGAGAATAGGTGTAAGAGAGACATACCTAGGACATGGGCACGATTTAAACATCTGAAAAACTACTAAACAAAAAATTAAACTAAATGAAACAAAAATTTGAGAAATTTTGGGTTGCCTCCTAAAAGTGCCCTTGTTTAATATCCTAGGCTAGACATTCTTGCCTATAAACCAGGATCTTTCAAGGTGATTTGTTTCTCAATGAGGGGTAAGTAAATAAGTTGATTAATGGCTAAATTCTTTAATCCTTTCTTGCCATTTATCTCCTAATCAAGCTGTTGTAAAAGAAGAATCCACTGAATTAATTTTTCTTTGGTTTTCTCCTTCTTTAGCAAATGCTTCCAAGCAGTCCTAAGTATATGAGACTTCAATTGAGAAACCACTTCTTCCACTTCACTACCAATTTCAAATTTTTCTTCAATTCTGGCTAAATTATCAAAATTAGTGTTCTTACAAAACACAACATCCACTTTCTTCTTGTTATTCAACTTAACTTTTTCTTGCATTTGAGGATCAACAATGTCGATACAACAAAGAGAGGATACCTCATATGGAGATTTTACTACATAATAGATATTGAACTTGACAATATCTCCATCAAATTCCATGGAGAGGATTCCCTTATACACATCTATTTTGGTTTTTGTAGTACCAAAGGAATAACCTTCCTAATAAAATATCAAATGTCTTAAAAGAATTTTCATCCTCCATATCCACAACAAAGAAGTTAGCAAGAAAAACCAAGCCACATACTTGCACTAAGATGTCCTCTAGCACTCCCTCAAGGTACACAAATGTTTATTTGCAAGTTGAATCTAAACACTAATTTCTTTTAATTTCCCTGTATTCAAGGTTGAATAAACAGTAATGGCATCACATTTATATATGCACCCAAGTCAACATGGCTTTTTGAACTCTGACATTCCTTATCTTGCATGGGATGGCAAACATGCTTAGGTCTTTGCACATAAATTCTTTTAAATTAATGCAGACACATTCTCTCCTATACTCACTTTCTTATACCCCATTAGCCTTTCCTTATTGGTACATAATTACTTAAGAAATTTTGCATATCAAGGTATTTGTTTAATGGCATCAAGAAGGGGAATGTTCACTTACACCTTGCGAAGAGTTTCCAAATCTCCTTTTCTTCTTTATCTTTCTTTGACTTAGCAAATCTTTCAGGAAAATGAGGCTTTATGACAAATTCATCTTCCTTAGTGGCTTTGTTTTCCTTGGAAATTTTAGTGTCATGTTTCTGTACTATAATTTCAGCCTCCGGTTTTGTTTCTGCTACTAAGCCATGCCCACAGCTAACATATAAGTAGGATGACCCATATTAGCACAAAGATTACACGTCTTAGCTTACTGCACTCTACCTGTGACTAAGGTTTGAACTAAATCCATGAGTTAATTGAGTTTAGCTATGAGGACGTACCCACTTTATTGACTCTTCTCGGCAGCTTTTGTCTACTTCTAAACTGATAAGACATGGCTGCCATAATAAAAATCAAGTCTTTAGCTTCTTGTGAATTTATGTTCATTAAAGATCCTCTACTAGTTGCATCCAACATCCTCCGTTTTATGGAGAAAAACTTTTTATAGAAATACTAGATGAGAGATTGCTATGAGATGTCATGTAAATGACAACTTGCACATAGTGTCTTGAACCTCTCTCAATACTAATGGAGAGCCTCAATTTCTCTTTGCTTTGTCCCACAGATATCTTTTCTTTTGCCAACAGCTATAGAGGCATGTAAGTACTTCTCTAGGAACATTTACACCATATTTCCCAAGTTGTGATTGGGCTTAGGGGTAGGTAGAAAAGTCAATCCTTTGCCATGTCATCCAAGGAAAATAGGAATGCTCTAAGCTTAATTTGCTCTCCAAATACTCCTTGAGGCTTTATACTTAAGCAAACTATATAAAACTCATCAAGATTCTTGAAAGGATCCTCTAGCTAGCCCTCTAAACTAAGCCAGCAAGTGTATCAACCCAAATTTAAGCTCCAAAGGCATGTACAAATCTAGATTAGTAATGCATATAGGTGTTTGGTTCATTGGTAGAGTGGTCAATTCTCTCAATGTTCTTTCACTAGCCATTTCTGAAACTTTTGGTTCAACTTCAATTAAAGATTCAACAAGCTCCATTGATGGCTCTCGTTCTTCCACCAAATAAAATTACCTTCTCTCAAGTTAATATTTATATTGCAATAATGATAAATAGGGTCCAACCGAAAGAGATTAGCAATTCGAAAGGTTAAAATAAACAAAAAGCAATACATAGAAGAAAGAAAGAGAAAGAGGGATTTATCAAATAAAAAATAACACTACTAACAATTAAACTAGAAAAATTAAACAAGCAAATTTAGAATAAGCAATTCAGATTTAAAGTAAGTTAAAGTGAAAGAAATTTAAATGAGAGTTAAGCTTTTAACTAAGGGAAATAGTGTATGGCTTTTCTAAGTTAATCCTAGGCATAGGCACGGATCCAGATAAAATCCTATCTCATCTTAGTAAATGGCTATGATTGTTAAAATGTTTTATCAACCTAGGCTTTCTTAATTATGTTTGCTTAGATAAGCTCTTAACTCAACCTCTAATTAATCAACAACACTAAATAAGCACTTAGAATTTAATTAACCAACCGCTTTAAGAAAAAAAAAGCCACCATTTCTAACTTACTAAAGCATGAAGTGTGTTCGGTAAATCATCATTTACATTTCATTAATGCAAAATAAAGTACTCTAGAAATATCTACACTAATTTTCCATTAATATTGACCAAAATAAACAATTACAAATTTATCTCAACCAATTCGATGACAATCAATTTTGGGCAAAATAAATAATGGGCCCAAATCATTCATTCACCCATAATGAAACAATTATAATAGGAATGTAAACAACCAAGAAGGCAAGAAGAGAAAAGAGAGTTAAGATAGCCTCATAACATTGAAGAAACCACACAAAATCCATTAGTTAGAATATAGAATTTAGCTATATATGATTGTCAACATCCAAAATCACTGCTCAAATTCCATATACATAACTAAAATTTGAACTAAGTTTCTCACTAAGTTCAAAAGAGAGAGAGAAACGAAGAAGAAGAAGGAAAAAAAAAAAAAACCTAAATCTAAATGTTTGCCTCTCCCAAAAGAAAAGAAAATGACTTAATAACTATAACCATTCAACTCTTTAGATTTTCCCCTAATTTTCTCTAATAAAAACACGGAAATTACTCCCAAAAATATGTTCAAGAACCTCCCATGCTTCATTCTTCATTTCTCAACATCCTAGAGAGAAAAGTTTGTTAGAGATGTTGAGCTACCAATTTTTAGTTTTAAAAATAGAATTCTTAATTGTGCCCATGCCTTATCTTATTGTATTCAGCCCAATAGTAGTGTAAGCCTTGCCCATGCCTTATCTTCTTGTATTTAGCCCAATAGCAATGTAAGCCTTGCCCATGCCTTATTTCAGCCCAAACTTCAACAATTTCAACAAAGCTAACTCTTTAACTTGAAACTAACCAAAATAATTACAAATAGCTTGATTTCCTTAACAAAAACACCAAAAATAAAATCAGAATAAGACTAAAAATGAGTTAAAATTACAACCTAACAACTCTCTATATATTTAGTATACTACATGCCATTTTGGCCATTTGATAATCTATGTTATAATTGTGTTAGCATTTAGTTATCTCTTGCAAGCTGCAAAAATTGAAGCAATTATTTTGGAGTAAACTTTTCATTTCTTATATTTTAGATTCCATATGTATGTGAGGGATAGAAATGCATAAAATAAATACATACATGTATCTATATATATATTATCATAGTGAAAAGATAAACAACTAAACCAATCTCTTTGCATGGTAAAACATAATGAAGAAGCCATATATATAATCTATCTAACAATAGAAGCAAAGGCAAAACATATGTCATTGAAGATGAAAGCATTTCTTTCAATCCAAAGAATCCCAAAACTTCATATTGCCATGAAGTTATTCTCCTACTTATTAATGTTGGATTAAGCACTTACCATTATGCCAAAAGCTATAACTTTCACCAAACTCTTTGAACTAAATAAGGAGAAACTATTTTAGGGAAATTGGACACAAAAATGGTTGTTCCAAACATACTACACACGTATTAACAAAAAGAGTTATATGGGGTATTTATCCCCAAGTATGTATTGCTACCTAAGCAATTGACTTAACCTAATGAGCTTTAGATTTGCAAGAAGAAACCATGTCATGAAGGGAGAATGAGTAAAGAATTCAAAATAAGATTTATATAGGAAAAAGAAAACCAGAGTAATCAAGATTCAAGTGTCCAAACTCTCAAATCTCAACTAGATGAATAAAGAACAAGTTTGATTGACCAAAAAAAAAAAAAAAGGAGTTTTAGATTTCCAAATTGGTATTTCAATACTTAGTCTCTCATCCATGTTTCCTAACAATGTTTCAAGACTGATTGGAATGGCTAAAAGCAAGATTGTCAAACTCCTTAGTTTAAATCAATTAATAAAGAAAAAGGTAAACTTGTATCTTAAACACCTTAGTTCAAATGCAATTCAAATTATACTAATTCAAAAGAGTATTAAAAAAAAATGAAGAATGTTCCATATGCTTCAGCAATTAAAAGTATAAATATGTCTATATCAGCCCATGGCCAAACATATATTTTGTTATAGCCTTGTAGGTATGTTAGGTAAATACTAAAATGATATGGACTTGGATCACAATAAAGATGTAAATCTCATCTCTTGTTAAAAGGTAAGTTCATAAGGATTATGGTTGAAGAATTATATCACTAAGCTTCATGTTGGGGATTCAATCTCTAGGACAATTAGAGTGCTATATGATAATATAGGTGCAGTTTTATTGTCTAAAAATAATAAAAACGATAGTCAAAGGAACAAATCTAAACTACTCAAATGGTTGTAGAGCACATATGAATATAAAAGATGCTAATTGATCTTTTAATTCAAGGGATCCATCTAGATGAGTTTAAGATTTATATTTTTTGTATGAGACTTAAACCATATTGATCCAATTAAGGCACATCAAGTGGTGAATTTCAAAGTTAGATTTTTTTTTTTGGTCTCATATTTTTGTTTATATATGTTGTGATAAGGTGGTATTCGTTATTTAAAGGATCTATTGTTGTAATTCTTGTAATACATTTGGATGTGTTGTATGATTACTACATTTGGACCAAATGGGAAAATGTTATATTAAAATTTTAAATTTAAGTTATTTAAAATTATAATTTGATAATTATTTAAATATCTCATATTTAAACATATTTAGTATATATGGGGTTGAACTTTTAAGCTAATTTCATATATCCATCAATTAAAATATAACATGGTCATCATCTCCTATAAAGAACTATCAACATGTAAGTGATAACCATAATTTCCACTATAAATAAGAGGTTAACTTAAGTTTCAACTTAAATGGTACCGAAAGCCATCAAGATGGCTAAGCATATATTGCCCATTATATAATTTGAACAAGGATAACTATCGCTCCATTTCCAATAACATTTATCATATAATTTCCAATTCACTTTTTTCACTCATTTTCTTTTAAAGAAAATATAAAAAATAGTAGCTTAGATTTTTTTTTTATTGCATTTATATTTATCTTGATTACATACACATTTGTTCATTTAGTTCAAAATTCCAACACAAAACTTTTGTCAATTGTATGTTTTTTATACTTAGTTTAGTTTAGAATTTCAAATAAAGGCTCATTGAATGAATACGACTTGGATTGCATTGCTATATTACATTCAATTTCATTTAATTTTGAGTGGAGTGAATTATACCATTATTCAACTATATATTTCTTAGGATATATATGCATACTATGGTCCAAATTTATTCCTCTTGTTTTCAAAAATATAGAATCATCAACAAAAGGATTCAAACCCATAACCAAAGGAATATAGACAAAAATAATCTACAAGAAGCCATTATAATCCACTTAATTACTAGTTGTAAAATTTTATATAATATGCTTTAAAAAGATAAAAGAAATATATATATCACTTAATAGGTTATATTGAATAATTTTTTATGTATGAACTTTGTTGAAATATGGATGAATTCATTTTAAGTTACTATAATTTGAAATGCAATTCAATATATTTTTCTATTGTATATTGTATATTAACTATATAAGGAATTGTATATTTTAATAATTTTTTTATTAATTCAGTTTAAATTCTTACAAGTTTATCTTATATTACAAGCCAACCTCTTCTTTATAAGTTTATATAAATTTACAAGTTTGACTAACTAGATTACTAGTGCATGTGCACATGCTCGCATGTGATATAATTAAGCATATAATCATTGTATAGTAAAAGATACTTAAGGTGATTTACAGTATAAGTTCCACATTTTAATCGGTGAAATTTTTATATATTAAACTTAGATAGTTGCATTCAAGGTATATTTACTCCTCTAATCCTTTCATGTTAAATTATTATATATATTGTTATAGTTGTCTAACCATATCACCTTAGTTTATTGTATATATAATCATTGTATAGTAAAAGATACTTAAGGTGATTTACAGTATAAGTTCCACATTTTAATCGGTGAAATTTTTATATATTAAACTTAGATAGTTGCATTCAAGGTATATTTACTCCTCTAATCCTTTCATGTTAAATTATTATATATATTGTTATAGTTGTCTAACCATATCACCTTAGTTTATTGTATGTTTTTTACACTTAGTTTAGCTTAGGATTTCAAATAAAGACTCCTAGAGTGAATACAAACCGGATTATATTGCTATATTGCATTTAATTTGGATGAATTTTAACCCCTTGTGATGTGGTTTGATCAAGCTACTTAGAGAAGAATCAATTAAATAATATGTGTATTGCATATGTATTATATCTTCTAAGAATAATATAGCTAAATAAGAGAGCTTATTACTTATGTTGAAATCCTTGTCAAGAAATTTCAAGGTTCAATGTTCAAAAATTGATAACAATACTTAGTCAGAAATTTCAAAAATTACATTGAGAATAATAGAAACACAAATAATCATCGTATTTTCCTAGGTCAAGTATAAAGTTGTCATAAATGCCACACTTACTTTCACTGACTAACTATGCCTTTGCATTGAAATTTTAAGCTAAATGAATATGTAATCAAGTAAAATTAATATGACACTAAAATAAATCTAAGTTATTATTTTCTTAATTGATAATGAGTGAATAAAAATGAGTTGGAAAGTATATACTAAATACTCATGGAAATGAAATGATTGTGATCATTGTTCAAATTAATATGAGAATTAATTCTTCATTAAGTCTTAGAAAAAAAAAACATCAAGAAATCACTTAAGTCTAATGTTCTCACTTAATCATTACTTCTATTAACATAGCTAACAACCTCTAATTAAAACTATTTAAAAACCACTTAATATATGATTAAAATTGAACAAAAGCAATTTGTTTTAGGCACAAATGAAACAATCAAATACAAGCATACAAAATTATATAATCTAATCATAAACATAAAAGAAAATAATATTTTCATAGCATTGTAAGTTAATAATTCCATACAATCTCCAAATTACATTCACCAATTAGAAATCACAGTATTCAATTAACAAAGACGATGAACCCAACATATAGGCTTCATAATTGAATAAAAAAAATTCGAAAATTAGGAAATTAATTACTTAATCTGAAAATTAAATTGAGAAATTATAACCTCTTCGAAGCTTTGGAACTCAAGCTACTGTGTCCATCTCCAAAAAATAAACACTACCCAACCATTGGAAAAGAATACACTATAAGCTTCACTTTAATCATGGTGAAGTGTAAAGGATGAAGAGAAGTTGGAGAAAATGAGAGGAAGAAGAGGACGAAAATGGAAGAGATGAAGAGGACAGAATTCGGGCAAAAGGAAGAGGGGTGGCGTAGAAAATAGGTAGAAGAATTGGAAGAGAAACATTGGAAGGTGGCGTTGAAAAATGATGATGCCCTCTTGGAATGCTGTGGCGTCGTTTTTCATATGGAAACATGGATGAGAGCGAAGCATTGAAACCGGGGAAGAATTGTGTAAAAAAGTGGCGTGACTTTTTGGAGAGAGAGAATATGGGTTTTGGATTTTGGACAATGGTTTTGGGTCTTGGGTAAGGGGTTAATGGTTCATGGATCTTGGGTTTTTTGTATCAATGGGTTTTTTCCTGAATTTTGCATCAGTGGGTTTTTGGGGCTGAAATTATTTTATTTTTAGCATTGCTTTCTTCTTTCAATTTCCAAGAAAACCTACAATAAAAAAATGCATGTAAAATAATTCAATTCAAAATTTTATACTTGCAAATTAATCACAAAAATTATAACAATTATGCCCTGTTTAAATTTTATTTTTTTGCAATTACTCTTGACCTAATTTATCATAATTAATGCATTTAACAGTAATAAAGTATGATTAAAGTCCCAAAATAAGATACAAAACATTATACAAAATAGGGACTTATCATAGCTATATGTGAACGTCTGAATTGACTATGATTATATGATCCACACGCATGGTGTTTTAACTTCCTTTGATCCTACCCACATGAGAAGTTGTAGAAATGAGATATGATCCCTACCACGAGCATTTTAACAAGAAAAATACAATTATCATATTTTATTTTTGGCCTCCTAATTAGTTTAATCCTCCAAATTTACAAGATAGAAAATATCAAAATGATCCTTTAAAATAAAATTAAAAAAAGTAAATAACTTGGTCCCCCAAGGGACCATTATATCTTTGGAGGACCATTATATTTTAAAAAGTTTCACCTTTGGAGAGCAATTTTAATAGTTTTCATCTTTGGAGAATCAAATTGATCATAAATCCAAAAGTGAGATACCGAAGTTATATTTTTATTCTATTTTAATCATATTGACACTAAGAGATATTGATATATCTTTGAAAGATAATATTATTATGATATGAAATTTAATGGGTGATTTGTTGGAAAAAGTGGCATTACTACGAGTTTTGAATCTATGATGTTTCAATGAAACTCGTTTACGATTTTACTTCTTGGTTCAACTAAAGCAGTGAAGGAAATTATTGGGTGTATTAAGCTGATCATTTTAAGTACAACTTGCAGATTGATATAAGCTTGACAAGTTGAGGCTTGTGAGAAAGACTTTTAACAGGTTTTCTTCTTCATTTTTGGTTTTTTTTTTTTATGATCTTTTAATAAGGAATAACATATTTAATTTGTTGATCTAGATAGGTTTATAACTTTGGAGAATTTTGCTGTATTAGCCTTACGCATTAGACTTCATATTCAACACATTCAACCCAATTTTTTTAAAAAAAAATTTACCCCTAAATGGAATCACTAATTTTATCCAAATTTTGCCCCAAATCCCTGATTTTCTATGGATATTGAGACTAAAATTCTTTTTTGACCAATAGAAACCTCTAAGTACTGTACACAACATATCTTCTCCAACATTTTCCCCAAACAAGATTCCCAAATTTGCCCCAATTTCTTTTTTTCCTATGAAATCTCAATTTAAGTAGAAAATTTGAGAAATTAGGGCACATCTACAGTAGATTAGTAAATTGCTCACTCAAATATAATACAATGCACCAATGTACTAATAGTTTAAACCACTCAATATTAAACAATACAATACAAAGCAAACATGCAAAACCTCATACCACTTAAGTGCAATTTGCCCTTAACATCATTTACTTAGTTACTTTCACTTTTTAGATATATTCTTTGTAATTAAAACTAGTTTAAGTTTCCATTTTTCAAAAAAAGCAGTTCGTAACACTTTAAGGATGTATAGAATTGAATTATCACTTAAATTAGGGGTGAAAGAGTTTAATTATCTTCTTTGTGATTTGATGGATGTACTACCTATAAGGAGTTTGTCTTCTACATTTCCCCCGATGATTCACCATTTCTTTTTTCTCTTCAATTTTCTTTTGATTTAGCCTTCTTGTAGGTATTCACAGCATTACGCGTTGACTTGCTAAATTATTATTCTTCATATTAATCAGATTGAATTTTGTTATTTGTGTTAGTTCAAACCAAAAAATTTGTAATGAGAATTAATCGGCAAATGTATAGTCCCTCACAACCTGCTTGAACACTTTCAAATTCCTAAACTTCATTTCAAGCTCAAATGACACATTCCCTAAACTGGCCCCTTTATTAAACTGAGGCCATCTCATCGTCCTCTTTCCCTCATTTTCCTCTTCAGACTCTATCTCACTAAGTAAATCTTTTGAGTAGTACTAGTCTTCTTCTTCATTAACATAATGTGTTGTGACTGATTAACTTGGCTCCCCCCTGCACTAGCATAAGTTTTGTATAACTAGAAAGTGCATCCATAAGAAGCTAGCATTAGAAAATAATCTACAACTATTAGTGCATTAACCCTTGTTCACCGATAATATAGTTTAATGAAAGATAAATAAAGTGGAAGTTAAACAGATACTTAAGGATAAGTATTGTTAAAAAAACAAATTTTTTTAATTATAAAAAATATTATAGTGATATAAATAGGTAACACCTACTTGTCAAATTGATTGTTATCCTCCTTATCAGATGAATCATCTGTCACACCCCATAACTCTGGAGTGAAATCGACATAGGAAACGAGGAAAAATTATCGAACCCGTAAGCTAACACTGGATGGAAATTAAAACCGTATCAAAATTTTTCCAACCTTGCATCATACTCAAAGTAAAATTTGCCCCTTCCATAAGGATATCTAGTCTATATACAAAATAAATATTTTGTAAAAATTTCAGCAGAGCTTTCTCAATAAGTGGAACATCCCGATATTTCTACAAAATTCTACCAATCAACCAGGCTTACATAAAGAGAGCTCCACTCTTACCATAGTGAAACAAAACAAAATACACAAAAATACAAAAGGTAGGGAACACTCAATTTGTGGTCAGGATACATCGCTAGAGTAAACAAAAGAATAGCTACCCAAAATTATATATACAACCCAAAAAAAAATAATTTCATTAAAGAAGATATGGAATATGTTTAGAAGTAAAGTAACACTAGGCTTAAATTTTCGCAATTAATGGCATTAGGCCTAAAAATCTCTTTCCCCAATTTTGATAAATTATCTATACAAATGTATGAACAAATTATTGTACTAACTTTTATTGTATAACAATACCACTATGTTTTAGATATTTTAATGTATTTTTCATAACTCTTGCATCATAATAATTCTTAAAAATTCTTAATTAAAATTTATAATTAATTATATAAATAAATAGAAGGGGTTAAAGGATGTTTTCCCTGCCAGAAGCATTCTCAAACATGAACCATGCTAAAGGCGTGTATAATGAGTAAAACATCTAGTTGGTTCTTTTTTATTAGTTAATTCTTAATTTGATTTTTTATTAGTTTTTAATTTCAATTTGCCCTTTACCTATTAATTTAGTCTCAATTTGATCCTTCAATTTCAACATTAACACATTTAATCACTTACTTATAACAAATTTTAAACCAAATGTGATAATATTTATATTACTGAGGGACCAATTTAAGAATGAAAATCAATAAAGAACTACATTAAAATTGCACTAATAAGTGAAAGATAAAATTAAAAATCATATAATATGTAAGAAACTAAAAAGTCTATGTAATTTCCAACAAATTAGCCAGTGGAGTCAATGTTTATAATATAACATTTCCATTACAAAAAAAACTACAATTTTATAAAAGGTCTATGTAATTTCCACTACGGCAAATTGGTTGGTGGAGTCAATGTTTGTATGCATTTGCTTTTATATATTGTATGTACTTTCACATCTTTGCTTATTTATTTATTTATTTTAGAGTTAATTTAAGTTATTTCCATTGTTCGCTACCTCTTTCTCCTAGTCAGTCTTATGAATAATTTCGATTAATTAGTATATGTAGGATTGCATTATGGTATATAGAAGAACTATTCCCAGATATAGTTGCCACAAACCTATTGACCCAATAAAAGAAAAAGCTAACTACTAGATGCTTATGAGAGTAACATCTTATCCTACCATGCATGCAATTACTTTGATAGGAATCTCACTAAGTTCCACGCTCAAAGTGTTCACAAGATTTTTGCTTCCTTTTGACACGTTGGTTAATTTGAACAAGGTTCACTCACTTTCTTTGGAGATAATATACTTAGATGTTTTGATAACAAAAGTTTGACTATTAATCTCTTATATAGTAGATAATACAAAAAGCGTATGATTAATTAAACCCATAAACCCACGTTCTCTAGCCCTCATCTAAGGTATAATTCCTTCTTCATATTTTGCCATTTTCCATGTAAGAATTGCAAAGTTGTGATAAACCCATATCCTAGCTTGCTAATTAAGTTATAATATATATAATCATGCAAAAGAATCAGAATTTGAAACCTCCTTGTCGGTTGTTCAAACCAGTGGTGAGGCTAGTTAAAAGTTAACCATCACATCATGAAATATAACTATGTTCTGACAGACCAGAATTTAAATTCCTATTTTTTTTCCATAATTTGTGTACTAAACTGCTAAACTCTATATGTACCACCCTACTTCTATGGTTAAGTTTAACTCTATATCCACCATCCTACTACTGAGGTTAAGTTAACCTACCCCCTCTCCATAAATGGAAAATTTCAGTATATGCTTTGTGGGTATGATGAAGACCGTGACTTTTGCCCATTTATGTATATAAGCTTGCATGAAATTTACTATAAATTCAGGAAGCCTTTTCTAAGAAAAAAAGGAATAGTGATATCGTGATATTGTACAGATGCAATTAAATACAATTAATATGGGATTAAAGAAAATTGAAGTAGTAAGAAAGTGCATAAATACCTTGAGCTTGCAAACTCATAGAGCTTGCCTCTCTGAAAGAAGATGACGACAGCAATCTGAGCATCACAAAGCACTGAGAGCTCAAAAGCCTTTTTTAAGAGCCCATTCCTTCTCTTTGAGAAAGTCACTTGCCTGCTCGTGTCATTTTCTATTTGCTTCATCTATGTCTTTCCTCGCAACATCTTTTTTTCTTTATGCTTCTCTGTAAATCACAACACATGCAAAAATCTGAATTTGGAAAGCCTTTAAGAAATTATTCAGTTCTAAGCAATCAGAAAGGGTAACTTCAGAAGAGATAGATGGAAATAAGAGGTTAATATAAGGCAGTTTGAGCAAATTCAAAGGATAACGACGAAACCCAAGAACCAATATAAGTATAGATTCTACAAAATTTATACTTAATTGGCGAAAACCCAGAAGTCTCAAGTCCAAAGAATGAAGACTAATGTAGATATAGAAATGAAAGATGGGGAAGAAGGGAGAATCTGAAACAAGGTATGAGAGAAAGAACAGAACAAAACAAAACGAAAAAAAGCAAAAACTAAAAAAAAAAAAGAATAATTTTCATGAAGGAAGAGAAAAGGAATTGTATAACAAGAAAACGGAAAAAAAAGCTCCGACGGAATCTTAATTATTAATGTTATATTTGAAGAGAAGTATTAAATTGGTTCCTTATTTTTATATTTTGTAATAATTTAATTCTTATAAATAATTATAATAAATCAGTTCTTCATAATCTTATTTTATGTAAAATTAATTTTTTATTAATATAAATGGAAGGACTAATTTTGTATAAATTTGAATTTATGAGGGAATAATTTTGTACAAATTTAAATTTGTAATGGACCAATTTGTCACGATTAATTTGTGAGAGACCAAATTGTTATAAAGTGTAAAAATGAGAGACCAATTGTCACAAAGTGTAAAAGTAAGAGACCAATTGTATATTTTACTTATTATATTTGTCTTTTGCTAGAGGGAATATATATAATGAGAAAAATATATTTTTAGTTTTTTATTTATCATAAAATTATTATCATGTTGGTCTTTCACTTATTAAAATGTCTAAAATAATCTTACACTAATTGAAAAATATCATATTTGGTCTTCCAATGATTAGAAAATTACTAAATTTAGTTATTCTACTAAACCCTAAATATTAAAATAAAAGGATTAATTCTAGTATTTTTTTAAAAAAAAAATAGGAGACAATTTTGGGCATTTCAATAGGTGAGGGATCAAATGATAATTTTGTAATAAGTGAGGGGCCAAAAGGTATTTTAATAGAGAGAGAGACAGAGAAAAAAAAACGCATTTTCAGTTCCTCACTTATCATGAATTTGTCATTTTGATCACTCATTCATTAAAATTTTTAAAATAGTCCTCCATCATTAGAAAATATCACTCTTGATTTCTTATTTTTTTAAAAAAATCAAATTTAGTCCCACTATCAAATCATAAACCTATAAATTTAAAAATAAATTTGATTTTTTAAAAAATATATATATAATATTTTTTAATAAATAGAGATAATTTTAAATATTTTAATAAAAAAACTAAAATAATAATTTTATAACAAATAAATAATTAAAACAGTATTATATATATATATATATATATAGAGAGAGAGAGAGAGAGAGAGAGAGAGAGGGGGGGGGAGGGAGGGGGGGTCACATCGAACGTAGTTAAAAATAGGGAAAATGGTACAACGTTAAAGGTATGTACGCTTCGTCCGTACAATAAGGTACTAAGCCAGCCAATTAAAGGTTGAAAACGCATTGAATTAATATCTTAGCCTGTTACTCTATCATCTTTTTGTTTTTTCTTTTCTATTCTTTATTTTATTATTATTATTATTATTATTATTATTATTATTATTATTATTATCTTGGCCATTTCTTATCTTCTGTATTTTTAACTTCAGCTTAATATAGATAAATATACGGATCACCTAACTATCTAAAACCATAAAATTTTTAACATTAATTAATTAGGCTAATTATTTTTAGTTGTAGTTTGACGTCCTTCTTTCCAAAATTTACTTTTATATCTATGGGCAAAAAAATCTCAAATATAAACTCATTCCTAAAAGAAATGAGTCAAATGTCTTTATTGTTAAAAATAAAATTACAGTGGAATTTTGAAGTTTGGCAACAACTTATCTACTGTTAAAATTATATTATTAAATTATGCGAAAATTCACTTTATTAATAGAAAATAAATTAAAGAGATAGCTTTTTAATACATAAAATATAAATTTTCCTATTTTATAATTAACAGTAAGTTAGCTCAACCTTAGAAAATGTTAATAGAATTTACTCAAAGATTAATATAAATTTGCCTATTTTATTATTATTTTATTAAATTATTATCATGACATGCATATATTTACTAGATATCAACTACATGGAACAATTTTTTCGCCAGCAAAAAATAATAATCTATATTTTATTTTGTTGAAACATCTAAATAGTATATCAATAAAGCAATTTAGTAATTAAAATTAATTATGGGGATCAAAAGGTGAAATAAATTATTTGAATTTTTAGCAAAATAATACACAGTATATGTTAGTAATTCTACAATCCTATTATTCTTACATTTAAACGCGTACTCTAAATAATATGATATGTATGATATTTAAATGTTATTTACTAATTGTATAAAATATTTGGGCGCCTAGGACTCCTATTTACCGATTCGAACATATCCTCCATCCCTCTTTATTCAGTGTATGCAACTTTTATGACAATGATATTTCGAAACCACTAATGAATATATTCGAAATTTATGTGACAAACTTGCTGTATATATAATTATAAGTTTTGTGGTCAGAGTATGATTATCTATAAAAAAAAGTATATGTTCATGTATAATATGCAATATACTTTTTATAATTGACAAATGGTGCTTGAAATGTCCTTAAATATCTCAACTAAGTTAGGATAAATAGTGTTTTAGGAGTATTTGACAGATGCTGAGCTTTCCTATTCTGGTTTTATAGATGACGATAAAGCCTTTGATTATGATCACTTGTGCTTTTTCGAATCCAAGTAACGAAGTTTGAATGTTAATGATATAATCCCACAGTTTTTATCTTATGGAAGCTTTTCACCTGTCAAGAAGCGCAAAAGACAATTTACTCGATGGAGTTTTCATAAAATTATAATTAAAAAAAAAAAAAACTTAATTCTTTCAATATATCTCTTGAAAGTATCAAGGAAGAAGACCATGATGAGATGGCTGTTTATTTCCTAACTAAAGACTCTTGAGAAGCTACCTATCTAAAGTTTTCCCTAACGTCATGAGTATACTTAGTTGGAATTGTTGTGATTCATGGCAAACCACAACAGTTCAAAAACTAAAAAGCTTAGTCTGTACACATAGATTGTGCATTTTGTTTTTGTCTAAAACTAAGCTTATTGTAAATAAGGTTATTAATAAAATTGTCTTGTTTAATTATTCCCATGTATATGGTATTGATGCCTATGGCAAAAGTGGAAGTCTTTGTTTAGCTTAGAATGATGATTTTACATGTGATACTTTGGATAGTTGTTTCAACTGGATCCACACCAAAGTTTCTATCAGACTGGTAAAATTGTTTTTATTACCTTCTTTTATAGGCAACCAAAAGTTTTACACCACTATCAAATTTGGAAGGGCATTAAAAATCTTGCATCTCAAATTTTTGACCCCTGACTGATACTTTGTGACTTTAGTCAAGTTCATACTTTATTTGACAAGCTCAATAATTGCACTTCTTTACTTGGAGCAACTAAATTTCAATTATTTCTATATGAATGTGGGCTTATTGACATATTCCCAAAAGGGCAATGATTTTCCTGGACAAATAACAGACATGGTGAGGATAATGTTTGGGAAAGACTTGACAAAAATTTTGGTTCTCATAATTGGTTTCAGAGATATCCTAATTGCTCTTTCAATATACTTCCTGTGGTGACTACAAATCATGCTCTTATTGTGTTTTTATTTAATTATTACCCTCTTAGAAAAAAGAAGCTCAAGTATTTTGAACTATTTTAGTTCCAATTTCCTCAATGTAGAGACTTAATTCAGAAAAATCAAGCTTTAAAAGTTTTTAGGTCTCCAAGCTTTGTGGTATGGACCAAACTCCAATCTACCATGACCTTATTACATGAATAG
This sequence comes from Delonix regia, assembly GCA_037074485.1. NCBI lineage: Eukaryota > Viridiplantae > Streptophyta > Magnoliopsida > Fabales > Fabaceae > Delonix > Delonix regia. The sequence continues at coordinate 18,151,313 of CM073459.1, forward strand.
AGTTAGAGGGATGTTGGACATATATCAGCTAAAATCATGAATCTTGAATCTATTCTACAAAATCTTTAACTTGATCTTCCATATGCTAGAAATAATATGTCAAAGTTAGACATTTGTCATTCACTGAAATTTTTATATGACTGTGAAGAGAATCTCTAGGTTTAACGCCCTAGGCCAACCTGGCTTATTCATGGTGATTGTAATACCAGATATTTTCATACTTTGGCCTCCAAGAAGAAGTTTGCAAACCATGTTTTATATCTTAAAGATAATTAAGGGAATTGGATTGAGGGCCAGCATAATCTGATTGATTTGGCTTTTAATCATTTTAATTAAATTTATTCAAAAGGAGATTATATGAATAGTGGAGTACATGAAACTTTCTTTCATGAGTTTCATGAGTTACATATCCCTCGGCTTTTAAATTCTCATAAATCCTATCTCACAACTCCATTTTCTTATAAGGATATCAAACAAACTGCATTCTCTCTATCTGCAAATAGTGCACCAGTGGCTAATGGTTTCATTGTCAAGTTTTTTTTTATACCTATTGGGATATTGTTAGCCAATATATTTATAATATGGTGGATTCTTTTTTTAATAATTTTTTTTGAAAAATTCCTTAAATAAATCTTTAATTACTCTAATTCCTAAGACATTGCAACCTCAATCTATCAAAGAATTTCGTCTGATTAGTCTTTGTAATGTAACTTATGAGATCATCTCTAAGCTTCTCCGTAATTGCTTGTGTAACATATTGAATGAGATAATTGCTCTCAATCAAAGTGGCTTTATTATGGGTCATTTGATTTCAGATAATATATTACTTGCTTTTGAATTGATGCAAACAATCCATCATACTAAAGGGAAATATAAAAGGTGTTATGCCTTAACGCTTGATATTTTTAAAGCCTACGGTAGTGTGCCTTGGGATTTCTTGTCTATAACTCTTAGAAAGATGGAGTTTCCACAAACATGGATTCAACCATATGTCATTACTATAAGTTGTCAAACTCTTATCAATGGTGCTCCTTCTCAACCTCTATATCCTAAACATGGTCTCTATCAAGGGAATCCTTTATCTCCCCTTGTCTTCATTATTTACTTTAATGTTCATCCTAGTTTAATTATTCAAGAAGAGCAAAGGAACAATTGGCAAGGAATAAAAATATGTAGATCCTTTCAGCCAATCGTTCATCTTATGTATGCAGATGAAACTATTCAATTTTTCAATGCTACTTCTGATATGTGCAACAATGTTAAATTCGTCCTTCAGCAATTTAAGCTTTCTTCTGGCCCTTCTGTTAATTTTTCCAAATCATTGATATTTTTACTCCAATACTCCATATCATTTTATGAAATTTGAGGTCAAAATTTTTCATGTCAAATACGCTAGCAAACATGGTAAGTATCTTGGTGCTTGGGTGAATACTGGAAAAAGTAAAAGGCCAATTTTTCAAGAAATTCTGGATAAACTTGATTTTAAACTTACTACATGGAAATCAAAGCTCTTCTCCTAAGCTGGTTGACTTACCCTGATTAAGTATGCTCTTAATTCTTGCTTGGTTTATCCTTTTTATTATTATTACATTCCCATAAATATTTGCTAAAAAATTGATTCTAAATTATTTAATTTTTTCTGGGGTTATAAAATGAATTCTCCTTGCATGTTGATCAGGTAGAGTAAAATTTACATATTACATCAATGTATACCTTCTTACTAAGCATGTGTGGAAGATTACAGATTTTTTAATGGGTCTTATATGGCAAGTCATGTGCGTACTAAATATAGTCATCCTAAATTCAAAGGTGTTCTTGTTAAGAAATCTAACATGTCCTAGATGTGAAATGGCATTTTCAAGTCTTATGCTCTTATATTCAACAGGATCAAATGGCAGATTGGTAATGGTGATTAGATCCCTTTAAATCATCCACTGTGGTGGAAATTGCAATAGATTAAACAAGGATAGATTCCTCTGTTTCTGATCTTATTCTCCATAATAAGAAAACTTAGAATGAGACTCTTGTCATAAACACTTACTAAGTGTCTATTGCTAATACTATTTTAAATCTTAAATTTTCTAGTACCAATCAGGTGGACTTTCTTATTTGGGCAAGAAACAAATATGGAAGATATTCTGTCAAAGATGGTCATAAGGCTATATGTGAAGACATATGTAGTAGAGAAACTGGTTTTTTTTCTGAGTGAACTACACTTTGGAAGATCCAGCTTCCTCATTGGGTTTTACTTTTTACATGGCATCTGATTAATCAAGCTCCCTCAGTTGGAGATGTTCTTATTCAACATCATTTACATGTCCAATCTCAATTTTGGCTCTGTCACAAAGCTTCAAAATCAATTGACTATCTTTTCATTACTTGTCCCTTTGTTCATGCATCATGGTTTGCATCTCTGTTTGGATTCCGTACAGATCATTTTCAAAATCTTGGTGTTTCTTCTTAGATAAACACTTAGCTTAAATAAGGAAATCTTTCTTCAGAAAATTTAAAATATATACTACCCACTTGCTTCTAACCTTTTATATGATTAGGATGGTCAGAAATGATTCTGTTCACAAAGGTCTTAAACTTGATCCATCCAAAGCTATGTTGAGAATTTATTGTTTGCACATGGAATATCAGGAAATGAAAAAACATCACAACTCCAACACTAAAGCTTTGATGAAAATTCTTAGAAATATCAATCTTAAATGCCAATTTGTTACTTCAAAGTGGGTTATTGTCTTCTGATACAAGAAACTTCATCGTCCTCGCAAGAAATATAGGATTTTCTATTGCATTTGGCTTAGGAAAGATATTGTTAACTTCAAAAAAATTTGATTGGAATCAGTGCTCACATAAGGAAGTTTTCATCCTTTCTATTGTAAGAGAGAATCTCGACTAGATTAATTACCAAGACTTTTATGTCAATACTAACAGAAAACATATGAGTCTTATTCTTCCTTCGCCTCATTGGTATGACATCCTTAACTTTAGAGACTAGCAGGACTATTCTTTCACCATGCTTAGGATTGACATTTGTCATTTGGCAAATCAATTTGATTCCTTCAATGTTAAAGTGGTTTCTCACGAAGATCGACCTTATATTTAGTAACTTTTTAACTACATTTTAGTTCTTTAATTCTCCTTTCAACTTTGTTCTTTTATCCAAAAAAAAAAAAAAGGAGTATTTTGTTTTAAGGGAAAATTTTAAATTTAAGCAAAATGAGATGACTTTGAGTAAATGGAAAATCTTAAATTTTAAATAGTGTTCAAAATAAGATGTGGGCACTTAACTATTTTAGATCAATATATGATTGGACAATATGACGTTTAATTTACTAGATTCTCATAAAGATAAGGATTGTTTAGAGTTCTTCAAAAAAATTGCACATCATTAGATCGTCTACTTTGTTTAATACTGACCGTTGGATCAAAATTATAAATTTGACTAATTTTGGTGACTTTTAGTTACTGAATTCAACTTTTCAAAATTAAAGGTCGACCATCATATTTATACATTTCTTTTGATTTCAACCTTGGATATGGACAATTCTCAAGAAAAACAAGAAATCCAAAGCAATTCTCACACAACTAGAGTATACTAGATCCAATTAATTGTGGTATCATGTGAAAAATAGTAATTTAATTTTTTTATATAAATTAAACAATATTTAATATAAATTAACTAATATTTTTTCCATTAAGAGAAAAGTTGTAATTCAAACAAAGAAAATATCAAATATATATGGGGTAGTGGGAACTATCTTGTAGCCAAAGGCTTAAGTGCCATATTGATGTGAAAACATGCAAAAATTTGAAAAAAAAAAAAAAAAAAAGAAGAAACATAAATTCTGAATTACTGCAAACTTTGCATATAAAAAACTACTGCAAATCTTAACAAGATGTTATTTCTAAATATACATTAAAAAACGGAAAGCACAAAAAAAAAAAAAGGACAAAAACTAAATTAGACTAAAAACTAGGATGTTCATGGTATTGTCTGGGTCAACTGAGTTGTACATGACCCAGACCCAACCCAGTATTGGTAAATTTTTTTGGACCTAAACCAGATCAAGTTTAATTGACATAGGTGGAGTTTGTCTTTTTTTTTTTTTTTTTTTTTAATTTACAAAAATCTTTTTAATTAGTAAAAAGATATTTTGAAAAAATAAAAATAAATAATTTAAGATTTGAAGTAAAAAAAAAAAATTGAATGAGATATAATTAAGATGTAAAAGAAATTAATATTTTAAAATGTTATCATAAATAAAATTTATGTTAAATAAAATAAAAACAAATTATATAAAAATCTAACTTAGATGGATCCGATGACTAGATATTAAATAAACTTAAGACTAGTTTAATTAGATAAAAAAATATAATTTTTTTTTAAGTTAACTTATTTCGATTTGATACGATCAAGGGGCAAAGTTGATCAAAGCAATGAGTTGAATTTCTGATTATTGAAAGCCACCCCAAACATCAACTTTGTTGAGGAGGACTTATGGAGACAATTATTGAAAGTCACACCCAAAATTAGACTTCCTGTGATGATTTTTCAAAGTCACTATTAGAAATCAGACTTGTTGCCGCTGAACCTTTGATGAAGCACAGCCAATTTGCCATTTAAAAATTAAAATTATATTTAATTACAGCTAAAATAATTTTAGCTCAAGTACAAATACAATTAAAATTTACCTATGCTAGTTATTCTTTTTGCAATAATTAGGCGAATTAATTCAGCTCCAAAAGGAGTGTATCCACTATTTTAATCACATGGACCCTAAAATTTTATTTTAAAAGGAGAAAAGTGTAAAATTAGTTTTTTACTTTTGTACTTTGTAACAATTTGATTCATTACAAATTGATTGTAATAAATTAGTCCTTTTAAATTTAAATCAGTACCAAATTAATTTTTCATAAAATTAAATTTATACAAAATTAATCCCTCTATTTAAATTAATAAATGACTGATTTCATATAAAATAAAATTTTTGAAAGACTAATTTATCGTAGTTAATTTATAAAAAATTAAATTGTCTCAAATATATTATTAAGAATAAATTAATGACAAAAGGGAAAGTACATTTTTCATCTTCATGAGTATAGATACTTCAAGTGATACAAGATGTATTTGATTACACTAAGAGTAAAGCATTCCTACATGCATTGTTGAATCTCTGGCTGTTGTATATAATTTTAGGGAGATCTTTTTTTAAGAGTACAATTTGTCAAAAATTCTATAAAATGAGGAGATTGAATTGTGAAATTAAAGGACTTAAATTAATAAATTTATTTTTTTCCCTCTAAGTTATTTTTGACCCTGCTGGTCGTTATCTCTGGACTTTGATTGAGACCATGGGAAAGAAGCTTCAAGGATGGATAAAGAGCTGACTTTCTATCTCTTCCTTTAATTAAAAAAATTATGCTTTTTCTCTTAAAAGTCCGAGAACATTCCAATTCAATTCCTTTAATAATTCGAATAAATTTTCCATTAAATAATTAAAAAAAAGTTAGGGTTACATATCATACCAAAATGGGTTGATTATTTTTAGTGTAATATAAACTCACATTTAAAAAGTAATATTCTAGAAGCATCTTTTTAGACAGAATAATAGTATTAATTAAAGATTCATTATTTGTAACCTAGAAAAGCTTCTTTTAAGATGCGTGTAAAACCCTTTTTCAGAGTCTTGGTTACTTTGGATCGTGGAAATATTAATTAAGTTATTAATTATGGCGCTGCTTTTGCAAGGGACTTCCATTTATTTGCCTAAGATTGCGATCATTTGCTAGCACCTATACTTTGTTGATGAGATCTATGACTTTTGCGAGATCAATTAGAGGATCTAGCTATAAGATAGAAAGATAATGATAATAAAAGCAAGATAAAAGCCCACGAATTTAAGTAAATTTATAAAAAAAATAAATAAATAAATTTGAAATATAAATTTATAAGAATTTATTTTGGTTAATTAATAATTATTAAAATATATAATTATATAGTTATAATACTATATATAATAAAAAATTATTTATATGTAATTTAAATTATATTAAGTCAAAATAAGTATTCATATATCATAATTTGTGGTATTTAATATGAACATTTTAACATAATTACGCATAAATAATCATTTAATGTAACTAACTAAATAATCTTTATTTTATTTTAATAAATACATATTTAATGTAATTTTGTTATTTTTATGTATATTTAAACTTGTAATAAAGTATATTATAATGACTTCTTAAAAAAAAAAAATTTTTGTTTATATCTCTTTTGGCTCTAAGTTTGAATCCTTTTATTATTGAGTTAAAGCTAATTGATATGTTTTTCAATAAATGAAACCTTAAACTCAATAAATTTGGTAAGTTAATTTATAAGTTTGTCTAAATTTTCACTAAGTTTTAATTAACACTAAATTAACTCATTTTCTTTAAGTATAATCGTAAATTTGTAAACTAGGATAACAAATTTGTGAGTATGACAACCATAAAAAAAAGATCTCCTATTGGAAAGAAAAATTAAGAGAATTTTAAGTATGCTAAGAACATGACCATATTTAGCAAGAAGTTTTTATGTTCAAACAATTAATATAATTGATTATATATATATATATATATATATATATATTCATATGCATTGCCATTTCAGTTATAAAAATCATGTGACTGATATTAGTCAATAATTATGGATATGCTAATTAATATTATTGATTAGAGGTGTGTTTCTAATATAAATACAATTATTTTAAAAAAATACTAAATAGTATTGCACATATTTAATTTGGATTCCGTGGATATTTTTTCAGAGCTGCAGGGATCCAAGGGTTTGATAGGGAAAGAAATGTACAAAAGTAACATTCTACATTTAATATTTAAAAATTAAATTTATTACAGTTTATATTTAATATTAAAAAACCAAATTTAGTAGTTTTTAGCTATCAAAGTTAGTAAAATTTAAAATTTATCCTAACAACCAATATTAAACATAATGAGTGGTTGTGCACAATTTAAGTTCAAAACCTCAAAAGATTCGGATTCATGCCTACTACATGGATCATAATTCTTTGATTAATATTTAATTAACTTATTTTCATTGTTATTTTATATATCTGAATAGAATATGATTCCTTTAGCTTCTTTTGATATCAAGAATTGAAATTAAAATATATAATTATAATTCTAATTCCAATTTATTAGAATTAAAATTGATTTGGAATCTTAAAATTCATGTTTGGGTTATATAAATAATTAACGCATGAAATTACAATTCAATATTGAATTTCAATTCTTCTATATAAATGAGTGATAAGAATTATAAAAAAAAAAAAATTAGCATGACATATACACACACACATATATATATATATATATACACACACACATACACACATATACATGTAATAAAAATAATGCAAAATTAACTTTTTTTAGGAACATATTTCTCCCTTATTCTAGTTTAGACGAGATAAAATATTTTTCATAATGATTATAACACTATATTGTTCAATATGTAATAAGTATGTTTTCAAAAAATGATTTGATTCAAATTTAACATGTGTTTAGGTAACTATTGTCCTTTTTTTAACATAAATGTATATGCATGTACAATGTTATGTTATAAGCACATATGCCTACATGTGCATAGTACAATTTTGTGCTATAATATGATGTGTTTATGTATGTATAAACATATACATAAATGCGATATAATATCATATGTGTATGATGTCATGTTGCACACTTACTCTAGTATCCATGCATGTATGAACAGCATAATATCATTATGTGTGTGCAATATTATGTCTATGCACTCACATGCAATGTATGTGTATGTACAGAGACGTATATTTACACATACAATGTCATTATATTGCATAAACATATATGCATATGCAATTTTGTAATTTTTTTAATTTGTAAGCATATATAAAATGTTCATACGTGTTTACATAAGTGTATGTACTATATTATTATATCAAGTATATGTATTTTACATCTTTTTGAAATTTTATGTGTTAAGATGTGTTTGTGTGCATAATATTATGTTATGTATTTTTGTACATAGGTGCAATATCAAGTGCTTGCATTATATATTATTTTTTAAAGTTGTGTTACATAAATGTTATATATATTTACATATACACACATACATGAAATATATGTATGGGGACAGATTTAGAAATTTGATTCAAAGGGAGCAAAAAATCTTTGGATCAAATATTTGAACTAAGGGAAGAAAATTTTTAGAACCTAAGAGGTGAACTTATATAAATTAAATAATTAAATAAAAAATATAAGATATAATTATATATAAAAATTAAAATTTTAAAAATCTAAGGGGGCAGCCACCCCCCACACCTCATTTGAATCCATCTTTGCATATGTCATATCATATAGAGGTATAAACATTGCAATATATTATACTATTTTAATTATTTATTTTTATTTTATTTAAATTAAAATTAAGTTATGATTAATTTTTTAAATATTAATTTTACATTCTAAATCTAAATTTTTTTTATTTCATTTCTTTTCATTTTAAATCTTAATTTTTCTATTTCTTAAATAACTTGTTCTTGTTGTATTTTTGTAGTTTAAAAAATGAGATATGGCATATCCCAATATAATATAATCAAATCCTAACCGGGTCTCAGGATTTGAAAAAGTGGCCCAATCATGAAAAAAGAACATATTGTGTTGGAAGTAAAGGAGTTATACTTTAATTTTAAGTTTTGGAATTGCAATTTTTGAAGTTAGGGGTAAGAATTGGAAATATCTTTTATTAGTTTTTTTACATTTCTATGAAATTGGTGCATCGAATTACAAATGTAATTCTAGAATATTAATGAAAAAAAAAAAAAAGAATTGTTGGGTTCAATTCCAATTCTTTACCTCAATTTCAAGTCCAAATATTTACTAGTGCAAATGATATTTCTGCAATCTACATTCATTCTAAGTATATTTATCTCTTAAATTTTGGTTATATATTTAATATTTGTAATAATCAATTTCATTTATTTTTGTAAGATTTTAATGCAAAGAGATATAAGCCAAATGTGCCTCAAAACTTAACCAACGAAATCCAGGTCCAAGACATGAAAAAAGTATGGTTAAAGCCTTTTATCAACATTTGACACCATGGCCTCATAGGAAGAAAATAAAAATTCTAGACAAAATAGAATGGAGCCATGGCCAATTGAGAGTAGGTCACAACTCTGTATCAATAAGTAACAAAACAAGAGCATGTTATATGCAAATTTTCTTCTAGTTTTGAATGAATTTTTAAGGGTTTTCACGATAATCCCTCATTCTAGGTCATTTTCAAAGTTGAGATGGTTGAGGAAAGCTTTAAGAAACTCCAAAGGCAAAGAGGAAGCTTGAATGTGAAGAAGATTCACCAATTAAATAAGTTTTTCTCTCTTTCCCTCATTTCTATTTGTTTTTCTTCACCCATTTGGATAATGCTCTATTTTTAATATTTATTTATCTCTTATAAATGAACTAAACTTGTTGATTTGAGATTAAAAAGAACTTTAGTATATAGTAGGATTCATCACTTGCAATTACTAATATGATTTGTTGACTCAATCTTGTTAATTGAAAATAAACTGATAAGTAAGAGACTAAATTAATAATACAATTTAATGAAGGATCAAATTGAGAATCAATTGATAAGTGGTGAATTAAAATTATATATAATAAAAATTAATAAAAAATAAATTAAAAATAAACTAATAAATAAAAAATCAAAATAATATTTTCCTATGTATATAAACACTATTTGTTTTTTAAATAAATACAAATTATCCACTTCAACTCTTATCATCATAATTAATTTTTTTAAATGAAATGCTTTATTCATAAGACCGAAGGAACCGTTTTCCAGTCTGAAAAGTTTAGATTTTTGGTGAACATGATAAATCTTCTTCTAAAAATAATAAAAGACAAAATAATATAAGAAGGAAAAGAAAAAGCGGAAGGGGATAACGTGACATATAGGATATGGTATCAAGGTGATGCTTTTTCCATTTGTGATTGGGCTGCCATGGTACGTTATTGTACGGATGAAATGGACGTGTTGCTAACGTTGTACTATTCTCCCTATTTTTAATGACTGGGCTACTTCTGCCTCACTCTGTCCCGATAACAATTACAGAGTCCCAAATGAAAATATTATCGTGAAAAAGTGTAAAATGGGTATTTATTTTTATATTTTATAATAATTAATTTTTTATAAATTAATTATAATAAATTAGTTTTTTATAAATTTAAATTTATATAAATTTAATTCTTTACAAATATAAATTTTCACAAATTAATCTCTTTGCATAAATTAATAAAAAATTAATTTTGCATAAAGTAAAATTTTTAAAAGAATAATTTATTACAGTTATTCATGAAAGATTAAATGTTATAAAATAGAAGAGTAAGAAATCGATTTAATATTTTTCTATGCTAATATATATGTTTTTTTCCTTTTTTTCCTTTCGTGCTTTACATTATTGGAAAATTTACTGTTAGAGAATGAGTACAAAGAGTATATAATATTCAATTTTAAAATTGTCTTTTGATAAAGAAATAGTATTTTATTCTTTTATATTTGACTTTAATTTTATTTTGATTATTTACCGATTAAAATTCTTAAAGTGATGGTTTACTTTTTGATTTAATCTCATTTTAACTTTTAATTATATAAGATATGACTTAAAGTAATTTCTTCATTACAAAAAAGCCAAATCCTAATGACAACTATTAAGTAATCTTAACGACAGTTATAATTGTGGTTAAATGGTTTAACAATGGCTACAACATCTATTGGTGAATCATCTGTCGTGACTGGTTTAACCACAATTATCTATAAACGTTGGTAAAACCATTGCTATGATGCAACTTAATAACGGGTATTGATAGACGTCATTATTTATGTCATAACCACGATTAATATATGATTGTCATTAAAACAAGTTTAATGATGGTCATATAACTATGGTTAAACCAGGTTTAATAATGGATATGTCTTAATCATCTTTAAACTTGTTTTAACGACGGTTACATATTAACCATTGTTAAACTTGTCTTAACAACAGTTATTATGTAATCGTTGTTAAGTATATGATGAAACTTTTTTAAAAGCTAGTTTTTGTTATTGGGTATATATAAATATTCTTTTTTATCCAATTTTTTTCAACCAGATTTATCAAACAAGGTAACATCTTCCATTCAAAATAACAATTGCTAATCTATATATACCTATCAATACATATCTTTATCATTGAAAATATAAATATATATACAAAAAACAACAAGTTGCACACAAAGATATATAATCAAAGTTCATCCTTGCTAATCATTCATATAACTAGAATGTTGGGAATGACTTTCTTGTTGAGCTAAGTTTTCACTATCTTGATCACTTGGAATATAAAATTGAAATCACAAAACATGTTAGTAATTTGTTAAATATCATAATATATAAATGTTCTTTTATTCATATATAATATAAAACAAAGTGATGATTACCCCAAGTTAAGGTGACACTTGATCAAGAATGGTTCGTAGGATAAAAGCCATTGTGACTTCCATTTGATGTTGCCTTTCAAGCAACTTTGCATGCTCAATAGCCATTTGCTCATGTCGTGTAACCATTTGTGATTCTCGTGCTTCTCTTTCTGCAATTTTCTCCTTCAGTTGTGCCACTTCATTTTGCAATTCATTGTAAGAAGGCATAGATGATGAATTATTATGTGCACGATATCCAAATATTTGGGTTGGATAGGCACCTAAATCCATTCCTCTAACTCTGCCACAATGTTCTTGAGTTTCTAAAGCTCTAGCTAATGAATCATAAGCAGATATGGCTAAGATAAAGGATCCTCTATCCTAATTATAACAATCTTCTCCTAAAATGAAATTGATAATATTCATTTCCATTGGCAATCTAATAAAATACAAACAACTTGTGTGACAGACACTTACACTTATCACTTTAGCTTCATCATTAACAAATGATCCATCAACATGCTTATAGAGCACAATCCACATCACCTTGTGTGACTGGGCCACCATGTTTAACTTCTTGCATAATTGAAGATACATGTAACATAAAACAGATTAAAATTTCATTCTAGTTATCACAACGAACTTACCATCTCTGCCTTATATCGTACAGGGCTTTTTGAGCTACCGTTATGTGGAATGGTCAATTTCATTCGGTTTTGCTTATTTTTTGTGGCTATATCATATATATATATCAGTAAAAAGTGTCAGACAACCATATATACTGAAATACACGTTAGATCACCTATGTCTTCTCCGGAAGACGATAATATATGAACATAGCCCATTGATCTCTTTGAATTCCTTTGGGGACATCATGTATTAGTTGCTCTTAGGTTTTAGTGTCATCATTTTTATATAAGTCACATTGTGCACTCTTCCACTTTGCCCTCATTGAATTTAAAATATAATTTTTATGTCTATCCTCCACTACAAACTTAGCCTAAAAGAAAAAATGTAGCCATTAACGAGCAATGAGGTCAAAAATTAAGGATAAGTGCAAGATTAATTATACTCATACCTGTATAATTTTCTTAAACACATTATCTTTGTATTCTCTAGGCATAAGCCTCTAATTTGGATAACTGATAGGGAATGCATCGAAGTTTCTTGCAACAGTTCCTAAAAAAACACTAAACAACTTTCTGGAGTCTCCAATTGGTTAGTTTATGTCATTGAAGCTCATTACAACCCTATGTCCCTGAGGTAGAGCCCAAACATCATTCACTGTTAATTGTCTGGTAGTTATATGTCCTTCCTTATCTGTAGAGTTAATGTTAGTACATGTACTTAAAACATACAATTTAGATTCAAAGTTTTTATTACTCAACTTACTAATAATGTCAATCATCCAATGACATCTCATCATGTTGTCATTGATGTTGTCCACATAATGCCATCTCATGTGTTCAATTGTTTTAGATGACATGAATAGTCTTTATAGTTGAGTCTTTAATGGGAAGTATCTTTATATTTTTGTAGGCCTTTTCTTCCTTTTCTCACCCTTACTCTTTAGTTTCCATCTAGATGTATTGCACTTTTTGCACACATCTCTATTTTCATTCTCCCCCAGTATAGCATGCAATCATTGGGCATGCATGATTTTTTTGGTAGTTTAGCCTTAATTTGTTAATGGTTTTTTTAGCTTTTTAAAATGACGGTGGAAGTTTGGCATGCTCAAATGCATCTACCATTAAGTCTAGTATCATTGACATAGCTTTATCACTTATTTCACACAAACACTTGATGTGATATAACTTTACTAGAAAAGACAATTTGGAGTACCTCTTGCACCCTTCATACAAGCTTTGTTGGCCATCCGAAATTAATTCAAAAAATTCCTTTACATTGTCATTCATCATAGGGTTTGATGGAAGAATTGCACAATCAACGCCATCCCTATTATCGTTTCCTTGATAAATTCCAAATGTATCACAAACCATATTTTCCATAAGGTTATCTCTAGACATATGTAGTTCTCTCACTTGTGACCTTGTCTTAGGTTTTTCAATGACTTGAGGCTCTTTTATAATTATCTCCCCTTGCCAAACCCAAAAATCGTAACCAGGTGGGAAATGTTTAACTATTAGGTGGTCACACATAACTTCCCTAACCTGCCATTTCTTAAACCTACATTTAGGACATGGGCAAATTATTCTTCCCTCCACCCTTCCATTAACAAATGCAAAGTCTAAGAATCCATCCAATCCCTCTAAATATTCATGAGAATTTTAAGGCTTAACAATCCAAGACTTATCCATTTCCTAAATAATTTGACAACACATTTTGTCATATTAATTAGAAATAAAAATTAAATAATGTCTATATCAATAATATTATCATTAATTCATTAAACATACACTACTACAATTGAAATATAGTTGAGGCAATTACACAAGTGTCTAGCTAATGTCCAGCAAATTTACATCGCAGTTCAGCAAATATCTACCAAAAGTTCAATTTAACATTATTCATTCATTTACATATTTAGCAAGAGATATATATGCATAAGTCTAAATGCGTACTCAAAAAATATTCAAGTTTTTTATTTGAGTCATACCACTTGAACCCAATATAAAAACATGGAAGGTCTCAAACCGCAAACATAACACATGTATTTTAATTTTCATATCTTTCATTTGCCTAAACGGTAAGCATTGCAGTTGTTAAAGGCTGTTGGGTGGGCAAAGGTTGGTCGGCGACAGAGGCTGAACACGACAAACAACCAAGTGGGTTAAAGAAGAAGAATAAGAAAAAAAAAAAAAAAGGAATAGACTTGTGATCATTACCTCACCGGCGAGGAGAATGAGGCGTAGGCTTGCCAGCGACCACTAAGACAACAATGATGGGCATGTTGCCAGTTAGCAACAATGAGATCGTATTGACAGAGAACTCATGCCGAAAGAAGAAGGGTGATGGACGCAATAATTAGGTGAGGAAGAAGGCAATTTAAGGCTCTTTTAAGTGGCATAAATTATAACCACGGTTACTAATAAACATGGTAGTGGCAAAGCCATAACCGCGATTATTTACCATGGTTAAGACAGACTTAGCCATGATTATACAATAACTGTGACTAAGCCTAAGTAAGTCTTAATCACAGTTATATAATAACCGTAGTTAAGACTCAATTTAGCCATAATTTATTTCTAGTTGTGGTTAAATCTGTAACTTAATTATGGTTACTTTAACTATTGATAAGACAAACCCTAACCACAGTTATAATAATTGTGGTTAGGTTTTTGTCATTATGTTTAATTTTTTTTGTAGTGCTTTTTGAATAAAAACTGAACAAATAATATACACAACAAAATAAGAAAGGGATCTATATTTTAATTTAATTTAATTTTACTATTTTATAAATTAAAAATTTTAAAATAATAATTCATTATATAAGATATGACTAAAAATAGTTTTTTATCCAATAAAAACTAAGCAAATAATATACTTACAAGACAAAATAGGAAAATGAATTATTTTAAATTAGATATGAAAAATTAGATAATCATTTTAAGACTTTCAATTCATAAAATATTATATAGGACTAAAGTAAAAGATTATTTTAAATATTTTAATTCTTAAAACACCATAATAAAATTAAATTTAAAAGTAAAAATTAAGATACTTTTTTTCCATTATAATTCTCTTTGCATTAATTTTTTGTCTTTTGAGTAGTATTATAATTTTCAAAGTTTTACTCTTTTCTGAAAATTTTTCTCTTTTCGGGGTGTGTGGACTGATGTTTTACCAAATCAAGCAATGGATGAGGTTTCTGTTTCTTGAGACCATAAAATCCCCATTTCTTCTCCCCATGGCTGGGTGACAACGAAGGCAGAAGAAGTTTCATGGGCTAATAAGGAAAGGTGAGTCCCTCTGCGTATGCCTCTCTTCCCGTTCCCTTTCTGGATTACACAGTACAGTCTGTGCTTCCTCTTTTTGTAGTTCCTTTTACTTTTCCTCTCATTCGTTTTCTCAACCCTTCCTCACTTTCTTCCTTATATGCACTGCTCTTTATTCTCTCAAGGCTTTCAAGATTTCCGAGTTTTTTGCCAATTAGGTATACAAATTTAGCTTCTTTTGGACAAACCCTTCTCTTTATTTGCCTTGTGTTCAGAAACAACACCTAAAATTGAAATATTGCTTTCTAGCTGCTTACCTAACTATGGATTTTGCATTCATTGCTACTCTGACAGTTAAATCTCTTGGTTTTAAAAGTTATCTGGAATCTCTGGTGGGATTTATTCTGCTCTCAATCGTTACCCTTTGGTGGGTGATGAAGATGATACTAATCTTATCTCCTGATTTTTCAATCTGCTATGTAGCTATCTGGGTCATCAAGGTCTTGCTTGGAAGGCTTTTGATTTGCTGAAATCGGCTCAATTATATTGCTGGATTGTTATCTCTATATATCTTTCTCGCCAAAAATTGAATCTTTCTGGGTTTTAACTACTCGGTGAGGACTGTACTCCATCTGACTATGAGGTTTTGAATAATCTCCTAATATAGATTTTAGTATATGTTGTTGTTTATGGGTACTACCGTACTAGTGATTCAGAGAGAAGGAATTAAATAGAAAAGATGGTGAAAGGAAAGACACAGATGAAGCTTATAGAGAATGCCACAAGCAGGCAAGTGACGTTCTCCAAGAGGAGAAGCGGGCTTTTGAAGAAGGCTTTTGAGCTCTCAGTTCTTTGCGATGTTCAGGTTGCGCTCATCATCTTCTCTCCAAGAGGCAAACTCTATGAATTTGCAAGCTCCAGGTATTCATGAACCTCACTATTATTACTTTAATTTTCTTCAATCACATACTGGTTTTGTGTGAATTTATAGTAAATTTCATGCAAGCTTATACATGGTGTGAGAAAGTCAAGATTTACATAATACCCGGAAAGCGAATCCTGAAAGTTTCCATTGTAGGATGGAATGGATAGGTAACCTTAACCACAGAAGTTGGAAGTAATGAGTTAATAGTTAAACTTAACCACGGAAGTAGGGTGATACGTACATATAGAGTTAAGCAGTTCAGTACACAAATTATGGGATAATTGGATTTTACTATTTTAGATTGTTGTCTGTCAGAACTTAGTTATGTTTCATGACATTAATTAATTAATTGAATGTCTTGATTGAGTATGTTAACGCCAGAAGCCCACTTCCCTAGCCAAAAACTGAAGAAAGGAAATCGTATTTGGGTTATCTGATCAGTTAGCGAGCTTAGCATTGCAGGCTTAATTGTTGTAAGTATATTTAAATTAAGCTGACGTGAAATAGATTGATCATATGCCTTCTGTAATATCTACTGATTAATTAGTGGAAAAGTACACTTTTGGGTCAAAGAAATTAATGGTCAGACTTTTGTTATCAAAGCATCTAAATGGAACTTTAAAATCAAAACATTTGATTTGGGTTTTGGGATAGAGATATTAAGTGGACGATGAGAGAAAATTTGGGATATTTGAAGGGAAGAAGAAATTGAAAAAAGTTTTAGGAAAGAGAAAAAATATAGAAGCGAGAATAAAATATTAGATCAATAAAACAGATATTTATTAAATCAATGTGAGTATATTAGATAAGAATTAGGTATTTATTATTTATATAAAATTTAAACGCATTGAATTAATATGGATGAACATTAGATTATTATGTATTATATGTAAAAAAATTTATTAAGTATTTAAATTTTAAAGTGCATAATGAAGTTATATAGCAATATATACTTACTAGATATAAACTTTTTAATATGTATTTGTTAAATACTTTTGTGCAAGCAGTTTAAAACCTTATTAAAAACATACCATAAATTATTATTACTATCTGCAGGGTGCTTTAACTGCAAAAACTCCCAACTTTTTTATGGAAAAGCATTTGGTGAGAATGCTTAGAAGCTTAAAAAACTTAGGTACACTTAGATGATTCAACCTAGGTAAAGTAATTTCTAGATTTTGCTATCAAATACAGTAATAAAAGCATTACATATAGGCATATTTTACACTCAACATTTGATTCTTTCCAAAAGTTCCTCAACATCCACGAAATTTTATTCAATCTTAAATAAGATTACTAAAACCTGCAGCTGAAGGTGGCCTGAGTTAAGCCAAACTAAGCCAACGTTTGAGATATTTGGGATTATTTTTAAGATAGAAATTATGATCTCAAATTCAAGTGAGCTTAAATTAGCTTATCATTAAGCCAGGGCTGTTTTGGCTAGTGTTTGATGGACACTGATGAGAATATATGGGAGAGAATTCAATTTAGTCCACACAAGTGGAGAGTGATGCTCCCTCTATCTATAGCAAATATATAGACATTAGAACCAAGAGCTAGAAAAATTGTATAATGTTCGAAATTTTCTTTAGAGATTGTCAAAACCTGACATAAAAAACTACTCATTATTCAAGCAAGGGCAAATCATATTCTATAGCACAAAAACCTGATGAATGATAGAACTCTCATATATATATATATATATATATATAACATATTGATGGATTAATTCTTTGTTGGAATGCTGCTCTCTTATCAGTTTTAGCGTGTAAAATGAAAAAAAAAAAAAATCACATCAAATACTTATTATTAAACAAATGTATATATTTTCTTACCTATGTTTGTTTAATTGCAAGTATATAAAACTTGGTTGTAGGCAAGAGAGGATTGAATTGGGATAGTGACGGAACGAACTTGCATAAAAGAAAAACAAATGAAACACAAAGAGAAATCACATCTGAAATTTTAATTCAATTGATGCTATCAAAAATTTACAATAGCTATTTGTATGTACTAAATCCTAACTAATTATAAGGAAAATAACAAAATTGCAGATAATACAAACATATTAAGAAAAATAAATAAAACAACTCTGAAACACGCTTAAATGAAGTATTTTTGGGCCCAAAAATTGGCTCAAAAGGGTTAATGCAAGTGGAGAAGATGAAGTGCTCAGAAAGAGTTTTTCATTGATATGTAATACAGATCGAAACTCCTCTCCAATTAAAAGTCACTATTGTTTGAAGTTTAAATGAGTAAATCCTAAATCCAAAATCGTATAATTTTAGATGTAGCATCATGACTTTTGGTCACCCATTTGCAACTGCAACTGCAATACAAGAACTTCAACAATACTTTGTATAATGACATCCTCGGTGGACAAACAGCACTCGAAAAAATTCTTTGACCAGTTTCCTACGAGTGGTCCTCTTAACATTCTGTTAGCTACTTGTGACCATGTTGTTTAATATACTGACATTTCTTCGAGAATTCATTCACCAACTTATACAATAATGGCCCCATCGACATTTTTTTAGCTAGTTGTTGTGACAATATGGGATATTCAATTCAGTTTTTTTAATTTTCAATTTCTTTTTCAAGCAAAGGTTCCAATTTCGAATCACATACCAGAACCTCCATAATCATGTTCAAAACATTAAACTGCTAAAACAAATAAAGGAAAAAAAAAAAAAAACCAAAAAGTCACTTAAGATCAAGAACTCGGAAGAAAACCTATAGACACAACCGTAAAACACATAAATGTATCAAGATGAGAGAAACTAAAATTCTTCTCTTCTCTTAAGCCTAGCTTGGATAGCATGTAGAGAAAGAAGAACAGTCTAAATGGGATTTACTGACTTGAATTAGTCAGACTGATGTGTCTATTTATAAGTAAAAATTAGGTCAGATATAAATGTTAGTACAAGTAGTACATGCCTATCCCATTCCCACTCAGAATGAATGACACTTATTGCAATTTTGCTGTAATAAAGTCACACTATTAATGCTAGGTTTTTCTATATATCTTCAAACTATCCTCTCCGGCTCCTTCATGTTCGCATAAGGTGTTTTAGTGTTCATTTTCTGGCGTTTAATATTTGATGTCTGTTGTTCATTCTCCTTTTCTAAGTGCTTAAATAGGAAGGGCTAGAGGTGTGAAGATTGTTAAGGAGAAATGAAGACTATGAATTAAACTGACGCAATTCTCATGCCATTAGTAGTTTGAGAATTCAAGGAACTATGAGATTTGGACATCAATCGTATAAGATGTGATACGAACACACAAAATATGAGTTATACAATTATGTTTTCTAAAATTTCGTTAATCATCCATTTCGAGTAAACTAATAATTTAGTCCAAAATTACTGTGCACATTAAGGTTTAGTCCTTGAAAAATTTTCAATAGATACATGCATGGTTGTCAAATTTGCAAAGTTATTAGTGAGTTGGATTTAGTGCTAATTCAGTACCAACTGACATGTAGACTTGGATTTAGTGCACATTCAGGTAGACTCATGAGTTGACTTATTGAGTTTATCAAGTTTAAGATTTTATCTATTGAAAAATGTGTCAACTCGCTTATAGTCAGCAACATAAGGATTCAAATCCAAGACCAATTAGGATATAAACAAGCTTCTTTTCTAGGAAGTTATTATATTCTACTTTATTACTAGTTTATATATACATAAAAATTATAACATTACATTAGATATGTACTTATTAAAATAAAACTAAAACAAATATTATTTAGTTGTTAAATAAAATGGTTATTTTTGTATGACTTTGTTAAAATGTTTATGTTAGTACTATTGATTATAAATTATGGATAGCTTTCATTTGATTTAGTATAATTTGAATTGTATTAAACAATTTTTTATTATATATAATATTTTAACTATATAATTATATATTTTAACAACTACTTATTAACTGAGATAAATTTTTATGAGTTTACCTTACGAGTCCACGATACTAGTTTACCAGTTCTTTATAATTTTTGGTAAACTTCTGAGTTTACCAACTTTAAATACATGAGTGCATAGTCTCTAAAAATTATAAATTCATTAATATTAGTTTTTCTGTTGAAAGAATTAACTTATAATGAGTTTACCGGTTTCGATGACTAACTTATTCATTTTATAATTTTGGAGACTAAAGCTAACTTGACCTAGTAATCTAGAAAATAACTTGTCGGCCTTAGTCTTTTTTTTTTTTTTTTTTTCGAATTTACATAATTCCCATCAATGTTTTCGTTACCTTTCACTATTTTAATCCAGATGTATATTTAAATGTTATAGAAACTTAAATGACGAAGAAATTGAGCTGCAATCCCTTTTGTCCATAAGTTTACTTGTTCTTTATTTTTTTTAGTCAAGATTTGGGAGTTTGGGTTCTTGATTATGCTGATATATATTGTTTGTTTTAAATCTTTTAGTTCTTTAGTCATTCTCCCGCTAGTAAAAGCTAAAACGTTTCTTCCTGTAAAGTCAATCTGGAAATCTAATTATGTCCTTTGTTTGGACAAACAATATTTTGTAGATCAAAGTCAAATGACATGTTACAGGTTGGATAGTCCCATAGATATCATTCTTCACATCACACGTGTATAATGTGCAGATTTGGTTCAAATGACTTTGTCATACTTACTTCTCTATTGTTCAGCTTTTAGTTATCTATGAAGCAATTTTTGGTATTTTTGGCCATAGATCGTCTGATTCCAGCGAATGATTGCTTCAATTACTCAGCTTGCAGGAGATAATTGAGCGTTATCGCATTCATAACAAAGATGCTCAAACAGCCACCAGATTCGTTGAACAAAATATGCAGGTTACTGTTTCCTCATATATGTTTTTTGGTTTTTGTTTTTGCTTTTGTTTTTTTCTTCCCTGATTTTCTTTATCCATCCTAAATCAATTTTTTTCAATGGGAAGAGAAAATTGCATGATATAGTTCCTTTCGAGTCCAAATTGTGGATGGTGTTGTAATTGATCTAGAAAATTACGAAAATATCCTCCATGCTACTAAGGGAGGGGAGGGATCAGAATTCTTTGCATTTGATTTTTGCATTTAAAGAGATATAGGACATTAAATTTTCATCCAATGTTTTAAACATTAATCAATATTAAACAATTTCTAACATTTTAAATTTTGAATCATTAAATTTTCATCTAACTATTCATATTTAATCAAATTTACTTACATTTGGGATCTCAAATGCAGCGAATTCCTTTTTTAGGGTGGTGTAGAATTAACCCACATGCATCAAAACCTATTGGTGCTTAAGTCCATGGGAGGTGCCCACGAGATAAAATTATTGGGCTAATACATAAATATTTTTATCTAAGAGAAGTCCTAAACGGACTTGTGTGTCAAACAAGCCTTTAGTTCAAGATAAGTGCCCTTGAGCCAAAGCTCTTGAGCTATAGACATATCTTAGCTAGGAATATACTTTTGTCCACCAAATATTAGATTAAGCCAATAGAAATTAGCTTTGTGCGCATATTAAGAAACTTTGCAGTAGATCTCACTTTTGACATGTGCAAAGTGCAAACTGTGTTGAAATTTAATTTATGAATTTTCTCTATTGTATGAATTTTAAATTTATAGGTATTCAAGTTCAATGCTCGGTTATAAAGTATGATGCGATGGTTTATGTATCTAAATTTAGAGTGGTTGTTTATGGCTTTTTTTTTTATTTGGCCAATGTAGTTGTTTATGGTTGCTTTTCAGAAATTTGTACAACTTTGAAAGGGTTAGTGTGTGTGTGTATATATATATATATATATAGATAGAGTGACAGGATGAAAGTCAAGAAAAGCAAGTAGTAAAGGTGGAAAGGGAGTTCAAAGTATCTTTTCCCTTATGAAGTGTCCCTCTTCCTCCCAACAAAAAATTGTTTTTTCATGGTTTAGTCCACCTATTTTCAATAGACGAAATTTATACGAAAGCTTTTCGTTTAGGGAGATAATGTATATGTACTAAATGAAGTAACAGAAGATCAAGTGTAAACCAAAAGTGTTGGCTGTGACAGCAAGTGGAATAATATTAAAAATCAAAACATGAGAAATCTGAACGTGCAAACGGATAGCAAAGACATGGACATGAAGAACATTCAATTCTCACTTTTTCTGATATGAACTTTTTAATGATTTCATTCTTTTTGTTCTGACATTGGGAGAGTTTAAAAGTATTATAGTTATTTAATAGAACAAGCTGCTGATCAAACATTTATATCTGCACGCTAATCGAGGAGCAGTTGCTACTGTCTTGTAGGTTTAAATTTTGAATTAATTTTTTAGGATTTCTTTTACATAATTCATTTTAAAAAATAAAAACTCTATTCGAGGATCCCCCATTTCCCAAAATATAATTCATTACTCCAAGATGAGGATCCCGAGCATGATTCTTATTGGCTTCCTAGAATGTATTAATCAGCTTCAAGTTCTTCGTTGTAAGGAGAAAATAAATATCAGAAGTGTAAAAAAATTTGAAATAGAAAGTTGACTATCTCATACTCTCTCAGAATAGTGCAGTAAGCATAGATTCCCTTCAATGTGGCTTTAGGAGCTTACTTTAGGCACTTTAGGTCATAAGGTCTTCTTCAGTTTATCCAAAATCCTTTTTGTTGAACTGATTGCCTCCAGTGGATGTTTAATTGATAGTGCAGCCCAAATTCTTCTGTCCGAAGAGCTCAAATGCATAAAGGCCTAGGTAACCTAATATTTCAATATCGACATAGACTTTAGAATCCTTTGTAAAAGCATTTGAAGTGATTTAGAGCCATGTAACAAAGTTTGAAACCAGTTGTCTAGTTCTAGGTTGAAGAGAAGCTGTATTGGGACCTTTGAAATGTTCCCAATCAACTGGAAGCTACTAACAGTTGGGTGATGTCTCATCAGTTAGCTTATAGTTCATGCTTAGTTATGTGGGCACCTCCATTGTAGCTCTAATGAATTGGCACCTTGTACCAATCCACTAGCGAGCTTATGTGGAGATTCGTCAACTGTTAGGTTTGGCCTTAGTTAATTGGGAGTTTTTAGATTTCCTAGTGACTACCCTTCCCCAATAGTCGAATATCGAGTCCCTCATACTTTTTAAAAATTAAAATTTTTTATAAAAACAGGTGAAGTGATTGACTGACACTATATAGCCGTCGAATGATGCAGTTTTGAAAGCTACAAATCACTTTTGAACGCTTATTTTTGTATAAGTTGACTTTCCTGTTGTTTTTAAAAATTCTCTCAAGCCTTGTGCAATAAATAATCGATCTATAGATTCAGAACAATATGTAAAACAAGTACAAAATATTGAGTTCAATTCAAGAGCTCTTAATCATTGCCAATATCTCTAGAGTTTTTGAGTTAAATATCTACTCTGTGTAAGACAGTTCATTGCCCAAAACTTTCTCTTTTTCTGAGAGTCTGAAAACTTAAGAATTGAGATTCCCTGAGCTGGTATATTAAGTCTTGTTGTAAAGGGAAGTGTCCCTCGTGAAATTAACTCTTCTACGTTGGGTTTCATAGTGGTGGACACCCTTTGGAAACTTGTGACTTGGTATAAGTGGTTGCTTGGAATTAAATGTAGGCTTGTAGTTAAGATGAACTAGGATAAATCTCTTTGTTGTGTTCAATCTCGTTTTCCCTTCGTCTCTTCATGATCTGTACTTTATTAGTTCAGTTTGTAATAGTTACTTTGGCTTTGTTGCACATTCACTTCATTTCATCTTTGCATTTTTCTGTGCATCATCTTGCTTTTAAAAATTGAAGCTCGCTTTAATTTCTTGCAATATTTATAAGATTCAATTCACCCCCTCTTGGTTGCATAAATATTCTTTACATTCTTTGCCTTTAACAAGGAAACCTCTTGAACAACAAGCCATTGTTCAACATAAAACTCCTAATCCAATTTGCCTTTCAAGAAGCCTGACTTCTCTACTAATTGATAAATTACCCACTTCTTTTGCACTGCTAAAGTAATGAGAGTTCCTATAATGCCATCTTTTGCCCAAAATTTCTTGGGCATGTTCTTCTCTGATTACATCCATCTGGCCTTCTGTATAATAGTGTTTTCTTCATTTAAGAAACTTGATATTGTTTAGGAAATTGCGCAAACTAATCAGATATACATATATTTTTTTTTTGGCATTTGATTTTGATAGAGCAGTAGCACATCTTTTTGTGTTTAGGATATTGATAGAGGAATTTTGAAGAGAAGAGTGAGGAAAGGTTAGTGGAGAGGAAAGGAAGCAGTCTAGTATCTTTACTCTTTTTGGCTTGGTTCGATAATGGGAGAACCAACCCTTATTTATAGGATCCAAGAAAAGGTTCTAACCATTCCTTAATACAACTCCCAATTATCACCTACTACTTTCATTTAATACATTTTTCCAACCAATAACTACTATATATAATAGGATAATACTAGCTTATGGACTTAAGTTATAATGGGCCTTAAATGGACTGTGGACAGCAAGATGTGGATGATGGCCAACAAGACATTGGGCCAAAGTTAAAAAGTACCTTAAAATTGCAAGTCCAATACCAAAAACAATGTTGGTGCCTTCATGTGAAATAAAAAAGCCTTTTTTCTATTTGCATAACCTCAATCCATGGTAGTAGGACATGAGACCAATGTTGGTCATTTCAAATTCTTGTGTCATTGCTTTCTTGAAGTATTCAAACATTCCAAGATTATTTAATATAAAAATAAGATCTCTCAC
Organism: Delonix regia; assembly: GCA_037074485.1. Lineage (NCBI taxonomy): Eukaryota > Viridiplantae > Streptophyta > Magnoliopsida > Fabales > Fabaceae > Delonix > Delonix regia. The sequence continues at coordinate 18,176,365 of CM073459.1, forward strand.
ATACAAGCAAACGAGTTTTATATCTATATTTTAATTCACCTTTACATACAGAGCATATTCTTGTGGGCATTTTAGGAGGTCGTCTTCTTGAAATTATTAAATAATTATATTATTCCATGCTTGTGGTGCTTGTTTCAAGGCATATAGGACTTCAACTTAAAAACTTTATCTTCATGGCCTTTTACACCATATCCCATCCCATCCATTGATTTTCCAATAAAAATTTCTTCTAACAAAACATTTAAAAATGGTAATTTAACGTCCTTTTTATGAATCTTCCATATTTGTTGAGCAACCAAGAAATTATCAATCTTATTGTCATTAATTGAACCATTAAGCAAATAGTTCAACATAATCTATTATGTACATTTGATTATATTCTTTTGCCATCAGTCTTACTTTGTATCTCTCCACCCTTCCTTCAACATTCTTTTTTCTTTTGTAATTCCATTTGACTCCAATTGCCTTTTAACCTAGTGGAAGTGTGGTTAGCTCCCAAGTGTTGTCATTCATAATGGCTTTGAAATCTTCATCTATGGCTTCTTTCCCTTTTTTACTTTGAACTCCATCTTTGTATACTATTGGTTCACAACCAACAAATAGACTAAAAAGAATGAGTGCATTCAAATTTTCTATCACAATAAGAATTTCTTGGACTTCTCATATATGGAATTCTTTCACATGAGCTTGTAGACAACTCTTGATTAGATGGTGATGAAGTTGGATATAGAGACAGTGGTGATGAAGGTGGGCATATAGGCTCTTTAGCTTATTCTCGTGATAGCATTTCTTCATGTTTAAAAGGAGGAAAAGAATCATAATCTTCATTCTCCTTTCAATTCCAACTCTACATTTCTTCTTCACTAAACTCAACATCATTACTATTGACAATTTTCCTTCATTTTAACATTCTTTGAGCCATTTAAAATATAGTTATATTTTTTCCATTAGCCATACCATTTTGCTATGGTGATAGAGATACTATTAATGGTCCAATTCTTATCTCAAATTTATTGAATTCTTCTAATGTAAATTTGCCTTCGCTATAATTGGTACTTTAAACTTTAGAAAATATACCCATGATTATTTAAAAGAAATCATTAATAAGCTCTTATGGTAGGAAGTAACTACTCTTACCATAAGAGCTTATAATTATAAGTCAACCCAAATATGCATATTTGAGTTGTAAGGGCTCATTAGCTCTTGTTGTCTCCTTTGGAAAAGCTTTTTTTGAATGTTGACCAAGAAGACATCTTTTGCACAATTGATGGGGATGATTTATTAGGGACAATCCTTAGACAAGGCTCTTAATAGACATCAATTTCAAGTTAGCAAAATTTATATGCCCAAGCCTCGAGTGCCATAAACAAGAGTTGTCTTTCAAGCATGCCTTCATGCTTTCAAGCACTTGGCATTATCATTTTGAATTTCAATCAAGAATAATTGTTTCTTGTCATTGGAACTTTGGCTTTTAAAATTTTTTCATGACTTTTGAAATCAATATTATGCTTTTCAATGTGTATATCATATTCATTTAGTAATTAACTTAATTAAGCTCAAAATATTTCTCTTCAAATTTGATGCATAATAAACATCATAAATGAACTGATAGCTTCCATCTATCTGAAGAAGTAAGATTTGACTCATTACCAAAGATAACATGTTTATTAATTTTCTCTAACTTCATGAACACACTTATATCATTCAAGGCTTCTTCATTTCTTTTTATTTCATTAACAATAGCCAAAATATGAGTGAAATAATCTAAAATAACTTCTATTACTTTCATGTGAAAAGATCCAAACTCACCCTAAAGGGTTTCTAAGCAAACCTTCTTTACTTTATCAATGTCTTTGTAAGCATTTTGAAGAATCACCTATATGTCTTTGGTAATGGATCCATTCACAACCTTCCAAAATGTGACATCATCTTATCATTAGTGAAAAAGACTAAGAGCTTATTGATCATTTTGTCTTGTCATATGCAAAGCTTCCCTTTGAGTAGGACTTGAAAGAATCCTCATATTAAGGATCCTAATAACCTTTCTCTATTATCACCTACAGATCAAGAGAGCCTAGTAAAGCCTTCTTGCTAATGCACCAAGTTCCATAGTTCTTTGGTAAGGTGAGGCAAATATTTTTAAATGACTACGATGGTTAAGCTCTGACACTACGATGTTGGAGAAATAGTAGACTTCTTAGTGTTTAGAATATTGGTAGAGAAATTTTAGAGAACAGAATGGGGAGATGTTAGTGGAGTGAAAATGAAACTTTCTATTAAATGTAATGTTTTTGGCATGACACAATAATGAGAGCTAACCATTACATATAGCACTTAGTAGAAGGTTTTGGCTATTCATTTAATTTAACTTTCAACTACTACCTATTAGTTTCACTTAATACAATTTCCAATCAACAACTATCACATTTAAGGGTTAAGATTCAAGTTGTGAATCGTATAATTTTGATTACTATGCTATATATGATTTTCCCTTGTATAAAAATAAAAAAATTTATGTTGTCTTTTTCTTGAAAGTGTATGAGGTTGTACACACACACACACACTTTCCTCCCTTCAGAGAGATACTCAAAATATATGATCGTTCCCTTTATGAAAATTACGCGAACCTTTCCTGAAACTAAAACAAGTCATAAGCATTGTCCATGGTAATTAACTTTTTGAAATGGTTCAAATTGTTGGTTATGTGATTCATATCAGTAATTCATGTTTGTTTACACCCAACATTAGAAGATGGTACTGCCGCTAGGAAATGACCATGGTCTCTCACAATTGGACAAATTAACATGATCTGGTTTGTTTTGTTGTGAGCCTTGACTTTCTTGCATAGTTTCAGAATATGTTATCTTCAAAATTTCAAAATCTTTTTTTTAATGTTTGAAGTTTTATTAGCCTTACCTTGTCTATTTTGAAATATTAACTTGAAGTTTCTAAAATACTGTTATGAATTTAAGTGTGTACTTTGGTTTTAGTAGGTGTACAAATTCATCATATGTGTAGGTACTTTGTATGAAGAGATTCATGTGTGATATATATAAAAATAATTCATAGATGAGATAATTCAAGTATCTAGATGAATTTGATGCATAGATGAAATATTAAATAAGGCATGTAACTAGTTATCTAGCGTGCTAATAAATGCTCATGTACTTGGTGATTTGGTTAAAAAGAAAGTTATGCAAATCAAGTCATAAGTGATTCAACTAACGTAAACACAAATTCCAGAGAAGTTCCTCTCACATATCAACTTCATCCTCCTCCAACAGTCGGTCCCTAAACTCCTCTTCAAGAGTTTCCCTAGTCTCCTTTGTTGCAGAATTCTTGCAAGCATTCTCTTTTCTGCTTATAAGAGATTTGCACTCCTTCAATTGGAGCTTCATATTCACTTTCTACAAATCTTCTATTAGTCATTATCCATGAGAAAAGACTTTATGTTGATGGTTGAAAAATCAAAATTTTCACCTGAAAACCTTAGAGCTCCTAGTTGAAAGATAGAAAATAAAAGAAACTCCCAAACCTTGTAACAAGATGAGAAACAATCCATATATAAGATGATTGTGCTTTGATAACCAATTGTTGGTTTGGACACGAAGTTAAATAACATGAGGAATGTAAGCTTGCAATCTGGGTAGACATGAACATGAAGAACTTTCTATTGACTCATTTTCACATTTGAAGAACATTGAGAGAGCCTAAATGTCTTCAGCATACATTTGTTTGGAGACAAGATCTTTTAGGGATATACTAGTATATTCACTAAATACTAAGTAAGATGGACATAAATCATTAAATATAGTTTTCATTGTTAGGCAAAATTTGTCACGACTTGAGCTGGTAGGACGGGACCGGCACGAGGATGAGGTGTACTTCATCCTCACAAACTCGTCAAAGCCCTCGTAGTGACAGAATTTATATAAATTCAAATTAAATAGCATAAGTCTCATAACTCTCCATACAGACATTTTTTGACATACCATAGTAGTACATCAAATATCTAGCCTATATATAAGAGAGCAACTAAATGGAATCATAACAATAATAATAAAAGACATAGCTTTAGCAATAGACAAAACTCACTAAGGAATTAATCACCAAGATTAAAATTCCAAAGGTGGACGTTTTAGAGCGATGTTGAGATTTGAAAAATGTTTAATAATGAGGTGAGTAGAAACTCAGTGAGTAGGTAATTCTAATATTGTAGAAATTAAGATAGACTTATGGTAGTACGTCTTTTGAAATTTAAAATCAGATATCATACAGACATAATTCAGTAATATTAAATAAAGAATAATTATCAATAGAATGCATTTGGGAATTTCCTACAGAACCTGTCATAATTTCATAATACAGAGTTAGCCCAAGACTAGTGATAATAGATTAGAACTTGTACTCATTTGGCCATTGGCTTTGAGTAAATATCATAATGGCCCTAAGTCTTAAATAGAATATAGCAGTAAGGGTATCATACCTAACCTTATTAGAATATCAATCGCAATGCACTACGGCTAACATCTACTACCGTTAACTACAAGGTTCAGTTTTGGATATATTCCCAATATTTTAGAAATAAATAAATATCCACGTATAGATATCGATCAGAATACCAATTACACTACACTACGGCTAACGTCTACTGCTGTTAGCTACAGTGTTCTATTTTGGATATATTCCTAATATTTCATAAATAAATAAATATCCATGTACAAATATTGAAAATTTTAAAATTATATCACTTCAGAGTTTATATTTCAATATTTCTAATAATTCAAGATTCAACATTTATAATTTAGAATAATATTTTGCATAAGTAGGATTATCTACTCACCTGAGATGAATATATCATTCTCCTTCTATCTTTGATTATAATTTCTTTGTTGCAATTTTATAGTCTCCTAAAACATTAAATAAAATACTTTTGTTATCCAATCATTACAAATAAATCTAATTATTTTAAGTCTATCACATACCTGATTAATTATCCCTCATTTATTTTTATTCAATTCACCTCTTTCTTTTCTAAATTTTGAAAATTAAATCTATGGGCCACTTAAAGAATACTTTAAAATACTTGTAACCTATATTTCATTTTATTATCCTTGTTATCATTATTATTATTATTATTATTACTATCATAATTATTATTATTACTCTTATTATTATTATTATGACTAGTATTATTACTTTATTCAATTATTCCATTATGCACTTATTAAATTTCTAACACTTATCATCACACAATTCTCACTTAAGGGTCATTTAATAAATTTCAAATTTTCCATTTAACCTCAAATAATATTTATTGTTATTCAATCAAGTCAAACTAATTTTCCCCTTCTAATTTCCTTCCTTTTTTCTTCATGAAAAATCTAGGAAAATTACTAAAAATTAGAAATTTGTTCTAAAATTCAAACTAAAATTTCCAAAAATTCTAAATCACTCCCCAGGTTTATAACAAAATTTAAGAAGCTCTAAGAATACAGAATTTCACTAAATTTTCTAATTGTCCCTAGACCCCTAAATTGGGGTTTTTTAATCCGAAAATCAAAATTCACAATTGATTAGTGATTTCAAGGGAGAAAGGTACAAAATTCATCTTAGAAGTGTAATCCTAACTCAATTTGTAGCAAACAATCTGAATTGAGCTCAATTTCATCACTTTCTCGTATGAACAGTGATTTTTGCAGATATACAGTCCAAAATTGGAGTTTCTTCGATTCTGAGCATATTGTACCAAATTGATCAGTGTAAATGAGGGAAAAAGGTTTGAAATCATTGTAGAAAGTGAAGCCCTATGTTTAATTGTATTAAAAACACACCAATTTCATGAAATGAAGCTCGAATTTGCACTGAACCAGTTGTCGGAACATTACATCATTTTCTAGCAATTGGTGGTCGATGAAGCTAGTTGAAGGGCTGGCAATGCTTGACCGGTGATGGGCAGCAGTGAACAATGAAGAATCCAACTTGTAGCGTGAAAGGAGAAGGAAACTGAATTGGAATAGGAAGGAGTGATTTTGAGTTTTTGTTTTTAGAGTATTTAAGATATAATTGAGTATTAAGATAATATGAGTGGGAGTTGTAGGTATAATTATGATATTAGTTTAATTAAGTGGGTTAATAAAATAATGTTAGTGGAGTATAATTGGAGTATTAGTTTAATTAATGTGGGATAGTGGGTATGAGTGGGTGTTTAAAATAATTATGTGGGATAAAAGATGTAATTATTGTGATCAAATATTTTTTAGTGGGGAATATTAGGAATGATTTGGGTGATAAAATATTTAAGGTGGAGATAAATATATTTTATCAAAATTTTTTTATATATTGGCGTATTACAAAATTATTAACTGTCAACAAAAGTAAAGATTTAAAAATTTGAACGATATTTTAGAATCTGAAGGTCGGTCAGCTTAAGTGGTGCAAAGTGATGTCCAAAAGTCAACGGGCCAAACTAAGTCACATTAGAAAGGAAAATCATTCTGTATGTATATACTAGCTCACATATCCGATGAAAGGGGAAATATAAGAGGTTTGTTCAACCAAATAGCTTCTTCCTTCATGTCCAGCTACATAACAAGCATTTTATTTACACTGCACAGTAGTTGGTGACAGGTTTTTGCACGTCTTTATGAAAAATTCTACGTAGACTGGTCTATCAAAATTAGATTGTCCCAAAAAAAGTCATAAATGTACATGTAAGCATGTCAAGATGAATATTCTGAGTAAAATTTTGCCTGATATTCTTACATGTCCATCTATGAATAATAACATACATAGACTACCAATATTTCCTGAAAATGCGTATTCCTTTCATATGTTTGTTTATTGAAATTCATCCAACATACAATCCTGACGTTTGAATGAAATTGCATTTCAAATGGCAGCATCTAAAGCAAGAAACAGAGAGTATGATGAAGAAGATTCAGCTTCTTGAAGTGTCAAAACGGTTCAAGATCTACTTTGAAGTTTGAACTTCTACGAATTTGATGTCACATTGCATTCATATACTAAAAGCCTATTTTGTCTGTGTAATTTTAATCTCTCAGGAAGTTCTTGGGAGAAGATTCGGGGTCGTGCTCCCTAGAAGAACTACAAGAGATGGAACAGAACTTGGAAAGGAGTGTAAGAAACGTTCGTGCAAGAAAGGTTAACTTAATTTGCCTCTAGAATTTTACTCTAAGAATTTCTAAAGTTAATTGATATCAGAACCTCAACCTTCTGTTTTTCAGAATCAGGTTTTGATTGAACAGATGGAGAAACTAAAAGGAAAGGTAAGCTATCCATGTTAATTGCGAAGGTGCTTTTGATTTCGCATTTGATTTTGTATAACAGAAATGTGGTAAGAAACTAATGAACTGTATGAAACCATTTTCCCTAGTTCAAACAGTCACAGGCCTTGAAAGAGGAATACTATTTTAATTAAACTCAATCTATAGAAGATATCCAAATCATGTTCACAAAAAAATACTAAAACTATTTTAATCTAACTAAATCAATATAAGATAACTCAATCATGTTATCAAAAAAATACTAAATTTGGTCTACTTCTTACAAGAACATGCTTACGTATTTATTTATGATTGGTATCGTCTGCTAACCTTTTGTTAACTAAGTCAACTTATAAAATCTCACTGAAAGGGTTGTTAAGGTTTCCTATTTTTATCTATAAGTCTGACTCTTCAAAGATTTCCCCACAAGAGCTAGATTAAAAAATGCTGACTTCAATTGTTTTGAATTTAAACCAGGAAAAGGCCCTAGCAGCTGAAAATTCAATGCTCTCCGAGAAGGTGAGACTATTATATACACTAGTTAATTTCATTAGTTTTGGAGCCAACCAAACCTATATAATGCTTTTAAATTGCTTATTGCATATCTTAGTTTGAAATAAAAAAAAACAGATTGATTTTACGGTGCAGTATCGTATCCAGCCAGAGCAAGCAACTCAGAATGAGAGAGAAAATGCTGCATTTTTCGAAAATAGTCCAACTTCAGATGTGGAAACTGACTTGTTCATTGGGCTACCAGAAACAAGAAGCAGACGTATTCCTCTTCCTCCTGTGGTCTAATTGAAGATTAAAATCTAATCATATTTATGCAAATCTGAAATAAGGAAAATCCCAATTGTTTCAGTAGTAATATATGTATGTATGTATTTGTACATGTAGAAAAAATGTATCTATCCAAAATAAATAGAAGATGAACATGTGTTTACTGTCTTTAAAGTGATTTTTTTTTTTTTAAGCACTTAGAAATTTATAGACAACAACCTTTGAAAATCTCTTTAGAAAACTTTGGAATCACATAGCAGAATGTCTGAGAAAAGAGAAGAATGTATAATTTTTCAGTCTTTTCTAATCTGCCCAGATTTGTATTTATAACTAGAATCTAATGCAATTTTTTGTTGAAAAGTTGTATTTCTTTGAAAATTTATATCCGTTCAAAATTTAAATGAAAAATTATGACTGTTGAAAAATATAAATGTTTAAATTTTGAATGAAAATAAATAAATAAATAAATAAATAAATAAAATTAATTAATTAATTATTTAAATAAAATAAATAATATTTAAAAAAATATGGAAATAAATTAGAAATTAAAACAACTATGCACTTGCATGCTCCATGTGCTAAATGTTTTAAAATATTAATTATTTATTAACACTTATTTTTCCTTCAATTTTTTAATTAAATATATGATGTGAACAATGATATATATATAGAGATTTTAAAACTTTTAGATTCATTTAATGTGGAACTTGAAAAACTATCTCAACCACATTCTTTAATTTAGTTTTCCAAATTAATTATATCTAACAATATATATATATATATATATATATTATGTATAGTGTGTGTATATATATCAAGAATTCAGATGCCCAAATGATCTCTTTGAGATCAATAATTATGATGATTATTAGAGTGGCTATTTCCATTTGTGGTCTTTGTATATTGATGGCTGGCAACTTGTATGGTGATTCACTAGAAATTTTTGTATGTGCCGGTAAGATTCATCCCTTTTAAAAAGTGTTTCCTTGGAAATTTTAAGATGAAAGTCCTACTTAATTTCAGACAAATAGGGACTTTTAATATAATTCTATCCAGATCAATTTTCTTTAATCCGTTGGAAATTTTAAGAAGAAAATCTTATTTGATGTGTGGTATAGGACAAGAAGTGTGAAATGGCACCATTATTAATAGAAAATGAACAAACATGATGAGGTGAGAAAGTTTAAAGAGGATAATATTTTTTAACAATTATAACCCGTAAGAGTATTCGCAAATGACTAATATTGCTCGTGTCCACTGACAAAAAGGGGCTTAACAGTTTTTTTTTTTTTTATAGTGAGTTTAACCATGATTAAACTTTTTAACAACAATTAGCACTTCCGTCCAGGAATCATGTGTGAGGACATGTGTACAAAGGTTATTTCAAACTTTTGGAAAACTGTTGTTAAGCATTATGGTTGTTATTCTTAAACCTGAAACTTGATTTAACAACAATTCTATCAAATTGTTGTTATATTGTGATTTAGCAATGGTTATAATCATTGTTTCACCTTAATAACTTTTTAGCGGCGCCAATGTTACCCTTTTTCCTTTTTTAACTTCATAATATATCATTTTCGACCATATTTTTTACATTGAACCTTATTCAACAACAATTGTTCATTACATAAAGCCAACATCTTCAATACACAAAGCAACAATTGTATGATGAAGCCAATAAAATGGCCATCAACTATATCTTGAGCATTGAAAATATACATGGGTATAGATATCCATTAGGAAAAAAATCAAAAGGTTCTTATACAGTTAAAGTCCTACCAAAGTAATGATTAATGTGACTAGAACATAGGGAAAGGTTTGCAGCTTGAATGGTTGATTTCCCACTATCATGAAAGAAGGTTGCTTTGTTAATACATGGAAAAGGAATTAGGCAAGGAGATCCATTGTCTGCTTATCTTTTTGTAATTTTTGCCTATGTGCTTTCTTTAATGATCTTTCATCATATAGGGTCCATTTGTTGCTAGAGAAGTTCTGGAGGGAATATGAATAGGAAAGTAGTTTACCATGTTTGGTTATACTTGAAAAGCAATCGAATCCAAGTCATGACTGGAATGAATGATAGTTAATTTACTATAACGCCCCCAAATTGAAAATAAAATAAGATAAGCACAAAAACTTCTTCATTTTGGCTGTGCTCATTGTTTTTTCTAAATCTCACAAATCCAATTATGGCATATGCATTTTTAACAACATTATAAAGCTTTCATCATCTTCCTATAATTTAAAGACAAGGAAGTGATTAAAATAAAAAAATAAAACATCATAAGCCAAACTCACTAATAAGCACAAATCAAAAGGTGTTAGTAGCAATTTTCTTTTATTAGAATTGTTCAAAGTCACATATCTCTGCCAAGCTCATTCTCCTTCACCATTATCTGTGGTTGAGCATCATTTGTCATGCTTTGCTTGTGGCTGTTATTCTTGTTGTCAATGAAGGACAGTTCAACCATGTTGCAGGAAGATTATTGTGATGAAGGAGGGTTTACCTAAGGAGGACTAGATACAGGGGATAGATACGATCAAAGATGGAAAAGACAACCCAGTTGTTATGATGGTGGCTAATGCTTGGAAAAAGGCTTGGCATTTTTGACAACTTGTTTGGATTATAAGGAGAGGCCTCCTTTCCATCCACAATTAGGAGGATTGCCCATTCCTTCATGCGCGAGAATGGGTATTGCCGATGGAGAGGGATTTGAAGGGCAAAATGCACGCCAAATATCCAATTCTCTCAGTGAACCAAATGCAAGGATAGTGAATATGGATTTGAAAAGGGTGAGGTTAAAATGAAGTTATGTTATTCCTCGTTTTTTCACTAATGATCCTCTATTTTTTTTGTATGCAAGTAAAGAGAATAGTTGAATGTTAGGAAAATTATTGGACATTTATTACCAAGCTATTAGTCAGTTCGAAAATTTGGATAAATTTGTATATTTTTCTCTAGTAATACTCTTGATAATACGGTAGAAAGAGTATTTACATTGATGGGGATTAGTGGCATTCTGGTCTAAGGAAATACCTTAGACTACTAATCTTATGGAAAAGATCTAAGAAGAAGGCTTTAGCATTTATCAAGGATAATGTAGCAAATAAGAAGCAATGTTTAAAGTACATCCTATTGTATTATGTTGGAAAGGAAATTTTAATTAAAGCCATGGCCAATGTTGTCCTTATTTATCCCATGTCATGCTTTAAATTTTCAATGAGGTCTTATGAAGATTTGGGCAAAGTTACATCTAGATTTTAGTTGGGATTAAAAGATGGGAGAGGGAAGGATTTATTTGAAAGCTTAGGATTCTTTTACAAACTCAAAGAAAGTAAGGGGCTTAAGGTTTAAAGATTTCTCTAATTTTAACCTAGCCTTATTAGTAAAAATAACATGGACATTGCTTTGATGTCCAGATGATTTAGGGATTAAGGTTCTCAAGAATTTGTATTTACTTTCAATTGATTATATTCAAGCCTTAAGAGATCATAGAGCTTTATGAGGTTGGTCAAGTCTCCTCTAAGGAAGGGATTTATTGGTTAAAAATCTATGATGGCATGTTATTAATGGTAGATCTATTAAAATAAAGAAGGATAAGTAGATCCCTAATCTTTCTAACTATAAGCTATATTCCAATAATCTTGATATTGAAGAAAGTAATAAAAGAGCAGAAGAGCTAATAGTTATTAATGGTTTATGGAACTTGACATCTTTAACAAGTACAATATCTAGGGAGCAGGAGGATGATATTATGGAAAACTTTTTTTGGTGCTTTAGCACCAAAGAAAGCTTTTTTAAAAAAGAGATCAAATATAGATCCCTCATGTAAGTGTGAAGTTGGCACTGTTGAGCACTTGCTATTCTTTTAACTATAGATGATTGTGGCAAAGTTTTCTTTGCTTATATCTATTGGAGGATTTGATGAGGCAAGAGAACAAATGAAATAATTTTGAAACTCATAAAATTGATGGGGTCCTGAAATGCAAAGACAAGTATATAAACATTCCAAATAAAATGGAAATTCCCCCCATAATGCAAGAATAAGATGATTTCCAACACTTAATTATTTAATTTATTTTAGAAGCTTCCTTGTGAAATTATTAGTCTCCTTAGGAATTGGAAAGAAATCAATATGAGGCCATGTGAGATCTTAGTCTTATTGTGCTTTGGAAGTTCATGCATAGTTTGTTTATATCAAATAACTTTAATATGTAAAACTGATCTGTCCTAAATTATATTAAAAGAAAAGGGAAGAAAAAAAATAAAAAGAAAAAGGGGTTGCTGTGTAGGACCATCAATCTCCTCGGACATTTAGGCTATGTGAGACCTTAGTCTCCTTAGACTATAAAATTGATAATTTTTCAGAAAAAAAAAAAACAAGTATAATAATAAAATAAAAAATAGAAATAATAAAAATAAAGACACCTTAATAACAAATGATAATAATAATGGATCGATAAATAAATAAATTCATTTAGGCATTACATTAGAAAGTTGTCGTGTGAGGCCACTGACCTCTTTAGGCACTTTGGTATTTAAGAGTAGAGGTTGTGTGAGATTCCTGGCGTCCTTTAGCTTCAAAAGTCAATACATGTTTTTCCAAGATAAATAGGTAAACAAATAGTAATAAAAATCAAATAATTCTTAAAGACTGTACGAGATCATTAGTCTCCGTGAACATTTAGAAATTAATTACAAAGGTCATACGAGACCTCAATTTTTTTAGGCATTTAAGGATTAATAATTATTTACCTCGTCTGCTGATTATAAGTTGAATCCCTTGAGGAATTTAACACAAACATCCTAGCTTCAAAATAAAGGCCAAAATTCCAAGAGAAACTAACAAAATAAAAAAATTATTAATTAATTAAACCTCTAACCGACTACCACACGTTCTCAAGTCGAACTACGGGGACTTTGATCCCTATCACAGGGTATGTAGGCCCTAGGCTTTCATCCTAGGTCAAGTCTGTCCTTCGTAAATATCTATTTATTTGCTTTCATTATTGTTGTTTTTGTCTTCTCTGTTTAATAAGCATGCATGGCAATAAAGGGTAATTGACATAAATTTAATGTCATATTCTATCTCATTTGACTAGTTTATGGTAACTATCCTTAAGGACGGGTGTTGTGGGGTGCTTAACACGTTTCCCACACTCACATAGACTTCCCAACTCATCTCTATTTTTCGCAAATCATTTTGCCTTTTTTTTTTTTTGTTTTAAACTGGTTTTCCAAAGTTTTCCATTAAAAATTTTAGTGGCGACTCTAGTAAATTGATTTTCAAGATTAATTAAGGGAATCAATTTAAACACTTTTTATTCATCTCACCGAAAAGTCAATTATGACAATGTGGCAACTCCACTTGGGACACTTCAAGAGTCAAGTCTGTTTAACTAGTCAGTTGAGATGATATGGCCTTTTGTTATCTAGATTACCCTTGTTATGTTTTATTTGTTTTAACTGTTTATTTTTCATTGTATTCTTGTGGTCGCATGATATGCCTAAATGTTCCTCTGTATTTGTTATTTCTTTTATTGGTATAGGTATATATCTCCCTTTTAGTTGTATAACATGCTTATAGTTTCTCATTTGCCTTATAACTTTATTTGTTCATTTGTAATGCATGTGCTAGGATAGATAACATGCAGAATAAAACCTTAGGGTAGACAACTCTTATTTGTATTATAAATTATTGGCTTTTGTACCAGTTTATCTGTTTGTTAGAAGAGGGTTGGGTAGACTATAGGTTTAAAGGTTTGTATGCTCCCCTCACACACTAAACACATTAACATCTTACCTCACACACTTTTTTTAAGCTCTATACCCTGAGTCCTCACTGACCATAGGTTAGCAGAGGTTTATATTAGTTTTCTTGTGAAGCTTCCTGCTTCTAAAGATTATCGTGAAGACCTTACTCAAGTTGTACCTTGTTATGTGGATTTGACTGGAGTGGGATTGTGTCCTCTTTTGGTCAAATTCACATCACTAGATGCTCACTCTTTTAAGTGGAGGCAATCTAGGGACTGATAATCCTCTAAGATGTTAGACCTACCATCAGAACTGTGCACATTAATAGACCAAACTCAATAGATAACCTTTCTAGAGCCTGCCATCTTTAGGGTAACATCTCCCCACTTAGGGTTGACCTAAGTTAGAATACCAAGGGAGCATATTTCATTCTCATTACATGTTGCCACATTACTCATTGCATAACTACATGTTGTCTTGAAAAGATTTTATTTGGTTTTTGATTGTCACAACATCCCCATTCAATACATTATTGGCTAAACGAAATAAGCTAAAACTGAAGGCTTTTTTCACAAGGTTTGTTTGGCCTAATGGTGTATCAATAGGGTTATGAACCATTGAAAATCAATGATGTTTTGTGAAAATAATATATCAATTGATTATTTGGTTTGCTTATTTTTATTAAGTCTCACCCATGTGAGGGCCTATTCTTCATTTGGTTAAGAGCTACACCTATTATTCCCAATGAATCAATAAGGCTCTTGGTGATTAATTGGGCAAAAAGCGTCAAGTAATCCACTGATTAAATAAGTTATGTGCCCATTTCTTTTTTTTTTTTTTTTGTTTCTAACCAATGGATTCGTTCCAGCATGAATTGACATTTTAATTGATTGGCATAAAGAACTTATGGAACTATTGGGAACCACACAACCTCAAGACATAAGTTTGATAGGGATAACCTTAATTGGGAAAAGAATTAAAGTGAAGGTAGAAGTTGAATCAATCAAAAGTTTAATCATTGTAAGCAAGAAACTTAAGGGGGAACAACTCCGTCATTTTCAAAAAGATTATGGGGATATCCTTGACTTATTATCACTCCCTATCTAGCCTGGCACTTTTGTGACCCTAGCGTAATATTGGGATAATTCATTAAGATGCTTCACATTTCTAACTTTCCAACTTGCGACCACCTTAGAAAAATATAGAGGGTTGATGAAAATGCCTGTTACCAATAACACCCCTGTCTACTTGTACCATGGACACCTCCCCTCGAAATGCATTGTAGCCCAAATTTTGGGTAAGGATCCTACACGAATATAGTTATTCCGTTCTAGGGCAACAGAAGGCTTATCCAAAAAATACCTAGAGAAAAGATTAGAAACCTTAGCTGAGAAAGGAAATTGGGTCGTTTTTAGAATAGTTCTTGCTTTGACAGTATATGGATTAATTTTATTTCCCTTGGCTATGGGAGTTATTGATCTTGTGGCAATGAGTGTTTTGTGGATGGTGGAGAACCATCATGTGAATCCAGTTCCTGCACTTCTAGTAAAAACGCTTTTGACATTAAGTTTCTGCCACCGAGAAAAGGGAAAACTAAAGTGTTGTTTGCCACTTTTGAATATATAGTGTGTCAATCACATTTATAGCAGGGAATATCAACTTGGTATAAGATTTGACACCATACATTACCCAACCAGAGATTACCAGCATCGCGAAGGATCAATCCCACTACAAGTAAAATGAATTGTGATAAGTGGACAGAAAAGATAGAAGAGCTAAAGGATACCATTATTTACTGGAAACTCGCTTGGTGGGAAAGTGAAGAAATCATTTACTGTTGTGAAAATTTCCTAAATGTATCCTTTTAAGGTCCTTGAGGGTGCATTAATTATAACCCTGCAGTGGCACATTGCCAATTTGCATATGAGCAAGACATCCCATCTGAAAAGGCAGTACAGGAATTAATTTCTACTATAGTAACCCACTAAATAAGGAGTTGATCCATGAAATAAAGAGGGTATAGAGCCAGGTAATGTGTAAAGGGAGGTTTAGGTTAGGGAAACATGTTGTAGCGACTACAAAAGATATGAAACCTGGCTCAAGGAAAAGACAGGTGGAACCAATCCACCCCTCAGACCTCGTAACCCCTTGTTAAGTAATAACCTACATGAAGTTAATGAATGTTTTGCTAAGCAATTAGAAGATAAAAAGGCTGAGCTGGAAAATCTAAAAGAACTAAGTAAAAGGTGCTTGGAAAGCTTAACCAAGTCCTAACAACATGAAAGAGCAAAAAGGAAGAAGGAATTAGAGATGAATACTAAGCTGAAAAGATTGAAGGAGGAAAATGGCAAGCTGAAAGATACCATAGGAAATATTCATAAACGAGCTAAAGATAGTAACAAAAAAGCTCTCAAATTTCAAACTTGACTGTTAAAAGTCATTAAAGAAAAAGATACTTTAATGAAACAAGTGGAAGAATTTAAGTCTCCTAATGACCTCCAACTAGAAATTAACATGCTTGCTAAATGGCTAGAAGAAAAAACAAGGGAGTTGACCATTGTCAAGAGTGATAATGTGATAACAGTATAAAATCTAATTGAGCAGCTTAATTAGTAGGCTAAAAAGGCCCACTTAGGGGGGACTTGCTAGGAAGAGCAAGTAATTGAGAAAGAAATATGGCTATAACATTTCAAAAGGATGATCATATTCACTGACGATGCCATCCCTGAATTCACATACGCGTACAAGCAAGCCGAAGGACACGTCATCCCTACAAAGACTCCCACAGCTATAACTGAATTCTTTACCATATGTCATAACCTTATGGAAGATTTGAAGATGGTTTAGGGTTTAGGGTTTAGGTGGTTTCAATATTTTCTAATATATACCTATAGGTTGGGTCACTTTCGATGTATGATCTCGAATCAAATGGTATAATCAAATATTTTGTTCTCAATAAAATACATAGTTTCTTCTTTTGGTTATCAAGTATGCCAATTATTATGTGTAAGGAATGTCGGTATTATACAAAAGATGAATAGATTGTGTGGTGCAAAATAGACCTACGAATATGGGCATTAAACGTCCCTTACATTAGCAGTTAACCTTGATTCATTGAGTGATACAATAAGTAGCCTTAAAGAATCAAGGATCCAAAGTTCTTACGTCGTTATGCTAAATCGACAAACTAACAAATCAAAAAACCTAAATGATTTTTTTGTTATTAAGATTATTTTATTTTTTGCACCAAGTAAGAAATAAACATTGCTCCAGGGAGAAAGAATCTATTTAACCAAGCTCAATAGTCAAGCCAAACATATCTGACTCGAGCATGTGTTAGAGCCGTGTCTGCTAAAAATAGTTGTTCAGAGTCTGAGCAAAGGTTAGAGGCTGAAGTAGGGGCCTTGAAAGACTAAATGGAGACTATGTTGTCTCAAATGCTGGAAATGATGAAGTTATTACAAAATATGAGCTCACATGTGGCTGCCAATAATACTCCACCAAATGCCACCAACGTTGTGAATACAGACCATAGGGCCCCCAATGCAAGTGTTGATATACTGGGTGTGACTTCAGGTAATCCATCTGCCATAAAAGCACTAAAGCTTATGCAAAGGCCTGCAGAAGTAAGTCAGCCACAAAATCCTTTAACTTCAAAAGGACAAAGGTATCAGGATTGGAATTAGGGGGCGTTTTTACCTATGACATCCTAGGAGGCGAACTAGTTGTCATATTCACCGATCCTACACAGCCTACCACCAACATGCACCCCAAAGTAAAAGAGGACAATGATAGGAAAGACTAGGAAGAAGACATAGCTAAAGTCAAAGATAAGTTGTAAGCTTTACAATGACTGATTAATTGGAAATCAGTCGCGTTATAGGAGTTTTGTTTGGCCCCAGATGTGCCAATCCTTAAAAAGTTTAAGGTGCCTGAATTCACCAAGTATGATGGCAGTTGAGATCCACACTATCATCTAAAATCATACTGCACCAAGATGTCAGTATGGTCTAATGACAAAAGATTCCTCATAAATTTTTTCCATAAAAGCTTAACTGGTTCAGCATTGCACAGGTACATGAAACTAGACCACTTTAAACTAAGGAAGTGAAGGGATCTTATTGACGTATTCATGAAGCAATATAACTTCAACTTGGATACAGCTCTCACATGGGAGCATTTAAAAGGATTAAAGAAGAAAGGAACTAAAACATTTAAAGAATATGCCTAAAGGTGGAGAACCAAGGCAGTTGAGGTCCAACCACCACTTCTAGACTCTAAATTATGCTCCTACTTCATTCGCACCTTGGGGGATCCATATCGTAAAATCATGTTGGGAACTCACGTGTAGAAATTTGCTGACCTCATTCAGGTAGGGGAAAGAATAGATGCTGATGTATGTGATGGATTATTTAAAGGTGCATTTTTAAAAACCAAGAAGCCCATAAGTAATAGGAAAAAGATAGGGGATATTAGTCATGTCCATGCTACATACCAGCATCCTTGCTCTATGCATAATCAGTATCCCTAAGCACCATTTAACGGCCCATATTAGGTCACACCCTATTAACTGCGAGGTCAAGCCTTGAATAACCATATGAATTATTGAGCACCACCTCAATCCCATCTTGGACCGCAACAAATGGTGGTTCAAAATAGAGGACCTAAGCCTATGCAACAACCTTGTGATGATAGGCCATTACCTGATTTTAATGTTAGTTGATCTGAACTCATGCACGACCTAGTGGTGAAAAAGCTTATGGGTCCTAAGCTCGTAAAACCTCTTCTACCATTATTCCCTGGATGGTATGATGTTATTGCTACTTGTGAGTATCATATGGGAGCTGTAGAGTGTGACATTGATAAGTGTGATGCCTTTAGGAGGCATGTCCTGGCATTGTTAGATAACAATCATATTAGCATAAAGGCAGGTAATGACCTCAACATTGTCACCAATCCCTTGCCAAATCATGACAAAGGGAAGCAAGTGTCCATGATAGATGGGGATGAGCTCACTACCAAAAACTTGAAAGATGTATCATGCACCATGCAATAATTATAAAATGCCTGAAGGGCACTAATTATAGCTATGCCAAGGATGAGAAGCAAAACATGCCCAAAGGGTTATCAAATAGTTACCGTGAATTTTACAAAGGGAATGTGGGGTATGACATCGAAGATTGTAAGCATTTTAAGGAACTAGTGCACAGGATGATAACACTTGGGGTCCTAACCATCGAGGGAACCAAGGAATGATAAGAGGAGGATGCATGCATTGTAGAGAAAGGTGGTCCTAAGACAAGGGGATCGTCTAACCTGACAAAGCCCAAGGGCTCTTTCCTAGTAATTAACAAGCCAATTTATGAAGTCAAAGAGGTTACTCCAACCCAGGGTGATCGTGACTCAAAAAACATATCAGGAGGATCCTTACTTGTTATAACCGCATCGGTGTCCACAAAAAATCCAATTGCTATTATCCATGTGCCAGCTTTGTTCCTATATCAGAGCAACCACATGGTACCATGGAATTATGGTTTAAAGATATAATGTTATCAAAACAATAAGGCATAAGAGGAAAGGCCTGTTGTGGAAATGAGTTATTCAAAAATTGTAGGTGGAATTACTCGAAGCAGTCGGGTTTACTCCATAGAGTTAGAAAGAATTCCAAACCCAGATTTAGAAATTGAGGAAAGCTCTAACCTAAAAGAAGCCCTTAAAAGAGGGGTAAGAGGAAATAGATGAATTCCTAAAGATAATGAAGCAGAGCGAGTGCAATGTGATCGAGCAATTGTGGAAAACACCAGCTCAAATTTCTATCTTAACACTTATAATGAATTCAATATCCCATCGAAAGGCATTACAAAGTGTGTTGGATGGAGCCTATGTCCATTCTGACATCACCCTAGAGAAGGTAGTAAACATGGTAAATGCAGTAAAAAACTCTACCTTGGTCACCTTTTCCGAACACGAGATATACCCCGCATTAGCCAAAAAACCCAAATCCCTTCATATCACTCTGAAATGTCATGGGTATGTGATCACTAAAGTACTTATCAGTGGAGGATTAACTCTAAACATCCTACCTTTATCCACCTTAGGGTAATTACCAATTGATAAATCATGTATTGAATGTAGTGATTTGGTAGTAAGAGACTTTAATGGAATAATGAGAGAAGTGATTAGAAAGGTTAAGCTTCCACTAGAAATTGGGCTGAATCTATTCACCATTGAGTTCCAAGTCATGGGCATCGATGCAACATACACTATGCTCTTGGGAAGGCCCTAGATTCATGTAACTGGTGCAGTACCCTCAACTCTACATCAAATGATCAAATACATTGATAAAGGAAGGCTTGTCACCATAAAAGGAGAAAAAGAGGTGATGATCAGCAAACCAAGTGCAGTGTCATACATTGAGAATAATGAATAGGTCGTAGATAGTTCCTACTAGAGTATGGAGGTGTTAGAGACTGGGAAGTCTACGAAAGGCACTAACTGGAGAACATTGGGAATAGGGGAATCTACTGTGGACATTAACCTAGCGGTGACTAAGATTATGGGGAACAATGGGTATAAAAATGGAAAAGGATTGGGTGCAAAACTGTAAGGCACAAAAGAACCAATTAAGCTGCCTGAAAATCCTGGACGACAAGGGTTAGGGTATGAGCTATCTACTGAAACCTTCATGACTGAAAAAACATAACTTAAATAAGGTAAGCCAAGAAGAAAAATGGAAATACCTCACATCCAGGAAACATTCCTTGTTACTATCGAGATAATTCACTAGGGTGATCTAGTCGCAATGATGAATGAAGGAGGAGAATTTAGGAAAGTAACATGGATTCAATTGGACAGGCTAGGAGAAACACTTAACAACTAGGAATTTAAATGATACTGGATGTCATGTCATTAGAGTAATATTTTGAATATCATTTTAAGAACTTTGGTACTAACTAACAATTCAAACATTATTTTGAGTATGAAATGAATGCAATAATTTCAATATTTTGTCAAAATTCTATTTAAATCCTATCTTTTCATATTTATTCTTGCCTTCCCTACTCATTTTCTAGGGAATTTGAATTCTCAGGACTCTTATCTGAAACAGAAGCACTCAAGCACTGTTTAAATGAACCGTGTGTTGTTATAGATACAAATGATTTAGAAACTGATGATACTGATGAGTTATCTCAGGCCTTCATTAAAATAGTAGAATCTTTAGAAAAGGGTATCATTTCGCATAAAGAAACCACCAAAGTAATTAATATGTGGATGGAAGATGATAAAAAGAAGTTAAAACTAATCAATAACCCAGAAAAGGAAGAAATGATTAATCTATTTAAAGAAAATATAGATGTGTTTGCTTAGTCATATCAAGATATGCCAAGAATAGATCCTAAAATTGATGCCTATAAAATACCCTTGTACCCTAATGTGGGGCCTTAGAAACAAAAATTAAGAAGAATGAACCTAGAGATGTCTTTTAAAATCAAAGAAGTAATGAAGCAATGAGATGCTAGTTTCCTAGAAGTTGCTAAATACCCTCAATGGGTTGTAAACATAGTCCCTGTACCAAAGAAAGACTGGTATATGAGAATGTGTGTTGACTATCAAGATTTAAATCAGGTCAGCCTAAAGGACGACTTTACTTTAGCTCATATTGATATTTTAGTTGACAATACAAGAAGAAGCTTTAGGTATTCCTTCATGGATGGGTACTGTGGCTACAATTAAATCCTTATGCACCCCAATGATAAAGAGAAAACCACCTTCATCACTTAATGGGGAACCTTTTGCTACAAAGTGATGCCATTTGGGCTTAAAAACGATGGGGTAACCTATCAGTGTGCAATGGTAGTCCTATTCCATGACCTGATGCATAAAGAAGTAGAGGTATACGTGGATGACATGGTT
Source organism: Delonix regia (assembly GCA_037074485.1). Taxonomy (NCBI): domain Eukaryota; kingdom Viridiplantae; phylum Streptophyta; class Magnoliopsida; order Fabales; family Fabaceae; genus Delonix; species Delonix regia. Next base: position 18,198,100 of record CM073459.1, read on the forward strand.
GCTAAGTCTGTTGAAGGAGAGAGTCACGTGGTTGTGTTGCGAAGGCTTTTCGAAAGGCTATGAAAGTATAAACTCCAGTTGAATCCCAATAACTGTGAATTTGAACCCACATTAAGGAAACTTTTGGGATTCATTGTCAATAAAATGGGAATAGAAGTAGACCCTGATAAAATTAAGGCAATTTGTGACATGCCACTTCTCAATATAGAAATGGAGGTTCAAGGATTCTTGGGGTGTTTGAATTATATAGCTAGGTTCATCATAAACCTAACTACCACTTGCAAACCAATATTCAAGTTATTATGCAAGAATCAACTAGAAGGATGGAATGACACCTGCCAATAGGCATTTGATAAGATAAAAGAATACCTCTTAAATCCCCCTATCTTAGTGCCACCTACGCCAGGATGACCCCTTATCCTTTACCTGACAATCTGACCAATATCCATGGGCGCTGTATTAGGACAATATGATGAGTTGGGAAGAAAAGAGCAAGCAATTTTTTACCTAAGTAAAAAGTTTAATGAATGAGAGTTGCGGTACCAATTAATTAAGAAAACTTATTACGACCTTGTGTGGACCACAACGAGACTGAGGCAGTACATGTTATACCATGTCACATAGTTGATTTCTAAGATGGATCCAATCAAATACATTTTCATGAGTCCTCACATATCAGGAAGAGTCTTTAAGTGGCAAGTGATACTCTCAGAATATGATGTGAAGTATATAACCAGCAAGTCAGTCAAGGGAAGCATTATAGCCTAACAGTTGGTAGCTAATCTCTTGGATGAATACCAATCCTTTAACTTTTGGTTCCCAGATGAAGAAATTCTAACAATGGAGGAAGATAAATCAAAGGAGGTAAAGTGGACAATGTATTTTGATAGGGCTGCCAATGTACACGAAAGTGGATTAAGGGCTGTGATAACATCACCTGAAGGTAAACAGTATCCAATGGCAGTCAAGCTTAGTTTTAACTACACAAATAATGTGGCTGAATATGAGGCTTGTGTCAATGGCCTACAAGCAGCCTTAGTGTTAGGTGTCAAGGATCTCAACATATTCGGAGATTCAGCCCTTATAATTTATCAAGCAAAGGGAGAATGACAAGTCAAGGATCCCAAACTAATCCTATACCAAAAGTACCTAATAGAATTGATGTCAAAGTTTAAGAAGATAACCTTCACACACTTGACCCACAATAAGAATCAGTTTGCTGATGCGTTGGCTACTCTCACTGTAATGATCAAATTAGACTGTGGGGTTAACGTACTGCCAATACGAATTGAGACCTAAAATGCCCCAGCTTACTGTCTGAATGTGGAAGAAGAAAGTGACAGGAAACCATGGTTTCATGACATAAAAAGCTATGTTCAGAATCAGTAATATCCAGCTGGGGCGTCTGAGAATGATCAAAAGACCCTTCGTCGATTAACAATGAATTTCTTCCTTAACGGAGACATGTTGTATTAAAGGACATGGGACAGTACACTACTTAACAGTACACTACTTATATGCATGGACACATTGGAAGCATAAAGAATTACGATGGAGATTCATGAAGGGACGTATGAGACTCATGTTAATGGTCATACCATGACTAGACAGATACAAAGGTGTGGATACTTTTAGCTAACCATGAAAAAGGACTGCATTGATTTCGTTAGGAAGTGTTATAAGTGTCAGACATATGCCAATAAGATCAATACTCTACCCCAACCATTACATAACCTTGTGACACCTTGGCCATTCTCAATGTGGGGAATCAATGTGATCTGTCTAATTAATCTGAAGGCATCTAATAGGCACCGATTTATTTTAGTAGTCATCGATTACTTCATCAAATGGATAGAGGCATGCTTGTTTTCTAATATTACCTAAAGGGTCTTTCTTCAATTCTTAAAGTCAAACATCATATATCAATATGGGATACTGGAAAAGATCATCACTAATAATGCTCTCAATCTAAAAAGAGTTGTCATTAAGAGGTTGTAGGAACAATTTAAAATTTAGCATCATAATTCCACACCCTATCGGCCACAGATGAATGGGGCAGTCAAACCTACAAATAAGAATATCAAAAAGATCATCAGTAAGATGACTATCATGTATAAAGACTAGCATGAAATACTCCTCTATGCCTTTCATGGGTATCGTATGACAATACGGACATCCATAAAGGCTACTCCTTACTCTTTAGTATATGGCATGGAGGCTACCACCCCAGTTGAAATTAAAATCCTTTCTCTTCGAGTGTTGATAGAATCCAACTTGGAAGAAGGTGAATGGGTCAAAACACAGTATAAGCAATAGAATATGATTGAAGAAAAGTGACTGGTAGCCATGTGTCATGGGCAACTATATCATAAACGGATGGCAAGGGCCTTTAATAAAAAGCTTCGTCCCAGGGAATTTGAATTAAGGGAGTTGTCTTAAAAATGATCGTCCCAAATCAGGAAGATAATAGGGGCAAGTGGGCTTCTTCATATGAAGGTCCATATGTTGTGGTACAAGCATTCTCTAGAAGTGCACTGGTCCTCGCCAACATGGATGGAACAGAGCTAGGAAAGCCAATTAACTTAGATGCGGTAATGAAATACTTCACTTTAAAATGAAAAATGATGAAGAAAGAAATGAAAAGAAAAAAGAAAAGAAAAAGAGAGAAAGAAGATTTTACAATTGATACCTGTTAAGTCAAAAACCTAAAAAGGTGACTTAAGCAAAAGTTAAGGCAATAGACAATGAATGAAGGGGAGCCATACAAAGATCAAAGAACTTACCCTAAAGAATCAGTAGAGATATCTCCATCAATCAGTTTCAAAATATGTGTACCTGTGGCAACACCAAGTACAAGCAACCAGTGCTACCAGAAGTTGAAAGTCAAGGACATTCTTTTCGACATTTTTTATCTTCATTTTATTTGTATCCAACTCATCACTCGTGTCCCTTGGAACCATGTGATCTCTTTTCAAAATAAAGCTGTCTATTCATTTAGTAAACTAGCTTCTTTTTACCTTGCAAAATAAAGCTACCGGTTCATTTAGTAAAATTGCTTCTGATTACTTTTTTTCCTTTCTTTACACCACCATATCATCATTATAATTACTCAATTCATTCAATATGCAGAATAAGTGTTCAAGTGAATATGACATTTGACATATTATGTAAGGACATGCATTTTGGGAACATTAACAATTCTTAAGTAAGTGCCTCCGCGTGGTTATTAGAGATGAAGCTTGAAGCGTGAAATATATACACATATAAGTCATTCAATTTTCATTGTCAAACTACTTTGTAAAAAAAGGAAGATAAAGTATTTTCAAAATCCCCTGGTCTACCATATAGAAAGGAAGCTAACTCTAACATGTATTGGCCAAAAAAGGCAAAGTTGTACTAACTATCAGCTGTTGAGACAATAATTAAAGTTCATGATAAGAGAAGTTTGGTTAGACAATTCTTTCACTCCGGGCAATATGGTTTTCTTTCAAACTAGAATCAGCTATAACCTGGTATATTACTCCTCTAGTTTTTTTTATAAATATATATATGTAATATAATATAATATAATATAAAAAAATAAATATTAATCAAATAAAAAATTCTATTCCCACATAATGCTTCATTACCTTATTCTCAGGATTAATGCCCAAGGAATAGGCATCACTTGTGGAATATGTCAAAGTTAACAAAATTTGCACTCTCTTACAAAAACCTACATGTCTCATGTACCATAGGTACAAGACCTTCCATGTCTATCATATATCCTACACGTATGCATACATTACATTGCACCCACCATACATTCAGAATCAATATCTTTGAAAATGAAGATAAGCATATACATCGTGTGTTTAGCTTGTAGGCATGTGTCATATCACTTCCCACAAATGTCCAAGAGATATATCCTGAAGAATTATATCCCCTCGTGGTACGAGTACTTTTATTGTTCAAGAAAAATCATACTGAAGGTTCACAAGGTTAAGATTCAGATGTCGGGGATAAGAACTCAGCAGAATTTGAATCTGTTCACTTCTAAGGAACAATATGTTAACAAGTATGTTGAGCTTAACATGTAGTACCTTAGATGAATCATGCAATGATTTGAGTACAGTGATGAAGGTAAACATCTGCGTCACACATATGTACACACATTGCACTATATGATGGTATAGACCATGCATGGTGAAATACCCTTCTTTAAATCAATACAAAAGTCTTGCATCATGTCCAGGAAATTTACATTTCTGTTAGAAGTCTTGCATCATGTCCAAGTAACTTACATTTTTGCAAAAGTCTTGCATTGCATCCAGGTAATTTACATTTCTGTCAAAAGTCCTGCATTTTGTCCAAGCAATTTACATTTTTTACAAAAGTCATGCATCACGTCCAAGCAATTTATATATCTGTCAAAAGTCTTGCTTTGTGTCTAGGAAATTTACAATTTTTTACAAAAGTCCTGTATCACATCCAGAAAATTTACATTTCTGTTAGAATTCATGCATTGTGTCCAGGTAATTTATATTTTTGTCAAAAGTCATGCATCATGTCAAGGCAATTTACACTTCTGTCAAAAGTCCTGCATCGCATCCAGACAATTTACATTTCTGTCAAAAGTCTTGCATCACATCCAAGCAATTTATATTTCTATCAAAAGCCCTACATCATGTCCAGGCAATTTACAATTTTCTTTCAAAAGTCCTGTATCATGTCCAGGTAATTCATTGTCCTATCCAAATTCTGATTCGCCTAAGGTCCCTTTTCATTTGTTTTCCTTTAGCATGAGGAATCAAGTGTTCACATCTTTGTTTGCTCTTAAGTTAATTTATCTTTTCACAATATTCATTCTATGACTTAAGAGACAAGCAAAGAGGGACAACTGTGAACATCTCATTCGTAATTACCTAAATTAATTGATTCACCAATTAATTAATAATTAAGAAAAGAGGAAAATTAAAAATAACAAAGGCTTAAATGACATCCTCAAACAGAGGCAATTTGAAATTACAAAAATAAATAATTGGAGAACTTTAAGACAAGTAAAATCAAAATCCAAAAATAATAATTAATTATTAGTAATAATAAAAAATCGAAGTAAAAAATCAAAAAAGAAGAAAAAACACAAAAATAGAGAAATTAGGAAAAATCAAAAATAAAAATCAAATCAAAAGAGAAAACCTTAAATAAAAAAATATAATAGAAAAAATTAATGTGCAAATAAAAACAAATAAGAAATTAAAAAAAATCATAAAATCAAAAATAAAATGGAAAGGAAGGGAAGTTTCGAAAAAAGGAGGGAGCAAGGTGCATAAATCAAAGATTACCCACCAAAGAAGGAAGAGAAGGAAGCACCTCTCAGCCAAGTTTCCACCAAGCTGCTCTGCTATAGCCCATTCACCTCCTACAAGTTGGCTCTGTTAATGGAAGGGACTTGATGGAAGAAGTGTGATGATGGCTGAGGTGCATATAAAAGAAATGTAGAAGAGCGAGCTAAAAAAAAAATGGGATATACATCGACGAGTCCAAGTACAAGACTAGAAGTTCAGCTTGAGATCTCTAACATATACACATAAACTCATCTTAGATCAACTCAGTGTTAACTATGTGTGTCTCAATCATATAGTGTGCTAGCTAGTTTCTACTTATAACAGGAAGAACTTGTCGTGTGGTGGTTTGTAGTAGTTTTTTTCTTGTGGAAGGAGCAGAGGAGGGCAAAGGAGGAAGGGAGCTTGAGGTGAGAGGAAGAACACAAATACAATCTAACAAGGAAAGGAGAAAGGAACTTTCATGCCACCTACCAAAAAACACAAAGAAAGAACTTGAGTGAAGAGGTTGAGGAATCAACGTGAAAGCATTAATGGTGCAGGAGCCACACCATTGCTGAGCCATTTTGGTTGGCCCACTAGGTTAGTTGGTGTCGTAACCGACCTTTCGACGGAATAGAATAAAAAGTTTAAAATCGATTCCCAAAAATGGAATTTTGAAAATCAATTTATTTGGAGTCGCCACCAAAATTTTTAATGGAAAACTTTGGAAAACCAATTTAAAACAAAACAAAAAAGGCGAAATGGCCTGCGAAATCAGAGATGGGTTCGGGAGTCTATTTGAGTGTGGGGAAGGTGTTAGGCACCCCACAACACCCGCCCATAAGGACGGTTACCTTAAACTAGTCAGTTGAAATAGAATATGGCCTTTAATTAATCTCAATTACCCTTTTATTGACATGGATGGATGTTAGACATAGGAGACAAAAAAGCGAGAATGCATACAACAGATAGATATTTACAAATGGCGGACTTGACCTAGGTTGAGAGCCTAGGGCCTACGTACCCTGCGATAGGGATCAAAGTCCACGTAGTTTGACCAAAAGGCATGTTTTGTGGGTTGGTGGTTTTTGATTTGTGATGAGAATAGGAGAATTTTAATTAAAACAGATTATTTATTTTTTTTGTATTGGTATTATTATCATTAATATTATTATTATTTCTGAATTAATTATAGGGATTTAAGGAGATTAGAACCTCACATAATACCATGCAATCGAGGAGAACGATATTCCCACACGATAATTTTGTAAATAATGGGAAATGTTTAATTAAAGCGAATCTTTTAATTATTTATTATTTATTATTCTTTTTTTTTAAAAAAAAAAAAAAGGTATGCTAACTTCAGGGATCTAAGGAGATTAAAAATCTCACACGATCCCAGGTAATCGGGGAGAACAATATTCTCACACGATAATTTTGCAAATAATGGGAAACAGTTCATTAAAGCAGACATTTTGATTATGATTATTATTATAATTTAATATTTAATTATCATTCATTTGTTTTTCACCATTCATCCATTAATATTTCATTAATATTATTGTTGCTTTTCAATTATTTAATTAATGGTAAGGATTTAAGGAGATTAACATCTCACATAATCCCCGGTAATCAAGGAGAATAAAATTCTCACACGATAATTTTTATGCATCATGACAATATTTATTAATTATCATTCACTTATTTTTCACCATTCATCCATTAATATTTCATTAATATTATTATTGCTTTTCAATTATTCAATTCATTGTAGGGATTTAAGGAGATTAGAACCTCACATAATACCACGCAATCGAGGAGAACGATATTCTCATACGATAATTTCGTAAATAATTGGAAATGTTTCATTAAAGCAAACATTTTAATTATGATCATTATTATGATTTAATATTTAATTATCATTCATTTATTTTTCACCATTCACTCATTAATATTTCATTAATATTATTGTTGCCTTCCAATTATTTAATTAATTGTAAGGATTTAAGGAGATTAACATCTCACATAATCCCCGGTAATCGAGGAGAACAAAATTCTCACACGATAATTTTATGCGTAATAGCAATATTTAATCAAAGTTGATGTTTAAACAATGGTAATAAACAAAATTAAAGCAAGTTTAGGCAAATGAATAGTAGCACCTTAGATCAAAACACATGAACAATGCAAAATGCATGAGATTATCTTGCAGCAACTCGTATGAACAGTACCATGCATGCAGCAGAATCGGCCAAGCAGCCCATGCAACCATACCTGTGCGTTTTCAGCCTCTCCTTTGTGCTCCAATGAAGAATACCTTCTCCTCCTCACTCACCTATGGTATATGGTCCTCCAATAGTCCCAAAGTTGCTGATCTCGGCTGGAAGCAAGCAGAAATGGCGGACCACTTCGTTGGGCAACGTTGGAAATTCTGGTTGTCTTCAGCGCTGGAAATTCTGCTCATGCGTCTTTGCTCCTCAGCTGGAAGGTAAAGGCTAAAAGCTTCCCTTCTTCTCTACACTTTCTCTTCTTCCTTGTGCTCCCTAAATTCTCCTCTGTTTACCTCTGTTTGCTGGGCTCAAAACAGAGTTTTTTCCTCCTTTATGGTTCAGCCTCTATCAATCCTTTTGCTGCCACTTTGTTTTGCATTCAGGCCTCCTTGTTTCTGCTCATCATTTTGGCATTCAACTCTCCATTTTCTGCTCCTCGAATGGTCAGAACTTCAGCTCCTTTTCTCTCCATGGTTTTCTGCACCACGACTCCCCCTCTCTTCCTCTCGGTTTCTGCCTCGTTCAGCTCCTCTCCTTTTTGGTTTTTGGTTTCGTTTTCTCTTCTGTTTTCTCCCTCACGTTGCTGTCTCACTTTTTGGTTTTGTTTAGCTCTTGGTTTCTCTCTTATCCTCTCGGTTTCTGCTCACTCTCTCAGTTTCTGCTTCTCCCCTTCAGCTCTCATTTTTCTCTCGGTTTCTCTCTTATTCTCTCCCTCTTCTCTTCAGCTCTTTTCCCTTCTCAGTCACATGGTTCCCTCTTCTCTTCAGCATTGTTTCTGCCTCCTTTCTCCCTCTTCTCTTCAGCTCCCTCTCTTCCCAGTCGAGGCCTTCTCCCTTTATGCTCCTGCCCACCTCCCTTTTTCTGCCATGTTGCTCCCTTTTCTTCTTACTTTTCCTGCAACTTCCAGCCACTCCACTTACTGCTCACGGTTCCCTCCTTTTTTTGCCACTTCAAGCCATGCCACTCTCTCCTTTCTCTGCACCAGCCGTTCCACTTTCTGCCTTCTTTGAAAAATCAGCCCTCTCTTGCTTTTTTGTCCTCCTTGTCCTATTGTGCATGTGTGTGCATGAGTGTATGTATGTGGGAGTGAGTGAGTGTGTGTGTCCGTGGGTGAGAGTGTGTGAGAGTGTGAGTGTGAGTGTGTGAGGATGTGTGTCCGTGAGTGAGAGTGTGAGTGTGTGAGAGTGATGTGTGTCATGTGTGTGAGCAAGTGAGAGTGTTTTGCAATTCCATTTTAATTAGGTGGCCTTATTCATTTTATTTCTTTACAAGATGATTGCCATGTCTCTTCTTCAAACATATATTTTGAATTTTCCTTTTTATTATTTTTGGTTCTTATATTTGGTTTTTTCCATATTACTTCTATTTTTTTTTTTTTTTGCCCTTTGCAATTTTGTTTTAATTAATTATTTATTTATTTTTGAAAAAAAAGTTTTTTTTGAATTTTTGAATTCTATTTATTATTATTACCATGATTATTATTATTGTTAATTCAGGTGGGGTGTTCACAATTGGTCTATACACATATAGTTCATATCTTATATGGCAGCTACATGGTTTCTTTTTTTCATCTCATGTTTGTTAGTCCGTCTCTCCATTTTGCTCACTTTCCCCTTCACTTCTTCCTTCTCCTCATTTTATTTTATGGAGGTTTCTTTGCTGTTGAGTATGGCTTCTCCTTCTTCTTCGCCACCTTCTTCTGTATCATGTGAGAGTCACTGTTACCGAAACAAACTCCCCTACTCACATACATCAAAACAGAGGCAAACAAAGGTGAAAAGGAACGTTAGAAATAACTGTCAGGTTTCTTGGTTTGCAGTCTTGCCTTTTTTCTTTTTCTATTCTTAGCTTTAATCTTGGTTGTTGCACATCTCTTCATTTGTCTGTCATGGTAACATGGCTGTAGTCTCCATTCCGTGCCGCTTTCAAGTTATTGTTGAGGGAAGCCAAATGGGTGTCTTCAGTTTGGTTGCAAGTTCATGTTTTTACTAAAGATAAGAGTCCAGAAGGAAATAAGAATGATATCTGAATATATATATATATATATATATATATATAGGCATATATACATGTAAGGTGAACAAATAAAAAGAACCAAGAGGGGGTGTTTTTTTTTTTCTAGGGAAGCTCCCGTGCATGGCCCTCACATTAGTCTTGCATGTTATATGGTAAGTTACTTAGATACAAGAATAATATCTATATATATATATATATATATATGTAGGCATATATATGTATAAGGTGAACAAAAGATGAACCAAGAGGAAGGTATTCTTTCTTTTTCCAAGGAAGTTCACATGCACGACCCCCACACTATTCTTACATGTTAGATAGTTTAAGTTACTTAGATACAAGAATGATATCTATCTATATATGTATATATATATATATATATATATACATATACATATATGTATATATAGGTATATGTACACATAAGGTGAAAAGAAAAAGAACCAAGAGGAAGGTATTTTTCTTTTTCCTAGGAAGGTCACATACATGATCTTGGATGTTAACAATCACAAGCTCCACCAGCCTTGCATGTCAGATAGGTTAAGCTACTTGGATACATGTTATTGTTACTATCATATCCATCAATTTCTTTTTCTTCTTACTATTGTTTCATTGTTTTACTATTTTACTTAAAATATCCATGTTAGGCATTTCATTTCTTAAGCATTAAGAAGGTTATCTAATGAGGCAAGAGAACAAATGAAATAATTTCAAAACTCACAAAACTGATGAGGTCCTAAAATGCAAAGAAACATATATATACATTCCAAATAAAATGGAAATTCCCCCCATAATGCAAGAATAAGATGATTTCCAATACTTAATTATTTAATTTATTTTAAAAGCTGTTGTTTGAGATTATTAGTCTCCTTAACCACTGAAAAGAAATCAATATGAGGCCATGTGAGATTTTAGTCACCTTGGGCTTTGGAAGTTAATGCATAGTTCTTTTATATCAAATAACTTTAATATGTAAAGATGATCTATCCAAAATTATATTAAAAGAAAAGGGAAGACAAAAAAAAAAAAGAAAAAAGAAAAAAGGGTTACTGTGTAGGACCGTCATCTCCTCGAACATTTAGGCTATGTGAGACTTTGGTCCCCTTAGACTATAAAATTGATAATTTTTCAAAAAAGTAACAGGTATAATAATAAAAGAAAAAATAGCAATAATAAAAATATAGACACCTTCATAACAAATGATAATAATAATGGAAGGATAAATAAATAAATTTATTTAGGCATTACACTGGAAAGTTGTCATGTGAGGCCACTGATTATAAGTTGAAACCCTTGAGGAATTTATCACAAACATCCTAGCTTCAAAATAAAGGCCAAAATTCCAAGAGGAACTAATAAAATAAAAAATTATTAATTAATTAAACATCTAACCGACTACCACATGTTCTCAAGTCAAACTATGTGAACTTTGATCCCTATCATAAGGTACGTAGGCCCTAGGCTTTCATCCTAAGTCAATTATATCCTTCGTAAATATCTATTTGTTTGCTTTCATTATTATTATTCTTGTCTTCTCTGTTTAACAAGCATGCATGGCAATAAATGATAATTGAGATAAATTTAAGGCCATATTCTATCTTATTTGACTAGTTTAAGGTAACTATCCTTAAGGAAGGGTGTTGTGGGGTGCCTAACACCTTCCCCACACTCAACTAGACTCCTGAACTCTTCTCTATTTTTTGCAGGCCATTTTGCCTTTTCTTTTTGTTTTAAATTAGTTTTCCAAAGTTTTTCGTTAAAAATTTTGGTGGTGACTCTAGTAAATTGATTTTCAAGATTCATTAAGGGAATCAATTTAAACACTTTTTATTTATATAGTCAAAAGGTCAGTTACGACAATCAGCATGGAAAAAGCTTAGACTTAGAGGAGATTCATTGATTAAATTAAATTTTCTCTTTTTCCCTTAATTCTCTTTGTGTTTTTTTTTTTTTTCCTTATTTGCTTAATGCTCCATTTTGGATGTTTGGAATAGTCTTTTCTAAATGAGCTAAGATTGTTGATTTGGGATTATGTTGGACCCTAGTATCTAGTATGAATCTTGTGCTCTCTTTACTTTCAATTAATGGCATGATTTGTTTATTCAATCATTGCTCTTAATGCTTCTAATTATATGGAAACCATTAGATGATGTGCATAACCTAAATAACCTTGGAAAGGAATTTTAAGACTAGACCATGGATTAGTAGTGTGAGTTCATGAAGGTTACAATATTGAGTGGATTTATTTGGTTGTAGGATAGGAATCTACCTACTAGTCTCACATAGTCACATTAGGACCTATTATACATTAAGTCTCTTAATCAATTGCATAAGGAATTATAGATTAGTATAAAGGGATTGTCTATAAGTAATTTCAAAGATTCATATTGGTAATAAAAAGTCATAGGCTAGCAAATTACCTTAATAAGCATAATGTGAATGAGGGTATGTTGGTTTCAATTAAATACTTGAGGCATTCATAATCCTAAGCCATTTTATTCCTTCTTAGTCTTAAATTTTGTTCTCATTTGTTATCTTTATAATTTTAATATAGTTTTCCTTCAATTACAATTTATCTTTAACTTGATTTAATGTAAGATACTAATTTTAATGTTTAGCAAATATCTTAGTGTCAAATTCTCATAGAAACAATACTTTACATATCATTATAATATTTATTTGATACATATACTTGCATGTATTCTTTCATAGCACAACATATCGATAGTGCTAGCATTGGATGAGTTATGTTGGTTATCACTAGGTTTTTGAATAGTGTTCCTGATATAGCTTAGTTTGTTTGTTAGGTTTGCTGGTGGTCTCATTTTTTGTTTCGTTCAATTTTGTCAATTGGTGTTTTTGTTTATGCTGTATTGTTTTTGTCCTATAGTTGTTCTCTTAAGCTGGTGTGGTCTAATTGTGTCGGTCTATTTTGTCTATTGTAGGTTTGAGTGTGATAGTGTTGGCTGGTGGTGCTTTTTGTTATTTAAGTATTGTTTTTGGTTTGTTGAATGAATTCTCTCTCTTTTGGCAAAAAAAAAAAAAAAAGAATTCCTATTATGATGAATTGGAATTTCACCATAATTATGCATTCTAATTTTAATTGTGTCAAATGATCATATTCATCTTTTGACAAGTATGAAAGGATTAAACTCATTGTCTCACAAAGAAATGATTTAATAGCAAGACATGTTTAAGTGTAAAAATAAAATTTTTTTATAATGTTAAAAATTAAAGAAAATTGTAGAGAAATAGCCACAAAATCTAAGCAAAATCAATTTTACTCCTATACTTATTACAAAATTGTCATTTTAGTCCCTTATTCATTGTATTACTAAAATGTTACCTTACTCATAGGAATATATCACACTTAGTCCCTTATTTTTTTTAAAGGAGAAAAAAAAACCAAATTTAGTCCCTTTACCTAAACTTTGTTAAAATTTATACTGATATGGATTTCAAAGTCGAGTGACCATTATTTTTTGAAGAGTTTTATGCGTGAAGGATTATTTTGATACTTTCTATCTTTAATGGACTAAATTGATAAGGCTAAAAGTGAGAGACCAAAATTACATTTTTCTCTTGACTTTTGTTGATTTAGTTACTATGCAATATTTTACATCCAAGTATTGAAAAAACAAAATAATTACAGGAACAATTTCAACTTTGGATTAACAATTTAATTTAATAATAACATTAAATAATTATTAAAATTTTTAATATATAAAACAAAACATAATTCAACTAATGAGATATATTGTTAATTATTTTCACTTTAAATTATTATCTTGGTTTAAAATAAGGATCAAAATACTACATGGTGGTTTTAGTGGTAACAAAACAACAAAACACATTAAACCATTAATGTGTGAATTAGAGCTATGTATATACCTCTGCCTTCTTCTCCTTCGAAATCTACATCCTAATATTCTAAATTTCATCCACCTAACACTTCAATACACTATAGTCCTTATCTTTTCCAAAGAATGTAGACATGATACTTGCTTCCAATGACATCAATAGGGTCATTGGGGAGGTTGGATTTTCTACCATGCTTAGCACATGTTGTGCACATTAGAGTCATTGAATCAGGGGTTGAAGTGGAAGGCTAACACTTTGACCATTGATCCTACAATCCTATTGTGCGTAGCAGGGTATCCAAGCTAAGTCATTGGGCTTGTGATTGAATTCAAAATTAAATTCGTCCATTGCCAAAAATTTGATTTTTAAAAAAATATTTATTGTTGTTAAAGCCATGGGTTGAGGTCAAAACTATAATAACCTGAAAAAATAACGAAAGATTAAGAATAAAGCATAGGGACTGATTTAATAGATGATAAATCTTAATGGACCAAAATATAATATTAAAAGGACTAAATTGAAGTAGTTTGAAGTTTAGGGGCCAAAGTATAATTTTAGCCAAAAGAATAAAAACCATATCAACAACTTTTTCTTCTTCACTCTTGCATTTCTCTCCCAAAATGCCTCCTCTTTTATTTTTCATCACCTTCAGTGGCATTTTCTCTCATTTCTCTCATTCTTCACTTTTATTTTCTTTGGTTCATCTTGTCTTTTTTTTTTTTTTTTGCCACAAAGCTTCATGTTCCTCCACTCTTCATCTTCAACAAGCCATGATGTGGGGAAGTGGTAGAAGATTATGGACAAGTGATTAGAGATAAGGTAAGCTTCATTTTTGCCCATCCTTTCCCATTCCTCTATATATTTCGAAATTTTTGCCTTTTTCTCTATTCTCTTCCATTTTTGCTTTATTTCCTTATCATTGATTGGTTGTCAATTTCCAACATATTCTCTTCTATTATTTGGCTATGTCCAAGCACTTTAATTTGGGATTTTTGTTTTTTAAGCACCAAAGAGAAATTCCCACACTTAAATCTTCAATTTTTAGCTTTATAATGCATAAATAAAACTTAACTTAACGTATGGTAGTTTAAATTAGAAAACCTAGGTTTAGGTTAGTGATAAGAATAGGATTTATAAAGATAATTAGGGCTTTATATGTTAGATGTTGTATTTAGTTAAATTGATAATTATATATGCAAATGAAAATGCTTAGTATGTTAATCTTCTGTTGAATATAATTATAGGTAGCTTTGTGAATACTCCTTCAATCGAGGTTGTGCTTGGCTTTAGGAATAGGAGATCTCTACTATTGGTCTCTGTTGGTAAATATATAAATAACAAAGTAGCACATTTCATTTTACTTTATGATTATGTTTCCCTATCTAACTTTTATTTTCCTTATTCCCATTTTATGGGGGGGGGGGGGGAAATATATATATATATATATATATGAAATGATATGTATGAATGTATAACAACATGATGATAAATGAAATCACTAAATTATATATGTTATTGCTATTGTGAAAGGCACTTGGTACATGACAAGTACAAAGTGAATGCTATATTAGATAAATTAAGGAAAAATATTATATGCAAGGTAATATGTTGAAATATGATGTGTTGTAAAAAATGGTATTGAGATAATCAATATTGTGCTAAGATAAGGTTGATATAGAACTCTTAATTTTAACTATTTCCTTTACTGTATCTCTAAATTTTATGTTGGTATTTTATCCAAGTTTATCTTCTTTAATTGATGCATTATTTTCTTTTTCTTTTTCAATCATTTATATTATTTTCACTTTTCTCTCATATCAATGGCCAATAATAACTTTTTATTTCAATGCATCCTTGAAATTATATTTTTATTTATTTAATTTGTGGTAATTAATATGCTTAAGTAGTAAATTACTTATTTGCATAACATATTTACATAGCTTATTTATATTCAATAGTTTTAAAACCTAAAGGTTGGACGAAAGTGTATTTTAGAACACCATAGTTGTTAATGGGAGTAACAATCTATGTGCATCTAGTTGAGATGAATTATTGAGATATATTTGGTAATGGGATACAAGTATGAAATACTGAGATGTATCAGGTAATGGGATACATGTATAAGATATTGTGACGTATCTGGTGATGAGATATACATATGAGATATTTAGATGTATATGGAAATGAAATACAAGTATGAGATGTTCAAATGTATCCAAAAATAGGATATGAGTATGAGATATTAAGATGTATCCTGTAAATGAATAAGGGTATGAAATATTAAGATATCTTTAGTATATGGATATGGGTATGGGTGATTGAGATGTATCTGGTGTAATAATATAGATTTATATTCTTAGTGTTATACAATGCAGATATACAATTATGAAATACCATTATGGCAATATAAGGTATTGTCTAGTGTAATGATAATAAAATGCAATTTGTGCTTAGGCACAATATGATATTGGTTCTTTCTCTTATACTCACTACATTTAAATTTTATAGTTTTGAAATTGCATTTTAAACTTGCCCCATAACATATGCACCACTTTTGAGCACAAGAGTAATTAAAAGCGACATGGATAATAAATTCATTCAATCCCTCTTTATTTATTTACACTATAACGAACACTTTTATTTCTTTCTTTTTCTAAAGGATCAAAGTATTGGTAGCCTTTTAATGCAAAAGTAAATATTGGTAATAATCACACCCAGTTACTTAGCTAACTAACACTGTTTCCTTTTTTTTTTTAATCTTATTTAAGCAGTTTTTCGTCTTGTATAAAGTGTCAGAAGCCTTTTGATACGAGGAAGGATATTGGTGATACCCATACCCGATTACTTAGCTTGTCACAGCTCCAAGCGGCTACTAGCCCTACTCATAAGCACTTTAGAGTGATCAACATGTAGGATCAAGCACTTACTACTAGGCCAACAGTTATAGCTATTAGTCAGGGCGCAACTCTATTTTCTTCACAACAACCTAGCATAAGTGTTACGTTTCGACTGTGACTCAGCCCCACACCTGGGCCTCCACCATGGGACAATTGTTACCATACACCTTGGTTAACACAACAGAGTAAAATTAAAAGCTTAAGTGCTCATAATCATTCTTTCTCTTTCTTTTCTTTTTTTCTTTCACAAAATGGTAAAGGTGAAATCCAACAATTTTAGTACTTAAATAGTTCAAAAATATGCTTAAAAGCCATAACATTAAACAGTTCATCAATTTTTAGCAAGTTTAAAATAATTCCAAGATGAGGGTGACCAGTAACTTGGCATTCATTCAGCTATTTCCATATATTCTTAAACTAAAGCCTAAGGTTTCAAGTGTAAAATACTTTTATAAAGCAATCAACCAACTAGTAAATATAGAAAACAAATTATTCAAGTTATCCTAACTTGATGGCGAAATTAATGCATTGAAGATATAAAAGGAGTTATTTAAGTGAGTTATCCAAATTTCGATAAAAATTTTCATGCTAAGAAGCAAAACATAAGTAAAAATGTGGGAGGGAAACAAAAACAACAACTCAAACTAAATTAAACTAAACTAAACTAGGAAATCATCAAAATAGCTCAAAAAATATTAACTCCTCCCCCACAGTTAAAGAATGCATTATCCTTAATGTGAAAAGAAATTAAGGTCAAAGTAAGGAAGAAACTTTGCTGAAGCTACTGATATCCAAAAGGTTGAGCTTGAGCGTAGCACTGACGGTGTCTACTAGCAAGATAAAAGATAATTTAGATGTAACAATGCAAAAATATAAGGGGTGACATAACATCTTTATCATCATCCTCATCACTTTCTTGCAAATCTGGAGTTTTATAACCACTGATTAACACACATAATGCTTGAAAATCAACAGAGCTTATAGTGCATCGAAAATGAGCTAAACAGAGGTTAAGCCAAGCTCGATAATAAAACACCGACCAAAGATCATTAGCAAAGGTAGGAATGCTGGTGAGAACCAATGATCTCAAATAGAGGTGCTTCGAATAGAGAAAGATGTCAACGAGAAAATGGAGATGATGTTGCATTCTTCGATGGCAAAAATGTATGAAGGTTGTTCAATGTCGATGTAGTGAATTAACGACGACACTGATTGATGGTGAGCTTTGCTGACGAGAAGTGTGTCAGGGTTAGAGGTAAGCCCCAGTGAAATAAAAAGGGCTAGGATTGCCTAGGTTAGGGCTTAGACATAAGGCAGAGAGGAAGAAGAGGGAAAAATGGGAAAATTATGAAAAACAAGGGTAAATATGAAAATGGAAGCTAAAAAGTAGAAAAGGGACATAATTAGGGCAAAAAAGGACAAAGTTCCATTTTGACTCTTAAAATCATTCGATTTTCATCATTTTCAACACTTTCTCTCTACAAACACATCAAAATCACATTTAGTCACCGTCAAAAGTTGCTTTTTTTCTTAGAAAGTGATATCTGTAGGAAGATTTTAGAGAAAATCAATGAGGAAGAATATGAAAGGGAAAGAGAAGAAAATACCTTAAGACATGGGCATGCCAAAGTATACAAAAAATGAAATAAAATAAAATAAAACAAAGGGAACTAGATTAAGATATGGGCACACCTAGGTACACTAAAAGTAAAATAACATAAAATTAAAAAGAGAAGAGGCATAAGATAGGCATACCTAGGACATGGCATGCTTTAAACATCTAAAAAACTACTGAACAAAAAATTAAACTAAATGAAACAAAAATTTGAGAAATTTTGGGTTGCCTCCCAAAAGTGCCCTTGTTTAATATCCTAAGCTAGACATTCTTGCCCATAAACCTGGATCTTTCAAGGTGATTTGTTTCACAATGAGAGGCAAGTATATAAGTTGATTAATGGCCAAATTCTTTAATCCTTTCTTACCCTTTATCTCATAATCAAACTGTCATAAAAGAATAATCCACTGAATTAATTTTTCTTTGGTTTTCTCCTTCTTTTGCAAATACTTCCAAGTAGTCTTAGGCATATGAGACTTCAATTGAGAAACCACTTCTTCCACTTCACTACCAATTTCAATTTTTTCTTCAATTCTGGCCAAATTATCAAAATTAGTGTTCTTACAAAACACAACATCCACTTTCTTCTTATTATTCAACTCAATTTTTTCTTGCATTTAAGGATGAACAGTGTCGATACAACAGAGAGGATACCTCATATGGAGATTTTACTACATAATAAATATTGAACTTAACAATCTCTCCATCAAATTCCATGGAGAGGTTTCCTTTATACACATCTATTTTGGTTTTTGTAATACCAAAGGAATGACCTTCCTAATAAAATATCAAATGTCTTGAAAGAATTTTCATCCTCCGTATCCACAACAAAGAAGTCAGCAAGAAAAACCAAGCCACATACTTGCACTAAGATGTCCTCTAACACTCCCTCAAGGTGCACAAATGTTTATCTGTAAGTTGAATCTAAACACCAATTTCTTTTAATTTCCCTATATTCAAGGTTGAATAAATGGTAATGGCATCACATTTATATATGCACCCAAGTCAACATGGCTTTTTAAACTCTAACTCTCCCAATCTTGCATGGGATGACAAACATGCTCAGGTCTTTGCACATAAATTCTTCTAAATTAATGCTAACACATTCTCTCCCATGCTCACTTTCTTATACCCTATTAGCCTTTCCTTATTAGTACATAATTACTTAAGAAATTTCACCTATCAGGGTATTTGTTTAATGGCATTAAGAAAGGGAATGTTCACTTACACCTTGTGAAGAGTTTCCAAATCTCCTTTTCTTCTTTATCTTTCTTTGACTTAGCAAATCTTTCAAGAAAATGAGGCTTTATGACAAATTCATCTTCCTTAGTGGCTTTGTTTTCCTTGGAAATTTTAGTGTCTTGTTTTTGTACTATAATTTCAACCTTTGGTTTTGTTTCTACTGCTAAGCCATGCCTACAGCTAACATATAAGTAGGATGACCCATATTAGCACAAATACTACACGTCTTAGCTTACTGCACTCTACTCATAACTAAGGTTTGAACTAAAACCATGAGTTAATTGAGTTTAGCTATGAGGATGTACCCACTTCATTGACTCTTCTCGGTGGCATTTGTCTACTTCTAAACTGATAAGACGTGGTTGCCATAATAAAAATCAAGTCTTTAGCTTCTTGTGAATTTTTGTTCATTAAAGATCCTCCACTAGTTGCATCCAACATCCTCCTTTCTGTGGACAAAAACCCTTTATAGAAGTACTAGAGGAGAGATTGCTATGAGATGTCATGTTGAAGGCAACTTGCACATAGTGTCTTAAACCTCTCTCAATACTCATAGAGAGCCTTAATTTCTCTTTGCTTTATCCCACATATATCTCTTCTTATGCGCTATAGAGGCAGGTAAGTACTTCTCTAAGAACATTCACACCATATCTTCCCAAGTTGTGATTGGGCTTAGGGGTAGGTAGAAAAGTCAATTCTTTGCCATGTCATCCAAGGAAAATGGTAATGCTCTCAGCTTAATTTGTCTTTCAAATACTCCTTAATGCTTTATACTTAAGCAAACTATATGAAACTCATTAAGATTCTTGTAAATCATCATTTACATTTTGTTAATGCAAAAGAAAGTACTTTAACAATATCTACACTAATTTTCCATTAATATTGACCAAAATAAACAATTACAAATTTATCTTAACCAATTGGAAGACAATCAATTCTAGGCAAGATAAATAATGGGCCAAAATCATTCATTCACCCACAATGAAGTAATTATAATGGGAATGTAAATAACCAAGAAGGCAAAAAGAGAAGAGAAAGTTAAGATAGCCTCATAACATTGAAGAAACCACACAAAATCCTTTAGTTAAAATATAGAATTTAGCTATATATGATTGTCAACATCCAAAATCACTACTCAAATTCCATATACATAGCTGAAATTTGAAATGAGTCATTTTCTCTCACTAAGTTCTAAAGAAAGAGAGAGAGAGAGAGGAAGAAGAAGAAGAAGAGAAAGAAAAACCTAGATCTAATCTCCCCCAAAAGTAAAGAAAATGACTTAATAACTAAAACCATTCAACTCTTTAGATTTTCCCCTAATTTTCTCTAATATAAAACATGGAAATTACTCCTAAAAATCTATTCTAGAACCTCTCATGCTTCATTCTTCATTTCCCAACATCTTAGAGAGAAAAGTTTGTTAGAGACATTGAGCTGCCAATTTTTAGTTTTAAAAATAGTATTCTTAGTTGTGTCCATGCCTTATCTTCTTGTATTCAGCCCAATACCAATGTAAGCCTTGCCCATGCCTTATTTCAACCCAAACTTTAACAATTTCAACAAAGTCAACTTTTTAACTAGAAACCAACCAAAATAATTACAAATAGCTTGATTTCCTTAGCAAAAACACTAAAAAATAAAATCAAAATAAGACTAAAAATGAGTTAAAATTACAACCTAACAACTCTCTATATATTTAGTATATTACATGCCATTTTAGCCATCTGATAATCTGTATTATAATTGTGGTAGCATTTAGTTATCTCTTGCAAGCTGTAGAATTGAAGCAATTATTTAGGAATGAACTTTTCATTTCTTATATTTTAGATTCCATATGTAATTGAGGGATAAAAATGCATAAAAAAAATACATACATGTATATATATATATATATATATTATCATAGTGAAAAGATATACAACTAAACCAATCTCTTTGCATGGTAAAACATAATGAAGAAGCCATATATATAATCTATCTAACAATAGAAGCAAAGGTGAAACATATGCCAGTGAAGATGAAAGCATTTCTTTCAATCCAAAGAATCCCAAAACTTTATATTGCCATAAAGTTGTTCTCCAACTTATTAATGTTAGATTAAGCACTTACCATTATGCCAAAAGCTATGACTTTCACCAAATTCTTTGAACTAAATAAGGAGAAACTATTTTAAAGAAATTGGACACAAAAATGGTTGTTCTAAACATACTACACACGTATTAACAAAAAGAGTTATATGGGGTATTTATCCCCAAGTATGTATTGCCACATAAGCAATTGACTTAACCTAAGGAGCTTTAGATTTGCAAAAAGGTTTTCAAGAAGAAGCCATGTCATGAAGGAAGAACAAGTAAAGAATTGAAAATAAGATTTATATGGGAAAAGGAAAACTAGAGTAATCAAGATTCAAGTGTCCAAACTCTCAAATCTCAACTAGATGTATAAAGAACAAGTTTGATTGACAAAAAAAGGAGTTTTAGATTTCCAAATTGGTATTTCAATACTTAGTCTCTCATTCATGTTTCCTAACAATGTTTCAAGATTGATTGGAATGGCCAAAAGCAAGATTGTCAAACTCCATAGTTTAAATCAATTAATAAATAAGAGATAAACTTGTATCTTAAACTCCTTAGTTCAAATGCAATTCAAATTATACTAATTCAAAGAATATTAAAAAATAAATTGAGAATGTTCCATATGCTTCAACAATTAGAAGTATAAATATGTCCGTATCAGCCCATGGCCAAACATATATTTTGTTATAGCCTTGTAGGTATGTTAGGTAAATACTAAAACGGCATGGACTTGGATCACAATAAAGATGCAAATCTCATCTCTTGTTAAAAGGTAAGTTCATAAGGATTATGGTTGAAGAATTGTGTCACTAAGCTTCATGTTGGGGATTCAATCTTTAGGACAATTAGAATGTTATGTGATAATATAGGTGCAGTTTTATTGTCTAAACATAATAACAACGATAGTCAACGGAACAAATCTAAACTACTCAAATGGTTGTAGAGCACAAATGAATATAAGATATGCTAATTGATCTTTTAATTAAAGGGATGCATCTAGATGAGTTTATGATTTATATTTTTGGTATGAGACTTAAACCATATTAATCCAATTGAGGCACATCGAGTGGTGAATTTCAAAGTTAGATTTTTTTTTTTTGGGTCTCATATTTTTGTCTATATAGGTTGTGATAAGGTGGTATTCATTATTTAAAGGACCTATTGCTATAATTCTTGTAATATATTTGGATGTCCTATATGAATACTACATTTGGACCAAATGGGAAAATGTTATATTAAAATTTTAAATTTAAGTTAGTTAAAATTATAATTTGATATTTAATTTAAATATCTCATATTTAAACATATTTCGTATATATAGGGTTGAACTTTTAAGCTAATTTCATATATCCATCAACTAAAATATACCATGGTCATCATCTCCTATAAAGAACTATCAACATGTAAGTGATAACCATAATTTCCACTATAAATAAGAGGTTAACTTAAGTTTCAACTTAAATGGTAATGAAACCCATCAAAATGGCTAAGCATATATTGCCCATTATATAATTTGAACAAGAATAACTATCACTCCATTTCCAAGAACATTTATCATATAATTTCCAATTCACTTTTTGCACTCTTTTTTTTTAAAGAAAATATAAGAAATAGTAGCTTAGATTTTTTTTTTATTGCATTTATATTTATCTTGATTACATACACATTTGTTCATTTAGTTCAAAATTTCAACACAAAACCTTTGTCAATTGTATGTTTTTTATACTTAGTTTAGTTTAGAATTTCAAATAAAGGCTCATTGAGTGAATATGACTCGGATTGCATTGCTATATTACATTTAATTTGGTTTAATTTTGAGTGGAGCAATTTATACCATCATTCAACTATATGTTTCTTAGGATATATATGCATAGTATGGTCTAAATTTATTCCTCTAGTTTTCAAAAATATAGAATCATCAACAAAAGGATTCAAACCCATAACCAAAAGAATATAGACAAGAATAATCTACAAGAAGCCATTATAATCCACTTAATTACTAGTTGCAAAATTTTATATAAATATGCTTTAAAAAGAAAAAAGAAATGTATATATATATATATATATATATATATCACTTAATAGGTTATATTGAATAATTTTTTATATATGAACTTTGTTGAAATATGGCTAAATTCATTTTAAGTTACTATAATTTGAAATGCAATTGAATATATTTTTCTATTGTATATTGTATTTTAACTATATAAGGAATTGTATATTTTAATAATTTTTTATTAATTCAGTTTAAATTCTTACAAGTTTATCATATATTACATGCCAACCTCTTCTTTTTAAGTTTATATAAATTTACAAGTTTGACTAACTAGATTACTAGTGCATGTGCACGTGCTCGCAGGTGATATAATTAAGCATATAATCATTGTATAGTAGAAGATACTTAAGGTGATTTACAGTATAAGTTACACAATTTTAATCGGTGAAATTTTTATATATTAAACTTAGATAGTTGCATTCAAGGTATATTTACTCCTCGAATCCTTTCATGTTAAATTATTATATATATTGTTATAGTTGTCTAACCATATCACCTTAGTTTATTGTATGTTTTTTACACTTAGTTTAGCTTAGGATTTTAAATAAAATCTCCTTGAGTGAATACGATCCAAATTATATTGCTATATTGCATTTAATTTGGACGAATTTTGACCCCTTGCTATGTAGTTTGATCAAGTTACTCAGCGAAGAATCAATTAAATAATATGTGTATTGCATATATATCATATCTTCCAGGAATTATTAATATAGCTAAATAAGAGAGCTTATTACTTATGTTGAAATCCTTGTCAAGAAATTTCAAGGTTCAATGTTCAAAAATTGATAACAATACTTGGTCAGAAATTTTAGAAGTTACATTGAGAATAATAGAAACACAAATAATCATCATATTTTCCTAGGTCAAGTATAAAGTTGTCATCAATGCAACACTTACTATCACTAATTAACTAATGCCTTTGCATTGAAATTTCAAGCTAAATGAATATGTAATCAAGTAAAACTAATATAAAACTAAAATAATTCTAAGTTATTATTTTTCTATTATTTTCTTAAATGAGAATGAGTGAATAAAAATGAGTTGGAAAGTATATACTAAATACTCATGGAAATGAAATTATAGTTATCATTGTTCAAATTAATATGAGAATTAATTCTTTATTAAGTTTTAGGAAAAAACATCAAGAAACCACTTGAGTCTAATGTTCTCACTTAATCATTACTCATATTAACATAACTAGTAACCACTAATTAAGACACTATTTAAAAAATATTTAATATGTGATTAAAATTGAGCAAAAACAATTTGGTTTGGGCTCAAACAAAACAATCAAATATAAGAATATGAGATTATATAATCTAATCATAAATATGATAGAAAATAATATTTTCATAGCATTGTAAGTTAATAATTTCATACAATCTCCAAATTACATTTACCAATTAGAAATCACAATACTCAATTAACAAAGATGATGAACCCACCATACAGGTTTCATAATTGCATAAAAAATTTCTAAAATCAGGAAATTAATTACTTAATCTAAAAATTAAATTGAGAAATTATAACTCCCCTTTGAAGCTTTGGAACTCAAGCTACTATCTCCATCTCCAAAAAACTAAACTCTACCCAACCATTGGAAAAGAATACACTATAAGCTTCACTTTAATCATGGTGAGGTGTAAAGGATGAAGAGAAGTTGGAGAAAATGAGTGGAAGAAGAGGACGAAAATGGAAGAGATGAAGAGGACAGAATTCGGGCAAAAGGAAGAGGGGTGGCGTCGAAAATAGGTAGAAGAATTGGGAGAGAAACATTGGAAGGTGGCGTTGAAAAATGATGATGCCCTCTTGGAATGATGTGGCATCGTTTTTCATATGAAAAATGGAAGAGAGTGAAGCATTGAAACCAGGGAAGAATTGTGTAAAAAAGTGGCGTGACTTTTTGGAGAGAGAGAATATGGGTTTTGGATTTTGGACAATGGTTTTGGGTCTTGGGTAAGGGGCTAATGGTTCTTGGATCTTGGGTTTTTTGTATCAATGGGTTTTTTCCTGAATTTTGCATCAGTGGTTTTTTGGGGCTGAAATTACTTTATTTTTTGCATTGCTTTCTTCTTTCAATTTCCAAGAAAACCTACAATAAAAAAATGCATGTAAAATAATTCAATTCAAAATTTTATACTTGCAAATTAATCACAAAAATTATAACAATTATGCCCTGTTTAAATCTTATTTTTTTGCAATTACTCTTGACCTAAATTTATCATAATTAATGCATTTAACCCTAATAAAATATGATTAAAGTCCCAAAATAAGATACAAAACATTATACAAAATAGGGACTTATCATAGCTATATGTGAACGTCTGAATTGATTATGATTATATGATCCACACGCATGGTGTTTTAACTTCCTTTGATCCTACCCACATGAGAAGTTGTAGAAATGAGATATGATCCCTACCATGAGTATTTTAACAAGAAAAATACAATTATCATATTTTATTTTTGGCCTCCTGATTAGTTTAGTCCTCCAAATTTACAAGATAGAAAATATCAAAATGATCCTTTAAAATAAAATAAAATAAAGTAAATAACTTGGTCCCCCAAGGGACCATTATATCTTTGGAGGACCATTATATTTTAAAAAGTTTCATCTTTGGAGGACAATTTTAATAGTTTTCCTCTTTGGATAATCAAATTGATCATAAGGCCAAAAGTGAGATATCCAAGTTATATTTTTATTCTATTTTAATCATATTGACACTAAGAGATATTGATATATCTTTGAAAGATAATATTATTATGATATGAAATTTGATGGGTGATTTGTTGGAAAAAGTGGCATTACTACGAGTTTTGAATCTATGATGTTTCGATGAAACTCTCGTTTATGATTTTACTTCTTGGTTCAACTAAAGCAGTGAAGGAAATTATTGGGTGTATTAAGCTCATCATTTTAAGTACCACTTGCAGATTGATATAAGCTTGACAAGTTGAGGCTTGTGAGAAAGACTTTTAATAGGTTCTTCTTCATTTTTGGTTTTTTTTTTTTTAAGATCCTTTAATAAGGAATAACATATTTGATTTGTTGATCAAGATAGGTTTATAATTTTGGAGAATTTTGCTGTATTAGCCTTCCGCATAAGGCCTCATATTCAACACATTCAACCCATTTTTTCAAAAAAAATTTACCCCTGAATGGAATCACTAATTTTATCCAAAATTTGCCCCAAATCCCTGATTTTCTATGGATATTGAGACTAAAATTCTTTTTTAACCAATAGAAACCTCTAATTACGGTACACAACATATCTTCTCCAACATTTTCCCCAAACAAGATTCCCAATTTTGCCCCAATTTCTTTTTTTCCTATGAAATCTCAATTTTAGTAGAAAAATTGAGAAATTAGGGCACATCTGCAGTAGATTAGTAAATTGCTCGCTCAAATATAATACAATGCACCAATGTACTAATAGTTTAAACCACTCAATATTAAACAATACAATAGAAAGCAAACATGCAAAACCTCATACTACTTAAGTGCAATTTGCCCTTAGCATCATTTACTTAGTTACTTTCACTTTTTAGATATATTCTTTGTAATTAAAACTAGTTTAAGTTTCCATTTTTCACCAAAAAAAAAAACAGTTCCTAACACTATAAGGATGTATAGAATTGAATTATCACTTAAATTAGGGGTGAGAGAGTATAATTATCTTCTGTGTGATTTGATGGATGTACTACCTATAAGGAGTTTGTCTTCTACATTTCCCCTAATGATTCACCATTTCTTTTTTTTCTTCGATTTTCTTTTGATTTAGCCTTCTTGTAGGTATTCATAGCATTCCCAGTTGACTTGCTAAAACATTATTCTTCATATTAATCAGACTGAATTTTGTTATTTGTGTTAGTTCAGACCAAAAAATTTGTAATAAAAATTAATTGGCAAATGCATTTAAGGAGTAAAAAATATTTTTGGTTCTTTTTTATTAGTTGATTCTTAATTTGATTTTCTATTAATTTTTAATTTCAATTTGTCATTCACTTATTAATTCAGTCTCAATTTAATTCTTCAATTTCAATATTAACACATCTAATCACTTAGTCTTAACAAATTTTAAACCAAATGTGATAATATCTATATTATTGAGGGACCAATTTAAGAATAAAAATCAATAAAAAAAATTACATTAAAACAGAACTGATAAGTGGTGAGAGATAAAATTAAAAATCATATAATAAGTAAGAAACTAAAAGGTCTATGGAATTTCCAACAAATTAGCCAGTGGAGTCAATGTTTGTAATAGAACATTTCCATTACAAAAAAACTACAATTTTATAAAAGGTCTATGTAATTTCCCGTACAGCAAATTGGCTGGTGGAGTCAATGTTTGTACGCATTTGCTTTTATATATTGTATGTACTTTCACATCTTTGCTTATTTATTTATTTATTTTAGAGTTAATTTAAGTTATTTCGATTGTTCGCTATCTCTTTCTCCAAGTCAGTCTCATGAATAATTTCGATTAATTATTATATGTAGGATTGCATTATGGTATATAGAAGAACTATTCCCAGATATAGTTGCCACATACCTATTGACCCAATAAAAGAAAAAGTTAACTACTAGATGCTTATGAGACTAACATTTTATCCTACCATGCACGCAATTACTTTGATAGGAATCTCACTAAGTTCCATGCTCGAAGTGTTCACATGATTTTTGCTTCCTTTTGACACGTTGGTTAATTTGAACAAGGTTCACTCACTTTCTTTGGAGATAATATACTTAGATGTTTTGATAACAAAAGTTTGACTATTAATTTTTTATATAGTAGATAATACAGAAAGCATATGATTAATTAAACCCATAAACCCATGTTTTCTAGCCCTCATCCAAGGTATAATTCCTTCTTCATATTTCGCCATTTTCCATGTAAGAATTGCAAAGTTGTGATAAACCCATATCCTAGCTTGCTAATTAAGTTATAATATATAAAATCATGCAAAAGAATCAGAATTTGAAACCCCCTTGTCGGTTGTTCAAACCAGTGATGAGGCTAGTTAAAAGCTAACCATCACATCATGAAATATAACTATGCTCTGATAGGCCAGAATTTAAATTCCTATTTTTTTTTCCATAATTTGTGTACTGAACAACTAAACTCTATATGTACCACCCTACTTCTGTGGTTAAGTTTAACTCTATACCCACCATCCTACTACTAAGGTTAAGTCAACCTACCCCCTCTACATAAATGGAAAATTTTAGTATATGCTTTGTGGGTATGATGAACATGACTTTTTCCCACTTATGTATATAAGCTTGCATGAAATTTACTATAAATTCAGGAACCCTTTTCTAAGAAAAGAAGGAATAGTGATATTGGGATATTGTACAAATGCAATTACACACACAATTAATATGTGATTAAAGAAAATTGTAGTAATAAAGTGCATAAATACCATGAGCTTGCAAATTCATAGAGCTTGGCTCTCTAAGAGAAGATGGCGACAGCAATCTGAGCATCACAAAGCACTAAGAGCTCAAAAGCCTTTTTTAAGAGCCCATTCCTTCTCTTTGAGAAAGTCACATGCCTGCTCATGTCGTTTTCTATGTGCTTCATCTGTGTCTTTCCTCACACCATCTTTTTTTCTTTATGCTTCTCTGTAAATCACAACACATGCAAAAATTTGAATTTGGAAAGCCTTTCAGAAATTATTCAATACGAAGCAATCAGAAAGGGTAACTTCAGAAGAGATAGATGGAAATAAGAGGTTAATATAAGGCAGTTTTAGTAAATTCAAAGGATAACGACGAAACCCTAGAACCCAATATAAGTATAGATTCTGTAAAATTTATGCCTAACTGGCGAAAACCCAGGAGTCTCGAGTCCAAAGAATGAAGACTAATGCAGATATAGGAATGAAAGCTGGGGAAGCAGGGAGAATCTGAAATAAGGTATGAGAGAAAGAACAAAACAAAAAAATAAAAAAAGCAAAAACTTAAAAAAAGAATAATTTTCATGAAGGAAGAGAAAAAGAATTGTATAACAAGAAACCGAAAAGAAAGCTCCGACGGAATCTTAATTATTAATGTTATATTTGGAGAGAACTATTAAATTGGTCCATTATTTTTATATTTTGTAACAAGTTAATCCTTTACAAATAATTGTAATAAATCAATCCTTCATAATCTTATTTTATACAAAATTAGCTCTTTATTAACATAAATAGAAAAACTAATTTTGTATAAATTTGAATTTATGAGGAAATAGTTTTGTACAAATTTAAATTTATAAGGGACTTATTTGTCACGATTAATTTGTAAGGAACCAAATTGTCATAAAGTGTAAAAGTGTAGAACCAATTGTCACAAAGTATAAAAATGAGAGACTAATTGTATACTTTACATATTATATTTGTCTTTTGCTTAAGGGAATATATATAATGAGAAAAATATTTTTTTAATTTTTTATTTATCACAAAATTATTATCTTGTTGGTCCTTTATTTATTAAAATGTCTAAAATAATTTCACACTCATTGAAAAATATCATATTTAGTTTTTCAATAATTAAAAAATTATCAAATTTAATTATTCTACTAAACCCTAAATATTAAAATAAAAGAATTAATTCTAGTATTTTTTTTAAAAAAATTGGGAGACCATTTTTGACATTTTAATAGGCGAGGGATCAAATGATAATTTTGTGATAAGTGAGAGGACAAAAAGTATATTAATATAAAGAGAGAGACAAAGAAAAAAATACATTTTCAGTTCCTCACTTATCATGAATTTGTCATATTGGTCCCCACTCATTAAAATTCTCAAAATAATCCTCCATCATTAGAAAATATCACTCTTAGTTCCTTATCTTTTTAAAAAGATGCTAAATTTAATCTCTTTATTAAATCTTAAACATATAAATTTAAAGGAATAAATTTGATTTTTTAAAAAAAAATAAAGAAGAAAATATGATATTTTTCAATAAGTAGAGATAATTTTAGATATTTTAACAAAAAAGATATTAAAATAATAATTTTGTAATAAATAAATAATTAAAACAGTATTATATATATATATATATATATTTATAAAGGGGGTCACATAGAACGTAGTTAAAAATAGGGAAAATAGTACAACGTTAAAGGCATGTCCACTTCGTCCGTACAATAAGGTACTAAGCCAGCCAATGAAAGGTTGAAAACGCATTGATCTTAGCCTGTTACCCTATCATCTTTTTTGTTTTTCTTTTCTATTCTTTATTTGTTGTTGTTATTATTATTATTATTATTATATTGGCCATTTATTATCTTTAATATTTTTAACTTCAGCTTAATATAGATAAATATACGGATCACCTAACTATCTAAAACCATAAAATTTTTAAGACTAATTAATTAGGCTAATTATTTTTAGTTGTAGTTTGACTTCCTTCTTTTCAAAATTTACTTTTGTATATATGGCAAAAAAATCTCAAATATAAATTCATTCCTAAAAGAAATGAGTCAAATGTCTTTATTATTAAAAATAAAATTACAGTGGAATTTTGAAGTTTGGCAACAACTTATCTACTGTTAAAATTATATTATTAAATTATGCGAAAATTCACTTTATTAATAGAAAATAAATTAGAGAGATAGCTTTTTAATACATAAAATATAATTTTTCCTATTTTATAATTAACTGTAAGTTAGCTCAACCTTAGAAATGTTAATAGAATTTACTCAAAGATTAATATAAATTTGCCTATTTTATTATTATTTTATTAAATTATTATCATGACATGCATATATTTACTAGATATCAACTACAAGGAACAATTTTTTCGCCAGCAAAAAATAATAATCTATATGTTATTTTGTTGAAACATCTAAATAGTATATCAATAAAGCAATTTAGTAATTAAAATTAATTATGGGGATCAAAAGGTGAAATAAATTATTTGAATTTTTAGCAAAATAATACACAGTATATGTTAGTAATTCTACAATCCTATTATTCTTATATTTAAACGCGTACTCTAAATAATATGATATGTATGATATTTAAATTTTATTTACTAATTGTATAAAATATTTGGGCGCCTAGGACCCCTATTTACTGATTCGAACATATCCTCCATCCCTCTTTATTCAGTGTATGCAACTTTTATGACAATGATATTTCGAAACCACGAATGAATGTATTTGAAATTTATGTGACAAACTTGCTGTATATATTTTTGTAAGTTTTGTTGTTAGAGTATGATTATATATAAAAAGTATATGTGCATATATATATATATATATATATATGCACATATACTTTTTATAATTGACCAATGGTGCTTGAAATGTCCTTAAATATCTCAACTAAGTTAGGATAAATAGTGTTTAAGGAGTATTTGACAGATGCTGAGCTTTCCTATTCTGGTTTTACAGACGATAAAGCCTTTGATTATGATCACTTGTGCTTTTTCGAATCCAAGTGAGATTCAGAAACGAAGTTTGAATGTTAATGATATAATCCCACAGTTTTTATCTTTTTGGAAGCTTTTCACCTGTCAAGAAGCGTAGAAGACAATTTACTGGATGGAGTTTTCATAAAATTATAAAAAAATAAAAAAAATAAAAATAATAGCTTAATTCTTTCAATATATCTTTTGAAAGTATCAAGGAAGAAGACCATGAAGAGATGGGTGTTTATTTCCCAACTAAAGACCTTGAGAAGCTACCTATCTAAAGCTTCCCCTAACATCATGAGTATACTTAGTTGGAATTGTTGTGATTTAGGGCAAACCACAACAGTTCAAAACCTAAAAAGCTTAGTTTGTACACATAAATTGTGCTTTTTGTTTTTGTTTGAAACTAAGCTGGTTGTAAATAAGGTTATTAATAAAATTGTCTTGTTTAATTATTCCCATGTGTATGGTATGAATGCCCATGGCAAAAGTGGAAGTATTTGTTTAGCTTAGAATATGATTTTACATGTGATACTTTGGATAGTTGTTTCAACTGGATCCATGCCAAAGTTTCTATTAGACTAATAACATTGTTTTTATTACCTTCTTTTATAGGCAACCAAAAGTTTTTCACCGATATCAAATTTGGAAGGGCATTAAAAATCTTGCATCTCAAATTTCTGACCCCTGGCTAACACTTAGTGACTTTAGTCAGGTTCATACTTTATTTGACAAGCTCAATAATTGCACTTCTTTACTTGGAGTAACTGAATTTCAATTATTTCTATATCAATGTGGGCTTATTGACATACTCCTAAAAGGGCAATGATTTTCTTGGACAAATAACCAGACATGGTGAGGATAATGTTTGGGAAAGACTTGACAAAGATTTTTGTTCTCATAATTCGTTTAAGAAATATCCTAATTGCTCTTTCAATATACTTCCTGTGGCGACTACAAATCAAGCACTTACTGTGATTTTATTTAATTATTGCCCTCTTAGGAAAAAAAAAAAAAAAGCTCAAGTGTTTTGAACTATTCTAGTTCCAATTTTCTCAATGTAGAGACTTAATTCAAAAAAATTAAGCTTTAAAAGTTTTTGGATCTCCAAGCTTTGTGGTATAGACCAAACTCCAATCTACCATGACCTTATTACATGAATGGAGTCAAAGGGATGTTGGAAATATATCAGCTAAAATCATGAATCTTGAATCTATTCTACAAAATCTTTAACTTGATCTTCCATATGCTAGAAATAATATGTCAAAGTTAGACATTTGTCATTCACTGGAATTTTTATATGACTGAAGAGAATCTTTAGGTTTAATGTCGTAGGCCAACCTGGCTTATTCATGGTGATCGTAATACTAGATATTTTCATACTTTGGCCTTCAAGATGAAATTTACAAACCATGTTTTATATCTTAAAGATAATCAAGGGAATTGGATTGAGGGCCAACATAATCTGACTAATTTGGCATTTAATCATTTTAATTAAATTTATTCAAAAGGAGATTATATGAATGGTGGAGTGCATGAAACTTTTTTTCATGAGTTGCATATCCTTCAACTTTCAAATTCTCATAAATCCTATCTCACAACTCCATTTTCTCATCAGGATATCAAACAAACTGCATTCTCTCTATTTGCAGATAGTGCTTCAAGGCCTGATGGTTTCATTGTCAAATTTTTTTATACCTATTGGGTATTGTTAGCCCATATATTTATAATATGGTGGATTCTTTTTTCAATAATTTCTTTTGAAAAAGTCCTTAAATAAATCTTTAATTACTCTCATTCCTAAGACATTGCAACCTTAATCTATCAAAGAATTTCATTTGATCAGTCTTTGTAATGTAACTTATAAGATCATCTCTAAGCTTTTTTGCAATCATTTATGTAATATATTGGATGAGATAATTGCTTCCAATCAAAGTGGCTTTATTATGGGTCATTTGATTTCTGATAATATATTACTTGCTTTTGAATTGATGCAAACAATCCATCATACTAAGGGGAAATAGAAAAGGTGTTATGCCTTAAAGCTTGATATTTTAAAGCCTATGGCAGTGTGCCTTGGGATTTCTTGTCTATAACTCTTAGAAAGATGGAGGTTCCACAAACATGAATTCAACCGTGTGTCACTACTATAAGTTATCAAATTCTTATCAACGACGCTCCTTCTTAGCCGTTATATCCTAAACATGGTCTCCATCAAAGGAATCCTTTATCTCCCTTTGTCTTCATTATTTACTATAATGTTCTTCCCAGTCTAATTCAAGAAGAGCAAAGGAACAATTGGCAAGGAATAAAAATATGTAGATCCTTTCAGCCAATCCCTCATCTTATGTATGCAGATGAAACAACTATTCAATTTATCAATGTTACTTCTGATATGTGCAACAATGTTAAATCCATCCTTCAGCAGTTTAAGCTTTCTTCTGGCCTTTCTATTAAGTTTTCCAAATCATTGATATTTTTTGTTTGAATACTTCATATCATTTTAAGAAATTCATGGTCTAAATTTTTCATGTCAAATACACTGGTAGACATGGTAAGTATCTTGGTGTTTGGGTGGATACTGGAAAAAGTAAGAGGCCAATTTTTCAGGAAATTTTAGATAAACTTGATTTTAAACTTACGACATGGAAATCTAAGCTCCTCTCCTAAGCTGGTTGACTTACCCTGATTAAGTCTACACTTAATTCTTGCTTGGTTTATCCTTTTTCTCATTACTACATTCCCATAAATATTTGCCAAAAAATTGATTCTAAAGTATCTAATTTTTTCTAGGGTGATAAAATGAATTCTCCTTGCATGTTGATCAAGTGGAGTAAAATTTACATATTACTTCAATGTATCCCTTCTTGCTAAGCATGTGTGGAGGATTATAGATTTTTTAAATGGGTCTTTTATGGCAAGTCATGTGTGTACGAAATATAGTCATCCTAAATTCAAAGGTGTTCTTGTTAAGAAATCTAACATGTCTTGGATGTGGAATGGCATTTTCAAGTCTTATGCTCTTATATTTAACAAGATCAAATGGCATATTGGTAATGGTGATTAGATCCCTTTAAATCATCCACTGCGGTGGAAATTGCAACCAGATCAAAACAAGGATATATTCCTCTATTTGTGATCTTATTCTACATAATAAGAAAACTTAAAATGAGACTCTTGTCATAAACACTTACCAAGAGTCTATTGCTAATACTATTTTAAATCTTAAATTTTCTATTACCAATCAAGTGGACTTTCTTATTTGGATAAGAAACAAATATGGAAGATATTCTGTCAAAGATGGTCATAAGGCTATGTGTGAAGAAACATGTACTAGAGAATTTGGTTTTTTTTTTTCGAGTAAACAACCCTTTGAAAGATCTAGCTTCCTCGTCAGGTTTTACTTTTTACATGGTGTCCGATTAATCAAGCTCTCCCAATTGGAGATGTTCTTATTTAGCATCATTTACATGTCCAATCTCAATGTTGGCTCTATCACAAAGCTTCTGAATCAATTGACCATCTTTTCATTACTTGTCCCTTTGTTCGTGCATCATGGTTTACATCTCTGTTTGGGTTCCGTACAGATCAATTTCAAAATCTTGGTGTTTTTTCTTAGATAAACACTTAGCTTAAATAAGGAAATCTTTCTTCAAAAAAATTTAAAATATATACTTCCCACTTACTTCTAACCTTTTATGTGATTTGGATGGTTAGAAATGATTTTGTTCACAAAGGTCTTAAACTTGATCCGTCCAAAGCTATGTTGAGAATTTATCATTTGTACATGGAATATCAAGAAGTGAAAAAACATCACAACTCCAACACTAAAGCTTTGATGAAAATTCTTAGAAATATCAATCTTAAATGCCGATTTGTTGCTTCAAAGTGGGTTATTGTCTTCTAATACAAGAAACTTCATCGTCCTTGCAAGAAATATAGGATTTTCTAT
Organism: Delonix regia; assembly: GCA_037074485.1. NCBI lineage: Eukaryota > Viridiplantae > Streptophyta > Magnoliopsida > Fabales > Fabaceae > Delonix > Delonix regia. Next base: position 18,233,794 of record CM073459.1, read on the forward strand.
TGCATTTGGCTTAGGAAAGATATTGTTAACATTCAAAAAAATTGATTGGAATTAATGCTCATATAAGGAAGTTTTCATCCTTTCTGTTGTAAGAGAGAATCTTGACTGGATTAATTACCAAGACTTTTATGTCAATACTAACAGAAAACATATGAGTCTTGTTCTTCCTTCGACTCATTGGTACAACATCCTTAACTTTGGAGACTAGCAGGACTGTTCTCTCATCATGCTTAGGATTGACATTCGACATCTGGCAAATCAATTTGATTCCTTCAATGTTAAAGTGGTTTCTTATGAAGATCGACCATATATTCAATAACTTTTTAACTACATTTTAGTTCTTTAATTCTCCTTTCAGCTTTGTTGTTTTATCCAAAAAAAAAAAAAAGGAGTATTTTGTTTTAAGGGAAAATTTTAAATTTAAGCAAAATGAGATGACTTTGATTAAAGGGAAAATCTTAAATTTAAATAGTGCTCAAAAAGAGATGACTTTGGTTGCCATTGACTCAACTAGACTAAACTAAAGGCAACTTAGTGGGCACTGAACTATTTTGGATCAGTATATGATTGGACAATATAACATTTAATTTACTAGATTCTCATAAAGATTAGGATTATTTAGAGTTCTCCAAAAAAATTGTGCATCATTAGATCGTCTACTTTGTTTAATATTGACCGTTAGATCAAAATTATAAATTTTACTAATTTTGGTGACTTATAGTTACCGAATTCAACTTTTCAAAATTAAAGGTAGACCATTAGATTTATACATTTCTTTCGATTTTAACCTTGGATATGGACAATTCTCAATAAAAAAAAATAAAAAAAAATCTAAAACAATTCTCACACAACTAGAGTATACTAGATCCAATTAATTGTGGTATCATGTGAAAAATAGTAATTTAATTTTTTTATATAAATTAAACAATATTTAATATAAATTAAGTAATATTTTTTCCATTAAGAGAAAAGTTGTAATTCAGACAAAGAAAATGTCAAATATATATGGGGTAGTGGGAGCTATCTTGTAGCCAAAGGCTTAAGTGCCATAATGCAGTGAAAACATGCAAAAATTTGAAAAAACAAAACAAAACAAAACAAAAGAAGAAACGTAAATTCAGAATTACGGCAAACTTTGCATAAAAAAAACTACTGCAAATCTTAACAAGACGTTATTTCTAAATATACATTAAAAAATGGAAAGCACTAAAAAAAAAAAGGACAAAAACTAAATTAGCCTAAAAACTAGGATGTTCATGGTGTTGTCTGGGTCAACTGAGTTGTACATGACCCAGACCCAACCCAGTATTGGTATATTTTTTTGGACCTAAACCAGATCAAGTTTAATTGACATAGGTGGAGTTTGTCTTTTTTTTTTTTTTTTAATTTACAAAAATCTTTTTAATTAGTAAAACGATATTTTGAAAAAATAAAAATAAATAATTTAAGATTTGAAGTAAAAAAAATTGATTGAGATATAATTAAGATGTAAAATAAATTAATATTTTAAAATGTTATCATAAATAAAATTTATGTTAAATAAAATAAAAACAAATTATATAAAAATCTAACTGGATCCGGTGACTAGATTTTATATAAATCTAAGACTAGTTTAATTTGATAAAAAAATATAATTCTTTTTAACTTGACTTATTTCAATTTGATATGATTAAACAGGCCAAATTGATCAAAGCACTGAGTTGAATTTCTGATTATTGAAAGCCACCCCAAACATCAACTTTGTTGACGAGAACTTATGGAGACAATTATTGAAAGTCACACCAAAAATTAGACTTCCCATGATGATTTTTCAAAGTCGCTATTAGAAATCAGACTTGTTGCCGCTGAACTTTTGATGAAGCACAGCCAATTTGCCATTTAAAACTTAAAATTATATTTAATTACAGCTGAAATAATTTTAGCTCAAGTACAAATACAATTAAAATTTACCTATGCTAGTTATTCTTTTTGCAATAATTAGGCGAATTAATTCAGCTCCAAAAGGAGTGTATCCACTATTTTAATCACATGGACCCTAAAATTTTATTTTAAAAGGAGAAAAATGTAAAATTAGTTTTTAACTTTCGCACTTTGTAACAATTTGATTTATTACAAATTGATTGTAATATATTAGTCCCTTTAAATTTAAATCAGTGTAAAATTAATTTCTCATAAAATTAAATTTATACAAAATTAATTCTTTTATTTGAATTAATAAATGACTGATTTCATATAAAATAAAATTTTTAAAAAATTAATTTGTCGTAGTTAATTTATAAAAGATTAAATTGTCACACATTTGTTATTAAGAATAAATTAATGACAAAAAGGAAAGTACATTTTTCAAGTTCGTGAGTATAGATACTTCAAGTGATACAAGAAGTATTTGATTACAGTAAGAGTAAAGCTTTCCTACATGCATTGTTGAATCAATGGCTGTTGTATATAATTTTAGGGAGATCTTTTTTTAAGAGTACAACTTGTCAAAAATTCTATAAAATGAGGAGATTGAATTGTGAAATTAAAGGACTTAAATTAATAAATTTAATTTTTTTCCTCTAAGTTATTTTAGACCCTGTCGGTCGTTATCTCTGGACTTGGATTGAGACCATGGGAAAGAAGCTTCAAGAATGGATAAAGAGTTGACTTTCTATCTCTTCTTTTAACTAAAAAAATTACGCTTTTTCTCTTAAAAGTCTGAGAACATTCCAATTCAATTCCTTTATAATTCGAATAAATTTTTCATTAAATAATTAAAAAAAAAAGTTAGGGTTACATATTATACCAAAATGAGTTGATTATTTTTATTGTAATATAAACTCACATTTAAAAAGTAATATTCTAGAAGCATCTTTTTATACAGAATAATAGTATTAATTAAAGATTCATTATTTGTAACCTAGTAAATCTTCCTTAAAGATGCGTAAAACCCTTTTTCATAGTCTTGGTTACTTGGGATCGGGGAAATATTAATTAAGTTATTAATTATGGCGCTGCATTTGCAAGGGACTTCCATTTATTTGCCTAAGATAGCAATCATTTGCTAGCACCTATACTTTGTTGATGAGATCTATGACTTTTGCGAGATCAATTAGAGGATCTAGCTATAAGAGAGAATGATAATGATAATAAAAGTAAGATAGAGCTCGCGACTTTAAGTAAATTTATAAAAAAAATAAGTAAATAAATTTGTAATATAAATTTATAATGTAAATTTTTAAGAATTTATTTTGGTTAATTAATAATTATTAAAATAATAATTATATAGTTATAATACTATATACAATAAAAAATTATTAATATGTAATTTAAATTATATTGTTAAAATAAAGTATTCATATATCATAATTTGTGGTATTTAATATGAATATTTTAACATAATTATGCATAAATAATCATTTAATGTAACTAACTAAATAATCTTTATTTTATTTTAATAAATACATATTTAATGTAATTTTATTATTTTTATGTATATTTAAACTTGTAATAAAGTATATTATAATGACTTCTTAAAATAAAATTTGTTTATATCTCTTTTGGCTCTAAGTTTGAATCCCTATATTATTGACTAAAAGCTAGTTAATATATTTTTCAATAAATGAAACCTTAAAATCAATAAACTTAGTAAGTTAATTTACAAGTTTGTCTAAGTTTTCACTAAGTTTAAATTAACACTAAATTAACTCATTTTCTTTAAATATAATCATAAATTTGTAAACTAGGATAACAAATTTGTGAGTATGACAACCATAAAAAAAAGGTCTCCTATTGGAAAGAAAAATTAAGTGAATTTTAAGTATGCTAAGAACATGACCATATTTAGCAAGAAGTTTCTATGTTCAAACAATTAATAAAATTGATTATATATATATATATATATATATATATTCATTCGCATTGCCATTTCAGTTTTAAAAATCATGTGACTGATATTAGTCGATAATTATGGATATGCTAATTAATATTATTGATTAGAGGTGTGTTTCTAATATAAATACAATTATTTAAAAAAAATACAAAATAGTATTGCACATATTTAATTTGGATTCCGTGGATATTTTTTCAGAGCTGCAGGGATCCAAGGGTTTGATAGGGAAAGAAATGTACAAAAGTAACATTCTACATTTAATATTTAAAAATTAAATTTATTACAGTTTATATTTAATATTAAAAAACAAAATTTAGTAGTTTTTAGCTATCAGAGTAAGTAAAATTTAAAATTTATCCTAACAACCAATATTAAACATAATGAGTGGTTGTGCACAACTTAAGTTCAAAAACTCAAAAGATTCGGATTCATGCCTACTACATGGATCATAATTCTTCGATTAATATTTAATTAACTTATTTTCATTGTTATTTTATATATCTGAATAGAATATGATTCCTTTAGCTTCTTTTGGTATTAGGAATTGGAATTAAAATATATAATTCTAATTCTAATTCTAATTTATTAGAATTAAAATTGATTTGAAATCTTAAAATTCATGTTTGGATTATATAAATAATTAAAGCATGAAATTACAATTCAGTGTTGAATTTCAATTCTTCTGTATAAATGAGTGATGAGTATTATAAAAAAAAAGTAGCATGACATATATATATATACACATACACACATATACACGTAATAAAAATAATGCAAAATTAACTTTTTTTAAGAAAATATTTCTCTCTTATTCTAGTTTAGACGAGATAAAATATTTTTCATAATGATTATAAGACTATATTGTTCAACATGTAATAAGTATGTTTTCAAAAAATGATTTGATTCAAATTTAACATGTGTTTAGGCAACTATTGTCCTTTTTTGAGCATAAATGTATATGCATGTATAATGTTATGTTATAAGCACACATGCCTACATTTGTATAGTACAATTTCGTGCTATAATATGACGTGTTTGTGTATGTATAAACATATACATAAATGTGATATAATAAAATCATACATATATGATGTCATGTTGCACACTTACGCTTGTATGCATACATGTATGTACAACATAATATCATTATGTGTGTACAATATTATGTCTATGCACTCACATGCAATGTATGTACTGATACGTACATTTACATGTACAATGTCATTGTGTTGCATAAACATATATACATATGCAATTTTGTAATTTTTTTAATTTGTAAGCATATATAAAATGTTCATATGTGTTTACATAAATGTATGTACTATATTATATCAAGTATATGTATTTTACATTTTTTTTGAAATTTTATGTGTTAAGATGTGTTTGTGTGCATAATATTATGTTATGTATTTTTGTGCATTGTGCATAGGTGCAGTATCAAGCACTTGCATTATATATTATTTTTTAAAGTTGTGTTACGCAAATGTTATATATATTTACATATACATACATACATGAAATATATGTATGGGGACGGATTTAGAAATTTGATTCAAAGGGAGCAGAAAATCTTTGAATCAAATATTTGAACTAAATGAAGCAAATTTTTACAACCTAAGAGGTGAACTCATATAAATTAAATAATTAAATAAAAAATATAAGATATAATTATATATAAAAATTAAAATTTTAAAAATCTAAGGGGGGCAACCACCCCCATACCTCATTTTGATCCATCCTTGTATATGTCATATCATATAGAGATATAAACATTACAATATATCATACTATTTTAATTAATTATTTTTATTTTACTTAAATTAAAATTAAGTTATGATTAATTTTTAAAATATTAATTTTACATTCTAAATCTAATTTTTTTTATTTCATTTCTTTTTCATTTTAAATCTTAATTTTTCTATTTCTTAAATAACTTGTTCTTGTTATATTTTTGTTGTTAAAAAAATGAAATATGGCATATCCCAATGTAATATAATCAAATCCTAACTGGGTCTTAGGATTTGAAAAAGTGGCCCAATCATGAAAAAAAAACCATATTGTGTTGGAAGTAAAGGAGTTATACTTTAATTTTAAGTTTTGGAGTTGCAATTTTTGAAATTAGGGGTAAGAATTAGAAATATCTTTTATTAGTTATTTTTCATTTCTATGAAATTGGTGCACAGAATTATAAATGTAATTCTAGAAGATTAACCAAAAAAAAAATTAGAATCGTTGGGTTCAATTCCAATTCTATACCTCAATTTCAAGTCCAATTTTTTACGGGTGTAAATGATATTTTCACAATTTACATTCATTCTGAGTATATATATCTATTAAATTTTGGTTATATATTTAATATTTGTAATAATCAATTTCATTTATTTTTGTAAGATTTTAATGCAAAGAGACATAAGCCAAATGTGTCTCAAAACTTAACCAACGAAATCCAGGTCCAAGGCATGAAAAAAGTATGGTTAGAGCCTTTTATCAACATTTGGCACCATGGCCTCATAGGAAGAAAATAAAAATTCTAGATAAAATAGAATGACATCATGACCAATTGAGAGTAGGTCACAACTCTGTATCAATAAGTAACAAAACAAGAGAATGTTATATGCAAATTTTTTTCTGGTTTTGAATGAATTTTTAAGGGTTTTCACGATAATCCCCATTCTAGGTCATTTTAAAAGTTGAGATAGTTAAAGAAAGCTTTAAGAAACTCCAAAGGCAAAGAGGAAGCTTGAATGTGAAGAAGATTCACCAATTAAATAAGTTTTTCTCTCTTTCCCTCATTTCCCTTTGTTTTTCTTCATCCATTTGGATAGTGCCCTATTTTTAATATTGATTTATCTCTTATAGATGAACTAAACTTGTTGATTTGAGATTAAAAAGAACCTTAGTATATAGTAGGATTCATCACTTGCAATTACTAATATAATTTGTTGACTTACTCTTGTTAATTAAAAATAAACTTATAAGTAAGAGATTAAATTAATAACACAATTTAATGAAGGATTAAATTGAGAATCAATTAATAAGTGGTGGATTAAAATTATATATAATAAAAAATCAAATTAAAAATAAACTAATAAATGAAAAATCAAAATAATATTTTCCTATGTATATAAACACTATTTGTTTTGTTAATAAATACAAATTATCCACTTCAACTCTTATCATCATAATTAATTTTTTTAAATGAAATGCTTTATTCATAAGACCGAAGGAACCGTTTTCCATTTTACTGAAAAGTTCAGATTCTTGGTGAACATGATAAATCTTCTTCTAAAAATAATAAAAGACAAAATAATATAAGAAGGAAAAGAAAAAGAGGAAAGGGATAACGTGACACATAGGCTATGATATCAAGGTGATGCTTTTTCCATTTATGATTGGACTGCCTTGGTACGTTATTGTACGGATGAAATGGACGTGTCGCTAACGTTGTACTATTCTCCCTATTTTCAATGAATGGGCTACTTCTGCCTCACTTTGTCCCGATAACAATTACATAGTCCCAAATGAAAATATTATCGTGAAAAAGTGTAAAATGGGTATTTATTTTTATATTTTATAATAATTTAACTTTTATAAATTAATTATAATAAATTAGTCTTTTATAAATTTAAATTTATATAAAATTAATTTTTTATAAATATAAATTTGCACAAATTAATCTCTTTGCAAAAATTAATAAAAAATTAATTTTACATAAAGTAAAATTTCTAAAGAAATAATTTATTATAATTATTTATAAAAGATTGAATTATTATAAAATATAAGAGTAAGAGATCGATTTAATATTTTTCTGTATATGTTTTCTTCCTTTCTTCTCTTGTGCTTTGCATTATTGGAAAATTTACTATTAAAGAATGAGTACAAAGAGTATATAATATTCAAATTTAAAATGGTCATTTTAAAAAGAAATAGTATTTATTCTTTTCTATTTGACTTTAATTTTATTTTGATTATTTACCAATTAAAATTCTTAAAGTGATGGTTTACTTTTTGATTTAATCTCATTTTAATTTTTAATTATATAAGATATGACTTAAGGTAATTTCTTCACTAAAAAAAACACCAAGTCCTAACAACGGTTATTAAGTGATCTTAACGACAGTTATAATGTGGTTAAATGATTTAACAATGGCTACAACATCCATTGGCGAATCATCCGTCGCGACTAGTTTAACCACGGTTATCTATAAACGTTGGTAAATCCATTGCTATGACGTAACATATTGACAGGTATCGATAAACGTCGTTATTTATGTCATAACCACGGTTAATATATGATTGTCATTAAAACAAGTTTAATGACGGTTATATAACTATGGTTAAACTAAGTTTAATAATGGATATGTCTTAACTGTCATTAAACCTGTCTTACTGACGGTTACATATTAACCATTGTTAAACCTGTTTTAACTATAGTTATTATGTAACCGTTGTTAAGTATATGATGGAACTTTTTTAAAAGCTAGTTTTTGTTACTAGGTATATATAAATATTCTTTTTTATCCAATTTTTTCCAACCAGATTTATCAAACAAGGTAACATCTTCTATTCAAAATAACAATTGCTAATCTATATATACCCATCAATACATATCTTGATTATTGAAAATATAAATACATATACAAAAAACAACAAGTTGCACACAAAGATATATAATCAAAGTTCATCCTTGCTAATTATTCATATAACTAGAATGCTGGGAATGACTTGCTTGTTGAGCTGAGTTTTCACTATCTTGATCATTTGGAATATAAAATTGAAATCGCAAAACATGTTAGTCATTTGTTAAAGATCATAATATATAAACGTTCTTTTATTCATATATAATATAAAACAAAGTGATGATTACCCCAAATTCAGGTGGCACTTGATCAAGAATGGTTCGTAGGATAAAAGCCATTGTGACTTCCATTCGACGTTGCTTTTCAAGCAACTCTACATGTTCAATAGCCATTTACTCATGTCGTGCAACCATTTGTGATACTCGTGCTTCTCTTTCTACAATTTTCTCCCTCAGTTGTGCTACTTTATTTTGCAATTCATTGTAAGAAGGCATAGATGATGAATTATCATGTGCATGACATCCAAATACTAAGGTTAGATAGGCACATAAATCCATTCCTCTGACTCTACCACAATATTCTTGAGTTCCTAAAGCTCTAGCCAATGAATCATAAGCAAATATTGGCTGAGATAAAGGATCCTTTGTCCTAATTATAACAATCTTCTCCTGAAATGCAATTGATAATATTCATTGCCATCAGCAATCTAATAAATGTGAACAACTTGTGTGACAGACATTTACACTTATTACTTTAGCTTCGTCATTAACAAATGATCCATCGACATGCTTATGGAGCATAGTCCACACATCACCTTGTGTGACTGGGCCACCACGTTTAACTTCCTATAGAATTGAAGATACATGTAATATAAAATAGATTAAAATTTCATTCCAGTTATCACAACAAACTTACCATCTCTCCCTTATTTTGCACAGGGCTTTTCGAGCTACCGTTATGTGGAATGGTCAATTTCGTCCGGTTTTGCTTATTTTTATGGCTATATCCTGCTTATGAATTTATATATATATATATATATATATATGTAAAAAGTGTCAAACAATCATATATACTAAAATACAAGTTAGATCACCTGTGTCTTCTCTGAAAGACGATAATATATGAACATAGCCCACTGATCTCTTTGAATTCCTTTGGGAACATCTTGTATTAGTTGCTCATGGGTTTTAGTGTCATCATTTTTATATAAGTCACATCATGCACTCTTCCACTTTGCCCCCATCGAATTTAAAATATAATTTATATGTCTATCCTCTACTATAAGCTTAGCCTAGAAGAATAAGCCATTAACGAGCAATGAGGTCAAAAATTAAGGAGAAGTGCAAGATTAATTATACTCATACCTGTATAATTTTCTGAAACACATTATCTTTGTATTCTCTAGGCATAAGCCTCTAATTTGGATAACTGATAGGAAATGCATCGAAGTTTCTTGCAACAGTTCTTAAAAAAACACTAAACAACTTGCCGGAGTCTCTAACTGGTTAGTTTATGTCATTGAAGCTCATTACAACCCTACGTCCCCGAGGTAAAGCCCAAACATCATGCACTGTTAATTGTCTGGTAGTTATATGTCCTTCCTCATCTGTAGAGTTAATGTTAGTACATGTACTTAAAACATATAACTTAGATTCAAAGTTTTTATTACTCAACTTACCAATAACGTCAACCATCCAATGGCATCTCATCATGCTGTCATTTATGTTGTCCACATAATGCCATCTCATGTGCTCAGTTGTTTCAGATGACATGAATAGTCTTTATAGTCGTGTCTTTAATGGGAAGTATCTTTATATTTTTGTAGGTCTCTTCTTCCTTTTTTCACCCTTACTCTTTAGTTTCCATTTAGATGTATTGCACTTTTTGCATACATCTCTATTTTCATCCTCCCTCAGTATAGCATGCAATCATTGGGCATGCATGATTTTTTTGGTAGTTTAGTCTCAATTTGCTAATGGTTTTTTTAGTTTCATAAAATGATGGTGGAAGTTTGGCATGCTCAAATGCATCTACCATCAAGTCTAGTATCATTGACATAGATTTATCGCTTATTCCACACAAACACTTAATGTGATATAACTTTACCATAAATGACAATTTGGAATACTTCTCCCACCCTTCGTACAAGCTTTGTTGGCCATTTGAAATTAGTTCAAAAAGTTCTTTTACATTGTCATTCATCATGGGGGTTTGATGGAAGAATTGCACAATCAACGTCATCCCTATTATCATTTCCTTGATGAATTCCAAATGTATCACAAACCGTATTTTCCATAAGGTTATCTCTAGACATATGTAGTTCTCTTACTTGTGACCTTGTCTTAGGTTCTTTAATGACTTAAGGCTCTTCTATAATTCTCTCCCCCTGCCGAACCTAGAAATCGTAACCAGGTGGGAACTGTTTAACTATTAGGTGGTCACACACAACTTCCCTAACCTGCCATTTCTTAAACCTACATTTAAGACATGGGTAAATTATTCTTCCCTCCACACTTCCATTAGCAAATGCAAAAGTCTAAGAATCCATCCAATCCCTCTAAATATTTATGAGAATTTCAAGGCTTAACAATCTAAGACTTATCCATTTCCTAAATAATTTGACAACACATTTTGTCATATTAATTAGAAATAAAAATTAAATCATGTCTATATCAATAATATTATCATTAATTCATTAAACATACACTATTACAATTGAAATGTAGTTTAGACAATTACACAAGTGTCTAGCTAATGTCCAACAAATTTAATTACATATGTCTAGCAAATTTAATCACATATATCTAGCAAATTTACATCACAGTCCAGCAAATATCTAGCAAAAGTTCAATTTAACATTATTCATTCATTTACATATTTAGCAAGAGATATATATGCATTCAGTCTAAATGCGTACTCAAAATATTCAAGATTTTTATTTGAGTCATACCACTTGAACCCAATATATAAACATGGAAGGCCTCAGACCACAGACATAACACATGTATTTTAATTTTCATATCTTTCATTTGCCTAAACTAATCCAATTTGCTCACCGGATCCATACTTTGCTCTCCTGTTCAACTTACGTTTCAAATCGATCTATAAATTTTTAAGTTACTAATTTTAGTTTCCAAAATTGTAAATATGAACTATCAACATTTGTAATTATTTAAATCTACACCATGTCATGATAACAGTAGATAAATTACCGTAAAGGATTCAAAGTCATTTCAAAGTATTAAACATAAAATTTAAACCCTCAACTATTGAATTGGGTGCTAGGAAAAAAAGTTTGAATTTTTATTTTTATAAAATTTCATTTATATTTTGTTTTTTAAAAATTATCATGTGTTTTTAAAAAACATATATATATATATATATGATATCTTCCTACATTAAAAAAAAAAAAAAAAAAACTTACAAGCATCAAGGATGCTCGTCAATAGGGGTGGTAAGCGTTGCAATTGTCAAAGGCTGTTGGGTGGGCAAAGGTTGGCTGACGATAGAGGTTGATCATGATGGACAACCAAGTGGGTTAAAGAAGAAGAATGAGGAAAAAAAAGGAATAGGCTTGAGATCATTACCTCACCGACGAAGAGAAGGAGACGTAGGCTCGCCGGCGACCACAAAGACAACAATGATGGGCATGTTGCCAGTCGGCAATAGTGAGACCGTATTGACAGAAAACTCATGCCGGAAGAAGAAGGGTGAAGGTCACAGTAATCTGGTGAGGAAGAAGGCAATTTAAGGCTCTTTTAAGCGGCCTAAGCTATAACCACGGTTACTAATAAACATGGTAGCGGCAAAGCCATAACCACGATTATTTATCGTGGTTAAGACAAACTAAGCCACAATTATACAATAACAGTGACTAAGCCTAAGTAAGTCTTAATCACAGTTATATAATAACCATAGTTAAGACTCAATTTAGCCATGATTTATTTCTAGCCATGGTTAAATTTGTAACTTAACTACGGTTACTTTAACTGTCTATAAGACAAAACCTAACCACGGTTCTAATAATTGTGGTTAGGTTCCTGTCATTATGTATAATTTTTTTTGTAGTGCTTTTTGAATAAAAACTAAACAAATAATATACACAACAAAATAAGAAAGGGATCTATGTTTTAATTTAATTTTGATTTTAATCTTTTATAAATTAAAAATTTTTAAATAATAATTCATTATATAAGATGTGACTAAAAATAGTTTTTTATCAAATAAAAACTAAGCAAATAATATACTTACAATACAAAATAGGAAAATGAATTATTTTAAATTAGATATGGAAAATTAGATAATCATTTTAAGACTTTCAATTCATAAAATATTAAATAGGACTAAAGTAAAAGATTATTTTAAATATTTTAATTCTTAAAACATCATAATAAAATTAAATTTAAAAGTAAAAATTAAGATATATATTTTTTTCATTATAATTCTCTTTGCATTATTTTTTTCTAGGTCTTTTGAGTAGTATTATAATTTTCAAAGTTTTACTCTTTTCTGAAAATTTTTCTCTTTTCGGGGTGTGTGGACTGATGTTTTACCAAATCAAGCAATGGATGAGGTTTTTGTTTCTTGAGACCATAAAATCCCCATTTCTTCTCACCATTGCTGGGTGACAACGAAGGCAGAAGAAGTTTCACGGGCTAATAAGGAAAGGTGCGTCCCTCTGCGTATGCCTCTCTTCCCTTACCCTTTCTGGATTCCACAGTACAGTCTGTGCTTCCTCTTTTTGTAGTTCCTTTTGCTTTTCCTCTCATATCGTTTTCTCAACCCTCCCTCACTTTTTTCCTTATATGCACTGCTCTTTATTCTCTCAAGGCTTTCAAGATTTCCGAGTTTTTTGCCAATTAGGTATACAAATTTAGCTTCTTTTGGACAAACTCTTCTCTTTATTTGCCTTGTGTTCAGAAACAACACCTAAAATTGAAATATTGCTTTCTAGCTGGTTACCTAACTAGGGATTTTGCATTCATTGCTACTCTGACAGTTAAATCTCTTGGTTTTAAAAGTTATCTGGAATCTCTGGTGGGATTTATTCTGCTCTCAATCGTTACCCTTTGGTGGGTGATGAAGATGATACTAATCTTATCTCCTGATTTTTCAATCTGCTATGTAGCTATCTGGGTCTTCAAGGTCTTGTTTGGAAGGCTTTTGATTTGCTGAAATCGGCTCAATTATATTGCTGGATTGTTATCTCTATATATCTTTCTCGCCAAAAATTGAACCTTTCTGGGTTTTAACTTCTCGGTGAGGACTGTACTCCAAGAAATCTGACTATGAAGTTTTGAATAATCTCCTAATTTAGATTTTAGTATATGTTGTTGTTTATGGGTACTACCGTACTAGTGATTCAGAGAGAAGGAATTAAATAGAAAAGATGGTGAAAGGAAAGACACAGATGAAGCTTATAGAGAATGCCACAAGCAGGCAAGTGACGTTCTCGAAGAGGAGAAGTGGGCTTTTGAAGAAGGCTTTTGAGCTCTCAGTTCTTTGCGATGTTCAGGTTGCGCTCATCATCTTCTCTCCAAGAGGCAAGCTCTATGAATTTGCAAGCTCCAGGTGTTCATGAACCTCACTATTATTACTTTAATTTTCTTCAATCACATACTGGTTTTGTGTGAATTTATAGTAAATTTCATGCAAGCTTATACATGGTGTGAGAAAGTCAAGATTTACATAATACCCGGAAAGCGAATCCTGAAAGTTTCCATCGTAGGATGGAATGGATAGGTAACCTTAACCACAGAAGTTGGAAGTAATGAGTTAATAGTTAAACTTAACCACGGAAGTAGGGTGATACGTACATATAGAGTTAAGCAGTTTAGTACACAAATTATGGGATAATTGGATTTTACTATTTTAGATTGTTGTCTGTCAGAACTTAGTTATGTTTTATGACATTAATTAATTAATTAATTAAATGTCTTGATTGAGTATGTTAACGCCAGAAGCCACTTCCCTAGCCAAAAACTGAAGAAAGGAAATTGTATTTGGGTTATCTGATCAGTTAGCGAGCTTAGCATTGCAGGCTTAATTGTTGTAAGTATATTTAAATTAAGCTGACATAAAATAGATTGATCATATGTCTTCTGTAATATCTACTAATTAATTAGTGGAAAAGTACACTTTTGGGTCAAAGAAATTAATGGTCAGATTTTGTTATCAAAGCATCTAAATGGACCTTTAAAATCAAAACATTTGATTTGGGTTTGGGGATTGAGAGATATTTAGTGGACGAAGAGAGAAAATTTGGGATATTTGAAGGGAAGAAGAAATTGAAAAAAATTTTAGGAAAGAGAAAAAATATAGAAGCGAGAATAAAATATTAGATCAATAAAACAGATATTTGTTAAATCAATGTGAGTATATTAGATAAGAATTAGGTATTTATTATTTATATAAAATTTAAACGCATTGAATTAATATGGATGAACATTAGATTATTATGTATTATATGTAAAAGAATTTATTAAGTATTTAAATTTTAAAGTGCATAATGAAGTTATATAGTAATACATACTTACTAGATATAAACTTCTTAATATGTATTTGTTAAATACTTTTGTGCAAGCAGTTTAAAACCTTATTAAAAACATACCATAAATTATTATTACTATCTGCTGGGTGCTTTAACTGCAAAAACTCCCAACTTTTTTATGGAAAAGCATTTGGTAAGAATGCTTAGAAGCTTAAAAAAATTAGCTACACTTAGATGATTCAACCTAGGTAAAGTAATTTCTAGATTTTGCTATCAAATACAGTAATAAAAGCATTACATATAGGCATATTTTACACTCAACATTTGATTCTTTCCAAAAGTTCCTCAACATCCACGAAATTTTATTCAATCTTAAATAAGATTACTAAAACCTGCAGCTGAAGGTGGCCTGAGTTAGGCCAAACTAAGCCAACTTTTGAGATATTTGGGATTATTTTTAAGATAGAAATTATGATCTCAAATTCAAGAGAGCTTAAATTAGCTTATCATTAAGCCAGGGCTGGTTTGGCTAGTGTTTGATGGACACTGATGAGAATATATGGGAGAGAATTCAATTTAGTCCACACATGTGGAGAGTGATGCTCCCTCTATCTATAGCAAATATATAGACATTAGAACCAAGAGCTAGAAAAATTGTATAATGTTCGAAATTTTCTTTAGAGATTGTCAAAACCTGACATAAAAAACTACTCATTATTCAAGCAACGGCAAATCATATTCTATAGCACAAAAACCAGATAAATGATAGAACTCTCATATATATATATATATATATTATTCAACATATTGATGGATTAATTCTTTGTTGGAATGCTACTCTCTTATCAGTTTTAGCGTGTAAAATGAAAAAAAAAAAAAGAAATCACTTCAAATACTTATTATTAAACAAATGTATATATTTTCTTACCTATGTTTGTTTAATTGCAAGTATATAAAACTTGGTTGTAGGCAAGAGAGGAGTGAATTGGATTAGTGACGGAACGAACTTGCATAAAAGAAAAACAAATGAAACACAAAGAGAAATCACATCTGAAATTTTGATTCAATTGATGCTATCAAAAAATTACAATAGCTATTTGTATGTACTAAATCCTAACTAATTATAAGGAAAATAACAAAATTGCAGATAATACAAACAAATTAAGAAAAATAAATAAAACAACTCTGAAACACGCTTAAATGAAGTATTTTTGGGCCCAAAAATTGGCTCAAAAGGGTTAATGCGAGTGGAGAAGATGAAGTGCTCAGAAAGAGTTTTTCATTGATATGTAATACAGATCGAAACTCCTCTCCAATCAAAAGTCAATCAAAAGTCACTATTGTTTGAAGTTTAAATGAGTAAATCCTAAATCCAAAATCGTATAATTTTAGACGTAGCATCATGACATATGGTCACCCATTTGCAACTGCAACTGCAATGCAAGAACTTCAACAATACTTTGTTTAATGACATCCTCGGTGGACAAACAGCACTCGAAAAAATTCTTTGACCAGTTTCCTACGAGTGGTCCTCTTAACATTCTGTTAGCTACTTGTGACCATGTTGTTTAATATATTGACATATCTTCGAGAATTCATTTACCAACTTATACAATAATGGCCCCATCGACATTTTTTTAGCTAGTTGTTGTGACAATATGAGATATTCAATTCAGTTTTTTTATTTTTCAATTTTTTTTTTCAAGCAAAGGTTCCAATTTCGAATCACATACCAGAACCTCCATAATCATGTTCAAAACATTAAACTGCTAAAACAAATAAAGGACCAAAAAAACCAAAAAGTCACTCAAGATCAAGAACTCGGAAGAAAACCTATTGACACAACCGAAAAACACATAAATGTATCAAGATGAGAGAAACTAAAATTCTTCTCTTCTCTTAAGCCTAGCTTTGATAACATGTAGAGAAAGAAGAACAATCTAAATGGGATTTACTGACTTGAATTAGTCAGACTGATGTGTCTATTTATAAGTAAAAATTAGGTCAAATATAAATGTTAGTACAAGTAGTACATGCCTATCCCATTCCCACTCAGAATGAATGACACTTATTGCAATTTTGCTGTAACAAAGTCACACTATTAATGCTAGGTTTTTCTATATATCTTAAAACTATCCTCTCCGGCTCCTTGATGTTCGCATAAGGTGTTTTAGTGTTCATTTTCTGGCATTTAATATTTGATGTCTGTTGTTCATTCTCCTTTTCTAAGTGCTTGAATAGGAAGGGCTAGAGGTGTGAAGATTGTTAAGGAGAAATGAAGACTATGAATTAAACTGACGCAATTCTGATGCCATTAGTAGTTTGAGAATTCAAGGAACTATGAGATTTGGACATCAATCATATAAGAAATGATATGAACACACAAAATATGAGTTATAAAATTATGTTTTCTAAAATTTTGTTAATCATCCATTTCGAGTAAACTAATAATTTAGTCCAGAATTACTGTGCACATTAAGGTTTAGTCCTTGAAAATTAATAGATAGGTGCGTGGTTGTAAAATTTGCAAAGTTATTATTGAGTTGGATTCAATGCAAATTCAGTGCCAACTGACATGTAGACTTGGATTTAGTGCAAATTCAGGTAGACTCATGAATTGATTTACCAAGTCTATCAAGTTTAAGATTTTATCTATTGAAAAATGTGTCAACTCGTTTATAGTCAGCAACATAAGGATTTAAACCCAAGACCAATTAGAATATAAACAAGTTTCTTATCTAGAAAGTTATTATAATCTACTTTATTACTAGTTTATATATACATAAAAATTATAACATTACATTAGATATGTACTTATTAAAATAAAACTAAAACAAATATTATTTAGTTGGTTATATAAAATGGTTATTTTTGTATGATTTTTGTAAAATGTTTCTGTTAGTACTACAGATTATACATTATGGATAGCTTTCATTTGATTTAGTATAATTTGAATTGTATTAAACAATTTTTTCTTATATATAATATTTTAACTATATAATCATATATTTTAACAGCTACTTATTAATTGAAATAAATTCTTATGAGTTTACCTTACAAGCCCACAATACTAGTTTACTTCTTCTCTAAAAAGCATCGATACAGGTACGCGTATCGGATACGATACGATACCTAGGATACATTAATTTTTAAAATTTTAGGATACGGGTATGGCTATATAAATAAATAAATATATATATATTAACACATAAAAAATATAAATAAATATATATATATATATATATATATTAACACATAAAAAATAAACAATAAAAAATAATTAAACAAGTCATATACATTTATAAAAGATGTCAACAAAGAGTTACAAATTAAAGTACAAATGATTAAACAAAGTAAAATAAATTAATAATATAACAATTGTGTATCAAATTAAATGTGATACCTATTATCATCATTAAAGAAAAATAAAGAAATTTAAGAAAACAGAAATGCATGATCAAAACTATAAAGAAAAAAATAGCATGATCAAAACCATAAGACTAATCTGGCTGAGGCCAAGGGAAAACCAATTCAGATCTTGCCTTACATAATTATACCAAAGAAAGCTCTGAAAATATTTCACAAACAAGGCCAAATTCACTTATTTCCCTACCTCTACTTCCTTTGTAAAATCAGAAGGTTAATTGCAAATGACAATTTTCTATCACATACTTCACATATTTCTCTACCTCTACCTCTACTTCCTTTGAAACAAATTCTTTTTGAAGACCAACAAAAATATAACTCACAGCATTTAAGACATAAGTCAGCAACAAGAAATGGCGCAAGACAGAGACATATGTTCAAGGCCAAATTAGCAAGGAGCACACAGAAAAGAAGAGGAAAGCAAATCAGACGGGAAATCTCAATAACAATGGCACAAGACAGACAAAAAAGCTAAGCATGCATCAATACAAGAAGAAATCAGATGAAGCACCGAACCGACAGAAACGATGCACCTGAAACTCAAACCTGAACACCGCGACACAACCGTTGGAATGAAGCCCCAGAGGCCCAGACCAATGCGACAGAAATGACGCACCAAAACAGTTTGAGCTCAAACCAGTGTATAAGCAACGGGAACATCGAAAACGAAGGGAAATAGGGTATAAATCTCAGACTAGTGTTTCGGACAGCAATGGACGTTTCTGGCCATTTCGAAATGTTTCGACGCGTTTCGAAACAACCGACACTCACAAGATACGCGTATTCGTGTACGGGATGCGTATCTGTATTGGATACGTATCCGATACGGATACGTTGAGCTGCCAGGCGTATCCGTGCTTCATAAGCTCTTCTTTATAATTTTTGATAAACTTGTGA
Source organism: Delonix regia (assembly GCA_037074485.1). Taxonomy (NCBI): domain Eukaryota; kingdom Viridiplantae; phylum Streptophyta; class Magnoliopsida; order Fabales; family Fabaceae; genus Delonix; species Delonix regia. The sequence continues at coordinate 18,253,058 of CM073459.1, forward strand.
GTTTAACAACTTTAAATACGCGAGTACATAGTCTCTAAATATTATAAATTCATTAATATTAGTTTTTCTGTTGAAAGAATTAACTTATAATGAGTTTACCGGTTTCAATGACTAACTTATTCATTTTATAATTTTGGAGACTAAAGCTAACTTGACCTAGTAATCTAGAAAATAACTTGTTGGCCTTAGTCTTTTTTTTTTTTTTTCGAATTTACATAATTCCCATCAATATTTTCATTACCTTTCACTATTTTAATCCAGATGTATGTTTAAATGTTATAGAAACTTAAATGACAAAGAAATAGTTTACTTGTTCTTTATTTTTTTAGTCAAGATTTGGGAGTTTGGGTTCTTGATTATTCTGATATATATTGTTTGTTTTAAATCTTTTTAGATCTTTAGTCATTCTCCCGCTAGTAAAAGCTAAAACGTTTCTTCCTGTAAAGTCAATCTGGAAATCTAATTATGTCCTTTGTTTGGACAAACAATATTTTGTAGATCAAAGTCAAATGACATGTTACAGGTTGGATAGTCCCATAGATATCATTCTTCACATCACACGTGTATAATGTGCAGATTTGGTTCAAATGACTTTGTCATACTTACTTCTCTATTGTTCAGCTTTTAGTTATCTATGAAGCAATTTTTGGTATTTTTGGCCATAGATCGTCTGATTCCAGCGAATGATTGCTTCAATTACTCAGCTTGCAGGAGATAATTGAGCGTTATCGCATTCATAACAAAGATGCTCAAACAGCCACCAGATTCGTTGAACAAAATATGCAGGTTACTGTTTCCTCATTCTATGTTTTTTGGTTTTTGTTTTTTTCCGTGATTTTCTTTATCCATCCTAAATCAATTTTTTTCAATGGGAAGAGAAAATTGCATGGTATGGTTCGTTTCGAGTCCAAATTGTGGATGGTGTTGTAATTGATCTAGAAAATTACGAAAATATCCTCCATGCTACTAAGGGAGGGAAGGGATTAGAATTCTTTGCATTTGATTTTTGCATTTAAAGAGATATAGGACATTAAATTTTCATTCAATGTTTTAAACATTAATCAATATTAAACAATTTCTAACATTTTAAATTCTGAATCATTAAATTTTCATCTAATTATTCATATTTTATCAAATTTACTTACATTTGGGATCTCAAATGCTGCGAATTCCTTTTTAGGGGTGGTGTAGAATTAACCCACATGCGTTAAAACCTATTGGTGCTTAAGTCCATGGGAGGTGCCCACGAGATAAAATTATTGGGCTAATACATAAATATTTTTATCTAAGAGAAGTCCTAAACGGACTTGTGTGTCAAACATGCCTTTAGTTCAAGAGAAGTGCCCTTGAGCCAAAGCTCGAGCTATAATATAGAGATATCTTAGCTAGGAATATACTTTTGTCCACCAAATATTAGATTAAGCCAATAGAAATTAGCTTTGTGCGCATATTAAGAAACTTTGCAGTAGATCTCACTTTTGACATGTGCTAAGTGCAAACTGTGTTGAAATTTAATTTATGAATTTTCTCTATTGTATGAATTTTAAATTTATAGGTATTCAAGTTCAATGCTCAGTTATAAATTATGATGCGATGGTTTATGTATCTAAATTTAGAGTGGTTGTTTATGGTTTTTTTTTTTCCTTTGGCCACTGTAGTTGCTTATGGTTGCTTTTCAGAAATTTGTACAACTTTGTAAGGGTTAGTGTGTGTGTGTGTGTGTATATATATATATATATAGAGTGACAGGATGAAAGTCAAGAAAAGCAAGTAGTAAAGGTGGAAAGGGAGTTCAAAGTATCTTTTCCCTTATGAAATGTCCCTCTTCCTCCTCCTAACAAAAAATTGTTTTTTCATTGTTTAGTCCACCTATTTTCAATAGACGAAATTTATATGAAAGCTTTTCGTTTAGTGAGATAATGTATATGTACTAAATGAAGTAACAGAAGATCAAGTGTAAACCAAAAGTGTTGGCTATGAAAGCAAGTGGAATAATATTAAAAATCAAAAGATGAGAAATCTGAACATGCAAACGGATAGCAAAGACATGGACATGAAGAACATTCAATTCTCACTTTTTCTGATATGAACTTTTCAATGATTTCATTCTTTTTTTTCTGACATTGGGAGAGTTTAAAAGTATTATAGTTATTTAATAGAACAAGCTGCTGATCAAACATTTATATCTGCACGATAATCGAGGAGCAGTTGCTACTGTCTTGTAGTTTTAAATTTTGAATTAATTTTTTAGGATTTCTTTTACATAATTCATTTTAAAAAATAAAAACTCTCTTCGAGGATCCTCCATTTCCTAAAAAATAATTCATAACTCGAAGATGAGGATCCCGAGCATGATTCTTATTGGCTTCTTAGAATGTATTAATCAGCTTCAAGTTCTTCCTTGTAAGGAGAAAATAAATATCATAAGTGTAAAAAAATTTGAAATAGAGAGTTGACTATCTCATACTCTCTTAGAATAGTGCAGTAAGCATAGATTCCCTTCAATGCTGGCTTTAGGAGCTTACTTTAGGCACTTTAGGTCATAAGGTCTTGTTCAGTTTATCCAAAATCCTTTTTGTTGATCTGATTGCCTCCAGTGGATGTTTAATTGATAGTGCAGCCCAAATTCTTCTGTCCGAAGAGCTCAAATGCATAAAGGCCTAGGTAACCTAATATTTCAATATCGACATAGACTTTAGAATCCTTTGTAAAAGCATTTGAAGTGATTTAGAGCCATGTAACAAAGTTTTAAACCAGTTGTCTAGTTGTAGGTTTAAGAGAAGCTGTATTGGGACCTTTGAAATGTTCCCAATCAACTGGAAGCTACTAACAGTTGGTTGATGTCTCACCAGTTAGCTTATAGTTCATGCTTAGTTACGTGGGTACCTCCATTGTAGCTCTAATGAATTGGCACCTTGTACCAATCCACTAGTGAGCTTATGTGGAGATTCGTCGACTGTTAGGTTTGGCCTTAGTTAATTGGGAGTTTTTAGATTTCCTAGTGACTACCCTTCCCCAATAGTTGAATATCGAGTCCCTCAAACTTTTGAAAAATTAAAATTTTTTATAAAAACAGGTGAAGTGATTGACTGACACTGTATAGCCGTCGAATGATGCAGTTTTGAAAGCTACAAGTCACTTTTGAACTCTTGTTTTTGTATAAGTTGACTTTCCTGTTGTTTTTAAAAATTCTCTTAAGCCTTGTGCGATAAATAATCGATCTATAGATTCAGAACAATATGTTAAACAAGTACAAAATATTGAGTTCAATTCGAGAGCTCTTAATCGCTGCCAATTTCTCTTGAGTTTTTGAGTTAAATATCTACTCTGTGTAAGAGAGTTCATTGCCCAAAGCTTTCTCTTTTTCTGAGAGTTTGAAAACTTAAGAATTGAGATTCCCTGAGCTGGTATGTTGAGTCTTGTTGTAAAGGGAAGTGTCTCCCGTAAAATCAACTCTTCTACGTTGGGTTTTATAGTGGTGGACACCCTTTGGAAACTTGTGACTTGGTATAAGTGGTTGCTTGGAATTAAATGTAGGCTTGTAGTTAAGATGAACTAGGATAAATCTCTTTGTTGTGTTCAATCTCATTTTCCCTTCATCTCTTCATGATCTGTACTTTATTAGTTCAGTTTGTAATAGTTACTTTGGCTTTGTTGCACATTCACTTCATTTCATCTTTGCATTTTTCTGTGCATCATCCTTGCTTTTTAAAAATTGAAGCTCGCTTTAATTTCTTGCAATATTTATAAGATTCAATTCACCCCCTCTTGGTTGCATAAATATTCTTTACATTCTTTGCCTTTAACAAGGAAACCTCTTGAACAACAAGCCATTGTTCAACACAAAACTCCTAATCCAATTTGCCTTTCAAGAAGCCTGACTTCTCTACTAATTGATAAATTACCCACTTCTTTTGCACTGCTAAAGTAATGAGAGTTCCTATAATGTCATCTTTTGCTCAAAATTTCTTGGGCATGTTCTTCTCTGATTACATCCATCTGGCCTTCTGTATAATAGTGTTTTCTTCATTTAAGAAACTTGATATTGTTTAGGAAATTGCGCAAACTAATCAGATATACATATTTTTATTTTTTGCATTTGTCATATCTTAAATGCTTGATTTTGATAGAGCAGTAGCACATCTTTTTATGTTTATGATATTGATAGAGGAATTTTGAAGAGAAGAGTGAGGAAAGGTTAGTGGAGAGAAAAGGAAGCAGTCTAGTATCTTTACTCTTTTTGGCTTGGTTCAATAATGGGAGAACCAACCCTTATTTATAGGATCCAACAAAAGGTTCTAACCATTCCTTAATACAACTCCCAATTATCACCTGCTACTTTCATTTAATACATTTTCCCAAGCAATAACTACTATATATAATAGGATAATACTAGCTTATGGACTTAAGTTATAATGGGCCCTAACATGGACTGTGGACAGCAAGATGTGGATGATGGCCAACAAGACATTGGGCCAAGGTTAAAAAGCACCTTAAAATTGCAAGTCCAATACCAAAAAGAATGTTGGTGCCTTCATGTGAAATAAAAAAGCCTTTTTTCTATTTGCATAACCTCAATCCATGGTAGTAGGACATGAGACCAATGTTGGTCATTTCAAATTCTTGTGTCATTGCTTTCTTGAAGTATTCAAACATTCCAAGATTATTTCATATGAAAATAAGATCTTTCACATACAAGCAAACAAGTTTTATATCTTTATTTTAATTCACCTTCACATATAGAGCATATTCTTGTGGGCATTTTAGGAGGTCATCTTCTTGAAATTATTAAATAATTATACGATTCCATGCTTGTGGTGCTTGTTTCAAGGCATATACGGCTTCAACCTAAAAACTTTATCTTCATGGCCTTTTACACCATATCCCATCCCATAGATTTTCCAATAAAAATTTCTTCTAACAAAACATTTAAAAACGCTAAAGATAACATGTTTATTAAATTTCTCTAGCTTCATGAACACACTTATATCATTCAAGGCTTCTTTATTTCTTTTTATTTCATTAACAATAGCCAAAATATGAGTGAAATAATCAAAAATAGCTTCTAGTACTTTCATGTGAAAAGTTCCAAACTCACCCTAAAGGGTTTCTAAGCAAACCTTCTTTACTTTGTCAATGTCCTTGTAAGCATTTTGAAGAATCACCTATATGTCTTTGGAAATGGATCCATTAATGTGGCATCATCTTAGCTTTGGTGAAAAAGACTGAGAGCTTGTTGATCATTTCGTCTTGTCATATGTAAAGCTTCCTTTTGAGTGGGACTTGAAAGAATCCTCATATTAAGGTTCTTAATAACCTTTCTCTATTATCACCCACAGATCATGAGAGCCTAGTAGTGTCTTCTTGCTAATGCCCCAAGTTCCATAGTTCTTTGGTAAGGTGAGGCAAATATTTTTAAATGACTACGATGGTTAAGCTTTGACGCTACTATGTTGGAGAAATAGTAGACCTCTTAGTGTTTAGTATATTGGTAGAGAAATTTTGTAGAGAATAATGGGGAGATGTTAGTGGAGTGCAAATGAAACTTTCTTTTAAATGCAATATTTTTGGCATGACACAATAATGAGAGCCAACCATTACATATAGCACTCAGTAGAAGGTTTTGGCTATTCATTTAATTTAACTTCCAACTACTACCTATTAGTTTCACTTAATACAATTTCCAACCAACAACTATTACATTTAAGAGTTAAGATTCAAGTTGTGAATCATACAATTTTGATTACTATGCTATATATGATTTTCCCTTGTATAATAATAAAAAACTTTATGTTGTCGTTTTCTCAAAAGTGTAGGAGGTTGTATACACACACACACACTTCCCTCCCTTCAGAGAGATACTCAAAATATATGACCGTTCCCTATATGAAAATTATGCGAACCTTTCCTAAAACCAAAACAAGTCATAAGCATTGTCCATGGTAATCAATTTTTTGAAATGGTTCAAATTGTTGGTTATGTGATTCATATCAATAATTCATGTTTGTTTACACCCAACATTAGAAGATCGTACTGACACTAGGAAATGACCATTGTCTCTCTCTCAATCGGACAAATTAACATGATCTGGTTTGTTTTGTTGTGAGCCTTGACTTTCTTGCATAGTTTCAGAATATGTTATCTTCAAAATTTCAAAATCTTTTCTTAATGTTTGAAGTTTTATTAGTCTTACCTTGTCTGTTTTGAAATATTAACTTGAAGTTTCTAAAATATTGTTATGAATTTAAGTGTGTAGTTTGGTTTTACTAGGTGTACAAATTCATCATATGTGTAGGTACTTTGTATGAAGAGATTCATGTGTGATTTATATAACGATAATTCATATACGAGATAATTCAAGTATCTAGATGAATTTGATGCATGGATGAAATATTAAATAAGGCATATTACTAGTTATCTAGCGTGCCAATAAATGCTCAAGTACTTGGTGATTTGGTTAAAAAGAAAGTTATGCAAATCAAGTCATAAGTGATTCAACTAACGTAAACACAAATTCCAGAGAAGTTCCTCTCACATACAGACTTCATCCTCCTCCAACAGTCAGTCCCTAAACTCCTCTTCAAGAGTTTCCCTAGTCTCCTTTGCCTCAGAATTCTTGCAAGCATTCTCTTTTCTGCTTATAAGAGATTTGCACTCCTTCAGCTGGAGCTTCATAGTTACTTTCTACAAATCTTCTATAAGTCATCATCCATGAGAAAAGACTTTATGTTGATGGCCGAAAAATTAAATTTTTCACCTGAAAACCTTAGAGCTCCTAGTTGAGAGATAGAAAATAAAAGAAACTCCCAAACCTTGTAACAAGATGAGATGCAATCCATATATAAGATGACTATGCTTTGATAACCAATTGTTGGTTTGGACACGAAGTTGGATAACATGAGAAATGTAAACTTGCAATCTGGGTAGACATGAACATGAAGAACTTTCTATTGACTCATTTTCACATTTGAAGAACAATGAGAGTCTAAATGTCTTCTGCATACATTTATCTGGAGACAAGATATTTTAGGGATATGCTAGTACATTCACAATGCATTCAATGGACAGTTTAGTAAGATGGACATAAATCATTAAATATAGTTTTCATTGCCAGGCAAAATTTGTCACGACCTGAGCTGGTAGGACGTGACCGGCACGAGGATGAGGTGTCCTTCATCCTCATGAACCCGTCGGATCCCTCATAACAACATAATTTATATAAATTCAAATTAAATAGAATAAGTTTCATAACTCTCCATACAGATGTTTTTTTGACATACCATAGTAATACATCAAATATTTAGCTTGTATATAAGGGAGCGACTAAACGGAATCACAATAATAATAAAAGACATAGTTCTAGCAGTAGGTTAAACTCACCAAGGAAATAATCACTAAGATTAAAATTCTGAAATTAGATGTTCTAGAGCAGTGCTAAGATATGAAAAATGTTATATAATGAGGTGAGTGGAAACTCAGTGAGTAAGTAATTATAATATTGTAGAAATTAAGGCAGACTTACGATAGTACGTCTTTCGAAATTTAAAATCAGATATCATATAAACACAATTCAGTAATATTAAATAGAAAATAATTATCAAAAGAATACATTTGGGAATTTCTTACAGAACCTGTCATAATTTTATAATATAAAGTTAGTCCAAGACTAGTGAGGATAGATCATAATATGAATGGGAGTTGTAGGTATAATTATGATATTAGTTTAATTAAGTGGGTTAATAAAATAATGTTAGTGGAGTATAACTGGAGTATTAGTTTAATTAAAGTGGGATAGTAGGTATGAGTGAGTGTTTAAAATAATTATGTGGGGATAAAAGATGTAATTATTGTGATAAAATATTTTTTAGTGGGAATATTAGGAATGATTTGGGTGATAAAATATTTAAGGTGGAGATAAATATATTTTATCAAAATTTTTTTATATATTGGGGTATTACAAAATTATTAACTGTCAACAAAAGTAGAGATTTAAAAATTTTAACGATATTTTAGAATCTGAAGGTCGTTCAGCTTAAGTGGTGCAAAGTGATATCCAAAAATCAACGGACCAAACTAAGTCACATTAGAAAGGAAAATCATTCTGTATGTATATACTAGCTCACATATCCGATGAAAGGAGAAATATAAGAAAGGTTTGTTCAACCAAATAGCTTCTTCCTTCATGTCCAGCTACAGAACAAGCATTTTATTTACACTGCACAGTAGTTGGTGACAGGTTTTTACACGTCTTTATGAAAAATCTACGTAGACTGGTCTATCAAAATTAGATTGTCCCAAAAAAAGCCATAAATGTACATGTAAGCATGTCAAGATGAATATTCTGAGTAAAATTATGCCTGATATTCTTACATGTCCATCTATGAATAATAACATACATAGACTACCAATATTTTCCTGAAAATGCGTATTCCTTTCATATGTTTGTGTATTGAAATTCATCCAACATACAGTCCTGACGTTTGAATGAAATTGCATTTCAAATGGCAGCATCTAAAGCAAGAAACAGAGAGTATGATGAAGAAGATTCAGCTTCTTGAAGTCTCAAAACGGTTCAAGATCTACTTTGAAGTTTGAACTTCTACGAATTTGATGTCACATTGCATTCATATACTAAAAGCCTATTTTGTCTGTGTAATTTCAATCTCTCAGGAAGTTCTTGGGAGAAGATTCGGGGTCGTGCTCCCTAGAAGAACTACAAGAGATGGAACAGAACTTGGAAAGGAGTGTAAGAAACGTTCGTGCAAGAAAGGTTAACTTAATTTGCCTCTAGAATTTTACTCTAAGAATTTCTAAAGTTAATTGATATCAGAACCTCAACCTTCTGTTTTTCAGAATCAGGTTTTGATTGAACAGATGGAGAAACTAAAAGAAAAGGTAAGCTATCCATGTTAATTGTGAAGGTGCTTTAGTACTTGAGTGTGATTTCGCTTTTGATTTTGTATAACAGAAATGTGTTAAGAAACTAAGGAACTGTATGAAACCATTTTCCCTAGTTCAAACAGTCACATGCCTTGAAAGAGGAAAACTATTTTAATTAAACTCAATCAATATAAGATATCTAAATCATGTTCAAAAAAAAAATACTAAAACTATTTTGATTAAACTAAATGAATAAAAGATAACTCAATCATTTCTCAAAAAATACTAAATTAAGTATTTTTGGTCTACTTCTTACAAGAGATTCATCTCTAACGTGCTTATATTTATTTATGATTGGTTTCAGCTGCCAACCTTTTGTAAACTAAGTCAACTTATAAAATCTCCTTGGAAGGATTGTTAAGGTTTTCATTTTTTATCTAAAAGTCTGACTATTGAAAGATTTCCCCACAAGAGCTAGATTAAAAAATGCTGAATTCAATTGTTTTGAATTTAAACCAGGAAAAAGCCCTAGCAGCTGAAAATTCAATGCTCTCCGAGAAGGTGAGACTATTATATACACTAGTTAATTTCATCTGGAAATTATTTACTTGGATATTTCATTAGTTTTGGAGCCAACCAAACCTATATAATGCTTCTAAGATTTGCTTATTGCATATCTCATTAGATTGAAATAAAAAAACAGATTGATTTTACTGTGCAGTATCATATCCAGCCAAAGCAAGCAACTCAGAATGAGAGAGAAAATGCTGCATCCTTCGAAAATAGTCCAACTTCAGATGTGGAAACTGATTTGTTCATTGGGCTACCCGAAACAAGAACCAGACGTATTCCTCTTCCGCCTGTGGTCTAATTGAAGATTAAAATCAAATCCATTTTTATGCAAATCTGAAATAAGGAAAACCCCAATTTGTTTCAGTAATAATATATGTATGTATGTATATATACATTTAGAAGAAAATGTATCTATCCAGATTATATAGAAGATGAACAAATACTTATCACATTGTCTTTAAGGTGACATATTTTCGCACTATATTTGCTATAAGGTTAATGATAAATTATTCTTAGGAGTTATCCCATGCACTTAAGATATTTATAGACAATAACCTCTAGAAAGTTTTCTCGACATCTTGGAGTGAACAAAGTTGAATGGAGGAGGGGAGAGGAGGATTTATAATTTTTTTCAATCTTTTCTAATCTGTCTAGATTTGTATTTATAACCAAAACCTGTATGTGTATCCTTTTAAAAATTTATATTTGTTTAAAATTTGAATGAAAAATTATGATGGTTAGAAAATATAAAATTTTAAAATTTTAACAAAAATAAATAAATAAATAAAATTAATTAATTAATTATTTAAATACAATAAATAATAAAAAAATAATTATTGGATTTTTCTCAATTCAATGCACTCGCCCCACATGCCAAATATTTTAAAATATTAATTATTTAATAACATTCATTTTTTTTCTATAATTTTTTAATTTAATATATGATATGGATAATCATATATATAGGTTTTTAAAACTTTGGATTTATCTAATGTGGGATTTTAAAAATTATCACAATTATATTTTTTTAACTTAGTTTTCTAAATTAAATATATCTAACAATACATATATTATGTATGCTTGTGTGTATGTATATATATCAAGAATTCATATGTCCAAATACTCTCGTTGAGATCAATAATTATGGTGATTATTAGAGTAGTTACTACTACCGTTTGTAGTCTTTGTATTTTGATTGCTGGTAAGATTCATCCCTTTTAAGAGGTTTTTCCTTAGAAATTTTGAGATGAGAGTCTTATAATTTCAAACACATAGGTGGACTTTAATTAAATTCTATGCACATAAAATTTCTTTAATTCATTGGAAATTTTAATAAGAAAAACATATTTGATGTGTGGTATAGGACAAAAAGTGTAAAATGGCATCATTATTAATAGAAAATGAACAAACACGGTGAAGTGACAAAGTTTAGAAGGTAATATTTTTCAACAATTATAACCCATAAGAGTATTTGTAAATGACTAATATTACCCCTTATCCACTAAAATAAAATGGGGAGGGGGAATTGAACAGGGTTTAAACCCTTTTACAACAATTAGCGCTTCCGTTAAAGAATTATGTGTGAGGACATGTGTACGATGCTTATTTCAAACCTTCGGTAAAACCCTTTTTAAGTGTTTTGGTTGTTATTCTTAATCCTTAAACCTAATTTAACAATGATTTTATCAAATAGTTTTTATACTTTAGCAATGGTTATAATTGTTGTTTCACCTTAATGACTTTCTAGCAATGCTAATGTCACTTTTTTTTTTTTCTTTTTGAACTTCATAATATAACTTTTTGAACCATATTTTTCACATTGAACCTTATTCAACAACAAATTTTCATTACATAAAGCCAACATCATCAATATACAAAGCAATAGTTCTATGATAAAAGCCAATAAATGCCCATCAAGGATAAAATAGTGAATAAGGAGCAAGGTTTAAAGTAAAGCCTGTGTGTCACATGTTGGAAGGAAAATTTTTATTAAGGTCATTGCCAATGCTGTCCTTATTTATCCCATGTCATGCTTTAAATTTTCAATGAGGTCTTATGAAGATTTGGACAGAGTTACATTTAGTATTTAGTAAGATCAGAGGATAGGAGAGGGAAAGATTTATTTAAAAGCTTAGGATTCTCTCAAAACTCAAAGAAGGTATAGGGCCTGAGGTTTAGAGATTTCTCTAATTTTAACCTAGCTTTATTAGCAAAAATAACATGGACATTGCTTCAATGTCCAAATGATTTATGGACTGTGGTTCTTAAAAATTTGTATTTACTTATAAGTGATTATATTCAAGCCTCAAGAGAACATAGTGCTTTATAGGGTTGGTCGAGTCTCTTTGAAGGAACGAATGTAGTGGTTAAAAATCTATGTTGGCATGTTAATAATGGTAGATCTATTAAAAGATGGAAGGATAAGTAAATCCTAGATCTTCCTAACTATGAGCTATATTCCATTAAGCCCGATATTGAAGAAAGTGATAAAAGAATGGAAGAGCTGATAGTTATTAATGATAAATGGAACTTGTTGTCTATAACAAGTACAATATCTAAGGAGCAGGAGGATGATATTTTGAAGAATCCATTATCAACACATAATGGAGTTGAAAGACTGAGGTGGATGAGAAATAAGAAAGGTATACACAATGTTGAATCAAGGTATTATACTATAAGGAGTAATGCAGGTTTAAAATTGAACATGAAGCCTAGTAGTTCAAAGACCACTCTAATGGGTTTGTAGGTTGAAATCTGGAAGTTGCAAATTAATCGTAAAGTTAAGCATTTCTTATGGAAAGCTTATTTTGGTGCTTTAGCACTGAAGGAAGCTCTTTTTAAAAAGAGATCTACTACAGATCTCTTATGTCCTATTTGCAATGATGAAGCTAAGACTGTTGAGCAATTGCTATTCTTATGCTAATAGACAAGGTCTATATGGTTCGTTTGTTCTATGTTTTTTGAATTTTGAAGGTAGAAGAATTACTTGCTTTGATGACTAGTGTTCTAACTTTAAAAGAAATGTAGCTAATTTAGATGATTGTGGCAAAGTTTTCTTTGGTTATATCTACTATAGGATTCAGAAAGGGAGATGTGATGTAGTTTTCCAGGAAGCTAAGATGGATAATAATAGGGTAATTTTACTTGCTGTGATCTCAATTAATGCCTATTGGAAATCCAAGGAAAAAGCTCATTTCAAGGGGGAGCAAGAGTCAAATTATATGAGGAATCAGATGTACGTTCCTCTCTAAAGGTAGTTTAAAGAAGAATATAGATGGAGCTTCTAATATGAAGATTAATAAGGTAGGATTTGATGTTATATTTAGGAATCATAAAGGGGATGTAGTTGATGCTTTTAGTGGTTTAGTCCATGCTAGCTTTCCTCTTATAACAAAGGCTTTGGCATTAGTAATTGGTTTTTCTAGAATAGAAGTGTGTTTGGAAATAGATTGTGCAGAGCATTTTGTTCTTAAAGGTAATTCAGATGGTTGTGAATGGATTTATTCATTGATATTTGAGTATATTTTTGGTCTCATAAGTTCGCGCTTAAATGTTTACTTTTTCTTGGTTTCTTGCCAAGGAAATAAATAGTAGATTGGGTGGCTATCAATGTTTGTATAGGAAAGTGCCCTAATGGGTGGATTGACGTACCATCATCCCCTCTTTCAGAGATCTTGTATTGTGACTCTATTAGGGTTGTGTATACTACTAACCGTCAATACTTTAATTATGTCACCATGTTTTTTGGAATTAAGTATGTTTGGTTTTATGTAATAAAAGTTAGTGTTTTAACTTTAGTTGCAATTAAGTTTAGTTAATAGGTTTAGTTATGTTTTACATGTTTTAAGTGTTAAATTTTAATCAAATCTTTAATAATATTTAATTAGTCAATTTCTTGCTTTTTAGTAAGTTTCTAATTGAAGAAAACTTATTCAAAATCAGTTGGAAACTCAAGCAATTGAAATGTGAGTTTGAAATGCAAGGATACATTGATTAAGAGTAAAAAAGGGTTGAGGGCCTTGACCAGAAATTTATAGTCACGATCCCATGAAGAAAAAGCATGTGGAAGAATCTAAGGGAGTTGTGGCTTTAATTTTTCTAGTTGCAACCCTAATGAAGGACAAATCCTTATCACACCACATCTAAAATTTTCCTTTTGCAAAACCCGATGTCTTTCTGTACAAACCATTGCATCTTTTTCACTAGTTTTTGTTGTTATAAATGGGAGATTTGAGGGCTTTTGCAATAAGACAAACATTAGACATTTTGGGGGACAAAAAGGAAGCTTTTTTAGCATTGAGAAAGCTTGGACTTAGAGGAGATTCACTAATTAAACTAATTTTTCTCTTATTCCTTTACTTCTCTTTGTATTTTTTTCCTTATTTGCTTAATGCTCCATTTTGGATGTTTGGAATATTCTTGTATTAATAAACTAAGATTGTTGATTTGGGATTATGTTGGACCCTTGTATCTAATAGGAATCTTTTACTCTCTTACTTTCAATTCATGGCATGATTTGTTTATTCAATCATGGCTCTTAATGCTTCTAATTGTGTGGAAACCATTAGATAATGTGAGTAACTTAAATGACCTTGGGAAAGGAATTTTAGGACTAGACCATGGATTGGTAGTGTGAGTTCCTAAAGCTTTCAATATTGAGTGGATTTATTTGGTGTTAGGATGGGAATCTACCTACTAGTCTCACATAGTCACATTATGACCTATTTTACATTAAGTCTCTTAATCAATTGCATAAGGGATTATGGATTAGTATAAAGGGAATGCCTATAAGTAATTTGGAATATGCATATAGGTAATTAAAAGTCATAGGCTAGCAAATTATGTTATTAAGCATAATGTGAAAGAAGGTATGTTGGTTTCAATTAAATACTTTGCATTCATAATCCTAAGCATTTTTATTCATTGTTAGTCTCTAATTTTGTTCTCATTTGTTATTTTTATAATTTTAATATGATTTTCCTTTAATTACAATTTATCTTTGACTTGATTTAGTATAAGGTACCAATTTAACATTTAACAATGATTTTAGTGTCAAATAATACTTTACTTATCATTATATTATTTATGTGATACATATACTTGCATGTATGCTTTCATAGCGCAACATATCAGATAGTGCTAGCATTGGATGAGCTATATTGGTTATCACTAGGTTTTTCAATAGTGTTCCAAATATAGGTTTGCTTGTTTGTTAGGTTTGTTGGTGGTCTTATTTTTTGTTTCGTTCAATTTTGTCTATTGGTGTTTTTATTTATGCTGTTTTGTTTTTGTCTTATTGTTGTTCTCTTAAGTTAGTATGGTCTAGTTGTGCCAGTCTATTTTGTCTATCGTAGGTTTGAGCTTGATTGTGTTGGTCGATGGTGTTCTTTTTTGATATGTATAGCTTTTGATTTGTTGAATGAATTCTCTGTTTTGGCCAGAAATAACAATTCCTATTCTAATGGAATGGAATTTAAATATAATTCTGCATTCTAATTTTAATTGTCTATGTCAAACGATCATATTCATCTTTTGACAAGTACAAAAGGATCAAACTCATTATCTCACAAAGAAATGATTTACTAGCAAGACATGTTTAAGTGTGAAAATAAATTTTTTTATATTGTTAAAAATAAAAGAAAATTGTAGAGAAATAGCCACAAAATCTAAGCAAAATCAATTTCAAATACCAAAAAGGTAAGATACTTAAAAAATTAAAACAACAAATCAAACACATTTTTAAAATTTTAAAATATATAAAGTAAATGTCGCAAGTGCCTATCTTTATAATCCTAGCAGCGACTTTAGTTGAATAAATTTGAATTTTTATTAAAATGAAATGAAAGAGACTTCTGAGAATGTAAAGCCAATTTCTTTCATTTTTTTTTAAATAAAGTATGTTATTTTATTTGAAAGTTTGAGTATAATACCTTTTCACTCCTATACTTCTTCCAAAATAGACATTTTAGGCCCATATTCCTTGTAATGCCCAAAATATTACCTTGTTTATAGGAAGATGTCACTCTTAGTCCTTTATTTTTTTTTAGAAAAAAAATAGATTTAGTCCCTTTACCTAAAATTTGTTAAAAGTTATATTGATATGGGTTTTAAAGCCAAGTGACCATTATTTTTTGAAGAGTCTTACTAGAGAAGGATCATTTTGATACTTTCCATATTTAATGGACTAAATTGATAAGGTCAAAAATAAAGGACCAAAATTATATTATTCTCTTGAGTTTTGTTGACTCAATTACTATTCAATGCCCTTGTAGTATTTTACATCCAAATATTGAAAAAGCAAAATAATTACATGAACAATTTCAACTTTGGATTAACAATTTAATTTAATAATAACATTAAATAATAATAAAATTTTTTAATATATAAAACAAAACATAATTCAACTAATGAGATATATTGTCAATTATTTTCACTTCAAATTATTATCTTGGTTAATAATAAGAATAAAAAAACTAAATGCTGGTTTCAGTGGTAATGAAACAACGAAATGATTTAAACCAAAGAAGCGGATTAGTTGTTGTTGAAGCATAACTGTAGTTTCTATTGCCTTTTCAAATCCTATTCGTTGGTTTGATCTTACGTTCAATGTATTGACACGTCACCTCCCATACCCAAAATCCATTGTTTCAATAAATGAAATGGTGCATTCTGAGTTTATTTTCATTAATGTGTTAATCAGAGCTATGTATATACCCCTGACTTCTCCTCCCAAATCCACACCCCAATATTTTCAATTTCATCCGCCTAACACTTCAATATGCGATGGTCCCTATCTTTTCCAATGAATGCAGACATAATACTTGCTTCCAATGCCATTGATAGGGTCATTGAGGAGATCAGATTTTCTCCTATGCTCAGCACATGTTGTGCATGCTAGAGCCGTTGGATTAGGGGTTAAAGTGGAAGGCCAACGCTTTGACCTTTGATACGACACACCTGTTGTGCATAGTAAGAAATCCAAATTAGGTCATTGGGTTAGTGATTGCGCCCTTAACTCTTCGAATTGGAAATTCCAGTCACCCATTGTGAACAACATAATTTGTTTAGAAAGTGTCAAATCTCAATAATTGAAGTGGATTCAAAACAATTAATTAACAAAAATTTGAAAAATTTGAAAATGCAAAAAAATAAAATAAAAAATTAGCAAAAAATTCAAAAATGGAAAAATAGTAACAATAATTTAAAAAGAAAAAAGAAAAATTTCAAAATATCAAAAATTCAAAAAAAATGAAGTAAATAACAATAATTAAGGAAAAAGAAAAATTCCAAAACTTAAAAAAAAAATGAAGAAGAAACAAAGGAAAGTAACAAATGTAATAATTTTAAAACTTGAAAATTTTAAATAAGAATTTGAAAAAAAGAGATTTTAATCATCTGCCAAATTAAAAAGGTAAAATAAATAAAGCCAAAAAAAATTAAATAAAAAATTAAAATTAAAGAAAATCAATCAAATCAGAAATCAAAATTTCAAGAATACACACGCACACTCTCGCTCACATACTCTCCACTCGCAACACTCACGCAAGTAAGCAAGGAATAAACAAAAAGAAGCAAAATAAAAGTGAAAAACAAAATAAGTAATTGGGAAAGTATCAATACAATGGAGGGTGCACGTGAATAAGAGAACAAAAGTGTGTGTGTGTGTGTGTGCTGGCAAGAAGGGGCGCATGCTAGAATGTGTTAGAGAAATGAGGTGTCAAGGAAAAGATAGTGCCCATAACCACAAAGGAGAAAAGAACACGTGAAAGAGGAACGCTGAAAAATGTCGAAGAAAGGAGAAAAGATGAGGAAGAGGGCAAAGAGATAGAAGAGAAGGATCAGAGAAGGGAAATGTAAAACTCAGGAAGGCAAAATTCTATTATTTATATGCAGTGCTCTCAACATAAGGCAATCAGCCTGCGACTAAAGCTTACAGGTAAATCTCAGTACAGAGTTCTTGCCTCACAGAAGGAAAAAAGGAGGAAAGACGACGCAGAAAAAAAACACATGCAGAGAGGAAGGAATTCAGAGAGAAAGAGAGGCTCGGGGGAAAAGACGTTCCAAAACTTGCACACCCCACACCTCTTCAATACACACTACTTATTTCTGTCATTTTCCAGGTCGGGTAGCTAATTCTGTTACTCCTTCTCGACCCTCCTTGGTCCCCGTGTCCCGAGAGCCGTTGCTGCTCACTAGAATCTTCTTCATTTACCTCTATGTGTCCTTTAGTTTGTTGCTGCTTCCTATTTTCGTCTTCATCTGCCATGTAATTATCTTGTGTCATAACAGGAGGTTGAGAAAGCAAGATCATTGGAGGAAGAACGAAAAGGAAAGAGAGGCAGAAATGATGGTCTTGAATTTGAGCAAAGGAGCTGTGGGTCGAACTCTGAATTTCCTGCTCTTTCTTTTCTAATTTTCCTCTCTATTTGTTACCAAATCTCACTGAATTCACTGCTATATTTGCTGTCGTTTCTTGTTGGAAATCTGACACGTTTTCCCTCTCCATTTGCTACCAAATCTCACTGAATTTGCTGTTATATTTGCTATCATTTCTTAGTGGAAATCTGATACGTTTTCACTCTATATTTGCTACCAAATCTCATCGAATTCACTGCTCTATTTGCTGTCATTTCTTGCTGGAAATCTGATGTATTTTTTGCTCTTAATTTGCTGCAAAATTTTGCTGGAAATGTTGCTCTGTTTTGCTGTTCACTGTTGTTAAAATCTGATGTGTTTTTTTTGCTCTTAATTTGCTGCAAAATTTGGTGGAAAATGTTGCTCTGTTTTGCGGTCCATTTTTCTTAAAATCTGATGTGTTCTTTTTGCACTTACTTCACTGCCAAAATTTTACTGAAATCGTGCTCTACTTTGCTGTCAACTTCTGTTAATGTCTGGTGCAGTTTGTTTTATTTATTGGCTGCCAAATTTCAATGAAATGATATCTAATTTGTGTTAAATGTGTGATGAAAAATTCTAATGCATTTGGGCTTTGATTTCAATGTGTTTGATAAATTATTACTAAGGTATTTGGTGATTTATTTTGCCGCATTTTAGCTCTCTCTTATTCAAATGAATTTTGCCCAAAATTCGCTGCACATAGGATTGTGTGGGCAGTCCATTTTGTGCTTAAACTTCACTGCATGATTAGGTCATTTTCCTGTCATTCCTTAGCTCCAAATTTGCTGCATGATTATGCCATTTTGCTGTCATTCTTTAGCTCCAAGTTCGCTGCATATAAATATCATTTTGCTGTCATTTTTTAGCCCTAAATTAACTGCATAATTAGGTTATGTTGCTGTCCATTCTTAAGCTCTAATTTAACTGCATGTATATTTTATTTGGCTGTCCATTCTTGAGCTCTAATTTCGCTGCATAGATAGATCATTTTTGCTGTCCATTTTAGCCCTTAATTTTGTGGGATATTTGGGTTATTTTGCTGTCCATTTTCAGCCCATAATTTAGCTACACATTAGCTTCCATATTTGCCCAAATGTGACTCAAAATGTGTTGCATGTTTATTCCATACTTGCTGTCTAAATTTGGGTGGAAAGCCCGCTGCACATTGCTCTTCTTTTGATGCCCAAATAGGCTAAATTTGGTTGAAAATTTTGCCATCATTAAGTTGCTTAATAACCACATGCTTCTCTTATAGATTTCAAAGTTATGTTTTAATGAATTATGTGATTGAATTAAGATTAGATATTATGATGTTATGAATTTAATCATTTCAAAGGATTAAATAACTTGTCGAAGTAAATATCATGACAAAGTAGCCTTCAAGGCTAATGCAAAAAGCAAGCAAGAATGGAATACAAGTGGAAACAAAATGCATTGTTAGGCTTATTTTCGGTGATTGAGGAAAGCAATTTTATTTGTGTTGTTGTAAATATTGTGAATGAAATAGGAATGATTGTGTAATTAAACACCAATACACACAATGCATTAATAGATATTTAATTGGAAACCAACACACACAAACACCCATGAATGCCTTATCAAACACCCACACACATTAAACACTAACTTATTTTTTAAACAATGTGCCATGTGAGGTTCAACACCATATCCCATAAACATTTATGGTTATTTTTAATATTATTGTGTGAGACCAACGTATTCATGAGCACTTAATGAGACATTATTGCCATGTGAGACTAACATTTTTATGAACACCTAATGATTTACCAATAGGATCATGTGAGATCCAACAACTCTATAGATATATCACAATATTGGTCGCACACTTTTTAAAATAAATTTAGGGGTTCAAATGGCCTGTATCCTCCTGTTATGTGCATTTTTTAAAATTAAAGTTGGGCTTCATGGGCCATATATATTAAAATCTTTTTACAAAATTAAAATTAAATCAATGTACATAAAATTGTTATTTTGCCAATTTTTTGTTTCTTTTCACATATCTAACATTTTGAAATTTAAACTAAATAGTTTCAAAAACAAATAAAATGTCTTTTTTTTTCAAATAAAATATCCATGTTTTATCAAAAATATTAAAAGTGAAAAAACATTGTATACATTTTTCATATATATTCTGTTGTAAATACTCATAAATCATGTTTTTCAAATTTTAAAAAAATTTATAAGAGAATAGTAAAGAAGTGAGATTAAGCTGATTTCGTAAGTTGAAACACATTAACTAACTTTTACATTGTTTGATTTGCAAAAATTGGTCTAAGTTCAATTATTTGTGTTCTTTTCGTAAAAATAAAAAATGTCAATGTATTGACACACTTTTCTTGACAAATTATATGGACTTTGATCTCTTTAAAGAGTATGCAGGCTCTAGGCTCTTATCATATGTCAAATCTATCCATTGTAATTATCCAATTTTTTTTTTCTATTTATGTTAATTTCATTTTTCATCTTTCTATGTTATTTTAGTGCACGTTTTTGTGTGGGCAATTTTAAATAAACTTAAGGTTATGTCTTTTACTTTATTTGACTGATTTGGGATAATTATTCTCACAAATAGGTGTCGTAGGATATCTTACACCTTCTCTATACACAAATAGACTCAAACTTATCTCTGATTATGTAAATTACCTTTTGTTTTATTTGATTTTTCAAAATTTTCTGTTTAAGAATTTTGGTGGCGGTTTTAGTAAATTGATTTTCAAAATTTGTTTAGGAATCAATTTATATATCTTTTTTACTTTTTTGCCAGAATTTCAGCTATGACACGCATTGTCGAAAATTCTATTTTTTTCAAAATTTATTATTGAGGCAATAGGTTGAGGTCAAAACTGTAATATCCAGAAAAAAAAATATAAATATATTAAGAATAAAGCTAAGGACTGATTTGCTAGATGTTAAATCTTGATAGGCCAAAATATAACATTGAAGGGTCTAAACTGAAATAGTTTGAATTTTAGCGCCCAAAGTATAATTTTAGCCAAAAGAATAAAAAACTAGTTCAGCAACTTCTTCTTCTCCCCTCTTGCGTTTCCCTCCCAGAATGCCTCCTTTTCTTTTCTTTTCTTTTTTTTCTTCACCTTCGGCGGCATTTTCTCTCATTTATCTCATTCTTCACTTCTATTTTCTTTGGTGCATCTTGTCTTTTTTCTTTTCTTTTTTTTTTTCAGCCACAAAGCTCCATGCTCCTCCTCTCTTCATCTTCAACTAGCCATGATGTGGGGAAGTGGTAGACGATTATGGACAAGTGATTAGAGATAGGGTATGCTTCATTTTTGCCCATCTTTTTAGAAATTTTTGGCTTTTTCTCTATTCTCTTCTATTTTTGCTCTATTTCCTTATCATTGGTTGGTTGTAAATTTCTAACACATTTTCCTCTATTATTTGGCTATGTCCAAGCACTTTAATTTGGGATTTTTGTTTTTTAAGCACTAAAGAGAAATTTCCACACTTAATTCTTCAATTTTTAGCTTTATAATGTTAAAATATCATGTGTTGTGAAAAATAGTATTGAGAAAATCAATATTGTGCTAAGATAAGGTTGATATAGAACACTTAATTTTAACTATTTCCTTTACTGTGTCTCTAAATTTTATGTTGGTATTTTAACCAAGTTTATCTTCTTTGATTGATGCATTATTTTCTTTTTCTTTTTCAATCATTTATATTCTTTTCACTTTTTTCTCATATCAGTGGCTAATAATCACTTTTTATTTCAACGCGTCCTTAAATTATTTTTCTATTTATTTATTTTGTGGTAATTAATATGCTTAAATAGTAAATTACTTTTATTTAACTGGGAACTAAAATCATTTCATAACATATTACTTATTTGCATAACATATATACATGGTTTATTTATATTCAATAGTTTTAAAGTTTAAAGGGTGGATAGATTATTGAGATGTATCTGCAATGGGATACAGGTACGAGATATTAAGTTATATCTAGTAATGAGATACGCGCATGAGATATTGAGATATATCTAATAATGTGATATAAGTATGAGATATGCATATGAGATATTGAGATATATTAGATTATAAAATATAGGTATGAGATATTGAGATATATCCAATAATGAGATATGAGTTGTGAAATATTGAAATATATCCAATAAATAAATAAGAGTATGAAATATTAAAACGTATCTGATAAATGGATGTGAGTATGGGAGATTGAGATGTATTCAGCGTAATGATATAGATTTATATTCTTAGCGCTATATACAATGCGGATTTATAATTATGAAATACTATTATGGCACTATGAGATATTGACTAGTGCAATGATAACAAAATGCAATTTGTGCTAAGGCACAACATGATATTGGTTCTTTCTCTAATACCCACTGCATTTAAATTTTATGGATTTAAAATTGTGTTTTACACTATTGAAATTTAATTTTTTACTTATATATATACTTGTGAAAAACCCTAATGCTTTCATTGTTTTTCCTTTTGCTTACTTTGATATTTATGTATTTACTAAGCCAGTGATAGACTTACACATATCTCTTTAACATTTTACAAATTAATGTGATAAAGTTGCAATGGGACTTTCTAATTGCTTAGAAACTTTCTTGTTGCCTAAACTTTTTTATGTCATTTTGGATTAATCACAATGTATGTCAAATTCCAATATAGTAGTCACTAGAAGTTAGGGTGTTTGGGGTTGAATGGAGGTTGTAAAGTATTATAAACTTTGTGTAGGTTATTTCTTTATTATATTAAATATATATTTTGAGATATCATTAATATAATATTGTTGTTTGATATCATTGTGATGTTACTGGATTATAATAGTTGTTCAAACTTTGGAAAACATGATATTTTAAGAGAAATGTTGTCAGATTTTAAACAACTTTATAATAAATTCATTGAATGATTTGTTATTGATACTTTCATAAACCTTATAACAATGTTATTTTAGGCTTGCTAATATAAGTGGAATTAACCTACACACTACTCACGATCATTAAATTTGGATCGAGACAAAAAAAAAGCCGAAAGTGATCGTAACCATGCCAAGAACTACTACGCTCACCTCATCAAAATGGTTATGTTGTTAATCTCAAAGTTCCTGTCCATTATAGTTAGTGTGATTGCTGCTTGCAAACCTTGAGTGCTTTTCTTCTTGACCGACTCCGAACTACTACCCTTTCAACTCCCTCTGGCAAAGGGCTAAGAGAGAGGGAGGGCAGCAATCCATCAAAACGTGGGTCATCTAGTCCTCTAGATTTGGGCATTCAGATTTTGGGCTAATAATAAAAATCTCTATATCACAGGAAAAGGAAAAAATATTTCAAGATTTAAATTTTATGAACCATTTGCTCCTGAATACCTTATATATGGGCTAATAATAAAAATACGAATGCTGTGGCCTGAGGTCAGTGGTCCTAATTTCAGAGTGGAACTTATCTCTAAGGTGGTATTTGGTATATTAGTGCCGTACTATCTTAAATGCCTGAAAACATTTGAAGACTTGTTATGCTTAAACATTTTATAAATAATTTTTCAAGAGTTCAAGAAAATAAATTTTGCAAAAACACCTATCTTGATGCATAATATGAGTGGATTTTCAACGTGATCATCCACATAATTCTTTTTTTCAATTTTATTAGTATGTTTACTTGGATGTTACCAAGAACTATTAACTCCTTATATTTCGCGTCCAAGTCAACATGTGGAATTTGGCACTAAATATTCAATGGAAATTGCATTTATAAAGCAGCAGTAACGATGCCAACATTTTTATAATTGAGACAACAAATAAGAACTGATCATCGAGGATTAAAAAAAAATTCATCTACCTTAATTCCAAAACAAAGGTATAATAATCTACCCGATTGGCCAAAGAAAAGGGGATAAATCTACCTGGATACACATAGTTATATTCTACCAATCAATATGGCTCAGCAAAGACATGGAGATGCTATTAAAACCCTGAAGGATGGCATTAGGCATTAGCCATAAAGCTTATGTGAAAGTAGTTTGAGTAAATATACAATATTAATGTCTCATTTACATAGATCACAGGAATGGACATCATTATCAAGATTAATAGCAGTACTAGTATCTACTTTCATGCACAATCATCTTTATTATTGATCTCAATGAGAGCAAATGGGAATCTTACTGTACATATATTCATATACATTACTGAAACTGTCGGGCTTACCCTTATTTCATATTTGCGGAGGATGGCATAAATTTGGATATACCTTTTAATCTTCAGCTAGATCCGAGGAGGAGGAGGAATATATCTTGTTCTTGTTTCTGGAAGTCCAATGAACAAGTCAGTCTCCACATCTGAAGTTGTACTATTTTCCAAGGAGGCTAGATTCTTGGTCTGATTCTGCCTTCCTTGCTTTGAATTGTTGCCATACTGCACAGGAAAATCAATGTGCTTCATTCCAAACAAATGAATTATGCAGTGCTGAAGTATTATGGATTGAGCAAACTGGAGAGGGGAAAAAGGAGAAGAATAACATTTAGTCCTTGACCTATAATTAAATTGTCATTCGGGTCCTTCACTTATTTTATTTCTCCAAAATGACCCCCCTACTGATTGAAAATTGTCACTTTTAGTCCGTTCACATAATCAATTAGTAGAGCTTAGCAGACTACATATGGTAACAATTTTAAAAGTGAAAGACTAAAAGCAACAATTTCCTATCAGTTAGACTATTTTGAAAAATAAAATAAGTGACAAACCAAAATGAAAATTCAATGATAAGTTAGTACCAAAATTATATCTTTCTCAAAAAAAGAAGGAATAAACACATTTTTTGATTAAATTTCAGTAAACATCTTATTTTTTTTCTTTTCTCATCCATTCTCCTTAATCCAAACATCATCAAAGAGAATCATATGATTGATTTATACAAGAGAGAATTTCTAATTAAATTTTCTCTATTTTCCACATTCCAAGCACACTCTTAAGACGCAATTTAGAGGTTTGGCGCTAGATATTGCAGAACTGAATTTCCTTTGTGATGACTAAAATAAAATCCAAGCCATGGAATGATTTCCAGATAAAGATAACAACATTCTCACCTTCTCAGAGAGCCTTGCATTTTCTGCCGCTAGGGCATTTTCCTGGATTTTATCCATAACAGAAAACAGAGAAGTCAGCACTTTTCTTTCAGTTTTACTCTTGCTGGGAAATCTTTCAATGGCCAGTTATACTCATAGATAAAGAAGTAAACCTTAACAGATCTCCTAGAAAAATTTAGGCATTCTTAGTTTGTAGCTCATTAAATATAAGCTGGTAAAATTAATCATGATTCATAAGTAAAAATGTAAGCATGTGACAATTATCTAACAAAAAAGAGTGTCAGACAAGAGATTGATTTTAGTCTATCTATTTTTCTGCAGAACAAGTATGTTTAAATTTTGAGAAAATTGCAAACCATGTCAACTTTAAAAATTAGAAATTATGTTCTCAAACAGCACACTATAAGAACTAGCTTCTTTTGTCTAATTTTTGGCTTACAGACTGCAACACAAACACCGCAACAGGACACATAGGTGTCCAAGGTTTAGAATTTATGGTTTAGGGTTTGCACATCAGTAAGAAAAAAGTTGAGGAAAGATTTTTTAAGTATTATATAGACAATCTGGCATATGAATCCCACATGTGCACATCGAATTTTGACCATTGGATTTATATCCACAATATGATATTTAAGAATTTCTCCTAAGATGGACCAGAAGTTCTCAGATGCAAACTCTTATGCAAATTCAAAATCACATTCAATTAGTAAACCACCTTCGCAATTGTGGACAGCTTACCTTTGCTTTTAGTTGCTCCTTTTGCTCCTTAAAAATCTGAATCTGTAATATGGAAAGTTGTATTTAGATAATAAAATTTAACTTTGAAAACTTAGGGAGTAAAATTTTATAGGCATGTTAGGTTAACCTTCCTTGCACGAACGTTTCTTACACTCTTTTGCAACTGTTGTTCTATCTCTTGTAGTTCTTCCAGGGAGCATGAACCCAAATCTTCTCCCAAGAGTTTCCTAAGAGAATGAAATGACAAAAGTAAGGTATGCTTTTATGATTAACGAAATATTGCATTGAATTTAAACAATTTTGGGTATTATAGAAGTTCAAAGTAGGTCTTGAAAGTTGAACCTTTTTGAAACTTCAAGAAGCTCAATCTTCTTCATCATACTTGTTATTTCTTGCTTTATAAGCTGCCATTTGAAGTAAGAAATAGAAAAAGACTAAATACCAACAAATCAATTTAAAAAGTATATTTAAATCTGGCGCATTAGATATAATGAAGTGGACCGACAGCAAGGAGTCTTAGAAATAATTCAATTTCTGGACAAATTTTCCATATGTATAAAAAGCTAGTGAGATTCATAGGTAGACATACCACTAGATATTGGTATAATGTCAATTATAAATAAATATTTAAATATGTGAGGCATAACTTTAAATAGAATCTATTTCAACATTCTTAGCATTTTACTATTGATTAAGGTTTAAACTGTGGTTGTAGTTGTATTATGATTACTGTAATTACAACCACTGTAGACGCTACAATATATATTTTCAACTTTACTATGCGTATTGTGATCGATGTGACACCCATCGCAATAACATTATTGCAGCTGGAATTGCAGTTGCAGACCGCAATTTTGAACCTGCTTTGATCTACCTATTTACAGTAGACCTAGTCTATTTAGAATTTCACATACCAATGTGTAAAACCCTTTCACCAACTAATGTGCTGCTGAAACATCATCTTTATATCTAACACACTCTGTTAGTAATTTTTGCTGTTAAATTTTGCAAGTGTAAATAGAATTTTCTTTTTTTGCATTAAATTTACAAGATCAAAAAATTGGGAACTAGCTTTGAGGCATCAATAATCACAACTTTTAAAATGTGATTACTTGTACTCTGAGCAATTGGCATTGCTTTCCAATATACATTAAAGCATCCTAAAATACTATTGTTCTCTTGGTATTTTTGTTATGAAAATGGGAATATGTATGTATTTTAAACAGACACTTCTAACAGTTACCTGTTTACAGACCAATGAACATGGTCGTTTGTTAATGTTTATTTTTAAATTAACAATTAAAAACAAACAATAAGTCTGCTCAAAATTTGAAACAAGAAACCATTAAACTATCAGAGTAATTCAATTTGGTATTCTTCAGAGGTCCAAACCCAAGTCCAAGATCAAGTCATATAAATCTCTCTCTCTCTCTCTCTCTCTCTCTCTCTCGATATATATATATATACGCGCCCCCCCCACAAAAAACCCCCAACACAAGTAAGTATTCTATAACAATTTGAACTTTCTGTTAGTGAAGTACTTATACTTTAACGCCTTTACGAAGTTATTGGTATCTTAGAATGCGAACCACAATTACTCCTCATGCTAAAACCGAAAGTATATGATAAATGACATTATCAAGTCGCTAACAAGGTCCAATATCTTGCTCT
Organism: Delonix regia; assembly: GCA_037074485.1. Classification (NCBI taxonomy): domain Eukaryota; kingdom Viridiplantae; phylum Streptophyta; class Magnoliopsida; order Fabales; family Fabaceae; genus Delonix; species Delonix regia. Next base: position 18,280,408 of record CM073459.1, read on the forward strand.
AACACTTTTATGGCCAAGAGTTAATCCTAGTTTCATAATTACTTATAAGATTAACTCATTAATCTTGCTTGACGCAACACTATACTTCAATATACATATAGGCAGGGTAAGTCATCTTCTCCCTATATAATTCCGGACATTACAAAACTCCATCAAGAACGTTGTCTACTTCCTTTCGTTCCAATATGCACGTACCGTGGAGTTTGTCATTATATCCTTGTTACTCCCAAAACCTATTCAATACATAAACTCTTCTAGTGACACTCGTACCACATACTCTAAAATGAGACATTAGATTCAAAGTTTACTGTCTAAAGTACAATTCCTAGTACCTTGCTACCCATTCAACTCGTACAGTTAGAGTGTACTGTATACTACGTCAATTGGGTTCCTATTACTAGTGTCTATGCTCGAAGGGTTTTAGCCTCATTTCCTTACATGTTTGTTGTACTGCATCTGTTGACAATGCATTGGTAAGTGGGTTATCCAAATTCTTGCTTGATCTTGCGAAGACAATTGTCATAGTCCCATTTGTGACCAAGTCCCTTATATAACCAAGTCTTAAGCTTATATCTTGATTTCCCATCATACAACTTGTTGTAGGTTATACACATTGTAGCCTTATAATCACAAGACGTAGAAAGCTGACATAGGTTGTGGCCACAATTTTATATTGAAAAACATGTTCCTCAATCATTCCACTTCATTCTCAGCAAATGCTAATGCAATAAGTTCGTGCTCTATAGAGATTGAATCAGGAGCCCAATGCTACCCTCATGTGGAATTGCGTTGACACTTGTTATCCAACTTTCATTAGAATGACCAACCATTATAACTAAGAGCAAAATACCCTTTTAGTTCCTCACTTATCACAAAATTATCACTATGGTTCTTCACTTATTGAAATGCTCAAAATGGTCCCCTACTCTTTAAAAATGTCACACTTGGTCCTCCACTTCTTGAAAAAAAATCAAATGTAGTCCTTTAGATTTAGGGTTTAAAGTTTGTTAGAAGGACTAAATTTGGTCATTTTTTGAAAAGTGAGGGATCAAGTGTGATATTTTTCAATTTGTAAAGAATTATTTTGGGCATTTTAATGAGTGAAGAACTAAAATGGCAATTTTGTGATAATTGAGGAACCAAAAGTGTGTTTTTCTCTTATAACTAATTCCCAAGTGTTCTGTTCTCTTTCGGATGTCCAAGCACTCCAAAAATTACCTTTCAATGATTATTAATAGGATAAACCTTGAGAAATTAGACATAGAATTGTTGCATTTGGTCGATGATAATGCATGTATACATACAAACAATCATTCTTTTATATTGTAGTTGTACCATCAATGTTCCAAAATATTCATTTGACTAGAACTAGAAGCATAGGGAATATTAAACTCTATTATTCCCAAGTGCATATTAAACTCCATTATTCCCTTATAAGTGCCTGAACTTGACTAGCACTTTGTCTATGTAATGTGACTATGTCAAAATAACTCCTTTGTAGTCTATTTTAAATTTAATATTTAACAAAATATCTATTTCATTCAAGTTTTTAAATTTAAAGGTTGAAGTTAATACTTCTTAGTTTCATAAATACTACGCATATACATTCCAGAAACCAACATGCCATTAACATAAAGAAAAATCATAATTTTATATTCCTTTCTGAATTGGGAGTAAATACATTCAATTCAAACACTATTGTAGTCCCTCCATACTTATTAGTTGATCCTCAATTTGGTTCTTCACTGATTTCTATTATTAATTTAGTGACTCATATATTAGTTCATTCTCAATTTGATCATTCACTCATTATAACCATTTTTAGTTCAGTCTTTCACTAATATATATGAAAATTAACACATTTAGTCTCTCAATCTTAATAAAATTTGGATTAAATGTGTTAGCATTCATATAAGTGAAGAACTAAATATAGAATGAACTAGTAATTGAGAGACAAACTTAAAAACGAAAATCAGTGAAGAATTAAATTGAAATTAAACTAATAAGTGAGGGACCAAATTAAGAATTAATTGATAAGTGAGAAACCAAATAGGTGTGTTACTCAAATACATTCATATGCAAGATCATGTGCGAATACATCTAACAGTGTAGCAAAATTAAATTTCTCTTTCCATTGCTTTGTTGCTTGGTTTAAACCATAGCAATACTTTATCAATTTGCAAGCTTTGTTTTCATTTCCAAGAAGAGAATAAAACCTTCAAGTTGTTGCATATATATTTCTACACTTTGATGTCCATTTATGAAGGTCATTTTAACATCTATTTGATGTAGATAAAAACCATATATCTTGAGGAAAAAGCTAAAATTAAGTAAGCCTATGGATGATATTCTTTAATCAACTACATATGTATCAAAATAATAAATGCTTCCTTTTTGTGTGAAACCACCACTAATCCTACTTTGACGGTTTCAGTAGACATATGTATTAATATTATGCTTTCATCCATTTATAGCATATGGGTTTTGAACCAAGAGGTAAATCAACTAAAGCCTGTGCATTGTTGGATATTATTGAGCTTAATCTCATCATTTATATTACTATTCTTTTTGTTAGTAACAATATTTGTGACATCCTATATGCATCAACATTGCTTTGACACTTTTCAGACAAAGACTAATCTATAGAATCATGTATAAATTTATATTCAATAAATTCAACATAGACTCTGCAATCACATTGAATTCTAAATCCAAAAGCTTATATGCATTTAAGGTGTGTGTATATCCTATGAAGATACTCTTTATACCTGTATATCCTGGCGTTGTTCTTTGATGATCAAGAACTCTATGGTATGAAATGCACTTATACACTTTGAAATAATCAAAATTTGGTTTTCTATTATTTCATAATTCATCAAGTGAAATATTCATACATTTTAAGGCATATTTAGTATATTACATGCCATTTTGGTAATGCTTCACCACACAAACTATATACGTGGTAGGTATATATGCACTTAACAACATAGTATTAACGAAGTCTGTCGCAATTTGGAATTGTGTAACTTAGGAGTTTCTCAAATCTTTATGCATGTGACGAAATTTAAACTTCGATATTTGACATGCAGAGAATTAGTTGCAAAGCAATGCAAAACTGGTAAACAATTTCAAAATAAATGGATGAGCAGTAATTGGTTTAAACTTGAAAGAAGCAATAAAAGGCACATACGATTTTCTTTTCCCATAAAAAAAAAAAATTCAATTTCACTTTTGATCCCCCTCTAATTTCAAACGGTTTTAGTATGATCTCTCTAGTTTAAAAACAAACAATATTATTCTCTTACTTTAAAAAAAAAATAATTCATTTTTTCTTCTCTATCACAAAATCCATACACAATTTAATGTTTAATATAAAACTATGTTCATTGAAACTCTATTTATTTACTTGATATCGTTAATTCACACTCAGATCTAATGCCCAAATCAATAGATTGTTATATTTGGCATTATATTTTAAATGGATCATGAGCCCAGCGGCAAAATTAGATCATACTAAAAAGACAAAAACATAATGCTAATTAATTTAAATCTATGAGGACGAAATTAAACTTTTATAACACTAAGAGGATTAAAGTTATATTTAGAAAAAAGAAAACATTAGGACGAACTAGAAGACACGTGCATTTTCATCGTCCTAGGGAGTAACCAAATAGAAGAACATTTCATTAGTAGGTAATTTATATTCAGACGAGATAATGAATGAGAAAATAAAAAACCTGTGGATTTTGTTCAACGAATCTGGTGGCCATTTGATAATCTCTGTTATAACTGCGGTAGCGTTCAATTGTCTCCTGCAAGCTGTAGAATTGACGCAATTATTTGGGAGTGAACTTTTCATTTCTTCTCTTTTAGATTCCATGTGTGAGGGATAGAAATGCATAATATATACGTGTGTGTGCGTGTGTGTGTATATATATATATATATATATATATATATATTATCAGAGTGAAGAATGCACAGCTTGTTTGGGAATAAGATATTAGATATCATAAAAGAGAAAAGAAAAACAACTTTCCCAATCTCTTTGCATGGCAGAACATAATAAAGAACCCATATATATAATCTATCCAACAACAGATGCAAAGGCAAAACATATGCCGTTGAACATGAAAGCATTCCTTTCAATCCAATGAATCCCAAAACTTCACATTGCCATGAAGTTGTTCTCCTACTTGTTAATGTTGGATCAAGCGCTTATCATTATACCAAAAGTTATAACTTTCACCAAACTCTTTGAACTAAATAAAGAGAAACTATTCCAGAGAACTCAGAAACAAAAATGGATGTTCCAAAGATATTACACACACACTAACAGAACGAGTTATATGGGGTGTTTATCCCCTACTATGTATTGCCACCCTAACAACTGACTTAACCTAAGGAGTTTTAGATTTGCAAGATGGTTTTTCAAGAAGAAACCATGTCAAGAAGGGACAATGAGTAAAGAATTGAAAATAACATTTATAAGGGAAAAAGAAAACCAGAGTAATCATGATTCAAAAGTCCAAACTCAAAAATCTCAAATAGATGAATGAAGAACAAGTTTGATTGACGAAAAAAGAAGGAGTTCTAGATTTGCAAACTGGTACTTCTATACTTCCTCTCTCATTCACGTTTCGTAAAAATGTTCCAGGACTGATTGGAATAGCTGAAAGCAAGATTGTCAAACTCCTTAGTTTAGATAAACTAAAAAAGAAGGGATGAACTTGTATCTTAAACTTGAGAGTTTACTTTGAATAATAAATATCTATTCAAATATATAATGGTATAGTTAAAATACTATGTATTTTTAAAAAATTTATTCAAACACAATTCAAATTATACTAATTCAAAAGAATATTAAAAAATAAAGAAAGGAGAATGTTCCATATGCTTCAGTAATTGGAAGCATAAATATGTCCATGTCTGCACATGGTCAAACATATCTTTTGTTGTAGCATTGTAAGTATGTTAGGTAAATACTAAATTTGGACTTGGATCACAAGAAAGATGCAAAGAAGGTTTTCAAGTACCATTAGAGAACTAAAGATTACATGCTTATATTTTGGAGGACCAACAACTTGAAAATATTTAAACTCCCACCTAATATGATTTGTAGACGCTGATAAGTCAACTTTTGGTTGTATTTTCTTGGTAGCTGATGAAGTCATATCATGGAGGAGTGCAAAACAGTAATTGACTACTACTTACACTATGAAGGCCAAGGTCATCTCATGTTAAAAGGTAAGTTCATAAGGATTATGATTGAATAATTTTATCACTGACCTTCATGTTGGGGATTCAATCTCTAGGACAATTAAAGTGCTAAGTGATAATACAGGTGCAGTTTTATTGTCTAAAAATAATAACAACAATAGTCAAAGGAACGAATCTAAACTACTCAAATGGTCGCAAAGCATTATGAACAAAGTTGATCCTTTAATTAAAGGATGCATCCGAATGAGTTTAAGCATCATGTGTTTTGTATGAGACTTGGATCATATTAATCCAATTGAGGCACGTCAAGTGGTGAATTTCAAAAGTTAGATATTTTTTGTCTCATATTTTTTTATATATGTTGTGAGAAGGTGGTATTCGTTATTTAGAGAACTTATTGTTATAATTCTTGTAATACATTTGGATGTGCTCTATGATTACTATATTTGACCAAATGGGAAACTATATATTAAAATTTAAAAGATTTAAGTTAGTTGAAATTATAATTAGATAATTAATTTGGATATCTCATATTTAAACATATTTAGGATATCTGGAATTGAACTTTTAATCTAATTTCAGATGTCCATCAGTTAAAATATAACATGGCCCTCATCTTTTTTGTCTTTTCTTTCTTTTTTACTGCTTCTGCCTCTCATCAAAAGTATATAGATGTAACATGCAAGTAAGGGAGATTAGGGCTTCCTATGAAAGTATTGTGTTTATGACGAAGCCAAATCCCAAGACTTCTTACACTTGAAAGCCTAAGCTAAAGAAAGGAAAATGATATGAGGAAATAATTAAATACTGCAATTACAACTATTTCGCCTTGATAATTTGTTCAAGTTGTGTAATTAGAGTTGCCTATCACTTTAATCCAAGCTTCCTTGACAAGTATCCCCCTTTACTTTCTTTTCCAAGATTCCTCATTAGGTAGCTAAAAGGATGGCGAAGTTTATGAGAGACCTTTTGTAGTTCAAGGTGTTAGAATAATTAATTAATTTGTGGATTAGAGTTAATTAATAGATTATGCTTTAATAATATCAAAAAATTAACTACAGGTATTTGACATAATTTTAATAGATGGAGTCATAAACCCATATTGAGAGAAACCCCAACTCATAGCCTATACTAAAGCTAATTACTCTATATATACTAGTTAGGGTTTCACTCTTAGATTAAGAACCTTTTCTTGTCTCCTTTTGAATATTATGAGTTGTAGTCCAACAATATGAGAACTAGTCACCATGGCAATGGGTTCAAAAGAGGACTACAAAGGATAAAGGACTTTACACTTATGAAGAAGCGGTTGGCCGTATTACATTATGACAGAAGCTTGGGCCTCATTAAAAAGTTTTTATTTTGTGGGTCATATATTAGATTTGACTTTGTATAGTCCTCAAGCATTAAGTAATTTCTATATTTGTTATTTCTTAAGGTATTAATTAGTTTCTTTATCTGTTATTTCCTTAGGCTTTAGGTAGTTTACTTAAAAGTTATTTCCTTAGACAATAAGTATTTTCTTTATTTGATATTTCCTTAAGCATTTGTTAGTTGTCTAATTTGTTATTCTTTAGATATTAAGAAGTTTCCCTATTTGTTATTTTCTATAGGCATTAATTTAATTGTCTTTTTTGTTTTTAACTTAGGCACTAAATTAATGATAAGTTATAAATACTATATGCTGGCATTGTAAGGGGCAGAATATTTTGAGTGATGGAATGATATTGAGTTTTCTCAATTTATCAACAAGTGAGACACGCTTATGTCCCTTGTTGCATCAAGAACTCAATATCTTATTAAGATAATCCTTTATTTTGTAGCAATTTTAATTCTTATCTTTTCAAGCCTTATTATTTGCTTTTCTAAGAAAAGGTTTCTTAGGGGTTCAATAGAACAAGAGTTTAGATTTGGCTGTCAATTAAATCAAGTGTCTTGGCGTTTCAATCACTTTAGATTGGGGTTATGCATCATCCTCTCCCACTCCAATGGGGCTGCATGCATATTAATAGATTCCAGGTCAGATCTAATCATTCATTTCTAATCCTGCCTTTTGAAATTTTCTCACACAAGGGAGTATAAGTAAGATCACTTCACAAGTCGCAGTGTGCTATAAGTCAAAGAAGGAAGATAGTTTCAATCATAAGGTGAATTCTTGGTAGCATAAGGTGATGAGGTTAGGAGTAATGATGGTATGCAACAAAATGGTTGGAATAATAAGTACGGGATTGGTGGCCCAGAAAATTGAATTCTTTCGCAGAATTGCTAACAATGGCTTTGAGCCAACTTTGGACTCTGGCGAAATATAGTTTCAATGACTTTAATGGCCAACTAAACAAAAAGTAATACTATAGTTAGCCCAGTCTTACAAACAAGTTAATATCATCTTGAGAAGAATTTTGTAGTGAGAGATGTGGGTGTAAAGCGAGGTTCATGATAAGTGAATAATTGAATATTGTAGAATTAACATGAAAATACCAAAGGTAGAAAAAACATTGCTTAAATAATTTATAAGATTTGTATACGTCAACCAAAGATGGTTTGTATTCAAGCTTTCTCATAGGATAGCAGAGATTAGGCCTTGCTGGCTTATCATTACAGGCATAGATGTCAAACAGATGAGATTTTATTTGAAAAAAAAGTGTCAACACACTTGTAAGCTCAAATTCATTATAAATTCAGGTTGAGTCACAGGTTGACATTTTATATTTACCAAATTTACGAAAGCATGTCAACGAGGTTGTAGACTCTAACTCAATGCAAATTCGGATTGACTTACAATTGACTTGAATAAAATTGGTTGAGTAAACCTAAAGGTTAAAGTACAATACCAAAACTTATACACCTCTTGAGTGTGAGTGGAGCTAATTTTACCACCATTGCTCTACATATTTCTCAGGATATATATGTATAGTATTGTCCAAATATATTCCTATAGTTTTCAAAAATATAGAATCATTAACAAAAGGATTCAAACCCATGACAAAAGGGATATAGACAAGCGTAATCTACAAGAAGCCATTATGATCCACTTAATTACTAATTGTAAAATTTAATCTAAATATACTTAAAAAAGAAAATAAAAATGTATTAATTAATAGGTTGTATTGAATAATTATTGATGCATGAACTCTGTTGAAATATGGATAAATTTATTTTGAATTTGTATGATTTGAAATGCATTGCATATTGTATATTATTCATAGAATTGCTTGTTTCAATAATTATTTATTCATTAATTTAAATTCTTACAAATTTATATTACAAGTCATCCTCTTTTTAAGTTTTCATAAACTTACAAGTTTGATAACAGTGATTACAAGCGCAAGTGCTTGTGCATATAGGTCATATAAGAAAGCATATTATCCTTGTATAGTAATAGACAAATGTGGGGATTTACAATTTAAGTTCCAAATTTCTAATTGGTGAAAATTTTGATACATGAAACTTGGATAGTTACATTCAAGGTATATTTACTCCTGTAGTCCTTTCATGTTTAAATTATTATATATATATATATTGTTATAGTTATAGTCTAACTATATGAAGCTTTTCTAGGAGGCATTAGTTAATCAGTGATAGTAAGTGTTTAATTGACAAAATATGATGATTATTTGTGTTTTTATTATTCTGAAAGTAATTTCTGAAATTTCTGACCAAGTATAGTTATCAATTTTTTAACATTGAACCTAGGAAATTCTCTTGAGAAGAATTTCAACATAAGTAACAAACTCTCTCACTCAGCTATATTATTCTTGGAAGATATGATACCGATGCAGTATGCACATTGTTTTGTTGATTCTTTACTGAGTAGCTATATGTGAGCTTGTGAATTGATTATGATTATATGATCCACATGCATGGTGTTTTGACTTTGTTTGATCTTATCCACATGAGAAGTTGTAGAAATGAGATATGATCCCTACCACGAGTATTTAAACGAGAAAAACATGATTTTGATCCTTTACTTTTAGCCTCGTGATCAGTTTAGTTATCTAAAGCTACAAGACAAACAGTATTTAAATGATCCTTAAAAAAAAGAAAAGTAACTAACTTGGCCCTCCGAAGGATCATTTTGATTTTTGGAAGACCAGTATTTTTTAAAAGGTTTTATCTTTGGAAGACAATTTTAATATTTTCCATTTTGATGGATCAACTTGATTTTAAGATCAAAAGTGAGGTACCAAAATTATATTTTAATCCTATTTTTATCATAGTGCCAGCTAAGAGATATTGATATATCTATGAAAGATAATATTATTCGGATATGAATTTGATTAGTTATTTGTTGGAAAAGGGGGCATTACTATGAGCTTTGAATCTATTGCATTTCGATGAAGCTCTCGTTTATGATTTTACTTCATGGTTCAACTAAAGCAGTGAAGGAAACTACTGGGTGCATTAAGCTCATCATTTTAATTACAACTTGAAGATTGATATAAGCTTGACAAGTTGAGGCTTGTAAGCAAGACTTTGAACAGGTTTTCTTCTTTATTTTTTTGTTTTCAATGATTTTTTAATAAGGATTAATATATTTACATTGCTGATCTTGATAGTTTAGAATTTTGGAGAATTTTGCTGTATCAGCCTTACACATAAGGCCTCATATTCAACACATGCAACCCAATCTTTTAAAAAACTTTTACCCCTAAATAGCATCACTAATTTTATCCAAAATTTGCCTCAAATCCCTGATTTTCTACGGATATTGAGACTTTTCTAGCCAATAGAAATCCCCTAATTACTGTACACAACATATCTTCTCTAAATTTTTCCCCCAAAAAAATTTCCAATTTTGCCCCAATTTCAATTTTCCCTATGAAATCTCAATTTTAGTAGAAATTTTGAGAAATTAGGACACATCCACAGTAGATTAGTAAATTGCTCACCCAAGTATAATACAATGCACCAATGTACTAATAGTTTAAACCAATCAATATTAAACAATACATTAGAAAGCAAACAGGCAAAACCTCATACTGCTTAAGTGCAATATACTCTTAACATCATTTACTTAGTTACTTTCACATTTTAGATATATTTTTTGTAATTAAAACTAGTCTAAGTTTCCATTTTGCAAAATTAAAAAAGAAAAAAAGTTTGTAACGCCTTATGGATGTATAGAATTGAATTGTCGCTTAAATTAGGGGTAAGAGAGTTGAATTATCTTTTGTGTGATTAGATGATTATACTACCTCTAAGGAGTTTGTTTCTAGCAATTCCCTTGATGGTTTACCATTTTTTTTTCTCTTCGAATTTCTTTTGATTTAGACTTATCGATGGTATTCATAAACTATTCAAGTTGACTTGCCAAAATATTATTCATCGTATTAATCAAACTCAATTTACAAAAATGAATTTGCAAATGTGTTTACCAAGTTAAACACTATTTTGATCTCTCACTTATCAGATTATTCTTAATTTAATTTCTCACTGATTTTATTCTCAATTTGGTACTTCACTCATCAATCCAATCTCAATTTGGTCCCTCACTAATTTATATCCCCAATTTGATCCCTTAATAATTTGAACATTTAGTCCCTAGTTTTAACTAAATTTAGACTAAATGTGCTAATATTCATATTAGTGAGGGACCAAATTAAGAGTAAAAATCATTAAGGGACTAAATTGAGATTGGAGTGACAAGTGAGAGACCAAATTGAGAATTAATTGATCAGTGAAAGACTAAAATAATGTTCGACTAAGCATTAATGATGTGTATGTTTTATAGTTCTATGATTTTTCTGGTTCTTGTGGTAGAGAATGATTTAGACTTTCATGATGTGCAGTTTTGAAGTCATATAAAGTCTGAATGCAAGACCAAGGAAGTAATTACAGCAGATAGAGGTGGTATTCATTTTCCACAATTTTGAATAAAAGGATTAACTCTTAAACTCGCATGAGTGTTTTTCATTCATTAAACACAAGCCAAAGCCAGCCTTGGCTTGATAAGATTATCTTGAATTGGAGTTAATAATATTTATCTTCAAACCACTCCCAAATAAGTCCAAATTTGGCTTAGTTTGGCTGAACTCCTCCCTAAGCTGCAGGCTTCAATAATTTAAGCTTGAATCTAACATTGATAAATTTTTTTATATGTTTTTCATAGGTTTTCAACAAAAGCAGAGCATGCGGACGACTTTCTAGAAAAATTTAACAATTAATATTGAGATTTAAAAAGAATATCCAAGTTCATGCTGTTACTAAAGTACAAGATATTGTAAAACCAAAAAATTTGCACCAAAATTCTGCCCTTTCATAGTTTTCTTAACTTCTTTAAGCATTCTTACCTAACGCTACTTCAAATAGAACAGGGAATTCTTGAAATAATGCGACCTAGCTCTAGTAGTATACTTCATAAAATTATTGAGTATTTGAAGATTAAAATGCAGCTAGTTGTTTCGTATAAAGTACAGACATGCCAAACACTTATGTTAAACATGGGTGTGACATTGTGTAACACTTAAATTACAAGTGAATGCTTCAAATTTTGTTGTGTTGTATTCGTATCATCAATATTCGTGCTTCTAGAATTTTGTCCTTCGGTAATAGTAAGCATATTTTGGTACCATTAAAATTTCTCTTCTATAAATTATGAGAATATGAATATGTATATAGATATTCGCCTTACCCATTTATATGTTATACGACGATCTATACAATTAATCACCTAGGATTATTCATTGAGATTATGCCTTGGTTATTGTTATACTTAAGTAACCTAAAGGAGTATGTTGACACAGTAATTATGACAAGCAATGACTCGATCGGAATGGTGTGATGATTGCCATTTTGTTTGTAATTAAGTTACTATAATAATGACATCTTTCTATTAATTTTAGGATTAGAGAATAGCCAGTTGATATTTTCATTGAAGTTTCTTATTGGTCAAGATTGGTTATATGTGTAAATATGAACTACACAGCAAGTCAACACTCAACAACAACAACAATAATATTATATATTTTATTATTATTATTATTATTATTATTATTATTATTATTATTATTACAACAAGAACATGTTTTTATGTATAGTAATCCTAAAATACAAGTCTAACAATAGTTATGATGCCGCACAAATTTAGGTTAAAGTTGTTGAGCTATATATATCCGAAATGGGGAAGCAACTAATTATGATGAGTAATTTTGATTTTTATATTTTACTATATTTTTATTTCTTTATTTATTATCTTAAGCCACAATATCTAGTTTATATTTTCCAGTGTTAAAGAAGTATACGATAGTACTAAAATTTTCAGTGTCACAGCAATTATGACAACCTGATTTATGTTAAAAGCTGAACAACATAAAACACTATTTAGATAACAGGAAATCCCCAGAAGAGAAAACAATGTGGATATTTTATGAGTTTAGTAGTACGTTGAAGGATGTTGATGGTCAATAATATTTTATATATCTTTTCTTAATTTGTTATATGAGTTGTAAATTATATCTTAGAAAACTAGGCCATTTTTTAAATATTAATACCTAAAGAACTTATATCCTATCAAAGGTAACAAAAATAAAGATTAGAATACCATGAGATCTAGTGTATTGCAAAAATTATCAACTAAAAGTGATGAAAGAAGAACGCAAGTTTTCCTCATTAATATCAATAGACTTATGATTTTAAAATTAAAAAAAAAAAAAAGAGAAAAGGAAAAAAGCTCAAAACTGGTTTAAACAAATACAAAAATAAAATAAATTGATCATGCTGTTATTGAATATATGATCATGGAATATACATTATGAAGATTTGGTTTTAATTTACGCTAAATTAATGTAGTGTAACATATCATAATGTGAGAAAAAGATTCATGACATCGTAAATATGGAAATCTGTCCAAAAAGTCATAATTAATTTCTCATTGTGAACTAAATGGCTTTAAAATGAAACCTCGGCCTTGAAAAGAGGTAAGTAGGCGTACTATAGTTGAATTAAAAACCATGGTGATGTCATTGCACATTATTTCATGGAACATCACAGTCTCCTCGTACTATTAATTTTAACTCAATTTCTAATACCCAAAAAAGAAAATACTTAATTTGTTGGGAGAACATGCTTAGATGCAATTGTCAATTAAAATAAAAATTAAAAAAAAAAAAAAAAAAGATAACAAAAGCCTGATTCTATTAACTTCCTACACTAAAATAGAGTTTTACTTCTTTTTTCACTAATCTGCAGATATTACATAAGGCATTTACAAGATCAATCCATTTTATGTTAGTTTTGAGTACATACAACATTTATTAAACTACATTATTCTCTTTGGTCGCTGAGGAAACCCAAGCACAATTTTCTTTCTTCATTTTTTACCCTTTTCAATTTCTATTAATTGGCTATAAGAGGTTTGGTTCGTGTAATGTAAACCCAGTCCTTTCTTTCAGGCCTTAAGGTAAAGTTTCCTTTAAGTATTGTGAAGTTAGAACTTGGAACAAATTATCCAAAAATCGTATTCAAACCCAAGTTAGAACTAGTGTACTGGACTGCTTAGCAAGCTAGCGATCCTTGTGGCCCCCGAAGAACACACACTAAAACAAAGAATTTGCTTAACTCTATCTGAGGTTAAGTTTACCTACCCCCACGTTCAATGGAAAATTTAAGGATCTGCTTTGTGGGTATGTGATGAAGATCTTTAAGCTCTTCACACAGTCACACTATACATAAGCTTCCATGAAATTGACTATAAATTAAAGGAGCCTTTTCCAAGAAGAGAAGGAATTACAGTGAAATTGGGGGACACAGAAGCAATTACTGAAACCATTAATATTTGATAAAAGAAAAGGAATAAATAGAACAGTCAGGTTCATAAGTACCTGGAGCTTGCAAATTCGTAGAGCTTGCCTGTGGGAGAGAAGATGATGAGAGCAACTTCAGCATCACACAGAACTGAGAGCTCAAAAGCCTTCTTCAAGAGCCCATTTCTCCTCTTTGAGAAGGTCACTTGCCTGCTTGTGGCGTTCTCTATACGCTTCATCTGTGTCTTTCCTCTCACCATCTTTATGCCTCCCTCTTAATCACTTGTCCGAATTCAGAAGTACCCACAAAAATTAGGAAAAGAGATATTAATTTAAAATATTATACGAGCAAGTAGACTCAGATGGGAGTCCTCAGAGTAAAGGAAAGCCCAGAGAGATCAATTTCTGGAGTTGATGGAAATACAAGGAATGTCAGCAAATCCTAAGCTTGCCAAGCAAGACTTGAAGACCCAGAAAGCTATAGTAGATTCAAAATGTGTCAGATAAAATTAGGTGTTCAAGATTTTAAAACCCTATATGTACATATATATTCGGTGATGAAGGGAAGTGAAAGTCACAGAAGAAGTATAATCGAAATTGGAAAGACCCGATTCTTAAAGTAGCATCAAATCCTTGGTTGATACTTGATTCTTACCAGCTAGAAGGCAATTTCGGTTTCTATTTTAGTATCATTCCTCAGTACGACAACACAACAAATGGGTTCTTCAGAAGAGGCGAAATTTATACCTAAGAAACAAAAACCCCAGAAATCTAGAAATCTTCGAGAGTTGAGAGGAAGGAAAGAGAGAATGATTTGAAACTTGTGCATATACAGAAAAGGAAAGAATTGGGGAAGAGAGAACATGAATGTTGGTTAATGAGAACGGAAGAATCAGAAGAAAAGCAAAAGAGAGAGGAAGCTGTAGTGGAATCCAGAAAGAGAAAGAGAAGAAGCATAAGCATAATAATGGAACATACATACCTTTCCTTATTAATGCATAGCTTCTGCTTGGTTCTTCCGAAAGCCACCACCCAGAAGACCACAATAAGACACAAAGGGGGATTTGTGGTACTGGAAAACCGAAACCTCATCCTTTGCTTGTTTTGGTAAAATACCCGTCCCCTTGGCCCCCAGAAAAAGAAGTATTTTTTTTGAAGTAGTAAAATATAGAGACAGTGTTTTTCTTAATTTGACAATCTTTGACATTTTTTGGAATTAGATTCTTACATGCAATAATTTGATGTGATGGATACATGCCCTCTTAATGTCATACCATGTGAAAAAATAGACGCAGCTGTTTTTTTTTTTTTTTTGGCCTAAGATTTAAACAAAATTTTTTTATAAAGGCTGGCAATATATATATATATATATATATTCACGTTTTACCTTATATAAGTATGATAAAAAAAATTTGATGTGCTCCTAAAATTGACAGTTGAGAGTATTTTATTTTGATTTTTCCTTCTTCATAAATAGAAAAGTCTATTTAATTTTAAAAATTGAGAAGATTAATTACACAACATTTTAAAATTAAGAAAAGTGGTTTTCGTTTTGACCTAAAAATTTTAACTGGAAAAAATATAAAATTAATTTCCTACTTTTATATTTTGCAAAAATTTAATTTTTTATAAATTAATAATAATAAATAATTTTTTATAAATTTAAATTTATAAAAAATAATTTTTTATTTAAATTAATAAGTGATTAATTTTACATATAATAAAAAAATTTATAAATTAATTTATAATCATTAATTTATAAGAGATTAAATTTTTATAAAATATAAAAATAAAAAATTAATTTAATACTTCCCATAATTTTAAAATATACTTGAAAATGCAAATGGATTCGAAAAGAGCGAGGAAAAAGTAACTTCAAAGCAAAAGAGGACGAAAGGCTAACGGGAAAATTAATTATATTATCTTCCATCGAGAGACAGAGAGAGAAAAGGAAGTCAGAAGCGCAGTTAAAAATAGGGAAAATAGTACAACGTTAGCAACAAGTCCTTTTCATCCGTACAATCAGGTACTAATCCATCCAATCACAAATCGATTTTCTTTCCACTGTAGCAATGAGAAATCAATATAACTTTATGAATTTTCTTATTTTTGTTTCAATGTAATCATGAATATGTTGGTAGGTAGTAAAAAATAACATTTTGATTTTCTTCTGTAAAAGCAAAAGCTAAAATAATTATGAGTTTACTTTAATTTAACTGTCAACTTTATCTTCCGTGTAATTATTGTTTTGGTCCGAAAGTCGCTACCTTAACCAAGTGCAGGAATAACAGATAGAAAGAAATAATCTTATTGGAATGTAAAATTTATAGTAAAAGAGTAGTACAAAAGTAAAGGGATTTAAATCTTTTTCTTTTTATTTGTTTTATTATATTAGATAGAAATAAACACATACTGCATTGTACCCGCCATTTAAATTTTAAGTATTATGATCGAAACAATCAAAGAAAGAAAGAGAATGGTGACCCTTTTTGCCCAGGCATTGTCAGAAAACTATGTTGGGAATAAGACTTACCATTTAAATAGGTCTTACTCTATATCTTTATGTAATGTAATAAGAAAATATCATAAGAAAAAAGGTGAGATCCAAATCCAAAGTAAAGTGAGTAGAGAGGTGAGGTTTTTTAGGCTTGTAGTTATAATCGGGAATAGATTTGACCATAATTGAGAGGCAATTGTACTTTTCTCCCATATATATATATATATATATATATAATATTATTTAATTGTTTTAATAAAAAAGATGAGACAATAGTAAGTTGCAACAATCGTTGTCCCCTATCAATTGGGAAGAATCTATAGTCGCGTATAATTGTAGTCTTGATTTGCTTGTGTTCCTTTCGAATTTGTCAGGATCTCTCTTCATAAGCTCTTATAAGAATATGGTAAATTGTAATCAAATCAAGAGGCTGGATGGAACTATAGAAGCTATTTGATCACAATGACTTGTCATTCTATAATCGTATGTTCAAACTTCAAATCATTTGAATTATTCGTTGTGTTAGTTAATTTCAGTATGTAATTCAACGGATTGTGGTAGTAAATTTTTTGAAATTTTAACAAACAACTAAGAGTGAAATCTCATTTTAATTATACATTTTTAATTTAATCTCTTATAATTTTATTTTTAATTGATTTTTTATTAATAAGATATTTTTTGATTTGATCATTTATGAAAAATTTTCATATTAGTTTAATTTTTTATAAATAAAAATATTATTAATAATGTCTTTTATATTTATAAAATTACATATTATTTAAAAAAATTATTTATAATAATTTTATTTGTGTGAAATTAAATTAAAGAATATCCCGCACACTATTTGACTGTATGTTCTTCTCAACATGTTCCAACACAGTTTTTTCTGCCAAAAAACAAAAGTGCAAAGAAATTCAAGTATTGCACACTATTGCGACACGTTTCTTTAAGTGAATAAAATAATAATAAAGATATTTTATTCTAATAGTTTTGATAGTGTTATATTTATTTTCCATCACTTTTTCATTAGTCTCAGGCAAATGGTGGCAGGGCTACTAAGGGCTCGTATTTAGCTTTTGATGCATATAGATGAATTTAAGAGAAAAAGAAGAAAAAAATATAAAATGATTTAAGAAATTGTTATTTTCCATTCTTAAAAGAAGGCTAAGTGTCACAGAAAATTATTATTTTATTTACCTACATGCAGGCTGTGTCCCTAAGTGATATTTCTAATGGGGCACATTCCCCCCCATATTTTTATTTAAATTAATTTTTTAATAGTAAAATTTTATTAAAATGAATTTAATTAATTTCAAATATAATTTACAATAAAATATTAACAATATTCAAATGTCTGTCCTCCAGGAAGTTGGTCAAAAATACCTATGAATTTACAAAATATTGATATTAGGAAGCTCTCCATGAAATTTATTTTGGTAAAATGACTTAAACCGAATTAAACTAATTAAATTCAAAATTTTAATTTGTTTGTCTTTGCTCCTGAGAAACAAACTATTGCTTTGTCTTTGGTCCTAAGAAACTAATTATTGCTGCAAGCAAATGATGACAATATTGGGCTAACAAATGAAGTCCCATGCGCAAGCCACATCATAACCTGTGTATATCTTTGATCCCAAATTAACTAATCAAAGTAGGAGTGCTGAAAAATTCAATCACCACCTCAACTCTAATTTGTTGGTTTGGGTTTGGTTCAATTAAAAAAAAAATTACAAAAT
Organism: Delonix regia; assembly: GCA_037074485.1. Lineage (NCBI taxonomy): Eukaryota > Viridiplantae > Streptophyta > Magnoliopsida > Fabales > Fabaceae > Delonix > Delonix regia. The sequence continues at coordinate 18,298,600 of CM073459.1, forward strand.
TACTGGATTGGTCGGGTCCTAAATTCACTTTTACTCGATACAGTCCAATCTAATAATGTTTTTATTTTTTATAACTTAATTTATTTATAATTAATTTTAAACATATCAATTCATCTTAAATATTAATTAAAAATTTTAATTTTTTACCTTCAAATCTTATTTTTTTATATTTTATTTTTCAAAAATTGTTTTCTATTAATTTAAAAAAATTTAAATAAAAAATAATTAATATATATATATATATATATGTGTGTGTATACACACACACATAAAGACTCAATCCAACCACTTATTGGACCACACCAAGGCACACTAAGTCTCAAGGCAAAAGAATTTGTCCCAATCTTTTGCCAGGCTGAGTTTGGCAAGTTTCAAGTTATGCTTAAACTCGACCCAATCCACTATTTGAATACCCCTAAATCAAAGGCAAAAAATTAGGCTTCTCTCCATCTTCAAAGAGCTTTGCTAGATTACAAAAATGCATTCTTAATAATATCATTAAGTAAAGGAGAAGAAGTATACACGCTTGTTGCTTTTTCAGTGTAAAGTTTATATTTAACAGCTCATCATCAACTAATTTTAGTAAGGTACGTAATAATTATATGAAGGACTTAGTAATTGAGTTTATATATATCAAAACTTGATTATATTTTTCAAATTTAAATGTAAGATCATTGAATATAGTTTTAGATATTGTTTGAACCTCCGAAATGGTACATTTTCACAATTCGGAGATATAAGATGCTTTCTTTTATAGGTAATTATCGTTTTATTGCTCAAATAAATTAGAAACACTCTTACAGCATTTTATAAAATATAAATAGTTTAATAGTATTTTAATTAAGAAAATAGTAGCATATGTAGTAACAGTACAAGAAAATTGATATCAAATTGCAGATTTTTTTACCTTGACTGCTGCCAGCAATTTTACCCACAGTTGTCAATTCGTAGTTAAAAACTGCATGGTAAAACTCCTAACTGCAACTTAGAGTAATTGCAACAAAATCAAGCATTAGCTATGATTAAAACTGAAATAGATTTAAAATACAAAGGAATTTAATAAAATTTAAATTGTTGGATGAAAATTTACTTAGCCAAATCTCTTTAAATGCGGAGATCAAATCCAAAGAATCTAAATCTAACTCAAACACATAATCATTAGTTATTTTTACGAACCACGCTCAATTCTACAAAATTTAGTGTGGTTGTTTCAACCACTACTTCAAAACAAAATTGAATGGCAATTTTTGCTATTTTTAGCAACGATTCATTTTTGTCCATGGTAAGTGTTTTGAAGCACTGCTCATTGAAGAAAAAACAAAAGTACAAATAAAAGAACAACAAATAAATGAAAGCATACATGAAACAAGAATAATAACAAAAAAAATAACCAAAATGACAAGAAATAATAAATAATAACTTATGGACAATATTTGATGAAATTATAAAACTAAGAAAAAGAACAAATGAAAAAATAGAAGAAGAACCAGTAGAAGAAATAATTGAAAAAGATTTTGAAATAATGGAATTAGCATGCAACATAGGATTAGACTTACCAAAATTTCAAAATTTAATAAAACCCGAAGCTAAGGAAGGAAAAAGTTTAGTAGTAAAACAAATAAACATGATGAATATATTAAAGGAATTAAACCAAGACGAAATAGAAAGAATGATGGGTAAAGAAGAAGAAAATTTAAAAGAAATTAGAAAACAATTAGGAAATATGACAATAGGATATAATGACTTAAATGAAATAAATATGTAAAGTGATCTAACAACAAGAAATTTAGGAAATTAACAAGAACCCCATAACCCTCCAAATTTACAAAGGAAGTAGTAGACCAATAAGAAAACAAGAAATAGAACAAGATGAACTAAAACACCGATAACTATTAAGATCCCAAGACTTGACTTACTTATATGAAACTACATATACCCCTACAGGAAATGGTAATTTTATGCCAACACCGTTAGAACACTATGAAACTAGAAAGATACCGAATTCAAGAATATAGCTAAATTTACTCTGTAATTTAGATAATGAAAAGAGAATAGAAGAATTGACAAAAGCTCAATTAATAGCACTATTAAATAGAAATATAAAAACAAATGCTGCAAACCTAATAATAGAAGTTAGTTTTACAAGAATAGTATAAGATTGGTGGAAAAGTAAATTAAAAGAATTTAGAGCATATACAAGAGCAGTAACCAGTCATACAAATAGAAAAGAATTTCATGCAATACTATTAAGACAATATGAACAACTATTAAGAAATAAATTTATAGGTTGAAGTGTTGGAGCTAATGAAACTACAAAAATAGATAGGATAATAACAGAATTACACCAAATAGAAATTTGTACATTAGATCCTAATGATTTAAACCAATATATATTTGTGTGTGTGTGTGAATATAAAAAATATTACAATGAAGCAAGATTATAAAATTATGAACAACAAAAAAATTTTATATGGAATTATTTTTTAGAAAACTACTAAGACTTATCTTAGAAACAATATTAAATGATTATAAGAAAGTATTTAATGAAAGACAAGAATTAATACCCTTTATAGACACTATGGGAAGAAGATAAGATTTCTTAAGAGATTATTTATCTAATAAGTGTAAAGAAGCATGGAGAAATATTAAATATTACAAAACTAATAAATTAGTATTGAAATGTAGTGAATTAGAAACACCACATAGATGGGGATGTAAACTAGAAAAAAGAAAATATAAGAAAAAGGAGAAGTATTTAAAACCATATAAAAAATATAAGTTTTAGAAAATATCCAAAATATAAATTCAAGAGTAGTTACAAACCACAAAAGTATTTTAAGAAAGGAAGAAAAATAAATTATAAGAAAAATCCAAGAAAATTTAAATGTTACAATTGTGGACAAATATGACACATATCAATAGAATGCACTAAACCAGAATATAAAAAGGGCAATGAACATAATGGGAAAAATTGAAGATTATGGCTTAGAACCAATAGAATATAATGAAATCTTAGAAAATGAAATAGATAATCCAAACTTAGAAATATATAAAATAATTATAAAAAATGAAAGTAGTTCAAAAAATAGTTAGAACATGATTATATAGAAGAAGAAAATGAATTAACATGATGTAATGAGAATCTAGTAATCAACTACAAGAAAATAAGCAAGAATATGAACAATATGAGGAATTTAGAAATTCATAAAAAGGAATAATAGAAAGAAGAATGCAATTTAGTCAGAAATAGTATGATAAAATAAGAAACAAAGAATTAAACTTAACATTACAAGATCTAAAACATCAAGGAATAATGACATGACTAAAAAAAATTATCAAAGCTAAAGAAAAAGAAAAATATGCATGTGTAGTATTACAGAAAAATATCCAATAAAAGCAACACAAACAGAAGAAATTTTAAAGATACCACTAATAAATAAAACATTAATAAATCAAGAGATTGAAAAATTAGATATAAAGGATGGGATGATAGAAATTTATATACCAGGAGTACAATTACTAATAAAAGCTTATTTTAGAGTAGGAATAGACACACCAATAGAACTACTAATCACTGATAATAGGATACTAGATAGTGTACCAAATAGTATCTAATGAGCATTTAACATAAATTTAATATATCAAAAATTAAAATTTAAAATAAACACAAACTTTGCAATATCAAGAGCAGAAATGAATACGAATAAAACTTAAGTGATTTACCATAAACTTAAAGGAAAAAAAAATGCCCCCAAGAAGCATAATATTAAGTATAACAAGAATGGTGGAATTAGTATTTTCAAATGAACATAAAATATATAAAAGAAACCAAGGAAAAATAACTATAGATAAAAATTTTATGCCAATATTAGAAGAATTAAGATTAGATCCTATAAGAATAACAATACCTAGGAAGTTACAATTAGAATTAGGTATTACAAAAGAAATTAACCAATATGAAAACCCTAGAATAATGGAGTATAATAATAATTTGGGAAGAAGAAGTCTTAGAATTAACATGCCTACTAAAATAAATATAAACATAAATCCCAGGAGTATACAAGAACGTAGACTAGAAATAGGACAAAGTCTTTTAATATCAAGAAGTCAAACAAGTTATGATAGATATAGACTAGCTGAAATACCAATAACTTCAAACTTAGTAGAAATATGTAGAAGAATCCCATAAATAAATTTAACAGAAAAACCTGAAATCTACATATTAATAGAATTAAAGAAAGACAGAACATGGGTAAAAATTATAGCATTATTAGAACCAAATTATGAAAGAGTACAATACAATTAGAATATACGAATAATAATATAGAAATAGAAGAAGAAGATACATGAGCCCAGACAACTATGAAATTTAACAAAAGAGACATAATAAGATTAAAATTATGGGTAGAAACTAAAATTAATGACACTCAAACACACAAATTAATATTAGCAAGAGATTTATTAGAAAAGGTAAAACCTTATAGAATCCAAGAAAATAGGATATTAATAAATATATACCAACAATTAGTGATATTAGGAAAAATAAAATTGATATAAAATGAAGTTCTACAATGTTTTAACCAAATTCAATTATGAAAAATATCAATCTAGAAAATATCACACAATGGTAGATACAGGAGCAAATATGACATCAGCTAAATATAATATATCATCAAAATTATGGAAGAAAGATAAACCTATTAGAATGAGTAGTACAAGAAAAGAATTACATATGATAGAATTATATGCAAAAAATATTCCAACACAAATAGGAGAATATGAATTAAAAATACCAATATTATATTAATATAATGAATCAGCACCAGATATAAGATTAGGAATGGACTTTCTAGAATAATATATGCCACTACATTTTGCCTATAAAGCATTAGTTTTAACAACACATTGTAAACATAAAGCTTAGGCAATAAGAATATTAGACTCATACAATAAGACATATACAATATTTAGAAAAAAGAGAAATGAAAACGAAGTACAATTTGTACCTAATGATAGGCCAATAGAAATAAAAGAAATAAGAAGAACGATAACACACATGGAAGCAAACAGTATAGAACAGAGATTAATAGAAATTATGAGGATAATCCTCTAATACATTGGGAGAAATCAAAACCTTTAGCAAAAATAGAGCTACTAGATTATAGCCAAGAAATAACTAATAAACATTATCCATGGACAGGAAATAATTAAAAAAAAAATTATGCACATCAATGAAATGAAAAAAATATGATTTAATAAGAGAAAGTTGGTCAAATTATTGTTCACCGGTCATGATAGTAATCAAGCATAGTGAAGAAAAAAAGAGGAAAATCAAGAATAGTTATAAATTATAAAAAATTAAATGAAATAGCAGTCAGAAATAGATACCTCATACCAAATACAAAACTATTATTTAATCTAATAAAAGGAAAACATATATTTAGCAATTTTGATTGCAAGTTAGGGATTTTTCAAATAAAATTAAAAGAAAATAGTAAAAAATATACAACATTTACTACCTCAAAAGGATTATATGAATGGAATGTATTACCAATGGGATTTCATAATAGTCCTAGTATTTTCCAAGAGTATGTTATGAACTTATTACTTTATATTAGAGATTTTGCAGTTATATAAATTGATGACATATTAATCTTTTCAAATAATAAAGAGGAACATGAAAGACCACCTACTAAAATTTATGAATTTAATAGAAACCAAAGGTTTAAATATATCTCCTAAAAAAGCATAATTAAGAAAAACCATAATAGAATTTTTAGGATATTATATTACTAATGATGGAGTAGAATTATAAGAACATATAAGCAAAAATGCTGAAGAATTTCATGAGATAACTACAAAAAAAGGAATTGCAATCATTTATAGGAATAGTAAATCAAGCTAGAAATTTTAGTCCACATTTATCTAAATATACATAAAAAATATCAAAATTAGCTAGCAAAAAAGCAAAATGGCAATGGGATAATGAAGCAAACAAAATAATAATAAAAATAAAAATAATTATGCAAAGATTTACCTAAATTAACAATACCAACAAAAGAACCAAAAAAATGGATAATTTATACATATGCTTCTGAAAATTATTGGGGAACAACCCTATATCATGAAAATAATGAAGGAATAGAAATAATCACTATGTATGCTAGTGGAAAATTTAATGAAAGCCAAAATAGATATAGATCAAATTGGAAAGAATTTTTAGCAATAGTTAAAGCAGTAGAAAAATTTGAATTACTAATAGTTAACTCTCATTTTATTATAAGAACAGATAATACCCAAGTAAAACATTGGTTAGATAAAGTATAAGGATAACTAAACTCTCAAATAAAATATTAATAAAATTATAAGCCGATTTAGCCCATTATGACTATAAAGTTAAATATATAAAAAGGAAAGAATAACTTGATTGTTGATTATTTGAGCAGGGATGGAGCCAAATAAAGAAAAAACAGATAGCTCAAAGACAAATAGCCCTACAAGGGAGATGACTCAAATTGATACAAGTATTGAACAAATAATCATGAAAATCAATATCATGGACATGACTATGGGGCTATTACAGGCCCAAATGAATAGTCAGATCAATAATATCTCTAATTCCATAAGTAATCAGAGTCAGTCAGTGGGAAGTTTGATTTCCCATGTTAATGACTTGGAAAAAAAGGTTCTCACTAATAGAAAGACAAATATTACCTACAAGCCAATTATCTTAAGGCAACTTATCTCAAAGTCCAACCCAAAGTCCTAAAACTTCAAAAACCACAATAACTCATTTTTTATAAATACTCAAAGCCTAAGGAGAAGTCTAAAAAAGAAATAAAGAATCTAATAAAGCCCAATCCTTAACCTATTAACAAGTCATTTTGCCTATTACACTAAACAAATCCCAAGCCTCAACATCTTCTCCTTCAATAACCTTGACCATTAATTCTAAACTCAAAGAACAATTACAATATTTCAAACTTCTCATCCGTGAGCTAAACCAACACCAAATACCCACAAAAGCCATTAAGTACATGTCAAATTTTGCTCTCAATAAAGCTATTATATACCTAGGCACAAACCAGGGCTAGTAAGCATACTATTTAGCAACAAACTAATCTAATCCATATATCTTTCCTCAGACATGAAAGAGATAAGCCTATTACCTAAAGCCATCCAAGAAACAAGAAAACATTATTTTTGAATAGTGACCTAATATATGGTCTATATCTGATGCTACTCCATAATAGCTGAAATCACCTCAGAAAAATGTTATCATCCAATTAACCTTATTAAATTCGAAACTACGAAAAAGCCTTTTGAAATTAAGTAGAGTAAAAAGGAGAATATTCCATATGAAGATTTCCAACACACTATTTCAAGAATAAGAGCCCAAGAAATGAATATTATTTTCTCTGAGATGAATAGGAAAATTACATGCGATAAAACCCAATGGACATATTTCACAAGACCAACAACATGTATATACTCAATAGGAAAAAATAGTTGTCAAAGTAAACAATTTGCAGTATGGTATGACCAAGTAAAGTCCAATAATATGGACAATGCTGAGCCCACAAAGAGAAGAATATGTCAACAATTATCTTAATACAGTAGCCACAATTGTAAATATTGTAAAGAAAAAGAAGAAATCGAAAAAGATTATGATGAACCATGGACTTCCCTAGATCTTTTAGGATAATAAAAAAAAGAAAGAAAAGAAAAAAGATATGCTAACAACAAAGACACCTTAAAAGCAAAAGCAAAATGACAAAGTAATCAACTACCAAGAAGATAAGCTCAAAGGACAATCATGAAAGCAATTGTCAGCCAAAAGGACAATAATGCAACAACAAGACAAGAAGAAAGACAATAATGAAGCAACCACAAAGCTCGTGAATTCTATATAAAGCCATGTAATTCTCATTAGGAGGCATCGAACACTCAAAGCATTCTCATAAGCTTTCTTGTGTTAAACCCTCATAGCTTTCCAAGTTCTCTCAACATCCTTGTATTCCAAATATTTACATCAATAAAATCTTAATTCATAGAATTTGAGTTCATATACTTTTGAGCTCATATTATTATCTAAGTTTCCAGCAATTGTCTCAAACAATATTCCAATATTAGAAGAAGACCATTAAGGTATGGAATTCTATACTCATTATAGGAAATTAAGGGGATTATTTTTGGAAATTTTAGTTAAATAGTTATGATCCTATGAATTGATTATCGGTATGTTAGTTATTACTTTAATATTAGTATGAGTTACGAAATAAGTACACCTTTTGTAGGAAACAAATGAAGGTTATGTTGAACTAGACTGAAGGGAGAAGGTTTGTGCATGTGAAGTACTAGAAAAGACCTCTGCATGAAAGAGGGCAGAGTTCTTTCGCTAATTTAGTTTAGTTTCAGTCAAACATTATTCTATAATACATTCTAATATTTTTTGTAATAATTAAAACCTGTATATAGGTTGGAAACCCAGAATTGCAGGGCCACTGGTTTGAAAAGATCTATATTCTTGGTATAACAATGCCAAGTATAGAATTTGCCGCATTGTTGTCATGTTGTAGTATCAAAGCTAATTGGATTAAAATGGAAGAAAATTATGAACCTTAATTTCTCATGTCCTTTAACTGAAGTTCATGTCCTTTTAGCTTTAATTTTATTTTCTACTTATTTAGTTAAATATTTTCTAATGGACGTGATAAAAAGAGTAAAACCAAGAATATATTATGTAGATCAAAATAAGTTACCTAAAAGGTCATATATGCCTATGGAAAATGAATCCCTAATAACTTTCCCGTTCATCTTAAACAGATAAAGAGATAGTACATTTAACCAATTAAATTGGACAAATATGTTTTTAATGAAACACTTAGGATGTTTTACAGAACCAAATGTAGAGGAAGAATTAGAAATATATGATTTAGATGGAACAATAGACATAACTCCTAGAGAAATTTCTAAATCATGAAATAAGAAGATTAGGTGAAATAGCAAAACTAGTAGAACAAAATATATGTGAGATAAAGTTAGAATTCACATATATAAAAACATAATTGAAAATAATAAATGAACAAATGTTCCAAATAAAACAAGCATATCATAAAATATAAATGGTTATTGATAAGTTCCTATTTTGTATATTATTTTATATCTTATTTTGGGGTTCTTATCATATTTTATTGGGCTTAAATGCAATAATTATGATAAAATTGGGTTAGGAGTGATTGCATAAAATAAGATTTTAAAAAAAGGTTAAATTGTTATTTTCCTTTTTTTGGTGATTACTCTTTAATTATGGAATTTTAAAGTGAATAGTATTACATTGGACTTGTTATGCATTGTAGGTGATCTTTGTAAAATTGGGGAAAAGCAAGAAAGAATTTAGCCAAAGGAGTTCATTAATCCAAGATCCAAGAATCCATGGACCCAAAATCCATCCAAGATCTAACCTATGACCCAAGAACCATCTTAAACTCAATTGCCTCCACCAATTTCACACCTATTCTCTTTTCTTCATTCTTTCTTTTTCCCAATTTTCCATCCATCCACCTCATCATACCTCTCCCAATTCTGGTTATCCATCTCCCATATTCTCTTCATTTTTTTTTTTTGTCTAGTCCCATTCAATTTTCCTTCTTAATTTCTCTCTTACACCATGGTTGAAGTGAAGCTAATGTTGGAGTTTTCTACTATATGTGGCTAGAGCTTGACTTCTTTGAGATAGAGATGAAGACTTAAGTTCTTATCCTAGAAAAGGGAGTTTAATTTCTCAATTTTATTTTGTGCAATTGATTTCCTAGTTTTAGGATCTTCTTTATGCAATTGTGAAACATAGATTTTAGGTACATCATCTTTGTGAATTGAGAATTGTGATTTTTAATTGGTGGAAGTAATTTGATGATTGTATGGAATTATTACCTTATAATGCTATGAGATATTATTTTCTATCATATTTATGATTAGATTATATAATCTTGTATGCTTGTATTTGATTGTCTCGTTTGAGCATTAATTGAAAAGAGAACAAATTGTTTTTTCCCAATTTTTATCACAAATTAAGTGTTTTTTTTAAATAGTACCTTAATTAGTGGTTGCTAGCTATGCTAATAGAGTAATTACTAAGTAAAAACACCAGACTCAAGTGGTATCTTGAGGTTTTCCCCTAAAACTTAATGTAGAATTAACTCTTATATTAATTTGAATAAGGATAGGTATCACTTCATTTCCAAGAGCATTTATTATATAATTTCCAATTCATTTTTAATTCACCTATTTTAATTTAAAGAAAACATAAAAAATATTAACATAGATTTTTTTTTTTCATTTAAATTGACCTTGATTGCATACACATTTATTCATTTAATTCAAAATTCCAATACAAAACCTTTGTCAATTGCTTGTTTTTTATGCTTAGTTTAGCTTAAGATTCCAAATAAAAGCTCTTTGAGTAAATACGACCCGAATTCCAGTGCTATATTACATTTAATCTAGTTTAATTTTTACCACTTGCGAGTCGGGAGAGCCAATTTATTTGGTTCTTTGGTTAGCTAAGTGTCAAGATTTTGTGCCAATTTTTTATTTTTTATTTTTGTCTCTCTTATGTTACCTATTAAGTGTAGTTTTTCATGTTTTTCATTTGTGTCGTATAAATAAATTTTTTCAAAAATACTAATAAAAATATTTCTTATCTCTGTTATTTTTTCAGATTTTATTTTATCTTTTTCTGTTTTATTTTTATATTATTTTATTGTCACAGTTCATTGTGTACTGTTCATTATTCTATATTATTTTTGTTTACTATTCTATTTTTCTATTAAATCTGTTTTGCTATTTTGTTTCTTTTTTTTTTTTTTTGCTGCACTGTTTACTATTTTCTGTCATGTTTACTATAATTTTACTATTTCTATTTGATGTACTTTTCTGGTTGTTATCATCTTTCTATCACTGAATCTATTATGTACTTAGTTACTATTTTTGAAGAATTTGAATTATTGTTTTTATGCTATTTTACTGTTGATTAGCTATTGTTTTTCTATAGTTTTATTGCTTATTTCTGCTAATATAATTTGTTGTTTTTGTTTTTTTTTTTTTTTTAAAATCTGCATTAAAAAAATTAGAATATTTGTGTTTATTGAATTTTGATTGATACATGTGAATACAAATTTGTTAGTTTATGAATCAAAGTTATGAAATTTTACCATTAGATCCAAAGATTGAAAGAACTTCGAGGAATTTAAGAAGAGAAAAGAAGTTAGAAGGAACTAGTAAGAATCCTATCGAAGAATCTAGTGTATCTAGTGAGTCTTGTGTGTCTACTGATCTTGAATTAGATTTAGGATTTTATATTGATCTATGTTGTTTCACAATGGAAGATCAAAATATTCCGAGGCCTCATAATGGACAAAATGATAGTAATGGTAATGGAAACAATCTTGAAAGAGGAGCTGAAAAATAATGTGCATAATGATAGAAGAAACATTAAGGAAATGACTATTTTTTATACTAATTTTGATCCTTTTAATGCTGCTTGTCCTAAATTTAATGTGAATTTTGAATTGAAAGGCCCTCTTGTTAACTTGTTACCCAGATTTTATAGCTTGGTAGGTGAAGATCCTTATAACCACTTAAATTCCTTGTACTTAGTATGTGCAAGCATGAAGCCTGTAGGAGCTAATTTAAATTAAGTTCAATGGAAGGTGTTCCATCTTTCTCTTGAAGATAAAGCCAAAGAATGGTATATAAGACTCCCTTGTCATGTTGCAAATGCATACAATTCATGGAATAATTTGAAAAGAGGTTTTTTAGAGAAATATTTTGTTGCATCAAGAATTGCGGCACTTAAAAAGGAAATATATTCAACATGACAAATGGATCAGGAGACATTCTGGAACAAGTTTCAAGACTTGATATCAAAGAATCCTCATTGTCAAATTCTAGAAGAGCATTTGGTCCAATATTTTTATGATGGACTTTTTAATCATGATAAGAGTGTGCTTAATGCTACATTTAGAGCTTCTTTGATTAATAAGACAACTCAAAAAGCATGGGTGTTAATTGAAAAGATGGCTACAAATAGTCAGCAATATAGTAGTCAGGGCATAAAATAAATGAGTGCAATAAGTAGTTTTTCAGGACACTCACAAGAAATTAGCTCTCTTACTTCACAAGTTGAAACATTAATAACTCAAATGTCCAAGATGTCTGCTCAGCTAAACAATTTAGGTATGCAACACCCTTCTTCTTAAGCAATTATGGCCTAAGTTTGTGATTTTTGTGCTTCACTCATGCATGTTTCAAGTGTGTGTCCACACCAATATGAAGAGGTTTCAGCTATGTATCAAGGGGAGCCTAACACATCTCAAAGATGGGACCCCTACTCAAATACGTATAATGAAGGGTGGAGATATAATCCAAAGTTCAGCTAGAGGGATAGAGATAACAGAGACTATGATACATTCCAACAAAGTAGTGGAGGTGGAAGTTCTCAAGATAACTTTCTAGTTGTTCCTAAGAGTGATAAGACTACACAACACTTGAAAGGATTGATGAATTAAGTTAGTTAGATAAGCAATATGTTGAAAGAAGATAAGACAGCTACCAATTCTCAATTATCCATTATTAGTAAAGAGTTGGAAGAACTGAAGATGACGAATAATAACCTCAATTTATTTGTCACTCACCTTTCTAATAATATCAGTGAGCAACAAGCAAAAAGTGATGGTTCAATATCCTCTAACACTATCTCAACCCTAAGTCCTTGAATGCCATCACTCTAAGAAGTGGCAGAAAGGTGAAGTTTCTTAGTGTGAATGATGACCAAGCTGAAGCTATAATAAAGGATGTCTTTGATACTCCTAACACATTGAAGGAATCTAAGAGTTCAAAAGAAAATGAGTTGCTTACCAAGAAGAATACAACACATGCACAACAAGAAAAAGAGATACAATATAATCCAAATGAAGAAGCAGTACACTCTCATGAATATCATGCAAGTCCTACAAAGTCTAATAGTAGCAAACCACCTAAACAAGAGAAAACAAATGAGCAAGGAGCCTTTAAGCATAAAGGAAAGGTGATACGTATTGAAGACATCCATTTTCCTCATTCTTACCTTTTGAGAAAGAAAATGCATAATGATAAACATGACTAAAAGATTTTAGACTTGTTTAGCAAGCCAGAGGTTAACATTCCTTTGTTAGAGCTAATAAAATAGGTTCTTAAATATGCCAAATTTCTTAAGGACCTTTGCACATATAAAAGGAAATTTAGGCCTAATGAAAAAGTGCAAATTAGTTCTAATGTATCAATTTTGTTCAAACCTCAAATTCTCATTAAATGCCAAGATCCTATATCTTTCACAATCCGATGTACTATCAATAAAGTAACCATTAATAGAGCTTTGTTAGATCTAGGGGTTCCTATAAATGTTATGCCTAAGTCCATGTATTCTTCACCAGGTATTAAAACTCTTAAGCTAACTAATGTAGTGTTGCAATTAGCAAATTGGACTATATGGCATCCACATGGCATTTTAGAGACATACTTATTAAGGTAAAGGATTTAGTATTCCTTGTTGATTTTTATGTACATGAAATGACTAATGAGACATCACATTACACTACATTGATCCTTGGTAAGCCTTTCTTAAGGACTACTAACACTATGATTAGCATAAAAGAAGGTGTCATTACTATAGAGGTTAAAAACCAAAAAATTTATTTTAACATGTATGTGGCTATGAAGCATCCTTATGAAGATTATTCTTTGTTGGGTTTGAATGAATTGATGTTTTTATTGATGAGCTTAGAGATGAACATGTACTGAATTTGCATGTTGATATTGGATTACATGAACTTAATTCATTTAGATGTGATGAGTCTTACTCTTCCTTTTCCTCATCTTCCTCTTGTTGTTCTTGTAGAGGTGACATGTCATGCATTATTTGTTTAGAAATTAATAGCTGGCTTTCCACCCTACAAGATTTTTCTTTTTCTTCATTAACTAGTGATGATAGTTTAAGGAAAGGGTTGCATTATGATATTACAAGTAATCACACTTTGATAGATACTGAGAAGGTGGTTATAAGTGACATATAATAATTACAACATCCAAAACATGGTCTTAACACTACAAAAAACCAAGTGTTTTGTGACTTTTTTTACGATGGATAAAAATGACTGTATAATACCTCAACTTTGCGATGATCAAATGAACCATCAACAAATGACCGTCGCATGCGTACAACCTTATAACGGTCATAAGGACTATTATAACATCATTTTTAGTGAGATATGTTTATCTCACCTTGGACCTACAATGATCCATTTAGGATTGCTATAGGTCTATAACCTTACAATAGTCCACTAAGGATCATAAATTTGTTTTATGATATTAATATGTCAGAAAAGATAGTTACTTCTTTTTGTAATAGCTTTATTGAAATGGATAGTAATTTGTTTATATTGGCTGTTAGTTATAGTTGATGTTCCAAACTTTACTATTTTTTAGTGATAGCTTTATTAATTTTTTTTTTTTTTAGAAATGGATAAGTTGTCCATTACTAAACCTCGAAATAACCCTAAATACTTAGAAGGACTTAATGGCTCTTTAGATTTTTTATTTGTTAGAGGTGTTGAGGGTAGAACCATATGTTCGTGTACAAAATCTAAATTTAAGAAACAACATACTAGAGAAGTTATGTGAGATCATTTAATTGTTAAGTCATTTCCATAAAGGTATATATTCTAGGTAAGGCATGGGGAAAGGTAGAGATCTACCTCCTGTATAATCTATGTCGGTGGCACAAGTTAGTGAAGAAAGTACTTTCAAGGTTAATCTTATGTAAGATATAATGCATGATGCATTTAGAGTTCATCATGACAATAAGATGAAGGATGAAGTTGAAGTTCCAATACCATCATTTGACCTAATGATAAATGAGGTGGCTAAAGCTTTTTTTAAGTTAATTAAGGATAGACAACAAAATTTGTATGAAGGATGTAAGAAATATTTGAGGTTATCTTTTTTGGTGGAGTTGTATCATATCAAATGTTTGTATTGTATAAGTGTTAAAGCTATGCCCATAATATTAGAATTGTTAGCAGACGTCTTTCAAAATGCAAAGATTCATCTTTCTTCCTATAAAGCAAAGAAAATTATTAATAAATATAGACTTAACTATACAAAAATTTAAGCTTGTCCTAATGATTTCATGTTATACTAGGGAAAGGATGAAGCCAAAGATATGTGTAAACTATGCAACACATTTAGGTAGAAACCAAAGAAAAAGGTTAACGAGCATAAGAGCATGCTTGCTAAAATACTTATATACTTTCCATTGAAATCACGATTGCAAAGGCTTAGCACATGAGGTGGCATGTTATAAACAAGAATAATGATAACATGATAAGACACACAAGGGATTTTAAGGCGTTTAAAAAATTTAATGTGATGAATTTTCAATTCACTTCAAATCCTCAAAATGTATGCTTAAAGTTGACCACTGATGGTTTCAATCTATTTAAAAACTTAAGTATAGCCTACACCATTTAGCTAGTGGTACTTATACCTTACAACCTACCTTTTTATATGTGTATGAAACAAAGTTCCTTAATTCCCTCAATGATTATTCTAAGGTAAATTCACCATGAAATGATATAGATATGTATTCACAACTATTAATAGAATAGCTAATATAATATTGGGATTTGGAAGTTAAAACATTTAATCCCTTTTACTAATGTGATGTTCAATATGTGTGTGGCTATTATTTGGATGGTTAGTGATTTTATAAGGCTTGGAACTTTATCTAAGTAGAAAGTCCTTACTGGGTTAGCTTGTCCTTGTTGTAATTTTAACTCCACCCTTGTCTGCCTTCCTAATTGTTAAAAGTGGTGTTTCATGGGCCATCGTCATTATCTGAGTTCCGGGCATAAATTTAGATTAGCTCAAAGTTGATTTGATGGAAGAGCAATGAAAAGAAACTTCTTATACCAATAACTAGATCAGAAATCTTAATATAGCTTGAAAATGTTAAGAATGGTTTTGGAAAAGATGTAGTGGTTGAAGCTGAGGAAGAAGACCTTGAGAATTTATTAATGTAGGTTGTGATCTTCAACAATGGTGTAAGAAAAACATATATTTTCAACGTCTTTATTAGGACAACCATTTATTATGCCACAGTCTTGATGTAATGCACATTGAGAAAAATGTTTGTGAAATGTGCTTTTCATTTTACTCAATGAGTCAGGAAAATCAAAAGACCATTTAAATGCACAGTGAGACTTACAAGAGATGGGCATAAAGTCTAATTTGTGGACAAATGATAATGGAATATATCCTCCAGCTTTGTTCACTTTGACTAATGCAAATAAGGATAACTTTCTTAGGACTTAAATAATGTTACTGTGCTTGACAATTATTCTAGCAACATATCTAGATGCATTTAATTAAGTTAATGTAAGATTGATGGTTTAAAGGGTCACGACTTACACATTCTTATGAAACAACTTTTACCATTGGAAATTAGACAAATTCTTTCTAAACAGGTGTCAGCTATTTTAAATGACTTGTTTAATTTCTTCAAGCAATTGTGTAATAGATTAATAAATGCAAATGAACTTGACCAACTTTAAGATAGTGTTTTTCTTACATTGTGTCATTTAGAGATGATATTTTTGCCATCATTCTTCATAGTTATGGTGCATTTGATTATACATTTAGTTGAAGAAGCTAAACTTAGAGGCTATGTCCTATATTATTGGATGTACCCTATGGAGAGTAAATGTCCAATGTATTTATTCTTGCATTATAATTTTTCTGTGTTTGCTTTTTAACTTAATTAAAATGCACTACAATTAACAAATACTTAGGAAAATTAAAGTCATTTGTACGAAATGGGGCACAACTAAAGGGATCAATAACTAAATGTTACTTAGCTTAAGAAGTTTTAACTTTTTGCTCGAGACATTTGGATAGAGTAAAACCATATTTAACCAACCTAGACACATTAATGATAAACCTGATGTTGAGGCATCCAATGTTAATGCTATGTTTCCACAAATTAGAAGGTCGGTTAATGGTTTTAAGTACTTCACTCTATCTTTTACAGAAAAGTTCCAAGCAAATTACCTTGTGTTGACCAATTGTAGTGCAATAGACCCAATTCTTTAGTAAGTAAATTTTAATCATTAGATAAGTGCATAAAACCACAAAATCTAATTCTCCTAATTATATATGTTATGCAGGGAATTTAGAGACCATATAAAGAGACAATTAAAAAGACTTACTCAATCTACTTCCAAGATAGAAAATTAAGACTATAAAGTTAATCTAGCATTACAAAATCTATTAATGTTTTGGGGTAAAAAGACCTGGAGAATAGTGTGCTACACTAAGTTGATGCATCTTGCTTGATCGCTATGAAAAAAAAAAATGCATTTAGTGATGGTTTTTTAAGTTTTTAGTGAAGGTTATAACCTCCACTAAATCATTTATTGGTGATTCACAAAACCCATGTTGATATAGGCGTCACAAGTATCTAGAGGGACTAAACTGTTAGTATTTCAGTGACATTATTAAGCATTAGCAATAGTTTGTCCTTGTTGTTGTTTGTTTCATTTTCAATAATGTTATGCATTTAGTAGGTGTTAAAACCACCGCAAAATGCTAAATATGCTAAATTATTCATACTATTAGTTTCCTTTTTCATCATACACCTATTTGCATGCATTTTTGTTATTCTATAAATAACAAAACTAA
This sequence comes from Delonix regia, assembly GCA_037074485.1. Taxonomy (NCBI): domain Eukaryota; kingdom Viridiplantae; phylum Streptophyta; class Magnoliopsida; order Fabales; family Fabaceae; genus Delonix; species Delonix regia. Next base: position 18,316,375 of record CM073459.1, read on the forward strand.
TTATTATGTATCCAAAATAAACTTTGAAAAAAAGGAAGAAAAACTACATAATAATTATTGTGGAGTAACCAAACTAATAAGTGTCATTATTGGTAATGTTCTCAATCCTAGTACAACTTAAATCTTGAAGTATTTGTGTTTCATAAGCTATAATGTCTTCAAGAAAATGACATGGATGTGAACCAAACAATTACTTTAAGTTAAGTTAAATTCATGAAACATAATAAATGCTAACAAAAATGACATGGATATGAAAGTAGTGAAGTAAAATATGATTAATAGAGGTGTTAGAGAGCAAATTATACAACAATTCACATTTTGAGTTCAAAAATAAAATCAACAAAGATTATTAGGAATCAAGCTTTCGTATAAGTTCAAAACTTATATATGTTTACTTCTACAGCATGCCAACCTTTATCAGAAAGATATATGGATACCATACTCATATGCCCATGCTTTAAGCTAAGAGGTCTTCAACAAAAGCATCATACTCCTTGAACTTAAAATATCATGAAATACATATAATATTGACACATGTCTGAGACTACTATTTACAAAAAAAAAAATGCACAGGTATACTGCTATCACCATATTTATGTAGAATCAAACTCCGTAAACGTGAAATCCTTAATGAGACCTTAACAAAAAGCAAGGGCATGCAGACAAGATGAGTACTTATGTTGAGCAACATTATTTACAATGGATTTAGTAATAACATGATTATCTTAAAATAACACTATTCTATTTCATAATTAATTAGTGTAATTGGCTCAGATACAAGAAAGTAGTAAACATTTGGCTAAATAATTGCTCAAAAACCTATAAAGGAATTCTCCTTAATTTTCCTAGAAAAGTTATGCAATAAGGAAAAATGACTATATGCAAATTCATATTGGATAAGTATATAAGATCTCTATCTACTCATTACAAATGTAGATATATGTTTGAACACAAGATAATATAAATGCTAAAGACTACAAAGTTATGCCACATAAAAATTAGTTTATCTATCTGAATGAGAAAGGCATAGTTTAATTATTTTATCATAATTTAGTTCTCCATGAAAAAAAAAATAAAAAATGAAAGATATGACTTGGTGCCAAATAAGCTACCTCTTTCATGGAAAATATCTACCAAATCAGTTTCAAACTTTAATGCCTTAGTCAAGTCTTCAATAGCCTATTAATCTAATTTAAAAAGGAAAAAGTTTCCATATTTATAAATTGTTATTTGTCTAAGAATAATATACTAATTGAAAATATGGAATCACAACTTGTATTAAGTATTTAAATCGTTGTACCAACAAATCAATTAACTATTAAAGCATTTAACCAAAAGATTGAACATTTTAGTGGTGCCTAAGTCATACTTAAAGCCATATAAACTTAATACCATTGTGAAATGACAAAAAACCCAAATGTATTTGCCATTTATCTTTCATAAAACTAGTCAATATAATAAATAATTAGAAACATGATGAATTCTTTAACCTTTTTCTTTTGGGTTTTTCTCCAGTTTGACCATATGATTACATTTAGCTACAAACACAAGGTTAAAATTCAGTCTTTGTAATATAAGATCAAGCATATATTTTATGCAACACCTTATCAGAAGCCCCTAAATCAAAATCCTAAAAATTACATATTCTTGCAATAATAACCCACATGAAATGAACCATGGAACAAACTAATAATCCAATGCATGCATAAGCAAACTTAATAGATAATCATAAGGCACGCATAAGCAAGTACAAATGACTTTGCAAAGTTCATTCAAAATAGGAAGAAAGAAGAACAGAAGAAAATTAGTACTCAAATTATATGTAAAGCATATTTAAACAAGTTTGTACACATAAAAAAAATTAGTACTCGAAAAAGAAAAGATGGCTTTGCAAAGTTTTATACACATTGAACAAGTCTATGTCATCAATTTCTAGTATACGGGCTCTTATTCTTACCATATCTCAACTAGTACATTAAGTTATCATGATGCTTGATTAAATTATCTTTATTTAATTATATTGATGATCAATATTTAATCTTGTGAAAAAAATAACCATTATGGTCCCCACATTTTTTTGTCAATTCCATCCTCCACAAACTTCTAGTGTAAAAATGGTTCCTCATAAATTCTAAAGTCACTAGAACAAAATGGTTCCTAACCTACATAATATCAAAATAAAGGGACTTATTCTGGTGACTTAAGATTTTTTAGACTATTTTGACATTGCAAATTCATGAAGGACTAAATTGAAATTAATGTAAAAAGTGGTTAATCAAAAAGGTTCTTTTCTCTTAATGTTGTTATCAATTAAGGTCAAGGAGTGAATCCTTAATTCCATGATTGATGATTAATGTGGGATATTTTGTTTATGGATGTAAAAGGAACTACTAACTAGACTAAGTATCTATGACACTAAGGTATCCATGTGTACAATATGTTACTTGCAATTAAGGTTTGATATTTATAATCAATTACTATTCATGCTTATAAGTGTCTAAGCCAATAGTTTATGTTTAACCTTTGCTTGCACTACCATAAACATCCTCATTACTATGTGCTTATAGGCTAACTTCCATGAAAAACTTTGTTCTAAACAAGGATATAAAGGATTATGAAAATGCATTGCTTTCTAAAATTGGATATAGTAAATAAATTGGAAATAAAAGCAACCAGAATTAAGGCAAAAGCACATAAAGGAAAAAGGAATAGTATTGGGAAAGTAGGTGAAGGCTTTAGTCATATATGTGTGTGTCAATATATATATATATATATATATGTGTGTGTGTGTGTGTGTGGGGGGGGGGATGGTGGGTGGTAGTGACTTTCTAACAATGAGAAATGGAGGCAAGGTATGTCTTGATGTAATATTTAGAACCATGTACAAACATATTAAATTTTATTTTAACATTTATCATCTAACTGCGCATGTAACAAAGTATGCCTAAAGTTGATAACTTTACTATAGACTTATGTCCTCCAGATGTCCCATTTTTCTTTTTTTATACATAAGTCCTTATGGTTATGGCTAGTTAATTTTTGTTGAGGTTGAACAATGTATTCTCCCTTTTCATTGATTGGTAGTGGTAAAGGTGATGACAATATATGTAAGCCTCTTGTTGGACATAATATGGAGACATGAAAGATAAGATGTACTCTTGATATAGCTAGAAGATCTAATTCATAAACTACTGGTCCCATTTTTCTGATAACTTTACAAAGACCCAAAAAATCTTGGAAATGACTTTTGAAATGGCCGTTTGGCCAATGATTTCGGTCTATAAGGTTGAAGTTACAATAGAATAACATCAACCAACTTAGAGGATTAGTCTTACTTATGAAAGTTCACTTGTGACTTCATCTATGATTGTGCCTCTAAGATATTTTCCTTTAAGGTTTCAACATCTCATCTTGTGCCATAAGTTGCTCTTCTAACTCAAGTGGCTTCATTTCTCATGGGATACAAAGTGGAAGCAATGGACAAGTTCACTTATAAATAATATGAAAAAGAGTCATTTGAGTGGAAGAATGATATTTTGTGTTGAATGAGTACTTAATCCAAGGTAAATATTAAGGTCACTTCTTAAGTTTGTCATAAGAAAAACACCAAAGATAGGCTTCAAGACAACGATGGATGTGATTATGCTACAATATGGTAGTATTTGCTCAATATGTTTACCACAACTAGGATGATATCAAAACCTTTAGAATAGGCAGCCTTAGAATGAAATCAAGGGAAATTTCTTCCCACACTTGTTCTAAAATAAGCAATGAATTTAGAAGTCCAGCAAGTACCAAGATTTGTTAGTTATTTTTTTGACAAACTAAACAATAATATACATATAGTTTCATATCATTTTTCATCCGTGGTTGGAAAAAATCAGATGAAACTCATTTCAAAGTTTTTGAATATCCACCATGCCCTCTAATAGATGAGTTATAAGCTTCAAATAATTTTTTTTTTCTATGAGGCCGAGTATGATTAGGATAACGAGCCAAGACTTGTAGTAAAGATGATTTGCTATCACATAAAAAAGTGGATAAGAATAAGAATCCTATTAAATCTGCTCTATTATCAAATTGGTGCATGGATCAATATTAAGTGCATCTTGTAAGGAAAAGAAACTCAAATTAAAGGGTATAGCCAAAGCCAAAAAATTAACATGTAAGAGTTTTGTGTGGTAATACATCTACCTTTTTATATCCACTTTTACCTTTGCTATTGTGAAGTCAAATGGCCAAAAGCTTCATCAATAAATGCTAGTGTTCTAATGTGGTAACATGCCAATCCATAAGGTATTTCAATTTGTGATGATATATTTTGGCAAGAAATTTCTAGCTAAGAAGATAATGTCTCCATTTTTGCAAAGCAAGCACTAAGGCTCATAATTCTCGATCATATGTAAATATAATTATATTTGAAAACAAAAATCCCTTATTGAAATAATCTAAGGGATGACTATGCAATAAGAGAATAACCTTAAAACCTTTTGATGAAACATCATTCTCAATAGTAAAGTATTGAATGAAATCTATAAGATGAAGCACTAGAACTGTTGTAAGGGTTGTTTTTAGTCATTGAAAACTCATTTCAGCAGTGGTATTCCATTGAAAAGCATCATTCTTTGTCATATATATCAAAACCCTTGTAATAATGAAATATTTATGTACAAAGTTCTTGTAATAATTGGTAAGTTACAACGAAAAAAGGGAAAAATCTTGAATAGTTCAAAGTCTAATATATTGTACAACAATATTCTTTCACACATTCTTACAACTCATCAGCTCTTTGTTGCCAATTTGAACACCAAACATGGCCAACTATTAAACTGACAATTTTAACTTTTCAATAATGGTTTTAGAACTGAATATTGGTTAGACCCATTATCTACAAGAATTAATACTTGTCTTGTTTCTAGCTTCCCATTTAAGCATATATTAGTTTCTAAGTTTTTACCTAAAATGGCATGAAGAGAAATTTCTGCTACACTTGTTAAGTCATCCCCCATTGCTTGAACAGCATCTTTGTTTTCCATTGGTTCCCTCACTTCTTGTAACTCTAGAAGATTGCTTACTTGCGACAATGCTTAAAAGTAAATTTTTCATTACATCTAAGGCAAAGACCTTTTTGTAACCATGCTTGTTGTTTTGTGTCATAAGGCATGGATTGGGTGGCTGTTGTGAAAGGGAATTTTGGTTAGTTGGTGAGGATTTCCAAGATTGTCATGCAAATTCCATCCTATAGATGAATTCATGTTATAAGAATTATCTTTATAAGACTATTATGAGAAAGTTTTAGCCTTTAATTCTAAAGTTAAGCTCATTGCCTTGTAAAGAGTTTAAGATTTTTAATTCAGACATCAACCTTAAGTTCTTCCATAAGACCACATAGGAATACATCAAACAAACAATGTTCTAGGTTTTGGTTACTTTTCAACCTATGTTGCATGCTTAGCAAATCCCTGACAATATTCTTGCATACTTATAGTTTATTTTATTTTACAATGATGTTCATGAGAATTTTAGAACTCAATAGCAACTTAATTATCTTGTAATGCCTTGACTAATGCTTCGCAACATTGAATTATTCGCTCACCATTAATTCTAACAAATAAATCTAAATCATCTCTTTCTAAATATATGCAGTAATATTCACTTTCAACTCTTCCATAGTTTAATAATAACATAAATATTTTTCAACCTTTAAAATCATAAGTATTTTTCAACCTTTAAAATCATTCTCTTAGAATCTCTCCCCTAAAACGTAGGAAATTCCATCTTAGTATGATGTTTACATACAATGTTTTTATTCCTCCAAGGGCTATTAATCTCGTCTATTTTCTCTTACCATAGTGTTTTACCCTTACCCCGTAATCCTTAGCAAGTTTGTGCTTTATTCGAATACAGGGCTCAAGCTTAGAAGGCTATAACATCGATAGCTAAGGTGGCAATGGCTTCAAGTGTAGAAGTGATGGAGATAAGTCATTAAATGATGGGGTTAATGGGTGTATTGGGATCAAGTTCAAGTCAAGTGGGCTCATCTTGGGAAGCATTATCTCTGGTGGTACCTATACAGGTAAACCTAGAAAGTATGGCTTTGATCAGAAAAGGGAAAATAAGCAAACAACAAAAAGATAGTAAAATTCAGAGAGAAAATTATTTAATAATAGTGCAAGAATCTTAAACATTATTAATCTCTAATCCAAGTAGTTTGTATGAAGAAGACCAAACTCTAAATTTGTCACATATAAATTTCCAAACAACCTATATCTAATAACAATTGAGCATATATATCTAATAACTATTCCTAATTGCTATAATAATTGCTACAAGGAAGTACAAATAGACTCACATCCTTTGGATGTCCCCATTTTCATTTTTTAAACATAAGTAATTGTAAGTGGTTACGGCTAGTTTGTATCAACTGCAATATCAAGAACTAAAGTTTGATATATGTATGATACAAACTTAAATTTAATAGTAATTTAATGAAGGGTTCATTTAAAAAAGTATTTTTTTAATATAAAATTTTATCAATATTTTGTTTGATCTACCACTTGATACATAAATTCTTGTGGTATATGAAATTGCATGTTGCAATAATATATGCATGTATAGAATGGTTTCTTGTCTCCTATCGTTACTAACTTCTAGAAGCACTCACTAATAGCCAACATAGTTCCTTCCCTTTGGATTTTTTTTTCAACCACACATTGTTGTGCAAGTTGCTTAAACAAGCATTCATGTCATATCTTTCACATACCCCTTATACTTTCTAAGCTATACTGGTGGCCCATCATATTCATAGTTATTCTACATTTAGAGCTTATTAAATCGAGATGTTAATAAGATCAAGGATCTTATGCCTAGATTTTTACTTTACTAGACTAATAAATTTAGGCATGTGAAACCAATCCCTAATTTGCAATATCGTATATGACATAAATGAGCTTAGAATAAAATGTCCAAAAAATTATAGCAATACTATTGTCTATAAAACAATTATGTTAAATAATACTAACTTTAAGTTGGCTTAGTCAATTATCATCACAAAGTTTAACTATATAGAGAAACAGACTATTGCTTTCCAAAATTCACAAAACATGCGAAGAATAAGACCATGGTAAAAAATAAACAATGATAAAGCAAGGTCACAAAAGCAACATTGTACATAATCAATTATGTATATGATTATGGAAAAAAAAAATAAGCCAATTAAAAATACCCTTGTTTGATTCTTATGTTGCCATAAAAATGAATACATATCATCTCTAGTTGCGATAATGAATCAAGGCACCTCAAATTTAGTTTCTTCGCCATGACTAGCAACTTACTTATACTGAAAGTTCAGATGTTGTCCTCCAAGAAGACACGTCAGGCTTAAAATGAAAACTAGGTTGTTGTGGGTAAATTGTTACAGTGCAAATATATACTACTAATAAGTATTAAATGATGAGTAAAGTATCGTCATCAAGGAATTCTATTTAAAACTCATATTAATTAATAGCGCATATGTATCCAAGTGTTCAATTACGCAAAATAGAAGAAAAGTAATTGCAAATTAATTATTAAATGAAAAATTCAAATGAGATAAAACTATAGCAAGAGAATTCCTTAGGATTATGGCTCACCTTAGCATTTCAATTACAAGCAAATCGCTTCTTACCATGTTGTAATGGTTATAAATTACTCTTAATCTCTTATGCAATCATAAAAATCAATCGATTCCTTATAATTTCTATCCTAACTAATTAAATCACCTTATATTTCTATTAGAAACCCAATTAGATATGCATTAGGCATAGCTAATATAACTCCATAAGTCCCTTAAGTATATTTCCATTGCAAGAGCAAAATTGAACTTATTCGAAACCAAACATTCAATCAAGTGGTATTTGATTATAGGATCAAGTATAGATTCCTCTCTTGAAAACACCCACATCCTCCAAATAACCCAAATTGGTGGTCAAACAACAAGTGTTCATAAAGAGAAAATCAAATAAATCCACTACCATAAAAGTCATGGTAAGTCACTATAAACTCAGCAATTGACATAATAAAAACCACAATCTTAGAGAAAATGAAGTGTAGCCTTCCATAATCTTGAGAAAAACCAAACAAAACCTAAAAAAACGTAGCCAAAATTTGAAATGAAATGAGATAAGGTAAAGAAAACTTTAAATCAAAAGTTGCTTAACTTCCTTTTCCCAATCCTCTTTTGAATGCTACCTTGAATGGTGTTATTAACCCCCAATTTTGTTGTAGTTTCATGCTTCTCTATTCAAAGGTCTCTTCCCCTATATAACCCTGGGAATTCAACTTGAAAATGGCCTTTTAATTATAAAAAGGTGGATTGAACCCTCATTAATTATGTTTGTTATCTACTTTTGGATTCTTAAAAACAAAATATGTTTTTCATAACTATTATGGTATAACAATGTATATCAATGGTCAGCTGTTATAAATAGAAACAATTATATAACAAGTGGCCAGAGACTCCATATTGTGCGATAGATTTTTTACTCCATCGAAAAGTCCTTATTGGAGTTATATTTTTGTATGTTTTACTAAGGGCTTATTATGTGTTTTGGATATATCTTTTAACATAATCACAAACTAATGTTAATTTTATGTACTTTATAAGTTAGACTACTTGGATGCTTCCTTGCATTAAATTGATATAATTTCGCATTGTTTTAATAGTAATTGCAAGAGAATTGCTTTAATAAAAGGAAATTAGGAATTAGAAACATGGAAGAGGAAAATTCAAGGATGTTTTATATGCTTTCACAAACATCTTGGAAGTTGAAAGAAGGCCAAGAAAAAAGTTGAGATGTTATTCAACTTCATGATGGTTAACACTCCACTTTAAAGCCACTTTTAGACTCTCAAACATTAGAATTTGCATATGGCTACTTTCTTACAAAGTTGTGGAGCTCATTGCAATCTTTTCAATGAGTGTTCATCTACCAAAATTTAATTTTGGATCTCAAATTGATGTCCAAAACATTGAAGTAACACCATTGGACAAATTCTGGACACCTTAGCACCCAAACACACAAAAAGTTACGTACTTTTTAATTTTAAAGGTTTAAAAGAGGCTTTTCAGAATTTTAAACAATAAGATTACGGAGGGTAGTAGGAGGCATAAAAATAGCTCTAAAGAATAAAGGTTCTTAAAGGAAAATTTTAAACCTCTTTCCTTGCTAAAATGTTTTCTTGAAATGAGAGTTCAAGGGTTGATTTCTATGGACCTCCTTTGACTAAACTTTCATAGATTATTCTATGGATGTCTCCTTCTACTTTTACCCCATTCACCATTTATCCTTTATTTCTCATTTCTATCTGCAGTCTTCATTAAAACTTTTTATCAATTTTGTTGTTGGATGACTGAGAATATTAAGTTGGGATGAGTTCAATTTGTATCTACATATGGTATTTAAGGTTGTAGTTCAAAAAATTTGTGATTGTGTTAGTAGATGTAAATTTCTTCTTCCCTAAAGTTATTTCATGCCTTCAGCCATCCTCCCTATCCTTTCTTTCTTAAAAATGTAAAAAAAAAAAAAATGCTTTTATATCTTGAGAAAAGTAAAAAAAACTACAGTTTCTAGAAATCTAGGAGCTAGGCATCAAAAATTTATCTTTTCATTGAGATTCAGTGTTTTGGTCATTACCTCACAATTTGATATCAAATTTTATTGAAATACCATTTTTTAGAATGATTTCAATGAGCTCTACATTATTATAAGAAATATCTATCTTTAAATTCTAACATTTTTTTATCCAAAAGTTATGCCAAATTTGAGTATTTGTTGGCTTAAAGTTGAATACCATCTCAACTTTCTTCCTTAGCTTTTTCCACTTCCAAGATGTTTGTGAAAGTCTTTCAAACATCATCGAATCTTCCTCTTCCATGCCTATAATCCCTAATTTTCTTTCATTAAATTAATTATCCTACAATTACCATTAAAACAATGCAAAACTAGATGAATTTATTGTAACAAAGCAATCAAATAATCTAACCAGTAAAACACATAAAATCAACATCATGTGATCACTATTATAATTTATCCAAAATATATGATAAGTCCCTAGTAAAATAAATAATAAAACACAAATAGGAACTTATTACTCTATCAATTATATGAAAGGATTCATGGAAAGAAAGATGAAAGAGGAAGTAGAGTGCCTAAAGTCATTGCTTGTCACTCATGCTGCTCTTATAACCCAACTTCTAGTTGGCCTTAAGGAATCATCTCCACTTACATCTTAGGCATCTAGTTGCATGTACATTCATTTTTTTTTCCCTCAGCTTCTTCCTATATAGATGGTTGTATAAACTATTGGACTATGTGTTTGCCTCTTAAGAACTTTGACTATAAATGACTATGTTATTTATTTTTGCTTGTATTGATCTCATGCATGGTTTATATACTTTTTTTTTAAATTATGTATATTTTTTCTTTTTGCTTACGGCAAAAGGGGAGAAATATGAGCATTAATTAATTGAATGATGTGGTGAATGTTATAATGATGAATGTATGTTCTACAAAGGGGAGAAATATGAACAAGTAGTAGGAAACATGTAAGAGGATGAATAGCTGTATATTTTGCAACAGGTACAACAAGCATATAATAAGGGGAAATATTGTCCTCTATGGCATGGACTAAATGGGCTTGACGTAAAGGTAAGTGATCTTGCATCCTTACCTTGTAATCTTTTCTAAAATCTTTATGCTTATCAATTTTCAAATGTTTGCCTTAGTCAAAAAAGAGATAGATGTTAGACCAAAGGGTTTTTAATATTTTGATTATATCAAAAATTTCCTAATTTACTGACTTTTGGAAAGGGTATTTTTGGTGTTTTATAATTCATTTAGGCCAAAATTATTTTATACTAAAAAATTAAAATTGGGCCTAAATTATTTTTGATCTTAACATTTTAAGTTGATTTCATATTTATAAAGGATTCTAGTTTGGAAACGTTTCAAACACATTTCTAAATGAAGCACATGTTTATTAACATGTCAATCATATTGTTCATGTTGAGTTACTTCATAAATTACTTTTAATGTTGTGCACTAACATTTTAAAGATGAAAGGGAAATGTGTTATAATTTAAGATGGATTCAAACCATCAAGAAGTAGAAAAAGGAAAGCTTTTGAAATAAAGGAATTCAAAGGCTACCTTCTACACATAGATGTAAACTTAAAAGCAAATTCACCTGTGATTTAGAGTTCATTGTGGCAAGAAGAAGTTGCTACATTCAAGAGGATGATTTGATTCATAATTGTTTATTCTTACTCATAAGAATTGCAATGATCATACTTAAAGTTACATTATAAATTTTGAACTAATATGAAGTGCATCTTATTTCCTTTCTTATGTTATTTTTATCTTATGCCTACAACCTATAGACTATCTCTCAGAGGTTGACTTTTAGATAGCCCAACTAAGACATCTCAAGTTCAACCAAGCACTTGTTGGTTTTAAAGAGGTGTTTTTTTAGATTTAAATATTCTTCACCCCTTGTGAAGAGTATACCATCTCCTTTAAAAGTTAAAGTGCAACTTGGTCTACCATTTGCAAATGGTTTGTTGAAATTTAACCGATAATCAAGAAGCTTGATGGTCTAAAGCTTAGTATTACATGGCTCACTTAGCAATTTGCCTAACTACCTGATGATGCAAGTCATAAGGTTGTCTGACAATGCATCCATGCCTATATACTTATACTAATTAGGGGTTATCTAGAGGTCTAAAACCAAGGTTTATCTAATGTTCCTTCCATTCTTGCTTGATTTTTAAGCATTTGGCTAGAACATTTAGGGACTAATACTATTGGTTTACTTGTACAAGGAGCTTTGCAATGATACAGAGTTAGCAAAACAAAATATAGATCAAATTGTGGCATTGTTCTATTTTGGTCATAGGATTGATTTACCATACTAGAATCCTCATATAGAGCATATACTTTAGGTAAAGCAAAATTGTAGTTTACAAATAATTTTATTCACTTAATTTTCCATTTTTTTGGACTGATATGTTTTATTATAATATATGGAAGAACATCAAACAACCTCCCTATCTAAATGACCAAGCCCTACAACAATATTGGGTATTATGGGAGTTAATCAATGAATCTATATTCAACATTATGTCAAATGTTAAATTAATTTATAATTAAAGTATTATTTACAAATATTTTGGCACTTATATAGTTTGCTAAGCATACACCAGTTGATTCTAAAGTATTGTTTGCCATCACTTGAAATCTGGCTCACATTAGTCTCCCATATCTCTACATAGTTAGGTGGGACCATCTTAATTCCATAGTTTAATAGGTAGTAGTTGATCCTAATACAATTAGTTAATTTGGGTTACTACTACACCTTGTAGCTCAAAGGAAATTGTCTTTCAAACTATTAAGAAGAGCACACAAGGTTTATCACAGTGTAGCATAGATGGTGTGATAGTTTGGCTAATGTTGCTATGATTATAAACAAGGTTGTTCAACTAACTAATACCCCGAACCAACTCGGCATGTTCAAGCCAAGTTAATAAACAAAAAAGGCCAATATAGCACAAAAGATACTAGGCTGTGAGGTTAGATAGGGCGAGCTATTGAGTTAAGGTTTTGGAAAAACACCCTAAGCCACCCCGAGGTTTGTGTAATCTTAATTATAGAGCACTTAGATTGCACCTTTTAATACATGAGATGATATTATAGATGTACAAATAGTAGATGTATCGTTAGCAATGTCAATTGCTTTACAGTAGACTTTTGGACACTTGTTGCCATTGCTTTTTCTTTTTTTCCCCCCTTTCTAAATACATATTATGTCTATACTTAAGATTTTACTTTTGGTTTAAGCAAATAGAATAGAGCACTTGCTCAGGCTAAGCATGCATGACCTTTCATAGTAGGAAAATTTTAAAGACTAAGTCAAGATTGCAAAACCATATTCTATATCTTCAGAAATGTGACACAATAATCTCTTAACCTACTCCTTTGGAACCTCTTTTTTTTTTTTTAGGCATTAATAAATTTCATAGGGCAAACTAAGAAAGAAAGCTCATGGATACAAGTTAGTTTAGGCACCCATTATGGACAAAGAGTGTTAGCATCACGACAGCATAGGTACAACAACTTCATCTATGCTTATAGGTGGTCTCACTACATCTTCCTATACCTTGGCACCATCATAGTGAGACATTGAAAAGGCTAGTCCTTCTTTTTTAATGCTAGCTAAACATTATACATACTTCAATGTTTTTAGTCCATCTTCTTTTATGCTAGTCTTACAATATACAAACTTCGAACATACCTATCCCTTCCACTATATGTGCCACCTTTACCACAATCTTAATTTGAAGTACTTAATACATCTTTCTCTACATAAATGCCACTACATTAGCAATTCAAATATGGGTCATGCAAGATGAAAAAGAAAAACCAAGTTATATTTTTTCAATTTTCTTCAAGTGAGAATTAAGTGCTTTGCTTATTTTTGGTTTGAAAATGAATTAAACGAAACCAAAATGATTAAATAGACTATTATACAAATTTTCATAATTTATAATTTTAAATCCTATGTTTATCAATTTTTTTTGTTATTTCTATCTATTAAACATTAAATTATAAATCAAATATTCAAAATTTTATGAGTTTTGAATTATATAGATTGTATAAAGCATTTTTAAATATCATTTTTTTGTAAGAAAAAATAAGCCTAAATTATTTATAACTTAAACTAATTAGGTTTTGAAAAAATTATGATGCCCCAAGCCAATTACACTAAACCAATTACCATTACTTTGGGCCTTATTTAGATTGTGGAATTTAGGGGAGGGAGAGGGAAAGGGAAGGAGCATTCCCATATTTGGTTAGTTGAATTGTTGTTATTCATATTCTTGAGGTAATATTCTCTCCCTTGTTGATGGGAATCTTCTCTCTCTCACAACTATAATGGAATGGACAACTTTCTAGGGAATGAAACTCAAATGGACCCAATTGCCCTTAAGCAAATGTCATATTCTTCCCTCTGCCCCTCCTCAAAATATCATCATCTTCCCTCTACCCCTCTTCTAAATATCATCTTCTTCCTTCTACCTCCTCCTCCTCCTTCGGCGTCTCTATCAAAACTACTCCCCTTCGAAATCGTCTTCATCATTGATCGAAGTGGGTAATTGCTCCACTATATTGTGATAGCAAGAAGAAAGGGTGAAAAAAACTTATGAATCCTTGTCCGAATTCTAGTAAAAAACTTTGCCATTAAATCTCAACTTTCTCTAACAAAAAACACCACTCGAGTGTCTTATTCTTTTGCTAGATTCAATTTGATTCCCATCGTTGATTCATTGAGTCATCACTCCTATCGTGCTTACTTCTCCAAGTCATCATCAATTCATCACTGTCATAGTCAATTCTCAGTTGTCATCATTACTTCGTCGTTGCCTACTTATCATCCCATTATGCGTGTTGTCCTGTTCGTTCACTAGATTTGCGCTTAATGGAGAATGATGAAATTTTTTTTGTCACTAAGAAGGAGGAAAAGATTTAAGAAAATATATTTTTTACAAAATTATAAATAATTAATATTTTAATTTCCTTAAACATGGATATTTCAATAACTTTATTTATTTTCATTCTCATTCGTACTCTTTTTTTTAATATTATACCAAACATAATATATAGGTTTAAGATTCCATTTCTTCATAGTCCATTCCCAAATTTATTCTCATTCCCATCCTTTCTAGGAACTAATCGAACCCTTGGAATCCGTCTTGTTGCTGGAATTATGTTATAGCCACTCAATAATTCATATTAATTTATCAGTCGAAATCAATAATTTTAGAAATCAAAACCAAAAAAATTTGACTGTTACGAATGATTTAAAAACTTGATATAATGGTTTTTTTAACCTAAACAATTATTATTAAAATAACAACACCTACTGCGAATATCATCTACAGTTGGAGATCCATTTGGGTTATACTTTGGTTTGACTCATTTGAAACATTTCCCAAAGAAAAATGAAATTCCTATACTAACATATATATATATATACACACACACACACACATATGTTTGAAGCTCTTGGTTTTTTTGGCCTTCTAAGCTAATAAATATAATAAAAAAGAGCATTTATTTTGTATAAAATGTATATATATATATATATATATATATGTACACACATATATAGATGGGGTATTATTCTTTGTTTAAAATTTTTAAATCATGTAATTTAATTTTAATTGAAAACCCAATTTAAGAAAATATTGGTTGCATGTCAAGCAAGTTTTGATAATCTATATAGCACAAATTGATTTGATTGAGGTTTAAACGGAACCAAAATAGACAACCCCCCATCAATACTTAGGATTTGGATTCTCTAAATTTGATAATCCCAATTTAGTAGATTTGAGAGAACTTAAACATTTAAATTTTCATACAATAATTCAAACTTTAATGAATATTAAAATTTAAACACTTTCTACCAATCTATTAAAATCTAAATAATTAAATTTTCATCCAATATTTTTTAGATTTGATCAAATCCCCTACATATGAATTTTCATATGTTGGGATTCCATTTTCTCAATATTTGGGGTTCTCTGACTCCAATTAGCCTCAATCGTCAATAACAGACCTTCTTTACTGGAGAAATTATTCCAAAACCCTTGTTACAATTTTTTTTCTCCCCATAAAATGGTTAAACATTTTTTTTACTTTTCTAAAGAGTTTTATTATCTCTTTTTAATGAATTCAAATTTTTTTATTGTTGAAAATCGATTGTGTAAAACTAACAGCTTGTATTAAGTAAGTTGTAAAGATCCAACTTTTTGTATTTAAAGTTTAAAACCATTCAATAACATTTAATTCCTAAAATCAATAACTTTTGAAACTTGATCAAACAGTTAAAACAATTTAAAATAGGGAATCCAAATCATATTTTAGTTTTATTTGGTCTTTTCTCTTTTATCTGCCATACTTTCTTTGGTTATTGTTTAATATCCTATTAATCAGTTGTCTACTATTTTGACCATTGTTTTTCTTAACAAAATCTACGTAATGTGACTAATATTCATTGTATTCTATGAAGTGATCATGGGACTAATATATGTCATCAAATGTTTTTTATAGTTATTGTTTTGGTGTCAATGCAAGTTTTGATCTTTTTGGAGAAATTTATATTGTAAGTGGCGTGCACACAACAAAGAATTGCTTTTCAAAAGTCACACTCAAGAGGTTAATTGAAAATATTAAGCTAATAAACCAAGAGAGAAACTCAAAATAAATAAATAAATAAAAATTATGCACATCTTAGCCTTTGAAACCATAAACAAATGATCAAAATTTAGTAGGGTATGCACACAACATGCTTATGAGAGAAAGAATTAAAAGAACAGTAAAATCATCTTAAAATAATAATAACGTTGGAAAAAAATTAATTTGTTAAAGGATGCATTTAAAATCATATCAGAAAGATAGAAGCAGATGGAAATGAAATAGAACAATGGATCTAAATTTCAAACTAATCAGTGAAAAAAAGAACCTGCTCTGTTTAGGCCCTGCCATAGAGAAAGAAACACCTGGCTTGAAAGAAAAAATAAGTGTGCCAAAAAAAATGTATGAATAAACCATTATTTATTTCATATTTGTTTTCTTAAATAAATATCTATTTCATCCTCGGCTTATAGTGGAAAAAAAAAAAATTGTAGTTGAAAGTTTAACTTTACCTTAGTTTGCATAAGAAATTCAAAACTTGAAATATTATGTTGGTTAAATTAATATTTTAGTCCTTTAATTTTATTTATTATTTCCATTTAGTCCTTTAAATTTAGTTTCTGTCAAATAGTCACTTAACTTTAATTTTGTATCATATGTATCAAAAATTGTTAATAGACATATGTTACATATTTAAAAACACTAATTTAGCATTTCAAATGTCAGTTAACTTGATGCATAGATCTAAAAAAATTATAATTCATGTGATAAAAATTAAAAATTAAATGATTAATCGGGAATGAAGCAAATTTAAAGGACATGTAGGTAGGTATAGGAGCAACCAAAAAAAAAAAAACCCTTTCTTCCCACAAATTACTAAATTAATTTCAGCTTGTTACCCACCATCTTCTTGGAGGATATAAAATAGGAATATAAAATTGAAGCACAATTTCACATGTTAATTTGTGGCTGATTTGGGTTAAACTTGAAGCTAAAGCCCTGATGGGCAAGTAATAAAGGCTAATGGTTCACAAGCTTGCATTGGAATCCAAGGAATAGGAGGCTCCTAAGGTCAAGACCTCTTTGTTTTTAAGCAAGACCTCTCCTGCAGTTGACAGTGATATCCGTGTATTGGGGATTATAACATTCATCTCTCAAACACTCCAATGTTTCATCATTTCTTGCTGAGAAATTTTGTGCATATAATGGGCCACCTTGTTAAGCACTATTCTTAGGAATAAATATTATAATATCCTTGCTTAAGCATTAACATGATAATTCTTTGGACATTCTTTATAAAAGATTGGAAAATTAAACTAAACATTAAAAAAAATATGAGAAAAATACTATTTTGTTCTTAATTTATTACTAAATTGTTATTTTGGTCCTTTATTCATTTTATTTTCCATAATAATTCCTCACTTATTAAAAATTGTTACTTTTGATCCCTTCTGATGAGTTAACAGAATTTAGTTTAAAGAATTACGTATAGCCATGATCTCAAAAGTGGGAGACCAAAAGTGACAATTTTCAATAAGTGGGGGACCATTATAAGAAATAAAATTAGTGAGTGAGGGATCAAATTGATGATTCAGTAATAAGGCAAGAATCAAAATAGTATTTTTCTCTTAAGAATATTTGCATTTGATATGTTTATATTACCTATGCTTAAAGAAAATTGAGTCTACTTAATAATCTCTTGCATAAATGTGTGTGGACCAAAAATTTGAAAAAAGATTTTAATCATGAACCCAAAGACTAGGACAACGATATATGAACCCCATGTTGATCTACACCAATCATAGGCCTAATTAGTGACCTTCCTCTAAAATATTCCCAGCTAATAAGAATTAAAGAAAGGGGTCATAGAGAAGATGATGAGAAATACATATTAAAAGTGATAATGGGCCTCCTGTTGTTATCTCCAAAATGACTGACTCCTTCTTGTGGCTAAGTCTAACAACAAACAGAAAAGAAAAATGAGAATGTTAAGAGAAGTTTCTCCTGAAGAAGCAATCCTAGGCTTCTTTGTGACACTGACTTTACCCATAGATGGGATTAGAAATGCTAAAGTCAATCTTTGAAGCTTCCCCTACCACAACCATAATTAAATTATCTGTATGCAAGAAGTAACCTATAGATTAATGAATCTGATTTTGTTATTGTTTCTATTGGCTAGTTTCCTAATCATATATATGCTTCTTCTTGGAGATCCTGTTCCATATTACAGTCTTCTAATCTAAACCCCCACTAAATATGTGTTTACAGAGACTTTTCAGCTCCTCTTCTCTTCTTTGGCTTCTATTGGTTCTGATACTGCTGAGGAATTCTGTGGTTAATGGAGATGAGCAAAAGGCAAAGCCATTGCATTTCTTTTCCTTTTTCATTATGAACTTTAACTGTTTGATCTATTGCCTATGAGACTGATTTGAATTAGAAAACTTAACCATCACTGGAATCATTTTCTTTTTCTGCAGAACTTTTACATTGTTTTCTTGGGAGCTGATCCGGCTGTAAGCCGAGAAAATAATGCACTAATTGAGACCCATTTGAATGTTCTATCTGCTGTGAAAGGAAGGTAGCTAGCCTCACCAACTCTCTTCAATCACAAAAGCATATAAAAAAATAAATAAGTAATTAAATAACCATGCAGCTTTTTCTTTTTATGCATAAAATATACCGTCTCTTCTATTTAAGGGACCCCCCCAAACCCATGAACAGAACATGGGAAAAAAATGATAAAAGGACTTCAGGTCAGGCTCTTCAATAGAATTATGAAATTTCCACTCACCAACATCAAAGTCTTGTGAAAAGACAATTTCATCCTTTTTTGTACGTGAATCAGGTTTTGAATTGTGTTTTGCAGCCTCAATGAAGCTAAGGAATCCATGGTATATAGCTACACAAAGAGCTTCAATGCATTTGCTGCAAAATTATCTGAGGATGAAGCCAGCAAGTTATCTGGTATATGGTCATTTTTCTCTGCCGATAAATCTCTGCTTTGTTTGGATAGCGTAAATTGTTAAATTTAGTCACTGTTTCAATGTTTTGAATATGCAGACATGGATGAAGTTCTTTCGGTGATTCCCAATCGATATCGTGAACTGCACACAACAAGATCATGGGACTTCATTGGGCTACCATTAACTGCTAAGAGAAGACTGAAACCTGAAGGGGATATCATTGTGGCTCTTCTGGATACAGGTTAATTTCAATCAGCTTTTTTCTCCTTTCTTTGATTTAACTTTTTTTTTTCCTTCAAATGATGAGTTTTATATTTAGTCCCTCATAAAAAAAATTTTCAATTTGGTTCCTTTTTTTGGCTAACTTATCAATTTAGTCATTCACATATTAGTCATGATCTTTCATATTTTTAAATAAAATTGTTATCAATAATATCTTTTAAAAATATTTTGATTTAAAAAATATAAATTTGTGAAGGACAAATTGAGTAATATTCACATGTGAGGGACCAACTTGATAAGATAATTTAGTGAGGGACTAAATTGAAAAATATCTATCTATAAGGGCCTAAATTGAAAAGAAAAAACTGTATAAAGGATCAAATTGAGAAACACCCCATATACGAAGGACCAAAATGAAATTTTACATGTTTTATAAATGTACTTCATATTCTTACATTCAAAAGTTTTTGTTGCTATTTTGATGAGGTAGGGATCACTCCTGACTCTGAAAGCTTCAAGGATGATGGATTTGGTCCTCCACCAGCAAAATGGAAGGGAACTTGTGGCCATTATGCCAATTTCTCAGGCTGCAATAAGTAAATTCCCATTCCCTGCGTTTAACATTATTATCATGGAATTTCTTTTTGAATTTTCTTTCTTAAGGTGATGTTTGGTGTGCAAGTAATTTAATTTTTATTTATACTTGAAATTTTCAATTATATTTTAGTAAAAATCAATTTTTTAAAAATTTGAGCACAATTCTTAAGTATCTTTAATATTGTAATAAATTATGAAACTAAAAGAATTTAGAGAAGTCAATTTGAGATGTAAAAAATTTTGTTAATAAAAAATTCAATAATAAGAACTTGAAAAAATTTAACCTAAATTGTACGTTGTGAAGGCATACCATCATTTTAAAAGATTTTTCTTCTATTCCCTAATTTACTTATCTTGAAAGTATTTATTTTTAATTTTCAGATGAACTTATTTATCATTGTACATTAATAAAACTAGATTTGATGCATAAGCTATTTTTTTATATTTGGGTTTGTTTTCATACAATCGCTGCAGAGTGTAAATTTGCTAGTGATTAAATCGCGCAGCCTAATAGATTTAAATCATTTGATTAAAATTTTAAATTATATGTGGTTAAACTTTAAAATTTTTTATTACATGTAGTTATTAAATTTAATTTAAATTATATATTTATTTTAATATTAACCATTAAATTTTTTTTATTAAATATAACAAATCTGAAGTTGCAAATTTCAACTAAATTTCAAATAACGTGGGGCCTGCTTTCCGCATTTAGTAAGGGCTGGGCTCTGTAATTTGATTTGATACCGGTGATGACGAAGGGGAAGGTTTTCCTAAAACAGAAAAAGAACAGGAATATAAAAAATAATAATTATATTAAAGGAAAAAACTATTATTTCTCTTTAGTATTAATTTTTCTTTTGAATGATATGCTTAGATTCTCACTTCTTAATAAATATTTTCTGTTTGTTCTATAAAAATTTTCGACGTAATTCCCAAATGTCTACTTCATTGTCCATACCAGGCTATTGTACCAAAATCAACAGATTTTTTTATTTTTTATTTTTTGTTTCAATAGCAACATTCTTTCTATGCAAAATTCATACTTAACGAGACAATTTATATATTACTTTCACTGGATTGTGACATTATGGTCTTGAAAGGTATACACAATGAACTTGACAAATCATCGTCACAAAAAATTAAAAGGAAAACTTTATTTTATTATTCCACATATAAAGCCTATCTTAATTTAGTCCATGGATAATAATATTTTTCTTAAATTAATCCCTAAAACCAGTTTAGATTCCTTTATATTTCTTTCTATCATGTTCCTGTTATATTGGAAAGAGAGACACAAAATGAGTAGAATTTCTTAGAACAGTAAATCTCACTTGAAGATGTAGGATCCACTAAAATAGTAGATCTCACTTATTCAATGTTAAAAAAAAAAAAATGAGAGAACCTTTTCTCCCCTAAAAGTCCATTAACAATTTTGTTAATAGGAAAGATATTTCTATAAAAAAAATTAAAATTAAAGAAAACATAAGTGTCAGTTTTAAAATTTTCATAGAAAACGAACATACTTTACTCTCATACAAATATGTCCAAGAAAACATAGAACTCAAAGAAGGATACACTGGCAAATTCAAGTAAGAGGCTCCAAAATATAAACCCTAATTAATTAATAATCAACAAAAACTTCACAAATTCTAGCAAAACCTAGCTAATTAATCTAACCTTGTCTACTACTTGTGCTTGTCAAAACTCTCAAAACTTGAAGCAAGATCATAGGGGCAAGGTACTTCAAGCTTGACAAGAACCCAGACCCAGCAGACATACTATCTCCCCTAGACGTAGATGGCCATGGCACCCACACTTCCTCTACAGCAGCAGGCAACCTGGTCCCGGATGCCAGCCTCTTCGGGCTAGCCCGGGGCACGGCCCGAGGGGCGGTC
This sequence comes from Delonix regia, assembly GCA_037074485.1. Lineage (NCBI taxonomy): Eukaryota > Viridiplantae > Streptophyta > Magnoliopsida > Fabales > Fabaceae > Delonix > Delonix regia. The sequence goes on from CM073459.1 coordinate 18,338,286, forward strand.
CCAGCGGCGAGGCTGGCGATATACAAGGTGTGCTGGGAGAGCAGTGGGTGTGCAGACATGGACATACTTGCCGGGTTTGAAGCTGCAATTCATGATGGTGTGGATGTGATATCTATTTCTATAGGTGGAGGGGTTCCTAGCTATGACCAGGACTCCATATCAATTGGCTCATTTCTTGCCATGAGGAAAGGGATCATCACCGTGGCTTCGGCTGGAAATGATGGCCCTTCATTGGAAACTGTTGTTAATAATGCTCCATGGATTGTCACTGTGGGAGCTAGTGGCATTGATAGGCAGTTCATGAGCACTGTGCAGTTGGGCAATGGGAAGAATGTCTCTGTAAGTCTTCACTTTCCTTGCAGTGTTCACATATTCTGTATAAAAATAAATTAAATTATCTGTGTGAGCATCAAACTATGGGTGTGATATATGCAGGGGATAGGGGTGAATGCTTTCAATCCACAGCATAAGCTGTACCCTCTTATAAATGGGGTTGATGCAGCCAAAGACTCATCAAGCAAGGATGATGCCAGGTAATTTTCTTTGTTTGTGAACAATGGCTAGTAGTGGAAGGGAAAGTCTTCAACAGATTCATCATTACTGACTCTGAAACATATAACTGCTTTTGCAGATCCTGCTATGAAAGTGCCTTGGACCCAAAGAAGGTGAAGGGAAGGCTTGTGTACTGCAGTTTAGCTTCATATGGCACAGAGGCTGTAGTGAAAGAATATGGAGGCATTGGTGCCATTGTTGAAAGCGAGCAATATCTTGACCTTGCCCAGATCTTCATGGCTCCTGCTACCATTGTGAATAGCACCATAGGTGGAGCTGTCACCAGTTATATCAAATCTACAAGGTAATTTACTCAGAAGATGCTCTGGTTTGATCTCTCAACGCAAGGATAAATCCAAGGGGCGCAGACTTAGATTTTCAAAATTTCAAGTTTTATATGTAATTTTATCTTATATTCTTAATATGGTTTCTTAATTTATAAGAGCTCTTTTCTCTTGGATTGAATTTGTCTCTCTCAATTCAAATCTTTGATCCGTAAATTTTTACCTCCCACAGAATGGATCTGTTCCTGTCTCAGTGGCCTCTCAAATCTACCTTTTGCTACTTTCATTTTACATTACCATCTTTTTATCTGAGAATCTTTACTCTGTCACAATTATTTTATTATATCTATTATATCTGTAAACTTTAAATCCTAAACCTTGTATGTGTTTTTCTAAACAAATATTAATTTACATGACTTTTCTTGTTGAACTAAGATCGCCAACAGCAGTGATATATAGATCCCATGAAGTTAAAAAGCCAGCTCCATTTGCTGCTTCATTTTCTTCCAGGGGTCCAAATCCAGGATCACAAAATGTTCTCAAGGTACCTTTTTTTGTTGAGTCTAACGTTCTTACAATAGATTCTCTCAAGTTTTTTAAGCGAGTCTTACATCTTCAAGTACAGCACGTCACTAAATGAATTCGATAAGAAAATGAAAAAGAAAGAAATTAAGTAAATCTATTCTCCTGACACAATGCTTGTATATGAACCCAAAAATAGAGTGATATTTGATGTATTATGATGCAGCCTGATATTGCAGCCCCTGGCATTGACATATTGGCATCTTTTACACTGAAGAGGTCACTGACTGGTCTGAAAGGTGATACTCAGTTTTCAAAATTCACACTTATGTCTGGGACTTCCATGGCATGCCCTCATGTTGCTGGAGTAGCAGCCTATGCCAAATCATTTCACCCAAAATGGACTCCGGCTGCTATTAGATCTGCCATTATTACCACAGGTGAAATCAAAGCCTTCCTTTTTTATTTTTTTTCTTATATATTTCATGATCCTATGCTCAATTTTAAAGCTTTGAGCCTTATATTTGAGTCTGGTCAGGTTTAATTAAAGACTAATAAACTTATTAATATATTATTTATTTACAAGTCTAAACTTGCATTAAACTGACCAAGTAAATGAGTCAGACTTACATTTAAATTATAGAAATGCATGTAAATATTAATTTTTATTCCAGTTTAAGAAAGAATTTCATTGATAGCATTTGACTTATTTGAAAAAGCTTGAAAAATCCAATAATAAAATTTCCATCTCATTTTGTTTCTTCACATACAAAGATTTTTCAATTTAAACCTCACAAATAAAATTGTTACAACTAATATCATCAAATAATATGTTAATTTCAAAGATACAAAAAATGCAATTGAGAATGATTTTATGTGTGAAGGACTAAACTGATAAATATTTATATATTAGGGACCAAATTGATATGACAATTTATAAGGGACAAAATTGAGAAATATCTTATCTATAAGAGTCTAAATTTAAAAAAATATGTATGAAGGACTAAATTAAGAAAAATCTCATGTGTGAGGGACTAAAACAGAGTTTTACCTTATACATCAACATAAATGTTTTGAGTTTTACCTTCTCTTTTCTTATATATTTCATTGTATGCTAAATTTAAAAGTCTTGCACCATATAATTGAGTCTTGCCAGGTTTAATTAAAGACTCATAAATTTATTAATATATTATTTATTTATAAGTCCAAACTTGCATTCAACTGATCAAGTAAATGAGTCAGATTTATATTTGGACTATAAAAATGTATGTAATTATTAATATTTATTCCAGTTTAAAAAAAAAAAAAAAAAGAATTTCATTGATAGCATTTCACAATTTTCATTAATAATTTTTTTTATCTGAAAAAGCTTAAAAAATCAAGTTTATACTTTATAGTGAGTTTAGTATCACCTTCGTAAGGTTGTTCTTACAATTTTGTAATGTTTGATTACTCAGGGGGAAAAGATGGATATATAGAGTGAAAGATTGATAAATAATAAATAATAAAAGAAAATATAAATATATAATTAAATATAAATATAGTTGGGCCAACTCATACTACCCCTGGCCCATTCCACTTGACCATATCAGGTTATACTTGGACTAAATTTGATCGCTCTGACACAAATAATGTACCTGGACTGATACCTACTAAATTGGGCCAAGATACCAACAAACGAACATATAAGATTTGAGTAAAGTACATTTTCCGTTTCATACTTATCACAAATTTATTATTTTAATTTTTATATTTAAAATAATTATTTATTTATTAAAAAATATTATACTTAATTTTTTATTTATTAAAAAAATTTGTCCCTAAAATGTATGATTTAGGATATGATAGAATGATCAAATTTAATAATTTTATCAAAAATAAGAGATCAAATATTATATTTTTTAATGAATGAGTGATTATTTTAAATATTTTAATAAATAAGAGGTTAAAATAAAATTTTGGAATAAATGAGGGACAGAAGGTATTTTTTCCTATAAGATTTAGAGTAAAATTCTATTTTGATATCTCAATATAGAATATTTTTTATTTTAATCCTCGTACAACTTCTTTATTGATTTTATCTTTTATAAAATATTTTTTAATTTGGTCATTCATAGAAATATCTTCTCAATTTGATCAATTACATACAAATATTTTTTAATTCGACCATTAGTAAATAAAATTGATATAAACTTTAAAACTATACTTTTATGATGAAACTAAAAAGACAATTCTACAAGTAACTAAATTAAGATAAAAAAAATCTATAAGAATTAAACTTAGAAAAACGTAAGGAACCAAAACTGAAAATTTTTTACTATTAACATTAACATCAAATGTTGTGGGATAGTTGACTCAACCGTGCGTGACTTTTGTGAAGCCAAACCCATGAGCAAGAAGGTGAACAAGGAGGCAGAATTCGCGTATGGTGCAGGTCAAGTGAACCCAACAAGAGCAGTTTCCCCTGGTCTAGTCTACGACATGGACGCCTTCTCCTACGTCCAATTCCTCTGCCACGAGGGCTACAACGGCTCCAAGCTCTCCGTCTTCGTCGGCTCTCCGGTGAACTGCTCCTCCATCCTTCCCGGCCTCGGCCACGACGCCATTAACTACCCCACCTTCCAGCTCACCTTGAACGCCAAGAAACCCATCACGGAAACCGTTTTCCGACGGAGAGTTACAAACGTAGGACCTGGTCCTACTGTATATAATGCCACTGTCACTGCCCCTAGAGGAGTAAACATCACAGTGACGCCCATGAGTCTTAGCTTCTCTCGAACCCTTCAGAAACGCAGCTTTAAGGTTGTCGTTAAAGCCAAGTCCATGGCCAGCACGAAGATGGTGTCGGGTTCGCTTGTTTGGAGGAATTCACGGTATATTGTTAGGAGCCCCATTGTGGTTTACAGTCCCTGACCTTTGATTAATTAACCAGAATAATGATTGCAAATTGACCTGCTTTGTGCTTTGTTACTTGTATATTTGTTCTTTGTATGCATGCACGTGGCTTTTTGTTCATCTTCATTTTGTGTTTGGGTCGTCAAATAAAAATGGTCCCGAATTCAGAAACTTGTAGGTGTTATGTTGGTCATGAAATTTGGAGCAAAGTGGGACAGAATTAAGAAGTCCTGAATACTGATATTGATTTATATTCGGGGAAGGTGGCATATGTAGCTGTTCATTGTGACTGGAACATTTTGTTCATGCTTGATGTTGGAAACTTAATTAATTTTGTGGAATTTGGATTCATTGGGATAATTACAGTAACTAATATGAGTCATGGATGCATATTCTAATTAATCCTAGGGTTATTTTATCTAAATATTATAATTTAGAAAATTAAGTTTTAAGATTCTAATATGACAAAATTATTATACTCATATACTTAAATCGTACAAAGTAATTTATCTATACGGATGACAAACCACAGCTAAACTTATTTTTTAATAAAAAATTAATAAGGGACTCGCCCAGATATAATATATTAATAAAAAAAATAAAATATATATGAGTATATATATATATATATATATATATTATAAAAAAATAATCTATTAAAAACAATAAAAAATTTTAATTTGAAATAGTCATAAAACTTATTTAGTTTATTTGTTAAGAAAAGTAAGAAAATTATATTAATTAAGATTTATTTATTTTATTTATTGGTATGATTGTTAAAGTATGAAGATATTGTTTGAGTATTTTAAGATTAAATTTAATTATTTGACATATTTTTTTAATTATTTCCATTATTATTTTATTTACAACCATCTAAAAGAAATAAATCAATTTTAGTTATTATATTTTATTATCTTTCTGCTGGGAGTTTTTGATGGCATAGTAGTATTGTTTTCTAAATATCTTAGAGCTGTAAATATAATATCCTTTTTTATCTCTTCTTATGAGTGAATTTTAATAATTCATGCTTCAAAATTTGTTGTATTTATAATAATCCATCTTGTGCCCAATTGTTTTGTATAAATTTATGAGTTAGATTGCAAGGTTAAAATATGAAAAAGTATTGATATATTTAAAGCTATAGTTAATAATATTTATATATGAATAGATGTGACTGATATTTTTGTGCTGTTAATAATATTATTATCGAATTATACTTTTTATTTTTTGTTTATAATTTTTTTTATTTGAATAGAAATTTTAATTAAATTAAGTTAATTGATTTTATTCATTTTATTTTATTGTTTAAATCATAACTTTTAAGTTATGTTAATTCATCTTTTGCGTAATTGTTGATGTAATTCATACTTTAAAAATTATAATTTAGTATTTTTTTCTGCATTTATGATAACTTGTAATTATTTTGTGTAAATTTTAATAAATTATGTTAAAATTTTAATATATTACGTTAATTAATGGGTTACATGAAATTTTAAAATATTAAAAAAGTATTAATATATTTGTAATTGTAATTGATAATGTTTATGCATGAATACATGTAATTCTTACTCCTTTCTTACTTTAGATACGTGAAAAGGAGATAAACAATAAACCCCAAAGATTCATAATTTGCACATAAATGATTTTTATATATTTTTTTTTTATAATTTTAGTTTCAAATAAATGGTTAAAAAGATTCAAATACTTAACATTTATGAAAAGGAAATTCTTAAACATAAAAATTTAAAGAGTAAATTAAATATAAATAAAATCAATTAATTTAATTTGACTGTAGAAATAACAATAAAACAAATACTTAATATTTATAACCCACGCCACACATGTTGGGGAGGATCTCTCCCCATAATGCTGTCAAGGGGAAAATCCTTGATATTTTTTAAAAGGAAAATTAAAATAATTATTTGAAGCATATTAGATTTACTAGTGTCAGATAAAGATTTTTTGAAAATGAAAACGAAAAGAATTTCTTACATATTCAGCTCAAGTTTTCATATATCCTAACTGTCAGATTAAAAACATTTTTTACCAATTTAGTTACCAAGAGGAGAAGGATGAAGGTTCTAAGGAAGTGAAGAGAGATAAGAGAGAAAACATTAAAAAAAAAATTATAATAAATATTATAAATATTTATAAATTGTATTATTGTATTTTAATTTTTTATTAATTTCTTATATCCAATAACATACTAAATATAATATATAAACTATGACATTCTATTCCATTAAAATTCATTTTAATTCTCATTCATTTCTATTCATTTTAGTAACAAAACATAGCCTTAAATTTTCACAAACTTTCACTTTTTTCCAGGCGGATCCTTGCATTTGCCCAACATAAATAATTTGAATATGCAGCATTAATTGCAAATTTTAAAACTCAGGTAATCTTTTGTTAAAGTATTGTGTTGTGCAGTTTCACACAGTACAACACACCTAGCTTTGCACTTACGGAAGCAGAAAATGATATTTTCAAGCTTGTGCCCTTTATTAATAACATATAATTTTATACAACGAAAATGTTAATATATTACTTGGTCCCTAAAATTCTTCCCAAACTCCCTTGAAGTACACATCATCCAATACTTTAGTACAAAAACATATAATAGGCAAAGAAAATTGGTTTGATGATTGCTTAGCCAATCAAAAGCGTCGAGATAGCCATTAAAATTTTTATAATAAAAATATAAATTTGTGACAAAAAAAACTGCTAAATATATATATGTTTTAATATTTCTCTCCAATTTATATAAAATGGGTTTCTTCGGGTAAAAATATAATAATTATATTTAGGCAATATGAATTGTTGGATAAAAATTTAATAATTTAAATTTTATATATTTATAAAATGGTTAAATTTGGCAGATCAACAAGAATAGTTCTTTTCTTAATTTCTTGGATTGACTGTCGTGGTTGCCATACCATAAATTTGAAGTAAAGTATATGCACTTGCTTAACAGCCATGCCACTCCCTTTCTTTTAAAATAGAAGGCAATATAACAAGTTTGAAAAAAAATCATACATTGACAAAACTAATTTAAATTAATAATATAGATTATTTATGGTGACATTTTTTGTGCAACTATAACGTTAGTTATACAGTGCAATTAATATATAATACAATGAGAAAAAGACATGTAAAAAATGACATATTAAAATATATTAATCGTATGACAATGTAAAATAATTTTTTTATTTATATTTTGATTCTAATATTTTTATATTTTATTTATAAACCCAAAAATTTTAAAACAAAATTCAATTTATCTCTTCTACTCTTTTTACTTTTTAATAACTCTACCAAAAATTATTTTATAAATTAAAAATAAGGATAAAATTATGAATTTGTGAAGTTATTGGAAAATAAAAAAAGTACATGATGTATTAACAAAATTATAAACTAATATTTCTATGTAAGTTGCTAAAAATAAAACGTAAAGAAAATAAATTGAGAGATTCAAAAAAATTTTGGATTTATAAATAAAATTTAAAAATAATAAATTCAAAATATAAATACAATAAATTATTTTAAATTAGTATATAATCAAAATAATATGGTTAAATTTTTTAGTGCAGTTATAATGTATGGATATAATTTTAATATTATTTGTGAGTGCACGATATATATTACAGATGTCTTACATTATAACCATTGTGAATGCACCAAAGATAATACCAATAATATGACATGTTATTATCACATGTCTTTCTCTTAGTGTATCATGTAATAATTATACTAGTACAACTAATTTTATAGTTATAACAAAAATTTTAGGTAAAATATTTGGCGCACTCATAATTTTAAATGCATCAATACACCTAATTATAATGTAAATATATAATTGTAATATTATTATTATTTGGTTGACATTATTATAATTATATTTCTACATTATAATTGAGTGTACTGATACACTCAAAATTATGAATGCATTAAAAATATCACCAAAATTTTATTATTATTTATATTTTAAATTGTTAAATAAAAATAAAACTATATTAAATTATTTTATCTAATAATTTAAAATATATACAATACATAATATAAAATATTACAAGCAAGTAATCATTGTGGATCACATCCAAAGAGTGACTATAATAATGTCCTTACGCACATGAACATGACGTGGCATCATAAACCTTGAATTGGACTCGAAGGAACAGTCGAGATCAAATCACAAATGGCATGTGCTGATGATGGCACCGCAATCAGTAACACAGCAAGCCCATCACATGTTGTCTTTCATTGAGTGCACAACATTTTCACACACTTTGAGTGGTCTCTGGGCAACGACTTCACTTTCTTATTTTGTTTATTTCAATTTATTATTTTTTAAAATAATAATCTATAAGATAAACTTACCCTTCAAATAAATTCACTATTTTCTTTGGCTAACACGTGCTACTTGCCAAATTAAGAAAGCTACAACAGAACTATCAACGGGGATAGGGAAATGCAAGCGCGCTTAAGACAAGTAAGCAAATATATGACAATGATATATTAAAATAAGTTTATTATATAATAATTTAAAATTTTTGTTATATGTATGTTTTAACTTTAATATTTTTATATTTTATTTATGAATCTAAATCTTTTAAAAAATTTTTAATTTATTTCTCTATTTTTTATTTTTTTAATGACTTTAACAAACATTACTTCATAAATTTAAAAATAAAAAAATTAGGAAGTTGTAGAGTTTTTGAAAAAATAAAGAAAATATAGGAGTGGATTAATAAAGTTATAAACTAATATTTTTTATGCAGATTATTAAATAATAATAAATAAAGTAAATTGAAAAATTCAAAAAAAAAATTAGATTCATAAATCAAATATAAAAATAAAAGGGTTAAAATATAAATACAATAAATTATTTTAAATTATTATACAATTAGCTTCATGACAACATGTCATTGCTTTTAGTTTGTAATGTGGTATTCTACTGGTGTAATAAATTTTATAATTATATCAAAGATTTTACCTACAAAATATCATATTTTTTTAATGAGACATACGGCTTGCATGAATATTATGGAAAAACCATATAAAATTAATTACATGAATTTTAAATAAATAATTATATGGAATAAACTTGGAGGTTATATCCTTATCTCCAACTATATCCAGCTTTATCCCGTTAATTAGTTTAGAGCATTAATCTAAAAAACACCTGAATTTAGAATTTTAAAAAAATCAAATCTCACAATTAAAAGTAGCTGCATATATGCATTTTCAATATCCCACCCCAATGTGGACGTCTGAAAATTGTTGAAATAAGAAGAAAGCAGTTTTTTGTAATTAACTTTAATTAGATTTTGAGGGTTTTTTTTTACTATATATAATCTAGAATATAAATAAATATTCTGATACAATTTATTCGTATATATATATATTTATTTGGCCATAATTAAAAGAAGTAAAACATTCCTCTTAATTTAATATTGCCGATAAATAAATTAGTAGTTTCTTCAATGCCATTAGCTTTTTAAAGGCACCAATGTATTACACATGTGGAGCATATAGATAATGTCAACTAGAAAAGCAATAGTAATTGTACAATAAAATGTTAAAATTAAAAATAAATCCCTAATTTTTACATATTTATATATAATTTAGTTCCCAAAAACTTCTTAACATTTTTTCCATTTTTCCACGATTTACAAAATGTACTACTTTGACCTTACACTTTATTTATTTTATAATGTATCCAAAATCATTAGCTTTCCACTTCTTCTGGAGCGGATAACATTATTGAGCTGCTAATGATTTCTTTGAGAGGGTGTTTTTGGATAATGAAGTAGACTTATTAATCCTAAAGCCAAAATATCTGCTTACACTTACATTTAAGCAATAAGAAAGAGCAACCAAGAGCAGGGGAAGTGAAAAGCGAAGGATTTTGGGTTTATTATAAAATAAATAAAGTGTAGGGTAAAAGTAATAAATTTTTATAAATAATGGGAAAGTTAAAAAAAATTTTGACCCTAGATTATAAATATTAAAAAAACATTGGGGTCATTTTCAATTTTAATCTTTTTATTGTACAGTCATCATCCTCTTCTAATTAGCACCGAATTGGCATCATCTGTGTGTGTAAAGTGTACAAGGCATTGGTTTCTTCAAAAAGCTAACCACACCGAAAAAACTATATATAAATATGAGTAATCCTATTAAAATATGACAGTACTAGAAACTTCCAAAATCTGACATGGCCTTGGTATCTCAATTACATAATCACTTGTGGAGTTCTTAATCTCCTTGGGGTAACTAAATTACCTTTAAACTAGAAAAAGTAGAAAACCCTTTTTCGAAACTTTACAGTATTCAAACTGTGAGTATTTATATACAAGGCATGCAGTCGTGAAGAAGAAGCAATGAAAAAGTAGGCTTTTTGACGTTGCAATGATCACAGAATGCTTATGCTTTTCACTTTTTCAGGCATTCGTTGTGCATATATTTTAGTTCTAGTGTGACATTTTTCATCTCATACATCTTTTCTATATGTTCTTGTGTGTTGAGCCCAACATATATAGAGGTATGGACTATGGATCCCTACTCTCTCTATTTATTTGTCTATTCTGCATTATTCATAGGCACTGATATAGACTCTACCTAGCTCATAATTCGACATGGTTGCATTGTATGCATTGCGTTGTTTACACTTTACATGAACACAAGCATGCAAACAAAACTTCCTTTCAAGTCATCCTTGAGTCTAGACATATTGTAGAGGTAGCTAAAGACTAAGTTTGTAGTTGAGATAGCACTAGTCTTGAGGTAAGTTTGATATCTTTGATTTGATCTCTCTAGTCTCTACCATTTTGCCCTTTCTCTGACTCTCTTTTCTCAGATCATGAACTCCGCATATAACAAAGAAAACTGAAGTTCCCACTGCTTGCCAACAAGAACTAGCATTAATATTAAGAAAGGAAAGTATCTATGTGAGCTCGATTTAGATTTTTTAAAGTGCTAAAACCTATCAAGTATCTTTAAAATTAGAGTGATATAAAGAGAAAAGAAAGAGTGAGTTAAAAAAAAGAAAGTTGACCTAATACACATTTCTACTCTTTTTGTTACTCTTTTTCTTTTACAGGTACTTTATTTACTTTATATTTTAGAGGATTTAGTTTCCTAAATGCAATGTATTAATACGGAGGAATGTACCCTTAAAACCATTAATGGAAAAGACTGAACTTGAAGAAAGATCTTTAGTACTCCTTACTGTCATGACCTTGCTTTTTCCTCCTATTTTTAATATACTATATTTGATTTGCCTTTTTTTTTTTTTTTTGCCTGAATATTTGAATTTCTTTTTAATTTTTCCTTCTTATTGCAGGCAACATGATTCTTAAGACAGTCCTCCTATTGCTAACCATTATGGTGACAAACTCAAGAGCTCTCATGGACAAACAGACATACATAATCCACATGGACAAAACCAAAATCAGAGCCTCTGTTCATTCCCATGACGTCACCAAACCATGGTTCGAATCAGTTCTTGAATCTATCTCCGATGCTTCAAAAATGGAAGAAGAAGAAGACGAAGAAGAGACATCAACCCCTCACCTTCTTTACGTATACGAAACCACCATGTTTGGTTTTTCTGCTCATCTATCCACTAACCAGCTCAAATACTTACACCAAGTAGAAGGTTTTGTCGCAGCCATACCTGATGAACTACTACCCCTCCACACAACCTACACACCCCATTTTCTAGGCCTTTCTAAAGGAAGAGGACTTTGGAGTGACTCTAACTTAGCCTCAGATGTGATCATTGGGGTACTTGATTCTGGGATTTGGCCTGAACACATAAGCTTCAGAGACTCTGGGATGTCCCAAATACCATCTCGTTGGAAAGGTGTTTGTGAAAATGGCACAAAGTTTTCTTCTTCAAATTGTAACAAGAAGCTTATTGGGGCGAGAGCATTTTTCAAAGGGTATGAGAAACTTGTTGGGAGGGTCAATGAGACTCTGGATTACCGCTCTGCTAGAGATTTCCAAGGGCATGGAACTCACACTGCCTCTACTGCAGCTGGTGGTATGGTGGAAAATGCTAGCTTTTTGGGGTTTGCTAGAGGCACAGCCAGTGGAATGAGGTATGACTTTGTGAAGGAAGAGAAAATAGTGTTTTCTTCTAAGTAAATTATCATTGGCCCTGTTCAAATATTCTGTACTCCATGAATAAGTTAGAGGTGTCAATATAGGCTAAGTTTTGAGGGATGAATAAGAATATCCCTTAAGGCGTTTGACAATTGAAAAAAAAATGATTGGTAAGGTTGGGCTTGGTCAATGTAGACCAAGCCTCGGTCCGGCTATGGTGTAAGAAATTTATTTAAAAATTTAAATTATTCAATATTTTAAATGTTTAAAGGTTGGCCCTCAAAGTTCAAGGCAGAAGGGCCACTTCATATAATGCTAGACCCATAGCTCTAATAGATCTTGCTTGATGTTGACAGAGTATAATGATAGGATTGTGTTGAAGCGTCTTAAAAGATTTCAGAATCAAATGAAAGATAGTTTTCTTCTAAGTTTACTTTTTAATTTGTTTTGTCATTTAACTGTATTAGTTTTAAAAGGGGCATGAATGATTAGGATAACTTAGGTTGTAGTTGAGAGTTATCAATGAACACATTAAATTTGTGTCCACAAAGATGATATCCCATCATAGCATCTATTAAGAAACAACACTTTAGTCTCGCAAAATAGTTAACCTTGATGATTAATTAAATCGAAACCGAGACTTCAGAAGTTTATGATTGTTCTGAATTTTCCTTCCTGACATACATCAGGTATACTTCGAGAATTGCAGCTTACAAGGTATGCTGGGCCTTTGGCTGCATAACCTCTGACATACTAGCAGCAATAGATCAAGCAGTTGCTGATGGAGTCGATGTATTGTCACTCTCATTAGGTGGCATACCCAGGCCTTATTACAATGATAGTATAGCCATAGCCTCATTCGGAGCAACCCAAAGAGGGGTTTCTGTCTCTTGTTCTGCAGGCAACTCAGGCCCTTCCAAATCATCTGTAGCAAATGTAGCTCCCTGGCTCATGACTGTGGCTGCTAGCTACACTGACAGAAGCTTTCCAACAATGGTGAAACTAGGAAATGGCCAGATTTTCAATGGGTCTTCTCTATATAAAGGCAAACCCACAAAGCAAGTGCTACTTGTTTATGGAAAATCTGCAGGAAACAAGGGAAATGAAAGAACAGCACAGTATTGCATTAGAGGCACACTCGATCCCAAGCTTGTGAAGGGGAAAATAGTTGCTTGTGAGAAAGGAATAAATGTTAGAACTGAAAAAGGAGAGGTAGTGAAAATGGCAGGTGGGGTAGGAATGATTCTGCTTAACCCTGAAACCCAAGGAGAAGAGCTTTTTGCTGATGCTTACATTCTACCAGCAACTTCATTAGGTGTTTCTGCTTCTAAAGCAATCAAAAGCTATGCCTCATCTGATAAGAAACCAACAGCTTCAATTTCCTTTATAGGGACAGTTTATGGAAATTCTGATGCACCAATCATGGCAGCTTTTTCTTCTAGAGGACCAAGTTCCGTAGGACCTGATGTGATAAAGCCAGATTTAACTGCACCTGGTGTGAACATTTTGGCTGCTTGGCCTCCCAAAACTAGTCCAAGTTTGCTCAAAAGTGACAAAAGAAGTGTACTATTTAACATTATCTCTGGCACATCAATGTCTTGCCCTCATGTGAGTGGCATAGTAGCTTTGGTTAAGTCTGTGCATAGAGATTGGTCTCCTGCTGCTATAAAATCTGCCCTTATGACCACAGCCTACACAATGAACCATAGAGGAGGACCAATTAGAGACATTGGATCAAACAGATCATCAGAAATGGCAAACCCTTTTGCTTTTGGCTCAGGCCATGTTGACCCAGAAAGGGCTTCTGATCCCGGATTGGTCTATGACATCACCACGCAGGACTACTTGAGCTACTTGTGCAGCCTGAACTATGCTTCTTCCCAAATTGCTATACTATCAAAGGGTAATTTTACTTGCTCCAATAAAAGAGGTCTTAAAGCTGGTGACTTGAACTACCCTTCATTTGCAGTTTTATTCAGCAGCAGAAGTACCCAGAAAGCCAGTGTGACCTACAAGAGGGTGGTCACTAATGTAGGGCACCCCCAAAGTGGTTATACGGTGAAAGTGGAAGAACCAAAGGGAGTATCAGTTACAGTTAAACCAAGGAATTTGAATTTTGGAAAAGTGGGTGAAAAGTTAAGTTACACTGTGACTTTTGTTGCATATGGAAGAGGAAGAAGAGTTTCTGGTAGTTCATCTTTTGGGTCACTGGTTTGGGTATCTGGGCATTACACTGTAAGAAGTCCTATAGCAGTAACATGGGAATAGTGTAAGTATTTTCCAATTGGGAGTGTGTGATAGCAGAAGCAGATAATTTTATATAATTTGATGACCTATCCATTATTGTCGTCAAGAAATATGCCAAATTTCAGGTAGTGGCAAAAGAATAATTTATGATTGCTTCTTGCTACATATATAAGTTATTTGCATTATTATTATTTTTATTGACACTGACTGGGATTCATGACTCTTATAATGGAACATAGCAGTCTCAATATTGAATATTGCAATTCATTTAAGTAATAAATAAAACCATATAAGTTATACGTGAAAATTACTCTGTTTTGACAGCAACTAAAATACTATATATCATCACTTCTCAGCCTATTTAATTTTATATGGAACTACAAGGTAAAAGATTCTTTTTTTTAATTATTTACTCAAAGGAAAATTACAGTTTGTCTTTTTTCTTCTCTGTGTGATTTAGTCTAAAATCAGTTTATTTGTCTGAAGTTTTAATGTGTTATTTAACCTCGTGTATTACCTGACTATATTGTGATTGTTTTTGTCTTAATTTTAACCCAAATGGTCAGGAAAAATTAGAATGTTGTATTTTTAGTTAGAAATTTATTATATTTATTTATTAAATAGTTTATAATTTTTAAAATTAATATTAAAATTAAGCTGACATTTTGAAGTCGAGCACTTTTTTTTTCTTTTGATGAATGAAGTTGAGCACTTAGTCCAAGCTACAGTACTAAAACATTGAAAATATTATGATATAAGGAAAATTGGCATTTAACATTAACATTTTTCATTATATATATGTGATTATTTTTACTAGAATTTTCATGTAAAATAGCACAATATGGTTAAATATAATAATTGGACAAACCATAAGAATGTGTTAAATGACATACTTTAAATCACAAATTTACCAACTTATTTTGAATTAAATATCATTATTTATTTATTATTGTTATTGTTATCGAAATTCAAAGCTATAGTGATTTCCTTTGGTAAATGGTGGATTAAATATTTAAGATCATAAAGACTGAGATGCTGATGTATCATAACGCAGATTCTTTGTATTTAGTCTTTAGTACATTGAAGTAAGAAATTAAAATATATTTAAAAAATTTATTTCTATCTCTTCCTCTTTCCGTTATTGCTTGGTGGCCCTCTATGGCCCTCTATCAGTATCATTAAAAAAAAAATTGGTGGAAGAAGAAAGAAAGCAGAGTGGCCGTATGGTCTGAATGTAAAATATAGAGACACTTATACCTGTCATAGAAAGTCCTCACCAACCAACCTTTTAAAGTAGACTTGAATTATAAATATTACAAATTAAAGTTATATACAAAGTGAACCATATCATAGCTTAAAATCTGTCCATCTTGATAAATTTACTCCAAAAAAAGTTCAAATCAAAATGTCTAATTTATAAAATGGGTTGGGATCGAACTGTTTTTAAAACTTGGCTCAAGCCCAAAAAGTCTGAACAAATGATTTTTTAAATAAGTAAAAAATTATTATTTAAAAAAATTTAGTGTAATATAATATTTTGATGAAAAAAAATTGATAACTCTTATTTAAAGAATCTATGTCAATACAACAACTTATTTGTATTTATAATTTTTTTATATATAATCTTACGTATAATAAAAACAATTACATATATTATTTATCTCAAGTCTTAATTAATAAATTGATTCAATTATGACTTAAAAAAGTTTGATTGGCTCGATAGGCCTAACCCAAAAAATATAAATAAATACTTGAATAAAAAAATTTGATTAAAATACAAGTTCCAAATTTTTTAAAGCCCAAATTTAAGTCAAAAGCTCTATAAAGATGAATACACTAATAATCCTTACATTTCAAAAATAAATAATAATTAAAATTATATAAAACATTAAGTAATATATGTTTTGACCATTATTTAAATAATATTATTAATTTTACACAAAAAAATTTATATTTTTGGTTCTTATACTTTTACTTAATTTTTAATTTAATCTTTATAATTTAAAATTTTGTAATTTAAATTTTTAGAGTTACAAAATTTTTAATTTAGCCTGTCATTATATTTTTACCAATATTTTATCATATATGTGAATTAATGTTATTTTATTATTAATTTTTATATCTTTCATTAGTATAAATCATACAAATTCTTATTGTTAAGGTAGTATATTATTAATTATCAAGCAAATAGTACAAGAATTGTCACCGTATAGACTAATTTAAAATACTTGTAAATTGTAAGGATTCAATTACAAGACCAAATTAATAATTGAATGAAACTATAAGGAAGAGAAGTATAATTTTTCTTTTTTACACAATTAAGTTCACATTTATTTGTTACATAAATTATAAAATATTTCATCAATAAGTTAATATTTATAGAGAAAGTTAATTCCATAGAAAAAGTGATAGAGTGGGTACAAAAAATGTGAATAAGGCGGTGGGAAAATGTCACTTTGTTTTTTCAATTAATAGGTGAAGTGAAAGGTTTATGATTGACAATGAAATGTTGACACAAGGTTGAAGGAAATAATTTGAAAGTGCTATAAGACAAAATAATAGCTCTTTAATTTAAATATTAAACATTTTTCCCCACAATTTACGACAATAATTCCGGCATATATATAATTTTAATAAAGAACTAGTTGGTGTTCCTATATTTGAACTATGACTCACATGAGAATTTAAGAAGCCGTCCTTTGCCGGCTTGTTGTTTGTGGAGTATACTATGATATGTTGTATTTTTTTATATATAATATTTAATAGTTTTCTGTCCAGACCAAGAAAAAAAGTTTTGGGTCATATTGAAATACTTAAAAAAATTTTGATTATCATAAAAATTATAGACTAAATTATATAGAAGTCTCCTAAACGTTAGATTACGTATAAATAATCCCTTTGACCTTTAAATTTTGATAATAAACCGCCCTTAATTGGAAATTATGTACAAGTAAATCTCTGGTGTTAGTTAACTAATTTATTTCACTAATTGAACCATGGTAAATAACGGAATTATTTGGAAGAGCCATAATTTAGAGGGTTATTTGCATTTAATCTAAAGTTTAATGGAATTATTTACATAAAAAGTTTAACTTTAGGGAGATCTGCTTGATAATGAGTAAAGTACCATTTTAGTTCTTCATTTGTTGGCTTAATTTTATTTTGGTCCTTTATAAATTAAAAATATCAAAATGGTTATTTATTATTGAACATAGTCTCGTTTTGATTTTTTATATATTGAAAAATTTAAAATAACATTTTATTTTTTAAGATTTGATTCAAAATAATTTTTTAGTCTCATTTAGAAAGAAATTAATTTATATTAAATTTTAAAAAAATTATTTTAAGACTTTCAATTTAATAGGCCCAAAATAAAATTAAATTCAAAAGTAAAATTATTTTAAAACATTTAATTTGTAAAGTCCAATAACAAAGTAAGATTATTTGTACAAATTTAAAA
This sequence comes from Delonix regia, assembly GCA_037074485.1. Lineage (NCBI taxonomy): Eukaryota > Viridiplantae > Streptophyta > Magnoliopsida > Fabales > Fabaceae > Delonix > Delonix regia. The sequence goes on from CM073459.1 coordinate 18,356,358, forward strand.
ATTTAAAAAAATTCATCGTGAAGCGTCAAATGTGATAAAATTTATTTACATACAATCTAAAGTTTGAAAAGAATTATATGCAATATAGCTAAAATTATGATCTAAAATTCAGCGTCCTTGAAAAAACAATGTGAATGAGTACATTTATATAACTATTTTGGCGGCTTCCAACTTGGCTTGTAATGCTTGAGCCGCCGTGGCGTGGATTGCAATGGGACTAGCAACTAACCATTATTGTCAAGCCGAAGCAAGCTAGGCCGCCAAATCGATAAGAACAATGGCATGACCAAGTCTTAAGCGTGTACTTTCCATAAATAAAGAATTCATCTTGTTCTTTATTAGGAAAGAGAAGTTAGGACGACCATATATACACACTTGATTGTCGTCTTTTTTTTTTTTTGGCCATAATATACTTTATTGTCTTTATTTGACCTCACATTGAAATTTAGTGGTGCTCTACATTATAATAATTATAGTAGGTATCTTTGGAATCAAATCTACTAGGAATTAAAATTAATTTTAATTAATGAGTTCAATCAAATCATTTAGTTTAATTTTTTTGGTACAAGAATAAGTCTCTAATTTTATAGAATTTTATTAATTTAATTATTTCAATTACATTTGAAAATTGAAGGGATTCAAGTGCTCGATTTAAATGAGCTATGACTTATTTTTACATCAAATTTACCATAGTCCACAGAAGAAGATTGAAGAGAAACTTATGTTATTTGCTTCTAGGTTCATATATGGTGTAAACCAAAATAACAAACACTAACTCATTTTTTCGTGTTATTGTCAAAGTCATAAGTGTACTTATAAAAGAATAGAGAAAATTTATATATTGTTCCTTATATACTTATATTAGATTTTTCAATCAATGTTGAATAAGGCTGGGATCTAAGAGGAAGGATGAATTGGATTTTACAAAAATTTTACTGAAAAACTCTTTTGTAAAACTAAAGTAAAACAATCAATGAATAAATGCAAAATATAAAAAGAGTAAGGAAGAAGAGTGGACACAAAGATTTATTTTAGTCAGCTTCTACCCAAGCATACATCTAGTCCCTAAACAACCTCTTGGAATTTTTTACTATTTTAACAAATCAATATAACACCTAGGAGAACCTCTTCTAATTCCCAAGCTCTCTGAACTTACTACCTTTAAGGAACCTCCTTGAATTCTCTCTCGGGGACATACTCCCCCTGAATCTAAGTTTTCTTTTAGCTTGACACCTTCAAGGAACCTCCTTAAGCTTCACTTTCAGAATAAAAAAAGATTTACAAGTAACAAACTCTCTGAAACAGAGTGGATGATAAGATGATGATAACTTATGATATAATCAATCTTAAATGTTTTTCACACCATTTTAGAGTCCCCAGTCAAGTTTATAAAGACTGGAGTCCAATAGATTCGTTGGGAGTGAGCAGGAAATAAGAGATTTTAAAATATAGCCGTTATAAATTTGTTGTGGTTTATCTGTCACTGACCAGTCAACTATTCACCATTGACTAGTCAATTGCTCCCTCTTTCCCTCTTATAATTTTCAAATTCTATACCCTAACAATCAACTGCTCACTCTTAACCAGTCGATTGGTTACTTATAGAGAGCTCTCAGTCGAAGGTCTCAGGGCTGGCAGTTGACTTATGCTTGATCTGAGTATGACCAGTTGACTGCTGGCTTGTAACTAGTCGACTATTCATTCATAAAGAGTAGCTAGTTGATCAGGCTCAAACTAGCAACAGACTAGGGGCATCTTAGAAGGTGAACAATCAATTGTTGGCAAATGGTCAGTCAACTGCTCACTTACAGAAAGTTATCATTCAATTGGTTAAGGCTTGGCAGCTGGTTGGCAAGGTGGTAGTTGACTATTGGCTTGTGGCCAATCGACTGGAAACTTTTAGAGTTTCCTAAATCAGCTTTTCTCAACCTTTAAGACCTAAAATTAATTATACATTCATTTTTTAATATTCCTATTAGCTCAATGTCATTTACAAAGGTTTCTAAGACATGATTAAACATTGAAAACATCTAGAATCTAAGTGATGCATTGAAAAACTTTTCTTCTTAGAATTTGTAATCATCAAAACCTTGATCTTCAATAAATGGGCTCAACAATCAGTTAATGACATTTGAACAATTTTTACATCTCATTCACTTTCTTATTAACACTATTAAATTTTACCTTCTGAAAAATTGTTCATATGTTATTAGTTAATTAGAGGAACCTAATATAAGTATATAAGAAATAATATATAAGTTTTTTCCTAAAAGAATTTGGTCCATTCAAGGACTCATACATAGCAGTGATTTTTTCACTTGCTTATAATTGCAGTTATATATAGTATAAATTGCATACTACATTGTCTCTTTTACCTTGCAAGAATATGTCAATTTTACTTATTAATATTGTACAGATCCTTATCTAGAAACACATTTTCTAACATAAATTCTACCATTTTTTAATGACGTCTAAAAGAAAATTCACATCTAATTATACATATTGTGCATGGTGAAAATCTATAATTCAATTCATATAATTGCATATCGTTTAATCTTTTTTTTTTTTTTTTGACGCAGCTTATTTATATTTTGTATTCTTTCTTTACCACATTAGTACTTCTGCTACCTTACATGATGACCATAAATTGTCTCATTTTGCCTCACTTATCATGAACGACAAAGGCAATTGCTAATGTGAGAGAATCAACCTCATCAACTTGTACAAGGTATTATCATTGTATATATGATATATATGATTATAGCATAAAAAATTGAGAATATATTACTTCTATTCTATCAAAAATCAAGTTGTACGTTGTGTGTGATACTCTATATTAGTTATATGCATATAAAGTGACTTTATATATTCCTTGTATGCATCTCTAGGCAAGGATTAACTAATATATTTAAATAGAGATATACTGTGAAGTAACACTTTTATATTATTGCATTTATCATTTGTCTTTAACCATGTGAATAGTCTTATTTTGATATGAGTCTTTAGTTTTTCATATGACTATTAGATTATAACAATGGATAAATACTAGACCCAATGTCCCACAAATAATTCATTAGGTTTCAATGACACTCTTTAGAAGTTTGGATTTCCTTATGTTATACTTAAAAAATGAGAGATATGTTTAAATAATTTGAGTTATTGATTAAGAATTTAATAGTTCATATTTTATTAATAAAAAATGATTGCACGTAGTCATTTTTTTAATTTTTAAATTTAAATCATTAAATTTTTATCAAACGAGTGAGAATAAAAATTGACATTCATGTTTTTAGTAAGAACATGAGCAAATCAAGACTCCTCTTTAGCCATGCATCTTCTTGCAATGCTACAGAATATATAATATATTCTGCTTCTGCAATAAATCTTATATATATATATACTTTTTATTACTCTAAAATGTAACTTATTTATTTTTCGAGAATGTATGTCTACAGGATGATTTTTGTGCAGCTAGATTTTCATTTCAAATCTCATGTTTAAAGTCAAAGCTTCTTGGCATTAATCAAAGACCCATCTTTCCCATACAAGATGTGAATGGTCATGCAGATGATCATAATTAAAATTTCTATTATACAATATTAGATATTTTTACTTTATCATGCAATAAGTTGTACATTGACATTCTAATCTATATCTACGATTTTTTAAAATCTAGCACTTATATTAAAATTTAATTAATAAAATTCAAATCTAATACATATTATATCTAATTTCAATAGTAATTATTATTTCTATAGATATTAATATGTTAAAATTCGTATCTAATACAACCAAATTGGCGTGGTTGATGATTCTGTTGCTGCTCACCTCTTATAAAAAGAAATAATAATAACAATAATAATATATACAATGTATATCTCATTAAAATTAATACCGATCTTTTTTTCATCATCTAACTTTTTCCAAACTCATTTTCCACTCCCCCTTCATTTTGTCCTTTTTAATTACCCTTCAAATATTTAAGCTTAAATTGTTTTGTTATATATATATATATATATATATATATGAGCAAGTTAAGTTTGCTAAAAGTCACTTTTTTCATTCTCCACTTCAAGCAATTTATCTTGGTTATGCTTAAACACAAGCCTACATCCATTTCTTAATAGCAAGTTTATAGAGGATACCCTTCAGCCACTATAGCAATTAGGGGTGATCAAAGGGGCAAGGTTTGAACAAGACTCGGTACTTAGCTTGAGGTAATATGATTTGGTAAGTGACCAAGTTAAATTAAGTTTAATTGGACCAAGCTAGATTCATCTTTAATTTTTTTTATAACTTTTTATTTACAAAAATAATTTTTAATTAATAAAAACAATGTAACATGATAGTTTTTAAAGCCCAATTTGAACCCAAAAATCCCAATTTAATATTTTCTTATTTGAAAAAATTTATTATTTAATAAGAAACTTAGTGTAACGTAATATCTTAATAAAAAAATAAATATTAATACCCTTTATTCAAAGTATTTATACCAATACAACAATTTGTTTGTATTTATAACTTCTTTATATATAATCTTACAAGTAATAATAACAATCATTTATGATATTTCTTTCAAATATTAAGTAACAAATATTTGATCACAACTTAAAAATATATAATTAAAAAATAAACTTGAGCTTTTTTATATTCAAATTTAAGTTCAATTTTCAAAAGTTCAGCCCAATGATTAAACTTAGTATGAAACTAACTAACCTTCAAAATTTGTTTTAAACACTTTTGGTGGTAGTAGTCAATAGTTAGCTTTCCACAATCAATTGATACACTTGTTTCTTTAAAAAAATTAAAATTTTCTTTTTTTAAAAAAAGAGAAAAGGTACATGGCTAAATCATGGACTACTAGTTTAAATTATATGAATGCTCCAACGCATATAAATTTAAAAGGATTTTCAAAAGCTCAAAATGCCTCTACTTGACGCATATTCTAAGTCCTAAGGTTGACTGACCTATTGATCTTGAATACTTTGATTAAGTTGAGGCTTACAATAATCTCTTGAAAAGTCATCGAAATTGTTTACATGTCTAATCAATTAAGACTAGTAAACCAGGAAACAAGTGTGATTAAGTTAGGTTAATATATTAAAAAATAAAAATAAAACAACAACATTAATGAGCATAGTAGAAATAGTTTCTAATGGTAAGATTTTTTACATTCATTTAAATAGTTTCATATTCAAATTTTAATATAAACAAATATTATAAATTATGATGTAACAGTAAATAAAAAAAACATTAGGTAGCATCATATTTTGTAAATAATATAATTATATCTACCTTTTTAGTCATTGTCTAGCCATATGTATGGCAATTAAGTTAATTTTGTGAAACGATTAATTGCTAGTAATATTTAGAAAAATATTGAGACTTTTCACAAATATATAGGATAAATTTACGAAGGAAAAAAATACATTTGAATCAAATTTTAAATAAACTCGCAATTTAAGATAAAAAGTTGCAATTTTGCCAAAATTGCTTATCAATCGACGTCAGAAAATCAGTTTTGGTTTGCGTGTGCGTTTGTCCTTGTTAATTTTCGCGGGAACAGTAATGTTTCTGGTTTGAATTTAATATTGGACTAAGGTAATTTTCAATTAATTTTAATTTTAAAATCAATTTCATTTTAAAGTAATTTTATAGAATTATAATTTATAATTAAGATTTTTTTTTCAAAAATTAAATTTTATTATCTATATAGTTTATCTGAGGTAAAATAAATTTTTTTTACTTGAATATAAATAAACATTTAGAAGGTAAAATTAATTTTTTAAAAATCAAATATTAAATTAAATAAAAATATTTGCAACCTTCATTTGAAAATACAAATAAATTTTTAAAACTTTTGAAATCAAACACACTTAGTGTTGGACTAATATAATTTTGAGTTAACTTGATTTTAAAAATTCATTTTAATTAAATATAATTTTGTATCATTGTAATTTATATTTAAAAATTATTTTTACTATTTATACTATTCATTCAACGAAAAAATAATATTTTTTTACTTTTGTCCAAATGACTTTTTAAAAGAAAAAAATTAATTTAAAAAAAATTTAAATATCAAAATAAATAAAAATATTTACAAAATAAGCCTCATTTAAATAAGTAAATAAAAATTTTCAATCTTCCGAATATTAAACCAAAAGAAAAACCATTTGCCACGTTTCCATCTGTAAAATTTCCAGCTTTCGTTTCAAAACTTCTAGAAAAGTGTAATTTTTCCACCATGGAAACAGAGTGACTCATCTGCAAACCATTATTTTATTATTATCAGTTAATCATTGTAATATAAAAAAGTATTCAATATTATTAAAGTCCTGAATCTTTTATAATTTTTTACGAATCACATTTGAAAACCAAGATGGTATCTTGATTGCGGCAATAATCTTAAAATTTTATGAAAATAAAGAAAAAATATTATTTTATTTCTTTATTTTTTTAATATCAATTTGATTCTTTATAAATTTGTAGTGTCTGTCATTTTAAAAAATTAAAATTAATTAAAAATAATTCTTCATTTAATTAAGACTAAGTTAATAATAATAATTATAATAAGATATTACTTTTGATTAATATTAAATTTTAAGAGACTATTTTAGTATAATAAATTTATAAAAGACCAAATTAATACTAAGACAAAAAAATGTCTCTAAACATAAAATTTTAACAATAATCATATCATTTATAGTTTAGACATCTATACAAATATTTTGGACAAAATTTTAATATAAATTAACGCAAAATAATTAATTTATATTAAAAAAATCATATTTTTATGTTTTCATAAATCATATTTCTTCAATAATATTTTTAAATAAAAAATCAATTTTTCACCAATTCACAAGATAAATTATAATTTACATTTATGTTAAAGTCTAATTTATATAAATAGCAATTAAGTCATTCGATTTGATTTTACTTTCTCAGATATACTTTTTCTTTTTTTTAACCAGGAGGCCAAATGCAAATGCAGGCCGAAAAACACAAAGACGTAAGGGAAATTTTGGATTTGAGGATTGAGGAAGAAAATCTTTTTAACCTGCCAGCGTGGGAATACGCGTGAACTTTGTACACTTCGTCAACCGAACTTAGCTGACTTGGTGACGCAGTGAGAGTGCCATCTCTGCTTCTCATGGATCTTCGACTTCTACCTATTCTTCTTTGAACCTTCCGGGAGCCATATTTTCGATTGCTTCAATTCATCGGGTTTCTAGAACACTGGTAAATTTTTGTTTTTTGGCTTCACAGAAATCTCTCCTCTGAGATATGGTTCTTCATTTCTTGTCCCATAGAGAATCAGACCCACCACCGGTATTTTGTCAATCTGAAAGTACTTCCTTTAATTTATGCTATTAATCGCAGTTCTCGTATTCAGAATTATGAATTAACTTGCCCTGTTTCTATCTCTCTGTTTCTCTCTCGCTCTGTTTACTTCTGTGCTTAACTACAGTTCTTTTTGGTATCAGTTCAAATCTAATTGAAGTTGGTCCTTCTCAGAATAATCCCATTCCAATATCTTCCACGATCCATCTGTCTTGCATCATCAAGAGTGAGCGTTCTGTATTCTGATTTATGGATAATTATGGGTCTTCATCACCCCACCGTTACCCGAACCCGTATGGATACCATAGTAACCCTCCTCCTCCTTATCCACCTCCAGTTTCAGATCCAATTGCACCTCCTCCTTACCCGTATCCATACAGTCATTCACACTCCTTCAACTATCCCTATCCCCCACCCCCTGGATCATCCTCCTCTGTTCCCCATTCTGGCCCCTTAGACTATAGCCGACCTACTCCGCCGTTTGACTACAGCCATTACCCTTCACCACCAGATTATAGCTATCCCCCTCCACCGGCGGACTTTAACCATCCCAGTACACCGGCAGATTTCAGCCATCCACCATCCTATTCTGCTTCCCATCCCTATCCTTATCCATACCAAGTTCCTCCAGGGATTCATGACCCTCCTCAGCCTGCCCAACTTAACAGTTTTCAATATGGGTTACCTCATTACCATTCCCAACAAGCTGAAGCAGACCATTCTCCTCAAAACCAACCCATGGTCCATTCGCGTGCCAATAGCTTCTCGGGTCCCCACCAGCATGAGAGCCAGATCACTTCTGGAGTTGTATCATTGCAAACTAGTAGTAGTTTTAAGCCATCTCGGACTTCTGCATACCCACCTTTGGATGATCTTATGAGCAATGTTCGCTTGTCTGATAACCAGCAAACTGCTCCTGCATCACCCCCTGCACCTGTAGTGCAGCAACTAGGGCATTCCATTTCAGTTCCAAAACGAGATAAACAAGAGGAGTTTTACGGTTATCCTAATAACTCCTTCTCAGGATGGGGATCCTCCTACTCTGGTCGGGTGGATTCATCTAAACTTTCATCTAATTCAGGCTCATTTAATGATTCGCTGCATAGTCAGAGTCTGCAGATTGTTCCATCACATAATAAAGGGTCATTGAAAGTTTTGCTCCTACATGGAAATTTAGATATATGGGTTCGCGAAGCCAAGAATCTTCCAAATATGGACATGTTCCACAAAACTTTGGGAGATATGTTTGGTAGATTACCTGGGAATATGGGCAACAAAATTGAAGGAACTATGAAGATTACTAGTGACCCTTACGTAACAATTTCGGTATCCAATGCTGTAATTGGTAGGACTTATGTGATTAGCAACAGTGAAAATCCTGTGTGGATGCAGCATTTTCATGTTCCTGTTGCACATTGTGCTGCTGAAGTGCATTTTGTTGTTAAAGACAGTGATGTTGTAGGTTCACAGCTCATTGGCATTGTGTCAATTCCTGTGGAACAAATATACTTGGGGGAAAGAATAGAAGGGACCTATCCTGTCCTGAATAATAGTGGGAAGCCTTGTAAGCCAGGTGCTGTCTTGAGCTTATCAATTCAGTACATCCCAATTGAGAAACTGAGCATTTATCATCAAGGGGTCGGAGCAGGACCAGACTACACTGGGGTTCCTGGTACTTATTTTCCTCTGAGGAAAGGTGGAAATGTTACTCTATATCAAGATGCCCATGTTCCAGATGGGTGCCTCCCTAATTTCGTACTTGACCATGGGAAGTATTATGTGCATGGAAAATGTTGGCATGACATCTTTGATGCCATACATCAAGCTCGGCGTTTGATTTATATTACAGGGTGGTCAGTATGGCACAAAGTTCAGTTGGTAAGGGATGCTGGTAATCCATCAAGTTACACACTAGGTGATCTACTACGGTCCAAATCGCAGGAAGGAGTAAGAGTACTTCTCCTTATTTGGGATGATCCTACGTCAAGGAACATTCTTGGTTATAGAACAGTAAGTAATGGAATTGTCTGTGTGTACGTAGTTGCTGTATTTTGTTATAATACATTCATCATTCTATATCTATTGGGACTTCGCTAACTTTGTCTAATTTTGAACATATCAATGAGAAAAATTAGCTGTTGGCTTTTGCATTGATCAACTTAAAGTAGGAAAAGTTGTTCAAGAGTCAATTATGTATATTTCTGTAAGTGCAAGTAGGCAGCAGTAGTAAGGGGGACTGACATAATAAAAGGATGTAACTGCTTCACTAAAACGTTTTAAGTATATAAAAGGACTGACATAATATATTTCTTGGATGCTTGTTTCATTCCTCCTTACATCATTCCATTGCTTGATGGTGGCCCTGAATAGTAAATGACTGAGATAAGAAATGACTATCATTACATCTTGTTTACATTTGAAATGGCAACATTTTGTTTCTTGTACTGTGATCTTCTTAAACCAGGATCCTCTGCTTTATATGCCATAAAACTGATAACAACACTATAAGTTAATTTGCAGATGCTTAAAATGATATTAAATTGCATTGATATTCACTGAGGTTTCCAAATATTACACTCACTTCCCTTATCCAACTATTAATTCCTTGAATAATATTTATCCAAGCACATATACCCTTGTAACAGCCTTGCATACAAGTAAAAATCCAAAGGGAATGGAGATCATTGTTATTTTTAAACAGAAGAGAATGCGTCTAACTAAAGCAAATCTCAGGGAGGTCATTGTAATTTTTTCAAGTAAATAATTAACTCTTATGCTGTACTAATATTATTTCATTTTTTATCTCCAAAGTCTACTTTATTTCAAATGAGATGAAATTTTTTAACCAGTCTTCTAGTTTTTTTTTTTTTTTTTTTTTAATTTTTCGTCATAAGCATGTTTTGCTCATCTATGCAAAATTCTTCTGCTTTGCATTCAGGATGGTGTCATGGCAACTCATGATGAAGAAACTCGACGATTTTTCAAACAATCTTCTGTGCAAGTTCTACTTTGTCCACGCATTGCAGGAAAACGACATAGCTGGGTCAAGCAAAAGGTTAGGTTTGGTGTTTGCTTTGCTTGTTGATATAATTTATTCAATATTGCCCAATTGGAAAAAAAAAAAATATATTATGCGCTAGTGTTGTATTTTTTTATGTCATTGGATCATTCTTTTAGGATGCATTGGACCCATTTGTTAGTTTGTGTAACTTTAGTACAATAACCCTGAGCAGTGATGATTTCCGTGGATATGAATTTGGGTTGGTAAATCAAAAAATATACACTTATTATATAATTTGTAACTACCACTCTTATGCCATTTTCAACCCATGCTGGAATCAGAAACCTCAAATTAATATCAGTAAAAACTGCAATTACTGAAGTAATAAAACAGAACAATTTTTGGATGAATCAGATTCCCTACTTTCTCTTGATGTTGAAAAGGAAAAGGGGAGAGAGAAAGAGGCCCACCTTTCTCTGGCCTTTCAATCAATCAGATAATAGGAAGTGAATTCTTAGCAAACAAAGCAAGAGGGAAAATTATTAAGAATAAATTTCCTCTGGTTAACTGTCTCCAAATCATAATCATATCCACTTTCCCACCCTGTTATTCTTCAAATTCTCCATATTCAAGTTTTTCACATTTTTACAACAACTTTTATTATTATAGCTGTTCACTTAAGTTGATCCTGAAACTTGTTATATGAAGTTATTAGACATCCAAATTTTTAAACTTAAATGTTGAAGATGACCATTATAAGAGAAACTAAATTGTTAGGGTGCATAAAAAAGGTGTGACATAAACTGATGATTTAAGGTAAATTCCTATTACGGTTTTGCATTAATTGGCTAAGACTTAGAATCAGTTTTGGATTTTGTAGGTGATGCTTGAGCTTGTGTGGTCCCTGATATATAATGTGCTACTGACCACTTGTTCATTATCTGCAAATCACAATGTATTTTATATGAATGAGAAGTATTGGCACCTTGGAATGGAGTCAGACAATGATTTGCATATGAAAGTGTAATTTTAGGAAGTTGAAGGGGAGCGTAAAATATTTAAAAAATGGGTACGTAGAAATTATATCTGGTCAGGAATGCCTGTTAAGGTTACCATGACAAAAGGTTAACCAGGATTGCATGGTTAGATGCGTTAAACTGGTGTCAAAGAAAGAGATAACTGTGAAAAGAAAAGAGGGAGGAGGGGGGGAGGGGGGGAAGACCAAGTGGATGTCACTCTGTAGAGACAGATAAGAAAGAAAATTCATGTGGTGAATTTGAGTTTGTATTTTAGATTGTTGTCATTAAACTCAAGCCTTAATAGAAAGCATAGTCCTGTTATTTTCCTATGCTTTTTTCACCTGCTTTTTGGTAGGGAAGCAATGGTAAATAACTGTTTGTACCGCATATTAGAATGTGTTCTTAAGTGAAACTTCAATTTCATGTTTGTCAGAATTCTGACATGGTCCAGTTTTGGTGGCTTGTATGTCTATTTGTTTGTTACTGTTATCACTTTCTTCTGCAATTATGGTTTCATAGTTTTGCATTGAATTTCTTTTAACTATCAGGAAGTTAGTACTATATATACACATCACCAGAAAACTGTAATTGTGGATGCTGATGCTGGAAATAATAGACGAAAAATTGTAGCATTTGTTGGTGGACTTGATTTGTGTGATGGCCGATATGATACTCCCCACCATCCTCTCTTTAGGACGCTCCAAACACTGCACAAGGGTGACTATCACAACCCTACTTTCACGGTAAGTATCTTATTTCCTCACTCCAGATGGTTGCAAGATCATGACAAGACAAACAAAAATTTTCCTTCCAGCATGCTTAAGAGTAGAAAGCTAGTGATGGACAGCAGCGTTGTAAAAAAAAAGTTGCTAAAATTAGTTCTAAAAGAAGTTAATGCTTTTATATCCAAAATATGTTTCTTTCTTTTCTTGGCCAGGGAAGATTGATGAGATTGTTTACAACAATAGATGTTATTTAATTGTTTGGGAGACTTCCCTCCAATTTGGACCAGACCATAGGTCGAGGGATTGATATCCTAAGCAATTAAAAAAAATAGATGTTATTTAATAGTGTAGTTTTAGTTTGCTGCACGCCTGGAACTGCAAAATGTTTTTGCAATTAGCACTGTCAATGATATGTTCAAGCCTGTTATAAAAATGCCGTTGCTACCGACATGGCCTTTAAAGGAGTAAAATTAATTTTACACATTTTAATGTAAAAACCATAAATTTATGCTGGAGATAAGCAATTTAAATCACAGTGGAATCTGTAGCTTGAAATCAATAAGCTACGGTTTTATTTAAAATAGTAATATTTGAAGCAAGCAGACCAATTTATTCCTATGACATGGGTTATTATGTGATAGGGTAATGTTGGTGGTTGTCCACGGGAGCCATGGCATGACTTGCATTCTAAAATTGATGGCCCAGCAGCTTATGATGTTCTATACAACTTTGAGGAGCGTTGGTTAAAAGCTGCAAAACCTCATGGCATAAAAAAGTTGAAAGCTTCATATGATGATGCTTTGCTTAGGCGGGACAGAATTCCAGATATTATCACCTTGTCTGATGCTCTTAGCGTTAGTGAGAATGATCCTGAAGCTTGGCATGTTCAGGTAGTTTTGTATCAATATTGAATAAATATTTAGCTTTTTTAGAAGCACCTAGTTATTCATTTTGATTACTCAAGGAAATGGTTCATTTTATAATTTTTGGTTTACTTTGGAATCAGATATTTCGGTCAATTGATTCAAATTCTGTTAAGGGGTTTCCCAAGGATCCGAAAGATGCTACAAGCAAGGTGAGTTAAGGCTTTTAGTGTTTCTATTTCTGTTTTTAATGATTGATATCAATTCATCAGACTTGAACCACCTTTTTGGTGACCATGTGAAGACTGATCTTCACTCTGCTTTTACAGAACTTAGTATGTGGGAAGAATGTGCTGATTGACATGAGCATACATACAGCATATGTGAAGGCCATTCGTGCTGCACAGCATTACATATATATAGAGAATCAATATTTCATTGGGTCTTCATACAATTGGAGTCAACATAAAGACCTTGGTATGTAACTTCTGCACAAGTCTTGCTGTTACTACATGAATTGCATCTAATCATCTGACTGTATGCTGAAGATTTTTGGAAAATACCAATGAGCATCATATATTAGCTTTGGTAGGATATAAAAATTCAGAAGCCAGTGTAAAGAACTATTCTTTTTCTAATTGAACTGAGTAACCTACAGCTATAAATAATTAGAAAATAATAATCGACCTTTCACATGCAAGGTACTCCAGGGGGGTCCATTATATACATTAAAGGCTCCTGAACATGGATTTAGATTTGGAAGGTGTTATTGTGTGTTTAATACTTTAGTTTTATAAACTCATGGCTAGCCTGTTTGAAGTGTATTTAGTGTGAACCCCTAAAAGATGGTTAAGTGGGCATTGGGCAGCAAGGGGCGAAGGAATTGGTAGTATACCTGGGAAATATGATGGTGAGTGAGGAACACGTGGAGGCTAACAAGAGGAACTTCTAGAAGAAGATTGGTTAGGCTAGTAGAAATAAATAGTAGGTGAGAGCAGAGGGAGAGGTAAGTAGAATTTGTGTATTCATTTAGTAGGTTCTAGCCTCCCAAATTGCTAGGAAGATTTTCTTATTTTCTTCTAAGTTCTCCTCTATTATTGGGTCTGATTTCTATGGTAGTTTAAAGGAAATACTGGGTTCCTTCCCGTTAATGCTATTGAGTCCCTATTTTTGGTAGTATTGTATGTGTTAGTGGACTTATAAGTTTAGAGACTCTTCCTTCCTAATTGGCTAGTCTTTTGGGAGAGGATCTCCTCTAGGTTTGTAACAATCTGATGGAGACGTAAGCAAAGATCTAGGAATTATAATATCTCCCCTAAAGAGCCAACGTCCTTGACAGTTGCACTCTGCATTGCTCACTCTGGCCACTGGGTTGCACTCTCTGCTGGTAGCCCTTTCCATGGAACCCAGTCTAGATCTAATTGATAAATATCTAAGCAAGTGTAGAAAATCCACCCTCAAAAACTAGCTTGTAAGGGGGAAGAACCTTAACACCTAAGTGTCACAAGAATAACTTGTGGCTCCCTGATATGGGACTCCTTCTGTTCCCAACAAATCTTTTCTTTGTTCCCTATGAAGTTCTAAATAGATTTATCTTGCAAATCTCTTTGTTATGTTAAATCATCGTGCATTTCTTCTTCTTGCAGGTGCTAATAATTTGATTCCAATGGAAATTGCCCTAAAGATTGCTGAAAAGATAAGGGCAAATGAGCGATTTGCTGTGTATATTGTTATTCCAATGTGGCCTGAGGGTGTTCCCACAGGGGCTGCCACGCAAAGGATTTTATTTTGGCAGGTATGCTTCAATTCATGATATGAATGCCAGAATATGTACTCGGCGAGGATTTGGCTGATTGTGCAGATGATTCTTTTAGAATATTGCTTCATAGCTTAAGATCTCAAACAGCTTGATGGAAGAAGTATTTCCATTAGCCTCTTGTATATTTTAAGTCATTAATTTAGTCAGCCAGAGATGTCTTCTTGAATGTGATAGATAGACTTTATGGTAGTCAGCTTCACTTCAACTCACCCGCTTACTTCAAAATACAGAAAAAAGATAGGAGAAACCATGTAAGAAAATATATTAAACACTGTTTCATTATTTTGTTTTAAAATATCCTCAGTCTTTTTTCAATAAGAATGATACAATCATTTAGTGGAAGAGTTTCTTAGAAAACCTGTTCAGTCAGTCAGATTGTATAGCTGCTTTTTGGCTTTTTAAAGACAGTTGACCGAGTTATTTCTTTACATGCCTTGACTTAAGAATTGACTAACATATGAGAGGCTGGCATAACATTTGACGAGGCTTTTAGTTATATGACTTTTGTACCCAGAATTCACACTAAGGTTCAAGAATTTTGCCTTCATCTTTGTTTTATACTGTGATGGGACCCAGAACAGAACTGGAAAATGCATCCTATCTCACTCTATAGTTAGGAGAAATAGATCTCTAGCTGGGAAATATCAGCAAAACGAGCGATTCTGTCGAAGAAACAGAGTTGCTCCTACAAAACCCAGAACCAGCAGAAAAAGAGAAAATTCTGGCTATTCTTAATGCTAGAAATCTCTTCATCACCTCACCAGAAGTTACATAACCCCTCACTCTCCCCCCTCCTTAAAGCTCTCCCTGTAGAAATGCCAAACCCAACCATTCTAAGTGTCACACCCAAGACAGTTACATAACAGCCACCCTACCCTGTTTTACTGTTTTAATTAATGATATAACAGTAAAAAAATTGAATGTTACTTTATTTCCTCGATTGTCATTTCACAGCTTTTCTTATAATGACAACCCTTATGATTTAATTTCTGATAGATGTATACATGATGAACATTGTCCTGGATGTCCATCTCTGAAATGATTGACACAATTCAAATTTTAGATGCAAAAGAGACATAAAATAGAGGTACATTAAAACAACTAAATATGGACCTTTAACAATCAATTTTTTCAATTTCAAATATTACCAACACCATGGTATTTGTCAGCAGATGGCTTGCTAGAACTCATCTGGCAGGCAGCTCTTCAATAATTTTCCTCCACTCAAATGCGATAAGGGTCACCTAGTGTTTATCTACATGCATGCACAATAACTGCTAAGTCTGTGCATAATTGTCTCTTTAGTGATTTTTCAATTTTCATTGTTTATCAAACATGGTGCCTGGAATATTTACGCTGCACTTGGGCTTCCTAAGGAATCAGCCGTCTTAACCATTGGAATTTGTATAGTTGTTAAATTTGTGAGTTTAGACAAACTCGTAACGTAAAGTCGTAAGAGTTTATCTCAATTAATAAATAGTTATCAAAATATGTAATTTTATAGTTTAAATACTATATATATTAAAAAATTATTCAAATGTAATTCAAATTATATTTAATCAAACAAAAACTATTCATATTTCATAATTTATAATACTCAACATAGATATTTTAAAATAGTCATACATAAATAATTATTCAATATAACTAATTAAATAATATTCATTTTATTCTTTTAATAAGTACATATTAAATGTAATTTTATTATTTTTTTATGCATATTCAAACTTGTGGTAAAATAAATTGTAATGGTTTCATGGAAAAAAAGCTTGTCTATATCTTGTTTAGTTTTAAGTTTAAATTATTATATTGGTGACTTTAAAAGCTAGTAGACTCTTGAATTATTCCATAAATCAGAGACACAAGGCCTGTTAATTGTCCAGGAAGCATGATCTCATAGCATTGCAAGTGTCAATAAAAATGTTATAGCATCTGTTAGTAGTTGGTTATTGGCTTCTTGCATTAGTTAATCTGGAGCTGCTATTTGATTATTTCAGCATAAAACAATGCAAATGATGTATGAGACAATTTACAAGGCTTTGGCTGAGGCTGGGCTTGAAGAGGCATTCTCACCAGAAGACTATTTGAACTTTTTCTGTCTTGGCAATCGGGAGGTCAATGACATGTATGGTAATAATGCAACACCTGGAAATCCTCCTCCAGCAAATAGTCCACAGGTATGAATACTACTGACATTCTGCCCAGCCTCCACCCTTCCCCCTTCCCAGTTACACTTTTGTGCTACCCATTTTTTGTACAACATTTTTGAGATAAAACTCCCCGTACAAAATGAGTCAATACAAATTTCTAGTGATCTATCCGGGTGCCTCCTGCTTTTAATTTCTTGTAAGATATGGTCTCTAAGTAGAATCAAAGTTGTGGCACTTTTTATGGTTTAATATGGCATGCAATCTCTATGTAGGAGACGCACTCCTAAAATCTTTCTATGTTGGTGTTCAATTCCCAGGCACTAAGTCAAAGCAGCCGACGTTTCATGATTTATGTTCATTCAAAAGGCATGATAGTTGATGACGAATATGTGATATTGGGGTCTGCAAACATCAACCAGCGCTCTATGGAAGGAACAAGGGACACTGAGATTGCAATGGGAGCCTACCAACCTCATTATACCTGGGCAAGGAGACAGTCTTATCCACGTGGACAGGTAAGATATTTTATGTTATTGGCTACTAATTATTTTCTTAATGCCATTTTTCATGTAACCAAGTTCAATCTCCACTTAAAGCATTCAATAGAAAAAGTTTAACATCAGTAAATCTTTAATGGTTGTATGGAAATACCTGAAAGTGTTGCTTAATAGAGAGGGACATGAAGTAGGAGCATGATGCATATCAAAGCCAATTCTTGAAATGCCGGATAGCTTACTACCATGAGAAATAAGTTATTGATTACAACATATCAAATTGCTTGAATGAGATTTTATACGCGCTATCATCCAATGGTCAATTACTAACCTTCTTATATTTAACTCCATTAAGTAATTTACATTGAATTTTCATATTATGATTATGCAGTAATTGACTACCATTTTTCTAATAATTGTTATCAAAGATGGACAATGATCAGCGGCTTGTGACATGAAAGATCTTGCTTGCTTATATTTCACCCACTTCTACTCGGCATGAATTTCCCAGTATTATGATTTTGTATGCGGTGTTTCTCAATTCCTTAGAAACTATAAATTTTCCACAACATGACAACACTACTAAAGTATCTTTAGCACTGCAATCTCACTTCAAGTGTCTGCTAGTCTGCCTGTGATTTGGATGTCCAGCTAATGTCAAGGGCGGACACTAATTTCACTTGTGTTCACAAAAGATACCTTCAAAGTGGGTTAGAAGTTCAAATTTTAAATTGACAAGAAGAATAGGATTTATTTTACTCTCCTGTAATTAAAAGACTAACCTTTTTAAAGTTTAGATTAATTGGGGTGTTGTGTTTATTCTTTTAGTTCCCTCACTTAGATGAAAGGAAAGGCGTCTAGTGGAATTTCCAGTATAATATAAAAATTAAGTTACCGTACTTGAATCAAATTTAAATCTTTTCAGCCTTGTAATTGGATCTGCATGTACCCTATCTATTCTCCTTTTGTTCTTCTTCCTTTTAAGTTGTTTTAAACATTATCTCAACATAAGAGTTTAGTGTCAGAACTGAATTTTATTCTTTCCTCTCCTATTTTAGTTTAGGGTTCAAACAAACAGTGTAGGGACCTTCATTCCTCATGAACCTGAAGCCACAGAGCCGAGGTCTTAGGGTTGTATTCTGAATCCTTTAAGCCTCAACAATAGAGATATCAATTTGTCTAGAGATATCAATGGGCACAATAAAATATCTGTGAACCTAATCTAAAAAGTCTTAAATTAGTTTCTGGTGTCAGCAAAAGGTATTAACAAAATGTTTTGACCTGATGGAGAAAAACAATCTAGTAAGTGTCATCGCTAGAATATCATTATTCCCACAAGAGAATATACACAAAAGAATACATTACAGTGGCACCGGATATGCTGATATCCTATTTTCCCAAGTGCTTGGAAATCTATCTATAAACATTTTGGTTATTCACAGTCAACTTATATTAAGCTTTCCAAGTTTTTGGAAAATGTTTCCTCATACCAAATACCACTAAAATGATCTTATCAGTTTGGTTATAAAATTCTTTTCCCGTTCATATCTCTCTACTGTGTATTTTGATTCCTATAGCAAGTACCTGGTCCTGACTGCTTTTCTTTATGAAACTGTATAGATACATGGATATAGGATGTCACTTTGGGCAGAACACACGGGAACATTTGAGGACTGCTTCTTGCAACCGGAGAGCCTTGAATGTGTAAGAAGAGTAAGGGCGATGGGTAAGATGAACTGGACACAATTTGCAGCCGCAGAAATAACAGAGATGAAAGGGCACCTACTCAAATACCCAGTAGAAGTTGATCGGAAGGGAAGGGTTGGATCCCTTCCTGACAATGAGAATTTCCCTGATGTGGGAGGCAAAATAATCGGATCATTTCTTGCCATTCAGGAGAATCTTACCATATGATGAATTTGATGAACATTCACTTCTTCTTGCTGGCCATTAGATTAAGATGAATATAAATTGCAAAATAGATTTTTTTGGTTTATGGAATATAATTTACAAAACAGAGGAGTTAACAATTTTGAAATGCATGATAGCTATTGAAACGGATACAGCGTATAGTTACTCCAACTTACGAAACTCATTTTGTTTTTTTTATCACTCCTAGTTTTTCTCGTCTACATGTCTGCTCTTTGTTCATGTATATATTGTAATACCCGGAACAAGTGTGATTTTGTAATCTAGAGTGCTAATAAGTTTGCTATACTGCAATTCCTGGTCTTTAAAAATAATCGTATGTATTTTATTGTAATTGATTTTAGTAGATGATTAATTGTCACCAGTAAGCTTCAACATATCTATCATTGTTTATGCTGGATATGGACAACATGCTGAGTTCCCACTGACCTAAGGAAACAGTGTGCATTTTCAGTCTGACAAATTCAAACTAAATCAACAAATCCTAAAACCCCATCGTTTTCAGAGAGAAGATTAATGACTTGCAGGGACATTAATATCTTTTAAGTCCTGCGTCGTAATCCAAAATAATTTATCTAAAGTTCTTGAAGTGGTATTTGATTTGTGGATATTTTAAATATTCTTGCAATTATTTCTAAGACGTTTGAAGCCCAAATAAATGAAGGCAAAATAATACTTTTGATCTCTTAATTTTGTTTAATGTTTTATTTCCATCCTTTAATTTGAGTTCAAATTTTGTCCCACAAAATTATCTCAAATTTTACTTTTTTTAAATTTTGTTTAATTTCATTTTGATTCGTTAATGGTACCTCAAATTTTATTTTTATTTTTATCTTTTAATTTTATTTATTTCAATTTAATCTCTTAACATTTAAGAACTACACAAATAACACCATCCAATTAAAATACAAAACACATCTTTCTACTAAACAACTTGGTAATTTTAATCAAAAGGACACATATGCGTGACTTTTGTAAAGAATTAAATTGAAAAAAAAAAAAAAACACCATAGTAGAATAAAATAAAGTTACAAGTTAAAAGTAAAATTTGAATTAAAGATAAGAAGCTAAATTAAAAGAAAATAAAATTAAGGGGAAAAAATAACTCTTTAACTGAAGTGTATTGAAGCCATAATAAAAAGTTAAAAATTTGTACTGCATATATCTAGATCAATATAATATAAATAGAGTATATATATATATATATATATATATATATATATATATATAGACACACTCGTATTCAAATTTTTGTATAAGCTTTTATTTAATGTACCAAATGGAACAAGTTAAAACAGTTTACTGTTGTTAGCCCTCTATAATCAATCGGATATCCATCATTAGAATCAGTCAAGATGTAGCCCAAAAGGCAAAAACCTCTCCAAGAAGCATAGTCTATTCTCTTCATTTCCTAATCAGTCAAGATGTAGCCCAAAACGCAAACACCCGTCCAAGAAGCATCGTCTTTTCTCTTCATTTCCTGAGATATGCAATTTTCTTCAAAAGACACCAGACACATCCAATTTCTGGCGATTTTTCATGGGACGTTCACAAGCTTTGCACGTCTAGTTTTCTTATCAACTTCCACTCTAAGTCCAAGTGCAGCAATTTCAGGCACATCAACGGATCCCTGGACCTCCAACTCAGCAACTACCTTTTGGTTCTCCTCATTCCCCTCCAACATATTCCTTACTGACCATATTCCCCACTCTCTAAGGAATGGATTATCTTCATCAGTAACACACTGCTGCAACAGGAGCATAATTCCATTCTTCTTCCTTATATCATCTTGTGCATGCTTTCTTCTGTAAACACAATTGCCAATGAGAGCAATGATGTCTCGCCTAAATCCCTTGTACAGGCAGGGTTTTGACGAACAAGGTGCTTCGTCTTGGTTCTCAGATTGTTTAATTGCTTTCCTGACTATTGCTGGTGGTTCAAGATCACGAAGCAAAGACAAAAGCAACTCTAAGAGGTCATGTGATAATAGTACATCAACAATATCCTCTGCATCCCCCTTGCTACCTCCTCTCCCACTATCTTGGCCACAAATATCTCTCAACATATTGAGAGAGTATCCAATAACATCAATGGCAGCACAACCAGTAGGAATACCAGACTTGGCTTTTGGCGCATGCTGGAGAATGCCAGTAGACTTCTTGAATATTTCAAAAACTGACAATGCAACATCCTTTGTAACAGTAATATCATTGATCTGTTCATTCAAGGTTTCTGCTAGGACTTGCAAAAGAAATGCATGTTCAGATGATAAATGATCATCTCTAAATTCAGTAGCTTCGCCCCAAGGAGCAGCCCCAAACCATAATTTAGAGAACAATAGAGGCAACTGAGATTCTTCCCTGCAGACTTTTGAAAGGAGTAACTTTAACCAATCCTCTCCAAAACCAACTGGTACATTAGAAACCGAAGAATAAAGACAACAAAAAACAAAAAGAATGTAATCAGTCATACCAACTTATGAAACCCTCAAAAACCCTAATGACAACAGAGAAAATTAGCAGACTATACAAGCAAATATATCGAACAACTTACCCAAAGAAGCAGTTCGCACAATCTCTGCCATTATAGGCCACCCACTGTCACTGTATAGCTTTCTAACCAATTCAGAATTTTCACCACAGCATGTATATATTATCATACACAATGGATCACAAGTCCCCTTACTGCGTAGTCTTGCAAGAGACAGAAATCCATGAGGATAGAGTTCTTCCCAAATAGCATGCTGATGTTCTTTCCCAGCCAATGAAACATTAGCCAAAACCTGCAGACCCGCACGAACCAATCCCAGGTCGGGGTCAGAAGAACCTGCCACCAACCTTAAAATATTCGAGACAATACCAACCCCGTTAAGCTCCACAAATGAGTTCTGATTTGCAATTTCTCCAGCACATAAATTTCTAAGAAGCTTCAAACACAACGAGAGAGAATGATGCTGTGAAATACAAGGCCCCGAACGAATTATCTCCAGCACTGCTGGGAGAACTCTCTTGGAAGCAAGGTCTGAACGCCCAGCAGCAGATTTGGAATTCTCTATGAGAATTTCTAAGGAATTTTCCAAGTTAGACGAGCTTGAAGCCCCAAACAATAACTGAAGGTTACGTTCTGATATGGGGTACTCCAATGTATCAGTATCACCCATTACTTGTCAGAATGAAAATCAAGATTGGACAATGCGAAACACCCACAATTTACCGTTTAAAACTGGATCCCTATCCTGCAGAAATGTACCCAAAAATTATTTTAAAAGACAAACTCTTATCCCTCACTATATTAATAGATGGAGAAGACTAGAAACAGCATGTAAGTCAACACTATGACAAACCACTAGAATCTAACCGTGGATTCAGGTGTTAGCTATGAAGCATGTAAGCCTATCTAGTGCGAGTACGGTCTAGAGAGAGAAACGTCGAGAAAGAAAGAGGAGCAATAGAGAGAGAATCAAAGACCTTGCGGAACGCAGGAAGAACCGATGCTATTGCTTTCCGCCTTCAGCGACTCGAAACGTCAAAGACTTTGGTTCGCTGCCACACGCCGAAGCCCCCAAAAGCAGAGGGGAGGATCGGGGAAGAGATTTGCTTGCCGGTTCGCTTTTACTGTTATGATGATCAAGATTAGAAGAGAAAAAATTATAGTTAAGTTTTTTCTAACGAACAAGCTATACAATTCACGAAAAGCATTTAGTAATTTAGGTATAATATTATAAAAATGTTTATAAAAATTATATTAAAGAACAAAATTTATATAAAAATATTTTATTATTTTTTAATGTTGCATAAATTTATATTAATTAATATCCTCATGTTCAATTTGTCAATTTAAATGCAACTCAACTAAATAGGATATATATATATATATATATTAGTCATTTAAATATTTTATATTATATACTGTAACATATAGTTCTAACTAAATTTTTATTTTATTAAGCTGGTTTTTTTATAGACAATGAAACAAGAATTTTAGCCTTTCAGATAATTAAGTTATTACTAGCCCTCTTTCTATATATTTTTGCATAATAAGCCTTCTATTATATTAAATCATTCTTGTCCCGAAATTTTAAATTTCAAAACAGACTGTAAATATTTATCTTTTGGAAGAAATCACCCCATGCTACTATTAAAGGTGTTTAAGAATCGGGGCAAGTAAAACTCAAGAATCAACTTAATTAAGTAAGTGATTGGATTTAGCCAAGTCAAATCAAGTTCATATTTATATTTTTTATATTTTTTTATTTGCAAAAATATACATATAATTAATAAAAATTTTTGTTTGAAAAAGTTAAAAAATTAAAATTTGAAAAAAAAATTGAAATCTAAAAAGAATTCATATATTAAAAGTGTATTATATATAAAAATAAAATAAAATAAATTATAAAGAGAATATTTTTAAAATAAAATATATAATCACACAAAGGCACCCCCAAATAATAAATGAACTTGAAGTTGGACTAAAAAAGTTTACAATTATTACTTGACTCAATTTGATTAGCCAAATGGTCATGCCACCAAGTTAGTTGTTTACCTTTATTCAATACAATATAAATTGATCAAGATTAGATTAGACTAATTTGATTCTAACTCATGCGATTAGATTAATTAGTTATAATATTATATACCAATTAGTTAAATTGGTTTAAGCCGCATAGATGAGTATTGTACTCTCTACTGATTGAGTCTGAATGTATAGTTAGGAGTGTTCAAAACTCGATTTGTCCCAAATCAATTATATCTAACATGGTTTAACAACGTGAGACATGATCAAGTTTTGAGCAAAACAAGCCAACGAGAATATGTCTTATAAATAAAACTCGGTTGTGGACTAGGCTAAGGTAGGGACTTAGTACAACCTTATTTATTTTTAAATTTCTCTTTTTTGTATTGTTTAATATAGATTACTTTTTTCCAAACTAGCTACTTATCTTTTTCTTCTTTTATTAATATCAATCACTTTTTATTAATATGGGATAATTCATTTGTCAAATATAGATTACTTTTTTTTTCAAAATTTTAAATTCAAAATTATAAAAAGATAGAAAAACGTATATTTTAAAATATATTCATAAATATAGTACCTCCAAGATCCAGGGTCAAGACAAAAAAATTGGTCCAATGTCAAAATCAAGCATAGCCTTGCCAGAGGTTAAATAAAAACCAACTAGACCCCGTATATGTTCACTCCTAATTTATATGTGTGGAATCAGAAAAGATATTTTTCCTGCAAAACGATTATATTTTAGCAATTTTTATTATATTTTTCCTATTTTTATATGTGTTTAAAGGAGTGGAGTGGCGGACCTTAGCTTCTTTTCTTTTGCCATTTTCCTGTTTACCATTTTCAATGAGACATCCCATATTGGGCCACAGCTCTTTCGTGGGCGGCCCATGAAAGTGGACCTCACACTGCTACTCCTGCACTCCTGGGTTTGGACTCCACTTCTTCTTCTTCAAGTTTTATTTTAAGGTGAGAGGTTTGTTGAATTACTATTTTATATTAATAGAGATATTGATTTATTGTTTATTTTGGATTAAAGTAGTGTAAAATTAATCTTGGATTAATGTGACTTTTTAATCTTAATTTTAGCCAAAAATGAGCTTTTATAATTGTAATTTAAGTTTTAAAACTTTTATCAAAAGTGAATTTTATTATTAACATCGTCCATTTAAATTGGAAACAAACTTTTTTCACTTAAATATCAACATAAATTTAGAACATATAAATGATTTTGGAATAAAATATAATGTCAAATAAGACAAAATTATTTATTAGATTTTCTTCAATTTGCAAATAGACATTTTAATCCTAAAAAACAACCTTGAAAAAGAATTATTTTAATCTCTAACTTATCACTAAATATCATTTTGATCCTTTTTTTAATTTAAAATTATTATTTTCAATCTCCTATATTTCATATTATTATTATATATAATATTTTGAGCTAAATTACATTAACTCAGGTAGAGAAATCAAAAGTGATCATTTTTATTTAGTTAAAAATAATATATAATAAATAAATAAAATACCAAAATATTAATTTAGGGCGGGATAGAGAATAATACTTTCACTAGGGTATCTTGTTATCTTAGAAAAAAAATTAAGAATGCTAGAAAATACGGAAAAGAGAAGATTGGCGCATCTGAATCAGATGCCATCTCCATTCTTCAGCTCAGTGGGCAAAGCCGACAAAATCCCACCACCGAACGGTTAAAAGATCGACACGTGTCTCTCTATCACTGACTCAAAATTCCTGCCACGTGGGGACCACAGGGGAAAGGCAGTCTCGGGAAACCATGCCCTGAGGGTCCCCCAAGGTCCACTCCTTTCCCTCTTATATAGGGCCCCCCGCCCCCTTATAATTCCTGAGGTCCATACGTGGGCCCACCATCATAGCCACAACAACTCTAAAATTTATGAGATGCGCTCTTTGCACAATATTTTGAAAATAATTCTTCGTTCCAATATATTTTAAGAGAAATAACAATATATTAAAAAAGTGTAAAATATATTTTTAAACCCTTACTTATTATAAAATTATTATTTTAATCTCTCACTTATTAAAATATTTAAAATAATTTTTTATTTATTAAAAAATATCATATTTAGTCTCTTATTTTAAAAAAATCAAATTTAAAGTATAGGATTTTACAAAGGAAATAAATTTAGTAATTTTAAAAAAAGTGAGCGACCAAATGTAATATTTTTAATGAGTAAAAGTATTTTGAGTATTTTAATTAGATTTAATCATAATTTAAAAAGTTCGCTCGATCCAATGAGTCTAGCAAAAAAAAAAAAATAAAGTCCAATTTGTAAAACTTGCCTACTTTTTTAATAAATAAAAATTAATTATATAAAGAAAAACTTAGTATCATGTGACATTTTGATTAAAAAAATAAATAATTAATGTCTTTTATATAAAAATTTTATCAATATAGCAACTCATTTATATTTACAATTTCTTTATATATAAGCTTGTATATAATAAAACAATTATTTATATTATTTATCTCAATTTTTAAATAATATATCGATTTAATCATTTTTTAAAAATTTTGATTGACTCATCTAAAAGAATATAAATAAAAATTCAAATAAAACAACCTAATTAAATTACGAGCTCGACTTTTTTTTAGCCCAAATTTTAAAATCACGACCCAATAATTAGGTCTAATTTTTAATGAGCAAGGGACCAAAATAATAATTCTGTAATTAATAAAGGACCTAAAGTGCATTTTTCTTTAAAAAATCAACATAAAATATTTTGGTATACATATACTTTAACTTTAATATTTTTTAGTTCAAGAGCACAAAGTCCTCATTTCTAAATTTGTCAACTTATTTCTCTATTTTTTAAAATTTCTAATACTATTCCATAGACATCATTTTGTGAATTTGTCTTGGTCACAGTCTAACTTACTCGTCTACTTCTTTTATTTTCCCATAATCCTAAAAAATGACACCCTTATTCCAAATTTACAAAGTGATGTTTTGGAGGGCTATAATAGAATGAGGAAGCAGAGCAAGGAAGTTAACAAAGTCAGGTTCTTAAACAAAATTTAGACAAAAATTAAGGTTAAAATGCATATGTAAAAAATTATTTTAGATTGGCATTTAATTAATATATCTTAATACGTTATTATCAGGCATAGTCTTAATAGTCTTGAGTTCCAATCGTTACAAGAAAAAAACTTTATTATCAGAACTCTTTTTACCAGCATGTGCCTTATAATATATGCATTAGTTTTATTGATGATGTACCACCTATTTACTTCAAATGGGTTATTTGATAAGTTATTTTTAGTGTTTTGAAACTTAAAAACATTAATAGTGTTGTAAAGAAAAAAATTAGAGAATATCTTTTAAATATGTTCATCTTTTATTTGAAAAGAACACTACTTTTTTTTTTTTTTTCGCTTAAACGAGTTCTTTTTATTTTCTAAAAACAACTATAGCAAAACTTTTTGAAGAATATAAATATTTTTTATTATTTCATATTCTTTTCCCCGTTCACCTATTGTCGATATTTTGAATTTTTTTTAGCCTTGTACACAATCTTGTTATTTATCTAAACTCAAAAGATTTAAATAATTTAAATTTTCAAACAGTTTGAAGTTAACATAAAATGAGAGAAAACTGTTTAATATAATTAAAATAGCAATTTGAAAATCTTCGTTAATAGGACGAATATATCCTCTTAATTTTTTTGGTATTAATTTTTTTGTAAATTTCAGCAAGATAGAAAGTGTATATGAACATTTTTTTCCTCTTTTAATTTATTGTTTCTTTTCTCTTTATTCAGATGTAACTTTACAAAAATACTCATATTCAAAATTCTAGAGGATTTAAATTCTAAACACACCATAAAATCTTAAGAACTACACATCATGAAAAATATTATTATAATAATACTCCAGAATAAAATTTTCCCACGGTCCTACCCTACTACATCATATACCTTCCAATTGGGTACAAGAATGTGAAGATTTACAATAAATCTAGAAGCTATTTCCCTAAAAAAAGAAATTACTATAACTCTAATAGTACTCTTCCTTGCACGGTCCACATAGCACCACACGCCCCCACCTCCCCGCTTTTGCTTTGCACTCATCAGTTTTGACCCACCACGCATGTGGTCCCCACATCCCAATCCAACGGGCCCCACTCTACATTGTAATCCAACTTACCTCACGTGCTCACGTGATCTCCTCCGATCCCCACCTCACGCTGTTTCTCCGTCGTCAATGGCGGAAGCCCTGAGAACGAGAAACCAGAGGAGGCCACGAACCCCACCAGTCAACGCACCGTTTCGGCGTTCTTCTTGCTTCTTCCTCGTTCAGGGCTTTGAAGAGCGGGACATGAACTGAAGCTCCTGCTTATCGCATATCTCCAATGAGAAATTTCGTAGCATCTGGGCCGTGCTTGAGGAGGTAGCACTAGAGCTTGAGCACGGTGCAAGAATCGTCGCTTTTGTTGGTGATTTCAGAGACGGAGCAGTGGAACAGCGAGGAGCTGTTGTTGCTGCTGCTTGGAACTGAACAGGCGCTACGATATTCGCCATTAACGAGACGAAAGCCGATATGGGTCTCGCCGAGATGTTCATCAGAGGCGTCGCATTGGCAGGGATGGTCAGAAGCTGTGGCTGGCTTGTTGAAGGTCCGGCTATGGAAGCCATAGGTGGGACTACGAAGAACGTCCCGGGCGGGACGACGGCATTTGATGGTATCGCCCACATGGGGACCAGTCCTTGCGCTAACGGAATTACTGCTTGTGGGGGAGGATTAACCGTTGGAATTGTTGACTTCGTTGTCGTCTCCGTTGTTGTTACAGGAGCGAGGCCGGCGGCGACTGAAACGCCGTCGTTTAAGTCGACGTGCGCACTGTTCGTTGATCTCTTTCGTTTCCTCCCTTCGGGTGGGTCGTCGGGTTCAGGTTTGTTGTTGTTCTTGGTGGCGGGTATGTTGGAAGGGGTGGTTGGAATCTTAAGGGTCCCATTAACGGACATGGCGATGGCCGGGACGGTGCCAGTGCCGGTGGCGGCGATGATGGCGGGCTCCGCGTGTTCAAGGAGCCACCGGATGGTTTCTCCGTCGGACTTGTGACCCAGCTCCCGGGTCAACTGGAAGATCCGAGCGGCACAAGTGGCGGGCATTCGGATCCTCCGGCCTCGTCCCTCCACCTTCGTGTGCCGGTCCTTCGTCAACGCCCTCTTTTGCGGGACGTGCACCGCCACCGGCATAACCTTTATCGCCGCCGGCGACCCCTCTTCCATTTCCAGCTCTTCTTTGGGTCCCTTCATCCATCCCTTCGCGGGCCCCCCTCCGCCGCCGCCGCCGCGGTGAAGCCTAAGATCAACATTTCCTGGGTCTCCGTCCTGTTCAACTCCGCGTTTCTGAAGAGCAGCCATGTTTGGAAGAATCAAAAACCCAAAAGAGAAAAGGACACCGGAAGCTGAAAACAAGATTGAAAGAATCTTCAGTGGAAATTTAAGGGTAAAGAGAAGGTAGAAACTCGAGTTAGAATGGAACAAGATTTGTAGAAGTGGTAGTGGAAAGCTCGAAAGGCTCTGGATTTGGAAGCACCCAACGACGTGTACGAAAGGAGAAGGAAAGAGCGTTTGGTTATTTAAGCGGACTAATGGGAGTGGGGTCCACATTTTCCTCGAGATTTTGGTGTGGAGGGAATCGACGGTGGAGATTATTGGAGGGATAAGACTATAACACGTGAAGTGAATCCCATAATCCCACATCGTTGGATTGTGTTGGGCCGGGAGAGTTCGGATTTTAGATCAGTTTAAGGCAACGGTGCAATTACATTTAGCACACTCTGTCTGAATTTCCCACAAACATCTTCGATACTTTTTATATTATCATTTGGTCCTTTTTTAATCAGTTAATTATCAATTCCGTCCTTTACTAATTTGAAACCAAATTGGCAATAAAAATCTGTGAATGCACAAATTTAAATTAAACTAATAAGTGAGGGATTAAATTAAAAATAAAAATCAGTAAAAAGTAAAACTAAATCAACTAATAGGTAAAAAATCAAAATAGTATTTTACTTATTAGTTTTCTATATCTATTATATATAAAAGTAAACTAACATAAGAGCTCCATTTGAACAACGAAAATTTTTGATTGATTAAACACTCTGCTTTTTATAAACAAACTATTCAATTGTCTTTAACATAATTATTTTTATTGATTTTAATATTATATTAAACAACTCTTATCCCTTATCACAAATATTGTCAAGAGTCATGGTTTCATGCGTTCATAAATTAATATAAAGTTTAATCTTTTAGGGAACAACCTAATTATTCATGACATGAGTTTATTTTTTTTGGTGTCTATGTAATATGTTTTAAAAAATGACTAGTTATAGTGTTGTAATGCTTTATTTTTTTGTTCCCATCTCATTATGGCCACCTAATTCCCAGATACAATTGATGCTAAGTGAACATTGATACTTCAATTATTTTATAACATTAATTGATTGATAACTATTACTGTTTAGAAAATTTAATGAAACAATGGATATGTTTTAAGCCAATTTAATTTTTCTCTTTAATGAAAATGTGAATTAATTAGTAGATAAATATTATTGAAAATATTAAAATATAAATATATAAATACATCATATGTATGTTAATATTTTAAAGTAAAATTCACCACTTATATTATAAATTCACAATTCATGGGTGCTCATAAGATAAGCTTAGTTTGTATGAGATATTGATTACAAAAAATTTTCTATCCTTTAGGTCTTTCTTATATGCTATTATTATTTTTCTCCTCTTTCTTGTACATGTTTCTTACTCTAATTACATGATTTATTATCTTTAGACTTTTCATATTTATAATTTTGAGCAATGAAACTAAAAGAGTTTTCTTTGATCAAAGAGTTAGCTTAATAGAAAAAAAAAAAACAATTTAAATAATAGAAATTCATCAATTTAAACCAATTGATATCATACTTTGAGCCAAGCTTTAGTAGTATTATAAAAAGTATATAGCAACAACGGTTTTTGTTAACATTCTCTTATTCTCTTATTAATCAAAATCATGTCACATTAAATCACAATATATTAATCAATTTAATTTTCTATTAACATTTATAAACACCATTCTTCTACAATATTTAAGCGTAAAGCAAAATACATTAATTTTTTCACCGTACGAACAAATCAACTAGTATAGATGTACTCCCACCAAAGTATTGAAGCTATTTTTTCTTTTATGTTTTAAAGCATTATTAATTTATTAATTATTTATTGTATATATAATGTATGTAACATTTTAATTGTGATATCAAATTTTAAATTCTGACCGTGATTTTATTATTAATGTAATAATAATTGAATAATTTTGATTTTAGAAGGTACACATTCATGTTGAAGAGTACATTTTATTGACAATATATTAGTAAGAAAACTTTTTCGAATATATCTCAGATGTAAAGGGGCAAAATAATATTTTTAAAATAATAAAATTTTCAATTGTAACTCAATCAAAGTTCTTTTTGTAAAAAAAAATTAATTTAATTTACTATTTACATTTTAGATTCAACTGTGCTCTTATTCTTCATTAGTAATTTAGTCACTTATTTTTCTCACTAGTTAATTAAAATAATATTGTTGCAAGAGAAATTTAATCGTCGTGCAAATTTAATAAATAATATCTCTTTTATTATTAGAGAAAATAATTAAAAATAATAACTAGATGGAATTATAGAAACATTTTAATCATGTTGCAAAAAAATTAATCGGTCTTCAATTTTCTTTTCAAATGATTAGTGTTCTATCATCGATCTAATTAATCCAAATTTTTTAATTTTAAATTTGAAAATATAATATTTCAATTAGTTATCTGTTATTCAATTGATTAATTATTCACGTGAGGTTTGAAGATAGCATGGTAATATATAATATCATATAGAATTCAACTTTTTTTTTTTGGCCAATCATATATAACTGAACCATCTGATAGATCAAATTTTCTATTTTAGCAAAAATAAAAAAAATAATATTACCTCACAAATAATCGTGCTTGAAAGAAGTTTTGTGAGAATGATCAATCGATTGTCCCAAAGAGAAAGAAATATGTTCACTTGAGGCACGAAAAGGACTTGCTTACTTTCTAATCTTTGCGAAATAAAGCCATTTCCTTTAATTGTCTCATTGATTAACTTAAAGTTAATTTGATGAAACGAGAGATTCCGCATATTAATACCACTTTCAATGTCCATGTTAGTCGCGTCAAGTAAAATGTTATTTTAGTCATATTTTTTAGTCAAATTTTAATTTAGTTCTTTATTTAATTTTAGTTTTAATTTAGCTTTTTATTTATAAATTTAGTTTCAATTTAGTCCATATTAATATAAATGTTAACATTTTTAGTTTAAATTTAATTAAAATTAAAGAATTTAAATATATTAAATTTCATATTCATAAGGGACTAATTTAAAACAAAATTGATAAGTGAAGCAATAAAATAGTATTTTATACTAATCTTATATGTGTTTTATTACATTGTTCAATTAACACATAACAAGTGCATTAATAATCAATAATAAGATAAAAATTGTATAATTTAATTAAAAAATTATATAATTATCTATAATAGCCATACAATATCATTATAATATTAAAAAATTATATATTTATCATATTTTAATTAAAAAAATATCATAATAAATATATGAAGAAACTGCATATAAATATTTTTTCAAGTAATACATTTCAATACTGAAAAAAATAATCTGAATTTATATGAGAGGGTAACTTAAAGGAAACAAAAAAACGAAAGGAGGGATTATCCTACTTATTTGGTTGTTTTATATGATTTTGTAATCTTTCATACGCATACATACATACAAAATAACCCTGAGAAGGCAATGGAACATGCCAGAGAGGCAGGAAATTTACTTAAGTAGGTGTTTAAGAATTTAATTTAATGAAATTGGTACCACAGATGATTAAGAGGAGATGAACTGACCTATTTTAATTAATTTTATAAACTTAAAATGCATCAGAAAATTAATTTAGCTTCTCATATGTGTGAATGAACATTGCTTTTTATAACGTGTTTGAAAATTAACTTCTTTTAATGAATGAATACATATGTGATTTTCTAACAATTGAATGATAATTTGAAATACTAGTATGTAAATAATTTTTTTAAAATTTATCTAGTAGTGATATTTGAGCGATATAGGAGTGAGCATATATTTTGAAGGTCTAGTCATATGAACCATATTGGATCGGTTAAATAAAATAATTTGTAAATTTATCAAGATGAGGTGAGTCAGGTTTTGAATTCATTCACAACCTAACTCTGGCTTAATTATATTTTTTATTTTTTTAAAATATTATTTTTTATAATTAAATTTAACATATTTTTTATTTATAATGAATTTTTAATAAATTAAATCTTTTCAAATCTTAATTATTTTTCATTCTAAATCTTAATTTTTTATCATTTTATTTTCTTCACCTTTAAAGCTTATTTTTTCTATTTTTTATTTTTGGAAATAATTTTTATCAATTAAAAAAATTTATAAAAATTTTGGGATGAGTTTGACCCTACATGATTAAATTCGATGTAGCCTAGTTATTTACTTGACTGAATTAGGTCTTGGGACAAATTTTTTTACCCTATTCTTTATACTAGTCAAGTCTTAGATATTATTTAAACTTGACCTGTTCCAACCCATAATCACTTCAAGTAAGTAATTAATTATTAAAAGAGTCTATTTCCTAACAAAGTGTGAAAAATGAAAGAATTAAAAAGCATGAGTTTTGTCAATGTGTTAAATAGCTTAACTTATGTAAACGGTTTCTTTCTTTCTTTTTTGGACCCAAGGCAAACAATTTTTTAATTTTTAAAACTCAATTCAATTTTTATAATTGCATTAACATATGAGTTCCTTATTTGTTTTCTAACGAGGAATGGACAAAGAATTGTCTCCTCGAGGTTGGAATGAAAATAGAGATGCTTGTGGCCTTCGTACGCCTAAGAAAAATCAATTATTATTATTATTGTTATTTTAGTAGTTATTGTTGGATAAAAATTAACTATTAGAACTAAGACAAAAATTGTTGATGGAAAAATCGTAAGAGGTGATTTATCTACATTTAATTATTGTATTGAATTTTAGTTTTGACATTTTAATATATTGTTTTCGTCTGTGGGAGTTAACTTGCCCATATATTTTGATTGATTGAACAATTTAATTTGACAAAAAATTTCCATTCATTGTAGTTTTTTAAACGTTCCCAATATTTTTTTTTACTTGTGATATCATATAAAAAGAATTTCAAAAAAGTTGAATATCATTTTATTTGACATCAATATTATTAATAGAAATATTGAGTCCTAAGGTGCTTAATCGAACGATCCCAATATTATATAACTTTGTCCACGTTTGATTTAATTAGAGAAAAGTATTAAATGGATTATTCATTTTTACATTTTGTAATTATTTAGTCTTTTTCAAATTTTTGTAACAAATTAGTCCATGAAAAATTATATTTTATGTAAAATTAATTTTTTATTAATTTAAACGAGAATATTAATTTTGTACAATTTTAAATTTATAAGAGACTAGTTTGTATAAGTTTAAATTTGTAAAAAATCAAACTATCACATAGTACAAAAATGGAGACTAATTTTATACTGTGCTCGATTTAATTTGGTTTGAAAATCTTATATAATCAAATAGACGAAATTAATCCATTTTGAAAAATAATTAAATTAAATTGATTACAACTAAACTAAATTAGTTTATCTTCAATCAACTTGGTTTAAATTTTTAAATATATTTTCAGATTTAAAATAGTATATATATATATATATTTTAATTTTCATCCTAAAAAAAAAAAATTTAATTATAACATTACAAAGAGAATTGAAATTTATCTAATTGACTGAAATTTTTTTTCCAAAGGTAACTGCACAATAAATAAATAGAATATCATACATGTAACATGACAATTAATAGAGTATTGGTTTGAATTGGTTGCAAATGGATTTACAAAATGATTATGTAACAATTCAATAAATTGAATTAGTCTTACAAATTTTTTATACAGTTAATCTGACTTGAATATATCTTTTAATTAGTTTCAATTGGTTATATTGGATTCGAATTGGATTAAATGATTCAACAGTTATATTTTTAAGATGATAGTATGATACCATTACTATTTCATTTCTATATTATAGAAATTTTTTTAATATATTATATACACAAATAATGATATTCAATATGTAATTTATATATACGAATCTTGTTATATAAGCCAAATCTTAGCTTTGAGAGTGTAGCAAGAATTTGGATTATTGCATTTAATTAGTAGTTAAATATGTTAATTTAGTAAGAGATATGAAAAAAAATTAAGTAGTCATGCTTTTTTTCATATATGTTATAGCAAAAAAAAAAAAAAAGTCCAATTATGTACTAATCCTCTCTCCAATTCCTTTTGATTAATTTCTTTTTTGTTAAGTTATAGATACAAAGTGAGTGTATCTCACAATTTGAAGTGAGATTTACTATTTAAGTAAATCTTTTTTATTTTGTATTTATTTTTTAAAAAATTAATAAAATGAAAAAAATTTAAATCAGTCTTCTATTTTTTATACTTTGTGACAATTTAATTTTTTACAAATTAAATGTGATAAATTAATTATTCATAAATTTAAATTTATGTAAAATTAATCATTTACAAATTTAAATTTGTATGGAATTAATTTTTTAGTTTGAATTAACGATAGACTAATTTTGTATATAATATTTTTAAAAAATTAATTTATCATAATTAATTTATAAAGGATTAAATTATCATCAAGAGATTAATTTTAATATTTTTTTAAATAAAATATTAATGTAAAGAAAATAAAGAGGAATTAAATTACTATTCTTTCTCTCAGACTCTGTTGGTCACTAAATGCAAGGAATTGGATGACAAAAATTTCAGATTCGGACAGTAACAAGACAAACCGATACTTGACACGTGTGAATGAATGACGTGGAATTCCTCATCGACTTGTTCAAATAATGTTTGGCCCATTTTGCATTTTATTGCCTTCCCCTCTACTCTACAGTCTGATTTACTGGTATCAACCACGAACAACTACTCCACCGTGTACCTCATCTTGCTTACAATTTCAACTTGGACCCCTCAGCCACGAAACAAATTTGCATCTCTTTTTTCTTTGTGTTTTTATATATACATAGTAAATAAAATTTATTATTTAAGTGGATCTTATGTATTAAGATTCGATAACACTTCTTACGTGATTATCTTTTTTTTAATATAATTATAAAAACAAGCCTGATCCATGAAATTAAATTTGTTTAATTTATCAAAATAATAGATTGAATTATAATTTTTAACTCATTAATATAAGTAAATTAAACTAATTTTACCGGCTTAATGCGTAGTTTAAACAGATTAGTTCAGTGAATCAGTAGGTTGTCTATTTAACATATTTTATAAATTAAAAAAAAATTAATATTACATAATTTTAAGTACAATCTATAATTTATTTTGTTTTTAAATAACAAAGTAAACTATACAAATATGTATTTGGTATTAGAATTAAATATTTGATTTGTTAATTTAATATTTGTGCTCAAAATTTTTTTAAAAATTTTTGGTGACCCATTTAATTCACTTAGTGAATCAGACTTATCGTCCAACCAACTAAATTAAAATGAATTAAATAAGTTGATAGATTTAATTACATTTTAATCCAGGTAACCTGGATTAATTTATTTTGACCAAGACTATTTTTTAATGTGACAAGGAACACTAGGGAGAAAAATATGATGGAGTCCGGATTGGCCGCAAAAGCACCTCACTTATTTTCAAACCTTCAAATAATTATAAAAAAAATAAAAATAATATGTATCTATAATTGCCGCTCCCCTCATGGGATGATCCATCCATCCCGTTGAACATTAAAAAGGGTCGCGATTCTACCATTTCTATTATGCCACGTGTCAAGAGTAGAACCCTGTGGGCCCGAGCTGAAACCCCTTTGTGGACCCACAATAGGGCATGCGAGCTGAGACTGAGATGCTAACCACGCGCTCGTGGCCCATTGGCCACGTACCATTACGTGGGTGCTCAGCAACTGCGGCCCATTTTATCTTTCACTTTATAGTCATGAATAAAATTTTATTTTGATATTTTATTTATGAAATATCTGTAATTTGGTGCATCATATATATTTTTAATTCATCGTATAAAATATTATTTTATTTAGTCTTTAATAATTTTATTTTGTTTTGATCCTTTACATAGAGGTATTTTTTAATTTGATACTAAACAATTATTTTTTATAAATTTAAATTTATTCAAAACTAATTTTTTATAAATTAAAATTTATATAAAATTAGTTATTCTATTTAGATGAATAAAGAATTAATTTTATATAAAATAAATATTTAAAAAATTAATTTGTTACGATATATTTGTAAAAGATTAAATTATTATAAAATATAAAAATAAAAAATTAATTTAATATTTTCTTAATAAAAGTATCACTAATAATATTGCATAAAATATTAATTTTAAAAATAATAAAAAATTAATAATAATAATTTTATTTATAAAAAATTAAATAAAAAAAATATTAATATATATATATATATATATAAATATAGAAGGGACTAAATTAAAGAATTAAATTTAAAAAAATAGTATATACCCGCAGAGTTACGTACGGCCAGTATGAGGGTGGGGGGGCCTGGTAACCTGCCAATCCGGTGGCTGGCAGGGTTCCTCCATTCATGGTGGGCCCAATACAATGGGCCCACGTTGGTTGGCTAACTTTGAAAGTGGGTCCATGATGTGGACCAAAGAAGGTGTGTACAGGTGGAGGTGGGACCCACCATTTGGTTATCACGCCCATAACAGGGTAGGCCATGCCCACCAGTATGAATGGGAAATGGGAGTGACCATTCATAATCCATTTTGAAAGTTTGATGGTTGGTCCCTACTTTCCAACAAAATTACAAAAAAGGATGGTCCCTACTTACCACCCTTCGCAAGCTTCATGGGGACCCTTCCCCGCTCGCCCCCTGTGGGCGCCCTGTCCTGCACCTCATGGTGTAGGGTACCCTACCCCCTGTCCCACAAGCCACACTACATTTTCCGGACATTTAATTGGCACGCCAACGCTTTCCTACCACGGGAGCCACGGCAATCGGACATGGAAGGATTTGAAATTTGCAAGTCTAAATTATATGCTCTTTTATGTAGTTCTTAAT
Organism: Delonix regia; assembly: GCA_037074485.1. Taxonomy (NCBI): domain Eukaryota; kingdom Viridiplantae; phylum Streptophyta; class Magnoliopsida; order Fabales; family Fabaceae; genus Delonix; species Delonix regia. The sequence continues at coordinate 18,394,488 of CM073459.1, forward strand.
TTTTATAACAAGTAGATAGATTGTATTTTATATTTATTTTTGATTATATATTTAAATTTATTATTTATATACTATTGAAATAATGAAATAAATGTTTGATTAATATAAAATAATTAATTGTTTTAAACTTAAATAATTTATAGATAATAATTTAATTGCAAGAATAAAATTTTATTAAATATATTATATTTATAAGTTTTCATAAAGTTAATAAATTTTTAAATAAATGAAATTAACGATTTTAAGCACAAAATAAAGAATTAAAATAAAATTTTTAAAAATATTTTTGAATAAGTTATTTTTTAATAAAATAAGTTAATATTATTTTTGAAAGTATTTTGATGGAGTTTAGGAGTATAATTTACCTTTAATTTTATTGTTATGGTGTTTTGGATAATTTTGCTTAGGAAAGGGCTATACCTCCAGACATGAAAATAGAATTTAAACATGATTTTAAGTATTTATTATTAAATTATCAAGAAATAATAAAACACGTATTTTTTTTTTGTAATTGAGCAATAATAAAGTGTTTAAAAAAATTCTATTACATATTATACTGTTATTAGACAATTTGATAGCTAAGTAAAAAACCACATTATCTATAAAATTAAAAAAATTTAATACTTTGTCAGTAACTTCGTATTTTTATTTATTTTTAAATAGTAATAGTAAATACATAAAATTTGTTTTCATGATTTTTATAATAAAAAATATTTAAATAATCTATTTAAAATATAATCATATATATTAGATATGAGACCTTTCCTGTCCAACATCCATCCAAATAGAAAAAAAAACAAAAAAGGAAAAATTAGGTGTTATCATTTTTCAGACAAAAAAAAAACAGAATTATTATTTTATTATAAATAATACCAAAAATATGCTTCACACTGCTTTGGTCAGTTACGGGCTTGTCTTGGTTTTGTAATTTCAATGTCCAAGAATGACCAAAAAAAAAGAAAAAAAAGAAAACCGAAAATTAACCTAAGCAACTACCCTGTCACCATAACAGTTAGTAATATAAAAAAAATTTGTTACCGATATTATCAAAGTTGAGATGGCCGAGTTGGTCTAAGGCGCCAGATTAAGGTTCTGGTCCGAAAGGGCGTGGGTTCAAATCCCACTCTCAACATTTGAATTATATTTTTCACTACATGGTCTTTTTGTTTTTTTCATATTGTTTAGTAATATATCTACATTTTATCTTTAGCCTTGTTAATTCAACTTTGAAATTTAGTTGCAACGTCCTTAGTATTTATAGAATTCCTTACAACATTATTTTTAGGATCATTTAGAATATTAAATTTACTTTTAAGACTAAGGCTCATGGAAATTTAGCATATTTCTCAATCTTGAGATATACCCAACCTTTTAGATTGAGTGATAGTTTTGTATTATTAAAAAAACTTAACTTTTTGTGAGATTTGTTAGACGTCCTCATAAAAAATATTTTTGAAAGCATTTTGGAATTATGGTTGGCTTTTCCATTTCATTGCTTGGATTGCCTCAAACCAAACAGGCCCCAACTTGAAATGGTATTGATTTGTCATACGCTAGATTAAAACTTGATTTCAATTAAAAGACTAGTTGAGAGATGAGGATAACAATGATTGAACTTCAAAATATGTAGTCATAGAAATTCTAATGTTATGTTAAAACCATTTCAACTATGTAATGAGCGATAGTTATTAACTCAATGTTATTATCAAATTATTCTGAGAGATGTGGTGTGATAGGAAAGGCTATCTTGATTCTAATGCCTACGGTTCTGTGTATCATGCTCAATGCATGAATAGTTTTTATTGTAATCTTTAATGAAAGAGAGAGAAGGAGGAGGATTGTATACCATGCATATACGGATAGTAAGTTCTCCAATACGTAATAAGCTGGAAATATCAGGAATGAATATTTATAAAACAAATGAATCTAGCCTCATTAAAAAATTATGCGGAAGTAAAATAGAGGATTATCATTATCATTATCTTGGCAGCCCAATTCACAGGATGCCTTATCTGATTGTAAACTAGAACCAAAGAGGCTGGAAGTTGCAATACTGATATGATAGGATGTCATCAGACAGTACTGTGCTTCACTATTTGAGTCTCTCCAATTCTGCTTCAGCTTCACTTAACAGTTGCTTTAGTGTTGACACTCTACGCTCTAATCGTTCTACTTTATTTTTACTGGCCAAGGATTGATAGGGTGACAAAAAATGGCTTGAAAATGCCTTGAGAGCTGCAACCCCAGTAACCTATCAAATTTACACTGGTTTATCAAAAGGCTGGTGAAAAATGAGTAAAAAATAAGAACTGATAATATTTAGTTTTTTAAGTTAGTCCAGAGGGAAAATGCAGTATTTAAAAGAAAAAGAAACTATATTTACTGGCTTTATAAATGGTTTGGGAAAGAGTATCCATATTAGCATCATTTAATCACAGGTAGAAAATAATACAAAGGTCAACAAGCATCACAAATAAGCACAAGGTATTTGTCACGTCACCAAAAACTTGGTAGTTTGTAATTATATTTGAATATATCTTATCTATAAATTTAAAATACAACAACTAACCTCTTCTGGGAGTAATGGTAGCTTGGTAATGTTAAAGTCGTCATACAACATGTAAAACTGGTCTAGGTACTTCTGTTGCATTCTCATTCTTGCCTTAAGTAACTTGGATTCAACATCTATAGAATAATCAGATCAACAGACAAAATACATAAGCTGAGAGAAAGGATAGTAAAAATACAAGAAGCTGTCAACTTGCCAAACAGGCTACCTTCATCGTCGAAGATTACTTGATTAATTATGATATTGTGTGTGTCAATCTCAAACTTTGTCAGTTCCTGAACCAATCTCTCTGTTTCATATAGAGAGAGGAACTCCGGAATGCAAACACAGACAAAAGTTGTCATGTCCTGTGAATAAAGAAATATAATACAACAACATTTAATAAGATGCATGAAATCTGCAATTTGGTATACTGGGCAAAAGCTCAGGTCAGAAGGGTTGAGGTCAAGGCAAGTTCTTCAAATCTATGTTAACCAAAGAAGGCACGGAATTTAAAATGATTGGCACAACTAAACATAAATTTTGTGATAATATAATCTCAACCAGTACAGAAGTCCTTTCAAATTTTCTTGAGTCCAACTGCTGCCACACTAACGAAAATAACAGACTTCCAGCTTGACTTTATTTTGCAAGTGCAAAGGAACAGAAAACCATGCCCAAAAGAAAAAATACAGAGCAGAAAGTCAGCAACAATAACTTTATCAATTAGACCATACAATTCGAATGCAAAGAAGAAAACCAAAAAAATCAATGAATAGGGTATAAAACTCATAAAAGTTTGGCTACACTAAAGGCAAGGCATACGCAGAAAAAGGGTAAAATTGTAGGACATGACAAATATATACAAGAATAGCTGAATGAATGTGATTACTTGTGGCAATAATTAGAGGCAGATATCCCTTTTATATCAAGGAAGGATTCGTATTGTTTCATAATACTCCATATCAATTGAATGAAGAATACCTTCAAATTTTCACCCAAAAAACAGAGATATCCTTTAAAATGCTAGTTTCAACTCTCATTGAAGAATGCTTTCTACTTTTTCCAATTCCTTTAGGGCCCTCTGATCTTCTCAGGAGGTTAAATGGACATATTTCTAAATAAATTACATAAAAATTGAAGAAAGAAAAACTGTAGCCCATATAGCACATATTGCTATGACAAATGATATCTAAACCATTGAAACCTAAAGTTTGTGCATTAATAATACAAATACTATGATACATGTCAAGCAAGTAACATATCAATGTCATTCAGGTTCAACATTGGCAATGTGTCAGACATAGGACATGCTACTTGCACGGCAATCTTCCTCCCACAAGAACTAACCTTCCTGGTTTTTAAGGATCTTAAGGTCAATTTCTTTCACAAATACATAACTGCGCATTGTCTTCCTTTGACCAATTTTTTCTGGAAATGTAAGGCTCTTTTTAAGAGTAAAGACTTTTGTTTGGATTGCCATATTTAATAGAATATATTCAAATGATCTGCTACAGACTTGAAGGCCAATGAGTTACTGGATATTTGAGTGATGTATTTTAGAAGTTCAGGGACAAATAATAATCCTTTTTTTTACATTGTGAAGTGGCATGGCAGAATTGAAACAGGTTGTTTGGCATTGTTAATGAGAGCTGGGTGTATTCAGCTGATTTACAGTTATTTCTTAGCCACAATGTTTACTGGTTTTGGGCTGACAAAGGAGCACAATACGTTATAGCAGTGTGTCACTTTAAGTTTTTGCAGGATTGTGGTGTAATTGGTTAGAATGGAATGCGAGAGTTTTTAATCAGAAGTTTCCACCTTCACATCTATGGAAAAGGATTACTTTTATCATGGCCTTCATGTGGGTTTCAGTGAACCATTTTTCTTTTTTTTTTTTTTGTTGGGGGGGGGGGGGGTGTGGGGTGTGGGGGGATGTCCCTCCTGGATATACAAAGGGATTAAAAGTCCAGAATTCTTTTTTTTTTTTTTTTTCCTTTTTCTTTTATTTTCTCTCTTTTGGTTAAGGAGGATCTCTTGTCCTCTGTATTTATATCATTCTCTCTTCTGATGAATAAAGTTTCTTTTACTATATAAAGAAAAAGGAAAATACACCACAATTTAGTGAAGGATAAACAAGCAAATACCACTTTCAAAACAAATGAGATAAAATGAAATGAAACTCTTACTGGGTCCTTGAACTGCTTATTAACTTGTTCAATCACATCCTTCATGCCTTCAAGCCTCCCAAGAAGTGCATCATCACCAAAATCATCCTCCACACCGAACATGCGGGTCATCTGCAATAAAAGTTCAAGAAAAGTTCTTAATTATAATGATGGAAACACAAACCATATCATCAAAGAATATTGCCCACAGTTGGGTAATAAAATGGTAACATGAGCAAGAAAGAAGTAACTTTAAAGTGTTAATCTCGAAGGACCAGAACTATTACATTTTACACAGGGAAAGAGTTTGCACTATTTAAACCAGACATCAGAATGGCAGCTACAGAAGGAAAATAGTCTACTTATGTTTTCCAAATCTCTATTGGATGATATGAGAGATGGCCAATAATTCAGAAAGTAATTCAGATGACATCGCTGCTGATATTATGCAACAACGAGAATGCAAATAGCAGGCAGAGACTGAGTATGACACGCAGAACAGAGCACACAGAGGCCTTTGTTGTTCACTTATAGTATGATGGGTATCAGAAATGCATGCATTCCATCTCATAAAGCAGTTCACAGAGAGGACAACATATTTACAGTGAGATCACCAAAAACAGCATACATTATATTTTCTATGGAATGCAACATTGAAATTGATAAAAAAAAAAAAAGAGAATTCATCGGGAATGTAATGCTACGAAAGAAACACAGATACCGGTACGAGTATCGGATACGATACGACATGATACATAGAATACGTTAATTTAAAAAAAAATTTAGGATATAAGTACGAGTTTATTTGTGTATGTATGTATATATATTTTATCAAATAAGATTGGTGATAAAGAAAAATTATATGAAATATGGTAGGAAAAGATGTTAAAATGGAAGATAAAATTATAAAACAATATCACAACTAATAAAAGAGTGATCAAAGAACCAATTTGATATCATTTCGGTGCTTTTTAAAACATATCCTACAAAAAAATTTTCTGATACCTATACAGGTGTATTGCATTGAGTATCGTATCAAATATGTATTCGATACGGGTATGTCTCTTGTTTAGAAGTAACCGTGCTTCTCATGATGGGAAGTTGGGAATGAAATAGGACAATATCAAAATACAGTTTCTTTTTTCCATGAATTTAGTTGCTAAAGACTTTGTAAAAAGATTAAGAGAAAAAAAATCAAATGAAAGATCACACAATCTTGGTATTACAGAAGTCTTCTAATCCATGTCCAAAAGACCAACTCCATTACATAGATCCATATTCCTCCTTCTATCAAAAAATAAAGTTAAACAAGAAAGATTTTTTTTTTCTCTGTTGAAGGTACAATTATTGCAAAAAATGAACCATGTTAACTTTTGAACTAACAATATATTTTAAGGAAAGAAATCACAACTATAAATCTAAAGCTCATACCTGATTAATTAAACCACCAAATTTACTTTTCAAGGACAACACTTTTGCAATACCCTTTTCCAAAACTGACGGGAATTGCAATAGTCTGAGTGTATGGCCAGTGGGGGCAGTATCAAATACTATAACTGAATAATCCATTGTTTGCACCAATCTGTAAAAGACTATTATCAATCAAACCACAATGAGGGATAAAGGAAATGGTTGAATAGATAAGCATTTTAAACAGAATACAGAGACATGCAGTGCCACAAACTCAGTTAACAGAGTTCTAGATGAATCAATCACAATTATGCAGATTTCCATCATTGAAGACCTAAATGAAAAACTATAATACCAAATTCACAAATATGCAGATTTCTTTAATTACTGAATCTTAATGCTTTCAAATCTGAAGTTACAATTGCACTAAACCCTGTTAGACCAATAATTAAATGCGAATGTGATGGAACCCTTGGGTAGAACTCATCTTCAAAAGTTAGCTCGTGAGGAGAGGGTGCCCAAAGGTCTTATAAGCCCCCCACCAAGTGGTATTCCACCCGATGTGGGACTCTTAAGTTGTCTTGGTTTGTGGTTCCTAACATTCCGCCCCCTTAAACAGTGATGTCCACGACACTGGTGGCTGGTACTTAGGCCTTTCTCCCCTTTCGCTCCCCTCCAGCCACTGCCTGGGATCGAAACGGCTTTGATACTGATTGATGGAACCCTTGGGTAGAACTCATCCCCAAAAGCTAGCTCATGAGGAGAGGGTGCTCAAAAGTCTTATAAGCCCCCCACCAAGTGGTATTCCACCCGATGTGGGACTCCTAAATTGCCTTGGCTTGTGGTTCCTAAGGGAAAGGAGTGAAAAGGGAGAGCCTCCAAGGGGAGAAAGACCTGAGTACTAGCCACCTGAGAACCAACTGCCAGCACTGTGGATGTCATTGTTTAAGGGAATGAAAATGTTAGGAACCACAACCACAAGACCTTTGAGCACCCTCTCCTCATGAGCTAGCTTTTAGGGATGAGTTCAACCCAAGGGTTCCATCAATTGGTATCAAAGCCGTTTCGATCCCAGGCAGTAGATTTAATACATTTGATGAGAACAACACCTTATAATGAACTTTGTGCCTGTAGATTGCTCAAGTATTAACTCAATAATTCATGAATCAAGTAACTTAGCATTACTATTTACAGGGCATTTAGAGCATGGATTTTAGAATAATTACTGGGATATAAGCCATGTTTGGTCTGACATTTAAAGTACGATTTCCATATAAAACAATTTTATATAAGAAGGGAAAAACTAATTCCCATCCTATTTGGATGTCTAGTATCTCATCCCACTACTGCCAACCAACACCATCACCCTTAGTCATGTTGAAATCAGCATTTTACACCCTCTATATTAGATAAATCATATATTTGTAATGATACCAAACCTCAATTGCACTCAATTTATTATACTAGTATTCCTTATCTTGTAATACCTAACACAGTCAATTGCAGTTTGTTCAGTGTAATGACATGTTGAATGGTTGACATGTGCATGTTGAGTTTCATTATTAAAGCACAATGACCAGAAAGGTGATGCTCAAAGATCATTGAGATAATGAAAATGATCCAGAGGCATAAAGCAATGAGCAGCAAAAGAACAATAACTTTTGCCGAAGTATTTACAAAGATCATTGGCAGAGTTGGCAATATAAGAGGCCAAGACTGCAGATATCATAAGCGGGAGTCTGGCAAGGAATTTACGGATGAATTTAGTAATTTCAACCCAAAAAAGACAGAGCAAGCATGGCAATATTAAATACCTGAGTATTTATCCCCTGGATTTAAATTTTCTGAAAAATTGTTTCCACATAGATATCAAAATTCTGCATACCAAACCGTACCTTGTAATTACATCAAATCAGCATCAAACATCATTTACTTAACCACTAGATATCCTAAAATCTAAGCCGCCAAAATCCTCTTCTTTCACTTGGACATTTAAGGGACTCTTATCCTCATATAACTTGAGACTGATAAGTCTATACCGTCATAAACACAACGTGGCTCAACCAAGTTTCAAGATTAGGTAAAATTTATTAAACAAATTACAATTCACAAGTAAATCACGAAGACAACATATATTTCTTACTTTAGCATCTCAGCAAAGCTCATTGCCTCATCAATTCCAGGTATCGCACCTGCTAGCTCTGAAAACAAACTATCCATTCCCTCAGAACTGCTCATTTCCTCTTGTTCAACAGTAGGATCCACCTCCTATAAAGGATAATAAAAAATGAGAAAAATAATTTGCAATATAATAAGGACGTTGATTACAAACGAATATGACAAAAGATGTGACGCACTAAGAAAGAGGTCAACGGAACAGTATAAACTAGAAAAAAAAAAAAACTACCAATTATTTCTTGAGATGAATATTTGGCATGGACTCAGCGGATATAGATGCCACCGGTATATGAAAGGCTTACTCATATAAGCAATTAATTATTTTTAAAGCGACTAAAAGACTGAAAATATGCGAAACTCCACAAATGGGTCATTTAGATATTCTTCACAAAGCATTTCTTCGTTTTCGTCCATAAATAATAAAAACTTATAACTTGGGCATGCCCAGATTCATCAGAAGGGAAAAGTAATGATAAATATTCATAGAGTAAATCACAAAGATACAGCGTGAAAACAAATATTCAGGAATTGAAAGTTATACCAACGCATAAAGATTGGTAAACCCATTAACCAAGGTAGGTGTCTTTGTGAACCGTTGCTGAAAAGCATCACTGAGATTGTGAGCAGGGTCGGTGGAGATGATCAGAACGGAGCTGCGCACGCCGGCTAGAAGAATCGAAAGAATGGAGCTACAGGTGGTCTTGCCCACACCACCCTTGCCTCCGACGAAGACCCACTTAAGAGTCTCTTGGCTCAGTATGTTCTCCAACGTACCCTCCGGCACTTCCTCTTGATCCGCCATGGACAGAGTTTCTCTTCGCTCCTTCTATGAATCTCCTCCGCTTTGACGGTTAATCAAACACCGAGAAATATGGAACCACAGAGAGAGAGAAGAATGCAGTTTGTCTATGGATTCCGAGAAAAAACGAACAAGAAATTCAGTTCAGAATAGATAATATAAATCGAAATCTCGACGTTAAAGAGTTGCTTGTTAGAGTTTATTTCCAAATTAGCCAAAAGACGAAGGAAATTCCTCACGTAAGGGATGAGGGCCATGAGTACTTTTTGGAGCGTAAAAATGGTGCATTTACCCCCTCATATTTAACAATAGCAAAATATTGAAATAATAGTAGCATTAAATTATTCGCAGACTCGCAAATAATTTGAAGAATATGCATATTTTGAAGATTTAAATAAAAAATGAATCAAATTATTCAATTTCATATGTTCTATTTAAATAAAATTTTGAATATTTTGTTAACATATACAATTTATGTCAGGATATATAACAGTTGAAAAACCAGAGGTAATACATTAAATTAAATGAGGCCAGGTATAAAATGTTTAAAAATTGGTTTGTACATCAAGATGATAGTGCAGTTTATTTTAATATTAATTTTTTAAAAAAATTATTTTTGCCATTCAAACTTTCATTTATACAAAATTAAAAAAATATTTACTTTAACATTCGATAAATTAGTTTAATAACAAAATTGAATTTTTAAATATATATCAAGTCATACAAAATAATGTTTGATTAAAGTAAATTTTTTTAAAAGTACCTTAATTAAAAATTAAATTTGCCAATTCTAATATAAAGAGAAAAGTATTAAATTGATTTTTCACTTTTATACTTTGTAATATTTTAGTCCGTCATGAATATACAATGACAAATTTGATAAGCTTATTTGTTAAAGATTATGTTTTTGATGATAACAAATATTGTAAGAAAGTTTTTTAATGTAAAACATAGGTTCTAAATATTTTTCAATGTATTATCATGTCTTAAGAATTCTTATAAGTAATATTAAGCAGATAGAATACGTTTAAAATGAATGCATCATTGATTATAAGTCTTAAAGGTTGAAGAAAAATTGATTTGGGGAATTCTGGAAGTCCCAAGTCGATTAGCAGTAGCCCAGTAGTCGATTGACCTTTTACTAGCCAACTGTCAAGCCTTGACCTAGTCGAATGAAAGCTTTCTGTGAGGACCAAGTCCGATTGGCCACCTTTTGAGAGGTCCCAAACTGCTGCCAGCTTAAGCCCTAATCAACTGAGATTTCTCTGTGAGTCACCAGTTGACTGGCCATGAGTAAGCAGTTAACTAACCACACCTAAATCAAGCCTAGTCCACTGCCAGTCTTATGACCAATTGACTAAGAGCTCATTATGAGAGACTAGTAACTGGCCATGGATGAGCGGTCGACTGTTGGGGTCCAAAATTTGAATTTCTGAAGAGGGAAAGGGGGACCAGTTGACTGGCCATGAGAGAGTAGTTAACCAGATAGTGGCAAACAAGCCATAATGGGTTTATAACGAATATATTTTGAAATTCTTGACTTCCTACTCACTCTCAACAGATTTATTAGATCTCTAGCTATAAACATAACCTATTGACTCTGAAGCAACAAGAAAAACATCCAAGAGTGTTTATATTATTGTTTCTATCCTCTCATCAACTCTTTACTACATTAGTGTTTCATTGTTGTATATACTCTGTTTCAGAGAGTTCATCTATCTATATTTCTTTCTTTTTGTGAGAGAGAAGCTTCAGGAGGTTCTTTGAGAGAGTCAAGCTGAGAGAGAGCTTGGGTTGAGAGGAGTTTATCCCTGATTGTATTCAATGAGGTTCCTTGAAGGAGTCAAGTTATGAGAGCTTAGGATTAAAGAGAGGTTCTCTTGGGTTATTGTAATTGGTAATTGAATTGGTGAAAAATCCTAAGAGGTTACTTGGGGGCTGGACGTAGGCTTGGATAGAAGCTAAACTAAGATAAATCTTTGTGTTTACTCTCTCCCTTTATCCTCTTTGCATTCATTATCTTGATTAATATATTACTCTAATTGAAATTTTTTTTAAAGGATTTTGATTTATTGCAATTTTTATATAACATCCAATTCACCCCTTCTTGGGTGCTAACCTTGCTCAATAAGTGGTATCAGAGCTTGGACTCTTGATTAAAGATTTGACCATCTCAAGAGTATAAATGACTAGACTTGGTGATAATAAGTTGCCTAAAGGGCTATTTATTGCAAAACCTTCTGGTTTCGATGGTGAAAATTTCACATATTTGAAACTAAGGATGAAAATTTTCTTTAAAGCTATTGACATTGACCTTTGGGATGTCATTAGGGAAGATCCATATGTGCCTATAAAAATTGAAGAAGGCAAGACCTCTGTTAAACCTAAAAATGAATGGAATGATACGAAAAGAAGAAAGGTTTTGTTGAATAATAAGGCTAAACTTATTCTCACAAGTGCACTAAGTCAAGAAGAATATTTTAGAGTCTTAAACTATTAAAGTGCCAAAGAAATGCAGGAAGCTTTAGAGATAGATCATAAAAGAACATCTGGTGTAAAAAAGTCTAAAATTCATAATCTTACTTAACAATATGAATTGTTTAAAATGGATCTTTGAGAAAATATAAAAGAGATGCAAATTCGTTTTACTGACATTGTTAATCATTTGATAGTTTTAGGAAAACATACTCATAAATAGATAGCCTACAAGATCATGAAGGCACTTCCTATGGAGTGGCAACCAAAAGTAACGATATTGAGGAAGCAAAAGGACTATCAGTAAAGTCAGTTGTAGCTCTCTTTAGAAACCTTCAAAAACATGAACCTAGGCTGAAGCAACTCTTTGAAGAATAAGATAAGAAAAAGAAGGGTCATGCTTTCAAAGCAAAATCAATACATCCAGATGATGAAGAATGCAATAATGACTCATTAGATGAAATGATGAAGAAACCTTTAGCCTATTTATTAAGAAATTTGGAAGATTCTTTAATAATAGAAGGATTAATGGACAGAGCCAATGAAAAGAAAAGAAAGCAAGGATTATCCCATCTGCTATGAATGCAGAAAATAAGGATATATCAAATGGGAATGTCCTCAATTTCTAAAGAAGCAGGATAATGCAAAAAGAAGGAAAGGAAAAGAAAAGAAAAAGGCTTACCTATCAGTAACTTGGAGAGAAAGTAATGAAGATTCAGACGCTAAAGAAGATGAAGAAACCAACCTCTGCCTAATGGCTAAAAAGGATAAGGTAAGCTTTTTCCCTTTTTATGAAGAACTGCAAGATGCACTTGATGATTTACATGATGAATTTCTTAAATTAGCAAAAGCCTTAAATCTTTCAAAGAAGAAAATTTCATTTCTTGAAAGTAATTTAGAAAAGGAGAAAGAAGAAAATAGTTCATTACTTCAAGTAAAAACCTCCATAGAAAAACAAATTGAAATGTTAAGGTATAACTATATAAGCCTTAAGGAAGAACATTTTTCTTTAAAAAAGAAAGCTGTAAAACTTACTTGTAATTGTGAAATTCTACAAAAGGGAAAGAAAGATTTGATAAACACTCTTGTAAAATTCTCTAAAGGGAAAGACAACTTAAGTATTATGCTTCGAAACAAAGATGTGTTTTTTATAAGGCATATCTTAGGTACAATCTTAATAAAAGACAGAAATATTATAAGAATTTCTTTGTTCTAACAATTTGACTAGTACTCCATTTATTACATACTTCTATTGTGGTCAAAAGGGACATGGATCTTATATTTTTGTTCTTACAAAAAGAATAAAGTTTTGAAAAGAAAGAAAATATGGTTTCCTAAGGGAACAACTAACATTCAAGGACCCAGCAAGAATTGGATACCTAAAAATATAACTTAATGCTTCTGCAGGTATGTATGAAGGCTGCTAGAGTCAAATATTACTTGGATAGTGGTTGCTCTAAACATATAACTAGAGATAAATCCAAGTTTATTTCTCTTTAACCATAGAATGAAGGAAATGTCACATTTAGAGGTAGTGGAGAAGGAAAAACCACTGGTATAGGGAAAGTTAGTAAGAACTTTTCTACTTCTATTAGCAATGTACTTCTTGTTGAAGGGTTGAATCATAATCTTCTTAGCATTAGTCAATTATGTGATAAAAATAATAAAGTTATATTTGATTTAAAACACTATCTAGTTGAAAATTTAGATGAAAAGAAAACCACACTAATAAGATATAGAGTTAACAATGTGTATGTTATTGATTTAGATGATGTTCCCTTTATTGATTCAAAATGTTTGATGAGTGTCAATGATGAAGTTGGTTATGGCATAAAAGACTTGCTTATGTTAGTATGAGTCTCTTCAAAAAGCTTACTAAGAAAGAACTTGTAGTTGGATTGCCTAAATTGAAATTTGATAAAAATAGACTATGTAATGCATGTCAGAAGGGAAAACAAATTAAAAGCTCTTTTAAAACCAAAGAAATTATCTCATCAACTAGACCATTACAATTATTTCATGTGGGTCTTTTTAGACCTTCTTGGACATTGAGTCTTGGAGGAAATTATTATCCACTAGTAGTTGTAGATGATTTCTCTAAATTCACTTGGATAATTTTTTTATCTCATAAGATCAAGCCTTTAAATCTTTTTTGAAATTAGCAAAGTTCATTCAAAATGAACAAGACATAACCATTATAAGAATAAGAAGTGATCATAGTGGAAAATTTGAAAATAACTTGTTTATGGAATTTTGTGATGATAATGAAATTGAATATAATTTCTCTGCACCTAGAACTCCTTAACAAAATGAAGTTGTAGAAAGAATAAATAGAACTCTAGAGGAAATGGCTAGAACAATGCTAAATGAAAGAAATCTTCTTAAGTATTTTTTGGTAGATGCAGTAAACATTTCATGTTATGTTATGAATAGAGTAATGATAAGACATATCTTAAGAAAAAACTCCTTATGAATTATATAAAGGAAGAAAGTCCAACATTTCCATCTACATGTGTTTGGTTGTAGACGTTTTGTGCTTAATAATGGAAAGGATAATTCGGATAAATTTGATGCAAAATCTAATGAAGAAATTTTCTTAGGATACTCTGGATCTAGCAAAGCATTTAGAGTGTACAATAAAAGAACCTTGATTGTAAAAGAATCCATACATGTAAACTTTGATGAATCTGACTCTTGTGAGCCAAGAAAGATATCTTTTGAAGAAATTGCAGTTAAATTTGATAATATTACAATAAAAGACAAACAAGCAATCCAATAAATTAAGAATGAAAGTGAGTCCATCAAAATAGATGAAAAATCCTCCTTGAAGAACCTGATCAAGAGGAAGATATCACTCAAGATCTCCCAAAGGCATGAAACTACAAAAAGGATAATCCACCTGAATAAATAATTGGTGATGTCTCATAAGGGGTAACAACTTGAAACTCACTTAGAAATATCTATCATCATCAAACATTTTTATCTCAAGTTGAACCGAATGGAATTAATGAAGCCTTGAAAGATAAGTATTGGGTATTTGCTATGCAAGAAGAGTTAAATTAAATTGTAAGAAGTCAAGTATGGAAACTTATTCCTAGACCTAATAATCATCTAGTCATTGCCATTAAATGGGTTTTTAGAAATAAGTTTGATGAATCTGGAGTTGTTACAAGAAACAAATCTATACTAGTTGTAAAAGGTTACAATCAAGAAGAAGGAATTGATTGTGATGAAACCTTTGCACCCACAACTAGATTAGAAGTTATTCATATGTTATTAGTTTTTGTATGTATAAATGATTTTAAATTGTATCAAATGAATGTTAAAAGTGCCTTTCTCAATGGATATATAATGGAAGAAGTATATGTTGAACAACCTCTAGGATTTGAGGATCAAAATCTCTAAATCATGTATTTAAATTGAAAAAAGAATTATATGGCCTTAAGCAAGCACCCAGAGCATAGTATGAAAGACTTAGTATATTTCTCATTAAGAATGATTTCTCTAAAGGTAAGGTTGATACAATATTATTCTTTAAAAAGAAGAAAAATAATATTTTAATTTCAAATCTATGTGGATGGTATTATATTTGGTGCTACTAATGAGATTCTATGTAAATAATTTGTTGAAATGATGAAAGAAGAATTTGAAATGTCTATGATAAGGGAACTTACATTCTTCTAGGGTCTTTAAATCAAGGAACAACTCAATGGAACTTTCATAAGTCAATCAAAATATGTCAAGGAATTACTTAAAAAATTTGGATTTGAAAACGTCAAAGTCAAAGACACTCCAATGGGATTTACTGCAAAAATGGATGCTGATAAAAAAGGACAACTTTATGACATCTCAAAATATAGAGGTATGATTGGATCACATATATATTTAACTGCAAGTAGGCTGGATGTTATGTTCAGTGTATGTATATGTGCCTACTTTCAAACTTGTCCTAAACAATCCATTACTTAGCATTAAAGAGAATATTTAAATATATTGCTGGTACAATACAAATGGGTCTATGGTATATAAAAGGATCTGTTAATACCTTGGTAGGATATTTAGATATCGATTTTACCAGTTGTAAAAGTGATAGAAAAAGCATCAGTGGAACATGCTAATTCTTTAGAAATTCTCTTATTTCTTGGTTTATAAGAAACAAACTAGTGTAGCATTGTCCACTGCTGAAGTTGAGTATGTTGTAGCTGATAATTGTTGTACTCAAATCCTTTGGATGAAGCAATAACTAGATCATCTTAGTGTCTACCTTAAAGAGATTCCAATTAGATGTGACAATACTAGTGCAATTAACCTCACCAAGAACCCCATTATGCATTCAAGGTCTAAACATATTGAAATTTGGCATCATTTCATTAGAGACCATGTCCAAAAGATTGATATCAGTCTTGAATTTGTCCAAACTAAATTTCAACTTGCTGATATCTTTACTAAACCTCTTTCAATTGAAAGATTTTATTTTATAAGAGGTGAACTTGGAATGTTTAATCATAATGAGTTGTAAAAATAAAGATTTAAATTTGTTTTGTCATTTACTTGAAAAGAACATTCACTAACTTAAGCATCAAAGTGGTTTCAATTTGTTTTGCAAGAAGTTTATGATGATTCTTTGAAACATCTCCTTGTTTGGCATGATATTTATCTTGATTTGGTTAAAAATCTAAGTTTAGGTGAATATCTAAGTGAAATGCTTTCTAGAAATTAAGAACAATTAGTCCAAAATTAATCAATTGGTCACTTTTAACTTAGACCAGTCGACTACCATTGGTATAACAGTTGACTAATGTGTTTAGAGAAGAGACCAGCAGTTGAGGAAGGCTAGAGTAGCTGACTAGGGGCTATTTGAAAGGGAGTAATTGATAGTTAAGGAGTGGCTAGTCGACTGGGAGGCTTCAGAGAGCAAACCCCCTAGAAAGACAGTCAACTAAGAACTAAGGACCAGTTGACTAGTCGATGCTAGAACTCGCTATTTAAAGCAGTTGAAGCCTTAATTTAAAAATCAAACATTATTTTCAATAGCTGACTGCTCTCCCCTCTTTCTTGCTCTCTAATTTTTGACCAAATTCCTACTAAATCTTAGTGATTTTGTTTCCAAATTGCTTTAAGTCATCTATTAATCTTCTTAATCTAGGCTTTCATTAGTTTAGATTAGAATTTTCTACTCTTTTCACTCTCACACTTGAAAATCTCCATCATTTTTGGCTTTCTTGGAAGCTTTATTGATCATCAATGGCAAAGTGACCTACCACTAAGCGCCCAAGGATCAAGAATCCATTGAATGGCTCTTCCTTTAGTCCTTTTCCACTATTCATTTCCCATGCTTAGTAGATAGCTTTCATTGTGAACTTCTAACTAAGGAATGTTCTCCCTAGTAAGTATGTTGATCTCCAATTCCTCCAAGATGAAGGATTTAGCTTGTTTAATTTATTCTCTAGTGTTGGATTAGATAACTTGTTGGGATTGAAGTTAGATTATAGCCCCAAGGTCATCAAGGCATTTTACTCCAACCTTACCTATAACCCTACTAGCTATATTCTCATTACTGATACTCTAGTAGAGATACTTTAACTTCCTTTTCCTACTGGTCACTATTTTACTAATCATCCAAATTCCTTCAAGATTGTGACAGGGAATAATAAGTTAGAGGCACTAAATAAGATCTATGAAGTTCCCACAGAGAATCCTAATATGCAATTAAATGTCAATGACCTATCTTTGAAGAATATGCTGCTACACTACATCTTTGCTAACTACTAGATCAATAAATATAGGAATTTTGCCTACATGAGTAAGCTCGAGCTGTTCATGATGAAGTGTATCTTGGAAGGTAAAAGTTTTAGGCTTACTTGGCTCATCATTTAGAGGATAGTTACTTATAAGAAAAAGAAGATTTTTCCTCTACCATTTGGGAACATCATTTTGGCTATCCTCCTCTCAACTTAAGGATGATGTGGAGTCCCCTTGCTGATTTGTTGGAACAATTTGCAACGCATAAGGTTTATCGAAACTCCTCAGGGTTAGTGGGTTAGGAAAACCCTAAAGCTCAAAGACCGCCACCTGCAACACTCACTAGTCCTTTTAGCTCTCCACTTGTAGCACCAGAGGAAGAAAGGCCTTCTGTTCCCATACCTCTGTCACCTCCAACTCCTATCAACTATACACTGGCATGTCTTGAGACCATCGTTATACCTAAACTGATCCTGCTTGCAGAGATATGAGCCTTACACCAGAAGATGGATACATTTAGTCTCTAAATGTAGACCTTTCAAGAGACTATCAAAGACATGGATGCTCACTTTTAGCGCATAAAGACCTATCATGAGCATAATTTTTAGGTGTAGGCTTTGTAGTTCTCTTCCTTTTTTTTAATGTGACAAAGAAGGAGATAAATAAGGAATTGTTAGTTTTTAGGAGGTTCTCAAAGGAGGTTGTTTGTCATTGTTTAGTTTAGGTTGTTTGGTGAAATATTTGATTTGATAGTTGTTTCATTTGCTTTCATTATTTGAGATCTAATAGTTAGTGATTGGTTATTGATTGATTATTATCTTGAATGTGGTAGTTGTCATTAACTGAGCATGCTTGAATGAATATTTATATACAAAGGAAGTTGATGATTTGAATGTTGAAAATACTATGATCATATCAACCATTAAAGAATTTAAGTGTTTTGAAAACACATATACTTGGAAAACTTCTCTTTATATGAACTAACAATTTCAGGTTTGTCATTATAAAAAAAGGGGTGATTGTTGAACTCATTTGCTAAAGACTATGATTTTGATGATAACAACACTAGAAGAAAGTTTTTCAATGTAATACATAAGTTTTAGATATTCTTCATTGTACTATAATGTTTTAAGAACCTTTATATGTAATATTGAGCTGATAGGAAATGTTTAAAATGAATGTAAAATTGATTCTAAGTTTTAAAGGTTAAAGAAAAGTTAATTTGGGGAACTTTGGAAGTCCCTAGTCGATTGGCAGTAGCCCAGCAGTCTACTAGCCCTTGCTAGCCATCTGCCAGGCCTTGACCTAGTCGAATGGGAGCTTTTTGTGAGGACCCAATCGATTGACCACTAGCTAGCAATCGACTAACCACCTTCTGAGAGGTCCCAATTTACTGTCAGCTTGAGCCTTGATTGACTGAGAGTTCTCTATGAGTCACCAATTGATTGGCCATGAGTAAGTAGTTGACTGGTTACATCCAGATTAAGCCCAGTCTACTACTAGCTTTAAGACCAATGGACTGAGAGCTCATTATGAAAGACCAATCAATTGGCCATGGGTGAGCAGTCGACTGTTAGGGTCCAGAATTTGAATTTCTAAAGAGGGAAAAAGGGACTAGTTGATTGCCCACGAGAAAGTAGTCAATTGGGCAGTGGAAGACAAGCCATAATGGGTTTATAACGGATATATTTTGAAATTCTTGACTTCTTACTCATTCCTAATAGATCTATTAAATCTCTGACTATATAAACACAACCTATTGACTCTACATCAACAAGAAAAACATTTAAGAATGATTATATCATTATTTCTATCCTTTTATTAGCTCTTTATTACACTAATGCTTCATTATTTTATAAGATATGTTTACATTTGGTATGATATAAAAAGTCAGGAATCCTTTTTAAGTAAAGTTAGTAAAAAGACTATATTATCCCCACTAAAAAAGAAAAAAAAAATTTATTTTGAAGGAACAGCTCTTTTTTCTTCTATCTTTTTTTGGTGGTTAGGAAATGTTTGGAGTTTTAGTTTTTAGCCATTGACAAGAAGAAAAAAAGAAAATAATATAATATTTTATGGCCAAGAGTCTTCTTGTTTTTCCAGCTGCCTCTTCATTCTTCTTCTTATTTTTGGTCGTAAAAAAAAGTCTAGCGTATTAGTATCCAGCCACCAGCCTTTTTTCCTTTTTTTGGCCTCTTCCTTCTTCTTCTCCCTCTTTTTCATTTTTTGTCTTTGGTTAGCCACCTCATCCTCTGTCTTCTTTTAGATTTGGATCTTTGGCCCTTTCATTCTCTTCTTTCCTCTTTTTTTTTTTTTTAATATATCTATGATCAACCATCCGATTTGGGTAAAATGTCAATGACACCATCTCTAGGTAGCTATGGCCAAGAACAGTCAACTCTGATGTCGTGAGCTCCCATGATGCCGGTGAGCTTCAACATCAATTATGGTTCTTCCTTACACATCAATGGAGCTCATCTTCCCTGGTTCTTCCTCCTATGGTGCAGGTGAGCTTTAGTGTCAGATTCAGTTCTTCCTTCCATGGTGTATATGAGCTTCAGCAGCAGTTCTAGTTCTTCCTCGCATAGCAATAGAGCTCACCATCCCTAGTTTTTCCTCCCATGGTACAGCTTCTACCAACATTAGACATGTTGCTCCAAAAAATAAAACAAATTTTCAAGGGCAAAGTTATCATAACACCTATAATTCTTTGGAGTGTAGCATTTTCCTTCACTTTTTGGAGGGTTTGCACTTTCCCATAATTGCTAGAATGGCAATTCCCTTAGGAATGGAAGTGACACTATAACATAGCAACCAAACATGGTATAGGAGATCTCACCTACGGATATTCCCATTCTTATCTTCCAACTCCACCAACCAAATACGCCCTTAGTTTTATATTCAATATTAAGAATAGTAAGATAAGTTTGATGTTTTAAATTTTAATATATTTTTTCTATTTTGTAGGCTATGCACTGGGTACACTTGGAATTTTGGAATTTTCTTTGTGGGTAAAAGGTGATGAAGTACAAAGGAAGGGAATGAATATTCCCTTATTCAGCAGCAATCTATAAGCTGTGGACATGAATTTCTAACTAACTTATAAAAATATTATAAATTACGTTTTCATGTGGGGTCTTGGGAGAATCACTTGCAAACTTTATAATACAACTTACAGTGTTAGGTATTTTTGTTTAATAAAAACAACTGTTACGTAGAGTAATAAGCATTTGTCGCCAACATGTGGGAGCCTTGTTAGTGCAATAATCACTTTTAAGGCTTAGGTAATGACAAACTAAATAAAATTCTTAAGGTAATTATTCTATAAATTTTCTAGAGATAATTAAATGATATAATTTTTTATTTTGGAAATATAAATTTATTTACTGAAAATAACACTGATTTCTTTTATTTAAGAGATGCCTTATTAAAAAATATTCCAATTTTTTTAATGTTATTCATTTTGTGTTAAATATCATAATATTTTTTAAAACTTTTATTTAATTAATTTATGGAAAGACTTACGTTTATTATGATAAATTTAATATAAATATTATAATTAAAATTAAATTATTAACTATAAATTTGTTAAAATTAAAAATTTATTTTTTGAATATATTTTTTTATTTTATAAGAAAATTTCAAAAATTGTCTGTGCACCTTTACTTCTTTTTTTTTTTTTTTTTAATCATGTGGAAATCAAAATTAATTCCTGTTTATTTATTTTTATCCATGTGGGGGAAGAAGGGAAAGAAATGTTTGTGTGGGTATATAAGGTTGTCAGATAATGGTATCAGAGCATGGTTATGATGATGAAATGTAAATGGATATTTAGTTTCCCTTATTCTGTACGATTATAACTGCTTGTTCTTTTTATTGTGATTTTCATAACTTATTGCTCATGTATTCTCTAAATAAGATAGAACCCAAGATGTATTGTATAGATGAGAAAAATATTCCAAAACATTCATATTTTCCTACCCAGAATAATCAATCTGTAGTATTTGCTATCCCATTCATACTGGATGGAGAGGGTGATGAGTCATTTAACCAAAATAATTGGACCAATATGTATTTAATGAAGCAATTATGATGTTATATTAGTACCAATATCGCTAAAGATATAGAAATCAATGATTAGACAAAACCATGAAAAGATTATCTATAGAAGCGAGAAAAATATTAGAAGCTGTACCCTCAGACCAAACTATAAAATGATTACATGAATTAGCAAAACCCATTGAACAAAGGGTTTATGAATTAAAATTAGACATTAGCCTATAAAACAAGAGGTAGAAAATATAAAAACAGACTTAACAGACTTAATTAGTCTCGTAAAAATAACCTTAGGAGTCAAAGATAGAGCTAAAGCAAAGATAGTCAAAATAACTCATGAAAATGAAATTAACACTATGGTAGCCATGAGAGAAGCTTTATTTGGCGAAAAACCTGAAAAAGAAATTAGGGAACAACCATTAAGCGACAATATGGAAGAAACTAGAATTATTGTAAGCCAATTACAGAAAGGACTGGAAGTTTTGAATAAAAACCTATGGACACTATATGAGGAAATAAAAGCTAGAACTATTACTCCTATAACTGAAAAAAGAATAATAGAACAAACGAAAGAGAAAGAAAACTATTATGAAAAAGTTGAAGATACTCTCACTTTGACAAAAGATGATTATAGAGTCACAGAATTTGCTTGCCAATTAAGATATGATATTCTAGGTTTCATGGAAAGATTCCTTCCAAGAAAAACCCAACGAAAAGAAATAAATATGCTAACAATATTCGAAATGGAAGATAGAGAACAAGACGAAATAGAAGCTAGAATGGGAAGTGAAGCAGGAATAGAAACTATAAAGAAGGAATGGGAAAATATGTTAAATATACAGGAAAAAGACTACCAAGATCCAAATATATCCTTTGAAATAAGTATGAATCAAACACAACAACAATCTCCAACCGAAAGCAGTTTAGTCCAAAGTAATGTAACCCAACAGCAACCATCATTTAGACCTCCAGATCTAACTCAACCAGATTATATGCAAACTGACCCAGAAGCAAGTATTAGGGAAAGAAGAGAAGAAGAGGCAAGTAGGGCTACCTTCAGACACAGGGAATCTACTAGGACAAATACCTCAGACTTAAGTTATATATTCGATGCCACATATGGACCATCAGGAAACCAAACCAACCCTACGAGATTAGAACAATTGGAAACCAAATCAATACCGAACTCAGGAGTATGGTTAGACCTAGACTGTAAGAAAGACAATGAGAAAAAATTAGAAGAATGGGCAAAAGCCCAATTTATAGCATTAGCCAATAGAGGAGTAGACACCCAAGCCTCTAGCCTTATTGTTGAATCCAGCTTTGTAGGAAATGTGCATGATTGGTGGAAGAGCCGAAGCCAAGAAGTTAGAGAACAAAGTAGACATGTAGCATCATATAATACCAGAAAAGAATTTTATGCTACTTTAGTAAGACAATATGAACAAGTGCTAAGAGCAGAATTTCTAGGAAGAAGTGTAGGAGCAGAAGAAACAACTAGACAGAAAAATGCAATCAGCTATCTATATCAAATAGGCATATGTACACTCAATCCTGAAGACCTAGATGGATATATATGTGAATTTAGTAAATATTATTATCAACCAAGATTAAAAACATATGCTGATAGTAAAGTCTTTTTAGACCTTTTCTATAGAAAATTACCCAGAATATTAAGAGATAGAATTATTGAGGACTATTATAATGCCATAACAGATAGACCAGATCTAATCCCCTATATTGACACTTTAGGCAGGAGAATAGATTATTTGAGAGAATATTTATCCAATAAATGTAAAGACGCATGGGAAATACATAAATATTATAAGACCAATAAATTAGTTCTCAAATGTGGAAAATTAGAAACACCACATCAATGGGGATGTAAGCCCCCTAAAACATATAAATCGCACAAGAAAAATAGCACTTTAAAACCCTACTTTAAGCCCCATAAAAAAACATAAACACTATAAATTTCGCAAATATCCAAAAGAAAAATTTATTCGTAAATATAAACTAAGGAAATATTTTAATAAAGGTAGAAAGTTTAATTACAAAAAATATCCAAAGAAATGTCAATGTTATAATTGTGGAGAATTAAGACATATATCCACTGAATGTAATAGACCAAGAAAAAAGAAAACAATAAACACTATGGAAGCAGCAGAATTAGAACAATTAACACCAATCGAATTCAATAGCTTCCCTATAGAAGAAGCCTATGAGAGTAGTATAGAGATATATAAGATAGAAAGAATTTCAGATTCAGAAGAAAGTAGTACAGATACTGAAACTGAATATGAATCCTTAGAAGAAGAAAATGAAATAAATATGATGCAAGGAGAACTATCCAGCCAAATAGAATAAGTACAAGAATATGACCAATATGAAGAATATAGAAATCCTGAAGACGGAATAGTAGAACGACGGATAAAATTTAGAAAAGACCAATATGATAAAATTAGAAATAAGGAACTGGATATGTCTACAGATGACCTATCTAAACAAAGTATAATCTCATGAATTGGTAAAAACAAAACAAAAGGAAAAATATGCTTGTGTAGTGTTACAAAAGAAATACCCTATAGAAGCAACACAAATAGAAGGAGTCTTAAGAATTCCCTTAATTAGCAAATCTATTATTGACCAAGAAATCGAAAAATTAGATATGAAAGATGATATCACATAAATTTATATTCCAAGAATACAACTCATGATAAAAGCTTATTTTCAATCAGGAATAGATACTCTGATCGAATTATTAATAACAGACAATAGAATTATTGATAGTATACCTAACAGTATATTAGGAGCTTTAAATGGAAACCTGGTATACCAAAAATTAAAATTCACATTAAACATTAATTTTGCTATCTCTAGAGTAGAAATGAATATGAACCGAACATTAATGGTATACCATAAGCTAAAAGGAATAAAAATGCCGCCAGGTAGTAAGATCATTAGTATCACAGGGATGGTAGGACTCGTATTTTCAAACAAGCATAAAATTTATAAGAAAAATCAAGGTAAAATAACAATAGGAAAGGAATTTATGCCAGTCTTAGGAGAATTAAAATTAGATCCTATCAAAATTACTATCCTAAGACAACTACAATGAGAATTAGACAATACCCGAGAAATGGCAGATGATTATGAATAGAGACGAGTCCATTACGAAAATAGTATAAAAAGGCGAAGTATTAGGATAAATACACCTACAGACATAAATATCAATATTAACCCATATTCAAGAAGTTTAAGAAGTTTAAGCTACCAAGAACTAAGACCAGTATCAAGAAGAAGTTTTTCTAGTCTGGAGAGAAATAGGTTAGCTGAAATACCCTAAACGACAAATTTAACTGAAATAAAACCAGAAACTCCAATTATAGATTTGACAACTTCTTTAAATGAAAATTATGTTTTAGTTGAAATACAATGAGAAGGATTATGGACCGAGATAATAGCAATCATAAATCTAAAACAAGAAATAAGTCTTATTCAATTAGAATATACCAATAATGATATAGAAATTACTGAGCAAGGAACCAAGGCCAATATGTCACTCAGATTTGAGAAAAGAGAAATTATTAACCTTAAAATATGGGTAGACGAAGAAGTAAAAGAAACAGCAAGCCATAAATTAATTATAGGAAAAGATTTTCTAAATCTTGTCACTCTTTATAGAATCCAGAAAGATAGAATCCTCTTAAATATTAACCAAGTAGTTGTTATTCTAGGAAAAATAAAATTGGTTTAACATGAAGTTATACTATATCCTATTAAAATTCAATTATAATAAATATCAATCAAGAAAATATCATGCTATGGTCGATACTGGAGCAAATATGACAACAGCCAAATATAATATGCTACCTCCAGAACAATGGAAAAAAGGAAATACCATAAAAATGACTAGTGCCGAAAAGAAGTCCACTTCTTAGAATTATCTGCAGAAAAAGTAATAATTCAAATAGGAGAATATGAATTAAAAATACCTCTAGTATACCAATATAATGAAGCCACACCAGATATCATTTTAGGAATGGATTTTTTAGAACAATATATGCCTTTACATTTTACCCCAAAAGCTTTAGTTCTTACCACACCTTGTTAACACCAGGCATGGGCTATAAGGATTCTAGATCCACAAAAAAGGACTGATACAGTATTTTGGAAGAAGAAATCAATTAATGACGAAGTCCAATTTGTCCAAATTTAGAACCAATACTAGAAGCAAGAAGGAAAATTCATATTCTTAATGCAAAAACTATTGAGC
Organism: Delonix regia; assembly: GCA_037074485.1. Lineage (NCBI taxonomy): Eukaryota > Viridiplantae > Streptophyta > Magnoliopsida > Fabales > Fabaceae > Delonix > Delonix regia. The sequence continues at coordinate 18,420,140 of CM073459.1, forward strand.
AAAGACTGGAAGAAAATTATAGTGATAATCCCCTTATTCATTGGGAGAAGTCAAAACCTACAGCAAAAATAGAACTCTTAGATTATAGCAAAGAAATTAATAGTAAACCTTACCCTTGGACAGAAGAAAATAGGAAAGAATTTATCATGCACCTTAATGAAATGAAACAATATGATTTAATTAGTGAAACCAAGTCCAGATATTCCTCACCTGCAATGATAGTAGTAAAACGCAGTGAAGAAAGAAGAGGAAAATCTAGAATGGTAATAAATTATAAAAAACTAAATGAAATAGCTATTAGAAATAGATATCCAATTCCAAAAATTGAATTACTTTTTAACTTGATCAAAGGAAAACAAATTTTTAGCAAATTTGACTGTAAATCAAGATTTTTCCAAATTAAACTAGAAGAAGACAGTAAGAAATATACAACCTTTAGTACATCAGAAGGACTCTATGAATAGAATGTATTGCCAATGGGATTCCATAATAGTCCTAGCATATTCCAAGATTATGTCATGAAATTATTATTACCCATTAGAGACTTTACAGTAATCTATATTGATGATATTTTAATTTTTTCTAATAGTCAAACCGAACATGAGGAACATTTAGAAAAGTTCGTGTCGTTAATAGAAGAAAAAGCATTAAATATATCTCCAAAGAAAGCCGAATTAAGAAAATCAAGAATCGGATTCTTAGGACATTACATTTCTAAAGACGGTATAGAATTATATGAACATATTAGTAAAAAAGTTTTAAACTTTCCTGAAATAACAACTAAGAAAGAATTAAGATCATTTTTAGGATCAGTAAATCAAGCCAGAAACTATATTCCCAATTTATCTAAATATACTTCCAAAATAACTAAATTATCTGGAGAAACAGCTGAATGGAAGTGGGACAATAATAGTAAAGATATTGTAGAAAAAAATTAAACATTTGTGTCAAAAGTTACCCAAATTAAGCATTCCTACTACTCAGAATATAATATGGCTAATATATACAGATGCATCAGAAAATTATTGGGGCGCAGCGAGAATGAAAAAGGAAAAGAAGTAATTACTCGATATGCTAGTGGAAAATTTAATCCAAGTCAAGCTAAATATCATTCAAATTGGAAAGAATTCTTAGCCGTAGTAAAAGCAGTAGAAAAATTTGAACTTCTTATAGTAAATTCCAAATTCATAATTAGAATAGATAATACACAAGTAAAACATTGGATAGACCGAGGAATCAGGTCAACTAAATTATTCGATAAAATGCTCATTAAATGGCAAAGTGATTTAGCTTATTATGATTATTCTGTTGAATATATTAAAGGAAAGAATAACTTAGTTGCTGATTATTTGAGCAGATATGAAACCAGTGACTAATGAGACAAATAACATTCAAGCAATTAGCCCTGCAAGGGAGTCCACTAATCCAACAATAGAGCAACTAGCTCTCAGACTTTCCATGCTCGAAGTAAGCATGGGAATGGAGAAAAATCAGAATTCTAGTTATTTTACAAATATTTCAAGTACTTTAAAGTCAATTATTGATCGCCTCAACCAATATGGTGAAAAAAATTAACCAAATAGAAAATCAATTAAAATCTAGTTCATTTAACCAGGTCGGTCTTTCAGACCAACCCATTATTCAAAATCCAATATCTCCATGCCAACCAACACCTCCAAAAAGCCCATTAACATCTTCTCCAAAAGACTTTTTTTTATACAAGGCCAAAAAAGGAAAAGAAGTTGAGATCTCTAATCCCATAGGCCCAATCCTCAATCCACTAACACGAAAAACTCTAGCCCTAACTCCAATAACCTCGACTAAAGAAATTCAAAGGCCAAGTCCAAAACCCTCTAAGACTCCAGATCCTAAAATCCAAGAACACTTTGACTATTTTTTAATGCTCATAGAATCCCTCAATAACCTCAGCTTGAATTTGTCAACATCTTGCTCAACCATTAAGTTCATCTCCCACTATGCCATCAACAAAGCCATTATTTACCTTGGAACTGATCCTGAACTAGTAAGGACATTATTCGGTTATGGTTTAATCCAGTCCATATATCCATCCCTAACTATGATAGAAATATCTCTTCTACCTAAATCCTTAATTGAAACCTCTAAATACTATTTTGGTATCGTCACCTAATATCAAGTATATATCAGGTGTTATTCTACCATTGTTGAATTTGCACCTGACAAATTTTATCCATCAATAAATCTCATTAGATTCGATACTACCAAACAGCCATTTAAATTTGATGAAGAAAAGAAAGAACCCATTCCTGACAACCAAATAATTTCTACCTTATCCCGTTTACAAGCCCAAGAAATGCACATTATCATGAATGAATTAACTCACACTTTAACCAAAGATGAAGCCCAATGGACTTACTTTACCAGTCCAACCACATGTATTTACTCCACTGGCCGCAATAGCAAACAGTATAGACAATTTAAGAATTGGTATGACCGAGTACGAACCAACAATATAGACCATGCTGAACCAACTAAGCGACGCATATGTGAAAAATTATCTAAATTCTCGGAGCACCATTGCAAATATTGCCAGGACCAAAATGATGATGACTACACTCAATTATCCAGTTCTATTGACCTCCGTACCTCGTAAAAAAAAAAAAACTGCCGACAGAGAGAGAAAAAGACTGCTGCCAATAAAAGAAAGAAACGACTACCAACAGATAGAGAAAAAGACGACTGCCGACAAAAGAAAGAGACTACTGCCTGCCACCAACTGAAAGAGACATCCAAAGCAGTAAAGAAGCACGCAACGTGACTAAAGGAGCATTATTACTTCAACTTTAGTATGAGACGATGAGGACCAGAAAATAAGCATCTTCATAGTAGTTTTTTATGTATTTAAGCTCTTTAGTCTTTCTTTGTAATACACGGCCTCTGAACTTTGAACTCTTTTGAGCTTTCAAAGACTTTAAACATCTAGCACCCAGTCCTTTCCTTGTATTCCAACATCTAATGTATATTTTCCCTCAGTAGCAATAAAATATTTCCATTTCCATTACGATTGTGCTCATCAATCTCCTCTTCTCTGATTATCTTCCTCTTTAAAGTTTGACGAATATCTGCAAGCCTCTAAGGTATGACGCACTAGGGAAACTAAGGTGAAATTTATATTTCAACAAATCATAAAAATGATTTGATCTTGTTTTTTGATTACTGGTAAGATTACTATTTACCAAAAACATGTTTGAATTATAGCCTGAGTACACCCTATGTAGGAAACAAAATAGGGTTGTGCTGATTTAAAAATAAAGGAGGAAGGTCTGTACATATGTATTGTAAAAGAATTTTGTATGAAAGAGGACAAGGTTCCTTCAAACCCATCTTTAAATTGGTCAAAAATTAGGTTATAATCTAAATCTATTTGCATTAAATAGTAGTTTTACCAGGTTGTCAGATAATGGTTAAAAATATATATATATATATATATATATATATGTATGTATGTATGTATGTATTATAGTTTACTTTTAGTTAGTATGGTTGTATGATAGGAAATTGTACACTTTTACCGACAGCGTAAATGTCTATGTAATTTAAATTTGGAAAAATTGATTATTTAGATTTTATATTTTATAAGAATTTATAATTAGTCCATATATTTCATTTTTTAAATTAATTTTCATAATTTAAAAAATTTTTAAATCAGTTTTTCTCCTTATTTGTTCTTCTAATACTGTTTGTTAAATTTTGTGAACTTCTAAATTGATTGTTCAATTTTTTTTTAATATTATTAAATTTAAAAATAAGATAAACCAAAACCAGATTCGTGCTTGTTTCTTTTTGGTTTTTCTTCTGTTATGGGAGTGTTATCTTCAGATACTTGTTTTGTATTTACTCTTAAAAGGTAAAACGATTCCTTGCAAATTTCTAGTCGAAGCAAGTCCATGAAAATCTTTCTGAGAAACAAACAAAAAATAACTGAGCAAGAGGGAGATTAGTAGCTGCATCTTGCCACGCTTGAATAGCTGTTCAGGGCGAATGACAACGACAATAAGGATATCTCCATCGTCAACAACACTATCCACCACTCATTTGAGTGTTGGGTTGCTGCATATTGAGAAATCCACATCGCGCAGCCACCAAACTAGATCTTCCGGTTCGGGATTTAAAAATTTGAGTTTTAGATCGACCTCAAGCTCGAGTACATTTTTTATTGAACTTTTTTAATTTAGACTTTTAGTTATATTTTTTGAGTTGGGGAAAACATGTATTTTTAAAATTATAATTAGATATATTTGTTATTTATAATTTAAGATAAATAATATAATTAATTGTTATTATTACTTATAAGTATAAGAAATTTGCAAATATAAATAAATTATTGTATTGATATAAATTCTTTAAATAGATAGTATTAATTTTTATTTTCTTACCCAAAATATTTTTTTTACAAAAAAATTATTCATTTGAACTTTCGAGCTTAGATTGAATTTTAAAAAAATCTTAAGCTGACTCGTTTTATAGAATAGACCTTTATAATCAAACTTCTTTTTTTAAATTTTATTTTTTTAAGGCTAAACTTATTGAACTAAACAAATTTTTTAAATTATGATCAAACTTAATACTCACTCTTCTTGCAAAATCTTCAATTTCTCTAGACCATCACCGAAATGATGGTAGAGCCTAGCGTTATGAGGCCTCTTCTTCACTATTCTATTAAGATAGGTTTTGATAATTTGATGTTTGATGTTGATGGTGAAAAGGAATATCCCAAAATTTTGATCAAGCGATGAGCGCACACATAAACAAAAAAAAGCAAAGCCATGCATTTTGATCTTCTTATTTCAAAATTTTATAATATTAAAATGAAGTTGAATCATCAATTTAGAGCAGACTTGACATCTTATTTATTATATTGACACTCCATGAAAAAAACTTAGAATTTTTTGTATTTTTTGTTATTTTTTAATTATAACATGATAAGTATTTAGTTGTCCAAAAATATTAGAACATATGTATGCTTGTTATATATAATTTTTTTATTTTCAAATTAAATTATACATTATTATTATTAGTTGATAAAACACTTGTTATATTTTAATTAGATAACAATATAGCAAATATATAAAGAATTGCATATAAATCTAGTTCTATCAACATTCTACATGGTGCTAGGAGACTAACTAATAATAGGGATCAATTTGAAAATATTTTAAACTATGAGGATTTATTTTAAAAAAATAAAGTATATGAATGAATTTATAAATTTATGTAACATGTAAGGACTAAATGATTAATTTTCTCTTTAAACTACTTTCATAGATCATGGAAGAGTAATTTAGCTAATCTAGTTTAAGTACATTTTATTATATATATATATATATATATTGATAAAAATAATATAAGTATATAGTTCTTTTTAATTTTTATAATCCAGCATCAAATGAATATGGTTTATTAAAAAAATTTCTATGCATTATATATTATTAAAGAACTTAGAAATAAACATGTATAGAACAGTAAATAAATTTAGTTCTTCTCATCCTTTAAGATAAACTAAATTGGGAAGAACGGAAGAAAAATTTTAATTTTGAAATTTTTAGTTTAGATTTATATCTTTTACCTTCATTTACTCATTATTTTTATCAATCTAAACATGTTATAAGAAAGGAATTAATGTTAACTTTAAATTTAAATAAAAATATTAAAATAAAATATTATTTTATTCTTTTCAATAACATATCTTTAATAACTAATATGTTAAGATATTGACTACTTAAATTTCCTGATTGTTTTCAAACTTAAAAACAAATTTTTTGCTGAGTAAATTCATTTTTTAAGAAATAATCAATGCTATCATGCTTTATTACCATCAATTTTAATTTTCTTTCACGACAATTTTGAAATTAAAATATTATATATACTACTCCGTAAACCATAGGCACCTACAAATTCATGTTAAAATCTATTTCAAAAAATTTATTTATTTTTTAATTTTAAAAAATTATATGGGACGAATATTTGTCACAAATAATTTCGTGTGTAAAAAAATTCACTCCTAGTTCCGTTTTAATTCCATCTCAAAACTAGTTTTTTAATTTGTTTGAAATTGTTTTTTGGGATGGAATTTAAAGATGGATTTTAGCTTGTCATAATTTCCATCACTAATTTTGTGTCAAAATGAGAATTAGTCATTCCAAAATAATTAAACCTATTTAGAAATAGATTTTTGAGAGGGAAAAATTCACCCCTAATTGTTTTTATAGAAATTTAAATAAATAAATATTTTTACTTTTCATATTATTTCTTATAATATTTATTTATTTTCTTCTTAAATAATATATTTATACATATAAATAAATGTTAAATATATTATCTCTCAATACTTCTATTTTTAATATACTTTAATCATTCTCATTCAATTTTCATTGGTTATATAGTAAAAATTTTAAAAATCATCATAAAAATAGTTAATAATTTGCAATGATTTTTTTTACGCTTAAGGACATGTGCCTTATAACACCTAATATATATATATATATATATATATATATATATATATGTAAAATTATGGAATTAGATATTTACATTTAACACAATCATATATAATGAACTTATAACTAAGGAGAATGACAGTCCCTTATCTTAAAGTCTGGTAGGTTTGATCAGATATGACACAATGCTATTGTAATAAAATATGTTTTTTATTTGCCATTTATTCAATTAGATATAATTAAGGCAATAGAGGTTTAATTAATAATACAATAATATGTCATATTAGGTGAGCATATAAATTTATATAATACCAACTTTACCTACAATTACTAATTGTGGTAAAAATCTTAATCAAATATTCATCCTCTTTATCTATATCCATTGTCTGTGGGTTAAAACCATCATTAAAAGTTTTTGGCTTTTATCCCAAGTCTTATAGTTACAAAGGCGCTCATTATTTATATATTATATAATGTGTAGTTAGAATTATTTACTTAATTGCATTGAAGTTAAAGGTAAATAGGATTAAGGATTTAGTGCTACTCTATTCAAATTTAAGTGTAATTTAAAATATCACTAGTTTATAATTGTTAAGTTTGAATTTGTTCATTTGGAATTTAGAATCTTCTACTTCATTTTTATTTACTTGTTTTTTATTTGTATTTTTTGATTTTTTTAATTTTTTTTATTATTCTTTAACTCTCTCATATGTTACAAGTATAAACTCTGAAGAGAGAACTCATTTTCATTAGGTAAAAAAACCTTTTGATCTTATAAATTCCATTTCTTTGAAAAGATTCTCCCATATGGGACTCGGTTAAAACATTTAGAATATAACCCATAGGTTTTGAAATTTGATAATATTGAATGATTATTTATAATAATATATCAGAATTTTTATGTTAATTATTATGAATTATTCGAACGAATATTATAGATTAAGGAGTGAATATTTATGTAAGAAATTTATTTGTGTTTTTATAATTTAATTATATTCAAATAGCTATTTATCATTTTTTGTCACTAATAATTATTTATCAATTTAAAGATGAGTATTTATTAAATAAGGGAAATTAGACCAAGGATTTAGGTAAGTACAAAATTTAGTCAACAGAATATAAAACTTGAAATTGAGGCTGGCAGAGCTGGCTTGTGTCGTCTTAATCTCTCCTCTCCTTGAAGCCATCTTGGAGTAATCTATGTTTTTTTCCAATTTCTAACACGTGCCACCGCATTTTAACATTACAAGAATACCCCTCACTATCATCTCCTACCCTTTCGGGTTTTCTCTTTGTCTCTGAAACCCATATCCCACATTCGAATGCCCAAAGATTGGTGAGCCAAGGTTGCCTTTTTTCTTCAAATTTCTGGCAAGTAATCTGACGTTTTACCATAGAAATTGTGTCGAAACTCATTATTCTCTTTCGTCGATGCTGATTTGGTGTGCAAACCATCAATCGCTACCCATCCTCTCCACTTCGTTCTCTCTTTCGTCAGCGATTTTGAGCAAGTTACGGTAAAGGGTTTTGTTACAATTTCTTTGTGCCATTGTTCTTCTACGCTTGTGATTTAAAGAATGTCGATAGTACACCTTTGTTTGTCTGTGTTATGATTTCAAGAATGTCGATAGCAACCTTTGACTTTGTTCTTCTGTGCTTGTGATTTAAAGAATGTCATTTTGTGCTTGCAGCAATTTCTCATCATTTTCTTTAATGAAATGAGTTGGCTTACTAAATTTTTATTTTTGTGTGTGGGGGGAATTTCTTAATTGAAAATGCCAACATACACGCATATTGGAATCATGTTTTTGGTCTAATGATTCACCTAACTAGTTGATAAGAAGAAACAAAAAGTTCTTTGATGATTCACCTGACAACTTGATAAGAAGAAATAAAATGTTCTCTGATGAATACTTTATCATATATGCTATCTAATTTATTTTATATCTTTTTCAATGTCGGCACAAGGAAAAACCAAAATCTGAAATTCATCTTTCTCGGTATTTTATATCTCTATGTTTAATATCTTACTTCTTGAATGCAGTCTTCTAGGTGATTTGCTAGATAGAGCATCATATGGGACAGTTTGACGCCTTGCAATTAAGCCTACACTCCTTAGTTCAAGTGTAGGAATGCGAAATTTGTTCAATAGGCTATTGATAGTTGGTAAGTGTATGTGCACACTCAAAGATGTCATACTTGTTTTATCAATATTTTCCATATTTATAATTTCTGACTCTTAGCTAATTAAATGTTGATTAAACCCAACTGCAACTCTGAGCTAATTTCTCACTATCACTAGGTTTTGCTTTGAAAGATATAATTTAAAATTTACGTTAACTCTTAATGTGTATTCCAGATATGTTTCTGAGTGTGATCTTAGTTCCTCTTTTTCTTAAGGTGAAAAAGTAATTTCTAATTGATGACGAATAATTTCATAGAAAGGGATATTAGTTCCAAAAATTGATGTAATCTCCAAATTGCCAATATTGTTTGATGAAGTTTGTTGCCCTTCTTCCAGGTTGACTATTATATGACTAAGATTCAAGTCTTCTTAGTCTTCGTAGTCAATGGTTAACTTATTAGTGATTATAGTGTTCTGTTGCAATTTGTCAACCCTATGTAATTTGTCAAGTCTTAGACTTCCCACAGTTTGAGGATTCATAAAGTGACAAGATATTAAATATCTTGTAGCAAAAAAAAAAAAAAAGAAGTTAAAATCTGGTTAATTTTATGCATTGTAGGGTCCAGCAAATTCCAGTCAGTTCTAGGCTTACTGTTTTATCATAGATTATGTATTTGAGTTTTAAAAGTTCTGCTACAAGAATTGAATTGCTAGTAACATTTATATGCTAATTGCTAGTAGCATTTATATAAGTTCTCCCGCACAAACATTTTCCGTGTTAAATTTTGCATAGCATGAATAAGAAAAAAAAGAAGCTGAAAGGCAACAGTAGAAAGAATATTTATAATAGCTAGAGCGTCAATTAAAAACAACTGGCGCGTACAAACATCCTAATTATGACGAACGATGCATATAACGTTCTAGTTATCTTTTATTATCCCATATTAAAAAATTACCATATCGATGTAATGGAATAATATTAAGAAAGACGTACATGAAAACTAATGACAGAAATTAAGAAAAATATCAGCCATACATGCATCAAAGTAGTGCTAACGTCATTATAATAACGATGACACTGATTCCTAGTACATCACATAGTTTAGTACAACACTGCGATTACATGTAGTTCCTATCAAGTACATGCCGATAGGTCTACTAGTAACTACTAGCCCATTTAGAACACAAAAAGGGGCTAGTAGGGATAGCTATATCAATGCATGTAGATGATCCTCCTTCAAGTGGAAGCTGGAGAACGTGAAATCTACATAGACTTCTGTATCCCAGTAGATGAACATGGTGAAATGCAGGGAAAACCATTCATAATGGAACGTAAATTCAACAACATCAAACATAATTGTGCAAAATCTTAGCTTCTCTTGAAAGTAGATTAAAGAGTGAGATAAAAATATCCCAGTAGTTAACATTATACAGTCCATTTCTTTCAAAATATATTCTTATGATTATAGAAAAAGACATTTCACACTATAAACATACCGTATGGTAAAGAAATCTGTATAAACTACGATTGCATATTAATGAACTATGGATAACTACCCCTTAACTGGTGTTTCCATAACTATGTAATGGCCATTCACAAAGTTGGATGCCCACCTTCGAGATCCCAGAATTCACATATTATGAAGATACATCCATTCATAATTCTATTGCAATCAAAGATTGGGTATGCATTTCTTAAAGATGCACCTAATAAACATTTACAGAATATTAACCATAAAACTGGTGATGCATATAGTGTTTACCTTGCTTGCAAGAAAAATAATAATGTTAACTACATGAATACTGTTGCAACTGGAATTTTTTCACAGTAATTTCTCGGTCTTTTGTACCTCAGAGAAGATAACATATTATTTTAATTCCTAGTTTTATAAATGTTATTATTCTTTTCCACATATTAAAACCTATGTTCATAACTTTAATCTTATTTACTGAGTTGTTTTATTTTTCTTACGTGATGCTTATAACATTTGCTCATATATATACGTGTGTGTGCATGCGTGCATAAAATAACTTAAAACACACGCACATATATGTGTATATATATATATATATACACTAAGTTGTTTTATGTATAGTTCCCTTGCTTCTATACTATGTTCTGCTACTCGAAATGGCTTTTGGGTATTGGTTGCCATTTTATGAAGATTGCCAAGGGAAGTTATATGTGGGCACTGTAAAATAGATAAATTCAATATTTTAGGAGTCTATAATTCTTATGGGACTTCGTATAACCATGAAAGAGAGTCAGGATTTGTTTTCATGTGTAGAAGCATTTTAATTTTATTTGCTAAAAAAGTTCGAATTCAAAATAAAAAGGAAACTGATGCATTCCAATTCATTCATAGAGAAATAATGTCTAAAATTTACTTTTATGTATTACAATTAAGTTTGCTAAGGCCTAAAGGTTGAACAAAAGTTCTGAATATAAAATAACGATAAGAAAAATGGCTTCTTAATATAAATCTTTATTTGATGGCTATCCAGAAAATGTCATTAAATACGAAACTCGAAGGAAGTCCTCCTAAGCTAGTAAAGAATTACAACTACCATAAGCATAACTAAAATAATAATTTTTTAAATACAGCATGAAACCTTGGTTATTTTTCCCAGTGCATTAAAAAATCATGAACTCATGTATGAAAACAAAGAGGCTTAAATTCCCTAGTACTCATAACTGGACATTTTCAAGTAAAACTAGTGTTCATGCAATGCATAAATAGTAAACTAACTTTGAACCTATTCCTTTATTAACGTAAAGATAAGAAGAACTACATTCAGCTTTACAAGTTGAAGCTAGAAACAATAAGAGAACAATATATACAAACGCAAACATTCGAAGTCCACAATAGAATGAAACAATTTGTTTTTAGATAGAGATGGGAAGGATTTCGGCACTCGCCCCCAAAGCGTAGCTCAAGAAGACACTTTCAAGTGAAACAAAAATGATATAGGTAAATCTCTGGTGCTAAATGGTTGCTGCTCATTCAGAAACCAAAATACAAAGCTAACATAGTACATAGCTAGAGGCAATATTTGTCATGTATTTTCTGTGCTAGTTGCTTCATTGTTAGTACATAGCTAGAGGCAATATTTGTCATGTATTTTCTGTGCTAGTTGCTTCATTGTTAGAGTAGGAAACTTACTGGCTTTTCTCTGTTTTTGGAATCTAAAAACAGATTTTTTACATAATTTAATAGTTATATTCATTAAACTAAAGTTCAGCCATAGTTCACTTCCATTCAACACAAATTTATTAATTCTTCTTCCCATTCCCCATTTGATTCATCCCTTCCCGGACTATATTATATCTAAGCTAAAAGAAGAATTGCCTGCTTCTCCTCTAGCTAAACTTTGAGATTGCCCTATACTTAGTAATTTCCAACTTGCTGCTCTTCTGTTCTGTAGTTTTGAATGCGACATTCCCTGGTGCTAACCGTGGCTATTTATAGATGCCATCACTGCCAGTTCCGTCCATCAATCCATTTTCCTCATTATCTATTTTTCTGCCAGCATTGTACCATGTGTTATTTGCTCAACTTTACTAACCATGCAGCGTTGCTTGGAGAGGACGTCAGTTCCTTCATCCGAGTTTGCTCTTGTTCCATATATTGCTGCCATCTAGGTTATACTAGTTTCATTGAAATAGGTTCCTTATGTTTTATCCTGTAGGTGCATTAAGGAGGGCATTAAATGAGTGGAAGTGGTGTTAATTTATAGGGGATTACACGTGTGGGATTGGGGTAAATTACTGATGAGAAGCAGAAAATTGGGGTAGATTATAGACTGCTCTTCTTTATTGTTCTGATTTGATCATTTAAGTCCCTATTTGTTTAATCTTAGGGGGTTATTTCAATATTAACCAAAATGGAAAGAATAAGCTTCATCTAGAAACTCACTTTTCAAAGAAATAAGCAAGTGGGCTCAACAAAAGCGAGGCAAGTAAGTTTATGTAAAAAGGGTAAACAACTTTGTTGACCATAGGACATTTGAAGTATATATGAGTTTGTTGAACTGGTTTGATGTATTCGTTGTATTCTCTGTTTTCAAACTAATTATGAAAATTCTTTAAAATTTTTTTAGTCTGGAGGTTGACTATAGGAGACTAAGATCATCTAAATTTTCTCAAGGGTTAGTAGATGATCTTATAGTTAGAAGCTGTGTGAGGTAGGAACAATAAGAGTAGGATCTTTGGAGTAGGGTTTGAGATACCTAATACAGTTGCATCTAGTTCCACTTCTTGCTCCATTACTCAGTTAGATTTGCACCCTGATTTCAAAGATGAGTTGTAATGGCATATAGATGCTGCCATTACTCACCTTGAAGGCACTATTTCGAGCAAGTTGACATTATTTCCCAACAAAGTTACATTGTTTCTCATCAGGGTGACGTTATTCAGAGACTACTTTATGAGCTTAATAGAATAAAGTCTCAACCATCTCCTACTTGTTCTAAAAGACATAGCCACTGATGTTGACTTGCAAGACCTTGATCATCCACCCACAGATTATATTATCATTTTTTTCTATCTTTTTTAGATGACTCAATCTTTCTGATCATTACATTTGGATTAGTTTGATATTTCTTAAGAATAATATGTTTGTAGGATCAAATGCTTACTACTAAGCCAAAAGTTATAGTTGTTAGTTAAGGCACAATTATATTTATTTAACAAGGAACTAGCATAAGTACCATGTTTCGACTGTGACTTGGCCCCATACTTGGGCCTCTGTTACGGAACAATTGCTGCCATACACCTTGTCTAACAATCTCCGTCTTAGCAGTTGACCCGTTGGGAATTGAACATGTTACCTTGACTCTGATACCAATTGAAGGATCAAACGCTTACGATTAGGCCAAAAACTATTGTTGTTAATTAGATGGTAACGCTATTTCTTTAACAAAGACCTAACACAAGCATGACATTTCAACTGTGACTCGGCCCCACACATAGGCTTCTGCCATGGGACAATTGTTGCCATATACCTTGGCTAACAATATTAGACTTAATTTTCTTATTTACTTTATTGTTAATCTTATGTGTAATAATTCTCAATACTCTTATTCATGATAATTCTATAATTTAGTAAATTGGTTGTCTATTGAACTGGTACTGTTATTTGTATAGATATTATCAGGTTTGCAAATGTCTAATAAAAATTGAATGCAAAATAGGACTACAGAACTTAAGGATGGATTAGGGACGAAAAATTACTCAGAATGCAAAAATAGAGATGTATAAAAATACTAGAATGAGAAACGGGTGGATTAGGGATGAAATCATTTCAAAAAGTCAAATTAGGGACATCTTTATGATTCTCTCCCAAACCTCATTGGACGGTATCATTTTGACTCAGAATTCTATCCTAATTTGGGTCAGATTTCTAGGACGAATGTATTCTGTCCCAAAAAATTTGGGAGAGAAGAGACAAAAAATTTTGTTTAAAAAATCCATCCTAAAATGAGGTAGAATTTTAAGAGAGATAAATTTTGTCCCCAATTAAGGATGGAAAATTCCATCCTCGAATTCAGTCCTAATTTGGGATGGAATTTTCATCATAAAAATCCATCCCAATTTTGGAATGGAATTTTTCATCTCTAAATAGGATTACAATATCCCTTAGTTAGGGACCAATTTTGTTTTCAAGACAGATTTCTTTTTCTGTCCCAATGATTTGCAACTTCAATGTTTGGGACAAAATTATTTCTATCCCAAAACAATCAAGGACATATTTTTTCCCAATAAGTGCTGAATTCCCTAATTGGTGATTTTCTTGTAGTGAACGAAACTAGTAGAGTTATAGGTGAAGTAGGTGGCAACTATGAATGTTAAATTCAGAAGTTTTGCCATATTCCTTGAGGAGAAGTGAACTTTAATATTGACTCTCATGTAACGTGAAGTTGCATGAGTTTATTTTTGTTAATAAATAATGAATTAGTTAAACATGATAAAGAATTAAAGGAAAAAGACATATTAGAGCTACATTATAAGGAAGAGAGGGAGGTTTATTGCAAAGCAAAAGAAAGTAGAAGTTGACGACCTGTTCCTTAACATTTCATGCAACTTGATAATGGTGTACTCTTCTTCTTCAGCATAGTTTCCTTGTTTCATATTTGGCCTCAAAAAGTTTGTCTACCATAATATGCAACTCTTTCCACAACTTAATAGGCCTGCGTAAAAAGGAAATAAGCAATTTAAACTTTAAATTAAGCACGTTATACACTAGTATCCTCTAGCAGCTGACAAAAGAAACTGAAATCAAAGCTTATTTCTCCAGTTTTGTTGGGAGGAAAGAAGCAAATTAATTAGTAAATACAATGGATTGTAATCTTACTAACTTGACTCTGACCATGTCTTTGTATAATGAGTATTCATTCTTCTTCATGGTGCCCATGGCACTGTCTTCAATCCCATTCCTCATAGCACGAAGCCCTCACCATTTTGTCTCAGACTTTTGATTACACCTCCCTCTGCTAGAACAAGGAAATGAAAAATTATGATGGTTGATGTTGAGTTAGGGTCAAACGTTTGGCCTTCTAAAACTACTATTAAAAAAATAAGCTAAAAAAATCTACACCTAGAAAGAGATTAATGCAAAGTTGTGATGCAATTAATATTTTAGAGAACTCAAGAATGCAAGCTTAGTAGATAAGGCACCAAGATTCTTTAGAGCACTTGTGCTGTATTGTAGAAATATAGAGAGGAGAGGCTGAGAAAAAACAAACAAGAAACATAAAAAGTGCAGTATGCCTTGCTGTGCCCTAGGCAAAGCAAGGAATCCAAACTCATACCTAGATAAGCCAGATTTTTCATATGCTACAATCAACAATGCAAAGTTGTAGAGCTGGCAGTATAGGAAATTGTGGCGTCATCCTAATCATCAAGTAACATCATTATCTTGTAACAAAAATATTAAATAATTATGTCGAAATCTCTAAAGCAATAGACAAGCACATCATTATAAATAAGTTATCAATGCAATGTAGGTATGAAGTAAATTGATAAAGAGTTGCATTAGTTTTTCTCCTATCCCTCTATCCCTCTTCATCATCTTTCATATCAAATATCATCAACTACAACATAGTGTAAATTTTGCCAAGTCGTTCAAAAGTTTTAAGTTTGCATGAATCTCTCGACTTATGTTCGAGGCCACTTGACTCAACAATGATTTTGATTGTAGCCAGATGCGAGTTAAAATGTTTTTGTAATTTAAAAGCATGAACTTGATAAACTTAGCGAGTTTATTTACACGTTGACAACAATGGTTGATGTGGGCATAGGGTGGTAATATTTCTAATATTGGAGCCATTGGAGGGCAAAATATAGATTTTACCATGTTAGTGGGATCGATCACAAGATTAAAGACAAAAAAGTTGAAGGTTGGATTTGAAAATTTAGCTAAGTATTTTGTCGAATTAATGTATGAAGAATTATTAATGGAAGAGAAAGCTAAGTCAAATAGATATAATGTAATATGAAATAAGCAACAATCAAATCTAAAACTTTACTTTACTGGACTTCTAAGAAACTTGTTCTTAAAAATACATATGATAAGGCTTAGAGAAATAAGAATTGAAATCCTCACAAAATAAAAAAATTACCTTGATAATATATTAAATTCTTAATACAATTAGGTGAATTAAAGCGACACTTACAAAAGCAATAAAGTGAACAAATCTTCATACAAAAAGAATAGCGTATTTAGTTTAGCGTTTGAAAAGTTTAAAAGTCTATTTGCACACTTAAATAGGAGTTTGCCTTGCAAATATTTTCATTTAGTTTGGCATTTAATTTTTTCCAAGATTAATTTTGCCACCCAAATCCCTATTTGCACAAAAGTGAAAAATAATTATTTTTGCATTGAATGAACTGTATAGATGATAAAATCAATTTCAACCAAAAATTTCTAAACATAAATCATAATAGTACAAAATTATGTTTGACTAAAATCAATTTTAAAAATAAAAAATTGACTTAAAATCATGTTAGCCCAATATCAGTCCAAACACGTGAAAGAAACAATGTTTACTATTCACCGTTATGCTACCAAGTAATGTCTCATGAGGTATTTATAGACTTTTAAAGAAAAGAAATCTTAGAATGCATAAGTAAACCCAAATCCAAATTTAATAAAATAAAATAAGCTAATAATGTGTAGCCAAACAAAGCCCTTATTTTTTTTATTTTAATTAAACTCACTTAAGCCCATTTGAATTATAGCCTAACAGAAAATGATTATACATATAACTAAATATTTGGACCTTCATAAATTAGTCATTTTAGGCTATTTAAGTCCCAGATGCATAGCAAATAGTTTTGGACTGTTCATCTTTACTTCCTTGCCCATTTGAATTAGCCTTATCTTCTTTTGATAATTTTTTATGCATTATTTCAACAAAAGATTTGGCCAAATTTTCAAATTTAGCCTTTAACCTCTTTACCCTTAATTTTGTGATTGGTTCCACTGGCATGATAAATTTTTCATTTTGCTCTCCAATGGCTCCAATGTTAGATGTGTTGCCACCTATGCCCACATTAATGTTGATGGCAACAATGGAAAAGATGCAGAAGAGAAGGGCAGAAGCAAAGTGGCAGTTAGGAGATTACTCTCACCCCACCCAGTTATTGTTATTGTTTCCTCTGATTTCGCTCGAGCTAGAGTTCTAGCTGTTGTTGATAGTAATCTTTCATCAAAAGTTTCTTCGCGACATTCTTGAAGACATTATTCTTGGTAGATCATAGAAGTGAAAGGTTCACTCCTATAATTTATCAAGTTAACAAAAAGATTTAAAGCCATGTTTTATATATTGAGCAAATTCTATGTCACCGGTTTAATGTTTCATAAAGTCCTTATCAAGAGTTCAAAATAAAACTATTTGTGAACATTCAAATAAGAGTTTAAAATTTTCAATTGAAGTAATTCTTGTCATGGAATGAAAGCATACAGAGAAATAAAGCTATGTTCAGAATGCAAATTACCTTACCGGAACATTGCCATCCCTGAAGGGCATACACCTATTATTGTTGAAGAAATGTATGAAAGTTTGAACTTACAAACAAAAAACTTGCACATAAAATTTTCTCCTCAATAAAGCAACGGGATGCTAGGTCAAAGAATTTATTTAAAGCATTCTAATTAATCTATATTTATATTTTTCAATAAAATGAACGAATTAAAACACATAATTTATTTTAATTTGATGGCTCTTAAAATTGGTTCTCTCGATTTCATAACTTGGCTATTAGTTTTGTAAACTCACATATTCGCGTAAATTTGTGCAAAAAATGTCATGAATTGTAACGCTTAACTTGGCTATTTATATCGTTAGCGGCGCTTTGATGTGTTGTATAACTCTAGATAAAATAACGTATACTAATCAAATGCAATCTTATACAGTACTTGATGTATAGAAGATCCAGATCCTAAAAGTAAGAAACAATAAAACTACCACTTTGGTGTTCCACTTATAAGTTTAGTTTTGTTTTGGTCTTTTATAAATTAAAAATTTTAAAATAATTTTTCACATTTAAATTTATTTCATTTTTGGTTATTCACAAATAGATAATCTTAAAATGATCATTAATTTTTCAAGATCTAATCCAAAATTGGTCTTCTCTAAATGAGGCTAAAATGAAATACTATTTTGAATCAAATCTTAAAAATTAGATGACTATTTTAAGACTTTTAATTTGTAAAAAATCAAAATAAAATATGTTAAAAAATGAAGGATCATTTTGACACTTCTAATTTGTGAAAAATTAAAATAAGACAAATTTAAAAGTGAATGATCAAAATAGTATATTCCTTACTAAGAAACTCATGATTCATTATCATGGATGTAAAAAATGAATGGAGTAGAGACAAGATAAGCAATCAACTATAGTAAGATTACAAATAAATATATAGTTAAAATTAATGTAAACATTATTAGTACGAAAGCTGAAATATATTTTTATTAAACGAAACCTATGATCTAGCGAATATATATAAGGTATTCTTTCTATCCCTCACTTAAAATTATTGCTCACACGAGAGGCCCCTTATATTGTTATAGTAGAACATCTTGTAAGTTTAATGTACCTAAGAAATTAAAGGCGTTGGTTCGTTTTTTTAAAAGGAGTAAAGAAGGTAAAGATGTAGGGGCAGTTTGATTTTAATTTTCTGTTCTTATGTTCTTAATATAATTTTGTCAGATTGTTTTTTTTTTGGGGCCAAATTTGTCAGATTGTTAAAATTAAAAAAAAATTTAAAACTTGTTGAATAATAATTGTTCACTCAAAGTGTGTTTTTGAATTTTTGTCAAAATTACAGTAACATTATTTATTAAAATTGCTCCCTTAAGGTGTTCTTTTTGTTTTCTTTTAATTTTGAAAAATAAGATAGCAGAACATCTAAAATATGTTTATTAACTTTAGTTTTTAGAGCATTGTATAATTTTTAAAATTTTTTAGAACAATAAATGAAAAAAGCACTATTCAATAATATTTTTCTGTGTTTTATTTTGAAGCATTATATTTCAAAAATAGAATTCAAAACAGGTCCATATGATCGAAGATCCATATTAAACAGGGAGGTAGCTACTTTCTTGCATCAATTAGGGAGGGTTAACTATAAGAAGAGAATGATTGAATGAAAGAGATATTTATTTATCGGTCAAAAAGGGATCCATTTATTCATAAATAAAGTTCAACTAAATAACCAAAAAAAAATGCAGTTAATGGTCTCTTTCAATCCACTTTGCTAAAGATCATTGTAATTCTGTTGCTTCTGCTATTAGAAACTCCTAAACACAATATATTCTCTATTTGGAATCCTAGGTTAGGACATGCAGCATATTCTTGATTCTTGTAAAATCACATTACATAATAAAGAAAATTCCATTTTTGTGTGGCATGCTGTGAGGGGAAGTCTCATCAACTTCCTTCTTCAGTAACTTTTTACAGTTACACAACACCGCGGTAATTTATATTTACTGATTTATTGGTCCAACCTCTTGTCCATCTTCTCAAGGATCTCTCTATTATAATACTCTTGTTGATGCTTGTATAAGATACACTAGGCTATACCCATTTGAGAGAGAAGAAATGAAGTAAAGGAGAGTAGAATCATTCTGTATATTTCGTTAAACTGAAAAACATACGTTAGAGTTTAGAGGGACATATATACACATATACTTACTGATCACAGTTTGCTCAGAAACTAACACAAACTGACTCACTTGTTCTGCAGCTAATAGCTCAACAAACTAACCACTTTGAACAAATATAAGAGTATTTTATCATAAAGATATGTCATCAATACAATATTTCAATGACATTAACATTAATTATTTATTTCATGAATTGATTAATGATTCAATATTAATCCATAACTGAAAAAAGTAAACTCCAAAAAACAAGTTACAATACTAGTATGTAAAACAGGTATAAAAATCAACTTGCATTTTGAAGAAGTCCCATTTATTGGCTCTTTGAAAATGTGCAACAGGTGAAAGTTTGCTTTATCAACTGTGTGAAAGAGGAATATGACTTTACAAATACATTATTGGTGCAGACCAACTTTGAAATTTCAAACATAGAGGTCCACATTTAGATTCTTGTATTTCTCTCTTCTAATCTTGTGTTTTACTTCATAAGCTCTTGATTTTTCTCTTCCACAGTGAGACCATCTTGAATCCCTGCCATAGATGGATCTATAGGGTTGCAGTTTCAAACAACTAAAATACAGTGTGGTGGGGAGGCTGACGTTGTCTCTTTCATGAAGGAATAGGCATGTAGAAAATCATGCATTTCCAAAGTGCTATTATATACGTGATTAGCCTTGTGTGGTGGAAAGTTATTGGGATTTTAGCTGTATTTGACTTCCAAGGAGACTTCCACATCAGTATAGGACTTCATGTCCCTTTAAGTTTTTTTCCTTATACAAAGGGGTATTTTTGGGCAGAAGTTAGAATTTTAATTTTCTCTAAATTTAATTGTTCTAGAAGACATAACTTTTTTGAAAATAAAAAATGTTTCTTGGTGCCAAAAATACTTCCTTGCTTTTGCAAGAAAAATCCATCTCATCAAAGACTTTCCATCATTAATTATGTACAGTTAACTAATCAATATTAAAAAAAAAAAAAAAAAAAAAAAACGAACACCAAAATAATTAATTTAAATTACACATTTGAAACTTGACCAAGAAGAGGTGTCTTGACTGCAATTTTCTATGTTCAATTTAAGGGATGCAATTTCCTTTCAAAGCTTGTGTTTCTCTTTGTTGATTCGTGTTTTTGGGTCTCAGCAATGGTTTCTTGTATTTCACTCTCCAATTATATTTTCCATAAAAATCAACTTAAGCACGCACTTGCTAGCATAGAATTTGCTCATATAAATCAGGAAACTACATCCATTATATGCTAATATCTCAAAAAAATGGAAATAAAAGAAGTTAGGTTATATAATGGTCATCAATCATGGCAAAATAGGCATCTGTATACTGCAATGAAGAAACAATGCGAACTTACTGACTTGTGACTACACTCAGCTTATCTTGGCGGGACATTAAATGTTGGTGGGAACACACCAATATTGGACTTTGATTCAGTCAAATTCGAAAGTGAGTCACAATGTCTATAAAAGGATAATATGTGTTTAAGGCAAAAGCCATATTCACCCTCCTTACATCATCACTTCTAGAGGTACCCTTCATATTTGTCTGCAATGAGATCCATCTTAATCTTGTGGCTTTTCTTGATACCCTTCAGCTTCATAAACTTGAGCATCAATGTCTTTGTGGTGACTGGCCATTGTCTTAGACACCAAGAGTTCGCATTGCTTCATTTGAAGAACAGTCTCACATTCAACCCTACCAAGTCCCAAAAATTGGTTCATTGGAACCTAAGTGAAGATTGTTGTCAACGGAATGGAGTAAAGTGCAACAAGGGACGTGTTATAACTCTTGACCTGAGTGAAGAATCTATCTCTGGAGGACTTAACAATTCAAGCAGTCTATTCGACTTGCAATATTTGCAGAATTTGAACTTGGCTTATAATGACTTCCGCTCCATGATTCCTTCAAGGTTGCACAAACTGAAGAACTTGAGGTATTTGAATTTATCAAATGCTAGCTTTGAGGGACAAATTCCTAGTTCAATTTCAGGACTCACCCAACTTGTTCATTTGGACTTGTCATTCAATAAGTTCTCTGGTCTTCTTCCATCCTTCAATATGTCTAAAAAACTGGCATATCTATCCCTTTATCAGAATAACTTAACCGGTGAAGTTCCATCTTCTCATTTTAGTGGCCTTGAAAATCTCGTTAGCATTGATTTAGGGGTTAATTCCTTCTATGGGAGAGTACCCTCATCTTTTTTTGCACTTCCATCTCTTCGGGAACTTATACTTTCTCATAATGGATTTGAGGGTCAATTGCATGAATTCTCTAATGCTTCTTCATCAGCATTAGAGATCCTTGATATTAGTGCAAATAATTTACAAGGGCCTATTCCTGTGTCTATTTTTCATCTCAGAAGACTCATTGTGCTCCAACTTTCCTCAAACAAGTTCAACGGCACCATACATTTGCATATGACGAGCAAGATGGAAAATTTGACCACACTAGATCTTAATCACAACAACTTGTTTGTTGACACAACTTTGATGAATAACCATGATCTTTCATCATTTCCCAAATTTCACAGGCTTATGTTGGCCTCTTGCAAGTTGACAGAGTTCCCAGTTTTTCTAAGAAATCAATCCACTTTACTCTGCTTAGACCTATCTAGCAACCAGATTCACGGAATGATACCCAACTGGGTTTGGAAGTTTGATTTTATGATAACTCTGAACCTTTCCAACAATGTTCTCACAAATTTGGAAGGACCATTCCAAAATATTAGTTCCAATTTGTTCCTCCTTGACCTTCATTCCAACCAACTCCAAGGCCCTATTCCCAATTTCCTAAACAATGTGATCTATTTGGATTATTCAAACAATAGATTCAGCTCCTTTTCCCCACCAGACATTGGTAACCATCTCCCTTTCACATATTTCTTCTCTATTTCAAATAATAGTTTCCATGGCAAAGTCCACGAATCCTTTTGTAATCTTTCAAGTCTTAGGATGCTTGATCTTTCTGATAATAGCTTCAGTGGCACTATTCCTGAGTGTTTGACAAGAATGAGTAGCAATCTCAGGGTACTAAATCTGCGAGGAAACAATCTCCAAGGTCAAATTTCTGATACATTCCCAATTTCTTGTGCTATAAGGTTCCTAGATCTCAATCAAAATTTCTTAGGTGGTTCTATTCCAAAGTCTCTTGCTAATTGCCAAAGACTACAGGTGTTAAACCTCGGAAACAATCAACTAATTGACAAGTTTCCTTGCTTCTTAAGGAGCATATCCACCTTGAGAGTCTTGGTTTTAAGGTCAAACAACTTCTATGGGCCTCTTGAATGTCCAAATAGCATTGGAAATTGGGAGACCCTCCAAATTGTTGATCTTGCCACCAATAATTTCAGTGGTACGCTACCAGTAGCACTCTTGCGAAGTTGGAAAACATTGATGCTCGATGAAGATGAAGCTAGTTCAAAATTTGATCATTTGTCATTTAAGATCTATGATAACATCAATCGTTTGGACCTGAAGAGTTCGTTGTCTGCTTTGAACAAAGATCTTGCATTGAAACTATCCAAACTTTTAGCAACAGATCCACCTATTGTAATTGACCACTTACTCTTTGATGTCTGTGCTAAGGATTTTGGAGGAGGTTATCAGGATTCAGTTACAATTGTCAACAAAGGAAGACAAATGAAGTTGGCAAAGATTCTTATTGCCTTCACTTCATTGGATTTCTCATCCAATCATCTTGAAGGGCCCATACCTGAAGAGCTTATGAGTTTCAAAGCACTACGTGCTCTTAACTTATCACTCAATGTTTTCTCAGGCCATATCCCTCCATCTGTTGGGAACATGAAGTATCTTGAGTCCCTAGACTTGTCAATGAACTCTTTTACTGGGACCATACCAACTGAGCTTGCAAGTTTATCTTTCCTTGAATTTCTAAACCTTTCCTGCAATCACTTATTGGGACCAATCCCGACTGGTACTCAAATTCAGTCATTTGAAGCGGATTCTTTCGAAGGTAATGAAGGCTTATGTGGACCTCCATTGACTGAGAATTGTGGATTAGGAGGGGAACAAGGAATTCCACTGCCCTCATTTGTAACATCTACGTCAAATTCTAAGAGTTCCATTGATTGGAATTTCTTAAGTGCTGAATTGGGATTTACTTTTGGGCTTGGAATTGTGATCCTACCTCTTATCTTTTGGAGGCGATGGAGGATACAATACTTCAAACATGTAGACTACCTACTCTACAAGATCATCCCTCAGCTTGATTTTGTATATGAACACCGTGGAGGGAACACGTATAGAACTTTAAGGTGGAAGCCTTTTTAATTTCAGCCATATAGCGCAGGAGGCGCATGCAATTTCTACCTTTTTTCTTTCTTTCTTCATCCTTCTCCTTTTTAAATGCATATAAGAGCTGAAAATGCTCACTATGAAAAATAAGACTCGAAACATGGGTTTCCATTCATGGTGTTATATATATATACACCCTCTTTTTGGTTTCAAGTATTTCTTGTAATGTATCTGAGTTCAGACATTTAGCATATAATAACATTACGGGAGAAGATATTAAAAGACTTGAAACTGAGAGACTTACTCTTTTCCTTTCATTGTTTAAGGTCGATTTGGATTTTGCTTCTTCAAAAAAATTTAAAATTATTTTTAGTATAAATAAAATTTTTTTCTTTAGGAAAAGAAACATAATTTTTACTTAGAATAAAAAAAATAACTTAAAGAACTTGTAACTAACTAGGAGGTCTGTGCTTTTATTTCTTCTTTTGAATGATCAAATCTGGTCTCCTGTATCAAGATCTATATGAGAATACGGTAA
Organism: Delonix regia; assembly: GCA_037074485.1. Lineage (NCBI taxonomy): Eukaryota > Viridiplantae > Streptophyta > Magnoliopsida > Fabales > Fabaceae > Delonix > Delonix regia. The sequence continues at coordinate 18,444,706 of CM073459.1, forward strand.
CTTTTTAATACTATTTTAAATACTTCCAATCTTTCTTACAATTTGAAAAATTAATATAGCTTTAGATATATCTTATAAATATACAAAAGTTTTAAAATCCTTTCATGTAACTCATGATCTTATAATTATGGCTGTAAAATTTAACTAAGCAGTAATTCACTCAAATAATTATTACTAACGATTTCTTAGAATTTGGTAAAATATCTATTTCTTATATGTTATAATTGCACATAATTATATTGTATATATAAATCTATAGAATGATTACTGGAAATTATAAATAGGGATTAATCACTGATATGTGCTTACATGGACTAAAACTAAATAATGACACAATATGGTTTAGTCTAACTTTAAATTTTATTCTCAACACAATAATATATAGCTCAAAATGCTAATTGATCATTGAAAAAAAACAGAAGAGAAAAGGCTATTTTCTATATATAAATTTAGAATATTCTCTATTATAGAACTAGTAAATAGTTGCGAATTTCATATATTAAAAGGATTTAAAGTAAATCCACAGTTCTGATAGATTCATGAACAGACATATATTTACTTTTAATGTTTTGATGTTGAATTCTTCAAACCCCGTTATATAATTAGTTTGACTTCGACTTTTTCTATCACAGTCCTTATTAACAAAATTATATATATATATATATATATATATATATCAAAGCATAACTCAAATCCTTATATGAATATAATGGAAAAAATTTCGTTTAGAGCAAATAGATTCAATTAATTACTAAAAAAAATTTAAAATTTTTTAATTATATTGAAAGACTTAATTTTATTTTATAATTTTTCAATAGATAAAAATTACTTCAGACTTAATTTTTCAATGGATCTAATCTCGTTTGATGAAAGTTTTAAAATTATTAAATCTGTAGTGATTTTGTTTATTTTAAAAATTATAAAATTATATTTGATCCTTCAAAATAATTATAAAATATAAAGTTAATTAATTGCATATATACTATTGTTAAACAAAAATCTTCCAAAAATACTTTCCAAATTTGTGTCACCCATTCACGAAGGATCGACAAAACTTCCAGCTAATTCTTTCGGATTTTATCATTAAAAAAATCTAATAATACATAATAGGCTTTATTTTATGGAGTAATTAAGATGATGGAATGTGATTGTGCGGTGGAATCAAGAAACCGAACACTAAAGCAAAAAGGAAGAAAATTATTTGTATTAATAGGTGGCACGTCATAGGCGTTGACTTTTGCATTGTGGTGTATTTCTAACTTGCATCTATTCATTTTTCCCTCTCCCCCCCCCCCCCCCCCTCATTTGTGAAGTTTTGATTTGAGATAGATAACCGTAAAATGAGTGAAATTCATCGTTTAAAAGGATCTCAAAAAGTCATTATTTGTATATGGATTGCAGTATTACCAAGTGCAATAAATCCAAAGTCTATTACTTTCAATTGTAGAATGTTCTCGTTATTTTTGTATTTTTCATCTTCAATATAGTTAAAATACTATATTCAATAAAAATTTAAATGCAATTATAATTATACTAAGTGAAATAAAAGTTATTCATATTTTATAATTTGTAATACTTAATATGAACATTTTAACATGGTCATATATAAATAATTATTCAATATACCCAACTAAATAATATTTATTTTACTTTTATTTTAATAAGTACATATTTAATGTAATTTTATTACTTTTATGTATTAATAAATGAGTAATAAACTAGAATTATAATGGCTTTTTGGAAAAGAAGCGTGTTTATGTCTCTTGTGATCTTGAGTTTGAATTTTTATGTTATTGATTATAAGCTAATTGACTTCATTTCAATTGTAAATTTAATATATCAACTTATGTTTACTTGAATTTGCACTAAATTTGAGTTTGCGCTAAATTGACTCATTTTTTAATTATATAATCATAACCTCAGATAATAAACTCACAAGTTTGACAACTTTACTCATAATATAGACTTATAATGTAAAATTGTAAAAGTTTACCTTAATTAATCAATATCTATTAAAATATATAATTATATAACTAACTTAGTTAAGCATAAGTTATTTATAGTTCATAATCTACAGTATTCAACATATTTTGATATAGTCATACATTAAGAATTATTTAATATAACTAACTTAATAAAATTTAGTTTCTTTTATTTATTTTAATAAGTGCATTTTTTATGTAATTTTATTATTTTTATGTATAATTAATACCATTTGAATTTGAATGTGCACTAAATCCGAGTTTATGTTAAGTTGACTCATTTTTTTAAAGTATAATTATAAATTCATAAACTTTGGTAATAAATTCGTTAATTTAATAACTATATATATATATATTGATATATCTATATATCACACACAAATTACTAATTCTTTAAGATACTATGCCATTTCTGTAAAAGAAGAAAAAAAATATGGCAATTGCATTAGTATAACAACTGGCTAACGTGCAAAATTCGGATTCGTTTTTAAAAAATGCTTAGCCCGTGGCCACTTGGTTTCTTCTTTTAACATAAAAATCGCGTCCACTTGCTTCCTTAATTATCAATTTACGTGAGTCTTGTCCACATGGAGCAGGCAACCACCCCTCGCAATATAAAAAGCAAGAGATCGATGTAGGATGGAGGCTATACGTTCTTCATGGACTCCAAAAGTCACATCGCAGTAGTTTCGGTTCCTGCCTTCAGCCATCAGGCTTCAATCCTGGCCTTATGCAAGCGACTCCTCCGTCTCCATCCACACCTCCACTTCACCTTCATAGTTCCAGTTCTAGGATCTCTTCCCAATGCCTCCATGTCCCTAATCGAATCCCTTCCTTCTTCCAACATACAGACCATTGTTCTTCCTCCTGTGACCCTACAAGCCACCATGAATCCTGCACTCCAACTTCCACTCGCAATGTCTCGCTCTCTGCCCTCTATTCGCGATGCTTTGAACTCGCTGAGCTCAACCACAAAGCTTGTTGCTTTGGTCGCTGATTATTTAGCCTACGAGGCATTAGAACTAGCCAACAGACTCGACGTACTGTCCTACATATATTTCCCCTCAGCAGCCATGGTTCTGTCTCTGTGTTTGCACTCGTCAACGCTGGACGACAACGTTTCATGCGAATTCAGAGATCTTCAAGAACCCATAAACATCCCCGGCTGTATTCCAATTCATGGTCGAGATCTCCCAACTTCACTTCAGGATCGATCCAGCGAAGTTTACAAGCATTTTCTTCGGCGTTCCAAAGCGTTACATCTCGCCGATGGTATCTTGGTGAATAGCTTCGAAGAATTAGAAAGGGGAGCGATAACAGCCTTGCAAGAACAAAGCAGAGACAGTAAATATCCTTCTGTATTTCCGATAGGACCTCTTGTTCAAACAGGGTGGGGTAGTAATAGTAATAGACATAGTCATGCGGATTACGATTTGGAGTGTTTAAGGTGGTTGGATAGACAGGAACCTAAGTCTGTGTTGTATGTCTCTTTTGGAAGTGGTGGGACACTGTCTCAACACCAAATGAACGAGTTTGCCCTAGGATTAGAACTGAGCGGTCAAAAATTTCTGTGGGTTGTGAGAGAACCAAAAGATTTAGCAAGTGCTATTTACTTCACTGGATCGAAAGAAGACCCTTTACAATTCTTACCATGTGGGTTTCTAGAGAGGGTAAAAGGGCAAGGCATGGTGGTTCCTTCTTGGGCACCCCAAGCTCAGATTCTTGGCCACAAAGCCACTGGTGGGTTCTTCACACACTGTGGTTGGTTCTCGATCCTTGAGAGTGTTGTGCATGGCTTGCCAATGATAGCTTGGCCTCTATTTTCTGAACAGAGAATGGCTGCTGTTATGCTATGTGATGGCCTGAACGTGGCTATGAGGCCAAAGGTTAATGAGAATGGCGTGATGGAAAGGGATGAGATTGCTTTGGTCATAAAGAGTTTGATGATTGGTGAAGAAGGAAAAGAAATGCGTACGAGCATGGAAGTGCTGAAAGATGCTGCTGTTGATGCACTGAAAGAAGATGGGTCTTCAACTATGGCCTTATCACAATTGGCAATGAATTGGAAATGATATTTTATTATTAGATGTGCGTTGATTAATTGTTTAGACATTATATAAAGTCTAACGTGCCTTCATGATGAAAATTTAATTGTTTAATTCAATGATAAAGAATATCATGCAGTCATTAATTATTGTGCGTGATCTGGATAAGAAATTTAAAATATTAAATTTTTATCCAATAAATTTCATTTTATTGGAAATTTTTTAATAGTACACGCTAATAAAAAAAATTCGGATTTAAAGTCAAACGGAGCTGGTTACAAATGGAAAGGTGCATCGCCATCTTTATGATTTGATTATTTTCTCTTTCAAATATTTTTTCGTTTATTATTATTATGAATAAATCTGGTCAATCTTTTATGGTATATTAGTGATTGCAAAATGAAGTGATTGGTTTTTTAATTGGTGTATTAATTTTTAATGATAGGCTTGCATGTTTTAGTTCAAAATACCTCTTCATTAGAAATTCGACAAATTCTTTTATTATTTTTCTGTCTTCTTGAGCGGTCATTTGGGAATGAAGTTTGCCAATTCATTGACTTCACATATAGAGTAAGTACTTAATTAATAATTAATTAGAAAAATATTATGTGCTTTCAAGCTTGTTAGCCTTTGCTTTGTCAATTACAGCCAGCACCTTGTATATTGTAGGTTGTAATGACGTAAGTGTGGCACTCAAAGAAGCTTCTACTTGATGAATTTCTTATTATAAGTCTTGTATGTCGAATTTATACGTATTAAATTAGTTTTGATATTTTGTGTGCGTGTATACATCTATATTATAACAAGATATATAGAAGCAATAGATTCAGCAATAAACTGTCCCTTTTAAAATTACTGATGGATATTTATCAATGCTGGAAGTCAAAATATAGAAGTTGTTAACTAATTAAATTATAGATGTGGTATCTATATTTAGAATTAGCCACGCATTATATTGGACATCATTAAAATTTATCAAATCCATGTTTAGCCACGGATTTAGTTATTCTACTATCCATCCCTAGTTTATATCTAGTGATGGGAACTTTTCATTTAGCGACGGATCAAGCCCTTGCTAAACATGGCTTTTTTTTTTTTTTTTTGGCGTTATGTGTGTTTTCAAGTTCACTATAGTGGCATAACGAAAATATATAAATTTTGAATATAAGCAATTATAAAACATATTGGAACATTCATAAGCTATCAAATGATTTCATTTGAACTAATAGATTTTTTGAAACTAATAATAATAATAATTTTATAAACATACTGTATCCACTCCCAAATGAAGCATTGCTGACACAAGTCTAATTCAGCTTCAAAAATTTAACTTGATCGCAGGAGTAGAGTGATCAGTTCAAGAATAATATCAAATGTGTGTAGATAACAACTAGTTAAGGAGAACATAGCCCCAACCTATCCCTACCCTTAAATCCTATACAAATAGGTTTTCCTTGTGGAAAATGCTATAATTATCACTCTTACACGAATTAATGGCCTCTTTTATTTTTAATAAGTCACCCCAACACGCCACTCACAGTCATCATTCACAATCACTCAGGACTTACGTGGGTTGAGTGTTTTTTTTTGTAAAATTAAAATCATGTTATTTATATATTAGCACTTTCTAGAGAATCTGAAAACTAAAATATTATTTTTCTAAATCAATGAAAATGGTTTTATTCAGTCATGTCTCGGATTTACATCCAAGTAATGGTGAATAGAGTACAAGATAGGAGCTCTTGCATGATAAGCTTCCATGTTGGCTTGTCTCCTAATCCAAAAAATAGTAATATTTGTTCTTTCAACAAGAAAGCCTATGCATTCCTGAATTACACGTCCGAATTCAAAATCATAAGATGTTTTTGAATAATTGAAGTGCTAAGTAAATTAACCTCCTTAGTCTCTGTTTTGATTTCTCCTTTCGTGATGCAATTTTGATTGTGCCTAGCTTAGTGCTTTCTGAAACTGTTTTGATCACCTTCGGTCTGTATAAACCTTCATAGTTAGTTTCAAACTCGAATTTTGACATGTTGAATAGAGTTCAAATAGCTCAGCCCTTCCATATATAATAACAAGAAACTTCATATTAGGGATGTTTAGTTTACGGTTTCAAAAGAAAAGCATGAAATTAAAGGAGATACATAGTTTCAAACTTACCGATAAGAAAGTACTTTTAAAATGTTTATTTTGGCTCAATTTTGGCCATTGATTCATAGGCCAAGAAAATTTAATCATTAAGTTTCATCCTTTGCCTTCCAAGAAGAATGAATGTGGTGAGGGGTTTTAAAGGTTATGAAGGAGGAAAACTTCAATATCTTACGAATTCAGATCCCCTACTAGATAGTAGGAGATGCTGTAATTTTTAGAGCTTTAAAATGAACGTGCGTGGTACAAAATGACTACTTGCAATCATTTTTTTAGTTGAAATAATTATAGCATACCCCACTGTACAGCAAGGGATTTGCCTTTATATCTTATTATGGGAGATTGATTTTAAATGAGTAATCAAAAGAAAAGAGTGAAGAAATGAAAGGAGATGAAGGAAAGATAACAGAGCGGATCACTTGCTATCCAAAATTCACTATAAAAAAAATTGCCTTTAGTGGCAACAAAAGTTGCTACTAAAGGTTGTTTAGTCACTGTTATATCCCTTCAACAGCGACTTACAAGTTGCCACTAAGTCATCACAAGATGTCCTGTAACTGAAAGGATATAGCAGCGACAAAAGAAGTCGCCACTAAAGGGCATTAGTGACGACAATCATTGCCACTACACATAGATGGATTACAAAATTTGTCTTGGTTATCACTGAATGTGAGGTTTCAGAGGCAAAATTGTTGCTACTAAAGAGTTTTAGTGGCAATTGCACAATTGTCACTAAAAACCTTTAGTAGCGACAAATATGTGTGCTAGTTTAAGAGTCATATGTTGTAAAAATATTATGTGTATCTTATGCCTTGTTCTAAAATGTAGTTGTCACTAAAGCTCTCCAGTGGTAACTTCCTTAAGTAAAAGTGAATAATTTTAGAACAAGACATAAGATACACGTAATATTTTCACAACATATGACTCTTAAACCAACACATATATGTTTAGGAGCCAAATAAGAACTAGGCATATAGCTATATATTTACCTTAGCTATGCAATTTCCTTATGAGGTCATTTAGTAGGTTCTATCATTATTGCCTTGAAGAGTTAGAAGGTACGCGTCCTTATTGTAAGCTAGCCATTAAGGCAGCCATTTGAGCTTGAATCTCAGCCTACATTTGTTGTTAAAGCTCAGCTCATTCTTCTTGTAATTTTCTCTCCATTTCTTCATGTATCTTAGTATGATCTTCCTCCCGTTGCCTCTCTAACTCAGCACGGTCTATCTCTCATTGCCTTTCTAACTTAGCACGATATTCTTCCCGTTGACTTTCCATATTAGCCTGCTTTTGCTCACGCACTTGTTCAATTCTAGAGTCTATGTCAGCTGAGTTCACATTTTTTCTCTTTTAGGGCTTCTTGCCATACCCTGATCGCTCTCCCAACACAATAGCAAGTATCTCATCTCCAGTCAATAGTGTCTCATTATCTTCTGATTGTTGTTGAAGAATGAGGTCATGAATGCGACCCTACCGTTATAAGAACAATTAAAGCAATGTACTAGAATACATAATTGAAAGGACATTGAAACTTGATAAATTTATAAGTCATACATGGATTTCTTGTGAATGTGGATTTGACCACACTACTTCTCCTTCCTTAGTCATACTACTTCTTCTTGAACAAAATCATGTAAACATAACCTATAGAATCATACATTTTTGTAACAAATCCATAAAAAATCAATGACAAAAACAAATCCACTAAATTATGGAACAAATTCACTAAATATCATTGAAATTCACTATAATCCTTGAGAAAGATCCTAGAAATAGTGTTAAAAAAAACTATTAAAAATTATGTCCACTCTGAACAGCTAATGAAGCAATTCTCTATGGACACATGAACGAAGTATTACAATTCTATTGCATAATTATCAACAAAAGAAGTCAGTCACTAGTTGCCATATAGCATGAATTCAAAGATCCTGCAATGTTCATGAACCCCTATAATGTTCCCATCTAGATTGTACCCTTTAAAGTTGATAGTATAATAGATATATTAAAAAGAAAAAAAAGAAATAACAAGCAACTAGAAAAGCTTTTTGTTTCTTCTTCCTTGAAAGTGAGAAATAAATTATCAATAAAACAAATTAACCACTAAATAGAGATATTGTACTTGTGGAGTTTGGATTCCAGAGATTTTGTTACTTACAATAAACTGTCTAATTAGAAGGAAAATTACGAATGAACATCCCAGGACAAAATTTAGAGGGTACTACTATCAAAGGAATATTATAGGGAAAAAATGTCAAGAACGTAACAAGAAGACCTATATATAAATAAGCAACTATAAAATGCTTCTAAAAAATAACTAAAATTTCTTAATTATGAACTTCTCCTTCATATATGCAGCATTTTCACTTTATAGGTAAAAAAAAAATGTTAAAAAATATATACAAGACATCTTATGTGCTTTACATTATACCTATTCAAACATGAAGCATAAAGTATAAGCATATGAATCCTTTGTGTCTTGGTACAAGCATATGCAAAACCAAAATACACTGCACTTTCTTCATTTTCAGATAGACACACTCACATGCTCTAGAAGCATCAAGATAGTCAATTATATTAATAAGGTGGACCCAATTATATTACAAGTTTACAACCATAATTAACTCCATAAGTCCATAACAATAAAAGCAAATGTAAATTATGCAATAGTTTACAAGGTGATTACAACAAGATAGTTAAATTAAAAAAGAAAAAACTTCAGCATATAAAGATCCAGCTGATAAGAAATCTGAAATGTTAACCCTAAGGTTTAATATTATAAGTTTTGATTACGGCAAATATGTAATAAATGAGTTAGACATATAGTATCAGCATGTGCTTAATTGATTAATCATTACCATGTAATACTTTATACTTGAATCATCCTTTATATAAGATATATATGCTTATATTATATCCAATAGGCTCTAATATTACAGACAATCCAAATTGGGGATACATATATATATATATATATATATTTATTTATTTATTTATATATTTATAGGAATCTCATATGCATGGTAAAAAATGTTTATATTATACTAATTGTCATTAAAATATGCATATTAGGATATATGAATTTGACTAAGTATTTAACTTGTAAGTTAGACTAACTATCATGAGCTTATTATTATTTTGTTAAATTCATTTGGACTTACATTTATTGATCCAATACATTTGGTCCTCAAAATATAAGTCTGAGCTAAAATGATAAAAAGATATAGATTTTAATGGAGTTATTTTTGGACTTTGGATAACTATTTTTATCATATCTTTCAAATTAGAGGAAATTTCGAAATGAAGCCTATTACATCTGAAAATAAACTTAAACATCTTTCTATTCATATATCACTTGCTTAAAGTATAGTTGAAATTAAGAAGTTATAATTTTCAAAGTTTTAGATATGAATATTACATTTTTTTCCTGACTTGTAGTCACAATTTTAACAATATCTCACCAACTAGTAAGAATTTTGAAATGAAGTTTATTCCATATGAAAGTAGACTCATACAAATTTCCAATCGTATATCACATGCATAAAATTGATTTAAAATAAAGGAGTTATGAGCATCTCAATTTGCAATTATGTATATCAATTTGTTATCTAACATTTTGTCGCACTTTCAACAATATATCAAGAATCAAATTGAATTTTATAGTGAAGCTTATCAGGATAGAAAATAGACTTATAGAGATTCTTGAAAACATATAATTGGTTAAAATGAAGTTGAAATAGAGGATCTATGACTATCTAAATATGCTACTATGGAATAGAGAATGATTATAAAGTCAACAAATGGAGCTACTTACTTCCAACAATCAAGTTGTACAAATTTGAATTTCTCCTTGGCTCCAAACAGTTCTTTTGCTTTTTTGGGCTATAAATAAATGTCTCAAGAGCTCATAAATAACAAGAAACAAAATGTTAGAATGTGATCTTTATCATGTTTTATCTTTGAGAAAGAAACAAATATAATTAAGCTATCTCTATCATTTAGTTCTTAGAGCTTCATTTTGTATATCTACTCATTGAGAGAGTCTCTTGGGCAATATCATTCTTTTGCAATCTTTGTAAGACCAGGGTTGTGTATCCCTTAGGAGAGAAAAACAAGAGTATGGAATCTCTTGGAATATTTTCCCCTAGGAAGAGAGGTGTTCTTTGGTTCTTGAGTAAGAAACAACTCTAGGTTGAATTGTATGTTGTAGAGGCACACAAGTGCCCAATTAAACTTATGGAATTAGTGAAGAAATCCTAAGAGATTGCTTAGGGACTGGATGTAAGCTTGGATTGGATCTGAACCAGGATAAATTTGGAGTTTCTTTCTCTATCCTTATGCTTTTTATATTTTAAATTGTCATATTTATGCTTTACTTCTATTATTGATATTTCACTTGAAGTATTGTGATCTCTTGCTGGATAGATTCTTTCATATTTATTTCAAATAATCTAATTGTTAAAGTGATTGTATGATTGTTTTAACTTACATGGGAACAAGATTTTGAATTAAGTAAACAATATATTTTGAATACTCTGTTAGCGGGAAAGAAATTTGTTATCTTCATACTTTAAGTTTTTACATTAAATTTCCCTTGATTAATATAATTGTCGTTTTTGTTTCATACACTTTCAAACATCTTTCATAACAAGTCTTTTGCAATGTAATTTTGAAAAGAAATGAAATTATTGTAAATACCCAATTCACTCCCCTCTTAGGTGTTAGTTGCTTTGTTCTAACATAAAATGCAACTTCAGCCTGTGGCCTTGCACCAAAAAGAGAAGTGCATAAGTTGTCAAAAGAATTGAAAACATTGTAAATAATTAGTTCATTACATTATATAATCCATATAAGAAACTTGTATTTTAAGAGAAATTATGTTAATCAATGGCCATCACATCTCAAGTATCTATAACACCTAAATTTTTATAAGCATATGTAAAATAAGATATTGTACTACAAGTAAGAAAAGCTAGAAAACATGAGTAAAAATATAGTGAAAATGATGGCATTACTTGAAGCAACACTTTCACCTGCCTTAAATTAGTCTAAGTCACAATTATTAGAGTTAAACACATGGGGGGATAGCCAATTTTTAGTTCAAATGAGGGTTTATGTCATTTTGGGTGACATTACATGGTAAATAAAAATAGTGTAACAACATATTGTCACTATCTTTATTAACACATTCAAATCAAAGGATTAATCACATGATTCTACCACATTATCCTGTCAAACCTATTCCAAAATAAAACAAGCATTATAATATTTAAAGAAAAATCTACAACCTATTCAATAAATATACACATATTAAGAAGTAAAACAATACATGTAGCTTCCATCCAACAAAAACATTCAAACTTGTTTCCTTTCATATTCAATGAAGAAAAATTTAAATACCCATTTCAAAAGAGTAAATCTTACACCACATAAAACCAAATAGCATAAAAAAAAATGAGAAAAGTACCAAATCAATCTCCCACTTGTACATTTTATGACAACTTGGTCCTTTATAAGTATACATTGACAAATTAGTCCCTCAGAAATCCTATTTTATGTAAAATCAATCCTTCATTCATTCAAACACAGGGACTAGTTTTATAAAAATTTGAATTTGTGAGGAATTAATTTGTCACAATTAATTTTTTAGGACCAAATTGTCATAAATTAAAAAAAATGAGGGATCAATTTTGTACTTTTCTCAATAAAAATAATTATTTTTTTCAACTAGAACTATAAAAATGAAAAAATATTGTAAAAAAATACTCAGTCATGTAAGGGACGGATGAACAACGATGAGAAAGACTGGTAAATAAGCAACAACGATGAAGATGGTTGACAAAGGCTTTAGTTATTGCACTGTTAGGTGCACATAAGTAAAGGACTATGGGAGGATGAAGCATGCTTTGAATGGCAAAAAGTAGATATGAAAAGCTCAGATTTACATTTTAATGAACCTGATGATAGTTGTTTTTTTGGCCATCATAAGGTCCTCTTAGAGGTCAACTAATGGACCTCATGTATGTGTGGTCCATGAATGGACCACAAGCGAACCTCATGACAATCCATGCTGGACCATTGTGTGGTCTTATTGAACCTAATGAAGGTAAGTTTTGACCATTGTTAGTTGTCATTATGATAGTCTTGAATTGACCATCATAATATCTAGACTTTTACAATGGTTAAATCGACCATTATAGTGTTTTGCTTTTGCAACAGTCAAATTTGACCAATACATATATACATACATACATATATATAGATTTCTCCTTTGTGGTGCAATTTTGATTGTGCTCGACATAGTGCTTCCTTTACTAACACGGTTTTGATCACCTTCAATTTGTATAAATCTTTATAGTTAGTTTCAAACTTGAGTTTTAAATGTGTTAAATCAAATTCAAATAGCTTAGCCCTTCCAAAATAACAAGAAACTTGAAATTGGTATGTTTAGGTTATGGTTTCACAAGTGAACTACAAAATTGAAAAAGATATAAGGCTTGTTTGATTATTGTTTTGAATACAAATTTTTGCCTTTAAAAATTAAAAAAAAAACTTGTTTGATAAGGCGTTTCTTAGCTATTTTAACAAGGTCAAAAATACATACGTGTTTTTAAAAATCAAAATACCAAAACATCTTTGAAATGTTTTTTATTTTATGTTTTCTAAAATAGTTAAAAACATGGAGAACACTTATTTTCATTAATAGCAAAGATGGTAATTTTGGTAGAAAAATTTTAGGGCTTATTTTATTGAGAGTTTTGATGATTGCCTTCCTCTGTCCTCCAATTTCAATCGTAGTGGCCTCATTAAGGTTTGTTCTTCATTTCTAATTTGTTTACTATTAATTAATATTAAAATATTTGTGATTGCTGATTAATTTTACTATTATTTTACTCGCCATCAATATTTGTTGCGCTATTCATTCCACTGTTTGCTATTATTGTTCATCACTATTTATAGTACATTGTTTGCACCGGCTATTCACCATCATTGTTTGCACAACACTGTTCAATCACTTTTTACAACGTCATTCACTATCACTGTTCATTACATAGTTCATCAGTCAACAAGAATCCATACTTGAAATCAAACTATTTTGTCTAGTCTTATTAGCAATCCGGTGATCCAAAACTATCATTAGACATTTTTTTAGAGCTAACGTGGTTCATTAAAGAAGACAATGGACATCATTGTTAATTGCATTTTAATATTCTATAGATATTGACTTTGTCTATCCAATATTCCCTCTTTAAGTTACTATTTATTTCATGCTCTTCAAACCAAGACTTATATTCTAAATTCCAAAGTGTGTCTTCAATTCAATTTTCAATTCTAACGGTTAAAAACCAATAAATTACATCAAAATAACTTGATAAACATGGGTAGCATTTACAATCATTAAAGCAATGGGGGCAATTTTTAGAGAAAATACACTTTCTTCATTATCTTTAGGCCAAAGAACAAATTAGATACTTTGTAGCAGAATTTCAAATAACACCTTAAGATGGTACCAACATTAAATTTTGTTTATTATATTATTTCAGCTCTGTGCACCTAAAATGAAGTTTCTTTGTTACTGAGTGATGAAGCTTCTCTATCGTTTTATAGACTTTTCCTTTTTCAGGTCCAAGTCTTTCCATAGACTTAGTAGTTGGGACCAAGGTCTTGCAAATTCCATGACTTGTGAATATATAACTCGTTACGCTTGGATTTTATATGTCTGATGATAAGGTATTCATTTACTTCTATTTTGATTATTAGTATTTTTTAATTTGTTTATTGATGATGCAATATACAGTATAGATGATGACTCATAGAATTATAGAAGTACTAAAGAATTCAATATGGCCTAAGCATGTGGTTAAATTTTATATAGATATTATGGTGGAAGAATTTATATAAGGAAATATGAACAATGATATGTTTTTACCTAAATTTTGGAAAAGCATGCTAGAAAAGTTGAATGTCAATGTGGGGTGCAATTTTAATTTAAAACAAATAAAACAAAAGTTTAATAAGATGCGAGAAAAACATCAAGAATTTTCTTTACTAGTAGATGTATAGTTTGTAGTAAAATCTTTTATTAGTATTCTTGATTTGATTTAGATGAATTATTATGTTTATATTGAACTTAATATCCTTTTTTTAAGGCCATTACAATCAATGTGACATGCTATTTAGGTAATGAGAGAATTTGAATCCTTAAGAGGCAGAGGGTTCATCAGGAACACTAGTTCAAAAGTGGAGGGTTTGACTAAAAATACAAATTTAAAAAGTACATGTTATAATGTAGACAACTTGTCAAGACTATATAATAAAAGTGCAGTTGAAATGGCAAGATAACGTGAGTCTATTACAAACTGGATTTGACTAAATTACTACAATTTTACTCATTAAAAATAGGCTTAAACTATTTCTATAAATGCTACTATCAAGACTTTACGTAAAACAATATCAACATGAGTTTTAATTATATTCTTTTATTTCATGTCCATTTTGTTCGCCAAGTTTATTATTATATATTTTTTATTGTTGTTACATGTTAATTTATTGATAAACAATATTACATCAATATTAATTATTTAAAACAAGTTATCAAACAAATTTTTGGTTTTAACATTAAACTTGTTTTTAAATAATTATTTCCAAATAACATTTTTTTAGTTTTTAGATGTGTTTTTCTTTAAAATTATTCAAACAAATTTTATTTTTTATTTTTGAAACTAGTTTTAAAAAACAAATTGACATAACTATTCTAAAAACATAAAAATAAATAATAGAATCAACAGACTTATAGTTAGTTTCAAACTTACCTATAAGAAAGTAATTTTAAAAAAGCTTATTTTGGCTCAAATTTGGCTATTGATTTATAAGCAAAGAAAGTTTAATTATTAAGCTCCATACTTTGCCACCCAAGAAGAATGAATATGGTCAAAGCGGGATTTAAAGGCTATGGATGAGGGAAACTTCAATATCTTAATATGGGAGCTTGATTTTGAATGAGTAATCAAAGGAAAAGAGTGAAGGAATGAGAGGAGATAAGCGGATTCTTTCCTGTCCAAAATTGGACGTACCATCCGTTTTTAAATATTTAAATAAATATTTACACCAAAAGAATCTAATTTTAATAAATATTAATCTTTAAAATATTATAATAAGACATATAAATATTTTAAATAATTATTTATACACGATTGTATCTTATTTAAAAGAAAAAAAATAAAAATAAAATTTTTTGTACACTCAATTTTAATGCAAAGACATAATTATAATATTATTGTAATAATATTATTTTTAATGAAGAGATATAATCATTATTACAATAATGTTTACATTATAACTAAATGCATTTAAAATCATGATTATATCAAAAATTACATTATATTTCATCCTCTTTAACAAGTATGCCAACTTATAAAAAAAATTTCTAAAATATTAATATTTTTTATAATAATATTTGAAAAAAATTAAAATATTAAATTTGAATCATTAAATTTTTATTTAATAAACCCAAAATGGATAACCGCCTACAGTCCAAAATTAAACATGAGAAGTCCACTTTTAAAAAGATGACAAGGTATGACAAAATAGCCAAAATAAAATGAAAAATATGCAGGGCTTCTAGACTAATAAAAAATGGAAAGAACTAAAATGGATTTCAGTTTTAGCTTATTTACAAAATTACCACAAGTTTTGTAAAAATCACTTGGAGACTAATAGACATACAAGAGAGCTCAATCTGGAAGAAGAGATAGGCGACTAATCTAAGTAGTTTTAATAATATTTTAAAAAATAAATAAAGGCTATAAATACAAAGTCATATGCTATGCATTTACAATCTTTTTCATTAATTCATCTAATAAGCGATGTTGTAAATTTTCAGAGATATTGAATGACGAACATACCTTTTGCATGCCTAAAAAGAATTATTGTTATCCATCTCTAAGTTGTATTAACTTATATGATGTGTTAAAATTCTTTTTAAAATAAATTTTATTTATTTTCGAATCATTGTGAGATAATGGAGGAAATTAAATTTGTATAGCAGATAATATAAGAAGTTATATATTTCAATCAACTCAATTACATAAATTGTTGAAAGTATTGAGGCGAACCATTAGCCAAGAATATTGTGGATTGGAATTGATGAATGTACAAATTTGGGTAAGCAATATTTAAAAGTAAAATTTTCAGCTAAAAAATTGTAAAAATAATAAGTTTTAACAGTAACGCAAATGCCTGGTTACTTTTAACATTCTATTCAAAATTGCCAATTATAAGCAATTGCATCAAAAGGTATATCATCATAATCAGTTAGAGAATTTAATCTTGTTCATTTGATTATTAATCCTCAACTTCAATGTAAGGGACATCAATACAACCTCAATTGCCGTTGAAGATGGCAAAATTTACTTTTATAGCCAAAAATTAGAATAATTTTATCATTAATTGAAAGTGTATTATCATATAATATTTGCATCATGGAATAATATTTTCACGGGATACACAAAAAAATTCTGCATTAAAGAAGACAATTTTTTTATGTATAATCTTCTCTGTATTGAAAAAGAATTCCCGAAGTTTAAATATGAGCAAAATTCAGAAATAATTCCTATTCGGAAAAAAGAGAAAACAGCAACCAATACAACAAAGAATATAGAGAGAATATTTATTCTATTTTTTGTAAAAAAAGCCAATAGAAAGAGGAAACTCATATTCTACATTCTTGCCACAACTGAAGATTTAGAGCTTGAGGCTCGAGACCTTGTTTGACTTAGTTTTGGATTAATAAGTGATCAAAATAGGGTCAGATTATAATGAATTTAGGTTGAGTTAATTAATTATTTTAATATTTTTATTTTATTAAAATAAATTTTTTAATAATAAAAATAATTTTCGAAAAAAATAAAATTTAAAATTTAAAATGAATAAAAATAAAATAAAAAATAGAATTAAAATTTAGAATGAAAATAAGTAAAATTTAAAAATAACTAATATTATAAATAAAATAAAAAAAATTAAAAGAACAGTAAAAATATAATACTTAGGTTGAGCTGAATTTTGAGTTATTTCATGACTTGACTTGACCTAAAATGATCCAATCCAATAAATTTTACAATTTTTTATTTTATTTTAACCCAATTTGATCCAATAGGATTAACCGGCGATTGAGTTACTCTTTAATCACTAACTTTCAACAGCCATGTCTGATTCTGTTATTACGCTCAACCCCTCACTGCCCACGGGTTCCCAAGTCAATTCATCCTTACATTATTGTCGTCTTGTGTCACATCAATAATCAATTTTGTGAGATTTGTTGGCACTGACACGTTTCATAAGAAAATTAGTATTGATTCTTACAAGGTAATGACTGATGAAATTATAAAAATTATGTTAATCATAAAGTAAAACATAATATAAACTTTATTATTATATTGTAAGCTCTTTTACACATTGGTACAAACTTTTTGAAGTATGGTTTAATTACAATTTTAATAGGTAATTTTTAAAATAAAATATTTTACCCCTCAATTATCACAGTGAAAATAATATAAATTAATATAGTATATCCAAAATTAAGAATATTTTGGGAGAAATGAAGAAAAAATTACTGAAAAGAAAAAGTAGAGTGATAAAAACATAACAACATATAGTATGTTAGTTTTTTTTTTCTGTTTTTATTTTATTATAGTTTTAACTTTCTATACTTCTGATCTTATATTTTAAATTTAATGGTGTTTCTATTAAATTCTTATAAATTATATATGCATTAATTTTATTATGCGACTCACATAAGTAAATAAGAAGCAATTTTTAATTGTTACATTAATTAATAATAGTTCCATATGTACCGCTTTTGAATTATATCTACATATGGAACTGACAACTATGGAGGACTATACGTCTATACCTTTCGTGGTCTATTAAAAATCATAATTTTTATTTATTGTAAATAATTTTAATTTAGAATATTAAAAAATCATTCTGAAATTTTTTGAGTTACTTCACAATTATTTGTCATTTCTACCATATGCGAATAGTTTTTTTCAGAAAAATATAG
Source organism: Delonix regia (assembly GCA_037074485.1). Classification (NCBI taxonomy): domain Eukaryota; kingdom Viridiplantae; phylum Streptophyta; class Magnoliopsida; order Fabales; family Fabaceae; genus Delonix; species Delonix regia. Next base: position 18,462,939 of record CM073459.1, read on the forward strand.
ATAGGATACGTGAGTGTCTGTATTTCTAATACAGAGGAACCGAGTACTAATGAATTAAATTTTTGGTTTAATGACAAAGCGGGCATTATAATACTATCATTTTTAATCATACGATGGAATATATTATACAGATATCATCAATAAAAGAAAATTTGACATAATAATGATACAAGATCTATACGTTAGACTAGTGGCCTCCTTTCTTCATCCTCATTACCATGTGGATTTGCAGCATTGGTACTTGAAGAAGAGGCTAAGGCTCTGTCGGTGGACTTGGTTTCAGGCAACATCTTCAATATGATTCCCATGCCTATAAGTAAAAGCCCACTTCCATGTTGTTCTGTCAATGGTTTTGTGAATATCATGTATGATAATAGCAATGTCACTGCCTTCCTTGCTGTTGTTATCTTTGATATAATAAATTGAAAAAAAAAAAAAAAGGAAATAAGATAAGATCATCAAATGAGAAGAAATATCTTCTAATAGAGAAATTCCAGGAGTCATAGGATGCACAACCAGAGCCAATCAAAAATTTATCATAGTTAGGTAAGAAGTCTATGATTTCTCATTAGAATATGTATGAAAAGAGTGTTAGGTAAATTGAGTCTATAAGAAACAGGTCAACCAAATTAATATAAGTAGATATGTAAGCACGTCACAGTTGAGTGTACGATATACTGAAATACTGAGTTTATCAAAAACTTTTTCATATGCATTTGATCCTTATATTCAGATGACCAACGCTTACGCATAAAATTTGTGCATGAAAACGAGGGGAGAAGTTTCTAGTGTGGACCATCCCTATTTGCCAAATCAACTTTCAGTCAAAATTCAAATTCAAATTTATACTAGCACAGAAATTTAAATGTTAACCATTTCATAACATTTAACCCTGTTGTACTTGTTTCTTCACATGCCAAATGCTAGAGGAAGTTAAGGTAACAAGTGAGATTTTAATGCTAGGAGCTAAGGCTACAGTTGGATCAATGGCTAAAGTTCACACAAAATGGTCCAAGATGACATTATGAAGGCAGGAAAAGGCTTGTGAGAACAATTTACCATGGCTGTGGTGGCGGCACCAAAAATGGCAATAAGGGAGAGGACAGAGACTTGGCCTATAAACGTGGCCATTGCTTCGAACACTAACACACCATACACGTATGGATGCTGCAATTAAAAGAAAAGATCATTCTCTAAAGAAGAAAGCAAAAAGTGGCGTCTGAAAAGAGACCTACTTATTCCATATTTACCTGTGAGCATGAAGCCCAAGCTTTGAATAATTCTCCTGTGAAAAGCATGGGTGGGATTAAAAAAGGCAAGCCCATTACTGTAGAGCAGAAAAGCATCTCCATCTGTGTCAAAGATGAACAAGTAAGGTACTTCATATGCTACTTATATATATATATATATATATGCTACTTAACATGACTGCGTTTTCTTCACCTGTGTGGTCTTAGGGTTCATAGTGAAGATTGCTTCTTGCAGATTTCCCAGAAAAGAATCCATGACCAATGCGCCTGATATCATAATAACCCCAAGGACACTGAAATTTGGAGATGTTTGTGCATCTGCTAGTGTGAATACGATCAAACCCACTACCAAAAGCACTGCAGATACATATTCATGTAATGGATATTTCCGTCTCAGACCCGGTATGAAAGCACCCATTATCATCACCGGAAGAACCTATCATACCAAAACTAAATCACATGACATTTGAATATGTTGAAACTACAATTAGCTTCAACTTGAAGACACACAGTTGGAGGTGGAGCTCAAGGCTAGAACCCCAGGAACAAGAGCAGGTAAATTGGATTTTGAAGGCTCAAAAGTCAAAACTATTTGTTGAATTCAATATCAAGTAATCAGTTAAGTCAGAGGATTTGATTCTGTGCAAGTAACTTACTAATTTCACCAAACACATTCAAAGTGTTTCAGTTTCATTCAAGTATAATTCGTCAAGAAAGTTTCCTTCTATAGTGGGTATAGTAAAAAGTGGCTTGCTTCCCATGTGCTTTGAGAGTTACCTTTGTGGATTTGAACATGATCTGTGCAGGGTAGTTCAGAAAAGCCAATGATCCCTTGGTTAGGCCATGGGAGCCCATGAGTACAGCAGAAAGCTTCACATAGGTTTTCCATGGGTTTACCATTTGCTTGCTTGTGAAGCCTTGCAGGTAAATTAGAAACAAGTAAACAAATCCTTGAACAAACGTGAAGTACCAACCATAGCTGAAATGAAATCACAAATCAAATCACCTATTTCATTATAATTAAATTTAAAACAAGCCTTCAATCAAGTAAAAATAAGAATAACTGGAACAAAAAAAAAAAAACAGATAATGAAGATTACCTAAATTGTAGCCGGTTGTACACAAATTCCTGATAATAAGAAAATTTTATTTAGTTTTGGCACATAACAAAAATTGCAACTATCCTAAATGCCCAACAATGAGGTAGGGAAAGTATAGAAAATGAAGCCAAATTTCCCAAAGGAATATCAGAGACAGAGAAAGGCAAAAGAAATCTAGGAGCAAAAACTTGGGCATAAAAATTATGCTTAGACCACTGATTCACAAAAGAAAAACGTTGACAAAATACTTATTAACAACTATCAATTTAACCATCTCTACACACTGAAAGAAACGAGGAAATAAGATTTTGTTTTCTTTCTCCTCATATATTGTGCATATATGAGCAACACAGTTTCAGAAAGCTAAAATTCAAATGGTGAATGTTGGTATTACAGAAACCAAACAAAAGAACGAAGAACATGAAAAACAGAGCATATGACTAACTTACCTCACAGATTCCATTAACGAGATAACCAAAGAAGAACCCAGAAGAACAAATTAGAAATTGTTGCCATCTGGGTCTGTCCGAGAGCGATATTCCGAACAAACTACGAGCCTGCTCTTCCTTCTTCATCACTCCCTGGCTACTTGAGCACGATTCTGAGAAACCCAAAATTAATACTACTAGTGTTTGGAGGGGTAATTTAAGGGACTAATTTCATCTTCAAGCACAAAAAGAAGAAAATCGATTTTTAAATTGAAATTTCTTCAAACCATTGGAAGAAGAATAGCCTGACACAAATCTGCATGTGGGTTTTGCGAACCCCGGAGAAAAGAAAGAGGGAAGCTCAATCGCACGAAATGTAAAGTGATAGAGCCATCAGTCTTGACAAGAATGAAGCATATTTGTATGCATGGAAAGTTTAGAGAGAGAAAGTATTGGAGCAGAGAGAGAGGGTTCGAAATTTATAGGGAGAAAGCATAATTGTACGTGATTTACATTCCCAATCTCATTTATTTCTATGTCCAAAGGGGACCTGACTTTTCACGAATATGAACTCTCAGAAAAGGAATTATTAATAAGAGTGATTTTGCAGGTACGCTCTCTTCTGGGAAAAGTAATCAATTTTAACACACGAAGGAAGCTACGAGCAGCCAGGGCAATTATATCGTGTGGGCTACGTGCATACTCATTGAAAATGGCGACTCTGTTTGAGCAATATCTTTTAGGTAAAATTAATAACTACGATTATAGATTGAAAATATAGATGATCAAAAAGTTTAAATTTTAAAGTTTTCTAAAGAATTAGAAACTAAATTCTTTTTTTAAAAAATATATTTGTTGGCTTTCTAGTTTTACCTAATTTTGAATTTAATTTTTATAGTTTAAAAATTTATAATTAAATCTTTAGAATTTAAATAATTTGAAAAAATTAATGTATTGATCTTTATAGTTTACATCCATTTATATATATATATAAATATATATATATATATTTCTAAATCACTCCTCATACTTTCATTTCCTTACAACTTTGGTCCTAATCGAGACACCCACTCTTATTAGTTTTAGCTGATGTGATTAACTTTGACTGAGGTGGATTGTGGTTGGCAACTAACGTGGCATTTTTTGCTAAAACTAGACGGTGTTAAGGGTGGGTGTATCTATATGGATAGAATTTAAAAAAATTGAAAGTGCACTGAGTGATTAAAAAAATAAAAATGTAAGGATAACTTTATAAATTGACGTAAATAATAGAAACTAATTCATTAATTTTTAAAATAATTTTTAATTTAATCTATATTATTATAGTTTGATTAGTATTTTGTTATATATATAAGTTAATATTATTTATTTATTTATTTTATTTTTTATTAGTATAAATAGTGCATATTTAGAATGTTAAGATATTGTACAGTTAGTTATATTAGTAAAATTTAACATCATATTAGCATAAATTTAACTTTAATGACTAAATTAAAATATTTGTAAATTATAATGATTCAAATATAAATTTTTAAACTATAAAGATTAAATTAAAAAATTGAACAAAATTATAAATACTTAAAGTATAGTTTTTTTCCACTTTTTTTTAGTCTTAAGGATCTTATTTGAAGACTTTGAAATCCTGCCTTAGAACCTTTTTATTATATATTGCCAGAGTCTTGAAGATAAAATGTTTCAAAGTAAAAAAAAAAATTCCTAAATTCTTTATGCTAATTTTAAAATTTAAAATCCTTTATAATAAATATTTTAAACTTATGACACTCAATCATAATTCTTATCTTTACTAAGATTGTCTTATACTCTTCAACCAAAAAAAATAAAAAATCTTCTTGTAACTAGTGTCTACGAGTAAGGTCGTCACTTGCCTTAAGCTAATGGAACCTTTTTTTCTTTAATTACATAATTAAAGAAAGCATATATGTTTAAATTCTGTTGAATACCTTTTAATAGAGAATACTAAGCCCACAAAGTAAATTCAACTTTTTTTTTTAATAGGAATAGAAAGTTAATAAAGTTGGGGGTATATATAAGCCACAAATAGAACGGCTTTTGTTTATCTCAAAAAGTCTTTTATTTCATTTATTTATATGAGGGCATTCTTTTTGTTTGACATTTAATGGCATTAAGTTTTGATCATAGCTTTTTCTGAATAATATAGATATATATATATATATATATATATATGTATATTCGGATAAAATTTCAAACATCAAAGCTCGCCATACTAATTAAATTCACTCAAATCTTCAGTATTGAAATTTAAAACCAAATGACTTATGGATAATATGTTGTTTAAGTTCTTTATGCGTAATTTTCATTTCTTTTTTGTTATTTGATTATACAAGTAATGTTTGAAATTTTTCTTCCAGAAGATAGATAAAAATAGATTGTATTATTTATTCAAATGGGAAAAAATAGAGAGGAGGGCAATTACAAGCTCAAACTACGATCTTACTTACAAGAAGAATACAAATACAAATGCAAGGTGTATGATATTCATAAAAGAAAATAAACAATACACTAAGTTAGGGAAACAACCCAAATAGTTAAATCCTACTTAGAGATTACTGTTTAATAGATTATATAGGTTTGTACAATTTTACGTAATTTATAAAAATGAAAATTTTTCCAAGAAAAAGAAATTTTTACAATAAAGGAAGGCTTTTATGAAAAAGAAAATTTTTTTTCTGACAAAAAGAATCTGCATGTAATGCGATGGCTAATATTTCAATTTATAGTATATATATTGTATAGGTTTGTGAAATTTTTTAGGATTTACAGAAAAAAATTGATCTCTAAAAAGAAATGGTTAGTGGTTGCTGATTTAATATATTATATAGATTTGTGAAATTTTTAATAATTTATAGAAAATTAGTTTTTCACATAAAAAGACATTTTAAATTAATTATAAAAGAAATTTTTTTCCTCAAAATTATTATCAGAAGACAAAATTACATGACGTAATATGACCAGTGATTTTTTATTTAGTATATTAAATAAATGGATCAGAATGCTTTCTAGAAGATGAAGTCTACAATTTCCAATTATTTAATTAAAAAATCAATGTTTGCAATTATCTTAATTGCATATTTAAAATTATAAAATAAATGCAGGTTTACAAACCACCCTCAATTTCTCTCTCTCTCTCTCTCTCTCTCTCTCTCTTCTCAAATATTTTTTCCCTATTTTTTCTCATCTTTTATATATATTAAAGTTTTCTCTTGCAATTTAAAATTTTAAAATTATAAATAATTTTATTATAAATGACAAGGGAATAGTGAGTGGAAATAAAGAATTTTCGTAATTTTCATAATGAGGGACTTAGAAGTGAGAGTTGAAGATCATTGTGAATTTGAAAATTCGAGAGGACATGTTTAATTGATCATTGTTGTCAAATGTAGCAACCATTAGGAATAATAATGATGACAAATCTGGTTTATGCGTTACCATTCTTTACAGTAGCATTAGTCACTAGAGTAAATTTAAAAGTTTTTTTCTGACAAAAAATTATTTAAAATAACTTTTTACTATTATATAATTCTCTATGCTTTTTATTTTGTGTATAAATTCACTCTACAATCCATAGTGAGATTGCAGAGAACCCTAACCCCATGCGAAACGTCCATCTCTGGCAATTAATTATGAATAATTTAAATTTATTTTATTCAAAATTAGATATGATGTAAATTAATTTTATTTTTATTTAACATAAGTTTAACATATTGGCATTATAACATATACTTAGTTGTATCAATAATATTTAACAAGATACTACAAATTTATTAAAAAATGACAAAGAGCTTATTATTATAAAATTTTGAAGTATAAAAATAAAATTAAAGATGGGGTAAAATTATGAGAAATAATTATTATTAAACTTATAAAACAATTTCTATGCATGGTAAATGACGTCAACTAATGGAATATAGATCATATGCTATGAATTTGGATCTCCTCCCACCTTAAATTTTTTATAAAATATATTTTTTAAAAATAAAAATTAATTATTTTTATAAATAAATACATATTAATATTTTAGATTATTTTTTCATATAAAATGATATTTAATTAAAAAATAATAGACTTTATGATATACTAAATAAATTATGAGATATTAAATACAATTTAGTCTTTTTAATTTTTTTAACTAGATATCATTCTCTATAAAAAAAATTAAAATATTAATATATATTATTTATAAAAATAATTAAATTTTATTTTTAAAAAAATTATATTTATAAATTTTTTATAAAAAAATTTAGGACTATTATATCTAAACCTAATAGCCTATTTTGTTGTAGGAGAAAGATCCCCTCCAATAAAACTAGAGGGGATCCAAACTCTATCTACTATTTACTTTTGGACAATAGGTACTGTTATTGATCTAGGTCGTTGAAATATATATATATATATATATATATTAAAAATAATTTAATTTTAATAAAAATTATCATAAAACACATTAATATTTTAAATTATTTTTTATATAAGGTATTGTAGTAGAGGCGTTAGAACGGGCTCGACCCGCATGTAATCCACCTAAGAGATGGGTTGAGTTGAAGGGTTATTTTGATAACTTATTTAGTATATTTTTATTAACTCGACCCGTTTAACCCGTGAGTTAAACGAGCTAGTTCACGGGTTAAATGGGATACCTGTATTTTTTAAAAAAATATTTTCACTCATTCAGTCCAGCGCTCTAATCCACTACACTTTTCTATTTAAAAATATTAACCCTAATGTATGTGTTGTGTTATCTTTATTATTTTGTAATTTGCCAGATTTGAATATTCTGCTCATAATCATATTCTTATTATTAATGAATCATTGAATTATTAGATTACTCTATTTGTTTTAATTCGTTAAAACTTGCTTTTTATTTATTATTATTTTTTATTTATACTGATATAAAAATTTATTGATTAAACAAGACATGTGCTTAAAGAAAGCCACATTTAAATTTTTTTATAATTTTTTATTCTATTATTATTATTATTATTTTTTAATTTTTTGGTGGATTAAACGGGCTGACTTGTTTAATCCACTAACTCGGATGCGTCAACTCGGGTGAACTGGGTTTGTCTACTTTGACTGCTCTATACTGTAGAGACGAAAAATAAGTTGTAAAATATAAATAATAATTTGTAAGTTGTTAGATATTGTTCAATTTTATAACATAATAATAATAATATTATTATTATTATATATATAACAATCTAAAATAGTAATATATTTTATGATAATTTTTTAAAAATATATTTATTCAAATTAAATTATATTTCTAAATAGATATAATCAAATATATGTGATTTTAATCGGAATAACATTTCCAAAATTGGATAGCACATCCTAATTAATCAATGCCAACGTCATGGACATGATGCCAACTTGCCAAGTAGCAATTGCAAAGTGCCAAGCGGCATCGTTTACAGGGAATTGAGATTGAGTGGCTTGAAAATTAGACGATTTCGGACCAAACTTCCAAACCTTCATTTGCGGGGCAATTAGGACCTTAGTCATGTTGAAATTCTCCATAAGTTAGTTACCCAATTGGCAATAATGTAGACTATAATTTTTCAACTTTTTAATTTTTCAATTGTGATTTCTTCCTAAAAAGATAACATATGCAAACAATTTCATTTTACAAAAGTATCTTCAAACAAAACCTTATTTCTTTCAGTATTATTTACTTATTTACTATTATTTTATATCAATAAATTACTATAGTTATAGAAAAATAAAAATCTCATATGTTCTTGGTATGAGAAGGGTGGTTGGTATCTAGAAATTTTTAGTCTTCATGAAGCATGGAATGCTTTTAAATTGGGAAAATTAGTTTCTTTTTAATTTGGTCGCTTTAGTTTGTTTTTCTTTAATTCATTCCTTACACATTTCAAATATTTGAACATTGGTTAATGTTGTTCTCACTATTGTAACACTCCAACGTGTCTTGGAGGAAAAAATGCCAAGTTGGTGTCAGATCACATAAGCTAGTAGTTTTAATGTGGTTAATTTCATGCTTTTTTAGAATTTAAAAATTTCCATTTTTGGCGCAAAGAACATGAAAGGGATGAAAAATTCAAAATTTGGCATGATTCATGTATGATTCCTTCGAATTACGTTAGGGCTTTACTTTAAAACTTCATTTGGTGTGATTCTCCATTGATTGGAGTGTTTAATTTCGAGAATTTGCTTTAGAATTCATATCCTTCTTGTGAACAATAACGTGAACAATGATTGAAATTTGGAATTAGAAATTAGGCTTAATTTGGATTTTTTGAAGGAATGTGAAGATTTTTTGTTCCTATCGCATCATTAGACCTCAAGAAGAAGGATAAAATTTGTTGGTAGTTTTGAGTGTTAAGTTATTTTGAGAAATTTTCTCAAATTATCTTAAATTTTGTTGTTGTAAGAGGAAGCTTGATTTAAAAAAAAAACAAAATTCAATAGAAATGACTATATTAAATAATTACTTTACTTATGATGAGTATAATTTTTAAGTCGTTGGATGATATTAAATAACTTAAGAGCTATGTGGAATGCATTAATTGACCTATTTAGACAAATTTAATTTATGAAGTCATAATTTTGGAATATTTGTGCAATATATATGTATGTCAGTCTTGGTCATGGATGGAAGAATAGAAACTTTAACATATGAATCATTTGGCTTCCATAAGCATGTTTCTACATGCATATGCATGTAATTGTTAGCCATGGCAATTCTGATCATTTGAGGGGATATTTGTGATTTTATAGAAAGAAAGCAATTTTAGACGGAGGTCATTTGATGATGACAAATTACTTGTTAATTAGCTTATTGTAGGATTACTCATTATAAATTTATTCGAGCTTATATGATTATAGCGAGGGACATTATGATTGTATTTTTATTTTTAGAAGCTTAGAGGGTACACTATATCTAGCAGTTAGTAGAGGAGACAATAAGAAAATAAACTATGTGTACCTTATATAGGTGAGTAAATAATGTTAATTACATATTTTTTGATTTACACAAATTCTTATGAAAATAATTGTTTTTGAATATCCCTGTACCATGGGACACACTTCTTGGAATCTAAAAATATTTCATTCTTTATGCATCTTCTAAGTATTTGTAAGTTTTCGATATGATCAAAATCTTATCAAATATTTGACTAAATTCTCTAAATATCTGAATTATCTTGGTCATATTTTAAAATCATTTTGATTATGTATTTCTAAATTATTCTGACTGTGTAAATTCTGAATTATTCTAATTATGTATTTTAGAGTTCCTCTTATTTGAATTTATGAGTTAAAATGATTTTGGACTTTTGAAATTCTATGTTCTATAAGTTGAAGTATTCTAGTTTTATATTAAGCAAATAATTTGAGTTTTAAATTATAATGATATATGATTTTGTATGTATAATGTACTAGGATTATGAGAATTGAATACCTTTATCTGTCTTTATGCAAAAGTTTGATTCTGAATTTTCAAAATTTTTGTATTTGATTATGGATTTACATATGTTAAAGAAATTTTTGGGAATGCATCCAAAACAGTCCTGTAACTAACGACAGTAGACGTTAGCCATAGTACACTACGATATGTACTCTAATATGACTAGGCATGTTGCAGCCATTATTATATTTTGTCTGAGGCCTAAGACTATGTTTCTGATTATTCCAAACTTAAAGCTTGTAACTGATATGTGATAGGTTTTGATTATGCTAGCCTTGAGCTAATTCTGTTATTTTGGATTTTTGCTGGTTGTGTTGGATATTCTCAACCATTCTTTTTTGATTTGAATATTTTTAAGAATTCAGTTTTGATTTGGATATTTTCAAGAATTCAATTTTGATTTGGATATTTTTAAAAATTTAGTTTTGATTTGGATATTCCCAAGTATTTTGTTTTGGTCTAGATAGATACTCATATATTTCAAATAAATTAGTTCAATTTCATTCAAGGTTTTGTTTATGTTTTTGTTTGGGACTTCATGTGATGATTAACAAGTTTTCCTCATTTTGGTACTGTTCATATTAATTGTTAAAGGCATTCAGATTCAAAATAATAAATAGTTTGTAAAAAACTCTACCGTACCTAGTCTGTCCCTTCCATTAAATAGTTAGTATTATTTGCTCATTTAGTTTTCACTTACCCCTTATTGTTTAACATGTTTCAGATAATACTGCTATTTTGAACCCCTAACTTACGAACTAGGGCTTAACAGGTGTCTTTTATGTGAGCATTGCATTGTTTGCAAAGACAAGTCCTTCTTGTTGTAAAGTTTGTATTGTAATCAAGTGGCCCCCATATATATAGATGTATGGTTTTATTTTGGTATTGTGGATCATAACTATCGGTTGAGAATTTTGTTCTCTTATATTGTAAATGAAATTTTTAAGTTGTCAAGCAGGCTTATGAGGGTGAATCTTATTTTGTTCCCCCTACCGATTACATCCTCATTTGTTGAGGTTGTGACAGTCCTTCTTGTGATCAATATAGAACTATATCTAGAATGAATAATCAATTTCCAACTTATAATTTATAATAAGAATAAATATCCAAATACAAGCACAAGATGCCTTGCAAAATGGATACTGAGCTCACCAATCTTTCTAGACTTACCCTTAAGAGCTAGTTCTTACCTATTCTATAATTTGAGATTTCAAATTTTCAATAAGTGAATAGCATCCCAAAATATAACTAATAGAGTAAAATAAGTAATACATTTTGGTTGAGTAAAAACTAAAACTTAAATATACAATAACTACATATTTGAGAGAATTTTATGATGAAATACATTTCAAATTAATTAAAAGATTAACAAAACACAAAACCAAAAATAGTAATATTCAAATAAAATCAAGTATTAATAATAAAAGATGGGAAACATTTAGTGAAACAAAATTAAATTGGGTAATGACTAATTGTAGAATAAATCACATTCATAATTTTACACTCTACTAGTATATAATTAGACTGGTGTAATACATAAGTAGTTGTTTATTATTATATATTTGTTTCACCTGCTATGGACTAACAATATATATTTATCCCATAAACAATTTAAAAATCAAATAGAAACATTTAAGAAAAAAGGCTATCAAAATGGCAAAATTAAGCAAAGATAATAATATGCTTTCATATTTTAAAGTAGTTAATTCAAAATCATTTTGCAAGTGGGAAGAAACATATTCTCTATATAAATAAATCACACATATTATTTGGCAACTAACAAAATAATTAACAAGAAAATTTCACTAGTACAACTAATGATAATCTTAGACACATGCAAGGAAAAAGGTCATATGGGCTAAGCAATTGTAGTACACTTTGAAATATGATTCCTTTGGACTTCTGGATGATGCAGATGGTGCTCGCCTCACATAACTTATAAAATACAATAAACAATGCACACATATCTATATTATATAACAATATTATTACAACAAAGCCAAGGACAACGACAAGTGAGTTTTGCTTTTATTAGGACATTGATTTGCTAGAATTACATGAACTTGGCAGTAATTACTGTTTTGGTGCGGGGAAAGTTACACTAACTTTAGAGGGATTTTTATCTTTGAAACTTCTTATAAAGTCTCTAGGTCCTTTAGTAAAATTTTAAATTTTAACATTCTCGAATGACATTAAAAACAACTTATGGTCCTTATTTGAAATTTTTCTTAATATATTTCAGGGATTATATAGTTGATTACTCTCAATAATATATTAAATTTAATGTTCTTGACTTTTCCCGCTTTAAATTTGCAAATTGCATGATCTATTCTTTTATTTTTAAAATTTACACCCTTTTTCAAAATAGAAACTACTATATTAATTGCTTTTCTCGTAACAAGCGATAAGCTACAAGTATACTTACTTTGAACGAAGTACCTTATATTTATTCTTGATATAATGTAACAAATGTAACACATTAATTATATATTTGCCTAATATTAAAGAATCAATTTTTTTTTTTTACTTTGTCGTTATTTTCTTCATCAGAGTTTTGTTGAATCTACATCAAAATTTTTAGGTGAGCTAATACAACTTAAAATAATCCCCGATAAAATGTAATGAATGTTAGGGAAATTAATCATGAATCGTTTTATTTTATCATAATCATTATTACTATGATTATCATTATTATTTGGCTTACGTATAATTGTTAGTAACTTACACTAAAACTTAAAGCCTAATTATGATTGTTCTTATTCGTTAATTAGAGAGATACGAACTGCAAAACAAGTTATCAAGCAAATCATTGATATTGGACATTATCTGGCCCATCTTTAAATCGGGAACCTAAACCCACACTTGTAAGTAAATACACCATTTGGATAAGGCTTTAACTAGGCCCAATGGACCCAATATTCAGTTTGCTTGTAAAAGGCAGGCCCAAAAGTGGTCTTACCTTCTATTTATTTGTAGGCTCTGACAAAAGAGAAATCTCTAGACCAATAAAGCCTTCTCTGCTTTGTTCATATCCCCATGTAATTATGTGAAGTAGAAATGTAATGGAAGATTTATTTGTTGTTATTAAGGAATCTTCATACTTTGTTCAGGTTAAATTCTTTTTTCAAAAGATTTTGATGGTGTACTTACACATGCTAACTAGTTGTTTTGAATCCCATGATAATACTCTACGAAACTGAATATAAATTGTTAAGTCATCTTCTTATTATTTAAACAAATTCATTTGGGTTAAAAATAAGATCAATTTGATGGAATCAAATAATAGAACTGGAACATAAAGTTTTCCCTACTTCAAAACCCCTCAATTCAGAAGAAATGAAGAATTAATAACCTAATAATTCACATGACAACCTCAACTTTTATATTTAAAATGAACTCAATATTAAAGGTTCAATTCATAACCTTACTCTTTTTTTTTTTTCCAATTGCCTCCGATCTAACCATGAAAAAAAAAAGAAAAGAAATATCATAAAGAAATTGCTAGTTTATTAATTTCTCTACAGATATTTAGTACAATAAAAGTTTTTTACCATACAAAAAATTAGGCATGAGTTATGCCTGAGATTTATCACTGCGTATATTGTTAACTTATAAATCTAACATATCAACTTAACTAAGTCACTTTAAGGTACCATAATGAGAGCATAGCACCTTTTTAAGGTTTGATTTAAATAATCTCTCTTCTTTTTTTATGTTAGAAAAAGATAGATATAGAATAAGTGAAATTAACTTGAATAATAAGTCCTACTAATATCAGTTTTGAAATTAACTTGACACATAGACTCACCCATTTTATGTTTATATTTGACATAACAGAAATTACATGAAAAAAAAAAAAAAAAAACATTGAGAGCATGTAAATTATATTGATTTTTTGCCATATCAGTTTTGTTTGAGCTAAAAAGGCCTTCAGTATCTTTGCCCTCAATCTGAAGAAAACCCATTGAACATCTCATCAACCAAATTTTCCAATATAGCACTCTCAATCTCCCAAGCCAATTCATCTTGCTCTCCCTCAAACATGCTCCATCTATCTCTCCTATCCATGTCTCTTATACAAGCTTCCTTACCACTATGCTCAAAGTCAAATCCAAACCAACCATTTACCCAATCTTGTGCTATTCTCATTATCTCCCTCTCAAACTCATCATCCCCATGATTCCCAGTTTGGTAATTTCTCCTTCTCTTTAGTTCATCCCTGAAGAAATCTAACAAAACTTGACCCAAATCAGCTTTTCTGCATTGAACTGAACCAGCTGCTTTAACACAATGCAGCAAATGCCTTGCCATTTTCTCAATCCTATCTTGTTCTTCACCTTCATCATCGTCCACATCTTCGTCTTCTTCGTTATTCTCTTCCTCAGAACTGATGTTTTCACATCTGTCTAAGGTTGTAAGGTCCAAATTTGTAAGATTCTCCAACCTTTGTATTGTTTGCATACACTTCTGCTTTCTTCCTGTTAAAATGACTATTGTTAGCATCATTCTCAAGTTGATATTCATTGGAAAATTGAACAGAATTGGTGGACCTTTGGAAAGTAATAGCTTGTGAAGCAATGGAAGGGAAAGAGGGAAATTACTTTCAATATTGGCAAGGCTTTGATCCAAGGGTGAAAATTCATCTTCCCCAATCTGAAGCACTGAAACTGGGCTCTGTAGTTCGTCTTCGCTAGTTAAAGCTCCCTGTTATAGTTTCATACATAAATTTATTAGTGAAAATATAATCGCACATCAATGAATATTGTCAAAAAAATTGAATTATTCACAGAAAAAAAGTACTTGCAATTAATAATATTTATTATAAGAGAAACAAGCTATAATATTTAGCATCCATTAGGAAAAGGGGAAAGTATTGAAGGTGAATTTCAGAAGAAGATAATATATATATATATATATATATATATGCATATTGTTTGTAATGAATAACTCTAAATGGTTATAAATAATTAAAAAATGGAAACAAATCCCAAGATAAAAAATAATAAAAAGAGCAGAGAAATATTTACAGACATTTTCTCGTAACTTTTTGTAGTTTTCTGTTGAATGTAACATTGACCCCAATTTATAATGGTAAGTAATTTTCACAATATTAGCATTAAGGTAAACTAATTAATATTTTATGTGGGGCCAATCTAAATTTATATAAGTTGCATTATTGAAAAGATGATAAGGAAAGAAGTAAAGAAGCTTGCATCTACAATAAAAAAAAATATTTGAAAAAATAAGAAAAAGACAAATTTTACTATTTTTCTATGAAATATTATAAACTAAATCATAGTGTACATTATTATAATGTTATCCTTTTTATTATTTCCTCGTAACATCTCTTTTGTCTTATATGACCATTTGTCTGAAGTGAAAAATTATTTTTTATTTTTTTAAAGAAAAAAACAGAACCAAACAAAAGGAAGTGGTTGAGTGGTTCCATCTACGTGCGGTAAAGGGCTAAAGGCCACGTCATCCGAATATCAAACTAACCCACAAAGAACCCTCAACCGCAGACACAAATATTTTTCAGAAGACGCGACGCACTATATAATTGCTCACCTTGGCCCACACCGCCGTTCCTGTTGTCGCATACACCGAATCCTTGCCGACACGCGGTGAAAATCCTTTACCCCCTCCGACGACGTCGTTTGGAGTATTACCGTCGCACGAAGACAAGTAACCGCAAGTGAAATCACTGTCACTCCAGCTCGAGCCTTTGCTACTACTGCAAGAAGTACTGGAGGAAGAGGAGGAAGAGAAATCCAACGGCCCAGGTTGCTCATCCTCGTCCGCCACGTCCCTGAACGATCTCCACCGTACGATGTCCTTGATTCTGACGGTGATTTTGGTTTCACCTGAAACTCTGTTATTCTCGGAACCCCTTCTCTTTGAGAGCTTGCGCGAGAGACTCCTCGGTAAAATCGAAGGACGTTTCATTTTCACCGACGAGAACCTCTTGACGACGGCGTTTAGGAAAGAATTCAGAATCCTCGGATTTGAATTCCTGGAAAGTGAGGATGACGAGTTGAGGTCCATTTCGATGAGGCTGCGCATAGTGGTCGGGGGAATGGGTTTCCTCGGAAACGATTTGAACGCATTGGAAGGGGAGGAATTTGAATTCTCGCTGAGAAAATCTTTCAGCGTTCGAGGGTTAAGCCTACTCATTTTGAAAATGGAGAAGTGGGTAAGTAGTTTGAGAGTGAGAGAACTTGAACATATAAAAGGTAGAGGAGGAGAAAGAGAGAGGTAGCTTCGAGGTTGAGATCTCTAGATTTCCAGGTAATATAGAAGCCCATGCAAGGTGGAAAATATATAATATGTTTCTGTATTGTGAAGAATATAATATTTAATGTGGATGCAAGAGAAAGAGACAAGAAGGGTAGAAGCGAGGATGGTTCTAAGGTTGTAATAACATAGTAATTTGCAGGCTAGATAATAAGATTGTGAACATGTGATTAGGGTCTTAAGCATGGAAGTATGTCGTTTAGTAGACAAAATGAGTTGACCATGATGGATTATCTAAGATTTAATTGTCGTAAAAAGTACCCCTTCATCACATGCATGTAGCTGCAGAAATTTGATCCATTTTTATATATACTGGTACAGTGGTACTACTGAAGTGCTAAGCCATTGTTCAAGGTAATAATAGAGTACCTAATTAGATTATTTGCATACACACTTAATTTTTTTTCTCTTTATTTGGTGCAATACTTACTATAGTGGTTTCAAAACTTATAGGAATAGTTGTTAAAATCACGAATCAATTCGTTAAATTCATTGATTCTATGTTTTAAAGTGAAGAAATTGATTTAACTCGGTTGTAGAATCAAAATCAGAATAAACTTAGTGTAGATTCGGCCAAACTCGTATAGAATCGGTCAAACTCGAGTAAATTCATCAAATTTGACTAAAGTCAACTAAAATAATTATTTTTTAAAAGTTTTTGGCCCAAATATAAATAATCCAAAATTTCAATTAATTTTTCTAAGAAAAATTAACTAACTTTAAGCTCTACTCAATTATTTCAACCATTATACATAAAAAACTTATATTACAAATGTAATTACATTATTATGACTCTAATACATGATTAAATAATTAACTTTACTTTTAAATTTAAAATTTTTTTTTAATTGCATAACTTAAAATTCATAATTATATATATATATATATGTATTTAATATTTACTCTAACTTGTTTACATTATTATTACTATTATTTTAAATTTTAATTTCTTTGAATTTCTATATTAGTAAGTATTATAATGGAAAAACATGCCTTTAATTTTTTTTTTTAATAAATTTAATCTCAATGCTTTCCAAAAAAAAAATTTTAAACTCAATTTCTACCTAATTAATTATAATTATAAGTTTTATGATTTAAGTATATTTTGTTAATAATTTTTTTTTATCATTTCCTAGTTCTATAATTTGGGTTATTATAATAGTATTTTGGATATATGCATGCATTTTTATTTATATTTTTGAAATTTGGTTATATGTAATTGCTATTTATTAATAGAAGTAAATTCTTATGATTCTACGTTACGATTTTACGTTACGAGTATACACATATTTTACAATTCTACTTAAACTTGCGAATTTGACAACATAGTTTATAGGATCTGATTTTATAAATCATAGTTGGAGCTAAATTTATTAATTATATATATATATATATATATATATAGACAATTTGATTAAATGTCATGGTGTAATTTACTAATTAGAGTGTTGGTAACATGAAATCGGATCTAGCTTAGTGTGTGTATATATAAAGGGAGCATATCTACTTTTACTTAATCGCCCTTTAAATATAATATTTCTATAATTTTTTTTGAAATAACTAATATATTTGTATGGGAGAGAAATGAGAATAAAAAATATATTAATCTAACTTATTTTCATTTTTCAAAAAGACAGTACTGTCCGTTAATTATTATTTTTAATTCACAACATGTGCTAATAACTTAATTATATCATTGATACTTTAATATTATAAAAAATATGATATTATAGTTTTATATTAAGTATTACAATTAAGTAAATTTTTTTTTAAAAATGAAACAACTATGTTTTACAAACGGAATAAAACGAAAAATTCATACACAAAAATGCTCATGAGTGGTATGAAATTACAAACATAATAATAATGTTCATGCGTCTGGGAACTCTTAAATTCTGGTATTTTTATATTATGGAATGGTATAAAAATTATTTCAACTGTGTTTAAAATAAAATATTTTTCTGAATATAGTAGGAGTAATTCAGCAATAGAGTTTCTCACACTTATATGAATGGTCTTAGGTTCAAATATTAATAAAGAGAGATATTATGAATTAAGATGTAATAGTTAGTTAAAATAAAATATTTTTTTCCAAAATAAAAAATGACTATAGGTTAAGATAAATGTCTCTCAACGGTCTATTCAGATAAAACTTGAGAATAAAAAAAAATATTAATTATGACTCTTTATTTAAATTATATTTAAATAAATAATTTTTTTCATTTATTGTCCACAATTAAACATGTAATAAATTTAAAAAGATTTGAGATTCAAACCACCAAAATAAACATGAAAACATGAAGAACTTTGTTATTAGAACATTCATGTTACTCAATTAAAAAATTATTTAATCAAAGTGGGAGAAACTCCTCTCGAAAGTACGTGAAAAGGACGATATTCTCCCAGAGTGCCCGTTTGACTTACACGAAGACCAAAGATATTAGGTGCCACCACAAAAAAAAAAAAAAACAGATATATTAACCTTTTATGGAGATTCAACTCCTTTTTTTTTTTTTTAATAATGAAGATTAAACTCTTGAAACCAATAGGGTAGGTTGTCAAAATTATGATGTTCCGTGATTATTGCAAGAAAATTTTGTTATAAAGGTTCCCCCTAATAACTTTTGATTAAATTATTATTTTAATTTTTCATTTATTATTTGATTTTTAATTTAAATCTTCATTCATTTTTAATTTTAATTTAAGCATTCACTAATTTTGAATATTAATTTAATTCTTCATTTGTAAATCTAATTTTAATTTGATCTCTTATAAAATTTAATATATTTAATTTTTTATTTTTAACTAAATTTGAACTAAATATATTAATATTAATAAAAATTATATTAAAATAAAAATTAATAAAAAATAAATTAAACTAAACTTATAAATAATGTTTTAAATTTTATTAACGAATATTTTTATAACACTAATTAAGAATTATTTATATAATAAATTATTTTTAAGTAATAAAATTATTTAATGATTATTTATTGCACTTAATAATAATAATAATAATAATAAAAATAAATATTTATAAATTAATTTTATTAATTACAGAACGCAGATTGCAATGTCGTTTACATAATAAGTGATTTCATGCGCCCTATATGATCTGTTTCAAAAGCAGTATATCAAAGTAGCAAGTAGGCTTGCGGGAGGGTCACATGTGGAAGATCCTCATTGGCTGTCAACACATGGGCTTCCAGCGTTTTCAAATTTGAACGACACACATTCATTACACAAACGCACACTCCGTGACCATGCATGCGCTCCTGCACTTTCCTTGTCTTAAAAGGAGGATCTGGTGAATATATATTAGTTCGTATTATTATATTTATGCATACGTGGTATATTAATTTTAATTAAATTTTTTTAAAATGATTAAAAATAAATTAATTTACATTAACACACCACATTAACTACAATATTAATATATTAATATTAGCCAAGAATTTTGCACAGCCTGAAATTGATTCTATGTTATGCAATAATTAATATACTTACTCATTTTTATATTTCAATTTGTAACATAAGTTTATAATAAATTTTTATTATCAAGATCAAAAGGTGGATTAATACTTTTTGTCACAAATATTATTCTCATTAAATTTTAAATTAATTCAAAGTTGTTTATGCCACATTAAAATTTGCGTACCATGTAAACTTAAAAGAAACTTGCAACTTATGAAATATAGACATGAAATATCAAGATATTAATTATTTTTAATTCTGTAGTTGGATCATTAAACATCAAAACTTATAATAGAATACTGAAAGGTTTAATGTTTTGAGTCTTACCACTTTTTATTTGTTACACACGTTGGAATAATTTTAAATTATATTATGGATTAATATTAATATTCTAATTAGTATAATTTTCTTATGATTATTAATTAAACAATCAATCTTGATCTAAATTATAAAAATGATTGGGTTCATTTTATTTGTGAATAATTAATGATGAGGTAGATTACTCACAAAACTATTAGGTAAAGTCTCCATCCTATAACCCATTATTAATTAATACTTATTTCATCAAGTTATTGATTGAGAGTTAATAGGGAAAGATAGAGATTGAACCCATTTAAATGGGTTAATTATTGTGTTTGTTTTATTGAAAATAATAATTTTTTTATTATTATTAATAAGTCATCATAAATAGATGGCTTATGGGTTTTACATTAGATTTTTTAACTCTTAAAAACAAGTCCTAATTGTGGACTCTCTATCTATCTATCTAAATAGCTCTCTCTTCTAAATACTAGATATTATGGATTGTTGCTCTCTACTGACTTTATTAATGTATGTCCTGATTGGTATTTTTTCATATCCAAATCAGTTTATTATTCTTATTATTTTTCATATTGGTCGTGCTATGTTATTTTAGCAATACATACATAAATATACACACACTTTACATATTTTCATTTTGTATATAAAAAATTTATTTCCTATTTCTAATAATTTATTTTCCATTAAATAGTGAATAACATATGATACGAAATCTACTTCACCTTTTTGCTTGGCCATAAAATCTATTTTCCCTTGACCCCACTTTTTATCATTCTATATAATTTTGTTTTTCGTCCGATTCGTGAGTCTTCAAAGAAGGAAGGGCTAAAGCTGTGGTTATAATGTTTTTCCATGATTCTTAATAAAGATTCCACCCAAAATATTGTTTGATATCTAATTTATTTCTTTTATTTAAAAAATAAAGCATCATGGAATGGGATTTCACATATTATAATATGCAGTACGTTTCTTTTCTTTGTAGCATTCAAATTTCATATTAATTTCACGTCATTGGTTTCAAAACTTACCTATCATTCCGATTTTTATATATATATTTTTGAGGGTTTTGTGTGATTGAGAATTGCCCTTGATAGGAACGCTGGCTTTCCGATCCATTCACATCAAAATAATATATATATTTTTTAAAATGCAATAGTACGAAAAGTATTCCAAGAAGTTCCGTTACTTATACAAACTCAGAATTTCTCAATTCGAGTTATGCTAAGGAATCAAAGTGACTCATTCCGAGTCAGTCTTATTTTCTTTTTTTGGAAAAAAATTTGGCACACTGGAAATTGGAACACAAGTTTCTGATTTCTTGTGCATAAGTGAAAAAAAAAAAAAAAAAATTCAAGGGACTCAAAAAATTTTGCTCCAAGTCCCTTTAATTCTATGTCCTTGTCCTTTAAGGTTTCATTTTTTTTTTTTTTATGTTTTATTTTCTAAGTATTTTAAAACATATGAAATAACAAGTGAAAATGATATATAGTAACAAAGTAAAAATATTTTATTTTTTTAAAGTAAAAAAGTAAGAAGTATATATATGAAGTAATAAAGTAATAAAGTATATGTATTTGAGAATAATAAATATTAATTACAAAATTGTATAAGAAAAATGGAAAAAATATAACAAATATATTAAATAAGCTGATTAATTGCTAGTGAAAAATTATAAGTTTATTAGTTAGAGAAATGATATATAAAATGATATTAGCAAGTGTAGTAGTCATAGTAAAAAATAATAATCCAAACTACATGTCATTCGCCTATTATACAATTTATTTTGTAGAAAATAATGTAAGTAAGATACAAATGCCTATTCATCAAAATAGTGGTTGTTGGTTCTACAATGAGGCCTTCTCCTTACGCTATTCAGTCGTCATGACGTCAACTCTGCAACTTCTTCTTCTTATTGTTCTTCTTTTTGTTTATCCTGTTATGCAACTAGTGGGGAGTTTAAATCCAAAGTTAGGGACTTAATTGGTGGAATTGGTTGTTCTTGTGTGAAGAGCCATTGTTGAAATGAACCACCAAATTTAGAGAACGCATGGTCATACTTAATAGTAAATGCTAAGTGATCAGACAGTTATAATGTGAGTTATGTAATGTCAGAGAGCACCTTATGTGGGGAGAATGAAAATGGTGACTACATAATTGGTGTGTAATTTGAGGTTGTTGGAGATGGAACATAATACCATGGGCTGACGCCTTTAAAATTTCCATATTTGACTGGTGGTTGTAGATGCAAAAGGACCTGCAACGTTAAAAGTCTTGTTGTGGCGTTGCTAGGGTATAAGAAAAGTAGGATGCACCTCCAACTACTATAGATGAAGCTGTTGCTTTGGTCTAGTTATGTCATTGACCTTCCTCATTAATAATTGCTGATTGAAATGACATGTACGCATGTGCCTACTTCCTGGGCATGTGTTTTGGTATATGTGGTTGGTCTGGCAAGTCTGGAGCAACTGGTGATGACTGGTCAACCATTGAGAAGTATTGTTCCCCAAGAGCTTGTAAGATGTCTTGGCAATCTAGGCCAATAGTGCCACGAAAGTCATAATACTCCATAATTGGAGGGTCATGCACACTCAATGTAACATCCCAAGACAAAAAAAAAAAAAGAACAAGAAAAAAAATGCATAACGAGAGGAATATGATCTTTGTGGGGTATAAATAATAGCAAAACCTCCTAATTAAACCTAAGATGATTTTAAAAATAACATTAGAGAAATAAAATAAAATTTTAAGGACTAAAATGAAAGGAAAAAATAATGTCTAAGGTTGAAATTATAATTTTAACTTTTTAAGGACTATAATGTAAAGAAAAATATTGTCTAGATAAAAATATAATTTTAATTGTTGCATAGTAACTTGCATAGTAAATTATCGACTATTTGCATAGTGCCAAATTGTACTTGCATAGTAACTTGAAAACTTTTATATAAAGCACGAAACATGATTAGTTTTCTCATTTGCAGGAAAAGAAATAAAGAGGTAGTAAAAGAAGCGTCTCGTGAAAAATTCAAATTTCTAACTTGCGTATAAAATAGTCAGTACTCTAATTCTCTATATACTTGTTTAGAGTTGGATTATTAATATATTACAATATATCTTGTTATGTATGAATTTGGTTAGTTTTGTTCATATGTAAATTGTTGCACAATAATTTTCAAAGACAAATTGAACTCTTGATTTCTTGAAACTCATCATGATGATGAATTGACTAATATTATGACATGATGACGATCATGATGATGATATGATGAGGTAGTCACAAGTATGAAATTGTGGTTTCAAGAGAAACCAAATATGCATTAAAGTTACATAGCCTAGATTAATGCTCATAGTTCTAATAGTATGTATGATATTGATGCTTATATATTTTGAATAAGGTATATGCCTATTGAGATTTATAATTTCACCCAAGTTGATTAATATTTTTTAGGTGAATGTTTCAAATAAAGATAAGTGAAAGCAAACCATATAATAGATTATGTGAATATATTGTCATTGTTGTTTGTACTTTTATTATAAGGATGTTGTGTATAATATGTCTGTATCATGTAACTATTATGAAGCTATTTGTATTTACAGATAAAATGTATGTTTTTATATAAATTGTTTAGTACATGTTTATAATTAAATAAAATATTTAATGATCGTAGATTGCTTTAAAGATTTGACTTTAGCAATGTTAAATCCAAGAATGGCCAAAATTGATTTCTCTTAAGCCAATTAATATTATTTTTTTATTAATATTACTAAATTTTAAAAGAACTAGAAATATAATATATTTTCTACGAATATGTTTACTATGCATTTTGGTATGGAATAAATATCTAATAGCATTATTTTGATCTATATTTTATTTTCTTTTATAGGAACTAGTCTTTAAAAGTATTATACTATTTTTCATAACAAATTTTTACACATTATGTACATATTGGAAGTGGAATCCCATTTAATAGAATGAACAAAATAAGATACTAAAATGAAATTAATTAGTACCCTTATAGAGCCTTATATACCTTGTATATGTAAGACTATGACAAACTATGCTACCTAAATGACTAATTTATATCCTATAAGTTCCTTGGCAAAACAGTTCATCCTATAAATCCTGAGATCTATGGCAGGGTTATACCGCTTAAATGGCCACTGGAAAGTGGGGTTACTACATTTCCTTGTACATTAGCTTGATATTAAGAGGTTCTTGATCTCAAATCTTGGGTAAGGGTGTTAATGTTTTCCTGCCAGGAACATTATGAAACATGAACGATACTAAAGTATATATATATATATATATATATGCAAAAGGCTCTTGCATCAATTTGGACTTATAAAAGTTGAAATTAATTACAAATTAAATTTTAAGACATAAATGGGATTTCTAACTACTAAGAGTATTATTATTATTATCATTATTTTAGACTAGAACAACATAAAATTTTAATTGTAAAGAAGTAGCATTTATTGTTATTCAAGGCATTACACTTAATCGATAATGGTCATTTGCAATGTTAGCCTAGACTAGAGTATCTTGCCATGTATTCCACGTGTTAATGAATTGTGCTTGCTCTTTTTGCCAATTTTTCATGGGTTTTTCTTTCAGTTGTAAAGTGTGTAAGGAACTCATGTTAATTAGATCATTAGAGATGAATTGTTGCTAACCAAATTAGCGAATGACACAATCTAGCTAATGACATTCAATAATATGGAAGCAAATTAGGGTCACCTAAGTCATCCATATATCAAGAGATGTAACGCAATACTCTAGTATTAACTCTCAAATATTGTCTTGTTAATATGGTCACCATATAATCTGTCACATTTAGGAAACAAGGTTACCCATAACAAATTACAAGATACCAAAGGGTACATAAGTATACAACAAATATAACAACAAACCTCATTGTCCTCTATTTGGTCTAGAAAAGCTCAGTACTGGCGCAAAGCTCATTCTTCAGATTGAGGAGGGCACCCATAAGTGAAAAAATATAGATTATGCACAGTAAGTAGTAATTGGATGAGGATAAAGTACTCATGCACACCTGAAGCCCAACGGTAAAATCAAGGGGTAGACATTAGTGTAAGGATACAAGATAAGCGGTCTTTCAGGTTCAAGCATGAGGAAGTGATCCCATGCCCATAGGTGCAACAATAAGTATCCAGCTATGCCACGCTCTTCATGGTTTGTAGAATTACAATGCTCTCGATATAGGTGTTCTAAAATTGCAGATTCCTAATTATACTCATTAGCTTCTTCAAAGTTCAAGAATGAGGAAGATACATTAAATAAACTTGGTGGGATGACCTATTAGGGAAAAGAATACCCTTAATCAATCTAAGGATCTATGCATGGGCAAAGCATCAAACTTGTTCATTTGCGTCATCTAAGAGCTTATTGAAGTGTTGTGCTAACCAAGTCATGCTTAGTCATTACCCATCAAACTGATTAGCCAGTGGTCTCACTTTGAGTTGTAGCTCACATACACCAGGCCACATATAGCTCATGGGTCCTATGAATAGTAAAACTTTGCATAGTAACCTAAGTTGCATATCAACATCCTCTACTATTATTGTGCACTTCCTAAGAGTAGTGTGAAATATATGTCTCTAGCTACCATCTCTAAAAGGCCCAATACTACTGCTTGATTGTATTCAAAGTGATCCAATCGAGCCACACCATACAAACTATAGCCAACTGTGGGTCACATAGTCAGTTTGTGTGTAAGACCCAGCAAGTATGAAGAAACGGATCTCCATACAGACTTAAGTACACGTTAGTAAGAACACAACATGGCTTGTAAGCTAAACAAATACAATAGAATATCATATGTGTCCAAATCAAATGACCTATGAGATGTATCGTGTCTAAAAGTACAACAAAGACTCATTATCCAACCTAAGATTAACGCTTTGCTATTCGACCATTGCTTAACTGTAAATAATATTGTCAGTTCAAACGTATATATGTTGAAAGATAGTTTGGATATGCATATATGGAAACATAGTTTGAAACATAAAAATGTTATTATCTTGTTTAACACGTATAACATAAATTCTAACAAATTCATAGGCTTATGCCTTATGAAAACATAGTTCGAAACATAAAAGTGTTATTAACTTATTTGAAGTGTACATCATAAATGCTAACTAATTCATGTGCTTATGCCATATACTATTGGTTAGCACAATGATATGGACACGTGGCACGATTGTGTCCGATTTACCTACACAACTTGCATTTGTTCAGCTCCCCTAGCATTCTTTATTCCATCTTACTATGTATACGGCTCGACCTATTAATATAACAGGGCAAGCTCAACCTGTTATGTGTTGACAACATGTTGCTCATACGTAAGTGATATTTATGAACTTCTTGTTCAGGTACATTGTCCTAAATTTTTTTAAGGTTGGTTCCTATATAACGCATACAAATGACATGATGAACATACGGTGGTTGCCACCCAATTTGTGGGTGTGATACTGCGGCTAGAATTGATGGGTGACAATATGAAATTAAGTATATACCTTGTCTATCTTTCACCACACATCTCCGAAGGTTTGAAAGGAATCATGACCATGAGCTTGGGTTTCACCTTTGACAATTACAAATGCAAGTGGCATGATATTCCTATCATCATCTTGTGAAATAGCCTTTAAAAGCATTCCTTTATATTTTCCATTGAGGAATTTTCCATCGATTTGTAGTATCATTATAGGAATGTAATAGCTATGGCCAATTGGAGCACTAGTGTATTGGCCACTATTAAATGGACCAAAGTTAGTGCCAAACCCATTTATGATATGAGAGAAAGTTTAACCTATGTTAGGTTACATATGCAATGAGATGGATTGGAGAATACTAGGGGAGTCGAACATATGCGGGTTATGTAGGCAAACTAGACACAATGATGCCACATGTCCACACCTGATGATGTGAGCACAGATGACAACAGGCACTATGACTTGAATAATGATATAAATTTTCTTCTGGGTCCAATTACAAACGATTTAAGCTTGGAGAAGGAAACCTAAGTCATTCATATGATTCATGTCCAGCCTAAATGAAGGCCCAATTCATTTAGGTTATATCACCCAGAAATGTTGCAACTGAAATAAGTATTTTGGACCTCACTGTAATTAATTTGGGCTAACAATATGTACGTGTATATATTAAGCTTCTATTTCAATGTTTAAAATTATTTTTAACATCATTTGACCCAACTTATTAGAGGCTTAAGGAAGTATTTTAAAAAGGTATTTTAGGGACTCTAAAGCCTATAAAAATGCTTAAACCTCAACCTTGTAAAACATCAAATTTCAATTTATCAAAGAAACTTTTTAATTTCATTCTTAGCTTGACCAGAGTTCTATAAGGGAGGATAACTTATCTTCTTCTATTACAACAAGAATTAATTCTTAGTAAAGTGATTCTTTTATCTTTATGGGCTTTGATTTATAAAAAAAAATCAAAAATAAAATAGCACCAAAGAATAAAGATTTGAAATAAGGCATTTCCTTGGTGATTTTGAAGATGAAAGTTCACATTTTAAGATAATTGATGTAAATGGTTGTTTGGAAGATATATTCAAGAGCTTGGTACATGTTCATTCTTTTCTCACTCCATTTAGCCTAATCCAACATTACTACCCTCAAAAGTCCTTTTGATCTTTTGCATCATTGCATTCATAGTGGAGATTTTAGAATCACTGCAAGCTTATGGTAGGATGTTTATCAAGTGGATTTGAGATATATAACCCATTTTAGGTTAGCTGAGCAAAACACTGCTTTCCTTTGGTAAATTGTGCATTTTGGTTTATTGCCTTGCATATTTAGTTTACCATTATTGCTTGTTGAAGAGTGTAACCATTTCAGTAGTTGTTTTCATGTCATGAGCTTGTTAGGTTCCCATTGGTATTTTTGCATTCTTGATCCCTTTTTACTTGATTCTTTTTCCCAAGAGTGCAAAGGTTTAAGTGTGGGGGAATTGATCTTACCCATTTTTACCATATCATTTAATGTTATTTCATGAGATTTTACGAGGTTTATTAAGCTTAAATGCATGATTTTATACTATTTTGTGGCAATCTGGGTTTAAAGGTCATTTCATGCAAAATGTACTTTGTAAGGGTAGAATTGTAATTTCTCCATTGATTTAACTTAATTAAATTAATTTGGAGAATGTGAGATATTGCAATGTTTAAATTTTGCATTTTAGGTCAAAGTCAAAGTCAAGTTTGAAAAAATCACAATCAAGGACCAAGAGAATTGAAAAATTGCAAAAAAGGCCCAAGAGCATCAAAACGCTACGTTTCACTTTGCCCTATCTTTAACCACAGTGAAAGTGCATTTTTGTCATGGTGAACTTGCTCCAATCTACTAAATTTTTTTATTTAGGTTTAAACTCAGCTACAGAAACCTCATCCAACTCACTTATTTTAAGCCCATATGGTTCATTCTGAAGGCAAGCCACCAGGGAATGAGAGAATGTATCAGAGATACCCTCCCTTTTCACTCTCTCTTCCATTCTTCTTATCTTCTCATCCCTTTACCGATTTCTGCTCTTCCATGGTTGTTCTTAGAGACTTGGAGTTTGGTGAAGCATTCCTCACCACCATGAGCAACTAAACAATACTTGCTTGGAGGAGATTCAATAAGGCCCAAGCTTGAAGTATCAACTATAGAGTTTTTCTTATTCTTTTCCATCTTTCTTTGATTGTAGTCATTGTATCTTGGTTAGATCATGTTAATTACATTGATAGGTTAGACCATATTGCTGTAAATTTTATATCATGGATTAGATTCTTAGATTTATGCCTTGATGTGTGTTTTGTAAGGATTATTGCTACATTTATAAAAATATTGGGTTTGGTTTAATCTAACATATCTTATGATTAATTGTAGTAGATTGATAGCACTTGGTTAAATTGCTCAAGTTGTCTTCACATCTTTACATTAATATCACATTATGCATTAATGAGCATAGTTAATATTGTTGTGAGCTTTGGGTTAAATGTGCCACACACAAATTAACTTACCTAGAGTTTAAATGGTACTTCAAACCAATTTTGAAAATGATTTTCTAAAAAGACTCCCATTTATCTTCTAGAAGATAGGAAAGCTAAATCGAATCTTTAACAGACATTTCATCATCATTTGTATTAAACCCAATCAATTTTTATTCTCCCATACAATCATTTGGCCAACCCACATTTTACAACAAAAACCTTTAAAATATTTATAATTTGTTATGTTTGATGTTAATTTAATCAAGCAAATAGAATCCAAGACAAAACCCTGATTGTTTCCATTTTTTCTCATACTTTTACATTCAAATTACCCAAAAATAAATTAAGCTCCTTGAAGTGAACATGACTCGGATTCCACCGCTATAGTACATTTTTGTATCCAGTATTAACTTTTGACACCCTAACGACAAGGGCTTGATTAGTGGCATAGGTGGATGCTTTACTTTGTTACACCTATGGGCATGGGATTGCTTCCCCATGCTTGCACCTAAAAGATCGCCTATCCTGGATCCCCACACTGATGTCTACTCCTTAATTCCACCTCAGGTTTTAGGTATGCATAAGTACATTATCCCCATCCAATTACCACTTATTGTGTATAATTTATATTTTTCCATTGTAGTATGTGAAAGAACGAAGGCTATCCTCCTCGATTTGAAGAACAAGCCTTATGTCAGTACTGAGTTTTCTAGACCAAATGGGAGACAATGAAATTTGTTGGTATATTTGTTGTATACTTATGTACCTTTTGATATCTTGTAATTTGTCGTGACAATCATAATGCCCAAGGAAAAGGCTTTGTTGTGGATTTAGCAGCCACCATTTTGATGTATACGTGCATGTACCTTATATTATTTTCTACGAAGTAAATTATACGACAGGTGTATGACATGTAATTTTGTTTATTATTTTTCACTATGGCTAATGCACATGCTAGTATAATTTCCCTAACCAATGAACTTAACTTTAATTATCGACTTGCAATTCATCAACTTATTTAATAAATTATTATAATTTTTTCTATTTTTCATATACACTTTTTTACTTAATATTCATTATTCACAAATATATACTTTATACTTTTTTACTTTATATACTTTTTACTGTTACACTAAAAAATAGAATATTTTTAATTTGTTAATATGTATCATTTTCAATTTTTATTTCATATATATATATATATATATATATTAAAATACTTAAAAATAAAACATAAAAAAAAATACCTTCAAAGGACTCGAAAATTTACATTTCAAGTCCCTTGAAGGGACGTACTATGAAAGGGACACCAAGTGAAAAACTTTTCAAGTTCCTTTAATTTTTTTTTTTTTTAAATTGCGTCTAGGAAATCAGAAAGCTGTGTTCCAGTTTATTGTGTTTCAAGTTTTTTTTTTTTATAGAAAAAACAACACTAACTTAGAATGATTCATTATGATTTCCTAGCATAATTCCTACTGAGTCATTCCGAGTTAGTAAAAGTATAGGATTTTGTTGTAATAATTTTATACTGTAGCATTTAGTAAAAAAAATAGTTTCTTGATGCGAATGGCTCTAATAGGCCCTTGTGGAGTATGAAACAGGATCTTAATTCGAATGCCAGTGGTAGTAGACTCTCAATGTACATTAATGCACTAGATTTCTACTATAGGAATCAACAGCCAAATATATAATAATGTAAGTAGTTGAAACTTGATAATTTGAAATATCAAGAGTATCGTAATATTGACCTTTTGGTTAATATATACATAACATATGGAAGTAACAGATAACATTTTAATCACAGTGAGGTAGTGAACATACAATAAATCCGATTATAAAATAGAAACATACCAGGTAAACAAGCAGGACTCGATAAATTGATACAATTTCATCCTCATGAGAAGCACAAATAGGGAAAAGATATTATTTGAAGTTTTATGATACTGGACAACCAGAAATCAAGACCTTAGAAGCACTGGTACTAACGCCGATGAATACGACGCAGTAAAACCGACACACAATATGAAAGTTTGAGAATTGAAGTTTTACAATTAATTAGTTACACCCATAAAATTAGGAAACAAAATGAAAAAGTGAGTGAAATTGTGAATGACACTCATTACCCCTTATCTCAGTCACTCCCTCTACTGTCTCTTTCCTCCATCTCTCAGACCGCAAAATCCCAATCACGTCAATTTGCAAGTGTACACACTTCATAGACTTCAAGACCTGAAAGAAAAAGCCAATTGTAAAACTCAGCAACAACAATAGAATATATATATGGATTTACCAATCAAATCAAATCAAAGCAATAACAGTAACTTTAACACAACCTTATTATTCAGAGACAGTGCTAGTTGACGAAGAACCCAGGTCAGGAATCAATCACAAGCAGTCCCAATTGGTACACGCAAGTCCTCATAGAGACAAACGTAGGGAGCATCAGAGCCATCGTATTTGCCAGTCCAATTTCCGTCATCAATATAGCTAGCATCCCAAATCGAAGCGTACAGAAACATGGGCTTATGAGGAAACCCCTCTTCTCCATCTTCTTCCTTCCTCTCCTCTCTTCTCACCACTTTCCCATCAATCACCCATTCGATCGAATCACGGCCCCACTTGATCACGTACTCGTGAAACCCATCGGAGCAATCGAACCCCAGATCGTGAATCTGCTCTCGATTCCCGGTCCCACGAGTGAAGAAATTGGTCTGCACGATCTTCTTGTCATTCCCTAAGAACTCGAAGTCGATCTCGTCTTGAGATTTGTCGCCTTCGAGGGAGGAGAGGTAGATGTTGAAGTTGAGGCCCGTGGTGTTGCCTTTGGGGCACTGGATGCGGGCGCCGAAGGTGCCGTAGTGGAAGCGGGTGGCGGTGCGCCACCTTGCGCCGCCGCGGTGGTCGTAGGTGAGGGCAATGGAGTTAGATTCCGGGCAGTGGGAACAAGCGTCTGGGGTGTAGTCGACGACGATCTCTTTCGGGGGTTGGGTGCGGTGGAGGTGGTGGTGGTCGGTCTCGGGGTGAGGAACGGGGTCAGCCATTGGTGAAAAAGTGCGAATCGGAAGAAGAACAGAGTGAGACTAAGACGCTTCGGAAGATGGAGATCGGGGAAAACCAGACAGAGGAAGCCATTTTGACCCGTGGTACAATTTTTTTAAAATTTTATTAATTACGATCCAGGAATTGGAAATCATCGGATCAATTAATAATCAATGGAAGCTCTTGCGATCCAAAAAATTATTTAATTTATACAAAAGTTTTATATGCAATTTTTTCAATTAAAAGATTGAAGTATATATATATATATATATATATATATATAATAGATATTTGTATAATATTATATGATTTTTTTTCGTCGTGAGCCTGTTGTGATCCGACGAGCCTAGTTGCATTGCAAGACTCGTCCCATTCTATTTTAACTCTATATTAAAAGTACATGCAAGTTTCGATTTTTTTTAAAATGAAAAAATTAGAATTTTTACATTTTTAAAAATTATGCGAATTTAACCGTTAACATTAAAGAAATACATAAATTTAATGATTTACATTTAATATTAAAAAACTCAATTCAATAAATTTTAAATTTTAAAATTAATAAAATTTAAAATTTTGATTTGACTATTAATATTAAATGAATTGCATCATTCATGCATTGTTCTTTTAATAAATTGTAGAGTGATGAGTAAGTAAGAGGATTATAATGTGTTCAGGAGAAATGTATTTGTGTAGGGATGATCACAATGTTATCTTCTTTAGTAAATATTATTGTACTAAACATTATAAATTTGTAGTTGATCCAACATCAACTGGAAAATAAATAGAAAATATTGGACAAACACTTCTGGATTTATGTTAGTTTTAATTCAACTAGAAAATGGTTTAAAGTGACTATGCAATAGTCTCTGTTCAACTACATAGTTTTAAATAAATAAATAAATATATATATATATATATATATTATTTTAATCTCCCACTTTTTATATCAACATCAAACTGTCAATTTAGTCCTCTATTAATTTATAGTGTCAAAATGATAATTAAAAAATTCAATAATAATAACAAAATAGTCACTTGCATAACTATTTTAAGAGACTATTTTTTTATTATTTTTGAATTTTTGAGACAATCTTACCACTACAAATCTGTGGAGGACCAAACCAACATTGAAATAAAAAAGTGAGGAATCAAAATTATTATTTTCTCCATAATTTTACCCACATCAAACAAATCTATGCTTATCACTACTTTCTCTTATAAAAGGTCTTGGCAAGCTCATGTATATAGCTTGATCAATGAACTTCGATTTTCTTTTTTACGAATTATGATGTTTAATGTCTACTTGACATTGTGAATCAATTGAAGGATGGTTTAGTGGTACGAGGGGTGGATAATTAATCAGTGACTTTAGTTCAAACTTTTGCCTTATCATGTACTTAAAAAAAGCTACTTTAAAATAAATTAAGGATATATGAGCATACTTTAACTAAAGATGTATTTATCACAAGCCATTATTAGGCGGATGTAGCAAATCAAATTTATTTCTATCAACTATAGGATTGGTGGATACCATTATTTGGAATGGAAATTGTTTAGGATGCTACAAAATCAAGGATGACTATAGAATTCTACAAGCATAGAAAGACAACTCATTTCAACGATTTCACATCTTGGAATGACCTTTGGAAGATTAAAGCTCTTTTTGTAACACTTATGGAAACAGATTTTTCAGTTTACAAATTATTTAGTTTATTCAATTAAGGATGAGGTTGGAACGGATACAAATTAAATGTAATCTAAGGGAAATAAGAAAGGAAACTAACGATGGTGAAAATATAAGATAAGTATGTTTAAGACTTGAAAAAGAGTTTAGTTTAGTGGCTAAGACACTGCAACCATATTCCTGATGTCTAGAGTTTAAACCAGCCCCCTCCTTACCTACATTTTTTTGCGTATTGTGAGATGTGTTCCTAACAGGAAATTACATTACTGCCCTTAGTTTCAATTTCACCTTGCTCGACACCTCCTTCTTCTTCGCGTGCATTATTCACAAAGCCACAGTCTCCTTCTTTCTTCTGCCATTCTCACCAATGTCGTATCCATCATCCTTATTGCTTGCATCCGGCTATGTCAAAGACGATGTTTATTCTCTTTCTGGCATGTTTCTCCTTTCTAGCTGTGTAGCGTTAGGGCTACAGAAGAGGGTGATTAAGGTGTGTTTTGGGTGAGAAATCTTCGAATTTCTTTGTGCCTTTTACTTACAACACAATTTTCGTTCCTTCCCCTAAGATTTTGGCATCTAACACTTGAAAATATGCATATAATTTATGAAATCTCAGTGACAACAAAATTGTGGCTTAATTTGGGGAGAAATTCGAATTTTGTACTTGATTTGGGCAACAATAGGCTTCAAGGAGGGAAGAGATTAGGCTTTGAGAAGTGAATCATTGGGGTATGATTTACTATGGTGAAGTTTAAATTTTTTTTCCTTTTATTTCCATAGTGATGATAGAAGTTTAAGAATGTAAATTTTGTGCTAGGGAAGTAGTTAGATTGAGAAGTAAAAAAATTATTTGCTTTGGGAAATACAGATTTCTACAAGACCTAAGCCCTATATATTTATCAATGATGCTTATGTTGATGCATGGGAGATTCTGATTGAAGATCCCAAATGTTCTAATATTGTTAAATGAGTATAATGTTGTATGATTTAGGCTTACAGGATAAGGATTTCTCCTCGTTGTCTATGCCGATCATACTTTATATCTGTAGGGAGTGACACTTTCTATAGGAGATTTTTTCTAAGAACGTCATGTTAATACGTATGCTAATTGTTATTTCTGTCATAAAGGTCCTAAAACATTAAATTACATTTGTAGTTTATGTCCTTCTGCTAAGGTATTATGGTCCGCTTTTCCCTTGGCTATTCATATTGATCTCATTCAGGATTAAGACATTGTTTTGTGGCTGCAAACATGTTTAATCAATGAAAATTTCATCTTCCTCAATTGGAGCCATATACCAGATAAATATTGGTGACTC
Source organism: Delonix regia (assembly GCA_037074485.1). NCBI lineage: Eukaryota > Viridiplantae > Streptophyta > Magnoliopsida > Fabales > Fabaceae > Delonix > Delonix regia. The sequence goes on from CM073459.1 coordinate 18,498,330, forward strand.
TTTATATTATTTATAATAGAACAAAATTCTACATGAAGGAGTTAAGCCAAACCTGATACAATTAATAAAGAGAATTCAAAATATTCTATCTGAGAATTCATGTGCTCAGCATGCACCAAAGCCATTAGATATGCCCTAGCAAATGAAATGTATGAAAATAACCAATTCAGATCCCCACGTGTTATACAAAAATTCCCTAATTAGGGAAGCTGGCGGCAAAATAGTACTTTACTAAAACAAATATAATGAATAAATGCTTACATTTCTCCATCTACTCACTGCGTTGTGGCCTGAACTCAATCCCTTCAACAATAAGTCCATCTTTTATATACCCATTAGTCTCCCATACTTTACACTCTACAAAGCCACCATGTCCATCTTCATTGAAGAACTCTCCCATCTCAACCTCCATCCATCCATCTTCTCTCTGCTGAACTGTTCTTTTTCTCTTTTCCTTGGAGTGTGTTGAAGTTGAAGGGTCCAAGATCGCTCTTATTTGAGACATAGTAGCACTTTCTTCATTATTTACACTTATTTCTACATATCTATCTACCAAAGAATGATCGGTTTCTAACTTATAGACAAAGAATGCAGCATATGCAGTTCCTGGGGACAACAGATTCGCCATTACCCTTCCTTTTATTTCTAGCCACCACACATAGTAGAGCTTCGTTGCCTGGCGAATCTATATAGAGGTAGGTATTATATAATGTATGTTTCAGTACATTTTATAAATGAAGATATGAATGACATGTATGATAGTAATTCTTTTCAAAATATATTTTGACACGTAACAATTATATTTTGATGGGAAAATTTCAAAATAAGGATACTTACTTATTTATAAAGACCAAATAATCACTAGAGAAAAGGAACAAAAAATCAAATAATGGACAAGTTAGGTTTGTTGTCAAGTGTTTGGTTAAAAGGAAAAGAAAAAAAATTTAATCAAGTTATTATATTTTTTAGTCCTTATAGTCTAACACAATTTTTAATTTGGTGCTTATACTTTAAATGTTTATAATTATGACTTATAGTTTAAATAATTTACAGTTTAATCCTTTTCATCAATATTTTACTATAAATATGTGCATTAATTTTATTTCATTATCTATTTTTATTTATGTTATTAGTATAAATTACACATATTTAGAGTATTAAAATAGTATAAAATTAGTTAAATAAAATTTTTTTAATAAAATGCTTATAGAATTTTAAATCTAAGGACTAAATTAAAATATTTTTAAATTATAAGGACATATAAAATTTTAAACTATAAGGATTAAATCAATAATTGTCTGAAAGTATAAGAACCAAAAGTAAAATATTTCCCTTCTTCTTTTTTTTTTTTTTTTGTGGTGTGGTCAAGCTGACGATTTTCAGTTTTGGCATGACTATTAATTGGATTGAAAAAGGTATGCCTACAATTTTAGCCATAGGTAGAAGCCCAGTCGAAGATGCTACCTCCAAACTCCAAACAAGGATAGAGACAAAAAATTTATCTTAGAGGAACTTATATGATAAGTTTTAATATGTAATAATTTTAATAAAATTATATGCAATATATACATACACACATATATATAGAGAAAAACCCTATTCTGGTCCCACACTCTACGGTCATTTTCTGTTTTGGTCACTCAATCTTTCGAATTTTTGTTCTTGTCCCTCATTGAATTTCAGTTTTCCCAAGTTGGTCCCTACAGTTACTCTGGTATTATGTGGACACTGAGGTGGCCGTTGTATGCTGAGATGATATGTTAAATGTTGACTGGGATGCCAAATCACCTCATTTTCAGCTTATGTGGACTAACACCTCATACCCCACTAACCCCACGTGGCAAATATCTAATGCTTCTCCTCTTCCTTTCTTACCAATGCTCACAACTCTATCCATCTCTCTCCTTCACCCAGCACCATGGCCTCTCTAACACTCATTACTCCCACTTCCACTCCCAAACCACTCCCTTCAGGTGACGATGCTCCGTCAGTTGCGGACATTGATAATTCCTCCTCGACCACCAATATCGTCGACAAGGAGACTAGAGACAAAGATACACAAGTTTGTGTACTTCTCGAAACACAATGCGAGAGTTGAACCAGGGTTGTCAAGTTTAAGGACCTCGGTAAAGAAATCAACAGTTATGGATTCATTTGATACTCTTGCTACGGCCGCAGCAGTGGCGGCTTCCAAAGTTTTTAAGACTGTGAGAAGCTTGGCATAGCCAATAGAACTAGATGCCTACTGCGGAAGTATAAGCACTACCGAAGTAATAGCGCCTTCGATGACCACCTCTGGTGGAGGAATTGATGGTTTTGGGCAGGAGGCACCTATTGACAAGAGATAGATACAAAGGAGAAAAGAAAGAGTGCATTGGTAAAGAATGATAAAGAACACCTAATTTTTATGTTAAGAATTAGATAGAGCATTTAGGAGAGAGAGAGAGAGATGGTGAGTTTTGAGAGAAAGAACTAAGTGCTGTAGAGGAATAAGGCAATGGGTAAAGGAAGAAAAGCATTTGAGAAGCAACACAGAGAAAATGAGGTGGGGTATGAGGTGGCAATCCATATAAGCTGAAGATGGGGTGATTTGGCATCCTGATCAACATTTAATAGGCCACCTCAACACATAATAGCCACCTCAGCATCCATATAATACCAGAGTAACTGCAGGGACCAACTTGGAAAAACAGAAATTTAGTGAGGGACGGGAATGAAAATTCAAAAGGCTGAGGGACCAAAACGAAAAAAGGCCATAGAGCAGGGGACCAAAATAAGGTTTTTCTCTCTCTCTCTCTCTCTCTCTCTCTCTCTCTCTCTCTCTCTCTATTTATATATATATATATCAAAGTGGTTTCAAGATTAAAGAAAATAATAGTGCGTCATGGCACATATTACTATAACTATTTACACAATGTCATTATTTGCAAGTTGCAACATGTATAAAAACAAGCATATTTTTAAATAAAATGATTGATCTCATTAACTAAACTTTCATGACTTATATAACAATTTCAAGTTAAAGAGAAAGATCTATTTAAAGTATAGATTTAGAAATAATTCCTATTAATACAAAATAAGTTATATTATGAAAGAAAATAATGTCTAGATGATTTTAGAATAAGTTTGGAACTTTGAGATGATCTTAACTAGGGGGTAAAGTTACTCTATTGTCTGTAACAATTTATATATTAGCATGTGGTAGGGCGAAGTGTTTTGGGAGTTGCATAGGCTTGTGAATCCTCTGTAGTACTATAGAGGAATATTGTTTATTGGATCTTGATCCAATAATCCATATATTTTAAAAAAAAGTTAAATTAAAAAATATATAAATATATATTATTAAATCTTGATCTAATTGTTTATATTTTTAATGGAGAATTTGAAGTAAATAACCCTACTACAGAGAATCTAAACTCCTCAAATAGCTTATAGACTCTTTGGCAGGATATTTTTGTCATGTCAAATTTTTAGGGTGTCACAACTATTCAATGTCGATTGTTTTGGATTGTCTTGGATTATATGAATGTTGAGGCTTTGTTGGCCTTGAGAATGCCATTATATTGTTTTCAACTTTGTGATATTTTGTAGGCCTATGCTGTGATTATTATATTTTGAGAAAGTATTGTGCTTGTTTTGTCTCATAGTATATATGTATTGTTATTGTATTATGACTAGTTGAATAGATTAGGAAACATGATATTTTCAAGAGAGGAGTCACTAGATATTTAGCAACCTCCAAGTGATCATGGAGAAATGAGAATCATGTTTTGAAAATATAGCTTAATATGATTTCAAGTGTGTTACTATGGTTAATTGATATTTCTATGGCATGTGTAAAGGTATGTTTTAGACTTGTTAAGTTAGGTAAACCTATGTCCCAGTCATTGACACAAATATGAATTACAGCATAGACTATCAAAATATCAATAACAATATTTTAGAACATCATTCACCATTCTAGGATTACTTTAAAGGATGATGTTTTAGAGACGAAGGAATTCTGCAAAACGAGCTCCTTAAAAGATTGTTATAGCTTCTTGTAGAAGAGGATTACTTTGTCCAGGGAAATTATTTGCCCAACCTAAAAGATGTTATTCAACTTTATAGTTAATGAACTATGATTCAAATCAGGAATCGAACCTTTGATTTTTTGAATCGTGAATTGTAAATTGTATTGAATTGTATGATTAAGAGACACATTGAAAAATAAATAAAAATATATTATATAAAAAACATAAACCATAAAATTATGTTTAAATAATAACTTTAAACTATAAATTGACACAAATTAAATAGTAAGTCTCACAAAACAAAATCATGGGTTATAATTTAGTAACTATCTAACGCTAATTCATATCTAAGTTAATAAATAAAAAATATATATGTATATATGTATATATATATATATATATATATATATATATATATATATGAAATAAAAAAAAACCTTTAAATTATTAACTCATATCTAAGTTATGATATAAAAATAAATCAAAGTCTTATATCTTCGTTTCTCATGCAGCTTTTAGATTAAAAAATATTTTTAACTTATAAACTTCTGAATGATACAATTAAATTTCCTTTGTATGCATTATCTTCCCTAGGCATTTGTTGAAATTTAGATTGCATGGTGTGAGGCAATCTACACCACCTATGTGTTATGAAAGTCCTAGTCGTTGATTGAATCCCATGGACGTTGAGCTGCCACATCACTTTTGATTTTCCATTCTTTTCCAAAATAAAGAGACCCCAAACAACGTTGTTTTGAGGTCTTTGAATATTCCAAATCGAAGGGGAACGTCTCCTCCTTTTTGATTAATTTGTCCTCAATTTGAAAACCCTATTTGCATTTCTTCTTCCATGCTCGGATCAATAATGAGTGATTCAGTTAGTTTCCCTTTATTTTGATCAATCATGGACATGAATCTCCATACTTAACACACCTTGCATTGCATTTATAACAGAGACATTCAAAGAGGATAGTGTATTAGTCATCCCATAGGAGATGATCCAAGTGTTACGTTCACTCATCATTCCAATATGTATTGCAATGGTAAAAAGTCCAAAGCCTAGATCAATTGATATGTGCACCATGATGAATCTGGTTTACATAGTCTTCAACTTGTAAACCTTGACAGAAATTTGAACATTTAAAGCCAGACAGAGGTATAACACTGATAACTCTGCGAAATAACATTATTTGGTCACATTAATGCTAAATAATACATAAATTTAATTAATTTTATGTTGATTTTGAGTAAATTGCTCTAGTTGAGTTATTTTGTATTTAATAGTCTAGGTATTTGGTTAGTTTAGTATTAATTCATGTTAACTTGATGATTTTCATGAAAGTGCTTGGCCAAATAGAAGCCACTTATGTGGATTTTGTCCATACCCATGCCTTAAAAGGATGAAATTATGGTATTGGCACCAAGTAAGTAAATACTCAATTTTGAGATAACTTTTGGACTATAAAATGATAGAATTTGGATATGGCTATTTTACATCAAGTTGTAGAACTTGTCAAGATCTTTTAAATGAGTGGTGGTTTACTAAAATCCAATGTCAAAGCGCAAAATTATATCCAAAATATTAAGACTAGTTTAGTAGGTAGAAAATAAAGCTTAGGCACCAAAAGCATGAGAGTCAATACAAATTCAAGAGAGTTGGCTCCGAGGCACATAACATATAAAGAAGGCTAAAAGTTGGCGCCTAGGCATTAGAACACAATTAGTGAGGGCTAAGCCTATCTTTTCACATGGGGAAGCCATTTTAACTTAGATTTTGAGTGTTTTGAAGGGGGAGGAGACTTCTGAAGAAAGAGACACGAAAATACAACAATATTTAGGGCTAAGAACATAATTCAAGGGAGCATCCAAGAGGGGATTGAGAAGAGGAAGTCAGACAACTTTAGATTTGGAGTTTTTTTACCTTCTCTTTTTTCATTTTGAATTTTAGCTATGTTTTCTAAGTTGTGTTTGGTTGTTCTCTAGATTATAGAAGGCTAAACTTCATTTATTTAGGCTTATGGTTCCCAAAATGTAAATTGTTGAGTTTGTAGTAACATGTCTTGATTTATATGGTAGCGGATTTATTTGATTTACTTATCGTGAACTCTTGTTTGGCCACCAACTTGGACTATTTAGAGCTGTGGGTGTTTTCAAAAGGGACATTTGTACTTAGCTATAGAATCAAATGCTACTTGATTGAATGTTTGATTTCATATTTGTTCATTTTTGCTTTTGAGATAGAAATATAAATAGGGGACTTGCGGAGTTATATTAGCCATGCATAATACATCTTTAATTGGGGTTTTCATATAAATATAGAGTGATAGGTAAGATAGAAATTATAAAGGATTGATGAATTCATATAATTTCATATGAGACTAAGACTAATTCACAACCATTAAAATAAGGTAGGAAGCTATTTACTTGCAATTGAAATACTAGAGTAAGCCATAATTATTGAGAAGTTCTATAGTTTTATCTCATTTTGAAATTGTATTTACTGATTAATTTGAAAGTTTCTTTCTTTTACTTTGCACAATTAATCACTTGGATAAGGCAATTACATATGCATTAGTTCAACACAAATTTAATCAATGATTCCAACACAAATTTAAAATAATTTGCACTGCTAGAACAAGATTAGCCACAGTTCTTATCCAAATTTAGTAATGTATGAGATGAGACAATTAACATCACATATTAAGTCCTTAATTGGAATTGGAATTAAATAGTAATCTTACCATTTCGCCATTATTCAAAAGAACGGGATGATCACAGAGATGAAAGAAAATTTGTCTTTTGGTCAAAGAAGAAGCCAAGGATGGTGATGAGGATTGAGCTATGGTGTCTTCATAATCTGGTGGAAGAAATCTTTCCCACACATCGTCTGAATCTTCAGCTTCTTTTAACACAGAAGAGACAGAAGATGATCTGCAAGCATCCTTGGGTGATGTTAAAGAAATAATATTGGGAATGCAGTCTGCAGGTAAAACCTTTGTCATATCCATTATCTTTGTTGTTCTCTAACCAGCTCAATGTTTTAAGTACCTGTAAAATTGTGATTAATTAATTACCCTACTAAAACTAAAATAGTTTCTCTAACCATATTCCATAATAGGACACTTGCTAAATTATTTTACTGATGTACAGATCTTACCAGAATGGGACTTTCCATAATTGTTTTTATCTTTTTCTGTAGGAAAATTATTTTCTTGGTTCAGATATTAAGTGGTTTTTATGGGGGGTCATATATAGCATATTGTGTACTCTGAAGTTCAGATTCTTACATTGTTTGTCAAGTAATTGATATATGCATTGATTTGTTTCCTAATCAATTCCACGATTTTAATTTCTTTTTTATTTATTTGATGATTGTATTAATAAGAAAATATAAATAATAATATAATTTTCTATGGCCAAATAAATGTGTAGAAATAATATTAAACTATTTATACAATATATTACTAACTAAGAAAAGAAGGAACAAAATAAATGACTCACTTAATGGCAAAAGAATCTAAATTTTCACAGTACATGTTCTGTTAATAACAAATTAAATTCAGATATGTTTTAAGGTAAGAAAAAAATGGCGGGTCATAATCACACTATCTATCTATCTATCTATCTATCTATATATATATATATATATATATAAACACACACAGATATATATAAATGAGCATTGTCACCTGTTCTATACGATAAAGTATCAGCAATATACATATTCCAAATAAACCTAAGGGTTACATCTGGCTAGCTATTTTCTTTCTTGTTTTATGAGTAAGCTGAGGATTTACTAAGTTGATATTTAATTAAGTTCAATTGAAAAGGGTAGAAAAGGGAAAAATTAAAATGTCATAGGGACTTAATGGCAATATTTTGTGTGTGCTCTTACGCAACATTGGCGTAGGCAAAATATTTAACCCCTTAAAATAAAATTCTAAATCCGCTGCAAGTCAGTAACCCCTGTCCCGTGAAGGCCATTCAACCTTCCCCCCTTCTGCACTCTTACGCACCATTTTCTTCCCCCTTCCCTTTGTTAACAACTGTTCCAGTGGATGGTAGTTTTTACTTTTCAAAGAAGCTATTTAGGAGGTGAAGAGAATCGGTTCTCCAAGTCATAGAAGCAAGTATTGAAAACCCCCCATTTAAGGATGACATTGTTGAACTTGATTGTGGAATATGTAGAAGATTATTTAATTTTTATTTAGATTTTATATTTTGTAAATTGACACTTCAACGTGTGATTTGTTTAATGTATGAATATTGTCACTTTAGATATTTAAGAATTGTGTTGGTGTAAGAAATTTATTCTCTACTACATATATATCACATTCCAAAACCTAAAGTGTGACCGACGCAAATAACAAGAATAACCTGGGTTCTGCAAGCCTTAAACATTCAGCATTAATCTCACCCATCAAGATTAAAACTCCTAAGATTCACATATAATAAATTCCCTAGGTAACAACCATAGGCATCAAGGATATTTACCGACTTAAATTCTGTTGAAATTTTGATAAAGTCTCCCCTACAACTAGGACCTCCCGAAATTTCTATGATAAGTCTGTTAGCCCATACCAATCAACAATAAGGAGAGCTCAACTTTAAATTTAAATCGATTATAATTACAAAGGATTGGGGGTCTTATCTGTGATTATGTGGTCATTGTGATACATCTACCATGAATTAGAACAAAAAACATACAAACAACCTTCAACCTTCACAAAATAATGCAAGGGCTCACTTGTGACCTTATGTCCCATTTTCTCGGTTTTGAGCATGGCTCTAACTGGCTATCTAAAACAATAAAAGTAAATAGGTAGCATCCTAGAAAAACATTATAACGTAATGTAACCAAGCAGAGAGGAATCAAAGAATAATTATACAATAGGCATAAACAAGATTATTTCTGTACCAATTAAATGACTGTAAACGATATCCATGATGAGACTTTATAAGCTATCAAAGCTTGCGTAATCTTTGGAAAAATTACTAGCCACAGCTTTTATTCCACATTAACAGTGAAAAAAAACAATTTTCTTAAAAACGTAAACGATGAATAAGAGGACTATCACATATCATAATTCGTCTTTTGTAAGCACACAATCCTCAATATCATTTCCATTTGTCGAAACTTTAAATAGTATCCATGAGTGTGGAATACTATACACTATCAAATATGCTTGCTTATTGTTAAAACACATGTAAAAACCTTCCTTTTTGTACAAAATACAGTTAGCTTAAAACCTAGATTCAAAGGAGGACTATCAAAGACATCAAGCATCGATCATGGACTTCCAGCCCATGCAGTTTAATCATCTGTCAAGAGCACACAGCCCTTGGGGTAAATCACTCATACGGTCGTGAGTCGCAAGCTTACACTCAATCATCCATCTTATAGTAGTCCTCCCTAGTCTAAGGAACTGCCATATATGGGTTTTCTTCTTTCAATATCAATGCTGTCAGAATAAAACTTTCACTATCTCAATTAAGAAAATACCTTTTTTTTTTTATATATACAATTTACTTAACTTCATATAAATTTCAATCTTTCATGGTGAAAAGATTTCAATTCTCATAAAAGGAATTTTTATATAATGAGGTCAAATGAACTCTTCTCGTTAGATTGAGAAGAATAATTAAATTCAGTTTGGAATTGCTATTTGCTCAAGATACATCATCTTTCATTCGTTAAAAGAAAATGAACCATATTTCTTTAAATCATTTTGGCCAAATGTGTTTAAGCTATCCATTCTCTCTTTTCATAGTTGTATGATTCTATGCATGATTTACAATCAATTTCTAGATCTTTGTAACCCATTCAATAAACAAAAGGATCAAACGTAGCCCTTTTTGAAATACTATGCACAAAAACTTGTGACGCAAATAATGAAACATATATCACTGTTGAGATGCTGCTGCTTACTTGGTTGATGAAATAATTCTAGCTATTCCTAATTTCTCCTTTTACTATTGAGAGGTACTTTTAAAGTAAGTCCCTATAACAAAGAATCACATGATATTATTTTTATTCGAAAAATAGACCATAACTCTCTAATTACAAGCTCTAAGGCATCTCTAACTTACTTAGCAATATATAAACCAAGTATATGCCAATAAAGAGCCTTCCACATTATTTATCCATCATAATCCATACATATCACATTTCAGCATTCAATCTTTAATAACACTTATACTATCATACTGTTAGTTTTTTCCAATGAGTCAACACATTAAGATGTCAAATTATCACCAGATAACTTTCAAAAAAATAACACATCCTTAAATACCAATTTTAGTTAACTTCAATATTATCCAGAATTTTAATTCACCAATATTTGGACATTATTTCGCCTAGAAAAACAATTTCAAATTTAGTAAAATTTTACACCCAGCTTCTTATACATGTTTTTAACCTACAGTAAAAATTTCAAGTACAAATTCTTTCTTTTGGACATCCAAAAATAGAGTTTTCCCCAATTGTTCTGTTCTGAAATTTGGGTTTGAACAACCATGAATTTCATATTATATTCCCTATCAGTTATATTAAAAAATTTTCCAAACTCTCCAAATCACATTCTTGGCATGATATGATGTGACATACCAAATTCCAACTTGATTGGAGGCCATTTGCCTATTCTTGCACTCTGGTTTTAAAACAATGTTATTTATATCAATATTCCTGTAAACTTAATTTCAAAAACATTCATTCTGAACTATATCACATTTTTATCATAACCCTTAAATAATTCTAACCTCATACCAAGTTTTAACTCCATCACAATTCTAACATTCCTTTACACTATAACCTATACCATAATGTTTTTCATTATTCAATCCTTGCTCCCTAGAATTGAAACAATTAAAATTTCACCACAACAATCCTTACTTCAATGTTTCTCTTATCAAGCCTAACTTTCTTCCCTCCTTGAAACCAAATTCATATCAAAATTTGAATTTAGCCCTAAATCAAACCCTAACCTCACTGTTCATGAAATCTCCTAAATAGGAAGCAAATTTTTCAAGTGTCAGTCATTGAAATCTTATGGGAAAGGCCAAAAATCATGCTTTGAATCATAAACAAAAAAATATCCAGAAGTTCTAGCCCAAAGTATACCTCAACCGCTTCCCCCCCTCAGCAAATACCATCGTACAAAAAAGAAAGAAGAGTCCCTACCGGAAAATGAGCTAAGGACGCTACCGCCGTCACTGGAAAACGAATTTCACCCAAAACTCTCCACCCATGACAACCAAAGAGGATGAATGGGAAGAACAGTTTCACTCGCTGGAAGATGATATCTAGCGGCCAGTCCTCGTCAAAGGAAAGCCAGCGGCGGCGAGACTCGCTCGTCGGTGATAGCCACAGAGGAAGAATGAAGAAAGCTATCGGTAAGATGCATAGACGTTAAAAAGAAGAAACGATTAGGGGAGAGAAAGAAGAAGAAAATAAATGGGTCAAGGGGCAAAAGGGTAATTTCCATTTGGGGGACATGCTATAGGAATAAGTGAGGAGAAAGGAGTAGTATGGACTCGAACCTTAGACTTCCTAGATGGGGTGCTAGAGCCTAACTATTAAACCATTCTTACCAGTTAGTCTAAAATACATATCACTTAATTATATACCATCATTAATTCTAATTTGATTTATTTTACTTTATTCTTTTTCTCCTTTTTTTTTTTTTGCAAACTAATGTTCTTAGATATTCACCTAGCTAAACACATAGTAATCATCATCCTTGAAGGTCACAAATTATCTAAATAGATAAATGAAATGTAGAATTTCTGTGAGTGTTACAATATATACCTGTGTTATCAATGTACCATGCAAATTTTGCATAATTATTATTATTTATGAATTTTATGTAACTCTATTTTTACATTTTTTTTATCATAAGCAGTAGAATAATGATCCTCCAATTGATCTTCTTAACCCTTAAGATGTGAACTCAATAACTTCTCTTCTAAGTAATATTTCTTAGAATTTTGATGCACTATATTTTCCTTGTTAAGGAAAGAAAATTTGAGAAAATTAGACAAAATTATTCTGCCATTTTACTAGAATATATATATATATATATATATATATGTATGTATGTATGTATCTATATATGTATATATATATTCCTAACCCGTCAAATGCCGGAGTGAAATATCATTAAAAGGAACATGAAATGATAGCTTGCAGACTGAAAGCTCTTTGGTGACTTGCTGCATTGATAGTCGAGATTTTGGGGTTGGAGACAAGCACGCTAATGCTGTTTTGACTAAACAAATCATATCTTGTGCATCTTTTTGCAAGGGACGTGGAAGACGTGGGTCCAAAACATCTCTCAGTAGTATGCTTTCAGTACAAGTCTTTGACAAAGACGAGATTAACTCTCCAGGATGTCTCCCAATGATTGTTTCTAATGCCACCACTCCAAAACTATACACATCACATTTTTCAGTCACCACCAAAGTGTATGCAAGTTCTGCAATGACCCAGAAATTTGGAAAGAAAGTAGTTATCCCAAGTTAATTTAACAACGTAAATTCAACACAACGAGAGGAATAGAAGAAATGTAGAAAGTTAACCTGGAGCAATGTAACCATTACCAACTAAAGAGTTTGATTGGAGGAATCAGGATCAAGGATTCTAGCTGTGCCAAAGTCTGAGAGAAAAGCCTCCATCTTCGAGTTCAATAATTCATTGCTACTTGTTACGTCTCGATGGACAATCATTGTGCACGTAGGACAATGCATTTGCAATTCCTTTAATGACATTTACCCTCATGCTCCAATTCAACTCTTTAGCTTCTGCATCATTACTCAAGACATAAAAAAAGCTTCCCCTCTGCATGTATTCATATATAAGACACATGCATCGATTGTCCAAACAAAAACCATTAAGTTTTACAATGTTGCAGTGCCGGATTTCAGTCAGCATCTTCACTTCATTATGAAAACTCTTAGCAGAAGATGGGTCGTGAGATTCTCTTCTATGAAAATTTTTCAATGCTATTATTCAGCCACTAGGAAATTGTGACCTATAGACACTTCCATAGGTACCAGTTCCAATGCAATATTTGATATCAAGGTCCTCTGTTGCTTCAAAGATGTCTTCATATGCAATTTTACCGTCATAATTCCATATCGAAAACAAATCTCCATTCTTTGTTGTTCTCCTCTCAATTTTGGTTTCTTGTAATTCCTTTTGAAGTACCAATAAAGAATGAAACCCACAACAAATAGGATGGCAAGAAAAATTGTCACAGGAAGAATAATCTTCATGTAAGACTTGAGGTTTTTTATATCTAGAATTATTCATCTCTTGGCCAAGTAACTCCTTGTTACCATTTAGTATGTCATAAGGAAAAGAGTGATAAACTTCGCTTGGGACAAAGCCAGTGAGAAAATTGTATGCAAGTTAATGTACATCAACTGACCAAGTTCTCTGGGTATACTGCCAGTGAGATTATTGTAGCTCAAATCCACACTACATTTTGTAAGAGAAAAGCATAACCTAGAAGGTATCTCTCCATGGATCTTGTTGTGACTAAAATTGCCAAACAAATAATAATGATTCAGAAGATGCGGCAAATTTCCATTTAGCTTGTTTTGTGAGAGGTCTAGAGTTTCAAGATATGAGCAATTTCCAATCTCTTGTGGTATGCTACCATAAAGCTTGTTATTTGATAGATCTAAAGTTTCCAAATTTGTTAAATTGCCAATTTTAGGATCTATGAATCCACTGATATGATTTGAGTGAAAATCAATACAAGTCAAATTTGTTAGTTCAAACAAAGATAGAGGAATAGGACCAGAAACGTCGTTGAAACTCAAATTCAAAGTGAATAAATTTGTGAGCTTCCCAATATGTTGGGGTATGAATCCAACGATTTGATTCCGAGAAACATCGAGCTCTTCTAATTTGGTCAAATTTAAAATTGAAGAAGGGATCTCACCAGTGAACATATTTGTGGACAACCGAATATTGGTGAGATTGGTTATAAAACCCAAAAAATGAAGGAATGACTCCACTGAATTTGTTCCCATGCAAGCTTAGGGTCTGAAGGTTCTTCAAATTGCACAAGCAACTAGGAAGCTCTTCGCTAATAGAATTGTGAGAAACATTAACTGTAACAAGTTGAGTGAGGTTTCCAAGAGGAGAAGGTAACTCACCAGTGAGGCTGTTACCAGACAAGCCTAGATAGTTGAGCTTTTGAAGAGCTCCTATCTGAGATGGAATGGTACCTGTCAGCGTCATCCCACCAAGATCGAGATGTACTAGATTGGGAAATGCAGTTAAGTTGAGATCTCCAAGCCGAGGTACCAGAAGAGTGATGATGTATGGTCTCGAAATCTCAATAATGCTTCCAAAGTCATTGCAAAGTATGCCAGACAATCCGCAGCGCTTTGACAAATTATAGGAGCCACTAGTATCATTCCACCATTGGCTCTGGAGCATAGCATATTCCTCTTCTGCCACAGAAGATGAATTTGAGATGGGCACAATTGAATAAAGGTCGTGCATGTGAAATGAAAAATTCTTATATATACTTGGAAGTCAATGTTATTTTATATATTATTTAATTATATAATTAGGTTTTGTCATAGGACTAGATCTTACTGAAATATTCCACTGCATATCATTAATTGTATGCAAATTTAATTCCATTGTGACGTGGAACTTCAAGTAAGAATTTTTCCATGTGAAAATTTGAAAAAATAATAGAGATGTAATTACAATAAAACGAAGTGAACATTAGGTTCACATCCTTAGTAATCATTATATACTCACCATTCATGGCAGAGATAAGGGAACTAGCAGGGAACGTGATCCCTTTACTATAAAGAATTTCATAATAAATGTATAAAAGTTTTGGTGAAAATAAAATATAGCCGAAAAAGATTTTTACAACATGACCCATGCAAAATAAAAAATTAGCTACAAGTTCTTATAAAATTTTTCTTAACATTTTTTTCCATTTATTACATTTCCAACTCTTAAAAAATTTTAAACTTTTTTTTTTGGCCTCTTTCCCTGCTCATCATATTATTAATGTTATTAATTATATAGAAAAAGAACTTATTAACTTTTGACGTTGTTAGCCTTTATCTTGAAATAGCAAATAATTAAATTTTTGAAAAACAAAGTCAAAATTTGCTCATTGTATGCCAATTCAAAATAATTTACTGTATTTATATTTTGATACCAATATTTTTAGATTTTATTTATGAACCCAAAATTTTTTTTAAAATTTTCAATTTATCCCCTCTAGTTTCTATTTAATAGTGAACCTACAAAATATTAATTTATAAATTAAAAATAAGAATAAAATTAAGAAATTGTGGAGTTCTTAAAAAAATAAAGAAAGTACAACGATAAGTTAACAAAGTTGTTAACTAATATTTTCGAGTGCGTTATTGAAAAATAAAAAGTTAAAAGAATAGATTGAAGAATTCAAAAAAAAAATTTTTTGAGCTCATAAATAAAATCTAAAATTAATAAGACCAAAATATAAATACAAAATGTTATTTTAAGTTGACAAACCATCAGTATAATATTACACGTCATTTTCACGTGTATTTATCTTAATGTGTTATATAATAATTACTTCAGTGCAACTAATTTGATAATTGCACTAAAAATTTTACTTATGATAACTAAGATTTACTAATTTTTATTTTTTAATTTTAAATGTTAATTATTATATCTACGCAATTATTGTTGTGCGGGAGGGGAATCTGCACATGATCATCAATGAAAAATTATAAAGTTGAAAAAGAAAGGAAGAATTTTGTGTTTGAAAATGATGGTTGTACACTCTCGTGTATAGCAAGTTTTTAGTCAGTCTTTATCGGCTCATGGTTGAAGAATTTTCGTTTGAATAGCTCTATTGGTGCTGGGATACGTGCTTCTATTTTATATTATCTCCTACCCTTAAATTATAGAATTGACTAATATAAAATTAGATATTGTCGAACTTAATATTAAAGATAACTCTTCCAATATTATACTTTTTATATATGAAATAAAAATTGAATCTTAGACCTTGCTTAAAATACACACTTCTTTGAAAGTATAATCTCAATTTTTTGTAATAGAATATTTTTAAATATAAAATATTAAATTTTATGAATTCTTGTAAGTTATTTAATTGTAGTTCTGGATCACAGTTTTTAATTATTATTTTGTAATAAAAATAAAACAAGAATGATTAAAAAGTGTGTTATG
Source organism: Delonix regia (assembly GCA_037074485.1). Taxonomy (NCBI): domain Eukaryota; kingdom Viridiplantae; phylum Streptophyta; class Magnoliopsida; order Fabales; family Fabaceae; genus Delonix; species Delonix regia. Next base: position 18,514,563 of record CM073459.1, read on the forward strand.
TTATCCAAGGTACAGAAACTTCCAAGAAGTTATAACATCACAATAGAGATTTAAGGAAGTGGTGCTAACTTAACGTGGAAACATAAAATAAAATTTGCATCCTATCATTTTTTTTTACAAATAAAAAATAATTTTCTCTTGGCAGAAAATATAAAAGTATCAATGCATGGAAGTTAAAGCAATCCAAGCAATCAATCAGCCCAATACGAACTATGGCCTAAACTTACACGCATGATTAAAGGATCAATATTTATTATGAAGAATTTTACATTTTAAATTAATTTAAATGATTTAATGATTAAAATCCTTTTTAAAAGAAAAAACTTTTGAAGGATCTTATCCTAAATTTTGAGACCTTATCCTACATTCATTTTATTATGTGATTCCGAGATCTTAAGGTAGGATTCTTTAAAGTAAAAAATATAAAATTTAGGCTCTCAGGTAATAATTTCAAAAGTCAAATCTTTATCATTCATTTGATTTGAATTTGTACAATCATCTCAATATTAACAATAAATAATTATTTAATACTATATATTTGCATCCCAAAACATTTAGGAGGTTGAGATGTTTATACTCTGTATATTCATCTTCATATTAGTTAGTACTATGCAATTTGCATTGTGAGCCCCGAGAAACAAGGAATCTGCCCTCCTTAGTTTCTTCAGTTTCAGGTTTCATTTGTTGCCACAGTACCTGAGCAGCATCCCTCGCCTGAATTCCTGGCCATCTTCTTGATTCTGCTGAATTGAGGAGTCCGAAGAGAAGGAGTCTCTTGTTGCACTCATTATGTTTGGTGATTAATAATGGTGAACATACTCTATTCCAAACCAACCCAATTATGTTGGGTCAAATTAAGACGAACCATGTGTAAATCAGAGCAAATTATGAGTCATTTATATAAGACTAGATATAGGCTCGGGCCTTGACCAAATGTAGGGGCCTGATTGGCTCGGTCCAATTATTACTTTTCTTTTCAATATGAGTCATTCTTTCAAGATAATTACTTTATTATTATTATTATTATTTTACAGAATATGGGTTTTTTTTAGTATGAAATATCTCATTTGTTAAATTTAGCCCAATCTTTTTTATTCTTTTAAAAAATTTTACATTTAAATTTATAGAAAATATTATTTTAAAAGAAAATTTTGATATAACCCAGATAAGTCTGAGATTGGGCCAATTATTAAGCCTAGAATGAAATGAAGGAGGGAAAGAAATGACTCTATTCGAGTTTTAGGAGACGGCAATTCTTAAGGCCTCCTATGTAAGATTCATCTGTGCCAATAAAATTTAAAGTCAACAAGTAGAAAGCCCAACCTTAGAAATGTGCCCAGATGTACATGAAGAATTGAGAAAGAGCCTGCCAAAGCCAATTTAGAAGAAATGTAATTGAGCTTTGGTCCTGGGAACTTCATCTTGTGAAAGAGAGTACTTCGTGTTAAAAATTTCAGAAGGTAGATTAGAAATATATCATCAGATTTAACTTGGAATCTATTGATAAGACATAGGAAAAGCACTACAAGTTACAGCTCCCAAAAAAGGCACAAAAGGATTCATAAACAACAAGTGAAACTCAAACTATATAAAATAACTAACTTTAATAATAAACCTCACGGATAACTTAATTTGTAACGAACTATCCAATCATATAATATAATTTGTTTATGTAAATTCATATATCAATAATTAATTATTTGATATTATTTAAAGTATAATATATTAATTAACCTAATAATTAATTAATACTAATCCAAAAATAAATTAATTAATTTAATAATCTCTCAATAAGATAGTATTAATTAATTATGAGACAAAACAAGCATTGAAAAACATTATATTCCAAAAATATCAAATAATAAATAAGTCCTATAATAAGAAAATTCATAATTGAAACGATGAATCAAACGCTCAATTCTGTTGTTGCCAATTATATTTCTTCCATATGTTGCATTGTTTTTTTTCTTTTTGATTCTATTTGTCAGGTTGTGTGGGAGAATTCCATGCAATTCTAAAAAGATTTTTATTTTTAAATTAAGGGGAGACGTGAAGAGGAGAGAGGAGAGAAAAATTTTACTTTAATTCGGGTTAAGTGCTTGTGTGAGGGAGGAGTGGGTTTCAGATAAAAAAAACTATATTTTTGGTTCTCATAGTTTTATGTGATTTTTAATTTGATCCTTATACAATAAAAACTTTTTAATAGATCCTCATAGTTTAAATAATATAGAATTTAGTCCATATTACTATATATTTTTTAAATAGTTTGTTATATATATGAATTAACTCTACTTCATTATCTATTTTTAATTTTGTTGTTCGTACAAATTATATATATTTAGAATATTAAGACAATACATAATTAGTTATATCAACAAATTCAATAATAATTTACATGATTTTAATTGTAGTGACTAAATTTAAATATATATGAACTATCAAGAATTAATTACAAATTTTTAAACTATATGTACTAATTTAAAAATTGACCGAAAATATAAAAGTCAAACGCATATTTTTATCATTTTATTATTATTATTTTAAAACTATAAGTGAGCCAAATTAAAATTACAGGACTGTAGTTGTTTTTTAGATGTGAGATTGATGAGAGAGGAGAGAGAGGAGAGAGAGGAAAGGGGAGAGGAGAAAATACTTTTGGCTTCTAGAGTGCCTCCGCCTCAGTTGAGATATGGAGAGGGTTTTTTTTTCTTAGAAAAAAATTAATTAGTATTAAATCATACTAAATATTTGATTTAGAAAAATTTATAGTGTATAAAAAATTTATCTTCAAAAATTTTTGTATAATTAATATAATAATAAAAATTTATATAAAACCTGATTTCATTAATGATAGAGAACGAATAGCAATATATACTATATTTATCAATATCCATGTGCATGTCAAGAATAGGTTAGGTATGGAACTATGTAACACTTGCTAAGTTTACTAAGTTCACGCAAAATTTTTTTTTTAAATTAGCAAGAATGAGGAATAAGTATTTGTAATGTGTAATACTTATTAGATGTGAGTCTTGGCTCAGTGGTAAGGCAAGTTATTCGAAACCAAAAGGCTGTGGGTTCGAGATGTAGCTCCCTCATCTGCATGCTTCTCCTCCAAATTTTCGCAGAAAACGCAGCTCCTTCCTCCCTTTAGATTTCTACTTTTTGCTTCGCCCACTGCCACGTTCAACCTCCGGCCACCTCCCTCCATCATCGGCAAAGGTTTCTGGGCGGCCACCGCTTGTCGTTGGCCGGCGACAACCATTTTTTCTGGTGGGTTTTGTGGCATAGTTGTGGTAGCGACTTTTTCTTGATTTTGGGATTGTAGGTGAAATTGATTCTATAATCAAGAGAAACTGAGATAAGGTGATTGTAACACACGTCAGCCACCAAGTAAGCGGTAGCTTTTTTTTTTCCATTGTATAATTACCATTATAATTATGGTAGCAAACTTGTTAGACTTGTTAGCCTTGCATATGACCTATGAATTTTGATTGATATGTGATGTTCATGTAAAATTTGTAAAAGAGAGGTTTGAATAAAAGAAGGAATATGTTACCAAATAATTGATATTGAAAAAAAGAAAATTTATAAATGGCAAGTCCTTAGATTTAGGGAGGACAAGATATGATGGATGACTTTAGCGTGAGCTTGCGACTCACGACCGTGTTGGTGATTTACCCCGAGATGTTGTGTGCTCTCGATCGATATGAATAATCTGAGATGTTGTGTGCTCTTAACAGATGATTAAACTGCATGGGCTACGAGTTCATGACCGATACTTTATGTCTGATAGTCTTCCCTATAATCTAGGTCCTAAGCTAACGGTATTTTAAATAAAAAAGAAGGTTTTTACCTAACTTTAACAAGTATCCAAGGGCTGAGTTCCCTTGATAGTTTGATGTTAATCGATGGAAAAGATTCTTCGAAGGTTGTGGATCCTTGACCGTGAAAATCATTTAAACTGTTCGTTAAGTGTAAGTGCATATTATTGCTTGTTATAGTTTAAAGTATAAAGGCTTAAATCATAAATTGATTCATTACTGGAAATGCTACCCGTTTATGTTTTAATGAATTTCAAGCAGCCATCCTAAGCAGTTTGCGGATCAAGAGGGCTAGAGGAGCCCTGTTGGCATTTTGTTCCTCCATTTTGTTGAGATTTTGTTGTAATTGATATATGTAAATAGATGTAAATGTTATGTATAACCACAGATAGATTCCCCATTCCCCTATGTTGTAGTTGTCTCTGGACTGAATTGAAAGCTGAGCTCTCTTTTATGTATAATATTGTTTTGGACAGATGTTTGTAGAAACTTCGGGAGGTCTCAGTTATAGAGGAAACTATGCCGAAATTTCTACAAATTTGATTTGAATGTGAATCTGCTTAGTTATGAATGTTTGTTATGTATGATTGTAATTTAGTTAAGAACCAACTTGTTAGGCTTACAAAGGCAGGTTAGTCTCATTTTCTGTGCCAGTTACACTCCGGGAGTTAAGGTGTGACAAACTAGCATCTATATCCTTACATGTAACATGCTGTTTAGTTCTGTGTTTCATTTGTTGCCACAGTACCTGAGCAGCATCCTTCCCCTCAATATGTGATTACTATATATGATATTACACATAATTTCCATGCCATCTTCTTGATTTTGCATATGTGAGTTATACAATTAGAAGGATTCTTTTGCTGCACTAATTATGTTTGATGGTTGCCTAAATGCAGTTATGAAGGGGGTCTAAAGATTCAGGTTCTCTGTCATGCAAATAGTGGATCAACCACCAAGGCTCTCAATCCACCTTACTTTTGTGAATTGCTTGAAAGATCTTCTTTTCTTAAATGCTATTGAAAGCTCAGAGACCAGAGAAAATGAGAAGTCCATTATGAAATTTATGTCAAATTCATTTCTAAATTTTTGCATCAGTGCTTCCTGAGCTGCTAAGACTTGGCTATAACTCCATTTACAATATCTGACAATATGACCAATTCTGCTACATTGCCTGCATCGTCTGAAGACTTGTTCGTATCTACATTCCTGTCACATTAATCTGCCATTATCCAATATGAGGAGTACTACCATCAACAGAGGAGTAGCAAGATCAAGTAAGACCAGAACCTCTCAGAAGGTGATTAAGTATAGAATGAAATGAAGGGAACTCTTTCAGTTTCAGGAGACAACAATTTAAGGTCAACAAGGGGAATGCTCAGTCTTAGAGATGCGCCCTGATAAACAAGAATTGAGAAGAAATGTAATCAAGCAATGTGAGTTACTTTGGTCTTGTGAAGTATCCTGCGAACGAGTGTAGTTTGATAATAGAAAATCACGTAATATGACATTGTAAGGAAGTTCATTAGCATTAATACCTCAAGATTGAATTTTTAAGGCCATGCAATAACTCTCTTTCGCTTAAGGAGAAAGCAATCTCAACTGTTATAAGGAATTTGATGTAGGCTAATTGTAAAATCAAGCTAACATAAACCATTATGCTTGTTCCTCTATTACCCAAGTCTGAAAGGTCTTTTGCAATCCTCTGTATCGGAAAACTCATTCATCCTTCTTCCCTTCTGCACTCTCACCCACAACATTTTCTTCCACCTTCCTTTTGTTATCCAGTTTCAGTGGGCACTAACTACTGGTTTTCAAAGAAGCTGTTAGAGAGGAGAAAAAGAATTGAGCGTCAAGTCCTAGAAGTAAGCATTGAAAGCCCCTGTTTGAGGTTGACATTGTTGAACTTGAATGAGGAAAATGTATAAGATTATTGAATTTTTCTTAAAATTCTTTATCTTATAAATTAACATTTTAACTTGTGACTTGTTTATTGCATAAATATTGTCGCTTTATAAATTAACATTTCTTATCATGAGCGGCAGAATTAAGATCCTCCAGTTGATCTTCTTAGCCCTTAAAGATCTGAAACTTAAAGTGTATTTCTTAGAATTTTAATGCTCTATGTTTTTCCTGTTAAAGAAAGACACTTCGAGAAAATTAGACAAAAAATTTACAAACTGACCTTTAGGATGAAAAAAAATTTCAACAAATGAAACAAAACTTAAGACGAAATTCTTCTAGCTTTTCGCTAGAGTACATATATATATATATATATATATATATATATATATATATATATCTTAATTCATCAAATGCTGAAGTGAAACATCATTAAAAGAAACACGATATTATAACTTGCAGACTGAAAGCTCTTTAGTGACGTGCTGCATTGATGGTCGAGATTTCAGTGTTGGACATAGGCATGCTGATGCTGTTTTGACTACAAGAATCACATTTTGTGCATCTTTCTACAAGGGAAGTGGAAGACGTGTGTCCAAGACATCTATAAATAGTATGCTTTCAGTACAAGTCTTTGACAAAGATGAGATCAACACTTCAGCATGTCTCCTAGTGATTGTTTCTAATGCCACCACTCCAAAACTATGGACACCACCAAAGTGTATGCAAGTTCTGCAATGACCCAGAAATTAAGAAATAAAGTAATTATCCCAAGTTAATTTTATAAAGTAAATTCAACACAATGAGAGTAATAAAGGAAATGTAGAATAGTTAACCTGGAGCAATGTAACCATAAGTAACAACTAGAAGAGTTTGATTGGAGGAATCAGGATCAAGGATTCTGGCTATGCCAAAGTCTGAGAGAAAAGCCTCCATCTTTGAGTTCAATAGAACATTGCTGCTTGTTATGTCTCGATGGATAATTTTGGGAGAACAATCATGGTGCATGTAGGACAAAGCATTTGCGATTCCTTTAATGGCGTTTACCCTCATGCTTCAATTCAACTCTTTAGCATTTGCATCATTACTCAAGACATAGAAAAGGCTTCCATTTCCATGTATTTATAGATGAGAAACATGCATCGATTTTGCAAACAAAAACCATGAAGTTTTACCATGTTGTGGTGCCGGATTTCAGTCAGCAGCTTTACTTTATTGTGAAAGCTCTTAGCAGAAGATGAGTCCCGAGATTCTCTTCTATGAAGTTTTTTCAATGCTACTATTCTGCCACTAGGAAGTTGTGCCCTATAGACACTTCTATAGGCACCGGTTCCAACACAATATTTGATATCAAAGTCCTCTGTTGCTTCAATGATGTCTTTATATGCAATTTTACCATCATAATTCCATATCAAAAACAAATCTCCATTCTTTGTTGTTCTTCTCTCAATTTTGGTTTTCTTGTAATGCTTTTTGAAATACCAAAAAAGGATGAATCCCACAACAAATGGGATGGCAAGAAAAATTGTCAAAGGAAGAATGATCTTCATGGTTGACTTTGGTGACTTTGGTCTTTTGGAACAAGAGTGATTCTTTTGTAGTCCAATTAACTCCTTATTACCATTCAATATGTTATGAGGAAAGGAGCAATAAACTTCACTTGGGACATAGCCAACGAGGAAATTGTATGACAAGTTAATGTATTGCAGCTGACCAAGTTCTCAAGTTATGCTACCAGTAATATTGTTGTAGCTCAAATCCAAGCGACAAACCGCCAGATTAAAGCATAACCTAGATGGTATCTCTCCACTGATCTTGCTGTGACTAAAGTTTCCAAGCAAATCACGTTGATTCTGAAGGAATGGCATAATTCCATTCAGCTTGTTTTGCGAGAGATCTAGAGTTATAAGATATAAGCAATTTCCAATCTCTTGTGGTGTGCTACCATATAGTTTGTTATGATAGATTTAAATGTTCCAAATTTGTTGAATTACCAATTTTAAGACGTATGAAACCACTTATATGATTTGAGTGAAAATCAATATAAGTCAAGCTAGTTAGTTCATACAAAAACAAAGGAATAGGACCAGAAATTTGATTCTGAGAAACATCGAGCATTACTAACTTGGTCAAATTTGAAATTGAAGAAGGGATCTCACCAGTAAACATATTTGTGGACAACCAAATATTGGTGAGACTGGTTATAAAACCTAAAAATGAAAAAAAGGCTCCGCTAAATTTGTTGCCACACAAGTCTAGTGCGTCAAGCTGAGTGAGTTTTGCAAGAGTCGAAGGTATCTCACCAATAAGGTTGTAGGACAAATCTAGATAGTTGAGCTTTTTAAGAGCTCCTATCTGAGTTGAAATGGAACCTGTCAGCATCATTCCACCAAGACCGAGATGTACTAGATTAGGAATAGCAGTTAAAGTTGAGATCTCCAAGCCGAGGTAGCCGAACAGGGACGTTTGGTCTCGAAATCTCAATAATGCTTCCGAAGTCATTGCACAGTACGCCGATCTATTGACAACGGTTTGACAAGTTGTAGTAGCTATTAGTATCATTCCACCATTGGCTCCATAGCATAGTCCTCCTCTGCTACAGAAGATGAATTTGATGTTATGCTGCTAGTTTCAGTAGAGATAGCAGTAGCAGTGTCAAACAAAGTAATGACATCCCATAACAGTAATATCACTATGACTGCTATTGTTGGGATGGACATATTATTGAAGAAAGCCATCTATAATTATGGGGATTTATTTTATTTAATTTGTCGTAATCCTAAAGAATTTAGAGTACAAAATATATAGTTAATGTAAGTTTAAATTTAGATTCTAATTTAAACAAAATATTTCTAATAAGTAAGGATTTTACTTACATCCTATATAATTTACACCTAATAGAAAAATAAAAATAAAATAATTAACAAAATATCTAAAATATTGCGACAATTCTTTGAGACCACATAAATATAGTGTCAAATCTTTCTAACATACTAGTTAATGGAAGTGAATAACGAATGGGCGGTAAGGCAGAGGCTTTATAGGAAGGTTGGCCACTACTATAGGTAAATGACGAAAGCAGATATCTTGTGATTCAATTTACTTTGTTGAACGAGTCTAACAACCAAAACTTGTTTACTCTTTATTATTGTGATAAAATGATGGTGCCACTCAAAGTGGTTTTGTACTTAATATATTCGGAATGCTCAAACCATACATTTTAAGTATAATTTGTAAATATTTATCATTAAATTTTTTTTGGTAAAAATATAACAACTATAGTTTTCATATAATTATGCATCATATGATTTTGATTTTTCTAAAATGTCTTCTGCATAAAAAAATAAAAAATAAAAAGAAAATTATTGGGTTATCATTAGATTCCAAAATGACCCATGTACAGACCTCTGAATTATACAGATGAAATAAAAAGTAATATTAAAGAGAGTTTGAAAATTCAAACAACAAATCAAAAGTCCGCTGTCAATGGTATTCGTCATTATCAAAGTTTTCTGAAGATGGCACAAACTTGGTGTGAGACGGGCACAACTGAATAAAGGTGATATAAAGTGAAAAATTCTAATATATACATGAATAAAGGTCATGTAAAATGAAAAGTTCTTATTTAAACTCATTATGAGATTGGGCATAAAGTTAACGTTTTGAAAGTTCAAAAAATAAATCAAAAGTACATTGTTAATGGTCCTCCTCGTTGAAGTTTTCAGAGTAGGTTCGGTGGGACTGGGCATAAAATGGAGTAAAGTTATATAATTAGGTTTCGCAATAACACTGAGTCTTTTTTTGGTCTGGATATACCGCTGAGTCTTACTAAAATATTCCACTACATTATTATACGTAAGTTGCCACTACATTATTATTCCACTACACTAAGTCTTTTTTTGTAATGAGCCTTTTTTTGTAATTAGACTTTGCAAGTTGTCATAAGTCTATCTTCATTTTTCTTTCATATGCCTTTTTATAGTTTGATTTTTGTTATTCACGTATTATTCCAATATCTGCTAGTCCTTAATCCCTTCTATTCCCTTCTATTCATGTGGAAATCTATTCTGGAGTGCAATTGAGGATAAGAAGCTTTCAGGGAGTCTATATCTTATAAAAAGGCTTGAGTTTCAACTTTGTAAAATATCAAATTTCATTCTATTAAAGAAATTCTTTAATTTCCTTCTTGGCTTGGCCAAAGCTCTATAAGGGAGGATAACTTGTCTTATTCTATTGCAACAAGAATCAATTCCTAGCAAGATGATCTCTCGAGGTGAATTCATTTCCGTTTCTAATCAACCTATCATTTGTGTTTCCATTTGTATCTGTCATTTAAGGGTTCAATAGGTTTGGGGTTCATTTCATTTCATGTTCTTGCTATAGTGTGTGTTCTAGGAGTTTCATATTCTTTTCTACCTTGGGATTCCACATCATGTAAATTCAACAATTCTAATAAGTTAACTTGCGAGTTTGACAACCATACCATGCCCTATTGGACATTTTAAATTTTCAATTTTTATATGTATTTTTATCTTATATTTCTTATTTAATCCTTTAATTGATAAGAGATTGCCCCATTATTTTTTTAAGAATTTATCTCCCTTACTTCATAACCGTTGAATAATTTTTATTTCTCTAATTTATAATTTAATTTGTAAAGTCAGGCTTAAATATCTAATTTTATGAAGACCAAAATCTGTAGATGTCATCTTTGGTACACTCACAATTTTGATGCATAAACAACACTCATGTTAATGTATATAGTTTTGTTATTTTAAATATTAAGCCAAAAAATAACAATATTAAAATTATGTAACTACATTATAGTTGAGTGTACCGGTGCACTCAATGACCTTCTTTTAGCAAGATTTTTTTAATCTAGCACTAGGCTTTGTCAATGCTAGCTTTTTAATTATAAAGCCAAAGTACTTTCAATTGCCCAAAAGAACTCTTGTAGTTCCTTTATGGCTCTTCTTTCAAACTTAGAGGAGTTGAGGCTTAAATCAATTGGATATAGTAATGCTTGTAAAAAGATTTTGTTATGTATTAGATTATAGTCAACAAAAGATTGAAGTATTTTTAAGAATAAATAATATGCTTTAAAGAGGTTCAGATTGAATAATCCCAAAATACAAATAAATCAAAACAAAGTAGAAGAATTAGCACTCTTGAATGATAAGTGTGCATACCACACTCAAAGAACACTAGTTTACTTGCCACGCTCTATATTATAAGAAGAAGAGTGATAAGAATCTAAGATAATTTCACCACTAAGTTTTAAAAATTTAGATAAGAAATTCACATATAAGAGGCCAAACAAATTTTCAAGGCATACAAAGCTACCTTCCTTATTGATAACTTAATAATTTATAGCCAAGAACACCCTTCCTGGTATAGGAAAGCATTTCACCTAATTAAATTGACTTTTAATGACTAGAACTTGGAAATAATAATGATAGTCAAGCTAGAAATAGTAAACATTTTGTTTTTTAACAAAGATATTCAATGTAACATACCTAACTTAGACTTTAACTCCATTGCAACATACCTATTTTAGACTTTAATTTCATTGTAACATACCAAACTTAGACTCTAATTATCTTTGCCACATGATCAAATTATTTATTTGGACTTTAATTCCCATGCAAGGCTAATTTTCGAACTTTATTTATCTAATTACACATGATCAAATTGCTCCACTTGGACTCAAGATTTGTGTAGAAGCTAGGCTTGGACTTTAAGTGGGCTAAATCCACTTGAAGGTGCTTGATAAGAATTGCTTGAAATTTCTTAGCCATTAAATGGTAATCTACCCAGATAATGGAATTGTTTGGCCCAGGTTAGTCCCCTTGTCATCAAGATGCTTATCATTTGCTTATCATACATGATTACTTGTTATGAACTAAACTTGTTTTCTTCCCTTATTTGTTGTCTTTTCATAAATCATATTCTTGATTTCAATTTGAACAACATATTTTCATGTAAAGTTTTAATCCTTTTAGCCTTTTTCTTCCCATCAATGCATAACCTGTCACCTATAGCTAGTAGTGCTAGATCAAGTGGTATGATAGGATTAAACCCATAAACTACCTCAAAAGAAGAATGCTTAGTAATGCTATGAACTCTTCTACTATAAGCAAACTCAACAAATGACAAGCATTTATCATAACTCTTTAGATGATTATGAATAATAACTCTAAGCATTGAAGAAAGTATTTAATTAACTACTTCAATTTTCCTATGAGTTTATGGATGACAAGTTATACTAAAAAGAAATATTGTTCCAAGCTTTTTTAACAAAGTTTTCCAAAAATAAACCAAAATTTGGCATCTCAATCCAATACATTACTATTTGGAAATTCATGCAATTACACAATCACCTAAATAGAAGCATCATCAACTTTGTTGCATGGAATAAAGTGTGACATCTTGGAAAATCAATCCACAATCACTATAACTAAGACTTTACACCTCTAAGTCTTTGGTAACCTAAGCACAAAATCAATACTTAAATCACTCCATAGCTAATTAAGAATTGGCAATGGTATATACAAACCATGTGCAGCCTCTTTGTTTTCTTACAAGTTGCACATATTTCCATTACTCGATGAACATGACCAAATTGCTCCACTTGAACTTAGGATCTGTGTAAAAGCTGGGCTTGGAATTATTTAAAGTCACTTACCCTTTTGATATAATTAGTTAAAAGCATGAGAATAGTACTTCAATTCTATACAAATCTTTTGTAAAATGATGCTAGCCCATGGAAACTTTTAACCTCATAAATGTTTATAAATAGGCCATTATTTGGTACTTCTAACTTTCTCCACATCAAATTTAACCTTATGCTGGCTAATTACAAAAACCAAGAAAAATAACTCGTTCTTAATACGATTGGTGCTTTTTGATATTGCCAATCAAATTTTCTTTACGCATCACTTCAAATACCATCCTCAGGTAGTCCATATGTTGTTTTTCATCCTTATTATAAATCATAATGTCATCAAAATAAACCAAAACAAAATTTCCAATGAATTATCTTTCAAATGACATAACCAGCCATTTTTATAACCCATACTACTAAGTGTATTTGACTAACTAAATGACATAACTAGCCATTTCTATAACCTATACTACTTGGTATCTTCTACTCTCTACCTTCCTTCATTTGAATATGATAATACACACTCTTGAGATCAATCTTTGAAATGATTTCATAGTCATACAGCTCGTCAAGCATGTCATCAACCTTAGAATAGGTAGGATACCTATTCTAATACCCTAAGAAAGTAATAAATATAATAATAATGGATAATTTATTTTATTTTAAGAGTTGAAGAAGAGAAGGAAAAAAATTTTCATTTGAGATAGGGGTAAAATTTACATGGTAATGGAATACTCAAAAGGAAAATTTAAGTTATACTAGATATAGATGCAGATAAAATTTTATCTAAGATGGTAACTAATGTGATACTTAAGCCTTATCTTGTGCCTTTTTAACACTTATAACTTAACAGAGAATGATAACCAAGTATTTTCAAGGAAAAATTTGATCTGATAATGTGAAATACACCCACTTACATTATTATAATGCTCTAATTGTATCATATTTCTCATCAAAACCCCAATTTTCTTGCAGCTTCCTCACCTCTTTCACTCATCGTTATTATATGAGTTTCTTTCTGGCAATTCGAAGCTCCCTCCATCACTGTGCAGGGTTGCCGGTACTTGCCCCGCATCGCAGCATCACCGCCACTGATCTTTAGGTAGTTAAAAACATCACGAACTTCCCGAGAGATGAATAATGGCGCAAACCTACTTGAAATTTTCATAAAATTGGTGCGTTTTCAAAATTTTCGATTAGTTCTCCATCCTAATTCCTAATCAATTTGGACCAAATAGCCTCGAAGTAAGGAACCCTAAATTGCAACACCATTCACTCAAAAAAGAGGCAAATTTGAGCTTAATTTGGGGTGATTGCTTCAGATTGAGTTAGAACTTCATATCATAGGAAAATTTCATATCTTTCTCCCTTGAAATCATTGATCAATTTTGAGTTTTAGTGTATAGATTGAAGACCCTCAAATTATAGGTGTAGGTGTAATCTTGGAAGGAGGTGAAATTTGAATTATTCAGGCTTCTCAAATATTATTTTGCCTCTAAGAAGTGATTTAATATTTTTAAAAATTTTAATATTGAATTACATGTTGAATTGCTAATTTTTCTTATTTTTTCTAAATTTTTCATAGAGAAAAAAAGAAGAAATTTGAATGGGAAACCTTTTATGGCTTGATTAAATAGTAATGAACAATAATGCAAGTCGAATGAAGGATTTTGTTATTTAATTGAATAACCTCTAAGTGACATTAGAGTTGATGATAGGTGTTGGAATTTTAAGAAGTGCATAATGGAGTAGATTGATTAAAAGTAAGAATCATGAGTATTTTAGAGTATTATTAAGGAATGTGGACCAAAAATTTGGTTTCTTAAGATTGTGTAAAGTAGGAACGGCAAGTAGGGTTGAAGAAGTGATTGATTAAAGGTGAATAAACTAATAGATAAATAGTTTGGTAACAAGATTACATGATTGAAATTATTCATGAATATTATAGCTTAAAAGCATTTTATTTAATGTTATAGGTGGTTAGGAAAATTGCCAACATGGGGATTGTAAACAAGGTTAAGAAGAGGTTGGTATACTCTCCTCAGGTGAGTAAATAATCCTAATTATGCAGGAGTTTGTTTAAAATTATCTATTTTCAAATATAAATATTTGTTATCTCTTGTATCTTAGGCAGACTTCCAAATTTGCAAATTTTATTCTGTGTTCTGAAACCAGGAATTTGTTAGTTGTGAACTTTATGACTCTGCATTTCAAATTATTTAAATTATTGAAATCCAAAATTTTGAAAAGGTCTTACTCTAAAATTCTAATTTTTTGAATATGAATGTTTATATATTTTTGAACTTTTGGTAATATGTCTAAAATAGAACCCTGGAGCTAATAACAGTAGACGTTAGTCGTAGTATACTGTGATTGGTATTCTGATACGGTTGGGTACGATGCCTTACCTCCATATTTTATTTGAAACTTATGGCCATTATTATAATTATTCATAGCTTAAGGCCGAAAATGAGTAATTGCTTTGATATGTTTTCACTAGCCTTAGGCTAGTTCTGTATTTGAACATCGATTGGTTTTGTAGGAGATTCCCAATGTATTCTGTTGATGATTTTTCTCTGCTTTTAGTATTATTGATTTATAGTTGTAAGTAATCTAGTTTTAAACAACCAAAAACCTTACCATTGTTAATATGTTCCTTTTCTTGCATTATTAATGTTATCAGCTCACTAAGTTTCCATTCACCCCATTATTTAACATTTTGAGATTCCAACACTGATCCAGAATACACACATACGGAGTAGGAGCTGTGGTGTTTCCAGAGTAAGGGTTTTTTGTGGTGCATTTATAATTAGATTAGGTTACTCCCTTATATACAGGCTGAGTGTTTTGATGTATTTCTATGGTTATGGGTTGTGTTGTAATTATATGCAGGAAAGCAGAGCCCTCCAATCTGTTGTATGTCAGATAACTCTATTGTAGAAATTTCTGAACATCCATAATTCAGGGGAGACTTTTTCTAAAAATTCTATACAGATTAAACTAATTCTTTTGATAATTATATGCAAAGGTATTAGCCTTGATGTTATTGGATGTGGGTCCATGTATTGTTAAAATTCTGTTGTCTTGATATGTCAGATAGGTTTACAAGGACGAGGGATATCTCATTCCCTATACTTCACTGTCATCATATTTATGGCTTTGTTATCCATTCACATTCTTATAATCTCATCTTTCTTTGGCACCAACAAGGCTGCAACTGAATAAGGGCTCATTGATTTTCTCATAATGCCATTATCCAGCAACTCATTTACTTGTCATTGCTACTCATTGGCCTCCTTTGAATTATATCGATAAATGTGTTTATGTGACAAAGCAACACCTACAATGTGATCAATTTGATGCTTAATCCCTCTAATTAGCTATAATCCCTTTGGTAATTCATGCTAAAGCAAGTTAGCAAATTCATTTACTAACTTCTCAACTAGTAGAGGTAAAGATATTATCTCTATTGGCATAGCTTCATTCACTATCAGCATCAATATAGGATTAATTGAGTGTATAACTCTTTGTACTTCTCCTTTAGTTGCAAGTAAGTTCTCTTTTTCCTTTTGATTGACAATTTGATCTTTTAGAACATATTAAGGACTAAGTGGTGCTATGATGATGTTCCTTCCATCCTTAATAATACAATAAATATTTTGAACCCTTCATGTGCAACAATACAATCATATTGCCAAAGTCTTCCCAAAAGCAACTTTGTGGGTCTCTAAATTTTTAAAGAGCATTGCTAATTATTGCCATGTTTGTTTCAAAATACCATCATTAATTTTGTAAGATTCTCATTAATTACAATAGATAGTGAGTTGTTTGGATCCTATATAGTTACACCAGTATGTTTGCATCTATTGTAGAGCGTAGTTATTTTATTACTAAGTATTACATCAAGTTTTAAAATTATTTTATCATCATATTAATTTTTTAAAAGTTATTCATTTTGATTTTAAAATATATCAATTTTAAATTCTAATTTTAAATATTGACAATCATATATATATATATATATATATATATATAATTTGCTTAATATTAATTGTCAAATCTGCTCAAATCGTCCTCAACTATAAAAATCTAAATTTATCTTGGTTAGGATAAATGAGGAGTTAGCCAAAAGAGAATGATTGGAGAAAAAAGTTTACATAATTCATATTTTTAAAGTTGGAAAATACAAATGGTGCTGAAAGTTGGTAAGTCAATAAACGTACTTTTAATATATTTTTTATAATCTCAAATATTTGATCAATTTGATGCTTCCACATTCTCTAATTAGTCAAACTATATATATAAATTGAATTGTCAATAACTTGTGGGGTGGAGTAAGAGTGTCCATCATGGAAGTGATTCTATTAAGCCGTTTCATAACTTTCAAAATCTAAACAAATATATCAATGTCCACAAATAATTGTCTTGTGTCTTAGTTAAGGTGATTTCAATTTAAGTACCGTGAGAAGTTACAAACTCTTGTCATTTCATCATTATCTTTAAAAGGTAAAAATTTATTCAGTTATTTATAGTTTTTAAATATACTGTTATCTAACAAAAATATGATAAATATATAATTTTTAATAAATATTATGACATATATATAGTTATTATAAATAATTATATGATTTTTTAATTAAATTATAATTTTTCATATTATTGTGAATTAATCATATACAGATATAATTGTCATGTATTAGTTGAAAGATGCTATGAAAGAAATACAAGTAGCAATACCTAAATATCATGCTTTATTACTATGAAGTCATGTATTTAGTTTTCCATACTTATATATATTTCACGTTCACTCAAGTTATACGTAGTTGCAACTTCAAGTGAAAGTAAATTTGAAAAGCCACGGGAATATCTACTACAATAATTTGAAAAGCCATAAATGAAGAGACTATTGTTGTTGTTAGAAATTAACTAACCGTATAGGTTGACCTATATATCCAACTTATATGATTAATTATATGCAATTACAATTTTGAGTGTATAAGTACACTCTTATTAATTTATATAGTTTTGTTATTTTAAATATTAATTTAAAATATAATAATATTAAAATTATGTAAATACATTATAACTAAATATATTGGTGTACTCAAAATTATAAATACACTAAAAATTTCATCTTAATTATAATTACTTTATAATTATAATGATTAATGATTGATTTCAAATTTATTTTGAAATTTGAGTTTCAAAGAGAATTTTAAAAAATTAGAAGGAAAAATGACACAATAAGGAGAGGAGAGAGAAAAGTGCCTTATTTGTTTCTAAAAGTGAAATCACGTAGAGTATATACATTAAAGTTTATAAATCAATGTCCTTTTTTCAAGATTTTTGGTGCATTTTGTTGTGGAAAATAGACTTAATTCAACAATGACTGGCCATTTGCTGCATACATGAACTTAAATATACTTTGGGCTTTTGTTAAAAACCCATTGGACCTCTTAGTAGCCCAGAGAATGTTTGGGCCTAGAAAATTATAAACAATTTAATAGCCATTTTTAATAATTATGACAAATCATTTTTCACATAATATTTTCTTATTTAAAATATGATAAAATCTTTGTTACACTCATAATTTTAAGTATATCAGTGCACCCAGTTATAATATAGGGACATAATTATAATATTATTAATTCTTGGATTAATATTATTACAATTATGTTCGTATGTTATAAGTGAATGCATTGATGTACTTAAAATTGGAAGTGTACAAAAAATGACATCTTAAAATATTAACACAATTGAAACCAAATAAAAATTTACCTGGTGAAAGAAAACCCAAAAATGAAAGAAAAAATAATCAAAATAATATATATTATAAAAAAAAAAGTGATTAACTTATTCACTTTAGGATGATCTCGAAATGATAATAGTATTATTTTAGTCTTTCAGTTTTTGCTATAGTTCCAATTAATTTTTTTACAATTCTATAGTGTTGAAATAATTCCTCAAATCAAAATTTTAATAATAGTCCAAAGTAGTCTCTCATTAAATCAAATGCAAGCCACTTATAACTAACTTTTCGGCCACTCATAACTACTTTGAAGTACTATATTTTATTATTTTTAAATTTTTAAAATTTTATATTGTCACTATAAATAAGTGAATGATTAAATTAACACTGAAACAAACAAAAAAATGAGAGACATAAATCGATAGTTTTTTTCATTTTGAAACATAATAGAAAGAGGGAAGGGGAGAGCATGGAGCAACAAATGGGAATAACATGATGAAACAAGAGAGAGAGAGAAGAGAAGCAGAAACCCAGAATTGTGAGGGAGCTTAAGTGGTGTGTTGTTCGTGTTATAGTTGTCAAAGTGGGCTAATCTGACCCTCCTGATCTGACCCATTCAAGTTGGGGGGTTAAACGAATTAGCCTATTTAATCCACTATAAGGTGGTAGGTTGAAAATTTCAACCCACCCCACCTGGTGGGTTAAGCGAGCTGACCTGTTTAACCCACCAAAAAATTTAAAAATAAAAATAAAATAAAAAATTATAAAAATTCAACTATAATTTTCTTTAAGCACATGTCTTGTTTAATCAATTAATTTCTATATCAATATAAATCAACAAAAAAATAATTAAATAAAATGCAAGTTTTAATGGATTAAAACAAGTAAAGTAATCCAATAATTTAATGATTCATTGATAATAAGAATATAATTATGAGCAGAATATTTAAATTTGGCAAATTACAAAATAATAGAGACAACACAATACATACATTAGGATTAATTTTTTTAAATAAGAAAGTGCAATGGGCTAGGGTGCTGGATTGAGTGAGTGGAAAATTAAGAAAAAAAAAAAATGGGCAACCCGTTTAACCCGCGAGTTGGCTTGTTTAACTCGTGGGTTAAACGGGTCAAGTTGATAGAAGTATACTAAACAAGTTCTCAAAAAGACCCCTCAACTCAACCCATCTCTTAGGTGGGTTACACAAGCTCAATCCAGTGGGTCAAACCTATTTTGATGGCTCTAGTCTATGTTATACTTTTATCTCTCCAAAGTTTTTTTTATATTATTGTAGACTTATATTATGTGGTGCAAGTCAATGTGTCTTTTTCACTAAAGGTGACATTGGATAACTTTCAAAGTCTACATATGACTTTTTAGCTCGAAGGTTTAAAATTTCCATTCAAAAATTTATTGCAAAAGGAGTATATGAGATGTATTAGAGATGAATATATATCCTGAATTTTTGTTCAATATAAGAACCCTTTTTGTTTTGACCATATTGGACCAATTTGGTGAGATTTTTTTTATTTAAGAATAAGTGTTATTTTTTGTACACTCTAATACATCAATATATCTAGTTATAATATAAAGATATAGTTATAATAATGTTAACAAAAATAATAATATTACAATTATATATTTACATTATAATTTAGTGATTGTACAAAAGATTTTATTTTCAAAATATCATTTTTTATGTTTTTAAAATTATCTTTCATAAATTTAATTTTAAAATTAAAAAAAGGGGAAGATATTCATGTTTAACAAATGAGAAAACTCATATTAATAAAACCAATCTATATGACAGTTAGACCCATTTGATTGGAAGAAAGACACCATACATATAGCAAATCAAGGAAAAAGGTTTTTAAAGTTTCAAAAATGGGCACTCTGATTTTTTTCCTTGTGTTATCTCTTCGATTAATTTGTTGATGAATCGTAGTTTTAGATTCTTTTAGATTGTTTCTGTTAAGCTAAATCATGATAAAAAAACCAAAAATGGAAGCTTGTGGGCAGCAATGGAGGACCTCGACCCCGGAAGGAGCCTAGAGCTGTACAGGTTGAAGGCGACCTTGTGATGAGGCACACTCACGGCCCTTGGCACATTGGCCCAATTTTGTTGGCCCTTCATTAATTTTTCGTATTTTATCTAATGTGTTTTTTGTAATTTATTTTTTTCAAATGGCTTTCTTGAATTTCTTTAGTGTTCAACCCGCTATATTTTCAGCTTTATGAACTAAAACTTTTTGTACATACATTGTATGCAATTATAATACTAAGAAATATAAGTGAAATAATGGATATTCAAAATTATTATCTAATATATGGTGATATCTTTGGTACATTTACATTTTTTTAATGTATCAGTATAATCACATATAATATAAAAATATAATTATAATATTATTATTGTTTAGATTGATATTATTGTGAGTGCAC
This sequence comes from Delonix regia, assembly GCA_037074485.1. Classification (NCBI taxonomy): domain Eukaryota; kingdom Viridiplantae; phylum Streptophyta; class Magnoliopsida; order Fabales; family Fabaceae; genus Delonix; species Delonix regia. The sequence continues at coordinate 18,535,145 of CM073459.1, forward strand.
AAAAAATTTTAGTCTAATTATATTCATAGTAAGAGAGCACTCTCAATCTTTTGACTTTATTTCAACTTTTATTTTTTTTCTTTTTATTATTTTTATTTTCAATTTGGTCCTTTAACCTCACCTTGATTTTATTTTTATTCTTTAATTTTATTTGGTTTTAATTTGGTTCCATGACTTTATCTCAAATTTCACTTTTACTCCTTAGTTTCATTTTCCTCTATTTTGACCATTTAAAAGCTATTCAAATTTTTTTTTTTCCTCCTTTTGATTTCTATTTTTTCATTCATCTATTCATATAGGTACGTCTCATAAAACATAGTAATTTCAATTTTAATTTTAAATTTTATATCTTGCCTTTTCACAAATTAAATCAATTGCTACTAGCCCAATTTATTTTCTGGTCTTCTTTACTTTTCATTTGTACAAATTTTAAATATTAAAAGCATTTAATTTGATGATGTTAGAGAAATCAACATATAAGTAGTTTATTTTATTTTAAGTTAAGGGCCAAATTGGAATAAAACAAAATCATGAGATGAAAGTAAAATTAAAAAAAAATAAAGAATAAAATTAGAACCAAATAAAATTAAAAAATGAAAGTTAAACTTAACTTAAAGTCAACAGACTAAATTGAAGCTGAATGTAGTTAAGTCATAAAAATAAAATAATTGAACGTAAAATTAAAAAATTAAATTGAAAAAATAAATTTAAGATATGAAACTGAAACTTCATGAATAGTTAAATCAAATTAGAGTTAAATGTAGTTAAAATATTAAAATTTAAGGTAAAATTAAAAGCTAAATTAAAATTTCATAAAATTAAAGAGGCTAAACTTAAAATGAATTTAAATAACCGAAACAAAAATTATATACCTACTGTATTTTTCAAAATATAGCATCTCAATCAATGAGAAGAAAATAATTCAGTCCAAATTTAAAGGAATTAAAGATCAAGTCGTTGGCCAAAATAAAAAAGCTCAAGTCAACTTCATTCCCAATCGCATTCTATATGTCAAAATGATGAGCAGACACGTACATTTGTGGATATCATCGACTCAGAGGAACATTAGTTTTGCTACCCTACATTCAATAATGGACAACACTTTCGGATTTTTGAATGAGTTATGCTTTTGGGGAACATGCTGCCACATTGTACTCATAATGACTCCCACACTTAAACTCCCTTTGTATTCATTTGATTCCCCATAAAATCCCTCTAATAATTGTGCATGCACTAATCTCATAAGAAAAATATTTCAGTAAATTTAATTTGTTAGTCTAAATTAATGAAATCAATTAGAATTATAAATATATATATATATATATACATTTTTATAAATCTTACTTAAAAGTGAATCTAACACATAACAATAACACTGTTATCATTTAAATTTTTAGTAGATACCACATCAGATGATATATAAATTAAAATTTTAATTCTAACATTTGAAAACTACAATTTGACTTAACAAAAAAAAAATAAAGAAGTATTATATATATATATATATGTGTGTGTGTATATATAAAATTTAGTAATCATTTATGCTAATTTATTTTAATATTAAAAAAACAATTAAAATAATAATATCTTGTTATATGTCTTACATGAGAGAATTCTATTCCAACATATTTATATGTAGTTTAGAATGATTAGATTCAGGTGCCGTTTTTTACATTTTTACTATTAGATTTCTTAATTAAAACATGAGAACTTGATGATTAATTATACAAAATATGTAATTTAATAAAAAAAATACAGTTATCTATTAAAATGATACGTATATCATAACATTCTTAGAGAATTATATATTTTATATTTTAATTAATAAAAATATAAAAACTACATGTAATTTTTAAAAAAATTAATTTGATTCATAGAAAATCTTTTTATAATTAAACATTTATAGATATAATTAACTCAAGTTAGCAAACTCTTATTCAATTGTCAATAGTTGTTGGCAGCATTACACCTTACATAACCTCGCACGTGTGCCACGTGTCATTCCACCTGCGTCATTATTGCAAAACCCACCGTACATGCAGACAAATCTCTCTTTTCCAAATTACGAAGAATGAAACTCGGGGCATCTTAAGGCAACGCTTGGGTGATTTGTCGCAATACATATGGGCCACGTCATCAAAACTAAGACAGAACAACCATATCAATTTTATCCGATAAAACTCAACTTACAACAAATTATTATTCCCTAATTGCACCCTATAAATTTGGATCAAAGAGTTGAGCGGGAAATTCGGACAGCAGATACGACACCGTATGGGAAACGCGGGACCCACAAGTCATTCTATCAAGAACTGTTAAATTCCAACACGTCACTGAAAAACGACAAAACTTATTTTGCGTGCATGGAATTTAAAATTAATAATATTATTTTGATTTCATGTTTACACAAAAGGACAAAATATGACCGACCCTTCTTTTGTCGGATTCTCTCTGTAATTTGTTATTGCTTAACTCAGTCGACAAAATTCCAACACGGCGCAGTTCTCCTGCTAAAGTATAAATTATTGGATTAAATTTTTAAAATTTATTAAATTTGATGATTAAAATTAATTAATTTTAATTTATCAATTTTAAATCTAAAATTTTATAATTATTCAATTTTTTAAATATTAGTTGTCAATTCAATTTTTTTAATATTAAATGTCAAATTTATATAATTTTTTCAACTACTAAAATGTTGTGTCAGTTGAAATGGAAGCAACTTTTTGTTAGTACCAATAATATAAGTTCAAAGTTGAAATGTCAGTTTTCTAAAAATAAAAATAAAAATAAGAAATTTGCAAAAGTGCAAGATTTTAAGATTGATGGTTGGCTTCATTTCAAAGTTTACTTTATTTTAAAAATTATTTAGTTTTGGGTTCAACATTTCTTTTCTGAAAAATAAAGTAAATTAAGTTAATATCCATGATTAGCTCTTAAAATTTCAATTAAGAGAATCGATATGTTGATTGAACTGATGAACTAACTATCACTGAATTAGTTCAGGTTCAACAATCAAATTATTTATGTAATTGAATGGTAGCATGAGAGTTGAACAGTAAATTAGTAACATGAAATAATCGAATCAAACTGGTTTTTTTTCATGATAAATAATTTTATATTATAATTTAATATAAAATGATCACAATGCTTATATTTATTTATTTTTGTGTAAATGAATCTTATTATAATATGTATTTTATGATTATATGAAATGTAAAACATACGAAGTTATTGAATTATGCAGAAAAGAATTATTATTATTATTATTATTATTATTATTATTATTATTAGTAGTAGTAGTGTGTAATTAGTGATTGATACAGTTCAAGCATGTGACCCAGTCATTTCACCGGTTCAAGATTAATTCATTTTGATTCTATTAACATTAATGCTTAAAAATTTTCGTGTTTATTTATATATCCTTAAAAGTTTCTATAAGCTTCTTAATAATGATATTGATATATATATATATATAGTCATTGTATATATAATATTAAACCAATGATTTAAAAAAAACCTAAAAATTTAGGGTTTCGATCGTAACATAAAAGTTAAACTAAGCCATAGTACTCATTCTTCTTTTTTATATAGGTATTGTCATGAATGCAAAGCATACATATAGCTCACATTTCCTGCTTTTGCACAGAAAAAATCAACCAGCTAGCTAGGCAATAGTTACTTGCTTAACATTTTGCATTTGCCCCTACATATATACCTTCATCTTAAAAGTCTGACTTTTCTGAAGTCAACTGAATGCAAAATTACAAATACATATTCAAATTCCGCAGGCATGCATGTATTGGTAAATAATTCTTTTCGTAGTTTTTGGATGATCTCGTGGCAAGTTATTCAGAGATCGATTCAACTTGGATTTTAGTAAATCTTGACCGTCTTATATATTACCAAGAGAGAAAATATTTGACCAAGTTAATTATATCTACCTAGGCTTCACGATCATTTTTAATAAAGCGACAAACTTGAAGTGATCTACCAACTTAATTATTTTTGTTATATATATGGTTTTTGTCTTTGGTTAATCAAATTGGGTACACAAATTAAGTTGGTGTCATTGAACTGTTGAGACATTTAACCTATATGAACCAATGTTTGTTATATATGATTTAGATAATTTAATGTAATCCTACTTTGATATTTTTGAAGTAATAAAAATTTAATATTTTATTATCAACTCCATAATAGAATTTTAAATAATATAATAGACTGAGTCAAATTTGCAAGTTTTGTTTTTCATACATAAAATTTATAAAAATTAACTGTTGTTACATTCATATAGTTTTTGACTCATTATTGGTTTTAGTTTACGAAATATGTGTATTTATTTTATATTTGATTTATTTTTATATAACTGTAATAAAGATTTTCGAATTAAAATGTGCAAAATTAAAATTTAAAGACTAAATAATTGACACAAGTATCAATAAAAAATTATATTTTCTCAACTTTGAATGATATTATATTCAGGTTTAGCATTAGCAAATGGCTTGGACCCATTGCTATTTTGTACAGTACGAGTGGTGGAGTTTTCACAGGCCAAATCCCATGCATATGATCCGAAAAGGCCAAGCTGAGAGTTCAACAACTTGCAATTGCATGTACATCGCCCAGACGAAGCAAGTGTATATATATATATATATATATATTTATTTATTTATTTATATTTATATATGAAAGAGATAGGCATAATGCTTACGTGCCAAACCCTCACACCTATATATAGCGCAATACAGGTATCACTTACGCCTATCTCTTCTCCTTCTATCCAAACAAAAACAAACATATACAGTTCCCACAATCTTTCCTTCAAGACCAAATCAACCTTAAATCTTATTAACGTCTTCAATTAGTATAATTAAGTTCGATTCTTAATTGTACTGATTATCATGGCAGGAGCTGAAGAAGCTACTGAAAGTATGAGTCAATCTAACAAACACACAATCATCAGAAGGTTCATAGGGGTCAGGCAAAGGCCGTCAGGGAGGTGGGTGGCTGAGATCAAAGACTCCTCTCAGCACGTGAGGCTATGGCTAGGAACCTACGACACACCCGAGGAAGCGGCTAGGGCTTACGACGAAGCGGCTCGAGCCTTGCGAGGCGAAAATGCCCGAACCAACTTCGCACCATCGGCGAGCCAATCACCCACAGCCACAGGTCAATCTGGGTCTGATGCGAAACATGGGCTAAGCTTTGCTTCTCTGAAAGCAAAGCTAAGCAAGAATCTTCAGAGTATAATGACTAGAGGAAGCCAAACTACGTCCTCGAAGAGTAGGGTAAGTGACCATTTTACCTTTGCTAGTATATTTCACCGCAGGAGGAGTAATTTCCTGCAGTACCAAGTCCCTGAAGTGGGTACAATGAAGAACATGGAGAGTATGGTGCAGCCTAGCATTATTGTGCCTCCTGCTCCTGAAACTGTTACTGAGCCCTGTGGTTCTTGGGAATGTTCTAGTGTTTCTGATTGTAGCTCTGAGCGGGTCGGGTTCCGGAGACCCGGGATCGGGTCCGACGGGTCGGATGTTGGGGACGATGGGCTTTTGGGGCAGTTGATGGGGTGGGTGGATAGTAGTAGCCCTGAGGAGGAGGGTTCAAGAAGTAAGAGGTTTAAGGTGTCTTCTTCTGTACTTGTGCCTCCAACTTTCAGTGGGTCTCCTTATAGTAGTACCTGTGGCTCCCCTTATAATGGGTATGATTCTCCATATAACAGAATTTAGCTAAGAATATTGTTAAAGTTATATAGAACATGGGAAGCTTCCAAGCATAAGTTCATGGTATGAGATGAAGGTGACTTCTTCACAGGGAAGGGGAATTTGGTTATTTGTGAGGTTTTAATATATTATAGAGGTTTAGATTACTTTTCACCAAACTAAGAAATTCGTCCAGGAAAATGAATGAATTGAATGATTCTGTTTGGCTACAAATGAACTCTTTAGAAGCCATAGTTAGTTAATTTTAAATGTGCTGATGTTATATATATGTGAAGAATTTTCCTCTTCGTGCGAAAAATCTTTGCATTCTTTGGCAGGTAAATTTTGCTATTTTTGCTTTACGATTTTTGTATATGAGGATAAGGATGAAAAAATTTAAACTGCCAAAATATTATCCAAAGCTTTCTCCACTATATGATCATCTTGATTCTATCCATTCGGCTTAATAATTTTTTGAAGTGAAATAATACCAGTTAGTTGATTTTTAGCAGCAGTGAGACTTACAAGTTTCAACTATTGTCGAATAGTTTGTAATATGATATATTTATTCAAAAAATATGAAATTTTAACTGGATCCGTCTGCAGTGAAGAGTGCAGACAATCACTTTTATATATAAAACATATAAATTAAAAGTATTTTAATATAAAAGGATACAATCTGGCAATGAATAAGTCAGATTGCTTAGTAAATATTTTTTAAACAATATATACTAAATTAAAATATCTAAATAATTAATTAAAAGGTAATAAACTGTATATGTATATACTTAATGTTTATGCTAATATTAAATTATATATTGAATAAAATATAATATATATACCGATAGAATCTAACATATATGATAAATATTAATATAAATCATGTCAATTTCCATGTTCGCCTGTAAAACAGTCAAGCACCCAAAAAATATATATAGTAAAAAAAATTCTTAAAAATTTTAATATGAAAAATTAATTAAAATAAATAGTAAAATAATTCGAAGTTAGACATCTGCTTAACTAACCATTTGTTGAACATATCTGATTGATACGTAGTCGGATAGAGTATTCGACTTAATCAATCTGTTTGAAAGGGGCGCGTGTGAGTTTAAATACTTTTTATTAATATATATATATATATATATATATATTAAGATCAAGTATAATAAAATTTATTTATATTATTTGATATAACCATAAGTTTTAATTGCTTGTCAATTTAATTAATACATATCTAATTAATCTTTTAGTTTGCTATGTGCGGTAAGTCATCCAATTAAAATAATTGATAACAATCGTTTAATATTATTATAGCTCACAGCGCATAATCAATATATTGTATAATATTTGATTCAAACTCACTAAAACGTGAGGGTGTTGGTTAATAATTGAAACCATCAATTTAGATTAAAATTTTTGGTAGCATTACTATATATATTGGTTGGCCGAGTATTATAATCAAATTTAGCAAAACTCCAAGGCTTGTGTATTGAGTTGTCTGAAGGAATTAATCGGGGACACGCGGAGTGAAAAGAAAATATTACTGGAAGAATCTATTTGGAAAAAATTGTGTACCAATTGGGACACAAAAGGGTTTTAAAAAATGAGCCAAGAAAAAGTGACTTTTGTCTTTACTTTTGAGTGTTTAATATATCATTTGGATAAGTTGAGTTTATATGTTTACATATAATTTCATTAGGCAAGATTATTTCAACTCAATCAATTTAATTAACCTCTAAGAGTTGAGGTCAACCCAATAAACTTTTTTTTAAAATCTAATCCTAATAATTTTAACAATTGGAATTGTATTTGTAATAATAATTAATCCTTCAAGGTAAGATTCAAATGTGTTATTGATAAAAAAAATTTTTAAATTTTGATTACTTATTTTACCTAGTTTTATTTATTTGAGACATAAGTAGTTAATTTGATTTGATTGTTAAAGTTCGAAAGAGTTTTTTTTTTTTAAGTGCTCCAAATTTATATCTGATTGTTAATTTGTTTTAATTATTTAGATTTTAAAGAATACATGTCATCGTGTTTAATATAATTAGTTCTCTTTTTTTAAAAAAAAAAATAATTTTAGAAAATTAACCCATCCTAATTGGTTGTGTTGGAATTTTCAACAGTAGATTTAAGCTAATCTAGATAAATTGAGTTAGCCCATTTTGACACATATTCTATTAATACTTTGCAAGAATTATCTAAATGGACTAAACTTGATTTAAGGATGCAAGTCACAGGTGATCAAAAACCAGAAAAAATAAAGGTTTTATTTTTTTTTTCTTTGCCCACTAAAAAAAGGTTCAATGTATGTTTTGGGAGGTATCTCACTTAGATCGAAATTGAAGTGAATTTAGTGAAATTAAAAATTTAAATATAGGTGAATTTAATAAAATTTAAATCGTTATATGAAAATTTAATATTTTAGATTTTAAAAAACTGCCAGAAACTATATAATATTAATTAAAATTTGAATTACTAGATACAATTTTAATAGTTTAGATTTCTTTAAATGCAATTAATTTAAAATATCAAATGTAGAAAATTTAAATTGATTTGAAATTCTAGACACAGCTTGGGCGATGAGCTGACTTAAGTAAGTTGATTATCAAAAGTCCAAGCCATGTGATTTTTTTAGGAGAAATAACATTCAACTTGGACAGAATGTGAGTTTATGACATGGCTACGAAAAATTTATTCATTGCATAATACCTAAGTCAATTTATTGAAACCACAAATGGATCCAGTTTCAGATCCAAATTCAGCTATTTTAATGAATTTTTGGGCCATTTTTAAAATTTTTCCTTGTTTTCAAAATTTTAATTTGGGCAAGCCCTCATGAAGAAAATTTTGTATAATGGACTTTGATGCATACAATGTTTAAATTGTTCCTAAGAATTTTTGCTTAAATTTTTATTTTTATTTTTTTATCTTTCACGATGTCCAAGTTGCTGGGTTGCAAGAAGCATGATGAGATTAAGAACAATGATCATCATGTTGAGGATGAGGACGAGTGAATTTTTATTTCGTTATTTTATTGGACTTTTATAATTAAGTTACATATCGTTTAAAATTAATAATTTGTTCTAATAATTAATTTTCACTCGAGTTCAGTGTTTGACTTTTAATTTTTTATGTTTAATATTTAGAATTGGTAAACATATATTTCACAAATTCAGTAAGTTTAAATTTAATTATGATAATTAGTTGCTAAAACGTTCAAAGAAGGTATAAAGCTATGGCCTCTCTTATACCCATTATGGGCAAGATTATAATGTAATATGCACATATTTTGGTTACGGTGTGATCATAGTAAGCTTTATTTATTTAACTTGGTTTATTTATTTATGTATTACATGGGCCTAAGAAAAAAAATTAATTTGTATTATTATATACTAATATATTTAAAATTATTGGGTTAATTGATAGGATATTATCATTAAAGATTTTTTTAAATGTACGAAACAGCTCTCATGGTTACTTTTTATGAAATACTCCAAAAATATTAAAAATTAATAGAATCACATTTGATTCTATTTCTAATTGTGGATGATTTAAAGTGTATAAACTATTCAATCATATATCATTTTCTCTTAATTTAATTTTAGGTCATGCTAAGTTATATTAGTAGTTCTTTATTATAAGGTTTAAGAAACAATTAATTACTTAATTTATTATTTTTTTATTACTTTAAAAACTGTTTAAACTTCAAAAATTCTTAATTTAAAAGGCGGTTAATTAGTTCATTAATTTTTTTATTTACTCCAAAAATTTCTCAATCTTTAAAGAATTCACAACTTTAAAGATAATTAATTAATTAATTTTTTTTTTCTTGTTAATAATAAAATATTCATTAAGTTGCTTATTAATTTTAAAATATTTTTAATTTAAAAGACTGTTAATTAATTTATTAATTAATTATTGTATAATTTTTTTGGTTAGCCATACAAAATTTACATTATTCAAAAAATTCTCAATACATGTATATGAAAGGTGAAGAGTTATCGAATGAGCAAATGAGACTTTGATCAACCAAATATTTTTTGTTAATCAATGAAACTCCGTATTAAAAAAGAGTTTATTTTACTTATATATAATATATAATAAAATTTAAGTTGTCTATTGTTTAGCATATTTGAAGGTATTTGCTAGATTATGCACCGATTGTATATTTCAGATAAGTCATATTTCAGGCTGATAATCATATTGATGACTTCGATTACAGGAAATGTGTTTCTTTGGAATATCTTTTTTTTTTCTTGGTGGCTATGTTCCCGAGGCAACAATGTGGTCACTTTCATGGGTAAAGTTCATTTGGACATCTTTTAAAAGTGATTTAATCTAAATAAAATCTTTCAGCTTTGTTCAGCTGAACTTTGTTAGTACCAGGTACAAAAGTTGAAGAGTGGGAATTTGAAGTGCCTCGGATACTTTGAACCTCTTCTTGATTTAATATTGAAGCACACTTAGAAATCCATCTTTCCACCATCCCCTGTAGAATTTACAACCTAAAAATTTTAAGGATGGTTTCAATCCTTAAATAGGGGCTATTTTGATGTTTAAATTTTAAACTGCACTCAAATAATTTTTGTACTTTTGTTTGCAAGGACAATGTGTATAATGCTATAAATTATAGTGATTAAAAAAAATTATGACATTCTTGTTTAAACAACCACATATGGTGCCCAATGAAGGTTGATCTTTCCTCCCAACTTCAAATGGCTGAGGATTTAATATTGCATGATTGACCTGCTTGGATTTTAGAATTCTTTCGGTATTATAGAGTTCAATAGAGATACAACAAATTTCAAAGCTCACTTTTTCAATTACTAGTCAATTAGATAGATAGCTTGGATAATTTATAGGAGGGGAAATGCTAAATCATATTTCCTTACAAATGTTCTAGACTTTACTTGAATTATGTTAATATTCCTTGTGTGATGTGGGATTAGTGTAAGAAGATTATCTTTTAATTTCAAAATGTGTCAAGTCAACAATTGCATATCATAGGTTTCTATCACCACATGTGTTGCTTCCAAAAATTTAATCTTCAAATAGTACGTAGGTTGGGCTTTTTGAGCTTCATATGACAAGGTGAATCATTAAACATTTATAAAAATAAAATATAATATTATTAATTTTTTATATAATATTGTTTAATGAAATAAAAATATAATTATATTAATTTTTATTTCATTAATAATATATTCTATTATTTAAATTTTATCTTTTAATTATTGTCTTTAAACACTTAAATATATGTTTCAAGCATATATGTCACTTAAATGATTGATACTACACAATTTTCAAATTCCGCTTATTTTTATTATTTTGATGATTTAATAAACAAAACAGAAAAAAGTACAAATTAAGCTTAGTAAATTCTACATATCTATCTTTAACAAGAACAACAAAAATAATAATAATAAGTGAAAATTATACTTTGGTCCTTATAGTTTACCTCAATTTTAAGTTGGTCCTTATAGTTTAATTTAATTTTTAATTTAGTCCTTATAGTTTAAATTTTTTCAAATCTGCCCCTCCTTTTCTAAATATCTGAGAATCGGTCCTTGCCGTTTGTTTCCATAGTAACACCCTTTGGATGCCACATGGATGCCACATAGACTTCAATGGAAAGGAGCTAAAATGGAATGCTTTATGCCTCTCACCATAGAAATAACAAAGCTCGCAGATGAAATAGGATACCCTTTTGTTCTTCACCTATTCAACTTTATCAAGCTCAACCATGGGAAGAAAGAGGCTATATCACAGTGAACAAGAACAAAATTCTTAATGGAAAGACCTATAGCAAATCCCAACGTTCAATATAGGAACAAAACTCGTATTAAAATAGTGCATGTTCCCCCATTCGTTGCAGGTTCAGTGCTTACTGTCATCTCCATCCTCGTCCCTCTTCTTCCTCTATTATTGCTTCCCCTGCTTGTTTTGTACCAACATTTTTCTCTCCAACACACTCTTTCACTGTGTCACTAACTCTTAAAATAACCTTTCAATAATTCTTACTCTCTACTCTCCAAAACATTGGCATGCTCGGCAGTTAGCACCTTATAGAAAATTTTGGGGTGACAAAAATTTACTAGCTTTACCCAAAAAAAAAGTCCCTCTTCTTCTGGCTGTCTTTGATCATTTTCATATGAAGTTTGCACAGCATAAGAGAAACTGAATAGCATATTTAGTACAATGCCAATTATTTTAGTCTTACAGTAAGATGATTAAAATTTTGAATATAAGTTTAGGTTTGCTTCTTGGTCTTCTACTTGACATCAAGGGTTCAAAATTGTCTTTCAGCTACATGTGTTGTTCATTTTTTTTTAATTTTTTAGAATAAGAACAATGAAATATCATTCAAAGAACTTCTTTTACGTGCATCGGATGTTTATTTACGAACTTTCAACATTGCCTTACTCCTTACCTTCATCTTTTACTAAAAAGAGATTCTGGTGAAATATTATAACAACATATAAGAAGCAAACCTCTTAGAACAAAGATCCCAGATTTCTCACTTTCGTTAATCAAAACGAAAGAAAGAAACAGAGAGTGAGGGAAAAATTAAAGCAAAAAAAAAGGAAATAGGAAAATAAGAAAAGAACCAATAGATACATAATGAAACTATGATACACGATTTACTCAGAACCCTTCTCGTAATAATCAATGAGTTTCTGCAGAATCAAGACCCGGGTCCTCAGTAGAATAATGCAATATGCTGTTTCTTGGAGCAATTGATCCATTTTCACTTGTCGACATTTGCGGTAAAGGTTGAAGTAAATTTTTACTTTGCTCAAGTCTAAGTGGCATCCACATGGCAAGCTCCTCAACTCCCATTAGCCATGTTAGATGACTGCTATCAGTGTTACCCCGGGAACAAACGGCAAGGACTAATTTTTAGATATTATAAAAGAACGGACAAATATGAAAAAAATTAAACTATAAAGACTAAATTAAAAATTGAAGTAAACTATAAGGACCAAAGCATTAATTTTTCCTAATAATAATAATATAAAGGATAGTTTATTAGTTGACTATTCCAAATTTTTTACGACAAAATGACAATACAAAAATAAGGAATAAAAAGAGTAAAAATGATCTTAAGATCTCTGAATGAGATTGCTGAATATGAGTTTTGCTATCGAGCCGATAGAGATATGTAATTGGAAGGATACATAGATGCTAATCATGAAGGAAACTTAGATGAGTAAAAGTCTATCTCAGAATATATTTTCTTACTTAGTGATGGTGTCATATCATAGAGTAATAAGAAGTAATCTTGTGTATTTTTATTTACGATGGAGGCTAAGCCCGTGGCCCTTTCTTCAACAACTCAAAATGTTGGTTGCTTAAGGTGGTTCTTGGACTACTTGTTGTACAAAGTAAAAAACACTAAACTAGTGTTAGTATACTGTAACAGTGATGCTGCAATTACATATACCAAGGACCTAAAGTATCATTATAGAACCAAACAAATAGATATCAAATATTGCTATGTGAAGGATATAGTTGCACGCAAGGTTGTGAATGTGAAGTATATATTTACGCATTGGTAGATCCATTGACTAAGCTTATTCCTAGAGATGTGCTTGTGAAACACATTAGGTCTATAGGATTGTATAGAATTTAGGATATTTCATTTGTTTTTTTTTTCAACATTTATCTATTGTTCACTGACCCAAATGTTTTAATGTTTCTTTGACAATTAATAAAGTTTGATTTCTACGCTTACATATTTTTATTTGAATGTTATGTACATTATTTGTGTATTCATTGTTGTTAAGTATGTCTGGAAGTCATACAGTTAACATTCTTACATAATTGTCTCAATGTCTTTATACCATTAGAGATGAGACAAGATTTTATGTGAATTTATCATGAGGATAATTTGAGAGCAATTATACTTAAAATCATTTAAGTCGCCTAATTAATAACATAAAATCATTATGATTGATTTGGTGGAATTAGTTCATCATATCTAATCTACCTCAGTTGCCATATATGAGTTCAAGACATTGTTGCGTAAATCAATGAACTTAGTTTTAGACTTGTGCTATCTAAATGTCATCAATACAACGTTACTTGTGAAATTGACATACAGTTCATGGGTAAAGGAGGAATATTATAGCATATGTTTCATTCCGTGTGTGTATATATAGGTTAACATGAGTGTGATTTTAACTTATGTTGTGTGAAACTCTTGAGCCATTGTACTAACTCTATATTTGTACTCTTAGACTACAATTAGGTATTTGAGATGCAGTTTGGTGTTTGCTATCTTAACTTGTTGTTTAAGGACTATGAGTAATGATTTAATTTGGCAGGACATGTTTAGAAAAACAAGTTAAGTCTGTGTTGATAAGATCGTGAGAAAAGGAAGTTCATAAAGAAAATCTCATTATTTTGTATTCACTAATATACCAATTATGACTAGCAAGTCATGATTGTGAATACAAGATATTATAATTGATGAGATCGTTGCGAGATATCTGAATGTGATTCTTATGATCTAGAGTGCATGCATACTTTATGATATACATACAGGTTTATTTTCAACGAGAGACTATATAGTCGTAACTAATATATAACATTAATACTCTCACAATATACTAGTTACACGACTTACTTTTCTTGTGTGAACAATTGCAGAATGTAAAAAGAAAATGTTCTATTGGTTTATTGAGAATATGCTTCTCGAGTTTAGAGCATATGAATACTCTCATTATATGTGTATAATAAATGTTGGATATCATATAAAAATACACCTATAAAAGATACTTATTAAAGAATGGTAGAATAATAATTTAAGAAATTAACACTAGACTCTAGCTAGCCCTTTAAAAAATGGCTAGCCTAATATATAATAAATAATCTAATCAATTCTATCGGTGTACATATTCTTAGACGCTCAATTAAACACCTACCACAATATTATAGTTGAGTAAGAGAATTTAGGTTACACAAATCATCAAATACCACTAACATACAGTAAATATCTAAACCGATTACTGATTTTAGTCCATATCAAATCTAGCTTTCATTACTAAAGAAAAATCTGTAAATCTTTTAAATTCCTCTTATTTAATATCTTTTCAGTTTCCTTTCATCAGGTAAAACTTGTCTGGTATTTTAAAATTGAGAATGATCATTAGTAACACGTAAGTAACCTTTTACATTTTTCCAGACGGTCCAGTTCAAATTAGTATCATGCTCCGAATCTAGCCATATATGGATATGGTAGCATAAATATAAAATTAGTATTTAAAAATCAATAAAATATTTTGTTTTTAATTCATATTTAATCCCCAAGAAAAATTATATAGAATGTTTATATTTTTTAAACTGACATAATTCAAAAAATAATTTATTTGTAAATTATATTATAAAATAAATTATTGAATTTATTTGATAGATAGTCAAAATATTAAAGAAGAATACTGTAACTACTGTCATGTTTATATTATAATTTTCAAATATTTAATAATATATTTTTTGTACAAGCAATTACGAGTTAGATATATTATCAACATAAACAGAGAATGCACTGCAGGAAAATTACCAACGAAAATTGAATTCGAAGCTCTTTTATCGATATACTTTTATCATTCTAATTGAATCGTCTTGACTATGTTTTAAGAAATATTACAACATTTCCATGCAAGTTTCCGAAGCCATATTGACTGTATTTATTATTTTCATAACAAATTGACTCTGTAATCACCCTTTTACATTCGATTTTGTCGTTAACGAATAATCGAATGCATTAATATGTAATTTTGACAATCCAGCTGTCAAAATTCAAATATGTCAACGTTTACTCTAAGTGGCATTTTCGAAATTCAACATATGACCAAGGTTAATGTACTGGTCAGAATTCTGAAACCCCTATATGTGTCTACTTCACACGTGGGACATTTTTAAAGCATAATCACTTCTTTGAAAGGTAAGAACCCGACCCCACTTCACACGTGGCAGTCACTGCCACGTCATCAATTATAACGTAAAAAATCTTAATCATTTTCAAATTTTATCCAATCCCAACGGTTTTGTTGTCTGTCCTTAACACAATCGTGGCCGTCCGATCGTCAAACCTGCTCGACCTTTAAGCTTTGTTGTCCGAAACTTAAGCCCTCCGTCCTCCTTCTACAGGGTAAAATAATGCCTTTTGCAGAAAGAATCTTCTGACATTATCTTCCATTAGAGAACAGAGAGAGAGAGAGAGAGAGAGAGAGAGAATGGTGAAATTTGATTTTTGAAAGTGTCTTTGTTTATATTATTATGTATGTCGTGTCCTCATAAGGTTAAACTTTGAACAAGCTGGGTTTTTTCAAACTGATCAGCTTCGTCCAGATTTTGAGCCTTTCGTGTCTGTTTCTCTATTAAGAAACAGAAACTGTTTCTGGGTATCTCTGCTTGCCGATTTTGGAAGCATTTTGTGTATGAGAGACATACTGATTTTGGAGCACGAAGATTACGCTACAGTGGGTTGCTTTTCTCAGTCTCGTAGGTTGGTCTTTGAAGCTGCTTTTCTTTTTGGCGTCTTTGCTTTGATATCTGATTCTCTCCTACTTCAGAAAGTCAAGTGCCCTTCTTTTCTTTCTATATCTAGGAAATAAGATATTGTCTTTCTAAATACTAACGAAGTCTCTGGTTTTCTTCTACTTTTTGGCTTGGGCTTATGGAAACACAGAAGAAATTCAAAGGAGCATCTGATGGCTCTGGAGTTAGAATTCTTCAAACATTTATAAAATCATTTTGACTTGAAGTTATACTTAAAAAACCTGTTGATGTCCAAAAAAAAAAAAACTGTTATTTTGAATTCTATTCTCATTTTTTCAAGTGATTAGAAAAACCTCTTTCTCAGAACACGTAGATAGATGCCAACACAGCTAAGAGTTGTACTTTCTTAACCGTTGATAATAAGTCCAAATCGAGCTGACAAACACGATTTAATTGTGAAACCACTCTCCACCAACCTCCATGAAAGTAAAGTTGGAGATATCTTTCATGTTTACCGATCTACCCCTGGAAACTACACCATATTACATTTGAACCGTGTCCTAGGAGTGCTTTTTTTAAGCCTCATGTGCAGGGGTGTTTTTGGAATATCAGAAAAGTTTCCGCCGTCGGTTTGCAGATTGGACGGCAACTCTAGCCGTTAGAATTAAATTCTCCTCATTTCAATCAAAATCATTTTGAAGAATAATGATTTTATTTTTTATCTAATGGTACGTTTGATTGATCTATTACAATACTCAAAAGGACAGCCTAGTGGGACATCATTAGGTACTTAAGTTTTATCGATCGAATCATGTTTTCAGTGAACAAACTTCGTGTTATCATTCAATATTCCATGGGAGGCTATTAATTGATGCTGTGGTTGGGCCAAGTTGTTCTTTTGCGTCTGGGAATTTTCCATTAGAGTCTTAATTTACAATTTACGAATTTTATGATTGCAACTGCTCCACCACTGCATTTTTAATTCTCTGTACTATTATTTCTTTTCCTTCTGCAACTTCTCACATCCAGATCATTACTCAGAAGGCTTGGTTTCTTCTCTTCTATTCCTACCAAACATCAAGACAATGGTGGAACAACGTAGAGAAGAAGAAGTTGAAGTTGGTGATGCTTCTTCCACAGAAGACTGGTTCTTGCAAGCGCAAGAACTCATACCCATTGCTCTTAACAAGGCTAAAAAGGTGAAGGGCTTTCCTGGAAGGTGGAGAGTGATTGTTTCAAAGCTAGAACAGATCCCATCCTGCTTATCAGACTTGTCTAGCCACCCTTGCTTCTCCAAGAACGTTCTGTGCAAGGAGCAACTGCAGGCCGTGTCGAAGACGCTCAAGGAAGCCATTGATTTCGCAGAGCTATGCGCGAAGGAGAAGTACGAAGGTAAGCTTCGAATGCAGAGCGATCTGGATGCGTTATCTGGGAAATTGGATTTGAATTTAAGAGATTGTGGGCTGTTGATCAAGACTGGTGTGCTTGGTGAGTCTACTTTGCCCTTGGGTGTGTCTGATGCTGCAAAACAAGGCAACGATATCAGGGAATTGCTCGCTCGCCTTCAGATCGGCCACTTGGAGGCAAAGCACAGAGCCATAGACGGTCTAGTTGAAGCTATGAAAGAAGAAGAACAGAGTGTTTTGGCTGTTCTAGGAAGGAGCAATGTCGCTGCTTTAGTTCAACTGTTAACGGCTACTTCTCCTAGGATACGGGAAAAGACAGTAACTGTTATATGCTCGCTTGCAGAATCTGGGAATTGTGAGAATTGGCTTGTTTCTGAAGGAGTTTTGCCACCTATTATTCGACTTGTCGAATCCGGTGGCACTGTCGGGAAAGAGAAGGCTGCAATATCTCTTCAGAGGTTGTCTATGTCGGAGGAAACAGCCCGGGAAATTGTCGGACATGGCGGTGTTAGACCGCTGATTGAGCTTTGTCTAACTGGGGATTCGGTGTCCCAATCTGCTGCTGCTTGTACTCTGAAGAACATATCTGCTGTCCCTGAAGTGAGACAAGCTTTGGCTGAAGAAGGGGTTGTGAAGACCATGATCAATCTCATTGATCATGGGATTCTATTGGGTTCCAAAGAGTATGCTTCAGAGTGCTTGCAGAATCTCACATCAAGCAATGAGAATCTAAGAAGGTCTGTTATATCAGAAGGTGGTATTAGGACCCTTCTGGCTTATCTTGATGGTCCACTCCCTCAAGAATCAGCAGTTGGAGCATTGAGGAATCTGGTTGGATCAGTCAGTGAGCAAGATTTACTTTCTTTAGGCTTCCTTCACCGTTTGATCCATGTGCTGAACTCGGGATCTCCGGGAGCTCAGCAGGCTGCGGTGTCAGCAATCTGCCGGGTTTTGAGCTCATCAGAGATGAAGAAAATGGTGGCTGATGCCGGGTTCATCCCGCTCCTCGTCAGAATGCTGGAGGCTAAATCGAACGGCGCAAGAGAGGTGGCGGCACAGGCGATCGGGAGCTTGATGACGGTAGCCCAAAACCGTAGAGAGCTGAAGAGGAATGGTAAGAGTGTACCAAATTTGGTTCAGTTGCTTGATCCAAGCCCACACAACACTGCAAAAAAATATGCAGTTTCCTGCCTTTGTGCACTTTCCTCAAGTAGGAAGTGCAAGAAGCTGATGATTTCTTATGGAGCAATTGGGTACTTGAAGAAGCTTATAGAGATGGACATTCCAGGAGCTAAAATTCTACTTGAGAGATTGGAAAGAGGGAAGTTGAGAAGCTTATTTAGCAGAAAGTAAGCTTTCTGTATCATCAAGCTCTTCTTTTGTTCCTTTATTCTTGTGAATGTTGTTTCATTGTCTATATGAAACATAGTAGAGGTAGCTTGAGACTGTTGATCTGTATAATCAAATCAACGTTAATATATCCTATCTCATCCTCTTTCTCTCTAACCTATTTCTTATAAAGTTTGAGTTTTGAGGAAGTTCCGGTAATTAGATATCTACTTTATATTACCATTATTTGAACTCTGGTAAACTAGTTAATAGAATTTCAGACTAAGAGATTCTCTTTGATATATTATAGTGATTATATTATATTGCTTATTGTGTGAATAAACTCTGGCTGATGCTTTGACATGGTAAGCTACTGTTTCAAGCTTGGAAGCCCACTGGAATTGAATCACAATATGCTATTGCAGAATTTAGCTGTTTATCTTTCTTCATAAATTTTTATTCTTCTCAAATAGTCATGAGAATAAAGATATTATTTAGTCTTCAAATTTACTGGGTTTAAGTTTGAAGGTGGAATCAATCTGACGTACTCGAATCTCTATCTTCTTCCAAGAAAACAAACCCAGATTTATAACGCTCTTTGGCTCTCCAAATTCAAGTTACGATAAGCTCTTATGTTTTCTTCTCCTCATTAGCTTGTTCCTCCTAGGCAGTGGTGGAACCAGGAATATAACATTTAGAGGGATCAAAGATAAGCAATCAACAAAAAATTTATAAATTATTATACTAAACAAATGAAATGAATGCATTCTTAAACTATCAAAATATTTGAGAAAAGTGTAAAATTTGGACATTAAAAATGAATTGAATTGGAGAACATGAATGTGTGAAATGTAAATAGTGATATTGAGTCTTAAATCTATCTGAAGTCGTGCATGTATATGGGTAGAGTAAAAATTAAAGAGTAAAGGTTAGAGACTTAATATAAATAAAAAGTATAAAAGTATGAATAAACTAAATTTAAATAAAAATACGAAAAAATTATAAAAATTGTAAAGAGTAGAATAAAAAATGCATTGAAAAAAGCTAAAAAACAAGTTGAATTTTCTTTTATTTAGAAGTCATCATTCAATATTTTGTAAGTAACATGAGAGGTATAAAAGTTTTATTTTCTCTTTCATATATATGAGAATTACATACACTAATATATATTCATATATATATATATACACACACACACGCTGCCCCGACTCCCCCGTGCCTCTACTCTTTGGTAACATCATGAGATTTGAAACTTCTGCAACATCTTTTCATGATAATTCAGAGAGTGGAAGAATTGGAAGAAGAGTGTGGTGAAGAAGAGTCAAGCTTGGAGCTATCATTGCTCATGGGCCTAGAATTGACAATAGGGATGAGGGGGAACTCCAAATTTGAGTGTTCTTCTTGAATTTGGCAATATGGGTTTACTTGAGGAGTTAAATTTGGTATTCCTTTGAAGATTGGAGGATCGAACCAGAATGCATTGTCGAGCTAAACGACTTCCTCTGCTTTCTTGGAAAAACCAAAGGTTGAGGAACAAGGGATGGTGTTGTACAGACATAAACGGATGGAAGAATGATGGAGGGATCGTTTTGGTAAGGGACTCGTCTGTGAAGGACTGTTGGAAATTTTTTTTTTTGAAGGATTAAATTGAGAATGTTAACACTTGTCAAAGACCTGATTGGGGCCTTTTAACCCCGTTGTTACAGTATAAAATAATAATAATAATAATGAACAATATTTTAAGCAGTAAAAATTAATCCATTCAAGTACTATGAAATGTTAAAATATTTTTTTAATATTATATGAATTAGCATTAATTATATTATTAGATAAATTTTATGTTATAACTAATTATGCAATTGATATTGTAATTTATAAACTAAGAATGAATTGAGTTTTATTTTATTTGTGAATAATTGGTAATAGGTTCAATTATCCACAAACTCACTGGGTAGAAACTCAACCTACAGCCCAAAAGTATTAGTAATTATTCCATCAGATTACTAATTTGAGATTGTTACCCAAAGAGATTTAATGAACTTATTTTGATTAATTAATTGAATGAGAAATTGTTTTAAAGATTTTGAAGGATTTTATTTTAATAATATTATTAATTATATTATTAAAATAAAACTCTATAAATAACACACTGAAACCTTAATTTTTATATACTAAATCTGTCACTCTCTCTTTGCTGTCAAAAATACTCTGAGGAATGCTCTTGGATATTGTGAGTTGAACTTGTAAGACTCAACCAATACTCAGATCAACGATGTCGTCTTCATCAGGTCAAATTGTTAATTTATTTATTTTTTTAATTTATAATAATATTTAATTATATGTTCTAATTTCGCTATAATGTACATTTTATGTTTTAAATGCAAGTTTTTATAGCGCGTGTGATGGGGCAAACTAGAATATGAGAGGCTTGGGGAGATGAGAGAGAAAGCGTGCGGTATGGTAGGGGGTTTTGGGTTTTAGTTTGATTATTTTTATAATTTAGTTAAATATATATTTTATATTATGTAATATGTGTGTGTATATATATATATATATATATATATATACACACACACATATATGCCCTCTCAATTTTTTTACTTTGATATATTTGGTATTAAGTTATAATTTTATATCTCCACATATTTAATATTTTTTAATTCACTCCAATATATGCATATCTTATGTGATTCAGTCATTTTTTTTTTTATTTCACACATATATCATGTATATAATTTTATATTTCTATATGTATACATTTGCTAAAAGTAAATTCTAATTTTACAATAATTAAATAGAATATAATGAAGTTCAAATGTTAATATATTATTTTAGTTAGATTCTGAACAATGATATCTAAAATTATGATAAAATTCTTTAAATGTTGTTAAATAAAATACTCTTTTGAATTATTTATTAAACTATCATTATATTATTAAAGTGATAGTATTTATTGTATCTTAGTTATTCAGTATATGTATATTAGGTAGAGTATGTTGTTTGATAGTACCTTCCACGCAGCCCTTCTAATTTAAAAATATAAAAAATACATTTTATAGTATTTAAATGAATTAATTTTTATTGTTCAAGATATTGCTCATTATTATTTTGTACTGTAACAATAGGATGAAAAAACCTTAGATTGGGCTTTTACTCATTTCTCTACTATTGTACTGTAAAATAAAAGTACTTTCATTTTCTGGTGATTTTATAAATGTTCCTCCTACTTTCTAAAAAGCACGTTATCTAAAATCCTGGCACCAAAATTTGAATCTAAATATTTAATATAAAGAAAATATATAGTTAACTATTAAACCAATGCCTTGCATTTATAAAGCGAAATATGAATGATGCCATGTCAATAATTATTTGTTACGTAAGCATTTAAACGACGTCGTAGTACGCCTCAATTTCACAGCAAGTTATCCCATCCGACGTACCATGTTTTGAGTTCTGAATGGGCGGCCGTTGGAACTGGGAACTTGGAATTGCAAGGCATATGCTTACTATTATAAATATTTAAATTGAGATTGAACCATAAATAGAAAATAAAATTGTGATATAAAATTTATAAGAGATGAAATTAAAAATGTATATTTTAAGAGATTAAATTGGAATTGACAGATAAATAAAGAATTAAAATAATATTTTATTTAAATTTTTGTCTCTAATATTTTTTAATGTATTTAAATAAATTTAAAAAATTATCCATTTCGCTCTATCTTTCTCACAGCGTATCCCTGCGGGGATCCAGTGGCGTCGGAAGTCGGAACTGTGATATTCGTGTGCCTTAATAATATATTTTGTTTGTTTGTTTGGGAAAAGAGAGGACCAAACAAGCCCTTTTCACAGCCTATCTATCACCCAAATGCCACAACACAGAGCAAAGCTAACTTTAAGAGCTAAGCCTTTGGGCAAAAAGAAGAAACACAGAAGTCCCCCAAAGGCTACCCCATTCTCTGTGAAACACAGTGTGATCTTTCTCTCTTTTCTGGTTTCTGTCTATTTCTTGGTCGCTCGCTGTTTGCTTCAATATATATAGCTAGGAAATTCTACTGGCCTTGCTGTTTGGTCTTTAAGTTTGCTGTTTTAGGTGCAAAAAGAGCATTATTTGATAGTCTGGTTTGCAATTTTGGATTTTGGGTCTGCTTCGGGGTGTTAGTCTGACTCTGAATTAAGGGTTAGGAAATGGTTTGCTGGAATTTTATTATATTGGTGATTTGTCATATTTTTGATATCCTCTTGTTTTGTAAATCGTTTATTTCGGACTGTTTGGTTGCCGGAACTTTGTAGAAAGGAGTTGGGAAATTGAAGATTTTAAGCTTGTAGTTCACTTGGTTGTTGTAGCAAGAGAATCGTGTCTTTCAATAATTGGTGTTGGGCTTAGTTAAATAAAGCTTATTGTTTTGACCATAAGAAATTTAGCGCCCCTCTCATACTTTTCTAGTCGAATTCCAAATAGTGGGTTATAGTATAAAATAAAGTCTTTCTAGAACTTCAAAATTTCCACCTTTTAGAATAAGATGCTAAAAATTCTTGGTTCTGTAAAATTTTTGGCTTCTCTTAATGCTATTTTTTTTCACTGTACAAAATTATCCAAACATCATCCTGATTAATGAACTACATGTTCTTTTGCCCTAATGTCCCATTAGAAATATTCTACAGTACAAAGTAGATCTTGAAAGTAGTTTGCGACTTTAAGCAATGATGTGTTAGATTGTTTTTGTTATTACTTGATACATATAAAAGAAAAACAAATGCTGATGCTCTTGTTTTTGTTCACTGGTTTCAAAATTCTGACCCAGAGAGGTAAAGCATCTTTCTGGTGTTTTTTTTTTTGATAAATTATAATTTAACACTTTCAACTCCTTCAAGGTTAGTGACTTGTCAATCTGCAGATAACCTGGAGTTTTTAAATTGTGTGAATCAAACCTTCTGTTAAGGCTTCATTTAAATTCATAACAATAAGAGATAGGTGCAACTTACATACGATAATTTGTTGCCCAATTACTGAAGTTGAAGGGGAAGAAATTGTTGAGTCACTGAACAGAAGGTACCTTTTGCCAATTAAATATAAAAGAGTCCTGACAAGTACAAAGAGCATCCACTAGAGGCAGGGGAAATGCTTCAATGCTTAAAGTTTATATACACATTGAATATAATTGAAGGCAGTTATTTGGATTTAACTTTTTCTTAATGCTATATTAATATCTTTGTATTAAAGTGGAAAATAAAAATAAAACAGCCAAAAAAGTAAAATCCTTGTGCTGTTATGAATTGTACTCTTAGGTGTTGCCTCTGCGTTTCTTATGTTTTCTGAGGTAGAAATAGAGTGTTATTATTGGTTAAGGATCTATTACTGCAAGAGGGCGGCTAAGTTATCAAAAACGCATTTTCACATTCTCCTAAGAGAATAAAACATCATGCCACTTGGGAAGGTGAAAGCTCTCGTAGATTTACTTGCCATTGCTAATTGCCAAGATTATCATGCTTGCTTGATGTGGGTGGAGATTTTGTGCTTGTGCTATATTGTCTTTCTCTTTCCCAGAATGTTAGCATACTGAATTTGCATCCTTTGAGAGTACATACCTATGTGCCTATTCTTTCCAATGTGTGTATAATCGCATACTTGTAGTAGATGAGTTTAACAGATGACTATAAGTCACCTTTCCCTTTTGTTTTAAAGATTCTTTAACACATTGTTATGTAAATTAGAAACCTGTGGATCTAAAATTACTGCCCTCAATTTAATGCTAGAATGTCTCACTACTTTTTTTTTCTTTTTCTCCTCCTCCTTTTACTAATATAGTTGACTTGAATTGTGCTTTAATTTGGTTTTGCAGGTTTGATTAGCATAAAAGATGAGTACATTGGATGCCACCAGAGCAGAACTTGGTCTTCTTGTGTTATATTTGAACAAGGCTGAAGCCAGGGACAAAATATGCAGGGCAATACAATATGGTTCCAAATTTTTGAGTGATGGGCAACCTGGTACTGCCCAGAATGTTGACAAATCAACCACCTTGGCACGTAAAGTTTTTCGTCTATTCAAGGTTAGATTATTCTGTTTTAATTCTGAAACATTTATTTACTCAAGCATTTATTTATTTATTTTTCTCTTCTTTGGATAATTTGCTCTTTGCAAGTTATTTAAATAGTTTTTTTAATATCCTTTTACTTATCTGCATCCCCCTAGTTTATTTTTTCTTTTCTTTTTGGCTGATGTGTTGATTCATTAAATTGAAGAAAATAAGATATTTCTAGTAGTGAATAATATTCTTTGTTTTCGCAATGACAATTTGAAAATGGATAATGGAAAGAAAGTTTGAAAACATTCTTTTGCTCAGTAAGTCAGTATTCTTCCCTCCTGACATTCGTAGAGGAATTCCAACATAGAAAAGAAGCTTTGAATTAATTACTTTTTAAGATTCTTCAAAGCCATCACTGCTCTTACTTCATCCTTTAATATGCAGTTTGTCAATGACCTGCATGCTCTGATAAGTCCAGCACCGCGGGGAACTCCTCTCCCCCTAATTTTGTTGGGAAAGGTACTAGTTTTGTAAGAAACTGTCTAACTTTTTTATTCTCCTTTTTTTTTATTGTTCCTCATTTTTACTTATATTCTGTTCAATGCTTTTTGTTTTTTTGTTTTTTTTTAATCTTTCCTTTCAGTCCAAAAATGCATTACTGTCAACTTTCTTGTTTCTTGATCAATTTGTGTGGCTTGGCAGATCAGGCATCTACCAGGTAGGAAGCCTTTCCCAAGTATTTGGTTGTTTGTTCCCTATATTATTTATGTTAAACTTTCATTAAGTAATCAAGTTGTACATATAAACTTTTTGGTCCAACTACAGAATAAAGAGCGTACTGAGTTAATTGGCCGAATATCTCTCTTCTGTTGGCTGGGTTCCTCAGTATGTAGCACCCTGGTTGAGGTTTGTGGCTTCCTTGTTTATTTTTCTTTTTCTTTCCCTATGCTGTTAACATGTCTATATGAATAATGCTCTCATGTGTCTCTGTTATTAACCTCTTTATGTCATGTTTTACGCCTCATATCAACAGCTTGGGGAGCTTGGTAGACTCTCTATGTCAATGAAGAAGTTAGAGAAGGAACTCAAGAACAGTAATAAATATGATGTATATTCTCTGGGCTGGTGTATAGGTTCTTCAATATTTCTTTCATTTTCACCTTGGGAAAGTAAGGGCTTTTCCCTTCATTTTAAATCTATATTTATTTAACCTCATTGCCCGTGGATGCAGAATGAACAATACTGTGCCAAACTAAAAGTATCAAATGAGAGAACACTGGCACTTATCAAAGCAGGAATGGATATAGTTGTAGCAATTGGACTGCTTCAATTGGCACCCAAGAAAGTTACTCCCCGTGTGACTGGTGCCTTTGGATTTGTCACATCTCTAATATCATGCTATCAGGTTCCTGCCATTATCACTATTGTTAACTTCCCCTGTTCTTCTGTGTTACTTAAATATCCTGAATTCATTTAAATTTTGTGTCTACGTCTCATTCAGCAAATTCCTTTCTATTTACAAGCACAAACAAATGAGGCTAGGTCTTGTAAATTTTTTCTTGAGAGGTGCAAGGAATTGTTTTAACAATGTTCAGGAAGTAAATGAATTATGCAACCAATTTGAGTGTTTAGATGATGCATATTCCATCAATTTAGTCCTTTGAAAATAGTTACCATCTTTTGACTCAAACTTTTAGGAATCCATCTGTATCAGCTTGCTGCAAGTTTGGTTAACCATCAATTTAGTCCATGGCATGATCATACTTATGGGTTATATATTGAAATCAAGTGATGGTAATTATCTCTTAGGGACAAAATTGACGGAGCAAACTTCTGTCAAGGACACAAGTTATAGTTTACTCGCAACAATAAACTCTGAAACTTTCAAAGAAATATATTCCTTTTACATCACTTGATGGACTGTCGAAATTTTGTTCTTAATTCGCCGAAATTTATGCTGGGAGTATTTCAGTGTTTCACTGACAAGAATCTGTGGTTTGTGCAATGCAGTTGCTTCCTGCCCCAGGCAAGTCCAAAACATCGTGAAGACAGAAAGGCACACTCACTCTTATCATGCTTCGTTGTTGTTATGTAATTATGTTAGTCTGTAAGTAAATGTTTGCTGATGTGAGCATTGAGCAATTTGCTGACTGTTCTTGATAGTCATCATAATTAGTGCCAATGTCGTGACATGTCACATTTCGTTATAATAGAAATCACATTGTATGTCTCTTGTAGTCTACTAATTGATTGGTTGCATCTGAGCATAATATAGTTCTGTATGGATGGAAAATAGACCTAGAAACAAGCAATGCATATATTATGATGAACATGACTCGCTGTGACATGGGTAAGTAAGGCCGTGATATTGATATCTAGTGACGAATTGTCTCTGGTCAAATGATGGAGTGCAGTGAAACTATAGGTCATGCTTGATGGTTTGTTTAGTCGTATCTACAAAACAAAATGAGTTTGCACTCTAGAGGAGTGTTAGTCTCTGATGATCGATTTAGTCATTATTTCTCTTGTAGAATAAAGAGCCTATTGAGAGATGAAGTGCAATGGGATTTCATACAATGCGCAAGATGGTGTGATGAGATTGTAGTTGGTCCTCTTGGGACGACTAATTTTTGTGACGATGTGTATTTAGGGAGATTTTCGTTTCCTCTCTATCAATTTTTGGTCAATTTTAAAAAATAAAGATATGAAGTGAGTGAGGTTTATTTAAATAATAGGTCTCATTTGAAGATGTAGGATTTACTTAAATAACAGTTTTATTTTGTATTTATTACTCTTCAAAATTGATAAAAAGGGAAGATCCAAATTTACTATGTAGCGTGGGCAACAGTTATGCTATTAAGCATACATTGTCAAATGAATATAGTGGAACGCTGAATCTTTTGCGCTTTAGTGGTGACTGGTAATTAACCAACCCATGTTTTACTTCTCATTGTAGGCCTAACCTGTTTTGAGCATCTAATTGTCTGTGGGCCACCAGTATTGGAGCTCAGTGACTTTAACAGAGATAACTGTACTTCAAAATAAAAGACCAATACAAAAATCTAAGTGACTGTAAATTTATATATCTAATATAACTTCCTTTCATAGGAATTATTTTCTCCAGTAACAGAGAGGCAAGCCCAAGCAATTGTGACATGTTTCGTAGAAATTTTTGCCAATACGTTATACTGGATCCAGGATTTTGAAGAATTCATATTGAAGCGTCAGCACTATTGCAACAATATTTTACCATTTCTGTGACAAAAATAAAAATTCTTATTTTTCACAACTACGTATATTGAGATTCGATATCACTGTGGAATCAAAAGAAATCGAATTAAAATGTCGAAAATCAAGTGATTAACTTGCAGATATTAAGCTAATTACAATAGAAAAATTTATTTTGTTTGGAGAGAAACTATGATATTTGAATTTTTCTGGACTATAGGGAGCATTAAAAAATAATCTGTAAAAATTTAAGGCCAGAGCATTTTGTATTGAAGCTTTCAACTTTAGCTGCTCTAGATTGTTTGTCATTGAAGCTTTAACTTCAGCGGCGATTTATTTTTTCTTATATTGTAACTGAAGCATTCAATGACAAAATTATAAGCAGTAACTTCTTTTGCCAGGAATTTGCCACTGAAGTGCTTATTTGTCGGAGTAATCAAGATTTATAAGATGGAATAAGTAGTGGTCAATAAATTAAATATGACTGTCACGACCTCAAAGCTCAAAATAGGATTTAAAAAGCATAAGTCTGGACATAAATAACAACCCAATAACAACTTACAGTCTGTAATTTGAACACCATACACAATAGTCAATTCATATATAACCGTGTTGTACAAGATCAACTTTCTACATCAAACCAACTTGGAATGAAAAAGAAACATATCTTGATTTCATCAACAAGAGAATTGCTGTCCTCTCATCTCTTCTTTCTATTGATTATCGCAAGGTTTCAAACTCACTCAA
This sequence comes from Delonix regia, assembly GCA_037074485.1. NCBI lineage: Eukaryota > Viridiplantae > Streptophyta > Magnoliopsida > Fabales > Fabaceae > Delonix > Delonix regia. The sequence continues at coordinate 18,564,098 of CM073459.1, forward strand.
CCTGCAAAATTTTAAGGAATATTGAGGCTATTAAATATATTATTTTGAACAAGTAATTCAATATCAGGATAATGTAAATAAAATGACACCGATAATGTTTTTGTTAGCTCTAATGTCTCGTGGATTATAAGGTTAAAACAGTTTCAAACATGAGACAAAGATGACTAAAGATGTTCATGACTGGGGCCAAGAACTATCAAAGAAAGTCAATAATAAAATACTACATGCACGTGAAGATGCCAAGATAATATGAAAGAAACAAGTTTGTCCAAATAATAATACTACTTAAATTTTGAGATGTCTATTAGAATATTGTATATATTATGATGAATATTGTACATAATATAGGTAGGTTTGTAAACGTTTAGATAAAATGAATGTAATACTTGTATTACACATTGTACTCCACCTTATATTTTATTTGAATTACTGTTAATTAAAAAGTTACTATACGTTAACACATTTTATAACTAATTTTTCAGAAAATTTTTTTCCCTAAATTTAAATATACTTATCTAATAACCAAAATTACTGTTAATTAAAAAGTTACTAAACATTAACTGCCAGTATAATAAGAAATCACATAATACTTACATGTTTGGGAAAGTTGAGCTCAAAGATACCATTAAGATCCATGCCACAAGTTTCTAAAGGAAAATTTTTGCTTTCGTGAGCCTTGACTAAGACTTCTAGATGCTTGGGTGCATTTACGGCTCCACCAGAGAAAATTCTCATTCTGGGGCATTGATCAACAGTCACAAGTTCCATAGATGGGAAGTTCAGAGTCAACTTCCCACTGTGAAAGCTACCGAGTCTTGGCAAAGAGACAAGAGTCAATCTTTTGAGCTTCCCGAATGTTATCTCATCTACATCTGATTCATCTTCATTAGCCGCTATTTCTATTATTGATCCACATTTGCTTATGGACAACTCCTCGAGTTGAGATAAACCATTTGCTGTTGAGGATGTCAACAAATATTCCAACCCATCACAATCTGATACATCCAGATTTGTTAGACTGGAGAAAGACACAGTAAATGGTAGCAAGTTTCTTAAACATGGGCATCTGTCTACTTCCAACGATTTAAGATTTTCAGGAATTGTGCGTAGCCAGGAGTGCTCAAACCCTATGGATTTGAGATCAGACAGATAAGAAAACGCTAATTCTTTCAGTTGTGGAAGGAATTCAGCATCATCCATGTCAGGTCTTTCAGAGGAGAATATCTCTTTGAAGGAACTGCAGCTTACTTTAAACTTCTCAATATTGGTGACCTTTTGTAGGAAACCACATGGAAATATGTCTGACTCATTATGATAGCATTGCAATTTAAGGCATTTTAATTTTTCAAGGTTGGTCTGAAAATCATCATGCCTAACCATCATCGTGCTTTCCTTGGTGAGTGATATTTCCTCCAAGTTTGGAAAACCCTTGGTACGAAAACAATAAGAAAGATGAGAGGATACCAAGTCAATACTATGTTGCATTATAAAACCGAAACTTTGTACTATAGAAGCCTTTAAATGAGTAGACACTTTGTATGCATATGCTAGCGGAAGATGAAAATAATAAACAGAGAAAGGAAAAAATTAAATAAGAAGCGGAAAGTGATGAGAAATAGGACCTACAGGAAGCAAATCTAACACTTGGAGTAACAAAACCTATTCAGATGAGATATTTTCAGATATGAACTCATAAATGCCACTATATATATATATACTCCTATATTTTAATGGACAGAATTTTTACTTTAAATATTGATCTGAATTCTGAACACATTCAAATTATTAGTTTTGACACCACTGTTCCCTAGTCTTTCATTTATAAAAATGAGTCATACCTTTTCAACTGATACAAGGGCCTCCGGAAGTGATTCTTGGCGGCATTGAAGAACTGATGTGAATATGTTTAATTTATCACAATGATACACATCCAATTTTTTTAGCATCGGCCATCTCAGACTGTGCATTCCAGAGGAAATACACCTGAACATGGGCAAATTGCACAGCGTCAAGGAAGTTAAGCATGGGAACAAAATTGGCTCTTGAGTTCCTCCGTCTGAGGCTGCTGCTTCCTTCGTAACAATTTCTTCCAGCCCCTCACAGTTTTCCACGTGAAGTTCTTCAAGTTGCAAAAGATCTTTGGCAACTGATTCTGGAAATAAACTTTGAAGGCCGTTACACTCTCGAACAAATGCTTCCTGTAGAACTAGAAGACTGAAATTGCCTTGAGGATCCTTACTAAATATATGCTCCAGATTTGGAAGCTCCTCTAAAGTCAGTTTCTTAAAGTACCCGAACTTTAGTCCCTTTGTGTCTTTCACATCAAATATTGCCTTTGCAGTATCACATTTCTGTACTTTCAACTCTTCCAAGTTACATAGAAGGGGAAGTAAATGAGAAGGCACTATAGTTGATAAAAATTCACATTGATTTATGACCAAGAACTTAAGATTGCAAAAGCAGTAGTCTGGGACCGGAACTACCCCATGCCAAACTTCTTCTAGCTCAGCATGTCCTTTGAGTATCAAATGCTCAAGCTGAATTCATATAGTTGATAAACTTGTTAGTAATCAAATCTTACTATAAATTAAAGGAATGAGTTCAAAATTTGATAGACTTCAGAAAGATTGAAGAATGGAGTTATATGACGAAGGTTAAAACAAGTACAAAGGCAAAGTAAGAATAAATCGTATCACAAGGTTATGTGATTATATACCCTAATTAGATCAGCGTGTCAATTTCTTATATAATCTTTCAGTTGATATCAGAGAAATATTACACAAAAAACATTGAATCTATAAGAAATAAATTTGAGTTATGCCAATGTATTGTAGTTATAATCCATGTTTAGACTATTATCATAAGTCCACAATCAAGAATTATTTTATTAAACATAGTTGTTGTCAGTTGGAAAATGTATTAAATGAAAGTAGTGGTTGGTAGTTGAGAGTTGTATTAAATGAATAGCTAAAATCTTGTCTTAAGTCATATAAATAGGGGTTGGTTCTTTTATTGTATATCAAATCAAAAAGAATTAATCAAATAAAAAGTTTTCTTTTTCTCCCCGCTATCCTTTTTGCTTTACTCTCCAAAAATACTCTACCAATATTCTAAATACTAAGGTCAGCCATTATTCCAACAAAATCTACAAATTTTATTGTAACAAGAGTAACAATTGACCCATGGCTTTATTGTCAATATTTAAATATGTAAATTATTTGTATAGCACAGATAAAGTATTTTATCACTCTTGCAAATTGATTTATTAAAAATAGCATGAATCAGATACCCAAAATCAGCATGTTCGTGTTTCATTACAAAGAAAAGAATCAAAGTTACTCAATATTTTCAAAATAATTTTGATATACATATTCTTACCTATCTGTCAAGTTTAGTCCTTATGTTTTAGAGAAGTATCCATGTAAGTAAAACTTATGGGACATGACTAATGATGATGACGACGATGATGACAACAAATAGGCTTACTTAACTGGCCCATCATAGAACAAATGGCTCCGGTTACAAAAACACTTCCTAACAAACATCTAGCGGACATGAAAGATATTTAAATGAATTTGGGGAATGGATACTTACCTTGTCATAGAACAACTTCTGCACTGTGGTGTCAAGATCACCATAGCGGTGCAAATCCTGCGGGTCTGATGAAGCTCTTATCCTTGAGAAGTGGGGTGCTCTTACGACTCCTTGAGAGAAAATTATCATCTTTGGGCACTGGTCTATGACTGCTGTTGGCAGAATTGAGAACTGCAAAGTGGCATTCCCTGAATAAAATCTCACTAGGCTTGGTAAGGACCTGAGAGCCAAGAAATCGAGCTTCCCAAATATTATCTCATCTGAAGTTGATTCATCTGTCTCATGGGCCACTATTTGTTCTATTGACTTACATTCTTCAATGATCATTGTCTGAAGTTGCACCAAACTTTTGGCTACCGAGGATGAGAACATGCAAACTAACCCATGACATCTACTTATGGTCACTTTTCTCAACTTGCAAAATGATACTGTAGAAGAGCACGGTATAAGGACAGTCAAACCAGGACATCCAGCTACTCGTAATTCTTCTAGATTCTTATGGAGTGGGTCTAACCAGGAATTATCTAACCCAATGGAGGATAGAGAAGGTAGCGAATCCAGGGACAATGCTCTTATTCGTGCAAGTATACTAATAGCATCAATATCTTCGGGTTTCTGAGAGGGGAATATCTCCACGAGTGCTTGGAAAAACCCTATAGAAAGACATTCTAAATTAGGTACTTTCTGAAGGAATCCAAAGGGCAAAGAAGATGCTGCTTCGTTGAAGTCATGAAAGGACAGCTCAAGATCTTTTATTTTGTGAAGTAGTTTAGGAGAATGTCCTTGTGATAACATCTTAGTGTCTTTCCCATTGATGGACACTTTCTCCAAGTTGGGAATAACCTACAAGGAAAAAGTACAGACACAAGAAAAAGAAAATAGATGGATAACTCCTTTCCTGTCATAAGTAAAGAAAAGAAAGGAATGATGAAAATGCAGATCTAACTACCTTTTCAACCAAGAAAAGGGGCTGTCTACTTCTTGTAATGCCAACTTGACCCTCATCTCTGAGTGCTTCTTGGTGACTTTGAAATTCTGATACGAAGATGTCAAGCTTATTACAGTTACACACACGTAGACTATCTAAGTTGGGGCATTCCAGAGTGTATCTTCCAGGATAAAAACACTCAAGGCCTGGCAAATCATATAGATTCAAAGAGGTTAAATTATAGAACTCAAATTTTCTACAAGCTCCATCTGCTGCTTCTTCTTTGTTTTCAACAATTTCTTTAAAATGAATATTTCTCATTATTTCAAGTTTCTTGAGCTGCCCAAGATTTTCAGCAAGGTACGCTGGGAAAAGAGTTTCCAGAGAGACACAATCATTAGCAACCACTTCTTGCAGATTTGGAAAGCTGATAATTCCATGAGGATCCTTGCTCCATACGCGCTTCAGGGATGGCAACTCTTGTAAAGTCAATCTTTTCAAATAAAAGGCTTTTCCATTGATTTCCGTTAAATTGTTGTCGTCTATATCAAAAATAACCTCGACAGGGCTGGAATGTACTTTTAATTCCTCTAGGCTCTTTAAGTAAGGAAGTAACTTAGAAGGAAATACTTTTGACAGAAAGGGACATTTTGCCACCACCAAAGCTTTTAGATTGCCAAAGCTGTTTTCTGGTAGGGAAACTTCCCCCTGCCATACTTCTTGTACTTGAGGATGACAAGAGAGTTCCAAATTCTGAATGTATTCTAAAGGAACCTGTAAAATCATATAAATTTAACATAGCTATCAAATTGTAAATAGGAAAGCTAATTTTTAAATCATGAGCCATAAATTATACATATATATAATGAAAAAAAAACCGAAATATATGTAATAATTAATGTTTGTAATATGTATAGCATAGAGAAATGCTCAATATAATAAATTTATTATAAAAGGATAAATTGAAGAAAAACTTAACTATAAACCTGACAAAACAAAATAATAAGTCATAACTGAAAAACTGTCTAATTAGCCATTCAAACAAATAAAAAACTCACCAACTAATCAAATTCAAAACTAATTATTCTCTTATTCAACAAGACTAATGTCATTTTTTAGAATAGAAATGCAGAAAACTAGTTCACAAATAGAGAAATATGAGATGCAGATGGAATATGAAGGCCTCCAAATTCGGATCACATAACATGCATACCCCTTCCCGCCTGAGTTGGCATTTCCCCCACGGCCACTCAATAAGGGTTACCATACCCAAAAAGTGAAAGAAAGAGAAAGAGTACCATGGTCGTAGAATAATATTATGTTTCTACATACATATATTGATCACAATTATTGATGATGAACCTGCAGCCAATGCTCTTTAGCTTGCTGCCAGAATATGAAGGCCGAAGGGCTTTTCAAACAACGAAGATAATTATGATCATCAGCCATTGTTTGTGTAGTGGAAAAGTAACAATACTGCCTCAAATTAGCCAAACACGCAAGTTTCAATATTGACATATCTAATGATAAATTAAAACAAACAAAAAGGGAAATTTGGAGTTATATGTGTGATGTAGGACACCTGAGAGAGAAGGGGAAGAGTGGGGAAAGTAGTAGGAGAAGAAGAGAGAAGAGGGAGAGGGTTAATTCAATAATATTCAAATTTGATAGTCTAATAATAGCAAAGTGTTTAGGGTTATTTATATCTTTGTAATAAAACAAGATAATATAAAATCTTAATAAAATATCTAAATTCGAAATAATTCAAATAGATAATTCTAAAGTAATTCGAATTCAAATTTTTAGATTATTCAATTCTAACAAATTATTTAAATTTGAAATAATTCAAATAAATAATCCTAAAATATCTGAATTCAAAATAATTAAAATTCCTAAATTTATCATAACTAATGAAATCCTAAGTAGATATCTTTATATTTATTCTTAATAACTAAGTTATAAACAAATAATAAAATATTTCTTATCTCATTTTCTATTAGGTTGGAAAAAACTCATTCTCTAGTTTTGAAGTGAGGAAGTAGTAGGAAACTCTATTTGGCGCTTTAAGAATGACAATGAATATCAATAATAAAATTGATAGCAGAAGCAATTTTGGATTCTCGATAACATCAGGAGAAACAAAATCAACTTGGCATAATATTGTCGGATGAACTTGGATGTGGTATTTCACAACTTGAGTTGTAACTTTAGAATGTTGTAACAAATACTCACCAACTTCACATTTTATATTTACTTTTAATTCGTAATGTTCAATGAACAATCAAGGAGTTTTATGATAAGTTACAAATAAATAATAAAATATTTTTTATCACATTCTTTGTTAACATAGACCCAATTTTTTGACATGACAAAAAAAAAAGTATTTCTGAATCGCCAAACGCTGTGAATCAACATTTTTGGCTCGATTCACATGATTATGGCAATTCAGATGTTGATTCTATTTTCACTTCGATACATTTCATAACATTTATTATTGGTCAGAAATGTTTCCTTAATGGAAAATGATTTTTACAGCCATAACATTTTTCTTTAGATATGTTTCAAATAAAACATGGAGAATATATACAATCAATTTTTTAATCATAAGAATATGAACCTTCCTCTTAAGTTGAATAATTTATTATAATATTTCTAAGAATATAAATTTACTTTGGAAGTTGCTGAATAATCATCATTACACAGACAAATCATTCTATATCTGGGAACAGATATAAAGGAGAAATTATATTAAGTTACTTAAACTTAGAAGCAATATGTATATTTTGTAACGGTGAAATTTTATCTACTTTAGCAACTGTATTTCAGAGATAGAGGAAATTATGTGATGATAGAATAGATAAGAAAATGAACTGAGAAAGAAAAATATTAAGTAAAGTGTAATATAAAATAAAGTTTACTTGATCGAAAAGCATAGCATGTACCTCTATATATATATATATGTACGTGAACGTTCCACTGTTAGATGCACGCTATAATGCATCTGTTTTTTCATTAATATAAAAATAACTTACGAGTATATTTTCGAAAATTATAACTATTAAGTCTTAAAGAAATTATATTGTTATATATAAATATCATAATTAATTTTACTGTAGATATAATTACTTCCTTAATTTTCAGAACTATTATTTTTGAGTTAAAATCGTTTTAGTTTAATTAACAGTGTTAATGGGGGATTTGAATTTTCTGCAATTGGCATCTGTCAGCTGTAGAGAAGTCAAGTATCCGACAGTATAAATTTAATTTAATGGCAGCATGCTGTCAAAATAATTAATTATGACTGCATGCTGTCACAATTTATCGCACAACTGCAGCTACAGTGATGACAAACTAAGAATCCAAATCAGTTAATAAAAACTAAACAATAGAATCTAAATCATGAAAGTTGATAGTTCAAAGAAATATTTCGTAATTTAAAGATTGAGAAGAGTATTTATAAATAACTCAAGATTAAAGAGAATATTTAAAATTTTATTGTAAATATATATGAACTATTTTATTTAATTACATAAATGATATTATAAATAATATTATTCTAAAAATATTGGTGCACCTTAGGATGCATGCATCCTAAAGTGCATTTATCGGTGGGGAACGCTCAACCATTCTAATTAATCAAATATATGAAGATTATGAAATTTTAGACTTTGAAGTACAATAATTTATGACGTACCTTATCCTCAAACATTTTCCGGGTTGTAGCATTGAGATCACCTTCCCAGTAACCTTTCACTCCCACATCATCTTCCACAACATCAACTTTTTTCAAGTTTGGTGTGCTTGTAATTTTCTCTGAGAATTTTTCCATCTTAAGGCAGTCTCTCAATGTCAATTTTTCAAGAGACGGAAAGGCAAGTTTGTTCTTGGAACTGCAGAAACTTGTGAGGTTTGTTAGAGACACGAGTTCTAAATTTTTCAATTTGTTGAAAACAATCTCATTGCCTCTTTCTTCTTCATTCCCTTCCTCTGTCACAATTTCCTCCATCATTTCACATTGAGTGACCTTCATTGCTGTGAGTTGCACCAAGGATTGTGCAGTCGACGATGTCATTAAATTCTTTAATCTTTTACAATTGCTGACTTCCAAATTTGTCAAGTGAGTGAAAGATACGGAGGAAGGCATTAAGTTGATCAAAAAGTGACATTGCTCTATGTATAACCGCTCCACCCTCTGAAGAATGGGATCATTTTCGAAGCCTATATTCTGTAGAAAATGTGCATACCACATATTCAAATCTTTAGGTTGTACAACAGTTCCGATTTTCTCATGGGAAAAAGGGCTTCCATTAGGCAACACCTCTTTGATGACAGATCTAAACAAAGTTAGGACTTCGAGATTAGGAAATCTGTTGAGAAACCAAAAGAGATTTTCGATACGCTTCAACCCATCCAGAATAAGTAATTTTATATTGCGCAACTGATAAACATTATTGCCAATACAGCGCTGCAGCCACTCCATTTCACTTGGGCCGATTCCCAGTCGTTCCAATTTGGATATCACCTAAAAATTGCATTGGAAAAATGTTTTAACTTTAGAAGACAGCCATAAGCTACTAGGTAGTTGTAATAGGTTTAGCTATCTTGCAGAAGATCTTGAGTTCAATCACCTCTACTTCTTTACTATCATGTATCAAGAAAAGAAGAGGAAGAAGAAAATGACACAGTTGTGCATCAAGAAGATGCACATTATTTCACACAGATCTGATATTTTTTCTTTTAATTTCATGTCAATCATGCTACTTGTACCTTTTCTGAAGCTGAGAGAATTGGATGCACACATTTTTTCATAGATATTTGATATTTTTCTAATTTCATGTCAATCATGCTATTTTTACCTTTACTGAAGCTGAGAGAATTGGTTGAACTTCTGGATTTGCTGTTTCTGCAGCAAATGCTACCAACTTGTCACAACGGAGCAGAAGCAAACACTTCAGTGCTTGAAACTCTATAGTATGCGTTCCCTGACAGAAGCACCTGAGTTCTGGTAGTAGTTCTAATGTAAGAGTAGTTAATTTGGGCAACACAAACTTGTTGGGGCTGCTGCATGATGCATCATCCCTGGCAACAATTTCCTTCATCCCATCACAGGCAAATACCCTAATGCATTTTGCAGATTTTTGAAGATCATTGGCAACAGAAACTGGAAAGATAACTTCCAAGTCCGGGCATCTAAAGATAGAAATATTTTCCAGATTTTTGAAGTTAAGAATTCCTTGAGGATCTTTGCTCCATATATGCTTCAATTTTGGTAGTCTTTCTAAGCGAACATCCCGCAAGTTTGTTTCATTCCCATCATCTTTTTGTGGTGTAGCTTGAAGGTCAAAAATCTCTTGCACTAACTTGCAATTAATAACTTTCAAGCTACCAAGACTTTGAAATTTTCCTACCATGTAACCAGGGAAAACAGAGACAAGTTTGTCGCAATTTTCAATAACCACAGAATCTAAACTGCGATAGGAATCTGAGCTAGCTTGGGCATGCCATATGGTTTTCAATCCCTCCATGCTAGCGATTTCGATTTTCTTCAATTGGGGAAAGAGTTTAACCTGCTATGTATGGACCAAAGAAGTCACTATGTAATGCAATCAAAGTCACGACAGTGAAACTAATGAAATTAACAAAAGAAAACTGATGCCTGGTAAAGCGACTAATCAAATCCTATGCAGTTACGTACCTCACTAACTTCATCCATGCTATTGGTTTCTGGTTTGAATATATCCTTCATGATATCACAGCCTCTGACAAAAAGGCTTTGGAGATTCTCAAGACTTCTAGCCACGGGCAATGAGAATAAATATGTTAAACTACCACAATCTTTCACATCCAATATCGTCAGATTTTTAATAGAGGGACTAGGCAATGGTTGGTCACCCCATAGCTTCTTGATGTTGATTGAAGACAACTTCAATTTCTCTAAGTTGGGAACAGAAATCTGCAGCCATGCAAAAAATTCCAGTCTCTAAAAGCAATTGATTGTGATTTTGACAAATTAAGTTCCGCAGGACAAGAGTAATACTTTAAAAGTCAAGCCACCTTCCTTGATTAAAGGAATATGATTTAAAATATAAAGACTGAAAAGTAAAGAGAAATATATAGTTAGAGTTTATAGCATATACATACCTTTGCGTTAAAGAGTGGAGCAACAAAACCCTGCTCTTCTCCAATGCTGGTTTCTCCAGGCTCCCTATTTAGCAATTGGTTTTCCTTCATTTGAGATATTGGAACCATCTTGTGATTGGCATAGAAACAAGTCAATATTGGTAAAGATCGCAGTGTCAAAGAGCGCAACTGAGGAAACGGAATGCAATCATCTTCCACGTTATGGTCAGTGTCCTCTTGTGTTTCCACAGCAACAATCTCCTCCAAAGAATCACATTCAGAAACTTCAATTTTTTCAAGCTTTGTTAGAAGTCTAACCATGCAAAACGAGAAGAGATTCTTCAATCGACCACAAAATTTGACCTTGAGGGTTTTTAAACTGCGGAAGGAGTCATCTATGAGCTGACAGTTACATATTTTCTGAATTCTCTCTAGTTTGTATAGACAAATTGACTCCAACTCAGGAAAAGCCATCACCTGATCACCCCTCTCCATTGAGTTGATTATATACTGAATTTCAAAGTTCTTTATGATGGCCAAACGCTTAAGACATGGAAACCCTTCCAAATTTAACTCATAGATTAGGTTCCGAACACCATCAAGTTCTCCCAAAATTAACTGTTCAACGCGTTTGAAGAGCATTTTAAACCCCTTCTGGAAATGAATATCATTGCTCTTTTTCAGCTGTAGTGCTAAAGCTCTTGATGCTTCATACTTGCAAGGCATCTCGAAATCTCCTAACAAAAGCATCTTGAAATCTCCAATCACAATTTTGTAGCTATCCAACTTGTCAAAGAACAAACTACCTGGGAAAGCTGCAACATTTGGTATGTAAATGTCTAAACTTTTCAAGTGTTGGAGATGCCTCAATTCATCAAGACTAGCAATGCCACTTTGGCCCTTTTGTCCTTCAACACTCCATTGGATTAAGTTGTTTTCCATATGCAACTCTTCTAGACTATTCATGCTTGACAATACATAAGATGGAATCACTCTAAGTCTAGTACAGTTACTGATGTCAAAAAATTGTAGCTTACCTAATTGCCCTAATTGACTTGGCAGACTTTCAAATTCAGATCCCGAAAGGCTGAGAACTCTTAATTTCTTCAACTCTCCTATCATAGATAAGTTGTCTCCCAGAACACATTGCTCTAAACAAAGCATTCTAAGCTTTGTTAGGGATCTAATAGAAGAAGGTAAGCTCGATAGATTAATACCAATCAATATCAATACCCTCAGTTCTCCCATTTGTGCAAATAGTTTGTCAGGTATTTTCAAGAAAGGATCCTTACTCTCAACATGGAAGACTTTAAGTCTAGGGCAATTTATACCTTCTGGTATCTCATCAATGATATCACTATGATACAAAGAGATTGCTGTGTAACTTTCAACTTTATCCTTGTCAGGCCACTCATCTAGTTTGCCATATCTTAGTGTAAAAGCATGTTGCTCCTTGGATGCTATTGACAAGGCAGCATCACGGACCATATCATGCATGGTGACTTGATCAGAAGAACAATTATTCAATAACAAACTTGAGTGTTCTAGCTTGTTGATCAACGTTTTTGTTCTATCTCGAGCTTCTTTGAATGTACTAACTCCTTGAAATATACCTAAGCCAATGCAGTATTTCACTAAGTCCATGACTGATGGATCCTCACCCATACGAGAGCAAAGTAAGAAAATGGACTTGAGCTCTTCACTTTGTAGGTGATCGTAACTCAACTTTGTTGAAAACTCCACAGGCTCTAGCACTCCAGTCATTTCTTGCCTTTCGATTTGAAGCAGTGCATTTTCCCATGCCAATTTGTTCTTATTACTTTTTAAAGCCTTTCCGGCTGCCACTATTGCCATGGGCAACATTGCAAACTTCTTGGCAATTTTAGCTGATAATGATTTCAACTCAGAATCTTTATCAGTTATTCCAGCTACCTTGTTGAAAAGCTCCTCTGCATCCTTTTCCTCCAAAACTTCCACAGGAAAAATTGAGTTTTCCTCGACATTCATTTCACTAGACAATACCTCTTTGCTTCGAGAAGTCAGCAAAATCTTGCAGCTTTTGGAGTCACCATGGGACTCTTCTTTTTTCAACGTGTCATGACCAAAATTGGGCATGCCTTTGTCAGTCCTCTGGCTGCTATCATCGTCATTAAATGGAATCCCCAACATATTCAGGTCAAGTCCAGTCCAAAGATCATCTAGGATAACCAGGGTGTTCTCCTTCTCCATCTTCAACCTTTCTCTCAAACGACCCGCTCTTCCAATCTCACTTTCTTCCTCCAATCTCAACCCCAACATGTCCGACAGTTGTCCTTGAATCTTTCTTACGTCAGGAGTGCTTGTTATATTCGCCATAACCACCACATTAAACAGCTTCTTTTCTTGGGCTTCCCTGCCAACTGCTTTGACTAAAGTGGTTTTACCAACCCCCCCCGGCCCATGGATTCCAATCATTTTGACTGTGGAATCTTTCAGAGCATTCATAACCTGCTGCACAACGGCATCTCTTGAGTCAAAAGCTACATAATCTCCATCATGAAGAGCAGTTTTTGCTGCATTTGGCTTCTCGCGATGAGAAACTCCATCAAAGTCACGTGCCTGTTCCAGCAATGCCTGAACATCCTGTGCGCTCATCTTCTTTGCTTTTCTGCCACGCTGATGCCGCAATCTCAAGTTAGGAAACAAACCATTGGAGCACCCCGTCCTCTGGCGGCCTTCATCTTCTAGAAACTTGTCAATTTCAGTGATCTTCTCATCCGTATCCTTCAACCAACAAGTAACACAATCTTCAACTGTTTCCCCATTTCTTTCAGCTTCTTCAACCCGATTTTTCAAAAACTGCCTTTTAGCTTTGAGCGTCTCAGCACAATTTTCCAGCTCCTTAACATTGCTTCTGTAATTGTAAATGTAACCCAGTTGCCGTCGAAAAGGTTCCACCGCAACATTTAACACTGTCCCGCAAGCGGCAACTAAAAACTCCATTTTTTTTTTCTGGTTTATTTTAATTTTCTTCTGCCATACTACGCCTGTTGTTCTGAGATTAGAAAAGCAAGCAGTGAACTATGATGAAGTAGAAAAAGGACAGCAGGAACACGTGGAGTTTCAGATCGGTCATTGAGAACAAATCAGTGAACAAAGAAACAAACCGAAATGAAACTTGGGATTTCAAAAAGCTGAGTGAGTGAAGTCATTGAGCAAGTGGAGCGCAGCAGACAGAGGCATGATCAGTCAGAAGAACATGGAGTCGGCAACGTAGATTTTCTACGACAGAATTCAAATATAATGAATCGGATCAAACATGAGTGGTTTAAGTTTTATGCAAAGATTTGAATTTTAATAAATAATTAAAAATTTAAATAATATTTAATCATTAATATTAAAATTTTAATTATTAAATTTGTAACACTATGGAATGTTATTTCTTATCATTTATTTAAGGTGACAAAAAAAAAATAATGATAATAATAACAATATACTTATAAAATAAAATATGAGAGGAAATTAATCATAGGTTAAATAGAAAATAAATGGGAATAAGACACAAGATTTGGATTGGCTCAGTAGTTACAATTGAGCTCTTAGTCCCTTAGGGTATCAAACGTGCGTCATTGTCAAGACTCTCCCTTCTCTATCGTGCAATGCTAGGTTCTGAATGGGGGACGATTGAGGCATGTTTTGGGGCTGGAACCTCTAAATATCTTCGTGCTTATGACTCAAAGCATGATTTTTGGCCTTTCCTATAAGATTTCAGTAGTTAACACTTGAAAAATTTGCTTCCAACTTAGGAGATTTCATGGACAGCGAAGTTAGAGTTTGATTTGGGGCTAAATTTGAATTTTGATATGAATTTGGGCAAATAATAGGCTTCAAGGAGGGAAGAAGGTTAGGTTTGGAAAGAGAAACATTGTGGTAAGAATTGTTGTGGTGAAATTTTAATTATTCCAATTTTATGGTATTATTAGAAATTTAAGAATAGTTAAGTTGTGATAAATGAATGGTTAAAGGGGAATCGGATAAAAAAATTTTTTGTAAAATATGACATGTATGGAAGTATACTCTTGTATTATATATGTATACATAAGTATGGATGAAAGTAAGGAGCAAGGGTTGAATAATGAAAAACATTATGGCATAAATTATAGTGCAAAGGAATGTTGGAATTGCGACGGAAAGCAAGTATTAGATTGATGCTGTAATACCCCTATAAAAAAATTATTATTGAATAAAATATATTTATCACCACCTTAAATATTTTATCACTTAAATCATTCCTAATATTTCCACTAAAAATATTTTATTACAATAATTATATTTTTTATCCCCACATAATTATTTTAAACATCCACTCATACCCACTATCCCCACTTTAATTAAATTAATATCCCAATTATTTTCACTAATATTATTTAATTAACCCACCTAATTAAACTAACATCATAATTATACTTACTACTCCCACTCATATTATCTTAATGCCTAATTATATCTTAAACACATCATATTACATCGTTTTCGCTCCAACCTATCGTGCAATCTGTGCTTCTTCACTGTGCCGTCAGTTTCTCCACGTTCCACCGTTGCCCACCGCCAGTCAAGCATCTCTGAAGATTGACTAGTCAACTAGCAGCATCGCCGGTCCATCCCCGACCATTGGTAGCCTCCCACTAGCAAAAACTGCTAGAAAATTGTGCAATATGTTACTTTTACTATGCAATCCTTCCATCGATAAACTGAGGTTGCTTCGTCACCATGAAGGGTCACTGGTGTCTCCTTTCGATGTCAATGGCTCCATCGTCATATTCCCCACTGGCAAAATCTGAGCTCTTGTAACTTGAAATCGAATCAAAGAACCCTAATTTGGCACTGTTCATCCGAAAAAAAAAGACGAATTTAAGCTCAATTCGAGTTGATTGTTTTAAATTAAATTAGGATTACACTTCATAAGTGACTAAAAAATTTTTAGCAAAAGAATTATAATCAAGAATAGATGGAGGTTGGTATACTCCTCCCAGGTGAGTAGATAATCCTAATTATGCAAAATATTATTTTAAATTATTCATGATGATTTTGGATATTATATTATTAGAAATACTAAAATCTGAATTATGAAGTGGTATGATTTTGAAAATTCTAATATCTGTACATAAATAATTATTTATCTCTGAAATATTGAAAATATGTCCAAAACAGAACCCTGTAACTAATGACAATTGACGTTAGCTGTAGTGCACAGCGATTGGTAATCTGATAAGGTTGGGTATGATACCCTTACCACCATAATATGTTTGAGGCCGAGGGTCATTATGATATCTACTTAAAGCCTATGGTCGAGTGAGTATAAGTTCTGATTTGTTATCACTAGCCTTGGGCTAGCTCTGTATTATGTAATTATAATTGGTTTTGTAGGATATTCCTAAATGTATTTTGTTAATGATTATTCTCCATTTGATATTACTGAATTATGACTATATGATATTTGGTTTAAAATTTTGAAAGGTGTACTATGTAAGTCTACTCTAATTTTTGCAATATTAATATTATTAGCTTACTGAGTTTCCACTTACCCCATTATTTAACATTTTTCATATTCTAACGTTGATCCAGAATGTCCACCTTTAAAATTTTGATCTTGGTGATTAATTCCTTGGTGAGCCTAGCCTACTACTAGAGCTACGTCTTTTATTATTTTTATGATTCAGTTCAGTCGCTCCCTCATATACAGGCTAGATGTTTGATGTATTACTATGGTATGACAAAAAATGTGAGTATGGAGAGTTATGAGACTCATACTATTGAATATGAATTTATATAAGTTCTATTGTTATGAGGGTTTTAATGGGTTTGCAAGGATGAAGGACACTTCATTCCCATGCTGGTCACGCTTTACCAACTCATATCATGACAAAGTTAGTATCAGAGTCTGGTTTAGAGGTCCTTGGTATGTTTGTACCTTGTGGAGCAAGAGGTCCCTAGTGGTACCTTGGTTATGATTATGTACCCAGGCATAATCATAACTGATATTTTGTTAGGAATCTTATAGAGTATTTAGTCTATTTCGCATCTCATATTTATGAGAGTCTGTAATTCTGGATTTGGCGTTGAATAATTTCTTCTTGTGTGTGAAGGGACCATGTTGTCTAGATCACATGCCATCACTAATCAGGCCATAAAAGAGGCCTCTATAGGGGCTGTTGTTCAGCCTAACATACCACCCTCTTGTAGTTGAGGTAGAGAACGAGCATGTTCGAGAAGTGCTGGCAGAGTTCGTGCAAGAGGTGGGCGAGTAGCTAGGCCTCCCATTAGAAATGTTCTAGAGGAGTGGGCAGAATCTTTTCAACCTCAGGTCCTTACTAATGCAGAATTAGTAGCTGAACTACAGCGTGTTCAGAGAGCTGTAGAAAGTCTTACAGCCCTGATGGTGACAGAAATGGTTGGCCAAAATGCCCCTCCTACCACTGTACCCCTACAGAACAAATGAGAGCTAGAGAACCTTAGGTTGGAGCTGAAGAGAGTGGTAGCAAAAGGATCCTAACTGAATTCATCAAATTCATGCCTCCCACTTTTTTAGGGATGGATAATTAGGAGGACCCTCAACAGTTCATTGAAGACATTGAGCAAATATATGTGGCACTTGACTGTCTTCCGAGGAAATTAGTTACCTTAGCTACTTCCTAACGAAAGAAAGTTGCCAGATCGTGGTATGAGTCACTATTGCAAGGAATACCATCTATGTTGCCTCCTATTGAATGGGAAGAATTCAAAGAATTGTTTATGGAGTGATTTTTACATATGAGCGTTAGGGATGCTTGTACTAGGGATTTCAAGAGCTTACAACAAGTCCCTGGTGTATCAGTTGATGAATTTGTCATACAATTTACTGATCTGCCCAAGTATGCCTCTCATTTAGTTCCCACTGAGAGGGACATAATTAAATGATTTGTGATGAGTTTGATAAAACCATTATTCAGGGTTATGGCACCCTAGATCAGTCACTTTACCTTATTCACTGCAGCGACAGATTGTGTCAAAATGATCGAGATGATGGATAAAGAAGATAATGCTAGACTGATGAAGAGGAAGCGGTCAAGGGAAGGAAAACCTTTAGGGAGTTTTACCATGGGTGGGTTATCTAGAGGGTCTAGGGCATTAGGTCTGGCTCAAACATTTTGGTCCAACCCAAAATCATCAATTCAAACGATGGTGAGTACCAGAAGACACAGGGAATTCTAGGGACTTCAGACCTGTTCTTCCATCTGATTCAGCATAATATCCAAGAGATAGACCTCCCTATTCCACATTTGGAAAATCTCATTTTGGTCAATGTCACAAGGAGTCCAGGGTATGTTTTAGATACAAGTAGGTAGGGCATATGATACGAGATTGCCCTCAAAATGCCTTAAAACTTTAGCCAGGGTTTAGTATGACCATATGGTTTTACATATACGGGACTTAGACCCCAAGGTGCATTTTTAACTTAGGGTGGTAGAGGAAATGGTGATAGAACTTCTTCTAGTAGAGGTCAGACATCTTCTAGAAGGTGTCAGGCGTGAGTATTTGCTCTAAATAAACAAGATGCTCAAGCATTGGATGTAGTGATTACAAGTATGATTACAGTATGTTCTCATATTGCTCATGTGTTATTTGACCCTAATGCTACTTATTCTTTTATGTCCCCACACTTTGTAAAATTGATTGGCAAGGGTCCTGTCAAATTAGAGGGCTCTTCGAGGGTAACAACTCCATTAGGAGAATCCACTTTAGTGGATCAAGTGTGTAAGTCATGCATGATTACGATTGACAACCATTAAACAATGGTTGATTTAATTATTTTAGCTATGGTTGATTTTGATGTGATCCTTGGAATGGATTGGTTGGCGTCTTGTTATGCCACCATGGATTGTCATCTTAAAGTTGTAAGATATGAATTCCTAAATTAACCACCTAATGTTATCCAAGGTGATAATATGGTGACTCTTAACAATTTGATATCATCCATTGAGGCTAGGAAGTTGTTAAAAAGTGGATGTCAAGGCTACTTAGCCTTAGTCCAAGACGTAAAAGTAGTAGTTCCAGTATTACATCAAGTGCTGGTAGTTAATGAGTTTCTAGATGTGTTCCCAAAAGAATTACCTAGACTACCTCCGGATAGAGAGATTGAATTCAGCATTGATCTACTACCGGGCACCTAGCCGATCTCCATACCTCCCTATAGAATGACACCATTGGAACTTAGAGAATTAAAGGATCAGTTGTAAGACTTGTTAGATAAAGGCTTTATCTGCCTGAGCTTGTCACCATGGGGAGCTCCAGTCCTATTTGTGAAGAAAAAGGATGGCTCCTTCAGGCTGTGTGTGGATTATAGGCAGTTAAATAAAGCGATAGTGCTTAATAAATACCCTTTACCTCTCATTGATGATTTATTTGATCAGTTACAAGGTGCACAATGCTTTTCTATGATTGATTTGCGATTAGGATATCATCAATTGAAGATTAAACGGGAGGATATTTCTAAGACGACTTTCAAGACCCAATACGACCATTATGAATTTTTAGTGATGTCTTTGAGACTAACTAATGCTTCAGCCGCCTTTATAGATATGATGAATAGGGTTTTCAAGCCTTTCCTTGATCGATTTGTTATAGTTTTTATTGATGACATCTTGGTTTACTCAAAGAGTCGAGGGGAGCATGAACAACATTTAAGAATAGTGCTGTAGATATTGAGAGAAAATTAATTGTATGCAAAGTTCTGTAAATGCCAATTCTGGCTTGATGAAGTGGCATTCCTAGGCCATGTGGTTTTAAAAGAGGGTGTTCAAGTGGATCCTAGTAAAGTGGAAGTAGTTCAAAAGTGGCCCCAACTTACTACGGTAATTGAAAACCATAGTTTCTTGGGTTTGGCTAGCTATTACTCTTGATTTGTGAAAGTTTTCTAAAAAATAGCTGCTTTTATGACCAACCTAACTCAAAAGAATGTAAAGTTTCAATGGATTGAAGCGTCTGAGGAAAGTTTCCAGAAATTGAAGAACTATTTGACATCAGCACCTATTTTTGCATTGCCATCAGGATCTGGCGGCTACACGATTTATTGTGATGCCTCCAGAGTGGGGTCAAGATGCGTTTTGATACAGCATGGTTGTGTGATTGCCTATGCCTTAAGACAATTAAAGAAGCATGAGCAAAATTATCCTACCCATGACTTAAAAATAGTCGCTGTGGTGTTTGCATTAAAAATCTGGTGTCACTATTTGTATGGTGAAACCTGTGAAATTTATACAGATCATAAGAGTATCAAGTGCATCTTTGAAAAAATAAATCTTAATCTGAGACAATAGAGGTGGATGAAATTGTTGAAAGATTATTAATGTACTATCTTGTACCACCCAGGTAAAGCCAATGTTGTGGCAGATAATGGGAAGTCTGGCATATATAACTAAAATGAAAAGTCCATTAATTAAGGATTTCCAATAGTTAGCAGAAAATGGTGTTAGGCTTGAAACTAAGGAGCTGGGTGTGTTACTAGTGGGTGTTCATAGTTCCTTTTCCTTGAATGAAAGGGTCAAGGTTGCTCAGGGAGCAGATTCCTAGATTCAAAAGTTTATTGAAGAAGTTGAAAATAGCAACGTAGCGAGTTTACTTGGGACTTAGAGGGGGTATTATGGTATGGTCAAAGGTTATGTGTACCCAAGGATGTTGAACTCAGAGAGAGATTCTAGAAGAAGCCCATCAAAACCCTTATACCATCCACCCTAGAGCAACAAAGATGTATCAAGATTTGAAATAGTTGTAGTAGTGGGAAGGAATGAAGAAGGATGTAGTAGATTTTGTTTCTTGTTACTTAGTTTATCAACAAGTGAAGGCAGAACATCATAAGCTAGCTGGATTGCTCCATAAAATAGGGATACCGGAATGGAAATGGGAAAGAATAACTATGGATTTCATGACAGGCTTACCTTAAACTTTGAAAGGTTTTGATTCCATATGGGTGATTGTTGATAGATTGACCAAATTTGCACACTTTCTGCTAGTGAAAACAACTTATGGTGTGGCTAAGTATGCTCAGATATATCTATATGAAATTGTGATGCTTTATGGTGTCCCTATTTCAATTAATCATGATTGAGGACCCCAATTTACCTCTAGGTTTTGGAGAGCATTTCAGGATGCACTTGGCACTTGATTAGATCTCAGTACGACATTCTACCCACAAAATGACGGTTAATCAAAATGAACAATTCAAATGCTAGAGGATATGTTGAGGTCTTGTGTTCTAGACTTTGGAGGGAATTGGGATACTCACCTACCCTTAGCTGAATTTGCTTACAACAACAGTTATCAAGCAAGTATTCAGATGGTACCTTATGAAGCTCTGTACGATAGGCAATGTCGGTCTCCTATAGGTTAGGTTGAAGTAGGTGAAGCAAGAATATTAGGACTAGAATTAGTCCAAGATGCCATAGATAAGGTGAAGATAATAAGGGAGGGATTGTTAATTGCCCAAAATAGACAAAAAGCTTATGCAGACAATTGAAGGCAAGATTTAGAATTCATGGTGGGTGATTAGGTTTTCCTCCAGGTATCTCTGATGAAAGGTATAATGGGATTTAGAAGGAAAGGAAAATTAAGCCCCCGTTATCTTGAGCCTTTTGAAATACTAGAAAGAATCGAAGTAGTGGCGTATTGCTTAGGTTTACCTTCGGAACTAGCGGATGTACATCCTATGTTTCATGTATCTATGCTTAGGAAGTACTTACTTAATCCATCTCATGTACTCAAAACCCAAGATGTTCAATTAGATGTCAGGTTAACCTACGAAGAGGTTCCTGTGACAAATTTGGATTGGCAAGTTAAGAAGCTTTGATCAAAAGAGATTGCATTGGTGAATGTGTTATGGTGAAATCATTCCCAAGAGGAAGCAACATAGGAAGCAAAGAATGATATGCGGGCCAAGTACCCCAACTATTTCAAAACTAAGGTATGTGGGTGATTTAATTAAGGGATTGAATTTTTTAAGGGGGTAGTAATGTAATACCCCTATAAAAAAATTATTATTTAATAAAATATATCTATCCCCACCTTAAATATTTTATCACCTAAATCATTCCTAATATTCCCACTAAAAATCTTTTATGACAATAATTACATCTTTTATTCTCACATAATTATTTTAAACACCCACTCATACCCACTATCCCCACTTTAATTAAATCATTATCCCAATTATTTTCACTAACATTATTTTATTAACCCACCTAATTAAACTAACATCATAAATATACTTACTACTCCCTCTCATCTTATTTTAATACTCAATTATATCTTAAACTCATTAGATTACATCATTTTCGCTCCAACCCATGTGCAATCCCTACTTTTTCATTGTGTCGTCAGTTTCTCCACATTCCACTGCTGCCCACCACTCGTCAAGCATCTATGGAGATTGACTGGCCACCCAACAGCACTGTCGGCCCATCCTCGACCACCGGCAGCCTCCCACCAGAAAAAATATCGAGAAATTGTGCAACCCATTACCTTTATTGTGCAATCCTTCCACCGACAAACTGAGGCTGCTTTGCCACCATGAAGGGTCATTGGTGTCTCCTCTCAACATCAGTGGCTCCATCGTCATGTTCATCACTGGCAATGGTCATTGGTTGGCCAAAATTTTGTGATTTTTTTGGCAGTTCGAAAGGCAAAATCCAAGCTCTTGTAACGTGAAATTAATTCGAAGAACCCTAATTTGGCACTGTTCATCTTTAAAAAAAAGACGAATTTGAGCTCAATTCAAGTTGCTTGCTTCAAATTAAGTTAGGATTACACTTCATAGGTGACTCGAAAATTTTCAACAAAGGAATTATAATCAAGAATAGATGGAGGTTGGTATACTCCTCCCAGGTGAGTAGATAATCCTAATTATGCAGAATATTATTTTAAATTATTCATGATGATTTTGGATATTGTATTATTAGAAATACTAAAATCTGAATTATGAAGTGGTATGATTTTGAAAATTTTGATATCTATACATGGATAATTATTTATCTCTGAAATATTGAGAATATGTCCAAAACAAAACCTTGTAGCTAACGACAGTTGATGTTAGCCATAGTGCACTGCAATTGGTAATTTGATAAGGTTAGGTATGATACCCTTATTGCCATAATATGTTTTAGGCTTAGGCTTATTGTGATATTTACTCAAAGCCTGTGGCTGAATGAGTATAAGTTCTAATATGTTATCACTAGCCTTAGGCTAGCTCTGTATTATGTAATTATGATTGGTTTTGTAGGATATTCCCAAATGTATTCTATTAATGATTATTCTCCGTTTGATATTATTGAATTATGACTATATGATATTTGGTTTAAAATTTTGAAAGGCATACCATTGTAAACCTGCTCTAATTTCTGCAATATTAGTATTACTAGCTCATTGAGTTTCCACTCATCCCATTATTTAACATTTTTCATATTCCAGTGTCGATCCAGAACGTCCACTTTCAGAATTTTAATCATGGTGATTAATTCCTTGGTGAGCCCAGCCTACTATTAGAGCTATGTCTTTCATTATTTTTATGATTCAGTTCAGTTACTCCTTTGTATACAGGCTAGATGTTTGATGTATTACTATGGTATGACAGAAAACTTCTATATGGAGAGTTATGAGACTTATGCTATTTAATATGAATTTATATAAGTTCTGTCGTTATGAGGGTTCCGACAAGTGCGCGAGGATGAAGGACACCTCATACCTATGCCGGTTATGCCCTATTGGTTTAGGTCGTGACAGATGCCCAGTTTATTTATTTATTTTATTTTAATTTTTTATATACTTACTTTATATAGGAATGATGAGAAAAGTGAAAATATCGTATTTGGTACATGTAATTGATGTGTAAATGCATATGTGGGTTATTGCTATTACTTTAAGTAATTTGAGAAGATCATATTGTTAGAAAAACAAGTTCATTGATTAACTTAGTGATAAAATTTATATGGAAAACCAAGTCATAAGTAGGAGTGGATTATTGATGAGAAAGTTATGCTTGCTATTGAAAGTCTAGGATGTTAGGATGGTAAGTACTTAGTTTAACGACCATTGGTAAGACTGGTAGAGGAATCTTGAGTTGATTTGCTAACATGATAACTTATCATGCAAAATAAAGATTTCCTTGTATTTTTTTAACCTTATAGGAGATGTAACCAGAGTAACTCGTGAACATTATAAGGAAAACTAAGAATAACTAAATGACTCTATTGACCAGGTCAACGGTAGCATTCCTAATTGTATGATATAACACATTTGCATGTTTTTCTTATTTTTGTGTTAGTGTTGCTTTAGTTATAAGCTTCACTTTACTTGTGTACACTGTTCAATTTAACCAAAATGATTTTGAATGAATATAACTCATTTTCTTTTACCAAATGAAAAATGATGTATTGTGAGCAATAGCATTTCCAACCGTATCAAATAAGTTATTAATTTATTTATCTTAAATTCCATGTTTGCGTTGCTTAATTAAAAATTTTCAATGCTTTCATTAGGCTAAACGTATTTTAAATGAAACTATCTTACAAAGGATTTTAGTCCACTTCCTTTAATTGAATGAAACTATGGATGGGATTGAATATTTGTAAAGAAAAAAAAAATCTTAGAACTTAAATTAGGGTACCAGTACATGAGTACTGACAATATCAATAATAAACAGAAAAAGACCTATGCATGATAGTTTTCTTGCCTTACGGAGGACTAACATAGGACATTAATATATGTAGCGTGAGCTTGGGACTCACGACCACTTAGTTAATTTACTAATATTGATTGCCCCGAGGGTTGTATGCTCTTGATTGATAATGATAATCCATGGGTTGGAAGTCCATGATTGTTGTTTCATGTCTTTAATCATCCTCCCTGGCATATGATTTCCAAGTCAACTATTTTTCATATTGAAAGTAAGGTTTTTAAATGTGTTTTAGCAAGACTCATGTATTTTTGATAACTTCTAGTCCACACTCACAAATAATGTTTTAAAGTCCCAATAGATTGTGACTACCCCATGGGCTAGGAGTCCACGACAGATATCTCATGTCTTATAACAACCCTTCTTTTGAACATGGTTTCAAATTAATTTTTTTTTGCCATCTTAATATCTAAGTTAAAGATTTTAATACAGTTTCTATAAGGCTTATGCATGCGTTAACTACTTATGAAGTTGCACAGTGTTATGTTGCTTAGAGTAATTGATTTCAATATGATACAGTGATAAGTATTATCGTCATCATGTTTATTGGGAATTCATTCCCTTCAACTCCTTATTTATTGCTTAGTTACATTATTATGTTTTTTCTGGGATGTTATTTGTTCACACTTGTTATTTCAGATAGTTAAATAGAGCAACCCCTGGATTCTTCAAGGATAAGACATAGAGACCTAGTGGTAGGCCAAGACTTTTTGTACCTTTTATATATCCTTGTTAGTGGAATTTAGTTGAATTGTAATAATATCGAAATTTGGATGTAGCTCCATATTGGTCATAGGCAGGGTCTCGTAGGCTTCGGATTAAGGTATAGTGACTATTTTATTGTAGTTGATAGCTAAGCTCTCTTAAAATAACTGGTATTAGAGGTCCCAATTTTAGGGGAGTTCATGTTGAAATTTCTATGGAATCTAAGCTTTGTGTTAAACAGTTAATGGAAATTAGTGAATAAGTTTTAGGCTTGCAGAAGTAGGGTTTTTCTCATTATTTGTGTCACAACTTGAGCCGATAGGACGTGATCGGCATGGGGAGGAGGTATTCCCCATCCTCGTGGACCTATCAGAAACCTCAATACAACAAACTTAAATAAACCCATATTAAATAACCATTAAATCTCAAAATCTCTTCTTATAAACATTAACTGAATCAGTTTACTCTCTATGTAGAAAATTAGGCAGGTTATTCCCTAAGTTATGAATCTCCCAAAATTTCTACAGTAGAGTTAACTGACATACTACGATAATACATTAAATATTTAGCCTATACATAAGGGAACGATTAAACTGAATCATAAAAATGAGGGAAAACCATAGCTCTAATAGTAGGCTAGGCTCACCAAGGAATTAATCATCAATATTAAAACTTTGAAGGTGGATGTTCTGGTTCAGCATTGGAATCTGAAAAATGTCAAAATAATGGGGTGAGTGGAAACTTAGTGAGCTAGTAATTCTAATATTGTAGAAACTAGAGCAGACTTACAATGGAACGTCTTTTGAAATTTAAAATCTGATATCATATAGTCATAATTTAGTAATATCAAATAGAAAATCATCATTAACAAAGTGCATTGGGAATATCCTATTGAACTAGTCAAACTTTCGAAATACAAAACTAGCCCAAGGTTAGTGAAAATAGGTTAGATCAAATACTCATTTCATCCATAAGCTCTGAGTAATTATAATAATGGCCTTAGGCTACATACAAAATATGGTGGTAAGGGTATTATACCCAACCTTATTAAATTGCCGATTGCAATGCACTTCGACTAATGTCTACTGCCGTTAGCTATAGGGTTCTGTTTTGGACACATTCCTAATATTTTAGAAATAAATATACATCCATGAACAGATATCAAAATTTCAAAATCATACCACTTCATAGTACAGATTTTAGTATTTCTAATAATTCAAAATTTAGAATCATAATTCAGAATAATATTGTGCATAATTAGGATTATCTACTCACCTGGGAGGAGTATACTAATCTCCTTCTATTCTTGATTATAATTCCTTTGTTGAAAATTTTCTAGTTGCCTAGAAAATTAAATAAAATACTCTTATCATCTAGGCCTCACAAATAAATTTAATTATTTGATTATGTTATAGACCTAATTAATTATCCCTTATTCACCTTTATCCAAGTCACCTCTTTCTTAATAATTTTTTTCAGAAATTAAATTTATGGGCTACTTTCTTAAATAATACTTCAAAATACTTATGACCTATATTTCATTTTATTATTCTTATTATCATTATTATTATTTTATTCAATTGTTCCATTACGCACTTATTTAATTTCTGGCACCTACCATCACACAAATTTCTCTTAGGGGTCTTCTAATAAATTCCAAAATTTCCATTTAACCTTAAATAATATTTATTGCCATCTAATCAAGCCAAACTAATTTCCCCCCTCTAATTTCCTTCCTTTTTCTTCATGAAACATCTATGAAAATTACGAAAAATCATAAATTCGTTCTAAAATTCAAACTAAAATTTCAAAATATTCTAAATCACTCCCTACGTGCATAACAAAATATAAGAAGCCCTAAAAACTTAAATTCTACTTATTTTCCAAATTGTCCTTAGACCCCTAAATTGGGGTTTTCAATCTGGAAGCCAAAATCCACAATTGATTAGTGATTTCAAGGGAGAAAGGTGTGAAATTCACTTATGAAGTGTAATCCTAACTCAATTTGAAACAAGTGATTCGAATTGAGCTCAAATTTGCCTCTTTTTCATATGAAAGTGTTGAAATTAGGGTTCTTCAATTTTGAGCAAATTAGACCAAATTGATCAATGTAAATGAGGGAGAAAGGTGCGAAAATGTTGCTGAAAGTGAAGCCCTAAGCTTAATTGGTTTAAAATGTACCAATTTTTGTTGAATTTGAAGTTTGAAATTGCCCTTCTCGAACTGCTAGAAAACTCGAAATTTTTGGCCACCTGGAGCTTGTTACTAGTGGTTCTTGGGCCAATGGAGACGCTGGGATGCCGATCGACCTTCGATGGTGGTGACAATGGCCAAAGTTCTAGATTTCTGGTGAGCACAGTGAACAGACAAGATGGAACGTTGCTATACGATGGTATGTAGCTGAAGGAGTTTAGTTATAATTTTTAGGTGTTTTGAAGGTGTTTATGATGTTTTAAGATGTAATTTGATGTTAAAATATTGGTAGGGGTTAGTGGTTATGATTAGGGTAATAGTTTAGTGTTAGTGGAAGATAATTGGGGTATTAATTGAATTAAAGTGGGATAGTGGGTATGACTGAGTGTTTAAAATAATTATGTGGGGATAAAGAATATAATCATTATGATAAAATATTATTAGTGGGAATATTAGTAATGATTAGGGGTGATAAAATATTTAAGGTAGGGATAAATATTAAGGTAGGTATTACAATTTATGCTAGTTGCATTTCAGATTTTAGGGTGTAACAAAATTTTTATTTAATAATTCAAATTCTATTCAATTCACCTGTATTTAAATTTTTAAAACTTTATTGACTGTCATATTGAAAGTTAGCTAACTTGATTAATTTTAATACTTTATATTTGTAGTAAACTATTTCACATACCTTTTACTTTTGCGAAGTTAGGGACGCAGTGAAGAAAGCAGGAAATACAACGTTCAAAAAGTTTAGATTTGAACCCAGAATCCAAATAGAGAAAACAACTTAAATATTATAAGGAAAAAGTAAGGCTGGTGATTGAGTACTCTTGTCCTATACCTCCCCAGGTGGGGTACGTGTACACCCTTACTAAATTCTTTTCAGTTTAAATTAAATGATAAAACAGTAAACTAAATAAGTAATAAATATTTGTTTTATGAATATGTTTTTATGATCCCATCTGAAACCTGTTGGATTAAATATATGTGCATGGCCGACTATTTTGCATGTTGCTTGTAATTAAAGAACATTAATATAAAAAGAAAATGAAAACAAGAGGGCTCTGTTGGTTATTCTTATTCCATAATCTGTTCAACTGGACCTATTTTCTCTTTCGGTTTCTACTAATAATCTTTTTCAAAATCGGTTTACTTGGGATTTAACTTGTATCGCTTTGTTAGATTTGTTTTGTTATCTCTCAATCACATGTGATATCTTCGGTCGTAATTTTAATAGTATAATAATCACACAATAATAGCATGAATATTATAATGACCAACACTTGCATTGTTGAAAGTATTATCGTAATTATATCTCAAATTATTTCCTACTTTTTCAAAATTTGTAACTAGAATTAAGATTTTTTTAAAAAATTTAAAAGTAACAAGTTGGTCTCAAAAAAGTCTAAAACTATAATAAAGTAATTTAAAATATTGATGAAACATAATGTTGAATAAAATTGTTAATATTTTTGTATCAAAAAATGGTTAAATTTTAATATTTATATGATTACTTTAAAGTTTAAATTTCAAATAAAAATATCACAGTGATAACACAATAAATTTTAAAGAAAGACCCAGCAACAAATCAATGAACAATGAAACAAAAGGAAATCAAGCTTGCTATTTCAAATATTATGAATGAAGTCACTCATCATATGGGGCTGACAGATATCAATAGTTGTTGGTATGAGTGGTAAGGAGCTCAGCGTCCCTTAAGCAATATAATACCCAATAATAATAATAGTAATAGTAATAAATTTAATTTATTTTAAGAGTTGAAGAAGAGGAGAAAATTCAATTGAGATAGGGATAAAATTTACATGATAATAGAATACTTGAAAAAGAACTTCAAACAACACTAAATATAGATACAGATAAAATTTTATTTGAAATAGTAACCAATGTGAGTACTTAAGATTTATTTTGTGCATTCCTAGCACTTATAACCGAACAAGTATGGAAACCAAGTACCTACAAAGGAAAAATTTGATTTGATAATGCCAAGTATTCCTAATTAAATTACTAAAAATAAGTGGACTATTTCTCTCTAGACCAACTCATCCCATTGCCATTTTCTTCTCCTTCTTGCGTCTTCACTGTGAAAATAGTCCTCCACGTTTCTAAAAATTTTTGGCCACCGTTCATCCTTACTGGTGTACATCCAGCACCCTAGCTCCTCATCAACAACCCAGTGACTTCCACCGGCCACTAATTCATCAAAAAACGCAGCTTTACCGATGGAGTTCATGGCACATTTTCCAACTCAAAATTTCAAAAAATTGGTGCGTTTTACTCTGATTTATCTTAGGATTTAAGTTCCTGTATGTATTTCAGCCAATTCTCTGTCCAAATCCTTGATCAATTTGGTCTAATTAGCCTAAGATTGAAGAACCCTCAACTATGGCACTGCTCACTAAAAAAAGAGGCAAATTTGAGCTCAATCCAGGGTGATTAATTCAAATTGAGTTAGAACTTTATATCATAGGTAAATTTCGTATCTTTCTCCCTCGAAATCACTCATCAATTGAGTTTTAGCTTTTGTATTGAAAAACTCAAAATTATAGGTATATGTGTATTCTTGCAAGGAGGATAAATTTGAATTTTTGGGGCTTCTCAAATATTATTATGCATCTAGGAAGTGATTTAAGATTTTTGAAAATTTGAATTTGAATTATAAGTTGAATTGCTAATTTTCTTTATTTTTCCTAGATTTTTCATAGATAAAAAAATAGGAAATTTGAATGGGAGACTTTCTATGGCTTGATTAAATAGAAATGGACAATAATGCAAGTTAAATGAAGGATTTTGCAATTTAATTGAATAATCTCTAGGGTGACATTGGTGTTGATGGTAGGTATTGGCATTTAATAAATGAATAATGGAGTAGATTGAATAAAAGTAAAGGTCATGAGTATTGTGGGGTATTATCAATGAATGTTGGCCAAAAATTTGATTCCTTAAGATTGTGAGAAGTAAGGAGGGCAAGTGGGATTGAAGATGTGATGGTTAAAGGTGAATGAAGGACAAGATAAATAGGTTGGTAGTAGGATTAGATGGTTGAAATTATTCATGAATATTAGAGGTTAAAATCATTTTATTTAATGTTATAGGTGGCTAGAAAAATTGTCAACAAGGGGATTGGTATACTCCTCTCAAATGAGTAGATAATCCTAATTATGCAGGATTTTGTTTTAAACTATCTATTTTTGAATATAAATGTTTGTTATCTCTAGTATCTTGGGTAGACTTCTAAATTTATAAATTTTATTCATATTTTGAGGCCAAGAAATTTGTTGGTTTATGAACTTTATGATTCTGAATATTTAATTATCCAAATTATTGAAATATGTAATTATGAAGTGGTCTAATTCTGAAATTTTGATTTTTGAATATGGATGTTTGTATATTTTTGAACTTTTGGGAATGTGTCCAAAACAGAACCTTGTAGCTAATAGCAGTAGACGTTAGCCATAGTGCACTGCAATTGATATTTAGATATGGTTGGGCATGATGCCCTTACCTCCATATTCTGTTTGAAGCTTAAGGCCATTATTATGTTTATTCAGATCCTATGGCTGATCATGGATTATTGCTCTGATACGATTACACTAGCATTGGACTAGTTTTGTATTATGAACATGTGGTGGTCCTGTAGGAGATTCCTAATATATTCTATTAAATTGGATATTTTAAATTCTTATTCGATATTGATTCGTTTGAGTTAAGAACATGACTTGAAAATTAAGGTTGGACTTATTTGACAATAAATGGTTTTCCCTTTTGCTTTTGGAACTATTGAATTGTCTCTGTAAATTATCTAGTTTTGAACAAAGAAAGTTTTGTGATAAACTCTCCTATTACTAGTATGTCCTTCCTATTGTATTATTAGAATTATCTACTCATTGAGTTTTTACTCACCCATTTATTTAACATTTCAGATTCTAGCGCTAATTCAGAACACCCACTTACAAAGTAGGAGCTATAGTGTTTTTATATTTTGTTTCGGTGAGCTTAGCCTGTTATCAGAGCAGTGGTTTCTTATGGTACATTTTGTAATTAGGCTTAGTTGCTCCCTTGTACACAGGCTAATTGTTTTGATGTATTTTGATGGTTGTGGGCTATGTTGTTAACATATGTGGGAGAGTGAAGCTCTCCAATCTATTGTATGTCAAATAACTTTGTTGTAAAAATTTCAGGAGGTTCATAATTCAGGGGAGACTTTGCCGAAATTTCTACACAGATGAAATTGATTCTTTTGGTAATTATATGCAGAGGTATTAGCCTTGAGTTTATTAGATGAAGGTCCATGTATGGTTAAAGTTCTGCTGTCTTGAGATATCTAATAGTCTTATAAGTACGAGAGATACCTTGTTCCCCATGTCGGTCATATCCTATTGGCTTAGGTCGTGACAAGCAAGGTCCCAGGTGCGATTTCTACCTTATGTATGGAGAGTGCAGCGTTGGGAGGACTATCCCCAATATTGAGTCTGACAATATCCGATTTCAAATTAGTTGATTTTTTAGCTTAAGGGTTGATACCAGGAGATAACATAAAAAGAATATAGGGTAGACAGATATGAGGGGACGATCGGAAAGAACATAATGAGGAAAGCAACACAATGTTCAAGAAGTTGAAGAATTGAATACTCAATCCAATGAGATTGGCGGAAAGGGGTCAATTATTGTTTGCATTAGAAGAAAGACGTTGAAATGTGGTTGTTGTGCGCAATCATTTTTGTCCAAGATTTGCTACTGTTGAGTATTTACAATTGTTAGATCAAATTTTAAAAAATTACCAATTTCAACTAGAATGAGGTACAATCAAATACTTGAAACAGTTTTTCGCTTATCCAAATCATTCCAAAGTTATTATTTACATTAAAATTACATTTGAATACTAAAATTGTCAATTTAATAAAACATAATTTTTCAAAATAATGTGCAACAATTTCAGATATTGATAAAATAAAATTTTGATAATGAAATTATCAAGGTTACAAATTTGATGGATCTGTTTTCATTACCTACTTCTTTTCTCATTCCCAACTCCCAACGCCTTGCCCCCCAATAAATTAAAAATTAACTATAAATTGCTAAAAATTAGTGGACACTTTAAAACACAAAGAATAATTTCACTTTAGGCAAACTGATGTAGATAAAATTATAGTTTATCAATAAAGTGATTAGTCTCTTGTCTTAAATTTTGATCCATATTCAATTTGATTGGACAAAATTTTAGAGAGAAGTTATTCATCAAGAGGAATGTTGATCATTCATAAAATATTTGTTGAACAATTAACTAATATTCAAGGACATTGCTTAGTTAAAAGAATTTTCAGAAAAAAATGTTAAAAGAATTCAATACTCAGCCATGTAATGAGAGGGGCAGAATATTGCTTAGTTGTTGTGTGTAATATGAGGAGAAAAGTGGGAAGCCGTTGTCCCATTTACTGCGTCACTAATTGCGATTGATGAGACATTATAGCGATCCAAGACTACGGAACAAGTTTAGTAAGAGAATAATAGAAGAGTGCCTTCTCTGGCGCGATTCTGTGAATCATTATAGAGATTAAAAAATGGAATTAATTAAATACTAAATAAAGAAAAATACCTCTCACCGCGTGATCCTCGTGACCTTTCCCGTTGTCTCTTACCTAACCTCCCATCAAAGGAGTAAAACTTGCAAGCAAATTTAGAAAGGAAAGGAAAGTCCGTAACATAAACTCATCTATTAATAAATAACTATTGAAATATATAGTTATATAATTATAATACAATGTGTAATATAGAAATAATTCAAATGATGTTTAGAAAGGTTAATTATAGTTAAAATAACAAAATAAGAAGAGATACCTTTGGAAAACCCAAATAAAAAAAAACATAATGGTAAATCAATCATCCTTAAAATAGAAATATGATCACTCCCAAGTTTGAAATTCATGAATCTTCTTTCTAACAAACATTTTTTTTTGTGGTGGCCAAGTCTAACAGACATGAACTTATTATTAAAATGTCTGGTGCAATTGAAATTCCTTTTGAGAGAAACACGACAAAAAACTTCTGGCAAATGGTCAAGGGTAAAGAAATGATTTTAAAAAGACCATCCCATAATTACATTTCCTTAATCATATAGCCTCTAGCCACATAGCAAGCAACACACTAGGCTTCCATAATTGAAGTAATTATATATGTTTATTTGTCTCTTTTCTACAAAAGATATCATGAAGTTGTGTCTAGAAGTATACTTCAATTATTTACACAGTTCACATTATTTGTATTAACTTTTAGATGATCAGACATTTTGTCCCGTTGCTGCATCACTAATTGTGATCGATGAGACGTTGTAGTGATCCAAAACTATCGAAAAAGTTGAGTACTAAATAATAGAAAAGTGCCGTTGGATGATCATGTAGGTAATTGTGATAGAAATCTTGATCAGGTAGATATCAAGATTAAAATATATTTTATGCTTGAATCTATTATTTTTGTTGGAAACTTCATAATGAAAGAGCAGTAGGGAAGAGCAGAGAGTGATAATAGAAAGGTCTATAACTCTAAATATCCAGTAATAATTACAAGATATAATTTTAGTCAAACTCTAACAAGTATAAATAGGATAAATTTTTTACAATTGAACGAGTTGAGACCTTTTCCTTAATAGGCTTACAAATGATCCAACCTATATTATGAGTGGTCTAATGACAGACCCAATCCATTTACATATTGCTAAACTTAAACATAGTTATGCGATAATATTAAAAATATTACATTAATTATTCTAATAATTCACTAATAATAATTTAAAATTAGAAAATAAATATTTTTTTTAATAATCTTTCGTTCAGAAAGCATTAATCAATTAGCTAAGAAAACGAGAAGTATGCATGAAGAATATCAAATAATATGCATACACGTTCACCAAAATATTTAGAATTTAGATGGCAAACAATGCAATGGGGTAAACACTGTTAGAAATGCCTAAAAATTTATATTCAAAGTATAATGGAACAGAAAATAGAAAATACAAAACATATGTTTTACTTAAGGCTATGTTTGGATGGAGAATCAGGGAGGGAGTGCCAAAGAGTGGAATGATCAAATTGAGATAAATATATGTTTGGATATTATTATAAGAAGAGAAAAAGATGGCAAGGGAGGGCCTTCAAGACCCTCCCTATCTATTCAAAATGTTATTTTTATTATTCCCTCAAATTAGGGGGTTAAGGATGGAAGGAAGCATTTCACTAATTAAAAATACTATTATACCTTTTCAAATATCTTAAAATTACAAGTTTATCCAATGTTTGCATTGTGAAGCATTTTTCTTGAAAACTTCTTTTCTTCACACTCCTCACACATTAATTAAAATCTCAAGTTTATTTATTTAAAACAATTTAAAAATAAGTAATTTTTACATATTATAAGTTGTTTACATAAGATATATATACTATTATACCCTTTCAAATATCTTAAAATTACAAGTTTATTTAATGTTTGCATCGTGAAGCATTTTTCTTGGAAACTTCTTTTCTTCAACATTCTTCACACATTAATTAAAATATCAAATTTATTTATTTAAAACAATTTTAAAATAAGCATATTTTACATATTATAAGTTGTTTACATAAGATATATATATATATATATATATATAGTAATTTTCTTTTAGAATTATATTGCATTTTGTGAGTTGAGAAATCAAAAGAAAGAGAAAATAGGAGAATTAGTAGAAGAAAGTAAAAAAAATGGATAGGATAATGAGTCACATTCTTATTTCATGTATTGAACAAAGATAACATTATTAGTTATGTATTTATGTTATAAGGCATAATATTGAAAAATATAATTAATAAGTCATTTCATTCCATTCATTTAATTGTAACTTCTAAACAAAAATTTTAGGAGTTCCTATATTTTCTCATTAAAACTTCCAAATAATTTATCCACTCAAGTCATTCCACTCCATTCTATTTCATATCATGTTATTCCATTAATGACCACTTCATGATTAATGACCACTCCATTTTATCCTCTCTTAAATTTCTAAATATAGCCTAAGTGTCAGACATGTTCTGAGCATAGACTTCCTCGCAAGAAATATGCCCACTCCAAGTTTGAAATTCATGAATCTTCTCTCTAACAAACATGACATTTTTTACCATATCTCTAATAAACATGAACCTATTATTAAAATGTCTAGTGCATTTGAAATTCTTGTGAAATTGAGATAAATGCATAGCAAATGTTCAAGAATCAATATATACTTTTAAAAAGACCCATGCCATAATTACGTTTCTTTGACCATATCTTCCAAACCACATTGAGGACACCCTAATGATTGTGGTTGAAAGGAGAGATGTTCCCACTATCATACACATCCCTAAGTAAATCTCTTGTGAAGTCTCTTGCAACTCATATCGACCCATTGAGTTACCAACTATGAGCGAAGATATATTCATAATAAACCCCTTGCTACCATAGAGCCCCCTAAGCTCATCTGCCTTCCTAGTGGCCAAGTCAAAATGATCTACAAGATGCCTCCAACATACAATGCTTCAATAATTGAAATAGTTATAAATATCTATTTGTCACTTTTTTACAAACCAACTCCTTAAATATCATGAAGAGGTATCTAAAAGTAAATTTCAATTATTTACACAATTCACATAATTTGTATTAACTTTTTGATGATCAGACATTATGTCCGATTTGATGTATCACTAATTTTGATTGATGAGACATTGTAGTGATCCAAAACTATCGAACAAGTTGAGTACTAAATAATAGAAAAATGCCGTTGGATAATCATGTAGGTAATTGTGATATAAATATTGATAAGGTAGATATCAAGATCAATATATTTGATGCTTGAATCTATTATTGTTGTTGGAAACTTCATAATGAAAGAGCAATAGGGAAGAACAGAGAGAGTGATAATAGAAAGGTCTATAACTCTAAATATCCAGTAATAATTACAAGATATAATTTTAGCCAAACTCTAGCAAGTATGAATAGGATAATTTTTTTTCCAATAGTTGAGACCTTTTCCTTAATAGGCTTACAAATAATCAACCTATAATGAGTAGTATAATCATATATCCGATCCATTTAAATAGTGCTAAACTAAAACATAATTATCTATTAATTAGTCACATAAGTCATTAATGCTAATTTATAATTAAAAAGTTAAGCTTAAAATACATTAATATATATATATATATATATAAATGTATTCAATATTTACTTTAACTTATTTACATTATTATTACTATTAAAACGAATATTATTTTAAATTTATAATTACTTTGAATTTTTATATTAGTAAGTATTATAATGGCAAATCTTGCCTCTAATTTTCTTTTAATAGATTTAATCTCAACGTTTCCAAAAAAAAAACTTTTAAATTCAATCTCTACCTAATTAATTATAATTAAAAGTTCTATGATTCAAGTATATTTTCCTAATAATTTTTTTTATCATTTCCTAATTCTATAATTTGGGTTATTTCAATAGTATTTTGTATATATGTATGACTTTTT
Source organism: Delonix regia (assembly GCA_037074485.1). Lineage (NCBI taxonomy): Eukaryota > Viridiplantae > Streptophyta > Magnoliopsida > Fabales > Fabaceae > Delonix > Delonix regia. The sequence continues at coordinate 18,600,924 of CM073459.1, forward strand.
ATTTATATTTTTGAAATTTGATTATGTTTAATAGCTATTTATCATAGAGATAAAATCTTACGATTTTACGTTACGATTTTATATTACAAGTCTATATCCTCATTTATGATTCTGTCTAAATTCGCGAACTTGACAACATTGCTTCATAATCCTTTTTTTTTTTTTCTTATGTTTATTAATCTTTGGTCATAGGTGAAAATAATTTATTGACTCATTTTTTTTCTCTGTTTTAACTTTCGCTTTTTGGAATATTGTAGTTATACGCAACAATAATACAACATGGTACCTTGAAAATTTTGGCTTAATATAGTAGTTATTTTGAAACTTTTGAAGATTTTAGGTGCAAATTAAATATAAAAAGTTATTAAAATATAATGATTTCTTTGAAATGTAAACTTACATTGAAGTTTCAAAATATTTGTTGATTTATTTTTCTATTAAACCTCTTTAAATTTATATTTTTTGAGACCATAACCCACATATATTGTAAGCGGTAGAAAATCAGCGACACTTAGATGGATTTAAAATTTTTTTTTTGGGTGAAAAGCAGAAAATAGGCAAATAACTTAATTTTACAAATAAAACTGTTGCCAAGTTAATTTCTCTTTTTAGCTCTCATGGTTTTCTCTTTGTTCTATTATTATTTGATTTTTCAAAATAATTTTTTTGTTTTCTTTTTCGGCTTTTTGGAATAATTTGACATGAACTTCTCGAAAGTAAGATAAAAACACAAAGTAAGATCAAGACGTAGCCGTATGAAGTTCATTTTCATTAAATCCATGCCGATCAACATTAAGGCCGATAGAAAGTAATAAGTCACAATTTCACCACAAAGCTCCATGCATTAAAAATTCCAATTCCTAGTGTAGACATGCGGTAAAAAGTGACTCAACAGTAAACTCAAAATAGGAAAGGCGTTTCAATCACAGGGGTATTTCATTATAATGTCTTCAATTAAATTTAATCAAGGAGACAATCTTGGGACCCACAATCTCAAATACTGCTTGCTTATCTGAGGACAAGCGAAGGGGATGGCATGCCAACGTCAAGTAAGCAGTTAGTTCAATTTTAAAAGAGACCATAAAAGTAATGCCTACTAGAACCGGGTGCCTCCGAACTTCCCTTCTTCCACGTGCACTACAAACCTTTACAAACCTTTATGTAATATGCTATGAAATTAATAATAATAATAATAATAATAATAATAATAATAATAATAATAATAGATAACTTAATTTATTTTAAGAGCTTAAGAAGTAGAGGAGAGAAATTCACTTGAGAAGGGAGTTATATAATAATGAAATACTCAAAAGGGATACTCAAAAGAGAATTCAAATAATACTAAATATAGATACAGGTAAAATTTTATCTGAAATGATAACCAATGTGAGTACTTAAGTTTTATTTTGTGCATGCCTAGCACTTATAACTCAATAGAATATGGTAACCAAGTATCTTTAAGAAAAACATTGATCAGATAAAGTACAATACCCCCTACTTACATTATTATAATACCGTAATTATATCATATGATCTCCGTTTACATTATTAAAATACCCTAATTATATCATATAATCCATCAGAGTCTCATTCGTTCCTCTTACTTTGTCCGTTTTTGTGTTTGTCACTGTGCTTCTCCTTCCACCAGTAGTCGAGGCTTCCTCCATCGACGTGAAGGGCCGCTAGCACTCCCTCCAGGCATAGCATCACTGCTAGCTTGTGAACCACCATTGTTGACCTCTAGGTGGGTAGAACATGGTGCAGCTTCCAACGGCTTGAAAGGGTGTGATTCGTAGCTCAAAATTCGTGAAAATTGGTACGTTTTACTTCAATCTAGCTTAGGGCTTTTGTTTCTGCATCATTTTTGATCATTTCTCCCTCAATTAAATTGATCAATTTGGTCAAATTTGCCTTAGATTGAAGAACCGTAATCCGCAGAACTATTCACTCAAAAAAGAGGCAAATTTGAGTTCAATTCGGGGTAGTTGCTTCAAATTAAGTTAGGATTACATATCATAGGTGAATTTCACACCTTTCTCCTTTAAAATCACTTATATCATAGGTGAATTCCATACGCCATCATTTGAATAATGGATTAAAGAATGAATACCTAACTGTGAATATCCCCTTATTTTGTGGCAAAGTTTGAAAGAGAGATATGACCATTTAAAAATGGTCATTCTCCCAAAAGTTTGATATAACTGGATGCACTTGCGATTGTAAGATTTTAAATCAGTTAGTGAATATAACTCCGCAAATTTTAAAATTAGCTCTTAATTGAGGCTATGCAGGGAAAATATTATTGATGATGATATGTTAGAGAAAACATTCTCTAATTTTCATGCCTTGAACATGCTCCTGCAATAGCAATATCGAGAGTGAGGATTTAAAAAAATATTTTGACTTAATATCATGTATCTTGTGGCTGAGCAAAATAATGAGCTTTTAATGAAAACTAATGAATCCCACTTGACTAGTTCCATGCCATTCCTTAAAGCGAATGCTGTAACATTTCATGGTCATAGTCATGGGCGTGGCTGCGGTCGTGGACGTGCCAAAGGAGGATATAAATTTAGGCAATGTCGTGGTCATGGTATTGAAAAGTCACAAGGTAAGAGGAAGGCACCACAAAATAAGGATGTTAATAAATATGAAAACTCATGTTATAGATGTAGCATGAAAGGGCATTGGTCATGTACCTATCGTACGGCTAAACATCTTGTTGAACTTCCAAGCTTCCTTAAAGGAAAATAAAAATGTTATAGAGGTAAATTTTATCAGTCAAGACGATGATGACCTCCTTGATGAGGCCTTTGGGATAACCCATTTGAATGTTGCAGACTTCTTTGACTCAACAGAGAGCAATGCTAATACTTTTTTTGATGTTTAACAAAATTATGTTTAAAGTTACTTTGCTTTAATGTATTGCAATTTGTGTGTCTTTTCTTTTAATTTGTTAATGTGATATCTTTTATGTAACCCAAGAACTTATTATATCTATTTTTGTTTTATGATATCAAGAAGTATGGATATTACTCATTCTTTACGAGACTACAAAAATGTTGATGAAGGCATATGCTGAGCTGATTGTACAACAACTCACTCCATACTTAGAATTGAGAAATATTTCTCATCTTTTATAAAGTGGAGGAAAAATTGAATACAATATCAAGCATGGTTAATATAATTGAGGGCTCTGGAAGAGCCATTTTTTATTTATTTAATGGAACCAAATTTGTTCTAAAGGAAACTTTGTTGTCAACTAAATCAAGAAGGAATCTTTTAAGCTTCAAAGATATACACCTTAATGGTTTTCACATTAAGACAATAAATGAAAGTGATATGGAGTATCTCCATATTACTTTGGCTGTCTCAGGAGAAAAGCATGTATTAGAAAAGTTACCTGCATTATCCTCTAGTTTGTATTACACACGTTTAGTACAATTGAAGCATATGTTATAGTAAACCAGAAGTTCACTAATTCAAATGATACATTTATACTTTGGCATGACCAGTTAGGCCGTCCCCATTCAATAATGATGCTAAGAATTATAGAGAACTCAAATGGACATCTATTAAAGAACCAGAAGATTCTTTGATCAAATAAGTTCTCTAGTGCTTCATGTTTTCAAGGGAAATTGATTATAAAGCCATCACCAACAAAAGTTGGGATTGATGGAGACATATGTGGACCTATAGCTCCACCTTGTGGACCATTTAGATAATTTATAGTATTGGTAGATGCCTTTACTAAATGGTAACATGTTTGTCTATTATCAACACATAATATGGCATTTGCAAGATTACTTGCTCAAATAATAAGATTACGAGCTCAATTTCTTGATTATCCTATTAAGACAATTCGTCTTGATAATGCAAGTAAATTTACATCCCAAGCTTTTAAGGAATATTATAGATCAATTAGGATAAGTGTGGAGCATTCCATTGCTTATGTACACATACAAAATGGTCTTGTAGAATCATTCATTAAACGCTGTCATTTAATTGCTAGACCATTGCTTGTAAGAACAAAACTCTCCATTAGTGCATGGGGACATGCCATTTTACATGTTGCAGCACTTGTACACTTTAGGTCAACAACGTATCATAAGTTCTCCCCTATGTAATTGGCTTTGGGTCAAGAGTTAAATATTTCTCATTTGAGGATTTTTGGGTACGCGATTTATGTTCCAATTGCTCCAGCTTATCGAACCAAAATGGGTCCTTAATGAAGGTTAGGAATATACATTGGGTATGAATCCCCTTCAATTATTAAATATCTTGAACCCCTGATGGGAGATATGTTTATGGCACAGTTTTTCAATTGTCATTTTGATGAAAATAATTTCCCAACATTAGGAGGAGAAAAGAAATAGTTGGAAAAAAACTTATGTGGAATGCACATTCATTACATCAGTTTGATCCTTGTACAAACCAATGTGGACTTAAAGTTCAAAGAATAATTCATTTGAAAATTGTTGCAAATCAATTGCTAGATGTATTCACTGACCTAAAGAAAGTGACGAAGTCACATATTCCAGCTAAAAATGCTCCAATTCGTATTAAGGTCCCTGATGGACAACTAAATACTATATCAAATAAGCATAAAGCACGCTTAACGCATGGTAAACCAATTGGTTCCAAAGATAAGAATCCTTGAAAAGGAAAAGGAGCAAATAGACAAAATGGTTAGACCGAGGAAATAAATATTTCTAATGATAAGGTAGGCATAACTAATTAAAAGTCTCCAGAAGAGATTCAGGTACCTGCAAGTGAAGAAAATAATGGGATCTTAATAAGTTATGTTGATATTGGAACAATATGGAACTAATCAAGAACTATTGTTGACAACATTTTTCCATATAATGTAGCGCTAGAAATTGTAAATGAAAATGAGGATCATGAACCAAAATCCTTCGAAGAATGTCGGTGTAAAAAAAGATTGGCCAAATTGGAAAGATGTGATCCAAGCTAAATTATACTCGCTTGTGAAGCGTGAAGTTTTTGGACTTATAGTCCAAACACCTAATGGTGTTGGGTACAAATGGGTCTTTGTGCAGAAAAGAAATGGGAAAAATGAAATTGTGAGATACAAAGAATGACATGTGGCACAAGGTTTTTCACAAAGATTAGGAATTGATTATGAGGAGACTTACTTCCCCATGGTGGATGCAATCACCTTTAGATATTTGATTAGTCTGGTTGCTTATAAAAGTCTTGATATGCACCTAATGGATGTTGTTACAACCTACTTGTATGGATCACTTGATAATGATATATACATGAAAATCCTTGAAGGATTTAAGATACCAGAAGTATATAACTTGAGTGATCGAGGAATAAACTCAATTAAATTACAAAGATTTTTAAATGGATTAAAACAATCTGGGCGCATATGGTACAATCACTTTAGTGAGTATCTGCTACAAAAGGGATACAAAAATGATTGAATTTGTCCATGTGTTTTTATAAAAAGGTCAGGATCTGAATTTGTTATCATTGCAGTTGTCGTAACTGACCTTTTGGCGGAAAAGATAAAAAGTTTTCAAATTGATTCCCAAAAGCAGATCTTGAAAATCAATTTATTTGGAGTCGCCACCAAAATTTTTAATGGAAAACTTTGGGAAACCAATTTAAAATAAAAAGAAAAAGGTAATATGGTATGCGAAATTAGAGATGAGTTCGGGAGTCTATTTGAGTGTAGGGAAGGTATTAGGCACCCCACAACACCCATCTATAAGGACGGTTACCTTAAACCAGTCAGCTAAAATAAAATATGGCTTTTAAATTTATCTCAATTACCCTTTTATTGACATGGATGCTTGTTAAACAAAGGAGACAAAATAGTAAGAATGAAAGCAAACAAATAGATATTTACAAAGGGCAGACTTGACCTAGGATGAAAACCTAGGGCCTACGTACCCTACGATAGGGATCAAAGTTCACGTAGTTCGACCAAATGGCATGTTTATTGGTTGATGATTTATGAATTTTGTGACAAGTACAGGAGGGTTTCAATTAAATAGATTTTCGTAAACAAAACGTAATTAGGATTTGATTTGTGTGTTTTAATTTACAACAATATGATTAATCTAACCCTCTTGAACTCTTCATTTTTTTTCTCTTTTTAATTTATTATTATTTTTTTGTTTTTGGAGTTTTAATCCTTATTTTGAAATTTAAATGAAATGAAATGATTATAAAGAAAGAATTTGATCGCGTAAAGAAAAGAAATTATTTGATTAAGACATTTATTTTTGTAATATTGTTATTATTGTTATCATTTTTTTATAACAAATATGTGTTGATTTTGGGGATCCAAGGAAATTAAAATCTCACATGACCCTATGCAATCGAGGAGAATAATATTCTCACACGATAATTTCATAAATAAATAGAAATTATTTAATTAAAGTAAATATTTAGTTATTATTATTTTTAAAACCAATGTATACCAAATTTAGGGATTTAAAGAGATTAAAATCTCATATAATCCTATACAATCGAGGAGAACAAAATTCTCATGCGATAATTTCATAAATAATGAAAAATATTTAATTAAAGTCAATATTTACTTTGAAACAAATGTGTACTAATTATAAGGATCTAAGGTGACTAAAATCTCACATAATCCCATACAATCGAGGAGAACAATATTCTCACACGATAATTCCGCAGATAATAAAAATATTTAATTAAGATCAATATTTAATTAATATTATTTTTAAAACAAATGTGTGCTAATTTTTGGGATCTAAGGAGATTAAGATCTCACATGATCCTAAGCACTCGAGGAGAACAATATTCTCACACGATGATTTCATAACTAATGGAAAATATTTAATGATTTATTTTTGCATTATTATTATTTTTAAAACAAATATGTACTAAATTTCAGGATTTAAGGAGATTAATATTCCCACATGGCTTTTGCCTAGGTGCCTAAGGAGACTACTGTTCTCACGTGGCACTATTGAAAATTGGGACAGGATAATGATGAGGATAATAATGATGATACTAGTGGTAGAAAGAACACACTATACAATAATATAAGATAAAGTAGAATAAATAAATAAATAAATAAATAAACAACTAAATGAATAAACTAAATAAAAAAAGGTTAAAATTATGAAAGTAAGAAACACTCCCTAAATAAAATAAAGTAGAATAAAATAAAATACAGGAAATAATAATAATAATAATAATAATAATAATAATAATAATAATAATAAGAAAATGGTAATAACAAAACAAATAAAAATAAACTGTGTTTCCCTTTCGGATCTTGCATATCGACTTTGAATACTATCAACCCCAGAACGTCGTCGTTCAGAGATGGGTTCACAGAACTCACCACCAACACCAGATCTTTGCAAACTCCATTAGCTGAGACCATGTGTCCTTGCTCTGTGTTCCATCCCTGCTTGCTTGTTCCATGCTTTCATTCGGGAGTAACTTCGTTATGATTTTCAACAAGACCTCCGATCTTTAAGTTCTTTACCAAATTTGGGTAGCAAAAATATAGAAATCCCACATAATCTCGACCTAATTTGGATAGCAAAAGAAGCATTTAATGCAACCCAATACTAGCCAAATTTAGACAGCAAAATAAGCATATAACATAGCGCAATGTCAGTTAAATTTTGACAGTAAAAGAGGCATGTGATGTAGCACAATATCGGTTAAATTTTAACAGCAAAAAAGGCATACAATGTAGCATAATACTAGCGTGCTTTATAGTGAAAATGAAGCAGAATAAGGAGAACCATACCAGTGGGTTTTACAGCCAAAATGAGGCGAAATACATAGCATACAACCTGTGGGTTTTACAACAAAAAAGAAGCAGAATATGGAGAACCATACCAGGGTGTTTCATAGCAAAACAAGGGAAAATATGAATTCGATTCCAACATGTTTTAAGGTAGAGACACAGGAAATTTGCTGCAAACTTTGATAGCAAGAAAGGGTGCAGTAGTTCAACAAACACTAAGGCATAAAAAGAGTGAAGATAATGTAGCACCAAAATAATAAGAAGAAGCCATGGTAGCAAAGTAGATGAAATTATGACAGAAATTTGGTAAAGCTTAGGCAGTAACACATGAGGCTGACGACAAACAATTGGAGTAAATACATGCAACAAATACAACTCATGGCAACACATTGAAGTACATATAAGCAACAAAAGACACAAAATTCATGGCTGCAAATATTCATACCAAATACACGAAATTCATTACAGCAGAAGGGACGAAACCATGCTAGCAACACGGGCGAGGTTCATGGTAGAAAGAAGGGATCTCATTTGGAAGTTCTATGTCTAGAAGAACTCCAGTTTCAACTGTCCAACACCGAGCAACATTTTCCTTTGTGTATCCCCCACCTCCTGTGACCAGCAAGGGCAAATTGAATTTCTTTACAAATCTAACACATTCAGCAAGACCATCAATGGAAAGATTGAAGCAGCCCAGACAGTCTCCAGAAAGTGAATCTGCCCCACATTGGAGAACTATCACACCGGGTTGATATATTTAAACAACCTTAGAAATAATAGTCTTGAAGAGCCGATTGAAGCTAGGATCATCTATTCCATCCTTTAGTGGGACATTAATGGCATAAAACTTGCCTTCTTTTTCTCCTATTTCCTTGACATCACCAGTTCCTGGAAAGAACATATCTCCATACTTGTGAAAACTAACAGTCATTACCTTGTCAGTGAAGTAGAAGGCTTCTTCTACTCCATCACCATGGTGCACATCTATATCAATATACAAAACACGAGCATGATATTTAAGAAGATCTAAGATCCCCAAAACCAAGTCATTGATGTAACAAAATCCAGATGCCTCGCATTTCTTGGCATGATGTAATCCACCAGCCCAATTTATAGTAGTACCATAGATTTGATTGTTTAATCGACGTGTAGCATCTATGGTTCCACCAACATAAATCTGACAAAATTCAAATAAGTTGTCAAACACAAGGTAATCTTCTCCAAGATTATATTTTGCCAATTCATTTGAGAACAAGTGTTGAGTGTCAGGTGTAATCCTGTGCAAAAACTCAACATAGTCAGCTGAATGAAACTGGGCAAGCTTAACAGGATAAGCCTTGTGTCGACGATAAATTTCCATCTTCTTATGAAGTTTATATGAGAGGACAAGATGATGAGTCATGCATAGACAGTGAGGCTTCATTGGATGGTTTGGCCCAAAGTAAACACTCCCCACGTCGCCATCGTAGAAGTAAGAGATCTTGTCCTTGGATCGCATAGCAAGAATGGAGAAGTAATTGCAGGGATAGCGAAGAAGAATATGCCTATGATACTGTCAACGCCATAACCGGTCACTTAAGCACTCTGCTACCCCACACCATTATCATCTACTGGTAATTTGAAAGCTAATAGCCGCCCTTTGCAGTGGTACTGAGTTACTGCCTTTTCTTTAACTCATGCCACCCCCTAGAACAGCATCCCCTCCTTTCCTCTTGTGTCTCTGCTCTCATTCTTTTCTTTGTTCGTTTTAGTTCTCCTATCCCTTTCTCAGACCAACCCCCTTTCTTTTTGTTATGCCTTTGCTTAAAGAAACAGAAAATAGAGCTGCTTTCTTCTTTGGTTTGTCTCGGTCTCGCTATTCGCAGCCCCTCTATGTTCATTCCTTCCTCACCATCTCTCTTTGAATTTCTCTTTAATTTTTTTTTTGCTGTGTTTTCCTCCTTCCTCACGTGCCCCCTTCTGAGCCTGAGGACCTTCTCATTTGCTTCAGATTCTTAGCTTCTTTCTCCTCTTTCTCAGCTTTGAGGTTGCAAGTGCCTCTGTTTAGCTTTGTTCTTCCTGCATGAAAATAGAGTTTATCCGGGGCAGCAGCGTTGGTTCTTTTTTGTTTTCTTCTAGAAGAAAGGTCTATGATGAAATCTTGGCCTCAATGCCAACAACAATAGTATCCTTGTTCTTGGGAATAAACATCCCTGAACTTGTTCGAACCTCACTTAGCTTGCTTTGTCCAGACACGTTATTCGCTACTACAGATCTCTTCAACTCTGATTTGGCTATCAAGTGGTTGCATTCCAAGTCTGTGTGGAAACCATCATCAATGAAAGCTTTTGGCTTCCATGAAACCTATTTGACTTTTTAAAGGGGTTGATGGTGGCACTAGGAGAACCAACGTAGGAGCTGGAAACTTCACAAGGGCTCAGGAAGATTGAAATCAACAGGAGAAATAGTGAAGACCCAACCCTAGACATCGATTCTTGCTTGGACTCACAGGAGAGTTCCATTTTTCCCCCCAGAAGGCAACCAAGTAGAAGGCTTTAGAGACGACAGAGGTAGCTATGGATATGACTAATGAAATGATGGAGGTGACCAAGTATAGTGGAAGGTGAAAGCTTGCAGTTATTGAAATATGAAAACACAACACCGACGAGCTCCTTTCTTTTCACAGCCGTCTTTTCCCTCCTTATGCAAGTTGTAATTTTTATATATTATGAATACTATTATTATTAGTTAACTTTTATTTATTTATCATTTTTTTATTTTTTTATTTTTTATATATTCTTTTTATCTTTTATAATTTTCTCTTGATTTATTATAATTAGCTAATTTTATTTTTTAATTTTGAGTTTATTTAATTGTCTCCCATTCTTGATTTTAAATACCAAATTGTCCCCCAATGGAAAATATCATTTAAAGTTTTGACATTTTTAATTTTCCTATTTTCTTAATTATTAATTAATTGGTGTATCCATTAATTAAATAATTAAGTGATTAGGGATGGGGTGTTCACAGCAGTATATGTTGATGATTTGAACATTATCGAAACTCCAAAATGTCTATAAGAAGTAACAAAACTTTCAAAAGGAGAGTTTGCAATGAAAGACCTTAGAACAACAAAATATTTCTTGGAGTACAAATTGAACACTTAGATGAAGGAATATTTGTTCATCAGTCAAAATATGTCATAAAGATCTTAAAATGATTTTACATAGACAAGACGCATCCATTAAGTACACCTACTGTGGTTAGATTACTTGAAGTGACAAAGGATCCTTTTCGATCTCGAGAGGAAGGTGAAGAACTTCTTGTTCTTGAAGTACAATATCACAGTGCTATCTGGGCATTAATGTATCTAGCTAATGACATAAGATCTGATATGGCATTTTTAGTAGATTTGCTAGTGAGATATTGTTCTTCACCAACATAAAGACATTGGAAAGGAATAAAACATATTTTTAGATACCACCGAGGAACAATTGATGAAGGTTTATTTTATTCAAATAAATCTAGTTCACCATTAATTAGTTCTGCAGATGTAGGGTATTTGTCTGATCCACACAAAAGATAATCCCAAATAGGCTACTTGTTTACATTTGGTGATATGACTATATCTTGGTGCTCAACAAAACAAACTATAGTAGCTATTTCACCAAATCATGCAGAGTTACTTGCAATTCATGAAGCAAGTAGCGAATGTGTATGGTTGAGATCCATGACTCAACATATTCATGAATCATGTGGTTTATCACTCAATGAAAAGGCTCTAACAACATTGTATGATGACAATGCTACTTGCATAGCCCAACTAAAAGGAGGATGTATTAAAGGAGATAGGGCTAAACATATCTTACCAAAGTTCTTCTTCACTTATGATCTTAAAAAAGATAGTAAAATTGATGTTCAACAAATCCGTTCAAGTGATAATCTAGTAGATTTGTTCACTAAGGCATGACCAACCACAACATTTGAGAAGCTAGTTCACTAGATTAGAATGCGCTAATTAAGGGACCCTTCGATGATGCTATAAAAAGGAGGGAGATATATGCTGTACTCTTTTTTCCTTGGCCATGGTTTTGTCCCATTGGGTTTTCCTGGTAAGGTTTTTAACAAAGCAGTAAATAATGTGTATACTTATTGTGGACATTCAAGGGGTAGTGTTATAAAATATTATATGTGAATGTCCACAACTTTTGAATATCCCCATGCATAACCTTTGCCATTTTACATAAATTTATACAACTTTTATCATTCTAAGCTTTGGCATTCTAACCTTAAGGTCCCCTAGTTTATAAATAGAAGCATTTTTGTGATGATATAGACAACACTCATAAGTTTAGTATAGAAACACTCACTTCCCTTACATTTCTCTTTATCTCTTTTGAGTATCTTGTTCATAGAAATCCTTTTTTTTTTTTTTTTAACATATTTTACAACAATAACATTATTATTATTATTATTATTATTATTAATTTAGAAGTTAAATTTAAGCAATGTACCATTGTCAGGTTATCATGTGAGTAGTAATCATTATTGACTTTTATCACATTTTACTTCTTTTTTTATTTTTATTTTTTTTAAAGTTATGTTCTTCCCCTTAAACTATTCTTAATTATTGAATGTCAACATATATATGAATTCAAAACTTCCTATGGAACCTAAATGGTCAATAAGTTATCAATTCCATTCCTTTTATCAAGTCAACAGATTGCAATTTCCTAAGACTTACAAAAATACACCAAAACTTGGTAAAAACCTATTGCCTTTAGTTAAATAAATTTTTTGCATGACCACTACAGTTTCACTTTGATAATATGTATATGCCTTCATTTATTTATGCCTAAAGTGCACTTGCATGAGCAAGGGAACCTTAGTTTCTATAATTTCTAAATTTACCTCCCCTAAAACCCAGTTTAACTTTTTGAGAGGCATTTAAAATTTTCTTCTTCTTAACTTCCATTGTTAACCAGCAACCCCCTTTTGACTAAAATTCATGTGATAAAGAGTCAATTAGCTATTTACTTAAAATTGTTTCATTTACTAGAGTATGCTCATATTGTCGGGAAAATTTTAAATTATTTTGTGCTATTAACTATATTATTTGAACAATTTTTTTATGATTGTTGATTAGACAATTAATATTAATTTAAATTAATAATGGGTTAGGTTTAAGCTAATTGTGGGTAATCAATAATGAGTTGGATTATCTACAAGCCCATTGGATAGAGACTGCAACTTGTAGCTCAATGTTAATTGATAATTATCCCTTCAAATTGTTGATTGAGAGTTAATAATGAGATGCTGAGCTTATTTAATTATTATTTAAATGAGTTGAGTAAATGGGGCTATTTTTTTTGTTGAAAGAAATTATATTTCAATGATTTTTAAATTCCATCATAAATATAAATGCAAAAGGACATTTTCTTCATTAATTTCGTAACTTTCATCTTGTCTTCTTTTCTTCTTCTCTTTCTTTGTTATTCATCTCTCTTTTTAGTCTCTTTTCTTCTGCAATTCAAAAGGGATGCTTAGTTCCAATTTTTAGACTATTCATAATTGTTAAATGTTATCATAAATGTGAATTCAAAACTTCCCCATGGACCCTAAGTGGTCCATAAGTTATCAATTCCATTCCTTTTACCAAGTAGAGAAATTGCAAATTCCTAAAACTTAGGGAAATACACCAAAACTTGGTTGTACCCTATTGCCTCAAGTCAAATAAAATTTTCACTTGACCACTAAACTTACACTTAGATAATATGCATGTGCCTTTAGTTATTCATGGCTATAGTGTAGTTCCAAACAAGGTGATTAAAACTCTTTGAGAGGTAATTAAAACTTCCTTCTTAAATTCCATTGTTAACCAGCAAATCCCCGTTCTACTAAAATTCATGTGATAATGATTCAATTAGCTATGTACTTAGAAGTGTTTCATTTCCTAAAATATGTTTATATTGTTGGAAAGATTTTAAATTATTTTGTGGATTAGCATTAATAATAGTATTAGAACAATTATTTTTATGGTTGTTAATTAGGAAATTAATATTAATTTAAACTAAGAATGGATGGGGTCAAGTTATTTGTAGTGATCAACTATGGGTTGAATTACCCACAAGCTCATTTAATAGAGACTCCAACCTATAGGTTGATGTTAATTCGTAATTATTCCCTCAAATTGTTGATTGAGAGTTAATAGAGAGATGTTAAGTTCATTTAATTATTATTTAATGAGTTAAATAAGTGGGTTTTCTTTTTGTTGAAATAAATCATACTTCTATGATTGTGAAATGCCATCATAAACATATTTACAAAAGGACAATTTCTTCATTAATTTCCCTACTTTTATCTTGTCTCCTTTTCTTATTCTTTTTCTATGTTCTTCATCTCTCTTTTTAGTCTCTTTTCTTCTGCAACTCAAAAGGGATGCCTAGTTCCAATTTTTAGACTTTCTTTCTATTAGAATATTTCTATATTTTGAACATTGGCTATTGTGGGTTGCTCATCTCCACTGCCTTTATTAGATTTGCATCATGGTTGGTATTTCTTCATCTATAGGTCAATTTTATTGTTATTATTATCTCTTAATTTTAAACATAATGAGGTATGTTAATCCAGTAAGTGGTATCATAGCCAAATTAGACATTTCATTCTTCCTATTCCATTATGTTGACACGTTGAAAATCATTCATGATAACATATTAGGTCATCTTTGTTATTTCTTTTGACATATTGTGTGAAGAAATGGATGAAGCTTTACAACCTAATTTTTCTTTTCGATAAATATTGCTCAATGTTGTTGCGAAATTTTTGAAATAAGTTTTGGGGGGGGGGTTTTAGTTCAAGGATTTCAAACCAAATGGGACCTTTTTCATGCTTTATAGCTCATAAAACACTTTCAATGGCCATTAAAGATGAGCTTGAAAAATCCTAAACTTATGATCAAAATTTCTCCTCTATGTAGTGTCGTTTGTAAAAATTTTTAGAGGGGTTTTATAGATAATAAGAAGAAATGGGAAACTGAAGGAGAAGAAGTATAAGGGCAAGAGTAATGGAAAGAAATCATTTAGACTAAAAAAGAGTAGTAAGAATCATAAAAGTCAAAAGAACAAATCGTTAAAGGGTGAGTGCCATTATTTTAAGACGTATGGCCATAGGATTTCTAATTGTTTCAAACTAAAGAACAAATGCTAGAATGAAGGTATCTCCTTTAAAATTGCCCATCTAGCTTTAGTTTGTTATATATCCAATAGTTATGAAACTTCTTTAGATTCTTGGTGGTTAGATTCTGGAGTAATTGTTCATGTAACTAATTCTTTATAGGGGTTCAGAAACATGGAGGAACCCAAGTAAAAGGGAGAGAACCATCATAGGAGTGGAAAGAAGTTCAACTGCAATGGATTGCATAGGAGCTTTAGTTTTGAATTTACATTCTAGACATTGTTTAACTTTCAATGATATTGTTTATATACCTTTAATAAGTAATTTGATTTCTGATATGTATTGGATAAACATGGTTATTCCTTTTAACAAGGAATGGATGGATTGATATTTTCTTAAATTTTGTTATTATTGCATATGCTTATTTAGTAAATGGATTTTATTGTTTAAATGTAGTTCCTAATCTTTATTCCTTACTTGGTGCACTAATTAATGTTGCAATTGGGGCATAAAACACCAAAGAATTGATGGAAATTCTTTTATGTTGTCGCATCGACATTTGGATCATATCTCTAGAGGGAAATTAAAGAAGAAGGTCAAATAGGGTATATTGCATGACTTGAATTTCTTTCATTTTAAATCCTATGTTGATTGTATCAAGGAAAAACTTTCTGCTAGAGCTAGGAGTAAAAAGGCAAATAGATCTAAGAGTATTTTGGATTCGATTCATATGGACATTAGTGGACCTATTACAAGTGTTGCTATAGGTGGTTGCAAGTATTTTTATCACCTTTATAAATGATTATTCTAGATATGGATGGGTTAAGTTGTTACAAGAAAAATCCAAACCTTTGGATGTCTTTGAGGAATTTAAAGTTGTTATTGAGCTAAAATCAAATAAGGTAATTGAATGTGTAAGATCAAATAGGGGTAGTGAGTATTAAGGCAAGTAAACCAAAATAGGTAAAAACCAATGACCATTTGCTTTAGAACATGGCATTGAAGCTTAATACACCATGTCTAGCACTCCTAAACAAAATATAGTTATTGTAAGTTAAAATCATAGCTTGATAGATATAGTTAGAAGCATGATTAGCCACTCTTATTTGCTAGAGTTCTATGTGGTGATGCCATCAAGAAAACAACTTATATCCTAACTCAAGTTCCTAGTAAATTAGTTTCAAAGACCTCATATGAACTTTCTCATTGGTGGAAGCCTAGTTTAAAGCATTTTCGTGTGTGAGGATTCAAAGCAGATGTGAGATCGTATAATCCTTAACTTAAGAAATTTGATTCTAGGACCATCAGTAGATTTTTCATTGGGTATTGTTCTAGATCCAAAAGATGTAGATTTTATTGCCCTACCCACAATATTAGATTCATTGAGTTTGCTAGGGTATTCTATTTTGAGGATGACTTGGATAGTGGGAGTGATGTCCCTAGTATTATCAATTTGCAAAATAAGGATGCCATTTTACCTTTGCTAACTTTGTCATCTCTTCATTTGTTGTTTGTACTAATATGGATGCCATTCTTGTTAAGAATCTAGTTAATCTTCATTTGGAACTCTTGCAGTTGTTATAGAGAAGTTAGTTATTAAATTGAGATGGTCCCAAAGGAATTGTAAGCCTGCAATTCCAATTGATTATATAGTTTTTTATAAGAGTTTGAGTCAGATGTTATTGATGGCATATATCTTATCTCCTATGATGAAGCTATGTTAGGTCTGTATTCGTCTATATGGTTGTATGCTATGAACGATAAGATTACTGCCATGCATTGTAATCATGTGTGGGAACATGGTGATTTACCATATGGATTCATTGTAATCTAAGACTAAAGAGGTTGATGGTGAAGTTGAAAGGTACAAGTTATACTCAAACCTAAAGCTACAATTAGAAGGAAAGAATTGATCAGTGTTTACTAAAGATGCCTTTAAAATTGTGATGACTCTTGTTGTATAGTTGGATATTGAACTTCACCAAATGGATGTTAAAACAATATTTTTGAATGGAAATTTTCATGAGAATATATGTATGACATAGCTTGATGGATTTTTTGAAACAGGGAAAAAATACCTAGTGTACAAACTAAAAAGATCCATTTATTGGTTAAATCAAGCCTCAAGGCAATGGTATTTGAAATTTGATGAGGTAATCACCTCACTTTGATTCATAGAAAATGTTTATGATTAATGCATTTATAAAAAAAATTAAAGGGATAAATTTTATGATCCTTGTGTTATATGTTAATAACATCCTATTAGCTATTAACTCAATGAGTTTATTGGATAAGACTAAACACATCTTGTCTTGCCACTTTGATATGAAAGATCTAAGTGAAACTTCTTTTATTTTGGGAATTCTTGCTCATCATGATAGATCTCATGAAGTTCTTGGTTTGTATTAAGAAACCTATATAGTGCTAAAGAAATTTAACTTGCATTTTTACACTCTATGTACTATGCTATTCGTAAAAGTGAAAGGTTGTCTAAATCATTGTAATCTAAAATTGATGATGAAAGGATTGTAATGGATAAAGTTCCATATGCATTTACATTTAGAACCTAAATGTATGCTTAGGTATGCACAAATTTGGACGTTACTTTTACTGTTAATTTGCTTGGTAGAAATCTAAGTGATCTTGGTTATGATCATTAGAAGTCTACACGAAAAGTTATAAGGGACCTTCAGAGTAGAAAACATCACATCCTAACTTTTAGGAAGTCTAGGCCATTTCAAATAGTGGGATATTTTGATTCAAACTATGCATTATGTATTGGTGATTGTAAGCTTTTGGATACATCTTCATGATGTATGGAGGAACTATTTCATGGAAAAAGTTGTACGCAATTAATAACAAATACTTTTAACTATGGAAGCAGCGTACATTGCTTGTTATGAGGTTACTTGCTCAGCCATATGGTTGAGGAAATTGATACCAGACATGAATCTTGTTGATTCTATAGCATGACCACTAACCATAAATTGTAATAGTTGATTTATTGTTAGCTTTTCATAAAATCACAGCCAGTTGGACTAAACATTTGGATGTTAAGTTCTTATTTGTTGGAGAAAAGACTGTTAAATCTCATACTTGTTTAGTTCACATATCAAGTGAATGTATGATGGTAGATTCATTGACAAATGTTATCCTGTAGGTGTCTTTAAAAGTCATGTTCTCATATGGGTATTGTTCAACATTTTGAGGTAGCTATGGTTTAGTGGGAGTCAAAGTTAAGCTCATAAGAGGCTTTTTGTGATGTAATATGACACCTACAATGGCACTTTGTACTCCATTTTGTTGAGATTGTTTTGATGATGACAAATATATCAAAAATATAAGTTACAAATTTAATAGTAATATGTGCTTAATTGATTAACCATTTGGACTAACTGTTTAGTGTTCAAGTTTAATATGTATTATATGTCGGATGGTCCAAAGAAGGAAGAGTGGCCATTGAAGTAAAGAGAATGAAATATCAATACCATGTTCTGGTTAAAGTGATAGCAAGCAAGAAAGGTGCTATAAGCTTTGAAGAAGTTAACGATTAAAAGAGTTGGAAGTTTAGACGCATCAAGATAGCCAATGGATTGAATATGTATAATTATCATAGGCTAAGTATTATTTTGTGAAATTCATTTAGATATGCATTTATTGGCTTAAGATAGTTTGGTTCTCAAAATATAAGTTTGAACTTAAAAGATAGTGAGATATAGATTTGACTTAAAAATGTTTTTTTTAAACCTATGGTCACTATTTTACTTATATTTCTCAAACCGTATGGGATATTGTTATAAAACTTATTTTAATAGAAAGTAGACTTGAAGAGATTTTCAATGATAAGCCATTCACTTAAAAAGAGTTCAAATGAAAAAGCGATGACCTTATAACGTTAAATGGTGGGATATGGATTCTGCATAAAACTATATTTTGATCTTTGGTCACTATTTTAATCATATCTCTAAACATATATTGAATTTCAATACGGAACTAATTTCATTGGAAAATAGACTCAAAAATAGGTCATGCATTTAAAATGTGAAAGTTATGACTAATTGAAATTTAGACCACGTCACTGTAAGTGACCAGGTGACTTATCACCTGTGGCAAGTCGATAGGTACATTGCAGAAAGTGAGTAGTTGATTGGTCAGCCCTCGACAGTCAACTAGTCAGTCCCATATTTGCAACAACAATTGTATTTTGATGGGCAGTCAACTAGTAAGCTGTCAGCAGTCAACTGGTCACTCTTAGAGACAGTTTTCTAAAGTAAATAACGGCTCTTTTAAGTGTGTAACAACTATATCTCATCTTAATCTATAAATATGTCATTCCAAACATATTTTTGAGTAGATCAAGTGCTAGAATGTGAACATTAACTTGTTATATCATATTTAAGAGAGAAACAAAGATTAAGCCAAACTTGGAAATTCTCTATCATTTGAGTTCTTAGAGCTTCATGTTGTATATTCTTTGAGAGAGTTTATTCATTTGTATTCCTTTCTTCTTTGAGAGATAGAAGCTCAAGGAGGTTCCTTGAAGGAGTCAACCAAGGGTGTGCTTGGGTTAAGGGGGCGGTTCCCCTGTCTAAGTGTAAGGAAGTGGTTTTTCTTGGGATTTGAGATTAATAAAGAGTTTCTCCCTTGTTGTTATTGTAATTAATTGTTGAGATAGTGGAAAATCCTAAGAGGTTGCTTGGGGATTGGATATAAGCTTTGGATTAAAGTCGAACCAGGATAAATCACTGAGCTTGCTTTCTCTATCCTACACGCTTTATATTTTGAATTATCATATTTATGCTATGCATTTATTGTTGATATTTTACATGAAGTGTGGATATATATATACTCCAAGCACTGCATTAAGCCTTCATTGATTCATATAATTGTTGCTTTACATCAAACTCTTAAAATCATATTTCAAAACAAAGATTTTTGTAAAACAAATTTTAAAAAGAACCATAGTTTTGTAAACACCCAATTCACCTCCTTTTTGGGTGTTGGTTGCTTGGGTTAATGCATTTTGTTTAGATATTGAAATGAATTTTTATGATAATGTTAACATCACTTGAATTAATTTTTTTTTCCATACCTGTTTATTCATTATTTCATAACTCATTTCCAGCCAACAAATGGAACAAATACATCACCACATTGATTCCAACGATCCATATTATCATTATGAAAATCCCACATTTAAACAACATTCGTAGTCTACTAATCATCTCAAGTAATTTAAAGATGACATGGTCATAATACAACAACAACATAACATAGTCCTCAAAGTAGTTCAATATTACAAATTCTACTAATTTTCTTCATCAGATGTGACTAGAGAATGGTCTGCTACACTTAGTTAATGTCCACTTGCATGATCTGATACCTAAATAATAGTATAAGAAATAGTAAGACACTTACAGAGAATATATTACAAGGTATAAGTAGAAATATAACTTGTTAAAATAAACTATAATGCATATATTTATTGGTGATGTTTGGAAAGTAGCAAGATCAGAAGGCATTTGACCCTGAAAGTTTTGCATAAAGACATTCATCATTGCCTTAAATTTTGTAGTTATGCTATTTGATCTTGAATTTCTTCTTGGCATTGTGATTCTATAACTAATTGCTTTTGCATGAACTGAGTTTACAACTCATTATTGGAATGACAAGATAAACTCACTCTGCTGCAGGAGTGAGAAGTACAACAATCACTTTGGATGGCGATAAACTCAACCCCAACCCCCAAATATGTGTCAGATACTCTTGCCCTCTAAAAGCAAGGCTAATGAGTCTTTGGTGGAAAATTTTTGAGTTATGGATATTGAACTAGACTCATAAGCAAAATTTTCTTCCTATTTTAACAAGAGCAATTTAAAAATAAGACACAAACAACTAAAATATTTCCATGTAAAACAACAACAACCTTAGTAATTGTACAAAGCAATTACTTCCTTACAAATGAAATGGAGTACACTGACATATCCAAATCACAACTTTACCCATTTCATGTTCAAAACAAACTTAAAGAAATGCTTACACTTATTGTTTTCACATCATCACTTATGAAAGATCCATTAGCATGCTAATGTGTTGCTATCCACACTTTTTTTTTACTGACTCGACAACCTAACTTCAACTTCTACAATTAACAACTACATAATAACAAATATGCATGTTAAAGGAAGAGTATGATATAATTACTAAAAATTGATATTACTAACTTCTTCTTATGTGTTAAACTCTTCATTCTACCTATGTAAGGTATAGTTTGCATCTTTCTATTATCTTTATTTTTCTAGTCATTTTCCTATTCATTGAGAAGAAGATACATAAGCATGTTTCAACCAAACATATCAAAACAATTTTAATTGTTACCTTAGTCTTTGAGCTAAGATAATAATCAACAAACAATAACCAATTATCTTTATCAATGCCATCAGGACATTTAGCAATCAATTGCTTTCATTTGCAAGTGACATCATTCCTACTCTGCCATAAATATTGTCTCCTATCCTTCAAATTCTATCAAATAGATTTTAGAATATACTTCATGTTTAGTTTAATGCTAACTACAAATTTAGCCTTTAAGGTAAAAGAAATACAAAAGTAGTGATACATTTAGAAAATGTAGTCAACACAAAGTAGTTAAATATTACCTAAATATTAATATTGTAGACAACATCCTTATATTCTAATGAACATTTTTTTTTTCAAAGTAGGAAATAATTTAAAGTCTCTAACATCTAACCTTAAGAATCTTTTTAACAAACCGCTGCCATCTCTAATTGGTTGACAAACAAGGTTCCATTACAAGACAACCTATTAATTGCAGGGAAGTTACCAGACATCATTATAAGTTAAGGTCCTTGGGTTTACTATGCCATCATCATCTATAAACTAAACTTTAATATATGAAATTTGATGCGGAACCGCAGCCTAACTGAATATCTATTCTCATACCCTTCATGTATTAAACACCAATCAACTTGTCATAGCCTCTTTAAAAACAATTGGCCAACTTTCATCGATATTGCAACACACACAGTTCTACCATAATATCTATAAGTTGATACATTATTAGGCATAAATTAATTATCATTACTTTTAGATTCAATTACCTCATTTACCCTAACAAAAACAACCTTTTTATCGGGACAATGGGATGCAATATGACCACTACCTTAAGACTTAGAGCATTTTGTATCCATTTGTTTGCTATAAGAGTTAGGAATAGAAGTACTTTTAGAATCACTAGAAAATCCATTTTCCTTGGACGTGCCTTTCACATCCTTGCCTTCTTCTTCACTTATTTCCTTCCCTTTGTCCAATTTAGAGGTCTTAAGAGCGATTGGATTTCTAAGGATTCTTTGTTATACCCCTCTATGTTTGAGTTTCCTCTCTACCTTCATTGCCATGTTAAGTATGTTCACCATTTCAAGATAATAATGTAAATCCATTTTAGCAATCTCTTTGTTCAAGCCACCTATAAATCTATTCATAGTTACTCTTTCATCCTTATTTATGTTAACCTTAGTCATGATCATCACCTTCTCCTTATAGTAGTTCTTAACATATTTAGACCTTTGAGTGAGTCTATCTAATTGTTAGTGCAATTCCCATAATGGTAAGACAAAACATACCTCTTCTTCATCACCTCTTTCATCTCATCCTATGTTGAAGTAGGATCTTCACCATATCTCCTCTTTGACTTCACAAATCCTTTCCACCAAATAAGAGTAAAACTTATGAACTCTATAGTTACTAACTTCAACTTCTTTGACTTAGAGTAATTTTGGATTTAAAAAATAATCTCTATTTTTATGGAAATTTTGTTCATATTTCATTCTTTCCTAGCCTCTCTCCTTTTGTCCTTAGTTGGATTGTACCATTCAACCTCATTATCATCACTACCAAACCACCTTTCTCAACCTTCTACTACCAGTGGATCCACTATTATTGTGTCCTTGTCCTAGACTTCATTTATACTTTCATCAATCTTATCCATTATAGTAGTTAACTTTTGAAACACTCATTAATTCTATATACATTATTTTTGTATCATGTTCCTCTACATTAAGCATACGCTTCTTATCATCTCGCCTTGGTCAAAATTTAGACATTTATATAACCTACAAGAAAGTTAGGAAAACAACCCCACAAAACACCCTCTCATGTGTTTTCACTTAGAAGATGGAATCCCTTGAGTTTGTTGATCCACAAGTATATGGGTCAAATTGTAATAAAAGGATCTTAAAGATCTAGTGTCGTTGCCACGAGGATAATGTGTTATCTCTATTGTTCTTAAGATTAAATTTTTACTTACCAAATATACAATATGTGTGAAAAAATGGATTAGTGTGATTATTTACATATTTACATTAGTATTCTAGATAAATCTAGACACTAGGAAACAATTCAAGTATACTAAACAAAATAACTAAGCTACATTGTATTCTAAAGGGCTTATACCAAAAATAAAAGACTCAAGACACTACTATAGACAAAGCTAATCATGAGTTGAAGAAAGGATTATTGAGTTATTAAGTTCATTATTAACCATGCATTAACATAGTTCAATTCTACTTCTAAATAATTTAACTTACTGAATAGATAAGCCTGTTTCTAGAGTTTATCCTAATTCTATTTTCAATTACACTTATAAATTGTCTTCAAACATTTAAGTGTAATTTTCCCTAAAATGCATTAAGCTCAAGAGTTAGATCATCAATCACAACCTACCTAAAGGTTATTTCCAAACATTTAGATAAAATTGCACCATCTTAGCCATTAGCCTTCCTTAGAGGTTGTTTATAAACATTTAAGGAATACTAATCATTAGGTGCTTTAAGCCCTTGGAAATCATTGATAATGTGAATATGAATTTGCCTTAAAGGTTGTTTCCAAACATTTAAGGAAAATTACGCTTAATTTTCAATGATTTATTTCACCAAACACCTTGTAGGCATTCAACTCTATGATAAGAGATTACTAAGAAATTCATCAACACAACCCATTCAATCCAATTGCAATAATCTCAATTAACTAAACAATACGAAAGCCCTAATTAAGAAGCAACATACATTTATTAATCAACAAATAATTGGAAGAGAATAGTAATAATCTCAATTAACATATGCAGATACAAAGTCAATAAACCCTAACTCAATATTCTCAATCATCTAATAAAACATCTAAAAAAATGTTATTATAAGCTACATGAAATAAAAAAAATTAAGAAAAGCCAGAGGAGGAAAAAAGAGTGGAAAGAGTTCTCCATGGAAGAATCCATGGAGTTTGGCCAAGGGAGGCCCAAGGAGACTAACCCTTGGCCTATCCTTCCAAGGAAAAAATTTGGAAGAGCATGTTAATTGAAGTTTCCTTTAAAAACCCTTGTTTTCCAAAGTTATTTTGTGTCTCAAGCCTTTCTTTCTAACTTTTTAAGTAAAAATCAAAATTTTTTATTTATTTATAGCATCTATTCAGTCAAAATATGCATTTACCCTCTATAAGGTATCATGCTGGGTGCCTTGGCACCAAATCTTTGAATTTTGCACTTCATCTAGTGCCTTGGCTCCAGAACAATGTTCATTGATACAACTTTAGTGTTTTAGCCATAAAATTTCAATCTAATCTTAAATTTAGCAAATGAGTACTTTTTAGGAAGCTCACAATGATATCTAAAACTTTGCATGAAATGACCATCTTCAAATTCTGATGTTTAGGGGTCCAAAAGTGGTATTGAAGTTGAGTGTTCACTATCATAAGTTGAATATCAACTCAACTTTCTTCCTTGTCTTTTTCCAATTTCCACATTATTTGGTAAATCCTTCCTATCATTCTTGAGTCTTCCTCTTCCATGATTCCAACTCCTCATTTCCTTTAATTAACACAATTTTCCATGAATTTCAATGAAAACAATCTAAAATTAGATAAATTTATTGCAAGGAGGTAACAAAATAGTCAAACCCATAAAATATATGAAATTAACATTATTTGGTTACTACATCAAAAGAATTTATCCAACATGCATGATAAGTACCTAGTAAAACATATACAAATATAACACAATTAAGGACTTATCACTCCCTTAAACTTAGCTTTTTACTTGTGCCAAGCAAACCAAATTAACACTTAAAATTTCTTATTAATCATGTAGTTGCCTTTTAGGTATGCTAGATAATTTTCCTCACGAATTGCAACAAGATCTTATGATTAGCAAGAAAATAAATAATGCAATCCAACTTCAAAGTTCAATTATTAATGAATAAATTTTCATTTCGTGAAGTGGGTGTGTGGATAACCATGCAATAGCCTAGTTGTAAGCATTAGAATAACCTATGCAAGTCAAGTTATACAATGCACCTTTCCTTAGGAGTCTCATACGCTTGCTTTTCTATTCCCTCTCCTCTAATGTAGATATATATATATATATATATATATAATCAATTAATCATTAGGTCTTTTTGGCATGTAATGTGGCCTATGGTTATAGTTATCATAAGAAAGCTGATAAAGAATGAAATGAGAACAAAGTCAAGAGAATACATTTGAGCCCATACATAGATGATATACATTCTCTGCACTTTCTCTTCTTTTTCCTTTCTTATTTTCTTTCTTACTTTCCCCCATTAACTTTACTTTTTTTTTCTTTAACAGCCAAAACTTAGATAACTTTGATCTATCTTTTTTCTCTTTGGGTGTTCTCTTCTTTTCTTCGATAATTCTTCTTCTCATCATCCTATTTTTCATGTCTCACAAGGAAAAGAATTCTTCATAACTTTTCCATTTTAAGTCATGTTATTTTCATGTCTCTCATACAATGGCAAATAGATACAACAACCCATATAAATTTAGATTTTTCATCACTTCACACTCTACTCACTCAGCTAGGATCACCCTTTTCAACATAAAAATAACTACTCAAATATTATCTTGAAAGGGTAGAATGTTGTTTTTTTGGTCAAGAGGTAAAATTTTACATGGAAAAGAAGAAAAATTTATGCATTAATATAAATATAAAATTTAAACCACAAACGGTTAATAGTGATAAATATAGAAAGAATTAGGCTTAAAGACTCAAAATAATTAAAAATTGCTTAAACCATTTTAATAAACTATACATTACCTAGGATTTCACCTTAAAGGAATGTAAAACAAGTTCTAGAGTCCTGGTTCAAGGCTTATTATATAATCCAAACCACATAAACCATCTAACACAAATAACTAAGCTTCTTGCATGGGTTAAGTGCGAAAATGGTTTCAATGAGTATGGAAAAAACATCCATTAAAAGTTAATCTCATCCATAGGATACATTAACATAAATTTCTTGCCACTCATACTCTTAGTCACAATTAATTTCCTCAGTGGAATCTAACAAAACAAAAAAGACAAAAAAAGAATAAGAAGAAAGATAGCAATAATTTAAGCTTAAAATATTTAAACTTTAGGGAATTTTAGATAAATTTTCTAATATTTTGTGCATCAATATATTAAACAAATAAACAACAAAATTTAACTTCCAATTTGGATTCTCTACCTTTAAACTTAAAATAAGCATTGTCCTCAATGTTCAACGAAATAATTGATAGCAAAAACACTTAAATCCTTGATTGAACTTTACTAATTTTAAGAGAATTGCATCTATAAGTTAGAAGTTCACCTTTAACATTTATTTAACAGGGATTTAAGCAATTTTTGTTAATGAATTTTTAGGAAATGGAGCCAAAGCAACAGTAGCAAAGAACGAGAGAAAAAGTTAGAAAAACTTAGGAAAAATACCAGTGCCTAGGTATTAACATTCTAGCATCAGGTGCCAAAACCCAAGAGTTAGCGCCCAGGTCCTACAAAAATGGCACCTAGGCACCAAAGCAAGTGAGATGGTGCCTAAGTGCCATACTATATGTGCCTAGGCACCAATTGTTGTGGAAATCCAGACTTAAGTTAAAGGAAATAACACCAAGGCTCCAAGATTTCAGTGCCTGGGCGTCAAAACTCAAGACTTCATGCCCAGGTGCCAAGAATTTATCACATAGGCTCTATGAAAATGGCATATTTCATTGCATATATGCCATAAATCCAGTGCCTAGGTGACAAAAATATAAAGATGACGTTTAGGAGCCAAATGGGCCTTGCTCGGGTAAGCCGTCTAAAACCCTAAAAAACACAGTTAGAGTATAAGAAGAATTAGCATACCTTGCACCACTTAAACTCAAACTCTAGAGGTTTCTGATTTTGTGTTCTCTAAGAAATATGTAGAGTAGGGTGAAAAGTAAGCCTATGGGATAAAGTTGCAAAAGGGTATATATAACTAATGTGTGTTTTCAAAAGGAATGAAAAGTCTAGAGGTAGGAACAATCTATTTATTGCATATTATTTGAGATTTCATTAGTACTTTGACTTATTGATAGGATTAATGCAGTTTGAAAGGTCTATATGCACTCAGTAATTCTTAGATGCTGTAAAAAATGGTGAAGCTCTGTATGCACTCAGTAATTCTTAGATGCTGTAAAAAATGGTGAAGCTAAGGTAAATGTTGAAACTTTTTGCTCAAGGACTAGCTAACCCTCAAGATTGGTGGTAAGATAACTCTATAAAAGAAAGTTATTTAGAAGAATAATTAATAGTAGAAACACTTAAATTCTTAACAGAACCTTACTGATTTTAAGGGAATTGTATCTATAACTGAGAAGTTCACATCTAATCTTCATTTAGCAGTGACTTAAGTAAATTTGTTGATGAATATTTAGGAAATAGAGTTAGAACAACAATAGCAAGGAATGGGAAAAATAGTTAGAAAAACTTGGGAAAGATACCAACTTTAAGCATCAACATTCTTGTGCCTAAGTGCAAGAACTCGAGAGTTAGTACCCAAGTGCCACAAAAATGGCTCCTAGGCACCAACTACTAAGGAAATCTAGACTTGAGTTAAAGGAAATGATGCCCAAGTGCTAGGATTTCAATGCATAGGTTCTAAAACCAAAAACTTTATGCCCAAGAGCCAAAAATTCATTACCTAGGTGCCATGCAATTATAATTTTCATTGTCTAGGCACCATAGATCCAGCGCCTAGGCACTAAAAATTAATGCTTAAGCACCAGATGGGCCACGCCCAAGCATGTCATCAAAAACACTAAAAGCACAATTAGAGTTTGAGATGAATTAGGACACCTTGCACCTTTTAAACTTAAACTCAAGAAGTTTTTAAAGCTTATAAATAGGACCTGAAGGTTGTGTTATAGAGACATCAAGCTAGAAAGAAGAGACACTTCAAAGGAGAACTGGCAGAGTAGGGTTTCAAAGTGAATAGGAAAGGATTCTGCTATGGAGTAGGCTGCATTAAGAGTTGTGCCTCCTTTGAACTTTTCCCACTTCTATCTTCTAGTTTCATTATGTTTTCTTTCCATATTTTTGATGTTGAATTGATGCCAATGAATGGCTAGTATGCTATTTCTAGGATTTTGACTAAAAACCACGTTAGGTTTACTTTTCTATTAAAGTTTTGTTCCAATTTTGCTTAATAAATGATTGTTTATATTCATCTTACTCTTATTACTTTCTAAGCCTAATCATCTTATGAAAGAAGTTAGACATTAGGTCAACAAGACAAAGTAGCTTAACTTTCGAAATTGGATGCATATAATCACTATTTGCATTAGCGCAATTTGCAGTTAAGATGAAAGTACTTGACTGTCTTTGATAACCGCAGAAGGTTTAGAACATAAGAGGTAATTTCTCTACTAGTTTCCATAGACATATGGGGAATTAGGGAATATTTACCAAGAATAATATGAATTTGATAGAAACATGTAGGTAATTAAGATTCCTAGGTTAACAATCTACTCATTCAGTGAACTAAAGCATTAACTACAATAGAAAACAAAGCTACATGTGGTGAGGGTCAAAATCTTAATTCATTATATAAGAGTTTTAATCAATCATCATTTGAATTTCTACGTACACTTAGGTAATACAACTCTAATTAGTAGAAAAACTTAAGAAGAAGGTAATCAATAGTAATTAAAATCGAGTCTTTGAGGGATTGACACTTTATTCATCTTTACACTACTTGTTTGACCATTTACACTTGCATGTGACATTGCATTAACCACATTTACACTTAACAAGTAAACAAAGTTAAAAGGATATGGTAAAACACCTAGCATTATGAGCACAAATGTTGCATTCAATGGAGAACTACTTCATCATTATGTTCTATGGAAGAGCTTAGAGAGGATAACTAATTTAATGCAAGCCTAACAAGGAAGAATTGATCCACTTAGAATTTTTAAACTTCAAATCACAAGGGGAAGGGGGCAAGCTTAAATTTAAGGGAGATAAAAAAGCTCAACTTGCTTACAAGGTTAGAAATGAACAACAATTCAATAAACTAAAAACATAGAATAGAACAAAATGGAACAAACAAAGGAAGAGAACACTGATTATCTAAACTAATAAAAGTTAAAGGAAGCCACAATGTAATAGATTATTGCATCAATGCTTTCATTAAAGTTTAAAAGCTAGACTATATTAGTCTTTGGTTCATTGACTCAAGGAGTATGGTAACTCACATGGTCTCTCCCATAGTTATCTAGTGTGGAATATAGACTCAGGGCCATCTAGATTCTTAGGCATTAGGTATGAGAATATTTGTAGTGGGTTTTTTTTCCCTTTTTTATATAGAGGTTTTACTCCCCCAAACAAAAATTGAAAAACTAAATTAAAAAAACTGAAAATTAACAAGAAAAGAAAACACCAATGGTAGCGAACTTCATAATTTTACCTTATAAGTATTGACACTTGACTAACATCACTAATCATTTCCATTAAACGTTAAATGTGCGACATAAGAATTTAATGACAACATGCATACACATCATTGGACGTGATTACTAAAACATATAAGTTGAAACTCACTAACTTAAGCTCTCACTATCAAGAAATGAACAATTTCAACATTAAAATTCCAGTACTTGTCAAAATAGAACAATGTGCACTAAACAAGTGATATCTCATACATTTGGAGTCTAAATCAAACGAACCAAAATTCACCTAAACCTAGACAGATAAAGGAAAAGAATGGCATAAGTTTCAAGTCAAAATTCATCTAGCACTGGTCTAACAATTTTTTCGAGTAGGGATAGTGACTTTATTAATCAATAGAAGAGATTATCAAGAATATGCGTAATTGAGTTAACAAATTGATTCAAAACTAGTTTGAAAATTTAATATGAGAAATTAGATAGCCTCAACAAAACATCAAAATAGATTCATGATAAAATTCTTCACCAAATTGTCTAAAGAAAATTCCTAAGTCAAAGCATTGGCCAAATCATCAACTATAATGTTGTCTAGCCAAATGACTATATCATGTATCAAATGAACTCAATTGGTTCTAAAAATTTTATACTATGATAAAAATATATCAAGAATGTAGTGTACCAATTTTGAAAGTAAAATTCAAACTAATTTTTCCCAATGAATTTTTCAAGCATAGTCATTAGCACTTAATTCCAACTCAAATGAATAAACATTGACAAAGGATTATTTATCACAAATTAACCACACAAGTAGCATGAACAAAAAAATAAAAAGAATGAGTTAGAATCACTCCCACAATTTGTGCTTTAGCTACTTATTTCTTATTCATCCCTCAACATGCTTTACCAAGTATCAATTCCAATAAATGGTTGAGTTCCATTCTCTTTGTTATTCACCTAAATAAACCTAAAACAAATGCAACTATAAGAAATTAAACATAAGTTCAAACATTATACGCAAAAAAAACCCAAAAATAAAAAATTAACTAAAAAATTTTCAAGGACAATTGAATCAAAATAAAGCTAAATGCAAAAACATGTTTTCTTTTAAGTCTTTAAGCTAGACTTTTTCTCCTTGCTATTATAACACCATGACCCTTGGAGATTCAATGATTCACCAGGTCCTTTTATTTTGGCATGTCCTTAATTGAGGTAAATTTGCAATTTGTTGCTTCCCTTTATATATATCTGTAATGGTTTTAGCACAATCAAGCACTTCCTCAATATGTGCACCTGTATAGCTTGACAACACATCAATATGTTGTCTCATTTGCATTAGTGTTCAAAGAAAAATAAGATTAATGAAAAATACATCATGCATTGAACACAAAGAAAATAACAACAAAGCGATAACAAATGCAACATACAATGCAAAAAAGATGCAACATTAAATGCAAAATAAAATGCAATATGAAATGCAACATACGATGCAACCAAAAAAGAAAAAATAACAAAAACGAAGGAATGAAATGCTTGAGTAGTGCTCCTAGTGATCATGGAAGAGCAAGGGAATCATTAAGAACAACTCCACAATATCTTTAACAGATTCCCTTAAACTATTACTACTTAGTTTTTTGTATTTTAATGAGTTATGTATGATAATCAATGGCAAAGTGCTATATCCCAAAAGAAGAACCCCACTACCAATTCATAGTATAAACTAGACATATAAAGGGTTTAAAACTAAACAATTAGCTTAAAATACCTTCTAAATCAACCCCAGGAAAATCATAAAGTTGACTATACTTGAGTTGTCTAGTCATAGAGTTACATATGCAAAGTTATGAAAATTACATGCCAAATGCTCAACATAAATTTCACAAAAATTTCACAACAACAACTAAGAATAAGTATACCAAATTTTGGCTCACACAAACGTATAGACACTTCTTAGAAAATTCAAAAAAGTGACCTATGGAAAAAATTACTGAAACAAAGTAAGTTCAGAATGAGCACTAAAGTTTACCACTTTTCCACTACCTTGCTAAAAAATTAGTGGAAAACTCATTAAGAATCTACACATATGCCAAATTTGAAGGTAAAATAGAATCACATATAGTTCAATAAAATTCACAAAGATGAGCAAAATACCATCCTTAAGAAGAAAGTTATGCACATACATGTATCACTTGTGAAATTCCACAAGCACTTAAACAATACTTATCCAAATCAAATAGAAATAAAAAAAATTAAAATGGAGTAAAAATTTTATCCATGAACAAAGATACATCGTTATCCCTGGCAAGGGTGCCAAAAATCTTGGTGAATCGTAAGTATATAGGTCAAATTGTAATAAATGATCTAAAAGATTCAATATTGCTCCCACGAGGATAACATGTTATCTTTATTTTTTCAAGATTAAATTTTTACTTACCAAACATACAATATGTGTGAAAGAATGGATTAGTGTGATTATTTGCATATTTACACTTGTAGCCTAGATAAATCCAGGCAATAGAAAGTGATTCAAGTATAATAAATAAAATAAATAAGTTGAATTGGTATTCTAAAGGGCCTATACCTAAAACAAAAGAATAAAGACACTACTATAGATAAAGATAATCAAGAGTTGAAGAGAGGATTATTGAGTTATTAAGTACATTATTAAACTTACACTAACATAGTTTAATTGAATTTCTGAATAATTTAACTTACTAAACTGATAAGCTTGTTTTTAGAGGTTATCCTAATTCTAGTTTCAATTACACTACTAAACTGATAAGCCTGTTTCCAGATGTTATCCTAATTCTAGTTCCAATGACACTTAGAGGTTGTCTCCAAACATTTAAGTGTAATTTTCCCTAGAATGCATTAAGCTCAAGAGTTAAACCATTAATCACAACCTACCTAAAGGTTATTTCCAAACATTTAGGTGAAATTGCTCTACCTCAACCATTAGCCTTCCTTAGTGGTTGTTTCTAAATATTTAAGGAATACTAATCATGAGGAGCTTTGAGCCTTTAGAAATCATTAGGAATGTGAGTACATATTTGCCTTAGAGGTTATCTCCAAACAATTTATGGCAAAGTGCACTCAGTTTTT
Source organism: Delonix regia (assembly GCA_037074485.1). Classification (NCBI taxonomy): domain Eukaryota; kingdom Viridiplantae; phylum Streptophyta; class Magnoliopsida; order Fabales; family Fabaceae; genus Delonix; species Delonix regia. The sequence continues at coordinate 18,633,709 of CM073459.1, forward strand.
AATAAGTCATTTCATTAAACACCTTGTGGGCATTCAACTCTTTGACAAGAGATTACTAAGAAATTCATCTATACAACCACATACTCTTTGCAACATTTCCTTGTACTAGTACGTGAACATGTTTGAGTTTACCATGTAGGCTACTGAGATTTGTTTAAATCTTACTTTTTTTAATAAATACATTTCCAGGTATCCAAGCAAACAACTATGATAAAGTTTAAGGCTAAGAAGTGAGTAGTAGTAGAACAATTAGTTTATAAGAGCATAGTTAATACAAATCCCAGTGAACAATGCCATGAGATCCAATACCAATACTTTGGAATCAACTTGAGTCACCAATAGAGAATTAAAACAAAACAAAAGAAAAGAGATTGACCCCATAGCTATAAGGAGTTAGAAACCAATCTCATAAAGGGTTGGAGATTGTAAAAACCCTAGTAATCACCAGGGAGCCCCAAGAGAGAGCCAAGGAGGAGAGATTTCTCACCAATTATATATTCTAATCCTAAAGTCCCCTTAAGCAGAAGCTAAAACCCTTTTTATAAGGATTGTCATCCTAAGACACCCTAATTTCGGATGTCCCCCTTGGGCCTTCAGTAAAATGAGTCTCAGAGGCCTAAAATCTACTAAAACATCTAAAACAAAAACCTAACATGTAACTAAATATATATCAGGTCTAAAACTATCTAAATAAGATCTAAGACACTTATTACAGCAACAAATAACAAGATAAATTAACCCAAAGTAATTAGGCCTTCATCTGGTTAGACTTGAATAATATTGATGACTTTGGTTTCCTTTTCTAAACCCAACTCTTCCAGCTGGCTCTCTTCCAGATGTAGACGACCCATTAAGCCTTGGATGACTTTTTGAAGTTTCTTAGCCCAAGCTCTTGTTATAGGACCAGTTGGCAAATAAAGATCCCCACTTTGTATCTCTTCTCTTTTAGATAGCTCATGTCTAAGCATTGAGTTTTGATTGCCACTCTTTGGAAAATCTTTCCATCCTAAAATGGATCTAGACTTGATCACCAGGTTGGAAAGAAACTTGTTTTCTTCCCTTATTTGCACGAATCGCAGTTTTTTCATTTTTCTTTATGATGTTTTGGTGTGCTTATTCATGTATTTTTTTAACCAACTCTACTTTATGCTTACCATCCAAACTTGAAATCTCATTCACAGGCAAAAGCAATAATTCCAAAGGAGTTAATGGGTTAAAGCCATAAACAATTTCAAATGGAGAAAATTTAGTTGAAGAATGAACACATCTGTGAACACCCTACCCGAATTAACAATAATAATAATCATGGTAATAATAATAAATAGAATTAAAAAAATTCAAAAAAATAATTAATTAAAACAAAATTGCAAAAGGCGAAAAAAATAGAAGTAATATGGAAAAAACCAAATATTAGAACCAAAAATAATAAAAAGGAAAATTCAAAATATATGTTTGAAGAAGAGACATGGCAATCATCTTGTAAAGAAATAAAATGAATAAGGCCACTTAATTAAAATGAAATTGCAAAACAGTCTCACTTGCTTACACTCACACACTCTCACATGCTCACTTGCTCCCACATGCTCACTTGCCCTCACACACATGTCACACATCACTCTCACACACTCACACTCTCACTCTCACTCATGGACACACATCCTCACACACTCATACTCACACTTTCACACACTCTCACCCACAGACACACACACTCACTCACTCCCACATGCATACACTCATGCACACACATGCACAAGAGGACAAGGAGGACAAAAAAGCAAGGAGGAGCTGGTTTTTCAGAGGAGGCAGAAAGTGGAGTGGCCGGTGCAGAGAAAGGAGAGAGTGGCGTGGCTGGAAATGGCAGAAAAAGGAGGGGACCGTGAGCAGTAAGTGGAGTGGCTGGAAGTTGCAGGAAAAGTAAGAAGAAAAGGGAGCAACATGGCAGAAAAGGGAGGTGGGCTGGAGTATAAAGGAGAGAGGACCTCGGCTGGGAAAAGGGAGAAGAGGAGAAGAGAAGAGAAGAGGGAGAAAGAGGGGAGAAACAACGCTGAAGAGAAGAGAGGAAGAGCAACAAATCGAGAGAAAAAAGGGAGCTGAAGAGAAGGGAGGGAGAGCAACGAACCGAGAGGAAAAAGGGAGGAACAACGCTGAAGAAAGAGGAGGCAGCTCGTGGAGAGAAAAGAGAAACTGAGAGGAAAGGAAGAGAAGGTAGCTCATGGAGAGAAAAGAGAAACTGAGAGAAGAGCAGGAGGTGCTGGCCGTGAGAGTATAGAAGCAGAACCAGTCGAAACCGAGGAGATATGAGCTGAAGCTAGGGAGAAAAATCTGAGCTACAACAATGAATTGAAGCCACAACGATAGACTGAGCAGACGAGAATCAAATTGGGAGGAGGAGGAAAAGAACTGAACCGAATGCAAGCCAAGAAGGAGCAGAACTGAAAGCCATCCATGTGGAGTAAAATCCTCTATTTTGGCAGCCCAAAATAGAGTTCGACAGAGTTGCCTATTGCAGACCGTAGAGAGAGAGAGAAACAAAGAGAGAAGGGTGGAAAGGAAAGCTACTGGAGGGAGACACAGAGCAAGAGGGAGCTGAGGTGCTTTCGTGGGAATTAGGAGGAAGAAGAGGCTGCTGAAGGGTAGGAAAGGAGCCCTGTAAACTGAGAGTGAGACGCTGAAAGCTAAGGGAGACCGAGAAGGATTTGCAGTGAGCCGAGGAGGGAGAAAGACTGCCGAGGAGAGGAGCTACGGTGAACCAAGGAAAGCCAAGTAGAACCACTGAAGGAGGAGAGTCACTGGAAGAGCAGCCCACCGAGACGAAGCCAGGTAATCCTCACGCATGCATGTGGACGTTCATGCTACAGTGCATTTCGTGTGTCTCTGTTCAGCTTCTTTGTTTTCTGGTTTATTAGTTAATTGATTAGTTAATTAATGTGTTATTATTTATTATTAGTATTGTTATTTGTATATGGGATTAATAATTTTTTCTTGGCTTTATAAGTAAAGTTTTAAATAAATTATCGAGTGAGAATATCGTTCTCCTCGGATGTTTGGGATCGTGTGAGATTTTGATCCCCTTAGATCCCAAAAAAAGGATTAATACATATTTGTTGCAAATAATAATATTAATACAAAACAATAATAACTAAATATTTAATTTAATTTAATAATTTTTCATTATTTATGAAATTATCGTGTGAGGATTTTGTCCTCCTCGATTGCATGAGATCATGTGAGATTTTAATCTCCTTAGATCTTTTTAAGATTAGCGCATTTGTTTTCAAAACAATAATAATTAAATATTTAATTTAATCTAATAACTTTCCATTATTTATGAAATTATCGTGTGAAAATTTTGTTCTCCTCGATTGCCGGGGATTATGTGAGATGTTAATCTCCTTAAATCCTTACAATTAGTTGAATAATTGAAAAGCAATAATAATATTAATGAAATATTAATGAATGAATGGTCAAAAAATAAGTGAATGATAATTGAGAAATATTGCTATCACGCATAAAATTATCGTGTGAGAATTTTATTCTCCTCGATTACCGGGGATTATGTGAGATATTAATCTCCTTAAATCCTTACAATGAATTAAATAATTGAAAAGCAATAATAATACTAATGAAATATTAATGATTGAATGGTGAAAAATAAGTGAATGATAATTAATAAATATTGTCATGACGCATAAAATTATTGTGTGAGAATTTTATTCTCCTCGATTACTGGGGATTATGTGAGATATTAATCTCCTTAAATCCCTACAATGAATTGAATAGTTGAAAAGCAACAATAATATTAATGAAATATTAATGGATGAATGGTGAAAAATAAATGAATGATAATTAAATATTAATTTTGATTAAATCATAATAATAATCATAATCAAAATGTTTGCTTTAATGAACTATTTCCCATTATTTGCAAAATTATCATGTGAGAATATTATTCTCCTCGATTACGTGGGATCGTGTGAGATTTTTAATCTCCTTAGATCTCTAAAGTTAGCATACCTTTGTTTTTTTTTTTTTTAAAAAAGAATAATAAATAATAAATAATTAAAAGATTTGCTTTAATTAAACATTTCCCATTATTTACGAAATTATCGTGTGTGAATATCGTTCTCCTCGATTGCATGGGATTATGTGAGGTTCTAATCTCCTTAAATCCCTATAATTAATTCAGAAATAATAATAATATTAATAATAATAATAACAATACAAAAAATAAATAAATGGACAATAATTAAATATTAATTTTGATTAAATATTTATACAAAATGAATTGTGTGAGAATACTTTTATCTCCTCGACTTCCCGGGCTCGTGTGGGATTTTAATCTCCATAGAACCCAAAAATTAGCATATATTCATTCAAAAATAATCAGATACACATATAAATAATAACACTTGAATTAAATTATTTACCAATAATTAATAATAATAATAATCAATATTTACCAACCATAAATTCAAAAATTCATAAAAAAAATATATATTCCTTTCATTATAAATTATGCATTAACTCCCGAAATATAAACTCCCAAAACTCAAAAAATAATAATAATAATAAAATCAACAAAAAATTTAAAAGAGAAAATGTGAAGAGGTCAGGAGAATGAGGTTAATCAGACTTTAGTAAATTAAAACATACAAACCAAATTCCAATCTCGTTTTGTTTACAATGATCTGTTTTAATTAAAATCCTCCTATTCTCATCACAAATCAAAAACCACCAACCCACAAAACATGCCTTTTAGTCGAACTACGTGGACTTTGATCCCTATCGCGGGGTACGTAGGCCCTAGGCTCTCATCCTAGGTCAAGTCCGCCCTTTGTAAATATCTATCTGTTTGTATGCATTCTCGCTTTTTTGTCTCCTATGTCTAACATGCTTCCATGTCAATAAAAAGGTAATTGAGATTAATTAAAGGCCATATTCTATTTCAACAGACTAGTTTAAGGTAACCGTCCTTATGGGCGGGTGTTGTGGGGTGCCTAACACCTTCCCCACACTCAAATAGACTCTCGAACCCATCTCTGATTTTGCAAACCATTTCGCCTTTTTCGTTTTGTTTTAAATTGGTTTTCCAAAGTTTTCCATTAAAAATTTTGGTGGCGACTCCAAATAAATTGATTTTCAAAATTTCATTTTTGGGAATCAATCAAAACACTTTTTATTCTATTCCGCCGAAAGGTCGGTTACGACAACATCTATTGTATGCAAATTCAATAAATGGTAAACATTCTTCCCAAGACTTCGAATTCTTTTTGAGAACTGCTCATAACATGGTTCCTACGGTGTGGTTAACAACTTTGGTCTAACCATCCATTTGTGGATGACATGTGTTAGAGAACAACAACTTCGTGCCCAACTTAACCAATAGCACTTGCTAGAAGTGACTAAGGAATCTCACGTCTCGGTCACTAACAATGCTTTTTGGAATTCCATGAAGACATATCACCTCCTTAAATAACAAATTTGCTACATTTGTTGCATTGTCTATCTTTTGACAAGGAATGAAGTGAGTCATTTTAAAGAATCTATCCACAACCACAAAAATAAAATCTTGGCCATTCTTGGTCCGAGGTAAGCCCAAAACAATATCTATAGAAATGTCTACCTAGGGTTTAGTAGGCACAGGCAGAGGCATATACAAACCATATGGTTTCACTCTAGATTTAGCTTTCAAGCAAGTGATGCATGTTGAAAATTTTTTTTCAATATCACGTTTCTTGTGTGGCCAAAATAAATGTTCTCTGAGAATATCTAGAGTCCTGACTACCCCAAAATGCCCCAAAAGGCCCCATTAAACCACTCCCATATGATTCTCTAACAAGCAATTCATGTATGGAACATATAGGAATACAAAGTTTATTTTCCCTAAATAGAAATCAATCATTCATGAAAAATTTATCAAATGTTCCTTTCTCACAAGCAGAATACATAAATCCAAAATCTTGATCATTTGCAAAAAGCTCCTTAATGTGTACAAATCCTAAAATTTTAGCACCGAGAGAAGCAAGCAAAGTATACCTTCGAGATAATGCATCTGCCGCTTTATTCTTTTTACCTTGCTTGTAGTGTATCACTTAGGGAAATTGCTCAATAAGTTTCACTTACATTGCATGCCTACGATTCAGCTTGTCTTGGCTTTTAATATGCCTTAATGATTGGTAATCTATGTGGATCACAAACTCCTTTGTGAACACCCCATCCCCAAATGAGATAAGAATAAAAATTAATGATTAAGTAATTAATCAATTAATTAATTCATTAAGCAAACTAAAATAGGTGTCAAAAGAAAAAATAATAATAATAATATAATAAAATAAATGAGAATAAAAAAATCAAAATATGAAAAATGAAATGAATAAAAAAAATCAATCAAAGATAAGGAAAAACATTAAATATATATATATATATAATATTGTGAGAAAAGGTAAAAGTGTGGGTGAGGAAAAAGCAAATAAAAAGGTACAAAGGACATTATAGCCCTGAGCATAGCCTCCTCAGGTCTGTAGATTACACCATAAGGGAAAGCACTTTGTTGCATTAGATGAAAGGGATAGAGACAAGCCGAGAGAATGGTAAAAAATGAAGAGGAGGTGACAACATGTGGGGGGGACCTCAACATCAAGGAGTGGACTCAAAAACAAAAAATCGGTGAAGAAGAAGAACCAGAGGGGGGGAGGAAAAAGGAAGGGAAGGAAGGAGAAGCAATGACAGCTAGTTGGGTCATCCATGGCCGCCCATTCTGAGTTGGGAAGTTGAGCAGGAACCTATCGAGGTAGTTGACGGTGAGAGCAGAGAAAGAATAGTGAGCATTCACTTTCTGAATCCACTCTACGCCTTCTTTGTGAGCTCCAGGCAGAAGAAGCTTTAATCGCTGCATCGGTGCCATCATCATCAGAGCAGTTGATGAAAAAATGAAAAAATTGGCTTCTACGGTGGTGCTCTGGTGTACACTTGCCACTCCCAGAAGTCATTAGAAGCCATTTGCTGCACCATGTAGTGACCTTGAGTGGCTGGCACCGTCGGTGGAAACACCCATGTAGCAGCAAGTAACGTTTCTTCTGCAGTGATCGTGCTATTCTTTGGGGGTCTTGATGGTAACAAAACTCTAGCTTATGGTTTGCGAATGGCAGGACATCCTAGTGTTAGTTGACAGTAGTTAGCTTCTAGGTGGGAAACTTAAAAAATGAGAGAGAAGGAGAGAGAGCACCTAGAGAGAGAAAGATAAAAAAAGGCATTGCGAAGGTGAAAGAGACCAGGGGGACAAGGAACCAAATGTCTGGGCATTGTAGGGGAAGATAAGGGCAAAGCTTCAGCATTTGGTCTCTAAAAAACTTGGCATGCCCTCTTTTTTTGTTGTTGCATCTCTTATTGGCCTCTATCCTGGCGACCCACTTTCTTTCTTCACTAGTTTTCTAGCCAACTCACCAACCAGAGATCTAGCACCTATTTGTTGACTTAACAATTTGTAAAACTGCACATTCCTGCTCAAATTTTCTGCCTTTTGAATAAAGTTGTTCAAAGTTCGATTTCTAATGGTTCAGTGGCCGATAACCTGTTGGAACTTTGATTAATCATAAAAATCATGTATTGTTGATGCGCTTGACAACTACTATAGCAGATTCATAGGAGAGATGAAACAATGAAGACGTAGGCAGAAGGTCACGGAGCTAGAGCTGCCTATGCCACTGCTCCACCGAATCCTTACGAAAGAATAGAGAAGAAGAGCATAAATCTAGAGCTTTGGCAAGCTTGTACGGGGCCACTGGTGAACCTGCCTCCAGCCAGTACTCACGTCGTGTACTTCCCTCAAGGTCACAACAAACAGGTTGCAGCATCTTCGAAGAAGGATATGGATGCCTAGATCCCAAACTATCCAAATCCCCCCTCAAAGTTACTTTGTCTCCTTCACAATGTTACCTTGCATGCTGACCCAGAGACTAATGAACTATATGCTCAAATGACACTTCAACCAGTGCCTTCTTTTGACAAGGATGCATTATTAAGATCAGATCTTGCTCTCAAGTCATGTAAATCACAACCTGAGTTTTTTTTTTCTGTAAGCAATTGACGGTGAGTGATACAAGTACTCATGGAGGCTTTTCTGTACCTTGCCGGGTACCAGAAAAGATTTTCCCCTCTTTTGATTACTCTAAGCAACCACTTGCTCAAGAACTTGTGGCCAAGGATTTGCATGACAATGTTTGGACTTTTTGCCATATATATCGTGGACAACCAAAGCGTCATCTACTTACAACTGGATGGAGTCTATTCGTCAATGGAAAGAGAGTGACGAGGTGGAGAAATAGTGCCAAGGTGAGAAGTACCAGCCCGAAACTGTCAACACAATGCTTCAAATGAGAAGCTGAAGCAGTGCTGTGGAACAGTGTCATGGTTGAGTTGCATGCATATTAGCACTATTCCTGCATCTAGTGCCAAGTTACATTGTCAGCTGCATCTCATTTTTTTCATTTTTATTTATTTTTTTCTTTGCTATCATTATCATTTTTTTTGGCATTACAAGTGAAGTTTTAAGGAAGGCATCGTGTGAGAATATTCTTCTCCTCGAATGCTCAGGAGGTTGTGTGAGATTTTAATCTCCATAGACCCCGAAATTTAACCCATACTTGTTTAAAATAATACTGACAATAATAATAATAATAATGCAAAAATAAATATTTTAATTATTTATGAAATTATCGTGTGAGAATATTTTTCTCCTCGAATGTTTGGGGGTTGTGTGAGATTTTAATCTCTATAAACCTCAACATTTAATGCATTCTTGTTTTAAAAGTAATAATCGCAAAAATAATAACAATGCAAAAATAAATACTTTAATTAAATATTTTCTATTATTTACAAAATCATCGTGTGAGAATATTCTTCTCCTCAAGTGTTTGGGGTCGTATGTGATTTTAATCTCCAATAACCCAGAAAATTAGTGCATACTTGTTTTAAAATAATAATAATAAGGCAAAAATAAATATCTTAACTAAGCATTTTCTATTATATACAAAACGATTAATCTGGTGTTTTATAAAATTTAATTAAAAAAAAGTCGTGTGGGACTTAGCTCTCCGTAGGCTTTGGGGAATTAATTTTATTAAAAATAAGACTAAAAAAATTCTAATTTCAAAGTCCATAAAAATTCAAAAAAACAAAATCCTGAAAAATTTTCAAATATTTTATTCCCTAATTTTGGGTTCTCGCGTGAGATTGCTCATTTCCTCAGGCACCCAAAGGTTAATTATGAAAGACCGCGTGAGACCATGAATCTCCTCAGGTTTCAAAAATTAACATTTAAAATATTGGGATGAATTAGTTAAAAATAAGGAAGTTTGTCCAACTTATTATGTAACTAAAAATCCTAAAAAGATTTTTCATTTACTTTAAGTTTCAAATAAATTCTAATTTTAAGAAAATATATGAAAATCGTAAATTCAAAGTCATAGAAATATTTTTCTATTATAGTTTAAAGTTCAGAATGAATCCTAATAAAATATATATATATATATATATATATCAACCAATTAAAAATCTTGTTAATTATAATCCCACTTTCAAGAAAAAATCCAAAAACCAAAAAAAAATATAAATTCCAAAATTCCAAAAATGGCCTTCCTATAATTTTGTTCTAATTTCAACAATAAATTCTAATTTTTTAAAAAATCTAAAAATAAATAAAAACCAAAATCCAAAAAATACATAAATATAAAAAATTAGAAAAATGATTTTATTTTCGTCCTAATTTCAAAGATGAATTCCAAATTTTGAAAATCCAAAAAATAAATAAATTCAAAAATTCAAAAATATTCCTTTCATTATAATTACATTTCAATTTCAAAAAATATAAACTCCCAAAAATCCTAAAAATCCCATCCTATAATCATTTCATTTAAATTTCAAAATAAAGATTAAAATTCCAAAAGTAAACGAAAATTAAAAAGAGGAAAAATGAAGAGGCCAAGAGAGCTAGATTAATCAGGTTGTTATAAATTAAAACACACAAACCGAGTCTTAATTCTGTTTTGTTTACAAAAATTTGTTTAATTTAAACCCTCCTGTTCTCATCACAAAATTTATAAATCAACCAATAGACACGCCTTTTTGGTCGAATTACGTGGACTTTGATCCTTATCACGGGGTACGTAGGCCCTAGACTTTCATCCTAGGTCAAGTCCGCCCTTTGTAAATATCTATTTGTTTACTTTCATTCTTGTTGTTTTGTCTCCTTTGTTTAATAGGCATGCATGTCAATAAAAGGGTAATTGAGATAAATTTAACAGTTATATTCTATTTCGGCTAACTGGTTTAAGGTAACCGTCCTTATGAACGGGTGTTGTGGGGTGCCTAATACCTTCCCCACACTCAAATAGACTCCCGAACTCATCTATGATTTTGCAGACCATGTTGCCTTTTTCTTTTTATTTTAAATTGGTTTTCCAAAGTTTTCCGTTAAAAATTTTGGTGGCGACTCCAAATAAATTGATTTCTAAGATTCATTTTTGGGAATCAATTTAAACACTTTTTTTATTTTATTCCGCCGAAAGGTCGGTTACGATATCCTTAGACCATAGCTAGTGTTGCCATGTTTGTAATGCCCTCACCAAGGCATACAACTCCTTGTCATAGGTGGAATAATTCAAGGCAGCTCTGCTAAGCTTTTTGCTAAAATAAGCAATTAGTTGTCGATCTTGCATCAACACGGCACTTATACCAATAGCAAAAGCATCACATTCAACTTCAAAAGTTTTTGAGAAATTTGGTCAAAGCAATAAGGGAGTAGAACTTAGCTTTTCTTTCAATGTGCGAAATGCTCTTTGTTGTGTCTTTTCTCACTTGAATTGTTCATTTTTCTTGTTTATTTGTCAAAGGAGTAGTGGGTGTATTGAAGTTCTTGACAAACCTTTGGTAGAAGCTAGCAAGACCATGAAAGCTTCTCACCTCAGTAGGTGTTCTAGGTGTAAGCCATTCTTTGATAGCCTTCACTTTCTTTTCATCCACTGTAATACCCCTGCTACTAACAATATATCTAAGAAATACAACTTGGTCTAGAAAAAAAGAACATTTTTAAGGTTAGCATATAATTTCTCATGTTGTAAAACCTCAAGCACATTCCTTAAATGTTCAATATGCTCATTTAAATGCTTGCTATAGACCAAAATATCATCAAAGTATACTACAACGAAGCAACCAATGAAAGCTCGCAAAACGTGATTCATGAGTCTTATAAATGTACTGGCATTGGTTAATTTGAAAGGCATGACTAACCATTCATATAAATCATGTTTAGTCTTGAATGCTATTTTCCACTCATCCCCCTATTTCATATAAATTTAATGATATCCATTTTTCAAAACAATCTTGGAAAAGATAGTGGAACCATGCAACTCATCTAACATGTCATCTAATCTAGGAATAGGATGTCAATATTTTACCATTATCTTGTTGATAGCTCGACAATCAACATACATTCTCTATGTTCCATCCTTTTTAGGGACGAGTAGCACTGGAATAATGCATGGACTTATGCTTTCTCAAACATGTCCCTTTGAAAGCAATTCTTCAATCTGTCGTTGATATTCCTTAGTCTCTTCAAGGCTACTTTGATAAGCAGGTCAGTTTGGAATTTATGCTCCTGGTATGAAGTCAATTCGGATGTCCCCCTTGGGCCTTCAGTAAAATGAGTCTCAGAGGCCCAAAATCTACTAAAACATCTAAAACAAAAGCCTAACACATGACCAAACATATATCAGGTCCAAAACTATCTAAATAAGAACCAAGACACTTATTACAAAAACAAATAACAAGATAGCTTAACTGTGAACACCCCATCCATAATCACTTAATTATTTAATTAATGGAAACACCAATTAATTAATAATTAAGCAAATAAGAAAATTAAAAAATGACAAAACTTCAAAAAGAGGACAATTTGGAATTAAATAATGGAGGACAATTAAATAAACTCAAAACAAATATATATATATATATATATATAATTAGCTAATTAAAAAATTATAATAAATCAAAGCAAAACTATAAAAAAAATAAAAGAATATATATATAAGGAAACATAAAAAAATTAAAAGTTAAAAATTCAAAAATATTAATCATAATAGTGTAATAAAAAGAAAATGGGAAAAGGTTAGTAAAAGGAGTAGACATGTTATACTGGTGAAGGCTACAAAAAGGGGAAAAAGCATTGCTGTTGGGGGAGATTTCCAGAGAGCATAAAAGCCTTCTGCACGTTCATGAAGGCAACGGTGGCTGCTCCAACAACAAGGACAGGAGCAGCACCACATCTGGAGAAAGGGCAGCTCATTGTTCAGAGGAAAAGCAGAAAAAAGGAGAGAAAGAAGAGAAAAAGAAAGGAGGGCACGACTAGAAAAGAGGAGTGAGCATGAGCTGAAGAAAAGTGATGGACCGAAGAAAAAAGAAGGGATAAAACCAAGAGAGGATAGAGGAGGAGAGGGAGAAGCAAAAACTGAAAAAAAGGGGAGAGGGGTGAGAGCTGAGAGGCATTTAGGGCAGAGAGCAAGTCGAAAAGGAGAGTAGGAAGAGCTTGAAACCAAAACCGAAAGGAGTGAGCTGGAGAAGGAGACATGGAGAAAAAGAGAAGCAAAAGTAGGAAGCTTGGACGTGGGAAGAGGAGAAAAAAATAGCCTCTGTTTTGAGGTGTGAAGAACAGAGGATGTAACAGTGGGGGAAAAGGAGAAGGTACGAGGTAGGAGAAGCGAAGAATCTCAATGGCATCTCTACATTACGCCAAACCCCTTTGTTTCCGTTAGTGCTCAACAAAAAGGCACTAAGTAAGAAGGTCGAAGCAGAGAAATTTGCAAGAGGAAGAGGGGGTCTGAGAAGCGAAAAGCGGTACAATGAATAGAGAGAGCAAAACATACCAAAGCATGGGTGCGAAATTAAAGCAAATGTAAAGTGAGATTGAATAGCAACTAGAGGAGAATGGAAGCACGAAGGAGATGAAGGAACTGAAGGAGTTCAAGCATCACGCCTTGCATGACAAGTAATGAGCAGAGCATTCCCTTATTCTAGGGCAAGAATAAACCTAAATGAGAGAGATGGATTGAGGGAGGCTAAGTCAAGGAAGAAAGAGAGGAGTCCGTACCAGGGAAGAACGAAGCTGAACTCTAAGAAAGGAAGAAAAAGCTAAGATGAAGCCAGGTGAATCATCATATTGCATGCACCATTTTCATTTCACGTCCAGTAACCAATTTTTTGTTTTCGTTCATTCTAAAATTTTTTCAATTCACTATTATTATTATTATTATTTTATCTTCTTTTTTATGGTAATGTGAGACTAATCTTGGTTCTACAAGGAAAGTTCTAAGAAAATCATCATGTGAGAATATTGTTCTCCTTGAATGCTTGGCGTCGTGTGAGATTTTAATCTCCTTAGACCCTAAAATTTAATACATACTTGTTTTAAAATAATAATGAAAAAATAATAATAATGCAAAAATAAATACTTTAATTAAATATTTTCTATTATTTACAAAAATCATCGTGTAAGAATATTATTCTCCTTAGATGCTTAGGGTCATGTGAGATTTTAATGTCCGTAAACCCTGAAAAATAATGTATACTTGTTTTAAAATAATAACAATAATAATAATAATAATGCAAAAATAAATATCTTAACTAAGCATGTTCTATCATTTACAAAATGATTAAGCTAGTGTTTTATAAAATTTAATTAATTAAAAAATGTCATGTGAGATTTGGGTCTCCATAGGCTTTAGGGAATTGATCTTATTAAAAATAAGACTAAAAGATTTCTAATTTCAAAATCCATAAAAATCCATAAAAACAAAATCCTAAAAAATTTCCAAATATTTTATTCCGTATTTTTGGGTTCTGGCGTGAGATTGCTCATCTCCTTAGCCACCTAATGGTTAATTAGTAGAGACCGCGTGAGACCTTGAGTCTCCTCAGGTTTCAAAAATTAACATTTGAAATATTAGGATGAATTAATAAAAAAAATAAGGAGGTTTGTCCAACCTAATATATAACTAAAAATCCTAAAAATATTTTTCATTTTAGTTTTATTTTAAGCTTCAAATAAATTCTAGTAAAAAAAATATATGTACAAAAATCATAAATTCAAAAATCATAGAAATATTTTTCCATTATAGTTTAAAGTTCATAATCTCACTTTCAAAATTAGAAAAATCCAAAAAACCAAAAAAATACATAAATTCAAAAATCTGAAAAAATGATTTTATTTTCATCCTAATTTCAATGATAAATTCTAATTTTGAAAATCCAAAAAAATAAATAAATTCAAAAACTCAAAAATATTCCTTTCATTATGATTACGTTTCAATTCAGAAAAATATAAACTCTTGAAAATCCTAAAATCTTATCCCATAATCATTTTATTTAAATTTCAAAATAAAGATTAAAATCCCAAAAATAAAAAAAAAATAAATTAAAAAGAGAGAAAAATAATAAATGAAGATTAGCACACATTTGTTGTAAAAAGAATAATAACTAAATATTTAATTTAATTAAATAATTTCTATTATTTACGAAATTATCGTGTGAGAATATTATTCTCCTTGATTGCACGGGGTCATGTGAGATTTTAATCTCCTTGGATCCCCAAAATCAGCACATATTCGTTATAACATAATAAAAACAATAATAACAATATTACAAAAATAAATGTCTTAATTAAATAAATTCTTTTCTTTACGTGATCGAATTCGTTCTTTATAGTTATTTCATTTTATTTAAATTTCAAAATAAAGATTAAAATTCCAAAAACAAAAATTTTAAAAAGAAAAAAATGAAGAGGTCAAGAGAGTTAGATAAATTAGATTGTCATAAATTAAGACACACAGATCAAACCTCAATTTTGTTTTGTTTATGGACATCTGTTCAATTTAAACTCTCATGTTCTCATCATAAGGTTTACAAATAATCAACCAATAAACATGTCATTTGGTCAAACTACGTGGACTTTGATCCCTATCGTAGGGTACGTAGGCCCTAGGCTCTTATCCTAGGTCAAGTCCACCTTTGTAAATATCTATCTGTTTGTTTCCACTATTGTCGTTTTTGTCTTCTCTGCTTAATGGGCATGCATATTAGTAAAGGGTAATTGAGATAAATTTAAAAGCCATATTCTATTTCAGCTGACTGGTTTAAGGTAACCGTCCTTATGGACGGGTATTGTGGGGTGCCTAACACCTTCCTCACACTCAAACAGACTCCCGAACTCATCTTTGTTTTCGCAGACCATCTTGCCTTTTCTTTTCATTTTAAATTGGTTTTCCAAAGTTTTCCGTTAAAAATTTTGATGGCGACTCCAAATGAATTGATTTTCAAGATTCATTTTTGGGAATCAATTTAAACACTTTTTTTATTTTATTTCGCCGAAAGGTCGGTTACGACAGCTTAACCCAAAGTAATTGGGCCTTCATCTGGTTGGACTTGAATAATATTGATGACTTCAGTTTCCTTTTCTAAACCTAACTCATCCAACTGGATCTCTTCCACATGTAGACGTCCCATTAAGCCTTGGATGACTTCTTGAAGTTTCTTAGCCTGAGCTATTGTTATAAGACCAGTTGGCAAATGAAGATCCCCGCTTTGTATCTCTTCTTCATTAGATAGCGCATGTCCATGCCCTTCCTTATCAGTAGTTATGGAATATTTAGAGATTATCAAAGGTGTACAATGTAAGTATACATGAATTCAATGAATATGCAGTTGTATAAATGT
Organism: Delonix regia; assembly: GCA_037074485.1. NCBI lineage: Eukaryota > Viridiplantae > Streptophyta > Magnoliopsida > Fabales > Fabaceae > Delonix > Delonix regia. The sequence goes on from CM073459.1 coordinate 18,649,474, forward strand.
TATCTCTTATTTAATGGATTTGTAGACATACTATTGAATCCTTCTATGTAAGAATTCATATTTAGCCATGAGCATTTCCAAACAGAAATACTACTAGGTAGAATGGAAGTCTTAAAAGGAAATTTTATAGTCCAACTTTATTAAGCACGAGCAATCATCAAATTAGAACTCTAATAAATAATATATGAGGAAGTGATCTCCTTTCAAAGATATTTCTTTTCTTTCTTCATGTTTATAAATTCCCAAGATATATAGCAATGGCATTTCCTTTTAAAACATTGTTATCTACTAAGTAAAAGAAAATCCTACTTATCCTATTCCATCAGTACTCAAAATCTCTAGATTTTTCTTTCAAGTGTTCTCTAATAGCCAGAGAAATTTTAGCATGAAAATGGTTTATTTGCTGCTTGAACCATTGCATTTTTTTCTTGACTATGGAGATTAATCCCATTTCTAGACTCCAATTTATTTGGATTTATTTTAGCATGAAAACCCCATTTAAATTACTTGAAATTTAACAATGAGATTCCCTTATATCCAAATGAATTTCTATTAAAATTTTAGCCTTAAACCCTAAGTTTTGGCTTTTCAAATAAATCAATTTTGGACATTGCCTAATACAATAATTGTTTGACAGTGTAGGTATAGTTTTGTGTTATAATTACTATTAGTACCCTAAAACTTACTAGATTAAATCCTTGTCATGTTTAGGAACTAATTATTAAATTTCATCGTATTTAAAGCCTAATTATTAATTTAATCAATTTGATTACCTAAGCAGTGCAGATTAATACCAATTTCTTACATCAATCTATTTTCAGCTTAGTAAAGGAGTTAAACTCGTGCCAATTCTCTAGAAATTTGGCATATACATTGAAATCAGTATTAAAAACTTGGTGTTAAAGTTTAGTTTAGAATTTTATCTTTTTACCTATCCGAATCTCTCATTTGGCATCAATACCCCATTGTTGTCTTTCACAGACAACATGGTTCTGTTTGTAAATGACAACACTATAGGCACTGCTTAAATTTAATAAAACTTTCTAGACCAAACCCTTAGCATGTTTTGATGTTTCATTCCAAAGTTCAACTCAATTGGAGGTTATTTGGACAACCATTCAATAAATTATCTAAGACAATATAGCTACTAACGAATTTTGGACTATGTATTCTATGACTACTTATATTTGTGCTTCAGCTTGAAATTTTTCATCCCTTATTATACAAATATCCTATTAAAATGGAAACATTCATTCAAACCAATTTGAAAACAAAAATCTTAACCTACTAGTTTTTATAAGCTTCCTGTCAATAAATTAACATAAGCCTACCTATTCTACTTTGTTGATCTGAATCTGGGAAGATTAAATGGCAATATAAATACTTACTTGGAGCTATGGTTGTCTTCTTCTATTATGCATATGCATATCTTCTTCTTCTCCTTCCTCTTATCTCTTTTCTCTCCATTAAATCTTTCTTTCTCTCTCTCTCACTCTATCACATGAGCACACACTTGCTTGCTTACACCAAAAGCTCCTACACACACATATTTGCATCATGTGATTCAAACCTTCATTAATGAAGTAACTAGGTGTCAAATGGTGGCATTGTGTCATTGCCTAATAGCATCCTCCAAACATGCATAAAGACAAATGACCTCATTAGGTGTTAAATGGTGGCAGCTTTAAGCATGCATAAAGACAATTGTCCTCACAAGGTGTCAAATGGTGGTGGCTTCTAAGCATGCATGAAGGCAAGTTTTGAGTGCAAAAATAGTGAATGTAGTGTCACATGCAAGTGTATGTGATCAAACAAGTAGTGTAATAACGAATTAAGTGTCAATCCCTTAGAGACTCGACTCTAATTGCTACTGATTAGTTTATTCTTAAGCTTTCTAATCAGAATTAGGTTAAGTAACTATATACAAAGATTAAAATGTTAATTAATTAAGATTTTCATATACTAACTTTATGATTTCGACCCTCACTACATGCAAATTTACTTTTTATTATAGTTATTACTTTGGTTCATTTAATTAGTAGATTGTTAACCTAAGATTCTTACTTGCCTATAGCTTCTATCAAATTCATATAATCTAAGTTAACATGCCATAATTCCTTTTATGTTTATGGAAACTAGGAGGAATAAAACCTTATAAGTTATAGATCTAAATTGTTTATCATAGACTATCAAGTAATTTCCTCTTGACAGCGAATTATACTAATACAAACAATGGCTATATGCATCCAGTTCAGAGAGTTAAGTTACCTTATCAAGTTAACCTAATTTCTAACTTCTTTCCTATAATGATCAGGCTTAGAAAGCAGTAAATGTAGGATGAATATAAACAATCATTCACTCAAGTAAAATCATAACAAAACTTTAATAGAATAGCATCTTTAACATGAATTTAGTCAAAATCCTAGAAATAACCTACTTAACCACTTATTGGCATCAGTTCACAATCACAAATATGAAAAGAAATATAAGGGAACAAGAAAAGGGGAAAGGTAAAAGTTCAGAGGAGGCACAACTCTTAATTGAGTTGCAATTCTATAGCAAAACCCCTTCATAGTCACCCTAAAGCCTTACTTAGTCTGTTTACCATCATAGTGACTTTGGTACTCTCTAGCTTGACAATCTTTGTTATACACCCTTAGGGTCCTCTTTACAGGCTTCAGAAACCCCAAGAGTTTGAGTTTAAGTGATGCAAGGAGTCTCGACTCATTTCAAACTCTAATTGCCCTTTGGAGTTTCTAATGGCATGCTCAGACGAGGCCTATATGGTGTATAGGTGTCAATTCTCTGATTTTAATGCCTAGGCTCTAGTAACGTGGCACTTGGGTGATGATTGCTACAATTGAAAAGTACCCAGGTGATGTATTTATGGCACCTAGCCATGAAGCCTCCGGTTTTGGCACTTGGGTCCTAAGATCTTAGCACTTGAGTGTTATGTTCACTAACTTACATTTGGACTTCTTAAGCAACTGCTAGGCAATGTTATTGTGGTTCCTGGGTGCTAAATCTCAAATCTTGATGCTTAGATGCTGAAATATTGCACCTAGGCACTGGACTATTCAAACTTTTTCTCCTTGTATCTATTATTGCTGTTCTGACTCCTTTTCCTGAAAAATGATCAATAAAAATCCTTAAGTCATTACCTAGAGGATGATTAGAGGTGAACTTCTAAGTAATAGAAACAATCCTTTTAAAATTAGCCTAGTTTTATCAAGATTTTAAGTGCTTTTGCTATTAATATTACTCCATATAACTCCCTTTTAGAGAGTTCTCACACATCCAAACTAGAGGGTTTGCTAGTCTTTAAGCAAACAATTTCAACCTTATCTTTAATTTAACCATTTTATTTCACAGTATTTAAGAGTTCTTGATTGTGTATAGACATTTAAAACTACATTCAATCAGTTATAGTGCCAATGAATTCTTAGATAAAGATGCAATCAACAGTTTCATTTTTCCTCTAGATTTTTCATTCCTTCGTAAACCAAACATTATTGAATTATCCCCTTTTGTAACTTTATCACATAGGCCTACTTTTCACCCTATTCTCTACACTTCTTAAACGATCCATAGGTTAAAAATAATTAGGTCTTTTAAAAGCTTGTAGTGTTGGGCTTAGGAAGGGGTGGATGAGAAATAAATTTTTAGGTTCAAATCATACCACACGCTAGCATCTATAGAGATAACATAGCCATTTACTTTTAGCCTTACTTTTCTTTATTAAGGGACATAATCTCTTTTTTGGTTCTTTTTTTTTTTTTTAAGGGGCTTCAACACTTTTCTCTTATATGATATTTGATATGCAAATACTGTATGCAATGCTCTTATTAGTTTCTCAATCATCCCCATTTCCTTTTTCTTATCATAAGGCTATCACTTTTCCCATCTGCTAGCATCAGTCCCTATATGACATGAATGTGTAAACAAGGGAAAATAGTTAGTATGGTTGGGTGAATATGTGTTCAATGGTTAAAGAAGAGATAGTTAAGGCTCAAAAAGGGATGTCTAAGGATAAAAGTTTTTAGGCTGGCTAGAAAATGGCTCAATTTGTCCAAGGAATGCCTAAATCCTTTTTCTGACAGTGTGTTGTTTTAAACTTGTGCCTCAAGCGGTGATCAAATAGGTTCTAGTATACATTGTTAACAAGAGTAAATCACAACGCATGCTTTCAATTGGTCAAAATCATCTTTGAAGTAAGCAGGTTCTATCTGTTTCATGTAGTTTATTCTAAGTTATCCACAAAACTTATATTAATTATGGCAAGATTAACAACAAGTAATCAGTCCATATGCATTCAATCTTATCTTTTCTGCTATGTTATAGTGGTGAGTTTGAAGTTATTACAGAAATTAGATGCTATTACTGCACAAATAGATAATATTTTTACTGATTTTTCTAATTACCAATACAAATGCTTATACTTGTGTATATGAGTTGATTTCCCCCAGACTTGTCTAGAGTAGTGCCCTCATTACCTAACCAAACACTAATCCCTAAATAGACAAATGAGAAGAGAGATAATTAAATGTAAAAGTGACTAGTACTCTCCTATCGATCTGGATCTCTAGTTGTTCATCGTCTTTTGTCTCTTTTGGATTTTCCTCACCAGAACTCTCCTCTTCCACATTTGTGCTTGCATAGGTATTGGAGGATTGTCTCATCAGGCAGTAAAACTCAGGTGAGGGCGATGGCTAGACAGGGATGGTGTTGAGGCATGGGCATATCAAATGGGAATGCTCACAATTTCTGAAGAAACAAGACAACTCTGAGAAAAAGAGAGGAAAAGAAAAGAAGAAAGCTTACTTATCAGCTGCATAGGGAGAAAGTGATGAAGATTCTGAAGATGATGATGAAGAAGCCAACCTTTGCCTTATGGCAAATGAAGATAAGGTAAGTTCTTTTCCTTTATATGAAGAATTACAATATGCTTTTGATGATTTACATGTTGAGTTTCTTAAGTTAGCAAAAGCATTAAAATTTTCAAAAAGAAAATCTTATTTTTAGAAGAGGAATTAAAAAAGAAGAAGGAATAAAATAATTTCTTACTTCAAACAAAAGATTCTTGTGAAAAAAAATAATAAAATTGAAGCATGATTAATCTAATCTAAAAAATAAACATGATTCTTGTAATTGTGAACTCTTACAAAAGGAGAAAAATGATTTAGTAAACAATCTTGCCAAATTCACTAAAGGAAAGGATAATTTCAATATTTTAGTTGGCAAACAAAGGTGTATGTTTGATAAAGCTGGTATTGGATATAATCATAAAAAGCAGCAGAATTATTATAAAAATTTCTTTATTCCTGCTATCATGACCAATACCTCATTTATCACTTGTTATTATTATGGCAAGAAAGGGCATGGTTCATATTATTGTCCTTACAAAGATAATAAAATTATGCAAAGTAAGAAAATGTGGGTTTCAAAAGGAACAACTAACATTCAAGGACCCAACAAGATTTAGGTACCTAAAAATAAAACTTAATGGTTTTACAAGTATGTATGAAGGCTACCGAAACAAAGTGGGACTTGGATAGCGGTTGCTCTAAACACATGACTAGAGAAAAATCCAAGTTCATTTCTCTTCAACCTAAATAAAGAGGGAATGTCACTTTTAAAGGTAGTGGGTAAGGTAAAATCATAGGTATTGGAACGGTTGATAAGAACTCTTCCACCTCAATTGATAATGTACTGCTTGTTGAATGACTAAACCATAATCTTTTAAGTCTAAGTCAATTATGGGGTAAAAACAGGAGAGAATATTTAATTCAAAACATTGTTTGGTTGAAAACTTAGAGGAAAATAAAACTATTCTTATAGGGCATAGAATTAATATTATTGATTTAGATGATGTCCTTTCCACTAACTCAAAATGTTTGATAAGTGTTAATGATGATAGTTGGCTATGGCATAGAAGACTTGCTCATGCTAGTATGAGTTTATTAGAGAAACTTGCCAAAAGAGGCTTAGTAGTTGGATTGCCTAAGCTAAAATTTGATAAAAACAAACTTTATGATGCATGTCAGGAGGGAAAACAAGTTAAAAGCACATTTAAGGCAAAAGGAATCATCTCCACAACTAGACCACTGCAATTACTACACATGGATTTGCTTGAACCTTCTAGGACCATAAGTCTGAATGGAAATTATTATGTTTGAGTCATTGTAGATGACTTTAGTAGATGCATATGGACACTCTTCTTATCTCATGAAGATCAAGCCTTCAAAGCTCTTATGAAATTAGCCAAATTTATTCAAAATGAACAAGGCAAGACTATTGTGAAAATAAGGGGTGATCATGGTGGAGAATTTGAGAAAAACTTATTTATGGAGTTATGAGATGATAATGGTATTGAGCATAATTTTTTTGCACCAAATACTCCTCGGCAGAATGGAGTAGTTGAAAGGAAGAATAAGACTTTAAAAGAAATGGCTATAATCATGTTAAATGAGAAAAATCTTCTTAAATATTTTTAGGTTGATGTAGTAAACATTGCTTGTTATGTAATGAATAGAGCAATGATACTCTATATGAGCTATACAAATAAAGAAAACCAAATATTTCTCATATGTATGTATTTGGATGAAAATTTTTTATGTTAAATAATGGAAAGGATAACTAAGGTAAATTTGATGCTAAGTCTAATGAGGCAATCTTTTTAGGATATTCAAGTAGTAGCAAAGCTTATTAGGTGTATAACAAAAGAACTATGATAGTAGAAGAGTCTATTCATGTGAATTTTGATGAATCTGACCCTCTTGAGCCAAGAAAGGTATCCTCTGAAGATATTGCAGTAAAATTTAATGATCTCATAATAAAAGACAAACAAATAACTCAAGAAAAGGAGGCTAAGAGTAAATCCATCAAGACAGAAGAACAATCCTCCTTAGATGAATTTGACCAAGAAAGAGAAGAAGCTAGCAATGAGCAGCCTAAGGCATGGAACTTCAAAAAGGATCATCCACTTGAACAAATAATCAGTGAAGTCTCCAAAGGTGTAATAACTCAAAACTCACTTAGAAATATCTATAATCATCAAGCCTTCTTATCTTAAATAGAACCTAATGGAATTAATGATGCATTAAAAGATGAATATTAGATTTTGGCAATGCAAGAAGAATTAAATCACTTTGAAAGGAGCCAAGTTTGGAAACTTGTTCCTAGACCCAATAATCATCCTGTAATAGATACTAAATGGGTATTTAGGAATAAGCTTGATATATCAGGAGTTGTTACTAGAAATAAGACTAGATTAGTTGGAAAAGGATATAATAAAGAAGAAGTATAGACTATGATGAAACCTTAGTACTAGTGGCTAGATTAGAAGCTATCTATATGTTACTAGCCTTTGCATGCATAAACAATTTTAAATTGTATCAAATGGACATTAAGAGTGCCTTTCTTAATGGATACATAATGGACAAAGTTTATATTGAACAACCTCCGGGTTTTAAGGATCAAAACTTTCCAAATTATGTATACAAATTAAGAAAAACATTGTATGGTCTTAAACAAGTCCCTAAAGCATGGTATGAAAGATTAAGTACCTTTCTTATTGAAATTAATTTCTCTACAGGCAAAGTTGATATAACATTATTTTTAAAAAAAAAAAAAAAAGGCATATATTTTAGTTGTTCAAATTTATATGGATGATATTATATTTTAAGCCACTAATGAAAAGTTGTGCAAGGAATTTGCTGACATGATGAGATGAGAATTTGAAATGTCAATGATGGGGGAGCTCACTTTCTTCTTGGGTCTTCAGATTAAACAATAGACAAATGGAACATTTTAAAATCAATCTAAGTATGTTAATGAATTACTTAAGAAATTTGGTTTTGAGAATGTCAAAACAAAGGACACTCCTATGGGATCTGCCACAAAAATGGATGCTGATGAGAAGGGACAGCCATATGACATTACAAAATTTAGAGGTATGATTGGATCCCTTTTATATTTAACTACAAGTAGACTTGATATTATGTTTAGTGTATGGATGTGTGCCAGATTTCAAACTTGTCCTAAAGAATCTCATTACTTAGCAGTAAAAGGAATCTTTAGATATATTGCTAGCGCAATACAAATAGGTCTATGGAATCCAAAAGGATTAACCAATACTTTGGAACATGTCAAAAAAAGCACCAGTGGAACACGTAAATTCCTTTCAAATTCTTTTGTTTCTTAGTTTAGTAAGAAACAAAATAGTGTAGCATTGTCCACTGTTGAAGCTGAATATGTTACAGCTGGTAATTGTTATGCTCAAATTCTTTGGATGAAACAACAATTAGAGGATCTTAGCGTATATCAAAAATAGATTCCTATTAGGTGTGACAACACCAGTGCAATAAATCTTACTAAAAACCTAATCATGCATTCAAGGTCTAAACATATAGGAATCAAGCATGACTTCATTAGGGACCATGTTCAAGAGAAAGATATCAGCCTTAAATTTATAAAAAAGAATTTCACCTTGCTGATACATATACTAAACCTTCTTGTACTAAAAGATTTTGTTTTATAAGAGGTGAACTTAAAATGGTTAACTTGAATGAATTTTAAAATAAAAGATTTAAATTGTTATGCCATTCGCTAATCAAAATCATTACTGACTTAAGCATAAGAGTTCCCTCTAATTTATTTTACAGGATGTTTATAATGATTTCTTAAAGCTTTTCCTTTGTTTACAATATTGTTTGATTGAATTTTTGTACTTAGAAGTCATAAACCGTTTAGAAAATTAGAAATTTGGCTTTAAAAATTCAATTTGGTCACATTTTTTGGTAACCAGTCGATTGCCAAGAAGTGGCAAGTAAACTAGTAGGAGTCTGAGAAGTGACCAGTAGCTCAGGAGAAAAGGAACAGATGACTAGTGACACTTTGTAAGGGAACAATCAACTGCCAACAAGTGGCCAGTCGATTGGTAGTGAATAAGAGGCATGATAGTTGACTGATGGTGAAAACTAGTCCATTGATAAGCTCCAAAAAACAACCTTAAGAAATTTTAGGCTAATAGCCGACTGCTCACAGGTGAACAGTTAACTGGTCAAAGTCAGAAAGGCAAATTGGGCAAAAATAGGAGCCGACAGTCAACTACTCACTAGTGACCAGTTGATTGGTCGATGACAGATAATGTCATTTAAAGTAGTCAAACCCTAAAAACTTGCCATTTTTTACTATTCATAGCAGCTGACTGCTCTTCCTCTCCCTTCCTTTTCACTTTATCGGCCAAATCCCCACAAATCCTCAAAGATTTTGTTTCCAAATCCATCAAAATCATTGTTTAATTTCAAAAACCTAGGGTTTCACCATTTAAAAAGGGTGTTCTCTACAATCCTTCATCCTATTTTGAAATCTTGGCCTTCTCTCTTAATCACTTGCCTCTAAGTTTGCCTTCTTGCCTCTCCAAGATCAACCATGGCTTAGAGACTAGCTCCCAAACATGCTAGGACAAAAAATGTGGTTGTTGGATCATCTTTTACTCTTCCACCACTTTTCTCATCAAGGGCTTAATAGATAGCCTTTATTGAGAATTTTCAGCAAAGGGGTGTGCTCCCTAGTGGGTATAATAATCTTCCCTTCCTGCAAGAAGAGGGATTTAGGTTGTTTGATTTGTTGGAAAATGTTAGCTTGCATTATCTTCTGAATATCAAATTAGATTATAGCCCCAAAGTTATCAGAGCATTTTACTCAAACCTCAACCACTTATCTAATTACTACTAAGGTCAAAAGATCTAAGGTAGTGTTTGGGGATGAAACTTTAACCAAAATTTTCAATTTTCTACTCCCACTGGACACTATTTTACTGATCATCTGAATTCATTAAGAAAGTGGCTAGGAATAACAAGCTAGAAATCATGAATAGGATAAGTGATAATGTCATTGACAATCCAAACACACCCATAAATGTCAATGACCTATCATTGGAAAATAGACTGCTACATTATGTCATTGCCCATTGTCTCACCAACAAGTCGAGCAATTTTGCATACCTTAGTGAGCTGGAGATGTTCATGATGAAATACATCCTAGATGGGAAAAGTTTCAAGCTCTCTTAGCTCATCACACAAAGAATGGCTGCATGCAAGAAGAAGAAGTCATCTCCACCTCCATATGCTACCATTATTGTCTTTATTCTCTACCACTATGACATCTCACCATTAGAGTGAGCAGTCGATTGTCGGGGTCCAAAATTTGGAAATTATGAGAGGGAATGAATGAGTAATCAACCAGTTAGTGACAAGAAATCTATAACAGATTTATCACGACTATATTTTGAATTCTCTCATTTCTCACTCACTCCCAATAGATCTATTGGACCTCAATCTATATAAACTCAACCTGAGACCTTAGAAACATCAAGAAATGATATCAATTGTTATCATATTCTATTTAGCTTATTATCATATTAGTGCTTCATTATTATATCTACTCTGTTTCAAAGAGTTATTTGATTGTAAAATTTTCTTTCTTCTGACAGAGATTCTCAAGGAGGTTCCTTGAGAGAGTCAAGCTATATGAAGCTCAAGTTTAGGGGGAGTATATCCCTAAGAGTGAGAATTCAAGAAGGTTCCTTGGAGGTGTCAAGCTGTAAAAGCTTGGGAATTAGGGAGAGGTTCTCCTAAGTTTTGTATTGATATTTTGATAGTGAAAAATCCAAAAGAGTTTGCTTGGGAACTGGACATAGGCTTGGGTAAAAGCCAAATCAGGATAAATCTCTGTGTCAATACTTCTCTCCTTACTCCTTTATATTTTGCACTTATTTGTTTATGCAATTCTTCTTTTTCAAAGGAGTTTTTAGTTAAAATTTTTATAAAACCCAATTCACCCCCTCTTGGGTTCTAGCCTTGCTCAACACCATGGAGTCCAAATATTGATATGTCAAAATCAACCTAATTCTTTCTTATGTGAAGTCTCTAGACTTTTTCACTTTTTTTTTTGGAACTCCAATTATGAATAATTTTTTTCCTAGACAGGGCATCTGACATAAAATGTAAATTAAGTAAAATGGAAAACTAATTAAAGTTTGTCATTTAATTTTGAGTAATTTAGACAAACTTCATCTCTATTTTGTTAAAATGATACAAAATTTTCTGCTATTTTCAAAATACACATAGACATTCTCTTAAACAAAAGTTTTTTCCACACTTTAATCCTTTATAAAACTTTTTTACTAAAATATCCTTTATCTTAATTTGATAAAAAATTTTAGGAATTCAAATGCAAATAAATTTGATAAAAATTCATAAACTATTAGAAATTGTAACTATTTTAAAAAATTTCAATGGTCCAAATTTCCTCAACTGTACGACATTTGAATTCTTAAATGTAGAGAATTTATATTTGGAAATTAGCATCCCCTGAAACCATTTATATTAAAACCTCAAACTCTCCCTTCCCTTCCTCCTCCACCACATAAGAAAAATGGTTTTTTAATAATTAATAATAATATGTATGATCAGTAAATTAATAAAATATATAACAATATTATCATTTTATTTTTTATTATTAATCATTTTAAATTAATTATTAAAATCTATATAAAAAATAATTTTAAATTTTAAATTATATTTTTTTTTCAAGATCCTCATTTTTATTTCTATTAAAAGAAATTTTCTTTTTTATTTAATAATGGGTTTCAGCTTTTCATTTTATTACTATAATTTAAATGTGATAAGTTGATATTACTTATACCACTATATTGACTGACATATTTGATCCTTGTCGTACACCAAAAATCCTAGAATGTGACCAACACTAAAACATAGAGAGGATCTTGTTTCTATAACCCTAACTTCCTATCAACCTATCCTAATTATAAAACTAGAATCCACACATTATGTGATAACAAGGGATTTTCTTTAAGAAATGAAAATATATTTTCATTGTCAAGATTTTTGTAAAAATTAGACAGAGTCTCCCTTGAAAGTGGAACCTTATGAAATTCTACAACAACTTATCAGCTTAATCATGTCATCTAAGAGAGCTCTGCTCTCAATTTAAACAAGGTACAACTAAAATGGGATAGGGGATCTTGCCTGTGGTCAACATGGAGCTACAACCTAGAATTATTCATCCTATACACCTTACATTTTACAATAATCATAAATGGCAAAAATATACGAAAAGGATGCCTCATGAGTCGACTGTAGGCTCACCATTCTTTACTAACCCTAACCCTCTGGAGCTTGTTCTTGACCTATTCTACAAGCTGAGATTCCAAGTTTTCAATGAGTAAATAACATCCTAAAACAAATAAATAGTTTAAAGAAATATATTAAACAAGTAGAAGCAAAACATGCATAAGCATAACTGAATTCTAAGAACCAATAATAAATATAATATAAGAACGATATATTAAAAACCAATTTATGCATGTTTACGTATTCAATAACGTGGAGTAACATATGGAAATAAAACCACACATTAGTGTTAAAAGATGGGAATTCACTTGTTAAGAAAATTTATTTTCAGGGGAAGGACTTTTACGGATGGAAAAGAAATCTAGCCTTGGTACACAGCCCTCAAGGGTAATTATAAGTCTGGCAAGGGCATACAACCCTCAACTCATAAGACCTTGCATGAGACCTTAACTCACAAAATCTAAAATATCTCTCATCCAAATGTGATGCCCGTCACAAGAGACTTGCATCTCCAATCACCCTACTAGTTGGGTGTTTCCATGGTGCACCAAGAGCTAATATGACTACTATTAGCTACTAGTATTCTTAATTTGTCCTTCCAAACTAAAATATAAAACAAGACTATCGTGTATGGAATCATTTTTCTTTTGTCTTATAACCTTTACATAAAAAAGCAAATTCATGCCAATATTATGCTAAGCTGAGAAAAGTTATTAATATAAAAGTAATATAAAGTTCTCAAAAGTAACACATTTGATTCCATCATAAATTCAAACTAAAACTATAAATAAATGAAATGAAGTTTTGAAACAGTAAGAGGTACAGTTAAGAAATTAAAGAGAAAATTATAAATATTGATGTATAATGGGGATGTTATCCACACAGTGCATTTGATCCAATAATGGTGCTTTCGAACACTTCTTCCAATAATTCCCAAGACGCTGGGATGTCCTAAACTTTTTCAAAAATACCAACAACGCAAGAATTAACTCTTGTTGACTCAATGGTTCCTGTGGACCGAACCTAACCCAGTACCCAAAGGTCATGCGGTAAATAAAAGTTTCCAATAGTGCATGAGATAGCAGTGGTTGTACCATTTGATATGAGTAGTATATTCCTTAGTGAAGGTTCTACTTGTATGAGAATAAAATGACTGGTGCAGACTCTTAAGGCCGAAACAATTCGTACGAGAAGGAAAAAAAAAATACATTGAGATTTTGGCCTTGTTCGAATATTGTTTTTTTAAAAAAATTTTGCATTTAAAATTAAAAGAACAAAAAAAAACTTGTTTGGTAATATGTTTTTATCAATTACTTTAAAAAACTTAAAAACAAAAAAGATGTTTTTAGAATAAAAAAATAAGAACAAGTTTAAGATGTTTTTCTTTGTTTCTCAAAATTGTTTTTATTAATGGTAAAATTATAATCCAATGAAAAATGATTTAAGTAGCATTGTGGGTTAGGTTTAAATAAATTGAGACCCAACCCAATTAGGTCTCCTCTTATTTTTATTAAAAATAATTTTCTGTAAAATAAATTTTTAAAGAAAAATAAAAAATTAAGAATTAAAATGAAAAGAATGAAATAAAAATATGATTTAAAATGAAACATAATTAAAATTTTAAAAATTTTTGATAAAAAAATTTATTATAAATAAAATAAATTAATATTAAAAAATAATGTATAATAGAGTTTTGAATGAACTCAATACCTAAGTTAACTTAATTAAAATACACACGTGCATTCCTACGCACACTTTAACATACTAAACATGTAACGCAAATCCAAATATAAAAACATATATAACAAATTTGTTATATATATATATATATATGCACATTCACATGTATGCATATACAAGTATGAATACATATACATATATATTATGCAAGCTTAATACATGCAAATATGAATATGTAGCATTAATGCACATGCATACGTAAGTACGCACATAAATACACATCCATGTATACCCACACACACAAATACATATATAATACATTTATTATATCCACGCATGTACACATGCTTATATACATGCACACATGCACAAATGCACATATATACTCATCTAAATTCTTATCTTGGTTTCAGAGGCATTTTGCTCGCACTATGGCTAATTCGAATTCATCCACTTCTGGTGCAGCCTCCTCTCCACTGACGATCTCTTCTCAACGTCCACCAGCCCCCTTCGTCAGTTCCATGAACCAACTTTGCTTCGTTAAGCTTGACCAGAGCAATTATCTCCTTCGGAGTTCTGCTATCCTACCTATTATCCGAGGCAATCGCCTTGATGGATTTGCACTCGATATGAAACCCCATCCTCCCCAGTTTTTATCTGATGATGCAGATAAACCCAACCCCGACTTTGATGATTGGGTGATGTCCGACAAGCTGCTGTTTGGCTGGTTATTCAACATGATGAGTGTTGATATTGCTGCCCAAATAACTCATTACACTACATCAACCGAATTATGGACTGCTGCAAAAGAACTTGCCGGTGCTTATTCTCGCTCTCGTGTAACCTTGCTCAAATGTGAGCTGCAACGAACGCGAAAGGGAACTTAGAAAATGGATGAGTATTTATGTAAGATGAAGGCTATATATGATAGTCTCACTCTCGCAGGGCATCCAATCACTCTGGATGATCTCATCACTCAAACGCTCGCTGCTGTCGGTGGTGATTATAATCCCATCGTCGTCCAACTTGCTAAAAGGAGTGGGTTGTCTTGGGTCGAGGTACAGTCCGCCCTGTTAACATTTGAAAGCTGCCTGGAGCAGCTTACTTCCTTTGCTAGTATAAACATTGTTCCACCTGCTGCTCATCTGACTAAAGCAGAGCATGACAGGAAACAATTCAGTGGTGATCATGGTGGTACTTGGCGGAGTTCCGGTCGGGATGGACGAGGCCGTGGAAGAGGACGTAGATCTAAGCCCACATGCCAAGTATGTAGTCGTGTTGGTCACATCGCAGCGAATTGTTTCTATCGCCATGATAGAAACTTTAATGGTAGTCCCTCCGTTGATGTCAATAAACAGCTTGACTCTCGCAGTCCTTCTGCTTATTATGCCATGCCTCACACTGTTATGGATACTGCCTGGTATATGGATAGCGGATCAAGTAACCATGTTACGAATGACCCATCAGTCACTCAACACCCTAATGGTTCTCCTGGTAAGACAAAACTCACAGTTGGTAATGGAGCCAAATTATGTATACAGAATGTTGGCACTTCTTTATTGCCATCCTCTTCAGACTCATCTCTTCTTATGAAAAATGTGTTGCATGTTACTCATATCACTAAGAATTTATTAAGTGTCTCTAGAATGACTACTAATAATCATGTGTTTGTCTAATTTCATGTTGATTATTGTTTGGTGAAGGACAAACAGTCGCGGAAGGTTCTACTTCGAGGAATTCTGGAAGATGGGCTCTACAGAATGCAGATATAAAAAAGCAAAGCTCTGCTCCCTGGTCGTTTGTTACTGAGATAGAGACGTGGCACAGAAGGTTGGGACATCCGTCTCTGAGGGTGTTAGATTAAATATTATCCCAGTGTAATGTAACGCTTAAAAGTAATCATAAAGTTGCTTTTTGTGGTGCAAGTCAGTTGGGAAAGTCTCACAAATTACCATCCGCTTTGTCCCTTTCTCGTGCAAAGGAACCATTGGACCTTATACATACTGACATTTGGGGACCTGCAACCATTCCATCATCCTCTGGTTTTCAACGCTATATTAATTTTATTGATGATTACAAGCACTATACATGGTTATATCCATTGAACACTAAAGGAGAATCACTACAAGCATTTGTTGAATTTAAAAATCTTGTTGAAACTTAGTTTGAAAGACGAATTAAAACTCTTCAAAGCAACTGGGGTGGAGAGTTTCGCAGCTTTATTCCTCTTACTCAAGAGTCTGGCATAGTGTTTCAACACTCTTATCCTTACACGTCTGCCCAGAACGGACATGCAGAGCATAAGCATCGTCATGTTGTTGAGCTAGGTTTAACCTTGTTAGCTTAAGCCAAGATGCCTCTTCAGTTCTGGTAGGATGCATTTCAGATGGCCATACATTTGATCAATCGGCTTCCTACACCTGTGCTGCATGGCAATATTCCTTTCACTCAACTATACAAGAGCTAGCCAGACTATAAGGTTTTCATGACCTTTGGATGTGCATGCTATCCACGTCTCAAGCCTTTAAATCAACGTAAGTTGGAATTTCACTCTCAAAAGTGCGTGTTTATTGGCAACAGTAGATCACACAAGGGTTTCAAATGTTTGATAGCCTCTAGTAAAGTTATTGTCTCTCAGCAAGTTGTATTCAATGAAGACGAGTTTCCTTTTGCACAAGGTTTCTAAGATGAATAGCACACTATCATAGTACCTGATGTATGATCCTCACTTACGTTATTTGCTCCTCCATAGAACAACAGCAAGTCTGCTACAACCAGTACGCAGTTTATAGTGTCTACCACCCCTAATATCAATAATGATGACTTGTTTTTATGCAGTAACACAGAGGAACAACAACTAGCAAAGTCACTTCCACAAGAAGAATCACTTTCGCTGCCTGATCAACTACAAAGGAGTACAGCCAATGCTCATCATATGGTTACTCGAAGTAAGAAAGGAATATTCAAAACTCGGGTCCCATTCACTGGTATAGCCATAACAGAGAAGTCTGATGCTGAAGAACCTCTTATTATTCAAGAGGCGTTATAGAGACCATAGTGGAAGAAGACGATGCAAGTAGAATTCGATGCGTTACAAAAGAACAACACGTGGGAACTAGTACCCTATACTGGGCAGCACAATGTAGTTGACAACAAGTGGGTTTTTAAAAACCAAGTTTAATGCAGATAGATCAATACAAAGGCTAAAGGCAAGATTAGTAGCCAAAGGGTTTCAACAAGACCCTAGTGTGGCTTTTTATGAAACTTACTATCTGGTGGTGAAGGCTTCAACAATCTGACTTATACTTAAATTGCAGCTTATTTAAAGCAACTTGATGTCAACAACGCTTTCTTGAATGGGCATCTGCATGAAACAGTCTTTATACACCAGCCAGAAGGCTTTACTGATCCTGAGAAACCTAAAGATATCTGTAGACTAGTAAAAGCTTTATATGGATTACGACAGGCACCTAGAGCATGGAGGTCCATACTACATTAATCAAATGGGGTTTTACAAATGTTCAAATGGATAACTCATTATTTGTGCTGAAGACCAGAACCACTGTCATCATTGTATTAGTGTATGTCAATGACGTACTAGTCACTGGGAACAATTCTACTCTGTTGCAGAAGTTTATTTCCAAACTGGACAGGTCTTTTTAACTTAAGGATTTAGGCCCTACACTACTTTCTTAGAATAGTAGTGTTCAGAGATACTTCAGGCAAATTACGTGAGAGACATACTGTAGAGATTTGGTATGAGTGAAGCCTCTGTTTGCCCAAAGCCAATGGTAGTGGGAAAGCTGTTGTCATGAACAGATGGGGAGTTACTAAAGGATCCAACAGTGTTTCATAAAGTAATTGGTGCACTACAATATTTGACCACTACTCGGCCTGATATAGTTTTCTCAGTTAATAAACTGAGTTAATCTTAGTGCACCCAAAACAGTACACTAACAAGCAGTTAAAAGACTGTTTCGATACGTTAAAGGCTCAGCTCTTTAGAGTTTGCATATAAAACCCTTTAATAGTATGCAAATGACAGGGTTCTCAGGTGTCGATTGGGCTGTTTGTGTTGATGAAAGGAAATCCATGGGTGGTCATTGTGTTTTTCTTGGAATCACCTTAGTCTCGTGGTCCTCTAAGAAACAATGAGTAGTATTGCGATCTAGTAGAGTTTGAATACCGATCGCTTGCAGATTTAGCCGGAGAAATTTCATGGCTAGTCTCTACTCAAGGAGCTAAATATTACGATGTCACAAATTCCTGTTGCATGGTGTGACAACATTAGTGCAAACTCATTAACAGTCAATCCAGTTCTTCATGCTTGGTCCAAACACATTGAAATAGATGTCCATTTCATCAGAGAACGGGTCTTGTCTAAGCAACTAACAGTCCAGTATGTTTCCTCAACAAAACAGTTAGCTGATTGTCTTACAAAGGCTCTGTCGCACTCAAGGTTTAATGAAATGAGGATTAAACTCGGAGTAATTGAATGACCCTCTCGTTTGAGGGGGAATGATAAGACTAAGATCTATATGCAGCAACCCAGCCCGTTAGGGACCTATTCCAGTAGCTTTTGTGTAGTGTATTAGGTGTAAATATTCTGTTGTAATGCTTACCAAGTGTCAGCATCTCATAAGAGAGGTTATAATAGAATCTCTCTATATATGCCATGTATAATCCAGCTGCTGAGAACAAGGAAGAAAGGAACCGCTCATTTACTTTTCTCTCTCTCATCCAAATTCTTATTTGCATCATATCATATTACGGACAATGTATATATATTTGGTAAAAGAATCCAATAAGTATTTTAAGTATTATTATTTTATAATATATAATTGTGCATCGAGAATATCTTGGTTTTTTGATGATGTGTTATACTATAATGGAGACATTAACTATATTTTTGTATTGTTTATTGTCCCTCTTGAAATTATATTTTTTGTTTTATTTTATTTTTTTTATATGCAGGAATTTGCATTCCTGCAAAGAATGGGGATGGAGAACTTCTCTTGGCAATGAAGAATGTAAATAGAGATAGAAAGACAATCAGTAGTAAACGAGAAGGAGTAGTCTTGCAAGATTGCTATCCCAAAGCCTAGGCTCCGTTTGATATAGTGGAGTGGATTATAGTGAAAAGGTAAAGGAAATGAAGATGGAGATTAACTAGAATAAAAAATTAAAAAAAAAAAAGTTTTAATGACAAAATTGTTAAGAAAGAAAAGAGAAATGCAGTTTTAAAATTTGTTTGGTGTGACAGGGATAGTGATAAAATAAGAATGATAATAAGGTAAAAATACTAATATACTCCTAATTAAATTTTTCTCTACCCAACTATATTCTCTATTATTCTCTTTTGTTGCTTCACTGAACCAGAGAAGAATGCCCACCCATCTGCGAGAACTCCTGTTCGAGCACGAGCAACGAGTGCCAACGTCTCTCATTGTTGTCATGCATGATTGCCGGCACACTTCGTTGCGAGGCGTCTGATGTGAATGGTGTGGAGCGTTTGGCCATGTGAGTGGAATAAATGGCAGATTGCAGGCGTCAGGGCATAGATTAAAGGAAACCAGTGAGTTTGATAAAATGACAAACAATTAAAATGAAAATGTTGTTTTATTTTTGCCACTGAAAATTTCATTCAACATAGCAGGAAGGAATAGTACAAACAAGAACGAAGAAAACAAGATAAAAAGAAACAGGAGACCACCAAAGCAAAACAGAAGGAAAAAAAAAAAAAAAGATATACCAAAGAACAACAGCAACATAGCCAAACTTGAAGCACTAGCCCACCCCTTGCCTAGTAGAACATGAATCCACAGCCAGAATCTCTAATAGAGGGGATGGGGTTTAGAATCCCATAAAAGAGCGCTCATCCCTTCTTCCATGTGCTTAGCTAACCAATTGGCTGCCTTGTTCGCAAATCTAGGAATCCATCCTAGAGAAAAACCTTCACTGCTCTTAAGCGGCAAGTTCACTTCCTTAACCGAACCAGCACATCTCCAATCCTGGCAAACAGTCAAGTCTTTCATGACATCCACCAGAAGTGAATTATCTAACTCAAACATTGTAGATACTAACTCAAATTCCAATGCCATTAGAATCTCCCATCTCAAAGCCAACAGTTGTGCCATGAAAGCAGAGCTAGCATCTTTTCCTGCACCAGACAAGAGGAGAGCTCAAATTATTTCTCACAATGTCCCATATCGCAGCTTTGCCTTCTTTGGAAGTACCTTCCACATCAATTTTCGATTGATTCTGATCGGGTGGAAACCAACATAGATGCGAAGAGTTGTTCAAATTTATATTCTCAGCATCCTCATTCACTTCTGCCATTCCTCCATTACTCTTCCAATATTCGAGGATAAGCTTTGAACCATTCTCAATAGCAAAGCTTGGATCTCGAATCCCATTACCCAAACTTTACCATGCCTCCCCTTTTAAATCTGCCGACAAATCACAGCAACGTGGGCCTTTTTAAAGTCACCCCTATTACTGTCCACCAACAGCCATTGAAGCCAGCAATCAAATCTACTCACATTTCTCTGCACCATGACTCAAGGAAAACTAGTACCAAACAACACCAGATTTTCCCAATCATAAAGTAATAATAGGTGCTCAATAGACTTAACCTCCTCATTACAACAGATGTGCAAATAGGGCATTACTTACACCTTTTCCTCCAAAGAGCTTCCATTTTCGGGATTGCATTACGACAAGCTTTCCATAGGAAGTGCTTAGTTTTTTAAAGGAACTCTAATTTTCCATAATTCTTTACAGAGTAAATCAGAAACCTGAAACGAAGTGGAAGCCTTCTGTTGACATTCCATACTTTCCTTATTATATGCCCACGGATAGCCTTTCTTAACAGAATAAAGGCCATTAGTACTAGTTGCCCAAAATAAATAGTCCTTTACAGCACTCCCAAGGGGTTGGAATTGTAACATCCCCAAATTTCTTTTATTTAGATTCCCCTGTCCTTAATTGAAAGGAAAGATAAAAATTTAGGGCTCAATTATAAATTTGGCATCACTTCCCATACTTGACCCTAATTAAAAAATTTAGTTAGGCATAAATTAGCAATAGGAGAAAGCTATGATATCTTTAGAGCCAAATACCAAAAAGTAGTTGTCCTTCATTTATTTTGCATTTTCTTAAAAGATAAAAAAGTTTTAAGTTCTTTTATTCAAAAAAAAAATATATGTTCAGGAAAACTATTATTTTAGGAATTTGGTATAGAAGTTTAGTAAATTATTATCCTAATTTAATTATGATACTTTCACACTAAAACATTAAGATAATTCAAGTAGCTTAAAGATTTACTTTCATGACAACTTAGCCTATAAAGCTAAGAAATAAATTTGGATAAATAAAAGAGTAAAATCTAATTATCTATCTTCAATAAATAAAAAAAGGCCTTATAGGTATAAATTAAAGCATTGTATAAGGCTAAGCATAATCTATTAAAAAAGTACAATTAGTATGAAGCTTAGCATAAAGCTTGAATACATATGATGTACGGTGAAGCTAAAAGCTAATATATATACATATATATATATATATATATATATATATATATATATACACAAGTAGCTTAAAAGAGAAGTCAGCTAAGATTGTTTTCTATGCATTATACGGTTACCTTATTACCCTTCATAATAGTTGGGAAATTAAGATTGAAAGGAGTGGCTAAGTGGTAGTACCATATGGCAGCAGCACGTGAGAGAAATTGGTGGTGTTTGATAATATTAATTTAAAACAGATTCATATGAGTGTAATGTGGCAGCAGGAGAACCTACCGAGTAGCAATGAAAGGTGTTTCCGTAGGCTACGTTGCCAATAAATTTAACAGCAAAGCTAAATTACCAAACATAAGTGGCCGCATATTAGGATAGGAAGACACTAAGCTAAAAAAAGAGAAGGAACACATTAAAGGATTGTGTGGCTGGAGGAGAAAATTTGAGAGCTTAGATGCAAACACGTATTGCCCGAACTGAAGCCAATGAAATACTATAAATAGAAGCTCGGGAAGCTCTGAAAAGCAATCAACCAAAAGTGTTTAGACTAATAGAAGACAAGCTAGTGAGAGTGAGGAAGAGGCGTTCAAGGCATGAATGAGTTGCAGAATTTCTCTGTTATGTTATGGTAAAACAGAGCACAAAACGAAAGAAAGAAGAGGATACCTATGCAAGAGTGATTTAGTCATTGCTTCAGGTACGTTTTACAAAATTGAGCTTTAGGAAGACTTGTTAGTTTGTAGAATTTAAATTAAATGAATGTAGAAGCAACATTGTAGCGGGCTTTAGGAAAGGAATACGGAAATGGGATTGGAGCTATGTATATATGCATAGGAAGTAAACCAAGAATGGGAAACCCAGTGATAAGCATATACAGATAGAAGTAGGAAGTAAAGAGAACGGTTCAGGGTAGTGGAATGAAGCATAACAAGTTAGGAAAATGCTACTGTAAATATTTTCTTACCTAAAAATGGATAGCCTAGGAGATAGCATGAGCATAGGAAAGTAACATAGGAAAAATGCTAGCAAGTAATACTATTTCTCTGTTTTTAATAACAACTGTAGATAAAATGAGTGATGAAGAAATAGGAACGTTATGTATTACATGGAATTAATATGAATTGAAGGATTCATGATGATGCTCAGAAGAATAAAGCTGGGAAGCTAAGCAGAAAACTTCTCATAAGGAAAACAGAAAAACCAAATAAAAAAATTGGAAATTAGGAACTTAAAATGAATGTTAATAATTAGGAATAATTCTGCGACTGTTTTAAAAGCTACGAAAAACGCAGAATTTACTGACTAGGAATAAAATTATGAAGATAAGCACAAAACGTACGGCTGAAAACACATCAAGACGTAATTTGCACTATTTGAGAAATCAGATTGGGAAAAAATAGTAAATGACCTCCAGTTGAAATTTGATATTTACTTCCTAAATAAATCAGAGATTTGATCTAAAAAGTTTTAGGAAATTCGAACTGGTATTAATATTATTGAAAACAGTACTTGCACTGTCAGACAAAGACAGCACCAAGTACTCTTACAAAATGGTTTGTTTCAAGAACCAAAACCTGGGGTTTTGGGGCTTAAATATTAACTGTAGGTTACTAAGACATAGGTGAAGCTGTGTGAAATTTGAAACAATTTGGATATGGTTTACTCTGTAAACTTAGTCCAAGTATATTGGAGTCCGAAAATGGAACTAATCTGCATAGTCACAAAAAATGGCTTGGTTTAAGTCGCCAATGAATCAGATTCCAGCCCAACTTTGTCTTTCTATTAGAGAAAACATGAAAGAATAAATCTGGTTATTTTTAGGATTTTTGGAGTAGGATAAGTTTGGTTTTTCTATTAAACAATGGACAACAAATTTTTATGACGAAATGACATTGTTATATCTTGGAAATTTGTGGTCATGGATGATGTTTAATTTTCTATTATCAGAATTTTTATAAGATGATTATTTATGAGGATTACTTACTCATGTAATTTCAAAATTTTAAGATAATTATGAAAGCCTGTAGAAATATTTAAGAGATTCTTAAATAGTAATTAGTTGATAAAATTAGGCAAATATAGATTAATTCTCATGAGGT
Source organism: Delonix regia (assembly GCA_037074485.1). Lineage (NCBI taxonomy): Eukaryota > Viridiplantae > Streptophyta > Magnoliopsida > Fabales > Fabaceae > Delonix > Delonix regia. Next base: position 18,672,931 of record CM073459.1, read on the forward strand.
ATGACATCCATAAATATGAATAGATAGTAAGACTTAGAAATAGCATAGATGTAGATTAACAAATAAAAAGGAATTTAAATATGGATTTAATGAACTTAAGATAGCTAATACTGCCTTGGACACATGGAATGAACAAGTAGTTAGCTTCTCCCCTACTTATCTTGTTTTATTTTAAATAATTTATATGATAGCTACATACATATGTCTGTCATGGGTTTGAAATGTGCACTTAGGGATTGGACAATCTTTATGGTGGTTATCAATGGAATATGGAAGATGGATACTAGGTATCCTCTAGTATCCAAACATATAAACTAATGATGATGATGACATGAATGATGGATACCCGAAGGTGTGTATCCAAAGATGATCATTATTGAGCACCCGTATGCATCACTATATAGTTGAAGTTACAAGGGTGATGTAAGACGGTGGTGATACAGTGATGGAAATTTTATGTGAATGGCCTTCATAGTATTTGTCTCTTGGCCAATATGAGACAATGATGAGATGTGTTTCAAACCCGAGAATGAAAATGACTTCCCTTTGTATTTCACAAGTATGGGATGGAAGGTAATTCCCATAGTAGCCTCATGTGTATGATTTACATTTTAAATGTGTTTTATTATTACGTGTGATAATAAAGGTTGGAATGCAACTATTTTTTGTTAAATACTTGCTAACTACTGAGACATAAAGTCTCACTTTTCTTTGTCTCCATTTCCAGGTGAGCCAAGGCAATTTGCTAAAGAATAATCAAAGAATAATCAACTATAGTAAAGTTTGCTGAAGAATTAGACAACAGATTGTAGCCCATTTATGTGTAAGTCAAAATAGTTGTGAAATACATGAAAACCTCCAACCCATTTTCATTCATATCAGAAAAATGGTCATCATACACCTTTGAAAGATGGTTGAAGCATTAGATAGTCTGAATGACATCCTTCTAAATGTAAATGTGCCATAAAGGCATGTAAATGTAGTTTTTTCTTAGTCATTTAGAGATATAACTATCTAATTATATCCAAAATATTTGTCCAGAAAACAATTAAATTGCTTACTTGCTAGTATGTCCAACATTTAATTAATGAAAGGTAACAGAGAATGGTCTTCTTTAGTGGCCTTATTTAGTTTTCGATAATTCATGCATACTTGCCAACTAGTGACAATGCATGTAGGGATTAATTCATTTTTTTCATTTGACACAAAAGTGATTCCTCCCTTTTAGGTGCACATTGTACTGGGCTTAGCCCTAAATTATCAGAAATGGGATAGATAATCCTAACGTCAAGCCGCATGATTACCTTTTTTTTTTACTACCTCATTTCTTGATGGGGTTGAGTCTCCTTTGCTGCTCTATGCTGGGCCTGCTTCACTCTTCCATTAGGATCTTGTGTGTGCAAAAAGAGGGGTTGATTCCCTTGATGTCATCTATGGTCCACCCAGCAGTTATTTTGTGCTCCCTTAGTACTTTTAATAGCATTTTTTTCCTACGCTGATGTTAGTGATGCAAAAACAATGAAAAGTAAACTAAATGGGAAGAAAGTTGTTTTAGTTCTACATTATAAAGTTCTTCTAATGATGGTTTCAACCTCTTAACTATAGACTCAGAGATTTGACTTTTCCAAATCTAGGATTAGACTTTAACCGATTAAGGAACTCTCAAAAGTCATCATCCTCACTTTCATCTATTAAGACTAGTGAGGCTTCTAATGTATCTAAGGGAAGTAAGTTATGTAGTGTATGATGTGTAATGTAGTCAATAGTCTCTATTGACATATATTCTATATATTCACAAGGGTGTTTAATTGCTTTCAGTATATTGAATGTTACTTACAGATCTTGCACCCATATAGTCAACTCACGCTTTTGCATATCTATTAAAGCCCCACCCATTTCTGAGAATGGCCTATCTAGGATGATTGGAATGTCCTTATCCTCCTCCATATCTAGAATGATGAAACCTGCAAGGATTATGAACTTTTCTATCTTAACCAATACATCCACTTAGATTCTATTTAGAAGCACTAAAGACCAGTCAATTAATTGCATGGTAACTGATGTAGGGTTAATTTCCCCATGCCCAATTTTTGAAAGATGGATAGATCACAAAGAGCCTTACCAAGGAATATGTTACCTAAGGAATAAGGGATGGTGAAGCTTGCTGGATCCTTGAGTTTAGGAGGTAGCATTTTTTGTAAGATTGAACTGCACTTCTCTATCAGTGCAACTATTTTGTACTCCCCCAACTTCCTCTTTTTGGCTAGGATATCCTTCATGAAGTTGGCATTTGCTCCAGAGCTTCTGCAAATGGAATGTTTACCTATAGCTTTTTAAACACTTTAAGAAACCGGTTATACTGTGAGTCTAAATTTTTCTATTTTAACCTATGAGGGAAGGAAATGTTCTTTTTAATGCAAGATAACTCCTTATTATTACTCTCTATTGGTATTATTTTATTCTTATCGACTTTTTTTTTTTCACTTTTCTATAGGTTTGAGTAGTTTTTGGGTTTAGGTTCATCTAATTGTTTTTAACTCCCAAGAGTGATTGCCTTGCACAACTCTTTCCTTTGTGACCTAGGGTTAGGTTCTATGTTACTAAGTAAGGTTCCATGAGGTCTATTGGCTAAAACGTTTGCTAACTGTCCCATGTGTGTGTCTAGGTTCTTTAAGGTGGTGGCTTGGCTTATCAACTATTGTTTCACCTAATCGTTTTGCATAATAGATGATTCTTGTTATTGGTTTTACTACTATCTATTATTTTAAAAACTTAGGGGTACATCTAGTTTAGAGGGAGGCACACTTGGTTGATTTTTTTTAACAAAAAGTTGGGGTGATTCCTTCATCTAAGGTTACAAGTGTTAGACATAGGTTGGTTTCCCTTAAAGTTATTAACCACACAATTCATTGTTTCTTCTAGGTATATTAGTGGGCATTGTGCACTTAAATGACCCTCCCCACAATATTCATAGGTATCAAAAGTTTTTACCAAATGTAGTCAGTGGCAATTCTGTTGTCTCCCCAAGGCTAAATTGTCCAATTTCTTGTTCATCGCTTCAAATTAAGCTGCTACCTTTGTTGAGAATGTTGCTAGTTAATCCACCTTAAACACTACAACAAGCCTTTTTTTTTTTAATGATCTCTTATATGTTTTATAGTTGTTAGAGGAAAGATAATATAGTATTTCAAAGATATCCTCAAGGTACTGGTTTAATAGTGATCCTCTAATAACTCCATCCACTTGGTTCCTTAAGGATGTGGTCAGACCATTGTAGAAGATTCTAATCTCTTAGTGTTAAGAGAAACCATCGTGAGGGCATTTTCTAAGTAATTCCTTAAAGCGCTCACACTTCGTATAAGGATTTTAAGTCAGATTGCTGAAAAGTAATGATATCTTTCAATAATTTCTCAATTTTAGCAGGAAAAGATAATTTTTTAAAAATCTCTAAACTAGTTGAGCCTAAGTTGTTATGGATCCACTAGGTTATGAATCCAAACAATCCTTGGCTCTACCCTCTGAGGAAAACCTAAACATCCTGAGGCAAATGGCTTTAGGGAAGATGCTAATCACCTTAAACTTGTCACATACTTCCAAAAAGGTCCTTTAATTACCATTAGGATCTGCTGAGGGTAAGCCATTGAATCATTTTTCCTTAAGCATCATTATTGTAGCAGAATTGATTTTGAAATTAGTGTTACCAATTTTTATTCTAGCTATGCTAGATTGATTGTCGCCCATGAAGGTTGGCATGATGTAATCCTTAACTTTTCTTTAAGAAGATGAATCAGTGTTCTGGTTGACAACTTGAGCTTGGTTGTTAACCATTGGATTTGGTGCTTGATTGCTGTTGTAAGTCCTAGTAGGTGACTCTTCCCATTGACTTCTCGATAAGTTTCAATTTTTTCTGTGCACTATTTCAAAGTCTAGCAATAGAACCTCTATTTTCCCTATTGTATGCATACAAGAACACCTGAAAAAGAAGAACACCTCTTATTAAAAGTGCTTCATATTAAGTTTCTAAAGAATTAAGTGTCAAGTCCCCAACAATGGTGCTAAAAACATATTGGGGGATTTGATTAAATATAATACTTATGCCCAAGTGTACACGGTCAACATGTAGTATAATGATAAGTACAGTATCAATCCCTCAAAGACTTAGTCTTAATTGTCGCTAATTACCTATTACTAAGCCCTTTTTAATGTTAAGAATTATATTAACTAAGTGTAAAGAATAAAGTTGGATATTGAGTGATTAAATGTATCTAACGAACCAAGGATTTCAACTTTTACCACATGTATAATCACTACTATTTATTCGAATTGATAAATGGCTAAATTGCTAACCTAGGAATCTTATTGCCTATATGTTTCTGTCAAATTCATATAGTCTAGGTTAAAATTGTAACGCCCAAAATAATAACAATAATAACAATAATATTCTTAGTAGTTAGGAATCCCCTTTATGTTTTAAAATTTAATGTGTATTTAGTTTTCACTTTTCTAAGTCCATATTGATCCAGGAGTCTTTAGCATGGTTCGTGTTACAATATGTTCCTGGAAAGGAAAACATTCCTCCCTTACCTATGATGTGAGATTTTAATCTCAGGTTGAGGTACAAGGAAATGTAGTAACCTTATTTTCCAGTGACTATTTAGGTGGTACAATTCTACCATATATCTTAGATGTGATGGGATGAATCACTTTGCCAAAGAACTCATAGGATCTAAATTAGTCATTTAGGTAGTATAGTCTACCATAGTCTTACAAGTAAAAGGTCTATAAGGCTCCATAAGGGTACTATTTAATTTCATTTTAGTGTCTTATTTTTTTCCTCAGTCTATCAAATAGGATTCCACCACCATTTTGTATATCATATGAAGAAGTTTGTTGTATAAAATAGTTCAATACTCTTAAAAGACTAGTTCCCATAAAAAAATATGGAATCCAAAATTAAAATGAGGTCATCAGATAGTTTATCTGAATCAAAATGCATAGGAAAAATATTTAAAAACATACTAAACAATTTATATGAAAAAAAATTTATAAATATAAATAGCTTCACAATAATCACTGTCGTAACCGACCTTTCGGTGGAACAAAATAAAAAGTTTAAAACCGATTCCCAAAAACAAAATTTTGAAAATCAATTTATTTGGAGTCGCCACCAAAATTTTTAATGGAAAACTTTGGAAAACCAATTTAAAACAAAACGAAAAAGGCGAAATGGTCTGCGAAATCAAAGATGGGTTCAAGAGTCTATTTGAGTGTGGGGAAGGTATTAGGCACCCCACAACACCCGCCCATAAGGACGGTTACCTTAAACTAGTCAGTTGAAATAGAATATGGCCTTTAATTAATCTCAATTACCCTTTTTATTGACATGGATGCATGTTAGACATAGGAGACAAAAAAAGTGAGAATGCATACAAACAGATAGATATTTACAAAGGGCGGACTTGGCCTAGGATGAGAGCCTAGGGCCTACGTACCCTGTAATGGGGATCAAAATCCACGTAGTTCGACCAAGAGGCATGTTTGGGGGTTGGTGGTTTTTTTATTTGTGATGAGAATAGGAGGATTTTAATTAAAACAGATCATTGTAAACAAAACGGGATTGGAATTTGGTTTGTATGTTTTAATTTACTACAATCTAATTAACCTCGTTCTCCTGACCTCTTCATATTTTCTCTCTTAAATTTTTTTTATTATTATGATTTTTTGAGTTTTGGGAGTCTTAGGAGTTTATATTTCGGGAATTAATGTATAATTTATAATGAAAGGAATATATATATATATATATATATTTATGAATTCTTGAATTTATTGTTGGTGAATATTGATTATTATTATTATTGATTATTGGTAAATAATTTAATTCAAGTGCTATTATTTATTTGTTTATCTGTTTATTTTTGAACGAATATATGCTAATTTTTGGGTTCTATGGAGATTAAAATCTCACACGAGCCCGGGAAGTCGAGGAGAGAAAAGTATTCTTACACGATTCAGTATAAATATTTAATCAAAGTTAATATTTAATTATTGTTCATTTATTTATTTTTATGTATTGTTATTATTATCATTAATATTATTATTATTTCTGAATTAATTATAGGGATTTAAGGAGATTAGAACCTCACATAATCCCACGCAATCGATGAGAATGATATTCTCACACGATAATTTTGTAAATAATAGGAAATGTTTAATTAAAGCAAATCTTTTAATTATTTATTATTTATTATTCTTTTTTAAAAAACAAAGGTATGCTAACTTCAGGGATCTTAGGAGATTAAAATCTCACACGATCCCAGGTAATCGGGGAGAACAATATTCTCACACGATAATTTTGCAAATAATGGGAAACAGTTCATTAAAGCAAACATTTTAATTATGATTATTATTATGATTTAATCAAAATTAATATTTAATTGTCATTCATTATTTTTCACCATTCATTCATTAATATTTCATTAATATTATTATCACTTTTCAATTATTTAACTAGTTGTAAGGATTTAAGGAGATTAACATCTCACATAACCCCTGGTAATCGAGGAGAATAAAATTCTCACACGATAATTTTATGCATCATGACAATATTTATTAATTATCATTCACTTATTTTTCACCATTCAATCATTATTATTTCATTAGTATTATTATTGCTTTTCAATTATTTAATTCATTGTAAGGATTTAAGGAGATTAATATCTCACATAATCCCCGGTAATCGAGGAGAATAAAATTCTCACACGATAATTTTATGCGTAATAACAATATTTCTTAATTATCATTCACTTATTTTTTGACCATTCATTCATTAATATTTCATTAATATTATTGTTGCCTTCCAATTATTTAATTAATTGTAAGGATTTAAGGAGATTAACATCTCACATAATCCCCGGTAATCGAGGAGAATAAAATTCTCACACGATAATTTTATGCGTAATAGCAATATTTAATCAAAGTTAATATTTAAACAATGGTAATAAACAAAATTAAAACAAGTTTTGGCAAATGAACAGTAGCATCTTAGAACCAAACGCATGAATAGTGCAGAATGCATGAGATTTTCTTTGAGCAACTTGTATGAACAGTAACATGCATGCAGAAAAATTGGTCGTGCAGCCCATGCAGCCATACCTGTGCGATTTCAGCCTCTCCCTTGTGCTCCAATGAAGAATGGCCTTCTCCTCCTCACTCACCTGTGGTAGATGGTCCTCCAACAGTCCCTAAATGGTTGGTCTCGACTGGAAGCAAGTAGAAATGGCGAACAGCACTTCGTTGGGCAGTGTTGGAAATTCTGGTTGGTTTCAACGCTGGAAATTCTGGCTGGAAGTGCTCACATGTCCCTGCTCCTCAGCTGGAAGATAAAGGCTGAAAGCTTCCCTTCCTCTCTACACTTTCTCTTCTTCCTTGTGCTCCTTAAATTCTCCCCTATTTACCTCTGTTTTCTGGGCTCAAAACAGAGTTTTTCCTCCTCCATGGTTCAACCTCTATCAATCCTTTTGCTGCCACTTTGTTTTGCATTCAGGCCTCCTTGTTTCTGCTCATTATTTTGGCATCCAACTGTCCATTTTTTGCTCCTCGGATGTCTGAACTTTAGCTCCTTTTCTCTCCACGGTTTGGACGTTGCTTCAGCTTCTCTCCCTCTCGGTTTCTGGTTTCGTTTTCTCTTCTATTTTCTGCACCATGACTCCCTCTCTCTTCCTCTCGGTTTCTGCCTCTCGTTCAACTTCTCTCCCTCTCGGTTTCTGGTTTTGTTTTCTCTTCTGTTTTCTCCCTCATATTGCTGTCTCATTTTCTGGTTTCGTTCAGCTCCCTCTTCCTCTCAGTTTCTCTCTTATCCTCTCGATTTCTGCTTCTCCCTTTCAGCTCTCATTTTTCTCTCAGTTTCTCTCTTATTCTCTCCCTCTTCTCTTTAGCTCTTTTCCCCTCTCAGTTACGTTGTTCTCTCCCTCTTCTCTTCAGCTCACTTTTTCCTCTCGGTTACGTGGTTCTCTCCCTCCTCTCTTCAGCTCACATCTTTTCTTCTTTATACTCTAGCCCACCTCTCTTTTTCTGCCGTGTTGCTCCTTTTTCTTCTTACTTTTCCTGCAACTTCCAACCACTCCACTTACTGCTCACGGTCCCTTGCTTTTTCTGCCACTTCCAGCCATGCCACTCTCTCCTTTCTCTGCACAAGCCGCTCCACTTTCTGCCTCCTTTGAAAAACCAGCTCCCTTTTGCTTTTTTGTCCTCCTTGTCCTCTTGTTCCTTAGTAATGCATGTGTGTGCATAAGTGTATGCATGTGGGAGTGAGTGAGTGTGTGTGTCCGTGGGTGAGAATGTGTGAGAGTGTGAGTGTGAGTGTGTGAGGATGTGTGTCTGTGAGTGAGAGTGTGAGTGTGTGAGAGTGATGTGTGACATGTGTGTGAGGGCAAGTGAGCATGTGGGAGCAAGTGAGCATGTGAGAGTGTGTGAGTGTGAGCAAGTGAGAGTGTTTTGCAATTTCATTTTAATTAGGTGGCCTTATTCATTTTATTTCTTTACAAGATGATCACCATGTCTCTTCTTCAAACATATATTTTGAATTTTCCTTTTTATTATTTTTGGTTCTTATATTTGGTTTTTTCCATATTACTTCTTTTTTTTTTTTTTTTGCCTTTTGCAATTTTGTTTTAATTAATTAATTTTTTTGAATTTTTAATTCTATTTATTATTATTACCATGATTATTATTATTGTTAATTCGGGTGGGGTGTTCACAGTTGCCTTTCTTTGCTTGTCTCTTAAGTTAGGGAAGTGAATAGTGAAGAAATGACCTAATCTTAAGAGCAAGCAAAGACATGAACACACCACCTTCCACATCGAGGGAAGACAGGGGAAGACAGGAGTAAATTCATGCTTAGAAAGGATGGTGAATATCCTGAACAAAATGCGTGGCTTTCGACATAAATGTAAATTGCCTGGACATGATGCAGGACTTTGACAGAAATGTAAATTGCCTGGACACGATGAAGGACTTTGACAAAAATGTAAATTGCTTGGACACAATGCAGGACTTTAACAGAAATGTAAATTGCCTGGACTTGATGCGGGACTTTTGCAGAAATGTAAATTGCCTGGACTTGATGTAGGATTTTTGCATAAATGTAAATTGCCTGGACTTGATGCAGGACTTTTGCAGAAATGTAAATTGCCTGGACTTGATGCAGGACTTTTGCAGAAATGTAAATTGCCTGGACTTGATGCAGGACTTTTGCAGGAATGTAAATTGCATGGTCATGATGCATGAGCGAGGTAGGTGTCAAACATGGACAAACGTGAATGCGTGAGAAAGACACATCCTTAAAGGATAATGAAAATTTTATTGGTTTTGATACATGTTAGAATGATACCTATTCCCTTTGTGTTAGAAGTATGAAGACTGTTTGTGAGCGTAAAACCTCTACCTTTTATTTTGGAAATCGGAAGGGTGACATGTTAAATTATGATTCAAGTCAACTGGAAAAACGTCAATATTGCCCAAAGTGAATGAACTGTCTAACCACGCTTCCTTCATCGCGACCCTAAATCTATCGTTTCAACAGTCGACAGTCCGCATACTTCTCTTCTTCAGTTTAACTACAAGCAGGCTTATACTCTCTTCTTTGCAGTAAGCCCAAGGACATTGAAGTTGCTTCTATCTCCTTTTATACAAGGTAAACCGATAACGAAAATGCCAAATTGCGTATATGCTGCATCCTTTAGGCCTTCTCATAGTAATTGCATGGAAACACTTATTTAAAATGCATTGGGGTATTTCTAGTATGCATATCATCAGACAATATTTTGAATAGCGCTATTCACTTGAATGTTTTATTTTGCATATTGAATGTATGAGACAATCATAAAGGCAATATAGTTATGTAGGGGAAAAGAGTGATGAAAGGCAAGTTATCTTAAATGAGTAAACAACTAAAGACCCTAAGGAATGTGGGTGGTAAGACGAACGCAGGTACAAAGAATAGCAAAATACAACTGGGATGACTCTGAATTTCGGCTCCAATCGGCAATGGTTGCTTACACCTAGTGTTGCCATTGGATACACTTATTCCGAAACTGACTAATGAAGACAACCTCTAAGGATCCTTTCGGGTTGGCAATTTAGTCTTCATACTACCTTACTTTGTCCATCCTTTGCCACCCTATCCTTCGTTTGAACCTCCTTCTTGAACTGGCCCTAATTACGAATTCTCCTTTCTTTCTTCTTCTTTCTTTCTCGTCATCCTTGTTTAAGCAAAGTATTTCTTGACTGCATTGGAGTTAACTGGTTTTCCAAGCTCCCTACCATCCATATTAGCAAGAGTCAGGGCCCCTCCAGAGAATGCTCGTGTCACCATATATGGACCTTCGTATGAAGGTGCCCATTTGCCTCTATTATCTTCTTGATTTGGGAGGATTTTTTTCAGAACCAACTCCCCCGACCTGAACTGTCTAGGATGAACCTTTTGATTGAAGGCCCTTGCCATCCTTTTTTGGTATAGCTGCCCATAACACATAGCTATTAATCACTTTTCTTCGATCATATTCAGCTGCTCATACCGCGTCTTTACCCACTTGCTCTCCTCGAGGTTGGACTCGATCAACACTCGGAGAGAAGGGATCTCAACTTCAATTGGGGTGACTGTCTCCATGCCATATTCTAAAGAGTATGGAGTTGCCCTCGTGGATGTTCGTACTGTCGTTCGATACCCATGAAGAGCATATGGGAGCATCTCATGCCAATCTTTATAAGTAATAGCCATCTTGCTAATGACCTTTTTGATAATTTTATTCGCTGCCTCAACTACTCCATTCATCTGTGGCCGATAGGGTGCAGAGTTATGGTGCTTAATCTTGAATTGACCACACAATTTCTTAATGTGAGCTCCATTCAGGTTGGGAGCGTTATCCGTGATAATCCTCTCTGGTATACCATATCGACTAATAATGTTCGATTTCAAAAATTAGAGGAAAACCCTTTGGCCAATATTGGAAAACGAACATGCTTCTATCCATTTTGTAAAATAATCAATGGCTACCAAAATGAATCGATGTCCATTCGACGCCTTTGGGTTGATGGGGCCAATCACATCTATTCCCCACATTGAGAATGGCCACGGTGCCACCAAGTTGTGTAGGGGTTGGGGTGGAGCATTGATCCTATTGGCATATGTTTGGCATTTATGACATTTCCTCATGTGGTCAGTGCAGTCTTTTCCCATGGTTCACCAGAAGTACCCACATCTTTGAATTTGTCTAGCCATAGTATGGCCATAAGCATGGGTCCCATAGATTCCCTCATGGATCTCTATCATTATCCTTCGTGCTTCTGATGCATCCACACATCTAAGCAGAGTGTTGTCCCATGACCTTTTATATAACACCTCTCCATTAAGGAAAAAATTCATCGCCAATTGACGAATGGTTTTTTTGTTATTCTCTGTTGCCTCAGCCGGATATTGCTGGTTTTGGACATAGTTCTTTATATCATGGAACCACGGTTGTCCATCATTCTCTTCCTCCATGTTCAAGCAGCAAGCCGGGGTGTCCCGGGTCTCAACCTGGATAGGGAGCTTATTAACTCCACAGTCCAACTTAATCATTACAGCTAGGGTGGCCAACGCATCAGCAAACTGATTTTTATCACGGGTCAAATGCGTGAAATTTATTTCCCTAAACCTTGACGCCAATTTTGTCAGATGTTTTTGGTATGGGACCAGTTTGGGATCTTTGGTTTGCCACTCTCCTTTTACTTGATAAATTACAAGGGCTGAATCTCCAAACACCTTAAGCTCTTTGGCACCTAACTCTAAGGTGGCTTGCAGACCATTGACACAAGCTTCATATTCTGCCACATTATTTGTGCAGTCAAAATTGAGCTTGACTGCCACTGGATATTGCTTACCTTCAGGTGATATTACTACCGCTCCTAATCCACTACCATGTACATTGTCTGCCCCATCAAAATACATAGTCCACTTGATTTCCTTTGGATTATCTTCTTCCAATGTCAAAATATCCTCATCTGGGAACTGGAAGTCTAGTGGTTGATATTCATCCAGGGGATTGGCTGCCAAATGCTCAGCTATAACTCTCCCTTTGACTAATTTACTGGTCATATATTTCACGTCATATTATGAGAGTATTACTTGCCATTTTTAGACTCTTCCCGATACATGAGGACTCTTAAAAATGTATTTGATTGGATCCATCCTAGAGATTAGCCATGTTACATGATAAAGCATGTACTGCCTCAGTCTCTTTGTGGTCTACACAAGACTGGAACAAGTCTTCTCAATTAACAAGTACCGCGACTCACATTCATTAAATTTCTTGCTTATATAATAAATGGCTTGCTCTTATCTTCCTGATTCGTCGTGTTGTCCTAACACCGCACCCATGAACCCTGGTCGAATGGTCAAATAAAGGATAAGGGGCCGCCCCGGTATAGGTGGCACCAAGACAGGGGGGTCAAGAGGTACTCCTTTATCTTATTGAATGCGCGTTGGTAGGACTCGTTCCATTCTCCTGGTTGGTTCTTGCATAATAATTTAAATATTGGTTCACAAGTGGCAGTTAAATTTACAATGAACCTGGCTATATAGTTCAAACGACCCAAGAACCCTCGGACTTCTGATTCTGTACTAGGTGGTGGCATGTCGCGAATGCTCTAATTTTATCAGGGTCTATTTCTATCCCCTTCTTACTAACAATGAATCCCAAAAGCTTCCTAGATGTTGCCCCAAATACGCACTTACTAGGATTCAATCGAAGTTTGTATTTCCGTAGTCTTTCAAAGAGCTTTCGTAATACAGCCACATGACTTTCCCCTTCAGCTGATTTAGCGACCATGTCATCCACATACACCTCTATTTCTTTATGCATCAAGTCATGAAACAAGACAACCATCGCACGTTGGTAGGTGGCCCCAGCATTTTTAAGTCCAAAGGGCATTACCTTGTAACAAAAGGTTCCCCATGGGGTAATGAATGTGGTTTTTCCCTTGTCATCAAGGTGCATCGGGACTTGATTATAGCCAGAGTATCCATCCATAAAGGAATACCTGAAGCTTTTTGTTGTGTTATCGACTAAGACGTCAATGTGGGGTAATGGAAAGTCATCTTTCGGGCTGGCCCGATTTAAGTCCCGATAATCGACACACATCCTCACTCGCCTATCTTTCTTTGGCACAGGGACTGTGAACACCCCACCCAAATTAACAATAATAATAATCACAATAATAATAATAAATAGAATTTAAAAAATTCAAAAAAAATATAAAATAATAAAATAATAATAACAATTAATCAAAACAAAATTGCAAAAGGCAAACAAAATAGAAGTAATATGGAAAAAAACCAAATATAAGAACCAAAAATAATAAAAAGGAAAATTCAAGATATATGTTTGAAGAAGAGACATGGCAATCAACTTGCAAAGAAATAAAATGAACAAGGCCACGTACTTGAAATGGAATTGCAAAACACTCTCACTTGCTCACACTCACACACTCTCACATGCTCACTTGCCTTCACACACATGACACACATCACTCTCACACACTCACACTCACACTCCCACATGCTCATTTGCTCTCACACACATGACACACATCACTCTCACACACTCACACTCTCACTCACGGACACACCTCCTCACACTCTCACCCACGAACACACACACTCACCACATGCATACACTCATGCACACACATGCACAAGAGGACAAGGGGGACAAAAAAGCAAGTGGGAGTGGTTCTGCAGAGGAGGTAGAAAGTGGGGTGGCTGGTGCAGAGAAAGAAGAGTGTGGCATGGCTGGAGATGGCAGGAAAAGGAGGGGACCATGTGCAACAAAGTGGTGGCTGGAAGTTGCAGAAAAAGCAAGGGAAAATGGGAGCAACATGGCAGAAAAAGGGAGGTGGCGTTGAAGTATAAAGAAGAGCAAGCAAACCGAGAGGAAAAAAAAGAAAAAAACACTGGAGAGAAAGGAGGCCTCGGCTGAGAGGAAAAAAGAGCTGGAGAAGAGAAGAGAGGAAGGAAAAAAGAAGGCAGAAACCATGCTGAAAGGGAGAGCCACGTGACCGAGAAGGGAAGAGGAGCTGAAGAAGAAAGGAAGAGCAACGAAACCAGCAACAAACCGAGAGGAAACAACGCTGAACAAAAGAAGAAAATGGAATCAACAACATGAGGGAGAAACCAAGCTGAACGAAGCAAGGAAGCAAGGCAGCCACGTGAGGAAAAAATAGCAGAGAAAACGAACTAGAAACTGAGTGAAACCGAGAGCTGAACTGCAGAAACCGAGAGCTGAACGAAGCTGTCCAACGTGCAAAAAAACCATGGAGCAACGTCCCAAATTATAGAGTGAAAAGGAGCTGAAGTTCAGACCATCCAAGGAGCAGAAAAATGGAGAGTTGGATGCCAAAATGATGTGCAGAAATAAGGAAGCCTGAATCCAAAACAAAGTGGCAGCAAAGGGAGGGATAGAAGCTGAACCATGGAGAAGAAAAAACTCTGTTTTGAGCTCAAAAAATAGAGGTAAACAGAGGAGAACTTAGGGAGCACAAGGAAGAAGAGGAAGTGTGGAGAAGAAGAGAAGCTTTCAGCCTCCATCTTCCAGCCGAGAAGTAGAGATACTTTCTGCAGAGTTTCCAGCGCTGAAGCCAACCAGAAAACTCCAAGAAGTTGTCCAACGAAGTTGTCCGCCATCTCTGCACTTCCAGCCGAGACCAGCCACTTTGGGGGGTTGTTGGAGGTCCATCTACCATAGGTGAGTGAGGAGGAGAAGGTTATTCTTCTTTGGAGCACAAAGGAGGAGTTGAAAACGCCAGGTATGGCTGCACGTTGTGTCTTGGCCGAGAATTCTACATGCTGTCACTGTTCACTTGAATTCCTTCAAGACAATCTCATGCATGTGCACTGTTCACGCATTCTAATATGAGATGTTACTGTTCACTTGCTTAAATTTGTTTAGTTTTATTTATTACAATTGTTTAGACATTAGCTTTGATTAATTATGGCTATTACGTATAAAATTAGCATGTGAGAATTTTGTTGTTCTTGATTGCCGGGGATTATGTGAGTTTTTTTCATCTCCTTAAATCCTTGCAATTAATCAAATAATTGGAAGACAATTAATATTAATGAAATATTAATGAAAGAATGTTGAAAAATAATTGAATGATAATTAATAAATATTGTCATGATGGATAAAATTATCGTGTGAGAATTTTGTTCTCCTCGATTACCGGGGGTTATGTGAGATGTTAATCTCCTTAAATCCTTACAACTAGTTGAATAATTGAAAAGTGACAATTAATACTAATGAAATATTAATGAATAAATGGTGAAAAAAATAAAGGAATGACAATATATACTAATGAAATATTAATGAAGGAATGGAGAAAAATAATTGAATGATAATTAATATTGTCATCGTGGATAAAATTATCGTGTGAGAATTTTGTTCTCCTCAATTACTGGGGATTATGTGAGATATTAATCTCCTTAAATCCCTACAATGAATTGAATAATTTAAAAGTAACAATAATACTAATGAAATAATAATGGGTGAATGGTGGAAAATAAATTAATGATAATTAAATGTTAATTTTGATTAAATCATAATAATAATCATAATCAAAATGCTTGCCTTAGTATGTTGTTTCCCGTTATTTGCGAAATTATCGTGTGAGAATATCGTTCTCCTCGATTGCGTGGGATTATGTGAGGTTCTAATCTCCTTAAATCCCTATAATTAATTCCGAAGTAATAATAATATTAATAATAATACAAAAATGAATAAATGGACAATAATATTAACTTTGATTAAATACTTATGCAAAATGGATCGTGTGAGAATACTTGTCTCTCCTCGACTTCTCGGGCTCGTGTGAGATTTTAATCTCCATAGAACCCGAAAATTAGCATATATTTGTTCAAAGACAAACAGATAAACCAATAAATAATAGCACTTAAATTAAATTGTCTACCAATAATCAGTAATAATAATAATCAATATTTATCAACAATAAATTCAAAAACTCATAAAATAAAAAATATATTCCTTTCATTATAAATTATGCATTAATTCCCGAAATATAAACTCTCAAAACTCAAAAAAAAAAAAATCGACAAAAACAATTTTAAAAGAGAAAATGTGAAGAGCTCAGGAGAATGAGGTTAATCAGATTGTAGTAAATTAAAACATACAAACCAAATTCCTATCCCGTTTTGTTTACAATGATCTGTTTTAATTAAAATCCACCTATTCTCATCACAAATAAAAAAAAACCACCAATCACAAAAATGCCTATTGGTCGAACTACGTGGACTTTGATCCCTCTCATGGGGTACGTAGGCCCTAGGCTTTCATCCTAGGTCAAGTCCGTCCTTTGTAAATATCCATCAGTTTGCTTGCATTTTCGCTTTTTTTGTCTCCTATGTCTAACGTGCATCCATATCAATAAAAGGGTAATTAAGATTAATTAAAGGCCATATTCTATTTCAACTAACTAGTTTAAGGTAACCGTCCTTATGGGCAGGTGTTGTGGGGTGCCAAACCCCTTCCCCACACTCAAATCGACTCCCAAACCCATCTCTGATTTCACAGACCATTTCGCCTTTTTTCATTTTGTTTTAAATTGGTTTTCCAAAGTGTTCCATTAAAAATTTTGGTGGCGACTCCTAATAAAATTGATTTTCAAAATTCTGCTTTTGGGAATCGATTTTAAACTCTTTTATTCTACTCTCGCCAAAAGGTCGGTTACGACAGGGACTATGTTCGCGACCCATTAGGGGTATTTAGAAACTTCTAAGAAACCGGCATCCCATTGCTTCATTACTTCTTCTTTGATCTTAAGGGACATCTCTGGGCTCATCCTCCTCAACTTCTGTTTCTTGGGTCCTATATTGGAATACAAGGGTATCTTATGGGCAGCAATTTCAAGATCTATTCCCAGCATATCCTGGTAGGACCAAGCAAATACATCTATATATTTCCTAAACAATTTGATCATATCCTCCCTTTCTGGGTTATCAACTATTTTTAATTCCTTCTTATCATCCTCTGTCCCCATATTGATCACTTCAGCGGTTTCTTCGTGCGGAACAATACCCCTTTCCGCATACTCTACTGTTTTAACAAAGGTTTGAGATATGTCATCATTATCATCAGTTTCTAAATCACTTGCATCCGTGACAACACAAGGCTCATTCAAGCAGTGCCCTAGTGCTTCTGCTTTAAACAAGAGTTTCGAGGATTCAAATTCCCTGGAAAAGTGGGTAGAAAAAGCAAAAATAAATACGAAAAGGCAGGATTCAAACAAGATTTTGGCAAAAGATCGAAACTACTGCATTCATTCAATATTTAAAATAAAGTTTCAAGTCGTTAGCTATTATAGAATTTTAAAACACGATATTCAAAACATTACTCTAATGACATAACATCCGATAAAATTTCAGATTCCCAATTGTCTAGAGCTTTTCCTAGCTTGTCCGGCTGGATCCATGCAACCTCCGTATGCTCTCCTTCTTCTTCACTTGCCATTATGACTAAGTCACCAGGATGTATTATCTCAGTGGGAGTAGGAAAAGTTTCTCGGAGGTAAGGTATTTCTGCTTTCCCCTTTTGCTTACCCTCCTTCCATCGCGCCTTGCGGGTCTCCAAGGAGAGCTCATATCCTAGCCCCTGTCGCCCTAGATTTTCGAGCAACTCAACTGGTTCCCCTATGCCTTGCAGATTTATGCCCAGTCCTTTTCCCTTTTGATACCCACTGTTCATCATGATCTTGGCCACTACCTGATTAACTCCTTTGGTGGATTCCCCCACTCCCAATGGCATCGGGTCAGTGCCCTTTTTAGAATTCCCAGCCTCCAATACCTCTAAACTCAGAAAAGAGCTGTCTATGACTTGCTCGGCATTTTCAATGTAAGGTATCATACTTGACTTGCTAAGAATCATTTCTTCTTCATCTTTTATGGTGATGAGCCTCCCTTCATCGATGTATTTGATCCTCTGATGCACGGTCGATGGGACTGCACCAACGGCATGAATCCAAGGTCTCCCTAGGAGCATCGTATACGCTGCGTCGATAACCATGACTTGGAACTTGACGATAAATAAATTTGTACCGATTTCTAAAGGGAGTTCAACCTTTCCAATCACTTCCCTCCTGGTCCCATCAAAGGCTCTCACTACCAGGTCATCGTACTCGGTGCATGACTTCTCAATAGGTAATTGCCTTAAAGTGGACAAGGGCAAGACGTTCAGGGCTAACCCCCCATCAATGAGCACTTTAGCAATTATATACCTATAGCATTTCAGCGTAATATGGAGGGCTTTGGGCTTTCCGACCGACGTGGGGTGCATCTCATCCTCAGAGAAGGAAATCAAGGTAGAATTTTTTACCGCATTTATCAGGTTCACGACCTTCTCCGGGGTGATATCAGGACGCACATAAGCTTCATTCAACACACTCTGTAATGCCCTTTGGTGAACTTCTGAATTCATTATTAGGCTAAAAATAGAAATTTGAGCTGGAGTTTTTCGTAATTGATCTACCACATCATATTCGCTCTGTTTCATAATTTTTAGAAACTCCCCTGTTTCCTCCCGTCCTTCCTTCCCAGGGGCTTCCTTGAGGTTCGAGCTTTCCCCTACTTCCAGGTTTGGATTCAAAACTCCTCCCACATCTTTGGAGTATACCCGACCACTGCGAGTGATCCCTCCTACAACGTCTAAATGACCTCCTTCCGTGACAGACCTCTCTTTCGATACCTCATTGTCAGAAGAACATTCTATCTTTAACTCGTAATTCCACGGCACAGCATGATCGCTCTGATACGGAAATGGAGAGGGCACGTAAATAGTGGCGGTTGGACCTTTGACAGGCACTAGCGTGGGTATTACAAGTAAAGATCCTTGCGCTATACCTCGTGGGTTACGATTGTTTTGGATCGGGGTGGCTCCCTTAACTTCATAGAGTGGTTTGTCAACCACCAAGAACGAGTTCCTAAGCCTTGTGGAGTCGGATGCTCCCTTGGTCCAAGTACCGTCTTTTTCTGTGACACACACATTCCCTTTAGTAGGCTCTCGAGTTCTTTCGATGGTTAGAACTCCAAGCATCATCATCTTCTATGTCAATTCCCTGAACTGCTCACAACCTTCAATGTCATGCCCTACCTCTCCATCATGAAACTCACAATACCTATTTTGCAACCCTCCGAGTTTGTTCTGTCCCCCATTCTGAGCGGGGACATAGTCAGTATCCTTCAAACCTTCATATAACTGCCTCATGGTATAGGATGCCTCAGCCAAGTCTTTCAAGCCAAAATCCTCCCCATCTATCATGGACACTTGCCTTTCCTTATTGTGATTTGGCAAGGGGTTGGTGACGATATTAGGGTCATTCCCCATCTTTATGCCGATGTAATTATTGTCTAACAATGCTAACACGTGCTTCCTGAAGGCCTCACATTTGTCAATATTGTGCCCTGCAGCTCCCATGTGATATTCATAAGTGGCATTGGGATCATACCACTCAGGGAATGGCGGCTGAAGTAGCTTGACAGGTCTAGGGCCCATAAGCTTTTTTGCCACTAAGTCATGAAAAAGCTCCGATCGGCTAACATTGAAGTTGGGTAATGGCCTGTCATCGCGGGGCGGTAGTGTTGGCCTGAACCCTCGATTTTGGGTTGTCAGCTGTTGCGGCCCAGAATAAGGTTGTGGTGATGTCGGGTAGCTCGTGTAATTCCCCATAGCTGGGCCTCGTGGCTGGTAAGACATGCCTGGGTTCTGACCTCGAAAAGGTGCCTGGGGATATTGACTATGCATAGGGTGGGGATGTTGGAATGTGGCATGGATATGGCTAATATTCCCTTCCTTCTTTCGACTATTCGTAGGTTTTCTAGTTTCCATGGAGGTAGCTTCAAATAGCCCATCGTGCACATTAACGTCTATCCCATCTCCAACTTGGATCAGATCAGCGAATTCATTTATGTGCATCCCTAACATTATCTTACGGTATAGGTCCCCCAAGGTACGGATAAAATAAGAGCATAATTTCGAGTCCAGAAGTGGCGGTTGGACTTCAGCAGCTGCAGCTCTCCATCTTTGGGCATATTCTTTAAAGGTCTCTGTTCCCTTCTTCTTCAGCCCTTTTAGGTGTTCTCGTGTAGGGGCTGTATCCAGATTGAACTTGTATTGGCTCATGAACACATCAGTGAGGTCTCTCCACCTCTTTAGCTTGGAGTGATCCAATTTCATGAACTAATGTAAGGTCGCGCCAGTTAAACTCTCGTGAAAGAAGTTTATTAGGAACCTTTTATCCCTAGACCATACTGACATCTTGATGCAATATGATTTTAGGTGGTAGTGTGGATCTCCACTACCATCGTATTTGGTAAACTCAGGCACCTTAAATTTTTTAGGGATGGGGACCTCCAGGGCTAAACACAACTCATCCAACTCAACAGACTTATAGTTAATTGGCCTCTGCAGAGCTCACAGTCTGTCTTTAACCTCTGCTATGTCCTCTTCCTAGTCTTTCCTCTCATCGCCCTCTTTCATCTTGAAGCCGATGTTGGTAGCAGGCCGAGCAGGCATTGCAATTCCAATAGTTGGTTCCCCCCCAGGAATGTCATAGGTGAAAACACCACCCTGGCTCCATTCTGGGTACCCTTGTCCTTCAGCCCCTGAAGCCAAAGGGTTGGGTGGTCGGTTTGCCACTGCCAATCTTTGTGTTGGTTCGGGCACTCCAGTGGCAGAAGGACTACCCGAAGCTACTCCTGGTATTCCAACACCTATATTAGGGGTGCCATGGTCAGCATTAGTGGGGTTTGACGAAACATGGTTCGCGGCCACGCTAGAACTCATATTCTGCAACAGCTTCATCATTTCTACCATTTGCGACTGCATTGCCCCCATTTGATCCTTTAGGGCCCCTACTTCCACTTCTAACCGCTGCCTAGTTTCTGATTGACTATTTTCGGTAGCCATAACTCTAGCCTGCGCTCGGGTTATATACGTTCTTCCAGACAGCTGGGCTTGGTTAGACGAGTTCTTCCCGTCTCGGGCAATATTGA
Organism: Delonix regia; assembly: GCA_037074485.1. NCBI lineage: Eukaryota > Viridiplantae > Streptophyta > Magnoliopsida > Fabales > Fabaceae > Delonix > Delonix regia. The sequence goes on from CM073459.1 coordinate 18,694,025, forward strand.
CGTCTTACTTGTCATTATTGTCATATTTTTTCTTTAACAAAAATGAATGTAAATAAAAACAATTACCTAGATTTCTGATTTTCGGTGTGTCAACTCGGCATAAAGGATATAAGAACCCTGGACCTTTGAATCCTTGAGGATACATGTAGTAACACTCAATGAATCAAAGTTAACTGCTAACACAAGGGATATTTAGTACCCATATGTATAGGTTTATTTTTACACCACACAACCAATTTCCACACAAGATCTCTACTATTTCGAACGTATTTGATGGCCAAAAGATGAAACCGTGCATTATAATAAAGTGTTTGATTACATCAATCGACTTTGAAGTTACACATTAAAGGGATCCCATCTATGAGTCCATCTTACAAAATACTGAAGCTGTCTTTGTTCCTTACTCATCTAAAATTTCATCAACATTTTCAAATCCTCTATAAGGTCATGACACAGAGCGAGAAACTCAGTTACTGCTACGGGAGTCTTCACAGGGATGGCATGCCCTTCCGCTTGCTTATATGTATGAGCAAATTCAGGAATGGCATCATTGGCAAATAGGATCATTCTTCTGAAGTGTTCCAGCCACATTTCTTTCTCAGCCACTTGCTCTTCATGGCGTGACTCCCACAGCCGAGCCTTTTCTGCTTGACGGTTGAGTTGCTCAACTAAATTTTGTATGGTTACTGCATTATCGCTCTTGACACTGATCACCTCCCTTGTCTTTTCTTCTAACCGTTTGGTGAGTACATCAATTTCTCGTTGGAGGTTACTTTGAGACTTGAGCTCTTCTTCCCGCCTCATTATAGCGTCTCTTTCTTTAGTGGCCTTTGACAATCGAGCTTGATAATGGAGGACCTTCTTGCTACTCTCCTCAATTCGTTTTTGAATCCTCCTTATGGTATTTTTCAACTTGTCATTCTCCTCTTTCAATTTCCTCAACTCGGTGTTCATCTCTGACTCATTTCTCCTTTTTGCTCTTTCATTTTCTTGTGACTTAGATAAGTTCTCCAAGTGTCTTTTGCTTACTTCCTCCAGGTTTTGCAGCTTAGCCTTTTTATCTTCTAATTGTTTGGCTAAACCCTCATTAACCTCTCGTAAATCGTTACTCAACAAGGGGTTATGAGATCCTAGGGGTGGATGGATCCCCCTGGTCCTTTTCTGGAGCCAAATCTCATATTGCTTTGTGGTTGCCATGTCACGTTTCCCTAACTCAAACTTCCCTTTACACATTACACGGCCCCATGCATCCCTTATCTATTGGATCATTTCCACCTTCAAGGGATCAGTGTAGTAGAAGCTGACCCTTCGCATAACCTCTTCAGATGGGATGTCTTGTTCATATGCGAATTGGCAGTGAGCAACCGTGGGGTTATAGTTAATACATCCTCTGGCGCCCATGAGAGGAACATTAGGGAAATGTCCACAACAGTATATAATATCCTTGCTCTCCCACCAAGAGAGCTTCCACCAAATAGTGGTATCTTTAAGTTCCCCTATTTTCTTAATCCATTGATCACGACTCATTCTCGCTTGTAGCGGAGCTGACCCTTTGTGACGGGCATAATCTCGGATCGGGTGATTGGCGGTGTCAAACCTTATGCCAAGTTGTTATTCCCTGCCATAGATATGGTTAACCCACCATATATTCAAGAGTGGCAAACAACACTTCAACTTCCCTTTCTTTTCTCTATGACAAAAACTTAATGTCAAAAATGTTTCCGCTAGCAATGCTAGTATGGGATTCACGCGGTGATTCTCTACCATCCACAAGACACTTACTGCTGCTAGATCGACTACACCCACTGCTGATGGGAATAATACTAGCCCATATACTGCTAAAGCAAGCACTCTTCTGAAAACAACCCAGTTCCCCTTCTCAGCTAAAGCTTCCAACCTTTTCTCTAAATACTTCTTGGATAATCCTTCTGTTGCACCCGAACGGCATATTTGTACTCGTGTAGGTTCCTCCCCTAAAATCTGGGCTACAACCCGTTTGGAAGGGAGATGTCCGAGGTACAAGTAGACAGGGGTATCCTTGGTAATAGGCATTCTCATCAATCCCTCGTATTCTTCCAACGTGGGCGCAAGCTAGAAAGTTGGAAACGTGAAACATCTCAAGGAATCATCCCAATGTTGAGCTAGGGCTACAAGAGTATCGGGTTGGATAGGAATTGATAGCAACTCCAAAATATCTCCATAGTCCTTTTGAAAATGACGGAGTTGTTCCCCTCTGAGCTTCTCACTCATAATAATTAAGCTTTCTACTAATTCAGCTTCTACCTTCACGTTAACTCTCTTTCTAGATGAGGCCATTTCTGTTGAGCTTGTGTCTTGTGGTTGTGTGGCGTCCGGTGAGTCCTTCATGTCTCTATGCCAATTAACGAAAATGACAGTTCACTGTAACAAATCCATGGGTTAGAAACAAAACGAAATGAGCACACAATTTCTTTAATCAATAGATTACTAATCACTTTCTTCATTACTAATCGCCAAAGACCTTATTGATCCATTGGGAATAGCAACTATAACTCTCATCCTAAGGAAAAATAGATCCTCACGTGGATGAGGCTTAAATAAGTGAACCGAGTAACCTATTAATGTATTACTTTCCTTGAAATTATTGATTTTCAAAAACCCCCAACTCCATCAATTAGGCAAATCTTACCACACTGCTGAAGTTTTCAATTGTAGCTCATTGCACTTGACTAACAACGCGTTAAAATGGAAATGTTGTGATAATTCAATACCCCATAAAAGTTTCTATTTTTCTTAAAAAAAATGTAATCATGCCATGAATGATGTGTTGACATGCAAAATATGAGTGTAACATGATCCTTGGTGTCCTAACTTGAGCCAACCCTATGTGCGGGAATGGTACCCTAAAGACGATAGGTTCTAAGAAGATTATCTATTAAGGTGGTCCATTAAGGTGCACGGCTTGGGGGTAGATCTAGCATCTTAAAGCGTTATTGATCTTCAGATTGTCCCCACTCAAAAGAGTGAGGATCTCGCGACATGAACTAGACTAAAAGAGGATAGAATCCCACTCCAATCGAATCCATATAGCAAGACACAACCTGAGCAAGGTCTTCACAGTAGTCTCTAGAAGCGATAAGCTTCACAGGAAAACCGTTATAAACCTCTACTAACGTAGGGTAATTGAGGACCCGGGTATAGAGCCCAAAAGTGTGTGAGGTAGAGTGTCAACGTGCATAAGATGGGAGGGGAGCATATAAAACTCTGAACCGACTGTTTATCCAACCTTTATTTATCAAACAGTCAAATTGCAAGAGAAGACAAGAGCTTATAACATAAACAGAGGTTGTCTATCCTAAGGTTTTCTTTCGTATGTTATCTATCCTGACATACGTATTACAAATAAACTAACGAAATTACATGGTAACTAAGGAACTTTAAGCATGTTATATGATTGAAAAAGAAGAAATACACCTATACAAATAGGAAAATAAATAGCAAATACATAAAAACATACAGGCATATCATATGACCACAAGAGATAAATAAACAAGGAACACCAAAAAGAATAAACCATTACACTAAACAAAATACAGCAAGGGTAATCAAGATAACAAGAAGCCATATTATTTCAACTAACTAATTAAACAGGCTTGACTCTCGAACACTTTCCCCAGTGGAGTTGCCAAACTGTCGTAATCGGCCTTTCGGCGGAATAAAATAAAAAGGTTTTCTAATTGATTCCCAAAAATGGAATTTTGAAAATCAATTTATTTGGAGTCGCCACCAAAATTTTTAATAGAAAACTTTGGAAAACCAATTTAAAACAAAACAAAAAAGGCAAAATGGTCTGCAAAATCAGAGATGGGTTCGGGAGTCTATTTGAGTGTGGGGAAGGTGTTAGGCACCCCACAACACCCGCCCATAAGGACGCTTACCTTAAACTAGTCAGTTGAAATAGAATATGGCCTTTAATTAATCTCAATTACCCTTTTATTGACATGGATGCATGTTAGACATAGGAGACAAAAAAAGTGAGAATGCATGCAAACAAATAGATATTTACAAAGGGCAGACTTGACCTAGGATGAGAGCCTAGGGCCTACGTACCCTGCGATGGGGATCAAAGTCCACGTAGTTTGACCAAGAGGCATGTCTGGGGGTTGGTGGTTTTTTTATTTGTGATGAGAATAGGAGGATTTTAATTAAAACAGATCATTGTAAACAAAACGGGATTGGAATTTGTTTTGTTTGTTTTAATATACTACAATCTAATTAACCTCGTTCTCCTGACCTCTTCATATTTTCTCTCTTAAATTTTTTTTATTATTATGATTTTTTGAGTTTTGGGAGTCTTGGGAGTTTATATTTCGGGAATTAATGTATAATTTATAATGAAAGGAATATATATATATTTTTTTATGAATTCTTGAATTTATTGTTAGTGAATATTGATTATTATTATTATTGATTATTGGTAAATAATTTAATTCAAGTGCTATTATTTATTTGTTTATCTGTTTATTTTTGAATGAATACATGCTAATTTTTGGGTTCTATGGAGATTAAAATCTCACACGAGCCCGAGAAGTCGAGGAGAGAAAAGTATTCTCACACGATTCATTTTGTATAAATATTTAATCAAAGTTAATATTTAATTATTGTCCATTTATTTATTTTTATGTATTGTTATTATTATCATTAATATTATTATTATTTCTGAATTAATTATAGGGATTTAAAGAGATTAGAACCTCACATAATCCCACGCAATCGAGGAGAACGATATTCTCACACGATAATTTTGTAAATAATAGGAAATGTTTAATTAAAGCAAATCTTTTAATTATTTATTATTTATTATTCTTTTTTAAAAAACAAAGGTATGCTAACTTCATGGATCTAAGGAGATTAAAATCTCACACGATCCCAGGTAATCGGGGAGAACAATATTCTCACACGATAATTTTGCAAATAATGGGAAACAGTTCATTAAAGCAAACATTTTAATTATGATTATTATTATGATTTAATCAAAATTAATATTTAATTGTCATTCATTTATTTTTCACCATTCATTCATTAATATTTCATTAATATTATTATCACTTTTCAATTATTCAACTAGTTGTAAGGATTTAAGGAGAATAAAATTCTCACACGATAATTTTATGCATCATGACAATATTTATTAATTATCATTCACTTATTTTTCATCATTCAATCATTAATATTTCATTAGTATTATTATTGCTTTTCAATTATTTAATTCATTGTAAGGATTTAAGGAAATTAATATCTCACATAATCCCCGGTAATCAAGGAGAATAAAATTCTCACACGATAATTTTATGCGTAATAGCAATATTTCTTAATTATCATTCACTTATTTTTTGACCATTCATTCATTAATATTTCATTAATATTATTGTTGCCTTCCAATTATTTAATTAATTGTAAGGATTTAAGGAGATTAACATCTCACATAATCCCCAGTAATCGAGGAGAATAAAATTCTCACACGATAATTTTATACGTAATAGCAATATTTAATCAAAGTTAATATTTAAACAATGGTAATAAACAAAATTAAAACAAGTTTTGGCAAATAAACAGTAGAATCTTAGAACCAAACGCATGAACAGTGCAGAATGCATAAGATTATCTTCGAGCAACTCGTATGAAGAATGGCCTTCTCCTCCTCACTCACCTGTGGTAGATGGTCCTTCAACAGTCCCTAAATGGTTGGTCTCAGCTGGAAACAAGCAGAAATGGCGGACAGCACTTCGTTGGGCAGCGTTGGAAATTCTGGTTGGTTTCAGTGCTGGAAATTCTGGCTGGAAGTGCTCACATGTCCCTGCTCCTCAGCTGGAAGACAAAGGCTGAAAGCTTCCCTTCCTCTCTACACTCTCTCTTCTTCCTTGTGCTCCTTAAATTCTCCCCTATTTACCTCTGTTTTCTGGGCTCAAAACAGAGTTTTTCCTCCTCTATGGTTCAGCCTTTATCAATCCTTTTGCTACCACTTTGTTTTGCATTCAGGCCTCCTTGTTTCTGCTCATCATTTTGGCATCCAACTCTCCATTTTCTGCTCCTTGGATTGTCTGAACTTCAGCTCCTTTTCTCTCCACGGTTTGGACGTTGCTTCAGCTTCTCTCCCTCTCGATTTCTGGTTTTGTTTTCTCTTCTGTTTTCTGCACCATGACTCCCTCTCTCTTCCTCTTGGTTTCTGCCTCTCGTTCAGCTTCTCTCCCTCTCGGTTTCTGGTTTCATTTTCTCTTCTGTTTTCTCCCTCATGATGCTGTCTCGTTTTCTGGTTTCATTCAGCTCCCTCTTCCTCTCAGTTTCTCTCTTATCCTCGTGGTTTCTGCTTCTCCCCTTCAGCTCTCATTTTTCTCTCAGTTTCTCTCTTATTCTCTCCCTCTTCTCTTCAACTCTTTTTCCCTCTCGGTTACGTTGTTCTCTCCCTCTACTCTTCAGCTCACTTTTTCCTCTCGGTTATGTGGTTCTCTCCCTCCTCTCTTCAGCTCACATCTTCTCTTCTTTATACTCCAGCCCACCTTTCTTTTTCTGCCATGTTGCTCCCTTTTCTTCTTACTTTTCCTGCAACTTCTAACCACTCCACTTACTGCTCACGGTCCCCTGCTTTTTCTGCCACTTCCAGCCACGCCACTCTCTCCTTTCTCTGCACAAGCCGCTCCACTTTCTGCCTCCTTTGAAAAACCAGCTCCCTCTTGCTTTTTTGTCCTCCTTGTCCTCTTGTTCCTTAGTGTGCATAAGTGTATGCATGTGGGAGTGAGTGTGTGTGTGTGTCCGTGGGTGAGAGTGTGTGAGAGTGTGAGTGTGAGTGTGTGAGGATGTGTATCCGTGAGTGAGAGTGTGAGTGTGTGAGAGTGATGTGTGACATGTGTGTGAGGGCAAGTGAGCATGTGGGAGCAAGTGAGCATGTGAGAGTGTGTGAGTGTGAGCAAGTGAGAGTGTTTTGCAATTTCATTTTAATTAGGTGGCCTTATTCATTTTATTTCTTTACAAGATGATCACCATGTCTCTTCTTCAAACATATATTTTGAATTTTCCTTTTTATTATTTTTGGTTCTTATATTTGGTTTTTTCCATATTACTTCTTTTTTTTTTTTGCCTTTTGCAATTTTGTTTTAATTAATTAATTTTTTTGAATTTTTAATTCTATTTATTATTATTACCATGATTATTATTATTGTTAATTCAGGTGGGGTTCACAATCACGTAATACAAACATATTATAAACATCATCTATTCTTTATTACCATAGGAATGTTGACCTGAAAAATATTAATCAACTTGGGTGAGATTATAAATCTCAGTAGTCATATACCATATTCAGAATATACAAGCATCATTATCATATTTACTATAAGAACTGGGGGTATTATTCTCCACTATGTAACTCAATGCATATTTAGTTTCTCTTATAACTACAATCACATACTTGTGACTATCTCATTTTATCATTATCATAATTATCATCATGTCATAATATTGGTCAATTCATCATCATAACAAGTTTTAAAAACTCAAGAGTTAATCTGTCTATAGAAATTTTTGTGACAATTTATAGATGAACAAAGCTAACCAAATGCATACATAGCAAGGCATACTAAAATATATTAATAATCCAATTCTAGATAGGTATAAAGAGAATAAGAATATTGACTACCTTTTACAAAAGTTAAAAATCATAATTTTCCACAAACACATCTTCCACTTCCTCTCTCTTTCTCTTCCATTCACTTAACTTCAAATGTGAATAATTAAAAAATATTTGAGCTATTTATAGAAGTTTCAAGTTATTATGCAAGTTACTATTTACCAACAGTTTACTGTGCAAATAGTAACTAAACGTGTTTTTGCTAACATTCACTATGCAATGGCTAAAATTATATTTTTATCTCAAAAAATATTTTTTATTTTTAGTCCCTAAAAAGTTTAAATTATAATTTTAGTGCTTAAAATTCTGTCTTTAATTCATTTTAGTCCTGAAAACAATTTTAGTCCCTCAAGCATATTTAATTCTTCTTGCATATCCACAATCAAATAGTCATTTATAAGAACTTCAATCATATTTCTTGGTTCCATTTGAGACATGAATTCCACATAATTCATGGTCCTAAATGAAGATCTAGTTCTCATTCCTTCCTTTGGATCACCAAGTATGAACTTATTGAGGTATGACATTGAGTGTCTATATTCTCTACACCAGATTCTTCAGAAATTGTATTTAAGTTAGGCGACTCAGGTTCCAAAGGAAGTTTCTACAGAGGAGTGTTGTCTTTGTTATCATCATCATCATCTTTCTTGCAACTTTCTTAATGAGACATATTATTCTCATTGAAAACCACATGTACTGTTTCCTTAATAGTTTGTGAGCTTTGATTGAATACTTTGAACACTCTATTAGTGCTAGAGTATCTAATAAAGACTTATTCACATGTTTCTAGATCAAAATTTCCAAGATTTTCATTGTTATTATTCAACATAAAGTACTTCCAAACACGTGAAACTAGCCTATGTTGGGTTTTCTATCTTTCTATAGCTCATAAAGAGTTTTATTTAAAAAAGGTCATATTGTGAATTTGCTCAAAATATTGCACTGACAACCTCAACCCATTAACTTTTTGGTTCACAAAGTAATTTTCTAGTCATATCAAGAAGGCACATATTTTTCCTTTCAGTAGCACCAATTTGCTGAGGAGTCCTAGGTGCAAATAAATTGTGAACTATTCCTAATGTGGCACAGAATTCTTCAAAGGCTTTATTTTCAAAAATCATGTTTCAATATATGAACCTCCTATGGTAGTTCGCTTAGGGTTTGAGAAAGGGCCAATTTTGAAATTTTATGAAGTAAGTCATTAATTAGAATTAAGAAGTATAGGGGTCTTGACATTAGGAGCTAAATAATTAAGGGAACTTTATTTATGGTGACAAATTTTTCTTTCTTCAATCCATATATGTAAGAATCTTTGAAAATGAAAATTTGGTAGGCATATAATGGGGTTAAGAGGTAATATGAGTTAATGGTAAAAAAATATGATTTGTAAAAGGAATGAATATATATATATGTGTGTGTGTTTGTGTGTCTCTCTGTGTCTATATATATATATATATATTCATGAATGTACTCATGCATATAATTGAAAGGTTAGAAACATGGATTTTATTTAGAAAATTTGGTGAGTTGAAATATAATAAGAGTTAAGGACTAGGAAGTTAATTTGTAAAAGAAGTGGAATCTAAATATATTTATATAAAGTAGAGAAACAAATGACATGTCTCTTAATTCCATAAAACTTATTAGTCTTTGGGAAGGTTTCTTGATGCTATATGGTTATTGTAGCTACAAACCAAGGCATGTGGTGTTGTACATTGGCAAGGAGGAAATAAAAGTGCCTATAATGATAAAGCTTAAGAAACTAAAATTGCATAAGTGATGATTCTAAGAAATTGAACTAAAAAAAAATCATGAAATGTGTATAGTTTATTTTGCAAGATGTAATTTCTACCTCAGTTAGATTTAGAAATGACATTTTAAGTATGAATGACGATAGAGACCTTCTTGATTCTTTATAGCAAAAGGTTAGTAGGGGAATTTGAATTATCAAAAGAGGCATTCAATTAAGCAAATGTCACCCGTAACTCAAAAAGGTATTATATAATTCCATTCTCCACTAGTTCTTTAAATTTTCAACTTGTATACATTACGTTGCTCATTTTTCATATCGAAATGATTTTCCAAAATGGTTTTTTTACAAATACTATATCATGTATAGGATTGATGAGAATAGTTAGATTTAATATATGTGTTATGCTATAGTCATACATTACCGCTAGACATGTTGGCTTTGACAAGGTTAAGAAATTCCATACACTTTAGCTTGGTCTTCCAATGGCTTTTAAAGGACCAGTTTAGGATACTAGAAGCTAGCAACAATTCTGTTAGCCCTTAGTGCACCTAGGAAATACCCAGCTAGTAGGGAACTGGAGGTGCTAGCCTCGTGTGATAGCCATCACACATGGATAAAAGATATGGTTGATTTTGTGAGTTATAGTCTCATACTAGTTCATTATTTCTTAAGATGTAGTCTCACACCTGTTAGTTACTCACCTTCAAGGATTGTGTGTTCTAGTAAGTTTGTAACTTACCTTTAAGGATTGTGTGCCCTCACTAGTTTGTGACTTACCCACATAAGCTACATGTCCACTCCAAATATCTTGCTTTTCTTCCATGGTAGTCCTTCCCATGAACTAATTTCATAAACTAATTGCTTCCATGATTCACAATTGAACATTAATCTTTAAGTTGATTTTACAAAGTGTTTAAAAAAAAAAGGATAACTACTTCATATGAGAGGTCATTAGCTATATATGTGATTAAGCTATATTGGAAAATCATTAAATTTCATTAATTAGTTTATTTATGCACTTGCAGTTTCTGTAACAATGCACTTGCAGTTTCTGTAACAATTTAGTGTCTTACTTTAGTTTACATTCATTTTATTTCTTTATCTTAGTTGGCTTACTATACATGTTGCTTTTGTTAATGATTTTGGGGTTCTATTCACACGGTGAAAATATTAGTATCAAATAATAGGAGTTGATCTAGTTCAAAGGACTAAGGAGTGATCGTGCATAAGCCCACTTTTTTTCACAAGGGTGATTGACTTTTATATAGTAGTTAGCATCTGAAAAGTTTAAGTTGTAACTTTTTTCTTTTAAAATTTCTCTAGTTGTGTCCAGATGACCACAGGTAGGGTCCCTCGCTTCGTAGTTCTTATATCTTTCTTAAATTTAATAGCATAACTCTCTTTGCTTACTAGCTAAGCTGATAAGGGGTTTTAGAAATTTTATAGAGTCAAATTTTTAGGGGAGACTCTAGTAAATTTTTCTACTAGATTGATGCTTCATGTAAATAGATTGATTATAAATTATAAAGAGAAATTTAGCATATTAAGTCAGGTATGTCTTATTCATGATTAAGAAATTATGTTTTGTCTAGCATAAGCATGAAGGAACGGGGTTTTCCTTATTTTCTTGCGCTAGTCTTACTCTGGATTTTTTGGGGTGTGACAAAATTGTTCAAAAATTCATTCTCATAAGTGAGGAAACATACCTAAGTTTACCATCGAGAAATCATTAACAATCACAAAGCAATAGTATTTACCTTTGATATAAGAGTTCTGGCAGGACTAAAAAGATCAATGCAAATGAGTTGTTGTAGCCCTTCAAAACTTACATATTCTTTTAACTGAAATGTTGATCTCATATGCTTACCTTGCTAATAAGCATCCAAGAAAAAGGGTCATAAAAGAAAAGGCAAGAAGAAAGGCACCCCTCCTATTCAACAAATTGACAAGGATGCAGCCAAATGCTTCTTCTATAAAAAGAAAGGGCATATGAGGAAGAATTACCATAAAAGAAAGGCCTGGTTGGAGAAGAATGATAAACTCCTATCTCATGTGTGTTGTGAACCTAACTTAGTTCATAGTTATCATTACACTTGGTGGATTGATACTAGATTTACGATCCACATTTCCAATATGGAAAATTATTTTGGATGATGGTTTGTACAAGCAGCATTCATACTAGTTCATATATCAATAATACCTTAATGGTAGTTTATGAAAATAGCTATTTAAATATGTCATGAATAAAAGATCATCTAATCGGTGGCATAGGTTATTTGGACATATCTACATTGAAAGAATCAAGAGGTTGGTGAAGATCACGTGCTTAGATCCCTGGACTTTGTAAATTGATTTATGCATAGACTGTATAAAGGGTAAGCTAACCAGTATGCCACGTAAAAAGGCTAGAAGAAGTTTTGAACTGCTAGAAATAATAGACACTGATATTTGTTGTCCTAGTTTGAATTCTGGTGGATAAAAGTATTTCATTTCTTTTATTAATGATCACTCATGTTATATGTACATCTATTTGCTTTATAATAATAGTGAAGCACTTGATGCTTTAAAGATCTATTAAGCTGAAGTTGGAAAGTAATTTGGTAAACATATTAAAATTGTGAGATCAGAAAGAAGAGGTGAATACTTTGGTAGGTACACTGATAAAGGATAAGCATCTGGTCCATTTACCAAGTTCCTTAAAAAGAATGGTATAGTTGCTTAATACACCGTGCTTGGTTCACTTGACATGAATGGTGTGAACACCCCACCCAAATTAACAACAATAATAATCACAATGATAATAATAAATAGAATTAAAAAAATTCAAAAAATATAAAATAATAAAATAATAATAACAAGTAATCAAAACAAAATTGCAAAAGGCAAACAAAATAAAAGTAATATGGAAAAAACCAAACATAAGAACCAAAAATAATAAAAAGGAAAATTCAAGATGTATGTTTGAAGAAGAGACATGACAATCATCTTGCAAAGAAATATGAACAAAGCCACATACTTGAAATGGAATTGCAAGACACTCTCACTTGCTCACACTCACACACTCTTACATGCTCACTTGCTCCCACATGCTCACTTGCCCTCACACACATGGCACACATCACTCTCACATGCTCACTTGCTCCCCACATGCTCACTTGCCTTCACATACATGACACACATCACTCTCACACACTCACACTCCCATTCACGGACACATCACTCTCACACACTCACACTCACACTCCCACATGCTCATTTGCTCTCACACACATGACACACATCACTCTTACACACTCACATTCTCACTCACAGACACCTCACTCTCACACACTCACACTCACACTCTCACACACTCTCACCCATGGACACACACACTCACCACATGCATGCACCCATGCACACACATGCACAAGAGGACAAGGGGGACAAAAAAGCAAGTGGGAGTGATTCTGCAACATGGCAGAAAGTGGGGTGGCTGGAGCAGTGAGAGAAGAGTGTGGCGTGGCTGAAGGTGGCAGCAAAAGGAGGGCACCGTGTGTAGCAAAGTGGTGGTTGGAAGTTGCAGAAAAAGCAAGGGAAAAAGGGAGCAAATGGTAGAAAAAGAAAGGGGACGTTGGAGCATAAAGGAAGGGAGCAAACCGAGAGGAAGGAGAGGAGAAAACGCTGGAGAGAAAAGAGGTTTCGGCTGAGAAGAAAAGAGAGCTGGAGAAGAGAAGAGAGGAAGAAAAAAGAAAGAGGAACCACGCTAAAAAGGAGAGAGCCACGTGACCAAGAAGAGAAGAGGAGCTGAAGAAGAAAAGAAGAGCAACGAAACTAGAAAAAACTGTGAGGAATAACGCTGAACGAAGATGGAAGAATGGAGGCAGCAACGTGAGGGAGAAACAAAGTTGAACGAAGCAAGGAAGCAAGGCAGCCACGTGAGGAAAGAACAGCAGGGAGACGAACCAGAAACGAGGCAGCAAACCGAGAGCTGAACTGCAGAAACCAAGAGCTGAGCAAAGCTGTCCAATGTGCAGAAAAATCGTGGAAGTAACGTCCAAAATTCTGGAGTAAAAAGGTGCTGAAGTTCAGACCATTCAAGGGCCAGAAAAATGGAGAGTTGGATGCCAAAATGATGTGCAGAAACAAGGAAGTCTGAATCCAAAACAAAGTGGCAGCAAAGGAAGGAATAGAAGCTGAACTATGGTGGAGAAAAACTTTGTTTTAAGCTCAAAAAACAGAGGTGAACAGAGGAGAGCTTAGAGAGCACAAGGAAGAAGAGGAAGTGTGGAGAAGAAGAGAAGCTGTCAGCCTCCATCTTCTAGCCGAGGAGTAGGGACACTTTCTGCAGAATTTCCAGCGCTAGAACCAACCAGAAAACTCCAACAAAGCTATCCAATGGAACTCCAACAAAGCTGTCCGTTTCTGCACTTCCAGCCGAGACCAGCGACTTTGAGGGGCTGTTGGAGGTTCATCTTCCATTGTTGGGTGAGGGGGAGAAGGTCCTTCTTCATTGGAGCACAAGAGAGGAGCTGAAAAACCAGGTATGGCTGCACGTTCTTCACTTGGCCGAGAATTTTGCTGCATGCTACTGTTCACACGATTTCCTTCAAGACCACTTCATGCATGTGCACTGTTCATGTGTTTTAATATGAGAAGCTACTGTTCACATGCTTAAATTTGTGTATTTTTGTTCATTATAATTGTTTAGACATTAGTTTTGATTAATTATGGCTATTACGTATAAAATTAGCATGTGAGAATTTTGTTGTTCTTGATTGTCGGGATTATGTGAGTTTTTTTTCATCTCCTTAAATCCTTGCAATTAATCAAATAATTGGAAGACAACGAATATTAATGAAATATTAATGAAAGAATGTTGAAAAATAATTGAATGATAATTAATGAATATTGTCATGACGGATAAAAATTATCGTGTGAGAATTTTGTTCTCCTCGATTACCGGGGGTTATGTGAGATGTTAATCTCCTTAAATCCTTGCAATTAGTTGAATAATGGAAAAGTGACAATTAATATTAATGAAATATTAATTAATAAATGGTGAAAAAATAAAGGAGTGACAATATATACTAATGAAATATTAATAATTGGATGACAATTAATATCGGCATGGTGGATAAAACTATCGTGTGAGAATTTTGTTCTCCTCGATTACCGGGAATTATGTGAGATATTAATCTCCTTAAATCCCTACAATGAATTGAATAATTAAAAAAGTAACAATGATACTAATGAAATATTAATGGGGAGTGGTGGAAAATAAATCAATGATAATTAAATGTTAAATTTGGATTAAATCATAATAGTCATAATTAAAATGCTTGCTTTAATATGCTGTTTGCGAAATTATCGTGTGAGAATATTGTACTCCTCGATTACCGGGGATTATGTGAGATATTAATCTCCTTAAATCCCTACAATGAATTGAATAATTAAGAAGTAACAATGATACTAATGAAATATTAATGGGTGAATGGTGGAAAATAAATTAACCATAATTAAATGTTAAATTTGGATTAAATCATAAAAATGATCATAATCAAAATGCTTGCTTTAATAACCCTTCCCTATCATTTACGAAATTATCGTGTGAGAATATTGTTCTCCTCGATTGTGCGGGATTACGTGAGGTTCTAATCTCCTTAAATCCCTATAATTAATTCCGAAATGACAATAATATTAATAATAATGCAAAAATGAATAACTGGACAATAATTAAATATTAACTTTGATTAAATATTTATGCAAAATGGATCGTGTGAGAATACTTGTCTCCTCGACTTTCCGGGCTCGTGTGAGATTTTAATCTCCATAGAACCTGAAAATTAGCATATATTTGTTCAAAGACAAACAGATAAACAAATAAATAATAGCACTTAAATTAATTGTCTACCAATAATCAATAATAATAATAATAATCAATATTTATCAACAATAAATTCAAAAACTCATAAAATAAAAAAATATATTCCTTTTATTATAAATTATGCATTAATTCCCGAAATATAAACTCTTAAAACTAAAAAAAATGATAATAATAAAATCAACAAAAAATTTTAAAAGAGAAAATGTGAAGAGCTCAGGAGAACGAGGTTAATCAGATTGTAGTAAATTAAAACACACAAACCAAATTTCTTTCCCGTTTTGTTTACAATGATCTGTTTTAATTAAAATCCTCCTATTCTCATCACAAATAAAAAAAAAAACCACCAATCACAAAAATGCCTTTTGGTCAAACTACGTGGACTTTGATCCCCATCGCAGGGCACGTAGGCCCTAGGCTCTCATCCTAGGTCAAGTTCGTCCTTTGTAAATATCCATCAATTTGCATGCATTTTCGTTTTTTTGTCTCCTAGGTCTAACGTGCATCTATGTCAATAAAAGGGTAATTGAGATTAATTAAAGGCCATATTCTATTTCAACTAATTAATTTAAGGTAACCGCCCTTATGGGCGGGTGTTGTGGGGTGCCTAACACCTTCCCCACACTCAAATAGACTCCCGAACCCATCTCTGACCTCGCAGACCATTTCGCCTCTTTTTGTTTGTTTTATTTAAATTGGTTTTCCAAAGTTTTCCGTTAAAAATTTTGGTGGCGACTCCAAATAAAATTGATTTTCAAAATTCTATTTTTGGGAATCGGTTTTAAACCTGTTTTAATTCCATCCTGCCGAAAGGTCGGTTATGACAAATGGTGTAGCAGAAAGAAGGATCAGGACTTTAATAGACATGGTAAGGAGTATGCTATACAACTTCAAACTTTCTTCCTCATTGGGGAAAGAAACACTCAAGACAACTGTATACTTTTTTAATAGGGTTCCAACAAAGGCTATTATTAGAACAACCTTTGAAATCTAAAAAAAGTTTAGAAACTAAGTTTAAATCAATTACAAATATAGGGTTGTCCTGCCAAAGTAAAAATGTATAATCCACAAAAGAGAGTTGGATCTATGGACTATCTAAGGATCTAACCCTTTTAAGTTATTTTATAATATTTTCTTCACTAAGTATTTTATTTGTATATGTTGAACTACTCCTTGTTCTTATTAAATAGTTTTCTCAAGTAGTGTTTTACGATGTAACCATGTCATGTATGGAATTGATGAAAATGATTTAGAGGTATTGTATATGTTATATTATGGTTATATATAACCATTAGAAAAATTGGCTTTAGCAAGTTTATAAATTCCATACATGCCCATTAGCTTTTCATTATTTTTGAAAGGACAACTTTAAGACCTTGGAAGCTAATAACAATTATGTTAGCCTTTCACACATCTAGGAAATACCCAGTTAGCTGGGTCATAAGAGATACTAGTCTCATGAGATGGTCATCATGCTTGGATAGAGGGATGTTATATTTCGGGTGATGTGATCACGCACTAGTTAATTATGTCGTGAGCTATAATCTCACACCAATTAGTTACTTACCCTTAAGGACTGTATGTCCCTGTCAATTTTGATCTACCCACATGGGCCTATTCCCACGTTGAATATTTACTTATTTGTCCATGGTAGTCCTTCCTTTGAATTGATTTTAGAAATCTATAAATTCCTTATTTTACTATTGAACTTAAATCTCAAAGTTGAATTCATTCCAAATATTTTGAAAACAAAAAGGAAAGGTTGACTGTCTTACACATGATAAGCATTTACTTCATCTACGGTTGAGTTATATTGATAATGTTTCAAGTTCATTACTAGCTAACTTGTGCTCTCATAGTTTCTTTATATTATATATTGTTTTTCCTAATTTCACCTTCAATTTATTCTTTGTCTTAACTGTCTTATTATATATATTATTTAGTAATGGTTTTGGGGTTCTATCTATATGTAGAAAAGTATTGGTATCTCATATAGCAGGAGTTGATTGGGTTTAGTGGATGAAAGAGTGATTGTATGTTCCAACCAATGAGCCCCACTTTACTTTGTAAAGGTGGACTTACTTTTATTTTGTATTTAATCTTTTAGGAAGATTAAGTTGTAACTTTATTTTAGATTAATATAGTTGTATCTATGTCGTAACCAACCTTTCAGCGGAATAAAATAAAAAAATGTTTAAATTGATTCCCAAAAACGAGTCTTGAAAATCAATTTATTTGGAGTCATCACCAAAATTTTTAATGGAAAACTTTGGAAAACCAATTTAAATAAAAAGAAAAAGGCAACATGGTCTGCAAAATTAGAGATGAGTTCGGGAGTCTATTTGAGTGTGGGGAAGGTGTTAGGCACCTCACAACACCCGTCCATGAGGACGGTTACCTTAAACTAGTCAATTGAAATAGAATATGGCCTTAAATTTATCTCTATTACCTTTTACCAATATGCATGCCTTTTAAATAGAGAAGACAAAAATGACAATAGTGGAAACAAACAGATAGATATTTACAAAGGCGGACTTGACCTAGGATGAAAACCTAGGGCCTACGTATCCCGTGATAGGAATCAAAGTCCACGTAGTTCGACCTAAAAAGTATATCTGTTGGTTGGTGATTTATAATTTTTGTGATGAGAACGGGAGAGTTCAAATTAAATAGATTTTTGTAAACAAAACAATATTGGAATTTGGATTTGTGGGTTTTAATATACAGCAACCTAAGTAATCTAGCTCTCTTGATCCCTTCATTTTTCAACCTTTAATTTTTGTTTGTTTTTGGAATTTTAATCTTTATTTTGAAATTTAAATGAAATGATTATGAAATGAGATTTTTGGGATTTTGGGAAGTTTATATTCTATTCTATTTCTTTTGAAATTTGAAATGAAAGGAATATTTTTGAGTTTTTTTTAATTTATTTAATTTTTGGATTTTGGTTTCTTTTTTGTTTCACTTATCTTTTTATTTTTTTTATTTTTTAATTATTTTTTATTTCTTTTTTTAAAGTCAGGATTAAACTCAGAACAAAATATAACAGAAAACCACCTTTGGAATTTTTGAATGTAGCATTTTAATTCGTTAAATTTATAAAACCCTGACTTTATTTATTTTGTAAATAATTCAATTAAAATATTCATTTTTGCATTATTATTATTTTATCTATTTATCATCATTCTTATTATTTATCTTTCAAACAAGTACGAACTAAATTTCGAGGTCTAAAGAGATTAAAATCTCACACGACCCCAAGTATTTGAGGAAAACTATATTCTCACACGATAATTTCGTAAATAATGGGAAATATTTAATTAGAATGAATATTTAATTATGATTGTTTTTTCTTTATTATTATTATTATATTATTATTATTATTATTGGATAGAAGTATATTAATTTTAGGGAACTAAGGAAATTAAAACCTCACATATTCCCATGCAATCGAAGAGAACCGACTCCTCACACAATAGTTTAGAAAATGATGAAAAATATTTAATTAAGGTCAATATTTGAGTATTATTATTTTTAAAACACATGTGCTAATTTTTAAAAGATCTAAGGAGATTAAAATCTCACATGATCTCATGCAACCGAGGAGAACCAAATCCTCACACGATAATTTCATAAATAATGGAAAATATTTAATCAAGTCAATATTAAATTATTATTATTTTTTTAAAACAAATGTGCTAATTAATTTTTTTTTAAAAGATCTAAGGAGATTAAAATCTCACATGATCTCATGCAATCGAGGAGAACCGAATCCTCACACGATAATTTCATAAAACCTTACCCATATGACCAAGATTAGTCTTATATTCAAACAAAATGAAATAATAATGATGATAATAATAAAAATAAAAGAAATAATAATAATAACACAAAACAACACAATCATAACAAATATGACAAAAATGAGAACAAGACAACTTCTTGGTTCTTTTTTCTTACCTTATGTATGTTTAACCATGCATGCACCCATATATTCATGCACATACATATATATGCATATATACCCCAAAAAAAAAAGAACCTCTTCTCACTTCATTCTTTCTTTTTGCACCTTATATGTATGTATACCTAAGCACACATACATATGAGCATATATATGTATATATACACACTAATGTGCACCAATGCATTCTTTCCTATTCTTCTTTTTTTCTTGCCCATAAACATGCCAAGATACATACATATACACATTGATACACTCCCCATTTTGCTTTATCTCTTCTCTCTTGTTCTCATACACCGCAACACAAGATGCAGAAACTTACGTTGACAGATGCATATATATATACACGTTGCTGCCCCATCTCCATGCTTCCTTTTTTCTGTTCTTATACACAGAAAAACATGCAGAAACAGACATGGCATACACACACACACACACACATATATATATATATATACGTTGCTGCCCCATCTCCATGCTTCTTGTTTTCTGTTCTTATACATCAAAAAATATGCAGAAACAGACATGACACACACACACACATATATATATATATATACGTTGCTGCCCCATCTCCATGCTTCCTTTTTCTTGTGCTTATGCACCGAAAAATACACAGATGCAGAAACAGAAGCTGACAATACATATATATATATATATATATACACTGATGCATTCTTGCTCATTTTCTATCAAAAGCAATCTAACAGCAGACAAAGATAGATACAGCCAACCTTTTACATGCATTCATGATAGATTAGACAACAAACTAAAGACAAAAAGACCAGAAATGGGAATAGCAAACCAAGAAATTAGACAGACCTCTTCAGCTCACTTTCTCTCTATTTATCTCTGTTTATAGCATCTGAAACAGAGGAAGACACTCACAAGTGCAGCTCGTCTCAATCTACTTCCAACGTTCTGCTTCCAGCTTGCCACGGTTCTGCACCTTCTTCCAGCCAAGGTTCTCCTCCAGCCATGGTCTGCACCTTCTTCTAGCCAAGGTTCTCCCCCAGCCACGGTCTGCACCTTCTTCCAACCAAGGTTCTCCTCCAGCCACAGTCTGCACCTTTTTCTAGCCAAGGTTCTCCCCCAGCCATGGTCAGCACCTTCTTCTAGCTAAGGTTCTCCTCCAGCCACGATCTGCACCACCTTTTTCTGCTTTTTCTGAAACCACCAGCTGCTCCACTCTCTGCTCACGGTCTCCTCCTCTTTTCTGCTTTTTCTGAAACCACCAGCTGCTCCACTCTCTGCTCCAGCCAACCTCTTTCTTTTTTCTGCACGAGCTGCTCCACTTTCTACTCTCCTCTGAAACAACCAGCTCCCTCTTGCTTTTCAGCCCTCCTTGTCCTTTTGTTTCTTAGTAATGTGTGTGTGTGCATGAGTGTATGCATGTGGGAGTGGGAATGTATGAATGTAAGCAAGTGGGAGTGTGTGAGTGTGAGCAAGTGAGAGTGTGTGAGAGCAAGTGAGCAAGTTTTGCATTTTTATTTTAATTAGGTGGCCTTTTTCTCCTCTTTGTATTTAGACAAATTTATTAACCCTATTCATTTTATTTTTTTGTAAGATGATTATCATGTCTCTACTTCAAACATATATTTTGAATTTTTCCTTTTAATATTTTTGGTTTTTATATTTGGTTTTTTCCATATTAGTTCTATTTTTTGCTTTTTGCAATTTTGTTTTAATTAATTAATTTTTTAAATTTTTAATTTTATTTATTATCATTACTATAATTATTATTATTGTTAGTTTAGGTGGGGTGTTCACAATCTACATGACTATAGGCAAGACTCCCCAACCCTATAGTTGTACATTGAATTTGAATTTATAAGCAAGGCTCTCTATGTTGTTGGATTGACATGTGTTATAGATAAAAATCCAAAGAGTCAAACTTTTAGAAGGGATGCTACTGAAATTTCTACATAACTTGAGCTTTTTGTTTACCCTGATTATTAGTTTTAAAGTATGAACTTAGCATGTTAGTTATTATGATGGCTACTCATGTGTTGTGAACTTGATATCCTCTAGTATAGGCTTGTAGGATTGGTTTTCCCTCGTTTTCTACGCAAGTCACGCTCTATGTTTATAGGGTGCGGCAAGCTAATGGGAATAATTAATGAACTATTTGAAATTTCACAAGCCTTATAGATCATGTGGATAATCAAGAGAATCATATGGATTTAGCCATTGCTAATGAGACTCCTTAAGTAATGGTAGAAGTTCCTCTCATTGTGTAGCCTTAACCTTTACAATAGTTTGAATTATGGAGATCTAAAAGGACAACGAAACTGACAATTCCTAATGACTACAAGGTTTTTGAGTCTAACTATGACATAAATGTAGAGAATGACCTAGTTACATTTTCACAAGCAATTGGTAGTGGTAATTCTAAATTACAGCTCAATGCCATGATAGATAAGATGGAATCTATGACAAATAACAATGTCTAAGACCTTGTAATATTACCAAGTAGAGCTAAGGCAAGGTTAGTTACTATAGGTTTCACCTGGAAGGAAGGGATTAATTACAAAAAGATATTTTCTCTTGTATCAAAGAATGATTCCTTTTATATCATCATTACATTGGTTGCCCATTTTAATTAAGAATTACTCCAAATGGATGTCAGAACGACCTTCCTTAATGGTGACTTTGAGGAAAAGGTATACATGAAACAACCTAAAGAGTAGTGCTAGTAAGGATCTAGTAATCAAGCTTAAGAAGTCCATTTATAAACTCAAACAAGTCTCATGACAATGTTATACTATCAAATCTTTAGTTTTGTTATAAACATTATGGGTCAATGCATAAACAACAAAGTCAATTAGAGGAACATCTTCTATTTAGTGTTGTATATGGATGATATTTTGCTTGCATCTAGTGACCTAGGGTAACTAAATGAAGTCAAACAATTTTTGTTCAAGAAATTTGACATGAAAGATATGGGTGAGGTATCCTATGTCATAGGCATAAGGATCCATAAAGATAGAGCTTAATGAATCTTAGGACTATCACATGAAACCTATATTAATAAGATTCTTAAATTATTTTAGAAAAAAAATTTTCCACCAATGTTGCACCCATATTGAAAGGGACAAATTAAGTTTATTCTAATGCCCTAAAAATGATTTGAAAAGAAAAGAGATGGACCCATATGCGTCAATGGTCGAAAGTTTCATGTATTCCAAGTGTACACAAGACTGGACATAGCTTTTACTGTAGGCATGTTGGGAATATATCAAATTATATATAGGATGACTAATAGCTTGGAAGTTGTTAGTTATTTAGATTCAGACTTGGTAGGATGTGTTGACACTAAAAATTCAACATCTAGCTACATCTTCTTGCTATTTAAGGGAGCCATATCAAGGATGAATGCAAAACAATCACTCGCTGCTACTTTTACCATGAAGGATGAGTTTATCTCTTGCTTTAAAGCAAGTTCATAGAGATTATGATTAAAGAATTTCATCACTAGGCTCTAGCTTGTGGACTCAATCTCTAGGCCCATCAAACTATTTGTTGACAATACAGTTGTAGTGTTCCTAGCTAAAAATAATAAAAGTGGCTACCAAAGTAAACACATTGGCATAAAGTACTTACCCTTGAAGGAATGTATGGAAGTTGATTAAGAGGTCATAGAGCACATTTAGACCAAAGAAAAGTTAGCTGATCCTTTAACTAAAGGGATGCATCCAATAGAGTTTAAGGATCATATACCTCATATGGGACTTTGGCCATATTGTTCTAGCCAAGGTAAGTGAAGTGATGAATTTTGAATTACGGTTTGTTGTCTCAAACTTTGTATACATATTGTGAGATATATACAACATTTAAGTTTAAACCTTGAATAAACATTTAAGGTTCATTTATAAAGCATATATAAACGTATATGCAACACCATAAAGTTAAAAATGTGTTACATGTGATACATGGAAGGTAGAACTCATTACTTAGAGTGCTTATCACTATGATTCAGGTAATTTATATTTAGGTATGCTATATGAACTATGTTTAGACCAAGTGAGAGAATGTTGGATTAAAATTTAAATTCAAGACATTTTATATTATTTTAGATAATTTAATATTTTATACACGTCTTACCTAATAGTTAGTTATGATCCTTTATTTAAAATTTAAATGTGGTCCTAACCTCCTACAAAGATTATGGCTTTATCATGACAAGGATTTTCAACATAAAGTGATTGCATAATAACCTATAAATGGGAGGATAGGCTAATGGTTAACTCAATTGGTGGAAGAGAGACCTATAAAGAAAATTTTGAGAAGGATTCCTGACAGAGTAAAGCAAATAAAATCGCTGTGTCCATCACACATACTCCCTTCATCAATCAGGAAAAGTCTCTGTCACATTTGTTACTAACCCTTCTTTTCCTTGGTGTTCAGATTTTTCTCATTGGGGTTATGCTATGGTTGGATGTTTGTTGATCTAATAATCTTGTTTTCATTGTATCATTCTTGAATTTATTTTATTGAGCTTAATACTTGTTTCAATATTATCTTGTTTGACTCATTTTTATTCAAGATCTTATTTTTATATTTCTTGGACATATTTAAAATGCCTATTCAATTTCCAGGTCCTGTATAATCTATGTGAAACTTTTGTTGAGTAGTCAAGTTTTATATATACACTTTTTTGTCCAACTACAAAATAAAGAGCGTACTGGGTTAATTGGCCGAATAACACTTTTACACTTTTCTGTTGGCTTGGCTCCTCAATATATAGCACCTTGGTTGAGGTTTGTGGCTTCCTTTTTTCCCCTTTACTATTAACATATATATTAGT
Source organism: Delonix regia (assembly GCA_037074485.1). Classification (NCBI taxonomy): domain Eukaryota; kingdom Viridiplantae; phylum Streptophyta; class Magnoliopsida; order Fabales; family Fabaceae; genus Delonix; species Delonix regia. The sequence continues at coordinate 18,718,075 of CM073459.1, forward strand.
ATTTAGTATACATTGTCAAACAAATGTAAAAGAAAGTTGAAATTTTTGAGCTATTGTGATGACTAGTAATTAACTTTGTTTTACTTTTCATGGTAGGTTTAGCATCCAATTACCTGTGTTACAATAATGTGGCTCTGTTTTCACGACTAACATAACTGTGATTCAAACTGACAAACCAATACAAAATTTTAAGTGACTATAAATTTATCAATCTATTACTAAACTTGCTGTCATAGGAATTTTTCTGCCAAGGCAAGCCTAAGTTTCGTATACAATGATTATCCCAGAGCTACAAATCAAGTAAAGATAATAGGGACAGATCAAAAGGGCTAAGTGGACACAAGACATTTACATGTAAATTTGAGAGCGCAACATAAACAAGTATATGTGTGTATATAATTGCAAAACAAAATGTACCTAAGAAATATAATGCCTCCGAACACTTATTTTCTTTAAAAAACTTCAAGCAGTTAAATATCAACATTTAGGAATAATGTTTATATACGAAAATATAAGCATGTGCAACATGTTTAGTAGAAAGAATATTTTTGCCAATACATTATAATTGGAGTCAGAATCTTGGAGAATTCATGTCACAGTGTCAGCACTCTAATAAAAATCTATTGGGACAATATTCCAAGTTGAAATTAGCTTCAACGAACCATCAGTAGCCTTTCTTTTTATTTTTTATTTTTCGTTGAAGCTTTCAATGACAAAAGTAGCAACTTCTGTTGCCACGATATTGCCACTGCAGTGCTTATTTCTTGGAGTGTAATAAATTAGTTTAACTTATTTCTTCCACTGATTTAAAATCAAAATTTGTAAGATATATGGATAGTGGCTAATAAATTTAATATAAATGTCACGACCTCAAAGCTCAAAATAGGATTAAAAGGTATTAAAGTCAGGACGTAAATAACAACACAGTAGCAACTTACAGTCTGTAACTTGAACTCCATACACAGTTAATAGTCTATGAATATTTAACCATGCAGTAAAAGGTCAACTTTCTCCATCAAACCAACTTAAAAAAAAAAAAAAAAAAAAGAATGATTTCATCAAGAGAATTGTTGCCATCATGTCCCCTTTCTCTAGATTATTGCAAGGTTTCAAACTCACTCAGCCTGCAAAATTTTATATAACAATAATGCTATTAAATATATTATTTTGAACAAGTAATTAAATATCAGGATAATGTAAATAAAATGACACTGATAATTTTATTGTTAGCTCTAGTGGCAAAAGATGTACATGAGTGGGGCCAAAAACTATACGAACATAATAATAAAATAGTACATGCATGATGCATGTGAAGATGCCAAGATAGTATGAAAGAAACAGTTCATACAAATAATAATATTACTCAAATTTTGATATGTTGAATGGTTTTTCTGGTAAAGTATCAATAAATATTTTCGTGTTCATGTTTTTAAAATCTAATTAGACATGATCATTTCTAAATCAAGCATTTCATATAAAGGGGAAAACTAAATGCAGGAAAAATACCATATTCTCATATCAGGTCAATGTTTGAATGTTAGTTCATTCATTCATGAACGATGACAGGAAGAATGGTACAGGAATAAATATATGGATTTAAATGCATGAGGATATCTTAAGATGTATTACACATTTTTATTTTCCTTCTAATCATTAACACTCTTCCTACTGCCACTTACTGAACAAATTGATCTTAGAGCGGTACGATTGAACAACAGAACCAAAATAAGCTTTTCTTGTGCCAAAAGATTTCCTGAAACATTTAACAAAAGAAAGTAATTAAACAAAGTAACTTCCAAAGACAAGAATTTAGAAAGTATATGTATGATTGACTTAGCCCGACTGAAACAATAAATAATGCTGCTAATTAATTTCCTTCCAAGGACAGAAACAAAGGGACCATTAATAGCCAACTTCATGATTGAAAGCAACATAGAGAGAGAGGGGTGAAAAAACTTTAAAGGAAAAGTATCGTCTACAGTAAAGCCAATTCTGTGTTCTATTATAATTGCTTGCCTCTGTGCACGAGATGAAACTGGGGTCAAGGAGGAAGGTAGGAAGAAATTGTGGACATATACATATATATATATATATATATATATATATATATATATATATAGATCGTTTTATCACAAGTAGGTATTAACTTGACTGGTTATATATATGCATACCTTTAACATTGCAGAATCTCTTATTATAAGTCAGGCTACCTTAAAGGCCTTCCGTATCATAGCATCGAGATCACCGTCCGAATCAACAGTCACAATGGGTGAATATATATCACCTTGGCAGAACATCTTCATTCTGGAGCACGGGAGTACTGACACTCTCTGCAAGGATGGGAATTTCAAATTGCAACTCCCTGTGTAAAAGCTTCCAAGGCTTGGAAGAGAGTAAAGATACAAAGTCTCGAGGGCCCTGAACAATATCTCGTCTCCATCTGACTCATCTCCCTCTTTAGTCACTATTTCTTGTATTGAGTCACATTCTGCTATGGACATGTTTTCAAGTTGAGCGAGACTTTTGGCTGTTACGGATATGAACAAATATACCAATCCATTTCAGTCATTTATAGACAGATCCCTTAGATTTGAGAAAGATACATTGGATGGTACCAAGTTAAGCAAACGGGACATTCCTCCACATACAAGGTTTGTAGGTTTTCAGGGAGAGGGGCTACCCAGGACTGCTCTAACCCTATGGAATTGAACTCAGGCAGACGAGCCAGTTGTAATCCTTTCGGCTGTGAAAAGAAAATCTCAGTATAGCGATCCACATCAGGTCTTTGAGAGGTGAATATCTCTCTGAATTTACTACAAGCCACTACAAGATTTTCTACGTTGGGCAGTGATTCCTTTTGGAATAACCCATATGGAAATCGATCTGAATCCTCATGAAAGCAGAGCAATACGGGTGATTTCACTCTTGTAAGGAAGCTTGCCTGAAACTGTCCTTGCAAAATCTTTATTGTTAGAATATCCTATAGTATCTAAGGAATAATTTTGTTAAGATATTATATTGTGTACACTCATAAGGTGTGTTCATTGAAATAAGGGTAAAATAGTAATTATAAGAATTACTATTAAACCCTAACCTTAGCTAGCCTTCTATAAATAGGGTTAGACTAGTGTACAATAAGAACATCTCATTAGAAAGTGAGATTTGATACGCTCTGAGTAGGAGGGATCTAGACTGTAAAAACTCGAAATACACCTAATACATTGTGGGTATCTCATTCAATTAGTGATCCCAATAAAAAATTAATAAACTTCTGCAATTAAGAGATCAATGTAAGTCTTTTACTCTGAATCTTTGAATAAATTTATATTCTTTTGTTCTTTTATTAACCTTCATTTATGATATTTTCCTTGCTGAGTGTCAGTTCTTCTAGCTTCGGAAAAACCTAGGATCAATAAAATGATTATAATGAGAATAAACAAAAAGGAAATCAGTTACAAAAATTTTTCCCTTAATTCTCTCATAATATGTCTATATAGTGTACTCATATGTAACTTTTCAATTAGAGCACATTTTTCACTCAAGTTTACCTAAAATATAGAAATAAAATACTTAAATGGCAAATATTGAGGAGACCATTGTACGTCACACTAAAGACCAAGAATGAACATATATAAAAAAGCTGTGATAGGAAAAATACCATTTCAAATGAGTCAATGGATTCCACATCCATTGGAAAACGAGCTTGACCTTCAGTTCGGAAAATCATCAACTGACATCAACTGACCACAATGATATACTCCTAATACTTTTAGATTTGGCCACTCCAGATTGTTTAGTCCAGGATAGATGCACTTGAGCTCGGGCAATGTCCGTAGCTGCAACACGGTTAAGCCGGGGAACATGATTAACCTTGTAGTTGCTTCTTTTGGGGCTGTTCCGTCCTTTGCAACAATTTCTATTAATCCCTCACATTCTTCCACATATAGTTCTTCAAGTCTTTCAATTTTGCCTCGGGCCATTGATGCTGGAAACAAACTCGAGGCTTTTGAATCCAACAACATTCACTTGTTGCAGAAATTGAAAGCTCAGAATTTCTTTAGGATCCTCATTCCAAACATGCTCCATATTAGGTAGATTTTCCAAGGTCAATTTTTTCATGGGAAAGGAGAAAGGGGAGGACGCTGGTCCCACATCTGTTGCCTGTTTTACTGATTAGGATGTCTGCCACACCAAATATTGCCTTCACAGAATCACTGTTCCGTACTTCCAAATTTTCCAAGTTACTTAGGAATGGAAGCAAATGAAAAGGCATCACATGTGATAGAAATTGGCAACCATCTACTATCAAAGTCTTCAATTCACTGAAACCCGAATCTGGGACTGGAACAACACCATGCCATATCTCTTCTAGCTCAGGGTGATCACCAAGCTTCAAATGTTGTATACATGCAAGCTGTATAAATAGTATATAAGATTACTTCATTGTTATGACAAAATTTCTGGGTCAGTTCTCACTTTCTAATCTTGAAATTTTGTTGTCAATCCATATTCTTGCATTATCATCCTCTATTATATACTATTTGATATTATTGCATTTTGGTCAACTATAGACTTTACTGTCTTATGGGCTCGGGGGAAATGGGCCTAAGACCCAACAAACTTCTGTTAGAAGGAAAAAAAACAAGAAAGTAGTAGAATTTCAGGGGAAAGAGCACTAGCGGTGCAGGGACATAGGTTTACCAAGGAAAGAAGGTAACGTAACAGTGGGCTAGAGAAGAGAGTATGTAAGCGGTGGGGAATGAGGGAAGCGGTGGTAAGGAAAAACAGAGAACATAGGGAGTGTGGCCTGACCTCAGGAAATTCAGAAGAGAAGTGTTGCTGTTTTCTTTTACTTTCTTCTTTTCTAGCTTCGTGTAAGAGCTCCAACAGCTCAAAAACTTTTATGAATAAAACTACTGGAACCTTTCAGTTCCATCAACTTGGTATCAGAGCTGGTTCAAACCAGGAATGGTAGCTACATGGATGGAACAACGTGTAGATGGGTTGGAGAAGAGTGTGGAAGATGTTAACGTAAAGTTAGCTGCGATGATGGATATACTGGGGGAATTCTGCATGCAACTGGATGAACTGAAAGCAAAAATGAAGGCAACAGAGAGAGGAAAGGCTGTGGAGGGAGGAAGCTCGTCAATTGCCGGGGGTGGAGTTGACTCAGACCGACCATGCAGAGCTTAATAACATGGACGTGTCAACAGAGAAGGAAGCTGGCAAAGCCCGACGTCTGGAATTGCCTCTGTTTACCAAAGATGATCCATATGGGTGGATTTTCGAGTTGAGAGATATTTCCTAATGAATTCTGTTGCTGAGGAAGAGAAGTTGAGGGTTGGCACTGTGTGCATGGAAGGGATAGCGCTAGGGTGGTTTCAATGGATGAAGATACGTGGTCCTGTGCAAACCTCGAAGGAGTTCAAGCGTGAGGTAATTGGCCGCTTTCACAAGAAGCCAATGGGAGACGAGTACGAGATACTTATGGCAAATAAACAAGAGAGTACCATGGCTGATTATAGGGAGCAGTTTGAGAGGCTGTCTGCTCCTATGGTGGAAGCCTCGAATGAATTCCTGTTAGGGGCCTTTAAGCATGGTCTCAAGAAAGAGATAAGAGCCGAGATAAGAATGCTACAGCCCACTATCTTGAAACAACTTATGGAGATGGCATCCCAGGTGGAGAAGAGGAATAATTTGTTAGAGGCAGCAAAGGAAAGGAGGCTTAGCAAAGGAACCCGACTAGTAACTGACCAATAATGGAGTGGGTATAAAGGGAATTTTCTAAAATCAAATAACCCAGCAGAAATAAGCAAGACTGTGGGAGTGGTGACAGGATCTAAGACTGGAGAAAGCAAGACATGGGAGGAGAACGAGAGGTGTTACTAACACTAGCTCCAACAGCGTTTCCCGGACCAGGAAGGTAGAAGGATGGCCCAAGAGGCTGACGGATGCAGAAGTGGCCAGGAGAAGAGAATTGGGGTTGTGTTTAAATGTGAAGACAAATATACTCCTGGGCACAGATATAAGAATAAGTCATTGTAAGTTATGATATTGTCAGAAGAGGAGGAGGGGATGGAAGAAGGGAAGGCTGAAGTTAAGGAAGAGAATATTGAGGAACCTATGGAATTATCAATGAAATCTATAGTGGGAGTGGTCGGACATTGGACAATGAAACTAATGGGGTTGTTAAAAGGAGAGTCAATGCTGGTATTGATTGACAGTGGGGCAACACATAATTTCATGTCAACTAAATTGCTAGAGTGATTCAACATGACTGTACAGGAGACCAAAGCATATACCATCACTGTAGGTAATGGGTACCAAGTTAGGAGCAAGGGGATCAGCCGTAGAGTTGAGTTAGAGTTACAAAGGATCAAGATAATTGAAGATTTCTATCCCTTTGACCTAGGAGAAGCTGATCTGGTGTTGGGCATTGATTGGTTGGAGTCATTAGGTGAGGCAAGGGTGAAATGGAGACTACTAACAATGAAATTTAAAGTGGGCAATCAATGGAAATGTTTAAGAGGGGACCTTACTTTAGTACACACTATGGTGTCTCTTAGTACTATGTTGAAGTTGGTCAAAGGAGGAGGAGAAGGATTTTATATTAAGTTTAAAGGAATAAGTTTACAACAGCCTAATGGTACGGAGAATACAACAACACAGGAACTATTAAAAGAATTCTCTAATGTCTGTATTCCCTTGAAGGAACTTCCCCATTATAGGCATATTGATGCAATTAGCCTCAAACCTGAAGCACAACCACCAAAAATCAAACCTTACAGATATGCACATTCTCAAAAAAATGAGATTGAGAAATTTGTTAAGGAGATATTGGTAGTGGGAATAACTAGACCAAGTAAGAGCCCTTTTTCTTGCCAGTGCTGTTGGTTAAGAAAAAAAATATGGAAGTTAGCAATTTTGTGTTGATTATCAAGCCCTTAACAAGGTGATAATACCATATTATTTCTCATTCCAGCCATAGATGAGTTGTTGGATGAACTTGGAAGAGCCATAATCTTTTCCAAATTGGACTTGAAATTGGGGGTACCATTAAACTTGGATGAAAGAAGGAGATGAGGAAAAGATGGCCTTCAGAACCTATGAGGGACATTATGAATTATTAGTTATGTCTTTTGGTTTAACCAATGCACCTTTCACTTTCCAATCCTTAATGAATGAGATTTTTAAACCATATTTGAGGCAATTCATTCTATTCTTTTTCAATGATATTTTAGTGTATGGTACTGATGCTTTTTCTCATATGTTGCATTTGAAACATACATTGGAGGTGTTATGCACGCATAAGCTACCGATAAATCCTAAGAAATGTGTGTTTGTGAGGACAAAATTGTAGTATCTTGGTCATATTATTTTAGCTGCAGGAGTTGAAGCTGATCCATCCAAAATAGAAGCAATGTGTATCATGGCCTGTTCCTAAAGATCTCAAGGCTTTGTGAGGATTTCTGGGGTTAACTAGTTATTACAAACGTTTTGTGTAGAATTATGGGAGAATTACAACACTTTTGATCAGCTCTTAAGGAAATATGCTTTTAGGTGGACCCCTGAAGCTCAATAAGCCTTTAAGGAGTTAAAGACAACAATGACTTCCTTGCCTATTCTAGCTTTACCCAATTTTACTATTGCTTTTGAGATTGAAACAAATGCATCCAACAAAGGTGTGGGAGCAGTATCAATGCAAAACGGGAAACCTATTGCATATTTCAGTCAAACATTGTCTGCTAAGGCACACAACAACTTTCAGTTTATGAAAAGGAATTGATGGCATTAGTGCTAGCCATTAAGAGGTGGAATCATTACTTAATAGGGCATCCATTTGTAGTCAGAACTGATCAAAAGGCTTTAAAATTCCTACTGGAACAGAGGATAGTAGAGCCTAATCAACAAAAATGGGTGTCAAAACATATAGGGTATAAATTTGAAGTTCACTACAACCCAGGCAAGGAAATTGAGCTATTGATGCCTTGTCAAGAAAACAAGAGGTTCTGGAACTCAACATCTATTCATTATGGCAATATTAGGAACTGAAAGATTTAGATGTCGAAGTCAAATGAGATACAAAATTACGAGAAATAATTCAAAATATATTGGCTGGAAAAGATGTGCAGGCGGGATACACATTGAAGTTTGGCTATTTATTATTTAATGGTAGACTAGTGATTCCTAAAGGGTCTCCACAAACTTCAATTTTGATAAAGGAGTTTCACAACTCACCTTTGGGTAGCCATTCTAGATACTTAAAGGACCTACAAGTTCCTATCAAAAGTTGTTTTTTCGGAGGGCATGAAGAACAAAATTCAAAGTTATGTAACGCAATGCTTTATTTTTCAATAGAATAAATATGAAGCCATGCACCTGGCAGGACTCTTACAACCCCTACCCATTCCCCAACAGGTTTGGGAGGATTTAAGTATAGATTTCATAGTGGGCTTACCTAAATTTGATAAATACGAGGTTATACTAGTTGTGATGGATAGGCTTACCAAGTATAGCCATTTTATCCCACTAGTGCATCCTTTCATTGTTAAAACTGTCGTAGATGTTTTTGTGAAAGTAGTGAAACTTCATGGATTTCCTAAGTCCATAGTTTCTGACAAGGAAAAGGTTATTATTAGCCATTTTTGGCATGAACTATTTAAACAGGCGGGAACAACTCTTAAGTATAGTTTTGGTTATCACCCACAGATGGATGGACAAATTGAAATTGTGAATCGAAGTTTGGAAACATACCTTTGTTGTTTTGTTAGTGATAAGCCTAAACAGTGGGTGCCTTGGCTTCCATGGGCTAAATACTGGTTTAATACCTCCTATAATAGGTCTACGGGGGTCACACCTTTTAAGGCTTTTTATGGGAGGGATCCACCAGCATGATTCAAACTAGAGGATGTGGTGTTTGAATTTGAGGAAGTCAATGTTACCATCAAAGATAGAAATGTGGTACTAGCAGAGTTAAAGGAACATTTGGAACGAGCACAAGAATATATGAAGTTGTATAGGATAAGAAAAGAAGAGCAGTAAGATTTAAGGTAGGCGATTATGTGTATCTACATATCAGCCTTTATAAACTCAAGTCATTGTTAAAGAGGATTAATGAAAAGCTTAGCCACTAGTTTTATGGTCCCTATAAGGTAATTAAGAAGTATGGAGAAGTGGGTTATTATCTCCAACAGCTCGAATTCACCCAATTTTTCATGTTTCTCAACTAAAACATTCTCTCCATCCTAGTGTGACCACTCAACCACTTCCATCATGTTTGACTGATGAATTGGAGCTTTAAATGCAGCCAAGGAAAATTCAAAAAGCCAGAATTTTCTCCCAGAATTTGAACGCACTTGGGAGAGTTATGATACTATTAAGGCACAATTCCTTGGTTTCACCTTAAGGACAAGATGGTGCTGATTAGGGGGGAAATCATAGGCTCAGGGGAAATGGGCCTAAGGCCCAACAAACTAATGTTTAAAGGAAAAAAAAAAACAAGAAACTAGTAGAATTTTAGGGGAAAGAGCACTTATGGTGCAGGAACATATGTTTAGCAAGGAAAGAGGGTAATGTAACAATGGGGGAGAGGAAAGAGTATGTAAGCGGTGGGGAATGAGGGAAGCGATGGTAAGGAAAAATTTAGCTCAAAGATGCCATAAAAATCCATGCCACTATTTTCTAAATGAAAATTTCTATTTACGTGAGCCTTGACTAAGACTTCTAGATGCTTAGGTGTATTTATGGCTCCACCAGAGAAAATTCTCATTATAGGGCATTGATCAACAGTCACAGGTTCCACAAATAGGAAGTTCATAGTAGACTTCCCACTGTGAAAGCCACCAAGTCGTTACAGGGAGACAAAAGTCAATGTTTTGGGCTTCCCAAATGCTATCTCATCTTGTTCCGATTCATCTCCTTTAGCCACTAATTCTTACATCGATCCACATTTGCTTATGGCCAACTTCTCAAGTACAGCTAAACATCTTGCTGTTAAAGATGTGAACAAATATACCAATCCATCACAATATGATACATCCAAATTTGTTAGATTGAAGAAAGAAACTGTTAATGGTACCAAGTTTATTAAGCATGGGCATCTCTCTACTTCCAGTAATTTAAGATTTTTAGAAACTGTGTGCAGCCAGGAGTGCTCAAACCCTATGGATTTGAGTTCAGACAAATAACAAAAGGCTAATCATTTTAGTTGTGGAAGGAATTTAGAGTAATTTATGTCAGGTCTTTCAGAAGGGAATATCTCTTTGAAGGAACTGCAACTTTAAGCTTCTCAATATTGGTGACCTTTTGTAGGAACTCACATGGAAATATGTCTGACTCATTATGATAACATTGCAATTTAAGGCATTTTAAAGTTTTAAGAAGGTTGGTTTGAAATTCATCATGCCAAATCATCATCGTGTCTTCCTTGTTGAGTGATATGTCCTCCAAGTTTGGAAAATCCTAGGTACGAAAACCAATAAGAAAGATGAGAAGACACCAATTCAATACAACTTTGCATCATAAGATTGAAAACTTTGTACTCTAAAAGCCTTCAAATGAATAGAAACCTTGTATACATAAGCTAATTGAAGATAAAAATAATAAACAAATAAAGTAACAAATAAGACGAAGAAGTAGAAAGTAATGAGAAACAAAACCTACAGGAAGTAAATCTAACATTTGGAGTAATAAAATAATATTCAAATGAGAATTTTCTGATACGAACTCATAGATACCAATATCTATATATATATATATATATTTATATGCACACACACACACCCACACATTGATGTGAACCCATTCAGATTGTCAGTTAGTTTTAACACCACTGTTTCTGTGATGATCATTCATTTATTAAAAATAGTCATACCTTATGATACTTAAGTGTATCAAAAAATGTCTCTTATTCAACAACAACCCCTTATCTTACATTATAGAGCTATTTAATCAGCTCTGTTTCTATTATTCCTAACTGCTTCCTAACAGAAACTCTTCCTAACTGCATACAAAATTTCTAACATCCTTTGCCATTCCTTTCCAGTAGAATACTGTCATCAACCTCTTATATGTTGGAGTACTTCCAAAATGTCCCCCTAAGGGTTGTTGTGAAAGCACTTCAATAACTTTTCCCTCAACTCACATCATCCCTGACCACTAGCTTCCCATTCCTTATCAACGTTTTATTTGCCTAGGAAAACTTAGGTACTGAGGCTAGATCCCGTTGTAACTAAGTTATAATATGGCTTAACATGTCATCTTCTTACCATGAATCATGGACCTTCTTATTCAAGCCAGAGAATATGGTGGTAATAGCCTTACATTCCCTTTCCTCACTTTGTTCCCGCCGAAAAAGTGTATCAGCCACCACATTTTCCTTGCCCTTTCAATACTTAATTGTATAATCAAGTCCCCATAATTTGTGAAGCCACTTGTGTTGATATAGTGAAATGACTTTCTGCTCCAACAAATGTTTAATTGTTAGATGATCTATTTTAATGATGAAATGGTGGCCCTGAACATACTTTTGCCACTACTTGACTGCAAAAATACTAGCTAACATTTCCCTCTCATATGCCGACAATTGCTTCCTTTTATAGCTAAAGGCCTTGCTGGCATAGGCAATTAGATGGCCATGTTGTGAAAGAACTGCCCCTATCCCTATCTATGATGCATTTGTTTCAATGGTAAAAAGTAAATTGAAATTAAGTAAAGCCAAAATAGGAATGGTACCCATAATAGCCTTCAACTTTGAAAATGCATTTACTGCCTCCTCTTTCATAAATAAGTCCATTAAGGGTCTACATATCATTTCATAATCTCTGACAAATCTTCGATAATATCCTATAAGACCCAAGAAACCCTTAAGTGCTTTAATATTCTTAGGTGTGGGCCATGATATCATAGCTTCAATCTTTTTAGGGTTTGTTACCACTCCTTCCCGGGAAATCACATGGCCAAGATAGTCAATCTTCCTCAATGCAAACTCACACTTACTTCGTTTAGCATAAAGTGAATTCTCCCTCAACATTTGTAGTGTAGTTCGTAAATGGAGTAAATGGTCTTCCTATGATGAACTATAAATCAATATATTGTCAAAGAACACTAAGATGAACTTCTTAATAAAAGCCTTGAAAACAAAGTTCATTAGGCTTTGAAAAGTTGTTGGGGCATTTGTCAACCCAAACGACATAACTAGAAATTTGTATAACCCTTCATATGTTCAAAACGCCATTTTATGAGCATATAAAGGTTTCATGAAAATCTGATGGTATCCTGATCTTAAATCCAATTTAGAGAAATAGGCAACGCCATAAAACTCATAAAGTAACTCCTTTATTACTAGAATAGGAAACTTATTCTTAATAGTTTGATTATTAAGTTGCATATATTCCACACAAAAAAGCCAAGTGTTATCTTTCTTCTTAACTAACATAACTGGTGCTATGAATGAACTACTGCTTGGTCTAATAACTCTATTCTCCAACATCTCCTTAACTAAACTCTCCATCATAGATTTTTGTACTGGCCTATATCTATAAGGTCACAAGGATATAAGCATTTCTTCTTGTAGTGGTATCGCATGGTTAAAGGCCCTAGAAGAAGGTAATTGAGCGGGAATAGTATATACATTTGTATATTCCTCTAATATGGTTAGTAACTCTGTATTAACGATCTACTCATTACTACATTCAGCTTCTGTCACAGAAACCATTACTGCCTCTGTCAAACTGAAGATTTTCTCTTTTGTTGCCATACTATGCAACTGTACCCCCTCTCCTATCTCTATATAACTTGAAGGAAGAGCCATGTAAAGTAAAAGACATCAACTAATTTTGCATATTCAACATAATCCTTCCCAAGGTAGCTAACCATTATACTCCTAAAATCATGTCATAGCTTCCCAATTGCATGACTAAAAAATCAGAAGAGAAATTATATCCCTGTATACTCCATTTCAACTCACAACACTTCTTATTAATCCCAATTTGCTAACCTCCAACCATGGACACCTCCACCATATTAGTGAATTCAGTTAGCAATCAAAGTTTCTTTACCCATGCTAAGTCCCCAAAGTTATGGGTAATCTCAGTATCAATGAGTATAGAAACCATTTGTTTCTTTAAACATCTTATAATCTTCATGGTTGAATATCCCGTAATTCCTTGAATAGCATGTAGTGATATTATCGGCCCAACTTCCTAGTTTGCATATTCTGGAATTTCATCTCTCATTTCTTCCTTCTCATCCCCGCCTTCTTGGACTAGAATAACAAAAGCCTAAGCCCTTCAACACTTATGGCTCACAGTATATTTATCTGAGCACCAGTAGCACAACCCTTTCCTTTTCTTTTCCTCCATTTCAATCTTACTTAATTGTTTAACAGACTTCCCACTTAAGGTAGATACAATGGGCATTCTTAAAGACCCAGAGTCTGTCTTCTATTGTTCTAACCTTTTACTGAACAAAAAAGGAGTATAATGCCTTGCAACAAAAGACTACCTACTAGAGCCTCTTCCCTTGTTCTACTCTTGCATGGACAAGAGTACTGTGTCTTGAAGTCAAGCAAGATACATGGTGTGAGTCAATGTTGTAGGCTTGAACATCCTTACTACAACTTCCACCTTCTTCTTCAGCCTTCCTAAATAGTGACTGATAGCCACTTCCTCTGACAGATCTATTTCAACCAATAATAGTTCAATTTTAGCTTGATAGTTAATTACAGATCCATCACCTTTATGTAGATTTTTCAAGTTAGCTATCAGATCAATCTTTAGCAATTCTTGGAATTGAACTCCCATGTCTGCCAAATAATCTGTCCATAGCAACTCATTAAGCTTCTTCCTCTTCATATAAGCCTGATGCCAATACAACGTTGGTCCCTCCAAATGCACACTAATCATCTGAATTCGCTGGTCAACTAGAGTCTTGTCAAGCTCAAAAAATTGCCAACAGTGAAATGCCCACCTTTTGAAATCAGTACCGTCAAACCGTGGAAACTCAACCAAGGAGTATTTTGTCAGTGCTGAGTAACCAAAGTGGATCCCCTGAAACGACTAGAACTACAGTACACATGTGGGATTTTGATTGCCATTCATAGGTGATCCAGTTACGTTCTCCATCGTAGCACCTCCAGTGGCTATCATTGACAACAGAACGATTTTAGTCATCAGTTTTGCCATCATCTTTTCCATACAAGTCATCAACCCACGAAACTCCTTCATCTTCGTTCAATTCTGATGTAACTTGCACTCCATCTCCTGCAACTTTTCTTGCAAGCATGTGTCCCTTGTCATGGCTGAGATCGAATAGTTCTGATACCAATTGATTCTCAAGTGTATCAAAAAATGTCTCTTATTCAACAACAACCCCTCATCTTACTTTATAGAGCTAGTTAATCAACTCTGTTTCTATTATTCCTAACCGCTTCCTAACAGAAACTCTTCCTAACTGCATATAACAGAAAACTCCCTATTAGCTACTAACTAACAAGTAACACCTTATTAACTGATACATGGGCCTCTAGGTGTGATTCTTGGTAACTTCGAAGTACTGATGTGAATATGTTCAATTTATCACAATGATAAACATCCAATTTGTTTAGCATCAGCCATCCCAGATTGTGCATTCTAGAGGAAATACAACCTAGCATGGGCACATTGCACAACCTCATTGAGGTTAAGCTAGGGAACAAAATTGGCTCTTGAGTTCCTCCTTTTGGGGCTGCTGCTTCCTTCGCAACATGTTCTTCTAGTTTCAAAAGATCTTTGGCAAGTGATGCTAGAAATAAATTTTCAAGGCTGTTGCACCCTTGAACAACACTTCATGTACAGCTAGAAGACTGAAAAGGCCCTAAGGATCCTTATTCCATACATGCTCCAAATTTGGTAGCTCCTCTAAAGTCAATTTCTTCAAGTCAAAGGCGATGGGATACTAGTACGTTAATCCCTGTGTATCTTTCACATCAAATATTGCCTTAACAAAATCACATTTTTGTACTTTCAACTCTTCCAATTTACTTAGAAGAGGAAGTAAATGAGAAGGAACTACAATTGATAAAAATTCATTGTGATTTATGATCACAGACTTAAGATTGCAAAAGCAACTGTCTGGGACTAGGGCTACCCCATGCCAAATCCCTTCTAGTTCAGGGTGATCTTTGAGTGTCAAATACTCAAATTCTGCAACCTACAATCCGAATTCATGTATTTGATAAACTTGTTGGTAACCAAATTCAATTATGAATTAAAGGAATGTGTTCAATATTTGATAGGCTTCAGAAAGACTGAAGAACCAAGTTATAAGAAGAAGGTTAAAATAAGTAGATGACAAAGTAAGTATAAATTGTATCTCAAAAAGGTGATGTGATTGTCTATCCTAATTATCTCAACAGGTCCATCTCTTATATAAATCATTTAGTCAATGTCAGGATAAATATTACGGGAAAAACAATGAATCTACTAATTTTATTATAGAAAGGGCAACAACTAAGAGATAACTTTTTGGCTAGGAATAAAAATATGTAAATTATTTTTATAATACAGATCAAGTATTTTATCACTCTTATAACTTTATTTATTCAAAATTTCATGAATCACATGCTTAAAATCAGCATGTTCATGATTGAATTCTTTTTCCTTAAGGAAAGATACAAAGCCACTCAATATTTTAAAAATGATTTTGAGATATACATATATATTATTCTCAAGTATCATAATCCTTATATTCTAGAGAAGTATCATATATTATAAGTAAAACTTATGAGATACGACCAGAGACAATAACAATAATAATAATAATAATGGGCTAACTCTTAACTAGCCCATCATAGAACAAAGTTGCTCAGGTTAAATAAACACATGTGAATTAAACATCTCTCGTACATTAAAGATATCTAAATGAATTTGGGGAATGAATAGTTACCATGTGATAGAACAACTTATGCACTGTGGTGTTAAGGTCACTGTAGTAGTGCAAATCATTTGGGTCCGGCGAAGTTATTATTCCAAAAAAGTATGGCACCCTTACGACTCCTTGAGAGAAAATTATCATCTTTGGGCATCGGTCTATGGTCACTGATAGCATAATTGAGAATACAAAGTGGCATGCCCTGAAAAAATCTGACAAGGCTTGGTAGGCATACGAGATATAGAACTTTAAGCTTCCCAAATACTATCTCATCAGAAGTTGATTCATATGTCTTATGGGCCACTATTTGTTCTATTGGCTTACATTCCTTTATGTTCATCGTCTCAAGTTGCACCAAACTTTTGGCAACTGAGGATGAGAACAGACAAACTAACCCATGACATTTAATTACGTTCAATTCTTTCAGATTATAAAATGATAATACAGAAGAACATGGTATTAGAACAGTCAAACGACGACGTTCAAATACATTCAATTCTTCGAGATTCTTATGGAGTGGGTCTAGCCAGGAATTATCTAACCCTATGGAGTAACGAAACGGTAACGCATGCAGGGACAATGCTCTCACTTGTGCAAGTATACTGACAGAATCAATATCTTCAGGTTTTTGAGAGGGGAACGTCTCCATGATGCATGGAAAGACGTCATAAAAAAACTTTCTAAATTGGGTACTTTCTGAAGGAATTCGAAGGGTCAAGTAGCTGCTGCTTTGTTGAAGTCATTATACGGGCCAAAAACTTTTAATCTGGGAAGTAGCTCAGGAAAATGTCCTTGTGATAACATCGTAGTGTCTTTACAATTTAAGGACACTTGCTTTACCACAAGAAAAGAAAAGAACGATGAAAATGCAGATCTAACTACCTTTTCAGGCAAGAAAATGGGCTGTCTACTTCTTGAAATACCAACTTGACCCTCATTTCCAAGTGCTCCTTGGTGACTTTGAAATGCTGATGTGAATATGTGCAGCTTCATGCAGTTAATCACACATAGCCCATCTAGGTTGGGGCATTCCAGAGTGTATCTTCCAGGATAAAAACATTCAAGGCCTGGCAAATTATATAGCTCAATATAGGTTAAACTACAGAATTCAAATTTTCTGCTGGGTCCATCTACTGCTGCTTCTTCTTTCTTTCCAACAATCGCTTTAGGCACTTTTTTTCCAGCTACTACAAGTTTCTTGAGTTCCCAAGATTTTCGGCCAGGTATGGTGGAAAAAGAGTTTCCAGAAGGTCACACTCTTCAGCAACCACTTCTTGCAGATTTGGAAAGCTAATAATTCCATGAGGATCCTTGCTCCGTACACACTTCAGGGATAGCAGCTCTTTTAAAGTCAATATTTTCAAATGAAAGGATTTTCCATTGATTTTCGTTGATTTCAAGGTGTAGTCCACATCAAAAATAACCTCCACTGGGCTGGAACGTACTTGCAATTCCTCTAGGTTTTTTAAATAAGGAAGTAACTTAGAAGGAAATAATTTTGACAGAAAGGAACATTTCGCCACCACCAAAGTTTTTAAATTGTGAAAGCTGTTTTCTGGTAGGGGAACTTCCCCCAACCATACTTCTTGTAATTGAGGATGGCAAGAAAGTTTCAAATTCTGAATGCATTCTAGAGGAACATGTAAAATTATATAAATTTAGCATAGTTATCAAATTGTAAATCGGAAAGCTAATTTCTAAATCATCAACCATAAAGTACACATATTTAAAAAAAGAAAACCGAAATATATGTCATAATTAACTATGTAATATGCTAGAGCATAGACAAATGCTCAATATAATAAATTTAAAGTAGTATAAATTGAAGAAAAACTTAACTATAAATCTCTCAAAAACAAAATAATAAGTCATAATTGAACAACTGTCTAATTAGCAATTCTAACAAATAAAAAAGGATCCGGATCAAGTGCAATTGCGCTTATAAATGGTTGTCAAATTGTGCAATTTATTTGATTTAAATTATTAAATTAAATTTTAAGGTTTTATACGTTTGATATTAAAATTTTTAACCCCATGCAGTCACTTATTTTTAATTCAAACTATTAGATCTACACATTTATTTTAATAAGAACTGTTCGTTGCATTTTTCTTCAAATGCGCCAGATCTGTTTTCAATAATTAAAAAAACTCACAAGTAATTAAATTCAAAACTAACTATTCTCTTATTCCGAAAAACTGACGTCATATATTGAAATGTAGAAAACTAGTTCAAAAATAGAAAATGGAATAGAAAACTTTTTTCACAGCCAAAGATTTGGGTGGAAAATTAAGAGACTTTGCTTACAGCCAATGAACAAAGTAGATACACTTGTGGCCAGAATATGAAGGCCGAATTGCTTTTAAAACAACGAAGATAATCATGATCATCAGCCACTGCATGTGTAATTGAAAATTTACAATACTACCTCAAATTAGCCAAACACACGAGTACTATTTTATATTTATAATAATTTAAAACAAAAAAATCAATTAAACCTAAATATCAATTTCATACGTTATATTTTAGTAGTCTTCTTCGATTTGTATAAATCAAGTTTCAGTAGTCTTCTTTAATCCCTCACCATTTTTTTTTACTATTTACTTTCTTTTCACATATCACAACAAAGAAAAAGTAAGAGTCATATCCATTGCATACATAACAATAACTAGAACTTTAAACACATCACTATTTCATATTTTAAAATTATATGTAACCCATCAATTAATGTAATCTATTAAAATTGCAACGTTAATTTGATTGCATTTTCTATTCAATCAAATATTATATACAAAAATTAAAAATGTATATAATTTAGAGAGTCACTTTTAAGAACATATATGAAAATTAAAAATACGTATTCTTTCTAAAGAACACAATTGAACACAGGATGGATTATTATAAATGCACAAAAAAAATTACAAAATTACAAATTTTAAAACATAAATTATTATAATCTAATCATAAAAAGGAATAAAAATAAACTAAATAAAGAAATTATCATAAATATCCCAAATTAAAATATTTTTACTATTATAGTACTTATATATTTATATATTTTTATTTTATTTATTTATTTATGCCCGAGTCCCAATATGCCCCATAAGGGACCTATTAAATTTTTTCCAAAAAAATTGTAAGATTTGTTATAGTTGGTGGCGAGTCAGTACAATTAAGCATTTGAGTATAATACTTTTATTAGACTAAGATTTTAAAAATTAATTTTTTTACTTATAATATTTAGATAAATAAATCTCAATTTTAAAGATTCAATGTTGATTCTAGAGATAAATAAATCCCAATTTTAAAGATTCAGATGTTGATTCTAGTTTTACTTAGATTATCCCAAGTCAATTATTATTGATCCGATAAATCAACTCAAATTATTCATCTTAAATGGAGAATGATTTTTGAAACCATAAAGTTTAAGTAAAATTTTTTATTGTGAGTGTAACAATATACCTAATTATAATATAAGGGTATAATTATAATATTATTATTTTTTAAGTTAATATTATTATAATTATGTCTCTATATTATAATTGAGTATACTCAAAATTGTAAATGTACTAAAATAATACTTAAAGTTTATCATTAGATACGTTTCAAATAAAACATGGAGAAGACAATCATCTTTTTTATCATAAGAATATTAACCATCCTCGTAAGTCTTAACTTGAATAATTTATCATAATATTTCTAGGAATATAATGCTTCTTTGGAAGTCGATTAACAGTCATAATTACGCATACAAATCATTCTATCTGGGGACAAAATTTTGTTTTTGGCCAAATCTGGGGACATATTTAAAAAAATTAGTTGAAGTTGCTTAAACATAAAAGCAACTATAGCAAATGTATTTGAGAGATATATAGAGGAAATTATTTAATGATAAAATTGATAAGAAAAAAATATTAAGTAGATTGCAATAAAATATAAAGTTTACTTAATGGATTGAAGAAGAGCATAACATGTACCTTTTAATACACACACACACACACACACACACATATATATATATATAATGGGCCGTTCCACCGTTAGATGCACGTCAGAATGCATTATTTTTGGGGAAAAAAATTTGAAGTATATTTTTTGAATTTGAAACTATAAAGTTTTTTTAAATAATTATAGTTATATATAAATACCTCATTTAATTTTAGATTCGTTATAAATACTTAATTTTCGAAACTAATGTTTTTCAGGTTAAATTCTTTTTGTCTAGTTTATATATACCAGTATTAACAGGAAACTAAGCAAAATAATATAAATCATGAAAGTTGATAGTTCAAAGATATATTTTGTAATTTTAAAGATTGACATGAGTATTTATAAATAACTCAAGATTATAGAGAATATTCAAAATTTTATTGTAAATATTTAAGAATTATGTTATTTATTTAAATTAATGATATTATATATAATATAAATTCACAAAATACAGATGCGCCTTAGAATGCACTCATCCTAACGTGCATCTAACGGTGGGGAACGCACGACCATTCCAATTAGTCAACTATATATATATACACACACAATAATTTAGACTTTAGAGTACAATTATTTATCACTTACCTTACCCACAAACATTTTCTAGATTGTGGCATTGAGATCACCTTCCCAATAACATTTCTCTGCCCCTTCACCTTCTACAACATCAACTTTTTTCAATTTGGTGTGCCCGTAATTTTCTCTGAGAATTTTTTCATCTCAAGGCAATCTTTTAATATCAATTTTTCAAGAGATGGAAACCTCAAGGCAATTCTATTCTTGGAACTGCAGAAACTTGTGAGGTTTCTCAGAGACGCAAGTTTTAAACTCTTCAATTTGCTGAAAACAATTTCATCTGCTCTTTCTTCTTCATTCACCTCCTCTGTCACAATTTCCTCCATCATTTCACATTGAGTAACCGTCACTGTAGTCAATTGAAGCAAGGATTTTGCGGTCGACGATGCCATTACGTTCTTTAATCTTTTACAATCATTGACTTCCAGATTTGTCGAGAGAAAGATACGGAGGAAGGTAATATGTTGATCAAATAGTGACATTGCTCTAATTGTATCCGCTCGACCCTTTGAAGAATGGGGTCATTTTCGAAGCTTATATTCTGCAGAAATCTTGGACCCACTAAATCCAAAGCCTTAAGTTGCACAACAGTTCCGATTTTCACAGGGGTAACAAGGCTTCCATTAGGCAACACCTCTTCAATGGCAGAATTCATCAAATATAGATGTTCCAGATTAGGAAATCTATGAAGAAACCCTAAGAGATTTTCGGTACTGTTCAACTGGTCAAGGATTAGGTATGTGATATTGCGCAATTGATAAACATTATTGCCAATGTAGCCCTGCAGCCACTCCCTCTCCCTCCGGCTTATTGCCAGCCTTTCCAAGTTGGATATCACCTAAAAGTCATATCAGAAAAGAGGTATAACTTTAAAGACGGCAGCCAAAAGCTACGGCATATGGTTGTAAGAGGTTTAGGTATCTTGTAGAAATTTTATGTCCTACATCAATACTATCATATATCAAAAGAAAAAAGAAATAGAGGAAGATGAAGAAGAAAATGACATAAGTTTGTGTAAAGAAGATGCACTGTTATTTTTTAATTTTCATGTAAGTCATGTTGTTTGTACGTTTATTGATGCTGAGAGAACTGGTTGCACTTCTGGATATGTTGTTTCTGTAGCAAATGCTTCCAGCTTGTGACAGCAGCCCTGGTATAATGACTTCAATGCTTGGAACTCTATAGTATGTGCTCCTTGACAGAAACACCTGAGTTCTGGAAGTTGCCATAAATAAAGAGTGGTTAACTTGGGAAACACAAACTCGATGGTGTTTCTGCTTGATGCATCATCACTGGCTACGATTTCCTCCATCCCATAACAAGTACTTATCGAAAATCCCTCCAATTTTGTAAGACCAGTGGCAACAGAAATTGGAAAGATAACTTCTAAGTCAGGGCAATCAGAGATAGAAACATCCTGCAGATTTTTTAAGAGAAGAATTCCTTGAGGATCTCTGCTCCATACACGCTTCAATTTTGGTAGCATTTGTAAGTCAACTTCCCGCAAGTTTGTTTCTTCCCTACCAACTATTTGTGGTGTTGCTTGAAGGTCAAATATCACTTCAACTAACTTGCAATTCGTAACCTTCAAACTGCCAAGGCTTTGAAATCTTCCTACCATGTAACCAGGAAAAACAGAGACAAGTTTGTCGCAGTTTTCAATAATCACAGAATCTAAACTGCAAAAGGAATGTAAGCTAGCTTGGGCATGCCATATGGTCTTCAATTTCTCCATGTCAGAGATTTCAGTTTTCTTCAATTGAGGAAAGATTTCAACCTGCTATGTATGGACCAAAGAAGTCATAATGTAATGCAATCAAGTCTTGGCAATGAAACTAATCAAATTAGCGAAAAAAAACTAATGCTTTGAAAGCGTCTAATCAAATCCTTTGCAAATGCGTACCTTACTTGCTTCATCCATGCTTTCATCCTCTGGGTTGTATATATCCTTCGTCATATCACAGCCTCCTACAAAAAGGCTTTGGAGTTTTGCAAGACTCCCAACCATGGACAATGAGAATAAATATGTTAAACTATCACAATCTTCCAGGTTCACTTTCGTCAAATTTTCAAAGGAGGGGACTACGCAATCGTTGGTCCCCCCATACCTTCTTGATGTTCAATGAAGACAACTCCAAGTTCTCCAGGCAGGGAATTGAAATCTGTAGGCCCACAAAAAATTCCAGTCTCTAAAGTAATTGATTATGATTTCACAAATTAAATTTCAAAGGAGAAGAGTAAGACCTAAAAAGTTGAGCCATCTTCCATGACAAGAGGAATATGATTTAAAATAGAAAGACTAGAAAGTAATGAGAAAGATATGCGTTAGGAGTTTATAGCATTTATAAAGAGTGGATGACCAATGCCAAAACCCTGCTCATCTCTAGTGCTAATTTTTTCAGTCTCCCTATTTGACAATTGGTTTTCCTCCATTTGAAATTGAACCATCTTGTGATTGGCAAAGAAACAAGTCAAAATTGGTAAATATCGTAGCGCCAAAGACTGCAATTGATGAAATTGAATGCTATCATCTTCCACGTCATTGTCAATATTCTATTGTGTTTCCACAGCAACAATCTCCTCCAATGAGTCACATTCAGAAACTTCAATTGTTTCAAGCTTTCTAAGAAATCTGACCATGTAAAAGGAGAAGATATTCTTCAATCGGCCACAAACTTTGACCTTGAGGGTTGTTAAACTGCCAAAGGAACTGTCTATGAGCTGACAGTTACATATTTTCTCCATGCTCTCCAGCTTGTACAAACAAATTGACTCCAACGCAGGAAAAGCCGTCACCTGATCTCTGTTCTCCATTGAGTTGATTATATACTGAATTTTAAAGTTCTTTATAATGGTAAAATGTTTAAGACATGGAAATCCTTCCAAATTTAACTCATAGATTACATTCTAAACACCATCAACTTCTCCCAAAAACAATTGTTCAACGTGTTCGAAGAGCATTTTAATCCCCATCTTGAAATGAATGTTGTTGGCATTTTTTAGCTGCAGTGCCAATGCTCTTGATGCTTCATACTTACAAGGTAACTTGAAATCTCCTAAAAAAAGCATCTTGAAATCTCCAATCACAATTTTGTAGCTTTCCAACTTGTCAAAGAACAAGCTCCCTGGCAAAGCTGCAACATTTGGTATGAATATGTCTAAACTTTTCAATTGTTGGAGATGCCTCAATTCATTGAGACTAGCAATGTCACTTTGGATTGTCTGTCCTTCAAGTCTCCACTGGATCAAGTTGTTTTCCATATACAACTCTTCTATGCTATTCAAGTTTGACAACAGATTAGATGGAATCACTCTAAGTTTATTACAATTACTGATTTCAAAAACTTTTAGCTTATCCAATTGCCCAAATTCAGTTGGCAAACATTCAAATTCAGATCCCGAAAGGCTAAGAACTCTTGATTTCTTCAACTCTCCTATCATAGATAAGTTGTCCCCTAGCACACAATGCTCCAAACAAAGCATTCGAAGCTTTGTTAGGGTTTTAATTGAAGAAGGTAATCTTGATAGATTAATACCAACCAATATCAATACTCTCAGTTCTCTCATTCGTGCAAAAAGTTTGTTAGGTACTTTCAAGAAAGGATCCTTACTATCAATGTGGAAGACTTTGAGTCTAGTTTTGAGTCTAGGGCAAGTTATACCTTCTAGGATCTCATAAGTGATATCACAATGGTAATAAAGGCGTCATACCCAACCTTATCAGATTATCAATCGCAGTATACTACGGCTAACGTCTACTTTCGTTAGTTACAGAGTTCTGTTTTGGACATATTCCCAATATTTTAGAGATATATAAACATCCATATTTAAATATCAGAATTTCAAATTTGTACTATTTCATAGCTCAAATTTTAATATTTCTAATAATTCATAATTCAAAATCATAATGGATAATTTAAAATAATATTCTATATAATTAGAATTATCTACTCACCTGAGAGGAGTATACCAACCTCCTCCTATCCTTGTTTACAATTCCTTTGTTGACAATTTTCCTAGCCACCTAAAACGTTAAATAAAATACTTTTAACATCCATTCTTCATGAATAAATTTAATTATTTAATCTTGTCATTGACCCAATTAATTATTCCTTATTCATCTTGAACCACATCACCTCTTCAACCCAAATTGGCCCTCTTCACACAATTTTAGGAAATAAATTTTTTAGGCAACTCTCCTTAATAATACTTCAAAATACTTATGGCCTATACAATATTATTATTATTATTCAATTTATCCCATTATGCACTTATTAAATTTCTAACACCTATTATCAACAAATTTCACTTAGAGGTCATTTAATAAATCCCAAAATTCTCATTTAACTTCAAATAATATTTATTCCTGTCTAATTAAGCCAAACAAACTTTTCCTTTCTAATTTCCTCCCTTTTTCTTCATGCAAAATCTAGGAAAATTGTGAAAAATTAGGAATTCATCTTAAAATTCAAACTAAAATTCCTTAAAATTCTAAATCACTCCCTAGATGCATAATAATAGTTAAGAAGCCCTAAGAACTCAAATTTCAACAATTTCCAAAATTACCCCTAGGCCTAAAATTTGGGGTTTTTCAATTCGAAAGCAAAATTCATAATTGATCAATGATTTTAAGGGAGAAAGGTGCAAAATTCACCTATGATGTGTAATCCTAATTCAATTTGAGGCAAGCAACCTGAATTGAGCTCAAATTAGCCTCCTTTTCAAATGAGTAGTGCCGAAATTAGGTTTATTCAATCTGAAGCAAATTGGGCCAAATTGATCAGTGCAAATAAGGGAGAAAGGACCGAAATTGATGTAGAAAGTAAAGCTCTAAGCTAAATCAAAGCAAAAATGCACTAAAATCGTGAAATTTGAGCTCAATTTGTGCCCCTTTTATGCCGCCAGAAATTCATCGTTTTTTGGCTACCTGGAGGTCCGCAATAATGGTTCATGGGCCAGGGTTGCTGCTACAGCTAGGAGGGAGTGTTGATGACCCTTCACGAAGGCAAGAGAAGCCTCGGCTGCCTATGGAAGGAGATGTACAGTGACGAACAAAGAAGGGAAGAATTTTCGATGAGAAATGGAATCCTGATAGGATGATATGATGAAATTAAGGGATTAGAATAATGTTAGTGATATAATCAAGGCATTATAATAATGTAAGTGGGGTTAGTGGTTATAATTAGAAGTTTAAAATATTTTAAGTAGGGAATATTGTATTTTATCATATCAAAATTTTTCTCATAGATACTTGATTACCGTACTTTGTTAAGTTACAAATGTTAGAAATGTATAGGGTGAGGCTTAGGTATTCACTTTGGTTACAATTTTAGATAAAATTTTATTTACATTTACATTTACATTTAGCTCTGACGGAGTTCCTTTTTTAGTATAAATTTCATGGGTATTGCAATTTTTATTTATATATTTTTTATATTTAAACATTATATGAATAAATTTTTTTATATGTGAACCTAATAAAAAAAACAATGATACTCCATTGAGAGAAAAGATCATTAATTTAATCTTTAAAAAACTGATTGAGAAATAAATGGAAGATACTATTACATACAATGCTTTTACCAAATCCATATTCATATTTTGATTTTAAAAAATATTTTAAAAAATCAATATAAAAGACTTATAATAAATTCATTTGTACCGATGTAATCATTATGTGAAACACTCAAAAAAATATATGGCAATGACTTGTCAAAATATACTGATAGTTGATCGTCATAAAGTAACTTATTATATTTATATTTTAACATTAATATTTTTTATTTTATTTATGAATTCAAAATTCTTTTTGAATTTTTCACTTCATTCTCTTTGGTTTTAATTTCCTATACCCCTGCAAAAACATTAGTTTATAAACTTGTTAACTTACTCCTATGCTTTACTTATTTTTTCAACAACTTCCCAAATCCCTAATTTTATCCTTATCAATTTATAAACGGATGTTTTGTGGGGTTATTTAAAAATGAAAAGTACAAGGGTAAATAAAAAATTTCAAAACAAAATTTTGAGTTTATAAATAAATTTTAAAAATATTGAGATCAAAATATAAATACAATATATATATATATATATATATATAATATTGTGGTTGTATTAGGTATTATAATGGTCCAAAAAATAATTTCAAACACTCTATAAGGGATTTTTATTAAGTCTTGTAATAGTTCCAACCTTTCATAACACTAGCATTAAATTTACGTGTCATTTTTAGTGCAGTCATATTTTTGAGTGCACCAGTGCACCCAGTTATATTATAGGGACATAATTGTAACATTATTATTTTTAGGTTGATATTATTATAATTATATCTCTACATCATAACTGGATGTATAGGTGTACTCACAGATGACACCTTAAATTTATTCATGGGTTTTTTCTAAGGCATTTTCTATCCTATTACTCCTACAAAACTTATATTTCATATCATGAAAGTTAAGACGTAAGAACAACAAGTGGTCCATTTTCCAAGAAAATTTTGGGGGAGTTGGAATGTATCATTTTTAGATTCTATTTTCTATTCCTTTAATAAGAAAGTATAGGGAACTCGAAAAGAGTGGTTCCAAGTTCCCTAAAAGTATGGTACCCTGATATAATGCATTTTAGTGAAAATTAATCATTTCATCCCTATAGTTTATCTTAGTTTTTAAATTAGGCCGTATTTTTTTTTTTCTTTCAAATCATTCCTTATACTTCTCAATTGTCTGAAGATTGGTCTTGAATACTATTTCCTTTTATAACTCGTTAATATTTTGCTCACTAGGCAAACAGAATACACACATATACATGAAGGTGCCATGCTAGCAAGTGGAGTTAGATTAAAACATGTCCATTACTAGAAAAAATAAAAAACAGAGACGAAAAAAATCTGTGTCTAAATTTAATAAATGTTGTGTCTAAATCATTCAGATATGGAATCTAACACAGATTTAGATTCATATCGAAAACCTTAGTCTTTAAAAAATCAAACAAAAAATTAAGTATTCTATCTCAAAATTGACACACACAAAAAAAAAAAATTCATATCAAATGATGAAAGGTTCCATTGAAATACATAAACTAAAGTGGTATCAGTTATTGCAATTTCAAAGACAGACGAAATAATTCCATTTCAAAAGTAGTGTCAAATATTTAGATATGGATAACAATCCATCTCAAATAAATAGTTAAAAGAAATTATTCTGTATCCAATCCCATGTCAAAACTATAGAAATGGAATTCCATCCACCTTAAAGAGGAAAACTCAATTGTTTACAGTAGGTGTCTAACTCCATGTCTAAATTATTGATACAAGACTATTCCATCTTAGATTGCATTTTATCTTTTCATATTTAATTTTGTGTCTATCTATATGATGTAGATTCATTTCATCTCAAATGAAGAATTGAAAATTTTTTTTGTTGGTATCTAATTCTATGTATAAATTGCAATTTGTATACCTAGCCAACTAGTCCCTATTCACTTCTATCATATTCATCTTTCAACCTTGTAAACAAATATTAATAGTAATAATGCAATACAAATCAATAATAATCTATTAGTCTTATGAGTAGGACAACAATACAAAAGCTTATAAGTGTTATTAATAGCATAATACTAATGTCAATACCAATGTAATAAAATAAATCATTTTTCTATCTCTAATCAACTTTCTTATCCTCTAAGTGCTCATCCCCTTCATGTGCTTGTTCTGTTGTAGGTGGCATTAATGCTTGATCATTAGGGTTTAAGACCTTAAAGCTTTGCTCTAACTATTTCATCCTTTGCATCATCATTGCAAATTGTTCATCCTTGGGTTGCAACTGAGTAGCTAGATCTAAAATTGTTGCCTCAAGTTGAACCACCTTAGCTTATGTAGAAGCATCAATTGAAGCAGATGTAGAGGTGGAAGATTTTGTGAATTAAGTTTCTTGTGAACCTAGTCCCTTGACATGACATTTCTTGCTAACACCTCCTACAACATCTAAATAATTTTCATCGTTGGATTATCGATTACTACCCTCCCTAGTAGGATACTGGGCATCTCTCTCTGTTATTTGCCTCTCATACTCATCTTGGGAGACAAAGTAATGAAACATATTAATAAAATAAATAACTTTTAATAAGATATCACATACTGAACCAATTAACCATATAAATCATAGATTATTTTAATTTCAAACTATCAATCATTTAAAGATAACAAAAAAGTCATCATACATACACTCTTCTATTTGAATGATTATCATTAGTTTTAACATTTTGCAAGTTATACTTTAAAATTGATCATCATGTAAAATATGATATTTATTATTAGCACACACGATAAAGCTTATACTTATAGTAATGCTTGGCTCCCTTCCAATTTGCATTCTCTGCAAAGCACAGAAACATGTCCTAATAGTTTGGCTCCCTTCGAATTTACTTTCTCTGCAAAGTTCAAAGGATTAATTTAAATTCAACCAATAAATACATAATTAGGATTATAAATTTGATAGAAAGTACTCACCACTTTTTTTAGGTGATCTACATTAAGGATAGAGCCTCCACAGTGCATAGAAAGCCCCTTTCAGATCGCCTCTATTAACTATTCTATTTTAACTTATCTTGCCATTTGGAATCTTACCACTTTATGTCCAACTGCTCATGAAAACTTTGAGGAACCATTTCCCCTTATCCTTCCCTCTTCT
This sequence comes from Delonix regia, assembly GCA_037074485.1. Classification (NCBI taxonomy): domain Eukaryota; kingdom Viridiplantae; phylum Streptophyta; class Magnoliopsida; order Fabales; family Fabaceae; genus Delonix; species Delonix regia. The sequence continues at coordinate 18,747,235 of CM073459.1, forward strand.
TAACCTACCCATAGTGATCTTCAGCAAGTTTGATCCTTTACTAGCAAAGATCTTTCTAATATAGAAATTATGATCAGATAGCCATTTATATTTTCACTACATGAAGGAACAAAGATTAAGAAATAATATAATTATAGATCAACAACTTTGTTCAAATAAATTAGTGAAAGATTGTCCCAAATTTAGTAAACCATTCCTCAGTAGCTTATCAATTTGATGCTTCTGTCCAATTAGTCCATAGCCCATTAAATTTGCTTTTGAAGATTGAAGAGATATCTGAGGTACACTTGTATTAAACTTAAACCTAGAAAAGATATAAGCTTCAATTAAAAAAAACTATATTTTTTGTATTTAAGAAGAGACAATTAACCAATCCAAATATGTCTGTTTACATATTTGTTCTCTCATATAATGGTCTATGTATTATATGATGACCTATATGCTAAGGTAGATGAGCTAAGTTCTGCCTTAGTGTGGGGAAGGGTGGATAGGCTAGGTGGTTGGGGAGATGATTTAGGCAATTGCTTGACATGTGTATTAATGGATGAGCTAGAAGAGAGATTAGGGTGTGTTTCTAAGGGTGGTGTGTTAGAGGATGGGATATATGAAACCCCAATTTGAGCATTAGGAGATATGCTAGGTTGTTGAGATGGTTAGTAGGTACCTCTCCCTCTCCCTCACCCTTACCCTCTTCCTCTTCCCCTACCCCTACCTCTTTCTTTGTTGGAATTCGTCATTTATCTATGTTTCAAGAAAAATCACAATGTTAATGAAGTTAACGTTTTTATGACAACAAGCATAGCATAAAATAATGGCTATAAATAATGAGAAACACCCATAAAAATAGCAACAAAAAATAATGAGAATTAATACCCATGTGAATAGTCAAATTCCTGTAGTATATTGAATCTCATGGGAAGAAAAAGGAAAAAAGGAATGAGACTTTTTATAAAATATTTTACACTAAACAAAAGCAGTTATTTAGTTGTGTGCAGCTTGTAAGGCTTGACTTTTTAGTGTTAAACAAAAGAAAGTATGGAAGACTACAAAGCAAAGAACTATCTAACTTGGCTTAACTTTTAGGCCTTTATTTCCAAAACCATAAAAGAATGTATGGAAAAGTACAAAGCAAACAAAATATTTTTAATCTGCTCCAACTCATCCATTAGATTTCCTTCTAGCTTCACCTAAATGAGTCTTTATATCTTTGTATAACAATATATGACAACAGAGCAAGAAACAAAAAGAGAATTAACAAAATTTTCTAATATGGCTTGCCTTAAATGAGTCTTTGTTTCATGATAATATAAGGCTCAAAAGCAAGATATTTCATTTAAGAACATAGAGGCATAAAAGTATTAGTCTAGGAACATGCATCATACTTTGGTCCTTCATTTGCAGAACTTATGTCAAGTGGTTCTTCTTTAACATGATAACTCTCTGGAAAACAATATTGATAGTAGAAACATTTAATTTAAAAATAAAATCTCAATGACTGTAAAGAAATTTCTTCTATAACTTGGAAACTGACCTTTAACCATTATTAAGCAAAGATTTAAGCATTCTGTATGATGAATTTATAGGGAATGGAGCCGAAAAAGTACTAGCAAATAAGGGAGGAAAAGCGAAGAATAAGAAGATTCTAACGTCCGGGCACGAGAAATCCAGCACCTGGGCATTGAATTCTAGGGTCCAAGCACTAGTTTTCAGGAAAAATAACGCCTAAGTGCCAGAAAAACCACCGCCCAAGTGTCATAATGGTAGTGCCCTTGGGCACCACACTTGCTAGAAGGCGCCCAAGTGCCAATATCTCAATGCCTGAGCACCAAAACCAGAGACTTGGTGCCCAAGCACTAAATGGGCCTCGCCCAAGCATGCCGCCAAAAACTCTAATTTGCTCTAATGATTAAAGGCTCCATACTCAACTCATACCCCACTCTTAGGGTTCTAAGGCCTATATGTAGGGTCTTAAGACATGCAACGGGGCAATCTAGCAGAAAGGACGCATATAGAGGAGTGGAAATCACTTGAGAAGAAATCTAAGTTGAGAGTTGCTAAAGAAAGGGTGGATTCGAAGTGAGGGCTTTGTATAGAGTTTTTCTCCATCTGAACACCTCCCTCTCCTCCTGTTTCATGTACTCTTTATTGTTTTTCTTTGTTATCTAAATCTATACTAATGCCCATTAGAAACTAGTAGGTTTTATTTGGTATTTTGGCTGAACCCTTTGTGGGGTTACTTTAGTATCACAGTATTTTCTTATTGATATTTTGAATTTAGTTTACTTTTTTTCATTATGTCCATAATACTTTCCTGAGCTTGATCACCTTAGAATTGAATCAGCATTTAGGCTAACTCAAAAAAGAAACCCTAAATGAAGAACTAGATGAAGATAATCTCTGTTTACATGCCTAAAGAGTAGTAAGTATAGCATTTAGCAGTCGAGACGATAGTACTTAATTGTCTTAGATAACCAAGATTAAGGCAGTGTTTTACATCAAATGTCTTCTCAACTGGCTTTCATAGAAATATAGGGAATAGGGGAAGTAGTTAGGTTTATGATAATTTGATAGAACTTCATAAATAGTTGAATCCCTAGGTTAGTAAACTAATTTATAACTTAGGAAGAAGTAACTGTCAATACAAAGTAACTACACATTAAGGTGAAGTCAAGGTGCTAGATTCATTTTGTTGTTTACTTACTCAATTTTACATTACTATCAAGTTATTCAATTATACACTCCATCCATTTACTTGATTTAAAATTTTTGACAATAGTATCAGTCCAGAATCAAACCTAAGTCCTCGTGGGAATGATATCTTACTCACTCTTTATTACTTTATGCAATCACGTGCACTTGCATGTATAGATATCGGCGAACATAACACATAATACTTCTTTTTGCTGCATGTAGGATATTTTTGAACTAAAATAGAAAGTGTAGTAAAGAGAGCTTACCTTATAACAAATGAGAAAATATTGGAATAAGCACTTGTGATGGAACGAGGTGGATCAACTGCAGTACCTAATATACTTATTAATGGTCAGAAGTAATAGCAAATTTCTGAAGTGCAATACTTATTAATGTTTCAACATCCCAGGTAAATTGAATTGTGTACTATTTTCATCTAAAATTTAAGATCTAACTTTTATAGAATTTAAATAACTCATAATAATGGGCACACTGACCAAAAGAATCAAACACATATAAAAGATGAACCAAATGACTAAGAAAATAGCATAGAGATAATCTACAACCATGCAGTTATTTGGATCAATAATTATTATTACTCTTTTATGAATTTCCACAGACCAAACCTTCATTCTTAGGGTGTTAAAAGTAGTTTGAAGTACCATTCAAACACTAGGTAAATTAATTTGTTTATGACACCTTTAACCCATAGGCTCACAATAACATTAACTTCCCTCAATAATGCACTAGTGGGAGATTAAAGTAAGGATGTGAAGACAACTGGAGCAACTTAACGAAGTGCTACCAAGCTACTACAATCAAGACATATTAGAGTTAACCAAAATATTTATACAATCAAGTGTAGCAATAATCTTTACAAAACACATATCAAAGCATAAATCTCATAATCCAATCTATAACAGAATTTTCAACAATATAGTCTGGCCTATCATTGTAATCAACATGATCTAACCAAGATACAATGACTACAAGTAGGGAAAGATGGATAGAATAAGAAAAACTCCCTAGTTGATGCTCCAAGCTCAAGCCTTATCAAATCTCCTCCAAGCAAGTGGTGTTTAGTTGCTCATGGTGGTGAAGAATGCTTCAACAAGCTCTAAGTCTCTAGGAACAACCACGAAATGGCAGAAAATGGCAAAGGGATGAGAAGATGAGAGGAAAGAGTGAAGAATAATTAGTGTTTCTAGGTCTCTTCCCCCTCTCTGACAACTGCTTCTCTTTAGAAAGAACCCTATCGGCTAAAAAGAGGTGAGTTAGATCAAGTTTCTGTAGCTGGGTTCAAATCTTAATTAAAGATTTCATAGGTTGGAGCAAGTTCACCACGTTGAAAAGCATAGCAAAGTGAAACGCAACATTTTGATGCTTTTAGGGTTTTTCTACAATTTTTAGATTTTCCTGGTCTTTGATTGTAATTTCTTCAGGCTTGACTTTGACTTTGACCTATAATGTAAAATTTAAATATTGTAATATCCCATATTCTTCAAATTTATTTAATTAAGTTAAATCAATTGAAAAATTATAATTTTACCCACAGAGTCACCTTTAATCCCATATTACAACAAAATATTATCAAAACATGCATTTAAACTCAATATACCTCATAAAATCCCACAAAATGACATTAAATGGTATGGTCAAAATCGGTAACATCAACCACCTTGCAACTATTACTGTTCACAATACATGTATTTTCAACAAGTATAACTTCTATAGTTTTCATGTAATGATGTAATAGTTTAGCAATCTAGGAAAGACTTTAGACGTTAATTTTATCTAGTCAACATGATGATAGCATTCATAACCATATACATACAAACATATATATATATATATATATATATGTATTTGACATTATAATTATATTTAAATAGTCATCCTAATTAAGTAGTCGTCCAATTAGTTATTTTTAAATTTCTAAATACTTCTATAATCACCTACTCCAAATCCTGAGACCAAAACATCAAAAGTCCTAAAAACAAATATATATATATATATATATATATATATATGAACATTGAACAATGGACAAAAAGTCATTTTCATACCCAAAACTTAAATGTGACAGTATATGCTTGACTTAGGCTTAATGACAATGAACTTGCAAAATGTTAATTTTTTTGTTTCAAATAGTTCGTTTCTAATATTTTAAAAAAAGGATTTGGCTTTTTCATTTGGGTCCAATTTAAGCTCAAAACTCATGTACTAATTCTAGAATTAATTATTAATATAATTCAAAGGGTTAAAATATTATTTCTCCAAATAATCATATATACCGGGATGCTTCAAAAAGTCGTAAGATAATCAAATTTGCAGTCTAATATACAAATCAACAAGATCGATTATTATTATGAAAATGGATACAAACCTTTGCTCTTGAAACACTGATCAAACCAAGCTTATGTAATTCTTGAAAAGTGAATCCTTGCAAATTTTCCCCCTTCAACTAACTATAATAAGTAATATATGGTTAAGCTCAAATTTAATACTATCAATGACTATATATGACATACATACATACCTTAATTCATGAGTTTTAAAAGCTAAGTTCTTATGCACCAGTGGCTAGTGTTGAATGAATAACCTAAGATACCAACAATAAGTTGCTATGAATAATGGAGAAAATTAATAGTAAACTTTATAGTAAAGATGTTCAGTATACATTAACATTAGTGAAATTTTCAACTTTGAAATAGAAATCCACGAACATGTAATGAATAAATTAATCCATACAATACTTCAATTAATAAAGTGGAAATAGAAATCATAGTGATGCATTGTTTAGTCATCCTCTTCTTCGTCAATCTCCATATCTTTATCCCCATTACCCCCTCATCTTCTTCTTCTTCCTTATCTTGCTCTTCTTCTTTATTATCATTATCATCTTCTTCTTCCTCCTCTACCTCCTCGTTGTTTTTTTCCTCCTCCTTATCCTCCTCACCCCCCTCCCTACCCTCTTCAATTTATGGTTCCATATCATCATCCATAACAACCATTGGCATTTGCAAGAATGATTCCTCTTAGTAAGGATTATCTATTTGAATATTTACACTCTTTGAAGTCTGAATTGTACTTCGTGCCTTAGTTCTAATAACAACTAACCATCTTTGCTGCCCTTGACGATATTATGTATAGTAAACTTGCTCTACTTGTTATGAAAAAATGAACAGATCATAGTTCTTGTTGTGAAATCCTTAAATACTAAGTAAAAAGACACATATATACTTCACCCACAGTTTTAGTGACTACATACATATAGGATTACAAAGGGATAATATCTAGGAACTAAATTGAAAATTTTATTTTTATTTCATACATGTAAAACTCATTAAGGATTAAGATAATATTATCTAGATGTAAACTTACTTATTCGTGTGGATTAAGATATAAGTCTTTCATGCTTAAAGTTCATCACTAATGAACATGACTATTACATACCTAAGGTCCATACACATAAGCACTAATTTAAGTCCAATCAAGTGTTTAGTTATTCTAAAGTCCATGACTTAAGCCCAAATCATGCTTATTAGGTTTTAAGCCCATTATCCATCTTTAATCAAACTAATTGGTTTCTTTACTACAAGACCAATACCAAAAGCCCAATTCCTCCAATCTAACCACCACTTCCAACGTATAGAATATAAAATTCTATGTATAGTCACATGTGGGTCCCACCTTCATCATTTTGTCTCCTAGCCTTGAAAATCACCAACTACGTGTTTCCATGCAAGACGGTTCATAATTGCTAACTTTTTTAGTTTCCAAAGTGCAAAAGTAAATTACTCCATTGGTCGACCTAATTCCCATCATTATCTTTTCATGTTTCTCCATTTCCAAAGATGTCTCACATGTTTAACTAGGCAAATTTCACATCAAAATGCATAAAATATTTTAACTAGTCTTAATAATGCAATTCACCATGCAAAATGATTCCATTCAATAAAATGCACCCAATTACTAAACACCTCAATTTTCATTAATCCATTAATCTTCTAAAATTCAAGTTGCACACCATTTCTTCCAATTTCCCACAACCATTCAAGCCTAGTGTGCAATTCTAATATCTCTCTTGAATTATGTGCTAACCTATCTTCTTCTAGCTAAATGAGACAAAACTCCATTTTTAATGTGATGTGATGTACACTAAGTAAACTCCAAGGCTTCTTAGGGTTTCATCCAACTCGTGCTTGTCTTTTACCAATTCCAACATCATTGTCGTTTCTAGACCACTCATGCAAGGCTTTATTCTCTACTATCACAATTTCCTATCACTCTCATGCATGCATGTTTTGGCCAATGTGTGTCATTTAAACCTAAAGAGATTTCAATTTCCTTGGGCAATAAAGATCAACCATATTAAACTTTTTTACTTACCTTTTTCCTTTAGCTCTTGATTGGTCCCATGGCTCCTTAGAATTTTCCACCTACGGTTTCCAAGCTTTGAAACTCCCATTTAATCTTTGCATGCTTATTCTTCTTAGCCAAAGGGACATACAACCCATCAAAATTCAATTTATGAAGTGACAAGTAGCCAATTTAGGATAAAGTATGCCCTAGTCATTTTCATATTTACTAAGTTACCTTTTTCTATTTCCAACAATGTTAAGATCTAAATCCACAAGCTATTTCCCGTGCTAAATCCATGTTTGACCTAATTACATCATGGTTAACTTTTTCCTTTCATTTCGGCGTAGTTGATAAAAAACATTAATTAATCTTATCATATTAAGCCTAAGTATCATGCATTAACTTCAAATGATATATTCACCATTGTTGGTATAATATCTTGACTTAAGACTAGTATAGTGTTTTGGCCATCATGCTTAAGCTAAGGTTGAACTTACTTCCTTAGGAAAATAATGTATGCATGTTAACCTTTATTGGGAACTATATTTTAACTTAAGATAGGGTAATTATTTCAGCCAACATGATCTAAGGTAAACTAAACCATTAAACACATAAATTAAACAAATATAGGCGAACTACTTAAGATAGATATTCATTACCATAATCATCATCACCATAGTTCCACATAGGTTTTTTACAAACTAAACTAAGGAATATAAATCAAAAGAGTGTATCTAGGGTTACAAAAGAGTAGATGAAGGATTAAATATCAGAACATAAAAATTATCCTATCTACAATGTGTAACCCGCCACCATGCACTAATCTACTTAGCCAAAATTCTTTTCTTCCATTCTTCCACCATCTTATGGCTTATAAACAAGACTTGCAACAACTCTTGGCAATAAATCTAGCATATAGTATTACTTTTCGAGCAAGAGTCTAGTCACGGATACTTCAGCCACCACTTCACCTCCATCTAAACAAAACACCATAATATTATACAAAAAATCAAAACCTTGATAGCTTTGGACTAATCTAAAGGTATCAAATATGGCCATTCTCGCTTGAACTTTAAAAGAAAAATAGGGTGAGATTTTAACAAATCACAGTAGATAATTAAGCATTCAAAACAATTAACAAGGTACAAGAAAAGATTATCAGTACTTATCAAGAATATCAACGTAAGGATATAAGGATATCAATCATAAAGATGTCAATAACAAGGATCTATAAACACATATCATGCATGACTGATTACCCTAGGTAATCCATATCCTTAGCCACACAAGGGCTCTTGATCATGCAAAGACCATATCCTTAGCCACACAAGGGCTCTTGATCATGCAAAGACCATATCCTTTGCCACACAAGGACTTTTGGCCATATAAGGGCATTATCCTTAGCCACACAAGGGCTCTTGGCCATGCAAAGACCATATCCTTTGCCACGCAAGGGCTCTATAATCACAATCTTGTACTAGGAAAAAGAGATGAAGAATAGCTTAGTTATCTTCCTTAACTTATCTCGGCCAAGTAAGATGAATTTTTCTTCCAAAAGACTAAAAATGACAACAATGGTTTACGTAATTAATAAACTTAATTAAAACAAGAATTAAGATAAGAAGGATGGTGAATATGAAGAAGAAAACCTAAGCTTACTTCCCTTATATGTCTTGACCACTACCTCCTCCTTCATGTCGGATTCCTTCCTTTTCCTCTCTCTCATGTTCTCTTTCTCCCTCTAACTCTTGGCCTCTCTCTCTCTCTACAAGAGCTCTTACTTCTTACTTGCATAAAAATGGCTAGAATGCATGGGTATTTATAGTGTGGGATGGGCTTGGCTTCTTTTCCAAGTAAGTCAACTTTTTCTCTAAGTCTTTACTAAGTGTCACTTCCTTAACATGCATTGGCACACATGTAAGCCATTACATATGGCTTAATGTTTGCTAGCACATGGCTCCTTCTCGTCTAACTTTAATTTCAACTTGACCCTACACCTTTTTATTTATTCAAGGTTGAAATTACACTCCATGCCTTTATGTATAAGAAAATGCACTTGTCAAAAGGGGAATCTTCACTTTTGGCCCATCAAATGATTGCTCTTTAATCCATTAGTCCTTGTCCCTACTTTCTTGGCTCATTTTTCATCCATACCCTCCATTTTTGCATATTTGCAATTTGATCCTTAAAATACTTTCTCCTTTACAAATAAGGACCACCCTCAAATTACTTGTTGTCTTTAAATTAAAGTATAAACTTTGTCATTTTGGGAATTTTCTTTCATGCTCTAAAAAATTTATGTATTACTATAACATCCCTAACAAAACTTTATATTTCACTATATAAATAAAGAGTTATTCTAAAATTATATTTTGCTCTTATAATTTTTAGTTAAGGATAGAGGAGAAATTTTGATATGTTACACTTGTATCTCCTCAATTTTATAACTTCAAAATTTCCATAATTTATATTTATCTATGTCCCTTAATGAGGAGTTGGATCAAACCAATCACATTTAAATATGACTATTGTCTTGTTTGGACATCCAATATATTGCAATTCAATAATGTCAATTAAAACCCCGTACTAATCATTCTCTATTGTCTCATTCTGCCCACCTCGAACACGTGCACCATAATTTATTAAACTTATACCATGACTTTGAACTTTTGTTCTGAATTTGTATCTATTTATGAAATATGTATGTCATTTCCTAACCTTGTTTAAAATCCCCTATGCCAAAGTCTTCACAAGGTCATCGTTAATGTTGTTATTTGCATTTAAAACCTAGATGATGAAAGATATGGAATTAATAAGGTTAAAACATTAGCAAATGAGGAGGAAACATTAGCTAATGAGGTAGGGTTTCAACATACATATTCCTTAAACCAAGTAGGAAATGATAAGGAGATGTATTTGTCTACTTTATACTCATGAATATAAATTTATTGTAACATATCAGTGTACATTCTGTACATAGATCACAAGTAGGTGAAGATATGGTACATTTGTTTGTGCAAAATGAGTAACAAGTAAGATCTTGATAACTTACTCCAAAAAAGGCTTCTCCTCGGGATAATTGAAAAAGACATAAAGGTGTGCAACTTTTATTTCCTATTGTCTAACATACTATATGTGCCTTATCTAGTTGGACGTCCAGGATAATTAAAGATAGACAAGAGGGAAGAGCTTGAACTACCTTCACACCCATCATCATTACATGGTAGTCTTGTCCTTAAATAGGGAATTTCTTGTGGATAATAATATGATGCAAATGTTGATGTCTCCTCCACTAAATAAGCTTCACATATAGAGCCTTCTACATAAGCTAGGTTCCTCACCTTCTTTTTCAAGGTATGTATAAACCTAATACAATTAACTAAATACTTAGTGTTCATATATCAAACTAATGAACTTCTAATTAGAAAGAATGAGGATTAATGATCTAACCTCTCCAAAGGATACATCCATTTATATTGTATAAGACCACTAACCCTTGCTTCATAGGCTAAATGAATTGGAATGAGCTCCATGTAATCAAAGAAACTTAGAGGAAATATTTGTTCTAGTTTACACAAAATGAGTGGAATGTTTTTATCCATTGCATGCAATTTAGTATCTATTAGTGACAAAGATGCAAGCTTTTTGAAAAATTGAAAGAACTCAGTAACTGCATTTTATATAGGCTTGGGTAAAGCCTTGAATGCAATTGGGAGCAAACATTACATGAATACATGGCAATCATATTTTTTTAGATTTTTCAACTTTTTTTGGCTAGTGTCAACACACCTACCTAAATTCGAGGCATATCCATCTGGTAGCTTCAACTGCTTCACACATTCACAAACCACTAATCTTTGCTTTTTGTTTAAGTTATATTGTGCTTTTGGGGGTTATTTCATTTTTTCTCTTCACCATTGTGCATCTCTATATCACTTTGTCTATAGTGTTTTGTTAAGTATTTTCTAGCTTTTGTCTTCTGTAGTGTCTATAGTGATTCGTTTATGCAAGGGATATGTCTCACCCTTTACCACACTTCTTCATTGGATAATCTATGTGGGGGCGATGAGGTCTCAACAACTCCTTTGCGGAAAGCCATCTTATTCCTTCTACAATGATGTCTATGTAGCAATAACTATCTATGACAATTACAAAAAAAAAAAAAAAGATGTTTTCTAACTATGTTTAAGGGTGAATGCTTTTAAGTGCTCCAAACAAATTAGGCATGCAAGTTTCCTCATTGTCTGCCAACTGGACAACATCTTATATGCAGGAAAGCCATTAACAATCCACATTCAAGCTGCCTTCATCAAAAAATTTTGCTTCAATTAGACATCATATGTCTTAATGTTGTTATTCCACAATACTTTCAACTCTTTTATGAGCGGCTACAAATACACATTAATTTCATCCTTTGGATTTGATGGTCTAGGTATTATCATGGACATGAACAAGAATTCTCTTATTATGCACATCCATGGAGGAAGGTTGTATAGGGTGAGGATTACTGGATAGCATGAATATGTCATGCCAATCATATCAAATGGAGCAAACCCATCAACACATAGGCCTAACCTCACATTACAAAGGTCTTGTGCAAATTCAAGATACTTTAAGCCACTTCAATGCTTCTCCATCAAATGGATAAGACAAGTACCCTTTCTCCCTCTAATTCTCTTACTACCACCTCATCTAACTCGCCATTTGCATTAAGGAATAAAGTTTTTGAAGCCTTAGAATAAGAGGGCAATGCCATGTTTTTTTTCAAAGGAGTCTCTTTCACCTTACCCATTCTTTAACACTTTTGTAGTGTTACTCACCATAAAATTTACATCTATGCATATTCTCATATTCATCTTAACACAATATGGATCCCTTAAGACAACATTGAGTCTTATGACAACCTAAGCCTAGCTTGGTTACTAACTTTTTTGCATGGTAGAAATCTTTAGCTGTCCAATTATTATTTGGCAAAGCTTCCTTCACAAACTACATCCAATGATTAAAGCAAGCCTCAGACATGTTGAACTCAGCCTTTAAACTAAGAGCTATTAATGTAGCTGACAACTTCGAATAAGATTCACAACTATTCCATTAAGGAGCATGTGCAGCCCTCAACATATCAAAGAAATTTTCAACTTTAAGGTTAGGATCCTCAGAGATTGATTCTCTATACTTAACCTATGTTGCCCTAGGTAATCACCAATTTAAGGTTCAACACCATCCATTACCATTTGCTCATAGCTATTAAAGTTTTCCCTTAATTGATTACTTCCATCATGGGAGTTCTCTCCCACGGGTGGAATTGGAAAGCATCTTCACCATGGTTAGTCTAGTAATAGTAGTTACAAATAAACCCCTTCTTCATAAATGTACTTTGACTTCATCAACAAAGTGGCATTCCTTGCACTTGCAATTTTTTCATTGACATCTCAACTTTCCTACTTCTATGTATTAAGCTTGTTCACAAGCAAACTCAATGAATTCATGCATCCCAATCCAAAATTCATGTGTAATTCTTCAATCAAAACCCAATCTTCTATCCATCTATTTTCAAAGATCAGGAACATCCATCTTGATGATAATTAAAACAAAAAATGGCCACAAATTAAATAGATTTAAATCATTTCCAAGTTTAATCATCATTTCAAGTTTTTCCAAATAGTGATTAAAAAAATAGTATTAAGTCTAGCCATATATATATATATATATATATATATATTGTACCAAAGCTTCAACATAATGCACTGACCTTGGGTTTTTTAGGCAAACACATGAAATTTTTTTTTTAAAACACAAGACATTAAAAAGTATTACAAGCAAATTCTACACTTTGTGACTTGAAATCATCCATTCCGAATCACACATGAATTTTTTTAAAAAAAAATAAATTATTGGCTAAATCGGAACCAATGGATCCGATTTAGCCGTTTTTTTTTCTAAAGAAATGACTCGAAATCAAATATTCTGAGTCCTGTTGTAAAAAAAATAAAAAAAAAATAAAAATTGATGGTCTGAGGCCCCTCACTCATATATTCTAATATTATATTTATTTTTATAAATTGTATAATTATATATATATATATATATATATAATATTATAATTATATTTATATTATTTATGTATTTGTGATTATTTTTTAAATAATTTGATATGAAAGAAGAAGTAAAATTAACATAAAAATATTTTGTTAGATAGCGAAAATGGAAAAAAAAAAATTGTTTAAGTGTGAGTAATAAAATGCATAGTGGAAAAATATGGAAATTAAAAAAGAAGTAATAAATATATTAGGTAAGTTATAGAAATGATACTTGGGAGTACACTAGTAAAAAAAAAAAAAATCCAAAGTACATGTCATGAGTACAATGTTTTAAGCAGATAATAATAGCAATAAAATACATAGGCTTGTTCATCGAAATAATGACTACCAGTTCTGCCTCTTCTTCTTGTTGCTCTTTTTCTTGTGCATCTTGTGGTGCCACTGGTGGCGAAGAGCAATAAGAAGAAGAGATTGTACAATTAGGGTCGTGACTACTATTGTGCAAGGAGAAGGTCTCATTGTAGAACCAGTAGTCATTATTTCGAAAAATAGACCCCTGTATCATATTCCTATTATTATCTACTTAAAACCCTATACTCTTGACATGTACTTTGATTTTTTTTTTTTTTTACTAGCATACTCCTAAGTATCATTTCCATAACTACATGATATATTTATTACTTTTTTTTTAATTTCCATATTTTTCCACCATGCATTTTATTACTCACACTTAAACAAAGTTTTTTCAATTTTCGCTATCCAACAAAATTTTTTATGTTAATTTTACTTCTTCTTTCATACTAAATTATTAAAAATATAAAATATAATTTAAATATAATATTATTAATTATAAATATATATTATATATTATAATATTATATATATATATATATATATATATATATATATGAGGGTTTCATTCCGAGACCCATGAAAATTTTCTTTTTTTAATAGATTGTCTACTCTTGCCACACAACGAGATAGAACACTAGGTGACCTGTCTCGTTACTCTGACTTAGAACCAGTGGTTTCGAGTCAAGGTGCTTTATATATATATATATATATATTTATTTCACCAGTCTTAGAGGGTATGCCTCTAAACTTTTATAGTATTAAAATGTAATACTTTTTGATATGTTATATTTTTTTAAGAAAAAAAATCTTTTTCTAATGTATACAGATCAAAAAGCCCACTGACCTTATTTAATTTTATAAACACTGTTGAATTAAATAAATAGGCCCTTTGGATAGCAGCCAAGGATTTGAACAAATTTTTCACTTCAAATTTTGAATTTAAAATTAAGCAAAAATCCAATATAACAACAACTATTAGGAAATATTGGAATTAAAATTTCAATTCAAAACCAAGCCAATTCTTGTTCAATCCCACTGTAACAGTCAGCCACTTCTTGGATAAATTACAACTTAAATTTCAAGTAAAAATCAAAGTCAAACTCAACCTAAAAATAATTTTAATAACTAGCCATGGTTTGGATAGCTTACAACTTAAATTTCTAGTAAGGAAAAAAAGCCAAAATCATGTTTAACCCCACTGCAATAGCTAACTAAATATTAAACAAATTAAAACTCAAATTTCAAGTCAAAGCCAAGCCAAGCCAAACTGGTATGTTTCAGTACTTTCTTCATCTTGAGAAATTAAAGTTAATTAAGTTAATACAAACTCTTTTATATATGCAAAAATAAATTGCAGGTACAAAGACATGCAAGTGCATGTAAGTACTTTTCTCTTTCTCTAATATCCTTAAAATTAGTGTTAGAGAAAAAGTAAGCCCATAGATTCATAACGGAAACTGCAGATTTGCCATCCATAGCTGCGTGGTGTATGGTGATTTTGATGGAAAAACCAGAGTTTTGAAATAGAGTAACTTGGAGGGCCAAAACAGAAGCGTGCTCGTGGGAAATAGTTAAATGTGGTGTGAGAGCATTTGTAGAAGAAAAGGCACTCAAGAGGTGGGAATCTTAGCCATCTTATATCACTGTAAAACTTTGCAACTATTAATAACTTATTAAACCTCTTTTTTTAATAATTATGTAAATACAAGTTATCTCAACCAGTGTATATAATGGAAATAATAAGATTTTCATAGTCACCTTGCTATGTGGATTCAAATCCCCTTAGTATAATTAAGAGTTTCTATTGATCTCTACACAAAGAAGACTCCAGTATGAGATATGTGCTTATTCAGGTATCCTTACCCTATTCCCTTCATTTGTCATTCAACTTCACTATTCTTCGCCGCTTCCCCATGCAAGTTCGTATCACCTTAATTCTAAATGACAAAAGTTCCTTAACCAACTCATCCAAGTCATGACTCGTATTAAATGACAAAAGGTCAATAACCAAATACATCCAGGTCACAAGTTATATAAATAAAAAAGCCTCATTTCGTGTTTAAAAATAACATTGTAAACCTCTGTAAATGATTTTTTTGCCATATCTACCTAATTTAGATTAATTAATATGATATTGTTTGCCTAAAACCCAATTTAAATTAATATTGGACTACAACATCTCAATATGCCCTCCTAAATTATAGTTAGTCAAACCAAATATTTAATAGTGCTATGATAAGGATTTACTAACCAATGGAATCAATGGGAAGTAATCAAAACAATCTGTGAAGATCTTCTGAACAATTAGCATTACCTTACTTGCAAATAGTTGAAAGCACAGTCATGGACTTGAAAGAAGGGACAAGAAATTACAATGCTAATATGCAAGAACCAAAATTAGTAAGTTAGACCATCCACTACAGACCAAATGGCATGAGCATCCAAATCCAATTGCATATGACATTAACTAACATTATCAACTTGTGAAATAAAAAATGCTTCAGTTTTTACACAAGTGAACGTCACTGACACTCCTAAAAAATTCAAAATCTCAAATATGAATATTAAGGACATAAGTAACTTCTTTATTTGAGAATCAGATTGTTTGGGTTTTTTGTTTGAGTTTAAGATTCTCTTTAAATCCCGTGAGTGCATTATAAAGCTTTCTTAATATTATGGGGAATAACATTTAGGTCGTTTTTTTCCTCAAAACAAAATTAGGCCATTTTTTACTTCCTATTTCAGCCTATGTGATCGTTTGCTGTCAAATTATTACGCACAATGTGCCCATGATTTACAATTAGTCCTTAAATATTTCTTATGTAAGATATGGTTCGCCTTTTAATACTCCTCATATCTAAAAGATGTTTGCATATATTCAAGTTTTGATTGGAAGTGAGTCAGTGACATAAAAGGAAAGCCAACCAAAATCAAGTTGAGCAACACTCTAGTTCTTAATCAATTAATGTTGGAACAACATTTACAGAATTGTATGCCAAAACCAATGCAATCAGAGTAACGGCTAGTACTCCGTGCACTCAACATGATTTAAAAGAAGTTAGAGCAGTTCGGAAACTTTAGAGGCATAGATTTTAATTTAGTGTACTGTATACTTTAAATATGAATATTAATGCCTTCAAATACTTCATCAAGAATTACAGAAGTTGCACTACTTTTCTTATATTAGATAAACAATGTTATTGTTCTAATGGCTCATAATAGCAAAGTTAAGGACATAATGAATGACATAAAAAATGAAAGTGGGTAGCGACAACAAGCTTAAAGGATCTCCAATGCATATTGAAACTCTATACTTGAAACCAATATGAAATATCATTACAACCACAAGGACAACAGCATTTCTTATACAAAAATTTGGCACAAATACAAAGCTAAATGGACACATAATGCCATCAAAGCAATTAGAAATATCATATTGACTTCTTTTTTGTAGTTATTCCCATCAAAGCATTCATGGATTAATGCATTAATGGATTGGTTTCTCGAGGGTACCTGATCTTCATGCATTATGATGAGTAGTTGGAAAGAAAGTTATAAAGCACAAGCCCTGCTTGTTCCAATTACTTATATGCCCCTAGTAGGATTATTTTTCCATCAAAATGCATCTCCCTCACAATTTCACCTCGTTCCCTGACACTCTTAGGCTTTTTCCTCTCCTCCAACTCTGGTTGTCGTCAACCACTGACGTTGGAACTTGCTGGTGGCTATCTGGCATTGTTGCATCATCACCAGCCTAGACTTAACCCTCGCCGGCCTTTAGTTGGCAAGAAAACACGAGAAATCTAGCAAGCTTTACTTGGGCACAATTTCATTGGAATTTCAAGCAATTTTGGACCGTTTTGCTTCATTTTAGCTTTGGGCTATTGTTTCTTGATGATTTTCTGTCACTTCTCCCTCATTTTCATTGATCAATTTTGCTTCATTAGCTTAGAATCAAAAAACCCCAATCTCTGGTACTATTTGCACAAGAAAGTGACAAGTTGGAGCTTAATCCAATGTTATCTAATCAAATTAGGTTAGGAATTCATACTTTAGTAATTCTTGCACCTCTATCTTCTAGAATCATTGATCAATTGTGAGTTTTAGCTTCAGAATTGAAAAACGTCAAATTTGAAGTTATGTGTATACTTATAGGGAGATGAAATTCAAAGTTTTTGGACTCCTCTAATATCCTTAAGCATCTAGGAAGTGAATTAAGGCTATTAGAAGTCATCATTATAGATTTTAAGTTGATATAATAATTATCAAGATTTTTCCTAAATTTTCCATAAAGAAAAAGGATGGAAATTTGAATGGATTGTCTCTTAGGACTTGATTATGTGCTTATATGGGAGATTTTAGTGCAATTTATCTATGTTGGATTTTGGCGAGATTGCATCTTTAAGTATGGAGCATTTGGGTCCTAAAATATGTTCTAAGCATATGTGAATATAGGGATTGCTATGGCAATTAAAGATATTAAGATGAGCAATTGTGGGACATTTTTATTAAAAATTACCTTAGTTAAGATGTTACTTAGCATGAGACATTAAAGGTCTACCTTTTGTTCTTTTTTTTATGGTCATAGCAGTTGCATTTTACTCCGTGGTAAGGAAGTGTAATATGTAGACTTTGGCCAAGTGAGTAGATAACGCTAATTATGTATGCTTTATTTTTTATTTTCATACTTCCTTTGTAAAAATGATTCTAATTTGATATTCCGATGCCAAGGGACAAGCTTCTTTGAATTTATAAATCTCAACACTTTTGTATACTCTAAATATTTGTAAAACTCTAAACTTGGTGGGACTTTATCAAGCAATTGGGTTAAATTTCTAACTACCTAAATTACTTTGATCCTATATATCCTAAAGTAATTTGATTATGCATTTTTTAGTTTTCTAAGTTATAATGATTATGAATTTCTGAACTTTTATGTTATGTACCTCAAAGCATTCTAGTTTTAAATAATGAAATACTTTGATTATTTAATTATGAAACTTTTTGATTATGCAATTATGATATTCTTTGACTCTGAGATTGTGAACTACTTCTATCTATCTTTGTGAACAAGTTTGATTTTGGATTTCTAAAATTCTAATTTTATGATTATGGATTTACACATGTTAAAGAATTTTTGGGGAATGTATTCAAATAAGACCCTGAAGCTAATGGTAGTAGACATTAGTCATAATGCACTACGATCTGTATTTGATACAAGTGGGCATGATACCACTGCTACAATATCTATTTAAGGCTTAAGGTCATTATTTGAATATTCCAAGCTTGAAGTTCGTGAATGATATCTGCTTTATTATGATTATTCTAATGCATTCAGTTGGTTTTGAAATATTTTTGTTACTTATGTACTAATATATTTTTATTTAGACTTTATTTTATAATTTTATATTCAAGGCTTTTACTAAAGTTTAAGGTTCGTTGCGTATATCGCACTGTTTATATTAGCCATGGAAGATGTATAGTTTTAAAGCAAAATATGATTTCTTTTTTAAAAAAAAAAAACCTCTACCATGGCCTGCTTGTTCCATCCATATATATAATTAGTATTATTTGTTTACTGAGTTTATAATCATGCCACGTTATTTAACATTTTTCCAATCACAACGCTGATCCAAAACATCTACCTACCGAGTAGAAGCTTGCCAGTGTTTCTTATTTTTTTTGTAGCCTTGTTGCGAGAGCAAAACCTCTTCTTTTGTTGTAAATTTTATAATTAGATTTAGTAGCTCCCATTATATATAGACAAATGTTTTTTCATTTTAATCAGTTGGTTGTGGGTTGTTTTATATATGTATATATATTGGAAGAGCGAAGCTCTCCATCTTGCAGTGTGTATTAGGTTTTCAATTGTAGAAATTTCAGGAGATTCATATTTCAGGAGAAACTGTACTAAAATTTCTACACGGAGGTGATTGATTTTTTTTTTTTTGTATATGTAACTGTGGATATTCTATTTAGTTTAATCGATGAAGATTCTACATATTATATAAATGTTTGATTTTTGATATGACAGTTAGGCTTACGAGAATGAGAAATACCTCATTTCTCGTGCAAGTCATGTCGTTTTGGTTAGGGCCATGACAAAATTAATTAGTCACCATGACTTCAAAATTTATCATTCAAACACTCTGTATCAATTATGCAATAAAGCAATTTTTTCTTATGACATTTTCTTGAATGGATAGAAGCTTAACTATTTAGTCCACAACATAATTTATGTCAAAGGTGATCTTTTATCATTTTACTTATTTTTGTTGTGTTCTAATATTTTATCTAGTAAGCTATTTAAGAAAGAGAAATTGAAATTATTTAGAGGATTCAATTTACTAGAAGAGGGAAATCTGTTTATCATCCTTTGTTTGTATCCTGACAACATTTTATTTTATTTTTTAAAGTTAAATCAAATGCATGTTCAAGTATTACATGGGTTTTAGATCATTTTAGTCACCTTGGAGGCCAACAAGTTAACAAATCTAAGTTCATGATGGTATTCAATCCAAATATTCTCAAGGGAATCAAGAAATTTATGCCTTTCATGGTAGAAATTTATTTAAGGGAATTTAAAAGGAAAAATTATTGTCGCAAGTTGGAAGTAATGGTGGAGCCAGGACTCAAGTCCAGTGGGGCACAAAATTAATATATTTTCTTACAAACATTCTATTTGTACCTTACCTTAATCTTTGCAATTATAAGTTGAAAATTATTGCTCCAATGCCAAATTTTTGAAAACAAGTTTACATCCTACTCAAATAATTTGTACTTTTATAGTATTTTTTAAATATATTTTACTTCTTTACTTGAATATTAATGATAAATAATAATATTGTAGCATAGTCAATACTCTGTTAGTTAATAACTTATCATGCACGACTATATTGAAGTGCTTTCCTTATTTTTAATAGACTTGATATTTTGTAAAATCTAAGTAAGCTAAGGGCAATATGAACAAAAAAAGAGAAAATAAGAAAGAAATTTGGAGAAACATAGAGAAAGATAGGGACAGAAAAGTAGAAAAAAGAATAAAAGGAAAAGAGTAATAATAATAATAATAATGTGTTTTTATGAGAGTTATATCCATAATATATATGTGAGTTGGGTTTAAGTTAAAATGTCAAATAATAAAAATATATATAAAAACTTTCAAATGTGTAAATGTAGTGGATTCAAAATTTTTAAAGATATAGAAGGATAATACCAAACAAGGTATATAAAAAAGTTGAGTAGAAGTATGTGCCCACTGGAGCTACAGTGGTTGGAAGATTTGCACAAATCAATGGCTCAAGCCTTGCTAATTTATCAATCATCATCGTTTCAATTACCAAAAGGCATCAAATTCATGTAATCAATGCTAATTTCTTTAAAGCTTCATCTGGTACCAATAATATTGTAATTAAAATACAAATTTATAATTTTATTTCCAATCCATTAGAACTAAAATTAATTCAATAAATTTTACGTTTGGATCATTTAAAGAATTAAACATAAAATTGTAATTTAAATTTTAATTCTAATTTTATTATTTAAATGAATGATAAATAATATTAAAAATAATTAGCATAAATATATATATAATTTTTTTTTAAATTTTCTTTTTCTTAGTTACTTTAACCAGGTTAAAATATCTTCTAAAAAGTTAATGATTATAACACCACATCATAGTTGGTATTTAAAATAATTCTTTCAAAATGTTTTTGAACATGTCATGTGTGTACGATAAATGTAATATTTGTACTTATCATATGCAAAATGTTAATGTATGTGCATATTACGGTGTCATTTTGGAATGTCATGTTATAGTAGTTTGTACAAGCTATACATGTGTACAATATCATGTTATGTATGTATAGTGTCACATGCTGTGTGCTTGAGCCCGCAGACATGTACAGTTTCGTGCCATGTTGTATGTATATGTGTAATAATGTCTGTCGCATAAAAGTGCTGGTGTATGTGCAATTACACACGTTGTGTGCATGTAATCTCGTTGTGTTGTGTAAAAGTGTGTGCATATGCAATTTTTGTCTTGTTTGTAGATATATATGCAACATTATGTTATGTGTTTATATATCTGTGTTTGTGTGTTCATACTATGTTGTATTCTTTTGTATTTGTGTTGTATATTACTTTTTGAAGTTTGATATATCTAATATATTTATATCATGTTACCTATTTGTTATTTATATATGTAAATGTGTGTGTCCATACGAATCTTATTTGTTATATATGTATGTGTGTGCATGCTTGTTCAAAAAGAATAATTTTTTAAGTATTTTGCACTAGTTTGCTTGGAAAGTAGTGGGTGATGATTTGTTTAAATTAATGAAGATTCATTTTGACATTCTTAGGAAAATTTGAATATAATCCATATTGTCTTTATTCTAAAACTAGAAAAGCTTAAATTAGTTGGACAATATGATCCATTAGTTTGTATATCTCCACTTAAAAGTTGAGGATTTAAAATTTTTTGGTTAATAAGTTGATTACATCTAGATATAAACTATCCACCCAATTCATTAATCTCATTAAATATGGCATTGGGTTCGGACAACAATTGCATAACCCAATTCATTTGATTGCTTCATGGTACGACCCCTTTCTTTTTCCCTCCCACCAAACCCGCTGCATCATCATCTTCCACAAAACAACGCTTCCATTTCCTCTTCTTGCAAAACCAGAAACGTTATTGCTATTACACGAAACGGGACCTTGGGAAATCGAAACAGGGCTATGATTTCTTTTCCAATAAGACCCAAGAAATTTACTAGTCGAATAGAAGAAGGAGTTGCTCAGTTCCTTTAATACTGACGAAGAACCCAATTCTTCTCTGCCACTTTGAAAAGCACGACAACAGAGCATGCTTCACCGTCGACGAGGAAAATAAGCACAAGAGGCCACTCATTACCAACTTCTGAGATGTGGACGCCGTAGCGGAAGATGGCAACAATGAAGATCACAAACCCAATTCGAAATCTTAGGTTGCGTGGGTGTTGATGTGGCAAGGATGCAGCGAAATATAAAGGAAAATCGCGAATCCAATTCGCGTTTGAAATCATGGTTCTTCGTATCTTTCCCTTCGAAATTTGAGTTTCAGATCCCAAACTCGATAGTACCAAAATAACAATAAGGTATAATTTGTTTAAATTTAAAATTAAATATAGAGGAAGAAATACCAAATTTCACACAATAAGCAAACTATATAATTTTTTGGGGGTTTGGGGGGGGGGGGGGGGGGGGGAGCAGTTTCTGCCATTTAGTACATAGTTATACTTTAAACTTCAGTACATCATACACATTTTGTTATTACAATTAGGGTATTAACAAATCTGGTATGGTTTATTTTCGTTTCAGATCAGCTTTATAACACATTTTTTTTCACATGAACCTGATGTATTTAGGATTTTTATCTCAAGTTACTCTTAAAAAAAAAAAAAGGAATCTTTGTTCATCCAGAATGTTCGTCATATTATGTCACACTTTGAAATTTAAACACCATACACACTTAATATACAAGGTCTTTATGGCCATTTAATAACAGTCAATTTATTCCTCAACACACAGCTTGAGAGGAAAAAAATGAAAAAAAAAATAAAAAAAATTGTTGCCATCACCATCCCCTATTTTCTTTATTGCATATATCTAGTCCAGTTCAACCTGTCAAATTTAAAGAAGCATAATGTTAGTTTTTTGGCTAAACATAAATATGCTGTTTTGAAAAACTAAATACCAGGACATTCTTTATAAAATAACCTTTTGCTGTGATTTCCCTTTTAGCTCTGTGATCTCGTGTTTTAGAAGTTTAGATCTCGGAATAGTTTCAAACTTGGGAAGACAGATGGCAAAGATGTACTTACATGTATATGAGTTAGAACCATGGAGTCCAAATACTGCTATGTCAAAATCAACTTCATTACAAAGTGAAGTCTCTAAATGACTTTCCATCTTTTTTACTCTAGCTATGCATAAATTTTCATTTACAAAGCTTTTCACTTAAAATGTAATTTATAGAGAAAAATATTATTTTAGTTCATCACTTATTACAAAATTATCATTTTAGTCTTTCAGTAATTAACATACCTAAAATAATATTTTATTTATTATAAAATGCCACACTTAGTCTCATACTTTTCAAAAAATATGATAAAATCATCTTCCAAATCATCACTTGCAGAATGCGGAACCTGTGCCTACATGATACGTAACATTTTAATTATTGTCACAAAAAAAGGAGCCTGGATCTCTCTCACTGTCATAACAGATGCTATAAGTATAAATAATGACCGCATACGGTCAAAAATAAGTTAAATCGAGCGGTAAAATATAACCTAAAAAAATGAAATACAGCGCCCAGGCAGGTGATCCAAATTTGTTGAACTTGTGCCATAAGTAAATAATAACTAGTTAGTTAATTTATTGCTCATAAACTTATTAACTTTTAGCAGACATTAATAGAACAAGAACATTAGCTTATAGGAGACTCAAGATGCATTTAATTTTTTCAAATATAACATAGTTTTTAGATTTGATTAATGCTTTAATGTGGTACGATTCAAAAGGCTATAATATTGGCTCATTTACATTTCTAGTTATAATTGATTAGTTGCAGATTTTTTTAATCAATCTAATTTATTGTCATTCTATTCAGTATATTCATAAGAAAAACTCTAAACACGAAATTATATGTCACCAATAATAAATAAATAAACTTTTTTATGTGTTAAACCTGTAAGTTACATTGGCATCCTTTTAGGTTTGGGCATTTGACAGTCTTCCCTGTTTAGTCTAAAAAATGACACTCCTGCCCATACACCGTGTCTTAACATTACATGTCAGTCCCCTGAACAAACATTCTGTTAATTAACTGAAAGAAAAGCACTATGACACAATTTTCAATCGAAGCATCATCAAGATCTGTTAAAAACTATGCTTATAAATATAGCTTTTACAAACTTTGCTGATCTACAGTCAAGGTCCATTTAAAATTAGCTGTATGGATGTAAAATTTACACATTGTGATTAAGAAACAGAGAGACAATACTTTGTATCTATATAAATTATATCATTCCTGTCATTCCAAGAAAGGAAAAGAAAATATATGTAGGATTCCATGCACAGTAAAACTGACAGCTCTCATATTATACTGTGGTGAAGGCCACAAGTCCACAACCTAGTTGCTAATCGAAACTCCTAGAAAGCAGACTTTTGGCATTAGTCTCACAAGACCAAAAATAAATAAATGAATAACGATGGTAAATGTCATCTCCTCGGAGTCTTTAGTCTTTAGTCTTCTACAAGAATAGAGTACATTACTTTGCCCCCATAAAAAATGTTTAAATACACTGGTGAATGCATACATACACACACACACACACATATATATATAATGAATTTTAACTTTAAATCATATTTAATGGGGAGATGTTTTGTGTTTGGTGTTTTTTCCAACATTGGTCTTTTATTGCAAAATTAATGAACTAAAATAATAATTAAGCCTTATTCTCAGGAGGTCGGTAATATGTATCATCCCTTAACAGTTATTAAGCTAAAATCTTTTTTAAAAATCTACACTCTCTTTTCTTGAAATGAAAGAAATGTGCTATACTGACCTCCCTACAATAAAAGATAAGACAACCAATCACACCCATTTTGACCAACAAACCGTTATGATTTATATAAAATAACAAATATTAAGTGTGTATTTAAACAATATAAATAGTCAATCATTTAAAATAAATTAAATTTATAGTTTTCAACACAAATAAATTGCATAAAAAATTATTTTTTTATTAAGTTATAATTCCAATAAAAGAAATCAATCTTATTCTTGAAGATAGTTTCGTTTTATTTTACTTCAGGACGATTTATATATATTTTTTCAATGAAAAAAGACTGCATAATATAAACATCTTTGAGGAGAGTAAAATAATTTATTATAATCATTATCTAACAAAAAGGAAAGAGAAAAGAGAAGGTATACATACATTTTTATCAAAGGCTACATTTTTATCAAACGCCCCCATCTGTATCCCGGCATTAAGATCACATGCCGATTTCGGTGCATGTCTGCCGCCTTTACAGAAAAATTTCATTCTGCCACATTCACTAATTGAAAGATTATGTAAGGATGGGAATATCAATTTGGAGCTCCCTGTGTAAAAGCATCCAAGGGTTGGTAAAGAGTAAAGAGACAAAATCTGGAGGTGCCAGAATTTTATGACTTCTATATGAAAATCATATTCCTCTTCAGCTACTATTTCCCGTATCGAATTACATCCTCTTATGGACATGTTCTTGAGTAGAGTCAGACTTCTGGCTGTTGAGGATGTGAACAGATACTCCAATCTATGACATTCAGTTACAGTCAAATCCACTAAATTGGAGAAAGAAACTGGGAATGGTACTAAGTTGATCAAATTGGAACATCCGAGAACTTCCATAGTTTCAAGTGCCTGAAGAATTGAGTGCCATGAATGCTCTAATCCTATGGATATCAGCTCAGGCAAATTATTCAGTACTAGTTCTTTCAGCTCTGAAAGGATTGCAGTACCATGCACATCAGGTCTTTGAGAGGAGAAAATCTCTCTGAGACAACCACAGCTCACTAGGAGTTTTTCTGTATTGCGTACCTTCTGAAGGAATCCACATGGAAATATTGCTGACTCACCACTATGAAAGCACATCAATCTCAGATATTTTATACTGTGAAAAAGGTTCTCCTCAAACTTTCCATGCCAAAACATCATAATGTCTTTCTCAATTAATGATAGTTCCTTCAAGTTGGGGACAACCTAAGAATCAAATGGAAAAATAGAGGTAAACAGATATGACCCAAATTTAATTTATTTTCGATCAACCATAATCCCAGCTCTTTTATTCACTATTTAACTATCAAAATAAAGGGATAGACAATATGGCTGAGTTGATTTATACCTTGTAACTCTAAGTCTCTAACTCAGATCATTTTGTCCGTATAGAAGTTTAAAAGTACATAGATTGAAAATTTAAGTGCACACTTGGAAAAGGGCTTAAGAAAATTATATCTATAAATTAATAACCTACTATATATAATATGAGCTAAACAATAGTACCTTTTCAACCGATACAATGGCTTGTGGATCTTTTGGATCTGCTTCTTGGTGAGTTTCAAATTTAAATGTCTTCAGCTTGGGACAATGATATACAATTAGTTCATTTAACTGGGGCCATTCCAACTGGTGCAGTCCCAGGTAAAAACACTTGAGCTCTGGTAAATCCTGTAGTGTCAATGAGCTCAGATTATGGAACACAAACTCCTTAGTTGCTGTTTCTGTTTCATCCTTTGCAACAATCTCCACTAATCCTTCACAGAATTGCACTTCAAGCTTTTCAAGTTTATCAACGGCCATTGATGCTGGAAACAAACTTCTAAGGCTTTTACATCCATCAACACAAACTTGTTGCAGAAACTTAAGGTTAATAATTCCTTGAGGATCCTCATTCCAGATATGCTCCAGATTAGGTAGCTTTTCCAAAATCAATTTCTTCAAGGGAATGCAGAAGGGGGATGCTGGTCCTGAATCTAGCACCTTTGTATCATTGATTGAGATATCTTTCAAATCAAATATAGCCTTCACAAAATCACATTTTCGTACTTCCAAATTTTCCAAGTTGCTTAGATAAGGAAGTAAATGGAAAGGTATAATTGAACAAAATAAGCAGCCCTCCACTACCAACGACTTCAATTTGCTGAAGCCCTTATCTGGGATTGGAGCAACACGGTGCCATATCTCTTCTAGCTCAGGGTATTCACCAAGTTTCAAATCTTGTACATCACATACAAACAATGCAACCTACAAGTGCAAAACAATTGATACATGGAATTGTTAAGAGTTTATGTATGTGATTTCTATGATATATATATATATCATAAAAAAGAAAAAGGGAAAAAAAAAGAAGAATAAAGACCTCGTCACGGGAAACTTTTTGCACAGTGGTATTAAGATCTTCGCAGTAGTGCTGACCATATGGGTCCAACAATGACCTTTGAATTGCCATAAAGTTGGGTGCCCTTACAACTCCTTGAGAGAAAATTTTCATCTTTGGACACTGGCATATGAGCGCAAATTGCAGTGTTGGGAACTGCAAAGTGGCATTCCCTGAATAAAAGCTTACTAGGCTTGATAAAGAATTCAGAGTTATGGTTGTCAGCTTCCCAAATATTATCTCATCAGAGGCTGATTCATCAGTCTCTTGGACCACTATTTTTTCTATAGATTTACATTTCTCTACAACAATCTCCCTAAGTTGCACCAAACTTTTGGCTATTGAGGATGGAAATAGAAAACGTAACCCATGACATCGAACTATATTCAACTGTTTCAGGTTGCAGAATGATACTGCAGAACAATGCACTAAAACAGTCAAACGAGGACATTCAATTAGCCTCAACTCTTTGAGATTCTTACATAGTGGATCTAGCCAGGAGTTATCTAGCTCAATAGAATCAATATCTTCAGGTATTTGAGAGGGAAACATCTCCTCAAGTGTACTCAAAGACCATATAGTAAGACTTTCTAAATTGGGTAGCTTCTGAAGGAATCCAAAGGGCAAAGTAGCAGCTATTTCATTGTCATCTCCAAAGAACAGCTTAAGCTCTTTTAATGTGTGAAGTAGGTTCGCAGGATATTGTCCATGAGATAACATCATAGTCTCTTTCTTATTAAGCCACAGTGCCTCCAAGTTGGGAATAACCTAGCAAGTAAAAACAAGCACAAAGGAAAAAGAATAAGAATTAGATGATATTCCCTTCTCACAATATAAAAGTACAAGTGAAGAAAAGAAAAGAATAATGAAGATGCAGATTCTTTATTACCTTCTCAATTAAGAAAAGGGGCTGTCTGCTGGTTGAAATACCAACTTGATCCTCATCTCCAAGTGCTTCTCGGTGACTTCGAATCTCTGACGTGAATACGTCCAACTTAGTACACTTGAGCACACGTAAAAAATCTAAGTTGGGGCATTCCAGAATGCATCTTCCAGGATAAAAACACTTGAGCTCCGGCAAATCATACAGAAACAAAGACGTTAAATTACATAACCAAAAAGTTGTACTTTCTTCGACTGCAGCTGCTTCTTCTGCCTTTCCAACAATTTCTACCAATGCATCACATTTGGATATTTTAAGCTGCTCAAGTTTCAGAAGACTTTTAGCCAGGGATACTGGAAAAAGAGTTTCCAGATTCATACAATTATTAAGAACTACTTCTTGCATATTTGGAAAGCTGATAATTCCATGAGGATCCTTGCTCCATACACACCTCAGGTTAGGCAGCTCATCTAAAGCCAATATCTTCAACTGAAAGGCTTCTCCATTGAGTTTCTTCATTTCGGTGTCGTCTACATCAAAAATAACCTCTACTGGGCTGCAACGTACTTGCAATTCTTCTAAGTTCTTTAAGTAAGGAAGCAACCTAGAAAGACATGCACCTGAGAGAAAGAAACATTTTTCCACCACCAAAGATTTTAGATTGCGAAAGCAGTTGTCCATTAGGGGAACTTGGCCCTGCCACACTTTTTCTAACTCAGGATGGCAAAAAAGCTGCAAATTTTCTGAATGTTTCAGAAAAACCTGTAAAATCAAATAATAAAACATGAAAGATACTACGATTATATAAGAACCTTACCCTTAACTTGAATAATTCATAATGATATATTTTGAGAATAATGCTACAATGAAAATCACTGTACAATCATAATCACATATCACCGTATCCAGGTATAGAGAAGAATATATTAAGAGAAAATTGCTTTTTATTTCCCTCAACTAAGGTCTCACTATAAAATTAGTACAAAATTTTTGAAATATAACAAAATAGCAGTGTTCAAGGAAGTGTATTGTTATGTGCAAAGTTCATGAGAGTGTTTTGTTATGTTTATTCATGTACTAATTTTGTAATTGAAACTTAATTTAGAAGAGTAAATTGTAATTTTACCAAGATTTAAATGAAGTTATTTAAACTTGGAAGCAACTACGTATATTCTGTGACAATGAAAGTTTACCTATTACAGCACATGTTCTTGAGAAATAGAGAAAAGATCATAATTGAATAGACAAGAAAATGAACTAATACAAAAGTATCAGTGAACTTTAATATGTTTAGTAATAAAATGCTAGAATGATAGAATCTAATAACGAGGTTAAAATTTGAACTCTATAAAGTAAGTTCATTAGCTAGTACTTCTAGAAGTATATTTGAGAGAGGAAGATTATGTATATTGGAATAAAAATAAAGATCACTTAATGGGAAGACTAAGTTGCATGCCATGCAAATCTGAAATTCTCTTTCTTTCTTTTTTTTCCCTATAAAAAGAGATCTTATTCATCTGCAAATATATACTTCCAAATAATTGTCCTTGGATGACGTCCAATGCATTTCTAAAACATTAATTATCTGAAGATTATAGAAACATACATGATACTGAGTATTATATAATACTTTTATATTTTGATAATTAAAAGGATAAATACAATCGAATAAATTCAATCATAATTGTTATCTAACGATCTGTAAATAAACCGTTTTATTTTTCATAATAAAAAATGAGATAATAATATTATTATGGTTATTAATTGAAAAATAAAAAATGAGATAATAATATTATTACGATCATTAATTGAAATTATTTAGTTGTCAAAAGCAGGATGAAAGGAATGGATAAGAATTTTAAACTTTAAAATACAATAAAGTAGCACGTACCATATCCTTGAAAATTTTTTGGATTGTAGCATTCAGATTACCTTCCCAGTACCATTTCTCTCCCTCTTCTCCTTCTACAACATTAACTTTTTGCAAGTTTGGTATGCTTCTAATTTTCTCACAGAATTTTTCCATCTTAAGACAGTCTCTCAATATCATATTTTCAAGAGAAGGAAACATAAAAGCAAGTTTATCCTTCGAACTGCAGAAACTTGTGAGGTTTCTTAAAGACACAAGTTCTAGACTTTTCAATTTGCTTAAAACAATCTCCTCTGCTCTTTCTTCTTCATTCACCTCCTCTAACAATTTCCTCCATCATTTCACATTGAGCAACCTTCATTGCGGTGAGTTGAACCAAGGATTTTGCAGTTGGGGCTGTCATTAAATTCTTTAATCCTGTACACCTGCTAACTTCCAGATATGTCAAGTGAGTCAATAATAATGAGGAAGGGACTAACGTGATCATATTGGGACATTCCGCTAAGTATAACTGCTCAACCCTTTGAATAATAGGGTGGCTTAGGAAGCCTATGTTAACAAGGAAATACCATAATCTCAAACTTTTAAGTTGTACAACAGTTCCGATTTTCTCATATGCAACAAGGCTTCCACTACACGACATCTCTTTGTTGAGACATCTGACCAAGAACAGTTTTTCTAGATTAGGAGTTCTTGGAAGAAACCAAAAGAGGACCTCAATACTATTCAATCAGTCCAAGTAAAGTGCCTTTACATTGTGCATGCGATAAACATTATCGCCAATGCAGTTTTGCAGCCACTTCATTTCCTTTGGGCCTATTCCCACAGCTTCCAAATTGTTTATCACCTGAAAAAACAGATAGGAGAAAATTTTAAGTACTAGGTGAGGCGGCAAGAGGTTTGGTAGCTTGCTAGAAGTTTTAAATTCAAATATCTGATATCACATATCAACAAGAAGAGGAAAATGACATGTGAGAATATACAGATGAATCTTTTTCTCAGATAATTTCTTTGTTCAACTTTCATTTCATTCATGCTGCTTGTACCTTTTCTGCGGCTGAGAGAATTGGTTCTACTTTTGAATATGCTATTTCTGTGGTAGATGCTTCCAGCCTGTCACAACGAAGCAAACACAAGCGCCTCAATGCTGGGAATTCTATATTATGTCTTCCCTGACAGAAACTTCTAAGCTGTGGTAGTCGTTCCAATGCAACAGGAGCTAGCTGAGGAAACTCAAACATGACAGCGTTTTCGTTTGGCCCCTCATCTCTGGCAACAATTTCCTTCATCCCCTGACAGGCAGACACCCGAATGAACTCCAGTTTCTTAAGATCATTGGCAACAGAAACTGGAAAGAGATTTTCTAAGTTGGGGCAGCTCGAGACAAGTACATTTTGCAGATTTTTGAAATTAAGGATTCCTCGAGGATCTCTGCTCCATATATGCTTCAAGTTCTATAGCATTTCTATATGAACATTCCAGAAGTTTGTTTCATTCCCGCCATCTATTTGTGGTGAATCTTTAAGGTCAAATATCGTTACCACTAACTTGCAATTAATAACCTCCAAGCTGCCAAGATTCTGAAATCTTCCCACCATGTAACCAGGGAAAACAGAGTCAAGTTTGTTGCAGTCTTTAATAATCACAGAATCCAAACTGCAAAAGGAATGTGAGCTTGCTCGGACATACCATATGGTTTTCAATTCCTCCATGCAGGTGATTTCAATTTTCTTCAATTGAGGAAAGACATTAATCACCTATGTATGGATCAAAGTAGTCAATGTGTGATACAATTAAAGCCCAGCAGTCGGCACTGAAACTGACAAAATTAATAATAGAAACTAATTCTAAGCGTCAGATCAAATCCTCAGCAACTACATACCTTCCTTGCTTCCCCCATGCTAATGTCTTCTGGGTTGAATATATCCTTCATCATCGAACATCCTCTTATAAAAAGGCTTTTGAGTTTCACCAGACTTTCAGCCATGGACAATGAGAATAAATATTTTAAACTCCCACAATCTTTCACATTCAATTTTGCCAGATTTTGAAAGCGAGGACTATCCAAAGGTTGGTCATCCCATACCTTCTTGATATTAATGGAAGACAACTCCAAGCTCATTAAGTTTGGAAATGAAACCTGCAGGCTCAAAAACAATTAGTCCCTCAAATAACTGATTATGATTTTCACAAAATGACAAAAGAGTAATACTTTAAAAGCCAAGCCATCTCACTAGTTTAGAGGAAACATGAATTTTAAATATAAAGACTATATAGTGAAGTGAAATATAACAGTTAGGACTTTAAAGATTATACATACCTTTGCATTGAAGAATGAAAGACAAACAGTGGGCTCATCTCCAGTGCTTATTTCTTCAGGCTCTGTATTTGGCAATTGGTAGTCATTCATTTGAGAGATTGGCAGTATTTTGTCATTGGCATAGAAACTATTCAATATTGGTAAGGATTGCAATGTCAAAGAGTGCAATTGAGGAAACATAATCATATCATCTTTCAAATCATTGTCAATATTCTCTCGTCTTTCCACCACAACAATCACCTCCAATGAGTCACATTCAGAAACTTCAATTGTTTCAAGCTTTGTAAGATGTCTAACCATGTAAAGAGAGAAGAGATTCTTCAATCGACCACAAATGTTGATCTTGATGGTTTTTAAATTGCGGAAGGACACATCTGTGAGCTGACTGTGGCACATTTTCTCCATGTTCTCCAGTTTGTACAAACACATTGACTCCAGCTTAGGAAAAGCCATCGCATATTGTCCCCAGTCCTTTGGGCTTATTATATACTGAATGTCAAAGTTATTTATAATGGTCAAATGTTTAAGACATGGAAATCCTTCCAAGTTTAACTCATTAATAATATTCTGAACACCATCTAGTTCTCTCAAAAGCAGATGTTCGACTCTTTTGAACAGCATTTTAATACCCTTTTTGGAAATGAATGTCATTGCCAATTTTAACCTCCAGTGCCAAAGCTCTTGATGCTTCATACTTACAAGGCATCATGAAATCTCCTAATGGAAGTGTCTTAAAATCTCCAATGACAATTTTGTAGCTATCCAACTTGTCAAAATTCAAGCTCCTAGGCAAAGTTGCAACATCTGGTATGTATATGTCTAAACGTTTCAATTGCTGCAGATACCACAATTCAGCAAGACTAGCAATTTCACTTTGGTTTGTTTGTCCTTCAACACTCCATTGGGTCAAGTTGTTTTCCATATACAACTCTTCTAAACCATTCAAGCTTGACATTACATTAGACGGAATCACTCTAAGTTTAGTACAATTACCGATGTCAAACAATTGTAGCTTACCCAGTTGCCCTATTTCATTAGGCAAACATTCAAATTCAGATCCGGCAAGGCTGAGAACTCTTAGTTTCTTCAAATCTCCTACGATGGATAAGTTGTCACCCAGCACGCATTTCTCTAGACAAAGCATTCTGAGTTTTGTCAGGTATTTAATTGAAGAAGGTAAGCTAGAGAGATTAATACCAGTTAATACTAATACTCTCAGTTCTCCCATTCCTTCAAAAAGCTTGTCTGGTATTTTCAAAGAAGGATCCTTTCCCTCAACATGGAAGACTTTGAGTCTAGGGCAATTTATACCTTCCAGAATCTCATCAATGATATCACAATGCTGCAAAGAGATAACAGTGTACCTTTCTAGTTTATCCTTGTCAGGCCATTCATCTAGTGCGCCATTTCTCACCGTGAAAACGTGTTGCTCCTTGGACGCTATTGAGATGGCAGCATCACGGACAATGTCAGGCATGGTGACACAATTAGAAGAATGTATCAACAAACTTGAATCTTTTAGCTTGTTGATTGATTCGTGTGTTCTATCTCGAACTTCTTTCACTGTATAGGCTCCTTGAAATATACCCAAACCAATGCAGTATTTCAACAAGTCCATAATTGACAGATCCACACCCATAAGAGCACAAAGTAAGAAGATAGACTTGAGCTCTTCACTTTGCAGATGATCATAACTCAATTTCGTAGAAAATTCCACAGGTTCTAGCAATCCAATAGTTTCCTGCCTTTGCATTTGTTGCAGCGCAGTTTCCCCTCCTAAGATGTTTTTATTATTCTTTAAAGCCTTTCCAGCTGTGACTATTGCCATAGGCAACTTTCCACACTTGTTGGCAAATTTAGCTGATAATGATTTCAACTCAGAATCTTCATCAGTTATTCCAGCTACCTTATTAAACAGCTCCTCTGCATCCTTTTCCTCCAAGACCTCCATTGGGAAAATTTAAGTTTTCTTTTACATCCATTTCAGTAGACAATACCGCTTTGCTTCGAGAAGTTAGCAGAACCATGCACCTTTTGAAATCACAGGGTGACTTTACTTTTTCCAGCGTGCTGTGACCAAAGTCAGGCATATCTTTGACAGTCATCTGACTGAAACTATCATCAATAAAATCACGAGGGAAGCTTTCTTCTTTCAACTTGCTATGACCAAAATGAGCCATATCTTTGACAGTCATCTGGCTGATTTCATCATCATCAAATGAAATCCCCAACATATTCAGGTCAAGTTCAGCCCAAAGATCATCTAGGATAACCAAGGTGTTCTTCTCTTTCTTCAACCTCTCTCGCAAACGACTCGCTCTTCCAAACTCACCTTTCTCATCCAATCTCAACCCCAACATTTCCGCAAGTTTTCCTTGAATCTTTTTTACATCAGGAGTGCTTCTTATTCTTGCCATAACCACCGCACTAAACAGCTTTTCTTCTATAGCTTTTCTAGCAACTTCTGTGACTAAAGTGGTTTTACCAACACCAGCCCGTCCATAAATTCCAATCATTTTAACTGCGGAATCTTTCATTGCATCCATAACCTTCTTCACAACTGCATCTCTTTAGTCAAAGGGTATATAAAAATTGCTAGAAATAGCAGTCTGAATTGCACTTGGGTCCGGCTGATAAGAAACTCTATCGAAGTTTGCCGGTTTCAGTGGTACGCTCATCTTTTTTGCTTTTCTGCCAAGCTTATGCCTTAACCTTAAGTTAGGAAACAAAACATTGGAGCACCGCGTCTTCAGGAGGTCTTCATTTTTTAGAACTCGTCAATTTCAGTGATCCTCTCTTTCATCTCCTTTAACCAATTGGCGACGCCATTTTCAATGTTTTCCCCATTCCTTTCAGCTTCTCTAACTCGATGCTCCACCATTTCACGTTCATCTTTGAGATTCCCAGCACATCTTTTCAGCTCCTTGACATAGCTCACGTAATTGTAAAGGTAATCCAGTTGCCGCCCAACAGGTGCCAACACAAAATTCAACGCTGTCCCAAAAATGGTAGCTACAAACTCCATGCTTTTTACCCCTTGATTTCCTTCTGCTATTACGATACCTTTCTTCCGGAGCTTAATTAGAAAAATGAACAATCAACTAAGATGAACAAGAACATGGACAGCCGCAACACGTGGGAATTCAGATCGATAACCGAGAACCATTCAGTGAACAAAGAAACGAAAGGAAATGAAAATGGTGATTTCAAAAGCTGACTCAGTGACGTGAAGTCGTCGAGTGAGTGTAGTGAAGTCAATGACCAGGTAGAGCAGACAGATAAGGGGACAGGGAGAGCCACCTGTCCCGCCTTTATTTTTTTTTAATTTTTTAAATATTATAATTTCAAAAAATACTGAGGAGACCTAATTACCAGACCAACTATTAAAACTTGACCAGAATTTAAACTTAAAAAATTTTGAATTCGTTTTTTAATTAAATTTTTTATTTATATTTTTTAAATTAAGTTTATCAGGTCAAAAAAAATTATTTTAAATTATAATTAAATTTATTTATTATTTAAATATAAATATAAATAAAATATATTAAATATTATTGTCAAGTTAAAGATTATATATTAAAAAAAGTTATAAATTCAAATAAATTATTATATTAATATAAATCTTTTAGATAAAAATTATTAATTTTTATTTTTAATTAAAATATCATGTTATATTAAATATTTTATTAAAAAACCCAAGCTTAAGCTTTATTATTCGAATTTATTTTTTAAAGATAGATTACAAATTTTTTAAATAAGAATCAAATCTAATATTAACATGTGAAATACAAAAATTTTCTATTTACAATTTTGAACATTGAAAATCGTAAAACTTGACACAATTATAATTTTTAGTAAGGTAACATTTATTTATTATATATAAATAAAATAATTTTTTTTAATATAAAAATTTTGTTAATCAATAAAAAAATTTTGTTAAATAAACTCTTAATTTCTTATACAATTATTATTTTTTATTTTTTATATATATGTATTAAGTATTTTTTAAATTGTGTAAATTTTTTGTAATTCATTAAAAAAATATTAAAATCATTAATTTGTATAAATAATTTATAATTAAAATTATCTTTTTCTAAATTTATTTTGTATATTTACTACCTAAATGTGGGAGATTCTTCTGCACGAAATGGATATTCTAAAATTTTTGGTCTCAACTTTACAGTGAAAAGAGTGAGATACAAAAGCTAAGAATATATATTAAATTTATTTTTTTCTATTTATACATTATTTTCTCTTTATCTCTTTAATTTTATAGACATTTTAAAAATTTTACAACCCAACTCCATGAGGAATGGTGCCCTAGGTTTGTAGGAAGAGTCATGTATGGAAAAGGAAAACTTAAAGAAAAGTGGTTGGAGGAAGGTTTGAATAGGTTCACTTTCCCACATCAGCAACTTTGAGCACTCCTTTGAAGAGTTGATGGAGTGGCCACATAGTTTAATGGAACGAAGGTTGCTTTTACAATTTTTCCCTACTCACCTGCCAGCTCAGCAGTTACAACTCTGTTTTTTTAGGTATGACTATCGGTTATAATTTAAATTGTTCATCTAACACAAAACAAAATAAAGTATGAATCAAAAAAAGCTTAGAATAACCCATTTTGTAAGACAAATCCAGTTTGAGACACATGCTTCCAGATATGTGTTCTTGAATTTTTTTTATTTTTTATTTTAGAAATCACAGACAGGCCATTACATGTAGAGGTTTGAACAAAACCGCTACATAACACGAACAATGGCTACATATAATACATTTAGGAAAAATTATATTTTTGGTCTTCATAATTTTATTTCATTTTTAATTTAGTTTTTATAATTAAAAAACTAATAATTAAATCCTTATAATTAATAAACATGTCAATTTAGTTCTCACAGTTAAAATTGTATAAATCTTTCATTAATTTTATTGATGTAACTAATTATATAGTCTTAATTTTCTATATATATATATATATATATATATGGTTTAACAAATAATAAAAGAAAACTAGATAATGAAGCAATATTAACATATAAATCAAAGTATTGACAAAAAATAATAGGAACTAAAATGTAAATTATTTAAACTATGTCTACGGTAGATGATGACAAAAAGAAATTTAAGACTTCTAAAAAAGGAAATTCTAAAAATTAATTAATTAATTAATTGATATTTTTATTTTAAACTTGACCTATTTCAAATTTATTGAATATTTAACTATTTATTTGAAAATTAGATAATTGATACTTAAAATTGAATAAATATAAATAAATTTTTAAATAATAGTTAATTTAATAATATTTTAATTTTAATTTTGAACTATATGATATTTATTTAATTTAAAATCTAATTAATAATTATGTAATTAATACCTAATTTTACAACTAGAATTGCAAAGGTCAATTAATTTTCACATTTAAATTAATTATTTTATGAACTAGTTTATTTAATGTTAATGAATATAAGATAAAGAGTTAAATTTGAAATTGAATATTTAACTATTAATTACATATTTACAAAAATATTTATTTTTTTATTCTATTACTATTTTGCTAAAATCTTGATGTGAAAAAGTAAGTATGAAACTACTTTCTTTCCGAAGTATTTATTAAATATATTACCTACATAGAACTACACTTACTTACTTTTAGAAAAATGATGAAATAATATCAAATATTAGAAAAATTAAAAAATTCTAATATCAATCATATTAAAGCTGGTAAATTGAGACCAACAAAAACTATCAT
This sequence comes from Delonix regia, assembly GCA_037074485.1. Lineage (NCBI taxonomy): Eukaryota > Viridiplantae > Streptophyta > Magnoliopsida > Fabales > Fabaceae > Delonix > Delonix regia. The sequence goes on from CM073459.1 coordinate 18,785,483, forward strand.
GAGAAGCAAAAAATACAACAAAAAAAGTGGGACTAACTCTAGAGAAGATGATATTTTTGGTTCTTCTAATTTAACACAATTTTTAATTTAGTTCTAATACTTTAAGAATTTATAATAACATCAATATAGTTTAAATAATTTATGTTTTAGTCCTTATTATTATTTTTGTCAATATCTTAACTTATATATTGGCTAATATTATTTCATTATCTACTTTTATTTTTATTCCTAGTAAAATTGTATATATTCAAAGAATTAAGGCGATACATATTTAGTTGTATCAATAAAATTGATAAAATATTTACATAATTTTTTTGGCCAATCATTTACATAATTTACAAAATTTGAACTATGTAGACTAAATTGAAATATTTAGAAATTATAAGGAATTAATTATCAATTTTTAAATTATAGGGACTAACTTAAAAATAGAATAAAATTGCAAGGACAAAAATATAATTTTTCCCTAAATATATTTTATGTGGTCATTCCTCATTATATGTAGTGATTTTGTTCAAATGTATTGGCATGCGTCAAAATATATTTAGGGAAAAATATATCTAGATTTTGGACTTGTTGCAGTGGGTTTAAGTGATTTCTCCCTCCATTCAGGGCATGTGTGTCGAAAAGCTAGCTGGCTTCATTGCCCGTTCATAGGAGGTTTGCACAGTACGCGTTCTTTGGCATCAAATTCTACCACTAGCTGCCTTCTTGGTGAGCACATCCTTGCAAAAAGGAATTTTACTATAAAGGAACACAAACTATAGAATCTTGATCCAATAATTTATATTTTTTAAAATAATTAAATTAAAAAATATATTAAAGAAGTATAAATCAATCGATGTAGGGGTTGAAACATTTAACTCATTCATCAATGAGATGTTCAAGTTGCGTGCAGCTATCATATGGATAGTTAGTAATTTACCAAGGCTTGGGACTTTATCTAAATAGAATGTTCATATTAAGCTTGTTTGTCCCACTTGTAATTTGACTCTAGACTTGTCCGACTTACCTAAAGTAGAAAGTGATGTTTCATAGGTCATTATCATTTTTTGACTCCAGGGCATAAATTCAGATTGGCCTGAAATAGATTTGATGGAAGAAAAGAGAGAAAAAACCCCTATAGCAATAACTGGATCAGAAATTTTAATACAACTTGAGGATGCCATCAACGTATTTGGAAAATATGCAGAGGATGAAAACTGAGAAAGAAGACATCGAGGATCTGCTATTATAGGTTGTAATCCCCAAGAATGGCATAAGAGCATATTTTTCCAACTTTCTTATTGGGAGAACAATTTATTACACTGTAGTCTTGATATCATACACATTTTAAAAAAATGTGTGTGACAATGTGTTGTTCATTCTATTAAATGAGGTTGGGAAATCAAAAGATCATTTAAATGCACGACTAACTTACAAGAAATGGGTATAAGGTCTGATCTGTGGCCAGATGATAATGGTAAATATCCTTCGACTTTGTTCACTTTGACCAATGTGAATAAGGATAACTTTCTAAAGACTTTAAAGAATGTTACTATGCTTGATGATTATTCTAGTAATATATCTAGATGCATTGATATACGACAACATAAGATTGACTATTTAAAGAGTCATGACTCATACATTCTTATGAAACAAGTTCTACCATTGGCAATTAGACGAACATTTCCTAAGCAAGTGTTAGCTGTTTTGATTGACTTATATTCATTCAGGTAATTGTGTAATAAAGTGATAAATGTAAATAAACTTGACCACTCCAAAATAAAGTTGTTCTTACATTGTGTCATTTAGATATGATATTTCCACCATTATTCTTCACAGTTATGGTGCATTTAATTGTATATTTAGTCGAAGAAGCCAAGCTTAGAGGTCTCGTCTAGTACCATTGGATATTTCCAATAGAGAGGTAATGTATAATGTAATTATACTTGCATTACAATTTTCTCTATGTCTACTTCTTGACTTAGTTAAAGTACATTATAATCAACAGATACTTGGGAAAATTGAAGTCCTTTGTATGGAATAGGGCGCAGCCGGAGGGATGAATAGCTGAGTGTTACTTAACCCAAGAAGTTTTAACATTTTGATCAAGATATTTAGATTTAGCGAAGACCATATTTAACCGATCAAGAGATGTTTAAGATGAACTTGATGTGGAAGCATCCAATGCCGATTCTATATTTTCACAAATTAGAAGACTGGTTGGCAGTTTTGAGTTCTTTACTCTATCGCCTATAGAAAAGTTACAAGTAGACCTGATCATAATTTAATGCTCGCCTGGCCCCAAAAAAATAAAGTCCAAACAAAAAAAAACTCAAATAGAAAAGCCTAATTTGTAAAACAAGTCAAGCTCAAACTTTTTTTAAAGCCAGCTGGAGCCCGAAAAGCCCAAATGAATACTTTTTTAATTAATAAAAACCTATTATATAAAATAAAACTTAATGTAATGTGACATTTTAATACAAAAATAAAAATTAATACCTATTATTTAAAAGATTTATGTCAATACAACAATTCATTTGTATTTGCAACTTCTCTATATATAATCTTACATGTAATAATAATAATTATTTATGTTATTTATCTCAAATCTTAAGTAACAAATTGATTTGACCTTTCTTTAAAAAGTCCAATTAGCCCAATAGGCTCAGCCTGAAAAATATGGATAAAAGTCTGAATAAAATAGCCTATTAAAATACAAGTTTAGGCTTTTTTTGAGCCAAAATTCAATCCTGGTTTTTAAAAGCCTGGCCCAATGATCAGGTCTAGTTACAAGCACACCGTCACGTACTGACCAATTGTGGTGCTAGTAAACCCATTTCTTTAGTAAGTAAATTTTAATCACTAAATATGTGCACAGCACTACAATATCTAATTGCCCTAAATATATTTGTCATGTACGGAATTCGAAGACAATGTAAGGAGATAATTAACAGGACGTACATGGCCTTCTTTGAGATAGACAAGAGGGTTTCTAGAGTGTTTATTGATTAGTTTTCTCAATGTGTAAGCATTAATAAAACCTTTATAGTTGTTTTATAAATTGCATTTATCTTATCATATGGCTTATCATTATATTTTAGATAAGAAATGATGTGAACATATCTCATTTGTTTGATATGAAATTCCTTGCATGTTATAAGAATAGTAAAAGATGAATTGGGATTTACATCTATCAATTTTTCACGATTAATACATATGGGTAATAGTGAAGATAATGAGTCATACATCCAAGCTTCAGAAGCTTAAATGGTATATTTTGTGGAAGATGAGTTTAATAAAAATTGGAGTATGGTCATACACATCAAGCCATGAGACTTGTACGACATAGGTGATGAGGATGAAGATGTTATTGATACTAGTAAACCATTCCATGTGCAATACTTTGAACAACTATTCCCAGATGATGATAATAATTTATGCTTGTCCAAGTTTGCATGTTCCACTTATTATATATTTGATAGATTTTTCATGTTCTTGTAGTTATGTTATATATGATTTTAACTTGAACTAATATTGCTTTTGGTCATTAACAGGAATTCTAAAGATGAAGAGGTTTTTTAGGAATTCTAAATCAGCCACTGCAAGTGGATGAGGTTCAGTAAGTATTCATAATTCATTGTCAAGCCTTGCCACTTTTAGTAACCAATCAATGCCTTTGCCTCTAAGTACCCCAGCAGATGTTTCAAATGAATAACCTACCCAACCAATTACTACTGACAATGTTGGGGAACAACAAGAGCCTACACAGCTTACACCATAACCACGTAGGAGAGGATGGGTTGTTGATGTCATTAGTAAGTAGACTAAATAGTGAGATTCAATGTGATGTAGATTCTTGTATGTTCATGTATTAACTAAAAAATTACAAATGAGAATGGTCAAGTTAAGAGTAGGCACCTAGCAATCAATGATGTTTAGACTCTTCTAAGGGGTAAAAGTATGATTGTACCATTCAACCCCAATAACCAGCCCACTAAAGAAGGAGGTGGATTGTTGGTTATCTTTCTTAGAAGCATTGTGAAAGACTTTAATAAATTACAAATTAGTTATCAAAAATAGAATTTGATCCCTCTTGAATATAAAAATAACATATTTAAAGACCAAATACAAGTAATAATGTATTTGCTATCTAATTTCCATATGAATTCAATTCTTTATTGATTTTGTATAAATATATCTTGTAAGCAAAACTTGTTGTTGAAGAGATTCATAAGAAATTTATTCTTAAGTCCTTGGGATGCAAGTGGAAAGATTTGTACTCTCGATTATTTATATACATAGATGATGGAATAAAAACAAGAGATAAGTTAATTGTCACAGCCACAAAAGACATTTAAATGGAGCAATGGGCATCATTTATTGATTATCGACTTGACCCCAAAACTAAGGTACAATAAAACTATATATGCTTCCTTTACTGATAATTTAATTAATATGCTTTAATCAAATACAAGGCCACTATCACAAAGAATAAAGAAAATAGAAGGAAGCTACATTAGTGGATAGAAGAGTCTTACACAAAAAAAATGGTGGCTTATTTTAGTAAAAAGTATTACACTCAAATGTTGTATGACTATTTGATGTGTTATATTATGAAACATAAGTGTAGGAGGAAGAGCATGAAGGTCCAGTTTCCAGGGGAGAGGCTTGGACTGCAATGCACAAAAAGGTCGATGGATCATTCATAAAAGAGGATGTTCAAGCTATTAGTTTATGTTTATGAACTTGTCATGTTATATTATTGATTTCTAATTCATTCCAAATTGTTTAATATTGACATGAGTTATTGTTCTTTTATTTTGAACCAAAATGTAGGAAAAGATAGTTAAGTTTGAGACATCTGGCTCTTGTACATAAGAAATTTCCCTGTAAGACTCATTAGCACTGGCTTTAGGGACTCAGGAATATTTTGGGTGAGTTCAAAGAATACAAATGGGTGTTTTCCCTTCCCAAGTGTTTGGTTGTTGTGCTAGTGGGATTCCACCTCCTAGAACATCCTACTATGAGCTGCAGAATGACGTTACAGCACTTAGAGTTGAAATGGTAGAAAAAGACAAAATAGATGCACTACAAAGAGCTCAAATTACTGATTTGGCAGTAGAACAACAATGAACAAATGCAATCATGTCATTTCTCTTTATAAATGTCCAGGAAGATTTGCCCCTAGAATGTTCATCCATACTATCTCATGGGGTATTTCTCTTAACATTTTTATTTTGTATAAGTCTTATGTTATAATCTTCATTATTCAACTTATTGCTTATCAAAGCTTCTCTTTAATTATTAAGTAACTAGTAAACATGGCAATGTAAACTTATCTTCAAATCTATCGCCAAGTCTTTCTAATAGAAATATTTAGCTAGTTATGACGATTTATCATTATTTGTTGATAGACTTTGTGATTAGTATCTCATTACATTTAGAGTTGATTATGGTTTCATAATGATTTTGTATTTAATTATGTTTATAATTGATTATCTAATATGCCTTATTGGCTTTGAGTATTGAATTGTGTTGTTGTGATTGAAGATAACTTTATCATATTATTAGTTCAAAAAAAAATGACACAAAAAATTAAAGTAGAATATTTTAAAAGAGAAAAACCTATCAGCGACAGTTTCAATTGCTGCCATAAAGAATTATGTAAACACCAATGATAGTTTATTTAAACCGTCGCGAAGACAAGACATTACGACAGTTTTTATTGACCATCACAGTAGCATGTTATTGCGACAGTCACAAAAATAGCCGCAAAATCATAATATTGCAACATTTATGCTTACCGTCCTAGTGGTATGTTATTATGAGGGTCAGAAAAACCGTTGTAAAATCATGACAATGCAACACTTTTCTTGACCCTCACAATAACATATTTTTGCAACAACATTAATAAGGGTTTCTTGACTGTCATAAAACCATACCACACGACAACTTTTACAAAAGTTAACTAAAAACATTATTGTTTCATTTGTGACAGTGATTTTTACAAAATTTTCGTGGACCATCATAAAACCCCTCTGCGACGTCAAAACCCTCTAAAAAGCCATTAAAAAACTATCGCAAAAGTCTTTTTTTTTTTTTTCTATAGTGCCTAAACCTGAAATCTATAAACTGACTATGACTTCTTTTCTTTGAGTTGAATAGGACCAATTTTTGGAGGTTTTTGTTTTTTAAACCAATGCGTACATGTTTATAAAAATATATAAAATACTTAAAATAAAAAATAGTTAAAAATTTATTTAAACATTGTGCTTTTAAAATATTATAATTCATTTTTATTATATTATAATAAATTTTATCTATGGTAAATTTTTTAAAATATTAATTCTTTTCATAGCTTAATTATTCTACATTCCAAATCTTAATTTCTTTTTATTCCATTTCATTTTCATTTAAAACCTAATGTTTGTACTAAAAAAATTGTCATTATTAACAATTTTATTTACAAATTTATAATTTTTTTTTTTAAAAAAAAAAAAAAGAGACCTAAACCCGTCACTAGGCCAGCTAGGGCTTACAATTTTACGATGTGGTGGAGTTATTTATTTGAAAAATGTCTAGCATGCACTAACATCATCTCAAACATGAAAGAAGAATATAAGGCCGTTTATCAAGCCATATTATTATAAAAATGATTAAAACCCTATTTTGGTCCTCCATTTATTACCTCAATTTTGTTTTAGTCTCCCACTCTTCATAATTCCAATATTAGTTCCTCACTGAAGCAACGGTTACCCAAATAAATCCCTCCGTTAGTTGTCTGTCAAAAATCAGCTGAACTGGCATGTTTCTGCTGACATGCTACATTTTTTGCTGATGTGTAAAAAACTTACCAACTCTCATGTCACATTTGCTCTCACTGTATTCCCATTAGATCTAAATCACCATTCGACGCGTTTGGACCCTAAGGGCTACAATAGACCAGAACAGAGGAAGGCTTTCTACTCTCCATTAAGGCTTCCATCTTCCACTGCTCACAGAAGCACCCAAGGCTGAACCCCTTGCTTCCTAGGCCAAAATCGATCGCTGGAGGAAGAACCCAGTCCGTGGGTTAAGAAAAGAGAGAATATAATTTGTTTTGACTTGATTGTGTTATCTGATATGAGGAAAAAGAATACTTTAGTGCCAATCTTTGTAGTCTCATCTTTTTATATATTTATTTAATTGTTATGTTTGCTTCATTTCTCATGGTGTTGTGGTAAGTGGTTGTTTCTTATCTGATGCAATGTAGCCCGTGATTCCTTTCTTTTATACACCATTTTTGTTCCTTTTTTTTTTTTTTTAAATTCTAGTGTTCTGTTATAGATAATCACAATTAATTTTGCCAAAAGTATGTTTTGGGTTTACTTCTACAGTAACAACGGCATAAAATGAAAAGAATAGGTTGAAGTAAGAAGCATAAAGGTCATCAAGTTTGGTAAAGTGAAGTAGTTAACTGGAAAGAAAAAGGAAGAGAAAATCATATCTTGGGTTGATCTGTTTCATGGTCTTAAAAGGAAAAGAATATGCAGAGAGATTGTGTGTGACTTCAAGAGGTGTAGTGTGCTTAATGAAAAGAAAGAAAATGTGCATACTCAACAACATAAACAATTGGAACTTGGAAGACAAAGTTACAAACACTTAAGTAATTCTGAGTCCTACAAATTTAGGCATCATAGGCTCTGCTACTTCTCAATTATTTGTCAAAGAATATTGGTCCTGAAATCAACTTGGTTTGAGTCTAATTGAAGAATATTTGTTTAAGCAGTTTCAAAATCTAATGCGTCAAAACTTCGCAAACGTCAACCATGGAGGATCATCGTTTTTGGTTCCTTTCTCTTATTAAAGGTTGATAGAACTGCCATCATATATGTCACTAATTACTATGATATCATTACATTTATTATCAAAGCAATCATCCGACATATAATTGAACCAAATCTTTTATTTTCTTTTTTGAATATATAAGTTATCTGCCTAAAAATTCTTTTAAGCTTTATTTACATTAGTACTTCATTTATTATCAGGTCACCACATTTATCTTTATAAGCATTAGATATATGATGTTTCCTTTTTTTATGTCTATTCAGAAAAAGTCAGTTGTGAAGATTTATAACATGAAGTTCACATTAGTAAAGAATAACATTTTATTTTAGTGGTTTTATTTTTTCAATATTATAATCTTACATATTTAAGCATTATGATTTGGTTATGATGTTTTTTTTGTGATTATTGGAAATTATTTTTTTCTTAATTTTCCAACCCAATCCCATCTCAGTGGCAATTAAATATTAGAACATGTGTACCTCAGTTTCTCTTAGTAGAATGATACAAAAATTAGATATCGGAACCAATTATAGTCCCTTTATAATCCCTGTACTGGTCACACAATTCAACCCTTTTAATGTTCTTGTATTTCCCTGCACCAGATTTATGCTTTCTCACATCATGTCAGTTTGATAATCTATCAAACTTGTATGTCACTTTGATACTCTGTATGGCTATCATCCCCCATTTCCTGAATGAATGAAAGTAAAACAAAATAAACGAATGAAAATACAGAGATAATATGCGCAAATAGCTTAAGTTTTGGATGCTTAATAATGGAAGACATGACTAAAAACCAGAAAGTTAAAGCCTGCCAATACCCACATTCTACAAGTACACATGTGCCATCTATACAGTATGACAACCAATATAATATGACACAACTTCAGATTAAATATAATATGCACTAGATAATTTAATATGACAACCAATATAATAGGACAGCCACTGGACATTTAAGTACACATTACATAGTACAGATTCATTGACCCCCAACAAGTTCGGAAATTACAGAAGTACATATTACAGCATAAATCACTGTCATTCCTAAACCACAACAGTTACATAAGCTTGGGAATATTCGGATACTACCATTCCTAAACCACTACTCTCACATAAGCTCAGCAATACAATAACCAACTATGATGAGCAGGGTAGCCATAATCCTCGTAAGTATTTTTACTTTCAGCTGCTTCCTCTGGCATTTCAAAACTTGCAGTCAACCCAGTTGAAGAAGTTACATCCAATACCGATATTGTGCAGAGCACATACCATGAACTTCCTCCCAACATTCTTTTTTGTTCTGAACACCTAAACCACAGGTCTCAATCCATAACCAAGTGGAAGAAGTTACATCTATTGCTGGTATTGTACACATTATAAAGTGTATACCAATTAAGTTTGCTTGTTAGTTAAAACCATGTGTGCCAGACTATCAACTGGAAAATTGGAACAACTAATAACATAAAATAAGCCAGTAAAAGGAAGCTTATTAACACAAGGTTGTGAATTATCTCCTTAAAGTTGACACCAGTACAAACTATAGCTACATTTGATCAATTATCTAGGCTGCATTATTAGTTTTCCTGTAGTTATCTTCTGAAGCATTTAATCTCATAGTACAAGAAGACATAGTTGGTATTATGCATTTGCAATACTCAATGGCAACATTATTCAAGTTCACTGTTAATAATCATACTTGGGAGCTAGCTACAAATAAAGGAATAACTCATTCTCAATTTTACACCGCACTTTTATAATCAAATTCCTTAATTGTTCCCTTTTCCTTTGTTCTAAAAACCCAAATTGGGAAGTGGGTTTCACAGCTTTCTCTCATGTATTTATGTTCTTTTCATAGTTCTAATACAATTAGTTGAGTTCATCTGCATAAAAATTTTACATTTTGCAGTGTAGCAAAAATAGAATATCAAGAACTATAAGCTACAGACTTCAAATAAAAAAAAAAAGCTATAAGCTACAAATAAAACCTAAACTATTAAAAGAAGAGGATTTGCGAGCCACACATGGCTAAGGAATTATAACATAGGTAGAGCCACCAAGTACAGAGTTAACCCATAATTACATTATTCAAAGTTGAAAATGAAACATAGTAATCAATAGCAAAAACTCTTCAAAGAGGTGTGGTTGAAATGTTGTTATTGGATATATTATGTAAATACACAGAAATAATACAAATAGCAACAAAAACAAAAACAGTTCAAACTAGAAGCAGAACCTATCAATAGAAAAACCAAACAAACAAAGAGGAGGTTATCAAATAGCAATATTATTTTCAACTAGAAAAAACAAAATACTTCTCAATGATGAAACCACAAAATGGTTAACAAACTGAAATACTATATTTCAACTAGAAAAACCAAAATAATTGGAACAAAGAAAGCAAATCAGATCAGATACTTGGATAAGGACACGCAGGAATATTCACAAAATGTAGCATTCTTTTCTCTATTGGCTTTATGGTAAGCTGCTGGCTCCTCAAAGAGTACCTCATCAAATTTCACATCACAACTAACAATGATATTCTTAGTTTTCAATCAGAAATTCTATACCATTTTGATGAAGGATTTGGGTTTCAAATTAAACAAATTTTTTTTTCTCAAAAGTGTGGCTTTGTTATTAGACGCTAAGAAAAATTTTTGTTCAATTCGATTTGTCGATGTTTGTTCCAAATCAAAAAACTAAGGCTTCACTTGATCTGATTCGAAACCCAAACCCAAACCGAAAGGGAAAATGAAGGATTTTACCTTGGTGAAGCTAACAATAGACTGTTCAAACCTTGGTGAATCTCGTGGGACCTTCTTTCTCCTTCGCTTGGGTGGCGTCTCCTTCATGTCGCTCGAGCTAAAAGGTTGGTTGGATTGAAGGATTTTTTTAAGAACTTGTTTAATATAATTTTTTATTAATTTGACTAGTTTAATATGTAAGTTAAACAAATTAGTTTGCAGATTAAATAGGTTATTTATTTTTTAAAAAATATTTTCACTTACTTAATCTAATACCTCAGCTCACTATATTTTTTTATTTAAAAAAATTAACCTTAATATATGTATTGTATTATTTCTATTATTTTATAATTTGTTAGATTTAAATATTTTGCTTATAATTATATTCTTATTATTAATAAATTATTAAATTACTCTATTTGTTTTAATCTGTTGAAACTTACTTTTTATTTATTTATTCTAATATAAAAATTTATTAATTAAACAAGACGTGTTTAAAGAAAGTTACATTTGAATTTTTATAATTTTTATTTTATTTTTAGTTTTTAAAATTTTTTGATAAATTAAACGGGTCAACTTGTTTAACTCACCAAATAAAGTAGATTAAAATTTTCAACCCATCACCTTATAGTGGATTAAACGGATTAATTCGTTTAACTTACTAACTCAGATAAATTAACTCATGTATTAGATTGGCTACTTTCACAGCTCAGATAACACTACCGGCGAAGAGACCTTCTTTCAGCGATGGTCTGTGTCTCTCCTTTAGCTAGGGATTACGTGAATGTGATGAGGTGTCATTGAATGGGAGAGCTCATGTGGCATGAGTGTTGTTAAATCTTTTTCATCTCAGCAGAAGACGTGCCACTTCAGCAATTATTAACGGGCAACTAACTTGGAGGACCACTTTGAGTAAATGTGGCTTCAGTGGAAGATCTATTTGGAATTTATGATGAGTGGACAACCAAACAGATAAAAATAGCAAGTGAGGAATCAAAATAAGATTTTAGTCTTATAAAAACTTATATCTGAATTGTACTCTGTTGAAAGTATATCATAACTCCTAAACATTAATTGTGATCGTTTCTTTACTGTGAGTGTCGTAACCAACCTTGCGACAGAATAAAATAAAAAGAGTTCAAATTGATTCCCAAAAATGAATCTTGAAAATCAATTTATTTGGAGTCGCCAGTTGCCCCTCTTTGCTTGTCTCTTAAGTTAGGGAAGCGAATGTTGTGAAGAGATGACCTAACTTAAGAGCAAGCGAAGACAAGAACACACCATTCCTCATGTTGAGGGAAAACTTGTAAAAGGGGACCTTATGTAAATCCAAACCTGAATGGGACAGTAAGTTGCCTGGACATGATGCAGGACTTTTGACAGAAATGTAAATTGCCCTGGACACGATGCAGGGACTTTTGACAGAAATGTAAATTGCCCCGGACACGATGCAGGGGCTTTTGCAAAAATGTAGATTGCCTAGACTTGATGCAGGACTTTAAAAGAAATGGAAACTGCCCTGGACACGATGCAGGACTTTGGCAGAAATGTAAATTGCCCTGGACACGATGCAGGGACTTTGGCAGAAATGTAAATTGCCTGGACACGATGCAGGACTTCAGCAGAAATGTAAATTGCCCTGGACATGATGCAAGGACTTTTGTAGAAATGTAAATTGCCTGGACTTGATGCAGGACTTTAAAAGAAATGGAAATTGCCCTGGATACAATGCAGGACTTTTGCGGAAATGTAAATGGCCCTGGACACGATGCAGGGACTTTAGCAGAAATGTAAATTGCCCTGGACACGATGCAGGGACTTTTGACAAAAATGTAAATTGCCTGGACACGATGCAGGACTTTTGCAGAAATGTAAATTGCCTGGACACGATGCAGGACTTTAACTGAAGTGTAAATTGCCCTAGACACGATGCAGGATTTTTGCTGAAATGTAAATTGCCCTAGACATGATGCAGGGACTTTTAACAGAAATGTAAATTGCCCTGGACACGATGCAGGACTTTTGACAGAAATGTAAATTGCCCTGGACACGATGCAGGGACTTTAAATGGGGTTTGTGTTGCATAAGAATGTGACTCCGCGTGGCACGTGCTTTGGTGACTATGCAAGGTGATGCATGTCCTCTCATAACATGTATGATGCAAATGCTTGATTTTTCTTGTTTGAAAATTTTGGATTTTCTATGCATAGGGTATGTACATATGTGGGATGCATGATGTATATGCTCAATTTATGAAAATTTTGGAAATTTTAGATTTTATATGCATAAGATATAAAACAATGGAGTGCAATGTAAGTACACGTGCTGAATGCATGATGTAAAACACGATTTCTTTTTTATTGATACATGATTTTATTTGTAAAATGTAGTGTGCATGTCGGGTGGGAAATTGTTCCTTTTATGACAAATTAAAAATCATTAAGGAGAAGAAAAGAGTGTCTGACTCCTTTTTATTCCTTTTATGACAAATTAAAATCCCTTAGGAGAAGAAGAAAGTGTTTGACTTCTTTTTATTCTACGGCATATTTTGAGAATGTGGAAAAGGGATACAAATGCATGATGCTCAAGTGCCTTTAAAATTTGTAAATGGTTAGACTCTCTTGGTCACTTGCATATAGGAGAATTCCTTTTCCCTATCCCTTATTTGCCCTAACCCAAAGATTCAAGGTCTTGATAGCATGAACATCTCATACTTTAAGCAAATCTCAGCATGGTAGGGTTTAAACGGAAACACACCAAACTTGAAGTTTCAAATTTAACCAAAGTGTCATGTTCCATTTGGATTGCCTTGAACGTGATTCTAATGTCATTCCATATGAATACTTCTGCTAGTATTGCTTTAAAAGTCAACACAAAGACATGCCATGATTTGATTTAACAATCTCAATACAATCATGCGTTAAGGAGTGCAGGGCTACATGTCCTTGAAAGAGGCAAATTGCCCCATTTTGAAGGACATCGAAGAGAATGTGCAAATAGACTTAATGATTTGTGGTAAAGTGATGCCAAAGGAAAGGGTGTACGGAACCAGGAGAAGTCCTAGTTCCAAGCCAGTGGCATAGTTAACATAGTCTGAATGCAATGTGATGAATTTGGCAAACAACAAATTGCCCCAGTTTGATTGAAAAGTCAACACAAAAATGTGCCATAATTCGAGTTGACAATCACAATACAATCATATGTTAAGGAATGCGAGGCTACACATCCTTGAAATAGGCAAATTGCCCCACTTTGAAGGGACATCGGATAGAATGTGCAAACAGAGTTAATGATTGGTGGCAAAGTGATGCGAAAGGAAAGGGTGTATGGAACCAGGAGAAGTCCTAGTTCCAAGCCAGCAGTATGATTAGCACAATTTGAATACAATATGACAGATTTGGTAAGCAACAGATTGCCCCAATTTGATGCAATTATGGGAAATGATAAAGCACAAGAATTAGCTGGATGAATCGAGGCAAGCAGTGGAAATGGATACGTTATTAAAAGATACCTTAGTTTAATGCATGTAGCATTCGATTTGGAAACTTTTCATTGATGAGAAAATGTTCTATTTTGAATTTGGACAATCACCTCAGTTCCTTTTTATTGATTAATTTTTTTGGATTTTTGATTTAACTTTCTTTTTGCCCCAATATATTCCAAGCAAGCCATACCTCAACAAGGACTTTCAAGGGTCTAAAGGTGGCCATGGTAGTTGGGTTTTAAAAATGGTATTAGGCTCAAAATCCCTTGTCCAGGTTGAAAGGTGGTCATAGGAGTTGGGTTTTAAAAATGGTAATAGGCTTAAAATCCCTTGCCCAGGTTGAAAGAAGGTCATGGGAGTGGGTTTTAAAAATGGTATTAGGTTTAAAATCCCTTGCCCAGGTTGAAAGGTTGTCATGGGAGTTGGGTTTTAAAAATGGTATTAGGCTCAAAATCCCTTGCCCAGGTTGAAAGGTGGTCATGGGAGTTAGGTTTTAAAAATGGTATTAGGCTTAAAATCCCTTGCCCAGGTTGAAAGGTGGCCATGGGAGTTGGGTTTTAAAAATGGTATTAGGCTTAAAATCCCTTGCCCAGGTTGAAAGGTGGTCATAGGAGTTGGGTTTTAAAAATGGTATTAGGCTTAAAATCCCTTGCCCAGGTAAAAAGAGGGTTATGGCAGTTGGTTTTTTTAAAATGGGCATTAGGCTTAAAGTGCTTTACCCCCCACTTTCACCATGGATTTTCTAGTTTCCTCTTCTACCATGATTTTTATACCCGAGATTCACTCCAACTAGAGAGGATATTATAGGGTTGTGATAGGATTTAGTGGGTGATAATTAAGGCTTAAGAAAAAGGATGTAATGGCCTACACGTCGGTGTAAGGTGGCGATGAGAATTTTACTTTGACAACCACGTAGTCTTGGTGAGATTCATTGGCTCTTCATGATCATAAGAAAGTCCTCTTTAAGGGTCGTACTCCATTTTTTCCAAGGGGTGAATGAACCCTATTTTTTGAAAATCTCGCTCTTTTGCCTTTTTTCATTTTCTCCATTGTTGACTTTTGTGCACTTTGGCCTTTCTTTTCCTTCAAAGAGAGCTCATTTAAAGACTATGGGTGCTTTCATGTATCAGATTCTCACTGTTTCCAGGGTAGAATTCAGGTTGGGGATTTGAAAAATTTTGAAGGTTCAAAGCCAGTGGCAGCGATTAAGTAGTGTTTAGGTGAGGAAAGGAAATTGATGCTCTCTAGATATGTGAATCTCAGTACAAAAACCTCCTAGAGACAACCTAAATCAAAGGGTTCTCTATTAAAGGTGAGAAAAAAAAACTTCCCTACTCAAGCTCAATTGGGGTGGCTAGGGGTAGCTTCTCCACAATCGAAGAGACAAAGAATGCCTCGTATCCTTGGTATAGCCTGTTCATGGAATATACACTGCCTTTGTTGATTTTTTTTTTTTTGAAAGAAACTGAGGCTTTGAGATTACGTTGCCTTCAAATTTCACCATTTTCCTCATCAATTGAAAATTTCGAAGGAATCGCTCAACTTTTGGCTTTTATGGTTCCTGATCATTAAAAATGGAAAAGTGTAACAAGAAGATGAGGCATTAACAACTTTGAAGAAATGAAAGGGTCTACCCAAAACATATGGTTGTGGCATTGATATTGTTAAATACCGTATGGCCTAATGATGCAATTAGCTGGCACCCCAGTTATACAGAATAGTGTTGACTAGACAAGCATCACCTAATGAAGAAATCATATGAAATGACATTATTGTTCTCTTAAACAATCCCTTGGTCAAACAAGGAGCTAGGGATGGAGATTTTCCAATTTTTCACATCTCCTGTCAATTTACTTAAGATGTCAATGCATTGCTTCCATAGAGCCCAATTACTAATGTGGGGTTCACAATTATAATTTGGTCCATACTATTGGAATTTGGATGTGGTTGGAGGAAAGGTCCTACCATTGTTAAAGTCAGTCATGTGGGAATTTGGGTGGAAGGCAATCAAGGTGACCTTTGGCTTTGAGAATGACAGGCTCATGGTAACTTGAGATTGATCTGTGGGTGTTGGCATCTTTTGGAAAGATCTAAATCCCAAAACTTAGTAGGGTGTGATGGCGGGTGGGAATTACTTAGCCAAAATATGAAGTGGTCTGGGAAGTCAGGGATTAATCACATGGGATTTCATTTCATCATTGGCAGCTTGATCATAACTCAAGTCAAAATTTCCATTGCAGGTGACCAAAAGAGATCCTATTTTCCCAAATTCCTGTATTTTCTGTGTGAACCATCATAAGTATGCATGAATGTGACTTTCTTTTATCTTAAAGAATGATTTAGCAAATTGATCACAATGAGGCTGTAATGCATTTTTGACACAAAAATAGTTTTTCTTAATACTTTCATTCCTCAGGATGCTTACCGCTTCACTGGGAACAGGGGAGTGATAAGTATCTTATGAAGGAGTTGGGTCCTTACACAACTGACATAGGGAAGAATTTAATCGAAATGAACCTACCAACCTAGTAACTTACTTAGAAAGGTCATATCACAAGTCCTTTCGCCATTGGTTACTTTGGTTTCCTTTCATGATGATCAAATTGTGTTGATCTTGGTGTGAAGTGTGCCAAAAGGAGATCTCCTACCATTTCTAAGGGCCTATTACCTCAAAGGGAGATAGACGACTATTAGCTAATTTTTTAGACGGTATTAAAACATGGGTTCATTTTATAATCCATGTTAAAATAATCTCTAACTCAATAGCTAAATATTATGATCTAAAAAGGGTCCCCGATGCCCAATCAAAATTAGGATGTTGAACACTACCCCTAGTGTTATTACTCTTCGTAAGGGTCAGCGACTTACATGGTTAACCACTGCAAAAAGGACACAATGATTTTCAATTAGTTAATGGACCCTTAATTTTAATATGATACATGTATTCCTCAGGGGATTTGTTGATCCACAGGAGGCATGCATTTTCGCATATCCCTCAGGGAGCATATTGACCCACGAAGGGGTATGTGTTTCTACATATCCCTCAGGGAGTTTATTAATCCACAGGGGATATGCATTGGGAAATCAATTCAGTAGGGGTGAATTCTTACATAATTGATGCCTAAAGTCTCGATTATCGGATATATGCATGATTGTTTTAGCTTAAATGTCATTGGCATTCCTTTGATACTAACATTTTGGAGTGGAAGGACATTCTGTATACGTTCTTTAAAAGATTTCCTTCGACAGTCGAGTCACGAGAAATAGGTATTTCGCCCACAATTAAAGGCTATTTCAAGACTTTCACCATGACACAACATTCATTTGAGGGTATAATAATCGTTGTTTTGATTTAAGGGACATGAATATGATTATTACACCATTAGGCTTGACCATAATTCTTAAAAGAACTCCCTCCCCTTCAAGAAACTCACTTGTCACACAGAAGGAAGGTAGCAGCCACTACTTCGAGAGAAAGAAGTATCTACACGAGTAATAGCAATTTATTTATTTCCAACCAAGTAATGCATGCATCAATTAACTAATCCCTTTCGTGTACATAATTGTTGAAAAATGGGTTAAAATGTTCTTAATAGTTTCCTTTTAACCAAGTATCTATAAAGGCAGTTGTGTTGAGGATAATGTGAGAATTTGATCATTTAGAATTTGGAAACTGTTACAAGTAGCAATTGGATATTTTGCATATTGTTCCCTATTACTCACCAAGAGCCTTATTGGTTCATTGGGAATAATAGGTTTAGCTCTCAACCGAAGGAGGAGGAGGAGGCCCTCACGTGGGCAAGGCTTAATAAAAATAAGACAACCCACTAATATACTATCTTCCTAATATATCATCAATTTTTAATAGTTCACAACCCCATTGATACAACATCAGGCCAAACTTCCCATACTGAAGAAGCTTTCAATTTTAGCTTATTTTGTTTAGTTAATAATGCATCGAATGGAGACAACGTGCCAATTAAAACTATATAAAATTTTTTTAAGAAAACATGTAACCATACCATGAATGATATGACAACATGCAAAATGAGAGTGAAATATGCTCACTTGGTGTCCTAACTCGAGTTAACCCTAAGTGAGGGAACGGTACCCTAAAGACGGTAGGCCCTAGGAAGGTTGTCTATCAAGTTCGGTTTATTAAGGTGCATAGTTTTGAGGGTAGGTCTAGCATCTTGGAGCATTACTGGTCTTCAGATTACCCCCACTCAAAAGAGTAAGGATCTCACGACATGAATTAGACTAAAAGAGGACAGAATCCCACTCCAATCAAATCCATATAGCAAGGTACAGCCTGAGCGAGGTCTTCACGGTAATCTCTGGAAGCAAGAAGCTTTATAGGAAAACCAATATAAACCTCTACTAACCTAAGGCAAGCGAGGACTCGGGTATAGAGCCCAAAAGTGTGTGAGGTAGAATGTCAATATGCTTAAGGTGTGAGGGGAACATATAAACCTCTGAACCAATAGTTTACCCAATCTTCACCTGTCAAACAAACAAAGTACAAAAGAAGCCAAGAACTTACAATATAGACAAGGGTCATCTACCCTAGGGTTTTATTCCGCATGTTATCTATCCTAGCATGTGTGTTGCAAATAGACTAACGAAATTATATGGCAAATGAATAGCATTAAGCATGTTGTATGATTGAAAAGGAAGAAATACACCTATACAAATAGGAAAAATAAATAGCAAATACATAAGAACATACAGGCATATCATGCGACCACAAGAGATAAATAAACACGAAAACACCGAAAACACTAAAGAAGAATTAAGAAAAATTAAACCAAACAAAACACGACAAGAGTAATCAAGATAATAGATAGCCATATTCTTTCAATTAACTAATTAAATAGGCTTGACTCACGAAATATCCCTAGTGGAGTCACCAAACTGTCGTAACCGACCTTGCGGTGGAATAAAATAAAAAGAGTTCAAATTGATTCCCAAAAACGAATCTTGAAAATCAATTTATTTGGAGTCGCCACCAAAATTGTTAACGGAAAACTTTGGAAAACCAATTTAAATAAAAAAGAAAAAGGCAACATGGTCTGCGAAATCAGAGATGAGTTCAGGAGTCTATTTGAGTGTGAGGAAGGTGTTAGGCACCCCACAACACCCGTCCATGAGGACGGTTACCTTAAATTAGTCAATTGAAATAGAATATGGCCTTAAATTTATCTCAATTACCCTTTATTAACATGCATGCCCGTTAAACAGAGAAGACAAAAACGACAATAGTGGAAACAAACAGATAGAAATTTACAAAAGGCGGACTTGACCTAGGATGAAAACCTAGGGCCTACGTACCCCGAGATAGGGATCAAAGTCCACGTAGTTCGACCCAAAAAGTGTGTCTGTTGGTTGGTGATTTATAATTTTTGTGATGAGAACGGGAGAGTTCAAATTAAATAGATTTTTGTAAACAAAACAGGATTGGAATTTGGATTTGTATGTTTTAATATACAGCAACCTAAGTAATCTAGCTCTCATGATCTCTTCATTTTTCAACCTTTTAACTTTATTTTGTTTTTGAAATTTTAATCTTTATTTTGAAATTTAAATGAAATCATTATGGAATGAGATTTTGGGATTTTGGGAAGTTTATATCCTATTCTATTTCCTTTGAAATTTGAAATGAAAGGAATATTTTTGGTTTTTTTAATTTATTTAATTTTGGATTTTGGTTTTTTTTTTTTGTTTCACTTATCTTTTATTTTTTATTTTTTTATTTCTTTTTTTAAAGTCAGGATTGTACTCAGAACAAAATATAACAGAAAACCACTTTTGGAATTTTTGAATGCGGCATTTTAATTCATTAAATTCATAAAACCCTGACTTTATTTATTTCGTAAATAATTCAATTAAAATATTCATTTTTTTATTATTATTATTTTATCTATTTATCATCATTCTTATTATTTATCTTTCAAACAAGTATGTACTAAATTTCGAGGTCTAAAGAGATTAAAATCTCACACGACCTCAAGTATTTGAGGGGATCTATATTCTCACACGACAATTTCGTAAATAATGGGAAATATCTAATTAAAATAAATATTTAATTATGATCATTTTTTCTTTATTATCATTATTATTAGATAGAAGTATATTAATTTTAGGGAACTAGGGAAATTAAAACCTCACATATTCCCATGCAATCGAAGAGAACCGACTCCTCACACAATAGTTTCGAAAATGATGAAAAATATTTAATTAAGGCCAATATTTGAGTATTATTATTTTTAAAACACATGTGCTAATTTTTAAAAGATCTAAGGAGATTAAAATCTCACATGATCTCATACAACCGAGGAGAACTGAATCCTCACATGATAATTTCGTAAATAAAGGAAAATATCTAATTAAGTCAATATTAAATTATTATTATTTTTTTAAAACAAATGTGCTAATTTTTTAAAAAAGATCTAACGAGATTAAAATCTCACGTGATCTCATGCAATCGAGAAGAACTGAATCCTCACACGATAATTTCATAAATAATGGAAAATATTTAATTAAGTCAATATTAAATTATTATTATTTTTAAAACAAATGTGCTAATTTTTTAAAAGATCTAAAGAGATTAAAATCTCACGTGATCTCATGCAATTGAGGAGAACAAAATTCTCACACGATAAATTTCATAAAACTTTACCCATGGGACCAAGATTAGTCTTATATGCAAACAAAATAAAATAATAATGATGATAACAATAAAAATAATAATAATAACACAAAACAACACAATCATAACAAATATGACAAAAATGAGAACAAGACAACTTCCTGGTTCATTTTTCTTACCTTATATGTATATGTATGTTTAACCATGCATGCACCCATATATTCATGCACATACCTATATATGTATATATACCCAAAGAAAGAGAACCTCTTCTCACTTTATTCTTTCTTTTTGCACCTTATATGTACATATACCTAAGCACACATACATATGAGCATATATATGTATATATACACACTAATGTGCACCAATGCATTCTTTCCTGTTCTTCTTTATTTTCTTGCCCATAAACATGCCAAGACATATACATATACACATTGATGCACTTCCCCTTTTGCTTTATCTCCTCTCTCTTGTTCTCATACACCGCAACACAAGATGCAGAAACTTGCATTGACATATGCATATATATCTATACGTTGCTGCCCCATCTCCATGCTTCCCTTTTTCTGTTCTTATACCCAGAAAAACATGCAGAAACAGACATGGCATACACATACCCAGAAAAACATGCAGATGCAGAAACAGAAGCTAACAGATACATATATATATATATATATATATACGTTGCTGCCCCATCTCCATGCTTCCCTTTTTCTGTTCTTATACCCAGAAAAACATGCAGAAACAGACATGGCATACACATATATACATATATACGTTGCTGCCCCATCTCCATGCTTCCTTTTTTCTGTTCTTATACCCAGAAAAACATGCAGATGCAGAAACAGAAGTTGACAAATACATATACATACATATATATATATATATATACGTTGCTACATTCTTGCTCATTTTCTATCAAAAGCAATCTAACAGCAGACAAAGACAGATACAACCAACCTTCTACATGCATTCATGATAGATTAGACAACAAACTAAAGACAAAAAAACTAGAAATGGGAACAGCAAACTGAGAAAAACAAGCAGACCTCTTCAGTTCACTTTCTCTATGTTTATCTCTGTTTACAGCGCCTGAAACAGAGGAAGACGTTCTCCAACGTTCTGCTTCCAGCTTGCCATGGTTCTGCACCTTCTTCCAGCCAACGTTCTCCCCAGCCACGGTCTGAACCTTCTTCTCCAGCCAAGGTTCTCTCCCAGCAACGTTACGGTTCTGCACTTTGTTCTCCTTTTTCTGAGTTGCTGCTTGGAGACTTCACCCTCTCCTCTCTTTGCTGTGCCCCAGAGTCGCTTTTCTCCTCCACTCCTTCTCTCACTGCATGAGTGCCATCATATCCTCTGCTTCATCTCCCTCTTTTGCCTTTTGCTTTTTTTTTAGCTTTTTCCTCAGGTTTTCACGTGGTGGCAGCCTTATGGCACTTTTTCTCTTTTTATTTTTTTATTTTTATTATTATTACTATTATTATTAATTAATTTTTATTTTTTGATATTTTGATTTTTGTTTTGTAATATATTTTATATTTTTATATTTCTTTATTATCTTTCTTTGACTTATTATAATTATTATAATTAGCTAATTTTTTTTTGAATTTTGGGTTTATCTCCCGTTCTTTATTTTTAATTCTAAATTGTCTCCCAATTGAAAATATCATTTGAAGTTTTGACATTTTTAATTTTCCTATGTTCTTAATTATTAATTAATTGGTGTTTTTATTAATTAAATAATTAAGTGATTAGGGATGGGGTGTTCACAGTGAGCATCTTTTAAAATCACAAAAACTTCAATCATATTAAACATTTGAATTCAAAGCTCCAATTTGTTAGAAAAAAGATTCCTACATACTTGTATTGTGCATATTCTAAGAGATAATGTGCTTGCGGATCCGATGATGAAAGGCTTCCTCCCACTAATAGAAATCATTCAAAATCAAATATCTAATGAGTCCTGAAAAATCTAATAAAGATATCAGTTTGGAGAAAATCTAAGTTGTCTTTGAGAGGCAATTTAATGTATTTTGACATTATTTTGATTTGGAAATATTTCAATTTTGTTATCCATTTGGTTCATAGGTTGAGACTTTTTTAACATTTATGACATTATTTTTAGTATCAAATTTGATGCTTATGTTGAAGTTTTACTCCTTAATTTTGGGGCTCAAGTGCCAGGATTTTTACTAGTCATTGTTTATATCGTTTTATGAATAGTGAAACCTTATTAGATTATTTTTTAATAATATAACTTTAGTGCATTTGCATCAATGAATTAATAATATATGTATATATAATATAAATATGTTAATATATATTAAATAATATATATATATATAAGATTAAATTATATATATAATATATATTCATTATATATATTGAATTGAGGTAATAAATCAAAAAATGATAAAGATTCCAGACTATTACAAGCTGAGATCTCTATCTCTCCCTATTATACGTAATTCTTTTGTCTTTTTCGTGTAAATTCATCAAAATTAAAGAGATCAAATGGATCTGAGTCAATTCACAAATATATCATGTTTGAATTTCAATTTATTCTCCCACTTGAAAAAATTCAAACAAGATGTGGCTTAAAATTGAAAGTATATGCAAAGAATATATATATATATAAGGAAGGAAATATGTCAATAGCATCATTCCCATTATCTGCCCATATAAGTTCTACTAATAAATTTTTATGCTTTACCATTCAATGATATATAGAACCAAATCATGATCAGTCTAACAATATACAGGAATAAATTTTCGGAAATTCTAAACGGATTTGTTGTGAATCTTTAAGTGGATAACTAATTAGGTGCACAAACCACATCTTTTGGGGTTATTTTCATTTTCATCAATAATAACAATTTACGCCAGTATCTTCATTAATTTCAAAAATTATATTAAATTTTCATCTTTGAATTGTCAACTGGTAAATATATATGCTTCAACTTATGCAAATTAATATACCTTAATCATAATATAAATTCAATAAAATCTCAATAACTTCATACTTGACAGAATAATAATCTCAATGAAGTAATAGTTTTTACCCATTTTGACTTAAAAGACCAATTTTATAATTTTATAAATAGTTAAATTTAAAAAAATAATACATTTTAAAGAAATACATAGGTCACATTTGATATAGAATTAAAAATCTCTTTATAAATCAAATATATATGTGTGTGTGTGTGTGTGTGTGTATATATATATATATATATATAAACATATCCAAAATTACTTTGTTCTATGTGGTTTGAAATTGGAGGGGTCTTTTTTTGTTTTTTTTAGCAATAAAGGCATAATGTCTTGGGCTACCTCTAAAAATAACTTTAAATTAATTTTGTCCCTATATAAGTTAAAAAAAATTATCATTTCAATACTTCATATCAATGATTAAATTTTTAAAATTGCGAATGTTGAGGACTACAACCTCAAATCTCTTTGATACCTAAAATTGCTAGTCTAACTGTTTTTAAAATTTTTCAAACTTATTGGGGTTTGTAATGTAAAATACAAGAGGTAAGAATTGAGACTTTAATTGAAAGAACTATTTATTACTCTCCACAAGATTACAATAACTACCAACAACACATTTCACTCTAAATTTCTCTCTGCACTTCTTCTCACTTCTTACACAACAACTTCTCACTTTACCACACACTCCCATTATCACTTCCCTCTATTTATAGTGCTAGCAAATCATTAATTCAATAATTCTAGAGGTTTCTTCCATGCATATTTTCCAAAGATGGTTACCAACCTTGAACAAATTACTACTAACTTCTGAAAAATTTTCACCTAACTTTAAAATTCTTAAAATTGTTACCAAACTTTGAAAGATTTTATCAAACTTTGAAAGACTTAAAGCCCCTCACCAACTAATCTCTTGTATTGTTATTCTTGAAGTCAATCTAAGTTGCTTTCCAAATTCTTCAAAATTGACTTTATTTAAACCTTTGGTAAGTATATTAACAACTTGATGATCTGTGTCAATATACTTCAGATAAATTTCTCCTTGCAATACTTTTTCTCGAATGTAATGATAATGTATCTCTTCATGCTTTGTCCTAGCATGTAAAACCCGATTCTCTGCCAAGTGAATTGCTAATATGTTGTCATAATATAATTCTACCAAATACTCCACTGATTGATTTAAATCTCTTAGTAACTATATCAATCACATGCTTTCTTATGCAGATGTCGCTGCTGCTCTAGATTCAAATTTCGTGCTTGATAGAGCAAATGTTGGTTGCCTTTTACTACACCATGATATTACTCTCGATCCAAGCTAAATACATTCCCAATAGTTGAATGATGCATGTCATGATCACCAGCATAATCAGCATCACAATATGCTTTTAACTTGCATGAATTTCTTTTCTTGAAGAATATCCCATAATCTAGCGTACCATTGACATATCTAAAAATATGTCGCACTGCTTCCAAATGTGGTTTTCTAGGATGTTGCATAAATTGACTCATTACTCTAACTGCATAAGAAATATTTAGACGAGTCATCGTTAAGTATATTACACTTCTCACTAATTATTTCTACATGGTGACATCTTCTAAGTCCTTTCCCTCAACTAAGCAAAATCTTGCATTTGCTTCTATTGGAGTCGAGATAGGTTTATAATCGAGCATTCTAAACTTCTGTAAAAGATCCCTGGCATACTTCTGCTTACATAAAAATAATACTTCTTTACTCCATTTAATTTCAAGTACCAGCAAATGTCTCAGTTCTCCAAGATCTTTCATTTGAAAGCATACTATTAGATTGGCTCTAATGTGATGAATTTCAATCTCATCATCCCCAGTAATGATAAGATCATCTATATACACTAAGAGTGCTATCACTTTGTCTTCACAAACTCTTACAAACATATTTGAATTTACTAGTGCTACTGAATATCCACTCTATATTAGAAACTCAACAATTTTTTCATACTATGCCCATGGTGCTTGTTTAAGCCCATACAAGGCTTTCTTCAACTTGCATACATAATCAAGATTAGCTTTTCTCTCAAATCCTCTTGGTTAATTTATATAAATTTACTGATCAAATTATCCATGCAGAAATGCATTCTTCATATCATCTGCCATAACTTCCAAGATTTTTTACATAGTGAGAGCTAACAATACTTGTACAATGGTAATTTTAACCATTAGACTAAACTTTTCTTCATAGTTAAATCCGTACCTTTGGAAAAAAACACGTGCCACTAGTCGAGCTTTGTATCTTTCAACTGATCCATCACGACGAGTTTTTACTTTATACACCCATTTGCATGAAATGGGTTGTACATCTTTGAGTTTTGGCACCAACTCCCATATCTAGTTCTATTTCAACGTGTTGATCTCTTCTTCCATAGCTTTCTTCCATTCTTTGGCACTAAACACCTCTTCATACGTTGCTGGCTCATTATGTCTTTCATCTTCAATCACTGCTACATTTACATACTTCAGGTTCGATTTTCTTTACCTTGTTGATCTCCGTAATTGTTGTGGCTGAGGAATATCTTCTTCATTCAAATTTTTTTGCTCCTCAAGTTGACTTGGTCTTTCTTCTTCCAGTGTTGCATGCACTCCTATCTTTCAATTGCTTCTTTCACTTCATTAGCTCTTAAATTGTCATCTTTTATCACCGATTTCACTTCAACTTCAGAGATTGGTTAGATTTCACTTTCATGCTCATTTAATTTCTATTATAATTTTTATTCAATCTCCTTTGAATCAGGAAGATTTGTTGTTTATGGTGACCACCATAATGATACCTCATCAAATACTATATTGCAAGATATATAACATCTGCCAGTGGTTGGATCGCAGCATTTTCAACCTTTTCATTGATTATCATAACCCCCAAATATACACCAAACTGCCTTATTGTCAAACTTACTAAGTTGATGGTCAGGTATGAAAACATAACACACACAACCAAACATTCAGAAGTGACTTACGATGGATTTAATATTCCATAACTTCTCGTAGGGTGACATAAAATCAAGTTTTGCTTGGGGTAGCTTATTGTAATGTGAACGGTGGTCTTCATGCATTCCACCTAGAATTGTAGCAATACATTCTTGGCACACAACATACTTCAACAAATTTTTGCCAAGTGTCGATTCTTTGTTTCTGTAATTTCATTTTGTTGAGGTGTTTCCAGGCATATTAGCTATCGCCGTATTTTATTTTGCTGCAGGTACTCATCCCTTAGATGTATATTATCCTCCGTTGTTGGAATATAGGCACAAAATTTTACAACTTCCATTTCATTTTTACCTTTGAACAACTTAAATTTAGATAATTTTTTCAACTTTTCTTTCATAAAATCTACCCATACATACCTTGAGTAATCATCAATGAATGTGATCATGTACCGAAACCCACTGATAAAGGTTTACTTTACTAGTCCAAAACATCAAAATGTACCATTTCAAATGGTTCCTTATCTCTGAAACTAGACTCCTCATATGGTAACTAATGTGCCTTACCATATTGACATCTCGCACAAACTATACCATTTCAAACTTTAAGTTGCAAAAGTCCTCTAAGCATTTCCGTCTTCATTATTAACTTCAGCTTATGTTAGCTAATGTGACCAAGCCTTGCATGCCATAAATCTATTGTCTCATTTCTTCTTGTCTTATTTACGTATGTTGTTTGTGCTGACATTATGTAGACAGACTCTACATGTTTGCCCTCCATAATTGGTGCACCAATTAAATCCAGACTTTTATATACCTTGACATTCTTCGGCCCAAACACCACATAGTTGCCTTTAGATGCAAGTTGAGACACTAAAAGGAGATTTTTCTTCATTCCTAGTACATGGTAAACATTTTGTATATGTACTTTCCTTGTACTGTGGCGAGGGTTGATTTCCATACTGCCAACATGGGTTATTGAGAATCTTGAATTGTTTACTATTACAATAACTCAACCTCCTTTATATTCAGACATTGTTAACAGCTTCTCTTTATCTCCTGTCATATGGTTAGAACATCTGGAATCAACAATCTAGTCTTTTTAGTAGTTGACAAATTTGTTGCTTAACATTACCAGTGCCATATCTTTCAGTGGTTCTTCAAAACATGTCAATGCAATCTCTTTTGATTCTTCTGTGGCTGCAAAGCATACTTGAAAGTCCAATTCTTCATCACTATAAAGTTCAGTTGCAGCATTTCCTTCTTTGCAAGTTGCTCTGTAATTTCTAGCAAAGTGATCTTTTCTGCCACAATTGTAACATCTGTTGTCTCTCTGTTGCTTCTTCTTTAATTTAGGGTTTTATGGATCTGGACAAGCTCCCCCTTAATATGAGCCTCTCCCACAATGGTTTCTCTGCCAACGATTTTGATGCCTTTTATTATCTCCTTTCTTTTTCCAGATGGATTCCTCTTATTGGCCTTTCTGTTGGCTAAAGAAAGCTTTTTTTTCCATTTTTCAAAGAAGCTTTGGACATTTGTAAATCCAAAGCCACCTGGTTGGCTAGTATACTTTCTAACTCTACTAAAGTTGGTTCCTTGTCACTGCCATGGTTCCTTGTCCCAACCACGAGAAAAATTCTCTACACTCTTGTGTTAGTAATAACATTCTCTTATTCTAATTTTGAAATCTTAGTGCAAATAGATTTGAGCTTTGAAAAATATTCACTTACCAACATATCATTTTGCCAAATTAACACAAGCTTGTTCTCCACTCGCTATAACTTTGCATCATTCGCCCTTATGAATAGTGTAGCAAGCACATCCCATGCCTTTTTTGGTGTCTTGGCTTCCTTAATATATCTAACAAATTCTAATTTCATTATAGAAATTAAATTAATATGTGAAGAGTCTTTCTAGCTCTTACATGCCATTTCTTCAGTTCATTTGAATTTGTTGGTGGAATCACTTCATCTCTGTCAATAAGGTTCCAAAGATTCTAGCCTCCTAGATAAATTTCAACTACGGTGCTTCAGACCTAATAGTTGTAATATTTAACTTTTTAACCGAGCATGTATTCATCAACATATCAGTCATAGTGACTTTGGCAGTACCCTGCATTTACACCAAGTTTGCTTGATTCTTGATAGAGTTTCTTTACAATCCCTGACTGTATTTCAGCAAAATCTCCTTGTACGACGATCTTAGATCTCGTACTCAAACAAAGGAACCTCCTAGCTTGGATATTCAACTTACCAAACTCAAACTAAGCCTAAACATATTAGAGTTGGACCCTAACAAGCTCTGATACCACTTGTAAAATACAAGAAGCAATAATATGAACTTTAATTGAAAGAATTCTTTATTGTTCTCTACAAAATTACAATAACTACTGAAGACACATTTCACTTTAAACTTCTCTTTACACCTCTTCTCACTTCTCACACACTCATACAACTTCTCACTTTGCCACACACTCCTATTATCACATTCCCTTATTTATAGTGCTAGCAAACTATTAATTCAACAATTCTAGAGGTTTCTTCCATAAATATTTTTTAAGAATGATTACCAACCCTTGACAAATTACTACCGGCTTTTAAAAAACTTACCACTAACTCTTAAAAGATTTTCACCTAACTTTGAAATTTTTAAAATCGTAACCAAATTTTAAAAGATTTTATCAAACTTTGAAAGACTTAAAGATATAAGTTGATGGCATATTTAATATGCAATGTTATTTTCAAAATGTATTTTTAAAGGTCACATGATTTCTAACTATATTGTTGGCTTGATGAATTTTATTCATAATGCAGGAATATACAAAAAAAATACATAGTGCGCTATGAAAGTTGATATTCAAAATGCATATAATAAGGTTTTTGAATTTGTATTTATTCGTATGAATTTCCCAAACAATTGGTCTCGTATAACCTTTTTCCTGTCAAGGTGATCCTTTATCTTCTTACCTTTTTCCTTATGCTTTAATGTTTTATCTTGTATGCTTTTGAAGAAATAATAAATTGAAAATATTTATCTTGTATGCTTTTGAAGAAATAATAAATTGAAAATATTTAGGTGATTCAATTTGCTAGAAAAGGGCTATCTTTTTCTCATCCTATATGTTTATGTCCATATGACACCATTTTTCTTTTTAAAGTTACATGAAATGCATGTTCAGTTATTACATGGGTTTTAGATCATTTTGGTCATCTTCAGCATTTTTAATATTAGAATCTAATCAATTTTTTTCAATTTTAAAATAAATTTTTCACAAAAAATAAGTTAAACATTTTGTTCGTTTCTTATTTATTATAAAATTATCATTTAATCTTTCACTCATTGTAATGTCCAAATAATTTTATACTCAATAGAAAATATCACATTTAGTCACTCACTTTTAAAAAAAATACCAAATTTTGTCTATTGGATTTAGAATTTAGGGTTTAATAAAAGGATTAAATCTAATAAATTTTTGAAGAATAAAAGACCAAATATAATAATTTTTTTTAATAAGTAGTTAGGCGTTAGAATAAATGTCTAATAAAAATGACAATTTGGTAATAAATAAAAGATCGGAAAGATATTTTTCTCTTAAAAAAATTATTGAAAATGTTATTGTTGCCATTATGTGTAATATGTTTTTTAAAAAAGAAGTGTTATATTTGGTACACTCAAAATTGTGAGTGCACTAGTATATCCATATTAATTTATATAATTTTATTATTTTAAATATTAATCCAAAATTAATAATATAATAATTATATATCTATATTATAACTGATTGTACCAATACATTTAAAATTATAAATGTAACAAAATTTTATATTAAAAAAATTGTATTTGCCAAGATTTAAAAAAAAAAAAAAAAACGGCTACTGTTAAAGCACAAGACGCCTCGCATGCTAACCAGTGGACAATTCATAATATTCATCCAATTACTAGATGAGATCTAATGTTGTACATAATAGACGTTGTGCCTTTAAGATCATTGGATATAAATAAATTATTATGACTGCCTACGGTCATTATAGACCCAATAGTTTATATGTCACAATATATATTTTTTTATATACTATCTCCTAATTATATTCTCTATACAAAAAATAAGAATTGAATCTAAAATTTTCTTTAAAAAATATCAAATTCCTTACCACTTGTACCAACAATTATAATTATGTTACAACATATATGCTACAGCACCATATACAAATCCAGATTAATCCAATTACTTCTCATATTTAGCCCAGCCCGCTAAAGTAATGAGCTGAAATGGGCTAAATCTATAAATGAGCAAAGCGTTACTTCTATTGCTTTGCTTTTGTGGGCTTTAACTGTATTTATATGTTATTATTGCCTTTTTTTTTTCTCTCTCTTTAAACTGCCACTGTGATCTGTAATTTTATCTCTCCTATACTTACTGAATCTTGTATTGGGCTTGCCAAATAGATGAAGTGCAGTAGCACTTTTCTACAAGAAAAAAATTTAAGTTGTTGGGTTAGCTTTTTAAATTATTTATAATTATTAGATTAAATTTTTAGATGTTAGGGATTTGATTTTATAAAATTATTGATTTTGGTAACTCAATTTTAAATATAAATTATTAAATTTTCTATCTTAGTCAATATTAATTGTTGGATCTGATTGTGGAAAGTAGTATTGTAGAAGATCCATAATGATTGGGCTTGTGTCCATTTTTGTCAGCGAAGGTTACAAATGACCAAAAACAAAAAGGCTATTTTTCCATTTCTTTCTTAATGAATCAAAAGAATAGATTAAATTCCTTTAATGTGAAATTATCAATTTCTCTCAATTTTATGAAAAGTATAGATATAGAATGAGTGGGTTCTATTATTCTAGTGGATCCTACCTATTCAAATAGAACCAATTTATTTTGCATCTACGCTTCTCCTAAAATTGAGGAAAGTTAAGAGATTCCAAATTGAAAAATCTAAACATGAATAAAATATACCAAAAGGTCCTTAACATTGTTATAGAAAATTTTAATTTAATTGTCTCAATATACTTTTATTATGCCAAAACAAATTGTCATTTTTAATTTACGAATCTCCTAAAATTAAAGAAAATTGAGAGATTCCAAATTTAAATAATCTGAACTCAAATAAAACATACCAAAAGGTCCGTAACAGTGTTAGAGAAAATATTAATTTAATTAACTCAAAATGCTTTTATTATACCGACAAATTGTTACTTTTATTATACATATTTGATCTGGAGTTTTAATACTGATCTTTATACACTTTTAAAATAGCTTTATTTTAGCTGTTAATTTTAAACCGATGATATAAATGAAGTAAATGAGAAAGAGTAATACTTAATTCCTAGCGTCCAAATTGTGACGGACCTGAGAAGTGCCAATCAGTCCCTTTTAATGCGAATAGATTAAGTCAGGTTTTTGTGACATGCTGTTTGACGCTGACATGATGAACCAATAACTTACTTGTTCTTTTTTCTTTTTTTTTTTTTTGCCAATAATATTATTATAATTATTATTATTATTATTTGAAAAAAAGATATTTTTGTTTCCTATCGTTTAAAATTTACAATAAGGGATTCTTCCCATTTTTAATTTTTAATTTTTAATTTATTTCTTACTATTATACTTATTTAATATTTTGTCTCAAAATAGCACAGATTCTCTCCTGCGCAGTAGAGGACTTGTGCTGAGTTTGATTATTTACTTGTTTTTTTTTCTCCAACAATTTATTTACTTACTCAAATAATAACATTGTGATGCGACCTATAGCTATTTATTAAAAGCTCAATAATTAAAATAATATTATTATTATAATAAAAATTGATACTTTTGTTCCCTCTCGTTTAACATTTGCTATAAAGGTTCCAACGATTTCTAATTTTAAAATTCATTTTTACTATTAAAAATTGTTTAATATTTTGTTAAATTCTATTTTTTGTAATTAACTATATATTATTTTAACACTCTAAATATGTATAATTTATGCTAATAAAAAATAAAATGCTATAAAATAAATTGTACACACACACAATTATATATATATATATATGAAATAATAATAATAATAATAAGGACTAAAATATAGATTTTTTAAGCCATATAAAGTTAAATTCAAAATTTTAAAATTATATAAGTGCAAATTTTTTAAAAAAAAAATTATACGAATGGAAAATATAATTTTCCCTAAATTATTACGAAAATACTGAAAGATTTGGTCAACTAGATGAACCCTTAGGTTGGTGCATGCATGCCTTCTGTGAAATAGTATAAATTATAATATTTAATTTTGGCATTTAATGTGCACCATTTTGAGCCAACATGTCATCAACTAACAGTATGCAAGCATTATAAATTATTATAATTATCAATAAGCTAAACCAATTCCACACTCCAAACTACCTTCTAAATTATTAATTATTATTATTATTATAAAAAAGCTGAAAATAATTTAGTCAACTAGATGCAACCGTCACTAGGCTGCATTATAATAACTGTCATTTTATATGCACCAGCATCTTGTCAACAAAAATGTCTGCATTCTAAATTATGCTAATTTTACAAAAAAAACCAAAAATATACTAAATGTGTATTTGAATTAACATTATGTTAACGTGATTTTTAGTCAACTTGATATTTAAAATTGATTTTGTCCAAACGTGATTTTATATTACTATTATTTATATATGAAAATTTTTGTTTGAAAATTAATCTTTGTTATAATTCAATACAAAATTAAAATTTTGCATATGTGCAAACGAAAATTTGAAAAGTAAAATTGATTTCAAACAAAAAAATTAAATGTCAAACTAAACAAAATTATTTACAAAATAAATTTCAATTTAAGTATATAAACAGATTTTTAAACCTTTCAATTATTAAACAAAAGATACCTAAATGGTTATACAAAAAGACATCTATTTGTAATATTCTATTCCAAATTGCTTTTCATCTAAAATGGACAATATCAAAAGAAGCTGAATATTGACACTATAAAACAAATTTGTATTTAACGTCAATTTTTTAACGTCGGTTTCTAAAACCAACATTAAACATCAAATAACTTAAAATTTAACAACAATTATCTAATGTCGGTATTCATTTTTTTAAAAAATAAAAGTAAAAAAGAAAATGGCCCTCTTCTTATTTCCATTGGCCTATCTACGCCTAAACCTCTGTTTCTCTGATTTTAAGGCTATTTTATTTTTGTGCTTATTTGGTTTTTCTTCTGTGGTATTCATGGATGAAGCAAATTGCATAACTCTCTAAATCTTCTGTCTTTCGGAGGCATTACTCTCTTTCTGGGTAATTTCATTGTTGTTCGACTATGTTAGTGTGCTTTGAGGGAATGTATTCTTTACTTTAACCAACAAGGCTTTGTAGAGATTCTCTAAAACTGGAATAACCTATCTAATACTTCATATTTCGTCCCCTCCCTCCCCCAAAAAGAGAAGAGAAGGCATTGTCAATGTCAAAGCAGATTCACAGAAAGGGACTTACAATACATAGCTTTCCAGAACGTGAACAAAGTAGCTACTGTCCGTGCCATAACTAATGAGATCCAAATAGATTTGGTTTAGCTCGAGAATTTGTTCTTTTATATTCTCCTCCATGATAATAAATTTGTCAACTATGTCTTTGAAACTTACTCCTTCTCGTAATTGCAGATATCCATTCGTGTCACTATAATCTTTCCAAAGCATCCGTAGTTTCGATTCGGTCTTTAGTTTGAGCTTTTATGAGCAGAGGAATTCGTATCTAATTCTTAAAGGGGCTGCTTTGAGAAATGTTTTCTGATTTCTTAGTCTGGAAAACTGGAGGTTATCTTAGAGAGTAGCTTTTCCAAGTCTCACATTTACAAGTTAAAAAGACTTAGAAGAAATCCTTATATAAAGAAATATTCATCATATTTGCAAAGTGTTTAGAAGAAATTTGAAAGAACTTAGCACACCGTGCATGTCTCCTAATTTTAATCTTTGTTTGACGCAAATATGATCTTAAGAAGAACAAACTAGTTTTCCTCCATGATTATGGGCGCACGGGTTTCTTTCTTCAGGAAACTCTCACTTTATTACATAAAATCTAATAAGCACTGAAGTAAGCTTGGGCTGGGAGTTTGTGAGGCTATTGACAAGAGCTGAATAATTGTCACAGTGGAAAACCTTTGGAAGACACAACGTAAAATCTTCTAGCTTCACCTTTACAAGTTAAAAAGATGTTTACCTTAAAAAAAAAAATTAGTTGTTCATTATTAGATGAAAATTCAAATTTTCATTTTAATATTACATTGAATACATTTATATAATTAAATTAAATCAAAAACTCAAAATTTAATAGACAATCCCACTCCCTAAAATGTCAAATTCTTGTTAAAAATATTCATTTTCGCTTATTCTTTTTATGGAAACTTATTGTGTTTTTTTTTTGTTATATATATATATATATATTGTATGTATACATGGATGTGTAAATTGAATTAAAAATGAATAAAAATAAGAAGGGAATCATAATGTAATCTGATGGTGGGGAGCTTCACCTCAAGTTTGAATTATTTATAAAATTATTATTTTTACAAATAGTTTTAGGTTTGTGGGGTCCTTGTTGATTTCTTTATTCTTTTCCATTTTGTTTGGTAGTAGATAGTAGGGGGAGTAAGCTTGGGCTGTGGGGGCGTCCCTTAAAAGCATGTGTGCACCCTACTGTGCCAACCCACATTTCTTTTCTTCTTGCTCCATGACTAGAAGTAATGAGATTTTATCAAATACACACACACGCCCCCATTTTTTTCAATTATCAAATCACTACATTTTTTTGTTTTTTCCCCATCCAAAAATACCCAAGCATCCCAACCTCTCACCTACGAGCCAAACAAACCCCATTTCACTCATTCAAACAAAAATTTACAAAAAAAAAAAAAAAAAGGAAGGAAGATCATGACAAAGAAGCTTTGAAATTGGATAACAGTACTTGAATACTTTAGTAGCTATCGACACGTTCCATGACATTTCTCAGCAAAATCTCAAAGACATCCCCTCATTGCCCTCGTGAAATTATGCATTCCTTTATTAATTGCATGCCTAAAGAAAAAGATTATCATCTTCTTCCGTATGCAAAAGGCATTGTTTTTAAGATATTTGCTTTGGTGCTTCATTTTAATTAATTACTTGCATGTATATATATGTATATATAATAATTGATAAACCTGGCTTATGTAGTTCTTGCAGGTTTTGGGCCACTAACATTACTGTGGATAAGAAAGGTGATGTTTTATTCTTAAGCAAATTGGTTAATAGTAATCCCAATATTTTATTGGGGCTAACACAACATAATGCCGCTCGTCATCAAACTTGTTTATGTTTATTGCAGTTGCTGCAACTTAGCTGGAGTGACTATCCTGTTTAAAGCATGTGAGTTTTAATTTATATCTATCTTGGTCTAATGTTGGTTTGCATCCCTACCTTTTGAGATTTAACTTTTGACTCGTGTCCTTTCAGATTTCACTCTTTTTGTACCAAAAAAAAAAAAAACTCAATAGAAGATTCTAAGATTCATCAGGGACATGTGTTTGGACAGGTTTTGGAGTTTTATAACGGTCATGATATAGTAGTACAGAGAAAAAAAAAATGCAGGGATTTCTTATGCAACGAAAGTACTCTTCAATTTTTTTCTAATTTAAAATAAGAAGTTTTCTATAGCCGGTTTTACTCATTGTGTCCTTCCTATATTGTTTTGCATATATGCTTAAGCAAGGAATGCAATTTTTATATTTATTTTGTTTCCAATTTGCTAAATCAATTATGTATTTGAATTGAAGGGAACAAATTTCTGAAAAACTTCAAAAGGTTACTCAGTCTTCATAATCAAATCCTAACTTAATTTCCTCAAATGATGCACTTGGGCAAGTGTTATGCAAAGAGCATTCTGGGTGAGTACATAGTGTTGGATTAGGACTATATCCCTTGAAAGTATTTAGATTGCCTACTCATTGGTTTGGTAGCTTGAGCTTAAGTTCACATGTTATACTGCATCTATTGATGAGGTGAGTATATTAAGAAATGAGTTGAGCTCAATGAAGGAGAAATTAGAAGTCATGGAACTAGAACGTACTTGGAAGAGAACTTAAACGACCAATATGTTGCAATATTTTGTTTAGCATTTTGGAGTATGTTTTGAGATTCCTAATGTGCCAGAACCATCTTCTTCACAAGTAATACAAATTTTAACTTAGAATGTTACTAATCAAACTAAATCAACATGAACTTTTACTTTAAATGTAATGCTTTCAGGTACTTAATGCAGATAATGTTTAACAATCACTTTCAGGATGTCGATGAACATCTTGAGCAAGCCATAATCCATGACTTAATTTTCTAATAATTGTTTTGATATTTAAACTGATATAATAGTTGTTGAACACTGCTTTTTATGTCATGGTTCAGATTTTTTTGTTATGGAGATGCTTAATGTATATTGATATTTATTTAATTTAAGTGTTTATTTTGTTATAAGGCATTTGCATGTGTATAAGTTCAATATATAAAGGTTTAATTTTATACCATACATTCAAATGTGGAAACAAAAAAAAAAATCATATCATGACTACAAATGTTGCACCGTTTAAGCATAATGATAAAAATTTTAATCTTACTTCTTCACATCAATCATAACCGTCATTAGAACATGAAAATAGTAGAAGGTCTAGCGTCGATTATTATTGTTGCTAACTTTAAATTCAAACACTAATTTAGCGTCGATTTTAACCATTCAACGTTGGTTATTACCATTGTTAAGCACGAATAAAACAATTCATTTAATGTTAGTTTTAATCGACGCTATCCGATGTGCTAACATTTGTTCATTTTCCCAACGGTGAAAACCAATATTAGTCAAAGAAACTAACTTTGGTTATAACCAATGTTAGATAATTCCTTTTTTGATGTCAGTTATTCTAACGGATGTTAAAATTGACATTAGATGATATATCAACGCTACATATAACATCGACTTCAATAACTAACGTTAGGCCTTTAAATATCAGTCATAACCAACATTAGACACCTATTGACCAACGCTAAAAACCATTTTTTTGTGGTGTGAGATGATGTACTAGGTAGGTTGCCGGCTTGTGTATAACTATACAAGCACATGATGAAACTTGGCATTTAGCCCTCAAACTCAGGATTCTAAGTATAGCACATGATGTTTTGCACACAAATGGCATAAGATAAGAAAAAGTGGGTAGAGAAAGAGATATGGCACATGCATGACTTACCAATATATAGGTTCAATTGGTATAGAAATTTTCTTTATCTTTAAAGCTTCAGTTCAATAATAAATTATCTAATGATTAAGTCTTACTATAACATTAAGTTTGCTATAGTATTTTGCCATATATAGCACAATATATATGTATATTTATAATTTTAAAAATTAGCATGGTCATAATTACTGCTAGATATTTTTAGAAAGAAAATAATCTTTTTTTTTTCTTTCAAAGATATCTTTTTACCCATTTTAGATAAAACATTAATCCTTTAGCACAATGGATAGAACGCTCACCAAGTAAGCATCTCCAAAGATCAAACTATTATCATGGCTTTAACACTACTTTCTTTCTTTTGTCTTTCAAATTCCAGGCTGTATATGTAAAGACTATTTTTGGCACCACACAAGAAAATTCTAATGAGACATTAGGAGGTAATTAAATTAAAAACATATATATATATATATATATATATATATATATATATATAGAAGAAACTCTACTTATAATTATATAATCGTGTTTTCAAATATTGCACTTAATTAAGTTTTACTTAATGCTTTTTTTGTTTTTAAAAAATTACACTTGGCTCCTCTCAATTTATTTAACCAATAAAAGTTGCTTTGACATATTTCTTCCATAAATAAATTTATTTAATTACCTTTACTATCATAATAAATTTATGAATAAAATTATTGTCTTATATTGGAACTTATCATTAAATTAGTTGTCATCGCTATCGTATTAAGAATAATGGCAAACTCACGTACTATGTAAAAATTTAATTTATTTAACAGAAAATAAAATAAATGTTTTTATAATATATATATCCAATATAAAAAAATAAGTGTAATTTTTAAAATAGAAATATTAGGTATTATTTTATAAAACTTCTAAAAATATTAGCATAATTTTTATTCTTGTTAATTTGTAATGAACATAAAAGTCAAGTTGTGACAGAAAGAAACGATTACATTTTGTTTCAATATAAAATAAAAGAGTAAAATATTTATTACAAAATTTTTATATGATCATTCATTTATTAAAAAATATTACACTTTGTTTTTTATTAAATAATAAAATATCATATTTAGTCATTTACATTTAAAATTTAAAATTTTGTAGGGGAGCTAAATTTAATAATTTTTTATAAAGTAAAAGAGTAAATATAATATTTTTTAATAAGAGTATATTAGACATTTTAATAAATAAATAATTAAAATAATAATTTTGTGATAAGTGAAGGATAACGAAAAATTTTCTCTATAAAAAGTGCTTTTCTTTTGGCTCATAAACTAAAATTCTTGTTGAATAGGCTCCACAAAAATTTCATATTTTCATTTTATTTAATTAAGTGCATTGTGAAATACAATTCAAATAAACGTAATATGAAGAAAGATCCAACAATAAGTAGGTCTTACTATTTCTTTTAGGTGGACAATGAGATCCTAATATGAAAATAATATCTTAAAAATAATTATTGGAAAATTATCTTGATGACTAATTTAGAAAATGAATAACTGTGCATGGTTTCTCCAAAATGCAATCACAAGTTTAGAACACGTAAGCATATAATCAAACATTAGTTGCATATAATGGTGTGTTTTTGTGGACAGGGATTCTCAAAATT
The DNA here is from genome assembly GCA_037074485.1 of Delonix regia. Classification (NCBI taxonomy): domain Eukaryota; kingdom Viridiplantae; phylum Streptophyta; class Magnoliopsida; order Fabales; family Fabaceae; genus Delonix; species Delonix regia. The sequence continues at coordinate 18,825,002 of CM073459.1, forward strand.
TGAGATTTTTTTTTATTTTAATTAATTTTAATTTTTGTTTATATAAATTCTTATAATACACTGATAAAACTAATATTTTAGATTTTTACGTTGAACAATTATTATAGTAAAATAAAAAGAAATTGAACAGCTTTTAATATTGGTAGACATTATTAAACTTCATATTTTATGGTCTATTTTTCTTTATCAGAATGACTTGTATATTCATTTATTAAATTATGTATTGACATTATAATTATATAATTAAGTTCAAAAATTAAAAAGTTTAGTATTAAATATCCAAAAAATTAATAATAATTTTTAAGAATATATTATTTTGTTGGAAAAGACAAACGGCAAGACGTGAAGTTTAACAACTTATATTAGAAACTGTTAACTTTTTTTTTTTTTCTGAATAACCAACGTCACATATTTATGATATTATTAAAAAATTAATATTAACAAGAATAAATTTTCAAAAAGGAATAAATGATATGTTATTATGTTCCCTCTTTTCCTTTCAGTCCCTGTCTTCATTTTATAAGCTACGTAAGAATTCATTTTGAGTTGACAAAAAAATATAATAATAATTCATGTTGAGTGTTGGAGATTATATAATTTGATATGATATTTTTTAATTAATAAAGAGACATGATTTGAAGAGAGAGAAGGGACGTGAAGAAGAAAGAGAATCAAGGGACGAATACGTGCTTACCATCATACTCCATTTCAGACAGAGAGAGAGACCCGTTTTCAAGCAAGCAAAGCAAGAAGCCAAGAACCATATATACCCTTTTAGCATCTCTCTCTCTCTCTCTCTCTTTATAACGTTTCAACAGCGAACAACTTAGCTCGTCACTTCTTCTCTGTCTCCTTCTCTCTCTGTCTTCTCTGTAAATGAAGTGAAAGAAAGTCCCCATAACAAGAATGCCGAATTACCAAATTTCTCTCCAGAATTGCAATCTGCTAAAGAATTTCCACTATTTCGTCGTCACCACCGTCTTCTGCACCGTCTTTTACCTCCTCAGCCTCTGGCAGCACTCCCCCGGCGGCGGCAACGGCTACATCGACTCCCGGACCACCGCCTCTGTTTGCATCCAGCGTAATTCCACGTCCTCAATCTCGCCACCATCCCCCAATGTCGATCTCGACTTCACGGCCCGGCATTTCATCCCCGACCCACCTCCCATGGCTGCGAGTGAATTCCGATTCCCACCTTGCGACCCATCCTTCTCTGAGTACACACCCTGCCAGGACGTCCGGAGGTCTCTGAAATTTGAGCGGGAGAGGCTAATTTACCGGGAGAGGCATTGCCCGGAGAAGGAGGAGCTGATGAAGTGCCGCATTCCGGCGCCGTTCGGATACCGAGTCCCGTTCCGATGGCCGGCGAGTCGCGACTCTGTGTGGTACGCTAACGTGCCGCACAAGGAGTTGACGATCGAGAAGAAGAATCAGAACTGGGTCCGGTTCGAAGCGGACCGGTTCAGGTTCCCCGGTGGTGGGACCATGTTTCCACGTGGCGCTAATGCGTACATCGATGACATCGGGAAGCTGATCAACCTGAAAGATGGGTCTATCAGAACCGCCATAGACACCGGTTGTGGGGTATGATTTCCTTGTCCTCTCCATTCTTGAACCAGCGGTCCAGTCTATTTTTCTTGAACCGGTGCAAATTCGATTCTTTGATTGGATTCGTAATTTCATGCATTTCTTTCCCGTGTTTTTTTTAAACCGCCCGGTTTTGAACCGGATGGTTCACCCTCTCTCTCTCTCTCTCTCTCTCTCTCTCTCCCTCTCTCGGATGCTATAGGTAGTTTAACAACTTCACAGACCAGGAATGGCTAGGCCCACAATTTCCCATTTTGTTATTGTTTTCGTTATTTTAATTTTCACTGTTGAAGGTGATTTAGAAAATAATTTGAAAGAATTAAGAAGTTAAGTCAAAGGAATTTAGATTTTCTGAACTATGAAGTATGTAAAGTATTTCTACATAGAAAGTAGTAATACAAGTAGAAGTATATATAGATTTTATTCCCTTTATTTTTTTTTATCACTCTTAACTTTGGACGAGTTCATTTTTTTTGTTTGATGGTTCCAGAGTAAGAATCATGAATATATGAATTCAGATCCTATGACCTGTAACAGATTTGTTGTACGGCTTCAATCCCTACAATTTTTATTTTATTTTATATTTTAAATTTTTTTAAAAAAATAAATAACTATTGTATAACAAATTTACTGTATAATAATTGATCCATTCAAAAAATATATAACAAAAGAAAATCAACGGGTCTCTCAAAAGGCAATTAATTTTTTCTCATCTCGTACTTAGGCTAAAAAACCCACAAATTATTCTATTTTAATTTTAATATATTTTCAATTATAATTAAGGTTGACATTCTTATACATGTAGTTTTTCCCCTTCTCTTTATTGTGAGCCAGTGATGCACGTAGTTTTTGGCCCTCTTTTTAATAGAAATTTTATTGCATATTAATATGATTGAGCTGGCTGTCTTATCCAAAAGCTACCGAATTTCCTAATTGATTATATATAATCTCAACGGAATCTTACTGTTTATATATGACCCCTAATGAATTAAGGCATACCTGATAATCCATCTACATGCCCCAAAGTTTAGGTTAGCCTGTGGGCTTCTACACGAACACCGTTTGTTGACTAAACCAAATTGAACTAGGACTTGGATCCTTTTGTGGATAGGGGAAAAATAATAAAAGGAATAATTTATGTCTGTTTTCCCATTTAAATTCTTCAAATTAAAGTAGTTTAGCTAGATGACAAATTTCTTGTTCTTGTTCATTTCCGAGCATTCAGATTTAATTAGACTAGCATGATTTAATTACCGAATTCGCTTTTCATGCAATTTTTGTGGTAATGATGAATGTGCTTTGGTTTAGTTGTTGGTTGAAGAATTAAAAGCCCTAAATATACTAGACCCATTAACATGTTTCATATGCTCGGGCATTCTCTCTAGTTACATTCCCACTCTCCTCCCTTTTATGCCGTAAGAATATATATTTATAATAAGAAAAAAAAAATATAAAATTGGTCCATTACTTTTATATTTTATAAAAAATTGATCTCTCATAAATTAATTGTAATAAATTAATTCTTTACAAATTTAAATTTGTTCAAAATTAATTTTAAACAAATTTAAAATTTTACAAAATCAATCTATTCGTTTGTATTAATAAGAGATTAATTTTATATAAAATAAAATTTTTAAAAAACTAATTTATCAATAAAAAATTAAATTATCACAAAATATAAAAATAAATAACTAATTTGATATTTCTCTCATTTAAAATAGTTTTGCATCAAATGAGAATAAGTCTCTTTCAACAATTTTTAATGTGTCCTAATACATTTAAAAGAATAAACTTTTTAAAATGCTGACTCGATAACTTAAACCAAAGTATTCAAGATAGGATTGCACCTCCTTGACCTACTCTTCTGGGGAAGTCACATTCCTGTTAACATCAATGATATCAACTTCAGAAGGCACATTTTCTTTTTCTTTTTGCAGTTGTGTTTTTCCCTTATACCCCACAGAAGCATATATAGACAGATACCTAAACCCCATTAACCAAACATAACTAGTTGAAGTTCACTCTTGTATTTTCATGATTCCATATGACGATTGTTTACTGGGCTCTAACAATTTCAGGTAGCAAGTTGGGGAGCTTATCTTCTGTCCCGAGACATATTAACAGTGTCATTTGCACCAAAGGATACCCATGAAGCTCAGGTCCAATTTGCTCTTGAACGAGGAGTTCCCGCTTTGATTGGAATTCTTGCCTCAATGAGGCTTCCTTACCCTTCAAGAGCCTTTGACATGGCTCACTGCTCACGTTGCCTCATTCCCTGGGGCCAGTATGGTACACTCCAATTTTCACCTTAGAATTATATTATTATGTCTTTCAAGAATGTTTTTCCTCATGTTAAACTTAAGTAAAGAATTTTATAACAAACATCTAAAGAATTTTATCCACGCATGTAGATTTGACACCTAACTGGTTTTGGTTTTGCAGATGGGATTTACTTAACTGACGTTGATCGAATACTGCGTCCTGGTGGGTATTGGATTCTTTCAGGACCACCGATAAACTGGGAGAACCATTGGAAAGGGTGGGCTAGAACATCTGATAGTCTTCAAGAAGAACAGGATGGGATTGAGAAAGTGGCAAAGAGCCTGTGCTGGAAAAAATTGGTACAGAAGGATGACCTTGCAATATGGCAGAAACCCAGAAACCATATACATTGCAAGATTAACAGAAAGGTCTTCAAGAGTCGACCTTTCTGTGAGGCACAGGATCCAGACAAAGCATGGTAATTTGACACTCTAGTTTTACTAATGATGTCATAGCTTTCTTGACAGACGCGACGTGATGGACAATATTTTTGTATTGGGCCGATAATTGTGAATTTAACCCAGAAAAGAAAAGCCTTTTAAAAAAATTATGAAGAAGATTGACTTTTTGGAGTTGCAGTTACTGTCAATCCCACGGACACGTGAAAAAACAGTTATGTCCATTGAACATATATATCAGACATGCAAAATTGTAAATTAATTTTTGCTTTTCAAGTATGGACCTAGCTCTTTCTGTCTCCCTTGTCAAAGGACAAAAGCAAGCTAAAAGCAAATGATTCTTGCTGTGATAGAGAGTTTAGCAGTGATACCAAAACCAGTTGGATGATAAAGAGAACAGTCAGTATAAGTATCAACCCCACTAACGTTTGTGCTGCATTTTCTGCCTTGCCTGATACTTCATTCCATTATGTTCTTTAAATCCAGAAAAAAAGCAGTTTATTAACTAAGATTCTTTCGGGGGACCCTCATATGAATATCTTATTTATTTATTTTCCCTCCTGAAGTTCTGATGCTTACTGTCTGATACTGCAATTTTTTTGCAGGTACACTAAAATGGAGACCTGCTTGACCCCACTACCCGAGGTAACTGACATCGATGAAGTTAGTGGTGGGAAATTGACCAATTGGCCAGAGAGGCTTACTTCAATCCCTCCAAGGATTAGAAGTGGAAGTTTGAATGGAATTACAGCTGAGATCTTCAGAGAAAATACAGAGTTGTGGAAGAAGAGAGTGGCACACTACAAGGTTTTGGACCACCAGCTAGCAGAACGGGGGAGGTATCGAAACTTACTAGATATGAATTCCTACTTGGGAGGCTTTGCAGCTGCCTTAGTTGATGATCCAGTGTGGGTCATGAACATTGTCCCCGTTGAGGCTGAGATCAACACCCTTGGTGTCATCTATGAACGTGGATTGATTGGTACTTATCAAAATTGGTAAGTCTCACTCGAGAAATATGGTTATGCAAAATCAATTTATAAAAAATAAATAAACCAAACTAATTATAAATAGATATAGAAATATGTCAGAATTTATTTACAGAGTATTTATATTTTAAGGGCACGCAACAAAGCTTGATGGATGAAAAGTGGCTTCTCTGTATGCTTATCTGATTAGTAGATATATCTTTCTTGGATCATATAGATCTTCCGAAACAAAGACAAGGATTTCTTACTAATAGCAACTTAATGAAAACCACAGTTTAACTTTAATAAATAGGCATACTATGAACTTTTGTCCTTTATTACAATAGACAAACACTTAACAGATTTCCATGTCTTCCAATTTAGTATTATGGAAGTATAAGTTACCAATAACTACGTTTGTCTCCTCAAGGTGTGAAGCCATGTCTACTTACCCAAGAACTTATGACTTCATACATGGTGATTCAGTTTTTAGCCTCTACCAGAACAGGTAATGTCAAAAATATACTCCCCGCACCTCACCCATTTTAATATTGTATAATCTTGTGGATATTCTAATTTTATCAAACTAATGTGTCACAGATGCAATATGGAAGATATTCTTCTAGAGATGGATAGGATTTTGAGGCCAAGAGGTAGTGTGATTTTGCGAGATGATGTGGATGTGCTGGTGAAGGTGAAGAGCATAGCAGATGCAATGCAGTGGGACACCAGAATTGCAGACCATGAGAAGGGACCGCACCAGAGAGAAAAGATACTATTAGCAGTCAAGCAGTATTGGACTGCTCCACCACCACCCGAACAAAACAAAAGCTAGTCTGATCTGATGTCTTCACTCAGATTTTTCTGATTTTCTCTCATAAGTTTTCTCAAGAAATTCCATTCTTTTACAGCCCCAAGTCTGCTGTTGCTAAGTGAACATTTATACACAATAAAGTCATTGCAAATTTTTTTGGCCTTTAGGTCTTGCTTCAAACTTCACATACAGGGAAGGTTGCAAATACATACTTTAAATACAAGCTGTTGAAAGTACAATCAACTGCCCTATCATTTCAGAAATACACCAATCTCCCTTATAGGCAAATAACTGCTGTTTAAATTTTTTTTCGAACATATACCGTCTGCACAGCCTTACATACCGTCGGAAAATCAAAGGCAAGAGTGTTTCACATTTGGATAGGTTCAAGGTGTATAAAAGACGAGGTTAATTTTCTAGATTATCCGTTTTCTATGAAATTTAAAAAATTAAAAAAAAAAAGTGTGATAATGTCTTAAACTATAAAATGTAGGTTACAAAAAAGTTGAGCCATACCCCATAATAAAATACATGCTTCATAAAATTTGGGAAATGCCAATTAGACACAAATTAGGGCAGAGGACGACAATCTGTAGAAATATATAAGACGGTTCTGTTCGATTGATGCCATCAGTCTGATAAAGATAATTTCTTATCTCAGCCAATCCTCTTGAACAATGTTTGTACTAATCTATCTGTACAGACAATAATGCTTACAGGAAAATAAGCGAGTATGTACTAAATTAGTTCCAGAAATAAAGCTTCATGCCTGCTGGTAAGGCCTACTTCACTCAAAGCTAGTGAGCTATCATTGACGCAGTAAGCACGCCGTGGGTATGACTTTACCTGTTCACCAAATATCCAAGAAATGAATGTTGATTATTTATGCATCTCAAACACGCAAGCATCCAATGCTGATGAAATATATTATGCGAATAAAGATAATTTCCTCCATACATACAAATTCCCAATTTATCTTTGTATCAAATATTGAAATCTGAAAAAATTGTTCTTTGATGCCATTGTTATGCCTTTTTTGCCAGCTTTCTAAATCAATCATGATAAATGTCATCAGATCGATTTTATGATATGTTTATTATAAAGAATTAGACTTGGGTAAAGTTCAAGTATTTGCAATCAGGTTCACTGATAAACACACGACATATGAAGAAAAGTTCTAAGAGAAATTAATCATGTAGTGCTAAGATGTAAAACCACCCACTGGTAATTTTTTTTTCCTTTAAAGTTCTGTCCTATTAGAAGGACATACATATAAGATGTCCTACAAATCACATGCAGACGAGTATTTGGATCAATATATCCTTACAATCCAGTTAGCACATTTTTAAAGGCATTGACCAGTCTAAACAAGTGTATTTCTTACTATTAACTTGACATAACCTCAAATCATGATCCAAAAAACAACAGAGAATGAAATTTATCTCAAACTAATTGAATAAGATCCTATTTAGTACTAAATGAACAACCTTAGGGTATACTACCCCCCTTATTTTCGTGAGGAGTTTAGTATTATTTTACAGTAGACCAAAAAATCTCTATCTAAAATACACAATAAATACAAGGTTCTTTAAGTGATTGTATAAAACATTAATTTTTTAAAAAAGTTGAAATAAATGACCTTGCATTTGTGTTTTGAGATAATGACTTTAAGGCCCCTGCATTTATTGTGTCTTTTGAAGAATTATATGGTTTTCTCGTCCAATGCCATATGTGTTGGATACTAAACTACCCCATAAAACTGAGGACGAAAGCATTCCCCACAGTCTACTTATTTATATATATATATATATATATATATATATATATATATATATATATATATATATGTTTGTGTGCGTATAAGGGGGAGCACATCACTATGACACTTATGAAATACTACCATCTATGAAGAATATTCCACAACTAAACAACATCTATCATTACACAGCTGTAGGAAACCATGCCATCGTAAACATCAACAAAGGTTTAATCCAGAAAATTAGTGGATAGGTAAAGAATCACTTACGACTCTATAGGTGCCCGGATTCAGTTCCCTGCCATTGTCTATGAAATCGAAGATAAGCTACACAGCATCACAATGACAGTTAGTTAGCCGTGCATGCCAACTTACACAGCAATGTAAAGTAAGACTCGAATATTTTACACAGCAAATATTACTCTCCAGAAGTCTTCCTCTGACATGCTATGTGCACCCTACCTCGTATGTTTCTTATCAGAAGACAGACTAGAATTTTTTCCCCAAGAGTATTTTAACTTCTAAACCAAGATGAGCACTTTTTTCCTCCAAGTTAGCTATTAATAGGAGGTTGCAGCTATATTTATGAACTTATTTCAATACTTGATCTCATTCATCATTAAAGATGCTTTGGATTATAATGAAGAACTTCACAACTCTACAAACTTAAAATTTTAGCACTAATTTACCTGAAGCTTGTCAGTTTTAAGAAAGCGGCGTCCACGCCGACTACCATCAGGCATTCGGACAACAATAGTAATTGCATTCTCATCATCTAAAGGGGGCTCCTGGGGAAGAAAATTTTCTTTCTTATCAAGTATTTTCTCCCATTCCTGCAACCATGAGGCACATGCATATAAATACAATAAAAAAAAAAAATCAAGGTATGTGATGCTTGAAAATTTGATAGTTCCATTTCCTCTTATTTTACAAAGTAACAAAACCTTTGAGATGATAACACAGTAAACATAATACAAATTACAGAACAGGACAACATTCCATCCTACAAAGCAATACCAGAAGCTACTTATGAAAGACCACAGGACACAATAATCAATGTAATAATGCTACTTGAAAAATTTTGATACTGAAGTCAGAGTTATTTTCTCACTTTGATCAAATTATTCAGATATTAAGTTCTAGTTTGTATAGGGATCCTGGCAACTGAAAAATACCACTAGAGTCCCGTGTGATAAGCCTACATTATAACTACAATTTACAATACATATAAATACTAGATAAATAATAACACCAGATAAATCAGAAGAGAAACCACCGAACAGAAGTGATAAGGCAGCAGAAAAGTTCAATGTTAAAACATGGGAAACAACATAAAGAATATTCCTTCAGGAATATTGGCATCAACCATCACAATCCAATTATAACAATCCCTTTCAAATGATGTCGAGCAACCACCACCCCCCACCCCCCCAAAAAACCAAAAAAAAAACATTTTTATACAAGCATTTACGAAGATCCACAAAGAAGACAAATGTGCAATTTTATTCCAAAAGAGCATCATAGGTAGAATGGTGTTTCATCTTAGTTCAAACAAAATCACATTTAAACAAAGCTATGACTCGAACCACATTTTTAATGCCAAAATCTTCAGATGTCTTCATAACATTTTTGTTTCTCAAATAATAGTTTGCAATCACTACACGAATTTATTCCTCTCAAATTATATCTTTAAAACAGCATATTTATCTTAAATTACATGCAGAATTCTTTTTTTTTTTTTTTTGTTTGGGAACTCAATTACATGTAGAATTCTTATTAAATACATTGGAAGTTAAAATTAAGACCTCAGCCCATTGCCGTAACCACAAAGCCACCTAACCACAATCTATGTAAAATGAGTTCGATGTTGGGTAATATAATGCACAAACAGTTGTTGACAAGCAAGCCTAAGAGATTTGACCTCGACTGAATCACTTAAACATGATTCTAATAACTATTATATGTAAGTTTGAACAATAAAATCTCAGATATCAGTACTTGTATTGTCAGTTGCCACTATTTTATGCTCATATAATTGGATTTTGCATTTATATATTTTTCAAACCAGAGTTACTCATAGGAACAAGTACCTCAGTTGAACACTAGAAAATCAGGCAACTGAGAACATCTATAACCTTAAGCAGCATTACATCCAAGAATGACAGAGAAAAAAGTACCGAAAATGATATATAGCTCACTAATAGGACCCAAGAGAGTGTGGGAAACCCACCCTTGAAAACTAGCTTGCAAGGAGGAAGAACCACATCCTCTAAGTACCCTATCAAGTATCCCATGCTACTCGATATGAAACTTAGGCATCCCATACTACCCATATCCCTATCATAGCACCGCCCCTGAAGAGCCAACATCACGACAATTACACTCTACAAACACTTACTCAGCCTTCTTACTAGTCAAAACCCTTCGTAGGTAGCACTCTTCGTGGCATTGGCTCCAGGCTCTGATACCAATTAATAGGACCCAAGGGGGTGTGAGGAACCTATCCTTGAAAACTGGCTTGCAAGGGGACAGAATCACACCCCTTAAGTACCCCATCAAGTATCCCATACTACTTGATGTAGGACTTAGGCATCTCATACTACCCATGTCCCTATCACTCACTTAACACTAAGAAACAAATATTCAACAAATAGGAAACTAAACACGTTTATTACCTTTTTTCCAAACATCTTGCATGACTCTTCTTCCTTTATGCATTGAGTTTCAACTTCCTTGAGGGCATTCAATTCCTTACGTTTATCAGCCAGCAGTGATGCTAGATATTCAGCATCCTGCAATAAAAATTTGACGAATAATGTTATGCTGTTATGAACATTGAACACACTAATGCAACCATAGGCATTGCACGTAAGAATTTAAAACCTGTTGTTCCCTCAGTAACCTAGTTGCTGTTAAGGACTGTGATGTCGGAGCTGGCAAACACTGCACTTTAGGATCTACAGTTCTTTCTGGACAATGTTGCAGATTGGGAAAAGATGACAAGTTGTGTGAACTTTGATGAGACATATTACCAAAAATTTCAGTCTCAAGCAAAACTGCTTCATTAAGCTCTTCAGATGACATATTACCCCACTATGTTGCACAAAGAGCCACAAAAGTATCAGTGTAACAATCACTGGTTTAAGAAGTGAATTTTCATGAGTATATCCAATTATGTTGAGTTTCTAATGCTACCTCCTCAGAAATAAACACATCTTCGTTGCCTTGAAGATGACTACCAGCACTGTGGTTCAATGGGGCACCCATGACTGGTTGTGTTATTTTATGAGCTCCATCTCTGTTTGACGAGGTTCCTGGCTTTACTTGGAAAATATTCATTTGTCAGAAGAAACATCTCTAGACCCTTTTAATTGCACAGATCCTTATAAAACAATGTTCTTCACATAACTTCTAGAATGCCTCATCAAATGCAGACAATAAGCAGAACAAATATGCCAACTTAAAAATAATCTTCAAGTTTACCAAATTACAAAATATATCATACTTCTGTGACTCTGCCTAAGTCATCCAAATAAGTTATACTTTAGACTTGCGAGATTAAGTTCATCTGATGTGACACACCCCCTTAATTTGAAATAATTTTAGCAGCCATTGTCATGCTTTTTAATGAGCACTTGTTATGCATCACAACAGTTGGAACAAGAAATAAATTTGTGAGGGGCCAGAATGAATAAACATGAGGACCGTATAGAAAATTCTGAGGAGGACAACTTTACCAAAATTATAAGAAAATGTAAAGGATTTCTAATTTGCAAACTTTGGGAGATCATGACCTCGCAAATTCGCAATACAGTTCTGGCCCCACTGTTGCTAAAGTAAGCAAGTATTTCATCTTAAGCACACAAGTGTCTTATGTGAGTATATTAAAACATAAACAGGCTGACAAAGTATGCACCTGCCATTCCCTACTATTGGCATTCTCTCTCATGGTTAATAGATCATCTACTCCTAGTCCTCCATTTTCCACATTTGCTAGATGTTCATGCATTGCTTTCTCTTGTTCTGCCATCTGAATTCATTGTAATTGAACAAAGGACCAGAAAGATGGGGACAGTACATAATTATAATACCAATAAGAGTTCAAAACCTTTGAAGACAATGAAATTGCACGAGCTAAATCTTCATCTTCTTGGCAGAATCTACTTTGCGGAAGCCTACCATCTGATGAATCCTGAAATAATATTTTATAGAGGGAGGAGGGGGAGACTTTAGAGAGCAAAAAGAAAGAGGTAAAATCTGTAACATAAGCTATAAGATATGATATACATTAAGAGCGCCAAATTGCCTCCTTGAAGCATTCTCTCTGCTCTCCGACTTTGAAGCCTCTATTGCAGCTTGAATCATTTCCTCCTCTGTAATATTATTAGGTATATGTGGGGTGTTCAGCTGAGTTAAGTTAAAGTCGCTCTGAAAATCATCTATTCCATATATTCCTCGACTGTGAGATAATGAATTTCCAGTCACATCCACACTTGTAGAGCTCATTTGTGAATGATGAGGCTGCTCAAATGCACTATAGGTCCCCACAGGAACTTCCTTCACCTCTCCTTGATGTGAAGCATTTGGTGCACGCCTGGTAAGTGCAGAAGCCCCAATCCTGTTATACAGGTCCTTGAGTTCTCTCCTATAATTTGGGTCAAGTAGTAGTGAAGGTCTAAATCTTCTAGCAGCTGATAGTAAAGGCAAAAGTCCACGTGATCCAGCATAGTTTTGATTATCTACATCTGTGCGATTATATTTTGGGCCAGCAGCAAAATTTTGCCCCACACTAGACATTACAGTCACAACAATCAAATGAATAAATAAAAGAAAAAGTAAACTCAGCATCTTATGGTATATGAAGTAACATTAGTTAGTTTCTAATGAAAACTTTGAAAGGAAATGAAAAAATAAAGACATATAAAGTATATTGCCATACATGTGTCTATCTCCTTCAATAAAATGGGCATTGACAGCTTCATTCAGATTGCCTCCATACTCCTGGTTACCAATCAAAATATGTTTGAAAGCGTAAGTGTTTGCTCTTATACTGAAAAAACTTGGCATGCAATTAATCCAAATATGTGTTAGACCATAAAACTAATTATAAGCAACTGAATCACACTAGCAATGGACAATACACAAAGAAGACTAAAAATAGTTACAGAAAAAAAATATGTAGTTATCCAGGCAAAGGCGTCAAAGATAGATGTTAAAACTTGAATTTATTACAAACCCAATCATAATAATTCCAAATTCAGAACTTATTATTTCATTCAGAGAATTGATCTTTCCAAATAATTCCCCAAAACGAAATTTCCAAGAATTTTAACAGCCCATATCACACTCCTGTGATCTATTAGCTAGGTCCAAAGTACCATACAGAAAGATAGGTAGTCCACCTCCTGATCCATCAAAGATAGGTTGAAACTAACATTTCAACAGGCAAGTACAACTCGTCTCAACATAATTGACCTCATTGGCTATTTTACTGCATAACGTGGAATATAGATTTGGAATTACAACTTCTAATGAATCCATTGACACATATAAAACCTTCTGCAACTACTACTTGCTACCCCACAGCCAATGTATTGACGGCCATAGGAGTTGGCTCTTTCAAATTTGAAGAATGTTGCCCGTCAAAAATAATATCTGAAGCCAGCAAGAAGCATGACTTGAATAATAAATTGCCCTTCGTCCAGAGTTAGAACTTATTGTTTCTCAGGATGAAACAGAACTTTTTGATCCAGAATTAGAAATTATTGTTTCGCCATCATCTTAGGCCTGGGTACATCTAATGAAACAGAACTTTTTGTTCCCTATTATCCTAATAAATCACTCTCCAATTTTCTTCTGTTCTTACTGCATTATTAACTAAAATGACTTGAATAATAAATTGCCCTTCGTCCAGAGTTAGAACTTATTGTTTCTCAGGATGAAACAGAACTTTTTGATCCAGAATTAGAAATTATTGTTTCGCCATCATCTTAGGCCTGGGTACATCTAATGAAACAGATCTTTTTGTTCCCTATTATCCTAATAAATCACTCTCCAATTTTCTTCTGTTCTTACTGCATTATTAACTAAAATGTATTACTTGATTTCATTGATATACAAAATGAACATTGATGTAACCATATTTATGGTTCTTCACAGTACTTGCTATATAAAGTAGTAACTTTAATCTTCACAAGCTCATTAAGTCTCTCCCATTGCGATGTGCACATATCACCAGGCAACAAATATTCAAGTAAATATAATTACAAACTTATATTTCAGTTAGCAACAGGACCTAATCAGATCAATTTATCTTGAATGGTAGACATTTCAATGATCATACATGCTTCTGACCACTAATCATTAAGAACATTGAAATCGGTTGATTATGTTATGTCCATTGACGTTTTCTTCTCTCTATTCCTCTCACTCACCTTAAGCTCTAATTTTTCAAAACTCATTCCTTACCGAGCCTTGAATAAATGGACCTCCGGCTAGAAAGAGTCGTATTTATGAGGAAAATACGGTAAGTACAAATGATGAAGATAAACTAAAAGAATTAACCTAGATACTAATCCAACCGCACCCTCATTTTAACCCACGATGATAACTTACAAATTAGGTAGCTCGGATTATTAAACTATCAACTTTAGTCCAATAAATAAGCTTCCTCTTTTGAACCATTTTTTCCTTCTTTCTCCTGTTTTGATATTTATCTGTCCAGCATTTCAAGAATAAAGTTTATCTAACTAGAAAAACGAATCAGACCAAGAACCCTTAATGCGAAAATGAACTAAACGATGCAGCTGCTCGAAGAAATAACAAACAACATATTTATCCAAACAAGAAAGGATTTAATAATAATTTCTTCTTGTTCGAAGCCGCAAGGGAAATTGTAAAATGCAATATAGCAGATCAGACACAGAACCTGACCTCCAACCTCCGAACGGCGACGAACTCGGAGGATCCGGTGATTCTCATGAAGGTTTCAATAGCATCCGGTGTCGGAGTCGCCATTGTGGCCGCAGATTTGTGGCTGAGGAGAGATGTAGATTGCAGAGGAAGAGTAGTAGTGTACATTACTGATATTTAGTCTGGGAGTGCGCGCCACCTTTATTGGCTGTGTTTTTTCTTTTTTTTTATTCGGAAAATTTTTCTACGTGGATTGGACACGTTGCAAATGGGTGACTAGGCTTTATACACGTGCAAGAGAATGAAGGGAGGCTATTTGTACGGAATGCACAACCGTCCCGTTTGGCGCTTTGTTTTCAAATATATTTTGGGCACTCGGGACGGCATTTTTATTGATATTCTACAGTAAAAATCTTAAATAACTCCAATATTTTGCAGTAATTATTTTTATTTATTTGCTGAAGGCATTTTTTTGGGAGTCCGCAAAAAAACTTATCGTATGCAATGGCGGGAATGATAATCGCGCAACCTTTTCCAGTAATTTGTATCACAAAATACAAGTTCACACGAAGTATTTTGTTTTGTAATGAACTTTTAAAAAAAACAAAATTCTACAAAATGCGGGATAGCCAATCTCGCATTTTGCATTGACACAATTTTGCTCGGCTACACTTCCCATTTCAAATCCTATGAAAAAATATTAGTTAATTCTTATACATTTATATGATAGCTAATTTAGTATACTAAATCTAATAAAATTATTTAAAAAAAGGAGTGATGACTATTAAAAAAATAATTTTATTAATATTGATATATTAAATCAATTATCATCTGAATATACAAAAACTAACTAATATTTAATCTTCACATATAGCATGGGCCTTGCAACTCCTCACTCATTAATAAGGGGTGGGGGTGATAATAAATAAAAAGATATTTATAAAAAAATATAATATATTTATAATTTTAAATGAAATAATTTTTCTTATGATATTTATTTTTAATAAAATTTCAAATATAATATAATATTTAAAATCTTTAACTTTAAAATAGTTGTTGATTTTCTTATATAGATTTTTTCCCTAATCATTCAATTTTTTTTTAGAATATTATAATATATGTTTTTTCTAATCATTCAATTTAATAATAATCTTTTACAAATGAAGTATAAATTTTATTTTTTAAAAAAATCTATAATTTAACCATTTTTATTAAAGTAAAAATATTGAATAATTTGAAATAAAATATGCATAAAATTATTTTACATTTTTTTAAATATGTTATATTTAGTACTATATTCAATTGTAGTTACATGAATAATTAAATTTTATATATTTTTCCATATTATATATTACATAACTTTACTTGAATATATCAAATTTTAGCATTTTAAAAATTTCTTTCTTTTACTTTCATGTAAACTAAGATTGGCAATTTAAAGAAAAAAATATTCAATCTTTTCAAAGACAAGACTATGTCTCACTATATATTTTTTCTATTTTTCCCTTACAAAATTGAAAAGCAGAAAGTAAACACAATAATTTATCATAGTTTACCATAACTATAGCTTGCGTCAAATCCCCTTGACTCCCAAGGGATTTTCTTAACTATAATACCACTTACACCACTTTTTTAAGTCTTCATGTGCTTACATCAAACAAAATGTTTTTCTAAGCTCATCTCAAACTTGCACAAGGTTTCCTAACTTACCCTAAACTAATAACATAGTTCCTTATAACTCTTAAACACACTATTCTCTTCACTCACCAATGGAATAATTCTCAAAAGGCTAAATAAATGAGTTTTGAAACGTTACATGAGTTAGTATAAAAGAAAGTTCACTTCTATGTTCTCATAAAGCAAGATCAACCTAAAACAATGATCAAAAACTCTATTTTTCACACAAGAACTATCATATATACCTTTCTCTTCAAAAACTAGCTTCTATATTTATAGATCTTCATGAAGATAGTCTTTTGACACCATTAAAGCTTCATATCTAATCTCCCCAAGATTTTGAGAGATTTTTTGCCATTCTTCACTAAGAATCATGCTATTTTAACTTTAAAGTAAAAGGAGGATTTCAAACAAAGTTAGAAAAACTTCCTATTCAATTTTGCAAGATATAATAAAATAGATTATGATATTCATAGGTTTAGATTTTATCCCATGCCTTTCTTGGAAAAAAATGCTCATTTACAAAATAAATCATTAAAGAGTGGACTTTAGGTTTCCTTTGACTTTTGCCATTCATTAAACCAAGTTAATAGGCTATTTTTGAGGCAACATTCTCCCTCTTTTGATAATGACAAAACCAAATGGAAAATCTACAAGAGCTCCCCTTGATTTAAGCAACCACTACAGTATAATCATTTTTATGTCAATAAGATAATTTTAAATTAATCTAATCAATCCAAAATAGCCTTCACAATAATCATATCAGTGTTAGTGTATGCAAAGCTAAAGTCTCTTCCCTTTTTGGTCATTAACAAAAGAGGGGCAAATAAAAATTAATAGTTTAAGATTAAAGCATGATAAAAGTTCATTTTTTTTACTACTGCATTTTTTAGCCTAAAGACCCAGTTGACTGACAAGCATAAATAGTTAACTAACAATTAATTGCATCCAAGAAAAGAAAATAGTCAAGCATTTAAATCAAGCAATATGATTATTAATTAACCAAGCAATTATTTGATCATTGAAAATAATCAAATAAGGCATTCATCAAACATCAAGGGTGTAATATAAATTAGTTAACTGGGAAGAACTTATAGTTAACTAGACATTGATCATATGCACAATAAGTAGGCAAAGAATTAAAGGCATAAGATTTTAAGATAATAACTATGATTTTAATATGTTAAATATTTATAGTGATTTGAAGACATAATTAAAATAAAGAATTATGGGCTAAGACACCATCAATTATCAAGTTAAACACATAAGCACATAAAGTTCAATTAACTAGAAACAGTTTACAGTGAATTGGCTTTGAATAGTAAGAATGTTTTATGTAAAAACATTAATCATACCCTGCATAGCTCAAAGGTACATATGCCTATTTTGATGAAGAGATTTAATGAAGATATCAATAGATAGATTATCTATTTCAATTAACTTTACCTTCACTTCACCTTGCTCCCACTTCAAAAATTAAATATGATAGGATAAAGCTTGGTTTCAGTCACATTAAATAATTCTTCCCTTGAATTGATGTAAGGGATACTATTCCTCAAATTGCATGGTTCTCTGTCTTTCATCTTTCTTTAAAGGTTGCCTCTTTGCCCCACTATACTTTTTCTTTTTTAATTAGAAAGATGGATTATCACATTAATTAGCAAAAAAAAATGAGCATAAAGATTTAACAATTAAGGTATAGAAGCTTATTAAGTAATTTAGCAACAAAAGATAGTAAAATATATTATGCATAAATATTTGTATGACTAAGATCTTCACATGATGCAAGATGTTTTAGGATGCCAAACTATAATACCAATATTTACAGGCTCTATATTGTTATGATTCAAAATAAGGATTTTTTTTTTCTAATATTGTTATACAACAAAAATAAATTAACTTGGAAATGTTTGTAGTAACAAAAAATAGATAGAAATTCAAATTTGAGTACAACATAACAAAGCCAAATTTTCTGGTCTAAGTATTTTCTAGAAGCATATTACAGTAAGAAATTTAACGGAAAATAACTTTGTGCGAAATCTTTGCAGCATGAATTGATATGAAATACAAGTACCAAAGTTTTAATTTGCCACAAATAGTCACACAAACCTTACCATATTGAGTCCTTCCTTTAGTAAAGGTATCTAGGCATGTCCTTACTTTTGATGCATAATTTATAACACAATCCTTTTTTTTAGGTACTCAAACTTGCTTAGGTCCTTTGGAGTTAGCATTAGCAACAAGGTTGTCTTTTGGAATCCAAACCATGTTGCTTTGAGAGTTCTTCAATTTGCATTTGTAGCAATGATGATTACATCTTTGATTATATGTCCATGAGTTGACAGAGATAGTAGATTCTTTAACAAAGAGGTTCTTATATAACTTCATATTGTTATTCTTGTCATATCTTACTTCATTTTTGACAAATATGCATTTATGCTTTCCTATAATCCTCTTTAAATTTTCCTCTACCTTCACAAAGTTTGCTAGATCTTTGGTTAAGGAGAAATTCTTATTTTGTGAACAAATTTTGAAAATCACAAAGAAGTTTATCAAGTGTTTCATGTAATTCATTTATTGAAGGTAAGCCAAAAATAATGCTCAAATACTTTGTTTCTCGCACAAGAACTTTCAAATTTGCCTCTCTTTTCAAAAACAATCTCTTATATATATAGATCTTTATGGAGTAAGTTGTTTGACACCATTAAAGCTTCAGATCTAATTTCCTAATGATAGTAATAGTTTTAGATTTTATCTTACGTGCTTCTTTATAAAAGAATGCCCATTTACTGGGTAAATCATTGACTCCCAAACTTATCTTTAGTTCACAAACCACTATGTAATTTTTTTAAAAATGATCTTTCAAAATTCATCTTTTTAAAAATTTTTGTGGCAGTTCCTTTTGAATAATTTTCATTTAGAAATCTAAAAATTCTTTTTCTATGGCTTTGTTGTCACATTTTGGCTTGACACATTGTGAAATGGATTTAATACAAAAATTACTACAATTTAGAGATTAGAAAAAAATTGTCTCTAATTTCATACTTTCTTGTAGTGGTTGCTATTATGTGGTAACTTTAAGGTTGCCAAAATACCTAAGGAAGAGATTTAGGATGGCAAGAATCATAAGATAATGATTTGATTGGACAAATTCAAAATTAAGTCTTTGCTTGATGATTTATGTTTTTCTTTATGTAATTGTACAAAAATGGAAAGATGTGAGTACTTCTAATGAGTCAATCCCCAATTATTGTTAGTAAACTACACACCATGTAACCTTATCTTAAATTTTAGTGTATCATTATCCTAGGTTTTCATTGTTGGATGAGTGAGTGTCATAGACAATGTATGGGAAATGTTATCATATCTTGTTCACTACAAAAAAAAAAAAAATAGTCTTAGCGACACCACTTTTGCGACAGTCAACCCTGATCGTCACAAAACACAGCCACAAAAATGGTAAGATGTAACTATCATTAATTTTGTCATTTTATGACAATCCATGTTGACCGTCATGAAGGCATGCCTTTACGATGATCATTACTGACCGTCGCAAGGGCTATTTAATTTTGTGTGTGTGTGTGTGTGTGTGTATATATATATATATTTAATGATTACATATATAACATATGCATATATTCAACAATAACAATTAACATCCCATAATAATATTTATTGAGAATATTTGGATATTTCATATCCATTGAACATTGAATTTATATTTTTATACTAATACATATACAACAAATTATACATATATTTAGTAAATTTATATATAATATATAAAAAAATTAATATATCCAATAACAACAATTAATATTTAATAATAATAAATTTGTTCACATACAAATATAATTAAAAAGTAGTCAGTGCTAACCATTGTGAGGGCGTGCCTTTATAATAGGCATTACTAACTATCGCAAGGGCTGTTTAATTATATTTGTGCACATATATATATACATGAATAAATTATATATATTTAATAATTACATATATAACATATGCATATATTCAACAATAACAATTAACATCCCATAATAAAATTTATTTGAGAATATTTGGATATTTCATTTCCATTGAACATTGAATTTCTATTTTCATATTAATATATATAGTAAATTATACATATGTTTAGTAAATCTATATATAATATCTACTCAATTAATATATCCAATAATAATAAATAATATTCAATAATAATACATTTACACACATATATATGTACAAATATAATTAAAAAGCCCTTGCAACGGTTAATGCTAACTGTCGTGAAGGCATGCCTTTATGATAAGCATTACTGACTGACACTGGGGTTGTTTAATTATATTTGTCTATATATATATATGTATATATATATATGAGTACATTATATATATTCAATAATTACGTATATAACTCATGCATATATTCGACAATAACAATTAAGATCCCATATAAAATTTATTTGAGAATATTTGGACATTTCATTTCCTTTGAACATTGAATATCTAATTTTATATTAATATATAGTAAATTATTCATATATTTAGTAAATTTATAAATAATATTGACACAATTAATATATCCAATAATAATAATTAATATTCAATAATAATACATTTACTCATATATATGTACCAATATAATTAAAAAGCCCTTGTGATGGTTAATACTAACCCTTGTGAAGGCATGCCTTGACGACAAACATTACTAACCTTTGCAAGGGCTATTTAATTATATGTGTGTGTATATGAGTAAATTATATATATATATATATATATATATTTAATAATTACACATATAACATATGCATATATTCAACAATAACAATTAACATCCTATTACACTTGAAATGTGACCATAAGGCGTCGGCAGAAAAAAAAAAAAAAAAGAATAATTTTAATTTTCGTTTTAACAACAAAAACCAAAATTTAGGAGTCACCACCAAAAATTTTAAAAGAAAACCTTTGAAAACTAATAAAATTGATAAGGTGGTCTGTGAACCAAAAATTAAGTTTAGGAGCTAGTTGTGTGTAGGGAAGGTGTTAGGCACCCTATAGTACTCATTCTTAAGAACGAATACCCAAAATTGATTTTGTAAAAACTATATGGTCTTAATTCAAATTTCAATTACTCTTATCAATCACATGCAAAAAAAGGAAAAAAGTGAAGAAATTAAGAAATTAAAATATAGGAAGAAAAATAAAATATTTACAAAGGTGGACTTGATCCACGATCAAAGCCTAAGGCCCCGTACCCTGCGATGTGGATCAAAGTCCACGTAGTTCAGCCAGAAATGTGTGTCTGTTGATTGGTGACTTTTATTTTTTGTGAACAAAACAAGATGGGTGAAATTAATTTGCTTTTCGTAAACAAAATGAGCTTGAATTTGGTTGATGTATTTTAATTTACGAAATCAACTTAGTATCACTTCCTTACTCCTTTCATTTTTCTCTTTTAAATTTTTTTAGATTTTTGGATTTTATTTTAATTTTAAAAATGAGATTATAGTGAAAATGTATTTTTTTTATTTTTAATTATAAATAACCGATAAAATAAACCTATTTTTTATTTTGAAATTATTCCATCTTTGTATTTTGAAAACATATATTAACTTTCAAAACCTAAGGAGACTAAGAATCTCACGTGACTTCTACTAGTTAGTTCTCCGATGCTTAAGGAGATTAACAATCTTACGCGATAATCTAAAATGCAGAAGAAATTATTTGGGATTTCTTATGATTTCTTTTAAAAATTAATTTTCTTTATGATTTTTATTTTGAAATCATGTGTTAACTTTCAAAGCCTAAGGAGACTAAAGGTTTCACTTAACATATAGTGATCGAACCCTACATCCCTGCGGAGACCTATAACCTGACACGACGATCTATATTAATTTAAAAATATTCAAAATAAATAGCTTCATAACTTGAAAATTTATTATTATTATTCTCGCTATAAAAGGAAATTCTTAAAAGCTTAGGATAATCTTCATGGCTTTATCTGAATCACAAGTAAAACTAATACGTAATAAAGAACATAGAAAAAAAACTTAACATATAGTGACTTGTGTGGATATAAATGCATCTAATTCATTCTCATATCAACACATACTTTGAGGACAAGACAAATGTAATGTCCACTAGCTCTTTTTCTAAAAAGAGTCACAATTATGCACCACTTTATAATGTCATTGCTTCCTTTAAGTTTCCTTTTTCTTTTTTTCTCTTTTTTTTTTAATTTTTGTATTTATAAATTTTATTTGAACTTTAAAAGTGAGATTATAATGAAAAACCTCAACATTTCTACTACCAATTTACATACAAGCTTAAAGACCCACCCTCATGGAATATAATAATAAAATGAATTCAAATTAAAATGCTAGCCATCACTATGTTGTAAAGAAATGAAGAAACTATCTACTAGGAAGCAACCATATCAAATTCTTACTTGGCCCACTTGTCTCTCCATTATTCATGATATTCCATTACTAGATTTACCTTTTGGATATTGCTAAAAAAAAAAACGGATTAAACACACATAAAGTGGCATCAATGAAAGTATCGATATAGCAACCTGGTCCTTAATATTCTACTAGTCCTATGCTTTTCTCATGCACCCAACCTTAAGTTTACACATTGGCCCCAAAAAAAAGGAAAGAAATTTGAATATCAGATTCTCGTAACTACAGGGAACTCATGGAAATATGCCACACCTATTCAAACACAAACAAATAGATTTGACTAGTTTCCACAGTTAAAGCATAAAAAAAATGCATACTAAAATTTTCATATTTAAAAAAATGAGGCACATGAACATGAATATCAGCAAAATGAGAATCTAAAGTTACCTAAAGTTACTATTTTATCATCTTCTTGAATATTATCCTCATTCTATTTGCAGAAGTGTCTCCGTTCTGCTAGATAAGAAGGAGCTTCGTCTTTCTTACTTTCTCTACTTCTCATGTAATCTACAACCTCAGTTTCTCCTTCAGAAGCTTCCTCCCTTCTTTCACTTTTTTTTTCCTGTTCACTCTCGATTTCTTTCTTAGGCTCTACTCTCTCATGTTACTCCTCCTCTCCACTGACTACGGGTATCTGCTTTACGTCAGTTAAAACAATGATGATAAGGAAGCACATGGACATAAGCTATCTAATGGAGAAGAGATACAAAATGGGGATTTTCATTTGTAAACTGGTCCTATAACAAGAGTTCAAGCTAAGAAACTTCAAGAAGTCATTCAAGGCTTAATGAGCCATCTATATGTGAAGGAGATCCAATTGGAAAAATTGGGTTTAAAGAAGGAAACCCAAGTCATCAATCTTATTCAAGTCCAACCAAATGAAAGCCCAATTACTTTGGGTTAAATTATCTTGTTATCTGTTGTTGTAATAAGTGTCTTGGATCTTATTTAGATAGTTTTGGACATGATATATTTTTGGTTACACGTTAGGCTTTTGTTTTATATGTTTTAGTAGATTTTAGGCCTTTGAGACTCATTTTATTGAAGGCCCAAGGGGGACATTCGAAATTAGGGTTTCTTCGGATGACAATTTATATAAAAAAGGTTGTGGCTTCTGCTTGAGGATACTTTTGCATTAGAATATACAATTGGTGAGAAATCTCTCCTTCTTAGCTCTCTCTTGGGGCTCCTTAGTGATTACAAGGGTTCATGCAATCTCCAACCCTCTATGAAATTGGTTTCTAGCTCCTTATAGCTACGAGGTCAATCTCTTTGCTTTTGTTTTGTTTTAATTCTCTA
Source organism: Delonix regia (assembly GCA_037074485.1). NCBI lineage: Eukaryota > Viridiplantae > Streptophyta > Magnoliopsida > Fabales > Fabaceae > Delonix > Delonix regia. The sequence continues at coordinate 18,849,177 of CM073459.1, forward strand.
TTAGTGACTTAAATTGATTCCAAATTATTAGTACTGGATCTCATGGCATTGTTCGTTAGGGTTTGTATCATTTGGTATCAGAGCATAGGCTCCAATCTAGGTTACTTCTATCCTTAGTCTTCTGTCAATTTAAAAAAAAATGAAATTCTATATCAGTTCATTTGTTTTACTTTCAATATTATCCAAGTTTGTTCTTCTCCCACAGGATTTTGCTCAATATTTGTTCAACATCTTTTGTTTTCAATCCTGTCCAAATCTGAGTCCATTTGTTCATTGTTTTTTTGTAGTGTTCTTCTGTTAGTTTGTCTTTTTGTTCCTCTGTAATTATTTGTTCCAGATCTTATTCAACTTACTTCATTTTCTAATACTATCATAGTTTGATTCTTGAAAAAAAAAATGAAAAAGAAAAAGTCAACAGGTTGTTGGGTTATATTAATTGTTAGTCAGAAGTTAAAGGAGGATTTGAAGACTTTTACTTGATTTAGTTAGAGTTGGTAGCCTACCAAAGAATTCAAAATTTAGAAGTCTGATATTGGATTTTAGGGTTACTGTTCGTTAAAAAACAAAAACAAAAACAAAAAAAAAGTATGGAAAAAAAAAAAGAAACGATTTTTTTTTAAAAAAAAAAAAAGAGCTGGCAGTGCTGTGCATGTTTAGAAGAATTTGATCTGGTGTACTTCATTCCAAGACACTCAAACTTACTGAGTTATCTTAATTTCATCTTTCCTTTTTCTTGGTATGTTCTCTTCAATTTAATACTTCCTACTATCCTCTATATCTACATTATTCTTGGTCCATTTCCTTCTTATTGTCTCAATGGTGTTTCAACCCTAATTTTGCTCATGTTTTAGAAGTCAATTTCTTACTTGTGGTTGGTTTGAGTAAGAGCATACCTGTTATCCCCATTAGAATTCTTAGAGGAGAAACAAAGAGTGGTAAAAGGCATAAAGAGTTTTACTTCAAGAAAAGCCAGCAAGAAATATATAAACACGAGTGTTAATGGACTCATTGTTTTATAGTGTAAACACTTAAAGAGTGAATTGTGAGGTCCAGCCTTATCATTACTATTATTATTATTAACGAGTATTGCAGATTTCAGTCATGGAAGGTCAGCAAAGCTCAAGCAATGAAGTAAATAATTCTGAGAATCCATTGACACTCTAAGCTATACAGCAAACCTTCACACGCATGAATTTTGTGATTGAACAAATGGCTGATCAGATGGAGAGATTGATGGTCGTCTTGAGAGACTAGAAATTTGGTATTTTTAAAAAATAAATTAAAACAAATCAATTAACATGTAAATTATTTTGAAAATAAATTAGTTTAATTATTCATTTTTCCCCTTCTTTATTAAAATAATCAGCCAACAAACACAAATTTTCTCATTATGAATTATGTCTTTCATCCTTTTATCATTAGTCAACCTTTGGCCCTACTCCCCACCACATGACCACTAACTCTACCACATCGTCCTTTCCCGTTGCAAAAAGAAGACAATTATATTGACAATTCATGCCCTCTAGCTTCTGTCGCAATCCCTACTCGCGAATAGCTTCTCTCACAGTCCCTACTTACGATTTCCGATGTTGTTCGTGTGTGGGGTTCTATTGTTGTGCATCGTTGGTCTCCTACTTGCCGATCTCGTTGCCATCGATCTGGGCCTTCTGGACCGACCTTCCTGATATTGTTGGCCACCCAATTGCACATCGCCAACAGCCAACTCAAGTAAGCACTGTATAAAATCTTAAGTTTTTTTTTTTATAGTTTTTTTTTTCTAATATTGGATTTTGGATAAACTAAAAGAGGTCATATCCTTATATATGTAGATCTAGTGCTTCATTACACTACAATCTATTGCAATGTTTCTTACTTCACGTGTATAAATTGTTGGTTGTGTATGATAATAAAAAATTTATGTGTTGGATTGTTTATTAGATGCCCTCTTACTTGTAAATGAAACATTAGGTAAGGAATTATTTTATGGAAAATTTGGAATAACAACAAAATATAGAGTATTCTATAGTGTTAGAAATTTGTCATTGAAATTTTATAGTTTATTTTGTTATTATTATTATTTAATTATTCCATAATAATTTACATTCGATTTTTTTAGTAAAATATTTTTTTGAATATGAAAACAATAAACAATTGCATTAATAACATCGATTTTGCTTTATATTTGAAATATTTTTGTAATATTTTAATGATACTCTCGAAATCAAGTAGAAATTTTCAATTTTCAAAATGTCAATTCAATGTTAATAATATTTCTTTTTTGGAATTCCAATGGTGATATTAGAATATTATGAAATTTCTTTATATATATATATATATATATGTGTGTGTGTGTGTATATAAAAGTGAAATATGTTTTAACCATAATAATATTTAATATTTGCATGATTATCGTTGATACGTTTTGAATAACAAAAGTTGTAACATAATTACTTGATAATGAATAAATCACGTGAAACTTCACAACATACTTTGAATCACAATAAAATATATTATTTTTAAATAAAATAAAAATCATAATTTATGATTTTCCTAATAATGAATTTTAAACATTATAGAATTGCTCAAGTGAATTTTTTTTTTTTGCATAATTTTTAATATTTAATATAAGCATGATTTGTTTGGTTGAAAATTAAAATTAAAAAAATACAATTATAATAAAATAAATCTGATAGAATTTCACAAAAACAATTTAAACCACAGTATGAAATTATAAATAGCAAACTATAATATATTATGAAAAAAATATTATTTTAGTCTCTTACTTATCACAAAATTATTATTTTAGTCATTTATTTATTATAATTTTTAAAATAGCCTTGACTTATTGAAAAATATAATATTTTATCGTTCACTTTATAGAAAAATGTCAAATTTACTTATTCTACTAAATCTTAAGAGACTAGAAATTTGGTATTCTTTTAAAATAAATTAAAACAAATCAACTAACATATAAATTATTTTGAAAATAAATTGGTTAAATTATTCATTTTTTCCCCTCTTCATTAAAATAACCAGCCAACAAACACAAATTTTCTCATTCTGAATTATGTCTTTCATCCTCTTATTATTAGTCAACCTTTTGCCCCACCACCCATCACACGACCACCAACTCCACCACAATTTTTGATGGGGCGACAACTTTAACAATGATTAAAAAAAAAATTAATGTGTAACACCCTGGAAACAAATTCAAAAAAAAAAAAAAAGATCTTGATAGAGATTATAAGATTATTGTTTATGACTATATTAATTTTTAGTAAACTTTTTTATTTATCTAAACACACACACACACACACACATATATATATATATATATTGTTCAAAATTAAAAAATTTTCTTACATATTTTTATAAAAGCTATTTTAGTTTAAAATAAAAAATTATTTTGATCCTTCACATTTATTATACTTCAAAATAATCATTTATATTTTAAAACATTAAAAAATTAATTTTTTTATTAATAAATAATTCTCCAACTCAATTTCTGATAATTTGACAAAAGAAGCAATATTTTTAATGTTAAAAAAATATAACATGAAGAACCAAATATAAATTAAATCAAAATATAAAGGATTAAAATAGTAATTTTTAAAATTAAAAATAAACTAATGTGTATATTTTAAAAATAAAACAATAATTTTAAATAATTTACTCGAATATTAAAATGTGGCGTATAGCATGAAATTCTATATATCTATTTATGAAATGTTTGATCTTGGAACACAACTTTTATTTTATTTTATTTTTTTAAAATTTTACTCAAGCAATCTCTTGTGTTTTTCAATTGAATTATGCGAAAGATGTGTGTGTGAGATTATGATCTATGGTACAACACTTAGTTTGACAACTAATTATATAAAACCAAGTGGTCCTAAGTAAAATGACAAACTTTATAACAAAGATTTGAGGTTAAAAATCTTGTCTACACTGCAGCTATGATTAATTAGATCATGTTATAATCCTTTTAAAGTAAGTACTAGATTAAAGGTTAAATGGAAAACACAGGTAGGAAAAACTTTGAGAAGAAATTAACGTTCATTTTTTATTTTTCTTATTAATTACAATTTATGTCATCTGATTTAATATGCAACGAATTTAAAATATTTACTATAAAATATCTTGCATTTTAAATTTATAAGAATAAATTTTCATTTAACTTTAAATGATTCTATACTAAAACTTTGAAAACAAGTGGTAAAGGAAATACAGGACAAGGTACCAAAATTTCAAGGCTAGATCTTTATAGAAAATAATAGAAAAAATTGGTCTATAAATTCTTGAAGATGATTTTAAAATTTGAGGAAATTTGCAATAAATATTTTAATTATATTGATCTATGTGATTAATTAACTGTTATACATGATATTTAGTTTTCATCTAAATTTTATTGTTAAAATAGGATCACTTAACTATTGTACATTATATTTATTTTTATTGTATTTTACAAACAAGATTAAACTTATACATAGTTCTTTATATTTTTTTCTCTAAAAATTTGTAATATTAATTAATAAAAACATAAAATGTATATATTAATTCAAAAATTATATTGCAAAAATTTTAATTATTGAAAAATCATATACTTATAATGTTTTAATTAAACAAATAATATTACATTATGATTACTATGATATTATGATCTTGATTATGATTTTGATTATGAGAGGAGGTACAATGAAAGCAAAATTAGTTTCTAAACTCATGGTAATATTTCATAAATTTTGTTCTTTTCTAATCTCTTTAACTATAGCCAAAAATCACTAGAATAGTCCTTGAATAATTCTACTTACGCTTTCTTCACCTCTTTTTCAATTTCCCAAGTAGTTTCTTCAAATGATAATCCCTTCCTCACCATTTTCACTAGAGGGATTACTTTATTTTTAAGCTATTAAGGACCTGTTTGGTTGCTAAAATCAAGGTGAAAGAATGAGAATGGGAATTGGAGACACTCCAATTCCCATGTTTAATTGACAGATTGGGTCCTTATTCTTATTCCCTAGGGAACCTACTCTCCCTCATATAAGGGAGAATTCTCTCCCTATCTAAAGCTATGGAATGAGATTATGAAATATGATTGACAAAAGTATCCTTACTTATAATAATTTTCGAACAAAAATACACATGTGATACATCAAGACCCTAATTTATTTTTATTTATTATTAAATTATTATTTTTAATTTATTATTAATTTATTATTATATTAATTATTACATTATTAATTAAATATATATTAATATATAATTATATTATTAAATAATAGTTTGAAGAGATATCTGCCATTTTTTTTGGTTTTATAATAAGGGATAATATAGTAAAATATACACACTGCCTAATTGATTCTCATGTGTAATCTATTAACTAAACGAAGTAAAAAGAGACATGTCTATTCTCATTACTTCCCAAGCAAACAACATTTTAAAATTCTCATTCTCATTCTCACTCCCATTCACATTTCCATTGTATCCATTTTAACAACCAAACGAGCCCTAAATCTTCATATCTATGATCCTATCTCACAACAAGACGTAAATCGTCTTGCAATATAATTTTTTCACGTTCAATGATATATAAAAGGTCAAGATAATACTTTTTCAATTAGGAAACGTGAAACATGGAAGTCATCATGTATTTGGGCTAAGTTAGAAGGCAAAGCTAGCCATTGGTTGAATTCTGGCTAAAATTTGAAATGGATTAAGATATTTTGAGACTGAGCTTTATTGTTGTCACAACCCAAAATTATTGGTCATGCATAGGCTAATTAACCTAGCTTAGCAAGCCTAAAACATTCTTACAAAGTCCATGATATATCAATAAAGCGCATTAAATACACTTTTAAATTTTAATTCAAAGAAATTTATTAGAGGTTACTTAAAACCTAACAGCACCTCTCCAAAATTCAATGTTTTCCAAACTTATACAGCCAGCCATATTTTAATGATAATCAATAAACTAGTTTAAAAATCTATCAAATTATACATTTAGTATGGTATGAGAATAGCTTGCAACACTTAACAATAATTATAAATCTAAAATAACCTGACATCTAGTAGCCACAACCATGGAGTTAGATGTACATGATGATTAACCCAAAATGACACCTCAAAATGTATGAGTGACAAGAAAGTCTCAACTTTCTTTATCACTTACTAATTTGTAAAATGCTAAAGAGAGAAGTGTAAATCTACCACTGACTTAGTGAATACATAAATAAAAAAGTAAGCAGAAAGGAAACTATAAAGGCCTTAAAGTTTTTAACAAACATTTATTTAAGTAAAGAAATAATTTTTTAATAAAATAAAAACAATATTTCTAAATCTTTTAATTTTGAATAAAGCGGGTATCAAGAAAAGAATTGTTATCATCATAGTCATATTCCTTTATCAAATATGTTTTAACAATTTAAATGGTATCCCTTTAATGGATACATCTCAATATTTTATACCTATATCTATTCACCTGATATGTCAAAATAATTCATACTCATATCCTTTCACCGAATACATCAATATCTCATATATGTATCTATTCACTGGATACATCTCAATGTCTCATATCTGTATCCCTTCACTGGATACATTTCAATAATTCATATTTGTATCCCTTCATCGGATACATCTCAATATCTCATATATGTATCCTTTCACTAGATACATCTCAATAGTTCATACTCATATCCCTTTACCAGATACGTGTCAATAATTTGTTTTAACAAGGTGCACCAAAGTCGTTACACCCGCTAACAGCTACGTGATTCATAAATGAATTTCTATCCATCCTTTAAAATCCATTAAATATAAATATATTGTGTAAATAAGATATATAAATAAATAATTTTATTTAAACATATTTATGCCATAAAGTAATTTAAATAAAAATAATCTTGGAGATAAAATAAAATAAAATAAAATAAAGAGTGGTTAGGAGAGAAGTGACAACAATATAAAGGATTTAAAATGGAAAAATACAATAATGTAACAATCACATAAAATAAATTTAGATAAGGTAAAGGACGCAATTTTAATTAAGAATTTTACCATAACTTTTCTCCTTTCATATAATACTACTTCCTTATATTTTATAACATTTACTTTGCACTTCTTATATACCAAGTACCTTTCATAATAACAATAATTCATAAAATTTAATAATATCATTTATCATTGTGTTATTATTTTATATCCGTACATATTATATCATATATATGTAGTTGAAAAGTTCAAAAACATATAAATTTGTTTCCCCATAAAATGCTAAACATAGAATAACAAAAGTGAAAGTTAGACTAGAAAATAAAGACATTCGATAAAATGAAAAGTGCTACTTCACTAATTATACACTCATCGATAGAGATTGATAGTAAAGATCTCTTATTCCCACAGCACAGTTTGGATTAAAAAGGTATCCGCAAAGCTACCTCTCATAAATATGAATGCTCCTTTCATGACCTCTATTTCTAGTTTGAATGAAAAAATTAAGAAATGTTCATGCTATTTATAGAAATTTTCAAGTTACTGTTTGACACTGTAAAAATAGTAACGCACCGAAATTTGAATAGTAACTAAGCTAGAATTCGCATAGTGACTACACATTTTCATTGGAATTTGAACAGTACCACGCTGAAATTCACACAGTGACCACAAGTTTTTGCTGACATTTACTATACAATGGTAAAAATTATATTTTTATCCCTGAAAAATTTTTCTTTCCATTGGAGTCCCTAAAAATAAGGTAAAATTATAATTTGTACCCTAAATACTATTTTTTCCTTTCATTTTAGTCCACAAAATTTTATTTTATTTTTATATTGTTATTCTTAAAATACATACATACATACATACATACATACATACATACATATATATATATATATATATCTTTTTTTTTTGGGTAATTACAATTGTCTTCATTGATCAACCTAAGTGATTGAAGACACTTTGAGTGGCTTCCTATTTCATTTGTAATTTTTTTATATTATTATTATTTTGTATAATTATTTTATATTTTTTTCATTATTATTATTATTTTAATTTTTTTGGTCTTTTGTTGCACCCATAAAAAACTCATCTCAGTAAGAGTGCTTCGAGTTTTTCTTCCTCCTATTGCATCGCTCACTTTTTGACAATTACAACAAATTCTAGTGAGAAACGGTAAGATTTGTATCATCATTTTTTTTTTTAGCTTGAACGTTATTCTCTCTTTCTTTTATCGATCCTTTTATTTTGGTCGTTACAATGATGGCTCTTTCTATCTTTGCACCAGAAAACTTCTAGTTTATCTTCTTGTTCTTCTTTTTCTTCTTATTATTTTTCTTTTGCATCTACTACTTCATCAAAATTGTCGAATCATGTAATTTCTTTTTTACCTTATTGCTACTATTAATATCAATCTAGGGTAATTAATATTTTGTATTATATTTATGACGTCGTGTTTATTTTCATTCCTTAGTACCCAACTTAGAGTTCTATTTATGGTTTCACAATAAGTTAAATTTAGTGGATACTTGGACTCAATTATGTCAGAGTTGCGAGTTAACTTGATAAACTCATCAAATCAATGTTTCTACCTGTGCAAACCGTGTTGGCTCGCTTCCAAACTCGGCCTTTCTGTAAACTCGGTCCAACTCCCTCCTAACTCGTGCAAACTCACTCCTCTAACTTTTCATAGGATTTGTATTATGTAATACACACATTTTTTCTAACAATTTATGGTGAAATTACTGTGCATCACTCTTGAAGCTTTACTCTTATGTTAGAATAACAAATTAATTTTCAGACACATATATATCACATGTATGGTTGGTGTTTCAATTGTAGTGTTTTTAATGATAGTTTCATTGATTTTACTTTTTCAGAAATAGATAGGTCTTGGATTGCTAAACCTCAAAATACACCTGAATACTTATAACGACTTAATAGTTTTTTAGATTTTACATTTGCTAATGGGGGTGTTGAGGGTAAAATAATATGCCCTTGTCCAAAATGTAAATTTAAGAAATGGAAAGTTAGAGAAGTTGTGCATGACTACTTAATTGTAAAACCATTCCCACAAAGGTATTTTCTTTGGGTAAGGCATGGGGAAAGAGGTAAAGATGTGCCTCATGTACAACCCGAATCAGTGCCACAAGTAGGTGAAGAAAGAACTTTTAGGGTTGATCCTGTGCAAGATATGGTCTATGACACATTTGAAGTTCATAATTATAATGAGATGATGGACAAAATGGAAGGCCCAGTTATATCATCTTTTGAACCAATAATGGACGAGGTGGAAAAAGAGTTTTATGAGTTAATTAGGGATGGACAACAAAATTTGTATGAAGGATGTAAGAAATATTCAAAGTTATCATTTTTGGTGAAGTTGTATCACATCAAAAGTCAATGTTGAATTAGTGATAAAGCTATGTCTATGATATTAGAGCTTTTAGTATATGCCTTTGTGAATGCAAATATTCCTCCTTCTTTCTATGAGGTGAAGAAAATTATAAATTAGGACTCAATTATAAAAAAATTCATACATATCCTAATAATTGTATGTTATATTGGAAAGATGATGAAGCCAAAGACGTGTGTAAAAGGTGCAACACATCTCGGTGGAAGCCAAAGAAAAAAGACAACAAGTGTAAAAATATGCCTGCTAAAGTGCTTAGGTATTTTCCATTAAAACCATGATTGCAAAGGCATTTTATGTCCCCTAAAACTGCAAAGTAGATGAAATGGCATGCAGTAGATAAAAGCAATGATAACGTGATGAGACATCCAAGGGATTCCGAGGCATGGAAGAAATTTGATATAATGAATGCTCAATTCGATTCGGATCCACGAAATGTACGTTTAGGGTTGGCCACTAATGGTTTCAATCCATTGGGCAACTTGAGTATAGCATATAGCATTTAGTTGGTGGTATTCATGCCTTACAACCTACCTTCCTAGATATGTATGAAACAAAGTTCATTAATCCTCTCAATGATTATTCCTGGAAAAAAAGCACCAAGAAATGAGATAGATGTGTATCTACAACTGTTCATAAAAGAGTTGAACAAATTGTGGGATGTGGGGGTTGAAACATTTGATTCTTCCATTAATGAGATGTTCAAGTTGCGTGCAGCTATTATGTGGGCGGTTAGTGATTTTCTAGGGCTTGGAACTTTGTTTGGGTGGAATGTCTATACTGGGTTAGCTTGTCCTACTTGTAATTTTGATTGTATCCTCGTTTGCCTTCCCTATAGTAGAAAGTGGTGTTTCATAGGTCATTACCATTTTATGAGTCCATGACATAAATTTAAATTGACTCGGAGTATATTTAATGGAAGAGAAGAGAAAAGAAACCCCCTATAGTAGTAACTGTATCAGAAATTTTAATATAGTTTCAGGAGGATGTTGATAAGATATTTGGAAAATATGTAAAGGATAAAAACTGAGGAAGAAGACCTTGAGGATTTGCTACTGTAGTTTGTGATCCCCAATAATGGCATAAAAAGAGCATATTTTTTCAACTTCTTTATTGGGAGAACCATTTATTACGCCACAGTCTTGACATCATGCACATTGAGAAAAATGTTTGTGACAATGTGCTGTTCACTTTACTAAATAAGGTTAGGAAATCAAAAGACTATTTAAATACATGACGAGACTTACAAGAAGTGGGCATAAGGTCTGATCTATAGCCAGATGATAATGGTAGATATCCTCCAGCTTTATTCACGTTGATGAATGCGAATAAAGATATCTTTCTAAAGACTTTAAAGAATGTTATTGTACCTGACAGTTATTCTAGTAACATATCCAAATGCATTAATTTAAGGCAATGTAAGATTAGTGATTTAAAGAGTTATGACCCACATTTTTATTGAACAACTTCTACCATTGACAATTAGACGAACACTACTTAAGTAAGTGTTAGCTGTTTTGATTAACTTATGTTCATTCTTCAAGCAATTGTGCAATAGAGTGATAAATGAAAATGAACTTGCCCAACTCCAAGATAAAGTTATTCTTATATTGTCATTTGGAGATGATAGTTTTGCTATTATTTTTCACAGTTATAGTGCATTTGATTATACATTTAGTTGAAGAAGCCAAGCTTGGAGGTCCTATCCAATACCGTTGGATGTACCCTATAGAGAGATAATGCCCAATGTATTTATTATTACATTACAATTTCCTCTTTGTCTCCTTTTAACTTAATTAATCTACATTATAATTAATAGATACTTGGGAAAATTAAAGTTCTTTGTACGGAATAGGGAGCAACCAGAGGGATCAATAACTAAGTGTTACTTGGCCTGAGAAGTTTTAACTTTTTGCTTGAGGTATTTGGATGGAGTGGAGACTGTATTTAACTGACCAAGATGTGTTGATGATGAATCTAATTTAGGAGCATCCAATGCGGATTCTATATTTTCACAAGTTGGAAGATTGATTGGTGGTTTTGAATACTATACTCTACCTCCTATGAAAAAGCTACAAGCACATCATCACTTGCTAACCAATTGTGGTGCAGTAGACCCACTTCTCTAGTAAGTAAATTTTAATCACTAGATAAGTGCATAAAACCATAAAATCTAATTGTCATAAATATTTTTGCTATGTAAAGAATTTATAGAGCATGTAAGGAGACAATTAAGAGGACATTCATGGTTTTCTTCTAAAATAGATAAGATGGTTTGTCGGGAGTTTGTTGAGTGGTTTTCTCGACGTGTAAGCACTTATACATCATTGACTATTGATTTATATCATATATTTGTTTGTTACATGGTTCATAATTTTTTTCCAAATAAGAAATGATGTGAATATATCCCATTCTGTTGATCTGAAGTTCCTTGCTATGGGTCCATTGGATAAAGCATGACATTATAGTGCATACAATGTCAATGGATTCAAATTTCGAACAATGGAATGAGACCAAGGATTAAAAACTCAAAATTGTGGAGTTCTTGGAACATTTGGTATAAGAAGTTATTTAAGTAGTAGTGATAGTCAAGTGAGGTTTGAAGGTGTACTATATTATGGGAAATTATTAGATATAATTGAATTAAATTATCATGGTCAGTTTTCAGTTTTCTTGTTCAAATGCATGTGGGCTAATACAACCATTGCTAGAGGAATTGTAAAAGATGAATTAGGATTCACATCTATTAATTTTTCTTGATCAATACATACAGGTAATAACAAAGATGTCATAACATCCAAGCTTCGAAAGCTCTAATGGTATATTATGTGGAAGATGAGTTCGATAAAAATTGGAGTATAGTAGTACACATAAAGCCATGTGATTTGTACAACATGGGTGATAAAGATGAAGATGATGTTTATGCCAGTGAGCTATTTCATGTACAACACTTGGAACAATTGTTCCTAGGTGATGAAAATAATATACACTTGTCCAGGTTTGCATTCCATTTATTATATATTTGATAGATTTTTCATATTCTTCTAGTTCTATTATATATGTTCTTAATTTGAACTAATATTGCTTTTGGTCATTAACAGGAATCTTAAAGATGAAGAGGTTCTTTAAGAACTCTAAATCAGGCACCGTTAGTAGACAAGTTTTACCAAGCATTGACACTTCATTGCCAAGCACTACCATTTCTAGTAATCAAACTATGTCTTTGCCTCTAAATACCCCAACAAATATTTCAAATAAACAACCTACCCTACTAAGTACCACTGTCAATGTTGGGGAACAACAAGAGGAGCATGTCTCAAACAAATGACCTGCACAGCTTCCACCACGACCATGTAAGATAAGATGGACTATTGTTGTCATTGGTAAGTAGACTATTTAATGAGATTCAATGCGATGTTGGTTCTTGTATGTTCATTCACTAACTTAAACATTGTAAATGAGAATGGTCAAGTTAAAAGGAGGCACTTAACAATGCATGACGTTTGGACTCTTTCAAAGGGTGAAAGGGTAATTGTACCATTCAATCTGAACAACCAACCCACTAGAGAAGGAGGTAGGTTGTTGACTATCTTTCTTGGGAGCATTGTAAAAGATTTTAATAAGTTACCCATTAGTTATCAAAAATAGAAGTTGGTACCTCTTTAATACAAAAATGACATATTTAGAGACCAAATACAGGTAATAATGCATTTGCTATCTAATTTCCATATGAATTCAACAATTTCTTTATTGATATATATATATATATATATATATTGCAGGAAAAGTTTGTTGTTGAGGAAGTTCATAAGAAAATTATTCTTGAATCCTTCAGATGCAAATGGAAATATCTTTGCTCTCGATTATGGACATACATAGATGATAGAGCAAAAATGAGATATGAGTTAAATTGCCTTGACCTTAGTTGGCATTCAAAGGGAACAATGGGCATCTTTTGTTGATTAACGACTTGACCTGAAAACTAAGGTATAATAAAACTATACACACACACACACACACATACATATATATATATATATATATATATGTATATATTTATAGTTTGTCTTCGTATGAATTTTTGATAATATAATTAATATGCTTACTATTGTAAAAAATAAAGAAAATAGAATGAATCAAACAATCCCACACACTGGTGGATCGAAGAGTCTTGCACGAAATAGAGCTGAAATTGTGAGTTTATATCAGTAAAATATATTACACTCAAATGTTGTATGACTGTTTGATGTGTTACATTATGAAAAACAAATGTAGGAGGAAGAATGCGGGGGTCTAATTTCTCAGGGAGAGGTTTGGAATGCAGTGCACAAGAGGGCCGATGGATCGTTCATAAATGATGATGCTCAAGTTATAAGTGTATGTTTATGAATTTTGTCTTGTTATATTATTAATTTATGATTCATTCCAATTAGTTTAATGTTGACATGAGTTATTGTCCTTTTATTTTAAACTAATATGTAGGAAAGAATAGCTGAGTTTGAGTCATCCAACTCTTGTATGCAAGAAATTTTCCTATATGACTCATTAGCACAGGCTCTAAGGACTTAGGAACATTCTGGATGAGTTTGAGGAATGGGAATCGATGTTTGCCCTTCCTAAGTTTTTGGACATCATGCTGGTGGGATTTTACCACCTGGACCATCTTACCATAAGCTACAGATGGAAGTTGCATCACTTAAAACTCAAATGACAGAAAGAGACCATATAAATGCACAATAAAGAGCTTAAATTGCTAATTTGGAAGCAAAACAACAACAAACCAATGCAATTATATCTTTTCTCCTCATAAATGTCCAAGGAGATTTGCCTCCAGAGATTGCATCCATATTATAATGTAGGGTACTTTTATAAACATTTTTATTTTGTATAAGTCTTGTGTTATAATGTTCTTTTATCTTTATTATTCAATTTATTACTTATCAAAGTATGTCTTCAATTTATGGGTACTTAGTGAGCAGGGCAGTGCAAACCTGTCTTCAAATCCATCGCTAACTCCTTCAAGTAAGGACAATTAGCTAGTTAGGATGACTTATCATTGTCTGTTGTTAAAATTTGTAATTATTTAGTATCTTATTAAGAGTTGATTATAGTTTTCGGCTCAACTTTGTATGTAATTATGTTTATAGTTGATTATCAAGTAGGCCTTGTTGGTTTTGAGTATCAAATTATGTTGTTATGATTGGTGATTTATCATATTTGTAGGATACTGATTCAAGGAAAAAAATTGTAACAAAAATTTAAAAAAAAACCTATTAACAACGATTTAAACTGCTGCCATAGAAAATATGGCACCCATTATGACGATTTAGTCATAACCATGGCAAAGATGAGTAATTAAGACAGTTAGAAATATTGTTGTAAAACCACGACATTGCAACAGTTGTTTTGAACGTCGTAGTGGCAAGTGCTTGTGAGAGTCAAACGAGTCATTATGACAGTTGCAAAATTGTCACAAAACCATGACATTGTGACAATGGATTTCAACATCGCAACAACACGTGCTTATAAGGGTCAAACAAGGTTTTACAACAATCGTAAAACTGTCGCAAAACCATAACATTGCGATAATGGTTTTATATGTTGCAACAACAAGTGATTGCAAAGGTCAGGCAAGTCATTATGACAGTTGCACAACTGTCACAAGTCCTCAACATTGCGACAATTTTTATAAACGTCACAATGGCAAGTGATTGCCAGGGTTAAACGAGTCATTATGACAATCACAAAACTATCATAAAACTATGACATTGCGATATTTTTTTAAACGTCACATTGACAAGTGATTATGAGGGTTTGACGAGTCATTACGATTGTAAAAAAACTATCGCAAAACCATGACATTGCGATGCTTATTTTGACCTTAGCAATAACCTATTTTTATGACGACTTTAATGAGGGTTTTTTGACCGTCACAAAGACATGCCATCGTGACAACTTTTACAAGGGTTTAAAAAAACATTATCATTTCATTTGTGATGGTGGTTTCTGCAATGTTTTCATTGACCGTTTTATAACCACTTTATGACAGTCACAAGCCTTGTAAAAGCTATTGAAAAACTGTCGCAAAAACCATTTTTTTTGTATTGGTTGTATAGAAAGCATTAATGGGTAGTTATATATTATGAGCAATATATTTATGTTATTTTTATTTAGCAAATGTTAGTGGGTTTGCTTAATGTAGTTAGTAGTCGTTAAGAACTTGTGCTAATGTACCTATAATAGAAAGTTAGTATGTCATGGTAGGTAATATTACACTAACAGTAAAAATGATTATCTAATGAATGAAAAGGAACTTATGTTTCCCTGTTAAACTAATTGGGGTATGAATTTTAAGCTTCATTTATATGATGCAAATTGTTTTCACTATCTTTAAAGCAATTTGTCATTATAATTGCTTACCATTTCAAATTTTATTTGATCATATATGTTATAAATGAGTTTAACACGAACTCATTGAAGATTAATCTACTAGAGATTAAGGGGGGTAAAGTCATAAGAAAAGGTGGAAGGCATGTGGCAAGTGCTTATTAGCACTTGGAACATATTATAGAGTTAGTATGCATAATGGATCCTTTACATTTTGTCTAGTAAATTTTCTATCAATTTCATAGAGATATTAACAGAGAGATAAAAGAGAGTGTATGAACTCTATTTTTTCTCTTTCTACCAATCTCTCTTTTCTCTTTATCTCTCTTAAACTTCATAAAGAAACTTACACAAAAAACTTTAGAGGATCTAGAATTGATTAGTATGTAGGTGCAATAATAATCATGGCATGCCTTTGAAGGAATCATGATCATGTGGTTTCTTTAAGTGCAGTGATTCTATGTGGCCACGTATATAATGCAATTGGTCAAGCTAACCCAACAATGTTTTTAGTAGACCCAAATCCTTTCATGCATTTTATGGAAGAATTAACGATATAGTGGTTGATTATATACTTTCCTTGCAAGCTTCTTACATTTATTAGGTCTATCTAAGATAACATAGGGTCTAAACCTTAAATAACTAAAGCCTGTGTGAGAGAGCTCGTCTAAGAATTAGGATTCAGTCATTTTGAAGGAAATTTTCTTGGCCAAAAAGGTTGTGACATGGCTTGATCATCCATTTAGCTCTTGGTTTGTCTATGTTAGTAAGATACTTGGGTTGTGAAAGATTTAATCAAGTGATTACTTAAGGATAAATGAAATTTTACAAAATCATTTAGCTTTGGTTCTTAACTGTTTTGATGCTCTTTTGAATATATTTTTATCATTTTTTTTTTTACAAAGCTATACTACTTAATATGTCAATGTTGTTGATTCTACTTCATTATTACTAAATCTTGTTTTAGGTTATTGCTCTCCTTTTAAAAATAGCCTATTTTAGTGTTAGGTATGCTCATTTTGACAATGAAGTGGTCCGTTGATTATAATTATAACCTTGTGGTAAAGTTTGTTCCTTAGCTAAAATATTTACAGCTAAGCCCCTAGGGATAGTAATTTTGTCTATTAAAAGTAACACGTGGAAGGCATGTGATAGACACTCATTGGATTTAATACATGCAAAGTGCTTTATGCATAAGCCATAATGTACCCTTTTAGAAGTCATGGTTATACTAAGAGCATGTTTGGTTAGAGGGAGTTGAGGGAGGGAGAAAGAATAGGAATAACCTTTAGGCCCATTTCCACATTTGGTTACAATTTTGGTGAGGTAATGTCATTCCCTAAAATTCTTCCCTAAAATTCTTGATTCCCATTATTAAGGTAATGTGGACTCCATTGGATTGTTGATGGAATCAAGAGCTTTCCTAGGAATCAACGATCAGGTTACTATACTGCCTATCTTTTCACTTGTTTTCTCTCCTAACCTTCCTTGACAAACATTGTTGTCGAAATACATCCACCACCATCGGCACTCGTTGATGTTGAAACATACACTGACAACCATCGTTACCAATTTTTACTCCTAAACTTGTTGATGCATGCAAAAGATGGGTGGATGATATTGACCCGAAAAAAAAAAAGAAAGAAAGGGTGGAGAGTGATTTAACAAAGGAAAAAGAGAAAATATTAGTTTCTATCAAAATTTTAAAAAATAATTAAAATTATTTTAAATTTTTTAAGAAAGATATTATAGTCATTTGAATAATCTTCATCTCTATTCCCACTCTTTCTATTAATATCATATCAAATCTAGTAAATGAACTTAAAATTCCATTCCATCAAAACTTATTTTCATTTCTAAGTCCATTTCTATTCTTATTCTTTTTTATTCTTTCAATTAAACATGGCCTAAGTTCTATAGGTGTAGTAATCCTAGGCTGCTCAAAAGAAGTATACATTGCAATTGACTGGCCTAACAATAGCAATGGCCCAAAATCAACATATATTATTATTCATTTTAAAATTATTTGAAATAATATTGTGCATTATTTTTAAACTTTTAAATGACCATTTTACACGCTTTTTTTTATCAACAAACTTTAATAACCATACCAATGAAATATATTCATCAAACTCATACCATGAAGAATAATTACTTAATTAATATTTTTGATAATAAAATAATTAATTTTCAAAATAAACCAATAGAGAATGATTAAAAATGTTTTAATTCTTGCTAATAAATAAGATGTGCACATAAAGCGATCACATTGTATTCAATTTCACCAGGAAAGGATTGAAATTTGCGTCAAATCGATCTATTGGCATTCCCGCAATCCCACTCCAAAGAACACTAACTACAGCGCAGAGGCACACGCTGCAACAAAGGCTCCCACATAAAAACCTAACCCTAAACCCAATTTCACTTCTCCATTAGGGTGTCTCCTCGTACTCAACATGGAAGGGGACGACGAGACGTCGGGGCCGATGATCGACGAAATCTATGCCAACGGCGGCGAGGATGCTAACCGCAACCGCCGCCCAATAATCAGTGGCGACCAGCTCGACATTGAAGCGTATGCCAGCCTCTACACCGGTCGCACCAAGATTATGCGACTCCTTTTTATCGCTGATCACTGCGACAAGAACTCTACTATGCAGCTAGAGGCGCTTCGCATGGCCTACGATGAGATTAAGAAGGGAGAGAATACCCAGCTGTTCAGAGAAGTGGTGCAGAAAATTGATGGGCGGTTGGGGCCGAATTACGGAATGGACGTGGGCTGGTGTGAGACGGTAGATCGAAGGGCAGAGCAAAGGAAGGAGAAGCTGGAGAATGAGCTCAATGCCTATAGGGTATAATTTAGTATAACTCTTGTTTATTTTGGTTGTGTCTATCTGTGTGTGTAGAAACTAGATTCAAGTAGGTTTATGCGATTTGTAAGTTTATTGTTCATTCTGGGTTTTGTTGCTTGTACTTCTGGTTTGCATTTACTGTGCCACGTATGCCATGTATAATAGGTTCTTACATCAATTAAATCCATTTCTGGTAGTTGTGCTTGATCGAACAATATTTTGTATAAACCAACTCTTTAAGATGCAGAGCCTTCCTTGTTAATATTTCCATTATATTTTTAAATATGATATGTTGACTATTAAGGCATTTTTGTTGTTATTGCATTTATCACGGTATATGCATGTTCAGCATTTCTTTGTTTTCCCTCCTCTTCTAAAGATTGTATCTATTAAGCAATTTACGGGCTATTGATTGTTTTATAATAGGACCCCATTCACCATTTCAAATTACTTATCAGCAGTAGGCAGTAGTCATATATGGTTCTCATTTATAATTAGAGTGATACGGAGTAAACATTGCTGTTCTGTTGCAAAGCGTTCTGCTGATAGCAATGTTCTGTTACTGCAGTAGTTTTGCCATGCTCAGTAAACATGAGGATAAATGGTTCTTTTTTGTGGTACTGTTTAATTAGACTAAAAATTCATCTTAAATACTATCTGATTGTTTTATTGGTATTCAGATGAAATCTATCATATATGCAGATGAATCATCAGTGCAATTTTGTTAGTTGTAAATTCGGACAGTAGTCTCCAGCTGGAGCTTTACATAAATTTCTTGTTTTTTGTTGATCCAATGTATCTCATTCCATAATTGACATGGTAAAGAAACTAGAGGATTGATAGTTTATGTGGGCTACCCCTGCCCTGTGACTTGTTTTGTTGCTGAAATAGTCACCTTGTACAAGATTATATGGCATGCTTTTACATCCGTTTTTAACTGCCTTAATTTTTTCCTCATTGTTATTTCTCCCAATCTATTGTTTCTAACTTACTTTTTATTTCTGCAGACAAACTTGATTAAAGAAAGCATAAGAATGGGATACAATGATTTTGGAGATTTTTACTATGCTCATGGCCATTTGGGGGATGCTTTTAAAAGTTATGTTCGTACTCGGGATTATTGCACTACCTCAAAGCACATTATTCATATGTGTATGAGTGCAATTCTGGTTAGCATTGAGATGGGTCAATTTACTCATGTCACGAGCTATGTTAGTAAGGCAGAACAGACACCAGAGGCCCTTGAGCAGGCAGCTGCGAAGTTACGATGTGCTGCTGGACTGGCAAATCTAGAGGCCAAAAAGTACAAGCTGGCAGCTCGAAAGGTTTGTTCCTTGTTTAGCTTTATCCTATTTTGTGCTTTTGTTGGGACCCAACTCCAAACTGTAGTATTATATATGTAAGGAATGAAGTTAGTGTTATCAATGAAAATTTTACAGAATTGGAGTGAAAGAAGAGATGAGAAAATCAGTAAACCAGTGATCAAACACTGCACAGAAAAAAGAAAAAAACCCATCTCCGTTGGCATTTGAGAGGTCAGGGACTCTCCCTTTCCAGATTGAAGTCTTGCCTGCATTTCGCAACCTTCCTCTGCCCTGGTTTGTCTCATGTGTCCCTCCTCTCCAGACCAGCGCCCACCACACGTGAGCATATTTAATTAGAGTGATCAAATCCTTGCTAACAATACATCATTAGCTACCCCACCTTTTCTCTCATTCACCTGCTTCCACCTTTCATGAACTTTACCTGATCTTGGCCAAATAACATAGGGCCATTATTTCCCCTCCTTTACAAGCTACACCTTGTCCTTAAGGTGGAAAGCATTGAATTAATACTTAAAGATTTCAGAATTTTCCCAGGAGCTTTCAAATTTTGGCAGTCCTACCAACAAAATCAACACCTCAATACTTCCATCAGTAAGCTTTCTAGGCTGCAAAGTATTTTCTCTGCACTTGCAGCTCCAATTCTTGTGTGAGAGAGTTCAGTATGTCTTGAGGCGGAGTAGTTGGTTGAGGATATCTTTTGAGTTGTGATACATGAAAAACCAGATGTATTCTGGTTGAAATAGGCAACTCTGATCTGTAAGCCACTTTCCTATGCTTCTCCAGTATTTTATAGGCTCATAAAAGGTGGTGCTACTTTCTCATTTTGTTTAATAGCTAAAGTTCTTAATTTGTATGATCATAGCATAAGAAAAAGATATCTCCCATTTCAATCTCCACTTTCCTTCTTTTAGCATCAGTCTATTCCTATATATTCTTGTGCTCTTTTCTGGTTTGTCTTCAATTCTCCTGGTATCAGATTTCTCTTCCTCAAATTAATATTGACATTCTCAACAGTTGATGTGACGTCTCCCAACTAAAATAGAGTTGGTGCATTCCTTTTGCAAAAGGCGTTGTAAGTTGTCATTCCAATGGACCAAATAGAATTCAGCCCATGCCAACCACTTACTCCATTACTTGGGTGTTCAAACTCCTATTAAGTATTAATTACTTTAGTTTGTCCATCAATCTCTAAATGATATCCAGAGTTGTATTCGAGAGCCATTCCTGACATTTTTAAACATTTTCTCCAAAACTAATTGATAATACCTTGTGTTGATTGAACACAATAAACTTTGGAAACCCATGTAACTTTGCAGTTTCGTGAATGAAAACCTTTGCTACATTCTTGGCTGTGAAAGGGTGTGATAAAGAAATGAAGTGGCTGTATTTTGTAAATCTGTTCATTGCCACCATAGCTGTGTCAAACTTGTTATGCTTAGGTAGGCCCACAATGAAATGCTTACTTATATCTTCCCACACTTGTTGGGCTACTGGCAAGGGTTATAAAAACTCTGCTGGACTCTATGGTACTTGTTTCTCTAACATGTAGTCATTTATTGGTTCTCAAGTACCCCAGGTTTCCAGCTGTATGAGAATCATTGAACTCTCTTAGTGATTAAGGAATCTGGGGAGAAGTTTTTTTGGCCATTCCATTTTGCTTTGGTACATTAACCAGCCTTTCTTAATTTTATGTCCTGTTGGAGCTTCTTTCTCTTCAGTGAGCTTTTGCATAATGGTCAACAATCTGTCATTTTGTTTGATTTACTGGTCTAATGCTTTCATTTCTTCATATTACCACAAGGAAAAACCTTTGATTTCCATCACCGTATCTGTTCTTAATAAAGTATCTGCTGTGCTACTTTTAGAATCTGGTTTGCACTATATCTCAAAATTGTACCCAATCAATTTAACCCATTTTTTCTGGTCTGAGTGAATTATTCTTTGTACTAGCAAATAGGGATTGGGAAGTTAAGGGGGCATTAGTCAAAACCAAATGGCATGACTAAGAATTCATAATGACCCTAATGTGTTCTAAAGTTTGTGTTATTCTTGTCCGCTTGTTGGATCCTGATTTGATGATAACTTGACTTCAAGTCTGACATAGTAATGATAGTTGCCTCATCGAACTCATCAATGATTGATAAAGGAAACCTGTCAAGTATTATAATTGTGTTTAGCGCCTTATAGTCCACATAGAAGCTCAAACCTCCAAATACCATTTTAGACACTGCCATTCATTTGACAGTTTGATTTCATAGACAACTGACCTGAATTGATCCTCACTCCACCAAGATTTTCTAAACAAGCTATCCCCCACCCAGAATCAACGTTATCCAGCATAAAAGGGTAAAAAGTCTATATAATCAACACACCTTGCACCTCGAAGTTCACTTATTATGTATTTCACTACTGAAACATTTTCTTGCATCCTCAATTGTTATTGAGTAGAACTTAGTAGCTTCAACCGAAATTTGTGTCTTCTCCACCACCAACGTTGTAGAGATGAAGTTATGGGTTGCATTGCTATTGATCAATGCCAATACTGTCTCCCCATAAGCAAGACCCATTAGTTTCATCATCTTGTGCCCAGCTATCCTCATTTTCTCCTCCTTCTTCAACTAGAATCATTTCCAAGTACTTCCCTTTACACTTATGATTGGATCCAAACTTTCCCTCACACATAAAATAGAGGCCCAATTCCCTCCTTCGGTTTATCTCAACCTTTGAAAATTTCTTGGAATTGGTACTGCTTCGAGTTGTATTGATGGGGATGATCTTACTAGATAATCTCCTAGTCCCCTCACCTCCTCTGTTATCAGGACTTCCCCAAATTTCCCACTGCTTGACTCCCACAGCCTTCAATCAAATTGGTAGATTTTGAAAAGGTTGGCTTAATTTCACCCCATCTTGCCCCACTAATGGATTCACCCCTTTTGCTGCCTTTTTTCCTTTGCTTTTTTCTAGTATCAGGTTCCACCCCTCCACTGAAATGCCAAATCCATCAATTGGGTTAAGGTTATGGGTTGCATTAGCCTGACTTTTGCTTTGATTTAATCATACAAGCCGTTCTTAAAGACTTCTATCAATACTTTGTCTGGAACATCCTTGAGTGGTGCAGACACTAACTCAAACTTCTCTGTGTAGTCATTCATTGACCTATCCTACTTCAAAGCTATCAACATCTTGTAATTGTCTCCCATTTGATTGCAGTGAAATCTTGCCATGATATCCTTCTTGAATTTCTTGCAAGTTACACCATCCTTCCCCTCTATACTCACAAATATAGCATCTAATATCTCATGGTCTCCAACTCCATTGACAACAAAATACCTCTACTCTAAACAACCACCCAATAAGATCCTCGCCTTTAGATTATGGCATCTTCATACTAGGAAGCCTATTAATAATTCCTTCTCTGTTCCAATCTCATCCTCTCCTGATGAATTTTCCCTTACTCTGGACTCAACTGGCATGTATTAATGAGCTTCCACTACTTCATTTTCACCAAACCTCTTCTCTAAAACCTACCATACCATGGACAAACCTACTCCGATACCAAATTGTTGGGAAAACTCCAGTCTCTAGTATTATTTATCTACAGAATCAATAATCTCCCTCTTGGTTTAATCAAGGAAGATTTTACATGATTGGAGTAGAAGAGGAGATGAGAAAACCAGTATCGCAGTAATCAAACACAACTTAAAACGAAGAAAATGTTTCCACCACATTTGTGAGGCCAATGAGTTTCCAGCTGAATTCTCACTTGCCTCTCGCAACCTTCCTCTCCTCTATTTTATCCTACACGTCCCTCCTCTTTAGACCAGCACCACCCACACATGCACAATTCAAGTGATGAAATCCTCTGCCAGCATGTCATCAGCTACCCCGCCCTTTCTCTCAGTTACCTTTTTATTCCTCCTGTCATAGATTTTAACCCCTCCTGGTCCTAATAACTCAGGCCCATGAGCTTTGAACTTTGCACTAATGATGAGACATTGCGTAACTTAGAAATCTTTGTGAGTTAAATGATTGTAGTCCTTTATATTGGTTACAATGTACAATTATAAATGAGTTTGTTATTGAACTTTGTACGATAGTACAAACTCGTCCTATGTGAAACTTTGCAATCAGTTGGCATTTCTGATGTAATCCGGTGTGAAATAAGATTGATACAGTGAATAATAGTCTGACATATCTGCTTAAAGGCAAATTCTCTGTTGATTATAGCACGGGCTTGCTATCTTGGTTTAATATCAAGCTGAAGGTTGTAATGATTATGAATACACTTTCATTTATTGCAATTCTATGTAACTTATTAATGGTGTTAATTTTTCCATTTGGACTATGGTTCTGGTTTGTCTTGGGATATGACATGACTCTATTGGTTCACCGGAGCAATCATTGTAAGAAGGGAAGTAAGTTCTTTACCGGAAGATGTTGTGCTGAAGGGAGCTGCAAATGCAAAAAGGCAGTCAAAGAGAGAATATTAATGGATGATGACTAACAAGAAGCAGTTTGATATATTTGTAAATTAATTTGAGTTGAATGTCTGACATTTGAGTAGGCATATTTCTTCTTGGCCATCTTGGTGGTGAATGCACATTTTTCATTTATTAGTAGTAGAATTGTCAATTCTAAATACCTTATTATCTCCTATTTTTGCTGACTTACACAGAATCTCCCCTTTTGCCCCTCGCACAGAGTTCTTCCACTCAAAATATGAGTTAGGTTACATGGAGCTTTGTAGGATTATTGCATGAGCTATATGCCAAATGGTTAAACTTTGTTTTTGTATTCTTTATTAAATGTAGTTTCTAGAAACGGGCCCAGAACTGGGAAATCACTACAATGAAGTAATTGCACCTCAAGATGTCGCAACATATGGTGGACTTTGTGCACTTGCAACATTTGATAGGGCAGAGTTGAAGGCATGTTTCCCCTACTTATTCTCAGGATTGTTTTGCTTTAGTATGACCTTTTGTTGAGGCATTTATAATTACCATAACATCACTTTTGTTGTTTCACTCTATATTTGGCAGAGCAAAGTTATAGACAATCTCAACTTCCGGAACTTCTTAGAATTGATACCTGAAGTAAGGGAGCTGATAAATGATTTTTACTCAAGGTAACTTGTGTTCTTCTCATCTTTCCTTTTGGTTCTTTGCTCACTTAATTGAGAGTGGTGACAACTAATTGCATGTTTTTTCAATAACTAACTAATAGAAACTTGGTTTAAAGTCTCAGCATCTTGAGCAGGACTGTACTGCATGGATTTTGACATGAATTTCTTAATTTGAGGTTGCTATTTCATGTCTGAAAAATTGACAAAGTTTCAATAATAATTGGATTGGAATGCATGGTGTACAGGAAGAATGCTATTTTTCGACAATGGTGTTATTGATGTTGAAAAGAGACCTATGAATTCATTAGACTTAATTCATTTTCTTGGGGATGGCTATTGGTTATAATTTTCCATCATTGTAATCAATCAGATGAATCTAGTATGTTAATGATGTGAATCTTTTGTTTTTGTTGTTGGTGGAGGGTGAAGGTTGAAGTTCGTTGGCAATTTTGAGAATTTTCCTTCTCATTTGTGTAGCATAGTTTTTACTTTCTTCCTCCCACATCCCTGCTTGTAATGAACTCTTTTTCTGCCTTTTTGCAGCCACTATGCATCATGTCTGGAATACCTTGGTAACCTCAAAACAAACCTGTTGCTTGATATACATTTGCATGACCATGTTGAGAAACTTTATGATCAAATCCGTCACAAAGCCCTCATACAGTATACACACCCATTTGTGTCTGTTGATTTACGCATGATGGCCAATGCATTCAAGACGACTGTTGCAGGACTTGAAAAAGAACTTGAAGCTTTGATTACTGATAACCAGATACAGGTGCAGTTGGGGTGTGTTGTGTTATTATGCTTTGCTTTCCTCTATTGTTTGTACACAGGCGCGCGTGTGCACACACACACACGTAATTCCCCCCACCCCCCTTTTACTGGCCATAGGTCTGGATCTGCTGCTGTTTTCTTATTTCTTTAAAATCAAGTAGGCTCTAGGTTATTAAATCAGGTGGGACCCTTTTGATCTAGGGAGAGATTCTAGCAACTTTCTGAAGATGATTTTAATGTTAATGCTACTTGTACCAGAAGAAACATGTTTTTTGACTTCAAATAGGCTTGCATTTGAGCATTGCTAATAAAACATATTGCCCCTTTGCAGGCTCGAATTGATTCACACAACAAAATTCTGTATGCGCGACATGCGGATCAAAGGAATGCCACATATCAAAGGGTTCTGGAGATCGGAAGGGAATTTGATCGGGATGTTAGGTCCATGTTGCTGAGATCAAATCTTATCAAGCATGATTACAATCTTAAGGCGTCAAGGAAACTTTGATTTTTGATGGATGATGATGGGTCCGATCTTGCGGTTGCCTATACTATTAGACATTGATCGGCTATACTGGAGCAAGGTTCCTCGCCAAAGTTAGAGATATTGCCTTGCCTCTTTTGGTGGGTTGTTATACATTTCTGCATCATTTAATTAATATACTATGGCTGCTATATTGTATATACTTTGTACGATTTAAATTTAAGTGAATTCTTCAGAAGCGCCTCTACTATATCGTTAGTTTGCTTAGTAGCTAATAACTTGTTCCTTAATTTTGATCCTTGGTGTGTAAAAATAGATCTGAGTCTTAAATGGTTGTTCCAAAAGACGATCCCAATTTCTCTTATAGTTCGATTGCTGTCTGTTTCTTTCATGATGGTTCGGATAAATAAACGTCAGTGTGGAGGCAAATATAACATTTTGAGCTTTTTTGGTTCGTTATATAATGCCTAATGACTCATTGATGCTCTGAAAATAGGCTGAAATCGCGCTTATGGTTCTGGGACTTGTCTTTATTCCCACCTATCTCCAAATTTATGACTCTTCTCGGTCTGTTCAAGTTGCTCGGATAAATTTGTTCCCAACCAACTTGTTTGTTGAAATAGTATAAAATACTGAACCAACTAGTCCGAATTATAAAAATAATTTTAAATAAAAATGTGTGAGTTAAAAGTAAATTATCTAATTCTCAAATTTTAATATAAATGGACTAAACAAAAGGTTTATTTTTTTGTAAACAAGCTGCATATTTATTGATCTTAACCTAGTATTTTAGTCAATGTTTTAGCATTAAACTCTTAAAGCGGAAAGGTCAATTGGGCTGTTTTTAAGGCAACTACTTGGATTCTTACACTAGTAATATTAAGTCAATGAAAATGTGGGGAAAAAAGCAAAACTGAACTGTAGTCAATTTTCATGAGCAAAACAAAACAAAAGACGGTAATTACAAAATTATTTTCCGCTGTTGTATACTTTGACTCACGAGATATGCAATTCACGTATGCTGTTTAGTAATTATTATTAGCTCTCCGGAAAAATAAAATTATACAAACGTTTCTATTTTGGGGATTGTGGCCAGCGAGCTAACCATGACTTTCTTGCTCGTTTGGGATGTGGGTAAAGAAACTCTAATGTTCATCACGTTTAATGTGTTTGAACTTTCCGACCATCAATCTATAATTTTATCATCTTATTTATTTTGATATATTTGCGGTCTGCTTTTATAGTAACTTTAGACTATAATACTGTCATTTTATTTTTCTTTACTTTTTTTTTTGGGAGATAAGAGGAGGAGGCAAAACCCACAAACCAAAAATAAGTTCTTAAAATTATTACTGGGGGTTTCACCCGTGAATAAGGTTTCTCTGGGATCTCACATAAACACATGGCTGTTCACATATTGCAATTTTAAAAGCCTGAAGCTTCCAGTTGAAGGATTCTCACTCCGCACTGTTCTTCGATCCTTCCCTCATTCCAGCCTATTTTTCCCCTCTCCATTTAAGTCATTAATTCTTGTAGCTAGTTCAAGTAACTTTGCTTCACTTTATTGCCACAGTACTTTGATAATTTAATAGTTTTATAGGTTATTTAAGCTATCACTATTTTGATGGAAATAGTATCTATCATCACTTCGAGATAGAATCATCCACTGTCTCTTAGTTCCCCGAATGCTGTCTTTCTTGGTTCTTACTTCACATAATCTGAGAGTACCTGCGAATCTCAGATCCTCCATCTTCCATTAAATCAATAGCTACTCCCCATCTTACTTTAGTAGTTCAAAAAATCTCACAGCAAACAGCCGTGGAGACATAAATACTCCGTTATCTTATCTTGGTCTCTTTTTTATTATAGGGACACTCACAACAAACTCGATTTCTACAAAAATAACTGATTTTCAGTCCTATAGTGCTAAAAAATTCATATCCGAGATGCCCATTTGATCAGATCAAGTTCCTTTTCAAATGGGTCACTTGAATCTGCCAGCTTCCAAGCGTACTCGCCAATGGCGGGTTTTGGACCTCGTATCGGCGTTCTTCTTCGGCCTCGTGTTCCTTTTCTTCCTCCTCGTTTTTACGCCTCTTGGTGATTCGCTTGCGGCTTCCGGCCGCCAGACCCTTCTTCTATCCTCCTCAGATCCGCGGCATCGCCACCGCCTCATCGCCGTTATCGAGGCCGGGCAGAAGCAAACCATCGACGCTTGTCCCGCCGACGCTGTGGACCACATGCCATGTGAGGATCCGAGGTTGAACAGCCAGCTCAGTAGAGAAATGAATTACTACAGAGAGAGGCACTGCCCGCGGCCAGATGACACTCCTCTTTGCCTGATTCCCCCACCTGATGGCTACAAAATACCGGTGCAGTGGCCGGAGAGCTTGCACAAGGTATGATTTTGTTCAGTCGTCGGGTGGAAACTATGTATTATGCTACTGAATAGTGTGAGTACTGGTCATTAATAATAAATCATCTTCGCCAAAATTTCGGATCTAACTCAAGTATGACCTAAAATTAAATTACATGGCAATATAAAATTAGCATTATCACCACTACTGATTGCTCTGTGCAACAATAGTACCAAAAATGAGCTCTTTACAGGCCAAAAAAAAAAATGAGCTCCTTATGAAACGGAAGGAATATTTTTTTTCTTTATTTTCAGTACTGCGGAAAAATAGGTAATCCTGCCATTCATATGTATCGTAATATACATTTTGAAAAAGGATCTTTTATGTTATCTAGTTTTATGTGATCTAGTTTTAATCATGGATGGTTGAGTTGGATCCTAAATTTTCGAAATATTTGCTTATTTGTCAAATTATGAAGGCATAAATTCAATTTCTCAGGGACTAAAAATATTTCCCTGTGCAACAGAACTATATCATTCTGTTTGGTGATGGATTTTATCTTTCTGGGTAGACTAGGACACAGAATCATGCACCTTTGTTGTTCATCCCACTACTGAATAAACACATTTTGAAGAAAAGAGCTTGTGTTTTGGATTTTAGTTTTGAACCTGGTTTTCTGTTTTGGGATTTTTTTTTTTTTTTCTCAGAGCTCTGGATAGAAGATTTTTAACCGTAGGTTATTCTGAGCCATGATGAATTGGAAGTTCCCTATTGATGTTGGACTTAATTTCAACTAGAGATTATAATACAAATTAGTGCGCTGCTTATTTTTCTGACCCATTGATCCGTCTTTCTAATTGTTTTAGTGCATTCTGTGTAGATATGGCACAGCAACATGCCACACAACAAGATCGCAGACAGGAAAGGTCACCAAGGATGGATGAAACGTGAAGGTCCGCACTTCATATTCCCTGGTGGTGGCACAATGTTTCCAGATGGAGCAGTGCAGTATATTGAAAAACTTGGTCAATACATTCCAATAAATGGCGGGGTTTTGAGGACTGCTCTTGATATGGGGTGTGGGGTAGGAGCTATTTTCCTGTTTCCATTTGAGACCTGACTAAGGTTTATTACTGTATAACATGCACATATATTTCTCAATTTACAGGTTGCCAGTTTTGGAGGATATCTACTATCTCAAGATATCTTAACTGTGTCCTTTGCTCCAAGAGATTCACATAAAGCACAAATACAATTTGCTCTGGAAAGAGGAATACCAGCTTTTGTTGCCATGCTTGGCACTCGCAGACTCCCATTTCCTGCATTTGCTTTTGACTTGGTGCATTGTTCTCGGTGCTTGATCCCTTTTACAGCCTACAGTAAGTACTGCATTGCATTTTACCTTTCTTGCAAACGTCTAAACACTAATAACTTCCCTAATGCATAAAATCTGTCTTGCAGATGCAACTTATTTCATCGAAGTGGATAGGTTACTTCGCCCTGGTGGGTATTTAGTCATCTCTGGCCCCCCTGTACAGTGGCCAAAACAAGATAAAGAATGGTCTGATCTTCAGGGTGCGGCAAGAGCTTTGTGTTATGAATTGATTGCTGTAGATGGCAACACTGTGATCTGGAAAAAGCCTGCTGGAGATTCGTGTCTCCCTAACCAAAATGAATTTGGTCTTGAGTTATGTGATGATTCTGATGACCCAAGTTATGCCTGGTGATTAATTTCCATCAGACTATGGCTATTTTATCTTTCCTCTTATTATCTCTGCTGGTCTTTCAGTCATTTTCAGTATTGATGGTTGCTAGGCATGCTTGGATCTGATTGGCCCTATCATAGTAGTAATTTGGTTGTTATTATTAATAACACATTCTTCATAGTGATTACTCGAGATTGAAATAAAGATGATTTATTTTGTAGGTACTTCAAATTGAAGAAATGTGTCAGTAGGACATCTTCAGTCAATGGAGAATATGCTGTTGGAACCATTCCAAAGTGGCCACAAAGGCTGACTGCAACACCTCCAAGAGCCTCGCTCCTGAAAAATGGTGTTGATGTGTTTGAGGCTGATACTAGGCGGTGGGCTAGGAGGGTTGGTTACTATAAGAATTCTCTGAACATAAAATTGGGGACTCCAGCTATACGCAATGTTATGGACATGAATGCATTTTTTGGGGGTTTTGCTGCAGCACTAAAATCTGATCCTGTGTGGGTGATGAATGTGGTTCCAGCTTGCAAGCCATCCACTCTTGATGTGATCTTTGACAGAGGTCTTATTGGTGTCTATCATGATTGGTTAGTTTATTCTGATGATTCATGGATTTTCTCTTCAATGGATATTTTACAGAATCCCGAAAATGTTGACCTTTTGCATATAGTTTGGTACATGTTAAAGGCACATTTCTTTGTCATTGATAATATGCATAGTCTGATATTCAGAAGGACATATTTGTGTCTATTACAATGGTAATTCCCTTTCTAACCAAAACATTTAGTATTTCATTAAGCCCTTATTTCAGAGAACTCTTGTTGCTTGCAAGATGCTTCCTTCACTGGAGATTTGTTTGCCAAGTTTGTGGTTTTGTTTTTCCTGGCTGTTACTCATAGATCAGAAATACTTCAGAAAAGGGGCTGTTTATGAAATACATATGAGATTGGTGTGATCCAACCCAAGAAAACAGTTCAAATGTACTGCAAAAGGCAAATGGGAGTGAAAGAGGAAGGGGAAGGGGAACCGGGGAGAAGAAAATAGAACCAAAGGACAAAACTAAGGAACCGAGGGTTATGGCAGAAGTAAGCACCAAAACACAGGCAGAAAAGAAGACATGATGGAAGAGTAGGCGTAAAAGTTGGGGCCAGGTGGGAGAGGTATATTAGAATGCTGTCTGAAAAGGGGGGGATTTTTGGAGAGAAGTGTTTTGGGAGAGTTCTGGCCTCCCGAAGCCAGAGTCCTTCTTTCTAAAGTTTGCAAGGTTGTATGTGGGAGCTTGGTTTTGACTTGTATCAGTTCATGCAACTTTGTCGGAATGATACAGTTCTTTTGTTGGTTTTTTGAAAACATAAAAACCAGAGTTCCCTACTGTGTGTTTTGCATTCTTATTTCTGAGCTAATCATGGAGTGAATTCAGGGCTGAATCCTATTATTTGGTATAAAAGCTCTTTCTTCAAGTTGTAGTCATGGGTTCTCACTGTGACCTATGACAAAGCATTGCCTGTTATCTGTTTCTGGCGTCCACTGGAGAAAAATTCAGTAGATATCCAGTGGTTGGGTTGCAGTACTTGTCGAGATGTAAATTCTGTAAATATTTTAGGAAGAATTGTTTTTGAAATCCCTAAGATCAAGGGATTTTATTAGGATACTTATTTGGTTAGGATTCTTACCAGATTTAGGATTGATCTAAATGCTTTTTTTTGTTCTTGTAATCTCCTGTATATATTTCTGAGTACTGTCAATACACGCAGAATCTTCGATTCATTCTCATTTCTTACCTTCTTTCATGGTATTAGAGCGTCTTGTAATCCCTTAGGGCTCTTTTTTCGTTGGCATTCTTCTTCTAGCAGCCTTCGGTGCTGTGCCCTTCTTCTGGTTTCTTTCGGGGGGGAGTCTTTGATTTGTAAATTCTGATCTCCTAGGCAGTCTTCCTCCTCGCATAAGCCTTCCTTCCTTTCCTTCTACCTCTTTTTTTTTATTCTTCTGTTTCCTAGCCTTCATTTGATTGAATGTTGTTCCTCTCTGTTTGTTTTGTCTCCCAGCAAGAAAAAAAAAAAACCTCATCCCTTATTTTTTGCACAGCCTTTGCTGCTGCCAGATCTTCATTATTTTCTCTTTTTTTTTTTTTTTTTTTTTGGTTTTCTAGGGGCAAACAGCTTGCCGTGAAATTACTTCTTTTACCATGTCAACCATTGGTACCCAATCTGACACCACTGTCTTTATCAAATCCAACCCACCCAAATATTTCATTTCTCTTCTATTTAAGCAGCAAGCCTTCAGCTGTGGAAGGAATATGGGAGCAACTGGCAGACTGAAATGCTATCCTCACCACACTCAAGGAAAAATTTACAGAAGGGATGTCCAATCTGAGGTAGGAGACTGTGTATATTTTAAATTAAAACCTAGAGATTGAAGTCCTTGACTAAGAAGCTCGATGAATATGGTCCATTTAGGATATTAGAAAAGGTGGGAATTGTGGCTTCTAGGCTGAAATTGCCTTCTACAGCTCCCATCCATTCGGTTTTGCATGTGTTGCAGCTTTAAGAAATCTCTCTTAGCAGCTACACCCACCCAAACATTGCCTGAATTTCTAACTGAAGACCTGAGAACTCCAGGAACAACCTGAAGAAGTCTAGCAGGTCCAGAAGTTAACCAATGGGAAAACAGAAGTGGTCATAAAGTGGAAGGATCTTCCTGAATTTGAGAATACAAGGGAAGCTTTTGAAGTCATCAACATAAATTCCCCAATTCCACCTTAAGGACAAGGTAACTCTTTTTTTTTTTTTTTGGGGGGGGGGGGGGGAGGGGGTTGTGGTTGATGAGACCCAATCCAAGAGAACAGTCCAAACGTACAGTAGAAGGTGAAAAGGAGAATAAGAAAAGGGGTGGGGGGGTAAGGAGGAACCACTGGAGAAGAAAGAACCAAAGGACAAAACTAAGGCATCAGGGGTTATAGCTAAGATAAGCGCAGAAATACAGAGGCAGAAAACAAATAGAAGAAATGATGGAAGAGTAGATGTAGCAGTTGGAAGCAGGTGGGAGAGGCATATAACCAGGCTGGCTGTCTAAGGAGGGGGATTTTTGTAGAGAAGTGTTTTCAGAGAGTTCTGATCTCTCGGAAGCCAGAGTCCTTTTCTTCTTATACTTCTTGTTCTTTCTAAACTAAGGACAAGGGTGTATTTGGGGCTACGTTTTGACTTGCATCAGTTAATATGACTGTGTAGGACTGATACAGCTCTTTTTTTTTTTTTTTTTGGTAATATAAAAAGCTGAGTTCCCTTCTGTGTTTTCTGCATTCTTATTTCTCAGCCTAGTTATGGGGTGAGTTCAGGGCTGAATCCCATTACAGACACTAGATGTTCCTGATGTTTTTGTAATTTTATATTTGTAATTTTTATTCATAGGTAGATATTTTTAAAATTTTTATTTTATTATATATATATATATATATATATATATATATATATATATATATATATATGTAGCTCTTGAAGAGAAAATGGAAAGATGGGGAGACTGTTTTCTGCATATTGACGGAGGTTGTTGCAAAATGGGTGATGGCAATCTTGTTGAAAGGTGGAATCAGATGCAAATTGCTGTGTACTTGACCAGCCTTGCATAACTATTGTAGGAGCTGGGTGATCAAACTTCAACCAAGGTGGGCTGGGTTTTGAGGCATTATTGCAAGGATTCTCTAATTTCAGGCTGGATTAGACTAGAGAGATTCAAAGGAAAGAGGAGCTTGGCTGAAGTATGATTCAAAACATACCAAAAAAATAATAAAGGACTCAATTTCATGTGTATACATAAACTTGTATGAGTTTACTCACAGTTTCAAGCTTACCATGTTCACCAAAAAACAAGTTTGATTGCCCTAAACTCATAAACTTGTTGGAGTTTACAAGTTGACTCAAGAGTTTGACATATATCTATGCAGTGTCATATCTCATGTTCTGTGTTTGTGCGTGTGTTTTTTAAGCAGTTACTCTACTGTATTTTTACTTCTAATTTGTTTATCTGCTTGTATCAAATGTTCTTATTTAATTATATTCATTTCAGCTTTCATTTCGTTTTTAAACCTAAACTGTTGCTTAACCCTCGTCAATTAAGCATACATTAATGACAAAGGACAGTAAATAATTTTTTTTTTTTTTAAATGTAGTTGTGATTCTCTGGAGTTATTTAAGATAGGAATCTTGATCTTCTGTGCATCTTTATGACTTAATAAAATCAATACTAGTTTACTTAGGCTCTAACTTATTTTAGACTTTTAATTTAATCCTGCTTCTTATCTTTAGGCCAGATTTTCTCTAGTGCATTTAAACATATATCACAACTTGTAATGGTGGGCTTTTCTTGGATCTAAATTTTGTGATTATTTTTCCCAGGTGTGAACCTTTCTCAACATATCCCCGTACTTATGATCTCATCCACGTGACCGGCATTGAATCACTAATAAAAGATCCAGCTTCTGGCAAAAGCAGGTACTTTTGTGCTTCAGATCTTGCGTTCTAGGCTGTAGTTACGTCGTGGTATTAGAGCCGTGCTGCCCCCATTTTTCATAATTAAAATAATGACAATTTGACACAAGATAGGTTGGCCCATGCTTGTCTACTCTTTGAGCCAAAGGATATTCATATAAAAGTATGTTAGAAATTATAATAAAGTTATTCATGGACCTTCACTTGACAGTTTAAACTTTTTAATTGAATTGGTTATTATTTATTAACTACAATCTAATACAGAGAGTGACAGGAAAAAAAAATATTACTTGAATTAATATTTTACAACACTATATGAGGTGGTCGATCCCCTTCATTGATGTAATTTAGGCACTGCCTGAATTACTTAGAACTAAGTTGTATGATTCTCTGTGTGTAGGTTAAAGCCTAGTATTTGCTTTTGCTGCTTTTTGAGACTTATTTATTTATTTATCTTTTTTCTTGTGATGTATGAACTTCTCATATCAAT
The DNA here is from genome assembly GCA_037074485.1 of Delonix regia. Lineage (NCBI taxonomy): Eukaryota > Viridiplantae > Streptophyta > Magnoliopsida > Fabales > Fabaceae > Delonix > Delonix regia. The sequence continues at coordinate 18,884,576 of CM073459.1, forward strand.
TTCTTTTTTGGTGGAAGAGAAGGATCAAACATGTCTTCCTTTATCCAAAGCCCCAGCTATCCAACCATTTTAGTTAACCTCATCAGCAACTTTCATATAATTTACTTTTAACCGTTTGCATTTATGGAGCTTGCATCATTTGAGAATGACTAATTTGTCATTTAACTGTGAGTTATATTAGTTACCAGATTGAATTTATGTCAGATCCCAACTTACCATAGCTACCTCTGTGCTAGTGCTACATGATCATTTTTTGTTTTTTTTAATCATAACTTGTATCATGAAATATACAGAACTTGCCCAAGAGATTTAGTGCAACATTTCCTTTTATCAGCCTAGGTTTGATATTTTTGGGAGCATTTAGAATTAAAATCCTAAAAGCATCAGACTGATGTGAGGAAATCACCATTTAGATTACCTGAAAGGGGATGTAGTCTCAGGCAAAGCCCGAGGACACCCCAGAGTCCCAGACTGTAGTATTCACAAATTATGGAAATTTGTTATACATAGATCTCACTCTTCTTGCTTCATTACTTCATTACTTCACTGCAGATGTAACCTCGTGGATTTGCTGGTGGAAATTGATCGAATGTTGCGACCAGAAGGAATCGTTGTGGTGAGGGATGCCCCTGAAGTAATAGACAAAGTAGTTCGAATTGCTCGCACAGTAAGGTGGAGGCCTACCATACATGACAAAGAACCTGAATCGCATGACACAGACAAAATCTTAGTTGCAACCAAGACCTTGTGGAAGCTCTAATACCACATATCACTGATACAACTCTGTAATTTAGGTAACATTTCCTTCTCTCTCTGCGGGTGTTAAAAGATATCCCCATATAATAATATAAGGGGGTAGTAAGGTTAGAATTTGAGAAAAGTGAAAAAATGTCACGACTTTGTGCAGTTTTATAGGTAAAGCACAAAGCAGTGCTAATGATATTTTCTTAGCTACAAGGAGCAATTGTAATTCTGTGCTTTTATATGTCATAATGTCAATACTTTATTTGTATTTATAGCCATTTATAGTCTATACTTTATTTATATTTATAATCATATAATTTTAACCTAAAAAAATAAATCTCATTCATTGCTTTTTAGCCTTCGTTTGGGAGACTTGGACGTCATAATAGAGTCGTTTTCAAAGTATGTTAGTGTCGTGATCAGTCTTTTATTTTTTTTTCTTCCTTCAATTGGGTTAGGTTTGAGCTTTTAATTGATGTTTTAAACTTTGTAATTATGTAATTTTTTTTGGCATTTTTGATAATTCATTGAGTACCAAAATTGTTTTTGTTCAAATTTTGATGGTACTTAGTTTTGATTGATTATGTTACACTTTTGAAAGGAAAAAATCTATGTAATGTATTAGAAGTGGTAGTTAGTAATATTTATGCATGGATAAGTGTGGTTCTTATTTTTCGTGTTTATGATATAAAGTAAACCGTAAAACATAAAATACTAGCAATTAATTGAAACTATTTAAATATAATTTATGCAAATAAAAAGTAGCAGCATAGGATGATGAAATTATATTTAGTTTAAATTTCATTAATAATTCAAAAGGTAAAAAAATTAGATTTTAAAATTTTTAAAAAGTAGGATATAAAAGAATAAATGAAATTACTTGGTCAGTAGTCATTTAGTATAAGAGATTTTTCAGTAGTTCTGTTGGAATAACTTAATTTTTGAGTAAGTTGGTATACTATAATAGAACTATTAAGTATATTTTATATGGTTAGTTGTGTATTTTCTCAACATACATTTTTTTATTTATTTAATATTATTTTTGTTTTTTTAATGAAAACTTTAAGACCTTTGTGGAGATCTGCAGTCATCTTCGCGAGAAATGGGAATTGGAAAATAATTGCAATTTCTCTGTTTTTCTGCTGTCTGTCTCTTTCATGATGATCCGCATAAATAACATAAACGACAGTGTGGAGGCAAATACAACATCTTGAGCTTTTTCTGTTGATTATCCAATGTCATAATCACTCACTGCTGCTCTGAAAATAGGTTCAGATCGCGCTTTTGATCCTGGGACTTGTCCAAAAGTGTCTTATCTCCAAGCGTCTCCAAATTTATGACTCTTCTCAGACTTTTCAAGTTGCTCGGATAAATTTGTTCCCGACCAACTTGTTTGTTGAAATTAATATAAAATAGTGAACCAATCAGTCCAAATTATCAAAAAACATTCAAAAAAAAAAAAGCATTAGTTAAATGTGAATTTTAATAGAAAAGGACTGGAAAAAGTTTTAACGTAAACCAGCTGCATATTTATCGATCCTAACTTCGCATTTTAGTCACAGTTTCAACACAACTGCCAAAGTGGAAAGGTCAATTGGGCTATTTTTAACGCAACAACTTGGATTCAATGAAAATTTGGAAAAAGCTGAACCGTGGTCAAATTTCATAAGCAAAAGCAAAACAGAAGGCGGTAATTACTAACACTATAGAAGAGAAATGTTGAGCATTTGAGCATAATAGTTTCTTCGTTGTTTTTTCTTTTCTGGGTGGGAGGAGGGGGCAAAACCCCCAAACAATACAAGCAAGACAAATTCTCAAAAATATTTTTATCACTTTACTACGCACCGAGGGTTTCACCAGTGAATAAGATCTCTCTCGGATCTCACATAAACACATGGCTATCCACGTGTTGCAATTTTCGAAGCATAAACTAAAGTTGCAGGATTCTCACTCTGCACATTCCTACGATTCTTCCTTCCTCCTGACCTGTTTTTGATTTTTCCATTTAATTCCTTTAATTCTTGAAGCCAGTTTAAGTAACTATTCTTCATTTTATTGCTACAATACTTTAATAATTTAATAGTTTTATATATTATTTATGCTATTACTAATCCATTGTCACCTAGTTCCCCGCAGAGTGACCTTCTCAGTACTTCGCAAAATCTGAGAGTATCTGCGAATCTCAGATCCTCCATCTTCCATTAAATCAACTGCTACTCCCCATCTCACTTCAATAGTTCGAATAATCTTACAGCAAACGGTTGTGGAGACTCAGATTCTCAGTTATCTTATCTAAGTCTCTTTTTGATTATAGCGACGCTCACAACAATTTCTTGCGAATTCTGCAAAAAGAACTGGCTTTCAATCCCAAAGTGCTTAAAAATCCACATCCTAGATGCCCATTTGATCAGATCAAGTTCCTTTTCAAATGGTTCACTTGAATCCGCCAGCTTCCAAGCGTACTCGCCAATGGCGGGTTTTGGACCTCGTATCGGCGTTCTTCTTCGGCCTCGTGTTCCTTTTCTTCCTCCTCGTTTTTACGCCTCTTGGTGATTCGCTTGCGGCTTCCGGCCGCCAGACCCTTCTTCTATCCTCCTCAGATCCGCGGCATCGCCACCGCCTCATTGCCGTTATCGAGGCCGGGCAGAAGCAAACCATCGACGCTTGTCCCGCCGACGCTGTGGACCACATGCCATGTGAGGATCCGAGGTTGAACAGCCAGCTCAGTAGAGAAATGAATTACTACAGAGAGAGGCATTGCCCGCGGCCAGAGGACACTCCTCTTTGCCTGATTCCCGCGCCTGATGGCTACAAAATACCGGTGCAGTGGCCGGAGAGCTTGCACAAGGTATGATTTTGTTCACTCTTCGGGACGAAACTGTGTATCGTGCTACTGAATAGTATGAGTACAGGTCATTTATAATAAATCATTTTTGCCAAAATTTCGGATCTAACTCAACTATGATTTAAAATTAAATTACATGGCAATATAAAATTTGCGTCATTACTACTCCTGATTGCTCTTTGTAACAATAGTACTGAAAATGAACTCCTTATGAAACAGAAGGAAGATTTTCCTCTCCATTTTCAGTACTGCGGAAAAATAGGTAATAGTGTCATTTATATGTAACGTAATCTCCATTTCGAAAAGAATCTTTTGTTATCTTTTTTTTTTTCTGGCCATTAAATCTTTTTTTATTCATTATTGCATCACAGTTTATAGTATCTGTCCATATTAGGGTTCAAGCATATTAACATACCACTCTGATGAGTGTGAAAAGTCTTACTGGACTATTCTTGCTATGCTTGGCCATTAAATCTTTTATGTTATCTAGTTTAAATGATGGATGGTTGAATTGGATCCTAAATTTGAGGAATATTTTCTTATTTGTCAAATTATGATAGCATGTAGAATTCAATTTTTCAGGGACTAAAAATATTTCCCTGTGCAACAGAACTATATCATTCTGTTTAGTGATGAATTTTATCTTTCTGGGTAGACTAGGACACAGAATCATGCACCTTTGTGTTCTTCCCACTACTGAATAGACACATTTTGAAGAAAGGAGCTTGTGTTTTGGCTTTTAGTTTTAAACGGGGTTTTCTGTTATGGGACTTCTTTTTTTTTCTCAGATCTCTGGATAGAAGATTTTAACCGCTAGATTATTATGAGCCCTGATGAATTGGAAGTTCTCTGTTGATGTGGGATTTGACTTCAACAAGAGATTATAATGCAAATTAGTGCGCTGCTTATTTTTCTGACCTCTTGATCTGTCTATCTAATTGTTATAGTGCATTCTATGTAGATATGGCACAGCAACATGCCACACAACAAGATTGCAGACAGGAAAGGTCACCAAGGATGGATGAAACATGAAGGTCCGCACTTCATATTCCCTGGTGGTGGCACAATGTTTCCAGAGAGCAGTGCAGTATATTGAAAAGCTTGGTCAATACATTCCACTAAATGGTGGGGTTTTGAGGACTGCTCTTGATATGGGTGTGGGGTAGGAGCCATTTTCCTGTTTCCATTTGAGACCTGACTAGGGTTTATTACTGTATAACATGCACATATATTTCTCAATTTACAGGTTGCCAGTTTTGGAGGATATCTACTATCTCAAGATATCTTAACTGTGTCCTTTGCTCCAAGAGATTCACATAAAGCACAAATACAATTTGCTCTGGAAAGAGGAATACCAGCTTTTGTTGCCATGCTTGGCACTCGCAGACTCCCATTTCCTGCATTTGCTTTTGACTTGGTGCATTGTTCTCGGTGCTTGATCCCTTTTACAGCCTACAGTAAGTACTGCATTGCATTTTACCTTTCTTGCAAACGTCTAAACACTAATAACTTCCCTAATGCATAAAATCTGCCTTGCAGATGCAACTTATTTCATCGAAGTGGATAGGTTACTTCGCCCTGGTGGGTATTTAGTCATCTCTGGCCCCCCTGTGCAGTGGCCAAAACAAGATAAAGAATGGTCTGATCTTCAGGGTGCGGCGAGAGCTTTTTGTTATGAATTGATTGCTGTAGATGGCAACACTGTGATCTGGAAAAAGCCTGCTGGAGATTCGTGTCTCTCTAACCAAATTGAATTTGGTCTTGAGTTATGTGATGATTCTGATGACCCAAGTTATGCCTGGTAATTAATTTCCATTAGACTATGGCTATTTTATCTTTCCTCTTATTATCTCTGCTGGTCTTTCAGTCATTTTCAGTATTGATGGTTGCTAGGCATGCTTGGATCTGATTGGCCCTATCATATTAGTAATTTGGTTGTTATTATTAATAACACATTCTTCATAGTGATTACTCGAGATTGAAATAAAGATGATTTATTTTGTAGGTACTTCAAATTGAAGAAATGTGTCAGTAGGACATCTTCAGTCAATGGAGAATATGCTGTTGGAACCATTCCAAAGTGGCCACAATGGCTGACCGCAACACCTCCAAGAGCCTCGCTCCTGGAAAATGGTGTTGATGTGTTTGAGGCTAGGCAGTGGGTTAGGAGGGTTGGTTACTGTAAGAATTCCCTGAACATAAAGTTGGGTACTCCAGCTATACGCAATGTTATGGACATGAATGCATTTTTTGGGGGTTTTGCTGCAGCACTAAAATCTGATCCTGTGTGGGTGATGAATGTGGTTCCAGCTCGCAAGCTATCCACTCTTGATGTGATTTTTGACAGAGGCCTTATTGGAGTCTATCATGATTGGTGAGTTTTATCTGAAAGATTCATTCATTTTCTCTTAAAAGGATATCTTACGGAATCCCAAAAATGTTGACCTTTTGCATATATTTTGGTACATTTTAAAGGCACATTTCTTTGTCATAGATAATGTGCATTGTCTGATAATCAGAAGAACATATTTGTGTCTATTACAATGGTAATTCCCTTTCTTACCAAAACGTTTAGTATTTCGTTCAGCCATTATTTCATAGAAATCTTGTTGCTTCCAGGATGCTTCCTTCACTGGAGATTTGTTTGCCAAGTTTGTGGTTTTGCTTTTCCCGGCTGTTACATATTGATCAAAAATATTTCAGAAAAGGGGCTTTTCCTTCTATTATATACGTATCAGATTGATGGGATCCAACCCAAGAAAACAGTCCAAATGTACTGCAGAAGGCAAAAAGGACTCAAAGAGGGAGGGGAAGTGGGAACTATGGGAGAAGAAAAAGGACCAAAGGACAAAACTATGGTACCAAGGGCTATAGCTGAAAGAGGCACTGAAACACGTGCAGAAAAAGAGAAGAAATGATGAAAGAGTAGGTGTAGGAGTTGGGGGCAGGTGGCAGTGGTATATTAGAAAGGGGCTTGGATCACCATTAGAAAGATAACAGTCTGAAAAGGCGAGAATTTTGTAGAGAAGTATTTTGGGTGAGCCTCGTGGGCAGAGTGCTTTTTAAAGATTGAAGGTGTATTTGGGGGTTAGATTTTGACTTGTATCAGTTCATATAATCAAGATGGATGAGTAGGTGTAGCTGTTGGGAGCAGGTGGGAGAGGCTTCTAATCAAGCTGACTGTTTGAGGAGGGGGATTTTTGCAGAGAAGTATTTTCAGAGAGTTCTGGTCTCTTGAAAGCCAGAGTCCTTTTCTTCTTATTCTTCCTGTTCTTTCTAACGATTGCAAGGGTGTATTTGGGGCCTAGGTTTTGACTTGCATCAGTTCATACGTCTATGTGGGACTGATACTGCTCTTTTTTTTGTTGTTTTGGCAATATAAAAAGCTGAGTTCCCTTCTGTGTTTTCTGCATTCTTATTTCTGAGCCTAATTGTGGGGTGAGTTCAGGGCTGAATCCATTACAGAAACTAGATGCTTCCTGATGTTTTTGTAATTTTATATTTATATTCGTAGTTACATATGTTTTAAATTTTTATTTTATATATATAAGATTGTCAAACTTGTATGGTTGTGAACACTTCACTCAAAATTACTTAATTATTTAATTCATTAATAATTAAACAAATGAGGTAGACAAAAACAACCGTAGTTTAAATAATGTCATCAGGTGACAATTTGAAATAAAAAAATGAATAATGAAAGAACTTTAAGACAAGCAAAATTAACATCTAAAAATAAGAATTAATTAATAATATTAATAATGAAAAATCATAAAAAAGAAAAAATAATATAGACACCAAAATATAGAAAATTAAAAGTCCAAAAAATAAAGATTAATAATGATAATAACTAAAATCAAAAAAATTAAGATTAAAATAAAATCAAAAGGTAAAGAAATATAATATAATATAAATAATCCAAAAAGAAAAAGAAGAAAAGAAAGGAGGAGACGTGAGGTGAGGGAAAAGGAGAGCATGAAGCTGACAAAGGAGAGATAACACGTTTCCCCTACGTGCAAGCTGGAGGAGTAGGGCTACATGGTTGGAGTTCTTGAGACAGGGAGGGGGAGACTGAGGGAGCTGCTGTTAGAAAAGGGAGGGAGCTGCAGTGAGATAAAACTGAAAAACACTGCTGGAGAGGAGAAAATTGAAACACTACCGGAGAGAAGGGAGAAACCGAAAGCATTGCTGGAAGATAGGAGACCGTGAGAGCTGGAAGAGAGGCAAGACAGTGAGAGCTGAAGAGAAGAGAGGCCGAGAGTTTGTTGGAGAGAAAGAAAGAGAAAGCTGCAAAGAAGGGAGGAGGGCAGCAAGGAGAAACCGAAACCAGAAAAAGAAGAAGAGAAAAAGGGGGCAGCAGAAAACAGTCTCTGCTTTCATGTAGGAAGAACAGAGATTAACAGAGAAAAGCTTAATGGAGGAAGAGAGAGCGCAAGGAACCTAGGAAAGAGGAGAGCTGAGATTTGAAAGGTATGATCAAGTTGCTATCATTTTCTTTGTTGCTATGAGATCCTTTCTTTCTACCATGAACCTCACCCGTGTTGCTAGCATGGTTTCATCCCCTTTGTTGTCTTAAATTTCATGTATTTGATTTGTAAATTCATTTCAGCTTGCTACTAGGAATTTTATGTATCTTGCTTCATATATTTACTTTATTTTACTGCCATGAATTTCATGTATCTCACTGCATATATGTACCTCAGTTTGCTGCCATGAATCTCGTGTCTTTTGTTGCTTATACGTACTTTAATGTGCTGCCATGAGCTTCGTGTATTTGTTACATGTATTTACTCCAATTGTTTCTCCTCAACCTCATGTTTTACTGCTTAAGCTTCACTAAGTTTCTGTCATAATTTCTTCTGCTTTGCTACCACGGCTTTTTCTTATTATTATGGTGCTGTATTATCTTCATTCTTTTAATGTCTTGTTGTTTGTCGAATTGCTGCACACCTTCTTGTTATCCAAGTTTACAGCAAATTCCTTGTGTTTCTACCTAAAAGCATGCTGGAATCTAATTCATATTTCCTATGTTTTGCTATGAAACACCTCGGTATGATTCTCCATATTCTGCTTTTTTTTCACTGTAAAACACGCTGGTATTATGCAACGTATTTCGCCTCATTTTGGTTGTAAAACCCACTGGTATGGCGTTGCATATTCTGCTTCATTTTCACGGGTATTATGCTACATTGTATGCCTCTTTGGCTGCTAAAGTTTGACCGACATTGTGGTACTATTATTCCTTGTCTCCCTTGGAAGGGGGATCTTTTTAGAAGATAGAATGATAGAGCTTGATGCTTGGAACATGTTCTGTAGTGACTCAATAAATACTGTGGTTTTGTCTCCATGCTTTGATTAATTGGAAACCCATATTGGAGACAGGGAAACACTTTGGAGAGGGCGTTTATATATATATATGTATATACATATATATATATATATATATATGCATATACTTCGTGTATCTGTGTCTATGTACAAGCAAAATAACAAATATACTTAAGCTCCCAAATTGACACGTGACTCTTTTTCCTTTTGAAAAAAATGACAAAATAATAATAAATAAATAAATTCACCAATCATATATATATATATATATATATATATATATATGATTCTTAATGTCACCGTGTGAGACCATTTGTCTTCACGGACACTTTGAAGTCGTGTGAAAATATTTTTCTCCTCGAGTGTTTGGAGTCGTGTGAGACTTTAATCTCCATAAACCCCAAAAATTAGTACATACCTATTTAAAAATAAATAAATGATAATAATGCAAAAATAGATATTCTAATTAAATGTTTTCTATTATTACTAAATGATTAAATCAATGTTTTATAAAAATTAAAGTGTCATATGGGACTAAGGTCTCCTAGGCTTAAGGGAGTTGATCTTGTTAAAAATAAGGCTTAAACAATTTCAATTTCAGAATTCATAAAAATATGTATGAAAAATAAAGTCGTGTCATCATCGTGTGAGAATATTACTCTCCTCGAATGCTTGGGATCATGTGAGATTTTAATCTCCTTAGATTTTGAAAATTAGTACATATTTGCTTTAAAAATAATAATAATAAATACTTTAATTAAATATTTTCTATTATTTACGAAATCATTGTATGAGAATATTATTCTCCTCGAATGCTTGGGATCATGTGAGATTTTAATCTCCTTAGATTCCGAAAATTAGTATATATTTGTTTTAATAATAATAACAATAATGCAAAGATAAATACTTTAAATATTTTTAATATTTTACGAAATCATCGTGTGAGAATTTTTTTTTTATCGAATACTTGGAATCATGTGAGATTTTAATTTCTTTATATTCCAAAAACTAGTACATATTTGTTTCAAAAATAATAATAATAACAAAAATAAATACTTTAATTAAATATTTTCCATTATTTACGAAATCATCGTGTGAGAATATTGTTCTCTTCGAGTGCTTGGGATCATGTGAGATTTTAATCTTCTTAGAGTTTGAAAATTAGTGCACGCCTATTTAAAATAATGATAAATAAATGATAATAATGCAAAAATAAATATCTTAATTAAATATATTTTTTTATATTATTTACAAAATGATTAAGTTCATTCTTTATAATGATTTCATTTAAATTTCAAAATAAAGATTAATATTATGAAAATAAACAGAAAATTTAAAGGGAGGGAAAATAAAGAGATCAAGAGAGCGAGATTAATCAGATTGTCATAAAGTAAAACATCCAAACCAAATTTCAATTCTATTTTGTTTACAAAAAAATCTGTTTAACTCAAACTCTCCTGTTCTCAACACAAAAATTAAAAAGCACCAACCAACAAATACGTCATTTTGATCGAACTACATAGACTTTGATCTCTATCGTAGGGTACGTAGGCTTTAGGCTTTCATCCTAGGTCAAGTTCACCCTTTGTAAATATCTACTCGTTTGCTTCTATTATTGTCATTTTTATCTTCTCTGTTTAAAAGGTATGTGCGTCAATAAAGGGTAATTGAGATAAATTTAAGGTCATATTCTATTTCAATTGACTAATTTAAGGTAACCGTCCTTAGGGATGAGTGTTGTGAGATGCTTAACATCTTCCCTACACTCAAATAGACTTTCGAACCATCTCTGGTTGCGTAGACCATGTTGTCTTTTTCTTTTTATTTTAAATTGGTTTTTCAAAATTTTCCATTAAAAATTTTGGTGGCGACTCTAAACAAATTGATTTTCAAGATTCGTTTTTGGGAACCAATTTAAACTTTTTATTTTCTCTCGCCGAAAGGTCGGTTACGACAAAGGTTAAGTATACTAGAATAAGGTGGGTAAAAATATATATATTATAGGAGCTCGTGAAGAGAAAATGGAAAGATAGGGAGTTGGTTTTAGCATATTGATGGAGAGGTTGTTGCAGATGGGGTGATGGCAAAACTTGTTAAAAGGTGGAATCAGATGCAAATTGCTGTGTACTTGACCAGCCTTTCAAATTATTGGAGGAGCTGAGTAATCAAACTTCAACCAAGGTGGGCTGTGTTTTGAGGCATTATTGCATAGATTCTCCAATTGTAGGCTGGGTTAGACCGGAGAGAATTAAAGAAAGGAGGAGGTTGACTGAAGTATGATTCAAAACATTAAAAAAAAAAAAAATCTCAATTCAATGTGTAATACATGAACTTGTACGAGTTTCTCACAGTTTCAAGCTTACCCGTGTCCACCAAAAAACAAGTTTGATTGCCCTAAACTCTTAAACACACCTGAGTGTGCAAGTTAATTCACGAATTTGACATACATCTATCTATGCAGTGTCATATATCATGTTCTGTGTTTGTGAGTGTGTTTTATAAGCAGTTACTCTACTGTATTTTTACTTCTAATTTGTTTATCTGCATGTATCAAATGTTCTTATTGAATTATATTCATTTCAGCTTTCATTTTGTTTTTATATATAAACTGTTGCTTAACCCTCCTCAATTAAGCATGCATTAATGACAAAGGACAGATATTGTTTTATGTAGTTGTGATTCTCGGGAGTTATTTATGATAGGAATCTTGATCTTCTAGGCATCTTTTTGTCTTAATAAAATAAAAACTACACTTAGCCGCTAAATTGTTTTAGACTTGTAAGTAAATCCTGCTTCTCATCTTTAGGCCAGATTTTCTCTAGTGCATTTAAACATATATCACAACTTGTAATAGTGGATTTTTCTTGGATCTAAACTTTGTGGTTATTTTTCCCAGGTGTGAAGCTTTCTCAACATATCCTCGTTCTTATGATCTAATCCACGTAACTGGCATTGAATCACTAATAAAAGATCCAGCTTCTGGCAAAAGCAGGTATTTTTGTGCTATAGATCTTGCTTTCTATGCTGTAGCCCTATTTATATTGGAGTTTCTCGGGCGTTGGTGATACCCACATGTTTATCATATAACAGAATCTCAGTCATTGCTTAAAGATACTTTGTTAATACAATTGTTAGTGATTTTTAAAATATATCCAGTCCTCAAAAAAATAAAATGAAATAAAATCTATTCATAAGCTTTCACTTGACAACTTATGTTCTTATCATGGTATCAGAGCCTTGCTGCCCGCATTTTTCATAATTAAAATAATGGAATTTCAGCACAAGGTAGGTTGGCCTATGCTTGTCTACTCTTTGAGCCCCAAGGATGTTTATGTAGGAGTATGTTAGAAATTATAATAAAAAATATTCAAGGACCTTTGCCTAACAGTTTAAACTTTTAAATTGGAATGGTTGTTACTTGTTAACAACAATCCAATACAGAGAGTGAAAGGAAAAAAATGTTACTTGAATTAACATTTTACGACACTAAACATGGTGATCGATTCCCTTAATTGAAGTAAGTTAGGCACTGCCTGATTTGCTTAGAAGAACTATTAGTTGTATGATTGTCTGTTTGTAGGTTAAAGCCAAGTATTTGCTTTTGCTGCATCCTTGAGATAGTTATTTAATGTCCTTCTTTTTTTTTTAATTTTGTTTCTTTATATATGAACTTCTCCTATCAAATTCTTTTTCGGTGGAGGAAGAAGATCAAACATGGCTTCTTTTATCCAAAGCCCCACCTATCCAACCATTTTAGCTAACCTGGCGGCAACTTTCATAAAATTTATTTTGAACTGTTTGCATTTATGGAGCTTGCATCATTTGAGAAGGACTGATTTATCATTGAACTGTGAGTTATATTGGTTACCAGATTGAGTTCATGTCAGATCCCAACTTACTATAGCTACATTTGTGCTAGTGCTACTTGATCATTTTTTGTCATCATAACTTGTATCATGAAAGATACAGAACTTGCCCCAAGGGATTTAGTGCAACATTTCCTTTTATCAACCTAGGTTTGATATTTTTGGGAGCATTTGGAATTAAAATCCTGAAAGCATCAGACTAATGTGAGGAAATCACCATCTAGATTACTTGAAGATGTAGTCCCAGACAAAGCCTGAGGACGCCATTTAGTATTCACGAAGCATCAAAATTTGTTATAGATAGATAAAAGGCTCACTCTCATTGCTTCATTACTTCACTGCATATGTAAACTTGTAGATTTGCTGGCGGAAATTGATCGAATGTTGCGACCGGAAGGAACCGTTGTGGTGAGGGATGCCCCTGAAGTAATCAACAAAGTAGCTCACATTGCTCGTGCAGTGAGGTGCAGGCCTACCATACATGACAGAGAACCTGAATCACATGGCACAGATAAAATCTTAGTTGCAACCAAGACCTTGTGGTAGCTCTAAATCCACATCTCACTGATACAGCTTTGTAATTTAGGTAACGTTTCCTTCTCTCTGGGGGTGTTAAAAGATATCATCCCCATATATTAACTTTTAAGGGTAGTAAGGTTAGAATTTGAGAAAAGTGGAAAAAAGGCAAGGCTTTGTGCAGTTTTATGGAAAAGCACAAAGCAGTGCCAATTGTATTTTCTTTGCTATAAGGAGCAATTGTAATTCTGTGCTTTTGTATGTCAATACTTTATTTATATTTATAATCATTTAATTTTAACCCAAAAAATCAATGTCATTCATTATTTTTTAATCTTCTTTTTGAAGACTTGTATGTCATTATAGAGTCATTTTCAAAATGTTGTGATCACAGTGCCTCTCTTTACTTTCTTTTCTTACAATTAGGTTAGGTTTGAGCTTTTAATAGATGCTTCAAAATTTTTGATTATATAGTTTTTATTTTTGCATTTTTGAGCATTCATTTATTGTTGAATTGTTTTTGTTTGAATTTTGATAGATTACAATTTTAATTGATTATGTTACAATTTTGAAAGGCAAAAAAGTATGTAATGTGTTTGAAGTCGTAGATATTGATATTTATGCATGAATGGGTGTGATTTTTTCGTCTTTTTGTATTTGTGATTTATGGAGAACATAAAATACTGAGAATTCATTGAAGCTATGTAAATGTAATCTATGCAAATACAAAGTAGCAGCATAGTATGATGAAAATAGATTTAGTTTATATTCCATCAAGAATTAGAAAGGGGAAAAAGTGGATTTAAAATTTTATATAAAGTAGGTTTGTTAACAAAAATAAAACTATTTTGTCAGTAGTTAATTAGTATCAGAGATTTTATGATAGTTGTGTTGGAAATATCTTAATTTTTAAGATGTTATACTATAATGTAACTATGAAGTATATTACGGTTAATTATGTTTTTTTTTTCAACAATATTGGTTTAATTTATTCAATATTATTTTTGTTATTTTTATAAAAACTTTAAGACCTTTGTGGAGATCTGCAGCCATCTTCACGAGAAATGGGAATAAGAAATTAATTTTCTTCATAGCGAAGGAGGAGGATAGGAATTGGGAAAATAGTTTTCCCGCGGGATTTTGTTTTTTCTGAAAACTTTTCCTCATTTTAGGGTTTGGACTAATCCACGTGCCATTTGCATTTTTTAATTGATTAAATTGGGCTTCACCCATGGAGTATGTTCCTAGTCCTCTAGTGATTTCAGCACCACAAACAAAAAAAGCATTGTCTCATCTGGTAAGTAGTTGATTTTGGTAGGAAAAAAATGGTAACGAGAACGATAATAAGATAAAAAGAATATTTAATATTTATTAAATGAAAAAAATAATCCTTTGGTTCCTGTAGTTTGTCTAAGTTTTTAAGCTGGTCCCTATAGTATTTTTTTTGTCAAATAACTCCCTATAATTGCAAAATATTTACCAATAAATCCCTACCATCCTTTGGTGTTAAGACACCGTTACTTTCAAGCTAACATGGCTGACGTTTTCCACCTGGCACCACACACGAACATAAAAGGCACATGAGAGTGAGAATTCTAAACACCATAAGTAGTTGATTTGTCGCCCGTTAAGCGAAACTTTGAGAAAATTAATGTAATTTGTTATACATTTATACAATAGAAAAAAAAAAAGATGGTGTTTGCACATGTAAGTTAAAAATTAAATTGATTAATATATTGTGATTTCACATAGCATAATTTTGAATTAGAGAAAGTGAAGATAATTGAATTTAGTAATTTATCGTAATTTGAGTTGTGTTGATTTTATATGATTTGCAAATTAATTTATTGAATTTTTTATTTAATTTTTTATAACATTAATAGTTGAGACTATATAATAAAAAAAAATGGTATATTAGATAATGTAAATTCATTGGTAATGTTAATAATATTGAATAATTATATATATATATATATATATATAATAACTGTATCAGTCTGTTTTGCTTTATAGGTATATATTTTAGATTAATGTTATTTACATTTCTTTGAAAGAGTTGTCTTTTAAATTTTCGATACACCATTATTATCACTATCTTGAGAAGCAATGTCTTTCACAGATGTTTTTTGACTTGAGCTGTGTACATTTGTTCAAGAAGACTTCTTTTTCCTTTGCATCAATAGAATTCAATAAAATGATGAAGGCTAAATTTAATTTGCATATTAGATTCAATGCATGAATTGTATTAATTGTAAATACTAAAAAAATTTTAATTGCCTATAAGTTTAAATCATAATTATATAATGCATGAATTTAACTAACATTTTATTATCATCATAATCATGAGCCTTGTATTAAACCTTAGGGCGAAAATCAATAATTGATGTTGAATTGTAAAACATATAGTTTATATTTATGAAAAATTACGAATAAATATTTTTTTCTTAGAAAATAAATTATTAATCTTATTCTAATTATTATAAAATCTCATTTTTCAAATTTTTAATTCATTCCATTTTTCTTCTTTTAATCTCTAAATTAATTTATTTAAGTTCACACTTCATTAGATATCTTTTTTCCTATAGTATTTCAAATAATTTAAAATTTGTGCTTTACATACATAATGGCATTAAAAAAAAACATAAATCAACCACTTGCATTACCTCTAATTAATATGATATAGATATTTACTCTTTATATAAAGTGATTGATTTAATTTATTTATTTTGTATTACTACAATATGGCTTTATTATAACTTAGGAATTATTATACTCCAATCAGTTATAGAAAAAAAAAATTAAATGATTGTATAAAATTAAAATGAACTCCACTAAATAATTTTGCACTCCTAATATATATTTATAAAACTTTTATTAAAGCACTCAAACTAAAGATTGAATATGAAAGCATGAAACCTTATGGAATTCAAAGAAACATTGAAGTTAATGGACCAAATACTCTAGTTGTTTCTTGGAAGATTAAACTTTATATTAATTCATGGACGCATAAACTATGACTATTGACAACATCTATGTTAAAAGGAGAAGATTTGTTAAATATGACACTAAAATTAATAAAAATAATTATATTAAAGATAGTTGAAGAGTTATTGCACAAAGAGTTAAGAGTTTAATCAACTGAAACTTCTTAAACTTCTCATCACTCAAACTCAAACGAAACTCTTCCCTTAAAAGGGAGCCTACTTTAATACGGCAAGATTCTCCATGGCATGATGGAGAGGTCAAGCAACCACCAATACTCACGTTAAAAAGGAAACTTTTTGCTCTCTCTGTCTTCTGAATCTTCCTCCTATCTCTACTCTCTCGACCTTCTTCCTCAATGCCACAACCTCTTTATACACCACTTTCATAGCGTAGAAGCAACAACTATCATCCTCGTTGACAATGATGTTGTCTTCTTTGGAAGGAACAAACCAATCGTCATTGGTGGTACCATTGTTGCAAAAGCAACAACTATCATCCTTCTCATTGACAATATACTTGTATCTTCATACTACAATTTGAAAAATATAAAGCTTTAGGCATTAGAGTGAACAATCAAAATCTCAAATTTCAGGAATATCGATTGCTCTCTTAATGACAAAAATTTAATAATAACGTTAGATAATGCATCCAAAGACATAACAGAAAGACCAAATAGATCAAACCACACCCTTTGTTGGTAAATTTAGCTCCATATAGATTTGCAAATGATAGAGTCCACCAATTGGCCCCTATCTTCCTTTCATTATATGTGTAATGTATCATATTGATTACATACCTCGACTGAATAAATCTTCTTACCAAAAGTTGTATTGTTATGAGAACTTATTAGCATTTTAGTGAACCAATGGCAACAAAACAGACAATTTATATATTAAAAAAACTCATCATGTCTATGACTTTGATCAAGCAATCCTCATCCTCTTGTTCAAAATGGCAGAAGAGGTAGTCAGTGATTTCTTGGCCTAACTATAACATTAGAGGTTCTTGTTGGCATGTTGTAATCATCTTTGCCTAGTTTTCTGATTATTAATGGGATTGGAATGAATTAGCGCAAATTCAAGTGAGTTATGAGATAGAAATTTACAAGTTTTAATGGAATAATGGGTTTGCTTTAATGTGATGGTAAGATAGCTGAGATGGTTGGAGTTATATGTGTGTAAGGGTGTGGAGGCAATCACAACAAAAAAATTGGGTCCTAACGATGGTTATTAAGTAGTCTTAACGACGGTTATAGTCGTAGTTAAATGGTTTAACAACAGCTAAAACATCCATTGTCGAATCATCCATCAGGACTGGTTTAACCACAGTTATATAGAAACATTGGTAAAATCATTATTATGGTGCAACATGATGATGGCTACCATTAACTGTCATTATTTTGTGGTTTAACAACAGTTACATATAACCGTCATTAACTCTGGTTTAACAACGGTTATAGTGACCATCGTTAAGACTAGTTTAACGATGGTTATGTTGTAATCATCATTAAGTATGTCCCAACGACGGTTATTTTAAACCATCGTTATATTTATGACGGAAGTTTTTTAAAATTTGTCACTATTATATACAAATATTTTTTTCTACCTAATTTTTTTCAACCTGATTAATCAGTCAACAAGCTAACACCTTCCATTCAAAATAACAATTGTCTAATCCATATATACCCATTAATACATATCTTTGTCATTGAATATATAAATACATAAACAAAAAAGAACAAGTTACACATGGATATATAATCAAAGTTCATCCTAGCTAATCATTCATATAACTAGAATGGTGGGAAGGCTTGCTTGTTGAGCTGGGTTTCCACTATCTTGATTACTCAGAATCTAAAATTGAAATCACAAACATGTCGTTAGTAATTTGTTAAAGATCATAATATATAAATAGTCTTTTATTCATATATAATAGAAAACAAAGTGATGATTACCCCAAGTTCAGGTGCACTTAACCAGGAATGGTTCGTAGAATAAAAGCCACTGTGGCATTCATTTGACGTTGCTTGTCAAGCAAGTTTGCGTGTTCAGCAGTCGTTTACTCATGCCATACAACCATTTGTGCATGTTCTACAGCCATTTGTGATTCATGTGCTTCTCTTTTTGCAATTTTCCCCCTCAACTATGTCACTTCATTTTGCAATTCATTGTAAAAAGCCATGGATGATGAATTATCACGTGTACAGCGTCTAAATACTTGTGTTGTCTTAGATCAATGCACCTGGAAATGTTGCTTGAATAACCATCTGGCAAAGTAATATTTTTCGAAGTCCTCATAAAGATATCTTTATTTGCATTTGTCAAAGTGAATAAAGCTGGAGAATATCTACCACTTTCATTAGGCCACAAATCAGGTCTAATGCCCATTTCTTGTAGGTCTCTTTATGCATTAACATGGTCTTTTAAACGTCCAAACTTATTTAGTAAAGTGAATATCACATTGTTATACATTTTTCTCGATATGCATGACATCTAAATTATAGCGCAACAAGTGGTTTGACCAGTATGGAAGTTCAAAAAATATACTCTTCCTACACCGCTGTTGGGTTTCACCATCAATAACTCTTACTACTCGAGTTTTTTTGCCTTGACCTTCAATTTCCACATCTTTTCCAAAGACAACATTGGCATGCTCAAGTTGTCTCTAGATTTCCAAACCGGTTATTGGTAGTAGGCGATTTCTTCTCTCCTTCTTTCCATCAAATTGACTTTGAGTCAATTTATGACCTGGGCTTGAAAAATCATGATGACCCATAAAACACCACTTTCGACTATGCGGAAGTCAAACTTGAGCAGAGACAAAATTACAAGTAGGGCATGCTAACCCAGTATGAACGTTCCACCTAGACAAAGTTCTAAGACCAGGAAAATCACTAATTGTCCACATCAATGCTGCCTACATATTAAACATCTCACTTGCAAATGAATCAAATGTTTCAACACTATCAACCCACAAATCTTTCAACTCCGCAATTAGTGGTTGTAGATACACATCTATATCATTCATCAGTGCCCTTTTACTTGGAATAATCATTAAGAGCATAAAGGAACTCTGTTTCATACACATCCAGGGAAGTAGGTTGTAATTTATAATAACCACTGGCCAAATGTTATAACTTGTGCTTAAATTTCCAAATGGATTGAGGCCATCAGTGGCAAAACCTAAAGGTACATTACAAGGATCCAAGACGAATTGTGGATTCATTATGTCAAACCTCTTCCATGCCTCAGAGTCTATTAAATGTCACATCATGCTATCATTGGTGTTGTTCACATAATGCTATCTCATATGCTCAGCCATTTTAGATAACATGAATAGTCTTTCTAGTCGTGGCTTCAGTGGGAAGTATCTTAATTTTGGCAAGTCTCTTTATCCTCTTTTCACCCTTACTTTTTGGTTTCCATCTAGATGTGTTGCACTTTTTGCACACATCTCTATTTTCATCCTCCCCCTAGTATAGCATGCAATCATTTGGGTATGCATGGATTTTTTGGTTGTTTAGTCCTAATTTGTTAATGGTTTTTTAAGGTTCATAAAACAACGGTGGAAGTTTGGCATGTTCAAATGCATTTGCCCTCAAATCTAGTATCATTGACATAGTTTTATCACTTATTCCACACACACTTGATATGATATAACTTTACCAAAAAAGACAATTTGGAGTACTTCTCGCACCCTTCATACAAGCTTTGTTGGCCATCCAAAATTAATTCAAAAAATTTATTTGCATTGTCATTCATCGTGGGGTTTGATGGTGGAATTGCACAATCAACATTATCCCTATTATTGTTTCCTTGATGAATTCCATATGTATTGCAAACTATATCTTCCATAAGGTTATCTCTAGACATATGTAGTTCTCTCACTTATGACCTTGTCTCAGGTTCTTCATGAGGCTCTTCTATAATTCTCTCCCTATGCTTCACCCAAAAATCGTAACCAGGTAGGAAAGGTTTAATTATTAGGTGGTCACGCACAACTTCCCTAAGCCATTTCTTAAACCTACACTTAGGACATGGGCAAATGATTCTTCTGTCCATACTTCCATTACAAAACGCAAACTCCAAGAATCCATCCAATCCCTTTGAATATTTATAAGAATTTTGAGGCTTAATAATCCAAGATTTATCCATTTCCTAAATAATTTAACAACACATTTTGTCATATCAATTAGAAATAAAAATTAAAATCATGTCCATATCAATAATACTATCATTAATTCATTAAACATACACAACTGCAATTGAAATATAGTTTAGGCAATGACATTTATAATCTTCTTCACAAAGGTTCAATTTAACATTATTCATTTACATAATATAAAAGGATTTACATCACAAGTGTCCAACAAATTTAATTACATATGTCCAAGAAATTTAATCACATATGCCCAGTAAATTTACATCATAGTCGAGCAAAAGTTCAATTTTAAACAATTTGAGAGTCCAGCAAAAGTTCCATTTAAAACAATCATCAAATTTACATATGCCCAGCAAATTGCAAATGTTCAGCAAATTTAAGAGTCTAGAATAGTTTAAAACAATTATTATCATATATTTTTTAACAAAACAAAAATATATATTTCTTATTTTCCAACATAAAAAATAAAAATAAAAAAACCATACTGGCGACAAAATGGTTGACAGCAATGGTTGGCCGACAACAGGTTGATGACCGACAGCTAAGAGGATTAAAGAACAAGAAAGGAAAAAAACAAAAAGGAAATGGTTCAAGATACTTACCTCGCCTGCAGGGAGAAGGACACGTAGACTCACCGATGACTAGGGAAACAACGACAGCAGCTGGTCAGTCGGCTGGGGGTAGCGAGAAGCATTGGAAGTGACCAGAGAGTGCACTGGGAAAAATGAAGAAATGGTAGGAAGGAAGAAAATGCATCAGTTGTAAGGAAGGAATTGATTTAGAGCAACTGAAATAAATGGCCTAACCACAGTTATGTAATAATTGTGGTTAGGCCAAACATAATCACAATTATGTATATAACTATGGTTATGACAAATATTAGCCACGATTATACATATAACTGTGGTTAAGACTTAATTGAGCCACGGTTAGTTTTAACTATGGTTAAATTCATGACTTAGCCACAGTTATCCTAACCGTGGTTAAGACTCAGTTAGCCACGATTAAACTAACCATGGCTAAGTGTCAGTCGTTATGTATAGTTTTTTGGTAGTGAGTTGAGTAAAAAAGTAGAGGTGGTTTGGGTTGAAAGAGGAGAAAAGGAAGTAAAAACCAGGGGTAAATGATCCAACAAAGTTGCCTATGGGCTGAGACTCTGTTATAATATGATATTCTAAAAATACTATATGATAGAGAGTTATTTTGGAATGAAGGAAATTCTAGAAACCAGAAGTTCCAAGCTTTTATATGGCATAAATTAATATATCAGTTCCTTTTTCTTCTCGTTCAATGCAACAGCCCATAAGTCTAACAAGATTTTTGTGTTGAAGTCTTGCAATGAGCAAGGCTTCAATTTTCAGCTCATCCCATCCTTGTTCAGATTATTAAGAATGCCGTTCTACAATTATCTTATCTCCTTTCAGTACCCTAAAATTTAAGTTGTCAGGTGAAATCTAAGAAAACCTTGTGACTTAAACTTATAATTCTTGTGTTGAAGAAAACCTGTTCAATCATTCCGCTAGCAGAAACAACAATCTCTGAGGTTGCATTCTTTTTGGCCATGGAAAAGCTGTCGTTGTGCATGCTTTGGCAGACAGTACAGCGAGGCAAAATGGGATAAAAAAGTAAAGGCACAGTTTAGTTTCATTGGGATTTATGGCACCTACTTGAGTCGCACATTTCAAAGAAAACTGCAGTGCCATTACGCAGTGAAGGGTAGTGTTTAAAAAGCTATGAAGGACAGAATGATCCAACAAAGTCTATGTTGTCATAATGTTTATGTATTTGGAAACAAGACATACGTTTATAGTCGTCGCAAGCTTTATTCTAATGGGATTTCTGAGAACAGTATTAGCTTCCGCAATTGGTGGCTTCTAAGAAACCAAAGAGCTTCTTTCCAACGTCCGGTGGTTGCTCGACCTTTCCCTGTGCCAAGCCATCGTCCATGTGTGGTGCCAAGTGGAAAACGTTAGCCGTGTTAGCCTGGAAGCAACGTTGTCTTGACACCTATGGATGGTAGGGACCTATTGGCAAACGTTTTGCAAGTCTAGGGAGCCGTTTGAGAATATATATATATATATATACTGTAGGGACCACTTTGAAAATATAGGCAAACTATAGGGACCAAAGGATTATTTTTTCCCTTTTAAAATTATTTATAGGATAATCTTTAAAAAATATTAAAACATTTATAATAAATAACTTTCTATTTTTACTATGTTAATAAATATTTCAAAAAATATTAAAATATCTATATTCTTTTAAGTACAATATTTATTTTTATTTTTTAACCGAGATCAATATAAAAACAGAATATGATGCATGAAGAATATATTATAAAAGATGCAAATGAAATTGGCCGGCACATACTCAACAACGAACGCGATACTCAATGCATTTGTTCAAAAAAAATACACGGTCCTGAATGCGTAGCTTCTGAGAGAACTGAGGGCAATTTTGTCATTTCTCATCCCATTCCCCGGAACCACAACCCTCCCCTACACCCTTCACTTCAGCATGAGGCTGGAAAGAACTCTCCTACTCACTATGGGAAATTGCCTTCCCGTGACATCAATACACCATCCTAATTTAACGTGCTTTTTCTCTCATTCTCCTTCTCTTATACTCCTATCTTCCTCCTACCAAACATACCTAAGGCTATGGCTATGTTTATATAGATGATCTTGGATAAAATGACATGAAATAGTATCTAAAATAGTGTATCAATATGTTTGGTAGTTTTTTAAGGGTGAAATAGAGTAAAAAAATAATGAACTCCAAGACCTTCTATTCAAAATCTCTTTTTTTATATACTTTCAAATTAAGAGGTCAATTATAAAATAAAGTTGTTAAATGATACAATTACTATGATACAATTACTATAATACTATCTAGTTAAAAATTTACTATAATAATATTTTATATATAAGGATAATATTATAAAAATAATAAATAGGTCATTTCATTCTATTAACCACCATTCATTAAACTTATAAATAATATAATAATGCATATCTTATCATTCCACTCTACTTCTAGTGATTCCACTCCACTTTTACCAAAACTGTCAAACATAATAACTAATATAGTAGTGATCCTTGACCCTAGCACATATGTCAAGACATTCTTTTCGTTAATTTTTATACCTAACTAATCATACAGAAAAAAGAAGAAAAAAGAATTCCTCTTTTGGTGCTTCTCAGATATTTATGGAAAACAGGATCCTAAAACTCATTAGAGGATCCCAACCCATGACAGCTGCATTTAAATTAGTACTGTATCAGGTTGCAGAATGTTACATTAATATAAATAATTGTGCTAATTTAGATAAATAAAAATTTAGTTTGTCCATAGTTTAAGATGACAAAAGAAATATTTAATTTTATAGAGTTTTTAGCATTGAAGCATCAGGGTTAAAATTTATGATTTTAAGTTTGTGAGGTTTAAGATGTTAGGATTTAAAATTTGAACTTTTTATTGATTGAAGTAAGTAATTAATGGAATTTAAAATAAAAGGAAAATGTATTAACGTTGCAGATAATGAGGTTTAAAGGATGCAGACTCTCATAATTAAAATGCACAAAAATTTATCACAGGTTTCTCTTCTAATATTATTGGTGAATTAATTTTATAATTTCCACTAATCAACCTAATATTTTATTAAAGTAATATTTTATACACACAAAACAGCATTTATAATAAATCCTGGTGCACTTGTTGCATTTAATGATAATGAGAAAAGGAAAAAAATGAACTAAACCCAGAATTTATTATAGCATGTTGTGGTGAATGAAGTTAACTTGTTTATCCAACATATAATACTGTGAATAAAATATTATTTCAGGTTCTACAGAAAAATGTAGATAAAGAACTAGAAGAACCAGGATCCCCTACTGTGTTTAAGGTATATCAGCAGATACAGTGCAGTGCCTCACACAGGGGCCTTCGCTTCTTTCTTCTTTTTTTTTTTTTATCTTTTAAAATGTTTTCTTCATTGTCATGCAGTGTACAACACATTAAAAGTATTTAAGGATTTGATTGACTCAATAAATCTGACCCAAACAAACTATATTAGGTTGAGTTAAACTAAGTAAAAAGAAACTTACAAATTTTATCTAATCGTCACATAATCGGATTAGGCTAGATTTTAAGTTTACATATGACTTAACCGAACTTGACCGACATATCATTTTTATTTTTTATTATTTTTTTATTATATTTATAATAACTTTTATTTATAACAAATTTTTTAAAATATTAATTTTTTTAATTTTAATCACTTTTCATTCTAAATCTTTTTATTCTAAATCTTTTTATTCATTTGAAATCTTAAATTTTTTTAAAAAAAATTATTTTTATCAATAAAGAATTTATTTCTATAAATTAAAATTTTTTTAATATAATAATAATAAAATAAATCTAGCTCGAACCCTTGTAATCTATTCCAATCTAATCACTTTTGGGTTGAGTTAAATATAAGGTGTTACAAAAACTTGACCTAACTTAACGAATGTTGATCCTTGAACACTGTCTATTGTGCAGTAAAAAATTCATTTTGGAGCTAGAGCACTTGAGGATATTTAGTATACTCTTAATTTGCCATGTTAGATGGTATGAAAATATACTGAACTATTTTTTTTTTTCATAAATATTATTGCCTATAACACTTATCTCAGTGAATTTTATTGGTTGATTATGCCGAAATTGGTATATTATAGAGATGCTTGACAATGTGTTATCTCATTCACCTGAAATATAAAAAGTAGGGGAAAAATAATGAAATCATTGGAGTTTACATTAAATCTCTAGAAGAGTGTTTTGAGGAGCTGTTATTTTTATATGATAACAATAATCATACGTATCTCTACTTCAATTTTTGTTTGTTTGAAAAGGAAAAAAGAAGGGATGTAAGAAGCACAAAAATTTTTGTTATGGTAAAATCATTTAAATAATACTTTATAAAAGTTAAAATACTATAAAGAGTAAAGCAAGAAAATAAAGATATTTTCAGTGGCACCAAAATGGTTTTAAATATCTTTTTGACACTTTATTATGTTGAATATCTCAAAATAGTTTTATATATCAGTGTACTAAATAAAAAATATCTGAAATATTGATAATGAACTTTTGGGTCCAACTTATTAGTAGCCCAGTTGGTAAGCTCAACACAATTGACACCGTCACGAACCTTTCATAACTATTCTTGGTCACTCGCTAGCCCAT
Organism: Delonix regia; assembly: GCA_037074485.1. Lineage (NCBI taxonomy): Eukaryota > Viridiplantae > Streptophyta > Magnoliopsida > Fabales > Fabaceae > Delonix > Delonix regia. The sequence continues at coordinate 18,910,244 of CM073459.1, forward strand.
GCTCAATGCTGCATTTTTTGGGCATTTATAATTTCTCTTTGAAAAACTCTTTTTGGACTTTTTTTTTTTGCTGGAAATTCTTATAATTGACCTCCCAATTGCATTCTCTGCTATCAGTGAATTTTCACCGGTAGATTAAAGTTTTAATTTATTTATTTTTTTTACTGATTTTAGTTTTTACAAGTTATCAATTTCAATAACTAAATTTTAAATGTGAACCATAAAATCTCTATTGTTATTTCAAATTGACCTTCAAATGTTAGATTAATTCAAGTGCAGGAGTTTCCAACACAACTCCAAACTCCCGAGTGACACAATTTCTATTTAGTGACTGTATGGGATCAAAAGCTTCTATCTCAACCATGTGCAATTTAAAAATTTTCTTCAACATTTCATGTTAAATAAATTGCGCAATCAAATTAGAGCAAACTCATATTCCAATACTCTAGACTCCCATGCAATACACATTTCCTATTATCTTGTAGTACCAAGATAAATTTAGGTTTTAATTCTAAGTCTTCAAATCAAATATTTGAACCAAATAAGACAAATACTTACAATTTAAAGGAAAGTTAAATAAAGAATATAAAATAAAATTATATATAAAAGTTGCAATTTTAAAATTTAAGAGAGGCAAACTAAGGATGGATCCAATAGAAATGCAGGGGTGCGGTTTTCCCTTAGATTTTTTAAATTTTAATTTTTATATCTGATTTTATCTTATAATATTGATTTATTTTTTTATTTATAAGAATTAACCCCTTAAATTTTAAAATTTTGGCACACTTATTTGAATCTTTAATTTAAAATTTTTTAGTTCCTTTAAAAATTTAAATTCTAAACTCGTCCTTACTCTACCTTATCCATCCATAGTTATTCATTCACACACCAATGTATATATATATCTATACATACATACATACATATAATCTCCAAGAAAATTTATCTATGTGTTTTGTGGAATTTAAATCCTTCGTCGTATAATAAATCTATTATATAATTAAAACACACATAAATTTTTTTTTATTTTTACTTGTTAATTTTTTTTTTTCTTGATCTATTGCCGTATAACAAATCTCCTGTACAACAGTGAATTCGCATACGTGTATTGTGTGAGGCTTCTATGAGTTTTGTACAAAGATGGATTTAAAGAGGCTGTGAGAGCGGCCGTCTCCAAAAACGAGTTTAGGGTTTAAATTTAAAAGGAGCAAAAGTCTTCTAATAAAAATTTTAAAATTTGTAAGAGCTATTAAATCAAAATGAGCCGTAGGGCTCGTCGAGAACGTGCAGCGTCAGTCACAGTCATGGCACCACTTGGACGCACCTCTCTTCTCTCTTCTCATCATCATCACTCCGTTTGATTTGGATATTAAAGCGAGTGGTGCATTCACTGCCATTACCATCACACGCTCTACACACTGCTCCAACTCTGCATTACATGAAGTACGTGTGCTTTTTTAATGGCTGAACCTATGTACAGTTATCAGACTTCATTTTTTTACTTTTAATTATTATTATTATTTCGTTGTCTTGCTGATTAAGTAATTGCTTTAAAATTTGTAGTAATTATTTTTTTCTATGGTTATACGCGCAATTTCAAGCATAGTGAATCCATGGTAAAGATTTCATTTTAAATTTAAGTAAAAGGATGAGTAGTTTGATTTTGTGGGAATTTATGTTCTTCTATTTAAATTTGTTTGGTTCAAATTATATTTTCATCTCTTAACTTTATTTAATATTTTAAATTGATCCCTTAAATTTGAAACATCTCAAAATAATCTATTAAGTTTTAAATTTGTCTACTAAGCACATTATATTAAATAACTTAAGATGAATTTAAAAGTTAAGTGACCATTTCAAAACAATTCAAATTTAAATGATTAATTTGAAATAATAAATGAAAAGATATTAGAATATATTTTAATCATTTTGTTCTTATTGTGTGTTTTTGGATAATTTTCCTTTTTTTCCATTTTATTCTTTTTATTCTCTCTTATTTCTCTTTTGTCTTCCTTCTTTTTTCTTTTTCGCATCTTTTCATTTTCATTTGGGTTATTTTCTTACCATTATTAACTACAAATTATCTTTTTTTAAAAAAAAAATTCTTAACTTTACTTGACAAGGATTGGTTGATAAAGAAAGATATTAACACAAAATACAACAAAGCAAAAACAAGAGAAAAAAAGAGAGAAATTTCTTCAACTTTTATAACACTTCCCATCAAGTCATAAATTAAGTAATCATATTGAACATTAGAAATATGAAACAACATCAAACATCTCCATTGTTGAGAAAACATAAGATAGATATGATATTACCTCTATTTTTTTTTTTTTATTATCTTCCAATATTTGGTCAAACTCTTAAAAGTATGAAACTAACTAATTTAGAATTAGACATTGTTAGACCCAATATTAAAATAACTCTCCCAATATTATATTTTTCATATACATGAATCGAACTTAAAACCTTACTTAAAAGACACTAAACTTCTTATCATTTGGATCAACATTTTTCAATTATGATGTTATCTCTATAATATAATAATAAACACGTGCATATAACAAATTTAAGTGCGTATATACATATACATATACATATACATATATAAATAGAATAGTTGTATTAGAGTTTAGGGTTCAAGATTGTATTAATAAATTGATTTATAAACTTTATAATGGGATAGTCAAAAAATAGATTTCAATATTTTAATGCTTCAAGGTCAAAATGTAATATTAAATGCATGAGAATAATTATTTCAACACAAACAAATAAAATTTTCCTAAATTTAGAATGGTATGTAGGATTTGATTCTAAGATGGACAAAAATTTTATAATCAAATATTTGAACTAAGAGAGACAAATTCTTGTAATTCAAATGAGTGAGTTCTTATAAATTAAATAACTATATAATATAAGATAAAATTACATATAAAAATTAAAATTTTAAAATTCCAAGAGATGTCATCTCTTAGATACAATCCTGCTCCCAATATTGTATGCTCTTTGAGAATTAAAGCAATAGTGTTCAAAATTCTTTAAACATTTATATTTATATAGGATATATAAAAATCTAATTACATAATATTGTATGATAAAAGCATAATTTAAATATCGCGTCTTTATTTAAAAAAAAAAAATCTAATAGTTAACACTTACCAATTATACTAAGTTATGTGGTAAAAAATTATATATATAATATATGGTGTGAAATATGCATGAGACAAATAAAAAACAATACCAATGAGGAATTAGCTGTATCTTCAACATTTGGAGGCAAAGAAAGATGGGGACTATAGAAGGGAAGAAGATGGAAAACATGTGTGGGGTAGGGTACTTAGGGAGGTGCCTTAACTTTAAAGCCTAAAACACAAAAACACATCACAATATAGGATATGGATGTGCCCACACATAAATGCATATACAGAAACTTCTAACCATATATTTAACTTTGCTCTTCTAGTTGCTTCAATCTCTCTCTAAAAATGGATTTAGAATTTGATTATAAAAAAGACAAAAATTTTTAAATTTTTATAATTCAATAAGTGAATTCTTATCACTTAAAAAATCTAATCAATAATATAATATAAAATTATATATAATAATTAAAATTTTAAAAATAAAAAAAAAATGATTGCCTCACGTCCCGTCCATCTTTATCTCTCTCACTACCTTTCTTTCAAACCTTCTGGTTGGCTAATTTGAGTGTGAATGTTCATGTGTGATTCTAGGTCTCCGTTTAGCTTTTTGCAATATACGATGACTTGACTAGGACATGTATTTTAGACTTAGTTTGAATAATCTTTTTGAATGGTCTTAAAAATACATTCTCTCACTTATTTAGAATTTGAGACTAGTCAAAACATTTGCATGAAAAAATAATATATATATATATATATATATGTTATCATTTATTAATTAAAAAATATCTTGATTTTTCATTTTTCATAAAGTTATCAGATTTAATTTTTTTATCAAGTCCTATACTTTAAATTTAAAGAAATAAATCTAATAAAATTTTTAAAAAATAAGAAATAAAGTATGATATTTTTTGTTAAGTAAAAAATTATTTTTGATATTTTAAAAAATAAAAAATATATATTTTACTCTATATATATATAGTCATAGTCTCCATTTATTTCTGTGCCACTGCGACCTTTTGATTATGACTTATGTATAATTTTCAATTTCCAACCTGCCTCCCAGCTTGCAAAAGTCTATGTCTTCTTCGACAAATTCCAACCACTGTACTCATAATTCCTGCTCGTTTGAATTTAAGAGAATTTTATTTAAGCATCGTATTAATATATATATATATATATATTATAGAAAATTTTGAAATTATTTTAAAAGATTTTAAATCTAAATTTTATTTCTTAAAGACCGTGATCTAAAACACTTTTTTCTTAAATAAGTGATCTAAAACACTTTTAAACACACAATTACCTGACTCTCAAAATTTTTAGATTAAATTAAATTTGTTCTCTGATTTATTTCCTTGGGAGAGAACAAAATTCTCTCTTTCATGAAAAATAACGTCTCGAATAATGCATCATGTTGATGTGGAATAATAACTAATTAAGATTGAAAAAATGAATCTTAATCTTGACCAAGAAAACTCAAGAACTCTTGTAGATTTCTTTTATATATAAAAATTAGGAGTTAAATTATTTTCGTTTCAATTCAGATGGCTTATTATCAGTGAATACTTACCAATTGGTAGCCTGATTTTCTATGTTCATCCCAATTTATTTGAATTTTATTCCACGTATATGAGGGAAATATTTAAAAATTAGAAAGATTAATTGCTAATTATTAGAATACTTGTATCTATAATAATTGAGTTTTTACACAACTGATCTATATATATATATATAAAAATTAAAATGCTACCCACCGAAGAACTTTATAAAGTCACAAAAGTGAAGTGGTTATTTGTCAGAGGATGGTGAAGACTACATTCATTGAGCAATAAAGTCATAAAATGACTAAATGAAACGCACGTGGTGTGAAAAATAAAGAATTAGAAATTAATTGAAGGAAAAGTAGACTTACGTATATTCTTATTTTTTTGTGCTTCACTCGCTTTTTATTTTTTTATTTTTTTTCAGTAACACATTAAATAAAAAGGCAATAACCCAGGCAAAATGAAGTGTCAACCATGTTGTGCCCTAGGGAGATTGAAATTGGAGGCTCTCATTAATCTTCTTGCCCTTCTCAATATAATTACACAAACTGCACGTAAAAGGGCCTGGCAAAATGACTGTTTTGCCCTTGAAGCCAAGTCATTTTCATTAGTTATGGAAGGTAAAAGCTTTGGTATACTCACAATTTTAAGTATACAAATGCATCTAGTTATAATATAAGAATATAATTATAATATTATTAATTTTTAAGTTAATATTATTTTAATTATATTCCTATATTATAACTGGGTATACTAGTGCATTTAAAAATTATGAGTGTTCCAAATATGATACCTGAATGAAAACACTAACAGCTAATTTTAAAAAAATAATAATAATTTTGATCATTTATTTTTAGCACTAAATTTAGTTTAGTCCTTCAAAATAAGAAAGTATTAAATTAGTTAATTTTTATTATTTTAGAAAATCAAACTAATTTTGAATTCGGAAGTAAATGATTAAAATTACATTTTTTACTAAAAAAGTTATTAATAGGAATTCAAGAGTTGGAAAAGTACATTTTAAGTTTTTGAAGGTTAAAAAAACTTTGTACACATATATAACACTAAACGATGGAGTTTTTTTTGCTTGCATTTTGATTAACTAATAGAATCTGAGTAAAAATTTAGTGGAAAAGTAATAAAATCATTAGTAATCAAATCCTATTTTGGACCTTATACATATAATGGGAAGCAAGTTAATTAGCAGTTAGGTGATTTGAATGCTGGGAAAGTTGGCGTATAATTAATTAAACCAAATCCATATGAAATTAAGATGATGTAGTTGCACATTAATGGATGAATTTGTCAGTCACCAGATATAGCATGTGCAATATTTTAATGAAAGTAGATAGTCCAAATCACAATATGCATGCTAGGCTCAAGCCCTAAATGACCAATATATGCATGCCTTTGATTAATTAATTTTATTTAATTAAACTTTGAGATGATTTTCTCTTTCTCTCTCTCTTAATTTCTCATTTTCTTTCACTTTTTTTTTTTAAATTACTAAGAGTATCAATCTCTCAACCTATGGTCCGGCCCAAATTGAAAGAGATTTTTTAAACAAATATTTTTTATTTTTATCCCACTACGGATTCAAATTCGAAAGGTGATGGTTAAGAGATATAGATCCGTTCTATATGTACTAACTTGTATTGATATTTTCTTTCACTTTCAGTTTTGTCCTTCATTCTTCTCTGGTTTGAGTTTGTTTTTCGCCTTTCACATTGCTTTTTTCTTTCGGTGGGTCAAACACTGACTCATATATACACAAGTAAGTGGAATTAACACACGCCACATATCTATTTTTTCAAAATATAAAGATTTGTGTTGCATTTATTAATTACCTGCTTAACACTTTATTATCATCATTATTATTTCCATAAATCATTCTTTAATACTAAATAAATGATAGCAAAAGTAATATAAAAAATTGGATATAATTTACGTATTTTAAACACTAAAATCTTATTTTTAAAATGATGTATTTAATCACTAACCAAAGTAATTAAAAATTCTTTAAAAGCCCAAAAAAATGTAATTAAAAATATGTCAGGAAAAACATACGTACAAATAGATGATTTGTTTCTTTACAGGGTATTTCTTTTAATTTAGCTATTCAATAATTAAAATACATGGAACGACACTCTTTCAATTTGTCCTATCTCTATCCAAAACTGAAGGTTAAGTTCTAATAGTGTGGTTAATTTAGACATAAATACTATCCATTACTGAGTTCAAAATTAATGCATTATTAAATTTCATGTCAGTTTTAGATTAAAAACAAAAAATCCAAAATGGAATAAACTAGTATACTCAGTTTAGGAGATTAGACAATTTACTTCCCTTAATTTTAAAAGTTGACTCCTACTTTTAATTCATAATTTCTCCTATAATTAACTTTTTGGTCCTAGACCCTAATACCCTTTGTCCAATATGTATATAACAAATCATCCTAAATGCCAAAATTAATAAAGAAAAAATGTGGAAACAAATGACAAAAAGAAAGTCCTTGTTTGTCACATAGGTGACAAGTTCGATGCATTTGGTGCTGACCTACTTAGACAATTGATGTTAAAGCTCTCAATCAAACAAAAATAATTAATCGAGGGATTATATATGATGTACAAAATTAGAAATTTAAGGATTCTTTTTATTAACTTTTAAAGTTCAAATGATTAGACTGGGCAGTTTGAAATTGGAGAATATATATATATTTGCAATTTGTTTAAAATGAGTTAGAATTTCAACATCATTAATTAAAAATAAAAATATTTATATACAATTATTCATACTTTGATTTTGTTGTTCTCTAAGTAAAATATAATAAATATATAATTTGTCAATTATAATACGACACTATTTAATTATATAATTTTAAATTAAATTATACATATTTTATTTGATTATTAATTCATTAAATTAATTAAAAAAATATGATAATTGGTATATAAAAAATTATATCTGAATCTTAATTCATAAACAATTTATGTGTCTGACAAAGTAAAATAAAGTTTTGATACAAGAATATAGAAAAAATAGTCATCCCAATAATTTTGAACCTCCAGAACGAAATTGAGAAGGTTCTCACTTGTCGGCCAAGAAACCAGTGCCATCACCGCCATTGAAGTTTTCTATTCTATTCTTTCTTTCTTTCTTTCTGTCTTGGTCATTGTGAATTGTACAGTTTGGTGCAGGTGTCTGTCTACAATTTCTTCAACCTCAAAGGAGGCTCATAAATTTCTAAAGCTGTTCTTAATTCCATCATGAAATCAAGAGACATATTGATGAATCAATAATTGAAGTTTCTGATTTCTCTGCAACAGAAAGTCCAATGTTCATCGAAATTTTCTGGCCATTCTCTGCAGAATCCAACCCCATCACCATGTGCTTTCTGGTGTATCACACTGTCTCTTCATTTGACTTTTGTTGCTTATAAACATGAAGAGATCATATGCGAAATACCCCGAAACGGAATTTATATATTTGGAGTAAAATTTATTGATTTGAGCATTAATATTGAAGAAAATATACATATATAATAGTCTAAATTAAAAATAAGTAACAACATATAATGATATATATATATTAAATAAAATATAGAATCTAACAATTTAAAGTTTAGGGTTTAGAATTTGTAGTACATTTGACACCTCTTCAAATTATATAATTTTAAATTCTAAACCCCTAAACTCTAATTTCACTTAGTACATATATACTCACCAAATATATTAGAATTGATGTTGGAATAATGTAATTTTGGGTCAATTAGATTTTTAAAATTGATTTTGGTCAAATGTGATCGTAATTTATATTTAAAAATTTTTATTTGTAAATTAATTTTTGTCATTTATACAATTCATTTAATATTAAAGTAATTATTTTTTATTTCTATGCAAATGAGCTTTAGATGACAAAATTAATTTTAGAAAAAATCAAATATTAAACTAAATGACAATATTTGCAAGACAAACTCCTATTTAAGTGTATAAATAAATTTTTAAAATATCTCAAACGCTAAACTAAACACATTAAAAATTGTTAAAGTAGGTTTGGAGTTCATCACAAACTTGCAAGAAAGTAGAGACAAATTAAATAAGCAAGCTTTGATCATATATTGCAAGAAATTAAGAGACTTTGTCTTCACTTGCATGCATGCTTTTTTATAATGGAGGTTTGCTTTCTTTTTCTTTTTTTTCTTTGTTAAGCAATCATGCATGCTTCAGAAGATCAATTGCTGTTTCTGAAAAGCTACACTTACATGTGCTACAAGACAATATTATAACTATACATGACACTATATATGAGACTTTTCTAGCTCATGTCATAATATATAATAGTTACCAAAAAGCTACTATATATGTGCTCAATAATAGTAAGATTATAAGCAATAATATGTTAGTATAAATATAAAAGGAGAATCTAAAATATTAATCTATTAGATGAGAGACTTATATTTGATAGAGTCAGCAATTATAGACTCATCAAGATCTCTTGTCACACCTAAATTCAAATTCAAAGGGAGATTCAATTCCAAAAAATTAGTTCATTATATAATTCTTTAGACTTAATTATAAATCTCTTTCCTTAGGCAAAGCTTTCCAACGTAGGATTTGTAACATGATAAAAGCATTAAAAATAAAGAGAAACAATTTGGAGGAGTTAAATCACCAATGCAGGTAACTTATGATGTTAAAAAATCTCATTTCGAATTCTCTTATGTCACAGTAAAAACATGTGGTCATATTTGATTATAATGAGTCATTGGATGAAAATTCAATGATTCAAATTTATAAATAAAAAATATAATTGCAAGAAATGATCAATCATGATTTCATATTTTATCATAATACAAAGGGATCTGTGTCGTAAAAATCTGTTTCTTTTCCCTTTTCTGTGAACTTCAATGTATATTATATTATTTAATAACATGACTCAATGAAAATAATAAAAAATATTGAGAATATATATATATATATATGGAAGAGGGAAGTCATATATATTTAATTTGTCACTTTCATTGTGTGCACCCAGGAAGGCCCCAATGGAGAATTATTGGTGACTCATGCCCCCAATCTTGCGGAGACTTTGTCAACTCGATCCATCCCATCTTAAACACATTTTTTTGAATATTTATAAACAAAATTTTATAGAGAAATATACACTTTTGATCCTTCACTAATAACAAAATTATCATTTTAATCCCTTACTGATTTAAAAGTGTCATATTTAGTCTCTTATTTTTAAAAAAATTACCAAATTTAGTCTCTTCATCAAATTTTAAATCCTAAATCTACAGGAGGAATCTTACTAGGCATTTCAATAAGTAAAGAAGTAAAATAATAGTTTTATGAAAATTGAAGGACTAAAATGATATTTTACTCAAATTTTATATAATGTATAAGTTGAAATTAATTACCGAAATTATGATGCAAATTATCAACAAAAATGCATATTAGTGTGAAGAATTTTATATGAGAGACAAAAGGATTGGTAAAATTAAAGTAAAAATTGTCATAAATCTGTAATCAATGTTATGAAGAATGATTATTTTCCCTTTTCACCTGTGCCATAAAATTAATTACTCCTCTTAACTATATATAACTTGAGATAGGGAAAAGAAGTGAAATTCTATGTTGCTTCCTATGATTGTTATTAAAATTCAACTGCAGATGGTGCATTTAGTTATAATTGTCTTTTTAATAAAACTTAAATTTAAAATTTAGAAAAAGCAAAAACTTGCAATGACTAAATGAATAGCTTGATACAAATCAAGGTCTCTAAAGTTCTTTAAAAAATTACACATTAATGGATTGCACAATTTATTTAATACTAATTGTTAGATCAAAATGTCAAATTTTATTGATTTCAATAATTAAAAATGACTTATAATTCGGTTTTTAATATTAAATGTAAAGCGTTATATTTGTGCACTTTCATCAATCTCAATCATGGAATTTATACAATTGTCAATAAATACAAAAAATTAAAATTAAGCCGATACACCTTTTCTAGTTGAAGTTCAACTGCAGAGGATCCTCACGCATCTTTATCAATTATAAATTAGAGTCCAAGTAATATAAATAAATGGTTAGCTGGTCATGCACATGATGCACTGTAATTCACAATAAATTATTAGCTATTCTGATGATGTTTTTCTTTCACAAATTATTACATACAAATTTCCTAAAACAGGAAAAGAAATTAATGCCATCAGCAAGGAAAGGTATTTATTTTAATTAGCAATATTTCTTCTTTTTTTCTTGGGGACAAGTAAATTGTTGGAACAAAGAAGAGCAATCAAAAGGTTTGATGGGATCACATGCATGCATAGTGAATCCATGATTGTTAAATTAACTATCATTCAGTAGGTCGAAAGGAACTGTATATATATATATGGTACTGGTGGGTTAGGCTTTTGAATGTGATGAATGATTACAGTGCATTCAAGTTTTCCCACCCCACCCCCCCCCCCCACCTTTTTTTTTTTTACCAAAAATTAAAAGATAAAATTATTAATTAATGCAGGTAGTACCCAATCAATTCAAATATCTTATCTATACATTTTCACACATGCTTAAACCTAAGCCTTTTTTTTTTTCTGTATTTAATTCACCATTTCTTACTCGACACTTACCAGATTTTAAATTAATATTCACCCAATTCATAATAAAATAAAAAATCATGTCTCATTGATCCACCAATACCTTTAACAATTTGTTTTCTCATTTTGTCATCTTTAATTATTATTTAGATTAAAAATTAATTTACTTCCTTTAAGTTTATTTATTTCCACTCGATTCAATTAGGATTAGTCTTAATTAAGTATACTTTTTTTATATATTTGTTATCAATTTTTTTAATTAATACATGATAAATGTATAGTTAATTAGTAATCACATTAAAGTGTACAATTTAGTTTAAATATTATACAATTATCAATAATAATCATATACATGTTACGATATTATTTAAAAAATATATTACTTACCATATTTTAAATTGAAAAATAGTATAATAAAAATGTAAAAGAGTACATATAACTCTTCCACTCATATATCCATCCCATCCAAGTTCCAGGTAATAATTGAATTTAAAATCATGTCTCAATCCACCAATTGATAACTTCAACAATTTTTTTTTTCCTTTGGCATCATTAATTATATTTATTAGCAATGCGTGCAAGAGATTTCAATTATGTCTCAATGTGTGTGGGTGTGTATATATAAATATAAATATAAAGATAAATATATATATATATATATATGTTTATCATATTTATTGGGGGAATCTGTATACATTGATATATTACAATTATAAGGCTCCTAAATAATTAAAATATGCCACACATTCAATATTAATTAAGACTAAATGAATTTGACATTTAATTAAATGCCAATTTTTCCTCTAATTAACGTGGATATTGTTCCTTTTCTTTTTGGAGAAAAAACAATTACCAATAAAAATTTATTATGAGCAGATTTGTTCTAAAATTATATGAATTGTTCATTAATTTTCTCAACTGTCATGATTTTAACTACATGCACATACAGATATATTTTGTACTGTTCTAGCACAGAAAAAATTGAGTATTCTAATTATTTATATTTTGATAACTAAATAATTATTATCCAAAATTTAAGATTCAAATCAATCATGATTTTCAATAAACTATTATCCGATTTGATCTATTAATTGGGCAAATGAGGAATTTGGATATTCATTGATGGGAAATTTTGCACAAAATTGGAAATAAAATTAGGGATTTCATTTAGAAGCAAAAGATCGAAAATACTATGGTTCAGGTGTTGAAATTAATTTGATATTTCAATTGACCAAGAGAGAAATTTTGGTTTCAAATGTCGCACAGAAAATTAAGGATTTCATAAGAAAATTAGGAATAAGGCAAAATTGGAGACTAAAACAGGTATTTCATTTAAGGAAAAATTGGAAGAATATTGTGTTATGTATCCAATTTGGGATTTTCAATTGACCATAGAAGAAATTTCAACCTTCAATGGAAATTTTTTTTAAAAAATAATAGAATAAAACCATAAGGTATTAATGTGCGAACTGTTTAAATTATATGCCACCTGAAATGTAAACTTTTAAACTCTAAAGCTCCTAGAAGATATCGAAGTATGTTTTCTCTAAATTAAATTACATAATAATCTATAATATAAATATTATTATAATTAATATCACTTTCTCAGTGCTACATACTGAGAATGAACTGAAATTTTGATAAACTTAAATCCATCTTGTTTAGTTTTGGGGTACCCTTAATAATTGAAAAGTTGGAATGTAAACAATGAAGTTTATGATTTGATCATTACGGGTCATTATAAAAGAATTATTAATTTTGTTTTGGCCTGAAGTATAATTAAATTTTAATTCTTCAACATAAGATGACGAATAAATGTTTTTTATCACAACTATTATTACCAATTAATTAAAGAGGTGTCTGTTATCAACTAATACTTAATCATATTTGTTTCATATTTTAGATACTTAAGTTAGACAAAATTATATTTGGAACACAAGTATATTATATATAGTTACAACACTTGTTTTTTTTTTTTCCTTAATACAACAAATAAGGTCAATACTAAAAACACAAAAGAGCAACATAAATACTCTATAAAACTGCATTATAAGTATTAAGTAGAATTGTTCCCAAAAAAATACACATTAAGTAGAAGAGAATAGTCTACCCAAGAATCCGCAGTGAGCAAAGGAACCTTATATTTATATATTTACTTAATTTTTTTGATTTGCAAAAAATAAAAGAATTACAAAGCTAATATCAAAGATATCTCAAGGTTTCATCAAAATTTGATGACTCCAAGAAAAAAAAAATAAGTTTCATATTTTTTTGATTATATGTTATATAATTAATATATTAATATTTTAGACAAAAATATTCAAAATGCCATGGTATTTTCAATATCTTATTCCTCACAATTTTTATAAAATGACATGCAACAACTGCATATTTTTGCTTAACTGTATTCATGATCTGAAAAAAGTATAGTCAAGAATACAATTATGAGAAATTTAGTTGTGCAAGACTGCAAGTAATAAATTTTATTTTTTATTTTTATCCAACAAGTAATAATTTTTAGGGAAATTCGTACTTTTGATATCATAGACTCATGGTTTCAGTCAATTTTTAATTTACTCCATATCTAAAAATATTTTAATTTAAACCCTACAGCTAAAATTAAAAGTATTTCATTAGATTTTATTGATATAATCAATTATACAAAGTCTTTTAGTCGAAAAAAATTATGTACAATCTTAACATTCTAAATATGTATATTTTATATTAATAATAAAAATAAAAATATATAATGAAACTAAATTAACTCACATAGATGACAAAATATTTAAAAAAAATAGTAATATAGACTAAATTATAAATTATTTAAACTATAGGAAAGTAGTTATGAATTTTTAAAATATATGGACCAAATTAAAAATTGAGTGAAACTATAAGGACCAAAAATAGAACTTTTCCTTATTTTTATATAGGTGAACCACTTTTAGGCCGTATTAAATATACTGTTTGGAACTAAAAGGGCCAACTAGCTCAATTAATAAAACCTTGTACTGCGAAAACCCACAAGAAGGGTTTAAATTTCCTGTTCAACAATATACAAAATTTGAGGAAAAAAAAAGGCTTTTATTACAGCACGTGCATCATTAATTAATAAACCAGACTGTTACATATAATTACTTTTTCTTGGGAGTTTTCATATTGCTATCCTCTATCTTCATTTTGAAAGTTAATTTGGATATTGTAAAATATTCAACATGTTTGAGAATCTGTAAAATTCCATTATTGAAATAAAGAATCATGGAGATTTAATTCCATAAGGAAAGTGTCAGTTTTATTTATTTTAAAAAAATATCAGTTGTATTATTTTTATGATGCCTTTTAATTTATAACTGTGACAGTGGGTGCTGACTAATATTATAATCTCATATATTGCAGGATCTAAGATATATCAGAAAATAATGTAAATTAAAATAGTATTACCTTCTTATTTATTATTATTTTTTTAATCCTCTCCGTTAGTATGTGGCATCCTATAGTTAAGACCATATATAATTTACTGTTATTTTGCTTCCTTAAATCATTAGATGCTTTCAGCAATTATCGGCTCACACTTAACTATCTAGCGTTTACCGTGGGCACGATAATTGATTAATGAGCAGAAAATGGGGTTCTCCATACTTAGAAATTACTACATATTCCCTTTTGCAAATAAATGCTGTTAGTTCTGAATATTGTGATAATTAAATTGTAGAAAACTATATTATCTTTTTTCTAGCCAGCAAAAAAAAAAAAACTATATTATCTTCTGTCAAGGTATCTTCATATTTTTCTTGACAAATTCAAAAAATGTTTATTTTGAAATAAAATATTCTTTTAAATGTCTGAAAAAATAAGTTTCAACTATTTAATTTTAAAAAATATTTTAACTATTGGATTGTTACATTCAAATGGGAATTTTATTCATTGATAAAAAGAGGCCGAAATTATAACATTATGCAATTGGATAAATGTAATGAAAAAGGTATAAAATTTGTTCTTAACTTTTACATTTTGTAACAGTTTAATTTTTTATAAATTAATCGTGACAAATCAATTTTTTTTTAAATTTAAATTTATATAAAATCAATTCCTTCGTCTGGATTAATGAGAAACTAATTTTGTGTAAAATAAAATTTTTAAATGATTAATTTATTACGTTAATTTGTGAGAGATTAAATTGTTAGAAATTATAAAAATAGGGGCCAATTTGATTCTTTTCTCTAAATGTAATTAAGGTCCTTACTTCATGTTCATCTCTCTTCCTTCTTTATCTTTAATCCCTGAGAGTAGAACATTAACCAAAATATTTTAGGACCATATAGCTTAATCCATTTTTATTTTTCATAAATAGATACATTTCATCATCTACAAACCTAGAGATTTAATCTGTGTTGAAATAACTCTTTATTCTCTATAAATTCAATTTTAAAAATAGGGAAAAAGTTCTCTTTCTTTTTTTCGTTTACATGTGTGATTTAAATAAAAATGGGGAAAACTGCAATTTGAATAACATCGATACTGTTATATAAACTATGAACGCATTTGACTGGACATTATTAACGTAAAAAAATTAATGCTTATGTTTCTGACAGTGGTCATTAAAATAATAAGTTTCATTTAAGATATTATGTCATAAAATGATATCATTTTAAGCGATATATCTTATATCACTATTTTTTTTTTTTGCCTGAACACTGAAAAAGTTATTGGAATCCCACATGCATCATGTATTTTTATTAATTTAATTTAATTTTTATAAAATATAATATTCATCTTAAATACTATTATTGTACCATACTTTTTGGTATCCTTTTTTATGTAAAAAAGATGTCATAAAATATGAGCTAACAATGTACCAATTGATTTTTTATTTATATTAAAATACATTAATTATCACATCTTTTAATTAATTTTTTTGTATCTATCGAGTAAATTATTTTTATAATTATTTTCAGTACTCTATATATATAATCTTGACAGTCAAGTTGCGTATAACTAATTACTTGATATGTATGATAGATTTTTTTTTTTTAACTAAATTAATTTTGATTGCTTTCACGTGATTTGGATACACTTTTGCCTTGGTATTCCTTTGGTATCAATTAATAAATGCTAAATCGAAAGTAACTTTTTGACAGAATATTTGGAATAATAATAATAATAATACACTATTCTTTTGTAAAGTTACCAAAAATAAATTAATTTATATTTTTCTTATTTATTATGACTTTATTTTATGTTGATTCACTCTTTTACATGAGAGAAACAAACAAAACATAATTGAAATTATCACTTATATATTCATTTCAATTTTAGAAAAAATTGATTCTTTATATACACAATTAAACGTATACGATTACTAATTATTTGAGAAATTATTACCTGCTGGCCCACACTTTTTATTCTGAAGTCAAAGTATAAAATGAAGAGTAATATCACAAAGTCAACATTTCAATAATAATGTAACTTTAATACTCATTTTTATATATTAGATTTAATTTTAGTAACATAAATTTTAACATATAAGTGAGTCAGCGCGACAGAATGATATCCTCAAGAACGTATATTATGAACTTCAATTATTAGAGAATGACTTCATTTTGTGTAAGTAATATTTTTATTTGTTAAGAGATGTTTAATTATATGACTTCCTCATTTATTTTTTTATAAAAATTATACTTTTTCCACTAAAATTAAAATATGTGTTATATGTATCTTTCTTACAATAGAAGATAAATTACTATTACATATTGTGACTTAAGTATCCATATACCTATTACATATGAAACATAAGTAACAAGTGTGAGATATATATTCAACTAATATAAATAGTGATTTTTTAAAATTTTTTAAACTGTCAAATCATATGTTTAAATAATTACTAACAAAAAATATATTCAAACATCTCTAAAAATGTGTGATTTAAACATTTCTAAACAAAATAAAAGTTATATATATATATATATTGAAAAGAAAAAAAGCATATGAGAAAATTTTGTCACATGGTACATGTTAGGACGTGGTACGTACACAGTGGTTGACCCAATCACGCAGTTCCTTTGCATCAAAGGTGAAAAAGAAGTTATTGGCCAAAAAAAAAAAAGGTGAAAAAGAAGTTAAAAATAATATAAAGTTGAAAAAGTAAAATATATATGGGGGAAATATTGTAAGAAGATCAGAAATTTACTTACATACACGTGAAGACTCAACAATATTTTATATGTTTTCTTTTGAAGCAAATTTTTTTGTAATAAATAATTTTTTATATAATGTAACTTTTTATTTGTAATGTTCGGTTCCTTCGCATTTAATAATTTTTTGGGCAGTTTGAATCTTATTTAAAGAAATAATTTTCAAAAACAATAAAATTTCATAATTTAATTTTTATTTATTATTTTAAAAAACCATATTATGTTTTAAATAATTAAAATAAAAACATCTTCTGAATCTACTTGTTAATGACATTATTATAATTGTCATAGTTCAATTTTCATAAAACAACTTTTTTTTTTCTATTTCAAATCTTGTCTTTAAAACCATATATACACGAAGAACATATTATTCTCATCAATCACATTTTGACTTTATTTTAATTAAGAATTCTTTGTTTGTCTTACTTTAAAATGATTTTTTTATATCTTTTTAATATTAAAAAAATCAGTCCTTTTGATTTATAAAAACTAAGTTGAAAGCTTATTTGCTGATGTAAAGATTAATTTGTTAAGATTTAAAAATGTAAAAGACCTTTTTAAAATAAAATAAATATAAAATATTAAATTACGAAAAAGTAAAAATATGAAAGATGAAAAATAATTTTTTTTTTCGTATAAAATCCAACCGTTAAGCTTTTTTTGTTTTCTCTGAATTTTTATTCCTTATTCTCTTAAATCACAGCCTCGAAGTGCGTAATTAGACACATAATACGTAGAGTACGACATTTATGACTTTCTTGCTTGTACTACTATTATTCTTTCAAAAACAATAAACAAAAAATATTATAAATGATCATATATTATTTAATAATTAAAATTATTTAAAAATGATATTTTCAATTTATTAATATTATACTGCCGATTAACCCCTCAGCCAATGATTCTCAAGTTTTTAAATTTGGCAGCTAACTTATTCTAACTTTGAACATTTGACTTAGACATATACACAATAATTAAAATATAAAAATTAAAATCTTAAATTGAAATAAAATTATCGCATAGTCCTAAGTATGGGTTTAGCCCATTTGTTAATTTAATTTCGTTTTCTAGCATGAGAAATTACCAATAGCATATCAAAAGTACTCCAAAGATGAAAACCTTAATTACTTAATTTTGTGATGTCACTTTGTAAGGATAATGTAGTTTGGAATTTCTTTAATTCTTTAAATTCATCAAATTTAACAAAAAATATTCCTACGTGATTGCAGATTAGTTTTCTCAATCAAGAAATACTTTTACCTTTTTTTAATCACTATATTTGTATGTAGTCTAAGCCTTCTGAATCGATTGGTTTTGTGAGAAAGATTAAAGTTAATGATTATAAATTTAAAATATTTATTAAAAAGAATTTTAAATTTTAAAGCTATGTTAAAAAATTAAGGATCTATTTTTTTTTTCTTTACATTCAAGAACTTTGTTTTTGAATTCTAAAATTCTGTCTCATGACTTTTTTTATTATGTAATTTTATATTCTTAGAACATAGTTCTCCAAAATAAAAAAAAAAAATATTTTATGATTCTTTGTAATTATTTTAAAATTTTTTTGTAATAAATATTTTAAAATTATAGTCAAGGATCAATTTTTGTTTACACTCAAGAACTTTGTTTTTGAATTCTAAAATTCTGTCTTATGAATTTTTTATTATGTATTTTTAAATTTTTAGAACAAAGTCCTCCAAAATAAAAAAAAATATATTATAAGATTCTTTATAATAATTTTAAAAATTTTTATAATAAATATTTTAAAATTATAGTCAAGGATCAATTTTTATTAAAAAAAATTAAGGATCTATTTTTGTTTACATTCAAGAACTTTGTTTTAGAATTCCAAAATTCTGTCTTATGACTTTTTTATTATGTATTTTTAAATTTTAGAACAAATTCCTCCAAAATAAAAAAAGAATATATTATAAGATTCTTTATAATAATTTTAAAAATTTTTATAATAAATATTTTAAAATTATAGTTAAGGATCAATTTTTATTAAACAAATTAAGGATCAATTTTTGTTTACATTCAAGAACTTTGTTTTAGAATTCTAAACTTCTGTCTTATGAATTTTTTATTATGTATTTTTAAATTTTTATAACATAGTCTTCCAAATTAAAAAATATTTTAAGATTCTTTATAATAATTTTTAAAATGTTTATAATAAATATTTTAAACTTATAATTCTTTATCATACTTTTTTGTTTTAATCCCATTGTCACTCTCTAATGATGGCTATACAGATTATGTTCTAGCTTAATGCACATAAACTTGCATGGAGATTAGAAGCCTATCAATTTGATGGCTCTCATACTTGTAAAATTATTTTACAACATAGAACTTTAATGTATCTCTATGAAAAAAATGAATTATCAGCATTACAATTGCAAATTATTATTTGTGAAAAACAAAGATTTTCTTTGGTCATGCATTTTCAATGCATTATTTTTCTATTCCATTTTAGCCATTAATATGTAAATCTTAAATTGCAAAATTTAATATTTTAATATTTTTTTATGACATTATACTTTTATGACATTGAAAATATCTTAACAACTTAGATGCTTGGTTTCATACTCATAAATCTAATAATGATGTATTTTTAATTATAAAGTGGATAGGACAGGATAAGGAGCCACTTTCATGCATAAGAATTTCTTTAATATTTATGTTTAAAAAAGTGAGGTTTCGTTTTTTGAATTATGAATCTACATCTTAAGAAACTACATTAAAAAAAAGAGAGGGTAAAATCCATTGTGGTCCCTAACTTGTGGAGAATTTTCAATTTAGTTTTTTTATGTAATTTCTTTCTCAATTTGATAGAATATTTCTTAATTTAATCCACCATAAACTTACTTTATCAATTTGGTCATTCATGTATAGTCATTTCAATCATTTACAAATAAAATTGTTATTAATAATAATCTAAAAAACATATGTTAATTCAAAGGAAAAATATACTTTTGATCCCTATAATTTTAGTCAATTTATATAATTTAGTTTTTATAATTTAAAAATTTATAATTAAGTCTTTGTAATTTATAAATAATTAATTTAATTCCTGTACTTAAAATCATGTAAATAATTTATTAAATTTGATTAATATAACTATTTATATGATGTCTTCAGACTCTAAATATATAAAATTTATGCTAATAACAAAAATAAAAATATATAATGAAGCAAAATCAACTCACATGGAAAGTATTGACAAGATTATAGTAATAAGGACTTAATTATAAATCATTTAAACTATAAGGATCAAATTATATATATTTAACCTATTAGGAGCAGATAAAAAATTGAATAAAATTATAATGATAACAATATAATTTTTTTAATTTTAAAAATAAGAAAGATATTATTAATAATAATTTTATTTGTGAATAAATAAATTAAAAAATATTTATATATGTGAGACTAAATTAAAAAAAAATTGATTAAATTAAAAAAATTATAAAAATCTAGATTGGGATTAGAATAAGATTTTTTACTATTTAAAAAAATAACTAGCAAGTTTCATTATGTAATGATTCGTTGGGGCATGAACGATGAAAACTAATTAGTCCCATAATAATTGAGAATCCCAAAGCAACAGCCCAATGAGAGAGAGGACGATCAAGTCCCCATGGATCTGAAGCTCTATCATTGAAACTTCGTTTTCTTTCATCGTCCCCCAAAAAGTTATTAAAAAGGCACATTGCAATTTTCACAGTCATTCACAGGCTTTTCCGAGGACTTGCGAGAAACTTAAGGGAGAGAAATTTGAACAAGAGAGTGTAAAGAGTCAACTGACCCCTTTTGGATGCTTATGTATTTGTAAGGCTTCGAACACTCCACATATTGCGTTTTATCTTACCCTTTTTCCTTCTCTTTCTCTCTCTTCTGTGTACAAATCTATTGGCGTCTCCTTTTCTGCCCTTTTTCTTTATTATATTTATGTATTTTTTTCTTTCTTCTTCGAGCATGCATAGAACGAGAAACACTCACTGAAGACTTGGGTTCTCACTTTAAGGGATTTAAGCGCCTCTCCTTGGACTAGTTATTCTGGGTATTATCAGAAATTGCTATACGAGAAAGGGGGAGAGGGGGATAGAGATGGAAGAGCTTAGCTAGCTGCAATGAAAGGGTTTTTTGCTTGCCTTCTTTCTCTTTCTTTCTCTCCCAATAATAGAAGGCAATCATAAAGAAAAAAGAGGCATTTTTTTTCAAGCTACAGAGAGGTACGAAGGACATTGGGGCTTTATCCCTTTGTCTCCTCTATCTCTCTGCCTCTATATTTTCGGAGCTTGAAGCTTCGGTTTTTCTTAGTCTTGTCAAGCGCGCTCACACACACATAAATATATACCACACACAGAAACGCAAGGTCGATTCTGATTTCTCAAAACCCCATTTCATCTTATCTCTTCAGTTTAAACTTCTGGGGTTGCTGAATTAGCGTCGAATCTCATGTACGAAAGGCTGAGTTAGTAGGCGGCTCAGAATTTGTGAAGAACGAGAAGCAGAAAAGCGTGAGAAGGGTATAGAGAGCTTTTTGGCCTGGAGAATCCCAAAGAGAAAAAGTGGCTTCTTTGATGAGTTTTGGGGGTTTTCTCGATAATAACTGGGGGGGCGGGGGCGGCGGCGGTGCGAGAATCGTCTCCGATATTCCTTACAGTAACGGTACCAACGATAATAGAATGCCCTCGAGTGGTACAATCTCACAGCCTCGTCTTGTCACACCCACTTTGGCCAAATCCATGTTCAACTCTCCTGGGCTCTCTCTCGCACTAGTGAGATCTCCTTGCTTTATTCCTTGACTTTTTGGCTGAAACTCATGATCTTGTACTATATTGCTTATTTGTTTATTTATATTTTTTGTTTCTCTTTTGATAAAGCAAACGAATCTTGACGAGCAACAAGGGGATGCGAATAGAATGCCTGAAAGCTACGAGCCCAGTGTTGCTGGGAGAAGAAGCAGGGAAGAAGAACGCGAAAGCAGATCTGGCAGTGATAATATGGAAGGCGCCGCTTCAGGCGACGATCAGGACGCCGCCGACAACCCTCCCAGAAAGAAACGATATCACCGACACACCCCTCAGCAAATACAAGAGCTCGAAGCGTATAATCTCACTTGCTTTTTCTTTGTCTTATTCTTTTCTATTTTATTGCACAGAATTTCCTTGTTTTTTCAGATTCTTATATTATTTGGTCCATCGATTTGTGGTTTAGTCTGTTCAAGGAGTGTCCACACCCAGATGAGAAGCAACGACTAGAACTGAGCAGAAGGCTTTGCTTGGAAACCAGGCAGGTGAAATTTTGGTTCCAAAATCGAAGAACCCAAATGAAGGTAATAATAACCTCTCCAAACTCTTTTCTTGCTTCTGGTCATGAAGAACGAAACTGATTTTTTTTTTTTTGGGTTTCGTACCAGACCCAATTGGAACGCCATGAGAACAATTTGCTCAGGCAAGAGAACGATAAACTCAGAGCAGAAAACATGTCCATAAGAGAGGCCATGAGGAATCCTATATGTTCAAACTGTGGAGGCCCGGCCATAATAGGCGAGATTTCGCTCGAAGAACAACATTTAAGGATTGAAAATGCCCGATTAAAGGACGAGCTAGACCGAGTTTGTGCTCTCGCGGGAAAGTTTCTTGGTCGACCCATTTCTTCGTTGACTAGCCCAATGGGTCCTCCATTGCCGAACTCAAGCTTAGAACTAGGAGTCGGGAGTAATGGTTTTGGTGGTATGAGCACCGTGCCTACGACATTGCCTCCGGGGCCTGATTTTGGCATGGGGATTTCGAGCCAACTAGCCATGGTGTCTCCGACGACGATGACCAGACCGGCGGGGCCTGTGGTGGGTGGGCTTGATAGGTCCATAGAGAGGTCTATGTTTCTGGAGCTTGCTTTGGCAGCCATGGACGAGCTGGTGAAGATGGTGCATACTGACGAGCCTCTTTGGTTAAGAGAAGAAGGAGGAAGAGAGATTCTAAACCATGAGGAGTACATGAGGACATTCAGTACTCCTTGCATTGACTTGAGACCCAATGGGTTCGTTTCCGAGGCTTCTAGGGAGACTGGAATGGTCATCATAAACAGCCTGGCCCTCGTTGAGACTCTCATGGATTCAGTAAGCTCTTCCACTCCCAACCCCACTTTCCTAACAATTTTGCAGTGGAATCTAAATCAAATCCATTCGCTTTCTCTTTCTGTAGAATCGATGGGCGGAAATGTTTCCTTGTTTGATTGCAAGAACCACCACCACTGAAGTGGTGTCTGGTGGAATAAATGGAACCAGAAATGGTGCACTCCAACTAGTAAGCAAAAATTTTCCTATTTCTTGTATCCCTTCTCTTGTTTAGAAGAGAAAACAAAAATGGTTGATTTCTGTGTGTTATTCAAAAATTGGAATCCAGATGCATGCTGAACTTCAAGTTCTTTCGCCTTTGGTTCCTGTTCGTGAGGTGAATTTCCTTCGGTTTTGCAAGCAGCACGCAGAGGGGGTGTGGGCTGTGGTAGATGTGTGCATAGACACTATCCGAGAAACTTCTGGAACACCCACTTTTGTGAACTGCAGGAGGCTTCCTTCTGGGTGTGTGGTACAAGATATGCCTAATGGTTACTCCAAGGTTAAAATTTACCATTGTCTTTTTCTTGGTTATCAGAATTTTCCACTTTTTGTTTTCCAATAATTCGAAACCAGTAAAAATCATTTGCATTCATGGTCCTCTTCTTGGTACGTCCCCAACATATTCACCTTGGTACAAGCCGTGAATAATATTATATTAAAAATAGAGTGATTGTATTTCTTTCTGCTTTATATTACATACTTTGTGTGATATAGAATGACTATGTGAGCTTCTTATAGGGTATTACTGAAGTTACCAAACTGTACCGATTTTTTCACCTGCTTTCATGTTCCTTGGCATTTATTTGTTTCTCCCAAGTGGGTGTCTTTCTCTTTGGTTCTTTAATGACCTGGGATCGAAGCTTTGAGCATATTTTAAGTGAGGCAAAACACCAGGCCAAGGAATCATGGGGCTTTTGCTTTCCCAAGCTATTTAAGGAGCTCATGTTTCGAAGCAACCTAGCTTAATTTGTCTAGTGACTACTCACCACATAACCATTCTGTCAGTGATAATTCCCAAATAAATATTTTATATTTAGCCTCTCAAAGCATCTGCACTTGAGTAGGATGCTTCTTCCTGTCTCAATAATATTCCAAACTTCAATTTTCAACAATTGATTTTGATCCCAAATAAAATATATTTGAATAATACCCCCATGTGGGATAAAATCGAGGTTAATTAATCTATTATTTTTAGTCACAGAAAGCCTGATCTCTTACTTAAATTTCTGCACCTTGAACACATTAATTTTGTTTTACTCGTCCCATACTCAAGCAATTTGCCTTGTAATCATAACCTACTTTTTGATCCCGTAAACAATGTATTTGATGTTTCTATTCCAGTCTTTGATGCTGTACTAGTAGTCATCCCCAAGCAATATTTTATTTGTCGCAGCTCCTATAATTCATAGGTCTGATGCATATAATATTCAGTGTACAGACCCTTTAAGTCAAAATCCAAGACTAGCTATTTGTTCATTTCTTTGACCTGTAACAAATCTCGATGTCTCCTTCTCACAGTGCTCGTTGCTTCTCTAAATCGTCTGCATGACTTGAGCAATATTTTATGTTCTTGTTGCTCAAGGTTCATGGAAATCATATACCATACCTTCTTTTATTGAACCTAATCCTTAGGCTTTCCCAAAATTCAATTTGCTTTTGTATTTTTCTGTCATCCTCCTCCTGCCTGGTGACGTCTTAATCTTGGAGAAATAAAGCTTAAAGAATTAACTTCTCATCTTGCCTGGACGAATTTAGGGTTTGAAAGATTGTTCAGAGCTAATATGACCAATCGTAATGCTTGGAAAAAAAAAAAATCTTTTCCTGGCATGGAGCCGTAAATTTTGAACTAAATAATTTCCAACCCTTCAATTATGTGTTCAGTGGCAAAAGTGTTCGAGGTCAGAGTCATTTATTTAGTTTGAGATGTATATGATGAATAATATTTTATCATTCTGCATGGATTTTGAAATCCAGTTGAAGAATGAGCTGAAATAAGATCCTTCAATTATTGATGCTGTTACAGTAAGACTACTTAAATTCACTCCATGTACTTGATCATAAGTGACCCATGTGAATTCATTGTACGTAGTGTGTGCTTGACCGGGAAACTAGAGCTATTACAAAAATCCATACTTTCACAAACACGATACGAGAGAATTCATAAATCAATAGTAATACATTGAAAACTCTGAAAATTTATTGTGTAAAGCTTGCAACTTAAATAATGGGGTTTGCAGGTGACATGGGTGGAGCATGCAGAATACGACGAGAGTCAAGTCCACCAACTCTATAGATCCTTGTTAAGCTCTGGCATGGGCTTCGGTGCTCAACGGTGGGTCACCACCCTTCAACGGCAGTGCGAGTGCCTCGCCATTTTAATGTCCTCCTCCGATCCCGCTCGAGACCACACCGGTATATATGTTTCCCATAGAAACCTCAACCTCCTGCAATTCTTCATATTCGTATTGATCCGTCTTGTATATGCACTGAACGTTGTGGGTTGGTTGTGGCAGCCATTACCGCCGGTGGCCGGCGAAGCATGCTAAAGCTAGCTCAGCGCATGACCAACAACTTCTGTGCCGGAGTGTGCGCTTCCACGGTGCACAAATGGAACAAGCTCAACGCCGGCAACGTCGACGAGGACGTGCGGGTGATGACCCGGAAGAGCGTGGATGATCCCGGTGAGCCGCCGGGGATAGTTCTGAGCGCGGCCACCTCCGTTTGGCTTCCAGTTTCACCCCAGAGACTGTTCGATTTCCTACGTGATGAACGACTCCGAAGTGAATGGGATATACTCTCAAACGGTGGGCCTATGCAGGAGATGGCCCACATCGCCAAAGGCCAAGACCACGGCAATTGCGTCTCCCTCCTACGAGCCAGTGTACGACTTTCTCTCTTACCTCTCTCTCTCTCTCTCTCTCTCTCTCTCTCTCTCTCTCTGTATCTCTGGATATTCCTAATGACGAAAATACCCTCGAAGTGCGAAAGGTCAAATTGGTATTGTCGTGTAGTGTTGGGATGAAAATGAAAAGGATGAAGTTGGGAAGGACAGGTTTGGAAACTTGGAGGTATCTTTGAGGACAAGCTGTCACAGAAATAAGGCAGCGTTTGTTTCAGAGTAAACTTTTATAAAAAGTCAAAATATAGGACGGTTGTCAACTTTCTGGATTTCTGAGTAATTCTGACCTCATTTTTTTAAAAAACTACTTTCAGCTAACTCTTACCCCAATTAAAAAAGTGCAGAAAATAAAAGGAAAAAAAATGGTCCCAGGGTTTGACTATAGCTCAATGTGAACTTAACGATGGGGACAAATGTAAATTTGTTTGTTTCATATTTTCGCAGGCGATGAATGCGAACCAGAGTAGCATGCTGATACTGCAGGAGACATGCATAGACGCGGCGGGGTCGCTTGTGGTGTACGCGCCGGTCGATATCCCGGCCATGCACGTCGTGATGAACGGCGGCGACTCGGCTTACGTGGCGCTGTTGCCGTCGGGGTTCGCTATTGTCCCTGACGGGCCGGGGTCGCGTGGCTCCCAAGCGCCGGCGAGTAATGCAAATGGAAACGGCAGCGTTCAGCAGAGAGTAAGTGGGTCCCTCCTAACGGTGGCGTTTCAAATCCTTGTGAATAGCCTCCCCACGGCCAAGCTCACGGTGGAATCGGTGGAGACGGTGAACAACCTCATCTCGTGCACCGTTCAGAAGATAAAAGCCGCGCTTCACTGTGAAAGCTGACCCCCACGTGACCCGTCATAGGTCACGTGAGCTCAGAGCCCTTGTTTTTAACTTCTTAATTAGAAGTGTTTTTGAAAATTCACCGTAGTGTTCGTTATGTGATAGTGGCGCGTGTGAAAGACGCGAGGGCAAGTAGAACTTTGTGATTTCATAAAGAAGGTGGGGGTGTTGAGTCAAGAACGAACCGCACAGGAAAAACAGAAAAACTCCTTGCACGGCGGTAAGGATCCGAAACTCAGTCGGGTCTGGATCCTTTACACAAGGCAAGGGTGGTGGTTCGGGTATTGACTCGGGTCAACCGTGCTTTCTCATTTAGATTAAAAAAAGCAAAAAAAGAATTATTATTATTATTATTTTTTGTTTAGGTTTCATAACTTCTTGATATCTTTATTTCGTATTGAATATCAGCTGGGTAAAATTAAGCAAATGACTGTGTGTGTACTTGTGGTTGTGATTTCACGCGCTGCCTGGGGAGTGTGGGGCGTAATGTGATGGGTTGTGTCTGCAAATGAATTAAATGAGGGAGCAGAAAGTGTGGGTAGAAGCGTTGCCATCATTTAATGCTATGACTTTGGCACTGTCTACGTCTACGTCATCTAGCCAATGAGATCCTGACACGTGGATGGACGCGATTCGAGAGAGTTACGCCAGCTTCGTACGTTCATGAGCAAAAGATCTTCGTTGAGGTCTGTTCATGTGCTGGCAGGACTACATTATTATTTTATGACTGTGATATCTGATTCCATAAATTACCAAACTTTGTTTTTTTTTTTTGAAGTGATTGTCTATTTTTATATCAATACATAAATAACGAAATGGACTTCGTCGTCTGTTTTGTTGCCTGGAAAATTATTCTTCTCCAGTCAAATTTTGCAGAGAAAATCGGCCTTGTTTATTGTGACTTGGTTTTGACCTTACTGGTTTTTATTTTTTAATTGAATTTTGTCCATACCAACAAAAATTGTTATATTTGGTTTTATTGTTATGTCAGTTGATGTTTTCTAACTAATTGAGATCAGAAAAGTACAAAATCTGGATACTGTCTTGATTTTATTTTTAATGACCTGGAATCATTAATATAGAATTCTTTAAATGTTTTGCTCATGTTTGATATTATTTAAGACTAAATATTCAAACTAATATCTTGAACCTTGTCCAGTTATGTTAATTTTAAATAAGTATCTACATCTTTCTTTATGACAGCCTTGTATTGATCTATCGTGAGTCAATAATACAAATTAGAATAATCATTACAAAACTTAACTGATGTATTATATTCTCTATCCTTTGTGTCAAAAACTCAAAATCAACGAGAAAAATATAAAGAGGACGCAAATATTTCTTCTCAAGACATAAATGGAAAGCATGAAAAGAAAAACGAAGGAGTAAAAATACTTTTAGCCCATCACTTATAATAAAATTTTATTAATTTTATATCTCAGTTATTGAAATATATTACATTTGATTGCTCACTTTTCTTAAAAACAAAATATAAGATTTAATTTTTTAAATTTAAGGTTTATAATTTAACAGAAAGACTAAATTTAATAATTTTTTTAAAAAATAAAGGAGCAAGTATAATATTTTTTAATAAATGAAAGAATTATTTTAGATATTTCTATAAGAGATTATAATTTTCTCATAAACAAAATAACTAAAAGGAATTTACCAAAACTCTATCCTCTATAAATTCTGCTTTATCCTCTAACTTTTTCTTGCAAAATTCTTTTTATTATTAAAAAAATATCTTAATCCAACAGGGGTGGTGGAATCTCTCTCCCAAGGCTATAAAGTATATTTGAATATTATTTTTTCATCAAGGGTTTAAGAACTATTCAGATAAAACAAAAGAGGAAAATTTTAAGATATTATAGTATATACATAATTGAATCAACTGATGAGTTACAACTGGATATGCCAAAGGGATATTTCTGAGCAATTTCAATGTAGATGAACATGCTGAATATGGCAAACAGTTTCACTTTTGGAAGATTATAGAAGTGATCCCCAATGGAGAAAATGACTCTTGCTTGAAGATTGAAGCAAAAGAAGTCCTATCTCCACCCATGATTACACTTCACATTACATTACCCAATAGTGTCAATAATAAATGTGAAATTGTGGGTAAAATGCACTTTTGGATAGTTTTCGCATACAGTGTCTTAATACGTAAACGTGAGTCGATCACTTGCAGTTGGAGCGTCAACTACAGACTCTGCTATTGTTATCACAATTATCAATTTCAAACTTTTCTAGAATTATTAATTTTAATAACTTGATTATAAATTTGAATAGTAAGATTTATATAGTTATTTTAATATTAATCGTCAAATTTTAAATTAAAAAAAAAGAGAAGAGCAAGGTTGTTTATATAAACACTTGCACATTTCTCATTGAACCACTTGAACGAATAAATGGCTTATACCTCGCACAAATTGCCCTTACTATTAAGGACAAGTCACCATGTTGGACACAATCCACAATTGGGCCCATCCCCACAAAAGTCTCAGATCTGCTTTTTGGACTTTAAAGTTAACCCCTAGCATCATTCAAATTATTTCTCAAATCATTGAAAGCAGCTCGTCAGATTTTTTTTTTAATTTTATTTATGTTTGCCTAAAGATCTGTATATTTATTTTAGATGTATAGTTTTTATGGCTAGGATAGCCTTATTAAATAAGAGTAAATGATTGAAATAATAAGAACATTAATATTAATATAAAGTTGGGACCTAATACTATGCTAACTATTAATTTATGGTAAAATTTTTGATACACTCACAATTATGAGTGTATCAGTACATTCAATTATAATGTAGGGATATAATTATAATATTATTTTTTTTCGTGTTGGTATTGTTATAATTATGTCTTTACATTATAATTAGGTACATTAATGCACTTAAAATTATGAGTATACTAAAGATAACACTTTAATTTATTAGTGACATGATAAAAACTTTAATCATGTAAAAAAGTATGCATAATTTTGATCATTAGTGAGATTTTAAATTTAAATACTTCACATATTTGATACTCAATCATTGGTAATATCTATTTGAAAACGATTCTTTAGAGTTTGCATGTAGAAAATTAACAATTCCTATCAATGTGTGTGTGTGTATATATATATATATATATATCTTATCTGTCAATTAAGGATATGTTTGAATTAAAAAAATAAAGAAAAAAGAATTGTTTTAAAAAATGGCCTTATATATTTAAATGTATTTTTATTAGTTCTAATCAATTAAAATTTATATTTTAGACCTAAAAATAAATTTTTCAAAAAAATAAATTATTTTTAAATTTAAATAAGAATATATAAGTTAAAAAATTTTCTTTTCCTTTCTTTTTTGTTTTATTGTTCTCAATGGAGACATATCCAAAAAGTGCGGCAAGTGTCATCTTTTTCTCATTTATTGGAAGTATAGTAAAGGGACAAGTTTCGATTTTACAACACAATCTCCATTCCATAAATCCTGACCCCATTCACCTACCTATATCTTTATCTTTCCAATTTTCTATATTATTAAAATCAAGGGCTATGATGCAATATTAATTCAAAAACTTTTATACTAATATTTGTTTCTTTATATATATATATATATATATATATATATATATATTTATACCAACCAAGAATAAGATACGCAATCTTGAACAAATCACAAGCCTTCTCTCTTTCAGTGATACACAATACAGGTGATCATGGGCTACGTCAAACAGGATTTGAACAACATTGGGGTAAAATAGTTTATCTTGGAACTTGAACTGATTTGATAAGTGACTAGGTCATACTAAGTTTAATAAGATCAAGTAAAGTTTATTCTAATTTTTTTATAATTTTTGGTTTATAAAAATAATTTTTTAATATATAAAATAGTTTTTAAAAATAAAAAATAGAAAAAAAAATGTGTAGGTAAAAAATAATAAAAAATTAAGATTTGAAAATAATTAATATATTAAAATTTTAATATACATGAAAAAATAAGTTAAATTCAATTATAAAAAAATTTAAAAATAAAAATATAATCAAACTGAGCCAAATTCGATAATAACTAATAAATAAATCTATGAGTCGGTCGGCTAATAATTTTAGAAAAGAAATTATTTAAATTTAGTATAATATAATTAGATTAGACTAAATTAATTGATGTACAATAAATATGTAAATGTGACAATTAATATTAAAATAATTAGACAAATATGACTCTAAAATTTCAATTGAGTAACTTGATGCAATTAAAAACTTTAATTTTGACATTTAATCTATTATTTTATATTATATAAACTGTACGATCAGACTGTATCGACGGATAAGGATTCAAGACATGCACGTAAGGATGAGAAGTTGTAATCTGTGAAATGCGAATAGTGGGAGATGTGACGGGAGAATGCAATGAAGTCAAGAAAACGAAAGGCCATCCGAAAGAGGGAAAGCAATGCAAGCTTCCTAAGGACACCATCTTATGGGCCTCTCCTATCTCTTATATTTATGGCCTTCTTCTTCTTCTTCTTCTTTCTCTCTCTGAGCCACCTTTCTTCAACACACATGCTTGTGGGTTCCATTCTTCTCCGCGCCCTTGAAGACATCTAGTATGACAATGATAGCAATCTTTGGAAGCATTAGACTTTGGATAAATTTTATTTTCTTTCTATTTTTTGTCGTTTTGTATTTTTCAATAAATTTGTAATACATAGGTTTCAAAAGGCAAAAGTAAAAAACAATTTAAACATTCTATGGTGTTTAATTAATAGAGTAAACATTATCTTGGTCCTTCATTTATTAGTAGATTTTCAGTTTGATCCTTCACTTATAGAGCCATCCAAATAGGGTTTAATGTATCGAGTTTGGCCAATTTAATCCACTATTTTAGTGGATTGAGTTAAAATTTTTAGCTCATTTAACATATGTTGATTAAACTAACTCGATTAACTTAACTTGCATGTTAAATAGGCCAATTTGGTAGATTGAAAGTTGACTCACTTAAGAGTTTTTATAAAGTTTCTCATAAAATATTTAATATTTCATAGTCTCTTGTAGCTTTTATTCATTTTTTGTCCTTAAATATTTAGTATTTGATCAATAATGGACAAAATGAATGAAATTTTGGTATTAGAATTAAATATTTAACTTGATAATTGAAATTTTTTATATCTTGGATACTTTTTGTTTAACAAATTTTTTTATATTTTATTAGTGAGTTAAATAGGTTAATCTATTTAGTCTGCCTAGTAGATTGACTTCAAAATTTTAACCTATAAAACTAAGACAAATTAAAAAGGTTGGCCTGTTAGACCTATTAATTCATACGAGTTAGTTTGTTTAACCCACTTGATTCGTTTTGCCGTTTATTTTCAATTTGGGATCAAATTGATAATAAATTTGAGTAACAACCCAAAATTTGAATAATTAAATTATTTTTTAGGAGTTGGTGTATAAATAAGGCATGTATTTAAGACATAACTGTCATACTCTTAACTCCTTAAATTTATTCACTCTCCCACAATTATCCTTTTTCATTCAATATATTGACTTGTATTTTGGGCCAGAATTCAACATATTGACTTAAGCGAGAAAATTCATGATGGAGCCCTCATTGTAATCTCGTATTGTTTTATGAGATATATGAACAAAGATGAATTTCGTATGATTCGAAATTGACTCGTCGAATTATTATTATTGTCGAATTATGAAAACGATCAATTTATTATATATATATAGACTTTAAAAACTATATTTGCCTAATTTTGAACCATTGGAAATAAAAGGAAAAAGATTTATATAAAGTTAACTATAACTTTGTTACTTTGTTCTTTAATCAAAACATAAAAAGGATATAATTTTTAATAATATTATAGTATAAGTATAATTATTGTAGATAATTTTTAAATTAAATTATATATTTTTATGTTATTATTAATTAATTACAAATTTATTAGAAAAAATTAATTATTTAGAAAATTGTAGGAAGTAAAATAAAAAAATAGATTATGAAGACTGAATTAAAAATTGATACAAATTTCAGGGATTGAATAATTGATTTTTAAATTTATTATGTGTTAATTAAGATAAATTCACAATAAAAAATAAAAAAACTATATATAAGTCAGAGGTATACAGGAGGAAATTATTGCTGAAAGAAAAAATATTATCTAATTTTGATTTATTTATATGACCAATAAAATTATTTTAAAAAAATTATTAAAAAAATAATTTTATTAAAATTAATACACTAAATTAATTATTATATATATCTGAAAAATTAATTAATATTTTTTTCAAATTTCAAATGGCCACGAACTATATGAGAAGACTTATGATGGGATAGTACTAAAACTTTATCCATTAATCATTGCTGCTAATTAATTATGATGCCCTTTATTAATCCTACAAACCCAAACATTTTCCAAGGAAAAGGCCTAAATTCATGTTTTATCAAGTACGAATTTTTTTTGTGCATTTAGGATTATGAAAAATCTATTACATTTTAGGTGCGTGCTTACGCGTTTCAGATGCCATCTTTTGTATTTATGTTTTGAATTTTGATTCAGAGATCAACTTAAGAATACCAGGCAGTGATTTTTTTTTTAAATAATATAAGTCTCCAATTGTGATTCAGTAAAAAAATAATATAATTAATTTATACCAAGGCTTATATTATGGCTTGCTTTTTTTTTTTTCCTTAAACTTTTTAATAATATAATTTGTATTTGTTTTATTAAAATATTTAAATAAAAGTTTTTAACTTAAAAAACACCAACAATCTACGCGATACGACAGTGAAATATGATAATTTTTTTTTGTAAGATAAGAATACGCGCAATTATGTTTTTGTGTGTGTATATATATATTACATTCTTTAAACTTTAACCCAAAAGGAAAATTATAACTAATGAGGATAAAATATGATAAGGAAAAAAATAAAATGATAAGATAATGTCATAACTAATTCAAAAAGTATATAAAATATTTTAGTATCAATTTAATACCAAAATTTTTTTCAATAATATACAAATGTATTGTATCATATCTCGATTAAATACGTAGATAATAAAATTATACCTTTTATTTAAGAGTACGCATGCTCCTTATGTTTTAACAATCCAAATTTTATATTAAGTTTTTATTAAATATAAGAAAAGAAATAGTTTTTAATATTTATTTTAATTTAACATTACTAGTATACATCTACAGTACAGTGAGACACCGCCATCATTTGGAGACCATGGTGGGGGTATTTTAGGCCCAAAATAATTTAGGAAACAAACTGCAGCTTCCATCTTAATCCAGGCAATTCAATCTGAGTGTTCTCAAAATTTGAACTTTTAAAACGAAGTGGTTTAGATGAAAACTTTTCAAATAAGGCCTGTTTAACTTGAGCTTCTTTTTAAACAATTTTAATTCTTTAAGCTCAAAATAAAATAACAATTTGAATAAGCTGTCATTTTAATTTTAAAATCAAGTTTAACTTGTAATCTAAACTCAATTTTTGTTTTTTGAAGTTTTTGGAGCCAAAATATTCATTGGCTAATCAGCCGAGCTTTTAGCCGTGGATGGGATCAGCTGTTATTTGTCAGGATTTCTTCTTTTATTATTATTTTTTATCGAGAGATAAATGAGAATAGGTAAAATTCACTTAAATAATGAGTTCCAGTAGATACATTAATCCCATTTAAATAGTAGCCCACATATATTCTATATCTATTTGTCTTTAGTGTAAATTTTTTCATAGTTACACCAGTATAATTACTATGTGGTACACTAAAAAAATGATACATGACAATGATATGTTATATTATATTGATTATATATTAATTTAAAATAACTTATTATATTTATATTTTTATCCTATTATTTTTAGATTTTATTTATAAATCCAACATTTAAAAAAATTTCAATTTTACTCCCTCTTTTTTCATAAACCACACAAAAATATCAATTTATAACTTTATTAACTCACATATGTATTTTTTTTTTATTTTTTTCAATAATTCTACAACTTCCTAGTATTATTCTTATTTTCAATTTATGAATTAATGTTTTGTGGGATTATTAAAATATAAAAAATTGAAGAGGTAAATTAAAAATATTTTACAAAGTTTTAAGTTTATAAATCAAATCTAAAAAAAAAAATATTGGAATCCAAATATAAATACAACAAATTATTTTAAATTAATATGCAATATTCATATTTTAAGATATTATTGTTATATGTATTCTTTTAGGCCTGTTACATAATAATTAGACCCTTGCAACCAATTGATGGAAAAAAATGAAAGAAGAACATGTATGAGAAAATTCAATGGATCCAAAAACATTTACAAGTGACATGTAGAAAAAAAGACAGGGCTATCAAAGAATGAGCTCATTAGCTAATCAACGGAGAGTACTTAGTTGTGGAAGGAGTAAGCTACTAATTACTGTTATTGTTTTTCAAGTGACATGTGGAGAAAGGACAAGGTTATTGAAGGATGCGTTTTTGTAGGTCCTAACCCAAACAAAGCCCTAGGGAATGGAAGTTCCAAATGTGTGTGGATAAGCAGTACAAAATTGGAATATTAAAAAAAGTTTTTGTTATCAAGTACTCTTAGGTAGAGAAGTATTTATTATTTTTATTGATAGTAATAATTATTAATTTTTTTTATTTTTCAAGACATTTAATTGATAATTTTTTAATTTTGTTTTAATGATAATATTATCTTTTATTTTTATTAAAAGAAATCATTCATCCTTTTATTTCAAAAAAATTATATTCAATCTTTAACAATTTTTATATTTCTATACATCTAACTAGTATGTTTATATTATCCTTTTTTTTTATTTTAAAAATAATATTTTAAAATAAAATTTCATGAGATATTAAAGAGTAATATAGAAATATTATTAAGAAGTATGAATATATAAAAGTTCATTAGAAATTAATTATAAATTTATTTTAAAATATTAATGATGTCTTTTTTAAAAAAAATAAAGGATGTTATTGTGATAAAAGAAAAATTAAAAAAAATTATTTAAATATTATGAAAATAACGAAAAAACAACCATTATTATTCTCAATGAGAGCAATAAATGCTCACTTGTTGGAAAAATCCGCATTAGAATTATAGCTGCAAAATTTGCCTTTGAATTGATTGAACATGTAAAATGGATCTGAAGCAACATTGACAATAGAAAAGTGTCCAAACATTTCATAGTAATTCTTGTTGGAAAAAATTTATATGTTGTTGCTTATATATTTTTATTAGGTTATTCCAATTATATACTTATATAAGTTTTTAACTATGAGGAAAAACTTATATGCTGTTGCTTATATGTTTATATTAAGTTTTTATAATTAGTTAATGATATATGAATAATTTTTTAAAAGGTAAAAGTTAACAATATTAATAAGAAAGTGAATAAAGTATAAAAAATTATTCAAATGTTATTAATTAATTAAGAAACTTAATATAAGTATTTAAGAAACATCATATAAGTTTTCTTCTTCTTGTAATTGTAATGATAATGGCAATAAAGTGTATGAAAAGAGGGCATAAACCAGGCTATTAAAGCGAATAAATAGAGCATATTAAGGGTATCTATAGATCAACGGACTTGAAAATATTAGATTGGGTTATAATAAAAAATGTATATTTCTTTACTAAGTTAGATTAAGTCTTGAAATTATATAAAACTCAGTCCAAATATTATTTTATTTAAAATAAAATTTTAAATGTTAATTATTTTTAACTTTTATTAATTTTTTATTCTAAATCTTATTCATTTCAAACATTTAAATTTTTTTCATATTTTTAAAAAGTATTTTTATTAATAAAGTTTTTCGGTAAAGTAATATTAAAAAAGAAAGAAAGAGATTTGTGATGGAAAGAATCCGTAGTAATTTTGGGTACTGTGCTTGAGTGCAAGAACATGGTTTACGTGTGTACAACATAATATGATTGTTCTTATCAATTCTTATATATTACTCAATTTTTATTAATATAAAGGAGTTGATGACATCAGTAATCGATAATAATTACCAATATTGTTTTGGCAGAATTCTTGTATATTGTTTTGCTTATATATTGGATATTAACGATATACTAATATAAACTTGTATCAGGTGGAACTGGTAATTAAAAGAAAATTCTAGCTAGTGACGAATTTTAGTTTAATGTATATGATTACATATATGTTTACGAATGTATATTCTACACAATAATAACATTTCACAGTAGTGTATTATATATGTTTATCATTGTCTTTATAATTCTTGTAAATTGGTGTGATAGATTACATGAAGGCTGCAATTATTTCGAGTTCATTATATTGGTACGTCATCTCACCGTCATCTGTCTTATTCAACGCATATTATTTATCAGAATTTGAAATTTAAACCAATTAATATAACTTTTATATCATAATAAATAAATAATTGATAATCAGTCACGCTCATAACGTATATTTAAGATGAATTGCATGGTTATTTATTGCTATATCAAATTAAATATAAAATATTGTATTCAAAGTTTCGTATATCAAATCCTATGTATAATTAAACTTTCACTTGCATCTTGAAATGCTATTTTTTTGTGCTCAAGATGTCATCGAGTTAAATCAAATCTAGCCTTCAAATTTGGAAAAGGTAAAGAGGGCAAAGATTATGAATGGAAAATGTAAGAGAAGGTGACTATATATATATATATATATATAGAGGATTGTCCATCTTGTTGGTTCTTATCTTGTCATACCATAATGAAAACTATTTACTATGACCACTACTTTTTCCTATTGAGTATATACATATTGTGGACCTATGAAGTAAGTCCATTGAGCTTCATCACTTGTAATGGTTCTATTCATTTTGGTGAAAATAATATTGAATTCTTGGGCTCTAATTCTTGAAATATTGTTTGGGAAATCTTCATTTGGAATTCCTTCATTTTCTTCTTGGTCAACTTCGAAAGGTTTTTTGGTAGTTCCAAATATGATGAGATTAATGGGAGGATAAAATTTTCTAGAGTTATTTCTGTGATGGTAGAGTAACATCTAATGTAAACTCATTATTGGGTAACTATTTCAAAATAATGTTTGGCAGTGTCCTAAATGGATTAAGGAAGTTCACTAATTTCATTCATAGTAGAGGAAGGATAAACGGATAGAATTAATCCATATCTGTATAAGGTTTTAACTAATTGTGGATTGGCTCCAGGGTGCATAATGGTTTTATTTAAAGCAAAATGAGAAATATATTTGACTGATGTACTTGGAAGTTTTAATTGGTTGAGCTTATCAATTATAAGTTTGAAATATTGAAATAGTTCTAGAATTCTAGAAATATTAGGTGATCTTAGTGGTTGAGTGGATTTAGAAGCCTGAGTCTTGGTTGGAGTTAATGGTTTAATGAGTTGACTAGAGGATTTTGGAGATTGGGTTGAGCTAGATTCTTGGTTTCCTTTTTGTTTGGCTTGTGTTTAGGCTTTGATAATTTTTGATAAAGGGACTATTTTTTTTGGTTGTGAATTAATTTGAAAACGACTTTGTAGATCTTGAACTGGTTTAGGCATTACTTGTCTTTCTATTTGTGCTATTCATCTTTCTAAGTTTTCCTCATGGGCATTTAAATTTCCCACAGAGGTACTTAGATTGTTCAAAGAACTAGTTAGGTCATTCAAGGAATTAGTGATATGAGATATTTGAGTTTGTATTTGGACATTGGGTAGTCCCATATTCATCTTGGGAGTATTTTTCTTTGAAACTATATGTTCAATATTGGTATCATTATTGGTAGTTGCCCTAGAAGGGCTATTATTTGTCTGTTTATTTGGCTCTATCCCTTTTAAGATAATCAGCAATTAAGTTATTCTTTCTTTTAACATATTCAACTTCATAATCATAATGTGCTAAATTAGTTTGCCACTTAATTAACATTTTATTAGATAATTTTGTAGTTTTAACTTCCTTACTTAACCAATATTTAACTTGAATATTATCAGTTTTTATAATAAAATAAGAATTTACTATCAATAATTCAAATTTTTCTACTGCTTTTACTATTGTCAAAAATTCTTTCCAATTATAGTGATATTTACTTTGACTATTGTTAAATTTTCCACTGGCTTATCTTTTAATTATTTTTATCCTTTCTTCATTTTCACGATAAAGAGCTGCTCCCCAATAGTTTTCAAAGGTATCAATATATATAATCCATTTTATTGGTTCCTTAGTAAGAATAATTAATTTAGGTAACCCTTGACATAATTGTTTTATTTTATCTATAATTTTTTTTTTTGCTTATTTTCATCCCATTGCCATAATGTTTTTTCTCCTGTTAATTTAGATACTTTAGCGGTATATTTGGATAGATTTGGAATAAAACTTCTAGCTTGGTTCACTATTCCTAGAAATGATTGAAGTTCTTTCTTTGTTGTTATCTTAGAAAAATCTACTACTTTTTGGCTTATATGTTCTTGTAATTCAATTCCATCTTTAGAAATATAATGTCTTAAAAATTCTATCCTAGTTTTTCTCAATTCTACTTTTTTGGGTGATATATTTAATCCTTTATTTTCTATTAATTCCACAAATTTCAATAGGTGTTATTCATGTTCTTCTTCATTACTAGAAATGATTAATATATCATCCATGTATATTACTGCAAAATCTCTTATCGATATTAATAATTCTGTTACGTATTCTTCAAATATACTTAGGCTATTATGGAACCACATGGGTAAGACATTCCATTCATATATTCCTTCTGAGGTCGTAAATGTTGTATATTTTTTACTACCTTCTTCTCATTTTATTTGAAAGAATTCTGATTTGCAACCAAATTTGTTAAATATTTGTTTTCCCTTTATTAGGTTAAATAATAATTCTATCTTAGGTATTGGATATCTATTTCTAATTTCTATTTCATTTATTTTTTTATAATTAATGACCATTCTTGATTTCCCTATTTTTTCTTCACTATGTTTTATTACTATCATCATTGATGAGCAATAATTTGATCTACTTTCTCTTATTAAATCATATTTTTTCATTTTATTTATATGTATTGTAAATTCTTTTTTATCATTTTTCGTCTAGGGATAGGGTTTACTTTTTATTTCTTTGCTATAGTCTAACAAAACTATTTTTGCCATTGGTTTAAATTTTTCTCAATGTATTAATGGATTATCATCATAATTATCTAATAATCTCTGTTCTAAGGTTTTTCCCTTTGTATTTGTTATTTACCCATAATATTAATTTAATCATGTCTCTTTTATTAAATATTATTAAAGTCTCAATTTTTGTTCTTTCCTCATCTATTTGAATATTATTATTATTATATTCTAATTGTATAATACTTTTTTCTTGATCAGGTTCTACTAATGCTATTATTTCTCTCTATATTCCTTCTTTCTTTGCATATACTAAAACGTAATCTTCATTTTGTCTTGTTAAATCTATTTCTTCGGTTTTCCTATTAAGTTCTACTAAATGGGAAGTTATTGATATTTCTGCTAATATGTTTCCTTCATAATTATTATGACTCATTTATCTTAAGAGTCCTTCCCTAGAGATAGGTATGTAATCTTTTATACTTCTTCTAGGGTTAATATTTATATTAATATTTGTTAGTGTATTTATTCTAATAATTATTCTTCCTATTGTATTGTCATATTCTATTCTTCCACGATTCTCATATTGGCTTATGTCTCTAGTGTTATCTAATTCTATTTGTAATTATTTTGGTATAATTAGTTTTGCTGGATAATACTAGCATAAAATTCTTTTTAATTGTTATTTTACCTTGATTTTTCTTATATATTTTATATTCATTCGAA
The DNA here is from genome assembly GCA_037074485.1 of Delonix regia. Taxonomy (NCBI): domain Eukaryota; kingdom Viridiplantae; phylum Streptophyta; class Magnoliopsida; order Fabales; family Fabaceae; genus Delonix; species Delonix regia. The sequence goes on from CM073459.1 coordinate 18,951,403, forward strand.
AATACTAGCCTTACTGTTCTTGTTATATATTATTCTACTTCCTGGTGGCATTTTTATTCCTTTTAAGTTATGGCATATAACTAATGTTTTGTTTATATTCATCTATTCTCTGGATATACCAAAATTAGTATTTATTGTAAATTTTAATTTTTGGTATATTAGATTTCCATTTAATACCCTTAATATACTATTAGACACATTATCAATAATTCTACCATTAGTAATGAATAACTCTATTGGTGTATCTATTTCTACTCTAAAATAAGCTTTTATTAATAGTTGTATTCTTGGGATATATATTTCTATAATCTAATCTTTTATCGATAATTTTCCTATTTCATTTTCAATTAATGTCTTATTTATTAATGGTATTCTTAATATTTCTTTTGTTTGTATAGCTTCTATTGGATGTTTCTTTTGTAATACTACACAAGCATATTTTTCTTTTTGTTTGGATTTTATAATTTTTCCTTTTTTTCTCTATTTTATATATATATATATATATATATATATATATATATAAAGTTAACCTCTTTTCTTGTTTGTTTTGATTTTTCGCTAAATGCAGCTAATTTTTTTTTTTAAATTAAATACCCCCCTTATCAAGCTTTAAAATTGTTCAAAAGACTTAATCACGTGGAGTGTACTAAAATGTTTTTTATTGTTGTATCTTCATTGAAAAATCTAATGACAGGTATGTAAAAATTATACCTAATTTTTTTCCCTTACGTATTTTATTATAGTTAGAATATACTATCAATCTTTAACTTATATTTAATTCGTTATATCTTTGTTATAATATTTGTCCATTACAATATGATTGGTATATAATTTTTTTAATTACATTAAATTAAATTATACATTTTTATGTTATTATTAGTTAATTATATATTTATTAAATTATTTGATAACAAAAATATAAAGAATGTATCCAACTCTACACGTTTCCTATTTTGTTTGGTATATAACTAACTGGGTTTTTGTGTAAGAATTACAAACTTATTACAAGAGAAAGGGTAAAAATAGCATTGACGTGGAGCCGCTGAAAGAACATAACAACCAATATTGTTTAACTCACGAGTTTAGGCAAACTTATAAGAGAAAGATAAATTCGTAACATAAACTTATAATATAAATTTATAAGAGTTTACCTCGATTAATAAATAGTTATCAAAATATGTAATTTTATAGTTTAAATATTATATACATTAAGAAATTATTTAAATGTAATTTCAATTATATTTAATCAAATAAAAACTATTCATATTTCATAATTTATAACACTCAACATGAATATTTTAAGGCAATTATACATAAATAATTATTCAATATAAATAATTAAATAATATTTATTTTAATGTTGTAATAAGTACATATTGAATATAATTTTATTATTTTTTATGCATATTCAAACTTGTGATAAAATAAATTGTAAATGCTTCATAGAAAAGAAATTTATCTATATCTTGTTTAGTTTTGGATTTAAATTATTATGTTGCGACTTTATAAGCTAGTTGACACGTTAAAATCGTAAAATCAGTAGAGTCGGTAAGTTAACTCGTAAGTTTACCTGACTTTGTACTAAATTCAAATTTATGTTGAGTTGACTAATTTTCTTTAGATATAATTGTAAACTCGAATAATAAACTCACAAGTTTGACAACTATATAAACAACTATGGTTTGCATGTTGTGAATTGGAGCTTATACAACAAAACTAGTTTAATTGCATTGTACACTTCGAAAAAATAATAATTGTAAAACATATAATTTATGCTTAGAAAAAATTATTAATAAATATATATATTTTTCTTAATCTAATCATTATAGAATCTCAATGTTATAGGATAATATTATAAAAATAATATATAAGTCTTTCTAATTCATGAATGACCATCGTCACTTTGTTGAGTCTCTATCCTTTTAATAATAATCATTCTATTCTATTATTATCAAAACACCAAAACATAGCCTAAGTCTAATCCAAAAATTATGAAATTCTACAAATTTGTGAATTAGGGCATAAAAACATAATCATGTAGAATCAAATTCTAAAAGCCAAAGCCTTCTAATAGTGTCAAAACAGAGATAAAAGAGAAAATAAAAATACAAAAACGTAAAATTGGTAATACATGAAACCAAAACTAAGGCTAAAATATTTGCAAACACATACCAATATCAAAAAAACCTCAGCTAAAATAAACTCAAACAATTGAAATTGAGAACTAATGAGTTTGTGGCACGAAGACAGAAAACATCAAGATGTCTTAAAGCAGAACAACATTGACCAAAGCAAACAAAAATTACTCACCTGAACCTGTAGCAGCAATTTGACTTAGTGACTCACTCGATCAAGAAACGAAGGGAAGGTCGGCGATAACAGTGGAGAGGGTAGGAGTGTATGTTTTAATGTGGCTTTAGGTTTAGGCAATTGGTCTATTTCATGGCTGAGGAGCCGTACGTGAGGGTGAGCAGAAAATTGACGTAGAGTCTAAGTTATCTTGATTTTGTTTTAAGATAATTTAATATATATGTTTTAAGCTAGTAACGTAATATTAGTATTTAAAATTATCATTATGTAACAAACTTCTAAAGGAGTCTTTCTCTTTCTAATTTTACTTCTTTCTTCCCTTACTTTGAATTTAAAATTAGGCCATTTAGATTATGAGGTGACATTTTATATTTGTATAAAATCAACAAACTTATTGCATAAGTTGAATTTCACTATGAATTTATCTTTATTAACAAGTAATTATTAAAAATATATAAATAAATAATCAAAATAATATATATATATATTAAAAATTTTATTTAAATGCAGTTCTAATCATATTTATTCATAAAAAAATTTATCTATATTTCATAATTCATTAAACTTAACATTAAATTTTTAGTAACGTTTGTACATAGATATACATTTAACATAATTAAAAGAACTATCAAATTCTATCAAAATCACAATTTGCCACCATGACCTAACCTAAAATATGCTTGTTCATGAAGATGGGAACTGCAATGTGAAATAATGTTTGCACTGAGGTTATCTTTACTGAAAAATATTACAAGCATGTTTTAACCTACGCAGTGAATGAATTTCTTTAAAATATTCAATATAAGTACTTTTCCTACAAAATATATAAAATATGTCCACTTCAAAATATTTCAAAATATTTACTTTTGTTACAAATATGTAACACCTTAATATATTTTAAAATTTAGAATTAAACATGCTTGAAATCTTGTACTATTCACAATTTGAATTTTTAGCATATAACTTAGTTCTACTCTCTTTTCATTTTAGGGTATAATAACAGAGTTAAAGTGTCATATTTTGGTCCTGCCAACATTTTTTTTTGACTTTATTTTTCTGGTGCAGCTTTTGGAATTTTTCCCCCATTTTAATGGAGTTTGTTTTTGTTGTCTTGCACTAGTTATTTTTTTTTAATGAAAATTTGCAAAATTTTATTACATATATGCAAAATGCATCCAAATATGTGTATTTTATTATATATTTAACTATTATTTTTCTTACTACTCATATGTTTTTTAATTTTAAATGTCGTGCCCCTTGAATACTTTCTGGAATAATGGAAAAATATTATTCCAAAATATTCCTAGGCAAATGAAATGCCGGCTTAAACATCAAGTTAGACTTATTATATATGTATGAACAGGTGTATGTGGAATTTAAAAATAAATAAATAACTCATTTTGATCATAATCTTTTAGAGAATGGATAGTGTAATTAATTATTGTGTACTTAAAAAAGTTATTTAATCAAAGATATATAGATTGGGCTATTTGGATCTATCGATATGGCTTAGTCTAATTATATTATATCATAACTTTATAAATTGTTTTTTCTTTCTTTTTTAAATCATGGAACACAAATGAACAAAACTATCTAATGCAAATGGTGTTTTTAATCTTGTATTAATATATTATATACTCATACTGTTATACAAGGTTTGCATCCAAGAGAGGGTGACTTGCGTATTAAAGAAAAAATTTCAAAACAAAAGCTTTGAAATAGTTTTTCAAACCTAAAACATGTTGAAAACAAGAACAAATATTTAGAAACTTTAAATGCATAATATAAATAAAGCAAATGAGAGCATATGACATAAATAATTATCTTGGTTTAGTTTAATTTCATGCCTACATCCAGTCCTTAAACAACCTCTAGGGATTTCTCACTATATCAACTGATATATTACAATCAACCAGGGAATATTTACCCCTTAATGTAACACCCTTCTCACAAAGTATATAATTTATTATAAATTTCAGTTAAAATTTATTATGAAATAAGAATTATGAAAATACGTTAGAATATTTAAAACACAATGTTATAATTATAGATAATAAAAGTTCATTCATTCATTTGTTCATGCATCCGCATAGATAATTTAGCGAAATTGGGAGAAGGGGTATTAGGCCCTATATTTATATATAAGTCTGTATCTATCAAAATTAGGCCTAATATTAAGGACTCATTCAAGACTTGAAAAGCTAGTAAGATTCATGCCCTCTTGCGATACGAAAATAAGTGGTATGACACGTAAGGCCATATCACATCTTGCAAAGACAATCTTAATAATAAGCACTTCCCAATTGGTAGAAAAAATACTTATTTCGCACAGACTTCAAGAGAAATTTGGTAATTTGCTATCTAAAAACATCATTAATAGAATGGTGAGAAATGTTTTTTAAATAACATGAAAAAACATATATGATACTCAAAATATCCATGGAATATAATATAACAATAAATCATGATCTTTTTGAAATATATGTTGATGTCTGATATCATAACATACAAATATGTATTTGCAAACATATGACAAATAGAGGTAGACAATGTCCTTAACCATTAGACATTGGGAAGTCATATATGAGTTATTCGAGTCTCATAAAGCCCAGCATATGATTGTCATACCCAGGCGATTGAGTCTTATGAACCCCAACATATGACTGTTGACTGATAGGCGCGACCCTACCTTTAGCTGAGGCGTCCCCCAGTGGGTACCCAAGACAAAGTTAGGCAATATAATCTTTATCTTAATATGTTACCCAAGCCATCATATAGTCAAGATTGGATTAGTTTGAGAGAGAACTATCAAAATTTCTTTTGAGAACTATCAAAATTTCTTTTGTAATCCTTGAAGCACTGATGTTCTTATGACAGTTAGGAATCCTTTTAGTATCAATTAAATTCAATAAGTTCTCAGTAAGGATACAATCTTGTCTTCTCCTAAATTCTTAAGACCATTTAAACGGCATAACCTACCATTGATCTTTGAATTCAAGTTACGGCCCAAAAAGTATAATAACACCATTTCCTTGTAATCATTTAAGTGGTTGACCCGCCATAAATTATAGGATTTATGGGGTATAATGCCTTACTAAGGAACTCATAGGGTTCACAATATATATTAAGGAGGCATAGCCAGCCATTATTAAATGGTTCATAAAATATATATTAAGGCACTATAGCTAGCCATTATCAAATGGGATTCCAAATTATCAATAAGTACATAATGTACAAGAATAGTTTATTCTCACAAAGAGAAGTTCTCTTTTCAAACAATCATATTGTCACCCCATCATACAAAGTTGAAATGCACAATAACATAGGCAATTATAGTGCATGAATAACAAAATATTCATATAAGGATATATAATGCTCAACAAAATTCACACATAAAAAATCTTATCTTAAAGTTGTTATGACTTGCATATTATTTCCCTAGATATTTCAAAATATCTACCTAGACTCAATCTTCTTTAATTCTACCCTTCTTAGACCTTGAATGGGCTCATGGTAACAAAATTTCAAGATAAATGACCATAAGCCAAAAAGGGATTACCATGAAGACCATTAAAAAAGAAGAAGGAAAAGAGTAGAAGAGAAACTAGAATATGCTAAATCATGTTACCTGGATATGCTATCATTTCTTGTAATTCTCCTAAATTGCTCCCTTCCTTCTTACTTCCTTTCTTCTTGATCTAAGTGTAGAGTGGACAGGTGAGAGTGAGTGAAATGGGTATGGGAGGAATGTAGGGAATGTTTTGAAGAAAAGGGGTAGGGTGTAAGGTATTTAAAGAGAAATTGATGGTTAGGATTTAACTACATTTTTTTTACCATTTTACCCTTAGTATTTTTCTAAATGACCATTTTGCCTCTATACCTTAAAACTAAACTATAGGCTGTTTTCTTTAAATGATTCAGTTGGGCATATTTATTTTTGTTTAATTCATTCTAATTTTCCCTAAATAATTTAGCTTATATTAAAAATCACTAATTTATGGATGTTACACTTAACCTAAGCCTATACCTTGTTTTCCTCAAGGAACAATGTTAGACTTAGCAATCAACACCCAAGAGGGGGGCGAATTGAGTATTTATAGAATTTGAGTTTCTTTTAAGATTGCTTTACAAAATACTTGTTATGAACAATGCTTGGATGAGTACGATGTAAAACAACAATGAAAGCTTAACATTTATGCTTGAGGTATCTGGATAATTAGTTTCTTTTCTAAAAATAGAGCACTCAACAATATGTAGTTTAATTTAAGTTTAAAAGCTTATTTCCACAACCATACAGTCAGTTTAATATTTTAATTACTTGAAGCAAATATAGAAGAATGTATTCTTAACGATATCATTCTACTTCAAGTAATATCAATAATAATAGTAGAATATAAGTATGATAGTTTAAAATGTAAAAAGTATAAGGATAGAGAAAACAAACCTAGAGATTTATTTTGGTTTGGCTTTAATCCAAGCCTATGTCTAGTCTCCAAGCAACCTCTTGGGACTTTTTACTATCACAACAATCAATTGAAACAATTAAGAAGAACCTCTCACTCAATTACAATTCCAGGATGAACCTCTTCCTCAACCTAAGCACTCTCTACTTGACTTCTTTAAGGAACCTCCTTGAACTTAACTAGGGCAAATCTCCCCTTCAACCTAGGCACTCTTTACTTTTTTTTCCTCAAGGAACCTCCTTGAGCAATTCCTCAAAATAACATCATTTTAATCATAAGCACTCTTTGCTTTACAATCTCAAGGAACCTTATTGAGCTTCTCTCTCATAGGAAGGAAAGAATTACAAGAGAATATACTTTCTGAAAGAAGTAGATATACAAGATGAAGCTCAAAGAACTTAAATGATAGAAAATATGCAACTTTTGACTCAATGATGTTTGTTTCTCTCTTAAAGATAATATAACAAGTTCAAGATCACATTTTAGCATTTTGTTCTACTTAAAAATATGTTTAGAAGGTCATATACATAGATCAATACGAATTATAGTTGTCACATACTGAAAAGAGCCATTATTTACTTTTGAATATGTGGTATGCCAGTCGACTATTGGGGGCCTACTAGTTGACTACCTATTAGAATATGACTGTTAGTTTGATTCTGTACTGTCCCAATTGACTTGCTAAAAGGGATCAATTGACTGGTCACTTACAGTGACATAATCCCAACTTTAAATGGTCATAACATTCTTATTTTAAATTCATTTTAAGTGCATGACATATAGTTGGAAAGCTCTTTAAGTCTATTTTTAAGAAAATAAGTTTTATATCCAAATTCAATATATTTTGGGAGATATAATCAAAATAGTGACCAAAAGTCATAAAATAGTTTTACATAAAATCCATATCTCATGACTCAAAGTTAGAGAGTTATAACTTTTTCATTTGAACTCCTGTTTAAGTGAATGACCTATTATTGAAAATTCCTTTAAGTCTATTTTCTAATGAAATATGATTAAAAAATGATTTTAAGTAAAATCTATATCTCACTACCTTTTAAGTCCAAACTTATATTTTGAAAAACAAAATGTCTTGAGCCAATAAATGTAAATTTAAATCATTGAATTTCAGAAAATAATACTTAGCCTATGATAATTATACCATTTAGTCCATTGGCAATCTTGATGCAACCAAGCTTAAAAAATCTTCAAATCATTAACTTCTTTATTGCTTAGAGCATATTTCTTCTTGCTATTTTTGTGTAAAGTATCATATTGATAATATATTATCTTCACTTCTATGCTTACTCTTCTTTCTTTGGACCATCCTACATAATAGAAATTTAAATTGCAAACCAAATAGTTAGTCCAAATGGTTTATTAATTAAGTACATATTAATATTATATTTGTAACTCATAGATTACATATGTCACATATTTGTTATCATTAAAACAATCTTAACAATCTCCCTTTTTTTGATGATGACAAATTACCAAAGAAAAATATGTCAAATAATAAAGTATGGAATGTATTGAGCACATGTAGGTGGAAGATGAAATGGGAAAATAAGGGGAAAATGAATCGTAAGGGATAAAAATAGAAGGAGGAAGATGAGGGAAAGCAAGTGCTTGAGAAAGGCAGTAGGAGGATTTGAAAAAATTAAGGCTCTAATTGACTTAAAAACAATTCTATCATATCCTAACCTACTTCTATAAGTCCTTAGTCAACTGTTGACCCATGCGTTTTGTAAAAATGGTCCCAAGAAGTCATCTGTCAACTATTCCTTAGTCTTGAGTTGATTGTCAAGCCATAAAAGGATCCTAATTGATAGGGTATTGCCATACACATATTCCAAAACCATTCTCTATTGAGTGTGGGCATGTTCCAAGCCATATGGGATTAATGCTTAAGCTTTAATGATGACATATAAGTGGCATTTGGAGAGGTCATTATGAGGATTCATAAAGGACCTATAAGAACAATCTAATACCACTTCGATGCTTAAGTCAATAATGGTTTCAAGAAGAAATACTAAAACAAATGGGGAAATACAGATAAATTTCATAGTTCATTAGGATTAACCATGCCAAGTTCCCTTCATATAGAACAAAATCTTTCAGTTAAAGGAGGTCTTGTAAAGATGTTTGCTAGTTGAAAATTAGTTTAAGAAATTTAACAATGACAACTTTCTTTTAAATATGATCTCTAATAAAATGATGCAAATTTCAATTTGTTTAGAATGTGAATGCATATTAGGATTCTTGGTAAGATTTCTAGTACTAGTATTATCACATCTATTGGAATTTGTTTATGGTATACAAGAAGATCCTTAAATTGTTATATCATCCAATGGATTTGAGTACAATTGCTACTAGACGTAATATACTCAACCTTAACAATGGATAATGACACACTTTTTTGTTTCTTAGTAAACTAAGAAACAAGAGAATTTATAAAGAATTAGTATGTTTGACTTGTGCTTTTTCTAATAGTTTTGCAACCAGCAAAATTAGTATTTAAGTATCCTTCTAAGGAATTTGTAAAAGCTTTTGGGCAATAAAAACCCATTTCAGTTGTGCCAGCAAGATGTTTAAAGATTCTCTTTAATGCAAAATAATGAGATACTTTAGGAGAAGTTTGAAAATGGGCTCACATACACACACTAAACATAATATCTAGTTTACTTGAAATTAAATAAAAGAAATATTCAATCATACCTTTATGTTTTGAGATATTATAAGGCTTTCTGCTTTCATTTAGGTCAATTTTTGTTATGGGTCCTATTAGTATGCTTCTTAGTTTGATACTTTCAAATCCAAATTGCTAGAGCAATTCTTTGATATATTTTGATTGGCGCACAAAGGTTCCATCCTTTTGTTATTTAATTTGAAGACCTAAGAAGAAATTAAGTTCTCCCATCATAGACATCTTAAACTCTCTTTGCATAAAATTTCATAAGTAGCAACAAATATAATATCATGCACATATATTTGAACAATCAAGATACCATGATTTTTCTTTTTGAAAAACAAAGTTGTATCAACCTTTCCTCTTGAAAAAGTATTTTTAATAACAAAAGAGCTTGGTCTTTCATTCCAAGCCCTTGGTGCTTGTTTAAGGCCATAAAAAGCTTTCTTAGTTTGAATACATAATTTGGATGTTTTAGATCCTTATATCCTAGAAGTTTTTGAACATAAACTTCTTGCAATATATATATCCATTGAGAAAGATGCTTTTCACTTCATTTGATACAATTTGAAGTCATTTACACATGCAAAAGCAAGCACTATATGACTCACCTCTAGTCTAACTATTGGTGCAATGCTTTCGTCAAAGGTAATTCTTTCTTCACTATAAAAAACAGAGATATAGTGACACATACATGACCAACGTAAAAGCTAACTTTTACGACAATCAATATACACATCATTAAATCTTAAACCTACCAACAACCACATATAGACTGTCATTAGGTTTGTACGAGAGAAAGGATGAGTAACCTCACTCAATGAGCAAATATTACTAACCGTACTAGGAGGGAACAAGCAAGCTGTTAGAGTATTTCACAACTATTTTGTTTAGCAATTCTGAATATATCAATTTTACATATGCCAAAATTGTGGAAAATCATAAGTTATACAACATAATTTGTAAAGTTTAAGGAAATTCAGAGATATCTTGCCAAACAGATCATACTAAAAAGTAGTTGAAATCTATATATAAGTTTTTAAAATGGGTGATACTAAAGTCATAGAACTGATCAAAATGCATAACAATCACTAGCTCTAAGGTAAGAATCACAATTCACATATCAGTCAAAGTTGAATTTAAATATATTAGTCAAAATCAAAGTCCTAAATCAAGAACTCAACCTCTACCCACAAAATTTTGCACATCTAAATAAGGGTTTCAAATCTTGGAGCCAAATCTTGAAATTAAACACTATAATTAAGAGAGAAAGCAACGAAATCCATTTTACAAGTGAACCCTAAAAAAATTTCAAGAAAAATTCACTAAATCTTACTTTATTGCTCTTTCTTTGAACCCTAACATCATTGATTGCAAAAGTGAGATTATGACTAAATTGACGATGAATTCTGACTTAAATCTCGCTTAAGATGATAGAAAGGTGGTATGGTGGCACTATTGGCCAAAACATGGAGAACAGAGTGGAAGATGGGTTGCTATCGTGGAAAGAAGATAGATAACAAGCAACAATGAGAGAACAAATATGAAGGAGAGAGAAAGAGAAGAAAAGAATGAAAAAAATAATAATAATGTTAGGGGTGGTTTAGTAATTTCATAAGTGACACATCAAAATCTAAAAAAAGGAGAAAATTTTGTCTAAAATACTATGCTTAAGGGGTTTGAACTATCCTTCGGTAAGGAATGGGAGGGTTTAGCCACTCGTGTCAGCCATAATCTCATGCTTTAAAGTAATTGAATAAATGTTTTAGTTTTCTGAAACTATTTTTGGAATTTATTCTATAGAAATTATTTATATTTGTAATTCATACCTCATCTAGATACCCTTGTTTTCTTTAACTTAGAAGATAATTTACATTCTTTTTCCCTCAAACTAAGTATTAAGTAGGAAATTTTAGGTTTGTTACTACTATGGGTTAGAGTGTATGACATTTACACTGCCACGTTAGGTCACCATTCAGTGTTTGGTTAAGAAAAAAAATAGTGTGCTTTTATTAAGAACCTAAATTTTAGAATTTCCTCCTTACTAAAGTTGTTGCATGATTTGGCATATGGACATTAAGGAACAAACAATTTGTAAATGATTCAACTACTTCTAACACTTAGGTAGAAAAAACCTAAAGAAGATTATCTTTGAAAGCATAATGTACTTGAACTGCTTCTAAATTAGCATTTGATGTATCCACCCATGGGTATATTGTCATTTTGGCTATTTTAACTATATTTAAAACTAAGTGTGACACATGTTTTGATTGTTTTGGCTTCCCTTGGCATTATCATTTAAATTGATTTTTTTTTTTACTGACATAATGTGTTCACATTGCTGAGCTACAAATTTTAAAGTAGTATTTTATTTGACAAAATAAATTTTTAACAAATAGGCTTGATAGTGTTTCCATCTTTAGACTTTAGTAGAAATCCACTTCTTTAGATTTTTAAAGTTCTTGGTAGACTTGTTTAAGTTAAGATCCTAATTTCTCCTATAAAAGAATTTAACATCAATTAAGAAAGTGCTAAAGCATGTTTAAATTTAAAGTATGGAATATATATTTTTTCTAATACAATATATATATATATATATATATATTTTTTTTCAGTTTTTGACATGCAGGTTGTTATCTAAAACTCTACATGACTTTATATTTTTATGACCAGAAGGTAAAGTACTAAATCTAATTTGACAGCCATAAATTTGCATGCTATAGTTTTGTGGAAATTTGAAACATGAATGAAGAGAAATCAAATCCAAAGAAAATTTAAAAGTAAAGGAAAATGAGTTTTGGTCATTGAGGTGTCATTATTTGAGGGTCTTCCAATGTTGCTTTTGTATGTCAACTTATTAGTGAACTTGGGTGAGTAAAATTGACTATATATCATGTTAATCATGTTGCACAATATTTTCTTTTCATTCTTTCTTAGTAGTGAATAGTGATTTATCTCCACATTAATCACACTAATTTTTTCTTCAATACCAAGTAACATCATTAAAGTACGTTAAACCACTTTTAGTTTGACATGTTGTTACTTCTTTATTCATCTACTGTTAGATTTTATTCAAATGCTCTATAAATGTTTTACAAATGTTGTAAATATTTGTGCTTAAATATAATAATAGTAAGTAGTCATTTAAGTCTTTGTTCCTTGTGGAGACATGTAATAAAATTGGATATAGGCTTCTTATTAGAAATCATCTAGAAACATATCCTATTCATTGTTATATACACAATTTGCTTTTAAGAATGTGATTTATTTCATTGCATTATGTTTCCCCCAAGTAAAATGTTGAGGGTGAAATTTGCAGTTTCTATCTTTATTAGCCATCTGTTATGTTTCCAAAGTTCAAATATTAGGTAGAAAGGAATTTTGATTTTAACCATCATTTTTATAAGATATTCTATTGTTATTACAATGTTCAAATATTAGCCCTTCAATCAAAATTTTAGGCATTAATTATGTTGGAATATGTTTTTTCTCAAATTGATTGCCAGACACATATCCCTTGTGGATTAATAAGCTCCATGAGGACTACGTGTATCAGGTCATAATTAATGGTAAACTAACTAATTGAAGATGGAAGCTTTAATTTTCATTCTTACTTTTATATTAGCATTTGTGTTCCCTTTGCTTTGGTTAACTGTATGAGTCACTAGCCCTAGTAAGGAGTAATAACACAAATGGGCAACACTCAATCCCAGAATTTTGGTATGACATAGGTGATCCTTTTTAGATCATGACATTTGCTATCAAATTAGACATTCTTTTAACATGGGTTAGAAAATGAAGCCTTGTTTTGATATTTTCTAAACGTTGGCTACTAATTGGTCCATACATTTCACAAGCTTATTGTCATCGATCTCCTTATGAAGCAATATGCTCTTAGAGGGGATAAGTGATTTCTTTTTGACACACCTCACATCAAGATCAATCTAACTTAATCAAGAAAAGCCAGCATGTTTTGCCAAGATTGCATGGTTTTCTGAGCAAAATTCTCGTTGTGACCCCATGTCAATTTGGGACATTAAATCTATTATTTTCTTAAGCCAAAATATTCACCTATGAGGTGCCTTTTTTTTATAACATATTCTTTCCCTTGCTTCACTATGATTTGTCAGGCATGCTTTGGTGCTTCATCATTTCCCACCTTGCATCAAATTAGGGCTTACTGTTTTCTTCAAACCTTATAATAATGCATTTTTAATTGCACCAATCATACCTCTCATTGGGAATTAAGGCTTTTCCTAGTCCAACTTATGCCTTCATTTGGCATAGTTTCACCATGAATCATTAGGCATGTTTGTGAATTCTATCATTCCTCAAATCCATTAAAACAGGAGTAATCTATCTCTTTGGAAAACCCAGAGCCTTATGCTTAATAACACATGACAACATTGAGTTTGATAAATAAAATTATAATAGATCTTAATTGTTGACCTTTCAAGCACTAGTAATGGAAGAGTTGATAAGGAATGACATTAGGGTCACCGTCCAAGGAAATCAAAGCAAAATATGATATTTTGGTCAAATTTAAGATGATCAAGTTTAGGATGTTTTCAATCAAAGCCCCTCTTAGTTGGATATGCTTAAGGCATGAGATGCTAGTGGTTAAATTCCATTCTTTATGATGAATGTACAACTTTTAGAGCTCCCAAGTCCTTGAGTTACTAGATTGGGGTAAGTAAAGAGTTGACATAAGGAATTTATTTTACATATACAGATGACCAAGAGATCTTGTAAATTACAAATTTTAAGCACATCTAAGCATCGTGTGTTTGCATCGCTTTTTTACATTCTCAAAGCATACTTCAATAAAAAGGAGTAAGATGCTATTTTCTTCACCTTAGCAATTTGGATCTATCATAAAATAAAAGAAAACCTAAGGCACTTTTAGAAACAAATGCCCATGTTTTCCATTTTGTTCTTAGGGATAAAAAAAAATGAGCATCAAATTACTATAGGGGTAAATAAAAGCAAAGTTTTCATTAATATGCAATCATTCCACATACACCATCCACCATGCATATCACATGTGTTTATACATTGCAATGCATTTTTACATGCACCATGCATATAAAAAATGACATTTTGAAAATCAAGCATACATATTATGCATCTCGCACTATAGACATATGTCACACTGCATCTCATAGTCACCAAAGCACATGCCATAAGGGATCACATTCTCACGTGGCTAGACCTCCTTTGATCTTTTGGTTGCATCCATCGAAGCACAATTACATTTATCTTGTCTTGCATTAGTCATGGCATATCTAATTTTTATCAAGTCTCGTATAGTCAGGCACCTTTAATTTCTTCAAAGTCCCGTATGGTCAGGGCACATTTAATTTCTATCAAGTCCTGCACAGTTAGGGCATCCTTAATTTCTACCAAGTCTCACATGATCAAGGTATGTTTAATTTTTGTCAAGTCCCACACAGTCAGGGCACCTTTAAATTTTGCCAAGTCCTTCATGGTTAGGGCCACTTTAATTTTTGTCAAGTCCTATATAGTCACGACATCATTATTTTCTGCCAAGTCTCGTACGACCAGGGCACCTTAAATTTCTGCCAAGTCCCATACTATTAGAGCACTTTTACTTTCTACTAAGTCCTGCATAGTTAGGGCACCTTTATTTTCAGGTAATTCTTGTGCAAGCCCGGACTCCTTTACAATCTCGTTAAGTCTCGTGTAAGCCTAGAGACCTTTACATTTTTGCTATGTCCTGCACAAGTTCAAGCTCTTTTACATTTTCATTATGTCTAGCCCAAGCCCAGACACCTTTACATTTCCATTTAGTCCTACACATGCCTAGATACCTTTACATTCCTATCAAGTCTTGCATAAGCCTTGACACCTTTACATTCTTGTGAAGTCCTGCACAAGTCCAAGTAACATTACATTTCTATTAAGTTCTGCACATGCCTAAACACCTTTACTTTCTTTCTAATCTTGCATAAGCCTAGATACCTTTACATTTCCACTAAGTCTTACAAAAGCCAAGACAACTTTACATTCTTGTTAACTCTTGCACATGCCTAAGCACCTCTACATCCCTGTCAAATCATGCACAAGCCTAAGCACCTTTATATTTTGCTTAGTCCTACGCAAGTGTAGGCACCTTTAGATTTTTGTAATGTCCTATGCAAGCCCAGCCACCTTTACATTTCCATTATGTCTTGCACAAATTTAGGCACCTTTACCCTTTTTATTTTCATTTTTATTGAGCCAATTTTATTTTAATTTACCCCAAGCCACTTCTTACTTGTGCGCCTTCACTTTCTAACTAGACCTCATCCCTCATACAAACTAATATAATACAAAATGAAAAAGGAATAAAAGAAAAGAAAAAGAAATAGGAAATATCTTAGAGTTCATGCATCTCTAAATAAAATTTGCATATTTTGTTAATTTATAGGTCATTTTAACCCCTAAGTGAAATGCATGTTTCCATAATCACTTACTCAAAAATAAAGGTCAAAATTGATATTCTTCACTTAGATAATATGTGAAGATGGGTACCCTATCAATATTGTATTTTGTTTATTTGGTTTTTACGCTTCATTTTCATGGTTTCAAATTGAGCCCATGTAGGTCTCACTCTGTCTTTTTGAAGTGGTTTTGTATTTGGTCCAATTGTATTAAGGGGAAATTATGTCATATCAGTTTGCTTTGTGTGTTCACAACTTTATTTGCTCTTACATATGACCATTTAACTTAGCTGTTTGCATTCCTTATTTAAGAGACAAGTAAAGAGGGGCAACTGTGAACACCTGACTTTAAAATTTCAAAATGATAAAAAAATAATAAAAATTAAGAATGTTCATAATAAAAAAAATAAAAAATAAAAAATAAATAAAATTAAGAAAAAATAAATAACATAAAAGAATACATTTTCTTTAAAAAAAAAGTTAAAAATAAAAAATGACAAACTAAAAATGTAAAAGTAAAAAAAGCATAAGAACAACACCAACAAGAAGATGGAAAAAACTATATATATATAAGAAGTAACTCTCTCACCCATCTTGTTTTAGTATCCACTTACATAATATTCCCTTTATACCTTTCCAATCTATGCATAATAGGGCAAAAGACAAAACAAATAAACTTGTAATATGGTCAAACAAAAATGGTGCAAATAAAACAAAGGTAATGGAAGCATAAATCTACATAAACATCATAATGTAAGCATAAATAGAGACATGCTCTTCCATCTTTCTAGTCTGCAAAGTTCAACATAAATAAGAATTAAATAGCGGAGGGATAGGCCTATAGCTCAGTTGATTTGTGAAAAAGACCAGACAAGGGAGAAGTGAGAGAAAGAAGGGATATACGTTAATAAAAAGGAAAGATGAAGTGACGAAAAAAAAAAAAATAGAGAGTAAACGAAATAGGGCAGAAAGTGAAAGGAGAGAAAAAAATGGGGTGGGAAGAGAAAAAATAAAACACAACGAGAGGGACGAGAGAGGATTGAGAGATGAGAAAGAAGTAAGAAAAATGGAGAAGGAGTGAAAAGAGAGGGAGAAGGGAGAAAGCTAGGGTCATTGATTCTTTAAAAAAAAAAAAGGGAGATTAAGAAAGAACTGTGAGAAGGTGATAGAGCTAGAAACTAAAAGAGAGTAACAAAGAACCAGAAGAACTAGAAAATAGAGAGATCAAGTGTGACATTCATCTTTATATAGCTCTTGGTGAGCATTATTGTGCTTAATAATACAAGTTCAGGGGGACTTGGCTTAAAAACTTCTTTTATATTTCTATCAGTAACTTAACCAGGTATTTAAATTATTTCAACCATATCGCTAACTATTAAAATCAAACCATAGAGAATATTTTGATAAATACAATTAAGTGTTGAGTACATTCCATATATTTCATATAGTGTACAAATCCAGTCTTTAACTTAAACATAACTAGTCCACAGTCTTTCTTCTAATCCTTCAGCTAACTTTACTATTGTAACTTATTCTTTGAATATACTTTGGCAAATTGCCTTGGCTCACTAGGAAATAGAGACAAAGAAAAGTGAGACTTTATGTCTTAGTAGTTAGCAAATAATTTAAATAAGCAATTCCATTCCTAGCCCTAACTTATCATACATGATAATACATCACATTTAAAATGTAAATCATACACATGAGGCTATTAAGGGAATTACCTTCCATCCCATACATGTGAAATAAAAAAGGGAAGTCATTTCATTCTTGGGTTTGAAATACATCTCATCACTATCTTATACCAGCCAGGAGACAAACATTGTGAGGGCCATTCATTAACAATAGTGGATTCCAAAAGATTCAATGAAAAAGTTAACAAATGAAACAAGTTAATTTTTTGTTGTTGACATAAAAAATAATTAGAAATCAAATAAAAGGAGTACATATCCCTATTGATGTAACCAAATATGCTTTTAGTTAGCAAACAACTAGCAGCTTTAAGTGTTCCCAATTCAACAATACAGTCTTTTCATGAAAATTTTAATAGTAGAATTTTATTTTGCCTTAAATCCAAGTTAAAATTCACTGACAATTGGTAACTTGTATACATGAAAAAAAAATTGGTATATATATTAATTTTAAGTGTTAACAATTCTCATAATTGATCTCAGAAACATTCAACATAAAGAAATAATAGAATTACAAGGGCATATTTATAAATAAGATATTTATAAGTTTGAGATATGTAGATGGGGAATGGTTTCATTGATATTAGAAGGGCTTATTTTTCATTCAACTTTTCTTAGTTGAATAGTCAATGTGATGGACTTGATAACGGAGCTTTATAGCAGTGCCAGACTTAAACTTTTTTATTCCACTTATTGTGTGTAGATCATTGACGATCTTCACCCAGGGGTGACCAAATGTTTCCAAGGTACTTAATTTTTTTTTTGAAAAATTTGTACTAAATATATTTAAAGACTTCTTGATATCTTAAACAAATATTAGATTAAGCAGAATACTTCTTTATGGGTAGGCAATACTCCTTAGGAATATTATTTAACATTTGGGTTGTATAATATTTTTTGCAATAAGGCAAATCATCATACCAAGCTTAAAGCAAATCAAAGTCTAATTCAAATTTTTTAACTTCCATGGGGCATTTATAACAAGACTTTATCTCTTATGCAACTGAGCAAAATACCCATTATCATGTTGCTCACTTCATTATTAAGGAAGACCCAGATAAGTTATTCATTCCAACTTATAAGACATTGATTAATTAGATCTTTAACAATAAAAACATCAGAAGCTAAGAAGACCAATCATTAAAGTATTTCACCCTTCTAGCTAGAAGATAACACCATGTGAAAGAATGTGTTCTTACAAGGGGAGCCTACAAAAAAAATCTCCAGTAACGGAAATAACGAGCTTTCAAAATATTAAACAGAAGACAATTACTATTTGAAGTAATCTTCTAGTTTGTTTTGAAAGGAGAGCGAAGCATTTGAAACCTAGCCTTGTTATATTGAGAAAGAGAGAAGAACTAAGTGATGCTATACAGATACAATGACTAAAGAAAGAACCAAGAAAAAAAAAAGTTGCTGAATTTAGCACTGAACAGACAAACTAAGTTTTTGAATTTCCAAAACATGCTAACACTGAGCAGAATGTAACAGAGAAATGAATGAAACTTTGAGCTGGTTGTGCAAATGATCAATCTCCAACCTAAGTAGGTCTAGTGGAACAAATGAAAGGTCTTCTACACTACGTTATTCATACCCCACCAATTTGAAACCCAAGCCCAGTAAAAAAATATGTGAAATAGAGCTACAATTCTAGAGCTTAGCAATTGAACATTGGGAGATGATTCATAGAACATTTTCAATTTTCCAATACTCAGAAACTATTGAATCATGGACAAGTAACAAGAGGAGCACTCTTAATCCAAAACAAAGCCTATGCTTTATTATAATCGAAGACAATTCATAAAATTTCACTAGCTTCTCCCTAGATAGTTATCATCCAAGGCAAGATCAAGTAGACTCAAGCTTGAGAAGATGCGTAGTAGCTTCTCGTGAGATCAATTCATGAAGATTAAAAATGCTTATACAATCAAATGCAGTAAATTTAGTTGCCCCATATTATGTATTATCAGTTAAATAGATCTATTCAATAAAATTCAATAATATCATAATTACAAAAATACTTGTTTATTTTCTATAATTCTATAGATCATTATGAATAAAAAGGGTCAAGTTGAACCTGTCTTTGTATAATAGTGTAAAGACTAGTTTCACCACTTGTCTTTGATTGGATGCAATGCAGAGAAATTAACAATCTCTCGTGGCCCTACAATTGGGCTCCTGAAGCATTTATAATCACAAAATTTGAAAATGATATGAAGACGACAAGTGAGTCCCTAAGTGCTATAAATAAATCCTTATCCACCTTACAAAATACATATGCTTCCTTTAACACAACAAAAAATAGTTCACAAACTCAATACTTTGCTATTACTTGTAAACCATGTTAAAAAAAAAAATCAACAAGATATGCAGATTAAATTATTTCATAGAATTACCAAATATTAAAACACAAGGGAGAAAATTGCTAGAGAATCGACAATTTACGACCCAAATGCAAAGTTATGGAAGAACGAAACTCACCTGAAAGCAAGATACACAAGAGAATCACCCATGAAAACATTGGATTTGAAGACGAAGGCAAAAGAGGTAAAAGTCTAAGAAGGTTTTCGATAAGGTTACATGTGAGATTGAGTGCAAGAAGAGAAAAGAGGAAAGAAGGAAAACGAAAAAGCCCAAATATGCTCTGGCAGTTTGGAGTAATGCCAGCAAATTCTAGTGGTTTTATATAACGCCACAAAATGTTCATTTTGCAGTAATTTTTTTAAACTGCTAGAAAAGGAACGCAGGGATTGCTCACATTTTTAGCAGTGTCAAAGCCATGGTCATGCAAATTATGGAGGAAACGTTAGAGAACTAGCTTATTTGCTTGTGCAATACACAGGCCTTAGAAAAAATGATTTGTACTATTATTTGTCAATATATTTTAAATTATTGGATTCATTGAGATGACACCATCATTGAAAATCTTTTTTTATGTTCAAAGTAGCTTTCATTGTTGCTCGTTCTGAAGAACTCCAATATATCAAAAACTGATAGAATCACAATTAACTCTACTTTTGACTTTTGAACGATCTAAATTGTTGAATAAACCATTCAACCATATATCATTTTATCATATTTTAATTTTAGGTCATGACAAGTTATATTTATTATCCCTTATTATAAAGTTTAAGAAACAATTCATTAATTAATTCATAATTTTTTTTGTTAACTTCAAAAATTGTTTAAACTTGAAAAATTCCCAATTTAAGAGATGATTAATTAATTCATTAATTTTCTTCTTCGCCCCAAAAATTTCTCAAACTTTGAAGAATTCATGATTTAAGAGGTAGTTAATTAATTATTTAATTAATTACTTCATAATTTTTCTCGTTGACAATAAAAGATTCATTAATTTTCTTGTTAATTTTAAAAAATTCACAGACTTTGAAAAGTTTATGATTTAAGAGGCATTAATTAATTACTTCATAATTTTTCTCATGGATTGCGAAGAATTTATGCACTTCAAAAAATTCTCAATCCTGTTAGAATATTTTAATATTATATGGATTAGCATTAATTATGCTATTAGATTAATTTCATGTTATAACTAATTATAGCATTCAGTGATCTTTGTGTATAGTTTCACCACTGAATGTTGCATGGTTTATAAATATATACACATCTGCGTGTTTGTGAGAATATTATTATACCTGATTATTTATTTGTTTATTGATCTAATAATTTAATTAATGCTATCCAAGTGGGAGATTGTTGGAATAATTTTAATATTTTATATTAACTATTTTATTAGATTAGTACCTTATTAATTCTAATTAGACAATTAATGTTATAATTTATAAACTGAGAATGGACTGAGTTTTATTTTAATATGTGTGGATAATTGGTGATGTGTTCGATTATCCACAAGCCTGTTGGGCAGAAACCCAACCCATAGCCCAAGAGTATTAGTAATCATCCCGTCAGATTACTAATATAAGATTGTTATCCACAGAGAGATTTTATGAGCTTAATTAAATTTAAAATTGTTTTAAAGATTCTGGAGGATTTTACTGAATAATATTGATTAATTATATTATTAAATAAAATCCTATAAATAACACACTGAAGCCCTAGCTTTCATACGACTAAATTTGTCATTCTCTCTCTACCGTCAAAACACTTTGAAAAACGCTCTTGGGCATTGTGGGTTGAACTTGTTAGACTCAACCAATACTCAGATCAACGATGTCGTCTTCATCAGGTCAGATTGTTGATTTATTTATTCTCCCAATCTGTGATCATGTTTAATTACATGTTCTAATTTCGCTTTCAAATCCATGTACTAGAAAGGTGAAGAGTCATCATACATGGAGCTCAGAGTTTGATCAACTGCTTCTTATCATTCAACAGTGCTCCGACATTAAAAGAGCCTACTATACTCATATAATAGATATTTAGAAGGAAATCAAGAGGCTTCACAAGATCTTTATTTTGTTTACCTTAAGTGTTATACATATTAGCCTAACATTCTATATCAATCCATAGAACAAAACAAACACAAGCAGTTGATATGTATGCTTGTATTGTATTTTATTTTTATTTTATCAATTTTTTTTATTATTTTAGAGTCATAGTGTGAGACCCTCTCTCTCATCATACATTTAAAATTAACTATTATAGGCCATGCGAGATCTTTAGTCTCTTTAGGCTTTGAAAGTTATCATATGATTTTTTTTTGTGATAAATAAATAAATAAATAAATAAATAAGCTCTTTAATTTACAAAAGTGGTTTGTTTTGCCTTCTTACTTTTATAGAGTTATTGTGTGAGATAGTTAGTCTCCTTGGTCACTTACGAATTAATCAGTAAAAGTCATGTGAGACCTTAGTCTCCTTAAGCTTTGAAAGTTATTACATAATTTCTAAAATGAATTAACAAATAAATAGTAATATAATAAAAATAATTTTAAAATAACAAAAATAATGACTTTTTCCTTTTCTTTAAAGAGATTTTGTGTGAGATTATTAGACTTAGGCACTCAAACATTAACCATAAAGACTATGTGACATCTCTAGTCTCCTTTGGCTTCGAAAGTTAATACATAATTCTTTTATAATAGATAAATAAACAAAAAAAATAAATAAATAACAAGGTTAATTTAATAAAATGATTTCTTTTGCCTTTTATTTATTTATTAGAGTCTTCATGTGATATTGTTAGTCTTCTCATGCACTTAAGAGTTAATTAGTAGAGGTTACATGCGATCTTTAGTCTCCTTAGGCTTTGAAAATTAGCATATGATTGCCAGAAATACAAAAATAAAAATAGTTTCTAAGTCACAAAATAGTTTGTCTACTCAATGTAAACAAAAAAAAAAATTTGCAAAATACTTTTCTTCAATAATCCCATTCCCTTTGGAAAATGAAAACAAAGAATTCTAATTTCCAAAATTCCAATAAATATAAATTTCAAAAGTCCTTATATTTAATAATTTCATTCCTCTTTCAAAATTGAAATAAGAAATCCTAAATTCAATATCCTAAAAAGTCGACATCTAAAAATCCCAAAAATCATTTTCCTTAATAATTTCATTCTCTTTTGAAAATTAAACAAAGAAATCCTAAAGAAAAGCAAAAGGCATAACTTAAAAAATCCAAAAAAATTAAGAAAAAAAGAAAATGAAAAGAGTAAGTGTCATAACCGACCTTTTGGCGAGGAGAAATAAAAAAGCTTAAAATTGATTCCCAAAAACAAATCTTAAAAATCAATTTACTTGGAGTCGCCACCAAAATTTTTAACGAAAAACTTTAGAAAACTAAAATAAAAAGAAAAAGGCAACATGGTCTGCGCAACCAAAGATGGGTTCGGAAGTCTATTTGAGTGTGGGGAAGGTGTTTGACACCCCACAACACCCGTCCTTAAGGACGGTTACCTTAAACTAGTCAGTTGAAATAGAATATGACATTGAATTTATTGCAATTACCCTTTATTGACACGCATGCCCATTAAACAGAAGAGATAAAAAAAAAACGACAATGATAGAAACAAACGAGTAGATATTTACAAAGGGCGGACTTGACTAAGGATGAAAGCCTTGGGCCTACGTACCCCATGATAGGGATTAAAGTCCACGTAGTTCGACCAGAAATGGTGTGTTTGTTGGTTGATGGTTAGTAATTTTTGTGATAAAAATAGGAGAGTTTAAATTAAATAGATTTTCGTAAACAAAACAGGATTGGAATTTGGTTTGTGTATTTTAATTTAAGACAACTTGATTACTCCCACTCTCCTGATTTCTTCATTTTCTCTCCCTCTTTTTTGGAATTTTAATCTTTGTTTTGTGATTTAAATGAAGTGATTACGAAGGAAGAACTAATCTTTTTGTAAAAAAAAATTTTAATTAAAATATTACTTTTTGCATTATTATCATTATTGTTATTATTATTTTAAAATAGTTACGTATTAATTTTTAGGGTTTATGGAGATTAAAATCTCACACGACCCCAAGTATTCGAGGAGAACCATATTCTCACACGATGATTTTACGAATAATGGAGGATATTAAAATGTTTATTTTTGTATTATTCTTATTATTATATATCCCTTTTTTTTGTTTTAAAAAAATATGTATTGATTTTCGGGTTCTAAGGGGATTAAAATCTCACATGATCCAATGTAATCGAAGAGAACAACACTCCCACACGATAATTTCGTAAATAATGGGAAATATTTAATTAAAGTAAATATTTAATTATTATTATTTTTAAAATGAATGTGTACTAATTTTAGGGATATAAGGAGATTAAAATCTCACATAATCCCATACAACCGATGAGAACAATATTCTCACACGATAATTTCATAAATAATGGAGAATATTTAATTAAAGTAAATATTTAATTATTATTATTATTTTGTATTATTATTATTTATAACAAGTATGTATTAATTTTTGGGATCTAAGGAAATCAGAATCTCATACGATCCCAAACACCTGAGGAGAATAATATTCTCACTCGATGACTTTCTTAGAACTTTGTTTATAAAGCCAAAAATTAATCTCATATTGACACAAAGATAATAATAATATATATACACCTACATGCATCTATATATACACACACACACACACACACACATATATATATATATACACATGTAATGATATATATAAGCATGACAAAAGAAGAAGAAAGCTTCAGGAAGTAGACATAACGAAAAAAAGGAAACATATACCTATATACACACACACATATATAAATATATACATCTATATACATATATATATAAGCATGGTATGAAAAGAAGAAAGCCTCAGGAAGCAGGCATTAGGAAAAAAAAGGGAAACATATACCTATATACACACACGCATATATATATATATATATATATATACACATCTATGTACACATACATACATATATATATATATATATATATAAACATATATGTAATATCTATATAAGCATGATATGAAAGGTATGAAAGCATCAGGAAACCCATGGAACACTCCCACGCGTATATACATATATACACTTATATGCATATATATATATATATATATATATACGTACATATATATAAACACATGTAATAATATATATGAGCATGATAGAAGAGGAGAGTAAGCTTCAGGAAAACAGGGAAGCATATATCTATATATTCCCACACATATATATATACATCTACATACACACATACACATACATATATATATATATATATATATAAATACATATGTAATATATATATAAGCATGGTATGAGAGGAGAGCAAGCTTTAGGAAACAGGGAAGCATAAACTCATATACACATATGCATATATATATATATATATATACATCCACATACACACACACACACACACACACACATATATATATATATATATATATAAACATATATGTAATAATATATATGAGCATGATAGAAGAGGAGAGCAAGCATCAGGAAAACAGGGAGGCATATATCTATATATTCCCACACACACACACATATATATATATATATATATACATCTACATACATACACACACACATATATATATATATAAACACATATATAATGTATATATATAAGCATGGTATGAAGGCATCAGGAAGCAAAAGAAGCTTACTTTCTCTCTCTTTTCTCCTTCACGTCACCCTCGGTTTCTCTCAGCAAGCTCACCTCTGTTCATGCTGCTTGGAACATGGGAAGGCGTTCACGAATTCAACTTGGTCTTGCTCGGTTTGCTTCTTGGTTTGCTTCAGTCTTGCTCGTCTGTCACTGCAGTTCAGCTTAGCTCATCACGGTTTGTCTTGTCTTGC
This sequence comes from Delonix regia, assembly GCA_037074485.1. NCBI lineage: Eukaryota > Viridiplantae > Streptophyta > Magnoliopsida > Fabales > Fabaceae > Delonix > Delonix regia. Next base: position 18,977,248 of record CM073459.1, read on the forward strand.
CCGTCTGTTGCAGCTTGCCATGGTTTGCCTCGTCTTGCTCAACTGTTGCAACTTGATTTCTCTCCTTTCAGCAAGTCTCAAACTCTCTTCTTTTCTCTCTTCTCCCTCGCCTCTCCCAGCAGCTTTTTTTTTTTTGGTTTCAGATTTGGTTACCTAGCTTCTCCCCCTTATGATTTTTCTCTCATGTAGGTTTGGTTCAAAACTCCAAAAACCATCATGCTCTCCTCCTCTCTCCCCTTTCTTGGTTTCTCTTCAGTTCTCTCACAGCTCTCTCAGTCTCTCTTCACTTCCTTGCCTCTTTTCATTTTTTTTCCTCCTTCTAGCTGCTCTCAGCCTCTCTTTATGGAGGCCACTGTCATCATTAACTCTCTTGCTGCCCGTCACTTCCTCAGACAAGCTACGATAACTTGCAAGAGGTGGCTACAATGTTTTGCAAAGCAACGTCCATTTGCAGCGAAGCCACCGTCAAAATGTTGAGATATAAATCATGTTTTGCCATATATATTGTATTATATACTTTGATATTTTTGATTTAATTTATTTTTTAATTTAACCCCCTTATTTAATTATTATTTTTTTGTAATTTTTTTAAAAATTTTTTGTCATCATCACTATTAATATTTAGTTTTTGGATTTTGTTCTATTGTTGTGTCTTTTACGATTCTTTATTTTGATTTGTTATTATTATTATTAATTAATTCTTATTTTTAAATTTTTTCCCTTAAAGTTCTCCCATTATTTATTTTGAATTTTAAATTGCCTTCACTTAAGAATGTCATTCGAGTCTCTGTCATTTTTATTTCCTTTATTTGCTTAATTATTAATTAATTGGTGTATCAATTAATTAAATAATTAAGTAATTAAGGATGAGGTATTCACAGTAAGAAAGTGTGTTCACATTGTTTTCATAATTAAAGCACACCAAACAAATTGCAAACTGATTTTCTTTACGAAGGTCAAAAAATTTTATTGCTTAACTCATTTCACTAAAATTAAAAACCACCAAGTGATTGCCATGCCTTTTTAGTCAAACAACAGGGACTTTGATCCCAATTATTGGATATTTATAACCTAGGCTCTCGTCTTAGGTCAAGTCCACTATTTTGTAAATATCTATTTTTTTCTTTAACTTGTCATGTTTAGGGTAATCAGAATAAGATTAAGACCATATTGCGTTAATTTCACTTACTTAGTTTAGGAAAATCGTCATTATGGATAGGTGTTATGGGGTATTTGACACCATCCCCACATTCAAGTAAATCGATATTTGAAATTATTTTTAGAGCCAATTTATTTCTATTTTCTTTTCATGTCATTTGCATTACACTTAAACCTCTGATAGGTTGTCAAGTGTGACAATCTGGGCAAAATTGACAACAAAGATGCCTCACTTAGATGCAATTTCAATTCATTCAAACACATCCAAGAAGCCTAAATGATACTGTAAATTTGGAAGGAGAAATGGACAACAAAATTACTCTTATTGGCCTTAAAATTATAGCATAATTCACTTGAATAAGATGAACCTAAAGTGTAGCAAAAATTATACCTTATTGACATTTAATTATACACCTTACCTACATTACTAAAATGCATCACAACTTTTTAGCATATAATAAAGACCAATTGGATATTATTATTAATGACATTTAGCACCCAATAAGGAAGGAAAACATATCAAAATTCTATCAAGAAAAACACATCCATACACCAAATTGTTTTCAACAAGAAAATGCAACAAACATCTTAGATTTTCAGCATAGAACATGCCATGATGCATTAGATTGTTAACATCAGAAATATGCAACACAGAAGGGTGAAATATACATTAGACTTTTAGCATTAAAACACAATGAATATGGGCTAGTGAAACACCTATTTCAACGCTATAAAGACTGTGGTAGCCTTGATATTAATTTAACAAGTATAAATATAAGAATAAAACCTAGCTCAAAATTTATGGAGAATTGAGTCAATCTAAACTTGGGTATAAAATGGGCTTGGCCTCGATAAAAAAAAATCTTCCATACAATAAGTCCATAGAGCTTTGGCCCTAGAATATATCCATACCACTTCATATGCAAGAAGGGTATGCCATACACATGGTTCCATGGAAAGAAGAAAACAAGAGTCTACATTATGATAAGGAGCTCTAATACTCGACACCTATACAAGAAAGAGGAATATTTATACCAGTGTTAGGTTCTTAGATATACTCATTACCTACTTTTAATAATTATCCTCACTTGTCTTGTTATTTAAAAAAAAAACTTCTTTGTCTTATACAACGTAGTTTCCATTATTCGAAACATGGCATATTTTCCTTATACCCTTGAAAAGATTATTAAATTTTGAACTAATCCCTAGTGTGAAATTGGAGGCCGAGAAGGATCATTTTCCTATTGAGTTTTATGTATTCATAATTTTCTTTATCTTAAATAAGCATACTTAAAATCTTAGTGGTTTTATTATCATATTACTCATGGGGTAATTTCGTACTTTAACCCTCATTGAGTAAGAAATAAACTAATTGAGCAATATAACCACAAGAAGCCCATTGGAACCTCTTAGTTACCTATTCTATTCATTACTTAATTAATTATTTCATGGATTTGAAAGTGGGTGGTGTAATGATAACTGTATATTTTCAAGGTACTTTCTCTTTTTTCCTTGAGACACCTAAGGGTCACATCATACTTGATTGCTATCATTAAAATTAAATATTAATTCTTTACTTAATTCATAATATTATATTACCTCTTGTCTTTTCCCATTGTCAAGTCATATGTATACTAGCACACTTCTTCACTACTTTCGGCTAAGCATGGGCAATTGGATACACACACGCACACACTTTGCCTCATGATTGTCAATAAAGTGGAACAAACTCTACTTTCATTCATAGTACACTCCTAAAAGACTACAAAGTACACATTCATGATACTAGTTTTAGGGTTACAACACATCCTAACTACTAAGTTAACACAAGTCACTGGCAACCAACTTAAAACAAACGAAATACATAACAAGGAGTGAGGATTAAACATAAGTTTAATAAGATCTAAACATAATAGCACTGCAAAGCCTAAGCATGAGCTTGGTCAGAACATAAGGCTGTCCAGGATCCAGCCTTCTCACACACGGTTCAATGACTATAACCCTCTCATGAATATAGATAATTATAGAAATAAGGAGGGAAACCTCCTCATAATCTTGGATGAAGCTAGATGTGTCAAGGATATGCATCTTTACTTCCTGAAATTAGATATGAAAGAGAGAAGGATGAGATTTAGAAATCTCAATTAGCTAGCTAACGAAGTCAATAAAATCCATAGATACAAGAACTAATACAATTAATTAGATAAGATTGAAGAGTATTCATGCTCAAGGTAAACAACCATGGATCCAATACATCACATTCACATGCATACCTTCAGCCATAATATAAGAACCTTGCTCACTCTTCCATGCACAATGTGTCACCATTAAAGGCCACATCACATTTCAAGCAATAAGAAGATTATAGGGAAAACGTTAGTAACTTACTTGTAACTTCGGGCCACCAAAATGGACAAGTGTTTAAGGTTAGTCTATTATATTCAAGTAAAGAAGCAAATCTTTACTTAGTCTATTATATCCAAGTTACTTGATGGAGTATTTTCACTTATATCCCTAATTCCAAAAAAATTCCACGTAAGGGCATAACCTAGATTTGAGGTCCCTTTTTTTTTTTTTTTTTTTAATTAGATTTAAGTATTTTCTTTTACTAGTCTTATGATATTACAATGACATCTAAAGAAATGAAGAATTAGTGGTGGATGGTTACCTTCTTCCTTTTGCATTTCAGCTCACGTTTTAGCTTGCTCTTATTATTCTTTTCCCTTGCTTCTAGGGTTCCTTAAGAGCAAAGATGACGAGAGCCAAAATCCTAAATGATGCCTGTGCATCTAAGTGAGGTAGTGTGGTATGAATAGGAGCCAAGATAGAATAAAAAAAATTTGAAAAATTAAGTTAAGATGAAATTGGAACACAAGTGAAGTGAAATTTTATGAGAAGAGGGAATGAATGTAGGCAAGATGTATGGGAAAATGGAAGAAAAAAATAGAGAGGCCATGTATGAAATGTGAGGGGGAGAAAAGGGATAATAAAAATCTTAAAAATTAAATTAGTATGAAATGAAATGCAAATGAAAATAGATGAGAATGAGGTGCAATGTGTGAAATGTCAGGGGCTAGGGGGAGAATTGCAACGTGTAAGCATAAGATGTGGATTTAAGATGGCTCATACGTCATGGGTTACAGTTTTAGGTTATTGAACGTCCTTGATTTAAGCGGGCTTTTAGATCTTTAAGCTTTATCTTAAATGGATCCTTTTTATTTTATTTCATTTCCTTATGTCCCATTTCAAATGAATCATATATTTGTTTTATTTCATTTTTATCTTTTTATGCCCAATTTCAAGTAGATCCCTTTCATTTTTTAAATTTTTTTTAATGTTTTTTCTTTATCTTTTTCATTTTCTCACGTTATCACTTCTAATTACTTTATTATTATTATTTATTTTCATATGAATTTGAATTGATTTTTGCCTTTATTAACTTTTTGCTCCTTTATTATCATTCTTTGTTTTTTATTTATTTATCTTTTTCCTTTTTTCTAATTTCATAGTTTAATTAGTTGTTTAGGGTTCCCCTAATTATTGGTATTTTACATTGCTTGGACATATTACAGTGTTCACACGTAACAAGTTTGCCTTTTTCAATTTTTAATTTAGGTAGTCCAATCATAAGATCTTTGCTAGCAAGTTTCTCTTGATGACTCATACTAGTGTGGACAAGTTTTCTATGCTACAACCAACTTTTATCATTAACACTAATAGGAATTTGGAATCAAGAGGAGGCACATCATCAAGATCAATCTTATTAATTTTGTTAACTCTATGTCTTACCAATTTTAACATTTTATCATCCATGGTTTCAACAAGACAACACTTTGAATTAAAAAATAACTCTATTATTCTTATCACACAATTGACTAATGCTAAGAAAATATAATTAAGACCTTCAACATGAAGCACAATTCCAATAGTGGTAGACGAGTTCTTAGCAACCTTACTTAACCCAATGATTTTTCCTTGACAACTACCACCTAACGTGACATTTCCTCCATTTTAAGTTAAAATGAATTGAACTTGGATTTGTCTCCAGTCATGTGCTTGGAGCAATTGCTATCCAAGTACCATTTTCTTAGGCAATCAATTTTTATTCTTAGGTACCTGAGTCTCTATAGGTCCTTGACTATTAGATTATCCTTTTCGAACCCATACTTTTTTGCCTGGAAAGGACTTGTTCTCCTTATAGGCACAAGTATGAAAGTCATGCCCTTTTCGGCCATAATAGAAGCAAGTAATGAAAAAAGTGCTAGTCATGACAGCTAGAACAAAACAATTTTTATAATATTTTTGTCTTTTGTTAGGATTATATCCAAGTTCAGCTTTATCAAAAACACAGCTTTGTGTTCCAAACAAAATGTTTAAATTGTCTCTTCCCTTAGTTAATTTTGCAAGAATATTTGTCAAATCTTACTTTTCTTTTTACAGCTTTTCATAATCACATGATGAAGATTTTACTTCTTGCTTTTGAGAAAATCATGATCTTCTTTAAGAGTGTCACAATCATGCACTAAAGTTCTAATATATTTTTCTAAACAAAACCTTTGCCTCCACTAAAGAGATATTTTCTTGTTTTTATTTTTTCAAATCATTTTCAAGAGATAGTATTTTCTTTTTTTAAGAACTTAAAGATTTTGCTATCTTAAGGAATTCATCATGCAATTCATCAATAACATTTTGCAATTCTTCATAAGAGGGTGATGAGTTTACCTCATTGTCTTTTTTAACTATGAGACAAAGATTGACTTTCTTCTTTTCTTTTCCTTTCTTCTTATTAGTATTTTCATGCTTCTTAAAGTATTGAGGGCATTCTCACTTTATGTGACCAACTTTTTTGCTTTCATAATATGTGGGAGGTTCCTTTTCTTCTTGGCTTCTCCAAGATGATATTCCTCCATTAAATATTTTTGTTGTTGAAGAATTTTCCAAACTTCTTAACAAAGAGACCAAGAGTTTCCTTATCAATCATTGATTGAGGCATCATCATAATCTTCCTCTTCTTGATAGGATGAAGTAGCTTTGAGAGAAAGACTTTTATTCTTTTTTATCTTGCTCTTCAAGAAGTTGCTTTAGTCTTAATTCATGTTCTTATAGGTTGCCCAAGAGTGCTACAACTGATTTTACTGATGGTTCTTTACTTCTTCAATAGCTGTCACCTTAGGTTGCCATCCATAGGGAGTGACTTTAATACTTTGTATGCTTGATCAACTTGAGTGTATTTTTTCCCTAAGGTATCCAGATGATTAACAATGTGAGTGAACTTTGTCTACATTTCTTTAATGGTTTCCCTTACTTCATTTTAAGCAACTCATATTGTTATGTAAGATTATGAATCCTTAATTCTTTTACACTAGCTATTCCTTCATAGGCTATCTCTAAAGCTTCTCACATCTATTTGGCACTTTGACAATTTGATACTCTAAAGTATTCTTGATTAAGTGCACTTGTGATAATGAGTTTAGCACTATTTAATAAAACTCTTTTTCATATCTATATCATTCCATTCACTTTTGGGTTTAACTAAGGTTTTGCTATCCTTTATTTTGAGAGGCACATATGGAGCTTCCTTAATAACTTCCTAAATGTCATTGTCAATAGCTTCAAAGAAGATTTTATCCTTATAATCCATTTATCAAAATTTTCACCATCAAAATTAAGAGATTTGAAATTGACAACCCTTTAGACAATAAACTATCATTAAGAGCGGCCATAACACTCTTGGGACGGTTAAATCTTTAATCAAAGTCCCAAGCTCCAATACCGTTTTTGTTCAAGGCTAGCTTCCCTAGAGGGGGAGATTTGGGTGTTAAAGAATTTTTTTTTTTTAAAAAAAAAAGCTTCCAAAGAGTTTTGAAATCCCAAACCAATTTTAAAATAAGAACATGTAATAAGCCAAAAAATAAAGGGAGAAAATGAAATAAAAGTTTTAGACTAGGGTTCAAAATTCAAATAAAAAATCAGAGGAAATTAGAATTTTCTCTGGACTAAAAAAAGAAGAAAAAGAGATAACCAAGACATAAATAGAAATTAAACCTTCCCGGAAACATAAATTTAGCCAGAGAATTTCTTAGCAAAACACTATGAGAATGAGGTGTATTTATGTCCTTGGTTCAATCTCAATGAGATGGGAAAGGCTAGTTGGAGAGGGACATGGTTCATGATTAGAGCTATGTCTTACAGAAGAAGAATGTAGTGAAGGATGGAAGTAAGCCAATTTATGGAGCACTTGTTGGTGTGATATCATTAGTAGTAGAAGCGTTGATCACTTTGTTGTAATAACACTTTGGAAGGTAGGTAGCTTGAACAAGAAGAGAAAGAAGAAAGGAAAAGCATCTAGATATGCAAGGGTGTTGGAGACATGGTATTGTAAAGGCTATGGTAAGGAACAATCCATTCTACCTTACTCTCTATTTGTAACATCCTAATTAATAACTCTCCTTCAATAATAGGTACAAAATTGCCTTGTTAAGATAATAATTAAACCAATCAAAGAAGGAAGGACCAAATTGAAAAGCCGAAAGAACCTAATTCAAAAGTCTTGGTATAAACAAGGCTAAAAGTCTAATTTTTGCAAATTTGCAAGGCATGTTAACAATTAAATTTAGAACTGTAAGAGGATGCAAAAATCATGATTAGGGAATTTTATACAATTTTGGATTAGAAAATACCACTAAAGGGGGCAAAAGAGTGAATGAAAGGTAAAATGTCTAATTTTCACCAAATGATTCTTTTATTTGACTTTTCCACCCACCCTTTAGCCAAGTGAGGGACAAAGGGGCCCTTATCATCTTCTCCATTATATGCCCAACCAAGGAAGAAAAATAAGGTGCAAAAATGGTGGAGAAAATGGTAGAAGAAAGAGAAACATAGAAGTGGATTTTTTAAGGTAATTTCCTCAATTTTTTGCACTCATGGTAGAAGGAAAAGTTATAGAGCTCACTTAGAGCTATCTAATGATCCAAATATTTTCTCTTATAGTGGATTTTAGCTTTGATGCAGTGAAGGATTTAGTGGAATCAAGTAGAGAAAAGTAAAGCATAAGAATGGGTAAGCTTTCTTATAAGAATTTTTGAAACTTTTTTTAGAAATTTCAAGTTGAAATAGATCCTACATGGCCAAGTCCATGAAGTTTCAACTCTTCCTCACCATATTTTTAATCTAGAGACTTAGGAGAAGAAATTTCTTTTCATGACCTAGGTGAAATTATAGCTAGAAAGTGGAGAAACAAAATGAAACCAAGTTGCCCTAATGGGTCTTTGATCTATTAGCACTTAGTAATGTAATAAAATATATTTATAAGTAATTTATGAGGCAATTTGGAATTTTAAATGGAGAAGTAAGTATGGTCAAAGCTTTTAAACTAATAATAATGATAGGAATGAATCTTATATGTATAGGTATTGGTTATTGCCAAAAGAGCTATCAATGATTGAGTTTAGAGAAGAGATATTGCCATTGCAAGGGAAATCAAGAAAGGAATTAGCTTAAAGTAGCAAGGTAGCTCCTTGTCCACTCCTCATATGCTATGTGTGTGCTTTTGCTAGTGATTACATACTTGATGAATTTTTATGCTTGATGTTGCTATGAGTTAATGTATGATGGTGTGAGATCTCATATGGAGCCATAGTGGCTTACAATTGATGTTAAATATGATGGGTTATAGGGTTTGGACATGGCAGTCCTACCCTAATCATGATATTGAATATGATATGGTCATTAACCAAAGTTAAGGGTGTTAACTCTAGCATAATTTCATGAGCTATGTTCAAGTTGTAATAATGTGTGCATTACTTTGCTTATATGTGTTGTAGTGTGTGTGGAATATGAAGTGAGCTATTGGGACTTTTTGTCCAATCATATCTCTAACTAACGATTTTAGGTGGACCTAGGAAGGATAAGCAAAAGGAAATAGCCTTTTAGATCTTTTAGAGGAGCAAAGCCAAAAAGGCTTGATTAGTTGGAAGCTATTATATTTTGATGTATGTGAAAAGAATTTAAGTATCATGGATGCATTTTCATATAACTTAGAAAATATGATGATATAGTGCAAGACTTTCATTTTATGCGCATATACTTCCACATGCATGAATAAATGACCAACTAAGAGTTTGGGCAAATTTATTATGTAATAGAGGGCTTCTTGAAACGTAAGTATGAGTGAATGAGGCCAAACTTAAAATTTGGCATGTTGAAACTCATTTAGTCAAGTTTTAGTGTTATGAAGATATAATTTTGTGAGAGAAGAGATAAAGTGAAAAAGTAAGTAGATGGACTTCAAAAATTATGATCTTTGGTGGAATTAATCTTAATATGTTAAAGTTTACCTGTAACAAATCCCATCACATTTTGATTTAGGTAGCTGCCGTTGTTGTATGCTTAAATTATGAAGAATTATGCAGAAAAGTTTTCTAATATTTATGATGTTGGGTGACACTTAAGGGACTCAATGGATAAATTTTTGGCAAAAATTTTATTTGCAAGCCCCTGAGACACTAATGATGTATTCTGGTAACTTTGACATCATTTGGATTTGAGTTAAGTAGGTTTTACACCAAATATGAGAAATAAAAATCTGGTTCTGCATAATTGCTTACGGCCACGACCATGGATTTATTTGAGGTGACAAATGAATGAATTTTAAACTTAAATTTGGTAAAAAATTAGCTATCATGTTATTCTAGTTTTTTTTGAAAAGTTTTATAATTTTACAACTTCCTAGAACTTATTATGAATTTTTAAAGTTGACAAGTTTATCATATAAATAGTATCATCAAATTAGAATTTGTCTATCCTATTCAGTTTTCTTTCCACTAGGTTTCCTTCATTTTCTTTCATTAGATTGACTCCAATTTCTTTGAACACTTGGACTACTTACTTAGAGAATATTATGTATTATGGTATGACACTATCTCTACACCCAATTAAGGGGGAAAGACAGTGAGTGGCGGGGAAGAAATTTTAGAAAAAAACCAGCACTATTTTATGGCGCCAAAACTTTGTTTTTCTATCATAAAAAATAGAGCACAAGAAGCTTAATACCATGAAGTAGGTGCTGGTCGAACGGAGGAAGAAAAACAATGAACCTATGTATTTATGTATATACTCCAATAGCTTGTTTATATATATGTTGCTCAAAGAATGAAATGCATTCAGGTAGTTAGATTTATGTTAGCCAATAGGGATGCATCACAGCATCCAGTGGGCCAAGAATGTACAAAGAACAAAATACATAGCTTGCATGCATGGTAGTGGGGTCCCCAATTGATCATGATTTGGGCTCATATAGTATATCTTCCTTTATATTATTATGCCTGCATGACACGTGCTTTACTGATAGAATCAAGCTACTGAGATAATTTGTTGCATTTCACCCTTTTTGCCTCTTCTTTTCAAGTAAAAATGATGATAGATCTCTCTAGCTTCACAAGGCACTATGATGGTTATTCCTAGTCTTTTACTATTGTTGTCTATTTGGATGATGAAATATTTGCGGATATATATGTAATCTACATACCTGCTGGAGGGGGAGATTCATCCTAAGCTTAATGAAGGAGGAAGAAGATGAAGAATATATCTATATATATATATATGTTAGCTTAAGAATAAAAAGAAGGGGCTGGCCAATTTTGTGCTTAATATTTAAGATACTACTAGCCACTGATGTATTAATTTAGCAAAAGTAGGAACTTTGTATTTCTCGCCCCTCAAGCATATATGAAAAAAATGGGCTGGCCAATTTTGTACTTAATATTTAAGATAGGACTAGCCACCGATGTATTAATTTAGCAAAAGTAGGAACTTTGTATTTTTCGTCCCTCAAGCATATATATATATATATCTATGACTAACATTTAGACTTTTAGAGGAACCAACTAGGTAAGGATAACGTTTAAAATGCTGTAAATCTTATAATACTGGAAAAATTGTACTTTAAAAAGATCTCAAATGATGGGAAATTATAGAATCACGGTAGATACCCTGCTAATTAAAAAGATTTTAGAGATTTATGATTATACAAAATCAAATCTTAGATATTTCTAGTTATAGCTGTAACAAAAAAAAAAAAAAACAAATTAACTAATCAAATATAAGAGACCATTTCAGACACCTAATTTCGTTGCAATTTTGAGATATAATATTCATATAAATGTTAGCTCAGATAAGCATGTTAACATATATATGTATATAATATCCAAATCATTAATTTTATAATTATGTCTAATGTTAAAAATGCATAGCTTAAAAAAAAAAACTATGCCAACCATTCAAAATTCAAACTTGTAGAAGCCTTAGATTCACATAATTAAGGATTTAAATTTTTATGTCCCTTTTAAATTCTTACAAATATGAAAGATCCTATCTCGATTTCTACTTTCCTGGGAAAATGTGATTACCATATAGGAGTATATCATAATTATCCTCTATAAGGATTGTTGAAATATATTTTAATTATATTTACTAAGCAAGTTGTGGGAAATTCACAATATATTCAAGAAATAATATAATAAAATCTTCACTTACAAAAACATGCATAAAGACTTGAATAAAATTTTCTAAAAGTTATAGCTCTATTAAGCTATTTGACACTTAGAAATAGGATGCAAAAGAGTTAAAATAAAATATAAAATAAATCCCTTACTTAAAATAAAGAATAGTCAATTTATCTATAAGAACATGATATATATATAATGATTATCACATCTGACAACCCGTTGAAAGGTCGAGCTCGACGTAGATGGTGTGAAAAGAAAAGAGAAATAAATCAACTTTCAAAATAATTTAAGAACCGAATTATTTAGGAGTTGCCACTAAAAGTTTTAAAGGAAAACTTTGGAAAACCATTTTAAAATAGAAAGAAAAAGCAAGGTGGTTTGCGAAAATAAAGATGGGTTCAAGAGTCTATTTGAGTGTGGAAAATGTATTAGACATCTCACAACACCTGTCCATAAGGACGGTTAACCCAAAATAATCAAATGAAATTAATGTAATATGACCTTAAATTTATCTTAATTACCCTTATTAACACGCATGTGCATTAAACAGTGAAAACAGAAACAACAACAATGAAAACAAATGGATCTTTACAAAGGGTGAACTTCACCTATGATAAGAACCTTGGGCCTACATACCCAGTGATAGGGATTAAAGTCCATGTAGTTTGTCTAAAATTGTGTGGCAACCAGTTGGTATTCTTATTTTTGTAAAATGAACAAGGTAGTTAAAATCAAACAGATCTTTGTGAATAAAATGATATGGAAATTTGGTTTGCAAGTTTTAATTTACAAAGTCCACTTGATCTCATTCTATTGCTCTCTTCATTTTCTCTCTTTTTAATTTTTTAGATTTTTAGCTTTTATTTTAATTTTGAAAGTGAAATTATAATGAAAAAGTATTTTTATGATTTTGATTTCATGTTTTTAAAGATTTTCGAAGTTGGTATTTTTATTTCAAAAGAAGGTGTGAAATTATTAAGGTAAAGGCGCTTTTTGGGTTTTTGGAAATTTTGATTTTATTTTTGATTTTATTTTTGATTTTTTAAAATTAAGTTTTGTTTTAATTTTCCAAATGAAATGAAAATATTGAAGGGAAACATTTTTGAACTTTTTGGATGTGTACTTTTTGGATTTTTTGAATTTAGGATTTTGTTGAAATTTCTCAAAGGATTCATGGTTTACAAGTTATAAGCAAAATAAATAATCATTAATTCCTAAATGCTAAAGGAGACTAAGGTCTCACATGACCATTACTAATTGACTCCTAAATACCTGTGGCAACTAATAATCTCACACGATGTCAACTAAATTGAAAAACTAAAAGACACATTATTTCGGTGACTAGCCATCATTTTATTTTTGACTTTTTAAAAATCAGATATTAACTTTCAAAGCCTAAGGTGACTAAGGTCTCACATGAATTTTATTGGTTAATTTTAAGTGTTTGAAGAGATTGACGATCTCAACAACATCTCTAAAAAATAAATAAATGAAATAAATAGATAAAGAAGATGCTTGAAATTATTTTGTAAATTGAAATTGTCTTCAATGTTCAAAAACTCACTTACCGTGAAGAAGAGATTATTAAAATTGGTGGTATTATCCCAAAGTCCTCAAGTGCATCAATAAAGAATTTTTAACTTTAAACTTGTCCATTATGCTAACAATAAATTTGAAATTTGGAAGAAATTTTGAGATAAAATTAGTCTCACTACCAAGGCCATCTAGAAGAATAAGACATGCATCATAATTAAGAGAATGACCCCTTTTTTTCAAAAGAGGTAACATTAAGCTCACTTCCATTGCTATCCAAATGAAATAATTGTGCATCATAAGCAAAAACTCCTAAAAAATAGGCCATCCTTATACAGAATGCCCGTTCCGATATGCATATATATGTCACCTTAAAACATTATGAAAAATCCATGCATGAGAAATAAAAGGAGTCTAAATGAATGCTTGTAACCTTTAGAGATTCTAGCAAAATTATCTACATTAACAAAAAAATCTACAATAAGAACTAGGCTACCTATTGTTACAAGGAAGAAAAAAACTCATATGCAAGATTGGGATCTTAATTGAAACATTCAGAGGAAGCCATTAAAACAAAAGAAATTCAAACAAAGACCCAAATTGAGGCACCATTGAAGGAATGTGGAAATAATGTGGTCATAACAAAAAATCATACTTATCCAAAACAAGATGGTAGAAGACTAGGACACGAAAGCATCATATCTTGAATCAGATAAGGAAATTAAAGCATGAACCAAAGAATGACAATCTATTATCTTATCAAAATAAGAATGAAATTAATGTTGAGATTGTTTTGATGATGATAAGTATATGAAAAATATGAGTTACAAATATAGTATTAATATGTGCTTAATTAATTAATCATTTGGACTAACTATTTGGTTTGCAAGCTGAATACGTATTATGTATAGGATGGTCCGAAGAAAGAAGAGTAGGCATTGAAATGAAAAGAATGAAATATCAATATCCTGCTTCACAAAAAGATAGTAAGAAGGAAAGATGCTTTAAGCAGTACATAATTTAAAGATTTGAAGCTTGGATGCATTAAGATAGCCAATGGATTGAATAGGTATAATTATCATAGGATAATTATTATTTTTTAAAATTCAATGATTTATATTTGCATTTATTGGCTCAAGACATTTTGGTTCTCAAAATTTAAGTATGGACTTAAAAGATAGTGAGATATAGATTTTACTGCAAATTGTTTTTGACCTTTAGTCACTATTTTACTTATATCTCTCAAACCATGTGGTATTTTGTTATGAAACTTATTTCATTAGAACATAAACTCAAAGCACTTTTCAATGATAGGTCATTCACTTAAAAAGGAGCTTAAATGAAAAAACTATGACTGTATAAATTTGAGTGGTGAGATATAGATTCTGCATAAAACTTTATTTTATCCTTTGGTCACTATTTTAATAATATATCTAAAACTATATTGAGTTTTGATAAGAAACTTATTTCATTGGAAAATAAACTTAAAGAGCTTTCCAAAAATAGGTCATGCACTTAAAATGGACTTAAAATGGGGAAGTTATGACCATTTGAAGTTGAGACTTTGTCACTATAAGTGACCAGTCGACTGGTCACCTGTGGTAAGCTGACTACTATAGTACAGAAAGTGGCTAGTCAACTTGTAAGCCCTTGACAGTCGATTGGTCAGTCTTAGATTCAAAGTTATGGTCATATTTTAAAGAGCAGTTGATTGGGAGGCCTTCAGCAATTGATTGGTTGCTTACAAAAAGTGTTTTCAAAGTTTATAACAGCTCTTTTGAGTATGTAATGGCTATATCTCATATTGATGTATATATATGACATTCCAAACATATTTTTAACCAGAACCAAATGCTAGAATGTGATCTTTAACTTGTTATATCATCTTTGAGAGAGAAACAAATGTCATTGAACCAAATTTGCAAATTCTCTATCATTTGAGTTCTTAGAGTTTTATCTTGTATATCTACTTCTTTGAGAGACGTTATTCATTTGTATTCCTTTCTTCTTTGAGAGAGAGATGCTCAAGGAGGTTCCTTGAGGGAATTAAGCAAGAGAGTACTTAGGTTGAGGGGGAGGTTCCCTTGTTTAAGTGTAAGGAAGTGGTTCTCCTTGGGATTTGAGATCATGGGAGAGGTTTTCCTTTGTTATTGTTGTAATTGATTTTTGAGATAGTGAAAAATCCCAAGAGGTTGCTTGGGGATTGGACATAGGCTTGGATTGGAGTTAAACTAGGATTAATCATTGAGTTTGCTTTCTTTATCCCTATACTTTTTATATTCTGAATTATCATATTTATGCTTGTATTTATTGTTGAAGTGTTGATATATATATATATATATATATGTACTACAAGCATATACATGAAGCCTCCACTGACTTATATAACTGTTACTTTACATCATACTTTTACAAGCATATTTCATAACAAGGATTCTTGTAAAGCAATTTAAAGGTGTCTGAGCTTGTGCAGGATTTTAAAGGATGCTTGGGCTTGTACATGACTTATGTAGAAATGTAAAGGTATCTAGGCATGTGCAGGATTTTAAAGAATGTCTAGTCTTATGTAGGACTTGAAGGTGACTAGGCTTGTGCAAGACTTTGAAGGATGCAGATGATGGGCCATGATGCAAGATTTTGAATAAATTAAGATACCTAGACTTGTGCATAAATTAAAGGTGCCTAGGTTAGTGCATGGCTTTGTGTAGAAAACAAAGGATGCTAAATGGGAATGTAATGCCTTGTAGTATGTACTCTGATCATTGTGAAACACAATGAGACATATATTTATATACAAGATGCTTAAGGCATATGCTTATCTTTTTTTTTTTTCTCAAATTTTGTATGCATGATGCATTAAAAAATTTAGTGCAATGTATATGCACATGTGAGGTGCATGATGTAAATTCTTAATTTTTAAAATGAAAGATTTTATATGCAAGGTGCATGCAAAAATGCACTATGATGTATGTACACATGTGAGATGTATGATGCAATGCTTGATCTTTCTTTTTGGAAATTTAAAAATTTTTATGTATGGTATATGTAAAAATGCAGTGCCCTGTATGTACACATGTGAGATGCATGATGTATATGCTTGACCAATCCCATGTCATTAGAGTGTTAATAGCTAATACCAGATATAAGAATGCTCTATAGAGATGCAATCTGGGTCGTGTTCACTTCAAGGAGCCTAATTTATTCCTAAGTAATTTGAATGCAAAATATGCGTAGAAATGGGGACAAATCAGGGTTTTGCTTTTGTCTTTTGAAATTGGGTGAAATGCAATTTATCTGTAATTGTTTTAAAGATTTTTTATATGAGATGTGAGTTAACAAAATGACTAAATGAGGGAGTGAAAATATAATGCAAATGATGATGAAATGCCCATTGGAGATTTGATTTGGCCTTCCTAGCTTCTTAAAAGATTAATGGGAGTTTCTTTTGAAAACTGATTCCTTAGGTGGTTTGAAATACCATACAAACACTAGGTAAGTTAATTTGTTTATGAAACCTTTAAACCCAAAGGCTCATAACAACATTAGCTACCCATCTTAATGCACAAATGTGAGATCAATGCAAAGATTTGAGAATAACTTAAGCAACCTAACCAAGTATTACCAAGCTACCACAATTAATCATAAGATATCTTGGATTATACCAAACCCAGTAATTCTATAATCAAGTGCAACAATAATCCTTATAAAACACATATTAACATATAAATCCCAAAATCTAATGCAGCATATGAAATTTTACAACAAAGTTATTCAACCTATCAATGTAACCAAAACACAATGATTACAAGAAGGAAATGATGGAAAAGATTAAGAAAACTCCTTAACTAATGCTCTAAGCTCAGGCCTCCTCAATTCTCCTTTGGGTAAGTGATATCTAAATGCCCATGGTTGAGAAAGATGCTTCATCAAGCTCCAAAACCCTAAGAACATCCATGAAAGTGTAGAAGAATGATGGAAAGATAAAGAAAATGAAAAAAAGAGTGAATGTGGATGAGTTCTCAAACTCTCCTTCACTTGTTGGATGCCTCCCTTTTGTAGAAACCCTATTAGTTAATAAGAGGCGAGTTGGGTTGGGTCTTACAATTGGGTTTGGAACTAAATTAAAAATTATGCTAGTTAGGCAGAGTTTACCACTACGAAAAACATAACAAGCAAACATTGGCCCTTTTCTACAATTTTCTAATTCTTCTGGTCCTTGATTGCAATTTCTTTCAACTAGCCTTTGAATTTGGCCTGTAATGCAAGAATTCAAATATTGTAATATCTCGAATTCAATTAATTGAAGTCAAATTAGTGGAAAGATTACAATTTTACACTTAAAAATCACATTTTGCAAGAAATTTTCTTCAATCCCAAATTACCATAAGATATTATGAAATCATACATTTCAAGTTCTTTAAATCTTATTAAACTCCATGAATTGATATTAGATGGCATGGTAAAATTGGGTAAGATCAATGGTTAAACACAA
Organism: Delonix regia; assembly: GCA_037074485.1. Taxonomy (NCBI): domain Eukaryota; kingdom Viridiplantae; phylum Streptophyta; class Magnoliopsida; order Fabales; family Fabaceae; genus Delonix; species Delonix regia. Next base: position 18,994,936 of record CM073459.1, read on the forward strand.
TTTTTGTTTAAATGCAGGATTCTATTTGTGAAATGTAGAGTGCATGCACAATGTTTGAATATGTTTAGAGATTTCATCCCCTAAGTGCCCTATTAAAAGTGGAATGCACATTTTAAGGTCTCAAGAATGAATGGAAAATTGCTCTTTCTATGAATGATCTGAATGATTATGGAGAATCTTACTATGTTTCAAGAATGTGGGGAAGCAATGCAAACATATAATGCTTACATGTCCATAAAATCTTTAAATTACTGGATTCTCTTGGTCATCAACATATGGGAAGATACTTTTTAACTGCTTTTTATTTGCCCCAATCCAATGACTTGAGGTCTCGGGTGATTTGAAGGTTGTACTTTTACCATAAAGGATGGAATTTAAGCATGAGCATCTGATGCTTTAAGCAAATCCTGACATGATAAGCTTTAAATGGAAATATCCCAAACTTGAGGTTTCAAATTTGACCAAAATATCTTGTTTTATTTGGAAAGCCTTGGACATGATCCTAAAGTCATTCCCTATAAATTCTTCCATTAGTATTGCTTGAAATGTTAGCAATTAAGATCTGCTCTTATTTTATTTCAAAATCTCAATGCAATCATGTGTTATGGAGCACGTGGAAATAGGTCTTTGAGGGAGATGGATTATGCCAATTTGAAGGGGCTTTTGAGGAGTGATAGAATATGCAAATGAGCTTAATGGTTTATGGTAAAATGATGCAAAAGGAAGGGATATGTGAAACTAGGTGAAGCCTTAATTCTAAACTAGAGGTATAATTGGCATAATTTATTAATTGAAGCAATATGGGAAATGATGAAGCATAGGAGCATGTCGATGAATCATGGTAAATATATGGAAAGGATATATCATTAAAAGGTACCTTAGTCTAAGACATAAGGCATTTCATTCAAAAACCTTTAATCGACGAGAATATGTTTTATTTTGAATATGGACAATTGCTCTAATTCATGTTATTTGTTTTTTTTGAATCTTTTTTTATTTTGCACTTTTGTTATTCGAACAAGTTATACCTCAATGAAGACTTTCAATGGTTGAAACATGGCCATGGTAATTGGGTTTTAGAGATGAAAGGATGCTAGGCTTAAAATCTCATGCCTCTTACTTTGTCCATTAATTTTCTAGTCCTCTTTAAAATGATTTTTATATATGAGATTCACTTAACAAAAGAGGATATTTTAGGTTGTAATAAGGTTTAGTGGGTGAAAATTATGGCTTAGGAAGAAAGGATATAATAGCCCTAAAATTAATGTGGGGTCACAATGAAAATTTTACACCAATAGCGCAATCTTGGTAGAATCTACTAGTTCCTCTTGCTAATAAGAATTTCCAATTGATAGTTTTTTACTTTGTAGGTTTTACATGGAGAAGGAACTCTCTCTTGGAGGTTCTTGTTCTTTTAATTTTTCCATATTGTTTCCTTTTTGAGGATTTTTCTCTTTTACCCCTCTTTTCCATTTTTGATTGATCACCATTGTACATTTTTGCTTTTTCTTTCTTCTTTTGCATGACTTATTTTGAAACCAAGATTGCTTCTATGTATTGGATTCTCATTGCTTCTCAGGTTCATTCGATACTAGGTAATTTGAAAGATTTTGAAGGCTCAAAAGGGGTGACAAAGGTTAAGCAGTGTATGGATAATGAAAAGAATATGATCCTTTCATGATGTTTGAATTTTAGTATAAAATCCTCTTAGAGACTTCCTAGCCCAGGTATTCATTGTTATAGGTGAAATGAATTACCCTACTTAGGCTCAATCGGGTGACTAGGGATAACTCCTTTGCGTTTAAGCAGACAAAGAATGCCTTGTATCCTTGGCATAACTTGCTTGAGGGACATGCATTATACCATTATTTATTTTTTGGATGGAATTGAGGCTTTAAAATTGCATTGTGATCAAATTATAACGTTTTTACCATCAATTGAAAGATTTTAAAAAGAACATCACATGATTTTTCTTATCCAATTGGAAAAGCATGCAATGAAGAGGAATGCTAACATAGCTGATAAAATGAAAGGGTGTACCAAAAACACATGATCATTGTATTGGTAATGTTAAATAAGATATAGCCTAATGATGAAATCTACTTCCATAAGCTTTAGACTTCAACTATATAGAATGGTATTAACTACACAAGCATTTTCTAAAAAAGAAATCTTTTAAAATGCCATTACTGCTTAGTCTTACACAATCCAACGGTCAAATAAAGAACTAAGTATAAAAAATTTTCCTATATACTCCTTCAACTTGATTAAGATGATGATTAATGTTTCCTTAAGAGCTCAAGCCCTGAATTTGATAATGGATTTAGTACGGTGTTAGTGGCCTTTGGAAAGGCTTAGATTCCCCTGAATTTGATGGGAATGATGGTAGGTGGGGAATAACATGCTTAAGTGTGAGGTGGTATGAAAAGTCAGGGGAGGGATAATTAACCACTTCTCAAACCCTTAGGTAGTTGACCTGCACATGTGTTAAACTTCCTTTACAAATGACCAAAAGAGATCCTATTCATCTAAATTCCTATGTTTTCCATGAAAAGCATCATGAGTATGCATGGATGTAACCTTATTACATTTGATTAAGATAATGATTTAGTGGATTGATTGAACATTAGAGGATAGAAAGATAATATCCTCTTACCACTAAATGCTTATTATATCCTTTAAAGAAATAATCGATAATTTGAAAGAGTTTATGAAGTGTTTTTTTAGCATAAAAACCTATTTTTATTAATACGCCATTTGGCATAGTAATCATGGAACTTTGTGATCCCTTTTTATCCTCTAAGGGTGCTTATTGAACTACTTAGGAGGTTAAGGTTAACACTAATACAAGGAGACATTGGATGTTCACTTGTTTAGGTCGTATCTGCACATGCTATTGCATCACACATCATTCTCATTATTATGTAAAGAAGGGTATATAAACTAGCAAAACTGTCTTCATAACTTAAATGTTCAGTATTTGCCTATCAAAACAACCCCAGTAGGATGTGATTCCAAAGAGTATGCACTACACATTTGTTCCATCATGTTCACTATGCTGATTGATGATAATTAAAATTTGCCTTTAAAGATAAAAAAGTAGTTAGTTTATAGTACATTCATAAGCGAGTAATTCTTATGAAGCTTAACTAGTGAATTAGTTGTATTGACATACTTGTCTTCTTCATTCACTAAAGACCTTATTAGTCCATTAATAGTAAAGAAGTTAGCAATCAACTTCAAGAGAGAGTAATCCCTACTCTAATTATGTTCAAAATATTTAGTCATTCATGTTAAACGATAATTCACTAATGCACGTCATGAAAATTACCACTTTGATGTATCATTAAGCTTACATAACAGATTTTTCTTTTAAGAGATATTCTTTTATAAATGATTCAAAGCAAAAGAAGAAAAAGATTAAAGTAGCCTAATAATGTTAAAAAAACTTTGAATGAAAGACTTGATTTTGAAATTTTTTGGTTTTATGAAATGAAAGTTTACGCCATGAAAAGTGCAATGATGCCATGTATGAAAAATAAAATATGCTTTCCATTGGTCTATTATTTTGGTAGACCGTAGGCAAATGTAGATCTCTTAAAGGATAAGGCTCTATTTTAGTTAGCTACAAGGGTTTTATTTAGGGTTCTTCTATCCTCTTAATGGAACAAAGGCCCTTAGACTGCCTCCACGAAACAAGCAAAGATCTTTAATTTATGTAGTTGATTATAAGAAGGATAGGCCTATCCAAATCAACTGTAAAGATGGTTATCCTAAACTAGTTAAGTGAAATCAATGTAATATGACCTTAAATTTATCTTGATCACCCTTATTAACATGCATGCACATTAAATAGAGAAAATAAAAAAACAAAAATTATGAAAAAGAACAAATGGATATTTACAAAAGGTGGACCTAACATAGATAGGAACCTAGGGCCTATGTACCCAGTGATAGGTATCAATGTCCACATAGTTCGTCTAAAAATGTGTAGCAATTAATTGGTGATTTTTATTTTTGTAAAAACGACATGATTGTTGAAATCAAAATGATCTTTGTAAATAAAGTGAGATGGAAATTTAGTTTGTTGGCTTTATTTTACAAAGCCTGCTTGATCTCATTCTATTGCTCTTTTCATTTTCTCTCTTTTTTATTTTTCAGATTTTTGGATTTTATTTTAATATTAAAAGTGAAATTATAATGAAAAAGTATTTTTTAGGATTTTTGATTTCATGTTTATAAAAGAGTTTTGAAGTTGGAAATTTTATTTTTTTAAAAAAGGAGTGAAATTATTGAGGTAAAGACTCCGTTTTAGGTGTTCTCAATGACCTTATATCTCTCAGAGTTCATAAGAATCATTCTGGGCTCTAATGGTCATTTATAGTATTTGTCTTTTTGAATAGGAAAATTATTATGGTTATTGGATAAATAGTTATAGTTTTTAGCTTTAAGAATTGACAAATTGTTACAAATCGAATACTTAAAAACTTTAAATGTAGAATAAAAATTGAGCAAGTGAGAAAGATGACATAAGTATTTATCCTTGTTTAGCTTAATCTCACACTTACATCTAGTTCCCATGCAACCTCTAGAGATTTCTCACTATATCAACTGATATATTACAATCAACTAAGGACTAACTTCCCCTTAAGCCAAGCCTAAAGCTTGTTTTCTGCAAGGAACACCACTTTTTGAAATTATGCTCTCATAAGAGAAATTATACTAAGTAAAAACTCTTAAAGTATGTAATACAATGAAACACTAAAGCAAAATAAGCTCAATATGAGAAGAATTTTCAAGATATGAGTACTTATAAATATTATTTTAGTATTTTCAAAGTCCAAAGGTCTCATATTTATGGCACAAAGCCTAAATGATCCATTAGAAACAAGAGGAAAGTCAAATTGTACAAAAATATCTATTGAAGCACAACAACAGTTTCTTTTATTGTTGTACAAGTTGACTACTGGACCGTTGCCAGTCAATTGGTTCCTCTTGTTCTTCATTCAAATCCAAAACTAGAGCTCGATAGTCAACTGCTGGCTAATTGGTCCTTCTCAAAGAGCTCATAGTTGAATGGTCTTGAGGTTGGCAAGATAAAGGAATGATAGACAAAATATATTCCATGAGTGGAAGACATGGCATGAAGACAAGAATGGAAGAAGACAAAATGTAATTAGATTGGCTACATATAGTTCACAACTAACTTAATGGCAAAGGGGGAAATTTTCATGTAAAACAAAGGAAAACCTTGGTGTCTAAAATTGTGATCAATCTATACATGCTTGGTGTCACCAATATGGCTAAGTGTCATTTTTTTAGTGAAAGGACTTGGCAAAAGAATTCATGAAAGTCTTAACACCTAATGAAAGCATTAAATACTTTTATGTGGAACCTTAAGTATAAGTAGGTGAGGAATAAGGCTTTGGTCATTCACAACCAATGCAAGCTTGTCTTGAGTGAGAAAGAGTGGTTAGGAATGGGAGAGTGTGAAGAATATAAGGAGGTTGAGAGGAGTATAACTAGGAAGTCAAGTAAGGGTTATTTTATTTATGGTTTCTTTCATTTTTGCAAGCTTTAGGATCAAGTAGAATTTAAAGGCACATTCTTCTCCTTTTATGCTTAGGATGAGACATTAAGAGTACAATCAAGGAGAAAAATTCAATCAACCTAAGGTAGTTAAACTTGCACTTTATACCCTTATGCATGAGATATTTGTGTCATATTAGATATGCCATGGTGGTAGCACCAAGAGGGGTGCATTGAGCATTTAAAACCTTAGCTTTGGGGGCAAGGTAATTTAGTTTGCATGTGGCAGTTTTATGGATCCAATTGTGATGATTATGTGCTCAAATGTGATTATTGCTTACATGTGCTATATATCTATGCATTAATGTGATAATTGACTTGTTTAACTATTGAGAGTTTGTTTAAAATCTAATTTCAGTATCTCACCAAATTCAAGCCAAGAAGATGACTCTTAGATTTATTTAGATTTTTTTTTGTACTAAGATACTTTCTCCATGATATTCACCATCATGCTTTTTAATATCAATGTTGAAATTCATACCAAAATATTGACAAGGATACTAGGTGTGGAAGAGTATTACTCTCTTGGGGAGAATATGCCAAACATCACTTTGATGATGTTTTATATGCCATTTAACATCATCTAAAGATGATGGAGGATGTAAAGCCATGGAAGAAAATACTGGCTAATTTCAAGTTTTGTTTTTAATATATTAGAAATTAGTCTAAGTATGTATGTTTTGTAAACTTTAGTTAAGACATGTGATCAATAACTATACATAAGGGTGTTAGTGTTTACTTTTTATATGTAGAATGTTCAAGTGGTTTGAATATAAGAACCTATCATGCGTGTATGGTTTTGGCTACTTAGTATTTTTGTTATGAAAGTTAGTTGACATCATAAAGAATGATAGGATGGAAGATATAGACTTACTCTTGATAAGAAAGATGCAAGATGGGATAGAAGTGAAAGAGAATATGAATCTTGATGGCTATGATTGCTAGGAGAATCTTTGGAAAGATGATAACTTTGTTTATATACAGAAACATTAAAATATGAAGGAATATTGTTTAGGGACTAAAATGAAAATCTAGGATATTAAGAGGTAAAATATCAAAATAATTTCATTTGAAGAGACTAAATTGAATATACAACACTTTTTCTTAAATTTATTTGAAATTCATACTATAGGGACTAAAGTAATAATATAAGTTGATCTATGGAAGACATAGTAAAATAAGGGAAATTCCAATGCAAGGTACATAGAATGCATGAGAGAAGTTCATTGCACATGGTTCTTGTTAGAGATTTACTCAAATGCCATTTTGATATGGAGTCCCAATAAAAGCATATTTGAATTCATAAATATGCATATTACACTAATCCCATGATTTTCATATTGTTATCAACAAATGCCTATTTAAAAGTATCCTAAATATTTTTATAGGCTTCCAAAATTATCTTAAGACCATCATATTACATGAGTAATCATTCCTCATAAATAATAATTCTTGTAATATTCAAACAATTCAAAACTATACTTCTTTCTTTGTGACTACAAATTCCTAAGATAAATAACTATGGCATTTCCTTCTTAAACTTGTTGTCTATTAACTCAAAGACAAACCACATCTACCCTATTCCAAAAAACCTCAAAATCTCCAGATTTATTCTTTTAAATGTCCTCTAATAGCCAGTAAAAAATGGGAAACAAACTAGTTGATTTGCTGCTTAAACCATGCCACTTTAAAAGATTGTGCAGATTAGTCCCATTTTCAGACTCTAATATGTTTGGGCTTAGTTAAGGAATCAAAACATATCCAAATTTTGGGAAATTTGACAAAAATTTTTCTATGTCATATTAAATTGTACTTAAAATTTCAACCCTAAACTCCTGGTTTTGGACCTTGGAATGGACCATTTGGGAACATTATTTGATGTTGTCACTTATTTTAGTACAACTTCTATTCTGAATTAATAATCATATCAAAATTGTCCCAAATTTCCTATACATTTCCAGATCAAATATTTGACATGTTGAGACCCCTCATATTGAATTTCATAAAATTTTTTATGCTATTTTCCCAGCCATTCAATAAAGTTTCTAAGACAGTATAGCTACCAATGACTTTTGGACTATGTATTCTATTAATACTTGTATTTGTGCTTTAGCTTGACATTTTTCGTCCTTTCTTGTACTCATATCCTAGAAATGTGGCAAAGTTCATCTCAAACCATATTCTAAACACAAATCTCAACCTACTAGTTTTTATAAGCTTCCTATCAGTAGATTAGCATAAACCTACCTATTCTACTTTACTGATATAAAACCAAGAAGCTTGAATGATAATGTAAATACTTCCTTGGAGCTTTGCCTATCATCCTCTGTTATGCATGTGCATAGCTTCTTTTTTTCCTTCCTCCTTCATTCTCTTGCGTTCATGGCTTACTTATTGTCAGATTAAAACAAAGTAATTTGGTAATGCTTGTTACATAACTCCTTTCTATTTTCATTGTGCAGAGCTACCGCTTAGGCTTTCATATTTATAAGTGAATTTTTGTAAGCTTACCAAGTAAGTTTCCCTAACTTTCACTCCAAGTCACTAGTTGGCTTTCTATCCAAGCCACTACTTGGCTTTCTCTCTAATACCACTTGGCTTTCTCTTCAAGACACCACTTAGCTTTCTCTCTAAGCCATGAGAGGCTTCCATTTTACACTACCTAAATGCCATGTGTCTCTACCTTGGTTTGTCTTGGAGTTCATTCTTTCTTTAGTTTACAACCACATGGCTTTCCTTACACCTTCTCATCATTCCTTCTATTCTAACTTAATGCTAAGTACCTTCCAAAGACAAGAAAAGCCTACCATATAGTCTTGCCACCAATCCTACCTATGTCCTTACCATGTGTTGCTTTTTATGTTATCTTAGTGTTCCCTTATTTCCACTACCCATTACATTATCTTGTCGCATGTCACTCAATTGCTACTTCCACCTTGCCATGTGTCCATCTCTTACTAACCTATTACAATATATTTCAGTTAAGGGCAAGGGGACCTAAATAAAATAATTGAGATGTTACAATATTACTTAGTTTAAATATACATAAAAATAATACAATTACATTAAATATGTACTTAGTAAAATAAAAATAAAATAAATGTTATTTAGTTTGTTATATTGATCACACACCAATGGATTAGGCCCTGTTCTTACAAGTTTTTAATAATATGGTCATCATTTGTCATTACGTGAGATTATCTCCACTTTAGAAAGAAAAAAGAAAGAGAAAATCTGCTAATAAATGCTAGAAGAAAAAGGCTTTCTACATATATATTTTCCAAAACAATAATTTTTATCAGTTGTAGCAAAGAAAGAAACTTCATAAAAGTCAAAATATAAAGAAATATATATGTCAAAATACTTTTTTTGCTATGGATAAAACATTTAGTCGATAGGGAAACCAACGTAATGATCAATTAGCAAGGTTTTGGACCACTACAATAAGAATTGCTTACTTATATCATGACAAAAAAGTTAAGAATCCACTTTTATAATAGAGGTGATGCCCTAGCAGTGATGCAGTATCAAATCCTAAGGATAGTAAGTGTTTCTTTTTTATGAAGAAAAGTCTTTTTCACATATTTTATAGAAATTTATATAGGAAACTCTCAAGCATGGTTTTAAAGGAAGGGTATTTACTCTCTTATTCTGACCACATAGTAGAGGCCATTTAATAGGGAGATTCTAAAATTGCAGAGGCTTGGTTTTATCAAGCTATTGAGCATTGGAAACAAGCTATAACCCCTTCCCCTTGTAATTATATTGAAGCATAGAATTGGTTGAAGATCATAGCACATTTTGAATAAGAGCACTTTATTTATTATTTTGTTATTATTAGTAAAATTTAGTTAGTAGTATTTAAATTTTTTTTCATTTTTTTGCTTATTTCTATTTGCTATAATATTCATAGTTGACATAATTAATTGTTCATTGTCCCTATTAGTGAAATAAAACAAATTATTTCCCTAGGAATAACTAATCAAAGAATTTCATTATATCCTTTCTAAGATTGTTTTATTTTGTCGGGCATTTCACAGGGATAAACGATACATGGATATAGTAGATAATTCATTTTTTTCTTTGGCTATTTAAACTAATAAAAGAGACCCTCAAATGACTAAATATAAATCTAGATATGTACCTATCTAATGCTAATGACTGGTCATGTGATTTGAAATAGAGTACAAAGTAATATCTTCTACATAAGACATAAAGTTAAAGTAGCTCCATGTAGGAACTTCTAATTAATACATTAGGTTGCACAAAAAAATTGTTTCACTTCAATTCAAAGTCCAAAAAAAGTTTTATAAGATTCAAAAGGTTCATTGAGTGCCCATTGCTATGTTATAATAGATATGAACACTTGCTCCTGATTGACTTCCAAATCATAATTGTTCTAATGAATAACTAAAGAAAATATAATAGATAATAGGAGATAGAAAAGAAAGAAACTTAATAGAAACTGTGAACATCCCATCTCTAGTTACTTAATCAATGGATTCACTAATTAATTAATAATTAAGCAAATGAGGAAAATAAAAATGATAGAGGCTCAAATGACATTTTTAAGTAAAGACAATTTAAAATTCAAAATAAATAATGGGAGAACTTTAAGAAAAAAAAATTTAAAAATTAATTAATAATAATAATAACAAATCAAAATAAAAAATCATAAAAGACACAAAAGTAGGAAAAATCCAAAAGTAAATATTAATGGTGATGATGAAAAAATAAATAGTAATAATAATAATAAATAAATAAATACAATATAATAATAATTAAAAAAAGGAAGAAAAAGGGGGGGGTCAAATTTAAAATAAATTAAATACCAAACACATATAATACATATTGGCAGAACATGATGATGATAGCTCATTTTGACGGTGGCTGCAAGTGGATGTTGTTCTGCCAACACTATGGCCGCCTCTTCGTACAAGTTGCCGTAGCTCTGAGGAAGTGACAGATAGCACAAGGAAATCAATGATGGCAGTGGAGGTAGCATGAAAAAGATAAAAAGATGAGGAGGTGAAGAAAAAAAGAGAGAGTTGGAGAGTTGCTGTGATCAACCAAGAACTAAGGAGGCTGAAAGTTGCTGTGAGGGAGAATCGAGAGAGAAGAGTGGAGCTGCTATGGAAGAAAACCAAGAGAGGAAGTTTGGAAGCTGCTGTGGAAGAGAAACTGAGAAAGGAAGTCTAGAGAGTGGCTGACAGGAGGAGAAACCAAGCTGCAATAGTGACAAGCTAAACCGAGTTGGAACCGAGAAGCAAAACGAGTTAAACTGAGCTAGAATCGAGAAGCGTAACCAGCTGGAGTTGCAGTGGCAGATGAGCAAACTGTGAGCATCCTCCCCTGTTCCAAGCAACGTGAACAGGGGTGAACAGAGGTAAATAGCTTGAGCGAAGAGCAGCCATGAAGGAGAAAAGAGAGAGGGACATTGGTGTTGCTCTTGCTCTCTTACGGTTTTTCGTTAAAGGGTAGCTGGTAAGAGATCTGACCTTGGCAAGAAAACATTGCTAAACTTTAGTAATCTTATTCATTTATCTACTTGCTCCTTACCTACGTGCTGATGCGCTTCTAAGTTCTTCACTCTTGGCTAATGCTTACTTTCCTTTTCCATCAGGATCATATACATTATATATGTGTCTATATATATAGGGTGTGTATATAAATAGATATATATATACATAGATATGTGAAAATAAATATGAGTGCACGTATATGATGTGGGTAGTCTTGATCTTTCCTGATGCATGTTTGTTCTCTCCTTCCATTGTTGTATACATGTATATATATGTTTGTGTGTATATATGTGTATATATAGATGTTTAAAGATATATATATATATATATATATATTGAAAACTGTTGCAGATTTTTCTTTGGTGCCATGGAGGAGAGTGAGAGAGAAAGGTTATAGGTCTCCATGTTTTCCTGAAGCTTGCTCTCTTCTTACATATATATTATATATGTGTTTATACATACATATATATATATATATATATATATATGCGTGTGGGTATATGAGTTCATGCTTCCGGAAGCTCTCTACCTCTCATACCATATTTATATATATATCATATATGAGTTTATATATATATATATATATATATATGTATGTAGATGTATATATATATATGTGTGTGTGGGAATATATAGATATGGGTTTCCATGTTCTCTTGAAGCTTGCTCTCTTCTTACACATATATTATGCATGTGTTTATATATATATATATATATATATATATATATGTATATGGATGTATATACACACACACACACACACACACACACACACATATATATATATATACGTGTGGGTATATGAGTTCATGTTTCCTAAAGCTCTTTACCTCTCATATCATACTCACATATATATCACATATGAGTTTATATATATATATATATATATATGTATGTAGATGTATATATATATATGTGTGTGTGTGTGTGTGGGAATATATAGATATATGCTTCCTTGTTTTCCTAAAGCTTGCTCTCCTTTTCTATCATGCTCATATGTATTATTACATATGTCTCTATATATATATATGTGTGTGTGTGTGTGTATACATATAGATGCATATAGGTGTATATATATTATTATTATCTTTGTGTCAATACGAGATTAATTTTTGGCTTTATAAACAAAGTTTTAAGAAAGTCATCAAGTGAGAACATTATTCTCTTTGGGTATTTTGGGACCGTGTGAAATTCTGATCTCCTTAGATCCAGAAAAAAAAAAATTAATACATACTTGCTATAAATAATAATACAAAATAATAATAATAATAATAATTAAATATTTTCCATTATTTGTGAAATTATCGTGTGAGAATATTGTTCTCCTCGATTGCATGAGATTATATGAGATTTTAATCTCCAAGGATCCCAAAAGTTAGTATACATTTGTTTTAAAATAATAATAATTAAAAATTTTTACTTTAGTTTACGAAAATCACCGAGTGAGAATATTGTTCTCCTCGAGTGATTGGGATCATGTGAGATTTTAATCTCCTTAGATCCCTAAAATTAGTATACATTTGTTTAAAAATAATAATAATCAAATATTTACTCTAATTTATGAAAATCATCGAGTGAGAATATTATTCTCCTCGGATGATTAGGATCATGTGAGATTTTAATCTCCTTAGATCCCTAAAATTAGTACACATTTTTTTTAAAAAAAAGGATAATAATAATTAAATATTCACCTTAATTAAATATTTTCCATTATCTGCGAAATTATCGTGTGAGAATATTGTTCTCCTCGATTGCATGGGATTACGTGAGATCTTAATCTCCTTAGATCCCTAAAATTAGTACACGTTTGTCTAAAAAAATAATAATAATTAAATATTTACATTAATTAAATATTCTCCATTATCTGCGAAATTATCGTGTGAGAATATTGTTCTCCTTGAATGCTTAGGGTCGTGTGAGATTTGAGTCTCCTTAGATCCCCGAAATTAGTACACACTCATTTTAAGATAATAATAACAATAATGATAATAATGCAAAAATAAATATCTTAACTAATTTTCTTTTTTTCACAAAGTGATTAAATTCATTCTTTATAATCATTTTGTTTAAATTGCAAAATAAAGATTAAGATTCCAAAATCAAACAAAATTAAAAACATGAAGAGATCAAGAGAGTTAGATTAATCAGGTTGTCATAAATTAAAACACACAAACTAAATCCCAATTATGTTTTGTTTATGAAAATCCATTTAATTGAAACCCTCATGTTCTCATCACAAAATTTACAAATCATTAACTAATAAATATGTCTTTTGGTCGAACTACGTAGATTTTGATCGCTATCGTAGGGTATGTAGGCCTTAGGCTTTCATCCTAGGTTAAGTCTGCCTTTTGTAAATATCTATCTGTTTGCTTTCATTCTTGCTGTTTTGTCTCCTTTATTTAACGGGCATGCATGTCGATAAATGGGTAATTGAGATGAATTTAAAAGTCATGTTCTATTTCAGCTATTTAAGGTAATCGTCCGTATGGATGGGTGTTGTGGGGTGCCTAACACCTTCCCCACACTCAAATAGACTCCTGAACTCATCTCTGATTTCGCAGACCATATTGCCATTTTATTTTTATTTCAAATTGGTTTCCCAAAGTTTTCCGTTAAAAATTTTGGTGGTGACTCCAAATAAATTAATTTTCAAGATACATTTTGGAAATCAATTTAAACACTATTTATTTTCTCCGTCGAAAGGTTGGTTACGACAGAAACATCTCTCATAAGTTCATTAATTATGTTTTATGTTGACAACGCAGGTCTCTTTTTATGTGTTGTCTGGAATGTGGACTCTAATTATTCATTTGCAAGAACTAGAAATCAAAATTTTGGTACATAGGGATCCCATAAGAACATCTTTTGAGGAATGGGGTAAACCCAGTCATTTCTCAAGAGCAATAGCTAAGGGACCTAATACTACTACTTGGATTAAGAACCTAAATGCTAATGCTCATGATTGTAATAGCCTTACTAGTGATTTAGAAAAGATTTCTTAAAAAGTATTTAGTTCCTATCTCATCCAAGTCTACATCATCTTTCTTTGTCTGAGTGGCTTGTATTTCCATAGTACAAATTTTTCCAATTACGAAGCATGGCTAAGTGATCCTACTCATATTGGACCTAGCACCTAGGTGGTTTAGCTAATAGTAGGCCAAGAAATATTAAATGGTGATGTAAGCACTACAAAAAAAAGAGGCTTTTGCAATTATTTTTTAATAGCTTTTACGAGGGTTGTGACCATTGTAAAGTGATTCTACAATGCTCAACAAAAATGTTGTAGAAACCACTATCACAAATGAAATGATGACAATTTTTTAAACTTTTGTAGAAGTCATTGCAATGGCATGTCTTTGCGACGGTAAAAAAACCCTCAGTCATCGTAAAAACATGTTATTACAAGTGTCAAAATAAGCATTGCAATGTCGTGGTTTTCCAATGGTCAAAATTCCTTTGTTAAAGTCATTGTAAGAACATGTTATTACGAGGGTCAAAATATGCATTACAGTGTCATGGTTATGTGACACTATTTTTTACCCTCGCAATTACATGCCATTGAGACATTTAAAAAACTATCACAATGTTGGGTTTTGCGACAGTTTTTTGACTATCGTAATGACTCACTTGACCCTCATAATCACAAGTCATTGCAACATTTAGAGAACTATTGCAATGTCATGGTTTTGTGACAGTATTTTAACTATTGTAATGACTCACCTGACCCTTGCAATCACATGCCATTGCGACGTTTAGAAAATTGTCACAATGTCAAGGTTTTGAGATAGTTTTTGATTGTCGTAATGACTCGCCTGACCCTCACAATCACTTACCATTATGACAATAAAAAAGTTGTTGCAATGTTATGGTTTTACAATAGTTTTTTAGATTGTCATAATGACTCATCTTTGCGATGGTTGTGACTAAACCGTTGTAATGAGTGTTATATTTTCTATGACAATAGTTTAAACTACAGCTGATAGGTTTCTTTTTTTAAAATTTTTGTTACATTTTTTTTCCTTATCAATATCCTACAAAATATGATAAATCACCAATCACATCAACATAATCTAATACTTAAAGCCAACAAGGTCTACTTGACAATCAACTATAAACATAATCACATACAAAGTTGAACATAAAACTATAATTAACTCTTAATAAGATATAATTACAAGTCTAACAACAAACAATGATAAGCCATTCTAACTAGCTAATTGTCCTTACTTGAAGAAGTTGGCAAAGGATTTAAAGGTGAGTTTGCACTGCCTTGCTCACTAGGTACCTAAAAATTAAAGACAAACTTTGATAAGCAATAAATTAAATTATAAAGATAAAAGAATATTACAATACAAGACTTATACAAAATAAAATGTTTAAAGAAGTACACTATGAGATAGTATGGATGCGATCTTTGAGGTCAAATCTCCTTAGACATTTTTAAGGAGAAAAGACACAATTGCATTTGTTTGTTGTTATTCAACTAACTTGAGCTCTTTGTTGTGCATTCATTTGGTCTCTTTCTGTCATTTTAGCTCTAAGTGATGTAACTTCCATCTGTAGCTCATGGTAAGATAGTCCAGGTGGCAAAATCCCACCAACATGATGTAATGTAAGGGTAAAAAGGGTTGGCTATAGTGTGGAATTGTAGTTGAGTTTAGAACACACCATAATACTATATAACCAATCCCATTTGGCCATGGTCATTTATCTTAAAATTTTGTCACCATGACCTTCTGTCAACTTATTCAAGGTCTAAGAAGGGTCAAATTAGAGATGATTGAGGCTAGATAGATATTTTGAAATATCTAAGGAAATATTATGTAAGTTATAACAACTTTAGAATAAGAATTTTGATGTGTGAATTTTCTTATGCATTATGTATCCATGCATAAATATTTTGTTATTCATACACTATAATTGCCCATGTTATTGTGCATTTCAACTTTGTATGATGGGGTGGCAATATGGTTGTTTGAGAAGAGAACTACTTATTATGAGAGTAAACTATTCCTGTACACTGTATTTATTGATAGTTTGGAATCTCATATGATAATAGCTGGCTATGCTGCCTTAATATATACTATGAACCATTTGATAATGGTTGGCCCTGCCACCTTAATATATATTGTAAATAATTGGTAATGGTTGGCTATGCCACCTTAATATATATTGTTAATGAATTCTTTAGCAAGGTATTATATCCCATTAATCCTATAATTAATGGTAGGTCATATCACTTAAATGATTACAAAAAAATGGTATTATTACACTTCTTAGGCCACAACTTGAATTCTGAAATCAATGGCAGGCTGTACCTCCTAAAGGGTCCCAAGAAATCAAAAGAGGACAAGAATATATCCTTGCTAGAAATATCTTGAATTAAATTGACAATAAAAAGATTCCTTACTGTCATAAGAACATCAGTGTTCAAAAGAAATCTTAATAGTTCTCTCTCAACTAATCTGATCTTGACCATATAATGGCTTAGATGACATATTAAGATAAAGATTATATTGCCTGACTTTGTCTTGGGTACCCACTGGGGGATGCCTTAGCTAAAGGTAGGGTCATGCCTGCCAGTTAGGTGTCATATGCTAGGGTTTATAAGACTTGATCGCTTGGGTATGACAGTCATATATTGGGCTTCGTAAGACTCGAATAACCCATATATGACTTTCTAATGCCTAATGGTTAAGGACATTATCTACTCTATTTGCTATATGTTTGTTAATGCATATTTGTATGTTATGATATCTGACATCCATAAATATTTCATAAAAATCATAATTTATTCTATGGATATTTCAAGTATCATATATACTTTTTCATGTTACTGAGAAACTATTTTCACCATTCTATTAATGATGTTTTTAGATGGTGAAAAACCAAATTTCTCTTGAAATCCATGCAAAATGGGTATTTATCACATCAATTAGGAAGCACTTGTTATTAAGATCATTGTTGCAAGATGTGATATGGCCTTATATGCCATACCACTTATGTTTGTATCACAAGAAGACATAAATTTTACCAATTTTTCAAGCCCTGAATAAGTCATTAATATTAGGCCTAATTTTAATAGGCTTAATACCCCTTCTCCCAGTTCTGTTGAATTATCTTCACAGATGTATGAACAAATAGATCTATGAACTTTTGTTATCTATAATTAAACTATTATGTTTTAAATATTCTAATGCATTTTTCATAATTCTCTCTTTATAATATTTTTAATTGAAATTTATAATAAATTCTATAATATGGGTGTTACACACCCACACACACACACACACACACACACACACACACACACACACATGTAATTAAATAGCCCTCATGACGGTCAACATTGACCGTCGTAGGGACTATTTAATTATATTTATACATATATTGAGTTTAATTAAATATAGATATATTATTGAATATAAAAATAGAAATTTAATGTTCAGTAGAAATAAAATATTATAATATTATCAAATTATTATTATGGGATATTAATTGTTATTATTAAATATATATAATTTACTCATATATATATATATATATATATAAATGTAATTGAACAACCCTTGCGACGGTCAACATTAACTGTCGTAGAGGCATGACTTCATGACGGTTAACATTGACCGTCGCAAGGGTTTTTTAATTATGTTTATACATATATATGAGTAAATGTATTACTATTGAATATATTAATTATGTGTATATTTTACATAAATTTACCATATATATATATATATCATTTACTATATATATATATATATATATATATAATATGTAATTAATATATTTATTTATATTTTGTAGTTATGTAATTATATTTATAAAAAAGCTTAAGTCTTAACCTTGTAAGACATCAAGTTTCATTCTATCAAAGAAACATTTTAGTTTACTTTTTAGCTTTGCCAGAGTTCACTAAGGGAGGATAGCTTGTCTTCTTCTATTATAACAAGAATTAATTCTTAGTAAGGTGATCTCTTAAAGTGAATTTATTCTTATTTCTAATCAACCTATCATTTGCATTTCCATTTGCATCTGTCATCTGAGGGTTCAATAGGTTAAGAGTTCATTCCATTTTATATTCTTGCCATAGGTGTGTTCAAGGAGTTTCAGATTCTTCATAACCTTGGGGTTCTGCATCATTTTCTTCATGGAGATTTGGATAAGGAGATCCACATGGATCAACCAGAAGGATTTGAGGAAGTTAGGAAAGAGCACATGGTTTGTAGATTGAAGAAAAGTTTGTGTGGATTGAAGAAGGCTCCTAGACAATGGTACAAGAAATTTGACTCATTCATGGTTGGTTATGGATATACCAGGACTGACATAGATCATTGTGTACATGCCTAGAAATTTCTTCGTAATAAGTTTATCATCCTACTGCTATATGTAGATGATATGTTAGTAGTAAAACTGGATGCAAAGATGATGGGTGATTTAAAGAAGGAATTATCAAAGTCATTTGATATGAAAGATCTAGGCCTTGTAAAGTAAATTTTGGATATGTAAATTTTGTGAGACCAAAAGGCTGGAAAGCTTTGGTTGTCACAGGAATGATATATGGAATGAGTTCTAGAAAGATTTAATATGAAGGATGCTAAGCCAGTTAGCACACCATTGGCCATCACTTCAATCTCTAGAAAATGAAGTTTCCCCACTACTGATGATGAAAAGAAAAAGATGGCTACTGTATCTTACTCCTTTTCAGTAAGGAGTTTGATGTATGTTATGATTTGTACTCAGCCAGATATTGCTCACGCGGTAGGAGTTGTTAGCAGATTCCTTTCCAATCTTGGTAACGACCAGTGGGAAACTATGATGTGGATATTGAAAGATCTGAAAGGTAGTTCAAGAATGCGCTTGGGCTTTAGAGGATCAAAACCAATTCTAGAGGGTTATGCAGATATGGTAGGTGATCTAGATGGTAGGAAATCTACATTTGGATTCTTGTTTACTTTTGCAGAGGGATCATTGTTCTGGTAATCAAAATTGCGTAAATGTATTGCTCTATCCAATACTAAAGTAGAGTATGTTGCAATGACCAAAGCCGAAAAAGAAATGCATTGGTGGAAAAGATTCCTTCAGCAATTAGGAATAAAGCAAAATCGGTTCGTTATCCATTGCAAAAGTCAAAGCGCTTTGGATTTGAGTAAGAATGCAATGTACCATTCTCATACAAAGCACATTGATGTCAGATATCATTGGTTACATCAAGCAGTCGAGGAACACTAATCCAAGCTAAGAAAGATCCACATTGATGAAAATCCTGCAGATATGATGACAAAGGCTGTGCCACAAGAATAGCTAAAACTTTGTGCCGAGTTGATCACCATGAATCCCAGATGATTATGAATTGTTTTGTAAACATTTCAATTGACATTGCAAAGTTTTTATTTTAGATATTTTTGTAAATAATACATTATTCATGTGTAAATATGATTTGTATTAAAATACATGTGGATATGGATAATTGCAAGTTTGGAATAATATTTTCATAACAGGTTTTATGCTAATATTTCTATGAATAATATTCTAAAGTTAAAAAATAATAACCTATAAAAGAATAATATTAAATAGTTTTTTCCCTAGCATTAAATGTTAAAATTGAGAGCCAATAAATGTTGAAATTACTTTAAAGTTAACGATTAAATAGCTGTTGATATTTGTTTTTATCAACAACCAAAGATATTATTTTTAATGTTTATGATCTTTGATAACACTTTTTCTTATAGTTCACGCTATAACTATATCAAAACTTTAATTCATTTCAAGTCTCCTTAATAAAAAAACTTGTAAGATGGCTAAATAGTAGAAATTATCAGCACCTTTGTTAATTTTCTCAAAATTAATTCCCATACAAACAATTTTCATTGTTTGATTTTTATTACGACTCCAAAAACTCAAACTGAAGTACAGAGAACCAAAGAAAAAATTGCTATTGACATATATCAAAAAAAATTTCTCTCTAGTGCAACTTTTACAATCTTACATCGTTACCATCACCAAATGAGGGCCTCCAAAGAAAGAATTGCCATTAGAATATATCAATACACAATTTGCAAGCATTATTAAATTTGAAAAAAATAATATCCTGTGGTTGTTTCTTTACATAATATATCATTCTATACAAATTACAAAATAAATGATCAAATAAGAATATCTCTCATGCAGATGCCGTCATAAGATCTTGCTCTGCCAACCATTTCCAAACGGTCAACAAACCGGTCCCATCTCCTGTGAAAAAGAGACCACCAGGAGCCACTTGAATTGCTTGAACTTCTTGTTTGGAGAATAATCGGCCCCTTCGAGAAAATCTGAAAAAACAAGACAAGCTCAGGAGCTAACAAAAGAACACATTAGCCGAAATAGATGATATGACTTAGAAACAATTTTAATTTAAGTTCACTCACGACGGCAATTCATATAGCCCAACAGCATGGTCACTGGTAGAGCAAAACAAAATAGGTTTTTCTTCCAAATCAGTCATCCCGCCAAGTGCTACAACACCCTGTAATGAAAAGATAATATACATCAATTTTGGTGGGTCACCTAACTATTCCCTACATATTAAAAGGTTGAGAGATTTCTACTCATGAAAAGACATGCAGACAAACTTCTATAACTCAAAGGATAGTAATATCATAATATAAATAACATATATACAAGATAACATTATCATGTATATAGAAAGCAATTCAGAAGCAAATGGTATTTAAGACGTACATATAAGCTAAAGCACTTAGGTACAGGTAAAATATTGTTTAAATAACTTACATGTTCTTCATTGTGCGTATATATTACTTCCAAAGTTCCCACTTCATTCATAGCCCAAATCTTAACAGTGTTGTCCAATGAACTTGATAACAAATATTGATCCCAACAAATAAGGGACGTCACTACATCAGTATGCTGGTTCAGTGTCATGGTACACTGTAATGTGTCTAGGTCCCAGACCTGAACAAAACGAGATATCAATCAATTCTTTTAGACAAATCCAACTGCAGAAGAAAGAAGCAGAAAATGGAATTTTATGTAATAACATTCATTTTTTTCTTTATTTGTGGAGAAAACATAGGATAAATGTAAATATTGCATAATTTACCATGATAATATCTGTTACATATCAAATACTAAAAAAAATACAAAATATTGTCAATTTACACTCATGATACAGATTTTCTAATGCCATACAAATTTTCAAAAGCAGATCATTCATAAATATGCAATTAAAAACCTAAAATTAGCATCCAATCTATAGTTCAGAGATATTCACATCCTTGACAAATAAAGCTATACCTAGGGAACCACACTAACACTTACAAGTATTCTAAAAAAGAAAAACTTCTCATTTAAAGACATACCTTTATGCTATGGTCCATGGAACCTGAGTACAACTTATCGCGTCCAACAGTCAAGCAAAAAACAGCTCTAGTATGGCCGTTAAGTGCTGCCACCGGTTCAAAGGGAGAATTCGTTCCAGAACTCCCTCTCCAAGCATATATAACACCATCCTGTAATATCAAGCAAGCACCAAACAATACAGAAACAAAGAAAACAGTCACATAGGATGAGCCACAGAATTTGATCAATTAACAAAACTGTTTCATTACTATCTAAGTAAAAAGGTAGGTCTGTCTCATCAGAGAACTTAATAAATGTAACCAATTGTCAAGTAGCTACCTTTGCTCCAGCAAAAAGTGTATCATGGCCGACAACCATGGCGAGGACTTGCCCCTTAGGTCCATCAAGAGTAAGCTCAGCAGCTGTGTTAATGTTCCAAGCCTTCACAACCACACAATCAGCAAGTGTGTAAGACTGTCATCTAAGAGATTAGAGAGAATGACATCAAATCAAATAGTAGTTGAAGAGCTTACCTTAATAGCATTCGGTAAACCAACAAAAACCCACGGACCCTCACTGATCAAAGACCTAACTTCGCCACCAAGATTCATCATGTGAATGCATCGACCAGAATGGCAGTCCCATATCCGCACTGTCCCGTCAGTGCTGCCGGAGAAAAGTTTGTCTGATCCATCTGGAAGTGCAATTCCAGTGACCATCTGTTTCACGAATTTTAACAAAGTCAATTCAATGATTTGAATATCAGTGCAAATACAAAGAACCAGATCACTGAAGCATCTTAAGTGTCTCGGACTCAAATACCTTCTTATGTTCATGTAGTTTAGCTAGCGTCGAAAATCCCTCGCCGTGAAACCAAGAATGCAAGTTCCAGCACTGATCACCATGTGTGCAATTGCCATTCATCCAGTATCTACAAACACTCAGTGACAACTTCTTAGTAGCGTTGGAGGAGTTTGTCCCATCTTCTTCACTCTTTTTGATTGATTCATTATTTGGATTGTATTTTGGGGTCTTCTCAGCAAAGTAACGGGACTGCCTCCCACAATGATATGGAGTAGTCTCATATTGACGAGTTGGGGTTTCACTGTGCAAAAACCTACAATGTTTTCTGGTGCATCGCCCAGCAAGCCAATATGCACAAGTTTGCGCATAAAGAGCTTCAGTTCTTCTGGCTGTTTTTGTACCCATACTATAAAAGAGATTGGAATTGTATACCAAGTCAGACTCGAATATCTATCCGTAAAGTCATCGAATACACATAATTTCATTCATTAACTCAAACGACAGTGGGTAAGGCAAATTGCACGAGTAGGATCAGTACACGAGATGCAGAATCAATTTCCATCATAACCCAAAACTTCCGAATCGTTAAAATTCCAGAAAGAAAGACCACCAAAATTAAAAAGCACATAATAACCAGAAACACCATAAGTGCCCGACTCGGTTTATATGGAAACAAAACTGAAACGAAAATCTTTGCAAAAACATACCGACGGCAGAAAGCCCTAAACTAGTATAAAGTCCAAAAAATCGGAATTCAGAACGGGCGAGTAAGCGGCACGAACACAGAAAAACAGAACAATATCGACAAAAGCAAACCAAAATTACTCACATGTAGCAGGTGCACTTTGATTCAGACTCAATTAGATAATATCGATATTAGCGGTGGATAAAGTAAGAGTGTTTGTTAAATATAGCTTTAGTTTAGGCAATTGGTCTGTTTTATAGCTGGGGAAGCGCGAAGAAGAGCGGGAAACTAGTAGGTTGTAAAGTCCAAAAGCAGAGTCCAAGCAATTTTAAATTTATTTTTAAATAATTTAATATATATTTTTTGAAATAAAAATATAATTTAAAAATAAAATCTTGAATGCATTCTAGGTATAAAGTATGATATAATTATAATATTATTATTTTTTAAAATTAATTGATATTATCATAATTATATCATTTGTATTAATACATTAAGTGTACCCTTTTTAATATTGATATTGAAAACTATATCCTTTTAACAAACTTTTTAAGAGTCTTTCTCTTTCTAATTTTACTTCTTCACTTACTTGGAATTAAAGATTAGGCTGTCTAAATTATAAGTTGGTATTTTAAATTTTAGAGAGTTAGAATCCTCACTCTGATCTTATCATTGTTAATCAGTAATTGTTAAAAATATATAAATACATAATAAAAATAATATCTATTAAAAATGTATTTAAATACAATCAAATCATATTAGTTCTTAAAAAAATTTATCAATATTTCATAATTCATCATACTTAACATAAATATTTAAGTAATCTTTGTATATAAATGTAAATTAAACATAATCAAAAGAACTATCAAATTGTACCAAAATCACAATTTGCCACCATGACCTAACCTAAAAAATATGCTTCTTCATGAAGATAGGAGCTGCAAGTCAAACTCTGCAAGTCAAACTAAGATAATACACGTAATGCAAATTACATGATTCAAATCAATTGCAATGTGGCCTCATAATTAAATAAAATAATTATATTAATTTTAATATTATATATTTAACTATAATTAAAATTCTATTTTATTTAAGTTGTTGACATACTATATTAAAATTGATATAATCCTAATTAAAATGACCCTCTCTAATTCATGAGACCTCTCTAATTCATGAGAGTGATCTACAATATATATGGATTTAACACTATATATGATAGATGGTCTAAGATGGTGGCTAATTTGATCTATTATTAAGTTTGGAAGCCTTTTTTAGAATAAAATGAATTGACCAGAAAGGGTCGTTGCTATCCAAACTCCCTTTTTTAAAAAAACAAATGTAAGCATTTTTATTTCATAAATGACTATGCTTGCCCTATTGAGTATCCAACCTTTTATTGATAGTCATTATATTCATCCAAATCCCTTTTTTTCAAAAACTTATTATAGGATAAAGTTATAAAAATATTATATGGGCCTTTCTAATTCATGAATGACCACCGTCACTTTGTTGAGTCTCTATCCTTTTAATAATAATAATTCTATTCTATTATTATCAAAACACCCAAACATAACCTAAGTCTAATCCAAAAATTATGAAATTCTACAAATTTCTAAATTAGGGCATAAAAACGGAATCGTGTAGAATCAAATTCTAAAAGCCAAAGCCTTATAATAGTTTCAAAACTAAGATAAAAGAGAAAACAAAAATACAAAAACATATAATTGGAAATACATGAAACCAAAACTGAGGCTAAAATATTTGTAAACACATATCAATCACAGAAAACCCTTAACTAAAATAAACTCAAACAATCAAAATTGAGAACTGACGAGTTTGTGGCACCAAGGAAGAAAACATGAAGACGTCCTAAAGCAAAACAACATTGACCAAAGCAAACCAAAATTACTCATCTGAACCTATAGCAGCAATTTGACTCAGTGACTCACTTGATCAAGAAATGGAGGGAAGGTCGGTGATAACAGTGGAGAAGGTAGGAGTGTATGTTTTGATGTGGCTTTTGATTTAAGTAATTGGTCTGTTTTATGGTTGAGGAGCCGTATGTGTGGGTGAGTAGAAAACTAACGTAGAAAGCTATCTTGATTTTGTTTTTAAATAATTCTTTTTTTTAAGCTTGTAACCAAATACTAGTATTTAAAACTATCGTTATGTAACAAACTTCTAAAGGAGTATTTAAAACTATCGTTATGTAACAAACTTCTAAAGGAGTATTTAAAACTATCGTTATGTAACAAACTTCTAAAGGGGTATTTAAAACTATCGTTATGTAACAAACTTCTAAAGGAGTCTTTCTCTTTCTAATTTTACTTCTTTCTTCCCTTACTTTGAATTTAAGATTAGGCTGTTTAGATTATGAGGTGGCATTTTATATTTGTATAAAATCAACAAACTTATGATAGAGGTTGAATCTCACTATGAATTTATTTTTATTAACAAGTAATTATTAAAAATATATTAATACATAATCAAAATAACACACATATATATACTAAAAATATTATTTAAATGCAATTCTAATCATATTTATTCATAAATAAATTTATCTATATTTCATAATTCATTAAACTTGACATAAAAATTTTAGTAATGTTTGTACATAAATATACATTTAACATAATTAAAAGAACTATCAAATTCGATCAAAATCACAATTTGCCACCATGACCTAACCTAAAATATGTGTGAACACCCCATCCCTAATCACTTAATTATTTAATTAATGAAAACACCAATTAATTAATAATTAAGCAAATAGGAAAATTAAAAAATGACAAAACTTCAAAAAGAGGACAATTTGGAATTAAGTAATTGAGGACAATTAAATAAACTCAAAACAATATATATATATATATAATTAGCTAATTAAAAAAAATTATAATAAATCAAAGCAAAACTATAAAAAATAAAGAATATATACATAAGGAAACATAAAAATTAAAAGTTAAAAATTCAAAAATATTAATCATAATAGTGTAATAAAAAGAAAATGGGAAAAAGCTAGTAAAAGGAGGGTAGACATGTGATGCTGGAAAAGCTGCAAAAAATGGGAAAAAGCACTGCTGTTGAGGGAGGAGAAAAGCGACTTTGGGGCAGCAGAGAAAGGAAGGAGGTGGCTGCTCCAACAATAAGGACAAGAGCAGCACCACATCTGGAGGGAGGGGCAGCTCATTGTGCAGAGGAAAAGGAGAAAAGAGGAGAGACGTGGAGAAGTTGGGGGGGGGGGGGAGTTTTCTGAGAGGCCGTGAAATGCTAGTAAGCAGAGACGGTGAGGAGAGAATGGGCGAAGCCAAGATGAAATAACAGGGAGAGAAAGGAGTGACTGAAAAAAAAATTGAGCTTAGGACTAGTGCAAGGGAGACCGTGGAAGAAAAAGCAGTGTTAAGAAAGGCTCAAAACGTCCCTGTTTTGTGGTTGTAAAAATAGAGCGTTGAAGGGCCGAAAACTATGGAAGAAGCAAAAGGAGTGAGAGAAGGGTGATCGAGAGAGTGAAGAGAGAAGGCGGCAGAAAAAGGAGAAGAGAGAGGAAGATAGAAACCGAGAAGCAGAACCAGAAAACTAAAACTGGAAGCAAACCGAGAAGCAGAACCAAAAAATCGAGACTGGAAGCAAACCGAGAAGCAGAACCAGAAAATCAAGACTGGAAGCAAACTGAGAAGCAGAACCAGAAAACCGAGACTGGAAGCAAACCGAGAAGCAAAACCAAAAAATCGAGAAGCGGAAGCAAACCGAGAAGGATCCAAACCAAGCTAAAGTAGAGAAAAACACGAGACTGGAAGCAAACCGAGAAGGAAACGAGCTCCCCTGTTCTGAGTATCATTGACAGGGGTAAACAAAGGAGGTGACGAGCCGAGAGAGAGAGAGAGGATAGAGGAGGAGAAGCAGCAGCAGTTGCTTGGACCTCATTCTGACAACTCTTCCATGCAAAGTACCCAACACTCTGCACAAATGCTACAACAATCAAAGGTTCCAATGCAGCAACAATCACAACAAAATGCTTCAAATTTGTTACCATCTCAAGTGCAGTAACAACAGCCACAGGCTTCACAGCAGCAATTGATGTCCCAGATTCAGTCTCAGCCTGTACAACAACAACAATTGGGTTTGCAGCAGCAGCCAAATCCCCTGCAACGAGATATGCAACAAAGGCTTCAAGCATCAGATTCAACAGCACAGACTGGACAATCAAGTGGGGGTGATTGGCAAGAAGAAGTGTACCAAAAGATCAAAGGCAGAAGGAAACCGAGAAGAAGGAAGAAGATGGGGAACCATAAGGAACACTGGGAAGAGACGAGAAGAGTGAGGGACTAAGATGAAACCAGGTGAACTATCATGTATTGCATGCATCATTTTTGTTCCACGTCCAAGGATCAGTTTCTCATTTTCGATCATTTTTTAAAATTATTATTATTATTATTTTATCTTCTTTTTATAGTAATGTGAGACTAATCTTAGTTCTACAAGTAAGGTTCTAAGAAAATAATCGTGTGAGAATATTTTTCTCCTCGAGTGTTGGGGTCGTGTGAGATTTTGATCTCTGTAGACTCCGAAATTTAATACATACTTGTTTTTAAATAATAACGAAAAAATAATAATAATGTGAAAAATGAATACTTTAATTAAATATTTCCCATTATTTACAAAACCATTGTGTGAGAATAATATTCTCCTCAAGTGTTAGGATCAGGTGAGATTTTAATCTCCTTAGATCTTTTTAAAATTAGCACATTTGTTTTAAAAATAATAATAATTAAATATTGACTTTAATTAAATATTTTCCATTATTTATGAAATTAGCGTGTGAGGATTTTATCCTCCTCGATTGCATGAGATCATGTGAGATTTTAATCTCCTTAGATCTTTTTTAAAATTAGCACATTTGTTTTAAAAATAATATTGACTTTAATTAAGCATTTTCCATTATTTATGAAATTAGCGTGTGAGGATTTTATTCTCTTCGATTGCATGGGAATATGTGAGATTTTAATTTTCTTAGTTCCCTAAAATTAATACACCTCTATCTAATAATAATAATAAAAAAACAATCATAATTAAATATTCATTCTAATTAAATATTTCCCATTATTTACGAAATTATCGTGTGAGAATATAATTCTCCTCAAATACTTGGGGTCGTGTAAGATTTTAATCTCTTTAGACCTTGAAATTTAGTACATACTTGTTTAAAAGATAAATAATAATAATAATGATAAATAGCTAAAATAATAATAATGTAAAAACGAATATTTTAATTGAATTATTTACAAAATAAATAAAGTCAGGGTTTTATAAAATTTAATTAATTAAAATGCCACGTTCAAAAATTCCAAAAATGACTTTCTGTTATAATTTTGTTCTAATTTCAACAATCAATCCTGATTTTTAAAATAAAAAAATAAAAAAAATAAGTAAAAAAAACCAAAATCCAAAAAATTAAATAAATTTAAAAACTCCAAAATATTCCTTTCATTATAATTACATTTCAAATTCCAAAAGAAATAGAATAAAATATAAACTTCCCAAAATCCTAAAAATCTAATTCCGTAATCATTTCATTTAAATTTCAAAATAAAGATTTAAAATTCCAAAAATAAAAAAAATTAAAAAGAGAAAAAAATGAAAAGATCAGAAAAGCTAGATTAATTAGGTTGTCGTAAATTAAAACACACGAACCAAATTCCAATCTTGTTTTGTTTACAAAAATCTGTTTAATTTAAACCCTCATGTTCTCATCACAAAAATTATAAATCACCAACCAACAGACACGCCTTTTGGGTCGAACTACGTGGACTTTGATCCCAATCACCGGGTACGTAGGCCCTAGGTTTTCATTCTAGGTCAAGTCCGCCCTTTGTAAATATTCATCTGTTTGCTTTCATTCTTGCTATTTTGTCTCCTCTGTTTAACAAGTTTGCATGTTGATAAAAGGGTAATTGAGGTAAATTTAAAAGCCATATTTTATTTTAGCTGACTGGTTTAAGGTAACCGTCCTCATGGACGGGTGTTGTGGGGTGCCTAACACCTTCCCACACTCAAATAGACTCCCGAACTCATCTCTGATTTCGTAGATCATGTTGCCTTTTTCTTTTTTTATTTAAATTGGTTTTCTAAAGTTTTCCGTTAAAAACTTTGTTGGCGACTCCAAATAAATTAATTTTCAAGTTTCATTTTGGGAATCAATTTAAACAACCTTTTTTATTTTATTCCACCGAAAGGTCTTACGACAATATGCTTCTTCATGAAGATGGGAACTACAATGTGAATTAATGTTTGTATTGAGGTTATCTTTACTGCAAAATATTACAAGCATGTTTTGACCAATGCAGTGATTGAATTTCTTTCAAAATATTCAATATAACTACTTTTCTTACAAAATATATAAAATATGTCCACTTCAAAATATTCAAAACATTTACTTTTGATACAAATATGTAACACCTTAATATATTTTAAAATTAAGAATTAAACATGCTTGAAATATTGTACTATTCACAATTTGAATTTTTAACATTGAACTTTAGATCCACTCTCTTTTCATTTTGGGATATAATAATAGAGTTAAAGTGTCATATTTTAGTGCTTGTTCTATTTTAGTGCTGCCTACATTTTTTCTAAATTTATTTTTCTGGTGCAGCTCTTGGAATTTTCCCCCATTTTAATGGAGTTTGTTTTTGTTGTCTTGCACTAGTTGTTTTTTTATGACAATTTGCAAAATTGTATTACATATTTACGCAAAATGCTTCCAAATATGTGGATTTTTATTTTATATTTAACTATTATTTTTCTTACTACTTTTTTTTTTTAAATGTTGTTCCCTTTGAATTCTTCCTGGAATAATGGAAGAATATTATTCCAAAATATTCCTAGGCAAATGACATGCTAGCTTAAACATCAAGTTAGAATTTTTATATATGTATGAACAGATGTATGTGGAATTTAAAAATAAATAAATAAATCATTTTGATCATAATCTTTTAAAGAATGGATAGTGTAATTAATTATTGTGTACTTAAAAAAGTTCTTTAATCAAAGATATATAGATTGGGCTATTTGGATCTATCGATATGGCTTAGTCTAATTATATTATATCATAACTTTATAACTTGTTTTTTCTGTCTTTTTTAAATCAAGGAACACAAATGAACAAAACTATCCAATGTAAATGGTGTTTTTAATCTTGTATTAATATATTATATACTCACACTGTTATATAAGGTTTGCACCCAAAAGAGGGTGAATTGTGTGTTAAAGAAAAATTTTAAAAATAAAAGCTTTGAAAGAGTTTGTCAAACCTAAAACAAGTTGAAAACAAGAACAAATATTTAGAAACTTTAAATGCATAATATAAATAGAGCACAGGAGAGCAAATGACACAAGTAATTATCATGGTTTAGCTTAATTTCATGCCTACATCCAGTTCCCAAGCAACCTCTAGGGATTTTTCACTATATCAACTGATATATTACAATCAACCAGGGAATATTTAGCCCTTAACCCAAGTCTACACCTTGTTTTCCTTAAGGAACAATGTTAGACTTCGCAACCAACAACCAAGAGGGAGGTGAATTGGGTGTTTACAGAATTTCAGTTTCATTTAAGATTGCTTTACAAAATACTTGTTATGAACAATGCTTGGATAAGTATGATGTAAAACAACAATGAAAGCTTAACATTTATGCTTGAGGTATGTGGATAATTAGTTTCTTTCCTAAAAATAAAGTACTCAACAATATGCAGTTTAATTTAAGTTTAAAAGCTTGCTTCCTCAATCATACAGTTAGTTTAATATTTTGATTACATGAAGCAAATATAGAAGAATGTATTCACAAAGATATCACTATACTTCAAATAAAATATCAATAATAATAGCAGGATATAAGTATGACAGTTTAAAGTGTAAAGAGTATAAGGATAGAGAAAATGAACTTAGAGATTTATCTTGGTTTGGCTTCAACCCAAACCTACGTCCAGTCTCCAAGTAACCTATTGGAACTTTTTGCTATCTCAATAATCAATTACCACAATCAGGTAGAACCTTTCCCTTAATTACAATTCCAAGAAAAACCTCTTACTTAACCCAAGGACTCTCTACTTGACTTTTTTAAGGAACCTCCTTGAACTTAACTAGGGGGAACCTCCCCCTTAACCCAAGCACTTTCTGCTTGTTTTTCTTCGAGGAACCTCCTTGAGCAATTCCCAGGAATAAGCTCTCTTTAATCATAAGCACTCTTTGCTTTACACTCTTAAGGAACCTCATTGAGTTTCTCTCTCATAGGAAGGAAAGAATTACAAGAGAATAGACTTTATGAAAGAAGTAGATATACAAGATGAAGCTTTGAGAACTTAAATGATAGAGAATATGCAAGTTTTGACTCAATGATGTTTGTTTCTCTTTCAAAGATAATATATCAAGTTGAAGATAACATTCTAGCATTTCGTTCTACTCAAAAAATGTTTGGAAGGTCATATATGTAGATCAATATGAAATATAGTTATTACATACTTAAAAGAGCTGTTATTTACTTTAAAAATGCAATTCTGCATGTTCTTAGTCGACTGCTAGGGCTCCTTAGTTAGCTGTCCTCTAAAATATGACCGTTATTTTGAATATATGGTATGTTAATCGACTGTCGGGGGCTTACTAGTTGACTACCCATCAGAATATGACTGTTAGCTTCATTCTATACTGTCCCAGTTGACTTGTTGAAAGGGACCAATTGACTGGTCACTTACAGTGACACAATCCTAACTTTAAATGGTCATAACATTCTCATTTTAAATCTAACTTTAAGTGCATGGCATATGGTTGAAAAGCTCTTTATGTCTATTTATAAGAAAATAAGTTTCATATCCAAATTCAATATATTTTGGGAGATATAATCAACATGGTGATCGATGGTCATAAAATAGTTTTACACAAAATCAATATCACATGACTCAAAGTTAGAGAGTCATAACTTTTTCATTTGAACTATAGTTTAAGTGAATGACCTATCATTGAAAATTCCTTTGAGTCTATTTTCAAATGAAATATGATTAAAAAATGATTTTAAGTAAAATATATATCTCACTACCTTTTAAGTCCAAACTTATATTTTGAGAAACAAAATGTCTTGAGCCAATAAATGCAAATTTAAATCATTGAATTTCACAAAAAAATACTTAGCCTATGATAATTATACCCATTCAATCCATTGGCTATCTTGATGCAACCAAGCTTCCAAAATCTTTAAATCATTAACTTCTTCATTGCTTAGAGTGTATTTCCCTCTTCCTATTTTTGTGTGAAGCATTATAATGATAATATATTAACTTCACTTCTATGCTTACTCTTCTTTCCTTGGACCATCCTACATAGTACAAATGATTTATAAATTGTGTACATATTATTATATTTGTAACTCATAGATTACATATGTCACATATTTGTTATTGTCAAAACAATCGCAACAATCTCCCCCTTTTTTATGATAACAAATCACCAAAGAAAAATATGTCAAATAATAAAGTATGGAATGTATTGAGCACATGCAGGTGGAACATGAAGGGGGAAATTAAGGGGAAAATGAAGCGTAAGGGATAAATATAGAAGGAGGAAGATGAGGTAAAGCAGGTGGTTGTGAAAGCTAGTAGGAGGATTTGAAAAATTAGGGCTCCAACTGACTTAAAAAGCGATTTTATCATAACCTAACTGACTTCTCTAAGTCCTCAGTTGACTATTGACCATTCATTTTGTAAAAATGGTCCTAGGAAGTCTTCTGTCAACTATTCCTTAGTCTTCAGTTGATTGTCAATTCACAAAAGGACCCCAATTGACTGGGTGTCATTTTGCAATTGACAGCTCCTTTATAGCACACTCTGGGTCAACTGCTCTTCATCACTCAGTATGCTAGTACATCAAAGCACACTCTAAGTTAATTGATGAAGTATAAGCAGTTGACTGGTCCTCATCAGATATACAAAAAATAAGAGTTATAGGCTATTTCCTTTGGTTCCAACTATGGTCTTGCCATACACATATTTCAAAACCATTTCTTTATTAAGTGTGGGCATGTTCCAAGCCATATAGGATTAATGGTTAAGCCTTCGTGATGATATATAAGTGGCATTTGTAGATGTCATTATGAGGATTCATAAAGGACTAGCAAGAACAATCTAACACCACTTCGATGCTTAAGTCAATAATGGTTTCAAGATAAAATACTATAATAGATGGGGAAATAAAGATAAATATCATAGTTCATTAAGATTAACTATGCCAAGTTCCCTTTATATAAAACAAAATCTTTCAGTTGAAGGAGGTCTTGTAAAGATGTCTACCAGTTGAAAATAAGTTTAAACAAATTTAACAATGACATCTTTCTTTTACACATGATCTCTAATAAAATCACACAAATTTCAATATGTTTAGAATGTGAATGCATATTAAGATTCTTGGTAAAATTTCTAGTACTAGTATTATCACATCTATTGGAATTTCTTTATGGTATACAAGAAGATCCTCAAGTTGTTGTTTCATCTAATGGATTTGAGCCTAACAGCTACTAGCCATAATATACTTAACCTTCACAATGGATAACCACACTATTTTGTTTATCAAGACTGAAGCAACTTCTTGAAGAGCAACATAAAAAAGAATAAAAGTTTTTCTCTCAAAGCTACTTCATCCTATCAAGAAGAGGAAGATTATGATGATGCCTCAATCAATGATTGATGAGAAAACTCTTGGTCTCTTTGTTAAGAAGTTTGGAAAATTCTTCAACAATAAAAATATTTAACGGAAGAAGATCGTATAGGAGAAGCCAAGAAGAGAAGGAATCTCCCACATATTATGAGAGCAAAAAAGTTGGTCACATCAAGTGATAATGCCCTTAATACTTTAAGAAGCATGAAAATATTGATAAAAAGAAAGGAAAAAGAAGAAAGTCAATCTTTGTCACATGGTAAAAACAGACAATGAGGTAAACTCTTCACTCTCTTATGAAGAATCACAAAATGCTTTTGATGAATTGCATGATGAATTTCTTAAGATAGCAAAAGCTTTAAGTTCTTCAAAAAAAGAAAATACTATCTCTTGAAAATGATTTGGAAAAATAAAAAGAAGAAAATATCTCTTTGGTGGAGGAAAAAGTTTCTTTAGAAAAACATATTAGAACTTTAGAGCATGATTGTGTCACTCTTAAAGAAGATAATGATTTTCTCAAAAGCAAGAAGCAAAATCTTCATCATGTGATTGTGAAAAGCTGTAAAAAGAAAAGTAAGATTTGACAAATATTCTTGCAAAATTAACTAAAGGAAGAGACAATTTAAACATTTTGTTTGGAAAACAAAGGTGTGTTTTTGATAAAGCTGAACTTGGATATAATCCTAACAAAAGACAAAAATATTATAAAATTGCTTTGTTCTGGCTATCATGACTAGCACTTCTTTCATTATTGCTTCTATTGTGGCCGAAAAGGGCATGACTTTCATACTTGTGCCTATAAAAAGAACAAGTCCTTTACAGGCTAAAAAGTATGGGTTCCAAAAGGATAATCTAATAGTCAAGGACCCATATAGACTCATGTACCTAAGAATAAAACTTGATTACCTAAGAAAATGGCACTTGGATAGTAGTTGTATGAACACCACATCTAAAATAATAATAATAATGATCATAGTAATAATAATAAATAAAATTAAAAATTAAAAATTGATTAATTAAAAACAAAAATGCAAAAACCAAAATATAGAATTAACATGGGATAAACCAAACACAAAACCAAAAATATTAAAAAAGGGAAAAAATTCAAAATACATATTTGAAGTAAAGACATGATAATTATCTTGCAAAAAATAAAAATAAATAGAGTCAACAAATTTTTGAATTGATCCAAATACAAAGAGGAGAGAAAGGCCACCTAATTAAAATAAAAATGAAAATGCAAACTCACTCTCACACTCACACACTCTCACTTGCTCTTACAGACTCTCACACTTACACACTCTCACTCACACTTGCACACACTCACAAACACATACACCACTCTCACACACACTCATAAGAGACAAAAAGGACACAAGGAGGGCTGAAAAGAAAAAAGGGCAAGAGACACGGCAAGGAAAGGGGGATTTGCTGCTGAAAAGTGGAGGTGAGCAGAAGCAAAGGCAGGGGCTGAAAAAGGGAGGCTGTGTGCACCAGAAAAAAAGGATTAAAAGGGCTGAAAAGGAGAAGAAAGGAGGAGGTTTTCAAGGGGAGACGGATCAAGAAAAAGGAGAGCAGAAAAGAGAAGAGTGCTAGAGGCTTAAACTGAGAAACAGAGAGTTGTTGCTGAATCGAGAAAACGTTGAAAGGGGAACTGAAAAAAACATTGAAGGAATTAATCGAGAATAGAGAGCTTCAAGAAGAATGCTGGAAGTGGAACCAAGAAGAGTGTTGGAGGCTTAAACCGAGAATCTGCTAGGCACTGCTGGACTGAGAAACTGTTGCTAGAGGAGGAAGAAGAAGAAAAAAGAGTTGAGGTGTCGAGAAGAGAAACTGAAGGTGTTGAGAAGAAGAGGAAGGAGGGAGGAAGAAGAGGAAGAGGAAATCCTCTATTTTGAGCTCCAAAAAATAGAGTTGAACAAAGGAGGAATTAAAGAGAAGGAGGAGAAGGAAAACGTTAAAGATGGAGACCATCATGGGAAATCCAACCGATAAGAAATGCTGAAAAAAATTGAAGGTGTGTAAGGAGCCTAGAAGACAACAGAAACACTGAGAAGAAGAGGAAGAAGAGAGGAAGGAAGAGGGAAAGGTATCAAGAAGAAGAAGAAGAAGGAAGGAAGAAAGGAAGGTGTTGAGTTGAAGAGATGCACTCAGCTTCTGTTTTCCAGCTGAGGAACAGAAATCCTGGACCATGTCGGAGAGCTATGAGCAAAACATAAACCGAGGAAGGATCGTAGGGAGAAGTGTTCTTTCATCTGAGCAAAAAAATGCTAAAGAGGAAGCACGTGAGGTATGGTTGCATGGTGGAAGTTTTTACGCATGGTTAACACTGTTCATACGTCTTGCTTCAGATCACATTGTGTGTTATTTGCCTATGTTTTGTTTTAATTTAATTTTTTTCATTATTATTATTATTATTGTCATTTTTTTATATGTCAATGTGAAATTGATTTCGGCTTTACAAACAAGGTTCTATGAAAATCATCATCGTGTGTGAATATTGTTCTCCTCGAGTACTTGGAATCATGTGAGATTTTAATTTCCTTAGACCCCAAAATTTAGTACATACTTGTTTAAAAAAATAAATAAATAATAATAATGACAAATAAATAAATAATAATAACGTAAAAAAATGAATATGTTAATTAAATTATTTACAAAATGATTAAGTTGGGGTTTTTTTATAAAATTTAATTAATTAAAAGTGTCATGTGGGACTTAGGTTCCCATAGGCTTAGGAGAATTGATCTTGGCTTAAATATTTCCAATTTCAGAATTTGTTTTAAAAAAAAATGAAAATAAAGCTATATCATCATCGTGTGAAAATATTATTCTCCTCGAGTGCTTGGGTTCATGTGAGATTTTAATCTCCTTAGACCCCGAAATTTAGTACATAATTATTTAAAAGATAAATAATAATAATAAAAATAAATAAATAAATAATAATGATGCAAAAAAAAAAGAATGAATATGTTAATTAAATTATTTACAAAATGATTAAGTCAGGGTTTTATAAAATTTAATTAATTAAAAGTGCCATGAAGAACTTGGGTCTTCGTAGGCTTTGGGTAATTGATTTTATTAAAAATAAGACTAAAAGAATTCTAACTTTAAAATCCATAAAAACAAAATCCTAAAGAATTTCCAAATATTTTATTCTCTATTTTTGGATTCCTGTGTGAGATCGCTCATCTCTTCAAGTACCCAAAGGTTAATTAGTAGAGACCGCATAAGACCTTGAGTCTCTTCAGGTTTCAAAAATTAACATTTAAAATATTGAGTTGAATTAGTTAGATATAAGGGAGTTTGCCCTACTTATTATGTAACTAGAAATCCTAAGAAGATTTTTCATTTACTTTAAGTTTCAAATAAATTCTAATTTTAAGAAAATATACAAAAATCATAAATTCAAAATCATAGAAATATTTTTCCATTATAGTTTAAAGTTCAAAATAAACTCTAATAAATAAATAAATATATATATATATATATATATGAATTAATTAAAAGTCCTGTTGAGTATAATTCCACTTTCAAGATTAGAAAAAATCCAAAAACCCAAAAAATATATAAATTCAAAAATTCCAAAAATGGCCTTCCTATAATTTTGTTCTAATTCAACAATAAATTCTAATTAAAAAAATCCAAAAATAAGTAAAAACCAAAATCCAAAAAAATACACAAATTAAAAAAATCTGAAAAATGATTTTATTTTTGATAATTTCCAATTTTGAAAAATAAAGAAATAAATTCAAAAATTCAAAAACATTCCTTTCATTATAATAACATTTCAATTCCAAAAATATAAACTCCCAAAAATCCTAAAATCTTACCCCATAATCATTTCATTTAAATTTCAAAATAAAGATTAAAATTCCAAAAATAAACAAAAAAATTAAAAAGAGAGAAAATGAAGAGATCAGGAGAGCGAGATTAATCAGGTTGTCGTAAATTAAAACACACAAACCAAATTCCAATTCTGTTTTGTTTATGAAAATTTGCTTAATTTAAACTCTCTTGTTCTCATCACAAAATTTACAAATAATTAACCAATAGACACACTTTTGTGGTTGAACTACATTAACTTTGATCCCTATCACAGGGTATGTAAGCCCTAGGCTTCCATCTTAGGTTAAGTCTGCCCTTTGTAAATATCTATTCATTTGCTTCTGCTATTGTCGTTTTTATCTTCTCTATTTAACGGGTATGCATGTCAATAAAAGGGTAATTGAGATAAATTTAAGGCCATATTCTATTTCAGTTGACTAGTTTAAGGTAACCGTCCTCATAGACGGGTGTTGTAGGATGCCTAACACCTTCCCTACACTCAAATAGATTCCCGAACTTGTCTCTAATTTTGCAGACTATATTACCTCTTTCTTTTTATTTTAAATTGGTTTTCCATAATTTTTTGTTAAAAATTTTGGTGGCGACTCCAAATAAAATGATTTTCAAGATCCGTTTTTGGGAATTAATTTAAACTTTTTATTTCCTCCTCGCTGAAAGGTCGGTTACAACAAGTTGCTCCATGCACATGATTGGAGACAAATCCAAGTTCAATTCATTATAATCTTAAAATGGAGGAAATGTCATGTTAGGTGGTGGTAGTCAAGGAAAAATTGTTGGGATAGATAAGGTTGCTAAGAACTCTTCTACCACTATTGGAATTATGCTTCGTATTGAAGGTCTTAATTATATTTTCTTAGCATTAGTTAATTGTGTGATAAGAATAATAGAGTTAGTTTTTAATTCGAAGTGTTGTCTTGTTCAAAACATAGATGATAAAATGTTAAAATTGGTAGGACATAGAGTTAACAATGTTTATATGATTGATCTTGATGATGTGCCTTCTCTTGATTGCAAATTCCTAATTAGTGTTAATGATAAAATTGGTTGTGGCATAGAAAACTTGTCCACACTAGTATGAGTCATCAAGATAAACTGGCTAGCAAAGATCTTATGATTGGACTACCTAAATTAAAAATTGAGAAAGACAAACTTGTTATGTGTAAACACTGTAATTTGTCCAGGCAATGTAAAATACAAATAATTAGGGGAACCCTAAACAACTAATTAAATAATAAAATTAAAAAAGGGAAAAAGAGGGAAAAAAACAAAGAATGATAATAAAGGGGCAAAAAGTTAGTAAAGGCAAAAATCAATTCAAATTTATATGAAAATAAATAAATAATAATAAATTAACTAGAAGTGATAATGTAAGAAAATGAAAAAAAAAATAAAGAAAAAACATTAAAAAAAGTTTTAAAAAATGAAAGTGATCTACTTGAAATTGGGCATAAAAAGATAAAAATGAAATAAAACAAACATATGATTCATTTGAAATGGGACATAAGGAAATGAAATAAAAATAAAAGGGATCCATTTAAGATGGAGCTCAAGGATCTAAAAGCCCACTTAAATCAAGGACGTTTAATAACCCAAAACCATGATCCATGACTCATAAGCCATCTTAAATATACATCTTATATTTACACGTTGCAATTCTCCGTTTGGCCCTTGACATTTCACATGTTACACCTCATGCTCATCTATTTTTATTTGCATTTCATTTCATACTAATTTAATTTTTAAGATTTTTTTATCCCTTTTCTCCCCCTCACATTTCTTATATGGCCTCTCTCCTTTTTCTTCCTTTTCCCCATACATCTTGTGTACATTCATTCTCTCTTGTCATAAAATTTCATTTCACTTGTGTTCCAATTTCATCTTGGCTTAGTTTTCAAAATTTTTTTATTATATCTTGGCTCCTATTAACACCACACTACCTCACTTAAATGCACAGGCATCATTTGGCATTTTAGCTCTCATCATCTTTGCTCTCAAGCAACCCTGGAAGCTAGGGAAAAAAAAAAGAAGAACAAGCTAAAATGTGAGCTGAAATACAAAAGGAAGAAGGTAACTATACACCACTTATTCTTCAATTCTTTAGATGTCATTGTAATATCCTAGGACTACTAAAAGAAAATACTTAAATCTAATTTTTTTTTTTAAAAAAGGGACCTTAAATCTAGGTTATGTCCTTGTGTGGAAATTTTTTGGAATTGGGGATATAAGTGGAAATATTCCATCAAAAGGTGGAAGCATCATGTAATAGAAGCAAAAGCTTGGATAAAGGGACCAATGGAAACAAGTAATCAATAAGGAAAAAAAAAAATGATGTCAGGGAATCATTTAGAAAAGAAGAGTTTCATATAATTGGGGCAAGAAAGGGTAATTTTCTCGAATATGTAGGGTTGTCAACATAGGGCCAAGAAATATGATTTTCACATTTATCAAAGATGGGTCTCTTGGCAGAAGCATGAAATGGCATGTGTCCTTTTGCATGCAAGGTGATACCATGCGCAGAAAAGAGAAGCTCCCATCGGATATATAGACATAATTGTTGGCTAAGGCAAATAGGATATAAAAGGGCTAGATGGAGGATCGCTTTAGGTGTGCTTGAGAAGTTAAAAAGGAAAGAGTGAGTGAGAGGTACATCATGTTCTTGAAGGAAAAGAAAGAGAGGTGAAGTCTCGTGAAGAAGGTGCAAGCCAAGAATGTAAGCCATGCATACTCACTCTACCATTTTTGTGTTTCACTCTAATTCTTCTTCTACTCCTCCACTTCTTCTTTTCTTTTTCTACGTAACCTTCACCTTATGGGTTACTGAAAGGTTCCAAAGTATCTTGGTCAAGGAAGAACACTAAGTAAAGATTTACTTCTTTACTTGGATATAATAGACTAACCTTAAACACTTGTCCATTTTGGTAGCCAAAAGTTACGGGTAGCTTCCCAATGTTTTCCCTACAATCTTCTTATTGCTTGAAATGTGATGTGGCCTTTAATGGTGACACATTGTGCGTGGAAGAGTGAGCAAGGTTTTTATATTATGGTTGAGGGTATGCATGCAAATGTGATGTACTAGATCCATGGTTGTTTACCTTGCATGTGAATACTCTTCAATCTTATCTAATTAATTGTATCAGTTCTTGTATTTGTGGATTTTATTGACTTCATTAGCTAACTACTTAGATTTCTAAATCTCACCCTTCTCTCTTTCATATCTAATTTCAGGAAGTAAAGATGTATATCCTTAACACATCTAGCTTCGTCTAAGATTATGAGGAGTTTTCCCTCCTTATTTTTATAATTATCTATATTCATGATAGGGTTATAATCGTTGAGTCGTGTGTGAGAAGGCTGGATCCTGGACAGCCTTATGTTCTGACCAAGCTCATGCCTAGGCTTTGCAGTGCTATTATGTTTAGATCTTATTAAACTTATGTTTAGTCCTAGCTCCTTATTATGTGTTTCATTTTGTTTTAAGTTAGTTGCAAGTGACTTGTGTTAACTTAGTAGTTAGAGCGTGTTCTAACCTTAAAACTAGTATCATGAACGTGTACTTTGTAGTCTTTTAGGAGTGTACTATGAATGAAAGTAGAGTTTGTTCCTCTTTATGGATAACCATGAGGCAAAGTGTGTGTATCCAATTGCCCATGCTTGGCTGCAAGTAGTGAGGAAGTGGCTTCTGAATTCGGTCTTGTAATTGAAGCGGATCTAGTAATTTTTTATATTAAAATAATAATAATAATTTAATATTAATAAAAATATATTAAATTAATAAAATATTATTATTTTATTAATATAAAATTATAGGACTGTTTTAGTTATTAAAATGGATCTCGATTCTAAGAAAGTGTGCTACTATATATGTAACTTGATAATTTGAAAAGACAAGAGGTAATATAATATTATAATTTAAGTAAAAAGTTAATATTTAATTACAATAATAACAATCAAATATGATGTGACCCCTTTAGATGTCTCAAGGAAGAAAGAGAAAATACGATGGAAATATAAAGTTATCATTAGACAACCAGACTCTTTCAAATCCTTGAAATAATTAATTAAGTAATGAATGGACTAGGTAACCAAGAAGTTCCAATGACCTTCTTGTAGTTATATTGCTCAATTAGTTTATTTATTACTCAAAATTACCCAATAAGTAATATAATAATTAAACGACTAGGATTTTTAAGTATGCTTATTTAAGATAAAGTAAAAATTATGAATGCATAAAACTCAATAGGAAAATGATCCTTTTCGGCCTCCAATTTCACACTAGTGATTAGTTCGAAATTTAATAATCTTTACAAGGCTATAAGGAGAATATTCCATGTTTCAAATAATGGAGGCGACGTTGTATAAGACAAAGAAGGTTTTCTTTTAAATGACAAGACAAGTGAGGATAATTATTAAAAGTAGGTAATGAGTATATCCAAGAACCTATAACTAGTATAAATATTCCTCTTTCTTGTATAGGTGTCGTGCATGAGAGCTCCTTATCAAAATGTAAACTCTTGTTATTTTCTTTTTTCCATGGAACAACGTGTATGGCATGCCCATCTTGCATATGAAGTGGTATGGATATGTTCTCGGGCTGAAGCTCTATGGACTTATTGTATGGAAGATTTATTTTATCAAGGCAAAGCCCCTTTTATACCAAAGTTTAGATTGACTCAATTCTCTATAAATTTTGACCTAGGTTTTATTCTTATATTTATACTTGTTAATTGAAATAGGTGTTTCTCTAACCTATCTTCATTGTGATTTCATGTTGAAAGTCTAATGTATATTTCACCTTTTTGTGCTGCATAATTCTGATGTTAACAATTTAATGCATCATGACATGTTCTACGTT
Organism: Delonix regia; assembly: GCA_037074485.1. Taxonomy (NCBI): domain Eukaryota; kingdom Viridiplantae; phylum Streptophyta; class Magnoliopsida; order Fabales; family Fabaceae; genus Delonix; species Delonix regia. The sequence continues at coordinate 19,037,283 of CM073459.1, forward strand.
GAAAATCTGAGATGTTTGCTGCGCTTTCTTGTTGGAAACAATTTGGTGTATGGATGTGTTTTTCTTGATAGAATTTTGATATGTTTTCCTTCCTTATTGGCTACTAAATGCTGTTAAAAATAATATCCAATTGGTCTTTATTATATGCTAAAATGTTGTGATGCATTTCAGTAATGTAGCTAAGGTGTATAATAAAATGTCAATAAGGTATTTTGTGGGTAATTTTTACTGCACTTTTGGTTCACCTTATGCCAATGAATTATGCTATAATTTTAAGGCCAATAAGAGTGATTTTGTTGTCCATTTCTCCTTCCAATTTTATAGTATGATTTAAGCTTCTTGGATGTGTATGAATGAATTGAAATTGCATCTAAGTGAGGCATTGTTGTTGTCCATTTTGCCCAGATTGTCACACTTGATAACTCGTCAGAAGGTCAAGCATAATGCAGATGGCATGAAAGAAAATAGAAACAAATTGACTCTAAAAATAATTTCAAAACTTGATTTATTTGAGCATGGAGAAACTGTTAGACACCATAAAATACTTGTCCATAGGGACAATTTCTCTAAACTAGATAAGTGAAATTAACGCAATATAGTCATAATCTTATTTTGATTTCCCTAAACTTGACAAGTTAAAGAAAAAAATGGATATTTACCTCTACTGATTAACTCTTAAGTGCTTGAGATGACTAACGATATCATACAAAGACTTTAATAAATAAATAAAAGGAGAAATAAATCATTTTAGTAAATTGTCCTTGTTATTTATTTATTTACCTATTATAAATGAATTATGTATTAACTTTCGAAGCCAAAGGAGACTAAAGATCTTACATGACCTTTATGATTAATTTTTGAATGCCTAAAGAGTCAAATGATCTCTCACAAAATCTCTTCAAAGAAAAGGAAAAAGTCATTATTTTTGTTATTTAAAAATTATTTTTATTATATTACTATTTATTTGTTTATTCATTTTAGAAATCGTGTAATAATTTTCAAAGCTTAAGGAGACTAAGGGTCTCATTTGACATTTACTGATTAATTCCTAAGTGACCAAGGAGGCTAACGATCTCATACAACAACACTATAAAAGTAAGGAGGCAAAACAAACCACTTTTGTAAATTAAAGAGCTTATTTATTTATTTATAAAAAAAATCATATGATAAATTTTAAAGCCTAAGGAAACTAAAGATTTCACATGGCCTATAATGGTTAATTTAAGTGTATGATGAGAGAGAGTCTCACATGATGACTCTAAAATAAAAATAAAATTGATAAAATAAAATAAAATACAATACAAGCATACATATCAAGTGCTTGTGTTTATTTTGTTCTATGGATTGATATAGAATGTTGGGCTAATATGTACAACACCTCAAGGTAAACAAAATAAAGATCTTGTGAAGCCTCTTGATTTCCCTTTAAATATTTATTATATATAAATACAATAGGCTCTTTTAATATGGGAGCTCTGTTGATTGATGAGAAGTCTCAATTGATCAAACCTTCAACTCCTTGTGCAATGACTCTTCACCTTTCTGGTGCATGAATTGATAATTTTGTGAAGTACATAAATTCTTCACAATCAATTAGAAAAATCATGAAGTAATTAATTAATGAATTAATTACCTCTTAAATCATAAACTTTTCAAAGTCTGTGAATTTTTTAAAATTAACAAGAAAATTAAAGAAATTTTTTTGTCAACGAAAAAGATTATGAAGTAATTAATTAAAGAATTAATTAACTAATCTTAAATCATAAATTCTTCGAAGTTTGAGAAATTTTTTTTTGAGCGAACAAGAAAATTAACAAATTCATTAATTACCTTTTAAATTGGGAACTCTTTGAAGTTTGAATAATTTTTTATGTCAATGGAAAAAAATTATGAATTAATTAATGAATTGTCTCTTAAACTTTATAATAAGGGATAATAAATATAACTTGTTATAATCCAAAATTAAAGTATGAAAAAATGATATAAATTGAATGGTTTACTCAATGATTTAAATCATTGAAAGTCAAAAGTAAACTCAAATGTGATTCTATTAGTTTTTAATATACTAAAGTTCTTCAGAGCGAGCAACAATGAGAGCTACTTTGTACATAAAAAAATATCTTTTATGAAGGAGTCATCTCAATGAACCCAATAATTTAAAATGTATTGACAAATAATAATAGAAACCATTTTTTCTCGGCTTGTGTAATGCATAGGTAAATAAGCTAGTTGTCAAACATTTCCTCCATAATGTGTATGACCATGGTTTAGACACTACTGAAAAAACGTGTAATCCTAGTGTTCCTTTTCTAGCAGTTTTAAAAAAATTGCTGCAAAATGAACATTATGTGTCGTTATATAAAACCATTGGAATTTGCTGGTGGTTTACTTTCATTTTGCAAAGGTTTCTAAACTGCTGGAGCATATTTGTGCATTTCATTTCCTTTCTTTCCTCTTTTCTGCTCTTGTGCTCAATCTCACATGTTACCTTATCGAAAACCTCTTTTACGCTTCATCTTCGAATCCAATGTTTTTGTGGGTGGTACTTTTGTGTTTCTTGCTTCCAAGTGAGTTTCATTCTTCCACAATTTTGCATTTGGCTCATATAGTGTCGATTCTCTGGTATTTTCTTCCTTGTGTTTTATTATATGGTAATTCTATGAAACAATTTAATCTGCATATCTTGTTGATTTTTTTTTACATGGTTTGCTAGTAGTAACAGAGTACTGATTCTGTGGACTATTTTTCATTGTGTTAAAGGAAGCGTTTGTATTTTGAAAGGTGGATAAGGATTTATTTGTGGCGTTTAGGGACTCACTTGTCTTTTTCATCTCAATTTCTGATTTTGTGATTATAATTGCTTCAGGAGTCCAATGACAGGGCTACCAGGGATAGTCAATTTCTCTACATTGCATCCAATTGAAAGACAAGCGGTGAAACTTGTCTTTACACTAATATACAAAGAGAGGTTCAACTTGACCCCTTTTTATTGATAATGATTTATAGAAATTATGATATTATTGAATTTTATTGAATAGACTATTGAACTGATAATACCTAATATGAGGCAACTGAATTTACTACATGTGTTTGTATAAAAGTTTTTAATCTTTGTGAATTGATTAGACGAGAAGTTACTATGCATCATCTCACACTTGAGTCAACTTGATCAAGCCATGGATGATAAGTATTTGGGGAGAAACTAGTCAAACATTATGAATTGTCTTCGATTATAATAAAGCACAAGCTTTGTTTTGGATTGATAGTGTTCCTCTTGTTACTTATCCCTGATTCAATAGTTTCTGAGTATTGCAAAATTGAAATTGTTTTGGAAATTATCTCCCAATTTTCAATTGCTAAGCTCCGGAATTATGGCTTTGTTTCACATCTTTTTTTATTGGGTTTGGGGTTCAAATTGGTTGGACATGAAGAACATTAAGAACATGGTGTAAAAGAGCTTTCATTTGTTCCACTAGACCTACTTGGGTTGGAGATTAATCATTTGCAGAACCAACTCAGAGTTTCATTCATTTATCTGTTACATTTTGCTCTGTTTCAGCATGTTTTGGAAATTCAAAAACTTAGTTTGTCAGTTCAGTGCTAAATTCAGCAACTTAATTTTTTTCTGTTCTTTCTTTAGTCATTGTATCTATATAGCATCATTTAGTTCTTCTCTCTTTCTCAATAGAACAATGTTAGGTTTGAAATGCTTAGCTTTCCTTTTAAAACAAACTAGAAGATTACTTCAAACAGTAATGATCTTTTGTTTAATATTTTGAAAGCTCGTTATTTCCCTTGTTGGAGCTTGGGTAGAAGGAAATCAAGGTGACCTTTGGCTTTAAGAATGACAAGCTCAAGGTAACTTGAGGTAGATCTACGGGTGCTAGCGGCTTTTGGAAAGTTCTAGATCCCAAAACTTAGTGGGGGTGTGATGGTGGGTGAGTATTGTTTAGCCAAAATATGAAGTGGCCCAGGAAGTTAGGGATCGATCACATGAGATTTCATATCATCAGTGGAAGTTTGATCATAACTCAAGCCAAAATTTCCATTGCAAGTGACCAAAATAGATCCTATTTTTCTAAATTTCTATATTTTTCGTGCATACCATCATGAGTATGCATGAATGCAACTTTATTTTATTTTAAAGAATGATTTAGCAAATTGATCACAATGAGGCTATAATGCATTTTTCTACACAAAAATGGTTTTTCTTAGAACTTTCATTCCTTAGGATGCTTATCGCTTCATTAGGAGAAGGAAAACGACAGGTAGCTTATGAAAGAACTGAGACCTTACACAACTATCACTGAGAAAACTTTAATAACTGAAATGATCTTGGAGACCCGATAACTTATTTGGAAAGGTCATATTACAAGTCCTTTTATTGTTGTTTACTTCAATTTCCTTTCATGGTGATTATGTCATATTGATCTTGGTATGAAGTGTGCCAAAAGGAAATCTCCCACCTTTTTTAGGAGCCTATTACTTTAAAGGGAGAAAGACAACCATTAGCTAGTTTTTAGACGATATTAAAACATGGGTTCATTTTATAATCTATTATGAACACCTCACTCATAATTACTTAATTAATTAATTAATAATTAAGCAAATTAAAAAAATAAAAATGACCAAAGTTTAAATAATATCATCAAGTGGAGATAATTTGAAATAAAACAAAAATAATGAAAGAACTTTAAGACAAACAAATTCAAAATCCAAAAATAAAAATTAATTAATAATATTAATATGAAAATTCATAAAAAGGAAAAAATAATATAAACACCAAAAATAGAAAATTAAAAAGTCTAAAAATAAAAATTAATAATGATAATAACTAAAATAAAAAAATAAAAAAAAAATTAAAAGGTGAAGAAATATAATATAAGTAATCCAAAACAAAACAAAAAAAAAGAAAAGACAGGAGAGGACGTGAAGTGAGGAAAAAAGAAGAGCATGCACCTAACAAAAGGGGACTACACGTCTTCCCTATATGCAGGCTGGAGGAGTAGGGCTGCATGGTTGAAGTCTGGAGACAAGGAGAGCAGCTGAAAAGGAATTAAAGAGAAAAAGGAGAAGGGAACTGCTGGGAGAAACAAAAAGGAACCGAGAGGACAAGGGGAAAAACTGAAGGAAATCGAGAGAAAACTAAAGGAGAAGTGGGGAGGAACAAAAAGCTGAGCTGAAGCTAAGGAAAAAACTGGACTACAGTAGAATAAAATGTGACTCAGTGAAAATCGAAGGGAGAGTAGGACAGAGAGAAAACTGAAGAGAGAGTGGGACTGAGAGAAAACTGAAGGAGAAGTGTGAAGGAACGAAAAGTTGAGCTGAAGCTGTGAAGGAAAAACTGAGCTGAGCAGAAAAGCTCCCCTGTTTCGAGCATCATTGACAGGGGCAAATAGAGGAGTGCCAAGCCAAGGTAAGAGAGAAGAAGTAGCTGAGCATGTTAACACCTGTTTGAACGTCACAAGAGCAAAGCATGAGAGAGGAGTGGAAGCCGAGAGAGTGTTGAACGAAGGAGAGGTATCACAACAGAAAATAAAGGTTCTTGGGACCGTTGGGAGAGGCTTGAAGAAAGCAAGGAAAAGAGGTTCAAAGCCAGGAAAAGATTCAAGGAGAAAGCGTTTGGTGGCCGTTGACAACAACACTAACCATCACAGTTCCATTTTCGAAAAGTGAAGGATGAAAGTCCCATTGCATGTCACTTGAACTTTCTGTTTGTTTGCTGCACGTTAATCATGCCATTTGCCAACTAGATCAGCCATAGGAGTCTTAGTGGATTTAAGCAGATCTTTGACCAGTTTAACTAGAGGAGAGATGAAAAAGTAGGTTACATCAACATCTTGAGCAGGGAGGTTTTGTCATTTTCTGGATGGATCTTTTAGGGACAAAAGAGAAAAAAACAAAGCTTTGAAGAGGCTCCTTAAAAGAAAAAGGGGCATGATGTAAATGAGGGGGATCTCAGTGAAGCTGGCCGAAAGAGAGGAAAGCGAAAAATCAAGAGAAGGAGTAACAAAAAGCTTGAGGAACCAGAAAGAAAAGAGGGAGCTCTGGTTCATTATCAAAGAGGGCCACGGAAGAAGAGAAAGCAGAAGAGAGAGATAGGAGAAGGAGAAAAGGAGAAGAGAGGTCACGGGTGCTGCCGAGAAGGAGAAGAAGAAGAGAAGGAAAGAGGAGATTGGCACCCCTGTTCAGAGCCCTGAAAATAGAGTTGAACAGAAGAGGAAGGGAAGAGGAAGAAGAAAGAAGGAAGAGGGGCCAGGAAAGAAGGAAGAAAGGCTTTTGTTTAGAACACAAAAAATGAGACAGCATGAGCGAATAGCGGAGGACGTGAAGGAGTTGGGTGGCCAACGTTATGCCCGCCATGCATGCCCACTGCTGGCTGCTTTACTGAACATGTCGAGTTAGGTGTACATCTTTATGGCCACCCCGCATGCTCACCACCACTGTGAAGCATATGCCTGCCACCCTACACCGCAAACACACACCCACCGCCATGCGTCATTGTCATCCCCATCATCATAGGCCGTGCTAGGGGGTTCTCTAACTAGTAAAACCAGTTTTTATTTTGGATAGATGCATTGAAACGGTAGAAATTTGAAACACCTGAGTCGTTGTTGGAAAGACCGTCTGAGATCTTCATGATCTCAAAGTAACAGTAGGCTTCGGTGGTGGGGAATGAGACCAACGGTAGGGGAACCATATAGTCTTCTAGTGTTTTGCAGAAGCTGTGAGTGTTAGTACCCATCATATTTGAAGGAGTTCCAACAAAACCCAGAGCCAAAGTGGGAAAAATACTAATGAATGCACTCTTCACACCCAGTTTAGAAGTAATAGATCTGACCCAATAGGGAGCAAAGTCGTAGATAATCCAATCAGGTACCGATTAGTTTAGCACTTATGAGAATTCTGATGTTTTCAGTCATTGATATTATTATGCTACATGACAAGCTCTTCATTACTTCATCTGGGCATATGGTTTTGCATTGGATATAATTGCAGTGAAAATTTGTTCACCAATATATTACAGTGTAATGTAGTAGGGCCTTTATGGTGAATTAGGATTTTATGTGATAAAGATGTAAATTGAAAGATAGGATGTTTAAAAGCCCTCGCCTCCTGTAGTGGACTATGTAATATTGTTTAATTATATTTTTATTTTATTTTATTTTAATTTTATTTTTACAGTTGTCGTGTGAGGTCGCGTGTTTCCTTAGACGTAAAAAAAAAAAAAGGGTAAAAGCCACGTGAGAATCTTTTAATCTCTTTTGGCCTTGAAAGGTATAAAATTTAATTTGGCAAAGATAGCTTGAAGGGTACACATAAAAATGATGACAAGATTGTTTATTTTATTTTATTTATTTATGTTATTTATTTTATTATATATATTTATATGTATACATATATACATATACACAAGAGGGACGTTGCTGTACTTGGGTCAAATGCATGAAGGCTTGGTCTTGTACATGAATATGTGTTGCACGCAAGGACATGAGGTACGTGGAGTGCATATTGGTTACATGCAAGGGTGGGCTGGCTGGGCATTCATCTCTCGATGATTTTTTTTTTTTTTGGTTTGTTTTGTTTCATTTGTTTTTGTTTTCTATTTTTTTTCTCCTTTTACTTTTTATTTTATTTTTATTTATTTTCTTATTTTATCATGTTATATATATATATATATATATATATATGTAAAAGGGTGTCTTTTGCAACATATGTGTATAATATATGCATGAAGAGAAGTGATCTTAGATGTGCATAGTGTGCATGCAAGGACGTGGGTTGTCTTCAATTTGTTATGCATCACTTTTTTTTTTTTTAAATTTAATTTAATTTAATTATTTATTTTGTTCTTATCACCGTTAGTATTATTGTCATTGTTGCTATTCTTATTATTATTTTATTCTAATTTTTAAAAGTGTCATGTGAAAACACTAGTCTCCTTAGGCACTTAGATAAAAGTCATGTGAGCTTTTTTTTTTTTTTTTCTCCTTAGGCTTTGAAGAATAATATGTAATTTGGCAAAACTTCAAAATAAATTTTTGAGTTATCGAAATAATTTACTTTCACATTTTTTATTTAATAATTGCCACATGAGGTTTTTCTTTTCTCTCCTCTAGCACCTAAGGAGTAGACCAATGTGGCCATGTGAGATCTTTGATCTCGTTAGGCTTTAAGAGTTAACAAATGATTTCAAAATTAAAAATCATAAAAATAAAAATCCTAAAAAATCTCTTCCATATTTTGGGTTACCGTGTGAAATTGTTGATCACATTTGGCACTCAAAAGTTAATTGGCAGAGGTCGCGTGAGACCCTAAATCTTCTCAGGCACTTGTGAATAAATTGGTAGAGGCCGCATAAGATCTTTAATCCCCTTAGGCCTTGAAATTTAATGCCTATTTTCAAAATACAAAGATAAAATAAATTCCAAAAAAGGGTTTGTTTAACTTGTCATTCATAATTAAAAATCTTAAAAAATGCTTTCTTCATTATGATCTCATTTTCAAAATTAAAAAAAAAATCCAAAAATCCAAAAAAAGATAAATTCAAAAATCCCAAAAAATAGTTTTTCATTATAATTTCATTCCAATTTCGACAATAAATTCCAATGTTGAAAATCCAAAAAAATAAATAAATTCAAAAATTCAAAAATGTTTTTCTCTTTATAATTTCACTTTAATTCCAAACAATATAAACTCCCAAAAATCTCAAAATATTTTCCCATTATCATTTCATTTAAAGGTAAAAAATAAAGGTTAAAATTCCAAAAATAAACAAAAATTAAAAAGGAAAAATGAAGAGTCAAGAGTGCTAGATTAATCAGGTTGTTGTAAATTAAAACACACAAATCAAATTTCAATCCCATTTTGTTTATGAAAATTTGTTTAATTCGAACTCTCATATTCTTGTCGCAAAATTTAAAATTTTCTAAGCAATAGACATGCCTTTCTAGTTGAACTACGTGGACTTTGATCCCTATCGTAGGGTACGTAGGCCCTAGGCTTTCATCTTAGGTCAAGTCTACCCTTTGTAAATATCTATTTGTTTGCTTCCATTATTGTCATTTTTGTCTTCTCTGTTTAACAGGCATGCATGTCAATAAAGGGTAATTGAGATAAAATTAAATGCCATATTCTATTTCAGCTGACTAGTTTAAGGTAACTGTTCTTATGGGTAGGAGTTATGGGGTGCCTAACACCTTCCCCACACTCAAATAGACTCCCGAATCCATCTCTATTTTTGCAAACCATTTTGCCTTGTTCTTTTTGTTTTAAATTAGTTTTCCAAATTTTTTCGTTAAAAATTTTGGTGGCGACTCCAAATAAATTGATTTTCAAGATTCGTTTTGAGAATCAATTTAAACCACTTTTTTATTCCTTTCGCCAAAAGGTCAGTTACGACATCCATGTTAAAATAATGTCTAATTCGATAGCTAAATATCATGATCTAAAAAGGGTCGCCTATGTCAAATCAAAATTAAGATGTTGAACATTGCCCTTGGTGTTATTACTCCTTGTAAAGGTCAGTGACTTATATGGTTAACCACTACAAAAAGGACAAACTGATCTTTAAATAGCTAATGGACCATTAATTCTAATATGATATATGTATACCTCAGGGAGCTTGTTGATCCACCAAAGGTATGTGTTTCCACATATCCCTTAGGGAGCTTATTGATCCACATGGGGTATGTATTGGGCAATCAATTCAGTAGGGAATGAATTCTTACACAATTGATGCCTAAAGTCTCGATCAAAGGATTAATAAATTTTGCTAATGTATTAGGTATAGGCATGATTATTTTAGCTTAAATGTCATTGGCATCCCTTTGATACCAACATCTTGGAGTGGAAGAATATTCTGTATACATTCTTTAAAAGATTTCCTTTCACCATGATATGGCATCCATTTGAGGGCATAATAATCATTGCTTAGATTTATGGGACATGAATATGATTATTACATCGTTAGGCTTGATAGTAATTCTTAAAAGAACTTCCTCCCCTTTAGGAGATTTACTTGTCGCATAGAAGGAAGGTAGCAACCACTACTTTGAGAGAAAGGAGTATCTATGCGAGTAGTAGTGATATATTTATTCCCAACCAAGTAATGCATGAATTAATTAACTAATCCCTTTCATGTAAATAATTTTTGAAAAAGGGATTAAAATGTTATTTATGGTTTCCTTTTAACCAAGTACTTTTAAGGCGATTGTGTTGAGAATAGTGCAAGAATTTGATCTTTTAGAATTTGGAAACTTTTACAAGTAGTGTTTGGATATTTTTGTATATTGTTTCCTATTACTCACCAAGAGCCTTATTGATTCATTAGGAATAATAGGTTTAGCTCGCAACCCATAGAGGAGGCCCTCACATGGGAGAGGCTTAATAAAAATAAGTGAACTAGATATTCATAAACCTCATTAACTTTTAGTGGTTTACAACCCCCTTGATACATCATTAGACCAAACTTCCCATGCTGAAGAAGCTTTCAATTTTAGCTTATTTTGTTTAGTTAATAATGCATCAAATGAAGACATTATGACAATTAAAACTATATAACAATTTTTTCTTTTTAAGAAAACATGCAACCATGCCATGAATGACGTGACAACATGCAAAATGAAAGTAAAATATGCTCATTTGGTATTCTAACTCGGGTCAACCCTAAGTGAGGGAATGTTACCCTAAAGATGATAGGCTCTAGGAAAGTTGTATGTTGAGTTTCGTCTATTAATATGCACGGTTCCGAGGGTGAGTCTAACATCTTAGAGGATTACTGGTTCCCAGATTGCCCCTACCCAAAAGAGTGAGGATCTCATGACGTGAACTAGACTAAAAGAGGTTAGAATCCCATTCTAGTCAAATCCACATCATGAGTACAACTTGAGCAAGGTCTTCATAGTGATCTTTAGAATTGAGAAGCTCCACAGGAAAACTAATATAAACCTCTACTAACTAGAGGCAAACAAGGACCCAAGTATAGAGTGCAAAAGATGTGTGAAGTAGAATGTCAATGTCCTTAGTATGCAATGGGAGCATATAAACCTTTGAACCTATAGTCTACCCAACCTTCATCTGTCAAATAGATAAACTACAAGATAAGCCAAGAATTTATAACATAGATAGGAGTCATCTACCCTAAGGTTTTATTCCGCATGTTATCTATCCTAGCACATATATGACAAATAAACTATATAACAAATGAGAAACTATAAGCATGCTATATAACTAAAAGGAAAATAGATACTTATCAATAAATAAATAAATAAATAACAAACACATAGGAATATATAGTCATATCATACAAACGTATGAGAGAAACAACTGAAGAAACAAAGCAAAATAAATAATTAAAACATATAAAACACAATAAGGGTAATCAAGATAACAAAAGGCCATATCATCTCATTTGACTAGTTAAACAGGCTTGACTCTCAAATGTCTCTAGCGGAGTCGCTAAATTGTCGTAACTGACTTTTCAGCAAGAAGAATAAAGAGTTTTTAAATTGATTCTCAAAATGAATCTTGAAAATGAATTTATTGGAGTTGCCACCAAAATTTTTAACAGAAAACTTTGGAAAACCAATTTAAACCAAAAAGAAAATGGAAAAATTGTTTGCAAAAAATAGAGATGGTATCAGGAGTCTATTTGAGTGTGGAGAAAGTGTTAAAAACCTCACAACACCTGTCCATAAGGACAATTACCATAAACTAGTCAGCTGAAATAGAATATGACCTTAAATTTACCTTAATTACCCTTTATTAACATGCATGCCCATTAAATAGAGAAGACAAAAATGACAATAATAGAGACAAACGAATAAATATTTACAAAAGGATGGACTTGACCTAGGATGAAAGCCAAGGGCTTGCATTCCCCATGATAGGGATCAAAGTTCACATAGTTCAACTAAAAGGGCGTGTCTGTTGGTTGATGATTTGTAATTTTTGTAATGAGAACAATAGAGTTCACATTAAATAGATTTTTGTAAACAAAACAAGAATGAAATTTAATTTATATGTTTTAATTTACAACAACCTGGTTAATCTAGCTCTCTTGACCTCTTCATTTTTCCTCTTTTTAATTTTGTTTATTTTTGGAATTTTAATCTTTATTTTGAAATTTAAATGAAATGATTATAGGATAAGATTTTTTAGGATTTTTGGGAGTTTATATTTTTGGTAATTGAAATGTAACTCTAATTAAAGGAGTATTTTTGAATTTTTGAATTTATTTATTTTTTGGATTTTCAAAATTGGAATTTATTGTTGAAATTAGGACGAAGATAAAACCATTTTTCATATTTTTGAATATATGTATTTTTTTTATTTTTGGATTTTTGTTTTAATTTTGAAAATGAGATCATAATGAAAAAAGAATTTCTTCGGATTTTAATTATGAATAACAGGTAAAATAAACCCCATTATATATATATATATATTTGGAATTTATTTTTGCATTTTTGAAAATAGGCATTAAATTTCAATGTCTAAGGAGACTAAGGATCTCGTACGGTCTCTACTAATTTATTCGCAAATGCTTGAGGAGATTTAAAATCTCACGCAACCTTTACTAATTAACTTTTGAGTGTCTAAGGATATCAACAATCTCACGCGGTAACATAAAATACAGAAGAGATTATTTGAGATTTTTTTTAGGATTTTCATTTTTATGATTTTTGGATTTTGCAATTACATGTTAACTTTTAAAGCCTCAAGAGATTAAAGATCTAACATGGCTTTTATCTAAGTGCTTGAGGAAACTAATATTCTTACGTGACACTATTGAAAATTAAGACAAAATAAAATAATAATAATATTAGTAATGAAAAGAAACAAATAAACAATAAAATAAAGTAAAATAAATACATAAATAAATTAAAAAAAGAAAGAAAATTATAAATAGGAGAAAGCAATAGTCCCACCCACGTCAATTTTGCCATGCACATACCCTCCCATGCATTCATTTGATCTATATGGCACCATGTCCCCCTGAATTCTGATATATTCATTTGCATTGCTAACAAACTTCTCTCTCAACAAGGGTAGAGAAAGTTGAGGTCCATCGCTGTCCATCCTAAACCTGTTGTGGTCTAAATTATTTCCCATGTACAAGCCACTAGCCCTGTCATAATAAGAGTTCTTTCTTTTTTCAAGAATGGGTCTGCTTGACCCTGTATCAAGTTCCCTTTCAGTGCCACTTCTAGTTGCATGCACTGATCTCATATATCTTCCTCCACTAAAACTAACTCCATTATCATCAAAATGCCTTCTTCGCATATTTTCACAATGAATCCTGTCATATTCGTCAAAATGAAAGGCATCCAGCTTATTCCGTTTTATTTCACTGTCCACAAAACCATTCTTATCAATCAGGCCATCCTCATTACACCTAACTAGCACCATTATATCCCTCTTTCTGCCAAATTCAGCTCCTTTATCCATACTCATGTCAAAGGCAGTCAAACCATCACAGGCTCAAACAGTCTCAGGACCCACCCTTCTGCTAGAAGGTATCGGTAATTATTCACTTCATCTTAAATCACTTAAGGATCTGTTGTGTCTTATCCTCGCCTTCTTTTTATCATACAACTTCCAAGAGTTTAAAGAATCAACCCCACCAGGCAACGCGTTTTCTTTCTTTCTAATAATTAAACAACCCAAGGAGTTCCGATTCTTCACTAGAACCCCAGAAGGGCCAGTTGATCTCACTTGCAGTTCCATTTACATGAAATAGCCTCGCCAAAAATCCACCGATTCCTTCATCGGTAAATTGTCTCTCTGAGGCGACGGATCAATGATGCAATTCCCCGGTGGAAAGAAACTGATCGAAAAGCTATGCGACTTGGAGAGGGAAGAGAGAAATACCCTTAGGTTGGGATTTTCCAATGCTACTTTCTAAATACGAATATTTCCCAATGTGGCTCTCTCTCCCCCTTTCTACCTCTATTTTCTTGCTGAGATAATAGAGGTGGCGGAGCTTTCTCTCTCCTCCGTGCTTCTGTGTCTATTTTCCTCCTCTTCTCTTCTTCTTCCCTTTCTTCTTTCGGCTTCTTCTTCTTCTCGGCACTGTTGGTTTCTCTCTCCCTTTAGCAAATCACTAGACTCTGAAGCTTCACCTGTTTAAACTTGTTGAAAGATGATGAGCATTGGAAACAGAGATCAAGGGGAGAGTAGAGCTAGGAAACAGAGCAAGCCAAAATCATAGCAAAAAACAGCAGCAACAAAGCAGCAAGGAAACAAAAGCACAAAGATCAGTGTCAACTCTTCCATACCTACAATATAGCATCATTGGATAACACAACTCTCACACTTCATGTAACCAAGCTCCATTGATGTTTCTAGGAAGATGAACCAAAGATCCACATCGTAAAGTGGAAGCAGTGGTTGGATGAAGATGATTAACCTTTGCCAGCATTTTATCATTTATGCCATGAAATGAGGTTGATTCTTAGGAATCACTTTGAAATTACTGAAATGCCCTTGGCCGTATCTCCATCCCTCAAATTCCAACTCCTATCTTCATTCTCTCTTTCTCTCCTTCTCAGTTTGTTCTTCCCTCGGTCCATTCCTCTTCTTTCTCTTGGCTCTCTAACTCTCTGTTCGTCCTTCTTCTTCTTTGGCCAAAGCAGGGATTAAGACGAGGTGTACCGAGGGAGCAAGTCGTGTCTCAAAGAGGTTCTCTCTCTCCTTCCTCTAGCTCCCTTTAGCCTTTTTTTTTCATTTCTGCTCCTATCCTTTTAGTCTTTGCCTGCTCTCCTCTCTTTCGCTTTTAGCCAGTTCCACCCAGGTCCTTGTCTGTCGTTGTTACTGTCTGGTTGTAATGGGGTTCCCTTTTGCTGGAGTTCCTCTAATCCTCAAGCTATCACCCAAGACCAGCCTTCCCTCCAGCTTTTTTTTGTTGCTTTTATCATGAAAGTAGGTTCACGTACCCTTTTCCCATTTCGTGTTAAGTTGCTCTCATTATTATTATATATTTTTTTAATTTTTATTACTATTACCATTATTATTAATTAATAGTTTTTGAGTTTTTAATTTTCTATTTTTGTTTTCTTATATATATATATATATATATTATAATTTTGCTTTGGTTTATTATAATTATTTTAATTAACTTATTTTATTTTTGGGTTTTGAATTTATTTAATTGTCTCTTATTATTTATTTTTAATTTCAAATAGTCCCCACTTGAGGATGTCATTTGAAGCTTTATCATTTTTAATTTTTCCTATTTGTTTGATTATTAATTATTTGGGGTATCAATTAATTAAATAATTAGGTAATTAGGAATGGGGTATTCACAACTATCTTAGGTACAAACCTAACGACAATCTATATGTGATTGTTAGTAGGTTTAAGAGTTAATGATTTGTATACTGAATGTCATAAAAGTTAGCTTTTATGTTGGTCATGTATGTGTTGTTATATCTCTGTTTTTTATAGTGAAGAAAGAATTGCCTATGATGAAACCATTGCACAAGTAGTTAAACTAGAAGCGAGTCACATAGTGCTTGCTTTCGCATGTGTGAATGACTTCAAATTGTATCAAATGAAGTGAAAAGTGTCTTTCTCGATCGATATATATATTGCAAGAAGTTTATGTTGAAAAACTTCTAGGATTTAAGGATCTAAAACATCCAAATCATATATTCAAACTGAGAAAATTTTTTATGGCCTCAAACAAGCACCAAGGGTTTAGAATGAATGACCATGCTCTTTTGTTATTGAAAATACTTTTTCAAGTGGAAAGGTTGATACAACTTTGGTTTTCAAAAAGAAAAATCATGGCATCTTGATTGTTCAAATATATGTGCATGATATTATATTTGTTACTACTTATGAAATTTTATACAAACAGAGTTTAAGATGTCTCTGATGGGAGAACTTAATTTCTTCTTAGGTCTTCAAGTTAAATAACAAAAGGATGGAACCTTTGTGTGCCAATCAAAATATATCAAAGAATTTCTCTAGCAATTTGGATTTGAAAACATCAAACTAAGAAGCATACCAGTAGGACCCATGACAAAAATTGACCTAAATGAGAGTGGAAAGCCTTATAATATCTTAAAATATAAAGGTATGATTGGATCTTTTTTTTAGTTAATTGCAAGTAGACTAGATATTATGTTTAGTATGTATGTGTACCCATTTTCAAATATCTCCTAAAGCATCTCATTACTTTGCATTAAAGAGAATCTTTAAACATCTTGCCGGCATAACTCAAATGGGTTCTTATTGCCTAAAAGCTTTTACAAATTCCTTAGAAGGATACTTAAATACTAATTTTACTGGTTGCAAAACTATGAGAAAAAGCACAAGTCAAACCTGCTAATTCTTTAGAAATTTTCTTGTTTCTTGGTTTACTAAGAAACAAAATAGTGTGGCATTATCCATTGTTAAGGTTAAGTATATTACGACTAATAGTTGTTGTGCTCAAATCCATTGGATGAAACAACAACTTGAGGATCTTCTTGTATACCATAAAGAAATTCCAATAGATGTGATAATACTAGCACGGGAAATCTTACCAAGAATCCTAATATGCATTCACATTCTAAACATATTGAAATTTGCATCATTTTATTAGAGATCATGTCTAAAAGAAAGATGTCATTGTTAAATTTGTTTAAATTGATTTTCAACTAGCAAACATCTTACAAGACCTTCAATTGAAAGATTTTGTTCTATATGAAGGGAACTTGGCATGGTTAATCTTAATGAACTATGATATTTATCTTTATTTCCCCATTTGTTTTATTATTTCTTCTTGAAACCGTTATTGACTTAAGCATTGAAGTGGTGTTAGATTGTTGTTGTAGGTCCTTTATATATCCTCATAATGACATCTCCAAATGCCACTTATATATCATCATGAAGACTTAAGCATTAATCCCATATGGCTTGGAACATGCCCACACTCAATAGAGAAATGGTTTTGGAATATGTGTATGGCAAGACAATAGTTGGGAACCAAAGGAAATGGCTCATAACTCATATTTTTTGCATATCTAATGAGTACCAGTCGACTACCTATACTTGATCAATTAACTTGGAGTGTTCTCTGATGGACCAACAAACTGAATGATGAAGAGCAGTCGACCCAAAGCATTCTGTGAAGGAGCTGTCAACTGCAAAGTAACACCTAGTCAATTGGAATCCTTTTGTGACTTGGAAATCAATTGAAGACTAAGGAACAGTTGACAGACGACTTCCTAGGACCATTTTTACAAAATGCATGGGTCAACAGTCGATCGAGGACTTAGAAGAGCGGTTGGGATATGATAGAATTGCTTTTTAAGTCAGTTAAAGCCCTAATTTTTTCAAATCCTCCTACTGCCTTTCCTAACCACCTGCTTTCCCTCATCTTCCTCCTTCTATTTTTATCTCTTACGCTTCATTTTCCCCTTAATTTCCCCCTTCATCTTCCACCTGAATGTGCTCAATACATTCCATACTTTATTATTTGACATATTTTTTTTTGGTGATTTGTCATCATAAAAAAGGGGGAGATTGTTGTGATTGTTTTGATGAAAACAAATATGTGACATATGTAATCTATGAGTTACAAATATAATATAATATGTACTTAATTAATAAACTGTTTGTACTATGTAGGATGGTCTAAAGAAAGAAGAGTAAGCATAGAAGTGAAGTTAATATAATATCAATATGATGCTTCACACAAAAATAAGAAGAAGGAAAGATACTCTAGGTAATGAAGAAGTTAATGATTTAAAGATTTTGGAAGCTTGGTTGCATTAAGATAGCTAATGGATTGAATGGGTATAATTATCATAGGCTAAGTATTATTTTGTGAAACTCAATGATTTAAATTTGCATTTATTGGCTTAAGACATTTTGTTTTTCAAAATATAAATTTGGACTTAAAAGGTAGTGAGATATAAATTTTACTAAAAATCATTTTCTAATCATATTTTATTTGAAAATAGACTCAAAGGAATTTTCAATGATAAGCTATTCATTTAAACTAGAGTTCAAATAAAAAAGTTATGACTCTATAACTTTGAGTCATGAGATATGGATTTTATGTAAAACTATTTTATAACCTTTGGTCACTATTTTGATTATATCTACCAAAATATATTGAATTTGGATATGGAACTTATTTTCTTAAAAATAGACTTAAAGAGATTTTCAACCATATTTAAAGTTGGGATTGTGTCACTATAAGTGACCAGTCAATTGGTCCCTTTCGACAAGTTGATTAGGACATTACATAATGAAGCTAACAGTCATTTTCTGATGGGTAGTCAACTAGTAGGCCCTCAACAGTTGACTAGCATACCACAGATTCAAAATAACAGTCAAATTTTGGAGGGCAGCCAACTGGGGAACCCCGGTAGTCGATTAGAAACATGCAAAATCAAATTTTCAAAAATAAATAACAGCTCTTTTTAGTATCTAACAACTATGTTTCATATTAATCTACATATATGACATTCCAAACATTTTTTTTAGTAGAACAAAAATGCTAGAATGTGATCTTGAACATGCTATATTATTGTAATTCTTTCCTTCCTATTAGAGAGAAACTCAATGAGGTTCCTAAGGAGTGTAAAGCAAGAGTGCTTATGATTAAGGAGAGGTTATTCCTGGGAATTACTCAAGGTGGTTCCTTGAGGGAAAACAAGCAGAGAGTGCCTGGGTTGAGGGGGAGGTTCTCCCTGTTTAAGTTCAAGGAGGTTTCTTAAAGAAGTCAAGTAGAGAGTCCTTGGGTTGAGAAATAGGCTCTTCTTGGAATTTTAATTGAGGGAAAGGTTCTACCTAATTGTTGTAATTGATTATTGCGATAGTAAAAAGTCCCAAGAGGTTACTTAGAGACTGGACATAGGCTTGGGTTGAAGCCAAACCAAGATAAATCTCTAAGTTTTTTTTCTCTATCCTTATACTCTTTACACTTTAAACTGTCATTATTTATATTTTACTATTATTATTGATTTTTTATTTGAAGTAAAGTGATATTTTTATGAATGCATTCTTCTATATTTGCTTCATGTAATCAAAATATTAAACTAACTGTATGATTGAGGAAACAAGCTTTTAAACTTAAATTAAACTGCATATTGTTGAGTGCTCTATTGTTAGGAAAGAAACTAATTATCCACATACCTCAATCATAAATGTTAAGCTTTCGTTGTTGTTTTACATCATACATATCTAAGCATTGTTCATAACAAGTATTTTGTAAAGCAATCTTAAAAGAAACTGAAATTCTGTAAACACTCAATTCACCTCCCTTTTGAGTGTTGGTTGCCAAGTCTAACATTGTTCCTTGAGGAAACAAGGTGTAGACTTGGGTTAAGGGCTAAATATTCCCTAGTTGATTGTAATATATTAGTTGATATAGTGAAAAATCCCTAGAGGTTGCTTGGGGACTAGATGTAGGCATGAAATTAAGCTAAACCAGGATAATTACTTGTGTCATCTGCTCTCCTTTGCTCTATTTATATTATGCATTTAAAGTTCCTAAATATTTGTTATTGTTTTAGGTTTGAAAAACTCTTTCAAAGCTTTTATTTTGAAATTTTTTCTTTAATATACAATTCACCCTCTCTTGAGAGCAAACCTTGTATAACAATATGAGTATATAATATATTAATACAAGATTAAAAACACCATTTGCATCGGATAGTTTTGTTCATTTGTGTTCCTTGATTTAAAAAAGAAAGAAAATTTTTTTTATAAAGTTATGATATAATATAATTAGACTAAGCCATATCGATAGATCCAAATAGCTCAATCTATATATCTTTGATTAAAGAACTTTTTTAAGCACACAATAATTAATTACACTATCCATTTTCTAAAAGATTATGATCAAAATGATTTATTTATTTATTTTTAAATTCCACATACACCTGTTCATACATATATAAAAAGTCTAACTTGATGTTTAAGCTGACATGTCATTTGCCTAGGAATATTTTGGAATAATATTCTTCCATTATTCCAGAAAGCATTCAAGGGGAACAACATTTAAAAAAAAAAAAAGAGTAGTAAGAAAAATAATAGTTAAATATAAAATAAAAATCCGCATATTTGGAAGCATTTTGCATAAATATGTAATACAATTTTGCAAATTGTCATAAAAAAAAAACAACTAGTGCAAGACAACAAAAACAAACTCCATTAAAATGGGGGAAAATTCCAAGAGCTGCACCAGAAAAATAAAGTCAGAAAAAATGTAGGCAGCACTAAAATAGAACAAGCACTAAAAAATGACATTTTAACTCTATTATTATACCCCAAAATGAAAAGAGTAGATCTAAAGTTAAATGCTAAAAATTCAAATTGTGAATAGTACAAGATTTCAACCATGTTCAATTCTAAATTTTAAAATATATTAAGGTGTTACATATTTGTAATAAAAGTAAATATTTTGAATATTTTGAAGTGGACATATTTTATATATTTTGTAAGAAAAGTACTTATATTGAATATTTTGAAAGAAATTCATTCACTGCGTAGGTCAAAACATGCTTGTAATATTTTGCAGTAAAGATAACCTCAATACAAACATTAATTCACATTGTAGTTCCCATCTTCATGAAGAAGCATATTTTAGGTTAGGTCATGGTGGCAAATTGTGATTTTGATCAAATTTGATAGTTCTTTTAATTATGTTAAATGTATATTGATGTACAAACTTTACTAAAATTTTTATGTTAAGTTTAATGAATTATGAAATATAGATAAATTTTTTATGAATAAATGTGATTAGAATTGCATTTAAATAATATTTTTAGTATATATATATATATATATATATGTTATTTTGATTATATATTGATATATTTTTAATAATCACTTGTTAATAAAGATAAATTCATAGTGAGATTCAACCTCTATTATAAGTTTGTTGATTTTATACAAATATAAAATGCCACCTCATAATCTAAACGGCCTAATCTTAAATTCAAAGTAAGGGAAGAAAGAAGTAAAATTAGAAAGAGAAAGACTCCTTTAGAAGTTTGTTACATAACGATAGTTTTAAATACTAGTATTTGGTTACAAGCTTAAAAAAAATTAAATTATTTAAAAACAAAATCAAGATAACTTGGACTCTACTTTAGTTTTCTGCTTACCCTTGCGTACTGCTCCATAGCCATAAAACAGACCAATTACTTAAATCAAAAGCCACATCAAAACATACACTCCTACCTTCTCCACTGTTATCACTGACCTTCCCTCCGTTTCTTGATCAAGCGAGTCACTGAGTCAAATTGCTGCCAAAGGTTCATATGAGTAATTTTGGTTTGCTTTGGTCAATGTTGTTTTGCTTTAGGATGTCTTGATGTTTTCTTCCTTGGTGCCACAAACTCGTCAGTTCTCAATTTCGATTGTTTGAGTTTATTTCAGTTGAGGGTTTTCTGTGATTGGTATGTGTTTACAAATATTTTAGCCTCAGTTTTGGTTTCATGTATTTCCAATTATATGTTTTTGTATTTATGTTTTCTCTTTTATCTCAGTTTTGAAACTATTAGAAGGCTTTGACTTTTAGAATTTGATTCTACACAATTCCGTTTTTATGCCCTAATTCACAAATTGGTAAAATTTCATAATTTTTGGATTAGACTTAGGCTATATTTGAGTGTTTTGATAATAATAGAATAGAATTATTATTATTAAAAGGATGGAGACTCAACAAAGAGACGGTGGTCATTCATGAATTAGAAAGGCTTATATAATATTTTTATAACATTATCCTATAATAAGTTTTTGAAAAAAGGGGGTTTGGATTAATATAATGACTATTAATAGAAGGTTGGATACTCAACAGGGTGAGCATAGTCATTTTTGGAATAAAAGGGCTTACATTATGAAAAAAATGGGAGTTTGGATAGCAACGACCCTTTCTTGTTATTTCATTTCATTCAAAAAAAGCTTTTAAATATAATAACAAATCAAATTAGCCTATCTCAGACCATCCATCATATATAGTGTTAAATCCATATATATTGTAGATCACTTCTCACGAATTAGAGAGGATCATTTTAATTAGGATTATATCAATTTTAATATAATATGTCAATAACTTAAATAAAATAGAATTTTAATTATAGTTAAATATATAATATTAAAAATAATATAATTATTTTATTTAATTATGTTTAATTTACATTTATATACAAACATTACTTAAATTTTTATGTTAAGTATGATGAATTATGAAATATTGATAAATTTTTTTAACAACTAATATGATTTGAATTGTATTTAAATACATTTTTTAATATATATTATTTTTATTATGTATTTATATATTTTTAATAATTACTTATTAACAATGATAAACTCAAAGTGAGGATTCTAACTCTCTAAAATTTAAAATCCCAACTTATAATCTAGACGGCCTAATCTTTAATTCCAAGTAAGTGAAGAAAGAAATAAAATTAAAAAGAGAAAGACTCTTAAAAGTTTGTTAAAAGGATATAATTTTCAATATCAATATTAAAAAGGGTATCATCTCGTATACTTAATGTACTAATGCAAAGAATATAATTATAAAAATATTAATTAATTTAAAATAATAATAATATAATTATATTCATATTTTATACTTAGAATGCATCCAAAATTTTATCTTTAAATTATATATTTTTTCGTAAAAGAAGTATTAAATTATTTTAAAATAAATTTAAGATTGTTTGGACTCTACTTTTGGACTCTACGTCCGATCAGTTTCCCGCTCTTCTTCACGCCTCCCCAGCTATAAAACAGACCAATTGCCTAAAATAAAGCCACATTGTAACAAACACTCCTACTCTATCCGCCGCTAATATCGATATTATCTGAGTGAGTCTGAATCAAAGTGCACCTGCTACATGTGAGTCATTTTGGTTTGCTTTTGTCGATATTGTTCTGTTTTTCTGTGTTCGTGCCGCTTACTCGGCCGTTCTGAATTCCAATTTTTTGGACTTTATTCTAGTTTAGGGCTTTCTGCCGTCGGTATTTTTTGCAAAGATTTTCGCTTCAGTTTTGGTTCCATATAAACCGAGTCGGGCACTTAGGGTGTTTCTGGTTTATTATGTGCTTTTTAATTTTGGTGTTCTTTCTTTCTGGAATTTTAACGATTCGGAAGTTTTGGGTTATGATGGAAATTGATTCTGCATCTCGTGTACTGATCCTACTCGTGCAATTTGCCTTACCCACTGTCGTTTGAGTTAATGAATGAAATTATGTGTATTCGATGACTTTACGGATAGATATTCGAGTCTGACTTGGTATACAATTCCAATCTCTTTCATAGTATGGGTACAAAAACAGCCAGAAGAACTGAAGCTCTTTATGCGCAAACTTGTGCATATTGGCTTGCGGGGCGATGCACCAGAAAACATTGTAGGTTTTTGCACAGTGAAACCCCAACTCGTCAATATGAGACTACTCCATATCATTGTGGGAGGCAGTCCCGTTACTTTGCTGAGAAGACCCCAAAATACAATCCAAATAATGAATCAATCAAAAAGAGTGGAGAAGATGGGACAAGCTCCTCCAAGGCTACTAAGAAGTTGTCATTGAGTGTTTGTAGATACTGGATGAATGGCAATTGCACACATGGTGATCAGTGCTGGAACTTGCATTCTTGGTTTCACGGCGAGGGATTTTCAACGCTTGCTAAACTACATGAACATAAGAAGGTATTTGAGTCTGAGACACTTGAGATGCTTCAGTGATCTGGTTCTTTGTATTTGCACTGATATTCAAATCATTGAATAGACTTTGTTAAAATTCGGGAAACAGATGGTCACAGGAATTGCAGTTCCAGATGGATCAGACAAACTTTTCTCCGGCAGCACTGACGGGACAGTGCGGATATGGGACTGCCATTCTGGTCGATGCATTCACATGATGAATCTTGGTGGCGAAGTTAGGTCTTTGATCAGTGAGGGTCCGTGGGTTTTTGTTGGTTTACCGAATGCTATTAAGGTAAGCTCTTCAACTACTATTTGATTTGATTTCATTCTCTCTAATCTCTTAGATGACAGTCTTACACACGTGCTGATTGTGTGGTTGTGAAGGCTTGGAACATTAACACTGCTGCTGAGCTTACTCTTGATGGACCTAAGGGGCAAGTCCTCGCCATGGTTGTTGGCCATGATACTGTTTTTGCTGGAGCAAAGGTAGCTACTTGTACAATTGGTTACATGTATTAAGTTCTCTGATGAGACAGACCTACCTTTTTACTTAGATAGTAATGAAACAGTTTTGTTAATTGATCAAATTCTGTGGCTCATCCTATGTGACTGTTTTCTTTGTTTCTGTATTGTTTGGTGCTTGCTTGATATTACAGGATGGTGTTATATATGCTTGGAGAGGGAGTTCTGGAACGAATTCTCCATTTGAACCGGTGGCAGCACTTAACGGCCATACTAGAGCTGTTTTTTGCTTAACTGTTGGACGCGATAAGTTGTACTCAGGTTCCATGGACTATAGCATAAAGGTATGTCTTTAAATGAGAAGTTTTTCTATTTTATAATACTTGTAAGTGTTAGTGTGGTTCCCTATGTATAGCTTTATTTGTCATGGATGTGAATATCTCTGAACTATAGATTGGATGCTAATTTTAGGTTTTTAATTGCATATTTCTGAATGATCTGCTTTTGAAAATTTGTATGGCATAAGAAAATGTGTATCATGAGTTTAAATTGACAATAATTTTTATTTTTTTTGTATTTGATATGTAACAGATATTATCATGGTAAATTATGCAATATTTACATTTATCCTATGTTTTCTCCACAAATAAAGAAAAAAAATGAATGTTATTACACAAAATCCCATTTTCTGCTTCTTTCTTCTGCAGTTGGATTTGTCTACAACAATTGATTGATATCTTGTTTTGTTCAGGTCTGGGACCTTGACACATTAGAGTGTACTATGACACTGAACGAGCATACTGATGTGGTGACGTCCCTTATTTGTTGGGATCAATATTTGTTATCAAGTTCATTGGACAACACTGTTAAGATTTGGGCTATGAATGAAGTGGGAACTTTGGAAGTAATATATACGCACAATGAAGAACATGTAAGTTATTTAAACAATATTTTACCTGTACCTAAGTGCTTTAGCTTATATGTACGTCTTAAATACCATTTGCTTCTGAATTGCTTTCTATATACATGATAATGTTATCTTGTATATATGTTATTTGTATTATGATATTACTATCCTTTGAGTTATAGAAGTTTGTCTGCATGTCTTTTCATGAGTAGAAATCTCTCAACCTTTTAATATGTAGGGAATAGTTAGGTGACCCACCAAAATTGATGTATATTATCTTTTCATTACAGGGTGTTGTAGCACTTGGCGGGATGACTGATTTGGAAGAAAAACCTATTTTGTTTTGCTCTACCAGTGACCATTCTGTTGGGCTATATGAATTGCCATCGTGAGTGGACATAAATTAAAATTGTTTCTAAGTCATATCATCTATTTTTGGTAATGTGTTCTTTTGCTAGACTCTGAGCTTGTCTTGTTTCTTCAGATTTTCTCGAAGGGGCCTATTATTCTCCAAACAAGAAGTTCAAGCAATTCAAGTGGCTCCTGGTGGTCTCTTTTTCACAGGAGATGGGACCGGTTTGTTGACCGTTTGGAAATGGTTGGCAGAGCAAGATCTTATGACGGCATCTCCATGATAGATATTCTTATTTGATCATTTATTTTGTAATTTGTATAGAATGATATATTATGTAAAGAAACAACCACAGGATATTATTTTTTTCCTATGTAATAATGCTTGCAAATTATGTCTTGATATATTCTAATGGCAATTCTTTCTTTGGAGGCCCTCATTAGGTGATGGTAACGATGTAAGATTGTAAAAGTTGTACTAGAGTGAAATTTTTTTTTTTATGTATGTCAATAGCACATTTTTCTTTGGTTCTCTGTGCTTCAGTTTGAGTTTTTGGAGTCGTAATAAAAATCAAACAATGAAAATTGTTTGTATGGGAAATAATTTTGAGAAAATTAACAAAGGTGCTGATAATTTCTACTATTTAGCCATCTTACAAATGTTTTTATTAAGGAGACTTGAAATGAATTGAAGTTTTGAAATAGTTATAGTGTGAACTATAAGAAAAAGTGTTATTTTCAAAGATCGTAAGCGTTAAAAATAATATCTGTGGTCGTTGATAAAACAAATATCAACGGCTATTTAATCGTTAACTTTAAAGTAATTTCAATATTTAATGGCAGTCAATTTTAACGTTTAATGATAGGGAAAAAACCTATTCAAAATTATTCTTTTCTTAGGTTATTATTTTTTTAACTTCAGAATATTATTCATAGAAATATTAGCATAAAACCTATTATGAAAATATTATCCCAAACTTGCAATTATCTAGATCCACATGTATTTCAGTACAAATCATGTTTACATATGAATAATGATTTATTTACAAAAATATCTAAAATACAAAACTTTGCAATGTTAATTGAAATGTTTACAAAACAATTCGTAAGGTAGCAATGGAACAAGAAGCCCTGGAAGCTGAAAAGCTTGTTTCTCAATACCTCATTCACCTTGCAAAAACCAAGAACACAATTTTTTTATGAGAAGCATTTTAACTATTGATGATGAGACATGTGAATGATGAAAAGGTTATGCAATATTTCTTCCACCTACACCGTCATTCTAGAAATCGTTGGAGTTGTAGCTGAAAGCCCTTAAAATAAATTTAGCATATGTTAACTCACATTAGAAACAAACTGCTTCAATCTGGTAGAACAAATTACAAACCTAAAGCATAAGCAAAATACAGACTCAAACAACATGAAGTTTGATATTAGATTCATAAGGACTAATCATTCTCCATTGTCTATATTTCAAGCTTTAACTATGCTTAAGACTCTCAAAATTACCCTTAGCAAACCCTTACATATCAATGCACCTAGTTTCTTGCATGGACTTGGAAAAATTTCTAAATCAATGCTCAATGACACCTTTTTGAAGATCTTACAGGCTCTTGTCTAGTTCCTTAGACAGTCAAGACACATAATTCAAATGAAGGGTTTAAAGCAAATAACACAACCTTCTTCCATTTTCTATTCATTTAAAGGGTATACCAAAAGAAAAGGAAAAAGAATCTTCCTATAACAACTTCTATTGTTGAGTACTAATCATACTAAGTATTAGTTCAATCATAGCAATAATATCATACTTAGAAAAGCATCTGGCATTGAACTAGTCCTTGGACTCTTCTACCACTCCAAAGTATGCCTATTTATATTATTTATTCTCATCATTATCATTTTGGCAATAGCACACAATATGAATAAACTCTCAATTTGTGATAGTAAAATGCACAATCACTAACATGATAACAAAAATACCATTTTGTATTTAGTTACATGGCATCTTTTGACAAGTGCCACTTCCTTATTTGACAAAGTAAGTATTGACCATGAAGAAACCACTAACATATATATACATATATATATATATATATATATGCGCTTAAAACTAGTAACGACCAAAGGATACACGTGTTAAAGAAGCAGATTGTTAATTTAATTTCTTCATCTTCCTTCTTTGAGACCTTGTAAGCAACTCCTCATTATCTCCTTGAGCACCAAATAAGCTTGATGGAATTAAATCTACCAATAACATAGCACAATGAGAGTAAAATATGTGCAAAAAAACCAGAGAAGGAACACCAAAATTTAACTAGAAACTCCCAAATGCTAAGGAAAAAACCACGACACAAACTCCGAAAAGACTTCACTATATTTAGGATAATTACAAAATATCCTTTCCACGCTTTCTAACACAAGAGGTAAATATAATGTTTTCTAGTGAGACCCCTCTTATTCAAATACTACAATTTTATGATAATTGTTAAGGAGTAATAGAAGTAATACCTAAAAATATCCCCAGTGTATTTTTCCCACATATCATACTCTTTGGGATTTACTCACACTCTATATTCCTCTCACACTCAAAGAACAACTCTCTCACTCACTTACTATGCAGTTGAACTCTTTGCTGCTTGATGATCAAATGAGAAAGAATGAGCTTCTATTTATAAAGGCTCCAAGTCATGTAAGACAATACACCATTTGGTTTATTCTTTACAAGTAATCCACTTGCACATGTATAGGATGCACACTTCAAACTCACATGTGCGACATTTGAATATTTTCAACCTATGTTGCCAGTCTTTACATGGTAGTACCACCAAATTTCAACAAAGTAGTTTATCTACTTTGACATTTAATATTTGGTTAGATCCCACACAATCAAATTTCAATAAGGTGATTTATCTTCTTTGACATTAATGTTTGACTAGATCCCACACAATCAAATTTCAACATGTGGTTTATTTAATTTGAAATTTGATGTTTGGTTGGACCCCACAATTCTTCCCCTCTAACCAAAGGGTAAAATAATTAGTAAAGCAATCATTTGGGATCCATGCTGATCAATTTGGCATAAATTTTTAGCTATTCTTATGGCACAACCTTTGTCATCATATCTGCAGGATTTTCATCAGTGTGGATCTTTCTTAGCCTGAATTAGTGTTCTTCCACTGCTTGACGCAACCACTGATATTGGACATCAATGTGCTTTATACAAACCAATTTTGCTTCATTCCTAATTGTTGAAGGAATCTTTTCAACTAATGCATTTCTTTTCTAACTTTGGTCATTACAACATACTTTACTTCAGTAGTGGATAGGGCAATACATATCTATAATTTTGATTGCCAGGACACTGATCCCCTGTGAAAGTAAACAAGAATCCAAAGGTAGATTTCGTACCATCTAGATCACTTGCCATACCCGCATCAACATAACCATCTAGAATTGGTTTTTATCCTCTAAAACCCAAGCACATTCTTGAACTACCTTTTAGATATTTCAATATCCACGTCACAGCTTCCCTGTGGTCCTTACCAAGATTGGAAAGGAATATGCTAACAACTCCTACAGCGTGAGCAATATCTAGCTGAGTACAAATCATAACATACATCAAACTCCTAACTGTAGAGGAGTAAGGTACAATAGCCATCTTCTTCTTATCATCATCTATAGTGGGGCAACTTCATTTACTGAGTTTGAAGTGATTGGCTAATGGTGTTCTAACTGGTTTAGCATCCTTCATATTGAATCTTTTTAGAACCTGTTCCACATATCGTTCTTGTGACAACCAAAGCTTTCCAACCTTCTAGTCTCACAAAATTTGTTTACCTAGAATTTACTTTGCAAGGCTTAGATCTTTCATATCAAATGACTTTGATAATTCCTTCTTTAAATCACTAATCATCTTCACATCCAGTCCTACTACAAAAATGTCATCTACATATAGCAGAAAGATGATAAACTTATCGCCAAGAAATTTCTAGACATATACACAATGATTTGTGTTAGGCCTGGTATATCCATGACCAACCATGAATGTGTCAAATTTCTTGTACCATTGTCTAGGTGTCTGCTTCAATCTACATAAACTTTTCATTAATCTACAAACCATGTGCTCCTTCCTAACTTCCTCAAATCATTTTGGTTGATCCATTTGGATCTTTTCCTCCAAATCTCCATGGAGAAAATGATGTGGAACCTGAAACTCCTTGAACACTAACTATGGCAAGAACATGAAATAGAATGAACTCCCAACCTATTAAACCACCAAATGACAGATGTAAATGGAAACGCAAATGATTGGTCAAATAGAAACAAGAATAAGTTTACCTCAAGAGATCGTCTTGCTAAGAATTAATTCTTATTGCAATAAAAGAAGATAAGCTATCCTCCCCTAAAGAACTATGGCCAAGCCAAGAAGGAAACTAAAATGTTTCTTTAATAGAATGAAACTTGATGTCTTACAACATTAAGGCTTAAGCCTTTTTATAAGCTTCAGACCCTCTGAGAAACTAATTTCGAAATGCTTCCTTGGGCCCCCAATAAGTTGGGTCAAAGGATGCCAAAAATAACTTCAGACATTGAAAATAGAGGCCCAATATATAACCATACATATCCTAAGCCCAAATTAGTTACAATGAGGTTCAAAACACTTATTTCAGTAGCAACATTTCTGGATGATATAACCGAAACGAATTGGGCCTTTATTTAGGCTGGACATAAATCAAATGAATGACTTGTAGCGATTCCTTGAACTTCTTGGCTCTCAGTCTTGTAATTTAACTTGGTGGAAAATTCAGATCATCATTTAACTCATCGTGCCTCATGTCATCTGTGCTCACATCATTCCCTCCTTCCTTAAAAAGATTTAACCTCAAATCTGAATCAAAATCAAATAGAGAAAGATCAAAAACATTGAAAGTGGCATTTACATTGTACTCACCTGACAAATCTATTTTGTATGCAATGTTATTGATCCTTTCCAGCACTTGAAATAGTCCATCACCCCTTACATTAAGTTTTGATTTTCTTTGCTGTGGAAACGTTTCTTTTCGTAAGTGCACCTAAACCTAATCTCTTGATTGAAAAATAACTTACTTTCTACCCTTATTAGCTCTTTGAGGAGACATGTGGTTCCTCTTTCCAATCTGCTCATGTGCTTTTTCATGCATTGCTTTAACCATTTCAGCCTTCTTCTTTCCATCTAAGTTAGCAATTTTACTCAAAGGCCAAGGCATCAAATCTAATACAGTTAATGGGTTTAAACCCTACACAATTTTAAATAGTGAAAAACCTGTAGAAGAATGTACAACTTGATTATATGAAAACTTAACAAATGGCAAGCAATCTTCCTAAGTTTTTAAATTTTTCCCCACAATAGCATGCAACATAGTTCCTAATGTCTTATTTACCACTTCAGTTGGTCATCCGTCTATAAGTGGCATGCAATGGAGCAAAAAAGATTAGTACCAAACTTTCCCCACAAGACTTTCCAAAAATGACTAAGGAACTTGGCATCCTTATAAAAAACTATGGTTCTTGGCACACCATGAAGTCTAACCACTTCTCTAAAGAAATGGTCAGCAATGTTTATTGCATCATCTATTTTATGGCAAGTAATAAAATGAGTCATTTCACTGGATCTATCAACTACAACTATAACACTTGCCAAGTATGATGCAAAAATTTTGTTCTGAGCAAGATTAAAAGTATAAATATTTATGGTGGATGTTATTAATCAGATATGAACTTTGGATTAGTGGTAAGGCATGACACCTAAAGCTTGGACGCATTGGTCCGAGATGCAGCTTCCTCCTCCC
This sequence comes from Delonix regia, assembly GCA_037074485.1. Classification (NCBI taxonomy): domain Eukaryota; kingdom Viridiplantae; phylum Streptophyta; class Magnoliopsida; order Fabales; family Fabaceae; genus Delonix; species Delonix regia. The sequence continues at coordinate 19,068,491 of CM073459.1, forward strand.
TTAGAAATTTTTTGGTGATGACATGTATCCTCCTCTGGTGTGAAAAGACCAAAATGGCCCTTCTTATCTCCTTCTTCCTCTCCGATTATTTTCTTCTCGCCATAACACTTCTTCTCTGTTCTCTATTTCTACTCCTTCCACTACTACGATCAGCCATCATCCTTGTTCCGGCCAACGTCTTTCATCACCGGCGGCTCATTTCTAGTCGTCAAGGCTCGTGTATTCCAGCGATAGTCTTCATTTTCCGTCGGTCACTGTTGATAGTCGAGAAAGAAGAGTTTCAACTAGTTTTTAGTGAATTTTGATCAATTTTTCATGAAAATGATGATAGTAGATGCATTTTTAGCCATTTTCGATTGAATTTCAGCCTTAGAAGCATGTTTTTAGGCAAGTTTTTTAGATTTGTTTTGGCAGGGACTAAACTAAAAGTTTTCCAAAGCTTGGGGTTTTACAAAAAATTGTTGAATTCTAGAAATTAATGGGTTTAATTTGGTATTATAGGAACACTTTTAATGGTTATGAAATGAAATCCCATTGTTCTTCATAATTAAGCTTAATTAAAGGTGAAAGTATGGAAATTTGGGATGAAAGTGAAAATTTAGTTAGTTTATAAGGAAGTGAATGTAAGTTGATGAAAAACCTGAGTAAGTTATGTGGTGAAATCAAGGAATATGGGATAAGCTTGTTTTTAGTGATGATCAGGAAGTTGGACATGAAATTAGTAATGGAAATATGATGAATTAAAGAGAAGAAAAAATTCTTCTTAATTGGGATTATGTGTTGAATTGATGTTATGGGATAGTATGAGAATTGTAGATATTGTGGTTGCTTTTGGTAAATCTATTCCATTTATGAATTTGTTAAGAGGCATTATAATGAGCCTAAATTGATATGTGTTACTGATAGGAATTGAGGAAATTGTATTTTGTGATATAGGGATTATTGGTGAATTATCTTTTAACCAAAGGAAAAGAGGCAAGGTTGTTTTAGATTACTTCACCCACCAAGTAAGCGATAGCTCTTCCAAACGTCTGATTACCATTGTATTGTTATATGGTAGCATAATTTGTTAGACTTGTTAGTCTTTCAACTAAATTATGATTTATGATTTGTATGTGATGTCTATACAAAAACCATAAAAAAAGAATAATAAAAGAACCTAAGGGCTGAGTTCCCTTGACTGATGATAAAATTATCCAAGGGCTAAGTTCCTTTGTCCAATGATTAAAAATATCCAAGGGCTGAGTACTCTTGACTGATGTGAAAGATTCTCTGAGGACTGTGGATCCTTGATTGTTAAATGTGATTTTCAAGGGCTTTGTACCCTTGATCGATTTAATTTCCATGGAATGAATCCATGACCATTATTATTATATTGCATGTTTATGGCTTAATATGTTAAATTTTAAATGATAATTTATAGAGAACTGACCAGTTTAAAATGTATTATAATGATTTATTATTGGAATAGCACAAGGACTCATGCTTTCCCTCACGTACCCTTTTGCCAACAACTCATCTACTTGCCTTAGTAACTCTTTTGTCTCCTTGGGATTGCTTCGGTAAGCTAGCCTATTAGGAATTTGTTCTCTAGGGATGAAATCAATATGATGTTTAATTCCTCTTAATACAAAATTGATTATGTTGTAATAAATCATGCTTATAAACACATGTCAAGAGGGAAAGGCTTACTATAACTATGACATTATGTTTGGTCATCATCATTTTGACAATTAATGCATTGAGAACCCATTAAATATATCATGCATTCATCTCCCCCTTAGACACATCTTATTCAGAGACCCCACAGACACATGTGATCCTATATTAAGATGCTTACTTTACATGCCAATGTAATAGAAGAAACTTTATGAGCCAAAATAGAATTAGAAGATTCACGTTGTTAACGTTTGCTAATGAGGAACCCTTTTACGCACCTATGTATTCTCAAGCTAATTTAGAAAACTCATTTACAATTTAACACAATTAGTATAAGGATAATAACACACCGCAATAGAAGCACAGATACCTTCAGCAAAATGAAAGAAAAAAAAGGAAGTGCACACCTAGTTATTAAGAACTGGGATGATTCACTTTTGTTTACTAAGTTTTGTCCCCTTTTTGTTCTGTTTTTGGAGTCCAAAAACAGGGGTGTATGCTCATCTTTCTAGCTTTTCAATGTTCTCTTTTAGCATCTCACCATACTTTGTTTCCTTTCCTCTTCTCCACCAATTTAGCCTCCTATTCTCCTCGGGTTATTTACTTCCTCCAGCTCTCTCCATCTCTCTACTCTCTGCTCTTCCATGGTATCCTGAAACTCTCCCCTCTCGTTCTTGTTTTCAAGCTCTTTAACATCTTTTTTCCACTCTCAGGCTCTTACACTCTCTCCCACTACTTTTTCTTTTCTTTTCTCACTCTCTCCCTAGTTTTATTTAGTACCAGTGCCAGCTCTCTCCTTATATCCTCTTCCTTTTCTCTCAGTGTACTCTCTCGTTCTTCTTAGGCTCTCTCTTTCTCACCTCTTTTTTTGTTCTTTCTCTCTCTCTCTCTCTCTCTCTCTCTCTCTCTCAATTTCTCTCTTTCTTTGACACTTTAGGGCACCAAAAGAATGCCAAGGACCTATTTTACTTGTACTTATTCTCATCACCAATTGATAATGCCAATCTCTTGATTATATCAGCCACCCTTAAGGTCGAATACGTTGGTTCATTTGTCACACCCATACTTGAGATTCTCTCTGATGCAAACTTTGAACACGACAATGATTCGTCATTATGTTCACATAACAGGAGTGAATTTGATCCATTGCATATCCTTGCACTGAAACTTCCAATAGATTTGGTGTCAATGGATGACTAGTTAATGTTGTTGAGCCTCTTTTCCCATATTTGAACGAGAGAGGAAGCCTCACGGTTTGAGATTTTGGAGGATGTAAAACTAGTTGGAGGCCTTGAAGAAGAAGATGATCATAAGGAAGAAGGAAAAAAACCCAGAGTCTTTAGAAGCTCAGCCTCAGTCTCGATGGTGGACATAATTTCTCAGGCCTTTCTCACAGGCTTTCTTCATATCACTGCAACACCATACATAGTCACACTCTTCCTCCATACTTTCTCCTTCATTTATGAGCTCTCTCTAAACCCATCCTCCTTAAACTCTCTCTATCCGAGCGCCTTTTAATGCTGTGAAGGCATCACCAATGTCAACAACAAAGGCATCTAAACGAGGTGGAATAATGTGCCATTTGTTGTTAGTAAAAACATCTATTCCTCCTACTTGATCTTGGTGCAACATGGTAAGTGAGGTCAGGTCACAATGCGCTTTTCATGCCTTCTTCTCGTTAGGTTCTGGTTGGCAGCATGGGTGCAACACGTGTTTTACATGGGTGAGGTATGGGTTTTGGCAACCCAAGGAGAGTTGTAGTAGCGTGGGGGTTCAGGTGTGAGGCAGTGCATGGGGGTTGTAGTACGCATATGGGTCTTTGTTTTTTCTTCTATTATTGCATATATTTTCCTTACTTTTATGTTTTTTTTCCTTATTTTGATTCTTATTTTATTTTTCCTATTTTTTAAATTATTACTTTTTTATTTTGTTTTTCATATTTTTTTAATTCACTAATTTTGTTTCTTATATTTTTTATTTTTGATTTTGTCTTTCATTTTTTTTATTTTTGTTTTTGTTTTTCTTATTCTCATTTTTTTTTTTTACATTTTTATATTATTTGATGTTTATTTTATGACTCACCCATTTTATATTTACATAATTAATTAATTAATTAATTTTTCAATGAATTAATTAATTAATCATTAATTTATTTTAGGATGGGGTGTTCACAGCTATTCAATTATGTTTGTATATATATATATATATACATATATTTATGAGTAAATTATATATATTTAATAATAATATGCATAATAAAAACATATATTCAATAATAACAATTAATATCCCATAATAATAATAATTTGAGAATATTATAACTTTATTTCTATTGAACATTGAATTTCTATTTTTATATTCAATAATATATCTAGATTAAATTAAACTCAATATATGTATAAATATAATTAAATAACTACATAATATAAATTAAATATATTAATTACGTATATTATATATAGTAAATTATATATATATATATATTTGGTAAGTTTATATATAATATACACATATTTAATATATTCAATAATAATACATTTACTCATATATATGTATAAATATAATTAAAAAGCCCTTGCGATGATCAATGTTGGCCATCGCAAGGGCTGTTTAATTGCATTTTTATATATACACATACACACACACACATATATATATATGAGTAAAATATATATTTAATAATATATATATATATATATATATATAATATACATATACTCAATAATATTTTACATATGCTCATATATATCTATAAATATAATTAAAATGCCCTTGCGACGGTCAATGTTGACCGTTGCAAGGGTTGTTCAATTACATATATATATATATATATTAATAATAATAATATGTATAATAAAAACATATATTCAATAATAACAATTAATATCTCATAATAATAATACTTTGAGAATATTATAATATTTTATTTCTATTAAAAATTGAATTTCTATTTTTATATTCAACAATATATCTAGTTTTAATTAAACTCAATATATGTATAAATATAATTAAATAACTATAGAATATAAATTAAATATATTAATTATGTTTATGTTATATATATATTTGGTAAATTTATATATAATATACACATAATTAATATATTCAATAATAATACATTTACTCATATATATGTTTAAATATTATTAAAAAGCCCTTATGACGGTCAGTGTTGACCATCGTGAAGCCGTGCCTTTACGACGGTCAATGTTGACTATTGCAAGGGTTGTTTTATTATATATATATATATATATGTGTGTGTGTGTGTGTGTGTGTGTGTGTGTGAGTGACTCCATATTATAGAATTTATTACAAATTTCAATTAAAAATATTATAAAGAGAGAATTATGAAAAATGTATTAGAATGTCTAAAACATAATAGTATAATTACAGATAACAAAAGTTCATACATCCATTTGTTAATACATCGGTATAGATAATTCAACAAAACTGGGAGAAGAGGTATTAAGCCTATCGAAATTAGGCCTAATATTAAGGACTGACTTAAGACTTGAACAATTAGTAAAATTTATGCCTTGTGACATGAACATAAGTGGTATGGCACGTTAGGCTGTATCACATCTTGCAACGATGATCTTAATAACAAGTGCTTCCCAATTGATGGGATAAATACCCATTTTGCATGGGCTTTAAGAGAAATTTGGTTATTTTCCATCTAAAAACATCATTAATAGAATGGTGAGAATAGTTTATCAGTAACATGAAAAAGCATATATAATACTCAAAATTTCCATAGAATAAATTATGACTATAAATTATGATTTTTATGAAATATTTATGGATGTCAAATATCATAACATACAAATATGCATTAGCAAACATATGGAAAACAGAGATCGACAATCTCCTTAACCATTAGACATTGGAAAGTCATATATCGGTTATTCGAGTCTCATGAAGCCCAATATATGACTGTCATACCTAGGCAATTGAGTCTCACGAACCCCAGCATATGACACCTAACCGGCAGGTGCGACCCCACCTTTAACTATGGCGTCCCCTAGTAGGTACCCAAGACAAAGTCAGGCAATATAATCTTTATCTTAATATGTCATCCAAGCCATCATGTGGTCAAGATAAGATTAGTTTGAGAGAGAACTATTAAGATTTCTTTTGAACACTGATGTTCTTATGATAGTCAGGAATCCCTTTGGTGTCAATTTAATCTAAGATATTTCCAGCAAGGATACATTCTTGTCCTTTCTTAATTTCTTGGGACCCTTTAGGCGACACAACCTACCATTGATCTTAGAATTGAAGTTGTGGCCCAAGAAGTGTAATAACACCATTTTTCCTGTAATCATTTAGGTGATATGACTTTCCATTAATTACAGGATTAATGGGATATAATACCTTGCTAAAGAATCCATTAACAATATATATTAAGGCGGCATAGCCAGCCATTACCAATGATTCACAGTATATATTAAGGCGACATAGCCAGCCATTATCAAATGGTTCATAGTATATATTAAGGTGGCATAGCCAGCCATTATCAAATGGGATTCCAAACTATCAATAAGTACCATGTACAAGAATAGTTTACTTTCACAAAGAGTAGTTCTCTTCTCAAACAACCATATTGTCACCCCATCATACAAAGTTGAAATGCACAATAACATAGGCAATTATAGTATATGAATAACAAAATATTTATGTAAGGATATATAATGCATAAGAAAATTCACACATCAAAATTCTTATCCTAAAGTTGTTATGGCTTACATAATATTTTCGTAGATATTTCAAAATATCTATCTAGCCTCAATCTTCTCTAATTTAACCCTTCTTAGACCTTGAATGGGCTCATGGAAGGTCATGGCGACAAAATTTCAAGATAAATGATTATAGGCAAAAAGGGATTGGTTATACAATATTATGGTGTGTTTTAAACTTAATTACATTTCAACTCCATAGCCAACCCTTTTTACCTTTACATTACCATAAAGACCATTCAAGAAGAAGAAGGAAAAGGAAAAGAGAAGAAGAGAACCTAGAATATGTTAAATCATGTTACCTGAATACACTCTCCTTTCTTGTAATTCTCCTAAAATTGCTTCCTTCCTTCTTGACCTAAGTGTGGAGTGAGGAGGAGAAAGTGAGTGAAATGGGTATAGGGAGGAATGAAGGGAATGGTGTGAAGAAGAGTGGTAGGGTGTGGGGTATTTAAAGAGAATTCAACGGCTAAGATTTAACCATATACTTTTAATCCAACGGTTGGGGTTTAATATTAAATCATAAATATCTAAGATATAATTATGGTATAGGCCCCACGAATATCTAATATTTTATTATGTTATGGGCCCCACAAATATCCAATATTTTATTATGGTGTGGACCCCACATGTGCAGGCCTCACATGTTAAGATAATGGCATGTGTCCCTCCTGAATTTACCATTTTGCCCTTAGCATTTTTCAAAAATGACCATTTTGCCCTTATGCTTTAAAACTAAGTTTTAGGTTATTTTCTTTAAATGATTCAACTAGGCATATTTATTCTTGTTTAATTCTTTATGATTTCTCCTAAATAATTTAACTTATATTAAAATCACTAATTTAGGGATGTTACAACATGGGTTACTGTCCTTCTAACATAGTGAGTTTGAGGAATGGGAATGGGTGTCCACCTTTCCCAAGTTTTTCGACATCACGTTGGTGGGATCCTGCCACCTAGACCATCTTACCATGGGCTACAAATTGAAGTTGCATCACTTAAAGGTCAAATGATAGAAAAAGACTAAATGAATGCACAACAAAGCTCAAATTGCTAATTTAGCAGTAGAATAACAACAAACAAATGCAATTGTGTCTTTTCTCCTTAAAAATATCTAGGGAGATTTGCCCCCAAAGATCGCATCCATACTATCTCATGGTGTACTTCTCTAAGCATTTTTATTTTGTATAAGTCATGTGTTGTAATGTTCTTTTATCCTTATTATTCAATCTATTGCTTATTAAAGTTTGTCTTCAATTTTTAGGTACCTAGTGAGCTATGCAGTGCAAACCTACCTTCAAATTCATCGCCAACTCCTTCAAGTAGGGACAATTAGCTAGTTAGAATGCCATCGTGACCATCATAAAATCACTTTACGATGGTTACGACTTTCATAAAAGCTATTAAAAAACCATCGCAAAAGCCTTTTTTTTCTTTTGTAATGCCTACATCACCACTTGATATTTCTTAGCTAACTATTGGCCAAACCCCCTGGGTGCTAGGTCCAATATGAGTTGGATCACTTAGCCATGCTTCGTAATTGGAAAAATGAGTACTATGGAAATACATGCCACTCAGACAAAGAAAGATGATGTAGACATAGCTGAGATAGGAGCTAAATACTTTTTAGGAAATCTCTAAATCACTAGTATGTTTATTGAAATCATGAGCATTAGCATGTAGGTTCTTGATCCAAGTAGTAGTATTAGGTCCCTTAGCCATTGTTCTTGAGAAATGATTGGGTTTAACCCATTCCTTAAAAGATGTTCTCATAGGATCGCTATATACCAAAATTTTGACTTCTAGTTCCTGTAAACAAATAATCATTGAGTCTATTTTCTAGACAACACATAAAAAGAGACCTGCCCTACCAACATAAAACATAATTAATGAACTTATGAGAAATGTTTCTAGTAAGTTTCATTCTCTTCTATCTCCTGTTGCCTATTATATTTTCTTTACTTATTCACTAGAACAATTATGATTTGGAAATCAATCTAGTGCAAGTGTTCAGATGTATTATGACATTGCAGTGAGGCACTCAACGAACCTTTTGAATTTATAACACCTTTTTTGGACTTTGAATTGAAGTAAAACAATTTTTTTTTGTGCAACCTAATGTATTAATTAGAAGTTCTTAGATGGAGCTACTTTAACTTTATGTCTTATGTAGAAGATATTACTATGTACTCTATTTAAAATCACATGACCAGTCATTAGCATTATAAGGGTACATATTCGGATTTATATTTAGTCATTTGAAGGTCTCTTTTATTAGTTTGAATAACAAACAAAAAAATTGAACTATCTACTATATCCATGTATCATTTATCCTTGTGAAATACCAAACAAAATAAAATGATCTTAGAAGGGATATAATGAAATTCTTTGATTAGTTATTCCTAAGGAAATGATTTATTTTATTTCACTAATGGGGATAACAAACAATTAATTATATCAAATATGAATATTATAGCAAATAGAAATAAGCAAAAAAAAAGGAAAAAAATTTAAATAGTATTAACTAAATTATACTAATAATAACAAAATAATAAATAGAATGCTCTTACTCAAAATGCCTTGTGATTTTCAACCAATTCTACGCTTCAATATAATTACAATGGGAAGGGACTATAACTTGTTTCCAATGCTCAATAGCTTGATCAAACCAAGCATCTGTAATTTCATAATCTCCCTATTAAATGGCCTATCCTCTACTGTCGATATACGTGAGTAAATACCCTTCCTTTAGAATCGTGGTTGAGAGTTTCCTATATAAATTTCCATAGAATATGTGAAAAAGACTTTTCTTCATAAAAAAGAAAGACTTACTATCTTTGGAATATGATACTGCATCATTGCTAAGGCATCGTCTCTATTACATAAATGGATTCCTAACTTTTCTATTATGATATATGTAAGCAATTCTTATTTTATTGGCCTTAAACCTTGCTAAATGATCATTACATTGCTTTCCCTGTCAACTAGGTCTTTTATCCATAGGAAAAAAAAGTATTTCAACATATCTATTTCTTCATATTTTAACTTCTATGAAGTTTCTTTCTTTGCTACAGCTAATAAAAATTATTATTTTGAAAAATATATATGTAGAAAGCCATTTTTTTCAAGTATTTATTAGTAGATTTTCTCTTCTTTTTTTTTTTTATTTCTAAAGTGGAAATAGTTTCACGTAATGATAGATGATGACCATATTATTAAAAACTTGTGGTAAGAATAGGGCCTAATCCATTAGTGTGTGATCAATACAACAAACTAAGTAACATTTGTTTTATTTTTATTTTAATTAGTACATATTTAATGTAATTGTGTTATTTTTATGTATATTTAAACTAAGTGATATTGTAACATCTCAATTCTTTTATTTAGGTCCTCTTATCCTTAATTGAAAAGTAAGTTGAAAATTTAAGGCTCAGGTATAATTATGGTATAGCTCCCTATATCCAGTCCCAATTATTAAGTTTAACTAGGCATGGTTTAGCAATACAAGAAAGCTTTAAGGTTCCAAAAAAATTTGCTAAACCTTAAGGGTGATACTTTGGCTAAATGCTAAATACTATGTTTTAGTTGTACTTTATCATAAACCTTGGAAAATTTATGGGATCCAATCCTAGTTACCCAGACCTTAAGGGAGGAAGATGAAATAAACTAGAAAATGGAAGAATAGGGTGAAATGCAATGATTAAATAAGGACAAAAGAACCTAGCACCTAGATTCCATTTCTTTAAGTAAGATGATAAAAACAAGTCATGAGATTCAAGTCCATAATTGGGGAAACATATAATAAAGGAAGGAATTGTAGGAGGCTCATAACAAGTATTTTGGAAAATTAAGAGAATGGAACTTTCAAAAATTTAGTAACAAGGAGTAATGCCTAATTAGCGAATATTAAGGGCTAAAAGGATTCTTGATTTGAATTAGAGTACAATATTCAGTGTTATGGGAATCAATATATAATCAAAGAAGGAGGAAAGATTAAGTATATTAGAAGATACATATTACATTTCAAAAGATTTATGTAAAGAATTTGGAAGGAAGAGATATTACTTATTTGGCTTGTGAAGGAAGTTAGGTGGATTTAATGTGGCTAAACTTCACCAAGCTTACCAAGGAACTATGACATTTGGCAACAACTAGTATACTTAAAGGACACTTGGTAGCAAGATAGGGATTTATAATAATGACTCATGGAACTAAGCATAAAGAGGGACACTGCTATTGTAGGAGATGGACACATGGCAAGGTGGAAGTAGCAATTGAGTGACATGTGATAAGATAATGTAATGGGTTAGTGGCAATAAGGGGAAACTAAGATAACATAAAAAGCAACACATGGTAAGGACATAAGTAGGATTAGTGGCAAGACTATATGGTAGGCTCTCCTTGTCTTTGGAAGGTACTTAGCATTAAGTTAGAATAGACGGAATGATGAGAAGGTGTAGGTAAAGGCACATGGCTGAAAATTTCATAAGGGGAGTTACTCCCAAGCTCACTACTGCACCAAAGGTGGAATGCATGGGAATGGCAGCTAACCCATCTGCTAAATTTCATAAGGGGAGTAATCTATCAACTCTTGATATTCAATAGTTAATTCCATTTGTTGCTAAAACCCCTTCCCTTAAGCTACTTCTTGAAGGTGGTTCCAAGCCTAGGAGGCAATCCCAGATAAGACTGAATTCCCTCATCCTAGATTTTGTGAAGATAGAAGTTTCCAAACTTCATAGACCCCATATCTGATAGTGGATGGGTGAACCCTATTCAAGTTGTGCCTAAGAAGAGCAAAACGACTATTGTTAAAAATGACAAGGATGAGTTGGTCCTAACTAGAGTTCAAAATGCATGGTGTGTATGCATAGAGATCTACTAAGAGAAGCTTAAGGAATCAGAGTCATAACCACAAGTTATTTCTTTCCTCCACTTGTCCCTTATAATTTTGATTCTACTTGTGATAGTTTTACTGAACTTTGGTTAAGAGATAAGTGTGAGGGAGTAAACCTCTTTGATAGAGTAGGAGTAGTTTTATTTACATTGACAGTTGCCTTTTTGATTGCTCCATGACTTTCAGTACTTTTTATACATGTGATGAATTAGTTCTGATAATTTTATCCAAATTAAAATTGAACTTGTTTATGATCTATGTGTTTTTCACTGCGTCTTTGTGAAGTTCACCATGATGAACCACTAATTTCTCTACAGCAAAGTCTCTTTTCCTTTTTACTAACATTGTGCTTTCTTTGTGTTGTTCATCACAACGAAGTTCAATTTAACCATAGATAGCCTCTGTGTATTTAGCCGCAGTGAATTGTATTTTCGGTGAAAGTGGCATTTTTAAGATGAACTCTCTATGTAGTTCACCATAGCTTACTACTCCTTTTGCCATGGTGAAGTCTCTTTTTCATTTACCTTATTTTTTGCTTCTCTATGATGTTCACCCCAACAAACTTAGCTGGTTCTTTAATTTCTTTTCTTTTATTTCCATTTCTTGTTTTTATTTTTCACTTGTATGGTCAAACTTGTTACTCTTGCTGGATATTTTTGATAATCTTTGTAGTTAGGCTACTGACGACCTATTTATGAAATTGTGGACTTTATGTATTATGTTTTGTGCTCATTGTTGTTTTCTTTATTTTTTTGCTTGTGTCTCCTCCACTCTTTCTTCAATTTGTCTTCCTTGTGCATTGAGGGCAATGCCATGTTTAAGTGTGGGGGAGAAATTGATTATTGAGGTGGTGTGTTATGTCAAAATTTCAGTTTTTGTGTTGCGGTTATAGCCATTTCTCTTTGATAAATTGCATCAACTGAGCTTGAATTTTTGTAGGGCTTTGTATTTCATGGATACATAGGCTTGGAACTGAATCATAATAAAAAAATTATGTCCAATATATTTTTAAGAGAAATAAATTCACATGTATAATCTTTGGAAGCCACTTATGCATGGTAATTAATTTTGTGTGCAATTGATCATTATGAGTGAACATGAGAGTTAGCCATGTTGGAAGTTGTTTGAGCCAGATTTATTCTTACCTATGTGATATCCACTTGGTTTTGCATTCTCTAGAACTTTTTCTTAATTCTTGGTCAAAGCTTCATATTCATTGTCGTAACCAACCTTTCGGTGGGATAAAATAAAAGTAGTTTAAATTGATTCCCAAAATGAAACTTGAAAATCAATTTATTTGGAGTCGCCACCAAAATTTTTAATGGAAAACTTTGGAAAACCAATTTAAAATAAAAAGAAAAAGGCAATATGGTCTGCAAAATCAGAGATAAGTTCGAGAGTCTATTTGAGTGTGGGAAAGGTGTTAGGCACCCCACAACACCCATCCATAAGGACGGTTACCTTAAACCAGTAAGCTGAAATAGAACATAGCTTTTAAATTTACCTCAATTACCCTTTTGTCGACATGCAAGCCTGTTAAACAGAGGAGACAAAACAGCAAGAATGAAAGCAAATAGATGGATATTTACAAAGGGCGGACTTGACCTAGGATGAAAACCTAGGGCCTACATACCCCGTGATAGGGATCAAAGTCCATGTAGTTCGACCAAAATGGGTGCGTCTGTTGGTTGATTATTTGTAAATTTTGTGACGAGAATAGGAGGGTTTAAGTTAAATAGGTCTTTGTAAACAAAACGGAATTGGGATTCGACTTGTGTGTTTTAATTTACAACAGTTTGACGAACATAGCTCTCCTGATCTCTTCATTTTTTCTTTTAAAATTTTTATTTGTTGGAATTTTAAATCTTTATTTTGAAATTTAAATGAAATGATTATGGAATGAGATTTTTGGGATTTTGGGAGGTTTATATTATATTCTATTTCTTTTGAAATTTGAAATGTAATTATAATGAAAGGAATATTATTGAGTTTTTTAATTTATTTAATTTTTGGTTTTTTGTTTTACTTATTTTTTATTATTATTTTTTTTTAAAATTAGGATTGAAATTAGAACAAAATATAACAGAAAGCCATTTTTGAATTTTTGAACGTGGCATTTTAATTCGTTAAATTTATAAAACCCTGACTTTATTTATTTTGTAAATAATTCAATTTAAATATTCATTTTTGCATTATTATTATTTTATCTATTTATCATCATTCTTATTATTTATCTTTCAAACAAGTATGTACTAAAATTTCGAGGTTTAAAGAGATTAAAATCTCACATGACCCCAAGTATTTGAGGAGAAATATATTCTCACACGATAATTTCATAAATAATGGAAAATATTTACTTAAGTCAATATTTAATTGTTATTATTTTTAAAACAAATGCGCTAATTTTTAAAAGATCTATGGAGATTAAAATCTCACATGATCAGATGCAATCGAGGAGAACCGAATCCTCACACGATAATTTCATAAATAATGGAAAATATTTAATTAAGTCAATATTTAATTGTTATTATTTTTAAAACAAATGTGCTAATTTTTAAAAGATCTAAGGAGATTAGAATATCACATGATCTCATGCAATCGCGGAGAACTGAATCCTCACACGATAATTTCATAAATAATGGAAAATATTTAATTAAGTCAATATTTAATTGTTATTATTTTTAAAACAAATGTGCTAATTTTTAAAAGATTTAAGGAGATTAAAATCTCACATGATCTCATGCAATCGAGGAGAACAAAATTCTCACGCGATAAATTTCATAAAACTTTACCCACGAGACCAAGATTAGTCTTATATTCATATAAAAGCAAAATGAAATAATAATGATGATAATAATAAAAAAATAATAATAATAACACAAAACAACACAACCATACCAAATATGACAAAAATGAGAACAAGACAACTTCCTACTAGTTCATTTTCCTTACCTTATGTATGTTTAACTATGCATGCACCCATATATTCATGCACATACATATATATGTATATATACCTAAAAAAAGAACCTCTTCTCACTTCATTCTTTCTTTTTTTGCACCTTATATATATATATATACCTAAGCACACATACATATGAGCATATATATGTATATATACACACTAATCTGCACCAATGCATTCTTTCTTGTTCTTCTTTTTTTCTTGCCCATAAACATGCCGAGACACATATATATACACATTGATGCACTCCTCCTTTTGCTTTATCTCTTCTCTCTTGTTCTCGTACACCGAAACACAAGATGCAGAAATGTGCGTTGACAGATGCATATACATATATATATACGTTGCTGCCCTCCTCCATGCTTTCTTTTTCTTGTTTTTCATACACCGAAACACACATGCAAAAACAGACATGACATACACACACACACACACACACACACACACATATATATATATATATATACGTTGCTTCCCTTCTCCTTGCTTTCTTTTACTTGTTATCATACACCAAAACACACAGATGCAGAAACAGACGCTAACAGATACATATATATATATATATATATATACGCTAATGCATTCTTGCTCATTTTTTATCAAAAGCAACCTAACAGCAGACAAGGATAGATAACAGCCAACCTTCTACATGCATTCATGACAGATCAGACAACAAACTAAAGACAGAAAGACCAGAAATGGGAACAGTAAACCGAGGAAACCTGGCAGACACCTTCAGCTCACTTTCTCTCTGTTTGTTTCTATTTACAACACCTGAAACAGGGGTATACAGAGTGGCTCTTCTTCCTCCTGCCCAGTTCTCGGTCTGACACTGCTCTCAGTTCGTCACTGCTCTCGGTCTGTCCTGTAGCTACATGGAGCCAGTATGTTGCATCCGAAATCGCTGAGAAGTAGTCAACCCAAACCGGTGAGATGCCAGAGTTAAGGAAGTGCACATGGATGTGGGCCTTGAGGGAGAAGGTCCCAAGTGAGCTAAGAACATGAGGGGAAGCCATGGGAAGTTAACGAGGAGGAGAGCAAGATAGCTAGTTCTTTAACGTTGGCTTGGAATGGGAAGCATCATCCCTCTGTGCTGTTTTGTTGAACATCGTAGTCATCTTGTAGGCAATGGCTAAGCTTGTACAGCGCGTCTATGTGGCCGAAGAAGGCAGCTTGAGCACAGAGAACCTCGGCTCTTAGGCCTTTGTCATTTTTTGGTGCAGCCACTACCGTTGAATTGTATGACCACGAAAATGTATAGGGTCAAAGCATGAGAGTTAATCGTTGCCTTGGCCAAGAGCAATGCTCCACTTCTTCGGTTTTGCAAAATAGTAGAAACGAAGCATGCCCATGGTATAACAGTATCTACCCTTCCTCACAGACATTTACCTTGCCTTTTTTTTTTCTTTGAGCATCTTCCCAAAACTCAGTTTTCAAGCATTTGGAGCAGAGCCTTCCTCACTATTAACCCATCTCTCTTTCTTTTTCTCTCTTTTTCTCCTCTCTCTTCTTTCCCTTACTTTCGTGGTGCTGTTCCTTCTTCCCCTCTTGTCTCTACCAGCCCTCCATTTGTACTCCTTGCCCCCTCCCCATCATGCCAGAATAAAGAAAGTTGTCCCCTTTTTTTGTGTTTCCCAGTTAGCTTTTTCAATCTGTGGTCCCTCTGCTTGAGTTGTCCCTTTCTCCTCTTTCTGTTGGGAGCTATTGTTGGAGTGTTGTTGGAACAGCAGGTTCTGCCTTGGGTAGCCAGAGGTTTAGAGCTCTTTGAGGTTGCATATCCACAGTCCTCCCTTTTTAGCTTGCCACCCTCCTTTTTCTATTTTGCGATATTTGCAGCCTTTTGTTTTTATTCTTTTTTAACCTTATTACTGTTACTACATTTTTTATCTTTTAATTTTTTTAATTTTCTATTTTTTTTATATATATATATTTTATAGTTTTTCTTTGATTTATTATAATTTCTTTATATTAGCTAATTAATTTTTTTTTTTAGGTTTTGAGTTTATTTAATTTTCTCCCATTATTTATTTTTAATTCCAAATTGTTCCCCAATTGAAAATGTCATTTAAAGTTTATCATTTTAAATTTTCCTATTTGCCTAATTATTAATTAATTAGTGTATCAATTAATTAATGATTAGACAATTAGGGATAGGGTGTTCATATTCATTAATGTAATGGATAGGATAAAGGCATTCCTTTCATACCCCATGTTCTACAAACCTAGACACTTCATTCCATTGTTAGCCGAATTGGACCTTTTCCATTACAAGTACCAATGCATGCACAACATGCTCAAATTTCTAAATGATGTTTTACTATTATAATATTACATTTATGCCTTTTATCTTCATGAACTTGGATGGGTTTCAAAAAAAAAAAGGAGAGAAGAAAAGAGTTATCATATTAGAAATAAAATAGTACTTCAAAAAAAAAGAAGAGGAAATTTAAAATAGGGCATTTCCTTAATGTTTTGAAGATGAATGTTCACATTTTAAGAGCATTAATGTAAGTGTCTATTTGGAAGACATATTCAAAAGCTTGGTACATGTTTAATTCATTCCACCCTCACTCCATCTAGCATAATCCAACACTACAACCCCTAAAATCCTTTTGATATTTTACATCATTGCATTCATAGTGGAGATTTTAGAATTACTGCAAGTTTATAGTAGGATGTTTATCAAGTGGATTTGAGAGAAACAACCAATTTAGATGAGTTGATTGAAACACTACGTTCCTTTAGTCAATTGTGCATTTTGGTTAATTGCTTTGCATGTTTAGCTTACCATTGTTGCCAGTGAAGAGTGTGACCATTTGAGTTGTTGTTTCCACATCATGAACTTGTTGGGTTCACACTAGTTTTATTACATTCCTGATTCCTTTTTTGATTACTTTGCCCAGAAGTGCAAAAGTTTAAGTATAGGGGAATTGATCTTACCCATTTTTACCATGCCATTTAATATCAATTCATGGAGTTTTATGAGATTTAAAGAACTTAAAATGCATGATTTGATAATATCTTATGGTAATTTGGAATTAGAGGAAATTTCCTATAAAATGTGCTTTTAAAATCTTGCACAAGCGTAAATACCTTTACTTTTCTACATAAATCCTACACAAAGCCAAAATATCCTTTAAAATCCTGCATAAGCCCAGACACCTTTAATTTATGCACAAGTCATGCACAAGACTAGGCATCCTTTAAAGGCCTGCATAAAACTAGGCATCCTTTAAAGTCCAACACAAGACCAAGCATCCTTTCAAATTTTGCACAAGTCCAGCACCTTTACTTTTATACAAAAGTCCTACACAAGCCTAGTCATCTTTACTTTTCGGCACAAGTCGTGCACAAGTCCAAACAACTTTAATTTATTCACAATTCTTGCACAAGCCCAGACACCTTTACTTTTTGCACAAATCCTACATAAGCCCAGGCATCTTAATTTAGTCACAAGTCTTACACAAGCCTAGGCACCTTTAATTCCTTTCAAAGTCCTGCACGAGACCAGACATTCTCTCAAAGTCTTACACAAGTCCAAGCACCTTTACTTTCTGCTAAGTCTTTGCTTAGTTAGGGTAACTTTAATTCCATCAGGTCCTATAAAGTTAGGGAACCTTTAATTTCTGTCAAGTCCTACACTGTTAGGGTAGCTTTTAGTTTTATACAAAGTCCTACATTGGCCTAATCACCTTCATCTAAGTCATTTCTTACTCAGACACCCATTACTTTCAATTCACATTTAGTCCCTTTTGTAGACTAATTCAAACCAAAGATAAACAAATTGAAAACAACTAAAAAAAAAAAAAGGAAAAGAAAAGTGTTCTCATGTTTTTGCATTTTCCAAATAAAATTGGCTTGTTTTGTTGAGTTGTGGGACTCATAATTCCTTAAACAAAATAGTTGTTTCCATTTTCACTTCTTCAAAGGTGATGAATATTGATATACAATTTTTCAGTGTTTTGGGCTAAAAGAATATGTGAAGTAGGGTAGCTTATTGACACCGTGTTTTGTTGATATTACATTTGTCTTTCATTTTAGGGGCAATCAAATTATTTTGGTTTGGCACATTGTTTTCCCTCCACCAGGTGAATTGTACGTTCACATCTTTACTTGTTCTTAGTAAAGTTCATTTTATTACCTTGTTCACTTCCCTTACCTAAGAGACAAGTAAAGAGGGGCAACTGTGAGCACTCAATCCTAAGTTCCAAAAAATTAAATTGATAATTAATGATGCAAGGTTAAAAAATGAAAATTTTGAAAATAAAAATTAAGATTTGTTAAAAAGTCTTTAATAAAATAATTAATATTTTCAAAATTAAAAGATTCAAAATTTAAAAGAAACAAAACCAAAAAAAAAAAAAGATTTTAAAGTTACTCATGAATCAATGCACATTAAATTAATTGAGAGAAAATAAAAACAAACAAAGAGAGAAGATGAGAAAGAAAATGGTGAAGAAAGAATCATAATTAAATGAAAAATTCAGAAAAATAAAAATAAAAATAAAGAGACAAAAATAAAATTTTCTTTTTTCTTTTCTTCTTCATCAATTAAATGAAAATTAAACAAAAAAAATGTGGAAAAAAGAAGTAGCAAATTGGAAAAGGACAAGAAGCTAAGTCTAAGACATACTTTAGCCTATTGTTGAACCTCACCTAAAGCATTTGTAGCTATCTTTTGAAAGAGTGGCTTGCGACTAAACATGCCTTCTTCCTTGGCAAAAAATGAAGAGTAAGAGAGGAAATTTCTAGGGGTGCCAACATTAAAACCTTTGGTCTATGCTCATTGGAAAGCTCGATAAAGGTAGTGAAAGGGATGTTTGAATGATAGAGCTTGGGTAGTGAGGAAAGAAGCCTGAGAGAGATAAACAAGAGAGAGACCAAAACAGCTTTAGAAGGAGGTAAGAAAGAGGTTTAAGAGAGGGTAAGGGAAAAAAGAGTGACCAAGAAAGCTTTGGGGGAGACGAGAGAAAGGGTAGGGGAGCCAAAAGAAAATGTAAAAGACGAGAAATAAGAAAAATTGAGATGAACAAAGAAGTAGGGAAATAGAGGACAAAAGGAGTCAAGAAAAAGAGTCAGAGAGGAAAGATGATGGAATAGGGCTAAACTAAAAGGGAGAAGTCAGGAAAAGACCTCTTTTGTCATGTTAAAAAATCAAGGGAGAAGAAGGCTAAAAAAAAATGTTAGTACACTAAGTAGAAGGAGGGGGTTCAATGTCAAATGCCCTTCCTTTCATTTAAGAAGATCAAAGAACGAAGAGGCAAAGAAGATGAAGAAGGAGAAATGATTGATTAATGAAGTCGTGGTGCCCTATTTTCATAGACCTCACATGTGGTCTATTTTACAATAGTATTTTTTGCATCGTTGCAAGGTTTAAGGCTTTCTGAGTGTCACAAGGTCCTTTTTATATAGAATTTGGGTATCTAGATATGGTATTATTTGAGACTCTATATCTTTTGAGAACCTTAGAGTTCATTTGCATTGCAGTTGCTGACAACCAAAAGTTGTCATTTGATAACTATCGAGGAGCCACTCTTCATCCAACTAGAGGAGCTATCATAAGTTTACATAATTGTATGAAGCTTCTCTATTTGTTTGAAGCTTAGTTTGATTAGAGAGACAATGGTTGTTCTCCTTAACTTGCCAATTTGGGGTTAGGTAATATTTTACTATTGTTATATTTGGCCTGTAATTAACCATAAGGATTTAATATGTACTTGGAACGAATTTGCAGTATGGAGGGCCTTTCTGGGAACAATCGTTTAATCCAAAACTTTATCCTATAAAGAAACATAAAAGATGCTATTACTTATATTACTATGCCATTAAATTATTACTATTTGTCTAATGCTTACAATTGTTCATAATAACTACTTATACTTATAATTTTCTGCACAACTGGTTTCTCAAGTTTCTATCTTATATAAAAAGGACATTTTATATAGCAGAAGAGAGCTACACATGTATTGATATGAACTAGATCTTGCACTATACCAATAATTCTTTTAGTTTAATTTATAACAATTATTTGATGTCATGGAATGTCCTTGTGTATATATTTTCCTAAAAGTATTTGCCTGATCTTGCTTAGCTCTTCATAATGATCTCAAACATCTCAATGGATCATTTAAAAAGTATGAATACTTTGTTCAATCTAGTTGAAGAAGTTTAATGAACCAAAAGAATTAAAACTACCTCATTTTTACTATAAAAGAAAGGAAAAACATAAATACTATTGTCATACCTTAAATGGTAGAGCATTACTGGCATGAAGAATAAGGTAAATCTCATCTACATAAGTCAAACAAATATGATAAACTAACTGATCCAAATACTGATATGACAAAAGATATGAATAATATCCAATTCAATTCTCTAATATCATACAATAGACCCATGACTACACATACTGAACTCTTTGCCCTTGACAATGGAGCTACTAGAGTACAAGGAAAATATTTCCAAACATGTAACAATTAAGTAAAAAAGACTCTTTACCCATGTGAACAATATAGGGCTAACCAACTAGTCTTTCAGTCTTCTCTGAACTATAGAGTGATAACTAGATCAACACTACTCTCTAAAAAAAAAAATCAATAAGAGAAGGAATGAGTGACCTCACTCAATGAGCAAATATTACTAACTATACCAGGAGGGAATAAGTAGGCCGATGGAGTATTACACAACTTTTTTGTTTAATAATTCCAAACATATCAATTTTATTTATGCAAAAATTAAGGAAAATCATATATCATACAATATAATTTGTAAAGTTTAAAGAAATTTAAAGATACCTTGCCAAACATATCATACTAAAAAGTAGTTGAAGTCCACAAATAATTTTTTAAAATGGGTAATACTGAAATGGAAAACATCTCACAAAACCAATTAGAAGCCATAGCAATCACTAGCTCTAAGCTAAGAATCACAATTCATATATCAGTCAAGTTGAGTAATATGGCTCGCAAACAGTCAGAACAGATCCACGTGTTGTGGCCGTCATACACCGGGCTAGTAACACCCCTACTAGTTGGGGTTCAAAATAGATCATAGTGCATTAGGGCCAACGTCTACTACCGTTAGCTATAGGTTCTATATTAGATGTACTTCCAAGAAAATCATATTTTCTATAATAGTATACATATTAAAAAACATATCTAAATAGAAAAATTCCAATTCCTCGAAATTTATACGGTAACAGAATCATTCCCAAAGTTTCTAAATATCATATAGTATGTAAATCATTCAAAATAGTCATTCATATACTAAGGAATATTAAAAGGAAATTTGTCAAATTTCAAAGAGTGCAAATAAATGTCTGAATTAACAAAATATTTTAAGGGGCCTGTTCCCAAGGCATCATAGCATATAAAGCAAAAATATTTCACAAACAAGCAGTTTAAACACTAAAAATGGGTATAATTAGTAAGATTTACTTACCTAGAAGGCGTGCACAATCTTGCTCCTAATTTTTCTTTCCTTTTCTCAGTTGATCCGAAAGCCAATGACTATGGTCCTATAATAACAACTAACACATATTTAACTTCCCACATAAGAAATTATTCCTTAATTCAAATGAGTTCCCAACACCTAACCTAATTCTTGTCTAATGACGACATATCAATTATCTTTAATTTGAAAATGGGCTGTTATCCCTTCACCTTCCAATATCACAAGTAAATTTCAACACCTTGGTTCAAATCCTATTTTTATTTACATTTTCATGTATTTAATCCTATATATACCTACGACCCAAATTAATTTCTTTTTCTTAACCATAAGTTGCCTAACCTTATCAAGATAGTGGAAAATTAGCCTAATATAATTCAAGATTTGGTAATTAATCTAAATTAATTACTTATGGTCATTTAGCCAGTCACTACGAGGATTTCTTTGTCCCCTTTCTTCAAAACAACAAAGAAAATTAAAGAAAATAAGGAAAAGCTACTAAATCAACATACCACTTCAAATGGCAACTTCCAATTGCTTATTTTCTTCCTCTAGTAGTGATTATTGAAGAAAAATGGTTTAAGATTTTCGAAATTTCATTACCCTATCACACATTTCATCTAACTAAGATGGGTGTGAAATTGTAGACCAAAACTTAGTTATTTACATGGGAATTAGAGGTGGAATACTCAAAATTCATCCAAGAATCAAAACCCCAACTTAATTTGAAGAAATCCCACTAAAATCCAACCCAATTTCAAATTGACACCACTAACATTTGCAAAGAGGGATTTCAAAATCAATACTCCAAATTCAAAAATTGATTACAAATTATAATGTGGGAAAGAATAAATTTGATGTTATGAAGCAAAGGCACAAATTAATTTGAAGAAATCCCTCACAAATTTTATTCAAATTCTCCTCTTGTGGATCCCTAGGTGACATAATTAGGGAAATTTGAGATTGGGACCATGATTAAAGGGGAAGGGATGAAATACTCATATGCACATGAAGCCTAAATGTAATTTAACAAATCATGCCAAATTAAGTCCTAAATTAAGAGTTCAACCTCTACCCACAAAATTTTGCCCATCTAAATCATCGTTTCGAATCTTGGAGCCAAATCTTGAAATTAAACACTATAATTAAGAGAGAAAGCAATAAAATCCATCTTACAAGTGAACCCCAATGAAATTTCAAGAAATATTCACTAAATCTTGCTCTATTGCTCTTTGTTTGAACCCTAACATCATTGGTGCAAAAGTGAGATTATGACTAAATTGACAATGAATTCTAGCTTAAATCTCACTGAAGATGATAGAAAAGGTGGTATGGTGGCACCATGGGCCAAAATGTGGAGAATGGAGTGGAAGATGGGTTGCTACCTTGGAAAGGAGAAAAATAACAAGCAACCATGAGAGAATAAATGTGGAGAGAGAGAAAGAAAAAGTGAAAATAATAATAATAATGTTAAGGGTGGTTTAGTAATTTCATATGTGACATACGTCAAAATCTAAAAAGTGGAGAAATTTTTTTCTCAAAAACGATACTTAGGGGTTTGAACTTCTATCCATCGGTAAGGAATGGGAAGGTTTAGCCACTTGTACCAACTACAATCTCATGCTTTGAAGTAATTTAATAAATGTTTTAGTTTTTTGAAACTATTTTTGGAATTTATTCTATAGAAATTATTTACATTTTTAATTCATACCTCATCTAGATACCCTTGTTATCTTCAACTTATAAGATAATTTACATTCTTTTTCCCTTAAACTAAGTATTAAATAGGAAATTTTAGATGTGTTACTACTATAGTTTAGAGTGTATGACATTTACATTGCCACATTAGGTCACCATTCAGTGTTTGGTTAAGAAAAAAAAAAGTATGCTTTTATTAAGAACCTAAATTTTAGAATTTCCTCCTACTAAAGTTATTGCATGATTTGGCAAATGAAGATTAAGGAACAAGCAATAGATAAATGATTCAACTTCTTCTAACACTTAGGTAGAACAAACCTAAAGAAGATTATCTTCGAAAGCATAATGTATTTGAACTGCTTCCAATTCAACATTTGATGTATCTACCCATGGGTATATTCTCGTTATGGCTCTTCTAACTATATTTAAAACTAAGTACGACACTTGTTTTTATTGTTTTGGCTCCCTTTGGCATTACCATTTAAACTTCTTTTTTTTCCTATTACAGACATAATGTGTTCACATTGTTGAGCTACAAATTTTAAAGTACTATTTTATTTGACGAAACAAATTTTTTAAAATAAACAAGCTTGATAGTCTTGCCATCTTTAGACTTTAGTAGAAATCCACTTCTTTATATTTTTAAATTTCATGGTAGGCTTGTTTAAGTTAACATCCTAATTCCTCTATAAAAGAATTTTACATTAATTAAGAAAGTGCTAAAGCGTGTTTAAAGTTAGAGTGTGGAATATATATATTTTTTTCTAATACAATATTTTTCTTTTTCAGTTTTTGACATGCAGGTTGCTATCTAAAACTCTACCTCACTTTCTATTTTTATAATGAGAAGGTAAAGTACTAAGAATCTAATTAGACAGCCATAAATTTGCATGCTATAGTTTTGTGGAAATTTGAGTCATAAATTAGCATTTGTGTTCCCTAAGCGGTGGTTAACTGTACAAGTAACTGGCCCTAGTGAGGAGTAATAACACAAATGGACAATACTCAATCCCAGAATTTTAGTCTGACACATGTGATCCTTTCCAAATTATGACATTTAGCTATCAAATTAGACATTCTTTTAACATGGGTTAGAAAATGAAGCCTTGCTTTGATAGTTTCTAAAAGTTGGCTATGAATTGGCCTATACATTTTGCAAGCTAATTGTCATCGATCTTCTTATGAAGCAATAGGCTCTTAGAAGGGATAAGTGATTTCTTTTTGACACACCTCACATCAAGATCAGTCCAACTTAATCAATACATTGCTTAATCACTATGAAAGGAAATGAAATTGATCAAGGATGAAATGACTTGCAATATTGCCCTTCCTAATAGGTTACTTAGCCTGTACGATCATTTCATTAACAAAATTTTTCTCAACATTAGTTGTGTAAGGCCTCTATTCCTTTGTAAGTTAAATGTCACTTCCCATTTCCTAGTGATATAGTAAGCATCTTGAGGAATGAGAGTTTTAACAAAAAAACCCATTTTGTGTCAAAAGAATGCATTATAGCATCCTTGTGATCAAATCACTAAATCATTCTCTTACAATAAAATAAAATAAAATTGCATTCATGCATACTCATAATGCTTTTCATGAAAAATATATGAATTGTGAAAAATAAGACCTTTTTTGGACATTTGTAATGGAAATTCTAACTTGAGTCATGGTCAATTTCCAATGAAGATAAGAAATACCATGTGAGCAATCCCTAACTTCCCATATCGCTTTATATTTTGGCTAGTATGGGATCTTGATCTTTCCAAAACCACTAACACCACAAATCCATCTAGAATAATCCTAAACTTGTCATTCTCAAAGCCAAAGGCCATCTTAATTACCTTCCATCCAAACTCCCACATGACTAACTTTAACATCAGTAGGACCTTTCATTTAACAGCTTCTAGCCTCCAATAGCATGAACTAAATTAGAGTTATGAATCTTACCATGGAACTTAGGCTCTTAAGGGGGTATTGCATTGTCATCTTAAGCAAAATAAAGAAAGATATAGGAAAATGGAAACATCTTCTTACCCAGTTCCTCATTTGACCGTAGGATGACTTAAGACAAAGTAACAAAACCATTTGATATGATTTCTTCATTAGATAATACTTATTCAGTCAACACCATTCTATATAGTTGAAGTCTAAAGCTAATAGAAGTTGAATGCATCATTGGACCTTATGATATTTAACATTATCAACACAATGGTCATATATTTAAGTAGACCCTTTCATTTTGTTAAACTTGTTAATGCCTCATCTTTCTTGCATACTTTTCAAATTTTAATGATTAGAAATGAAAAAACAAAAATCATGTGGCATCCTCTTTGAAAATTTTAAATTGACGAGGAAAATGTTAAAATCTAAAGACGATGCAATGTTGAACTCTCAATTTCTTTTAAAAATTCGAAGCAATAATTCATGTTCCCAAATAAGCTATGCCAAGGATACAAGGCATTATTTACCTCCTTAAACATAAAGAAGTTATCCCTAGTCTCCCAAGTTGAGCCAAAGTAAGGCAGTTTCTTTCACCCATAAAATGAGCACTTAAGTTGGGTAGTCTCTAAGATGTTGCTATACTGAAATTTAAGTATCAAGATAGGATCATTTTCTTTCATCTATTTGAACATTATTCGAGCATTGTCACCCCTTTTGAGCCATCAAAAATCCTTCAAATACTCTATATGAATTGAACTGGAGAAACAATAAGAATCAAATACAAAAGTGCTCTCTTGGTGATAGTTTGAGTTCTTTTTAAAGGAGAAGGAAAAGGTGAAATACCAAAAAAATCAACAATAGAGAAAATGGAAGAGATGGGTAAAAAATGAAATATCCTCAAGAAGAAAGCTCCTGTTGAATGAAAATACCTTCTCTACTTGAAGATAAAATAGTATAATTATCAAGGGAGAATTCCATGATAACATGAAAAGCCAGCATGTTTTGCCAAGATCGCATGGTTTTTAAAGCAAAATTCTCTTTGTGACTCCATGTCAATTTGGGCTATTAAATCTATTCTTTTCTCAAGCCAAAATATTCACCTATGAGGTGCCTTTTTTTTATAACATATCCTTTCCCTTGCTTCACTATGATTCATCAGGCATGCTCTTGTGCTTTATCATTTCCCACCTTGCATCAAATTGTGGCTATCCATTTTCTTTAAAGCTTATAATATTACATTTTTAATTGCACCAATCATATGTTTCATTAGGAATTAAGGCTTCTCCTAATCCAACTTATGCTTTCCTTTGGCATAGTTTCACCTTTAATCATTAAGCATGTTTGTGAATTCTATCATTCCTCAAATCCATTAAAACAAGAGTAATCTATCTCTTTGGAAAACCTAAAACCTTATGCTTAATAACAAATGACAACATTGAGTTTGTTAAATAAAATTATAGTAGATCTTAATCGTTGACCTTTCAAGCACTAGTAATGGAAGAGTTGATAGGGAATGACATTAGGGTCACTGTCCAAGGAAATCAAAGCAAAATATGATATTTTGGTCAATTTTGAGATGATCAAGTTTAGGATATTTTCAGTCAAAGCCCCTCTTAGTTGGATTTACTTAAAGCATGAGATGCTAGTGCATAAATTCCATTCTCTATTATGAATGTACAACTTTTGGAGCTCTCAAGTCCTTAAGTTGCTTGACTATGGCATGTAAGAGTTGACATAAGGAATTTTTTTTACATATGCAGATGACCAAGAGATCCTGCAAATTACAAATTTTAAGTACATCTAAGCATCATGTGTTTGCATCACTTTTTAACATTCTTAAAGAATACTTCAATAAAAAGGAGTGAAATGATCTTTTCTTCACCTTAGTGATTTGGATCTATCGTAAAATTTAAAAAAAAAAAAATCCAAGGCATTTTAGAAATAAATGCCCATGTTTTGCATTTCGTTCTTAGGGATAAAAAAATGAGCATCAAATTGCTATAGGGTAAATAAAAGCAAAGTTTTCATTAATATGCAAGCATTCCTCGTACACCATCCACCATGCATATCACATGTGTTTATACATTACAATGCATTTCTCCATGCACCATGCATATAAAAAATGACATTTTGAAAAATCAAGCATACACATTATGCATCTCGCACTGTAGACATATGTCACACTACATCTCATAGTCACCAAAGCACATGCCATAAGGGATCACATTCTCACGTGGCAAGACATCCTTTGATCTTTTGGTTGCATCCATCAAAGCACAATTACATTTATCCTATGTCTTGCATTGGTCATGGCATCTCTAATTTCTATCAAGTCCTGCACAGTTCAACACCTTTAATTTTTGTCAAGTCCCACACTGTTAGGGCACCTTAATTTTTGCCAAGTCCTACTTGGTCAAAGCCACTTTAATTTTTGTCAAGTCCTACACTGTCATGACATCATTATTTCCTGCCAAGTCTCGTACGATCAAGGCACCTTCAATTTCTGCCAAGTCCCACACTGTTAGAGTACCTTTAATTTCTATCAAATCTTGCATAGTTAGGGCACCATTATTTTGTACCAAGTCCCACCTGGTTATAGCACCTTTAATTTCTATTAAGTCTCACATAGTCAAGGCACCTTTAATTTTTGCCAAGTCCCATGGAGTCTGGGCACCTTTAATTTCTATCAAGTCCTGAACAATCAAGGCACCTTTAAGTTTTGTCAAATCCCACATAGTCAGGGCATCTTTACTTTCTGCCAAGTCTTGCATAGTTAGGTCACCTTTAATTTCAACTAAGTCTTGTACAAGCCTAGACTCATTTACAATCTTGTTAAGTCTTGTATAAACCCAGACATCTTTACATTTCTGCTATGTCTTGCACAAGTTCAGGCTCTCTTAACATTTTTGTTATGTCAAGCACAAGCCCAAACACATTTACATTTCCATTAAGTCCTGCACATACCTAGATACCTTTACATTCCTATCAAGTCTTGCACAAGTCTTGACACCTTTACATTCTTGTGAAGTCCTGCACAAGCCAAGACATCTTTACATTCCTGTCAAGTCCTGCACAAGCCCAAGTGGCATTACATTTCTATCAAATCCTGCACATGCTGTGGCACTTTTACTTTCTTTCTAGTCCTACATAAGCCCAGACACCTTTACATTTCCATTAAGTCCTGTAAAAGACTAGACAACTTCACATTTTTATCAAGTCCTACACATGCCCAAGCACCTCTACATCCCTATCAAATCATGCACAAGCCTAGGCACCTTTATATTTGCTAAGTCCTACACAAGTCTAGGCACCTTTAAATTTTCATTCAGTCCTATGCAAGCCCAGCCACCTTTACATTTCCATTATGTCCTACACAAGTTTAGGCACCTTTACCCCCTTTGTTTTCATTTTTGCCAAGCCAATTTTTATTTTAATTTGCCTCAGGCCACTTCTTACTCATGCGCCTTCACTACCAGACCTTATCCCTCATACAAACTAATATAATACAAAATGAAAAGGGAAAAAATAAAAGAACAAGAAATAGTAATTTTTTTGGAGTTCATGCATCTCTAAATAAAATTTGCATATTTTGTTAATTTATGGGTCATTTCAGCCCCTAAGTGAAATGCTTGTTTCCATCATCAGTTACTCAAAAGTAAAGAAGGTTGAAATTGATATTCTTTACTTAGATAATATGTGAAGATGGGTACCCTATTGACATTGTATTTTGTTTATTTGATTCTTACCCTTCATTTCCATGGTTTCAAATTGAGCCCATATAGGTCTCACTTTGTCCTTTTGAAGTGGATTTGTATTTGGTCCAATTATATTAAGGGGAAATTATGTCATATCTGTTTGCTTTGTGTGTTCACAACTTTACTTGCTCTTACATAAGACCATTTCACTCGATTGTTTGCATTCCTTACCTAAGAGACAAGTAAAGAGGGGTAACTATGAACACCTTACTTTAAAATTTCAAAATGATAGAAAAAATAATAAAAATTAAGAATTTTCATAATAAAAAAATGAAAAATAAAATAAAATTAAGAAAAAAGAAATAATATAGAAGAAGACATTTTCTTTTAAAAGAAGTCAAAAACAAAAAATGTAAAAGTAAAAGAAGCATAAGAACAACACCAGCAACAAGATGCAAAAAACTATATATATACATATATATATATATATATATATAAAAGAAGTAACTCTCTCACCCATCTTGTTTTAGTATCCATTTAGGTAATATTCCCTTTATACCTTTCCAATCTATGCACAATAGGGCAAAAGACAAAACAAACAAACTTGTAATACAGTCAAACAAAAATGGTGCAAATAAAACAAAGGTAATGGAAGCATAAATCTATGTAGACATCATAATGGAAGCATAAATAGAGACATGCTCTTCGATCTTTCTAGTTTGCAAAGTTCAAAATAAATAAAATTAAATAGCAGAGGGGCAGGCCTATAGCTCAGCTAATTTATGCAAAAGACCAGACAAGGGAGAAGTGAGAAAATGATCACATTGGAAGAAGAGGAAAGGACATGCATTAACAAGAAGGAAAGATGAAGTGGTAAAAAAAAAAGCAGCGAGAGGGATGGAAGAGGATTGAGTGATGAGAGACAAGTAAGAAAAATGGAAAAGGTGTGAAAAGAGATGGAGAAGAGAGAAAGCTAGCGTCATTGATTCTTTCAAAAAAAATTAAGAAAGAACTGTGAGAAGGTGATGGAGGCAAAAACTATATAGGAGTAACAAAGAACCAAAAGAACCAAAAAATAAAGAGATCAAGTGTGTGATCCATCTTTATATAGCTCTCGGTGAGCATTATTGTGCTTAATTATACAAGTTCAGGGGGACTTGGCTCAAAAACTTCTTTTATATATCTATCAATAACTTAACCGGGTATTTAAATTATTTCAACCATATCGCTAACTATTAAAATCAAACCATAGAGAATATTTTGAGAATTACAATAAGTGTTCAGTACATTCCATATATTTCATATAGTATAAAAATCTAGTCTTTAACTTAAACATAACTAGTCTACAGTCTTTCTTTTAATCCTTCTGCTAACTTTACTATTGCAACTTATTCTTTGAATATACTTTAGCAAATTGCCCTGGCTCACTAGGAAATAAAGACAAAGAAAAGTGAGACATTATGTCTCAGTAGTTAGCAAACAATTTAAATAAACAGTTCCATTCCTAGCCCTAATTTATCATACCTGATAATAAATCACATTTAAAATGTAAATCATACACTTGAGGCTACTAAGGGAAATTACCTTCCATCCTATACATGTGAAATAAAAAGGGAAGTCATTTCATTTTCAAGTTTGAAATCCATCTTATCACTGTCTCATACCAGCCAGGAGACAAACATTGCGAGGGTCGTTCATTAACAATAGTGGATTCCAAAAGACTCAATGAAAAAGTCAACAAATGAAACAAGTTAATTTTTGTTGTTGACATAAAAAATAATTAGAAAACAAATAAAAGGAGTACATATCCCTATTGATGAACCAAATATGCTTTTAGTTAGTAAACAACTAGCAGCTTTAAGTGTTCCCAATTCAACAATACAATCTTTTCATGAAAATTTTAATGGTAGAACTTCATTTTGACTTAAATCAAAGGTAAAATTCACTGACTGTTAGTAACTTGTACACATATAAAAAAAACTTGGTATATATATTAATTTTAAGTGTTAACAATTCTCACCATTGATCTCAGAAACATTCAACATGAAGAAATAATAAAATTATAAGGGCATATTTAAAAATAAGATATTTATAGGTTTGAGATCTAAAGATGGGGAATGGTTTTATTGGTATTAGAAGGGCTTATTTTCCATTCAACTTTTCTTAGTTGAATAGTCAATGTGGTGGACTTGATAACGGAGGGAGCTCTATAGCATTGCCGAACTTAAACTTTTTTATTCCACTATTGTGTGTAGATCATTGATGATCTTCATCTAGGGGAGACCAAATGTTTCTAAGGTACTTAATTTTTTTTAAAAAAAATTGTACTAAATATATTTAAAGACTTCTTGATATCTTAAAAAGATATTACTTTAACCAAAATACTTCTTTATGGGTAGGCAATACTCCTTAGGAATATTATTTAACTTTTGGGTAGTATAATATTTTTTATAATCCACATCCACTTATAAATAAGTTTTCAAAGTAGGAAGAATATTTCGCAAGCCAAAACAATTTGAATTTACTTGGGATGGGAAGACTACAATGATTTTTCCAATCAGCCAAATCATTATATCAAGCTTAAACAAATGAAAGTCCAATTCGGATTTTTTTACTTCCATGGGGCATTTATAACAAGGCTTTATCTCTTCTGCTACTGAGCAAAATACCCAATATCATGTTACTCACTTCATTATCGAGGAAGACCCAGATACGTTATTCATTCCAACTTATAAGACATTGATTAATCAGATATTTAACCATAAAAACATTAGATGCCAAGAAGACCAATCATTAAAGTATTTCACCCTTCTAGCTAGAAGACAACACCATGTGAAAGAATGCTTTCTTACAAGAGGAGCTTACAAAAAAACATCTCCAGTAAGGGAAATAACGAGCTCTCAAAATATTAAATAGAAGACAATTACTATTTGAAGTAATCTTCTAGTTTGTTTTGAAAGGATAGCTAAGCATTTCAAACCTAGTCTTGTTCTATTGAGAAAGAGAGAGAACTAAGTGATGCTATACAGATACAATGACTAAAGAAAGAACAGAAAAAAATTAAGTTGCTGAATTTAGCACTGAATAGGCAAACTAAGTTTTTGAATTTCCAAAACATGCTAAAACTGAGTAGAATGTAACAAAGAAATGAATGAAACTCTGAGTTGGTTGTGCAAATGATCAATCTCCAACCCAAGCAGGTCTAGTGGAACAAATGAAAGCTCTTCTACACCACGTTCCTAATGCCCCTCCAATTTGAACCCCAAACCTAATAAAAAAAAAATGTGAAACAAAGCTACAATTCCAGAGCTTAGTAATTGAACATTGGGAGATAATTCATAGAACATTTTCAATTTTCCAATACTCATAAACTATTGAATCTTGGACAAGTAACAAGAGGAACACTCTTAATCCAAAACAAAGCCTATGTTTTATTATAATCAAATACAATGCATAATATTTGACTAGTTTCTCCCCAGATAGTTATCATCCATGGCAAGATCAAGTAGACTCAAGCTTGAGAAGATGCATAGTAGCTTCTCGTGAGATCAATTCATGAATATTAAAAATGCTTATACAATCAAATGCAGTAAATTCAGTTGCCCCATATGATGCATTATCAGTTCAATAGGGTTATTCAATAAAATTCAATAATATCATAATTACAAAAATACTGGTTTATTTTCTATAATTCTATAGATCATTATGAATAAAAAGGGTCAAGTTGAACCTGTCTTCGTATAATAGTGTAAAGACAAGTTTCACCGCTTGTCTTTCATTGGATGCAATGCAAAGAAATTGACAATCTCATGTGGCCCTACCATTGGACTCCTGAAGCAATTATAATCACAAAATCTAAAAATGAGATGAAGAGAAGTGAGTACCTAAGTGCCATAAATAAATCCTTATCCACCTCACAAAATACATACGCTGGAGGAAACATTGGAGAACTAACTTATTTACCTGTGCATTACACAAGCCTGAGAAAAAATGGTTTGTATTATTATTTGTCAATACATTTTAAATTATTTGGTTCATTGAGATGGCACCATCATAAAAGATCTTTTTTTATGTACAAAGTAGCTCTTATTATTGCTCGTTCTGAAAAACTCTAATATATCAAAAATTGATAAAATCACATGTATCTTTACTTTTGACTTTGAATGATCTAAATCATTGAATAAATCATTTAATCATATATCACTTTCTCATACTTTAATTTTGAGTCATGGCAAGTTATATTTATTATCCATTATTATAAAGTTTAAGAGACAATTCATTAATTAATTCATAATTTTTTTTGTTGACAAAAAATTGTTCAAACTTCAAAGAATTACCAATTTAAAGGTGATTAATTAATTCGTTAATTTTCTCGTTTGCTCCAAAAATTTCTCAAACTTCAAGGAAATTATGATTTAAGAAATAGTTAATTAATTCATTAATTAATTACTTCATAATTTTTTTCGTTGACAACAAAAAATTCATTAATTTTCTCATTAATTTTAAAAAATTCATAGATTTTGAAAATCTTCTAATTTAAGAGGTGATTAATTAATTCATTAATTAGTTGCTTCATAATTTTTCTCATTGATTGCAAAGAATTTATGTACTTCAAAAAAATTTTCAATCCATGTACCAGAAAGGTGATGAGTCATTGCACGACGAGTTGAGGATATGATCAATAAAGACTTCTCATCAATCAACAGAGCTCCCATGTTAAAAGAGCCTACTTTACTTATATATAATAGATATTTAGAAGGAAATCAAGAAGCTTCGCAAGATCATTATTTTGTTTACTTTAAGGTGTTGTACATATTACTCTAACATTCTATATAAATCCATAGAACATAACAAACAGAAGCACTTGATATGTATGCTTGTATTGTATTTTATTTTTATTTTATCAAATTATTTTTATTTTAGAGTCATTGTGTGAGACTTTCTCTTTCGTAATACACTTAAAATTAATCATTATAAGTCATGTGAGATCTTTTGGTCTCTTTAAGCTTCGAAAGTTATCATATGATTTTTTTTTGTGATAAATAAATAAATAAATAAGCTCTTTAATTTGCAAAAGTAATATGTTTTGCCTTTTTATTTGGATAGAGTTGTTGTGTGAGATCGTTAGTCTCCTTGGTCATGTAAGAATTAATTAGTAAAAGTCATGTGAGATGCTTAGTCTCTTTAGGCTTTAAAAGTTAATACATGATTTCTAAAATGAATAAGCAAATAAATAGTAATATAATAAAAATAATTTTTAAATAAGGAAAATAATGAATTT
Source organism: Delonix regia (assembly GCA_037074485.1). Classification (NCBI taxonomy): domain Eukaryota; kingdom Viridiplantae; phylum Streptophyta; class Magnoliopsida; order Fabales; family Fabaceae; genus Delonix; species Delonix regia. Next base: position 19,102,815 of record CM073459.1, read on the forward strand.
TTCCTTTTCTTTAAAAACAATTCATGTGAGATTATTAGACACCTTAGGACTCAAAAATTAACCAATAATGGCTGTGTGAGATCTTTAGTCTCTTTAGGCTTTGAAAGTTAATATATAATTCTTTTATAATAGATAAATAAACAAATAAATAAATAGATAACAAGGTTAATTTACAAAAATGATTTCTTTCACCTTTTATTTATTTATTCATAAGAGTCTTTGTGTGATATCGTTAGTTTCCTCAGGCACTTAAGAGTTAATAGTAGAGGTCATATAAGATTTTTAGTCTCCTTAGGCTTTGAAAATTAACATCTAATTTCCGCAAATACAAAAGTAAAAATAATTTCTAAGTCACAAAATAGTTTGTTTTGGCTACTCTTTGTAAACAAAAAAAAAATCACAAAATACTTCTCTTCAACAATCCCATTCCCTTTGGAAAATGAAAACAAGGAATTTCAATGTCCAAAATTCCAAAAAATGTACATTTCAAAAGTCCTTATCTTTAATAATTTCATTCCTCTTTCAAAATTCAAATAAGAAATCTTAAATTCAAAATCCTAAAAAACTGATATCTAAAAATTCCCAAAATCATTTTCCTTAATAATTTCATTCCCTTTTGAAAATTAAACCAAGAAATCCTAAAGCAAAAAAGAAAAAAAAAAGTCCCGCTTAAAAAATCCAAAAAAAAATTTTAAAAATAAAAAAGAAAGAGAATGAACAAGAGTAAGAAAGTGTAATCACATTGTTTTCATAATTAAAACACACCAACCAATTAGCAAACTCATTTTCTTTGTGAAGATCAAATGATTTTATTGCTTAACTCACTTCACAAAAATTAAAAACCACCAACTAATTGGCACGCCTTTTTAGTCGAACTACCAGGACCTTGGTCCCAATTATTGGATATGTAAGACCTAGCCTCTCATCCTAGGTCAACTCCACTATTTGTTAATATCCATTTTTTTCTTTAACTTGTCAAGTTTAGTATAATCAAAATAAGATTATGACCGTATTGCATTAATTTCACTTACCTAATTTAGGGTAACTGTCCTTTTAGACATGTGCTGTAAGGTATCTAACACCTTATCCACACTTAAATAAATCGATTTTTGAAATTATTTTTAGAGCCAATTTGTTTCTATTTTCTTTTTGTTCCATATGCATCATGCTCGACCTTCTAACAGGTTGTTAGGTGTGACAATCTAGGCAAAATGGACAACAAAGATGCCTCACTTAGATGCAATTTCAATTCATTCAAGCACATCCAAGAAGCATAAATCATACTATAAAATTAGAAGGAGAAATGGACAGCAAAATCACTCTCATTGGCCTTGAAATTATAGCATAATTCATAGGAATAAGATGAAGCTAAAGTGCAGCAAAAATTACCCATAAAATACCTTAATGACATTTCATCATACACCTTAGCTACATTACTAAAATGCATCACTACTTTTTAGCATATAATAAAGACCAATTGGATATTATTTTCAATGGCATTTAGCAGCCAATAAGGAAGGAAAACATATCAAAATTCTATCAAGAAGAACACATCCATACACCAAATTGCTTTTAACAAGAAAACATAGCAAACATCTCAGATTTTCAGCATGGAACATGCCAAGATGCATCATATTTTTAAAATGAGAAATATGCAGCATAGAAAGGTGAAATATACATTAAACTTTCAGCGTTAAATCACAACCAAGATGGACTAAAGAAACACCAATTTCAACGCTATAAAGACTATGGCAGCCCTAATATTAATTTAACAAGTATAAATATAAGAATAAAAACTAGCACAAAATTGAGGGAGAATTGAGTCAATCTGAACTTAGATACAAAGAGGGCTTACCCTTGATAAAAAAAAAATCGTCCATACAATAAGTACATAGAGCTTCGGCCCAATAACATATCCACACCACTTCATATGCAAGAAGGGCATGTCATACACGTGGTTCCATGGAAAGAAGAAAACAATAAGAATTTACTTTTTGATGAGGATTAAGGAGCCCTCATGCACGGCACCTATAGAAGAAAAAGGAATAATTATACTAGTCATAGGTTCTTAGATATACTCATTACCTACTTGTATCAATTATCCTCACTTGTCTTATCATTTAAAAAAAAAAAACTTCTTTGTCTTATACAAGGTAGTCTCCATTATTCAAAACATGGCATATTTTATTTCTACCCTTAGAAAGATTATTAAGTTTCAAACTAATCCCTAATGTAAAATTGGAGGCCAAAAAGGATCATTTTCTTATTAAGTTTTATGTATTCATAATTTCTTCTTTATCTTAAACATGCATACTTAAATATCCTAGTGGTTTTATTATTATATTACTCATTAGGTAATTTCAGACTTCATCCCTCTTTAAGCAAAAAATAAACTAATTGAGCAATATAACCACAATCAGGCCATTGGAACCTCTTGGTTATCTATTCTATCCTTTACTTGATTAATTATTTCAAGGATTTGAAAGAGAGTGGTTGCCTAACGATAACTTTATATTTTCAAGGTACTTTCTCTTTCTTCCTTGACACCCAAAAGAGTCATATCGTACTTAATTGGTATTATTGCAATTAAATATTAGTTCTTTACTTAATCCATAATATTATATTACCTCTTGCCTTTTTCCATTGTCAAGTCATACGTACACTAGCTTACTTCCTCACTACTTTGGGCCAAGCATGGGCAATTGGATATACACACACACTCTGCCTCACGGTTATTCATAAAGAGGAACAAACTCTACTTTCATTCACAGTACACTCCTAATAGACTACAAAGTACACGTTCATGAAACTAGTTTTAGGGTTACAACACACTCTAACTATTAAGTTAACACAAGTCACTCGCCACCAACTTAAAACAAACGAAATACATAACCAGGAACTAGGACTAAACATAAGCTTAATATGATCTAAACATAATAGTGCTGCAAAGCCTAGGCTTGGGCTCAGTCAGAATATAAGGCTGTCCAGGATCCAGCCTTCTCACTCATAGCTTAGCGAGAATAGAGATAATCATAGAAATGAGGAGGAAAACTCCCCATAATCTTGGATAAAGCTAAATGTGTCAAGGATATACATCTTTACTTCCTGAAATTATATATGAAAGAGAGAAGGGTGAGATTTAGAAATCTCAATAGCTAACTAATATAATTAAATAGATAAGATTGAAGAGTATTCACACACAAAGTAAACAACCATGGATCCTATTGATCACATTCACATGCATGCCCTAAACAATAATATAAAAAACTTGCTCACTCTTCCATGCATAAAGTTCTGCCATTAAAGGCCACATCACATTTCAAGCATTAAGAATATTATAGGGAAAACATTAGGAAGCTACTTGTAACTTTTGGCCAGCAAAATGAACAAGTGTTAAAGGTTAGTCTATTATATCCAAGTAAAGAAGCAAATTTTTACTTAGTGTTCTTCCTCGACCACAATACTTTGGAATCTTTAATCAACCCATAAGGCCAAGGTTACTTAGAAGAGAAGAGAAGTGAAGGAGTTAAAGAAGAATTAAAGTGAAACATGAAAATGGTGGAGTGAGTATGCATGGCTTACCTTCTCGTCATGCACCATCTTCACGAGACTTCACCTCTCCACCTTTTCCTTCTAGCACATGACATTCTCTCACTCACTCTCTCCTTTTTAACTTCTCATGCACGCCTAAAGTGATCCTCCATCTTGCCCTTTTATAGCCTATTTGCCTTAGCCAACAATTATGTCTGTATATCCAATGGTTGCTTCACCTTTCTCCACATGGTATCACCTTGCATGCAAAAGAACACACGCCATTTCATGCTTTTACCAAGAGACCCTTCTTTAGCAAATGTGAAAATCATATTTCTTAGCCCTACGTTGAAAACCTTACATATTGGAGAAAATTACCCTTTCTTGCCCCAATTATATGAAACTCTCCTTTTCTAAATGATACCCTGACATTCGTTTTTTTCCCTTAATGATTACTTGTTTCCATTGGTCCCTTTTTCCTTGCTTTTGCTTTTATTACATGATGCTTCCACCTTTTTATAGAATATTTCCACTTATATCCCTAATTCTAGAAAATTTCTACTTAAGGACACAACCTAGATTTAGGGTCCCCCTTTTTTTAAATTAGATTTGAGTATTTTCTTTTAGTCATCTTAGGATATTACAATGACATCTAAAGAATTGAATAATAAGTGGTGGATGGTTACCTTGTTCCCTTTGTACTTCAGCTCACGTTTTAGCTTCCTCTTCTTATCTTTTTCTCTAGCTTCTAAGGTTGCTTGAGAGCAAAGATGATGAAAGCCAAAATCCCAAACTATGCCTGTTTATCTACGTGAGGTAGTGTGGTGTGAATAGGAGCCAAGATAGAAAAAAAAAATTTGAAAAATTAAGTCAAGATGAAATTGGAATACAAGTGATGTGAAATTTTATAAGAATGTAGACAAGACGTATGGGAAAATGGAAGAAAGAAGAGAGAGGCCATGTATGAAATGTGAGGGGGAGAAAAGGGATAAGAAAAATCTTAAAAATTAAATTAGTATGAAATGAAATGCAAATGAAAATAGATAAGAATGAGGTGCAACATGTGAAATGCAAGGTGCGATGGGGAGAATTGCAACATATAAGTATAAGATGTGGATTTAAAATGGCTCATAGGTCATAGGTCATGCTTTTGGGTAAATGAACATCCTTGATTTAAGTGGGCTTTTAGATCTTTGAACTCCATCTTAAATGGATCCCTCTTATTTTATTTCATTTCCTTACGTCCCATTTCAAATGAATTATATTTTTGTTTTATTTCATTTTTATCTTTTTAGGCCCAATTTCAAGTAAATCCCTTTCATTTTTTTTTTTTACTTTTTTCAATATATTTTTCTTTATTTTTTTTCATTTTCTCATGTTATCATTTCTAATTAATCTTTTATTATTTCTTTGTTTATTCATTTTCATATGAATTTGAATTGATTTTTGCCTTTATTAAATTTTTGCCCCTTTATTATCATTTTTTGTCTTTTTCCTCTTTTCCCCCTTTTTTCATTTCATTGTTTAATTAATTGTTTAGGGTTCCCTTAATTATTGGTATGTTACATTGCCTAGATAAATTATAGTGTTCACACATAACAAAGTTTGTCTTTTTCAAATTTTAATTTAGGCAATCCAATCATATGATCTTTTCTAGCAAGTTTATGTTGATGACTAATTCTAGTATGAACAAGTTTTCTATGCCACAACCAACTTTCATTATTAACATTAATTAGGCATTTGGAATCAAGAGGAGGCACATCATCAAGAGTAATCATATAAACACCGTTAACTCTATGTCCTACCAATTTTAACTTTTTATCATCCATGTTTTCAATAAGACAATGCTTTGAATTGAAAAATAACTCTATTATTCTTATCACACAATTGGCTAATGCTAAAAAAATACAAGTAAGACCTTCAACAAGAAGCACATTACCAATAGAGGTAGAATAATTATTTGCAACCTTACATACCCCAATGATTTTTCCTTGACTACTACCACCAAAGGTGACGTTTGCTCCATTATAAGGTTGAAATGAATTGAACTTAAATTTGTCTCCAATCATGTGCTTGGAGCAACTGCTATCCAAGTGTCATTTTCTTAGGCAATCAAGTTTTATTCTTAGGTAACTTAATCTTTATGGGTCCTTGACTTTTAGATGATCCTTTTAGAACCCATACTTTTTTGCCTGGAAAGGACTTGTTCTTCTTATAGGCACAAGTATGAAAGTCATCCCTTTTCGGCCACAATGGAAGCAAGTAATGAAAGAAGTGCTAGTCATGACAACTAGAACATAGCTATTTTCATAATATTTTTGTCTCTTGTTAGGATTATATCCAAGTCTAGCTTTATCAAAAACACTCCTTTGTTGTCCAAAAAAAAATGTTTAAATTATCTTTTCCCTTAGTGAATTTTGCAAGAATATTTGTCAAATCTTTCTTTTCTTTTTACAACATTTCACAATCACATGATGATGATTTTGCTTCTTGCTTTTGAGAAAATCATGATCTTCTTTAAGAGTGACACAATCATGATCTAAAGTTCTATCTATTTTTCTAAAGAAACCTTTGCCTCTACTAAAGAGATATTTTCTTCTTTTTATTTTTCTAAATCATTTTCATGAGATAGTATTTTCTTTTTTGAAGAACTTAAAGCTTTTGATATCTTAAGGAATTCATCATGCAATTCATCAAAATTATTTTGCAATTCTTCATAAGAGAGTGAAGAGTTTACCTCATTGTCTTTTTTTACCATGAGACAAAGATTGGATTTCTTCTTTTCTTTTCCTTTCTTCTTATCAGTATTTTCATGCTTCTTAAAGTATTAAGGGCATTCTCACTTGATGTGACTAGCTTTTTTGCTCTCATAAAATGTGGGAGATTCCTTTTCTTCTTGGCTTCTCCTAGATGATCTTCTTCCATTAAATTTTTTTTATTGTTGAAGAATTTTCCAAACTTCTTAACAAAGAGGCCAAGAGTTTCCTCATCAATCATTAATTAAGGCATCATCATAATCTTCCTCTTCTTGATAGGATGAAGTATCTTGGACATGGCAATCCTACCCTAATCATGATGTTGAATATGATATAGTCATGAACCAAAGTCAAGGTTTTCAACTCTAGCACAATTTCATGAACTATGTTCAAGTTATGATAATGCCTGCATTACTTTGCTTATGTGTGTCATAGTGTGTGTGGAATATGAAGTGAGCTATTGGGACTTTTTGTCCCATCATATCTCTAACTAAGCATTTCAGGTGGATCAAGTAAGGATAAGCAAAAGGAAATAGCCTCTTAGATCTTTTAGAGGAGCAAAGCCAAAGAGGCTAGGTGAAGCTATGATATTTTGATGTATGTGACAAGAATTTAAGTAATAAAGATGTATTGTCATGTAACTTAAATAAAAATGATAATATAGTGTAAGACTTTTGTTATATGTGTATAAACTTCCACATGCATGAAGAAATGGCCAACCAAGAGGTTGAGCAAATTTTATTATGTAATAGAGGCTTCTTGAAGCATAAGTATGAGTGAATGAGGCCAAACTTAAAATTTGATATGTTGAAACTCATGAAGTCAAATTTCAGTGTTATGAAGATTTAATTTTGTGAGAGAAGAGAAAATGTGAAAAATTAAGTAGATGGACTTCCAAAATTATGATCTTTGATAGAATTAATCTTAATATGTCAAAGTTTACCTGTACTAAATTACATCAAATTTTTAGTTAGGTAGCTATCACTGTTGTATGCTTAAAGTATGAAGAATTATGCAAAAAAAATTTCTAATATGTATGATGTTGGGTGATGCTTGTGAGACTCAATGGATAAATTTTTTACTAAAATTTTATTTACAAGTCCTTAAGATACTAATGAAGTGTTCTGGTAACTTTGATGTTATTTTGATTCGATATATGCAGGTTTTACACCAAATATCAGAAATAAAAATCTGGTTCTGCATAATTCTATACATCCATGACCATGGATTTATTTGAGGGGACAAATGAATTCATTTTGAACCTAAATTTGTACACAATTAGCTATCACATTATTCTAGTTTCCTGAAAATTTTCAAAATTTTTTCAACTTCCTAGAATTTATTATCAACTTTCAAATTTGTCAAGTTTACCATATGAACAGTACCATCGAATTAGAATTTGTCTTTTCTATTCATCTATCTTCCCACCAGATTTCCTTCATTTTCATTCACTTGATTAACTCCAATTTCTTTGAAAACTTGGACTACTTGCTTATAGAATGTTATGTGCTATGGTATGACACTATCTCTACACCTAACTAAGGGGGGAAGATAGTGAGTGTGGGGGAAGAAATTTTTAAAAAAACCTGCACTATTTTATGGTGCCAAAACTCTATTTTTCTATTATTAAAAATAAAGCATGAGAAGCTTAATACCATGAAGTAAGTGCCAGTCGAATAGAGGAAGAAAAACAATAAACCATGTAATATATATATATATATATATATATACTATGTATGCATATACTCCAATATCTTGTCTATATATACGTTGCTTGAAGAATGAAATGCATTCAGGTAGATAGATTTATGTTAGTAAAGTTATGTTTCCACATAGGCAAACAAAAAAAAAAAAGAGAATGTATATATATATATATATATATATATAACAAGGAAGAAGGAAATCACGTGAGCCAATAGAGATGCATCATAGCATCCATAAGGCCAAGAATGTACAAATAATGAAATACAAAGCTTGCATGCATGGTAATGGGGTCCAAAATTGATCATGATTTTGGCTTATATAGTATATCTTCCTTTATATCATTATACCTGCATGATATATGCTTTACTGGTAGAATCTAGCTATTGAGATAATTTATTGCATTTCACAAGACACTATGATGGTTATTCCCAGTATTTTACTATTGTTATCTATTGGGATGATGGAATATTTATGGATATCTATGTCACCTACATACCTGCTGAAGGGGGAGATTCATCCTAAGCTTAATAAAGGAGGAAGAAGATGAAGAATATATACATATATATATATATATATATATATATTTATATATATTAGCTTAAGAAGAAAAAAAAGGGGCTAGCCAATTTTGTACTTAATATTTAAGATAGGACAAGCCAAGGATGTATTAATCTAGCAAAAGTAAGAACTTTGTATTTCTCATCCCTTGAGCATATGTATATATATATATAGCTATATAATGTTAGTTTGGAAGACATATTCAAGAGCTTGGTACATGTTCATTTCATTCCATCCTCGCTCCATTTAGCCTAATCCAACATTACAACCCTTAAAGTTCTCTTGATCTTTTACATCATTACATTCATAGTGGAGATTTTAGGATCACTGCAAGCTTATGGTAGGATATTTATCAAGTGGATTTGAGAGAAATAACCCAATTAAGGTAAGTTGAGCAAAACACTACTTTTCTTTGGTCAATTATGCATTTTGGTTAATTACCTTGCATGTTTAGTTTACCATTGTTACTTGTTGAAGTGTGTGAACATTTGAGTTGTTGTTTCCATGTCATGAGCTTGTTGGGTTCCCACTAGTTTTATTGCATTCTTGATCCATTTTTATTTGATTGTTTTGCCAAGGAATGCAAAGGTTAAAGTGTGGAGGAATTGATCTTACCCATTTTTACCATACCATTCAATGTCATTTCATGGAATTTTATTATGTTTATTGAGCTTAAATGCATGTTTTGATAATATTTTGTGGTAATATGGGATTGGTGATTTCGTGCAAAATGTGCTTTATAAGGGTAAAATTGTAACTTTTCCATTGATTTAACTTAATTAAATTAATTTGGAGAATATGGGATATTAAAATATTTAAATTTTGCGTTACAGGTCAAAGTCAAAGTCAAGTCTGAAGAAATCACAATCAAGGACCAAGAGAATCATAAAAAATTGCAAAAAAGGTCCAAAAGCATTAAAACCACTTTGCTATGTTTTTTGCCGTGCCGAAAATGCATTTTTACCATAGTAAACTTGCTCCAACCTATGTAATTTTTTATTCAAATTCGAACCCAGCTATAAATACTTGACCCAACTCACCTCTTTTTCCCCATTACGGTTCCTGCTAAAGGGTAGCCATTAAAGAGGGGGAGAAGACCTAGAGACACTCATTCTTCTTCACTCTCTCCTCTCATCTTCTCATCCCTTCACTATTTTCTACTCTTCCATGGCTGTTCTTAGAGATTTAGTGCTTGGTTAAGCATTCCTTATCACCATGAGTAGCTAATCATCCCTTGCCTAGAGGAGATCTAATAAGGCCTAAGCTTGGAGCATCAACTAAGGAGTTTTTCCTGTTCTTTTCCATCTTGCCTAGCTTTTTGTTCATTATATCTTGGTTAGGTTATTTTGATTACATTTATAGGCTGAACCATATTACTATAACTTCTATATTAGGGATTGGATTATGAGATTTATGCTTTGATGTTTTGATGTGTGTTTTGTAAGGATTATTATTACATTTGATTATAGAAGTATTAGGTTTGGTATAATCTAATATATTTTATGATTGATTGTAGTAGCTTGGTAGCACTTGTTAAGTTACTCAAGTTGTCTTCACATCTTTATATTAACCACCCATCAATGCATTAAAGAGGATAATTAATGTTGTTGTGAGCCTTTAGGTTAAATGAGTCATAAACAAATTAATTTACCTATTGTTTGAATAGTATTTCAAATTGCTTTTGGAAATAGTTTTCTAAGGAAAGTCCCATTTATCTTTTAGAAGCTAGGAAGGTTGAATTGAACCTCTTATAGGCATTTCATCATCATTTGCATTAAACCTAATCATTTTCATTCTCTCATTCACTCATTTTGTCGATTCACATTTTATAACAAAAAACTCAAAAAAATTTATAGTTTGTTATGTTTTATTCAACTTTTTTCAAGCAGATAAAGTAAAAGACAAAACCTCAATTTTCCTATTTCTTCACATATTTTTACATTCAAATTACCTAGGAATTGATTAGGGTCCTTGAAGTGAATACGACCCAGATTGTATCACTACAATGCATTTTTGTATCTAGTATTAGCTTTTAACCCCCTAACGATGAGGGCTCAGTTATGCTCCTTTTATGAATGATCCAAATGATTATGGAGAAAACAAAAGCATCTTACTATGTTTTGAGAATGTGGGAAAGCAATGCAAACACTTAATGCTTAGATGTCCTTAAAATCTTTAAATTGTTGGATTCTCATGGTCATCAACATATGGGAAGATTCTTTTTAACTGCCTCTTATTTGCCTCAATCCAATAACTTAAGGTCTTGAGAGCTCTAAAAGTTGTACTTTATCATAGAGGATGGAATGTAAGCATGAGCATCTCTTACTTTAAGCAAATCCCAGCATGATAGGGTTCAAATGTAAATATCCTAAACTTGAGGTTTCAAATTTGACCAAAATATCATGTTCTATTTGGAATGCCTTGGACATGATCCTAAAGTCAATCCCTAAGAATTCTTCCATTAGTATTGCTTTAAAGGTTAACAATTAAGATTTGCTTATTTTATTTAACAATCTCAATGTAATCATATGTTATGGAGCACATGGAAACAAGTCTTCGAGGAAGATGAATTATGCCAATTCAAAGGGACTTTTTAGGAGTGATAGAATATAAGCCTAATGATTTATGGTAAAATGATGCCAAAGGTATAATTGGCATAATATAAGTTTAAAGGAAAATTAACCACCTAATTAAAGCAATACGGAAAATGATGAAGCAAATGAGCATGCCGACGAATCATGGTAAATATATGGAAGGGATATCATTAAAAAGTACCTTAGTCTAAGACATGAGGGATTTCATTCGAAAACCTTTAATTGATCAGAAAATGTTTTATTTTGAATATGGACAATGTCCCCAATTCATTTTACTAATTTTTTTAATTTTTTTTTGTTTTGCCTTTTTGTTATTTAAACAAGTTATACCTCACAAAGACTTTCAATGGTTAAGACGTGGCCATGGTAATTGGGTCTTAGAGATGAAAGGATACTAGGCTCAAAATCCCATGCCTTTTACTTTCTTCATTAATTTTCTAGTCCTTTCTAAAATGATTTTTATATCTGAGATTCACTCAACAAGAGATGATATCCCAGGTTGTAATGAGGTTTAGTGGGTGAAAATTGTGGCTTAAGAAGAATGGATATAATAGCCCAAACATTAATGTGGGGTCACAATGAGAATTTTGCATTAATAGCGCAATCTTGGTAAAATCTACTAGTTCCTCTTGCTAATAAGAATTTCCAATTGATAGTTTTTTACTTTGTAGGTTTTACATGGAGACTTAGAGGTTCTTGTTCTTCTAATTTTTCCATAAGTTTTCCTTCTTTAGTCTTTTTCTCTTTTGCCCCTCTTTTCTATTTTTGATTGATCACCTTTGTGTATTTTTGCTTTTTCTTTCTTCTTTTGCAAGACTTATTTTGAAACCAAGATTGCTTCTATGTATTAGATTCTCATTGCTTCTTGGGTTCATTCCATACTGGGTATTTGAAAGATTTTGAAGTGCTCAAAGTGGGTGACAAAGGTTAAGCAGTGTATGGATAATGAAAAGAATATGATCCTCTCTTGTTGTTTAAATTTTAGTATAAAAACCTCTTAGAGACCTCCAAACCCAGGTATTCATTGTTGTAGGTGAAACAAACTACCCTACTTAGGCTTAATCAGGGTGACTATGGATAACCACTTTGTATTTAGGGAGACAAAGAATGCCTTGTATCCTTGGCATAACTTGCTCAAGGGACATGCATTGTACCATTGTTTATTTTTTGGACGAAATTAAGGCTTTAAAATTGCATTGCCTTCCAATTATAACATTTTTACCATCAATTGAAAGATTTCAAAAAGAACACCATATGATTTTTCTTGACCATTTGGAAAAGCATGCAATGAAAAGGAATGCTAACATAACTGATAAAATAAAGGAGTATACCAAAATCACATTATCATTCCATTGGTGATGTTAAATAAGATATGGTCTAATGATGAAATCTACTTCCACAAGCCTTAAACTTCAACTATATAGAATGGTATTGATTGCATAAGCATTTTTTAAAGAAGAAATCTTTTAAAATGCCATAACCACTCAGTCTTACACAACCTAATAGTCAAATGAAGAACCAAGTATGAAGATTTTTCCTATATGCTCCTTCAACTTGATTAAGATGACAATTAATGTTTCCTTAAAAGGTCAAGCCCTATGGTGAAGGTCACAACTTTAATTTGGTCTATGTCATTGTAAGCTAGGGGCTATTGAAAGAAAGGTCCGACCATTATCAAAGCTAGTCACATAAGAATTACGTGGAAGACATGATAAGAATGCTAAGTTTGGGATAATTCAGGATGGATTTAGTATGGTGTTAGTGACCTTTGGAAAGGTTTAAATTCCCTTGAATTTGGTGGGAATGATGGTGGGCGGGGAGTAACATGCATAAGTGTAAGGTGTTATGAAAAGTTAAAGGTGGGATAATTAAACACTTCTCAAACCCTCTGGTAGCTGACCCGCGCACAAGTTTAAACTTCCTTTACAAATGACCAAAAGAGATCCTATTCATCCAAATTCCTATGTTTTCCATGAAAAACAAAATAAGTATGCATGGATGCAACCTTATTACATTTGATTAAGATAATGATTTAGTGGACTAATTGAACATTAGAGGTTAGAAAGATAATATTCTCTGACCACTAAAAGCTTATGATATCCTCTAAAGAAATAACCGACAATTTGAAAGAGGCTATGATGGTTTTTTTTAGGACAAAAATAGGTTTTTATTAATACGCCATTTGGCATAGCAATCGTAGAACTTTAGGATCCCCATTTTTCCTCCAAGGGTGCTTATTGAACCACTTAGGAGATTAAGGTTAACACTAATACAAGGAGACATTGGATGTTCACTTGTTTAGGTTGGATCTGCATATGCTATTGGATCACACGTCATTCTCATTATTACATAAAGAAGGATATATAAACTAGCAAAACTGTATTCATAACTTAAATTTTCAATACTTGGTAGTCAAAGCAACCCCTATAGGATGTGATTCCAAAGAGCATGCACTACCCATTTGTTCTATCACATTCACTATGCTAATTGATGATAATTAAAATTTACCTTTAAAGATTAAAAAATATAGTTAGTGTACAGTACATCCATAAGCAGGTAATTTCATGAAGCTTGACTAATGAATTACTAGTATTGACATACTTGTCTTCTTCATTCACCAAAGACCTTATTAGTCCATTAACAACGAAGAAGTTAGCAATCAACTTCAAGAGGGAGTAATCCCTACTCCATTGATGTTCAAAATATCTAGTCATTCATGTCAAACGATAATTCACTAATACACATCATGAAAATTACCACTTTGATATATCATTGGGCTTACATAACATATCTTTCTTTTAAGAGATATTCTTTGAGAAATGATTTAAAGCAAAAGAAGATGAAGGTAAAAGTAGCCTAATGATGTTAAAAGAACTTTGAATGAAAGCCTTGATTTTAAAACTTTTTGGTTTTCTAAATAAAGTTTATGCAATGTGTGAAAAATAAAACATGCTTTCCATTGGTCTATTATTTTTGTAGACTGTAGGCAAATGTAGATCTCTTAAGGGATAAGGCTATATTTTAGTTGGCTACAAGGGTTTTCTAACAATGTTCGAGGTGTTCAAGGTTATTCCATCCTTTTAATGGAACAAAGGCCTTTAGATTGCCTCCACCAAACGAGTGAAGATCTTTGATGTATGTACTTGATTGCAAGAAGGATAGGCCCTAACTAAATCAACCACACATAATGAGGTAGAATCTAAGTGAGGTTTTCATGGTAACCTTAGAAAGCATTAGGTTTGCTAGGCAACCAATATAAACCTCTACTAACATAGGGTAAATGTGGACTTGGGTATAGAGCCCAAAACAAGTATGTGAGGTTAGATGAATTAGTGCTCCATGTGAAAGGAGAGCATACTAAGATCCTAAAATCTACCTGAACCCTTATCTACCAAGCAGAATAACTTAAATAAGAAATCAAATGCAAGTAAACAACAAAAAAGAATCATCTACTTTGGGTTTATTCCACATGTTATCTACCCTAATATAGATATTTAAAATAGATAACAAAAAATAAGACATGTATATATATCAAACATGAAACAGAAGTATATTATGCATAAGTAAATGACGAAATTAAATGAATCAAAACATATTAAACAACCTAGAAACAAAGAAACCCAATAAATTGACATGAAAAAATAAAAATAAATGGAATGAGAAAGCAAAAGAAATAGGCAATACAAAAATAAAAGAAAGGTCGCATCACTTCACTCAACTAATCAAACAAGCATGACTCTCAAACTCTCCCTAGTGGAGTCGCCAAATTGTCACATCTGACCACTTGTTCGAAAGGTCGAGTGCAATGTGGATGACACAAAAAGAAAAGAAAAACAAATTAACTTCTAAAATAAATTGAAAACCAATTTATTTATGAGTTGCCACCAAAATTTTTAAAGGAAAATATTGAAAAACCATTTCAAATTAAAAAAAAAATGATAAGGTGGTCTGCAAAAGCAAAGATGGGTTCGAAAGTCTATTTGAGTGTGGGAAAGGTGTTAGACATGCCACAACACCCATTTGTAAAGCGGTTACCCTAAACTAGTTAAGTGAAATCAACATAATATGACTTTAAATTTATCATAATCACCCTTATTAACATGTAGGCATATTGAATAGAGAAAACAAAAACAAAAACAATGAAAAAGAATAAATGGATATTTACAAAAGGTGGACCTAACATAGATGGTAAACTAGGGCCTATGTACCTAGTGATAGGTATCAAAGTCCACATAGTTTGTCGAAAAATGTGTAGCAATTGGCGGGTGATTTTTATTTTTGTAAAAAGAACATGATAGTTGAAATAAAAAATATCTTTGTAAGTAAAATGAGATGAAAATTTGGTTTGTGGGCTTTAATTTACAAAGTCAACTTGATCCCATTCTATTGATATCTTCATTTTCTCTCTTTTTTATTTTTCAGATTTTTGGATTTCATTTTAATATTGAAAGTGAAATTATGATGAAAAAGTATTTTTAGGATTTTTGATTTCATGTTTTTAAAGAGTTTCAAAGTAGGATATTTTTTTAAAAAAAAAAAAAGGAGTGAAATTATTAAGTTAAAGGCTCCTTTTTGGGTTTTTGAAATTTATTATTCAATTTGGATTTTTTATAATTAGGATTTTGTTTTAATTTTCCTAAGAAAATGAAATTATTAAAGGGAAATATTTTTGGGCTTTATGGATTTACACTTTTCAAATTCTTATAAAATTAAGATTTTGTTTTAATTTCTCACGGGATTTTCAATTTACAAGTTATAAGCAAAATAAATAATCATTAATTCCTTAATGTCAGAGGAGGCTGAGGTCTCACATGGCTTTTACTAATTAACTCCTAAATACTTGTGGAGACTAATAATCTCATACAACGAATGCTAAATTGAAAAACTGAAAGATAGATTATTTCAGTGACTAGCTATCATTTTATTTTTGAATTTTTGAAAATCATGTATTCACTTTCAAAGCCTAAGGAAACTAGGGTCACACATGACTTTTACTGGTTAATTTTTTAGCGCTTGAAGAGATTGAGAATCCCACACGACAACATTAAGAAGTAAATAAAAGAAATAAATAGATAAAGAAGATGCCTGAAACTATTTTTGTAAGTTTTTTTTTTTTGCCAACAACTATTTTCGTAAATTGAAATTGTCCTTATTTATATAAAAAAAATCATGCATTAACTTTTAAAGCCTAAGGAAACTAGGGATCTCACAAAGCCTCTACAGATTAATTTTTAAGTGCTTGAGGGGACGTTAAATCTCACACAACAAATCTAAAAAACAAAAGGTCCAAAGAAGCCTTTTTGTGAATTTTTTTTTTGTATCTATTTATTTATTTGTTTGTTTTTTATTTGATATATAAAAAGATATATTTGCTTTCAAAGTCTAAGGAGACTAAGGATCTCATATAACCTCTACTAGTTAATTCATATATTCCCAAAGGAGGTTAACATTCTCACATGGCAACCCGAAAAACAAAACAAAATAATTAAATTAAAAAAAATCAAACATTCATACTAAGTATAAGTGTGTCCTTGTGATCAAGCCATGTCATATTATTTAAGCATAAGAATACATAAAAAGAAGAATGGACCATGTCATCTAACATCTTCTAAAGCTCCTCCATTTATATGCTCCTTGATTTGGAAGAGAATGGAAAAGTAAGTTTTTGGAAGATCAATTTGCATATGAAGACAGATAAAAAAATGGATGCTTCGATGTTCAAAAACTCACTTACCGTGAATGAGAGATTATTAAAATAGGTGTTCTTGTCCCAAAGTCCTCAAGTGCATCAATAAATAATTTTTAACTTTAAATTTGTCCATTATGCTAACAATAAAATTGAAATTTAGAAGAAATTTTGAGATAAAATTAGTCTCACTCCCAAAGCTATCTAGATGAATAAAACATGCATCATAATTCAGAGAAGGACACCTTTTATTTTAAAAGGTAACATGAAGCTCGCTTGCCTGGCTATCCAAATGAAATAGTTGTGCTTTATAAGCAAAGACTCAAAAAAATTGAGACATCCTTATACATAATCCCCTTTCCAATATGCGTGAGTATGTCACCTCAAACCATTAGCAAAAATTCACACATGAGAATTAAAAGGAGTCCAAATGAATGCATGTAACCTTTAGAGATTCTGGCAAAATAATCTGCATTAACAAAAACGTATATAGTAACAACTAACCTACCCATTGCTGCAGAGAAGAAAAATTATTTATATGCAATATTGGGATCTTGATTGAACCATTTAGAGTAAGCTATTAAACAAAAGAAATTCAAACAGAGACCCAAACTGAGGCACCATTGAAGGAATGTTGAAATAATGTGGTCATAAAAAAAATCATGGTTATCCAAAACAAGATGGTAAAAGACTAAGACAAGAAAGCATCAAACATTAAATTAGATGAGGAAACTGAAACATGATCCAAAGAAAGACAATATGTTATCCCATCAAAATAAGAATGAAATAAAGAGGCAAGGAGATAGAATATTACTGATGAGAGGTTTGTTTCTCTTCTCTTCTCTTCTAACCTTTTCGTTCTCACGCATTTCCCTGAGCCATTATGTTCATTCAATTTTTTTCCTCTTCTTCTTGCACACGAAAATAGGGTGCTGCATCTTAATCATTCTCTCATTTCTCCTTCTCTATCTTTTTTGCCTCTTCTTTCTCTGATCTTCACACATGAAAATAGGGGCATTTGGTGTTGAACCCCTTCCCCCAACTCGGTGCACCAACATGATTTTTCAAGCCTTCTTCTCCCCTGACTCCTCAACATGACAACAAAGGTCTTTCCTAAAGACTCTCAGCTTCTCCCTCCTAGTTCAGTGCTATTCCATCTTCTTTCCTCGCTGACTCTTTTTCTCAACTTTGCTGTCCTTTATCTCCCTTCTTCTTTGTTCACCTCCATTTTTCTTCTTTCTTGGCTTCTACATTTTCTTTCAACTCCCCAACCCTTTCTCTAGCCTTGCCTGAAGCTTTCTTGGCCTCTCTCTTATTTCTCACCCTCTCTCATAGCTCGTTCTCACCCCTCCTGAAGCTTTATTGGTCTCTCTCTTATTTCTCACGCTTTGCCTTTTATCCTCACTACCTGAGCTCTATCATTCACACATCCCTCTCACTGCCTTCCTTGGGCTTCCCATCAAGCAGAGACCTAGGGAGTCAACGTTGTCACCCCCTCAAATTTCCTCTCTTACTCTTCGTTCTGGCCAAGGATGAATCTTTGTCTGGTCTCAAGGCGTCAAAAGGTAGTTGCAAGTGCTTCAGGTGAGGTTCAACAATAGGCTTTAGTATGTCTTAGACTTAGTTTGCTGTCTCTTTCCATTTTGGCACTTGTTTTTGTTTTAATCTTCCCTTTATTTGTTTAATTTTCATTTAATTGATGAAGAAGAAAAGAAAGAAGAAAATAATTTTTTCTCTTTCTTCTTTTTTCTTTTTTTATTTTTACTTTGCTGAATATTTTAGTTAATTATGAATCCCTCTTCACTATTTTCATTCCCATCTTCTCTCTTTGTTTTTGTTTTTTGTTTTGTTTTTGTGTTTAATTTTTAATTTTTTAATTTTGAAAATCATAATTATTTTCTTTTAGCTATTTTAACAATTCTTATTTTTTTAAATTTTGAACATTTTCATTTTTTGATCTTGCATCATTAATTATTAATTTATTATTTTGAAATTTAAGGCTAGGTGTTCGCAATGACCCTATATCTCCCAGAGGTCGTAAGAATCATCCTTGGCTCTAATGGTTATTTATAGTATTTGTCCTTTTAAATAGGAAAATTATTATGGTTGTTGGATAAATAGTTATAGTATTCATCTTTAAGAATTGACAGATTGTTACAAGTAGAATATTTAAAAACTTTAAATGCAAAATATAAATAGAGCAAGTGAGAGAAGATGACATAAGTATTTATCCTTGTTCAGCTTAATCTCAAGCCTAAATTCAATTCCCATGCAACCTCTTGAAATTTCTCATTATATCAACTAATATATTATAATCAACTAGGGATTAACTTTTCCTCAACCCAAGCTTAAAGCTTGTTTTCTGCAAGGAACACCACTCTTTGAAATTACACTCTCATAAGGGAAATCATACAAAGTAAAAACTCTTAAAACAAAGTATGTAATATAATGAAACACTAATGCAAAATAATCTCAATATAAGATGGATTTTCAAGATAAGAGTACTCAAAAATATTATTTTTGTATTTTCATAGTCCAAAGGTCTCATATTTATAGTACAAAGCCCAAGAGAATTGTTAGAAACAAGAGGAAAGTCAAATTGTGCCAAAATATCTATTGAAATGCAACAACAGCTTTTTTGTCATTGTACAAGTTGACTACTAGACCATTGCCAATCAATTGGTCCCTCTTGTTATTCATTCAAATCCAAAATTAGACCTTGACAGTCAACTGCTAGCTAACTAGTCTTTCACAAAAAGCTTACAATCAAATGGTCTTTAGGTTGACAGTTGACTAGGCTTGAACTAGGGTGGCTAATCGATCATTAGCTATAGGCTAGTCAACTGAGGACTCACATAGAGCTCTCAGCAACACAAAGGCATGCCAGTCAACTAGGCACATAGACAATTCAATTGGGACCTCTCTGGAACACCTTGATCAACAAGGATTGAGGCAAGCAGCTAACTGGGCACAAGTCTAGTTCACAATTGTCTATTGTCAATCGACTAGGAACCTTCCAGATTTCCCAATATAGGACTGAGAAACATAGACTATGAGTGCTTTAAAAACTATTTTATCAACTCAATATTTCTTATAAAGGGTCTTAGAGAGAAATATTCAATGCGAAAAACCTTGAACCTATTGCTTACAATGACAAACTTTCTTGAAGAGTTAGTAATCATCAAGATTATGCCTTCTTCAACAAATGGGTTCAAGACACATATACACTCACTTCCTATCATATAAATTGTATCTTAGAAATTTATAATTGTTGATGTATAATATGTATATTACGTATGTTTATCAATTTGAGCTAACATAACAATATAAATTATTTTGATTTTGATATAAAATAATGGCAGGAAAGATTAGCCATATAATGCCCTCATTTCCTGGGATAAGCCATCTGATTTTAAAGAATGGATGCAATTTATCATTATCAAATTGTATTTAGAGATGAGTGAATATATATCATTTAAGTTTTGAATCTTATAAAAATTTTGATTGTTTTAGAAAGTTGGATTAGATAAAAAAAAAGTAGTAGATTTTAAATTTTGAGTATTTGCAATTTTCCCTTTTTTTTTAGAATTCAAGCCATTCAAAATCAGATGTTCTGTAACTATATGACATTATTTATATTAAGAAAACATAACTTTTAAGTTTTAGAAATTGTTAACAGTTTGTTTAAGTGTACCATTATCTTTAATGTCTACTTCTTTTAGTAATATTTTTAATTTATAATCTGCCGTTAAGTAGATGCTTATATTTTTATTCATTCAATACTTTCCTTACAATATATTAAAATAATCATACTACTATAAAAAAAATCCCATGTGCATCATCAATGTTTTGAAAAGAAAAGGTAATAACGAAATGGAGAAGTACTACTTTTAATTAGATTTAATTACGATTTGAGCTTATTTAAAAATAGATGAGGTTTTTATACAAAGACAATGTTTTAACGCATCCCTTATTTCGTTTGAAGCAGAGGAAAGTCAAATGTTGTTCAATTCATACTTCCCTCACATAGAAAAAATATATTTCTTCAAACAAGAAAGTTTAGATTTCCTTTTAAATCAGAAAAAGCCAAATAAACCCATATTTCCCTCAAATCAGACTTCCCTCATTTTGTTTAGAGCTTAACATCCCTTTAAATCAGAATCCACATTAGCCAATATTTAATTATCTCTTGACAGCGGGACCACATCTGATCACGATTACAAACATGGAAGACCGGTTTGGCAATTTTCAAAATGTGAGGGACTAAATTGATCACTAAGTGAAATAGAAATTACCAAAATGGCTTTTCTCTCATGTCCAATAGAGGTCCAGGTCATCACATTATGGGATTAGTGAGAAGAAAACGCTCAACGTTAGCTGCCTTTAAATGTTCTACTGATTCAGTAATTGAAAAAATGTAGAGCACCAATTGAGAAGAGAATGTATTAATGAAATGGAGTACTTCTTCTTCCAATAAGATTTAATCAAATATTTAGGCTTTTATATATATATATATATATATGAGTATGTGCAAGCGAGTGAAAATGCCTAAAAAAAAAAAATTAGTTGTGAGGAATGCAAATTTTATGACATGTTTTAAAGTTTGAGGACAGAGCCAGAAGGGTACATAAGATAACTCGTGAATATATATATATATATATATATATATATATATATATATATATATATATATTATATATATGTACATGTATATATATATACCCAAAAATTGAGAAAAGAAGCTGCCAGAAACGATAAAGAAACAAGTAACAAAGAATATTAAGAAGGAAGGGAACATCAAGTGATACCTCTTCCTATTAACTAACTTATAACTTTTTATTAACAAAATAAATGCATCTAAAACAAATTTTAAACATAGAATTACTCTTTGTTAACAATGTAAGAGACCTTTAAACATGATAATCTTTAGGTACCAAACAATGGTTTTATTACAGTATTATAAATATCAAAATGGCATTTTAGTACATTTCTAACAAGAACCATATGCATGCAGCTTCCCTCATGCATTCTACGTACTTGCATAGGAATTTTCCTTAATTTATAGTTTCTACCATAAATCAACTTATGTTTTTACTTTAGTCCCTATGGTATGAATTTTGAATAAAATTAAGAAAAATTTATTTATTTTCAATTAAAGTCCCTTCAAACAAAAGTATATTGATATTTAACCTCTTTCTATCATAAATTTTCATTTTAGACCCTAAACAGTATTCATTCATAATTTAATGTTTCCATATACAAACAAAGTTATCATTTTTCCAAAGATTCTCCTAGCAATCATAACCTTCAAGATTCTTATTCTCTTTCACTCCTATCCCATCTTGCCTCTTTTATCTCTTACTTTACTTACATCTTGCATATTTCTTATCAAGAGTAAGTCTATATCTTCCATCCTATCATTCTTTATGATGTCAACCAATTTTCATCACAAAAGCACTAAGTAGCCAAAATAATATACATAAGATAGGTTCTTATATTCAAACAACTTGAACATTCCACATATAAAAAGTAAACACTTACACCCTTACATATAGTCATTGGTCACATGTCTCAACTAAAGTTAACAAAACACACATACTTAGACTAATTTCTAATATATTACAAACAAAACTTGAAATTAGCCACGCTAGCATCTTCTTCCATGGCTCAACATCCTCCATCTTCTTTAGAAGATGTTAAGGGGCCTATAAAACATCGTCAAAATGACATTTGGCATATTCTTCCTGGGTGAGTATTGCTCTCTCACACCTAGTATCCTTGTTACCATCTCATATGAATTTCAACATCCTCCATCTTCTTTATATGATCTCAGTATGAATCTCCCCATTTTCCATTTAGTTAGTTGTAAACTATATGTAGCCAATCTAATTACATTTTGTCTTCTTCCATTCTTGCCTTCATGCCATGTCTCCCGCTCAGGGAATATATTTTGTCTATCATTCCCTCATCTTTCCTTAATTAACTATGTGCCCTAGCTTTTTAGAAATTTTGCCATTTTAGTACATTAATTTTTAATATTTTCTTATCTATATTGTAAACTATCCCTTGGGTTTGTCAATTTATATGGGTTCCTACACTTTTCTTAATTTGCCGTCTAATGCCTAAGTAAAATTTTGAATTAAGGATATATGTAAAAAGTGTTACTGTATTTATAGTTAGCCCTTGATTTTATTTTTTCTTTTCAATGAAGGATATGGACCTAATTTAAAGAAATTTTTTAGGATGTTACAATTCCAACCATAAATTAATTTTGTCCCCAAAATTTGAACTTGCCAAATAATCTAGGATATCTCTTTCTCATTTCTTCTTCTATCGCCTATGTTGTTTCTTCAAGTGTCAATCCTCTTCAAATTACTTTCATTAACATTTAGTTTATGTGTCAATGATCATTTTAGGTTCCACTTCATAAGTTAAATCCCTTGTACTGGTACTGACTTATATTGTATGATGTGTGTAGGATTGGGTTGATACTTCTTTAATTATGATATATGAAAAAACATTATGGATCTAGGATAAATTGGGTGGTAGAGGCAACGGTAATTAACAATCCTAATACATTAAAGAATTTCATAAGGCCCAATGTAATTGGGACTTAGTTTTACACTCTTGAAAGTTCTTCTAACCAACCATAGGGGATACTCAAAGAAAAACATCATCACTAGCTTGAAATTCAAGCGATACATCTTCATTTATCTGTATAATTTTTCTGTCTAGATTTAGTTGTTAGTAATTTTTCCTGAATAATTTTTATCTGGTTAGTCGTTTGATCTATCAAATCAAGGCCTAGTTGATTTCTCTCTCCTAATTCAACCTAACAAAGAGGAGACCTACATTTTCTACCATAGAGAGTTTCATACAGGGCTGTTTGCAAACCAGCATGAAAACTATTGTTATAGGCAAATTCTGCTTGGGGTAGATATGAATCTCAGTTCCCTTTTAATTCTATTGTACACACTCTCAGCATATCCTCCAATGTTTGGATAGCTTGTTCAATATGTCCATCTGTCTATGGGTTGTATACCGTACTGAACCCGAGTTGTGTAGCTAATTTCTTATGTAGGGATCTCCAAAAATTAGAAGTTAATCTAGGGTCCCTATCAAACAAAATGCTATTAGCTACTCTATGTAATCTAACAATTTCTCAAATATACAATTGTGCTAATTTATCCTAGGTAAATGTAGACTTAATTGCTTGAAAATGGGTAGATTTAGTTAATCTATCTATTATAACCCAAATGGCACCGTTTCTTATGAAAGTTCTTGGTAATCCCATAATGAAATCCATAAATACACTCTCCAATTTCTAAGTAAGGATATCTAATTGTTGTAGGGTCCCTATAGGTTTTTTGTGTTCAATTTTAATCCTTTAGCATGTTAAACATCAAGCTACGTACCTAGTGATATCTTTTTCATTCCACGCCACCAAAATATTTTCTTCAAATTGTTATACATTTTTTTCATACCTAGGTGCTTCTTTAGGCTTCACTAAGTATAATAGTCCTAAGATCATTCCCCTCAAGTACATAAATCCTTTCTTTAAACCTTATCATTTCATCATAAGAAATTTTAAAATCAGTCATTTCTCCTTGAAGAATTTGTTCCTTAATCTTCACCAAATAAGGGCCTAGAAGGTGAGCCTCCATAATATGAGTTACCAACTCATCTTGAGCCCTCAATTCTTTCACATATAATTGATTTTCACTAATGGTAATGGATAAGTTTGATTCTCCAATATTCTTTAACATCTTATGTTAAGATATCATCATAGTAGCTAAGTATAAGGTTTTTCTACTTAAACCATCCACTACCCGGTTCGCCTTTCCTAGGTGGTAATTAATGTAAAATCATAATCCATCAAAAATTCTATCCTCCTTCTTTGTCTCATATTAAGCTTTTTTTTATCAAATAAATATTTCAAGCTCTTATGATCACAATAAACCTCAAATTGAGAGCCATAAAGAAGGTATCTCCAAATTTAAGGGTAAATAATGTGGCAACTAACTCTAGGTCTTCAATGCAGTAATTCATGAAAATAGAAAAAAGATATACTATAGTTATAGTAGATTAATGTATAATCTATACAAGAGGCAGTTGCTTCTTAATTGTAAAATACTTGCACAAATAGCCATATTAAATAGGTATTGTCTTTATATGATTTCCAATGAGATCATAAAATAAAAATTCCCCGGAGACTAAACTCTGTCTCATAGGGTTTCAATTGTCAAGAGGCATAGGCTACTACCCTATCTAGTTGCATTAATACGCACCCTAAACCTTTCTTAGAGGTGTCACTATAAATAGTGGAATTCTCTCCTAGATTAGGTAAAACTAATATGGGTTAAGAAGATAATTTTTCTTTTAGAGTTTGAAACTCTCTTCACACTTGGTTGTCCAAATGAATGGTTGATTTTTCCTTGTCAACCTGTTAATGGTAAAGCTATTTGGGAAAATCCTTTAATAAACCTTCGATAATATCTAGCAAATCCTAAGAAAAACCTTACTTCAATCATTGTTTTTAGTTGTTCCCATTTTAACACTTCATTCTAACAACTTAGTTGGGGCCATTGTATAAGGAGTCTTAGACATAAGTCTTTCTTCAGTTACTAAATCAATAGAAAATTCTATTTCTCTATCAGGGGTTAGACCACTTATGCCATATGGGAATACTTTGAGAAATTCTCTAACTATGATTTATTGCAGCCCTCTTTCTTCAAGCACATTTAAATTATAAAAAGACACAATATCTATAACATGCTTCCCAAATTTGCCCTTAGTTTTGAAGACTAGAAGATTGAATGGGTTTACTAGGTAAGATGACAAGTTTTCTAGAACATTCAAGCATAACATTATTGATGGTCAACCAATCCATGCCAACATTGAATCAATATCATCCATGGGTAAACAAATCAAATCAATAGAAGTTCAAAACCAGGCTCTGATATGTGACATCCTAAATTTTAATTATAATCGCCAGTAAAAACATAGAGAAAAATAAAGCACACAGCAGATTAACACAGCAAAAAATTAAACTTAAAGTGGCAACTTGTATATTGCTATAATTTCAATATAGAAAATCTTATATGGAGTCTATATTTTGTGGAAAATGTTGAAATATTAAAACATTCCAAAAAAATTTTTATCATATAAAATGGCTATTTAGTTACCATAATTCAATATTGTATTAATTTACAAATGTCCAATATATTCCTTTCTACAATTATTCTGAAACCAAAATATATCTATAAAATTACTATATAACCAATTGGCCAAAATCTCATTATACTAACTTTTATGTAAGAGTGCAAACTAATTTTACACTTCATGTAAATAATCATTCCAACTATCATAAACAAATGGAACACTCATTCAAGTGACCAATTGTCAACAAAAATTACACTTTGCACATAATGAAAAGAAATACTATTGGTAAGGATAATATCTAAAATTATACTCATATTTCCAATTTAAACTAACCATTGAACAATACATAATTAAAACTTACATATTGTAACATCCTACAAAAATTTCTTTCTAATTAAAAAATATATATATATATATGAGGCTAAACTGTAAATACAATATAACTTTTTACATATAACACTAATTCAAAATTTTACTTAGGCATTAGAAGTCAAATTAAGAAAAGTGCAGGGAACCTATATAAATTGACAAACGGGTGATTGTTCACAATATAGATAAGAAAATATTACAAAGTGATACACAAAAATGCAAATTTTCTAAAAAGCTAGGGTACAAAGTTAATTAAGGAAAGATGAGAGAATGATAGACAAAATATATTCCATGAGTGGATGACATGGCGTGAAGGTAGAAATGGAAGAAGACAAAATGTAATTAGATTAGTTACATATAGTTCATAACTAACTAAATGGGAAAAGAGGAAATTTTTATGTAAAACAAAGAAAAACCTTGGTGTCCAAGGTCAACAATAGGGCTAAGTGTCATTTTCTTTGTAAAAAGACTTGGCAAAAGAATTCACGAAAGTCTTAACACCTAATGAAAGCATTAAATGCCTCTACATGGAACCTTGAGTATAAATAGGTGAGGAATGAGGCTTTGGTCATTCACAACTCATGCAAGCTTGTCTTGAGTGAGAAAGAGTGGTTTAGAGTGGGAGAGTGTGAAGAATGCAAGGAGGTCGAGAGGAGTATAGCTTGGAAGTCAAGTAAGGGTAATTTTATTTATGGTTTCTTTCACTTTTGCAAGCTTTAGGACCAAGTAGAATTTAAAGGCACATTCTTCTCCTTCTTTCTATGCTTAGGACGAGACATTAAGAGTACAATCAAAGAGAAAAACTCAATCAACCTATGGTAGTTAAACTTGCTCTTTATACCATTATGCATGAGATATTTGCGTCATATTAGATATGCCATGGTGGAAGCACCAAGAGGGGTGGATTGAGCATTTTAAACCTTAGCTTTGGGAGCAAGGTAATTTGGCATGCATATGGCAGTTTTATGGATCCAATTGTGATGATTATGTGCTCAAATGTGATTATTGGTTACATATGCTATAGATCTATGCATTAATTTGATAATTGACTTGTTTAACTATTGAGAGTTTGTTTAAATTCTCATTTCATTATCTCACCTAGTTCAAGCCAAGAAGATGACTCTCTTAGATGTATTTAGATTTTTTTTTTCACTATGATACTTTCACCATGGTATTCACCATCATGCTTTATAATATCAATGTTGAAATTCATACCAAAATAGTGACAAGGATACTAGACGTGGAAGAGTATTACTCACCCGGGGAGAATATGCCAAACGTCACTTTGATGATGTTTTATAGGTCACTTAACATCATCTAAAGAAGATGGAGGGTGTATAGCCATGGAAGAAAGTACTGGCTAATTTCAAGTTTTATTTGTAATATATTAGAAATTAGCCTAAGTATGTGTATTTTGTAAACTTTAGTTGAGACATGTGACCAATGACTATATGTAAGGGAGTAAGTGTTTACTTGTAATATATAGAACGTTCAAGTGGTTTGAATATAAGAACCTATCAAATGTGTATGGTTTGCTACTTAGTACTTTTGTGATGAAAGTTGGTTGACATCATAAAGAATGATAGGATGGAAGATATAGACTTACTCTTGATAAGAAAGATGCAAGATGGGATAGAAGTGAAAGAGAAAATGAATCTTGAAGGTTATGATTGCTAGGAGAATCTTTGGAAAGATGATAACTTTGTTTGTATACGGAAACATTAAAATATGAAGCAATAGTGTTTAGGGATTAAAATGCAAATTTATGATAGAAAAAGGTTAAATATCAAAATAACTTCATTTGAAGGGACTAAATTGAAAGTACATCGCTTTTTCTTAAATTTATTTGAAATTCATACCCTAGGGACTAAACTAAGAATATAAGTTGATCTAGGGTAGAAACTGTAAAATAAGGAAAATTCTCATGCAAGGTACGTAGAATGTATGAGAGAAGTTCATTGCACATGGTTCTTGTTAGAGATTTACTCAAATGCCATTTTGACATGGAGTCCCAACAAAAGCATATTTAAATCCATGAATATGCAGATTACACTAATCCCATGATTTTCATATTGTTATCAACAAATTCCTATTTAAAAGTCTCATAAATATTTCTATAGGCTTCCATAATCATCTTAAGACCATCAAATTACATGAGTGATCATTCCTCATAAATAATAATTCTTATAATGTTCAAACAATACAAAACTATACTTCTTTCTTCGTGACTATAAATTCCCAAGATAAATAACTATGGCATTTCCTTCTTATACTTTGTTGTCTATTAACTCAAAGACAAACCACATCTACCCTATTCAGAAAAACCTCAAAATCTCCAGATTTATTCTTTCAAATGCCCTCTAATAGCCAGGAAAATTTGGGAAATAAACTAGTTGATTTGCTGCTTAAACCATGCCACTTTATAAGATTGTGCAAATTAGTCCCATTTTCAGACTCTAATATGTTTGGGCTTAGTTAAGGAAGCAAACCATATCCAAATTTTGTGAAATTTGATATAAAACTTTTTTTATGTTTTATTAAGTTTCATTTAAAATTTCAACCCCAAACTCGAGGTTTGGAACCTTGTAACAGACCATTTGGGAACACTGTCTGATGTTCTCACTGATATCAGTACAGCTTCTGTTTCGAATTAATAATCATATCAGAACTGTCCCAAATTTCATATAAATTTCCAGATCAAATATTTGACATGTTAAGACCCCTCATATCGAATTTCGTGAATTTTTTAGGCCATTTTCCGAGCCATTCACTAAAGTTTCTAAGACAGTACTGCTACCAACGACTTTTGGACTATGTATTCTCTTAATACTTATATTTGTGCTTCAGCTTGACATTTTTCGTCCCTTCTTGTACTCATATCCTAGTAATGTGGCAAATTTCATCTCAAACCATATTCTAAACACAAATCTCAACCTACTAGTTTTTATAAGCTTCCTATCAATAGATTAGCATAAACCTACTTATTCTATTTTACTGATATAAAACCAAGACGCTTGAATGGCAATATAAATACTTACTTGGAGCTTTTGCTGTCATCCTCTATTATGCATGTGCATAGCTTCTTCTTTTCCTTCCTCCTACCTTCTCTTGTGTTCACTGCATCCTTACTGTCAAATTAAAATAAAGTAATTTGGTGATGCTTGTTATGTAACTCCTTTCCATTTTCATTGTACAGAGCTACTGTGAACACCTCACCCAAAATTACTAAATTATTTTAAAAGTTATCAATTAATAATAAAAAAACCATAAAAAAAGAAGAATAATATAAACACCAAAAAAAAAACAAAACAAAATAAACAATCCAAAAAATAAAGATAAATAATGATGATAATTAAAATTAGAAAAATTAAAATAAAACAAAAAATAATCCAAAACTAAAAAAAAAAAAAAAAGAGAAGACATAAGAGGCATGCCATGTAACTAACAAGGAGGACTACACGCCTCCCTTATGCAAGGGTAGCAATGATGGCTACCAAAGAGGGGGGCCGAGAGTTAGAAAAAAAGAGGAGGCAGAAACTGGCAACTGGGGGGGCTAACCAGTTTATGGTGGCTGCTGGTGTTCGTTCTATGGGAAAAAGAAGAAGAAGCATAGTTGACACTGGGAGGGGCTCTTCTCTTTTGCAGTCAAGGACGATTGGCTGCTGATGATCTCGATGGAGCTGGCCAAAAGGGAGGAAAGTGAAAAACCAAAAAGGGGAGAACGAAAAAACTGAAGGTGAGAGAGAACCCAAGGCTGGAGAAACTGAGAAACTGAGCAACAAAGCCTAACAAAGAAAGAAGAAGAGAACCTCTATTCTACATACCAGAAAACACAAAAGAAGAAACTGAGTTAAGAAAGTGAAGAACCAATGTGAAGGCATCAGGAAGGCTGATTGCTAAGCCATATTCTTTGGCCCACTAGGTTAGGTGCTTACATGCAGTTCACATCTGATATGGTAGTTGTATGATTATGTTTTTTCTGCTTTCGATCCTTTCTTTGTTCCACACATCTCCTTTTCCACTTCTTCCTTTTGCTTGCTATCTTTCTTTTTTTTTTTTTTGGGAAGCCTTTTCACTATGTGAGGGTGTATGTGTGAGAGAGATCCCATCAAAGCTTAGTTCGTGGCCTCTCTTTCCTCTTCATCTCCTTCTTCCATGACGTGTGAAGGTCACCATGGCTGAAAGGAGCTCCTCTGCTCACACACACCAAAACAGAGGCAAACAGAGGCCATGAAGAGTGCTAGAAGTGGCTGTTCAAGCTCCTCGGTTTGTTGCTTCACCGCCTTCCTTTTTTATCTACTTTTGTTAGCATATACTATTCTCGGGCCCTCTTGTCTTACTTCAAGTCCACTTTGTTTCCAACCTCCGACAACATGAAGAATCCAAAGTGTCACATTCTTCCTCGTACACCATTGTCGATTTAAACCAAGACGATTCCTTCAGGGTTAGCCAAACCATCCTCACTCATCTTGTAAAGGACAAAATGTAGAGATCCATGAAACTCTTTGTGGGGTCCATGGTGTGGCTTCTGCTCTCAAAGCCGACGTTGCCGTTTTTCTCGTCATTGCTGTGTCTTCCATCAATAATTTCAGACAAAACAGGTAGCTCGACAAGCTATCCCAAGTGAGCAATGACATCTAAGTATGCCTTACGAAGTAGTCGACGACAACATGTCTCGATCTACGATGTAGTAGTCGGCGATGTCGTTTGGTTAAAGATCGAAGACTAAGTTCCCACTAATGGATTATTCTTGGAAGGCCATTCTTAACAAGTGGACGAGCAAAGCATGAAAGGGGAGAGTGACCATGTCAATGTTGATGGTAAGCAGAACCCTTTTCTGTTCTCTATAACCAAAGTAGCTAATGGGTTTGCCAAAATGCTCGTTACTGCTGTCATTACGAACGCGACATGGGGTCAAATGATGGGTTCGATAAATAGAGACAATAATGAAGAAACCCCTCTGCAAGCACGCCTAAATAAGCTCACTTTAGCAATAGAAGATGATCGCTGATATGGCTATGGTGAGGAAGCTCTCTGCATGTGAGACAATGGGGTCTGCTACAACTCTTTGTACTGATAAGACAGGGACTCTTACTCTTAACTAGATGAAAGTGACCAAGTTCTGGCTTGGACAACAACCTCTGGCAGAGGGAGCTCATAAATTATCAGTTTATTTAGAGGTTCTTGGACTAATCCGAGAAAGGGTTGCTCTTCATACAACAGGTAATGTTTACAAGTCTAAATCATCAAGTTCTGAATATGAGTTTTTACGTAGTCCAACAAAAAAGGCCATTCTTTCGTGGGTTGTTCTTGATTTGGAGATGAACATGGAGGAATTGACACGAAATTGCACCGTCCTCCATGTGGAAGCCTTTAACTCGAAGAATAAAAGATGTGGGGTTTTGATCTGAAGGAAAGAAGACAACAAAATCCACGTACATTGGAAAGGAGTAGCAGAGATGGTACTAAGAATGTGTTCAAGGTACTATGATGTTTCTGGCAATATAAAAAATCTTGAATATAGCGATAAGTTGGTGTTTAAGCAAATCATTCAAGGAATGGCAGCCAGCTGCCTTGGGTGTATAGCTTTTGCACAAAGAGAAGTGGCAGAAGAAAACAAAGAAGAACGAACAGATGAGAGGAGAAGATAAGAATGAAAGTTCCCTTGTGAATAATGGACACAAAGTTTTAACGTAATTAGAGGTATGTTTTTATTTGTTTTGTTACCCTGTCCATATCTTTGGCTACCAAGACTTTTGAAATGGTTATGCTACCATATTTACATGTCTATAGACTGCATGTGTTTTCTTTTGTGCTAATAAATCAGAGTTAACACATGTTCATTCAGGTCTTATATTTTGGTACCAAGTTTCTACACATTATTCCCTATTTGTTTGTTTAGTTCTTTTATTATTCAAAATTTGGCCAAAGTGGTGCGGTTTATTTATCTATTCTGACATCTAAATGAAGTTAAGAATGTGATGGTTGGAAAGCTTGAAGGTTGGGGCCTAGTTACTCTAGAGCTAAGAGCCAGGAATAATATAGGAAAAGGAGTATGAAGCTAATAAGGTTGAGCTTTTGGTAAGATCAAGTTCTAAAATATTTTTTTATTTAATATATATATATATATATATATATTATGATTGGTTGTAAATAGTATGTCATGATAAACACTTAACTAAGCACCAATATACACGAACGTTTGTGCGTGTTTGATTAAATACTTGTACACACAAAAACCAATGCGTGGTTTTATTGATGATGCCATGTGAGGTCCAACGCTTCCATAGGCATCTTCATTCCAATATTGTCATGTGAAGTTCAACACTTCCATAGGCAACCTAGGTAAATAATTCCAATATGCATTTTGTTGTTATCATGTGAGATCTTTAATCTCCATAGATCTTGAAAATTAGTACATATTTGTTTAAAATAATAATAATAATAACAACAAAGATAAATGCTTTAATTAAATATTTTCTAACATTTATGAAATCATCGTGTGAGAATATTTTTCTCCTCGAATGTTTGGGATCGTGTGAAATTTTAAGTTCCTTAGATTCCGAAAACTAATATATATTTGTTTTAAAAAAATAATAAAATAATGTAAAGATGAATGCTTTAATTAAATATTTTCTAACATTTATGAAATCATCATGTGAGAATATTGTTCTCCTTGAGTGCTTAAGATCATGTGAGATTTTAGTCTCCTTAGATCCCGAAAATTAGTACATGCCTGTTTAAAATAATGATAACAATAATGATAATAATGTAAAAATAAATATCTTAATTAAATATTGTTTTTATCACATTATTTACAAGATGATTAAGTTTGTTCTTTATAATAATTTCATTTAAATTTCAAAATGAAGATTAAAATTCTGAAAATAAACAAAAAAAAATTTAAAAGAGAGAAAATGAAGAGATTAGAAGAGCGAGATTAATCACCTTGTCGTAAATTAAAACACACAAACCAAATTCCAATCCCGTTTTGTTAATGAGAATCTGTTTAATTTGAACTCTCATGTTCTCATCACAAAAATTACTAATCGTCAATCGATAGACATGCCTTTTTTGGTCGAACTACGTGGACTTTGATCCCTATCGTAGGGTACGTAGGCTCTAAGTTTTCATCCTAGGTCAAGTCCGCCCTTTGTAAATATCTATTTGTTTGCTTTCATTCTTGTTGTTTTGTCTCCTTTGTTTAATAGGCATGCATATCAATAAAAGGGTAATTGAGATAAATTTAAAAGTCATATTCTATTTCAGCTGACTGGTTTAAGGTAACCGTCCTTATGGATGGGTGTTATGGGGTGCCTAACACCTTCCCCACACTCAAATAGACTCCTGAACTCATCTCTGATTTCATAGACCATATTCCCTTTTTCTTTTTATTTTAAATTGGTTTCCCAAAGTTTTCCATTAAAAATTTTGGTGGCGACTCCAAATAAATTGATTTTTAAGATTCGCTTTTGGGAATCAATTTAAACACTTTTTATTTTATTCCGTCGAAAGGTCGATTACGACAGCTACCACTTAGGTTTTTTTATAGGTGAATTTTTCTAAGCTTACCAAGTAAGTTTCCCTGGCATTCACTCCAAATCACTAGATGACTTTCTCTCCAAAACCCTACTCGGCTTTCTCTCTAATACACCACTTGGATTTCTCTTCAAGACACCACTTAGCGTTCCCTCCAAGCCATTAGAGGCTTCCCATTTCACACTACCTAAATGCCATGTGTCTCTACCTTGGTTTGTCTTGGAGTCCATTCTTTCTCTAGTTTACAGCTATGTGGCTTCACCTACACCTTCTTATCATTCCTTCTATTCTAATTTAATGCTAAGTGCCTTACAAAGACAAGGAGAGGCTACCATATAGTCTTGCCACCAATCTTACTTATGTCCTTGCCATGTGTTGCTTCTTATGTTATCTTAGTGTCCCCTTATTGCCACTAAACCATTACATTATCTTGTCACATGTCACTTAATTGCTACTTCCACATTGCCATTTGTCCATCTCCTACAATAGCATAGTGTCCCTCCTTATGCTTAGTTCCATGAGTCATTATTATAAATCCCTATCTTGCTACCAAGTGTCCTTTAAGTATACTAATTGTTGCCAAGTGTCGTAGTTCCTTGGTAAGCTTAGTAAAGTTTAGCCACATTAAATTCACCTATCTTCCTTCACAAGCCAAATAAGTAATATCTCTTCCTTCCACATTCTTTATGTAAATCTTTTGAAATGTAATATGTATCTTCTAATATACTTAATCTTTCCTCCTTCTTTGATTATATATTGATTCCCTTAACACCGAATATTGTACTCTAATTTAAATGAACAATCCTTTTGGCCCTTAATATTTGCTAATTAGGCATTACTCCTTATTACTTAATTTTTTCTAGTTCCATTCTCTTAATTTTCCAAAATACTTATTATAAGCCTCCTAAAACTCCTTCCTTTGTTACTTGCTTTCCCAATTATGGACTTGAATCTCATGACTTGTTTTTATCATCTTACTTAAAGAAATGGAATCTAGGTCCTAGGTTCTTTTGTCCTTATTTAATCATTGCATTTCAACCTATTAGTCCGTTTTCTAGTTAATTTCATCTTCCTCCCCAAAGATCTGGGTAATTAGGATTGGACCCTACAACTTTTCCAAGGTTTACAATAATGGACAACCAAAACATAGTATTTAGCATTTAGTCAAATATCACCCCTAAGGTTTAGTAAATTTCTTTGGAACCTTAAAGCTTTCTTGTATTGCTAAACCATGCCTATTTAAACTTAATAATTGGGACTGGATATGGGGAGTTATACCATAATCATACTTAAGCCCTAAATTTTCCACTTACTTTTCAGTTAAGGACAAGGGGACCTAAATAAAAGAATTGAGATGTTACCATATTACTTAGTTTAAATATATATAAAAATAAAACAATTACATTAAATATGTACTTATTAAAATAAAAACAAAATAAATGTTATTTAGTTTGTTATATTGATCACACACCAATGGATTAGGACCCATTCTTACCACAAGCTTTTAATAATATAGTCGTCATCTGTCATTACGTGAGACTATCTCCACTTTAGAAAGAATGAAGAAAGAGAAAATCCTCTAATAAATACTAGAATAAAAGGATTTCTACATATATATTTTCCAAAACAATGATTTTTATTAGCTGTAGCAAAGAAAGAAACTTCTTAGAAGTCAAAATATGAAGAAATAGATATGCCAAAATACTTTTTTTTTTCTATGGATAAAATATCCAATTGACAAGGAAAGCAACGTAAAGATCAATTAGCGAGGTTTTGCACTAATACAATAAGAACTGCTTACTTAAATCATGACGAAAAAGTTAGGAATCCACTTATGTAAAAGAGTCGATCCCCTAGCAACGATGCAGTATCAAATCCTAAAGATAGTAAGTCTTTTCTTTTTTATGAAGAAAAGTCTTTTTCCCGTATTTTATAGAAATTTATATATCATATATGAAAGTATATGATATATGAAACCAAGATAGTTATCTTTCAGAAAATTTGAATGAGTATAAATGTGAAAAGATAAAACTATAAAGTGGATTAAATTAGTTATTAATCCAAATTCAAGTTTGAAACTCATTTAGCTCGAGAAAAAAAATGGAATAAATCTAATTTATAAGTATAAGAAATCTGATTCAGTTAGATATGGTTAATTAAAAAATAAATGGGACATGAAAAGAATTGACTACTGAGCAATATTAGGTAGGAAACTCTCAAGTACAGTTCTAAAGGAATGGTATTTACTCACCTATTCCAATCTCAGAGAATAGGCCATTCGATAGGGAGATTCTATATTACAGAGGCCTGGTTTTATCAAGCTGCTAAACATTGGAAACAAGCTATAGCCCCTACCCCTTGTAATTATATTGAAGCGTAAAATTGGTTGAAGATCATAATGTGCTTTGAATAAGAGCACTCAATTTTTTATTTTGTTTATTATTAGTATAATTTAGTTAGTAGTATTTAAAATTTTTTCCATTTTTTTGCTTATTTCTAGTTGATATAATATTCATATTTGTTATAATTAATTGTTTGTTGTCCCCATTAGTGAAATAAAACAAATCATTTCCCCAGGCACAACCAATCAAAGAATTTCATTATATCCCTTCTAAGATCTTTTTATTTTGTCTGGTGTTTCACACGGATAAATAATACATAGATATAGTAGAGAATTCTTTTTTTTTTTCTATTCAAACTAATAAAAGAGACCCTCAAATGACTAAATATAAATCTAGATATGTACCCTTCTAATGCTAATGAATGGTCACGTGATTTGAAATAGAGTACAACGTAATATCTTTTATGTAAGACATAAAGTTAAAGTAGCTCCATCTAGGAACTTCTAATTAATACATTAGGTTGCACAGAAAAATTGATTCACTTCAATTCAAAGTCCAAAAAAGGTTTTATAAGATTCAAAAGGTTCGTTGAGTGCCTCATATGTCATAGTAGATCTTAACACTTGCGTTAGACTGACTTCCAAATCATAATTGAATCACTATTTAGTCAAGCTATTAGGACTAGGGTCTCTTTCTTATACAAGACATCAAATATATGTATCATTATCGATTAACCAATTTCTATATGATGGAGTAGATCTTAAAGAGATCCCACTATCTCATGACTTTATCTTGAATCAAGATTTTTTATCTCAACTTTATTCCACTTTTGTTATGGGAGCAACTGTTTTTTTCACTTTGAATTAGTTAAAACATGCTGAATTTCTTACTTTCCGTGGATGATTAGATCCAATAACTTGTGGTCTATGGCATACTGATATTGCACACCATTATTTAGCTATTGCAATTCTTTTATTGATAGTAAGCCATATGTATAGGACCAAGTGGGTATTGGTCATGGTATAAAAAATATTTTAGAGACCCATATAGGTCCATTTACAGGCATAGGCCATAAAGGCCTATATGAGATCCTAACACCATCATGGCATACTTAATTATCTATTAACCTAGCTATGTTAAGCTCTTTAACCATTGTTGTAGCTCACCTTATGTATTCTATGCATCCTTATTCATATCTAGCTACTAACTATGATACACAACTATCATTATTCTCACATCACATATGGATTGGTGGATTTCTCATAGTTGGTGCTGCTATGCATGTAGCCATTTTTATGGTAAGAGACTATGATCTAACTACTCAATACAATGATCTATTTGGACATGACATTTAGTCCATGTTGCTATTCTTGGATCTAGGGGAGAATACGTTCGATGGAATAATTTCTCAAGTGTATTGCCACACCCCCAAGGATTAGGGCAATTATTTATGTAT
This sequence comes from Delonix regia, assembly GCA_037074485.1. Taxonomy (NCBI): domain Eukaryota; kingdom Viridiplantae; phylum Streptophyta; class Magnoliopsida; order Fabales; family Fabaceae; genus Delonix; species Delonix regia. Next base: position 19,140,512 of record CM073459.1, read on the forward strand.
GACTATATTAAAATGTTTATATTGAGTACTACATATTGCGAAATATAAATAACTGTCATTTGACTTAGTATAATTTAAATTGTATTTGAATATTTTTTTAATATATATAATTATATATTTTAATAGTTATCTATTAATTGAGGCTAACTCCTACAAGTTTATGTTATGAATTTACTTCTTATTTACGAAGTTATTAAACTAGCTAACTTCGTATGCATGTAGGTGAAAGTGGTGTAAAAAGTGGAAGAAATTAATGGTGGTACAAATGGGTCAAAGGAACCTTTTGAAGTCAGGGACTGTTAGATGGAAAGATGTTCTAATTTTATTTAATAAATATGGAAAAACTATACATAATATGAGTGGAGTCTCTTTCTTTTCTTTTTTTCCTTTTTGAAAAAACAAAGGCTTATATTGAACTTATTTTATATCTTGAGCTGCCCAATTTTTTAATGTATGATGGGTTCTAATGTGAAAGTTGGGGTTATGTTGTCATTAAATGTGACATTTATAATAATAATATTTTAAAAACAAATTAACATGCACTTTTATAATGTCGAATCAATGTGATATCTACCAATATAATAACACATATATATTCTAAATAACTTATTACGACTGTATATATATATATATATATATATATATATTAACAATAAAAAATATGAATATTATTGAGGGTAGTCACTTGCGCCCTTAATTATTTTAAAATTCTATATAATAGTATTAAGGTGCTATACTTTCATATATCTTAAACATATAAACATAATGAAATTACCCACATATATCATTTTTAAATATATAATTGAGTTATATTATTTATTTATTATTTGATATAATAATTTGAGGCACTAGACTGACACATGTATTATATATATAACGTTATATTTAATTATACTAACCTTTGATACATTTTTGTAAATAATAGTTTATTTTAATCAAGTATAAAATAAAAAATTTCAATTTTCAATATATTATTTTTAGTTAGACTTAAAACAATCATCCCTAAAAATACTATAAAAATTTTTTGGGATATTGTTAAATAAAATAATATTTTTAGTGTGCTATATATATATATATATTGCAAATTAAGAATTATAAATTTAAAAGATGGCTAAATAGTAGAAAGTATCAGCACCTTTGTTAATTTTCTCCAAATTATTTCCCATACAAACAATTTTCATTGCTTGATTTTTATTACGACTCCAAAAGAAGTACAGACAACCAAAGAAAAAATTGCTATTGACATATATCCAAAAAAAATTCACTCTAATACAATTTTTACAATCTTACATCGTTACCATCACCAAATGAGGGCCTCCAAAGGAAGAATTGTCATTAGAATATATCTATACATAATTTCCACGCATTATTACAGAGAAAAAATTAATATCGTTACATAATATATCATTCTATTCAAATTACTAAGTAATTGATCAAATAAGAAATTCTATCATGAAGATGCCGTCATAACTTCTTGTTCTGCCAACCATTTCCAAACCGTCGACAAATCGGCCCCATCTCCTGTGAAAAAGAGAACACCAGGAGCCACTTGTTTGGAGAATAATCGACCCCTATGAGAAAACCTGAAAAAACAAGACAAGCTCAGGAGCTAACAAAAGAACACATTACGCTGAATAGATATTATGACATAGAAAGAATTTTAATTTAAGTTCACTCACGATGGCAATTCATATAGCCCAATAGAATGGTCCCTGGTAGAGCAAAACAAAATAGGTTTTTCTTCTGAATCAGTCATCCCGCCAAGTACTGCAACACCCTGTAATAAATAGATAATATACGTAAATTTCGGTGAGTGACCTAACTCTTCCCTACATATTAAAAAGTTGAGAGATTTCTACTCATGAGAAGATATGCAGACAAACTTCTATAACTCAAAGGATAGTAAAATCATAACAAAAATTACATATATACAAGATAATATAAAAATTCACCCATGCAAAATGACATGTTGATACCAACATTCAGCCATATACATTATCATGTATATAGAAAGCAATCCAGAAGAAAATGGTATCTAAGACATACATATAAGCTAAAGTACTTACGTACTGGTAAAATATTGTTTAAATAACTTACATGTTCTTCATTGTGCGTATATATTACTTCCAAAGTTCCCACTTCATTCATAGCCCAAATCTTGACTGTTGTCCAATGAACTGGATAACAAATACTGATCCCAACAAATAAGGGATGTCACTCCATCAGTATGCTCGTTCAGTATCATAGTACACTGTAATGTGTCTAGGTCCCAGACTTGAACAAAACGAGATATCAATCAATTCTTTTAGACAAATCCAACTGCAGAAGAAAGAAGCAGAAAATGGAATTTTGTGTAATAACATTCATTTTTTTTCTTTATTTGTGGAGAAAACATAGGACAAATGTAAATATTGCATAATTTACCATGATAATATCTGTTGCATATCAAATACTAAAAAAATCCAAAATATTGTCAATTTAAACTCATGATACAGATTTTCTAATGCCATACAAATTTTCAAAAGCAGATCATTCAGAAATATGCAATTAAATACCTAAAATTAGCATCCAATCTATAGTTCAGAGATATTACACATCCTTGATAAATAAAGCTATACATAGGGAAAAAACAAGTATCATATTGTATATAGGGTGAATACTTTTAATGACGGGATTATGGCTCATTAATTATTTTTACTATTGCGTTAGGATAAAAAAATTCAATAAATTTGACTTTTTAAATATAAACAGGTCCTAAATTATAATATGTCAATTTTACAAGATTGTATTTACAAATTGAAATATTTTCTACATATTATTTGTAAGAAAAGACAAAATTAAATTGCTATCAGGAATGGTAAATTTCTCCCAAACTTGACTTGGTCAAAGTTTCAATTCATAATTTAACATATGCACCCTTCTGGCTTTGTCTACCATCAAACTATGAAACATATTATTATAAAATTTGTGTTCCTCCAATCTAATTGTTATAGAATCAAACGATCCTTATCATTATAAAATATAATCTCAGTTATATAAATTCATTACAAAAAGCCTAATATATATATATATATAGAGATATATATATATATATATATATATATATATATATACACACACTATGATTTGTTTGCATGTAGGTACATGTGTTGCTAGGGTGGGATTAATACGCGCCACTAAGAATTAAGAGCAAACAAGCATAAAGAGAGATTTCAGTTTTATAAGGTATAAGAATAGACCGAATTTAGAGAGTGCTGCGTCAGATCCTTTTTTTGTCTCTTATAAAGTTGGGCCTTGGCATCAAAGAACAAAGAGAATTTAAACTCAAGCCCACAAAATATTATCTTTTGTTTTAAAACTTGTTCCATTTTTAAATAAACTCAAATCGTGATTAAATCTAATTAGAAGAAATAGTACTTCATTTTATTAATACCTTCTCCTTTCAACATATTGGCTGTGCTCGTAGTTTTTTTTTTTTTTTTACATTAATGTCTTGTAAGAACTTGTTTGACATATTATATAAGTTTATATAATACAACTTATTTTTATCATGCATTTGGATTACATATTGAATTATATAAGTTTATACAATCAAGTTCAGTTAGTCACTCTTAATAAGATCCATAATTATATTACTAATCTAATCTTTCTTGGGTTGATCAAACCTCGTTGTACTAACATGTACATTTTCCCATTTCATTGCTTTCAAATGAAATTATTATTAGTAATATCCTAAAAAAGAGTTAATTTAAAAAATAAGAACTCATAGAACTATATTTCAATTTTGTCCCTCACATATAAGATATTTTTTTATTTGATTCCTTATATGATTGTCTTCTCAATTTGGTACTTCATATATGTACATTTCTCCATTTGGTCCTTCATACATAAAATTATTAGCAATAATATCCTAAAATAAACAAGTAAATTCAAAAATTTTAAACTCATAAAAAACTTTTTCTCAATTTGGTCACTCACATATAAAATATTTTTCAATTTAATATCTCATATAGTTCTTTTCTCAATTTAGTTCATTCACATAATTGTGTACTTAATTTATTCCTACATATATAAACATGTTTTTTATTAATAATTCACAAATAAAATTGCTATCAATAATATCATAAAAAAAAATATAAATTTTCAAAAATTACAAACTCATATAAATTTTTTAATTTGGTCTCTCACATATAAGATTTTTTGTTTAAATTTCAATCCATCATATAATTGTCTTTTTAATTTAGTCCCTTACATATGTTCATTCCTCTTTTTGATCCTCATAAATAAAATTGTTATCAATAATATCCTATAAAGAAAAGTTAATTTAAGAAAATATAAACTCATAGGAATTTGTTTCTCAATTCAATCCCTCATAAATATGATACATTTCAATTTAGTCTTTCTTAGAGTCATCTTTTTAGCCCCTTACATATATTTCTTTTCAATTTAATCTCTCACTCTCACATATGGGCATTTCTCCATTTGATCCCTCCCAAATAAAATTGTCATCAATAGCATCCTCAAAAAAATAAGTTTATACTAAAAGTATGAAAGACACTTTTTGTAACGCTTTTACTTGTGAGAATCCCAATCAAGAAATATCCATATTTGGGGACCAACTTGAAAAAGAAATTATGTGAGGGACCAAATTGAGAAATACTCCTTATGTGATGGATCAAAATGAAGTTTTACTCATTTATTCTTTATTTCAAGTTTTATTTTTCCAATTCCACCTTAAATGTATATTGGTATATTACTATTAGCATGAATGTTATAAGTACCATAAAAGCAACAAAATCTTTTTTGGGCATTTTCATAAATATAATTTTTTTTAGTTAAACTTTTTTTTTGTCAAAATAGTTAATTTTTATCTTATCTAGTATTATTTAGTATGTCGCCAAAAAAAAATAGTAGTATCCAATATAATACAATACAGTGTCACACTAAACATGCCATATATAGTATTAAATTCTTTTATCCTATTAGGCATTGTCTTATATGATCTTATATTATTATGTCTTATTCTATCAAGCCTTAGATGATATACCAAATAGAGCTTAAGGCAAGTATATTGAATGAATAAAAATATATGCATCTTCTCAAAGGCAAATTATACATCAAAATATCACTAAAAGAAGTAGACAATAAAGATAATCGTCCACTTAAAAGGAACACAATGTTAAAAATTTATAAAATTTAAAAGTAATTCAATTTTCTTTAACAAAGATAATGCCAAATAGTTACAAAATATCTGAGTTTTAAGGACTCGAATATTTTAGAAAAAATGGGAAAGTTGCAAATATTCAAAATTTAAAAACCATTATTTTTTAATCTAATCCTCCTTTCTGAAAAAATCAAAATTTTTATAAGATTCAAAACTTAAAAGATATTCACCTATCTCTAAATAAAATTTGAACTTCAAATAATAAAAAGTAATATAGAATATTTCTCTATAATAATTTAAAAGTTATCCATTTTGCTCTTAATATAATCAAGCTTTAATTAGAATTAAAGAGCTAATATTCTAATCAAAATGAGAAATTGTTCTTATTTTTCTAAAGTATAATTTAAATTCCGAAATAATCAGAAATTATTTAGCATTTTAATAATTTCAATTGCATTTAATTATACATATTATATGTCAACAATTATTAATATTTAAAATACATATCTATAGAGTTATGACATAAAATAATGAGGCCAATCCATCCCGATAGATCCAATTATCCAAATATGGCATTTTGAGCCAAATATATTAGAAAAACATTTTTGTAAAAAAAAAATTTCATAACACAAAAAGTATTACATATATCTTATAGTTTATACTAATTAACTCAGACTATTTTATTCCGATTCAATAAAATTATAAGGGGAGACACGAATTGAACCAATCCAAATCTCCTAACACAAAAAAAGAAAATGATTATTGTCTTAGAAAACGTATGTGAGATGGCGGTGAGAGTTGTGAGAGAGAGAGAGAGAGAGAGAGAGAGAGAGGGTGCAATGAGAGTTTGTGAAAGATGTTAAATGGGTTTTCTAAAAAAGAAAACATATATATATATTTATATATATATATATTAAAAAATATTGCACACATCTCTCTCCTAACATTAAAAAAAAAAGGATCCTTTCGACATCTTCTTTCACAAACTCTTGTTGCACCCTCTCTCTCTCTTCCTCAACTACCAACGCCACCTCACATATGTTTCTCAAGACAACAATAATTTTTTTTATTTTTTTAAGAGTTAGGAGATATAATATTATTGAATCAGAATGGATTAGTTCGAGTTAATATAAACTACAACATATACATGTAATATTTTTTGTGTTGTGGGACTTTAAAAAAAGAGTTTTTTTTTTGGCTCAAAAAACCTCCAAATATCCTGAATCTTTTAAAAATGTAAAGTTGGTAAAGTGCCTTTAAAATAAAAGAAGAGTAACACAAGGGATGTGAGATTGTGTATGTCATGCGCTTCTTCTTCTCTATTTATCTTTCTGTAATTTACAGGTACTTTATGCATTAAAGGAATCAGATCCGCTATGGTTTAATATATCTTCGCAAAGAACTTTTAATACACAATAATTAAATACATTACCAAATATTTTCATTCTATAAATACAGTATTCTGATAAGGTTTTGGGCACACAATCAATATCCAAATTGGATTCATTTAGGGTTCATCATCTAATATGAACAAAATTATTAATTCATTTATTTTTAAATGTTACGTACACCTGTTTATACATATATAATAAGTCCTACTTCATGTTTAAGTTGACATGTCATTTGCCTAATAAATTTTATTTTGGAATAATTCTTCCATTATTCAGAAAGTATGCAAGTGGAACGACATGTCAAAATAAAAAATATAAGTAGTAAGAAAATAAATAAAATAAAGTACAAATATTTGGAAGCATTTTGCATAAATATTTAATACGATTACAAATTGTCATAATAAAAAAAAAATAAAAAAAAAAAAAAGCACAGCAATACCGCAAAACAAACTCTATTAGAAAGAGGAAAATTCCAAAAGCTGTACCAAAAAAATAAAGCTGAGAAAAATTTAGGCAGCACCAAAGTAGAACAAACAATAAAATATGATATTCTTGTAAGACTTAAGTGGTCAAAGTGATATTGATTAAGTAATTAATTAATTAAATTGGTTAATTTTTAATTAGTTAATTGAGAAGTAATATCCTCATATTTATTTGTAATTAACCACTTGATAGGAGTAGTTAATAAGATATTTGATAATTTGAACTTTGAAATTATTAGATAATAAATGATTATTAAATAATCATGACCATTACCTGATAATAAATAATTATCTAAGGGAATGGGATTCTCTTAAGAATATGATTCCCACAAATATGGTAATAGCTAACCTCTCCAAATTTTAAAGGAATGGATGACATTCACAGGAATAGACATTGTAATGACTATTATCCCCTCCCATTTTTTCATTATCTCATTATCATCCTTTTGTCTCTCATCCTCTCCCTTCGTCAATCTGTTCATCCTAGTTCACTCTATCAATCATTATAATTTTAATCTTTTTAAAGATGAATGATTTGATAATTTGAGTAATCTTCATTATACAGTTATCATGTTTTTGTGTTTGTCACTTTGGTGTTCGTCGTGTTTGCCGATCAACACCGTAATGGGTGCTCGATCAATGTTGTGTTTGCTGGATCTAGAAGATAAGAGAAGACATTCACAGCTTCGAGTTGAATGTCGTGTTTCACTGGAAGATAAGAGAAGACGTTCGCCAGAGATGCTCATGGGAGATACTTCATTGGTTTTGGGTTTCATGGAGAAGGAGGAAACAACAAAAATGTATTTTTTTACAAATATTTTATATTTTAATCTTTTCAAATAGGAATAATTTGATAATTTGAGTAATCTTCATTTTCATTTTTACTATTTTTTTTAATATGTGACATTCCCAAATACTAATCAAATAGACACTTATACAATTATATCCACAGAATATGACCCGACATTTTTAATCCAATGGCCCATATACTAAGTCCACATGATGCTTATTGGGTTTTAAGCACATTATCCACTTAATTGGATTTTTCTACTATCCTTATTAATTAAGCCCAATCTAATAATTTTAAACTATGGAATTTCCAACATTCAAACATGATCACATGTGAATCCCACCGTTATCAGTGTCTCTTTGAAAATTCATTAACATCTTGTCATACATGCTCCTATGCAAAGCTATCTTATCAAGATTCCTATTGGCCAACCTAATTCTAATCATGGTTACATTATACTTCTTCATATTTCTAAGATTGCTCTACACATTCAACTAGGTAAGTCTATGTGAAAATACCAACTTGTCTTGTCTATGCCATTTTTTATACAATCATTTCAAAAAGTGCCTAATAACTAAACACTTCAATTGTCATCAATCCATCACTCTTCCAATAATTCAAATTACACATCATTACCATCAATTTTCAACCATTCAAGCCTAACGTATAATTCTAATATCACTTTCTTAATCTTTGTGCTACATAATGAGACAATTTTATATTACCAAGTGCACTAAGTCAACTAGGGTTCAATTCATACTTGTCTTACCCATGCAACTTATTCTCCATTAACACATTCTTCTAACTTATTCTATGCATGCTCGTTTTGGCCTAGGTGCTTCATCTAGCTCCTTAACTTGCCTCTTTGAGGTTTCCACCTTTAAATACTTCAACTTGTCCCATCCATGCCATGCATCTTAGCCAAAAGGGACTTTTCTCCTATCAAAATATACTTTGTCATATAACGTGCAACCAATCTAGATTAAAGTGTGTCCTAGCCTTTTTAAAGTACCTCTTTCTAATTCCAATAGTGATAAGACCTAAAACCATTAGTCATTTCCTATGTTAATATCATGCTTAACTTAATTACTGCATGGTTAACTTCTTCCCTCTAATTCTCAACCTAGGTGACAAAAACAATCAACTTGGTAAGCCTTATGATCTTAAGCCTAAGCAATACGTGTGGTTTCATTTTAAATGCTTATTAAACTTGTTTACTATACCAATATACTTTTACTACCAATTATATGTGCATTAGCCTAGGTTTAATGTGTTATCTTATCTACTAAAACACTAAGGTGATCTCAGTCATCACGCAATATTCATTAACTAACTTGGCAATTTATATGGTTATTTAGGCAATCCTTAAATTCATAAATATTAACCTCCATTAACCTAAATTATACTACATGTATTCTTGGCCAACAAGAGATAATGGAATCTAAATTCACAAACAGATATCATTAAAATACAGTACTAAGCATTCATTCTAACATTACCATAATTCCATATTGGTTTATACAAGCTAAAAATGAAGGAAAAGAAATCCAAAAAGAGTATGTCTAGGGTTAGATGAATGTAAGAGTAGGATTAATATAATACAATTCAAAATTATCCTAATCTACTTGTAACCCACCACCTAAACAAGTTTCCGAGCCAAAATTTTCCTCTTCCTTTCTTCACTTCACTTTGTGGCCTATAGATGAGACTTGCCACCACTCTCGACCATAACTCCAACATGATGAATGGTTCCTCAAGCACAAGCCTACTCATAGTTACATTGACCATCATTGTTCCATCATCTAAACAAAACACCATAATAGTATATACAAGCATAACATCTAGATAACTTTGGATTAATCTAAAGGTATCAAATATTGGCTTTCTCTCCTAAAATGTGTAAGAAAAATAGGATGAGATTTCAATAAATCCCAGTAGATAATTAAGCATTCAAAATAATTAGCAAAGTACAAGAAGAGGTTAAAAACATTCATTAGGAAAAATCATCACAAGGATATAGACAACGATATTAATAACAAGGATCCATAAACACACGATATGCATGACCGATTACTCTAAGCAATCCATATTCTTAACTACACAAGGGCGCTTGGCCAAGCAAGGACCACATCCTTACACCATCAAGGTGCTCCGCCCACCAAAGGCCATAACCATGCACGATCAAGGTGCCCCACCCACCGTGGGCCTCACCCACCAAGGGACATAACCACATTCTTATACAAAAAAAAAAATTAAAGAATAGCTTAGTTATCTATCGTAGTTTGTCTTAGCCAAGGTAAGATATTGCTTCCAAAATGCTCAAAAAGTAAAACAGTGTCATGCTTAATCAATAAACCTAATTAAAAGATGGATTAAGATGAGAATAATGGTGAATATGATTAACTAAAACCCTAAGCATACTTGCCCTAGAAGCTTTTTGGCCACCACCACCTCTTCCAGCCTCTTCATGCCAACCATAACCTCTTCCTTTTCTTTCTCCCTTTTCACGTTATCTCCTTCTCTCTCTACACTATCTCGCCCTCCCTCTCTCTCTACACAAGAGCACACACCTCACTTGCACAACATGGCTTGGTGAATGGGGTATTTATAATGTGAGAGGCTTGGCTTCCTTTCCAAGCAAATCTAGCTTGTTCACTAAGTCTATGCCAAGTGCCCTTAACCTTCTCATGCATTGGTGCACATGTCCTTATCATGATTGTCAATGATTGCTAGCACAAGTTCATTATCACTTTGACTGAATTTCTAACTTGACCCCACAAATTTTTGTTTCTTTAAGGTTGAAATTACACTTTGTGCCCTTATATAAGATAGTGTGCTTATCAAAAAGGTGAATCTTCACTTTTGGTCCTTCCAATGATTGTTCCCTACTCCATTGGTCCTTATCCCCACTTTTCTAGGCTTATTTTCGTTTATGTCCCTTAAATTCACATTTTGCAATTTGGTCCCAAAAAAATACTTTTTTATTTTCAATTAAGGATAATCCTCATTTCACCTTTTCTTTTAAAATTAAGATGTAGCCCTTATACTTTGGGAATTCCTTTTTACACTTTAAAACTCTTTTATTTCTCTAATAGATCCCTAACAAAACTTATTATTTCAATGTATTCTTAAAGAGTTATTCTAAAGTTATACTTTACCCAAACAATTTTCAACTAAGGACAGGGGAACCTAAGTGTGAAAATTTAGAATGATACATAATACATAGGCCTAACATTCCATTCCAATGAAGTCTATATCCATTCTCATTCCCAAGCCAATTCTCATTCCCAATTTTTCTTGTAACAATACATGCCCTAGATGTTTGATTCTTATAATTTCATTCAATTTTTAAGTTGGTCCTTATATGATAAAAGATTTTTTCTTATCAAGTCATCATAATTTAAATTAGACCTGATCATAATATAAAAAGTTCTCCCAGTCTGATAAGTTTGGCAAAAAGAAAAAAACCAAACAAAACAAACCTTAGTAGAAAAACCCAATTAATGAACACAGGTTAGGCTCAGGCATTTTTTAAAGTTCAGCCCAAACCCAAAAGCCCAAATAAATATTTTTCAATAAGAAAAAATTTATTATTTAAAAAAAATTATTGTAATACGACATCTTGGTAAAGAAATAAAAATTTATACCTCTTAATTAAAGGATTTATGTCAATATAACAAATCATTTGTATTTATAACTCCCCTATATATAATCTTACAAGTAATAATAATAATTAACTATGTTATTTAACTCAAGTTTTAAGTAACAAATTGATTTGATCATGACTTAAAAAAGCCAAATTAGCCCTATATGACCAGCTTGAAAAATATAGATAAAAATTTGAATAAAAAAACTTGATTAAAATACAGGCTCAAGCTTTCTTTTAACTCAAATTCAAGCCCAATTTTTAAAAACCTGGTCTAATGATCAGGTTTATTTAAACAATTTATAATTTAGTTCATATTACTATATTTTTGTCAATATTTTGATCTATATGTGAGTTTATTCTACTTCATTATCAATTTTTTCTTATGTTGTTTGTACAAATTATACATATTTAGAATATTTAGACAATACATAATTAGTTATATAAAAAAATTAATAAAAATACTTACATAATTTCAACTATGATAACTAAATTAAATATTTGTAAATTATCATGACTTAATTTTATTATTATTTTAAAATTATAATTCTTTTCTTTCAACTTTCACAGTGCCTTTTCTATCCCATGTACGGAAAAAACTGAAGCACAGTGAACATTGTTTAGTTAAATTTTTATTCAACTGATAATGACAAAAATATGTGTTCAATTATTTTTTTTTTTTTTATTGTTTCACTTTAACTGTGCCTACTTTATCTGGAAAACACAATCAACCCATAAGTAAATTTTCTTTTTGAAGAACAAGAGAGCAGAAGTGAGAAAAAATAAATAGCTTGATTTAAATTACTATTAAAAATATAATTTAAAAAATTGATTTAAATTACATCTATTAAATTTTAAATAATTTAAATAAAAATATCTTAAATGATTTAATGCAAGATACACTATAATTTATTATTAATTTTTTTAACATCGAATGATTTTAAAAATATTTCACTTTGAGGCTATTATTGAGACCAGAATGAAAGGAATTTTTAATTTATTTTAAAAAAATTAATGCATTAATTCTTGAGTTTTGAAGATTCTTTTTAAAACTACTAAACAAAATTATAATCAAAGAAAAATTCAAATTGGCAAGCACAAAAGTACATTAAATTAATTAAAATTTTTTGAATAGTTCACGCTCATATATATTTTAAAAAATCACCAAGAAAAGTTGAATCTAAGATTTCGGTCATCCAAAACTGTAAGAGATGGTAAGACTCAATTTGGTGGGTGTGCTAGTTTTCTGAACTTTTTTTTAAATAAATGTTTTTATACAGATAAAGATTATATTTTAAAACCAAACTGCTAAAGAACAAATCAAAATCATGATAGTACAGCAGGCTAGTTATGCTGTGCCTGTGAAATCATTCTGCACTAAATTATTTAAAAGATTTTTATTTAAAAATTAATTAGAAGTAATTTAAATCAATTTACCTTAAATAATATTTTTAAAACTAACTTAAATCAAGCTCTTTATTTTTTTCCTAGCCTCACTTCTCCTTCCTTGTTCATAAAAGAAGAACTTAATTTTCTTAAAGAAGACTTAATTTGCTTATGGATTCATTTGTTTTCCAAATAAAAAAGTCACAGTTATCGTGAAGCAATTGCCAAAAAAAAATTAACTAACAATGTTTACTGTGCTTCAATTTTTTTCGGTACATAAAAGAGAAAAACAGTGAAACGCATAAAGTTATTTGGCTCACTTATAATTTTAAAATAATAATAATAAAATAAAAAATTATACTTCTGGTTCATATGGTATCAATCATTTTTAATTTAATAACTATAGTTTAAAAATGTGTATTTAAGTCGCGATAGTTTATAAATATTTTAATTTAGTCACTATAGTTAAAATTATATGAGTATTTTATTAAATTTTTTTGCTATAACTATTTATGTATTGTTTTAATACTCTAAATATGTATAATTTGAACCAACAATAAAATTAAAAATAGATAAGAAACAGAATTAACTCCATATATATCAAAATATTGACAAAAATATATTAATATAATAGGGACTAAATTATAAATTTATAAACTATGGATCTAACGTTTATAATATAAAGACCAAATTAAAAATAAAGTGAAACTATAATAGCAAAATATAATTTTTTTTCATTAATTTTTTATATACAATTATCGAAAATTCAGACATAGCATTATCTATCTACATTAATTCCATCATCTGGCCTCATTAAAATATCTAGTCAAAGATGACATTTTATTTGTAATTAATAAAAGGCACACATAAATATAAAAGATGCAAGATACAGAGAGCACTGAGCTTGTATATAAATATCATGTAATATCACTAACATTTTTTATTATGAATCTCTAGATTGCAATTGCCACTCAATTATAATTACTTATGCTAAATCTGTCAAGTAATAGTTGCTAAAATTTCATTGATAGATATACATTTATTGTATATTAAAATTAATACACACTCCCACATTCTTTGTGTCACTTTTTCAACTTTTAGACGATTCAAATCTTTTAAGGTATTTGGATATATCAGGATGGCTTGGCCTCATTATTTTATATCATAACTATATAGACATGTATCTTAAATTTTAATAATTATTGACGTATAATATGTATATTTAAATACCATTCAAATTATTAAAGTACTAGATAATTTTGGATTATTTTTAAATTTAAATTATACTTTAGAAAAATGAGAACAATTTCTAGCTCTAATTTGAATATTTTACAGCTCTTTAATTCTAATTAAAGTATGATTTATTAAGGGAATAATGGGTAACTTTTAAATTTCATACAGAAATATTGAATATTATTTTTTATCATTTTCAAATTCAAATTTTATTTAGAGATAGGTGATTTCTTTTAAGTTTTGAATCATATAATAATTTTGATTGTTTTACAAAGTTGCATTAGAAAAAAGAAATAATAGATTTTAAATTTTGAATATTTGTAACTTTTCCACTTCTTCTGAAAAATTCGAGTCCTTAAAACTCAGAGATTTTTGTAACTATTTGACATTATTTATATTAAATAAAATTAAATAACTTTTAAATTTTAGAAATTTTTAACATAGTGTTCGTTTTAAGTGTACCATTATCTTTAACGTCTACCTCTTTTAGTAATATCTGGATGTATAATTTGCCGTTAAGAAGATGCATATATTTGTATTCATTCAATACTTGCCTTAAGCTCCGAATAGCACATCATGTAAGGTTTGATCAATAAGGCCTGTTAATATAAGATTAGATAAGATAATACATAATAGGACAAGAGAATTTAATATTATGGGATATTTAGGGTGACACCATTGAATTATATTAGATACTACTATTTTATTTTTAATGATACACTATATAATATTAGACAAGATTAAAATTAATTATTTAGATTAAAAAAATTTATTTAAAAAAATTGTATTAGTCAATATGAAAAGTAAAGAATTTTCTGTTTTTACGATACTTTTACATATTCATACTAATAGTAATAAATCAATATACATTTAAGTTAGAATTGGAAAAATAAAATTTGAAATAAAGAATAAATGAGTACAACCTCATTTTGATCCATCACATATTCAATACTTTTCAATTTGGTACCTCATATAATTTTTTTTTCAATTTGATCCCTTAAATATGGATATCTCTAAATTGGGTCTCCCACAAATAAAATCATTATAAAAAGTTTCTTTCATATTTTTTATATTAACTTATTTTTCAAATATGTTATTAATAACAATTTAATTTGAAAGGGATCAAATGGAAAAATGTCCATATGTGAGAGTGAGAGTTAGATTAAGAACAAATATATGTAAGGGACTGAAAATACAACTCTAAGAAAGATTAAATTTAAACCTATCTTATTTGTGAGGGATTGAATTAAGAAACAAATTCCTATGAGCTTATATTTTTAAAAAATTAACTTATTAGGATATTATTTATAACAATGTTATTTATGAGGATCATATAGAGGAATGTACATATATGAAGGACTAACTTAATAAGATAATTACATGATGGATCAAATTAAAAAATATCTTATATGTGATAGACCAAATTGAGAAAAGTTATATGAGTTTGTAATTTTTGAAAAATCAACTTTTTTTGTGATATTATTCATAGCAATTTCATTTGTGAATGATTAAACAAAAAAAAAAATGTCGAAACAAATTCAAAACATGATTATGTGAATGAACTAAATTGATAAAAACAACTATACGAGAGGTGAAATTAAAAAATATCTTATATGTAAGGGACTAAATTGAAAAAAAATTTATGAGTTTAAATTGTTTTTAAGCTAACTTATTTTTTGAGAATATTATTGATAATAATTTTATCAATGAATGATCAAACGAAGAAATGTATATATGTGATGAACTAAATTGAAAAATAATATTATAAGGAATCACATAGAAAAACATCTTATATGTGAGAGACAATATTAAAAAATATTTCTATGAGTTCTTATTTTTTAAATTAACTTAATGTTTAGGATATTACATATAACAATTTCATTTATAAGCAATCAAATGGAAAAAAGTACATGTTAGTATAATGAGACATAATCAGCCCAAGAAAAGTTAGAAAAGTAATACGATTGTGATCATATTAAGAGTGGCTGATTAAAATTGATTATACAAGCTTATATAATTCATTATATAATCCAAATACACTATAAAAGTAAGTTGTATTGTATTAGTCTATGTAATTCAGCCTTATATAATATGTCAAACAAGTTTTTAGAAGATATTAATATAAACATAATATTATTAAAAAAAAAAAAAAATCCTACGAGCACAATCAATATGTTGAAAGGAGAAGGTATTAATAAAATAAAGTACTATTTCTTCTAATTAGATTTAACCGCGATTTGAGTTTATTTAAATATACAAAAGATAATATTTTATGGCCTTGAGTTTAAATTTTCTTTGTTCTTTGATGCCAAGCCCCAACCAGATAAGAGACGAAAAAAATCTGACGCAGCTCACTCTAACTTCTGTCTTTTCTTGTACCTCATAAAACTAAAATCTCCTTTTATGCTTGTGTACTCTTAAACACACACACACACACACACACACACACACACACATATTAGCTTTTATTTAATGAATTAATATAATAGGGAGAAGTTAAGAACTGTTTGTATTTAAAGAGTCAAATTTAAGGGATTTTTTTTATCCTAACACAATTGAGAAAATAATTAATGAGCTATATTCCCCCACAATTAAAAGTATTCACCCCATATAGGATATCATACTTTTTTTTTTTTTTACAATTTATTTAAGGGATTGCATGGATTGACACAACGTGATCCTTGAATTTTTTTTCTGTTAAATATAAAGTGGGATTGCGTGAATATTGTTCATTTTTAGAAGTTGATACTGGGGAGATGTAGAGAGGGTAGAGGAGAGTGGAATTTTAGGGAGACGTTGAGAGGAGAGAGGAGGGAGGGGAGAAGAACTTTGGTTTGATTAGGGTTGAGTGGGTGCATGAGGGAGGATGGGGTTTAGGAAAAACTATGGGTTGTTTGATTGGTAGGATCTAAACGAAAAAATGATAATATGAATGAATTTGAGGTTAATTTTTGTATTTAGTAACAAAATTGATAAGGGAATGGAATTCTTTTGATAACCTGATTCTTATATATATATATATATGATAATAACTATTTTTTTTTAGCATAAATCCGTTCATGTAACGTAAACGAATTTATAATATAATATTATTAAATATATTAATTTAAAATATTTTTATTAATCAAATATTAATATTTTATATTATTTAATTATTGCCAATAATTTTTTCAAATTTTAAGTGTATGGATGGCATCCCAAGAGTATACACTGTAATGACCATTATGCCCTCCCATTTTTTCATTATCTCATTCTCGTCCTTTTGTCTCGCATCCTCTCCCTTCATTGATTTGGTCATCCTGGTTCACTCGATCAATCATGGCCAGTTCGTACAATGAAGTGCAGAGAGGATGGGGTACTGACGACGTTGCTGGCGAAGACAAAGGAGAGAGGGACTGACGAGAGATGCCTGGACGAAGCACTAAGAATATGAGAAGGCGATTGGGTGTTCGTCGATGTCATATTTCAATCCCTAGACAATGCGGTGTTTACTAAATTTGAAAACGAAGTGAAGACATTCACCAACTTCTGGATCAGCGCCGTAGTGGGTGCTCGATCAATGTCGTGTTTGCTGGATCTAGAAGAGAAGAGAAGATGTACACTGCTTTCTGGTTGAATTTCGTGTTTCACTAGAAGATAAGACAAGGCGTTCGCCAGAGATGCTCGCAGGTGATACTTCACTAGTTTTGGGTTTCATGGAGAAGGAGGAAATGACACAAATATATTTTTTACAAATATTTTATAATTGTAATCTTTTTAAAGATGAATGATTTGATAATTTGATCTTTGTTTCAATTTTTATTCTTTTTTCAATATTTACATAAGTTTAACATTCCATTCTATTTTATTGAAATTTATTTTCATTTTCATTCTTAAATTCATTTTCATTTCCAGTTTTCTGTAACAATATATGCCCTATATGTTTGATTCTTATTGTTTTGTTCAATTTTTAATTTGGTCCTTATATTATAAAAATTTTTTTATCAAATTGTCATAGTTTAAGTAATTTATAATTTTGTTTCTATTACTATATTTTTATTAATATTTTGTTATATATATAAGTTAATTCTACTTCTTTATTTATTTTTTATTCAATTGTCTGTACACATTATATATATTTAGAATATTTAGACGATATATAATTAATTATATAAAAAAATTTTAAAAATACTTACATACTTTCAACTACAGTAACTAAATTAAAATATTTATAATCTATAAAGACGTAATTTTATTACTATTATTTTAAAATTATAATTCTTTTCCTTCACATTGTTTCACTTTCACAGTGCCTTCTATCCTATGTACCAAAAAAATTGAAGCTAAGTGACACTGTCTAGTTAAATTTTTATTTTACTGTGTTCAATTTTTTTTTCATTGTTTCACTTTAACTATGCTTATTTTATCTGGAAAACACGATCAACCCATAAGTAAATTAATTTTTTTTTTTCTTTTTATCAACAAGAGAATAGATGTGAGAAAAAATAAATAGCTTGATGTAAATTACTATTAAAAATATTATTTAAAATTGATTTAAATTACATCTATTAACTTTTAAAAAATTTAAATAAAAATATCTTAAATAATTTAATGCAAGATACACTATAATTTCTTAGTATTTTTTTAACATCGAATAATATAAAAAACATGTCACTTTGAGGTTATTAGTGAGACGAGAATGACATGTCTAAAATTTTGTATGAATAGCTGAAGTTAAAAAAAAAAAAAAAAAGGAAGTTATAATATAATTAATAAGTTACCCTCTTTTAGTTTAGCTTAAAAGTTTAAATGTATAATTTTATTTTAAAGAATATAATATTAAATTCATATATGTGACTTGTTTTGATATTTTAGCTGAAACATTAGTGTTCTTTTAGCATGATTACATGATCGAAGGTAGGACATTATCATCAAGTTACTTTCTGACACGGTCTTGAATGGCAGGCTATGTTATAATTTTTCGAACCTCTTAAATCTTAGTATTCTTGTTACCTGAGAGATAATTTGATTTCCAATTGATCCATTAACTTTAAGAATCTAAAGACAAACCATGAATGTTAAATAGATTGAGGTCAATAAATTAACCTGATGCATATAATTCGGTACATTTCTTTTTTTGTTTTTGAAATTAAATACATAAGAGTCAGAATGCATTAATCAACAGCATAAAAAAAATAACCTAGAATAAGAGCCAAGATATAGGCGAGAAAGAATCAGAATGAAATTTCAAAAACTAAATGCAATTTGACATTACTCAACAACACCATATCGAAAAATAAAATAAAATTTGAAAGAATATAATGCTGGCTTAACTCAGAATATAGTTATTGATTAGACAACACAGGATCAAGGCATAACTGTTTCAAAACTTTTAAGTTATTCTAAGCCTCACGCTAATCTTATTAGAGAACCGAAATATATCGTTCTCTTCGTAACAAAAAATTGTAAGATGGGCTAAATAGCAAATATTATCAGCACTTTTGTTAATTTTCTCCAAATTACTATAATTCACACCTCAATTCTCAACAGGCAAAAATAAGAGTTACTATAAAACTGAAACTGAACCAGTCAACCACAGAAAGAATTGCCATTGAAATATATTAAAAAAAAATTTTTTTACACTTAAAATTGCCCAGGGAAATATAAATACCCTGTTGGCATCTCCTCAAAGAAAGAATTGCAATTGAATACATCTACCCAATTTTTACAATCTTAATTGCTCGGAGAACTAACTACCCCGTTACAATCTCCTAATGTAGGCCGCCAAAGAAAAAATTGCCATCAGAATATATCTATACATAATTTGCAAGCATTATTACATAGGAAAAATTAATATCCAGTTGATATTTTCAACACATAATATACTGTTCTATACAAATTAGAAGGTAAGTCAGTATGACATAAGATCATCTATCATGAAGATGTCATCTTGAGCTCTAGCTCCGTCAACCACTTCCAAACTGTCAACAAACCGGTCCCGTCTCCTGTGAAAAAGAGACCCCCAGGAGCTACTTGAATTGCTTGAACTTCTTGTTTGGAGAATAATCGGCCCCTGTGAGAAAATCTGAAAAAACAAGACAAGGTCAAGGGCTGATAGAAGAACACAATATCCTAAATAGATATTACATGGATGCAACTTTGATTTAAGTTCACTCACGATGGCAATTCATATTGGCCAACAAAATGGTTGTTGGTAGAGCAAAACAAAATAGGTTTTTTTTCAAAATCCATCATCCCGTTAAGCGCTACTACACCCTGTAGTAAATAGATAAGATACATCAATTTTGGAGAATGACCCAAATCTTCCCTACATAGTAAAAAAGTCGGAAAATTTCTACACATGAAAAAACATGCACAAAAACTTCTACAACTCATAGGACAGTAAAATCATGATAATAACACCATATATACAAGATAATATAAAAAATCATCTATGCAAAACGACATATTCATCAACATTTAGCTATATATATTATCTTGCGTATATGAAGCAATCCAGTAGCAAATGATATTCAAGACATATATATAACATAAAGTACTTAAGTACAGATATAAAATTGTCAAAACAACTTACATGTTCTTCATTGTGTGTATATATAACTTCCAAAGTTCCCACTTCATTCATAGCCCAAACCTTAATTGTGTTGTCCAACGAACTTGATAACAAATACTCATCCCAACAAATTAATAAGGAATGTCACCACATCAAAATGATCCTTTAGTGTCATTGTACACTGCAATGTTTCAAGGTCCCAAACCTGAAAAAAACAAGATATCAAACAATCCTTTTAAACAAATCAAACTGTGGTAGAAAGAAGCAGAAAATGGAATCATGCATAAATACTTTTCTTTTCTTTTTTTATTTCTAGATTAAACATAGGGTAAAGGTAAATATTGCATGATTTACCATAATAAAACCTGTTATATCTTATTGGCCAGAAAAAAAAACCTGTTATATCTCAAATACTAAAAGAAATATTGTCAGTTTGATGTCACATATGAAATCCCACACTGCAAAATTCAATGTTATACAACTTTTCAAAAGCAGATGATACAGAAATACACAATTAAAAACCAAAAAATAGCAATAACTTAAATCTGCATGAAAGACTGACCAACAGACATTCCAGTTAGTCCAATCTATAGTTCAGAGATATTACATATCCTTGGCAAGAAAGCTATACATAGTGTATTACACTAACAAGTATTAAAAAAATGTTCACATTGAAAGACATACCTTTAAGCTATGGTCCATGGAACCTGAGTACAACTTATTGCGTCCAACAGTTAGGCAAAAAACAGCTCCAGTATGGCCGTTTAGTGATGCCACCAATTCAAATGAGACTTCGTTTCAGAACTGCCTCTCCATGCATATATAACAGCATCCTGTAATAACAATCAAGCACCAAACAATGCATAAAGTACAAAAATAGGATGAGAGACACAATTTGATCAATCAACAAAACTATTTTATTACTACCTAACCAAAAATATAAGTCAACCAAATTAGAGAAGTAAACAATAATACAAGTAGCTACCTTTGCTCCAGCAAAGAGTATATCATGGCCGACAACCATGGCTAGGACTTGCCCCGTTGGTCCATCAAGAATAAGCTCAGCAGCTGTGTGAATGTTCCAAGCCTTCGCAACAATCACAACCACACAATCAGCAAGTGTGTTAGACGGTCATATCAGAGATTAGAGATAATGAAATTAAATTAAATAGTAGTTGAAAAACTTACTTTAACAGCATTCAGCAAACCAGCAAAAGCCCACAGACCCTCACTGATCAAAGACCTAACTTCGCGGCCAAGATTTATCATGTGAATGCATCGACCAGTATTGCAGTCCCATATCCGCACTGTCCAGTCAATGCTGCCGAGAAAAGTTTGTCTGATCCAGCAGGAAGTGCAATCCTGGTAACCATCTGTTTCCAGTATTTTAACTATACTACTTGTCCAAAAATATTAACTCAAATGATTCCACAACTTCCAAAACTACCCAGGAAATTAATAAAGACGAAAAAAAATAGAGAGAAAGAAAAGGCATTGCCTCTGAGAACAATGCATGCTAGACATGCTTCGTAATGATGCTATTGGTATCGCCAAAATTGAAAAGAATAAAGTTACGTCATAACCCTCAACTTAATAAAAATGCAGTCAAAGAAAAATTCTGCCACAAAGTTAATTAAATTATGAATGATAAGAATTGGATATCTGTGCAAAATACATAGAACCAGATCACTAAACTGAATTCCTAGCACAGGGACAGATGCGTCTGAAAGAATATAGCAGTAAAATGGAGTAACTCTTCAATGTCTTAGACTCAAATACCTTCTTGTGTTCATGTAGCTTAGCTAGCGTTGAAAACCCCTCACCGCAAAATCAAGAATGCAAGTTCCAGCACTGATCACCATGTGTGCAGTTGCCATTAATCCAGTATCTACAAACACTCGGTGACAACTGCTTAGTAACCTTAGTGGAGCTTGTCCAGTCTCCTCCACTCTTTTTGTTTGATACATTATTTTTGGATTGTATTTTGGGTCTTCTCAGCAAAGTAACGGGACTGCTTCTGATAATAATAAGCAGTAGACTCAGATTGACTAGTTGGCCGCCGTGGGTTTTCACTGTGCAAAAACCTACAATGGTTTCTGGTGCATCGCCCAGCAAGCCAATATGCACAAGTTTGCGCATAGGGAGCTTCAGTTCTTCTCGCTGTCTTTATACCCATACTATGAAACAGATTGGAATTGCATGCCAAGTCAGACTCAGATATCTGTCAATAAAGTAATCGAAAACACAACTTCATCCATTAACTAAAACAAAAGTGGGTAAGGCAAATTGCACGAGTAGGATCAATACACGAGATGCAGAATTAATTTCCATTATAACCCAAAACCTTCTAATCGTTAAGAAGCACTTGTATGATTAACGCAAAGAGGCGCAGAAACTAGCTAGCCAAAAAGAGAGAACACCAAAATTAAAAGGCATATAATAAACCAGAACCACCGTAAGCGCCCGATTCGGTTTACTTGAAACCAAAACTGAAGCGAAATACTTTGCAATCACATAGCGATGGCAGAAAAGCCTAAGCTGGAATAAAGTCAAAAAATCGGAATTCAGAACTGACGAGTAAGTGGCACGAAGACAGAAAAGCATCAAGACGTCCCAAAGCAGAACAACATTGACAAAAGCAAACCAAAACTACTCACCTTCACGGCAATTTGATTCAGTCATTCGATTTGAGTTGGATATCTGCTTGATCACAACGTGCAGAGAAGATTGATGTTTATGAATCCGGATCTCCGCCGTACAGCAGATTTTTTGTACGGCTAATACACACAAGATTTTTTTTGTTTTTAATTTTCACTTGTTAATTTTTTTTTTTTTCTCTGAACCACCGCTGTACGGCACAGCGGTGGATCCCTGTTCGATGTTTATGGGTTTAAAGTTGCCTTGGGTTTAAGCAATTGGTCTCTTTTGTAGCCGAGGAGGGAGGGGGAGAGCGGGAAACAGACCGGATGATGCGGAGTCCTTAATTTTTATTTTTTATTTTTTATTTTTACCAAGATGAGGAGTCCTTAATTAACTACTGGGAATTCTTTTAATTTTTGTAAAATAATAAAAAGTAATATTTTGTAATATATTATTTTAATAAAAATATTTATATTGATTAATAAGAATAAAAAATTTACCCATCAATTAATTTTAGAGCATAAATAATAGTTAAATTATTTTAGTAGGACTATAACTCTAAGAAACATTCATTTATCTATTTCTATATATATATATATATATAAACTGCGTAAAACAAAATTATAGTATTAATAGGAAAAATTTCAGTAGATGAAATTAATTATTAAAAAGATATTAAATTTTGTAATTACTCTAAAAACCTAATCTCATTTTATGATTTTTTTTTAATGGACAAAATTACCCTAAACTTACTAATTTTAAAAAGTCTTATCCTACTCTTAATTTCATATCAAGTCTCAATGTTTTCTCTCATCTTACATTTCTTCTCTCATTTTGAAACTACATCCCATTCTAGAAAAAATAAATAAAATTTAAAGAGATACATTCTTGATATATATAAATCTTATAATTTTTTAGATAAACTTGTAATGTAAGTATTTTTGTTTGTATCTAAATCTTTGTCATCTATAACCCATTATCTCTATCTTCATCATCTACTAAGCTAAAATAACAAGTTTAGAAAAGTAATTTTTATAACTTAATATCAAAAACTATTGTTACATAGGAAAGAAAAAAAAAAAAACAAAAATAGTCACTGTATAATACATTAAACATGTATTAATTGTAAAATATACTTGTAAATTTAGCATGTCTCAATAATAAGAAATTTTTATTAAAACAACTGGTAGTAAGGAGTATAAGATTAACAAAACGAGATAATAATAAATCTAAACATGAACCTTATATTTGAAATTTGTGTATTTTGTTTATAAGTATTTATTTATATAAAGTGAGTTATACGTTTGTACATTGTTTACAATATTCTAACATGCTTTTACTTTTTAATGTTATTGAGTCAAAAAAAAAAAAAGGTTAAAACAAGTTACCATTAACTATATTAAACAAGTAAATTTAAAAATTCACATGTTAGCCAAAAAATCTTCAATGGTAAAAAATGTGAATTGTCACAAATGAAAACAAAAATAATAATATAGATGAGACATAGTGGTAACAAATTTAAATTTGACTTGTAAACTTAGCATATCTCATTTATAATCTACTTGATTCTATCAAATTGTGTAATAGAATGTTGTCTCGTTCAAGACATTATAACAAGCTCTTACCTTTTAGTATTGTTGATTGAAAAGTATATTCTGACTAGGAAAAAATGGATCAAAGAATGGATAATTCACCATTTAATGAGATATTTTGCCACTTTCACATGGGTGGAGAGATTTTAAAAGATTCAAATTGGGGTCTCCATTATAAAAGGGGTCAAACAGTTAACAAAATAAATAACAAAGGGATTTCAATAGTGTAACTAAGGACATTTATAAGAGTATGCATGGACAAGGATATATAGGTTAAGCAATTGATGTACACCTTGTAATTTAATTCATTTGAACTCTTGGATCCTGTAGATAATGTTAGCGTAATGCAATTAATAAAGTACAATGAACAATGTGCACATATCTACATCATGGATGGAGAAGAAGTTAGACCTTCGCAACAAAGTCAAATATGATGTTATAGAATGTTATTGGGTTTCTTACCACATTACCTTAAGTTTTAAATTTGGTTGAACTCACAAGGAACTAATTATATTATAACGACAATTATTTGTGTTTCTGACGAATGTTTTTGCATTTATTACTATATGAATTTTAGCAATAATTTTGGTTGGACTAATAAATAACTACTTATAATATTACTACCATGGCTCATGTTTAATACAAATTACGTTCGCCTTAGTTATTGACTATATTTGCATTTGTTATCACTAGCAATAACTGGTTAAACTAACATGTAGCTTATGAATTTATTACTACTATGATTTACTTTTTATACAAATTATGTTCACGCTAGTTATAGAATACTTTTGCATTTCTTACCACATAATTTTTTTTCATAACTAGTTGGACTTACAAGTAACTTATGGATTTCTTATTACCATAGTTTATGTTACTTACAAATCACATTTGCCCTAATTACTAAATATTTTTGCATTTCTTATTATGTAATTTTTATTGTAACTAGTTGGACTAACAAGTAATTTATAGATTTATTACTATCATGATTTGTATTACTTACAAATCATGTTTGCCCTATTATTGAATGTTTTTGCATTTTTTACTAAGAATTTTTATTCTTAACTGGTATAATTAATAAATAACTTATGAATTTATTATTACCAAGGTTTGTGTTACTTACAAGTCACGTTTGCTCTAGTTACTAAATGCTTTTGTATTTATTTCCACGTAATTTTTATTATTAATTAGTTGGATTAACAAGTAACTTATAGATTTATTATTATTATAGTTTGTATTACTTATGAATCATGTTTGTCCCATTTACCGAATGTTTTTGCATTTATTACCACGTTATTTTTATTCTTAACTATTAGACTAATAACTTACAAATTTATTACTATCATAGCTTGTGTTTGTTACAAATCTTGTCTGCCTTAGTTTAATTAGATGATCTACTAGCTAGAACAGTCAACATTGTTTATTGTTAGTCAAGCTTACCTAGTGATATGAACAAACGTGGACAAGAAGGATTAGCTACATTTGTATCTATGTTATTGTGCATCAGCGTATAAGGAATCAAAGGATGCAAAAGCCAAGGAAGAAGGTGAGGAAGGGGGAGAAAGATGAAGCAATATAGCAACGTGTGGAGCAAAGAGCATAAGGTATCGCAAATAGAGCTAGTCTTAGCCATTTTACACGAGATAGAAAAAAGACTATTAACTAGAATAGTGAGAGTTTCATAATCTTTTATCTTGAGGAAGCCACACATCATGGTTGAAGAAGAAATTGAGCTTCTATTTGAAAATAAAATTCAAATGTTTTGCCAAGTAGAGTATTACGGTTATTTAAATGTAATTTTATCTATTAAAAAATCATAAAATGAGATTAGACATTTTAGAGTAATTACTGTATTTAAAGTTTTTTTAAGTAATTAATTACATCTATTGATCCTAAATAGAAATTTTCCTATACTAATATGTCAATTTATATATCTATAAATTTTTACAAATATCTTTAATTCTAGTAAGAGTTACTTAGACAAAAGGGTTATTTAGGCGTAATAACATTTTTTAAAATCAACCAGTTTGATTAGGATGTTATCTTCTTATCTGCGTGCCACGTATTAGTTGGCTTATTAATTCCTCATTCGCTTTTAATTGGCCATTGTCAAACTAATCCTAATTGATCGGTTTCTCTGCCTAAATCGCTCTCATTCAAAAATACCAAAAAGCATCTCAAGCAACTTGTGATTCACAAGAAGTCGCTATTAATTTTTAAAAACATTATTCATATTAAGCATTTGGATAAATGCTTTTTGCATTTCGTTATTTTTTTTTATCATATTTGTCTCAAGAAGCCCAATATTTATATTGTAAATTATTTTCATATCAAAAGAACGAAAAATCTAGTATATTGTTTTTTTTTTTTTTGACTCATGAGAAGGAAGAAAATTAATTTATTGTATCCAAATTTTCACCCCTCTAAATTACTAAATTGGCATCACGTTGTTTTTTTATAATTATTATTATTATTTAAAAAATATGTCTCTTACAAAAGAATATAAATTAATCATTCAAAATTTGGTGTAACATGGAATGACATTATAAAATATTCATATTCTTTCTACAGTGAATATATAATAAATAAAATAGACACTTTTTAATGCTCCATTGACCAATGAAAAGGTTCCATTGACTAAACCATTATTTTTTTATGTGATAATTTTTCACCTTTTTTATACATATATTAAAAATTATTTGAAGTAAGAAAACTTTACATAGTCAACTACAAAATAAATTCATTAATTTGCATAAATTCTTTGTAATCAACAAGAGAAATAATGAAGTAATCAATTAATAAATAATCAATCACCTATTAAATCGAGTATTTTTTAAATTGTGAGAATTTTTTGGAATGGAAAAAAAATATTTATGAGTTTTGAAATTGGAGAATTTTTTTGAAACCTATGAGAAATTAATAAATTAATTAATTAACTCTTAAATCAAAAATTTTTTGAAATTCAGACTTTTTTCAAGTCAATGAAAAAATAATGGATAAATTAATTAATTAATTATCTTTTAAATTTTTTACAAAAAGACTATAAATATAACTTGACATGATTAATAATTAAAATAAGAAAATTAATATATGGTTAAATGATTTATAATGATGATATCTCAATAAATCAATTATCGTTACTTCTTTTTCACTAATCTCACATAACTAATTTTATAAACTTTTTCTAATTTATTATTATTTTTATATCATAATATATTACTAAATTTAATTTTTTATTAATACTTACAAATACCGTTAATTTTAAATATATTAACAAATAATAAAACAAACTAATTTTGTCTAGGTTTAGGGTTTCATTCTTAATCTATTATATCACGAGGCATAAGTATACAGTCACTGGAAATAAGGGGATAAATGTATTATTTTCAGTTTTTTATTATCAATTTTGTATAATTACTAATATCTTCAAGTATTTCTTGATAAACATGGATATGTTTTTTTTTTTAATGGATATGCTTTTTTTCTTCTGGTCTGAAATGGATAAGCTTGACTTTGCAAATTATGCAAAGAAAAAAAAAATGCTAGTGTAACTATATTCCAATTCAAAAAGCACAGGTAAATTAATCTCATGTTCGTTAAGAAATATTTAATTATACAATTGTATCTTCTATTTTAAAAGATTATTTGAAAAAACTTAGAAGTATAACATGATATTTTTTTATTTAAAATATCACTCATTAAAAATTCTTTAAAACTTTTGTTCCATTGTCATTTACTTTATAATAAAAATAATAAATTTCATTGATTCTAAATAATATTACATTTATAATAATGCTTATATTGATTAAAATTATACTTATTACACATGTCATTGTTGAAGCTATATTATTAAGGTTGAAGTATTATTTTAGTTATTATATTTATAGTAAGTTTTATTATAGTTGCTAATCTGTCTTGTTCCAATCTTATCCTTCAAATATTTAAACTTAGTCATCTAATCTTTTGAAATTGAAACGTAGCGGCAGTACCCTTTTAAAATATAACTTGAGGGCACGAAGCCATGACAATATTTTTTGTATGTTGTGGAAAACAAGAAAAATGAAAGTATCAAATTTGTCTTT
The DNA here is from genome assembly GCA_037074485.1 of Delonix regia. Classification (NCBI taxonomy): domain Eukaryota; kingdom Viridiplantae; phylum Streptophyta; class Magnoliopsida; order Fabales; family Fabaceae; genus Delonix; species Delonix regia. The sequence goes on from CM073459.1 coordinate 19,169,468, forward strand.
TATTTTTATATTTTGTGACAAATTGGTCTTTTATAACATAATCATAACAAATCAATCATTCCAAATTCTCATTTTATATAAAATTAGTACCCTACTAATCCAAATGGAGGGATTAATATGGTACAATTTGAATTTGTAAGAGATTGATTTTGTACAAAATTAAATCTATGAGAGAATAATTTATAACTATTAATTTGTGAATGACCAAATCATCACAAAGTATTAAAAGTAAAAGACAAATTGTAAGAAAGTTTTTTGGGCCAATGTCAAAACCATCAAGCATTGACACTTGATTTCAAATTGATCTTGCCTCTTACGTTGGAAAAATTTTAGTGGATTAACATTAATCGTATTATTTGAACAATTGTGTGTAATAATTAGGTAATCAATATTAATTTAAATTAAGAATGGATTGAGTCCTTGTTAATCGTGAATAATCATTGATTAATCGAATTATCCACTAACCCATTAGATAGAGATCTCAACTTACAATCCAAGCTTAGTTAATAATTATCCCATCAAATTACTAAAATAGAGAGAGATTACTGGACTCAATTTAAATAAGTATTATTATGGACTTATTTTTAAAATTACTAAACTTATTTATTTTAATAAATAAATAATATAAGGTAACTGAATGGTTTATAAATAAAACCATATGTTACTTTAGGAAAACCCTAATTACAATTATTCTAAATCCTTTCAAACTCTCTCAAAATAAGCTAGGGTTTTAGGGTTTATTGCACTCTTCCCTATCTCTAAAGATTTTCGCGATGTCTGCTGCACATTTAGGTTAGATCATTCATATTTTTATATCACCCATTCTAATCATATTTAGTTATGATAATTTTTCAATTGGTATCAAAACCTACAGTTCAATAACTAATCTAATTATTTCTATATAATTTTATATTGATTTATTTTATCTAGTGATCTAGATCATAAAACTTTGCCTTGACTTTCAACACTCAAATAACTATATGTTTTAGTTGTTGCAACTTGAGTTACTTTTGACATGTTAATATGGAATGTTTATCAATTTTCTTTCCAATTCATCAGTCTTCATAAGTCATTTATAGGAAACGCAGTCAAGGAAAACCCCAATTTTTGAATGACATTCACTTAAATTTCATAGGCTTATTTGGAAATTGGTTTAGGGCTTTTGTTAACCATGAATTTTCAAGCAATGTAGTGTCTACAACATGCCCAAAACTCAAACCAATTTCTCGACCACCGTCAACATCCAAACTTGGAAAACCCCAGAATCTTTTGATCAAATTTCTTCTCCAATGCAGCTTTTTTGTCTAAAACCAATATTGGGCTTTTAAAGATTGTGAAATTTTAAATATTATGGTGCCTAATATGCACCCTAAACATGAAGCAACTATCACAGACTTCATTGAAACCTGAGCTTGTGAAAATCCCAAATATCCCGAACACAAATGAGGAAAATAGAGAGGTTCTTTGCCGAAATTGGTTTGAGGCTTTTGTAGATCTTCAAATTCTGAAGAGTTTGACACCAAGATACCCCATAACTCTCCATAGATGGTCGAGTTGCGTGCTAAAGCTCTAACTGGGTTATTGGACCCAGTTCAACCCAGTTTAGACCCATCTCCACAAGGAAGATGATGAACAGTGCACATTGTTGACGCCCACTCATGCCTTAAGGCGCATGTAGCGTGGGCCTACAAATGGGCTCATTTTGGCCCAAATTTTGGGCTCTCACTTTACATTTTTATTTTGTATTTAATGGTAATTTTTCTAGAATTTTTTGAAATCCATAAATATAAGTTCTTGAATTTTTATAGTATTCCACATTGTATTTAAGATAGGTATTCTTCGAATTTTAGGTTAAAAATTTTTGTGCATATTCTAAATATATCCTAATACCATATATTTTTCACACTTTTCAAGGTGGAATACTTTGGTAGGTCAAATAATTTTTGGAGAAAATTATGCCTTTATAATTTTAGTAGTATGCTGATTTTAATTTTGAGACCAATTTTCGTATAGATTTAGTAAATTTGGTTATGAAAATCATTGTCTTAATTATTCAAACCTTTTGGGCAATATATTCATCTATCAAGGGTGACATGAATTGTTGCGGTTGAGCAATTGAGTCAAATTAGTTGTTGAAAGCCTAAGTGTATACCTAAACAAGCTTCATAACTTAAAATAAGTATAACTTTTAGCACAAATGGAATTTTTGAGCTTACAATTCCATAAGTCGGTGTTATGAATCAGTACTGGAATATGAAAAATGTTGAATAATGGGGTGAGTGAAAACTTAGTGAGCAGGTACTTCTAATATTGCAAAAATATAACAGACTTACAATGATACGCCTTTTGAAATTTAAAAATCAGACATCATACATCCATAATTTAATATCACCAAAACAGAGAATAATCAATAACAGTATTTGGGAATCTCTTACAGAACTAGTCATAATTACATAATATAGAACTAGCCCATAGCTAGTGAAAACAAATAACATCATATGCTCATTTCAACCATAAGCTCTGAGTAATTATAATAATGGTCTTATGTCTTATACAAAATAAGGTGGTAATGACATTATGCTCAACCACATCAGAATTCCAATTGTAGTGCACTATAACTAATGTTTACTACCATTAGCTACAAGGTTCTTTGTGGACACATTTCCAATATTTCAGAAATAAATATACATCCATGTATAGATATCATAATTTCAAAATCGTACCATTTCAAAGTTTAGATTTAAGTATTTCTAATAATTCAAAATTTAGAATCATAATTCAAAATAATATCATACATAATTAGGATTATCTACTCACTTGAGAGGAGTATGCCATCCTCTTTCTATCCTTGGTTATAATTCCTTTGTTGAAAATTTTTTAGTCACCTAAAACATTAAATAAAATATTTTTAACATCCAGTCCTCATGAATTTAATTATTTGATTCTGTCACAGACCTAATCAATTATTCCTTATTCACCTTATCTAATTCACCTCTTTCTTTACTAAATTTTAGGTTATTAAATTTATGGGCTGCTTTCTTAAATAATTCTTCAAAATACTTATGACCTATATTTCATTTTATTATTCTTATTATCATTATTATTACTATTATCATTATTATTATTATTATTTTATTCAATTATTCCATTATGCATTTATTAAATTTTTAACACCTACCATCACACAAATTTCACTCAGAGGTTGTCGTAACCGACCTTTCGGCAAGAAGAAATAAAAAGTGGAAATGGTTGATTCCCAAAAATGAATCTTGAAAATCAATTGATTTGGATTCACCACCAAAATTTTTAACAAAAAACTTTAGAAAACCAATTTAAGACAAAATGAAAAAGGCAAAATGGTCTACGAAACTAGAGATGAGTTCAGGAGTCTATTTAAGTGTGAGGAAGGTGTTGGGCACCCCATAACACCTGTCCATAAGGACGGTTACCTTAAACTAGTCAATTGAAATGGAATATGGCCTTAAATTTATCTCAATTACCCTTTTATAGATGCATGTTAAACAAGGACGACAAAAACAACAAAACGGGCAAGCAAACGAATAGATATTTACCAATGACGAACTTAACCTAGGATGAGAGCCTAAGGACTACGTACCCTGTGATAGGGATCAAAGTCCACGTAGTTTGACTAAAAATGTGTGTCGGTTAGTTGATGATTTGTAATTTTTGTGATAAGAACAAGAAAGTTCAAATTAAATAGATTTTCGTAAACAAGACGAGATTGGAATTTGGATTTGTGTGTTTTAATTTACAACAACCTAATTAATCTAGCTCTCTTGATCTCTTCATTTTTTCTTTTTTAATTTTTGTTTATTTTTGAGATTTTAACCTTTATTTTGAAATTTAAATGAAATGATTATGGGATAAGATTTTTAGGAGTTTATGTTGTTTTTTTTAGAATGAAACCTAAATATCTTTGGATTTCCAAATTTATTTATTTTCAGATTTTTTAAAACTAGGATTTATTATGGAAATTGGAACAAAATTATAACGGAAAGCCATTTTTTTGAATTTTTGAATTTATATTTCCTTTTTGGGATTTTTCTAATTTTGGAGGTGAGATTATGGTTAACAGGATTTTTAATTAATAATTAAATTTCTTCTTTTATATATATATATATATATATATATTTATTTATTTATTTATTTATTCTGAACTTTAAACTATAATAGAAAAGTATTTATATGGTTTTGAATTTATGATCTTTGTATTAATTGTTGCTTTTTGAAAATTTAATTTATTTCAATACTTAAAGTAGAACTAAAGTTAAGAAAAATATTCTTAGTATTTTCAGTTACATAATAGGTAAAACCTCTATTTTTTTATTAATTCATCCCAATATCTTAAATGTTAATTTTTGAAACCTGAGGGGATTTAGGGTCTCACACGGTCTCTGCTAATTAATTTTTGGGTACTTAAGGAGACAAGGAATCTCACACAGGAACCTAAAACGTGGAATAGAATATTTTTAGTTACTCTTTTAGTCTTGTTTTAATATGATTGATTCTCCAGAGCCTACGGAGACCCAAGTCTCACAGGGCACTTTTTAATTAGTTAAATTTTATAGGACCCTGACTTATTCATTTTGTAAATAATTTAATTAGAATATTTGTTTTTGCATTATTATTATTTATTTATTTATCATTATTATTATTATTAAACAAGTATGTACTAATTTATGGGGTCAAAGGAGCTTGAGAGTCTTATATAATCTCTACTCATAAAGTTTAAAGTGCCTAAAGAGGTCGATAGCCTCATGTGACAACTTTATAATAAAAAAGCATTTATTTATTCTTCTGTCATTATCATTATTTGTACTAAGGCATTTTTTTTTATTATTGCTATTCTTATTCGTTTCTTGTTATTTTGTCTTTTGTTTTGAAAAAAATCATCAATTTTATAGTCTAAGGAGACTAAGGCCTCACATAGCTTAAACGCCCGAGGAGACTGACAGTCTCACACGATAACCTTCTTTTTTTGCTTTAATAAATAAAGATAAAAAAATAGACAAATGAATAAAATATGATTCAAGATAGATCATTTTCACATACTAAAGTGATTTATCATGCATCGGCCCAAGTAGACTGAAATTTCACATGATTTTTGTTGGTTAACTTCATAATGCCTGAAGAGACGCAGAGTCTTACACGACTATTCTTAATAATTATTATTATTATAATAAGGGTAAAAAGATAATCACTGACAATCAAGAAAACAAAATAAAATAAAGATAATCTGATGCATTCCCCTTTCACATATCATTTGTTCGTATATTATTTGTAACCATGATTTGATGAAGAAGAAGATAAGCCAATGGAAATTAAAATAAAACAAAAGGAAGGAAAGAAGACTACATCAATATGACAAAGGCATGAAAAAGGATCAACTAAACAAACAAAAGAAACCAATGGCTAATAGACAGATACATACCATTTACAGTTTCCATATGATAGGGAGATGTCTAAAAATATGCACACCACTAACAGCACTTTCAACTACTGCCACACTCCATTCAAGAGCCATTCCTACTACTTAAGAAAACACCACTTTGAAATTATATTAAGCTAATTGTAGGGATGAGGATGAATTTGAAAAAAAGGCAAGGTGATGCTTACCTCTTATTCTTGTATTATACCATAAAAGCTTAGTTAAAGTTCAACTATTTATATTACATGAGTGATTTATATTTCTTTGCTTTTTTGCTCTGCCATAAGTTATTTTTCTTTCGATTTCTTCTTAACGCTAAATACCAACATAGCTTGCACCATCCATACCATTTGTTTGCAAAAAAAAATTACGCACCCACTAACTAACTACAAAGGTGGAAGTCTATCAACTAGATTATAATTTAGTTTTGACAGAATCACAAGCTAAGAGAGAATACGTGCCACGGGTAAATTTTAATCTGAATCAAACCACTGGGTTATCTATCTTAAGTTTCCTTAACTCATGTAAAAAAAATAACATTGTAACTAGACTCAAAAACAGAAAATTACAGCCCTCAAACATAGAGAATGCACACACAAGCATCCTGAGTGAAAAGAGAGGGAAGAAGAGCTTCGATCAAAAAATCTGTGATGTTTCTATCAATGATTAACAAGAAGAAACGCAGTAGAAATGCTCATCAAGGGACAACACGTTAACACACCTAAGGTGGACTTTGAAGTTACCTTGATCAGCAACTAGCAAACCATCACAAAGAAGTGCATTGGGCAAACACAAATTAAGCCAGAAAGCAAGAAAACTAAACCAGAATAAAACTTATTCAACTGGGCATCTATATGACAGCAGCAGAACTGAATAGGTGCAGTGACATGGCGGCTCAAACACTCTGAAGTTTCATACTATTTAAGAAGAAAGCTAAGGTTATATGAAAGACCAAACCATGCATTCTAAACACATTCAAATGGAAGAAAAATATAACAAGGTACTGCATCATTTTGTTTTTTAATATTATACGAGCATCAAGAGGTGAACATGTGGTGGACCTAGATGGCAAATGGCGTGATTAACGTGCAGCAAAACGAAACAGAAAGTTCAAGTGACATGTGACGGGACTTTCATCCTTCACTTTTCGAAGATGGAACTAGGATGGTTAGCATTGTTGTCAATGGCCACCGAATGCTAAACACCTTAAAATGAGAGTAATATGAAGGCCAAAATGAGAGGAGTTTAGCTAATGAGGCTAACCTTTCTCCTTGAGTCTTTTCCCGGTTTTGAACCTCATTTCCTTACTTTCTTCAAGCCTCTCCCAACTATCCCCATAACCTTTATTTTCTGCTGCGATGCCTCTCCCTCATTCAACACTCTCTCGACTTCCACCCCTCTCTCGTGCTTTGCTTCTGTGATGCTCAAATAGGGGTTAACATGCTTAGCTACTTCTTCTCTCTTCCTTGGCTTGGCGCTCCTCTGTTTGCCCTTGTCAACGGTGCTCGGAACATGAGAGCTGTTCCTTTTCCTCGGTCTACTCTGAGTCATGTTTTTTTTTTTTTCTACTTTAGCTTAGTTTTTTCTCCTCCTTGGCTTCAGCTTAGCTTTTGTTCCTTCCTCAGTTTTCAGCTCTTCTTCATATGAACCGATGCTCCTCCCTTTGTTCCTTCTGTCCCCCTGGTCCCCTTTTTTCTTTTGCAGCTTCCCCTTTTATCGAAACTTCAACCATGCAGTCCTACTCCTATCCCTCTATCCTGCATGTAGGAGAGACGTGTAGTCTCCTTTGTCAGCTGCATGCCCTTCCTTTTTTCCCCACTACATGTCTTTTTTTTTTTTTTTCTTTTGATTACTTATATTATATTATATTTCTTTACCTTTTGATTTGATTTGATTTTTTTATTTTAATTTTAATTTTTTTGATTTTAGTTATTATCACTGTTAATCTTTATTTTTGAACTTTTTAATTTTCTATTTTTGGTGTTTATATTATTTTTCCTTTTTTATGAGTGAGGTATTCACAAGGGTCATCTAATAAATTCCAAATTTTCTATTTAACCTTAAATAATATTTATTGTTATATAATCAAGTCAAACTAATTTTTCCCGTATAATTTCCTTCCTTTTTCTTCATGAAAAATATAAGAAAATTATGAAAAATTAGAAATTTATTCTAAAATTCAAACTAAAATTTTCAGAAATTCTAAATCACTCCCTAGATGCATAATAAAATTTAAGAAACCTAAGAACTCAAATTTCACTTATTTCCAAAATTACCCATAAACCCCAAATTTGGGGTTTTTCAATTTGAAAGCCAAAATTCACAATTGATCAGTGATTTCAAGGGAGAAAGGTGAGAAATTCACCTATGAAGTGTAATCCTAACTTAATTTGAAGTAGACAACCCGAATTGAGCTCAAATTGGCCTCTTTTTCGAATGAACAGTGCCAAAATTAGGGCTCTTCGATTTTGAAGCAAATTGATCAGTTTAAATAAGAGAGAAAAGGCTGAAAAACATCATAGAATTGAAGCCCTAAGCTAAATTGAAGTAAAAATGCACCAAAATTGTGAATTTTAAGCTTAGATTTTGCGTGAAAAGGCCGCTAAAAAATTGATGAAATTCCCGTGATGTGGTGGCCACTGGAGGTCGCTGGCAGGTTGACAGAGCTGCTGTAGCTGAGAGGTGGTGTCGATGAGGTGGAACGAGGCCAAAAGAAGCTCCAATTTTCTGGATAAAAACTTGTGCAGTGAAGAGCTTGGATTGCGATTTTTCGGCGATATTCTCGGTAGGGGAGGTTGCTGGTGGGTCGAAGGCATTGCTAGAGGGTCGTCAGCCACTTGTTGGCGGGGAAAGGTGGTTGCCGGAGGTTGGAAGTTGGAGTTGTGTACTAAACCGAGAAGAAGAGGTGTCGGAATAGGATTCTTATGCATATTTTGTAGTATGATTAATGTATTAAACTATGATAAGTAGGGGTTAGTGGGTAGAATTATAGTTTTAGTTTAATTTAAGTGGGATAATAAAATAATGTTAGTGGGAATAATGGGTATTAACATATTTTAAGTGGGGAATATGGTATTTTATCAAATAAAAAAATTTCTAATAGATACTTAGTTACCCTACTCTGTTGAGTTACATGTGCTAGGAATACACAGGGTGAGACTTAGGTATTTACTTTGGTTACAATCTTAGATAAAATTTTATCTATATCTACATTTAGCTCTGACTGAGTTTCCTTTTGAGTATAAATTTCATGGGTGTTATAGGAACTAGTGATCTTGTGTAGTTTTATTTATGAACTTTAGATGATTTAACATATATACATTTATGTGTTTTAGCAATATTGATTGTTTAGCTTTATTGATTGATTGTTTTAATATAATTGATTAATGCTTTCCAAGTGGGAGATTGTTGAAATAATTTTAGTGGATTAACATTAATCATATTATTAGAACAATTTTGTATAATAATTAGGCAATCAATATTAATATGAACCAAGAATGGATTGGGTCCTTGTTAATAGTGAATAATCAGTGATGGGTCAGATTATTTGCTATATTGGGTAGAGATCTCAACCTATAGCCTAAGCTTAGTTAGTAATTATCCCATCAAATTGCTAAAATTGAGAGAGAGTACTGAACTTAATTTAAATGAGTATTCTCATGGGCTTATTTTTAAAATTACTAAATTTATTTATTTTAATAAATAAATAAAATAGGATAACTGAATGATTTATAAATAAAACCATCAGTTACACTATGAAAGCCCTAATTATAATTATCCTAAATCCTTTCAGACTCTCTCTCTTAAAATAAGCTAGACTTTTGTAGATTACCACACTCTTCCTTGTCTCTGAAGATTTATGTCAACTGCACATTTAGGTCAAATCATTTATATTTTTATATTTCCAATTCTAATCATATTTAGGTATCATAGTTTTGCATCCTAGCCATATTAAGAGATCAAAGACACTTTTGAAGGTAGAAAAAGAAAACACGATGGAATCACTTCAATCATAGATTATAGGAAAGTATTAGGAGTAAATCACTTTAATGAGATATTCTAGTCATTATACTTATAGGCAGCAATTGTTTTATTTTAAGTTAAAAAATTTAAAACTAAATTTGTTAAATATTTTAAGAGTTTAAGTATATATTTTTAATCCTAATTGAAAGTCATTTCAAGATTTTCTGTTAATGGAAGTAACGATATTAATAAGAAGGATTAATTCGATTAAATTTAAATAATTAAATAATAATATTAAAACATAATTAAAAGCTATAATAAAACTTATTATTATAAAATTAAGAGATTAAAATAGGACTTTAGCCTGTTATTAATTATTGCCTTTTAATTGGTTATGTTTATTTAAAAAAATTATTCAATTAGGTCTAGTTTGAAAAGAAATATATATATATATATATATTTCTAACTTATTATTAAATTTTTATTTTAATCTCTCATTTATTTTATTTCATAAAATAATGTCCTACTTATTGAAAAATATCAAGTTTTTGTCTCTCACTTTTAATGTTATTATTATGTCTAATCTCTCAAATTAAACTTTATAAATTTACATAAAGAAATCAAAATAATAATTTTAAATAAATAAAAGATTAAAATTACAATTTAATAATAAATTAAGAAGCAAAATGATGCTTTTTCTCTATATGTACAGCTATCCATGCGGATTTTAGACTTTTTCAAAAGGGCAAGGTTGGTTAGTTTAATCATTAATTTGACATTATCTCATTTCCACGTATATTTATTAGAATTTTCCTCTCGATTTTAAATTTCGTGAAGTGTCAAATATTTGGTATCCACGTTGACTTTGAACTTTCTTAAAATGGAAAAGTTGGTTAGTTTTATACAAATTTAAAGAAATGATAAATAAATATTGTTCACCGGTTTAACTTTAAAATTTTCCTGACAATTTTTATCTAAAAAAAAGGCACTTCCTCTTAAAATTGTTAATTATAAATAATAATTAATTGTTTATAAAACTCCTACTTTCTAAAAAAAAAAAAGACCTTGGTATTTACTATTTAAATTACAATTTTTATTATCATCAATTAACATAACTTAATGGTTGACTAATATATATATATATATATTAACACACTCTCTGAGATGTTTCAATTATGTGTGTTGATTTTGGACTATCTTAAAAAGGTAAAGTTTGTTAGCTTAATCCAAATTTAAGTAAATGATTTTTTTTCAGCCACTAAATTTTAAGAAATGATAATTAATTATTTTTCACCAATTTGACATTCTCTAATATTCATATATGTTTATTTGAATTTTTTTCTTAATTTTTATTTTAAAAAATACAAATTCTTTTAGATTGCTATTTATAAGTAATAAGTAATTGTTTACAAAACTCCTGCTTCCTCAAGAAAGAAAAAGAAACCATATTTGATATTTTATTTGGTAAATAAACTTGTTTAATTTTTTAAATGAAACTTTTTATTTAATTATTAAAAAAATTATTAACATATAAATATAAAAACATGTATTATTATTAAAAAACAATTAAGTTAAAATAAAGGGCAGATTTATCAACAACAATCAACTCTAATAATTATTATTTCCGAAAAATACCTCCATTGTGAATACTTGACCCACTGGAGGGTAGTTCAGTAATTTAATTCTAACAAAACAAAGACCTCGGTTTACCTCGTAACCTGAAGATCTTGACCGTGTCCTCTTCGTTGATGACCAATCGACGGTGTGAATCTCGTGTTTGACTGAGGTACAAAAATTGAAGCAGGAATGATTGGATTTGATGACAGTTTGACCATAGAAAATGGAGAATTTAATTTTCAAAAATTAGCTAGGAAAACAAAAAGGCCACCTGGAAGCCTGTCCCAGAGAGAGAGACGCTCATAAGTTTGTGTTTTGGCTCCATTTTCTATTTCGTTTTCTCTCTCTCTCTCTTTCCCTTTTTCCTTTTGTTTGCTGCAAATTGATTGGAGAGAGGGGGAGAAAGATATCAATCTTTCTCCTCTTTGTGTTCAATTCTTCTTTTATTTTCTTCTTGTTGGGGTTTCGGAATTAGGTCATATAGGGCTTGGATTGTTGGGTTGTTGTGGGTGCAAATCAACAACCATGAATATGATGCGACGGCTTAAAAGCATTGCTTCTGGGCGCACTTCCATTTCATCAGATCCTGTAAGCTAAACTTTTTTTTTTTTTTCGTCTTTTTTTCCTCAGATTTTTCTTTTGGACATTTTCCATTTTGGAGGGACCTCTGTCTTTGGTTGTATGCTGGAAAATCGGAAAAAACTATATGGGGGAGGAACATTTCATTTTGTCCGGATTAAAGGGGAAATGCAGACTGTTGTTTTTGAAAGTTTTTATTTTTTTTCAGTTTTTCCCTTTTTATGGAAAAATTATAAATTTGTTCTTAGGATTTTAAATATTCATGGGTTTGATCTTTGGATTCATCCTTTTTGAACCCGATCACTGATATTAATCTCATACTCATACACCTGTAAATCTAATCCCATATCCTGTGGGTATTGTTGATTGTAAGAGTTACTTAAGAGCTGGTTCATTTAGAACCTTTTTTTTTAACATGATTCTTTGTAGTTTGCTTCTATCTAATTATGCTGTCTCGTTTGCTGTTATTGTTTTTAAAACACTTGAGGCCTATAAGTCCTCTGCTTCTCTGATCTGACGGGAACTTGGTTGGCTGTTTTACATTTATGTTTGTCCTTGGATGATTTCCCACAAACTTATAAAAGTTAAAACTTAATTCCAACTTTTTCCAGTTTGTACGTGGTGTAAGCTATTAGCCTTCGGCCGTATGTTCCAATTAGGCAGTGTTACATGTGCATATCAATTGTTGTCATTTATTATCAAGATAAGGCTCTAGGGACAGGTTTGCTGTGCCTATCGAGGAACTAGGTGTTAGCTTTGCTTTCGGAAAAGAAACTTAAATTCAGGTAGCGTTATTGCTACATGTATGTAACTTGTGACTGGTTAATGAGCTAGTTGTTTGTTTACTTACAGGTTATTGTTATTGTAATTTCTTATTTTCAATGTGTTGATAACTATCTGACGAATTAAGTGGTGATGTTAGCAAAGTTTATCTAATAGTCTGAGCTTAGATTGTTTTTATTTTATATACCTAGATGGGCCGTTTGTCTCAAATTATTATAAGCTAATTTCGAATTGTATTCTTTCAGGGAGGGGAGTTTACCACAAAGAGAGTTAAGGTTGATCAAGAAACTGAGGGTAAAGTACATGAGGAAACACAGTCCATTGGGAAAGTGCATGCATCAGAAGTTACTGCTGACACATCTAATGTATCTGTGGTAGCTAAAACAGAGAAATCCGGTTATGATCAGCTTCCAAAAGAGTTGAATGAAATGAAAATTCAAGACGAAAAGGGCAACAATTACAACGAAAAGGTATTCATTGTTTTTATTTTTTATTTTTTATTTTCATATCTGTCTACTTTTAATGCCTGTTTATCATCACTTTCCTACTATAGAAATGTAAAAGCATTTGTATATCTTTTATACTTATCACTATCAGAATGTAAGTGTGCATATGTGCCTCTAAACTGAGATTTCCTGAAATGTTTCATGAACCTTAAATATCTGCAATGAAATGGAATGCAAGCAACTATTGAGTTTGATTAAAATTTTGCTCTATGCAGGATATAGAGGCTACCATTGTGAGTGGTAATGGAACAGAAGTAGGTCAGATAATCACTACTGTTATTGGTGGTAGAGATGGACAACCAAAGCAGGTGATTTTTTCATTATTTTTGCATCTCCATGAGTTCTGTAATTTCTAATTTGGAATTTCTGGCATGTACTCTATTGGGTTATAGGGAGAGTGGAAGATTACTTTTGATCTATGTTGATGTATTTTATTCGTTGTTTAAACATTTGTATCTGTTGCACACATGCTCTAGTTGTCACTTTGGATTTGTTCTTCCAAGTTGATATTTAAGTCAGACCAACATATATAATTTTATTTTGTTGAATTTATTTTAATTGTCACCACAACCTTAGGCTTAGTGTTGACAAGAATTGGTAATTATGGTACTTATTTTGTATAGGACATTTTGCTTTCATTGTCAGCACAGTTGCATAATGAATTATATCTTAGATGGCTTGCTATAAAGGAGAGATTTTAATAACTTTTTGTCTGGCTTTCAGACAATCTCATACATGGCAGAACGTGTGGTTGGTACTGGTTCCTTTGGTGTTGTTTTTCAGGTATCTTTTTCTTTTTCTTGTATACTTATATACATACTAATCTTTTGCTTTCTTGTTCTATGGATGTCAAGATGCCAGTTTGCTTATCCACATACTATGTACAACTGTAGGCTAAGTGTCTTGAAACTGGTGAAGCAGTTGCCATAAAAAAGGTGTTGCAAGACAAGAGATATAAGAATAGGGAACTCCAGATTATTCGCAAGCTTGACCACCTTAATGTTTGTCAATTAAAGCACTGTTTCTTTTCAACTACTGAAAAAGATGAGTTATTCCTGAACCTAGTTTTGGAGTATGTGCCAGAAACTGTCTATAGAGTTTCAAAGCAATATATCAGGATGCACCAACATATGCCTATCATTTATGTGCAGCTGTATACATATCAGGTAAGTCTAGAACCTGGAGTTGTTTAGCTTTCTCTGTTTTATTGGGCATGATCTTCACTGATTATTTAGACTTTTAGTTTGTTGCTTTTGCACTCTTATTGAGTGATCATGGTGTCTCTCTCTTGTTTGTAGATATGTCGTGCATTAAATTATTTGCATAATGTGGTTGGTGTTTGTCATCGTGATATCAAACCCCAGAATTTACTGGTAAGTTTTTTGTGTGCATTTGATTTAATTTCAGCCCAAATCATTATTACTGTTCTGTTTTCCTTCTTGTAAAATATCCTCTTTGCGCAAGAATTTTTGTTTCATGCAAATGCCTTAAAAGAATATTCCAAATATGTTCAAGACACTTTCTATGATTACATTTATTAATTAGCTTCATGAAAGCTTTACTTATTTGTATTGAAATCTTGTATTGAGTGGAGTTGATACATCGAACTCATTTCTATAATATCTAACTTTATTAAAATGATTTGTGATGGATATCACAGGTTAATTCCCAGACTCATCAACTAAAGATATGTGATTTTGGTAGTGCAAAGATGTTGGTATGTTCCTTTTTGTTATGAATTTGAGATTTCCATGATATTATGTTCTTGATCTTATGACTTTAATGCACTCTTAGGTGCCTGGTGAACCGAACATATCATACATATGTTCACGATATTATAGAGCTCCAGAACTTATATTTGGGGCAACGGAATACACAACTGCTATTGATATATGGTCTGTTGGTTGTGTTTTGGCTGAGCTCCTTCTAGGACAGGTGAGGCATAAGCAAGATTTATTGTTACTGTTCTTCATCTTGATAACACTCAAGTTGACGTGGGGAATTTTGATACCAGTTCCCAAAGATAAACTTTTGCATGAAGTTTATTGTCCATGAGAAAATTCTGCATAGCATTGCTGAAATTTTTTACTAGATATAATGCTCTGTAATCTTGGGTGAGTTCTTCCTGCAGTGCAGTTGTCGAGTCTAGCATAATAGCCTTCCACTTTTGGATTTTAAGATCTTTGATGGAGTCCTGCATCAAGGAGGTTTCCTTGAGAGAGGGGCCTTATAAGCTTAAGGAGTTCTACCCCCTAATAGGCTAGTCTTTTGGGTGGGTTCCTCCAAGAGCTTGTGCTCCATCAATACACACAAATTTTTACCTGAGACTTGCAAAATGCAAGCTACATTGCATGGAACTATTCTGGATGTGTTATTGCTTTCTTTTGGTTGTTGGGGATTTCTTCCTTTCAGTGTTGGACACTTGGTATCTTGGCATTGAGGTGATTCATTTTTTTGACGGCCATTAGGTCTTGGAATAAAAGACGAATTTTTGGTATTGATGTCTTATCTATGTCATTATTTTCAGCCTCTGTTTCCTGGAGAAAGTGGGGTTGATCAATTGGTTGAAATCATTAAGGTACAGTTTTTCCCTATCCTTTTGCCACATTTCCTCTTGGAGGTTGCATTCTATGAGCCTTTGCTCATTAATCTGACCTTCTTATATGAACTATAGGTCTTGGGAACACCAACAAGAGAAGAAATAAAGTGCATGAATCCAAATTACACAGAATTTAAGTTTCCTCAGATTAAAGCGCACCCATGGCATAAGGTTTGCTGTTCCTTCCTCTCCCCTGAAGTTTGGATCTCACTTCCTGTCAAGGATCTGATGAATTATTAATTTCCAGGTTTTTCACAAGAGACTGCCTCAAGAAGCAGTGGATCTTGTGTCAAGGCTGCTTCAATATTCACCAAATCTACGTTGCACTGCTGTAAGAATGTTAATTTGCTTTTGGAAGAATTCTTTAATAGTTAGATTATATCTTCAACAATGTCATTTTTATATATTTCTCTAACCTTGATTCCTGCACATGTGAACCACATAGCAAGGTGGACTATTTCTGTAAAACCTTAATCATTCATGTTGAAATTGTCTCCTAATTTTATCACTTCTATATTCAGTTGGAAGCATGCGCACACTCCTTCTTTGATGATCTTAGAGACCCAAATACACGTCTACCCAATGGACAGCCACTACCTCCATTGTTCAATTTTAATGCTAAAGGTAAGCTTATTGTTAGAGTTTGTAATGTAGCTATCTACGACTCTTCACTTAATGATGTAAAGCTTTCTTGACCAAGGGTTAGCAGTTTGATCCTTGCTTCATACTTTTAATGAATTTTAAATTTCAGCATATGGGGGCGTGTGTTTGGTCCATAGCTTTAATAAGCTTTAGATTCTAATAAAATTATTCATAGATTTTTACTTAACACCTGATGTTTTGGAGTCGAATTAGTCTTTTGACAGTCTATGAACTTACATGGAAATTGAAAACAATGCAGAACTGGCTGGTGCACCTGCTGAGTTATGTAATCGTCTCATTCCCAATCATGCCAGGAACTGAAATGATCAACGGGCATATCAACCTCTGTAGGGAATGTAAACTGGGTTCTTTTTTTTGATGAATAGACACCCACACCAGCAATCTATCTACCCTAATAGTTCAGATCTCTGTCATCAGGCCTGCGCTATCTTTGACAATCTCATAGGAACCTCCACCTTGCAACCTGTTTATCATGATCCATGTAAAGAAATACGAGTAAAAGCGTCAAATGGATGAAGTGGGATTAACTGGTGGAAAGAGATTCAATCTGTTAAAAATATAGCATATGATGTATTCTGCAATTTGTGAAAGATGATAAGTGCAATCCTGTAATCATGTTTTTCATATAGTTCATACCGTTTCATCCAAAATAGAGTAAGTGTGGGACAGTTAGAGGAGTAGGCTTCTTTTTCCCCATCTCTCTCTCATTCTTTGTCTTAATTTTTGTGTTAAATGCTATTCTTTGTTCTTTTTTTTCTTTTCTTTATAATCAATTTATTGCGTCTGATGCATGTTTCTGCAGGTTTTTTTTATGTTCTATGAGATCGTAATTGATATATTGGTGATACTCTACAATTTTTCATAGCACGTAGGTTTTCTACGTTACGCATCCAGGACAAGATTTAAGAGAATATGCTGTAATAATTTGAGTGACTATTAATTGACATTATAATAATTGGAAGGGCAATACTACTTTAATTAGAACTAAAAGGCCAATCTACTTTCCTGATGAATTATAGGGAACAAGAGTATGATTAAGGATACATTTGGTATATATAAGAAAAATGAATGGAAAAAGAAATAGAAGTGTAAATGGAATATTATGAGAAAGGAAGTTGGTGTAAAAAATATCGTTTAATATATTGGGAATTGAAAGGAAAAATAAAAGGACAAAATCAAGATGAAAAGGAGAGGTTTTTGTCCTGAAATGACAAAAATGCCCTAAAGTTAAAAAACGCAGGAGGCTGCCTTAAGTGAAAAAATGCAGCCGCAAACATTAATAGGACAGTTCACAATCAAGGAAAAGTTAGAAAAAGATTAGTCATCCCTCACCCACATTAGATTGCACAACTGACACCCAAATATCAATACCTTAACCAAAATTGCAGCAAATTGCATGTGAATCGCTCAACCAGAAGGATATGGGATGGATTAGACTCACTTGAATCAGACGATAATGATTGGAAGATTATTGATGGTGCGTGGTTCAACTTGTCTCCTTCGCTCACCAAATCAGAGTACTCGATGATGGTGCTATTTCCTCTTTGCAAAGCTGCAGATATTGTTTCAAGGAGTCCCATACATGGATATTGTTTTGAGAAATATCTAGGGGCAAATTGTTAATCACATACCTAATTCTGAGGGAAAGGATAGTATTCCATCGATTCATCAATGGAATTTTCTCTCATTTTGCCTTCTCCTACGTCACTATTGAAGCTATGTACCAAACTATCTAGCCTGCATTTCCATAGAGGATTCCATCTCCCTTGGAGAGTATTCCAGGGCACCAAACATGCCCTAAGTCTCGTATAATTTACAGTTGAAAATATGATGGGAAATCTGCATTCTTCACATTGTCAAAATTCATTAAATTCTCAATTAATTATGAATATAAAAATATTCGACATGGTTTATACAAAATTAGACAAGTTTACTTTGCCAAATTTGCCAAAAGCTCAAGGACTTTTTCTTGCGATTAAAAAATGGTAATTGTTTACCTTCGTGTTAAAAAAAAAAAAAATTATTTTGATCATTCATTTATGAATTTAGTCTTATTTTAATATTTCACTTTTGAAATAAACCTCATTTTAACTTTTACAAATTAATAGTTTTAACATGTTTCTCTACTTTTGTATTTATCTCATTTTGCTCCTTCCTAAGTTAAAAGTCTTAACATGATCCATCACCTTTTAAAATTTGACTCAAGATAATGCCTCTATAAGTAACAACTAAGCAAATAACACACCCACTTTGAGAGATGGATTACTTTAAGTTAGATTTTGAAATATAAAAGACTATTTTGAGACTTTTAATTTAAGAAATACCAAAATAAAATTAAGTTCAAAAGTGAAACACCAAAATTAAGGATAACAATTTTGCATTCATTCCTATCATCACTTGTGTCCCTACATTTATAGAGCCGTCAAAACAGGTTCGACCCATCGGGTCGTGCCCGTGGAGGTGGGTTGGGTTAAGGGGTTCCTTTAAGAACCCGTTTAATATACTTCTATCAATTCGGCCCGTTTAACCAACGAGTTAAACGAGTTGCCCGTTTTTTTCTTTTTTTAATTTTTCACTCACTCAGTCTAGCACCCCAACCCACTGCACTTTCCTATTTAAAAAAATTAACCTTAATGTATGTGTTGTGTTGTCTCTATTATTTTGTAATTTGCCAAATTTGAATATTCTACTCAATTATATTCTTATTATTAATGAATAATTAAATTATTAAATTACTCTACTTGTTTTAATTCATTGAAACTTGCTTTTTATATAATTATTTTTTTGTTTATTTATATTGATATAGAAATTGATTGATTAAATAAGACATGTGCTTAAAGAAAATTATATTTGAATTTTTATAATTTTGTATTTTATTTTAATTTTTTGATGGGTTAAATGGGTTAGCTTGCTTAACCCACCAAGTGGGGTGGGTTGAGATTTTCAACCCACCACCTTATAGTGGGTTAAATGGGCTGACTCAGTTAACCCACCAACTCGAATGGGCTAGGTTGACCCACTTTGACAATTGTATACATTCGCACTTACCACTGTAGAGGATTTTCTCCCATTTCCCTTTCCCACGAAGACCTCAAATACTTTAAAAGAAAATTTAAATAAATAATATTAATAGATACAACAAGTAAATATATTAAAAATTAAAATTTAATGATCAATCATAAGGCAACCCTAATTTTAATTGCTATGGGCCT
Source organism: Delonix regia (assembly GCA_037074485.1). Classification (NCBI taxonomy): domain Eukaryota; kingdom Viridiplantae; phylum Streptophyta; class Magnoliopsida; order Fabales; family Fabaceae; genus Delonix; species Delonix regia. The sequence goes on from CM073459.1 coordinate 19,188,839, forward strand.
TTTATAAAGCTCAATAAATAACTTCTAATAGGATATATTAATTAAAAAGTATAAATAAACCTAACAAATGGATAATTATGAATGTCTAACAAAAAAATTAAATTTAAAATAAAATCATTTAACTTATGTAATTCTTAGGTTTATCCTTCATCCAAATATACAATTAATTAATATCATTTTTACTAATATTTGCTTCCCAATTATTCATTACAATGCGATTGTAGATATGAGATATTTTTAAAAGCAGTGATATTGTGTTATCTAAGTCTTCACAAGCGGAATACTTAAATGTTATGAGTGGAATAGACGTTTTAGGTTAATTTTTAAAATTTTTTTAATTAGTATAAATATAAGTAAAGAATGACATGAATAAAAAAATTAGTAATACATTAATATAAAAATTATAAAATATTTTTATAAAATTGTTGAGAATGAAAAACCCATGGGAGAGGGAGTATGATCACCTTCCCCATTCATAAACTACCTTTGGAGATATTTTCTCTCCCATCCTCTCCCGGCAAAAAAGGTAAAATTCCTAAATGCAAATTCCAAATGGAACAATCTCTGTAAAAAGCTTCAAATATGGGGACCTGTTGTGATTCCTAACCAAAATGATGTATTTTTTCTCTTTCATTTTTACTTTCACATCCATTAATCTTTTTATATTTATACTACAAACTTTTGGCATAGAAAAGAAATGACTACTAACATAAATTCTTGATGCTAAGGACTTCTACAAGGAAAAGAAAAAATGCTGCTTTTTTCTTAAAAAGAAAAGAGGAAAAATTAGAAAATATCAATCCAGTCTTCCAAAATGTGAGCCCTTCAATTTTGTATTCTAACAATATGCTTATGTGGCTATTAAACTAATCAATTGACTATGGCCACTTCATTACAATCCACATGATAACCCAAAGAACACTAATGTATTCTTTGTTATATATTTATATCAGGTTTTTTAATTAATTAATGACATCTGTATATTTTTTACACTTCATTCACTTTTTTATTAACCTTATTATTTTCTATTTTTAAAAAAATTGTCCACAAATCATTAACTAATTAGGAAAACCAAATATAAATATATAAAAAATAACATATAAGATTTTTCCCATATAAATTCATTAGGCCAGATCAGCAACCCATTAATTTCACATCGGGTTAACAAACGAGGGACTAAATTAGGTGGAAGATAAAACAATGGGTAACAAAATTGAGGGGCTCACAATTTAAATGAATAAATATAAAAAAAAAAATTAATCTTGCAATAATAAAAAGTATAATGTACTATTAAAAAATCATTCGTCAAGCACTTAATTTTAGGCTAAAGAGAGTGGGAAAAAAATCGAGACACAGTTGTACAAGGTCAAAACTTTTTCTTCACTTTCAAATAATGCTGTCAAACAGGTGACCTGGACTGTAATAGATGATTAAATCAAAGATCATAATTGCTCATATGGCCATGCAGTCCAATTTTTTGTTATTTAAATAACTAATCATAAATTCTATTTTAAAACATAACTACTCAAATTCTACAGTCCTCTGTTATATATATATATATATATATATATATATATTCCAACCTTGAAGGCCCTCTCTCATTGGCTTGTGAATTGTGCTCTGTAAATTTGTTGGCCAACACAAGCAAAACAACATATTTTTACAATATAAAATTCACACTTCTAACCAAAAATTATATATTGCGAATGAAACGAAGCTGGACAGTGAAATACATCCAACATATATTTAATTGACATATAAATATATGTTGCAGTGTCCCAGAATTGGATACAAAGTTATCCCGTCTATTTTGTGAACCCCACAACATGCTGCAATTTCTACTGAAAAGATAAATTAAGCAAATAATCTAATTACTGAGAAAAGGCATAGCAGCTATGGAGGGAGAGTCGTGAGCCTCAATTATCAGACAGTAAAACAATGATATTGCAAATAACTGAAAAGAACAATGAGATCACCTTCAGTTCAGAGATGGCAAAGCCATGCAAAATACCTGTTTTTGGAATAGCAGCAGACATTTGCTATGTAGTTCATCGATTCCTTCCAAGTGAGAATGGGGCGTTTGCAGGCAAATGAAATAACATGTACTTTGCATCTATCAGCAAAAGCTCTGGAAGTTTAAATTTTAACGAGATATTAGTAATCACAGAAATCCAGAAAAGAAATGAAGGATGTGCCAAAAAAATGTAATTAATAAATTACATGCCATTGTCACTCATAACCCAGACAAATAAAAATACTTCTGGAAGGTTTAATAAGCCACTGAGACCTTTTTTTTTTTTTTCTTTGGTTAAAGATACCACTCCAATATGGTCTGCTTCTGGTGTTGTGATGTGTAAGACAACCAAAGAAATAATATAGGAAAAATTGTATGATAGTTGCAGAAAGGAAAAGGGTATCAAAAGGCAAGGTACCCAGATTTTTATCTCAAATCTATCAGAAAAATAGCAAAAAAGATTGAGGACATCACTACCTGCTGATTTGGTCCTCACTCAACCGAATTTGAGGCAAATTTTGTTTCCTCAGTTGCTGCACCTAAGTTCCATATCTGTAACGAACATTTAAATATTTAATATTATTAAACAAGATGACATTTCAATGTAAAGTTCAAAAATCGAAGAAAAGAAATGAACAAGACCTTTATAGTACAGTGGAAGTAGAGCAAATTTCGTGAAATAAAGCACTAGCATCTGGAACTTGTCAATATTTCTGATGCCTGTCAAAACTGGACGAGGGACTCCCAAGAAGATAAAGATATCCTACCAATAATCACCGCAAGAGCATTTTCCTTCTTTAAAATGATGAAAACAATTTAAATCCCTCAATATAATATGACGAAGAAAGACTCTTGATATATATTTCATAGCAGTATGGCAATCCCCACAAACTCGGAGATTCTTAAATATTCGAATTGGTGCCCCTGGTGGTGAAGCAAGAAGTCCAAAAGCAACAGCCAGCTTCTCACTGTGATAAGCAAGGCCAATCTCCTTTCCCTCCCTATCCATGTCGTGCAAAGCAAAATTCATATCTGGAACATAGCCAGCCTCCTTGATTCTTATTATAATTTCATCAATTTTGGTGTAAATCTCAACTGCCCTAGGATGTCCTCTATCTTCAGACAGGAAGATATGAATTTTGCTGTTTATCTCAATCCAGCTGCGCCCTGGCTCCTTAACTATCCCCTTTGATTTCATCAACTTTCGAATTTTTGCAGCATCATCCCATTTGTGAGCTGCAGAATACAGGTTAGACAGCAGAACATAAGGCAGAGCACTCATGGGTTCCAACTCAAAAAGGTTTTTTGCTGCCATCTCTCCCAATTCTAAGTCTCCATGCACTCTACATGCAGCAAGCAGTGCCTTCCACACAGTTGCATCTGGTTTGACATCCATTTGATTTAACAATTCTTTGGCCTCATTAAGCTTTCCCGAGCGCCCATAGAGATCAATCATGCAAGCATAGTGAGTGGGACCAGGTTTTATTCCATAAACATTATCCATTTGTTGAAAGTATATGCAGCCATCATCTACAAGTCCAGCATGGCTACAAGCAAATAATAATCCAATAAACGTGATAAAATCTGGTTTTATGCCACTTAAAATCATTGCATTATAAAACCTCAAAGAGTCCTTTCCTTTACCATTTTGTGCATAACCAACAATAAGAGCTGTCCAGGTAATTACGTCCCGGACTTGCATAGAGTCAAATATGCAATTGGCATCATCCAGGCATCCACATTTTGCATACATGGTCACAAGTGAATTTTCTACTGATAGCGATGAAGGAAGGCCAGATTTAATGAAGTCAGAATGCACTTGTTTACCAAATTCTAGAACAGTCAGTTCTGCACAGGCACTCAAAACACTGGCAACAATGATTTGGTCTGGATTTATTCCGGCAACTCTCATGTCACAAAACATCTTCAGGGATTCTTCATGGGAGCCATTATGTGCATAACCGGTCACAAGGGAAGTCCATGAGATTACATCCTTCTCCTGCATCTGGTTGAACACCACATATGCACAATTCAAGTTTCCAATCTTGGCATACATGTCAACAAGGGCATTGCCGACAAGCTTATAATTCTCAAATCCATTCTTAATTATCAAACAGTGAACAGATTTTGCATTCATACTGCCCACTATGCAACAATTTAGGACAGATGGATATGTATAATCATCAATCTTCATATTTCTTGCATGCATTTTTCTAAACAGAAGGAGAGCTTCCACTTCAAACCCATGTCTCACACACCCAACTATCATTGAGTTCCAAGAAACAACATCGTCAACCTCCATAGTTTCCAATACCTTTTTTGCACTATTCAGGTCTCCACATTTTGCATACATGCCAACAAGTGCACTTTGAACATATATATTGGTTCCAAAACCCCTCTGAACAATGCAACCATGCACCTGTTCCCCAAAACATTGAGATGAAACTGCAGGACATGCTGTCAGTATGCTAGGAAATGTAAACTCATTGGATTCAATCCCTTCTGCGTGCATTTCACGGAAAAACTTAATTGCTTTATGACCATCCCCATTTTGAGCATAACCAGTAACCATGGATGTCCAAAGAACATGATTCTCCTTACTGTAAGGCAAGGCCTGGAAGAGATATTCAGCTTCTGAAATGCGCTTGCACTTGGCGTACATGTCAACAAGGCTAGTCAGAACATGTAGATGAGATTCGAATCCAGACTTTACCCCATACCCGTGGATTAATTCCCCACTTTGGATCAAGCCTAACGCTGAACACACCCTCAGTATACTTCCTAAAGTGTACTGGCTGGGGTTTTGGGCCTCCAACCTCATTTGCTGAAACAAATCAAAAGCTTCATATCCACAGCCATGTCGACAATACCCAGATATAAGGCATGACCATGTGATAGAACTTTTACTTGAAATTTTATCAAAAACCTTTCTTGCTTCGACTAGCCTTCCTGAATTAACATAAGCAGCTATCATAGTGTTCCAAGAATACTCATCCCTTTCGAGCATACTATCAAACACTTGCCGGGCTTCATCAATTTGGCCAGATTTTGAGAGCTCCTTCAGAACTTGATTTGAATGGAACAAAGTTTGATAAGAATTTACAACGCTTTGAATACAACGAGCAAATTGCATAATCATGAGCTGTTCGCATGCCTGGTTAGGAAAACCCAGAAATTTTGAATTTAACATGTACATAGCCACTTCCTTTGCCCTTCTTTATTGCCTAATATGCCGTCCAACTTTAATAAATCAACGAAAGATCGCACATTTTCTTGCCTCTGTTTCTTGGATGATCTCCCATTCACTGATTTGGTATTCGGAGCTATGTTTCCCAAATCCCAATTTCCCTAGATAACATTAATCTTATGCTAGAAATTGTATCCCTAGTCACAAATGTATTGAAAAGCTGCTCTAGCAAACGATTACAGGAAGACAGGGAAGAAGAAGAACGAAGACAGCACTTCAAGCCAACAGAGAAGCAAAAGAATGGCAGTTTTTTCACTGACAACCTAGGCCAAAAGTAGTCATTGTTTGAGGATGGTAACTCGTAGAACCATAACTTAAACTTGAGTATACTTATAATAAAAAATGATTATTAAAATATATAATTATATAATTAAAATTAAAATTAAAATTTTTTAAATTTAGATTAATAATTAAAATTATTAAAGATAATGATTAATAGTGTATTAGTTTAATTATAATTGAATAAGTGATAATTAAATATAGATTTTTTAAAAAAATTTATATATTTAAATCTAAATATAATAACTACTAATAATCAAATACAAATAATTTTAAATTTGAATTAAAATAATTTATAGAGTAATAAATATAATTATTAAAGATTATTTTGTTAAAAAAGGTCAAAAGATAATAATAAATAACTTTTCAAGTTATGACTATTAAAATATTTAAAATATTTTTTTTTAAAAAAAACTAACAATAAATATATATAATGCATTACAAATGATAAACATAAAGTTTTTATCAGTTATGTGGTAATGAATGATAAACTTATTCATAAGTATTTGGGTTCAAGTTCAAGGAGATGTATTTTTTTAAATTAAGGAAATGAAGAACAAATATATATAATACATTGCACATATATAATAGAAGACAATGTTAGCTTGGTGGAGAAGCGCATGCATTGCTACTTGGAGGTTCGTGGTTCGAGTCTTGGAGGGAATGTAGAAACGCGATCAGGTCAGAATTATTAAAAAAATAAATCTATGATTATCATTGGTCATAAATATTTTGTGTGCCATGTTAAAAAATAAAAAATTATTATAATATACTATATTAAATTAAATTATTATTATTATTATTATTTTGTTAAATTTTTTTAACAATTAAACAATTATTAAAGTGTGATAAAAAAAATAAATTAACTTTTGAAAAATTATTATTACAATCAAATGTAAAGAAAATTATCCAAAAAATATTTAATAAAATGTGAAATAAAATGTTGGAAGGAGTTAAGAGATATTCGAATATTATAATATTTTATTATATATTTACATTTAATTAATAGTTTATATGATGAAGTATTATTATGTTTATCATTTTATGTGAATGTTTTTTATTTTGTATAATTGATGTGTGGGAAGAAGTTATAGGAAGAAAATATTGAGAGGTAAAAATTAAAATTATTATTCTAAATGCATTAAGGAAAGTGCAATAAAAATCTAAGTACATATATTAATTTTACACCACATCGAAAAGAAAGAATAAAATTATCATTCATCAAAGTAATGACTCCTCTTGCCACATCGAAGGCGTCTTTTAACCTATTGTAGTCGTTGTTGCATAAGTTGATTTTCTTCAACTTGCACATCTTCATCTCCATTGGAGTCCTCTACAATTGGCTTTGGGCAGGCTTCGAAGCTAGTAGATGGGGAGTTCAAGTCCCACAGAGGGGATTGAATAGGAGGAATGGTTGTTGCAGAGTGTAGAACCCTTGCTAATATGGCTAGGAAGACCCTTCATGTTCAATGACCCACCTATAAATTGAACACTAAAGCCAAAAGGGTCAGACAACAATGACATGAAAGATCCAAGGCCAAACGTCATAGGTGGCGTTGATGGGCATATATATGATGATAACTATAGTGTAATATAAGTAGTCATAGGTGGTTTAGGAGCATAGCATGATGGACCGACTTATGCACTAACAACATCTGTTTGCATTGATGGAATGGAGTATGAGGAGGACTTAACCCCTGTAATTAACAAAGAGGAAGAACGTGCACCATTGTTGTAATTGTCATAAGCGTCTTGTGCAGGAATGTTACCCTAAAGGACATGAAAACATGGGCTCGTTTACCATGCTTGGGCTCTAAAATAAATAGCCTCAACAATATTATTACGGGAGGAGTAGGCTAGGGGAATGCCATGTCTTGGTTCTCCCCAAGGGCATGAAGAATATTGTGACAACCCTATTCACAATGTCTTTAAACTGGTTGTAATCAAGCGGTGGCAGTTTTGTTACACTCAATTGACATAAGTCGTCTGCTATATTTGCTTGTTTTACAAATAAAATGGTAGAAGTTATTGTATGTTATTAATAGAAAATATAATGAAATTAGATAATATAAGAATATAATGAGAATATAACAGAAAATATTAAATACTACTACAAAGCCCTACCCCACCGCTAATCAAATGGATCTATCGACAAGTTCACTTCTAATAATGGCATACACTGTGAACTGCAATCCATAAATCTTGTAGAGAAGTCTGTAAAGGAGAGAATGCTATGCCATTTGTTCCATATGATAATAAAAATAGTGTGCTCTTGTCTTCGATCCTTCTTTGTTCTACCGCGGAGTTGAATTGCGTGGCAGGAAGCTAAGTTAAATGGTTCCTGGGGTATAAGCTGCTACCGACCAAGTTGGCACAACACATGGTTTGCAAAGTGCCACTCCACAATATGGAAACAAATAATAGGGACAGATGAGAGCCAAATGTTAGGTGAGGCCAAGCAATATTGTAGGATTAGTTGTTGCACATCTGGGTCATCATAAGGTCGCCAAATTATCTATAAAAAAACACATGTAAAAAAGTAAGCATATAATACATATGATAAACGAGAGAGGCCAAGGATGCATGCAAACATCATCTTACCTCATTTGATGATCATGGAATACTTTATGCATCTTCAAACTATTAGCTGGAGATCGTGGATGTTACCGAACATTCCTCCACCTACATGGAATATAAGTCATTATTAGTCAATTAGAATAAAATCAATAAGTCAATACCTTAATGATTAGAGTGAAACATAGTTATACCTAAAGCCCAACGGGTACATGTCTGAGCGGGGATTAGGTTGTGATGGACGTGCTGGGGTGAGTATGGGGAAACAATCCCATACCCACAAGTGTAATAAATGCAAGTAGTTGTCCATAGTAACCACATTATAGTTAGTGGTATTGCACATCTCCCTAAACAAAAGTGCTATGACTATTGATCAATTATATTGAGTAGCAGCCTCAAAATCCTCAAGTAACAACAAGTACATGAACATGACATGATGGTCTATTTGATCTAGCAGTCGGTAGCCACCAATTAATCTTAGGATGCACGCATGTGCAAATCGCTATACAATGACATCATCTGCATCATCTATTAAGTGTGCAAAGTTGTTGGCAAGCCATGTAACACTCAGGCATTGACCATCAAAGCACTTGAGTCGGGGTGTCACTCTAAGGAAAGATTCATACATTGCAAGCCAATCAAACCCAGTGAATCCAGATACAGGCATACCCTCACACGATAGTCCTAGCTGTAGTAATACATCCAGAAATATGATTGTGCACTTGCCCTATATCGTATGGAATGTGTGGGTTTCTGGTCACCATCTCTCAATGAGGGTTGATACAAGTGTATGATTAAAATTGAAATGTTTGAGATGGCTAACTCTATAAAAGCCCACTTGACCAAGATATAGTACAATGGCTAGCAAAGGATTGAAAACACAATCGCTATGTCTAACTCAACAAAGCTTAAGAATGTGGTCTTTTTGCAATACAAATGAAATGTAAGCACGTATATTGAGTAACGCTAATAACAATTCAATATTTCCAATTTAAATGTTAACTTACATGTCCGACCCATACTGCCTGGGAAACATGACGAGATTATAAGTAAAGGAGTGACTCATCCTCTGGCCTTGGCTTTACCACACGATGGGGGCCAGTCATTATAGATTCTTACAAGTCACCTTTTTGTTGACTCGAACATAATCATAGAAAGCATTAAATCCATAACTATAGACAACATGTGTACATAATCACAGTGACATCATTAAATGTACAACCATGGACATCATTAGGTACATAATCATGAATATCATAAAATGCATAAGCATGGAAATTAGAAAGTACATATTCATAAACATCAGTAAATGCATAACAATAGAAAATATTAAGTTCATAATCTATTGATCACGACTAATCCTAACGCAAGTTGGACAATTACTATAGTTATGACCTTGTTGCCTACAAAGCCTACATTTAGGTAAACCAAATGGCCCTTCTCGCCAATCCATATCATTTTGAATCCTTTTCAATCGACGTCGACCTGATCCATGTATCATTGTAGGGTTTGGAATAAGCTTAGTTCCATCAAACTATGGCTAGTAGACTTCACCACCAATAGGGCAAAACTCGCTCCTATATTCATTCATCATGTTATTGAGTCAAAAAACACGGTCCACATATTGTAATGGATCTAATGAGATCTTCGCATAACTTGCAAGCACATGCTGGTAGGGGTACTATTTTTTTGGAATTCACCATAATCACGCGTTTGCCCTGCCAAATTTACCTTAAAGCATCTAACGAATTGCTTAAATGTTAGGTCATAAGGCTCTTCAACCTCAAACGACATTCCTTGTTGATTAAACCTTCTCATGCTGCATGCAAAAGCCCTCTAAGTTTGATCATCTAACTTCTTTCATATGTCTTCACTAAATAAATGCCTTATTGCAATCTGTGTGGAAATTGTCTTTGCTTGGTCAACAAAGTACACATTCAACCGATACATTGTTACTTTGACTAAACTAGTGATTGGCAGAAATCGAACGCCTTTGAACATACCATTTATGCACTCAACTAGATTCATCATCATGTGGCCCCATCGCCTTCGCTCCATGTCATATGATCGACCCCACCAGTTCATTGAGGTGTCATGAATCCATTCAATAGCTTTTAAGTGCAATTACCATAGTTTAGCCAACTTTTTGTCTACAACATGCTACTCGTACTAATATCCTGTGTCACATAAGGAAAATTCATCTAGTTAAGCGAACAACATAATAAATGTGTAGATGAAATAATCCACTACTAATCAATATTAGTATACATCTTTTTTAGCCACACCATCCTAAAGGCTGACCTCTAACATCAACCTTCCATTATTAATGTATTATGATAATCCCATCATTTTATTTCATTTTCTCCATTTTGTTGTTTTATTTCAAACTTGTTCATCAATATACTATTTTTTTTAACTATCTTCTCCAAATCCCTTATTTTAATAGTTTTTTATAAGCACTATTTCCATTCTTGTAATGCTAATATTTTATTTCCACTCTTCATCCCCATCTAACTACTCACTTATTACAATATTTTTTTATATTTTTCATAATTTCTTGATGTTATTTTCAACATTATAATAACACTTTATAAATTCATTTTCATGCCTTTTTTTATATTATTTCTTCCTTCTAAACAGTTATACTCCCTACTCAAAATCATTACTCATCATAATTTTCTCTAACATTTTTTGCTTACCCTATCAAACAAATTAAGTTTTTAATGATTTAACAACAAATAAAAACAAATAACTTTTTCATATACAATAATATATATATATATATATATATATATATATATATATAACAACTATTAAGTTAATTCTACTTCTCTCCGATAGTTCTTCTAAAATTTAATTAAAACAACCATTAAGATTATATTAGTTTTATTGAAGTTTGGTTAAATTATATTTGATGTTTCTCTTATTTGAAAAAAAAAAAATCAGATTCCAATTCATCATATGTATATCATAAAAATCTTCCCTCCAATTTCAATATAAAAAATCATTTTCATAAATTTAGAATTCATTAAATTTCCAGTTTCTAACGTAACATATATAACATTGAAATAAAAGTTTAAATAAAATTTTAATAGCTTATGTTTTTAATTCAACAAATAAAAATTATCCTTGAGATCATTTAATAAAATTTCAGTTCTATAATATCAGTTTGGGTATATTATTATAATAAATGAAAGATAATGTAAGTAAAAAAGAATAATTTATCAACTGAATTTTAAAAAGATTACATTATATGACTTCTTTCAAACACAAAATGGTTATTTTATAGTTTAGTTGAGTTTAAGATTTTTATAACAAAAATTTTAAAATTTTTATAACAGCATCCGACAAAAATACATTTGTCTTCTTATTTTATATTTTACATTTATTTATCTAATTTTCTCCCAATTTCAATTTTCAAAATTTTGCACCTTATTTCCTCATTGTTTCATTTTAAAATTTTAATTTCCTCAATTTTCATTAATCTCGTTTTTCTCATTTCCATAACTTTCTTGCTGTTTCAAATTTTTTTAATTCTATCAATATGCTTCCTTTTCAATTTTAATACCTATCATTTTTTTGCGAAAATTCAGTCGATTTGTAATCTCTTTATTCTTCACTACATTACAACATAAAGATCGAAAAAATAAATAAATTTAAAACTACAGTCCTAAAATCAGAAATCAAACATATATACAAGAAAAAATTCATATAACAAAAATGTGCATAACTTAAATTATAACATTACAAACTGCAAAAATATAAACAATGATATAAACAATATAAACAAAATAAATATAGATTTAACAAATATAAAATATTGACTTAGATGTTTGGTGCAATAATAACTTTGCCAAAATGCTTGTAGGACCATTGACATTAAAGATTTTGTGGGACTGATCCAACCAAAAATTATCTTTAAAGTTTCTAAATCTGGGACCAATATTCTAGAAGAAAAAGAAGACGAGAAATGGTGGGAAAAAAGGAAGAAAGAAGTATGGATCGAATGAGGAAATGAGAAGCACCAACCAACGTCCTATATCAAATTACTAGGGACATTTTTGTCATTATACTTTTTTTGGATGATATTATCAAGATGGAACCAATCACATATTGCCACATGTCTGATGTAATCCCAACACCCAATCAAAATGTGAAACGTGGTGCGTGGCAGGGTTAAATAAACTCTACCACATCTTGAACCCATGATTGACAATCATGTGTTCAACAAAAGTTGAAAAGTTAAACCCGTGACTAACATTCACATGTTCAACATGTCACAGGTTTTGAAATTCGTGTTTTTTTAAGATATTCTACGACTAATCGTGGCAATTACATGCATGCAATCAGTTAAAATTGTTTTTTAAAAAAACATCACATGAATCAAGTTCAAGTGATGCTAAAATTCTTTTTTTTTAAGAAAAAAACCACTTCAAGCATATCGGTGGTGGATAAAGAATTGCAGCACAAGAATTTAGTCATTAAATGCTGTTATTGTTGTGTGTCAGGTAAAATACTCAAGAATGACCCTTACTAATGGGCCAATATTGTACCAAATTGATTCAAAGAATTCAATTATATTATTCAATGCTTTCTATTAATAAGTGAACAAGTTTTTTTTTCCACATTACTAATCCTAAAACAACCATTTCTTAAGTTAGGGTATGCAAGTTTCTATTTTCAAAATTTAACATTAATTGTTCTTGTTAGCATAATAATTTTTTGATAAAACAAGAGAATAATAGATTATGAATAATTCTCTCAAAGTCCTTTAAATTTAGTGTTTTAAACATAATCATCGAATTTATCAAAAAATATTAGCACAAAAAACAAAATAGATAATTGGTACTACCAGAATCCTTCACATAATTATGAAGATAACACAAAGTGCTAATATTGTTTTCTTATATTTTTATTCTGAAAATTACTTTTTTAAAAAAATAAAAGTGTTACACTGATGTGGATCCAAAGTATTAGTATTGTCATTTAAATTTTGTATCTTGAATTCTTTTCTATTTTAAAAAATATTAAACAGGAAAAGATCTAAAATGTTAATATTGTCATTTTATTTGGTATTTAAAATTTCTTTTAAAAATATTATCTAGTAAGATTTAAAAAAAAAAAATTGTACACCCGAACCACAAGGTTTGGATACAAAAGCACCCAAGCTGTGAATAGCTCCGGAATCCAAATTTGACGCGAATAATACTAGAAACTTGTACGAGTGGGCATTTTCACAAACGCTTGGTGAACATTCTTCATATGAATACATGCCATGTTAAACATATGAAAGAACGGATAAATAAAAGACTGACTATAATAAATAATTGATAAAAGAATAGAAAATGACGAGAGAAAAAGGAAACTAGCAAGATGAGAAATTCCATAATAAAGCAAATTCTTCCTTGCATCCAAAGATTTTAAGTTATGTTTAAAAGTTTAGAAAATGATAAAATAGAATAAGTAATAAAAGAAGACAATTACTATAATGATGAGATATCTACTTGTTTGAGGATGATTATGAGTCAAGTTAGGTTGAGTTTTTAAAGATAAGTTACCTACTTCAATTTTAGACCTAGTCTTTATAAAGAGACTCAAGATTTGACCCGACCTAATTTTGACCTAACAAATGACTGGGTTAGGTTAAGTAACAACAATATTTGTACTGGGTCTACATATTATTGTTTTAATTTTTATTTCATAAGATCACATTTTTTTATTAAAAATAATTTTTTAAAGAAAAATCTAAAAATTTAATATTTGAAATGAATAAAAGATTAAATAAAAAATTATGATTTTGAATAAAAATAATTAAAATTTGAAAATTTATTATAAATAAAATAAAAATAATAATTAGGTCGAGTCTTGTGCAAACTTGAGATTCAAACCGCTTGATTATATGACCTGACCTAACCTAATATGATAAAGTCAAATCATGCTAATGAACATCCGTACTGTTGTTTTGAAATTTGATGAAGGGTAAGAGAATGATCACTAATGGAATGGATTACTTAAATATTATTTTTACAAAATTACCCTTATAAATAGATGCTATTATAGTAAGCTTTCAACCAACAGAAGATATTAGAGTAATTACACTATTAAGTTGTTTCATTTTATTCTTGACCCTAATTTAAAAGAAAAGAAAATATAAAGTTTTGGAGGGCAAAAAAAGACTTTGAAATCCCTTTTTGTCATTTTATTTCATTCTAAAATAAACTCTCAAATATACATTAACACTTACTATAATTTAACCATTTTACTCATTATAACTCACTTTTTAACAATCCATCCAAACATGCTCTTCTGGCACCAGTGCCTTTGTTCTAAGTAGCCCAATGGAAAGTTATCATATCAGTATTAAGTGCTGACTGGATAAAGAAATGGTAAAATTAACAATATACCCTAATGTTTGAATTTTTTTTGTTTTATATTTTTAAGTAAATCCCTAATAATTATGATATATTTATCATTTTTCAATATTTATAAATTTATACTATATCCATACATTATAATTACTTGGGTATGTGAGTCCTTAACATTTTCTGTCTCCTTGCGTTACCAAGTAATTTATCCGTCTGTTATCATCATCCTCTGTTGGCCTACTTGAAAGTTTGCGAAATATGTAAAGGATTTTTAAGCGGAAGGAAATAATTGAGAAAATTAATCAATTGGTTTCTATAGTTTTTATTAATTTTTATATTAGTTTTTATACTTTATTATTATTTTTTCAATTCGTCCTTATACTTTTTAAAAATTGCATTATTGTCAAAACAACTAAAAAAAAAAAAAAAAGACAGGAATGGGTAGGGCAAATATTTCTAAGGTTTATTTGTAATTTATAAATTTTATCTGTATCGTTGAAAGCTCTATGTACTAAGAATAAAATTTTAAATAAATAAGTATTACTCGTGCCTCAATTTCTTCTTATTATTATTATATTTCGTATACGATCATTAGTTTTGTAATAATATGATATTTGTTCCTTCATTTTAAAGACCTTTTCTACAATATTGATATCATATTTGGTTTCCAAAATACTTACTTTTATGTTAATTTTGGCACATCTTCCCTGATTAATTTTTGATAAAAAATTATTCTTTTTAAAATTAATTTTTTTCAAATACATTTCTAATTTTTTCTCAAACCTAAATTTCTAATTTGGAAGTTGCCCTAAACATAGCCCATGTGTCACAACTAAAAAGAAAAAAAAAAAAAAAAATAGCCCTCTAAAATCAATCTAACTTAAGTGGTAGGAAATTTCTCTAGCTCACCTAACAATCTCTATGTGCTAATATTTGACTCCAATTTTAAAACATAAGTATTAAATATCTAGTCAAACTAGTTAGGTCCGTTGACCATACACCAATACTAGAGTCATATCTAAAGTAGTTTATATATTTCACATGCTTACACTCTCCATGCTTAATTATGAAAAAGTAATCTTCATTAATTTAAATATTAAATTAGAATGATTAAACATGTTTATCTAGTACACTAAGTTTTTTAATAAGTGAGATAATAATAACTGTATAATGAAATAATTAATATTTTTTATATTTAAAAACTTATTATACACTAATTTTATAAAATAATAATAAAGTATAAAATAATATTGAATTTATGTATGAATTCTAAATATAATTTTTATAATTATGATTTTTAAAATAGTAGATTGTGTAAAAGAATAAAATCTTATAATAAACAAAATCTTTGATACACTCATAATTTTGAGTGTGCATCACCAGTGCATCCAATTATAATATAAGTATAATTATATTTTTATATTATAACTAGATGTATTGGTGCACCAATGCATTCATTTATAATATAAGTATAATTATATTTTTATATTATAACTGGATATATTAATGCACTCATAATTATAAATGTATCAAATATGACACTGTAATAATATAAGAATAATTTTGAGCGATTCTAACGTCAATAAATTCTTCTCTCTTTATCTATATATATAATTTGAATTTAAGGCAACTAAAATGAACTATTTAATTCAAAATACGAAAATTTTCAATTTACGGAAATTGTATTTTGAGGAAACACCGTCTTATATTCAAGCGATCAAAATCAAATAATTTACTTTTTATTAGTGGCCAAAAAATATATTTATTTTATTTTATATTACGAGTAGGGAATACATGAAATTGTTCGGAACGTTTAGCTAATTTGAACCATGTACCTGGCGAGGGCCAATGTTTATAGATTAAGGTGTGAATGAAAATTTTCTTAAATAAATTAAAGCAATCATAGATAAATTATTAAATTTCTTCAATTTTTTTAAAATTAATATTGATATGTTTAATTTTTTATAATAAATTTATTCTATAAAATTTTTCTAAATTGAGTTCACTTGTTTATGGCGCATAGTATTATTCTTTTATTAAAAATTAACTGAGAGAAGCTAAATTCTTTAGTACATTTAAAAAAGTGGTTGTGTCTTTACAATTATTTTATAATATATTATAAAAAGTACATGACAATAATATATTAAAATATATTAATTATATACTAATGTAAAATAATTTATATTATTATTATTATTATTATTATATTTTAACTTTAACATTTTTAGGAAAGTATTTATGAATTCAAAGTTCAATTTGAATTTTTTCACTTACTCATTTATTTTTTTATTACCCCTTAAAAATTAATTTATACATTAAAAATAAAGATAAAATTTAAATTTGAAATTTAATTAAAAATAAAAAATATAAAAATTATATATTAATGTTTTTTAAATTATTAAAAAATAAAAAAATAAAAAATATAACTTGTTAAATTATTATATATTTTTTAATGTCACACGCATGAATTATTTTATATCAATAAAAAGGCATACACGTGGACGTTTCATGGGTGAGTGGTACGAATGAGACGTGCTACCTGTGTAAAGGTGGTGTGACCTTGTTGTCCTTATCCCCTGAATTTCGTAAGCGTCTTGTTGGCATTTTCTTTACATAAGTAACCTTAGGCCTTAGCTATGCATTCTCCAAACTCAACCCTCTAATTAGACATTTCCTCATCTCTAGTCTACTCGCTAACATGACGTCGCAAAATCACGCGCTCCCGAGTGGATATTCTTTTTTCTTTTTAAAAATTATATAAAATTATTTATATTTTTATTATATTATTTTTTAATTATAACCTGGCACATGTATAATTATATTAAATAATTATTTATTTTTAAATTAATTTATACATTATTATTAATTGATCAAATACTTATCATATTTTGATTAAATTATAACATAATAAAAATATGTAAAATTACATATAAATTCAATATTTTTTTTCACATTTCTTTTTTTAACCCAATTACATTTCACTCTCTTTATTTTATACTCAAAAGAAATTTACATATACTTTTTTAAAGCAAAAAAGACGTCAACAATTTTAAATTAAATACATCGATTAATTAAGTGATGAATCTCATTTTTTACATTTACAATATTTTTTTTCTACTAAAGTTGTGATTGAATCTGATTTTCCGACATCTTACAAAAGGGCTATACATTGCTTTTCTTGTCAGAAATTAATATATAAATAGTTAGTATAATTAAAATAATTTTCACTAATATTACAATATAATATATACAATTAATTACATCTATTTTTTTTAATATTCGCAAACACAAGGAAAATAAGATTCTAACCGAATTTAGACTATAAAGTGAAATGAAATGAAATATACTTTTTATTAATAATTGAACTAAAAAGTATATGAATAGAACTACAGTTTATAAATGTAGGACGCGTGTGTGTGTGTTTATATATATATATATATATATATATATATATATATATATATATATAGTGAAATTAGGAATAATAATTTTGTGAGTAAGGAGTCCAGAGATACAATTATTTATATCATCCATTTTCATTATTACTCTTCATTGTGTTGAGCTTTTTTTTTTTCATTCTCCACAAAAATGCAGACATTTTATGGACTTCAATTTTTTTAAAATAATTAAAATGAATAATAACAATGTATATATATATATATATTGTAGAACTAAGAATAATAATTTTGCAAGCGAACACAATTCTTTATATTTTCTATCCTCATCTCTATTCCTTATTGCATAGAAATTTTTTTTGTATTCATTTTCCACAAAAATGCTAATACTTTTGGGGACTATGAATTTTAAAAAAAATTAAATTGAATAATAATATTAATAAATTTAAAATAATATATTTTAAAAAATTTAATATAAAATATAAGTTCCTTATTTATGTTATCTAATAAGTTCTAATCAATTTAAGAAAAAAAACTAAAAGAATTTCAAATAATATGTTCTAAATAAGTTAAAATTTCCAAAAACAGAAAGAAATAATAACTTCAACAAATAGAAAACCTCAATTTCAAGTGGCCTTGACATCAAGACATCTTGTGTACCATGTGTGAAGTCTTTAGTATTATTTCTTCCTCATATGCAAGTTGGATATTTTAATTTATTTTGTTTCCATTAACTTAATATGTTAAAAAATTTTATATATAAAGCATTAATCAAGACATGTTCATCTAAATAACAATATATTTTTAATTTAATATTACTAATTAAATCATTCTATTTTATATATTGAAAATAGTTGCACTTTTAATTTTATATCTTTATGAAAAAGTTCACTTTTGTAAAACTTAAAGATGTAGTATTATTACCAATAATATATATACATAATAATTTTAAAATATTTAGGTACAATTGTTAGAGATAGGGACCTCAGGAGCATGATTTCCATTTTTATTTCTAAACTAATTTAGAGAGATTTTTTTTATTCTCATTCCTACAAGAAAATTCTCCAAATGTGAATTTCTATGCAAAAAAAATATAGAGACTTTTTATCATTCCTATGCAAAAAAACATAAAATATTTCGGGGGAGGGGGATTTGTTTTTCAAATATAATGCAAAAAATGATAAAGAGATATCTAGGTATATGGTTCAATATAAACATGGGATATATTCTTAATAATATGTATATAAATACGTCTCATTTATAAGTTATTAGACTAAATCTATTTATTAAACCTTTTCATAAGCAGTTCTGATAGTTGTCGGCTGCATTTGGTTGTGGTAGATTTTTACTTATTTGGAAATAATTTTTTAAGTGATGTTTTAGTAAAAAAAGTACTGTAAGAAGGAAACAATTTGCTTTTGGTAAGATAATTTAATCAATGCTTGTATCAATATTATTATTTTGGCAAACTTTTTCGAAAAGAGTAATATCTTCCGTTATCCTATTTTTGATTTTTGTGGCCAAATCCTATTATTGATTTTAATTCAAATAAAAAATTTATCTTTATAACTTCTTTTTTGCAATAAAAAATTATTTGTACTATCACTTTATTTTTTTAGTAATTTTTAAAAAAATAAACAACTCCTCCTCTCCACAAATCTTGATCGAACGGGCTACTAAGGATAAAAATTGTAATTAAATTATAATTTTAGAAGAAAAATTTTTATTTTGATTTTACAATTAAAAAGAAAAAAAGAGCAAAAAGAAAAACCTACTAAACTCAATAACGAAAAAAATAATGGAAGCGCGTAGCTCGTGTCTGACACTGACAGATACTCCATAATCAGTTACGAAATTCTGGCGTCATGTGCATTGTGCTTTGTTTTGTTTGCTTGTTCCAACTTTCATCCCTTCTCTAAAATATCGTTTTCGAGTTTGAAAACGCAGCCCATAAATCGCCCAAAACAAAGCATACAAACAAGCTTTGAGTTTTCAATTCCTTGTGCTGCGAAGAACCCAATCCAGATCCCTGAATCAGAGCCGAATTTCAAAATCCCAAATCAACCCAACCCCTGTTCAAGAAATGTGGCACTTCCATCTCACTGTGTTTCTTTATACCTTAATTCCTGAAACGCCTGTTAATTACTTTTTGAAATAGATTTCAGACACCGAGTTCTTCTTTAATCTCACCCTTGCGTATCTCTTGAAAATTAACGAACAGACAACAAAAAGCCAGATTTGTTTTCGGTCTAAATCCCTCATAAAGTCGCTGTGATTAGTCAAAGAATCTCCATTTTGATTCAATCTAGTGTTTGAATTAATCCTTTGATTAGTCTCACACATACAAATGCATAGTATGTCAAACCCATCACCTTCTTCTCCAACCGACGCCGCCATGGACAGCTCCCCGCTTCTCAGTCACTCCATCTCCGACCACCTCCTACGGAGCCGCCGTTTCATCCACCGCACTCCGCCGCCTCTGCGAACCGCCGCACGGTTCTTCCGCCGCGCTAGCGGCCGCCGCATGATGCTCCGGGAGCCGTCGGTGAGGGTCCGTGAGAACGCGGCGGAGCAGCTAGAGGAGCGCCAGAGCGATTGGGCGTACTCGAAGCCGGTAATCATATTGGATATATTGTGGAACTTAGCATTTGCGGCTATTGCGATTACCGTATTGGGAATGAGTACGGAGGAAAAGCCATGTGTGCCTTTAAGGGTGTGGATAGTGGGGTACTTGCTGCAGGGTTTGCTTCATTCTCTGTGTGTGATCGTGGAATACAGGAAGCGTAGCCGAGCGGGTTCGACGATGTTGGAACAGAATAATAATAGGGGTTGGGAGAGTGTTGGAGATCCAAATTATAGTTCTGGGAGTGATGGAGAGGATTCTGCTGCAGAGCATCTTCAGGAGGGTGATGCAAGCAGGTATGTAGTAATTTGCTTCATGTTTTTGTTTGAGTAATCTATCAATTTGGTTCCTCAACAAGTGACTCGTGATGCCTAAAGGGCTAACTTGTACCGAATTCGTGAACTAAATAGACCTAACAACCAAATTATTAGCATGCTCTTTTTTCTTTGTTTCTCTTATTAGTTTCCTTTATTCTTTTTCTCCCTTGGCAGTAAATATAATTGATAAACACTCGTTTCCCAGACGAAGTATTGAGTCTATGATGAACCGAGAGAAAATATTATGGCCTGAGCTTAGGTTAGGTGGTTGGGTGGGTAGGGATTTGGGTTAAGGTTCACAAATTTGATCCTCCTCTTGCACCCAAAAAGAAAAAAAAAAAAGAAGAAAAAAAAGAAAAAAACGGAAGATTTTATGAATGTCAATCACTTACCATGCATTTGTTCCTGACTCTGTCTAGTGACCAGAGGAATATTTAATTTTATGGAAAAGCTCAGATTGAGCCACAGAATTAGGATATACTTTGTAACAGTGAAAATAGTATGAGAGGGAAGGCATGAAAATTGACATTTGGCTATGTTTTTTAAGTATGAAGTATGAAGTATGAACCATACATAAATAGTACACCATATCCTTTTTCATTCTCTCCCCTCTACTCCTTCCATTTCCACTTTACCAAGCAAAGCATTAGAAGGTAGATCCCAAGCATAATTTAGTATTCTGTTGTTAGTTTGGTTCATTGAACTTTTAAATTCCTGACCTGCTGATCCCATAGAAGTGTGTAAATTATTCTACTCATTATATGGTCAGCTTCATGAAGCACGCAGAGTCTGCAAATACCATGCTTTCATTCATTTGGTGGATTATTGGATTCTATTGGATAACTGCTGGTGGTCAGAGCTTGATCCAGGATTCACCTCAGCTTTACTGGTTAGTTGGAAAGTCTCTCTTGGTTATTCTGATGTTTTCTGTATGCATTCTTCTCATCTTTGGCATTTGCCTGTTCTGTAATCAGTATGCATGGTTGCGTTTTGCAGGCTTTGTATTACATTTCTTGCTTTCGACATTGTGATTGTATTGATCTGCGTTGCCGTTGCATGTCTTATTGGTGTTGCTGTTTGCTGCTGTCTGCCATGCATTCTTGCTATTTTGTATGTGGTGGCAGATCAGGTAACTAAGCTTTTCCTTATTCTTTTGCTTGTTACACAAACCCTATAACGATCCCTTCTCCATTTTGCCTTCTTTAATTAATCATAAGAATAAGTAGGTAGTTACAATAGTTAGTTATTAGTATTTATTCAGTTAACAATAACAACCAACATTGACAACAAACTATTATTAATCCCATGTAACAATTACCCCCACCGAAAAGTATTGTCCTCAAGGATTGAAAGCAATGGCTGAAGTCATCAAATCAATGAATTGTTCCTGTATGGCAGGTATTGACTTCTAGGTTGTATCTTGAGTGTTTCTATTGAATGAGAACTTGATTTCGGGTTGCATTGCCACTCTTGACTCCCTTCCTAGCCAAAATTCCCTTGGGTTCCTTGGGATTGTTCTTTCTTGTGATAGAATGATAAAAATTTGGGAGTTCTTGCACCAGTGATCAAATGTGTACTTCTCAGGACACCAATAGCAGAGTCCCTTTCTTCTTTTCTCATCCATTTTCCTTTTAGTGAGTTGTTTGACTGACCTGTCAGCCGGTATGTTGGTTTTGTATTGGGGCTTGGATTCTTGTCATTTATATAGATATTTTTCTGAATCAGTGTTGGAAATTGGGTTTTGTAATTGGAGTTGGAGGAGTTATTTTGGGATTTTGGCATCAATAACGATGTGCAGTTACTCTGGGAAATGCTCCCATCCTTGGGAACAGGACAGGATTGGTTGTAAATGGCTGTGATTGAAGCTTCATGCAGTCTTGCTAGGTACATAGTATTCGCCAGGTTGCTCAGTTTGAAAATCCTTACTGAAGCTTCAATTTTGTCTCTTACTCCTCCCAAGAAACCCCAAACATCCAATTCTTCTGACTACTCTATCTCAGCTAGCAATCTTCAAATCTTTCTTGATACTCTGTTACCGAATCTTCTTGTCTAAGGTAAGAACAATCCAGCCATTGTGTCTGCCCATAGGAATTCACCAAAATGAGCCCCAAATTTTCCGTGTACTTACTCAGCTTACTTCCCCTGCCTTCTTCCTCTTCATAAAGGTCTGATGCCACTGTAAAGCCTTCCCTTCCAGGTTAATACTAATCAACTTGATGTGCTGATCAGCAAGGGTGTCGTCCACTTCAAAAAAACTGCTTGGAGCAATACATCCACCTTTGTTTTCTTGTTCAGAAGCTTGGGCGCCATTGATTCTATTATTTACTTATTTTTATTTTGATTAATAATTTAATAATAAATAATTATTTACTTTTAATTTAATAAATAAATTGATATTTATAAATTATATGTGAACATGTTTGGCTCATTTCTTGCTTGAGTTCTTTGAGTCTATCTTGGGATCTTGTCTCCTTCACGGTGTTTGCAATGGATTGCTGCTCTGGTTTATTTTTGCACATTGAAAGAAATGATAGCCTCAAGCTATCTCAACACAGATCTTGCTATTTCACAAACACTAATCCCTTCCTCAATTACCCTTATTTATTATTCATCGGGGTAAGTGGGTGGTTACTATAGTTAGTTATTACTAACTATATTTTCAGCTAACAATGACAATGAGCAAATTACATTTAATCACATCTCACCGTATATATGGAAAATTATTGTCAGAATGGATATGTTATCTGTTATCCTATACTGAGGAAATCATTCCAAATATCGGGAACGGTTTACGCTTCAGTGATATGTTATGAAGATCTTTATCTTTTGAACTAAAGGATCTTTTCTTCATTGCATTTGGAATACTGATATCTGTTGGGCCTTGTATTTCAATAAAATTGGTGTGTGTTGCGTCTGACTTTATTTTTTAGGGTAAGATATGTGGTCTGACTTTGTATGAATTGTGATTGATGTTATAGCAGATCCTATGTTGTTTGATAATGTTATTGTGAACGAGAGGATCCGTCTCTACTTTTTAATATTATCTTATTTAATTGATGTCATGCACAAGTGTAATTATAAGTTTTCCATATGATTTTTATCCTTTTCATTCTCTCCTTTGCAGGAAGGGGCAACCGAAGAAGAGATTGATCTGTTGCCAAAATACAAGTTCCGGAGGATTGATGGATTAAGGAAAGTTGATGGTGATATTCAAGAATCTTCCAGAGGAATAATGACAGAATGTGATAGTGATACACCCGCAGAACATGTACTTTCCTTGGAAGATGCAGTAAGTTCCCATTGTATTTGTACAAATAAGCGCAATCTTATCTTCTAAAATGGCATTTTTGAAAACACTTTCTATTACTTTTAAACTAAAATCCTATTTTGGTCCTCCACAACTGAACCAATTCTCATGTTGGTCCCTTACAGGTTTTCACTTCATTTGGTCCCTCAAAGTCAAAATTCATAGAAAATTAGCCCCTTTATCGAACTGTGAACTTTGCCAATGGATTTAGAGACATGACATGTTTCTATGGTGTGGCATCATGAAATGCAACCAAATCTGCCCAATATTGCCTATAATCAAGCACACTGTTTTGGCATCATGGCAAAAAGGTTTTATTGGAATTTAAGGATGCCACATTGCAAACATGCCGTGTAACTTGAATTGTTGGCAAAATAAAACAGTTCACTAATGGAGGGATTAGTTTGGATGGATTTGGAATCTCGTGGGAACTAAAATCAAAATTAAATATCCGTGAAGGACCAAAAAAAAAACTTTTGTCATTATTTTTAATAGGGAAAATTGCCTTGAGACTATCCAACCCTTGGTCCTTTAGCCTATTAGTCATAAATGGGCTGCTCAATTAGTTATTATCATCTCCTTCCTACCTATAATTTTAGGTTTCCATGTAACATTCTCCTAAGAATCATAACTAAACAGGGGCTGGCAGACTTTGGTCTGGATATATTTCAGCCGTTAAACCCCCTGCTTATTCTGATGGACGGTTTTTCTTTGCTCTAAGAGCCATGGAGCTTAACCAACGTTCCATGTGTAATTTGAAGTGTCAAGTAGTGTCTTTTATGAGTTCTTGATACACGACAAACATGGATATGGCTTCATTATTTGGAGTATCTGTGCTTCATAGACTTTCGCAAATTTTCCATTGCAGATTTTTTTTAAGCTTATTATATCATAATTCTAACATGAATGTTTGTCGTGCATCACGGTCATGGACAATAGCACAGACAACACAAAATTTGAAGGATCTTGCTGTGTCTTGTTCATAGCTTTTGATATGTGTCAGACACAAATGTGCATCTTTTATAAAGTGTTTGTCTTTAACAAGCTCTCCCAAATTGAGCAAAGTATTAAATCGGTCTTTTACATTTATATTTTGTAATAATTTGGTCCTTCACAAATATACGGTGACAATTCAATCTCTTAAAAGTTTTATTTTATGTAAAATCAATTTTTTATTAATTTAAACGAAGGGACCAGTTTTATACAAATTTGAATTTGGGAAAAATTAGTTTTGTGCAAATTTAAATTTATAATAGATTAGTTTATTATGGTTAATTTGTGAAAAACTAAATTATTACAAAGTGTAAAAGTGAATGATCAATTTTTTACTTTTTTCTGCAAAATTCCTTTTGAGCTTAACTAATATCAATCCTGGCTTGGTGCAGCACAAGCACGGACACTTGTACAGGCACAACAAAATTTGAAATCATCATATGTAATTTAATGTGTTATGTTGTATCTTAACTGAGCGGTGCATACCTGTGAGACACTAACATGCATCCTTTTAAAAGTTCATGTGTAATTTGAAACGTTGTATCTTGTCTTATATGAGTGTCTGACATGTGTTAAAGTTTCACACGGGACATTTTTTTTGAAATGTGACTTCAACACTTCTTGGAACATTTCGTGCTATATCACAGGAATGCTGTATCTGCCTTTCTGCCTACGACGATGGTGCAGAACTTAGAGAACTTCCTTGTAAGCACCATTTCCACTGCGCTTGCATAGATAAGTGGTTGCACATAAATGCTACCTGCCCTCTCTGCAAGTTCTACATTTTGAGGACAGAAAATGGCCATCAAGAAGTTTGAACTGATTCCTCCTGTTTTCCTGTGCTCAGTGTATATTTTTCACCTAACTATATTTGGAAACAATCTGTTTACCTGAGTGTATAAATTTTGTATTTGTAGTTTTGTTGGGTAATACATAGGGGAAATTACAATTAGATCATTTATGATATGAGCATATTATAGAGATTTTCTTGTGTTATAATAATTTTATGGTTGGCTCTCACCATTTTTGTTATTTTAATCTGGGTTACAGTTCTAAAAAATTCCTTGGGTTGGACACTGTTTAATTTTATTGTAAACTGTTTTTTTAATGAAAAATTACAATTGTTAACCTTAAAACAATCAAATAATAATATTTCTTAAGAAGAGAAATGCACTCTTCAACTTGAAATCATTTGCTATTATTTTCCTTCAATTTTTAACAATAAAAAAAATTAATCCCGTATGTTTGAAAATGTTTAAATTCAGATATGAGCATCTCATTATAGGGTGAAGTTTATTTTCTAAACAAAATATTTTAATCACTTTTATTCTCTCTAGAAACAAATACTATAAGTTTGACATGTGGTTAAGTAAAATTGCGAGAGGTAATGACATTTTTTTGGGTTAAAGGACTGAATGGTTTAAACGTTGAAGAGAGCAAAAGTTTTTTATGTTTAAAGCTTAAGATAGTACTTGCACATAACCTAATCAGTTAAATGTGAGTATCTAAAAATTTTTGCTAATTTCTTCTATAAATTCCTTCATTTTATTATTCACTAATAAAATTTTTATTCAAAATTTCACCCTCTATTTTATAAAAATTTATAAACGAGTTAAATACAAGTAAATTTTGCTCCAATGAGTACCTAAATGAGATGACAGGAACATCATGGGAAAAAGAAGTCTAAACGATAGTAAGTCGTTAGAACCGTAAATTTATCGTGAAATGTAAGAATCTGGATCATCATGCTGAGCTATGGTACATATAAGGAGAAACCTTTTTACATGGAGTCCTGACTTGTAGAGATATTAAAATTCATCTGAGTTTATATATGTCCCACATAAATGTCTAGCCATTAGAGCTCAGGTGGGTATTCTAGGTCATCAAGCTCCCATGAAACTTGGGCATTAATCTTAGAATATGACATCCTTATTGTTGGCGGGTTAAGTGTCTTGAGTAGGTTGGTGAGGTACTGTCATCTTGGGTTCAGTTATAATACTCATCAGGAAAACTAGGTAGTTTTTTTTACTGAAAGGATAGCTAGGTAGTTACAATATAGTTAGTTATTACTTACTATATTTTAGCTGACAAGAATAACCAACAAGACAACTAACTAACTACCATTAATCACATAATATATATTTGGTATAGTCAGAAGGGATACGTTTCTGTACTGAAGTGAGGGTATCATTCCAAATACGCTTCAGTGATATTTTATTCAGTAGTGAGGATACATATCTATCATTCCAAAATGGGGAACATTATAAGTTGCGCTGGTATGTTATGAAGATCCTATCTTTTGAACTAAACAATATTTTCGTTGCATTTTCAATACTGATAGATATCTTTTGAGTCTTGTCTTTCGTTAAACTTCATTAGGGTGCGTACGTAAGATCCGTGGCAAGACGTCTTCGCATGCATGCATGCATGCATTGTGATTGACGTTATATCAGATATTCATTTTTATATTTTCTTATTTAATTGCTTTTATAATTTCATGCATGTGATTTTTATCCTTTTTCTTTCTCTCAGGGGCAACCCCAAAACAGATTGCTAGGTTGCCAAAATGCTGGTTCCGGGTTATTTATGGCGAGAATCAAGAACCTCACGAAGGAGTAGTGGCACGATATGATAGTGGCACAGAACGTGTTATTTCCTTGCAAAATGCAGTAAGTTCCCCTGTCTTTATGTTCTAAGAGGGCATTCTTGAAGTACTGAAAGCAGTTCACTAATGGAGGGACTAGTTTGGAAGGATTTGGAATCTTGAGGGACTAAAATGAAAATTAAGTATCGGTGGAGGACCAGCTTGAAAGTTGGACCATCTTTGGAAGACCAAAATAGAATCTTTGTCGTTATCTTCAATTGCCTTGAGATTATCCAACCCTTGGCCCTTGAGCCTGGTAATTTATATAGAGTCTAGATGTATATTATGATGGATGGTCGGTCTTTCTTTCCTCTGAGAGGCATGGACACTTAACTAATGTTCCATGTATAATTTGAAGTGTCAAGAAGTGTCTTTTATGAGTTCTTGATTATAGAATCATTATTTAAACTATCTAACATGAATTAATGTTTGTCGTATCACAGTCATGGACTTCTATAAACTTTGGAGTGTCATGCTATTGTCAAATACGAGTTTGCATCTCTTTTGAAGTGTTTGTCTTTAGCAGTCTTTTCCGAATGCTGTGCTGTAAAATTCTTTTTGAGATTTACATGCATGCATTTTCTGAAAGTTTCCATGCTATAGACTGCAAAATATTTTGTTTAAGCTTAAGAAATGAAAATGAAAGGTGAATGTGCGCATCTTAAGTGTATAGATAGAGCATGGGTACGACAAAAGAAAAAAAGTACCATTATTATTGTCATTTAGTTTTGAAGTTAGTTTTATTTGAGACTTTTAATTTATAATAAAAATCCTTTGTTTTAAATCAAAAATAAAAGATCAATATGAAACTTTTAAATAATAAAGGATGAAAATAAAATTATGTTCAAAAATAAATTAGAATAATTTTAAAACATTCAATTTATAAAGAATTAAAATACAATTAAATTCAAAAGACGATATCTCTAAGGCAAAATATTAAATATCAATTAGAAATTGAAATGTTGTTTGATGTCTACAACTTATTTTTTTGAGATGCGTCACAAAATATCTATCAGTAACGTTGTATCATGTATTGTGGTACATGACAGGTTTGCACTATCTGCCTTGCTGAATACGAAAACGGTGAAGTACTGAGAGAACTTCCTTGTGGGCACCATTTCCACTACACCTGCATAGACAAATGGTTGCGCAAAAAAGTCACCTGCCCTATGTGCCACCACAATATTTTGGAATGACCAGTGCCCATTAAATGAAATGTTGTACACATATGTTCTTCTGTGCTCACTTGTCTGTATTTTCCTTGTGATTGATACACTGGGGATATATTACAATTACATCATTTCTGATGTGACCATATTATGGAGATTATCATTTGAATTGCTTTAATATATTGTGGTTGGCTCTCTTCAATATTTTTTTATTATTCTATATGAGTTATAATCTTAAGAAATTTCCCAGAGAGAAAAATTATCTTGATCCCTTACTTATTAATAAATTATCATTTTAATATTTTACTCATTTTATAATTAATAATAATCTCTACTAATTAGAAATTGTTATTTTTGATTTTTTTATAAGAGTTAATTAACTTTAACTTAAAGAATTAGATATTGTAATGATATAAAACGTGAGGGATCAAAAGTGATAATTTTCAATCATTGAAAAATTATTTAAGATAATAAAATAAGTATGAAATCAAAATGATAATTTAGTAATAACTTATAGATCAAAATAATATTTGTCCCAATTTGTTTATTATTTTGGGTTGTTGTGTTGACTGTTTGTTTTTTTTTGGGTAAAAGGAATTGCAGTAGTTTACCTTAAAACAATTAATTAATAGTTTCTAAGAAGATCAATAATAACAATAAAAAATCACTGCCTTGAACTTTCATTTTTTAACATTGGAGAGTGGAGCATATCATTTTTGAATAAATTTTTTTAATTTATTTTTAATTTTTTAATCTCCTTTGTTCACTTTTAAAACAAATTCTGTAACTCTGTCACACGTAGTGACTAAAATTGCGAGAGGTAATGTTTTGTGCGTAATTTAATTGTGCATTGCCTCAAATAGAAATTATAATTTGGAGTTAGTACATTTTGCCGTCACGGACGTATAAACTATTTCTGGCACACTTCGGTTTAATTTGGTTGCAAGAATTGAAGGGAGGGAAGCCCATTCTCTTGTTTGATTTTTGAATTAGCACACATTCCCTTTCCTAAGGGAAATGCTAAAGTGGACTAACAGGGAGGCAAAGGAATGAGAGCTCTCTAGAATGAATAATTTATGCCATATTTGCCCCTGACCAACATAATTAAGGGAAGCAAGTGAATAATATTATTTTGGTATTAATAAATTATTATTTTAATTGTTTATTTATTTTATTGTTTAAAATAATTTTTTATTGATTGAAAATTGTCATTTTTTGTCTCTTTATGTGAGTTTATTAGGTCTAATTTAAATGATTAGATATAATAACGATATTAAAAGTGAAAAATTTAAAGTAACAACTTTTAAATTAGGAGGAACCATTTGAAATAATAAAATGAGTGCAAAACTGAAATGATAATTCAGTTATAATTCAGAGATTAAAATAATATTTGTCAAATCTTTTTATTATTTTGGGTTACAATTATAAGAAATTCCTATGGTTTGACGCTGCTTAATTTTGTTGTGATAACTGTTTTTTTTTTCTTGTAAAAAGAATTGCAGTAGTTAACCTTAAAACAATTAAATCATAGTTTCTTAGAAGAATACAAATGCATTCTTCAACTGTAAATCATTTGCAATTATTTCTTTCAGTATTGACAATAATAAAAAAAATACTGCCTTGTTCATTCTTTAACATTTGAGAGTTAAAGAATTTTTATTTTTGGGTAGATTTTTTACTTCATTTTTATTTTTTCTTAATCTCCTTTGTTCGTTTCAGAAACAACTTCTGTAAATGTGTCACATGTAGTGAGTAAAATTGCAAGAGGTAATGTTTTGTGCATAATTTAATTGTGTATTGCCTCAAACAGAAATTATAATTTGGGGTTAGTATATTTTGCCATCATGTGTAGAAACTATTTCTGATACACTTTGGCACTATTTGGTTGCAAGAGTTGATGGGAGGGAAAGGTTTTAGTTTATGGATTAGCACACATTTTCTTTCCTAAGGGAACGCTAATGTGGCAAAGAAATGAGAGCTCTCTCCAGAGAATGAATAATTTATGCCATATTTGCCCCTGACTTGTGTTGAGCTCTGTATTTCTACTGTGATGTGTTGGTCATCATGTTCTAGTCATCGTATTTGGTCGTCTGGTGTTGGTAACCAGTGAACAAAAGATGATATGTTACTCATCTCCGATAAAGAGAACAACAAATATGAGGTTCACTGGAGATCTTGGTAATCAATCGCTGGCGATCTTACTTTCACCGGTGGATGAGGAGAAGACAAATTGTAAAATTATATTTTTACACCTTTAAAATATAATAATTAATATTTTAAATTTTCAAATAGGGATATTTTGATAATTTAATTTATCTTCATTCCTATCCTCATACCCACTCTCATTCCTATTTTGATTCTCAATCTTTCCAATAACTAAACAACTTCTTGTAAATTGTAGGGACTGATTTGAAAATAATTAAACTATAAGGATCGGATTGAAAATTGAAGTAAAATGTACAGACTGAATGATTAATTTTTTTTCTATAATATTCTAATCGTAATTAATATAGTTATAAGTTACTCATCATTATAAAACTATCAATATAACGTAAGTTTTAATTTCTATAGTATATCTTGACGGCACACAGAAGGAAATGATAGCCTCAAGCTATCCGATCAACATAGTTCACACACACTGATCCCTTCCTTAATTATTTATTACTCATCAGGTAAGCAGGAAGTTACAATAATTAGTTACTACTAACTATATTTTCAGCTAATAATTAATAACTAACTAACTGCTATTAATCACATTATATATGGAAAATCATAGTCAGAATGGATATATATATATATATGTTATATATTCTGTACTGGATTTAGGATATCATTTAGATGTAGGGAACGGTTTATGCTTCACTGACATGTTACGAGAAGATCAATCTTAATTTGTCTTTTGAACTAAAGAATCTTTGTTCGTTGCATCTTGAATATTGATATGTTTTTCTTGTTCTCTAATATCTCAAGCTTTGTGTGTGGTCTAATTACAAACCATGATATATCAAGAACAAAACTTTGTGCATAGTCTAATTACAAATGGACAAAGTTTGTTAGTTATATAAGTTAGTTGACACGTTAACATTATAAATTCAGTAGATTCAATTATGAGTTTATCTAATTTTGCATTAGTTTTAAGTTTATACTAAATTGATTTATTTTTTTTAAGTACAATTATAAATTCATAAATTTAGATAATAAACTCGCAAATTTGATAATCACAATTATGACTCAAGCTAAAAAATATTTAGGTCCGGAAGAAAGAGAAACTTTTAACAAGAAGAACATGGTGATATATAAACGAAAGAACTCATTAGTGTACACTTTTATAAAATAACTCATTAATGTAAGTTACTTCCTTATTGGCAATAGTAAATGCATTTAATATTCGTAAAAGAGGTGCGTCAGGGAAAGTAGGATCGATCTATTTGGTCGTTGTGAATTGCAAGGAATGTCTCCCTTCTACTCTTTTCTTAGAAAATCATTTTGTTTTTACTTCCTCTTTCTTCTTTTCTTCTTTTCATCAGTTATTCTTTCTTCCCTGATCGTGTGGCTAATTGTGTTAGCATTATGGTAGGATTAATTTGGATTTTTGTACGGTATATATGAAATGTTTGTTTAAAATGATTATGTGAATTTTTATTTAATAAGATGAATGTTGACATGTTGTTCAATGTTTTTTGGTCAGGATAGGGGAATGATTTTGAGGAACAAAGAGAAAATGAAACATAAAAGTAGATGCATAGAAACATATTAAAATAAATTTTGGGTTTGCTAAATCATATATTATAATTTTATAATTAAATCATACATTTTTTTAAAAAATATTTAACTAATTATTGGCACAGAATGTTTTGTTAGGGAGTATTTCATTAAACCAGTCTTTGATAATTATATTTACTCCAAAAACATCTCATTCAAATATATTATTTGAAAGGCTAAATTACTTTAACTTTTTAAAGAAATATTTAAATTAAAATATACATAAATTTTAAAATTAAAAATAATAAAAGTATCTTAAGAATAATTTTACTTTATCTAATTAAAGATATATATAATTTAATAAACAAACTAATTTTTGAATTTTTACCTTAATGTTATTTATTTTAAATAAAATAAAATTTATTTTAAATTAAAAACTGCTATTATATATCAGTCAATGACATATTTTATATTCATTATACATTATTTAAATAAATTAATAACATTTTAATCCTATAAAAAATATAGTTATGATTTATTTTTTATTATAAGAAAATTGATATAAGGTAACTTCTAATTTCACAAAAAGGAAAAAAAATAGATGAAATGATAATCAACTTGCTGGCTGATGCTCTGATTAGCACTTCAAGCTATCTCAATATAAATCTGACCATTTCACACACACACCGATCTTTCCCAAATTACCCTTATTTATTTCTTACCCATCACGTTGAGCAGGTGGTTACAAACTTACAATAGTTAGTTATTGCTTATTACTAACTATATTTTCAGCTAACAATAATAACTAACTAACTAACTACTATTAATCACATTATATATATTGAAATCAATTATAGTCAGAATGGATATGCTATTGTGTACTGAAGTGAGGATATTTATCATTCCAGATATAGGCAGCGATTTACGCTTCAGTGACACGAATAAGATCGATCATTATCTTCTGAACTAAAGAATCTTTCTTCGTTGCGTCTTGAAGATTGATATCCTTAGGGTAAGAAGAATAAGAAATCTGGTCTGACTTTGCATGCATTCTGATTGACGTTATACGTACCAGATTATATTCTTCTCTGTTGTTTATTATTTTCTTATGTACGTAACTGAATGATTTCATGCATATGATTTTCATTTTATGCTTTCCTTTCTCTCCTTTGTAGAAATGGCAAGCAAAACAGAGATCGATAAGCTTCCAAAATACTGGTTCCGGAGGACTTATGGTGATAATCAAGAACCATCCGGAGGAATAATGACGCCATTTAGAGATACACGCACAAAATATGTTCTTTCCTTGGAAGATGCAGTAAGTTCCCACTAAAAGGGCATTCTTGAAAAGCATTATATTCCATTTCTGTTTTGGTCCTCCACAACTGAACCAACCAATTATCTCAAATTAGTTAACTAGTCCCCTAATTACTGGTTTTCACAACATTGTCTCGTACGTCTTAAGTGTTTGACATACATGACTTCTTTTGCCTTAACGTAGGAAGCAATTTGGACTCCCTAATATAATGTCATGTTTGATCATAATATATCATTAGATAAAAATTTAATAATTCAAATTTATATTAAATTAAAATAACTGCTTATAATTATTATATGTATATATAAATTTGAACTGTTGAATTTTCATTTAGTGATTCTTTATAGTTAAACATGACCCAGATTGCATGTGGAAGAGAGACACCAGAGTAGGTGGACTCCGCTTAAATGGTAAGTTTAATTTGAAGATGTGAGACTTATTTAAATAATAATTTTATTTATTATATGTCTGTCTCTCTCCTAAGTAATAAAAGAAAATAGGAGAAAAGAATAAAAGAGAATCCAAGTTTGATTGAACTGGGAACAGTGACACAAGGCATTTCTTGAAATGTAAGACTTTTCCGCTTGTTGTGTTTTTTTTTTTTTTTTGTTGATAATTACGCTTGTTGTTTTTGTTGACCGCAGAAATGCTGTATCTGCCTTTCGGCGTACCACAATGTTGAAGTGCTGAGAGGACTTCCTTGTGGGCACCATTTCCACAGCTCATGCATAGACCAATGGCTTCGCATTGACCCTACCTGCCCTATCTGCAAGTTCGACATTTCCAGCACCCGAAAACTTTCTTCATCATGTTTCTAATTTTCTGTTTTATTTGGGATCAATCTGTTTCCTTTGGGTGTACGAATTTTTGTACTCGTAGGTACTGTTCTTGTGATTGATACATATATAGGGGGATATTACAGTTACATCCTTTATGATGTGGACATATTCTAAGGATTTTCATTTGTTTTGATATTGGGGTTGACTGTGGCTCTCTTCAATTCTTTTCTTTACATGGGTTCCATTCTGAAGAATTCTTATGGTTGGACACACTTCTAATATAATTTTTGAAGAAAAACTAACAATAGTTTACCTTAAACCAATGAAGTTTTAAAAATACTCGCTTAAACTTTCGTTCTTTAGCATTTGGAAATTTTAAAATTGCGAGAGGTAATGTTTTGCTAATTAAAAATGGATAATAACGTTGAAGAATGAAAATTTTTTTGGGACCAAAAAAGAACGAAAGTTTAAATGGTTAAAATTGCTTGCATATACCTAAAAGTTAAGCGCGAGTATTTGAAAATCATGGCTAATTTCTTCAAAGAACTCCTTCTTTATATTAATCACTAATACAAATTTATTCAAAATTTCATCCTCCTTTTCTCATTGTTATAAAAGTACTATAAACAAGTTATATACAGGTAAAATTTGCTTCAAGAGATGAGCGGGACATCATAGGTAAAAAGGAAAGGAATCAAATTCATTATTAATCTACCACTAGACCACTGGTGCATTATATTTTAATGTTTACTGTCACACCCTAGATTTTCTAGGATACGACTAGTGCAAAGATTTGGGAAGAATCCCATTCCGACAAGCCTGAACTGCCTATCAAACCAATCTTAATTACATAAATTAGAAACCTTATAATGAATGACAGCACTTGTAAATATTTCGGTAAAATATATCTTAAAAATTGGCCGAAATTTTTTTACAATAACTTATTAGTTAAACCCAAATCAAAGGGAGCTCTACTCTCAAAATCAAATAGAATACTCCTAACATGAGATAGGAGGTTTTACCTGTGGTCAATATGGATAAAATGAATTGACTGTCTCCAACTTACAATATACATAAACATCGAAATATAATGGAAGAGATGCCTTGCGGGCTCACCTATCTTTACAAGACTTTAAACCTCTGAAACTAATTCCCAACCTTTTCTACAATATGAGATTCTAAATTTGACTAGTATTTATGACTTTCAAATACACTGTAGTATAGCATTGATATAAAGAGATTGATATAGAAAATAAAATTCGTCATTTTGAGAGGCTGAAGACACGGGTAATATCCTTAATTAGTGGCCATTAAGGATTTTCTTTATGACCATTTTGATCGAGAAAACAATATATTTGTGAGCTAAATTGAAAAATCTTATTTTTGGAGGGCCAAATTGAAAAAAGTTCTTTTAGAAGTTATATCATTAATTTATCCTATCTTTTACTTTTGAGTTCTTTTTTCACATTCGTATGATACATAGCAATTCATATACTGAGGCTATTTATGTTTAACTATATAATTTAATTTATTTTAAATTAACATGATGTATATATAATCATTCATAGTAAACATATATTTGCTTATTTATTAATGCATAATTGAGAATAATATAGTATTTTTCTTTTCAAAATAATCATTTATTTTTTTAACTTAATTTCATTTAGCAAAGATTATTTTGACTCATATCATGAAAAATGAAGGACAACTTTAATACTTTTATCAGTAAAAAATCGAAATGAGACTAATTTTAAAAAAGGACTATTTTAACACATTAATATATGGAAGACCAAAATGATATTTCTCTCAACAAACTCATATGCTTTTATGTTGCCAAGCAAGCTCACTGTTTAAACAGATGACTGTTTGTCTCTGAAAGCCAGTTACATATAAAAAACACAAATATTAGGAAACATAGCCTTGAGAACTATGTAAGTTCAAATGTCCAAACATAACTCTTCACTTTAGTTTAGCCCGCATTTCGCTTTTAAACCCCTGTTCCGATAGTCAAGAGGCCTATAAGATTGTAACTAAAAATGTCCTTCTTTGCTTTAGGGTCCAAGTTATACGCCACATCGTCGTCCACACAAGCCAACCATGTCAGCTCTGTCATCCCCAGCCCATCATCAATACAGACAGCGTCAATGGCACCCGGCAGGAACAGGAACTATATATTTATGAAAAGATTCAAAATTATCGGAGTGATCTAAGAAAAATTAAACTATAAAAACCAAATTAAAAATTAAAGTAAAATAATGACCCATTAATTAACTTTTCTTATTATAATTTTTAATAGTAATATAACTTTTAATTTAACAAGAAAGTATGTGAAATAACCAACTTGATGCACTGATCAGCTGGGGTGTCGTCCACTTTAAAATACTGCTTGCACCTATACATGCAGACTTATTTTGATGGTACACAGAAAGAAATGATAGCCTAGCTCTGTCTCAGCACAAATCTTGCTATTTCACGGCATGAGTGAGGATGATATCATCTTGGGTTAAGTCATTACTCATCAGGATAAATAGGTGGTTATATTAATTAGTTATTACTAACTGTATTTTCAGCTAACAATATTAACTGACTAACTAACTATACTACACTATTCATCACATTATATATGGAAAATCATAGTCAGAAAGGATAAGAATTCTTCTGTACTGAATTGAAAATATCATACCGCTTCAGTGATATGTTTATTATGAGAAGATCGATCTGTGTCTTTTGAACTAAAGAATCTTTCTTCGTTGCATCTTGAATATCGATCTCTGTTGGTCTTGTATGACGTTAAATTTCTTCTTCAGGGTAAGAGATAGTTCGTCGGACTTCGCATGAGTGATTGACGTTATAGCATATTTTTTTATGTTGTTTCATATTTTCCTATTTAATTGATTGATTTCTTGCATATATATATATATATATATATATATATAATTAGCATGCTTTCCTTTCTCTCCTTTGTAGAAATGGCATCCAAACAT
This sequence comes from Delonix regia, assembly GCA_037074485.1. NCBI lineage: Eukaryota > Viridiplantae > Streptophyta > Magnoliopsida > Fabales > Fabaceae > Delonix > Delonix regia. The sequence continues at coordinate 19,226,549 of CM073459.1, forward strand.
CACATTGTTGAGTGCCCAAAATACTGCTTCCGGGGGAGTAATCATCCTTCCGGCGGAGGAATAATGACGCAATATAGAGATCCACGCACACAATATTTTCTTCCCTCGAAAGATGCTGTAAGTTCCCTCTAAAATGACATTCTTGAAAAATATATTCCATTTTTGTTTTGGTCCTCCACAACTGAACCAGTGATGGATTACATGTTTGTCCTTTAACTGGTTTTCATTAGGTTATAGCATGTCTAAATTTGTATACAAGTGTTTGAACATAAATTCTTTCTTGAAATATTAGACTTTTACATTTGAAAAACATAATTCGTTTCTGTTTTGGACCTCCACAACTGAACCAGTTATCTCATGGTAGTCCATTATTGGTTTTCACTACATTGACATACATCAGGGATGGCACTAAGGGGGTACAAGGGAGATGGTTGCTTCCAAAGAATTTTAAAATTTTAACTTTTATAAGTAATTTACCTTATATTATTAATTTAGTTATTTAATTTATAAGGACTCATTGAATTATAAAAATTTATCTTCTTTAGTTTAAATCTTTGAAATAAAGATTTTCATTTCTTTAAAATCAAATCGTAAATCTGACCCCACATGCATTGAACATACACAATTCCTTTATTGAAATGTTGACTTTTACACACTTGTTTCATTCCTTCTTGGAATGTTAGACTTTTACACTTTTATTTGACCTGAATGGAATACTTTCTTTTTTTTTTGGTGGTATGTCACAGAAATGCTGTATCTGTCTTTCTGCGTACGACAATGGTGCAGTGCTTAGAGAGCTTCCTTGTGGGCACCATTTCCACTGCGCCTGCATAGACGACTGGTTGCGCAGTAACCCTACCTGCCCTCTCTGCAAGTTCAACATTAGGAGCTCCCGAAAACTTCCATCAAGATTATAGAGATGCTTGAACTGAATCCTCCTGTTTATATTTTGGGTGTCCGAGGTTTCACTCGTAGTTTTCTTGTGATTGATACATACATTGGGGATATTATGGTTACATCATTTCTGATGTGAGCATGTTATAGAGATTTTCTTGTTTTAATGCTGTGGTTGGCTCTCTTCAATTTTTTTTCTTTTTAAGAATACAAAAATGCGTTCTTCAACTTTAAATCATTTGCAATCATATCCTTCAATTTTAACAATAAAAAAACTACTCGCTTAAACTTTCATTGTTTTGCATTTGAAAATATTTAAATTCTGAAATGGAGCATTTCATTATTGGGTAAAGTTTTTTTTTTTTTGTGTCCTATTCTAAGAAAGTATATTAATCACTTATTTAGTTTAGAAACAAATACTGTTAGCGTGTTAGCGTGTCATGTGGTAAGTAAATTCGCGAGAGGTAATGTTTTGTCAATTAAAAGTGGTCAATTTTTTTTTATTGAGTAAAGGGACAAAATGTACTAAACGTTGAACAGTAAATATTTGGAATGAAGTGATTTTAAATTAACTTAATTTTTAAAATTAATTTTGATCACATGTAATATAATATGACAATTATTATTTATATTTAGAAACATTCATTTAAAAATTAAGTTTTACAATTAATATATTGTCAATCCAACACAAAAGTCTCAAAAGTGATTTTAGAAAAAATCAAATGTCAAATAAACAAAATTATTTGTAAGTCAAACCCTCATTTTAGTGTGCAAATAAACATTTATGTCTCTAAAACATCAAACTGGACACACAAAAGTGTGTATTTAAATTTAAGTTGGGTAAAAATAATTTTGGATTAACTTAATTTTAAAAATTAATTTTGGTCAAATACAATTTTTATATTACTATAATTTATATTTAAAAATTTTCGTTTGAAAATTATATTTTTCTAGCAATACAATTGATGACTCAATGGGATAGAATACTATAGGTGTGTCCGGGAAGATTTGCTTTTCGTGGTTTTGGATGGCACAGACAGTGAATAGGGAGATGTGGGATAGTTGAAGCCATAGAAAGTGTGGAAGATGTCAAGCACGAAGGTTGCCAGAGATGCACTCACTGAAGGAGCCCGGAGATACAGTGCTAGGGGAAGCCTTGCCGACAAAGGTGGAACTACAATGGCATCTTCTCAGTTAAACTTTGACAACGCAGATGAATGTAGAGACAAGTGCAAGATGGTTTGCCAGTGGCTCTCTCCCATGAATGATCTTCATTCCTTTAGCAGAAGGGAGGAATTCCCATTCCAATGTTTATGAGAATGGGGTCTCCTTACGGAATAAACTTTCCCATTCCCTGGTGTCTACCAAACACATTTACTGTATATTGCCTGACCCTGTTCCATTCCTTCCTTTTCCGTTCAAGTACACCAAACATGCCCTAATCATCCACAGAATAGTTTAAAAAGCAAAGCATAACAGATTCGAACTTGTAGAAAACAGTACTATATAAGAACTAAACAAAATGAAAAAGAAAAAAAGTAAACCAATGACAGAGACCAAAAGGACATGAGAAATACAAAGGCTGCCGGAGAAAATCATCCAATTCCTTGTCATAGTTGCATAGCATCTCACTCGAACATTGATATTAGAGGGGATGGGAGCCTAACACCCCACCTACAAAGGCTCATCCCCTTATCAAATTGCTTAGCTAGCCAATTTGCTACATGGTTGGCAGATCCAGAAATCCAACTAACAGAACAAGAATTACACTGAGATGCAAGAGATTGCATCATTTAGTAGAAGTAAACATCTCCATTTTGAACAGGCCCTATTGTGATTACACTTTTCAACCATAAACTAGTTATCTAATTCCACCACAACATCCTCTATTTCTTAGTCCAATGCCATTGTCAAACCTTTGACGTGGGTTGGGTTTTAGACATAAAGCTAGAATCAGTGACACAAGTACTGTTAGTAATTTCCACCACTTCACTTATGGACTCCCTTGACATCACCTTAATACCTCCTACTTTGCTACCATTACTCCAACATCCATCCACATTAATTTTAGCCTTATCATGACAATGAAAATCCACCTGGTTCAGCAGAAGAAGATTCACTGACTATGGTCTTCCTAGTCGAATTGACAATACCATTCCCCCAAAATTCGCTAATATCCCTTGTTACTCTCACTATTATATTTACCTGGTCTAAATAAGAGGATTTTATCATAAATCCATGAACATCTATCCTTCCATATATACTATCACACCATTCACACTTAAGTTTTTTTCTCCTTATCCAAACCATATTCACAAAAACAATGTAATAACCATACATCAAAACAAGTAATGCTATCTTTGTTCAATTTAAAGGATAATTTACTACTAAACCACACCAATTGTGTCCAATCACACAAAAAGTAGAAGTGGTTCAACAGTATCAAAGAACAAAGAATAACAGGGACAAACCTGACCTAGGGAACACTTCCTCTTCCACAAGGTCTCTATCATTTGCAAAAATCCTTGGCAAGCCCTCCACAAGAAATACTTCACTGTGGTTGGGTATTTCTAACCCGAAATTTCCTTCCATTATCTTAGATCAGTCCAAAAAGGACAACCTTGGGTTACCAACACTCATACTAAACATCCCGTGAGTAGCTACATGATATTCTTTCTTCACTGTATACATATCATCCTTTAAGCCCATCCATGTTAATCTATATTCAAGATTCAATCTAGGGAGATGGATTCTTTTAATAGCTCAAATTTCCACCCGACTGAGCCAAAGCTCTATAACTGAAAGGTCCCACTGCCCATCAACTATTACTCCTGCCATTGTCAGATTGCCTATTTCCTTAAAGAGTGGGCTCTACCCCAACTTCATTCAAATTATGCTAGGAATCCATGCATCTTTTTAGAACTAAACTCCACTCCCAATTACCCATCATTGATTCTGGCATAATATATTTCCTTCTTCCAATATGCTAGACCAAGCCCAAGAATCTCTAGCCCTTTTCCTTCCAAGCTAGCTTTGTAACAGAGAAAATTGAAGCTCATGGAGCCTTTAAAATCCATCCCCACCACTTTTCTATGATATAGCCAAGTGCCCTTGTACATGCCAATGTATTTCCCCCTCAGATTCTTTTTGACCCCACCAATACTTAGCAATAAGCAAACTAACAAGCATTCTTTGTGAATTTGGAGCATGACGTTGGATAAGCCGGAATAGCATTTGCCACTGCTTTGATCAATACCTCCCTTTCAGCTTGAGATAGGAGCCCGTGCTTCCACCCTTGGCTCTTATTTCTGATTCTTTCTTGAACAAATGCAAGGGCTTCCATCTTTGATCTACCCTACAAGATAGAGTCCTAAATACCTACTAAGTAAATGGTCATTTGAGATCCCTAGTATATCACACAACTCATCCTTCATTTCCGTTAGAGCATACTTCAAGAAGAATACATAAGATTTAGAAAAGTTCACCCGCTAACCTGAGGCACTACAATACAAATCCAGAATCTTTTTCACCATCAAATAGTGACCTCTGGTAGCCTTAAGGAAAAAATAGAGTCATCAACAAAGAGGCAGTGTGAAAGACTTGGGGCATCTCCTTGCCAATTTAATACCATCTAGCTCCCAACGATCTGCACTCTAATTAGGTAAGTTGGACAGAACATCTGCAATCATGATAAACAAGTAAGGGGGGAGGGGATCCACCTGCCTCAAGACCCTCTAAAGGACTATGCTGGAAACGTTTTTGCCTTCCATAATAAGATTAAAGTTCAAGAAATTAGGCGCTCTATGACCCTGTTTACCGAAACATCAAAAACCCCAAATTAACAGAATTGCTCTTAAAAAGTTCCATTCTACCATGTGATAAACTTTGTTCATATCCAACTTAATAGTCAATTCATGATGAATTCGACTACTCTTCGAATCCAAATTGTAAAAGGCTTCTCGTCCAACATAATAAGTGACTACCTCATGACTCTTCAATTTGCCAACCGGCGTAATCAGTATACAGTTATCCGCCCTAGTAATAATGAGATTTACCACCCCTGAAAACCTCAGACAAATTCCTCCTCCCTACTGTTAATAAAATATCTTTGAAATGCCATACAAAACACCCATCAGTTACACATTAATCCTTCAGCCATCTCCCCCTTCTTTCTGAATTCTGAGAACTTTGTTTTTTTCTGCCTTTGAATGGTAGAAAGATGGAAGAATTTAGTATTGCAATCACTACATGACAGCCACTGGACTCTAAGCCGTTAAGCCCAATACAATTCCGTCTGGTCCTAAATATTGGCAGTTTGTTTAATAATTGCTTTTAGCCGTGCGGGAGGCATAAAAAAAGTTAATAAAACCTTTCATTACATCCAGCCCATTCTCAATTTTAGTATGCACTACGTTTTTATTCAGTACTAGTACCTTCACACCCACAACTTCACCCACCACACACAAACTTCCTTCTACACCAGTAAAATCAACAGAGACTTCATAATGAAAAATCCAAAAATGTTTAAACAATTTTTTGATTTTTTGATTCTGGTTTCCATAAGGAATACAATAAAGGGCAAATATCTTTTGCACAACCCTTAAGAATTTTTCTTATCAGAGGAGCTCCCAACCCGTAACAATTCCAAGATAGTAAACTCATAATCCCTTGGCGGTTGATGAAGGGCAGCCACTATCCCTTTCAGCATAAAACTCAATTCCTCAATATTCCTTCCTTATTCATCCAGGATTCCTCAACATCCGAATGCCCACTAGTATTTCCCTGAAGGATAGGAACATTCACCAATCCCAAGACCCCAGTACCCCTCCGACGATTTTTCCTCTTACTTCGTCGTCTGTTTTTGCCGTCTGATCGTCCATTATATTTCCTTCGTTTGCCACAATAATCTCTTAACCCTAAGTGTTCTCCCTCGTAATTTTGTTCACAATCGGAATTTCCAAATCTAGCTCCGCCCTTCTCTTCAAACTAACCTTCTTCAGTTCTTCCACAAGTTCCGTTTTGTACATTCTCAAAGTCACCTACACCAATGCTTTTCTATAGTCAGACCACGCCTCCTCAAGAATTAGTTCAACTGTATACTGAGGTTTTTCGATGGTTGTTATTTATTAAAATGTAAATGAGAATAGTACAGTAGATATTTCCTTAACTCTCCAAATATGAAGTAAATTTAATATAAAACATTAATTAATTCTTACCCAATACCCATGTGATTTTTCTTGTTCTCTATATTGTATCTCAAACTTTATGCGTGGTTTATAACTAAATAACCAAGATTAAGAAAATAAAAGTTCAATAATTAATTCATGATACCAGAGGCAAAGAAAGGCCTTTAATACTTGAGATGTCATTACTTGAGATGCTTCAACGACAGTTCATCCCTAGGCTAACAAATCTCAGGGCCCCATACCTCAGTTTAGATATAAACTATGACATCAAGAACTATTAAACTATACATAAATGCTTTTAAAATAAAAATAATCAAAATATCTTAAGAGTAATTTTACATTATCTTATTAAAAATATTATCTATTAAAAATATATTTTAAAATTTTTTATTTATTCTAAATTGAAAATCATGAACTAAATTTATTTTAAATTAAAAACTGCTATTTTTTTATTAATCAACCAAATATTTATTATATCATTTCAATAATAAATATAATAATATTTTAATAATAAATTTTCTATTATAAAAGTGTATCAATATAACGTAACTTTTAATTTCACAAAAAATAAATAAATGAAACTTTAATCAACTTTTAATTCTCACATATTGCCGAAGCATGGACGCCATCATGTTTGGCTCTTCTTTGAGTATTTTGGTACGCAGAAAGAAATGATAGCCTCAATAACAACCAACTAATTTCCCTAGTTACCCTAATCCTTTCCCTAATAACCCTTATTTATTTATTTATTTTTCATTAGGTGGTTACAATAGTTAGTTATTACTAACTATATTTTCTGCTAACAATAACAACCAACCAATACTATTATTCACATGTAACCATATTTATGGAAAACCATAGTCAGACTCAGAATGAATATGTTATCCCGTACTGAAGATATCATTCCAAATATAGGGAACGACTATGTTATGAAGATCTTTATCTCTTGAAGTAAAGAATCTTTCTTTATCATTCCAACTTGTTTTTCATGGTAAGATGTGATCTCACTTTGCATTCATTGTGATTGACGTAGTACCAGATTCTGTGTTGTTCAATATTTTCTTACTTAACTGAGAAGTGTAATCATAAGTTTTCCACATGATTTGTAGAAATGGCAAGCCAGGAAGAGATCGATCAGTTGCCAACATACATGGTGCGGAGGGTTGATGGTCAACAAGAAGGTGATATACCGCCCGGAGAACGTGTTCTTTTCCAAGAAGATGCAGTAAGTTCCACTGTACTACTTGTCTAAATAAGCAAAATTAATTTTTATCTTTCTGGAATGGCATTCTTGAAAACATATTCCATTACTTCGGTACTAAAATCCCATTTTGCTTCTCCGCCACCGAACTTATTCTCACTTCATTTTGGCAAAGAGGTTTGATAGGAATCTAAGGATACCACATCGATCCCAAAGGTGCCATGTTACTAACGTATTGGCAAAATGAAAAGTTAGTTTGGATGGTTTTGGAATCTTGAGGGACTAAAATTGAATTAAATTATATAACAGTGGAGGACCCACTTGAAAATTGGGCCATCTGTGGAGGACTAAAATAAAAAAATTTTCATTATTTTTAGAAGGGAAATTAAGTTGCCTTGAGATTATTCAACCCTTGGTTCTTTGGCGTGGTACTTTATATGTGACTAGAATCTTGATGTTTTGCCCAATAGTTTCAGGCTTCTATGTAACGTTCTCCTCAGAACCCTGATCTAAACATGGGCTTGCAGATTTTAGTATGTATATATTTATAATATGAAGTATTTATCTGTAATTTGAAACGTCGTATCATGTTTTATTTAAGTGTCTAACATGTTGTCAAACATTCACACGTAGGACTCTTGTTTTGAAATGTCTGTTCATAGATTTTCACTCTTGGAATATTTTGTGGTATATGATATAAAAGCTGTATCTGCCTGTCTACCTACGACGAAAATTCTACCCAGCATGTTTGTGCATCTTTAGCATAGGCAAAGTATGAATCTATGTATAACAAAATATTAAATGTTTATGGGTAATTTGAAACGTCGTATCATGTCTTATGTAAGTGTCTAATATGTTGTGAAACATTCACACGTAGGACTCTTGTTTTAAAATGTCTATTCATAGACTTTGACTCTTGGAATATTTTTTGGTATATGACAGGAATGCTGTATCTGCCTTTCAGACTACGATGATGGTGAACAACTAAGAGAACTTCCTTGTAACCACCATTTCCACAGCAACTGCATAAGCCATTGGTTGAGCACAAACCCTACCTGCCCTCTCTGCAAGTTCGACATTTCCAGCACCGAAGACAACAATCAACAAGACGACAATCAAGAAGGCGACAATCAACAAGACGACAATCAAGAAGGCGACAATCAACAGGACGACAATCAAGAATGTTGAACTTGTATAAATTTTTCATCTAACTAAATATATTTGGAAACAATCTGTTTCCCCTGGGTGTACAAGTTTTGAACTCGTAGTTTTGTTGTGGTTAATACATAGGGGAAATTTTCAGTGATTCAGAAAAAGGCTACAAAATGTCTCCCATAGCAAATCTTTCTCTTCCTCTTTCTTTCCTTTCTCTTTTCTTCAGTTATTTTTTCCTTTCATAGTTGTAGAGTTAGTTGTGTTGGCATTATGGTAAGATTACTTTGTTTTTTTTCGTTTAAAAGGCTGAAATTTTTTCGATTCTAATTTAAAAAGATGAATATTGCTCAATGTTTATTTATCAAGTTAGAGAAATGATTTCGATGAACAAAGAAAAAAAACTTGAAACGAGGTTGAAAGATCGTATTCTTATTTAATCGAACAAAGGTAATGGGAATTAAATATTATTTATTTAATGTTCTTATTAATATTTGGAGCTCAAAAATAGTTCAATAACGTCAACATCATATTTCTCCCTCCCTTTTAAACCTCAACATCTCCCTTTCTCTCATTTAGTATTTGGTCATGGGAGCTTTCCGACGTCGTTTCGACCCAATCTCCAAATGCAGTATTAAACGTTAAATTTAAATTTTAAAAATGTCTTGATCACAGCTATTTACTTTAGAAATGATTACTTTAGGTGCGTTATGCACGTAGGAAGTAAAATTTAGAGAGGTAATATTTTGTTAATTAAAAATGGACAATTGTTGTTTTTTTCTTTGGTTAGTTAAGTGTCTTTCCTCCATAGCTAATGAGGTGTTGATGGCCCAAAGAAAAACTCCTAATGAGGTGTAAGTAACTTCCTTAAAATGTATATAATTCATAAGAGAAGTGTTTTTGGGAATGCATGATCTGCTTTTGGTCTTTGAGAAATTCAGTGAATGTATCCCTTCCGCTCTTTTTTTTTTAATCAAATCTTTTCTTGTTATGAAAAATTAATTATAATAATTACAATTTTATCAATATGAAAATATAACAGAAAGATCATTTATAGTTTTAATATAAATAATATAATTTAATAAAATATATAATGTCCGAGGAAAAAATTATAGAAGTCAGATGCAAAAGGTTCTAACTAACATTCAATTGGAATAAGTTTCAACTTAATAATTTGAAAATTAATTTAAAGATATTTTTCAACTTAATAACAAAAAGATCATATATAGGGCTCATTTGGTTGTTAAAATCAAGATGAAGGAATGAAAATATGAATAGAAGACACTTCCATTCCTATATTTAATTGACAAATTAGGTTGTTATTCTTATTCTTTAGGGAATTTACTCTCCTTCATATAAGGGAGAGTTCTCTCCCTAATTAAAATTCTGAAATGAGATTGGTCTCTTAAAAATAAAAGTATATTTGACAAAAATATTTTCACTTATAATAATTTTTGAACAAAAGTACTCTTGTAATACATCAAAATCATAATTTATTATTATTTATTATTAAATTATTATTTTTAATTTATTTTAATATTATTAATTTATTAAATATATATTATTATATTAATGATTATATTATTAATTATATATTAATATATAATTATATTGTTAAATAATAGTTCAAAGAGATGTCTGCATTTTTTTTTTAGTTTTATAATAAGAGATAATATAATAAAATATATAAGCCCATAGTTTCAATATAAATAATATAATTTAATAAAATCTATAATGTACAAGGAATAAATTATAAACATCAACCAGGTCCATCAAGTCAGATGCAAAAGGTTCTAACTAATATTTAGTTGGAATAAGTTTCAACTTAATAATTTGAAAATTAATTTAAAGATATTTTTCAATTATAAAAATATGATTTCCAATAATAAATATATATGATTTAACATTTCTTATAAGTAAATAAAATGTAATAAAAATTAATTCAATTATACATTAACATGCCATATCAAAGTAATAAATACATTCCAATAAATAAATATTTATTATATTATTTAAATAACAAATATATAGTAATATTTTAATCATAAAAAATATCGTTATAATTTATTTTTTATTATAAAAATATCAATACAATGTATCTTTTAATTCCACAAAAATTAGATAAAATGCTTATCAACTTGTTGCACTAAGCAGGTGGCTACTATAGTTAGTTATTACTAACTATATTTTCAGCTAACAATAATAACCAACAACGCAACTAACTATACTAACTATACTATTAATCACATTATTATATATATATATATATGGAACATTATAGTCAGAATGGACATTTCATTCTGTATTGTGGTGACGAATATATCGATCCAAATACAGGGAAAGCTTTACGCTTCAGTGATATGTCATAAAGATTGCTTTATCTTTTGAATAAAGAATCTTTCTTCGTTGCCTTTGAATATTGATCACATCGATCTTTCGGGTCTTGTATATCGTTAAACTTTTCTTTTATGGTAAGATATATACGTGGTCTGAATTTGCATGCATGCATTGTGATTTTCTCATTATATTTTATCTTTCTCTCCTATGTAGAAATGGCAAGCCGAGAAGAGATTGATCAGTTGCCGAAATACAGGTTTGAGAGGAATTATGATGATGAAGGACCTTACAGAGGAGTAATGCGGCGATTTACTATTCATGTCATCGAATATAAACTTCACGCGGAAGACGCAGTAAGTGTCCATTGTGTTTGTACAAATAAGCATAATCTTTATGTTCCAAAAGGGCATTCTTGAAAGCATATATATTCCGTTACTCTCAATCTATAATTAATTATATTATATTTTGGTCCCTCACTATTCAAAATTCATCCAAACTAGTCTCTCTCTAATCAAACTGCCAACTCTGCCAATGGATTTTGATTCGAATTTAAGGATGCCACATTCCAAACGTGCCATGTCACAAGAGTTGTTGGCAAACTGGACAGTTCGCTAATGGAGAGAGGGACTAGTTCGGAACTTTTGATGGATCTGGAATCTTGAGGGACCAAAAATTAGATATCTTTGGAGGACCAAAATAAAATTTTTTGCCTTCGTTATATTTAAAATATAACACTAGTCATAAACTTTCCTCTCTAAGTGGCATGGAGTCTTGGATACTTAACCAATGTTCCTTTTGTGTAATTTGAAAGCATTTGACATGATGTGCATCTCTCTTAAAAGTGTTTGTGTTGAACAAGCTTTCCCAAATTTATTGTTGTAAAATTCTTCTTGACCTTAATGAATCTCAATCCTAGTGTGGATATTTGTGGTGCATCACGCAAGCATGGGCATTGGTACAACACAACAAAATTTGAAATATTTATGTGATTAAAGTATCCATATTAAATTTGATTGTCACGTTAGATTTTTAAAAATTGGACATGAATTTAGGTTTAAAAAAATATCTAATCTCCTTTTTAATTAAATTTTTATTCATAATTTTGAATTAGACCTATTGAGCTAATTAAGTTTTTTAAAGTTATGATTAAATATATTTGCTATTTAAGATTTGATATAAATAATATAGTTAATTGTTATTATTATTTGTAAGACTATATATAAAAAAGTTGTAAATACAAATTAGTTATTGTATTAACATAAATTATTTGGATAATGAGTATTAATTTTTTATTAAAATATCACTTTACACTAAATTATTCTTTAAATGATAATTTTTTTATTAAATAAATATTGTTTCGTGTTTTGTAGGTTTAGACCAAGTTTTAAAAAAAATTTAAACTTAACTTACTTTACAAATAAGACTATTTCAAACAGATATTTTTTATTTAAATTTTATTTTTTTAGGTTAAATTGATAAGGTCAAATGAACTTTTTAAGTTATGATTAAATATAACAACAATCAAAAGTATTATGTGTATATAAAACAAGTTGCTCACTTGTAAATCACTAATGTGAATGTTTGTGCATCTCAAGCATAGATTGGGTATGAATAAGGCAAAATAATAAGAAGTTTAGATGTAACTTTTACAATAATTTTAACCGTGGTAAAAAAATTCTACTACATATAAAAATCATTATTACAAATAAAATAATGACATTTTTCTATTAACTACAGTAGAAATTATTGCAATGTCATGTTCTCGTCACGGTTAAATAATTCCGTATTTGAATGAAATACTTTGGCGGTGAATCACAGCGTTGTTGTATTTGCTCTTCTGCCTACCATGATGAAGATGAACTAAGAGAACTTCCTTGTGGACACCATTTCCACCGCCTCTGCATAGACGAGTGGTTGCGCGTAAACCCTACTTGCCCTCTCTGCAGATTCAACATTTTGGACTAAAACGTCTATCAACAAGTTTGAACTGATTCCTCCTGTCTTTCTGTGCTCAGTTGTGTATATTTTTCACCGAACTATATTTGGAACAATCTGTTTCCCTGGGTGAATAAATTTTGTGCTTGTAGTTTTGTTGTGTAATACGTTTATGGGGGAAATTACAATTTCGTCGTTTATGATATGAGCATATTATAGAGATCCTCTTTTGTTTTAATACTGTGGTTGGCTCTCTCTTGTAGTACACTAATAAAATTTTTACTCAGAATTTCCCCCCTCTTTCTATTTTCATAAAAAGAATTATAAACAAGTTATACAGGTTTAAATATGCTTCAAATAGAGTTGTTGAAAGAGATGAGAGAGGGACATTCTTGAGAAAAAGGAAAAGAGCTCAGAAACACTTGCTTTCATCCGAGAATCAGATGGTCGATGGACCCAACCACCGGGCAGAGAACAACTTATCATCACGGCTCTCTTTGACTAAGACTGCACCAGCCGGGAATCGAACCCGGGTCTGTACCGTGGCAGGGTACTATTCTACCACTAGACCACTGGTGCTTCACATGTCAGTGTTCACGATTATAATCATGGTTCTCTTGCCTGTTATTTTTACTATTTTCCTTTATATTTTTAGTGAAACAAAAATAGTATTTTTGATAATTATATTACTTTATTTCAATTTGATCATATGAATTTGTTATTTTATAAAATAATTTTTTACATTTTCAAATATTAAAACAATTGATCTCTGTGCCAACAAATAAGTCTTGGTAAATTGATGGAGAGAAACAATTTTTGCAAGGTTAAAAAATATAAAGGACCATTTTGAAATAGGATAAATATAGATGATCAAATTAAACAAAAACAGAATATGATGGATTAAAATTATATTTTCACATTTTTTAGTTACTTTCCGTTTGTTACAAAACTTCTAAGGTACAAAATGAACGTGCAGAATACGCTAGAAGAAGATGAATAAAACAAAGGCGGTCACATGTTCAAATAATTTTTTTTAAAAAAAGAAATATTAATGAAGAATAATATTTCTGTCATTAGGTCACGGTGACACAGATTGAAAAATAATGGCAATTAATAAATCATATAAAATTCCCAATATTGTTATGAAAATTAATTTATAATATTCACGAAATTCTTAATATGAAAATATGATTTAATATAAATTATAAATTTAATTGTATAGACATCAAACAGAAAGTCACTTGGAACTTGATTTTGACTGACATTCAGTCCAGTTTGTTTTGATAATTATATTTACTCGGAGAAACATTATTTTCATTTTTTTTAGAAAAGTATTTAAATTGGAAAGTTCTGTCTCCATTATTAAAATATACATAAATTCTTCAAATATAAAACATAATCAAAATTATTCAAGAATAATTTTACCTTATTTAATTACAAATATAATTTATTAAACAACGTATTTTTAAAATTTTACCTCAATGTTATTTATTTTATATTGAAAATCGTGATTTAAATTATAAATTAATAATTTATATTTTCCAAAAACCTATTTAATACTTATTATATATTTGAACAATAAGTGTAGTAACATTTTGGTCATAATAAAATTTTAATTATAAAAATAATGTAGCTTCGAGAAAACTCCTGAAACTGTATTATTATTATTTATTAGTACGCGTTATTTAGAAACATAATAAAATAACTGAGCGACAGAATGGGTTGCTACCAACCTGCACGCTTTTATGTCATCGTGAAAACTACAAAACTACCACACGCGCCCGCTGGTCGCGTTGGTTTGTATACTACAATTTTTTTTTGAATTAAGAGGTTGAATTTTTCTGTGTGATGTAATAATTATATGAGAAAAAAACACAACGCGAACAAAGATTAGAAAAAATATAAATTTCGTTCTTTATTTTTGTCTTAAAATAATATGATCTTTTAAAAATAAAAATAATATTAAAATGATCCTTTAAAAAATAAAATTTTTCAAAAAATAGAAGTCTTTTCAAAAGAAAAAAAGTTCATTTTCCCTTTTAATTAAAAAATTGCGTTTAATATGATTATATATCATGTTACGACAGATTATTCAAATTTTGCAACTCAACTTTTTGACCAAAGAATTCACTTTTATAGTGGATAATTTTTTTTCTTTTGGAAAAAGAATTTATTATTTTTGGGTTTTGAATTGTTTGACGTAAGCATGTAGAAAAGTGCTTTTAACAGGGAAAAGTATAAAACTAATTCTCTGTATTTTATTTTATGAAAGTTTAATTTTTTATAAATTAATAGTAATAAATTAGTCACACACAAATTTAAATTATATAAAATTAATCACTTATAAATTTAAATTTAAATAAATTTAATCTTTCTATTTGTATTAATTAAAAAATTAATTTTATATAAAATAATATTTTCAAATTTGTTGCCTTTATTTATGAGAGACCAACTTAGTAGTTATCTCATTTCTAATAATTACATTTGTTTTAATTCAATTCTTGTCCAGTATTATATGTTTTTTTTTTCCTACTCATTTTCACTTTCTCTTCAGTGTACATATCCTTCTTAATAATTTGAGTGTAAAAGAAATTTTTTAATAAAGAAATTTCAAATACAATCATATTTGGAAAAGCGCATTTGTAATTATTTTACAAAAAAAAAAAACTAATTTCTATTTCTTATGATGCTTGTTGCGAAAATTTATGTTAAAAATACTTCTAAATAAATAAGAAATTACAGTTTTGCTACACTTAGCTCGCAAAAGATATGCTATATAACTACAACTCTTAAGAACTAATCCATATAAATAGAAAGAAAATTGAATAACAATTACACAGCACAATTTAAATACACTATATATATATATCTATATATATATTAATTTGTCTGTAGAACATAAGTATTCAAATTGCATTAAACAATAAACAAATTTCTCAGTCACTCCTTGCTACATATGCTTTTGTTTGGATGCTTTCAAAACGTAAACCAAATAAAAAAAATAAAAAAGAATTACATATATATTTGTTCAAAAATTGCTTCTAGATAGTATAGTTGTTCCAGTAAACCGGCACTCCAATGACTACTCCATTACAATTCCTCTGAGGTGTCATTGAAGCTCTCATCTGAAACCCACAGGAGCTCACCTTCTCCGTCATTGTCATCGCCGCTGCCGGTTTCCCAATCGAAGACGAAGAAGAATATTCCGGAATCTTCACCGTAAAATTTATCACCCCGCTTGGCCTGCCGTCCCAATCCCTTAACCTGTAACGCTGCAACTCCGCCGGCGTACTCCCTCCTCGGAGGAGATCCGACAGCGCTATCCTCGCCATGCCGACGTTCTTCACCACTCCCATTGCCGTCTTGCTCTTCACCTCGAACGTTATAGACATCGCATGCGCCGGCAGGTCCACCAAGAACTTGTCGTTCCACGAGAACCTGCCGTTGCCGCCCTCCGACGCCACCGATGCCATGCCCGTGGTGAAGCTGTTGAGAGACTCAGCCCGAATGACCACAAACGCATTGTTAGTCGGCAGAGTCGGGCCAACGCAGAGGTTGTCGGCGGATAAAACAGTGACCTCCAAAGTTCGCGTCGAGCTTGATGCCTCCATGATCAAATTAATTAGTACTATAGTGCGTATCAGAGAAGAATGCGAAGTGTGTTTGAATTTGTGTGGTGTTGTGGTTGAGAATGGAGAGGCGCTTGGGGTGTTTATATTTACGTAAAGGGGGATCGGGAATGAGGAGGAAAGGAGAGAGAAGGGAGAGAGAAAGAAGGAGGTTGTTTCGTTGTCAGGCAGAACGGTGAGCGTTAAGACGTAGGCAGTGTTTACGTGTGACAGAAGGTGACGCGTGAGTTGACTCTGAATTCTTCTCAGGTTGGTTGTTTGATTGTCTCGTGGCTTCCGTGGAATCTCAATTCTCTTGCGTGTCTGGCGTGTTCCCACACGCTCCTCACATTAAGAAAAGTTGGGATATATATCATGTAAGAATTATATTTAATACACTTTCTTGTGCATTTGCTTGCTATCTGGATTTTTAATTATTATATAATAAATATATGATTAGTTAATAGTAACAAAAAATATATAGTTTAATTTTAAAATAATATTATACAATTATTACGTGTTATAATACAATTGAAAAATATTTTTTATGCTTAATTAATTGTTTGAGTTGTCACATGGTTTTCGTGGAATCTAATTCTGGCGTGTCTAGTGTGCTCCCACACAATCCTCAAATTAATCAAATTTTGAGATATTTATATAAAATTCTTATAATATGAATGTTACCAATTTTAATTTTAATTTAATTGAAGCTAAGGAATAAATGTGTTGATTTTTATATTAATAAGAGATTAAATTGTGACTAAAAAATTAATAAATAATTAAATTAAAATTAAATTTATAAGTAAGATATTAAAATTAATATTAAAAATTAATGATAGATCAAAATAAAATTAAATTTATAAATAAGAGATTAAATTAAAATTAAAAATTATTAAGGAACCGAGACCCGTAAGAAAGAGATTGAGATGATATTTTACTCTAATTCTTTTAAAAAATTTATATTCATTAATTTGTTTTGAAAAAAAGTATACCACACAAGATCAATTTTCTGAAATGGCTCTGCGAAACTGAGTATTAGTCATTGATAGGGACGTGACGTAAGATTCAACGAATGTACACGATTATCTGAGTTCCAAACACGAGAATACCGAGACTATATTTTCCGCCGACTTCGAAGAACAAAATTTTAGAAGTTCAAAGTATGTTTTGCTTTTTCACCCCACAAGCCGACATCGGTTTTACGAACATCAGTTCACTGTGCCACCAACATATACTCTCATTGCAACATCATTCTCACATATATTTCTAGCTCTTCACCATGGTATGGTATGGTATGGGTCAGAAACAGGTTTAGATTCTTTTATCTTAGAAAGAAAGAACTTTCTCAAACTTTAAATAATTTATAAGTAATTTTATAAATTTTTAAAATTTAAAATTAAACATTTCAACTTTGGCATTTTTGAATAAATAAATTAATATATCTGCTTGGGCCCTTGACATTATTATTTCTATATGTCAATTTAAATTCTTTCATAATGCTGACGTAATAAGCTACACAATTACGTAAACAGATATAAACACAAACCTACACTTGTGGAGAAGAAAACGTACAAAAAAGTTGGCAATATGCACCTCTAAAATTAAGCAAGAAATTAACGTATGACACAGTCAAATAAACTAGACAAATAAATGTTTAAGTTTATTTTTTTTTATTCTCTAATATTCTAAGCAGAGCAAAAATTTTTGAATCTAGGATTTTAATTGAAACAGACGAATTCTTGTAAAGCAAAAAGATAGATTTTTAAAAAGTAAATGATTAAATAAAATAAATAAATTTATTCATGAAAATAAAAATTTTTAAATGTTAAAAAAAGACAATTTCACGCTCCCCCTAGATTGCTGATGGTCATTGCACCTTTTTGGATTGGATAATTCTTCAAATGATGTTTATTGTCCAATCCTGTCCAAACAAAATATCAGATGCTTCAAATACAATATTAATAAATAACATTTCACAGTAACATTGTATTTAATTATGGAAATTTTTATGATATTGGGTCAGTATATTTTTGTTGTACAATATATGTTTTCAGATATGTGCTCAAACCAAGATTAATTAAGTTTATTTTTAAACAAATTTAAAGGCGCAGTTCTCTGTTGGAAAAAAAAACAGTTATTCCCTAAATTTGAACCCAGATAATTAATGTAGGGAATATATTTTAGTAAGTCAATCCGTTGAGGTTAAGCAGGTATGAATATATTGAGAATTAAAAGCACAAAATAATACAAAATTGAAGCCAACAATGGTACAAAATGATCATAAATTTATAGTATCAATATTGAACTAATTAACAGGAATATCTACCTAAGTGATTAATACAATTTAATTACATTATATAGTAGTTTTTCCAAAAGGAAAAATTATCTGATACTGATCATACTGTCTAAGAAAAATATTATATATGCATTCAATCCTTATCCCATCTCACTTTTTATTATTATAAAGAATTGTAATTAATGAATTACAAGAATAGTTTATACACGAATATATTTACTACTTGTTCTCTAATATTATTGTTTTACATTATAAAGAGGACGAATATGATTTTCTTATTCCCTTCCTCTCTGCATGCATAGTTCAGTTCACTTCACACGAAAAGTTCTCAATAGTTCAACCAAACTGGAATCCCAGTAGCAACGCCGGTGGAACCATTGCCACCAATGCCGACCGGCATGCCTTTCACCGGCTCCGACACCGATGTAGCAGAATATTCCGGCACCTTCACCCTCACCGAAATATTAAGAATTCCATTTCTCCTCAGCCTACTATCCCACAGCCTATAGCTCAAAAAATGCAGCTGATTCTCCGGTACATACCCTCCGGTGAAATCTGATACCGGCACTCTGGCCGTCCCTATGCTTTTAATTCCGGTCGGGGTTTTGCACTTCACCTGGGCCACTATGAAGCTTGCATGAAATGGCATGTCCACCACAAGCTTCTCCTTCCATGAAGGGTAACTCCCACCTTCTGTGTCCATTTTCGTCTCGCTCGCATTGCTCCGGTCGGCTTGGACCGAGACGAATGCGTTCTTCCTTATGGATTTTCCATTGATTCTGAGGTCTTCTGCTGATAAAATGGTGATCTCTACAATACGTGACATAGCGTTATATTATTGTCCCAAGTGGGGAAACCAGTTCCTGGATTTGAAAGATTAATTGAGAGGGAAATGAGAGGGGAACAAGGATATATACGGTGTTTGGAGGAAACCAGAAAGAAAGGGGAGAGAAAGAGAGGGGCGATTTCTTTCCGTTGATCATTTAATTTACTTTAACGGAGCCGTTAGGAAAATAGCGCGCGCGGTTTGGAATGGGAAGTCAGTGGTTGACCGAAGAAAGTGTCGCACAAGGCGACGGGATGGCGACGGTTTGGAGAGGGCAAGTAGAAAACGGCCGTTGGATTTGACGAAAGGAAATTACGGTGGAAATTTCATATTCCTGGTGGGTGGAATTTTCAAAGCATGATGGAGATGAAGGAATTGGATTTCGTTTGCTGTGTTTCCTAACTAATAATCATCAATGCATTGTAAATTCACGAGGAAACGTGTGTCGAGAATTTGACTCCCATATTATTGGACCTGTTCCAAGTCAACTTGCTTTTTGGGAATTGACTGGTGGTTGAAATTGACTAGATAAGTACGAGGTAACTTACAAATAGACAGTGAATAGGATCATACATATTGGTTATAGTAGATTCCAAGAAATAGAGATTTTGTAAATTCCACTGGATAGAGCTGGGAAATGAGTATGGAGAAATTGGGATTTTAAAGGGTTTGGTTTGAGGAAAATACATGGTTTTTCTTATCCTTCAGTTTTTTTTTTCCTTCCTCCATCTTCGGGTCATGTGCCTTTTGGGTAACAAAACTAAAATTAGTATTCAATAATAATAAAATTCCCAATACTAGAGGAGCTTGAATATCCTACGGTATTAGGAGATAATTTTGTAGATTCTCCAACAAGTTATATATATATATATATATATATATATATATATATATATATATATATATGTGGACCGTTTGATGCATGTAATGATAGATCATGATTGTGAAATGAAGAATTTTAATTTTTTTTTCAACTATTTAGATTTTCAAAAGTCACTGATAATTTAATTTTAAATGTAATTTATTAAATTTTTTAATAATTAATATTAAATGTAAATTTTAATTTTTTTAAAATGACGCAATCCACGATGATATCATCAACTTCTCTGCGTTGGGTTGATTTAAGCATGTGGATTGAAGCATGTTGGAAAAAGCAGAATTTGGAAACAAAACCGTATAATGGATTAACCATTTCTCTATTGGCCTCTCAATTTCCCAACAACCAAACGCACCGTATCTCAGCCGCTTCTCATCTAAGTGGGAACCACGTGTCCATTCCACTGAGGCATTTACTAGACAGAAACGACGCAGTTTCACGCTATTTAACTCTGGCTGTCCACACACAGGGGCTTCAATATATATATATATATATATATATATATGTATATTAATTTTGTTCTGATGTTTGCCAGTATCTTAAATATAAAGGTTTGAATCATATGATATTCATGACTAAAATATTATTTTAAACTTTTATTTATTAATTAATTTTTAATTAAAATTTTTATTAATTTCAATATTAACATATTTATTCAAAATCCAATTACGCTTGAAAGACTATTTATATTAAATTTAAATTTAGGGATGAATAAAAAATAATAATGTTATAATGACAATGAATGATTAAATTAAGAATAGAAATCTATAAGGGATAAAAAAAAATAACAAAGAATTGATAAATAAGACTAAATTGAAAATAAAGATTAATTAATTGATAAATAAAAATCTAAAAAGATATTTATTCTTTTTAATGGTCAACCGGATATTGGTGGCGTGACGATGAGCAGGAAAATTAGTGTCAACGTCATCATTCAAGAAACTAGTGACATGCTTGAGATCCCTTTTCATTCCCACAAATACACCTATTAATCCAAAGAGAACTGTACTATCCAGAACTGATTGCAATTTACTTCTAAATGCCAATCTTTACCATCGTAAGTTTCTGCTGAAACTAAGGTCTAGGCAGTTAATCTTTATTCTGGTCCTTCCTATGATGTTCGATTGCCCCAATTGTGATCATGATTTAAAAAGAAGAAGAAAGTATTACATATATTTTGCAAATGTATAAGAAAGAAACATATGAATAAGGATGAATCTAAAATTTAATTATACAAACAAATGTAAAAATTTAAATCCTAAATCTTTGTATTACAAATTTAAATAAAAAAGAATAAATTTTTATAATTTAAAAAGAACGAACTTTTATAAATTAAAAAATCAAATTAATAATATAAAAATTAAAAATTTAAAAATTTAAAACGGTATGCCTCCTTAGAACTATCTTTGCTCACAAGGGTTTAGATATATATTTCATTAATATGCATATTAACTGATATCAAACTGTAGCCAAATGAAGGGTCAGCCATAATATGGTTTATTTTTTGGCCAACGAAGGAGGTAATATTTAGATGCAATTTTTAGGTTTTGCTGATAATGATTTCAACAAGAACATGACAAATACAGAGATTTTTTTTTACAAGAAAACTATACGAAACAAGGTCTTTCAATTTTCAGCAAAATTTCTCATATGTTTATGATATTAGAGAACTGATGGGCCTCACAACTAGAGGGCTTTATTTTTCTTTCCGTGAAGAACTTAATAAAAATAGAAATTTAGGGTTAATTATGTCTGAACTTATTTTATTAGATGAAAACTGCCTTACATATATAGGTGACAGGAGTTCAAAATGGGATGTAACTTAACGTTTATCCTATCCTAATCAAAATATAATACTTGAACTGATTTTATCCTAAAGAAATGAAATTAAAATAATTCTTATCCTATCAAAATTAAAACAAAACGTCTAAAAGAGTAAATATAACTCAAAATAAAATAAAATAAAAGACGCCTAAAACAAACAACTAATCAAGAGTTACCCATCACAGGATGGATAATTTGATTTCCAACGTAAACATGTAAGTAATTGACCTTTATATATATATATATATATATATATATATATATATATATATATATATATATATCTGTGTGTGTGTGTGTGTATATATACATATATATATATATATACATGTCATGCTTTCTAATCGCATTTGTTATCTTGAGACTTAGCTGTTAGTCATTTCTCAAATGCCAATTTTACATAGTCAGATTTAAAATTTGGTGTTTACATTTTCTATAAAAAAGAGTTTTTTTTTTTTTTTAAATTACCCCACAACAGAAAAGGAAGGAAAATTTTGATTCAACCCTGTTGGAATCTCTGACGTCCAGACATGGTAGAAAATTTTGCAATTGATACAACAAAAACTGAGCATCCATATTTGCTTGTTTTTAATCAGTAGGTAAGGGTTCTCAATGGTAGGTGCCAAACATAGAAGGAAATTGAGGTTGGTAGCCAAACCTTTGAAAAATAAGAAGAAAAAATTTTGTAATTACAATTTAATATTTGAAAATTATATTGAAACTTTTCATCTTTAAAATTTTATTTCTCACAATCAAAAAAGGAACAATCCTATATATACAGAGAGAGAGATTGGTGAGATATATAAAAAGTTGTAATATTAATATTATCTTATTAACATATTATTTTTGTTACATAGAAAGAATGTGTAACTCCTATTTTTCTCATAGTGAAATTATTTCTTCCTTGTCTATGATTTTTTACTCTATTGGGATTTTTTTCACATAAAATTCTATGTATCATATCAAATTATTTGCTATAATTTTACTTTAATCTGATGTCTATTAGCTCTACAATTGGCATCAAAGCCTAGTTGGTGTGTTATTATCTAATTATCATATGTTTTGTGATTTTCATTGATATACTGGATCATCCACATTAGAAAATAAGTAAGATTATTTTCACTCAAAGTCTTGGATATTATTCATGTGTACAGTACGATACTAGTTTGGCACCTACCTTCTTAATTTTCCTCTATGTTTGGCACCTACCATTGATAATCTCTCACTTGAAGATTTTCAATTAATCTTCACATCATTCTTCCTTTTTTGCCATATCCAACTGCTCACGTTTCTGTTGGGCTAATAAAAAATTTACACCATATGAACTTATCAGTGTTCATTGACTTTGTCATTGTATCTGTTAGGTTATCTTTAATAAGAATTTTTTGAATATCCACACTTCCGTCTTCCACATTTTCTCGAATAAAGTGATATTGAACTCTCATGTGTTCAGTGTTAAAATAGAATGCTAGATTCTTCATTAGGTGGAGAACACTTTAATTATCACAAAATAGTATAATCTTCCCGAGATTGTACCCGAGCTCTTCTAATAGTATTTACAACCAAACTACTTTTTTACTAACTTGTGTTGTTGCAATATATTCTGCCTTTGTCGTTGAAGTGGCCACAATAAGTTGCAGTTTTGAAATCCAGCTTACAGAGCAAATAGACACCAAATAGAAGTAAAACTGTAGCAAATAATTTGAGATGATACATAAAATTTTACGTTAAAAAACCCTAATAAGGTGAAAAACTACGGATAAGGAAGAAAGAGCTTCACTATGAGAAAAATAAGAGTTACACATATTCTTTATATAGCAAGAATAATATGCTAATAGCAGAATACTGATCTCGCAACTTTCTATATATCTCACCAATCTCTCTCTCTATATAGGATTGCTTCTTTCTTGATTGTGAGAAATGAGGTTTTGAAGCTCTTTATTTGTAAGGATGGATGAAGGGCTTCAATGTAATTTTTAAATGACTAAATTGCAATTACAAAATTCTTTCCTTTTATTTTTCAAAGGTTTGGCCACCAATCTCCTTAATCTTCTTCTATGTTTGGCACCTACCATTGATAATCTCCTACTTGAAGATTTGATTGAGAATCAATCAATACTCCTGTCATTCTTTCTTTTTTGCCATCTTTTGCTGCTCACGTTTCTATTATGCCAATCAAAGATCTACACCATATAAACTTATCAGTGTTTACTAGCTTTGTCATTGCATCTGCTAGGTTATCTTTAGTATGGATCTTTTACATATCCACACTTTCTTTTCCACTTTTTATCAGATAAAGTGATATTAAGCTCATATGTGTTTAGTCTTTAAAATGAAATGCTAGATTCGTATGTAATCTTCCCAATATTATATTCGAGCTCTTCCAATAGTATCTACAACCATTGCAGATATTATTGGAAAAACTCAAGTACAATCTCGATAAGATTACACTATTTTGTGATAATCAAAGTGCTCTATACCTGACGAAAAATCTAACATTCCATTTTAAAACTAAAACATATGTGTTTAGCCTTAAAATGAAATGGTGGATTTGTATGTAATTTTCCTGAGATTGTACCCGAGCTCTTCCAATAGATTTTGCAACCAGATTGGAAGCTATTATCACTGTAAAAGGTTCCAGATACTATTGGAAGAACTCGGGTACAATCTCGAGAAGATTACACTATTTTGTGATAATCAAAGTGCTCTCTACCTAGCGAAGAATCCAACATTCCATTCTAAGATTAAATACATACAAGTTCAATATCACTTTATATAAGAAAAAGTGGAAGAAAGAAGTATGAATATGCAAAACATCCATACTAATGATAATCTAACAGATGCAAGGACGTGAGTACTAATAAGTTCATATGATGTAAATCTTTTATTGGCTTAACAGAAACAGGAGATGACAAGGAAAGAAGAATGGTAGGAAGATTGTTTGATTCTCAATCAAATCTTCAAGTGGGAGATTGTCAATATTAGGTGCCAAATATAGAAGAAAATTAAGGAGGTTGGTGGTCAAACCTTTGAAAAATAAAAGGAAAGAATTTTGTAATTGCAATTTAATCATTTAAAAATTACATTAAAACCTTTCATCCATCCCTATAAATAGAGAGCTTCAAAACCTCATTTCTCACAACCAAAAAAGAAGTAAATCCTATATACAGAGATATTGGTGAGATATGTAGAGAGTTATGAGATTAATATTCTCCTATTAATATATTATTCTTGTTATATAGAGAGAAGGTGTAACTCTTATTTTTTTATAGTAAAGTTCTTTCTTCCTTGTTCGTAGTTTTTTAACCTATTGGGTTTTTTTCACGTAAAATTTTGTGTCATCCCAATTATTTGCTACATTTTTACTTTTATCCAGTGTCTATTTGCTCTACAAGACTCATGTTATTGTTCAGTCCTGAAGAAACTGCTGGGGAGGTCTTATGTATAAAGTCAAAATTAATAGTATTACAGCTTCGGCATAGCTCTCAATTGGTATGGACTATGGAGCTTACGTTGAATGTCTTACTAACAGATAATATAAATTACAGGGTAACTACAAGTTCTTTTGCCTATATAAGTCAGAATAATTTAAGTAAAAACAGCTTGACATGAATATAGAAAGCAATGCCATATCACATGAAAGATGGTACAGTCCATGTCCTTTTCTATTCCAATAAATGTAAAATTACTTTGCAATAGCATAACCATTGATACCTATGAATTCCATCCGTGATAAAACCATCAGTTGCACAGGAAACTCTAAGCATACAAGATTTGGAAATGAACATAATTAACAAGAGCACAGCAACTCATCACTATCTATATACCCTTGATATGAATATATCGGCCCTAATTAGATATAAAAATTTTGTATTGGAAACCATTATTTAGAAATGTAAGCTAGGAACCTATCTTAAGTATGTTACATTACCACCAGAACACTAAGGGCTCATAACTTGGCAATTGGGAAGTTATAGAAGGTAGCACGAGCTGTATAGATCAACTTCTCAGTTTCCTTCAGTTTAAACTCAAGTCCAACTACTGTCAAATTTCTTCCACTCTTCACCACGGAGGCATCAGCTATCACCTCTGCCTGTACAAATAGTGCACATCCACACATTGAAGGATCTAACCATGTTATAAGAGTATTCATATGAACATGGTACTTTAAACTGCTACCCTAAGCAAAATGACGTCATATAACATTTGTTTGGTTCATAGCAAAAGTTTTACAACTCATCTCGCAATAGCATTGAAACTTATTGAGGAGGAAGCACTGTCTCGAAACTGTCCTAGTTTAATGGTCAAGGTCACAAGAACAAAGAGTTTGAAATTATAACTACCGAAAAAATTCAGTCTTCTAGTTAGGGCTATTCAAAACCAAAAATGACCCCCTGAACACAGAAAAAGGATACAACTTAAATAAAATTCCATAGGTGTTTATTATCAAAGTTTCCAATAAAAAACTCATATGAAGAAACATTATCGAAATACCTAATCATGCAATGCTGAGCTGAAAAATTATATGCATGTCAAGATCATATTGGAAAATGAAAAACAAACACTAAAAACTGCGTCCAAGTTTTATCCCGCAGATAGACCTAAACCAATTTGATGGGTGGATTAGTTTGGATTTTGGAACCACTTAAACGGTTGAATTGGGCTTTTAAGTTGATAAGAATTTTCAACTAAATTAACCCCACCTGACCAGGTCATATATTAAACCTATGAAACATCAGTACTTGTTATCAATTATTCTGTTGTGTATAACAGAAATCCTAGAATGTATCAAGGGAACCTTAGGGCCTTGACCATTTACCCTTATTAGCCAATTATTTTTTGTAATTGCTGTGGACGATGATAAGCAACACTATTTACAAGTGGTAGTAATTTTCTGGCTCCTCATGGCTTAAAGTTGACATGTAATATTTTTTCTAAAGTATTAAATTTCCTAAGGAGAGAACAATGAGCTATTCTGAACGTTTGAACTTCATATAATTCATCTTTCCATTTGCAGAGCATGCGGAGAAGTAAAGCATTATGAATACAAAATTCAAAACAGAGGACTCACATTGGTTGGAGCACCCGAGAGGTAAGACATGCTCATTTCCCCAAGAAAAAGCTGCTTATCCTCAGCTACAACAGTTCTAGCACAAGCAATAGATATCAATTCAACCACGGCAGCAAGACCCCCTCCATGCAGTGTTTCAAAGAAATTCTGCAATTGCAATAAAGATAATGAAAACTGGTACGCGCTTCTCCATGATCCCCATTTTATAATAAAAATTCATAACAGGATGTTCCTGAGAAGAAAAGGGGTCGAGTTTTGAAATTGAAACCAAAAGTGCAGCCCTGCAATTGAAGGCACGTTATATACAGCTAAGAATTTTCAGTCCCGCCAGATTCTGCTAAAAAACCAACAGCGACAAATTCATATAATTATGTTCCGATTTGATAGCAATCCTCATAGACCCATTTAACAAACCCATTTCTTCCCAATTTTCTAAGCTGCCAAACAGAACATCAAGAGTAACACTGATAACATAGTAAAAACACGAGGATATAAGCGACTACAGAGATAGGGGGTTTGACGAAAACTGTGCAAGTGATTCGACCCCGTTGGACTCGATCGAGCTTGAGGAAACTACGAATGAAGTCGGAAAAGAAGCCATCGGTATCCGAATTGTGAGGAATTGATCCGTTGCCTCCGAAATCTTCAAAGAAAAGAAATGTCCTAGAAGCGTATTGAGGGTCAATTTCTGTTGAAAGTTTCAGTGCTTTAAGCGAAGAGAGCGTTTCAGGCTGAAGAAGAGCAGAAGAGGGTTTCGCTGCCATCGTTGCCTTGAATGTTTCGGACGGAGATTAAAGAGTGACAATTCCAATAAAAATCCAATGGTAATATTTTTAAAATTAATTAGAAATTAAATTTTTTTAAAAAAATTGTAATAATATATATAGGTATATTAACAATTTATAGTTTTTTTATACAACGTATTTTTCTTTAACAAAAATTTACTCAATTTTTTTTTTTTCAAAAGAGTACATTAATTGCATATGAGTGCATTATGTCAATAGGATTGAAAAGCCATCAAGGTGGACAACTAATGACTTTTATGAACCTAAAACTTAGCTATATGTCCATCTACCTCCTGCATATATTTTCAACTACCTACTCAAACAACAACACTTTCGAACATTAATTTTTTTGTCGATTTTCCAATTGACTTTAGTAAAACGTATAATTTCAAATTATTTAGACTCATATATATGGCCTGCACAATTAGTGTCTCTAGAGCCCACAAAATGTCCACTATAAATGAAATTTAGATCCAACAAGAACATGTGTGTGAAATGAATTTCCATATACCAAATTTAAATGAAATGGGTTTAACTTCTGAATTTTCATAATTTTTTTAAAATTATGTGTACAAACCATAGAAGATATCAGGAACTAGAAGCTAAAGTTGCTCAAGATAAGTGTTTGGGTAAGTTTTGTCAAAAGAAATGAATTTCCATTTGCCGCTTGCACTAATCACAAGTGGACGTGCTATGGCTAGAGAACCCACAAACATGGAAGTATGCTATAAACAACCTCAAGAGTTCCCCTTCCGAGGTTAAAGGTTTGGAGGAAGAAGTGTTCTTTGTTCTTAAATTCAATTTCAATAGCCTTCCCTCCCACTAACATAGACAAAAATTGTTTCTTGTATTTGGCTATGCACCCGAGGGTCATAGAATTAATGTTCCGAATCTAATTATTTTATGGATTGGAGAGGGATTACTTGATAAGCATCATAGTATACAGAGAAGTGAGCATGACGGCTTGCGGGGACCATCGAGAAGGAAGAAACCAAGAGAGATCGAGAAAGAAGACACAGTGAGCGGGCTGAAATAGAGACTTCCTCCTCTGCACTGATGAAAAAAGCAAGGGTGAACGGAGCGGGTGGACACAAAAAACCGGGAAGAAAGAAGAAAGAGAGGGAGAAGGAGGAAAGGAGCTTCTGCATCTCTGTTTTCTTCACTGGAAAACAGAGTTGAGACGCGGAAGTAACGAGGCTCCGAAGGAAGAGATTAAGGGAGCAATATATACGCTGGAAGCTCCTCGGTTTTCCCCCTTAGCAGCAATCTTAAATAGAGGTGGTGGTTCAGCGCTCCCTCTTCCTTCTCAGTGGTTGAACAGTGCGCTCATAAGGTGGTGAAGACAGAACAGAAAACGCAGAGAGGAGAGAAGAAACGAAGACGGGTTGGAACACGAGAGAAAGAGAGCTAAGGGAGAGAAGAAAAACAGAACTGAAAAACCAAGCCGAAGAACAAAGGAGAAGAGAAGAAGAGACAGTGAGAGGGAGAAAGAGACGGCAAGAACGAGCACCAGAGAAGATTGGAGAGAACACGAGAAGAGAGGAAGAACCATCCGAAAACCAAGGGGGGAGGGACGTGTCTTCATGTCTGTTCTTTGTGAGCAAAACAGGCAAAAATGACGCTCCTATCATTGCTTCGGTCACGACTGAAGGGTTTGAGAGGCAATGAGCTGCCACAACGAGCCTTCCACAGGTAAAATCGCTCCATGTCTTGACTATCTTCCATGCTTGGTTTGTTAGTTGTTAACTGATTTTGGTGTTGAGTATGACTATGTCATCCTTTTACATATGGGATTCTAATTTTTTTCAGCCATGGGAAAGGGATTGTTAAAGTACAAGAGCACAGGGGTTTGTTATCCCTCTCTTTTTACCTTAGGCTGAGCTATTTTCTATTTATCTTGCACTACTGGAAAGGGATTAGACTTTGTCTATTCTAAGCCCAAAATTTGAAGACGGACTCAGCTCTTTGCCCACATGTTGTTTTTGTCTCTTGGTCCTTTTACTATACTAATTTTTTTTTATCTTATTGCGTGGAGATAGATTTATTGTTGGCCCCTCCCTATCACTTGATTTAGCTGTTCCTTCCTTTGATGTTGTTAACAAACCATGCTTGGTTACTTTATGCAAGGTCCCTGTCATGTTATGTTTTCCCTGTCTCTTTTGAGTATGGTCATCGAAATTGACAGACTCAAAAGGGTACGAGTGAATAATCTTATACCATGAGAATAACAGAAGGGATACAAGGAAATGAGCACGATAGTTTTGTCTTCCTTTTGTATTTGTAACATGTCTTTGATGTATAATATTTGATTCATCACCAGCACGCACTTGGTAAATAAGCATGCTTATAATGATTTTTATTTTCATTTTATCTAAGCTTATTTCGTTTAATTTGTAAGAATAATTGTGTGAGATTATTTGTCTCCATAAACATATAAATTGTTATTTAGTAAACACCAAGGTTGACGTATCCTCAAGCTTTATTCAGTGTGGATTATGTCTTGCATTTTCTTAAAATAAGTCTAGGTTATCATGCCTAGTCAATGTGTAGATAATAATGATAAAATTAATTAATTAATAAAAATATGATATGTTAATTCTCTCTTACATCAATTGCAAAAATCACAAAAATAATTTATTTCAAAAGTTGTGGTACTTTATCATCAACTTCTCCGAGCACTTAAAGTTAATTAATAAAAATAACATGAGACTTTATTTTTTATAGGTTTTGAAAATTAATATCCAATATTAAAAAATTCAAAAAATAAAATAACTTTTTAACTCACAATAATAATTTATTATTGAGTCTTTTATATAGAGTTGCTATGTAAGAACAATAATTTTATTGGGCACTTGAACATTAACCAATATAGATCTTGTAAAGCTTTAGTTTCGTTAGATTTGGAAAGTTAATGTATGATTTTTAAAATAAATAAATAAATACAAATAATTAGAATGAAATCAAATAAGTTTAAAATTGCAAAATAATTAATTTCACATTTTCTTTAAAAGTGATCGTGTGAGATTTTCAATCTCAACATGTATTTAAAAATTAATAAGTAAAGATTACGTGAGATCATAATCTTCTTAATTTTAAAAATTAATACACTACTTCTAAAATGATTAATTAAATAAATAAGTAAACAGTAAACCATTCAAATAATTTTTGGATTGCAAAATAATTATTTTTAACCTTTTTTCAAAAATTGTCGTGTTAGATTATTAATTTTTGCATACATTTAGAAATTAATAATTATTTTTCTTACTTATTTGTTGTAAATTTAAAGCCCTTTAAAAGATTAAAATAAAAAAAAAAATCCTGATTTCAAAAATCTAAGAAGTCCAAGAATCTTTCTCTTTAATAATTTTATTTCTTTTGAAAAAGCAAAACAAAAAATCCTAATTTCAAAAAATCCAAAAAAACATAAATTCAAAAAGCCTAAAACATTTTTCCTTTATAATTTCAAAAATCCCAAGAATCTTTCCTTCTATAATTTCATTCCTTTTCTCTTTAGTTTTCTAAAATAAAAATCTTAATTCGAAAAATTCTAAAAAAAATACAACTACAAAAATCCCAACATATTTTTCCTTAATAATTTCGTTCCTTTCTTTAAAATAAAGAAACCCTAATTTAAAAAATAAAAATTATTGAATAAAAATCACAAAAATACTTTTCTTTGAAAATTTTGTCCGCCATTATACACTAAAATCATCCTCTTGCTTTCGAAAATCCAACAAACCAAAACAAAACTAAATTGGAAAACAACCTAGAAATCATTTCTTTTAATAGTTTCATTTCTCTTTCAAAATAAAAACCAAATCCTTGTTTCAAAAATAAAAAATAATATAAATTCAAAAATTCCTTTTTTGTCATAATCTCATTTCAATTTTAAAATTAAAATTAAAATTCCAAAAATATAAAAAAATTAAAAAGAAAGAAATTGAAGAGAAGATAAGAATGAGATCAAGTTGATTTCGTAAATTAAAATACAAACCAAACTTCATTTTGTGTATGAAAGTTTGTTTGATTTCAACTATTTTATTCTTTTTCGCAAAAATAAAAATTATCAACTAACTTACATGTCTTTTTAGTCAAATTACATAGATTGTGATCTATATTACTAGGTATGTAGGCAATAGATTTTCTTTCTAAATCAAGTTCATCATCTGTAAATATCTATTTATTTATTTTCATCACTTCCGTTTTTGTTTAATGTGCAAGTATTTTAATCAAAGTAATTAAAATAAGATTAAGGTTATATTATATTAATTTTACTTAATTAATTTAAGGTAATCGCTCTTATAAGTGGATGTTGTGGGGTATTAGATACCTTTGTTATGTTCAACTTAACTATTAAGCCCATCTTTGTTCTCGCATATCACCTTTTTATTTCTTTTCTTTTAAAATTGATTTTTTAAGATTTTTCTTTAAAAATTGTGATAATGACTCTTAAATAGATCAATTTTTAAATTATTCTAGAACATGATTTATTTCTCTTTTTCTTCCTGTGCTATCAATATCACGGTTGACGCGCCAATAGATTGTTAGGTGTAACAACCATATAGTTGTTTTCTTTGCTTTCCATGAACTGTAAAAAGATGTGATGTGATGAATGAGTGGTAAAGGAGTTTGTGGAAGAAGACTTGGCAGGTGAGTGAAGAGACGGGTTGCGAGTGTACTGCATTGTTGCAATAGCTTCATAAGAGAAGAGAGAGCTAGAGAGAGGAGATGGAGGCATCTGCAGATGAAAAATACAAGTGTACACGAGATAGAGAGTGAAACATCAAAGAGAAGGAGGAAGATGTGGATGTAATGAACAAAGGGAACAAGATATTCAATGCTTTCAGAGAGAATCATGCCCATCCTGCCTGCTATGTTCTTTTTCAATTCTTCTAATCTTTTTGAAAAAATTCAAACTTCAAGAATTCCTCTTTATTTATTAGTCACGTTATAATGATACAAGGGTGTTAAAAGGGATTTTATTCCTTTCTCCTCTCACCTATGCCGGGATGATTTGAAAATACTGGGGTTGCGTGGAAGGCAGAGGAGAATGGAGAAAGCTGGGAGAAAGAAAAAGGAAGAAGGAAAAATAAAAACAGTGCACAAGAGAATAGGACAGGAACCCTACAAAAATTGTTTAGTGCTTACGTGGCAAATTTGCTTCCCTGTGTGCCTCCTATGTTGGCACCGTTATCCACATCATCACTATTCTGACAGTGTTAAGACGACAATGGATAGTAGGGCCCAATATTCAAACATTTACTAAGTATAGGGAGTGATTTGTAAAAAATTAAAATTTAAAGATCAAATTAAAAAATGATATAAAGTATAAAGATCAAATGATTATTATTTTTTGTATAAATTTAATTCTAATTGCATTTGTCATTTTACTTGAGACTTAGCTATTACACATTTTCCAAATGCCAATTTTACGTGGTCCAATTTCAATGCAAGGATTTCACGAGATACCGTGTTCAAAGGTTGGTAAGGCAGAGGAATTTAAAATTTGGTTGCTATTAACAACCATAGTAATAAAAAACGCACGATTTATGATTCAAGACAATGTGATTCGATCTGATTCAAAAGTTAAATGGTACAAATCATGGGTTGAATTGTGCAAGTGTTGGAATCGCCAATATGAGTTACCAAAATTGTGCGATTCATAACGTTCCAGCTATTCAAAAAATATTGTTTCGTTGAGTCCTAAAGTGAATGATTCGATACAAATCATTTCAAGATTGAAGACAACGTAGTTTTCTTTTGTTTGTTTAATATTTAGATGATACGTTACCTGTACCCAGACCTATATATTATATAATATATAGCAAAATAAAACATAGCTAAAGGACCTAAACAAATCTACCTATATCTTATATTATGTAAATTATATATCAAAACAGAAAGTATTCTAGGCTTGTACCTCGACAGCAAACCGAGACCTTGAACTTGTATGTTATATAACAAAACAAAACTCTCCTTCTTTCTCTCTCCATATAATATAATATAACTAAAGAAACCTCCGAAGCCTAAGCTTGGTGGTTGTATCTCCCATAAGAAATTTCTCCTGTATCTTTTCTCTTTGCAATCTGCCTCTGCTAATAAGAAAGTTTGGACATGGGACTGGTGTCTAGGTGAGAGGAAGTAAGAAAATTTTCTTCATTCAATTGTTGTATATTCAATTCCTAATTTAAAGTTATTTGAGCATCATGCTATAATATATATGTTCTATATGTTAAAATTTTAACAATTTTTAATGTGTTTGTAAATAGTACAATTTAATACGATTTATGATTCAAAAATTAACATTCACAATTTGACTTAGGGTTGGATTACCATATCTACAACTCATTTGTCTTTTCTACTCTTCTCATAATTGCGCTTTTAATCCTTTTTTGATCTAGTCGCACTAATTGTACTTGAAAACGACCCTTACATGTTTCCCCTTTCCATCTCCCCACTCTTTTGTCCAACTTAAATTACAATTACAAAGAGAAATTTTTTTTAAATTACCCCTCTAAAAAAAGAAAATTTTGATTCAACCCAGTTGGAATCTATACATTCCAGACATGCTAGAAAGTTTTACAATTGATAGGTTCTTCATATTATTATTCAATCCTGAAGAAACTTTTGGGAAGCTATTATGTATAAAGTCAAAATTAATAGAATTACAGCTTCGGCATAGCTCTCAATTGGTATGGACTACGAATTCCATCCATGATAAAACTGCACAAAACTCTAAGCCAAGAATTTTCAGTCCCGCCAGATTCTACTAAAAAAGCAACGGCGACAAAATCTTATAATTTTGTTGCGATTTGATAGCAATCTCCATAGACCCATTTAACAAATCCATTTCTTTCCAATTTTCTCAGCTGCCAAACATAACAGCAAGAGTAACACTGATAACATAGTAAAATCACTAGAGGATATAAGAGACCACAGAGATCGGGGGCTCGACAAAAACTGCACAACATTCAAAAAAGTACATTTATCGGATCGCATATGGGTGCATTAGTTTTACTGCAAAGGTTGTCAGTGAATAGTTTTTTCACTGTATCAATAGGAATTTGGAATTTAGAAAACCGTCGATGAGAAGCCAATTCGCCGGCAGAGACAACTAATGAAATTTGGTATTACTTCCATGGCAATTACCTTCGGGGATAGGAACAGAGCACATGAACCTTCCTAAGTTGGTGTAGTAGGTGAACCAAGAGTCAACAGAGTTTATAAAATATAGCCCTCTAAACTATCTTCACGTTGTCCGATGTGCTTAGCTTAGCTTAAGTGGACTCTTTCTCCTTTCCCGATCGTTTATCCATCTGAGATCGGAGAGCCATGGACCAGCTGATGGCAACAATCTGGGATTCAACAAGGTCATTGTGTAATTGCACAGCCAAACATGCCGCTTTCATTTCTCATTTGGAGGAAAACCTACAATCTTTAACAGACCAATGGACGCAACTTCAAAACCTAACCCAAGATGTGAAGCTAAGGGTCCAACAAGCTGAAACCAAGCCATGTATGCAAAGGACCAGAGAAGTAGATGGTTGGCTGCAAACTGTAAACTCCATTGAACAGGGAATTTTATGAACCTAAAACTCTGTTATATGTCTACCTACCTACCGTATATATATATATATTCACCTACCAACTCAAACAACAACGCTTTCCAACATTAATTGTTTGTTGATTTTCCAATTGAATTCAGTAAAACGTATAACTTCAAATTATGTAGACTCATATATATAACCTGCTGTAAAATCAGCTTTCCATAGCTCACAAAAAGTCCACTTTATGAAAAAATTATGGAAGATATCTGAAAAAAGTGCAAATTTGGTGACATGAATCGGAATGACAAAAATAGAGATGAGGAAGAGATGGAAATCTACAATGTCATGAAACGAAAAAAATTCATTTTGTTGATAGATGATATGTGGGATGAATTAGAACTGCACAGTATAGGAGTTCCACATCCATTTGACACATCCAATCAATCAAAAGTTTTGTTCACAACACATTCTGAAAACGTGTGTGAGTAATTGCAAGCTAAAAAGTTCAAAGTTGAATGTTTGGCAGAGGAAGAAGCTTTTGATTTGTTTTGCATGAAAGTGGGTGAAGAAACTATCAACTCTGACCCTGCTATCCGAGTGCTGGCAAAAGACCTTATGCGAGAATGCAAAGGATTGCCACTTGCATTGATCACAATTGGACGAGCTATGGCCGGCCGAAAGAACCCACATGCATGGAAGTATGCTATAAAGGAGCTCAAGAGTTTCCCTTCCGTGGTTAAAGGTATGGAGCCTTTCCATTACCACAGAAAAAAATTGCTTCTTGTATTTGGCTGTGTTCCCCGAGGATCATGTTTCATTTGTGGATTGGAGAGGGATCTCTTGGTGAGCATGACGGCATACATGATGCCTTTATTCATGGTGAAAATATAGTTGAAAGTTTAAAGCTAGCTTGTCTGCTAGAAGATGATGGACAAGATGTCGTTAAGATGCATGATTTGATTCGAGACATGACACTATGGTTATTACATGACCAAGATCGAAATAGAAATATAATTCTACTGCAAGGTGAAGCATTTAGATGATCACAAAGTAGTAATCTTGAAACATGGAAGAATACCAAAAGGATCTCACTGTATTTTGACAATTTTGGAGACGACACGACTTGGGATGTTCCAATTTGTCCTGACGTTGGGACCCTAATTGTGGGGTGGCCCAATGTACTCATTAAAGATTTTGCAAATGTCGGGTTCATGAGTAAATTGAGAATTTTAAGTTTGACGTGGATTACGAGGATAATCGCACTTCCCGCTGAAATAGGTTTACTGATTCACTTGGAATATCTTGAGCTATCAAATCTTAGCATTAAAGAAAAGTTTCCAATAGAGATGAAAAACTTGAAAAGATTGAGAATGTTCGTCTTAGAGATCGTTGATTTTAGTCTTGAAATCATTCCTTTGGAGGTTATATCATGTCTTACGAGCTTAAGAGTGTTCACATTTAGTGCAAAGTGGTTTAGAGAATTCATATTTCGCTTGCCACCAACTAAAATAATTTTCCCTTCACCCTATTTGAAAGAGGAATTTTTTTCAGAGCAGCTAGAGCTGCTTCCACTATTGGAGGATCTACGCATCGCCTTAGAGACTCCCACTGCCATCAATAAATTACTTAGCTCAACCAAGTTGCGGCGTTGCATAAGATGTCTAGGAATTCAACAATGTGAGATGAGTGCAATCAACACTCCAATAATGACATCTATGGCAAACATGGAACACTTGGAGTGGATAAATTTAGTTGGATTGCAATGCAGTTTTGAACATTCCTCCATTAATCACGTTGAGTTATTTCGCAACCTTAGTAGGGTTGTTATTTTGGATTGTCATTCAATAACTCATTTGACATGGCTCATGTATGCTCCACTCCTTTGTTACATTGGAATAAGCAAATGTAATCTAGTTCAAAATGTGGTAATGGAAGCCGAAGACGACAAAGACAGAGAAAATATGATGACATATTCGCAAATCTCAATTTAATTGTTGTAATGAGTTTGCCAAAGTTGAGAATCTTCTACAGAAAAGCCTTGCCTTTTCCTAAGCTTGAATATATCCGGATAAAGAATTGCGCAAATTTGAAGAGTCTTCCTTTAAGTTCTAACCCTGCAACTAAAAATTTGAAGGAGATATGCGGAAAAATACAATGGTGGGACAATTTGGGAGGACCAAATCACTAAGAACATATTCGAGACTAAATTTGCTGAGTGCTGACAAGTTTTTGTAAAGGAAAAATTTCTAGCTCTATTTTGTAATGTTTTCTCTCTTTCGTATTTGTTTTTACCCATAAATTTCTCCAAGAATTTAAAATTAGAGGTGAATGCGTCTCATTATTTTTTTCCCCCTTCCATTTATCCAATCAATATATATGTCTATAAAGTTCATAGCAAAATTAAAATCACCTATGTTGTATCTATATTTAAGTTTGAAAAAATTGGGCACTTCTCTTAACTCTCAAAATCTATTTTTGCCTATTGCTGTTTTATTTCTTTGCCCCAATATTTAAGCATATCTTTGTACACGAATACTTTTCTCAACCAAATAAAAGTGTCCGTGGGACATTTTATATTCATTGCGTAATATTGCAATCTTCCTAACTAGTTTGCACCTTTTGCATTTTTCACCTTTGTGGTTGTGTGCAGAATTTTTCGATCTCTTCTTTCTCCCTTTGAACATAAGAATGCAACGGAGGATCCGGATAAGCACAAGGCTTGGAATAACTTTCAAGGCTTTGGAAGGGTCTTTTAATGTTTGTCAAGGTTAATTATGTTTGATCTCGGTACTTTGTGCAGTTAGTTGTAAGAGCATGTAAAAAGTACCATGGATTGGAGAGTGCTTTCTGTGAATGACATTTATAACATCCTTCTGCAGGTTGAGTAGCAGTTGCTGACAATGCTATTGCTAATGAGAGATTACGTTCATATCCCTTCTGTTATATAAAGGCATGGACTGGCTTGTTAAAGGAAATAACAGTTTAACTTTTTTTGTTTCACGCTGCCTTTTACAGTGATGAGTTCGGATAAAGTCATCTGTTATTAACAACTAATTGGTGTTTTGACATGTGCATAAAAAATTTTACCCAAATTATCGTTAAAATCCAGAACATTTCAATAATATGATGGTCACTAGGACTGACAGCTTAAGAAAGATGGCACAATCCATGTCCCTTTCTATTCCAATAAATGTATCACTTGGTTTGCAGTAGCATAAGCATTGACAGCTATGATATTCCATTTCAGCTAAGATCATCAGTTGCACTAGAAACTCTAAAGCATACAAGATTTGGAAATGAACATAAAACAAGAAGACAGGCACAGCAAGTCATCACTATTTATATACTCTTGATATGGATTGGCCCTAATTAGACATAAAACTATTGTATTGAGAACCATTATAACGAAATGCAGGCTAGGAACCTATCTCAAGTATGTTACATTACCACCAGAAAACTAAGAGTTCATAACTTGGCAACTGGGAAATTATAGAAGGTCGCACGAGCTGTATAGATCAATTTCTCAGTTTCCTTCAGTTTAAACTCAAGTCCAACTACTGTCAAATTTCTTCCACTCTTCACCACGGAAGCATCAGCTATCACCTCTGCCTGTCAAAATAGTGCACACCCACATATTGAAGGATCTAACCATGTTATGAGACTACTCATATGAACATGGTACTTTAAACTGCCATCCTAAACAACAATGTCACAATATAAAATTTATTTGGTTCAAAACAAAAGGTGTACGACTAATCTTGCGAATAGCATGCAACTTATTCAAAAAGGAAGCACTTTCTTTTCCTAGTTTAATGGTCAAGGTCAAAGGAACAAGGAGTTTAAATTAATAACTATTAAAAGCTTCAGTCCCCTAGTTGGGCAGTTCAAAACCCAAAATGACCATATGAAAACAGAAAAGGACAAAACATAGGGAAAATCCCATTGCTGTTTGTCATCAAAATTTCCAATAAAAACGTAACATACGAAAAAACATTTTCAAGATACCCAATCATGTACTGTTGAACTGTAAAAATTATACATGTGTCGGGTTCTCATTGGAAAACTGAAAAACAAATACTAGAAACTGCATCTAAGTTTTATCCCGCAATAGACCAATACCAAATTGATTGGTTGGATTGGTTTGGATTTTGTAACCTTTCAAAGGGTTGAAATGGGTTTAAATTTATAGGAAATTTCAACCAAATTAACGCCACCCATATGTTCTTATACAAAACCTAACATCACTACTTGTTATCCATTATACTGTTGGGTATAACAGAAACCCTAGAATGTATGGAGGGAACCTTAATGCCTTGACTGTTTACCATTATTAGCCAATTATTTTTTGTAACTGCAGTAGATGATGCTAAGCAACACTACTTTTAATTGGTAGGAATTTTTGGCTCCTCATAGCTTAAAGTTGAATGTAATGCTTTTTCAGAAGTATTAAATTTCCTCAGGAGAGACCAATGAGCTATTCTGAAGGTTTGAACTCCATATAATTCATTTTTCCATTTGCAGAACATGCGGAGAAGTAAAGAATTATGCAATCAAAATTAAAAACAGAGGACTCACATTGGTTGGAGCACCAGAGAGGTAAGACATGCTCATTTCCCCAAGAAAAAGCTGCTTATCCTCAGCTACAACAGTTCTAGCACAAGCAATAGATATCAATTCAACCACAGCAGCAAGACCCCCTCCATGCAGTGTTCCGAAAAAATTCTGCAATTGCAATAAATATAATGAAAAACTTGAATCCGCTTCTCCTTGGTCCCCTTTTATAATATAAAGTTGTAACGGCAAACAATTGTTTAGTTCCTGAGAAGAAAAGGAGTCGAATTTCGAAAATGAAACCAAAATTGCGGCCCCGCAATTGAATGCACGTAATTATATACAGCCAAGAATTTTCATTCCCGCCAGATTCTGCTAACTCACAGAAACCAAAAGCAACAAATTCTTATAATTATATTGCGATTTAATAGCAGTTTCCATAGACCTATTTACAAACCCAATTCTTCCCAATTTTCTCAGCTGCCAGGCAGTACATCAAGAGTAACTCTGATACCACAGTAGCAACGCTAGGAGATAGAAGAGATTACAGAGATTGGGGGTTTGACGAAAATTGTGCAAGTGATTCGACCCCGTTGGGCTCGATCGAGCTTGATGAAACTGCGAATGAAGTTGGAGAAGAACCCAACGGTATCGGAACTGTAAGGAATTGATCTCTTGCCTCCGAAATCTTCAACGGAAGCAAGGGTCTTAGAAGCGTATTGAGGGTCGATTTCTGTTGAAATTTTCAGTGCTGTAGGCGAAGGGAGCGTTTCAGGTTGAAGAAGAGAGGAGGAGGGTTTCGCTGCCATTGTTGCCTTGATTGTCTGATGCTTCTTGCTTGCTGTGCCTGACACTCAACCGTAGGAACCAAAAACCTTTGACACGGATTTCTGAATAAATTGTGCAAATGAAACAGGTGATATTCAATGTAGTGCCCAGATCAACTATTCGGAATTAAAATTGAGAAATTAAAATCACTAATTTTTTATCATTAAAATCAATAAACATTAAAATTTTAATTCAATTGTATGTACAAAATAAATTTCACTAATTGGACCGTTATCAATCCTTTAACCCGATAAATTGAGTTGTACTTTTTTTAAGCCAATTAATATAAATAAATTAAATTAACTTTTGTTAAATATTTTTACATTTTAATTTATAATATTTATTTTTATTATGATTTAAATTTTAAATCACTCAAATGAACATAAGGGTTTTTATTATTAAGTTACTCTGACTATGCTTATAAATTAAACTAACTTAGTTTAATTAACTTACATATTAAACAAGTTAAGAGTGTGTATAGTTTTGGATGTGAAAGGTTTACAAGCTTATTTGTAAACTTAAAATCAATTTAGAGGGTTTGTCTTAAAAATATTTTTATTTGATTTAGTATTTAATTTTTTTAAAAAAATAATTTATCCTCCAAACTTTTATTGTATGCACAAAAATTTTAAAAAAAAAAAACTTGTTTTTATATTGAATAAACTGTATAAATATCAAATATCAATTTTCAAACAATAATATCTAAACATAAATTAAAATTATGCAAAATTACATTTCACCAAAATTAATTCAAAATTATATTAGTCTAAAATCAATTCAAACACGCACTAACTTGATAGGTTGATGGACTTGCCCTACTTTAAAGGTTTTGTTTATTTTTTTTCATAAGTGATTTTAAATTATATAATCTTAAGTAGTTTTTATCCTTAACTTTTATTTAAATATTTAATATCTAATTGATAATATATTACATTACTAGATTTTTTATATTATAAAATATTTGGTTTGATAATTGCATATATTTGTTTGAAATTTTTTTACAATTTTTTTTTAAATTTTTTGATAAGTTAAATAAATAATATTCTAGGTAGTGGACGAAATTGGCTTACTCATTTGACCTACAATGTGAACCTTTTTCTTTTCATTGTGGATTTCTTTTGTGACAATAAATTTACTTTTATTTTTTTTTCAACAACAGAGCATAGGTGAAAAAAATATGAAAAGACATTGATACGTATAAATTAATTTCTTACGTAATGTTTTTCCGATACTGAGTTTTAAGACATTGTACATCATGATTGGGCAAAACAACATTTACATAAAATTAACTATTTGATTACAAACTTTAATTTTGGCATACAATTAATTAATAAAAATCATACTTCAGTACAAACTTAAAATTACGATGATCATTATCATACCTTGTATCATTTGGGATTCCATTCAACAACATAAATAATCTTGTAAGAAAAAAAGAAAAAGAAAAAGTAAATAGAATGCTCATACAATCCTTTTTTTTTTTTTAGCTGTTTTACAAAATTGTCTATATCATACCATAATGACATTCACTCCCCTATACAACAATCACATCACCTTCCAAAAGTAATTAAAATATTCTCTCTTGTTTTAGCATCTCCTAAAAAATCAGTTCCTTTCTGGGTGTTATTCGTATTTCTAAATTGTGATAC
Organism: Delonix regia; assembly: GCA_037074485.1. Classification (NCBI taxonomy): domain Eukaryota; kingdom Viridiplantae; phylum Streptophyta; class Magnoliopsida; order Fabales; family Fabaceae; genus Delonix; species Delonix regia. The sequence goes on from CM073459.1 coordinate 19,269,116, forward strand.
AAAATTTTATTTTATCTTTATAAAAATTACGTATTTTTTATACCTCTTATTTCACGCTATCTTAGAAATTTGAAGGAAAAATTTTATGCTCCTTTTCATATATTTTTACTATATTATTCACCAATGTGCCAAATATATAATTTTTTAATTATACCACTAGTTATTGTATACGAGTGTATAATTTTTAAATTAGATTATATGCATTTTATGTTATTATTGATTTACATTTGTTATATACTAACAAAAAAATCTAAGAACAAAAATATACAAAATTGTATCTAAGACTAATCCAATTGTGAAACATGTTGCTGCAAGTCCAAAATATATTTGAGTCACGGAAGCTCTTAGTAAAGTATTTAAAATATCAAAAATAGAATGAACAATTCAATAAGCACAGAAGTTACCATTGTTAATCCAATTTCAAGGAAGTTCGTTTTAATTATGGGAAACGATAATTTTATGAAACTAATATTATAAATGTATTCTTTGGCCACAAATATATATTATCTCTGAAAAAGGGTTTTGGGCCGATAAGGAATGGTCTTATGTAAAATGTTTCTGGCATATATTAATTTTACAATAAGCTTGACTTTTAGTTCTATCTCATACATGCAGAAATCTATGAGAAATATCAATGGGTCTTGTTCCACTAAATTATAAAGGGAATATATGTGATGTTTATTAATTAAGGTAATGTTTGGTTGTAAGGGAATATATGTGATGGGAAGAGGAAAGAGAAATAAAAAGTTGTTATCGGAGGTTTGGTACAACAGAGAGATTACAAATGGAATGAGGTTTCCATTGCTAGACTAATGAGAAGCTTTAGGATTCTTGGGAGTGAGATGTTTTTGCCAAAAAAATTCTTTTATTTACTAAAATTAAATAGTTAAATATTTTTCTCAATTAAATCAAATGTATTTTTAATTAAGAATTAACAACTAATATTTTAATTTTCAACTAAGAAATTGAAAAATAAATATTTTAATCTTTAAAAAATAAAAAATAAAAAAGAGTGATTATTTTAATATTATTAATATTTATTATGAATAATTTAATATTTTTATTAATATTATCTTAAAAATAATTTTAAAAATATTAATTTAATGTTTCTGATATAAGAACATACTAAGGACATTTTGATCTTTTAATTCCATTATCATTCACATTCTATTATTATTTTTATCATATCAAACAAACTTTATAACTTTATTTTCTTTTTTATTCCCAACATATCAAAAAGATTTTAGCATAAAAAATTGTCATTCTATTATTATTTTTTCACCCACTCTCCTCCTAGATATCAAACGAGAGGTGCGTTGAAAAGAAATAACGAGGAAATGACACGCTAAAATTATTATTTACTCCTTCATGGACTTGCTCTGTGTTTACTCTTAGTGATTAGTTACTCTATTTCTTGTTATTCCATCTTTGCCATCCATGTCTCTCGCACTTTCTTAAGAAATAAATTTCATTAAATAATCAGACATAAAATCTCAAGATTGCAGTTTTAAACAAGGCATTATATCCAGTTTAGACACAAGCTCTTACAACATAAGAAGCATCAATATGTGTATGAGTGTCTGATACGATATAACACAATATGTGAAATGCATCAATTTTAAAATATTTAAGATACAGATATAAGTTTATTTATGTATGTATGTATATATATTTTAACAAATAAAATTGGTGATAAAAAAAGATTGTATGAAATATAATAGGAAAAGATGTTAAAATAAAAAATAAAATGATAAATATCACAATTAATAAAAAAATTATCAAAAAACTAATTTGATATCATTTGGATACTTTTTGAAATATATTTTACAAAAAACATTTTTAATACTTATGTAAGTATGTCGCATCGAATACCATATTAGATCATATCCTATTACAAATCTCAAAGACTTCATAAAAAAAAATTACAAGAACACATGTACGTGACAAACTCAAGAGGCAAAACACCTCTTATTTCACACTCTAAAAGATGATGTCTTCTTTTAAATTAATATAGAAGATGTTTCAGCAGGTCCAAAATAAATATGGGTCAAAAAACTTTAGAAGCTAAAAGCTCTTGCTAACATGAGAAAAGAAAAAGAATCACAGATAGAAGGAACCAACAAAAATTGATATGTAATAGAATGAGCATATTAATCATGAAGTTTAAAAGATATAATTAAACGTTATGCTATGAATTTTGTTATGTCCGACGGGCACTTTTACTTTAATTATATGATAATATTATTAACTTTTAAATTAAACAGAAATTAAATAAGTAATCTAATAACTACTAAAAGTTAATGAATGAAGAGTATGGCATACCGTTATACTGTCCCTAGTTATTTTTATGATGGAATAAAAAAAATGCCTGTTTGATACGTGAATAATCATACAATAAGTGTCATCCAAAATATCAGGAGACAAATTTATTTTGAATAACATCTTATCTCACTTCAAAATTATACAAACCTCAAGAACTGAAATCGCTTATAACCTCTTTCTCAATGGGCATACTATAACAGGCAACAAAAGAAAGAAATATTAACATATGAATTATCAGAAGTTGAATGAACAATACGCACTAATGTTAGTGTAACTAGACAAAGTATGAGCAAATTAATCATGGAGACTGCAATATTACGCAATGAATTCATAATGTCCCACTGACATGTGTGCTTACTTAGTTGATAAAGTATTAATTATTGAATTAAAATATAAAAAATTGAATACACAATCCAATATATTTGAGAATAACTTGAAATTAGGATGGCTCACATTTACATGCAGAAAATTAAATAAAGTAAATCATTGACAGAAAGATAAATAATGAAAGAAGGAACCGATAGAAAAAGGAATAATCAATATTAAACAACAAGATTACCTTTTTTCTTTCAAGTATAAAGTCACGTTAAAATATTTGGGGCAAAGAAATAGAAGAAAAAGAATAAGCGAAAATGATTCTTAGAGACAGACTTTAAATGTAAATTTTTTCCAACTTGATACAGATACAACATGGGTGATTTTGATGTCTATAATACACACACACGGACACATATAATGGGATAAAAAAACCCTCCAAATGTTCCATGTTTACCATAGACGGTATTATTGGTGTGTTAATTGCATTTGTCCCATATGGCTGACGAATTCCTACATATCTTATGCAATTCTGCAACTTGGTCGAGCTAAGTGGGAGTCTCTAAGGTGATGCTTAGATCCTCCACGAGTGGTAGCAATTCCAGCTTTTCTAAAAATGATTCCTCTTCTAAGTGGGTTGAAGAGGTAAATGGGAAGTAATAATTTAGGACTTTTTAAAACTCCACTCCATAGTAGCAGAACACTCTTAACCTCTCAAGACAAGATATAACCTCCAAAGAAATGATGTCAAGACTGAAATCAACAAGCATTAGAGGGAACACTTCCAACCTTTTCAAGTTTTTCATCTCTATTGGAAACTTTTCCTTAATGCTAAGCTTTGACAGTTCGAGGTATTCTAAGTGAACTAACAAGCCTACTTCAGCGGGAAGTGTGGATAATCCCTTAATACCCGTCAAACTTAAAACCTTCAATTTGCTCATGAATTGGGCATTCGCAAAATCTTTAGTGTGTAAATCATTGACCCACACAATTAGGGTCACAAGGTGAGGACAAATTGGAACATCCCAACTAGTCATGACTCACCCACTGTGATTCATCATTGAGATACTTCCCACAATCTTCATTTTTCAAGAATATTAACTTGGGATGATCCTAATGCTTCACCTTGCACTGGGATTTTGTTTTTGTTTCGATCTTGGTCACGAAGTAACCATAATGCCATGTCTCGAATTACATCATGCATCTTGATGTTATTTCCCTTGTCTTCTAATAGACATGCTAGCTTTAAGGTTTCAATTATATCTCTATCATGATTAAAGGCATCATGTATGCTATCATGCTCGCCAAGTAATCCCCCTCCAATCCATAGGCGAATTAGATGAGGAACAAAAATACGTTCATCCTCTGGGGAAAAAGCAAAAAACAAGAAGCAATTTGGCTATCGTAACTGAACTCAAGAGTAAAGAATACTTCCTCCTCCATAGCTTTAACCTCAGAAGGGAAACTCTAGCATGCTTCCACGCTTGTGCATTCTTTCGGCCGGCCAGCCATAGCACGTCCAATTGTTATTAATGCAATTGGCAATCCTTTGCATTCTCGCATAAGCTCTTTTGCTAGCACTCAAATAGAAGGGTCTGAGTTCATAGTTTCTTCTCCCACTTTCATGCAAAACAAATCAGAGGCTTCTATCTCGGTCAAACATTCCACTTTGAACTTCTTATTAGCTTGCATTTGGTCACACACGTTTTCAAAACGTGTAGTGAACAAAACTTTTGATTGATTGGTTTCATTTGGAAGTGGAACTCCTACAGTGTGCAGTTCAAATCCATCCCATATATCATCCAACAAGAGGAAAAAAAAAATTTCTCGTTTCATGACATTGTAAATTTCCATTGCTTTCTCATCTCTACTTTTCTCCTTCCAATTTTTGTCACCAATTTTGCACTTTTCTAGGATATCTTCAATAATTATATATCGGTCTTTAGACACTACTATCCAGATCACCAGAACAAAATCATGCCTTCTCCTGGCAAATTCATTACTGAGTTTCTTCATAAGGGTTGTTTTCCCAACGCCACCAATTCCATAAAAACCAATAATGCCCACATTTTCTTCTTCAATGGTATCCCATACTTTCTTTAGCATCAAATCCATGCCTACAGTCCTAGGTACAGGCATCTCATAAGCAATATTAGTATCATTATTATATTTTTGTCCTTTCTCCATCAATTCTTTTACAAGATCTATTGTCCTAACAACCTCCTTTCCCAAACTATAGTTTTACAGGCAATTCTTATGACAAAACTTAAGCAAACACTTAGCATTAGCTACTTTAGCACCTCGTTTCTGAACATCTTTTAGAGTCAGCAGAAACAATTTAAAAAAAAAAAAACAATTACAAAGGTGAAACCCATTTCATACAGGAATTTTTTTAAAGCTAATTCAACTACATCTCATTTCATTTTAATTTAATTAATTGTTTTAATATAAATAGGACATGGACAGTTTCTATATATTTTAGCCATGTGTATATATTGGTAGGACTCATTTTCGTTAAATAAGCGATATATTTGGATATTATTTATATATTTCTCAATATTAATTTCTAAAAAAAAAGAGATTACAGACTAATATTAAGGCACGTTACCTGTTCCAAAGCGTTTACAGTCATAGGAACAGGTATTTCATTTACAGTCTCACATGGCAACTAGTAAGCTTCTTTTCTGGCCACGGAAATTGTAAGCTATATTCATATAACTATCAATTGTTTGTCCTTCGTCTATGAGTCCTTTCACATGATCTAGTGTCTTATCAATCTCCTTCCTACAACGCAGTTCGATAAACAATTATTTTGACAAAACTTACTCAAACACTTATCTAGGACAGCACTTTGTTTATAAACATCTATAACCTGTAGAAACATATAGGAATTCTTTTAAAGCTAATTATATTCAATTTCATTTCACTTCATTTTAATTTAATTAACATATCGATGTAAATAGGACCTGTACTGTTCTATGTACTTTCGCCATGTGTATATATCAGTAGGACTCTTCTTCATTAAATAAGCGGTGAATTTGGATATATATATGTATATAGAGAGAGAGAGAGTTAATACTAATTTTTACATATTACATACTTTAGAATCTGTAGTATTGGTCAATACTGCAGTGATCCAATTTGGTTTGAAAGCACCCATGACCGTAATACCAAAAAGAAAAATCACCAATAACCATACTATGCTTTCATATCTTCTTTCCTGAGGATTTAATTTTACATAGAAACATCACTAGGATTTTGTTTGTGCTAATCAAAATGAAAATCTAAGAAAGGAAAGTATCATATTCAGTTGCACACCATAAGCAACCAAACATAAACACGCAGAAGCATAAAAGACACAATTCCTATGAGCATAACAGATAGCAGAGAATCAAAGGCGTCTTGCACAAGTACGTCGATTATGTCCTGGTTGAGCACACAGACTGCAACGTGCTCTTCTCCTGTTCTTAGGAGCAAGATCCTGAGTCAACAAATGCAGAATCATGAGTTATAGTGTGAAAAGTGACAAAATGCAGTTCACGATTCAAGAAAATTACCCTTCTGATTGCCATAGGACAAGTGAGAGAGTCATGTGCTCGTTCACCACAGTGATTGCATTTAGATTCCAGTTCTTCAGAGGCTCCCCCTAACGGCTAAATACGAAAAAAAGATAAGATCATGCCAATGGAGCCAACAAAAAAAGAAAACACAACAAATTATCATAAAACCATATCAGTGTAAAAAAAATAAAAATAAAAATTGAAAGGAATACATGCAAACTAAGTATACCAATTGCTGGATACTGAATAAACAGCAAGTTGGACCTTCTCCAGCATACAAACGTGATGGAGGAATCTTTTCATCTGAAACTTCCTGCAATATTCAAAAGAAAATTTGCAAAGGAGAAGTAAATTAAGAGGAAAAGTTACACAAAAAACATTGACTTCTGTATACTTTGTGTTATGAACACGATTAAGATAACAACTAGCTTAAAAATATTGGCTAAAGAAGTAAATGCAGTGTCTGACTCTGACAAGAAAAAATAGGATTAGAGGCTAGAATGAAATCTACCATAAGCATGATCGGTTTGAAAATAAAATAAACATAATATATCTGCATATGGCAATAAATTCTTTCCATAGAAGTTCTGTTGAAAGAGGAATGAGTAATTAGAGAATGAAATAAAGACTAAACTATCATTTGGTCCCTGAAACATACAGAGTTCCTAAATTTTCTTTATCACTTATTCATTCTTCAACAACTTGGTCCTTTTGTCAACTAAAATCATGTCACCTTCATTAAATGGTTGACATAACCTCTTTTACCAACACATCAATTAGCATGCATGGGTACATTCTTTTAATAGGACTGCCTAATAATTCTTGCATGTTTCCTTAACTACATAGACCAAACTACTCCAAGCATCTCAGAGCTTAACAAAGTCTTCCCCTCCTTTTGCATTCCAGAACATTTAAAATGAAGCTCTGGCAGGGATAACTTAGGATGAAAGAGATATGTTAAGTTGGCTGCTTGATCAAAGGTACGTTAGAGACTAATATGTTCAATATCAAGGAGAGGCTGCCCATCTTATTTTAATTAAAAAAAAAAAAACTAAAAAACAGGAAAATAATTTCCTGCTTATTTTTATTTGAAATATTCTGAAAAGGGTACCAATATTCAGGCATCTCTCTCTACAAATGAAAATGTAATTCCTTGATACTTTTCATTTGTGTTAGAGAGGATCATCTAATGAAAAGAAAACTCTGAACCATGACTAGATCATGTTTGATATACCACAAGTATTTCAAGCAAGGAAATTTGGAAAGTAATTACCGTCATAAAGAGAAATACAACAATGAAGCTGATTCTTAAGTTGGTGGGGGAGATAACAATGAGTAAACAATATGAAGAAATAATTACAAACTCACTTGTTTGGGAAAAGCTGACTTTGCTTCCAAGTCTATAAGAGTTATTTTTGCACAAAACCTATCCTCTGTTTCCAATTTTGCAGGGCACTACAACCACAGATTCAGCACTGTAATTTTAGCAGAATTATAATAGTTTACAACATGTAAAACCTATCCTCATAGATCAAAACTAAGTCTTCTGACAATGGATTATCAAAGTCTTTGTTCAACACAATAAAAAATTTGAAATAATTTTAGGATCCTGAAAAATATCTTCCCATTAAAAATAATTGCATTTTCTTTAACCAAGTAACTCAAACTATGGCAAGTATCTATGGGCATAACAAAATATACCCCTCTTCTTCAAGGAGCTGTATCGTTGAGCCAGACAATGTGGCTGAAGATATCAGCCAGAAGAACGTTGAGGGAATTATTCATAAGATGCAGGTCAAAGAATTCAGAAAGTTGTTTTTTGAACAACTATGTCTTAGGGAGCAATTTTCACTTCAGATCATGAGTCGATGGCTAAGTTCTTCTATATGTGAGTAGGTTATTATTCTTTGCTTTTCGATTCCATTGGGTTTTATTTGTAAGATATAGCAAGCTTTGTAAGCTCCATCTTGAGGGAGAGTAATAAGAGCTATTAAGAATAAAGAGTCTTTAGTTTAAGAAAAAAGTTCATTACAGTGCACCTGCTTGGATTTAGTAGTATTAAGAATTTAAGAAAGTCTTGCAGGATAAGAAAAGAGTAATGCACCCTAAGTAAAAGGAGTTAATTATTTTTCAATGACATAGTATTACTATAAATAGAGGTTGAACTGAAGGATCAATTAATGCACAAACCATCATTATTTTAAGATGAAGAAAGCTTTGTAAGCTCCATCTTGATTAAGAGTAATAAGGGCTATAATGGATTTAAGAGTCTTAAGGTTAAGAAAAAGGTTAATCATAGTGCACCTCTTAGGATTTAGTAGTATTAAGAATTTAGGAAAGTCTTGCAGGTTAAGAAAAGACTTATTAGTAGTAACTAGTAGTACACCAAAAAATATAAAGGGTATAATTATTTTTCACTGTTAGGTTCTAGCCAAGGCAATAGACTAACATAGAGTGATTTGTATGAAAATATAGGATAAAATGGTGCCTGGTGTTATTTGTGCTCATGTATAGGTGAATGGAATGTTGAACATTTTTGAAGAAAAAGTTCTTTGTTGTCGTGACAAATCTATGACAATTGTTGTGGCCAAATTTGTACAGATATATTTTAAATGAAATTCACATTTAGAGCATTTAGGAGGCACGTGACTTCATTAATTGGAGATTTCAACCTTAGACATCAGCACTGTTGGGATCTAGACAAAGAACAAAATAGGATAATGGCTGGAGGCTTTAAAAAAAGGTATGAGAAGAAAGAAAAAGGGGTTACAATGAGATATTCTTTTGATTTCAGCCATCATCTCCTCTCAGCATCAGATTTGGAGCAGCAAATTGGAGGATTTTCTGAGGAGAAGGAGGCAATAAAGGGAAAGTGAACACTGAGTTTAGGATTTATTGTGTTAATTCTTAATAATCTTAATTTCCTTTGCAGTTCTATTTGCCTATGAATATTCTTAAGATGATGTGTTAATATTGATTATCATGAGCTAAATTTCATTTAGCTACAATTGTTACTTAGACCTAAGCTTGCACTATATTTTAAATTGTTGATATACTGTTAAGTGAGATGCATTAATTTAATCAAGTTTGTCCTTATTACTTATGCTATTTATTGATTGGCCACCAATGGATAGTAATTAGATTAGATTAAGTTTGGAAAGATTAATCTAGGAGAGGTTTAACTTATTTAGTGCGAGTTCTTCAATTTTTATTGCTGATTTGCAACTATATAGGAATATATAGTTTGCCTCACATAATCCAACTAATATTGAGCTTAAATTTGACTTTCATAAATTGGGATCTCATAAAAATATGTTGAATTGCAATTAAGGAAGGTTGACATAGCAATTTTGGAAAAAAAAATGCATGTAAATTCATTACTGGGGTTAACATAGTGTGTTTTGCCGTAACATTGTAAACTTATCACACCCAAGTTAAGGGTATAAGTATTTTTCGTTATCATAGTCTTATTATTTGAGAAACACGGACACTGACAAGAATACTGAACACAACACTAAAACTCAACAACATGACAAAATTTGAAGTGTCTATACTCCCTCCATATGTAATTTAAAGTGCCACATGGTGTTGCGTCATGTCAAATGTGAGGGTCTAACATGGACATGACTCTTCTTCCAAAGTTTCCAAGCTTCAAAGAATATTATAAATAGAGGTTGAACTAAAAGGACAATAAATGTGTAAATCATCATTGAGTCTTTTAATAATGTATTTTGCTTGGTTTATTCCTATTCTCCCAAATGTCCTCTCACTCCATTGTCCCAACACAAAGTACTTACCATAAAAGAGAATCGATTACAAAGAAAAACCCATCTCATGCCAATTCTTAAGTTAGTGGCGGAAAATGAAAACATGTAAACAACAGAGAGAAAGAATTACAAACTCACCTGCTTGTAATCAATTTTCTTCTCTTCATCATCGGAAAAACAATAAGGTTCCTCTTTTACATAACTTGTATTCCCTGTCTCCAATTTTATGTGACACTAAAAACATAGATTTAACAGTCATTTTAGCATAGATACAATAATCTACCACATGCATGACCTACCCAATAGCTCAAAACTGGATCACCAAAGTCTATTTCACCAAAAAGAAATTGAGGAACACGATATATAATATAAGACATACAATTTAACAAATAAAGAATACTCACCTATATTCACCTACCTGTTAAGCAGATCTTGTAACAGTTTCTAACCAAAAAATGAACATAATTCATAGACATAATCTAATCAGCTCATGCCCAGCACAAGTGCTGCTTTTTCTGATAACGCATACATTAACATCCAATAGTGTTCTAACTTCCTTTTATATGCCACTGAGGATTCTGTGAAAGAAGCAGCAGTTCTAGTTCATTACATCTGGTTTTAGGTTAAGCTTATGGCTTCTCTTACCATTTCATATTAACTGTAATAACAGATAAATGCATGTTGTGTAATGTAGTTATAGAGTACTTCATCCATTAGATATGTTACTTCTTGTATAGAATTTTGTTGAAACCATAATAAAATAAAAAGCACATACCACATGCTGGTAAGGGTTTGGGAATAAAGATTATAAAAAAACTAATAATTTTTTCATACTGAATAGTCAACTTTCAGCTTCCTATGTAATGCCGATTCACAACACTTCCTTTATTAGAACTGTTGCTTTCGGTGGCAGTTTTTTGACACTGCAACAAGAAAAGATTTGCATGCACATGCTTAGTTCTGAATGTGACAAAAATTGCTCATATTGAACAAAGATTCAGCAACAAATACAAAAGACTACTTTCAAGTTTTTGAATACTATATAACAAACTTCCAGCTTTCTATGTGATGCAGTTTTAGTACACTTTCTCTGTTAAAAACATTACTTCCTGCGGCGGCTATTAATGAGATCGAAACAGAAAAAATTTGAGTAAATTTAGAAAAACATAAAGAAGATATTTTTTAATGTGACATGCAATATGATGCTGAATAAAAATTTAGCCAAAAATATTTTTTTTCAGCTTTCTTACAATAACTAATAAACTTCCCGCTTCCTTAATGATGTGGTCACCATACCTTTCCTATAGAAGGAACACTAGTATGGCACCAGTATTTACATGAGAATAAATAAATAAATAGACCACAGAGAAAGAAAACTATTAACTCAATTTTTTTAAGACAGTTTGCTTTGCAGCATCATCTATGATTATGAAACATTGTTCATCTTTCAAACAAAACGTATCCCCTGTTTCCAAATTTGTGTAACACTACAACCACAGACAGAGTACTGTCATTTTAGCAAAAACATAGTCAAATATTGCCTGTACCTCCAATCATCATGGATCAAAACAAAGTCATCTTGAAAATTGATAATCAACGTCATTACTTCACCACAAAGAAGTGAAACTGGATAATGAAGTCCTATAAGTTGACAACTAAAGAGCTGTTACCTTCATTCACTTACCCATGAAGCAGTTTTCTTCGCGGCCTTTAACAAGCAAAAGAATCCATTTGAATTGTACCAAGGACAAAAGCTTCTTTTTCACATAACACATTCACTTTTAGTTTACCCACTAGGGTTCTACCTTCCCACTATAAGCTACAGAATACTTTGTGAAGGAAGCATTCATTCTAGTCTACTTATCTAGATTAAGGTTAAATTCTTGATTTCTGTTGGCGGGTCTTATTAAATGTAAGAGATAAATGCATGCCACCATGTTTTCTATTTGATTTTATTGCCATTACTCTATTGGACATGTTACTTCTTATGGCTGCTTCTATGAGATTAAAAAAACATAAAATAAAATAACACATCAAGACTCATGCTGTATTCAGCTTGTGACATGCATTACTGATATTAATACAGATCAGGAAAGAGTGTAAAAAGTCTTAGAACTCTTTGATACGGAAAAGTTAAATTACAGCTTAACACATACAAGATTATATTCTGTTCTCTTCTAGGTTGGTAATTGAACTCAGTTGTGCCAACTGACAAGCATTTGCAGTCTTCTAACGATTCAAATTTAATAGTTTTAGAAATACTTCAGAATTGATTAAAGTTAACAAAACATGCTTCAAAAAGCTTCAACGAGCAATACTTGTGTTTTAATTGAATTAGACCTCTATCATCTCATGGTGATTCTTAATTATATTGAAATGGAAAGGAACACAAGCCACAGTGCTTTAACTATTTCCCAAGTTTAATTATTGTAAATTTCTTGCCTTTTTTATCTTGTTGCATGAACATCCATTATTTTGCTGCCATATTAAGAGTATCAATATGGTTACATGACTGCCTCTCATTAACTTACTCATCTCTCCTATCAAACATATCTTTCTTTACCTTTGACACAAACCATTAACATAAAGTATTGACTTGAGAATGCAATATATAAAAAAATGCAATATACATAACAGAAGCATAAACTCTCGAATCAAAAAAAGAGAACTCATCTAGAAATAAATTTAAACTATCAGAAATGAGACAGTGATGTTAGAAATTTATTAAAAAAAAAAAAACTGGAAATATTCGCTAAATTCACATGGATTGTTAGATTAACCCAAGCAGAAGTTTAGAAAAGAGGCTAATTTCTACTAAGAAAATGTATAATAATGAAGAAGACCGCAGAAAAAGGAGTCAAAATCAAGTTTTGAAACCCTAAAGTAGAAAAGGAAAAATTCCAGCAGAGTCTGTAACCGAGTCCACGAATTCGAGCTCAAACGCTCAAATTGAACTCAGGTGGTTCAAAATTTACCTTTGGTTCAGGATCAAGGGGCAGCCCTCTAGTGAATGTGAACTTAGTAGAATCGGCAGCCATGTTCTTCGCTCCGATTTGGCTCTCAAACAGCGAAATACACCTACCCCTGCCTTCTTAAAGACAAGAACAACTTTAAATATGAAAGAATCCAAATAAGGATCCCATAACACTTCTGTGACCCCATGTGTCGACATTTCACTGCGAACGTGTACAAGAATCCAGAAAACAAGCGAGGCTTTTCAATGCTGAAGCGTTTCTGAGTTGTTTCTTTGTTTGATAGTGCATCAATTGGAATGGGATATGGAAGAAAAGAGAAGAGTAAAGGGGTTCATGAGATGAGATTAATGCTAGAGATTGGAGAGAGAGGAAGAGAAAGAGAGGAAGGGGAGGGTTGGAAGGCATGAGGTTGTGGGGGTTTATGGGAATTGGTGCTAGAGCGGGGAAAGTGAGAGGTTTCGCGGAATGGAAGTCGCGAGAAATGGAAACAGCCGTTACTGGTTTGAACTTTGAATGAGGGAGCTTGATACCCGGAACGAGGTCGTTTTATTCAGACTTATTTTAGGAAAAATTAAATCTGAGGATCATAAGTTTTTTGTTTTTGTTTTTTGGCGATCATTTGTTTAATATATGAATTGATGTTAAATTTTATAAAATTTGGATATCTAAAAATATGTTATTATATAGTTACTAGTTTTTCACATTTCAAATGTATTTTGTACATTAATTTTTCGATGTCTTCAGGGATATTAAACAATTTCGTATGAATGTTAAATTTTGGAAGGTGATTTTCATGGTAGATACTAGATATTAATTGCACAATTTAATTACAGATATCTTATTCAGATACTTCCTCATTGTAGTTACAAGCTAATTGCGCTATTGTCAAAGTCCAAATGAAATATAATTAATTTTGCTTTGATTAACTTCCAATTTTATGTGGCACATGAATTTTATTTAAACGACATTTTCTCTAAACTCAAGTGTCAAACAAATTCTGATAAATATGAATTTAACTCCTATCTTGTCAGTTTCCATGCTTCCAACTTCTTAAGTCTCAATCGTGTTCAACTTTTGTATCCAAAATTAGATAATATATAGTCAATCACATATATATACAAAATAACTTATTTCATATATATATTTGTCATTGTTTACAGTTAAGAGTGACCATAGGCTTGAGTTAAATCTAAGTCCTCACCCCAAATTAATACTTGTTTATATTGAAATAGGTTTGACTAAGGTCATTTAAGATAAAGACCAATCCATTTTAAATTAATTTTTATTTTATAAATTTAATGAAACTATAAATCTAAACCAAAATAACCAATTACTGACATCATATCAAATAATTATATATCTTTCTATTCTTAGATTAAAATCTTTCATTTTCAATAACTAACTGTATTAACGTTGATTATTAAGATACGTGATGATGTAATAAAAAAGACAGACATTAAAAAGATATATCTCCTTGAAGCATTAGTAATATTTGACTTGTAAACACCAATGGTATTTTGAAAGTACCAACCATGATGTAACCCTAAGAAGAGACAAAAGTAATTATCCAAATGCATTGCAAGCATCCTATCCAAAAGTATATTGGTTGAAACCTTAAGGCCTAACATAAACATGCAATAACATCAAAAAGAAATACAGTTCTTTTGAGCATAACAAATAGAAGAGAATCAAAAGCGTCTATAACAAGTACGTCGATTATGTCCTGCTTTCCCACACAAACTGCAATGCACAGTTCGTCGTTTCCTAGGAGCAAGAACCCAACCCTACACAAGCAAAATCATGAGTTAGAGCATGGAGAAGACAAAAAAAAAAGCAATTCATGTTTCAATTACATTACCCTTGGGATATTACGGTTATGTTCACGTTCACCACAGCGGTTGCGTTTCGATTTCAGTTTCTTATTGATGCTCCTCACAGCCTGAATCCAAAAACAAAAAGATCATGCTAATGGAACCTCAAAACAGTAAAAAAAAAAAAAACAGCAAATCATCATAGAACTATACTTGGTGTACATAATAATATCAAGGTAAGAGTTCAGCGAAATACAAGCAAACTAAGCATACGTATTTCCATATACTAGAGTTTTCCATGGCCCCACATCATGTAGCATAACACCTTGTAAATTTTATTATTTTGCGAGAGTTTTTATCCAAACAGGGCATCCAACAAAATCTTACTTTAGCTTATCATCCACAATCAACAAATGGTCAAGCTAAAGTATTAAATCGTTGCTTGGAGACCTAACTACATTGTAATGTTGTGTGACTTGGAGACACTGAAGGAGTGGCACAAGTGGTTTTCCATGGCCAAGTGGTGGTACAAAACTACGTTTCATGTATCATCAAGTGCCACCGCCTATGAAATTGTATATGGTTAGAAACCACCTTTGCATATTACTTACCTAGCTAATGATATAATGGTCGAAGCTATATATTGATCTTTCCAAGCTAGAGAGGAGATGATAGCTATTATTAGACATCACTTTGCATTGGGCGGCTAATAGAATGAAGCAGCAAGCAGACAAACGAAAGACTGATAAGGAATTTCAGGAAGGAGAATGGGTTCTTCTGAAGTTACAGCCTTATAGACAAATTTCTACAGCAACTCGAATTTCTCAGAAATTGGCTCCTCATTATTTTGGGCCTATAAAACTCTGCTGAAGATTGGATGGGCAGCCTATAAACTTGATCTACGTAGAGATTCTATAGTTCACAATACATTTCATGTTTCATTATTGAAGCTATGTCCCAATCCTACTGTCTCTACTAGGCGTGCTCCTTCAGATTGGCCAGCTCAACCAGCTATTTTACTACGAGAGAAGATTTTGCATAGGCGGGCAGTTCCTAAACAAGAGAGACCTTGTACTGAAGTGCTAGCTAAGTGGAGGAATCTACCTCAAGAGGAAGCTACTAGGGTCTCTTTACATGAGTTTCAGTGGTTGTATCCTGATTTTTCTGTCAACAGCCCATGAGGACAAAGCTGCTTTGTTCTTTATATTTTCTTGGGGATGGGGGCGGGGGTGGAGAGGGGGAGGACAAGTATTGTTAGTGTGTTAGAATAAGACATGGTGGTTCACGGACTTTTAGTCATTAATAACAGAATCAGTAGTAACTGGAATAAATAGGTTGAATGGCATTACTGGAATTATCAATGGTGATTCAAAATGATTCTTATTCGAAGCCTTTATCTCTCAGTCACTCTTCTTTAACTCAGTTCTTTTCTTCTTATCAGAAACAACCTACAACAATCAACACAAAGTTGGCAAATGAGAAGAAAATTAAGATGAAAAATTACACACAAAATAACTGACTTCCATATACTTAAGGATATAATTAAGATCACCACTAGCTTATGCATATTGGCTATAGAAAGTAAAAGCAGCTTCTGAATCTGACAACAAAAAAAGATAAGAGGTGAACCGAAAAGATATAGAGACTAGAACCTACCACAGGCATGACCAATTTAGAAGATCAAATCACAAGATCACATCTGCTTAGGACAATCAATTCTTTCAAGTGAACCTTTGTTCAAAAAGGAAGGAGAGATTAGGAAATCAAATAAAGATTAAATTAAGAATTTGGTCCCCACATCTTACGAACTTTCACATGGTCCATGGTTTATAATCATTCTCAATTTTGTATATCACTAAACTTATTCATTCTCATAATTATATTCCCATTAAAAAAATGATTGCATTTTCTTCAACTAAAGGCCAAACTACTGCAACCATGTATGAGCATAACAAAATATTCCCTCTTTTACAAGAGTTTATATTGCATCCTGGGCTAAGATAATTCAGGATAACGAAGATATGGAAGGTTGGCTGCTTCATCAAGGGTGCTATGGAGACTGATATTTCCAATGTTAAGGAAAGGTTGTCAATTTTATTCAAAAAAATTATAACAGCTTACTTCTTATTTACGTATTAAATTATTAAGAAAAAGGTTACCCAGTTTCCAGCATCTCTTCTATAGATAAAAATATAATTACTCAAGTAAGTTGGTCGTATGGGTAAGTCCGTATATCAATCTGTTGGTTTTGTTGTCAAGTAAGTTGCAACCAAAAGTCTTGGCGTGACCTAGGAAGTCATATTGAGGGAAGATCTTGAGAGTTGCATGCTAAAGACTTTGCAACTAATAAGGTAGTTCAACCCAAGTATGGAAGTCCAACTACGAAATTTGGACCTAAAAAAGATAGCTGATTATAGAAAGATTTCATAGTTTGGGAGATTTACCAAAATTATGTAGGGATTGGGATACAAACGAAGTCAGGGTGGCATACTCTTTTCATCAAACATTCAAGTGAGGAAATGGTGACAATTTTATTAATTATATGGACAACATTATTGTGAAAGGGAATGATGATGATGAAAGGGAACTTCTTCAGAAACAATTGGCTAAAGAATTTAAAATTAATGACCTAGGAAAATTGGAATAATTCCTAGAAATCCCTCAACGAGGATATATTCTTGATCTTAAAGAAACAAGACATTTGAATAGCAGAACAACAAGCAGTGCCATCGATCCTGATCATGGAATAGGAAGAACTGAAGGAGGAGATGCAGTTGACAGAGGAAGATACCATAGGCCTGTTGATAAGCTAATTTCTTTGTCTCATGCAAGACCAGATATTGCATATTCAGTTAGTATGGTCAGCCAGTTTATGCAGGACCTGAAAGAAGAACATCTACAAGCTGCTTTTTGAATCCTACACTACATAAAGTCCACTCATGGAAGAGGCATCCTTTTCCAAATAGATAACAAACTTACTCTAGAGGTATATATAGATGCAAAATATGCAAGATCCCATATGGATAGTAGATCAACCTCTAGATACATTACTTTTATGGGAGAAAATTTGATAATTTGGAGAAGCAAGAAACAAGTATACTAGCACAATCAAGTGCTGAAACAGAGTTCAAAACCATGGGAAATGGGATGTGTGAGCTATTATGGTTAATATTGAGATCGATAGTCACTTCAAAAAGGAAAATTTTGATTGTGGCCTAATCAACAAACCATACAGGCAATTAGAAAATATATTAGTGGATGTTCTCACTATAGGGTTGCAAGAAGTCTCTTGCAAGTTGGAAACGGAAGATATCTATTTGCCAACTTGAGGGGGATTGTTAATTCTTGGTCAACTCGTTTTATTAGGAAAAATTTGTTTTATTGTCTATACCAGAAAGATTTCTTCCCTTCCCATTATTTCCTATTCTTTATGAATCAGCCTTGATTCTTTGTATCTCTAGGAAAAATTGTATCCCTAGAAATTAGTATTTACACAGGCTAATTGAATAAGGTAATTATTCTCCTGAATCATGGGGATTTAGTCTCTTGTACCCATATATATACAAGGATGAATTACCCTTCTAACATGAATTAAAATTACCTTCACATATCCACAATGGGTTGAGAATAGCTATAGAAAAATGGAGGAAAAGTTGCTAAAACTATGCAACTCAAAGAAATCTAAAAGTTGCCCAAACTAAGAGTTGGTTATTTTTCTTTGTTTTTCTATTCAGCCGGGTTTTATTTGTAAGATTAAGCACACTTTGTATGCTCCATCTTGAGGGAGAGTAATAAGGGCTGTTAAGGATTTAAGAGAGTCTTTAGTTTAAGAAAACAAAGTTCATTAAAGTCCACCAGCTAGGATTTAGTAGTATTAAGATTTCAGGAAAGTCTTGCGGGTTAAGAAAAGAATAGTACACCCAAAGTAATGGGTAGTAATTATTTTTCATTGTCATAGTAATAGTATATATAGAGGTTGAACTGGAGGATCAATTAATGTGCAAACCATCATTATTGGAAAATGAAGCAAGCTCTGTAATCTCCATCTTGACAAAGAGTGATAAGGGCTATTAAGAACTGAAGGGCCT
Organism: Delonix regia; assembly: GCA_037074485.1. Classification (NCBI taxonomy): domain Eukaryota; kingdom Viridiplantae; phylum Streptophyta; class Magnoliopsida; order Fabales; family Fabaceae; genus Delonix; species Delonix regia. The sequence goes on from CM073459.1 coordinate 19,287,954, forward strand.
TTAGGTTAAGAAAAAAGATAATTATAGTGCACCTATTAGGATTAAGTAGCATTGAGAATTTAGGAAAGTCTTGCAGGTTAAAAAAAGTTACTAGTACTGCACCCAAAATAAAGAGTATAATTATTTTTCACTGTCACAATATTATTATAAATAGAGGTTGAGCTGCAGGATCAAATTAAAATACAAACCATCCTTGTCTCTTCAAGTAAGAAGAGGTTGAACAGAAGGGTCAATTAATGTACAAACCATCATTGAAATTGATGGGATCCTCCATTATGATATATGGGAAGCGAAACACTGGCTAATAGCTTGTTAAATATCTAGGAGGGAGAGGGATATGTTGAGGCTATTTAGGGGTGTTTCTTGGAGTTTGTTAGAAGAATGGGAATAGAAACATGTCAGGGCTGAGAGAGTAGGATAGAGAGAAAACCAGGGAATTTTGCAGGAGTTTCTTGCACCTCAAAAAGCTAGGGTTTTGGTTTTTCCATCTAGTGTTTCTATTTCAACTATAATTTCAGACGGAATCCTACAAATTCCATCGGAACTGAGAAGTCATTTGTGTACAACGAAGCAAGTTTTGTAAGCTCCATCTTAAGGGAGAGTCATAAAGGCTATTAAGGATTTAACCAAGTCTTTAGATTAATATGTAATTTTAGTGCTCCTGTCAGGATTTACTAGTATTAAGAATGAGAAAATGACCATTTTGGACCCTCACTTTTTATCTCAGTGTCTTGGTCCTTTACAAATTTGTAATGCCAAGATGGTCCCTCATAAATTCCATATTAATCAAAAGTATTCCTTCAAAAGGATTATGATTGACTTAATGAGGAAGGACTACTTTTGATTAAGATTGAAATTTTGAGGGACCATTTTGGCATTCTAAATTTGTTAAGGACCAAATTAACATTGAGACAAAAATTGAAGGACCAAAACAGTACTTTTCCCTATTGAGAATTTAGGAAACTTTTGTAGGTTAACAAAGAGTTTCTAGTAGTACACCCCAAAGTAAAGGGTGTAAGAATTTTTTTTCTTATCATATTATAATTATCAAGGAAACATTGCCACTGACAGAAATACTGGACATAATATTAACACAGACACAATACATTGCAAAATCTGAAACGTTGATATGTAATTTGAAGTCTCACTTAGTGTTGTATCGTGTCTAATTTGAGAGTCTGACATGTGTTCAACATGGACGTGACTCGTTTTCTAAAATGTTCGTGCTTCAAAGATTATTTTAAATATTGAACTAGAACAAAATATGTGAAAACCAACATTCAGTCTTTTAAATATATATTTTGCTTGGTTTATTCCTATTCTCCCAGATGTTCTCTCTCCTCACTGTCCCAACACAAAGTAATTACCATAAAGGAGAATTGATAACAAAGGAATACCCACCGCCAATTCTTAAGTTGGTGGTGGAAAATGAAGATATGTAAACAACAGAAAAAATGAATTGCAGATTCACCTGCTTGTCAATAGTTTTCTTCTCTACATCATCAGCAAAACAATAAGGTTCCTCTTTAGCAAAACCTGCATCTCCTGTCTCCAATTTCTTGTGACACCAAAAGCATAGATTTAACAGTCACTTAAGCATATATAATATAATCTACCACATGCTTTAGAAACCTTACTTCTTGTAATACCATTAAAGAACAAAAACGCAAAATTAATACAAAAAATAATACAGAAGAGTAAGCTAATAAAAAAGACACAGAAGAAATTTTTTAATGTGACATGCTTTGTTGACGCTGAATAAAATTTAGCAAAAAACAAAAAAGAGATTTTTTTTTTCATTTTTTTACAATACGTAGTAAACTTCGAACTTCCTTGATGATGGGGTTACCATACCCTTCCTCCATAAAAAACACTAGTATGGCACCCGTATTTACATGAAAATTAATAAATAAATAAGCAACAGAGAAAAACATTAATAACTCAATTTCTTAAAGACAGTTTGCTTTGCTGCATCATCTATGAAACATAGTTCATCATTCAAACAAAATGTATCCCCAGTTTCCCTTTGTGCAAGACTACAACCAAAGATAGAACAATGTCATTTTAGCAAAAACATTGTAGAATATTGCTTCTAACTCTTATTATCAAGGATCAAAACAAAGTCTTCTTGAAAATTGCTAATCAACGTCAACACTTCACCACAAAGTGAAACTTGAAATTAAGTCCTATAAGTTGAGAACTAAAGAGATGATACCTTCAATCACTTACCAGTGAAGCAGTTTTCTTCACAGCCTTTAGCTAACTAAAGAATTTATTCAAACTGTACCAAGGTCAAAAGCTTCTTCTTCACATAACACATTCACTATTAGTTTTGACCCGCTAGATTTCTACCTTCCAACTATAAGCCACAGAGAACTTTGTGAAGGAAGCATTGGTTCATGTCTATTTATCTGGATTTAGGTTAAATTCTTGACTTTTGTTAGCGTTTCTTTTCAAGAAATAAATGCATGCCACCATGTTTTCTATTTAATTTTATTGCCATTACTCTAATGGACATGTTACTTCTTATGGTGGATTATATGAGATTGAAGCAAAATACAACAAAATAACGCATCATGACCCATGCTTTATTCAGCTTGTGACACACGTTACTGATATTAATACAAATTAGGAAAGAGTGCAAAAACTCTTAGAACTCTTTAATACTGAATGGTTAAATTACAGCTTGACAGATTATAGATTCTATTCTTTTCTCTTCCAAGTAGGTAATTGAATTCAATTCTGCCAACTGACAAACATTTGCATTCATTTGTATTTCCTAGTGGTTCAAATTCAGTAGTTTTAGAAATAGTTCATAATTGATTAAAGTTCACAAAACATCAAAAAGCATCAACAAGTAATACTTGTTTTAGACTGAATTGGACCTCTCTCTTTTCATGGTGGTTCTTAATTATATTGGGAAGGAATGAAACACGAGACACAGTGCTTTACAATGTGATATGTGCTCTTCATAGTAAACTACCTAAGATTGAAACTACCACTATAGTATAATTTTATTTTTTTACTGGAGGCAACAGTAATCAGATTCTAGACCAATTTGTCAATAATGCTCTGATACCAAATCTGAAAACCACAGCATTAATAGCTAAAGCAGTCGAAGAACAGTTTTGTAACCCTAATGGCCGTAAAGTAACACCACAAGTAACATATTAGTCTCAAATTTCCTCCATAGTATACTTATTACAATGGTACATATCTGTGACATTCACATCAGCATCATTATGAGTCCATATCTATTTCTAGAATTGCACAAGGATTGTTTGAAACCATCTTGTAAACCAAATTGCCTAGAGTTGTAGGTAAAAATAATAAATGAGAGTTTATGGATTCATAAATGCATGAAATCAAATAAATCCCAGGGAATAAGCTCTTTTGAATCTCCTGGAAAGGTAAGATAAGACACTTCAAGTGAACTAGGTTCAAGCAGGTATGAAATAAAATCTTGCAATTATGATCTAGAGTAAATGTGTGCATTCAGATCCCAAAGCCCATGGGTCGTGGGACACTATTTACTGAATATGAATGACCGATCATTATTGTAATGACACTGGCTTCAATGAAGCAGTACAACAATTCTTTCTCTATAGTGTTCTGCTTTTGATAATGAATATGAGTTGGGAGGTAGAATTTATAGATAATTGGTAGGTGAAGCTCATAATGGTCCGAGAGGGTTGGGACGAAGGACATTACTTACAGTAAATGCATGGCTGACATATTAGGTATTTTGGGATGTTTGATTATAGTCAACTCGGTGCAGGGCGTCTTCCTTCTTGACGTCATGGCTAGGATGCCGCAATGTTCAGCCTTTTATATCTTACATTTGTCTTCAAAAATCTACTTTAACTTTTTTCCAATTTTAATTATTGTAAATCCCTTGCCTTTTTTATCATGTTGCAGGATCATCCATTATATCGCTCCCATGTTAAGAGCATCAACATAGTTACATGACTGCCACTCATTAACTTACTCATCTGTCCTATCAAACAGACCTTTCTTTTTTCTTCCTTTGACAGAAACTATTGACATAAAGTATTGACTTGGGGAATGCAGTATATATATATAAAAAAAAAAAAACCAATATATATATAACGAGTTACAGAAGCATAAACTCTCGAATGAAAACACGAGAACTCATCTTGAAATAAATTCAAACTATCAATAATGAGACAGTAGTGTTAGAAATATATCCAAAAACACACTGGAAATATTCGCTAAATCCACATGGATTATTTTATTAATTTAAGCATAGGTTGAGAAAGAAACTAATTTCTAATACGAAAAAGATTTAACAGAAGAAAAGTATAATAATGAAGAAGACGGCATAAAAAGGAGTCAAAATCAAATTTTGAAACCCTAAAGTAAAAAAATTGAAAAAATTCCAGCAGACTCTGTAATTGAGACCAGGAATTCGAGCTCAAACGCTCTAATTGAACTCAAGTTGTTCACAATTTACCTTCTTTTGAGGATCAAGGGCCAACCTACCATTCAGCGAGAACTCAGTAGAATTGGTAGCCATGTTCTTCGCCCCAATTTGGTTTTCAAACAGCGAAATACACATAACCCCCCTGCCTTCTTAAAGATAAGAACAACTCTAAATATGAAAGAATGCAGAAAAGGATCATATAACGCTTCTGTGATCTCGCGTGTCGACATTTCACTGAGAAAGTGTACAAGAATCCAGAAAACAAGCGAGTCTTTTCAGATGGTGAAGCGTTTCTGAGTTGTTTCTTTGTTTGATAGTGCATTAATTGGACTGAAATATAGAAGAAAAGAGAAGAGCAGAGGGGTTTATGAAATGCAATTAACGCTAGAGATTAGAGAAAGAGAGGAGAGGGAGGGTTGGAAGGCGTGAGGTTCTGGGTTTATGGGAAATAATGCTCGAGCGGGGAAAGTTTGAGGTACTACTGCGTTTCGCGGAATTGGGGTTGCGGGAAACTGAAACAGCCGTTACTGGTTTGAACTTTGAATGCGTGAACTTGATATGGGAAACGAGGTCGTTTTGTTCATTTTAGGGAAAAAAATATATATATTTAGGAGCTGTATGTTTAACATGTTTGTTATAAAAAAATATTAAATTTTAAAATTATTCTAAAGGATATTAAAACTTAATTTTATATTAAAAAAATTTAGAACCTACTGTTTAGACAAATAGTTCCAAGTCAGAATCCTTCACAATAAATAAAATTTGATTACAAGTTGCCTCTAAATAATCTCAAAATTTAAAATCTTATATACTAAATCAAATAATTTTCTCACTTCAAAGAAATTTTAATACATACATGAAAATGTGAAGAATTATTACACAAAAATATGAGAGAATAATTAATGAAAAATGTCAGTAATCTAATAGAATTTTCATATTAAAAAGAGTATACTTTAAATATATATAATATATATGTAAAACTTATGAGTTATATACTTTTGTTTTTGTTTTTGTATGATTAGTCTTCAAACGTCATTACCAACTGCAGACCTAACTTTCCTAAAAAGAAAACATAATTATTTTGAAAAAATTTATATTTTATTTTTTAATTTTGTGGCAGTTAGTCTAATATTAAAAAATGACTTATTAAATTATTTTATCATGGACAAAATGTTTCTCCTTCATGGTGTTTCTCCTAAAATTTCCTGTAGAAAAAAGAAAGAACAATTTCAAAGTAAAAATAAATCTCGAGCAACCCCAAACAAATTAAATTTACTACACCATTTACTTTTGGCCGCTAAAAAAATTTCACGTTTACAATCTTAGTAGCCATTATAAAATAGAGAATTTCTTAGGTTCACTTCTTGCACGGAGAGATAACATAAGACATCAATAAAAATTGACCAAAGTGACTATACTAGTGAATTTAACCCTTTGTATAGTTGTCCTCTTTATTTAAAATTTTAATTCAAAGATTTTTGTTTCTTTAGAATTAAGTTGTACATCTGTCCCTAACTACGGGTAATAGTATGTAGTCTTCAAAGAAAGAGCAAGAGCTTAGTATAATAATTGCCTTTACCAAGTGTCCATGTTGAATGTATAAAATATCTCTAGGATCAAATTTTATCACAAACATAACACCATAACCACAGACTTAACGTTGTCATTCCAGCATAATCATTAAAAATTATCGCTGATGACTAGTATTACCATGGGTCGGATCAAAATCATTTGAGAAATTGATTATCAAAGTCACTACTTCCCTACAAAGATCAATTGAAACTAGATAACAAAGATCCATAATTGGACAACTAAAGAGAAGTTAGCTTTATTCACTTGCCCAAGAAATAGTTTTCTTCAAGGCCTTTGATGAAAAAATGAATATTGTAATCAGCTGCCTCCCAGAACAAGTGCTTCTTTTTCTCATAATGCAGTTTTAGTTTTACCCAGTAGAGTTCTACCTTCCAACAATAATTTACAGAGAACTCCATGAAATATTATTATATTATTTGAGGCAATAATCATCAGACTCTGGACCAATTTTTCAACGAAGCTCTGATTCAAGAGAAAAAGAGAAACCACAGCACCTAAAAGCCAGATTGTTGTCAAAGAATGGTTTTCATAATTCCACTAAAGGTTGTAAAGCAACATATTCAGTAGCATATCAATCTTAAAATCTTTCAATCTTATTATTATAGTAAATTGTGACTTTAAAATCAGCATCATTATAAGTCCATATCTAGTTCGAGAGTCGCACTAGGATTGTTAGACATTGTATTGTAAACTATATCGCACGGTGTTTTAGGGTACAAATAGTAAATGATAGGTTATGATTTCTTAGATGCTTGAAATGAAAAAAGAAATACAGGAATAAGCTCTTGGAAGGTCCCCGAAAGGGAATTCTGCGGCACTTCCGATTATGGAAAGAGAGCTAGCGCTTATGATCTAGAGCAGTTGCTTGAACTCAGATCGAAAAGACTACAAACTGCTGCATACAAGATACTGGATAGTAATTATTGACTGTTGCTAGAATGACTCTGGCTTCAATGAAGCAATAGAACGTTCTTTCTTTCTAGTGTTCTGATAATGAAGAGGAGTTATAAAGTAGTATTTATGGTGCTAATTGGTCGGGAAAGCTCATAATTGTCCAGGAGAGACGTTGGGACGTAGACTTTTCAATGCGTCGCTGATATATTAGTTATCTAATGATGTTCGCTACTGACCGATTAAGTTTCACTGTCACTTCTAAGCTTAGTTGAAGCAAAGGTGTGCCTAGGTGTCCAAACAAGTACACCAATATGCCACATTTTGCAAGAAAATTGGATTTCTTCAACTTCTGATGGTGACAACGCAGAGAAGCAAATCAGAAAAGGTGTCTCAGACAGGATATGGATTTATGCGGAGGCTCAGAATCCTACCTAAAGGGGGGATGACTCAAACTTGAAATGGTGCAGCACACAAGATACTCAAACCTAAACAATTCATTCTGTTGCTCCCATATTAAGAGAATCAATATAACCATACAAGACTCTCTCCCACTAAGTTACCTATGCAACCTATCAAGCAATTCTTTTTCTCTATGGCAAAATCATAAACACAAAGTTTTGACTTAGGGAAAGCAATACATCAACAACTCCAATATATATCACAGATTAAGACCAAGAACCCGATCCTGCCAAGTACCAACTAACAACTAATAACTAAACAAGCATAAACTCTCAAAACATGTCCACTCACATCTTGTTCTAAATTTTAATGACAAAAGACCTAACCAATCACTACTCTCATTAACGTCTTATAGAAATATACGTAATAATTTCATAAAAAGACTAGGACCTTGGAAAAATACAGCAGCATTAATAATATTGGACTTGTAAACACCATTGGCTATAATTTGTAAGTACCCATCATGATGAAACCCCATAAGAAACGAAAATAGATTATTCAATTGCATTGCAAGCATCATGTCCAAAAGTCTGTTGGGTTGAAACCTTAAGGCCTAACATAAACATGCAGAAACATAAAAGATAATTCCGGTTCTTCTGAGCATAACAGACAATAGGGAATCAATGGCGTTTATAACAAGTACGTCGATTATGTCCTGCCTGCCCGCACAAACTGCAGTGCACTGTTCTCCTTTTCCTAGGAGCAAGAACCCAACCCTACACAAGCAGAATCATGAGTTTGAACATGGAGAAATGAAAATATGCAATTCAAGTTTGAATTAAATTACCCTCGGGGTATAATGGTTATGTCCACATTCACCACAGCGGTTGCGTTTCGATCTCAATTTCTTATTGACGCTTGGCACAGCCTAAATCCAAAAAAGCCAAGATCATGCTAATGGAATCTCAAAACAGTAAAAAAAATGCAGCATTTACCGTAGAAATATACGTAGTGTACATGATAAAAGTCAAGGTAAGAGTTCAAAGACATAAAATTAGAAAAATGTCGAACAAGTTGCTCAAACTATGAGTTGGTTATTTTCCTTTGATTTTTCTATTCAGATGGGTTTTATTTGTAGGATTATGCAAGCTTTGTAAGATCCGTATTGAGGGAGAGTGACAAGGCCTATTAAGGATTTCAGAGAGTTGTTAGTTTAAGAAAAAAGTTCATTACAATGCACCAGCTAGGATTAAATAGTCTTAAGAATTCAAGAAAGTCTTGAAGGTTAAGAATTGACTAGTACACCCAAAATAATGGGTATTAATTATTTTTCATTGTCATAATGTTATCATAAATAGAGGTTGAGCTGAAGGATCAAATTAAAATACAAACCATCATTGTCTCTTCAATTGAGCAGAGGATGAACAGAAGGTTCAATTGATGTACAAACCATCATTGAACTTGATGGAATTCACCATTACGATATATGAGAAGCAAAGCACTGGTTAATAGATTGTGGATTTGACGAAGCTATTTAGGGGGGTTCTTGCAATTTGGTAGAAGAATGGGAAAAAAAAGATGCCAGTACTGAGAGAGTGAGATAGAGAGAAAACTGGGGAATTTTGCAGAGTTTCCTGTACCTCAAAAAGCTAGGGTTTCGAATTTTCCATCTATTTTTCCTGTCTCTACTATAATTTCAATAGGAATCCTACAATTTCCATCAGAACTGAAAAGTCAATTTGTTTGTCAACGAAGCAAGTTTTGTATGCTCCATCTTGAGGGAGAATGATAAGGGCAATTAAGGATGTAAGCAAGACCTTAGGTTAATAAGAATGTTATTATAGTGCACCTGTTAAGATTTAGTAGAATTAAGAACTTAGTAAAGTTTGGTAGGTTAAGAAAAGAGTTTCCGGTAGTACACCCGAAGAAAAGGGTATAAGTACTTTATTTTTGTTATCATATCATAATTATCTGGGAAACATGGTCACTGAACGAACACTGGACACGATACAAACACAGACACAACTACACAACAAATCTGAAGTGTTGATATGTAATTTGAAGTGCTACTTAATGTTGTATCGTGTCTAAAGTGAGGGTCTGACATGTGTTCAACACGGACATCACACTTTTTCTGAAATGTTTGTGCTTCATAGATTATTATCAATAGAGCTTGAACTAGAAGAACAATAAATGTGCAAACCGTCGTTGAGTCTTTTAGTAATATTTTGCTTGGTTCATTCCTATCCTCCCAAATGTTCTCACTCTCCATTGACCCAACACAAAGTAATTACCATAGAAGAGAATTGATTACAAAGGAAAACACAACTCATGCCAATTCTCAAGTTGGTGATGGAAAGTGAAGATATGTAAACAACAGAAAGAAAGAATTAGAAATTCACCTGCTTGTAAATAATTTTCTTCTCATCTTCATCAGCAGAATAATCAGGTTCTTCTTTTACAAAACTTGCATCTCCTGCTTCCAATTTTGTGTCACACTAAAAACAGATTTAATTTAACAGTCATTTTAGCATAGATACAATAATTTACCACATACACGACTTAAACAAGCAGACAAAAAATGGATCACCAAAGTCTACTTCACCAAAAAGAGATTGAGGAGCTCAATATATGATGTAACACATACAACTATAAAAATTAAGGCTAGTCACTCATATTAACTCACTCGTTAAGCAGCTCTTATTACAGTTTTTAGACAAAAACAAAATTAATTTAAGATTGGATACAAATCAGCTCACACCCAGAATAAGTGCTTCTTTTTCTCATAATGCATACATTAACACCCAATAGTGTTCTAGCTTTCTATCATATGCCACTGAGGATTCTGTGAAAGAAGCAGCAGTACTAGTTCTGTACATCTGGCTTTAGGTTAAGCTTGTGGCTTATCTAACCATTTCTTATTAACTCAAATAACAGATAAATGCATGGTGTGTAATGTAGTTTCACAGCACTTCATATATTAGACACGCTACTTCTTGTATAGAATTTTGATGCAAATGAAACAAAAAGGAAAAATACATGCCACATGCTTTACCAGCATGTGACTGTGTTGCCTAAAGTAACAAAGGTTTGGCAAGAAAGATAAGAAAACTAATTTTTTAATACTGAATAGTTAATTTCCAGCATCCTATGTAATGCCGTATTACACCACTTCCATTATTAGAAGTGTTGCTTCTAGTGATGTTTTTCGAGACAGCAACAAAAAATTTTTTCACATGCACATGCATAATTATGCATGTGACAAACATTGCGTATTGAATAAGGATTCAACAACAAATAAAAAGGACAACTTTGAAGTATTCTAATACTATATAGCAAACTTCCAGCTTTCCATGTGAAATTTTCAAACCCTTTCTCTGTTCTAAACATTACTTCTTGTGGTGGCCTATATAGAGATTGAAATGGAAAATTAAGGGAAAAAATATTACAGCAGAGTAAACTAAGAAAGAAATACAGAAGATACTTGCTAATGAGACATGCCTTGCTTATGCTGGAAAAAAAAAATTTAGCCAAAAAATAAAATATATTTTGTTTCATTATTTTACAATTAATAGTAAACTTCCCGCTTCCTTGATGATGGGGTCACCATACCCTTCCTCAATGAGGAAAACAAGTATATCATCTGTGTTTATATGAAAACAAATAAATAAAATAAACATTAGCGAGAAAAAACAAAAACCAAATTTCTTGAAAACAGTTTGCTTTGCAGCATCATCTATGAAACATAGTTCATCGTTCAAACAAAGCGTATCCTCTGTTTCCAAATCTGTGTATTAGCACAACCACAGATAGAACACTGTCATTTTAGCAAAAGCATTGTAGAATATTGCTTGTACCTCCTATCATCATGGACCAAAAAAATTCTTCCTGAAAATTGATAATCAACATCATTACTTCACCACAACGAAGTGAAAATAGAAATTAAGTCCTATAAGTTGACAGCTAAAGAAATTTTACCTTCATTCACTTACCTGTGAAGCAGTTTTCTTCACACCCTTTAACAGATAAATGAATCCATTCAAACTGTACCAAGGACAAAAGCTTCTTTTTCCCATAACACATTCACTATTAACTTTACCCACTGGAGTTCTAACTTCCCACTAAATCACAGAGAACTTTTTTAGGGAAGCATCCATTCTAGTCTATTTATCTGGATTTAGGTTAAATTCTTAACTTCTGGTTGCAGTTCTTATTAATTGTAAAAGATAAATGCATGCCACAATGTTGTCTATTTGATTTTATTGTCATTTCTCTGTTGGACATGCTACTTCTTATGGTGGCTTATATGAGATTGAGACAAAATAAAATAAGATATTTAGTGGAAAATGCATGTTAAATGCATTACTGATATTTACACAGATTAGGAAAGAGTGCAAAATGTCTTGGAACTCTATGATACTAAATAGTTAAGTTACAGCTTAACACATACTAAATTATATACTTTTCTCTTCCAAGTTGGTAATTGAACTCAGTTTTGCCAACTGACAAGCATTAGCATCCATTTGCATTTCTAGTGGTTCAAATTCAATAGTTTTTGAAATAGTTCATAATTCATTAAAGTTAATAAAACATACTTCAAAAAGCATCAACAAGTAATACTTGTGTTTTAACTGAAGTAGACCTCCGTCTCTTCATGGTGGTTCTTACTTATATTGAGAAGTACACGAGCCACAGTGCTTTAACATTGTGACATGTGCTCTTCATAGCAAACTACCTAAAATTGAAACGATCTCTGTAGTATGATTTTATTGTTTGATTGGAGGCAACCATGACAGAATCTAGACCAATTTGTCAACAATGATCGGATACCAAATCTAGAAACCACAGCACTAACAGCTAAAGTTGTTGAAGAACAGTTTTGTAACCCCAATGGCTGTAAAGCAACACCTTCAGTAACTTATTATTCGCAAATATTCTCTATCATATGCCTATTACAATGTTATATATTTGTAACTCTCACGTTGGCATCATTATGAGCCAATATCTAGTTGTAGAATTGCTCAAGGATTGTTAGAAACCATCTAGTAAACCACATTGCCTAGTGTTGTAGGTAAAATGGAAAAATAATATATGAGAGGTTATGGATTCTTAAATGCTTGAATCACATAAAGCACAGATATAAGCTCTTTTGAATCTGCTGAAATGGCAAGATAAGATACTTCCAGTGAACTAGGTTCACACAGGTATAAAATGAGATCTTGCAAATATGATCAAAAGAGTAAATGTGTGAACTCAGATCACAAAGACCATGGGTTGGTGCACACTAGTTACTGAATGTTAATGTGTGATTATTACTGGAATGATTCTGGCTTTAATGAAGCTGCACGATAATTATTTCTCTATTGGGTTCTGATCATGAAGATGAGTTACGAGGAAGAATTTATAGCGATAATTGGTAGATGAAGCTCATAATGGTCTGACATTACTTGCAGAAAATCCATGGGTGACATATTAGGTATATTGGGATGTTTAATTACTGTCAACTAGGGCTAGTCAACTCTTGGACCTTATGGTGCTGTGTGTGTTCCTTCTAGACCTCATGGCTAGGATGCCTCAATGTTCAGCCTTTTATATCTTACATTTGTCTTAAAAAATCTACCTTAACTTTTTTCCCAGTTTAAATTTTATAAATCCCTTGCCCCTTTTATCTTGTCGCATGATCATCCATTATGCTGCTCCCATATTAAGAGCATCAATATGGCTACATGACTGCCTCTCTTGAACTTACTCGTCTGTCCTATCAAAGAGATCTTTTTTTCTTTTTCTTTGACACAATCCATTAACATAAAGTATTGACTTGGTTAATGCAATATATAAGAAAACCCAATATAGATAACAGAAGCATACACTCTCGAATGAAAACATAAAAACTCATCCAGAAATAAATTTAAAACATAAAATATGAAACAGTGATGATAGAAATATATCCAAAAAAAAACTAAAAATATTCGCTCAATTCACATGGATTGTTTGATCAACCCAAGCATAAGTTGAGAAAAGAAACTGATTTCTAATGCGAAAAAGATTTAATAGAAGAAAAAGTATAACAATGAAGAAGACGGCACAAAAAGGAGTCAACATCAAATTTTGAAACCCTAAAGTTTAGAGAGAAACCATCCAGCAGACTCTAAAATGGAGTCCAAAAATTCGAGCTCAAACGCTCAAATGGAACCCAAGTGGTTCAAAATTTACCTTCTGATGAGGATCAAGGGCCAATCCTCCAGTGAATGTGAACTTATTAGAATCGCTGGCCATGTTATTCGCTCCAATTTGGCTCTGAAACAGCGAAATACACATATCCTAGCCTTCTTAAAGACAGGAACAACTTCAAATATGAAAGAATCCAAATAGGGATCGTACAACGCTTCTGTGACGCCATGTGACGCCATTTCACTGAGAAGGTATACAATAATCCAGAAAACAAGCGAGGATTTTCAGGTGTTGAAGCGTTACTGAGTTGTTTCTTTGTTTGTTAGTGCATCAGCTGGACTGCAATATAGAAGAAAAGAGACGAGAAAAGGGGTTTATGAGATGAGATTAATGCTAGAGATATGAGAGAGAGAGAGAGAGGGAGAGAGAGAGAGGGGGTTGGAAGGCGTGATTTTGTGGAGGTATATGGGAAGCGGTGCTAGAGCGGGGAAAGTGTGAGGTACTACTGCGTTTCGCGGAATTGGAGTCGCGAGAAATGGAAACTGCCGTTACCGGTTTGAACTTTGAGCGCGTGAACTTTGTATTTTAAAACGTGATGATTATTTAATTAATAAATAAAAATATAAAATTTTATGATTTAATTTAAAAAGTATATATTTTTTTACAATAATTATATACACGTCATAATTAGAAAGAAATATATTTATTATCTTTAATAAAAAATGAAACTAAATATTTTGTTAGCCTTTCATTTTTAAATGCAGTTTTATTTTGATCTTTTATAAATTGAGAGTCTAAAAATGATTTTTTTACTTTTAAGTTTAGTTTCATTTTGTTCTCAACAAATTAAAAATATCAAAATGATCTTTTATTTTTTTATTTTTAAGATCAAACAGCACTTCTCTAAATGAGAGTTAGATGACCATTTTGAATTGAATTTTGAAAAGTAAAAGTCTATAGTTTCAATTTATAAAAAATTATTTTGAGATTAAATTCAAAAGTAAAAAATTAAAAAAATATTTTTTTCAATAAATAATATACTTTCATTAATATATAAATAATTGCATATAATGTTATTCACAAAGCATCCTAATTTTTAAAATTTTTAATGACCTTGAAATCAAATTTTGTTTATATTTAGAATTTAAAACCTAATATTACCTAAACCAAATTAGAAGTCTTCAAAAGAAAAGATTTATATACAATTACTTACATCTTTACTGCATTATTCTCCAATGAAAACATAATAACTATTTAGTTTTTCAATTATATCATGTTAAGCTTATAATTATTGAAAATAATTATATTATTTTAAAAGTACATTATACATTATTATTAATTAACCATAAACCTGTCATATTTTGTTTGGAAACATCCTAACAAAAATGCAATGATTTGCGTATAAGTTTAGTCTTTCTTCAAAATAAATAAAATTTGATCATAACTTCCTTTAAAATAATGTCAAAATTCGAAGTCCTTTCTAATAAATATATAAGGTTTCTCATCTTCAAATATAATTCTTTTAGTGCTCCAAACTTCAATTTTAACTACAACCTAGCTTCCCCTGTGAGAAAAGTTACTTTCGCTTTTAAAAAAATTATTTTATTTCTAATTTTGTGTTAGTGAGCCTAATATTGTAAAGTGTTTCTCATAAAATTTCATATAAAATAATAATTTCAAAATAAACATAAATCTATAGCAATCCCAAACGTATTAAATTAACTACAAGATATACTTTTTGCTGTTAAAAAATTACATTTTTACAACTTGGTAGCAATAATGAAGAGGAGAATTTCTTAGATTCACTTCTTGCATACAGAGATATTATAAGAATTCAATGAAAAAATTATTAGAGTGAATATTAATTCATTGTATAGTTAGTAGGTGCAATATATATATATATATACAGACACACATACAATTAGAATTTCTTGTCAAATAAATGTAACTAAGCTTATTTGGCTTTCTTTGAAATTTATTCGAGGCAAACTCTAGATGTTAATACATCTCAATCAAGAATTGGTAGAAAATATTGTGCATGAAATATTTCTCGCTATAAGTAGCCAGTTATAATTATGACATTAGAATATTAAACAAATTGTGTATCTCAAATTTTATGCAAAAAAGCTTGGCTAGCTCAAAGGTATGGCTAAAAAATGGATATGAAGGAGAAAAAAAAAAAAAGAAAAAAAAAAAGCCAACTTAAAAGGTTGGCTCAGACCCTTTCTTTTTAACTTATGCATGGCCTGTTATTAGGTCTAATAGATATTAATTGCACAATTTAATTGTAGGATTTTGCTTAGATGCACTTCTGTATACCTTTGTTATTAAGTTCTTCAATTAATACATAACAAATGTATCGTTAACCAATATTAATATAAAAAGTGTGTACTTTAATTCAAAAATAATACAATTATCTACAACAATTATGCATATGGCATAATATTATAGAAAAATCATCTTTATCATGTTTTTATTAGTATAAAAAATTGTATATAAGTGTTTTTGTTAGTTATATTTTCCTCAGGTAACCTTTCTCATGGTCGTTACAAGTCAAGTGCACAAATTTCAAAGTCTAAATGAAATGCAACAGATTTTGTTTTGATTAACTTAAATGCGCATTAATTTTATTTAAGTGACATTTCCTCTAAACTTAAGTGTCAAAAATATTTCCGATAGATATGAATTTAACTCCAATCTTATCAGGTTCGATGCTTCCTACTTCTAAAGCCTCAACTATGTTAAACTTTGGTATTTAAAACAAGACAATATAGAGAAAATCACACACATGCACACAGGCTTGAGTCAAATCTAAATCCTGACCACAAAATTGTCAGAATACTTGTTTACATTCATATAGGTTTGGCTAAGGTCTTCTAATGTGGCGAACAAAATATTTTAAATTGATTTTTGTTTGTATAAACAACATTGGTATTTTGTAGGAACCAATCAAGATGAAACCCTGAGAAGAAACGAAAGTACATTATTCAATTGCATTTCAGGCATCCTGTCCAAAAGTCTGTTAGGTTGAAACCTTAAGACCTAACATAACATGCAGAAACATAAAAGATAAATACAGTTCTCGTGAGCATAACAGACAGTAAGCAATCAAAGGCCTTTGCAACAAGTACGTCAATTATGTCCTACTTGCCCACACAAACTACAATGGATTGTCCTCCTTTTCCTAGAAACAAGAACCCAACCCTACACAAGCAGAATCATGGGTTACAGCATGGAGAAGTGAAAAAAAATGCAATTCATGTTTCTATTAAATTAATTACCCTTGGTCTATTCTTATGTCCACGTTCACCAAAGCAGTTGCGTTTTGATTTCAGTATTCTCCTCACAGCTTGAGTTCAAAAAAGATAAGATCATGTCAATGGAGCCTAAAAATATACAGCAAATTACTGTACATCTATATTTGGGTACATAATAAAATCAAGGTAACAGTTCAAAGGTTTTCCCGTTCGTGGGCTCTAATACCAATTTAGTATGCAAAGGAATACTTCGATTCTTTATTAATTTCTCACACTCATTACATTCCTTAATCCCTTATTAATATCACCTTAGCTGCTAATAACTCCCTAACTAACCTAGTTAGCCTAACTGACTAACTACTATTCTGTTTCTCTTACTAACTGACGTAACAAAGGAACACAAGCAAATTAAGCATACGTATTTCCATATACTAGATGGACAACAAGAAGTCAGATCTCCGACAGCACCACACATCATGCAGCCCAACACCCTGTGAATTTTTTCGTTTGACACCTCCTACAATATGCAAAACAAACTTAGCAAATGAGAAGAGAATTAAGATGAAAAACTATACACAAAAAAAATTAACTCCCATATGTGCGAGATAAGGATATATGACTAGTAAATAACTAGCTTAAGCATATTGGCTGTAGAAAGTAAAAACAGCTTCTGAAACTGACTAAAAAAAAAGATATGAGGAGAACTAAAAAGAGTATAGAGACTAGAACCTACCATAAGCATGATGAATTTAGAAGATTAAATCACAAGATCAAGTCTGCTTAAGACAATCAATTCTTTCAAGTAAAGCTTTGTTTAAAAAGGAAGGAGAGATTCAGAAATTTTAAAAAAAAGATCAAATTACATTTTGGTCCTTGCATAATACAAACCTGCACGTGGTCCATGGTTTATAATCATTCTCGATTTTGTATAACAGAATATATCTCATAAATATATTCCCATTAAAAAAATGATTGCATTTTCTTCAATGAAAGGCCAAAATACTGCAAGCATATATGAGCTTAACAAAATATTCCCTCTTTTACAAGAGTTTAAATTGAATAAGTTGGTAAGTCTGTGTATCAGTCTGTTGGTTTTGCTGTCAAATAAGTTGCAATCAAAATCCTAGGCCAGACCTAGGAATTCATAATGAGGGAAGATTTTGAGAGTCGCATACTAAAGATTTTGGCACTGATAAGGGAGTTCAACCCAAGCAGTGGAGTCCAACTACGAAATTTGAACCTAAAAAGGTTTGCAGATTAAGGAAAACTCTTTACGACCTCAAGAAATGCCCAAGATCACAATTTGGAAGATTTACCATGTTTATGCTGGGATTGGGATACAAACAGAGTCAGGGTGACATACTCTTTTCATCAAACATTCAAATGAGGAAAAGGTGATAATTTTATTAATCTATATGGACAACATTATTGTGACAAGGAATAATGATGATGAAAGGGAACTTCTTTAGAAACAATGGCCTAAAGAATTTGAAATTAAGGATGTAGTAAAATTTAAATATATCCTACAGATCTCTCAACAAGGATTATTCTTGATCTTGAAGAAACAAGATATTTGAATAGCAGAATAACAAGCACTCCCATGAATACTAATCATGGAATAGGAAGAACCAAAAGAGGAGATGCAGTTGACCGTGAAAGATACCAAAGGCTTGTTGATAAGCTCATTTATTTGTCCCGTGCAAGACCTGATACTGCATATTTCAGTTAGTGTGGTCAGCTAGTTTATGCAGGACATGAAGGAACATCTACAAGTTGTTTTCGAATCCTACACTGCTTAAAGCCCTCATGGAAGAGATATCTTAATGGAGAATGGGATAAGAAATATTTTATTATTTATTTGTAACTTAGTTATTAAGGATAAAAATTTAGAGATTTTATTATCTGTTTAGGATTTAGTTAGTTAGTATAAATTTCAGAATTTAAATTATTTTGAATTTAGATATTTTGTTAGGATTTTCATTATCTTATTTTGTTATAGGACTCTCTATAAATAATTCTAGGTATTTTGTTATCAGTATACTATTTTGATTGAATATATTATTGAGTTAACATACCTCTCCTCTCTTCTTCGCCTACTACTTTCCCCCACTCTTCCCCTTGTCCCTGTGGTGTCCTACATCATATCCTTTTCAAAAGAAATAACAAATTTACTCTAGAGGTTTATAAAGATGCAAAAGATCTCATAAGGATAGGAGATCAACCTCTAGATACATTACTTATATGGGAGGAAATTTAATAACTTGGAGAAGCAAGAAATAAGTACAGTAGCACAATCAAGCACTGAAGCAGAGTTGAAAAACATGGCAAATTGGATATGTGAGCTATTATGGGTTTATTCAGGAACTAAAAGAACATCTACAAGTTGTTTTTCAAATCCTACACTACTTAAAGCCACACATGGAAGAGACACATTTTCAAAAGAAAGAACAAACATATTCAAGAGGTATATAAAGATGCAAAAGATCCATAAGGATTGGTGATTAACCTCCAGATACACTACTTTTATGGGAGAAAAATTTAATAATTTGGAGAAGCAAGAAACAAGTATGGTATTACGATCAAGCGCTGAAGTAGAGTTCAAAACCATGGCAAATAAGAGAGCTATTATGGGTTAAAATAATTCTTAATGATCTCAGAATTAAAAGAGAAGGGAAAATGAAGCTATATTGTGACAATAAATCAGCCATAAATATTGCACACGTCTAACATGATTGAACCACATATTGAGATTGATAGACACTTTATAAAGGAGAAATTTGATCGTGGTCTAATCAACACACCATACAAGAAATTAGAAAATCAATTAGTGGATGTTCCCACTATAGGTTAACCCACTACAAGGTTTTGAGAAATCACTTGCAAGTTGGGAATAAAAGATATCTACTCACCAACTTGAGGGCAATTGTTAATTCTTGGTCAACTAAAGAATTGTTTTATGGGCTGAAAGGCAATATTTCCTTCCTTCCCATTATTTCCTAATCCTTATAATTCAGCCTTGTTTCTATGTGTCACTAAAAATTAGTTTTTTCATTTATTGTATCTCTAGAAATCAGTATGTGAAGTGGCTAAATAATTCAGGTTATTAATCCCCTGAGTCATGGGAATTTGGTCTCCTGCACTCATATATATACAAGGGTGAATTACCCCTCACATGAATGAAAGTTGCCTTCATATTTCCACAATGGGGTTGAAGATAGCATTAGATAATATCAAAAAAGTTGCTAAAACTATACAACTCGAAGAATTCTAAAAGTTGTATGTTTGTCCACGACATTGTTGGGGGTAGTGCTATTTGCTAAACATCTAGACTTAATGGTTCAGCTCTTCTATATGAATTGGTTATTCTATCCTTCGCCTCACTCTCACTAAGTTTTATTTGTTAGAAACAGCAAGCTGAGGATTCAATCAAGTCTAATAATAGGAAAAAACTTATAGTGCACCTGTCAAGATTTTGTAGTATTAAGAATTTAGGAATTTCATGTAGATTGAAAAAAGAGTTATTTCAAGTTCATCCATACTTCAGACACGAAAAAGAAAAAAAAAAAGTTCATCCATACTTAAGATTCATTGGTTCTTCTAATAATATATTGTGTTTAGTCAATTCTTTTACTCCCAAACTTTCGTTGTCACCATTTGCAACAGAAAGTAATTACCATAAAAAGAGTTTACTAAAAAGGAATACTCACCTCATGCCAATTCATAAGTTGGTAATGGAAAATGGAAATGATTAAGTCATTGAAAGAAAGAATTACAAACTCACTTGTTTGGCGACAGTTTTCTTCACTTTTTCATCAACAAAACAATTCGCTTCCTTTTCTATAAAACATTTAGCCCCTGTCTCCAATTTTTCGTCACACTACAACCATAGATTCAACAATCATTTTAGTATAAATACTAAAATTTATCACCTGTACCACCTATGCAAATCAATCAAAACCAAGATATTTTCAAATTGATCACCATAGTCAAAAATTCCAGCACAATGAAATTGAGGCTCTTGATATATAACAAATAAATAAAGAATAGTCACCCATAATCATTTACCTGTGAAACAACTTGTGTAACCACCTTTAACAAACAAATGAATTCAACCATAGAGATTCTAATGAGCTCATGCCCGCAGGTGCTTCTTTTGCTCATATTGCATTTATTGTCACCTAAATATGTTCTACTTCTACCTTCCTACTATATGGCAATAAGGATTATGTGAAACAAGCACCGGTTTTACTTCTGTATATCTGGATTTAGGTTAAACTTGCAGCTTCTCTTAATGTTTCTTTTCACTTATAATATGAGATTAAAGTACGCCACCATGTAGTAGTAATGTTGTTTAGGAGAACTTATTCTATTAGATATGCTACATCCTAGGTGAATTTCAATGAGATTAGAAAAAATTATATATATATATATATATATATATATATATTTCAAGCATGAAACATGCATTGTCAATACTGATAAAGGCAAAGAAGACAAAAGAAAACTTTTAGCTTTTCAATACTAAATATTAAACTTCATGCTGCCTGTGTAATGTGGTTTTACAGTACTTTTTTTATTAGAAGCATTGGTTCCAGTGGTGGTTCTATGGGAGAGCGACAAAAAATGTCTTGCATAAACATAATTCAACATTTGATTGAACAAAGATTTGGCAACAAATAGAAAAGACCACTTTTGAGTTTTTTAATACTGTATGTGAACTTCCAGCTTTCAAAAATGTGATGTAGTTTTTGTACACTTTCACTTTCTCTGTTTTCTACATAACTTGTGGCGGCTTTTGATTGTATGTAAACAGAATAATAATGTAAGCCAAATGCTTTATTCAGAATGAGAAATATGCTGCTAATGCTGAAAAAAAAAATTAGCAAAAAATATAGAAATTTTTTTTTTCATCTTTTCCATTAAATAGTAGACTTCCAAGATGAGTTTATCGTGGCCTTCCTCTATAAGAAACACTAGCTTAGCACCATTGTTTACTTGAAGAAAAAAAAAAAAGGTTTAAACAATATATAGAGAGAAAATTTACTAACTCATTTTCGTGAAGACAGTTTCCTTTGCAGCATCAGTCTGAAACAATATTCATCTTTTCAACAAAAGTTGTCACCTGTTTCCAAATTTGAATAACACTACAACCACCAAATGAAATTTGTCATTCTAGCAAAATCATAACAAAATATAGTTCGCACCTCTTATCATTATAGATAAAAATAGAGTCTTCTGGAAAATTGATAACTGCAGAATAATTAGGATAAGCTGTAAAGAAGGTTTATTTCTGAAGAAGAATGTTCAGAGATGTAAAGTTTACAGATTGTGTGTGGCAGCCTCCACTTATATATGTTTTGGAAACCCTAACAACCTAGATTAGGTTAGGCTGCCACTAGACACACTAAATGGGCCCATTGAGCCTGCTGCTAAATACAATTGAAAGTTGAGCTAATTCTAATTTTGATTCAAACACTAATTGATTACATTTAAAACAAAGAAAATAACAGAAAATAATAATAAGTTAAACGCATAACAACACTCCCCCTTAAGCTGGTGAGTGGATGTCAATCTTCCCAGCTTGCAAACTAGTTCTTCAAATTGAAATTTTGAGAGAGATTTGGTAAGGGTGTCTGCGACTTGTTGCTGAGATGGAATATAGAAAATTTCAATATGTCTGAATCAAGTTTCTCCTTGATGAAGTGTCTATCTATCTCAACATGTTTAGTCCTATCATGATGGACAGCGTTCTTAACATTGTTGATGGTAGCCATGTTGTCACAAAACATCTACATGGGGCCATCAGTACTTATTCTAAGTTCATTAAGTACTCATTTTAGCCATAACCATTCACGAATACCTTGTGACAGTGCTCTATACTCTGCTTCTACACTACTTCTTGCTACAACTAGTTGTTTCTTGCTTTTCCATGTAACTAGGTTACCCCAGACATAAGTACAGTAGCCTAAGGTTAACCTTCTGTCAATAATACAACCAGCCCAATCTGCATCTGTATAAATTTTGACACTTCTGTCACTTCCTTTCTTAAAGAAAATTCTTCTATCAAGAACCCATTTTAAATATCTCAAAACCTTGTAAACCATCTCTGTATATTCTTTAGTGGTTTTTGTCATATACTGATTAGCTACACTAATAGGGAAGCAAATGTCAGGTTTCATGTGAGATAGATAAATGAGTTTCCCAACTAACCTCTGATATCTGTTGGCATCAACTAGAGGACTTTCTTCTTTGAATCTAGTCTTATAACTAGATTCCATAGGTGTGTCAGCTGGTTTACAGCCTAGCATCCCGATTTCCTCCAACAAATTCAATGTGTTCTTCCTTTAGGAGACAACTATGCCATGTTGGTATCTCGCAACCTCCATTCCCAGAAAATACTTTAAATTACCAAGGATTTTAATCTCAAAATCCTTTGCTAGGGCTGATTTTAGCACTTCAATTTCTTCTTCATAATCTCCTATGACAACAATATCATCAACGTAAACAATAAGTGCAAATAATTCCCTTTTCCTCAGAGCAATAGGCCTATTGTCATAATGGAGTCCATAAGAGGAGTAATAGGACTTGGAGGGGATTCTACGCACAACACTAGTGGATGTGTGCCTGTATCATTTGCCTTTCTCCTTCTGGAGTAAACCTACAAGTCTTTTTGACTGGTTGTATCTCGATTTTGTATGACATTTTAAGTGAGAGATGGGTAAGTTGATTGTGGCTTAAGAGAGGTAGGAGTTGGATGGAGGATAGGTTGTTCAATAGTAGGGAAGGTTGGAAGATCAAGATTGGGAGGAATAGGGCTAATATGAACGAATTCACTAAGTGGTTCACTTTGGCTTGGTGTAGGAGGAAAATAGGGATATGTTTCGTGAAAGGTAACATCCATGCTATGGTAGAACCATTTTGTGTTAAGGCAATAGCATTTGTATCCTTTCTTAGTGGATAAGTACCCAACAAAGATGCTCTTAATGGATTGGGAATCCAATTTCCCAGAATTGTAATTGTGTACATAGGCTATACATCCAAAGACTTCAAGCGGTAGGCTAGGAATCATAGAGATAAAGGTAGGGTAAGTCTCTTGAAGGGTAGCTAATAGGGTTTTATAGTGCAGGGTTTTAGAAGGCATTCTGTTGTTAAGGTAGGTAGTTGTGAGGATGGCTTCTCCCCAGTAGGATTTAGGTGTGTTGGAAGCAATTAGGAGAGCCCTAGCTACTTCTAACAGGTGTCTATTTTTTCTCTCAGAAACCCCATTTTGCTATGGTGTGTTTACACAAGAGCTTTGGTGTATCATGCCATTATTTGAAAAAAATGTCTCTAAGGTTTGGTTAAAATATTCCCTCCTGTTGTCAAATCTTAAAAACTTTATGGTGGTATTAAACTAAGTGGATATGAGGGCATGAAATTGTTTAAAGATATGGGGAGCTTCAAATTTATCTTTCATAAGGTATGTCCATATGAGTCTCGTGTGGTCATCTATGGAGGTGATGAACCATCTTGCCCCAATAAAGGTTGGTGTTTTTTATGGACCCCAAACATCACTATGAATAAGGGTGAAAGGTTCAAAGATAACATGTGGATAGGGTTTGTAAGATGCACAAATGTGTTTAGATTGTGAGCATACTAGACAATTAAAAGAAATAGAATATTTATTGATCAAATTGGGATACATCTTTTTCATATAAGTTGGATTGGGATGACCCATCTGAACATGCCATAACATAAAATAAAAAAAATAAAAAAACAGTAGACAAAATAGATTTGTGGTTGTTGCCATGGAGAAAGTAAAGACCAGCACATTCCTTAGCACTGCCAATCGTCTTTCCCGATTCCAAGTCCTGAAAGACACTTCCACCATAATAGAATTTAGCAACACATTGAAGGTCTTCTGAAATCTTGCTAATAAATAGTAGGTTATGAGATAATTATGATACTAATAAAACATTAGTGAGAATGAAATTAGTAGTGATTCTCACTGTACTCAAGCCTAGAATCTTTGAACGTGTCCCATCACCCAATTCAACATGCAAATTTTCGGTACAAGGTA
Source organism: Delonix regia (assembly GCA_037074485.1). Classification (NCBI taxonomy): domain Eukaryota; kingdom Viridiplantae; phylum Streptophyta; class Magnoliopsida; order Fabales; family Fabaceae; genus Delonix; species Delonix regia. The sequence goes on from CM073459.1 coordinate 19,312,771, forward strand.
TGAAATTTTCAAGTCAACCCCGATTACTCGTCATATGATCAATGACACTCGAATCAACTACCTATGTTTGATTACGTTCCATCTGGGAGTTTAAGGCCAAATGAGATTTACATGAGTGTGCTAGTAAGCTGGTACCTATTTCATGGCCAAAGTTTGACTAGAATTGAAGTTGTATGTTTCCAAATAGCTTATATAATAGCTCAAGTTGGTCGCTAGTGAAGACAGTAGGTTCTGACACAACTTTTTAAGTGTTGTTGGCAGCAAGGCTTACGTTCTTGCCTTTATGCTTCATGTGTGGTGGCTTGCCATGAAGAATCCAACACATTTCTTTAGGATGGCCAGGTTTGTTGCAATGATCCCACCATGGTCTACCTTGTTTCTTATTTCTATATATATGCGATTGAGGCCCCTTAGATACTAGAGCAATCAGCTTAGATGGAGAACTAGATGGCAGTGATCCCATAGTCAATCATTTTCTGCTCTCCTCCCTTTTTTTATTTCTGAGAAGACTTCTCTTAGTTATGGTAGGGGTTCAGTACACCCAGCTTCTAATTTCTTCAAAGTGAGAATTGAGGCCTAAAAGGAACTTGAAGACACGCTTTTCCTCCTTGACTTTCTGGTAATAATTGGCGTCTGCAACACAATGCCATTGGTGAGAGTCATAGAAGTCAAGTTGCTGCCAGTGACATAGCAAGGTATTGTAGTAGTGCGTGACATCTAAATCGCCCTGTCAGAATTCATGTAGGAAGCTTTCTATTCAAATATTATGGCTGTGTTTTTGGCTGAAAAGTAAGTTTCCCTTGCTGCCTCTTAGACTTCACTGGCGGTTTGATACAATAGGAAATTCTCCCCAATTTCAGGCATCATGGAATTGATTAACCATGACTGAATCATGTTGTTCTCTATATCCCACACTTTATATCTCGGATCTTCGAGTTTAAAGGGGTTGGAAGCACCAGTCAAGTAACCAACTTTGCCCTTTTCCTTGATAAAGAGCATCACACTAGTGGACCATTGAAGATAATTATGTCGATTTAGGCGGTGAGCTGTGATCATAATAGGGGTGGGCTAATTGGCAGCGGATTGGACAGGGATGGATGGTGAAGGGTTGCAGCTAGGAGCAAGGTCACGACCAGAATCCGTTGTCGTGCTTTGGCTCTCATTGCCGTCGACATTGAGGCCAAATCGCCCGAATTGGATCATTGCCCTGAACCCTAATGCTCTAATACCATGTAGAATAATTAGGATAAGCTGTAAAGAAAGTTTATTTCTGAAGAAGAATGTTCAGAGATGTAAAGGTAACAGCTTGTGTGCAGCAGCCTCCACTTATATATGTTTTGGAAACCCTAACACCCTAGGTTAGGTTAGGCTGCTGCTAGACTCCCAGATTAGGTTAAAATGCCGCTAGGCACACTAAATGGGCCCATTGGGCCTGCAGCTAAATACAATTGAAAGTTGACCTAATCTTAATTTAATTCAAAGACTAATTGATTACAACTAAAAGAAAGACAATAACAGAAAATAATAATAAGCTAAACGCATAACAACACCAAATTCATTACTTCACCACAAACAAATAATGAAACTTCATAATTAAGTTCTATAAAGTGAAAACTAAAGAGAAGTTATCTTTATTCACTTACCTTGAAGCATTTTTCTTCATGGCCATTAAGAAGCCAATGAATCCAGTCATAGATAGAGATTCTAATCAACTTCTACCCAGGACAAGTGGTTTTCCTCATAACGCATTCATTTTTAGCTTCACCCAGTAGAGTTCTACCTTCCTACTATTAGCCACTGAGGACTCTTTGAAGGAAGCATTCTTCATAGTCTATACATATGGACTTAGGTTAAATTCTTGAGTTCTTTCAGTATTTCTTATTTTCTTTTTTGGCGAGCCAGTTAGCAGCTCTTACTAATTGTAAGAGATAATCCATGCCAGCACATTTTGGTGTTATAGCAATTCCTTTATTGAATATGTTTCTTCTAATGTCAGTTTTTTATGAGTTTAAAACAAAAAATAGTATAATGCTTTATTCAGCATGAGATATCCTTTGTTGATGCAATTATAGACTAGGAAAGAGTATAAAAGGCCTTGGAACCTTTTAATACTGAATTAAAATTACTGCTTAATACGTACTAAATTCTATTCATTTTTGTTCCTAGTTGGAAATTGCACTCAGTTGTGATAACCATTAATGCTTCAGAATGCTAATGAAACATATTTCCAATAGCTTCAATGAGAATTATTGTTTCTTTTTATGGTGATTCTTGATTATATTGAAAAGAAATAAAACCCATGCCACAATGCTAAAGCATTGTGACAGGTGCTCTTCATAGTAAAATGTCCATATCTTAAATTAATTTACAATGGTACATTGTGACTTTCATATCAGTATCACAATGAGTCCACATCAAGTTCTAGAGTTGCCGAAAATTTGTTAGAAACCATCAGGGAAACCACATTGTCTAGTGTTTTAGGGTAAAAACAATACATGAGAGGTTATGAATTCTTAAATGCTTGAAATGAAATAAATTCCAGTGTATAAGCCCTCGTGAAGTTCCTAAAATGGTAAGGCACTCCCAATGAACCAGATTCAAACAGGCGGAAATGATATCTTTCACTTATGACCAAGAGTAAATGCTTGAACTCAGATCAGAAAGAGTAAAAGACTATGGATTGCTGCACACTAATTACTGATAGTAATGACTGATGATTAAGGATGCTTCTTGCTTCATAGTTCAGCCTTTTACTTGTGCACTCACATCTTGAACTAAAATTTAATGGACAAAAATGAGACACAGAGTTTACGAAATAAACCAAAGAAAACTAGATTGTTTGTTAGATTCAAACAGATTGTAACATCTATAAGAGCTTCCAACTTGAAACCATTTTATTTGATAATTATAAGTCAATACCTGTGAGATGTACTTCAAAGATTATAGAAGAAAGAGTAAAATAATCAAGAAGACGGCACAAAAAGACTCAATGAAATTTTAAACTCCATAATCGAACCCTAGAAGCAAATTCAAAAAGATTGTAGCATTAATAAGAGCATAAGTATAGAAAAGCGACTAATTTCTAATATGAAACAACTTTTACTTTTATATTTATACGCAAAAGCCAAAACCTGATACACAAACTTCAAAACTTTTAACAGATAAAAGAATTATACGACCAAGGAAACGGCAGAAGGAAGAATAAAAAAACAATTCTAAAAATTTAAGAAAAAAAAAAATTCCCGCTGACTCTGAAATTGAGTCCAAAAATTCCAACTCAAACTGTTCAAAATTTACCTCATGTTGTGGATCAACGGCCCATCTTCCGGTCAACTTGAATTCAGTAGCATTGGTAGCCATGATCTTCAAAGACCGAATGGAGCTCCAATTTGTCTCTCAAACAGCCAAATACATATACCCCTGGTTTCTGAATTACAGCAACGCTTCATTACCATGGGTCGACATTTCTGATGGAAAACACACAACGTGTACAGGTAAAGAAAACATGCGAGGATTTTCAAACTCTGAACCATTTTCGTGACTTTTTTGTGTTGATAATCACATCCCTCCATGTGTCGACGTTGTATTGTTTGTTGGTTCATAAATTGGAATGGTGGAAACCGGGAAAGAGTGAGGTTTTGGGTTTCTGGGATTGGAGGGAAATAGTCGTTACTGGTTTAAAAGCGTGAACTTGGTATGTAAAATGGCGGCGTTTTCCCCTCTTTTCGTTTTTCAGTAACTTTTTTTGTCGATTATTTTGTTATAATAAATTTATAAAGAATTAATTTATCGTAAAAGTAAAATATGAAAGTAAAATTGATTTTTTTCCAAGAGTAGGACAATGAAAGTAAATTGGAGGTGAAAATATAATAATAAATATATAAAAAATTTTATATAAATTTTTTTTCTTAAAAATATGCTTTTTGATCCAAAATATACATATTGTTATTATTTAATCCTTATATTTTAAAACGCATATTATTCGTTGACAAAAAAAAACTTTGTTATAATTCAAATGTGAACTTTGTAGAGCTCGATCATTTGTTGTTGAATCATGCTAAGCATTGAGTACATAATAATTAAAAGACATTTTATATAGATGTCAAAGAAATACAACACATGAAGAACTTTACTTTATGAGAGGTCAAGCTTTTCATGACATCGTGTAATTGTCCTTCTAAAGTTATAGGATGAAAATCCAATTTACAATACTTTTATGATAAAATGTACTTTTAAGTTTGCACAAGATGTATGATTTAACTATTTAGTTTCTAATTCTTAAAAATACATAATTTATTTTCTAAACTTTTTTTAGTTGTCCATCTTCTATAAATAAAAAACTAGACCAAAATAAATAATAGTTTGTGCTAAAAAATTGATAAATACTTAATTATATATTTGCAATATTAAGAGATTAAATAATCAAAACATGTAAATTCTAAAAGTCAAAATGCATATTTAATTTACTTTTTATCCGGAAGTATGGATATAGGAAATTAATCGAGTTAAATAAGAATTACGATGGTAGAAGAGGGTGCAAGATATCTCAAAAAGAGGGGATCATGGACTAAAGGATTTAGATTTAATGACTCTAAATTTAAATATTTTTAAAAAATAAAAATTAAGTATTTTTTAAGACAAAATATATTAATGCTTTAAATTTTTATTATACTGGATGATATTTTATTGGAGAAAAAAAAAACCAAACTACTTTGGATATTATGCAATCTATTCCACTCATCTCACAGTATAATTTAATCATCTTTTCTAATAAAATATCATGGTGTATTAAAAAAGACAAAAAATATTAATATATATTATTTTAAAAAATATATATATATTTACATTTAGAGCCAATGATCTAAATTCAACGAGCTCTATTGTTTGCTAGGGAAAATAATCCTCTCATGCAATTGGAGGGGGATCCACTCTCATATCACTGTAGGGTATATCTCTTTTATTTCTAGTATCAATTGTATTTTATTTATTTTTATCATGTAATTGGAGGGGATCCACTCTGGTATCATGTGGATGTATATTTGTATAAATCCCTACAAGGATTTTGAATTCTTATAAAAGAATAAATAAAATACAAATATTATTAAATGATATAGAAAAGTATATATATTTTAAAATTTTTATTAACCATACAAAATATAATTAATGTTTTTCTTATATTATAACTCCTCACCGAATAATTAGAATATTCCCAACACACAATTATATGTTAATAAAATCTTTAGTGCACTTATAAATTTAATTACACAAATACATTTAGTTATAATATAAGGATATTATTATAATATTATCATTTTTTGTTAATATTATTACAATTATATCCTTATATTATAATTTGATGCACTCAAAATTATAAGTACATTAAAGATGATACTTGAAAAATATCTAAAACTAATTAAGTGTCTGCCATATAGTTTAATTTTTAAAAAATAAAATTCACTTTTTCTTCTTCTATATTCTTCATGGAATTTAAACTTGAATACATTTTTATCATACCATGCTACTTCTTTAATTTGCATAAATGACATTTAAGCAATTTTAATTACTTCCTATTCATGTATAAATATTATTAACTAAAATTTCAAATAAATTATGAAGTTTTTCGTACTTCAAAACTGTAGTGCATCAATTAACGTATTTCATAAAAGTTGCGACATAACTTGTCAAAATTTCCCCGAAAAAAATTAGTTGGGCAGTAGATGAATTATCAAAATTGCGGAAAGAACTACTAAATCATAATTGTTAAAGTATCAATTAAAAGCTCAAATTTCAATATAAGAAGAGAAGTAAATGCAACAATCTATATTAACCTTGAAACATAGCCCAACGTGTGGTAAGGGATGCAATAACAAACGATCGGAAAGTGATAAGGGTGTTCATTATAACTTTCAAAAAATATTAAAAACTTATGTTATATGAAAGAACACTAGTCAAGTTCCCCTAATGTGTTTGAACACTGTGTAAAGCTTGGCTGACCCTCAATTCAAGTGGAAAGATGAGAAAACAAATTTCACTTGAAAAGATATTAATTAATTTTTATACACTTAGATGACAGTTGATGTAAAATATCAGTTTTAATAATATTATTTTTTTAATAATTTTTATTCTTTTTTTTATATAATTTTATTAAAATTAATATACTAAATCAATTGCCACTTAAGTGTACAAGAATTAATTAATATTTTTTCATTTTATTTACCTAGATGATGATGTTGAGGCACACTTTACAATGCTAATTTTAATGACCTTAATGGTATATAGTACATTTGAATGTAGTTGACTATTTTAAGAAGAATATTCAAAGTTATATATATATATATATATATATGTATATATATATATAATATTTTTTTTATGTTATAGTTGTTTTTGTTATGTTATAAGATTTTTTTTAGGTGTAACATTTTTTAAGATAATTTGTTTTTTATGAATAATATGAATATTTCTCATTGTTTGGTTGAATACAAGATGTATAAATGAAAACATATCTTTTCCATAAAGTACTATAATAAATTCCGTGCTTAAATGTAAAAGAATGTTTTTCTAAGTCATTGCCAATATTACATTGGATAGTACAAAACTAATTGAAGGCTCTACAAGAGTTGTTATATTATTACCCAAAGGAACTAAATTTATTATTAATAAAAATATTGAATACTCATACAAACCTAGCTTCCCCAAAAGGAAAAAATAGTTATATTTTTAAAAAGTTATTTTATTTTTAAATTTTGTGGTAATCAGTCTAATATTAAAAAATCACTTACTAAATCATTTTATCATGAACAAAATGTTTCTCATTCATGGTGTTTCTCATAAAATTTCCCGCAAAAAAACAAAAAGAGAGAGAGAGAATAATTTCAAAATAAACATAAATCTAGAGCAAATCCCAAACAAATTAAATTTACTACACCATTTTCAAAAATTAGAAAATGATGCGAAACCTTAGCTTAAAGAGATTAAAATACCAGCACACAATATAAATCAAGTAACAATTCAAATTTATATCCTTGCCCTGAAACCCTAAGAAACTTGTTCTTAAAAACACAAATGAAAAGGCTGGGAGAAATTAGAATAGAATTAGCCAAAAAATAAAGAAACTACTTTAATAAAATATCAAATTATTAATGCAACTAGGAGAATTGAAACAATACTCATAAAAGCAATAAAGAGAATACAATCTTCTTAAAATAAGAAAAGAAAAAATGTTTTCTATTCAAAAGTTTGCCGCAAAGTAATGTCTCATAAGATATTTATAAACTCTTTTAAGAAAAGAAACCCTAAAAGGTTTAAATAAACTCAAACCCAAATCTAATAAAATAAATTAAGCTAATAATGTATAGTCATGCAAACCCTTTGTTTTTTTAGTTAGACTCATTTAAGCATGTATGAGTTGTAGCGCAACAAAAAAGGTTTCACGTATAACTAAACATTGAGACCCTCATAAATGAGTCGCCTATTTAAGTCTTAAACGCAGCAAATAATCTTTGGCTTTGTATATTTAATTTTATTGTCTATTTAACTTAGTCTTTTCTTCTTTTAATAATTCTTCATGCATCACTTCAATAATAAGACTTAGTCATATTTTCAAATATAGTCTTAAACCTATTTGCCATTAATTTTGTGATCAGTCCATTGATATGTTAAATTTTTCATTTTGCCCTCCAATGGCTCAAATTAGAAATGTTGCCACCTATGCCTATATTGGAGAATTTCTTGGGTTCACTTCTTGCATAGAGATATTATAAGATATCAATAAAAATGTATCAAAGTGACTATACTAGTGAATTTCACTACCTACAAAACATACTTTAGTAAAATGTTATTAACTCTTTGTATAATTAGTTGGTACAACATATACATATATGTAAATAAAATTTTCTCTCAAATAATTATAATTATACCTATTTGGCTCTCTTTAAAATTTACCCTAAGCCAACTCTAAAAGTTGATACATATTAGCCAAGAAATGGGAGAAAATATTGTGCATGGAACAATTCTCATGGTATGCTGCAAGTCAACTCATAATGCGGGCTTCTAATGTCATAATTGTTTGATAATCACGAACCATGACCATCTGTATTTGGATATAGCTATTGTAGATTCTTCAATAAAATTTAAGCTATTGGGCTTTGATATAATTAATCATGCAATTTTCAAATGAGATAAAACGTAATTATGATTTTGTTAATTCATTAAAATTTTATATGTGTGGTTAGGAGATTTTGGTTTTCTCAGTACTTGGTATTACTTAAAAGTCCAACCATAAAGGTATGGGAGGGAATACACTCTAAAATCTGCATTTTCCAAACAAGTAAGACTACTATATCGAACACAATCGCAACTATCACAAATCCCAACAATATCAAAGTGCAAAACATAATTATCACTATCACTGTTTGGACATTTATTGACTTTCTAGATAAGATTCAGATCTTCGTCACATTAATGCTACGGGGAATGGCAAACAGTCTTCAGAAAAAGAGCTACTAGAGCTTAGTTTGATCCTCGCGTTCCCCAAGTGTCCATATTGAATGGAACAAATATCTCTGTGATCAAGAGTGTCTTTGTACTTGATTCATTTCATATTTCTACATCAAATACTAAATTTCTAGGTTCCATCGTTTTGAGGTTATCATGCACTCTCTTTATAAGAAACACTTATATAGTTATCTTATTTACTTAAAAAGAAAATATTAATAAATAATTACGAATATAAGTTTAAAGGGAGAACTCATTTTAAAAAACTAATCTATTAAATAAAGAGAATCCTTTCTTTAAAAAGTTTCTTAGTGTGAGACTCATAACATAAATAATAAAGAGAAAATTTGATAACTCACTTATTGGAAAAATGCTTCCCTTGCAGCATCATCTAAAAAAGAGAGCAGTTTATGTTTCGAACAAAACTTATGCCATTTCTAAATTTGTGTTTACACTACAACCATAGATTTAACATTGTCATTCTAGCTGAATCATAAAAAATTATCGCTTGTGACTCGTATCAGCATGAGTCAAAACAAAATCTTCCAAGAAATTGATTATCAAAGTCACTACTTCACTACAAAGATCAATTGAAACTAGATAACAAAGATCTATAAATTGGCAACTAAAGAGAAGTTAACTTTATTCACTTGCCCAAGAAGCTATTTTCTACAAGTTTAACAAAAAAAAAATGAATATTGGAATCAGCTGGTTCCCATATGCTTCTTTTTCTTATAATGCACTTTTATTTTTACCCAGTAGAGTTCTACCTTCCTACAATAAGCTACAGAGGAGTGAAATTTATTTATATTTTTTGATGCAATAATCATTAAACTCTAGACCTATTTGTCAACAAAGCTTTGATTCAAATTTAAAAGGCCACAACACCTAAAAGCCAAATTGTTGTCAAAGACTAATTTTTATAACTACTAACGGCCGTTTGGTTGTCATAAACAAATGCAAGGAATAAAAATGTGAATGTAAATGGGAGTAGAAATGAAAATTGAATATAATGGAACTGATAATTACTTCATTTGATTAGATATAATATATTATTAAAATATTATGTATTTTAATGATATAATATATTATTAAATATAAATATTCATTTTATTTATTCTAATAAATTATTTATCATTATTGGTTAATGTTAAAAAATGGTTTTTGAATAATCAATTATAAAGAAATATGAACAATTTAATTTTTTATTTTAATGTGTAGAAATATTTTAATAATACTAATAATACAAAATATTAAAATATTCATTAATATTTCTTAAGTGTCCAAAAAAAATTCGCGTCAGCATTTTGCAATTTAAAGATTCTTGGTGAGAGTGACATGGTTCAGGGGCAAAGTTGTCTATAAAAATCTATTCCCTGGAAACAACCAACATTCCATCCACTTTAGGCAGCATTCGTGATCCACGTTACCAAGGGAGAGCCATTCCTTGGCTAAATTAATAACCAAACAAAGTAGTAGGTTTGTCATTTTCATTCTTTTAAACAATTTCATCCAACTAAATGTATCGTAAAGGTTGTAAAGCAACATCGTCAGTAGCATATCAATCTTAAAATCTTTCAATCTTAATATTATAGTAAATTGTGACTTTAAAATCAGCATCATTATAAGTCCATATCTAGTTCTAGAGTCGCACTAGGATTGTTAGACACTGTATTGTAAACTATATCGCACGGTGTTTTAGGGTACAAATAGTAAATGAGAGGTTATGATTTCTTAGATGCTTGAAATGAAACGAAATTCCCAGGAATAAGCTCTTGGGAAGTCCCAAAAGGGAGTTATATAGTACTTCCGAGTATCGAAAGAGAGCTTGCACTTGTGATCTAGAGTAGTTTCTTGAACTCAGATCACGAAGATTACGAGTTGCTGCTCACTAGTTACAGGATAGTAATTACTTACTATTGCTAGAATGACTCTAGCTTCAATGAAGCAACAGAACCTTCTTTCTTTCTAAGGTTCTGATCATGAAGACGAGTTATGAAGTAATATTTATAGAGTTAATTGGTGGGGAAAGCTCATAATTGTCAAGGAGAACCTTGGCTGTAGACTTTTCAATGTATCACCAATTTACTAGTTTAGCGTTTGAATGGTTTTAAAACCCGTTTGCATACCTAAACTGAAGTTTGTCATACAAAAATTGTTATTTGATTTGGCCTTACATTTTTTTCAATATCAATTTATTCTCTAAACTCCCGTTTGCATAAAAATAAAAAATAATTATTTTTGTGTTGAATGAACTATATAATTAACAAAAATTAATTTTCAAACAAAAATTTCTGAACATATATCACAGTAATATAAAACTATGTTTAACCAAAATCAATTTTAAAAATTAAGTTGACTCAAAATCATGTTAACCTAACATTAATCTAAACATGCACTAGATATCATATGATGTTTACAACAAAGGTTTCATAGTATCTTCTAAGTATAGTGGAACCAAGGGTGTGCTTAGGTGTCCAAACAAGTACACAAATATGCCACATTTTGCAAGAAAATTGGATTTCTAAAACATCTGATGGTGAAAATACAAGGAAGCAAATCAGAAAAGGTGTCTCAAACATGATATGGATTTAAGTGAAGGCTCAAAATCCTATCTAAAGGGGGAATGACTCAAACTTGTAACGGTGCAGGACACAAGACACTCATACCTAAACCATTCATTCTATTGCTCCCATATTAAGAGAATCAATAAGGTTACAGGAATGTCTCCCATTGGCTTACCTATCCAACCTACCAGGCAATTCTTTTTTCGGCTGGCAAAATCATAAACATATAGTTCTGACTTAGGGAATGAATGAAATATATGAACAATTCCAATATATATCACTGATTAAGAGCAAGAACCCAAGCCTGCCAAGTAACGACTAATAACTAATTACTATATGAGCATAAACTCTCAAAATATGTCCATTCACATTGTACTAAATTTTAAATGACAAAAGACCTAACCAATAACTACCCTCGTTAACACCCAATACTAACATACGTATTAATGTAATGAAAAAGACTAGGACCTTCGGAAAATATAGAAGCATTAATAATATTGGTCATGTAAACACCATGGTATATAATTTGTAAGTACCCATCATGATGAAACCCTGTAAGTAACGAAAATAGCTTATTCAATTGCGTTGCAAGCATCCTGTCCAAAATTCTATTAGGTTAAAACTTTAAGGCCTAATATAAACATGCAGAAACATAAAAGATGATTCTGGTTCTTCTGAGCATAACAAACAGTAGGGTATCAATGGTGTTCATAACAAGTACGTCGATTATATCCTGCCTGCCCACACAAACTGCAGTGCACTGTTCTCCTTTTCCTAGGAGCAAGAACCCAACCCTACACAAGCAGAATCATGAGTAAAAACAAGGAGAAGGGAAAATATGCAGTTCAAGTTTGAATTAAATTACCCTTGGGATATAACGGTTATGTCCACGTTCACCACAGCGGTTGCGTTTCGATTTCAATTTCTTAATGACGGTCGGCACAGCCTAAATGCAAAAAAGATGAGATCATGCTAATGGAACCTCAAAACAGTAAAAAAAAAAAAATGCAGCAAATTATCGGAGAAATATCTTATTGTACATGATGAAAGTTAAGGTCAAAGTTCAAAGAAATAACAGTTTACTTCTTATTTACATGATAATTTATTCAGAAAAAGGAAGCCAATTTCCAGCATCTCTCCTACAGACAAATATAATTCCTAAAGTGAATTGGTCATATGGGTAAGTCTGTGCATCAGTCTGTTGGTTTTGCTGCCAAGTAATTTGCAACCAAAATAAAGGAATAATTATTCTTCATTGTCATAATATTATTTTAAATAGAGGTTGAGCTGAAGGATCAAATTAAAATAAAAACCATAATTGTCGCTTCAAGTAAGCAGAGGTTGAACAGAAGGTTCCATTAATGTACAAACCATCATTGAACTTGATGGAATTCTCCATTGCGATATATGGAAGGCAAAGCACTGGTTAATAGATTGTCAAATATCTAGGAGGGAGGGGATTTGATGAGGCTATTTACGGGGGTTCTTGGAGTTTGGTAGAAGAACGGAAAAAAAAAAGATGTCAGGGCTGAGAGAGTGGGATAGAGAGCAAACTGGGGAATTTTGCAGGAGTTTCCTATACCTCAAAAAGCCAGGGTTTAGGATGTTCCATCTATTTTTTCCTATCTCTATCATAATTTCAGAAGGAATCTTACAATTTCCATCAGAACTGAAAAGTCAATTTGTTTGTACGACGAAACAAGTTTTGTAAGCTCTATCTTGAAGGAGAGTAATAAGGGCAACTAAGGATTTAAACAAGACCTAAGGTTAATAAGAATGTTATTATGGTGCATCTATTCGGATTTAGTAACATTAAGAATTTAGTAAAGTTTGGTAGGGTAAGGAAAGAGTTTCTAGTAGTACACCCAAAGAAAAGAGTATAAGATCATATCATAATTATCTGAGAAACTTGGTTACTAACACGAACACTGAACACGATACAAACATAGACACAACCACACGACAAAATCTGAAGTGTTGATATGTAATTTGAAGTGGCACCTAGTGTTATATTGTGTCAAATGTGAGGGACTGACACGTGTTCAACACGGACATGACTCTTTTTCTGAAATGTTTGTGCTTCATAGATTAGTATCAATCGAGCTTGAACTAGAAGAACAATAAATGTGCAAACCATCATTGAGTCTTTTAATAATATTTTACTTGGTTCATTCCTATTCTCCCAAATGTTCTCACTCTCCGTTGTCCCAACACAAAGTAATTACCATAGAAGCGAATTGATTACATAGGAAAACCCAACTTATGCCAATTCTTAAGTGGTGGTGGAAAGTGAAGATATTGTAAACAACAGAAAGAAAGAATTAGAAATTCACCTGCTTGTTAATGATTTTCTTCTTTTCATCATCTGCAAAACAATCACGTTCCTCTTTTACAAAACTTGCATCTCCTGTCTCCAATTTTGTGTCACACTAAAAACAGATTTGACCAAGCACGACTTAACCAAGCAGATAAAAAACGGATCACCAAAGTCTACTTCAACAAAAAGAGATTGAGGAGCTCGATATATAATGTAACACATACAACTATAAAAAGTTAAAGACCATTCACTTATATTAATTCACTTGTTAAGCAGCTCATATAACAGTTTTTTTTTTAAAAAAAATTTTTCAAGAACGGGTACAAATCAGCTCACACGCAGCACAAGTGCTTCTTTTTCTCATAATGCATACATTAACATCCAATAGTGTTCTATCTTTCTATCATATGCCACTGAGGATTCTGTGAAAGAAGCAGCAGTACTAGTTCTGTACATCTGGCTTTAGGTTAAGCTTGTGGCTTATCTATCCATTTCTTATTAACTCAAATGAGAGATAAATGCATGGTGTGCAATGTATTCACAACACTTCATATATTAGATACGCCACTTCTTGTATAGAATTTTGATGCGAATGAAACAAAAAGGAAAAATACATACCACATGCTTTACCAGCATGTGACTGTGTTGCCTATAGTAACAAAGGTTTGACAAGAAAGATAAGAAAACTAATTTTTTAATACTGAATAGTTAACTTCCGGCTTCCTATGTAATGCCGTATTACAGCACTTCCATTATTAAAAGTGTTGTTTCTAGTGATGTTTTTCAAGACAACAACAACAACAACAAAATTTTGCCCGCACATGCTTAATTCTGCATGTGACTAATATTGCTTATTGAATAAAGATTCAACAACAAATAGAAAAGACAACTTTGAAGTATTCTAATACTGTAAAGCAAACTTCCAGCCTTCTATGTGACATTTTCATACACTTTCTCTGTTCGAAACATTACTTCTTGGGGCGGCCTATATAGAGAATGAAACAGAAAATTAAGGAAAACGATATCCTGAAGAGTAAACTAGGAAAGAAATACAGAAGATACTTGTTAATGAGACATGCATTGCTCATGCTGAAAAAAGAATTAGCCAATAATAAAAAAGATTTTGTTTCATTCTTTTACAATAAATAGTAAACTTCCAGCTTCTTTGATGATGGGGTCACCATACCCTCTCCCTATGAGGAACACAAGTATAGCACCCGTGTTTATATGAAAACAAATAAATAAAATAAACATTCGAGAGAAAAACTAAGATCTCAATTTCTTGAAAACAGTTTGCTTTGCAGCATCATCTATGAAACATAGTTCATCGTTCAAACAAAACGTATCCCCTGTTTCCAAATCTGTGTAACAGTACAACCACAGATAGAACGCTGTCATTTTAGCAAAAGCATTGTAGAATATTGCTTGTACCTCCTTTCATCATGGATCAAAACAAATTCTTCTTGAAAATTGATAATCAACATCATTACTTAAACACAACAAAGTGATAATAGAAATTAACTCCTATAAGTTGACAACTAAAGAGATTTTACCCTCATTTGCTTACCTGCGGAGCAGTTTTCTTCACGGCCTTTAACAGATTAATGAATCCATTCAAACTGTACCAAGGACAAGCTTCCTTTTTCCCTTAACACATTCACTATTAATTTTACCCACTGGAGTTCTAACTTCCCACTATAAATCACGGATAATCTTTTGATGGAAGCATCCGTTCTAGTCTATTTATCAGGATATGCGTTAAATTCTTGACTTCGGTTAGCAGTTCTTATTAATCGTAAGAGATAAATGCATGCCACCATGTCTTCTATTTGATTTTATTGCCATTACTCTGTTGGACATGCTACTTATTATGCTGGTTTATATGAGATTGAGACAAAATAAAATAAAATAACGCATCATGACCCATGCTTAATTTTGCTTGTGAAATGCATTACTGATATTAATACGGATTAGGAAAGAGTGCAAAATTATATTCTTTTCCCTTCCAAGTTGGTAATTGAACCCAGTTTCGCCAACTGACAAGCATTAGCATTCATTTCTATTTTGAGTGGTTCAAATTCAACAAAGTTAATAAAACATACTTCAAAAAGCATCAACGAGAAATACTTATGTTTAGACTGAATTAGACCTCTTTCACTGCATGGTGGTTCTTAATTATTTTGAGAGGTACACAAGCCACAGTGCTTTAACATTGTGAGATGTGCTCTTCATAGTAAACTACCTAAAATTGAAACGATCACTATAGTATAATTTTATTATTTGATTGGAGGCAACAGTAACAGACTCTAGACCAATTTGTCAACAATGATCGGATACCAAATCTATAAACCACAACACTAATAGCTAAAGCAATTGAAGAACAGTTTTGTAACCCGAATGGCTGTAAAGCAACACCTTCAGTAACTTATTATTCGCAAATATTCTCTATGATATGCTTATTACAATGTTATATGTTTGCGACTCTTACGTCGGCATCATTATGAGTCCATATCTAGTTCTAGAATTGCACAAGGACTGTTAGAAACCATCTAGTAAACACATTCCCTAGTGTTGTAGGGAAAAAGGGAAAAACAATAAATGAGAGGCTATTGATTCGTAAATGATTGAAATCAAATAAATCCCAGGGAATAAGCTCTTTCGAATCTCCTAAAATGCCAAGATAAGACACTTCCAGTGAGCTAGGTTCAAGCAGGTATAAAATGAGATCTTGCAATTATGATCTAAAGAGTAAATTTGTGAACTCAGATCACAAAGGCCACTGGTTGGTGTACACTAGTTAGTTGTTACTGAATATTAATGACTGATTATTACTGGAATGATTCTGGCTTTAACGAAGCAGCACAACAATTTTTTCTCTATAGGGTTCTGATCGAGAAGATGATTTACGAGGTAGGATTTATAGCGATAATTGGTAGATGAAGCTCATAATGGTCCAACATTACTTGTACTAAATGCATGACTGACATATTAGGTATTTTGGTATGTTTAATTACTGTCAACTTGGTTTAGTCAACTCTTGGACCTTATGGTGCTGTGTGTGTTCCTTCTCGACCTCATGGCTAGGATGCCTTAATGTTCAGCCTTTTATATCTTACATTTGTCTTCAAAAACCTACCTTAACTTTTTTCCCACTTTAATTATTATAAATCCCTTGCCCTTTTCATCTTGTTGCATGATCATCCATTATGTTGCTACCATATCAAGAGCATCAATATGGTTACATGACTGCCTCTCTTTAGCTTATTCTTCTGTCCTGTCAACGAGATTTTTTCTCCTTTATCTTTGACACAAATCATTAACATAAAGTATTGAGTTGGGGAATGCAATATATAAGAAAGTCCATTATATATAAGAGAAGCATAAACTCTAGAATGAAAACATGAGAACTCACCTAGCAATAAAGTTTGTATATAAAAAAATGAGACAGTGATGTTAGAAACATGTTAAAAAAAACACTAGAAATATTCGCTAGATTTACATGGATTGTTTGATCAACCCAAGCATAAGTTGAGAAGAAAATAAATTCTAATACGAAAAAGATTTAACACAAGAAAAAGTAGAATAATGAGGAAGACAGCACAAAAAGAAGTCAAAATCAAATTTTGAAACCCTAAAGTTTAAAAACAAAATTCTAGCAGACTCTGTAATTGAGTCCAAAAATTCGAGCTCAAACGCTCAAATTTTCTCAAGTGGTTCAAAATTTACCTTTTTTTGAGGATTAAAGGCCAATCTTCCTGTCAAGGTTAACTTATTAGAATCGGCAGCCATGTTCGTTGCTCCAATTCGGCTCTCAAATGGCAAAATACACACAACCCTGCCTTCTTAAAGACAAGAAAAACTTCCAATATAAAAGAATCCATATAAGGATCGTATAACGCTTCTGTGACCCCATCTGACGACATTTCACTGAGAACGTGTAAAAGTCCAGAAAACAAGCGAGGCTTTTCTAATGGTGAAGCGTTTCTGAGTTGTTTCTTTGTTTGCTAGTGCATCAACTGGACTGAAATATAGAAGAAAAGAGAAGAGTAAAGGGGCTATGAGATGAGATTAATGCTAGAGATATGTGAGAGAGAGAGAGAGAGAGAAAGAGAGGAGAGGGAGGGTTGGAAGGCGTGAGGTTGTGGAGGTTTATGGGAAATGGTGCTAGAGGGGGGAAAGTGTGAGTTACTACTGCGTTTCGCGGACTTGGAGTCGCGAGAAATGGAAACTGCCGTTACTGGTTTGAACTTTGAGCGCGTGAACTTCATATTGGAAACGCGGTCGTTTTGTTCAGACTTGACCATGGGATGTACTTGAGGATGATCAGTTTAACATATCATTAGGCTTTTTTTTTTTTTTTTTTTTTTTTTTTTTTTCATATATACAGTTTTTATGTTTTTTTTTTATCAGTTTTTTAGTTCATACATGGTAATTATTTAATTAACGAATAAAAATATAGAATGTTTATAATTTAATTTAAAAATTATATATTTATTTTCAATAATCATATACTCATCATTATATGAATAGAAAATAATATATTTATTATTTTTAATAAAAAATGAAAAAAAAAAATTGGCCTTCCACTTTTAAACACAATTTTATTTTGGTCCTTCATAAATTGAAAGTCTCAAAATGATTCTTCATATTTTAATTTAGTCTTATGTTAATGCTTCACAAATTGAAAGTATTAAAATGATACTTTATTTTTTAAGATTTAATTCAAAATAATTCCTCTCAAAATGAGAGCTAGAAGATCATTTTGAATTGAATTTTAAAAAAATAAAGGTCCATCTAAATGAGAGTTAGATGACCATTTTGAATATTCACATTTAAATTTAGTCTTATTTTGGACTTCCACAAATTGAATGTATTAAAATGATCTTTTATTTTTCAATATTTAATTTGAAGTAGTACCTCTCTAAATGAGAGTTAGATGACCATTTTTAGTTGAATTTTGAAAAATGAAGGTTCATTTTTAAAACTTTTAATTTGTGAAGGACTATTTTATGATTAAATTCAAATGTGGAGAACCAAAATAGTATTTGTTTTTTTCAATAAAGAATATACTTCCATAAATATAATAATTGCATATAAAGTTATTTATAAAGCATCTTAAATTTTAAAATTATTAATGACCTTGAAATAAAATTTTGTTTATCTTTAGAATTTAAAACCTAATATTACCTAAACCAAATTAGAATTCTTCAAAAGAAAAAATTCATATACAACCCCTTCCATTTTTATTTTGTTATTATATAATTAAAACATGACAATTGTTCAGTTTCTCAATTATATCATGTCAGGTGTATAATTATTACAAATAATTAAATTATTTTAAAACTAAATCATACATAATTATTAATCAACCGTATACTTGTTATATTTTGTCACCAAACATCCTAGTAAAAATACAAAGACTTGCATATAAATCTAGTCTTTCATCCAAAATAAATAAAATTTGATCATAATTTCCTTTAAAATAGAATCAAAATTTGAAGTCCATTCTAATAAATATATTAGGCCTATCATCTTCAAATATAATTTTTCTTTTATATAGCTAGTTCTCCGAAATTCAATATTAATTACAACCTAGCTTCCCCTCGAAAAAAGTTACTTTTTTTTTTAAAAAAATATTTTATTTTTAATTTTGTGGTAGTGAGCCTAATTTTGAAAAGGCTTTCGTACTAAATCATTTTATCAAGCCCAAAATGTTTCACATTTGCAGTGTTTCTCATAAAATCTTATACAGAAAAAATAATTTCAAAATAAACATAAATCTATAGTGATCCCAAACACTTCAAAATTTACTTCACCATACACTTTTTGCTGTTAAGAAATTTCACGTTCACAATCTTAGTAACAATAAAAAAGAGCAGATTTTCTTAGATTCACTTCTTGCATTATGAGATATTATATAAGAAATCAATAAAAAAATATTAAAGTGAATATTAATTTATTGTATAATTAGATATATATATATATATATATATATACACACACACACACACGTGCAATTAAAATTTTCTCTCATATAATTGCAAATAAACTTATTTGTCTCTCTGAGATTTACTCAAGGCCAGTTCAAGATGTTAGTATATCTCAGTCAAAAATTGGGAGAAAATATTGTGCATCGAACATCTCTCGCTGTAAGTAGCAAGTCACCATTATGACATGCATTAAAATGTTAAACAAATTGTCTATCTAAAATTTTGTGCAAAACAGACTGGCTAGCTTGAAATGGATATGAACAAAAAAAAAAAAAAACCAATTAAAAAGTAGGCTCATGCTCCCTCTTTTTACCTGATGCTTGGCCTGTGATTAAGTCTACTAGATATTAATTGCACAATTTAATTGTAGAAGTTTACTTAGATACACTTATTTATACTTTTTCTATCAAGTTCTTCAATTGGCACATAATAACTATATTGTTAATCAATATTAATGTAAAATGTGTGTACTTTAATTAAAAAATAAAGCATTTATTTGTAACAACTATACATAACATAATATTATTAAAAAAATCATATCTTTATCATATTTTAATCGAATAATAATATATCAAAGATATAAAACATTACATATAAATTTATTTTCGTCGTTAGTTATATTTTGTTCAAGTAACCTTCCACATTGTAGTTATAAGTCAACTGCACAAATTTCAAAGTCTAAATGAAATGCTATTGATTTTGTTTTGATTAACTTAAAATTTTAAATGACGCATGAATTTTATTTAAGCAACAATACTTCTAAACTCAAGTGTCAAAAAAAAAAAAATGATAAATACGAATTTAACTCAATCCTATCAGTCCTACTTTTTAAGCCTCAATCGTGTTAAACTTTTGTATCTAAAATTAGATAATTTGGAGACAATCTCACACTCACACACTCATCATAACTTATTTTAGGAGTGACCATAGGCTTGATTCAAATATAATCCTCACCGCGAAATTCTCATAATACTTGTTTACATTCAGATAGGTTTTGCTAAGGTCTCGTAATGTGATTTTAAATTGATTTTTTATGAAAACAACACTGGTATTTTGCAAGTACAAATCATGATGAAACCCTAAGAAGAATTGAAAGTACATTATTCAATTGGATTGCAAGCATCCTATCCGAAAGCCTATTAGGTTAAAACCTTCAGACCTAACATAAACATGCAGAAACACAAGATAAATACAGTTCGATCTTCTGAGCATAACAGAAAGTAAAGAATCAAAGGCCTTTGTAACAAGTACGTCGATTATGTCCACAAACTATAATGGACTGTTCTTTTCCTAGAAGCAAGAATCCAACCTACACAAGCTAAATCATGAAAGAACATCTACAAGTTGGTTTTTGAATCCTACACTGCATAAAGCCCCTCGTGGAAGAGACGTCCGTTTCAAAAGAAATAACAAACTTACTCTATAGGTATATAATGATGCAAAAGATCCCATATGGATAGGAGATCCACCTCCAGATACGTTACTTTTATGGGAGGAAATTTAATAATTTGAAGAAACAAGAAACAAGTATGGTAGCATGATCAAGCGAGGAAGCAGAGTTCAAAACCATGGCAAATGGGATATGTGAGCTATTACGGTTAGAATAATTCTTGATAATCACAGAATTAAAAGGGAAGGGACAATGAAGCTATATTGTGACAATAAATCAGCCATAAATATTGCACATGTCCAACATGATTGAACCACATATTGAGATTGATAGACACTTCATTTAAAAGAAATTTGATTGTGGCCTAATCAACACACCGTACAGTAAATTAGAAATCAATTAGTGGATTTTCTCACTAAAGGTTAACTCACTACAAGGTTTTGAGAAATCTCTTGCAAATTGGGAATGGAAGATATCTACTCACCAACTCGAGGGAAATTGTTAATTCTTAGTTGACTCTTTTTATTAGGAAAGATTTGTTTTATGGGCTGAAAGGCAAGATTTCCTCCCTTCCTGTTATTTCCTAATAATCCTTATAAATCAGCCTTGATTCTTTGTATCTCTGGAAATAATCTTTTTTAAGGAAAAAAAAACAATGTATCCTTAGAAATCAGTATGTACAGTGGCTAAATAAATTCAGGTTATTAATACCCTGGATCATGGAGATAAATATATACAAGGGTGAATTACCCCTCTAACATGAATGAAAATTGCCTTCATATATCCACAATGAGGTTAAGGATAGCAATGGAATATGTTGAAAAAGTTGCCAAAACTATGGAACTCGAAGAATTTTAAAAGTTGGACATTTGTCCACGACATTGTCATGGGTAGTGCAATTTGCTAAACATTGGGACTTAATGGTTCAGCTCTTTTGTATGATTTGTGTTAACCTTGTTGGCTATTGTCCATTTCCAGACTTACACTATGGATTATTATTGTAAACTTTCTTGCTGGTTATAATCCATTCTTTAAATGCAATATCTCATTATTGCAAACTTTCATTATTACTTACATTTTTCCTACCCACTTGGATTATTCAATAGTATCCATTGATGGAGTGGTTGCCTGAATTTCTCCTATAAATATAGGTCTCTAAGTCTAACTTCTCATTACTTGAAGCATACACACCATCTTAAAGAGTAAGAAACGAAGCCTTGAAAGCATCCATCTCATATTAATGGCAATGACTGGAGGTATGAATTTTTCAGCACTATCTCTTTGTTTTGAGCAAGCTAAAAAGTTTCTTTTATGTTTAAGAACTTACATTTGGTATCAGAGCCCATTAAACCTCTGCCTTACAAACTTCAAAAAAATTTTAGATTTGAGTCAATCATATTTATGCCTTTTTCACGATTTTGAGCTCATAAACTAGATCTTCATGAAAAACTAATTAGTTTTGGCTTTTGAAATGCTCAAAACAGAGCAATGATGAGCCAACATTTTGACCATTGAACCACCACACTACCTTGTGTATTGGTTTTGTTTTCAAATGTATTTAAAGTTCAAAAATGCATGCTCAAATTTTTCTTTAGGTTCAAATCTTTGAAAAATTATTTTGAACAACTTACGTCTTAGTAGGCAATATTTAGAGATATTTTGTCCAATATTTTGTGGAATTGAATTTTATGTCATTTAATTAAATGCTTAATTTCTTGAAAATTATTTTTAAGCAATATTCTATGGTGTCTTTGGATAAATTCTAATTAATTAAATGCTTAAATGAAAGGATATTTAATTAATTAATTTGTCAAAATTTTGTTTTGTTGACTAATTAATTGATTGAATAAAAATCCCATTATGAAATGGCTTGTTTATACATTTTGCATGGCCATTTACAAGCATTCAAGAAAATCTTGATGTCATGTAATTTGTATAATTATGACATAATTAGAATTTAGCCACAACACTTTTTATTATTCTAAAATTATACATTAAGTTATAAAATTACATAAAAGAAAATGACATCAAATTGTAATTAATCATTTTCAATGTGGTAATCATCATCCCACAAGAATGTTATAACACATATGATTAATTATGATGAGATAGTGAATTTTTCCTTTTTTTAAATTTACCCACAGAGATTGAGGAAATAGAGTATTATTTGCTAGTGTCATCACAATTTACGCATAATCCTAATTAAATAAAACTTAGTCCACAGGCAATTTTATTTTCTACTAGGGTCATGTTTAATTTACATGTTCACATTGGTAGAATATGTTATATGAAATTTTCAAAGTTGCCTTAATTATTGATATATGAATATAATGTTTATGCAGCTTTTCAACCACTTAACATTTTTTTTTTCAAGTTCCTGAACTTAATGGGGATAATTACACAATTCGGAAGGAGAAAATTCTTCTCCAATTAGGGTGGATAGATGTTGATTGTGCCATTAGAAAAGATGAATCTCCTATACCTACGGATACTTGTAGTGCATCAATAATAACTCTTTATGAATGTTGGGAGTGATCTAATCGTCTCAGCATGATGTAAATCAAATCTAAAATATCAAACAGTATACATGGATTAATAGGAGAGCATAAAAATGTCCATGACTTGCTAAAAGACATTAATGAACAATTTGAATCTTCTGAAAAGGCTTTAGCAAGTACCTTAATGTCAAAATTATCTATTATGAAGCTCACTAGTTTAAGGGGTGTGTGAGAGCACATCATACTGATGAGGGATATTGCAGCTCAGTAGAGAACACTTGAGGTTGAAATTCCTGATTCTTTCCTAATGTACTTTGTTCTAAATTCCTTATCGCCTCAATATAAGCCCTTCGAGATCTCCTACAACACACATAAACAAAAATGGTCAATAAATGAAGTATTGATCATATGTGTTCAAGAAGAATGAAGGCTTTTGGTGTAAATAGGAGAAAGTGCACATATGACAACTTAAAGGAAAGACAAGAAACAAGCCAAGGGAAAATGGAAGGGTAAAACACCCATCCAAGGTGATATTAAGAAAGAATCCATGTGTTTTTTCTGCAAAAAGAAAGGACACATGAAGAAGAATTGTAACAAATTCAAGGCTTAACTCTAAAAGAAAGGTAACTCAATCTCATTCTTTTGTTATGAATCAATATGGTAGATATTAGTAATAACACATGGTGGATTGATTCTGGTTCAACAATCCATATTTCAAATACCTTATAGGGTTTTCTAAACCAAAGGAAGCCGATGATAAGTGAGCAATGCATATACCTAGGAAACAAGATGGGCTCATTGGTTGAGGCTATAGGAACTTGCAAGTTGGTTTTAACTTTTGGTTTTGCTATGCTTTTGGAGAAGACCTTTGATGTACCAAAGTTTCTCTAGAAACTTGATTTTTATTTCAAAGTTTATACCATTGGGATATTCTTTTGAATTTTCAAATAATATGTTAAAGTTATTTTATAAATCTAATCATGTTGAAAATGATACAATTTGTGATGGTCTTTTCCAAATTCAATTACAAGACAATTCATAACATGAAACAATGTATGCTTCTAACAACATGGGTATAAAGAAATGTGTTACTAATGAAAATTTTTCAATATTATTGCATCGTAGACTTAGTCATATCTTAATAGAAAGGGTAAGAATGTTAGTAAAGGAAGGAGTATTAAATACTCTTAACTTCACTGACTTTGATACTTATATAAACTACATCAAAGGCAAGCAGACTAATAAGACCAAGAAAGGTGCTAAGTGGAGTTCTATCTTGTTGGAAATAATGCATACGGATATATGTAATCTAGATATGGACTCAAATAGTTAGAAATGCTTTATCACATTTATTAATGATTGCTCACAATACATGTATCTCTATTTGCTTAATAACAAGAATGAGACATTAGATGCTTTAAAAATTTTTAAAGCAGAAGTAGATAAACAATGTTGTAAACAAATTAAAATAGTGAGATTAGATAGAGATGGTGAGTATTATCGTGGATACACTAAAGATGGATAAGTACCTGGTCCATTTACAAAGTTTCTTCAAGAGCATGGGATTATTGCCCAATATACTATGCTTGGTTCCCCAACCTATAATGGTGTTGTTGAAAGAAGAAACTAAACACTATTAGACATGGTGTAGAGCATGCTTAATAGCTCAAAGCTTCCTAAGTTCTTATGGATTGAAGCCTTTGATATGGCTGTATATATATTTAACTAAGTTCCAATCAAGGTTGTTGAAAAGACGTCATTTGAATTAATGAAAGGTCGGAAACTGAGTTTAAGGCATATGCACATAGGGGGATGCTCATCTGAGGTGTGTAGTTATAATCTACAAGAGAAGAAGTTAAACCCAAGGACTATTAGTGCCTTCTTTATTAGGTATGCTGAAAAGTCTAAAGGATATAGGTTTTATTGTACATCACATAGCACTAGGATTGTGGAGTCAATAAATGCTAAATTTCTTAAGAATGATTTGATTAGTGGGAGTGATCAGACTTAAAACTTAGATTTTGATCATGATTAATTGAGAACTCAAGCTCCCACATCAAGTAATAGATTGGTTATAATTCATACCCTTTAAGTGTAAATTGGTGTTGAAATCCAATCATCAAGAAACCATAAACTATTGATCATGACCCAGTTGATCCAGTCGTACAACAACCATAAGAATTTATTATGCAACTAGTTGAGGAACATGCTACCCAAAAGAATGTTAAATCAACATTAAGAAGATCAACTAGAATTAGAAGGTTAGCAATTCTTAGTGATTATGTTGTGTACTTATAAGAGTCTAACTATAATATTGGAGCCGAAAATGATCCTAAAATGTTTTCACAAGCCATCAACTATAAAGAATCTGATTTATGGCTTAATGCTATAAAGGATAAGATGGATACTATGGCTTCTAATGAAGTCTGGGATCTCATTGAGTTCCCTAGTAACCAAAGGCCATTGAAAGATATAAAGGACAACTTGTGGTCAAAGGATTTACTCAAAAGGAAGGAATCAAATACAATGAAACATTTTCTCTTGTATTGAAAAAAGATTACCTCGGTATTATATTAGCATTAGTTTCCCAATTTGACTTGGAATTATATTAGATAGATGTGAAAATGACAATAGGGATCTAGAGGAAAAGGTATATATGAAAAAACTTAAAGGATTTTCCTCTAATGCTGGTGAACTAATAATTATAGGTTACCTTGTCAAAGTTAACTTTCACTTAATTGGACCTTATATATATATATATATATTTAACATACTTATAATAAATTTATAATTTTAATTCAGATAAGTTCAAAAATACTAAGATGTTACATAAAACATAGCATTAGTAGTGTGATTGGGTTTAATTAAGTTTGTCTCATATTATACCATTAAAATATATGACATATTCCATAATTAACACAAAATATTGACAAAAATGTACTAATAGGGACTAAAATATAAATTATTTAAACTATGAAACCCTAATCATAAATCAACAATTGAGTCATCTTAAGTCAAATTTAAGATTTAACTTAGATCTAAGTCAAAGTTAATCTAGTTGCTTTCTTTTTCCTTTTTAATTTGATTTTTAGGTACTCATATTGAGTTTTTTTTTTATTAATTTAAGTTATTTAAAGTTGAGTAAAAAAAATATATATGATAAGGCAAAACAAGATTAGTCCGAAGAGATTAAATAAATCAAAACAAGATAAATATAGAATATGAGCTACATATATTATTTTAAAATTTTAATTTGATGTTTTGCTATTAAATGAATATCTATGAAGTTTGTATATATACATTAATTTCATAATTTATATGAATTTTAATCATTCCTCAAATCGTTCTATAAATTCTAAAAGTAAGGGACCAACTAAATATTCAAAAATAGAATAAGATTCTTCAAATTGAAAAAAGAAATTAGTCTTTGAATATTTTAGAACAGATTTAAAATTAGAAATTTTTTTATAGAAAATTAACTTAAAAAATTATTTAATATATATACCTTAATATTAAGTAATTTAGTTATTTAAATTTTAATCATGTTATTATAAACAATAACTGTTAGTATAAAAATAATAAGTATAGCAAATCATTAAAGAGCCAATAAAGTAAAGATGATAACGTAATGATAATAAAATTGCAAATTTATTTAAATGAATGAATTTTTAATTTTATAGCAAATAATAAGCATACACAAAAATGATAATAACATTAAAAATACATTTAAATAAATGTGATGAAATCCATTTAAATAAAGAGCCAATAAAATAAATAGCAAAAAATGAGTTCGACAAGAAAGAACTAATTTAAAATTTCCTAATTACTTAGGTACATTGGTTATATACTAAAATTAAAGTGTAACGAGGGAATTCAAAGTATAAGAGGTTATATAAATTTATTATTTTTAATGAGTTAAAATATAATTATGTTGTCTATTAGTAAGCTAAATAATGATAATATAGAATGTGTTTAGCACTTCACTCAACTTTCTTCGGTCAAGGCCTTGCACTGGAAGAAAGAGCTTGTAACCCAGCTGTGCAAGCCTATTCTTTGTGTAATTTGTCTACATGATTTATTTTTCTACCTTGCTCAACTTCTTTTTTCTAATTTTTTTTTAATATTTGATTAAGATTTTTTTCTATAATTGGTAATTGTAGGTAAAGGTATTATTATATAAGCTGTTACGCTCAACTCTGGTCAACTTTACCTACTTAATATATATGACATATCATTGTATTATTAATTAAACATACATTGTCTTAATTAAACCTAATTGAATATATAATAAATTACAAAATAATTTCATTCCAATAATTAACATTGTATACCTATTCGACGGCCTACCAGAACTTAAGATAAGATCATATCATTCCTCTTAGTCATAAGTTCATCACAAATAATTGTGTTAAATGTAAATATCTAATTCCATAATTCTACATAAGTTTACAATATATATTAGATGTTATAGAGAACATGTAATTAAACTTAAATGCTAACTCATTGTAATTTTTTAACAAGTTTTAAGGCATTTATAGTATGTATATAAATATTATTTGACAAATAAATAAACATTATAAGAAATGATATACTGATTAAAAACATTTATTTATTTTAATTTAAAGAAAAAACAATTGGAGACAAATTTTTGCCTATCAGAAATCCATCCCTAAATAGGCTTAACTATTCTAGAATAATTTATTCTCAGAAATCCGTCCACAATTTCAATATTCTTTTTATTGCCATACTTAATTCTCGAGAATTAGAAAATTTTATATGCTATAACACTAATTTAGTCCAAATTAATATAATAAATATAGGTTATTATTTGATTATTTAATTTTATCTTTTCTATTATGCTCAAAGAGATATTGAGTTCGAATTTTCAAAAATTTTAAGAATAAGTTTTAAATAAAGTTAGTAGATAACACTTTTAGAATGATTTTGATAAACAAACTTAAAAATACACTAGCAACTAAAATTAACATTCCAACACTTCAAACATATTTTAATCTTAGATTGATTTTCACATTATAAATTATATTATGTATAAATGCAGTAAACTATTCAAATATCATAATCTTTTATTCATAATACTTAATTTCTAAAATTAAAAAAAATATACTGTAACACTCAATAATCTAAATTAATGTAGTTAAAATATATTATTATTATTTGATAATTAAGTTTTATATCATTTATTATCACATAGTTCATATAATTATAGTTTTATAGGCTAAAATATTAGAACATAATACATAATTATATATTATGAAATTTATAATTAAATAATATAGAAATGTAATACCAAAATTAAACATGGTATACATAATTTAGCTAATAATACTGAAAGTAAGAAACCAAAAGTCTTAATTTAGGTGGCGACTTTTAAATGACACCACTTAAGATCATTTTTAGTGGGGACTAAATAAAAGTCGCAACCAAAGATCATTTTTTATGGTGACTATTTAGTTGCTACCAAAAGTTCCACAAGTCTCCTTTCATCACGTAATGACATGGAGGGGGACTTCAGGTGACAAATTATATAGTCGTAGCTGTAAGTTAAACTTTTAGTGACAACTATAAAAGGTCACCACTGCAAGTTAGGAACTTTTGGTGGCAACCGTCAAAGGCGTCGCTAAAAGTCTTACCTTAAGTGACAATTTAATTGCCACTAAATGTTAGACTTTTAGTTGTAACTACATATGTCACTACTAAAACTAAAAAATTTTGGTGGCAACTTTCAATAATCGATAAAGAAAGTCGGACTTTAGGTGCCTTCTTTAGTAGTTTTCATTGAATATTAGACTTTTAGTGGCGACTACTTAATGTCACCACTAAAAGTAAGGAATTTTAGTGGCAACTATTATTTGTTGCAATTGAAAGTTTAAATTTAGGTGGCAACTTTTTTAAGTCATCATTGAATATCAAACTTTTAGCGGCGACTACTAAATGTTGCCACTGAAAGTCAAACTTTCGATGGCAACTTTAAAGGTTGCCTCAAAACATTATTGCTAAAAGTCTTTTTTTTTTAGTACTAGGAGTAGAATTATTAATAAACGCTTATTTTAGATCAAAAGTAGATGAATTACTAATAACTGATAATAAAATAATAGATAACGTACCAAATAGTATTTTAAGAGCATTAAATGGGAATTTAATATACCAAAAATTAAAATTTACAATTAATATAAATTTTGCAATATCAATAGTAAGAATGAATATGAATAAAACACTAGTAATTTATTATAAACTAAAAGGAATATAGATGCCATCTGGAAGTAGAATAACAAGTATAATAGGAATGATAAGATTATTATTTTTCAACGAACATAAAATTTATAAAAGAAATCAAGGAAAATTTACTATAGAAAAGAATTTTATGTCAGTATTAAAAGAATTAAAATTAGATTAAGCAAAAATAACAATTCTAAGACAACTACAATTAGAATTAGATGATAGTAGAGAAATAAGACCATATGAAAGTCCTAGAAGAATAGAATATAATAACAATTTAGGAAGAAGAAATATTAAAATAAATACACCAAGAGATATAAATATAAGTATAAGTTCTTGACCAATATCTAAACAAAGAAATTTAAAATTAAAAAGTCAATAAAGTTATGTAGGAAATAGATTAGTTGAAATACATATCATCTCAAACTTAGCAGAAATAAATAGAAGAATGCTAAAAATAAATTTAACAGAGAAAAATAAATATTATGTACTAGTAGAATTAAAATAAGAAGGAACATAGAAGAAAATAATAACTTTAATTAGAATATACAAATAATAATATAGAAATAGGAGAGAGAAAGAAACAAAAACTGAGGCAATAATTAAATTCAATAAAAGAGATATAATAAAGTTAAAATTATAGGTAGAAACTGAAATAGGTAATCCTCAAACACAGAAATTAATATTAGCACAAAATTTTTTAGAACAAGTAAAACCTTATAAAATTCAAAAAAATAGAATATTGATAAATATAGATCACCAGATAGTAATATTAAAAAAAATAAGGTTGATATAAATGAAGTTCTATTACATATTGCTAAAATTCAATTATAAAAAATATCAATATAAAAAATATCATGTCATAGTAGATATAAGAGTAAATATAACATTTACAAAATATAATATATTACTATCAGAATATATATATATATATATATATATATATATATACATATGTGTATATAAGGTAAGGGTAATTCTGTGCTTGTATATTTAGTAAAGTGGTACTGTGGTAGGATGACAATTGTAATTGTCTTTATTTCTAGTATCAACTGTTTTTTTTTTTCTTTTAATTTTATCTCCATTCTTTGCTGTAGCGAAGATTTTTTTCCATTTCTATTTCTTATGTGGAAGCACTTCAACGATTTGAATTTTTTTATAAAAGAATAACAAAATACAAATAATAGTAAATGAAATATTAAAAATGTATATATATTTAAAAAATTATAATCAACTAGACAAAATATAATTAATGTTTTTCTTATATTATAACTCATCACCTAAAAATTAGAATATTTCCAATGCATAATTATATGTTGTGAAATACCTAAAACTAATTAAGTGTCTACCATATAATTTAATTTTTTGTTGAGACTTCTATATTCTTAACAGAATTTAAACTTAACACATTTTTATCATACCATGCTACTTATTTAATATGCAAAAATGACATTTAAGCAATTTCCATTGCTCCTATTAATGCATAAATATTATCAACTATGACTCTAAATAATTAATAAACTTTTACGTACTTCAAAATTGTACTGCATCAATTAACGTATCTCATAAAAGTTGTAACATAACCTATCAAAATTTGCTCAAGAAACAATTTGACACTAGATGAATTATCATGTTACAAATGGATTACTAAATCACAATCATTAAAGTACCAATTAAAAGCTAAAATCTCGTTATAAGAAGAGAAGTAAATGCAACAATCTATTTGAACCTTGAAAATGGAAAAAAAATAAAAATAGAAAAGAACCATGATCGTAGTTGCTGGTGTGGGTCCAAATGTGGTGAGGGACGCAATAATGACCTTTATCGTAATGGTAATAATAACAACTTAAATCACCAAAAAAAGAATAATAATGAAAAACTCAAAAAAGATTAGGGTGTCCATAATAATCTTTTAAAAGATTATAAAAAAACCTATGTTACAAATGTAATATGAAAGGAAACTACTTGTGTTCCTGTTGTACATTTGAACACTAAGTAAAATTTTACCGAGCCTCAAATCAAGTAGAATGGAAATAACATGAAAACATATTTCACTTATCTAAATGATGATATCAAGACAAACTTTAGATACAACAATATAACTTTAATGGCCTTGATGATGTAGCACATTTGGATGTAGTATGGATGAAAATTTAAGAATGAAATGATAAGAATATTTGAAGTTTTTTTTTTTTTCCTTTAATGTTGTCATTGTTTTTGTTATATTATAAGATTGTTTTCCTTGATGTAGTTTTTATATATATTATGTATGAGTGCTAAATTTCTTAATATCTTTGTTTATTTTAATGAAGAATATAAATATTCCACATTCCTTGGTTAGACACAAGATTTACGTAATGAAGACATATATCTTGCATAAAGTGCTACAACACATATCACTTGATTATAGGCGATGCCAATGCCAATACTATATCATATAGTACAAAATTAATTAAAGGCTTTAGAGGAACTATTATATTATTACTTAGGGAACTAAATTTATTATTAATAACATATTATTTTCTACAAGAGTCTCAAAGAAATTTATTTAGTTTTACATATATACGCCACAATAAGTATCACGTTGAGACTGCAAATGATAAAAATTGAATACCCATATATCACAACCATTGTAATCATGTTTGTGAGTTGAAGAATTTAATAGAGTAGTCGCAAAAATTTGAGTAGCTCAACAAGAAGTATCATGTTTGTGAGTTGAAGAAGTCCATTCATAAATTGAAGCAATCACCTCGTCACTGGTACAAAAGCTTTGATTCTTTCAAGTGTAGGCTTCACTAGGCATGAGTTTGATAGCTGCATACACTATAAGGTTCTTCAGGTTGAATCCTATGTTTACCGACTATTTACGTGGATGATATGCTAATGCTGCTAAAAATGATGTCCCATGTGTGTGAAACGAAGTCTCAGCTTAGTAGGGTTTGATATGATGGATCTTGGTGCTGCAAATCAGATCTTAGGCATGGAAATTAATGGAGACAACATGAAGAGGATGTTAAGGTTCTCACAGAAGAACTATATTGAAAAAGTGTTTTGGCTCTAGAAATGGCCAAACTAATTGCTACTCGTTTGGCAGGCCACTTCAGATTATCTATCTCACAATGTCCAAGCATTGATGAAGAGGTGGAGTTTACGCCAAGCTTGGATTCCCTCGTGTTCTAGCAGAAAGATGAGAGTAATATTCTTATTCAGCCATAAGATAAAAATTTAATAGTTTCAATTCATAGACAAGAAATCTAATCATATATCATATATATTAATTAACATAAAATCTGAATCATTAAATTTGCATCCAATGATCTATATTACTTAAACATGACCATTATGTTTCTACCAGAACATGAGAGAATCTATTCTAGCTTATACCAGGTGGTTAGAAGTGTCACGTATGCCATGGAGTACCCTGTGCTAGACTTATCTCTTCTTGGTGTAACTGTGATTAGTAGGTTTGTGGCATATCCGTGAAAGGAACAATGGCAGGTAGTCAAATGGGAGCTTCGATAATTAAGAGGTATCGATGATTTTAGGATCTGTTATGGTACAAAGTTAATGTTTTTAGCTTTGAAGATGAGGATTACGCAGGACATTTACATGATGGAAAGTCTACAATAGGTTATGTTTTCATGCCAATAAGTAGTCCTAACAGCTAGAGGTCTATTCTTTAGTGTGAATGGTTTGTTGCTGTGATGGGTGGCTAAGGAATCTGATGGAGTCCCACATTAGGGAGGTTTCCTTGAAAGAGAGACCTTATAGGCTTGATGAGTTCTACCCCTTGATAGGCTAGTCTTTTGGGCGGGTTCCCTCCAAAAAGTTTGTACTCCATCAAATGGTATCAAAACTGGTAGTTGATGTTACAGAAAGGACTACCTATAGAGGGTTTTGATCGGCAGGAAGACCAAGTGATTGGAGAAGTTCTTTGAAAGAGGGATCTTATAAGTTTGAGGAGTTTCACCCCCTTAATAGGCTAATCTTTTAGGTGAGCTCCCTCCAAAAGGTTTGTGCTCCATCAGAATCCCTTACACTACTTGGAGACATTTGGAGTGCCATTGACTTATCCAAGAATTAGGAGCATTATTCTCAGAGAAAACAAATTGTTGTGACGTATCACAAAATTTAGTAGTTATTTGCTATAGGTAATATCCTGCTCGAAATGGTGCCTACATAAAAAATGCAGCAGAAATGATGACAAAGGCACTGCCTGGAATTGCTCCAAGTTATTACTTGCTGAAAGGAGGTTGTGGTTGCAGGTGGAGGATTTGTCACCAAGGTGGTGATTGCTGCAAAATGTGGCTTCCAAAAACAAAAAAACTCTCCTCCCCTGCATAATTTTGCATACTTGCACTTGTGCCGTTTCATGGATTGCTCCAAGGAATGTAAACTAGGGAGCCAGCCGCTTTGAGTGAGTAGATCCTCTACAATAAAGAATCTTACTACTGAGGAATATAGACCATTGAATCACGTCTATATTTTTTCAAAAGAATTAAATTAAATATAAAAAAATATAAACTATTGAATTTTGATCCAATTGTCTATATCTTTAATGGAGAATTTGGAAAAAATGGTGCTGTAGAGTATCCAAACTCCTGTAATTTCTATGGGAAGCCTTTAGATATCTATAAACATCATATTTTTTAATGGGTTTAGGAGTTTCTACTGTTTAAGGCTGGGCATATATGCTATTTTAGGGGTTTCTTATTAATTGTTTGGTCCCTTAATTGGTAGAATTTGGCTGGGTTGTTCATAACCAATATACAACTGTTGATATTTATACAGCAATGCCATGATAGCAGAACTTAGTCATATTTGCTTTAAATCTTGAATATGCTACATATATACTAGCCATCTTGACCAAATGCAAGAAAGACCGCAAAAAGATGAAAAACCATATACACTCCAAATCACCAAGAGCCACTAGGTGAACTCTTACAATGACCAGGAAAGTAATTTAGTTTAGGGAAAAGCTTGAAATAAACCATAATCCACTTTTTTTTTTTTTTTTTTTAATATTCTTCCCAAAGATGTATTTGTCATAGAAACATTGTCAGTATATTATTTGTACGAATCATGATGAAACCGCAAGAAGAAACGAAATCCAAAAGTCTATTTGGTTAAAACCACCAAACATAAAGAAAGACAGAGTTCTTATGGGTATAACTTGGGAGGGAAACAAAGGCCTTCTAGACAGGTACGTCGATTGTGTCCTGCTTTAGCACACACACTGCAATGCCTTCTTCTTTTTCCAAGAGCATGAGACCGAGTCTGCAAATAAAAAATCATAAGTTATAGTATGAAGAAGTCAGAAAGCAAAAAAAAGAAGCAGAAAAAAGCTGTTCATATTTCAAGTTGATTACCCATCTGTTTGTAACAGAAATATTACAGTTGAGAGAGTCGTTTCCACGTTCACCACGGCAGTTACGTTTCAGTTTTTGTTCTTTAATGGTTTCCCTCAAAGCCTAAATCCCAAAATGCAAAGATCAAGTCAATTGAGCCACAAGAACCATACACACAACAAACTATCGTAAACTAGATTAGTGTAAATAATAACAAAATTAAATTATCTTGTTGGTTTTATTGTTTCACTCATTTTCCAATTAAATTCTTATAGTCTTAAAATAATATAACTTAGTCCTTGCTGTTAAATTTTTTTAAGTGTACCATTAAATTTTTCTGATGTGGCCTACCATTTACCATCTTGCCATTTTAATTATGTACGATTGCCATATACATCAATCTACATTGTTTCATTTGTTGACATAAATCATGCATGTTTAGATGTCAAGATGACACATACTTGCATCACATGCTATACCCCAACAGAAGTTTAACAACAGGAGCTAATATTCCGAACTATAGGGCCCAATTTCAGAACTATAGGAACCAAATTAATTGAGTGAAACTAAAAGGATGAATAGAATAATTTAACTCAATAAAAATCAAGGTCAGACCTCAAAGGGAACACATTCAAACAAAACATACCAATTGCCGGAAACTATAGAAACAGCAAATCAGCTCTCCACTGTCACCGCAATTCGGGCAACACAACCTTATCTGAAATTTTTTGGGACCATCTCCAGCATACAGTGGAGGAATATTTTCATGTGAAATTTCCTGCAATATTCAAAACAAAATTGGCTAATGACGAGTAAATTAAGAGGAAAAGTTATGCATTAAACACTAAGGTCCATTCTTACACTTGTGCTAAGAATATGATTAAGATAACAAGTAGCTAAAGCATATTGGCTATAGAACATAAATGTGGAGACGGACTTAGACACGAATAAAAAGGATTAGAGAGGAACAAAAACAAGTATACAAGCTAGACTGTAAGCATGATTACAAGAAGAATAGATCTGCATAGGTCAATAAATTCTTTCCGAAAGTTTAATTAAAAGAGGAAGGAGACATCAGAATATTAAATAAAGTAAAAACTAACATTTTGGCCCATCACATAAAAACTTGCTCAACATGTTCCCTCATCTTTAATTATTTTCAATTTTTAATTTCACTCGTTTGTTTTCCAACAACTTGGTTCTTCTGTCAACTTCTTGATTCTTGCTGACTTTGTATCTTTTACCAACACATCAATTAACATCCACATGAACATACTTTTAATGGGACTGCCTGGTAATTCTTGCATGTTTCCTTTGACTAAATAGGCCACAAACTACTGCAAGCATCACAGAGCTAGACATAGTCTTTCCCTCCTTTTGCCTTCCAGAGCATTAAAAATGAAGCTCTGGCAAGGGTAACTCAAGATGAAGAAGATATGTCAGGTTGGCCGCTTTGATCAAAGAGTTCACGGACTAATATGCTCAGTGTCAAAGAGAGGTTGGCCATCTTATTTTTAAAAATAAGGAGAATAATAATCTCCCACTTCCATGGTAATATATTCTGAAAGAGGATAAGAATTGTCAATGGTTAAGCATCTCTACAAATTAAATTCCATGAGGACCCATTTAGTAGCATCGAGGGAATGAGAATAAAAATAAAAATGAGAATAAGAATGTAAATAAGTTTTAACATAATGGAATTATATGATTTAAAATTATGTTTAGTATAATATAGAAAAGAATAAGAATAATAATTTTTTTTTAATAGGATATATAATGATCAAAATATCCTTATTTATTTATAAAAGTAAAAAATAATAGTATTCTATTAATAAAAATCCCTCCCTCACTGTCGTCCTCCACTTTCATTTCCTTCAGAAGTAACTGGTCCCCACTCATCTTCAGAAGTTATTGGTCCTTTCTTCATTCTTTCTCCGTCCTTTCTTCACTTGTCATCTTCAGTCCATTTTGTACAGAACGGAATGCTTCCAGAATCCGTATGAAAGATGATGAACTGAATCAATCTGAATTTGTGTTCTTCAAAAATGGAAAAAATTTGAGTTATCATAAAGAAATAACAATTTAATAGTATAAAAAATTTTGAGTTCTTGAAAAATTGATTTGAATCTACACTTGAAATCTGTACTTGGACAAGTTGTAAGAGAGAGAAGAGAGAGAGAGAGGAAAGAGAGAGACAGAAAAGAGAAAGAGACAGATGAGAGAGAGATGGAGGAGAAAAAGATAGATGAAAGAGAGACGAAGTAGAGAAAGAAATAGACGAGAGAGAGATGGAGGAAAGAAAGATAGATGAGAGAGAGACCGTGAAGAGAGAGATAGATGAGAAAGAGACGGTGGTGAGAGAATGATGAGGGAAAGGCGAAAGAGAAAGACAACAGGGGCTTCTAATTTCCAGAAGGGTGTTACGGTAAAAATGCCTCCCATTCCTAGAAATGACTATGATTCCATCAGATATGTGATGGAATATATTGGTGGGAGTGAGCTTTCCCAAGGAATGGACATTCCCATTGAAACGGTTATACCAAACACAATTTTGTTTGATTCCCTCTCCCTCTCCCTTTCTCATCCTTTCCTTTCCATGCTACCAAACATGGCCTGAGACTTTCATTGGAGCCAGCGAAAATCATAGCAAAAAATGTAAGAAAAACAGGGGGAAAACAAAAAGAAAAACAGCTAAACCATGACTATGTCACTTTTCCTATGCCACAAGTATTATAAGCCAGGAAATTCAGGCAATTGCCCTAGGGAATACAATACTCATGCTAATTCTTAATTTGGAGATGAAGAAGAAAATGAGTGAACAAAGAAAGAATTACAAACTCACTTGTTTTGAGACAGCTGTCTTCACTTCATTGCCTACAGAATTAAACGGTTCCTCTTTTGCACAAAGTTTATCCTCCATTTCCAATCTTGTGTGAAACTACAAACACAGGATCAAAACTAATTTTTGCAAAATTATATTACTTCACCACATTTTTCACCTAATTCTAGATCAAAACTAAGTCTCCTGAAATGGATTATCAAAACCTTTATATCACCACAAAAAAATTGCCAATCCTGATAATTATCATCACATTAAAAATAGTTCCACTTGCATTAACCACACAGACCAAGAAGCATATATGCTCGACAAAATTTCCTCTTTCTTTTTTTCTTCCAGAGCGTAAAATGAAGCCCTGGTTGGGATAATATAAGATGAAGAAGATATGGTAGGTTGGCTGCTTAATCACTCTGAAGACTAAAATTTCCAATATCAAGGAAAGGTTGTCCATCTTATTTCAAAATATTATAACCGTTTCCTTCTTACTTACATGATAATTAATTCAGAAAAAGGACACCAAATTTCCAGCATCCTTCCTACAGAAAGAAATATATTTTCTTAAGAGGAGATTTGATCATCCCGGTGAGTGTTTGTTTTAGTCTATTGTTTTCATTGTCAAGTAAGTTGCAATCAAAATGCTTGGTGCAACCTAGGAAGTTTTACTGACAAAAGATCTTAAGAGTTACATTCA
The DNA here is from genome assembly GCA_037074485.1 of Delonix regia. Taxonomy (NCBI): domain Eukaryota; kingdom Viridiplantae; phylum Streptophyta; class Magnoliopsida; order Fabales; family Fabaceae; genus Delonix; species Delonix regia. Next base: position 19,351,144 of record CM073459.1, read on the forward strand.
AAGACTTTGGCACAAGAGAGTTGTGTTGTTGGGTGCCAAGGTGTACAAAGTAGCAGAGTCCAACTGGGAGAAGCTGAAAAACCTACTCAAGGAAAGTTTGTCGACGACTTCAAGGATAAAGCATTGTGTCAAACAATGTGGCTGAGGATAGTAGTTAAAACAATGTCAAAGAAGATCCTCATCAGATTTAGGTCGAAGAATTTTAAAAGTCGTTCATTTGTCAGCAACATTGTCACATGTCAGGGGGAGTGCTATTTACTCCTTTCTCTTTAGTCAGGTTTTACTTGTAAGAAGCAAACTTCACAAGCTCCATCTTGAGGGAGAGTATAAAAGGTAGCAGGGATTTAGTAAGTCTTGTAAATTGGGAAAGACACTACTTGTAGTGCTCCTATAAAATTCAGTAGTATGAAGATTTAGGAAGGTTTTCTAGCTTAAGAAAAGAGTAATTTGTAGTGCATCCAAAATAAAAGGTATAGCGTATAAGTACTTTTTTGTTGTCATAATTAATATAGGCTGAAGGGTTAATTAATGTAAACATGACCATTGAATTTCTGAATACTATAATTAGTCTGATCCAATTCTCCCTAATTCTACTCTCTCCATTTACCAACAGAAAGTAATTACCTTTACAATCAAGTACCCATATCATATCGGTCACCCCAGAATGTGACCATCCCAATTCTTATGTTGGTCGGAGAAAATGAACATGAGTGAACCACAGAAAGAAAGAATTACAAACTCACTTGTCTGGAGACGGTTTTCTTCACTTCATCATCTGCGAAATAATATGGTTCCTCTTTTGCAAAACTTTATCCCCAGTCTCCAATTTTGTGAAACACTACAACCATAGATTCATCAGTCATTAGAAGAAAAACAATAGTTTAACCCATGCACCACGTACCCAAATAGATCCAAACCAAGTCCTTTGAACATGAATCACCAAAATCTCTATTTCACCACAAAGAATTTAAGAAACTTGACATACAACTTATACAATTTGACTACTAAAGAATAGCCACTTACCTATGTAGTGGCATCCATAATGGCCTTTAGCAAACAAAAATGAGCTGAGAGACAGATTCTAATCAGCTCAAGGCAAGCACAAGTGCCTTTTTTTCTCATAATGTATTCATTATTTACAATAGTGCTCTAACTTCCTACTATATGTCACGAAGGAATGACACATGCTAGGATTACGCTATGTACATCTCACTTCAGGTTAAAAATTTGGCTTCTCATAGCTATTGATTGTAATATGTGATAAATGCATGGCACTTTGTGTCCTGTGTAGTGCAGTTTGGGAAAACAACTTCCATTAGACATGTTACTTCTTATGGCAAATTTTGATGAGATTGAAAGGGAAAAAAAAATACATGCGACATGCTTTATCCAACATTTGATGTGTTGCTGAAACTAATAAATGTTTGGCATGAATGACAAATGAAAATTTTTAATACAGAATAGTAAACTTCCATATGCCCGTGTATTGTGGTTTTAGTGTACTTCCTTTATTAGATTTGTTGCCTCTGGCAGCGGTTTTAATGAGATTGCAACAGAAAGAATATTGCATGCACATGCTTAATTCAGCACGTGACAGGCTTTTTTAGTATTGAATAAATATTAAGCAACACATACAAAAGACAACTTTGAGCTATCTGTTGGATAGATTATTTATTGTTGAGGCTTTTAATGAGGAAGGGAAAAAAATGCATCCCACTGCTTCATTGAGCAGGTAACATGCCGTGCTGATAATGAACAAAAATTGAGCAAAATATACAGAAACTTTTATTTTTTTGACATTAAACAGGGAATTTCAAGCTTCTGGGTGATGTGGATTTTGTGTCCTTCCTTTTTATGAAACACACCAGTATTTACATGAAAAGTAAAAAAAAGAATAAAAAAATATAGTGAATTGAAAACTCATATTTGTAAAGACAGTTTGCTTTGTTGCATCAATTATTAAACAAAGCAGTTCATCTTTCATACCAAACTTATCCCTTGATTCCAAATTTATAACACATTAGAACCACAACTTGAACATTGTCATTTTAAGGGAAATATAATAGAAGTTCTATAAAAACAAAGTCTTCTAAAAGTTGATAATCAAAATCAACACTTCACTGAAAAGGAAAAAAGTAAAACTAAATATTTAAGTTCTTTAAATTAATAACCAAGAGAAGTTACCTTTATTCACTTATACGAGAAGCAGTTCTCTCTATGACCTCCTGCAAACAAAATAACCACTTAAAGGAAGAAACTCTAATCAGCTTGTGACTAGGACAAGGGCATCTTTTTCTCATGATGCATTCACCCAGTAGTGTTCTACCTTCCTACAATAAGCCACTGAGGGCTCTGTGAAGGAAGCATCCTTCTAGTCCGTACATCTGGATTTAGGCTAAATTCTAGATTCTATAAGCTGTTCTTATCAATTGTAAGAGGTAAATCCATGCCAATGTTTTGAGTACAGGAGGTCTTTTGAACTTTTTAATACAAATGTGTTTAATTACAGCTTCACAAATACTGATCATCAAGAAGAGTGATGAGGTAGTCTTTACGGTGATAATTGCTAGGTGGAGCACATAATTGTCGAAAAGAGACGTTGGGAAAAAGGGCATAACTTGCATTTAAATGCATGGCTGACATATTAGTATTTTTGGATGTCTTCTTATAGCCAACTAGGTTTCACTGTCTCATCTACGCATAGGGGAAGCAAAGGCCTGTTAGGTGTCCAAACAAGTACAACTAGACAGTATTTTACAGGAAAACTGTAATTCTACTTGGAAGTGACCATGCCATTGCCAAGTAGGCATAATGGCATCCTAATCTGATCCTTCCAAGCTACTACCATGCGCTATTCAGCATGGGGGCATATTGAACCCAGTCTTAGTTAAAGACCTCTGCCAAGGTTTCTTTAAACAAAACTTTGCCCAATGGCAGTGTGCAGGATCCCTATAACATCATAGTTTCAAGAATGCTTCAATGCTTCAAAGTTTGGCCTTTTACAGCTTTCATTTGTCTTGTAACATCTAATTTAACTTTTTTATTTTTCAAATTTCATTTCTTACAAATTTCTTGCCGTACTTTTTCATGATGACCATCCATTATGTTGCTCCTTTATTGGGAACATCATTATGGTTATTCAACTGCCTTTCATCAACTTACTCATCCGTCCTATGGAACAGATCTTTTCTGGTTTGGCATAAACCATAAACATAAAGTATTGATTTAGGAAAAGCAGCATATGAGCAATCCCAATATCTATCAAGGATACAGTGAAAGAAGTAACCCAACTAACAACTAATACATCGAAGCATGTGCACTCACATCTTCAACTAATTTTTTATTGACCAAAATGAGACACGGATGCTAGACAATATACCAAAGAACACTGGAATTATTCATTATGTTCATACAGATGGTAAGATTTATAAACGCTTCCAATGTGAAACAATGAAACACACACACTCACACAACGCGATTAACAGAAGAAAGAATAAAATAACCAAGAAGGTGGCACAAAAAGCGTCAATATCAAAGTTTGAACTATAGTTCAACGCTAAAAGCAAATTGACATAGATTCTAGGTTTTTATAAAAGTTTAAGTGCAGAAAAAATACTAATTTCTAATGCGAAACCATTTTAAATATTTTACTGAAGAAAGACTAGTATAATCAAGAAGACAGCAAAAAAGAAGTCAAAATCAAATTTTGAAACCCTAAAATAAAATATAATAAAACATAACCAGATTCTGTACGAGTCCAAGAATTACAGCTCAAACTCATTTGTTGACCTCAGCTGGTTCAAAAGTTACCTTGTCTTGAGGATCAAAGGCCCATCTTCCGGTGAACTTGAACTCGATAGAATCGGCAGCCATGTTCTCCAAAACCCGACTGAAGCTCCAATTTGCCTCTCAAACACCCAAATACATATACCTGGCAATCAATGACAGCAACTTTGAATATGTGATAATCCATGTGATAATCCAAAAAAGGAAGAAATTAAATGAGTTTACCCCCAAGTGTTGACCTTTTCAAGGGAAAACTCAAAACTTGTACAAGAATCCAGAAAAAAATGCAAGCTTTACATTTTGGAAACGTCTTAAGGACGTTTATTGCGTTGTTCATTGTTTTCTAGTATATGAATTTGAATGCGATATAAAAGAAAAGCGAATGAAGGGGATGAAGAGGTGGAACTGATGCGAGGTAAGAGAGTGAGGTTCTGGGTTTCTGGGATTTGAGGTGGCAAGAAATGGTAACTTGGTTTGTTAAGGTCGACATAACCGTTACAGGTTTGAATGCGCGAACGTGTCATGAAACCGATGTCGTTTTCTTCAGGCCGATTTGTATACGGAAAGATAGAGAAAAAAACAAAAAAAAAATTCATTAACTATTATTTTTAGGATTTAAGTAAAACTAGGCATCTGCTTCACGTTTTTTTACGTGAAGATGCCATAATTTCGTGTCACCAAACTGTTTATTGCTTATTTAATTTTAAAAACAATATTTATATTAAATATATATATATAAATAAACATAAATATTGTCATAACATAAATATAATAAAATTTTAAATAAATTACATTTATGATTTCATCGCCAAGTAAATAAATTAGGAATAAAAATTAAAAAAATAAATATTATTTTAAAGATATGTTGATATCAAAAGAGTACTTTGGTATTTTTAAAATGAAAAAATACTACGTAATTTACCATATATTTGGATTAATAACTGACATAAAGTGAAATGATTTATTTATTTTACAATTACGTTTAGAAATTGTGTTTTGGTGGAAGGAAATAATAATGTACTTACCATCTAAAATTTCTTTTTCTTTTAAATTCAGAGATCAATGATAAAATAGAATTATAATAACATTTTTTTGTAAAAATAATATATAAATTATTATATTCTATTAATAATATTTTGCACTCTATTAAATATTCAAATAATAAAGTAACACATATCTTATCATCTTATTCCTTGCGTATCAAAATCCCAAACACACACCATGTCCAATAACTTTTAGAAGAACTCCCATTATGAAATTAATTAGTTTGCTTGGCAAGGCAACTGATGTAGACTAACTTATGGCACGATGGTATAATAAGGTAATTTAGAATAATTAACGTAGTATTTTAAGTTAGTGATTTAAGATTTAACATATTCATTGACATAAGGATTATTTTCATAAAAATAAAAATTTAAATGAATTTAACTTGATCTGAAATTTGAAAGATCATATACATTTCAACCTTCTTTAAATTTAAATAATTTCTATATACTAATTTAATTTTTTTGGTAAAAAAGATACTAATTTATATTTAAGAATCATATATGTATTTAAAACAATAATAAAATTTCAAGTGAATTGCTTTTTTATGATTTTATTACCAAATAAATGTATTGAAATAAAAACTAAATAAAAAGAAATCAATATTATTTTTAAAATTAATTAATTAACTTACATCAATTTTTAAATTAATCTCTATACTTTATTTTTTTAATAGATCCTTATCTTTTTCCAATTATTCCTTATACTTTTCAAGTGTCACAACTTTAATTCTAATCATTACATTTACCTTTAACATAGTCTAAAATCATTTCACAAATGGCAGGCAAGTTAAATTTTTTATATTTATTAAGAAATATCAATGTAACGATTAATATGAAAAGAAATATACAATATTATATTAAAATTATAAACCACACGCATTAAAAAAAAAATTTAATTTGACTATGCACGAATCAAAATTTTTAATTTAACAATTCAAACTTAAAAATTACATAATTCAATGACTAACAATTCTTTTTTGTTAACCGCTGGAAATACAATTCGGATTGGAGGAGCCTTCCTCAGCAACCAAAGTAATCTATAACAGTGGTCAAGAACAAAAAGGCGTATTTGTTTCGTACGATTCATTTACTGTTCCAAAACATGCAAAAACAAGAACTAAAGATGCCTGATTTACTATTCCTCTCAGTCGACAGTATTAAAGGCTAAATTAAATCCTCATTATCAAAGTCAAATCCTCATATAAGAGTTTATACAGGTTGTGGCTTGTAATTCTCTCCAAAAATTTGATCTTGAAATGAAGCACTATTTTGATTCTTCACTTGTAAATCTAATTTTAATTTGCTCTCTTATTTTTGAGTTTAGTCACAATTTGATTTCTCATTAATTTTAAGTTTTGATTTGATCCCTCACCACGGTTCCTTAATGATTTCCCTTAAAATCTAAATCCAAAAAAAATATGATCAAGTCAATGAAGCTAAAAAAAAGATAAAAGCACACAACAAATTATCATAGACAAGAGTGGAATAAATGATAAAAATGTCAAACTTACTTCTTGGTCCCCACAGTTTCACCCATTTTTTGATTTGGTCCCTATAGTTTATAAATTTATAATTAGGGTTGTACACTTTTATATATTTAAATTTAGTCCCTGAGGTTATAATTTCGTCACTATGCCATTAAATATTTTGATGTGGTCAATCATATGCCATCTTAACCTTCTAAATATATATCATTCATTCAAGTTAATTTACCCTAGTCACTAACTATTTTAATGGCATAAATTATGGATATATTGAGTGCCTATATGACTTATGATTGTATCATATCACATATACTAACGAAAGTCTAAGGGCAAGAATTAAATTACAATTTTAAAACTATAAGGACTCAACTACAATATTTGAACTATAGGAACCAAATTAAAATTGAGTGACACAATAAGCATCAATAAATTAGCACCAATAAAAATCGAGGTTGACCTCAAAGGAACACGTTGAAACAAAACATACCAATTACCAGAGACTATGGAAACAGCAAACAGATTTCCAGTGTCGCCGCAATTCAGGCAGCACAACCTTATTGAATTTATTTGGACCATCTCCCGCAATAGCATACAGACACGATGGAGGAATTTTTTCATGTGAAACCTCCTGCAATTTTCAAAACAAAATTAGCAAATGACGAGTAAATTAAGAGGTAAATTTACACATAAAATGATAACTTCCATTCGTACATTTTTGTTAAGGATATGATTAAGATAACAAGGATCTTAAGCATTTTGGCTATAGAACATAAATGCAGAGTCTGACTTTGACACGAATAAAAAGGATTAGAGTGGAACCAAAAACGAGTATACAAGCTAGAATCTACCATAAGCTTGATCACAAGAAGAATAGATATGCATAGGTCAATAAATTCTATCCCGAGAAGTTTAGTTAGAAGAGGAAGGAGACGTCAGAATATTTAATAAAGTAAAAATTAACATCTTGGTCTTTGCGATATAAAAACTTTCTGAACATGGCCTCTCATCTTTAATCATTCTCAATTTTGTATATCACTTATTCTTTCTTCAACAACTTGGCCCTTCTATCAACTTGAATCATGTCACCTCAGTCAAATTGATAGGACTGCCTGATAATTCTTTCATGATTCCTTAACTAAATAGACCACAAACTGCTGCAAGCATCTCAGAACTTGGCAAAGTGTTCCCCTCCTTTTGCTTGCCAGAGCATTTAAAATGAAGGTCTGGCTTAGGATGAAGAAAATTTGTCAGGTTGGCTGCTTGATCAAAGATGCCTTGGAGACTAATATGCTCAGTATCAAGAAGCGGTTGCCCATCTTATTTTGAAAAATATGAGAGAGAGAGAGAAATAATTTCCCTCTGATTTCCATGGTAATCTATTCTGGAAAAGGACATCTCTCTACAAATGAAAATTTAATTCCTTGAGACTTTTCATTGGAGCCAGTGAGAATCATAACTAAAAAGGGAAGGGAATAAAAAATAAAGAAGAAGAAGAAGAAGAGAAATAGCTAAGCCCAAGACCAGATCACGTTTCATATACCACAACTACTATTAGTCAGGAAAATCAGAAAGCAATTACCTTCATACAGGGAATACAACATTGATGCTAATTATTAATTCGTTGGTGGGGATGAAAATGAGCAGACAGAGGAAAAAAGAACTACAAACTCAATTTTTAGGGGACAGCAGTCTTCACTTCATTGTCTACAGTAGCAATTGATTCCTCTTTTGCACAAACTTTATCATCCATTTCCAATTTTGTGTGACACTAAAACCACAGGATCAACACTGTAATTTTCACAGAATTATAATACTTTACCACATTTACCCCCTGATTTCAGATCAAAACTAAGTCTTTTGGGATGGTTCAAAGCCTTTACATCACCACCCAAAAAATATTCAGGATCTTGATAATTATCATCCCAATAAAAAACAGTAGCATTTTTGTTAACCAAATATATCAAGAAGCACGTATACTCAAAGAGCTTAAAATGAAGCCGTTGCTGAGATAATTTATGATAAAGAAGATATGGTAGGTTGACCACTTCAACAAGAGTACCTTGGAGACTAATATTCCAATATCATGGAAAGGTTGTCCATTTTAAATTAAGAGATGATAACCATTTCCTTATTATTTACATGATAACTTATTCAAAAAAATACTAATAATAAAAGATAGTGATTTTCCAGCATCTCTCTACAGATGGAAATAGAATTTCTTAGGAGGCGATTAAATCATCTGGGTAAGTGTTTGTATTAGTCTATTGGTTTTGCTGTCAAGTTGCAATAAAAACCCTTGGCGCAACCTAGGAAGTCATACTGATGTAAGATCTGGAGAGTTGGAAGCTAAAGACTTTGGTACAACAAAGGGAGTTGTTCAGTTGGGTGCCATGGTGTACAACCCTAGTAGTTGGGTCCAACTAGAAGAAGTTGAGCAACCTACTAATGGAAATTAAACAATGACTTCAAGGAGATACCATTATGTTAGACAATCTGGTTGAGGATAGTAGTTAGAACAATGTTGAAGAAGATGTAAGATGAAGGCTTTCAAAGCCGTTCATTTGTATGCAACAATGTCAGTGGAGCACTATTTGCTCAAGTTGGTTATTGTTCTTTCCTTATAGTTAGTAAGGTTTTATTTGTAAGAAGATGGTAACCTCTTGAGGGACAGTATCAGGGGGGATTAAGAAATTGAGATAGTCTTGTAGGTTAAGAAAAAAACTACTTATAGTGTCCCTAAAGAGATTCAGTAATATGAAGACTTTAAGAAAATCATGCAAATTAAGAAAAGAGTAATTTGCAGTGCATCAAAAGTTAAGGGTACAAGTATTTTTGTATTGTCATAGTTAATAAAGGTTGAAGGGTCAATTAATGTACTCACCATCATTGAGTCTATATTGTGTTTAATCTGATCCATTCTCCCTAACTTTCTTTCACCCATTTACCAACAGAAAGTAATTACTGTGAAAGAGAGTTGTTTAATGTTTACAATGAAACACAAGTTCTTGAGTTGAAGGTGGAAAATGAAAATGCGTGAACGATGGAAAGAAATAATTACAAACTCACTTGTCTGGAGACAATTTTCTTGGCATCATCATCTGCATAATATGGTTCCTCTTTTGCAAAACTTGTATCACCTGTCTTTGATTTTGCGAGACACTACAACCACATATTCATCACAGTCATTGGCAGGAAAAACAAAAAAAGTTTACCACATGCACTACCTTCCCAAATAGATCAATGCCAAGTCATTTGAAAATGGGTCTATTAGACACATTACTTCCTGTGTTTAATTTCGATGAGATTAAAACAAAAAAATATTACATGCTACATGCTCTATCCAGCATGTGACACGTGTTGCTGTTACTGGTAAGGTTTGGCAAGAAAGACAAGAGAAAATTTTTAATGCCGAATAGTAAACTTCCAGATGCCTGTATGATGTGGTTTTAGTGCACTTCCTTCATTAGAATTGTTGCTTCTGGTGGCGGTTTCAATGAGAATGCAATGGTAAGTATTACATGGACATGCTTAATTCAGCATGTGATATGCATTACTAATATTGAAGAAAGATTCAGCAAAAAATACAAAAGACAACTTTTAAGATTTTTAATACCAAATAATAAACTTCCAGCTTCCTATGCAAAACAGCTTTAGTACATGCGCTACTGATAATAAACAGAAAAAATTACCACAAAAAAAAAAAAATGCATCTCGCATGCTTTATTGAGCAGGTAACATGCGTTACAGATAATAAACAAAATTTTAGCAGAAAATACAGAATCTTTTATTTTTTGACATTAAACAGTAAATTGCTAGCTTTGTGAATGATGATTTTTGGTGCTACTTCTATAAGAAGCACAACTGTGTTCACATGCAAAATCACACTAAACAATATAGAGAATAATTAAAAACTCACTTTCTTAAAGGCACTTTTCATTGTTGCATCATTTATTAAACAAAATAGTTCATCTTTTGAACAATACTTATCCCTTGTTTCCAAACTTATAGAACACTACAACCACAAAATGAAATTGTCATTTTAGCATAAACATGGTACAGTATTGGATGTACCTCTTACCATCATGATCAAAACTAAGTCACCAGAAAATCGATAATCAAAATCAACATTTGAACACAAAAAAAATAGTGCAACTAAGTTTCTATGAATTGACAACTGAACTCTAGACCATTATTCACTTATACATGAAGCATTTTTCTACGCAGTTGATAGGACCCAAGAGAGTATGGAGAACCCACCCTTAAAAACCAACTTGCAAGGGGAAGAACCACACTCCTTAAGTACCCCATCAAGCATCCCATACTACTCGATGTGGGATTTAGACATCCCATACTGCCCATGTTCCTATCATAGCACCGCCCCTGAAGAGCTGACATCTTGGCGGTTGCACTCTACGACACTTCACTCAGCCTTCTTACTAGTCAAAACCCTTCCTAGGTAGCCCTCTTCGTGACGTCGACCCGAAGCTCTGATACCAATTAATAGGATCCAAAGGAGTGTGGGAACCCATCCTTGAAAACCAGCTTCCAAAGGAGAAGAACCACACCCCTTAAGTACCTCATCAAGCATCCCATACTATCCATGTCCTATCAGCAATATTTTACAAACTAATGAATCCATTCAAAGAAGGAGACTCTAATCAGCATGTGACTAGGACAACGGTTTTGTTTTGTTTTTTTTTTTTTCCTCAAAATGCATTCACTTCGTTTTACCAGTAGAGCTCAGCCTTCCTATGATAAGACACTAATGACTTTGTGAAGGAAACATTTCTTCTAGTCTATACATCTGGATTTAGGCTAAATTCTAGGTCCTGTAAGCTGTTCATATTGATAGTAAGAGATAAATCCATGCCGCCATGCTGAGTACAAGAATTTTCGCAAATTTTAAACACTGAATAGTTAAATTACAGCTTCACACCTACTGATCAAAAGAAGAGTCATAAGGTAGTATTTATAATGATAGATACTTGGTAAGAGAAGCTCATAATTATCCAGAGAGACATTGGGACATAGGGCATCACTTGCATTAAATGCATGGCTGACATCTTAGGTATTTTTGGATGTTTGCTTATGGCCAACTATGTTTAATTGTCTCTTCTACACATGGGAGAAGCAAATGTGTGTTTAAATTTCCAAACAAGTGCACCTAGATGCTGCCTTTTGCAGCAAAATTGGGTTTCTAAAACTTCTCATAGTGACAACCCAATGAGGCAAATCTGTACAGGTGTCTAAGAAGATATGGAATTAATTGGAAGCTCAGATATCATATCTAAAAGGTGAAAGAGCCAAACTTGAACATAGCGGGATCCATGACACTCATATGATACCTAAACCCTAATTCTACTTGGAAATTACCATGCCATTGCCAGTAAGACATAATGGTTCCCTTAACTAATCCTTCCAAGCCACTACCACGTGCTATTCCCAGGCTCAAGGCATATCGAATCCATTCTTAGTTCAAGACCTTTGCCAAGGTTTCTTTAAGTAGATCTTTGCCCTTATGACACTGCATGATCCTTCCAACGTTATAGTTGAGGATGTTTGAATGCTTCAATGTTTGGCCTTCCACGTCTTAAATTTGACTTGTAACATCTAATTTAACCTTTTATTCAAATTTTAACTCATTGTAAATTTCTTGCCTTCTTTTTCTTGTTGCATTACCATCGATTATGTTGCTCCCATATTAACATCATACATGTCTGCCTCTCATTAACTTACTCATCCAGTCCTATCAAACAGATCTTTTTTCTCTTAGGCATAAACCGTAAATATAAAGTATTGACTCAGGGAAAGCAACATATCCAGCGTATATCATGGATTAAGAGAAAGAACCCAAGCCTGCCAAGTAACAACTAGGTAAGCATAAATCATTGAAGCATGTGCACTCACATCTTCAACTAATTTTTAATCAACAATTCAATAAATTCCCACGGATAGCCAGATATATAAAAGCTTCCAATACAAAACCATTTTGCTTGATATATATAAGCCAATAACCAAACAACAGCGCGATTAATAGAAGAAAGGGTAAAATAGCCAAGAAGACGGTACAACAAGAGTCAATATCGAAGTTTGAACTCATAATTCAACGCTAAAAGCAAATTAACATAGATTGTAGGTTTGAAAAAAGCGCAAGTAAAGAAAAGATACTAATTTCTAATACGATACCATTCTAAAGATTTAACAAAAGAAAGACTAGGATAATCAAGAAGACGGCAAAAAAGGAATCAAAATCAAATTTTAAAAACCAAAAGTAAAAATAAAAATAACGCAACCAGACTCTGTAATTGAGTACAGGATTACAACTCAAACTCATTTACTGATCTCAGCTGGCCCAAAATTTACCTTGCCATGAGGATCAAGGGCCATCGATCCGGTGAACTTTAACTCAGTAAATCCACAGCCATGTTCTTCAATGACCGAGTGAAACTCCAATTTGCCTCTCAATTCTCAAACACCAAAATAAATAACCCTGACTCTCGAAAACAAAACTCTGAATATGTATAATCCAAAAGAGGACGAAAATTGAAAGAGTTTGTGAGTTGAGAAACATATAACGCTTCTTTGCCCGCAAGTGTTGACATTTCCGAGGGAAAACTCAAAACGTGTACGAGAGTCCAGAAAATATGCAAGCTTTTCAATTTTTGAACCTTCTTAAGGACGTTTTTGGGTTGTTCATGGTTTGCTGCTATATGAATATGATTGGGATGTAGGAGGGGGTTGAGGAGGTGGAATTGGTGCGAGAGAAAGAGAGTGCGGTTCTGGGTTTTCTTGGAATTGAGGTCGCAAGAAATGGTAAGGTGGATAACCGTTGTTTAACGCGCGAACTTGTTTTCCAAACGGCGCCGTTTATAATATTTCATTTATCACAAAAAAATTAGGTCAGTTCCTCCATAACTGAAGTGCAAAAAATATCTTACTTACTATAAAATATCATATTTAATTTTTTACTTTTTAAAATGATACTAAATTTACTCAATCTATTAAATTATAAATTTTAAATTTAAATTATTAAATTTGATATTTTTTTAAACATAAAAAATTAAGTATGTTATTTTTTAATAAATGATAAAAATATTTTAAATATTTTAATAAATGAAGTTTTCGAAAGTGTATTTTTTATTTGAAAGTTTATTTCATGTTTTAAAGAATAAGTGAAATCATTAGTGTTTGCTGGTGATTTTGTCTTGGAAGAGTTTAATTTAGAAGTTCTGGACTGGGATTGTAGTGCATTCTTGGATTGTCTCTTGGATACTAATCTCAGATCTCTGAATGCAAAAGTCATGGTTTGCAAATTTTGGAGGTTGTTAGCTGCACTAATATTAGCAATGCCTTCTAATATTTTCATGGATGATAATGATCGGTGGGTCAGCTGGATTAAGGATCTGTTTGAATTTTTTGCCACCTCACAATCCAAGCAAGCTTTTGGTGAACACCTATGTTACCTAGTGGCTCAATGCAAGATATCACCTCCCAGCCTCTTATGTAAGTTTTTCACAGAGGAAGGTGTTCCTGTTGCTGTCCAAGTTAAAAGTCTTCAGTGCTTTGCATTACTTTGTTGCCTGTCACAAGAAAGATGTCAATTTGAACTTCTATCTAAATTTCCTTCAGTTCTTGTTCCATTGGCTGTCGATAACCAGTATACAAGGATTGCAGCTTTAAACTGCATTGATGGGAAAGAAAAGGGTGTTAGTGGAATCATTCTTGCATGGCTTAAGGTGATTTCTATTTATCAGTGGATACTAAAGACCATGGAGCTTCAATGTTCCAATAACATTTTGCGAATGGCCATTATTTTCGTTTTTGATCCTGGCATTATAGCAATTTTTATGCATCATGTTATGAGCTTGAAATTGAGCACCATGTTGTGATAATTCCTCCACTTAGTCTTGGATTTAAAGTTTGTGAGGAAATAAGTACTGCCAGCCAACTCTCTAGCTTCAATGAATGCATTCTTTGTGCAAAGGAATTTGCAGGCATGTGGGAAAGCTTAATATATGAATCTGGTCTCATGCAATGGTTGCAATAGATATGCTTTGGAATTCCTTGTTTGGAGTCATCAGCTATACTTGGTCGTTAACACCCTCACTCTCATATGAGTAAATGGTTCTTTAGAAGTGGCAAGGTGGTTGCAAAAATCTTTTCAAAAGCCTCAAGAAACGGTAGATGAAGAAAATAATTGGGCATTTGTTTTGATTGATGAAGTTGAAAGCCTCGTTGTTGCTAGAAAAGCAACTTTATCTGGTTTTGAACGCTGTGCTTTAGCTAATTTACTTAATGTGATTGCTTCAAGGAGCAATCGTGACAATATCAACCTTAAGGATAAGGTTGTTTTGAATGGGAGAATATTATTATCAATCAAGATGATCATGGCCCAATATTAATTCAAAACTTACAGAAAAAGAAAGTCCAATTTGTGTTAAAAATGCCTGAGAGAAAGAGAACCCTAACTACTTCTCTCATCCTATGATATATCAATGGTCTGAGTAGAGGCTAGAAGCATAGAACAATTTGGAGCGTTTATCTCATGGTGCTTCCCTTTTCTCAAAACATGGAGTATGATCTGTAATTTCTCTTAGTCTCAGAAGTTTTATAATTGGGATCCTAATAAAGATGCACATCAAACTTTGTCACAGTGGCAACTTCAGAATTGTGAAATAGGAGTATTAAACATAGTTGCCAAACTGATGAGTTAATTATTCAAATTTATGAGTTTGAGATTTTATTTTAAAAAATAGGTCAACTCATATATAAACTCTAATTTAATACAAATTTAAGTAGACTCGTAGGTTGATAGAGAGAAAAAATTCTCCCTTGTGCATCTATATATATATATATATATATATATACACATATGTGTGAGAGTAATTTAGATTTTCGCCTTGTATATAGATAAAAAAATTTTTATTTGATCCCTTACATTGCTTACAAAATATTAAATGATGATTTTTAAATAAAACAAAATTCAACTATTCTTTTCAACTTGTTCTAATATGCTTTTATGCTATACTCATTACTTTTTTAGAGTTTTTTCAAGCCTTCATTTAACTTTTTCAATCATATCTCTATGTTTTTCATTTGCTTCAAGTCTTTACCCTTCATTCTTTAGTATTCACTTAGTCATAGGCATATACATAACTTTAGGTAGATTCAACATTTTGATATCACTATTCATATTTTGCACATTTACTTCATCTTCAGTTTAGTTCATTTTTTGTTTGTTCAAGTTTGCAACTTTCTCAAATACTTTGGTTGTTTAGGAATGTCTTTATTTCATTTTTGAGTATAATAGTTTATTAAATTTTTTTTATCATTACTTTATGGTTAATTTTTGTTTATGTTTTTTTTTCACTTATTACAAAATTATTACACGTCTAGACTATATTGCATATATTGTTTATATATATATATCAAATATCTAAGTTTATTTTTGGCCATCTTCACTTTATATTCCTAACTCTGTTATTGCTTATCGAGTTTATGATTTTGTCTAATGAAAAGTGTGTCAATTCATTTGTAAATTCAGATTCAATATAAATTCGGGTTAACTCACATCTAATTCAAATAAACTTAAGTAAATTTATTTATTTTAGAACGATTCATGTGAATCAACTCAAAGGAGAAAGCAGAATAATAAAACTAATTAAGCATGGGTTTGAAGATGCACATTTTGAGTGTAAGTATAGCGCTTACTTCACCATTATTCCACCTATCTTGCTTAACATATAAATGTACAAAGTTCTATCTAAATTAACTTATTCTTTTGAATTTCCAAAAATATAAGATTCGTAATATAAGAATTCAAACTAAAGACAAAAGGAGATATAGATAAAGGTCTTCTCTAACAAGTCATTATAATATACTTTATTACTAGTTGATAATTTTATATAAATACACATAAAAAGAATAAAATTATAGTTAATATGTATTTAGTATAATAAAAATAAAATAAATATTACTTAGTTGATTATATCAACTAATTATTTATGTATGACTTTGTTAAAATTTTTTATTGCATACGATATTTTAACTATATAATTATATATTTTAATAGTTATTTATTAACTAAAGTAAACTTTACGCATTTATATTATAAATTTATATTATAAGTTTACCTATTCTTTATAAATTTTATTAAATTTGCAAATTTGACAACCTTAATTATTTTGAATAAATTTTGAGTGCACAATAGTGCATATGAGATAGATGATATTATGTCTATACTTGAGCCCTATGCATACATACAAGTGCAATCCTTGCCATCCCTAAGGGTGAATATACGTTGGGTTTGTGCAAGACTCGAAAATTGATACAGGCTAGTTTGATTGAGTTAGTGATTGAGCAAGGCCAAGTTCAATTGACTCCGGGTTGTATCTCCTTTTTTTTTTTTAAGTTAATTTACACAAAAATTAATGAAAGTTTAAGATTTAAGATGAATAGGAAATATATTGAAAAAAGAAGTAATGGTTTGAATTGAAAAATGATTAAGATTTGGAAAGAATTTATATTTTTAAATTTTATCATAAATAAAAATTATTTTAAATAAAATTATTAAGAATAATAAAAATAAAAACTAAGTCTAGCTAAACCTAGTAAAAATTATAACATCTTTTATTTAGATATGATTACCCAACCTAAATAGATTGAACCTACCAAGTCCATAAACACCCTAGGCATCCCATATATGTACATTATATTAAACCCAAGAAAGTTTAGCATCTTCGTACATTGGGCTTGACATGAAGTAGATCCACTTTAGGAATTTTAAGAATAATATATTTATAAAATTAATCAAATGATAAATCTCAACCTAGATAAACAATATAACATCCCAAAATTCAAATATCCTTTGATGGTTAAAATATTTCATTTTCAAAAACCTAACTTTATTTTTAACATCTAGAGGTGCACCTGAGTTAGGCTGAGCCAAATTGCACAACCTGAGACCCAGCTCGTTTTTAGACCGAGTCTCATTTTTAGACTCGAGACCTAGCTCGACTCAATTTTGGCTTAGTAAGTGATCAAGTCAAGCCAAGTTACACTAATTTTGAACTGATGTCATTTAATTATTTTTTTTAATATTTGTTATTTTATTACAATAAATTTTTATTAATAAAATTTTTTTGATAAAATATAAAAAGAATATAGATTTGAAATGAATAAAAATGAAATGAAAAATAAAATTAAGATTTAGAATGAAAAGTGATAAAATTTGAAAGTAATTAATATTATAAATATTTATTAAAAATAAAACTTATTATAAATAAAATAAAAATTAAAAAGATAATACCCAACCAAGATGATAAAAAAATAATACTCAACCCGATAAAATTTGTAATTTTTTTTTATTTTAACCCAGTCCAAGTTGATTTGATATGATTAGTCATATTAAGTTAATCAGACATTGAATTAATTGTTCACCCCTACTAACATCTAATAATAACATGTAATAATTTAATGAAAATGACAAAATATACAATTTACTCCTTAAAAATAGTCCCACAATGCTCTAGTCCTTTTATACAGATAATCATGACGAAACCCTGCGAAACGAAAGTACATCCAGTTTACACCAAGCATACTACCCAAAAGTCAAGCGGGCAAACATGAACATGCATGAAAACATAATAAGGTAGACATAGTTCTTATGAGCACAATTAACCGCAGGGAATCAAAGGCTTTTTGGACAAGTACGTCGATTATGTCCTGCTTTACCACACAAACTACAATGCATCCTTCTTTTCCTAGGAGCAAGAGCCCGACCCTACAAAAGCATATTGATGAGTTAGAGAATGGAGAAGTGAAAAATAATGCAGTTTATGTTCCAAATAAATACCCTTGGAACATAACAGTTATGTCCGCGTTCACAGTTGCCAGTGCGTTTTGATTTCAGTTTCTTAGCGACGCTCTTCACAGCCTATATCCGAAAAAGGTTAGATAATGCCAAGTCCCAAAGAAATAAAATTTGCAACAATTTGCCGCTAAAACTATAGAAGCGTACATAATAAAAATCAAGCTAAAAGCTAAAAGAACACAAGCAAACTAAGCATACGTATTTTCGGATACTAAATGAACAACAGCTGGTCAGATTTCCAACTCCCCCACACATCGTGCAACACACCACCCTGTGGACCTTTTTATTTGAAACCTCCTGCAGTATCCAAAACAATATTGGCAAATGAGAAGAAATTAAGATGAAATTACACACAAAATAACTGACTTTCATAATCCATATACTTGACTTAAGAAAAGGACTAAGATAACAACTAGCTTATGCTTATGGTCTATAGAACATAAAACCAGCGTCTTACTCTGACAAGAAGAGAAGATTAGAGGGGAACAACGAAGAGTATACGGGCAAGAACCTAACACAAGCATGATCAATTTGAAAAATTAAATTGCAAGAACTACTCTTCTTAGGACTATAAATTCTTGCCAGAGAAGTTTTGTTTGAAGAGGAAGCAGAGATTAGAAATTTGAAGATTAAAATAAGACTTTGGTCCCTACATCACACAAACTTCCTCAGCACGGTCCCTCATTTTTAATCATTCTTGATTTTGCAATCAAAACCCAGGAAGTAATATTGAAGGAAGATCTTAAGAGGTGTATTCTGAAGACTTTGGTACTAATAATGAATTTTTCAGTTGGGTGTCTTGGCGGGCAATGCAGATAGTGGAGACCGACTGGGAGAAGTTGAGGGGCCTTCTAAGGGAAAGAGAGTTGAAGACTTGAGATATCATTGTGCATTACAATGCGGTGGAGGACAGCACCTAGAAGAAAGTCGAAGAAGTTGCTCATAAGATGGAGGTTGAAGAATTCTAAAAGCTGTTTGTTTGTACACAAAATCGTCAGGGTGAGCCACTGCTATTTGCCAAACCTCTAGAGCCGATAGTTCATTCTTCTGTACAAATTGATCATTGTTCTTTTTAATTTTAAAATGTATCCTTAGTTTGGTTTTATTTGTAAGAAGAAGCAAGCTTCGTAATCTCTGTCTTGACAGTGAGTATTGAGGGGTATTACAGATTTAAGAAAGCTTAGTAAGTTAAAACAAGTACTTACATATAGTGCACCTGTTCAGATTGAACAGTATTACAAATTAAGGAAATTTTTGAAGGTTAGAAAATAATTATTTCAAGAACATCCAAAGATTACAGTCATTGGTTCTTTTACAAATATCATTTCTCCAGTCCATTACTTTTCTCCCTAACTTGTATCCAATTTCCCAACAGTAAGTAATAACCATAAAAAAAGATTTATTACAATGGAATACCCACCATGCCAATTCGTATTTTGGTGGTGGAAAATGAAAATGAAAATGAGTAATCAATAGACAGAACAGAAAGAATTACAAACTCACTTGTTTGGAGACGGTGTTCTTCGCTTCATAACCTTCCCGTTTTGCGACGCTTTCACTCCCAGTCTCCAATTTTTTGTGACACTACAACCATAGATTCAACAAAGTCATGTAAGCATATATACTATAACTAAAAACATGCACCAGCTACCAAATATGTCAAAACCATGTCATCAGAAAATGGATCATCAAAGTCTTTGTTTTATCACAATGAAATTGAGGAACATGATCTCTAAATTAAAAATTTTACAACTAGAGAATAGTCACCAACATTCACTTACCTGTGAAGTAGCTTCCGTAATGGCCTTTAACCAAACAAATGAATTCAAAGATTCTAATCAGCTCATGCCCAGCACAAGAACATCTTCACAAAATGCATTCATTTTACCAAATAGTGTTCTACCTACTATATGCCACTGAGGATTCAATGAAACAAGCACCAGTTCCACTTTTATACATCTGGTTTTAGGTTAAACTTGTGGCCTCTCAACATATTTTGTATCAATTTTAGTATGAAATATATGCTCGCCACCATGTTTTATGTGCAGTAGGGTATGGGAGAACTTCTTCAATTAGACACGTTACTTCATGTGGCAAATTACAAAGAGATTGAAACAAAATAAAAAAACCAAAATATTTGCTTTAACAGCTTGTGACACACGTCGCTGATACTGATAAAGGTTTGGCAAGAAAAACAAATGAAAATTTTTAATTTTTAATACTGAATAGTGAACTTCAAGGTTCCTGTGTAATGCAGTTTTACAACATTACCTTTATCAGAAGTGCTAGTTCTGGGGCAGCTGTGGCAGTTTTATGAGATTACAATAAAAGAAAGTTTTGCATGCACATATTTCAGCATGTGACAAGCATTAATCATATTGAATGAAGATTTAGCAACAAATACAAAAGACAACTTGAGTGTTTTAATATTATATAAAATACTTCAGCTTTCTATGTGATGCAGTTTTTGTACACTTTCTCTCTTAGAAGCATTACTTTATGTGGTGGCTTTTAATGAGATTGAAACAGAACATTAATGCAATTCACATGCTTTATTCAGCATCTGATATTTGCCACGGGTGCTGAATAAAAATTAGCAAAAGAAACAAAAGAATTTTTATTTTCCATTTTTTCACATTAAATAGTAAACTTCCAGCTTCCTTGGTGATGAGGTTATCATGCCCTTTCAGTATAAGAAACACTAGCATAGCAACCATGTTTACAAGAAAAGAAAAAAAAAATTTAACAATAGAGAGAAAATTTGAAAACTCACTTTCTTGAAGACAGTTTCCTTTGTAGCATCATCTATGAAACAAAGTAGCTCATCTTTCAAACAAAACTTATCCCCTGTTTCCAAATTTGCATAACACTACAACCACAGATTAAACACTATCATTCTAGCAGAATCACAATAAAATACTGCCTGTACCTCTCACCATCATGGATCAAAACAAAAAGTCTCCCACAAAATTTGATAATCAAAGTCTGTACTTGACCACAATGAAATTGTAAAACTAGAGCATTAAGTTTTATGAATTGACAACTAAATAGAAGTTAACTCTATCCATTTACAGTGAAGCCGTTTTCTTCCTGGCCTTTAACAAACAAATGAATCCATTCAAATATATAGATTCCAATCAGCTTGTGCCCAGGACAAGTGCTTCTTTTTCTCATAAATCATTCACTTTTAGTTTCACCTAGTAGAGTTCTACCTTCCTATGATAGGCCATTGAGGACTGTGAAGGAATCATTCTTTATAGTCTATACTGTGAAGGAATCTCTTGACTTCCATTAGCAGTTCTTATTATTATTTTCGTTTTTCTGCTGAGTCTGTTAGCGGTTCTTATTAATTGTAAGAGATAAATCCATACCACCAAGTTTTCTATGTATTGTGGTTTTATTGCGATTCATCTATTGGACATGTTACTTCTAATAGCAGTTTTAATGAGATTGAAACCATAAACAAAATAAAATAACACATGAACCATGTTTTATTGAACATGTGACTGTGTTGCAGATATTACTTCAAATTAGGAAAGCATATAAAACGTATTTGAACTTTTTAATAATGCATAGTTAAAAGATAGCCTAACACATACTAAATCCATTCTTTTCTGTTCCTAGTTGTTAATTAAATTCAACTGTGACAAGCATTAATGCTTCAAACGCTAATGAAACATACTTCAAAAAGCTTCAATGAGCAATGGTTTCGCTTTGAATCAATTAGACCTGTTTCATTTCATGGTGATTCTTGATTCTGTTGAAAAGAAACCAAAAACACATGCCACAGTCCTTGAGCCATGTGACATGAGGTCTTCAAAATATACAAACTCAAAATTGAAACTGGCACTAAACTGATATTTTATTATAGGATTGGAGGCAATAATTATCAGACTCTAGACCAATTTATCAACAAAGCACTACTGCCAAATCAAAAAGACCATAACACTCGAAAGCAACCAATTTATCAACAAAGCCCTGCTGCCCACTCATAAAACCATGAAAACCAAATGCTAAGGCTGTCGAAGAATTATTTTAAAACCCTTATGGTTGAAAAGCAACACCTTCAGTAACATATCAATCTCAAAATTTCTCTATCTTATACTTAATTACAAATTTACAATGGCACATTGTGACTTTCATATCAGCATCATTATGAGTCCATATCTGTTGCACATGGATTGGCATAAACCATCTTGTCAACCACATTAGCTATTGTTTTAGGGTGAAAACATAAATGGGAGAGAATAAGCTCTTCTGAAACTCCTAAAACGGTAAGATAAGGCACTTGCAATGAACTACATTCAAGCAGGTAGGAAATGGGATATCGCACTTATAATCCAGAGTTAATGCTTAAACTCAGATCACAAAGACTATGGTCTGCTGCACTAGTGCTCATGAATAGTGATGACTGATGGTTAAGGATGCTGCGACGCTTCAATGTATGGCCTTTTACATGTGCACTTACATCTTGAACTATAATTTAACGGACAAAATGAGACATAGATGCTATAAATATACCAAATAAAACTGGATTATTCATTATTTTCAAATAGAGTGTAAGATTTATAAAAGCTTCCAATAAGAAACCATTTTACTCTATATATACAAGCCAGTACCCGAAAGAGATTAACAAAAGAAAGAGTACAATAATCAAGAAGACGACATAACAAAATTTGAACTCCATTATTGAACCCTAAAAGCCAATTCACACAGATTGTAGGAATAAGTATACAAAAGAGACTAATTTATGATACCAAACCATTTTACTTGATATATATATTCAGAAAAGCCAGAACCTGAAATACATACTTCAAGAATTTAATAGAACAAAGTATTAAATAATCAACGATACGGCAGAAAAAGGAGTCAAAATCAAATTCTGAAACCCTGAAATAAAAAATTCAAGCTGTCTCTGAAATTGAGTTTAGAAATTCCAACTCATACAGGTTCAAAATTTACCTTGTTTTCGGAATCAAAGGCCCATCTTCCGGTCAACTTGAACTCAGTAAACCCGGCATCCATGTTCTTCAAAGACCAAAAGAGGCTCCAATTTGCCTCTCAGCCAGCCAAATACATATACGCCTAGCCTCTCAAAGACAATCACTTTGAATATGTGATAATCCAAATGACGATCGTATAACGCTTCTCTGACCCCACGTGGCGACATTCCTGAGTTAGAACTTAGAACGTGTAAAAGAATCCAGAAAACATGCAAAGCTTTTCAATTTTCGAACTGATTTTGTGACTTTATGCGCTGTTTATTTGTTTGTTAGTTCACGAATTGGTATGGGATATTGATGTAGAAGAAAATAGAGTAAAGGAGGAATTAGTGCGTGAGAGAGAACGGGAGGGGAAAGCGTGAGGTTCTGGTTTTTCTGGGAGAGGAAAACAACCGTTGCTGGTTTAAACTTTGGATGCATGAACTCGGCACTCGAACGATGTCGTTTTATCTAGGCTTGTTTTCATGAGGAGAAATATACTATTTTAATCACTTTTGCACTTAATATCATTTTAGTCCTTTAAATAATTGTTCAATTTTGAATTTAATCTTATTTTAATTCTTCATTAATTAAAGTTTTGAAATACTTTTTTTATTTTTTCAAGATATGACTCAAAATGGTCATCCACTTTTAAATTCAATCTTATCTAAGAAGAAGCTATTTTAGGTCAAATTTTGAAAGAGTAAAATACCATTTTATTCCTCATTTTTCAATTTAATTTCAATTTGATCCCTTATTAATTTTTAGTCTCATTTTAATCCTTCACTATGAGTCTAATCCTAATTTAATTCTTTATTTATAAGTTTAATTTCAATTTTACCATTCAGTAATATAAACATTGACAGATTTATTTTAAATTTAGTTAAAAATAAAAAAACTAAATATATTAACTGTAAAACCACTTTTTCGGGTACTTTCAACCAAATGTCATATCTCCACATTTTATTTCTTTTTCATCAAATAACCTACACAAAAAAATGATATGCATCTTTATATTTTTATTATATTGTTATTTATTTCAAACAAACGCATAAGAATTTTTTTTATTATGTCACGACACGTTTTTAATTATTGCAAATAAATGTATAATTTTTAAATTAAATTATAAACTTACTATATTATTATTGGTTGACCATACAATTATCATGTGTTAATAAAAAATTGCATAGATATAAACAACTGTATCTAAGTCTGATAAATTAAAAAAAAAAAAAAAAAAAATCCCTTTAACTTCTGCTTTTCAAGATTTTTATCATTCTATCTATCAATAATTTCATTACGGAAGATGCACATCAAACTATGTCATAATGGCACCCTTAGAGAGCATTTTAGAATTAGGGTATGGGACAGATGATATTACATCTGTAGTTGAGCCCCACTCATGCATACAAGTGCAATCATAGCCATCCCATATATGTACATAGTATATTATAACCAAGAAAATTTTGGATCCTCAGACGTTGAGATGAAGTAGATCCGGTAAAGGAATTTTGATGTAACAAAACTACACTTCTAAGATTAATTCTTTTATAAAATAATAAAATAGTATATCTCAATCTAAATAAACAAAATAACATCACATAATTTAGATATCCTCCGATCATTATTCTTGCAATAACTAACTTCATTTCTAACATCTAATAATAACATGTAATAATGTAATGAAAATGGCAAGATATACAATTTACATGTTAGAAAAGGTCCAACAATGCTCTAGTCCTTTTAAACAGATAATCATGACGAAACCCTAAGAAACCAAAATACATCATTCTGTTGTACAGTGCACCAAGCATACTGCCCAAAAGTCAAGCGACCAAACATACACATGCATGAAAACATAATAAGAACAGACAGTAGGAATCAATGGCCTTTTGGACAAGAACGTCGATTATGTCCTGCATTACCACACAAACTACAATGCACCCTCCTTTTCCTAGGAGCAAGAGCCCGAACCTACAAAAGCAAATTCATGAGTTAGAGTATGGAGAAGTGAAAAATAATGCAGTTCATGTTTCAAATAAAATACCCTTGGAATATAACAGTTACGTCCGCGTTCACAGCAGCCAGTGGGTTTTGATTTCAGTTTCATAGCGACACTCCTCACAGCCTATATGCGAAAAAGGATAGATAATACCGAGTACCAAAGAAATAAAATTTGCAACAATTTACCGCCAAAACTAAAGAAGCGTACGTAATAAAAATCAAGCTAAGAGTTAAAAGAACACATGCAAACTAAGCATACGTATTTTTGAATACTAAATGAACAACAGCTGGTCAGATCTCCAACTCCACCACACATCATGCAGCACACCGCCCTGTGAATCCTTTTATTTGAAACCTCTTGCAGTATCCAAAACAATATTGGCAAATGATAAGAAAATTAAGATGAAATTACACACAAAATAACTGACTTCCATATACTTGGCTTAAGGAAAGGATTAAGATAACAACTAGCTCATGCATATTGTCCACAGAACATAAATGCAGCGTCTTACTCTGACAAGAAGAGAAGATTATAGGGGGACAAAGAAGAGTTACAGGCAAGATACCGTAAGCATGATCAATTTAAAAAATTAAATTGCAAGAACTACTCTTCTTAGGACTAAAAATTCTATCCAGAGAAGTTTTGTTTGAAGAGGAAGCAGAATTTAATGATTAAATTAAGACTTTGGTCCCTACATCACACAAATTTCATCAACATGGTCCCTCATTTTTAATCATTCTTGATTTTGCAATCAAAACCCGTGGTGCAACCCAGGAAGTAATATTGAGAGAAAATCTCGAGAGTTGTATTCTGAAGACTTTGGCACTAGCATTGAATTTTTCTTGGATGTCTGGGTATGCAATGCAAGTAGTGGAGTCCGACTGGGACAAGTTGAGAGGCCTACTAAAGGAAAGCTGGTTGAAGACTTCAAGGAGATATCATTGTGCTATACAATGTGGTGGAGGATAGAAATTAGAAGAAAGTTGAAAAGTTGATCATAACATGGAGGTTGACAAATTCTAAAAGTTTTGTTTATACATGAAATCATCAGGGGGAGATGCTCATTGTTCTTTTTAATTTTGTGTCTCTTAGTTGGGTTTTATTTGTAAGAAGAAGCAAGATTCGTAAGCTCCATCTTGAGGGTGATATTGAGGGGTATTACAGATTTGGAAAAGTTTAGTAAGTTAAAAAAAGTACTTACCTATGGTGGACCTGTTCAGATTTAATAGTATTACAAATTAAGGAAGGTTTTGTAGGTTGAGAAAAAAATTATTTCAAGTGCATCCAAAGATAACAGTCATTGGCTCTTATACAAATATCTTGTGTTCAGTCCATTACTTTTCTCCCTAACTTTTGTTGTATCCATTTTCCCAACAGAAAGTAATTACCATAAAAAAAGAATTTATTACAATGGAATACCCACCATGCCAATTCTTAAGTTGGTGGTGGAAAATGAAAATGAGTAATCAATAGACAGAAAGAATTACAAACTCACTTGTTTGGAGACAGTGTTCTTCGCTTCATATGCTTCCAGTTCTGCACAGCTTTTAACCCCTGTCTCCAATTTTTTGTGACACTACAACCATAGATTCAACACAGTCATTTTAGCATAAATACTATAATTAACTACAAGCACCACCTACCCACATGTGTCAAAACCAAGTCATCAGAAAATGAATCAACAAAGTCATTGTTTCATCACAGTGAAATTGAGGAACTTGATATATAACTTCAAAAATTGACAACTAGAGAATAAGCACCAACATTCACATACCTGTGAAGTAGCCTCCGTAATGGCCTTTAACAAACAAATGAATTCAAGGATTCTAATCAGCTCATGCCTACACAAGTGCATCTTTTTCACAAAATGCATTCATTTTACCAAATAGTGTTCTACCTACTATATGCCACTGACGATTCAATGAAACAAACACCGGTTCCACTTTTATACATCTGGTTTTAGGTTAAACTTGTGGCCTATCAACCCATTTTTTATCAATTTTAGTATGAAATATGTGCATGCCACCATGTATCATGTGCAGCGTGTTATGGGATAACATTTTCAATTAGTCACATCACTTCATGTGTGATGTGGTTTTTGTACACTTCCTCTCTTAGAAGCATTACTTCATGTGGTGGCTTTTAATGAGATTGAAACAGAACATTAATGCAATTCACATGCTTTATTCAGCATCTGATATGTGCTACTGATGCTGAATAATAAATTTAGCCAGAGAAACAGAAAAATTTTTCTTCTCCATTTTTTCACATTAAATAGTAAACTTCCAGCTTCCTTGGTGATGAGGTTATCATGCCCTTTCAGTATAAGAAACACTAGCATAGCACCCATGTTTACAAGAAAAGAAAAAGAAAAAAAATTTAATAGAGAAAATTTGAAAACTCACTTTCTAGAAGACAGTTTCCTTTGTAGCATCATCTATGAAACAAAGTAGCTAATCTTTTGCACAAAACTTATCCCCTGTCTCCGCATTTGCATAACACTACAACCACAGATTAAACACTATCATTCTAGCAGAATCACAATAAAATACTGCCTGTACCTCTTATCATCATGGATCAAAACAAAAAGTCTCCTGCAAAATTGATAATCAAAGTCAGCACTTGACCACAATGAAATAGTAAAACTAGAGCATTAAGTTCTATGAATTGACAACTAAATAGAAGTTAACTCTATCCATTTACAGTGAACCTGTTTTCTTCCTGGCCTTTAACAAACAAATGAATCCATTCAAATATATAGATTCCAATCAGCTTGTGCCCGGGACAAGTGCTTCTTTTTCTTGTAAATCATTCACTTTTAGTTTCACCTAGTAGAGTTCTACCTTCCTATGATAGGCCATTGAGGACTGTGAAGGAATCATTCTTTATAGTCTATACATCTAGGCTTAGGATAAACTCTTGACATCTATTAGCAGTTCTTACTATTATTTTGTTTTTTTGGTGAGTCTGTTAGCAGTTCTTATTAATTGCAAGAGATAAATCCATACCACCTAGTTTTCTATGTATTGTGGCTTTATTACAATTCATCTATCAGACATGTTACTTCCCATAGCAGTTTTAATGAGATTGAAACCATAAACAAAATAAAATAACACATGAACTGTGTTTTATTGAACGCGTGACTGTGTTGCAGATATTACTTCAAATTAGGAAAGAGTATAAAACGTATTTGAACTTTTTAATAATGCATAGTTGAATGACAGCCTAACACATACTAGATCCATTCTTTTCTGTTCCTAGCAGTGTAGTCAAAGGCCCTCCTCTATTTGAATCCAGTGCCTCTAACGCTTCAGCTAGGCACATTTTTGGTAGTCCATGCGAGCAGCTTTTGGCACTTTAGTTAACTTTGGCTTATTAGGGATTTTTTTTTTTCCTACCTAAGGTTCACTTGAGAAGTCGAACCCTAATATTAAGTGCATTTAACATTATTGTGAGTTATGACCTAGTGATTATTATGCTTGAATGGAGATTATAGTAACCTAAATTAATTCATTTGATGATTATTATGTCTCTTGACTTGATACTATTATGTTTCCAACTTTGAATAGTATATTTATATATCAAATATTGTTATAAAGATACGGTTATCTATTTTTTCTATTATTTTAGTGCCTTACTTCACTTAGACAAGCGCCTTTTTGGCGCCTCTCGCCTAAGGTGTTTTAGAGGTCTGGCACCTTACGGGTGCCTTCTGCCTTTAACTACCTTGGTTCCTAGTTGGTAATTAAATTCAATTGTAAGAAGCATTAATGCTTCAAAAGCTAATGAAGCATATTTCAAAAAGTTCAATGAGTAATAGTCTAGTTTTGAATCACTTAGACCTGTTACATTTCATGGTGATTCTTGATTCTGCTGAAAAGAAACAAAAAACACGTGGCACAGTCCTTTAGAATTGTGACATGAGGTCTTCAAAATATACAAACTCAAAATTGAAACTGGCAATAAACTGACATACAATTATATGATTGGAGGCAATAATTATCAGACTCTAGACCAATTTATGAACAAAGTACTGCTGCCAAATCAAAAAACATAACACTCAAAAGCAAGCAATTTGTCAACAAAGCTCTGCTGCCAAATTATAAAACTACAACACCCAAAAGCTAAGGCTGTCGAAGAATTGATTTTATAACACTTATGGTTGTAAAGCAACACCTTTAGTAACATATTAGTCTCAAAATTTCTCTATCTTAATTACAAATTTACAATGGCACATTGTGACTTTCATATCAGCATCATTATGAGTCCATATCTGTTGCACATGGATTGGTATAAACCATCTTGTCAACCACATTAGCTATTGTTTTAGGGTGAAAACAATAAATGAGAGAGAATAAGCTCTTCTGAAACTCCTAAAACGGCAAGATAAGGCACTTGCAATGAACTACATTCAAGCAGGTAGGAAATGGGATATCGCACTTATAATCCAGAGTTAATGCTTAAACTCAGATCACAAAGACTATGGTTTGCTGCACTAGTGCTCATGAATAGTGATAACTGATGGTTAAGGATGCTTTGATGCTTCAATGTATGGCCTTTTAAATGTGCACTTACGACTTCAACTAAAATTTAACGGACAAAATGAGACACAGATGTAATAAATATACCAAATAAAACTGGATTATTCATTAGTTTCAAATACATTTTATGATTTATAAAAGCTCCCAATAAGAAACCATTTTACTCTATATATACAAGCCAGTACCCGAAAGAGATTAACAAAAGAAAGAGTACAATAATCAAGAAGACGGCATAACAAAATTTGAACTCCATTATTGAACCCTAAAAGCCAATTCACACAGATTGTAGGAATAAGTATACAAAAGAGACTAATTTATGATACCAAACCATTTTACATGATATATATATATTCAGAAAAGCCAGAACCCGAAATACATACTTCAAGAATTTAATAGAACAAAGTATTAAATAATCAACGAGACGGCTGAAAAAGGAGTCAAAATCAAATTCTGAAACCCTGAAATAAAAGATTCAAGCTGTCTCTGAAATTGAGTTTAGAAATTCCAACTCATACTGGTTCAAAATTTACCTTGTTTTCAGAATCAAAGGCCCATCTTCCGGTCAACTTAAACTCAGTAAACCCGGCATCCATGTTCTTCAAAGACCAAAAGAGGCTCCAATTTGCCTCTCAACCAGCCAAATACATATACGCCTAGCCACTCAAAGACAATCACTTTAATTATGTGATAATCCAAATGACGATCGTTTAACGCTTCCTTGACCCCACCTGGCGACATCCCTGAGGAAGAACTCAGAACGTGTAAAAGCATCCAGAAAAAATGCAAAGCTTTTCAATTTTCGAACCGTTTTAGTGACCTTTTGTGCTGTTTATTTGTTTCATTAGTTCATGAATTGGAATGGGATATCGAGGTAGAAGAAAGGAGAGTAAAGGAGGAATTTGTGCGAGAGAGAACGGGTGGGTAAAGCGCGAGGTTCTGGTTTTTCTGGCGAAGGAAAACCGCCGTTACGGGTTTGAACTTTGAATGCATGAACTCGGCACTCGAACGATGTCGTTTATCCTGACTTGCTTTTTATAGGGATAAAAATACTATTTTGATCTCCACTTTTGAACTTCATTTTATTTTGGTTCTTAACAATTTGAAAGTCTCTAAATAATTCTCAACTCTTAAACTTAGCCTCATTTAAGTTCATTATAAATTAAAAATATTAAAATAGTTATCAACTTTTCAAGATATGACCCAAAATGGTCCTTGGATTTAATCTCATATAAAGAGGGATTATTTTAGGTCTTTTAAAGACTAAAACACCATTTGGTCCCACATTTTTTTGTTTAGTCGTAATTTGATCCCATACTAATTTTTAACCTCAATTTTGTCTTACTTATAAGTTTAGTTTCAATATGGTCCATCATTAATTTTTAATTTCAATCTGGTCCACCACTTGTGAATTTAGTCTTAATTTAGTTAATATAAATATTAGTATTTATAGTCTAAATTTAGAGACTAATTGTGTTAACCTCTATATTAATGAGGGACTAAACTAAAACTAAAATTTAGTGAAAGATCAAATAGAAACTAAATTCATAAATGAGAGACAAAACTAAGATTGGACAATAGTGAGGGATCAATTTTATAATCAACTTATAAATGAGGTACTAAAATAGTGTTTTCCTCGATTTTAAAAAGTAAAAAATTATTTTAAAACTTTTAATTTTTGGCATCCAAATCCCCTCAATTGTAGTTATTTTTAGTGTGGTTTACTATTGCTTCTCCAATAGAAATCCCTTAGCCTTTAGATCCAACGCTCAACTAACTTCCATGTCCAGACACATAGTACTCAAAACAATTTCCCTTAATCAAATAGTGCATTTTAAGGTCTAAATTTTTGATACTGAAGAGAAGCCATGCGACGGGTTGAAGGCAAAGAGGAAAGTGATCCATAAAGAAATGTTTATGCCTACGTGCACTTTTTGTTTGAGATAGTTATTTCTAAGGAGAGCCATGGAGGCTCCCCTTTTCATTTTCATGTTGGATGGCATAGTAAGAACAATTCTAAAAACACCTACACTAAAATGATTTGGAAGGCTTTTTTTGAATTTTGCAGTGGCACTCTTGACCATCTAAAATCTTCAATAGTGTGCTATTTGCATCATTCGATGACTCACTTGGGCCATAAAAACCATCCTCGTCCAACTGATTAAATTCTTCATAAACCCATAAGGTGAGAGATTAAGAGGAGGAAGATGGTAGAGAGACAAGAACAATGGATAGAGATAGTTAGGGACTGCAATGGAGAAGAAAAATGAAAAATTGAAGGTTGAGAGCTCTAATGGGATTTCATGGAAGAAAGGAGAAGAGAGGAGACAGAGAGTAAGTGATGTTGGAATATTTTAAATTAATAGTAGATTAGCATTAATCTAATTATTAGAACAATTATGTGAAATGAATAATTAGGTAATGAATATTAATCTAAACTAAGAATAGATCGGATCCTTGTTGATAATGTGGATAATGTGTGATAGGTTGGATTAACCACAAGCCTATTAAGTAAAAACCCTAACTTACATTCCAGTGTTGATCATTAATTATTCTATCAGATCATAAGAGCTGATAAAGAGAGAGATTGGACTTATTTGATTACATCAATCAAATACAAAGAAAAAAAGATGACATCATCATTGCTCTATGTCAACCACCAATTTCATGATTGGTTATTATATGAAATGATTCAACCACCATGATTGAAATTGGTTAGGCAACTTAATCCTCTTTTGTGCTATATATTCAAAAATGCCTCTTCAGTCCAGAGTCCATCTGAGTTCTCTCTCTTTCCCTCTATATTTTTCATTTGTTCTGCTTTCTCCATTGGCACTAGGTATTGTAAGTTGTTAATCTCGGCTACTAAGTTAAATTATGGCTAGCTCATCATCAACTGGAAGGCATTATTTATTTATATATATGTGATTTCTCTACTCATGGAGATTATTTTTATATATCATTTTTAGCAAATGGTATCAAAGCTTTCAAATAATAAATATGCATGATATTACTGCTGTTAATAAATCAGAGCATGAAACTAGAATTTTTTTCAAATATAATTTGTCATAAATCTTAAGCATTTTTTAGAAACAAGCTTAGGACTACTGTAGATCTAAATATTGCAAATAAAATGGTGCTTATTATATAGCTTAAAATGAGCTAAAAAATTTTTACCCATTAACACCCAAAAACTCGAAACGTTTGAGCCAAATTACTCAATATATAGACCGATTCTATCAAAATAAGCTTAGGGATTTTGTTTGTGAGTGATTTCGAACATAATGGCATCTATTTCATTCCCTAAAGCTCTCGTTATCACAATCTACCATTAGAGCTCGAAACACTTAAAGATTTTGAGCGTTATTCCTCTTAAATGGTGTATTATATGTTGAAATCACCTTAGGGGATTCATAGATCGTGAATTACTGATCATTTTGATGCCTATTGCAATGCCTAAAACATGTATATCGTCAGGTCACATTTTCAAGTTGCGAAATGGGTTGGGCAACCCATCTGAAGGACGAAGGAGGTGAACAACGTGGAGAGGCAAATCCCACTCACACTAACGGCGAATGATGGCACATAAGAGCCACACGCTCATCATCTAGACCCTAAATTTCCATAATTGCACTCCATGTACCATTTGCTATTTTTGATAATTTTTTTAGAACTTTTGGAGGCTTGGAAATATAAGTTTTGCAATTTCTTGGAGATTTAGGACCTAAAAATGCAGTGTAATGACATTATTTTGACCTAAAAAAATTTGTGAGATAATTATATGTAATAAGGGACAATATATATTGTTCATTCTCTATAACAATACTCGAAGGAATTAAAACAAATTTATTTGTGTAATTAGCGAATATTTTATTCCTAATTTTGAGTGCAAAGTGAAAGAATGAGTAAACGGACTCTATTTTGGGCCATCTACACCTAGTAATTATGTGTTTACCTATCGTGGATCCAATCATGATGATTTTGATTTTTTGAACCACTATTGTTGTAGTTATTATCTGTTTGCTTTTGAAAGTACACACTAAAGGAGAAGTCACTAATGAGATAATCAACAAAAGAAAGTATGATTATGCTAGTAATGGACATGCCTTATCGGTCTGACATTGTCATTATAATTTTGTGAATAAAACCTATTTACAACCTGTCAGCGACAATTAGTAAATGTATTCATGGTCTCCTGTATCTTATTAATATGGAAACTGTAGGTGTATTTTGTGTATTTTCTTTCCATAATATGCTTCCTTGGTGTGTATAAGTTTTCTTGGTTTGTTATAGTCCTAGCCCTTAAGCAGAATTATGATGAACATTTTGTTACACATTTGCTAAAGTATAGTCTTGTTA
This sequence comes from Delonix regia, assembly GCA_037074485.1. Lineage (NCBI taxonomy): Eukaryota > Viridiplantae > Streptophyta > Magnoliopsida > Fabales > Fabaceae > Delonix > Delonix regia. Next base: position 19,385,216 of record CM073459.1, read on the forward strand.
TGAAAATCTTGTTCTATAATTATATGTCCGAGACATAATTAATGATTAGATTAAGTTACTTGATATGTACCTGATGATTACCAAAAAAGATTTAGCTTTGAGAGAGCCTAAGCAAGTGGATCTCTCTGCTAGGTCTAGCCCTACTGATAAGGCATACCATAAACAATGGTATAAATCTAATAAGATTTGTCTAACTATTATAAAATATACAATTGAGAAGATCATTAGACAAAGCATTCCTAAAAAAGACTCCACAGTTGAGTATCTGAAAGCGATCAGTGAGAAATTTAAAAAGTATGATAAAACTCAAAGGGCCTATTACCTTTCTTGGTTGGATAACACTTATTATGTTGGAGTGTTTGGAGTGCATGAACACATGATGAAACATGTTAACTACTACAAGAATTTGAAATCCTATGGTGTGAATTTGGGTGAAAGCTACTTAGTTTATCAAGTGCTCTAATTGCTTCTTACTGAAAATGGAGCTCTTAGAACTACCTATAATTTTAAGGAGGCAAAGTGGATTGTTGATTAAATGATTTCTATAGTAACTTAAGAGGGGGAATAAATAAAGAAAGCAAATTCTCATATGTGATCAGTGAAATATATCTCAAGATTTATCTAGCAAGATTGGAAATGAAAAACCAAAAGGGAAGAAAGTGAGGGCAAGACCTATGGGAAGAAACCATTCAGACCTAAAAAGAGCAATAAAAACAATAAAAGTCAGAAGAAGAAAAAATTCAAAGGAGATTTTTATTACTGTACAAGGTCTAGCCATAAGATCTCGAACTACTTTAAGTTGAAGAACAAGCGTGAGAAAGAAGATATTTCCTTCCGTATTGCTCCTCTAACTCTAGTTTGTTTTGAATCTAATAATTTTGAAATCTTTTTAGATTCTTGGCGGTTGGATTTTTTTAGCAACTGTTCATGTGACTAATTCCTTGCAAAAGCTCAAAGATAAAAGGTGCCCAAATGAAAGGGAAAGAACCATCTTTGGAGTGGAAAGATGTTTGATTATAGTTAGTTGTTTGGGAACTATTATCTTAACCTTACATTTTGGATATTGATTAACTCTAAGTAATGTCGTTTATGTACCTCCATCAAGGAAGAATTTGATTTCCAGTTTTGTATTAGATAAACAAGGTTATTCCTTTTGGTAAGGAAACTAAAGAATTGACATTCATCTTAATTCTATCATTGTTAGATTTGCTTCTTTGATTAATGGATTATATCGATAAAATGTGAATGTTGACCTAAATTCTTCACTTAGTGAGACTATTAATGCAGTAGTAAGATATAAACGTAAAAAAGTTTATGAAAATTCTTCCATATTATGGCATAGACATTTATGTCATATGTCTAGAAGAATATTAGAAAAGATGGTTAAATAAGGAATATTACATAACTAGGATTTCTCATATTTTGAATTATGTATTGATTGTATAAAGGGAAAACTTCCCATTAGAGCTAGGAATGAAGGAGCGAATAAATTGAACAATATCTTGGATTTGATCCACACTAATATTAATGGGCCTATAACACATGTCATAGGTGATTATTAATACTTCATCACATTTATTGATGATTATTCCAGATATGGATGGGTAAACCTGTTACACAATAAGTCCAAATCATTATATGCCTTTAAGGCATTTAAGGCTATTGTTGAGTTAAAATCTGGAAGGGCGATCACATGTGTCTAATCAAATAAAGATGGTGAATACTATAGCAAATATATGGAGACAAGTCAAAATCTTAGACCATTTGCCTTATTCTTACAAGAATATAGGATTAAAGCCCAGTATACTATGTCTAGCACTTCTTACAAAATGGAGTATAGATATGGTCAGAAGCATGATTAGTCACTCTTCCTTGCCAAAGTTTCTATAGAGAGGTGTCCTTAAAATAGCGGCCTATGTCTTGAATCAAGTTCCCAATAAATCAGTTGAAAACACTTTGTAAAAACTTTTCATAAAAAAGAAGCCTAGTTTGAGGCATTTTTGTGTCTAGGGCTACAAGGTGGAGGTGAGACCTTATAATCTACAGCTTAATAAACTTGATTCAAGGACAATCACTGGATTCTTTATTAGGTATTATTCTGGATCCAGAGGATGCAAATTCTTTTACCCCACTCACACTACCAAAGTCATTGAGTTCGATAGAGCATTCTATTTTGAAAATGACTTAGATAGTTGGAGTTATGTTTCTAAGGCTATCAATCAGCATAATGAAGATGATAGTTTTCATTATCTAGCTTACTTGTTTCAACACTTCCTTCAACTATTGTTTATACCTGAAAAGATGATAGTTTTGTTGATAATTTGGCTTATTGTATCTTGGAACCACCTACAATTACTATAGAGGAACCGATTGATGAGTTGAGACAATTACAGAGGATACATAGGCCTGCGATTCCAAACAACTATATCGTATATTTATAGGAATTTAAGTTGGACATTTTTTGACACAAATCCTACCTTATTTGATGAAGTTGTATCAGGGCCTCATTCATCTAAGTGGTTGAAGGCTACGAATGATGAGATTGCCTTTATGCAGTATAAAATGTATAGGAACTTGTTGAGTTATTGGATGGATGCAAGGATGTTAGTTGCTAATGGGTCTTCAAGACCAAAAAAGGAGTTGATAGTGAAGTTGAAAGGTATAAAGTTAGACTTATAGCCAAAGACTACAATTAGAGATAACAAATTGTTTATACATAAACCTTCTCGTCGATATCTACTAAATATGCCTTTAGAGTTATGATGGCTCTTATTGAACACTTAAACCTTGAACTTCACCAGATGGACGTCAAAACAACATTTCTAAGTGAAATTTTGCACGATGATATGTACATGAAACAACCGGATAGATTTATTGAATCTAGGAAAGAACACTTGACGTGTAAGTTGAAAAGATCCATCTGTGGGTTAAAACAAGCCTCAAGGCAGTGGAATTTGAAATTAGATGAGATAATCACCTCACTTGGTTTCATGGAAAATGCTTTTGATCAATGTATTTATCAACAATTTGAAGGAGACAATTTTGTAATTCTTGTGCTATATGTAGATGACATCTTATTAGCCAGTAACTCAGTAAGCTTACTAAATGAGACAAAACATATTTTGTCTTGCCACTTTGACATGAAAGATCTAAGTGAGACTTCATTTGTTTTGGGAATTTAGATTTACTGTGATAGATCTCGTGGCATTCTTAGTTTATCTCAGGCAACCTATATTAATCGAGTGCTGAAGAAATTTAATATGCATTCTTGCTCTCCTTATGATGCACTTTTGCAGAAAGGTGGTAGGTTGTCGAAGAAATCATGTCTTAAGAATGATGATGAAAGGACCTTAATGGATGAAGTTCCAGCTGTTGGTAACTTGATATATGCCCAAGTGTGCACAGGTCCTGACATTGCTTATATTGTTGGTGTGCTTGACAGATATTTGAATAATCATAGGCATGATCATTGGAAGGCTGCGAAGAAAGTCATGAGGCACCTTCAAGGTACAAAGCATTACATGTGGACTTTCAAAAGGTTTGAATCATTTGAATTAATCAGATATTCTTATTTAAACTATGCATTATGTGTTGATGATTGTAAGTCCATTTCTGGTTACATCTTCATGATGTCTTGAGGAGCTATTTCAGGGAAAAGTTGTAAGCAAATCAATAACAACTACCTCAATTATAAAAGCAGAGTATATTGCTCGTTATGAGACTATCCTCCAAGCCATATGGTTAAGGAATTTAATATCTAGCATGAATTTTGTTGATTTTAAATCACAAACTTTGACCATATATTGCAATAGTTCATCTGATGTCAGTTTTTCTCATAATCACAAGAACTCTAGTCATACTAAATATTTTGATGTGAAGTTTCTATTTGTTAAAGAAAATATTGTTGAATCTCAAACTTGTTTGGTTCACATACCAGGTGAATGTATATTAGCAGATCCGTTGACCAAAGGCTTACCCGTAAGAGTCTTTCAAAATCATGTTACTCATATGAGTATTGTTGAAAATTTTGATATAGCCTTGGGTTAGTGGGAATCTGAGTTGAGTCCATATAGGACTTTTGTGGTATAAATGAGACACCAAACTATTATTTTGTAATCCATTATATTCAGATATTGGAACTAAATCTATAATAATGTTGATATCACTTGTTTCCCTATTGGATTCAGTGAACTTGGTATAGTTTCTTTTCTGAACTTGGTATGGTTTAGTATATACACACATCTGTATGTTGTGAATAATATTGATTGCTTAATTTTGTTGATTAATTTAATTGTCTTGATAATTGATTAATGTTATCCATGTGAGAGATTATTAGAATATTTTAAATTAATCATGGGTTATCATTAATCAAATTATTAGAAAAATTATATGTAATTAATAATTAGGCAACCAATATTAATCCAAACTAAGAATGGATTAGGTCCTTATTAACAATGTGGATAATCCGTGATAAGTTGGATTAACCACAAACTGATTGGGTAAAGACTCTAACTTATAGTCTAGTGTTGATCAATGATTATCCCATCAGATCACTACTTAAGAGCTAATAAAGAGAGAGAGATTGGGCTTATCTAATTGCATCAATCAAATAGAAAAAAAAAAAAAAAGGAGAGCATCATCATTACTCTATGTTGACCACCAATTTCTTGATTGGTTATTATATGAAATGATTCAACCACTATGATTGAAATTGTTTAGGCAACTTAATTTTTGTTAATGCTATATATTCAAAAATGCCTCTTCAGTCCCTTGTCCAGCCGAGTTCTCTCTCTTTCCCTCTCTATTTTTCATTTATTCAACTTTCTCTATTGGCACTAGATACTATAGGTTGTTAGTCTCTGCTACTAAGTTAAATTATGGTTGGCTCATCATCAACTCTAGATCAGTATTTATTTATATATATGATCTCCTTATTTTTGGACATTATTTTTATGTCATTTTTAGCAAAAGAAATCGTGAGTGGTTAAGGTATTCTATACATTTTGGGATTTTTTTAAAAATGCATTGCAAATAGGACTGAACTCTACATCTCCATGGCCAAAAGCCCACCATAAATAGCACAGAACTATGCATCTCCATGATCGAAAGCCCACCGCAAATAGCAAAAGACGATCGAACAAAGAAAGGAGGAATATAATGGTTATAGGACACACCCAGATTAGTTAATGAAAAACTCACTAACACACCTGATATGGAACCAAGGCCTCTACTTGTCTAATATGCTTAAGCCGCAGAATCAGTATCCTATCCATAAGATGATTGAACAATGAAAAGAAGGCATAGAATGGTTAGAGGACACTCCTAAATCAGTTAAAGAAAAATTCACTAACACACCTAATGTGGAGCTAAGGCCTCTACTTGTCAAATATGCTTAAGTTGCAAAATCATTATCTCATCCATGTATAACTGTTCAATCTCCAGCAACAACGAGGAGCAGACAGATGAAGTGCAGAGAAGACTTGCTAACAAAGAAGAAACCCTAGCCAATGACTTTGTTTTGATGATTGGAAAACAAAAAAAACTGGTAAGTTTTGAGGATCAAGCTTATGTGGCATACTTAAGAGCATTAGATAGCATGAACAACCATGATTTTTTTATTGCATTTTTTACACTAAAACAGCTTTACAGGAGTTTATCATTTTTGCAAATTTTGGAGGACTAAAATGAGATAAGATTTAAAAATAAATGACCATTTTGAGATTTTTCAATTCATGGAGGACCAAAATAAGACCAAATTTAAAAGTGAATGATTAAAATAATATTTTTTATCTTATTCTTATAAAATAAGGACACATAAATTCTAGCTCTTTATTAATAACTTCAATTCACGCGTTTCTCTTAATTTTTTTTCCTTCAATTTCATGTTATCAACTGCAATTTAAGATTGCAATAAAAAAAAATCTTTATTTTTTATCTTGTGAATAAAATGTCATTTTTACAATCCTTGTAACAACTATAGGTAATTATAGCTAAATTCAATTGGTTCTATTTAGTTTACTTGTAAACTAAAAATGTCCTCAAATATGAAGATCATCGTGGGGACTTGTTTTTGGAAAATTCTTCTATGCAAGAATGGGGATGGGGGAAAACTTGGCCTAAAGGAAGTCTAAGGATGAGAATCAGGATCAAATCCTTGCCTTGTGTGGTCTTTGTCCTCACCAATTTTATATAAATATTATATATATATATATATATATATATATATACACACACACACTAATTTTTGCACTTTTAGTTATTTAACTCATTATTATATTTATAATAATTAAAAGAAAGAAATCAATTCAACCTTAAAAATAATTTCACTCATTATATATTATTCTTCTACTTCTTTGAGACTTAAACAATATAGTGAGATTACTTTCAAAATACCTTAGAGCTATGACTGCATTGTAATGAATAATGAGAAGTTAATATTAGTAAAAATAATATTAATTATTTTTAAATTAGGATTATGGATGAACATAGGAATTAAAATTATTTAAATAGTTCTATTTTAAATTTAATTATCTTTTTGTTGAACTTATTTTTTTTTCCATAATCAACTTACCTTACTAAGTATTATTTATTGTAACTTATAAAACTTGTTATTTGAATATTTATAGTTTTTATGAATTTAATTAGAACTTGTTAGATAATATAGATAATGAGCTTGAAGTTCAAATCTAATTTTTTGATATATATATATATATATATATAAATTAATATTATTTATTTTTTATAAAAAAATTCAAAATCCTCATGGAGACTCACGGGGTATGCATCCATGTGAAAAATGATGATAAGAATGAGAATATAATTGATGATGGAAATGGAAAATAATAAAACACTCCACCTGTCTTACAAAATTGTCATTCTTATTATCAACTGAACTCTATATTTAGATTCTAATATACTATAATTAAGAATTATGAGAGAAAAAGTGCAGCAAGTAACATTGCTCATTGCAATTATTAGTTACAACGAATACTCATGATGTTTTTGTTATTGTTTAATATTAAATACAAAAATTTTAATAGATGTTATTTATTAATCAACCATTATAATCCTTATCCTTTATGCAATTGACAAGTTGGAATTGAATATTCGTTGTTATTCATTTTCATTGGTTATTGATTAATTATAAATTATTTAGAGATCATGTAATATTTAAATTTTTTTATTATCATGTGTTTTTTTTTTTTTTTTTTTTTTATCAATTATCATGTGTGGTTCAATTGTTGATATTTTACTATCTTCAGATTTGTTTCGTTAGCCTGAAATCTTGTTTGTTTTCATTATGTAAATAGTGGATTTAAAAGTTACCATTTCACTGCTCTATAGGTTTGCCCTGTTAGCAAAATACTACGATATGCTTTAATATATTACATATTAAATGAAAATTCTCAAATCCTTCTAAACCTTTACTAGTATCTCACAATTTCAACTCAAAATCCTAACAATTCTTTAAAACCAAGTGTCATATCTCCGAAGTTTTGATCCCATACTTCGCAATTCCATCTCAAAAATCTCCAACCCCCTTTGTCATTTTACGTGGAAATGGATTTTTTGCATTTAGAAATCCAAATATAGATAAATTTGAAAAAAAATATATACCACTATATGAAAATTTACTTATTCAAATTTTAAAAATTATTTAGTATTTATTAAACCTGGAACAATTAGATAAAAATTCAATGAAACAAATCTTTTCAATTGCAAAGAAGTTAAATTCACAAATATATATATATATATATATATAAAAGCCATTCCACATTCCCTGAATTCTTGCCTCATCTTTCAATGTGATAGTCTCAATTTCTCTAAATTCGTTCTAATTTAATCTTAAAATACCTAGCCACACTTTTCCTAATTGACTCTTACAATCCTCAATTTCTTGCCGCATTCCCAAATTAACGCCTAAATTTTCAATTTAAGATCCTTGATTTATTTAAATTTCTTTAAATTGCATATCAAAACTCTAATATGATCCTTTTCAAAGAAGTCTGATGCTCTCCAAACTCTTGCCTCGGAGTGTTTAACCCAGAAATCGGAACAATCAGTTAGAATATGAAAGTTATTATTTGGCATATAAAGCATAAAGTGCATATTAATGTCATGCAAAAGACCAAAACTTGGAGGCAATAGAATGTCAACTTTTGAACCATTGTCCATTACCATAGTACTATGTGCGTTAAAAAATTGTTTTTATTATTCAACTAACCACTCAACAACCATGGCATTCACAGGGCTGGTTGAGCGGATTGAAATCAGGATGAGAATTTCCCACATTTAATCGTCAATGGATTGTTTTTCTCAAAAATGATTATATTTACGGGTGCTGTTTGATTCTTCTGTTCATAAGAAAGACAACGTCTAATGAATCTCAGAATATGACTCTTCAGACATATAAAGTTACAAAAGCAATGCCTCAGCCATTTTGTTGCCCCCTTCTATTCAGTGTTGCCCAGAGATTAATTTTACACATGCTTGATGCTACACACGGATGCCTTATGTACAGATAAAAACTTCCAGGCAATAGATCATCTCCAAAGTGACAAGATATCCTTGGCATCTGTATACCATTCTGTACCTATAGGATATGCATAAATTAAAATGATCGCACATTCCAATCTAAATTTCACCTTTGTTTCTTTGACTGAATAGCCAACCCAAGGTCCTTGCATAGCTCTTCATCAGGTTTCAAGCTACCAGGAATTGCACCAAATAGTCTTCTTGATACTTCAAACCCAGAAGCTACTTGATGTAGACATGCTGATGCATCTTGTACTTTCATTTCCAAATATGAAGATGTAGACATACATATTCTTGAAGAACTCTCTGAAAATTTGCTCACTAATGAGTTGTCCAGCTCAGCAACCTTAAGAAACCGTTCCGTGGCAGCCTCCCATGACAGCTCATATCTCTGAGCATCAGTAAGTAGGGCAGGGTCTTCATTCAGTGCCTTAATTGTGGCTTTAACAAACCCATTGCTGTCATCATAAGTCCTACAGTTTGGAAACTGCTTAAAGAAGTCATTTGAGGGATGATTGGCACATACGACTATTTTGCCCATTGCCAAAGCTTCTGCTGTCGTTGTGCAAACCACATCTGTTGTGCTTGGATTAAGAAACAATTTGTAACTGGAAAACAGGAATAAGAAGAATCAACATTTGCATATTCCAAGTAGTACTTTCTCCGAGAGACAAAATTCATAATTTGGTCCTTGAAAAATTATTACTCATTTGAGTTTTTCCAGGAAAGGCAATAATTTACAATCAAGAGTTTAATTTTCTTTATTTTGGGGTCAGTATAATCTTAGTGAGCCAACAAAAGGAAGAATTAGATCTCAAATAAAAGAAATGAGAACACAATTATAGATTTTTTTTTTTTTGTAGAAAAACCTTTAGTTAGTGATATTTTTCAAGGACCAACACGTGAATTTAGTATTCTCCAAGAGCTTTTCATCTTACAGAGGGTCGATCAAGAGGAACAGCTAAAAAAATTTTATAGAAGAAAAAGAGGGAAGATTAGAGAAATAACTCATAGATGGGCTAACTCTTCCAATTTTAAATGCTAAGCCATTAGCTCGTTACTGCTGTCAGTTATTGTTAAGCAATTGAGCACAACACTGCAGTTCGAGTGAGATTTAAGAACTAATATAAAGCACAAGCTGGGACAATATTGGCTTCGTCAGCATGTAACTAGATAACTTTCAACTTTGTATGAATACTCTTGATCTTGTATTTTCGCATATTTCCTCTTTCCTAGAAGTGCTTGGCATGTAATCCCTTATGACAAGTTCAAGTTAATATGTAGTTTGATGCCATACTCTGTTGCTTAGATGTTCTACTGTCTATAAATGAAAAATTAATTTAATCTTAATCTTTATTCTTAGGGCTAAAAGAAGAAACAATTTTTTGTCCTTCATTTCCATTGATGGACCTCAGGCACATTTTTTAAAAACCACAGGACCAAATTCTTCTTTGATCTATAATCTTTCGCGTGAAATAAAAAATTGAACTGATATTTCAGAGAATCAGGCAAAATCAGTTTTGAACGGTGGAGCTTACTCATGAAATATGGGGTCTACATGATCACGTGCTGGGTGAACTCTAACTGTCAGTCCCAAATTTTTCACAGCTTCTTCAACTTGATCTGAGTCCTCTCCACTACCAAATAAATCAACCTCAAGCCCTTCCAATTCCTTCTGGTGGTCACCGAGAAGTTTGAGCAGCTCCTTGTAGCCTTTGCTCCATACCATCTTCCCAATATAGTAGGCACCTTTGGTATAGGCCCGGTCTCCATTCTGTAGTTGTTCCATCTTTTTCTTCCCAATTGCAAGGCATTTGGGATTCACTCCATGAACGTTGCATATGATGGAACCAGAGTAATCCTGGGTGGCAGCAGATAGTCTAATAACCTGCAATCAAATGAATAATCAACTCCAAAAGAGCACACAGTGCATGTAATTTGAGGATACTATTCTTCAGCCAACTAACAACAACAATGATGTCTCATTTTTACTAGGATGGTATTCACTTTCATTGGAAATTTTTCTGCATGTAAAGTGAAAATTTAGAAGACACACTCATATCATATCTGCAGAAAAAAAATTGTTTTTTCCACCGCAAATGAATATACCAATGAACAAAATAAAATTATTTTTTACCTGTCCAAAAAATAAAGACCTTGTAGAAAGACAAGTTACTGTTCAGATTAAAAACAACCACTCATAGATGAATAGTAATAACATACAGATATAACATTTTATCTAAGACAAAGTAGACAACTATGAACTTTGAGTTATGTCATAGACCAACATATTAGTCTTTGGTATCTATAAAGCAATCTACTCTTTCCATCTACATTTTCAATGGTCTTTTATCAATGTTATGCATGAGCTAGAATCCAGTACGACACCTCTGCCAGTACACCATTTGAAATGCTAATATGAGTGACAGTAAAATGGTTGAGATAAGAACAAAAATGATTGCATATAAATTCTAATCTCCTTTAATCTCCCTTTACATTCTAGAAAGGATTTTTCAATGGAGAGTTCAGCTTTCAGGGAAGTTCAACTTTCTGTGAAATTGAGCTCCACCACACCATTATATCACCTCAGGATCAATATGAATGGTAATAAAGAATTAGTTTACACAAATCTCAAGGAGATCCAATGGGGGGAAAAAAAGACATCTTGAGAGGTCAAGCTCAGTATAGAACAACCTGTCTACAAAACACAAGTATCATGCCTAAATAACCACTCAGGTCAAGGAGAAAGTACTATGCACGAGAGAAGTAATGTTGGTTACACTACAGAATGAGATCAACTAAACTAGTGCTTAAATTGAAAATAAAGTATTTTCCTTTTATTTTTCTTTCAGGTTTTCCAGACTTCCCCAGATAACATTTATATGAAATAAATATCTGCTGCCTGAAGTTATAGGAGCAAGCATCATATTTGTTATAAACAGTCAGAATAAAGTGAAAATCAACATATACATGCCAAACACAGGTTACACCACTCCTACTTTGTGCTCACTACGAGAAGATCAGAAGACAAATATCTGAAATGCTAATATAGCTAAAATTTCCTCTCAAAGTAGTAACCTTATCTAGTTATTTATAAAACCACACTAGCCAAAAGCACTTAACTGGGACAAATGAGAAACGCAAATGACAGATGAGGTACTTAATCCTACCATATAGACTTTGGAACTTATACTCAGAATGCTTTTAACACATGCAATTACTTTGCTCAGCTCAATTAAGTTCTTCAGTACACATGTAACCATGCTGATAAAATGAATTGAAAAATATAGCAGTTGCTGCACGCTCCACTCATTTGGGTTATTAATGTTAGAAATTATAACAAAATATTCTTAGGCCTTCATTTAATAGCTCAGGCTTTTGAGTTGTGTGATCGTTGATATGATATTAGAGCCTCTATGACCAAATGATAAGGAATTTGATCCTTGTCACCCCTCATTCCCTTAATAAAATTTAAGTTTCAGCACAAGGAATGGCAAACTTGTGCTTTTTCCACAATTCAAGCCTGATGGACTTTCAAATGAGGGACATGTTGAACATTATAATTGAACTTTTCATAAGCCTTCACTTAATAGCATATACTTTTGAGTTGAATTGATCACTGGTAGTGAACAGAAAAATATGATAATGGTTTCTTGATGGTCTAGCCAGAGGGCGTAAGACATACTATCATCACTTTCTACTCCTCAGCTTCATGCAAAAATGAGAAATACTGGAAACTGTAAACTCTTTCAGTTCCTCAGTTTAATTTGGGTGGGACAATATAAGAAAGGCTTGCTTATCATTCAGTTTCCCATAAGAAAAAAAGCATACAGTATCACCAGACAGTTAGCAATATCACTAACAAGATTACCATTCAATTTATATTGACTAATCAAAATTCAAAACCTAATACTTTTGAAATGCTAGCTTCATCTAATGTTGAAGACCAGAATGCTAAGGTAAACATGCAATACATAAATTATTTTTCATAAGGAAATAAGGACTTACCTTATGACAATAAATACCAACAAGCCATTTATTCATGCATTTGAGCAAAAATGCTTGCATTCTGCCATTTGTCTCTCTCTTCACATATTCCACATAGTTTGTGTGAATAATTCCTATAACTAGCCGGAATTTATCTTTCCATCTTTTCCCATGATGAAACCATGTCAGGTGCTCAGGTTCCTCCAGGACAGCAATATCTGCCTCTTCATCAGGGATAATTTCTGAAATATCCCCAACACCAATGATGCTTCTTTTATCTTTAGAATACTACAATATTTTTCATATCATAAATTAGTGCTATGTAAATGAGAAAAAGGTACCATCATAGCAATTGACAAGCATTCATTTACTGTTAACAAGCCACCAAGTAGCAGCTTTGCTTTGTGATTTGTGCCCTCTTTTTTTCCCTTTTTCTCCCTATTATTTTTTCTTGATTTCTTTCATAAACGGGCCCCACCCTAGTGGTATTTAAATGGTTAAAAAAATGGAAGAATTCTACATACTGATAGATGTATTGTTTCCAGCTATACTTCAGATAGATTTAATAAAAATGGATTTTGGTCAATAACCAACCACTCATGAGAAAACCATATTACTATAAACACATTAATGAATCAACATAGGTATAACCCTCAGCTCCACCCTAATTATAAAACCTCAGCAAAGAATATAATAACCAAAGTAACAAATTATAACCAAACATAAACCATGGCCCTCATTTGCACGATTGCAACTGTCTCTATTTGTGTGTGTGTGTGCATGCGCGCGCCAGCAAACTTTCTCTTTTCATGGATATGTAATACAGTGAAAGCAAAAAAGCAATTGTCACCTTTCCAGGGTAAAACTGTATACTGAAGCAAGATGCAAACCCAATCCTCTCTTCAAGCCATTGGCGGACATATTTCTGTTGCTCTAAAGGTGAAGCAAATGTGATATTGTTTGGATATACGAGTCCTTGATCTTTCAAAGATATCCAAGGGATCACCAAAGTGACCTCTTTTTCTTCATCCACGGATAGATATGCAGCACGAAACAGAGGATTCACAGCTGTACCTGTCAACCATGGAAGGCTGGCAGTAGTAAAAATTGCGATATGCCGTTTCTTATCCATCAGGTTATTAGGTTTAAATGTCAAATCTCATCATACTTCTGAGCTCCTTTGTACATGAAACTCTCACCTATGAAATCCAGCTTTAGAATAATACGAGCAAAACTTTATGCATAAAAATGACCATATATATAAGCCACGTTTAATCGCAACCTGAGGATCAATCATATTAATACTAGCTGGTCAAATAAACATAAGAAAGAGAAGTAAAAACAAAACTGGTTGAGAGATAGTAAATTTGTCACCCACCACTTTTCCAAAGAAATAAGGGTTTCAAAGTCCTGATTATAAAATAAGGAACAAAATTAAATGAAAGCCCAGTATTGGCAGAAAATATGTAGCTTTTTCCATTCTTACTGGCCAGATGTTCCATAATCATCATAAACCATCATCCTACGGTATGAAAAAGTTAGCATTTTAATGACTAAAAGAATTGTGAGCTTCTTTGAAAATGAGCAGAGTGCGTATAATAATCCATGCATTACAATAAGAATGGCTCCAAATCCACTCGGGGCCTGTTTGGCTGGGCTGCTCTTTTTTTGTTTTCTTTATTTTAAATTGACAACAAATACAAATTCACTGGTGTCCAAGAGAAAAAAAGTAATTAGGGATTTGTAGATCCTCTACATTTGAATATTCCCGAACACTCAAAGATAGAGAGATACGAGAGGAGTGGGAATATGTATGAGCTCACAGCCCCCTTGTCATTCACTCCCTCTTTTATCTCTATTTTGAATACACGAGCATTCGCTTGTAGAGGATTCATCCTCATAACTAGAGTTACTCCTGTAAGGCCAGAATTAATTTTTATAGGACAAATATACCTCACTCAAACAAAGAAATTAAAATAATTTTTTATAAAAGCGCTCGTTGGAAGATTTGACTAAATGTTAGATTACTTCTTTGCTAGAGCACTATTAACAAAGAAACTTCAAAAAAATTCAAATAAGCTTTTTATCTTATCTAAAGTAAAATCGAACTGTATGTTTAACTTCCCATGCACTAAGATTGATTAGAGAGCTCCAGCTTCTCATAAATGCACAAAACACAAGCAAAATTAGTAACAACCCAATTCCATAATCAAAATCTACCCATAGTTGCAACACGACATAAAGACTGACCAAACATATGAAACTACCATAGATAGATATTTATTTGATATACGGTACCCTAACACAAACTTTCAATAGTTATCCAAAATTGAAAAGAAGTAATTACAGCCTCACGTAGCGACGAACTACAGGATAGAAACGTACCTTGAAGAGTTCATCGAGAATTAAATCGAACAAGAACGAGGAAATGGAGCACGAGAACGGATTTCAAATGAAAGAAATAAATCGTGGAAAGTTTGGAGAGAAAGCGAAGAGGGAAGCTGAATCGAATACAGAAACTTCGGGATCGTGAAGGAAGGGAAAGAATATACTCTTGTTAGGTCAGTGACTAGTTGTATATGGTCAATGTAGTTGTCTGGTATATTTGCTTCAACGCTCAAGTCATCGGTTATTCGTTAGGCGTTATTTTAGTTTGGCCCTTGCACGACGTCGTATTATTTTGTTTGTTACAGCTCGGCTCCGACCGTCTGGTTTGGTTTGTACGACGTCGTATTTGGTTTGGACCATTACTAAATTACTTCCCTGAAAGAACTTACTCAAATAATAATAATAATCATAATACCAGAAATATTAAAATAAAAATAATTAATTCTCTAAAAGTACATAATATTTCTACACTTTGATAAATATAATATATTTTTTATGCAGAAAAAAAATGTGGAGCAATTTCTTTTAAAATGTTTTTTATTGTATTATATTTTGACACTATACTTAATTAAATTTAAACATTTCTAATACTTAAAACAATTTCAGTTTTTTTATAATGACACAAAAATACCTATGAATTGAGAGAGTTATCAAACAATTAATTTTCAAGAAATTTATAACATTTAGTTTAGGAATAATTATAATTAAAAATCATAAATTTAAAATATTTATTATAGAAGACTTTAAATTTTGAAATTACTTAAAATTAGGGATCAAATTATTTAATTACTTTGAAGAACGATTCCAAATAAATTCTTTTAGAGACAAAGATACTTTGAAACATTAGTCATTGATGGTGTGCAAGAAAGCTTCAAACCATAATTTGGAATCACTTGGAAAACATTGAATTTCTAAGCTTAATGACTTCTTTTTTATTAATGATCTATCTTGTTCCTCTCCCATGCTATCCATTTCCTTAGATTATGTTTTGTAAATGCTTTATAATTGTGTAACGGGGTGGTGTAATTTCTCTCGCTAAGTATTATTTTTCTATACTATTTTTTAGTATTTGGTACGATTCTTAAATTATAAAATTAATTAATTCAAAATCAAATATTATCAAACCTAATATTAAAAATCGTTAAATACTATTCTTAAACATGAGTAATGTTTTTTTAACAACATATGGGCAATTTTTTAGTTATTACTTTTTTAATATATATATATAAATATGTGTTTGTGTTATACCCAATAGGACTAGTTTGTTCCTGATTTTCCTATTGTTGCTTTAAAAATTGCCTTTCTTTTAAAATTGCAAAATATAAAAGGACTTGCTAATACCTTAGCAAGAAGAAAGGTACATTCTCGCCAAATGGATGGTTGAAATAAGTTTTAAAAGTAAATAAAATTTTGAAAGGTTATTGATTTCAATTTTTAAAGATTATTGATTTTAATTTTTAAATTTTGAACATATATTATTAGATCTGGTAGTTATTTTCATACATCATAAAATCTTTAACTAAAATTTTGAATTAATTGTTTAAATTTCATAATTGAACTTGTGTGTGTAAGGCAAGCCACGGTCATCCATTCTTACGCCTGACGTATAATATAATTTTATTTAGTTATTAATTCAAACCTTCCGTTTTTCATTTTCTTCTCATTTTTCATATTTCAAAGAATTTCATGATAGATACTATAACTTTGTAAAGATCAATTTGTTAAAATAATGAATTATTTTAGAATTTTGGCATATATTAGTAAAATATATATATATATATATATATATATCTTATTCAAATCTAAAAACATATAAAAGTAAAATTTTTTATTTTTAAAAAATTGTACCCCCATAAATTTTTGAGTTTAAAACAAATGAAGAACTAGTTTATTTACTTGTAGGTTGTACAAGCCTTTAGAGAAAATTAATCTATTTTATTATATGTTAATATATTTTAAAGTGTTTGTAAGTGTTAATAAAAAATCAAATTTAATACTATAATGTAATATATAGAAAGCATAATAAATTTAAAAAGTGCATGAAATTAGTTGAGACCTGGTAAGAGAGAAATTTGAACAATGAGTTCATTAGGAAGGTATTACTAGGAAGGATCTTCACTGCCCTATGAACAGCTCTCATTGTTGCTCTTTCCAAAAACTCTAGAATCTATTGATAGAACACATTTGATTCTACATCTGATTTTAAGTGATATATGATAATGAATAATCTAAATAATTAAATAATCTATTTAATATATATTATTTTCTTGCTTTAATTTTAGACTATGTCAAATTCATCTATAGTTCCTTATTAATAAATTTAAGAGGTGGTTACTTAATTCATTAATTAATTAGTTCATTATTTTTTTAGTAGACTCAAAAAAATTTTCAATTTTAGAAGAAGTTAATTAATTTATTAATTTTCTCATTCACTGTACAGAATTTTCAAACTTAAACAAATTCTTGATTTAATAAATAATTAATTAATTACTTCATTTTATCTTGTTAATTTCAAAAAATTTATGCACTTTAACAAATTCTCCATCCATATATGAATAAAAAAAGTTAAAGAATCCTCGCATAAGCAATTGAAGGATGGATGAAACAAAGTTTATATATATATATATATATATATATGGTCTGTGCATATATAAAAGACCTCTTTGTGAAAGAGAACAAAGTTTTTTCTATCACTCGATCTTAATCTAATCACATATTAGTCCATATTTTGTTTTAAGCTTATTATAACCAATAATTACTTGTATATCAGCTGGAAACCTGAGAGCGCAGGACTACTGGTCCTGAGAGATCTATTTTAAATTTGTCTTTTTGGTTTAACAATTCCACATACATGGTTTGCTAGGTTGTTCATGTAATGGTATCAAAGAAACTATTATTCCAACCCAACTAATAAAAAACCCTGATCCAAAACTCTAAGAGCACTTTGATTATTTTCAACTCGTAATCCAATACTTTAATAACCTTAATTTTCCTATTACCAAGACTATTAAATTTATATCATATTATGCCATCAATAAAGCAGTCATCTTTCTAGGTACAGACCCAAAATTTGTCAAAACATTATTTAGTTGTTATTCTACTGTAGTCGAATTCATCTCAAATAAATTTTATCCACCAATTAATCTTATTTGTTTCAGAACCACTAAACAACCTTTCAAGTTTCAAGAAGAAGCTAAAAAAGATATTCCACTTGAACAATTTTTCTCCACTATGTCTAGACTAAGGGCTCAAGAAATGCATATCATTATAAATGAATTAACTAGAATTCTAACGAAAGATGAAGCATAATGAATTTACTTTGCAAGTTTCACGACATGTATTTATTCAATAAGAAATAATAACTGTTAATATAAACAATTCAAAAATTAGTATGATAAAGTAAGCAAGTTGATTATAAATATACTCAATTAACCAGTTCAATTGATTTAAAAATTAAAAAAAAAAAAGAAACCAAAATAAAAGAAGTATAATATATATATATATATATATATATATATATATGTATATAAAGAATTCTCAATGCTTGTTTCCGTGGCTTTTGTCGCTTTGTTTAGCTATGAACTTGAGACTATCTGTATACTTTGCTCCTCTCTTCAGTGAGCGATAAAAAAATTGGCTCGCCAAATGCAAGTTCCACGAGTATGAAGTACACGAATACGATGTGATGCCTTACCTAGACAACACGTCAAAAAGTCACTTGGGAAATTATAATTAAGGAGTATAAATTTAAAATATGTACAGGACCTTAATTAAATCTTAAAATCATTTTAGATAATTTAAGGATAAAAATTATGCCTGGAAAAAACTTTTTAACTATGTATTTTTAAAGTTTGAGGATAGGATCATTTAAGACTAAAAAATTAATCTCTAAGCCCTTAAAAATAATTTTAAAACTTCAAGTTTTTAGTCGTGAATATTTTAGACTTATAATCTATATATAATTATAATTTTATCTAGTATCTTCTTTCTTTTTTGGAATCATAATAAATTATTTATGCTTTTTTCTAGGAATTAGAAATAATGTGTGCTTTTTTAAAAAGCGACCGACAGATTCTTGTGAAACATTCATTTATGGTTTAGAAATAATTTATTTTTGTTATGCATGGAAAAAACTGATATTTCATATTAATTGAGAATACCAAATGGACTAAAAAATTAAGAAGAGCTGTGCATATTTGCACAGCAAGAATTTGTTTACCCTAATTATTTTACTTTACAGTTAATTTGTAAGTTAACCAATC
Source organism: Delonix regia (assembly GCA_037074485.1). Taxonomy (NCBI): domain Eukaryota; kingdom Viridiplantae; phylum Streptophyta; class Magnoliopsida; order Fabales; family Fabaceae; genus Delonix; species Delonix regia. The sequence continues at coordinate 19,404,388 of CM073459.1, forward strand.
TAAAATAGAAAAAGGTAAGATCAGTTGAGATAAAGAGTTTTTTTTCTATTTCCTAAAAAAGATGTATTTAAGGACTTTTGAATCCAACTACCCATTGTTATGAATGTGAATAAAAACTGTGTAAGCAAATATTCAAGGTGTGAGACTATTTGTGGGTCTAAGGTCAAGAAAGAATTGAGATAGAATTTTCATGAGAGACTTATTTTAATATAAACAGGTATAACATTGTGCTTCAACTTCAAAAAAAATGTAGTTGCTTCATTATTTTGATAAATGTTTAATATGTAAACATATAAACGGATTTATTCTACAAAAAACGTATGTATCTTTTAATTTTATATTATATACGGATTTTGAATAAAAATGAAGAAAACTACATTTATCAAAACGTGTTCTTCAATTTAAATTAAAAAAGAAAAAGTTTGGGTCACATCGGATCACAAAGGACATCACAAAGGACCTAACTTGTGATCCGATGTTGCACCTCTTTCGGAATCGCCAGAATGTTGTGATTCATCATTTTTGGTGTGAACCACACAATTTTGGCACTTATATGAATTAGCTGTGACTGGTATTGTTTAACACTAGAATTGTGGCATTTCGTACAATTCAGATCCACATCTATTTGATAACCATGTTTTATACAATCAAGTATAACAAAAGTAAAGAAGGTTTGATTAATAATATAGTAAAAAGTCATATTTAAGTGGAGTTAGTAGTAAACCATATAAGTTTATACAATATAATTGGTTTATTAAAGATGAAACACATTGTATAAAATTATATGATCTAGCATTATATAATATGTCAAATGATAACTAAGAAATTGCTACTATTTACTACAATAAGTATTTGATGACCTCTTCGCAAGTTTATCGAATCACTCAAATAATATAAAAGTTAAAAAGTATCAGCCTATGAGGATTTTGGATACCAACTACCAAATTCATTAACTAGACACTATTTAGACTATGAAAGTTTAAGATCAAAGTGAGCTCAAATGGAAAATAACAAGTAAGGGTATGCATGGATCGGGTCGAATTGTATTTTTTTCGCTTACATGGGATCCAACCTAGTTTTACCGAGCCATAATTTTTTAAGTTTAGACCTGACCCCATTCGATTGACCTAGTTATTAACCAAGCTGAGTCTCCCTTTGTTTTTTGAAAATCAAAATATAAATTTATTAGTGAAATGATCTTTTTAACAAAAATGAAAATAAGATTAAGATTTGAAAGGAAATAAAATGGAATGAAAAAAAAATTAGGATTTGGAATGAAATATAATAAAAATTTGAAAAGAATTGATATTTTAAAATTTAGTTATAAATATAATTTAGTTTAAATCAAATAAAATATATTATAAAAAAATAAAAAAATAAATATTGGGCAAAGCCAAGCCAGACCTTATATCACTTTGGGACTCAGGTCCGCTTGATTATTAGACCAGGTTTAGCCCGATCAAAAAAAAAAATTTTTTAATTTAACTCGATTATAACCTAACCTGATGTAATTAGGTCAGGTCGAGTCAATGCTCACCCCTAATAACAAGAAGCATTGGTAACATAAATCAATTATATTGATTTATATTTTTTGTTTTTTCAATAAACAAGAATAATAAAAGCTATGAAAGATAACAAATATAAATAAATACTAGGGATCCAATTTCACTTAAACTTCCAATGAACTTAAGAATTTCTATTTAACCAAGTTTTACTTCATAATTGATAGTTAAATTTTTCAAATTAAGTAGCAACCAGTTCCTTGGAATGCTAATATTCTTTTAATTAAATGAGATTCTTGAAGTTCTTAGACAAATCCCACTTAAAAAGACTTTACAAATTAACAAGGAAATTTCACATAAATTACACAATCAACAATATCTATTTCTATATAAGGTTAAATTATGATGTTTTATCACACAAACAAAAACATATAAATTTCCCAATTTAATATATGATAACTAAATCAATTTATCAGTGGTCAAATCATAGAAAATAATAAGAACCATAATAAACACTCAATTAATAAAAATAAAAACATGTATTAAGAAAGAAAACAAAGATCACATTATCAAGAACTAAATCTTCATCCTAACTATAAAAGTTTAGCTATACATAGTCAAAGTAAGTAAAAATAGACAATAAAGAAGAAGAGATGAGCAAACTCCATCCTCTTTGATCCCAAATTGGTTATGGAGCTTCATATTCCTTGAATCCACTTCTCTTCGTTCTTCTCCTCTTTCCCATGTTTCTTTTTGAACATTCTCTAGCCAAAGATGCCTTAAAAAAAATGAAATTGATATATATATATATATATATATATATATATACACACACACACATAATATATATTCTTGAATTCCCACATGTGACAGGAAACAGATAGTGCTTCCACATATTGAATAACCAGAACAAAGTTGTGAAACTACAATGAATGCTCAGACATTAGTTAGGATATACTTATGTATTGGTTAGGATGCTCGAGTATTAAATGACCATAATACACAATTTAAATTACAATAAATACTCAGGCATTGACTAACCATAATAAGCTCTTTAAGAATTAGAATCTTAAATCTCTCTTAAATCCCTAAATATAAAATTAATTAGTAAAATGCTGAGATTTAATGTACTTCTATAAAGAAAAAGGTGTTTACTAACTTACATCAAAATCAACAATGTTAAGAGTGAAAATTTGAATTTCATGAACACCTTTTGCACAAACTACTATTTTTCTTAAAAGAAATTAAAGATAAAAATCAAAGTTATTATCATCGTAGAATCTTATTTAATGGTCTTTTTCAATCAAGCTTTAGATGGAAAGGCAAAAAGCTTGTATTAATATACAAGACTTAATTAAAAATGATAATCATTATTTAAAGTGTTTAAGATATAATTAAAGAAAATGTAATTTTATAATTTTCACTAACAATGGTATAACAAACATACAAAATAAGCAAAAATATAAAAAAGGCCAACAAGATATGTACAATAATCTCAACACCAAGTGGTTTTGAAACGAAAGAAGGATTACTTTATCACAAGAAAGTGGGTCCAAGATTTTGTGAGAAGAAGGGATTTGAACGGTGGAGATGAAATTGGACTTCAGTTGGATTTATACAATAATCGCTTCAAATTTAATATTCTCAGGCGTGTCTAAATAATCACATTTATATCAACAACAAATTTGTTCATATAAAGTTTATCTAGTTATTTAGGCTTACTTTACTTGTTCTATCGCACTTTTAGTTTGTTGCTTTATTTGGATTTCAGTTATCTTAGTTAGATTTTGTAAGTTGTTTTATTCGCCAGTGTTGTTGCACTTGCTTTTGATCTCTTGTAATTTATATATATTTGTTTGAGTTTGAAAAATATTTAGTATCGTTCAGCTTTGTTATTCCATTTATTTGAAGAATTATTGTAGATGAAATTATTACATGTCATGACTTGCGCATAGTTAGCTAGGGTTATGTAGCTTCCAATCGTTATAGTTTATAAATTTGTTAATTAACCATTGTATTTTTTTTATCTTTTCAATAACCCCACAACTTAATTTTATTCTATTTTTTAATTTATGAACTAGTATTTTGAGAGTTACTAAAATATAAAAAATAAAGGGGATAAACGGAAATTTTTTTCTAAATTTTTGTGGTTTATAAATAAATAAATAAAATAATGTGATCAAAATATAAATACAACAAATCATTTTAAATTGACATATAATTCGCATATTTTTCAAAATATAAATACAACACCATTATCACACCATTATGATCAACTTATCTTTAGCATTACCGTGTAGAAGGATTTTTCAAAATAATAATCAAATCCTTAAAATCTTGTTTTATAAGGACAAGTGTTACATGAATTAATTTTGTTTTATATCTAGATTGCAAGGAGGTCTCCGAAAAGTTGTGGGAAACAAAAGCATGAAATAAATTCAACTAATCTTAATGTTTAATAGTATATTCTTACAAATTAAAAGAGTAAAAAAGAATTACTCCAAAAAAAAAAAAGAGAGAAAGGAAGCTACTGAGAGAGCAAATGCTGTGGTGCTGCAAACCAAAAAAAGGACCACTTTAATTTGTTCAGGTATCCACTTTAATTTCTTGCACACCATGGTTGACTAGTGTTTCAAGTATCTTGGTCTATATAAATTTCTTTGACCTATATGAATTTAAGAGAAGATTATAGCTAAGTATTATAATTTTAAAATATTTATATTAAATTTAAAAAATTATTTCAAATGATTTAGAAACCGAGTTCTCAACTCTGAAAGAATTTATTTTAGGTCTCTGTCCTAAGACCTTTTTATAGTAATTTCAAAATTCGATCCCCAAGTTTTTAGAAGTAATTTCAAATTTTAAATTTTTTTTATAACAAATAGTTTAAATTTATGATTTTTAATTCTAGTTCTTCTTAAATTCGGTGTTACAAATTTAACACTTGAAAAAGAATGCATTATAATTTTATCTAACTCTTGAGTGGGTAGATATTTATATTTTTCACTGTACGAACAACAATTAATTACCTATGTTAATAAAAGTCACTCTTATATTAAGTTAATAAGGATTTAAGCCTGTCTCAAATCTTATGCTGATATAAATAGACTATCTAAGAACATATTCAACAAACGAGTTGATTGCACAAAATGATTCCATATGGTCGACATGACGAGCTCAAGTACAAATTACGGGTATGTATCTCAATAATAGTTAAAAGAAATGATAGAGTTGTATTCCATTTTCATTTCAAATTAAAAAAAAAAATTGTATAAGAGAAAGTGTTAGATATTAACATATTATAATAATAAACTTTCATTTAATATTCTATAATTTAAAACCACAGCGATGCTTGATATTTAGTGCACATTCAAGTAACTAATGACACAAAGTACTGAGATCAAACATAATTAACATTCACAAACAGTACCCTTCCAAACCATATCAATAGAAAGACACAACATCAAAAATTTAACTTGAAAGCGATTCCGAGCCTTGTACTTATCCAGATCATCTGTTGCATTCTTATGTTTAAGGGTCGAATATAGGGATGGCAACAATCTACTCGCAAAGCTGTAAAATGCAGAACAAATTAGTCATGGAGATTGTAATATTACGCAATGAATTTAAAATGTCCCACAGACACTTTTACTATACTTATACAATTGACAAAATGATTAACTACTGAAAAGTATTCACGTACAATGATATATGCTTAAATATTGGGTTGGGGCAAAGAAATAAAAAAACAGTAAGAAAAAATGGATTTTGAGAGTTAAGAGATGTACTCAATTTTTTCAAATTTGTATAAACTATATAGACATACATATATTGATGGCATATGAGGAAGGGAGTAAAAATAACGAGAAAACTTCATTTATTGGAATTAAGAGATGAAATTGTATTCACCTCTGACTGTATTTTTGGAGAACTTTATGGGTAAAAATAAATACATAGGAGAGAAAACATTGTGAAATTGAGCTAGAAATATTACCTTCAGAAATTTAGTCTGGAATAGGTTCTTAGCTTTTGGGTCCTCCCACTCTAAATTGTCCCACCACTGTGCTTCTCCCATTATTATCAAATTTTTTGGTGCAACGTTAGAATTTAAAGGAAGATTCTTCAAATTTGGGCATTCCATTATAGTGACAAATTCAAGCTTCGAACAAGGCAAGGCTTTTTTGCAGACACTCTTCAATTTTGGCAAATCAATCAAAATCATCGAAGCGAGCTTTGCGAATATGTTAACCATATTTTCACTGTCTTTGTTGTCTTCAGTTTCCATTATCACATTTTCAACTTGATTACAATTGCTTATTACCATTTCTCGAAGGTGTGAAACATGCATGAGCCATGTCAAATGAGTTACTGAATGACAATCCGAAATTCTAACCACACTAAGGTTGTGAAATATGTAAACATGATTAATGGAGGACTCTTCCAAAGTCCATTGCAATCTAGTCAATTGTATCTCCTCCAAACATTTCATGTTTGCCATAGATGTCATTATTGGAATGTTGATTGCACTCATCTCATACGGTTGAACTCCTACATATCTTACGCAACGCTGCAACTTGGTTGAACTAAGTAATTTATTGATGCCAGTTGGAGTCTCCAAGGTGATGCTTAGCTCCTCCAAGAGTGGAAGCAACTCTAGTTGCTCTAAAAATAATTCCTCTTCCAAATAGGGTGAATAGGGAAATTTCTCTTCCAAAGAGGATTGACAGCGGTGCATTGACCCAGTCAATCGCCAGTCAAAACTCCTTCCAATAAGCCTGTCTCCCCTAAACAAGAACACTCTTAAGCTCTTAAGACAAGATATGACCTCCAGAGGAATGATTTCAAGACTACAATCAACGAATTCCAGGAGGAATACTCTCAGCTTATTCAAGTTTTTCATCTCTACTGGAAATTTTCCTTCAATTCCAAGCTGTGATAGCTCAAGATATTCTAAGTGAATTAACTGACCTATTTCAGCGGGAAGTGTGGTCATCCCTTTAAAGTACCTCAAACTCAAAACTTTCAATTTGCGCATGATTCCAACATTTGCAAAATCGTCACTGAGTCTCAATGGCCACCACACAATTAGCGTTTGAAGGTCGGGACAAATTGGAACATGCCATTTCTCGACCTTTGCATCATAATCGATGTCAATGAGTGAAATCCTTTGTGCATTCTTCCATGCTTCATGATTATTACTTTGTGATGTTCTAAATACGTCCCATTGCACCATAATTATATTTTTGTTTCGATCTTGGTTACGAAATAGCCATAGTGCCATGTCTCGAATTACATCATGCATCTTAACAAAACGTTCTCCATCATCTTCCAGCAGACATGCTAGCTTTAAGCTTTCAACTATATGTTCACCATGATCAAAGGCACTATGTATATTGTCATGCTCACCAAGTAACCCCTCTCCAATCCACAAACGAATTAGATCACGAACATTAATTATATAATCATTGGGGAACATAGCCAAATACAAGAAGCAATCTTTATCTGTGTTGGGAAGGCTATCAAAACTGAATTTAAGAATAAAGAACACTTCCTCCTCTACACCTCTAACCTCAGAAGGGGAACTCTTAAGCTTCTCTATAGCATGCTCCCATGCTTGTTTGGTCTTTCGGCCAGCCATAGCCCGTCCAATTGTAATCAACGCAAGCGGCAAACCTTTGCATTCATGCACAAGCTTTTCTGCTAGTGCTGGAATAGCAGGGTCTGAGTTTATAGCTTCAACACCCACTCTACTACAAAACAAGTCAAAAGCTTCTTTCTCTTCCAAACATCTGACTTTGAACTTTTTTGCTCGCATGTAGTCACACACATCTTCGGAACGTGTTGTGAACAAAACTTTCGATTCATTGGTTTCATCTGGAAGTGGAACTCCTATACTGTGCAGTTCTAATTTGTCCCAGATATCATCTAAGAACAAAATGAATTTCTTTTGCTTCATGACATTGTAAATTTCCCTCACCTTCTCATCTCTACTTTTGTCCATCCAATTTATGTCGCCAATTTGGCACTTCTTTCGGATATCTTCCATAGTTATATCTATATTGCGGTCTTTAGACACCACTGTCCAAATCACCGGACCAAAATCATGCCTTCTCTTTGCAAATTCATTATTAATTCTCTTCATGAGTGTTGTTTTCCCTGCCCCACCCATGCCATACAAACCAATTATGCCCACATTTCTATCTTCAATGCTATCCCATACCTTCTCTAGAATCAAATCCATGCCCACGGTGTTAGGTACTGGCATCTCATCCACAGGCTCACGTGGCAGCTCATAAGCAATATTAGCTTCGCTATGAAACTTTTGTCCTTTGTCCATCAAGTCTTTTAACCGACCTTGTGCCTTGACAATCTCTGCTCCCAAATTGTAGCTTGACAGACAATTCTTGTGACAAAACTTTCCCAAACACTTATCTCGAGCAACTTTATCTCCCCGTTTCTTAATATCTTCTATGGTCTGTACACACAAATTTTTTTTTTTTCAAAGAAGAAAAATTCAACGGTTATACCCATTACATTTAAATCTGGCATGTGGAAATTCATTTCATACAAATGTTCTTGTCGGACCTGAAATTCATTTAAATAAAGTGGACTTTTTGTGGGCTATCGAAAAACTAATTGTGCAGGTTATATTTATATGAGTCTAAATAATTCAAAGTTATAGGTTATATTAAAGTCAATTGGAAAATCAACAAACAAATAATGTTTGTAAGTGTTGTTTGAGTAGGTAGTTGAATATATATACGGTAGGCAGATAGATATATAGCTAAGTTTTGGGTTCATAAAATTACCTGTTCCATGTAGTTTACAGATTGGAGCCAACCATCTACTTCTTTGGTCCTTCGCATATGTGGGTTGGTTTCGGCTCGTTGGACCCTTACATTCACATCTTGGGTTAGGTTTTGTAGCTCAGTCCATTGTTCTGCTAAAGATTGTAGGTTTTCCTCCAAATGGGAAATGAAAGCGGCATGTTTGGCTGTGCAATCACACAAGCACTTTGTTGCATCCCAGATTGTTGCTACCAGGTCCATGGCTCTTTGATCTCAGATGCGTAAAGGATAAGCTAAGCACATCGGAAAACAAGAAAGTAGTATGGAGGTCTGTATTTTCTATGCTCTGTTGACTCAAGGTTCACCTACTACAGCAACGTGGGCAGATTTATGTGCTCCGTTCCTGTTCCCACTAGCACAAGACTCGAGATAATCGTCATTAAAGTAACCTACAACAGCAAATTAGGCGGGTTTACTTGCTCTATTTCTGTCCCTACTTGCATATGACTTTGGACAATTGTCATGAAAGTAATACCTACTTTTCCGTAGTTGCTCCACGCGGGCTAATTGGCTTCACCTGGGTACAGTGAGAATGATCAATGCAGATTCTACAAGAAACAGCACAGAAGCCGTTGGATGCATCTCAACGCCTACGCTCTTCCACGTCTCCCTCTTCTTAACTTTACGTAATCACTAATTATCCGTTCAAACGCTTCTTCTTCTTCACGTGAATCAAGAGATTAGTATAGTTGATTTGGTGAAAATAGGTTTGAATGTCATATGAAACACAAAATATTGTATTTCTTTAGTGAATTATTAACATTTTAGAAATCCAAGTAATACATGCCTACTCATCAAGCAAACAAAGAGTGCGGTTGTTTGGAACCGAATCCTCTGAAGTTTTCTAGAAAGGTGAAATTCCTAACTATAATCACAGCCATTCGTTTTAACTGATTCATCAATGGATAGTATGATGACGCCAGACCAATGAAAACTTTAAATCCAAGACGCAAAGCGACACAGAAAACGCGTAACTCAAACACTATGCTATTCTTAAGATATGTGTCGGTGCTGATTTATTTTGTAGTTAAATACCGTCTCTTTATGACTTTAATGCATTAATTTTAAAATATTTCCAAGAAAATTAAAATCAGACCGTCAGTTTTATTCTGCCTAGACGATGGTCCCAAGTCTTGCATCGTGCGTTGTAGGGAAGAGCCAAAGTATATGGGAGAGAAGAATGGGTGGTCTAATTGTGCCTCTACGGTGTTCCTGGGAGTTAAAGTTTTAATTGATCAGATCGATCATATTTATTTATTTATTAATAAATTTCTTTAACTATTTGATTTTTTAATATATATATATATATATATATATATAGGCACCTCATTTATTAAAAATAGATCACTCTTTTTTCTTTACAAAATTTTAAATTAAAATTCATAAAAATAAAATTTTAAACATACCATGTTGACATGCTCTGGTCATGAATCGAGTTTCACTAGGCCAAGCATGAGACTGGGTTAAATTGCCAAAATCCAGCCAAATCTTGTGTTAATTAGGAACCCAACCTGGTCCAATATATATACACTTACAGTGAAGAAGTCTCTCATATTGCTCCTCATCTCCCCTATCAATTGTTTCACTCATCTTCATTCTCATTGTCTATTATGAGAAAAAAATTTCCTCATCCACATTCTTTGTAATATCCTAAAAGTTCTTCTTATAAAAATTGATAAGGTTAAGCTTCAAAATCAAGAAAAATACTTACCTTAATGAATTTAAGAAAAATGTTAGATATATCTCAAGTTAGTGAAATTAAAAGGAAAAGTAACAAGATGGATAACTAGAATAAAAAGTTAAATTAATTAAATTATAGAATTGACAATACGATGACTAAAAAATTATCTTTATGATGCCAATCTAATAAATTAGGTAGGAAATAATAATTATATTGTACTCTATGAAAAATACTAGTATGAGTACAAAGCAAGGAGGAAAATTAGAATTTAAAATAAAAATGCTATTAAGATTTGCCTAGTATAAACTATGAAGAGACATAATGGAATTAAAAGTAGTAAATTGCTTAGGATAATGGTTGCCTTTATGGAATTATGAGATTTCCAAGATGCCAATATAGATTTGCCATTTATAAAATTTCATAAAATGCCACTTAGAAAGGTAAACGTTGCCGTGTGAGATTAGGAAGTATATGAATATTGCTAAGATGCTGATCAAATCAATGCCACCTAATCTTGGGACTATAGGAGAATGCCACCATTACACAACTATATATTAAGGTTAAATATTGCTAAGAAAGGAAGACTCGGTGCAAGTTGTACGTGAGGAAAACGTGGGGAAATTATGAGATGAATAGGACGAAAGGATGATGTGCTGACAAGCATCGGAGGAACGGTGAAAACTTAGTTAAGATTTAGGAAATTACGTGATGGACCACGTGAAGCACATGAGCATCTATAAATAGGACCTAGTAGTCATGGTATAGATATAGTTGTCAAAGTAGGCAAATTCAACCCATCCGAATTGATCCACCTGAATTAGTGGGTTAAACGAATCAACCCGTTTAACTCACCATAAGGTGATGGGTTAAAAATCTCAACTCACCTCACTTGATGGGTTAAGCGAGTTGACCCGTTTAACCCATAAAAAAATAAAAATAAAATAAAAAATTATAAAAATTTAAATGTGACTCTTTTAAGTATATGTCTTGTTTAATCAATCAATTTTTATATCAATATGAATAAACAAAAAATAACTAAATAAAAAGCAAATTTAAACGAATTAAAACAAGTAGAATAATCTATTCAATGATTTATTAATACTAATAATATGATTATGAGCAGAATATTCAAATCTGAAAAATTATAAAATAATAGAGACAACACAACGTATATATTATGGTTAATTTTTTTAAATAAAAACATATAGTAATATGGAGTGCTAGACTGAGTAAATGAAAAATTATAAAGAAAAAAAAAAGGCAACTCATTTAACCTATGAGTTTACTCGTTTAACTCGCAAATTAAACAAGTCAAATTGATAGAAGTATACTAAACATATTCTCAAAAAAATCCATCAACCTAACTCACCTCTTAAGTGGACTAAATAGGCTTAACCTGATGGATCAAATTCGTTTTGACAGCTATAGGTACTGATGGCAAATATGAGAGATAATTTGCAGGAGGAAGTGATATATGTGCATCAAAAAACGTATAGAGTAGAAATAATAATGAGGTATTAGTATAGAATATTCAATAAATATTTTGGGTTCCACTATTCTAGAGAATATTTTAAAATGATTATTGGTGAAAATAATTAATTTATTCATGTTATTTATCAGGCTACATAGATGTTTTGAGAATCTCTTAAACAGGAATTTACTAATAAAAATAGGCAAAATTACAGATAATCGTTCAAGGGACAAATATTCTGAATAAGCATTAGGACTAATACTGGAATAAAACAAGAAATTAGGGACATAATATAGTTTGTAAATTTACAAGAAAATTTAACATGATAGTATTAAATTGCAAATAACTACCTTAAACGCTTGGAAAAAAAAAAAAAATTTGAAGACAAATTACAGCAAAGGTATTTAGCTTTTCCTTTACAAATTGTAATCAGAATTTTTTATGCTTTCTTATTCATTTCATGGTAAATTAGACAAATAATTACGTTAAGAGTACTAAACATGGAAATGATTATTATCCCAATTAATACCTCAAAAAGTGGGGAAAGATCCAATTCAGGCACAAAGAGCCCTAACTTGCATGCATAAATTAGGGCTACAAAGAATCCAAAACCTAATTTATATGCACAATCAGAGATTAAAATATGAAAGAATTGGATATAAAACTATTTGATCAACTTTATGTTATCTAATGAGAGCCTGTTTTGTTCTGAATTCATTTTCAAATTTTCAAATGAGCCGTGGCAGTCAGCTGTGATGTTAATAGCTAAAGTATATTTTATTAACTAAATTAGTTGTGGAATTAGAAGAAAAAGTAATAGAATTACTAGAACTATGTAATTAAAAAGAAGTCTTTGTAAATTAGGAAAGTTACAATAAGACTTACAAAATTTTATTAAACGCATGTTTGTTATAATAAAATATTTATTCTATTAAACTTTTTAATTCATTTTCCTTTCAACATATGCTTTAATTGTTTGGATGAATTATTTGTTTTGTTCTCTTCCAAGTTATTTCCTATTACTTATTACTTCTTTCCTTACATCAATGATATAATAATAATAGATTATATAAAATATAAATTGAATATAATCAAATATTATAATTATTTAATGTTCAAATATTTCTTACATTCTTCCAATATTCTGTTTTTACATATTTCAAGATATAATATATAATAAAATATATACTTTAATTAAATATGAAATACGTTCTAAAACGTTACACACTTTTATATCACTTTCATCAACTTTATTTACTAGCACATTTCTTATATAAGATTTAGTAATTTGGTTTTTTAATAATATTCATTATATATAATTTATTACTAAATATTTAATTAGAATTATTATATTATATTATATATATTTTTTAATTTTTTAATTTATAATTATGCATGAACATTGAAAGTTAAAATTTTAAATGTATGTGAATTTAATAAAATTTAAATTATTAAATGAAAATTTAATAGTTAAAATTTTAAAAACTATTAAAAATTATTTAATATTTATTAAAATATAAATTATTAAAAAATTTTAATAATTAAAAAAAATTAAATTCCAATAATCTCATATATCACTTGGTGGACCTCATTAAAGTTTTAAATAAAAGGTTGAACGTTAAGTATATAGGTGGAAAAAGAAAGAAGCGTAACGGATGAAGTATTTAATACATATACTGTAGCACTTGGATTAAAAAAGAAAACAACTTTCTTTTGATCTACTTTTGCGTTTTCTATAATCATACATACACCGACTTTCATCATACTAACCTCGATAGAATGGTATTATTAATTTACCACTAACAACTATATATTTTTTTTATTGCATATTGGCTATTGACTAGTACGAGTTTAAAAAAAATAAATGATTTCATATATTATAGAAAGTATTGTCTATTCAATTATTTGTGAAAATTTTATAGTTTTATATGAACTTCTTTTTCTTTAAACAATTATTACTGTCAAAAATAATTATTAAAATAAAATAGAAAATTCCTCAAAAAAAAAAAAAAAGAAATGAGATAATCCCACGCAACATACAAATACTACTTTAATTTTTTGTTTCCTAAAACGCTCGGAGTAAACTTGATAAAAATTGTAAAAGTTGATATGAATAAATAGGTCTAGCAAAACAAAAAAAAAAAAAGTAAAATCTAACTAAAAAAATTTGATTAAAAAAATTTATTTTAAAAAATATATTGAATTTAAATTTTTTAAAAAGTTTGACATGAGTTTAAAAAACTCAAATAAATATTTTTTAATTAAACAACTTATTATTTGGAAAAAAAAACTAGATTTAATTATTAAAAAAATTATAACTTAAGATTCAAGATATTAAAAATAAAATTATCATAATTTTAAAATATAAAATATAAATTTATAAGTACGATTATTTAATTTTTAATTTAAGGTGATAATAATATTTTAATAAGAAAACAATAATTAATAATTTTCATTTTTAACAGTAAAATTTCAAATTTATATTTATAACTTTTTAATATATAAAATTACAAGGAATAATAAATAGTTGATGTCAAACTGTGAGAAATAAATTCACTTACTTATAATTTAAAAAAAAAATCAGTTATATTTGGTCTTAAAAAATTAATAAAAATTCAAATAAAAAAAAGTTCGACTTCGATTTTTATTTATATATATTAGCTCGGAGTTCGTATTCTTCTATTCATTTATGTATATAAATTCCTCCAATGGATCAGGTTGACCGGGTTAGAGATGGCTATTTGCCATTTTCCACTTTATGCACCGTCCCAAATTCCGACGTCCGCGCGAATGTTCCCTTTGAGAATGTTCGGTTCTTTTTCTCAGTCCAGTTACTTGTTTTAAGATAAGCCCTAGCATTGCTCAATTAACCCGATTAAACCGAAGACAGTAGCAGAGAATAAGAAAACCCACACCGAAAAGAGCATTTATTCAATACCCATATACCAATTCGACCTCACGTTCTCGCATCCTCAGAATTTGAAGGTAATTTTTCCAGCTTTGATTTAAATTTTATTCGCTTTTCTGATATTCTTTATGACAAGTTCTGAACTGGGTCCTGAAGGGATGGGGACCCAGATTTTTTTTCCCCTACGGTTTGATAACAAAGATGAATCTGTCGCCCAATTTAATTTGTGCTTCGGAGAATATGATAAGCTGATCAATAATTAAGGTGTATGATGTTGACGTTTGCTTCGTTTCTTTGCCCTGTTTTCTCAATTGCCTAACATATCATCTTCCTGCTTCCCCACTGTTTCTTTGGAAGCAGCAGTGAAATGGTGGTTTCTTCCCGTTTACTGATTCTGCTATTCATCATCAAAATTGTTCATTTGATTTGAAAGATATAAATGCATTTGCGAATTACTTTATTGTTCTTTTGATATTAACTGACGTAATATTTAATCACTCTTACATCTTCCTTCTCTAATAGTTTACTTCTGAAGAGATGTTGATAGGTCACGCTGGTTCTCTATCAGACCAGAGGTCATCAAAGGATCAGATACTTGCAGACCCTGTATCTGAATTATGTGATGATGAGGATTGTTCAGAGCAGATACTGTATTCAGCTTCCTTTCATGAACTTGCAAGCAATTGTGTTCGATACGACACTGTTATATGGCTTTCCATATCATTATTGCTGGTTTTAGCTTGGGGAGTTGGCATTATCATGTTGCTTTATCTGCCCATTAGAAGATATGTGCTTCGAAAGGATTTTTCTTCACGCAAATTATATGTTACGCCTACCAAAATTGTTTACAAGGTATATAAAAGTTTAATACGATAACAGTGTCCTATGATGACTTTTGTAAATTATAAGCAGCAGAGAAGTGATTTTTTTCTTCCTATTCTTCCTTGAACAAGGTTTCAAGGCCTTCATTCATACCTTTTCGGGGGATTGTAAAAATTGTGAAGCATGTGCCTCTTGCTCTGGTGATTGATATTATTATTGAACAAGGTACTGATGCAGGCTTTACCAGATTGTTTACTGCAAAGAGTTATAAAGTGTTTGTTTTGCACAAGTTTTTTTGTCTGATGAAAGAGCTGAAATTAATACTGTACTTCATTTTCTATAAATTTGAAGCTCGAAGCAGCAATTAGATAGATGGCAAAGGATTATGCACATTTACTGAACAAACATAGTAAAGTTCTTTTTATTTTGTGTTTGAAACCCAACCCATTTGGCGCTTAAATGTCTTCTATTATATTCTTTTGCCAAGATTACATCACTGCTTTTGCCAGGTTGCCTCCAGTCTTCATTTGGTATTCATACATTTCGAGTTGAAAGTATAACACATGGGAAAGCTGCACCTGTAGATGAACTACAAGTTCAAGGAGTTTCTGACCCTGATATTCTGAGAAAGGTAAATCAAAATATGTTTCCTTAACATGATTTTCTTCTTTATGTTTGTGACGATTGACTTGTTAATATTCAATATCTTTGCTAAACAAATGGTATTCTTAGCAATCATATTATATTGGATTTTATTCCAGTATTTAGCATTACACTACCTCTAAAAAGCTGATGAACAGGATCAGCATCTTAAACATTGCAATATATTTTCAGGTGATCATAACTGAAGCTTCAATGATCTCACAAGATGCGAGTAAGAGTTCGAAGCCAAATATTCAGAGCATAGATGTGGATAATATGGCGCATATGGGATCATTGACTGAGAGATCAGTTGTTTTCAGATCACCGTCGAAAAGCTTGAAGGTAATGGTATTGTGTCAGGTTCACTGTCAATAGATATATCTAATGAACTCCTGCACCCACTCTGTCAAAAAGAAGAGCCACCACTAATAAGGGATGAGAGAAATGGTGTAAGTGGTTTTGAGAGCCATATAAACAATTGTCTGGATTAGGATGCAGTTGCCACCAGCAGTAGCACTCTTAAAGAAATTAGAGTTCCAATATTTTTTTTTGGGATACTGTTCTATCATAGATTTGATTGGTTTTGGACCATAAGCACGTTTGGTTATTTGTCCATATCATCACCCCAAAGTTGAACATGCTTGAGCTGGTAGGAAGCTGAACTTCCCTTGACCTACGGCCCTTTATTAATGTGGAATAGTTTGTTTTCTATATAGTGGTCAATGCAGGAAGCATACTTAAATACACAGGTTAAAGCAATACAAATAAGGAACTCAAGTGCATAATCTTATTATCCAGCAATATGGCATCCTATTTTGATAATGAATTTTGTGGTGATGAGGAGCATTCTTGGCTTCAAGTTTGAATTCTCACAGACTTCACTGTTGTCTATTGTCACTTTAGCGTGAACAATTTAAAATAGTGCCTCAAAAGAAAAACAGCAGTTTTGTGGTGTAACTTGTACGGGTAATGCCTAATTAATAGAGTAAATTTATTCGGCTTGTTTGGGTCTTCAGAATAATGTTATATGGTAACTGATGCAATGGTACTCTGATCTTTACTTTTGCTTTTGCAATTGGAGGATAATTCTTCTACTGCGACTGATCTCAGAATTTCGAAGAGAAGTATATGGAAAAACATAATAAATTTTTTGTATTTAATTCCACCAAGTGGCTGAAATTTGACTTTTTGATTATCTATTAACTTGGAAATGTGATGGCTGGTATTGACAAAATTGAAAATATATACTGATTTTATCTCTGACATATGAATAATGGCTTGTGTTTTATTTATTTATTTTTATTTTAAAAGGATTTTAATAGCTGTTAGTTCTTTTTAGACAGCACTGTTATCAGGCGGATATATATGAACTTTACACTTCAAATATTGCAGATGACAGGCTCTTCATATTATGCTTCACCAGAGGGCAGAGTACCTGGAGGATTGCTGCTTAATAAGCTTGAGGAAGTCAATAGATCAGTAAAGGTTTGTATCTTTGTCATAGTAGTACGAGAAAATTTCTGTTGAACCATTCATCTATTATGAAAATTTATTTTTGGTAATTTCTTCATGTTCTCGGGCACCTGGGGCATGTTATGTTTTTCTGGAAAATTTTCTATGCCCATTTTCCATTTACTAGCTTAAAGTCTACAGTTTGCACTTTATTTATAGATTAATCTTTGAGTAAAATGTAATTTTGCTTTGGTTGAAACTTTTCAAAAAATAATGGTTCCTCCAAATATTAAAATGGTCATTCATAATTACCAAATTAATTCATCTTTTCCATTTTTTAAGAACTAAATTAACATTGAGGTTAAAAGTGAAGACCGAAATTACATTTTAGATTTTACACCATTAATTTTCTCTTTCGCACACATAGGTGATGATTTGTTGACTACACAGAAGCCCAAGATTTGCTTAACTATCTTTTACTCTCTATTTCTCTTCCTTCATGATCAGAAACTAGAGCTGCTTTTTGAGAAGTCTCAGGCTCCACCCGGCAGTAGCTGAAGTACGAGGGAGTTGAAGTCAGAACTTGTATTGCCTTGCTTTTTAAGTATACAGGAACTGTTGTTCTGATTAGCTTAGAGCTACCAAGTCACCACTTTGACTAGCTATACAGAATCCTGCATACATAACTATACATTTTTGAAACTCATTGTAATTAGATGTTTTCTTAGGTGGTGCAAATATGAACACTATGATCATGCCATTCTCAATTTGTAAGTTGAACTGGTTTTTGGTTGACATATGAAACCTACAGTAGGCCAGGTGTGGGGCTTTAAGAGCCCTCTTGAATGTTTGATGAACTTGCAATTCTAGGATTCACTTCCTGTCTTGTGCAGAGAAATGTTATTTTTTGATTTGCTTTCCTCGTTTTTAAGGACTAACTTTTACATGTGTTGATATTAAGACTACGGCTAGAAATCTCATGATTCATGAACCAAATTGAATGGTGAATATTGCAATCAATCAAAGGGTCATCAAGAGAGACGAATCAGCTTCTCACTTCAATATTCTTCCATGATTCTGTTTTTGGTCATTATATGTATAAGCCAAGAATTTTGCATTAAAACAAAGAGACTCAAAATTAATCGCCAAACGTCTGACGTGTGTTACTTATTCTGACGTTATTTATCGTTTAAACTAAAGTTAAGGTTTATATGACAAAATCTAAGTGTTAAATTTTGGGCACCTATTCTAGTTATATTTTATAAGTCTCAGCTTACTACAAAACAAATCAGAAAAAGATTGTTAAACATATTAGTTTTTAATTAAAAATATCTTATTAAATAATATAAATAAATATTATAAGTTAAATAGATATGCTTATATCTTTTTTTTCATTATAGAAAAAGGTTAATATACCGCCTCTTTTTCCTGCTAGAAGAGAAAGTAATCTGTCAAATCTAGAGATAAGAATTTAATCACATTTTTCCTATAATTCTACATTTTGGTGCCATTAACAACACTCAAAATATTAAAATAGAATCAACAATTTGGAAAGAAATTATTTTCCTGCATTGCATGAAAAATAAAGGGCTGACATTTCTAGGAAAAAAATTCAGAATTGTTGGAACCTTCAGAAGTATTGGATCATTGCATCAAAGTGGATCTCAGACGACCGTCGTGAGAAAATGTAAATCCAAATTCATCATAGGTTCCCATGACAGAGGACAAATTAAAGTAAAATTTTGGTCCAAAAAATGCAAAAATACACCAATTACGCAAACAATTAAAAGAGAAATATTTTAAACTATAATACAGCTCTTAGCATAATCAAGTAGAGATCAGAGTGTGCTAAAATGAGTTATCGGTCACGGTTAAGTCAGAAACACGGACCAAATAATTTCTCATCACATCCCTACAGAATCATCATTTTCCAGAAGTTAAACAGATCCAGAGACGAATCCTGAAGAAACCTCCTAAACCCTAAACGCAAAGATCAAAACAAAGTGAGAAGAAGCAATGAGGGAAATCATCAGCGACTTAAATACAGGTAATCATGGAATGTAATCCATCATTTTGTTGCAGTATTTTTCGTCATCACCTGATTCCTCCTCTGCTTCAAACAATGACGATAAGGAAAACGAAACCCTAGAAATGCAATGAAAGAGACCGATAGGTCAGACGAGAGAGGAAGCTATACATAAGAGTTTGATAGCCAGTAAGCCAGTGTTGGGAAGAGCAAGAATTGCAAGCAAATAAGAGAGTACTTATAGGACGCCGATGGAGCAAGGGTTTAGAGTTGCCCTAGAATTCGACGGAAAAAAGATTTACTGTAGTAGCTATATTATAGGGGAGAGTAACCAATGGCCGTTCGATTCATCTAGCGGTATGCTTTCTTTGTGAAAAATCAGCTAAGCGTCGTTCCCATAAGGTCTTTTTTCTTAAATAAACCAGCTTTTGTAAAAAGAAAAAAGAAAAAAAACCAGCTTCCACTTGTTTCACTGTTTTTTCTTAAATAAACCTATTTCAGATGGTTTTCAAATTCTTACTTTATCATAAAAATATTATTTTAATTTTTAATACTCAAAATAATCTCTAAAAAATATCAGATTTAGTATATTAAATTTAAAGTTTAGAATTTAATAAAAAAATTAAGTCTAATAATTTTTTAAAAAGTTAAAAATATATTTAATAAATAAAAAATTATTTTAAATATTTTAAGTGAAAGATTAAAATAATAATTTTATAATAAGTGAGAAATTAAAAATGACATTCTCTCTCTTCTTAAATAAACTTGCATGACAAGGTTGCCTTTTGGCTTAAAATCACTTGAGTTATATTGTCCATGATTGATGGTTAAGAATAAATTTGATTATAACTTAAAAATATTGTTTAACTTAATGAGTTTGATTAAAAAAAAAAAGTCAAAATAAAAAATATTCAATTAAAAAGTCTTAATTTGTAAAATGAGTTAAGCTTGAATTTTTTTTAAAACCCAACTTAAATTAAAAAAATCTGAATGAATATTTTTTAATAAATAAAAACTTATTATTTAAAAAAATTTAATGTAAAGTGAAATTTTAATAAATAAATAAAATTAATACATTTTATTTAAAAAATTTATCTAATACAATAATTCATTTGTATTTATAATTTTTTATATAATTTTAATTAATAAATTAATTTGATTATGATTTAAAAAAACTTAATTAACTTGACCAAAGAAATAGAATAAAAATCTTATTAAGATATAAGCTCAATTTTTTTAATCTGAATTCAAGTTTAATTTTAAAAAATTGATCTCTAATTAAAAAGTTCTACTCTTAAGTGCTCCCTCGTATGCATCGGCAGAGTTTTCTGTTCATAACAGAGTGGGCATACTCTATTAAATTGCGTTTTTATATGTTTTATTTTAATAAAAAGGTCTTGGAAAAATTATACTCTTGATCCCCATAATTTCAATTAAATTTTAATTTGGTTCATATAATTTAAAATTCTGTATCTATAATCTTATAGTCTTCATATGTTTTAATTTAGTCTCTACAATCAAACTTCTGTTAGTATTTTATTAAATTTTGTTAATATTACTAATTATATATTTTCTCTATACTTTAAATATGTATGATTTATACTAGTAAAAATAAGTAATAAAATAATATTAATTCACATATACAGCAACATATTAATAAAAATATAATGATGAGGACTAAAGTAAAAATTATTTAAACTATGAGAATTTATTTATATATTTTTTAAAGTATAAGGACAAAAATAAAATTTTCCTAAAAGTCTTCTACTTTGATGTCATTTAGAAGGTACGAATGAATGAGTAAGATTGCAAAAAATGAATGAATAAATAAAGGCCACCATCAAGGGAGATCAATTCTTTTTTTTTTTTTTGGCCAACAGGAAAATCAATTCCTTTAGAAGCATTAATTTTATAAATCTTAAAGTGAGATAATTGAAAATTTTGGGAAATTCTAAGGTACTCTTGTATATGAATATTCTAATATTTCAAGCGCTTGAAACTTTATTTATAAAAAGAAATGAACTTAAAAAATCAAATATCTTTCTCTCTGATATTTTTCTAAGAAACAGTAATGAATGATGTGGTCGGAAAAAAAAAAAAACAGGCATGAGATCAAAAGAGGTTGTGTGTGTGTGTATATAAGAAATAAAAATGAATATGAGTGAAAGATATCTACTTAATCTGCACTGATTTCATAGTTTGACTATCAAATTTATAAAATGTCCTTGTTTTGAATATGTGTTTATTGACCTATTCAAAATAATAGATTTTGATAATGGATGTGGGACCTTGGATACTGATAACTGCTTTGAATTTATATTATCATTTCTTTTATATTATCTTTGGTTACAAAATTAATTAATTTAAAATTGAGTATTATTGAATTTAATATTAAATAGTCATTTTAATATTACATTCTTTATATATAAAATAGAAATCAAACTCGAGACGTTACTTAAAAAATGTTAAACTTTTTATCATTTGAACCAATAACTATTGTTCGTATGTATATTATCATTTTGATTTGGCATTACGAAAATATAATCCAATATACATTATTATTACCTGTAGCCGTGGATGATGGAGTCAATTTCATTTGGCACTTTTTTTTGTTAATGTAACATTCTAAAATAACTTTTGCCATAGATATATAATCAAATATAAATAAAAAATATTAATAAATTGAATCATACAAGATAGTAAAACTTTTTAATCAAAATTTAAGATGATTTTAAATTATTAAAAATAAACCTAATAAAATAAAATAAATTTTATGATATATATTTTATATGTTTTATGAAAAGAAATAAAAAAATAATTAACGGGACTAACATGAGAAAAAATTGTCTAAAATAAAAATTATTATTTTAATAATTTAAGAATCCTTTGCAATGTCCACAATAACAAACTTTAAAGCCTTCTATCTATTGAATTCCACAATAATTAATTGCATAGGCTGTCATTGATGCTTTGTTGCCGATTGCCACTTAGCATGCTGCACGCTAAACTAATCATAATTTAAAAAGTAGGTCTAATTCAATATATCGAGCAAAAAAAAGACTATTGAACAAAAAATATTTGATTAAAAAAGTTTAATTTATAAAATATGTTAGGTTTGGACTAATTTAAAGCATGAACTAAGCCAAAAAAAGTTCGTATGAATATTTTTTTAATAAAAAAATCTTATTATTTGAGGAAAAATTTAGAGTAACGTGACAAATTAGTAAAGAATTCAAACTAATACCTCTTAATTAAAGAATTTATATTAATACAACAAGTTACTTGTAATTACAACTTCTCTATATATAATTTTACAGGCAATAATGATAATTAGCTATGTTCTTGATCTTAAATTTTAAGTAACAAATTAACTTATATGACTTAAAAAAGTCAAATTGATCCGACCCAAAAAATATAAATAAAATTTTAAATAAAAACTCTCAATTAAAATATAGGCTTAGGTTTTTTTAGCACAAATTTAAGTCTAAATTTTAAAAGTACAATCCAATGATTAGCTTGACTTTACACAATTTGAAAAAAGAAAAAAAACCAAAAAAGCTAGAACAAGACTTTAAACAACTTTGTTTAGCCTTTAAAGCAACCCTCGTGTATGAACACATGTAAGACAAGAAAGGGAAAAAAGATGAAATGGTATATGCAAGAAATTAATTTTAAGAAGTCATTTATGAGGAGCCTCTTGGCCATCTATTCTTATAACCGATATCACTATTTTTTAGCCCATAATTGGAAGAGATTCACACCACCTTCCATCATAGTGTGGAACCATCTTGTAGAAGTGAGAAAAAGAATAAAAAAAATAATAGTATAAAGTAAGAAAGAGTAACCGCAAAGCTTTAAAGAGAAAAAGTGATAACAAATTAAATGTGGATTTATATGCATGAGAGACATAGACAAAACTTAATTTTAATTGTTGAAGGTCTTCCATCTCATTAATGCATGTGTTGGTCATCCCTTTATAAATTAGCCACGACTTTCATTTTCCTTTCACTTGGTCGAAGCTAGAGAGGAGTGGATAAAGAAAGAGCTAAGCTTTGGCTATGGTGGACGCAGCATTCTTATGGAAAATTCAGATTTAGATTGCTTAAGAGGTAATCAATATATTTATTTTACATATATATATATATATATATTAAAATTGAGTTATTATAGTTTGGTATAACTTCTCGTATATATATTTGGTTAGCTTTATTCATTTGAAACTTGTCATATGATAATTTTCAAAGAAGATTGAATTCTTAAGTTTTAAATTCACCATAATAATAAATTTACCAATATTTAAGTATGATGGTGATCACAACAATAACGATAATGGTGATGAAGTAGCCACAAGTATAGGATTATTTTTACGAAAAAAATCAAATATGCATTTATATATTATGTTACATAGGCCAAGTTTAACAATCCTAATTTTAGTATGTATGATGATGATGCTTATATATTTTGAATAAGGTATATCACATTGAGATTTATAATCTCACCCAAATTAAATTAATAATTTTTCATGTGAAAGCTCCACTGAAGATAAAAGGAAAGCAAGTAATGCAATAGGCTTGAGAATGATGATGTATTTTGTATGAAGATGATGTGTATGGAGCTTGTGTTAGTAAAGGTATGATGAATGACTAGGATATGATGATCCTCTTTTTGTAAAGTATGTATATAAGATGAATACTAACTTATGTCAAGGAGCTATATACATACATACACATGAGTGGAAGTTAGAATAAATATAACTTTTTTGGCTAAATCGTCTAGTATGCGTGTATGGTTGGATCAAATGCCAAATGACCTTGTATATTTTTTAATTTTGGTATAGAGCCACTGGATATGTCATACTTTAATTTTGAAAGTTATAAGAATTTTTTTGAAATAATGAGGATGGGTAAGGAGACCAAAAACCATGATTTTAAAATAGAAGATAGTTTTGCGAACTTCCCAAATTGAAGGGGAAATGAGTGAATTTTGAAATTTTTATGATAAGCCCAAATGTTAAAGATTTCCTAGGTCAAATTTGAGAGCAATTTGAGTTAATTTAATTAGCCAACCAAATCAAACATAAGAGCCTTTGAAATAAGGACAAAACTACATTGTTTTGAGGTTAGGTTTGGTAAAGGCAAAGTATTTAATATTTATAGGTCCAACCTTTTTTTTTTTGGTAAGCAAATGACACATAAAAGTTTAATTATAGAGATTTATAGCATTTTCAAATGAGTTCTTTAAAATTTCCTAAAGAATAGAGAAAATTAGAGAGTATATAAGGGAAATAGTTCTTGAGGATAATTATGAGTTTTCTTATGTTCATAAATAAGTCTGCCTTGTATTGTTTAATTATGAGGTTATTGTTTGTGCACATGAAATTCAATTTGTTGTCAAAAATTAATTATTTCTCTTAAGAAAATTTAGATACTTTTAGATGGCATATTTTTCAATATAATACTGCTATTTTTTTTAAGTACATTGTAATTAATAGTGCAATGATAGAAGTATTTATGAGGAGTTTACATTTGTTGGTATCAGATGGTGGTTCAAGCATAACCATTGATTCTAAGTTGATTATATTATGATTATTGTATATGTTTAATTGAAGCTATGATATGTGCATCTGCTTGTTTATATGTAATTAAAATCAAGAAGTTCTAAGTGATGAAATAATATGTTGTGTATTAATACTTCTATGAATAAATATGAACTAATTGCATTGTGTGGAAATTACGTGCATATGTCCATCAGGTAAGCATGACAAATACGAGAATTGAAGCCTAAATCCTTAGAAAAATTTCAAGTAATATGGTAGTTCTAGCTAAAAGAAATGAGGGGTAGGCTAAACTCAAGCCATTATGCTCAAATTCTACAGGAAGTACAAGAGGCTCTGAGTTGAGACTTACTTAGGAAGAAATAGCAAAACACATAGAGATGAGAATGATGATAATCATATTAATATGCTTTTAGCTTAATTCAGAAATGCTAATCCCCCAACTTTCCATCATGAATAAGATCTAGTAATTACATAATGATGGATGATGCTAATAGAGAAAATTTTTAGAGTCATGGCTTGTACCATAAAGCAAAAAGTCACCTTGGCTACTTATATGTTAGTAGAAGAAGGCAAGCACTGGTGGAAGTTGCTAAGAGATTTTTGCAAGCTAAGGAGACTTACATTACCTATAATGTATTCCAAATAACTTTATATGACAAGTATTTCCTAGAAAATGTGAAGGATAAATAAGTTTATCCAACTCAAGTAAGGCAACATGAACATGAGTAAATATGAGGCTAAGCATGGGGAATTCTTTAAATTTTCTACCTATTTAAAGCACACCCATGATGAAGTATGAAAAGCCACAAATTTTGAGAGAGGAATGAGAAAAAAGACCAGAGAGAAAGTGCTAACTTTAGTAATTATAAATTTTGGCAAGCTAACTAATAATTGTTGAATTACTGAGGCTAGCATGATGTATGTTAAGTCTAACAAGGGATACACATAAGTAGAGAAAAGAGAATAAGGAGGTGACTGTAGTAAAAAGAATAATAGGCCCAGAATAAGAAAAAATATGAGAAGTGGTAACTAATACAAAACATGGCAATCTAACCAAAACATTGCATAGAGGTAGCATTAAAATATGGTACAATTTACGGCTTAAATCCTTATCTAGCATACAACAATGTATGGTATAGGTATGGAAAGCCTTGCAAGAAATTGCAATAGTTAGGGAGAGACAATCCCTCCAGCCAAACCATAAAACCAAATGTGAATGTTTGCTCAGATAGAACAGGGGCTAGTCAATCCTTTAACTTGATCAAAGGTATGTTAATGATCCATAATTATATCTTTAATTCATTGCATCATTTAATAGTGAATTATCCTTAATATCATATGCCTGTATCCATTAGTTGTGACCTCTCATGCTTGTTTAAATTGTAATGCTCAATTTGACGATTGGTAACACTACTCTTAATTTAATTTGCTAACTTTGCAATGTGAAGATATGATTATTGGTCTAAATTGGTTAGTTATTAATAACACAATTCTTAATTGTCATCGTAAAATTGGTTTCCTTGCTAGCTATTATTCCTAGTTCTAATCCTTTAATTAAGTTATCTTGTTTTTTAACTGCCAAGGCTAAGAGATTCCTTAAGAAAAGATGTCATGCATTTTGAATATTCTTCTTCATGTAGACTCAAGTTAGAATTGGGTTAGAATTTTCAATTGATTTATTGCCTACAAAGATTAATGATATTTGTCGTAACCAATCTTTAAGCAGAAAGAATAAAAAGAGTTTAAATTGATTCCCAAAATGAATTATGAAAATCAATTTACTGGAGTTGCCACCAAAATTTTTAATGAAAAACTTTGGAAAACCAATTTAAAATCAAAAGAAAAGGCAAATTGGTCTGCGAAAAACAGAGATAAGTTCGGGAGTCTATTTGAGTGTGGGAAAGGTGTTAGGCACCCTACAACGCTCGTCCATGAAGACAGTTACCTTAAACTAGTCAAATGAAATAGAATATGACCTTAAATTTATTTCAATTACCCATTTATTGACATGCATGCTCGTTAAACAGAAAAGACAAAAACAATAATAATAAAAGCAAATGAATAGATATTTACAAAGGGTGGACTTGACCTAGGAAGGAAGCCTAGGGCCTACGTACCCTGTGATAGAGATTAAAGTCTACGTAGTTCGACCAAAAAATATGTGTCAATTGATTGGTATCTTTTTACTTTTGTGAAAAGAACAAGATAGTTGAAATAAAAAAAAGACTTTCGTAAACAAAATGAACTTGAAATTTGGTTAGTGTATTTTAATTTATGAAATCAATTTGATCTTACTTTCTTGCTCTCTTCATTTTCTTTCTTTTTAAATTTTTTTGAATCTTTTGGAATTTGGATTTTTATTTTGATTTTGAAAGTGAAATGAAATTATAATGGAAAAGATTTTTATTTTGGAGGAATTTTAAATTTTATGTTTTTTTTTTAATTTTTAAAATTTTTTGAAAACCATATGTTAACTTTCATAGTTTTAAGGATATTAGAGATCTCATGTGACCTTTATCAATTAACTCTTAAGTGCCTGGGGAGACCTGTGATCTCACAGAGTAATTTTAGAAATTAAATATAAAATACGATAGGAAATAAGATAAGATAAAATGAAAATAAATGTGTCTGAAAATATAAATTGCTTCCATTTATTTACTTCATTTAATTGTTATAAGGAAAAATATATACTAACTTTCAAAGCTTAAGGGGATGAAAGATCCCACACAACTTTTATAGACCAACTTCTAAGCATTTGTAGAGACCTATGATCTCACATGATGATTTAAGAAGCAAAATAATCATATTGTGACTTATTTTACTTATTTTATTTTTGTTGTAATTTTTTGAAAGTTACATTTTTGGTTTTAAAAGCCTGAGCCAATTAAAAGTTGACTTTTAACAACTTTGTAATTTTTAAAGTGTTTGAAGAGATGTGAAGTCCCACAAAGCCAAATGGGCCAAATAATACTTATTTATATTTATTTATAAACAATATTATTCACATAATATTTTCATGACTCAAGACCCAAATCAAACAAAGTCAACAATAAGCTAAAAATTAACTAGTACTACTACTAATAGTAATAATTAAAAAAAAATGAAGCAAAAACTTGAAATATGAATAAAATAAAAAAGGACAGGAAATAAGTAGCTACTTGACATGACCATGTGATGATCAAGCAATGGCTTCATTTAATATTTTTTGGACATGCACTTCATCATCTCTAATTTACCTCTTTGCCACTTTAACCGTACCAAGCACTAAGGATTTGAGGATAAATGAAAATAATAATTAAACAAACAAGTAGACAAGCATTTTCATACTTCTTGGAAGTAAGAAATTTAGACTTTCCATAGGGTGAACAAACTCATAAACACTTAGAAAAGCAACTTCATTTAGATCATTCACACTCATCTCATTTACACAATTCATCAAGGACCCCATTTTCATTCCCTGAACACAGGAACAAAGTTGCTAACTCTACCCGTCACCCCAATGAAGACAAGAGAGAGTAAGAGAGCTTACTTGAATTTCGTTTTACTCTCCAAGCTTGGATTAGTTCCTTTGTACACTCTTCTTGATTAATCACTTAGTCTTCATGCATTCTCCTTTGGGCAACCTTTGTTGGTTCAAAGCTAAATGTCCATTTGATCTGTTGTTTAAGCACGTAGGGATACCATATTCCTCTTCTTACTTCAATTTCCTCCCGTGGCATCTTATTTCTAGTCTGTTCTTAGTTCGCCAAAACAGAGGTGTTATGTGCTCCATTCGTCCTTTTTTGTCTTTAAACCTTCTCTCCTTCCGTATCACTCAAGTTCTCTGTCCTTCCCAAATTGAGCTTGCTTCCTCTCTAACATTTTCCTGCTGCTCTATTTGCTCTGCCACCAAACAAGGACCTCTTCGGTTTCTACCTCCTTATACTTCATTTCTCCTTCGAAGGTGAGCTTTAGTCCCTTTCTCTTCTTCCTTCAGTCTTCTCCTTTGTTCCTCGTTTTTCTTCAAAGGTAAGCTCCAAGCCCCTCTTTTCTTCTTCTTTCGATCTCCTCCTCTTCTTTTTTGTTTTTCTTCGAAGGTCTTTAACTCCTCCACCCCTTCTTGTTGCCCCTATTTTTGGTGAGGAGAATAGAATGCCCTGCCTTCCTCCTTTCTTCCTCGGCCCTTCACGAACTCCACCCTTCCTTTCTTTTCTTCCTCGGCCCCTCGGTCTCTCTCATGTGAACCTCTCATGAACTCCTTTCCTCCCCTTTCTTCCTTGACCTTTCAGTCTCTCTTTCATGAAGCTCTCACGAACTCCCTCTTTTTTCTCTTAACTCTTGAGCTCTCCTCCCTCTTGCTCGATCTGCCTTTTCTTTTCACACTTCCCCTTATTTTACGGTGCGTTCACTAGTGCTCTCGAGTTTTGTCCTAAAACATCTTTTTCTCCTACCCAAGCCCTTCTCACCCTCTCTTCTGAGCTCCATGGTATTATAACCAGAAGCATCAATGCCCCAACCTCCATCAGAGCTTTCCTTTCTTGCCTCTTGTTTTGGCTAAGGGAATAGTTATCTTCGTTCTTTGACCTAATTGCTTATTCTTTTCGCATCCTGTCAACAAGCGTAGCAAGAAAGAAGCATATAGGATCTTGTAGCTTTCTCATATTGTGCATGAGAACTAAGGAGGCTACGGCTGGCTACTATAAAGCATCTCTTTCCCCTTTTGGCAACTTCTGCATATCATTTGATTTATTTATTATTTATCATTTCATCTATTTATTATTGTTATTATATTCCATTTTTTTTTATTCTTACCTTGATTCATTATTATTAATTAATTAATTAATTTTTTTAATTTAAAGCTCTCCCATTATTTATTTTCAATTTCAAAGTGTCCCCACTTGAGGATGTCATTTAAGTCTTTTTCATTTTTAATTTTTCCTATTTTCTTAATGATTAATTAATTGGGAACTCAATTAATCAAATAATCTTAATTAAGGATATGGTGTTCACAATCTTTCTTTTAACAAAGAGATAAAATCTTCAATTGATTTAGTGCCTGACACAGGTCTTATCTCCAAGGCCTTATATAGGATGGGCTATGCTAAATTACTAGAGCAAAAGAAGAAATTACATGAACGTTTAGTAAAATGGTTCATCAGGCCCACTATATCCCCCTAGGGTACATAAGTCTTATTTATGAGAATGAAATATAAAAGTTTAAGCTAGTTATAAACTATAGGTAATTGAACAATGTCACCATTAAGAATAAATACCCACTACCTGAGATAGATGGTCTTTTATATTAGTAAGCTAAAGATTGAATCTTTTCAAATACTGATTTAAGTATCACCAATTGAAAGTGAAGGTTAAGGATATACCTAACACAACTTTTAGAACTATGTATGGCCATTATGAATTTCTTGTTATGCCTTTTAAGTTAATAAATGTCCTATAAATTTTCATGGATTATGTGAACAAGATTTTTAGGTCTTGCTTAGATCAATTAATAGTTATCTTCATAGATGACATCCTTATCTAATCTAAACGTATTGTAGAGCATGAAAATCATCTTAAGATAGTTTTGCTAATTTTAAAAGAGAAACAGGTGCATGCAAAATTCAATAAGTGTGAGTTTTATTTGAGAGAAGTTAGATTCCTAGTACACATCATCTTTAAGAAAGAAATGGCAAGATTGAAGCACTAGTAAACCCAAAATAACCTACAACAACTACAGAGATTAAAAGTTTTCTAGGACTTGTTAGATATTAAATGAGATTCATTCAAAGATTTTCTCAGTTAGCTATGCCCCTAAAAGGGTTGGCCAAGAAAGGTCAATGTTTTGTGTAAAATGATAGATTTAAGGCTAGTCTTTTAGAGTACAAGAGCAAGTTAATCTCTACCTCGGTATTAATGTTACTTGGCCTTAAAGAAACTTTGTTATTTATAGAGATGTGTCTAAAAAAGGTTTATAATATGTTTTGACGCAACATGGTAGAGTAGTAGCCTACACTTCCAAGCAACTTCATGAGGAGAACTATGCCACACATGAATTGGAGTTAGCAACATTCGTCTTTGCCCTTAAGATTTGGAAGCATGATTTGTATGGTGTTAAGTTTGAAGCTTTTAGTAATCATTAGAGTTTGAAATATCTCTTTAATGAGAGAGAGTTGAATATAAGGCAAATGAAAAGTATGGAATTCTTAAAATATGACTTCACACATAAATACTATCCAAGAAAAGCAAATGCAACTATTAATGCTTTAAGCAGAAAATTTGTATATATGGTAAGAATGATGAGTAGGAAACATCAATTAATAAAGGACTTTCAAAATTTGAATCTTTCAATAACCTTAATCCTTTAATAACTGTTAGGTAAGTCATTGCAACTTGTAATATACGATCTTAGTAAGAGTATAAATGAAAAATACAAGTAAATTGGGTCATATAAGATAGTAACCTATCTAATCAAAACCCAAGATGATTTTAAGTTATTAAGAATAACCTTAGTAAAATTAAATAAATTGTGTGGTACTTGTTTTATATGTTTTATTATAGGGATTAAAAGAAGAATTAAAGGAACTAAAATGAAAAAAACTAGTCTAAGATAGAAACTATAGTTTTAATATTCTTAGAATCCTCTACAAATTTTTGCAATGACAATTTCCACAGTCTTCCATCTACTGAATTCTAAAGCAATTAATTATGGTGGTTGTTATTAATGCTTTGCTACCAACAACCACTTTGCTTGCAGGTGAAAAAATGAGAAGGACAAAGAAAAATTAAACGATAATGGGATTAACAACCATAAAAGCTAAGAGAAGACTTTAAACCACTCCTTTTAGCCTTTGCAAACAACTCTTGTATAGGCAATCGATTTTAAGAAGCTTGGCCATTTATTTTTGCAGCCTATATCGCTATTCTTTAGCTCTATTGGAAGAGATTCACACCATCTCCCATCATGGTGTGAAGGTATCTCATAGAAGTGGGACATAGTGCAAATGAAATATAAATGAAGTGAGGAAGAGTTACTGACATATCTAAGAGAGAAGTGAAAGTGATAAGAAATTTTAAATGGGGTCCACATGCATGAGAGATACGAGACAAACTTAGATTTTAGTTGGTGAAAGTTTTTCATCTTATTAATGCTTGTGTTGGTCATCCTTTTGTAAATTAATGACACTTTTCATTTTCCATCCCCTTGGTCGAAGCTAGACAGAAGAATATGCAACATTAAGTATATTACCATGTTGATTTGGCAAATATGAAGATATAAATGTATATTATCATGTTGATTTGATTGAGATGCATTAATGAGATGGAAGATGCCTCGTATCTCTCAAGCATGTTGTACCCATATGAAATTTCTTATTTTTCTTTCTAAGGCTTCTTGGTTGCTCTTTCTCACTTTGTTCTATTATTTCTTTATTGTTTTTATTTTTTATTTTCATAAGATGGTTTCACACCATAATGGGAAATAACATGGATCTCTTCCCATTGGGGGTTAAAAAGTAATGATGTAACAAGAATAGATAGCCAAGAGGCTCTTCAAATCTTAAAATTAATTGCTTTCATATCTCACTTCATTTCCCCCACCTTCTTGTCTTATATGTGTCCATATACAAGAGTTGCTTCCAAAGGCTAAAAAGAGTTGCCTATCATTTATGGTTGTACATCCCACTACCATTTAATTTTTCTTTTATCTTTCTTCTCATTGTTTCACCTTATACAAAGCAAGCAAAGTGGCAATTAATGACAACTTATAAAATTAATTGCTATAAAATTCAATATGTAAAACGCTTTGAAAATAATTCTTGCCAACATTGTGGAGGATTATGAAAATATTAAAATTACAGTTTCTATCTTTGATAATTTTTTTATTCTAGTCCTTTTAACTCTTTATTTTTAATTCTTTCATAAAACATGTAAAATATGCATAATAAAATTTATTTCATTTTACAATAGTTATTCCTTTTAATTTAAAGTCGTCATTTTTTTATTAAGAAGTTTTACTATCTCATATGACCCAATTTAATAGTTTTTTTCATTTATGACTCCACTTTCTTTCTCAGAAATAAGACTAGTGCACCCTAGGGGGTTTAATTGGCCTTGATCAACCCTTTTTCTAAAAGCTCCTTTAGCTGCTTCTTTAGATGCATTAATTCACTAGAGGTCATCCTATGTGGGGCCTTGGAGATAGGAAACTGTATAAGATACTAAATCAATTGAAAACTCTATCTTTTTATCTTTGTAGGGAAAAAAATTCTGGATGATCCCTAACAATTGGAATACTTTTTAACTCTTCTTAAACTTGAGCCTACATAAGGAATACTAAAAACTCCTGACATTCTTTCTTAAGGTATTCTTAAGCCCAGATGGTAGATGAACATGACAACTCAATAAGATAATTATAATCAAGAATAATAGTTGGCAAAGAAACTAATTTATAATAACACTTAATAATTACATTTTTAATAGCTAACTAATTCATACCTATAATTACATCTACATCTTATATAGGTAGAGAAATTAAATTAACACTAGTGTACCAATTGACAAATTGAACACTACAATTTTAATAAGCTTGAGAGAGCACAACATGGCTTTCTATAAGAATAGATATCAATAATGCATTTACAATATAAACATGGATCTTTAATGTACCTTTGATCAAATTAGAAACTGACTAGCCTTCTATTGCGTAAGAGTGAGTACTCGCCTTTAGTTTTGTGGTTTAGTTGGAAAGATTGCCACTCCCTGACTATTGCAATGTGCCCTAGCTTACCACACCAATAACATTCATTTTGGCTTGCCAATAAAGAACTTAGGTCATGATTCTTACCAAATTTTGGGAATTGCCTGCGAGTAATGCTTTAATCAAATTGCCTTTTTCTATACCAGCTACCACTTCCCTTATTTCTCTTGTTTCAAGGTCTATTACTCTTCTTACTATTCTTACCTCATTCTCTTTTCTCTTACTATGTGTCTCTTTTGTTTGACCTAACACTCATCAAGCTAGCTTTAGCAATTTGACATTGCTAATTGGACAATGTTCCTAATTTCTAGATTTGCTACTTTCTCTTTGATTTCTTGATTAAATTGCTTTTCCAAATTTGCAGCTTTCCATACTTCATCATGGGTGAGATTTAAATAAGTGGAAAATTTAGAGAGTTCCTTATATTTAGCCTTATATTCAGTCGTGAACATGTTGCCCTGCTTGAGTTAGATAAACTTTGCCTCTTTCTAATTCTTCACATTATTAGGGAATTACTTATCATAAGTTATTTGGAACACATCCTTAATAATGAGAATCTACTCTCTTTGCCTATGTCTCTGAGCACCCTTCCACTAATGCTTAGCCTCTCCTTTTAACATATATGTGGCTAAGGTGACTTTTTGCTATGAGGTTTGTAATAACCCAAATATATACATGTATAGATTTTAATAATAATATTAGAAAAATAAAATAGAATTTTATAGACTAAAATGAAAGGAAAAAGTAATATTTGTGGTACAAATTATAATTTTAACTTTTTAGGGACTATAAATATTTTTTGAATAAAAATATAATTTTAACAATTGCATAGTAAATGTCAGTAAAAATGCATTTGGATAGTACTTACATAGTGTCAAATAGTAACTTGAAAATTTCTGTAAATAACACGAATATTTCTTAATTTTTTTATTCAAACTGGAGAGAAAGAAAAAAGAAAGATAGGTCATGGAAAGAGCGTTCAAATTTAAACTTATGTGAGAGGTAGCTTTGCCGATACCTCTTTACTATGGGTAGTGCTATAGGAGTAGGGGATCTTTACTATTGATCCTTATCGATGAATGTATAATTAGCAAAGTAACATTTTTTATTTCACCAAATGTCTTTATTTTCTTATCCAATTTTTAATTTTTTTAATTTGGATTATATATATAATCTAAACTAGTCTTTTAAGAGTATTGATCTATTTTAAACAACAAATTTCAACATATTATGCACATAATGGTAGTGGAATCCCATTTAATAATTTGAGTAGAATTAAGATACTAAAATGAAATTTAATAGTACTTTTATGGAGTCTTATGGAGTTTGTACAAGTAAGACTATGACAGGTTATGCCGCCTAAATGACTAATTTAAATCTTATGAGTTCCTTGACAAAGCATTTTATCCCACAACTCCTAAGATTTATGCCAGGACTATACTACCTAAATGGTTACTAGAAATTGGGTAACTATATTTTCCCTGCAATGAATATTTTGGAACATAAACTACGTTAAAGGCTCTTAGATCAATTTAGACTTAGAAAAGTGAAAACTAAATATACAGTCAATTTTACAACATAAAGGGGATTCCAAACTATCAAAAGTATTATAATAATAATTATGTTTTTAAAAATACTAGACACTCATATAGTTTTAAATTATAGAGAAGTAATAATTTAAGCGTTACATTTTTCCCACTTCCAAGTATAATTAGTATTTTTACATTAATGATTAGTGGTTGACCGGTAAGTGGTTGAATGATGGATAGTTGTCTAGTTGCTAGTTATAATTAGTGTTTAGATTGATTAAGCAAATATGAGTAAATGAAAATTCATAGTTTTTTGCTCCCAGAAAGATAGTAAGCATTATTAGGAATATGATTCAATATAATTGATTCAAGCTTGAATAGATATTATATATATAATTTATGATTTCCATATTAGATAATTAAACCATAGCCGTAAATGATCTGTAGGTTCTCAAGTGATATGAATGCAAGCACTGTTTTAATCCTTAATCTTATTATCACTTCTTTCTTAATCATTCTTTATTTTATTTTATCTTCAAGATTATTTTTATTTAAATTATTTTAGTAGTAAATATGTTTAAATAAAATTATTTATTTATGTATCCTATATACACTATTTAATGGATTTTATAATTTAAAGGATGGATGGGAATTCATGTAAGAACTTGGTAGTCGTTAGTGGGAGTAACGACCTTGGTGCATCTTGTTGAAATGAATTATTAAGACGTATTCGGTAAAGGAAAACATGTATAAGTTATTGAGATATATCCAATAAAAGGATTTGGATATAAGATATTGAAATGTATTTGGTAAAAGGATATAAGTATGAACTATTGAAACAAATCCAGTTAAGGGATACGAGGTATGAGATATTGAGATATATCCGTAAAGGGATGCGAGTATGAGTTTTTGAGACGTTTCCATCTAAGGGATACAAATATAAGATATTAAGACATATCAGATAAAGGGATACAGTATGAATTATTGAAACATATCTGGTAAAGGAATGTAAGTATGATGATCTTGGTTCTTTCCTTGATACCCACTTTATATAAAATTTAAAGTTTAGAAATATTATTCTTATTTTTTAAAAACTTGTTGTTTGTTAAAGAATTCTAAGGTCTCTATTGTTTCCCTTTCCGCTTGCTTTGTTATTAGTGGTTGACTTACACCTTTTTCTTTAATATTTTTCAAAACAGTAAGTGCTAGTGAAGTTGCTCCAGTAATTTTTTTATTGTCCAAGCTTTTTGGTATGTCATTTTTTATTAATCATATTACTGTGACTCTAAGATGGTGGCTACTAGATGTCTATTTGTTTAGGGTTTATAGATACTATGAAGTACTATAAGCCTTGTATAGGTTATTTTCTTATTATACCAAATATATATTGTGAGGCATTATTAAGTTTGTCAGTTTAATATCATTATGAAATTGTTGAATTATATTTCAAAGTGTGTCTAATATGCATCATTGATATTTAGAAAATGTAAGAAAAATGTCTTAGGTTGGCTGGGCTAAGTTGATTTAGCCTATGCGCTAGTCATGGTTAATGAATTTGGGTCGTGACAAAGTTGGTATCAAAGTAAAGTCTATCTAAGTTTATCTAAGTCCTAGTAGCTGCTGGGTTGAGAAGTAATGGAATCTTATATGTCAATATGTAATTTGCCTGCATACCTTACATACAGGAGACTATTGTTACCAACTCCACATCATGGAGTCTTTATTCACAAAACATATGTCATCTATATTTAATTAGCTATAGAACTTGTTAGAATAATCACTGTAATCCAAATTACTTTTCTTAAGTAAAGGATGCCATTAAGAAAGAGAATGACTCATTAGTAATTTGTTCTTGACAAGGCTTCCTCCCTACCTCATGTCATCATTTTAGTTTCCAGAGGCCAAAGGTGTAGGTGTGGTAGAGGCTATGGACATAGCAACATACTAGAACTTGATTAAAGAAATGAGGTTGTTAGAGCTGTTGGAGATGAATTGCCTAAGAATATGCAAGAAAATGTGATAGTAGCTGATGTAGTTGTTGGGATGCTTGATATGCAGCAGATAATAAGAGAGATGATGGGTATGATGATGCAACAATAATAGTAGGGTGGAGGACATCATGTAGACCTTGAGCCTCAATGAGAGTCTAGACCAGTTAAGGGAAAACAAAGTCCATAAGGGAAGGGCATTGAGGTTCAGTTATCTAACTTTATGAAACTCAAACTTCCTTCCTTTTTAGGTACAGAAGCAATGAAGGGCCCACAAAACTTTCTAGATGAGGTAGGCCAACTCCATTTAGATGTTCCTTAACTAAATCAATAGAGTTGGTAGAATTTTGACTATTAGGAGTAGCCTGAACTTGGTTTGAAACGATGACGTAAGGAATACCTCAAGATTCACCTCCTTTGGAATGAGAGGAATTCACATAATTATTTTTAAGGAAATTCCTCCCTCAATCAATAAGAGATGTAAAGGCTAGAGAATTTGAGGTCCTGAGACAAAGAAAAGATCAGCTTGGTGGTGAATATAAAGTGATATTTATTCAATTGTTGTGGTATGCTTCACACTTAATGAAAACTAAAGACGTGTATGCAAAGTTCTTTATCCATGGGCTTATAGATTATTTATATAAATCAGTGGCCAAGTCGCGATATGATTCCTATAAAGATATGGTGGATAGTGCAAAACTCTTTGAAGCTAGATTTAGAGGTAACAAAAATTTGCAGGAACATCACAAATAGCAATGTACAAGAGGTAGTCAAAGTGGCCAACTAGGTCGTGGTGGTAACTACAGTGGTAGAGAGATTATGGTAAGTCATCAAGGCTATCAAAGGAATGCTCACCAATGGGGAGGCCACAGTGGCCATTCTTCTAGCATTGTGCATAACAGTGATAAGAGGTGATCATTTGGGTCTCATCTTCCTTGCCTACTTATGAAAAGATACATACTGGTATTTGTTTTACGACCGAGAGGGTATGTTACTAGTGTAGTCAACAAGGCCACTTTAGGAAGGATTGTCGTATGCCAACTGCACCTTGATTCTTTAGTCAAGCATGAGCCCCTACTGTATTACCATCATCTTTAATACCAGCACTACCCTTGAGGTAAATTAAGGGTCATGCAGGTCATGGATCTCAAACTAGAGGTAGAGGTTCATAGGGGCATGGATTAGCTTTCTTCATGTCATACCAAGCTTAAATGTCACAAAAAAGTAATGAAATTTGAGTTGTTAGGAGGGGAAAGATTTACCTTTAAAGGAAATCAAGCTTAGCACATAATAATCTAATTTTTGCTATTAAGCTAGCAAGTTGTTAACAAATGGATGTAACAGATACTTGGCGATGGTTAGAGATACACGGGTGATAAAAAAACCTTTGAACACGTACCAATAGCGTGTGAATTCCTCGATATTTTTTCACAAAAGTTGTCAGGTTTAACTACCTCTAAATAAAGAGATCAAGTTTTACATAGAATTGATTATTGGTACTCAACTTGTGTTTATACCCCTATATTGTATGGCCCCTATAGAGCTTAAGGAATTGAAGGAACAATTGCAGGATTCTCTTGACAAAGGATTTATACGCCCTAGTTCTTCACCATAGGTTGCTCCAGTATTGTTTGTAAAGAAAAAGAATGGTTCAATGAGATTGTGTATTGATTATAAGCACTTGAATAAGGTGACAGTGAAAAACAAATATCCATTGGCTTGAATAAATGAATAGTTTGACCAACTTCAAGGGGTCTAGTGTTTCTCTAAGATTGACTTGTGATCAAGGTATCATCAGTTAAGGATTAGAAGGGAAGACATTCCAAAGACAAAGTTATAGGCACTACAAATTCTTAGCTATGTCATTCGGTCTTACAAATGCTCCAGTTGCTTTTATGGACTTGATGAATCAAGTCTTTAATCCATACTTAGAACATTTTGTGATCGTTTATATTGAAAATATCTTTGTGTACTCAAAAGCAAGGAGGAACACAAGCAACACTTGAGGATGACTTTGCAAACATTGAAAGTATACGTCAAGTTCCTTAAATGTGAGTTTTAGGTAGATAATATGGCTTTCTTGGAGCACACTGTGTCCAAGAATGAGATTAATGTAGATTCAAATAAAGTAGAGGCAGTTCAGAATCAGCCCAAACCCACCACAGTGACTAAGATAGTAGTTTTCTTGAGTTAGCTGGTTATTACCATAGATTTCTAAAAGACTTTTCTAAACTTGCTACTCCTTTAACTAGTTTAACTAGAAAAGGTTTGTAGTTTCAATGGACAAACGCTTGTAAAGAGAGTTTTCAAAAATTGAAGGAATGTTTAATTTCAATACCAGTATTGGCTCTTCCTTTAGGAAGTAGTGGGTATACAGTTTACTGTGATGCCTTAAAAGTGGGATTGGGTTGTGTATTGATGCAGCATGGAAGGGTAATAGCCTATGCATCCAGGTAATGTATAAGCATAATTATCCCACTCATGATTTAGAGATGGCTATGGTTATATTAGCCTTAAAGATATGGAGACATTACTTATATGATGAAACTTGTGAAATTTACACTTATCACAAAAGTCTTAAGTATATATTTCAACAGATAGGCTTGAATTTAAGATAAATGAGATGATGGAACTCTTGAAGGACTTTGATTGAAATATTTTAGACTACCCAGATAAGGCCAACATAGTTGCTGACACTTTGAGTAGGAAGTCTATAGGTAGCTTGACTCATATAGCTGGATGCAAAAGACTAATAACGAAAGAATTCCAAAAGCTCATTGAGAATGGAATACGATTTGTGATATTAGGACTTGGCTTACTGCTAGCACATGTACAACTTTGTTCTAGCTTAGTGGATAAAATTACGGTAGTGCAAAACTAAGACATTCTGTTAAAAAGGATTATGGAAGAAGTTTATGAAAGGAAGATACAGGAATTTTCACTGGATAATGAAAGTGTTCTAAGATATGGTTGTAGGCTATAAGTATCAAATATGGAGGATTTAGGGTTTAAGGTTTAAGGAGTTGAAGGAAGCTCATTATTCTGCATACACTTTTCATTCAGGTACCAATAAAATGTATCAGGATTTGAGGGAGTTGTATTGGTGGAAATGGATGAAAAAGGATGTAGCAGAGTTCGTTTCCAAATGTCTAATGTGTCAACAAGTGAAGGCTGAACACCAGAAACTTGCAAGTTTAGTTCAGCAAATTAAAATTCCCCAATAAAAGTGGGAAGGGATCGCAATGGATTTTGTTACTTATCTGCCCAAGACCCTTAAAGGTCATGATTCAATATGGGTGATTGTAGATCGATTAACTAAGATTGCACACTTTTAGCCTATAAAGGCTACTTATAATATAGCCCAATATGTTAAGCTTTACTTAAATGAGAGTCTCCCTTCATGGTGTGCTAGTGTTTATTATTTGCAACTGTGGGCTACAATTTACAGCCAAGTTTCGAAAGTCTTTCCAAGAAGCTTTGGGGACTTGATTAGATCTCAACACTGCATTTCATCCTTAAATTGATGGATAATCAAAGCATATAATTCAAATATTGGAAGATATGCTTCGTTCATATGTTTTGGATCTTGGTGGCAATTAGGTTAAACACTTACCTTTGATAGAGTTTGCCTATAATAATAACCATCAATCTAGTATACAGATGGCACCTTTCGAGGCACTGCATGGTAGACGTTGTAGGTTGTTGATTGGTTAGTTTGAAGTAGGTGAGTATAAACTCTTAGGCCCAAATTTAATACAATAATCGGTGGCTAAGTGAAACTGATTCATGAAAGGTTATTGGTAGACTAGAATAGGCAAAAAGCATACACCGATAATAGGAGGCGTGATTTAGAATTTGCAGTTAGATACCTTGTGTTCTTGCAAATATCACCCATGAAAGGTGTTTTGTGGTTTGGAATGAAAGGAAAGTTAATCATAGATACATTAGCCATTCGAGATAGTTGAGAAGGTGGGCTATAACATATCATCTGGCTCTTCCACCAAATTTTGCAAATGCGCTTCATGTCTTCCATGTATCTATGCTTTAAAAATATTTACTTGACCTTTCTTATGTCCTTTAATTGCAATCAAAACAATTAGAAAAGGAACTCTCATACATAGAGCAACCTATCGCCATAACCAATAGGCAAGTCAAGAGACTGAGGAACAAAGACATAGCTCGAGTCAAAGTGCTGTGGTAGAATCATATAGGTGAAAAGGCAACATGGAAATACGAAGAAGTCATGCGGGACAAGTACCTCCATCTCTTTGTTTCTAGCGATAAGTAACCTCTCTAAAATTTAGAGACCAAACTTTTTGAAAGGGAGAGAATATAATAACCAAAAAATACATATGTATAGATTTTAATATTAATATTAGAAAAATATATAGAATTTTATGGATTAACATGAAAGGAGAAAATAGTATTTAGGGTATAAAATATAATTTTAAAATTTTTAGGGACTAAAATGAAAAGGAAAATATTTTTGTGATAAAAATATTATTTTAATTGTTTCATAGTAACTTGTGTAGTAAATTTCAGCAAAATGCATTTAGTTACTATTTACACAGTAAACTATCGGCAAAAACGCATTTAGATACTATTTACACAGTGTCAAATAGTACTTGTATAATAACTTGAAAATTTTTATAAATAGCACAAACATTTCTCATTTTTCTAATTTAAAGTAGAGATAAAAGAAGAGAAAGAGAGGTCTTAGAAGGCACGTTCATATTTTAACTTGTGTGACTTAAATTGCGGTGGTGCTTAAGAGTAGGAGATCTTTACTAATGATCTCTATCAGTGAATGTATAATTAGCCAAGTAGCATTTTTTATTTCACCAAATGTCTTTATTTTTTTGTCCAACTATCAATTTCTTTATTTGGATTATATATATATATATATATATATATGTAATCCAAACTAGTCTTTTAAGAGTGTTGATATGTTTTATATAACAAATTTTTACATATTATGCGTATAATGGTGGTGGAATCCCATTTAATAATTTAAGTAGAATTAAAATACTAAAATGAAATTTAATAATACCTATATGGAGCTTTATAGACTTTGTGCAAGTAAGACTATGGCAGACTATGCCGCCTAAATGACTAATTTAAATCCTATGAGTTCATTGACAAAACCAATTTATCCCATAACTCTTGTGATCTGTGGTAGGATTATACTGTCTAAATGATTACTAAAAATTAAGTTACTATAATTTCCCTTCTTGGAACATTGTGGAACATAAACTATGCTAAAGGCTCCTAGATCAATCTGGACTTAAAAAAGTGGAAACTAAATATACAATCAATTTGAAGACATAAAGGAGATTTCAAACTATCAAGAATATAATAATAATAATAATTTGAAGACATAAAGGCTCCTGCCATGATCCCTCTTACTTCTCTTATGATAGCAATGAATTTGACCTCTCATCTGATGACAGTGACTTTGAGGAGCTCGCACAATCTTATGCATGTAACTGCCTGGCCAAATATAATATATGGCAGAAGAGATGTGCTCAGAAAAAATAGCAACTGCTTGACGAAGAAGAGAAAAAGAAAAGAAAGACTTGCAAACCTTCTTGTCCCTTCCGACCTTTTAGAAAGGATAGAGACCCAGATTGGAAGCCATGGTCACCTCTAAATCCTACTATAGCTCCTTCCCAAGAAGACATTCTCATTGAGTTGATGAAGGAAGCATGCTGCTATAGAGAACCACAAGAGACTCTTGCCGATGTCTCTCCTTATTTTGAGCCTCCACTAGCTTTTTGTAAGCCTCTCTAGCGAATCCCATACCCTGTATGATGGTTCATCCCACCAAACCAACCTATGGTGACTTGTTCCCTTTTCTGGAATGCCACATTGATGAGCAAAGAGTTACTTCCTGACCTTATGTTGCTTTCACTAAAGTATCAATCTCTGGAAGTCCTGAGCCGATTCATGCTTTCAAGGAAGTGTTAAACTGGCATACAAAGAATGCCTCTACACAGAATCAAGTC
Source organism: Delonix regia (assembly GCA_037074485.1). Taxonomy (NCBI): domain Eukaryota; kingdom Viridiplantae; phylum Streptophyta; class Magnoliopsida; order Fabales; family Fabaceae; genus Delonix; species Delonix regia. The sequence continues at coordinate 19,447,550 of CM073459.1, forward strand.
CTTCAAAGTATTGATTCTAAGTTGACTTACATCTCCCAGTCATACCAACAGACCCACCAAAGAGTTAATACTCTCTCCCAACAAGTTGAAAAGCTTAAAAAAGAAGCGTAGCAAAAGATCCAAACTCTGGACCATGAACTTTGTCAATTCATCACTCACAACTACTTTGGTCCTAAGTTTACAAAAAAAGAAAATGAAATCAAGTACTTGAAAGATCAACTGGCATAAATGGAAGTTGACAGGAGATCCAAGCCACCATCACCATCAAGAACACCTACCATAACCACTATACCACCAACTCTAACCTTTACACCTTCAATATATGACTCCTTCAAGTACTTGTTCGAGCCTTATTTTTTTAGAGCCGGATGAGTTTTTTAAATTATAATAAAGTCTAATTGATATGTAGAGATAAAACATAGTTAACGAAGTTGAAGAAGAAACTTATAATAAGTAAATTGTAAATGATTTGTAAAGCATAATATAGCTTGTAACTATAAATACAAATATTTAATAAGCCTTCGATGACCTTTGTTTATATCATTACCACAATAAATCATATATCAATAACCCATAATATAACTTACAAATATGCATAAGGGATTATGATAAATGATTAGTGGGGAAAACATAATATATGAAATTAGGGGTTATACCTCTTGAAAAAAATAGTACTAATGAAAGCAAAGTTAGGGAAAGATTCAATCTAACGAAACTGGAAATTATTCATCCTAACTGAATGAAAGTTAATTAGATAATCATCCTTGTTGATTGAATTGAAGTTAGGGAAATCATCACTGATTAATTGAATAAATCAATCAAAATTCAAGAAAATTCTCCATAGCGACTAATGAATATGTCTAGTTATCTAGTGTAACTGACTAGTCTATAATATAATCAAACATGGTATCACATTCCAAATTCTTGCACCAAGGTGAACAACCCCATAAATCATATATGATCCTAACAATATAATTCTATATAAAAGATGCTTGAAATGATAATAGAACACTTTTTACATTGAACCATTTGCTCTTAGAGCTTAAATTACATACTTGCATTGTTGTCTTATAACTTAACAGGGAACACAAGTTTCAAATGTGAGGAACATGTAGAGTCACCTATAATTAATTTACAAGAAAATATTTTAAGATAGATTATTAAATATCTTACAAAAATAAAAACAGTTATAATAACAATCATACAAGAAAATAGTATCAACTCACAACAAAAGCAAAATAGTATTATCACAGTTTGGATCACCTCTATTAGCCACACAACTATAAGTTCTCTAGTAACCCTATTTGGACCATCAGATGAAATGTGATGGTCTAAATTGGTTTAAAATTTTTTATTTTTATAAAAATTAATTTTTTTAAAAAATAATAATAATATGCAAATATTTATAAATGAGAAAAATATCAAATTATTTTTATTTTTACATTTTATGACAATTTAGTCCTTAAAAAAATAACTGCGACAAATTAGTTCCCTCCAAAATTTTATTTTATGTAAAATTAGTCACTCATTAATCCAAACAAAGGATTAATTTTGTATAAATTTAAATTTGTGAGGGACTCTTTTTGTACAACTTTAAATTTCTAAGGGACTAATTTGTTACAATTAATTTTTGAATGACTAAATTGTCACAAGTGCAAAAGTAAAGAATCAATTTTGTACTTTTCTCATGAATAAATATTTGTATATTATCATTACTATTTTTTTAAAAAAATTTACTTGTATTAAAATAAAAAAAAATTTGAATCACTTTCAACCTTCAAATTTCATTTGATGGTTCAAATGGGGTTATTAGAGAACCTCCACTAGTCACGCTATTAAATGTAATCCAAACCCATTAACATAGAGCTCCTTATAAGGCCTAAAGATGAGCAGGTTCCTCCCTATTGTGTAACGCCTATAATAATAATAATAATAATAATAATAATAATAATAATAATACTTTTGGTAGTTAGGAATTCCTTTATGTCTTAAAATTTAATATGTATTTATTTTTTAATTCTTTAAGTCCAGAATGATCCAAAACCCTTTAGTATGGTTCATGTTTCAGAATGTTTCTGGCAAGGGAAATATTTATGCTTTTAACCAAGATTTGAGATTTTTATCTAAGGTTGAGGTATTTGAAAATCTAGTAACCCTACTTTTCAATGACCATTTAGGTGATATAGCCCTGCCATAAATATCAGGAATTATGAGATGAATTATTTTGCCAAGAAATTCATAGGATTCTAAATTAATCATTTGGGCGGCTTAGTCTGCCATAATTTTACATGTATCCATAAAGGTAATATTTAGTTTCATTTTAGTGTCTTATTTTACTTATTTTATTAAATGAGATTTCACCAACCAATATGTACATGGTATGTAGAAATTTGTTATATAAAAAAGTTTAATACTCTTAAAAATTAGTCTCAATAAAAAAATATATAGAATCTAAATCTAAATAGAGCCATTAGATATTTAACTTAGACCAAAATGCAAAGTAAGAATATTTATAGAAAACATACTAAACAAGTTATTTGAAAACATATTTATAAATACAATTAGTTTCATACTAGTCATGTTATATAGACATATTATACACATAATCCTTATAATAAAATACAAACCACAAATGACATCATATTTCTACAATTTATCACATGGTTTGTTTTCCTTTATCTTAATTAGAATGTTCACCTAAAAAATGTTAATCAACTTGAGTGAGATCATAAATCTCAATAGTCATGTACCTTATTTAGAATATACAAGTATTATTATCTTACATAATGTAAGAACTAAGAGTATTAATTTGGGCTATGTAACTGAATACATATTTAGTTTCGTAACTACAATCCTATACTTATAACTACTTCATTATATTATGATGTCATACTATTAGCCAATTTTATCATCATGGTGAGTTTTAAAAATTCAAGAGTTCAATTTGTCTATAGAAGTTTACCTTGTGACAATTTATAGATGAACAAAGCTAACAAAATACATACATAACAAGATATATTAAAAAATATTAATAATCAAATTCTATGTAGGTATATAGAGAATAAGAGTACTAACTATCTCTTACACAAGTTAAAAATCAAAATTTTTCACAAACACTTCTTCCACTTCTTCTCTCTTTATCTTCATTTCTTTTAACTTCAAATGAGAAAAATTAAAAAATTTTCATGCTATTTATAGAAGTTCTTCGCAAGTACTGTTCAACACTGTGCAAATTGCTATTTAGTATTGTGCAAGTTATTGTGTAAACTTTTATATGAAATTAAGTTTTTCAATCAATACTATTTATTCAATGCAAAAGTAATTTTTATATTTTTAGTAAATGGAGTTTAGAGGACAAATGTGATAATAAAACATTAAACCAAACAGATATATTTATGAGACAAATTAGTAAGAAAAAAAATTGAAGAGAAGGGTGGAGGAATGACAATCGCGAAAGATAACTCTGCATTATTATTCATATTTTATGGTGGTAACATCACACTTATTTATATTTGGTTTATTCCCTAGGCTACAAATGTTTCTGATGTTAACTAGTAGTCAAATATTCTACTAACTTTCTAACATAAACTCTTATTCTTAGTGTACAAATATATTTTTGAACTCCTCAAATATTAAATTAAACATAACACTAGTGTGGACATGAAGCTCATTTTAACTTGGCAGATAGTCTTTGCTCAACTTTTAGTAAAGTTTTGCCAAAAAATCAACTTTGTAAAAAAGCAACTTTCACCGTGAAAAATAGCCACAAGAGCTTCTTCCCCGTGTATCCATGGTTTGGCTAGGCCATTTAAATAGAAACTAGAGTTGCTTGCTTGCTAGAAAAGAGCTATTAATTTGGAAATAATTTTACTGAGAAATTAGCTATCTTAGTCTTTATATTTTGCCTCAATGTCAATTTGATTCTTTACTAATTTGTGGTAATGAAATGATCCTTTAAAAATAAGATAAAGTAATTTCTTATAGTGATTATGAATAACTTGTCCTTGACATTTATTTTTTTTATTATTGTTGAATTTAAAGGGCTATTTTAACACTATAAATTTATAGAATCCTAAATTTAAATTATTATTCATGCAAAAAAGAGGGATTAAAATAATATATTATCAAATTTCATGCACAATTTTGAGAGAGGTTGTGGGGCATACAAATCCAAGACCCATTGTTCATATTGTATCACCTCATAATTTTAAATATAACCTTGTTAGATGTGAATGAATCACCTTTAGTTATTGAAGATTTTACAATAACTAAGGATGAATAATTTAATATTAATAAAATATTATTTTTTTATTTTCTTTTATTACCAAAGATTGTCTAGTAACAGAAAAAAATCCAAACTCCTATTAGACACACTCATTGTATTAACATAATTCATGACTAATGAGAAATTCTCTTGAGACAAACTAAGTTAAGAAGCCAGTTTAACTAACATCAATTTAAAATTTTAAATGAAGTTAATAGACAAAAATTTTAATTTAACGTATTATTTCATAAAAACTTTGGATAATTTTATAATTATTAAATATAAAAATTAAGAGTAAATTACACTTCCTTTCTCAGGAAACATTTTAAAGTTATAAAGTGTACAAAAATTTCTTTGAACTAAAATATGACCAAAATACTCTAAAAATGATATTAATTACATTTTTTAAAAAATAAATGTAAATTATTATTTATTTGCTGTTGAAACTATGAAATTTAATTTATTTTAATAAAAATATTAACTATTTTTTAATTAATATAATAAATATATAATATTTATTATGTTACATATATATATATATATGTATGCACCTATGTATATGTTTTAATATATAAATAATAAATGTAAAAGTATTTTAGTTATATATAAGCTAGGAATAAAACTTAATTTTTTTTCTTTGAAGAAAAAATATAAATATATAAAATAAAAAATCATATAATTTAAATACGTTGAGAGAGGGCATTAAACATCACGCTTTTGTTTTGTTGGGTTTGGTCCATTTGGTATTTTTAAAGTAGTTTTGGATAATGTCATTTTTTGTACAACTATATAATTAGTTGCATTAGTACAATTATTATATAACTTATTAATAAAAATATATGTAAAAATGACATATCATGATTATACGCCAATATAAAATAACTTGTTATATTTTTATTTTAATTTTAATACTTTTATATTTTATTTATGAATCCAATTTTTTTTTAAATTTTCATTTATCTTCTTTATTTTTTATTATTTTAGTAATTTCACAAAATTAAACATTAGTTCAACAACAAGAATAAAATTAAAGAGTTGTAGAGTTTTGAAAAAAATTAAAAAATATAGGAGTGAGTTAACAAAGTTAAAACTAATATTTTTGTGTAAATTATTGAAAAATAAAAATTAAAGGAATTAAGTTGGAAAATGAAAAATTTTTGAGTTCATAAATAAAATTTAAAGATAATAAAATCAAAATATAAATACAATAAATTAGTTTAAGTTATTATAATTTAAAATATTATCATTATGTGTCTTTTTTTGATCTTGACATGTAGTGATTGCACAAATACTAAAGAATTTAGTTATATTTAAAAATATATCACAATCCAATAATAGTAATTTTTAGCATTAACTATTTATTTTTAAATACATATTATTATTATTATTATTATTATTATATATAATTTAGAATAGTGTTAATGAATAAACATAGTATTATCCTGTTATGGAAAATAAACTTTAAGGTACGCGATTTAACAATGTTTTATATAAAAGATATATGAAAAGATATTAAACACTAATATCATTTTTACGTATTATTATAAATTTTATATGAACAAGATTTTTTTGAACAAAGTACTGTGCTGAGTGCTGACGATGTTTTTTCTTTTTTCAATTGGATGATGGATAATATCTTACATTAACACTACTTTAAATCATATATCAAAATAACAAAATTAAATTTGGCCAAAAAAATAGCAAAATTGTATATAAAAAAAGTGGGCCTGATTGCAATCGTGCGTGTGCGCGGTGATGAGTGTTAAATAAGCTAATTTAGGGTTTCGATTGTGGCATTTTTTCTGATTCAATTCGAGGTAATTGACGTAGATACAGAAAGACACACCATAAACAATGGGCGGTGGAGCTGATCACGGACATGGAGAGGTTCATGGAGATTTCAGGCAAAAGGTCTGGAGTATGTCGGGTGGCCCATACTGTCGCCCCAAGCACTGGAAGCGCAACACCGCAATAGCAATGTTCGGTGTCTTCCTCATTTGTATCCCCATCGCCATGAAATCCGCGGAGCTCGAGGTATGTACCGTTCGTCTCTTTCTCATTGTTTTATTTGATTGTTGATGCCTGGCTGATCTTCTAATGATCTGCTTGCTCGTCGAGAAGTGCGGGAATTGTTGAAGGGATCTTATTTTCTGACTATATTATGACTTTTATCAGTGGACATTTTAGAATTCTGAAAAATGATTCTGCATTTCTAGCTGGGATTTTCTTCCTTTACCGAAAGAGGGTTAATTAGATATCGATATCCCCACTTTTTGGGAATGGGACGAGGTAGATATTGACCAGCTGCTGAGCAGCTTCTGTGGATAATAGATTTGAGAACGTTTACCTCTTCGATGTTGGTTTCCATGCTGCCTGTTAAAATGTTGTTCTACATTATTAAGTTTTGATTATACATGATAGGACGCTAAAGCGTGGACGGGTATTGTTCAGTGACTTGGGAAAAGGATCTAAAGACAACCACTTTAAGTTGCATTCTGTAGTTTCGTACTTTCTGAAGGTATACTTGTGTAGTGTAACCATCTTTCTACTGTGATTAGTTCCGTGAACCGGTTATTCTAAAATTTAACTCGGTGTGTCAAGCTCTCATGCTTGTGAAGTAGTCTATTTCATCATAGTGTGTGGAGTGATTCAGAAATGAAACAACAATTAGCAATAAAAAATGGTGGTTTTTGTAGAAACTGGAAATTGATAGTGATGCTTGCAATAGGATAAGTTTTAATTGATTTACTATTAATGGTGGTTTTAATGAAGGGATGAAAAGGAGTCGTACTGGATATATTGGTGATGGCAGAAAATCTGGTGGCCAAATGGGGATGGTAACATTACTAATACTTCAAGCAGTAGCCACTGTGGTGCTGCAAGCTGTGAAAGTGATACAACTGATTAGTAGTGACGGTGGTAGAAAACTGTAGTAATAATGCGGATAATGATATTTAGTTATATCATGAAAGTTGAAGTCAGGTTTAGTCACTGATGAGTAATGTGGTGATAGTGGTCATCTAAGTCAGTACTCCATAGTAAGTTTCTACTTTAATTCTTTTTCTTAATATACATTGATGTTAGATCGATAAAGTCTACCTCCATCTCCTTTTATTATCATTTTATTTTTCTCTCCTTCTTAGAGGAATATTAAATAAGTTAGCTGAATTAGTCTAGATTCTAGTTCTACTTAACTCATAGTGATCAGTTTTGCTCTGGTTCTAACTTTAATTTATGATCTTGGTGCAATTTATTTTCATCTTGGTGACAACCATAGTTTAGTTTATCTAAGCCTTGTATATTATAAAGCTATTTACTTAAAATATCTGTGCTTGGTGCTTTTATAGTTTGGATGTTTGAAATCATTTATTCCATTTTTTTGGTCTGCTTTTTGGGGGCTGGTGGTGTTGAACACAGATAATGGGGATCACGGAATTGGAGATTCTCCCTTCATTCTTATCTCTCTTCGTATTTATTCCTTAATTATTTTTATCTTTGCTTTCCTTCTATCTCTATCTTCTTGTTCTTGCTTCTCTCCAGTTTTTCCTGCTGATCCTGCGTGTGTAGTCGTGTATTCCTCTTATTTGTCTTCATTTTACTATTAGCTTGGTTGTAGCCTTTTGACTCGGGGCAATTTATTAATAGTTTGATTCATGAGTTCACTGGGTTTGTGTTGCTGGTGAGGATGAAGATGGAAGCAAGAGAAAGAGGGAAAAATGAGATGGAAAAGAGAGAAGGATGGTGGATTTTTATGTTTTTTGTGAAGAAGATCATGTGCAAAGCATGTGACTTTCCCATTTTTACTTTTCATTGAGATTTTAATGCTTTGAATTTTGGATGTTTTGGTACTTGAGGGGTTTAAACTATGAGGCTTTTAAACTAGGTGCAATGATGTTTATGAATTCCATGAACACTTATATGCATACAAGAGTGTAATTAACCCCAAGTATAACATGAAAATTATGTTGTGCAATTGCAAGTTTTTTTGTTTAGTATTTCCTTGATTTTGGGAGGATGGCTTGTCTAGTTGCCCATGCCCTCTAAATTTTGTACTGTTTTTCTCTGCTCATCAACAAATTTGATAGGGATGTGAGTAGGATGGGATGCTTAAGTCCCATATATATGGGATACTTGATGAGGTACTTAAGGGAAGTGGTTCTTTCCCCTTGTTTTTGAGGGTGAGTTTTCCATACTCCCTTGGGTCTTATCAATTGGTGTCAGAGACTGGTTGATGTCATGGGAAGTGCTACCTACGGAGAGTTATGACTTGCAAGAAGGCCGAGTAATGGGGTACTTAAGGGGTACACTGGAATGTCGGCTCTTCAAGGCAGTTCTATGATAGGGATGTGGATAGCATGAGATGCTTAAGTCCCATGTCGAGTAGTATAGGATGCTTGATGAGGTACTTAAGGTTCTTTCCTTTTGCAAGCCGGTTTTTAAGGATGGGTTCTGCACACTCTCTTGGGTCTTATCAAATTCTTTCTCTTATAATAGAAATTTTTTATATATTAATGAAATAACTACTGATAACATTGTATGAAATACTGTTAATACCAAATAATGTGATAATAAACTTTGTCACACGAAGGTGTATTGCTGTTTTAATAGTAAATGTAAGATTTCTAGGGCAGCCTGTTAACCAAAATAACTGACTGCTTTTGGTAAGTTGCATATTCCTTAACTCAACCTAAGGAAGTATATACACTTTTGACAGTTAATTTGGAATGCTATTTATTTTCCTTTTCCTGAGTTTCAGTTTACTCATTGTAGATGCTCTTGGTGTATATAGTTCTAGAGGTGAGGTTAAATCTTTAGGTGGTATCATGGTTGCTGGGACTTTCAGATAACCTTTGTATATATGTAGAAAATTATCTACCAAGATGGCAGAACAATAGGTTACAGATGAGTAGTGTAAAAAAAGCAGAAAAGTCAGCAAGCCAGAAAACAAACAGAGAAAGGAAAAGTGCTCCCCTGACTTTCGAGAGGTCAGGGTCTCTCCACAAAACTCTCAGAAAAAATTTTTGCCTACCTCCTCCCACCAATAGCCTTCAACTAAATTAGTTCTCAGCAAACGTGTGAGGGACCACCATAGTGCACCTGCCCAATTCTATTAGGATTCCCTTTTCCTCATCATTATGTCTGATTCTCATATTCACTTTCTTTCAGCTGTAGACCTGTTGCTTGGGTTGGGCGCCCAACATTACCCTCCCCAACTAGAGTCACCTTGTCCATAGGTGAAATTCTGGAAATTGGGCTTTGATCACATCATAGTATTCCCAGGTGTTTTCATAGTCAGGTAGGTCCTGCCACTTGATCAAGACTTCAGTCCTCCCATCCATCAATTTCCTTGCTGTTCTTACTGCTTACGGGGTTACCTTAAGCTCCATGTCTTCAATTAGAAAAGGGGGAATCAGTTGGGATGGGGTTGTGTCATGCAAGGACTTCTTGAGTTGGGAAGCATGGAACACTAGATGAACTCTAGATGTAGGGGGTAATTCTAATTGATAGGCTATAGCTCCATACTTCTCCACCACTTTATATGGTCCATAGTAACGAGGACTCTACTTCTCATTGGATTTTTTTGACGGCGATTTCAGTTTGTCAGGATGGATTCTGACATAGACAAAATCACCTATTTCGAAATTCACATCTCTCCTCTTCTTGTCAGCACAAGTCTTCAGGTACTGTTGGGCTGTCTCCAAATGAATATTCAGTTCTGCCAACATCTTGCTGTGCTGATAAATGGTTTCATTCACCTCTTGTACAGGCGAATTCACGTCCTCCAACCTAAAGAGTGTTGGGGGCTCCCTTCCATATAGCACCTTAAAGGGTGTCATGCTTGTGGACTTGTTGTAGGTGGTGTTAAACCAATACTCTGCCCATGGAAGCCACGTCACCCACTGCCTTGGTTTATCCATAACAAAACACCTCAAATAGGTCTCAAGGCTCCGGTTGACAACCTCGGTCTGCCCATCAATCTCTGGGTGATATCTAGAGCTATATTTTAGCACTGTTCCAGCCATCTTGAACATTTCCTTCCAAAAGTTGCTAATGAACACTCTATCTCTGTCTGAAATAATGGATTTTGGGAATCCATGCAACTTCACTATCTCTTGAACAAAGAGTTCAGCCTAGCAAAAAAGAGGTGTGCCAAGGGTATGAAATGCCCATACTTTGTTAATCTATCTACCAACACCATTATTGCCTCACACCTTCCTAATCTAGGCAAGCCAACTATAAAGTCCATGCTGATGTCTTCCCATACTTGGGTTGGAATAGGTAAGGGTTGAAGTAATCTAGCTGGGTGCATAGCTTGGTATTTGTTCAGTTGACAAATCACACACTTGGCTACATAATTTTGAATGTCCCTTTTCATGCCCATCCAATACACCAACTCTCCAATCCTTTTGTACATTCTGAGATATCCCGAGTGGCAGCTATTGGAGAATCATGGGACTCCTTGATTAACTGTGGTATTCGGGCTAAAGTCCTTGGAATCACCAGCTTCCCTTTATATAACAAACAACCTTTCCTCATGGTATATCCCTCTGGAACCTCATTTCTAGCGATGATGCTCTGTACAATTCCTCTCAACTGATCATCTTTTTTAACTTCAGCTTCCAAGTCTTCCATTTCTTCGAATTGCCAAAGAGAAAAAGCATGTAATGTCATCTCTTCATCCCTTCTAGATAGAGCATCCGCTGCCCTATTCTCATGATTAGGTTCGTACATAATTTTAATTTTGTAACCCATTAATTTTGACACCCATTTCTGTTGGTCTGGATCAATGATTCTCTGTTCCAGCAAGTATTTGAGAGCCTTTTGGTCTGTTTTGATCACAAATGGGTTTCCCATTAAATAGTGATTTCATTTCTTGACAGCATAGACGATTGCCATCAATTCTTTCTCATGAACTGAACTTGATTGAGCTCTAGTTGAAAGAACTTGGCTGTAATAGGCAATGGGTCTTCCCTTTTGCATTAACATAGCTCCTAAACCTGCTCTAGAAGCGTCAATTTCAATTTCAAAAGGTATAGAAAAATCCAGCATTGCTAATACTGGTACTGTGGTCATAGCTTTCTTTAGAGAATCAAACGCTTGCTGTGCTTGTTCTGTCCAATTGAAAGCATTCTTCTTAAGTAGGTTGGTTAGTGGTGCAACTAATTTCCCATAATGCTTGACAAATCTCCAGTCATACCTGTTAATCCCAAAAACTCGTTAAGAGCTTTGAGATCTTTGGGTACATGCCACTTCACCATGGTTTCTATCTTTGAGTTATCTGCTTCTAACCCCTAAGCTAAGATTACATGGCCCAAGTATTCAAGTTTGGGTTGAGCAAAGGCACATTTTGTTGGGTTAATTACCAATAAGACTTCCATAACTTTCCTCAAGTGAATCAAATACCAACACAAACTCAAGTATGGCTTGAATATATCATTCGTCAAAAATTGAAATGTGGAGGGTGCACTAGTCAGCCTGAAGGGCATTATCGTGAATTCATAATATCCCTTGTGCATCCTAAATGCTGTCTTCTCCTGATCACCAGCCTTCATGCGAATCTGATGCTAGCCAGACTTGAGACCCAGCTTTGTAAACACTGGCACTCCCTAGTTCATCCAACTACTTGTCAATAGCAGGTATAGGAAACTTCTCAGGCACTGTAAGCTTGTTAAGGGCTCGATAGTCTACACAGAAACGACTACTACCATCTTTCTTCTTAACAAGTAGCACTAGGCTACAGTAAGGGCTGCTACTTGGTCGAATAATACCAGCAGCCAACGTTTCACTGACTAATCTCTCAATTTCTACCTTATGTGAGTGTGCATAGCGGTAAGGCCTTATGTTGGGGGCTTGTTCTCCAAGCTTGAGAACTATAGCATGATCCCTTGACCTATGTGGGGGTAGTTTCCTGGTAGGTTCACACACCTCCTTGTATTCTTCTAACAAGCTTTGAATTCTTCTCCAATCGTTTCCCTATCTTCTTATATGGTAATTTCTCCAAATTCCAGAAAATACCCCTGCCCCCCTTTTTAATGGAATGAAGTATGGTGTTTAAGGACACCAGAGTCTTTACTAGCTTGGGATCTCCTCTAAGGCACCTCCACTGTCCATTAACTAAGAACTTCATTGTTAACCTCTTCCAATCTACCCTTGCTTCACCCACTGACTGCAGTCAAGCAATCCCTAATACCACGTCTACCTCTCCTAACTTGAAGGGATAAAAATCTTGTTGAACATTTACTCCTTGCACTTCCAATTCTAGTTGCTTGCATCATCCACTGTTCTTCACCTTATACCCATTCCCCATGGTGATAACATAATTTGAAGTATCTTGGGGCTGTATAGCTAATTGTTCTACCAACTTGGAGCTTATGAAGTTGTGGGTAGCTCCACTATCAATCAAAATCAGTACATCCACACCCTTGAGTTGCCCCATCAGTTTCATGGTCCTAGCTTCTACCACCCCAACAATGGAATTCATAGATAATTCAATTAAATCTTCCTTCTTCTCTTCCTCTTCAGCACTGGGTGCCTCCTCCTCCTCATTCTCCTCTTCTTCCCCCATCACTAAGAGCTGCAGGGACTTATTTTTGCATCGGTGTGCTGGGCTGCATTTTTCTTCACACTAGAAACATAACCCTTGCTCCCTACGCCTGGTGATCTCTGCTTCTGATAGCTTCTTGGGCCTCCCTTCAGTTTTCGAGTTACTGTCAGTGTTAGACTTACTCTCACTTTTGTTCTTTTCTCTAGCAGTGTTCTCCCCTCCTTTGCTGTCATTATTTTTGGTTGAACTTTGCTAATTACTTCTTACCACCTCCATGGGATTAAAGCTTTTACTGACAGTAGACTTCAACCCATTCCACTTCCCATCGCTGATTCCCTTCATCCCTTTGTTCTGCGTCTTCTCTCTAGCCTGTTCCAATATCATATTCCTTTCTTCCACCTGAATAGCCATATTCATTAGCTGTTTCAGAGTGGTGGGACTCACTATTCTCACCTCAGCCCTTGTTTCTTTCTTCAGCCCATTTTTAAATGCTCCTATAAGAAGTTTGTTGGAGGCTTCCTTCACTGGTGCAGTGATTAACTCAAATTGTTCCTTATATTCAACTGTCGTTCCCTCTTGCTTCAGCACCATTAGGATTTCGTATTGGTCCCAACTGCCTGCTGTGAAACTGGTCCAACAACTCTCTTTTGAACCCTCTCCAGGAGCTCACTGGTTCTCTCGCCTATAACCATTGAAACCAGTTGAGCTCTCCCTTCCAAACACACTGCGACCGCTTCAAGCTTCTCAGTCTCCCCCACATTGTTCAACAAGAAGTATCGTCCTACCTTGAATATCCATCCCACTGAGTCATCTCCAGAAAACAAAGGGAGCTTGAGCTTTCTAAACCTGGACGCTTCTCCACCTTCATTCACTGAACTGTCATTCACCATTTCTCTCCCACTCGAGGACGCCTCAACCACCTCCTTGCCTCTATTGGGCTCTGTTGCACCTTTCTGTATCTCACCCACCTTCTCATGTAAGTCCATCAACAGTTCCATGATTGCCGATAGCTGGTTTTGCATCTCCCCCATCTTCTTCTCCAATATATCAACTCTTTGTTCTATTTTGGTACCCTCCATTCCCCTTTGGACTGTTGCTCTGATACCAGTTTGATTGGACTCTCTGATAACCTTTGTATATACGTAGAAAATTATCTACCAAGATGGCAGAACAATAGGTTACAGATGAGTAGTGTAAACCAAAAAACAAACAGAGAAAGCTAAAGTGCTCTCCTGACTTTCGAGAGGTCAGGGTCTCTCCACAAAACTCCCAGAGCAATTTTTTCCTACCTTCTTCCACCAACAGCCTTCCACTAAATTAGTGCTCAGCACACGAGTAAGGGACCGCCATAGTGTACCTGTCCAATTCTGTTAGGATTCCCCTTTTCCTCATCATTATGTCTGATCTCCATATTCCCTTTCTTTCGGCTGTACACCTGCTGCTTGGGTTGGGCCTCTTTTTGCTTGGGCCCAACAATGGTACATTTGTGTTAGCATATTTATATCAATTGCAAGTGACAATGGTCGAAGTTCAATCTAATTAGCTTTTGACTCTATATTCTCTTTGTTTAGTAAGAAATGTATCCTGAAGTCTCATCTTTATTTGATGCCTTTTGGACTCAAGATACTTAATACCTCTTTTACATGGTAGATGGTAATGGCCTTGTTTGCAATTTTGTCTTAACATTATCGGGGATTCATGTAATGCTTTATAGCTGGTTAGCATGGGGAATGCTGATTTGTCAATCATTCTGCTTTTATTTACTCCAAATTTTAAAATTCTATGCGTATAAAAGTACAATATTCCACATTGGTTTGCTTTTGCAGCAAATAACATAAATTTCCTTTGGGTTTAACTTGAAATGCTAGTATAGATGGACGAATTGAATTTGTTTGAAACAAGTGGATGGAGCTGGTGCATTATTTTCCAGTCGTCCTCCATTCTTTTGTTCTGCCATCATGCTTTTGTGGCCTTAAATGTTTGTGATTTAACACTTGAGCAATAAAGTTGTGTTTTGTAACTGTGACTTTGGATGTACTGGTTGATGAGATAAGTTCTTTCCTTTTTTTATCTTACAGCAACGACCACATCACCCTGTTCGTCCAATCCCTTCCCAGCTCTGGTGCAAGAACTTTGGAACTAAGGATTATTAACTAATCCGGGATCATCATCTTCATCATCATCATCATCATAATCAACTGCATCACTAGTGTGAATGGTGTGAAATTTCAAAACCTGCAGCTTTGTTAAACAGTATTTCTTCTTTCTTTTATTTGCTAGTTATTAAAAGATCTGTCAAGAATTGCTGCTGTAATGTTATGCGAGACATGGATCTTATAGGATCATGGAATGCAAATCCGCTTTCGGAAACTAAAGGAGCTACAATAAGTTGCTCATGCGAGCATGTTCAAACTAGTATTACTGGTAATGGTAATTGACGCTGTTATCATTTTTTTGGGTCAATATCTTTGATTTTTTGGCCCATCATTTTTGTCGTTGTATTCGGGGTTGAGTCTTTCACCATTGTATTATACGAGTTCCCCGTTTTGATCTTTTGGCAAATAACCGCCTGGTAGCTGCAAGGCATTTAGTCCCTTCATTTATTCATTGGACCATTTGCCAAGGGATCAAAGTTGGAAGTTTTTATCATAAGTCAAATATAAACTCCTTGGAGTGTAAAATTGTAATTAAAATCTTTGGTTTCGTTCAGAAACGTCCCTCTATTACGTCCTCTGCCATGCAGTCGAATAATTAGCAGCAACTGGCAGACGCACAAAGTGTTTGTAAGTTAAAGATATTAATTAAAATAAAAAAGAGAAGAAAACTATAGTTGCAGTGAAGAGAAAATGAAAACCGAAGAGTAAATTTAAATATATGAAACTTTTTTTTAGACAAAAGACTGAAGGATAAAATCAGGTGGTATCTAAAAAGCTCATTAGAGTTATCCTAGACATATTCAAAAGATGTCTAATTATTGATTATTTTAATTGTAGAGAAGTTAATTGTTATACATTTGTTAAGAATTGATGGAAACTAGTTTTGACAGACCAATAATTAAATGTTCGAGAAATTGTATAATCAATTTTGTACGATGGATATCAAGAGATAATTAACTACAAAAGTTTATGTAGCAATTTGTAATGGCAGTGACTTTTGCAATTTAGAAGTAAATAAATTTGGGAGTCGAATGCTAAAAAAATTGATTTTAAAAAATTATAATTGGCATGAATATTAAGGTAGATAAATAATATTTTGAGGTGAATAATTAAAAAAATATTAACTAATTCTGACATTTTTATGTAAGTGTTGATTTAGTGTATTAGTTTTAATAAAATCATTTATAAAAAAGTGCGAAGGCTATTAAAAGAATTATTTTATTAGAATTGGTATATAAATTAGTTGCTATATAAACATATTAGGATTAACTAATATTTTTCTTGGGAACAATATTTAAGAAAAATATTTTAGTGGTTTATAGAGTATTTAATTTGATGTTTTGAAAGGATAAAAAGTTGATATATATATATATATATATATATGTGGAAATGAGAATTTGCTTTACAAAAAATTACTTTTGTATGTCAAAATTTCCTTCACAAATAAATGAACAAAATTTTTTTCTTTTGTATAAAATAAATTGGTTTTAAATAAAATATTTTAAATATATTACAAATTATATTAATTTAAAATTAAAGTTACTCAACTTTAAGCTAAATACACATTTTTATACACGGAGTTTTTTTGAAAACATTATAATCTTTCAAGATTTTATTAATTTCTATATTTTCATTGAAAAAACTGATGACCTGAAAATGTTTTGAAATTTATTAAATTTTTATATTTTTCCTCAGATAGTTTTGGAGGTTAATTTCATATCGAATGCGAACAAAAAAATAAAATAAAATCCTTATTAGATATACAGACAGCACCAAGCGGGCTCGCGTGGTCTCTGCGAAGTGCATCTGCGTACTGAACTAGGCACCGCAGAGGCAAAACACAAGCAAAGCCGTTGACTTCCAAGACTCTTGAAATTCTTGTTCCATGGCTGAAACTACCCAAAGGTTGTACTTATCTTTCGATTCTGTCCTTGCTCCTTCAATTACACCTTTTAGCTCCTTCCCCTTACCTTTCTTTTTTGTTCTATTACGTTGTCAGATATGCAGTTGTGACTGGGGCAAACAAGGGAATAGGATTAGAGACAGTGAAGCAGTTGGCTTCAGCTGGGTTCAAGGTGGTGCTTACAGCAAGAGATGAGAAGAAGGGTCTAGAAGCTTCGGAAAGACTGAGAGAGTCTGGGCTTTCAGCGAATGTGGTTTTCCATCAGCTTGATGTGGCTGATGCTGCAAGTGTGGCCTCTCTTGCTGATTTCATCAAATCCCGATTTGGGAAACTTGATGTTCTGGTAACATAGTTATCTGATTCTTCTGATTCCTGTGTCGTGGAAACTGAACATTTGAAACATCTTGAAAAGTTTCTACCTTTAGTTTTTAATACGTTCGATTGAAGAGAATGGAGAGCTGAGGGGGAGAGAGAGTTGAGCACTCGTATTAGACACAATGCCCTAGAATCTTGTTGCTTGGTGTTGTTGTGTTTTTGTGCATATTAGTCTCCATGATTCATGAAATATTCAACTTTTCAATTCCAACTGCTAAATTCTGTGTGGCTCGAGATGGATATTGCTCTATTTTCAGCCATTATTTGTTCTGTCAAAGTCGATATTCGTACAGATTGTTCATATCAATCTTATCTCCACATGTCTTCTGTGTGTGATCAATCAATATTCCATTCCATGTTGGGGTTGAATGTGCATTTGCAATGTTGAGTCGCCATGCTCTATTTTTCGAGGTTTCTCTGCTGTATATATTCCTGGGGGCCATTAGGTGAAATCATTTACATGGTTCTATAAGAATGTTTTAGATCTTCAGACTTTTACTTCATTTCATTTCTTCTTTAAATTGGTATAAATTGTGTGTGTTTCATGTACCGGCTGAATCTCATGCTCCTTTGGATTTCTATTATATTTTAACGCTAACCAGACTTTAGTCACTATTATATCAACTGACGTAATGTCTTTGCGATTTTCTTTGTAGAATTTACTCTTTATTGCTTTGATACTTCTCATAACTTTAATGTTGATGTTGGTGTACTTCAGTAAGACATATTAGTTGTATAATGCAGGTGAACAATGCAGGAATCGGTGGCGTAATAATTGATCACAATGCTTTAAATGCTTTAAAGAAAGCTAAAGGCGCGGTGAGCATCTAGGCATGATACGGCATTTGCATTCATAGCTGAGGCAATTTTAGAGTGTGATGAACATTGACGAAAGAATGACGTCTATTTGCTATTTTTCCTGAAGACTATCTTATCTTTGATTCCCATAGCTAATAGAACAATCTTAGAAGAGAGTATGGAGAAAATTTTCTTCAATGAGAAATTGTAAATGGAATGTTCAACTCTGATATCAAGCATATATGTGCCAGTTTGAAGCACTTAAATTGGATGATAAAACATTATGCCTGATCATACCCTTCGATTTTTACCCCTTAGACATTCTTTTTCCTTCATTCTATATTATAGTGAAAATGTAGACTGAATTATTGGAGGCTGTAGAGTTATTATTGCAGTCCTATAATGTTTTGTCAACCTAAAGTTAGTGATTAGGTGCTTGTTTTAGAAATCTTTAGCATTGTGGAATCTGTTCTTTCCTTTGCATTTGTTAAAAAGTGTTTTCAAGTTTTACTACATGTTAAATTTGAAACGGTTATGAAAACTTTTCTTTGTTTTCAGTTTTAATCTTCCAATTTATCAGGGAACTTAAAAAATTAATATCGTTGTCTGAATATTTTGGTTTTTCCTTACTTTGCAGGCATTATCACATGCTGAGCGGAGAACAACATTGACTCAAACATACGAGTTAGCCGAAGAATGCATGGAAATAAATTATTATGGTGCAAAAAGAACAGCCGAAGCCCTTCTACCCCTCCTCCAAATTTCTGATTCACCAAGAATTGTGAATGTCTCATCCACCATGGGGAAGTTAGAGGTAAGCAATTACTTTAATAATCATAAGGAATAAATTGTTAGGACCATTGATTTAGTTCACATTGAAGATAGCGAAGGAAATAGGCTCAAATTTTATTTAGTTAGGCTGAAGTAGATATGACTAATGATTTAGCTTGGTAATTGATATTGTAGAGCAAGCCATTCATTATTTTTCCTGCTTTCACTCTGGCTCTTTTGTATGTTTTCGTACATTGTTTATTTGGCTTAATTTTCTTGGCATACTTAAAAATGGACAAATGCAGATAGAAGCCTGTTGATACAAGAAATTGATCATTATGACTATTCCGAATTCCAAATGACTATTCAGAACATTGTTTTGGCCTATAAAAGCAATAGTTTGAACTCCCACTTGCCCTCACCAAATTTTCATCGTAACTAATTTACGATTTATAATTATCATAAATTCGTTCTTTCCTTGTCTGATTCAGAACCTGTCGAATGAATGGTCTAAACGAATCTTGAGTGATATCGAGAACCTAACAGAAGAGAGAGTAGATGAAGTATTGAAAGAGTTTCTCAAAGATTTTAAAGAGGGCTCATTGAAAAGCAAAGGTTGGCCAAATACTTTGGCTGCTTATATAGTTTCAAAAGCTTCTCTGACTGCCTACACAAGAATTCTAGCAAAGAAGTACCCAAACATTTGCATCAATTGTGTTTGCCCTGGTTTTGTGAAGACAGAAATAAACGGTAATACTGGCATCTTAACGGTTGAAGAAGGAGCAGCAAGTGTTGTTAGGTTGGCACTTCTATCTAATGGTAACCCATCAGGCCTCTTCTATAACCGTAGCGAAGTCTGTCCCTATTGATTTACTGTTTATGCTTTAAGGACAGAAGGCATTTCTTACACTATGTCATACCAGTAAAATTATTCATTTTTTTTACTTTGTGACATTGTAATAGTATATGAAAATAAAGGTTTTTACTTTGAAGTAGTTGGGATAACTTAGGATTTTATTATGGTTTTGAATAAAACCTTTCAGGCTCAAGGCTCTTGGCTTCTTGGGCCTTGAGTTATGCTTGTCCATGTCATTCCTTCATACAACTATTCAGTGATATTCCTTACCCGTGATAATTGGTATATTGAATTGATCTTGAATTTTGATAATCTTTCTGTTTCTTTTAGAGTAAAATATACTTTTTGTTTCTCGCTTATTACAAAATTATCATTTTGGTTCTTCATTTATTGAATGTTTAAAATAGTTTCTCACTTTATTGGTTAAAAATTTGTTTTGAAGCTGACTATAGATCTATTCTTGTAGAACTTGATTATTTAATAATAGTTTAAATGATTCATAATTTGCAAGAAATTTTACATAAAATTTTTCACTTGGTATGTACTATAAGGCATTAGTTAAATTTGGATTGATTTGTCTAAATATCTCATATCTTTCGTGAAACTTACTTTGTTGTTGAAACGTTTGCCAAGCTCGGTTACAATCAAATTCTTTTCTTCAAGTATTTCGAGACTATTCATAGCTTTGCTTATTTAGTTGTTGCTACTAATTTACATAGTGTTTGTTACTTTAGCTTTATTGTTTTAGTTTTTTTTTGTTGGGCTTCTTGCCTTGTTTCTTACTAACGGGAAAATATCACATTTAATTTTTTATTTATATTTAGTTCTTTAGATTTATAGTTTAAAGTTTTATTGAGGGACTAAATTTGGTAATTTCTAAAAAGTGAAAAATTAATTGTAATATATTTTTAATTGGTGTGAGACTATTTTGAGGTAATTCAATCAGCGAAGGATCTAAATAGTAATTTTGTGATAAATGAAAGATTAAAAATAATTTTTTTCATTTCTTTTATTCTATAATTTTGGCATATAATCAGGGTGGATTCAAGAAAAGACACAATCACCCTTTTAAATTTTTAAAATTTATATATATATATATATATATATATATATAAAATCTTATTGCATATTTTTAATCTGATTATTTAATTTTAAAAAATTTGCTTCTTTTAATTTAAAATTTTAATTTAAATATTTTGTTCCTCTTAAAGTTAAATCGATTCTATATCCCTCCTTCCATTTGATTGAATGTTATGTCACGTAATTTATATAATGAAATTAAAATGTGCCAAATACATCAAATTGCTTCCAGATACCTTGAATTGTGTTGCATCACATTTTCATCGTACATACCAAATTTATGTTGGTGTCTGTACTTTTGTTGTTTTATTCTGTCAGATTTGTATGTACATTTTAAAAACGTTCTTCACCTTCTCCCTCTCAAAAAATAAAATAAATTTTGTACTTTGTAGAATTATTTTCTCTGGTTGTGTCATGAATGATTTCAAATTGAAAACCTGGTTTTAATAAACCGAGAAGGGAGGCGATTATCAAGTATCATAATCAGAATCTCCCAAAAGTGACGATAGTTTTGAATGTGTATCAAGCCGCCATATTTGACTTTGATAAAATATTAGCACAAATATTTGAACTGGAAGAGGTTTTAGAAATTAGGAACGGTTGTTATAATGGAAGGTTCACAGCCTAACTGGCCAAAACAGGGTTAAAAATAATAAAATAAAATTTACTCTAAATTTTATAGTGTCATTTAGGCCTGTGAATCCGAAGATGATGCTGTGCGTTTCTGCATACAAAAGATGAGTATTTGGCCGCATTTTGTTTTTTTGCTTTTGTTAAAAAATTAGGTTTTTAAATGAATTATTATTCAAATTTGTTAAGACAGTTATAAAATTATATATATATATAAATTTTAAAATTAGGATATATTAAAATAATTAAAAAAAATCATTTCCTATTCTTACGTGAATAATAGGAGAGGATATTCCTACTCGTTATTTAAAGTTAAAACTTAAAAGAAGAATTCAAATTTGCAAAACTCAATATTTACTTAGGTGCATTTTGCTATTTGAAACACAAAAAAACTAGTAATACTAGGAGCAAAATGTCATTTTAATCTCTAACTTTCTATTAAAATTTATTTTATTCCCTTACTTATTTTATTTTTTACAATAGTCCCTCACTAATTTAAAATCATTATTCTTGTCTCCTACCTTCGAGATTATTATTTTATATAATCATTTGAGTTAAATTGTATAAACTCACATAGAAGGACCAAAAGTAATAGTTTGTAATTAGTAAGGGACAATTTTAAAAAGTAAAATAAATGAGGGACTAAAACAAGAAGTCAATAATAAATTAGGACTAAAATGATCAATCTTTCCCTTTTATATTTTGAATTTGGTTCAACAATGGCAAGCTTGACTCTAGGACTGAGTCTAAAAGTATAAAATAACACAAACCAGATTACAAAATTGTTATTTGACTCATTTCAGATCTAGTCTCTGACACACGTGCATAGCATTAGCACAGATTTAAAGCCTTCTTTCTGTTAACCTGCAATTGTTGAATCTCAAGTTCTCTTCCAATGGCAGAAGCTACCCAAAGGTATAAGCACTAATCGATTTACCCATCTTCTTCATCCTCACATTTCCCTCATTAACTCTGTTCTCTGTTATATTTGCAGGTATGCAGTGGTGACTGGAGCAAACAAGGGCATTGGGTTAGAGACAGTGAAGCAGTTAGCTTCATCTGGGATCAAGGTAGTGCTTACAGCCAGAGATGAAGGAAGAGGCCTAGAAGCTGTGGAAAGACTCAGAAGCTTAGGGCTTTCAGAGAATGTGGTTTTTCATAAGCTTGATGTGGCTGATGCTGCAACTGTAACTTCTCTGGCAGATTTCATCAAATCCCAGTTTGGTAAACTTGATATTCTGGTAACTGATCATTTGAAACATCCTGAATTTTTGTTTTTGCTTTTGTTTTTGTTTCATATTTTAGCCATTTGGGACATTATAAATGAGACATTTGCCAGCTTGATGAACTGGAACAAATACACACCAGTAATATCTCAATAATCTCATAATCCTTGTTCTCTTTTAATTACTCACTTTAGTTTCCATCTTATTCTTTTTGCTGATAATTTTTGACACCTTGGCTCCAATATGGCCATATTTTCCCACTCAATTTTTATTTTTTGTGTATTATTTATATCATGTATGAGTGTGCATGCATGTGTGCCACCATTTAACTTTTTCTATTTGTATTGTATATTATTTGGTGCTTTGGTATTATTATGTTTTTATATCATTCAAAATTTGGAACCCACTAACAAAGTCATGACATTCGTATGTCGGTTTATTATTTGACATTTTAATTTTGTCCAAACCCATACATTATTATGTATAAAACTCTCACTAGAAAACATATTATTATTATCATAATTATTATTATTTACTATTTTCCTTTTTTTTTTTCTACTCCCTTTTCCCCTGTTTTATTCCTACCCTTCTCCTTTTCTTCCTCTTTTTTCCCTCTTTTTTCTTTCATATTTCCCTTAAGCTTACACAGATTTTACAAAATATAAAATTTATTGAAAATAAGTAGAGCACTTCAATATACAAACTGTTTAAATGGACTTGGTTGTTTTAAAAATAAGTAAAATATTTTAATATAATATTGCATGTTAAGTTATTAACTGATAGAGTATTGGTTATGCTACAAAATTGAAGTAGGGAAGTGAAATATTAATTTTAATTTTAAAATTATATTTAAACAATATACTATGAAAGTATATTTTTTCAAACGAGATATCAATTTTTTTTTTGTTTATAAAAGGAAATAAAAGAATTGGCATTAAAACAATAGTTCTCATATAGACTTCATGAATTTGACATCTATGAACAACTAATTGAGATTAATTTTAAAAATTTACTATAATCAAGAAATGAATTAAAATTTCGACATAGTGTTGTAAAGATTGAGATAAGATACAAACATCATATTTTCAAAAAACCATTTTAATTTCGGCTCACTAATTTAGGATTCTGAGTGCATATATATATATATATATATATTCTCATGATAAATCCTCTTGGTTCTTTTGAGGAGTCTAAAATTCTTATGTTTCAGTTGGTATATTTTATTAAAAATAATTGGTTTGGTAATGCAGGTGAACAATGCAGGAGTTAGTGGAGTCATATTTGGTGACAAGTTAATAACAACTTCAGCAATCACTAATAGCAGGGTATGTATCTTGGCTCCATAATGTATTGTCTAAGAGTGTTAATTATCTTTAGAAGTCTGCCTTCTAATTAAATTTTGTTTTCAAACATTTTAAATAAAAAATAAAGTAAAAAGGTTAACGTTTTCATTGAGAGGCCGTCAACTTAAAACCAACATATTAATTTTAATGTAACTATCACGTACTTGTACTATTTCAACACATAGCATATATAATCAGAGGCAGGTAGAAATTTTCTCGTAGGAGTTGAGATTATAAATCTTATGCATTATATTTTTTTTATAAAAAGATTATAATTACTCTACCCTATGTGTGTATATACATATATATATATATATATGTATATATGAAAAATATTATATTGTATTAAAATCAATTCTACAATGGCTTTCTGAGTGTTTTCTAGTTCTTACTTTGCAGGAATTGTCACAAACTGACCGAAGAAGAGCAATGATTGAAACATATGAGTTAGCTGAAGAATGCTTGCAAATAAATTATTATGGTACAAAAAGAACAACCGAAGCTCTTGTGCCCCTCCTCGAATTATCTGATTCTGCAACTATAGTAAATGTGTCATCAACCCTGGGGAAGTTGGAAGTAAGAAATTAATTTTTCACATCCTTGTGAATAAATTTGTAAGTTTTGTAAGTTTTTTGTGTCTGAATTAATGACAAAATTGCCTTCTTTCTCTCCAGTAAAGATTTGGATAAATGATCAGTTAATCTCTGACGATTTGGCATCTAATTTGTATTAAAAAAAAAAAAAAAAGTAATTTTGGTCTCTCACTTTTAACTAATTCTTCCTTCCGTGTCCTTGTTGAATTCAGTATGTAACAAATGAATGGGCTAAAGGCGTATTGGCTAATGATGAGAACCTCACAGAAGAAAGAGTGGATGAAGTATTGAGAGAGTTCCTCAGAGATTTTGAAAACGGTTCTTTAGAAACCAAAGGTTGGCTCAATATTCATGCTGCCTATACAGTTTCCAAAGCAGCCATTACTGCCTACACAAGAATTCTTTCTAAGAAATACCCAAACTTTTGCATCAATTGTGTTTGCCCTGGTTTTGTCAAGACCGATATGAATCACAACACTGGCGTCTTGACAGTTGAAGAAGGTGCTTCAAGTGTTGTCAGGTTGGCACTTCTTTCCAATAGTAGTCCATCCGGCCTCTTTTATAGACAGAGCCAAGTGTCTTCCATTTGATTGATAATACCATTTTATAAAATTAAGCGCAGACTCATAGCTCATAAACTATGACTCTTTACTTGGTTGACGGTGATGTCTGAGACATTATGTATTTTAAAACAAAATACATGTTTGTGTAGTACACATGTTAAATTTTTGTGTTAGACACATAATGTATTACTATGAATTGTATTTGTAAACTTCAAACCTTATTCTATGACGGAATTGTTATGTTTGTTACATCCATATCTGTAACACTTTCCAAGTGTGATGCAAAATTTTTATTCTAATCAAGAGTAAAAGCATAAATATTTGTAGTATATATTATTAATCAGATATGAGTTTTGGCTTAGTAGTAAGGCATGACACCTAAAGCTTAGGTGTATCAGGTTTGAGATGCAGCTTCCTCCTCCCTCATAAAATATTTGGTATTGACATGTGTCTCGCTGGGTGAAATGATGAAATTGCCCTTCATTATCTCATTCTTCTTCCCTTCGCATTCTTCTTCCTCTGTAGCGTTTTTCTTCTTCCATTTTGGTTCTGCCTTCTTGCCACATCAGCCCTCTACACTGCCATGTTCCAGCTCTGGCCAGCGTCCTCCATCATCGGCAACTCATTTTTAGTTGCCGAGGCTCCTGTTTATCAGCGACAGTAGCTTTGTTTTCTAATGACTCTGTTGGCGGCTGCGGTGAGCAATTTTCAATGGTTTTTAGTGAGTTTTGATTGATTTTTCATGAAAATGATGATAGTAGATGCATTTTCAGCTATTTCCTGTTGAATTTCAGCCTTCGAAGTATGTTTTAAGGCAAGTTTTTGAGATTGGTTCTCGTAGGGACTAAACTGAAAATTTTCCAGATTTTGAGGTTTTACAGAAAATTATAGAATTCTGGAAATTAATGGGTTTAAGTTGGTATTATATGAACACTTTTAATGGTTATGAAATGAAATCACATTGTTCTTCATAGTTAAGCTTAATTGAAGGTGAAAGTACGAAAATTTGGGATGAAAGTGAAAATTTAGTAAGTTTATAAGAAGTGAATGTAAATTGATGAAAAATCTGAGTAAAATATGTGGTGGTATCAAGGAATATGAGCTAAGGCTTGTTTTTAGTGATGATAAGGAAGTTGGACATGAAATTGGTAATAGAAATATAATGAATTAAAAAGAAGAAAAATTCTTCTTAATTGGAATTATGTGATGAATTGATGTTATGGGATAGTATGAAAATTGTAGATATTGTGGTTGCTTTTGGTAAATCTTTTCCATTTATGAATTTGTTAAGAGACATTATAATGAGTCTAAATTGATGTGGGTTAGTGATGGGAATTGAGGAAATTATATTTTTGTGATATAGAGATTATTGGTGAATTCTCTTTTAACTAAGAGAAAGGAGGCAAGGTTGTCTTAGATTACTTCACCCACCAGGTAAATGTTACCTCGTCCAACAATATGTTTACCGTTGTATAGTTATATGGTAGCAGAGTTTGCTAGACTTGTTAGTCTTTCAAATGAATTATGACTTATGACTTGTATGTGACGCCATGCAAAAACCATAAAAAGAGAATAAGAAAAGAACCCAAGGGCTGAGTTCCCTTGACCGATAAGAAAAGAACTCATGGGTTGAGTTCCCTTGACCGATAATAAAAAAACCCAAAGGATGAGTTCTCTTGACCAATGATAAGAGTATCCAAGGGCTAAATTCCCTTGATCGATGATAGAAATATCCAAGGGTTGAGTACCCTTGACTGATTTAATTTCCATAGAATAAATCTATGATTGTTATTGTTATATTGCATGTTTATAGCTTGATATGTTAAGGTTTTAAATGATGATTTACAGAGAACTGACCAATTTAAAAGGTATTATAATGATTTATTACTGGAATATTACCCGCTTACATTTTACTGAATTTCAGGCAATCACCCAGAGTAATTTGCTGACTAGAAGGGCTAGAAGAGCCCTATTGGTATTGTTGAGGATCTGACTCCTTATTTTTGTCGGGGTTTTGTATTTTTTGTAATAGTATAATTTGTTAATGATGTACATAATTGTAAATGAGTATGTATGACCACAGGTAGATTCCTCATTTCCTTACTGTGATGTAGTTGTCTCTGGATTGATTTGAGAGCTGAGCTCTCTTTTCTGAATATTATTATTTTGGCAGATATTTGTAGCAAATTTTGGGAGGTCTTAGTTACGGAGACTTTGCCAAAATTTCTACAAAATATATAAATGTGAATCTGCTTGGTAATAAGTTTCCATTATGTATGATTTGCAATTCAGCTAAAATAGCAACTTGTTAGGCTTATAGAAATGAGCTATTCTCATTACCTGTACTGGTTACACTCTAGAAGTTGGAGTGTGACAATATCTCTATCTAATATGATTTCTTGCATTTTTTTAAAACTACATAAATTTGATGATTGATATTAACAGAAATACATAAATTTGACAATGTTCATTTAATATGGAATGAAAGGAATAAATGAACAAAGATATATAAATTCAGAGTTAGGTAGGAGACTTACATTGATCTCCTAATTATGAAAGCTTATTGATTTCTGACTGGGATCACTGATCGGATGAGATACTCACAATATATTGGCTGTATCTTGAGTTTTCACAGCCTAAATCTTCTCTCAAGTATGACTGCAAAATACTCACAGGTATTCTAGTCAGAGCGTCTCAAGTCTCACTCTCTAATGAGTTATTTACAACGTACACTAGTCTAGCCCTATTTATAGAAAACTAGTTAGAATTAGGGTTTAGTAGTAATTCTTATAATTACTATTTTACCTTTATTTAATGAGCACTCCTTATGGGTGTACACAATATAATATCTTAACAAACTTATTCTCTAGATATTATACAATATTCTAACATCTCCCACTCACACATAATGAGAGTGCTCATATGCTCTAAACCCAAGAAACATAGCCTTGGCAAATTAAGAGAACACTTTCTCTTTATGGTCTATAGTCATTCATACAGGAAAAGGAGACCGTGTGACTAGCATGTTATAAGAGCATTAATACTATACATCAGTTACGAATATATAGCCTCTCGTCGAAAACGCACCTGCATGGAGATCATAAAGTATGCATGCACCCCAGATCATAAGAATCACATTTAGATATCTCTCAATGATCTCATTTATCACAATATCTTGTATTCGCAATCATGACACACAAGTCATAACTAGTATACCGGTAAATACAGAATAATGAGATTCTCTTTATGATCTTCCTCTTCTCACGATCATATTAACACAAACTTAGTTCATTTTTTTAGACATGTCTCGCTAGATTGAATCATTACTCATAGTCCTTAGGCAACACGCTAAGATAGCAAACACCAAGCTGTATCTCAAGTACGTGATTGGAGTCCAAGGGTACAAATATAGAACCAACGTAAAGGCTCAAGGGTCTCACACAATCATGAGTTGAGATCACACTCATGTTAACCTAGATGGTCAGCATTTGCACACATGGTATGAAACATGTGTTATAACATTCTTCCTTTCTGTGGAATATGTGTCTATTTCACAAATAATGCTGTACATATGATATTTTAGACACCACAAGTCTAAAATTGAGTTACTAGATCTACACAATGTCTTGAACTCTCATCTGGCAACTAAGGTAGACTAGAAATGATGAACTTAGTTTATCAAATCACTTTTAATGACCCTTATGTCATCAATCAAGTGACTTACATGATTTTAAGTATAATTGCTCTCAAATTATCTTCCTGATAATTTCTTTTAAAATTTGGTCTCATCTCTAATGTCACAAAGACAATGAGGCAGTTACCTGTGTGAGAAGGCTAATCTTTTTGTCTACCTGACATACTTAATAATAAATAAAAATATAAACAACATTCAAATAGGAATATGTAAGCATGAAAATCAAACTCTATTGATTTATTAAAAGACATCAATACATCTTTGTCTATGAACAATGGAAAAATAAAAAATATAAATGAAGATACTAAAGTCTACACAATCCTAAAGACCTAGTGTGTCTCACAAACACATATTTAGAAATTGGCTTGGTCAGCGGATCTGCCAGCATCTCCTGCGTAGACATATATTTCACATTCATAGTCTTGCATGCAACCATGTCCTTCACATAGTGATACTTGATATCTATGTGTTTGGTTTTGCAATGGTACTTTGGATCCTTGGTGTATGCAATCGCTGCCTCACTGTCACAGTACACTAACACTAGTTCAGTGTTTTATGCTTTGCATAACAATTGACCTAAGAACCTCTTTAACTAAACAGCCTTTTGGGCTATTGAAGATAAGGCCACGAACTCTGCCTCCATCGTGGATAAGGATACACAAGATTGTTTCTTACTACTCTATGATATGGCGCTATCACTGAGTAAGAAAATGTATTATGAGGTAGACTTTCGCTCATCTAAATCCCCTCCATGATCAGCATCAATGTATCTTTCCAATTGTAGATCTCTACCGCCTTGATAGCAGAGCGTATAATCAATAGTCCCCTTAAGATATCTTAAGATCCTTTTTACAGCTTCCCAATATTTAGGACTTGGATCAGTTTGATATCTACTCACCAAGCCAACTGTTTGACAGATATCCTATCTAGTACACATCATAGCGTACATTAAACAACCGATCGTATTCTTATATAGAGTTCAGCTCATACGCTCTCTTTCCATGGCAGTCTTAGGGCATATGTCAGCGTTCAAGGTTCGACTTGTGCTGATAGAAGTGTCAGCAGGGTTACAACTTTCCATACTAAAATGTTCCAAAACCTTATTGATGTAATTCTCTTACGAGAGATACAAGTGTTTCTTAGAACGGTTTCTTGAAATCTTAACTCCAAGAATGTATGCAGCTTCATAGACTCCATTTCCTCTTCCATAGCTTTAGTCAATTTATCCTTAGAAGGGGTTAAGAGAGCTTCTTTTAAATTTCTCGACTCATCTTCATTTTGCAGGAGCATTGTAAAATGTTCACCACCTTCAATCTCATATCGACGGTGGGGAGCCTTTTTACGTGAACCACGTCTCAATTGTGATTCATTGAATCTTGTTTCATTGTTCCTATTTGGATCAATATTGCTCCTACTCGGATCTAGAACGTTGGTCTCACTCCTACTTGGAATGAGTTTCATTTGGTCACTCCCACTTGGAGCAATTGGCTCAAGAACACTTTCATTCGCATCAAATGATGAAGAAGGTTGCTGATGAGAAACTAATTCATCATCTGCTATAATCCTCCCACTTGAATGAAGTGGTCTTAGTGCATTCAGATCTTCTATCTCAAATAAGGATAGGTTTTGACCTACCTCATCCTTCTTAGGATATTCATTCTCTAAGAATGTGACATCTCTAAATTCGAATTCAGTCATACTTCCATTGTCTTGCTGGCTTATAAACATATAACTTTTTGAGGTTTCTGAATATCTTATGAAAATACTTTTCTTTCCTCTTGGGCCTAATTTCCCATATTTGTAAGAGGAGTCATATGTATAGGCAACACATCCCTAAGGTTTCAAAACACTTAGGTTAGGCTTTCGCCCAGTCCATAACTCATATGGCGTGGTTGCAACTGATTTCATAGGCACACGGTTAAGTACGTAGGTTGCCGATATCAATGCATCACCCATATAGGTGATTGGCAAATTAGTCTGTGCCATCATAGAGCTAACCATCTCAAGGAGCATTCTATTCTTTCTTTCCACAACACCATTTTGTTGTGGAGTACTTGGAATAGTCAACTGATGAACTATCCCTTTTTCATCACATAATTCATTGAATTGAATCGACAAATATTTTCGGCCTCGATCGGTTCGAAGAGCCTTAATCTTCTTATCTAATTGATTTTCTACTAAGTTTATATAGTTTTTGAAGCAACTCAATACTTTTGACTTATGAGAAATCAAATAGACATAACCGAAATGAATATAGTCATCAATGAATGTAATGAAATAATTCGCTCCCTGCTGGGCCTTGACATTTATAGGCCCACAGATGTCAGAATGAACTAATTGCAGTGAAAAATCAGCTTTGGTTGCTTTATCGAAGGGTTTTCTTGCAAATTTTTTGGCTAGACAAGATTCACAAGTAGACAAATCTACTCATTCAATGCTGGGAAGCAAACCCTCTTTTGTTAATTGTTGCATTCTTTATTGGCCAATATGACTAAGTCTAGCATGCCATATATTTACATCGTGATCATAATCATGCATGGAGGCAAACATGGAAAAACTAACATTATTATTAATATAAAATTCGTCATCCAAATCCATATAAATAAAACCTCAAGTTACATAACCAAAACCAAAAAATACTGAGTCATTACTCAATTTAACACAATTATCATGGAAATTGAACTCAT
Organism: Delonix regia; assembly: GCA_037074485.1. NCBI lineage: Eukaryota > Viridiplantae > Streptophyta > Magnoliopsida > Fabales > Fabaceae > Delonix > Delonix regia. Next base: position 19,479,034 of record CM073459.1, read on the forward strand.
GGCCTAGCCTAAGTAAAACCAAAACTGAAATAACATTCTGACAAATTTGTGGCGCATAAAGGATATCATGTAAGATTAGGTTTTGACCACCACGTAAGACTAACTTGCATGTTCCGATCCCTTTGACAGCAACCTTAGTGTTGTTGCCCACATATATCCAAAATGCTTTATGAGGAACTCGCCGAAAGTCAATAAAGGCATCACGGTCACACTCTATGTGGTCCGTGGCTCCTGAGTCTATAATCCACACAAGACAAGATTTAGTAAGCATAATTGAACTAGAAACACAAAGTTCACTAGCATAAGCAGTGTAGGTTACCTTTTTTAAAGGCTCAGGGCAATCACTCGCATAGTGTCCCTTCTTTTGGCAATTGAAGCACTTAACTTTTTCCGTATTGACCTTTCGCTGCTTCTTTTTGCCTTGCTGATTGGTCTTCGTCTTTTTCTTAGGTTGGGCTGGTTCTTTGTTCTTTCCCTAGTTCTTTCTCTTTGAACCACGTCTTTCACCTGAAGTTTCCATGTGCAACTCAGGTATCGGCTTGGTTGATTCAAGCCTTTCTTCCTTGAGTTCGAGGTGTCTCCGAACATCTTCCAGAGTCGTGATTCTATCATTGTGAGTGAGATGCATCTTCATATACTCCCACGAACTAGGTAAAGAGTGAATGACTGCTTGGATCTACTACTCGTCTGTTAAGACATTTTCAGCATCTTTTAGCTCAGTGATCATATTTGACATCAGCCTCAGATGTTTTCTCGTTGAATGTTCTGAGCGTTTCTTATATGAATCAAATTTGATCGTTAGAGAACGCAATATGGATACGGATGTAGTTCTGAACCTCATTCTTAGAGCATTCCAAAGCTCCATAGCTTTTTGGTGGTCCTTAAACTCCCTTAAGATGTCATCATCCATAATGCTCAGCAACGTAATGTGAGTAGTGGAGTTCTTTAACTTCTAAGCATCATAAGCTTCATGGTCCTGCCTATGCTGGGCTGTGTTTCCAACTTCTGGCTCTTCCATAACATTGTTGAGAGCCTCAAGAGCCTATTGCTCTTCTAGTAGATACTGAACTTTCGTACTCCAAATCTTATAATTCTCGTCATTTAGCTTCAACCCTTTGTTGAGCTCAGCGACAATACTTTTGGAAACTGTAGTCATTCTTTATATAAAAGGAAAGACAAACTTAAATCAAGATCAGATAATTAAAAACACGCAAAATTTAATGTTTACCATACTTACAAATTATGACACTAAGTATTATATGATTAAGCTAATTAACCCATGCATAACTCATAGTAGAAAGAGCACGAAGTGCAAATCATCGTCCTAAGGTTGTATGCAGGGTGTAAATCAACGAAATCATATCACAACTAAGTGTCCTAATCATGCTACAAACAAATTGTAAATCATGACTTTTCAAATATTAAACAGATTAACATTTGTTAACTAACGTGTTAAACTAATCAACACATTAATAAATTAATTATATAATGTTAAACTAATTAACATTTATTAAATAAACATGTTAAACTAATTAACATAATAATAAGTAATCACTTATTACTTGGACTTGATATTTATTGGAATATATTAATTTTTCACAAAAAATTAATTGCTTTTATTTGAGGCTAAAATATAAATACACAATTTATATTTTTTGAACATTTATAAATGTTCATTAATTGGGGATTTAGGGATTAGGCCTCTAATTATTTTTGGATAGGCCACATGCCCAATTAAAATATAAGGCCCAACTTTTAAAATTAGCCAAAAAACTCTTTTAATGGGTTGAAAAAAATTTGAAAATCCAAAGTCATTTTGGTAATGAGCCTAAATTAAATTTTATAAGCCCATTAAAAAATAGGGTTTCAAGAAAAATTTGGAATTTTTGAAAATATCTTTTAGTTTCAAAATTTCAAAATTTGTTTTTTTTTTTTGGTTGTTTTTGAGTTTTTGAATTTTTTGAAATTTTTTTTTGAATTTATAAAAAAACACATATCTTCTTCTTTTTCTTGCTTCCATCCTCATCGCTGCTCCTCACCATGTTGCTGTAGCTTGTCGGCCGCCCACTCATGGGCGTCGACGATGCGGCACCTGCTGGCAAGGTGGCCGGAATTGACTGTGGCAACGAAACCGTCGGTATAAGTTCTCGGAGGGACACATTTCGGAGCTCATTTTCGAGCTTGTCCTCCTTGTTCTCTGATCAAGGGTGTCAGTGACGTGTTCACCGACGGTTCCCTGCTATCTAGGAGTGTCACCAGCGACCACTATCATCGACAGCAATGAGTAATCTTGAGGGAGAAGGATCACAGCACAGTTTGGAATTTTTTTTAATTTAAATTAAAATAGCCCCAAATAAAAATATTGATCCCAATAAAATATATTAATGATCAGAAAACCAGCCTAAGTGATATGATACCAATGAAGGTGAATAAAAGAACACAAATATAAATTCAGAGTTACGAGTAGGAGACTTACATTGATCTCCTAATTGCAGAAGCTTATTGATCTTTGGCTGTGATTACTGATCGGATGAGATACCCACAATGTATTAGGTGTATTTCGGGTTTTCACAACCTAAATCCCCTCTCAAGTATGACTGTAGAATACTTGCAGGTATTCTAGTTAGAGCATCTCAAGTCTCACTCTTTAATGAGTTATTTGCAACGTATACTAGTCTAGCTCTATTTATAAAATGTTAGCTATAATTATGGTTTAGTAGTAATTCTTATAATTACTATTTTACCTTTATTTAATGAACACCTCTTATGGGTGCACACAATATAATATCTTAACGGATTTATTCTCTAGATATTATACGATATTTTAACATGGAAAAACTAAATTTAGCAATTTTGAGTTATCTATAAAATTTAAAGTTTTGATTCGACAATCAATATTAAACAAACTGCACAATCCAATTCAAGTGTAGAACTATAGGAAGTTTGGATTCTATCTCTTTCAGTGTCCATAATGTTATACTGTTACCCATGATATACATTTTTTCAGTCCACCCTTCCTCTTCAATTATGAAGAGAAATTTTGTGTATTTTGTTTTCTTCAGCTAGAAAATCTTCTGTGATTCCACAAAGAATGACTTTAAATGAAACTAATGTTTTTGATGAACGAGAAGGGTGCTGTGTTTACGGTATTATAATTGCAATTTGCAAATAGGTGGATAAGTTTTAAACGTGTGTCATCTTTGATAAATTAGCATAAGAGCACAACACAAATGAAATCCTCAAAAAGAATACATGAAGTTTACTCCAAAGTGCACTTTAAACTTTGGAAGAGCTAAAGTATATATGGATATCAATGTTTAATCCAAAGTTTCCTCATGAGTTGGGAAAGGGGTTGTCAAAACTTCACCTTTAGAGTGGCCCACCAAGGTTGCATATTAATTGGATATCAGGTATTCAAACCTAAAACTATTCGAATGATCATAGAGACTAGAATACTTGTATTATGTTTGGAACTCATAATGCTATATAGCATTAATTTAACTATTTGTAGACAATTCAAAATATTCTAATTATGCAAAAGAATCGGACATTATTCAATTGTGCAATTCAATTAAAATTGATCTCGGATCAAAATTTTAAATTTTACAAATTTCAGTAATCAAAAGTTACCAAATTTAGTTTTTTAATATTAAATATAAATGATTAAATTTACACATTTCCTTTCATTTCAACCATAAATTATGCACAATTCTAAATATATATATATAATAAATCCAAATTAATTCATTAAAATCGCATGTGAAAACAAAATTAATTAGCTATCTCTTTTGGCTTTAGTTCCACTTGGGTTAATAATTGAGGGCAATCAAGCATTTAAATATTTAACACAATAAATAGTACGACGACCTCATATTAAAATTATGAGATAGGGTATATAAAAACTTTAGCCCCTAACTCTTTTACCATAAGCGACACAGCTGTAACTACAAAGTAATTTTATAATAGCCATCACTGTATACTTTTTGACTTTTTCATATCAGATTGATCACAAATGTCTAAAGTTCTAAATTAATTAAACCTTGTATAATGGATAAATCACTATCTATTACTCTTTCATAATTCGCCTGAAGACTAATCATTCTTTTGTAGCTAATGATATGTTGTTTAATATCTTTGTAGTTTATTCGGAGTTCACTTTATCTTTTCACTGTATTTTGAACATAATAATCAAAAGTGAATATTCATCTCAACAAAATTGAGCTACCAATGTTAATAATAATTAAATTAAGATTTAAGATATAATACTGAACGACAAAATATTATTCTTTTAGGCATTCATACAACTATTGTTAAAATTAAAACCAAAAATACCGTAAAGTGAATTAAATAGAAATAAAACAAAATAAATGACCATTAATTGAATGTACGTAAGACTTGAATCTTAGAATGCAAGGCCAAATCAAATTTGGAGTTGGGGTTGCTGCTGTACGGCTTTTATTGAGTAATTTTTTTAATTTTATTTTGTTAAAATTTTTTAAAATAACGGATCATCTCCACTGTACCGCTGATGATCCGTTTTATCAAATTTGTAATATGTGACAAATTATCCTGTGACTTATTTTTTAATTTCATATAATATTTTTTTGTTTAATATATATATATATATATGCATAGTTGTTAAATTCACGAGTTTATTATCTGAATTTACAAGTTTATAATTATATATAAAGAAAATTAATCAATTTGATGTAAACTTGGATTTAATACAAACTTGGTTAAACTTACGAGTTGACTTACCGAGTCTACCAATTTTACGATTTTAACGTGTCAACTAGTTTGTAAAGTTAATAACATAATAATTTAAACTCAAGACTAAACAAGATATAAACAAGTCTCTTTTTCATGAAACCTTTACAATTTATTTTATTATAAGTTTGAATATGTATAAAAAATAATAAAATTACATTCAATATGCACTTATTAAAAAAAATAAAATAAATATTATTTAATTATTTATATTAAATGATTATTTATGTATGATTATCTTAAAATATTCAACAAGATTATCTTAAAATATTTATTTTGAATATTACAAATTATAAAATATGAATAACTTTTAGTTGATTAAGTATAATTTAAATTAAATTTGAATAATTTCTTAATGTATATAGTATTTAAACTATAAAATTACAAATTTTGATAATTATTTATTAATTTAGATAAATTCTTATGAATTTACGTTATGAGTTTATGTTACAAATTTATTTATTTTTTATGAATTTATCTAAACTTACAAGTTTAACAATATTATATATACATATGCGCGTACATGTACATATACGTGTGGGCCGGCATCAACCAACCATGGTTGTCCTGTCCCTCTATAAAGGACTTCCAAATTACTGAAGCTAAAGGCATAGCAGAAGCAGACCTAAAACATATATCTTGCTGTTGACTTGCAAGTCTTCAAATTCCTCTTCAATGGCAGAAGCTACACAAAGGTAGTGCTTTTTCACTACTTCTTTTTCTTTCGGTTTCTAAGACTTACTGATTTCGGTAATATAACTTTAAATACTTGTTAAATTTTCTACAATAATCAATATGGGCAGTTGAATTTTACAGGAAATCGCCTACAGGGAGATCAGTGTCACTTATGTTTTCCTAAATCCTAAACCCTAATCTTCTTCTTCTTCTTTTTCGGTTTCCAAGACTTACTGATCTAAGTAATAAAATTTTATATACAAGCCTTTAAATTTTCTACAATAATCAATATGGACGGTTGAATTTTACCAGATAAAGCCTACCACAGGAGATTTGAGTCACTTATAACCCCTAGCTAACTCCTTTCTGCTGGGAAATACTGTGTTAGGTATGCTGTTGTGAGTGGGGCAAACAAGGGAATTGGGTTAGAGACAGTGAAGCAGTTAGCTTCAGGTGGAGTGAAGGTGGTGGTGACAGCAAGAGATGAGAAGAAGGGTCTAGAAGCTTTGGAGAGACTCAGAGAGTCAGGGCTTTCAGATCATGTGGCTTTTCATCAACTTGATGTGGCTGATGCTGCAAGCGTGGCTTCTTTTGCTCACTTCATCAAATCCCAGTTTGGGAAACTCGATATTCTGGTAAAATTGGCATCTCATACTCCTGAATTCTGAATAATGTTTACGTAGTGTCTTCGTCAGCTTTCTTTTTTAGTCTTTTAACCACTTTTGGTAGTATTTTGGAAAAATTATTATTTTAGTCTCTAATTTATTATTAAATTATTATTTTGATCTTTTACTTATTTTATTTTTAATGAGTTAACAGAACTTAAGTTGAGAGAGATTACATATAATAACAATTTTAAAAATAATAAGCCAAAAGTGATAACTTTCAATGATGGGGTGTCATTTACAAAACAAAATAAATAAATGATTAAATTAAATGATAAATTAAGGATCAAAATATTATTTTTATTGTAGTATGTATGCTATTGCTTTGGCTAGTTGCATACGTACTTATATTCAGATTTGGACCATAGACTTGGACTATGATGAATCTGAATCTCCTACAATTTTCAATTTATAGTGGGATCCAATGGTATACATTAATTAAATTAATTGTAAAATCAGACAATCTGTGTTTAAGTTGAGAAATTAGAATTGGTAATTTTTTAAAAGTTTAATCTAATGGTTACAAATAACTTTAAAACTTGATTCAATAATTATTAGTATTTCAATAGCAAATAATCCATTTGAGACTGTGACCTCTATACCAAACAAGACTTGGATCTAAAACCACAATCACGGCATCAAAAATTTGTAAAGGAAAGAGAAAATTGTGATTTTGGTCCTCATGGTTTCACTCAATTTTTAATTTAGTCCTCATACTTTAAAAATTTATAATTAGGTCCTCATAATTTAAAATATTTGCAATTTAATCCCTATAACTATATTTTATCAATATTTTACCTTATATGTGAGTTAATTTTGCTTCATTATCTATCTACTTTTATTAGTAGTTTAAGTCATACATATTCAGAGTACTAACATATATATATATATATATATATATATATATATATATATAGTTACATCAAATTCCACGCATTTTCAATTTTCACCATTCAAAACACAACACTAAACATTTGTCATGTATCAAGTTAAGTCTTGCTAGCTCCCTTTTTTTCTTATTATAAATCCTCTTGATTCCTCTGCGGAGTCTCATCACTTCTTATGAATATATGTTAGTATATGTCATCAAGAAATAATGGCTGTAAAATGTAGGTGAACAATGCAGGAGCTAGTGGAGTCATATATGGTGACACTTCTTTAGTAGCTTCAGCAATTACTAATGGAGGGGTAAGTATAAATATCTTAATTGCTATCATTATATTTGTTGTCCATGAATTTGTACCTGGTCGGTTTTTCTTATATAGAGGAAATATATATTTTTTCTGTCTTTAAAATTGTATGATTTTTGGTTTAGCTCCTTAAGATTTTTATTCAATCACTTTTAATTTGGTAATAAAAAATAGAGCAATTCGTCTTTTGTTTACAGTCATCTGGTTTTCCTTAGATAAGGTTGTGCTTGTTCTTTGTTTGGGGGACAAAGAATATATAAAATCTTTAAAAAAAAAATTAATTAAAGTGCTTTAATATATGTTTTGTTTTTAAATAAAGGATCATAACTGGACAGAATTATATAAGGTAGGTGGTGTTTTTAGTCGTCTAGTTCTTTAATATATGTTTGGATTGATGAACACGAAGGAAAAGAGAAGAATAGTAAAATTTAATTTGAATATTTTTAATTTATTTTCTTTAATCCATATCTAAAAAAAATCAATTCGATTATAAAATTTATTAAAAGGTTTAGATTAATTTTTTATTCCCCTTCAATTTTTTTAAACTATTTTCAGTCCAAGCATTCTCTTAGATGCTTGCTAAGATATATTCTCTAATTGAAATATAACAGAAAATTTTTTATATATCTAAGCATTACACAATTGACTCTTAAAAAAAAAATTAAAACTGATAATAAGGATTTAAAAGTTATATTTAAAATGTTCAGCTTTACAATATTTGCTGAATTATTTTTTAATCATTTATTAATTTGCAGGCACTATCGGAAGCTGAGAGGGAAAAAGTAATGACTCAACCATATGATGGAGCAGAAGAATGCTTGGAAATAAATTATTATGGTGCAAAAAGAACAACAGAAGCTCTTCTGCCCCTCCTCCAATTATCAGATTCTCCAAGAATTTTGAATGTTGCATCATTCTTGGGCCAGTTAGAGGTATACAAACATTTTTAAAACATTTCATAATGAACTACCTTTGCCATAAATCCAATTGAAAGTAGAAAATTACATTAGGCTTGAATTTTCTAAGCATAGGCCTTAAATTATGTGTTTACCTTTTTTTTGTGTTTAAAATTTAAATAATTCAATTTAGCTTTGATTCTGAATTTAATTTTCACAATCATGACCTATTTCAGCCTTTTCACACTACTAACATTAAGAATATTTTCAAAATTGAATTCATATATATATATATATATATATATATATATATTCTGACATTATCTTTCTAGTAACTGAGGATGAACAAATTTTGACAGAGGAATATAAATAGAAATTTCCATGTATATAAATCTTGCAACTTTGCCAACTTTTTGTTGTTTTTTTTTTCCATGTCAAATTTAGAACTTACCCAATGAATGGGCCAAAGGAGTGCTAAGTGATGTTGAAAGCCTAACAGAAGAGAAAGTGGATGAAGTAGTGAGACAGTTTCTCAAAGATTTCAAAGAAGGGTCACATGAGATGAAAGGGTGGCCTAAGATATTTGCAGCTTATAAAGTATCCAAGGCTGCTTTGATTGCCTATACAAGAATTTTGGCCATCAAGTACCCCAAAATATGTATCAATTGCCTTTGCCCTGGTTTTGTGAAGACAGATATAAATGCGAACACTGGCTTTTTAACTGTTGAAGAAGGTGCTTCAAATGTTGTGAGATTGGCGTTGTTGCCTAATGGTAGCCCTTCAGGCCTCTTCTATTCCCAGAAGGAAATTGCTCCCTTTTGATTGATGTTGCAACGCACAAGGTAAAATTTTTATTTTCAATTTAATGCTTTTATTGAATTTATGTATCAATTTATGATTCTAAAGTATTCTTTTTAAATGGTTTATGTATACTTTAGTGTTTGAAAAGTAGAAATTGATATAAAATTATACTATTAAATTTTAAAACCAACGAAAATTTTTTAGTGTCAAAACAATAGACATTATTTATTAAAGATGAAAATTTGCAGAGCTTCTGTACTGAGCATTGTTAGCAGATTGCATATATATAGCTTAAAAGCTATGACTTTAGTGCCTAATTGTTCATTGTTATGGAATATTTCTTCAATTTTATTTTATTCAACATGACTTACTTATTTTTTTTTTCATAAAATACCTTTCTCTTACATTTTGGGATTTGACAGTTTATCATGACTAGATGTAACATATGAGGGACAACACTGTTATTAGGTGTTTAGAAGATAATTAGAGCCATAATTAAACGTTGAATAAATTAGACAATTAGATTTAGGAATTCTTCTATTTAATTTTGAGGGAGATTGAATATTTTTGTTACTTATAAATTAGGGCGAGACTTTACAATAAACCATTTAGCTTCAAATTAACCATTTAAGTGGTCTAATAGCAGTGAATAGGGGCTTTTGTACCTAAAAGGAATACAATAAGCTACTACTTGGTCTTTAGCTTCAAAAAGTAACTCATGGGCTCAGCACTATAAGTTCAGTCATACATAATATACACACATTTAGTGATGATTTTTTGCAACAATTTTTTAAAATCACCTGTTTGTTCATAGGATAGGTGCTCATATTTGACTTAGTTACTTACCCTCAAGATCATTGTACACATGTTTGAAATTGAAGTTTTGTATGGACTTTCCATTATAATAGTTGTGTTTATGTGAAATCAATTTATTTAATTGCATTTAATTATTCATTTAAATTTAGTTTCAATGTGTTTATTCATCTTTATTGATTTTTCCCTGTCGCCCTTAATCATGTATGTAACTTATCTCGTTTATATGTAAGTATGTTTTTAGAAATTCTAATATAGTTGTTTATTTGTTAAAATTGATTAATTTATTAATATTAAAGTTTCAATGCCAAGTCTTGATGTATATTTTATATTATGCCAGTTTCTTCATGTAAAAAATCTTGCTTGAATACTCTAAACCACTTCATAATAACGCTTTACATAAATTCCCTCATTTTGATATTAAGGAGTTATTTTATTTAATGTTATTTCTCTCTTTACTTTTTATTCAATAAATTTTATGACTCACTTTGTTATTTGTCATTTCAGATAGCAGGCCAAGATCATATTCATCGTCTCCAGCCTAGTTTAATTAGTCGTATGAGCCAATAAACCCCACATCTTGTGACTCGTGTGGGCGTATGTCTTATTATTGCTTTCTAGTCCCACAATGTATTTTGTACTTGCATTTTAGTCAATGAATATGTCAAAATTCTATAGGTCCATAAACTATCAACAAGATCCTCATCCTTCGTTGATAGGAAAATAAACAATTCAGATCTCTAGCTATAATTAATATGTTGCAATCATCCAAAGACATAAATTAAATTTACAGCACCCTTTGACAGTCTATATTAAACTAAAAGCTACAAGTTTTAAGGTACCACTATCGTTAACTTTTAGAACTTTAATTTGACTGCAGCAAATAATTTAAAAACTTGATCCAAAGGTTATATTAAAATTAAAGCACCTATTACCTACAACAGGAGATCTAAACTGAAAAATAAAAGTGAAGCTCTTAGTAAACAAGTAATGTCTTAAGTATAGGGGAATGTTTAACAAATCTATTACAAAAAGATAAGAATGATTTTAGATAATTTCAATTGAATGTCTAATTTACTTACAATTTAGGGAAAAACTTCACACTCTGGTATTTGCAATTCTAGCTATACAACCTATACATGTCAAGAGGAAAAACAATTCTACCACCAATCATTTTAGTGAATGACCTCTGAGAGCCTTGCAATGGTGGAAATGTGAAGAATGTGCTGTCTGCTATATGCATGTGAGTAGATGTAGCAATATAAAATGTGAGTTGAGCTTATATGGCTAGGAAAGCTGAAGTTTACATCATATTTCTTCATCCCTCCTTAAGTTAGAGAATGGTAGTCAACCATTCCTAACTTTGAAACAAGATAACCGAATTGAATAGCACTTTAGAATTTTTGTGAAGAGATAAGCTTTTTGCTAAGTAGAAAAGATATGTCTAGGAAGAATAAAACCACTTTATACTGATCTCTAACGAAGTGACAAATAATGTAAAGATGTTTGGTACATTCATTAAAAACTGAATCTGCAGTAATGTGCAATTAATGTTATTTTTGTCACACTATAGAAGGACTAGTAGTGGAATGCAAAGTGTAATGTCTATCAAGATGTAAGATGTCCATTGGATCTCACAAACCATAGCAGATAAGGCACAATGTTTTGCTTCTATTGATGAGCGTACGACTGTTTGTTGTCTCTCTGTGTTCCAAGAAATCAAAGAAGAACCAAGAAAGATGAAATATCCAGTTAAGTTGCGTCTAGTATCCTTACATGTAGCCCAATCCGCATAAGAGAAGCATTTTAGAGAAAAAGAAGTTTGAGGGGGATATAAAAAAAAAAAAAAAACCTTTTGAAGGGAAACCTTTCAAATATTTATGAACATATAATGTTGCTTGCCAATGAGCAATAGAGGGGGGGAGTGGACAAACTGATTTAGCTAGTAAAAATGAGTAATATTAGGACAAGTGAAATTGAGATACAACAATCTTCTAATGAGCCACCCATATGGTTTTGGATCATCAAGTTTGTCACCCTATTCAGCTATAAGGTTGAGGGCTGATGGTAATGAAGTAGTAATGTGTTTACATCCAAGAAGCCTAGCATCATTAATGAAGTCCAAAACATATTTTCATTGAGTTATATACATGCCAAAAATAGACCTTGCAATTTCAAGGTCTAGAAAGTATCGAGCTGCGCCAATATCTTTAATGGTGAATTAATCATGAAGTAGAGTTTGGAGCTGCTAAATTTTTGTAGTTGATGTCCCAGTGAGTAAAATATAATCTGTACAAGCAAAATAAGTAAATAAGCAGCATGTATTAGAACAAATAGACAATAATCATGAACGGGCTGTTTGAAGCCATATTGTTGCAACTTAGAGGTGCATTATGAGTTCCATTTGTGAGAAGTCTATTTAAGGCCATACAAGGAGTGTTTTAGCTTGCAAACTTTGCCTAAAATACACTAATATCCCTACGATGTAGTCATATAGATATCCTTAACAACATAACCATGCAAATAAGCATTGTTGATGTCCAATTGATGCAATGGCTAGTGAAGAGCTATGAAAACAACCAAGATGATGCGCACAATTACAACCATAACAACGGGGAAAAACTATCAATATAATCAATACCTTCAATTTGATTACATCCCTTCATAACCAAGCGGGCTTTAAATCTACCATGTTGGCAATGCTATTAATCTCCATGGTATGATTCTGTTCAAAAGCAGTAATCTCATGATTCACTGTATTGATCCAATTCTTACACTTACTAACTTTTGGATATGAAGTGGGTTTTTGAAGATTAGAAACATTGGATAAAAAAATGAATATAAGATGCAGAAAAAATGTGATTAACATGAAATGCAAATGTTGGGGAAATATGAGGAGAACTAATATGAGTATAACCAATAACATAGTCATGCAACCAAGATGGTGGTTTCTTATGGCAAGTACTATGTCTAGGCAATGCAAGACTAGGCGGAGAACCAATTGCAAAACTAGTTGCAAGTGTGAAGAAATTATGTGGCTTGAATATGGATGATTTGAGGGAGAGGAATTATCTGATGTGGATATTGGTATAATTGGTAAAGAAAAATGGTTTCATGAAAGACATCTCTAAAAATATGGATTTGGTGAGTGTCCAGATCATAACATTGATATCCTTTATAACCAATGACATAACCACTGAAGATACAAAGTTGAACAAGCCGGGCAAATTTATCTTTGTGAAGAGCAACATTTGTAGCAAAACATAAGGAGCCAAAAACCTAGAGTTGGTAAAAAGAAAAAGGTTTAGAAAAAAAAAAAAAGATTTCATAAGGTGTCTTCCATTGAAGAATAACAATAGGCAATTGATTTATTAAAAGTGTTAGCAAGCATAGCATCTCCCTAAAATTTTGAAAGTAAGCCAAACTGAATCAGTATAGATTGAGAAACTTGAATAAGATGTCTATGTTTGCATTCAACAACCCCATTTTGTTGAACGATATAAACATAGGACTTTGATGAATTATTCTTGAATCTGTAAAAGAAACTTTTGACAATGAGAGTTTAAAAATTTAGTGCCATTGTCACTTCTAAATTGTTTTAGAGTCTTGTTAAATTGAGTACGAATCACATTGCAAAAAATGGTGATATATGTAAAAACCTAAGATTTATGTTGCATTTGAAATGTCCATATTGCTTAAGTAAAGTCATCAACAATTGTGAAAAAGAACTGAGCAACTGATATAGCGGGTAATTTATAAGGCCACCATACATCAAGGTGAATTAATTCAATGCTTGTTGAAGAATTAATTATAAGTATAGAGAATGGTGAACGTGTTTGCTTTTTCATTAGAAAAGTAGTGAAGTAAAAAGGATCGGTGGAACTTAGATGTTCATAGTATTAATTGAAGGATGGCCTAAATGAAAATGCCACAAATATGTACTGTGTGAAGAAGAGGTACAAGAAAAAACATATGAATTAAAGTGGTAAAAGAAGTATCATCACGAAGGTATAATCTGCCTATATGCTTGCCAATAGCTTAATTGACTTAATCTCGGGGTCCTGTATCAAACAAGCATCATTAGTAAATGAAAATTAGAAATGAGCATCTACTACAAGTTGACTTATTAAAAGAAGATTATATTTGAATGAAAGAATACAAAAAAACATAGTGTAAATTGAGATTGGGATGTAACGAAATAGTTCCAATATGAGTAATGGAATGGGAACTTCTGTTACGTACAAGCAACAAACTAGAAGAAATAGAGGAAGGAATATACAAAAAGAAAAGAAACAGAGGAAGTAATGGGATTTGTCACACCCTTAATTAAGGAAGTATGACTGGCATGGAGAACAAAGAAAACCCCACCTCCACAAATCGAAGAAAATCAGACACCTTGAACATTTAATGACAAATCTATCAAATGAAGGCTACCAATTAATGCCAATCTGTAAGCATAAAATTTCGTAATTGGCTTTGTGTGGAAATTTTGGTTGTCCCCCCTAAATATTGACTTTTGGAAATTTACACAGCTAAGACCTATAAATAAGAAATCAAGAAAGCTCTTCTCCCATAAAATAATACAACCAGACAATGCCAAATATACCATACAATCACTAATTCCATGCCTATGACAATTGAAGCTACTAGATCATAAAATTTACAATGTTTAATAACAACAAGAAATAGATTGTGCCATTGCAAACACAGCAAGGCTCACCAGGGGATATATAACTTCTCTTTATGTAGCAGAAGGGTCCATGTCAATATTGCTCTCTGAACAACTTGGAGATTAAGGAGTAAGTGAAAACACTCAGTGACTATACTAGGAAGGGAACATACATGAGTGGTGTAGCTTTTTATAAATCATTTTTTCATCTTTGAAATTTTCACATAAACAAGTAACTATTCTCAAAATACAAATAATGAGAAATTATCAATATTCCCATGAAACTTAATCAAAATACGGAATGCATTGTAGAGAAAGGAATAAGATTTTATCATTCAATATTGTCGTAACCAACCTTTCAGTGAGAGGAAATAAAAAGTTTAAATTTGATTCTTAAAAATGAATCTTGGAAATCAATTGATTTGGAGTTGCCACCAAAATTTTTAACGGAAAACTTTGGAAAACCAATTTAAAACAAAAAGAAAAGGAAAAATGGTCTGTGAAATCAAAGATGAGTTCGAGAGTCTATTTGAGTCTGGGGAAGGTGTTAGGCACCCCACAACGCCCGTCCATAAGGACGATTACCTTAAACTAGTCAGTTAAAATAGAATATGACCTTAAATTTATCTCAATTACCCTCTTATTGGCATGGGTGCATGTTAAACAGAGAACACAAAAATGACAATAATGGAAGCAAATAGATAAATATTTACAAAGGATAGACTTGACCTAGGATGAAAGCCTAGGGCCTACGTACCTTACGATAGGGATCAAAGTCTACGTAGTTCACCAAAATGGCGTATCTATTGGTTGGTGATTTTTAATTTTTTGTGCTGAGAACATAAGGGTTCAAATTAAACAGATTTTTGTAAACAAAATGAGATTGGAATTTGGTTTGGGTGTTTTACTTTACGACAACCTGATTAATCTCACTCTCATGATCTCTTCATTTTCCCTCCTTTTAAATTTTTTACTTATTTTTTGAATTTTAATCTTTATTTTGAAATTTAAATGAAATTATTATAAAGAACGAACTTAATCATTTTGTAAATAATATGATAAAAATAAAAAAAATATTTAATTAGGATATTTATTTTTGCATTATTATCATTATTGTTATCATCATTTTAAACAGGTATGCATTAATTTTCGGGCTTTAAGGAGATTAAAATCTCACATGATCTCTAGCATTGGAGAAAAACAATATTCTTACACGATAATTTCATGAATAATGGAAAATATTTAGTTAAAGTATTTATCTTTATTATTATTATCTTAAAACAAATATATATTAATTTTTGGAATCTAAGGAAATTAAAATCTCACATGATCCCAAGCACTCGAGGAAAATAATATTCTCATACGATGATTTCGTAAATAATAGAAAACATTTAATTAAAGTATTTATCTTTATTATTATTATTTTAAAACAAATATATACTAATTTTCAGAATCTACGGAGATTAAAATCTCACATGATCCCAAGCACTCGAGGAGAATAATATTCTCACACGATGATTTTGTGAATAATGGAAAATATTTAGTTAAAGTATTTATCTTTATTATTATTATTTAAAAACAAATATATACTAATTTTCAGAATCTAAGGAGATTAAAATCTCACATGATCCCAAGCACTCAAGGAGAATAATATTCTCACACGATGATTTTATGAATAATAGAAAATATTTAGTTAAAGTATTTATCTTTATTATTATTATTTAAAAACAAATATATACTAATTTTCAGAATCTAAGGAGATTAAAATCTCACATGATCCCAAGCACTCAAGGAGAATAATATTCTCACACGATGATTTTATGAATAATAGAAAATATTTAGTTAAAGTATTTATCTTTATTATTATTATTTAAAAACAAATATATACTAATTTTTAGAATCTAAGGAGGTTAAAATCTCACATGATCTCTACTAAGTGCCTAAGGAGATTAGCATTCTCACGTGGCACTATCAAAAATTAGGATGGGATGGAAATAATGATGCTAATGATGATAAAACAAAACGAAACAATCAAGACCCAAGAAATAATGATAATGAATAAATAAATAAAATAAATCAAAAAATGAAAGAACCATTCACGTGTCTTCACATTCCCTTAAAGTATCATGCTTTATACATCTCCCAAATACATGAAGAAGTAATGACACGGCAAGAGATGATGAATAAGAAGTAATGACAGAGGCGTTCTTTCACGGTGGCTCTGCTCTTCAGCATCTTCTCGGCCAGTCGTCCTTCCTCTCGTCGGCTCCACTGGCTTCCTTTTTCTCAGTATCATGTCGGCCCTCCTCCCTCTTCATGTTACTTCACCAGCTTTCTCTCTCTCTTTCTCTCTCTACTTCAGCCTCTCGGTCTCTATTCTCTCCAGCAGGTCTCAGCCTCTGTTCTCTCCAGCAACTCTCAATCTCCCCTCAGCAGCTCTCTGTCTCCCAAAGCAGCTCTCGGTCTCCCCCAAGCAGCTTTCTATCTCTGTCACTCTTCAGTCTTGCTGTTTAATGCTCTCCCCCCTTTATAGCCATCATCCCTACCCTCCAGCCTGCACATAGGGTAGGCGTGTAATCCTCTCTGTCAGCTCAGCTGCATGCTAATTTTCTTGCTTCACGTCTTCTCCCCTTTTTTTTTTTTTTTTTTGTCTTTTGATTATTCATATTATATTATATTTCCTTACTTTTTGATTTTATCTTAATTTTAATTCTTCTGATTTTTTTTATTATCATTATTTATCTTTATTTTTGGATTTTTTTTAATTTTCTATTTTTGGTGTTTATATTATTTTTCCCTTTTTATGATTTTTCATTATTAATTAATAATATTTAAAATAATTAAGTAATTTTGAGTGAGGTGTTCACAAATATAAATGAACCCATGTAAAGTGATAATGTAAAGAACTTCTAATAGAACCAACAAAATATTAGAAAACCACTGCTAGCTCAAGGCTAATGCCACATGAACAGAACATATATCTAATGCAAGTATCAAGCTCAGAATCATCAAAATACAGGTCATACGCCTTAGTCAGATAATTAGAATCAGATTAGATCCTCGTCTAGTGGTCGACATATAGGGCTACTATCTCCCCTACTAGCTAGGGGGTTATCAAAACATAACAGATATCAAACACAAGCATTAGGCTTGGAATAATCAAAATATTAAACATACGCCTTGATTAGAAAATTAGTATCATATCTAATCCACGTATGGTGGCCAACACACAGGGCTAGTATCTCCCCTGATAGCTGGGTTCAAAATCATGGTATATCATGGCTAACGTCTATTTCAGTTAGTTGCAGGTTCCTGACTGGATGGGTTTCTAAAAATTCTTTAATAGAAATAATTACATAACTAAACTTTTCACAAAGATTTCATATTTAGATAAATTCACAAATCTATTATCAAAGTATTTCATCAATCCAACATCAAAGTATTCCATAAATACATAATTAAAGTGTTTCATGAAGTCATAATCAGAGTATTTCATCAATTTAGAGACAAAGTATTTCTTAAAATCTGAAGTTTTCAGAATATTCAAAACCAAAATAGTTTAGAAAATCCAAAATCAGATTTATTCAAAAAATTAGAATAAGATAAATTAAAAATTTCATGACCAATATAAATCTGACTAAAATATACAAAGTTATAAATCATAATTCCGAAGTCGAATAAGATACCCAAAGAAGTTGTATAATGTATACCTTGAAGTTGTGAAAGCATCAAGAGCAAGGAGAAATCAGTATATCAAAAGAAGGTTGTTCCCTTAAATAGTTGAGTGAACAAAGTACACAAACTTGCAAAGAGAGTTTTTGAAATACTGAAGACAAGTACAATTAGCAATATTTACTCATCTGGGCACAGAATTCCAAAAATTTCTTTCCTTATAGTCCCCTTTACTTACTGCCGGATTAAAGAATAATCTCTATGTCCCTAAAAACACAAGATATAACCTTAACTTCCCATGCTAGAAATATTACAACTCAAATAAATCTCTAATGTCCATATCTCCAGATTAAACTGATTTGAATTTGGTTGTCATTCACAAATGGCTTCTGTCATTTATTTTTTGTTTGTAAAACCACCAATTTTCAATGATTCTACCTGTCATAGTTAAAATATATATACATACACAACTTAGAAAAAAATTTGCTCAAGGGACCTTAATGGTCCAAAGTTAAGTGTTCATTTATTCATTAATATCCATACACCTATATCTCGTACTTAAGGAAATATTCCAATAATTTGGTATAGTCCTTATACTCTTAAGTTCAATAAATCTCCACCAATGGAAAATTTATTGCCTTTAAGACCATAATATACATAAACACTTGCATACCTAGTTCAATATTAAGCATTCTTAATTGACTCATTTCTCCACCCTTACCTCTTATAAATAGCTTTATTGCCAACATGGAACAATAGAGTGTTTCAACTTATGAATAGCACTTGACACACTAACAAACATCATCATTTATATATATATATATATAAAACTCAAAATTACTTCAAGCCCAAATAGATCACATTATCACTCCTCATATCCTTTTGTTGAATGTTATTGATGGCTTGAAAGCTTTACCAAAGTAATTTAAATTAATTATACCAACCTAATAATCATTACTAATGAATTTTCCCTTATCAACTTCCCTTTTTCAACAATAGAATTTTGAAAATTTCAAGAAAAATTTTTACACTTATAATGAAAAACTCCAACCAACCTTAGCCTTCTTCTTGAGCTCCAATGATGTTAGAGGAATAAGAAATTTATAGATTTCACCACCCAACACACTTCAACTCACTACCAAGAATTGGGGGTTTTGAAATTAATGACCAAAACATCAAATTGGCAATAGGGAAATGTTAGAATCTCACCAAGGACTAAAAACCCTAAAAAAGTTTCACACAAATATCATAAATCAAGCTCTACTTTCGAAATCAAGCTTTTGTTCATGTTTAAACGCTGAAAAAAAGAGGGGGTTTTTTTTTTTATGAGTCAAATTGATGAAATTAATTAATGGGTTTAAGAGAGAAAGGTGCAAAAATTACTAAGGAAGTGAAGTCCCACAAAATTCAACGAGAAATGTACTAGATTGAGCTAAATTCCTTCGAATTTATGATAGACACACTACAAAAAGGAGTTTCACGATTTAAAGCTTGAATCGTGAAATTAATTAGTGTAAATAAGGAAGAGATGCTTGAAGATCAATTCTGATGTGAAGCCTTAAAGAAACACTAGGAAATTCTACCCAAATTATGCCAATCTTGAGCTAAAATCATGTAAGAATGCATCCATTGGAGCTTCATGTTTTCCAGCCAAACAAACACTAAAAATTGGACGACCACTGGTTGGCGATAAACCAGCAACACTAAACACCTATCGTCGATTACCAATCGTGGTAAAAAGGAATGAAAATGGCATCATGCTTAAAGGAAGAAACATGATGAAATCTTTAAGGGCAATTTAGTAATTTCCAATTAGGGGACATAATAACATGGTACCCTATGGAAGGAGGGAATGAGGCTTAACCATTGTGCCAGCCTCAAGTTCAAGTATAATAGTACATCATTTAATATTTGAATCTTGTTACATTTTTGTTTTCAATATCCCTCAAGAATAACCCCAATTGTACTTTCTTTCTTTTCCAATTCATAAAATCATTAAAAAAAATTTTGCCACCTAAAATAAGGTGTTTAGCATAATTTTATTTTTTTGGGAATATTGCAGGATTAGTGGCACCAGTGTCAATAATCCAAGAATGCATATTAATATTTGGCAAGGTAAAAGATAAAGGAAAGGCACCTACAAAATCATTGAATTGGCCAATATTAACATGAGCAACATTAGATTTATTAGTCTTCATAAATTTGGAAAGTTCACTTTGCACAATTTCAACAATAATTGCCTGTAAATTTGCATTATTAGGAATAGGATCGAAAGGTGTGATAGATCTTCAATGCAAGCACTAACAGCATGCTTATTTTTTATTTCCCTTGAGTTCCTTGTACCAATTAGGATAACCGTGCTTCTTAAAGCATGTATCTATAATGTAACCTTCTATATTACAATAAGACAATCTTTTTTCTTAAAAGAACTCTTCTTCTTCAAAGAAGCGCACCCTGAACCAGAACTAGAACCAGAAGAAAGAGGAGGAGTGGCAACAATCATAGCAATATTGTGTGTAGTGTTAGGTAAAGGCAATGTAACTTGTCTATACATCTCATCAATTAAAAGCACAGAGTAAACCTTTTGCAAATGAGGTATATGATCAAGCATTAAAATGGAGAAAAAAAAAATTAAATTATTCCTTCACTTTTACACTTTGTGACAATTTAGTCCCTCATAAATTAACCATGACAAATCAGTCATTGAGAAAATCTATGTTATGCAAAAATCAATCCCTCATAATTTCAAATGGAAGGATTGGTTCTGTACAAATTTGAATTTATGAGAGACTGATTTTGTATAAATTTAAATTTATGAGGGACTAGTTTTGTGCAAATTTAAATTTGTGAGGGCTTTATTTGTTACAGTTAATTTATGAGGGACCAAATTTTCACAAAGTACAAAAGTAGGGGATTGATTTTGTACTTTCCTCTTAAAACCTGATTTCAAACATGATCATAAGATTCATTTAATCCCATGAGGATTTGAATAACCTTAGCAAAATCATGCAACTAAACAATTGTAGTAGATAAGACACAAGTGCAGTGACAAAAACAAGTGAAGTAAGTTCTTCCTACGGCTTACTTAACTTTGTAAGGTATAAGGACAAAGAAGAATTTCCCTAAACTGTGGAGATAATCTCCTTTTTAAGTTCAAATTCATGTGGACCACTCGACTTAGCAAAACGCTTCTTAAACATATCCCAGAGAACTTTCGCAGATGTTTTATAAACAAATGCTTCATGCAAATCCTTCATAAGAGAGTTGAGGATCCAGGAGACAACCATGGCATTGGCACTAACCCAATCCTCAGAGTTGCTAGCATACTCTGTAGGTTTCTGAATTTTGCCAATGATAAAACCAAGCGTGTGTTTGGCTGCAAGTGTAATCTTCTTTCACTTACTCCAAGTACGACAATCACTACCATCAAATTGAGTAGTAAATAAAGAGAGTCCTGGGGCATGAGAACCATGTAAGGATAAAAAATCACGAGGTATAAAAGAGGAAGTCGAACGAGAAGCACACTTGCCCATTGCAGAAGAAGAAAAACATGGGAAATAATTTAGAAAAGATTGAGAGGCTCAAATTCCATGAAGAAATAAAAAATATTCGAATGAATTACATCTAGCTTCTGTCACAAGTTATATACAGTTCAGGAAAAAACTATACACTCTGGTATTTGCAATTCTAGTTGTACAACCTATACATGCAAGAGGAAAAACAATGCTACAATGCTACCACCAATCATTTTAGTGAATGACCTCTGAGAGCGTTGTAACGGTGGAAATGTGAAGAATGTGCAAACTACTATATGCACGTGAGCTAATGCAGCAACATAAAATGTGAGTTGGCTAGGAAAGCTAGAAGTGTATGTCATATTTCTTCATAAATGAAAAGAATTTAATTTTAAAAAATTGTTCTTATTCGAATTATCTTCTTTGGTCCATTAATATTGATCATGAAAAACCTGTTTTGATGTGTGATTGATGTCTTGTAGTTATTAGATCTCGTTTTGTTAGCTTTAGAAGGTTCACAATTGTAAAAATTTTGGAAGTTTTACATTTTATTATGGGAAATTATGCTAAAATTTTTATACAAATATTATAATTCAAATATTTTGAAATTATAAATGAAATCCCTTTTACCTAAATTTAAATTACCCATACACGACTACCTATATATTTATAAATTAAGTCCCTTTCACTTAAATTTAAAATGCTCATATAATAAAATTTTTATTGCACTTACAATTTTAAATGCACACAGTTATATTTTAAAAACATAATTGTAATGTTATTATTTTTTATATTGACATTATTACAATTATATCTCTATATTATAATTAAGTATATTAGTACACTGAAAATTGTGAACGTACTAAAAATAACACTGGCTAATACACGACTACCTATATATTTGCTTCTAATTCATTTAGCTTACATAGACATGATTTATTTTGCTCTTCTTAACAATCACTGTATACTAGAAAGTTATGACAAATTTATTGTAAAATGTTTGAAAATATCATACATCATGCTACTTTTTAATTTCCGTTGAATGATTCAAGGCACACCCTAGCTAAGCAGTGATTATATGCCAAAGTAGGTATAAAGTTTTGACTGTGTCATTGTCTGCATATTTACAAATAATCATTGTCGCCATTGCTGACGGCACATGAAACGACTAAAATATTGATGATAGTCTTCACATGTGTGCAATGCATAGTGTTTAAGCTTAATTAATCTAGAATAATTGACCTACTCTTGGCATATTGATACAACATAAATACAAATCAAATCGTTCCAAATTTTCTCACAAATTAAAAAAAATTTAATAACCTTTAAAACAATTTTATCTGCTACAGCTTGAAGAAATTTCTTTAGCCGTTGGGGAACATTGTGGATTTAGTTTCACAAAAGAAAAATCCTGTGAGAACGATGTTAGAAGAATCAAGAAAAGTTAATATCGTCTTGAAGAGGGAGAAAAAATATATAGTATGTTATTAGACGTGTATTATTTATTAGCATAGATAACAAGTATCATCGTATGAACTATAAAGAAGATCGATGAAATAATTGAAAAGTGCATAAATTAATTCAAACACTATTTTTTACTTATAAAACAGTAAAAAAAATTAAAATTATGACTATTCTTTAATTTATAGACTAATGTAATGACTATTGCTTGTAATGATAAAATTAGACGGTATATAAAAGATTGAGAAAAGTATAGAATTAGTCTCTTATTTTTGCACTTTATGACAATTTGTCTATTTACAAATTAATTATAATAAATTTATCTTTTATAAATTTAAATTTATACAAAATTAATTCAACAAAATTTTAAATTTGTAAAAAATTAGTCTTATTATTTAAATTAATGAAAGACTGATATTGCATAATATAATATTTTTAAAAAACTAATTTTTCATGACTATTTGTCAAAAATCAAATTATTATACAATATAAAAGTAACGGGTGGATACTTCTCTCATAAAGATTAGAAGAGAAAATGTTGATTAGTAATAAAAAAAAAAAAAAAGAATGAAACCACGTAGCAAAAAAAGAAAACCTTAATATTGTATACCATCATCCGCCCCTAGATTTATACTTATCTAGAAGAGTAAGTAAACGAAGATGTGAGGAGACAATTTTTTTTTTTTTTTTTGTGAGAGAAAGATGACAATTTTTTGGTCAAAAATATACACATGAATTTAAGCAAACTCAAAGATTTGTACTCCTCCTAACCCCGTTGAATACTAAATAAACGACTAGTTTACCTAATGAATGAATAATTTGATCCCTTAAGCACACATTCAGTTTATTTTCAGTGTTTAAAAAAAATTCAGATTAATTATTCATTAATGATACTGGTTTTTCTTCTCAAGTGATCAAAAAGAGAAAATTTTTTAAAATGGGTAGGCACCTAAAGGGGACTAATTAAGGCGGATAATCTGATGAACAAGAATGCCAAAAAAATATTTTTGTCAAAGATGGTTTATTTTTATGAATCCAAATTTGCTATAAGTTTTAAAAGAAATTTGCTCATTATTGAATCACACAATTTTCAAAATGGTTTATTATTATGAATCTGAATTTATTATAATTCCAAAAAATAATGTTTCATCTTTAAATTTTGTAATTCTTTATATTTAAATTATTGGATTAAAATTTTGAGTCATATAAAGTCACTAAATTTAATCTAAGCTATCAAATCACACAATGTCTTAAATATTATGGATCTATACATTTTTTTGTTAATGCAATAAGTCTAAATTATTATTTTATGTAGTCACAAGATTTTCTTGCAGTCTTTATTACCTTTTATATTTGTAAAGCTATATTTAAGAAAACAACTATACAATGCCATGCACCGCCTAGATCAAAACAACAGGAGTGGCGAGTGGTGGGGAAGGGCCAAACTATGTTTTGGTAAGAAAGTGGAAAAAGATAAAAAGAGACAAAATTAAAAAGAATCTATTATTTTCATCACTAATATATCATTAAATTATTATTTTAATTAATAAAATAATTTTTATTAATTAAATTTTTTTATTTTTGAACCTTTTAGGTGAGTTAACAAAACATAGATCCAGAGATTATTTTTATATAAGTATATATATATATAACAATTTAAAAAATAAAATACTAAAAGTAATAATTTTAATTAGTAAAAAATTGAAAATAAACATTTTTAATTAGTCAAAAATTATTTTAAAAATAAAATTAATAAAAAATTAAAATGATAATAAGTTAAGCACCAAAGAAGTTTTTTCCTCTGACAATAAATGAAACAAATGAGGATTGTGGTTACGGGCCTATTGTTAAATTGTGGTGTTCAAGAAGCCAAGCGAAAGGGGTAGAAGAAGCCAGACTTGATATGGGTCAAAATCATCTTGGCGTCCTTGTCCATTAATTAGAATATAATTAGTTTTCCCGGGAATTATACCGGCTCCACTATTTAATGGCCCTCATACCATGTAGTTCCCAGACACACATTCATCAAGTCTCAGACTCAGCATTAATAGCATCTATGGCAGAGGCAAAACAAAGGTATAACTTCACCTTCTCAGTTTTTCCTTTTCTTCTTTAGATTCTGGGCCTTCCCTGTTTCATCCCATTTAAGGTTCATGCATGAATTTCTTAGCATTTGGAGGAATTGTTTGTGGTTTCAGGTACGCCATTGTGACAGGGTCGAACAAAGGGATAGGGTTGGAGACTGTGAAGAAGTTGGCCTCTAATGGAGTCAAGGTGGTGCTCACAGCCAGAGATTCCAAGAGAGGACTCGAAGCCCTTCAGAAATTGACAGATTGTGGTTTCGATGATAACCGTGTAATTTTTCCCCAGCTTGATGTGACGGATTCTGCTAGTGTTGCCTCTCTTGTGGATTTTGTTAAACTCCAGTTTGGGAAGCTCGATATTTTGGTAAGATATCACTGAGTTTTCTGAACTCTGTTTCATTTTCAATCTGAGATTTTGTTTCTTCCATGCAAAGTCACTTTTTAGGAATCGTGAATGCATAAAATGCAAGGATTCTCTATCTGTACTCATTCCTACAATTCCTCTTATGGTTAGTCCACAAACATAGTTCATGTGTCTCTTTACAGGAAAATGTATTGCCAGGGATGATTTTCTTTGTTCAACATGCTTATTATGCTTTGCTAGGCTCCACTGAAATTTTGAAGAAACTGTGAAATCTTGATTTGAAAAATCTATCTAAATATCTCGCACCTATTGACTCGTATCTAGAAAGTTGCATTTTTTTTTTATTACGTCATATAATAATGTTTCGCTGACTGTAATTGTTTCCTTTTACTTGTTTTTCTGTGTACCATAAGCTTCCTAAGCAAGGACAGTTCTAGAACTTGCATTCAAGAGAAAGAAACGCCTCAGCTGTTTTAAAAACACCTAAAACCACGTGTGTAGTAGAAAATTTTTTATAACAAAGATTGACAAACAATGTCAACTTGAAAATTAGAAGTTGGATGCCTTTTTACTATAGGGAGGGTTTAGATGGAGAGAAGAGAAAGGTGGGTTTAGAATTCTCTGTTCCTTAGTTTCTATGAAGCTTTAAGCTCTGCTATTTCTTATGCTTGATTAAATACAGATTGCTGTCTTGTAGTTAAACCATATCTGTATTAACTGTTAGCTAGAATATTTATCAGCATAGTCAAATGAACTAAAGGCTCTAATATGATAATTTTATACGGGTTATGCTAGGATATAATAGATCTCATGAAGTTACCAGTTACCGTTGTATTAACTTGCCACTTATGTTATCATTTGGCTTAATATGAAGGAACCCTCGTAAAAATTCTTGTGCAGGTCAACAATGCAGGAATCAGTGGAGCGATTATGGATGACTCGGTTAGTGTTTCCTCTGCTTTGTTAGGAAGTATTGCTCTATAATCTATATGAAGGCTTTCAAAACGATTTGAGGTTATTTATTCTACATCAACGCAGGGGGGATCAAGTATAAATTGGACTGAGCTGACTCAAACATATGAGCTAGCTGAAATGTGCCTAAAAACAAACTACTACGGTGCTAAGGAAACAGCTGAGGCGTTTCTTCCCCTTCTCCAGCTATCTGATTCACCTACAATTGTTAATGTTTCCTCTCAAGCTGGATTGTTAAAGGTAAAAGAGTAAAAGATGTAGTTCCTTTGAACACTTATTCTGAATTTTGAACTTAGATTACCTTCATATAATGGCAAAATTGTGTTATGCTGGTGTTTCAGAACATATCAAACAAATGGGCCAAAGGGGTGTTAGATGATCTTGAAAATCTCACAGAAGAGAAGATAGATGAGGTACTGAAGGAGTTTACGAAAGACTTCAAAGAAGGTTCTCTAGAAAGCAAAGGATGGCCAACCTTTTTGTCTGCATATATGGTCTCAAAAGCAGCTTTAAACTCTTACACAAGACTTCTGGCCAAGAAGTACCCAAACGTCTGCATTAACTGTGTCTGCCCTGGTTATGTCAAAACCGACATTAACCGAAACACCGGCATCTTATCTGTGGAAGAAGGTGCTGATAGTGTTGTGAGGCTAGCACTACTGCCTCATGGTTCCCCTTCTGGCCTCTTCTATGTTCGCCAAGAAGTGTCAAGCTTCTGAATGAGTTTAATAAGAACGAGGGTCATGATGGAAATGAACTTGTCGACATTGTTAGTAGTTTGTAATAATCTGTTAAGCTGTTTGATTGTATAAGTATAAAGTTAAGAGTTGTAATGAGATTTGTTGATGAATCTGAATGATGTCATGTAGCACAATTTACAGAGTTCAGTGTCTTCCCATCCTGTAGATCACAAGAAACCTGCACGCAACAGATTGAGTTAATTTAGCTTAGAGGGTGTAACATTCTAAATAGTGGTTTTGGATGAATTAATATCTTCCTAAGATTTCTTTTAAATTAAAAATTCTATGTGAGGTGACTTCAAGTGACGGTTATGATTTGAGCCTCAAAATCGAGTGCGTCAGTCACATCCAACAAATTTGCCTCTTAATTTTATTTGCTAAAGTGCTATTTTTGATGAAATCTCAGTTGTTCACTATAAATGTTAGTTGTGTTAGGTGTATGAAAAGAACACATTTCATTTTGGTGAGAGTGAAAAATTATACATAGCGTATGATAATTTATTTTCATATAATTCGGACAAATTTCAAACTTTTAACCTTTTAATGCCTGTTTAAAATGATTACATTATTGAAACGAGATGAATATTTATTATAAAATTATTATTTTTGTTATTTATTTGTTAAAATTTTTGACATGTCTCGCACTCTTTTAAAATTGTTGCATTTATTCTTTTAATTTTTAAGAAATTATTAAATTTAGTTTTTTAATAAAATTTTAAATTTTAAATTTAAAAGACTAAATTTAATATATATATATATATATATATATGTTTTTTTTTTTTAAATAGAAGATTGAGTGTGATATTTCAACGAGGAATTAAAATAATATTACTCTTATGGAAACAAATAAAAAGGATCCGAATCATAAAAGTAAAATATTGTAGCATTGTCGTGTGTTCGGCTCCACACATTATGGGGTATATATATACCTTTATACTGAAGAATTCAACACAAAAATTTGAGCTCACATGAATTTATCACTTATTGTATAAAAATTTCGACTTAGAATTTGTATATTTTTTCTCTTTAATTATATCTCTTCGGAACTTGAAATAAGAGTAAGAAAATATCAAAATCCGCAAGTAAGTAAGAGATTTATTCGGTAACGACATCCTGCTTTAGTAAAAATCATAAACCTTTATTTGGCCAAAGTTAAAAATCATAAAACTTTTAGAGCTGCAATTATGAATAACCGACTTTTCCATTGAAAGTCTTTTTCCTCCCCGGGCAATGTTTGGTATGTAAGAATGAATTTTGTGAAAATAGAAAAGGGAATAAGGAATGGAATGGAAAGTAATATAAATGAGTCATGAAAAAAAATATATGTTTGGTATGCAAAAGAATGAAATGAGTTTTAAAAAAAAAATATGTTTGGTATAAAAGAATGTGGAACATAACATAAGGTTAATGTTTGAAATACCCTCAATAACAATTAATAAACCAAGAAAAAAATTTATATTATATTTTTTAAAACATCCATTCCACAAAAAACTTCCTCATTTCATTGGTCCCATAAATGAATACTGATTATCATATTTGAGAGAGTCAGATCTCCCAAAAAAAATTGTTTAAGGGTTCCCTTATGCATATCAAACATTTTATCTAAATGATTCTTCTCTCCTATTCCCTTTCCATAAACTCATTTCTTGCATCACAGAGACACTCTTCATTTTCCATATAAGTTAATTATTATGTTAGATGAAAGTAGACTTGATCATCAAGTCCAACATTTTTTTTAAGTGAATTTTTTTAATTCAAATTTTTATTTATATTTTTTAGACTTAATTTATTAGGCCAGCCAAACTTTTTTAGTCATAATTAAAACTATTTGTATATAGGACTTGAAATAAATTATATAACTAATTATTATTATTACTTATAAAATTATATATAAAAAAATTATAAATATAAATGAGTTGTTATATTAGTATAAATTTTTTGAATAAGAGGTATTAAATTTTTTTTATTAAGATATTATGTTACGTTAAGTCTTTTTTTAAATATTAAGTTTTTTGTATTTAAAAAATATTTATGAAAGCCTTTTAAGTTCTAGCCACGTTTTAAAAAAATGTCCAATCCTAGCCTATTACAAGCTTTTCTAATCATATTTTTTTGGTTTGTGTTTTTTAGACCGAATTTATTAAGTTGGACGAATTTCATAAATTATGATTATGTTTAAATCCAACAATTAAATTTTGTGCCATGATTATGTTGTTAATTAGATTTTGCTTTAACATTAATTAGTTATTTCAATATTAAAACAACTATTTAGAGAGAGTAGCTTCTCTACGGCGCTTATTTTTAATTTTTTTTTAACAAAAACAATATATACGGATCATATTCATATAAAAGAAAAACGTATAATATATATATAACATGAAAAGCGATCTGCATGGCAAAAGTTGTGTTCGTTCTTATTGTTTTTCACCTTTAGAGCATTAATGCACAATATCAATGCAATTAACCTGATTAACATAAATAATCTTGATTAATTTATTAACAAAAATATACCTTGATTGAATTGTATTTGAAATCTTTTTAAAAAAGGGTCCTTTCAAGTTTTGAAAGAGGGAATCATTCTTGATCATACTCTTTAAAAACTTTCTTTATAAAGTCTTTCGACCTGTTTAATACTCCTTCAAAATCATGGTTTCCACCAATAAAATTAATAAAAATGAACACAACTTTCGGCCCAAATAAAATGTTTTTTTAAACAATATAATTTTCGCTCATATTTTTTTTTTGGTCAATAATATTGGCTTAGATTAAATATATGTAAACATTGTAATTTGTCTAGACAATTTAAAAAATAATAAAAATAATAGTTAGAAAATACCAAAATAAAATACTAATATAAAAATTTTGAGAAATAAGAAAATAAAGCAAAATAACCAAAATGAAAAATAACAGTCCTCTCACTTATAAAAAATAAATAAAATCAAAACATTCACCCCTTCATGTATATTAAAAAATAAAAATAAAATCAATAAGTATAAAATAAAAAATAAAAAAATCTAAACAAGAATTGTTAAAATAAAAAACTAGAAAAAATCATCATTTTCCAAATTAAAAAAAGGGGCATGTGTAAGTGAGAAAATGATGGGACCACTTGAGATTATCAATTTTCTCTTCAGCACGCATCCCCTCCTTTTTTTGGCTAAGGAAAATGAATAAAATGACATATATATATATATATATATAAAGTATGGAGATGGAACACACGAACCACACCTCTCATGCTACGACCGGAATGAAAAACCATAACCTTAAATGTGCTCAAAATTTTAAATTTATCGATACACTACTAAGTTATAATATAAAATATAATTATAATATTATTAATTTAAAAAATATTAATATTAGAATTATAATTAAATATATTATTATACTTAAAATTATAAATGTACTAAAAATTTTATTTATTATAAATTTAAATAA
The DNA here is from genome assembly GCA_037074485.1 of Delonix regia. NCBI lineage: Eukaryota > Viridiplantae > Streptophyta > Magnoliopsida > Fabales > Fabaceae > Delonix > Delonix regia. Next base: position 19,509,756 of record CM073459.1, read on the forward strand.
TAAATAAAATAATTAAAATATGCAAAAATTAATAATATATATTTTTATAAATTGACCAAAAAATCTCATCACCGTTACCGAACAAGTAAGAGATTTTTTCCTTCGGTCTCACAAAATAATATCCGGTCATATTTTGGCTGAAAAAATAGAAAGTGAAATTGAAAACAAAAGTTAAAGGAAGGAAAATGATAACAATGCACGTGAACGAAAGATGGGGGACCACTTCTCTCAAATTTTTCCACACATGCAGAATGTCAGAAAGGAAGGGCTTGGAGGAGGACGAAAATGTCCACCGTTTGATGCCCTACATTAATGTTGTGGATTGTTAGTCTAAATTTTTACTGTTGATTCTACATTGTTGTAGAAGATTTAGTCTCCTCGGGTAATGCCTATTAGAGATTCTCAACATCGTTTGGACCGTGGGATTAATCGTGTGGTGCAGCTCTTGCCACATTACATTTTAAATTCAAAAACTTTCATATTTTTTATAACCTCTGGCTCAATCAACGGGTGTCGATTGGGTAAGTGTTTTGTTTTCCCACAATTTAAAACGGCGTCGTTCCAATTGTTTTCTTCTATGGTCATGGAACTAAAATATATGATTTGACCTTCTTGAATTAATGTAAGTGCAATTTTTATAAAAATGATGACGGCGATCATTTTTAATTTTTTAACTAAACTTGATCGACAATAAAAATCATGACGACGATCATTTTTAGTGTTTGACTAAACTTGATCAAAAATAAAATTCATGACGACGATCATTTTTAAAGTAGTGTTGTTGTTATAATGGGAAGTGGCATTTGGTGTTCAAAATGAAGCACCTGGACCTCCGTCTAAGAGAGGAAGAAGATTCGAATCCCTTTGTTGGAGCTGAGAGCACACCAGAGTTGAGGCATTTCTTCTCCTTCTCCAGTTCTCCGATCCACCTATTATTGTTAAGGCTGTTTGATTGTTAGAATTAAAACAATTGAATGAGATTCTCATTTTTATATTTGATTGATAAATTAGATATTCATTTTTATTCTTTAGGAAACTTGCTTTCTTTCATATATAAGAGATTTTTTTCTCTAATTAAAGTTATGAAATGAGATTGATCTCTTAAAAATAAAAATCTATTTGATAAAAGTGTTCTCACTTATAATAATTTTCAAATTAAAATATCCTTGTGATACATTAAAACTCTAATTTATTATTATTTATTATTAAATTATTATTCATTTTATTATTATTTATTAATTATTAATTACTAAATTATTATTTTAATTTATTAAATATATATTATTATATTATTAATTATATATATATATATATTAATATATAATTATATTATTAAATAATCGTTCGAAGAGATGTCTACCTTTTTCTTTTAGTTTTATAATAAGGGATAATATAGTAAAATATGCACACTACCTAATTAATTTTTATGTGTAATCTATTAACCAAACGAAGTAAAGGGAAACGTGTCAATTCTTATTCTTTCCCAACTAAATAATATTTTAATATTCTCATTTCTACTCTTATTCTTATTTTTATTCCTATTGTATCAATTCTAACAATCAGACGAGCCCTTAAAATTTCCTCCCAGGCTGGGATACTAAAGGTAAAAGACTTATTGAACACTTATTAACTTAGATTACCTACATATTGGTAGAATTGTGTTACGTTGGTGTTTCAATACATATGAAACAAATGGGCCAAAGGGGTGTTAAATGATGATGAAAATCTCACAATAGAGAGAATAAATTAGGTACCAAAGGAGTTCAGGAAAGACTTCAAAAAAGGGTCCCCAGAAAGCAAAGGATGACCAACCTGTTCGTTGACTTGTATGATCTCAAAAGCAGCCTTAAACTCTTACACAAGACTTCTAGCCAAGAAGTATCAGAATGTTTGTAGTAACTGTCTTTGCCCTGGTTTTGTCAAAATAGATATTGATCGAAACATTGGCATCTCATTTGTGGAAGAAGGTGCTGATAGTGTTGTGAGACTAGCACTACTTCCTCATGGTTCCCCCTCTAGCCTCTTTTATGTTCACCAAGAAGTATCAAGCTTTTGATTGAGTTAGTAGTACCTTGTTAAGCTGTATGATTGTATAAATAAAAAGTTAAGACTTGTAATGATATTTGCAAATGAATTTGAATGATATTATGTAGCAAAATGTACAAGAGTTTTCTCTTTATCCTGAAAACAAGAACATGGAACTATATGTGAGTGATTTTCCAAGTTCTAGCAAAGTTTAGTGTATTCCAATCCTGTTGTTCACAAGAAATCTACTTGCAACATAGTGAGTGAATTTTACTTTGAGTTTATAATTTTCTAACATATTGGTTTTGAAGGAATTAATACTTAGTTAAAAACTTTGTTTTAAACTGGCTCTTGGTGCACCTCTGCTTGGAGGTTCGAAGAACATAGATGAAAGTCGAGAGACAAAGAGGGACATGAGAGTTTGAAAGAAGAAGAAAAAAGAGAAAGAGGAGATCGAGACTGAGAATGACAAGAGAAAGAGAGATTGAAAGCAAAGCTTCAACACCTCTATTTTCTTGACTGAAAAGCAAAGGTGGAGAGCTTTCGGCGAGAGGTTCGAATAAGAAAAAAGGAAGCATAGGAAAAACCGAGAGTAAAGAGAAGAAGAAACAAAAACAAAGAAAAAGGAAAACCAAAAAGAAAGAGAAACCTAAAGGGAGATGAACGAGAGCAATAAAGTGACACCAAGAAAAAGAAAAGAGAATATAGAAAGAAAGGAGCAAGGTTCCAGGTTGGAGAAAAGGCATACAAAGCTTTGATTTAGTCTTAAGAATACAGGGACAAATAGAGACCAAACAAGGAGGTAATTCGATGTTAAAATTTTGTTGGGATTTTTTAGTTTAATATACTTATGTTTTTTTTCCTTTTCTTTCGCACACCGGTATGCTAAGTGATAGATCATTCTTGGTTGTTTTGTTGGTAATATCAGCCATAGAATGTTTAGCGATGGAATCCTAAGGCTTATAGGGGGTTTTGTTGTTTCAATGTGATGAGAAGCCAATTAAGACAAAAGTGGATGAGTATTGACTCGATGGTATGATGCTTTTTGGTTTGCCATGGTCGATGAGTGAATTCATTGGACATTCGGATAGATGCTTGTTGCCATTTGTGCTTATTTGGTCTTTGTTTAATTGAAGGCATGAATATGTGGGAATGATTTATTTATTATCATTTTTTGGTTTATTTTAAAATAAAGCTATGGATTGTTAGTGGTATTTAATAGATATGCCCTTACATGATGTCTCCACAATGTCTTATGAATAAAAATCCATTTGATAACAATGCATGCATTTATTTATTTGTTTATTTTTTATGTAGGGTCTATCATAAAATAATTGCATTACTTTTGAAAAAGTATAGTATGTATGTGATGTTTGTTTAAGGTGGGCTCTTATTGTTGCACATCTTAACGTTTTATGCATTTTTTTTTCTTTTTTCTTTCTTTCTTTTACTAAATATGGATTGAAAAGTGGATGGTGTATGAAACCCTTGTATGACGATCAAGGGAGGGAACAAGGTTGGAGTTGTATTGTTTTTTTGTGTTTCAATAATTTGCAAATATATTGAGTAGCTATTTGATTAACAACGTACACTCACACACAATATGCATGATAAGAATTTCAATTGTGCACAAGCACACACTTACATTTTATTTGTATTTTTTCTTTTATTATATTTTTTGTTATTTTTATCTTTTTTTATTTTTATTTTTTATTTTTGAGCTGTTGTGTGAGATCGTTAATCTCCTCAAGCATTTGAGATTTAAGAAGTAGAAGCCGCGTGAAATTCTTAGTCTACTTAGGTCTTGAAAGTTAATATAAGTTTTAAAAAAATATAAAGATGAAACAATTCCAAAATTAAAAAAGTTTATTTTGCCCATTATTTGTAATAAAAAAAATCCAAAGTTCCCTTATATAATCTAGTCTCTTTCATATTGAAATAAATAAATTGTCATTTCAAAAACCCAACAAAACATAAATTCAAAAATCCAAAAAGATATTTTTCCATTATAATTTCACTTCAATTTTCAAAATAAATTCTAACTTCCAAAAATCCAAAAAATATAATCCTATTTCAATTCCAAAGCTAAATTTTAACTCTAGAACCCCAAATTTTCAAGTTATTAAATTAGTTATTCTGGCCTTGTTTTTAGTAAAATGTTGTGTAAGATCATGTGTCTCCTCAACCATTTTAACAGTTAAGTAATAGAAGCCATGTGAGATCATTAATCTCTTTAGGTTTTTTAAAGTTAACATGTGATTTCAAAATAAAAAATCAAAATTAAAAATCATACAAATAAAAACAATCCTAAGAAATCCAAATGATTTCTTTAGCATTTTAGATTACCATGTGAAAATTTTAAATATACTAGGGCACTCAAAAACTAAATAGTAGAGACCATGTGAAATCCTAAATCTCCTCAAGCCTTGAAAGTTAATATTTTTTTTCTCTTTTCCAAATACAAAGATAAAATAAATTCCAAAAATAAGAAAGGGTTTATTTTATCTATTATTCATAATTTAAAATCCTAAAAAAATGTTTTTTTTCCATTAGAATCCCATTTTCAAAATTTAAATAAAATCAAAAAATTAAAATCTAAAAAAAATTTAAAAAGAGAAAAATGAAAGGAGCAAGGAAGTGATGTCAAATCGATTCTGTAAAATAAAATATGCCAACCAAATTCAAGATCATTTTGGTTATGAAAAGCATATTCATTTCAATCATCTTGTTTTGTTCACAAAAATAGAAGTCATCAACTAACGAACACACATTTCTACTGAACTACATGGACTTTGATCCCCATCACATGGTATGTAGGCCCTAAGCTCTAATCCTAGGTCAAGTCTACCTTTGTAAATATCTTATTTTTTTGCCTTTATTTTATTTTGTAATTTTTTCATTATTTTCCTTTTTCCTTTTACTTGTGATTGATCAGAGTAATCGAAATTTGAATTAAGGCCATATAATTTTTGTATAATCAACTTTTGATAATCATTCTTAAGAATGAGTGCCGTGGGATGCTTAACACATTCCCCACGCACAATCGACTCTCGAACTTGATTTTTCATTCGCAGACCACCTTATCAATTTAATTGGTTTTCCAAGGTTTTCCTTAAAAATTTTGGTGGCAACTCCTAAATTTTGGTTTTCATTGTTAAAGCGAATATTTAAAACTATTCTTTTCTCTTTTCACGCTATGTTGTCACATTTCAGGTGTGATAGTTTGGTGACTCCGCTGGGGACTATTGAGAGTCATGCCCATTTAAGTTGATTGTGCAAAAATCATAGCCCTTTCCTTTCATTTTGATTACTCTTCTACATGTTATTTGCCTTTCATGCTTAGGTTAGGTAACATGTTTTGGTTCGCATGCCTTATTTAACACTTGTACATAGGCATTTGTTTAAATGCACTAGTATATACTTAGGGCAGATAATATGTAGCTACTCTGATTGTGTGTTTATTGCATATTTGTTTCTATTTTAATCATGTTTTGCTATGCAAACAACATGTGTTAAGCTAGATAACATGCGGATTAAAACCATAGGATAGATAACTCTTATATACGTGATTGCTTTTTTCTGGTCTAATCTGTTAAGCTAATGAGGGATGGGTAGTTTTTAGGCAAGAGGTATGATTGCTCTCCTCACACACATTCCTATTAGGCCCTATACCCGAGTATGTGTGCACCTTAGGTTAATCGATGCTTATATTGGTTTCCACGTGTGGCTTTACACCTCTTGAGGTTACCATGAAGGCTTAACTCGGATTGTGCCTTATTATATGGGCTTAATCTATGTGGGATTTTCTTCCCCTTATGATTAGGTTTATATAGCGAGATCTTCATCCTTGTGGTGGACGCAATTTGGGAATTTTTATCCTTTTAGGAACATAAATCCACCCTCTCAACTTGCATAACAATAGTCAAAGTTTAGTAAACCTACTCGTTTAGTTAGCATTTCGTGCCTTTAGGTTTAGCAATTTTAACTTAGGGATTCTCTGAGTTAGGACACAAGAGTGCATATATTTTATTCCCCTATACGTAACATTTTCATGATTAAACTTAGAAATGGGCAGTCCAGTGTTACTCTGTACTGAAAGATGGATATGACATTACTGCACTATAGGACACATATCAATTACAATGAAACTATGCATGAACAAAACTATCCATCGCCTGTGAAGGTTTCCAGACCCTCAACTTCATAATCATGCATTGCATAAGCATTCTCATACATGAAAATTCTTTGAAAAAGGAAACCTTTAGAATGCGTTATTGCTTTACTAATAAAAATATTGTCATATGAGTGAACCTAATGACTATTTAGTGCATCCCTAAGCTAATTCTTCTTCCCTGTGGAATTTGTTATCCCTTAAGGAAATTGAATTTTTTCCTAGACTGTATACTAGCCTAATGATGTAATGATCATTGTCATCGATTTACTATTGACATTATGTCCTTGACTTTCATAATTGATTATAGTGATTATCATCAAAATATTAAGGAAATGGCACTGCCCTTATGCCATGTTCCATGGATTCATGAGTCCTAAAAAAGAGTACAATGACTTAGGGATAAGTATTAGTGATTTATTGATACATTAATAAGTGCCAAAAATAAATGATAAGGAAGTTTTCTGTTGAATTATAATGGCGGACTCTAACCCTTTTGATTCCTTTAGCAGTGATTTGTCAAAAGTGGGTTATTAGGCATACTTGATCAAAATGGTACAAAAGGGAAAAAAGATTAGAATTAAAGCAGAAATGGAATCATAGGAAAGCTTAGTTCACTTGAGTAAGAAACTCAAAGGTGGTAAGCTAGGGGATTTCCAAAGGGAGTATGGAGATATAATGGATTTGCTAAGTATTTTGGTTCAACCAGAGGCATTCACTATTTTAGCCCAATACTGGGATGATTCTCTAAGGTGTGTTACATTCCCAACTTTCCAACTTACCCCAACTTTATAGGAGTATGGAGGACTTTTGAAAATGTCAATAGTTAAAAATGCAACAATGTATATGTACCCTGGGCATTTGCTGTCAAAACATAGTGCAACCCAAATTATGGGATAGGAGGTTAATAGGATATAGTTTGTCAAGAAAAGGTTGACTGAAGGGATTTTGAGGAAGTATATGGAAAAACAGTTATAAGGCTTAGCTGAAAAGGGTGATTGGATTATATTTCAAAGGGTTTTAGCATTGGCTATCTATGGTTTAGTTTTGTTTCCATCAACCGTGGGGATAGTTGATTTGGCAGCTATTGGTGTGTTTTAGATGGTTGAAAATCATTAAGTGAACCTCATGCCAGCAATTTTGGCTAAGACATTTATGACTTTGAGTTTCTGCTATAAAAAGAAAGAAGGTAAGTTGAAATGCTGCCTATAGTTGTTGACTATATGGATCGTTAACCATATATATGGGAAAAGGTACCAAATGGGTGTGAGGTTTGAAACTACCAACTACCTTATTAAGGATTACCTTAATCATGAAGGGTTCATGTCACAAAACCATGACGATGAGATGAGGTTAAGGAAAATGGATTAAGAAAGTTAGGAATAACATTTCAATAAGTTAAAGGATGACTTAATTCAGTGGAAACTAGCATGGTGGGAGAGTGAAGATATAATCTACTATTGTGGAGAGTTTAAAAACATACCTCTTGTGAGTCCCCAAGGTTGCATCAATTACAAACCCTTCATCACTCACTGCTAATTCACATATGAACAAGACGTCCCTTCAAAGGAAGCCTTTTGAAAGATTCAATTTCACCACAATGATCTCGAGGCCAAGGAATGGAACCTGCGGGTGAGAGAAGCATGGACTAGAGTGATGTATAAATGAAGGCCTAAATTGGGTAAACGAGCTATTATGACAACAAAAGAATACAAGGCGTGGCTCAAGGAATGATGTAAAGGAGCTAATCTTTCATTTGGACCTTAGAAGCCTTTGCTAAGCAATAATTTAAGAGAAGTAGAGGAGCACTTGGCTAAATCTGTCAAAGATAGAAAATCAGAGGTGAAGGACTTAGAAGAGTAAAAGGAAAAACATTCTGAAGAATTAATATGACTACAAAGAGAATATGCCAGCATGAAAGAAAAGTTTGTCAAAGTTAAGAAACAATGAAAGGGGGAAATAAAAGCTGAAGTATGTAAGTTAAAGGCATAAAACTTGAAACTCAAAAATTGTGATTGAGGAGGCTCAAAGGCATGAACTACATGAAGGAAGCTCTTAAAAGGCAAGTTAAGCATTATGCCTCCTACAATGAACTTCAACAAGAAGTCAAAATGTTCACCTAGCAACTTGAGAGTAGAATGAATGAGTTAGCGATGGTCAGGAGTGATAAAGCTATGATCATCCAAAATTTAGTGGAACGACTAAATCAACAAGCTGAGATAACAAGGACTTAGGAAGTCCGATACATGGAATGATCAATAGAGCTAGAACAGTGGATGGATAGTTTTAGGGGACTAGTGCACCTAGCCAACAATATAATACCTGAATTTGTCCATGCATTCAATAAGGAAAGTGGCATGACTAATCCATTAAAGACACCTTCGACTGTATTGGAATTTTTTGCATTATGTACCTATATTTATGACGACTTGAAAGACTTGATGAATTAACGTGCAGATGAATTATGTAATAGTTGAGAGATGTTGTTTGTTTACAGAAGATTGAATTCCTATGTACCTATATTCCTCCCCAGTCCTTATGATGCCAATCATGTAGGGATATTAATTCTCTTTTGCATATGGTTTTTCAACTTTGATCTTCTATGTGAATTTTATAATTCCTTTAGAAATCGAAGGGTCCAGTTATGCTAATGATCATTATGCCAAGGTAACTATTCTGATAAATCAATAAAATAACAAGTCAATAGATTAATCAACATTAATTGAAATAAATTGTGTAATTCAAACTTTCTTTTCGTGAAACAGAGAGAAAAAAGGCAAATAAAGGAAATAAAATTGTGCCTAAAAAAAAGAAACCATCTAATTAGACTAAGCAGCCTACCATAGTCTATAACACTCGAGCTAGAAGCAAGCTATTGGAAGGGCATCCGTCAGAAGAAAATCCTAAGGTGGAAAGTGATACAATAATGTTAGATACTTGCATAATAGCAATAGAGATTTAGATTTCTAAAACGATGAGGCTGATGAAAGAAGCCCTTGCTGGAAAGAGCCTTACTAATGTTCAAACAGGAATCACTGCCCATAATGGAAGAAAGGGTAGGTCAACTCATGGGAGCCCCGATTAGCATAATGCCAGTACCAGTTATAACTAAATCACACCCAATGCATGGGGTAAATGAGGTCCAAACCTAAGGCAGAGTATTAAACCCACCTATTCAAAGGGCCAGTAATCATGGATATGGTGAATGATGTACTGGAATGGCAAGCGTACAAGATTCCCCAGGCGATAACCCAACATATACTTTTAATATTCATGTGGTGAAGGAAAAAGAGGGAAGTAAAGTTGATGAGGAAGCATGAAAAGAGGAATTATCAGTGGTTAAGGATCAACTACACATTTTTGGGACCCGTGACTTGGGTTTCCTTGATTTAGAGGAGCTTTGTTTGACTCCAGAAATTTCATTACCCAAAAATTTCAAGGTGTCAGATTTTAACAAATTCAATAGGAGTAGAAATTTGATGTATCATTTCAAATCCTACAGCATCAAAATGTCTATTTGGTAAAAGGATGAGAAATTCCTTATTAATTTCTTTCCCGAGAGCTTGTCTAGATCAGCCTTGCAGTTGTATATATAGTTAGATGAATCAAAAATCCATAAATGGAGGGATCTCGTGTAGATTTTTACGAGACAATATAAGTTCAATCTCCAAAATGCTCCAACTAAGGAACATATGAAGAGCATGAGGAAGAAGCCGGTAAAGTCCTTCAAAGAGTATGTCCAGAGATAGAGAATGGTTGCTTCACAGGTCCAACCTCCGATGGTGAACTTAAAATTTTATTCCTATTTTGTGTGCTCCTTACCTAATTCATTCTATGGTATGATGTTGGGAATTCATGTTAATGATTTCGTCAACTTACTCAGGGTGATGGGAACCCCAATCGAGTCTTTAATCAGAAGAAGAAAGAAAAGGAGGTGAGCTACATTCAACCTTCATGACTGTTCTCATCATAACAAGAAGTTCCTTATCAAGTAAGAGGTGGGAACTGAAGTTAACCTAATTCAAGGCCCATACCTAACTAACAAAGTGAAGGGTAAAAGCCCATTCATCAGAAAGATAATCGCCCCTGGCCCAATTTCTCATTGACAAATGTTGAATTATACGAAAAGCTTCGAGAAACACAGGTTATAAGCCCGCAGTTTTATAAGCCTTTACAACTGTCTTATCCTGGTTGGTACAACCCAAACATTGTTTGTAAGTATCATATAGGTGTACCTAGACACTCAATTAAAGACTGTACTATATTTAAGAGGAATGTGCTTGATTTGATATATGCGAATCTAGTCCATCTCAAAGCAGGAGAAAATTCTATAATCACCACTAATCCACTGCCAAATCATGAAAGGTACATGGGGAAATTGAGGAAGATGTTGACTTCTCCAAGGACTCAAATAATAAAGGGATTCAAATGGAGTTATTATATACTCATATCAGAATTGTTGGATACTTGTTAGAATTTTTGAAAGATACTTTGATTAAGGGACTAAAGGGTGATGAGCTTAAGTTTTTCAAGTACCATCAAGTGATGATAGGGCATGATATTATAGAATGCCCACAATTTAAGCAAGAGATCAAGAGGATGATGACATTTGGAGTTATACTAATGGCAAGAAGAAAAGACAAAGTGCGTTGATTGAAGTTAGGAAGGTCGAGTTAGTTGTAAACAACCAAATCAAGGATTGACTAACAGAAAAGGCATCCTTGATTATTAATAAAACCTCGCAACCATCAACCCCATCTAGTATGCCTGCTTAAAGACAGCCTATGCTGGTCATAAACATGCTAACTCCTTTTTCGTATAAAAGTGATTAGGTGATCCAATGGAGATATGGTGAATCAATAAAATAACCTATAAATCCAACAATTGTCACTAAAATAGAGGTGAGGTCTATTTCAAATATGGCTAAGGTAGGAGGAATCACTTGAAGTGGAAGAGTGTATTCGCCAGATGACAGGAAAGGAATTGTAAAAGGGAATAAGGCTTGGGAGAAAGCTTCTAAGAATAATGGCATAGAAATCATGGACGAGGAATTCCTACAAATTATGAAGCAAAGTAAATATGATGTTGTAAAGCAATTAAAAAAGACCTCCATAAGAATCTCAATCTTGGAATTGATTCTTAGTTCTGGAGCGCATCGAAAGGCCCTACAAAAGGTTCTAAATAAAGTATATGTGCAACTTGATATAACACCTGAAAGAGTGGCGAATGTAATGAATATTGTCAAATCCCTTTCTATCATTGCATTTTCTGAAGACGAAATTCGAGATCTTCCGTACGTCAAATGAAGGCCTTGCATATCATGCTGAAATGTCATGGGTTCATAATAGCAAGGTTCTTAATTGATGGTAGGTTAGCTCTTAACGTACTACCTCTCACTATGCTGGAGCAACTTTTGATAAATACATCAAGTATTGAAAGTAGTGATATAGTAGTCAAAGCCTTTGTTCGCTCTAGGAGAGAAGTGTTAGGCACTATCAACTTCCCCTAGAAATCGACCTTAATATGTTCAACATTGACTTTCAAGTTATGAATGTAGACCATGCTTATACCTTGTTATTAGGGAGGCTGTGGATTCATTCAGCCAGAGCTATGCCATCTACGCTTCATTAAATAGTCAAGTTCATTAACAGTAAGAGGATTATTACCGTCAATGGAGAGGAAGAAATGATGTTAAGCAGGCCCAGCTCAATCCCTTATATTGAAGCAACTGATCAAGTAAAAGAGACATCGTTTCAAAGTCTTGAGATTTAAAAACCACTAAGCCAGAATGAGAACATGAACACAATTATGGCTAAGATCATAAAGAAGAATGGGTATGAAATTGGAAAGGGACTAGGAGCTTAACTGCAAGGCGTTTAATAGTCAATTAACTTGTTGAAGAATCTGCATCACCAAGGGCTAGGATATAAGCCCTCATTAGAATATCATATGAAGGAAAAATTAAGCCTAAAGGGTGGAAAGGAACCTGAGAAGTAGGAAGTCCCACATATTTAAGAAACATTTCTGGCCCTTACGGAACTAATTAATCAGCGAGGCATCCACATAGTCGATGGTGCAATTGTGCAAGGCATAGAGGCATGGATCTCGATTGATGAATTTAGGAAGTCTTTGGATAATTGGAAGATTGAAGAGATTTTGGATGTTATCCCTTTAGAGTAACTGTCTTGTTTATAATGTTTGTTTACTTTTGGTCTAGCCCATAACAATTAACTAGTTTATCTTTCAAATGAATGACGACATTTTATCCAAACTCTAGTACTTTGTTCAAATGAAATTTCCATTTTTCATCTTAAAATCATTTATTCTTCATTATTCCTCTATTCATTATTTATTTCTTGTCACCTCCAGGAAATTGGATTCCTCAGAATTCCTGCCCAACGCAGTGTTTCCTGAGGCTTGTTGAATGAGCCACTTGTTACTACTGATATGCATGATTGTGAATTCGATAATGAAGAGTTAACCCAAGCCTTTTCAAATATGCTTGAGTCAGCGGAAAATGGGATATGTCCACATAAGGATAATGAATATGGGAAATGATGAGAATAACAAAAAGATTAAAATGGTGGATAATCCAGATAAAGACCAAATAATCAAACTTTTTAAGAAATACATCAATGTTTTTGCATAGTCTTACCAAGATATGCCTGGACTTAGCCCAGAAATAGCTTCTCATAAGATTCCGTTATATCTAGACGTCGAGCCTAAGAAGCAAAAATTAAGAAGAATGGATGCAGTTTCTTTGAAGAAGTGGTAAAGAAGCAGTTAGATTTTGGCTTTCCCCAAGTGGCTAAGTATCCCCAATGGGTAGCGAATATTGTTCCTTTCCCCAAGAAAGATGGACGAGTTCGGATGTGTGTTGATTATAGGGATCTGATCAAAGCGAGCCTAAAGGATGACTTCCCCTTACCTCTTATCAGTATGTTAATTGATAATACGACACGAAATCATCGATACTCTTTCATGGATGGTTATTCAAGATATAATCAAATTCCTATGCACAAGGAAGACAAAGAGAAAACCACTTTCATTACTCAATTGGGAACTTATTGTTATCGAGTAAGGTCGTTTGGGTTGAAGAACGCTGGGGCAACCTATCAAAGAGCCATGGTGGCACTCTTCCATGATATGATGCATAAGGAAATTGAAGTTCATGTTGACGATATGGTAGCTAAATCAGTTAAGAGAGATAGCCATATGGCAGTTCTCAGAAAATTGTTTGAACACTACGTGAATTTAAGCTCAAATTAAACCCTAACAAGTGCATATTTGGAGCCATATTGGGGACGTTGTTAGGTTTCATTGTAAGCCAAAAAGGAATAGAGGTAGATTTGGACAAGATTAAAGCAATTCAGGAGATGCCACTTTCTCGAATAGGAAGTTCGTAATTTCTTGGGTTGATTAAATTATATAGTGAGGTTTATGGCTAACTTGATGGCTACCTGTGAACCAATTTTCAAAATGTTGAGGAAAAACATTACAAGCCGATGGGATGATGATTGTCAGCGTACTTTTGATGAGATAAAGGAATACTTATTAAACCTACTAATCTTAGTTCCCCTGTCACCAAGAAAGCCTCTAATTTTGTATCTGACAATTTTACCAGTTCAATAGGAGTTGTATTAAGCCAACAAGATGATTTGAGGAAGAAGGAACAAGTGATCTATTACTTGAGCAAGAAGTTTAATGATTGTGAAAGGCGTTATTCAATGGTAAAAAGGACATGTTATGGTTTAGCATGGACAGTCCGAAGAGTAAGGCAGTATATGTTGTACTACATCACCTGGTTGATCTCTAGAATGGATCTGATCAAATATATCTTTGAAAGCCCACATGTTGCGGGAAAGGTTTCGAAGTGGCAAGTGATGTTGTCAGAGTAGGATGTGAAATACATGACTTGAAAGTCAATCAAAGGAAGTGCCTTAACAGATCATCTGATAGAGAATCCAATGGATGAATATTAACCATTAGACTTTTATTTCCCTAACAAAGATATTTGTGCTATAGAAGAAGAAGGGGATGGTTTAAAAATAAAGAAAACAAGTGGATAATGTATTTTGATAGAGAAGTCAATGCACACGAAAAAGGAGTAGGGGCGGTAATAATGTCAACAGTAGGCAAACAGTTCTTAGTGGCCATCAAATTGGAATTCGATTACAAAAATAATGTAGCTAAATATGAAGCTTGTGTCAATGGTCTTCAAGTTACTATCTCTTTGGGTGCAATGAATCTTGAAGTCTTTGGCCAATCCACTCTCATAATTTACCAAGTAAAAGGAGAATGGCAAACCAAGGATTCAAAGTTAATACCATATCAAGAATTCTTGACACAACTAATTAAACAATTCGAGCAAATTAACTTCTACCATGTGGGTCGAGATAAGAATCAGTTTGCAGATGCCCTCGCTACATTGGCAACAATGATTCATTTGGAGTGTGGGGTCTAAGTTTAGACAATCCAAATTAAGACATAAGGAGCTCCAACTCATTGCTTGAACATAGAAGAGGAGTTTGACGGACACCCATGGTTCCATGACATAATTAAAGATAAGACATATCTCGTTTAGGCCACTGAAAATGATAAGAACACTATCAAGCTCTTAGCCATGAACTTCTTCTTAAGAAATGATGTCATGTCCAAGAGAGGTTACGATGGCACACTATTACGATGTGTTGATTTAAAAGAAGCCAAAAGGATTATGGCAGAAGTTCATGAGGGAATATGCAGTACACATGCAAATAGCCACACGATGGCTAAGCAAATTCAAAGATGCGGTTATTTTTGGATAATGATGGAGAAAGATTATGTTGAATATGTGAGAAAGTGTCATAAATGCCAAATTTATTCAGACAATATCAATGTTCTTCCATTCCTGCTCCACAATTTAGTGGCTACCTAGCCATTTTCAACGTGGGGAATCGATGTAATTGGCTTGATCAACCCTAAAGCATCGAATAAACACCATTTCATAGTTGTGGCCATTGATTATTTCATAAAATGGGTTGAAGCCAGCTCATTAGCCAGTGTCACTCAGAAGGCCTTTGTTAGGTTTCTAAAAGCAAATATTATTTATCGATATAGGCTACCTGAGAGAATTATTACCGACAATGCACAAAACTTGAATAGGGCAGACATTATCCTTGGCAACAAGCATCAACTGACACTCCAAGCATTCAAAACTAGCATTATCCACATCATTATTGGCAATAAAAGCCTCTGTTAACTTTTTAATTTCTATAGAGAAACTACAATATCTAGTGTTTTAAGCCATTGCAGGTCAATAAAAGCACCAAATATAATGGTTAGATTTAAGCAGAACAATAATAATATAGCAATAGAAACTCTAAAAGTAGTATTATTATAACAAAATAACAATAATTGTCTGGCAAATCAGAAACGCATCACAGAAAGAGGATTTGAGATAAGAAATAAAGTATTAGTTAGAGAGAAAGGAGAGATTATCATAAAGGAGTCAGCCAAATCTTCCACACCCCTCCCTTTTACCTCTGCTCCTCTTTTATCCCTCACCCGTCAGCTTGGCTACCTAGTTATGTTACTACTCCTTACGCCACCTTGAGTGATATGGGTATAGATGGCAACATTTCTAATGTTAGAGCCATCAGAGGGCAAAATAGATAATTTACCATGCTAGTAGGTTTGATTACAAGATTGACGACAAAGAGGTTGGAGGCTAGATTTGGAATTTGGCTAAGTCTTTTATCAAAGAGATTCATGAAGAATTATCAAAGGAAGATAAAGCTAAGTCAAATGGCTAAGGAATTGAAAACTTGGAAGGATTGTTTGCCTTTTATTGAGTTTACATATAAAAGGATAATTCAATCTTCTAATGGTTTTTCTCCTTTTGAGATTATGTAAGGTTTTAAATCTTTAGTTGTTTTGGATTTAATACCCTTGCCTTTAAGATATATTGTTAGTTTATATGGAGAAAAGAAGGCTAAAAAGGTTAAAGCAATTCATATGAAAGCATGTGAGATGACTAAAAAGAAGAATTGCCTACAAGATTAATGATAATGCCTACAAGATTGATCTTCTAGATGTGTATAATATGTTTGTTACTTTTAATGTTTCCAATCTTTCTCTTTTCGACATGGATTCAAATTCGAGGACGAATCTTTATAAGGAATGAGGAACTAATATGTGCATAGATGGCAACATTTCTAATGTTAGAGCCCTTGAAGTTTAAAATAGAGAATTCACCATGCCAGCAGGATCGATCACAAGATTGAGAGAAAATATGTTAGAGGTTGGAATTGGAAATTTAACTAAGTCTTTTGTCAAACTGATGCATTAAGAATTATCAAAGGAAAAGTAGGCTAAGTCAAATGAACAAGAAATTAAAGGTAGACAATCTATGAACATTTGCTATGCATCCGAGACTTAAATATGCCCAAAATGACTAATTTATCAAGGAGCAAATAATTAGTTATGTGTAAAACCTTCTTTGTTGGGCTACAATTCAGATGGGCTTATATAAGTCTAATTAGGAAAGCAACTTTACTGCACATTATTTGCTTATTTTATTTTATTAGATTTAGACTTAGGTTTACTTGAGCCTTTTATGGTTTCTTTTCTTAAGAGTTTATAAATACCTCATGAAACATCACTTTGTAGGAGATCTCTAAATAGAAAACATTTTCTCTTTTCTTCTTTTAAGAAGATTGTGTTCTCTTTATTGCTTATGTGAGTATTGCTTTAATTCTCCTAGTTGCATTAAGAATTTGATATCTTATCAAGGCAGTTTCTTTACTTAATGGAAATTTCAATTCTTATTTCTTCAAACCTTATCATCTACGTTTCTAAGAACAAGTTTTTTAAGGGTTCCATAGGGGAAAGATTTAGATTTGACTATTGCTTGATTCATATTGTATTAGCATTTTAGTCTCTTTAGGCAGAGGTTTCACATCATTGAGCCACGTGTCCTTCATTTTGTTGCACTTCAAATCTTTCTTCTTAGCTTGCCACATAAGACATGGCTCAATGGCCCCTTAAGATCTAGTGGGCCCTTTAGGACTATTTATAACACAAACATCATTTTCATATAAGGTAATTATTATGTCATATTAAACAAATGAATATATTTCTATATTATTTAAGACTATACTATATTCAAATACTTGAAAGCTTGAGATCTTTCATTTGATTTTGAATATAAATGTTTGAGCATGGCATGCACACGAAAAAAGTATTCTTGATGACTATACTTGTTACATTTGAATGGGATTGTTAATTGCAAAAGGTAAGAAAATTAAAATAAAATATGTAGGAGTTGGCATCACAATTTTTTAAAATGATAACTTTTGAAAATTCAATTTTAAAGTAAAAGTGTTATGCCAACCAGAGATCAAATTCAATAGTATGAGTGATATGCTGAGAAGGTTTTAAGCACCCCACATCTCATTTCCTAGCAAATTATTTTAATTTATTTACACAAAATGGGTAGTCTTATCAATCATGTGTGAAAGGAAAGAGAAAAAAGTTAAGAAAATAAATTAAAATGAAAGATAAGATGCTTACAAAAGGGAACTTGATCTCGTAGTAGAGCTTAAGCCTGAGTACACTATGATTGGGATCAAATTCATATACTTTAAGTGAAATAGTGTGGTACTGAGTTGATCATTTTTATTTCTAGGAAAAGAAGATAGTATAGAAAAATATATATAATTTTCGTCCCTCACTTTTGGCCTTAAGATCAAATTGATCCTTCAAAGATAAAAAGTATCAAAATTGTCCTTTAAAGATGAAACCCTTTAAAAAATAATAGCTCTCCAAATATCAAAATGGTCCTTGGAAGGACCAAATTGGTCCCTTTTGGTCAAAGAATATAGGAAGAAATAAGGCCACTTTTTGGCTTCTTGAAATTTAGGACTTGAAAGTACACAAGATTTATTTTTCCTACTTTTTTTTTTCTAGCTAGTTTTCACTGGGATGAAAATGTATGAATTTTAGAGTTTTTGACAAAATGAGAGAGGAAGAAAATTATCTTGTATTGATCAATTTTGGTAATATTTATGGATGAAAACTATTTATAACCATGACTTGTCACGACCGAAATTATTGGTGGTGATTAATGCTTAGGCTAAAACCTAATTTAACAAGCCTAAGACAACACCCGCATATTGCCTAAGGTGGTAACAATGTGTCATGCCCAAGTTTGTGGAATGTGACGTGAGAAAAGAAAATGAAGGAAATTTGGTTTCTACAACTCCAAACACTGCTAGTTAATTTATATAAATTATAGAAATAAGAACAATGGAATTTAGATTGAAAATGGTATTTCCACCAATATATTTTTATCCAACTACTTGACCTAGAATCTAAAGAAAATTTGGTGGAGTCTCTCCAAAAAAATTGGACCTTTAGAAACATATTGTTACTTGTCAACCATTCCTGTATTTAAATAGAGCTCTACTTCGTACAAATCAAATTACAGTGAAAATATTACTAGAACCAAGTGCGAGATCTTACTTGTAATCAAATGAGGATATTTGACGCACATTTCACTTTCAACTATCCACGTAGCTTCCTCTTGAGAATGGTTTTTCTAAGTACTTAAGAGATAGAAATAAATTAAATTAAATAACTTTAAGAGAATAAATTTAGAAAAATGGATAAAATCAAAAGTCCAGGAATCACATGCATATGGTAAGGCATCATACTAATCAGAACCATGCTAACTATTTTTAACCAAATGTATTCAATCATACCACTCCTTAGCATAACAATTGAGATTGGAATATTCTCATGAGTCAAGTGTATGATGTAGTCACAAGTCCCCATTTCTCAAGAATTAACTACATGATAATCATAAAGGTGTCACATAATTGGAGGCTCATTGAAAATTCACTTTTTTTTATATGTAATTTTCAATATCACAAAACCTGGGCACCAAAACAATTCTTTCATATCCTATTTTGAATTTTATTTTTTATTTTTAAATTTTAGTAAGAAATTGGCCGCAACCATACCATATCAAATGGGTCGCGTCTCGCCCTAAACCGCAACCCATATTTTAGAACCTTTGTTTTTAATTTGATATTTTTGAAATATAATTATATATTTAATATATATATATATATATATATAAAGCAATATAAAAAAGGATAAATATAAATTAAATATTCTAATACTCTCTAATTATAATGATTGATCATATTAATTATTTATTAATATCATTTTAGAATGATAAAATTTGAATTTCAAAATTCAAAGTATCTTTTATTAATTAAATTTAATAACGTAGAAAATATTTGAGAATTTGGAAAATAATAATAAAATAACATTTAATGTCATAACATATAATAGGATAGAAAATTTAATAAAGAAATAAAATATTCATTTTGTAAGTATAAATGTAAATGAGAAAATTTGGAAGTGCTTACAAGATACCTTCTGTTAGAAAAAAACTTTATTAATATATAAATATGATTTAAATAGACATTATAGTAGAAATAAGAAAGAGAAATCGATTTTCATAAAATTTTAAAATAAATATTGATATTTTATTAAAATTTTTCACAATAGTATTAATAATTAAGATACTTGATTTTTAAACTTAAGTAGAATTATTAATGAAATTTCAATTTAAAAAATAAGATTAATTTTTAACTAAAATAAATGAAATTTTCTCAAAATTTTTTACTATAATTTATACGATTTTTTATTAAAATTTTTAATACAAATTGTATTACTTTTATTTTTTCATTGTAGTAGAAATTTATTAATTTTTTATTTATTTTCAAATTTTATTATTTTAAAAATTAGAAAGGGGGGACACTTCCCTTCGTTGAATGCGTGAGGGCAAGCGTACCCTCCACGCCCCCCTAAGGAATATGACTGCACCCTCTCGTTATATACTTACTTGGTCACGAGCTGTCCATAATCTTATAAAAAAAATTTAACCAAAAAGAAAAAAGTTGTTGTGGTGTCTGAAATACTGCAATCATATAAAAAAAATTCAAAAATTAAAAATAGGATATAGATTAAATACTTTTGATGATTGAGAATATCAGCCATCTATTATTTCATGAGAAGAGTATGAGTTAGAATCTTCATAATTGGAACTTAAAAGACATGCATGGGTACCCCGTATCCTCTTACGGATTTTTTTTCTTTATTACATTAATTGAGTTGTGGCCTATCTTAACTCATATATTAGGGCTCGTAGTTGGCAAAAATGTATATAACAAAAATAGAATAGAAATAAGAGTGAAAAAAAACAAATAAGTAAATATGTTTGGTTATACTGAAATGGAAAGGAGATAATCATGTTTTATTTAATTTGATAGAAAAGAAAAGATTAAGAGAAAAGTTATCATATTAACCCTAACAAAAAATTATTTTTATAATATATATTCTAAAATATAATAATTATAAAATCTTTAAAATAGAAAAAATATATTCTAAACAAATTAAAGAATATAAAATAAATAAAATTATGATTAAAAATGTATAGTTTTTTTAGATTATATATATATAATAGAATTTTCTTTTTTTATTGTATATTATATATTAAAATATTTAGAATATTAAATATATTCTAATTTTGGATTCTATAATATGTATCTATTGGCCACAAAGACAAAAATACAATTGATCCAATTTTATTGGTCACATTGTTAAACTAGCTTAAAACTACTCATATAATCATGAATCATATAATTTTTATCAACTTTTAATTAAATAGTACAATTATTAAAGTTGAAGCTATCTTTATTTTTTGTTCAGTAGAAATTGTTTTCATTTTCTAATTAGATTTCTTGCTTTATAAAATAA
The DNA here is from genome assembly GCA_037074485.1 of Delonix regia. Taxonomy (NCBI): domain Eukaryota; kingdom Viridiplantae; phylum Streptophyta; class Magnoliopsida; order Fabales; family Fabaceae; genus Delonix; species Delonix regia. Next base: position 19,530,763 of record CM073459.1, read on the forward strand.
AGGCATGTGAAGTCAAAATAGCGAGTCTCCAAAAGGAATAGGTTAGCCGGAATCTCGAGAATCAAAGCTTCCCGTGACTAAATGGTAAAAAATAACAACGCAGTGCTCAACTTTTTAAAAAATAATCTCAGAAACTACAAATACAGCCACAGCATATGCCAATATTTTAGATCAAGCAAACAATATGAAGAGGATAGGAATCTGCATTTACTGTGTGCACCTGATTGCTAGCAACAAATAGTCAATCCCTTTTTGGATGTTGTGCAGCTCGCATTATAGTTTTTGAATATATTAATTATTATTAATAATAATTAATAGAAATAAATATTTGAATTTTGAATTTTGAATTCAAACTCAAAGTGCTTTTTCTAGATAATATTTAAGTAGAAAATAATAACATAATAATATTTAAATGTCATAACATACAATAAGATAGAAAATTTTATTAAAAAATAAAATTATATTTGATGAATATATTATGGAAATAAAATATACATTTTGTGATTATATATTTATATAATAAATATTTAAATTGTTTAAAGTAAATGATAAAAATAGATTAATTACTAAATAAGGTAGTAAAATATGAAGTTAATATGATTCAGTGAAGATAATATTCGATTAAGTTAGTGGAATATGAAGTTTATGTGTACACAGACACATTAAGAAAGGAAAGATCACTGCAACTCAACGAAAAGAAAATCATTCAGAAAAGGAAAGGATCGATTCATCGGTTTGAAGTAGACTTGGTCGTTGAGTTGATTATTGATTTATTTTTTTAATCGTGGTTATTTATTTATTTTTTAGATCAAATTTATCGAGTTTAATAGATATTTTTAAGTATAAAAAGTTTATTTATTACTTATAATTTGAAATATACTATGAGACTAATGATTATTATTACTTGTATGATTGTATATAAAAACATTATAAATATAAATTATTTATTGTACTAAACTTATATTTTATGTTTTAAAATTAAGAAAATTTATTTTTAATATACTCTTAAATCTTATATTACATTATCTTTAAGAATCAAATTAAATTTTTTTAAAATAATAAGGTTTCTATTAAAAAATTATTAATTTAGACATTTCATACTTATTCAACCTTTAAAAATAACTTAAGCCTAGCTTGTATTACAAAATAAGCTTTTTTTAATTGAGCTTTTTATAGTTAGACTACAACTTTTATCAAATTGAGCAAAGTTTTAAAATAATGATCAAGCCTACTTTAATCCAAAATCTTAAATCAAACAACTTTTTAAAGTTAATTTTTTTCTTTTAAAGGATATATAAATTACACGTATTTTCTTTGGATCTTTCTTTAAATTTTCATCATATATTCACCAAATATTAACTTCATTATATTAACTTCAAATTAGACTATTACATTTATTAATTAATCTATTTATATCTCTTATCAGTAACAATTTAAGCAATTATTATTTAAATATAGAATTACAAAACAAATATTTTATTTCAATCATATATTCATCAAATATAACTTTATTTTTGAGTTAAATTTTCTATCTTATTATATTTTATGACATTTAAATATTATTTGATTGTTATTTTTCCACCTCTTAAATGTTTTCTACAGATATAAATTTAAATAATTAAAATAGAAAAAATACTTAGAATTTGAATTCATAATTCAAATTTTTATTATTCTAAATTAAAATTAATAAACAATAAATATATTCAATAACTATAATTAAAGAATATTAAAACATTTAATTCAAATTTCCATTGAATTCTTATATTTATATTTATTACATATATTATTATATTTCAAAAATTAGAAATAAAAAATGAAAAAGGTGTTGCGGTACAGGCACTCAATTAATATAATTAGAAAAAACTAAAAACAAGATACGGGATGATTAGTTTTAGCCGCCCAGGCTTTTGGATCTTATCTGTTTTGCTAACCAGCAACCTAAATAATTAATAATTTTTTATTATTTTTCATTACATTTAATTTATAAATTTTTATTTTATTTTTATGACAACATTATCTTTCATCTTTTTTAATAGTCATAATCAGTCTCTTTTATTTTAATAAATTTATAATTAATCTCTAACAATTTTTATATGTCCATAGTATTTCGACATTACCGTTCATTTTTGTTTATTTTAATATTAATTTTTTTAAATGAAGTTTTATTATACATTAAGAGTAATATGAAAATATGTATGAAAATTTAAAAATTCATCAAAAATTGATTATAAATTTTTAAAAACAAAAAATGTTAATTATACCTCTTGAAATAAATAAAGGGTAATTGTTGTGATAAAAATAAAATTAAATAAATTATTAATTTAATGCAATAAAAAATAATAAAAGTTTAATTATTACTGTAAGTAAGTACGATAATTACTTCTAAATTAATATCCTAAAATTACTTGTTAGCAATAACCGAATCTTATTTATTGCAAAAGGAGTTTGCTAGGGTTTAGTCTTCCCAGGCTAACTTTTTGCCCGTACACCTCCTTTTGTATTAAATAAGATAAAAAAATCTAGATCGCTAAAGCTAATCACCCCATATTTTGTTTCTGATCATTTTTACTATATTCATTGAGTTGTGGTCTAGGAGAGACCACGACTCATTATTAGATCGATTAAGTTATGGTACCACCTGTATCGTAACCCTTTTTTTATATTTTATTTAATTTGTATTTTTTGCAATATAAATATATATTTAAATTATATATATATATATACATAAGAATTCAATACAAATATAAATTGAATGTTTTATTGTCTAAATTTATGTTAAGAAGTTGAAAAATAATATTTAAATTTTATAACATATAGTAAGATAGTAAATTTAACTAAAAAATAAAATTATATTTGATGAATATATGATTGAAATAAAATATTTATTTTTTAATTATATATTTAAATAATAAATAGTTAAATTGTAAATGATAAATGATATATATAGATTTATTAATAAATATAGTAGTAGAATATTAAGTTAATATGATTCAATCAAGTTAATAATTGACGAATATATGATCAAAATTTGAAGATAGATTCAGTGAGAATTCGTGTAATTTAGATATCTTTTAAAAGAAAAAAAAAATGAAATTTATAAAGTTGTTCAATTTAAAAAGATTCTTGTAATACGTAGCTTAAATAAGTTTCTGATTTAAATTAGATCTAATCATAATTTTATATGAGTCTCTGGACAAAAAACGAAAATGTTTGACTCAAAAAGGCTCAATTAAAAAGACTCTTTTTTTTTAAATAAGTTAGACTCAAACTTTTATTATAATTCGATTCAATTTCAAAAATTTTGAATAAATTTTTTTAATAAAAAAATTTATTATTTAAAAAAACTTAATTTAATTATTAAAAAATGTAACATAAGATTTAAGATATTAAAAATAAAAAAATCTTAATTTTAAAGATATAAAATATAAGTTTATTAGTTATATTTGTTTATTGTTAATTCAATGTGATTATATATAAAATTAATATTAATGTAACGTAATAGTTTAATAAAAAAATTAATTAGTGTCCTTCATTTAAATGATTTATGATAATATGACAATTAATTTATATTTATAGCCTCTTTAAATACAATAATAATCATATAATATCTCAAATTTTATATAATAAATAAACCTACTTATGATTTAAAAAATAAATAAAAATTCAAATAAAAAATTATAATTAAAAAATGTACTTGAACTTTTTTCTTTAACCAAAACATGACCCAATTTTCTTAAGTACGACCAAATGATTAGGTCTACTTCAAAGATCATTGCATACTAAACACTAATTTTGTTTATATGAGTAATAGTGATCTTTCATTTCTCAATGTGTCTGTGTACACATAAACTTCATATTCCATTAACTTCACCAAATATTAAGTTCATATTTTACTACTATATTTATTAAATTAATCTATTTATATCATTAACAGTTGACAACTTAAGTATTTATTATTTAAATATATAATTAAAAATGAATATTATAGTTCCATCATATATTCATCAAATATAATATTATTTTTTTAATTAAATTTTCCATCATCTTATATGTTATGCATTTAAATATTATTTTATTATTATTTTTCCACTTTTGATGTATTTTCTATAAATAAATACTTAGAGTTGGAATTAATAATTCAAATTTTTATTATTCTAAATTAATAATAATAATAATTAATATATTTAATAACTATAATTAGAAAACATGAAATTATTTATTTATATTTCTATTGAATTCTAATATTTATATTTATTATACCACAATTCAATGGATCTAACATATGAGTTGTGGCATGTCCTGGACCACAACTCAATTAATATAATAAAAAAAATGTAATTATTAGTTTAGAGAGCCCAAGTTTTTGGCTTTTATTTATGGAGGTGTACGGCAAGAAAATATCTTGTTTTCTCACTTGATAATATTGAATACGTATTATAATTAGTGTTATTTTTGTCATATTCAATTCAAGAAAAGCAAAATGATTCAATTAAAACAATAAAAAATTTGACTCAAGATGAATAAAAATTATTCCAATTATGAAAATATTGTTTCAATAAGAATTACTATGATCCTATTGCTTGAAAGTGCTACTCTATCTATTATACACCCACTGACAAGTGCCATTAAAGGCGGTCCCCACTTGTACCACCTCTAGGCAAACTGCATTAATATGTCATCAATATTTCAACAAACCAATTGACAATTAATATTAAGTTAAAAAAGATTGACTAAATTATACCTGCTACCTTTCTTATCTAAATAATACCATTCAACTCTACTAACATTTAATATATATTGTAAAAGACTCTAATTGTTTATCTTTTATCAATGAATTTGTTTTGAGCATGGAGTTAATTTTTCCTATAATATGATATTACGATTTCTTTTTATAATATAATATGTGGGTAGATGTAACTTTCAACATGAAATTATGATTTTATTTTTAATTTGATAATAAAAAATAAATTATTTTCAAAAAATAATATATTGTGTAAATTATTAATTTTACAGAAAATAAATTTAAGGAAGAGTTTCTATAACATATAACAAATGTGAAAAAAAGTTAATATTTCTTCAATAAAAAAATATCAATTTGATTATGACGGTGTGAATCTTTTGGAAAAGATCGTGTACCGTAGTTAATGATTTCGTATGGTTTTAAATAATTTTTTTATTTTTAAATCTAAATCATCAAATTTATCTAACGACTTATATTTAATTATTATAATTTTTTTAGTAAAATAATTATTAAAAGAAATTTGCATCGATTACAATGAATCTTAATTTTTTTCTGTAGTTAATTTATAATAAAAAATTTAATAAAATATAAATTATTAGATAAAAATTTAATGATTTAAATTTTTTTATAAAAAATTGTACACAATAATTAATGATCTCGCAATTTAAATAACATTTTATCTAAACCCTGCACATTCTTAAATATTTTTTTCATATTTAAATAAAAAATGCCCTCACATATATTTAACTAGTACATATTCTCGAATCAAATGAGGAGATCTGTTTCACTGTTGAATTACAATAGCCTACTTTCTAATTTAGGTAAATAATTCACGGCATGACATAAGCAGTGACATATGCCAAAGTAGGTAGAAACTTTTGACTGTGTATCGTTGACCGCATATTTGACAAAAGCTTAACAACATAAATGCAAATTTTCTTACAATAAATATAATTTTGAAAAAACGGCAAAAACTTTACATCCGCTTAAAATAAATATGAAAGTCGGTTTAAGTGGTTTGTTAAACGTAGCTTTCAAATTATAGGTACTCGTAAAATAAATATTCAAAATATTTTATTCAGCCGTTTGGGGAACATTAAAGGCTTGATTAATTAAAAGAATTAATTATGGATGTTCATTCACCCCTCCCAACTAACGTCATTGATTACTTAATTAATGAATATATCAATCCCTTAAACACAATATTTAGTTTCTTTAAGTACTTTTTTGAATTAATTTGTGCATTAAGTGACATTTGATTCCTTCTCAAGTGATCTAGAGAACGCAATCCCTTCATCATTCAAAAGAATTAGGTAAATAAATTCTGTTTAGTGCAAACCTTAAAGTTTGACGTAGTAAATTCCCCGAGACCTATTTATACATGCTCCACCATTTAGTATAGCCCTCATCGCTTGTGTTTCTCGTACATACACATTCATCTAATCTCAGCATCTATACATGGCAGAGGCAAAAGAAAGGTACAACTTCACCTTCTTAGTTTTTCCTTTTCTTCTTTATGTTCTAACGTATGAATTTCTTAGCATTTGGAGGAACTGTTTGTGGTTTCAGGTACGCCGTTGTGACTGGGTCAAACAAAGGGATAGGGTTGGAGACTGTGAAGAAGTTGGCTTCTAATGGAGTCAAGGTGGTTCTCACAGCCAGAGATTCCAATAGAGGACTTGAAGCCGTTCAGAAACTGAAAGATTGTGGTTTCAATGACAACCATGTTGTTTTTCACCAGCTTGATGTGACAGACTCAGCTAGTATTGCATCTCTTGTGGACTTTGTTAAACTCCAGTTTGGAAAGCTAGATATTTTGGTATGATATCACTGAACTAATGAACTAATGGCTCTAATATGATATTTTTCTATGGGTTATAGTAGGTTTTCATAGATCTCATAAATTTAGTGGTGTGAAAAACTTCCATTAGGTTATCTTTTTCGCTTAGGTGAATGAACCTTTGTAAAAATTCTTGTGCAGGTGAATAATGCAGGAATCACTGCATACATTGTCGATGACTTGGTTAGTGTTTCCTTTGCTCAGTGAGGGAGTATTGTTCTATGATCACTATGAAGGCTTTAAAAAGGATTTGAGTTCATTTATTCTACGTCAATGCAGGTGGGATCAGAGATAAATTGGAATGAACTGACTCAAACTGATGAGTTAGCTGAAAAATGCCTTAAAACAAACTACTATGGTGCTAAGGAAACAACTGAGGCATTTCTTCCCCTTCTCCAGCTATCTGATTCACCTACAATTCTTAATGTTTCCTCTGAACTTGGGATGTTGAAGGTAAGAAAGTAAAGCATGTAGTTCCTTTAAACACTTACTCTGAATTATGATTTTAGAATACCTTCACAGTAATGGCAAAATTGTGTTATATCGGTGTTTCAGAACATATCAAACAAATGGGCCAAAGAGGTGTTTGATGATCATGAAAATCTCACAGAAGAGAGAATAGATGAGGTCCTGAAGGAGTTTATGAAAGACTTCAAAGAAGGTTCTCTAGAAAGCAAAGGATGGCCAACATCTACCTATAAGGTCTCAAAAGCAGCCTTAAACTCTTACACAAGGCTTCTCGCCAAGAAGTACCCAAATGTCTGCATTAACTGTGTATGCCCTGGTTTTGTCAAAACCGACCTTAATATAAACACTGGCATATTATCTGTGGAAGAAGGTGCTGATAGTGTTGTGAGAGTAGCACTACTGCCTCACGGTTCCCCTTCTGGCCTCTTCTATGTTCACCAAGAAGTGTCAAGCTTTTGAATGACTTTGAATTTATGGGTTTAGGGTTAATGGAAATGTGCTAATATACAGCGTTGTTGATATTGTTCGTAGTTAGTCGTACGTAATTTTTAAGTTGTAGGATTGTAGAAATAAAAAGTTACAAGTGACATGGGACATGTTGATGAATTTGAATGACATTATATAGCACAATGTAGAGGAGCTTCCTCCCTAAATTGAAAAATGGAATATGCAATTGTATGCGAGTGATTTTCTAAGTTGTAGCAGAGTTTAACGTCCAGTTCTAGATAAAAATAATTCTGATGATGAATAGTGAGCTCACGACATAGGACCTACGTTATTATGCCACTATTAATAATACCTCAATATCTACATAAAACAATTAAGCTGTGAGAAGTGTGTCCCTGGATTATAACAAAATTTAGTAAACATTCTAATTAAAAAAGATAAAACAATTGAAACGTACAAAAACATTATTTTTGACTGTATAGAGAAGTTAAAAAAAACAAAAACAAAAAAGAAACCATGACGTAGTTAATATTAGTTTAAAATTTTCGTTTTATTTGATGAAATAAAAATATTGAAAAGTTGACAATAAATATATTTTGGGTCATGTCTCATTAATCAATTTAATTTCGACGTCTATTTCAATAAATTATCATAGCTTATACTTCTCTCCACGCTATTTTGTACCTACTTAAAAATTTTACAAATTAAAAATTAATTCGATAAGCTAACAATCATAACTGGACTATTTTATATTAAGTATCTTAGATGTTTAAGCCATATAAGGGGCTTTTAATAGTGAATTACTTAGATCAGAACATGAGGTTGAGAAGGGCAAAAAAAACTCAAGTACAATCTAGTTTCCCAACAACTACGGGGGTAGGCGATAGACTTGATCACGAGTTGTGTTTTTGTAAAAACGGATCAACTTTGTCTTTGGGTTAATTTTTTTGTGAGTCTAGCTCGTGTTTGGGTCTTTTTTTTTTTTTTTTTTTTTTTTTTTTTTATAATTTAGACTTGGGTCTGAGCTACATAAAAAGTTAGAAAGCCTGACAACCTGGTTGGCATTTACACAATAAAAAAAATTTATAATATAATAAAATTTAATAGATATAATTTGTTAAACAAAAAAAATAACATTAACAAAATTGAAAGATATGATTTTCATTTATAAAATTTAATAAAAATATTAAATATATATTTATATAATTTATTATTATGTAATGTCAAAAAAATTAATAAAAATATTAAATATATATATATATATATATATATATAATTTGGGCCAAGCTAACCTTTAAAAAGTTCGAACCCAATTTGTTTTTTATTTTGGACTTAAAAATTCAAGCTGAACTTTTGTTGATCGGACTTTTATCTTTTTTTTTTTTTTTTATCAAACTTATCTAGTAGAATGAGCTTTTCAATAAATGATTAGTAGATGACCATTATTGTGAAAAATTCACCTTCTAGCTTGTGTTGTTCCTCAAAAGGTTATTAATAGTTAAAACGGGATCCTTTGTAATAAAAGTTGTTGTAATTTTTTACACTTTCAAAATGATTGTACATAATTCAAAATGATCACATACAATTATTTTTTAGTTTAAAAAATTACAATATTCCCTCTCATGTTTTCTTTTCATCTTTCCTTCTTCGTCTAGTAGTTGTTGGCGTTTCTGAGAACGCCTTTTCTATCATCGTTTGTACTTGGCAAGGCAATTTCTGGCATACGACAGTGCGAGCTCCTCGAAATCATTGTCATAAGAGGAGAGGTCAATTTCATTGCTATTGTCAGAAAAGTATGAGGGGCCATGACAGGGGCAGCCAGGTTTGCACATTTCTGGGGCAACGTCCCAGATGAAGTGGTCGTGCATGTGCGAAACATAGACAAACTTTCCTTGTGTTGTGAAATGATGGACCAGAATGGTCCATTTTTTGATGGCTTGGACTTCAACGGGATGAATCAGCATGATCTGCTGAAGAAATGGTGGGACAATAAGGGCCTGAGAGGAAGATTCATCAGGCTTTTTGTAAACAAGTTTGACTTAGCCATTTGAAAGGCGAGTCAACTTGGGTGGCTCAGAAGTAGCCATGGGTCGACTATGAGTATGGCGCTGCTCATAATTAGTGATCCAGTCGGTAGGCATTAGTTAAAGAAGATCTTCATGGGAGATCTGTCTCGAGATGTTGATGATGGTAGGGACATCTTGTCGTTCTGCAACGATCATCAAAGCATCCTCAGTATGGTTAAGGAGATGCAGATCCATAGCATGGTTCTGCACTCTGAAGGTCATCTGGTGGTGGATGGTGGCCATGATAACATTCGGCACTTGCTTGGCTCCAGTGATTTGGATATGGACCTGGAGACGATCTTTCAAGGTGGGATCTGAAAGTTTGAGGCTAAAGTCAGTGCAAATGGTAAGGATAACGATTCCAACATTTAGAGTGGTAAGGACGGTTCCAATAAGGGCTTGTTGGTAGGTGGGGTAAGTGGTGTCAAGGATGGCTAAACAGGCTATGACAGGGAGACCTTTACGGCCATGGTAGGTGATATAGGGGCAGATAGCACCGACATGAAGGTGGGTGTAGCCTTGCTCGATCAAGTGGTTGATAAACTACTGAGGGATTTCGAGCTTGACGTATTGTTTTGTAGTACAGGAGAGGAGTTTGACATGGTTGAGGTTAAAAGAGTAAATGTACTCTTTAACCGGGATTTTGGGTTTGGAGATAAGCTGTTTAATGGATTTGGTCCAAGAACAGTTTTGGGTGTATAGCTGGTATGGGTTCATAAGTGGGAGGTTGGTATCTTCTAGGCGTTGAGTGGGTGGAAGATCTTTATAGGAGATTTCTATTAGGTTATCGATCTTGTGGGTATTGGAATGAAGCCAAACATCAGGAATTGAGAGGGCACAAGGAATAGCAGAAGAAGAACTTTATGAATCCATAAGTGAACAAGGTTTCTCTTACTCTCTTACTCTACCAAGAAATTATGAACATTCCATCAAGTTATAGCTCTGATATGATAAAGGGTAGGATCCCGGTACGTGGTGCGTTAATGGTCTATGTTTTCTTAGACCTCACAAGACACATGCCATCAAGCAACTTAGGACACATAGCCCCGCAGTCTCGCGTTTTCCAATCGATATACCAGGCCTAAGATTTTAACACAAATGCAAGGGCTTACTTTTAGTAATAGAGATAGAGTATAATAAACTTAAGAACTAATGTAAAGCTAAGAACACAACGCCTCTTATGGGCAACAAATCTCAAAACTACTTTTATAGTTCTTAATTTATTCTATTACAGATCCCCATCACTACGATGTAAGTTATTCCAAAGGTGTTATAAAACTCTTTATAAGGCAAAGGGGTGATCATTAATTTGTTTTGATACACAGGATCCTCATCAGAGACAAACGCAGAGCATAATAGGATCAACTTGAATGGAGTGGAATGTTCATAATTTTGGAGAGAAGATTTTAGATAAACGAAAAGTCTAAAGAGAATTCATGGAAGGTAAATATTATTCAAACAGATGGTGAATACAAAGCTTCCTCTGCCTAATATAAGAGGAGAGAGCTCCTTATATAGGCGAAGCAAAGAGTGACAAAACAAAACACAATAGCTAGGTAGCAATAATGCTGCAGACAAACTAAAAGCGAAAGGACTAATCATAAAAGCAAAAGTAGGGTGATGCAGCACCAAAAGGACAATAATACATAAGAAAAAAAAACTATTTTTGGCTTAAAATGTCAATTTTATCGATCCTTGTTGTAGCTTAGAGCTCGTGACTTGGAAAGAGATTGAGCTCAGATAAGTCAGGTGAGCTGTCATCGTACAGGTCTTAGGAATCTTGAAAAGCAGTGTGGATGGATGAGTGAAAGTAGTCATCGTACATTTGATCAAACAATGCATCATCTTTATCTTGTTGATGCATGCCTGATGATGAAGGGGTGTCAGTAACAGCTGGAGGTTAGAGCCATAATTACTTTGACTGTGATACATAGGGATCATATGTGGGCATTTGAAGAGGTGGAGATTGCTCAAGAATGTGGTCAGGAAGGTCATGTTTTGGGAACCTTGGGTCGCTAGGAATGAAGTCTTCAAGGTATGGACCCATTATAGTGCATTCAACAGAAGGAGGTCCATGATAATTGTTTAAGTCACTTAAAAACCACTTTAATGATTTTAAGATTTGCTTATGGTTCTTGAGAAAATTAGGGAAAGTGTTCCACTCATAAGCATGATCTCTAGAGTAGAGAAATCCGGCCTCATTTTTCCAGTATGGTTTATGAATAATAAAAATTGAGGAGGTTGTGTGACTTAGTTCAGGTTTTTCCCACAATTTCCATAGTGTAATGGCATCATTAATTTGTGTTCTCCACCATGGGAGAGGTGAGAACCACTCCAGAAATGTCTAAACAAAGGATTTATGATTGTCAGCGTTGTTCAAATGCTGAAACATATCCATGGTGTTAAATTCGATTGCTCAAGTGTAAAAGACAGTCAAGGACCATAGGAACCAGAGAGCATCTTCATTAAAAGTACCTGCACTTAAATGAAACAAGGTTAGAAATAGGGTGTATGGATGGAAGATCCAGAAATAATGGGATAGAGGGACATCTTAGAGGTATAGATGGAGGTAAAAGAATAGGGAGGACTTGGCTAGTTCCATGACTTCAGTGGGTCGGGTTAGAATCTGGATAAAAAGAGGGAAGGCTTTTTTGTTGGTGGCAGATTGGTTGATGGGTAAAGTGTATAGGTTAATCATGAGAATCAGAGGGATGGTAGTAACAGGGGTAATGAGAGAGACAGTGTTTGGTTTTGGATGGGAAAGGAGGTCAGCCAAGTGATTGGTGACACCTTTGATGTGTTTGACTTTAAATTTATAACGAGATAGCCAGGCTTGCCACCTATCAAGTTAAAGATCAGGGATGATCTTGTTCTTGAGTTCTAAGATCTTTAGAAAGGCAGTATTGTCCATCTCAATAATGAAATGACGGTGAGCCAAATGAAATTTGAACTTCTTGATACCATTTTTGACAGCAAGAATTTCTTTGTATATTGTGTGATAGTTGGCTTCAACATTAGGGAAAGATCCACTAGCATGTCCGCAATAATACTACTTTCTATCTTTTTGTTCAATCAGAATTGCTCCTCAATGGTAGTTACTTGCATCAATATGAAGGATAAGGGTGGAGTCATGGTTAGAAATTTTTAATGGTGGTGGATCTTTTGCAACTTCTTTTAGTTGTTTGGTGGCTGTGGTTTGGGTAGGCCCCCAAGAGTAGGGGGTTCCTTTACGAAGAAGCTTGGACAGTTGGCTAGCATGATGCAAGCACTTTGGGATGAAGTCTAGGACAAAGTTGACTATGCCGAGAAACTGTTGGATTTGCTTGAGAGAAAAATCCTTGTTAGGAAATTAGGTCAATTGTTCAGTCAGGTATGGACCAAGTTTGCACCATCCATTCTTGAACATCATACCCAAAACCTCAATGCGAGATTAGGCCAATTGACTCTTGTGAGCTGAAAGCATAAGGCCATGCTTTTTGACAAAATCAGCGAATTGGGCCATTAATTGAAGGTGCTCTTCTTCAGTTTTGGAGAGTAGAAGAATGTCGTCAATGTAAATGAAAGCATTTTGTCTAATAGGCTGGAATATTTCTGCCATAGCCTTTTGGAATAGTGAAGGGGCTGTTTTGAGGCCAAAGGGCATAATTGTCCAATGGTATTGAGCATCAGGAATGTAGAAGGTTGTTTTGGGCCGTTCATCAAGGTGAATGCCAAGTTGTCAAAAGCCAGCTTTGAGGTCAAACTTTGAGAACAATTGGGCCCTTTGTGTAGCCAAATTTGGAATTGGAAACTTGTCATCTTCTAAGAACATATTGAGAGGCTTATAGTCAATTACCAAACGCTTCTTGCCTTAATTCTGTTCAGTTTTCTTGTTGACATAAAAGGCTTGACAGGCCCACTCAGACTTAGTGGGCTCAATGAGGCCTTGACAGAGAAGAGAGTCATATTCTTCTCGGGCCAGCTGAAGGTCATCTGGGTTCATCCCAGGATGGGTTGCCTTGGTAGGGTTGGTGTCCTCATTCTTTTTAAAAGGAAGTTTAATGAAAAATTTCTCATTTTTCCACAAATTTTGAGAATGCTTGAACTCAGAGTGAGTTTTAGGACAGTGCTCTAGAAGTTGCTGTTTAATGTCTTCATACGGAGGAAGAGCATCTTGAAGCATGTAGAGCTTGGGGATGTTAGTATAGTAACTGAAACGATATTTGTAACAAACCCCTTGTGCTTCAATTTGTAACTTAGGAGTCTTTTGCAAGACGGCCATGCCAATAAAAATATCTTTGCCAACAACTTAACTGCCAAGGACATGTGTCCAAGTAATGCACCCAGGAAAGAATTTAATTCCAATACGATGTCGAGTAATTAAGGAAACCTTAAAAATTGAATCATTAGCTATCTTAAAATAAGACGAGTGCTTTCTTCAGGCCAACTCAGGTAATAATGAAGGATTCATAATAGTGACTTGAGAACCAGTATAAATGAGGGCAATAGTAGGAAGGGGCTTTGCATATTTGTTAAAAAGTATGGAAAGATGGAGATAGGGAAAGGAACTGGAATTTTGAACCAAAGGAGGGTGGTGGTAATAGGGAAAAGGTTCTTCAGAGTCAGAGTCTGAACTATGATCTTCAAAGTTAGAGGAATCATGAAAGACAAGAATGGCAAGTATAGTGTCACTGTTAGGCTCACTTTGTTCCAATAAGACTTCTTTGAGGTCTTTATCCTCAAGGGGCACTTGCATCTTGATTTGTTCGATCATTTGGATGGCTTATTTGGGCTTGTTTGGACATTGATGAGCAAAATGGCCTTTCTTCTTGCAAATATAACAGGCGTCAAATTTTCGTTTCTAAGATTTGCGTTGTTTGCTTTTCCAAAAATATTGTAAAGGACAATGCTTGCGTCAGAAATCTTTAGGCCGGAAAGATGTTCTAGAGAAGTGAGATTTCTTCTTCACTTTGCAATCACATGACTGCTTGTTTATACACTTAATTTTCAAATAAGGTTTCTGGTAGATCTTCTAGAATTTAGGCTTGCCAGTCATGACAGATTGCAACATTTTTTGTTGCTCACAGAGCTTGTCCAAGGTGGCTAGAGCCAACTGGTAGATTTCTCCCAAAGAGATGTCGGACATTAGATGGAGAAGAGCTTAGAGAGCTCGATTTAACTTTGGTTGTAATTCTTCTGATAAGGATGCTATGAACACATGTCGAAGGGTAATATCATTATACCCATTCAAGACATAGTAGCGTTCTGTCATGCGCTTCATATGTTTTTCCAAGTCATGCTTTTTCAAAGAACAACATTTCATTTCAAAGTACTCCTGGCGTTTTTACTTATCAATGAGTTGAAAGTCACCGATAAACTCTTTATGAATAACACCTAGAAGAGTAGTAGGACTGTCGAGTTAGAGAATTTGAAGTTGTCGGTATTCTCCAAGAGACTGAAACCATTCACAGAGAGTACTTGTGAAATGAGAAACAAATTCTCGAATGACATCTGGTAATGTGGCTTCACGACGGGACATCTGAAGATCGATCCAAGCACCAAATTCATGCAACTTATCACACCTCTGGTTGCACATCATCAAATGTGAACCAAGGGCCATTAGAAGGCCGAGGTGGCATTGGATCATTGAGTTATTGGGGTGGCACAGGTTGGGCTGCTGGTGCTTCATCTGAATTGAAATCATCAACAACATAAGATTGGCCAGTGTCTTCTTCATGGCATTCAGCAGGTTCAACCATGTATAGGGTAGAAAGATCAGCAAAGTGCTGGGACTCATCAGAGTCTATAACTGAGACATACGAATATGAACCAAAGTCAGAACAGGAATCTGAGCTGGAATTTTCTGAACGTAAGTGATGAAAAGAAACATAAGGTTCAACCATAGCCACAGGAGGACATAAGGTTCAACCATAGCCACAGGAGGGGGTTCTTGAGGGTTTATAGGTCCTTTTTGTCTTAGGTCATGTAGAGGAGGAGGAAAAGGAGATCGAGAAGATGACCGAGATTTCCAAAAGGAAACTCTATGGGATGGTTTGGTATAGGAAGGTGAAGCATAATACTTCTTTGGGAAGGCTCTAGGTGGTCTAGGTGAGCAATGTGGAGAAGGTTATGGAGTTGGTCTAGGTATGGCTTTCTAGAAGATTTGGCGAGTCATTTTGAAGTGATTAGCGTAATCGGCTTCAGATGGATAAGGTGAGTATGACGGTGAAGGAATATACTGGGTTTGGTAAATTGGTGGGGAGATGAAGGAATCATAAACGGAAGGTGTGAAGGTTGGTGTAGGCGGTGTGGAAGTTATGGTTGGTGTCTGGGATGGTGGAGGTGGCCTAGATCTCTAGTCTCTTTCAATCTGGGCTAATTGGTCTTTCAATTATTTTATCTCAGTTTGTTTTTTGGAAAACTCATGACCAAAATAGTTATGGGTGATGAACTCACGAAGTTCATGGTCAAGAGTATGAATCTTTTGTTGAGTCTTTTCACAGAGATTTTCAATATACTGTGAGAGGGTGTCTAATCTCTCATGTATCTGCTGGTGAGATTGAGATATGCAGGTCAGCTTTGAATCAATCATTCAAAGGACATGATTCTAGGTTGAAGCATTATTGGTGTGCCAATTTAATACTTTTTCAGAAGGATGAATCGGCTCAGGGCTTCTAGAGATAGAAACTCTGTTGGATATTAGAACTATTTAAGTAAAGAATTTTCATGGTTGATTCCTTCTCATTGCTGAATTATTCATTTTCTTCTTTGAAGCAATATAACAGGTACATAACTAGGGCTATAGGGTATTAGGGTAGCCCATTTCCTCATAAAGTGGGAGCAGGTTTGCTACAGGATATATGTTAGAGTTGTAAAATGGGACTACAATGGCCCATCCGGATTGGTGATGTGGATCGGTGGATTATGTTGAATCTGGTCCAGTGAGTTAAACGAGTTGGGGCAATAATTATATCTCCCAACATATCAAAATTAGCTATAACTTTAAGAGATGTAGGGAGGGAGACATAGAATAATCTGTTTAACTTATTAAAGAATTTAAAAATAAAATTCTAAAAAAGAATAAGAATCTCAAAAATTTCAATTATTAAGTTGAATATTTAATAATAATATAAAAAATTATTCATGTTATCTATAATAAATCAAATATTAAATATATTTAAAGACTAAATATGGATAAAAGTTATTTGAGATTATATAATATTAAACCTTTTAAAAAAAGAAAAAAAAAACTTAATCTTTTAACTTTTAAGTCGACTAATCCATCAAATTAGCTAACTAGCTCGTTTAATCCCATGAATTAAGTGTGTTAAGTTAGTTTAATTTAACTATATTAAATCAATTGAAGATTACAAAAAAACCTACTATTTTAATAAATTAAATGAGTTCAATTTGATGAGTCAACTGTTTGAATAAAAAGGTAAATACTAGTTATGTCATGTCCCAAATTCATTGGCAGTGACTGACGCATAGACTAAATCATCTTAGCCCAACCAGCCTAAGATAATCTCTTTTTTTTTTCACTTACATTTTCAAAAAATATCAATGATAAACATTTAACGCATTTTGAAATATAATTCAACAATTTCACAATATATATTTGGTATAATAAGGAAATATCCCACACAAGGCTTACAACACTTCACAAAATCCTAAACAAACATATATTCAGTAGCAACCACCTTGGAGTCCAACGTACACCGTGATTAACCCAGATTAACATACCAAAAAACCTGGACAATAAGAAAATTTCCGAGGCAATTTCACTAGCACTTACTTATATGAAAAATATTAAAGAGAGAGGTGTAAATCTATCATGCCGCATTTGATGCCAACTGTGATCTGTATCCTATAATAAAATGGGGCCCCGTCATGATAGTGTATCTGTACCAGACTCCAATGTATCTTCTCCTATGAACCTCTACGTTATAATACTAATTAAGAAGAATAATTATGAACTTGATTAGCTTTTTAGATCATTAATTAGTATAGAGGAGAGTGTCTTTCTAAGCCAATCTTGCTACTTCATCAGTAATCAACTTGAAGTATTAAAATTAAAATTAAAAAATTAACTGTGATTAGGTTTGGATAACCAAATATTTTATACTTTTTATCCGCCCCCAGATTTATACTAATCTAGAAGAGTAAGTGTTGATGAAAGATAAAAATGTTTTTCATTTCTAAATGTTTTTTATGACCATGATCATACTAAGGAATTTTCAAACAATGCACAGAAATCTCCAACTGACTTTTTTGTCATTTGGGCAGAAAGTCCAATATTGTGGTAAAATGTTCAGTATTTTGTAATATAATGTCAAGTAAATTTCAAAGTGCGTTAATTTTTTTATTTTTTCTTATGAAAAAAGATTTTCAAGAATATTTACTAATTGATACCTGATACCTATCTTATTTTAAGTATATATTATTCAAATTCACAAACATTATATATATATGCAAAAGGCTCTGACTATTTATTTTTTTAAAAAAATTCATTATTTAATGCTTGTATTTTAGGTCACTTCTTATATTTTGTGAACGTTTGAAGATTATTTGAAGATTAATCTCTGTCGATGATTTCTTTATTAACACCCGCCAAATGACGATGACGTAGCTGATAGATCTCACGTGCCGAGCACACATAGAGACTACTTTGCCGCAGAAGCACTAAACAATATTATTAGGGCTTTCCTTTTTATTCTGTCATGCTCTCCCTCGTTTTTCTGCCTCCTTTGTCCTCTTTGTTCCTCCGAGCTTTCTCGTTTCTCGTTTCTCCTTTGACTTTCATGCTGCCTTGTGCCTTCCTCACAGAACAAAGCTCTCCTCCTTATTTTTCTGGTTCCTTCTTCCCTTATCAGCCTCTCAGACTCTTCCTGTTCAATTTCTTCTGTTCACACCCTTCCTCTTCCTTCTCCTTTAACCCCCTAACCTTACAGCCTTCCTTTATTTTTTTGGTTTTCTCCCTTTGCTCTTTTGGTTTTTCTCTTCACTCTCCATTCTTCATCATAGGAATGTATAGATACAGTACAGAGTAATCTTTAAATGTTTACAAACTATAGGAAGGAATTTGAGAAAAAATAATTGTAAGGACCAAATTAAAAATTAATACAAAGTACAGGGGCCAAATGAATAATTTTCATATTTTTATAATTAATTTTTTTAGTTAACCATGAAGTTGGCTTTTTCCATTACATGATATTGTGATTTTATTCTTATAAAAACATCTATTAATAAGTTGTGATTTTTATTACTTGACAATCAATAGTCAAATTACGTTATTTGAAAAACTATATATAGTGTACAAAATTAATTTTATAATAATAATATAAATTAAAGGAAAATTTTCTTGAACACAAATCAGATGTGAGGAAAAGCAAATAATATTTCTTGCCCAAAATAGATATAAAAATAGTTTAATCCAATAAAAATGGTCATAAATTACTCTAAAATGTTTGAAAATATATCATATTGATATACCACGGGCGTGTCTAACTTCTATGAATTATTGGCCCAAATATGGGCCCAATACTCATGTTTCATAACTGTCAAAACACAAATGCTTTCATGGAGATTTTATTCTACCAGCTTCTCTCCCCACAACAACGTAATTTTTACTTTGATAGAGACGCTGACCAGATCTGAGAATAATGGAGCTTCCATTTTTGAAGATCTTCTCATAATTCAAGAAGAAAATGCGAAATACATGGAAGAATAAAGAGCGAAATCATCTCCAACTCTTTGAAGATGAAGATCTGAAGTGTTTTCCTTCTCCAATGGCCATATTCCATGCAGAGCTACATAAAGAGAAACTTTCTTCAAAACACAACTACTGATCTGAAGCATATACTGTGTCAAATCTTCATCTTGTACTAAGCTTTAGTTCATTTGCTTGCTAGAGCTATTTGAGTTTTAGTAAATTCTTTTTTATAAGGGGTCAATAACAACTTTATTCTTTTCTGTTTTGAATTTTTATCATTGTGGGTAAGAAAAAATGTGTTTGAGAGTTGAGATACTTTTAATAAGTTTAAAATGACCTTTTTATTTAAGAGTAAACACGTATAAAATTCTATATTTATTAAAAATCATAAATCACACATAATCAAAAGAAAAAAAAAAAGTAATTTGGTAATGGAAACAAAGACTCCAAGATCATGTTAGAACTGTGATTTCCGCCATCCAAGGTGCCAAAAGCTTTAAACAAGGATGATTTTGTCATTTTTTTGGTTCAAAAAGAAAACTCTAGATTTTTCTAAAACCAATCGCATACAATGATGAAAAAGACACAATCTAGTGAGCAAATCTGGAGGGCAAAATTGGAGACCAACACTAAATTTTGAACACCTGTTTTGTTTCTATTTATTTATTTATTGCTTCAAAATATTTAAAATAACATAGCCAAGCAAAAAATCCAAAGGAAATAGGATTGTCATCTCAGCAAATGTTAACCAGAAAATGCATATGTCAATAGCCCCCTTTTTTTTTTTTTTTCAATAGAAAACCCAGATCAGATAGCACAAGTCTGAAACAACAAGTTATGTATGCTTAGAAGAGATGCAGAATGAAACAACAAGTAGTTCAACCAGACCATGATATTAATTGTTAAAATTTTTTATAGGAAGATTATAAATAAATGATTAAAATTGACTTGTATAAGTGCTAGAACCCATAAATATGAGCATGGCCTCTATATGGTAAAAAATGGTTACAACTCATAATATCCAAAGAGATGCACAAAATACTTTTTTAAAGTGAAATCTTAATTAGTATATATAAGATCATTAGTTCTAATATTTGATTGTGAGTTGGAGCGTCTCACAATATGGGCTCATAAATAGTTTAATTTATAAAAAATTATCCAATCATATAACTCAATTCATTTAAACAATATCAAATATTAATAATTGATTATATGATATTATTTAAAGTATTATCTATTGATTAGTTAAAGCAAATTGACAAATTAATTAATTATTCTAATAATTTGTGGGCACCGAGGAATTTAGGAATAAAGAAAACAAGAGCCGAGCCCACTTTGTAGTACAATTCTACATTGTCTATTTGTAGAAAATTTGGAATATCCTATTTTAAGAAATTGTCTACCGAAGTCTTTACTGACAAACAATAACAACTTTAGCTATAAATTATGAATACAAATGAAAGATTGATAAATCATGAGTGAAAAGAATTTTATTCGAAAAGGTGTTCTTATTCGAATTATCTTCTCTAGTTCACTAATCTTGCATAGGAAAATTAAAGCATGTTAATTTTGTACCTTCATCAGGTTTACAGAATGGGTGATCTCGTTATCATCTCGTATTCTCTCATATTCTGAAAGCAATCCCCCACTACACAGGGAATGCTATAATTTTTTTAAGTTGTGACAATAATAATATTTTTAATGCAAGAATTATTTCTATAAATACTTTAGTCATGTTTTAATTTTAAAAGAATAAATATCTACTTTGAAAATGAAAAAAAAAAAAAAAGTATACATCCAACATTTTGAAATATATATTATTTATCCAATTTCTTAATTTCCCTTCTACTAAAATGTTATCCCACGTAGAAGAATATACGTTCAACCAGTATATGAAGACGCCGGATATAAAAAACCAGTGACATACGTTCTCCTTGGTTCAATAATTGCAAGCATTTGCATTTGAAACACCTCTCACGAGATATATAATGGCCCTCATGGCATGTGGTTCTCGTACACACGTACCTTCACCTATAATCTTATCATCTATGGCAGAAGCAAAAGAAAGGTATAGCTTCCCCTGCGCAGTTTTTCCTTTTCTTCTTTATTTTCTAGGACCACCCCATTTCGTCCGTTTTCATGTATGAGAATTTCTTGGCATTTGGTGGAACTGTTTGTGGCTTCAGGTATGCTATTGTGACTGGGGCAAACAAAGGGATAGGGTTGGAGACCGTGAGGAAGTTGGCCTCTAATGGAGTTAAGGTGGTGCTCACTGCCAGAGATTCCAAGAGAGGACTCGAAGCCCTTCAGAAATTGAAAGATTGTGGTTTCGATAACCACCATGTAGTTTTTCACCAGCTTGATGTGACGGACTCTGCTAGCGTTGCGTCTCTTGTGAATTTTGTTAAACTCCAGTTTGGGAGGCTAGATATTTTGGTAAGATTTCACTGAGTTTTCTCAGCTCTGATACAATTTCAACCATTGGTTTTGTTCGTCAAGGCCAAGTCTTTTTCTTTTGCGAATTGTAAATGTGTTGAATGTAAGTATACTCTATCTGTCTTCTTCCCTATAATTCCTCTTATAGTTTATTAAAAAAACTAGTGTATTGTGTCTCTTCGCAGGAAAAAGTATTGCCATGGTTGATTTTCTCAGTTCATCATGCTTATTATGCTTTAATAGGATCAGCTGATAATCTTAATTTGAAGTGTGTATATATATCTATATCTATATCTATTTCTATATCTATATATATATATATATATATATATATATATATAGTAAATCAAGGCTATCAAAAATTTCTCAACAACTGAGCAGTATTTGGAAATTCGCTTTCTTTTAGTATGTCATTTGTGGATGTTTCATTGCCTGTAATTGTTTTCCTAACATGTTCCTGTAGAGCCCTATAAGCTTGAAAACACCTGATTAAAACCACTTGTGCACGATAATTTTTAGGTACGTGTATCGAAGATTTGCAAACAAAGCCGATGTGAAAATAGAAATTTGGATCCTTTTCTATAATTGGGAAGATTTAGATGGAGTGAGAAGAAAAAGGTGGGTAAGACTCACTTGAGTTGACCCCACCCACCTCTTTCTTTCTTTCACCAAGCTGAATTTTTTTCATTATAAGAGAGAGAATCTTATTCCACGACAGGTTAAAAGTAAGTTTAACTTAAAAGTTACTTGACATACTCTATCTATATGATTGAGTTAGCCCACTATTCTTTCCTTGCTAACTATAGTTCATTATTCCTTAATTTTTCATCAACTCTGAACCTTGCCTTTTCTAATGCTTGATTAAACACAGTATTTGGAAAATTAAGTCGGTAAGTTCCCTCACAAATTAAGTTGTGTTTGGAAAGTAGCATTCTTTTTGCTATCTCATTTAATAATATTTCACCAACTATAATTGTTTCCTTAGCTAGTTCCTCCTCTATACCATGAGCTCCATAAGCTTGAAATCACCTAAAACCACTTGTGCATTGTATGGTAACGGGGAGGATTCTAATGGAAAGAGAAGAGAAAACGGGGTAAGACCCACTTGAGTTGACCCCAACCACCTCTCTTTTCTTTGTTATGTTGGATCCTCTCTCCATTATAGGAGTGGAAAGGATCTTATTCCACGAACATAGACATGTAGACAATTTAAAGGTACCACAAAGAAGTCACTTGTCATATCAACATGACTACTTCTCGTTACCTTCATCTCTTTATCTAAATCAGCCCACTTCATCTCCTTATCCATATCTAAATCAATCAATTAATCTCGTCTTGTGAATTTGAATTCAATATACTTGAAAAGTGATTATCTTTTCGAAATAGCTACTTTTTTGTTTATGTTAAATATAGATTATTTTTATAAGAGTATGATACTTTAATTGTTAAATTATAAATCTTAATTTATATTTTCAAAAAAGAAACCTATAGATAAATTTACTAAAAAAATAGATATTTTAAAAATGAAAAGCTTGAGCCCTGCATCAGCACATATTTGATCAAACATAGATTGTTGTCTAGTTGGTTATATAGGTATTCAATGTTAGCTAGAATAATTATCTGCATAATTGAATGAACTATTGCTCTAAATGATAATTTTCTGTCGGTTATGCTAGGATTTTAGAGATCTCATAACTCTACCATTGTAATAGTTTGCCATTTATGTTATCATTTTGCATTATATGAATGAACCCTTGTAAGACTCTTGTGCAGGTGAATAATGCAGGAATCAGTGGATACATTTTGGATGACTCAGTTAGTGTTTCCCTGCTCTGCTAGGGAGTACTGTTCCATAATCTATATGAAGGCTTTAAAAAGGATTTGAGTTTATTTATTCAACATCATTGTAGGTGGGATCAAGGATAAAATGGGCTGAACTGACTCAAATTGATGAGTTAGCTGTAAAATGCCTAAAAGCAAACTACTATGGTGCTATGGAAACAGCTAAGGCATTTCTTCCCCTTCTCCAGCTATCTGATTCACCTACAATTGTTAATGTTTCCTCACATCTTGGGATGTTGAAGGTAAAAGAGTAACAAATGTAGTTCCTTTGAACACTTATTCCGAATTGTGACTTTAGATGACCTTCACAATGACAACAAAATTGTGTTATGTTGGTGTTTCAGAGCATATCAAACAAATGGTATTGAAAATCTCACAGAAGAGAGAATAGATGAAGTTTTGAAGGAGTTTATGAAAGACTTTAAAGAAGGTTTCTAGAAAGCAAAGGATGGCCAACCTTTCTGTCAGCCAATATGGTCTCAAAAGCAGCCTTGAACTCTCACACAAGGCTTCTGGCCATCAAGTACCCAAATGTCTGCATGAACTGTGTCTGTCCTGGTCATGTCAAAACCGACATTAATCGAAACACTGGCATCATATCTGTGGAAGAAGGTGCTGATAGTGTTGTGAGACTAGCACTACTGCCTCGTGGTTCAGCTTCTGGTCTTTTCTATGTTCGCCAAGAAGTGTCAAGCTTTTGAATGAGTTTGATGGCGTTGGAATCCCTTGGTTCTTGGGACCAATCACATGGAATATTTGCTTATAATTGGATCATGATTTTTGTGCACAAGTGGCTAGAATCACGTGATTTATTGTGTGTTAATAAATTGAAGTCAAATGTTTTATATTTATGTTCACATTTACATTACTCTATATAAAGCCACGACTACTTTTGAATAAAAATATAAAAATTCAAAGTCAATATTTAAAAAAAATTCTTCATATGAGAATATTGATCAAGATGAAAATGGACTTGTCATATTTATACAAGTTAGTAGTAATCTATATCAGTGATTTTCTGAGTAAGCATATTCCAGCCCTGTAGATCACAAGAAACCAATTGGCAACATATTTAACAGTCTAACACAATGGACTTGAAGAACTTAGTTGTTAGTTATTATATTTATTTTAAATAAAAAAATTTGCGAGTTAGCTTCAAGTGATAGTTAAAATTTGAACCTTAACAAAGAGTGCATCTAGTCATACTCAACTCATATTTAGATTCTCCACAATAGCATAGAATTGAGGATTCGCATTAAACAACTACACAAATCCAATGGTTTGTAATTTTAAAAAGTTACCAATTTTGGGAATTTTGTGAAAACCAAAATCGATAACATTTTAAAAGTTTAATCTGACAACTACAAATATGTCAAAATTTTGATACAATAAATGAGAATTATTTGATCCCATTTGTGGTTGATTATCATCGACAGTTGGGGATTTATTTTGAAAAAAATATTAATTAATTCAAGTATATTTATACAATAATTGATTTAGTGTATCAAATCTAATAAAATTATTAAAAAAAGAGAGTATAGACCATTAAATAAATAATTTTATTGAAACTGTTACACCAAATTATCTGACATATAAATGCGCTAAAATCACCTAATAATGTTTCTTCATTTTGCACTCAACTTAGTTGTCTCTTAAGTTTAATTTTATTTGCTAAATTAATATTTGTCAGGATATCAGTTATTCACAGTAAATATAGTTGTGCTAGATGTATGAGAAAGAACATATTTCTTTCTATCTAGGGTGAAAAATGATACATCAATGGTAATTTCTGTTCAAAATCAGTGGTCATATAATCCATTTACGGACACATTTCAGACTCTTAACTTTTTCTTACATATAACTTTAAAAATATTATATTATAAGAACCGGAAAGAAAATCAGAACCATAAATAATATTGTAGCGGAGTTTTGAGATCTACAGCTCATATATTAGACACATTGTGTAGTAAATAACTCCATACTGAAGAATCCAATACAAAAAATTGAACTCACACCAATTCACCTTTCATGATATAAAAGTTAATTTCAATTTAGAACTTGTATATCTTTGTCTCTTTTATAGTTGTCTCTTAGGAACTTGAAAAAAAAGAGTAAGAAAATAGCAAAAGTCTTAAAGAGCAAGAGATTGGCTTGCCGGTGAAATAAATGGAGTGGAACTATAAATTTAGTTATATCGATACAACCATTAGGTGATATATTTAAAAGTAAACAAATGACAATAATATGTCAAAATATATTAATTGTATGTCAATTAAAAATAATTTGTTATATTTCTATTTTAACCTCAATATTTTTAGATTTTATTTATGAACCCAAATTTTTTTAAAATTTTCTATTTATTCCCTCTATTTTTTTTTATTTTTTAGTAACTCCACAAAATATTAGTTTATAAATTGAAAATAAAAATAAAATTAGGAACTTGTGGAGTTATTAGAAAAATAAAAAAAAGTATAAGGGCAATTTAACAAAGTTATAAACAAATATTTTCATATGGACTGCTGAAAAATAAAAAGTTGAGGGAATAAATTAAAATTTTCAAAAAAAAAAAAATGGGCTCATAAATAATGTCTAAAAAAAATGGGATCAAAGTATAAATACAACAACTTATTTTAAGTTAGCTTACAATTAGCATAATATAACATATCATTGTCATGTGTCATCCTTTTATTATATCATTTGATAATTACCCCGATACACCCAAGTTTATAATTGCTTCAAAGATTTTACTATAAAGGAAATATATCAATGGCTAATTACTTGGCAATTAAAATTTTTGCCATGAATACATGGTTAGTTTAACTTTGGTTTAACACCATTTAGTTATTATTTCAATATTAAAACAATTATTTAGAGAGAAAGTCTCTAAAGCGTATGTAGATCAAGTTTAGATTTTCAAATGATATTAATTTGTTTCATTATTTTAAACTTTAGGTCTTCATCAGTTTATATTTACCAAATGAACATTAAAATTAAATTATATGATTTACTATGTTTAGTCATGGTTTTTTTAAAATGAAATGAGCATTAAAAGAAGGGACTGAACTTATATATAATTCCTTATATTTTTACTCTTTTATTCTTTAATTAAAATATGACAAGTGTTTGATCAACTAATAATAATATATAATATAATTTGAAAATAAAATAATTATTTACAATAACCATACATATCTTATGATATTATTAAATAACTATATTGTGATTAGAAAACAATATAACAAAAATATAAGAAACTTTATATAAGTTATTTCCTAAAAAAAAAAAAAGATTACTTTACCTTATTTATATAATACATTAAATCAAAGAATAAAAATGAAGAGATTATTTAACTTAGATTTAGCCAAAATTAAGAATAGAAAATTTTATGATAACAGTAGATTACATTAGACAAATTGGGCAGGAAAAATGAATTTCACACTTATGGATCAAGTAGTTTGCTATAGATGCATAAGACAAATTTAGAAGACTATCAGTATAGGCACACTTAGATCCAGAATTTGGACAATTATCTAAATGACAGTTTACATTTACAATAAACAAGTACGTAAATTTAATGGTTCCTAATTAAAGAAAAGTTACCATTGAAATTAGTAACATTTTAAAATTTAATCGGGCAGCTACAAATATTTCAAAAGCTTGATCGAACATGCAAGAATTGTTTAATCACAGTCGCAGTATTGAGAAACATTTTGACAAATATACAAATGAGGGTAAGTATAATCATTTGACAAAACAGAATCGTCAAATTTTGAGTTTCACGCCAAAACTAGGTAATGAAATCTTGTAGCCATGATCATGTAACTCATGAGTCAAACATGTAAAACTTTAAAGAGGCACATCGCCAATATATAATGGCTGGAATCAAATGATTCCCAAAATCAAAGATGAATCGTCCCTGAAGTTCTGCTTCTTCAACTTCATCTAAGTAAAGCAGAGGAAAAGTTTACCAAAGGGTTAATTGCATAACCGTGAAACTTTGAAATTATTCTCTGCAACAAACAGCTCGCTCCTCCTCTGTTTTCTGAAGCACAAATTAATCCTCTGTTTTTAGCAGAAGCTCCCTCGTGCATACACTATGCTCTTCCCTTCCGGTTTTTTTTTTTTTTTTCCCTTTCTGCTCTGAATATATTCTACTTTTCCTTTGCTTCTCAGATGTATGTTCACACCCTTTTTCTTATTCGTCCTCTCTGTTTTTCTGTTTCTGTTCTTCGCCAACACCTCTCACTCTCTCTGCTCTCTGTTCTTCTCTGTTTCTCTCTCCGGGATGCAATTCGAAAGAAGAGGCCCTTAGCTCAGAAGAACTTCCTCTTCTCTCACTTTTCTGCTCTCTATCTCCTGTCACTTCTAATATTTCTTTTTTTTTTTTTTGTCGTGCGTTTTCATCTTTCTCTCACTCTCTATATTTCAGTTTTTTCTCTTCTATTCTCACGCTTTCTGCTCTGTTTTTGCCTTTCTCAATCCTCCCCTTCTTCTCCTCTGCTTGGTTTTTATATTGCTTCAGTAGAAATGCCTCCACCTCTCTTTCATTTTCCTGTTTCACTTCGCTCACTCTTCATTTAAATTTCCTACATTTGATGAGAAATATACAAGTCCCACTACTAATATTAAATTCAGATTTGTAGATGCAAGGAACCATGAATTATTGAAAATTCAGATTTTATGGTATTAGAGATGTGGGGTAAGAATCTAAATTATCTACAATTGAGAGAAAAATATAAATATGATGGTTAATAGTGAGTGAGATGCGCGGATACGATGGTTTATATTTAAAATTTGTATACTAAATAAAAAAATTTTAAAATTGAAAGCAATTATTTGAAAATTTTAATTTGATGGCTAGAAATGATTGCAAAATCTGATATAACAAATGATATTACAATAACTATGTTTTGAGCATCCAAATCAACTGGAATGTGGGTCATTCCAAAAATGGAATAGCCTAGACAAAATTTCTAGGGTTCCTTTTTACAATAATAATAAATAAAGAAATAAAATTTCACATCTCACACACTACCTCCAAGTTCTTATCAAAGATGGAACCAATTATAAGATACATTATAAAATCATGAATTATATAGACCGTTCCTGACTCAGTTCTGTAAAAGGAGTAAGAAGATTCGGATAGGAATTATATAACAAATTAATTACAATCTGTTATTAATTAATGGCAAAAAAATTTCTGTTCTTGATTCATCAATAAAGTTGGGAAGCAGAATATGATAGACATTGCAACCAAACATAGAAGATTCATAATTCGGTTAAAAATTCTCAGTCCATAAACTACACCGAAGACACTCTTTTATACAATTCTACACTGCAAAACAAAATGTTCCCAGTAACTTCAAAACCCTTCCTCATTCATCATCATCTTCCTCTTCTTCTTTCTTCATCTCTTTCCACCCCTTTTCCTCTCTCAACCCAGAACAAATGGATCACGGACGAACCCACAGGCCAGAGAGCCAAGCTTGTGTGTGCAAACTGGGTAGGTCTTCTTGAGCTAATGATCCTAGAGGGTCTTCACAAGCAGCCATTGAAGCACCTCGTGGCTCAGATCCCTAGCCACAGCTTCAACTGCGTTCGTCTCACGTACGCAATCTACATGTGGATGCGTCATGGGGATCACAGTGTTGGAGACACTCTTAGGGCTTTTGACCTACCAGAGGCCATTGAAGGCATGGCCAAGCACAATCCTGCTTTCTTGAACCTGAGTCACGTGCAGGCGTTTGAAGTAATGGCTCGGGAGCCTGGGGCTCAGAAGGTTATGGTGTTGCTGGACAATCCCGTGAGCGAGCCCAACCGGGGTTGCAGTGATGACGAAAAGTGTCAAATACCCAAAATTATTGGTCCTAACCGATGAATAGATTAATCTAATTTAGCTTAATAAATTTAAAATATTTTTATAAAGTTCATAATATATTAATAAAATATATTAAATTCACTTTTAAAATTTAAATAAAAAAAATTTAATAGAGGTTGCTTAAAAATCCATAGTATATCTATAAAATTTAATATTTTTTAAATTTATACAATCAATCATATTTTAATGATAATTAATAAACTAATTTATAAATATCTCAAATTATACATTTAGTATGATATAAGAATAGCTTATAACACTTTATAATAATTATAAATTTAAAACAATCCGACATTTAGTAGTCACAATCTTGGAGTCAGACGTACATGATGATTAACCCAAAATGACAAATCAAAATGTCTGAACAACAAAAAAATCTCAACTTATTTTATCACTTACTAATATATAAAATGTTAAAGCGAGAGGTGTAAATCTACCACTAACTTAGTTAATACATAAATCATAAAGTAAGTGGAAGGAAAACAATAGAAGCCTTAGAGTTTTTAACAAACTTTTATTTAAGTAAAGAAATAATTTTTGATAAAATAAAAACACCATTTCTAAATATTATAATTTTATATAAAGTGGGTATAAATGAAAGAACCAATATCATCATAGGCATATTCCTTTATTGAATATGTTTTAACAATTCATACAGTATTTCTTTATTAGATACATCTCAATATCTTATATTTGTATCTCTTCACTATATACGTATCAATAATTCATATTTATATATCTTCCTCGGATACATCTCAATAATTCATACTTATATCCCTTCACCAGATATGTCTTAATAATTCATTTCAATAAGGTGCACCAAGGTCGTTACCTTTACTAACGACTATGAGATTCTTACATGAATTCTTATTCATCCTTTAAATTATATAATCTATTGAATATAAATAAATTGTGTAAATATGATACATAAATAAATAATTTTATTTAAACATATTTATTACCATAAAGTAATTTAAATAAAAATAATCTTTAAGATGAAATAAAATAAAATAGAGAGTGGTTAGGAAAGAAGTAACAACAATATAAAGGATTAAATGGAAAATATAATAATGCAACAATCACATAAAATAAACTTAGATAAAGTAAAGGAAGTAATTATAATTAAGAATTTTACCATAACTTTTCTCTTTTCATATAATGCTACTTCCTTATATTTTATAATCTTCAATTTGTACTTCTCATATACCAAGTGCCTTTTATAATAACAATAATTCGTAAAATTTAGTAATATCATCTATCATTGTGTTACTTTTATATCCATACATATGATATCATATGTATATGCAGTTGAAAAGTTCAAAAGAATATAAATTTGTTTTCTTATAAAATGCAGAATATGAAAGAAGAAAATTGAAAGTTGCACTATAAAATAAAGACATTCGATAAAATAAAGAGTATTACTTTGCTAATTATACACTCACAAATAAGGATCGATAGTAGTGATCCCTTATTCTTATAGTACAGCCCAAATTAAAGAAGTCTCTGTAAAGCTACCTTTCACAAATATGAACGCTTATTTCATGACCTTTCTTTCTAGTTTGAATGAGAAAATTAAAAAATGTTTGTATTATTTAAAAAAATTTTAAATTATTATGTAAGTTACTATTTAGCAATGTGCAAATAGTAACCACACCTTTTCGTCTGACTTTGCAAAGTAACCGCTCGCTGGACTTTGTACAGTAACCGTTGACATTTACTATGCAAGCTACTATGTAATGGTGAAAATTATATATTTTCCTCAAAAATATTTTTTTTCATTTTAGTCTCTAAAAATAAGGTAAAATTATAATTTGTACTTCAAATGCTATTTTTTCTTTCATTTAAGTCCATAAAATTCTGTTTTATTTTAATAATATTATTCTTAAAATCCATACATATATATAGATATATATTTGGTTATTAAAATAAGAATAGATTCTTTCATGATGGGCATTTTGATCCTGAGGAGTGAGTTCAAGGGCTTGGTCTTGTTACTAAGTGTTTTATCGAAAATTCTATTGTATGTGTTTTGCTTTTGTTGCTAACTACTACCACATATAACTTATTTTCTCACACCTACCAAAGACAATATTTTCTTCTTAGTTGGTGACCAACTATAAATAGAGTCAAAACCTCATTTCTTACAATAAAGAAAGGATCAATCCTATATACATAGTCAGAGTTGTGAGATATATAGAGAGTTGTGATTAGTATCCTCTTATTAGTAAGAGATATAAAAATATTGTATTATCTTTGTTATATAAAGAGAATGTGTAACCTTTACTTTTTTTATAGTTAAGTCATTTTTTCCTTATCCGTGGTTTTATACTTTATTGGGATTTATCTTCTGTGTATCATCTTTAAGTACTTGTTACAGTTTTGCTTCTACCAGTGTTTATTTTCTCTACAATTGGTATTAGAGCCTATTTGAGTGTATTATTATCTACTTATTGTAAGCAGTGTGGCTATCACTGATAAAATGGGTCCTTCACGTCAGAAAATAAGTAATATTATTTTCACCGATAGTAATTTCTCACTGTAGAAGCTGAAGATAAAGACTATTTTGATAAAAGTTAATTGTCTTGCAACTATCAGTGAAAGGCCAGTAGAATTCATAGATGAAAATAAATAGGATGAGATGGATGGAAATATTGGTTGCAAATCTTCATCTAACACTTGTAGATGAGATATTGTTTAGCATAGAGGAGAAGAAAATGACGAAAGAAATTTGGGATTATTTGACCAAATTGTACGAGGCTAAAACACTACACAACAAAATTTTCCTTAAAAGGAAATTATGCACTTTGCGGATGTCTGAAACTACTTTAGTGACGAAGCAAATCAAGACTCTGAATACTCTATTTTCTTTACTCACATCGTTAGGTCACAAATTATAGGTGAATAAACATGCTTAAATTCTACTTCAAAGCCTACCTGATTCCTATGACCAACTCATTATCAACCTAACTAATAATGTTCTTGTGGACTATTTAGTTTTTAATGACATTACACTGGTTGGAAGAAGAAAATCAACACAAAAACAAGAAGACAGGTTGATTTGTTCACAACAAGTGGAAACGTTGGAAGTGCTAAGAGAAAGATCAACCGAATGTGGCTCAAGTGGGAGTCATAATCGAGGTAGATCAAAATTGAATAGCAAGAAGAATATTAGGTATTTCAAGTGTAACAAAAGGGGACAGTACAAAAATGAGTGTTGGAATTTAAAGAAGAATACAGAAGCTAAAGGCAAAGATGCTAAGTCGTCAAGTGCTCAGGGATGTGTTGTAAGTATCTCAGATGATGGAAAAGTCATATACATCATGGCAGCAACAGTTGCTAATGGTAGAAAAAGGTTTAGTGATATCTGGCTTATAGACTTAGTAGTAACGTGGCACATGACCTCATCGAGAGAGTGGTTCCACCAATATAAACCTATCTTTAGAGGATATATGTTTATAGGAGATGATCATTTGTTAGAGATTGCTAGAATAGACACCATTAAACGAAAGATGTATAATGGTACAACTTGCACCATCTAAGAGGTTCGACATGTGAAAGGTTTCAAGAAAAATCTATTGTCTTTAGGACAAATTGATAGCAATAGGTATAAAACCTAGATATAGAATGACATTCAAAAAGTCATTAAAGGCGCACTTGTAGTTAAGAAAGCAGAAAAAATAATGGCCAACCTACATATGCTTAAAAGAGAAACACAACAATAAGGAGAAGTTTCAGTTGCATCAATTGATCCAACAACTAAGGAATCAACAATATCGTAGCACTGTAGACTTGGCCACATGTTATAATATGTTGAAGGTTCTTGCAGGATGGAATCTTCTTCCCTGACTCAAAAAGGTTTCTTTACCTTTTTGTGAGCATTGTGTTACAAGTAAGCAAAATAGGTTGAAGTTCAACAACTCTCCAGAAATAAGTAAAGTTATCTTAGGCTTAGTGCACTCTGATATTTAGCAAGCATCGTTATTATCCCTGGGAGGAGCAAAGTATTTTGTCATTCATTGATGACTACTGTAAGATATGTTGGGTGTATCTAATCAAGAAAAAGGGAGATGTTTTTGAAGTTTTCATAACTTTAAAAGCACGTGTGGAACATAATTATGAGAAAATGATTAAATCCAGAAACCAGACAATGGAGGAGAATACACTAGTGATGAATTTAATACTACATGTTTCTATGTTGGTGTCTAAATTATTAATATGTGGTTTCTCTCAAGGTAACAATTAACAAGTTATTTAAGTCATAGGACTTTTTGTAGTTACAATAGATATTATAGGCATTTTAAGCCATTGAATGATTGGTGACCACATGTGATTATGCTCATCCAACAACTTAAAATGTGTACAACACATGTTGTAATAGTAAAAGATCCGTTTTTTATTATTCAATGAGTTTTAAATGGGTTCAAGGTTTCTAATGTGAGTTTTAAAATTTGTCTACCATTTGTTAATAAATTGGGCTTTAGTTTTTAGGAAAGGTTTACACATATCAAAGTCCAATATGTAAGGCAGGAGACTATTTTTTTCCTTGAGAAATTGGGACCGTTGGATTAGATCTAACAGTCCCAAATAAATTATATGAAAGATATTTTCTAAAAATAAAAATTAATTATTTTTAAAAATAAAAGTATATTAATATTTTAAATTTTTTTTAATACATGATGATATTTTATTAAAATAAAAAAAATGATTGAACTACTTCTTATAGTCTATTCCACATAGTGCAATTTTGCCTTTTTTTTCTCTAACTAGATACCATTCTATATAAAAAAAATATAAAATATCAATATTTTTATTTTTAAAAACATTCTTAATTTTTATTTCTTAAAAATTAGTTTCATATAATCATAGTGTCACTCAAAATAGTGAGGGATAGTTTTAAAAGTTGTTAATCTAATTTGTGACAATTTAGCAAGGAAAGTTTCCTTGCTATAAATGCTTGCAAGATTTGTTAAGTGATGGCTTAGCGATGGAATGCTCTCTCACCATGGATCCCGATCTGATACATTTGAGGGCATAAATTGTGCATTAATTTCTGACTTTGAATTGCACAATTTATTTTAATATAAACTGTTGGATTAAAATAGAAGATTACAAGTGATTGGTATTAAAAATTTTTATTGCATGCAATCATTTCATTTTAATATGAATTATCAAATTAATTTGCATTCTATAAAAATACTCCTAGCATTTTATTATTAGATCCCAACTATCAAATTTGCTTAATCCTTTTAATATTATCCGCCGGATCGATCCGCACATTTTACTAAATACACCCCTGCTTATATATATTGTAATCAAAAGTTGGCAAGTGAATACTTCTGACTAATACTATGAAAATTAATTTCCTTGTTGGTGAATGATTGTGACTCATTTTTCCCTTGTTAATTTTATTTTTGTATTGTACAAGCCTTTTTTTTTTGGCCAAATCAAGCCTATAGTTCAAAAAATATATAATTAAAAGCATTTTTCATCAAGCGATCCTTAAATTGCGAAGGGCTAACTCTATTTTTTAAATCCTAACAACTTTTAAAACACACTACTAATTCGGAGCTTCCTGAAACAAAAAGACTGATTTTAAAATTTACTTGTATAGTAAACCACATGTTATACACACACACACACACACACACATATATATATATATATATATATGTATGTATGTATGTATATATATTATAGCCAACGAACCACATGCTGTAGTTTAAATGGTCATAGTCTTCACCTAGGAGTGACTTTGGAGAAAGTGGATTCAATCTTCCTAACGTCCTTACGGTGGATATTTATGAATATCGAAATTTGTCAACTTTTAAAAATAATAATAATAAAGGAGATCTTAAACAACTTAATTTACAAAAATAAGCAACCAAAAAAAAAAAGTGAAAAAAGAAGAAGAGAAACTTGATTGAAAATTCAAGAATAAAAATGAAAAATGAAAGTTTAGAGTGATAAGTTTAAAATAAAAAAGACAAGCAATTGGACCAAAATGAAATGAGAATATACACAAGGGCTTAGAAAATTAGAGAAAATTAAAAATTAAATTAGGCTTTTTTTCAATAAGGAAAAAAATGGTTCATTTCGGAATTGAGCCCAAAAGAAAAAGAAAAAGGTACAAATGGGCTTAAAGAATTCAATAAATTGTAAAAGGAAGGAGATAATTTCCTTTCTTGAAAACCAAGACATAATAAAAAAAAAAAGGAAATCCTAGTTTTCTAGGTTGAAAATAAGCAAAAATAAATGATTAAATGAACAAGAAAAAGGAAACAAAGGAGAGAATTTTTTTTACTTGAAAATGAAGGCATAATGGAAATAGAAAACTCTCGAAAAGGAAAAATTTAAAAAGGTTAATTGGCCATTTGAAAAATTCTTAAGGAAAACATAGTTTTTTTTTTTTCTACTATAAAAAGGAGAGAGAGCTTTTATGCACAATGATCATTTGAGATCTTCTTAGTTATTTGGAGAGGACTTGGACACTAGAGAGAAATAATAAGGGGTAAGGAGGCTCTATATATAATAGGTAATTTCCTATGATTTCTTCAATTTTGATTTCCTAGTTTCAAACTATTCCTCCTCTTTTTCTTTAGCTTGCTGAAATTCTCATGAATTAGATACTAATTGATCATCGTGGATGTGTTATTGATATGATAGTATTTGATGCTGAGGTGTTTGATGGATTGCTTCACATATATGCCCATTTAGATATCCAATTTTAGGCTTAATGTAGTTCATGTGAATTTTTATGAATATTCTAGTTCTTCATATAAGGCCAATTTACCTTGCAATTTGGTATCAAAGTTATTTCATATATTTAGATTTTTTATAAATTTTTTGCTAATTTTTGACCTATGATGGGTAGTGGAAAAGTGGTGAACTTTAGTGCTTATTTTGAAGATGCTTTATTTCATCCTTTTTACCATGTGTCATTGTTGTTGTCAAATTTTTATGGAATTTATAATGACTAATTGATATGTCATTTGTACAACTTTACACACAAAACTTTGTGACCAGACAGTTTTGGTATAATTAAATTTGTAAATTTTCTGGTATTGATCTAGAAGATATTTTGAGCTTATTTTTGAGTATGTGAACTCTAAATATGTTTGGCTTATAGAACAAATTGTGTTTGGTTTCTCTTTTGGGACATAACACTTTGCCACTGATTATCATACATAAATTAGCAACTAGAGAAAGTAGAGTAGTGGAATGCACTTTTGCTTCATTTTAGTGTGCAATTTTGAGTTGAGTTTGGTTTCCTATGATGATGAACATGATTGTCCATTTTAATTAGCATACTTGTGACACATGTAGTTTACTTTGGTGTGCAATTTTCAGATGATGCCAAAGTTTACATTTTTTTTTAATTAATGTTGCTCTATGAGAAGTTGTTTAATTACCTTTAACTTGATTGTAGTTGATGTATTCTTAGGATTACATAGAAATTACAACAAGCTTAAGAATACATCAACTACAATCAAGTTGAAGATAATTAAGCAACTTGATCTTACTAATCTTGCCACCAAGTCATCCTTGTTTGAGTGTCCCTTGCAACTTGATTTGAACACCTTGTAGCATAATTCTTAAGTCTAAACTCACTATATCTCCACATCATTTGGATAGCAAAAAGCACACACATTGATAGCTAATATTAAATAACCCAAGGATTAATTATGCCATAATGTCATAGAGCAACATTAATTAAAGAAAGATGTGAACTTTGGCTCCATTTGGAAATTGTACACCAAAGTAAACCACATGTATCACAAATATACTAATTAAAATGGACAGTCATGTAAATCATCATTGGAGACCAAATTCAACTAAAAATTGCACACCAAAATGAAGCAAGAGTGAATTCCACTATTATGTTTTCCCAAGTTGCTGAGATATGTATGATAATCAATGACAAAGTGTTATGTCCCAAAAGAAAAACCCCTAACACCAATTTATCCCATAAACTAGACATATAAAGAGTTCACATACTCAAAAATCAGCTCAGAATATCTTATAGTTCAATACCAAAAAATCCATAAATTTGACTATACCAGAGCTATTTGGTCACAGAATTGTGTATGTAAAATTGTACAAATGGTGTGTAAATTGGTCACTATATATTCTAGAAAAGTTTGAAAATAACAATGACACAACAAACGCATGTATACCAAGTTTCAGCTCAAAAGGATGTATAGAAACTCCCTAGAAAATTCAACAAATTGGCTTATAGTAAAATTTGCTGAAATAGATTATCTTAAGGACAAGCTCTAAAGTATACCACTATTCCACTACCCATTGTAGATGAAAAATTAGTGAAAAATTCATCAAGAATCTACGCATGTGGAATAATTTTGACATCGAATTGTAAGGTAAAATGACCTCATGAAGTACTAGAAAATTCACAAAAATTCACATGAACCACATTAAACCTCAAATTGGATATCTAAAAGGAAATATATGTGAAGCAATCCATCAAACACCTTAGGATCAAATACTATCACATCAATAACCATAGTGATCAATTAGTATCCAATTCATGAGAATTTCAACAAGCAAAAGAAGAAGAGGAAGAATTTGAAACTTGGAAATCAAAATTGAAGAGATCATATTGTGCCTCCTTAACCCTTCTTCTTCCTCTCTAGTGTGTCCTCTCCCAAGAGGCTAAGATGATCTCTAATGAACTTTGTGTGTAAAAGCCTTTTATCTTTTTATAGTTAAAAAAAAAAAAAATTAGGGTTTCCTTAAGAATTTTTTAAATTATCCATTAACCCTTTCCAATTTTTCCTTTTCGAGAGTGTCCTATTTCTATTTTGCCTTGATTTTCAAGAAAAGAAAATTTCTCCTTTATTTCCTTTTTCTCGTTCATTCTTTGATTTATTTTTGCTTTTTTTTTTTCAATAAACAAAATCTAGGGTTTTCTTTTTCTATTGTGTCTTCCTTTTCATTCAAGAAAAGAAATTCTCCCATTTGTTTCCTTTTTCAATTTCTTGAGTGCTTTAAGTCCATTCATACCTTTTAGGCCTAATTCCCAAATGAATTGCTTCCCTTTTTGTTTTTTCTAATGAAAAAGATAGCGTAATTTCATTTTAGTTTTCTAAGCTCTTTTTTATTTTCTCATTTCTTTTGGGCCTAATTGCTTGTCCTTCTTATTTTATACTTTATCACTCTAAACTTTCATTTTTCATTTTTCTTATCAAAATTTCAATCAACTTTCTCTTTTTTTACTTATTTATTTTTACTTTTATTTTAAAATTTTATAACTTATTTTTGCAAATTAAGTTTTTTAAGATCATCTTAATTTTTGCTACTTTTAAATGTTTCTTAGACAAATTTTGGTATGTACAATTGTCCTTCTTTACTTGTTGCTTGGTGAATATGAAGAAAATATAATTTTTGAAAAATACTTGCCTAAGAAATGAGTAAAGATATGAATTTGTAATTTGTCCAGCCAAACAACCGATCACAAATGAACTAACAGAACGAAACTAAAAGTTGCCTCCTTTTCCAATGAATTAAAAGTTGCCTCAATTATCTCATATCCTTAGCAAATAATTCCGATAAATAACACCTCAAAATGATTAGAACGTGAAATAATTATTAATTCAGAAATACCTCATAAATGAGGTGTGTGGAATTATAAATAATCGTATAGGTATGGCAAGAGTAAAATACTATAGTTATTATCACTGGATCCTTATTTTGTTAGAAAGAAAAAATTTCTTATCTTTTTAAACCTTTGAATCTGGGAATTTCCATACAAGAACTTATTCACCAAAAAAATATATCAAAATGAAAAGTTTTTCTCCAATCAAAACTCATTTAAAAGAAAAAACTTAGATTTAATGTTTTTAAAACGTTAATGAAAATTATCATGCTCAAATTTAAACGAATGAATTTTACAATATTCATAAAATATGAAGATTTTATTGTGAACATAAAATGGTTCTGTAATTTTTATGCTTAGGTCACTTTCCTCCACATGTTTTTGTACTTCCCTTTTATAATTACCCAAAAAAAGGAAAAAGAAAAAGAAAATACAATTACAAAAAAACTCCATATTTAAGGATATGATTTTTTTTTTGAAAAGTGTGATAATTGGACCAATCATATGAAGCCAATTTAGAATTTAGGTTTAAAACCATTTAAAACAAAGATGGGCTCACATATTAATACTAAGTTATGTAATTACAGGCCAAAACATCACCTTAGATAGGAAATCAGTTGACCTATATTCTAGGTGAAGATGAATAAAATATAAGATTTTATTTTTGTCATTTATAAATAAAAAATTTTAATTTAATTTAATTCTTCATAGAAAGAATTATCTTAATTTAGTCTTTAATTTAATTTTTTATATATAAATATATTTTAATTTGATATTTTATAAATATAATTATTATTTATAATATTTTAAAAATATGTTAATGTTAAAATTTGGAAGATATTATTGATAATTATTTTATTTTTGAAGAATTAATTTAAATAAAAAAATTATAATTGAATAATTTAATACAAATACTTCA
The DNA here is from genome assembly GCA_037074485.1 of Delonix regia. NCBI lineage: Eukaryota > Viridiplantae > Streptophyta > Magnoliopsida > Fabales > Fabaceae > Delonix > Delonix regia. The sequence goes on from CM073459.1 coordinate 19,570,701, forward strand.
TATAAGAAAAAATAATATATAATTTAATTTCAGGAAATAATTATAATATTAAATTGTTCTAAAATTAAATATAATAATGGACATCTCATACAAAACTTTTTATTGTTATATGGTCTTTACAACATTTTAATGATATTAATTTAATTCTTAAATATCTCTAATAATATTAAATTAATTTTAAGTCATAATTAAAATAATATATTTTTGAAATATTAAAATTAAATTAATGTAAATAAACCTTTAAATATTAAATTAAGACATTTCAAAAAATAGTTTATTGATTCTTAAATTTTTGTTTTTTTTTTTAGGAAAACCCCATTTTGGTCCCTCAAGTTGGACGCAAAGATCAAATTGATCCCTTAAGTTTCGAAATTGCTAAATTGGTACTGTGATATAATCTTGTCCCTCTGCCTGCAAAATGTTAAAGATGGGTGATGTTGAATGTTTTCTCCATACTAATCCCGTTTTGTTATGATTTAAACATTTATGTGTCATGAAAAAAATTGTTTTGGTCCCTTAGGTTTTATCTAGAGATCAATTTGGTCCCTTAGGTTTCACATGGATATCAATATGGTCCCTCAATTTTCATGTGGATATTAATATAGTCCCTCTAGTTTTACAAATAAGATCAATTTGATCTTTCAAATTTTATCTGGAGATAAATTTAGTCTCTCAAGTTTCACCTGGGGATCAATTTGATTCATTAAGTATTGAAAATTGCTAAATTAGTCCTCCAAAGTTGCAATTGTGATCTAATATTGTTCTTCCATCACAAAAACATTATAAATGAGCTAGAATTTTTAGGAAATTTTGGTCTATATATAAACAAAATGGAGCAAAGTTTGATTTGAGAGAAATAATTTTTCAGATTTTTCTTTGTTTTATAAGAAATCTAATTTTTAAAAATTTTTCTAATATAAGTGAAATATGTTTTTTCAGTTTGGGGTAAGTATGATTGGGATGAAATCTAATTTTCCTCTAAAGCTCTAAACGAAATGAGGATTGTGTTAGTTGTATAGATAAAATTGTTTGTATTCATATGAATTTGTGAGGGAAAAACAAAAAAGAAAAGTGAATGTTCTATACTCTAAACATGAATACTAATTAAATTTATTCAGTAGATTTTTTCAAAGAGAAATTTTTAGAGAGTAAAATTAATTGGCATTAATGTTTAGAGTGTAAAACACTAGTTTTTCTTTTTGGTTTTTCCCTCACAAATTTATATGAATACAAACAATTTTATCTACACAACTATCATGATCCTAATTTTGTTTAGAGCTTTAGAGGAAAATTAGATTTCAACCGAATCATACTTTCCCCAAATTGAAAATACATATTTTACTTAAACTGAAAAATTTTTTAAAAATTAGATTTCTTGTAAGATAAAAAAAAAAAAAAATCACTTATCTCAAATCAAACTTACCCTATTTTGTTTATAGACCCAAATTTCTTGAAAATTGTGGCATTTTATAATTTTTTTGATAAAAGGATGATATTAGATTACAATTGTAAACTTGGAGAACTAATTTAACAATTTTTAATACTTGAGGAATTAAATTAATCCTCAAGTAAAACTTAAGAGACCAAATTGATCTTTAAGTAAAATTAGAAGGACCAAATTGATCTTATTTATAAAACCTAGGGATCATATTAATATTTACATAAAAATTGAGAAATCGTGTTGATATTTATGTAAAACCTGAAAGAACATATTAATATCTACGTGAAACTGAGGATTAAATTAATGTCTAAGTAAAACTTGAAGAGCCCAGTCATCACATAACATATCACTATAAAGAAATCATTCCACATTTACAGAGGAAAAAATGAGATTATATCACCGTTGCAAAACTTGAAGGATCAATGTAACAATTTTCAAAACTAGGGATCAATTTGATCTCGGCGTCCAACTCGAAGGACCAAAATGGTTTTTTACTCTCTGACGTAGAAATTTTGAGAGTCCGTGGATAATCAGGGTCTTCGAATTCTTTCTCCATGAAAGCAACTGTTTGCCCCTTGGCAAGGGTACGAGAAATTTTCCGAACTGAATCTCCCATTTTCTTGGTTGATTCATATCAAGCTTCGGGCTATTTCACGCATTGCATGTCTTTGCCCCAGTTCGGTCTGAAAGTGAAACACTCCCTAGTACGATCTCCGACTTTCCAAAAAGCCATGGAAGGAGCAAGAGGATTATGGGTAAGAAGCACCACACCTTGCGGTACCAATTACATTCTCTTGTTCGAGCATAGTTCAATAAAATCGAAGATCTTGTTGATCTCGTGGCTTTGCATCTTTACCAGCTGGTGGCGTTATACGCTAATGCTGCTCCTTTTAGTCTATTATGTGTTTGGTAAAATGCGTCAGTCAAATTGGCGACGATCTAAGTTTGTTTTTTTTTTTTTTTTTTTTAAGTTAATAAGAATATATTTAGGTGGACCTAGTTTACAATAAAATGATAAATTAAACCAATCATACAGAGACTTGTAATATGGTTTATCTGAGTCTTTGCAATGTGGGGCCTGCATTGGATTTTTAGATTAACAAGGCCGTCAAACCCTACTCCCCTGTCAATGTCTATATAATATGACTTTTTGGTTGTCTTTAATGACGTTTAATTCATAATATACGCAAGTGTATGTAGTGGCAGAGACAACTGCTTTGGAAGGTGCTGATTGATCAGTATGTAATTTATACCCATGGCGGTGATTGGTGATCTAGTGACTTTCAAGGATCTTCTTATCCTCCTTATGGTAACCTAGTAACCAGCTGCAGCCACCCAAGTTGGCATTTATTTTGACTTAATACTTATTATATTATAAAAAAATATGAATTAGTTTTAGTACGTGACAACTGATTTAGTGTACATGTGTCAATAAAATCATTAAAAAAAAAGATTAAAAACCATTAAATGAATGATATTATTAAAATTAATATATCACATCAACTGTCACCAAAATATAGAGGACTCGCCAATATTTTTTCTTATATTGCCGGTCGGTGACCAAAAGGCCATTAATTCAATTTCATTTCATTTTTTCCTGCCCTATTTATACTTGTTTATTCTGTAGCAACTTGTTTCAATTTTTATTGTATTAAGGAACTGGTTTACTGTCATTACTTTTAAAACTGTTAAACTTGAATTTTGTGTGCACCTCATCAACCTATCCATTTCTATGGTTGGTCAAAGGTAGACCTTTCCTGTTAAAACAAAGAGATTTACAAAAAAACAACACTTTTTTTTGCGACCTTAGCTTGACCTCAAGAAATTAACAAAACTATTCAGGCCAAAAAAGGAAAAAAAAAAAAGAACTTTAAAAAACTATTCAGGCTAAAAAGAAAAAAAAAAAAAAAGAAATTAACAAAACTATGATCTGAACTTTTGAAAGTGAAACTATTGCCTCCACTTCAGAGCCAATACCTTGGAGTTAACATTTAGAAAATGCTATGCATGCCTAGGAAGAAAAAATGAATTGATTAGCCTCGAGATGATTAATGAAAGCTACCTTCAATTGATGGGCTTAAGACTTAGGTGGGTTATCAGTCCTAGAATCATGCCTGCCTTTGGATATGCATATTCACTATCAAATGGCAAAAATGGCAGAGTTCAAGTGACCTAGTGGAAATATAAAATATTTAATTGCTTTCTTAATCATGTTCACCAATAAGTTCATGCATAGTGTAATTACAGAGTTCATTGAAGCATAAAATACAACTATTGCACAGTTTCTCTGACTCCTGGTCTCCAGACATAGCCCCAGCAAAATGTTGACCCACATGCATGATGGGATCTGTCCCATGTGGTATTTAACATGTCTAATCAAATAACAAATCCAGCAAACTTCAAGTATCCTTGGCAATCTCAGGTACCTCTAAATTATTAGTCTAATATCGCTCAAATCATTTGCGAAATATTCGAATTAATATTTCAAACATATTACGCTATATCTATTACATCTCCATCACTACTGCTTTTCTGCAGTTCGTTTTCCTTGTTTTCCTTGACTTTTAATTATACTCTAATAACAAACAAAATTCTATAACTAATAGCAATGAGTATTAGGTGCTATCTTTTTGTGTTTAATTAAGGTTTGGCATTTTTTGTTTTATTGTTTTGGTAGTCATAATGCAATTACAGGCAGAATCATATATTGCACTAAAATGGAGGAAATAAAGTATTGTTTCCGTTACTTGAATTAAAAATATCAGGTTTGAAAAATGATAACTTCGATCTGACAAAGTCACCTGCATTGACGATGAAAGAAACAGGGAACATAGCCTGCATGGCATAACTTTCTTGTTATTTGTTTGGTTCTTCGTTCACGTTGTCCACAAAAATGTTGTAAACGAGGTCTGGCCTCACATTTTTATGGAGTCTTGGGAGACAAAAATGTAATGCATGCACTTGTTGTATAATATATAAATCTTATTATCTTGAAAAAACCAAAACCCAAAAAAACAATATCCAAAGTTGTGGCAGCCTCACATAGATAAGAAAATGAGTTGTCCTCAGTTTGTTGCTATTGTACAAAAGAATTGAGAAGCTGATAGCTTGCCAAGAGAACAAATCGCACACTCCCATAGAGTGTAACTGCAAGCAAAAGGCTTCTTATATTCTTGGTATATCGTCATCGATGGGAGAAGAACAGAAAAGGTATATTTGCTATTTCATATTGGTGTTCCTAACATCTGAACTGACCCTATAACAATCCACCTTTTTTTATCTGTGTTTTATAGGTGTGCTGTTGTGACTGGAGCAAATAAGGGGATTGGTTATGCGATATGTAAGAAATTGGCTTCAAGGGGAATCATAGCGGTGCTTACAGCTAGAAATGAGGAAAGGGGTTTGAAAGCATTTGAACGCCTGAAAGATTTTGCTCTCTCTGATCTTCTGGTTTTTCATCAGCTTGATGTCACTGACCCTGCTAGCATTGCTTCCTTAGCGGATTTTATTAAAACCAAATTTGGGAAGCTTGATATCTTGGTATAAATGGCAATTATTTACCATCTTTTTCACCTCTGTCGACCAAAATATCCTCCTAGATACATCCTTATGAACCGAGAAGCTTATATAGGGGCTTTCATATTATACCTAATAAGATGTCCCGTATACATATGTGCGTGTGCGTGTTTGGCTGACTTAGATTAGAAATATTAAGAACAGAATGAGGCCAGAAAAATATAAAAAATGCACTTTGAAACAAATAATATGATACTGTCGAAACAAGAAAATTTGATTTTTGAAGATCCACTCTAAGTTCTACTATGGTTATTAATTCTTAAACTTTTCCAATTAAATAGAATATATGAGAATTGAGATGATAGAGAATTGAAAATATTCAGAGTACAGTGAGTCTCAGCTAAACCCTTTACTGACAGAAACATAATGTATACTAGTGCAGTTAATCGTGACCACAAGGACATCTTGTAAATTAACTGTTAGAGAACAGGGATTTCCCTTGTTAATGGTCAAGGAACCTTTTTCTTAGCTTGATTTTGCCAAATCCTGTAGAGGTAAGCTGATCGTATGGTGCAGGTAAACAATGCAGCAGTTCCTGGGGGCATAGTAGTTGAAGATGCTTTAATTCGAAAGGTCAGTATAGTTATTCCTTACCCTCAATCCAAAAGAATAGATTTTTTGGTATCATGATTCATGTTAAATACTTCGCTGCAAATAAACTATGAAGTATAAACCAATTAAAGATAATATAGAATTTACGAAAGTTGACAGGAGATTAAGTTGCATGATGATCATCTGTAGACTTTTTAAGCATGCACACCTTGATGATGGAGTATATTCATCTATGGATATGTTCTTTAAATTATCCTTCGAAGCAAATGCACAATTACATAATAAGGGAAAATGAAGCCATATGGTTTGCATTTTGATCTGATTTGCTAGCAAAATGGTAATACTGTTGTTTATGCATATTTTCCTTAAGGCGCACTCTCCTATGGCGTTGCTTAATCACACATAAACCAATAAGCCCAAGGCATATGCCAAGTGTCCCCTCATGACTAATATATTTGATCCGGATTGATATCTGCTTTTTAAAGGTTGGGTGTTCTCTATATTAATTGTACTACCAAAGCAGATGTGTAGATATGCCAAGACAAAAATCTCTGGTTAGAGGTTGTGCATCCATTGTTAGAATATTCTTACCATTAATTTGTCTTCCCTAGATCTTCATTGAAAAACTCATTTTTTTTAATGCATTCGTTGAATAAAAAACTTATAATTGCATCTATAATCTCTTGATTGTAGCGATACATAATGAGAAATAATAATAGGCATAAACCCCGGAAATTACAGGAAATAAAAAGGAAAAAAAATACAAGTCAAAAATTGAAGTAAGAGATGACGAAATCCCCAAAAAATGTACTATTAGCACACAGATTACCAACACTCCCCCTCAAGCTTAGAATTAATAAATATTAATTATTCTTAGCTTGGATTTTTCAAATCTGATCCTAGCTTGAGACTTAGTCAAGACTTCCGCCACCTGAGCTCTGGTAGGAGTAAGAACGAATTCTACAGTACCTGACTCAGCCTTTTCTTTTATGAAATGTCAATTAATTTCAATATGTGTTGCCCTTTCATGATGCATGGAGTCTTTTACTATGCGGATAGTAATTGTCACACAGGACCTTCATAGGTTCCTCCATAGGGATTCTTAGTTCAAAAAGCAATCTCTTGAGCCATAAACCTACACAAATGGCTTGTGATAGGATCCTATATTAACCTTCAGCACTACTCTTTGCGACACAGCTTGTATTTTGCTATGTCAAGTTACCAAGTTACTCCACACATATGTACAATAATCTGTAGTAGATCTACTATCAATAATTAGACATGCCAAATTAGCATCAGAAAAAACTTCATTTCTCCTATGGTTCCCTTTCTAGAAGTAAGTTCCATGTGTATTATTCATTTTAAGATACCTCAATATTCTTCCAATGGCCTTATGGTGCTCTTCATTTGGCTTGATCATGAACTGACTGGCAACACTTATAGGAAAACTGATATTTGGTCTCATATGAGACGGTGGATCAACTTGTCCACGAATTATAAGTATTTATAGGAGGATTTTCTTGCTTGAAACCTAGCTTATACTTTGCCTTCCATAGGAGCTTTTGGTGGATTACACCTCAACATATCAGTTTCAAGTATTCTAAGTTGTATTTTCTTTGAGAGCTGACAATTCCCCTTTTTGGCCTGGCTACTTCCATTCCCAAGAAATATTTTAATTCACTAAGCTTCTTTATTTCTAGTTTCATGGCAAGGGCACCCTTTAATCTTCTCATTTGATCTTCGAAGTCACCTGTGACAACTATGTTATTAACATACACAATCGACAGTGCAATCTTGCTTTTGGAGAGAACTTGGTAAACAAGGTATATCTGAATGGCCTTGAGAGTATCCATAATTCTGATAACTTTGTTAAATCTCTTAAAACAAGCCATGGGGCACTGTTCAAGGCCGTATAGAGATTTGTTAAGTCTACATTTATTTTCATTTGCGTGGCTGATAATTAGTTTCATGTGTATGTTAATAAGTATAGGTAGTGTAAGCTAAGATTTTAGTAGAAGCATATACCTATAAAACTTACGATTATGTTGTTTTACATTGTTGACATATGTTTTCATTGTTTAATAGGCATATCATTTGCATCAAACACCAGAAGAGACCACTAATATTGTTATTTAACTGTTCTTTTTGCTTTTTGTTTTTCTCTTCCAAATCAAACATGATCTGGGAATTCATCTTGGTTGGATATAACTAGATATGTGAAAGGGGAAAAGGATTCATTCTTTCCACCTTGGTTGAATTAATTAGGGTACTATACCAAATATTTTTTAAGATTTGGTTATGTTCAACAGCTATTTATTATTAGTTGACCAAAATAAAAAGCTATTTATTATCATATATAAGTTCTTATAAATTTTCATCTACTACCATTACGTGTTTATCTAAACTTGAAAATTTGACAACTTCAATAACCACAACAACTGGGATAGACTTCTGAGTTGAATCTAATGTCAGCTTGCTTACCTTTCTGTGACAAGCATATAACACTTGTGTGAAAGCATTCTTCAAGTTATGAACTTGCTTATTAGATTATATATGTGATCAAATTGCATCATGCTCAGAGTTATGGCCTTATAATCAAATAATACAAAAAATTTATAATGCTAGACAATCATCTACAAAATTTTACAACTAGTAAGAGAGCATATTTCCTCACATGCATATTTGTAATCCATGTAGTAGGTCATCAGTGAACCTCTTTTGTTGTCAAGGTTGATAAATATCTTGTGCGAGGCATGAAAACGATTGAGGTTATTACTAGATTTTCCATATACAAGCTCAAAAACTTCTAAACATCCTTTGCAGTTTTCCAATGCATATGCATGAATTCATTCTCTATAGAGACAAAATGCTCTTGTCCTCTTGCATCCATGCGGTTGCTAACTTCTTGTGCGATGGTAATTTTTTGTCAAATTATCACACACAAACACTGCTAATCGAGAGAAGCAACTTCGAATAATCATAACCATATCTACCGCCTCCAAACACCGTCTAATCAAGAGAAGCAACTTCAAATCATCATAACTACATCAAACTCACTTTTATATCTCACCAGAACTGCCCCTCATGTTCTTCACAACCTGCTACTTCAAATTCCACTGACAAAAGAGAGAAAAAAAAAGCTCAAAACCAAACAAAACCTCTGAGCCTTATTCTAGTCACTGGGTCACCCTTGTCTGTCCCAAATGCAGCCTCATTTGTGGCTGAAGTTGCAGCAAAATCGCCGCTGCAAAGAGAGGCGTGATTTTGGGACCCTAGAGGAGCATCAATCCACTGCAGTTGGGGATAAAAGTTATTATATTTTAAAGAGAAATCCAATTGTTCAGATTTAAAATGCAACGCCTCATCCACCATCAGCCTCCTTAGATCTACACTAAAGGAGTATTCCCTAGTTTGGGTCGAACCTTCTGCTGTTTGTATTCTTTTTCTTTCAAAAATTTTTTGTGCCTCTAAAATTGGAGGAAAATGGGTAGTAGTTAGAAAGGCCCAACCCACAAGGTATCAATTTAAACTGAGATCTATTACAATGAGGGACCGTTCAAAATTTTTTTTAATAAAATTATGGACGATTACATAAAAATTTAACAATTTAGATCTGTTACCCTAAAATTACTTTTTAAAACATAGAGGATTAAAATCTAATTGTCCAATTTTATTAATTAAGAAAACTTGAAGATCCCACTGCAGGAATCCCTTTCGGTATTTAATTCATAACACTACGGATAATACTATTCCAATGATTCCAACTTATTGTGCCGTAGAGAATGTTTGCTCTCCTAGCAAGTAGCTTCCATTCTTTCTCATCCCTCAAATCTAATCTTAAATATAAACTTATCATCGTCATATCTATATTTTCATATGAATTTAGAAACTGAAAATGGATTATTGTTATTTATGAAATAAGAGGTAAGGAATTGCCCTGAAGTGAGGGATTCCTCCTCAAACAGATACAATCACAATAAAACGATAGAACAAGCACACCCATAGCTTTGAGAGGCTGGGACTCTCCTCACTAACTTCCTCCCTACCTGGCTCCTTCCTTCCTCACACCCGAAATACTCCCATTCCCCAATACTGAGCTTACACGTGGCTCAGTTAAACTGCCCATGTTTCTCCCGCTCTTTCTTATTATTACCTCTCTTTCTCTCGTGAACCTGTCCCCATCTCTTCCCGTATGGCCCAAGCCCATTAGAACTCTATTATTTTTGTTTGATAATGAGTCTTTTTATTTATTAACTCTTTGCAACCATAAATTACGGGAAGAATCGTAATGCATGAATTTGGTAGATTCTAATCTTTTTATTGAAGTTTTATTCTATTTTGTTATAGAAGGACTATATTGTAATTTGATGTCTATTATAGTTACTATTCCAATAACTTTTATTAGATCTCTGAACAAAGAAAAGGAAATTTTCGTGACTATTAAACTTCCAAATAGAGAGAAGATAAAATTTATCCTGTTTTATTCCTTTCCTTTTCATTACATCTCCCCTTCTATATGATTTGATTATTTATAAAGCTTCCGAACATATGCTAACTGTACGGCGCCCATGTCTTTTGTTTAGAAATCCAGATTCTCTCTTATGTTTCAGAACAATTTGTTTCTAGCTTACTCCCTGTCTAAATCACAAGAAGGCATGTATGATTATTTGCTGATTGAAGACTATATGCAGAATTAACTAGTCCTTTTTCGCTCCTGTAGAGAAACGGTGCACAAGTTCATTGGAACGAAATACTGCATCAAAGTTACGAGTTGGCTGAAGAATGTGTAGAGACAAACTTCTATGGTGTAGAAAGGGTAACCAAAGCTCTTCTTCCCCTCCTCCACTTATCCACTTCTCCAAGGATTGTCAATGTTAGTTCACAACATGGGTTATTAAAGGTACAAATACAGGTTCCAAATTGTTTTTATGAAAAACTTGATTGTGGAAAATATTATTTTTATCTTAAAACATTTGCACAAAATTACAATATAACAGTTTTTTTTTTTTTTTTTTTTTAATTTTTCTTGTATATGTGGCTTTGCTTTGGTTCTGACTTCTGATAAACTTATGGATTGATTAATTTTTATACATTAAAAAATTATTTTAACTTTTTCTTGGCCTTAAACAATTATTTTTTACACCAAACAAATGCAAAACAACTGATATTTTTTAATCGATTATATTTGAGCAATATCATACCAGTAACTACTATGGTTTTTGCACAACTTGCACTTTGACCGATAGTATATTGGTAAAAAATAAGATACTTATATATATATATATATATATATATATATATATAGTATTTGGTTTCAAGTTCTTCAATTAAATTGTGACATAGAAATAATTTAGAAGGTTCAATGATGTAATGCTGAAAAAAATAAATGATGGGATGTTATATTATTATAAAAAATGGAGCTAATAGCACCATAAGATAAAAATAAACAACAGCTTTGTTTGAGTATATTTGTAGGCATTCTAGTACAACATATAAGGCTAAAGTTCAAATGTTTTTCTTTTTTTGTTGTTTCAGAATATACCAAATGAATGGGCTAGAGAAGTGTTTACTGACATTGAAAACCTCACATGGGAAAAATTGTATAATGTACTGAAAGAGTTTCTGAAAGATTTCAAAGCTGGATCGCTTGAAAGTAAGGGTTGGCCAAGTTGTGTTTCTGGCTATACGATGTCAAAAGCAGCTTTAAATGCCTACACACGAAAACTTGCTAAGGATTTCCCTCATTTTCGCATAAATTCTCTCTGCCCTGGTTATGTCAAGACTGAAATGAACCATAACACCGGCATCTTGAGTATAGATGAAGGTGCTGAAAGTCCCGTGAAGTTAGCACTATTGCCAGATAATGGTCCTTCTGGCCTTTTCTTTGATCGGGATGAAGTCTCACCCTTTTGATCCATCACTCTATCCATTAGCCAAGTAGCATTATAGTTGATGAACTTTTGTCTTTGGGTAAGGTTATTTTTACCTTATTTTGTGTTCTTGTACTAGCTAGGTAATGATTGCACAAGATTCTGAAAATCTGATCAGACCGGAAGTGTTTCTGATACAAGGATATTTCGTGTGATTTGCCTCTACCTATAATAAAAGCGCATTGTCATCTCGAAAAATTGTACTTATCCACTCTCATATATATTTCCAATTATTTCCCCCTCCTACCTTGGGCATTGTAAAAGATGAAAACGCCTCCCACCAACCCGTCCATTCTACAAAAAGTAATAATATAATAGCAAATAAAATGATGAACAAAGTTCAAATAGCCCCACGACCGTTCGAAGAAGATGGGGATGTACAACACCCGATTTGAGTTGTAGTTTTTACTTTAAGCATTTTTTAATAGCAAAAATTATTTTTGGTTGAATTTCTTTAGTTGGTGTTTAATAAAAAAACTAAAGTTAAATTTTTTAAGTACAACCGCAGATACTTCAGTCATGACAATTGTATATTTATTATGTATAATATATATATATATATATATGTATATATATGCTATAAAACTAATGAAAAATAAAAGAGATAATTAGAGAGAAAATTGAGATGAGAAATGATAGGAGTATTCTTATTCACTTTTTAATCCATCAGCCTTACTACATAGTCTTATTTATAGGTCTTTAGTCCATATAGGTTACATTGACATCATTACAAATTAATATATATAATTGGCAATAATTTGGAGATTATTGGGAATATGAACCCAAAGGGTCACTCTTAGGAGTTTATGAATATTCACATAATAAAATAATTTATAACACTCCCACTTGGATGTCCATTAACAAATAACATGCCTCATTAAAACCTTATTAGGAAAAACTCAATGGGACAAAAACCTAGTGAAGGAGAATGAGTATATAATATTTGTGACACTTTATTATAAGTTGCATCATTTAAAAAAACCTTACCAATGAAAATCCAATGGGACAGACCCTTGATTAAGGAAAAAGAGTACAACGAGTCTTTTACTACCCCTGATGATAACATCATTTAATGTCTTTGAATCAGTGTTTTCCAATACTATTGACCAACTTCTCAAATATAATTGTTAGTGATAACATAGTAAACAAATATGCTAGATTGTCACATGCACAGATTTGTTGTATATTGTCATTCTTTTGAAGATAATCAGTAAACAAGAATTTTGTTGAAATTTGTTGTCCTGTCTCCTTTAATGTACCATCCTTTTAATTGATTTCTACATGCTGCATTATCTTCGTATAATATTGCTGAAAACTTTTCTCTAAGAAAAACCACACATCTTTTAGATATGTGGGTCGCTGACTTAAGCCATTTATATACTTGAATTGCCTCATGTATCAATTTAGCATGATATGAAGAAATAACACCTAAAATTTATTTTTCTAAAGCTTCATGACATAGTTGTATCCCTACATATATATAAAAAAACTTGTTTGAGATTAAGCTAACAAATATCAGTATCTGCATAGTCAGTTAGTGGAGATCTAGAAAATTTGAACAAAATAAATTAATATCTTTAGCACAAAAATATGATATTTAAGGATTAAGAAATTCTTTATCATCTTCTTGAGATTGGAATGAATCTTTATTTATATATAAAAAAAAATCTCACAACCATTGGGATACTCAATTGATGTGCTTCATCTATATAAAGTCTCTTTTCAGTTGATGAGAACAAATTTCATCTGTTAAGTGTTTAATCTATAAGTTGAGACATAACCTTGTTTTATAGAAATTTTCATTTTCAAATAATCTATTTCCCTTGAAAATTCTTCTAGAATTTCTTCTTTCAATTTACAATAATAAATAACTAGTTTTCAAGTTCCTTTTAGAAAGTATGGGCAAATGCAATTATTTATGATTTTTTTTCAAAAATGTTACTTCGTATATCTATAAATGCCTTTCGTAAGAGCTCGAATTTCATGCTTTAGGCATTTCAAATCCTTTAGAGATTTTCATTTACATAATATCATGTAATAATTCTTATAAGTAGCTTGTGATCACATTTGTTAGACGCACAATATATAATTCATGTACTACTAGACTAAGTAATCATATCTACCACAGAATAATATATTCCCATAATCAAATGCCAAGTTTTCTAAAAAATTTGTGTAATAATTCATGATATATCATTCTCATTTATTTTCTCATGATATTATTTGTACTCCATTGGCTTTACACCTTCAAGTGTTTAGACTACAGGTCTAATTAACTTGCACATATTAATATTAGTGCATCCTTCTACTTTGGCTAAGTACTTTTATATTAGTACTTCTCAATAATTCATAATCCTCACTTAATTCCATAATAATATGTATTATATTATTATGTTGTATACAACTATTTCTTTCCAAATTCCATATTTTCTTGTAATGATATAACTTATTGAGATCTCTTCATATGACTACTTTCATGTACTTGAATCTTTTTTAGAGATTTAGTTTTTTCAATGTCTTTTCAAGAGTACCTGCCTTCTTGATTTGACTATCTTAATTATTTGCTCCTTTTCATTTTCCTAAGTTTTTATGGAATTGGTCATCAATATAATTGGAACATTTATAGTTGATAAGCACTTCCATCACCCCATTTGGAGTAACAAATGTGTTTGGCAGGTCATTTGCTAATTTGTAATATGTGAGGATCATAAAACAAAATACTAATGTATGCTATATAATATATTTTTTCAGCTACTTATTTTCTCTTCCGAATTTTGAGATAACCAAATAATAATGGTCAAACATTGCCACTAATATATCTTCTTTGGATATTCATTCTAACATTTTCTTTTAACATTAAATGAAGACTCATCTTTGTGCATTGTGGTGGAGATGGGTAATATTTTGGCACATAACCCAAAAACTCAATTTTATTGAGGAGCTTTTTCAAATATAGCTTGTTGGCATGATGCGTATAGTATGCTCTCAAAATAATTATAGAACTTTGTGTTTATATAAGGATTGGTGTAAAAAAATAACTAGAGGCATCAAATAAATATTTTATTAGACCATAAAAGTATGAAAACACGGGCAATTTAGACTTCTCAACAAGTATCTCAATAAACTTTTAATCATCAGTAGTGATATAACTTCACCAGTACTATCAATGAAAAATTTCCTGGTTGTATAATCCAAAATTTTTGCACATATATTCTTACAAACTTTGAGTTGCAAGTTGAGAATAATGATATAAACATTCTAAAGATGCATTTATTCAGAATATTTCAATATTCAATATTGAATGAATGAGCTCATTATCAATAAAAAATATTTTAGATATACAAGAGATATAATCGCAATATCGATTGGTGATGGTCAAATGACTAATTTGCCCTTAAAACAATTAATATAGGAAAATTCATTAAATTGACTCAGGATGGCCTAATCGGTCATACCAAACATCTATTAACTTCTAGTTCACTTTATTATGTATGATATCATCTTTGGGGAAAGATCTATATCTTGTTCAACATCCCCATCCATGTTTTCACAATAAATCATTATAAAATAAATTTCTTGATAGATTTCATTTAAATCTAAATTGGAACTATGTTTGTATATTACATAGTAAACATAATCACTCTTCATGAGCTTTATTTTTTCTTGTGAAATTGTACTTTTTTTACAGTTCGATGATTATTATTGGATTAGTAAAATCCATTTTAATCATAGTGATAATTTCTCCTTTATGTATGGACTTAAGCATTAGACTAATGCTTAGGTGGTTCAATTCTATCACAGAAACACAAATCCATCACAATAGGACTAAATGAAGTTTGTGACTTGAACATTCAAATTTAATATCATATATCACAATTTCAATTTCTTTATAATAATGTTCTTTCCTTCCATTTTGGTATTAACAAATACCAAAGAATTTGATAGACAATACTTATATCTTCATGCTTACATCCATAAACTTTGATAGCATTTCATATTCATGTGAAATCTCGTTAATGGTTTTCATTATTCCACTTCATGTGGAAATTATGACAATTCTTAATTGTATTGTAATCCATGGTTAAATATAATGAAATATTGACATTTTCTCCAAAAAAATGTCTATGTGTGATATATGGTGTTCAACATCATTTGCTTGAAAATTTAAGGAAAATACAAATTCCTTCTTTCTTGCTTGTTACATGCATATTCGCTATATGGAATATGCAAACAAAAACCTATATACCAATTTGCTCTGGAAATTGGTATAATATAAGTAATGGATAGTCTCATGGTATAATATATTATTCACTTCAAGGGAATATGTATACTAATCTTTCATTGTTGATATCCACACTACACAATATTATATAAAATATATAAAAATAAATTCAATAAATGTATCATCATATTAAAGTTGTTCCATATTGCTCACATTCTTTTAAACATATTTGATATTAGTAAGAAATAAAATAACACATAAATAAGTAATAAAAATACATACTTTTCTTAATACAAGTGTCACAAATGTGCAACTAAGGTACTTTTTTTTTTTTAAGTGTTACATATAAGTATTTATTATAAGTAGACAATAAGTTGCAATTGACTTTTTAATCCATAAAAATTTATTATAATTAATCCATTATTTATTCATGACTAATAACATGAATAATATTTGAGATGTGTAATTAAGATAAAAGTCTCATAAACTACATAAATTGTCATAATAAAATATATTACAATAACAATATCTCCATTAAACCTTTTATAGCCTTTTAGGCTTCAAAATAACTTTTGGACTTTTCATATGACTTCTAGTTATATTATAAATTGTAACTATTAGCCATAAAAATAAGTTTATGATATATTAATATCTATACTGGGTTACTTTTAAAATCCTTTTGGCTTATTGGTCATAAACAATCAATATTCCTCTTAAATATGTTGAAATTGAGAGTTTCTAATACTATTTGGTCACATGAAATACAAGCCTTCAAGGCTATAGTAAACAAAATTTATAGCCACTTTGCTTCCTTTCTAGTCATTAGAAGATGATCATCTTCTATGAGCATTATCTATTTGAAGATAAATTTGTTGGCTTTAAAATAACAAAAAATGATTTTGTTGCTGACCATTCAATCATACATAGCCTTTTGATTTTCAAGGCATTTTTTAATATCAAATTAATAATCATATTACAAACATAGATAAACATATTGAATTTATAAATAATATAGAGCAAGAACAAAAATTCTTACCTTCTTATCTTGTGATGACAAGAAATTCTAATGGATTGATCATCCACCAAAATAATTTTTAATAATTTTTCATTAAGTATTATCAAGTGGATGCATGACCATGTATATAAAAAAAGATCATAAGAAATTTTTTTTTACCAGCATGTTTAATACATAATATTTATAAAACTAATTCCTAAAATGAATTGGAGAATTATAAGATAATTTTAACAATATAATATCTTTATAAAATAGAGGAATAAAGAGATTTCCTTAAATCAAATAAGAAATGAACAAATTTGATTTAAAATGCGAACTTGAAGCAAGATCATGCTGATAATGTATTATAAAACTAATGAAAATAAAAGAGATAATAAGAGAGAAAATTGAGATGAGAAATGATAGGAATATTCTCATTCATTTCTTAGTCCATTAACCTTAGTACATAGTCTTATTGATAGGCCTTTGGTCCATAAAGGTTGACCTATAAGTTACATTGATATAATTACAAATTAATCTACATAATTGGCAATAATTTGGAGGATATTGGGAATATGAACCCAAAGGATCACTCTTGGAGGTTTATGGACATTCATATAATAAAATGATTTATAACAACATATATATATATATAATTACACATACTTATGTCTTCTGATATTTTATTATATGATGAAAGAAAAATAGTAAATGTTTGGTGCCATTCCACGCAATCACAAAAAATTTTGAAATTACTATTAAATAATCTACAAAAATTTTACCAAATTTTTTTATTCTAAATAACAACTTTTTCCCAATGCTTACAATTCACAACAGTTTCTATCCTACCTCACTTGTATTTCTTGAATAGGTGCAGTAGTGCAACTATACAAATGTGGCCTAACATGATTGTGATAACCATGGTCAAGGCCTAGGAATAGTCAAAATACATGTCATTAAGTTAGCTAGCCTAACAATGGTTAGCACCGAAATCCACTTCTTCCCAAAAGCCCGAAGGACGAGTTTAGTTCATATATGTTATCCAACCAAATATTTTTTTTTATATACTTTATTTTTTCTTTTATAGTATATGTGCTGGGCAGGGGATCCAATTTACCAAAGGAGGCTGCACTTAAATCCTCTCCCCACTTGAATCTCCCCGTGATTCTCACCCCTTCAAAAATCCCCCTTATGAGCACCCCTTCCTAAAAGAGGCCCATGTAAATCAACCCTTATAAATTTTATATACCCTTGTCTTTAAATACCCCATTGGAATTGAACTTTTATATACCCCTTATGGTCAACTTGTACATTCTTCTTGCTCCATCATTGGACTTGAACTCATTATGAATGCTCTTTTAAAGTGATTTTATATTTTACAATGGGCTAATGGTTATGTTGCAATGTGGGCTGATTTCATGTTTTATAATGAATGAGCTTGCAATATTGATTTTTTTTTTTTTTAACCCAGTAAGTCAATGTCTTCTTCTTTTTGTTAGGTTAACATAATTCTTTTTTGGGTTCAAATTACCGTAAGTCTTAGATCAATAAACTTTGGAACACTTTGAATATTCACTGAATAGACTCTATGACTTTGAATTTGCCATGAAAATGTTGACAATAAAATTTGCTATGCTGGTCACATTTCCTTAACGGAGGGTCGTGACAATAAAAAATGATTGAATTTGCAACTTGACCTAACGTATCTAGCTTACCTAGTATAAATTTTGAACTGTAAATATATCTAAAATATTTTTATAAATAAAATTTCAAGTAATTAAGATTCATATAGTTATGTACCAAACAACACCTTAATTTATACAAAGCTTTAGTGTCTTGAACATGCTTAAAGAGCTTAATTATGTGTGGATATGACATTTTTTTTTTTTTATCATGGTCAAATGCAATTGCATTCATTGTTTGATTTAAATCTCATTTTCAATTGATTTCTAGGTCGTATTCTCTTACATTAGCCTAATACAATTGGAAGTTTATTTGAGAGTACTCTCTAAATCAATTATAATCAAATACTAATAAGTTAATTTTGGTAGTTGACAGGTCAATATTAACTGAAAACTTGATATATTAGAGTTATTTAAAGAAATGAACTTTGCTTTCAACAAATTAATATTGTCCTCAGTTATATCCATTGAAAAAGTTTACTTAATTATAATGACATATAGAGGAAAGTGAAAGTAAATTAAGCCAAACACCCACTTGATTATTCCAACTACTTTCTTATTATATCAAACATCGTGTCAATTTGATGTTCTAATCAACCATCCAACTATTTGAACTTCTTAATGATAATTTTATTTGATTTAATAGTTATCGTTATATATATATATAACCTTCTTGAAAGGAGAGATTGAAAACAGTTTGGTTGTTGTATCCAATTTTTCATAGTTCATATTGTTCTAAATTTCTAAATTCTATTAGAAATTGTATATATAACATATATTTAAATATATAAAAATCTAAGAATAAAAAAAAAAAACAAAACAAATCCTATTTTGTAAGAAATAAGATTTTCAAGATAAGGCATAAGCAAACTATGGATAAATCTAAGGGACTCTTTCTTAAATCTAAGCTATCTTTTTATAAGCGTTTGCTCTCGATCCAATTAGGGGATCAGATTGATTATAAAAATATGAGTTTAATTAGTCAATTTATTAGTAAACAAGGAAAAATATTATCTAAACGGATAAATAGTTTGACCTTAAAACAACAACGATTAATAACAATTACTATAAAACAAGCTCATATTTTATTTTTGTTACATTTTCTTAATAATGAAAAACAATTTGAAAAAAGTGAGCCCGCCACGAGAACTACAAGTCATAAAACCAAAAAAAAAACAGAAGGTTACTTTTCATATGGATTCAAATTCTACCTAATAAGTTATAATTAATTGTTTTAGATGGCGAAGGATTTAGCCAATTAGGTCTTCTCGATCGAGCGTATGATGTCGATTGAGAAGCTTTTAGCTTGTTTAACAAACAATTGACCAATCTCAACAATGGACTCTCACAACAATTGAAAAGGCTTTTTTAAGGGAGATATTTTTTTAGGGCTCCGAATTATAAATTATAATATATTTTTTTTTGTAAAATATTTATATTTATTATTATTATTATATATATATATATATATACATATTAAGCTATATTAAAATTAAAAGTTAGTACGGAGTGAGATATGTGACTATAATTTTAAATGAGTCCTGATTTATATTTTGCATATAGCGAATATCATCATAAATAACTATTTTGATGCTAATGATGATGATGATGATAATAATAATAATAAGTAGCCCTTTTATCTAGATATAGTATTATATTCACATATAGACATTATTTATCAAATTTATATGTGAGCAGAGTCTCAAAAATAGGGACAATATATATAAATGTAAATAGTGAATTGAAAAACATTAAGAAAACAAAATAGAACAAATATTGTAAAAAATTTAAATGGAAAAAGTATTAAATAAAGTGAATGAATGATAAAACAAAAACAAAACAAAACAAATAAAAAAGGTTAAGAGAAAATGACGGTATTTAGTTTTTCACATATATGTCATTTAAATTATAACATCACAATATCAATATATAAGCTATCAATTATACTATAACATTTTTTTCTACGCATATAAAAATCATATGTTGTTTTTTAATATATATATATATTCCAAGTAAAATAAAAATTGTGGAAGAAAGAAGTAAAATGGTGTGTTTATGTGTACCTAAATTGTGTGGCCGTTAGCCCAATCTGGCTTTCGATCGTTTGGTTGTACTTTATTAATTACAAAAGCAATAACCGTTAGATCATAAATTAATGATCAAAATTATTGTAGAGAATATTAATACAAAAATAAAAAATGAGGCACATACTACAAAGACAAATGCTAATTTTCTCACTATAGTTACGTGAATATAAACCGAAATAACTTTTATTTTCATTAAATATAAAATAAAAATAAAGTTGCTTAATTTTTCATATAATTAAGGTAAGTCTATTTAGAGCATTTCGTTATAGGAAATTAATATAAAATAATAAAAAAAATCTTAATTAATTTTTATGTTATTTTTTCTTCAAATAAGAATAAATTTTTTGGGTGAAAATGTCCAATTTAGAAATTGCCATCCTCCTCGTGAGTGTATGGAGGTGAGCCCAATTTAATCTTTTTTTGGTTGTCCTTTATAAAGTAATAGTGATAGTAATTAATGGATACACTAATAATCTTCTTAATTAATCACATTAGGGATCACCAACAATATAATCATCATCATCAATGGTAGAATGACGTAGTGTTTATACACAACTCCACTAAATACAAGAATCAAATTATATCCAAAAAGGGCCTTTAACATTAATGGAAAAAAGGAAAAATGTTTAGGACCAGTAGATCTAATTAATTACTAAAAAAGATATTAAATTTTGTAATTACCTTGAAGGACCTAATCTCATTTTATAATTTTTCAGTAAACAAAATTATCCCTAAACTTATGGATTTATTTATATTATAGTTTGCGTTACTTACAAATCACGTTCTCTTTAATTATTGGATATATTTGCATTTCTTACAAGGTAATTTTTATACTTATTTGGTTGGACAAATAAGTAACTTATGGATATATTGCTACCATAGTTTGCATTACTTACAAATTATATTTCTTTTAAGTACCAAATATTTTTGCATTTTTGATCAGGTAATTTTTATTTTTAATTGGTTAGACTAATAAGTAACGTATGGACTTATTACTACCATGATTTACGTTACTCACAAAAATTGAAAGTTAACTATATATCAGTAAATAAGCAAATTTTCTTTCTTCCCAAAATTGGCGTAGCGTCTCACTCCTTGCGTCCCACCACTTCTTTTTCAATTTTAAAAAACTAGTGGTTCATCATGTGGATCACACCGAATTCATAACAAATGACAGATTTTTTAAAAAGAAAACAAAGGACAGAAACCAAAATCACAGAAGACAAAAGTAAAAATTAAAGAAAAAAAAAATACTAGAAACAAAAGTAAACAATAATAAATAATAAAAATAAGTTATTATCGTTATACATATAAATAATGTAACCCACGTCATCAAATTGTTCAACCTACTTTAATATGTCAAGTGGACCGACTAATTGAGTTGGGACAAGTTACAGAGACATATATATATATATATATATATACACACACACACACAGACACATATCCTGTTCTTCAAAACTTCATTCATTTGTAAACAATGGCAGAAGCAAAAAAAAGGTACGTACCCTTGTCTTCACCATCCTTGTTCCTCTTTAATTCTATCATATCTTGATAACTTTAAGTTCGATCCCTACCCAAAGCATTCAGTTCGCAACTAAAAGAAGTCCCATCCCTGATTATTACTTGTGATCAAGTATCAAGTACGTGAATTTGACACTACGATATATTTACGTTGCCTGAGACTAGTTACGGGAATGAGACTGAAAAATCGAATTAAAGGTCACAAGTTTGAGTCTCATGCAAAAAATACACAAGTAATATTTCTCTAAAACTAATTTGTTTAAGTGGTTTACAGGTATGCGATTGTGACAGGAGCAAACAGAGGGGTAGGATTCGGGACGTGCAAGGTTTTGGCTTCTAAAGGGGTCACTGTGGTGCTAACAGCCAGAGATGAGAAGAAGGGACTTGAAGCCACTGAGAATCTAAAAAACCTTGGTCTTTCAGATCATGTGCTTTTTCATCAGCTTGACGTGACTGATGCTGCTAGTATAGCATCCCTCGTTGATTTTGTTAGGACGAAATTTGGAAAACTTGATATACTGGTAAGAATATATTCTCCAGGTGTTTTGTTTGTATGAGTCTGTGTATTGTTCTCTTTATAACTAGCATTGTCTCTATATGTTGAGTAATTTAAACATGCAAACACAATAAAATGGTAAGCTTTCTGTTTTATACATAGTTGTTAAACTTGCGAATTTATTATCAGAGTTTACGAGTTTACGATTGTACATAAAGAAAACTAGTCAACTCGATGTAAACTCGGACTTAGTACAAACTCGGATAAACTCGTGAGTTGACTTACCGAATTTATCAATTTTATGATTTTAACATGTTAACTAATTTGTAAAATTAGTAATATAATAATTTAAACTCAAAACTAAACAAGATATAGACAAACTTTTTTTCTATGAAGCCTTTACAATTTATTTTTTCACAAGTTTGAATATGTATAAAAAATAATAAAATTACATTTAATATGTACTTATTAAAAAAAATAAATATTATTTAATTATTTATATTGAATAATTATTTATGTATGATTATCTTAAAATATTCATGTTGAGTATTACAAATTATGAAATATGAATAGTTTTTGTTTGATTAAGTATAATTTGAATTACATTTGAATAATTTTTTAATATATATAGTATTTAAACTATAAAATTACATATTTTGATAACTATTTATTAATCAAAGTTAACTCGAACGAGTTTACATTACGAGTTTACCTTTATCTTACGAGTTTGTTTAAACTCACGAGTTTAATAGCCTTGGTTTTATATAATCATAAGTAGGACAAATAAAAACAACATCTTGTTATTTTTCTCGGTGGTTGAATTAAGGAACATCCTTTATGTTCTATTTTTCCTTTTTTTTTTTTCCAAATATCTTTCCCCTTCTTTTTCAGCCTAGCCAATTCTAATCATATCGGTTTGGATTGGATTTGTGTACATCTACATATTATGTTTTACAGTCACTCTCTTGCATTAGTTCAAATCACTAACTATATCTGGTTTGATTGGGATTTTTAAAGAGAGTGGGGGTAGGATGATAAAAAAAGAGGTATAATGGAGTGGTGTGGAGTAGAATATGTGTGACAATTTATTCTATTTAGAGGATGATAACTTGTTCCCCACTATTGGGATAGAAAAATACAATTTTGGCCCATTACTTTTGGCCTTAATATCAATTTGGCTATCCAAAGATTGAAAATATCAAATTAGCCCTTCAAAGATGGAAGCCTACAAAATATAAATCTCTCAAAGATCAATTTCATCATCTCAAGGGACTAAATTAGTTTGTTTTTTCATCATTTTAGGACCATTTTGACACTAATCTTTGGAGGACCAAAGTGATACTTTGGCTAAATGTAAAGGACTAAAATTATATTTTTCTTGAATATAATTAATTTGATGAGATGAGTTTGAAAGGTAAAATTTTTAATGATACTCTTATGATAATAACCTTTTAAAAGAATAATCAATTAGAGAAGATTAAAAAGTAAAATGAAAAATTATAGATCATCCTATATTTTAGAGTGGTTTGATATTTGAGCCATGGGATGAATTAGGATGGATTCTAAACCATCCCACAACAACTCACCCCACCCTTTAGGATTTAAACATATAATTAGTTGTTATGATATCCTCTAGTCATCCACCCACCACACCCAAACTACAAATAAAAAAAAGTGTTTAGCAATAGTGACTAAACCATTTGGTGAAAACAAAAAAATAGTTATTAAATGTTTTAACAACGGTTATGTAAACCATAGTTATGATACAAGGTGTTACACCCTAAAATCTAGAGTATGACCGGCATAGATTGTAAGGGAAACTCTTTTTCCTACAAGCTTAAAACATGCTATTAGAACTTTCTAAACTCACTAGCTTAAAGACATAACAACAAAGGCAGAATGGAATTTCCTTTAACAGCTCAAACCAAAAAACCCATATAGATATGATTGTAGAAACTTTTGACAGTCTCCCTTAAAAATTGAACTCTTTGAAATTTTCTATGGCTTCTTGTTAATCCAATAACAATGTAAAGAGATGTAGAAATTTTCTATGGCTTTGTGCTATCAAAACCTATCGAAACACCGTTACATAGGGTTAGGGATCTTGTCTATGGTCAATATGGAGCAACATCTAGAATAAATTTACAGTCTCTAACTTACAATTTACAGTATACCTAAACCATGAAGAGATGCCTCGCAAAACAAATGCAGGCTCACCAATCTTTACAAGACTTTGGCCATTCTAGTGAGGACACATAGCCACGTGAGGGCCTATAACCAACTAGTGAGGGCACACTACCATTTAAGGGTCAATAACCATTTGGCAAGGGCACACAACCTCTTTAGTGTAACTAACTATCTAATGTGAGACCCTAGCTCATGAAATGTAGCATCTCTCCATTCCACGTGTGATAGCCATCACATGGGTTTAACATCCCTTTTAACCTTGCTAGTTAGGTATTTACCAAGGTGCACCAAGAGCTAACAAAACTATTGTTAGCTACCCGAATTATTTGTTAGTCCTTCCATCATAAAATTCTCCTATCATGTACGAAATCATTCCATTTCATCATACTTAGCTTAACTTCATCTATAGCTAAGTAAAACCATTATGTATAGCAAGTTTCAATTGGAACCAATTGATTCTGTCCAAGAATTCGAGAACTTTTAAAAAGTTTATTTGGTAATTGAAGTATCTTAATACTAAATTCGAAATTAAACAATTACGAACATTCACAAAAAACAAACTCTGAGTAAGCAATTTGAAAAAGAGATAGATGGTTACAATAATAAAGCTATAGTTATGTGTGAGATGTTATCTACTCAACTGGTACCCAACTCTGCTACAATGAGTTTTGGACACTTATATCTTGGGAAGAAGAGCTAAATGCTATTCCAACAATCATAAAATTTTGGAAATGTCATTACCTGTTTAAATAGGAGCTGTTGAACCATTAAACACTTGAACCTTGTGGATGCATCCCTACTTCTAATTTTAACCTGCATCACTAGCTAGACAAACACTATGTTTTTCCTTATATTAACTTTGCTTATAGGGGTTAACATGACCTTTGTAAGGGGATATTTATTAACTTAGAGAACACACCATATCGCCTCAATTAGTTAAGGCTGTACAATTGAATGTCTTCCAAGATATAACCTTAAGTACATCCTATATGCATGACTAGGAAAAATTTTATAGTAAGATGTCACCAACCATCTAAATATCCTTCTCTTTTTTAAAAAGGCTCATATGTTAAGAGTCTAGCCATACAGGAAGATATTAATGTTAATAACATCTTGTCTATTTCTTATGTTTAGCTTATGATAGCCGTCCTTGTAATTTGTTGGTTATGGCAAACTTAAGTCAACTATCCCTTGGGCATAATTCAAAGTATCATGGTTTCAACTCACACGATAGATGAGGAGAAATGCAAGCTTCCAACTATGGTTTCATGCTTAAACTGAAAGACTTAAAACATTTCTTATATCATGATTCATATTTACGCCCATTTGAGTAGCTTAGGCTAGAATTTAGTTTACCACAACATGTTCATGAACACAATGTAGCACATGAATTCCACTAAAAGTAATCTTGAGATACAACACTGTCCATTCCTTGCTTTAATCAATTTTATACTACCAATCAAACCCTAAATTACAACATACATATTACGAAGGCCTCCAATCATTACAACCACTTCCTATATCTTCAACATCACTTGCAACCCACACAGAACATCATACTAGGCTACTCAATTCTAGAACATAACACACAGATCGTGTTACAAGAACAAGGCATACACAGGGTTGCCTAAGGCCAAACTATCAAATTCATACTATTATGCAGAAACAAAATGAGCATAACAATACCAATTTCATTCTTTAATTGAACATCACTCCCTTAAGATTAAATTAAACCTATTGCAACAAGCATAGCTTCGATGGAATTAATAGAACCCGAGTCAAAGAAATTAGAAACTCTATAGGGAATGCAAGAGTGACTTACCTTCAAGGGTATAGATGATGGAATCCTAGGTCGAACGCTCCTTCTATCTGTGAAACAGAGCACGCCCTAGCACATGGTGGCAACTGAAGTGGAATTGAAGTAGGAATGTGGGGAATTAGCTTTTAGATTTTTAAATCTCCCATTCCTCTAGAAAAAATTCCAAAAAACAAAAGTAGCCTAACCAATATATATTTTTTCTTTTACTTGTCATTAATGCTCGTATGCCTCCCATGGAATTTTGTTGAAGTTGCACCACCCAAAATTGGAAAAAAATGCTGGCTGAGTTAAGAAGAATACCAAGTAACTTGAAACTGAGTAGGACATGTGGAATAGAGAAGGAAAGACAGTTGAGAATGGGAGTTATAAATGAAGAAACACAATGAATGAATGGAGGCATGGCATGAACGATATGAAAAAATTTTAGGGGAGGTTCACGATTAATGAAGAAGTAGATGGAGGACATAGATGTATATTTTTTCCTTTGAGACACATGCCAAATATAAAAAGAAAAATCAAAGTTAGTTAAGCAGTTGTAAGGAGATTTGAACATAGATCAAATGGGGAAGATCGGGATGATAGGCTAATTTTAACCAGCCTAAGCCTAAGGTTAAACATCATTATCAAATGAACCTTATCTTTTCCTTAATTTATTTTTCTAAATTCCAATTCTTGTTGTTATTATTAGTATTATTTTAATGTTGAACTTCCATTAGCCTTATTAATTAGGAAGTTAAACTTTTAAGTTCTCAAGTTTATTAATTTAAGATTTTCAATTTTTAGAGGTATTATAAAAGCCCAAACAATGGTTAAAGATTAATTGTCATTAGATTATTGAAAACTTGGTATAACGTTGGTTAATAATAATGTTTTTAACTCAATTATAACAACGATTTACATATTTGTTGCAAAAGCAGGGTTTAATGATAGTTGCAAATAACAGTTGTTTATTTAAGTAATTTTTATAGTAATTGTTGTTGTCACTCACCAAAATTCTAGAGTGTAACTGACATAGAAAACAAGGAGAAAAGTCATGTTTCTACAAGTCAATTTTAGATGGCTCCTAATTCACTAATAAAAATGAGGTGTCTTTGAAACCATATTCTGAATTTGCCATTCATTATTTAAAAATCAACTACTTTCACAAGGCTTAGGTTTTATAAAAATTTCAGCAGAGTTTCGCCTAAAAATGGAACCTTCCAATATTTCTACTTAATAACTATTAGCCCAAAGGAATTAGAATCAAGAGTTATTCTTATATATAACATGAATAATCAAAATATGCAAAAAAAAGGGGGATCTGTATGTGTTCATTTGGTTACATCTAAAGTATGTACACATTAACTAAGATCCCTATTAGCGAAAAAGAAAAATATAGTAAAGACACAAAAAAAAGTCTCGGCTTGCGAGAAGCAAGGCAAGGCTCATTAGAAGATATCTATGTCCTAGCCTTGAGTCTTTGGGGCTGCTTTGTTATATTATCTGAAATTGAAAAGTGAATAGGTAGTATACTAGAAAAACATGATAACACAATTAATTAAGGAAAGAAAAGAGTTTAAGAGAATTATCATGCAATGAACCTAGTGATAAATTAGAACAATAAACAGTAAGTACCATAATACTGTGAAATTTCATTAATAGGTTAAGGCATGCAAAGACTATAGAAAAACTTATAGTTAAAACTTAGTTTTGCATTAAAAGATGGGAAAACAAGTTAATTGAAATTTATGAGTCAAATGGTATTATCATGGGACATATTATGTTAGTTATGGGCATATAGCCCCCAAGGTTAATTCCATTTGTCGAGGGCAAACAACCATCAGGTGTAAGCTTACCAATCTATCATGAGTTCAAAGCTCATGTTGTATCATCTATCCATCCACATATGATGGTAGCCGCACAGAGCTTGTATCTCCTATTACTTTGCTACTTGGTGTTTCCAATGTACACCATGGGCTAATAGATCTGCTGTAAGCTACCAGTGTATTATACTAGTCCTCCTTAAGGTCAATAAAGCTATCGTGCATATGTTTTTCTCTATTTAATATCAAAGCTATCATTATCCAAGAACTAATATTTCCATTTAGACAATAACCAATTTGTACATATACAAATGTTCAACCCCATGCATGATTTCAATCTATTAGTAACCTTCAAGTAACCTCTTATTCTTTTTCTCCTTATCCTCATTATGGTAACCTAGTAAGTAGTTATAGCCTCCCCAGTTGGCATGATCTATTTTGACTTCATACCTATTATATGGCCAGTCAGTCACCATATGGCCATTAAATCCAAGTTCATTTCATTTTTCTCCACCCTATTTATAGCAGTTTATTCTATAGCAACTTGTTATAAATTTTTTGTTATATCAGTGAAATTGGATTACTATCATAACTTTCAAAACTATTAAACTTGAATTTTGTGTGCATCTTGTCAACCTATCCAATTCTATGTTTGGTCAAAGGTCAACCTTCCCTACTAAAGCAAAGAGATTTACTAAAAGAATTTTTTGCGACCAAAGCTTGACCCTAAGAAATTAATGTAATGATTCAGGTCAAAATAAAGAAACTATCAAAACTATACAAACCATAAAGGAAAAATAAGATATAAAAAAAACTAAGATGCCAACTTTTGAAATTAAAACTACATACATATCATGCTTTCCTCCACTATAAAGCTAATACCTTGGAGTTAACATTTTGTAAATGCTATGCATGCCCCAAAGAAAAAAACTGATTAGACTAAAAATTTTGAAGATCCGTAAGCATATGAGTCAAATTGTAGTATAAGAATTTAAAAGATCTAATATCGTTCCTATGGGGACAAGGTGTTATCTTTATTATTCTTAAGATTAAATTTTTGCTTACCAAATATACAATTGTACAAAAGCAATGGTTAGTATGAGTATTTACATATTTACACTAGTAGCCCAGATAAATCTAGTCACTAGGAAATGATTTAAGGATATTAAAAGAAAACAAACACCTAAGCTTCTCTAAGACAAACTAGGGCCTAAATTGAAATAAAAAGACTTATGAGCTAAATTACCAACCATAACCTACCTAAAAGTTAAATACAACTAGTTTAGGTAGAACTACACCATCTTAACCATTAGGTTCCCTTAAAGTCAAATCCAAGCAGTATAAGAGAAACTAATCCTAAGGTGCATTAAGCTCTCAGAAAAACAATGTAAATTCAAGAATGAATTCACCCTAAAGTTAGTTCCAAGTAGTTAAGGCAAACTACACCTATTTTCTAATGAAACATTTCATCAAACATCTTATGGGCATTTGATTCCATGACAAAAGATTATAAGAATTTCAAAAATATATAACATTTGTCCTACTTGCAATCATCTAAATTAACTAAAATATATAAAAGTGCCAAATAAGAAGTAAAATACATTCATAAATCAACCCATAATTACAAGAGAAAAGAAATAATCACACGAAACATATGTGGATATAAAACCATGAAATCCCTACTCAATATTCTCAAGAAATCTATCACAACAACTAGCAACAAGCTTAAATCTATGCTACATAAAGAAATTAAAAAAAATGAGAAAAGATAAAGGAGGAGAAAAAAGTGGAAGGAGTTCTACATAGAAGAATCTATGAAAGTTTAGCCAAGAGAGGTCCAGGGAGTAACGTTGTTAAAATCGCAAGTTTAGGTAAACTTGTTAGGGGAAGGTAAACTCGTAACATAGACTTATAACCTAAAATTGTAAGAGTTTACCTATAATAAAAAATAATTATTAAAATATACAAGTACATAGTTAAAATCAATATTTTAAAATTTAGAGTTGTTATTGAATTGATGTTGACAATGATCAATAGTTCACTAGTTTAATTATAGTCGAATAAGTGATTTGGTAAAAAAAAAAAGAATTAATTATAATTAAATTTAGATATTTTTTAATTCTATATATTAAAATCTAAATAAGTAAGTATTAATAAACTAATACAAATAAATTTAAAGTTGAATTAAAATAATTTATATAGTATATAATAAATATAACCATTAAAAATTACTTTGTCAATACAAATAAAAAGATAAAAGTAAATAACTATTCAAGCTATGACTATAAGAAATTTAAAATAAAATTCCCAAAAATAGTTATGATAAATATATAAAAAGCATGTAGTCTTTGCTGGAAATGTGGTATGGGGCCTTGGTTTTGTTCTTTGCCATATGTGTTTGAATTCTAGGTGGTGAGTTTTTTTGAAACTAAAGAAACAAAGCCTAAATATATATATAATACATTGCCATATATATTATAGAAGATAACATTGGCACGATGGCAACGCAAAAATAAGAAAAATTTAGGTGAAAATTTTTATACTTTAAAAAAAAAAGAAAAATTGAGTTTTCTAAAAATTTGGGTGTCTAGGCAAGTTTAAGCTCTAGCAAACAATTCTATACACCTAGGGGCTCAACTTTAGGCGACTAGGCTCCCAGAGTAGGCTTCTTAACATTCAATCTATTGGCTATAACCTTATGATCTGATGTTAGAATTTAACAAATTAATACTTGTTGAAAAGCTTCGACAAAATCTACAACTTTGTGTGAAGTGACTGCCTTCAATGTATGACATTTAGGGGTTCAAAAGTGGCTTCGAAGTTGAGTGTACCCTATATTAATATGAATATCATCTTAACTTTCTTCCTTGACTTCTTCCAACTTCTAAGATGTTTGTGAAAGCCTTCAAAACCTCATTGAATCTTCCTTTTCCAAGCCTCTAAACCCTCAATTTCATTGTATAAAATCAATTCCCCTACAATTATCATTAGAATAATGCAAAATTAAATCCACTAACAGCAAGGAGGTAACCAAATGATGCAATCCATAAAATGCATAAAACTAATATCAATTGGTCACCAATTCCAAAGAATTTATCCAAAGTACATGATAAGTATCAAGTAAAACCTATACAAATATAACACAATTAGGGACTTATCAATTAGCTACCTTCAATTGATGGGCTTAAGACTTATGTTAGGTGGGTTACTAGTCGTAAAATCTTGCTTGCCTTTGGATATGCATATTCACTATCAAATGGCAAAAATGGCAAGAGTTCAAGTGACCTAGTGGAAATATAAAACATTTAACTACTTTCTTAATCATGTTCACCAATAGTTTCATGCTTAGTGTAGTTTTATAGAGTTCATTGACATAAAATATTACACAGTTTCTTTGACTCCTGGTCTTGAGACATAGCCTTAGCAAAATGTTGACCCACATGATGGGAACTATCCCATGTGGTATTTAACATGTCTAATCAAATAACAAATCCAGCAAACTTCAAGTATCCTTGGCAATCTCACATACCTTTAAATTATTAAAATAGTCTAATATCCCTCAAATTATTTACAAAATATTCAAAATAATTTTTAAACATATCTCACTATTTCTATTCCATCTCCATCACTTTTACTTTTCTGTAGCTTATTTTGCTTGTTTTCATTGACTTTTAGTCATGCTTTAATAACAAACAAAATTCCATATTAAGGACAATTAGCAATGAGTATTAGGTGCTATCTTTTTGAGTTTAATTAAGGTTTGATATTTTTTATTCTATTATTTGGTAGTCATAATGCAATTACTGGACATATTTTATACCTAACATGATGTCCAACATACATTTATACATGTGCGTGTTTGTTAACATATCTTTGATTAGAAATATTAAGAACAAAATGAGGGCAGAAAAATATAAGAATGCGCTTTGATTGAAAAATAAATGATATGACACTGTTAAAACAAAGAATTTTAATTTTTGAAGATTCATTGTAAGTACTCTTATGGTTATTACTTCATAAGCTTTTCTAATTAAATAGTATACATGAGAATTGAGATGATAGAGAATTTCACCAAGTCAATGTAGAGGTAAGCTGATTGTATGGTATAGGTAAACAATGCAGCTGTTCCCGGGGGCATAGTAGAAGAAGATGCTTTAATTCGAAAGGTCAGTGTAATTATTCCTCACCCTCAAGACAAAAGAATAGATTTGTTTTTTGTATTATGATTCATCTATAGACTTTTTAAGCATGCATGCCTTGATAATGGAACATATTCATCTGTACATTAGTTCTTTAAATTACCCTTTGAAGCAAATGCTCAATTACTAAGAAGCGAAAATGAAACCATATGGTTTGCATTTTGATCTATTTTGCTAGCAAAATCGTAATACTGTTGTTTGTGCATATTTTCCTCAAATATTTTCGTTTAGGTGCAATCTCCAATGGCGTTGCTTAATCACACATAAAACAATAAGCCCAAGGCATAAGCCAAGTGTCCCCTCTTGAATAATATATTTGATCTAGATTGATATATGCTTTTTAAAGGTTGGGTGTTCTCTATATTAATTGTACTACCAAAGCTTATGCGTATAGATATGTCAAGTCAAAAATAACTAGTTAGAGGTTGTGTATCTGTTGTTGGAATATTCTTACCATTAGTTTGTCTTCCCTTGATTTTCGTTAAAAAACTCATTTTTTGAATGCATTTGTTGAATAGACAACCTACAATTGCATTTATACATAATTGGTAGTATTAATTCTTCCATGACTATGGTTGCATCATTATTGACTCCTATAGTATTTGATTTTTTTTGGGGTCATTATCAGTCTCTCAATGTTATTAATAAAATTTTAGAGAAGAACGTGCTTTGGATTTTAAAAATCTCAAGGGACTGAGGCAGTAGACCTGCCACTAAATGTCTTGATTGAAATGATACATAATCAAAAATAATAATAGACATATATAAAGCCCGAACATTACAAGAAATAAAAAGGGAAAAAAATGCAAGTTAAAAAACTAAAGTAAGAGATCACGTAAATTCATAAAAACGTACTAATAGCACACAGATCACCAACATTCCTCCTTAAGCTCATACTAAATATTAATTATTCTTAGCTTGGATTCTTCAAATATGATCCTAGATTGAGACTTTGTCAAGACATCAGCCACTTGATGCATGTTTTATCCTTTCATGATGCATAGTCTTTTACTATGCTGATAGTAGTTAAGTTGTCACATAAGGTCTTTATAGGTTCCTCCATAGGAATTCTTAGCTTGAACCATAAACCAACACAAATGTCTTATGATTGGATCCTATATTAACCTTCTGCGTTACCCTTTACAACCACAGCTTGTATTTTGCTATGTCAACTTACTCAGTTATCCCACACATATATACAATAATCAATAGTAGATCTACTATCTGTAATAAGACCAACCAAATTAGCATAAGTAAAAACTTCATTTCTTCTGTAGCCCCCTTTCTAGAAGTAAGTTCCATGTGCATGATTCATTTTAAAGTACCTTACGTGTCACACCCTGAACTTCTGGAGAGCAACCGTCATAGATAATGGGAGTAACCCATTCCTCTAAGCCTATCACTATATTTTCTTGATTGATTATAAATTATACAATAATGTAACTTCATGGAAATCTTGTTACCTAGCAGATTAACAATCATATATTTTTGTAGAAATTTTGACAAAATTTCCTTTGTAACTGAGACCTCTTGAAATTTTTACATATATTTGCTCAAAAACAACAATATCTAGAAAAGAGAGCTCTGCTCTCAGATCATCCAGTAATGGATAAACTATAATAAAACAGGGGAATGGGGAATCTACTTGTGGTTATCTAATTTACAGTTATTTATATTTTTGACAAATTATACTATTACAAAAGTACAAAACCCCAGCAAAAATAGGGAATAAAATCCTCAACAATACCAGTAGGGCTCTTTTAGCCCTCGCGATTGGGAAACTGTTCTGGAAGGTTACCTAAAATTAAATAAAATATAAACGGGTAGCATTCTTGTAATAAAACCATTACAAGACCTTTAAGTATGCAAGGTTCTATGCAGTTTAATATATAATAACTTCTCAAATGTTAATAATATACTGGTTGGCACTAACCTTTAAATGATCAGTACTCTATGAATCAATATTCAATCCTTACCATTGTAAGCCATAAACAAGCATTAATTATAGGCAATATAACAATAACGGTCATGGATTCATTTCCATAGAAATCAAGTCAATCAAGGGTACACAATCCTAGGAAAATAAATTTATCGGTTAAGGATCCACAGCCCTCGAAAAACTTATCAACGGTCAAGGGTACTTAGCCCTTGGATAATTTTATTTATCGATTGAGCATCCATAGCCCTCAGGAAACTTTATTATTAGTCAAGGGAGCTTAGCCCTTGGGTAATTTAAATTAAACGATTGTGAGACATAAATTCACGTTATTTAACACATCTAGTATTCACTTTTCATACAATTCTCTTTTCATGGTTTTTGCATGGCATCATATACAATTCATAATTCAAGACTAATTAAGTCTAGCAAGCTATGCCACCATGTAATGATATAAATAGTAAACAAACATCATATAACATGTTATATGGTTGGAAGAGCTACCGCTTACCTGGTGGGTGAAGTAGTCTAAAATAACCTTTCCTCTTTTCTCTTGGTTATAAGATATTTCACCAAATAATCACTATATCACAAAAGTACAATTTCCTTAATTCACCATCACTAATACACATTAATTTAGGCTCATTCCAAAGCCTTTTAACAAGTTCATAAATGGAAAAGACTTACTAAAAACAACCAACATATCTATAATTCTCATACTAACTCATAGCATCAACTCAACAATAATTCAAATTAAGAAGAGTTTTCGTCTTTTAGTTCATAACATTTCCATAACCCAACTCATGTAAAACTCCCTTATTTACCACTAAAAACAATCATACCTTAACCTTAGCCCATATTCCTTGATTTCACCACATGACTGATTAGCCTAGTTTTTTTTTTTTTTTGGTCATCAATTAAATTCACTTCCATAATAACTTTCTAATTATTCAAATTCATCCCAAATTGGCATACTTTAACTCTTCCTTTCACCTTTAACCAAGTTTAGCCATAAAGAACAATAAGATATCATTGCATAAACATTAATAGTGTTCCTAAAATACCAACTTAAACCATTAAATTCCAGAATTCTAAAATTCTCTGTAAAACCCCAAAAAATTGGAAAATTTTTGGTTTGGTCCCTAGGAGAACCAATATAAAAAACTTGTCAAAAAACATGCTTCCAAGGTTGAAATTCAAAGGGAAAAGACCGAAAATCCATCTATCATCAACATTTTCATGAAAAACTAAGCAAAAATCACCAAAAATGCTGAAAATCCTCTCTTCTAGACTACCAATAAAAGATGCTGGAAAAAGGGTGTTGTCACCGGTAACTACAAGGCGCGGCAGTCAGAAGCTTGTCACTAGTGATAGGAGACACTGGCCGAAACTGGGACAGTGGTAGAGTAGTGGTGGTAGGAGGAGAAGCCAAGAAAAGAGCTGATGTTTCTATAGAGAAAGAAAACACTCGGGAAGAAGAAGAAAATGAGGGGCAATTTGGTCATT
The DNA here is from genome assembly GCA_037074485.1 of Delonix regia. NCBI lineage: Eukaryota > Viridiplantae > Streptophyta > Magnoliopsida > Fabales > Fabaceae > Delonix > Delonix regia. The sequence goes on from CM073459.1 coordinate 19,606,654, forward strand.
TCACTTAGTAGGACATGTGGCAGCACTAGAAGGAAACTGGGTCTTGAACCCCTGCCATCAGACTTTGGACACCAAGATCTTACCATTAAGCCAAAACTCATTATCTGATTAATAACATACACTATGGATATTTATGCTTTTCCTCTTTCTAGGAACAAAACTTTGTAAGTGGTACATTATGATTCTTTTAATGACCTTATGGTGCTCTTAATTTGGCTTTATTGTGAACTGACTGACAACACTTAGGAAAATTGATATTTGGTCTTGTACAAGACAAGTAGATCAATTTGCCCACCAATCTTTAGTACCTATTACATGTACTTACAGGAGGATTTTCTTACTTGAAAACTAGCTTATACTTTGCCTTCCATTGGAGTTTTTGGTGGAATACACCTTAACATATTGGTCTCTTTAAGTATGTCTAACGTGTAGTTTCTTTGAGAGCTGACAATTCCCCATTTTAACTTGACTACTTTCATTCCCAAGAAATATTTTAATTCACTAAGCTTTTTTATTTCAAGTTCCATGGGAAGATCACCCTTAATCTTCTCATTTAATCTTCAAAGTCACCTATAACAATTATGTCATCTACACACACAATCAACAATGCAATCTTACCTTTAGGAGAGAACTTGGTAAACAATGTATGATCTGAATGGCCTGGAGAGTGTCCATAATTTAGATAACTTTTTAATTCTCTTAAACCATACCATGGGGAGACTATTTAAGGCCATATAGAGATTTGTAAAGTCTACATTTATCTTCATTTGTATGGCTAATAATTAGTTTCATGTGAATAGTGATAAGTATATGTAGCGGATGCTAAATATTTACCTAAGATTTAAGTATAAGTAGATACCTATAAAACTTACAATAATGGTGTATTACATTGTTGACATAAGTTTTTGTTGTTTAATAGGCATATCATTTGCATCAAACACTAGAAGAGACCACTAATATTGCTATTTAATTGTGCTTTTTTGCTTTGTTGTTTTTTCTCTTCCAAATCAAACATGACCTGGGAATTCATCTTCGTAGGGTATAACTAGATAAGTGAAAGGGGAAAGGATTCATTTTGTCCACCTTGGTTGAATTAATTAGGGTACAAATATTGGGATTGTTAAACTATTGTTGGACATTTATTAAATGTCAGATATTATTTTTACGTTTGATTATGTCTAATACCTATTTATTATATATATAAACTTTAATGAATTTCCATTATGAGTCTATTATCATTACAAGTTTGTCTAAACTTGTAAATTTGACAACTTTGATAACCACAACAACTGATAGATATCTAAGTTGAATCTATTGTCACTTACTTGCCTTTCTGCGAGAAGCATGTAACACTTGAGTGAAAAATTCTTGAAGTTATCAACTTATTGTCAACGTTGATAAATATCTCATGTGAGGCATGAACACGATTGAGGTTATTACTAGATCATCCATATACAAGCTCTAAAAATTCTCAGACATCTTTTACAGTTTTTCAATGCATAAGCTTGAATTCATTCCCTATAGAGTTAACTAGGCGAGACAAAATCTTCTTGTCCTCTTGTATCCATGTGGTTGCTAACATCTTGTCTGATGGTAATCCTTTGTCAAATGTTCTGCTTGACCGTTCTGCCAAGCCCTTCTTTCGGTTCCATTGTAGTCCTTTGGTCTGTAGCCATCACACCACACATTACAAAATCGAAAGTACCATAGAAGAGTCACAATGACTAAAAATTTATCACACACAAACACTTGCTAATTTAGATAAGCAACTTCAAAATATAATAACCACATCTACAAAACTGTCTAATCAAGAGAAGCAACTTCAAATCATCAGAACTACATCAAACTCAGCTTTATATCTCTCCAGAACACCACCTTATGTTCTTCACCACCTGCCACTTCAAATTTCACTGTCAAAAAAGAGAATAGAAAAGCTCAAAACCAAATAAAACCTCTGGGCCATATTCCAGTCACTAGATCGCTCTTCTCAGTCTTAAATTCAACCACATTTTGTGGCTGTAGTTGCAGCAAAATCGCTGCTGCAAAGAGAGGCGTGATTTTGGGCCCCTAGAGTGGTGAGCCCGAAATCCCCTGATTAGCAATTTCCAGCAGTTGAGAATAAAAGTTAATATATTTTAAAGAAAAATCTAACGGTCCAGTCAATATTTAAAATGCAACACCTCTTCCAGCATTACCCTCCTTAGATCTACACGAGGAAAGGATTCCCTGGTGTGTGTTGCACCGTCTACTGCTTTTATTCTTTTTTTTTTTTTGAAAATTTTTTGCGCCTCCAAGGTTTAAAATTTGGGGAAAACTCGGCAGTTGTTAGGAAGGCCCAACCCGTAATTCAAACCGAAATCCTCTACAGTTGGGAATCCCTCAAGTTTTTTTTTTTTTTTAATAAAAATGTGTATTGTTGGATAGAAATCTAACTATTCAGATTTGTTATTATAAAAAATAAAGGATCAAAATCTAACGGACCAATTTTAATAGAAGAAACTTGAGAGATCCCCACTGCAGGGAACACCTTTGGGTATTTAATTCATAAGACTAGGTATAATACTATTCCAATGATTCCAACTTATTATAAAGCAGAGAATGTTTGCTCTCCTAGCATGTAGCTTCCACTCTTTCCCATCCCTCAAATCTAATCTTTAATATAAAATTATCATCTTCATATCTATATTATCGTATGAATTTACGATTCTTCCCAGATTTTGGAACTCTATCATTTTTGTTTGAAAATGAGACTTTTTATTTATCAACTCTTTGCAACCATAAATTACGGGAAGAATCGTAATAAATGAATTCGGTAGATTCTATTCTATTTATTGAAATTTTATTCTATTTTTATAGAATGACTATATTGTAATTTAATGTCTATAATGATTACTATTCCAACAATTTTTATTAGAACTCTGAACAAAGAAAAGGAAAATTTCATCACTATTAAACTTTCAAGTAGAGGGAAGATAAAATTTATCTTGTTTTATTCCTTTCCTTTTCATTACATCTCCCCTTCTATATGATTTGATTATTTATAAAACTTCGGAACATATTCTAACTGTATGGCGCGCATGTCTATTGTTTAGAAATCTAGATTCTTTCTTATTTTACAGAATAATTTGTTTCTAACATACTCCCTGTCTAAATCACAAGAAGGCATGTAAGATGTATTTTCTGATTGAAGACTATTTGCAGAATTAACAAGTCCTTTTTCGCTCATGTAGAGAAACGGTGCACAAGTTCATTGGAATGAAATAGTGCATCAAAGTTACGAGTTGGCTGAAGAATGTGTAGAGATAAACTTCTATGGTGTAGAAAGAGTAACCGAAGCTCTTCTTCCCCTCCTCAACTTATCCACTTCTCCAAGGATCGTCAATATTAGTTCACAACATGGGTTATTAAAGGTACACATACAGGTTCCAAATTGTTTTTATGAGAAACTTGATTGTGGAAAATATTATTTTTATCTTAAAACATTTGCACAAAATTAAAATATAATAGTTTTTTTTTTAAATTTCTTGTATATGTGGTTTTTCTTTGGTTTTGACTTCTGATAAACCTATCGATTAATTAATTTTTATACATTAAAAAATTATTCTAATTTTTTTTGCCATAAACAATTATTTTTAACACCAAACAAATGGAAAACAACTATTTTTTTTTTTCTATCGATTATATCTGAGCAATATCATACAAGTAACTACCACAGTTTTTGCTCAATTTGCACTTTGACCCATAGTATATTGGTAAAAATAAGATACTTTTTTTCTTAATACAATATTTGGTTTCAAGTTCTTCAATTAAATTGTGACATAGAAATAATTTAGAAGGTTCAATGATGTAATGCTGAAAAAAAAAATGTCGGGATGTTATATTATTATTTAAAAATGGAGCTAATAGCACCAAAAGATAAAAATAAACAGGAGCTTTGTTTGAGTATATTTGTAGGCATTCTAGTACAGGATATAAGGCTAAAGTTCCAATGTTTTTATTTATTTGTTGTTTCAGAATATACCAAATGAATGGGCTAAAGGAGTGTTTACTGACATTGAAAACCTCACGAGGGAAAGATTGTATAATGTGCTGAAAGAGTTTCTGAAAGATTTCAAAGCGGGATTGCTTGAAAGTAAAGGTTGGCCAAGTTGTGTTTCCGGCTATACAGTGTCGAAAGCAGCTTTAAATGCTTACACACGAAAACTGGCTAAGGATTTCCCTCATTTTCGCATAAATTCTCTCTGTCCGGGTTATGTCAAGACTGATATGAACCGTAACACCGGCATCTTGAGTATAGATGAAGGTGCTGAAAGTCCTGTGAAGCTAGCACTATTGCCAGATAATGGTCCTTCTGGCCTTTTCTTTGATCGGGATGAAGTCTCACCCTTCTGATCCATCACTCCATTTGCGAAGTAGTATGATAGTTGATGAACTCTTGTCTTTGGTTAAGGTTATTTCTACCTTATTGTGTGTTCTTGTACTAGCTAGTTAATGATTGCACAAGATTCTAAAAATTGGAGACAGGAAGTGTTTCTGATGTATGGATTTTTAGTTTGATTTGCCTCTAGTCGTAATAAAAGCACAGTCTCTTCAAGAAAAAATCTACTTATCCACTGTCGTACATTTTTCCAATTACTCCCCCTCTCCCTTGGGGCATTGGACCACCCCGTCCATTTTGTTAAAAAAAAAAAATTGTCAATTTTTTGGCTGTTCATAAGTTTTTTTCTAATTAAGTGGCCTATTTTTTTGTTCCATTTCTTTCATTTAGTGGATTTTAATTTTCCGTTTCATGGTGAATTCATACTCTTACCATTATGATGACAACCATTGATGGTGTAGTCTCATTAAGCTCTTCTATAAATGAGAGTCTCTAGACCTGGTTTTTATCATCCAAGAGCTCTCACACGTATCTCTGAGAATGGAAAACAAGAGCACAGAAGCATTTGTATTTATTTTCATATTATCGACAACTACAACAGTTTTGATCTGGAGGTATGATCTTTTTGTATTATTTATTTCATTTTGGACAAACAGATAAGTTTGTTTTGTGTGACATTGTTTACATTTGGTATCAAAGTAACTAAACCTTTACTTTGTGAAATTTTGAAAAATTTTCAGAATTGGGTGGTTTATATTTTTGCTTTTCTTCGCCATGTTGTGCTCATAAACATAATCCCTATGAAAATTAATCAATTTTGGCATTTGAATCATAAAAAATGGAGTTATAGAATGCAAGATATGATTGGGTCATGAACTAGAAGTGTTTCCAATACAACGATTTTTAGTCTGATTTGCCTATACTCATAATAAAAGCACATTATCATCATGAAAAATTTTGCTTATCCATTATTGTATATTTTTCCAATTACTCCCCCATCCCCCTGGGGCATTGGACAAAATTTGAATGCCTCCTACCAACCCATCCATTCTATATAAAAAAAGATAATAATTGTCAATTTTTTTACCGTTCATAAGTTTTTTCCTCATTAAGTGTCCTGTTTCTTTTGTTTCATTGGATTTTAATTTTCAATTTCACGATGCATTCACTCTCCTACTATTATGATGACAACTATTGATGGCATAATTCCCTCTAGCTTTCCTATAAATATGAGCCTCTAGGTCTGGGTTCAATCATCTTTGAGCACTCACACGCATCTTTGAAAGTGAGAGACCAAACTTCAAAAGCATCCATATTTGTTTTCATACTTTTGGCAACTATGACATTTTTTATCTATAGGTATGATCTTTTTGCATTATTTCTTTCATATTGGACAAACTGACAAGTTTGTTTTGTGTGAAATTGCTTGCATTTGGCACCAAAGTAACTAAACCTCAACTTTTTGAAATTTTGAAATTTTTTTCAGAATTATGTTGTTTATATTTTTGCATCTCTTTGCAATTTTGAGTTCATAAACATAATCCCAATGAAAAATTAATTGATTTTGGCTTTTGAATCATTAAAAATAGAGCTTTAGAATGCAAAATATGAATGGATCACAAATTGGGTCCAATTTGGGTTGGGTTAAGGTCATTTTGACCTGTCTGGGTCAGATTTGGATCAATTTCGGGTCATTCCGACCTATCTAGAGGTAGAAGATGAACCACAAGTCACTAGATCCAATTTTGGTCAACTTCAGGTCTTAGTAAACACATGTCATTTAGACTCCTTTAATAGTTGTATTTTTGACCGCTGGGGCCTTATGTTTTTTATTTTTTACTTTTATTTTGTTTTGGGCTTTCCTTATGCTATTTCTTCCTAGGCCTCTGAGTTTATCATTGTCTAAGTTTATTTAAACTTGTAACATCAGATGTTGCAGAGTTATTCGTGCCAACCATATGATATATGGGCTTTTAATATAATTATGTTTTGGGCTTGTAGGATGACAGACCAAAGTTTTGACCACTGAACCCCCACATCACCTTATGTAAGGTATTTGTTTTCAAGTATATTTAAAGTCCAGATTTGCATTAATGTATTATTGCTCAAAATATTAAATTTAAATTGCTCAAATTTAAGAAGTTCCATTTTTGACAGCTAGAGTCTAACTGGGCATTCTATTCCATTTAATTGATGTTTAATTTTGCAAAACTAATTTTGAGCGATATTTTATGGCATATTTGGTCAAAATTCTAAGAGGGATATTTAATTTATTTATTTTTCACATTTTGGTTTTGTTGATTAATTAATTATTTATTTGTTTAAAATCCCATCATGAGAATTTCTTGTTTATTCATTTTGCATGGTCATTTACAAGGATTTAGAAAAGTTACATGTCATGTAATTTGTATGATTTTAGTGTAATTAGAGTTTAGCCACAACACCTTTAATTATTTTAAAATTGTACATCAAGTTGTAAAACTTGCATAAAGGAAAATGACATCGAGTTATAATTAATCATATTCAACTTGGCAATCATTATCCAACAAGAATTTTATCACATTAATATGACTAATTAGGATGGGATAGTGAGTTTTCCTTTTTCTTAATTTGCCCCCAAGGATTGAGAAAATAAGTATTATTTATTAGTTTCATCATAATTTGTGCATAAACCTAGTTAACTATAATTTAGCCCATAGAAAATTTTATTTACTATTAGGCTCATGTTTAATTTATATGTTTTACATGGTTAGAAAATGTTATATGAAATTTTTGAAGTTGTCTGACAATTTTGATATAAGCATGTAATTTTTGTGTAGCTTTATTGCCACTCAACATATTTGATTTTCAAGTTCCTGAATTTTATGAGGATAATTATAAGATTTTGAAGGAGAAAGTTCTTCTCTAGTTAAGGTAGATAAATGTTAACTATGCTATCAAAAAGATGAACCTTGTACTCCTATAGTTACTATTGTCAGCAAATATCCATGGTGTAAGTATACACCGCCAACAAGTAGTGAAGAGTAAGAAAAGTATCACTCTCAAAGAATTCTAATTAATATCGAAATTAATTACTAATGCATATGTAGTTACCTAATCCAACCGATCAAATATTCAATCTAAAAATAAATAATTGCAAGTAGTGAAATGCAAAATTTACAAGGAAATAAAAATAAAAAGCAAAAGGCTTCCTTAGAATTATAGATTACCAAGGCACTTCAATTATGAATCTGTTACTTTCCTAACTTAAACTCATTGAATTATGAAGTAATCTTAGTCCCTTCATTTACTATATTTTGGCATGTTGGCGCTAGGTTTTTGGTTAGTATATTTGTTTTGGCACCTTGGTGCTAAGTCTTGATGCCTTGGCACTAAGTCTTTGGACAAAACACTAATATTGGCACCTAGGTGCTAGATCGAGGTGCCTTGGCGCCAGAATGAGCCTCTTGGATCAATTTTAGTATTTCAGCCATAACTTTGCACTCCAACATTTGATTTTAGTTAACTACCACTTCTTAGAAAGGTCTCAATGAGTGCTACAACTTTCTGTAAGATGACCATCTCCAAATTCTAACATTTAAGGGTCTAAAAGTCATCTTAAAGTTAAGTTTTCACTTACTTGATGTCAGAACCTTCCTTTTTCCATTGACAACCTAGGTAAGATATAAAATCACATTAATAGCCTACAAATGACTAAAATATAACAATTAGCGATAAATCAACACTAAATAACCTAAAACCTTACTACCAAAGATACATCTCTTAAATTGACAAGAAAAACTCAAATTTACACTAAAACCAACACGGTAGCTCAATGAAAGAGCTTGAAAATGACAAGAATAACTCTATTTCATAGTGTTATCATATAGTAGTAGAATTAGGGTGGATAGACATTGACTATCCTATTAGAAAGACAAACCTTCTACACCTATGTATGTGTTTTTGATGAAATTTCTTCAATGTTATAGCATCGTTGGCTTGGTTATATCTCCAAAGAAAGGGTGAAAAGGTTAATAAAGGAAGGAGTATTAGATACTCTTAACTTCACTTGTTTTGATACTTCTATAGACTGCATTAAGGGAAAATAAACTAATAAGACTCAGAAAGGTGCTAAAAAGAGTTATAACTTACTAGAAATCATGCATACGGATATATATAGTCCAGATATAGACTCAAGTAGTCAGAAATACTTTAGCACCTTTATTAATGATTACTCATGACACATGTATCTCTATCTGCTTAATAATAAGAATGAGGCAATAAATGCTTTTAAGGTATTTAAAGCAGAAGTAGAGAAACAATACAGTAAACAAATTAAGATAATAAGATTTGACAGAGGTGGTGAGTACTACGGTAGATACACTGAAGATGGCCAAACACTTGGTCCATTTGTAAAGTTTCTTCAAGAACATAGGATTGTTACCCAATAAACTATGCTAAGTTTTTAATACCACAATGGTGTAGCTGAGAGAAGAAACAAAACATTATTAGACATGGTGCAAAGTATGCTTAACAACTTTTAGCTTCTTAAGTCCTCGTGAAATGAAGCCAATATGACAAGTGCGTATATATTTAAATGAGTTCTAACTATGGCTATTGAAAAGATACCATTTGAGTTAATGAAAGGTTCGAAACTAAATTTAAGACATATTTGTGTTTGGGGATGCCCATCTAAAGTTCGGATTTAAAATCCTTAAGAGAAGAAGTTAGACCTAAGGACTATTAGTGGCTACTTTATTGGGTATGCTAAAAGGTCTAAAGAATATAGGTTTTAGTGTTCACATATAGCACTAGGATTGTGGAATCTAGAAATGCTAAGTTTCTTAAGAATGACTAGATCAATGGGAGTGGTCAAACTCAGAACTTAGAATCTGAGAATGATCATTTGGAAACTCAAGCTTCTGCAACAAGTGATAGATTAGTTATAATTCATACTCCTCAAGTACAAATGGGTATTGAAGAACCAATCATTGAGGAAGACCAAGTTGATCTGGTTATAGAACAATTACTAAAACTTGTTATACAACTAGTTGAGCAACATGCTCTCTAAGAAAAATGTTAACTCAACATTAAAGATATCAACTAGGATTAAGAGGTCTGCAATTCCTAGTGATTATATTGTGTACCTACATAAATATGACAAAAATGTATGAGCCAAACATGATCCTGAGACATTTTTATAAGCAATCATCTGTAGAGAGTCTAAATTATGGCTCAATGTTATGAAGGATGAGATGGATTCCATTAAGTCTAACAAAGTCTAAGATCTCATTGAGTTTCCTAGTGGCTCAAGGGCCATTAGTTGTAAATGGGTCTTTAAGAGAAAAAGAGACTCATCAAACATCTTCAATAGACATAAAGCAAGATTTGTGGCAAGGGATTTAATTAGATGGAAGGAATTAATTACAAATAGATGTTTTCTCCACTATCTGAGAAGGATTTCCTCCATATCGTATTGACATTGGTTACCTATCTTGACTTAGAACTATATTAGATGGACGTGAAGATAACTTTCCTTAATGGCTATTTAAAGAAAAAGGTATATATGAAACAACTTGAAGGATTCTCCTTTACTACTAGTAAACATTTAGTTTGCAAGCTAAAGAAAATCAAATGAAGTAGAGTGATAAGTACACCATCGATTGATCCAAAGAAGCTTAATTTAAACTTCCATTCCTAGTCCAGAAGGAAAGAAACGAAAGTGATCCCTTGTTCCATCAAAGGAAGCTAATGGGCCACCCTTAGAAAACCATGAATCTTAACCCTAGTGAAAGTAGTCGATGTGAAGAATAGATGGTTTCCAAATGACAGAGTAACTCTACATGATGCTTTATCAGTATTAGATAGATGCCTTAGCTGTGTAGTTATCTCCTTATTAGGATTTGTGGAGAACATCATTGATTAATGTATATACCAGAAGGTTAGTAGGAGTAAAATATGTTTCCTTTTATTATATGTGGATGACTTATTACTTACAACTAATGATAAATGATTTCTATCTAAGAACTTTGATATGAAAGATATGAGTGAGACATTTTATGTCATTGGTATTAAGATCCATAGGGATAGACTCAATGTACTTTAGGTTTAACACAAGAAACTTATATTAACAAAGTCTTAGAGGGGTTTTGGATGAAAGATTGCTCACCAAGTGTAGCATCTACAGTGAAGGGTGATAGGCTCAATTTGAACCAATGCCCGAAAGACAATCTAGAGAGGCCACTTATGTATAACATTCCATATGCTTCATCTGTTGGAAGCCTTATGTATGCTCAAGTTTGTAGTAGACTTGCCATTGTATTTGTAGCTAGAATGTTAGAAAAATATTAGAGTAATCTTGGAATGAATCACTAATGAGCTACAAAGAAGGTTATGAGGTATCTTAAAGGTACCAAAGACTACATGCTAATGTACAAGTTGACTAAGAACCTTGAGGCAGTTAGATACTCTAATTTAGATTTTTCCAGTTGCATTGACTCTTGAAAATCAACATCTAGTTACATCTTTATGTTTTCCAGTAAAGCTATGTCTTAAAGAAGCACAAAGTATACTTTGACTGCTACTTCTACCATGGAGGCTAAGTTTGTATCTTTTTTTAGGCAACATCACATGGAGTACGGCTTAATAGCTTTATTTTTGGACTTAAAATTATATATTCTATCTCAAGGCCATTAAGAATGTATTATTATAACTCACTTATAATTTTTCTGGCTAAGAACAATAAAAGTGGAAGTTGAAGCAAACACATCGACATTAAGTGCTGAGTCATTTAAGAATGTGTCAAGGAAAATAAAGTTATCATTGAACACATAAGCATTGAGTTAATGATTGTTGATTCCTTAACAAAAGGCATGCCACCTATAAAGTTTAAGGATCATGTGTCTAGAATGGGACTTTGTTCACATTGAGTATTTAATGTATATATTATTAGCATTTGTAATGAAACTTTTACTGTGAACACCCCATCTCTATCTAAAATTTATCATCGATTCGCTAATCAATTTTAAATTAAGCAAATGAAGAAAATAAAAAGGACAGAGGTTCAAATGATATTTTTAAGTAAAAAACAATTTAAAATTCAAAATGAATAATGAGGGAATTTAAGAAAAAGAAAAAACCAAAATTGGAAAATAAGAATTAATTAATAATAATAATAACAAATCAAAATAAAAATCATAAAAAATACAAAAATATGAAAAATCCAAAAATAAATACTAACGGTGATGATGACAAAAAATAAATGAATAACAATAAATAAACATAATAATAATAATAATAATAATAATAATAATAATAATAAGGGTTAAATTAGAAAAAATAATAAAATAATAAAAAAATAATAAATTAAAACAAAATTACCTAAGCATATAAGACAGCATAGCTTCCTCTGATCAGATTTTTTGGCGGTGGGTTTTTGGTTGCAAGTGGGCAAGTTGTTGGTAGCTGTGGTGGTAGTCCGTAGCTCAGCTGAGGAGATGACAGGAGCAGGTAATGATGATGGAGCTTTAGCTAATAAGAGGAGAAGCATTCAACGAAGGGAAAAGAAGAAAGAGTGTGCTGAACCGTGAGGGGGGGAAGCAAACCAAGAACTAATGGAAAAGAGTGGTTTTGAGGATGAAAGTTTGAGAATAGTGGTGAGGAAGAGAAATGAGAGAGAAGGGTAGAGCTGCTGGAAGTAAAAACAGAAACCAAGAAAGAAGAAGATGAGCATTGGGGAAGGGGAGGAAATGATCTGAACCGAGAAGGAAGAAGTCTGGAGCCATGAGAGAAGGCAGAACAAGGAACCAGGGAATGAGACAAGGCAGGAGGAGAACTAGGGAACGAGACAAGGTAGGACAAAAACCAGGAGAACGAAGCAAAACGAAAACCATGCAGAATGAAGTAGGAGGAGAATGAGACAAGCTGAGAACCAAGGGAGAAATCTAGAAGCTGAAACCGAGAAAGTGACGAGTTGAGGCTGAGACTCCATTCCCCTATTTTGGATGCTCTGAGTAGGGATAAACAGAGGTGAGCTTGGCTGAAAGAAACTAAGGATACTGGTGTATTTTTCTGTTTCCTGCATGCCTATTTTTTTTTCTGACTGAGAGATGTATACATGTACATAGGCGTGTGTATATGAGTTTCCCTGCTTTCTAATGCATGTTTCTTCATCTTTCCTTCATTATATATATATATATATATATAGTTGCGTGCATATGGAGTATATATATACACATATGTGTGCGTGTATACCGAGAGATGTACATATGTACATAGGCGTGTGTATATGAGTTTCCCTGCTTCTTGATGCATGTTTCTTCATCTTCCCTTCATTATATATATATATAGCTGTGTGCATATGGAGTATATATATATATATACATATGTGTGTATGTATATATGTAGTTGTATGAAGATATATATATGCTAAAAATCGCTGCAAACGTCTCTTTGGTGCCATGGGGGAGTGAAAGTTTCTTCATCCTTCCTTTGTTATATATATATATATATATATATAGCTATGTGTATATGGGAATATATATATATACATATGTGTGTGTGTATATGTAGATATATGCTTCCCTTGTCTTCCTTAAGCTTTGCTTTCTTCTTACACATATATTATGCATGTATTTATATATATATATATATGTGTGTGTGTGTGTGTGTGTGTGTAAGTGGATGTATATAATATATATACATGTGTGGGTATATGAGTTCATGCTTCCTGATCACATATATATCACATATGAGTTTATATATATATATGTGTGTGTGTGTGTGTGTGTGTATGTAGATGTATATATAAATATGTGTTGGGATATATAGATATATGCTTCATGTTTTTCCTAAGCTTGCTCTTCTTTTTCTATCATGCTCATATGTATTATTATATGTGTCTATATGTATGTATATATATATATATATGTGTGTACGTATAGATGTGTATGGGTATATGTATCATTATTATCCTTATGTCAATAGGAGATTAATTTTGGCTTTATAAACAAAGTTCTAAGAAAGTCATCAAGTGAGAATATTATTCTCTTCAGGTGTCTTGGGATCGTGTGAGATTCGGATCTCCTTAGATCCTGGAAAAAAAATTATTAATTAAAAATTAATACATACTTGCTATAAATAATAATAATAATAATTAAATATTGATCTTAATTAAATATTTTCTATTATCTACGAAATTATCGTGTGAGAATATTGTTCTCCTCGATTGTATGGGATTATATGAGATTTTAGTCTCCTTAGATCCTTAAAATTAGTATACATTTGTTTTAATAATAATAATAATAATAATTAAATATTGATCTTAATTAAATATTTTCTATTATCTGTGAAATTATTGTGTGAGAATATTGTTTTCCTCGATTGTATGGGATTATGTGAGATTTTAGTCTCCTTAGATCCCTAAAATTAGTATACATTTGTTTTAAAAATAATAATAATTAAATATTGATCTTAATTAAATATTTTTCATTATCTGCGAAATTATCGTGTGAGAATATTGTTCTCCTCGATTGTATGGGATTATGTGAGATTTTAGTCACCTTAGATCCCTAAAATTAGTATACATTTGTTTTAAAAATAATAATAATTAAATATTGATCTTTAATTAAATATTTTCTATTATTTATGAAATTATCATGTGAGAATACTGTTCTCATCGATTGCATGAGATCATGTGAGATTTTAATCTCCTTAGATCCTAAAAATTAGTATACCTTTGTTTTAAAAAATAATGATAATGCTAGGATAAATACTTTCATTAAATATTTTCTATCACCTACAAAATCATCGTGTGAGAATATTGTTATCTGCAAATGCTTAGGATCGTGTGAGATTTGAATTTCCTTAAATCCTCAAAATTAGTACATACCCTTTTTTTTTAAAAAAATAATAATAACAATATAAATAATCATGACAAAAATATCTTAATTAAATTATTTTTATTTACAAAATGATTAAATTCACTCTTTATAATCATTTCATTTAAATTTCAAAATAAGGATTAAAATTCCAAAAATAAACAAAAAAATTAAAAATAAAATGAATGAAGAGATCAAAAGAGCTAGATTAATCAAATTACCGTAAATTAAGACACACAAACTAAATCCCAATCTCGTTTTGTTTATGGAAATATGTTTAATTTAAACTCTCTTATTCTTATCACAAAATTTACAAATAATCAACCAATGGACACGTCATTTTAGTCGAACTACATGGATTTTGATCCCTATCGTAGGATACGTAGGCCCTAGGCTTTCATCCTAGGTCAAGTCCTTGGCCTTTGTAAATATCTATATGTTTGCCTTCATTCTTGTTGTTTTGTCTCTTCTGTTTAACAGGCATGTTGTCGATGAAAAGGGTAATTGAGATAAATTTAAAAGCCATATTCTATTTCATCTAATTGGTTTAAGGTAACCGTTCTTATGGACGGGTGTTGTGGGGTGCCTAACACCTTCCCCACACTCAAATAGACTCCCGAACTCATATCTGATTTCGCATACCATATTGCCTTTTTCTTTTTGATTTAAATTGGTTTCCTAAAATTTTCCATTAAAAATTTTAGTGGCAACTCCAAATAAATTGATTTTCAAGATTTGTTTTTGGGAATCAATTTGACCACTTTTTATTTTATTCCGCTGAAAGGTTGGTTACAACAGTTTGGCGACTTCACTGGGGACATTGATTCGAGAGTCAAGCTTGTTTAATTAGTCAGCTGAAATAATGACTTTCTATTATCTTGATTATCCTTGTCGTGTTTTGACTTTTTATTCTTCATCGTTGTTTTCGTGTTTATCTATTTCTTTTGATTACATGTTACGCCTGCATGTTCTTATGTATTTGCCATTTATTTTTGCTATATGTATAGGTATATATCTTCTTTTTTTTTAGTTATATGACATGCTTAAAATTCCTCTTTTACCATATAATTTTGTTAGTTTATTTGTAGTATATGTGCTAGGGTAGATAACATGCGGAACAAAACCTTAGGGTAGACGACTCCTATCTGTATTGTAAGTTCTCAGTTTCTCTTGCAGTTTATCTGTTTGACAGATGAGGGTTGGGTAAACTACAGGTTCAGAGGTTTGTATGTTCCCTTCACACACTTAGCACATTCACGTTGTACCTCACACACCTTTTGGGCTCTATACCCAGGTCCTCGCTCACTTTAGGTTAGTAGAGGTTTATATTGGTTTCCCTGTGGAGCTTCTTGTTTCCAAAGGTTACTGTGAAGACCTCGCTCAGGTTGTATCTTGTTATGTGAATATGACTGGAGTGGGATTCTGTCCCCTTTTAGTCCAATTCATGTCGTGAGATCCTTACTCTTATGAGTGGGGGCAATCTGGGAACCAGTAATTCTCTAAAGTATTAGACCTATCCTCAGAACTATGCACATTAGTTGACCGAACTTAATAGATAACCTTCCTAGAACCTGTCATCTTTATGGTAACTTTTCCTCATTTAGGGTTGACCCAGTTAGGACACCAAGGGAGCATATTTCACTCTCATTTTGCATGTTATCATAGCATTCATAGCATAGTTACATGTTTTTAAAAATAAATTTTTTTTTTTAGCTGGTTTTAGCTATCAGAATATTTCCATTTGATGCAATATTAACCTAAGAAATGAGCTAAGATTGAAAATATGTTCTATGTGGAAGTTTGGCCTGATGATGCATTAATGGAGTTGGGAACTTTTTTTTAAAAAAAAAAAATCAATAACCTTGGTAAAAACGATATATCAATGGATTATCTGGTTCACTTATCTGAGCCTCACCCATGTGAAGACTTACTTTTCCCTGGGTTGAGAGCCTTTTTATCTATTACTCACAATGAATCAATAAGGTCCTTGGTGATTAATAGTGAATAAAGTGCTAAATAATCTATTGATTAAAGAAATTTACGTACCCATCCCATTTTATTTCTAACCAATAGACTTGTTACAGCTTGAGTCATCATTTCTGTTGATTGGCATAAAGATATGATGGAATCATTGGACACCACACAACCTCAAAACACAAGCCCAACAGGAATAATCCCAACTAGGAAGAGAGTTAAAGTGAAAGTGGAAGCTGAATCAGTTGAAAGCTTAATTACTATGAGTAGGAAACTTAGGGGGGAGTAGCTCTGCCATTTTCAAAGGGATTATGGAGACATTTTGGATTTATTATCAATCCCTATCCAGCCTGAGGCACTTGTAGTCCTAGCCCAATATTGGGACGATTCATTGAGATGCTTTACATTTCCAACTTTCCAGCTTGTACCTGCGTTAGAGGAATACAGAGGCTTGATGAAAATGTCTGTTAACTAAGACACTCCTGTCTATTTGTACCCTGGATATCTCCCTTCGAAGCTCGTAATGGCTCAAATTCTAGGGGAGGAACCTACACAAGTACAGTTATGCCGCTTTGGGGCAATAAAAGGTTTATCCAGGAAATATTTAGAGAAAAGGTTAGAGGCATTAGCTGAGAAAGGGAATTGGGTTGTCTTTAAAAGAGTCCTCGCCTTGGCAATATACGGGTTAGTATTATTCCCATTGGCAGTGGGGGTGATTGACCTGGCAGCGGTAAGTGTCCTGTAGATGGTAGAAAATCACCAGGTGAACCCAGTGCCAGCGCTTCTAGCAGAAACATTTTTAACATTGAGCTTCTGCCATAGAGAGAAGAAAGGAAAATTGAAATGCTATTTGCCGTTGCTTAACATATGGTGGGTTAATCATGTCTATGGCAGGGAATACCAACTCGGTACAAGATTTAATGCCATCCATCACCTGATTTGAGATTACCCATGTCGTGAAGGGTCAATTCCACTACAAGCAAGAATGAACCGCGATAAGTGGATCAAAAAGATAGAGGAGCTTGAAGATACCACAGTTTGGTGGAAACTCTCTTGGTGGGAAAGTGAGGATATTATTTACTGCTGCAGGAACTTCCCTAACGTTCCCCTTATGGGTGCCTGAGGATGCATTAACTATAACCCCGTGATTGCGCATTGCCAATTTGCATACGAACAGGACATCCCATCTGAAAAGGCTTTGCAAAAAGTCAATTTTTATTATGGTGATCCGTTGAAGGCAAAAATGACCCATAAGATAAGGGATGCATGGAGTCATGTAGAGTGTAAAGGAAGGTTCAAGCTAGGAAAGCGTGCCATGGCAACTATGAAAGGATATGAGGCTTGGCTCAAGGAAAGGACTGGTGGGGCCCATCCACCCCTAGGGCCTCGCAATCCCTTATTGAGTAACAACCTATAGGAGGTTAATGATTGTCTGGCCAACCAATTAGAGAGTAAAAAGGCTGAGCTGCAAAGTTTGGAGGAATTAAGCAAGAGGCACTTGGAAAGCTTAGCCAAGTCACAAGAAGACAAGAGAGCAAAAAGAAGAAAAGAGTCAGAAATGAATACCGAGCTGAAGAGATTAAAGGAGGAAAATGATAAATTAAAAGACACAGTAAGGGGGTTCAAAGACGAGCTGAAGAAAGTAACAAGAAGGCCTTCAATTATTAAACTTGATTGTTAAAAGCTATTAAAGAAAAGGATGCCGTGATGAGGGAGGTGGAGGAACTTAAGTTTCCTAATGACCTCCAACAAGAAATTGAAATCCTCGCCAAACGGTTGGAAGAAAAAACGAGAGAGGTGGCTAGTGTCAAGAGTGATAATGCGATAGCAATACAAAATTTAATTGAACAGCTTAACCATCAAGCTGAAAAGGCTCAGTTGTGGGAGGCTCGCCATGAAGAGCAAGTGATTGAGAAGGAAATATGGCTAGAGCACTTCAGAAGAATGATTCTGTTTGCCAATGATGTCATTCCTGAATTCACGTATGCATATAGACAAGCTGAAGGGCACACCATCCCCGCAAAGACTCTTATAGCTATAACTGAATTTCTTACTTTGTGTCATAACCTTATGGAGGATCTGAAGATGTTGATGAAATCTTAAAGGAATGAGAAAGGGAGATGACTTCCATATTTTGTAATATGAATTTGTAGGACTGGGTTACTCTTTGATGTATAACCTCAAATCAAGTAATGTAATCAAACATTTTTTTCTTAGTAAAATGCATGATTTCTTCTTGGAGTTATCAAATATGTTCATTATTCATCTATGGGATGTCTGAAATCATGCGAAGAATGAATAGGTTGTGTGGTGCAAAACAGACCTGCACCCATGGACATTAAACATCCCTTACGTTAGCCGTTAACTTTGATTCATTGTGTGATACAATATGTATCATCAAGGATTCAAGGGTCTGAGATTCCTATGCCCTTTATGCCAGGTCAACATATTAACAAATAAAAATAAAATAAAATAAAGATATAAGATAAAAACCTAAGTGACTGCTTTATTATTAAGATCTGTCATTTCTTGTTTTCAAGATGTAGGTAAGAAGCCAACATTGCCCGAGGGGAAAAGAATCTGTCTAACCAAACTCAGCCATCGAGCCAAATGTATTTGACCTGGGCATGTGTCAGAGCTATGTCTGCTGAAAATAATCAATCAGAGTTTGAGCAATGGTTAGAAGCTGAAGTGGGAGCATTGAAAGATCAAATGGGGACCATGCAGGCTCAAATGCTAGAAATGATGAAATTGTTGCAAAGTATGAACTCAAGTGTGGTTGCAAACAATGTTTCACCAAATGCCACTAATGCCATGAATGCAGATCATGGGGTCCCTAATTCAAGTATCGAGATATCGGGAGTAACTTCAGGTAGTCCTTCAGCCACTGGAGTGCCAGAACCAACATAAAGGCCTACAGTAGTAAGTCGACCCCCAAATCCCCGGACTTCAAGAATGGAAGGACAAGGGTACCAGGAATGGAATCAAGGGGGTGCTTTCACATGTAATCTCCCAGGAGGAGAACCGGCTATTGCATTCGCCGGTCCTACCCAGCCCACCGCTAATACTTGCCTTAAGGTAAAAAAGGATAATGAAAAGAAAGGTTGGGAAGAAGATATAGCGGAGGTGAAGGACAGGTTGCGAGCTTTACAGGGTCCGACTAACTGGAAGTTTATGGAATTGGAGGAGTTATGCTTAGCCCCGGAAGTACCAATTCCTAAAAAATTTAAGGTACCTAAGTTCACTAAGTATGATGGTAGTGGAGATCCATACTATCATCTAAAGTCATATTACACCAAAATGTCGGTATGGTCTAGGGATGAAAGGTTCCTTATAAACTTCTTCCATGAGAGCCTGACTGGCGCAGCATTACATTGGTTTATGAAACTAGATCACTCAAAACAAAAGAGATGGAGAGATCTTACTGATGTGTTTATGAGGCAATACAGGTTCAACCTAGATACAGCTCCCACACGAGAGCATTTAAAGGGTTTGAAAAAGAAAGGAATTGAGACCTTTAAGGAATACGCCCAAAGGTGGAGAGCCACAGCTGCTGAGGTTCAGCCACCACTCATGGACTCAGAATTGTGTTCCTATTTCATTCGTATCTTGGGAGACCCGTATTGTAAAATTATGTTAGGGACCTATGTGAATGAGGTTGCTGACCTTATCCAGGTTGGGGAAAGAATAGACGCTGATGTGTGCGATGGATTGTTTGAAAATACATGCATCCTAGTAATCGAAAGAATAGACGGAAGCCAGAAGGCCTACAAGTAATCGAAAGAAGGAAGGGGATGTTAGTAATGTCCACGCTGCATCCTAGCACCCTCGCCCCATGTGTAATCAATATCCCCAGGCACCGTTTCATGGTCAGAACCCAGTCATGGCCTACCAACTGCGAGGCCCAGCAATAAGTAGTCATATGAGTTACCCAATACTGCTACAATCCCATCTTAGACCACAACCAATAATGGTCCAAAGTAGAGGATTTAGGCCTATTCAACAGCCTTGTGATGATAGGCTGTTACCTAACTTCAATGTCAGTTGATTTGAGCTGTTTCACAACTTGGTGGCAAAAAAGCTTATGGGCCCTAGGCTTGTTAAGCCACTCCAACCACCATTCCCTGGGTGGTATGACTCCAATGCTACTTGTGAGTATCACATAGGAGCTACCGGGCATGATATTGATAGGTGTGATGCCTTCAGGAGGCAGGTTTTGGTGTTATTAGACAATAATCATATTGGCATAAAGGCAAGTGATGACCCCAACATTGTCACCAACCCCTTGCCAAATCATGATAAAGGGAAACAAGTGTCTATGATAGACACAGAAGAGCCCAGCTCGAAAAACTTGACAGATGTATCATGCACCATGCGACAGTTATATGGAAGCCTGAAGGATGCTAACTATATTTCCACTCAAGATAAAGAGCAAAATATACCTAGAAGGTTATGGAACAAATACTGTGAGTTTCATGAAGAAGAAGTGGGGCACAACATTGATGACTGTGGACAATTTAAGGAGTTAGCACAGAGAATGATGACATTGGGAGTTCTGACCATTGAAAAGATTCAAGAACCCATTGAAGGGAATGTATGTGTCATAGAGGAGTATGGTACCAAGACCAAGGGATTGTCTGGTCCCACAAAACCCAGGGGCTCTTTCCTAGTGGTTAATAAGCCAGTCTATAAAGTTAAGGAGGTCCCTCATGCCCAAAGTAATTGCGACCTGCAAACTACAATGAAAGGATATTTGCTTGTTATACCTATGCTGGTACCCAGCAAAAATTCGACCGCTATCATCCATGTGCCGGCTCTATTTTCGTATCAGAGTAATCACGCTGTACCATGGAATTATGGTCTAAAGATTGAATACCCACATGATAATGAGGCATCAGAAGAAAGGACAGTCACAGAAGGAGTGCATGCAGAAATCATAGGAGGAATTACCCGTAGCGGTCAGGTGTACTTAAAGGATGTAGAAGGAATTCTAAACCTGAATCGAGAAGTGGGTGAAAGTTCAAACCTAAGGGAGGCCCCTAGGAAAGGAGAATGAGAGGAAACAAAGGAGTTCTTGAAAGTTATGAAGCAAAGCGAGTATGATGTGGTTGATTAACTACGAAAAACACTGGCCTGAATTTCAATCTTGACCTTTATAATGAACTCAGAGGCCCACCGAAAGGCCTTGCAGAGCGTGTTAGATGAAGCTTATGTACGTCCTGACATTACCCTGGAAAAGGTGGTGAACATGATAAACGTAGTGAAAAACTCCACCTTGATCGCTTTTTCTGAGGATGAGATACACCCCGCGCTGGTTGGAAAACCCAAAGCCCCCCACATTACTTTGAAGTGCTATGGGTATGTGATTGCTAAAGTACTCATTGATGGAGGGTCAGCTCTAAATGTTCTACCCTTATCCACTTTAGGGCAGTTACCGGTTAAAAAGTCATGTATTGACTATAATGACTTGGTGGTGAGGGCCTTCGACGGGACAAGGAGAGAAGTAATTGGAAAGATTGAGCTCCCTGTGGAAATTGGTCTAAACTTATTTATAGTCGAGTTTCAGGTCATGGATATCAACACGACATATACGATGCTCCTAGGGAGACCTTGGATACATGCGGTGGGGGCAGTCCCATCAACCGTGCATCAAAGGATCAAGTACATTAATGAAGGGAAACTCATCACGGTAAAAGGTGAGGAAGAGATGATCATTAGCAAACCGAGCACAATGCCCTACATTGAGAATGCCGAATAGGTTATGGATAGCTCCTACCAGAGTCTAGAGGTGTTAGAGGCTGGAAAATCTACAAAAGGTGCCAGCCAAAACCCATTAGGAATGGGGGAATCTACTAAGGATGTCAACCAAGTAGTGGTTAAGATCATGAGGTATAATGGGTATAAAAAAGGAAGAGGATTGGGTGCTAATCTGCAAGGCATAGGGGAACCGGTTGAGTTGCTAGAAAATCTGGGACGGTAAGTGTTAGGATATGAGATGTCTATAGAGACTCACAGAGCGTGATGGAAAGAGTGTAAGCTGAAAGGAAAAATGGAAATACCTCACATACAAGAAACTTTTCCTGTTGCTGCTGAGATAATACACCTGAGCGACCTAGTAACAATGGCGAGCGAAGAAGAAAGAGAGCACACAAAAGCCATGTGGATCTGGCTAGATGAACTAGGAGAAGCACTTAACAATTGGGAATTTGAAGTGTTGTCGGATGTCATGTCATTAGAGTAATATTTTGAATATCATTTTCAAGAGTTTTGTAATAGCTAACAATTTTAATTTTATTTTGAATATCAAATGGATACAACAATTTCAATCTTTTTGCCAAAATCTTGTTTATATCCTGTCTTTTCGTATTTATTCTTACCTTCTTTCCAGGGAGTTTGAATCCTCGAAACTCATGTGTGAACATCCCACCCGAATTAACAATAATAATAATCATGGTAATAATAATAAATAGAATTAAAAAATTCTAAAAAAAAATAATAATAATAATTAATCAAAACAAAATTGCAAAAGGCAAAAAAAATAGAAGTAATATGGAAAAAACCAAATATAAGAACCAAAAATAATAAAAAGGAAAATTCAAGATATATGTTTGAAGAAGAGACATGGCAATCATCTTGCAAGGAAATAAAATGAACAAGGCCACATACTTGAAATGGAATTGCAAAACACTCTCACTTGCTCACACTCACACACTCTCACATGCTCACTTGCTCCCACATGCTCACTTGCCGTCACACACATGACACACATCACTTTCATACACTCACACTCTCACTCATGGACACACCTCCTCACACACTCACACTCACACTCTCACATGCTCATTTGCTCCCATATGCTCACTTGCCCTCACACACATGACACACATCACTCTCACACACTCACACTCTCACACACTCTCACCCACGGACACACACACTCACTCACTCCCACATGCATACACTCATGCACACACATGTACAAGAGGACAAGGGGGACAAAAAAGCAAGAGGGAGTTGGTTCTTCAGAGGAGGCAGAAAGTGGAGCGGCTGGTGCAGAGAAAGGAGAGAGTGGCGTGGCTAAAAATGGCAGAAAAAGGAGGGGACCATGAGCAGTAAGTGAGTGGCTGGAAGTTGCAGAAAAAGTAAGGAGAAAAAGGAGCAACATGGCAGAAAAAGGGAGGTGGGCTGGAGCATAAAGAGAGGAGGCCTCGACTGAGAAGAAAGGGGAGCTGAAGAGAAGAGAAGGGAGAAAGAAGGGAGAAACAACACTGAAGAGAAGAAAGGGAGAGCAACGTAAATCGAGAGGAAACAAGGCTGAAGAGAAAAGAGGGAGAGCAACGAACCAAGAGAAAAATGGAGTTGGGGAGTAGAGAGGAAGAGCAATGAACCGAGAGAAAAAAAAAAAGAGCTGAAGAGAAGAGAGGGAGAGCAATGAACTGAAAGGAAAAGGGAGGAACAAAGCTAAACGAAACCAAAAAACAAGGCAGCAACGTGAGGGAGAAAACATAAAAGAAAATGAAACCAAAAACTGAGAGGGAGAGGAGCTGAACGAGGCAGAAACCGAGAAGAGGAGAGGGGGAGTCGTGGTGCAGAAAACCGTGGAGAGAAACGTCCAAATTGTGGAGAGAAAAGGAGCTGAAGTTCAGGCCATCCAAGGAGTAGAAAATGGAGAGTTGGATGCCAAAATGATGAGCAGAAACAAGGAGGTCTGAATGCAAAACAAAGTGGCAGCAAAGGGATGGATAGAAGCTGAACCATGGAGGAGAAAAAACTCTGTTTTGAGCTAAAAAAAAAGAGGTAAATAGAGGAGAACTTAGGGAGCACAAGGAAGAAGAGGAAGTGTAGAGAAGAAGGGAAGCTTTCAGCCCTTGCCTTCTAGTCGAGGAGCAGAGACGCATGAGCAGAATTTCCAGCGCTGAAGCCAACCAGAATTTCCAACGAAGCTGTCCACCATTTCTGCTTGCTTCCAGCCTAGACCAGCTACTTTGGGGCTGTTGGAGGTCCATCTACCATAGGTGAGTGAGGAGGAGAAGGTCATTCTTCATTGGAGCACAAGGGAGAGGCTGAAAATGCACAGGTATGGTTGCACGGTTTGCCACTGCCGAGATTTCTACATGCATGTCACTGTTCATACGAGTTGCTTCAAGACAATCTCATGCATGCTGCACTGTTCATGCGTTTTAATCTGAGGTGCTACTGTTCATTTGCTTAAACTTGTTTTAGTTTTGTTTATTACCATTGTTTAAACATGAACTTTGATTAATTATTGCTATTACGTATAAAATTATTGTGTGAGAATTTTATTCTTCTTGATTACCGGGGATTATGTGAGATATTAATCTCCTTAAATCCTTGCAATTAATTAAATAATTGGAAGGCAACAATAATATTAATGAAATATTAATGAAGGAATGGTCAAAAAATAAGTGAATGATAATTAAGAAATATTGCTATCACGCATAAAATTATCATGTGAGAATTTTATTCTCCTCGATTACCGGGAATTATGTGAGATATTAATCTCCTTAAATCCCTACAATGAATTGAATAATTGAAAAGCAATAATAATATTAATGAAATATTAATCATTGAATGGTGAAAAATAATTGAATGATAATTAATAAATATTGTCATGATGGATAAAATTATCGTGTGAGAATTTTATTCTCCTCGATTACCAGGGGTTATGTGAGATGTTAATCTCCTTAAATCCTTACAACTAGTTGAATAATTGAAAAGTGATAATATTATTAATGAAATATTAATGAATAAATGGTGAAAAAATAAAGGAATGACAATTAAATATTAATTTTGATTAAATCATAATAATCATCATAATTAAAATGTTTGCTTTAATGAACTGTTTCCCATTATTTGCAAAATTATCGTGTGAGAATTTTATTCTCCTTGATTACCGAGGATTATGTGAGATATTAATCTCCTTAAATCCCTACAATGAATTGAATAATTGAAAAGCAATAATAATATTAATGAAATACTAATGAATAAATGGTGAAAAAATAAAGGAATGACAATTAAATATTAATTTTGATTAAATCATAATAATCATCATAATCAAAATGTTTGCTTTAATGAACTGTTTCCCATTATTTGCAAAATTATCGTGTGAGAATTTTATTCTCCTCGATTACCAGGGGTTATGTGAGATATTAATCTCCTTAAATCCCTACAATGAATTGAATAATTGAAAAGCAACAATAATATTAATGAAATATTAATGGATGAATGGTGAAAAATAAATGAATGATAATTAAATATTAATTTTGATTAAATCATAATAATAATCATAATCAAAATGTTTGCTTTAATGAACTGTTTCCCGTTATTTGCAAAAATTATCGCGCGAGAATACTGTTCTCCCCGATTACCTGGGATCGCGTGAGATTTTAATCTCCTTAGATCCCTGAAGTTATTATACCCTTTTTTTTAAAACAAAAAAAAAAAAGAATAATAAATAATAAATAATCAGCAGATTTGCTTTAATTAAACATTTTCCATTATTTACGAAATTATCGTGTGAGAATATCGTTCTCCTCGATTGCGTGGGATTATGTGAGGTTCTAATCTCCTTAAATCCCTATAATTAATTCAGAAATAATAATAATGTTAATGATAATAATAATAATACAAAAAATAAATAAATGGACAATAATTAAATATTAAATTTGATTAAATATTTATATGAAATGAATCTGTGAGAATACTTTTCTCTCCTCGACTTCCCGGGCTCGTGTGAGATTTTAATCTCCATAGAACCTGAAAATTAGCATATATTCGTTCAAAGATAAATAGATAAACAAATAAATAATAGCACTTGAATTAAATTATTTACCAATAATCAATAATAATAATAATCAATATTTACCAACAATAAATTCAAAAGTTAAAAAAAAAATAAATATTCCTTTCATTATAAATCATGCATTAATTCCCGAAATATGAACTCCCAAAACTCCCAAAACTCAAAAATAATAATAATAATAATAAAATCGACAAAAAATTTTAAAAGAGAAAATGTGAAGAGATCAGGAGAATGAGGTTAATCAGATTATAGTAAATTAAAACACATAAACAAAATCCCAATTCTGTTTTGTTTGCAATGATCTGTCATAATTAAAATCTTCCTATTCTCATCACAAGTCAAAAAAACCACCAACCCGCAAGACATGCCTTTTGGTCGAACTATGTGGACTTTGATCCCTATCGCAGGGTACGTAGGCCCTAGGCTCTCATCCTAGGTCAAGTCTGCCCTTTGTAAATATCTATCTGTTTGCATGCATCCTCGCTTTTTTGTCTCCTATGTCTAACATGCATCCATGTCAATAAAAGGGTAATTGAGATTAATTAAAGGCCATATTCTATTTCAACTGACTAGTTTAAGGTAACCGTCCTTATGGGCGGGTGTTGTGGGGTGCCTAACACCTTCCCCACACTCAAATAGACTCCCGAACCCATCTTTGATTTCGCAGACCATTTCGCCTTTTTCGTTTTGTTTTAAATTGGTTTTCCAAAGTTTTTCGTTAAAAATTTTGGTGGCGACTCCAAAGAAATTGATTTTCAAAATTCCATTTTTGGGAATCGGTTTTAAATTTTTTATTCTATTCTGTCGAAAGGCTGGTTACGACAGTTTGGCGACTCCACTGGGGAAATTCGTGAGTCAAGCCTGTTTAATTAGTTAGTTGAAATAATATGGCTTGTTATTTTAATTACCCTTGTTGTGTTTTGTTTGGTTTAATGGTTTATTCCTTTTTGGTGTTTCTTGGTCATTTATCTTTTGTGGTCACATGATATGCCTTATATTTTTATGTATTTGCTATTTATTTTCCTATTTGTATAGGTGTATTTCTTCCTTTTCAATCATATAACATGCTTAAAGTTCCTTAGTTACCATGTCATTTCGTTAGTTTATTTGTAATACGTATGTCGGGATAGATAACATGTGGAAGAGAACCTTAGGATAGATGACCTCTGTTATAAGCTCTTGTCTTCTCTTGTAATTTGATTGTTTGATAAATAAAGGTTGGATAAACTGTCGGTTTAGAGTTTTATATGCTCCCCTCCCATCTTATGCACGTTGACACTCTACCTCACACACTTTTGGGCTCTATACCCGAGTCCTCGATTACCCTAGGTTAGTAGGGTTTTTAACGGTTTTCTTGTGAAGCTTATCGCTTCCCGAGACTACTGTGAAGACCTCGCTCAGGTTGTGTCTCGCTATATGGATTTGATTGGAGTGGGATTCTATCCTCTTTTAGTCTAATTCATGTCGCGAGATCCTCACTCTCTTGAGTGGGGACAATCTGAGGACCAATAACGCTTTAAGATGCTAGATCTACCCCCAAACCATGCACCTTAATGGACCACCTTAATAGATAACCTTCTTAGAACCTACCGTCTTTAGGGTACCATTCCCACACATAGGGTTGGCCCAAGTTAGGACACCAAGGATCATGTTACACTCATATTTTGCATGGCAACACATCATTCATGGCATGATTACATTTTTTTTTAAAAAAAGAGAAAAGAAAAAACTTGTATGGGGTATTGAATTATCACAACATTTCCATTTTAACGCGTTGTTAGCCAAGCGAAATGAGCTACAATTGAAAACTTCAGCAGTGTGGTAAGATTTGCCTAATTGATGGAGTTGGGAGTTTTTGAAAATCAATAATTTTGAGGAAAGTAATACGTCAATAGGTTACCTGGTTCACTTATTTAAGCCTCGTCCACGTGAGGATCTATTTCTGCTTAGGATGAGAGTTATAGTTGCTATTCCCAATGGATCAATAAGGTCTTTGGCGATTAGTAATGAAGAAAGTGATTAGTAATCTATTGATTAAATAAATTGTGTGCTCATTTTGTTTTGTTTCTAACCCATGGATTTGTTACAGTGAACTGCCATTTTCGTTACTTGGCATAGAGATATGAAGGACTCATTGGACGCCACACAACCACAAGACACAAGCTCAATAGAAATGGCCTCAACTAGAAAGAGAGTTAACGTGAAGGTAGAAGCTGAATCGGTAGAAAGCTTAATTATTATGAGTGAGAAACTCAAAGGGGAACAACTCCGTCATTTTCAAAAGGACTATGGAGATATTTTGGAGTTGCTATCAGTTCCTATCCAACCCGATGCTCTTGTAGCCCTAGCTCAACATTGGGATGATTCCTTGAGATGTTTCACGTTTCCAACTTTCCAGCTTGCGCCCACGTTGGAAGAATACGGGGGATCGATGAGAATGCCTATTACCAAGGATACCCATGTCTACTTGTACCCTGGACATCTCCCCTCCAAACGGGTTGTAGCCCAGATTTTAGGGGAGGAACCTACACGAGTACAAATATGCCATTCGGGTGCAATAGAAGGATTATCCAGGAAGTATTTAGAGAAAAGGTTGGAAGCTTTAGCTGAGAAGGGGAACTGGGTTATTTTCAGAAGAGTGCTTGCTTCAGCAGTATATGGGCTAGTATTATTCCCATCAGCAGTGGGTGTAGTCAATCTGGTAGCGATAAGTGTCTTGTGGATGGTTGAAAATCACCGCGTGAATCCCGTACCAGCACTGCTAGCTGAAACATTTTTGACACTAAGTTTTTGTCATAGAGAAAAGAAAGGGAAGTTGAAGTGTTGTTTGCCACTTTTGAATATATGATGGGTTAACCATATCTATGGCAGGGAATATCAACTTGGCACAAAGTTTGACACTATTCATCACCCGATCCGAGATTATGTCCATCGCGAAGGGTCAGCTCCGCTACAAGCAAGAATGAGTCGTGACCAATGGATTAAGAAAATAGGGGAACTTAAAGATACCACTATTTGGTGGAAGCTCTCTTGGTGGGAGAGCGAGGATATTATATACTGTTGTGGACATTTCCCTAATGTTCCTCTCATGGGCGCCAGGGGATGTATTAATTATAACCCCGTGGTTGCTCACTGCCAATTCGCATACGAACAGGACATCCCATCTGAAGAGGTTGTGCGAAGGGTTAGCTTCTACTACACTGATCCCCTGAAGATGGAAATGATCCAACAGATAAGGGATGCATGGGGCCGTGTAATGTGTAAAGGGAAGTTTGAGTTAGGGAAACGTGCCGTGGCAACCATGAAGCAATACGAGATTTGGCTGCAGAAAAGGACCGAGGGGATCCATCCACCCCTAGGATCTCATAACCCCTTGCTGAGTAACGATTTATGAGAGGTTAATGAGGGTTTAGCCAAACAATTAGAAGATAAAAAGGCTAAGCTGCAAAACTTGGAGGAAGTAAGCAAAAGACACTTGGAGAATTTATCTAGGTCACAAGAAAATGAAAGAGCAAAAAGGAGAAAGGAGTCAGAGATGAACACCGAGTTGAGGAAATTGAAAGAGGAGAATGACAAGTTGAAAAATACTGTAAGAAGGATTCAAAAACGAGCTGAGGAAAGTAGCAAGAAGGTCCTCCATTATCAAGCTCAACTGTCAAAGGCCATTAAAGAAAGAGATGCTATAATGAGGCAGGAAGAAGAACTCAAGCCTCATAGTAACCTCTAACGAGAAATTGATGTACTCACCAAATGGTTAGAAGAAAAGACAAGGGAGGTGATCAGTGTCAAGAGCGATAATGCAATAGCCATACAAAATCTAGTTGAGCAACTCAACCGTCAAGCAGAAAAGGCTCAAGCAAAATCTAGACCTAAGAGACAAAATAACAAGAATGAAGACAAACAGATAAATATTTACAAAGGACGGACTTGACCTGGGATGAAAGCCTAGGGCCTACGTACCCCGTGAGAGGGATCAAAGTCCACGTAGTTCGACCAAAAGACATGTTTTGTGGGTTGGTGGTTTTTAATTTTTGTGATGAGAATAGGAGGGTTTTAATTAAAACAGATCATTGTAAACAAAACGGGAAAGAAATTTGGTTTGTATGTTTTAATTTACTACAATCTGATTAACCTCGTTCTCCTGAGCTCTTCACATTTTCTCTTTTAAAATTTTTTTTTGTCGATTTTATTATTATTATTTTTTTTTAGTTTTGAGAGTTTATATTTCGGGAATTAATGCATAATTTATAATGAAAGGAATATATTTTTTATTTTATGAGTTTTTGAATTTATTGTTGATAAATATTGATTATTATTATTATTATTGATTATTGGTAGACAATTTAATTTAAGTGCTATTATTTATTGGTTTATCTGTTTGTCTTTGAACAAATATATGCTAATTTTTGGGTTCTATGGAGATTAAAATCTCACACGAGCCCAGGAAGTCGAGGAGAGACAAGTATTCTCACACGATCCATTTTGCATAAATATTTAATCAAAGTTAATATTTAATTATTGTCCATTTATTCATTTTTGAATTATTATTAATATTATTGTCATTTCAGAATTAATTATAGGGATTTAAGGAGATTTGAACCTCACGTAATCCCGCACAATCGAGGAGAACAATATTCTCACATGACAATTTCGCAAATGATAGGGAATGTTTATTATAGCAAGCATTTTGATTATGATTATTATTATGATTTAATCCAAATTTAACATTTAATTATGGTTAATTTATTTTCCACCATTCACCCATTAATATTTCATTAGTATCATTGTTACTTTTTAATTATCCAATTCATTGTAGGGATTTAAGGAGATTGATATCTCACATAATCCCCGGTAATCAAGGAGAACAAAATTCTCACACGATAATTTTATCCACCATGCTGATATTAATCATCATTCAATTATTAATATTTCATTAGTATATATTGTCATTCCTTTATTTTTTCACCATTTGTTAATTAATATTTCATTAATATTAATTGTCACTTTTCCATTATTTAACTAATTGCAAGGATTTAAGGAGATTAACATCTCACATAACCCTCAGTAATCGAGGAGAACAAAATTCTCACACGATAATTTTATCCATCATGACAATATTCATTAATTATCATTCAATTATTTTGCAACATTCTTTCATTAATATTTCATTAATATTCATTGTCTTCCAATTATTTGATTAATTGCAAGGATTTAAGGAGATGAAAAAAACTCACATAATCCCGGCAATCAAGAGCAACAAAATTCTCACATGCTAATTTTGTACACAATAGCCATAATTAATCAAAGCTAATGTCTAAACAATTATAATGAACAAAAATAAACAAATTTAAACATGTGAACAGTAGCATTGCATATTAGAGTGCGTGAACAGTGCACATGCATGAGATTGCATTGAAGGAAATCAAGTGAACAGTAACGACGTGCAGCAGAATTCTCGGCCAAGTGAAGAACGTGCAACCATACCTGGTTTTTCAGCTCCTCTCTTGTGCTCTAATGAAGAAGAACCTTCTCCCCCTCACCCAACAATGGAAGATGAACCTCCAACAGCCCCTCAAAATTGCTGGTCTCGGCTGGAAGTGCAGAAATGGATAGCTTCGTTGGAGTTCCGTTGGACAGCTTTGTTGGAGTTTTCTGGTTGGTTCCAGCGCTGGAAATTCTGCAGAAAGTGTCCCTACTCCTCGGCTGGAAGATGGAGGCTGAAAACTTCTCTTCTTCTCCACACTTCCTCTTCTTCCGTGTGCTCTCTAAGCTCTCCTCTGTTCACCTCTGTTTTTTGAGCTCAAAACAAAGTTTTTTCTCCTCCATGGTTCAACTTCTATTCCTTCCTTTGCTGCCACTTTGTTTTGGATTCAGACTTCCTTGTTTTTGCACATCATTTTGGCATCCAACTCTCCATTTTTCTGCTCCTTGGATGGTCTGAACTTCAGCACCTTTTCACTCCAGAATTTTGGACGTTACTTCCACGATTTTTCTGCACATTGGACAGCTTTGTTCAGCCCTCGGTTTCTGCAGTTCAGCTCTCGGTTTGCTGCCTCGTTTCTGGTTTGTCTCCCTGCTGTTCTTTCCTCACGTGGCTGCCTTGCTTCCTTGCTTCGTTCAACTTGGTTTCTCCCTCACGTTGCTGCCTCCATTCTTGCTCCTTCGTTCAGCGTTATTCCTCACGATTTTTTTCTAGTTTCGTTGCTCTTCTTTTCTTCTTTAGCTCCTCTTCTTTTCTTGGTCATGTGGCTCTCTCCTTTTTAGCGTGGTTCTTCTTTCTTTTTTCTTCCTCTCTTATCTTCTCCAGCTCTCTTTTCTTCTCAGCCGAGACCTCTTTTCTCTCCAGCGTTTTCTCCTCCTTTTCCTCTCGGTTTGCTGCCCTCCTTTATGCTCCAACGCCACCCCACTTTTTCTGCCATTTGCTCCCTTTTTCCCTTGCTTTTTCTGCAACTTCCAGCCACCACTTTGCTGCAGACGGTCCCCTCCTTTTGTTGCCACCTCCAGCCACGCCACACTCTTTTCTCACTGCTCCAGCCACCCCACTTTTTGCCATGTTACAGAACCACTCCCATTTGCTTTTTTGTCCCCCTTGTCCTCTTGTGCATGTGTGTGCATGGGTGCATGCATGGGGTGAGTGTGTGTGTCTGTGGATGAGAGTGTGTGAGAGTGTGAGTGTAAGTGTGTGAGAGTGAGGTGTCCATGAATGGGAGTGTGAGTGTGTGAGAGTGATGTGTGTCATGTGTGTGAGAGCAAATGATCATATGGGAGCAAATGAGCATGTGGGAGTGTGAGTGTGAGTATGTGAGAGTGGTGTGTCTATGAATGGGAGTGTGAATGTGTGAGAGTGATGTGTGTCATGTGTGTGTGGGCAAGTGAGCATGTGGGAGCAAGTGAGCATGTGGGAGTGTGTGAGTGTGAGCAAGTGAGAGTGTTTTGCAACTCCATTTCAAGTGTGTGGCCTTGTTCATTTTATTTCCTTGCAAGATGATTGCCATGTCTCTTCTTCCAACCTATATCTTGAATTTTCCTTTTTATTATTTTTGGTTCTTATGTTTAGTTTTTTTCATATTACTTCTATTTTGTTTGCCTCTTGCAATTTTGTTTTGATTAATTGTTATTATTATTTTATTATTTTATATTTTTTTGAATTTTTTTTAATTCTATTTATTATTATTATTGTGATTATTATTATTGTTAATTTGGGTGGGGTGTTCACAGTTGCCTCTCTTTGCTTGTCTCTTAAGTTAGGGAAGTGAATAGTGAAGAAATGACCTAATCTTAAGAGCAAGCAAAGACATGAACACACCACCTTTCTCATCGAGGGAAGACAAGGGGAGACAGGAGTAAATTCGTGCTTAGATGGGATGGTGAATATCCTAAACAAAATACCTGGCTTTCGACATAAATGTAAATTGCCGGGACACGATGCAGGACTTGGACAGAAATGTAAATGGCCCAGACAAGATGCAGGACTTTAGCAGAAACATAAATTGCCTGGACTTGATGCAGGACTTTTGCAGGAATGTAAATTGACTGGACTTGATGCAGGACTTTTGCAGGAATGTAAATTGCCTGGACTTGATGCAGGACTTTTGCAGGAATGTAAATTGCCTGGACTTGATGCAGGACTTTTGCAGGAATGTAAATTGCCTGGACTTGATGCAGGATGTAAATTGCCTGGACTTGATGTAGGACTTTTGTAGGAATGTAAATTGCTTGGACTTGATGCAGGACTTTTGCAGGAATGTAAATTGCCTGGACTTGATGCAGGACTTTTGCAGGAATGTAAATTGCCTAGACTTGAGCAGGACTTTTGCAGAAATGTAAATTGCCTGGACTTGATGCAGGACTTTTGCAGGAATGTGAATTTGATGGTCATGATGCAGGACTTTTGCAGGAATGTAAATTGCCTGGACTTGATGCAGGATGTAAATTGACTGGACTTGATGTAGGACTTTTGTAGGAATGTAAATTGCCTGGACTTGATGCAGGACTTTTGCAGGAATGTAAATTGCCTGGACTTGATGCAGGACTTTTGCAGGAATGTAAATTGCCTAGACTTGAGCAGGACTTTTGCAGAAATGTAAATTGCCTGGACTTGATGCAGGACTTTTACAGGAAATGTGAATTTGATGGTCATGATGCATGAGCAATGTAGGTGTTGAACATGGACAAACGTGTATGCATGAGAAAGGCACATCCTTAAAGGATAATGCAAATTTTATTGGTTTTGATACAGGTTAAAATGATACCTATTCCTTTTGTGCTTGTAAGCGTAAAACCTCTATCTTTTATTTTGGAAATTGGAAGGGCGACATGTTAAATTATGATTCAAGACAATTGGAAAAACGTCAATATTGCCCAAAGTGAATGAACTGTCTAACCATGCTTCCTTCATTGTGACCCTAAATCCATCATTTCAACAGTCGACAATCCGCATACTTCGCTTCCTCGCTACAAACGGGCTTATACTCTCTTCTGTACAGTAAGCCCAAGGACATTGAAGTTGCTTCTATCTCCGTTTATACGAGGTAAACTAGTAACGAATATGCCAATTTGCGTATATGCTGCATCCTTTAGGCCTCATCATAGTAATTGCATGGAAACACTTATTTAAAACGCATTGGGGTATTTCTGGGATGCATATCATCAGACAATATTTTGAATAGCGCTATTCACTTGAATGTTTTATTTTGCATATTGAATGTATGAGACAATCATAAAGGCAATAGGGTTATGTAGGGGAAAAGAGTGATGAAAGACAAGTTATCTTAAATGAGTAAACAAACAAAAGACTCCAAGGAATGTGGGTGGTAAGCCGAATGCAAGTATAAAAAATAGCAAAATACAATTGGAATGACTCTGAATTTTGGCTTCAGGCGACAATGGTTGCTTACACCTAGTGTTGCCATTGGATACACTTATTTCGAAATTGACTAATGAAGACAACCCCTAAGGATCCTTTTGGGTTGGCAATTTAACCTTCATACCACCTTTCTTTAGTCCATCCTTTGCCCACCCTATCCTTCATTTGAACCTCCTTCTTGAACTGGCCCTAATTGCGAATTCTCCTTTCTTTCTTCTTCTTTTTTGGTCTCATCATCTTTGTTTAGGCAAAGTATTTCTTGACTGCGTCAGAGTTAATTGGTTTTCCAAGCTCCCTACCATCCATATCGGCAAGAGTCAGGGCCCCTTCAGAGAATGCTCGTGTCACCACATATGGACCTTCGTATGAAGGTGCCCATTTGCCTATATTATCCTCTTGATTTGGGAGGATCTTTTTCAGGACCAACTCCCCCCGCCTGAATTGTCTAGGACAAATCTTTTGATTGAAAGCCCTTGCCATCCTTTTTTGGTATAGTTGCCCATGACACATAGCTATTAATCGTTTTTCTTCGATCATATTCAGCTGCTCATACCGCATCTTTACCCACTCGCTTTCCTCGAGGTTGGATTTGATCAACACTCGGAGAGAAGGGATCTCAACTTCAATCGGGGTGACTGCCTCCATGCCATATACTAAAGAGTATGGAGTTGCCCCTGTGGATGTTCGTACTGTCGTTTGATACCCATGAAGAGCATATGGGAGCATCTCATGCCAATCTTTATAAGTAATAGCCATCTTGCTAATGATCTTTTTGATAATTTTATTCGCGGCCTCAACGGCTCCATTCATCTGTGGCCGGTAGGGTGCAGAGTTATGGTGCTTAATCTTGAATTGACCACACAATTTCTTAATGTCAGCTCCATTCAGGTTGGAAGCGTTATCCGTGATAATCCTCTCTGGTATACCATATCGACAAATGTTGTTCGATTTCAAAAATCGGAGGAAGACCTTTTGGCCGATATTGGAAAATGAACATGCTTTTATCCATTTTGTAAAATAATCAATGGCTACCAAAATGAATCGGTATCCATTTGACGCCTTTGGGATGATGGGGCCAATCACATCTACTCTCCACATTGAGAATGGCCACGGTGCCACCAAGTTGTGTCGGGGTTGGGGTGGAGCATTGATCCTGTTGGCATATGTTTGACATTTGTGACATTTTCTCACGTGGTCAATGCAATCTTTTCCCATGGTTAACCAAAAGTATCCACATCTTTGAATTTGTCTAGCCATAGTATGGCCGTTAGCATGAGTCCCACAGATTCCCTCATGGATCTCTATCATTATCCTTCGTGCTTCTGATGCATCCACACATCTAAGCAGAGTGTTGTCCCATGATCTTTTGTATAACACCTCTCCACTAAGGAAAAAATTCATCGCTAATTGACGAATGATTTTTTTATCATTCTCTGTTGCCTCGGGCGGGTATTGCCGGTTCTGGACGTAGTTCTTTATATCATGGAACCACAGCCGTCCATCATTTTCTTCCTCCACGTTCAAGCAACAAGCTGGGGTGTCCCGGGTCTCAACTTGGATAGGGAGCATGTTAACTCCATAGTCCAACTTAATCATCACAGCTAGGGTGGCCAATGCATCAGCAAACTGATTTTTATCACGGGTCAAATGCGTGAAATTTATTTCCCTAAACTTTGACACCAATTTTGTCAGATGTTTTTGGTATGGGACTAGTTTAGGATCTTTGGTTTGCCACTCTCCCTTTACTTGATAAATTACAAGGGCTGAATCTCCAAACACCTCCAGATCTTTGGCGCCTAACTCCAGGGCGGCTTGCAGACCATTGACACAAGCTTCATATTCTGCCACATTATTTGTGCAATCAAAATTGAGCTTGACTGCCACTGGATATTGCTTGCCTTCAGGTGATATTAATACCGCTCCTAACCCACTGCCATGTACGTTGGCTGCCCCATCAAAATACATAGTCCACTTGGTTTCCTTTGGATCATCTTCTTCCACTGTCAGAATATCCTCATCTGGGAACCGGAAGTCTAGCGGTTGATATTCATCCAGGGGATTGGCCGCCAAATGCTCAGCTATAACGCTCCCTTTGACTGATTTACTGGTCATATATTTCACGTCATATTATGAGAGTATTACTTGCCATTTGGAGACTCTTTCCGAGACATGAGGACTCTCAAAAATGTATTTGATTGGATCCATCCTAGAGATTAGCCACGTTACATGATAAAGCATGTACTGCCTCAGTCTCTTTGTGGTCCACACAAGACCGCAACAAGTCTTCTCAATTAACGAGTACCGCGACTCGCATTCGTTAAATTTCTTGCTTAGATAATAAATGGCTTGCTCCTTTCTTCCTGATTCGTCATGTTGTCCTAACACTGCTCCCATGGACCCTGGTCAGATGGTCAGATAAAGGATAAGGGGCCGTCCCAGCATAGGTGGCACCAAGACAGGGGGAGTCAAGAGGTACTCCTTTATCTTATTGAATGCGCGTTGGCAGGATTCGTTCCATTCCCCTGGTTGGTTCTTGCGTAATAATTTAAATATTGGTTCATAAGTGGCAGTTAAATTTGCGATGAACCTGGCTATGTAGTTCAAACGACCCAAGAACCCTCGGACTTCTGTTTCTGTACTAGATGGTGGCATGTCGCGAATCGCTCTAATTTTATCAGGGTCTATTTCTATCCTCTTCTTACTAACAATGAATCCCAAGAGCTTCCCAGATGTAGCCCCAAATACGCACTTACTAGGATTCAATCGAAGCTTGTATTTCCGTAGTCTTTCAAAGAGCTTTCGTAATACAGCCACATGACTTTCCCCTTTAGCTGATTTAGCGACCATGTCATCCACATACACCTCTATTTCTTTATGCATCAAGTCATGAAACAAGACGACCATCGCTCATTGGTAGGTGGCCCCAGCATTTTTAAGTCCAAAGGGCATTACCTTGTAACAAAAGGTTCCCTATGGGGTAATGAATGTGGTTTTTTCCTCGTCATCAGGGTGCATCGGGATTTGGTTATAGCCAGAGTATCCATCCGTAAAGGAATACCTGAAGCTTTTTGCTATGTTATCGACTAAGACATCAATGTGGGGTAATGGAAAGTCATCTTTCGGGCTAGCCCGATTTAGATCCTGATAATCAACACACATCCTAACTCGCCCATCTTTCTTTGGCACAGGGACTATGTTCGCGACCCATTGAGGGTATTTAGAAACTTCTAAGAAACCGACATCCCATTGCTTCATTACTTCTTCTTTGATCTTAAGGGACATCTTTAGGCTCATCCTCCTCAGCTTCTGTTTCTTGGGCCCTATATTGGAATACAAGGGTATCCTATGGGCAGCAATTTCAGGATCTATTCTTGGCATATCTTGATAGGACCAAGCAAACACGTCTATATATTCCCTAAACAATTTGATCATATCCTCCCTTTCTGGGTTATCAACCATTTTTAATTCCTTCTTATCATCCTCCGTCCCCATATTGATTACTTCAAGGGTTTCTTCATGCGGAACAATGCCCTTTTTTGCAGACTCTACTAATTTAACAAAGGTTTGAGATATGTCATCATTATCATCAGTTTCTAAATCACTTGCATCCATGACAACACAAGGCTCATTTAAGAGTTTCGAGAATTCAAATTCCCTGGAAAGTGGGTAGAAAAAACAAAAATAAATATGAAAAGGCAGGATTCAAACAAGATTTTGACAAAAAGATTGAAACTACTGCATTCATTCAATATTTAAAATAAAGTTCAAGTCGTTGGCTATTATAGAATTTTAAAAACACAATATTCAAAACATTACTCTAATGACATAATGTCCGATAAAATTTCGGATTCGCAATTGCCTAGAGCTTTCCCTAGCTTGTCCAGCTGGATCCATGCAACCTCCATAGGCTCTCCTTCTTCTTCGCTTGCCATTATGACTAAGTCACCAGGATGTATTATCTCAGTGGGAGTGGGAAAAGTTTCTTGGAGGTGAGGTATTTCTGCTTTCCCCTTTTGCTTACTCTCCTTCCATCTCACCTTGCGGGTCTCCCTGGAGAGCTCATATCCTAGCCCCTGTTGCCCTGGATTCTCGAGCAACTCAACTGGTTCCCCTATGCCTTGCAGATTTACGCCCAGTCCTTTTCCCTTTTGATACCCACTGTTCATCATGATCTTGGCCACCACCTGATTGACTCCTTTGGTGGGTTCCCCCATTCCTAATGGCATTGGGTCAGTGCCCTTTTTGGAATTCCCAGCCTCCAATACTTCTAAACTTGGAAAGGAGCTATCTATGACTTGCTCAGCATTTTCGATGTAAGGTACCATACTTGACCTGCTGAGAATCATTTCTTCTTCACCTTTTATGGTGACGAGCCTTCCTTCATTGATGTATTTGATCCTTTGATGCACGGTCGAGGGGACTGCACCAGCGACGTGAATCCAAGGTCTCCTAGGAGCATCATATACACTGCATCGATATCCATAACTTGGAACTCGATGGTAAACAAATTTGGACCGATTTCTACAGGGAGTTCAACCTTTCTGATCACTTCCCTCCTGGTCCCATCGAAGGCTCTCACTACCAAGTCATTGCACTCGATGCATGACTTCTCAACAGGTAATTGCCCTAAAGTGGACAAGGGCAAGACGTTCAGGGCTGACCCCCCATCGATGAGCACTTTAACAATGATATACCCATAGCATTTCAGAGTAATATGGAGGGCTTTGGGCTTTCCGACCGACATAGGGTGCATCTCATCCTCAGAGAAGGAAATTAAGGTAGAATTTTTCACTGCGTTTATTAGGTTCACGACCTTCTCCGGTGTGATATCAAGACGCATATAAGCTTCATTCAGTACACCCTGTAATGCCCTTCAGTGAACTTCTGAATTCATTATTAGGCTCAAGATAGAAATTCGGGCTGGAGTTTTCCGCAGTTGATCCACCACGTCATATTCGCTCTATTTCATAATCTTTAGAAACTCCTCTGTTTCGTCCCGTCCTTCCTTCCCAAGGGCTTCCTTGAGGTTCGAGCTTTCGCCTACTTCTAGGTTTGGATTCAGAGCTCCTCCTACATCTTTGGAGTATACTCGACCACTGCGAGTGATTCCTCCTACAACGTCTAAATGACCCCCTTCCGTAACAGACCTCTCTTTCAATGCCTCATTGTCAGATGAACATTCTATCTTTAGCCCGTAATTCCATGGCATAGCATGATCGCTCTGATATGAAAACGGAGAGGGCACGTAAATAGTGGCGGTTGGGCTTTTGACAGGCACTGGCGTGGGTATTACAAGTAAAGATCCTTGCGCTGTACTTCGTGGGTTAGGATTGTTTTGGACCGGAGTGGCTCCCTTAACTTCATAGAGTGGTTTGTCAACCACCAGGAAGGATTTCCTAAGCCTTGTGGAGTCGGATGCTCCTTTGGTCTAGGCACCATCTTTTTCAGTGATGCACACATCCCTTTTAGTAGGCTCTCGAGTTCTTTCAATGGTTAGAACTCCAAGCATCATCATCTTTTGTGTCAATTCCCTGAACTGCTCACAACCTTCGATGTCGTGCCCCACCTCGCCATCATGAAACTCACAATACCCCTTTTGCGACCCTCCAAGTTTGTTCAGTCCCCTATTCTGAGCGGGGACATAGTCAGTACCCTTCAACCCCTCATATAGCTGCCGCATGGTATAGGATGCCTCAGCCAAGCCTTTCAAGCTAAAATCCTCCCCCTCTATCATGGACACTTGCCTTTCCTTATTGTGATTTGGCAAGGGGTTGGTGACAATATTGGGGTCATTACCCATCTTTATGCCAATGTGGCTATTGTCTAACAATGCTAGCACGTGCTTCCTGAAGGCGTCACATTTGTCAATATGGTACCCTACAACTCCCATGTGATATTCACAAGTGGCATTGGGATCATACCACTCAGGGAATGGTGGCTGGAGTGGCTTGACTGGTTTAGGGCCCATAAGCTTCTTTGCCACTAATTTGTAAAAAAGCTCTGATCGGCTAACATTAAAGTTGGGTAATGGCCTGTCATCGCGGGGTGGTAGTGCTGGCCTAAACCTTCAATTTTGGGTTGTCAGCTGTTGCGGCCCAGAATAAGGTTGCGGTGGTGTCGGGTAGCTTGTGTAATTCCCCATGGCTGGGCCCCGCTGCTGGTAAGGCATGGCCGGGTTCTGACTGCGAAAAGGTGCCTAGGGGTATTGACTGTGCATAGGGCAGGGATG
The DNA here is from genome assembly GCA_037074485.1 of Delonix regia. Classification (NCBI taxonomy): domain Eukaryota; kingdom Viridiplantae; phylum Streptophyta; class Magnoliopsida; order Fabales; family Fabaceae; genus Delonix; species Delonix regia. The sequence goes on from CM073459.1 coordinate 19,647,781, forward strand.
TTGGAATGTGGCATGGATATGGCTAATATCCCCATCCTTCTTTCGACTGTTCGTAGGTTTTCTAGTTTCCGTAGAGGTGGCTTCAAATAGCCCATCGCGCACATCAACGTCTATCCTCTCTCCAACTTGGATCAAATCCACGAATTCATTTACATGCGTCCCTAGCATTATCTTACGATATGGGTCCCCTAAGGTACGGATAAAATAAGAGCATAATTCCGAGTCCAAAAGTGGTGGTTGGACTTCAGCAGCTGCGGCTCTCCATCTCTGGGCATATTCTTTAAAAGTCTCTGTTCCCTTCTTCTTCAGCCCCCTCAGGTGCTCGCGCGTAGGGGTTGTATCCAGATTAAACTTGTATTGGCTCATGAATACGTCAGTGAGGTCTCTCCACCTCTTTAGCTTGGAATGAAACAATTTCATGAACCAATGTAAGGCCACGCCAGTCAGACTCTCGTGAAAGAAGTTTATCAGGAACCTTTCGTCCCTGGACCATACCGACATCTTGGTGCAGTACGATTTTAGGTGGTAGTATGGATCTCCACTATCGTCGTATTTGGTGAATTCAGGCACCTTGAATTTTTTAGGGATGGGGACCTCTGGGGCCAGACACAACTCATCCAACTCAACCGACTTATAGTTAGTCGGCTTCTGCAGAGCTCTCAGCCTGTCTTTAACCTCTGCTATGTCTTCTTCCCAATCCTTCCTTTCATCGCCCTCTTTCGTCTTGAAGCTAGTGTTGGCAGCAGGCCGAGCAGGCATTGCAATTCCAATAGTTGGTTCCCCCCCAGGAATGTTGTAGGTGAAGAAGACACCACCTTGGCTCCATTCTGGGTACCCTTGTCCTTTAGCCCCTGAAGCCAAAAGGTTTGGTGGTCAGTTTGCCGCTGCCGGTCTCTGTGCCAGTTCGGGCATTCCAGTGGCGGAAGGGCTACCCAGAATTACTCCTGGTGCACCAACACCTATATTAGGGGTGCCCTGGTTGACATTAGTGGGGTTTGGTGAAACATGGTTCGTGGCCACGCTAGAACTCATGTTCTGCAACAACTTCATCATCTCCACCATTTGCGACTGCATGGTCCCCATTTGATCCTCTAGGGCCCCTACTTTCGCTTCTAACCGTTGCTCGGTCTCTGATGGACTATCTTCAGCAGCCATAGCTTTAGCTCGTGCTCGAGTTATATACGTTCTCCCAGACGACTGGGCCTGGTTAGACGAGTTCTTCTGTTCTCGAGCAATATTGACGTCTTGCCTGTGATTATTATTATATATTTTTATTAAAAAAATGAATGTAAATAAAAAACGATTACCTAGATTCCTGATTTTCGGTGTGTTAACTCGGCATAAAGGATATAAGAACCACGGACCATTGAGTCCTTGAGGATACATATAGTAACACTCAATAAATCAAAGTTAACTGCTAACATAAGGGACATTTAGTATCCACATGTATAGGTCTATCTTTACACCACACAACCAATTTCCACACAAGATCTCTACTATTTCGAACGCGTTTGATGGCCAAAAGACGAAACCGTGCATTATAATAAAGTGTTTGGATACATCAATCGACTTTGAAGTTATACATCAAAAGGGACCCCATCTATGAGTCTGTCTTACAAAATACTAAAATTGTCTTTGTCCCCTACTCATCAAGAATTTCATCAACATTTTCAAATCCTCTATAAGGTCATGACACAGAGTGAGAAACTCAGTTACTGCTACAGGAGTCTTCACAGGGATGGCATGCCTTTCTACTTGTCTATATGCATGAACGAATTCAGGAATGGCATCATTGGCAAATAGGATCATTCTTCTGAAGCGTTCCAGCCACATTTCTTTCTCAGCCGCTTACTCTTCATGGCGTGACTCCCACAGCCGAGCCTTTTCCGCTTGACGGTTGAGTTGCTCAACTAGATTTTGCATGGCTACTGCGCTATCACTCTTGACACTGATCACCTCCCTTGTCTTTTCTTCTAACCATTTGGTTAGTACATCAATTTCTCATTGGAGGTTACTATAAGGCTTGAGCTCTTCTCCCCTCCTCATTGTAGCATCTCTTTCTTTAGTGGCCTTTGACAATCGAGCTTGATAATGGAGGACCTTCTTGCTACTCTCCTCAGCTCGTTTTTGCATTCTTTTTATAGTATTTTTCAACTTGTCGTTCTCCTCTTTCAATTTCCTCAACTCGGCATTCATCTTTGACTCCTTCCTCCTTTTTGCTCTTTCATCTTCTTGTGCCCTAGATAAATTCTCCAAGTGTCTTTTGCTTACTTCCTCCAGGTTTTGCAGCTTAGCCTTTTTATCTTCTAATTGTTTGGCTAAGCCCTCATTGACTGCTTGTAAATCGTTACTCAACAAGGGGTTATAAGATCCTAGGGGTGGATGGATCCCTCCAGTCCTTTTTTGCAGCCAAATCTCATATTGCTTCGTGGTTGCCACAGCACGTTTCCCTAACTCAAACTTCCCTTTACACATTACACGGCCCCATGCATCCCTTATCTGTTGGATCATTTCCATCATCAGGGGATCGGTGTAGTAGAAGCTGACCCTTCGCCCAACCTCTTCAGATGGGATGTCCTGTTCGTATGCGAATTGGCAGTGAGCAACCGTGGGGTTATAATTGATACATCCTCTGGCTCCCATGAGAGGAACATTAGGGAAATGTCCACAGCAGTATATAATATCCTCGCTCTCCCACCAAGAGAGCTTTCACCAAATAGTGGTATCTTTAAGTTCCCCTATTTTCTTACCCCATTGGTCACAACTCATTCTTGCTTGTAGCGGAGCTGACCCTTCGCGATGGACATAATCTCGGATTGGGTGATGAACGGTGTCAAACCTTGTGCCAAGTTGATATTCCCTGCCATAGATATGGTTAAACCACCATATATTCAAAAGTGGCAAACAGCACTTCAACTTCCCTTTCTTTTCTCTATGACAAAAGCTTAATGTCAAAAATGTTTCAGCTAGCAGTGCTAGTACTGGATTCATGCGGTGATTCTCTACCATCCACATGACACTTACCGCTGCCAGATCGACTACACCCACTGCTGATGGGAACAACACTAGCCCATATAATGCTAAAGCGAGCACTCTTCTGAAAACGACCCAATTCCCCTTCTCAGCTAAAGCTTCCAACCTTTTCTCTAAATACTTCCTAGGTAATCCTTCTGTGGCCCCCGAACGGCATATTTGTACTCGTGTAGGTTCCTCCCCTAAAATCTGGGCTACAACCCGTCTGGAGGGGAGATGTCCGGGATACAAGTAGACAGGGGTATCCTTGGTAACAGGCATTCTCATCAATCCCTCGTATTCTTCCAACGTGGGCACAAGCTAAAAAGTTGGAAACGTGAAACATCTCAAGGAATCATCCCAATGTTGAGCTAGGGCTACAAGGGTATCTGATTGGATAGGAACTGACAGTAACTCCAAAATATCTCCATAGTCCTTCTGAAAGTGATGGAGTTGTTCCCCTCTGAGCTTCTCACTCATGATAATCAAGCTTTCTACTGATTCGGCTTCTACCTTCACATTAACTCTCTTTCTAGATGAGGCCATTTCTATCGAGCTTGTGTCTTGTGGTTGTGTGGCGTCTGGTGAGTCCTTCATATCTCTATGCCAAGTAACGAAAATGACAGTTCACTGTAACAAATCCATGGGTTAGAAATAAAACGAAATGAGCACACAATTTATTTAATCAATAGATTACTAATCACTTTCTTCATTACTAATCGCCAAAGACCCTATTGATCCATTAGGAATAGCAACTATAACTCTCATCCTAAGGAGAAATAGATCCTCACGTGGACGAGGCTTAAATAAGTGAACCAGGTAACCTATTGATGTATTACTTTCCTTGAAATTATTGATTTTCAAAAACTCTCAACTCCATCAATTAGGCAAATCTTACCGCACTGATGAAGTTTTCAATTGTAGCTCATTTCGCTTGGCTAACAACGCGTTAAAATGGAAATGTTGTGATAATTCAATACCCTCTACAAGTTTTTTCTCTTCTTTTTTTTGAAAACGAATGTAATCATGCCATGAATGATGTGTTGACATACAAAATATGAGTGTAACAAGATCCTTGGTGTCCTAACTGGGTTAACCCTATGTGTGGGAATGGTTCCTAAAGACGATAGGTTCTAAGAAGGTTATCTATTATGGTGGTCCACTAAGGTGCATGGTTTGGGGGTAGATCTAGCATCTTCAAGAGCTATTGGCCCTCAGATTGTCCCCACTCAAGAGAGTGAGGATCCCGCGACATGAATTAGACTTAAAAGAGGATAGAATCCCACTCCAATCAAATCCATATAGCGAGACACAACCTGAGTGAGGTCTTCACAGTAGTCTCTGGAAGCGATAAGCTTCACAGGAAAACCGTTAAAAACCCCTACTAACCTAGGGTAATCAAGGACCCGGGTATAGAGCCCAAACGTGTGTGAGGTAGAGTGTCAACGTGCATAAGATGGGAGGGGAGCATATAAAGTTCTAAACCGACAGTTTATCCAACCTTTATTTATCAAACAATTAAATTGCAAGAGAAGACAAGAGCTTATAACATAAACAGAGGTCGTCTATCCTAAGGTTCTCTTCCGCATGTTATCTATCCTGACATACTATTATAAATAAACTAGCGAAATTAACTAAGGAACTTTAAGCATGTTATATAATTGAGAAAGAAGAAATGCACCTATACAAATAGCAAATACTTAAAAACATACAGGCATATCATATGACCACAAGAGATAAATGACCAGGAAACACTAAAAGAGTAAACCATTAAACCAAACAAAACATACAGGCATATCATATGACCACAAGAGATAAATGACCAAGAAACTCAAAAAGAAAAAAACCATTAAACCAAACAAACACAACAAGGGTAATCAAGATAACAAGAAGCCATATTCCTTCAACTAACTAATTAAACAGGCTTGACTCTCGAATTTTCCCCAGCGGAGTCACCAAACTGTCGTAACCGACCTTTCGGTGGGATGGAATTAAAATAAGGTTTGAAACCGATTCCCAAAAGTGGAATTTTGAAAATCATTTTTATTTGGAGTCGCCACCAAAATTTTTAATGGAAAACTTTGGAAAACCAATTTAAATAAAACAAACAAAAAGAGGCGAAATGGTCTACGAGGTCAGAGATGGGTTCGGGAGTCTATTTGAGTGTGGGGAAGGTGTTAGGCACCCCACAACACCCGCCCATAAGGGCGGTTACCTTAAATTAATTAGTTGAAATAGAATATGGCCTTTAATTAATCTCAATTATCCTTTTATTGACATAGATGCACGTTAGACCTAAGAGACAAAATAACAAGAATAAAGACAAACAGATAAATATTTACAAAGGACGGACTTGACCTGGGATGAAAGCCTAGGGCCTACGTACCCCGTGAGAGGGATCAAAGTCCACGTAGTTTGACCAAAAGACATGTTTTGTGGGTTGGTGGTTTTTAATTTTTGTGATGAGAATAGGAGGGTTTTAATTAAAACAGATCATTGTAAATAAAACGGGAAAGAAATTTGGTTTGTGTGTTTTAATTTACTACAATCTGATTAACCTCGTTCTCCTGAGCTCTTCACATTTTCTCTTTTAAAATTTTTTTTGTCGATTTTATTATTATTATTTTTTTTTTGAGTTTTGAGAGTTTATATTTCGGGAATTAATGCATAATTTATAATGAAAGGAATATATTTTTTATTTTATGAGTTTTTGAATTTATTGTTGATAAATATTGATTATTATTATTATTATTGATTATTGGTAGACAATTTAATTTAAGTGCTATTATTTATTGGTTTATCTGTTTGTCTTTGAACAAATATATGCTAATTTTTGGGTTCTATGGAGATTAAAATCTCACACGAGCCCAGGAAGTCGAGGAGAGACAAGTATTCTCACACGATCCATTTTACATAAATATTTAATCAAAGTTAATATTTAATTATTGTCCATTTATTCATTTTTGTATTATTATTAATATCATTGTCATTTCGGAATTAATTATAGGGATTTAAGGAGATTAGAACCTCACGTAATCCCGCACAATCGAGGAGAACAATATTCTCACACGACAATTTCGCAAATGATAGGGAATGTTTATTAAAGCAAGCATTTTGATTATGATTATTATTATGATTTAATCCAAATTTAACATTTAATTATGGTTAATTTATTTTCCACCATTCACCCATTAATATTTCATTAGTATCATTGTTACTTTTTAATTATCCAATTCATTGTAGGGATTTAAAGAGATTGATATCTCACATAATCCCCAGTAATCGAGGAGAACAAAATTCTCACACGATAATTTTATCCACCATGCCGATATTAATCATCATTCAATTATTAATATTTCATTAGTATATATTGTCATTCCTTTATTTTTTCACCATTTGTTAATTAATATTTCATTAATATTAATTGTCACTTTTCCATTATTCAACTAATTGCAAGGATTTAAGGAGATTAACATCTCACATAACCCCCGATAATCGAGGAGAACAAAATTCTCACACGATAATTTTATCCGTCATGACAATATTCATTAATTATCATTCAATTATTTTGCAACATTCTTTCATTAATATTTCATTAATATTCATTGTCTTCCAATTATTTGATTAATTGCAAGGATTTAAGGAGATGAAAAAAACTCACATAATCCCGGCAATCAAGAGCAACAAAATTCTCACATGCTAATTTTGAACACAATAGCCATAATTAATCAAAGCTAATGTCTAAACAATGATAATGAACAAAAATAAACAAATTTAAACATGTGAACAGTAGCATTGCATATTAGAGTGTGTGAACAGTGCACATGCATGAGATTGCATTAAAGGAAATCAAGTGAACAGTAACGACGTGCAGCAGAATTCTCGGCCAAGTGAAGAATGTGCAGCCATACCTGGTTTTTCAGCTCCTCTCTTGTGCTCCAATGAAGAAGAACCTTCTCCCCCTCACCCAACAATGGAAGATGAACCTCTAACAGCCTCTCAAAATCGCTGGTCTCGGCTGGAAGTGCAGAAACGGACAGCTTTGTTGGAGTTTTCTAGTTGGTTCCAGCGCTGGAAATTCTGCAGAAAGTGTCCCTACTCCTTGGCTGGAAGATTGAGGCTGAAAGCTTCTCTTCTTCTCCACACGTCCTCTTCTTCCTTGTGCTCTCTAAGCTCTCCTCTGTTCACCTTTGTTTTTTGAGCTCAAAACAGAGTTTTTTCTCCTCCATGGTTCAGCTTCTATTCCTTCCTTTATTGCCACTTTGTTTTGGATTCAGACTTCCTTGTTTTTGCACATCATTTTGGCATCCAACTCTCCATTTTTTTGCTCCTTGGATGGTCTGAACTTCAGCACCTTTTCACTCCAGAATTTTGGACGTTACTTCCACGATTTTTCTGCACATTGGACAGCTTTGTTCAGCCCTCGGTTTCTGTAGTTCAGCTCTCGGTTTGCTGCCTCATTTCTGGTTCGTCTCCCTGTTGTTCTTTCCTCACGTGGCTGCCTTGCTTCCTTGTTTCGTTCAACTTGGTTTCTCCCTCACGTTGCTGCCTCCATTCTTCCTCCTTCGTTCAGTGTTATTCCTCACAATTTTTTTCTAGTTTCGTTGCTCTTCTTTTCTTCTTCAGCTCCTCTTCTCTTCTTGGTCACGTGGCTCTCTCCTTTTCAGCGTGGTTCTTCTTTCTTTTTTCTTCCTCTCTTCTCTTCTCTAGCTCTCTTTTCTTCTCAGCTGAGACCTCTTTTCTCTTCAGCGTTTTCTCCTCCTCTTCCTCTTGGTTTGCTGCCCTCCTTTATGCTCCAACGCCTCCCCACTTTTTTTGCCATTTGCTCACTTTTTCCCTTGCTTTTTCTGCAACTTCTAGCCACCACTTTGTTGCACACGGTCCCCTCCTTTTGTTGCCACCTCCAGCCACGCCACACTCTTCTCTCACTACTCCAGCCACCCCCCTTTCTGCCATGATGCAGAACCACTCCCATTTGCTTTTTTGTCCCCCTTGTCCTCTTGTTCATGTGTGTGCATGGGTGCATGCATGGGGTGAGTGTGTGTGTCCGTGGATGAGAGTGTGTGAGAGTATGAGTGTGAGTGTGTAAGAGTGAGGTGTATCATATGTGTGAGAGCAAATGAGCATGTGGGAGTGGGAGTGTGAGTGTGTAAGAGTGGTGTGTCCGTGAATGGGAGTGTGAATGTGTGAGAGTGATGTGTGTCATGTGTGTGAGGGCAAGTGAGCATGTGGGAGCAAGTGAGCATATGAGAGTGTGTGAGTGTGAGCAAGTGAGAGTGTTTTGCAACTCCATTTCAAGTGTGTGGCCTTGTTCATTTTATTTCCTTGCAAGATGATTGCCATGTCTCTTCTTCCAACCTATATCTTGAATTTTCCTTTTTATTATTTTTGGTTCTTATGTTTGGTTTTTTTCATATTACTTCTATTTTGTTTGCCTCTTGCAATTTTGTTTTGATTAATTGTTATTATTATTTTATATTTTTTTGAATTTTTTTAATTCTATTTATTATTATTATTGTGATTATTATTATTGTTAATTTGGATGGGGTGTTCACAGAAGCTTGTATCAATGGTCTACAAGTCGCCATAGAGTTAGGTGCCAAAGATCTTGAGGTGTTTGGAGATTCAGCCCTTGTAATTTATCAAGTAAAAGGAGAGTGGCAAACCAAAGATCCCAAACTGGTCCCATACCAAAAACATCTGACAAAATTGGTGTCAAGGTTTTGGGAAATAAATTTCATGCATTTGACCCGGGATAAAAATTAGTTTGCTGTTAAAAATTAAGGTTTTGGGAAATATGCTCCCTATCCAGGTTGAGACCCGGGACACCCTGGCTTGCTACTTGAACGTGGAGGAAGAAAAGGATGGACGGCCGTGGTTCCATGATATAAAGAACTATGTCCAGAACCAGCAATATCCGGCTGAGGCAACGGAGAATGACAAAAAAACCATTCGTCAATTGGCGATTAATTTTTTCCTTAGTGGAGAGGTGTTATATAAAAGATCATGGGACAACACTCTGCTTAGATGTGTGGATGCATCAGAAGCACGAAGGATAATGATAGAGATCCATGAGGGAATCTGTCGGACCCATGCTAACGGCCATACTATGGCTAGACAAAGTCAAAGATGTGGATACTTCTGGTTAACCATGGGAAAGGACTGCATTGACCACGTAAGAAAATGTCACAAATGCTAAACATATGCCAACAGGATCAATGCTCCACCCCAACCCCTACAAAACTTGGTGACACCGTGGCCATTCTCAATGTGGGGAATAGATGTGATTGGCCCCATCAACCTAAAGGCGTCAAATGGACACTGATTCATTTTGGTAGCCATTGATTATTTTACAAAATGGATAGAAGCATGTTCATTTTCCAATATTGGCCAAAGGGTCTTCCTTCAATTTTTGAAATCGAACATCATTTGTCAATATGGTATACCAAAGAGGATTATCACGGATAACGCTCCCAACCTAAATGGAGCTAACATTAAGAAATTGTGTGGTTAATTCAAGATTAAGCACCATAACTCTGCACCCTACCGGCCACAGATGAATGGAGCAGTTGAGGTAGCAAATAAAATTATCAAAAAGGTCATTAGCAAGATGGCTATTACTTATAAAGATTGGCATGAGATGCTCCCATATGCTCTTCATGGGTATCGAACGACGGTACGAACATCCACAGGGGCAACTCCATACTCTTTAGTATATGACATGGAGGCAGTCACCCCGATTGAAGTTGAGATCCCTTCTCTCTGAGTGTTGATCGAATCCAACCTCGAGGAGAGCGAGTGGGTAAAGACGTGGTATGAGCAACTGAATATGATCGAAGAAAAGCGATTAATAGCTATGTGTCATGGGCAGCTATACCAAAAAAGGATGGCAAGGGCCTTCAATCAAAAGGTTCGTCCTAGACAGTTCAGGCCGGGGGAGTTGGTTCTGAAAAAGATCCTCCCAAATCAAGAAGATAATAGGGGCAAATGGGCACCTTCATACGAAGGTCCATATATGGTGACACGAGCATTCTCTGGAGGGGCCCTGACTCTTGCCGATATGGATGGTAGGGCGCTTGGAAAACTAGTTAACTCTGACGCAGTCAAGAAATACTTTGCTTAAACAAGGATGATGAGAAAGAAAGAAGAAGAAAGAAAGGAGAATTCACAATTAGGGCCAGTTCAAGAAGGAGGTTCAGATGAAGGATAGGGTGGCAAAGGATGGACAAAGTAAGGTGGTATGAAGACTAAATTGCCAACCTGAAAGGATCCTTAGGGGTTGTCTTCATTAGTTAGTTTCAAAATAAGTGCATCCGATGGCAACACTAGGTGTAAGCAACCATTGTCGCCTGGAGCCAAAATTCAGAGTCATCCCAGTTGTATTTTGCTATTCTTTATACTTGTGTTCGGCTTACCACCAACATTCCTTCGGGTCTTTAGTTGTTTACTCATTTAAGATAACTTGTCTTTCATCACTCTTTTCCCCTACATAACCATATTACCTTTATGATTGTCTCATACATTCAATATGCAAAATAAAACATTCAAGTGAATAGCGCTATTCAAAATATTGTCTGATGATATGCATCCCAGAAATACCCCAATGCATTTTAAATAAGTGTTTCCATGCAATTACTATGATGAGGCCTAAAGGATGCAGCATATACACAATTTGGCATTTTCGTTACCAGTTTACCTCGTATAAAAGGAGATAGAAGCAACTTCAATGTCCTCGGGCTTACTGTAAAGAAGAGAGTATAAGCCCACTTGTAGTGAAGAAGCGAAGTATGTGGATTGTCGACTGTTGAAACGATGGATTTATGGTCGCAATGAAGGAAGCATGGTTAGACAGTTCATTCACTTTGGGCGATATTGACATTTTTCCAATTGACTTAAATCATAATTTAACATGTCACCCTTCCGATTTCCAAAAAAAAGGTAGAGGTTTTACGCTCACAAGCAGTCTTCTTACTTATAACACAAAGGGAATAGGTATCATTTTAACATGTATCAAAACCAATAAAATTCTCATTATCTTTCAAGGATGTGCCTTTCTCATGCATACACGTTTGTCCAATTCGACACCTACCTCGCTCATGCATCATGACCATGCAATTTTCATTTTTGTCAAAGTCCTGCATTGTGTCCAGGCAATTTACATTTCTGCAAAAGTCCTGCATCAAGCCCAAGCAATTTACATTTTTGCAAAAGTCCTGCATCAAGTCTAGGCAATCTACGTTTCCGCAACAATCTTGCTCGAGTCCAGGCAATTTACATTTCTATAAAAGTCCTACTCAAGTCCAGGTAATTTACATTCCTCCAAAAGTCCTGCTGAAGTCTAGGCAATTTACATTTCTGCAAAAGTCCTGCTCAAGTCCAGGCAATTTACATTTATGCAAAAGTCCTGCTCAAGTCCAGGCAATTTACATTTCTACAAAAGTCCTGCTCAAGTCTAGGCAATTTACATTTTTGCAAAAGTCCTGCTCAAGTCCAGGCAATTTACATTCCTGCAAAAGTCCTGCTCAAGTCTAGGCAATTTACATTTTTGCAAAAGTCCTGCTCAAGTCCAGGCAATTTACATTTCTGCAAAAGTCCTGCATCAAGTCCAGGCAATTTACATTTCCGCAAAAGTCCTGCATCAAGTCCAGGCAATTTACATTTTTGCAAAAGTCCTGCTCAAGTCCAGGCAATTTACATTTCTGCAAAAGTCCTGCTCAAGTCCAGGCAATTTACATTCCTGCAAAAGTCCTGCTGAAGTCTAAGCAATTTACATTTCTGCAAAAGTCCTACTCAAGTCCAGGCAATTTACATTCCTGCAAAAGTCCTACTCAAGTCTAGGCAATTTACATTTTTGCAAAAGTCTTGCCCAAGTCCAGGCAATTTACATTTCTATCAAAGTCCTGCAACAAGTCCAGGCAATTTACATTTATGCAAATGTCCTGCATCAAGTCCAGGCAATTTGCATTTCTGCAAAAGTCCTGCTCAAGTCCGGGCAATTTATATTTCTGTCAAAGTCCTGCTCAAGTCCAGGCAATTTACATTTCTGTCAAAGTCCTGCATCAAGTCCAGACAATTTACATTTCTGCAAAAGTCCTGCATCGAGTCTAGGACAATTTACATTTCTATCAAAAGTCCTGCATCGTGTCTAGGGCAATTCACATTATTGTCAAAAGTCCTGCTTCGTGTCCAGGGCGATTTACATTTCCATCAAAAGTCCTGCATCATGTTCAAGACAATTTACATTTCTGTCAAAAGTCCTACATCGTGTCTAGGGCGATTTACATTTCCATCTAAAGCACTATATCGTGTCCAGGACAATTTACATTTCTATCAAAAGTCCAACATCGTGTCCTGGGCGATTTACATTTTGGTCAAAAGTCAAGCATCGTGTCTATGGTGATTTACATTTCTATCAAAAGTCCTGCATCGTGTCCAGGATAATTTACATTTCTGTCAAAAGTCCAGTATCGTTTCCTGGCCGATTTACATTTTTATCAAAAGTCCTGCGATGTGCCCAGGACAATTTATATTTCTTTCAAAAGTCCTGCGTTGTGTCCAAGGCAATTTACATTTCTGTCAAAAGTCCTGCATCGTGTCCAGGGAGATTTACATTTCTGTCAAAAGTCCTGCATTGTGTGCAGGCTTATTTACATTTCCATCAAAAGTCTTGCATCGTGTCCAGGAAAATTTACATTATTGTCAAAAGTCTAGAATATTGTCCTGGGCGACTTACATTTCTGTCAACAGTCCAGCATTGTGCCCAGGGCAATTTACATTTTAGTCAAAAGTCCTCCAACGCGTCCAGGGCGATTTACATTTCCATCAAAAGTCTTGCATCATGTCCAGGACAATTTACATTTCTGTCAAAAGTCCTGCATCGTGTCCAGGGCGATCTACGTTTCTGTCAAAACTCCTGCGCCGTGACCAGGACAATTTACATTTCTATGAAAAGTCCTGCATCGTGTCTTGGCCGATTTACATTTCTATCAAAAGTCCTGCATCGTGTCCAGGGCAATTCACATTTCTGTCAAAAGTCCTGCACTGTGTCTAGGACAATTCACATTTCTTTCAAAAGTCCTGCATCGAGTCCAGGACAATTTACATTTCTGACAAAAGTCCTGCATCGTGTCCAGGGCAATTCACATTTCTTTCAAAAGTCCTGCATCGAGTCCAGGACAATTTACATTTCTGACAAAAGTCCTGCATCGTGTCCAGGGCAATATACGTTTCTATCAAAATTCCTGCATCTTGTCTAGAGCAATTTACATTTATGCAAAAGTCCTGCTCAAGTCCAGGCAATTTACATTTCTGCAAAAGTCCTGCATCAAGTCCAGGCAATTTACATTTTCGCAAAAGTCCTGCATCAAGTCCAGGCTATTTACATTTCCGCAAAAGTCCTACATCGTGTCCAAGGCATTTATGTTTCTGCTAAAGTCCTGCATCGTGTCCAGGCCATTTACTTTTCTGTCAAAGTCCTGCATCGTGTCCAGGCAATTTACATTTATGTCGAAGGCCAGGCATTTTGTTCAGCATATTCACCATCCTTTCTAAGCACGAATTTACTCCCCTCGATGAGGAAGGTGGTGTGTTCATGTCTTTGCTTGCTCTTAAGATTAGGTCATTTTTTTTCACTATTCACTTCCCTAACTTAAGAGACAAGCAAAGAGAGGCAACTGTGAACACCCCACCTGAATTAACAATAATAATAATCATGGTAATAATAATAAATAGAATTAAAAAATTCTAAAAATAATAATAATAATAATTAATCAAAACAAAATTCTGTCAAAAGTCCTGCATCATGTCCAGGGCGATTTACATTTCTGTTAAAAGTCCTGCATCGTGTCCAGGGTGATTTACATTTCTATCAAAAGTACAGCATCGTGACCAGGATAATTTACATTTCTGTCAATAGTCTTGCATCGTGTCCAGGATAATTTACATTTTTGTCAAAAGTCCTGCACCGTGTTTGGGGTGATTAACATATCTATCAAAACTCCTGCACCGTGTCTAGGATAATTAACAATTCTATCAATAGTCCTGCATCGAGTCTAGGACAATTTACATTTCTATCAAAAGTCCTGCATCGTGTCTAGGGCAATTCACATTATTGTCAAAAGTCCTGCTTCGTGTCCAGGGCGATTTACTTTTCCATCAAAAGTCCTGCATCATGTTCAAGACAATTTACATTTCTGTCAAAAGTCCTACATCGTGTCTAGGGCGATTTACATTTCCATCTAAAGCACTATATCGTGTCCAGGACAATTTACATTTCTGTCAAAAGTCCAGCATCGTGTCCTGGGCGATTTACATTTTGGTCAAAAGTCAAGCATCGTGTCTATGGTGATTTACATTTCTATCAAAAGTCCTGCATCGTGTCCAGGATAATTTACATTTCTGTCAAAAGTCCAGTATCGTTTCCTGGCTGATTTACATTTTTATCAAAAGTCCTGCGACGTGCCTAGGACAATTTATATTTCTTTCAAAAGTCCTGCGTTGTGTCCAAGGCAATTTACATTTCTGTCAAAAGTCCTGCATCGTGTCCAGGGAGATTTACATTTCTGTCAAAAGTCCTGCATTGTGTGCAGGCTTATTTACATTTCCATCAAAAGTCTTGCATCGTGTCCAGGAAAATTTACATTATTGTCAAAAGTCTAGAATATTGTCCAGGGCGACTTACATTTCTGTCAACAGTCCAGCATTGTGCCCAGGGTAATTTACATTTTAGTCAAAAGTCCTCCAACGCGTCCAGGGCGATTTACATTTCCATCAAAAGTCTTGCATCATGTCCAGGACAATTTACATTTCTGTCAAAAGTCCTACATCGTGTCCCGGGCGATTTACATTTTTATCAAAAGTTTTGCATCGTGTCCAGGACAATTTACATTTCTGTCAAAAGTCCTGCATCGTGTCCAGGGCGATCTACGTTTCGGTCAAAATTCTTGCATCATGTCTAGGGTAATTTACAATTCTGTCAAAAGTGCTGCATCGTGTCTAGGTCGATTAACATTTCTATCATAAGTCCTGTGTCGTGTCAAGGACAATTTACATTTCTGTCAAAACTCCTGTGCCGTGACCAGGACAATTTACATTTCTATGAAAAGTCCTGCATCGTGTCTTGGCCGATTTACATTTCTATCAAAAGTCCTGCATCGTGTCCAGGGCAATTCACATTTCTGTCAAAAGTCCTGCACTGTGTCTAGGACAATTCACATTTCTTTCAAAAGTCCTGCATCGAGTCCAGGACAATTTACATTTCTGACAAAAGTCCTGCATCGTGTCCAGGGCAATTCACATTTCTGTCAAAAGTCCTGCACTGTGTCTAGGACAATTCACATTTCTTTCAAAAGTCCTGCATCGAGTCCAGGACAATTTACATTTCTGACAAAAGTCCTGCATCGTGTCCAGGGCAATATACGTTTCTATCAAAATTCCTGCATCTTGTCTAGAGCAATTTACATTTCTGTCGAAAGTCCTGCATCGAGTCCAGGGCGATTTGCATTACCGTTAAAAGTCCTGCATCTTGTCCAGGCCGATTTACATTTCTATCAAAAGTCCAGCATCGTGTCCAGGGCGATTTACATTTTTGTCAAAAGTCCTGTATCGTGTCTAGGACAATTTACATTTCCTTCGAAAGTCTTGCTTCGCGTCCAGGGCAATCTACATTTCTGTCAAAAGTCTTGCATCGTGTCCAGGAGAATTTACATTTCTTTCAAAAGTCTTGCATCGTGTCTTGGGCGATTTACATTTCTATTAAAAGTCCTGCATCGTGTCCAGGCCGATTTACATTTCTATCAAAAATCCTGCATTGTGTCCGGGGCGATTAACATTTCTGTCAAAATTCCTGCATCGTGTCCAGGACAATTTACATTTCTGACAAAAGTCCTGGATCATGTCCAGAGTAATCTACGTTTCTGTCAAAATTCCTGAATCTTTTCTAGGGTAATTTACATTTCTGTGAAAAGTCCTGCATCGGGTCCAGGGCGATTTACATATCTGTCAAAAGTCCTGCATCTTTTCAAGGCAATTTACATTTCTGTGAAAAGTCCTGCATTGTGTCTAGGGCATTTTACATTTCTGTCAAAAGTCCTGCATCGTGTCCAGGCCGATCAACATTTCTTTGAAAGGTCCTACGTCATGTCCAAGACAATTTACATTTCTATCAAATGTCCTGCATTGTATCCGGGGCAATTTACGTTTATGTCAAAAGTCCTGCATCATGTCCAGGACAATTTACAATTTTGCCAAAAGTCATGCATCGTGTCAAGGGCGATTTACATTTCTGTCAAGAGTCCTGCATCGTGTCCAGGGCAATCTACGTTTTTGTCAAAATTCCTGCATCTTGTCTAGGGAAATTTACATTTCTGTCAAAAGTCCAGTATCGTTTCTTGGCCGATTTACATTTTTCTCAAAAGTCCTGCGTCGTGCCCAAGACAATTTATATTTCTTTCAAAAGTCCTGCGTCGTGTCCATGGCAATTTGCATTTCTGTCAAAAGTCCTGCATCGTGTCCTGGGAGATTTACATTTCTATCAAAATCCTGCATTGTGTGCAGGCTGATTTACATTTCCATCAAAAGTCTTGCATCGTGTCCATGACAATTTAAATTTTTGTCAAAAGTCTAGAATATTGTCTAGGGCGACTTACATTTCTGTCAACAGTCCTGCATCGTGCCCAGGGAAATTTACATTATAGTCAAAAGTCCTCCATTGCGTCCTGGGCGATTTACATTACCATAAAAAGTCCTGCATCGTGTCCAGTACAATTTACATTTCCGTCAAAAGTCCTAGATCGAGTCCCGGGTGATTTAGATTTCTATCAAAAGTCCTGCATCGTGTCCAGGACAATTTACATTTCTGTCAAAAGTCCTGCATCGTGTCTAGGGTGATCTACGTTTCTATCAAAGTTCTTGCATCTTGTCTAGGGCAATTTCCAATTCTGTCAAAAGTCCTGCATCAAGTCCTGGCCGATTAACATTTCTATCAAAACTTCTGCGTCATGTCAAGGACAATTTACATTTCTGTCAAAACTCTTGCGCCGTGACCAGGACAATTTACATTTCTATGAAAAGTCCAGCATTGTGTCTAGGCCGATTTACATTTCTGTCAAAAGTCCTGCTTCGTGTCTAGGGAAATTCACATTTCTGTCAAAAGTCCTGCATTGTGTCTAGGACAATTCACATTTCTGTCAAAAGTCCTGCATCGAGGCTAGGACAATTTACATTTCTGACAAAAGTACTGCATCGTGTCCAGGGCAATATACGTTTCTATGAAAATTCTTGCATCTTGTCTAGAGCAATTTACATTTCTGTCGAAAGTCCTGCATCGAGTCCATGGCAATTTATATTTCAGTCAAAAGTCCTAGATCGTGTCCAGGCCGATTTACATTTCTATCAAAAGTCCTGCATTGAGTCTAGGGCGATTTAAATTTTTGTCAAAAGTCTCGTATCGTGTCTAGGACAATTTACATTTCTTTCGAAAGTCCTGCTTCGCATCCAGGGCAATCTACATTTCAGTCCAAAGTCTTGCATCGGGTTTAGGAGAATTTACATTTCTTTCAAAAGTCCTGCATCGTGTCTAGGGTGATTTACATTTCTGTCAAAAGTCCTGTGTCGTGTCTAGGGCGATTTTCATTTCTATCAAAAGTCCTGCATCGTGTCCTGGCCGATGTACATTTCTATCAAAAGTCTTGCATCATGTCCGGGGCAATTTACATTTCTGTCAAAAGTCCTGCATCGTGTCCACGACAATTTACATTTTTGACTAAAGTCCTACATCGTGTCCAGGGCAATATTCGTTTCTATCAAAATTCCTGCATCTTGTCAAGAGCAATTTAGATTTCTGTCGAAAGTCCTGTATCGAGTCCAGGGCGATTTACATTTCCGTTAAAAGTCCTGCATCGTGTCCAGGCCGATTTACATTTCTTTCAAAAGTCCTGCATCGTGTCCAGGGCGATTTACATTTTTGTCAAAAGTCCTGTATCATGTCTAGGACAATTTACATTTCATTCGAAAGTCCTGCTTCGCGTCCAGGGCAATCTACATTTCTGTCAAAAGTCTTGCATTGTGTACAGGAGAATTTACATTTCTTTCAAAAGTCCTGCATCGTGTCTGGGGCGATTTACATTTCTGCAAAAGTCCTGCATCCTGTCCAAAACAATTTACATTTCTGACAAAAGTCCTGCATCATGTCCTGGGCAATCTACGTTTCTATCAAAATTCCTTCATCTTGTCTAGGGCAATTTACATTTCTGTGAAAAGTCCTGCATCAGGTCCAGGGCAATTTACTTATCTGTCAAAAGTCCAGCATCTTTTCAAGGCAATTTACATTTTTGTCAAAAGTCCTGCATCGTGTCTAGGGCATTTTACATTTCTATCAAAAGTCCTGCATCGTGTCTAGGCCGATTTACATTTCTTTGAAAGGTCCTGCGTCGTGTCCAAGACAATTTACATTTCTATCAAATGTCCTGCATCGTATCCGGGGCGATATACTTTTAAGTCAAAAGTCCTGCATCATGTCCTGGACAATTTACATTTATGTCAAAAGTCCGGCAACGTGTCAAGGCCGATTTACATTTCTGACAAGAGTCCTGCATCGTGTCCAGGGCAATCTACGTTTCTGTCAAAATTCCTGCATCTTGTCTATGGCAATTTACATTTCTGTCAAAAGTCTAGTATCATTTCCTGGCCGATTTACATTTTTATCAAAAGTCCTGTGACGTGCCCTGGACAATTTATATTTCTTTCAAAAGTCCTGCGTCGTGTCCATGGCAATTTACATTTCTGTCAAAAGTCCTGCATCGTGTCCTGGGAGATTTATATTTCTGTCAAAAGTCCTGCATTGTGTGCAGGCTGATTTACATTTCCATCAAAAGTCCTGCTTCGTACCCAGGGCAATCTACATTTCTGTCAAAATTCCTGCATCGTGTCCAGGAGAATTTACATTTATTTCAAAAGTCCAGCATCGTGTCTAAGGAGATTTACATTTCTGTCAAAAGTCCTGCGTCGTGTCTAGGGAGATTTACATTTCTATCAAAAGTCCTGCATCGTGTCGAGGCCGATTCACATTTCTATCAAAAGTCCTGCATCGTGTCCAGGGCGATTTACATTTTTGTCAAAACTCCTGCATCGTGTCCAGGACAATTTACATTTCTGACAAAAGTCTTGCATTGTGTCCAGGGCAATCTACGTTTCTATCAAAATTCCTGCATCTTGTCTAGGGCAATTTACATTTATGTGAAAAGTCCTGCATTAGGACAAGGGCAATCTACGTTTCTATTAAAATTCCTACATCTTGTCTAGGGCAATTTACATTTTTGTCAAAAGTCCTGCATTGGGACCAGGGTGATCCACATATCTGTCAAAAGTCCTGCATCTTTTCAAGGCAATTTACATTTCTGTCAAAGTCCTACATTGTGTCTAGGGCATTTTACATTTATGTCAAAAGTCCTGCATCGTGTCCAAGCCGATTTACATTTCTTTGAAAGGTCCTGTGTCGTGTCCAAGACAATTTACATTTCTATCAAATGTCCTGCATCGTACCCGGGGCGATTTACATTTATGTCAAAAGTCCTGCATCGTGGCCAGGACAACTTACATTTCTGTCAAAAGTCCTGCCTCATGTCCAGGGTGATAAACATTTATGTCAAAAGTCCTGCCTCGTTGCCAGGGCGATATGCATTTCTATTAAAAGTCCTGCGTCGTGTCTAGGCCATTTAACATTTCTGTTAAAAGTCCTGCACCATGTCCAGGCCGATTTACATTTCTTTGAAAGGTCCTGCGTCATGTCCAAGACAATTTACATTTCTATCAAATGTCCTGCATCGTATTCGGGGCGATTTACATTTAGGTCAAAAGTCCTGCATCGTGTCCAGGACAATTTACATTTCTGTCAAAAGTCCTGCATCGTGTCAAGGGCAATTTACATTTCTGTCAAGAGTCCTGCATCGTGTCTAGGGCAATCTACGTATCTGTCAAAATTCCTGCAGCTTGTCTAGGGCAATTTTCATTTATGTCAAAAGACCAGTATCATTTTCTGGCCGATTTACATTTCTATCAAAAGTCCTGCGTCGTGCCCAGGACAATTTATATTTCTTTCAAAAGTCCTGTATCGTGTCCATGGCAATTTACATTTCTGTCAAATGTCCTGCATCGTGTCCAGGGAGATTTACATTTCCATCAAAAGTCCTGTATCGTGTCTAGGACAATTTACATTTCCATCAAAAGTCCTGCTTCGTGTCCAAGGCAATCTACATTTCTGTTAAAAGTCCTGCATCGTGTCCAGGAGAATTTACATTTCTTTCAAAAGTCCTGCATCGGGTCTAGGGTGATTTACATTTTTGTCAAAAGTCCTGCATCGTGTCTAGGGTGATTTACATTTCTATCAAAAGTCCTGCTTCGTGTCCAGGCCGATTTACATTTCTATCAAAAGTCCTGCGTCGTGTCTAAGGCGATTTACATTTCTATCAAAAGTCCTGCATCGTGTCCAAGCTGATTTACATTTCTATCAAAAGTCCAGCAACGTGTCCGGGGCGATTTACATTCCTGTCAAAAGTCCTGCATCGTGTCCCGGACAATTTACATTTCTGACAAAAGTCCTGCATCGTGTCCAGGGCGATTAGCATTTCTACCAAAGGTCCTACATCGATAACAGGACAATTTACAATTATATCAAAAGTCCTGTATCGTGTCCAGGACAATTTACAATTTTGTCAAAAGTCCTGCATCATGCCCAGGGCGATTTACAATTCAATCAAATGTCCTGCTTCGTTTCCAGGACAATTTACATTTCTGTCAAAAGTCCTGTATCGTGTCCAGGGCGATATACATTTTAGTCAAAAGTCCTGCCTCGTGTCCAGGGCGATATACATTTCTGTTAAAAATCCAGCGTTGTGTGTAGGGTGATTTACATTTCTATCAAATGTCCTGCATCATGTCCAGGACAATTTACATTTCTGTCAAAAGTTTTGCTTCGTGTCCAGGGCAATTTATATTTCTGTTAAAAGTCCGACATCGTGTCCAGGGCGATTCACATTTCTGTCAAAAGTCTTGCGTCGTGCCTGGGGCGATTTGCATTTCTGTCAAAAGTCCTGCTTTGTGTCCAGGACAATTTGCATTTCTGTCAAAAGTCCTGCATTATGTCCAGGGCGATTTACATTTCAGTCAAAAGTCCTGCATCGTGTCTAGGGCGATCTACATTTCTGTCAAAATTCCAGCATCGTGTCTCGGGCGTTTCACATTTTTGTCAAAAGTCCTGCATCGTGTCCAGGCCAATTTACATTTCTTTGAAAGGTCCTACATCGTGTCCAAGACAATTTACATTTCTGTCAAAAGTCTTGCATCTTGCCCAGGGCGATTTACAATTCAATCAAATGTCCTGCATCATTTCCAGGACAATTTACATTTCTGTCAAAAGTCCTGCCTCGTGTCCAGGGCGATAAACATTTCTGTCAAAAGTCCTGCTCGTTGCCAGGGCGATATACATTTATGTTAAAAGTCCTGTGTCGCGTCTAGGGTGATTTACATTTCTATCAAATGTCCTGCATCTTGTTCAGGACGATTTACATTTCTGTCAAAAGTTTTGCTTTGTGCCCAGGGCAATTTACATTTCTATCAAAAGTCTGGCATCGCGTCCAGGGCGATTCACATTTCAGTCAAAAGTCATGCGTCGTGCCCGCGGCTATTTGCATTTCTGCCAAAAGTCCTGCTTCATGTCCATGACAATTTACATTTCTGTCAAAAGTCCTACATTGTGTCAAGGGCGATTTACATTTCAGTCAAAAGTCCTGCATCGTGTCTAGGGCGATCTATATTTCTGTCAAAATTCCTGCATCGTGTCTAGGGCGTTTCACATTTATGTCAAAAGTCCTGCATCGTGTCCAGGCCAATTTACATTTCTTTGAAAGGTCCTGCGTCGTGTACAAGACAATTTACATTTCCGTGAAAAGTCCTGCATCATGTCCAGGACAATTTACTTTTCTGTCAAATGTCCTGCGTCGTGTCCAGGGCGATTTACGTTTCAATCAAAAGTCCTGCATCGTGTCCAGGGAGATTTACATATCTGTCAAGAGTCCTGCATTGTCTCAAGGCAATTTACATTTCTGTCAAAAGTCCTGCATCGTGTCCAGGGCGATTAGCATTTCTATCAAAAGTCCTACATCGTTTACAGGATAATTTACAATTATATCAAAAGTCCTGCATCGTGTCCAGGACAATTTACATTTCTGTCAAAAGTCCTGCATCATGCCCAGGACGATTTACAATTCAATCAAATGTCCTGCATCGTTTCCAGGACAATTTACATTTCTGTTAAAAGACCTGCATTGTGTCCAGGGCGATTTACATTTCAGTCAAAAGTCCTGCCTCGTGTCCAGGGCGATAAACATTTCTGTCAAAAGTCCTGCCTCGTTGCCAGGGCGATATATATTTCTGTTAAAAGTCCTGCGTCGTGTCTAGGGTGATTTACATTTCTATCAAATGTCCTGCATCTTGTCCAGGACGATTTACATTTCTATCAAAAGTTTTGCTTCGTGTCCAGGGCAATTTACATTTTTGTCAAAAGTCCGGCATCGTGTCCAGGGCGATTCACATTTCTGTCAAAAGTCCTGCATTGTGCCCGCAGCGATTTGTATTTCTGTCAAAAGTGCTTCTTCGTGTCCATGACAATTTACATTTCTGTCAAAAGTCCTGCATTGTGTCCAGGGCGATTTACATTTCAGTCAAAAGTCCTGCATCGTGTCTAGGGCGATCTACATTTCTGTCAAAATTCCTGCATCGTGTCTAGGGCGTTTCACATTTCTGTCAAAAGTCCTGCATCGTGTCCAGGCCGATTTACATTTCAGTCAAAAGTCTTGCTTCGTGTCTAGGGCGATCTACATTTCTGTCAAAATTCCTGCATCGTGTCTAGGGGATTTCACATTTCTGTCAAAAGTCCTGCATCGTGTCCAGGCCGATTTGCATTTCAGTCAAAAGTCATGCTTCGTGTCTAGGGCGATCTACATTTCAGTCAAAATTCTTGCATCGTGCCTAGGGCGTTTCACATTTCTGTCAAAAGTCTTGCATCGTGCCCAGGCCGATTTACATTTCCGTCAAAAGTCCTGCTTCGTGTCTAGGGCGATCTACATTTCTGTCAAAATTCCTGCATCGTGTCTAGGGCGTTTCACATTTCTGTCAAAAGTCCTGCATCGTGACCAGGCCGATTTACATTTCTTTGAAAGGTCCTAAGTCGTGTCCAAGACAATTTACATTTCTGTGAAAAGTCCTGCACCATGTCTTGGACAATTTATTTTTCTGTCAAATGTCCTACATCGTGTCCAGGGCGATTTACGTTTCAATCAAAAGTCCTGCATCGTGTCCAGGGTGATTTACATATCTGTCAAAAGTCTTGCATTGTCTCAAGGCAATTTACATTTCTATCAAAAGTCTTGCATCGTGACCAGGGCGATTAGCATTTCTATCAAAAGTCCTGCATCGTGTCCAAGACAATTTACATTTCTGTCAAAAGTCCTGCATCATGTCCTGGGCGATTTACAATTCAATCAAATGTCCTGCATCGTTTCCAGGACAATTTACATTTTTGTCAAAAGTCTTGCATCATGACCAGGGCGATTAGCATTTCTATCAAAAGTCCTGCATCGTGTCCAAGACAATTTACATTTCTGTCAAAAGTCCTGCATCATGTCCTGGGTGATTTACAATTCAATCAAATGTCCTGCATCGTTTCTAGGACAATTTACATTTTTGTCAAAAGTCCTGCATTGTGTCCAGGGCGATTTACATTTCTGTCAAAAGTCCTGCATCGTGTCCAGGGCGATCTATGTTTCTGTCAAAATTCCTGCATCTTGTCTTGGGCATTTTACATTTCTGTCAAAGTCTTGCATCGTGTCCAGGCCGATTTACATTTCTATCTAAAGTCCTGCGTCGTGTCCAGGACAATTTACATTTCTTTCAAAAGTCCTGCGTCGAGTTTAGGACAATTTACGTTTCTATCATAATTCCTGCATTGTGTATAGGGTGATTTACATTTCTGTCAAAAGTCCTGCATCGTGTCCAAGGCGATATACATTTCTGTCAAAAGTCCTTCGTCGTGTCTAGGGCGATTTAGATTTCTATCGAATGTCTTGCATCGTGTCCTGGACAATTTACATTTTTGTCAAAAGTTTTGCATCCTGTCCTGGGCAATTTACATTTCTGTCAAAAGTCCTGCATCGTGTCCAAGACAATTTGCATTTCTGTCAAAAGTCCTGCATCGTGTCCAGGGCGATTTGCATTTCTATCAAAAGTCTTACATCGTTTCCAGGACAATTTACAATTATATCAAAAGTCCTGCATTGTGTCCTGGACAATTTACATTTCTGTCAAAAGTCCTGAATCATGTCCAGGGCGATTTACAATTCTATCAAAAGTCCACCATCGTGTCCAGGACAATTTACATTTATGTCAAAAGTCTTGCATCATGTCCTGGGCGATTTACATTTCTGTTAAATGTCCTGCATCATGTCCAAGGCAATTTACATTTCTGTCAGAAGTCCTGCATTGTGTCTAGGGCAATTTACATTTCTATCAAAAGTCCTGCATCGTGTCCAGGACAATTTACATTTCTGTCAAAAGTCTTGCATCATGTCCAGGGCGATTTACATTTCTGTTAAAAGTCCTGCATCGTGTCCAGGACAATTTACATTTCTAGCAAAAGTCCTGCAACGTGTCCAGGGCTATTTACATGTCTATTAAAAGTCCTGCATCGTGTCCGGGACGATTTACATTTTTGTCAAAAGTTCTGCATCATGTCCAGGGCAATTTACATTTCTTTCAAAAGTCCTGCATCTTGTCCAGGGCAATTTACATTTCTATCGAAAGTCCTGCATCGTGTCCAGGGTGATTTACATTTCTATCAAAAGTCCTGTATCGTGCCCAGGGCAATTTACATTTCTTTCAAAAGTCCTGCATCGTGTCCAGGGCAATTTATAGTTCTATCGAAAAGTCCTGCATCGTGTCCAGGGTGATTTACATATCTATCAAAAGTCCTGTATCGTGTCCAGGACAATTTACATTTCTTTCGAAAGTCCTGCATCGTGTCCAGGGCAATCTACATTTCCGTCAAAAGTCTTGGGTCGAATCCAAGTGATTTATCTTTCTGCCAAAGTCCTGCATCGTGTCCAGGCAATTTTCTTTAAAAAATCTTGCATCATGTGGAGACATATTACTATCCCATTTGAGCCCACATTTACATAAGGTCCCCTTTTATTGTTTTCCCTCAGCATGAGGAATGGTGTGTTCTCGTATTTGCTTGCTCTTAAGTTGGGTCATCTCTTCACAATTTTACTTCCCTAACTTATGAGACAAGCAAACAAAGGCAACTGTGAACACCCCATCTCTATCTAAAATTTATCATGGATTCGCTAATCAATTTTAAATTAAGCAAATGAGGAAAATAAAAAGGACAGAGGTTCAAATGATATTTTTAAGTAAAAAACAATTTAAAATTCAAAATGAATAATGAGGGAATTTAAGAAAAAGAAAAAACCAAAATTGGAAAATAAGAATTAATTAATAATAATAATAACAAATCAAAATAAAAAATCATAAAAAATACAAGAATAGGAAAAATCCAAAAATAAATACTAACGGTGATGATGACAAAAAATAAATGAATAACAATAAATAAATAAAATATAATAATAATAATAATAATAATAATAATAATAATAATAATAATAATAAGGGTTAAATTAGAAAAAATAATAATAAAATAAAAGATAATAATAATAAATTAAAACAAAATTACCTAAGCATATAAGACAGCATAGCTTCCTTTGATCAGATTTTTTGGCGGTGGTTTTTTGGCTGCAAGTAGGCAAGTTGTTGGTAGTTGTGGTAGCAGTCCGTAGCTCTGCTGAGGAGATGATAGGAGTAGGTAATGATGATGAAGCTTAAGCTAATAAGAGGAGAAGCATTCAACGAAGGGAAAAGAAGAAAGAGTGTGATGAACCGTGAGGGGGGGAAGCAAACCAATAACTAAAGGAAGAGAGTGGCTGTGAGGATGAAAGTCTGAGAATGGTGGTAAGGAAGAGAAACGAGAGAGAAGGGTGGAGTTGCTGGAAGTAAAAATAGAAACCGAGAAAGAAAAAGAAGAGCACTGGGGAAAGGGGACGAAATGATCTGAACCAAGAAGGAAGAAGTCTAGAGCCGTGAGAGAAGGCAGAACGAGACAAGGCAGGACGAAAACCAGGAGAATGAAGCAAAACAAAAACCATGCAGAACGAAGTAGGAGGAGAATGAGATAGGCTGAGAACTAAGGAAGAAATTTGGAAGCTGAAACTGAAAACTGAGGAAGGAAAACTACTGGAGAAACTGAGCTGCATCACAATCATCTAAACCAAGCTAGAACCGAGAAAGTGACAAGCTGAGGCTGAGACTCAATTCCCCTATTTTGGACGCTGTGAGCAGGGATAAACAGAGGTGAGCTTGGCCGAAAGAAACTGAGGATGCTAGTGTATTTTCCTGTTTCCTGCTTGCCTATTTTTTTTCTGACCGAGAGATGTACACATGTACATAGGCGTCTGTATATGAGTTTCCCTGCTTTTTGATGCATGTTTCTTCATCTTTCCTTCATATTATTTATATAGCTGTGTGCATATGGAGTATATATATACATATGTGTGCATGTATATCGAGAGATGTACATATGTACATAGGCATGTGTATATGAGTTTCCCTGCTTCCTGATGCATGTTTCTTCATCTTCCCTTCATTATATATATATATAGCTATGTGCATATGGAGTATATATATATATATACATATGTGTGTGTGTATATATGTAGTTGTATGAAGATATATATATGCTGAAAATCACTGCAAACGTCTCTCTGGTGCCGTGTGGGAGTGAAAGTTTCTTCATCCTTCCTTCGTTATATATATATATATATAGCTATGTGTATATGGGAATATATATATATATATACATATGTGTGTGTGTATATATGTAGTTGTATGAAGATATATATATACTAAAAATCGCTGCAAACTTGTCTCTGGTACCGTGGGGGAGTGAAAGTTTCTTCATCCTTCCTTATATATATATACATAGCTATGTGTATGTGGGAGTATATATATGTATGTATGTATGTGCGTGTATATATGTAGATATATGCTTCCCTTGTCTTCCTTAAGCTTTGTTCTCTTCTTACACATATATTATGAATGTGTTCATATATATATATATATGTGTGTGTGTGTGTGTGTGTGTGTGTGTGTAAGTAGATGTATATAATATATATACATGTGTGGGTATATGAGTTCATGCTTCCTGATCATATATATATCACATATGAGTTTATATATATATATATGTGTGTGCGTGTGTGTGTATGTAGATGTATATATAAATATGTGTGGGGATATAGAGATATATGCTTCCTGTTTTTCCTGAAGCTTGCTCTTCTTTTTCTATCATGCTCATATGTATTATTATATGTGTCTATATGTATGTATATATATACATATATATATATATATGTGTGTACGTATAGATGTGTATGGGTATATGTATCATTATTATCCTTATGTCAATAGGAGATTAATTTTGGCTTTATAAACAAAGTTCTAAGAAAGTCATCGAGTGAGAATATTATTCTCTTCAGGTGTCTTGGGATCGTGTGAGATTCAGATCTCCTTATATCCCGGAAAAAAATTACTAATTAAAAATTAATACATACTTGCTATAAATAATAACAATACAATAATAATAATAATAATAATAATAATAATTATATATTGACCTTAATTAAATATTTTCTATTATCTGAGAAATTATCGTGTGAGAATATTGTTCTCCTTGATTGTATGGGATTATGTGAGATTTTAATCTCCTTAGATCCCTACAATTAGTATACATTTGTTTTAAAAATAATAATAATTAAATATTGATCTTAATTAAATATTTTCTATTTTCTGCGAAATTATCGTGTGAGAATATTGTTCTCCTTGATTGTATGGGATTATGTGAGATTTTAATCTCCTTAGATCCTTACAATTAGTATACATTTGTTTTAAAAATAATAATAATTAAATATTGATCTTAATTAAATATTTTTCATTATCTGCGAAATCATAGTGTGAGAATATTGTTCTCCTCGATTGTATGGGATTATGTGAGATTTTAGTCTCCTTAGATCCCTAAAATTAGTATACATTTGTTTTAAAAATAATAATAATTAAATATTGATCTTTAATTAAATATTTTCTATTATTTATGAAATTATCGTGTGAGAATATTGTTCTCCTCGATTGCATGGGATCATGTGAGATTTTAATCTCCTTAGATCCTAAAAATTAGTATACCTTTGTTTTAAAAAATAATGATAATGCTAGGATAAATACTTTCATTAAATATTTTCTATCACCTACGAAATCATTGTGTGAGAATATTGTTATCTGTGAATGCTTAGAGTCGTGTGAGATTTGAATCTCCTTAGATCCTCAAAATTAGTACATACCCTTTTTTTTTTAAAAAAAATAATAACAATATAAATAATCATGCAAAAATATCTTAATTAAATAATTTTTATTTACAAAATGATTAAATTCACTCTTTATAATCATTTCATTTAAATTTCAAAATAAGGATTAAAATTCCAAAAATAAACAAAAAAAATAAAAATAAAATGAATGAAGAGATCAAGAGAGCTAGATTAATAGATTGCCGTAAATTAAGACACACAAACCAAATTCCAATCTCGTTTTGTTTATGGAAATATGTTTAATTTAAATTCTCTTATTCTCATCACAAAATTTATAAATAATCAACCAATGGACATGTCATTTTAGTCGAACTACGTGGACTTTGATCCCTATCGTAGGGTACGTAGGCCCTAGGCTTTCATCCTAGGTCAAGTCTGCCCTTTGTAAATATCTATTTGTTTGCCTTCATTTTTTGTTGTTTTGTCTCCTCTGTTTAACAGGCATGCATGTCGATGAAAAGGGTAATTGAGATAAATTTAAAAGCCATATTCTATTTTAGCTGACTGGTTTAAGGTAACTGTCCTTATGGACGGGTGTTGTGGGGTGCCTAACACCTTCCCCACACTCAAATAGACTTCTGAACTCATCTCTGATTTTGTAGACCATATTGCTTTTTCCCTTTTGATTTAAATTGGTTTCCCAAAATTTTTCATTAAAAATTTTGGTGGCGACTCCAAATAAATTGATTTTCAAGATTTGTTTTAGGGAATCAATTTGACCACTTTTTATTTTATTCTGCCGAAAGGTTGATTACGACACTTACTCATTTTGATTTAAGTTGTTTTTCTCTTTTTGTTTTTTATATGTGCCCATTTGTATTTAGAGAATAAGCAACTTTAAGAGGATCTAGAATAAGCATAGGACTTATTCGTTAGTTATGGAACGTTAAGATAGTGACATGCATTATGACACACAAAAGGTAATACTTTCTAATAAAGGACTTACTGCTATGATTCATGTATTTAGCTTTTCTCTTTTGGAATATATATGGTGATGAGCTTTAAAATTATTATAGACCAAGTGAAAGTATGTCTAATTTTTTACCGCTGATAAGTTTTTCCCTTATTAAGTGGTCCATTTCTTTTGTTTCATTTCCTACAATTAGTGGATTTCACATTTCAATTTTGATGGTGTGTTTATTCTCCCATCATTATGATGGCAGCTATTGGTACCCTCAAGCTCTCCTATAATTTTGAGGCTTTAGGTCTAATTTATATCATCCTAGAGCACTCACACACCATCTCTGAGAGTGAGAAACTACGAGTCAAAAGCATCCATGTTCGTTTGCTTACTTTCGGCAACTATGACATTTATGATATGATGCAATGGCCAAAGTAGTGACCTTTTTGCTTTATTTCTTTTATTTTTGACAAGCTAACAAGTTTTTTATGTGAAATTGCTTACAATAATAATAATAAATGAAATGATAAACAAAGTTTAAAAAGCTTCTCCATGGTCTAAAGAAGATGGGGATGTAGCAAAACCAATTTGAGTCGATGTAGTGTTTGCTTTTAGTATTTTTTCTAATAGCATAAATTATTTTTGGTTGAATTTCATTATGAGGCATTTAAAAGAAGTACAGTTAAATTTTAAAAGTACAACAAGGGGTACATCAGTTGTGATAGTTTTAAATTTGTTATGTATAAAAAGTATAAGTATATATATATATATATGAAATTACACATCCTTAAATCTTTTGATATTTTATTATAAGATGAAAAAACTAAATAAATGCTGTTGGAGCCATTCCATGCAATCATAATAACTTTTAAAATTACTATTAAATAATCTACAAAACTTTTACCATAATTTTTTTTCTAAATAATAACTTTTTTCCCAATGCTTACAACATACAATATTCTCTATCTGACCTCACTAGTATTTCTTGAATTGGTGTAATGGTACAATTTTACAATAGTGGCCTAACAATGATTGTGTTAATCATCTTTAACCCAATGTTAACAATGGTTTGGTCTAACCACAATTAGGCTAGCACTAAAATCCACTTCTACCTAAAACCCTTAAAAGGAGGCCACCTTTCAAATCCTATCCCCTCTTAAAAAGATAGCGTTCCTAGAGCCTTACTCCACGTTTATAAATTAACCTTTCTTAAAAACCCCTAACATAAAGCTCCCCTCTCACCCCTCTTGTCTTTAAAATCCCCATGTAAAATGCCCCCTCCCCCTTCAAATCCCCTAACAAAAAGTCCCCATTAGGCTTCAAATCTCTATTTCCCATGATCCCATTTTAAATTCTCCTAGTAATCCTCTTCCCCACCCCATTGCTATCCCACTCATAACCCTTCCCCAAGGGCACTCCAATAGTGGGTTGCACAATGTAAAAAGAAAGAACGCATTGGCGTATTTGCATTTTTTTTTTCCTATAATATTTATGTACTTGTATGCTACTTGTAAGAAATATTATAGAATTTGTACTTTTATAAAGTTGTCACAACTTGTACATTCTTACTCCATCATTAGATTTGAATTGATTATAAATGTTCATTTTGAGTGATTTTATATTTTACAATGGGCTAATGGTTGTGTTGCATTATGGGCTGACTTCATGTTTTATAATGAATAGACTTGTGATATTGTTTTTATTTAACCCAATTAGTCAATGTCTGTTTTTTTTTTTGTTAGGTTAACATAGATTTGTTTTTAGGGTTCAAATTACCATAACACTTAGATTAGTAAGCTTTCGAACACCTTAATATTTACTAAATAGACTCTATGACTTTGAATTTACCATGGAAATGTTGACAATAAAATTATATTCCCATGCAATAGACATAGATTTAAGAAATAACACGGTAGAGAAGAAGTTTATGACCATTTAATTATTGAAGACAAGGAAAAAAGATTACCCTAGAATTTGGTTCAACTTGGTAGGCCTAATAAGTGACCAAGCCAAACTAGGTGACAATAAAATTATATGACTATGTAATAAATGCAGACTTAAGAAATAACATGTTAGAGAAGAAGTTTATGACCATTTAATTATTTAATAATAGGGCAAAAAATTACCTGAGAACCCAGTTCAACTTGATGTGGTCTAATAAATGATCAGGCCAAAACAGGTTTAATTGGTGTTGGGCCCGGTCTATCTTTTTTATATTAATTTCTTAATTTACAAAATTATTTCTAATTGATCAAAAATAGTTTTTGAAAAATTAAAAGTAAAATTTAAGATTTGATGGTGTAAACAATTGAATTACATTAAAAAATTTAGAATGATAAATAATTAAGATTTGAAATGAATTAATATATTTAAAATTTAGTAAAAATAAAAATAAATTAAATTATAAAAATAGTATATTTAAAAATAAAAATATAACTGGGCAATGTAGTGATTGAACTCGGGACTTGGGTTGGCCCAGTTAATAGACTTGACTAAACTTGGTAATTTGACAAATTTTTATTTTGATATAGGCTGGGGTAGTTTGGCTAGGTCACAAGGTTATTTATTCACCCCTTGTTGAAGTAAAGGGGCCAGTTCTACCATCAAATCAAATGATAAATGATTGTGAGAAAGTGATATAGGTTAATGAGAGATGAACAACAAAATTTGTACAAAGAGTTTTTGATACTCAAAATTTCTTCTTTTTATGGGGTGAAGTTGATAGACATCAAGTTTTTATATGGAAACAAGAAGATAATATTAATGATATTGGGATTGTTGATAGTTGCCTATGTACGCAAAATTCCACTTTCATTTTTTCAAGCCAAGAAAACCATTAACAAATTGGGGCTTAGCTGCACAAAAATTAATAAATGTCTAAATTATTGCTTGCTATAGATAGAAACCAAGAAGTATGTATAAAAAGGGGAACAAACGACCTACAAAAGCATTTAAGTACTTTCTATTGAAGTTATGGTTTCAAAGAGTGTTTATGTTCTTTATGACTGTTGAGCACTTGTCATTACAAAAAAATAGTTTATTACGATGACAATAGTTAAAATAAACGTTGTTAAACTAAGGTGATTACAATGGTTATTTTTTAATCGTTGTAACATTATGAATTAATGATGGTCAAAACTTACTATTGTTAGATCAATCACATGAGTGGACTAGGATGAAATGGTCCACTTGTGGACCTCATGATGATTTAAAGTGAACCGTTGTAATGAGTTGATACTATAATGGTCCACAGGCGAGCATCATAAGGCTCACTTTGGCCCACCTATTGAAGTGGGCCTCATTTTGGCCCACTACGTGGACCTACGATGGTCAACAAAAAACCAATGTGAGGTCAACAAACCTACGATGGTTTACAAAGACCTATTGTGAAGTCCATAGTGCTATGAGCATTGTAGACTTTTGTTGGTCCATGAAAACCAATGATGGTCCATTTGGACATCATCAAGTCCATAGTGGTATGTTATTGTGCGGGTCAAGAAAACCATTGCAAAATCATAATACTACAACACTTTTGTTAACCCTTGTTATAACGTGCTTTTGCAACAATTTTAATAAGGGTTTTTTGACTGTCACAAAAAATGCCATCTTGACAACTTCTATAAAGGTTAACAAAAAGCATTGTTGTTTAATGGTAGTTTCTACGATGTTTTTGTTGACCGTCATAGAACTCCTCTGCGACAGTCAAAACCCTAGCAAAAGCCTTTAAAAAATTGTCGCAAAAGCCATTTATTTTTGTTATGTGTGATGACATGTTGTGGAGAATAATAGTAATAGTATGATGAGGAAATCAAGGGATTTTGTGGTATGAAAGAGATTTAACTCACCCATATGCACACCCAATAAGTGTATAAACTTATTTATTTTGGAGAGGGTAGTTGTATAAACTTAAAAAGTCATGTTGTTGAACTTGGATTTTGATTATAATTTATTATTAGGAAATTATTATTATCTTATATTATTGTTGATAGGCCTAACGTGTTGAATGAAGTTCCATAAATGGCAAAAGATGGTAATAATGATAGTAGTATACATATTTGCATTGCTTTTAGTTGCAGCAAATGTACTACTTAACTAAGAGACTACAATTTTTAATTGATCAAGGCTATAGCTTAAAGGTATATTCGTTTCATTTCTTTATCTTTCCATGCATGATGCTCTTGTACTAAAAATTTACTTATCCCTTAAAAGAAATGTGAATCTGTTAATTGATATAAGTTAGACCTTAGTTTCATAACATTTTAGAATCTTTTATGTGCCTTGTGCTCTCTTTTATTTTGTTAGATTTATTTAGAGACATACATTTTGTTGTAAAATATTAGTTGAAACTAACAAGTTATATGATGGTCATTATTTAAGGATAATAAGACAAATTTTTTCTAAACAAAATTTTAGTGGTGACTTCAACTAATATTAAATTTTTTTAAATCAAAAGAAGACTTTTAATGGTGAAATCTGAAGCCATCTTTAATGGTGAGTGTAATTTTGTCACACGAAGGATATTTAGTAGTGATTAATTTGGTTACCTTTAGTAGGTCTTTAATGGTGACATAGGTTGCCGTTGAAAGCTTTCCTTCAATGGTGACCTGAAGAGCCATCTTTCATGTTAACATTTAGTGATGAGATTGTGTCATCATAAAACTTTTAATGACAACAATGGTTGCCACTAAATAAGGCTTTTAGTGGTCACCTTTTTGTCATTACTGAAGATATTCAATCATGGGACTAAAGATATTCAGTTGTAAGATCTCATGTGGTGTTGTAACGGTGACTAATTAAAAGGTTGTTGCTAAATAAGACTTCAAACAAAGCAATTTTTTTTTTTGGGGAAAATGAATGGCATATCAGTATGAAGGCATTTTAATTTCTAAAACATTTAAAAATCATATTTTTATATTTTTGAAAAATAAGATATATGAAGTAAAAATAAAAATCATTTTATTGTATATGACACATCTTTTTTTTTTTTTTTTTTGGTTTGGTAAATGTAACACCAATGAAGTTCCTACATATATAAGTTATTTTAAGTGGGAAATTTTCTTATGATATTACAAGTATGAGAATGGAAGAAAATGCAGTAGGACTAGTATGAATTTAAAATAATTGATGGGATATTTGAATAAGGAAGAAAAAAATTAAAAATCTTAAATATAAAATGAAGTAATATTATACTTGAGTTTGAGGTAAACATAAGCATCAAGCTTTATCCATTCTCTCCATGAGGTACCAAGTTTGCTTCTCCCTTATTTTATTTCATGATATTGACATATGGCACTTAAACTGGTAAAGGACAAAACTACCCTTGCCCTCATTTTCTCTTCCTCATAATTTCTTCACATTGCAATGCTCATCTTTCATGTGCATGAACAGTAGAAGCAAGCCACCTTCCTCCATTGATATTTGCTTTGTCCACCCACCTCCAGTGTCATTGTCCTCAACTTAGCCTTCCCCAACTAGTTTATGGGCATGTATTGGTTAGAAATAGTGCATTTGACCTTCTTTACACTCATATTTTAAATTGAATCAGTGAGATTTGAGTCAGTTATATGAAATTTCATTAAGGCTTCATATTTAGAGTGATTTTTGAATCTCTTTCCTTTGTTTGCACTAATCAATTTATCATTTGAGCTCTTTAAGTGTGAAACTTGCTTTATATAGTGTGAAGCCAAAATATTGGTTGATTTTTTATGTGATTTCTTTGAATCAAGCTGAGGCTTTGTGTTATTAGTAAAATTTGAATACTTTCTCCCCTAATTGTCATGATCAATTTCAAGTTTTGGCATAGGATTGTAAAACCCAAATTTGTCTTTATGTGTTCATTCTTGTAGGGTAATGAATCTGAAATTTTTTAGCCTCCTTTAGCATCATTAAGCTTCTAGAGGAAAGATTAAGGCTATTGAAAGTTTTTATCTTGAGTTGTAAGTTAATTTGATAATTTTTCTCATTTTTTGAATTTTCATTGATATAAAAGGATGATAGAAGAATGGAAAACCTTGTGGAAATGGATTAAATGGTTTTTAAAAATTACCCTAATTTACACGTTAATTTTGAACTTGGTTAGCTAAATTTCTAAACCACAATGGTGAAGTTAATCTGTTCATGAATACAAAAAAAGGCATAACAAGCACAATAAAGAAGATTTAAGGCATTAAACATTATTTAATGTCAAGAATTAGCTTAAGACTACGATAGTGTCCATTTCTTCAAACTGTGGATGAAGTTGGATGGTTAGTAACCACGAAGATGGAAATTAGTAAAAAAATCTTGTTAAAGGTGTTTGAAAATGACATTGGGTAATTAAACCATATGATGAATGTTGTTAATGTTTGGGATGTCATTGTGCAATTAAACTCCAAATAACCTAAGTTTAAGTCCTACGGGTTATTAAGGCGGCTTATGGGATTTCTTCTTTGTATTTAAGTTAAGCAATGTCATATGATTATTTAAGGCGGTACCAAGAGGAGTTAATAGATTTTAGTTAGTAATGGAATTTAGTGATATGAATGATTATCAAAATTGAAGGTAAGAAACTTCATCGTTGTTACATAAATAAATAAGTAAATTAAGTAAGTAAAGGTTGACACTGAGGAAAAACTATTTGAATTTAAACATTCCCCCACATGAAATTAGTTATAATATTCCTTGACGTCAAAGGTTTAACAATGCATTATGTACATATGTTGATACATAAGGTGTTTTGTGTGGACAAGAGAGATGAGGAATTCCTTACAAAGAGATTATATACTCCTTTTCAGGTAAGTAGATATTTGTAATTGTTTTCATTTTCTATATCTTAATCTTCTTTTGCAAATTGATTTATTTGTATATTTCGATGCCACAGGGGTAGATTTCTTAAGCATATTGCCCTCTTCTGGATATTGATTTTGAATTATTAGGAACACTAAGAAATTGGTTATAACGTTCTTTTACTTTTGGATCAATTTTTGAATGATGGTTTATATATTATATGACTTCTGGAAAGTTCTTATTTAATTATTTGGTTTGTCTAGAAATGGATTGAATAAATTCTTTACTATATAACTCTTTGAAAAGTATTGGAGAATTACTGTTAAGATATATTTTAAATATATTTTTTCTATATTTTTTAGGAAAAATTGCTTTTGTGGATTCATCTTTTATAGGTAGGGTTGAACAAATACCCGGTGACCTAGTAAACCTGGCCTGAGTTGATCTGGTTTCAAGGGGCACTAGTTTTGATATTATGAAAGAGCAGAGGCTAAAGAGCTGCAGGGCTGGGTCGAGTCTGGGGAAAGGAAAAATCAAGTTTGGCTCGACCTGGCCCAGCCCAGCGGATAATTTTTTACTATTATTATTTTATTTTATTTATATTATTTAATTTATTTAATTTCTTTTTGTTTCATATACTTTGAAGTTTGACCCTGAACTCTCATGACTTATCTCACATCTCAGTTCTCACGCAGTCGCAGACTCTCTCTCTTGGACCAATCTCTCTGTCTCTGTGAGCCGTTGACTCTCTCATTGTCTCAACCCTCACACCGACACTCGCGTCGTAATTGTCCACCATCGTCTAGCCTTTTGTGCTCGTTTGTCATCGTACAAAGGCGAGCCCACCTGAGGTCATTAAGCGTGAGTCATTCCTAGAGGCAGAGTACATCTGTCACTATTACCAGTCGTCAACGTTGGCCACCCTCTGACCTTCATTTCGTGTGTAACCACCTAGGAAGTTATTGAAGTTGCCCAATCGCCGTGGAAATCGATCATCGTGAGTTGGTTTAGCCCTAGCCCTAACTCTGTGCTCACTGCTACGTTGTTGTTCCTCACGGTGGATCAATTTGAGGCAAGTCAAGGTATGATTTTGTTTTTCCTGCTTCCTGGCATCCTTCCTAGTCACTGTGGATATCATAATCCTGTGCTGGAGAGGTTTGCCTAAATTTGTTATTAAAAATGCTTGGGAATTTTGGATAATATTAATGATAATTTCAAGTCATGCATTGTTAAGAGTAGATTTGGCCTTGCAAATACTTGTCCTATGATAGTTAGATCTTTATTTTTGATTAATAGGAAATGCATTATAATACAAGCCTTAATTGAAATGTTTTTTTGTCTCAAATATATTATTTGTGATTGTTTTGTACCATGTTGAAATCTGTGGCATTAAAGGTGTAATATCCATCCTTTCTCCAGCCTTGTAGGACTGCTGTGTTTTCAATTTCATCTTAGTACATCAAGGATAAAATTCAATTTTGACCTAGGTGTCTTTTGGTGATTACTTGTTTGAGAAAATTATTAGGTATTAGATGAAAGGACTAAATAATAATGAAAATTTGTTGTACACTTATTGTAGTTGTTAGGACTTATAAAGTCACTTCTTTTATATATGAAGCTATGAAGCAAAGGAATTTGGATTCAGTACATTTTTAGGGCTAAATGTATGTGCATTTGGCTTGATTCAGTAATTTTTTAAAAAAATTAATTAAAAAACAGAAGTAAACAAAAGCAAGATAGGATCTAGCCAAATGTAGGTATATTTGGCGCCTAGAAATACATTGGATCTTAGAGTGCAAATACCCTGCAGATAGAGATAGGGCTAAATATATGCTATGTAGATTTATAAGAATAATGTCCAAGGAAAAGAAAAATTACTATACCTCTGGTTTTCTTTTTATCTCTCTCCTGTGACATACCGTTTCCATCTAGTGCTATAGTATAGAGTACTGTAAGGTATTGAGTGACCACAAATTTCATTGTTTATAGAAATTTATTTCAACTTCTCTTATTGAGATTGCAAGCATTTTATGTTTTTTAGAACTACTATTTTATATTATTATTATTATAACTACTAAAATGGTGCAAGCTGCAACTTCGGGTGCATTATATTGAGGAATGACTTTCTTAGCCAAAAAAAAAAGCTTTTTTCTTGAAGGACTGGGAATGACTTAAAAATATTGTTTGTTGATGGTCTGTTGTTCATTTTATATTTTTTATTAATTTCACATAGAGGTAATAAGATATATATATATATATATATATATGACACAACATTTGCTCCAAATTAAATTTCTCTTCATTAAGTGTTCCTTAAGGTTGCATTCTTCTGTATTGGTGAATGCATTCTTATTTTACTTATTCCATTAATCCTGTTTAAAGTTTTTGTTAAAGGCTAATTATCTTTTAATTATTAAAAATTTGTTCTTTCCTTCCAGATAGCAATAACATAGCATTAAACATAAGCTGCCTATATAGATGTAATGCTGATTACTGAGTCATTTGTGCAAACTTCCAATTTAATATGTTGTTAAATGTTCCACTGTCATACTTGATACTGGTTAGATGAATTCTAGTAGTCAACAATCCCCAGGAGAAGGCCAATCCTAAGCCAGCAATGTGCCCTCTTCAAACCTAAACCCAATAGCCACAAGACCTGATAACAATACCATAGCTCCAACATTTGCAACATTTGCATATGCTATGGAGTCTACTCCGGTAGGTGAGAA
The DNA here is from genome assembly GCA_037074485.1 of Delonix regia. Classification (NCBI taxonomy): domain Eukaryota; kingdom Viridiplantae; phylum Streptophyta; class Magnoliopsida; order Fabales; family Fabaceae; genus Delonix; species Delonix regia. The sequence goes on from CM073459.1 coordinate 19,686,705, forward strand.
GAGAAAACTTCCTCCATAGAAGTCGGGTGTGTGGGAGCATTTTACAAAGCTCCTATTAGAAGAGACCAATAAGGAGGTTTGAGTTGCCTGTAATTATTATGGGGCTTCGTACGCTTGTGACCTTAACAAACATGGCATGAACTCCTTAAAAAAACACCTAAGAAGATGTTAAAAGCATCCCAATAGGGCCCAAAAGACATCCCAATCTATGTTAGCCTATTTGACCCCACCAAGTTCATCTTAGCCATGAATATTGGTCCCACACACATATAATGCCAATGCATGTTGCAAAGTTGTGGCTAAATATGTGATATGTGATGAGGTGTCATTTCAAGCCGTGGAGAGGTATGGGTTTAGAAGTCTATTGAATCAATTTGAACATAGATTTCCTCCTTCTTCAAGAATGTCTGTTGCTAGATATTGTTACAAAATCTATGTTGAGGAAGGTAGAGATCTCAAGGGTTTCTTAAAGAACTCATGTAATTGTATTTGTTTGACAACTGATTGTTGGAAATCAGTGCAAAACTTCAACTATATGTGTCTCACAGCTTATTTCATTGATGAGCACTGGAGGTTGCAAAAGAGGATCTTAAGTTTTTGTCCTATTGAAAATCATAGGGGTGACACCATAGGAAAAGCCATTGAGAAGTGTCTGCTTTGGTGGGGGATTTAAAAGGTGTGTACATTGATAGTTGATAATGCAAGCTGTAATGACACAACAGTAGCTTATTTAAAGAAGCATTTGAAAAGTTGGAATGGGTTAGTATGTAGGGGAGATTTTTTACATGTAAGGTGTTGCGCTCATATTTTAAACTTAGTTGTAAATGATGGGTTGAAGGATATGCATGATTCTATTGCTACCATTCGAAATGTAGTGAGATATGTCAAGTCTTCACCTATGAGATTGCAAAGGTTTAAAAGTTTTGTGGAGATGAAAAAAATCAAGTCAAAATGTTTGGTGTGCTTAGATGTTCCAACCAAATGGAACTCCACTTACTTTATGTAAGAGCATGCCATAAAGTCCCAGAGGGTATTTGATAGAATGGAGGACAAAGATGAGGGGTTTAATGCACACTTTAGAGAAGATATGCATCGAAAAGGTCTGCCCAATGCTTTAGATTGGAGTAATGCAGTTGTATTTGTCAAGTTTTTAAGGGTGTTTTATGACATGACATTGAGGTTATCTGAATCGTTGCATGTGACCACAAATACCTGCTTCCATGAAATTGCACATGTTCAAACCTTGTTACTTACAAGTTTTATGCATTAGAATCCAATTATCAGGGAAATGACTCATAATATGAAAAGTAAGTACAAAAAATATTGGGGTCACTTAGAAAACCTTAACACGTTGCTTGTAATAAGGGTAGTATTGGACCCTATGTACAAGCTTGCATATGTGAATGCCACATTTGAAGACATGTACCCTGATCCTGAGCTATGTGAGAGCATGAAGAAAAGGGTTAAAGACAGTTTGTATCGCCTGTATGAATAATATTCTGATGCAGTTGTTCCAGAATCAGTTGAAACCCTTGGAGATTCAAGTGTGGCATTAGACACTACAGATTCTAGAGGTTTAGATGACCTAGACTTTTTTCCATTTAGTCTACGAGATAAATGGAAGTCTTTAAAGAGGGTAAAGATTAGTGTAGACCATAAATCAGAGTTATAGAAGTATTTAGAATCTGAAGTACTTGATGATGAATCTACATTTAATATCTTGGCATGGTGGAAAGAAAATTCCTCAAAATATAAAGTACTCTCTTGGATTGCAAACGATATCTTAGCTATGCCAGTGTCTACTGTTGCTTCTAAATCAACATTTAGCATTGGTGGACAAGTGCTTGATGTGTTTAGGAGTTCACTGTCACCCAGGATGATTGAGGCACTTGTGTGTGCCCAGGATTGGCTAACCTCTTAGGAGTCCTAGTTTGATGATTGTGACTTTGACCAATTTGAAGAATTCAAAAGTGCTGCATCTAGTAAGCTCTAAGTAAGATGACATCTAAAGTTTTAAAAATTAATATCATTTTGTTTGATTTCTACAGATGTTTCTGGAGATTCAAGTGTTACACAGGATGTTATGAACACTTACTAGTGTTTAGAGTTTTTTTATTTGCAGTATATAACTAAATAACTATCTGTGATGGACCCTAGTAGTATATTTCTTAATGTATGTAACTTCTGGCTCATAGAGACATGTTATTGGGTTTCATTGGTAATTTGGTATGATGTTAGTAATTTTTAAGTGCTACCACATTATGAACACTTATTGGGTTTTAGTGGTATCAACAAGCCTACTATGATGCTACTAAAACCTATATATAAACCATGCAATTATCTAATTATTTGGGTTCTCCAAACCACTGTAGAAGGTACTTTCTCATCTTATTTTATGTCTATATTATTTTGTCATTTATATTGATTGCATCAGTTGGATTCCTTGATTTATGATTTACAAATAAATCCCTTCCCCTCCCCCAAGAACCTCCTGAAAGACCCACTTGAAAATGCTTCTCTTATCAAGAATTATTTGATGCCACTAATGGCTTCAACTCAGATACTTTGGACTTTTTTCCATATATTTTTTTCACAAGTGTCATTTTTGTTCAATTTTGGTGCAAAATTATAAACTTTTTCTTATCTGATATGCAGGAAATCCGTTAGGAAATCTGGAGCAAAATTATCAACTTTTCTGTTCAATTTTTATTCATTTATGTTGATTGCATGGATAAAATTATTTTCAGTTTAGAGTTTGTAAAAATTATCTTGACACAGTTAAAATTCATAGGTGGTCACTTGGAGCTTTTATGTATGAAATGTTAGTAGGATATCCACCTTTTTATTCTGATGATCCAATGTCAACATGAGGAAGGTAATACATATGATAGAAATATCAACCAATACAAATGTTTTTATGAAATTTTCTTTTGGTCAAATTTCAGTAAAGCTATTTGTATCTATCTTGTATTTTTCATCACATTCTTTTATTCTTGTTATGTCAACTAGATAGCTAGATTGTTTGCACTCTTTGATAAATTCTAGTTATTATCTTTGACTTACATTAATGCTTGAACTCTTTGATAAATATGAAATTAATGCTTGAACTCTAAGGAAATGAAAATTACATCCTCATCGGGCCATACTACTACGTCTTGTTTGTCTATAATGTGTTTGAGACTCTGAAAATATGGAATGTTATTGAAATGGAAAATAGAAGTCAGTTTTTTTTTATCTCATTTGAGTATTGTTCCTTGTTGCATCAGCTACTTTTTTTTTTTTTGCCATTTTTAATGTTTTATTTGCTCATTTTATACATTTTGAGTTTCTGAAAAATTTTAAATTGATTTTGAATAGTTTAAAAGTTCTTTAAATTTATGTAGTGCATGATATTTTACCTCAACTACCTGTTTCACACAAATAGTAAAATGGAAATCTCACTTGGAATTCCCTGAAGAAGCAATGCTATCTCTTGAAACTAAAGATTTGATTAGTAATATTTTGCGTAATGTGAACCAAAGACTGGGATAAAAAAGGTGTAGGTGAAATAAAGGTGTTGTATGGTGTGTCCTATTCTGAATTCTTAGGTTTGTTGCATTATATAAGGATATGAATAGTACCTTCTTGCTGTATTACTCTTCAAGCTCATCCATTCTTCAAAGGTACTGAATGGGATAAGTTATACCAAATGGAAACTGCATTTATTCCTAAGGTTAAGGATGACTTAGATACTTAAAATTTTGAGAAGTTTGATGAGGTATTTTAGTGTTCTAAATTCTTACTTATTTTGTGTGGATACAATTTGAAGCCGTTCACCTTGTTTATTATACCTTATTGTACTTTTACATATGCAATCTGATAGCAATATTCAACCCTCGTCAAGAAGTGGCCAATGGAGGAAGGTCATTTTAGGTGTATGCTTCCCAGTTGTGAATTTGTCACTAAGTTATCAGCCGATTTTGCATCTGCATAACTTTTTGTTAGCTAACGATCTTTTCTCATGTGACAAAATTCTTGATATTTTAGTTTTCAATTTGTTGCATATGTTATCCCACCTGACCTTATTTTTCTCATTATTCTTTTGTCTTTCAATTGGACTGTTTTATAGATGCTCTCATCTATGGACTTAAATTTTGTTGGATACACGTATAAGAACTTTGAAATTGTCAATGACTATCAAGTTCCTAGGATGGGTACTTCTCTTTTTCTTTCTTTTAGCATATGTATATTAGTTTATTGTTGACAAATGTTTTCTATGTGGCTATTATTTGGCTATGGTTTTAATTGTGATGCTTGTCTGATAGATATGTCTTTAATAAGAAGAGATGTAATTGTTTTGTTTCCAAATAGTGAAAATTTTAATTTGAAAGAACATATCCTATAGTAACTTTAACTATAGTTCATGTGAGGTTTAACTTCATTGTATGGATTTCATGTTCTTGTGAGAATTAGCTTGTAAGTTGTAAGATATATTATTGCCCATGCTTTGTCTGTGGAATTCTATGATACTACTTTCTTTTAATACAAATTGCTTTATATTCTTTCTCTCCTATCTCTTGCTTTCCCATGTAGAGTTTTCACTAAGGTATGTCATTCTGCTGATATCAGCTCTTTACATGCTTAATGATTTTCTTTTTTCAGTTTATATTTTGTGTGTATAGTTTTGGTGTGACAATTGTTCGTGTATTATAATCGAGTTGATTTTGTTGTCTTGCTTACTATGTGTTTTTATTTTTTGGCTTCAAAGGTCACTTATAGTGAGTAGCCTTGGCCTTTTCCATTGATAAGTAAGAACTTGGTTCCCTAGACAATTTATATTTTTTTGGAAGAAGATGGTATAGTGAGGTTGAACCTTAACTATTATGGAGAATGGACTTATTAGTGACTAAATCTAGAAATGAGCAAGTTTCAAAGAAATTTGGTCAAGAGTCTTCGGATCTTGCTCATGACTAATCCTAGCTACGTACTCTTCTGAATTTGCAGTGCCTCATATATAGAATTTTGTGAAGATTCTCTAATGTCGAAACTTGATCAAATTTATGAGATCATGTGTCTTGTATGCCAGCTTTGAATACGTACTATAAATGAGCAAATAAAAATACTGGTTTTCTTTTGTTGGTTGTTGAGGGATTCATGAGAGATATAGTTTGTTATTACCATTTAGTGATTATCATAGTCAAGTGTGTTTGAATATCCTAGTGTTCTTCTATTCTTAGCTTCTTGCCATGATGCAATCAATTGAAATAGTCTCGGCAAAACTTGGATGTTTTGTGCTTGATAAGTTCTCATCGGTTGCCAACTCAATTCTTTCCTTGGTTTTTTATTTTCCCACATGATGCCTGGAATATGTTTTTAGGAACAAAGGTTTAAAACTTGTAGTCACAATTCTTTATGTCTCCTTATACATTCATATATGTAGATGCTTATTATCAACAAATGCACATATCCGCTTAGACATATACTGCTTTCTTAATTTACTTTCCTTGCAAGACATGAGATAATTTTCTTCAGAGACAACAATCTAAGTTGTACTACACTCCTTATATTCTGTAGATTGGAAGTCATCATACCAATGAGGAATTTGCAGTAAGAGGCAAAGAGCCCAAAGATGAGGTTTAAATTTATTCAGGGATGGATGCTACTCTTAGGGAGTTAATTGATCTTGTATGCTGAAATTCTCCCTGTTCTTTTTGAATTACAACCTGGCATGCATTTGTTTCTTGTCATGTGTGTGCAGATTATGTCGTGTTACACTATTACATTTCAAAATGTTAAGGAAGTTCCATATTTTTAGTTAATTGTACTATTCTCTTACCTTGCAGCTGAATTGAAAAAGAAAACCTTAAAAGTTAAAAGGCCATCCGTCATGTCTCAACTCTTTTTAACCATTTTATTACTTGCCACCTGTATTTTTTCCCATAGACCTAGCCTACCCTAGCTACCCCTAACCTGGCCCTGCCAGCTCACTGGGTCTGCCAAGTTGGGCCACAGGCCCAGGGTCTTTTTTTCAGAATTAGCATAACTTCAGGCCGGGTCTCGAGTCCAAGTGTGGCCTAGCTCGGCGGATGTGCAACCCTACTTATAAGTCCCTACAGTTAATGGCAGTAGGCATTAGCTATAGGGCACCATAAATAGTATCATAGTCTTAAGGCATTATGTCGCTTCAATGATAGTTTATGAGCCATATTGCTTACCACTGATTATTGTACTATATTGTTATTACTAGCACTAGTTAGCATATGATTATTGATTTCCTATTGGTTCAGTGGGATGTTTTCCCCTTATATATTTTAGATCATGGTTTAAATGTTTATTAGTTCTTCTCATTTTGTAATTATATTGAAGTGCCATAAAACTTGTAATCATTATGTAGTGATTTATATTCCACTGATTTGTAAAAAGTTTGGCTTATGCATTTTTGTGCAATTTATTTGAAATGATAACAGGTTGAGAAAAACTATAGCGACCTTGTCTATCCCCTTCCTAGCAATGGTTAATGGTATTACTCACTAAGTGTTATCACTCGCTTCTTATTTCTTGACATTTTTAAGGAGCAATGCTAAACGTGTACCTTTCTCATATGCTTAGAGTCTAGATATATATACTTGTTGATGAGCCCTGCATTATCGACAAGGGTGAAGATGAATTTCATTTTTGGTAACTATTGCATATTTTGTACTCTAGTAGCTCATTAGTCACAGACAGGGATATAGTAATTGTGTACACACACACACACACACATATATATATATTGGGTTGTTTGGCTATAATCTTTTGTAAGAGCAAAGGCCTTTTCCTTTTTGATTCACAAGTCTTGGTCATAGAAATTTTGAGAAGTCCATATTCTATGGGAGACTTTGTCAAATATTTCACATGAAGGTCATGTGAAGAATTATAAGCTTAAGTCTAATTAATATAAATCGCTTAAAGTGGTGGATTGATATAACTTAGTGTTTGCCTTTAAGTTGCCTTATTATCAAATCAATTAGGTTGTCTGGCATATTTCAGTTCACAAGGGGTGGGGTTAACTTTGTTCTCTATGCTAGTTAATAGCAAAAGATTATTGAATTTGCAACTTGGCCTAAAGTGTCTAGCTCACCCAATAAAATTTTTGAACTTTAAATATATATATATATATATATTTATAAATAAAATTTCAAGTAAATGAGATACATATAGTTATGTACCAAACAACACCTTAATTTATACAAAACTTTAGTGTCTTGAGCATGCATAAAGAGCTTAATTATGTCTGGATATGACATTTTCATTATTATGCTCAAATGTAATTGTATTCCATGTTTGTTTTAAACCTCAATTTCAATTGATTTCAAGGTTGTATTCTCTTACATTAGCCTAATACAATATGAATTTTATTTTCAAAGTACTCTCTAAATCAATTATAATCAAATACTAGTCAGTAAAGTTTGGTAGTTGACGGTTCAATATCAACTGAAAATTTAATATGTTTATTTAAAGGAATGAACTTTGTTTTCAACAAATTAATAATGTCAGTTATATCCACTGAAAAAGTTTATTAAATTATGATGACATATACAGGAAAGTGAAAGGACATTAAGCCAAACACTCACTTAATTATTTCAGTAACTTTCTTGTTATATCAAACATTGTGCCAATTTGATGTTCTAATCAACTATCCAATTATTTGAACTTCTTAATGATAATTTTATTTGATTTAATTGTTATCGTTATATAACCTTCTTGAAAAGGATAAATTGAAACTGTTTGGTTGTTGTATCCAATTATTCATAGACTTCCGTATGCCTAATCAGTTATAATTAATTGTTTAGGATAAGCATTTAGCCAATTGGGTCCTTTTCGATTATACCTTGTTTACCAAACCATTAACCAATCTCAATAATTAATGTACTCTCACAACTATCGAAAAGGCTTTCTCGAGGGAGAAAATATTTTTTAGGCCCCGAATTATAATTTATAATATATTTTATTGTCAGAATATATATGTTTATATATATATATATATATATATATATATGTATGTATGGATATTATGCTGTATTAAAATTAAAAGTTTGTATGTTGTGAGATACGCGGCTGTAATTCTAAATGAGTCATGATTTATATTATGCATATAGCTAGCATTTTATGAATTACAAACTATTTTTAAGTATAAAAAAATAAGGTCTATAGATAATTTGGGGGCGACAATAATGATGATAATAATAATAATAATAATAATAAGCATTTTTTATTCATATATAGTATTATATTCACACATGAACCTTATTTATCAAACCTACATGTGAGAAGAGTTTAAAAAATTAGGGACAATATACAAATGTAACAAGTGAGATTAAAAACATTTTAAAAAATAAAATAGAAAAAAAATAAAACAGGAAATGTCAAATAAAAAAGGTTAAAAGAAAATGATAATATTTAGTTTTTTACATGTTAGTCTACTAACATAAAAGTGTATAATAGAAGTTCTTTATTTTCATTTTTCTAAACTTCGGCAAGATATTATATAAAAGTTTGTTTTAAAATTTTATTATGCACAAATTCTATTAATTATATTATAACATTTTCTATGCATGTAAAAAAAATCATATGTTGTCTTTTAATATATATATATGTATGTATGTATGTATGTATATATTCCAAGTAGAATAAAAATTGTGGAAGAAGAAGTAAAAGGTGTGTTTATATGTACCTAAATTGTGTGGCTTTTAGCCTAATTTGGCTTTTGTTTGGTTGTACTTTATTAAATTTTGTTTAGCTAGGTGTTTAATCTTTTCAAAATTAATCTAGCCCTCCAAATTCCTGTTTGTTCAAAAGTTAAAAAATATTTGCTTTTGCATTGAATGAATTGTATAGATAATAAAAATCATTTTTCAATTGAAAGATTCTAAACATAAATCAAATTAATGTAAAATTACGTGTGATTAAAATTAATTTTAAAAATTAAGTTGACTCAAAATTACATTAATTTAATGTTAATCTAAACACAACCTAAGTACAAAGTAATTATCGTTAGATCATAAATTAATGATCAAAATTAGTGTACAGATTATTAATACAAAAAGAAAAAATATGCCACATACTACGCACACAAATGCTAAATTTCTCACTATTTATGTGAATATTAATAAACCAAAATAACTTTTATTTTTCATTAAAAATAAAATAAAATAATGGTGTTTAATTTTTTTTTATAATTAATTAAGATAAGCCTATTTAGAGCATTTCGTTATATACAATTAATATAAAATAATAAAAAATATTAAATAATTTTGATGTTTATTTTATTTTATTTTCAAATAAGAATTATTTTTCTTGTAAAAAATGTCCAATTTAGAAATTGCCAACCTCCTTGTGAGTATATGGAGGGGAGACCAATTTAATCATTGTTTGGTAGTCCTTTATTAAGCAATAATAATAGTAATTAATAGATACAGTAATAATTTTTCCTAATTAATTGCAGTAGGGGTCACCAACATTATAATCGTCATAATCATTTTTGTGTTTATACACAACTCCACTATATAGATATTTCAAATTTAATAACAGATACGAGAAATAATTATCAAATTGTATCCAAAAAAGGCCTTCTAACATTAAAAAAAACTGTATAAAATTTCACAAAAGTTAAAACTCATTTATCCATAAATAAGCAAATTTTCTTTCTTCTTGAAGTTGGCATAGCGTCTCACTTCTTGCGTCTACATCTTTTTTTATTTTTGAAAAGCTAGCAGTTCATCTCTATGTGTAACACCGTATTCAAAAATAAATGAGATTTTTTTAAAAAAAAAAAAAAAAAAGAGCAAGAGAGAGAGAGAACAGAAGCTAGAAATACAAAAGGAAAAAGTAAAAAAAATTCAAAAAAATACAACAAATGAAAGGAAATAATAATAAATAATGAAGATAACTTATTTTCTTTATACATATAAATAATGTTGTCCACGTCATCAAATTGTTCAACCTACTTTTCTTTTTAACTTTTAATAATGAGTCCTGTGACCCAACTAGTCAAAGAGGGATAAGATCACATGAAACACAGGGCTATATACACACACACACACACACATATATATATATGTATGTATGTATATACAGAGACACTATTCTTCAAAACTTCACTGATTCGTGAGCAATGACAGAAGTAACAAAAAGGTACCCTTATCTTCACCATCCTTGTTCATCTTTAATTCTATGACACTTCGATAAGTTTAAGTTCGATCCCTAACCATAACATTCAGTTTGCAACAAAAAGAAGTCCCACAGACAGTGAGATTTTAGTGACAATACTATTCTCTCATATCTGAATATTAGTTGTGAGTTTAGACCTAAATGTGGGTCGGGCCTTTGCAAAAACAAGTTAGGCTCCCAATCAGTCCCCTTTTTTGTGCTAGCTCGGGCCTGGGCTTAAGCTCGAATTTCTGTCAATTTTTCAGCCTGGGCCTGGCTTGAATTAAATTTAAGCAATGGCAGTCCACTATATTAATCACAACCATTAGGAATGTCAGTCCACAAAAGTGCAGTTTACTGAAGTTAAAGTGATGAATTTAAATTGAACAATTTAAGTTAAAGCAATGGCAGTCCACAAACATGTTGTTAAAGTAAAGAATTTAAATTAATTTGTCTGTCACATGATCTAATCACTCATAAACTAAAGCCATGACTCATGAACTTAATATAACAGATAAGCAGTCATATCTTCTTCTGTCTTCACTTTACATAAAGAAAAGACACTAATACAATAAGAACAATGGAAATGACACAATCTTCAATACCTTCACCATGAAACACAAAGAAAAAATTTGCCACTTCATCATTAACTTGAACAAAAAAAGAATCCATACTTACAATGTTAAAACACATCCTCCACATCAGAATTAGGACTAACATCATCATCAGAAGAGGTCACATAATCCAATTGTGACTCTTCTAAAATGCCAAAACATAAGAGATGTAATTTGTTCATTAGAAAATTTGAAAGAAATAATACTAATTCATAAATAAATATTATTTGATAAATTACCTCGTGTATAGCCTTTTGCATGATACCAATCCTCTAAGCATACTAAAGCTTCAATAGTCTTCCTACTCAATGAAGACCTACAAGGATTGATTGCTTCCTTCCCAATACTAAATGTAGAGTTTGAAGCCACATAGATATTAGGATGGCCAAAATATCTTGTGCCATTGTTGCAAGCCTAGGAAACCGTGCAACATTTGGCCTCCAATAGTTTAAAATGTTAGTTTTTGCATTCAAATCCTCATTTGGTTCATCCAAATAAATGTCTAGTTCTGTCTTTCTTGCTTAGGTAATCAAGAACTCACCAAAATCTTCAAATGCATCATAATCCATGTTACGTGTTCTAGATACTTTAGAATCTCCAATACTTGATTAAGCATCCATATCATGTTTGTCCTTATAATGTTCAAATATCACATGGTGAGTATTAATTACCCTAGACATATGCTCATAAGCATTATTATATATTTTTTTGAAAAAGTACTTGGTAAATCTTAGCTTTAACCTTGAATCCAATATAGTAGCACATGAAAGTAACAAATTATATTCATCCAAATATTTTTAAAATTTTACAACCTTGTCCACAATCATATCCTCCCTGAAATTAGGTGGATTTTTGTAAGCTTCAAATAAGCATAGATGAGTTTTACACACTCCTTTAAAATAAATGTTAAAAGTTGGATTCTTAGTGGTAGAAAACACAAGAGTAGCATCATAAAAAGGCTTTAGAAATTTGTGCAGTTCTTTAACCTTATTCCACTCTTCATTAGAAAGTATAATTTGATCCAAAACTATGATCCATTTCCCCCAATATTGGAACACTTTTTGGTAGTTGAGAGCATGTCCACGCATTAAAAATGTAGAATTCCACCTCACACACATACCAGTCCTCAATTTTCGTGTTGTAACCAAATTAAAATTTATTTATGCCAAATCATAGAATTTCTTTCTACTAGGGGCTGACTTTTTTATGAACTTCACCCTATCACAAATCTTTGAAATAACATTGTCTACCCTTTTCATACCAGCTTGCACTAAGTTCAAAATATGACATGAACGTTAAATTTGGAAAAAGATGCCATCACACACCAAATTTTTGAAATATAGGTGTCGTAATCGACCTTTCGGCGGAAAACGAAATTTTGAAAATCAATTTTATTCGGAGTCGCCACCAAAATTTTTAACGAAAAACTTTAGAAAACCAAATTAAAAGAAAAAGAAAGAGCAAGATGGTCTGCGAGGTCAGAGATGGGTTTAGGAGTCTATTTGAGTGTGGGGAAGGTGTTAGGCACCCCACAACACCCGCCCATAAGGGCGGTTACCTTAAACTAGTTAGTTGAAATAGAATATGGCCCTTAATTAATCTCAATTACCCTTTTATTGACATGGATGCACGTTAGACATAGGAGACAAAATAACAAGAATGAAGGCAAATAGATAAATATTTACAAAAGACAGACTTGACCTAGGATGAGAGCCTAGGGCCTACGTACCCTGCAATGGGGATCAAAGTCCACTTAGTTCAAGCAAAAGGCATTTTTGTGATTGGTGGTTTTTTGATTTGTGATGAGAATAGGAGGATGTTAATTAAAACAGATCATTGTAAACAAAACGGGATAGGAATTTAGTTTGTATGTTTTAATTTACTACAATCTGATTAACCTCGTTCTCCTGAACTCTTCACATTTTCTCTTTTAAAATTTTTTGTCGATTTTATTATTATTATTATTATTGAGTTTTGAGAGTTTATATTTCGGGAATTAATGCATAATTTATAATGAAAGGAATATATTTTTTATTTTATGAGTTTTTGAATTTATTGTTGATAAATATTGATTATTATTATTATTGATTATTGGTAGACAATTTAATTTAAGTGCTATTATTTATTGGTTTATCTGTTTGTCTTTGAACAAATATATGCTAATTTTTCGGGTTCTATGGAGATTAAAATCTCACACGAGCCCGGGAAGTCGAGGAGAGACAAGTATTCTCACACGATCCATTTTGCATAAATATTTAATCAAAGTTAATATTTAATTATTGTCCATTTATTCATTTTTGTATTATTATTAATATTATTGTCATTTCAGAATTAATTATAGGGATTTAAGGAGATTAGAACCTCACGTAATCCCGCACAATTGAGGGGAACAATATTCTCACACGATAATTTCGTAAATGATAGGGAATGTTTATTAAAGCAAGCATTTTGATTATGATTATTATTATGATTTAATCAAAATTAATATTTTATTACCATTCACTTATTTTCCACCATTCACCCATTAATATTTCATTAGTATTATTGTTACTTTTCAATTATTCAATTAATTGTAGGGATTTAAGGAGATTAATATCTCACATAATCCCCGGTAATCAAGGAGAACAAAATTCTCACACGATAATTTTATCTACCATGACAATATTAATTATCATTCAATTATTTTCACCATTCCTTCATTAATATTTTATTTTTACCATTTATTCATTAATATTTCATTAATATTAATTGCCACTTTTCCATTATTCAACTAATTGCAAGGATTTAAGGAGATTAACATCTCACATAACCCCCAGTAATCGAGGAGAACAAAATTCTCACACGATAATTTTATCCATCATGACAATATTTATTAATTATCATTCAATTATTTTTCAACATTCTTTCATTAATATTAATTGTCTTCCAATCATTTGATTAATTGCAAGGATTTAAGGAGATGAAAAAAAACTCACATAACCCTCGGCAATCAAGAACAACAAAATTCTCACATGCTAATTTTGTACGTAATAGCCATAATTAATCAAAGCTAATGTCTAAACAATTATAATGAACAAAAATAAACAAATTTAAGCACATGAACAATAGCATTGCATATTAGAGTGCGTGAACAGTGCACATGCATGAGATTGTATTGAAGGAAATCGAGTGAACAGTAATGACGTGCAGAATTCTCGGCCAAGTCAAGAACGTGCAGCCATACCTGGCGTTTTCAGCTCCTCCCTTGTGCTCCAATAAAGAAGGACCTTCATCCCCTCACCCAACAATGGAAGATGAACCTCCAACAACCCCTCAAAGTGGCTGGTCTCGGCTGGAAGTGCAGAAACGGACAGCTTCATTGGAGTTTCGTTGGACAGCTTCGTTGGAGTTTTCTGGTTGGCTCCAGTGCTGGAAACTCTGCAAAAAGTGTCTCTACTTCTCGGCTGGAAGATGGAGGCTGAAAGCTTCTCTTCTTCCTTGTGCTCTCTAAGCTCTCCTCTGTTCACCTCTGTTTTTTGAGCTCAAAACAGAGTTCTTTCTCCTCCATGGTTCAGCTTCTATCCCTCCCTTTGCTGCCACTTTGCTGCACACGGTCCCCTCCTTTTGCTGCCATTTCCAGCCACGCCACACTCTTCTTTCACTACTCCAGCCACCCCACTTTCTGCCATGTTGCAGAACCACTCCCACTTGCTTTTTTGTCCCCCTTGTCCTCTTGTGCATGTGTGTGCATGGGTGCATGCATGTGGTGAGTGTGTGTGTCCGTGGGTGAGAGTGTGTGAGAGTGTCAGTGTGAGTGTGTGAGGAGGTGTGTCCGTGAGTGAGAGTGTGAGTGTGTGAGAGTGATGTGTGTCATGTGTGTGAGAGCAAATGAGCATATGGGAGCAAATGAGCATGTGGGAGTGTGAGTGTGAGTGTGTGAGAGTGATGTGTCCGTGAATGAGAGTGTGAGTGTGTGAGAGTGATGTGTGTCATGTGTGTGAGGGAAAATGAGCATGTGGGGAGCAAGTGAGCATGTGAGAGTGATGTGTGTGTGTCATGTGTGTGAGGGCAAGTGAGCATGTGGGAGCAAGTGAGCATGTGAGAGTGTGTGTGTGTGAGCAAGTGAGAGTGTCTTGCAATTCCATTTCAAGTATGTGGCCTTGTTCATTTTATTTCTTTGCAAGATGATTGCCATGTCTCTTCTTCAAACATACATCTTGAATTTTCCTTTTTATTGTTTTTGGTTCTTATATTTGGTTTTTTTTTCATATTACTTCTATGTTGTTTGCCTTTTGCAATTTTGTTTTGATTAATTGTAATTATTATTTTATTATTTTATATTTTTTTTATTTTTTAACTCTATTTATTATTATTATTGTGATTATTATTATTGTTAATTTGGGTGGGGTGTTCACAATAGGATTGTATTTTTAAATAAGTAGCCATTACATCATTTTAACTAGCATTGTGTAATGTAATGCTACCTATCTTCTTCTCAATCTTCCATCCAGACAAGCATGAGGCTAACTTATTAGCTAAAGAAATACTTGTAAAAGGTAGTGATACATCTTTGAAACAAATGATTCTTTTATGCATTTTCCAATTAATATCAATCCAATGAGTTGTTATACACATATACTCATTATCAGTGTGTTCAGCTCTCCAATTATCTAAAGTTAAAGCAATCTTACCAGGTGTTTTTGCTAACTCCTTCATTACAAACTCCTTTTCTCTTAAATGAACACCTATCGCATCTCTCTTAGTTGTACGTCTACTTATTGACTTACTTTCTAGTGAAAAAGTTTGCAACATGTATTTAAAAGTAGGTAACTCAACAATACTAAATGGCATCTTTGAACATACAAGAAAATTTGAAATTGCTTGTTAGCTTTTCTCTCAATCAAAAGTGAATTATGACCCATCAACTTCACTTGACCTACTATATTTCCTAATGTCTAGCATTGCATGCTTCTTACACACAAGTAAATGGCAAGATAAATGTGAAGTACCTTTACTTGAGTTAGCCACAAAAAGCTTTTTGCATTGGTTGTATTGAGCACTTCCATCTTATAACTTGGTCATTTCCAACCATACCTTAGAAGTCAATTTCTTCTTTTTAGCTTGTTTGTGTTCAAGAGAATTTTCATCCCCTACCTCTTTCAATTGGGATGGTTAAGTTATTGTTGTCATTGTTACTTGTGACTATTGCCATAAGTGTTTGATAACCTTGTAAAACATGTATAAAAAATAAAACCAAGTTATAAACTATTATAACAATATATCTATATACATACACATATATAAGTGTCCCAATAAAAAAAAAAAATGCAAATCATTTAAACATGCATTCCTTTCATTGAAACTTATGTATCATATAATTCATAACTTGTAATGGGAATCATATTCTTGTTATTTTAAATGATTACTCTTGAAAATGTATAGCATCAAGATTTTTGGCAAATTTTCAACTTTCATTTATTTATTTGTTAACTTTACATTAAAAAAACATCTCATGGAGTAAAGAATACGAAAGACCCATATAACCCATATAAGCTATAGCCATATAACCCATAAAATAAAGTATATATGTTCTCAAGAAAGTATTGTGAACGTATATATGTTTCAATTTAAATTATGTACTATGAAATAGAACTTTTTTCTCAAGAAAGTATATATATTCAACTTGTTCCAAAAAACATATCCATATGCACAACTGATTTCAATCATTCCCATAATGAAACTAGAAGGAAAATAAACAATACATTGTTCAAACTTCTTTAACAGAAAATCCCATTTACTAAAGTCATGTTATTCCTAATATTGTTGTTATATATATACATTTCATTCATGAAGTTGTCACCCTATCATGTATCTCAAGTGTACTGTAAATATAACAAAAGTTCTAATTATGCATTATAGGTTCATGTAAATTCATAGTTGTTTTTTCATAATGAATGCATAATTATCATATTGAGCTGGCTTCAAGATAATTACTGATAAAGATGTATCATGATCATACTCATTGCTTAGATCCAATTCAACCTTAAGGTAATTAAATTTAATAGTAGTCAAATTATTCATAATAACTAAATTAAATGAATAACATGTTCATCCTTGAATTGTGAAATTCATTCAATTAAAAATGAATATACTGAACAATTTTGACCCTAAAATGTTTATTCTTTTTTTTTCTAACACAAAAATAATAGTAAGGTGCAAGATGATTCTTGAGTAAACAAAGTCTTGCACATTGAGTAAAACTTCATAAATAAACCTTTTTCCTCTAAATCTGTTCTATATTCTTATTTGTACACTCAAGCCTCCCACCTCTTTTCCCTTCCTCTTCCTCTCTAAGAATAACAAAAAAGATAGGAATCATCAATGGCTACCAACTAGTTTGCAAACATGCTTCATAGAAACACCAAAAAAATTATTGTAATTACCAAAACACTACTGAACATAACACTGCAAAATAATGGGAAGAAAAACACACAATAGAGGAAGAAAAACATCAGAGCACAAGTAATGGGAAGAAAAACATGAGATTTAACAGAGAAAAAAAACAACAAACATCCAAAGATGCAATTGAGAAGAAAAACAACAGACATCCAAACACAAAAAAAAAAAAAAAGCAACTGATGAAATGGGAGAACAATGAGCACTCACCACCATCCACCAGATGTACTCAACTATGCGTCTGCTGCTTACGTTAGTGAGGGGATGTGATTCTGCAAAGTGATTGAGCAATTGATCATGCCACATGCGTCTTTCTCCATGATAATGTGAGCAAAAGACATTGATGGAAACTTAGGGATTTAAGGTATGGAAGAAGAAGAAGGACTGGGCTTCTCCTATGTTTTAGAATTTAACCCAAAGATGTAATATTTCAAAAATTAATAAAAATATTAAAGATATATATATATATATAATAGTCAGGTCCATTTTTTTAATTGAGCTTTTAAATTTGGGTTGGGCTTTTGTCCGTTTTGACTGAGCTGGGTCCATCAAGCCCGACGGGCTTTTCAAAGGATGATTTGGTCTACTTATCATTATGTACATGAATTTGATACTATGATTATGTTTTCTTCAAGTTGCCTGAGACTAGTTACATTAATAAGATTGAACAACTAAAAAAATAGAATGGTCGTAAGTTTATGTCTCATGCAAAAAATACACAAGTAATATTCTCTCAAACTAATTTGTTTAAGTGGTTTACAAGTATGCAATTGTGACAAAAGCAAATAAAGGTGTAGGATTAGGTACATGCAAGGTATTGGCTTCTAAAGGGGTCACTGTGGTGCTAACAACTAGAGATAAGAAGTGGTGTCCCGAAGCTATTGAGAAACTCAAAGAGCTTGGTCTTTCAGATCATGTGCTTTTTCATCAGCTTGATGTCACTAATCCTACTAGTATAGCATCCATTGTTGATTTTGTTAGGACCAAATTTGGAAAACTTGATATACTGGTAAGAATAATTCTCCATGAATTTGAATGAGTCTATATATTGTTCTATCTTTATAACTAGCATTATCTCTATACATTAAGCAATTTAAAACAGACAAACACAAAAAAAATGATAAGATTTTTGTATTATATAATCATAAGTAGGACAAAAAGCACTATATTGTTTTTCCTGGTGGGTGAAATTAATGAACATCCTTTATGTTCTAGTTCTCCTCTTTTAGTTAGCCTATTTCATTCATATTGGATTGAGTTGGGAACCAAAATTGAATTTGTGTACATCTCTACATATTATATTTTCTTCTATGCTAAAATGGATTCGATACAAGTTTTACAATCACCATCTTGCATTGGTTCAAATCACTTAGTGTATTGAGTTTGATTGCAAGTTTTGAAGAGAGTGAGTGTAGGATGATCATTAATGGGTGAGATGGAGTGCTGTGGAGTGGAGTTGAGTGAGAGAGACAATTCATCTTATTTACTAAATGATTACTTTTTCCCTACTATTTTGATAGAAAAATACAATGTTAGTTCCTGATTTTTGGTCTTAAGATCAATTTGGTCCTTCAAAGATGAAAAGTTTCAAATTAGTCCTCCAAATATGCCTTCAAAAAATAAAAGTCATTCAAAAAATCAATTTGGTTCTCCAAAGGGATTAAATCAGTTCACTCTTTCATCTTTAAAGCGCCATTTTGATATATTTCATTTTTGGAAGACCAAAGTGATACTTTGACCAAATGTGAGAGACTAAAATTAAGCTCATATGGAATATAAGTAATTGGATGAGGGGGGTTTGAAGGATAAAATTTTTGATAATACTCTTATGACATTATTTTTTAAAAAAAATCAATTGAAGAAGGCTAAAAAAATAAAAATGAAAAATTATAAATCATTTTAAGGCATCAAATTTGGGATGGTTTGAAAATTGAGACGTGGGACGAATTAGGATCAATTCTAAATCATCACACAACACCTCACTCTACCCCACTAGTATTTAAAGATCTAATCAATAGTTATGATATACTCAACTCACCTACCCACCCACCACACCTTAACTATGAATAAAAAATAGGATTTTTTAGCAATATCAGTAAAACCATGTTTAAATGACAGTTATGTAAACTATGGTTAAGACATAAGGCCAAATAGTGGTTAAAGAGTAGTTGTTGTTTGATTATGTCAATTGTGAAATCTTGGCTTAACAATGGTTAATAAAAATGTTGTTAAGTCAATTATAGCAATGATTTACATAACTATTGTAAAAGTAGGGTCTAATGACAGTTGCAAATAACTGTCATTAAACCATATTTATGTAATAGTTATAGTAAATAATGTTGTCACTATAAAAATTTGGAGTGTGACTGCCACAAAAATTAAGGAAAAATGTCATGTTTCTTCGTATAAAGTCTAGATAGCTCATAATTCACTTATAAAAATGAAGTGTTCAATAAACCATATTTTGATTTTGCCATTCATTAATCAAAGATCAGCTGCTTACACAAGTCATAGGTTTTGTAGAAATTTTGGCAGTCTCCCTTAAAAATGGAATCTTTTGATATTTTTACCAAATATCTGTCATCTCACAGTTAATCTCATATGGAAAAAAAATTAAAATATACAAAAAAAGGTGGGCAATTCCTACCTATGTTCATATGGTAACATCCAAAGTATATAAACATAAACTAGGATCCTTATTAGCAAAAAGATATAGAAAAGATAAAAAGAAAGTTTTAGCCCATGCTAAGCAATGTAAGGCTCATAAGTAGATATCTATGTCTTATCCTTGGGTCTTGGGGCCTACTATGTTTGGTTATGTGAAATTGAAAAGTGAACAAGTAGCTTACAAGAAAAACATAGTGACATAATTAAAAATAAAAAAAAAGAATGGAGTTTAAGAGAATTATCATGCAAAGAACCTAGTATTAAATTAAAAAATAAATTGTAAATACCATAATGTTATGAAATTTCATTAACGGGTCAAAGCATGCATAAAATTTAGAAAACTTATAGTTAAACCAAATTTTACATTGGAATATGGAAAAACAAGTCAATTTGAAAACAATGAGTAGGATAGTACTATCATGGGATATGCTATGTCAGTTGTGGGCACATAATTAATGAGGTAATTACCATTTGTCTTGGGCACATAGTTCTCAAGGCTAATCTAACCAATCTATCGTGAGTTTTTAGCCCAACCGTTATCTTTTATCTATCCATGTTTGATGGTAGTCACAAGAGGCTAGGATCTCTTATTACCCTGCTAGCTAGGTGTTTCCAAGGTACACAATGGGCTAGCAGATCTCTTGTTAGCTATCAGTGTCTTATACTAGTCCTACCTAAAGCCTAAAAAATTGTCGTGTATGGGTTTTTCTCGTTCAATATCAACATTGTTAGTATCCAAGTACTAATATTCCAATGTAGAAAATAATCAATTTGTATCTACACAGATGTTCAACCCCATGCACGATTTCAATGAATCAATAGATTATAATCCTTTAAGAAGCAAGCTTTGTAAAAAACAATAAGAAAAGAACTTATGTCAATTGGAGAATGGAAGGAAAATATCAATGACATAAATTTAAAGAGAAACATGCAAATGAATTATTTAATTAAAACTTGGGAACACATTATTCAAATAAATAATAAAAATATCATTCTCAATTTGAAAGGGTTCGAAGACTAAAATTTGCAAAAATGGATTTTTGTCCCCCCATTAATTCCTATTGAGCTAATTCTTTTTCAAAATCATAAATTACGCATTACATCACTATTTAACTTAGTAAATCTTATTTTCACTACCATAGGCTCTTATTTATTCAAAGAATCACCATTGTATGTCATTGTTTGGATTTTCTCTAATTAGTTTGGCATTATAGTTTCATTAAATTTCAATTTACTAAGTTTCTCGGGCAAATACTCACCTTCCCAAGAGTCACTTGCTTGATGCTTACCACTCTCCCAATGAAGTGATGTACTTATATATATATATATATATGCATCCACATGCACATAAAACTCGGTGTATACATGTAACTAGATGGGTATATGCTTATGCATCAACATCTCCTATACTAATAAATACTTATACCTATAAATATTTCTTCAAACCATGGGGATTTCCTCTTTACTAACCTTTCCACCATAGTCTTAATTTTATAGCCTTCCTTATCCCCCCCAACTACCGTTAACATCATGTATTTTTAAATATATATACATATATAAATACACTTAATTCAAAAAAATTCAATCCCTAATACAACTTCCTATATTCCATCTTTAATTTTTCTCAACTCAACCCAATCTCTAACAAAATTTACATTCACATTTCCCAAGCTTACTTTCTTGTTTAAATCCTTACAACTACCCTTTTTTTCAATAAACCACAATGGTAAAACCAGACAATAATTTATGATAAATTCCTTTCAAAAACTTAAAACACAACTATGTGGAATGACAATATTAGTCAAAATCTTAATGTTAATTTCAAAAAAGACAGGGGAATGGCTGGAATTTACATGAGGAACTAAAGGTACCAAACAATTTTGAAATTCTCTCCCCATTTAAGCCCTAATGTTGAAGAGAAGAAGGGAGGAAGCATCACACCAAAATCTACATAATTTCATATGAGAACACATTGTGAATGGCTAGAAAAGGTGGAGGAGTTGATGACAACGCTCTATTGGGTAGCAAAATCATCGAACAGAGATGAGGAGACTTTGTTTAAGCTGACTAAAGATTCACGTTTATGAAGGAGAAGATATTCATGGAAGAAGAAAATGGGGAGGGTAGTTTTGTCTTTTCACATTTTTCAGCTAAAAGTACACAGAAAGGGAGAGGAAGCATTTCGAACATAGAGCCCTGTGGAAACATATGGTGAAGCTTAATTATCAGGCTAGCCTTAATCACACGTCATTTACCTAATTGACTTTATTTTGAACAATTCTTGCTTTCCCTTACAAATTTGGCTTATTTATTTTTGCATTTTGATATTATCTAGCATACCCCCTACTCCTTCCCCTAGTCTTGGTCCTCGCGAAATTTTATTATTATTATAGTTTTAAAGTCCCAGTTAAATTTTTTGAAAGTGGTGAATCCTATGGTATTACAATTGTTAAGTCATATATTAATGAAAGTTAGTAATGATGTAAGCCATCGAAAGCCAATAAAAATCATTGTTAAAACCACAATTTTTTGTAATGCCCACTGTCGTAACCGACCTTTCGGCGGTATGGAATAAAAAATTTAAAACCGATTCCCAAAAACGAAATTTTGAAAATCGATTTCTTTGGGAGTCACCACCAAAATTTTTAATGAAAAACTTTGGGAAACCAATTTAAATCAAAATGAAAAAAAAGGTGAAATGGTCTGCGAAATCAGAGATGGGTTTGGGAGTCTATTTGAGTGTGGGGAAGGTGTTAGGCACCCCACAACACCCGCCCATAAGGACGGTTACCTTAAACTAGTCAGTTGAAATAGAATATGACCTTTAATTAATCTCAATTACCCTTTTATTGACATGGATGCCTGTCAAACAGAGGCGACAAAATAACAAGAATGAAGGCAAACAGATAGATATTTACAAAAGGGCAGACTTGACCTAGGATGAGAGCCTAGGGCCTACGTACCCTGCGATAGGGGTCAAAGTCCACGTAGTTCGACCAAAAGGCATGTTTTGCGGGTTGGTGGTTTTTTTATTTGTGATGAGAATAGGAGGATTTTAATTAAGACAGATCATTGTAAACAAAACAGAATTGGGATTTGGTTTATGTGTTTTAATTTACTACAATCTGATTAACCTCATTCTCCTGATCTCTTCACATTTTCTCTTTTAAAATTTTTTTGTCGATTTTATTATTATTATTATTATTTTGAGTTTTGGGAGTTTTGGGAGTTCATATTTTGGGAATTAATGCATGATTTATAATGAAAGGAATTTTTTTTTTTGAACTTTTGAACTTATTGTTGGTAAATATTGATTATTATTATTATTGATTATTGGTAAATAATTTAATTCTAGTGCTATTATTTATTTGTTTATCTGTTTATCTTTGAACGAATATATGCTAATTTTCGGGTTCTATGGAGATTAAAATCTCACACGAGCCCGGGAAGTCGAGGAGAGAAAAGTATTCTCACACGATTCATTTTGTATAAATATTTAATCAAAGTTAATATTTAATTATTGTCCATTTATTTATTTTTTGTATTATTATTATTATTATCATTAATATTATTATTATTTCTGAATTAATTATAGGGATTTAAGGAGATTAGAACCTCACATAATCCCACGCAATTGAGGAGAACGATATTCTCACACGATAATTTCGTAAATAATGGGAAATAGTATATTAAAGCAAGCATTTTGATTATGATTATTATTATGATTTAATCAAAATTAATATTTAATTATCATTCATTTATTTTCCACCATTCACCCATTAATATTTCATTAATATTATTGTTACTTTTCCATTATTCAATTCATTGTAGGGATTTAAGGAGATTAATGTCTTACGTAATCCCTGGTAACCGAGGAGAACAAAATTCTTACACGATAATTTTAACCATCATGACAATATTTATTAATTATCATTCAATTATTTTTCACCATTCCTTCATTAATATTTCATTAATATTATTGTTGCTTTTCAATTATTCAATTCATTGTAGGGATTTAAGGAGATTAATATCTCACATAATCCCCGGTAATCGAGGAGAACAAAATTCTTACACGATAATTTTATCCATCATGGCAATATTTATTAATTATCATTCAATTATTTTTCACCATTCCTTCATTAATATTTCATTAATATTAATTGTCATTCCTTTATTTTTTTCACCATTTATTCATTAATATTATTATCACTTTTCAAATATTCAACTAGTTGTAAGGATTTAAGGAGATTAACATCTCATATAACCCCCGGTAATCGAGGAGGATAAAATTCTCACACGATAATTTTATCCATCATGACAATATTCATTAATTATCATTCAATTATTTTTCACCATTCCTTCATTAATATTTCATTAATATTATTGTTGCCTTCCAATTATTTAATTAATTTGTAAGGATTTTAGGAGATTAAAAACTCACATAATCCCCGGCAATCAAGAACAACAAAATTCTCACATGCTAATTTTATACGTAATAGCAATAATTAATCAAAGTTAATGTTTAAACAATGGTGATAACCAAAATTAAAACAAGTTTAAGCAAATGAACAGTAGCACCTCATATTAGAACGCGTGAACAGTGCACATGCATGAGATTGTCTTTAAGGAATTCGAATGAACAGTGACATGAATACAGAAATCTCGGCAGTGGCAAACCGTGCAGTCATACCTGTGTGATTTCAGCTTCTCCCTTGTGCTTCAATGAAGAATGACCTTCTCCTCCTCACTCACCTATGGTAGATGGACCTCCAACAGCCCCAAAGTAGCTGGTCTCGGCTGGAAGTGTAGAAATGGCGGACAGCTTCGTTGGACAGCTTCGTTGGAGTTTCTGGTTGGCTTCAACGCTGAAAACTCAGCAGAACGTGTCTCTGCTTCTTGGTTGGAAGGTGGAGACTGAAAGCTTCTCTTCTTCTCCATACTTCCTCTTCTTCCTTGTGCTCCCTAAGTTCTCCTCTGTTTACCTTTGTTTTTTGAGCTCAAAATAGAGTTTTTCTCCTCCATGGTTCAGCTTCTATCCATCCCTTTGCTGCCACTTTGTTTTGCATTCAGACTTCCTTGTTTCTGCTCATCATTTTGGCATCCAACTCTCCATTTTCTGCTCCTTGGATAGTCTGAACTTCAGCTCCTTTTCACTCCATGATTTGGGACGTTTCTCCATGGTTTTCTGCACGTTTTCTGCACCAATTTTTTGTACCGTTCAGCTCTCGGTTTCACTCAGTTTCTGGTTCATTTCCTCTTCTATTTTTTCCTTCATGTGGCTGCCTTGTTTTTTGGTTTCGTTCAGCTTTTGTTTTTCTCCCTCACGTTGCTGGTTTCATTTTCTTGTTTCGTTCAGCGTTGTTTTTCTCCCTCCCGTTACTGGTTTCGTTTTCTTCTTTCATTCAGCGTTGTTTCCTCTCGATTTACTTGGCTCTCCCTTTTCTCTTCAGCTCTTCTTCCCTTCTCGGTCACGTGGTTCACTCTACCTTTCAGCGTGGTTTCTGCCTTCTCTTTCCTTCCTTCCTTCTCTTCTCCAGCTCTCCTATTTCTCTTGGTTTGTTGCTCTCCTTTATACTCTAGCATCACCTCCCTTTTTCTGCCATGTTGCTCCCTTTTCTCCTTACTTTTCTGCAACTTCCAGCCACCACTTTGCTGTTCACGATCCCCTCCTTTTTCTGCCATCTCTAGCCACGCCACACTCTCCTTTCTTTGCACTAGCCATTCCACTTTCTGCCTCCTCTGCAGAACTAACTCCCACTTGCTTTTTTGTCCCCCTTGTCCTCTTGTGCATGTGTGTGCATGAGTGTATGCATGTGGTGAGTGTGTGAGAGTGTGAGTGTGAGTGTGTGAGGAGGTGTGTCCATAAGTGAGAGTGTGAGTGTGTGAGAGTGATGTGTGTCATGTGTGTGAGGGCAAGTGAGCATATGGGAGCAAATGAGCAAGTGAGAGTGTGAGTGTGAATGTGTGAGGAGGTGTGTCCGTGGGTGAGAGTGTGAGTGTGTGAGAGTGATGTGTGTCATGTGTGTGAGGGCAAGTGAGCATGTGGGAGCAACTGAGCATGTGAGAGTGTGTGAGTGTGAGCAAGTGAGAGTGTTTTGCAATTCCATTTCAAGTATGTGGCCTTGTTCATTTTATTTCTTTGCAAGATGATTACCATGTCTCTTCTTCAAACACATATCTTGAATTTTCCTTTTTATTATTTTTGGTTCTTATATTTGGTTTTTTTCCATATTACTTCTATTTTGTTTGCCTTTTGCAATTTTTTTTTGATTAATTGTTATTATTATTTTTTTAGAATTTTTTTAATTCTATTTATTATTATTACCATGATTATTATTATTATTAATTCGGGTGGGGTGTTCACACCCACCCTACACCATTCGTAACCTGTCCTCCTAGTTAAGCTAGAATAATCTGTTGCCATCCAATCATCTAGGTGGGCCTCTGCTCTTCATTTGTAGGTCTTAATCACCATTCCGTTGAATCTATGCCAATGTGCTAGCTATACATATATAGGAGTGATGAGTTTAACATATGTGAATGTGGGGCTGAACACATCCCTAGTAGCCTGACTGATAGTGTTATCATCATTACTATTTTTTCACTATCAAAATAAGAAATTAATAAAGTCTTTTGTGACTTCCCAAGTGTTGCCTTACTCATTTTCTCTCATGAATTTTGATATTAGTCCAAATCATTTGACTCATCTAATTATTCCTGTGGTGTTCATTGTTCATGTACGATTTTATTTTGTTTCACTTCACTTGCAAAGAAGAAAATATAAGCAATTTTCTCCTTTTAGATGTCATGTTACTATTTCTGCATCTATCAATTATACAATTATCTGGTGGAAAAGGTTCAAGGTTAGGAATTTTGTGTAAATAAACAATATAGGGCTTTCTAGTATTGTTATCGATGGTGATGCTTTGGTAGTTTCAAGAATTAAGGTATGCTCTTCAAACTTATATATTTATTCCTTTTTTTTTTATTATATAACTATACGCAATCTAGCTTAGAATTGATTTATAGCATCACAAAGCAAGACTAAGCAATTAGCTATAAAGTGTTAGTTAAAAATGAAAGATTTGTTTTCAAATATAAGGCCACACTTCAAACTGAATCAAGAGACATACATTTAAGAAATTACTAGTTTCCTAATGCTTTATGTGAGAGTGAATCCAAATTCAAATTCAAATGTGGAGATTGAAAATGAATATATTTATAAGAGTTTCCCTTTTATACCCTTTTTCCTAAGGCTTAAGATATCTAAGACTAAATTACTAATTTCCTAAAGCTTCATGTACAAAAAAAGTTTCTATTGTTTTGGTGAATATATATATCCCATAGATCAATACATTTAAGAAGAGAAGGAGCATGCTGATTAATCAAGAACTAGCTAAATTTCTTTGATGCATTGCTAGAAAAAAGGTTTTATTGGTGTTGATTGGAGTATAATAGTAACTCAAACTTATGAATTAGCCGAAGAAAGTATTAAAACAAATCACTATGGAGCTAAGGGAATGTCCATAGCACTTATTCCCCTTCTCCATTTATTAGACTCTCTAATAATTGTTAATGTTTCCTCCTTCACAAGAAGGTTGCAGGTATGTGATACTAGCTTTCTAACATCTTAGGAAATCAAATAAGACACTATTAATGATATTATTATAATCAATAATTTACTTTTACTTAACATCAAAATATTTTAGTTGAGTTGATCCTTAATAAGATACCAGAGAGTTTATTTAACTAATTAGTCAAGAGTGGTTGTTCTTACCTTGCATTCCTAATAAGGAAATATAAGTTTCAAAACAAGGTATGGTGAACCTATACTTTATACTTCAAACTCAAACAAATTTTGTGTCAGGAGACATGTTAGAGACACTAACACAATTAGTGATGGAATTATAATGAAGGATAGAAGAGAGGGAATAAGAGATTTACATAAGGCAAGCTTTATTGCATGTTGAAAATTAGTTCATTAGTACAAGTTTCTAGTAATATATAGAGTCCTAAAAGATGGTTTCTTCTTTTTTAATCATTAAATGCACATAACTTTTACATTAATTACATCCAATATATGGTTGTTAGTTTACAATTTTAGGTATGCTCCATTTTATGCCCTTAGCTTTAGGCATGCATAATTGCATGCGTTAGCCACCAAAATGGGCTTTCTAGATTATAGCATTAATACTCCCCTATAATTTAGAAAGGTCTATAACTCTAAGCATTTCTCTAAACTTCGTAAATTTTTCAATTGTGACTAGCTTGGTAAAAATACTTGCTATTTGATCATTTGTCTTGCAAAATTATAATTTGAATTCTCCTTGTTCTATGAACCTCATACGAAGTGATGTCGAATCTCTATATGTTTAGTGCAGTAATGGAAAAACATGATTCTTTGCCATGGCTATGGTTGACATATTGCCACAGTAAATTCTTGTTGGCGCATTGACATGTTGATCTAAATTCATCACATTTATTATGAGCTAAACAATTTCACATTCAACCTTGGTTGTTGCCATATATTTTTCTTCTACTAATGAAAGCATGACTTTTTTTTGCTTATTTGACACCCACTATGAAATCACCCTTGGACCAAGCAAAAATGTTCTAGTTGTGCTCTTTCGATTGTCAATACTACCTACCCAGTTACTATCTATATAGCCAGCCAAATTACAATGGCTTTTTTGCTTCATACATAATACCAAAGTTCTTTATGCCCTTGACATATCTTAAAATTCTTTTTATAGCTATGAAGTGGGACTTATAAATTTTGAAACAATGTTAACTGCATGAACTATATCTAACCTGGTGTTTGTGAGAGAGAATAACGATCCAACAAGAATTTGATAAATTGTCTCATCCACTTTGTCTTTTCCATCTTCCTTCGATTATTTCTCATTCATGCCTATAAAAGTGGATGTTGACTTGCAATCTTTCATCTTGAACTTCTTCAACAAATCATTAACATATTCTTTTAAGAAATAATTATATGCCCGGGCCTTTGCATTTTGAGAAAATATCTCATAAAGCCAAGATTGGTCATCTCATACTCCTTTATCATGGATTACTTGAATTCTTCAATCATCCTTTAGGCATTGCCTATGTAAATTAAATCATCTATGTATAGACATAGGATGAGGAAACAATCTTCAAGCATCTTCATATACAGTGATGACTCACTTGGGCTTTTTGTGAATCCATGATTGACAAGATACCAATCAATTTTGTTATTCCATGCCCTTGATTCTTCTTTTAATCCATAAAGTGATTTCTTTAGATAGTAAACTCTATCTTCTTTACCTTGAATTATGTATTCTTGAGGTTGCTTCATGTACACTTCTTCTTTAATTGCTCCATTCAAGAATGTGGATTTCACATCTCATAGAAATACTCAAAGCTTTAGTTATATAGCTAGAGCAAGCACCATTCTTATTGTCTTCATATGATCCATAGGAATAAAGGTCTTGTTGAAGTCAATACCTATTTTTAGGGAATATCCTTTTGTACTTCTGAATGGACTTGTCTATATTATACTTGATTTAATAGACCCATTTTAGCCTAATAATTTCTTTTTCTTTAGGCTTTTGCTCAAGCTCCCATGTTTGATTCTTCTTGATCATTTTCATTTCTTCATCAATGGCTTTTCTCCATTCTTCTTGCTTTATAGTGTCTTTAAATTTTTGTGGCTCACAAGAAAAGAATGAGACATTGGAAGTTTAGTAAATATCTTGTATCAGTCACATCTTTCTTGGAAAAGATAAATCTGGTAATTGGCTATTTTGTCTTGGAGCTAGACTCGTGCTTGGGTTTGGTTCATCTCTTGCATTCTTCTCTGCTCTAAGATGTTGAGATCTATTAAGAACTTCATTTCTCCATTTCCAGATGACATCTTCATCAAAGATCAGATCCCTTGAAATGATTAAATGTCTTATATCAATATTGTAGAGATAATAACCTTTGGATTCATCACTGTATCTAATAATGATACACATTTCTCCTTTTTTTGTCTATCATGTCTCTACTTCCTTTTAGGATGTGAGTAAAGACAATGCAACCAAAGACCTTAAAGTTATTAACTTTTGGCCTTAACTTAAACCATGCTTTATATGGAATTTTACTTGGAATAACTTTTTTGGGAGACTGGTTAAGTATATAAATAGTTGTGTTAACTGCTTTTGCCTATAAAAGTTTTAGCAAATCTTTGCCTTATAGCATTTCACAAGCCATTTCAAAAATAGTTCTATTTTTTCTTCCAGCAATGCCATTTTATTAAGGTGTATGCAAAATTATGAGCTCTTTTTTATGTCTTGCTCTTTACAGTACTTGACGAATATGTGACCAGTAAAATCTCCCCTATGATTTGTTCTTAAGATTTTAAGAGAGTGACCACTTTGCTTTTCAGCAAGTGCTTTAAACTAAGTGAAATAAGAGAATGCATATGATTGTTGCTTAATAAAGTAATCCCACATCATGCTACTATAGTCATCAATAATGAGTAGAAAAAATCTCTTACCCTTAGGAGTAGGAGTCACTATGGGGCCCCAAATATCTACATGCATTAACTAAAGTGTGGCCTTTGCTCTCCAAGATGATTTTAGGAATGGCAATCTATATATTTTTTCAAAAATGCAACATTCATCAGTTTTCTTTTCAAAATACATAGAAGGAAACACAAGAACCATTTTTTTATTTAACAATTCAAGCCATTAAAATTTAGATGGTCATATCTCAAATGTCATAGTGTCAATTCATCCGTGTTGCCACACTTCATGGCATATTTTTGCCTAAGTGGCATAGCTAATGGAAATATTTTGTTTTAGGCTATTTTAATATTAGTTATAAGTTGCCCTTTATTATTATCAAATATGATACATTTATCATCATTAATAATCAATTTGTAGCCTTTTTTAATTAACTGGCCAACACTTGACAAATCTTGTGTGTGGCTTCGGATGTAAAAAATATCATGAATATATTTTTGCTGGCCATTTTTTGTTTTCATAGCAATAATGCCTTTCCTTCAACTTGTATATTTCCATCGCCAAGTGTAACTTGAGATTTTATATTTTCATCAAGATTAACAAAGCAATTTTTGTTCTTTGTCATGCGGTTAACCACTTTCAAGATACCAAATATCCCTTGATTCTTGGTAAGAGAAAAATACATAATAAGATAATTGACCAAGGGATTGGTTTTTTTTGTGTGTTAAATTTACTTTTTCTTTTTGCCAATACCAATAATCTTTTTCAAAATGAGTGGGCCCTTTGCATCTCTTGCCTTTGTAGCATGATTATTTTCTTGCAAAGATTATATTAGGAGCTTAATTTTTCTTTTCTCCCTTGATTTTTGTAATTCTTTCTCCACCTTCTATAGTAATTAAATGATCCTTTATTTTGAGGATATTGACTATGATAATTCCTTTGATCTCCTTCATTTTAAAAAAAATTATTTTTGACTGAGAGGTTTGCTCTAGTGGATGCTCAAATATTAGCACTCTTTCCTTATGAACTTGGAGAGATCCCATTAGCTCCACTAGAATAAGCTTTGACAAATCCTTAGCATCTTCAATCATAGCCACCTATGATCAAATTTACTTGGAAGGATTTTTAGTCATTTTTAAATAATTTTCTTGTCTTCGATTGTGTCTTCGTAACTTTTAATTTGATTAATGATATTAGAGACATTAGAGAATAATGCTTGAATATTTTCACCTTCCATCATGAGTAAAGTATCAAAATCTTTCCATAAAGATTGAAGTTTGATTGTGATTACCCTATATGAGCTATTGTATTAGCTCTTTAAGATCTCCCATGCCTTCTTTACTGCCCTAGAATTCATGATTTTGCAAGTATCATATTACTTACCCTTTGCTTAATAAAGAGTAAGGTTTTGTGTCCTTTAGCATATTTTACTTGTACTCCTTTTGCTTTTGTAGCTATCCATGTTGACTGCTTTTTTAGGGTTAATTCCTGGAAACCTTCTACTACCATATCCCATAAGTCTTGTGAGATAAATAATGTCATTATTTTTGTACTCTAAAAATCATAAGCTTATCCATAAAATATAGGGATTGAAACTTAGGTATAATTGGTGTCAGATAAATTTGAATTAGAAATGGAGGCCATGAAGAGTAAGATATGACGTACAAAAATATGGTGATAAGGTGGTTGGTGATAGATAGAAATAAAAAACTAAAGCTCTAATGCCACTAATGGAATTATAATGAAGGATAGAAGAGAGAGAATAAGAGATATAAATAAGCCAAACTTTATTGCATGTTGAAAGTTAGTTCTTCAATACAAGTTTCCTGTCATATATAGAGTCTGAAAAGATGATTTCTTTTTATTTTTATCATTAAATGCACATCACTTTTAAATAATTACATCTAACATATAATTGCCATTATAATTTTAGGTTTGCTCTATTGAATGCCTTTAGCCTTAGGTATATTTATTAGCATGTGTTAGCCACCAAAATGGACTTTCTAGATTATAGCTTTAATTAGTAATTTTGAATGTTGTGCTTTCATACCATTGTGCTTGTTGTAGTTTCTTCCAGGTTGGTGGGCAAAAGAGGTACTAAGTGATGTTAGAACCCTTATAGAGGACAAAATTGATGACATTTTGGATCAATTTTCAAAAAATTTCAAAGAGGGTGATTCATTAATAGCCAAAGGTAGGCCTGCCTATATGTTTGCATATAATGTGTCAAAAGGATACAAAAGGATTCTAGCTAGGAGCTATCCATCATTCTGCATTATTATTGTTTGCCCATGTTATTTGAAGACATATATGAATAGAAAGTGTGGCAATCTAACTCTTGAAGAAGGTGGAGAAAGTGTTGTGATATTGGCCTTGATACCTAATGATGGCCCTTCTGGGCTCTTCTTTTATAGAAGTGATGGAAGATCATTTTGATCATTGACTATTGTTTTCCTCAAGTTTTTACTAAAAGGAGTTATATATGAAGCATTGTTGTACACAAAGCAACAATGGTATTACATGATGTGTTAACATTATAATGTTAGTCATGTTTAAATTTGTTTTCCATTTATGCTAAATAAAGTTCTTTCATTCAATTATGAATGCTTCATTCTTCAAGGGATAGAGTACATCACACTAACTTTCAATAGATTTACAAATTTTATGCAAACATTTTGTGTCCCAAAAATTTATTTTTCCAACACAATAACATAGTCAATTTTTTTACGAAAAAATTAAGTGTTAAATAGGTTATTAATTCCACCTCCAACTTAAAGTGAACAACAATTGATAAATGCCTATAAAAAAGAAAAAAGCTAATATAAGAAATTAGTTATTAAGTATGTTTTTTTTTTAATGAAAATAATGATTATTCTGATAAGAACATTACTAATTTGATTTAAATTAGTTCTTAATTTCATCTTTTTGTGAGGTTGTTCTTTCTAGGCAATATCATGGATTGATTTAGAGTACACTATATGAAAATATGGAATAGTATTATTGATATTCATAAGTAGGTGAATGGGATGATGAAGATCTTGAAACAAATTTTTTTCCCAATTGTCATGACAAAGTTGGCAAATGCTGGGGCAAAATTTATGCACAAGACTTTGATGAAACACACATGTTTGATAAGGAAGAGCTCATGGCTTTTTCATGAGGACCAAATAACCTTATACATTAGATCCTGGACTAAGAGAAGAAAGGTTAGGGATTTCAAGATTGTACGAGAAGGAAAAGAAATGTCAAAGAGATATAATTTTCTATTTTTATTTCTTCAGCCATTGTGTTCACAAAATTATGATTTGGCCGCAGAAAGTGAATGATTTTCTATAACACTTATGGAATATCATCCTTTATAATTTATTTATGGTTATTAAAAAAATAAATGACTAAAAAATAAAATATAAATAAAAAATAAAAATATGATAGAAAATAAACTATAGCTTAAATATAAAATAAGTGGGGATAAGACTCAAAATTTGGACTAGCTTAGTTGTTAATGTTGAGCTCTTAGTCCCTCATGATACCTAGTTCAAACCTTAAGTTTTGCAACCCTATGACTTTTTGCTGCAAATAACACGTGGCACTAGGAGGTAAAAAGAGGAAACTACCTTTAGCTTTAGTTTTCTTCTTCCTCGATAGCTCCTTCCTTTTCTTGCGTACATAGTCTGCACTACCACAATCATTTTCCTAGCTAGTTTCCAGTGATGCCAGGGCTGACATTGGATCATTTTTCACTGGGAATTCTCCTTCCTCCATCATGCAATGCTAGGGGTAAGAAGGGGGCAATTAAAGTGTGTTTTAGGTAAAGAATATTTAAATTTCTTCAAGCTTTCGACTTACAGCATGAATTTCATCCCTCCCCTTAAGAGTTCAATAGTTAACACTAAAAAATCTGCCTCCAATATGAAATTGCATTGACAACATAGTTAGGGCTTGATTTGGGACACAATAGGCTTTATAGTGGGAAGAAGATTAGGGGTCAGAAGTGAATCAATGAGGTAAGATTTAATGTAGTGAAGTTCCATTTTTTTTTTTTTTTATGATGTTAATGGAGTTTAAAAATTTAAATTTTGTGCTAGGGATTAAGAAGTGAAATGTAAATTGTTATGGGAAATACAAATTGGAGATGGAATAAGTTCTTACAATGGTGCTTGTAAGTAGGAAATTTAAACATTGAATAAAAGTGGTAAGAATGGGGAGGGTAGGGTTGGTGTTGAAATTTGTATGGCTGTAACAGTAATTAAAGCTAAAGTCCCTTCCTTGGTTTATGTTGGGTGATAATTATGAATTTATATGAAATGTTTATTTTCTATTAAAATATCAAAACTCAAAAGTTGAGATGTTACTAGTTGCCATGGATGTGAGGTATCCTTGATCATCTTATAATAAGAGATTTATGTTGTGGCCCAAGCCAAGGAATGAATGATGGGCTATAAGACAACCTTTATAATTAAGTCTTAAGAATCTTAAGAATAACAATTAGAATCCTTTAGTTACTCCTTTAAGAGTGCTAAATTAATGGCCTTTGACTAAGCTAATAGAAAAAATAATGAATTTAGTTGTGGTACCTTAATGATCTACTATACGTGTAAAGGAGTAATGTACATTTCTATGTTTTACATACTTACTTTGAGAGTACTTCCCCAAGTGTAAGGAGATAAGCTAGAATTATTTTACCAACTAAGTGAGCAATAGAATTTCTAGCCATATTATCTAATTCACTCATATATTTCTTTAAAAGTTCAAGTTGGTATTGCTTAGCATACGATTCTCATTTTGCTTATGAAATTTCTTTCACTTTCAATGAAATTGTTTTACAAGGAATTTTAGTACTTTTCTTTACAGATTGGAAATTGTCCATCGGGTTAAATAATGGTAAAGAAATAGAATTTTTTTTTTTTTTACATAGGCTAAATTGGAATACCAGTACTATGTACTGACAATGTTAATGTGAATGGAGCAAAACTCATTCATTACAATTAACTTGGCCATAGAGAGAACTTGAATAGGACATTGGTAGTTAACAACAGATCTGTTAACCCTTGGTGCACCTTAGAAATACCCAGTTAGTAGGGTAATAGGAAATACTAGTCCCATGTGATGGCCATTACATGTGGACAAAGAGTTGATATAGTGTGAGCTTGGGACTCACAGCTGTTTAGTTAGCTTACCCTGAGGGCTATATGCCATTAACCAATATTAATAATCCATGATCAATGTTTTATGTCCTTAATAGTCTTCCTATGAGTATGGTTTCCAAGCTAACTATTTTTCATATCAAAAATAAGATTTTAATTGTGGTTTAGCAAAACCCCTGCATACTTGAGAGTTTATAGTTTATTGCTACATTGAGTGCTCACTAGTACTATTTTTTAAGTCTTGACAAGGAAAACTTCATGTTCATTACTTGCATTATGAAGAGTTTTTCTATATTTCCATCCTTGTTGTTTTACGGCAAGATGCTACCTATTTATTTTCCCTAGCTTATAATAGTTAGCCAAAGCAAATCGTAAAACATGAGGGTTAAGCTTTGAGGTTCATGGTGAGCCCTACCTAGTGTTGCGAGGCCTGTGATCTCTTACTTTTGGTACTTTTGTCCTAGTTATTTAGGAAAGTGGAATTGTATATAAGATATGTCTAATGGACCACATCCAAGCTTCCCCCACCTCATATTTTGTTGTTGTACTAGTTATTTTGTTATACTAAGAGCTAAGCTCCCTTTACGCAGGTATCTATAGAATTTTTGGGAGGTCTCATTTATTTGGGAGACTCCATCAAAATTTCTACAAACCCTATATCAATGGTTATCCTTATTGCTTATGTTAGTGATTGAGAAATCTGAATGTGAACCTTTCATGCTTTACTCTTGATAGTGAGGTTAGGGTTGTTTGTTTTAGGCTTGCAAGAATGAGGTTGTCCTTGTTATCTATGCCGGTCACAATTTGGCTTTTTTGATATTTTCTAGAGTAAAACAGTTCACATAAAAGGAAGGAAGATAATTAGTTCAAGATTTATTGTGTTAGTTTTGTTTATCTTTGTTCTCTCTTCAAATGTATTTGATTATGAATATTTTTAAGATGATGTTGATTTTGATTATCTTAAGCTAATTCTAATCAACTAGCATTGGCATTTAAAACTAACATTGTACTATATTTTAATACAATGTAAAGTGGAATGCATTTTTATTTTTTCAAGTTTGTTCTTATTATTCATGCTAATTATTTATTGACTACTAATGGATAGTAATTACCTTAGATTAAGTGTGTGAAAATTAATCTAAATTGGATTTAATTTGATTAGTGTGAGTTCATCATATGTTGATTTGCAAGCTATGTAGGGATACATAAATTGTCTCACATAACTCAACTAATATTGAACTTAAATTTGGCTTCCAATAATTGGGCTCTCATAAGAATATACTAAATTGCAAATTTGGATGGTTAGCACAGTAGTTATAGAAAAAATCTATGCAAATTCGGTATTGGGATAGCATAGTGCATTATGCCATGACATTGCTACGAAAGTTCTGAACAAAATGAACTTAAAAGGAAATTTAATACTCCTAGTGCCTATATTGATTGAAATTTGATTATCAGTAACACTCATGAACATTTTCCTATTAATTAAATATTTTCATTTGGAGAAAGGTACTATTGGGGCCCTCAATTTTTAAATTAGCATCAGTTTGGTCCCCTACAAATTTAGAGAATTAAAATGTTCCCTAAAAAATTTAACATTAATTAAAAGTAATCCTTCATTAAGCTAATCATAACCCTTTTGTGGGACTACTTTTGATTGATATTAATTTTTTTAGGGATTATTTGGGCACTACAAATTTTTGAAGGACTAAATTGGCAATAAGACAAAAGTGAGGGATCAAAATGATCATTTTCTCTTTTTATTTGAGTAGGGAAAAATTTAAATAGCTTTCTCGAGTGGGAGAAAGGAAGAGAATGTATTTGGGGCAATAACAAAGTTAAAATGATTTTGGGGAATTTAGAAAAAAATAAAATAATGGAAGACTTCAGCATTATACTCAAGTTTGAGGTTGACACAAATTGTTAAGCTTCACTTTACACATTTCAGATTTTTGCGAGGTGCCTCCCCGCAAAATTATTGATATGCCCCTTTTTTTTTTTTTTTTTCTTCTTCCTCGTGTTCTTCCTCCCACGAGCGGTCACGAGTTGCAATGTGGAGTTCTTCGTTCCTCTTAATTCGATTTGTCCAGTTGGAAAACAATAGGGTTTCGGTAGGTGGCTCTTCTGCAATTTCACTGGTCTTTAAGCGAGATTTGTTAAAGACGCCAATATATGTTTTGAAACTTGATCTCGTCAGTTTTCATTCAATTACTTGGGGCTTTGCTTGCATGCGTGTTCGGGATATTGAAGGGTGAAAACATTGAAATTTTTGTTCCTCGTAACAACAATAACATCAATAATTTAAAAAGATGTCTTCAGAAAAATTACTGTAATATTAAATTTTTTTTTTTTAAGAATCATAGTAACAATTTAACTAAATATATGAATACAAGTGATCCTACGGTCCCAGGTATTCCATAAATTTATATGTTATCTTAATTACGTAATAAAATTTAGTTATAATAATATGGCATTTCAATTAGTTGATAGTGGTTGAGATAACAATATAAGAGAAAAGGTGAAGTTTTTTATAACCTTTTCTACGAATATAACAGTATAATATTGAATTGTAAAAATATCCGCACATATTATAGTTTTTTAGAGAATTTGATAGCAAATACATAAGATACTTAAGTATAGTCATTAATATAATCAATCATGGATTTTTCTGAACAACTTAA
This sequence comes from Delonix regia, assembly GCA_037074485.1. Classification (NCBI taxonomy): domain Eukaryota; kingdom Viridiplantae; phylum Streptophyta; class Magnoliopsida; order Fabales; family Fabaceae; genus Delonix; species Delonix regia. Next base: position 19,724,900 of record CM073459.1, read on the forward strand.
ATATTTAAATCGAAGTGGTTCCTCAACCCCTTATTAATATATCTCAAGTAATCTTATACATTAGATTTCAAGTAATTGAGATTACCAAACAACACCTTAATTTATACAAAGTTTTCTTATCTTGATTAGTCCATACTTAAAGAGCTTAAATGATCTGACATTATTTTAGGATCAAACGCCCATTATTTGGTTTTAATATGATTTTCAATTGATTTTAAGAGTGTATTCTCTCACTTGTGATTTTGAATTTTATTTCACTCTCTAAATAATTCATAATCAAATAAGGTAATTTTGGTAGTTGATAGGTCAATATTAACAAAAATTTTAATATATATATATATATATATATTTATATATGTTAAAGACATGAACTTTCAAGAATTAATTAATAACTTGTCTTTGATCTTCTGATATTATTAAAATCTTGTCCTTAGTTATATATCCATTTAAAAATGTTATTGAATTATATGATGACAGATACCGGAAAGTTAAAGGAAAATTAAGCCAAACAAAAACTTAATTATCTCAACAACTTTCTTATTAAATCAAACATTGGGTCAATTTCATGCTCTAAACGATCCAATTGTTTGAACTTCTTTGTGAACATTATGAATATGTTTCGTCGTCAGTCAGCGATTGAACAATAGACAGTTATCAATCTTTCCTTTTTATCAAGTCTATATATATATATATATATATATATATATTTAACATAATGATAGTTCAATTTAATTTAATTGTTATCGTTATACAGCCTTCTTGAAGAGGAGAGATTAAAACTGATTTTTCTATATATCCAATTATTGATAGACTTTTCTATACCTAATAGGTTATAACTAATTCAGTTAATTAGTTAATTAATTGATTAATTAATTAATTAATTTGGTAGGTCATGGAGACTGGACTAGCCTATCCTAGGTGTTCTAACATTGTAACATAAAGAAATTTTGCTGAAGTAAAGACTAATGTACGTAAAAGTAATTGATATAAAACCAAAAAAATTAATATAAGTCAACACAACATGTAATTTGAATTGTCAAACACTATTCTTAACAATATTATTTTAGATTCATTAACAAAAAACTTCTTATTTTTAGATAACTATTTAAAACATCATATATACGGTCTTCAACATTGTCCCTAACTAATAGCCCGTAATTTATAAAAGTTACAACTTGCAAATCTTCATTTAAATATTTGTTAAATTCAAACCCAAGTCTCTGCAGTCACGCTCCAAATTTGCGATGTGAAGAGTGTCGCTTATAACTTAAATCAGTCACTGTTAATTCATGAAGAAAAAAATATTTTCATTTTAAATTGAAATGAAAAATTCAAATATATTTTTTTATCCTTGTGCTCCAACCCAAATAAAATAAAATTTGTAGATATTTATGAAATGTGAATATTTTTCACATCCTAATGTTTTTTCTTTGGATGAACAGTGAAAGGAAATATTTATCTTCTCATCCTAGTTGAAATATTTATTTTCTAAGGAACTTGACGTTGCTAGTATTTTTCCAATTGTCATTTTATTTTTGGTAATTGTTTTGTCCAGGCATGCTATACAATTACGGACACATTTAATTAGAATTTGATTTTAAGGAGAGTAGAAGTCTTTAGATTAAAGATTTAAGCTAAGAGAGACAAATTCTTACAATCTATGGGGCTAACTATAATAACTGACATCCTGACATAAATGAATAAAAAAAGATGTATGAAATAGATGTAAATTGATTTTTAAAATGAATCTTGAAAATCAATTCCCTGGAGTTGCTACCAAAATTTTAAATGAAAAATTTTGGAAAACCAAATGTAAACAAAAGGTGGTATGTGAAACCAGAAATGGGTTCGATAGTTTATTTGAGTGTACGAAAGGTGTTAGACACCCCACAACACCCATTTATGAGAATGGTTACCCAAAATTAATCAAGCGAAGTAAAAGATACAACCATTATTTTATTTAAAATTTCCCACATCAAACATGTATGAAAATAACATAAGGAATAGATATTTAAAATGGGCAAACTTGACTTAAAATGAGATCCTAGGGCCTGCATACCCTATGATAGGAATCAAAGTCCATGTAGTTCTTCTACAAAGGCATGTCAGTGGGTTTATATTTTTTTACTTTTTGTGAAGATAATGAAGATAGTTGAAATCAGTCAATTTTTGCAAACAAAATGATGTAGAAATTGGATTATGTGTTTGAATTACGAAACTAGCTTAATCTCACTTCTTTACTCTCCTCACGTGAATTCTTTTTGAATTTGGAAACCATGATTTCTGGATATTTATATTGGGATATCAATGAAAAATATGAACAACTATTTTTTTTTTTCATTTTTAAATTATGAATGAAATGAACTTTGAAAAACAAAGTGACCTTGGACTTAATATTTTATTTGAAAATATTCAAAAGAAAAAGACTTTTTTTTTGTTTTTTTAAAAAATTGTTTAGTTTAAGTTTCAAAATGATAAAGATGTCAAATTAAAATGAAATAAGAATATGACAAAATGAATTTTTAATAAATGATTTTGTTTGCATTGATTTAATTTGGATTTAATTTTGTAAAAAAACATTAAATAAACTTGGGCCCTTGAAGTCTAACTTTATTTCTAGAAAGTGTGTATACTAGGATGTGGGCTGTTAGACCCCAAAATTTACTTTAAACACATGCAGCCAGTATTAGGTAATGCCTATGGAGTCGTTGGATCTCACTGTCTCACTAGCAAATCATTATAGGCTTATGAAGACGTTAGTCTCACATGGCAATACTAATGTCTGATTAAGTGCTCATAAAGTTGTTGGACTTCACATAGTGTCATTAATAAAAGCATGTGCTTGTGCTTGTGTTACTGCCCAATTAGGTGCTTACTGAACCTTCATTGTTAAGGTGTCAAAAGCTATTACTAGATACAAAAATGCACTATAGTGGAGCAATTCGAGTCCTATTCACTTCAAGAAGCCCAATTTGTTCATAGGTAGTTTGAATGTAAAAATATATGAAAAAATGGGGAAAAATCGGGGTTTTGCCTTTGTGTTTGTCCATGAGATTAAAATTGAATAAATTGTAACTTAACTACAAATGTTTTTTAGATTTTTTTTATATGAGATAAATAATTTAATTAGGGAATGAAAATAGTTGGAATTTAATGCAGATGATGATGAAATGCCCATTAGAGATTTGATTTGGCTCTCATAGCTTCTTAAAAGATAAATGGGAGTTTCTTTAGAAAACCATTTCCTCAAGTGGTTTGAAATACCATCCAAACACTAAGTAAGTCAATTTGTTTATGAAACCTTTAACCCAAAGGCTCACAACAACATTAACTACCTTCCTTAATGCACTAATGGGAGATCAATGCAAAGATGTGAGAATAACTTCAGCAACTTAACCAAGTGCCACCAAGCTACTACAATCAATCATAAGATATCTTGGATTATACTAAACCCAATAATTCTACAATAAAATGTATTAATAATCCTTACAAAATACACATCAACACGTAAATCCCAAAATCCAATCTAAAATATAAAATTTTACAACAAAGTAATTTAACCTATCAATGTAATCAAAATGATTTAAGCAAAACACATTGACTACAAGAGGGGAATGATGGAAAAGATTAAGAAAACTCCCTAGTTAATGCTTCAAGCTCAAGCCTCCTCAAATCTCCTATAGGCAAGTGATATTTAGCTTCTCATGGTGGAGATGGATGCTTCACCAAGCTCCAAAACACCAAGAACACCTATGGAAATGTAGAAAAATAATGGAAAGAAGAAGAAAATGAGGAAAAGAATGAATGTGGAAGAGTTTTTAGCCTCCCCCTAGCTTGTTGGATGCCTCTACACTGCATAAACCCTAGTGTTTAATGGGAGGCAAGTTAGGTCAGATCTTGCAATCAGATTTAGATTTGAATTAAAAATTGTGCAGGTTAGGAAAATTTTGCCACAATGAATTACACAGAGATAAGGGATTAAAAATGAGACTTCGCTGTGGCAAAAATGTATTTTCTCTGTGGCAAACTACACAGTAAGCCTATATAGGGTATTTTTTTGCAATTTTTCAATTTTTCTGGTCCCTGGTTGCAATTTCTTCCAAATAGTCTTTAAATTTGGCCTGCAATGCAATAATTTAAATATTGTAATATCCCATATTCTCCAAATTAATAAATTTAAGTTAAATTAATGGAAAAATTATCAATTACCCTTACAAAACACATTTTGCACGAAATTGCCTCTAATCCCAAATTACCTCAAAATATTATCAAATCATGCATTTAAGCTCTTTAAATCTTACAAAATGCCATGAAATGTCATTGAATGGTATGGTAAAAAAGGGTATGATCTAGTGGTCATGGGTGTTTGTGAATATTGGTGTTCAGTTGAATATCTATAGGTGCATTGTGTGTGTTGGTGTCTAATTAAGTATCTATTATTACATATCAATTATAACCAATTAAGAACATATTACAAAACTTGACCTTGTTAAAACTTAATCCTACTAACTTCAAATTCCACCCTTGCTTACTTATTCCTTGGTCTTGACTACAATGCCACTCAACCATAACTTTGAAGCTTTCCAGTCATTACATTTCACCTCCATTTGAATGCCAAAATAAACAATGGATAGCCACAACATCAATCAAGTTTGAACCAAAAGAGAATTAAACCCATGACAATTCTTAAAGTGGAAAAAGCAAAGTAAGCATGTAAATCTTTTCTAACAAATTTGAAGATAACAAAGTATGTACACAAGTACAAGAATGTAGTAACATTACCATCACAAAAGGTCTTGGCAGCCAAGGACATATGCAATATGACAACATAATTGAAACCATATAATCAATTATGCTAATATTCATGTAAACTATTCAAAAAAGGGTCCTTGGGAAAAATATCAAACACTTGGGCATCATAGAAACAAGGGATAGTCATCACTTTACAATGTTTTTACAAAAGGAAAAAAAGAAGAATAAAGACATCATCCATTAAATTGCTCCAACGATAAGGAGAACACATTGTGTACAATCTTAGCACCACATATACAACAAACAGAAATGAATATATAGTTAAATGGATCTAATTTTACAATAGAAATTAAGGAAAGCTTCAACAAAAAATTGAAAAAAAATAGAAATAGAACAAAAATTATTTTTTTAAAAAATAGGGCATAATTTTAGCATAAAATAGGACACCGCGTATGAATAAAACATAGTAAAATTAGTGTTCTTTCTATCAACAACTAGTAGAGAATTATGTAGTCAAAACAACACTAACAGAGTCCAAATTAGTGCAGAAATGCAGTGTAAAAACAATAACATAAATGCACAACAAATTCATGAGAAGTAGAAGTAAAAATGTTGGTACAAGGAAAAGAAACACAACTCTATTCAATCATTCACAAGCCTTTTCCTTCGCCTTCCTCTTATTTATAACTATAAGGTAGTGAAGGCGATTACAATAGTAGTTATATCCTTAACTATCTAAACTACTTCCTAACAAGTACAAACTAAAAATTTATTAACTAACTTATTTTAACTAGCATTTTGGTTAACTAATTACTAATTTACTAATCCCATGTAACAATACTTCCCCTCCAAAAAGTAATCCTTATCCTCAAGGATTTGTATAGCTTTGGGTTTTAGAAAAAACAAGTAATGTCTTCCAATGGTTGGTAAGATTTATCCAATTGCTAGTTCTTGTATAGTAGTCCTTGTTCATCCATGATCATTTAAATTAATCCTTTTAATGTCTTCATCAAATAATAAGGGTAGATTAGAAATTGTGAGAGTATCTATCAACCATAAACTTTTGTCAAAAGGATTCCTAGCACAATATCTTGACCGCATAGAAAATCTTTAACTTGTCTATTATATCAAGGAAGACTGATTTCCATTACGCATGTAGCAATCATTTCATTTGAAGAAGTAAATGGTCTTTTATCTTCTTCAATAGTAGAAACACAAACCTGTTCTTGTATTTGTTGGATAATGTGCATAACTATGGAAATTTCATCAATATACCACTTAATTAGGCCCCTAACATCTTACATTCTCAAATAACCTCTCCAAACAATTGTCTAGTTTGAAGAGCCCTTGATTTTAGCATTTGTACTATCAAGATTTGTAGCACATAGAAAGTTATATTCAAAGGAAAGACTTTATTTAAGAACTCTCTCCATAACCTTCTCTTCAATAAAATTATGGAATTCTTCTATTTTCATGGTAACTAATTCATTTATTGGCAAATTTTGATGTTCTTAAGCTACTATACAACTTCCTTGTCAGGAAAAATTCATATGTTGCTAGTCTAAAGAATCTTTGCCTTCTTTGCCTTGATGAATGTTGTTGTTAGCTGCAGAATTTGAGTAGCCATTTCTTCTAGTAAGCCCTCTATTCGTCCAATTGAGTTCTTCAATTCTGTTATTTAAACTCACTACTGTCGCAAATCTTGTTCAATTGCTTGATTCTATCTTGGGAACGCATCTCCTTTGCCATCGTGAGGATCCAATGGCTTTGATACCAATTTAGTACAAAGAAAAGAAACAAAACTCTATTCAATCATTCACAAGTCTCTTCCTTTACTATCCCCTTATTTATAACCATAAGGTAGTAAAGGTAATTACAATAGGTAGTTATATCTATAACTATCCAAACTACTTCCTAATAAATCCTAACTAAGAATTTCTTAACTAACTTATACCAATTACCATTTTGATTAACTAACTGCTAATCCATTAATCCCATGTAACAAATTTAAAACATAATTGACAACTTATAGATGATGTAATAAAGGAAATGAAAACAAACTAGAAACATGATACAAATATGAATTGAACAGTAATCAACACAAAATAAAAAGACAGAACAGAGACGAAAAGGAAACAAAAGGACGCAATAGCAAAGGGAAGAGAGAAACAAAAAAATTGGAGATTGGTTAGTGTAAAAGGAAAGGGTATAATCAAAATAAGAAAGATTTAGCAAAAGAAATCACAATCAGAAGCAAAGAAGCACAAAAAAAGTCTAGTAAAAAAACATATGAGAACAATGCCAAATACCAAACTAAAATTAATAGATATAACAATGGTTAATACAAAAAGCGGAGCTATGACATGTACCTTTGTTTCTTCCTTTCCCTTTTTCCTTGAACTTGTTCTCTACAATTACTAAGAAACCAAAAATTCAATGGCGATAAAAATAGTATCACTAAAATTGGAATTTATGATAGAAGTCAATTGATGAAGACAAATTACTTGCTAATAAGTTTATTGTGGGATTTTTCATTATGTACTTATCTTAGTTAAGATGGTTATAGCAAGGGACATTAAGGTTATATTTCCTGTTCTTAAGATCATAAAGGTTACATTGTATCTAACGGGTAGTAGAGGAGACAATAAGAAAATGGGTTGTATATGCTTTAGCTTGGTGAGTAGATAATGCCAATTACGTGTATTTTTTTTTTATTTACATAGTTTCCTTGTGAAAATAAGTGTTATTGAATATCTCAGTGCCTTGGGACAAACTTCTTGGAATTTAGAAAGAAATTTCACCATTTTTGTATTCTCTAGGTATTTTTATGCCTTGGATCTGATAAAAATCTTATTGAGCAATTGACTAAATTTCCTAAATGTCAAAATTGCTCTAGTCTTGCATTTTTTAAAGCACACTAGTTATGTACATCTAAATTATCTTGTTTAGTATTTTTGAATCATTCTAATTATATAGTTATGAATTATTTTGATTATGCAAATTCAGATTTTATGTTTTCAAGTTAAAATGATTCAGAACATTTGAAATTTTCAATTCCATATTTTGATGTATTATGGTTTTATATTCATGAAATACTTTGATTCTTTAATTATGAAGCAATTTGTTTCTGCATATGTGATATACTGTGAATTAGAGATTTAAACTACTTTTATCTGTCTACGTGAATAAGTCTAATTCTGAATTTCTAAAATTTTGATTTTTTGATTATGGATTTTAAGTACATAAAATAATCTTTAGGGAATTCATCCAAAATAGGACCTCGAATAATCTTTAGGGAATTCATCCAAAATAGGACCTTGTAGCTAACAACAATAGATGTCAGCTATAGTGCACTACGATCTGTATTATGATATGATTAGCCATATTGTCGATGTTATAATATTTTGTCTAAGGCATAAGGCCATTATTCAGATTATTTAAAGCTTGAAGCTCATGACTAATATCTGAGATGTTTTGGTATGTTGGCCTTTAGCTAGTTCTATTTTTCTGGACTTTTTTTGTTGGATATTCCCAAGCAATCGATTTTTATATGAATACACTTATACTACATATAAGTGTGGTTAATTTTCATTTAGGATTTGTTTTATACATGTTGGTACTATTTGTATTAATTGTAAAGGTGTTCAAATTTCAAGATAACAAATGGTTCATGAAAATATCTGTCGTACCTAGTTTGTCCTTCCCATTCTGTAATTAGTATTATCTTCTCATCGAATTTTCACACACCCTCTTTGTAGACATTAAAGGAGATATAAACTCTAAGGGAGACCTTGCTAAATATTCCATATGGAAATGTATTTGATTTTCTAATTGGAATGATTATACTTTGTCTTAGTTCTATTTGTTGATAACTCTATTTTGTCATATTGTAATGGGATCTAAATTTTAGGAAAGATTTTTCTTATTCCTAGTGTCGGTCATGTTCTCATTCATAGGGATCGAGACAAAGTGGTATCAAAGCTTGGTTAAAAGGTCCTTGGTTACCTGTGTCTTGTTGAGCAAGTGTTTTCCAATGGAAGCTCAATCATTATTATGAAACCCTGGTATAATCTTGATTGAGGCATCATTGGAGGCCTTATAGGATGTCATTGTCTTCCTTTTCCTTTGAGTCTTTTCCATTGTAAATTCTCTAAGATGGAATGATTTACACATGTAAAATGTGTGTCTTTGTGATTCATGTTATGCTTTTGTCTATATTTGCCTTGCTATGTCTTGGATGTAGAAATTCAATTTAGTAAAAGAGTAAAAATGAACCTACTTTACAGATGTGGAATTCGATATCAGTATGTAAGTCCCACTTTTCACTCTTTGAAAGGGCTTGATATGGAAATTGTTGTTAAAAATGAAATCATTTCATGATTTATTGCATGGTGAATAACAACCTCTAAAGTTTTAAGGCTCTACCTTACTTTGAAGTATTAGGGGATTAAATTTAGTGGAATGGAAAATGGCAATACAAGAATGCCACTAGAGAAGTTGTATAGGGATGTTAGAATTTAACAGCATGTGTCATATTCATATTTAGCTTGGTATAAATCTTGTTTAAAAAGCCAGATCAATACTTGTTATAGCAATGTAAGAAGAATTCTGTGAACCTTAAACGTATGAACTCTTTGGGGAGTGAAAGCTAATTTAGCATTAATGGTAGCTTTAAAATTCTATTTGACCTAATTAAGGTTACAAATGTTAGTGATGTTCCCTAAATATTACAAGGCTCAGTTGTTAGTAACTTCATATTAAGCAGTTAAATTTCTTGAGCTAGGAGGTGCTAAGATTATGTGGACTATGTCAAGATTAGGGATAAATAATGAGCTTATGTTTACATTTAAGGATGACATGATATGTTTGGACATGTGCCAAGGTAGCCATAAGAAGTTTTTCCCAATTTGGGAACTAACAAGAATAGTTCATGAAAAGCATGTTAAGAATTTATTGTTTTGGAAGTCATTCAGGGATTTTGTGAAGTAAATGAGAATGTACACTCATACTTAGTTAATTTGAGTGGAAAAAATGTTAAATACCACATGTTCCATTATGTTTGTCTGGCTTGAATTGTAAGCTTTAAAATGGCAAGTGTGTATGAATTTGTCTTCCATAATTCATTCCAAGCACGGGTAGGTTCATTGGAGTGAAGAATTATAAACCTATAACTTTATCTCATAGATGTTACCTTTATTAATTAGAACACTTTTGGTATGGGGAGGCAAATTCTAGATGAAACTTGGCGGTATGTAAGGTGATTGTTGATGTTAAGAGGGGGAAGAATAAGTGTATGACATTTTGGTTGTTGAGAAATTTTATGGTTGTTATAGTTGTATTTTTAAGATAAAGAGTTTTATGAAGAAAAAACATGTCCTTTTGATTTTATGTGAAGTTAAAATAGTTGAATAAGGCAAGGGAGTGGAATAGATATGACTTACCCTGTGTTAATGATCTCTATGATCTGTAATATGATGCTCATCACCTTTCTAAGATTTAGCAGTGATCAAGTTACAATCTTTTAAAGATAAGGGAGTAAGGACATTTTTTACCCTACTTCTAGAATTTGGTATGGTCATTATAAGTTTTGGTTATATCATTGGGATTAATCAGTACTCCAGGCATCTTTATAGATCGTATAAATGGAGTTTTTAAGCCCTTCCTTAATCAGTTCGCCATAGTTTTTCAATAGCAACATGCTGTTTATTTAATAGGTTGGAAAGAACATGTATAACAATTGATAATGACACTTTATGTGTAAGGGAACATTAGTTGCATGTCAAGCTTCTCTAAAATACTAATTCTAATTTAACCAAGTAATGTCAATAGTCATAAGATTTCTAGCTATTCATTGAAGTCTATACATGTAAGTGCATGAGGATTTGGATTTAATTCTAGACTGATACTATTATGAAACTTTTAAATTAGGTAAATGGATGGAGTGCATAATTGAATAAATTTACAATAATGTAAAATTGAGCAAATAAACAACTAAATGAATTTAGCACCTTGACTTTACCAGAATGTGTAGTTACTTTGTATTGACAGTTACTTCCTCCTGAGTTATGAATTAGTTTATTAACCTAGGGATTCAACTACTTATGAAGTTTTGTCGAATCATCATAAACCTAATTGCTTCCCCCAACTCCCTATATTTCTTTGAAAGCCGGTAGAGAAGATAGTTAATGTAAAGCACTACCCTAATCTTGGCTATCTAAGACAGTTAAGTACTGTCGTCTTGACTATTAATTGTTATACTTACTACTCTTTAAGCATGTAAATAGAGGTTTTCTTCATCCAGTTCTTCATTTAGTGTTTCTTTTTTGAGTTAGCCTAAATTTCAATTCAATTCTAAGGTGATCAAGCTCATAATAGCATTAAGAGTAAAATGAAAATAAATAAATTGAATTTATAACATTAATAAAAAAATACTATCATATAAAAGTAATGGCACAAAGGGTTTAGCAAAATACCAGATAAAAGTTGCTAGCCTTTAATGGGCATTAGTATAGATTTAGATAACAAATAAAAGCAATAAGAATACATGAAGAAGGAGGAAAGGGAGGTGTTCAGAAAGGGAAAAACTCTATATAGAGCCCTGACTTTGAAACCACACTTCTCCTTAGCAACTTTCAACTTAGATTTCTCTTCAAGTGATTTCCACTCCTCTATATGCTTCCTCCCTACTTGTGTGCCTTGTTGCTTGCCCTTAGGACCCTATATATAGGCCACAAAATTCTAAAAGTGGAGTATGGGTCAAGTATGAAGCCTTCAATCACTAAAGCAGATAAGGGTTTTTGGTGATATGCCCAAGTGAGGCCTATCTATTGCCTAGGCGGCATGTCTCTAGTGTTAGCTCCTAGGCATTGAAATTCTAGCACTAAGGCACTATTTTTGCTAAAAAATGGTGCCCTAGCTCTAGAATTCTGGTGCTTGGGTACTACTATTCAAAATAGTAAAATTTCAATGTGCAAATTTGGCACCTAGGCACTGGATATTTGGCACACGGGCTCCAAGTCTCTAGAATTTATGCTCAAGCGCTGGATTTCTAGTGCCTAGACATTGGAATCTTCTTGCTTTTCACTTTTTCCTCCCTTCCTCACTTGGGCTTTTTTGGTTCCATTTTCTATAAATTCATCACAAGATATGCTTAATAATGGTCAAAGGTGAGTTTCTCAGATATAAATGAAATTTCTTTGAAATCAATGAGATTTTATCTATATTTTAAGTGTTTTTTGCTATCAATATTGTTCTTGATAACTTTCTGTTTAGAAAGTTATCACTAGCAAAGGGATTCTAATAGACCTAAGGAAGGTAAAGGCAATGCAAAAAAGATCTTGGTCTTCCAAAGTTACTAAAATTTGCACTTTCTTAGGTCTGGCAAGTTACTACCATAAGTTGAGAAGGACTTTTCTAGGTAATTGTCCCATTGAAAAAAAAAGAAAGATGTGAAGTTCTTGTAAGCTGATGTAAGTGAGAAAAGCTTTTGAAAGTTCAAAGAGTTTGACATCAATTCATAATCTTGCCTTACAGTCTAGCTCATATGACTACACAAATTAATGTGATGTTATCAAAGTGAGACTTGGATGCAGTTTGATGTAAAAGGGTCATGTTGATGCTTATGCCTATAAGAAAACTAAAGAAACATAAGCTGAATTGCCCAAACTCTGATTTAGAGACAATTATAATGGTTTTACTTATAAGATCTAGCTAAATTACCCTTAAGGGGAGACTTGCAAAATTTATATGGACCACAAGAGGCATAAGTATATCTTTCAATAGAGGGATTTGAATTTAAGGCATTGAAGATGATGGAATCTATGAAAGGATTTTGATTGCCCTATATTATGTCATCCTAGTAAGGCTAATGTGGTGAAAAATGCTTTGCATTGGAGGTCCTTGGTGAGTTTAGCTCATACAGCCAATGTAAGTAGCTAAGATTGCGTATGTTCTTCTTTTACTCTCTATTTTACTCCTTTCACTTTCATTGGCTACCAAACTATGATTCTTTTGCCTTGGGGGAAAACTTCCTATCCATTTGGTTTTCTATCAAAAAAACTTTAGTTTCAAATATTCTCAGTCTCTTACTCATTTAAATTATTCTATTTGACCTTAATCCTTAACCCTTATTGGCAATCATAATTATTTATGGTGAATTTGAATGAAAGCTTGTTGATATTATGACTACAATAATGTTAGATTTCTAAATTTTTTAGACCACTTAGATTTGAAACTTCTGAATACTAAAAAAAAAAATGGTACTTTTAAAAGAGAAGGTGTTATTACCTTTGCTGATTTTTGTATTGGATTTTTTTTTCTCAGAATCTTGAAATGATTTTGACATGGATATTTTAATGAAATGGCTTTGTAAAGTTTTAAAAGGTTATAAGTGATTCCAGACAGTAAAAGTGGAAAAAGAAAATATATAGCTAGGTTACAATAATGATAGGAAATACCAAAGTGGAAATAAAGAATAATTATTATGTATTTGCCATTTGATTGCCACAAATATTATAGGGTTCTAATTTTATATGGAAGGCTATAGTTAGAACAACTATATATTCACATTTCTTTTTAGTGAAAACAACTTATGTAGCTAAATATGCTCAAATCTATTTGAACAAAATCATGAAGCTTCATGGAGAAATCATTTCAATTACTGCAAAAAAAAATAAAAAAATCTATTCACCACCTGATTTTGAAGGGCCTTTCAAAGTGTGTTTGGCAATCAAATGATCTTAGCACTACTTTTCATACACAAACTGATGGCTAATCTATGTGTACAATTCAAATGCTAAAGGATATACTAAGGTCATGTATCTTAGAATTTGCAAGGAGCAAGGATACCTACTTAACTTTGGTTGAGTTTGCCTACAATAGTAGCTATTAAGCAAGTATTTAAATGGCACTATATGAATTGTTATATGGTATGCGATGCTGCTCTCCTATCAGTTGGTTTAAAGAGGATGAAGAAAATATGCGATGGGCAAAACTAATTTAAGATGCACTAGACAAGGTGAAGTTAACTTAAGAAAGATTGTTAACTACTCAAAGTAAGAGAAAAGCTTATGTTGATAACTAACGATGAGATATAGAATTCATAATGGGTGATCATGTGTTTCTCTGTGTCTTTTTGATGAATGGAGTAATAAGGTTTGGAAAAAAAAAGAAAGTTAATATCAATCAGGAAAGCATTCACTAGTGGCATATCGCTTAGCCCTACCTTTTGAGTTAGTAGGTGTGTGTTCAATGTTTCATGTGTCAATGCTTCAGAAGTACTTACCCAACCTATCTCACGTGCTAAAGGCTCAAGATATATGATTGAATGTCGGTTTAACTTATGAGGAAGTTCTAATTGCTATTATTAACAAACAAGTCATAAAACTTTGTTCTAAAGGGATTGCATCAGTGAAGGTTTTATGGCACAATCACTCCATGACAAAGCCACTTGGGAAGTCGAGAATGATATGCGAGCCAAATAACCTCATCTATTTGAGAATTAAGGTATGCATGTATTTTGAATTCTAGGACTAATTTTCTTTAAGGGGTAGAATGTAACATTCAAGGAATTTTTATTTAGTAATTTATATTTATGGAATAATTTTGTAAATATTTACATTAGTCAAAGGAACAAGACAATATATTTGGGCAAATATGTAAATTTAAATAGTTGTGAAAAAGGAAAGTTAGAAGAAGTCATATTTTAATTCAAGTAACATTTCACATTTAAATTAGGCGAAGAAGATGAACAATAAACATAAAATTGGAGCTCAATTTGAAGGAGTTTTGTGAAATTTCCTTAGGGGTTTTGATTTTAAGTAAGTATCTAACAATTCTCATGTGTCAATTTGATGTTTAGATCACTCAATTGAAAACTGCTCTTTCTTGGTAGGGACTTACATTACGTAGAGTAGTGATATATGATGATTTCTTAATCTCTAGTGTAATTGGACCTCAAGGAGAAGAATTTAAGTGGTTAGTAGTTGTCGTTTTGATTGGTAAGTCACTTTGGGAATTTTCTCTAATTTATCTTAAATTCCATTATTGTAAGAAGGAGCTAATGAAGGAAAATTCAATGGAAATGGCTATTATTATTGAATAATTGCTTTAGTTAGAATTGGTATAACTTTTAAGCCATTGGATAATATTGAACAACTCAAGAGCTATGTAGAACAAATTGATTAGCCTATTTGGGCATATTCAATTATCAGAGTTCCATATAAATAATAATGTTGTAAAGTGTATTTAATGTTGTTTATATGTTGGGAAGCTTTAATGTCTTACATTAGAAATAATTCCATTAATAAGGGTGAAAGTGGAGGAGTAACAAACAATGAAGTCATAATCTTGGAACATTTGTGTAATTATATCCTTTTGGACTTGAAGGCAAGTGAATTTTCAATTAGTTGAAAATTTTAACTCAAAGGCATACAGGCGTTATTAAAAGCCTTTGAGTATTGTTTTACTTGCAATATATAAATATAAATATATATATATATATATATATATGTTGGTTATGGTCATTGGTGGAAGAAAGAAAACTTTAACATATGGACGATTTGGGTTCCAAGACCATTTTTGTATATACATGTATTTGCTGGCCATAAAAATTATAAACATTGAAGGGAATATTTGTGACTTAAAGATATGAAGCAGTTTAGGATAGAATAAGTTGATGATGACAAAGTACTTGTTAATCAGTTTAATGTGGGATTATTTATTATGAATTTATCAAAGTTGAGATGGTTATAGCGAGGGACATTAAGGTTATATTTCTTGTTCTTAAAAACATAGAGGTTGCACTGTATCTAGCAAGTAGTAGAGGAGACAATAAGAAAATAGGTTGTGTATGCTTTAGCCAAGTGAGTAAATAACGGTAATTATGTATTTTTTTTATTTACGCAGTTTTCTTGTGAAAATAATTGTTATTGAATATCTCAGTGACTTGGGACAAACTTCTTAGAATTTAGAAAGGAATTTCATCATTTCTGTATTCTCTGGGTATTTTTAAGCCCTGGATCTATTAAAAATCTTACTAAGCATTTGACTAAATTTCCTAAATGTCTAAATTGCTCTAGTTTTGCATTTTCTGAAGCACTCTGGTTATGTACCTCTGAATTATCTTGTTTGGCATTTTTGAATCATTCTAATTATGTAATTCTAAATTATTCTGATTATGCAAAATGTAAAATATTTTGATTTTATGTTTTGATTTAAAATGATTCTAAACATATGAACTTCTCTATTCCCTATGAATAAGTCTAATTCTGGGTTTTTGAAATTTTGATTTTTTGATTATGGATTTAAGTATGTTAAATAATCCTTGGGCAATTCATCCAAAACATGACCCTATAGCAAACGATAGTTGACATTAGCTGTAGTGCACTATGATATGTATTAAGGAGATTAATATCTCACATAATCCCCGGTAATCGAGGAGAATAAAATTCTCACACGATAATTTTATCCATCATGACAATATTTATTAATTATCATTCAATTGTTTTTCACCATTCCTTTATTAATATTTCATTAATATTATTGTTGCCTTCCAATTATTTAATTAATTGCAAGGATTTAAGGAGATTAAAATCTCATATAATCCCCAGCAATCAAGAAGAACAAAATTCTCACACGCTAATTTTATACGTAATAGCAATAATTAATCAAAGTTAATGTTTAAACAATGGTAATAAACAAAACTAAAACAAGTTTAAGCAAATGAACAGTAGCGCCTCAGATTAAAACGCATGAACAGTGCAGCATGCATGAGATTGTCTTGAAGCAACTCGTATGAACAGTGACGTGCATGCAGAAATCTCGGCCAAGCAGCCCTTGCAACCATACCTGTGCGTTTTTAGCCTCTCCTTTGTGCTCCAATGAAGAATGACCTTCTCCTTCTCACTCACCTATGGTAAATGGACCTCCAACAGCCTCAAAGTAGCTGGTCTCGGCTGGAAGCAAGCAGAAATGGCAGACAGCTTCGTTGGAAATTCTGGTTGGCTTTAGCGCTGGAAATTCTGCTCACGCGTCTCTGCTCCTCGGCTGGAAGGCAAAGGCTGAAACCTTCCCTTCTTCTCTACACTTTCTCTTCTTCCATGTGCTCCCTAAGTTCTCCTCTGTTTACCTCGGTTTTTTGAGCTCAAAATAGAGTTTTTTCTTCTCCATGGTTCAGCCTCTATCCATCCTTTTGCTACCACTTTGTTTTGCATTCAAACCTCCTTGTTTCTGCTCATCATTTTGGCATCCAACTCTCCATTTTCTGCTCCTTGGATGGCCTGAACTTCAGCTCCTTTTCTCTCCATGATTTGGACGTTTCTCTCCATTGTTTTCTGCACCACGACTCCCTCTCTTTTCCTCTCGGTTTTTGCCTCTTGTTTAGCTTCTCTCCCTCTCGGTTTCTGTTTCGTTTTCTCTTCTATATTTTCCCTCACGTTACTGCCTCGTTTTTCTTCAGCGTTGTTCTCCCTTTCTTTTCAACGTTGTTTTTTTTCTCTCGGTTCGTTGCTCTTCTTCTCTTCTCCCCAGCTCCCTTTTTCTCTCGGTTTGTTGCTCTCCCTCTCTTCTCTTCAGCGTTGCTCTCTTTTGCCTCCTTTCTCCCTCTCCCCTTCTCTTCTCTTCAGCTCTCCTTTTCCCAGCCGAGGCCTCCTCTCTTTACGCTCCAGCCCACCTCCCTTTTTCTGCCACGTTGCTCCCTTTTCTCTTTACTTTTTCGGCAACTTCCAGCCACTCCACTTACTGCTCACGGTCCCCTCCTTTTTCTACCATTTTCAACCACGCCACTCTCTCCTTTCTCTGCACCAGCTGCTCCACTTTCTGCCTCCTCTGAAGAACCAACTCCCTTTTGCTTTTTTGTCCCTCTTGTCCTCTTGTGCATGTGTGTGCATGAGTGTATGCATGTGGGAGTGGGTGAGTGTGTGTGTCCATGGGTGAGAGTGTGTGAGAGTGTGAGTGTGAGTGTGTGAGGATGTATGTCCGTGAGTGAGAGTGATGTGTGTTATGTGTGTGAGGGCAAGTGAGCATATGGGAGCAAATGAGCATGTGAGAGTGTGTGAGTGTGAGCAAGTGAGAGTGTTTTCCAATTTCATTTTAATTAGGTGGCCTTATTCATTTTATTTCTTTACAAGATGATTGCCATGTCTCTTCTTCAAACACATATTTTGAATTTTCCTTTTTATTATTTTTGGTTCTTATATTTGGTTTTTTCCATATTACTTCTTTTTTTTTTTTTTTGCCTTTTGCAATTTTGTTTTAATTAATTATTATTATTATTAATTCGGGTGGGGTGTTCACACTTACCTCCTACTATGCTTGCTGACAGGATGCGAAAAGAAAAGGCAATTGGGTTAGAGAATGAAGATACCTATTCCTTTGGCCAAAATGAAAGACAAGAGAGGGAATCTCTTATTGAGGTTGAGGCATTGATGCTTCTACTTGTAATACTAAAGAGCTTAGAGGAGAGGTTGAGAAGGACATGTGAAGGGCTAAGGCAGGAGAAAAGGACATTTAAGGATAGAACCTGAAAGGATAGGTGAACGCACTATAAAATAGGGGAAAGTGTGAAAAGAAACAAGGACCGAGCAAGAGAGAGGAGAACTTGAGAGTTAAGAGAAAAGAAAGAAAGTTCGTGAGAGGTTCACGTGAGAAAGACCAAGAGGCTGAGGAAGAAAAGAGAGGGAGAGCGAAGTTAGTGAAAGGTTTATGTGAGAAAGAATGAGGGGCCAAGGAAGAAAAGGGAGGAACGGAGTTCATGAGAAGTTCAAGTGAGAGAGACGAGGGGCCAAGGAAGAAAATAGAGGGAGAAAGGGAGTTCATGAGAGGTTCACGTGAGAGAGACCAGGGGACCGAAGAAGAAAGGAGGAAGGTGTGGCACCTCTATTTTCCTCACAAAAAACAGGGGCAACAAGAAGAGGTGGAGGAGTTAGAGACCTTCAAAGAAAAATGAAAAAGAAGAGTTATAGAAGCTCACAGACTAAGGCATTGGGTTTGGCCATGACACCCTGGGCGGAAAAGGGGGCTAGATCCATATCAAGACTGACTCCTTTGACTTAGACCCAACGAACCCAACTCTGGGGACTCTTTAGCATGCCATCACCCTGAAGCATGAGCTCGTGAAGGGGGAGAGTTACTACTAGTTACCAGAGGAGAACGA
This sequence comes from Delonix regia, assembly GCA_037074485.1. Classification (NCBI taxonomy): domain Eukaryota; kingdom Viridiplantae; phylum Streptophyta; class Magnoliopsida; order Fabales; family Fabaceae; genus Delonix; species Delonix regia. Next base: position 19,743,804 of record CM073459.1, read on the forward strand.
AAGGCAATAAGGGTGTAAGAAAACACAAAAAGAATAGAACTTGTGTAATGTGAAATAGGGAGTTCCAAGGAGAAGAAAGAATGAACAAAAGAGAAAAAGAAACTATAGAGGAAGGGTAGTCAATGAGGAGGGAGTGCGGTCAAGGCCAAGAAAGAGGTCTCAAGGAGAGGAGGAGAATGCGATTTGAAGGCTCTGTTTCCATGACCATAAGGCAAAGAGTGGAAGGCCCAAGGAAAGAAGGGCAAAAAGTAAGAGAAAAAGAAGGAAAGCATGAGAAAGCATATAAGAGTGAGAGAGAGTTTAAAAGGAGAAAGATAGTGAGAACCAAAATAGCTGGAAAAAATTAGCGGAAAAGGGAGTAGACGAGATGAAGACTAAGACAAAATGAAGCTGGGCATCTAAAACCAAGAGGAAGGAGAGACTTGAGGATTAAAAATAACTACATCAATTCCTAGGAGCTTAGTTCACTGTAAGTTCAAATCCTTCAAATATGGCAGTTGCTTTCCTAGAAACATATGGTATGCATGGCTCATCACGTAACTTTTGTTTATTATATTTTTCTTTTATTCATTTATGTTTTTAATGATAATATTGCGGCTTAGTTACTCACTTGGGGGTTGATGGCATGTGTACATGGAAGTTAGAATAATAACACATGTGGCTTTTACGTTATGTTCATGCTTGGATTTGAAACTTATTCTACATGGGCCCTTCATTTTTTTTTTTTTTTTGCTGTGATTAAATGCTCAAAATATATTGAAGGTTATCTTCCAAGATTAGCAAACATGTTTGTTATTTTCTCCTTCTTCTTTTTTTGTATATTATAGTTAAATCTTTGATTGATGTAATAATTTGATTTAACATATACACATGGCCACAAATAATGCATGTATCATTTTATTCCTTTTACCTTTCTATGTCGTTTACTATCCCTTTTTTACAAGAAATAAGACCTTTTTATATCATTTTTTTTTCACTAGAACAAAAACATACTAAAAAACATTTCTAAATCACGAAATTATTTAATTTTAGCTATTGTTGTGTGAGATTATTAGTCTCCTCAGTCATGTAGGGACCAATCAGTAGGTGCCAAGTGAGACCTTTAGTCTCCTTAGGCTTTGAAAGTTAAGATATGATAGATTAAAAAAATAAATTATTTTTTTAATAAGAAAAAAAAGAGGATCCAAAGAAGTCTCAAATAATTTCTTCTACATTTCAGATTACCACTTGAGAGCATTAATCTCCTCAGGTACCCAAGAACCAACTAGCAGAGGTCGTGTGAGATCTTAAATCTCCTTAGGTCTTGAAAGTTAATACACATTTTGAAATATTAAAATAAAAAGAAAAAGGGTTTATATTGCCTGCCATTAAAAATCCCAAAAATAATTTTTCACTATAACATCATTTTCAAAAAAAATAAATAAAAATCTAGAAATAGAAAAAAATTTTGTAAAGAGAAAATGGAAGGAAAAAGGGAGTAATATTAAATCAATTTCATAAATTCAAGTACACCAACCAAACTCAAGGTCATTTTGCTTACGAAAAGCAGATTAATTTCAATCATCTTGTTCAGTTTACAAAAATAAATGAGTCACCAACCAACAACCACGTATTTTTAGGTCGAACTATGTGGACTTTGATCCCTGCTATAGGGTAGTAGGCCCTAAGCTTTCATCCAAGGTCAAGTCTGTCCTTCGTAAATATCTATTTGCTTGCTTTCAGTATTGTCATTTTTGTCTTCTCTTTTAACAAGCATGCATGTCAATAAAGGGTAATTAAGATAAATTTAAGGTCATATTCTATCTCATTTGACTAGTTTAAGGTAACCATCCTTATGGACAAGTGTTGTGGGATGCCTAATACCTTCCCCACCCTCAAATAGACTCTCGAATCCATCTCTATTTTTCCATATCACTTTGCCTTTTGTTTTTGTTTTAAATTGGTTTTCCAAAGTTCTTTGTTAAAAATTTTGGTGGCGACTCCAGTAAATTGATTTTCAAGAATCAATCTTAATTTGGACTCTTTTTATTGCTTCAACCAAAAGGTCAGTTATGATAATAGCATTATTCTAGCCCTTACGTATGAACCAGGGGCTTAACAGGTGTCTCTTTGTGTGAACCTTGCATTGTTCGCAAAGGCAAGTCCCATCTTGTTGTAAAGCCTATATCTGTGATCTAGTGGCTCCCATGTATAAAGGCAAATAGCCTTATTTTATTATTATGGATGATAGCTATCAGTTGTAAACATTATTGAGAGTTGAGCTCTCCTCTCTGTTGTATATTAAGTTTTCTTGCTATAGACATTTCGAGAAATCTAAATTTTAGAGGAGAATCTGTCAAAGTCTCTACATGGAAATGCAACTGATTTTCTAGTTGATATGAATATATTTTGTCTTAGTTTTATATGTTAATAATTTTGTTTTCTCATATAGTAATTGGATCTCTTAAGGTGTCTAATAGGCTTACGAGGGCGAGATTTATCTCGTTCCTCGTGCCAATCATGTTCTAATTCAGAAGGATCGTGACAAATAGATTAAGAAATATGAATAGCTTTTGTTTGACTTAGTATAATTTGAATTGCATTTGAATAATTTTTTTATAATATATAGTATTTTAACAATATAATTATATATTTTAATAACTCTTTATTAACCAAGGTAAAGTCTTAAGAGTTTACATTACAAGTCTAAGTTATGAGTTTACCTTTTCTTTACAAGTTTGCCTAATGTACTCGTGAATTTAACAACCTAGCTATTAAATTTTCTAAGAAACACAAGGCATGAAAATTTTTTACCATTCATAGCAAATGATACAATATTTGAAGAAATTTTTTCAACATGTCATAAGCTTACTGAAGAATGAATTAGGGAACACTATCTCATTTTAAAAATATTTTTTTGTTGAATTAATTTCTTAAAGTGGATTTTAGGTATGCGGTTATGATGTGTGCAAACAAGGGAATAAGATTTGTGACATGCAAGCAATTGACTTCAAAAGGGATCACTGTGGCATTAACAACAAGAGATGAGAAGAAAGGAGTTAAATCTATTAAGAAACTCAAAGAAATTGGCCTTTTAAGGAGATATGGTTTTTCATCAGCTTGATGTAATTGATCCTCCTTGAATAGCTTCTCTTGCATATTTCATTAGAAACAAAACTGCAAAACTTGATATCTTAGTAGGATTATTCTCCAAGTGTTTACTGTATGTCATCATTTACTTTACTTATTAAACCATAAATATTTTTTCACTAGAGGGCACTGAATTGGGTGTTATATAAAATTTGCAGAATAATTAAATACTTTGAAAAAGATTTTTTAGACTTAAAACAATTAATGGAAACTTAATGATTCAAAGCAGTGAATGCAAAAATTAAAGAAGATAAGGGAAGTGAATAAGCATAAAGATTTATCCTAGTTTGGCTTCTACCCAAGCCTACGTATAGTCCCCAAGCAACCTCTTAGGATTTTCCACTATCTCAATGATCAATTACAATAACCCAAGAGAACCTCACCTTAATCCAAAGCTTTCACAACTTGGCTCTTTCAAAGAACTTCCTTGAATACAATTAGGGATAAACTCCCCTTTAACCTAAGCTCTCTCTTAGCTTAACTCCCTCAAGGAACCTCCTTGAGTTTCTCTCTTACAAGAAAGAAAGAATTACAGATTGATGAACTCTTCGAAACAAAGTATATGGAACAATGAAGCACTAATTTAATAAAAGCTGATAAAAAGATAGATATAAAGATATCATCGGTCTAATGAATCCATTGGGAGTGAGTTAAAAGTCAAGGATTTCAAAATATGTCCATTATAAAGGAATTATGACTTCTCTATCACTGGCTAGTCGACTGCTCTCTTATAGCTAATTGACTAATCCCCTTTCCCTCTTTAAAAATTCAAATTTAGACCTCGATAGTTGGTTGCTCACTTATGGCTAGTCAATTGGTCTCTCACAAAGACATTCCAACCAATTGGTCTTAAGGTTGGTAGTTGACTAGGCTTGATCTAGATGTGACTAATCAATAGCTGGCTAGTGCCCAGTCAACTGGTGACACATAGAAAGCTCTTAGTCGAACAAGGCTCAAGTTGGCAGCTGACTGAGACCTCTCAGAAGGGGGTCAGTTGACTACTGGCTAGTGATCAATTAACTACATACTCATAGAAAATGCCCATTCAACTGGGACAAGGCCTAGCTGCTGGTTGGCAAAGGGCTATTCAACTGCTAGGTTGCTGCCAATTGATTAGGGACTTTCAGTGTTCCCCTAATCAACTTTTCTTCAACCTCAAAGACTTAGAATCAATTACATTTATTTTAAGTCATTATTTGACACTTACAGAGAGTTTATTGAACCATTTGAAACATAGAAACAACTTTAAATAATGAACTTTTCATTAAAGGTCTCAAATCGAGTTTATATAGATTAAGGTATAATAGATCCGTAGGGAGTAAGTGGGGAATCAGAGAATTCAAAATATAACAGTTATAGATCCGTTATAGCTTCTCTGTTATTGACTAGTCAACTGCTCCTTCATTCCCTCTCATAATTTTCAATTTTTGGGCCCCAACAATTAACTGCTAACTTTGGACCAGTCAACTTGTCACTCATAGAGAGCTCACAGTTGATGGTCTCAAGGTTGGTAGTTGACTAATGCTTGATTTGGGGATGACCAGTTGACTATTTGCATGTGGCCAATCAACTATTCGCTTACTGAGAGCTCCTAGTTGATCAAGTTTAAACTGGCAGCTGACTAGTCTCATTTAAGAAAGTGACCAGTGAACTGTTCACTCACAGAGAGTGTGCAATCGATCAAATTTCAAGCTAGCAAAAGATTGGGGCTTCCCAAAATGTGAGCAATCGATAACTGGCTAGTGGCCAGTCAACTATTCACTGACAAAAAACTCCCAAATTAGCTTTTCTCAGCCGTTATGACCTGAGATTAATTTTTCATTCGTTTTAATTGATTCCTATTAGCTCATTATCATTTACAAAGGTTCCTAGGACAGGATTAAACATTGAAAACACCTAGAATATAAGTAATACATATCAAAACTTTTCTTCCTATGTTGTTATCAATAAAACATTGTTCTCTCAATAAATAGGCACAACATTCTCCCTCTTTTTGATGTTGTCAGCCCTACAAATGTTTGTTCTTTACAAAAAAAAAAAAAAAAGATTTCAAGGTAAATTCCATTATTTTTATGAAAGTTTAAATAAGTTCACTTTGTTTAACTTTCATAACTCTGAAATAGTTTCCTTGTTTATGTCATTGGTATTAGATAATGACAATACATAAAATTAATCATAATCAAAATAGCTACTTCTATTGAATTTGAAAACACTGTAAATATCTATAAAATTCAATCATATTGAAAACATAATAGAATTCAAACTCAAACAAGGAAACATAGACTAGAAAAGCAAACTAACTATTCTAATGCTCTACATTCTCTCCCCCTTTGTCACTTTAAAAATAGAGGAAGAGAACTTAACAACCCCCTAAACTACTAAAAGTATGAATGCTGCTCATAATAGGACTCAATGCATTTGAGCTGAACATATATGTCCTCTACTGTCTCCTAGAGATTTTTCATTTAAAGGTCGAAGTTGTCCATTTTCTTATGTAATGCTTGAATCTCAGCCAGAAGAATGGGCTCTTGAATCACCATAATCTCAGGCTAAGCTAGGATGTAACCCATAGATGTAGAAGCATGCAGTGATGGAGGTATAGGAGTAGTAGGAGAAAGGATGTACAAAGATGGGCCTTCCTTAGCTGGTACTGTGAATGAAAGTGGAGACTGAGGAGGAGGAATATCAGCTGCTGGAGGAGGTAGAGGCCTAGGGACCCTTTTGGCTTTTCAAACCTATTGCCCCTATAGTGACATGATGGATCCCATTCTTTACAGATTATTCCACCTAATCTGGAGAAGGGATTCCACATCATCCTTTAAAGGTGAAATGTTATAGTGGCAGAAAATGGTTGCTATAATGGCAACATATGGTAATAAGGATAACTTTTTCTTCTTGCAAGTTGCCATCCTCTATGTGATAAGCTAAGAAAGTTTGAAGCTATCTCCATCTAGAAGGTGGTGAAGTTACCATATTTGTTGATCAGGTAGTGAGCAATGATGTAGTGCAGTAGTCGATTATCCAATGAAAGGTCATTGACATTGATCAAAGTGTTAGGATTGTCAATGACAGCCTCACTAATCCTATTCATAATCACCAACTTATTATAGCTAGCCACAGTCTTCAAGGAGTTAGGGTGATTAGTGAAGTAATGCCTGGTAGGTGTGGGAAGGTTAGAATGTTAGCCAATGTCTCATCACTAAATACAATTCTTGAACTTTTGTCTTCAATAGTGATGAGATAGGTTGTGGGGTTATAAGTGAGACTAGAATAAAATGCCCTGATAACCTTAAGGTTATAATCCAACTTTGGAGTTAGTAGAAAGTTTAACATAGCATTGGTTAATAAATCTAAAAGCCTAAAACCTTTTTCGTACAAGAATGGTAGTTGTTTCTGTCTTCCTGAGCAACAGGTCACTTCTTTGACCTTTACTAGTCAACTAACCACTCCTTTAGTAGTTGTCTAGTCACTTAAAAATGTTACCAATTTGAATTTTATAGGCCAAAATTCTTAATTTCTAAAGATTACTATACTTAAAAACACATCTAAGCACAAGTACTTAACCAAACATTATATCAAACAAGTGGAAATCAAATAAATTCATCACCAACATTATGTAAAATAGATTTCACTCTGATGCTTAAGTTAGTGAATGTTCTCATTAAGCCAATGGGCTAATAATTTAATTCTTTATTTTATAGCTCATTAGGATTAACCATTCCAAGTTCACCTCTTATAAAACAAAATTTTTCAGTGTAAAGAGGTTTTGTAAAGATATGAGCAAGTTGAAATTTAGTTTTGATAAATCAAGGCTAATATCATTCTTTTGAGCATAGTCCCTAATGTGATAATGCTTGAGGTCTATATGTTTAGACCTTGAATGCATGATGAGATACTTGGTGAGATTAATCACATTGGTATTGTCACATTTAATTAGAATCTCTTTAAGATATATCCTAGGATCCTCTAGTTATTCTTTCATCCAAAGGATTTGAGTACAACAATTACCAGATGCAACATATTCAGCTTCAGCAGTGGACAATGCTACACTATTTTGTTTCTTGCTAAACTAAGAAACAAGAGAATTTCTAAAGAATTGACATGTTCCACTAGTGCTTTTTTTTTTTTTTTTTTAGTTTTACAATTGGAAAAATTAGCAGCTGAATATCCTACCAAGGTATTAGTGGATCCTTTTAGATACCACAGACCAATTTTTATTGTACCAACAATATATCTAAAGATTCTCTTTACTGCTAGATAATGAGACTCTTTAGGACAAGTTTGAAATCTAGCATAAATGCATACACTAAACATAATGTCAGGTCTACTTGTAGTTAAATATAAAATAGAACCAATCATACCTCTATATTTTGAGATGTCATATAGCTGTCCTTTTTCATCAACATCCATCTTTGCAGCAGACCCCATAGGAATATCTTTTATTTTAACATTTTCAAATCCAAATTTCTTGAGTAATTCTTTAACATATTTGGATTGATTTATAAATGTTCCATTTTCTTCTTGTTTAATTTGAAGATCCAAGAAAAATGTGAGCTCCCTCATCATAGACATTTCAAACTCTCTTTTCATTATTTAGCAAATTCCTTGCACATCTATCATTAGTGGCACTAAATATGATATATTCCACATAAATTTAAACAACTAATATATCATGCTTTTTCTTTTTAAAGAATAATTTGTATCAACCTTGCCTCTAGTATTATTTTAAATGAGAAATGAACTCAATCTTTCATACCATGCTTTAAGGGCTTGCTTAAGACCATATAGTGCTTTTCTTAATTTGAATACATGATTTGAAAAATTTTGATCTTCAAAACCTGGAGATTGTTTGACATATACCTCTTCCATTATGTATCCATTAAGAAAGGCACTCTTGACATCCATTTGATACAACTTAAAATTATTTATGCATGCAAAGGCTAGTAGCATATGAATAGCTTCCAGTCTAGCTACTGGTGTAAAGGTTTCATCATAATATATACCTTCTTCTTGATTGTAACCATTTACAACCAACCTAGCATTATTTTTAGTAACAACGCCAAATTCATCAAGCTTATTCCTAAATACCCTTTTAGTACCAATTACAAGATAATTATTGGGTTTAGGAACAAGTTTCCATACTTGACTCCTTTTAAATTGATTCAATTATTCTTGCATAGCTAGAACCCAATCTACTGCTAGCTTTGGATCAGTTAACTGTTTACTTATAGAGAGTGCCTAGCTGATCAGATTTTAGGCTAGTAGTAGACTGAGGGCTTCTTAGAAAGTAACTAGTCAACTACTGGCTAGTGGCTAGTCAACTGTTCACTGATAGAAAACTCCCAAATTAGCTTTTCCAACCTTTAAGACTTGAGATTAATTTTTCATTCATTTTAAAATCTATTAGCTCAATATCATTTACAAAGGTTCCTAAGACATGATTAAACATTGAAAGCACCTACAACTTAAGTAATACATTACAAAACATTTCTTTTTGTGTTGTTATCATTAAAAACATTGTTTTCTCAACAAATGGGTTCAACAAATTTCTTCAGGGGTTTTAATCCTATGTAAGAATATAACATTTTCCCTCTATCAATTTGATGTTTTAGTTACTAGATATAAAGCCCCCTTTCATGGTAAGGAGTTGAAGCACGTAGAGTGGTGGAATTTGATCATTTCTTATTCCTTTAGCATCAGTGGATCTCAAAAAGAGATTAAAATTGTTGGTATTTTTTGTTTTGAGTGGTCAGTTATTTTAAGAATTGTTCTCAAATTTATTTGAAATTCCATTATTGTAAGAGGAAGCTTAATGAAGGAAAATTCATTGGAAATGACTATTATTATTGGATAATTAATTTGGTTATGTTTGGTATATTTTTTAAGTCACCGGGTGAGATTGGCAACCTTAAAGCTTGGTGGAATGGATTAACTAGCCTATTTTGGGCATGTTTAGATTTCATGAGTATTTAAATAAATAATGATGTTCATTATGGGTGTTTAGAACAATCTTAAGATAAGGAACTTTAATGTTCATATATCAGAAATAACTCTAAATAGGGAATAAAAGTGGAGCAATTAGCAAATTATGAAATTTTAATATTGGAATATGTGTGTATTTATATTTTTGGACTTAAAGGCAATTAATTTCTCAATTGTTGAAAATTATTTCAACTTAAGGACAAAAGAACTTTACCAAATCTTGGAGTATTTTCCTAAGTGCAAGATATTGGTATTTGGCCATTGGTGGAAGAATGAAAATGTTAAGTTTTGACCATTTAGGTCCCCTACACATCTTTCTAAATGTGTATGCATGTATATGCAAGTCATAACAATTAAAATCATTTAAGGGAATATTAATGACTTTAATTAAGGAAGTAATATGGGATGGAAGTCATTTGTTATAGACTAATTACTTGTAAATTAATTTAGTATAATGGGATCATACATTAGGAATTTATTCAAGCAAAGTTGTTCTCCAGCATAGGACATTAAGGTTATATCTCTTGTTTTTATGAAGTACATTGTTTCTGTATTTATGAAGCAATCTGAATTGTATTTATAATGTGCTTCGACTTTAAAATTTTGAATTACTTCAATTATGTTTCTTTAAATACATTTTATTATGGATTTTTGAACATACTCTGACTCAAAACTTCTGATTTGTTTGATAATGTAATCATGTATGTAAAAAAATTTTTGGCAAATCCATCCTATGTAAGACCTTGCAACTAACAACAGTAGACATTAGTTGTAATACACTAACTGAGGCGTAATGCCATAATTTGATATTTTGCATGTGGTAAAATGTTATGATTCTAATTATGTCAAGTCATATTACTCGATGTCAGACATCTGATTTGTTCTATTAAACTAGCCTAAAGCTAGCATCTAATTTGATGGTAAAGCTCGAGGTTACCTACCAATCTGATAAGTTTGATACCCTAATATTCTAAACAAAATTTGATTTTAATTTCAAGAATTTGCTTTGTACATATGATTGACATTTATGTGAAGATTAAGAAAAATTTCTTTTTCGTACTTATTGTGTTTACTATTGACTGGTTTTTGAATTTCAAAGAAATGTAGATGGTTTGTGTAATAACTATGAAAATCGATATGTAAAATAATTTATTTTAGGCAAATTTGTTTATTTATTTATAACTAGAGAAAGGAAGCAAGTGTATGAGACAAGTATAAATTTTAAATGATGTGGAAATATTAAAAGAAGAAATTTAAGAAGTATGAAATATAAATGTAAATAATATCATATCTGAGCTAGAAGTTAGCATAAGTATTTGAGTCTTATTTTACTCATTTCCAACATCTATAATTGAATCCCTGAGTATGTAAACCAGGTATTTCCAAGAATTTTGATATGATATTACACAGTATCATCTAAGGAATTACCTATATGCCCATAGTGGATTATTTTTACCATTAAAGTTTCATTTCTTCCTATTTTCACTTCAAATCATGAACATGTTCTTTCCCTTTGTTAATCATGTTCAACATCATTATGCTACTGTTCAAGTTCATTAAAGGTCACTGGTGGTCATCCAACATTCAATGGTAAAAAAGGTCCCCTCAGATTGAGATTTGGTTGGAAAATGTTGCATTTTCGGTGAACGGACCTAGGAGTGATTTCAACTCAAAATTCATCAAATCAAGTGCATTATGCTTTGTTTTAGCTTAAGGTTTAGCTTCTTGATGATTTTCAACAACTTTTCTATCATCTTCACTAATTAATTTCACTCAATCAACTCAAAATCAAATAACCTCAATTATGGTATTGTTTATGCACAAAAGTGGGAAATTTGAATTCAATCCAGTATAATATCATCAAATTAAGTTAGGACTTTACATCCTAGGTAATTTTCAAACTTATCTCCCCAAGAATCATTGATCAATTGTGAGTTATAGATTCAGGATTTAAAAACCCCAATTTGGAGTATGTGCATACTTGTAAGATGATAAAACTTGAAGTTTTAGGCTTCTATAACATCATTATGCATATAGGAGGTGACTTAAGGCTACCTAAAGTCTTAGTTTTAAATTGTAAGTTTATTTGACATTTATCTTGATTTTCTTGAATTTTCCAAAGTGAAAAATAAAGGAAATTTGACTGTGATGCCTCTTAGGACTTGATTAAGTGGCCATGAATGTTAGTATCAACTTAATGAAGGATTTTAGAACTTGGTTCATTGATCTTTAAGGCCACATTGGTGATAATGATAAATTTTTGAAATTGGTATAAGTGCATAACAAAGTATAATAGATAAAATTAAAACCTTAAGCATTATTGGAGGTAAAGGAGGTAAAATTGAACCTTGAAATTGGATGATGCTTGCAAATAAGGGTAGGGTGTTGTGGGCAATTCTCGTTAAATGAGATAACAATGCTTGTGGTTAATTGTGTTTTGTAGATATCACACCTTTAAATAAGGAGGTGTGATTGGCATAACAAGTGAAGTAGATCCTACCCCTGTGAACTAACAAATAAGGTATACAACTTAATCAATTTAATTACAACTTACATAATGAGCATACTTAATTGTACTAGTTCACCATCTAATGCAATTCATATGGATCAAACTTAAACATCAAATTTATAACATGACTTTCATGTGGAAATTTCTACAAAGTCTTCCCTAAAATATGGATTTCTTAAAATTTCCATAAACATGACATGTACATCAAAAAGAAGAGAACTCTGCTCTCTAAAAAATATACAATCAAATAACCTAATACATATATACAAACATCACTAATCTCTACATATGACCTCAGGAACTACTAGAATACAACATATACAATGGTCATAACAAAAGAATGTCCTTACACTTGCGAATAAGGCAGGGCTTACCACAAAGGATTGCTCTGGACTCTACATATCAGATGAAGGTCTAGGCTCAACACTGCTATATGAAAAACATAAAGAAATACGGCTAAGTGACAACACTTAGTGAGTAAATACTACTAACTATACTAGGAAGGGAACAGAAGAGACTAGCAAAGCTTTTTGCCATCATTTATCATTTCAATGAAAACTTAAGGTATAACATAATTTAGAATATTTACAAACTAGTAAATGTAAATTGTTATGTCCAAATCTTAAGCTATATAGTAGGTTAATACTTTACATGATAAGAGAATAAATATGCATTCAAACCATGATTTAAGGAATGTACAGCAAAAATTATCTCGTAGAACCAGTACTATATCAGTAATCAAGTGCTAGCATCTACTAGCAGTGACAATATAGTCAAATGTAGTAATCAATGGTAAGTACAGAGGCTTACAATCAATCAATAAAATGGCCCAAGGCCTCAATACAGTGAAACAATTAATGATGCACCATGGCTAATACCTATTATTGTTAGCTGCAAGGTCCATTGTTAACATATTTCCAATAAAATATTGTCTTTTATAATCATGTGAATCAGTTTTAAATATCCCATCAGTGATTTGCCAAATATTTAGAAAAGACATGTAGTATTAGGAAGTAAAAAATCCCCTAAAACTCATGCAATAAATACTCCATTTAGGAGTTTCTTGGAAATCATACAGTAGCTACTTTTCAATGCAAAAGTAAATCAAGTATGAGAAAACAAGATATTTTTTCTAGAGATCCCATTATATGTAGTAAAATCCTTAAGGAGAATCAGTATTTTTAAGTATGTCAATTCCTAGGGCATTAGAGTGTACAAATTCTCAAAGGAAGATTTAAAAATACAGAAAACAAGTATTGCTAGTAATATCTACTCACTTGGAGAAGGGTACATCAACATCTTCCTAACTTCTTCTATAATTTTCTTGATCACAATGAGTCTTAAATACCTATAATGTCAAGCATATTGCTCTTAGCCTCTAATATCCATAAATAGTTTAACTCCTTCTATCTATCTATTTTATTTAACTATTCATTTGCTTCAAAACCATAACATAAGCCTTACTATTTATAACTCTTTTAGTTGTCCAGAACTTTCCATAATCATCGCCAATTCTACTTGTAATTCTTACTTTTCACTAACTTGAGAAATTACACTCTTAGTCCAAATTATTCATGACATTCAATAATGTTTAATACCTTGAATCATATCTAGTATGTTTTGTAATGCTTTTATACTAAATTCAAGAATTCATCATTACCACTAATGTAGCCTTTGGGATCAACTGACTAAGTTCTAATATCATTCATTAAACTAATATTGTCATTAAAGGCCACTTAATCAAGTCCCACAAGGTTTCCCATTCACATTTCCTTTTTTTTTTCTCAATGGAAAATTCAAGAAAAATATCAAATTAACTTATGATTTTAAATGAAAACTTTTGGTAACCTTAAGTCACCTCTTAGATGTTCAATGGTGTAAGAAAAGTAAACCTTTGAATTTCATCCCCCCACAAGCATGAAAATACACTTCCAAATTGGGTTTTTTTAATCTTGAAGCTAAAACTCATAATTGACCAATGATTATAGGAGAAAGAGGTTCAAAATTTACCTAAGATGTGAAGCCCCACTCAATTTAATGTGATTACACATAATCAAACTCAAATTCCTCACTTTCACACATGATTAGTATAGAAATTAGGGTTTTTTTATTAATTAGTGGAAATGGGATAGAAGTGGCCAAAAATCATTAAGAAAGCAAAGTCCTTAGCTAAAATGAAGGAAACTACACCATATCTGATCCAATTTCATTAAAATTGCATCAACAATTGCTTGTTGAAAATCTTATGTTTTACGACCAACTAGAGGCCAGCGAAGGATGAGTTTAGGTTAGCAAGGATTATCAATATAGCACTAAGGCATAATATACTCATATATACCCTAAGAATTAGTTTCATAATTTTAGCAGTCTTCCTTAAAATATGGACTTCCCAAAAATGTCTACAATGAGAAGATCATATATTCAACATGAATGAGAGCTCTGCTCTTAAAAATTATTACAACAAACAACCATTAATGTAACAATAATAAAATGGGATCATTTACCTGTATACATGGGAGACACTAGATTACAATTACAAACTTCATAACAAATATAAAAGTCATACCTTTGCAAACAATGCAAGGCTCACAAGAAAGAGACACTTGCTAAGCTCCTACTCCATAAGTAGGGGTCTTGGATCAACACTACTATCTGAAAAATGTTAAACAACTACGAGTGAGTGAAAACTCAATGAGCTGATAATACTAATTACGCAGGGGATGGGACATACTAGGTACGATAAAGTTTTTCATGGACTATATATTTACCTTTGACATTGAAGACTTTTAATAATTGGCATAACAATATAGCATCAGGAAACCTTATTAAACTTCACATAAAATCACAAACAAAAAATAAAGCAAATCTTGAATGGAAATGAATTTATTTCTTGCAATGTAAGTGTATTCAAATCAAAACAAAATGATAGGGAACATCACATAGAACCATTAGAAATCCAAAAAATTAAAGTTAGCTCAAGGCTAGAGTCTTTAAAAATAAAACAAATATCAATTACATGTTTCCAACTCAAAATAATCAGAATGACGGCTTTAAGCCTCAGACAGAGTATTATAATGTTAGTAACATGCCAAGTCGTATCAAAATACAGATTATAGTGTACTATGGCTAACGTTTACTATCATTAACAACTAGGTCCCATTTTGAATGCATTCCTAAAAAAATTTTTAACATGCATAAATTCATTATCAAAAAATTTAGAATCAAACTTATTCATAGAGATAGATAAAAGTAGTTCAAAATCTCAAAATCAAAGTTCCTTGTATATACAGAATCAAAATGTCTCATAATTAAATAATCAAAGTATTTCATGAATATAAAATCAAAATACTTCAAAGTACAAAACAAAGAAGTCCAAAAATCTATAGAATCAATATAAATCAGAAACTCATAATTAGTGAAATTCACAAATGTTAATTCAAAGTAATCCATAAATCCAGAACTTTCAAAAATATGTAACAAATTAATTCAGAATTATAGAATTATAGTACTTCAAAAAAACAAAGTTAGAGTAATTCATAATGTAAATTCAGGGTGTTTCATAAATCCAAAATTGGACCAATTCAGACATTTAGAAAATTTAGTAAGATGCTTGATAAGTTTTATCAAATTCATAGCATATAGAATATTCAAATAATACATAAATGATGAAGCTTATAAATACAAAGAAGTTTGTCCTAGGGCATTGAAATATTCAATAAGAATTATTTTCACATGGAAATTACATGAATCAGAAAATATGGGTAATTGACAATATCTACCCTCTTGGTTAAAGCACAATAACTCGATTCCTTACCCGCTAGACATATTGCAACTTTTATGACCCTATAAACAAGAAATATAACCTTAATGTCCCACAATAAACTAATTAACAAGGAATTTGTCACCACCAAATGACTTCCATCCCATATTTCTTCCTTTATTTAAATTCAAATATTCCCTCAAATGATTATAATTGCCATGGCTAGCATATATATGCATATACACTTAGAAAAATGCTCAAGGGACTCAAATGGTCCATAAGTTAAAGTTTTCATTCTCCCACTAATGACCAACACCAACATATTTATATATATATATATATATATATTGCATTTAGAAAATACTCCATGGTTTTAGTAATGTCCTTATGCCCTTAAGTACATAAAAAAATTCCACCAATTTAGAATTGAATTGCCTTCAATTCCAAAAAAATAAAAACACATATACTTAAAGGATATGACTTAAAAATTTGTTAATTTCCCTGCTTACACTTCCAATTAATGGAGTTATTTCCAACAAAAGACATTAAAGTTTCTTCACACATAAACATTATTAGACACACTTATCAAACATCATTATCCATATAAATAATTCAAAATTATTACAAGCCCCATATAGATCAAATTATAACTTCTAATAACACTTGAGCTATCAAACATGATCAATGTCTTAAAAACTATACCAAAATAGTTCATAATAATTATACCAAGCTAATAATCATACTTAATGAAATTTTCTTTCATCTAGCTTCTCTCTAAAACAATGAAATTTAAGAAAACTTGAGAAAAAGTCTCAATATAGCTTACCATTCAAAATGAAAACTCCTATCAACCTTAATCCTTCTCCTTGAGGTCCACAAGTGCTACGGAAATAAGAAATTTTCAAATTTCATCTCCCAACACACTTTAACTCATTGTTATGAAAACCTTTGAAACATTAAGTTAGTAAAGGGGAAATGTTAAAATCTTACCTAGGACTAAAATCCCCTAACAAAATAACTCCAATTGTGGTCCAAATCATGAGCTGAAGCATTGTTCATGTTCATTTCCGTGCAGTAAAGAGGGCTTTCAAAGTTGTGAGCCATAACTTGAAATTAATCAATGAAATTGAGAGAGAAACGATTGAAATCTACTTATGAGATAAAGCCCATAAGAAATTTAGTGAAAACCCTCACCAATCAAGACATAATCTCACTGAATCTGTGCCCTAACATTGGCATCGTGCTTCGCCAAAAATCTGAAGCTTCACCAACCTATAACTCACAAGAAATGGGTTGGTGATGGCCAAAAATTGAGAAGGCTACAATGGAGGGGTGAATCATAGCACAAAACTAATGAGAGGGAGAAGAACATGTTAGTGTTCATCCCAAGGTGAAGCTCGCATGATAAATTTTAGAAAATGATGAAATTATAGGTAATTTTGTAATTTCATAGGGGACACATGGTAGCATATAAAAAGGATGGTGATATTCTTGAATGCATAAAGGGAGACTCAAACTTTAGCTTTCTGGTTTGCATGGTAAGCTTGAGCCACTTATGCCAACCTGATTCTCA
This sequence comes from Delonix regia, assembly GCA_037074485.1. Classification (NCBI taxonomy): domain Eukaryota; kingdom Viridiplantae; phylum Streptophyta; class Magnoliopsida; order Fabales; family Fabaceae; genus Delonix; species Delonix regia. The sequence goes on from CM073459.1 coordinate 19,760,757, forward strand.
AATTCTAAATTCACTCAATTAATACATGAAGCTTCTAAATGTTTCTTTTCCCCAACTTCCTCTAATTATTTAAATTTTCATTCTTGTCCCAAATATAAGGCTTTCTTTTCTCTTATTAATGCAGATATTTACAAAAAATTTCCCACTAGAATAAAATATTAAATGGTGATTTCCATGAATATTATAAATATTAATATTGAGGCATTATGATCTATTATATAGTATGAATTTCAAAAATTTCAAAATGATTGTACATCATATTACTGTCTAAGTATTGTTCGAATGAATTGTATAATGAATGGTTTTTAGGGAAATTTTGAATGTTTTGGTTACTATAAAGTAAATTTGCTTCATAATTGAAAATTTATTGGCTAGATTTTCAAAACTTATTTACATTGTTATATAAAAAAAAAGTGTTTTATTGGAAATGCATTAGGCACAAGACCTTACAGCAAATGGCAGTAGGCGTTTACCACGATGCACCATGAACTAATTCATTGAATCAAGACAATGTTTGTTTGCGAGCCATTGCCTATACCAACTTAAAAATTAATTTTATCAGTAAAAGAAGGAAGGGAATGCATTTGGGAAAGGACAAAAATTAAATAATTTAGGGCATAATGGGACAAAAATTAATGAGACTCAAAATATAAGATGAATTAGCATTATATTTAATTTTAAGGTTAACACAAGTGGCTATGATTCACCTTATGCATCCAAAGGTATCGAAGTTTGATTCCCCCTTATGCAATTAAAAAAAAAAACCATTTTTTAACTATGCCAAGTGTCCCATAGTGAACTTCTAAAATTACCCTTGTTATTATTTCCTTTTGGCACAACATCCTTGTTGTGCTACTAAAGTGTACACGTCACACAAGTAATATAATGATAAGTAAAGTATTGTTCCTACAAGGATTTGACAGTAAGATAATTGCTAAGTCTTAAAATTAGCTCCCTCATCTAAATCAAGTTAACGATAAATTTTAATGAAGGGAAACTAATCTAAAAATATAAAGATAAAAAATGAGGACAACACTCTAGAATAATTTTGGAAGTGAGAGACGTAGGATTACAATTCCCCTAGCATTTCATAGAAACCAAAAATACTATCTATAACATTGCACTTAATAGTATAATTTTCTTGTCTAGGACTCTTAATTACCTATAAGCATTTTCCAAATTACTAATTGGCATTCCCTTTATACCAATCCATAATTCCTTATGCAATTGAATAAGAGGCTTAATAAAGAACAGGTCCAAAGGTGACTATGCGAGGCCAGTAGGTATATTCCTATCCTACAAGCAATTCAATCCTATCAACATTGCAAGTTTCATGAACTCACACTACCCCATCCATGGTCTAACCTTAAATTTCCTATCCTAAGTTCATTTAGGTTACACAAATCATCTAATTGTTTCCTCACACTTAGAAGCATTAATAGCAAGATTGAGTAAACAAATCATATCCTTAATTCCAAGTAAAGAGAGTAAAAGAGTCCTATTACATACTAGGGTTCCTCATAATCCCAAATAAACAAGTTTAGCTCATGAATACCGGAAAAATCAACATTCAAAATAGAGCACAAGCCTAAAGAGCATAGAAATACAAAGAGAAACAAGGGAAGAAGGGAAAAATTGATTTAATTGATGAATATCCTTCAAACCCAAGCTTTCCCCTTGCCTTTGGAGCTTTATGAGACATTTTCTAGCCCTCTCAACCTCTAAAATGACATAGAATGCAACCTTCCTTCAAAGCCCTCGAAATCCCTTTATAAACTAGTAAAAATTGGATCCCAAAATGCATTCTTTTTGTTTAATTTTAATATGGCTTCATGACTAGCTCTTGGCTGGTCATAGCAACATTTCATTCTATTAAGAAATTTTCCTTTTAGGTCATGACCAGCTGATGGCTGGTCATGGCACCAAATTTAGTATAAAGGCTTCAAACCAATTTTTGCATTTCCTTGATCCAGGTTTTTGTTGGTCCAGCTTTGAGACTCCTTTAACTTATATTTCTATGCATTAAAACCTAACAAAAAAACATGAAATTGATTTTTTACAAATTATTAAATATCTAACCAAAAATTAACACTTAAACTACTAAAAAAACATAACTAAACCTATTAACTAAACTTAATTGTAACTAGAGCTAAAACACTACTTTTATTACATAAACCTAAAACAAAATAATTCTTAACTCCTAAAAACATTGCAAAATAATTAAATTATTGAGAGTTAACACACCCTCAAACTTAAGCTTTTACTTGTCCTCAAGTAAAACAAATCATAAGAAAGATTTAGCTAAACCATCCAAGTACTAACTTATTAACATGCCAACTAAAACCTTTAAGAGTTGCCTCAGACAATATATTCAGTAAGAAGATAACATAGTGTACACAAGTCCCAATGTTTAAAATACAAAGCAAGTTACACCAATACTTTTGAAGTGTGTGTGTTATGCCAGATAAGTATTTTCATGCAAGTGTTTGGATCAAGTTTATGCACTTCAAAACATATAAAAGCAATCTCAAATGTAGAAACTTCATATGCTTGCCCATCTATCCTCTCTCCAAAGAATGGGGACAGGAAAATGCAAAAATTTCAAGAGAATTTAAATGCAAGCACATACAAAGAAGAACATTCACCCTCATTTTCTTCCTTTTCACACCCTACACTTTTTTCTTTGTTTTACTTTTCCTTTCTTTTTACTCCCCAAAACTTGATTTTTTTTTTCTGTTTTTCTTCATTTTTATTTTTCAATGGGAAGTTGATTCTCATGCCAATCTCTCAATATATCTTTACCATGAAAACATAGAGATGACAAAAGCAATAAATACTTTCTATTCTTACCATAGCATACATATGATTCTCAATTTCCTTATTCAACCACAACAAATTCCTTTTCAAAAACAAAAATATGATGTGCAAAAAATTCTCTTGAAAATGGTTAGTTGTTAGTTATTCTAGTTGGGCAAGTGAAGCCAAAGTGGGTAAGTCAAACTAATCCTAACCAATTGGTTTTCCATGTAAAGCTCAAAATTAGGGTGCAAGGGATAACATGTAAGTAGATTAGTTTGGAAGGCTCAAACCCATCAGTGAAATCCCTAATTCATCTCCCAAGATCATGCAATACCTTGAGAGAATATAAAACAAGTTCTAAAGTTCAAGGTTTGAGATGACTTCCTACCAACTATACATTGATAATCAAACAGTGTCTAGCTCATAAGTGTCCACTATTTCACAAATGGTATGGAAAAATCAAACATTAAGATTTGAACAAGAAAAATAAATAACTAGCAAGTAACTTCCTACCAAGTATACATTGATAGTCAACAATTATCATCATTGGTTTTTGACATGATGTAAAGTTAACACAAGGACAACAAGCTAAATCAAAGCCAAAAAATCAAACTAAGTGAGAACTTAAGCAAATGAATTTAAACATTTTTCCACTATAATATGACTAAAACTACTCAAATTAAAACAAAAAAAATTGCAAAGCTTTTCTAGCTGCCCACCCCCAAACTTAAAAGTAAACATTGTACTAATGTTTGAAAGCAAAAAGTGGGAAAACAAAGGGAATTAGGAGACTCCCTGATATGTCTATATGCACTTCCTCCATTTTTGGGTCCCCTTGGCCAAGGGGCATCTCTAACCAAAAAGCTCCATGTATAAGGGTCTTCATCCTTAGCTTGATAACAAATGAAAGAGTAATGATTTACAACTCACCAAAAATAGCACCTAAATGTTAGAAAGTAAGGCAAATGTAGCGTATGTACAAAAACAGAGTTGTGTTGACATTCTTGTGAAATCCACCCAGAAAATGCCCAATAAAACACATGAAAGTTCATGGGAACCTCAAAACACACTAATGAACACGTTCAACTGGAATTTGATGATTGAGAGCCACTATGCAAGGTCCAGACAATTCACAAAGTGACAAGTCAAATAACAATTCCAACAACATACCAAAACAGAGCAGTGTTCATTCAAATGTACATAAACAAGCCATCTGAACTGAAAAAGATATGAGTCAAATTTTCCTAGAAACTAGACAGACAATGGAAAATTGTGCCATTCGTTTCATGCAAAAATTCGCTCAGATACGTTCCCAGTAAATCATTAAATTTAGAACAATGACTGAGTACAGAAAAACAGAGCGCTGACTAGAATCATGCAAAAACCATATCGCAAATGAATTCGGTTGGTTCTGAAATTTTTATGCCTAAAACCAAACATATAAATAAACAAATCCAAAAAAATTCATAGTAAAATTCAAATCTAATTTCTCCCAGTAATTTTTTAAAGTCATGCTACAACAGTCATTTTTATTTTTCACTGCAACACAATAAAGAAATTCAAAATGGAATAGCATGCATAAGGGATGATATTCAACGTATAAGCACACAAAGTCCAATTGCAAACTAATGAAATGAAGTCATAATTATGTTGAGATTACTTCCTAAATTGCATGCTTTAGTTACTCAGTTCTTCTTCCAAACTTTAACAAATAATCAGCTTGAGGATCCAATGTTTGAGGACTCTAAAAAAAACAAAGAAAGATTGGGGTTAGAATAGCTAGCAAAATAAAATTAAAGAAATTTAATTTTACTACTATATATTATTTATCCATTTATGCATGGACTGCCTCCCATAAAGCACTTGTTTTATGGTCTTCAGCCTGACTATACTTCATAACCTAATCATAAGGATAAAAAAACCATAATTGCCTTGGTCCCCTTCTTTCGTTGATAGGCAACTTTCATATGGGTTGGGTGTTCTTTCAAATTGAGAGCATGACAAACTTTGGCCGGCATATTATGAAGCCCATATTCCATTTCTTCATTGACCATTGTAGGATCTTCCAAAAACTTAAAACACCCAATAAAATCTTCTTGGTTCTCTTCAGTAAAAACCAAAAACTATATTGGAGGATTCATCAAGTGACTCTTCTTACACTCCTCTGAAATAGAATTGTTCATTATATTCATCTTGCAATATTTTTCTTGTTCTTCAAGAGGTGGCTTTCCATGGCCACTTGGATGGTAAACTCTAGATCTTCAACAATCATATTCTTCACACCATATCCACACTCAGCTAATGTTGCCCCTCATAATGACTGAAAACCTCAGGCAACTCTTGTTCACAACTAAAAGTAGTATCCTAGTAATGCTCTTTATCATATCGTTTAGGGTTAGTCACCAAATCATTTGGAAGACTCTCTTTAGGCAAATTATGGACTGCAGTAGCTTAGTAGCCTATGTAAGTCACTAGATTTTGAATTGAAGAATCAATTTTATTCATGTACTACTTCAACATCTCTTCCAAACATGGTCTTTGCTCTTCGCGAAGGTGGGATGAGTATATTGCAAATGACAAAGCTTGGCTGTAATTCCAAGAAAAATTTTGTTCATGACACCAACAATGAATATAAGCTGAGTGGTAAAAATTTTCCTAATTCCTATTGCATTCATCCTTGGACTATGTAGCTTCAACATTATATAGGCATTGCTCTCTAAAATCACCATCTCCACAAATATCACATACCCCTTCTACTAGCCAAGGATAATCCATCATTAAAAAGGAAGTGAAAGCAATAAAAATTTTACACAAACAAAACCAAAACCAAAACAAAAATAAGAAGGAGAAAAAAAAGAAAGCACAAAAAGGCTTGAGTTAAGATTAAGTGAGCTTGGAATAAATATTAGCAAAAACTTAGTGTACAAATCCCTGGCAATGGGACAAAAACTTGTTGCACTACGAAATTGTACACGTAAATATGCGTATCACACAAATAATATAATGATAAGTAAAGTATCATTCCCATGAGGATTTGACACTAAGGTAATTGTTAAGTACTAAAATTAATTCCTGATATAAATTAAGCCAAAAATAAATTTAAATGCAGGAAAACTAATCTAAAAACATAAAAATAACAAATGAGGATAACACTTTAAACTAATTTTGGAAGTGTGAGACTTAGGATTATGATTCCCCTAGCATTTCATAGAAAGCCAAGATACTGTCTTTAACACTGCACTTAATAATATAATTTGCTACTCTAGGGCTCTTTATTACCTATAAGAATCTTCTGAATTACTTATAGGCATTCCCTTTATACCAATCCATAATTCCTTATGCAATTGATTGAGAGACATAATAAACAGGTCCAAAAGTGACTATGCAAGGCCAGTAGGTATATTCCAATCCTACAAGCAAATGAATCCACTCAACATTACAAGTTTCATGAACTCACACTACCCAATCCATGATCTAGCTCTAAATTTCCTTTTCCAAGTTCATTTAGGATACCCAAATCATCTAACGGTCTCCACACACTTAGAAGTATTAAAAGCAAGATTAAGTAAACAAATCATATCATAAATTGTAACTAAAGAGAGTAAAAGAGTCATATTACATACTTGGGTTCCTCATAATCCTAAATCAACAAATTTAGCTCATGAATATAGGAAAATTCAACATTCAAAATAGAGCACAAGCCTAATGTGCATAGAAATACAAAGAGAATCAAATGAAGAAGATAAAAATTGATTTAATTGGTGAATATCCTTCAAATCCATGCTTTCCCCTTGCCTTTGGAGCTTCTTGAGAACTTTTCCAGCCCCCTCAACCTCCAAAATGAACTAGAATGGTAGCCTCCTTTCCAAACCCTCGAAATCCCTTTACAAACCAATCAAAATTGTATCCCAAAATGCATTCGTTTTGTTTAGTTTTGATATGACATTATGACCAACTCTCAGCTAGTCATAGTGACATTTCTTTCAGTCCAGAAATTTTACTTTTTGGTCATGACCAGCTAATGGCTAGTCATGGCACCAAATTTAGCAAAAAGGCTTCAAACTAATTTTTGCATCTCATTGATCAGGGTTTTCATTGGTCAAGCTTTAGGACACCTTCAGCTTATATTTTTATGTGTTAAAACCTAAACAAAAATGCATGAAATTGATTATTTACAAATTATTAAACATCTAAGTAAAAATTAACACTTAAACTACTAAAAAAACATAACTAAACATATTAACAAAACTAAATTGTAACCAAAGCTAAAACATTGCTTCTATTACATAAACCCAAAATAAAATAATTCTTAACTCCTAAAAACATGGGAAAATAATTAAATTGTTAAGACTTAACAGTCGTCATTCACCTTCTCATTTCGCGCAACTGATCAGCCAAGAGAGGAGTTCTTCTTTTTTTCTTCTAACCCTTGGTAGAAAATTTCATTCTCAGGTAAAGTGGAAATTGGGCAAGCTTTGGTGGGTTTTTCATTAAGTTTCCATAGGCTTTGTCTCTATAACGATATTTGACATTACCTCTTCTGATTTCTCTGATCAATTTTAGCATCAAGCTCTGAATTTTTTGATCCCCCTTTTTATGGCATAGATGATGGCATAATTTTGATTTGGGCATGATTTTGGCATATTTCCATCAAATTACTTGGGGGCTTTGGTTCAAAGGTACCATTTTATCAATTTGTCTTTATTTATAGTGATTAAAGTTCAAATTTTCGCCTCTAATTTGAAATCTCATTGATAGCATGTTAAAGTGTGAGAGTAATGGAAATCTTAACATTCTTGTTCCTCTAGCATCATTTAGCCTTTAGTGGAAGCAATTAGGTTGCTAAAAGTTTTCATTTTGAGCAGTAAGTTATGCAAGGGAGTTTTCTTAATTTTAAGATTGATTTACATTGTTGAAGAAGGGAGAACTATTGATTGGAACCTTGCTGAAGATAATTAAAAGGCCTTAGGTAATTATTTAAATTCAATGACTAAATAATTCTTTAGCTTAGATAATTTCCTAAAGTTGCATCAGTTAGATTGGACTATCTATGAACATGGAAGAGGGTATGGTAAAGCATGTTGGAGAAGATTTTATGGCATTAAACAATCCTCTAATAAAATGATTTAGTGTTGAATTATGATAGCATTATTTTCCCAAGCCATTGATGAAGTTGAATAGTTAGTAATCATGGAGATGAAATTTGAAGGGAAGTAAAGTGGTTTAAAATGCCATTGGACAATTCAACATTAAATCAATTAAATTTAAGTTAGGGAAGTTATTTAGGAAGCCTATGGGTTTACGTTTTTGTAGTTAAGCATGCATTAGGAATGGTAGAGGCAGTACTTAGATGTAACATTTTTTAAATTTATATGCTAAATGTCCTATTTTGAGTGGGTAAAAAAAATTTCTAAATGATTTTTTGAGTTGGACTAAGAAAATAACGCATTTGGGGCAATAATAAATTTTAATAATTATGGGAATAGAAAAATGGAATTAAGGAAGAATTGAGTGTAAAATAAATAAGCATTATACTTGAGATTGAGGTTGGCACAAATGGCTAAACCTCACCCTATACATCCCAAATACTTGTATTCAAATCTAAAAGGGAGAAAGTTAGGTAATTTCTTTTTTTTATGAAATTTGTCCTCACCAATGGAATAACCAAAATGCCCCTAAGTGCATTTCTTTTCCCTATTCCTCCTCTCCTTCCCATGCACACTCATCAGCTCAACCAAGGGAGTAGTTCTTTGCATTTCCACCTTTAATCATGCCAGTTGTGTGTTCATTGTAGGAGTTCCATCATCACCAACTAGTATCTGTTGTATTCTACCATTATTAAGCTAGAAATAGCCGCATTAGGGTTTGTCCTCATGCAGCTATGATTTTTGCTCGATTCAGTGTGATTGAAGTGAGTTTTTGTAAAATATCCTTAGGGCTTTGCTCCTAAATTCATTTCTGAACATCTCTCTCATAATTGCATTGAATAATTTCATCTAATTTGCTCTAAAATGTGAAATCCCCTTCTATAATTTGAAATCGACAAATTTTCAATGTTTAAGCTTGATATAGGCTTAATTTTGTCAAATTGAGATGGGGCTTCATTTTAGCTTAGAATAAAATGACCTTCTTTTTACAATATTCAAAGAGTGAAAATCTCAAAATTGGGCTTGATTCAGTGTAATCTCATTCAAATGACTTAAGGCTTCATATCCTTGGTAAATTTCACTCCTATTCCCCCAGAAATCTTTGATCAATTTTGTGTTTTGGCTCTGGGATTGAAAATCCCCAATTTGGCTATGTGTGTTCATAGCTGTAAGGTGCTTAAAATTGAAGCTTTCTAGCTTTATTAATCATCTAAGGGAAGGATTAAGGCTAAAGGAGGTTTCGTTTTGAGTTGTAAGTGGATTTCATAATTTTTCTTAATTTTCTTGGATTTTCATTTATGTAAAAGGATAGAAAGAGATATGGAAAACCTTGTTAGAGTTAATTAAGTGCCTTAGAAGATTATTACAATTTAATGAGTAATTTTGGAACTTGGTTGGTTAATCCCTAATGTAAAATTTGAGAAATTGATGAATTTTGAATATGAAATGAAGTTATAATGAAACATATTGGAGATGATTTGAGGCATTAAACATTACTTAATGTCATAAATGTATATTGGATTAAGGAAGTATCATTCTTAAGCCATTGATGAAGTTGAATGGCTAGTGATTATGAGAAGTAAAAGTGCAGGAATGAGAAACTTAAAAAACCATATGTGTGTTTAAATTTTTGGACTTAAGTCAATTAGTTTTCCATTGGTAGAAATTCACCTGAACATATAAGCATGGTGATCTTACCCAATCTTATGGTATTTTCCTAAGAGCTATATATTAGTTTTTTCCTTGAGGATTGAAAGATGAAATTATTAGCATATGGATTACATAAGTCCTTAAGACATTTTCCTAAATTGTATTTTTATGCATTATTTAGCCTTGAGAAACCCTTAAAGGAATGAAATTGAATTTTTAAGAAGAGAAGTAAATAAAGGAAATGAGACTTTATGCAAGGAATTTTATATGAGTAAGAAATATTGCCTAGTATAGGACGTTTAGGTAATATCTTTTGTTTTTCTTTTTGGGTAATAGAGATTACTTTATCCAACAAGTGTTAGATGTAAGGAAAGAAACTTTTGTGTTATACAATTAGGTGAGTAGATAATACTATCAATACTTCTTTTCACTTCTATCTCACTTATTGATTGAAAACAAGTTTTAACTATTGATTCGATGCCTATGGGGCAAGCTTCTTGTTCATACTGTTTCCTAAACATGAAATTCTAATTGAAAGTAAATTGAATATTTAGATTGGTTGATTCATTACGTATTGATCCAAACTTGAAAACTATTTTGAATACTTCACTTGCTTTAATAAAAAGTGCTAAAAGACAATATCGTGACTAATGTTTCCAATTGTGAAAATGCTATGACCTTGGACTTTCTATATTTTTTAAGAACTTTGATTCTGTATTTTTGAACTTTTCTAATTCAATATTTATGAACTTATCTAATTTTAAATTTATGAGTTCCTCTAATTGTGGATTTCAGAGTTTCTCCAAATCTAAAGTTCTAAAATTTTGATTATGAAAACAATTTGATATGAAATTTACAAAGGTGTTAAATATGTATTTATAATTGTGAGCTACATGCCCTATATCTATAGTGATTTACCCTTCGCAAGTTGCGTGCTTTGCAATTGAGATTTCTTATTTATGTGAGCTATGTACTCTATAACTGTAGTGATTTATCCTTCACAAGTTGTGTGCTCTACGTATGAGATTTCTAATTTCTATGAGTTGTGCTCTATATATGTGGAGATTTACCCTTCGCAAGTTGTGTACTCTATGTTTAAGATTTTTTTATGAGCTATGTGCTTTCACTACAAAAAAAAGAAGAAGCAATCAACATCGATCAAAATAGGTGTAGGACGTCAGCTATGACCGACGCTACAAGGTCTAACATCATTTGTCAAGGTGTTGTCATAACCAGTGCCAAGACACCATTTAATGTTAGTTTTAACATCCGTTGGAATAACCAACTTTAGAAGAGAAACTTCTTTAACATTAGTTATAACTGAAGTTATTCTGAGTAACAAGTGTCAGTTAAATGGTGAGAAAAAGCTACTTTAATCATATTAAGTAGTGTCAGTTATAACCAACGTTAAAATAAATACTAAATTCAAATTTAATGACGGGTATAATTGACGTTAAAGAAAGCAATAGAATAAAAAATTAATGACGGTTATAACCAATGCAAAATGACAATACTTAACAATGGTTATAACTAACGTTAGAAAGATTCTTTTCTTTTTTTTGGGTTTTAACACATGAAACTATAGTATAAAATGAAACCTTCCATGATTAAGCTTAAGCTCAGTCTAATATCCAATATCAAAACAATACTTATATAATTATAAGTCTACATTGTATCTTTATAATTAAAAATCCCAAGCATTACATAAAAGGTCCAACAATTATTACAACATTTAATTGTCTTTGAAACAACTATTAAATGATCATGTCAAGGATCATGGCTAGCTCCAGATGATCTTCAGCATCCTATTGGCAATTGTTCTACACTACCCACACCTGGCACCTAAAGGCATAACACTTAATGTAAGAATTTACATTAACTTCGTTTAGTAATTAATAACATCACAATTAATTTGTGTATTAACAATGAGGAAGATGGTTTTGGTCCATGAAGAATCTCTAGAGGCATTCCAAAACATTTTGCAAATTATTGTAGCATGTTGTTCATTTGAGCTTGATCACAAGTATGCTCTTATTCAATGGATAGTAATTTTTCCTTCACAGAGCTCAACTCATTTCATAAAGCATCTACCTCATCATTTGAGGTAGCACTACATGTAGAACTCAAACTCAAGCAGCCAAATCGACAAGTAAGCAATCCAAATACTTGTGAAGGGCACGGACCTAATCCTACTCCATGTACTCGACCCGAATACTCTTTGCCTAGCACTTGCCCAAGTGCATCATCAAATAAAACAAAGTTTGTATGTACCTCTTAAAGTTTTTTAGAAATTTTTTCTTAAAAATTCAAGTATATAATTGATTTAGTAAATTAAAAGCAAAATAAATATAACAATGTAAGGCAAATAAAATCTTATCCATGTTGACAGATAAAATAAGGGCCTAAACTTCATCTGAACACAAAAATTTACATTACTAGCTCACTCTTCATGTAATAAAACTACACTAGTCAATTTGGAATTGCTCTTATATTCTTTCTTGGCACTTTATCAGATGATCCTATGTCTAGGCTTACAACACAAGCACATAACATAGTACTTCATATAAAATTTAACTTGTATAGTCTATGAGTTATAGCAAAGCATGAGAATGGCTCTAATTAGGAGTGCAATTGAATAATGGATGAAGACTTAAATGGCCAAGAAACTAGCTAGCGCAATAATTAACTACATTCTAGACAAAGGCTTAAATGACCAAGAAGTTACTAGTACCACACACCTAGTTAGAAAAAAAAATTAGCAAACATCATATTAAAGACAAAATATAAAAAAACCACAATAAGGATATGCACATAAATAGAAACAGACCATACATACATTAATATTTTTTGTCTATTTTTAGCATATTCCAATCCTTAACACATTCTAATCATCATATAAGATAAAGGTTGTTTGATTTTTTCACATGCTATCATCAGTCCTTTCTACCTCTGTGATATAAATGTGTAAATGAGGAAGCTAGTTAGTGCAGCTAGGTGAATGAGTGTTGGAAAGAGAATGAAGGATATTTCAGGCTCAAAGGGGGACATCTAAGATGAAGATTTTCTAGCTAGTTGGCAAATGGCTTAATCTATCGACGAAATGCCTAAATCCTTTTTCTAACAGTGTGTTACCTCTTAAAATTATGCTTCAAATGTTCAAAATCATTCTTGGGGTAAGCAAGTTCAATCTCATGTAATTTATTCCAAGTTTCCAAAGTACTTTATGCATCAAAACAAGAATAGAGACAAATCATAGGTTCACATGCATTCACTATCATCTTTTTAGCCATGTTAATAGAAAGTCAACTATTGTTTTTGAGTGCAAAAACTAGATGCTTAATATTGAGTGCAAAAACAACTTATATTTTTACTGATTTCAAAATTCTCAATACAGCAAAGATTATCTATGTTCATACACATGGATCCCTCCTGCAGACTTAGTTTGAGTGGTATCCTGACTGCTTAGCCTATCCTTTCAAAGGAACAGAATAAAAGAGGGCAATAGTCAAAATTAAATAAGAATGAATGAAGTACTCCCCTATCTATTTAACATTCAAGTTCCTTGTCGTCCTTTGTGGTTTTGGATTCATTATCCACTTTCTTTGAGGTGTTGAACTCCTTTGCTGTATATTCAGAGGTTATTTTCCAATGAAATTATAATTAGACTAAAAAAAATTTAAATAAAGAGAACAAAATAGAGAAAATTGCAGGAAGCTTGGGTTTCCTCCTAAGAAGTGCTTTAGTTAGAATCTCTGGGTGGACTTTTTCTCAGATGTGCTAAGGATCACTAATCTCTCTTGGTTCAGGTGTGGTTGCAACAACATTCTGGTTGATAGCATAGGTATGGTTGTCAACCACTAGTTTAGGTGCTCCACTACTTTGTCTGCCATGATAGGTGATTTTTCCCTTCAATTCTTGGACTGGTTTCAGATGCTTCTACAAGTTCTTTCAATTTTAGAGTCTAAAGGTAGGATTTCAGCTTTTCCATGAGTATGTATACATAAATACCTGAAAGATAAGTAAAGAAAACACCAGAGAGAGTGTAAAACAAATAATAGCCTCAACCAAATTAAAAGCCAAGTCCCTAACAACAGTGCCAAAAACTTGTTCGCTAATTTTTATACACGCAAGTGCACGTGATCGTGAAAAGTAATAAAGAGTGAGTAAGATATCGTTCCCATGAGGACTTGGATTCAATTTTGGACTGATACTAACATTAAGTTAGAAAAATAAATTCACTATATGAATGAATAACTAGAAAGTAATGCAAAACTGAGTAAATAATCACTTAAATGGATCTTAGATTTTGACTTAACCTTAATGTGTGATTACTTTGTATTGATAGTTACTTCTTTCCTGAGTTTTGAATTAGATTACTAACCTAGGGATTCAACTATTTATGAAGTTCTATCAAATCATCATAAACCTAACTACTTCCCTTAATTCTGAATATTTCTATAAAAGCCAACAGAGAAGACAGTTGATACAAAATGCTACCCTAATCTTGGTTATCTAAGACAACCAAGTACTATCATCTTGGCAACTAATTGTTATACTTACTACTCTTTTAGTATGCAAACAAAGATTATCCTCATCTAGTTCTTCATTTAGGGTTTCCTTGTCAAGTTAGCCTAAATGCAAGTTCAGTTCTAAAGAGATCAAGCTAAAAAAAGCCTTAAAGATATAATAAAAATAAGCAATTGAATTCAAAACATCAATTAGAAAATACAGTCATACAAAAGTAATCCCACAAAGGGTTTAGCCAAAATACTAGAAAAACCTACTAGCTTCTAATGGGCATTAGTACAGATATAGATAACAAAGAAAAACATTAAAGAATACATGAAGTAGATGGAGAGGGAAGTGTTTAGATGAGTAAAAACTCTGTACAGAGCCCTCACTTTGAAACCACCCCTCTCCTCAATAACCCTTAACTCAAATTTCTCCCCATGTGATTTCCACTGCTCTCTATGCTTCCGTCTACTTGGATTCCCCTCTACTTGTGTTCATAACCCTTTATATAGGCTTCAGAGACCCTACAATGCAGCATGGGCCAAGTATAAAGCTCCCAATCATCAACAGTGCAGCATGGTTCAAGTATGGAGCTCTCAATCATCAAAGAAAATTAGGGTTTTTGGCGGCGCGCCGGAGTAAGGCCCGTTTGGCACCCAGGCTCCATGTCTCTGGTTTTAGAGCCCGGTTGCTAAGTTTCTGGTGCTTGAGCACCACCTTTCTAGCATGTGTGGTGCCCGAGCGTTGTCTTTATTGAGCCTGGGCACCAACTCTCTAGTTTTGGAGCTTAGGCGGTGATTATAGCATCTGGGTGCTATTTTCAATAAAACTGGCACCATGGCACTAGAATTCAGGCGCCTGGACACAATACTATTCATTACAAAATTTCAAAGTGCAAATTTAGTGCCCAGGCGCTGGATTTTTAGTGCCCGAGCGCTAGATTTATGGTACTCAAGCACTGGAATCTTCTTGTTTTTCACTTTTTCCTCCCTTCTTTGCTTGGGATTTTCTGACTCCATTTCCAGTAAATCCATCACAAAAGATTCTTAAATCTATGCTTACTAATGGTTAAAGGTAAGTTTCCAAGATATAAATGAAATTTCCATGCAATCACTGAGATTTTATTTATAAATTAATTTCTACTATAAATATTATTCAAGATAGCTTTCTTTCATAGACTTATCATCTATATTTGTGCTAATTTTCCCTTTGCAAGCTATGTACTCTACATTAGAGATTTTTTATTTTTGTGAGCTATGTGCTCTATATCTATGGTGATTTACCCTTCCAGAGGTGTGTGCTCTATGCTTAAGGTTTCAATATCTGTGAGTTAAGTGCTCTATATCTGTGGTGATTTACCTTTTGCAAGTTGTGTGCTCTACATATGAGATTTCTGATTTTTGAAAGCTATATGCTCTATATTTGTGGTGATTTACCCTTCATAAGCTACGTGTTATGCGTTTGAGATTTTTGACTTTTATGTGTTATGTGCTCTATGTTTGTGGTGATTTACCCTTCATGAGTTATATGCTCATTGTCTATATACTATTCTGGTTTTGTTCAAATGGTCCTTATTCTGCTCTGTTAAATTGTTCTAGTTTGTTTATTTGATTCAAAAATGGTGATTTGATCATACTTTGATTTCATGAGTTTACACAAATGATATGTTTATTAAAATTATGAAAAACCAATATTAATTCTCATTCCCCAAAAATGGTATGGTAAGTTTTCTATTTGGAAAAATTAAAAGGAAAAAGGAAAAAAATTTAGAGCCCTTGGCTGGTCCCTTTCTAACATAGGTAGTATTATTTATTCATTGAGTGTTGTCACTCACTCTTATCCTCTTTATGTTTTTTAAGGAAGAGTGGTGACCTGGAACTCCCTCTACATCGTAGAGTCAATTAAAGACATGTTGGTGAGCCTTACATTGTTCCACAAGGACAACATTGATTTTGTAGTTAATTACCATATTATTTTGTGTTCTATAAGCTTTTATTGTCATAGGTAGGAA
Organism: Delonix regia; assembly: GCA_037074485.1. Taxonomy (NCBI): domain Eukaryota; kingdom Viridiplantae; phylum Streptophyta; class Magnoliopsida; order Fabales; family Fabaceae; genus Delonix; species Delonix regia. The sequence goes on from CM073459.1 coordinate 19,776,876, forward strand.
ATTCAATGACTACATTGTATATTCAAGATTGCATGCTTAAGTTCTTTTTTGAGAGCACAACTCTCTTTCTACTAGTTTATATGTTCCTGTTGTGAAAATTTTAGAAAGTCTATGTTTCAAAGGGGACTATACTAAGATTTCCACACAAAAGTCAAATAGCAAATATTATGCTTATGGATTGCATAATTTAGCAATTATCATTTGGTATGCTTATCATTAATCTATTTAGTTGTTTGACTTTTTTGGTTCATGAAGGTAGGGTTTACTTCTTTTTTCATGCTGATCACACTTCCTTAGTTAGGGGGTGTGTTATTAATGAGAGTTGACAGTAACATTTATAGGTTTGAACGTGGAAATTGAAAGTAAAATATTGGATGAGCAACAAATGCTAATGGTTCAGTGTGTTTGGCAATTATAATAATTCTTAATGTTAAAGCTCATAAGTGGTTTAATAAGTAAATTGATAAAAATATAGAATGGAACTAGTTAGAATATTTCTTGGAGTAAAATGGTTAAGATGGCATTAGGTGTTTATATAGGTACATAGGGCATTGATTTGTGAACAAGTGATTTGAGGAAGACATTAAGAGGAGAATTTTGTACTCAAGTGAGTATATATTGCTAACTATGCTTGTTTTTAGTATTTCTAACTTGCTTTTGGAAATGGTTGATGTAATAACCCAATAATTTTGATTGGTATTTATCAATTGAGTTATGAACTATTTAGCTAGCAGGTGAAGTAAAATAAATAAATTTCAAAGAAGTTTAGGAAAATTTTATAAGAATTAAGAAAAGTATAAGACCAACTGATATGATAAATTTACATGAAAATAGATTAGTTCAACAGTGAGACATACTCTTTCCCCTCCAGCATGTAACAAGTTTGAATCCCAGCTTTTAAATCTCTCTTCATTTTTGCTGTAATAACTTGTGGCACCAAAAAGTGAAAAGACGAAAGTGCCCCTAACATGATTTCCTTCATTCTACCACCATACTTTTTTGGTGTTGCTGTTCTCCATTTACACAGTCAGTTTATGATGATGTCATGGCTCAAGTTCATCGTTATTCTAGCAAAAACTTGTTTCCATCATTGTTCGAAGATAGCCACTTTGTGTGTGTATGTGAGATGCCCAATTTGTTTGGCATTAGGGCTAGAATCTAATGCTTAACTGATTTCTTCCATTGGCAGCGAGATTTAAATGTCAGGCAGATGGAGATTTGGACAGATTTCAGCGTCAATCCCTTTCTCCATTCTTCAATGCTAGGGTTCACGTAAGGGAGGCTATAAGACATGATTTGGTAAGGGCTTGTTCAAATTTTGTTGTGCTTTTATTTTCTCATCTTCAATTCATCCTTTCCCTTCCCTTTTCCTCCAATAAACATAAAGATCATGGTCTCAATTTGTGATAGTTCCTTGGTTACGTTTTATTTTTTTGGGCTCTAAATTAAATATTTTGAATTTTGCCTAGCCATACCACCTGCTAACTTGCAAGATGTGGAAGATGATTATTATGACTAGACGAGTGAGTTTCATTTGTTAATTGTGAATGTGTTGGAGTTAGAACTTTGTATGAGGTTAGATTTATTTAAGGTTTATGATAGAAAGGAGATATAGTTCAAAATGAATGTTTTTGAAATCAAGTTTACAACAGTATAGGTATGAACTTAGTAAAATAGCCTAATATGAAACCTTATCAATTCAAGACATGTACTTGATTATTATAAGAGGAAGAAGAGAAAGAAAATGAAGATGGTCTCTAGTCATTAAAAAGAAGGGTAATATGTTGTAATACAATACAAACAACATTGTTTTGTGAACTAGAATGAAAGAATAGGTAAATGGCCTCCAATTAAGTTCAAATTTGGTATGCAACATCATATCATGCTAAGGATGTGATCTGGAAAGTTTGGGAATTTTCTGAATTCATGTGTTCGGTAATATAACATGAAATCCATGGCTATATGAGCATATATCTCAAAACGGGGTAGTCTTGGAAAAATCTATTGTTGGATGCCCAAAAGAAAGAATTTGTACTTAAAATTTGTAATGTAAGTTAAAAACACGTATAAGAAGTTGGATGTCAAATTTTACTAAATTTTGAATTGATTTTCTTGGTGATGTATTGTCTAAACTATGGTGAATTAGAATTCTAGACAAAAATTGGGCAGTAGAGAAAGTTAACTAAAATTGGTATTTAAGGATGTGTCATTTTTCTAAAAATTGTATGGTGATAATTTGACATCTAAATCTGTTAGCATGAAAATTAAAATTGGTTTGCTTTTTGACTTATAGGGGATCTTCTATTGGGTATAAAGTGAAGTTAGAAGTGGCTAGAATTGCTCCTTTCACCAAGTAAGCAATAGCATTGCCAATAGTATTGTATATTACATTTTCATATTGCTTTATAGGTTAATGTTGGAAATTCTTCACACATAGTTTCATTTTACTTGTGAAGTCTATTCAATGTAACTGAAACGATTTTAAAAAGGAACATAGTTCATTTTCCATTTTACCAAATGAAAGGTGATGTATCGTGATGCAGATAGTATTCCCAAGTACTTCTTTATAAATTGAATCATTCACATGCTTCTCCTTAAATCCATGGTGTTGTTATCTTACTTGCATTCTTACAATAATGTAAGAAACTTTTCCTCATCATTTTGAAAACTTGGTTTTAAAAGGATTATAATTTAGTCTTGTTGATTGATTTAAATCTGTGCATGGAATTGAGTATTCTTAGATATGTAAATTGAGTATTGTCTTTATAGAAATATTGAAATTTGTATTTTGACACTGAAAATGTGTTATTGAAAGAAGAAAACCCGTGCAAGACAACTTTATTAGATTTAGGGGAAGACTAGTATAGGACAGATGATTTAGTGTGAGCTTGCGACTCATGACCGTATGATTAATTTATCCCAAGGGCTAGGTGCCCTCAACTAACATTGATTATCGCAAGGACTATATGCTCTCAACTGATATTAATTTCCTTGAGGGATATGTACTCTTGACTAATCATGATAATCCATGGGCCGGAAGTCCATGACTGTTGTTTCATGTCGTTAATAGTCCTCCCTAAGATATGGCTTTTAAGTCAACTATTTTGCATATTAAGATAAGGCTTTTAAATGTATTTATCAAATTTCATGAATATTTGATAATGTATAGTATTTCACACTCATAAATAGTGTTTTAAAGTCTTGACAAATGGATATGATATTGTGGGTTGTGTGCCTACGACAGTCAAATTATGTTATGTGATAGACCTCTTAATTACCATATTTGATTTTGAAGAAATTGTTTTCTCACCATTAATGTTGAACAAATGCTGTTGCTAACAATTTTTTTTTCCAAAGCTTATGCAAGCTTTGACAGCTTATAAAGTTACACCATGGATATTGTTTATAGTCATTTAATTGGTATAGAAATAATCTTATTTTCGTAAGGCCTATTGCATAATTATTCTATTTATTCTTTTCTTTTTGGTTACATTATGTTATTATGTTTTTCTAGGAATTTATTATTTTAGATAGTCAGTTAGAGTCATTCTCAAGACTGACGAATAGGACGTAAAGTCATAGGTAAGCCCCTACATTGTTTTGCGAGGGCTGAGATTTCTTTGTATGTTTTATGTTCTGATTTATGGTATAAATATTTTAAATGTATCATGATGACCACATGACCATAGACAAGACCCCCCCAATCCTATGTAGTTGCAATCGATTTAAATTGAGAGTTGAGCTCTCTTTATTGTTGATTGGTATGGGCTAACATACACATTGTAGAAATTTTAAGAGGACCTATTTATATGGGAGATTCTACTAAAATTTCTATAGAATTTAAGTCAGTAAATATCCTTGATGCCTATGGTTGTTACTTGGGGAATTTATAAATGTGAATCTTTGGTGATTTAATCTTGATGGGTGAGGTTAATGCTGGATGTTTGAAGCTTGCAAAAGCAGGGTTGTCCTTGTTATTTATACCAGTCACACTCCTGGTTTTGGGGTGACATATTTTGAACGCTCTATTGTTGTAGTGACAGACCTCCTTAAGTATATTGTTTTCTGCTTAAAAGTTATTTTGAATGCTTTCATAAACTTTAATCAAATTTGTTATATAATATATTTTTGCACATAGTCATCCCTTGGTATATCCATTGAGAAAGGTTATTAATTAATTATGATGACATATAAGTGAAGGGAAATTAAGCCAAACACCCGCTTAATTATTTCAAGAGCATTCTTATTAAATAAAATATTGTGTTATAATTTGGTGCTTTAAATCACCATCCAATTATTTGAACTTCTTTATGAACAACTATGAATATGTTTCATCAGTCAGCGAATGAACAACCGACAGTTTTCAGTCTTTCCTTCTCAACAAGGTCATATATATAACACGGATATTTTTATTTAATTTAATTATTGTCGTTTATCTTCTTGAGAAGGAGAGATTGAAGATAGTCTAATTGTTCCATTTATTAATAAACTTCCGTATGCCTAATGCATTATAATTAATTGTTTGATCGTACTTTCTTATGTAAAAAATGTAAGTACTGTTAGATCATAAATTATTGATTAAAAATTAGTGTAAAAATTATTAATACGAAAATAAAAAATTGTGGCACGTACTACACAAGCAAATGCTAATTTTCTCATAACTAGTTACGTGAATATTAACATTTGATCATCTGGCCAAATTAACCTTTATTCTTCACTAAAAGTAAAATAAATAAACGTGTTTAAGTTATTCTTAATGGAGGGCTATTTAGAGCATTTCATTATATACAATTGATATAAAATTATTTTAAAAAATAGCTCAAATATTTTTATGTTGATTTTATCTTTTCCAATTTAGAAATTGCCATATCCTCCTCGTGACTACATGGAGGTGAGCCCAATTTAATCTTTGTTTCGTTGTCCTTTATTAAGTAATATAGTAATATATCGTTAAACCATAAATTAATAATAATTAACATAAAAATTATTGGTACACGAATAAATATATATATATATATAACACAATAATCTGAATTAAAACTTATAGGACTGTCAGGAAAAAGTACTTGAGCGACACACTAAGGGTAACAACTAGTAATTAACTTTTTTCCTTTCTTTTGCAATAAAATATATATTATTTTTAGAGTTATCAAAACTAGTTCCATCAATTAAGTCGTTTTATTTTTAATATGTGTGGATTAAACTAACCTGACATACTTAATTTGTGGGTTAAACAATCTAGTTTAGTGGGATCGTAGATTGGCCTACACTAAAGAGGTTTTGTAAAGTTTCTTTTGTGAAATGTTTGATGTTTCATAACCACAAGTAGCTTTTATATTTGTTTTGTCTTTTATATTCAATATTCAATGACAAATGGTATTAGAATTAGATAGTTGACTTCATGATTGGATTTTATTTTGTTTTGGATTCTTCCTTTTTTTCTAAAAATTTTTTAATATTTTTTGTCGATTAAATGGATTGGCTCTTTCAATTCACTTGGTGGGTTGAGTTATGTTTCTTAACCCACCAAATTAAGGGGGTACTCATCTATTTAACCCACCAACTTGACTAATTCATGTGGACAAAACTCACTCATTTGATGGCAACTCTAAATATATTAGTAGCCACAATAATTTTTAAAACGAAAATCATGATTGTGGAGATAAAAAAGTTCTATCAGACCTAATAGTCCAACCAAAAACTTTTACTATATATGGCTACACAAATAATCTTCTTAATCAGTCATACTACGAGTCACCAACAATATAATGATCATGGTCAATATAGTAGAATCATAAACGAATTTCCTCATATTGTACGGACATCATGAGAATCATGTTTATTTGATCTAAGCTGTTGCTCTGGAGTCTAGAATCGACTAATTCAGATTTTTATTAAGGAAATATGATTGCATGTGTTTTTTTTTTTTTTCTTTTGCTATAAATCTGAACCATTATATAAATTTTCATTCAGCAACAGAGAGTAACAAAATAACCTTTACTTTTCAACCATAAAATGAGCAAATCCAGGCTCAATCACAAGATGTTTATACACGGCTTCCATTAAATAGATATTTCAAATTTACCAATAAAAAAGAGAAACAAGTATGAAAATATATCAATAAATGACCTTTAACTTAAAAACAAAGAAATAAAATTTTACAAAAATTAAAATTCATTTATCCATAAATAAGCATAATTTCTTTCTGAATTTCCAAAGTTGGCAGTGTCTCACTCCTTGCACCGCACGTCTTCTTTTAAATTTTTGAAAAACTAGCACGGCATCTTATGTGTTACAAGATTCGAGACAAATGACAAATTTTAAAAAATTGAAGACAGAAACCAAAAAACACAAAAGACAAAATTAAACCAAAAAAAAAAAAGAATTTTGAATAAAATACAATAAACAAAAGTAATATATACAGACAAATAATGTACTCCGCGTCATCAAATTGTTTTATATAACTCTTTTGTTTCAGCACCTCATTCTTCAAAACTGTGCTCATTAATCATCGAGAGCAATGGCAGAAGCAATACAAAGGTACATACCCTTCTCTTCGCCATCCTTGCTCCTCTTTAATTCTATGATATTTTGAAAACTTAAAGTTCAATCCCTACCCAGAACTTTCAGTTTGCAACTTGAAGAGTCCCACTAGGCAGCGAGATTTTATTCACAATTATTTTGATTCTCTATATTTGAACATTAAATACATAGTCCGACAGTCAATTTTAAAATAAATGCAAAGATTTAACGCTCAGTATTTAAAGTTATAAGACCGAAATCGATAACTTTAGTTACCAAAATTCTTAACTTGATCTGACAATTCATATTAAATCAACTGTGGTGTACAATCCAGATTCTACTAACTTGTCATCCCTGAAAATTACTTGTCAATTGTACTTGACTTTGACACTACAATATATTTACACTGCCTGAAACTAGTTACGTTGAGAGTGAAAAACCGAATAAGAGGTCACGAGTTTGAGTCTCATACAAAAACAAAACGCAAATACAGTAATATTTTTCTCAGACTAATAAATTTGTTTAAGTGGTTTATAGGTATGCGATTGTGACAGGAGCAAATAAGGGAGTAGGATTTGGGACGTGCAAGGTATTGGCTTCTAAAGGGGTCACTGTGGCGCTAACAGCCAGAGATGAGAAGAACGGTCTTGAAGCTGTTGAGAAAGTCTAAGAGCTTGGTCTTTCAGGTCATGTGCTTTTCCATCAGCTTGATGTCACTGATCGTGCTAATATAGCATCCCTCGTTGATTTCGTCAGGACCAAATTTGGAAAACTTGATATACTGGAAAGAATATGTTTTCCAAGTGTTTGTATATATATCATTCTCTCTTTACCATTCCGTTGATTTTTTTGCCAAACTGCTAGACACATATAGGTGCGATGAGTATGGCATATATGAATGTGGGAAAGGTTACTATTTCTGCATCTATCAGTTATAATTATCTAGTGGGAAAGGTTTTAAAGTTAGGAATTTTGTGTAGATAAACAACGCAGGGATTACTGGTGCAAGTATAGATGGTGATGCTTTGGCAGTTTCAGGAATTCTGGTATGTTCGTCAAGCCTATAGATTTATTCCCTTATATTTTTATTAACCAAAAGCAATTTGCACTTTATGACTTCAGATCTAAATCATGACATTAATTTTAATATGTGAAATTTGGATCCTCTCAAGTCTCATGTGACATAACACTTAAATGCAAAATAACTAAAAACCAATGTGCCTATCTCTCTTAATAGGACTGTTATTTCGTAAGAAAAGTTTCTAATCCCGTATTTTGTCTTGCTGTCTCATATTTATATTCAGTATCTGTGCTTCTTAAGCTGTTATCTACTTGTTGTTTGATGTACTTTAGTTATAAGCTTAACATCAACCATGTTTAAGCATATGGGTTGTTAATAACCAATGCCAAACAAGCAACAAATCATAGACAATGAACAAAAATCAGAAATATATTTTCAAATTCAGATGTGGAGATTGAAAGTGAAGATATCTATGAGAGTCTCCATTCAAGACCCTTTTTCCTAAGGCTTCAGCAATCTGAGATTAAATTACTGATTTCCTAATGCATGCTTCATGTATCATCCATTTGAGAAGATAATAATGAGATGGTGCATGCAGAGTAATCAAGAACTAGCCAAATTCATTTGTTTGATGCATTGAAGGAAAAAGGTCCTATTGGTGTTGATTGGAGTAAAATAGTAAGTCATACTTATGAATTGGCTGAAGCAGCTGTTAAAACAAATTATTATGGAGTCAAAGAAATGTCCACAGCGCTTATTCCTCTTCTCCAATTATCAGACTCTCCAAGAATTGTTAATCTTTCCTCCTTTGGAGGAAGGTTGCAGGTATGTGATACTAACGTTCTAATATCTTAGAAGCTCAAATAGAATGTACTGCTAAAGATATTATTATAATCAATCATTCATTAAATGTGATAAAAATAGATAATAAAGTCAAATTAACTCTCATATATAGCAAAATATTGTTAAAATCATGATGACAGTAACTAAACAAATAATTAAATTTTAATGACTTAATTATAAATTTTTAAACTATAAGGTCCAAACTAAAAATTAACTATAAAGACGAAAAGTATAATTTATTGTGCTTATATATCCTTATGCTTGTTGGAGTTCCTACCAGATGGATGGGCTAAAGAGGTACTAAGTGATGTTGAAAACCTCACAGAAGACAAGATTGATGACATTTTGGATCAATTTCTGAAAGATTTCAAAGTGGGTGGTTCGTTAATAACCAAAGGCTGGCCAGCCTATATGTCTGCATATAATGTCTCAGAAGCTGCTTTGAATGGATACAAAAGGATTCTGCCTGGGACCTACCCATCATTCTGCATTAATGCTGTTTGCCCTGGCTATGTGAAGACAGATATAAACAAAAACTGTGGCAATCTAAGAATTGAAGAAGGTGGAGAAACTGTTGTGACATTGGCCTTGATACCTAATGATGGCCCTTGTGGGCTCTTCTTTTATAGAAGTGAAGTCAGGTCATTTTGATAATTCACTGTTATTTTCTACAAATCCTTACTTAGAGGATTTATACATGAATCATTGCTTTATCCAAAGCAACTATAATATTATGTGCTACGTTCATGTAATTAATAATGTTATGTGTAAAAGCGTGACATTATGTGCTATGTTCATGTAATAATGTTATTTTTAAACCTTTTTTTTATCTGCAAAATAAAATTCTATTCTGAACACTTCATTCTTCAGAGAATAAAGTTATGTGAATACCTCAACTTTTGTCCTTGAATTTGTTTAGTGGTATCTCTTCTTTCCTTTCATATTTTATTGAATTCATTACATTTATTTTTTCAAAATATTTGAAGTATAAATACTATACATACCAACTCTTATTAGAATTGAGAAGAAGGGGACAGGCCCACTTTAATTGAAAGGAAACTCCCCACACCACCTGTCACACTCCTGGAGCCCCAACTCCCGGAGTGTGACCAGCACAAACAATGAGACTAACCCACCTTTGCAAATCTAACAAGTTGGTTCTTAACTAAGTTGTAATCATACATAATAGACATTCATTACCAAGCATATTCGCATTCATATCAAATTTGTAGAAATTTCGACAGAGTCTCCTCTGTAACTGAGACCTCTTAAAGTTTCTACAAACATTTGCCAAAACAATCATATATATAAAAGAGAGCTCAGCTCTTAATTCAATCCAGAGACAACTACAACACAGAGGGAATGGGGAATCTACCTATGGTCATACATATCATTTACATCTATTTACATCTTTACCATTTACATACCAAATACAACAAAAATCTCAACAAAATGGAGAAACCAAAATGTCAACAGTGCCAATAGGGCTCTTCTAGCCCTCTTGATCAGTAAACTACTCAGGATGACTGCCTGAAATTCATTAAAACATAAATGGGTAGCATTTCCAGTAATAAATCAATAATACCTTTTAAACCAGTCGATTTTTCATAAGTTATGATTTAAACCTTTAACACAATAAACCATAACATGCAATAACATTCATTCAATGGAAAATTTAAATCAATCAAAGGTACATAACCCTTGGAAATCACATTTTCACGGTCAAGGATCCACAACCCACAGAGAATCTTTTCCATCAATTAACATCAAACTGTTTAGGGAACTCAACCTTTGGATTCTTGTTAAAGTTATGTAAACATCTTCCTTTTTATTCAAAATACAGTTGGCTCAGAACCTAAATTCTTGGGAGGACTATGAAACATCAAGCATCAGTCATGGACTTGTGGCCCATGCAATTTAATCATCTGTCGAGAGCACACAGCATCTCAGGGTGAATCACTCATACGGTTAAGAGCACACAGCATCTCCGGGTAAATCACCCATACAGTCGAGGGTATATATCCCTCAGGTTATTCATATCGGTCGAGAGCACATAACATCTCAGGGTAAATCACCCAGATGATCATGAGTCACAAGCTCACACTAAAATATCCGTCTTATCTTATCCTCCCTAAATCTAAGGAACTATCATTTATGAGTTTTCCCTTTTTCAATATCAATTCTCTAGTAAAACATTTCCTTTTTTATTCAAACCTCTCTTTTACAAATTTCACATGAATATCACACACCAATCATAATTCATAGGTCATGTGCAAGACTAACAAGTCTAACAATTTTGCTACCATAAATAAAATGATAATTATACAGTAAGAATAGCTACCGCTTACTTGGTGAATGTCGTACACCTAATAACCTTATCTTCCTCTCTTGCTTAACAATAAAGTTCACCCACAATCCCTATATCATCAAAATATACTTTCCTCAATTCCCATTACTAAACACATCAATTTAGGTTCATTATAATGCCTTAACAAAGTCATAAAATAACCATAATCCCATACTATTACTTCATCACATATTCTCTTTACTTCTTCATATTGTCATTATCAATTTCATATTCCATTTCATTCTCATTACTCAAAACAAGTCCTAGATCAAATTTCCTGATTCCATCCCCTAACTTTCCTAGAATTTTCATCAATTTACATTCACTGCCTTAAAAACGTTCAAAATTTTCACTTTAGTCCCTTATTTCGTACTTTTTCTTTCAATTCAAGTAAAACCAAGAACAATACGGTTTCATGTTATACACCTTAAAATTGTTCCCATAAGACCAATTTAAACCCATTAAACTGTGCAATTGCACCATTTTCTGAAAACCCCAAAATTTCAAAACTTTTTAGTTTAGTCCCTATCAAAAAACTCTCAAAAACTTGCCTAAAATCATGCATCCAAAGCTGAAATTTAATGAGAAAGGGCCAAAAATGCTTCTCCTAACATCATTCTTATGAAAAAAACCGATTAAAACTCACTGAAATAGCTGAAAAACTCGATGTCATGGCTATGATGTGAAACCGTCGAAAATCTTGCTGTCGCCAGCTAACAGCAGGCGATGGCTGCCCAGAAAGCTTTGCCAGTGATGAAGGAAGCTGGCTGGAGGTTGAACGTGGCTAGTCGTGGCATAGGGACGCTGTAAACAGAGAGGAAGAGATGATGTTTCTGCTATAGGGAGGAAAACACAACGGGAAGGGAGAAAAATATAATCAAGGGCAATTTTATAATTTCACTAGGGGGACATATGTTAGCACCAAAAAATTGCTAAGGAAGGAGGGAGCTGCATCTCAAACCCACACCCCCTTGACTCTGAATGACTTGCCTTACCACTGAGTCAAAGCTCACATCAGATTAATATAATATATTACAACAATTTATACCTTCATTCTTGCTAAAAGAAAATTTTTGTATTAACTTAATAAAATTAACTTAGCAATTGTTACACCACCCTACCTACACTCTCCATTTGTTAAAAATGTTAAAAGTCAATAAAAATCAATTAAATTAACAAATATTGTAAATGTAAACTTTTTAATACATATCACAATTTATAAGTGTATTTTAAATATTTTAAAATGGGAATTGAGAGAAAGAAACTTGAAGGTTTACACTCTATTTCGGTTATAAAATTAAGTATTTTGTTTAATTATATTGTTTTAAAAATATTGACAATGTTCGGACAATTTTTGCGAAAATTTAAGATGTAGTAGGACATGCACACACCTATAAATGTTTTTCTTCCATCAATTTTTAAACCAAAAACTTTTAAACTATCCATGTTATCGTAATATTGTTTTGCTGAATTATTTACCTAAAAAGATTGATTCGTATATGTGTCTTTAAGTCATTTACGTACAAAAATTTTTCATTGAATATTTCTTTTATAAATCCATTAAATTGATTTTAAAATGTAAATCATTTAATAATAAATATCTTGAATATATAATATTATTTTTTTTATCAAAATAAATTTCATCTCACTCAATTTGGGTAATTTTGTGTGTGTATATATTTATATAGTTCAATTATTCAATCAAACGTAATTATATATATATATAATTCGAAATCTTTTTAGATAATATTCTAACAATAACATTAATAAATAGTTTAGTATAACTTTCAATTTTTGGATGAATAGTTTAGCAAATAATATTACGATGACATGGGTAGTTTTAAAATTTTTTGCTTTTAAAAATTGATAAAAATATTTGTAATTAATGAAAGAAGTATATGGCTGTGTGTGCATGCGCCACCATATCTTGAATTTTGGCAAACTTTTTCCGAACACAGAAAATTGTAAACATTATTAATAAACAGAATAATTAACTTTCTAACCAAAATTGACTCCAAACCTTCACATTCCTCTTTGCCTCCCTCAATTCACATTTCCAAATATTTAAAATACACTTATAAATTATAAGCTACAATTAAATGTTTAAATTAATAAGATTTATTACTTATTAAAATTTTAATTAATTTCTTCATTAAAAATTTATTTTTTATTTAAATGGGAGAATCGGAGGGGGTGGGGGTTCGTCCTTTTCAATTAAAGACGGGGCTCCCCCCCCCCCCCCCCCTTTTTTTTGTAGCATATTGTAATAATAATAATTGCAGCGCAGCATTTAAAGCAAATATTTTTACTGTAGCAATAGGGTAGAAAAACACCTGTGTTTCCCACATTAATATAATGGTTTTTTTTTTCACGTATTTAATCATTTAATTATTTTCACTTAATTTATGAACGAGGATGAGAATTCATAAACCATACATAAGTATAAAAAAGTTCAGAATTTCTTATTAATTAATTTATGTATTGATTTATAAAAATCATATTTATGATAAATTAACATAAGTTTTGATTCTTTTTGGGAAAAAGGTAATGAATTATCTTGATTCAACTTGTTCACCAAAAAAAAAATAGACATAGTTAGATTTTATATAATTTTCCTAAAAATTACTTTACTAGAGTTTTAAGTAAAAGGATCAATCTTGTAAAATACACCAACATGCTTAAAATTGTATTTTTATGTTTTTTTTTACATTGTTTTTTTTTATTTTTTTATTACTTAATTGTGACTTAGTTTATGTTATGTTTGTTAAATGATCAAAATTAGAAAAAAAAAAGTGAGATTTAAAATTTTTGTAGAGTTCATTATATCAGTGACATATGTACTAAAAAAGAAACCAATTATTATTATTATTTGACAAGATGATGATGATTGTTACATTCGAAAGAAAATTTGAAAAAATATTTAGGTTTATGTCTTTTAAATTTTAAAATCATTTTTTAAATTTTAGTTAGATATAGATCAATGTATCAAAAATAATTATTGAAAAAAATTTAGGTTCATGTCTGTTATAGTTTTCAATCAGATAAAGATCAATACATCCAAATGAATAAAATTTATATATTGAATTTTGTGATGATTTGATTATAGTTTATGAGTAAAATTCATAAATTATGTACAGTCTATCATTTAAGTAAGGCTTACCACTAAAATGAATTCTATGCATTTTATATCTCATAGTTTCTATTTGGAATAAAAAATTAAACGGATCCAAATGTTCAACGTATATAAAAGTAAAGTTTAAAAATTAAAATTGAAATAGTAAAATAAATATATGAATTAAATCAATAAATTTTATTTGTCAGTATTTTTAATTCAGTTCAATAGCATATTATATATATATATATATATAGGCTTGTCCTTAATGAGAATGAGTTACTCATAGTTTTACAAAAAGAAAATATGCGACTCAATTGAAATGATTTTTTTAAAAATAAGTATGTATTAAATAATTAAGTGTAATATTTATTAAAAAATTTGTTATATTTTGTTCAAAAAATCAGAGGTAAATCATAATTCAATGATTTCCATGTATATGAAATATTTAATATAATATTTTTGCCTTCATCGTTTAAAAAAAAAAAGTCTAAGATTTTTTTTGAAGCAAAAGCATGAATTAATATTATTAGAATTCAAATGTGCTTGGGGTCAAGACCCTCACGTGAAAATGATCAATGTGAATTGAGGAACGAGCTATATTGTGAGCCTCAAAGTCTTCCTGTCATCGTATTCGTACCCAATAAACTACTATGTCTCCATGTTGCAACAAGAGCTCCTTGCATTCACTGATTATGGAGCCAAGCTCCTAGAGATCTTCTACTTCAGTACGAGTAGCATCATAGCCTGCTTTGGCATTAGTAAAAAGAATACCTTTGCTTGGCAAATGGATAGTGGCCCATTTGACTGCTTTTTGAAGGGCAACAACTTTTGCACTTGCTGGTAAAAAGGTACTTGAAAAGTGTCCATAAATAACCTATGCGGTATTGCCCTCCTTTGATTTAAAGACAATATCAAAGCCTGTCTTAAGATGGTTAGAGAAAATGGCACCATCTATATATGTCACACCCCAATTCCTGGAGTGTGACCGGCACAGAAAATGAGACTAGCCCGCCTCTCTAAGCCTAACAAGTTGGTTCTTAACTAAATTACAATCATACATAACAACATTCATAACTAAGCAGATTTACATTCCAATGAAATTTGTAGAAATTTCGACAGAGTCTCCTCTATAACTGAGACTTCCCGAGGTTTCTACAAAAATCTGTCCAAAACAATATTATACATAAAAGAGAGCTCAGCTCTCTATTCAGTCAGAGACAACTACAACACAAGGGAATGGGGAATCTACCTGTGGTCATACATAACATTTACATCTATTTACATATATCAATTACAACAAAATCTCAACAAAAATGGAGAAACAAAATGCCAACAGGGCTCCCCTAGCCCTCTTGATCAGCAAACTGCTCAGGATGGCTGCCTGAAATTCATTAAAACATAAACGGGTAGCATTTCCAATAATGAATCAATTTATGATTTAAGCCTTTATAATTTAAACCATAATAAGCAATAATATGTACTTACACTTACTGAACAATTTTAATGATTTTCACGGTCGAGGATCTACAACCTTCAGAGAATCCTTTTCATCAATTAACATCAAACTATCAAGGGAACTCAGCCCTTGGATACTTATTAAAGTTAAGTAAAAACCTTTCTGTTTATTTAAAATACCGTTGGCTTGGGACCTAGATTCTAGGGAGGACTATCAGACATAAAATATTGATCATGAACTCGTGGCCCATGCAATTTCATTATCTATCGAGAGCACAAAGCATCTCGGGGTAAATAACTCATACAATCGAGAGCACACAGCATCTCGGGGTAAATAACTCATACGATCGAGAGCACACAGCATCTCGGATTATTCATATCGATCGAGAGCACACAACATCTTGGGGTAAATCACCAACACGGTCGTGAGTCGTAGGCTCACGTTAAAGTCATCCGTCTTATCTTGTCCTCCCTAAATCTAAGGACTTGCTATTTATAAATTTTCCCTTTTTCAATATCAATTCTTTAGTAACACATTCCTTCTTTTGTTCAAACCTCTCTTTTACAAATTTTACATGAACATCACATATCAATCAAATTTCATAGGTCATATGCAAGGCTAACAAGTCTAACAAGTTGCTACCATAATTACAATGGTAATTATAAAGTGGGGAAAGCTACCGCTTACCTGGTGGCTGACAATGCTATAACCACCTTAGCTCGATCTCTCTTGATTATAAATTCAATTTCACCCACAATCCCTATAACATAAGAATATACTTTCCTCAATTCCCATTACTAAATACATCAATTTAGGTTGATTATAATGCCTTAACAAAGCCATAAAACAACTAAAATCCTATCTCATTACTTTATTACATATTCTCTTTACTTCTTCATATTGCTATTTCCAATTTGATATTCCATTCCATTATCAATACTCAAAACAAGCCTTAGACCAAATTCTTAATTTCATCCCCTCACTTTTTCCCAGAGTTTTCGTCAATTTACACTCACTGCCTTAAAAACTTTCTAAAGTTTCACTTTAGTCCCCCATTTCATACTTTTTCCTTCCATCCATGAAGAACACTAAGGTTTCATGACATACACTATAAAAGTGTTCTTATAAGACCAATTTAAACCCATTCAACTGCAGAATTTCACCATTTTCTGAAAACCCCAAAATTTCGAAACTTTTCAGTTTAGTCCCTGTCAAAATAACTCAAAAAAAACTTAGCTAAAATCATGCTTCCAAAGCTCAAATTCAATGGAAAGGGGCCAAATATGATTCTCCTAGCATCATTCTCATGAAAAAAACCACTTAAAACTCACCAAAATCAATAAAACGTCGCTGCTCAATCGATGCCACAAAACCCACCGGAAAAAGTGGTTGTTGCCGGCCAACGGCAAGCAGTGGCCGCCCAGAAACCTTCGCCGGTGATGGAGGGAGGTGGCCGGAGGTCGAACGTGGCGGTGGATGAAGGAAAATGTGGAAATCCGAAATGAAGAAGTTGCTGCGTTTTTTCTGCAGATTTTAGAGAAGAAGCATGTAGAAGGAGGTTATAGTGAGGGGTAGAATGGTAATTTCGCTGGGGGAGGTGACACGTGTCGGCACCACAAAAATGCTGAGGGATGAGGGAGCTCTAACTCAAAACCACGCCCCTTTGGTTCCGGATAACTTGCCTTACCACTGAGCCAAGGCTCACATCTGATATATAATACACATTACAAATACTTATTCCTCATTCTTGCGAAGTAAAAAAAAATTTTGCATGAACTTAGTAAACTTAGCAAGTGTTACAATATAAGACACCCAATCAACATCAATAAGGAGGCGAGACGTGACATGGTAGTGTGGAGGTCTATTGAGAGCCTATTGTGCGCTGCGCTTGTTAGCTTTCTTTCAATTTGTCAAGATGTGAAAAGCTTCCAAAACAATATTCTCTGGGGTTTTAGATATGTTTCTCCAGACAAACTCATTTCGAGCTCCCTAGATTCTCCATGCAATAGCATTGAACTCCTCTATAATGCTTGTTGGAACAAAATGCAAAAGAGAAGTTAAGCAGTGTCAAGTCGTAATGACAGAATGGGGCTGCAAGATCCCATTGGTTCCAACATTCACGTGCGAAATTGCAAGAGAGTAAAGCATGATCATCATCTTCCTCTCAAGAGCAGTGTTTACACAGACTTGAAATACTTGCTTCGTATATGAAAGATTTGAATTTATTAGAAGAGTCCCTTTACATAGACGCCACAAGATGTCCTTCATCTTGAAGGACACTTTATGTTCCATATGGTGTTCCAGTGCAACTCTTCATCATCTTATGGACTTGCATTTGTAGAATTAAGAGATAAAAAAATTAACTTGATTTCACCATGTATGTACTTTGATTACCATAATGCCAAATGAGGTGCCCTTTTGTTACTATTAGTCATAGGAATGTTGAGAACTGCTACTTGTTCTGTCTCATTGAAGATTGTCTTTACCAGATCTACATCGTACCCTATTCCATGGTTGTTAGACAGATCTTTCATCATCTCATATGATCCCTTTAATCTATGTGGATCCATAGGTATAAAGTTATAGTCGGGAGGAAGCCAAGAATCACTGAGAGTGTGAATAGTACACCTATCTCCTACATGCCACCTAGCCCCCTTTCTTAACATGTCACATGAGGTAAGTATACTCTTCCAAGCATAGCTCTGATTAGTACCCAACTGAGCATTCTAGAAGTCCCCATGGGGGAAGTATTTAGCTTTGTGAATTCTAAAAGAAAGAGTAGCTATTGAAAGAGACATTCTCTAACCTTGTTTTTCTAATATGGTAATGTTAAAACAGTGCAGGTTACAAAAACTCATTCAACCTTTAGCTTTCTTGTCACATATGCGTTTCCGTGATATCCATTTGACTCCTTTTCTTTCCTTGTTACCCCACCAAAATGAGTTTATCATCTTTTAGAGTTTGCCACAAGTTGAAAAAGGAATAAAAAATACACTCATGCAGAAAAACGGGATAGCCTGTGCAACTAATTTCAAAAGGATCTCCTTTCCTTGCCTTTGAGAGAAACTTATTCTTCCAATTTTGAATCTTGTTCAAGACTAACTTTCTCAAGTAGTTAAAGACTACTTTCTTGGTTTTGCTTATAAGTAAAGGGAGATCCATATACTGCCCTTGATCAATTAGGTCTTAGATCTCTAAAATATTACAAAGGGAAGTGCAAGTCTCCTCTCTCACATTTGGGTTAAAGAACATGCTCGAATTCTGATAGTTTATGGATTGCCCCAATGTAAGCTCATAGATAGTAAGGATATGTTTCAGGCATCTGCATTCATCTTCACTTGCTTGGCAGGAAAAAAAAAAAAAGGAATCATTCGTAAAAATGAAGTAAGAAACAATAGGCCCTTTTTTACTTACTTTACAACCATGGATAGAGTCATTCCTCTCCACTCGTTTCAAAAGGTCTGTGAAACCTTTTGCATAAATAACAAACAAGTAGGGAGAAAGAGGATCTTCTTGTTTGAGGCCTCTTTGTGGGTTGATTAGTTCAGTTTCCTCTCCATTGACTAGAAAGGAATATTCCACATTTTTTTGACACATATCATTGTCATATCAACCCACTGCTTTATGAATCCCATCATTAACATGATAGCCTCCAGATAATCCCTGTCCACCCCTATCATAAGCCTTGCTTATGTCAATTTTGATAGGAACCAGCCCTTTTTTGCCTCTACTCCTCATCTTCATGGTATGGATTAGTTCAAAAGCTGCTAGAATGTGATAAGTTAGCTAGAGATAAAATCATATTGATATTTGGATATGATCTTTGACAGAATTCTCTTAAGTCTATTTGTTAGTGCCTTTGCTACAATCTTGTACAATACATTACACAAAGAGTTAGGTCTTAGATCATTTAGTGTTTCAGGTGAGTTAATTTTTGGAATTAGCACTACTAATGTGCCTACCATATCCTTGGGTAATTGTAGCTCAGTTAACCTTCTATGGCAGCAATAAAAAAATGTTCCTTCCAATCACATGCCAAACCTTTTGGAAGAAAGTATGATCAAATCCGTCATGCCGAGAACTTTATCAAGATGCATTTGGAAGACAGCTCTTCAGAATTCTTCCTCTATAAAAAGTTGAAGGAGCAAGTCGTTATCTTCTTGAGTTACTATTGTAACCGACCTTTCGACGGAATAGATAAAAGTGTTTTCTTTGATTCCCAAAAACGAATCTTGAAAATCAATTTATTTGGAGTTGCCACCAAAATTTTTAACGGAAAACTTTGGGAAACAAATTTAAAACAAAAAGAAAAAGGCAATATGGTATGCAAAATCATAGATGAGTTCGGGAGTCTGTTTGAGTGTGGGGAAGGTGTTAGGCACCCCACAACACCCGTCCATAAGGACAGTTACCTTAAACCAGTCAGCTGAAATAAAATATGCCTTTTAAATTTATCTCAATTACCCTTTTATCGACATGCATACCTGTTAAACAGAGAAGACAAAACAACAAGAATGAAGGCAAACAAATAGATATTTACAAAGGGCAGACTTGACCCAAGATGAAAGCCTAGGGCCTATGTACCCTATGATAGGGATCAAAGTCCACGTAGTTCAACCAAAATAGTGTGTCTGTTGGTTGATGATTTGTAAATCTTGTGATGAGAACAAGAGGGTTCAAAATTAAACAAATTTTTATAAACAAAACGGAATTGGAATTTGGCTTGTGTGTTTTAACTTATGACAATCTGATTAATCTCATTCTCCTGATCTCTTCATTTTTTTTCTCTTTTTAATTTTGAAATTTAAATGAAATGATTATAAAGAACGACCTTAATCGCATTGAAAAAAAAAAGGAAGAATTATTTAATTAAGATATTTATTTTTGCAATATTATTATTATTATTGTTATTATCATTTTAAAACAAGTATGTACTAATTTTCAGGGCTTATGGAGATTAAAATCTCACCCAACCCCAAGCACTCGAGGAGGACAATATTCTCACACGATGATTTCATAAATAATGGAGGATATTTAGTTAAAGCAAAGATTTAATGAAAGTTTTTTTTTTTTTTTTTGCATTATTATTATTTCAAAACAAATGTGTACTTATTTTAGGGATCTAAGGGGATTAAAATCTCACACGACCCCAAGCATTCGAGGAAAATAATATTCTCACATGATAATGTCATAAATAATGGAAAATATTTAATTAAAATAAATATTTAATTATGATTATTTTTAAAACAAATATGTATTAATTTTAGGGCTCTAAGGAGATTAAAATCTCACATGATCCCAAGCATTCGAGAAGCACAATATTCTCACATGATAATTTCGTAAATAATGCAAAATATTTAATTAAAGTAAATATTTAATTATTATTATTTTTAAAACAAATATGTATTAATTCTAGGGATCTAAGGAATTTAAGGAGATTAAAATCTCACACGATCCTAAGCATTCGTGGAGCACAATATTCTCACACGATAATTTCATAAATGATGGAAAATATTTAATTAAAGTAAATATTTAATTATTATTATTTTTAAAACAAATATGTATTAATTTTAGGGATCTAAGGGATCTAAGGAGATTAAAATCTCACACGATCCCAAGCATTCGAGGAGCACAATATTCTCATACAATGATTTGCTTAAAACCTCACCATAGAATCAAGATTAATCACATATAAAAACAAGTAAAGTAATAATAATAATAATCGAACACCAAACAACCAATATATATATATATATATATATAACGATGCCATGCATGTTTACGTGCTGGGCCGTGGAGAGAAAGAAAGCATATGATTCATGCAACTCACCTAGCTTCGTCTTGTCCTTTTGCCCCTCACCGTCAGCTTTCCTTCTCCAAAGCTTTTCCGATGGCCCTCCTTTCCTCCTTTTCTCTCTCTTTGGTGGTGCCGAGGACACTCTTTCTCACTCTAAAATGCTGTTTAACTTTCTCACTCTAAACGCACTCTGTCTCTCTTAGAATGTGTCTCTTTCCATCCAAATGGACAGGAAATAATAAGTGTGCTTCATAGTTCCAGGATGTTTTTTTAATAGGCTTGACAGAAACAACTTCCCTGAGCTACCTCACGATGTGGAATCTGTTCTTGTTGGTCCATCCATCTACTCTCCATTTCTACTATTGTATAATGCATTCAACCCCAAAAATGAATTCCATCTTCTTTGCCTCTTATTGCTTCTAACCGTGCACTGACTTCACCTTCCTTTTGCATGCATATGAGACTTTTATTCACTTCCTCCCTTTCACGTTTCTTCCTTTCATTCTCCTCCTTCACAAACCCCCTCCCCTTCCTCTGTTTCGAATCATTCAAACAGAGGTGAACAGAGAGATGGTTTGATGTGTCCATGGAACCTTTGCCTCAACAGTTTTTTCAGTCTGTGGCTCATCATTTTCTCTCTCTTCTGCACCTCTCTATCTCTCCTCTTCTTCCTCCTCCAACCACGGTTTCACAGTCCAGCAGCGCCTATCTTCTTGCAGCTCTCCATTCTCGGTCCTCCAACGTTTTCAGTTCCCCTCTCCATGTTCTCTTCTCTTTAGCAGCGTCTGTCCCTTGGTTTTAAGCCTCCAGCCCTCGTCTCTTTTCTCTTCTTCCTCCTCCAGCGACGGTTTCATAGTACAACAATGCCTATCTTCTTGTAGCTCTCCATTCTCGGTCCTCCAGTGTTTTCGGTTCCCTTCTCCGTGTTCTCTTCTCTTCAGCAGCATCTGTCCCTCGATTTTAAGCCTCCAGCTTTCTTCTCTTTTTTGCTCCCCTCTTTCTTGATCCGTCCCCTTTGAAAAAAGTCCCTCATTTCCTCTCCTTTTCAGCCCTTTTAATCATCTTTTTCTGGTGCACACTGCCCCCCTTTTCAGCCCCTGCCTCTACTTCTGCTCACCTCCACTTTTTAGCAGCAAATCCCCCTTTTCTTACCGTGTCTCTTGCCCCTTTTTCTTTTCAGCCCTCCTTATGTCCCTTTTGTTTCTTATGAGTGTGTGTGAGAGTGGTGTGTGTGTTCGTGAGTGTGTGCAAGTGTCAGTGGGAGTGTGTGAGTGTGAGAGTGTGTAAGAGCAAGTAAGAGTGTGTGAGTGTAAGAGTGTGTAAAAGCAAGTGAGAGTGTGTGAGAGTAAGTTTGCATTTTTATTTTAATTAGGTGGCCTTTCTCTCCTCTTTGTATTTGGATCAATTCAAAAATTTGTTGACCATATTTATTTTTATTTTTTGCAAGATAATTATCATGTCTTTACTTCAAATATGTATTTTGAATTTTTTCTCTTCTAATATTTTTTGGTTTTGTATTTGGTTTTTCCCATGTTAATTCTATATTTTGCTTTTTGCATTTTTGTTTTTAATTAATTAATTTTTTTTTAATTTTTAATTTTTAATTTTATTTATTATCATTATTATTATTATTATTATTTTCGGTGGGGTGTTCACAGTTACTATGCTATCTACATGACGGAGCACTGGGTCTTTAATAATAGCAGTGGCCGAGAAAATATTTGAGAAATAAGAAGTTACGAGCCCTTTCAGATCATCTTTGTCATGATACCAGGTGCCATCATCGCCTTTTAGAGCCCATATGTAATTATTTTTCCTATGAGATAAAGCCTGCATATGAAAATAACGGGTATTTTTAGCCTGTTTCGCGCGTTGCTGCTACTTTATCTCCTCTGAGTAAAAGTTCATTCTTCTCATTTTGGAGAGCGTTAATTTCTGCTGTCAACAGTGAGGAGCTAGATTCAGCCATCATCAACTCTTGAATTTCCTTATCAATATCCCAAGCTGAACGAAGTTGGTTCAAGTTTTTCTGCATTGCCCATAACCTCTGACCTTCTTTGCATTCCCCCAGTTTAATGGTAGCGTCTATGTCATTCCTTTTCTCCCAGTAGGTCAGATGATCAGTTGAATCTTTGGCTTTAATAGCCATAAGTTTTTGAACCTGAATCTTTTTCTCATCGGCGTTTGTTGTCACCAGTGTCAGATTATGGTCTGAGTAAGTGGAATTTAGAACAAACATCAAGCTATTTTGCAACCAATTGAACCAGTCGGTATGGGCAAGAATGCAATCCATCTTTTCTTTAACTACACCATGATTATAGTAACGCTTCTCTCACGTAAAAGTAGAGTCAAAGGAAGCAAGATCTTGTAGCCCACAGTCAATAATTGTGTTTCGAAAGCCTTCCAAAAGGGGTGGAAGGTGATTCTGGCCTCCCATTTTTTCTCCTGCATGTATCGTAACGTTGAAATCCCCTAAGCATAGCTATGCGTTGTTAGCTCCAGGGGCTAATGATTGCAATATGTCCCAGGATTCGCGTCTTCTGTTCCTTTCAGGCATACCATAGAAACCTGTTAGGAGGCAAAAGCCACTCCCCTGTCTTCCAACCTTCATGTTAATATGATTATGGGAGTAACTATTAACTTCTATTGCCATATTGTTATTCCATAAAACTGCTAGGACCTCGCTTCTACCTTGTCTTTCTACCACAACCATTTTCATAGCCAGTCAATCTTCGAATTTCATCTATACAGGTGTGCTGGACCAAGGTTTTCATAAGGAAAACCAGACTGGGCTTTCATCTTCAGATGAGCTCCTTAAGAGCTTGAACTGCCCAGGGGTTGCCCAAGCCATGACAGTTCCAACTTATGATAAACATGGCTGCTGGCGGGCCATCAATACATGTCCCGCTGATGTGTTATTCAAGTGAAAGGAATAGTTTTCATATTGCATTGCAAGCCCATGTCAAAAAATTCTAAGATTTGTATACCTATGAAATTAGATGTGAACCCATCTATCAGATACGTAATTTCTTCGTTATGTAATGAGTTTTCATTTTGGTGTTGCATATTGCCTTGCAATTGTATCCAATGTTATTAAACTCGTAAGTTTAGATAAAATCGTAACGTATATTTATAATGTAAAATCGTAAGAACTTGTGTCGATTAATAAATAGTTATCAAAATATATAATTTTATAGTTTAAATACTATATACATTAAAAAAATTATTCAAATGTAATTCAAATTATACTTAATCAAATAAAAACTATTTATATTTCATAATTTGTAATACTCAATATAAATATTTTAAGATGATTATACATAAATAATTATTTAATATAGCTAATTAAATAATATTTATTTTATTTTATTTAATAAATACATATTAAATATAATTTTATTATTTTTAATGCATATTCAAACTTGTAATAAAATAAATTATAGATATTTCATAGAAAAGAAGTTGTCTATATCTTATTTAGTTTTAAGTTTAAATAATTATATTGTTGACTTTACAAGTTAATTGACACGTAAAAATCATAAACTCAGTAGATTTAATAAGTCAACTTGCGAGTTTAGCTAAGTTTGTACTAAGTCTAAATTTATAATGAGTTGACTCACTTTCTTTATGTATAATTATAAACTAATAAATTCATAAATTTAACAACTATGATTGTACCCATATGATAAGTGAAGTTCGGGACTATCTCCAAAAGACTTTGGCATTGACGGAGACCATTGACAAAGGACTTTTGATTTCTTCTTAGAGTTTTCAAAAATAATAAAGAAAAATTAACTTATTACAATAGTCACAGTTCTTTTAAGAACGTTCTTAAGATATATCCTGAAATTGAGCACTGTCATTAGAAACTTTTGATCGAATTTGAAGAGTCAATAAGATTAAGCATAAATATAAATTATTATTGTTGTGTGAGACTTTGACTAAGAAAAAAATTCACCATCACATCTCACACGTTGTTCATGATTCAACATAATCAAAGACATTGTCGTTTGTTTTTTGGATGAAAATCAAATATGATTGATCATAAGTATAATCTAAAGTGCCTACATGTTGGGTTAATTTGAACTCAATCATAACCCCATTTATAATTTTTTAAAAAAACAAAAATTATAGCATCTTAATCAAGCTAACCAAAATCAGAAGGAAGTAGAAATTAATTTATTCAAATCATAAAAGTTTCGGGTTGGTCAAATTGGTTAGGTTGTTAACAAGAATACATTCTATTTGAAGAAAAATGCTTTTTTGATAAAAAAAGGAATGTATGGAAGACAATTTTAGAAAGATCAAAATCGTATGGTAATTAATGATATAAAAACTCTATTTGTTATATTTTATAAAAAATTTAATAATAAATATTTAAAAATTATACTTCATTTTTATGGAAATTAGAACATGTCAATTTTTAATGTTATTTTTAAAGAAAAATAAATATAAATTATATAGAATTAATTATTTAAATGAGCCCTACATATATATTCAAGTAGGAATCACGAATCAAAGACTAAATTAATTTAATAAGTTCTTTTTCTTTATAAAGCATTCCACGTTAATTTAATAATGCTTCAAAACGTTTTCTGGCCAAAAGGTTATAAATTAGAAGACTCAACTCGTTTATATATACAAAAAATTAGACTTAATTATAATTTATATAATTGTCATGAAAATTTTAACTTTACACTAGAATTTTATGTAGGAGTATTAATCTTAAAATAATATACATATTTTTCTTCCGGTAACTTCAAAAAGAAAATACTAAATCAAGTCCAGAGGTTAAAAAATTATATAATTTCCATGCATGCGGGGATTTTAAATCTAATCTCTAGTGCCTTCGTTATTTAAATAAAAAGTCGAAAAAAGTTTTGAAGTTTATATTGCTAGGACTCCTGGATATGATTTTGTCGACTGACTTATCACCTACCTAACTAATAATGATAATGCTATATGGCTATAGATTTGAGCCCATCACTCACATACTTCTTTCGTTATGTAATTTGAAGAGTTTCTTTCACATTATCTTTATATAATTATGCCCATCTAACAGGTTAACTTTACGCGGTGTTATGCTAAACATTTGTCAGAAGACTTCAACTATGACGAAGACCGTTGACAATGGACTTTTAGTATAAAGACTGCCTCAGCACTCATTCGTTTATCACTTCCATTGACTAATTATAGATGGCAATGGCAATCCCCAATATTATGTCCATTCCAACAATGGCAATGATAGTTGTATTACTGTTATGGGATGCCATTACTTTGTTCTCCAATGCTTCTGCTAAAACTTGCAGCATAACCTCAAATTCATCTTTCATACCAGAGGAGGCAAATGCTCTGCTTATGAGCCAATGGTGGAATACTAGCGACAGCTGCATATATTGTGAATGGGACGGCATATATTGCACTGACTTTGGAAGCGTTAATTAAATTATGAGACCGATCCTCCAAACTTGGAGATCTTAATTTCACTGCATTCCCTAATCAAGTATGGCTGTATCTTGGTGGAATGGGTTTGACAGGTACAATTCCAACTCAGATAGGAGCCCTTCAAAACCTCACCGATCTGGACTTGTCCCATAACTTTCTTGTTGGTGAGTTACCTTCTACTCTTGGAAGCCTCACACAACTTGAAGTTATTGATGTTTCTTACAATGCTATTAGCGGAGCAATTACTAGTTGGTTGAGCAATTTGAAGAACCTTCAAAGCCTAAGTTTGCAAGGCAACAATTTTCATGGATCCATTCCTTCATCGTTGGGCCAGATGAAGAGTCTCACATATATGGAGCTTTTCAGTAATAAACTTTCTGGTGAGTTACCTACCACATTGTCAAATCTCACTCAACCTTGAAACACTAGACTTGAGTGAAAACAATTTCATTTTAACTATTCCTTCAACTTTGGGTTTTCTAACCAATCTCCCCTATCTAAATTTATCCTCAAATATTTTCACTGGGGAGATCCTTCTTCAATTTTAAATTTGACAAAGTTGAAAGAGTTTGATGTTCCCCAAAATCAAATTGGTGGTTTCATACCCCAACAAATTGGGAAACTGACAAATTCAATCACCTTGGATTTGAGCTCCGACAGTTTTTCTTGTCATATTCCTCTGCTTTTAAATTTGACAGTTAGAAAAGCTTAATGTTTCTCGAAATCAAATTGGTATGACACCCCAACAAATTTGGAAACTAACAAATTTAATCACTTTGGATTTGAGTTCCAACCATCTTTTGGTGCCAATTTCTCTGTTTTTAAATTTGACAAAATTGCAAAAGCTTATTGTTTCCCAAAATCAAATCAATGGTTTCATACCCCAACAAATTGGGACACTAACAAGTTTAGTCACTTCGGATTTGAGTTCCAACCATCTTTCTGGTCCTATTCCTCTATTTTCAAATTTGAGAAAGTTGGAAAACCTTTATGTTTCCCAAAATCAAATCAATGGTTTCATACCCAACATATTTTTGGTCGTATTCCTCTGTCATTGTACGAACTACCTTTTTGTGCTAAAATTTTCGTTCACTTAAATCAAATAACTGGTTTCATAGATCCTTTAATTGGTAAGTCAAAATCTTTGATAAGATTAGATCCATCAAATAACATGATGTATGGTCATATACCAAGTGAGATTGGAGAACTCTATCTTCTTGAAAATCTAGACCTGTCGCAAAATGAGCTAAAGGAACTATGCCGTACCTTCAAAATTGTTTGTTTGTCTACTTTATCCGCAACAAGATTAGCGGAGAGTTACCATCTAGCATATCTTCATTTTCACAAGGATGTCACTTGGATTTGACCTACAATAATATCACTGGATGTATACCTAGAGAACTAGGTCAATTGCAATACATCAACTAGTCATACAATTTCTTTAGTGGCAATGTCCCAATTGAAGTTTATTGTTCTTTTCCTCATGATATATTTTATGGTAATAAAGAGTTACATGGTCCAGAAAAGAACTTTTTATGTTCTACCCAAATTAAAAAAGCAAAGCAATACGTGGAGATCACTCTTCCTATCACAATTTTTATGGGAATGATCTTCGTTGGGGCTTTGATTCTTTCTCAACATTCGAAAAAGAGAACAACAATTGGGAGAAGATCAATACGGAATGAAGACTTGTTTTCAATATGGAATTTTGACGGTACAATTGCATATGAAGACATCATTAAAGCTACTAAGGACTTCAATTTCAAGTATTGCATTGGAACCAGTGCCTACAGAAAGTGTCTACAGGCACAACTTCTTAGTGGCAAAATTGTGGCATTGAAAAAACTTCATAGAAGAGAATCTCAAGACCCAGCTTTTGCTAAGAGTTTTCACAATGAAGTGAAGATGTTGACTAAAATCCGACACTGCAACATTGTAAAACTTCATGGTTCTTGTTTCCACAATCAATGCAAGTTTCCTATCTATAAGCACATGGAAAGAAGAAGCCTTCTGTATGTCTTGAGCGATGATGGTGATGCTATGGAGTTGAATTGGAGCAAAATGGTGAATGCCATTAAAAGTTTAGCAAATGCTTTGTACTACATGCATCATGATTGTACTCCTGCAATTATTCATCGAGACTTAACAAGTAGAAATGTTTTGTTGAACTCAACTATAGAGGCTTTTGTCGCAGACTTTGGCACAGCCAGAATCCTCAATCCTGATTCCTCCAATCAAACTCTTCTAGTTGGCACTTATGGCTATGTTGCTTCAGCTTAACTTTTTTGCTTTTTCACTGTCCCTATTTTTTGCATTGAATTTATTTTATAAAATTAACTTGGGGTAGTTACATTCTTTCTTAGTTTTTGGGTCATTACAGAACTTCCATACACCTTGGTGGTGACTGAAAAATGTGATGTTTATATATATTTTTGGAGTGGTGGCATTAAGAACAATCATGGGGAGGCATCCTGGAGAGTTACTCTCTTCTTTGTCAGGGACATGTACGGAGAGCGAGAGCATTTTATTAAAAGATATCTTAGACACACGTCTACCTGTTCCGTTTCAGAAAGATGCATACGATGTGATTTTTGTAGTCACAATAGCGTTAGCTTGCGTTCCTATACCAAAATCTCGACCATCAATGCTAAAAGTTGCTCAACAGCTTTCGGTCTCAAAGTTCCCATTTAGTGTTCGGGTAAATGATATTTCGCTCCAGCATTTAATGGATCAAGATATATGTGTATGAGTGAAAAGATAGGAGAACTTTCCCTTAAGTTTTGTGTCTTTCATTGGACTATTTGTTCATCCAAAGCTCCTTTTGTGAAAAGTTTGTCTAGTTTTCTCATAATTATCTCTCTTTAACAAAAGTATGATATATATCCCATGAGAATTCTATGAAATTTAATCTTACAAGTTAAGTTATCAAAAACTAGATCTTATACAAAAACAACCATGGGGCATAAGATCAAATGAAGAATCATGAGATTCTACAACTTATGATAAACAAATTATAAAACATATAATTAGATAGAATTCATGAGTAATAATATTACTATTAGAATCTCAGCAGACATTAACAACTTTTAATTGTAGACTGACAATGTTCATTATAAAAACTTCATAATAATTCAATAAAATTACATATACTCCACAATCATGTTTAGCAATGTCATCCTCAAATCGGTGTTTCCAAACACCACTTTTTTGTTGGGTGCTTCCAGGAGTTGGAAAATCAATTCTCTTTCTCCTCTCAAATAGCTTTTCCAAAAACCAAAAGCTACATTTGATAATGAAGGGAAGGTAAAAGAACATGGTGCAAGCATGAGTGTTGAAATGGGGAAGGTTGAATGTGTTTTGTGTGAAAGCGCCTAGAAAGAATAATGTGAGTTCGTAGGGTTTGCTTCAATTAATCTTGGCTTGTTCTAACGCCCAAAAGACCATTCTGATGGCTTGGATAACAGAGGAAAAGTCATTACCTACATTGATCTTAATTCAATTGTTATCGTTATATAACTTTCATGAAAAGTAGAGATTGAAAACAGTATGGTTATTGTATCCAATTATTCATAGGCTTCTGTACACCTGATTAGTTATAATTAATTGTTTTAGATAGTGAAGGGGGTTGGTCAATTAGGACTTTTTCGATGGAGCGTATGAAGTCGATTGAGAAGCTTATAGCTTGTTAATGTACCAAATGATAAGCCCATTATATATTCATTCCCTATTTTAGTACCCTGAGGTATCAAAGTTCAAAACCTCACTCTTTCATGAGCAATGGCAGAACTATCAACAAAAAGGTACTCTAATATCTTCACCTTCTTTGTTATTATTTCATCAAAATTACCTGCCGTAACTTATAATGTTCTTCAGTTTGACTTCTGCCACCATTAAGAAACAAATAGTTCTGTGACGACTAAAAAAGTGTGCTGAAATTGGGATTTTGCCGTAACGCTCTATTTGTAGCCATTGGATATTAATTGTCAAGTATTTAGACACTATGCATTTGGATTGTCTACAGCGCTGCACAATATATTGTACAATTTTAAAATATATTTATCATCAAAACCAGTTACTTTTACCAAAACAATAACATTTTATCTTTGCACTACACAGATTCTAAGGCACTATATCTTCAATATGTTTAAGTCACTTGACATTAGGGGTGAAGAAATAGCCAGCGACCCAACCAACCTAATTAGCCAAAATTTAAAAAATTTGCAAAATTATCAAGTTGAGTCTTGGGTTCAACCTCTACCTAACTTGACTGAGCCAGTTATATTCTTTATTTTCTTAAATATTATTTATTATAATTTAATTTAATTTATTATTATTTATAATAAATTTTAAATATATGAATTTATTTCAAATCTTAACTATTTTCATTCCAAATCTTTATTTATTGTCATTCTACTTTTTTCACCTTCAAATCTTACTTTTTCTATTTTTTATTTTAAAAACTATTTTTATTAATTAGAAATAATTTTCAAATAAAAATATTAAAAAATAACAAATTTAGACCCAGTCTTTAACTAAGTTGTGTCACGAGTCATATTCAAACTTAACCTAACTCGATCTTTTAAAACCCCTACCTGACGTAGTTGTTGCGAATTAGAATTGAAGTTCTTGCACCACATTTTTGTATTTAGAGAATATTAGTTAATCAAGTACTTTGGTTCCTTATCCTACTATATATTCAAGCCACCTAAGAGTAGCTTAAGTGCTTGTGGACTAAAATTGGAGTTTTAGTAATAACACTTCTTTATGATTATTGAATAGAAGTTGACCTTACTTGTATTTCATCCCTACGATATATTTATGCTATTAGAGATAGGTCCAAAAATTTAAACAATTTAGAATTTAGACACACACACACACACATATATATATATATATATATATTACAATGATTCAGTTTTAAGAAAATTTCTTCACATGCATAATTAAGCTTATTCAAGAAACTAATTAGCAAATACATTATTTAAAAAAAATCCGTTGAATTAATTTCTTAAATTGGATTTTAGGTATGTCGTTTTGTCAGGGACAAACAAGGGAATAGGATTTGCGACATGCAAGCAATTGGCTTTGAAAGGCATCATTGTGGTGTTGACAACAAGTGATGAGAAAAGAGGACTTAAAGCTATTGAGAAACTCAAAGAGCTTGGCCTTTCAAGAGATGTGGTTTTTCATTAGTTTGATGTAACTAATCCTGCTAGTATTGCATCTCTTACAGATTTTATCATAACAAAATTTGGAAAACTTGCTATCTTGGTAGGATTGTTCTCCAAGTGTTTACTACATGTGTTTGTTTACATTGCTATTCAATCTTTAGAGTGAATGCTGCTTGATTGATATCTTGGTAATACTGGTTTATAAATCTTTTAGTCATATTCTTTAAGTAAATATTTGACACTCAAAGGGAGTTTATTAGGGTACAAAACTATTGTCTTTAGGGTCTCAAGAAAAATATATTGTCTTTAGGGCAATTTGATAGCAATGGGTACAAAACCCAGATACAGGATGATATTCTGAAATTCATTAAAGACGCATTTGTTGTTATGAAAAGCAGAAAAGATAGTGATCAACCTATATATGCTTAAAGAAGAAACACAACAACAAGGAGAAGTCTCAATTGCATCAATTGATCTGGCAGCTGAGCAATCAATGATATCATGGCACCGCAAACTTAGCAATATGTCAGAACGTGGATTGAGGGTTCTTACAAAATGGAATCTTCTTCCCTAAATCAAAAAGGTTTCTCTACCTTTTTGTGAGCATTATGTTACAAGTAAGCAGTATAGGTTGAAGTTCAACAACTCTAAAGAAATAAGTAAAGCTATCTTAAACCTAGTGCACTTGGATATTTGCCAAGCACCAGTCTTATCTTTGGGAGGAGCAAAGCAATTTGTGTCATTCATCAATGACTACTCTAGGAGATGTTAGGTGTATCCAACCTAGACAAAGGGGGATGTGTTTGAAGTTTTCAAAACTTTCAAAGCGCATGTGGAATGTGAATCTGAGAAAACGATCAAATGCTTAAGAATAGACGATTGAGGAGAATACATCAATGATGAATTTAATACTTTCACTTAACAAGAAGGTATCAAAAGGTAATTCATGGTGGCGTACACTCCACAACAAACTAGAGTGGCAGAACTGATGAAGTAGTCATGATAGTTTGCTAGGTGATTAATTAGTTACTATCGACCACAATTAATCTGAAAACCCCAATAGAGATATGGATTGAGAAGCCAGTTGATTATACAAACCACCATATGTTTAGAAGTTCAGTATATGTAATGTACAATACCTAAGAAATTACAAAGCTAAATCCAAAATCTAAAAGATGTTTATTCTTGGGATATGCTGACGAAGTAAAGGGGTAGTCTATAGGGATCCCACTAACCAAAAGGTTATAGTCTATAGGGATGTCAACTTTCCTAAAGAAAAACAACATATACATGAAGATGATAACATTTCAAAAGAAATAGTAGAGATAACTACAATACAGATTGAAGGAGGAGAAAATATAATAGAAGTGTCAGATTCTTCTGAAGCAGCACCTAAGTACGATGACCAAGAACAATATGATATTGTGACTCTACAAGTTCGACAATCAACTCACGAGAGGAAAAATTTGGTTTGGCACTTAGATTACATTATGGAAGTGAATATTGCATATTGTCTACTCACAAAAGATGGAGAGCCTTCAATTTTTTGAGAGGCAATGGAAAGCTTAAAAGCTTCTCTATGGTTAGCAATAATTCAAGAATAAATTGAATCCCACTATAAGAACAAGACATGGGACCTTATTCTATTACCAAAAGGACAAAAGACCATTAAGAACAAATGGGTGTACAAGATCATGAGAAATAGTGATGATCAAGTTGAATGATAACGTGCTAAACTGGTGATAAAATGATTTGCTTAAAAAAAGACATTAATTACAATGAGATATCTTTTTTAGTTGCTCAACTCATAATGGTTTGAGTGGTTTTAACCAACACTTGACTTACATCTAGAGTAGTTAGATGTGAAAACTACATTTCTTCATGGAAATCTTGAAAAATAAATTTATATGCACCAACCAGATAGGGTTACAAGTTTGCAGGTTCAGGTTGGCAAGTTAAACAAATCTCTATATAGTCTGAAAAAGGCACTAAGATGCTGGTATAAGAGATTTGATTCCTTCATCATGAGCCTTGGATACAACAGAATAATACAGACTCTTGTGCATATATCAAGAGGTTTAGTGGAAATAATTTCATTATTCTGCTATTGTGTGTAAACGACATGCTACTAGTCGGCCCCAACAAAGATCGCATCAATGAATTGAAGGCATAATTAGCTAGGCAATTTGATATGAAAGACCTGGGACTAGCAAATAAGATTATAAGGATGTGAATTCTCTAAGATAGAAATAACAAAAAAATTTTATAGGATCAAGCGCTTATCATTAGGTTAAAAGCTATAGATATTAGTCAAGGTGCAACTCTATTTCCTTAACAATAACCTAGCACAAGCACCACGTTTTGACTGTGACTTAGCCTTACACCTGGGCCTCCAGCATAGGACAATTGCTGCCACACACACCATAGCTAATTTTTGGCTTTCTCAAAAGAATTATTTAACACGAAGCTTCAATACACAAGATTGTAAGCCAATCTCTACCCCACTTCTTGTTAATTTCAAGTTATCCTCAAGTATGAGTCCTAGCTATGAAAAAGAGAAATGTCATGAGTGTCATACACATTAATAGTGGGTAGCTTAATGTTTGCTATGATTTGCACAAGACCAATAATGCACAAACAGTGGGAGTGGTTAGTCAATATATGGCAAATCCTAGCTGAGAGCATTGGAATGCTTTAAAAAGGGGTCCTAAGATACATTAAAAGGACCATGGATGTTGCATTACGTTATGGAGGATCAAATTTCACCATTAGAGGCTATATTGATTTAGATTTTGTAGGTGATCTTGATAATAGCAAATCTACTCGTGGTTATGTGTTGACTCATGCAAGTGGAACAATATGCTAGGCTCAAAACTACAACCTATTATGGCCACTTCAACAACTAAGGAAGAATATATTGCAATTACACAAGCTAGCAAAGATGCAATTTGGTTGTAGATACTATTGGAAGAGCTCAGGTACAATCCTTGGAAGATTACACTATTATGTGATAATCAAAGTGCTCTTCACTTGGCAAAGAATCTGGCATTCAATTCTAAGACTAAATACATACAAGTTCAATATCACTTTGTTCGAGAAAAGGTGAAAGAAGGAAGTGTGGATATGTAGAAAATCCATACTAAAGATAACTAGCAGATTCACTGACAAAGCCAGTGAACACTGATAAGTTCATATAGTATAGATCTTCTATTGGCCTAGTAAAGACATGAGCAATAAGAGATGGCAAGGAAGGAAGAATGGTGTGAAGATTGATTGATTCTTAATCAAATCTTCAATTGGGAGATTGTCAAAAGGTGGCACCTAACAAAGGAAGAAAAAATTATGTTAAGTAACCCTTTTTTTTTTCTTTCAAATTTAAGTCCTTAGCCTAATTGCTTTCTAGTTCAACTTCATTTAGCCCTATTACACTTTTATTATTAAATGAAAAACACCAGAGCCCATTCTAGAACTTATGCCTACTTCTGAACCTGATTCTATAATCCATTATCTACTTCTGACTTCTCACCTCTGTATTATTCGTTATTCCCTTAATCTCTCTTTCTTCTGACCTTCACTTATGCCCTCGAAGTTCACATTCTTTCATTCTCAGGCTTGCCTCCCTCTGCCTGACTTTGTCACTGTCATTGTTCGCTATTCTTCTCTATTTTTCTCCTTTTGGCCTTCTATATTCTTTGCCTCTTCAGCCTTCTTTGTTCTTTGTCTCTTCAACCACTGGTTAGTCACTATTGCATAGGTTTGTCACTGTTGCACTAGTCTATTCTTTGCCTCTTTGGCCTTCTCTGTTTTATTCACAACTTCACATCATACCAGCCAGCATCACTTCGTACCAGTCCGTTCAGTTACTAGACATCACAAAAGACTGGAAGAGAGATAACACCCCTCAGGTACTTTATTCTTCTTCCTTTAGTTTGGTTTCATTTGTTTGTATTCATTGGTCTTTTTTCTTTTTTTTCTTTTTCATTTATACATATTTAGAAACTTAGCAAGACATATGCTCAAACAAAAGCAATTGTTTTGTATAGGTGCATAATGGAATCAGTTAACAATAAAAGTGTTAATATGGGGTGTAATGATGATGTTGAGGCTTTGAATCAATTATTTCCTTTAAACTCTAACCATGATAATAGTTTGGATAAAGGAAAAGAACCTTTAAGTAAGAAGCCTAGAACTTGTACCTCATATGTGTGGAAATCATTCATTAAGATATACTTAATTGACAGTACAGAGAAAACAAAATGTAATGGATGTGAACAGACATATGGGTGTGGAGGCTTAAAGATTAGTACCTCAAGTTTTCTTCGTCATATTCCTAAGTGTCCATAGCTTTCTAAATATCATAATGTTGGCACTATGATGTTAGATCAATCAGGAAAATTAAGGATCTGACAAATTAATCATAAACATGTAAAGGATGTTATGGCTATGACTATTATTAAGCATGGTCTTCCATATGCTTTTGTTGTATATAGGTGGATTAGAGAATTTCATAAGATTTTAAATCCAAATGTGAAGTACATTAGTATGAATACTGCAGTGTCTGATGTATGGAAATACTATATTTAACAAAAGGAAAAATTGAAAGAATCTATGTTAAGAAGTCTTAGTAAAATATGTTATACTTCTAATTGTTGGATTGCTTGCACATATGAAGGATATATTTGTTTGACTGCATAATTTGTTGATGAACATTGGAAGCTTAACAATAAAATTCTCTCCTTTTGTGAAATGGAACCTCCACACATTGGTATTGTGTTAGCCAACATAGTATTTGAATGTTTAAGAGAATGGGCGATAGAAATGAAAATTTTTTCAATCTCTTTAGATAATGCTTCTACAAATGACAATATGCAAGAGATATTGAAAGATGTTTTGTGTTTGCAAAATGGTTTGCTATGTGATGGTGAATTTTTCCATGTGAGATGTTCTGCTCATATCTTGAACCTCACAATTCAATAGGGCTTAAAAGTGGCTAGTGGAGCTTTGTACATGATAAGAGAGAGCATTAAATATGTTAAAGCATCAGAGACAAGGATGATTGCCTTCAAGGAGTGAGTGAAAGCAATTGGTAACATTGACACTACAGTAGGTTTATGGTTAGATGTTCCCACTAGATGAAATTCCACCTTTACAATGCTTGAAAGTGCAATTAGGTAATGGTGTGACTTTTGTAGACTATCCATGATTGTTAGGAATTTCAAGACATGTCCTTCAAATGAAGAGTGGACAAGAGAAGAGCAGATGTGTGAGTTCCTTTTTCCATTCAATACCATAACTAATTTGTTTTCTAGTTCAAGTTACCCTACATCGAACACATATTTCTTGCAAGTGTGGAAAATTGAATGTTTGTTAATGAAAATTTTGGATAATACTGACATAGTAATCACAGCAATGGCAATGAAGAGGAAAACAAAGTTTGACAACTATTGAGGTGATTATAGTGTTATCCTTGCATGGTTGCTGTTCTTGATCCTCACCCGAAGTTTGAGGTGTTTCATTTTTCTCATAACTGGCTTAATCCTATGACTTGTCAAGACAAGCTAGACAATATTAAGACTAAGTTGTGTCGCCTTTATGCCCAATATGAAAAGAATGCAACAACATCAATGCCAATAGATGAAACAAGTGGTTCAATTATGTTAACAAACTTTAGCCTATATGCATTTACTATTAGAAGGGATGTAGATACTACTAGTGGTTTTGATATTCTTGATGTAAGTTTCTTCTGTTCCATTAATAGTTTTACTTTATTTTGTCTATTATTTTATGTCTTCATAATAACTTATTATTTCTTACAAGTACTTGGAATATATGAGTATATTGATTTTATTAGTAAAACCATTTCTTCTGCTGGGAAATTTGAACTGGATCATTACCTGGATGAGGTAAACCTAGATCCTAAATATGCTAAAAAAGTTAGATGTCTTGGAATATTGGAAGAAGAATCAATATCGATTCCCTACCCTATCAAAAATGGCATGTGATATACTTAGCATTCCAACCACTATTGTTGCTAGTTTTCAGCCTTTAACATTGGCTCACGAGTCCTGAACAAGTATAGGTGTACTATTCTTCCATAAAATGTCCAAGCTCTTATTTGTACACGCAATTGGCTACATGGTTTCAACGATATTAATTTACCATTCATGACTTTCTTATGGTATTGTAAATTTTAAAATTTGTATATATGGGTGTTTGATGGAAACTTAATTATTTCTTATTTTATTTTATTGTGGAGGGGGAAGATTAGTGGAGGTGGTGATGATGAAGTTCCAACTTTGGCTACAAGACAAGATTCCAACATTATTGATGCTTAGTGGAACTTTGAAATGATTATGTATTTGACTATTTGTAATTTGCCACATTTAAATTTTTATAATTTTTTTATTTTTTAGTGGGTTAAAGTAGTAAGTCAATGATAAAATTATTTTTTGAATTTTTTTCATTTTTTGGTGGATTAAACAAGCTAATCCACCTAACCCACTAAGTGGCCCAGGTTGAGATTTTTAAGCCACCACCTTATGTGGGGTTAAATAGCTTGGTTTGTTTCACCCACCTGCTCAGGTGGATCAGCTAGGATTGGCCAGGTTGTCCTACTTTGATTACTCTAATTAGATTTTAAAAATTAATACGTTATTTCTAAAATAAATGAATAAATAACTAAATAAATGAATAAGTAAACAATATTGAAAACCAAATAATTTTTGAATTGTGAAATAGTTAATTTTGTCTTTTATTTGACAAGCCACCATGTGAAACCATCAATCTCCTCAGACACTTAAGGTTTACCAGTAAAGGTCATGTAAGACCCTAGTCTCCTTATGCTTCCAAAGATAATTTGATTTCAAAGAAAAAATAAAAAAGAGAGCAAATTTTTTTTTTATTAATCAAAACATAAAAATAAGAAGTGAATAATAATAATAATAAAAACAAAAACATTTCTCATAATTTCTTTTGAATTGTTCCTTAGTAATAAATGAGTTTTGTTTCTACATAAAATGATGTAATAAATAAAAAAAACATAATATCTTTTACTCTTCTTAAAATAAACAAAATATCCTTCATTTTTATTCAACCATAAACACAAATAAACCCAAATCTCAAGGTCCTAAAAAACAAAAAATGTTTCCCTTTAATAATTTCATTTCTTTTGGATAATTAAAATAAAGAATCTAATTTCGAAAATCCATAAAACATAAATTCAAATATCCTAAAAATTTTATTCCAACATAATTTCATTTCACTATCAAAATAAAAATAAAAATCTAAATTTCAGAAATCCAAAAAAATTAAAAAGAGAAAAAACTAAAAAAAAAAAAAACAAGGAAGTGATATTAGACTAAGTTCGTAAATTAAAACACACCAACTAAATCTCAATTTGTTTTGTTTTCAAAAATCAAGTAGATGTCCATTGTCTTACTCATTTCACAAAAATTAAAAAACATTAGCCAAGTGCCACAGTTTCTATATCGAATTACGTGAACTTTGATCCCTATTGCTAGTACGTAGGCCTTAAGCGGTCACGTTTATCATCTGTAAATATCCATTTGTTCATTTTTATCATTTCTATTTTTTTTCTATTTAATGTGTATATGTTTTAATGAGGGTAATAAAAATAAAGTTAAGGCCATATTATATTTATTTTACTTGACTAATTTAGAGTAACTGTCCTTAAGGATGAATTTTGTTGGGTGCTTAACACCTTCCCATGCTCAAATAGACTTCTAAACCTAACTTTATTTTCATAGACCACCTTTCTATTTCTTTTCTTTTAAAATTAGTTTTTCAAAGTTTTCTTTTAAAAAATTTGGTAGTGACTCCTGAAATAAATCATTTTTTAAATTATTTTGGAAGCTGATTTGTTTCTTTTCTTTTTTTGCTATCCATGTCATGCTTAACCAAGTTGTCAGGTGTGACAATAGTAATTGATAAATATGGGAATTGTTTGTTCATAGCCCAATAATAGTGGGCTCATCTACACAAATTTAAAAGTATGAGATGGTTTATTATCTAGTTTTGAAAGTTAGAGAAAGTGCAAAAAAAAAAAAAAAGAAATCCAAAAGCTCATAAAAGCCTGGCCCAATTAAAGTACAATTCATCCATTTCATCATAACCAAAAACTAATTTTTTTTTTTTTTGGATTTTTTACAGCATCTTAGTAAAACCAGTCAAAATCAAAAAAAGAAAACTACCATTTTGGTCCTCACATTTTGATCCATTATAAATTTGGAGTGAAAAATTGGTCCCTATGGAATTCATCAATAAACCAAACAAGTCCCTTCATCATCTTCCCATTAAGAAAATGTTGAGATGAGCCACTTTTGTTGACATTGAGGCTAGATGCACACATGGAATAAGTTTTTTTTCTACCATAATTGACACCTCACTAAGTGTAAACCATTTTCAATGTTCATTCGATTAAAGTGAAAAGAAGAAGTTGTCAATATGATGTAGATTTGATTAAAGAAACCCTAAGAATGCTTCACACTTGGTGAGATGTTAGTAATAGTGGAAAAAAAAACTTATACCATATATGGATTGAGTATCCACATTAGCAAAAAATAGTTCACCTTAGTGTTTTTCAATGAAAAAATGACGAAGTGACTTGTTTGTTTATTGATGAATTCCTGATGAACCAGCCAAATTGTTACTAAGTCAAAATGTGAAAGACAAAAATGGTAATTTTCTCAAATAAAAAAGGAAGTATAAACTAATTAACTCAAATCATAGAAGTTTGAGGTTGATCAAATTGGTTAGATTTTTAACAAGGACACAATTTAAAAAGAATTTTCTTTTCTAATGAAAATATATTGTATAGATGACATTTTAGAAAGATCAAAATCAAACCAATTTAATTATATAAAAACTCTATTTGCTATATTTTTATAAAAATAAATAATAAAAATTAAAACTTATACTTAAAATTTATGGAAATCAAATCTTCACCAATTTTTTATTATCATTTTAAAGAAAGATAAAACAAATCATGCAGAACTTATTATTTAATTGGGCTTCGAATATTTAAGTAGGATCCACAACTCAATTGATTATCATACATTCTATTTCTATAATTCAGATAATTAATTTAGAATGAAAAATTGAGAGAATTCAAACTATAAATAATTCATTTGAGTGATCCTAATATAATAACTACCAAAATACACCTATCAATTGGATCAAACTTAAAAATTAAAAAAAAAATTGAGGACTCAAGTGAATTTTATTAATTTTTCTAGAACAATATTCAAATTACTGATATTTTTTCGAGGAATAAATTTTGTATTTAGTTTTACTACCCACAATAATTATGAATTTAGTTTTTTTAAAAAATGAAAAATAAAGTTAAATTAATAAACAAGACAAGTTTGGCAATTGAAGGATACGCAAACGAATAAATTATGAAAGAATTTGAAGGATGAGCCGCCGAACTTGGTTAACTTCATGTTCAGAAACTTAATTTTTAGTTATTTGATAATAAAGGTAATTACATATCTCTCTTGAAGCATAAAGTTAACCACGTCACAGGTTAACAAATTCTTTTCCACTAAAAAAAAGTATTAAATAATTATATTACCTGCGTTCCCAGTTCCAACAATAATCTAATGGTTTAAAATATTTTTCCTGTGTGGTCGTCAACTTTAGCCCCAACAAGATTAGTGGACCATTACCATCTAGCATATCTTTATTTCCACAGGGGTGTCAGTTGGATTTGAGTACAATAATATCACTTATATACTTAGAGAGAATTAACTAGGTCAGTTGTATTAAATCGAGCTGTCAATACAATTTTCTCAGCTGTGTCCCAATTGAAGTTTATCATTTTTTTCTTCATGACATATTTTATGGTAATAAAGAGTTACTTGGCCCAGAGAAGAACTTTTCTTGTTCTACCTCTACCCAATAATAGAAAAGTAAGACATTACATGGTGATCATTCTTCCTATCACAATTTTCCTTGGAACTATATTTGTTGGGTCTTTGCGCCTTTCACGGTATTCAAATAAGAGAACAAAAATTGAGGGAACAGCAATACTGAATAGAGACTTGTTTTCAATATGGAATTTCGATGGTAAAATTGTATGTGAAGATATCGTTAACAGAGGACTTTGATTTCAAGTATTGTATTGGAACTAGTGCCCATGGAAGTGTCTACAGGGCACACCTTCCTAGTGGCAAGATTGTGGCACAGAAAAAACTTCATAGAAACGAATCTCAAGACCTATCTTCGGCTATGAGTTTTCACAATGAAGTGAAGATGTTGGTTGAAATCCGCCACCGCAACATCCAGAAACTTCATGGTTCTTATTTGCACAATCAATGCATGTTTCTTATCTTAGTACATGGAAAGAGGAAGCCTTCTTTATGTCTTGAGCAATGACGATGATGCTAAGGAGTTGAATTGGAGCAAAAGGGTGAATGTCAATAAAGGAATAGTAAACGCTTTGTCCTACATGCATCATGATTGTTTATAATATCTTTTTATAGTTCAAAATTTGAAATCATATATATGTTCTATTTTTTGTCAAAATTTTCTTTGTGAATATCTTATTGATTAAATTGAATAGAACTCCCCTAAATTATAGATATGTGTAATTGATGACCTTCGAAACTTACAATTAACCTTCTTAAATTTGAGATTACGTGCAAGTAAACCCTCAAATATTTGTTAGCCAATTATTTAGTTAGCCTATTTTATTCAACAAGAGACTCGGAATTCTTAGAAAAAGATGAGAAGAAAAGAAGGATCAGAGTCATAATCGGCATCTAAGTTGCGCAATATGTGCTAGTGATAAAATTCTCATTAGTTGATTTTACAAGTAATATTGCTAATAATAGTTGAGATCATTGTGATGTTTACCCTAAAATAAACGCCGATCAAGTTTATTTTTTAATGGTCATGTGAACGTTATCTGAACTGTTTTCTAAAATTCCAAAATAAGTAAAATAATAATCATAATAATATATTGGAAAAAAATTGGCCTTTTTGTATTCTTAGTTTCGGCAACAACTAAAGAAAAAACGATAATGAAATCCAAAATTCATCAAAGCCAGGTCCAATTGATGTACAATTAATCCATTTCATTGTAATTAAAAATTAAAACTGAAAACATAAAGAGGCCGAAAACTTTAAATACCGAATTGAATCCAATCGGACGCCAATTGATAAAGTCAAGCGCAACTCATGCTCTCTTATCAGCAAAACCCAAAAAAATAAAAGTAAGAAATACAATATAAGACAAGCAAAATAAAGACAATTGCAATTTGAAATGCATTGGTACTTTGCGTATTGGCTCTCACAAGCTAAAGTACTTCAGGTAAATTTTCTTTTTATTGAAGTTAGAGGTAGAGAGAAAAGGGAAAGTGGATGAAAGAGAAGATATAACCCTAGGCACACTTACTCTCTCTCTTGTATGTGTCATTATTTTTCTGAAATTCATAAAAAATTTACATAAAAGAAATGAGTTTTTGCTAACAAGGACATGAATTGAGAATTATTTATGGCACAAAATAAATGAACATTAATTAATGAAATTAATCTATAAATATTTATTATTATCTGTAATAAGTATAATAAACAATTCTTAACTAATATTATTATTTAAAAATTATTTATTATGTGTAATAAATATTCTTTAACCAATGGCATTAGCAAAATCCAAAAGAAAAAAAATTAGAAAGCCCATTTTCCTTTCCAATGTCTATTGAAGACAGCTATAATCTGCCAGGATTCAATTTTCTCTCACTCCTAAATAATCTTAAAAGTGACTCATTGGGCAAGGTACTAGTAAGTCAAGTGCATTGTAATTGAGTCAAACAACTAAGATTGGATGTTTACCCACTCAAGATTTTAGACACTGCGCGTGTAGAAGTTCATCACCTTTATTCAATTGTGCCCATCTCACACGTCAAGTTTTGGACCATCTCCAAAAGACTTTGGCATTGACAAAGTCCATTGACAAAGGACTTTTGATTTCTTATTTGAATTTTCAGAAAAAATAAAAATAAACTTATTACGACAGTCACAGTTTTTTAAAAACGTTTTAAGATATAACCTAAAAAATTATTGTATTTTTCTTTAAAAGATGTTTTGAACAAAGGATAAAGCTATAAGATTTTTGCTATCAAATTAAAAGCAGCATATACAAAATCTATTATTCCCAAATTGAGCCTTACTTCCAACCACTTTCTGCTTCCCTGGCAAGTTTCTGTTCTTTGATGTTGCTACTCTTTTTTCTTTGAAAGCTTCAAGATCAACTATTCCAATTAAGGC
Organism: Delonix regia; assembly: GCA_037074485.1. Taxonomy (NCBI): domain Eukaryota; kingdom Viridiplantae; phylum Streptophyta; class Magnoliopsida; order Fabales; family Fabaceae; genus Delonix; species Delonix regia. The sequence goes on from CM073459.1 coordinate 19,820,881, forward strand.
GGAGTTGGGATGCTACTTCAATGAACTTTCAGTGGTGGCCCAATGCCTTCAGGACCATGAAAAACCTTAAGTAAATGACAAGGAATTTTATATTAATGATAATGGACCTTTTTTAACTTCTCTTTGAATTTTAAAAGCATAAATACAAATTACTGTGCGAGACTCATTGATTAAGAAAAATCTCACCCGCACATCTCACAGTTTTAATAATTCTAAGGACGACATTGTTGTTGTTGTTATAAGAAAATGAGAGATATGAATGGGATCATTAAGCATTATCATTTATCTAATGAGATCAAACTTTCTTTGATATTATTTTATATTTAAATTTTTTAATCTTTGAAAGTGTCATATTCTCGATATTATCTATAGGCGTGTACATGGTTGGGTTACTCTGGAACTTAATTATAACTCTAATTTTTTGTTTTTGTTTTTGGATTTGTTACAGAATCTAAGTCAAACCAACCAAAATAAAAAAGGAAGTATGAATTAATTAACGCAAACCATTTACTCAAAAGAAGAAAAAAACTCAAATCATAGAAACTTCAGGTTAATTGTTAAATTTTTAACAAGAACACAATTTTTTTTAAAAAAAATTGCTTTTCTAATGAAAATATATTGTATGGAAGACATTTTAGAAAGATCAAAATCATATGCTATTTAACTATATACAAACTCTATTCGTTATATTTTTATAAAAATTAATAATAAGAATTTATAAATTATACTTAAAATTTATGGAAATCAAATCTTCTCCAATTTTAATGTCAGTTTTAAAGGAAGATAAATACAAATTATGAAGAACTCATTATTTAAATGGGCCTCACATATTTAAGTAGATCCACAACTCAATTAATTATCATGCATTTTGTGCTTATAATTCAGATAATTAATTTTAAATAAAAAATTGAGAGAACTCAAATTCAAAATAATTCATTTGAGCAATTCCTATATAATAAGTAGGAAACAACACCTATCAATTGGATTTCACAAACACTCAATTTACTTTAAAATTAGGAACATTGACGACTCAAGTTAATTTTATTATTTTTTTCTGGAACAAAATTCAAACTACTGATTTTTTTTCAAGGAATAAATTAGGAATTTAGTTTTACTACACACAATAATTATGAATTTAATTAAAAAATGACAACTAAAATTATATTTAATAAACAAGACAAGTTGGGGATTGAAGGATACACAAACGGATAAATTAGAAAAGAACTTGAAGGATGAGCCACCGAACTTAGTTAACTTCATTTTCAGAAACTTAATTATTAGTTATTAGACAATAAAGGTATTTAATTTTCTCTCTTGAGGCACAAAGTTAATTAAGTCAACGGTAAACAAGATCTTTTTCTTTATAAAAGTATTAAATAGTTATATTACCTGCGTTCTCACAATTATAATTGAATGCTTTAAAAAAAGAAATTCACATAATTAAGCACATAATTCTTTTCACTTAATTTATGAGCGATGATGAAAATATAGTCAAAGACTTTAAAGACTGAAGAAGATGTAACAAATCCGAGTTCCATCAACTGTACATAAATATATACAAAGGTCATGTACTATATATCAAGACTCAACTTTTCTATTAAAAAAAGTAGACTTAATTATATTGTATAGGTTTCTTAAAAATTTTGAGTAAACTAGAGTTTTAAGTAGAAGGATTGATCATGTACTTATTAATACACATATTCTCTTTCCATATCTCCCAAAAAAAAAAAAATTCAGGTCCAGAGGTAAGTGAAAATTAAATAATTTTCAAGCATGTGAACTTTTAAATCTAATCTTCTGTACTTTCTTTGCTAGAACCCATCGATTTGATTTTGTTAACTGACTAAGCACATACCTAACTCACATATTTTCTTCATTATCATTGCTTGAGTTCGTTTCCAATGTTTCACATGACACTTATTCAATTGTGCCCATTTCACACGTTAAGTTTATGAGCAGTTATGCAGAACTTTCATTAAAGGACTTTTACAATGGCAAAGACCATTGACAATAGACGTTTAATTTCTTGTATGAATTTTCATAAACAATAAAAAAAGGTAATCAATATAATAGTCATAACAGTTATTCATAATCCAACTGACCAAAGACATTGTCAATTGTGGTTAGGTGAAAATGAGAAATGATCGGAACCTTTAAGCATTATCATTCATCTAAAGTGCTCGGACTTTCTTTAATATTAATTCTTTTTTATTTTTTAAGGTGTCATGTCTTCAATATAAGCTTTCGTCATTTACTTTTAGTAGTAGCCAACCTTACTATAAAAACACTGCCTTAGCACTCACTCGTTTATCACATCCATTGACTAATTACAGATAGCAATCTCAAATATTATGTTAATTCCAAAAATGGCAATGATAGTTGTATTACTATTATGGCATGCCATTAATTTGCTCCCCAATGCTTCTGCTAAAACTTGCAACATAATATCAAATTCATCGTTCTTAGCGGAGGAAAACGCTATGATTAAGAGCAATTGGTGGAATATTAACGACAGCTGCTACAACTTCTCAAAGCGTTGTGAATGGCCTGGGATAGGGTGCAATGAGTTTGGCAGTATTATTGCGATTTGGAGACCAAGCCTCCCCATAAGGCAACCTCGTCTTGGAGATCTTAACTTCACTGCATTTCCCAATCTTGTACGTCTAAATCTTGGTGGAATGGGGCTGACAGGTACAATTCCAACTCATATAGGAAATCTTAAAAGGCTCACTTATCTGGACTTGTCCTATAACTTTCTTGTTGGTGAGTTGCCTTCCACTCTCGGAAACCTCACTCAACTTGTAGATGTTGATGTTTCTTACAATTCTATTAGCGGAGTAATTCCTAGTTGGTTGAGCCATTTGGAGAACCTTGTTAGGCTAAGTTTGCAAGGCAACAATTTCCATGGATCCATTCCTCCATCGTTGGGTCAGATGAGCAATCTCAGAAATATGGAGCTTTCCAATAATAAACTTTCAGGCGAGTTACCTACCACACTTACAAATCTTACTCAACTTGAAATATTAGGCTTGAATGCAAACAAATTCTCTTCAGCCATTCCTTCAATTTTGGGCTTTATAACCAATCTCACCTATCTGAATTTGTCCTCAAATATGTTCACTGGTGAGATCCCTTCTTCAATTTTAAATTTGACAAAGTTGAAAGAGTTTGATGTTTCCCAAAATCAAATCAGTGGTTTCATACCCCAACAAATTGGGAAACTAACAAATTTAATCACTTTAGATTTGAGTTCCAACCATATTTCTGGTCCTATTCCTATGTCATTGTATGAACTAACTTATTTGACTAATATTTTCCTTCAGTCAAATCAAATAAGTGGTTTCATAAATCCTTTAATTGGTAAGTCAAAGTGTCTGAGAAGACTAGATCTATCAAATAACAAGATATATGGTCATATACCACAAGAGATAGCAGAACTCTATCTTCATGAAACACTAGACCTCTCGCGAAATGAGCTAAATGGAACTGTGCCCTACCTTCAGAATTGTTTGGTCATTAACTTTAGCCACAACAAGATCAGTGGAGAGTTACCATCTAACATATCTTCATTTCCACAGATGTGTCAGTTGGATTTGAGCTATAATAATATCACTGGAAATATACCTAGAGAACTAGGTCAGTTGAAATACATCAACTTATCATACAATTTTCTCAGTGGTCATGTCCCAATTGAAGTTTATTGTTCATTTCCACATGATATATTTTACGGTAATAAAGAGTTACATGGTCAAGAGATGAACTTTTTATGTTCTACCTCTACCCATGCAAAAAAAGCAAAGCATTACATGGAGATCATTCCTCCGATCACAATTTTCTTTGGAATCATCTTTGTTGGGGCATTGATCCTTTATCAGCATTCAAAAAGGAGAATAACAATTGAGAGAAAAGCAATACGGAATGGAGACTTGTTTTCAATATGGAATTTTGATGGTAAAATTGCTTATAGAGATATCATTAAAGCTACTGAGGACTTTGATTTCAAGTATTGTATTGGAACTGGGGCCTATGGAAGTGTTTACAAGGCACAACTTCCGAGTGGCAAGATTGTGGCATTGAAAAAACTTCATAGAAGAGAATCTCATGACTCATCATTTGCTAAGAGTTTTCACAATGAAGTGAAAATGTTGACTGAAATCCGACACCGCAACATCGTAAAACTTCATGGTTCTTGTTTCCACAATCAATGCACGCTTCTTATCTATGAGTACATGGAAAGAGGAAGCCTTTTTTATGTCTTGAGCAATGATGATGATGCTAAGGAGTTGATTTGGAGCAAAAGGGTGAATGCCATTAAAGGAATAGCAAATGCTTTGTCCTACATGCATCATGATTGTACTCCTGCAATTATTCATCGTGACGTAACAAGTAGCAATGTTTTATTGAACTCAAATATGGAAGCTTTTGTCTCAGACTTTGGCACAGCTAGAATCCTCGATCCCGATTCCTCCAATCAAACTCTTCCAGTTGGCACTTACGGTTATGTTGCTCCAGGTTAACTTTTTTGCTTTTTCTCTATTCCTCTTTTTGCATTTAATTTATTTTATAAAATTAACTTGCGGTAGGTATATTCTTCATTGCAGAACTTGCATATACCTTGGTGGTGACTGAAAAATGTGATGTTTATAGTTTTGGAGTGGTGGCATTAGAAACAATCACAGGGAGACACCCTGGAGAGTTAATCTCATCTTTGTCAGAGACTTGTACTGAGAGCATCTTGTTAAAAGATGTCTTAGACTCACGTCTCCCTCTTCCTTTGCAGAAAGACGAACAAGCAGTGGTTTTTGTAATCACAATAGCACTAGCATGCTTGCATCGTACACCAAATTCACGACCATCAATGAAGAAGGTTGCGCAAGAGCTTTCAGTCTCCAAGCCACCATTTCGTGTTTCGCTAAATGATATTTCACTCCAACATCTAATGAATCAAGATATATGTGTTTGAGTAGAAAGACTAGAGATGTTTCCCTTAGGTTTTGTTTCTTTTTTTAATTATTTGTTCATCCAAAAGCTCTTATTGTGAAACATTTTGTCTAGTTTTCTCGTATGCATCTTTGTTAAACAAAAATATGATATCCCATGATAATTCTAAATAATTTAATCAAAGAAGCAAAGTTATCGAAACCGGATCTTACACAAAAATAACTAAGGGGCTAAAAAAATCAATTGGAGAATCACGAGATTCTACCACTTATAATAAACAAATTTTAAAATAAATAGTTACATAGAATTCATAAATAATGATAATACTATTCTCACTTGACATGAACAACTCTAAAAATTCTAAAGGACAATTCCGAAGATAAAAACTTCATAATAATTAGAAAAACTTACATATATCCCACAATCAAGTTCAACAATATCATCCTCAAAAGGGTATTTGCAAACACCATTTGGTACTTACTTCTAGGACTTGGAGAGTCCATTCTCTTTCTCTTCTCAAATAGCTTCTCTGAAACCGAAAGCTACACTATTACAGCAGGAAGGTGAGACAATGGTGTAAGCAAGAGTGTAAAAGGGAGGAAGGTTGAACGAGCTTCGTGGGAAAAGGGCTACAAAGAATTTGAGTTCGCTACATTCTTGGCTTTTGGTAAACCCAACAAACCATTCTGGCTTGGGTAGCAAAAGACTATGTGCAATCTTTATACATACATACATACATATATATATATATATATATATATATATATATATGTATATATCAGAGATCAATTATAATCAAATTTATTTATGTTAAAGTACTTCTTAAAACTTGGCAATAGTACTTCAACTTAACGCTCTCCCTCTTAAAAAGCTTGCCTTTTTAAGTTAGGCAGTCCTTTTTAGCACAAATCATAAATGAAATTTAAATTTTTTAATAAACATTAAATCATTTAAAATATTTTTTTGTGTCAAAAATTGAAATCATATGTTCTATCTTCTGCGACAAAATTTTTTCCTCATAATATTTGATTCACTAACTGATTCGGAATTCTTAAACAAAGAAAAGAAGGATCATTGTTATAATCAGCTGCTTTTATTATTTTATTATTATTATTATTTGCCAAAGTTATAATCAGCTTAAAAGTTGTGTAATATGTGCTAGTCATTAAAATTCACGTTCACACTTTAACTGGAGCAGAATCAACATTAACACTTTTACACCTAGCATACCTATAACTGACTTTAACACTATATGCACTACCATTCGTTATATTCCACCTCCTTCTATCCTCTCTTCCAATCAAAGGTAATGGTAAGCTCAATATGGCTGCCTTCTTTTGCTTTGTTATCTTATCAGTAATGCTGTCCCGAACCCATCTCAATTCCATTATTTATTAAAGCCTCCACCTTCATTTCAGCCTCATTGTCCACATCCACACCCCGGTTTAGCATATGACCCACACAATCAGGAAATCACTTATCCTTCCACACCCTTACAGACCACCCATCTCCAATCATCTAATGCATTTCATCATTCAAAAGCTTTGTTCCCTCCAGAATACTATCCCATGCCCATGATGCCTTATGCCCTTTTTTGGCAACCATAAAATCACAACTTGGAAAGTATATTACTTTGAGTATCCTCACCCACCGATCCTCTGATTTTTGAATAATCCTCAACTCAATATTTGCTAACTGAGCTTGATTGAAATTAAGAAAATCTCTAAAGCCAAGATCTCTTTTGACTTCGTAAGAAACTTCCACTCTTTTTAGTGAATCTTCCTGTCATCCTCAGAGCTTCCCCACCAAAACTTGGCCAAAATACTATCAAAATCTTCACATGTTTTCTTTGAAATTTTCAAACATGAAATTGGTTAAGCAAGTTGAAACACTGACAAGTTTTATTTTTAGAAGAAGTAAAAGAATAAATGTCCATGGTGTAGGTTGTTAATCAAATAAGAACCTTGGTTTAGTGGTAAGACATTGGCATATTGATCTTGATGGCAAGGGTTCAAGCCTCAAGTGCATGCTCTTCCTGAATATTTTTAGATGCTGCCATGTGTCCACCAAGTAAAATGACTAAATTACTTGCTGCATCTTTTTCTCTTTCCTGATCAAATATTCTATAGAATGCTTCCAGCTGCTTCATCCTTTTCCTCTGCTGTGACTCACATCTACATTGTTCCATCATCTTCTGTCACTTTGGCAAGCGTCTTCTCATCACTGGCAACTTGTTTCCAGCCATCGTGCATCACTGTTCTAGCGAAAAGTTACAACCACATCCATCACTTCATTTAGCTAGTTTGAAGGCCAATTTTGATCCTTTTTTTTTTTGGTGGGATTTGTTTAAGTTTCAGGTGGGTTTTTTTTCCTTCTTAAATTTTGCTCGTTTGCCCTCTATTGGTGGTTATATGATGAACATTGGTGGTGTATTGTTGGAAATGCTCAAGTTAGGGCTAGTTAGGGACCAATCCAAAAATTTTCCAGATTTTTGGGTTAAACTTAAAATTGTAGGAATTCTGGAAAGTTATTGTTAAGGCTAGTATTTTAGGAATATTGTTAATTTTTATGAACTGATATTTTATTGTTGTTCAAATATAGGCTTGGTTGAAGGTGAAAGGAAGATTTAAAGTATGCAAATTAGGATGTAATTGTAAAATTAGAAATAAGAAATATAAGGAAGTGAATTAAATTGATGAGAAGTGAGCAAGTCATGTGGTGGAATCTAGGAAAATGAGCTAAGGCTAAGGCATGATTTTTTTAAAGTGGTAACTAAGGATAGTTAGACATGAGTTTGGTTATGGAGATGATATGAACTAAAGGAAGATAACTCTTAATTTAAAATTTGTGTTGAGTTGATGTTAGGGTTGGTATGGGACTTATAGATATTTTGGTTGTCTTTTGTAAGTCCTTTCAATTTATGAACTTGCTAAGAGGCATTGAAGTGAGCCTAACTTATAAGTGCATTAGTGATGGTGGATTAAGGAAATTGTACTTTTGTGTTATAAGAATTATCTTGTGGAATACCCCACAACCAAGGAAAGGAGGCAAGGTTATTTAGAATACTTTACCCACTAGGTAAGCGGTAGCTTTTTTGACAGTATGACATATTATATGATGTTGTTTACTGTTTACATTATTATGTAGTGGAATGGTTTACTAGACTTTATTAGTCTTTTAGAAGATTTATGAGTTGTAAGTATGTGATGTCTATGCAAAAACTATAAAAGGGAGTTGTATGAAAGGTAAATACTAGAGATGTTAAATAGCATGAGCTTGAGTCTCACAACCGACTGGGTTAAATTATCTATAATTTCATATAACCACCCAAAGCAGCTCCCTAATCGAGAGGCTTAGGAGAACTCTACGTGTGCTATGAAGGTTACAACTTCTTGTTTTTTGTTGAGGGTGTCACACTATTGGTAATCATTTATATTGGCCATAATGTAAATAATTGTATGTATGTATGGATGACCATAGGAAGATTCCCCATTTCCCCCTATTTTGTTATAGTTTTATCAGTTATTAGATGTTCCGAGAGTGGAGCTCTCTTTTTTGGAATGTATTGGATCGACAGGTATTTGTAGTAAATTTCAGTAGGTCCTATTTACAGAGGAGACTTTGCCAAAATTTTTACAAGACTTTTGATTGATAAATTGCTTGAAATTAAGATTTTCGTGGATTTGCATTATTGCATGATTTTTGCTTTAGTTTAATCAGCCAGAAAAACATAGTGATTGGCTTGTAGGAATGAGTTATTCCCATTATCTGTGCTGGTTGCACTCTGGAAGTTTAGGATGTGACACAAGTATTGCATTTGCCACTGCTTTAACCAATACCTCTCTTCCTACCTGGGACAACATACTAAGTTTTTACCCTTGCACTTTCTTATATAACTTATTTTGTACAAAAGCTAAAGCCCTTCATTTTGCTCTTCTCCACAACACCGGTAGACCCAAATACTTCCCATGTTCATTATCTTCAGTTAAACCCATGACACCATACACCACTTCCTTTATCTCCTTACTTAAATTACTTGAGAAATAAATGCTTAAGATTCTTTTCTTGCCTTGATGCCTCACAATAAACATCTATTATCTTTTTTAACATCACACAACGATTCACTCTTACATTCATGAACAAAATAATATCATTCACAGAGAAAATATGAGACAAAATTGGACACTGCCTTGCCAACTTAATTCCTTTTAGGTCCTTCTTTTCAACATGTTAACATCATTGAAATTACATCTGCAACAATGATAAACAAACACAGAGAAAATGAATTCCCATGCCATAACCCTCTTCTTGGTCTTATTAAAGTCATATTCTTAATTGACAAAAGCATATTTAAAATAATAGAATCCATGCGACCCATAATTCTATTAATCCATATTTGGTAAAAACCCATCTTCAATAAAACACCCTTTAAAAAATCCCATTTGACTCTGTCATAAACCGTACTCATATCAATCTTCAAGGTGTACTTATACTTATTCCCAACCTTTTTATTTTTCAAATAATGAAAGGCCTCATGAACTATCAATATATTATTATGAATAAGCCATCTTGACACAAAAGCCGTATAATTAGGTGAAATAATTCTCTCCATAATAAACTTTATTGTATTTACCATAACCTTTGAAACCACCTTATAACTAAAATTACATAAACTTATCAGTCTAAAATGATAAACAAATTCATCTTATATATTTTTGAATTAGTACCAAACTCACAAAGTTAATATCTTCTAAAGAAATACCTCAATCCAAATAGCTTTTCATCAATATGAAAATCTCCACTCCAACTTGATCCCATGCTTTTTGATTAAAAAAAAAAACTCCTAAGAAGCCATCAGGCAGGAGCATTCATTGCTGCAACCAGACAACTATCTCACTCATGTCCTCCATCATTACGGGTTCAACAATAATTCATTATCCTTTTCTGTCACCAAATCCTTAACATAATCCAAAGTTGTAAGCAAATTTTTAGTACCTTTTATGAAGAATAAATCTTCATAATACTTTCCAAACATACTTGCAATTACCTTTCACTCTCCACCCACTTTTCATCTTGCCCTTTAAGCCTCAGGATTTTATTTCCTTCTTTGCAAAATAGTAGCATGAAAATTTTTCATATTCTCGTCCCCCCATGTAAGCTAATTAACTCTCGCCTTTGATACCAATACCTTTCCTATATCACCCATAATTCATCAATCTCCTTGATTATCTCTTACATTCTTTGCACCATAACCTCTAAAAATTCTTCTTTCCCATACTTTGTTAACTAATTCATCAGACTTTCAATTTTCTTTCTATTGTTAGAGAACACACCTTTGCTCCATTACAATTATTTAATCTCCTGACCAGTTCTATGACATCATTTCTTTCCAACTACCCACCATTATCCCCATATTCCTCTATAATTTTCACAAAATTTGGATGATCAACCTAATACCCTTCAAACTAAAACACTCTTGGTGTCCTTGCTTCCAGATAACACAAATCTTACACTACAACATGATGATCCAAACTAATAGGTTCCATATTAAACGTCAATGCTTTCAAAAATCATCTTTGAAGTTTCATTTCCTAATGCTTTATCCAACCTTTCCTTTAAATTTGCCTGGCCACCCTTTTATTGTTCCATGTAAGATGCGAACCTTTGTATTCTATATCCATCAAATAATAATCTTGCAACATACTCTGAAAGCCTATGATCTTCCTTATTCACTTCAATTTTCCAACCTTTTTTTCTTCTTGTATCAACACATCATTAATATCGCCAATATAAACCTAGCTACCTCTCACTCCCAAAGCTAATCCCTCTATCGTAAAGCTAATCTCCCTAATCTACCTCTAGGTTCATCATGCATTCAAACTTCATTCCCATCTTTCTTCTTATTTTTTGTATTTTCTCCTTCCTCATCATAGTTTCCATTAAAAATACTACAGAAGGGTTAAATTTATTTTTAAACTCCCTTAGATTTTTCACTGTTAATGATAGTTCTAGGCTATTACTTTCATGGCTCTTGGGTGACTATTTTTAGTTAGTCACCAAAGCCCCCCTTAGACCACTTTTCATCTCTATAATTATTCCTTTTAATGCCAAAAATAAACCAACTACTCGAGAAGCCACATACCTCTTTAACAGAAATTTCAACAAGCTCATTATCTCCTTTAACATTGCCTATAACCACAACCTCCTCTTTCTTCTCTTGACTCACTTTCTTATAGCTTTTCCCTTGATCTATTCTCTTTTCTTCACAGGAAGACTACAATACTAAGATTATTGCCAACAACATCTTCAATCACCGTTACCTTATTAACCTTTCTCGAACTATTTTCATCTTTAAATTGGATCAATGCTTGTTATGACAATGTGAGAAGAATTCTTTGAATCTTAAATGTATGAACTCTTTGGGGAATGAAAGCTAATTTAGCCTTTGTGGTGTCTTTAAAATTTTTGTTTCACCTTATAAAGGTTACAACTGTTAGTGAAGTAATCCTAACTAGGTTTTTGCAAGACTTAGTTCTTACTAAGTCCACTTTTAATTAGTTGGAAGGCTTTAAATACATTATATATTATGCAGTTAAATTTCTTGAACTAGGAAAAACTAAGATTATAGGAACATGTCTAGATTAAGGATGAGTTAAAGAGCCTATGTTTACATTTAAGGAAGGTGTGATGTGATTGGACATATGCCAAGGTAATCATAAGAAGTTTTCTCTAATTTAGGAACTAATTAGAATAGTTCACAAAAAGCATGTTAAGAACTTATTATTTTAGAAGTTAGTCAAGGGTTTCTTGTAGTAAATGCACAGAGAATATGCATGCATGTCTAGTTAATTTGAGTGGGAAAAGAGGTTTAATATCGCATGTTTCATTTTGTGTGATTAGCTTGAACTATAAGCCTTTAAATGATAGTTTGTATGATTTTGTCATCTGTCGTAACCGACCTTTCGGCGGAATAAAATAAAAAATGGTTTAAATTGATTCCCAAAATGAAACTTGAAAATCAATTTATTTGGAGTCGCCAACAAAATTTTTAATGGAAAACCAATTTAAATAAAAAAAAAAAGGCAATATGGTCTGCGAAAACAGAGATGAGTTCGGGAGTCTGTTTGAGTGTGGGGAAGGTGTTAGGCACCCCACAACACCCGTCCATGAGGACGGTTTCCCTAAACCAGTCAGCTGAAATAGAATAGGGCTTTTAAATTTGTCTCAATTACCCTTTTATCGACATGCATGCCTGTTAAACAGAGGAGACAAAACAGCAAGAATGAAGGCAAATAGACAGATATTCACAAAGGATAGACTTGACCTAGGATAAGAGCCTAGGGCCTACGTACCCTACGATAGGGATCAAAGTCCACGTAGTTCGACCCAAAAGGCGTGTCTGTTGGTTAGTGATTTATAATTTTTGTGATGAGAACAGGAGAGTTCAAATTAAATAGATTTTTGTAAACAAAACAGGATTGAAATTTGGATTTGTGTGTTTTAATATACAGCAACCTAAGTAATCTAGCTCTCTTGCTCTCTTCATTTTTCAACCTTTTAATTTTTGTTTGTTTTTGGAATTTTAATCTTTATTTTGAAATTTAAGTGAAATGATCATGGAATGAGATTTTTGGGATTTTGGGAAGTTTATATTCTATTCTATTTCTTTTGGAATTTGAAATGTAATTATAATGAAAGGAATGTTTTTGAGTCTTTTAGATTTATTTAATTTTTGGATTTTGGTTTTTTGTTTCACTTATTTTTTTTATTTTTTATTTCTTTTTTTGTTTTTCTTAAAGTCAGGATTGAAATTAGAACAAAATATAACAGAAAGCCATTTTTGGAATTTTTGAATGTGACATTCTAATTCGTTAAATTTATAAAACCCTGACTTTATTTATTTCATAAATAATTCAATTAAAATATTCGTTTTTGCATTATTATTATTTTATCTATTTATCATCATACTTATTATTTATCTTTCAAACAAGTATGTACTAAATTTCGAGGTCTAAAAAGATTAAAATCTCACACGACCCCAAGTATTTGAGGAGAACTATATTCTCACACGATAATTTCGTAAATAATGGAAAATATTTAATTAGAATGAATATTTAATTATGATTTTTTTTTCTTTATTATTATTATTAGATAGAGGTATATTAATTTTAGGGAACTAAGGAAGTTAAAACCTCACATATTCCCATGCAATCAAAGAGAACCGACTCCTCACACAATAGTTTCGAAAATGATGAAAAATATTTAATTAAAGTCAATATTTAAGTACTATTATTTTTAAAACACATGTGCTAATTTTTAAAAGATCTAAGGAGATTAAAATCCCACATGATCTCATGCAATCGAGGAGAACCGAATCCTCACACGATAATTTCATAAATAATGGAAAATATTTAATTAAGTCAATATTAAATTATTATTATTTTTAAAACAAATGTGCTAATTCTTAAAAGATCTAAGGAGATTAAAATTTCACTTGATCTCATGCAATCGAGGAGAACCGAATCCTCACACGATAATTTCATAAATAATGAAAATGTTTAATTTAGGATCAATATTTAATTATCATTTATATATTTTTTTGTAAAACAAATGTATACTAATTTTAGGGATCTAAGGAGACTAAAATCTCACATAATCCCCTACAATCGAGGGGAGCAAAACTCCCACACGATAATTTCATAAATAATAAAAATATTTAATTATTATATATATATATATATATATTTAAAAAAAAAAACAAATGTATACTAATTTTAAGGATCTAAAGAGACTTAAAATCTCACATAATCCCATACAATTGAGGAGAACAAAACTCCCACGCGATAATTTCATAAATAATAAAAATATTTAATTTAAGATCAATATTTAATTATTATATATATATATATATTTAAAAAAAAAAACAAATGTATACTAATTTTAGGGATCTAAAGAGACTTAAAATCTCACATAAACCCATACAATCAAGGAGAGCAAAACTCTCACGCGATAATTTTATAGATTAATATATATATATATATATATATTTAAGATCAATATTAAATCAATATTATTATTATTATTATTATTATTATTATTATTATTATTATTTTCATATTGTTATTATTTATAGCAAGTATGTATTAATTTTTAATTAATAATTTTCTGGGATCTAAGGAGATCCGAATCTCACACGATCCCAAGACACTTGAAGAGCATAATATTCTCATTCGATGACTTTCTTAAAACTTTATTTATAAAGCCGAAATTAATCTCCTATTGACAGGGGACAAGCACCGAGAAGCAAATGAAGTACATCCATGCATATATACACATATACCTTTATGTTTACACACACACACATATATATATATATATATATACACATATGAACACATGTATAGTATATTATATATATCTACACATGACGAGGAAACACATGTGCATCAAGAAGCAATGGATATATATATATATGTGTACATCTCTATATTTACACATATGCAAATATATATATACATATATATGTAAACACATGTATAGTATATATATATATGTATAGACATGGCTAGGAGACAAACATGTATTAGGAAGTAGCAAATATATATATATATACCTTTATATCCATACATACGGGTACACACACACACACATATATATATATATAAACACATGTATAGCATATGGCATGAGAAATGAATAGGCATCAGGAGGCAACTATACATGTATACATATTCCTATCTATATATAAACACCTATATAATATATATATACATAAGCATGGTGAGGCAGAAAAACGAAAACAATGTACATATATATATATATATATATCATTATATACACATGTATGGCATATGGCAAGAGAAGAGAATGAGCATCAAGAGGCAAATATACACATATACATATACCTAAATATATATAAACACCGGTATATATATTAGCATGAAAGCATTAGGAAGATCTTACTCTTTCTCCCTTTTCTTGCTCTTCCACGTGCCCAGATCGATGGATATAGGCTTCTACATCACGTGGGGGCTCACACTGGATAATTAATTGAACATCATTAATGTCCAAGCCCCGAGCTGCCACATTAGTGGCCACTAATGTTGTAAATTTCCCAGATCTGAAACCAGCCAATGTAACCTCACGCTGTGCCTGCTGTATATCATTATGCAGAGCTCGTGCACCAGGCAACAACCCTGCAAGCTCAAAAGCAGACTCTTTTGTCTCAGTGAATATAATTGTTCGGCCTTCATTGCTATAGCAGCATATAACATCTGGAATAAGCTGGGACCGGGCAGAACGAGAACATGGGAGAACAATATGCCTAACGTTGGTGCTAACTTTCATTTTCTCATTGCCAACCAGATCAGCAGTTTTCTTATCTGATTTCAGAAATTTTGTAGAAATACGTTTAACCTAGTCTGGCAAAGTAGCACTGAAAAGAAGTATCTGAACTTTACTAACATCCTCTACTTTACCCAGAATGAGTTCAACATCTTCAACAAAACCCATCCTCAGCATCTCATCTGCCTCATCAAGGACGCGAAACTTTAGTTGGCTCAGGTCAATATTTTCCCTCTCTATATGATCTTTTATGCGTCCTGGAGTTTCAACAACAATATCAACGCCTCTCTTGAGATTAGTTTCTTGAGCTTGATATGAAGCACCACCATATAAACAGCAAGAAGCCAATCCCAGTGCCCCACCATAAACTTCAAAATCAGCATACACTTGATTGGCTAACTCTCGAGTAGGTAAAAGCACAAGAACACTTGGAGACCTTCTATATCCAGTCTTTCTCACTGCTTTTGCTGGACCATTTGTTAAGGACTCCAATATAGACAACACAAAGGCAAGAGTTTTACCCTGCCCAGTGCAAGCCCGACCAACCAAATCAGACCCATAAAGAACGATACCAAAAGTCATGGCTTGAATGGGAAATAATGACTCAATCCCCTTCTCCTTCAACTTCGCCCTCAATGGCGTCGATATCCTCAAGTTCAAAATTGCATTAGGATCCTCTTTCTCAACCTCTTCCTCCAATGGTCTTATATTTTTAGCCTCTTTTCTCAGATCCTTCTCCTCTTTCTTTTTGCTTTTAGCCTCTCTTCTCTCCATTTTACATTTTCCAGCCCTTGGCACGTAGTGAATAAGTTGCCTAAGTCCTATGACTTCTTCGAGTGGAGTCTCTGTCTTGAGCTTGAAGCTGAGGCTTCCAGAAGGCACCGAAGGAGGACGTCTTTATCGATTCTCTCTCTCCTCTGCGCTTCTCTATTTGATCTCTTCCTTCTCAGTGTGTCTTCCTACAGTGACTTAATACAGTCTGGGTGGTTATAATTTGTAGCTGCCAGCGTTGGTAGTGTGACGGGGCAAAGATGGGAGAATGGCTCAAAGGTCTGGAGG
Organism: Delonix regia; assembly: GCA_037074485.1. NCBI lineage: Eukaryota > Viridiplantae > Streptophyta > Magnoliopsida > Fabales > Fabaceae > Delonix > Delonix regia. Next base: position 19,837,225 of record CM073459.1, read on the forward strand.
GAAGGCAAAGCCAAACTTTGCCTCGGCTTGAGCAAAGTTCGCATTGTAAAGACTAGGTTGAACCTGTATGCAAGGAAGGAGGAGGAGGCAGTGAAAGAAGATTTGGGGTTTGAAGAGAGAGAGAGAAAGTGAAGGTTACAACGGCCATGGCTGCCATGGAAGGGTTTACGCTGGAATCTATGGGGAAGTTTCGTTGTGCTAGCTTGAGACTAAAACAGAGAAAGAAGCAAATCTACAGAAGAGTCAGGCAGTAACAGGGACCAAACAAGAGGAAGTGTTATGGCGAATATTGAAAGGGTTCATGTACGCCTAGAAGACCAGCCATGTATTATGGAATTTTCAATGAATGCATGAGGAGCTATGAGAGGCATGAGAGTTTTACAGGGCAGCCCATCTAGAAAAGAAGGACCAATAGAGTGATGCCACCCTCGGACACTCCCAGAACCAACAAGGAAGCAAGGGACCCTGATGTCAAATACACCAAATGGTGGCCGCTGTTCGTTGCATGCACAAAACGTTGCCCTATTCGATCATGCAACGGTGTCGCTGTCCTCTGACTCAACCCCATCGAGCCTTTGATTTACTATGGCTGCTCCACCTCCCCCCTCTCTTTTTTTCTCTTACTTCGGTGGTGATGTTATCTTCTGCCCCTCCTCTCTCTACCAGCCCTCTTCCTTTCCTTTTCCTCCACTCCTTAGATAAAAACCCTTTGTTAAAGCTGAGGCTTTTCAAAATTTTGCCCCCACTCCCTGATTCTGCTGCTACCTCTGCCTCATCTCCCTCTTTTTGCTTTTTCTCCTTTTTTGCTTTTTCTCCTTTTTTGCAGCTTTCCAGCATAACATGTCCATTCTTTTTACTAGCTTTTTCCATTTTTCTTTTTATTACACTATTATGATTAATATTTTTGAGTTTTTTAATTTTTTATTTTTTATTTTTCCTTATATATATTCTTTTATTTTTTATAGTTTTACTTTGATTTATTATAATTTTTTTAATTAGCTAATTTATATATATATATATATATATATATTTGGGTTTTGAGTTTATTTAATTATCACCCATTATTTATTTTTAATTCCAAATTGTCCCCTAATTGGAAATGTCATTTGAAGTTCCTATTTGCCTAATTATTAATTAATTAGTGTATCAATTAATTAAATGATTAGACGATTAGGGATGGGGTGTTCACATCATCCATAATTCATTCCATGCAAAGGTAGGTCCATTGGAGATAAACCTATAACTCTGTCTTGTAAATGTCACCTTTGTTAATAAGAACACTTTTGGTATGTGGAGGTGAAGTCTAGATGAAACTTTGGTGATATGTAAGGTGATTGATGATAATAGGTGGAGGGAGAATAAGTGACCTTTTAAGAGTTATTAAAAAGTTTATGGTTGCCATAGTCATATTTTTTTTTAGATAAAGACTTTTGTGTAGAAAAAAGGTTGTCCATTTAAATGTATGTGGATTAGAGATAGTTGAATTAAGCAAGGAAGTGGAATTGATATGGCTTACCCTGTATTGATGATTTCTGTGATCTGTTATATAATGCTCGTAATGTTTATAGGATTGAGCTATGATCAGTGTACCATCTTTTAAAAGATAATAAGTAAGCACATTCTTGAACTTGCTTTTAGAATTTATGATGGTCTTATAAGTTATGGTGATATCATTGGATTGATAGGTACTCTAGGTGTCTTTATGGATAATATGAATGGAGTCTTTAAGCCCTTCCTTGGTCAATTCACCATAGTTTTTCATAGGTGACATGTTGGTTTATTCAAAGAGTTAGAAAGAGCATGAATGACAATTGAGAACAACATTGTTTGCTTAAGAGAATATTAATTGGATGTCTAGTTTCCAAAATGCTAGTTCTAATTTAACCAAGTACCTTCTTCAGTCACGTGATTTATGGTATGGGGATCCAAGTATACCTAAGGAAGGTAGAGGCAATGCAAAAAGTGACCTTGGACCTATAAAGTTACCAAAATTCACACTTTCTTGGGTCTAGCAAGTTACTACCATCAATTGAGAAGGACTTTTTTTCCATGACAACCGACCTATTTTAAATATATATATATATATATATATATTTGTATGTTGATGAAGGTGTCATTACCTCTGTTGATTTTTGGTATTAGGAATTTTTTTTTCATAATCTTGAATTGATTTAGGCAAGGAAATTTCAGTGAAATGGTTTAGTAAAGTTTTATGTGGTTATAAGTGATTTTAAATAGTACAAGTGGATAAAGAAAATATATAGCTGGGTTATATCAATGATTTGAAAGACTAAAGTGGAAATTAAGAATAATCATTGTGGATTTTGCCACTTGATTGCCCCATAAATGTTATAGGGTTCTAATTTTGTATGAGAGGTTATATCTAGGCATTAAATATGCATACTTTTTTCTAGTGAAATCAAACTTACGGTGTAGTCAAATATGCTTCAGTGTACTTTAAAAAAATTATGAAGCTTTATGATGTATCCATTTCAATTATTTCTGATCGAAGACCTATGTTTATCCCCCCATTTTAAAAGGCATTTCATAATGTATGTGGTTCTTGATAGGATCTCAACATTGCCTTTCCTCAGTAAACTGATGACCTATTTGAGCATTTAATTTCAAATGTTAGAAAACATGATAAGGCCATGTATACTTGAATTTGGAAGAAGCTAAGATATCTACTTACCCGGTTAAGTTTATATATAATAACAACTATTAAACAAGTATCCAAAATGGCAACCTATGAAGCATTATATGGTAGATGAAGTCAATTCTCTATTAGTTAGTTTGAAGTGGGTGAAGTAAGGATATTGAGGCCAAAACCAGTTAGGATGCACTAGGAAAGGTGAAGATAGTTAAAGAAAGAATGTTTGCTGCTCAGATAGGTAAAAGCTTTGTGTGGATAACTGTTGACGAGATTAGACTTTATGGACAGTGATAGGTGTTTCTTTATATGCCCTGATGGAAGCTTATAAAGTTTAGAAAGAAAGGAAAGTTAATATTTATCAAGCAAGCATTCATTAAGGGCATATTGCTAAGCCCTACCTCCTGAGTTAGCAGATGTACATCCAATGTTTCATGTGCCAATGCTTAGAAAGGGTTCACCTAACTCATCTCATGTGCTAGAGGCTTAAGGTAAACAAATGAATGTCAGTTTAACTTATAAGGAAATTTTCGTGGCCATTCTAGATAAGTCAGAAGAGAAATTTACATTTAAAAAAAAAAACATTACATCTATGGAAGTATTATGGCGTAATCACTCTTAAGAAGAAGCCACATGGGAAGTGAAGAATGATATACAAGCAAAATGCCCTCACCTATTTGAGTCTTAAGGTACATATGTATTTCAAATTTTGGGACCAAATTTTCTTAAAGGGGTCGAATGTAATATTCTAGGAAACTTCATTTAACAATTCATGTTAGTAAATTAATTTTGTAAATATCAACATTATTAGATTTCAAAAATATTCCTTTCATTACAATCATATTTCAATTCATAAAAATGTAAACTCCCAAAAATCCTAAAAATCCCATCCCATAATCATTTCATTTAAATTTCAAAAGAAAGATTAAAATTCCAAAAACAAACAAAAATTAAAAGGTTGAAAAATGAAGAGATCAAGAGAGCTAGGTTGCTTAGGTTGCTATATATTAAAACACAAAAATCCAAATTCCAATCCTGTTTTGTTTACAAAAATCTATTTAATTTGAACTCTCCTGTTCTCATCACAAAAATTATAAATCACCAACCAACAGACACGCCTTTTGAGTCGAACTACATGGACTTTGATCCCAATCACAGGGTACGTAGGCCCTAGGTTTTCATCCTAGGTCAAGTCTGCCCTTTGTAAATATCCATCTGTTTGTTTTCATTCTTGTCGTTTTGTCTCCTCAGTTTAACAGGCTTGCATGTCGATAAAAGGGTAATTGAGGTAAGTTTAAAAGCCATATTCTATTTCAGCTGACTGGTTTAAGGTAACCGTCTTCGTGGATGGGTGTTGTGGGGTGCCTAACACCTTCCCCACACTCAAACAAACTCCTGAACTCATCTCTGATTTCGCAGACCATGTTGCCTTTTTCTTTTTATTTAAATTGGTTTTCCAAAGTTTTCCGTTAAAAATTTTGGTGGCGACTCCAAATAAATTGATTTTCAAGACTCGTTTTTGGGAATCAATTTAAACACTTTTATTTTTATTCCGCCGAAAGGTCGGTTACGACAATGGCCATAAATTTATCTCAATGACCCTTTTTTAACATAAATGCACGTTAAACTGAGAGGACAAAGACAACAAAACTGTAAACAAACTAATATGTATTTACAAAAGGCAAACTTGACCTAGAATGAAAGCCTAGGGCCAACATACCCCATAGCAGGGATCAAAGTCTACATAGTTCAACCAAAATGGTGTACCTGTTAGGTGTTTTTATATTTTTTTTGTGAAAAGACCATGATAGTTAAAATTTAATGGACTTTCACAAACCAAACAGGACCAAAATTTGATTGGAGTGTTTTAATTTGCAAGATCGATCTAATATCACTATCTTGTTCCTTTCCTTTTCTTTCTTTTTAATTTTTTAGGTTCATTTTCACATTTTAACTTTTATTTTGAAATTTAAATGAAATGATAATGGAAAAGAATCTTGGGATTTTTTTTTAATTTTATATTTTTTGGATTTTTTATTTTTTTTAATTTTGAAAATGAGATTATGATTAAAACGATTTATATTTTTAAAAAATTAGAATTTTTTTTTAAACTTAAAGTAAAACTATAATGGAAAAATACTATTAGGATTTTTGAATTTATGATTTTTGTACTTTTTTAAAAATTAGTATTTATTTTAAACTTAAAGTAAAACTATCATGAAAAAATATTTTAAGATTTTTGAATTTATGATTTTTGTATTTTTTTAAATTAGAATTTATTTTAATACTTAAAGTAAAATTATAATGAAAAAATATTTTTAGGATTTTTGAATTTATGATTTCTGTATTTTTTTTTTCCGAAATTAGAATTTATTTTAATACTTAAAGTAAAACTATAATGGAAAAAAATTTTAGGGTTTTTGATTATACAAAACAGATAAGATAAACTTCCTTTTTTAGAATTATTTCATCTTGGTATTTTACATATTAACTTTCAAAACCTGAGGAGACTTAGGCTCTCACACAACCTCTACTAGTTAAGTTTTGAAGTTAGACTTCTTGTAATTTTGTTTTTATCAAAATCAACTTCCAAAGTCTACCGAGACTCAGGTCCCACGTGACATTTTCAGATTAATTAAATTTTATAAAGGATGAAATTGATCATTTTGTAATTGGAAAAAAAGTTATTTAATTAAGATATTTATTTTTTTATTTTTTAGAAATTATGTACTAACTTTCAAGGCCTAAGGAGATTAACGATCTCACATGGCCTCTATTTATTAGTTCTAAAATGCCCAAGGAGACTAGTAATTTCATGTGACAACTCCTAAATAAGACTAACATGTTATTTTTGCAATCCATAAATTTAACAGGAGGCACCATAAAACATTCTTACATCTAAGCTATTTTATTTATTTATTTGTTTGTTCCTAAAATTTGGTACCAACTCTCTAGGTCTCAGGAGATTAGAAGTCTCACATGACCTCAAACGCTTAAGGAGAATAATATTCTTGCACAATGATTTTTTAGAAACCTTCCTTGCAATGCCAAAATTATTCTCATTTTTTATACTTTTTTTTTTAAAAAAAATGTAAACAAATAAGAAAACAAAATCTAATGCAAAATGACAATAATATAAAGCAATAAGGGCGGGGTGTTCACAATTGCCCCTTATTGCTTGTCTCTTAGGTTGGGGCAGCGAATACTGTGAAGAGATGACCCAACTTAAGAGCAAGCAAAGACATGAACACATCATTCCTCTTGCTGAGGGAAAACAAGTGAAAGGAGCTCTTATAGGAATTAGAGCTTGGATAGGACAGTAAGTTGCTTGGACATGATGCAGGACTTTTTAAAAGAAAATTACCTAGTCATGATGTAGGACTTTGGCAGAAAATGTAGATTGCCTAGACACAATGCAGGACTTTGCATGTAAATTTCCTAGACATGATGCAAGGGTTTCAATAGAAAATGTAAATTGCCTAGACACGATTCAGGACTTTGGATGTAAATTGCTTGGACATGATGTAGGACTTTGGCAAAAAATGTAGATTTCCTAGACACGATGCAGGACTTTGGCAGAAAAATGTAGATTGCCTAGACATGATGCAGGACTTTGAATGTAAATTGCCTGGACACAATGCAAGACTTTAGTAGAAAATGTAAATTGCTTGGACACGATGCAGGACTTTGGCAAAAAAATGTTGATTACCTGGACACAATGCAAGACTTTGAATGTGAATTGCCTGGGCACAATGCAAGGCTTTTGATAGAAAATATAAATCATTTGGACACAATGCAAGACTTTTGTATTGATTTGAAGAGAGGTGATCACCCTACATAGCTTATGCTATCATGTAGTGTAATACATGTACCCACATGAGATGCATACCATCGTACTTAGATTGTAGCATGATTCATGGGATGTTATATGACATGTGTTATGCATCAAACACATGATGCATATGCTTGTCTTTGTCTTTAAAACATCAATTCGTAATGTGTGGTGGTGTAATGTAATGTATGCACACGTATGGGACAATATGATGGACACAAAGGGTCCGATATGCATGGTAGATGAATTATGCCTGTTTTTGTAAAAGAGTGAAAATTTTGTTATTTTTGATAGATTCTAAAAGTGATGCCTATTCCTTGGGCATTAAAGATAAGAGAACGCTATACAAGGGTAGAATTTCTACCTTTTCCTTTAGAACCCAGAGGAGTAACATATTAGGTTATAGTTTATGCTAGTTGGAAAAAAAACCATATTGCCAGGTGTCATAACCAACCTTTCAGCATAAAGAACAAAAAGTGTTTTAAATTAAGTCCCAAAATGAATCTTGAAAATCAATTTATTGGAGTTGCCACCAAAATTTTTAACAAAAAACTTTGGAAAACCATTTTAAAACAAAAAGAAAAGGTAAAATGGTCTGCGAAATCAAAGATGAGTTCAGGAGTCTATTTGGGTGTGGGAAAGGTGTTAGGCACCCCACAGCACCCATCCATAAGGACAATTACCTTAAACTAGTCAACTAAAATAGAATATGGCCTTAAATCTATCTCAATTACCCTTTTATTAACATGCATGCTCATTAAATAAAGAAGACAAAACAACAATAAAGAAAGCAAACAAGCAGATATTTTTAAAGGGCGGACTTGACCTAGGATGAAAGCCTAGGGCATAGGTACCCGGTGAAAGGGATCAAAGTCCATGTAGTTTGACCAAAATGGCGTGTCTATTGGTTGGTGATTTTTAATTTTTGCAATGAGAACAGGAGAGTTCAAATTAAACAAATTTTCTTAAACAAAACAGGATTGGAATTTGGATTTATGTGTTTTAATTTACAACAACCTAATTAATCTACCTCTCTTGATCTCTTCATTTTTCCTCCTTTTAATTTTTGTTTATTTTTGGAATTTTAACCTTTATTTTGAAATCTAAATGAAATGATAATGGGAAAAGATTTTAAGATTTTTAGGAGTGTACATTGTTTGGAATTGAAGTGAAATTATAATGAAAAATAGTTTGAATTTTTGAATTTATTTATTTTTTTGGATTTTCAAAATTAGAATTTATTATTGAAATTGAAATAAAATTATAATGGAAAACCATTTTTCGGGATTTTTTGAATTTATTATTTTTTTTTTTTTGGATTTTTGGATTTTTGTTTTAATTTTGAAATTGAGATCATAATGAAGAAAGAATTTCCTAGGATTTTAATTATGAATAAAAAGTAAAATTGACCCCTTTTGGAATTTATTTTATATTCTTATTTTGAAAATGGGCATTAGATTTCAAAGCCTGAGGAGACTAAAGATCCCACACGACATCTACTAGTTAACTTTTCGGTGCCTGAGGTGACGAGCGATCTCATGTAGGAAATCAAAATGCAAAAGAAAATATTTGGGAATTCTTAGGCTTTTATTTTTATATATTTTTAGTGGTTTTGAAATTAGAACTCTTTTAATCTTATTTTTAACAAGATTGATTCCCCAAAGCCTAAGGAGACTCATGTTCCACATGGCATTTCCTAATTAATTAAATTTTATAAAGAACAAAATTAATGATTTTTTAAATAATAGAAAATATTTAATTAAGATTTTTTTTCATTTTTATTATTTTAAAAAAAAATAAGTATGCACTAATTTTCGGGGTCTATGGAGATTAAAATCTCACACGACCCTAAGCACTCAAGGAGAATAATATTCTGACACAATAATTTTCTTAGAACTTTACTTGTAAGTCCAAAATTAGTCTCACATTGACATAAAAGAATAAAATAATAATAATAATAATTAAAAAAAATTAGAACAATCAAAACGAAATATGGTTCCTGGACATAAAAAAAAAAATGATATGCATGAATGTAACATAACTCACCTAGCACTTCATTTTAGCTTCATGCCTCTCTCATCGTCTGCCAGAAATTCCCCTCTGGTAGCCCTCCTCTTCTTCTTCCTCCTTGCTTCTCACTCTCTCTTTGGCCTAACGTAGCTCCTCGCCTTTATCTCTCGTTTTGGTTTCTTCTTCTCTGTTTTCTTGGACTCTTCATGGATCCACTTGCACCTTTTCCTTCTTCCTCTCAGTTTTCACAAAACCATCTCAACTCATCCTTGCTTTGTATCTCCCTCTGGTAGCCCTCCTTTCCACCTTTCTCTCTCTATTTCTCTCTCTCTCTCTCTTTGGCCCGATGTAACTTCCTCTGTTAAGCCCTATTTTTAGGCTGCCGAAATAGAGGCTCTCCTCCCTTGCTCCTTCTTCTTGCCCTTCTCTTCTTCTTCTCATTCTCCTTCCTTAGCCCATAGTCTCCTCTTTCGATCGATTTTCATTCCCATCAATGTTAGCTTTTTATCTCTATCTCTCACTTTAGTTTCTTCTTCCTTGTACACCTATGACCTTCTCTCTTCTCCCTTTCTCTTCTTCTCCATTTCCTTTCTTCTTTCCCTTCTTTTACTTTTCTTCATCTTTCTTCTCTCCTCCTTCTTCTTCGCTCGGTGCACTCTCCTTCCTGTCAATGTCAACTCCTCAGTCACAACTCCTTAGCACTGCCTGCGGTCTCCCTTCTTCCTCGAGTCCCTTGCTTTTTCTTCCCCAACCTCCTCCTTCTCCAGAATGCTCTTTTCTTTTTCTTTCAACTAGCCTCCAGAATGCCCTCCTCCCTTGGTGCACTTAGCCTTCTCTTTTATAGAGACTTCAGCCATCATGTCATGCTCTACTCCTGTCATTTCCGTGCTCTGCTCCTATCACTTCTGTGTTATGCAGTGGAAGTGTGTAGCCACAAAATTGTAACTTGTCAGCGACTTGTAGGGAGAAGCTGTTTTTTTTTCCTTCGAGGATAGAAAAACTCACGCATGCTTTTACACATTTTGTCTCTTCCTTTTTTTCTTTTTGATTATTGATTATTTATATATTATTATATTTCTTTACTTTTTGATTTGATTCATCTTTTTATTTTAATTTTAATTTTTTTAAAATTCTATTATTATCACTATTAATCTTTATTTTTTAGCTTTCTAATTTCTTATTTTTGTGTTTTTTTAATTATTTTTCCTTTTTTATGATTTTTTTACTTTGATTTTTATTGTTAATATTAATATTATTAATTAATTCTTATTTTCAAATTTTGATTTTGCTTGTCTTAAAGCTTCCCATTATTTATTTCAAATTGCCTCCACTTGAGAATGTCATTTGAGCCTCTGTCATTTTCACTTTCCTCATTTGCTTAATTATTAATTGATTAAATAATTACGTAATTACGGGTGAGGTGTTCACACCAAGAGTGAAAGAATTGTCTAACTAGGCTTCTCTTGTCATGACCTTTAATTTGTCATTTCAATAGCTGTTGGTCAACATAACTTTATCTCTTTTAGCCAATGCATGGCAGGCTTAGTTTCCCTTCCTTACGGTAGACCAGGGGATTTTGAAAATTCTTCATCTTTTTTTACAAAGTAGTCCAATAACGAAAATGGAAAGGCCGAGACATGTATATGTTTCACACTTTAAGCTTCATCTCTAATAACCGTGTGCAAGCACTTACTTCAAAATTATGAATGTTTCTGGAATGCATATCATTAGACAATATCTTGAATAACATATTCACTTGAATACTTATTTTTCATATTGAATGAATGGAGCAATTATAAAGACAATACGGTTATGCAGAAAGAAAAATAGTAATAAAAAGTAGGTCTATTAAATGAGTAAGTAGCTTTATTTTGAAAATAGATCATATGGTTCTAAGGAAAATAGGTGATAAGTTGGACAAATGAAAAGGAGAACAAAAATGGCAAATAGAATGGCTTTGATTTTCAAGTCTAGGTGTCACTAGTTGCTTACACCTAGTGTTACCTCAGATACACATATTTTGAAGCTGATTGATGAAGATATCTCGAAGGATCCTTCCAAGCTAGTGATTTAGTCCTTGTGTGGCTCCTCTTCATTCATTGTCCATTGCCCTAACTTTTGCTTAAGATGCCTTTTTAAGTTTTTAACTTAACGGGCCTCGATTGTAAGATCTTCTTTCTTTATTCCTTTCTTTTTCTCTATCATTTTCATTTTTAAGCAAAGTATTTCTTCACTGTATCTGAGTTAATTAGTTTTCCAAGCTCTCTTCCCTCCAAGTCAGCAAGGACCAATGAACCTCTGGAGAATTCTTGTACCACAAAATATGGACCCTCATATGAAGGAGCCCATTTGCCCCTGTTATCCTTCTAATTTAGGAGGATCTTTTTTAGAACCAACTCCCATGGTTTGAATTTCCTAGGACATAACTTTTTATTGAAAGCCCTTGCCATCCTTTTCAGGTATAGTTGCCCATGACACAGCTAATAGTCGCTTTTCTTCAATCATATTCAACTGCTCGTATCATGCCTTTACCCACTTACTCTCCTCTAGGTTAAATTCTATCAACACATGGAGAGAAGGGATCTAAACTTCAACTAGGGTGACAGCCTCCATGCCATATACTAAGGAGTAAAGAGTTGCCCTTATGGATGTTTGTATTGTCATACGATACCCATGGAGAGCATAAGGAAGCATCCCATGCCAGTCTTTATAAGTGATGGTCATCTTATTGATGATCTTTTTGATATTCTTATTTGCTGCCTTGATTGTCCTATTCATCTGTGGCCAATAGGGTGCAGAATTGTGATGCTTAATCTTAAATTGTTTATATAGCTTCTTAATGTCAACTTCATTCAAGTTGGGAGTATTATCAGTGATGATCCTTTCATGTATCCTATATTGACATATGAAGTTCAATTTCAAGAATCGAAGAAAGACCCTTTAGGTGATTTTGGAGAATAAACATGCCTCTATCCATTTTATGAAGTAATCGATTGCAATTGGTGTCCATTAAAAGCCTTTGGATTAATGGGACCAATCACATCAATTCCCCACATCGAGAATGTCCAAGGTGCCACAAGGTTGTGTAGAGGTTAGGGTGGAGCATTGATCCTATTGGTATACATTTGACACTTATGACATTTCCTCATGTAATCAATGTAGTCTTTTTCCATGGTCAACCAGAAGTATCCACACCTTTGAATCTGTCTAGTCATGGTATGGCCATTAGCATGAGTCCCGCATGTCCCCTCATGGATTTCTACCATTATCCTTTATGCTTTTGATGCATCGACACATTTGAGTAGCATGTTATCTCATGACCTTTTATACAACACTTCTCCACTAAGGAAAAAGTTCATTGTCAATTGATGAATAGTCTTCCGATCATTCTTAGATGCCTCAGCTAGATTATGCTAACTATGGACATAGTTTTTTATGTCATGGAACTATGGTTGCCCATCGTTTTCTTCCTCCACATTCAAGTAGTAAGCTGGGGTGTCTCAAGTCTCAACCTATATTGGCAATACGTTGACTCCATGGTCTAGCTTGATCATTACGGTATGAGTTGCCAATGCATCAACAAACTAATTTTTATCACAAGTCAAATGTGTAAAGGTTATCTCCTCAAACTTTGACATCAATTCCGTTAGGCACTTTTAGTATGGGATCAATTTGGGATCTTTGGTTTGCCATTCTCTCTTTACTTGATAAATTACAAGGGCTGAATCTCCAAACACGTCAAGATCTTTGACACCTAATGCTAAGGCTTCTTGCAAGTCGTTGACATAAGCCTTATATTCCACCATATTATTTATGCAGTCGAAACTAAGCTTGACTGCCCCTAGATACCGCTTACCTTCAGGTCATGTTAACACCTCCCCTAATATGCTCCTGTGTATATTGGTAGCCTCATTAAAATACATTGTCCACTTGACCTCCTCTAGTTCATCTTCCTCAATCATCAGAATATCCTTATCTAGGAACTAAAAGTCTAATGGTTGGTATTCATCCAATGGATTAACTGCTAAATGCTCAGCTATAATGCTTCCCTTAACTAACTTGCTGGTCATATACTTCACAACGTATTCTGAGAGTATCACTTGCCACTTTTAGACTCTTCCTAATATATCAAGACTCTCAAAAATGTATTTGATTGGATCCACCCTGGAGATCAACCACGTAACATGGTATAACATGTACTATCTCAATCTTTGTAGTCCGCACAAGGCCATAACAGGTCTTCTCAATTAATAGGTATCGCAACTCACATTCATTAATCTTCTTGCTTAGGTAATAAATCACTTGCTTTTTTCTTCTTGACTCATTAGGCTATCCTAATACAGTACCCATGGACCTCGATCGGATTGTCAAATAAAGGATAAGGGGTCGTCCTGGCATAGGTGGCACCAAGATTGGGGGATTCAAGAGGTATTCATTTATCTTGTTCGATGCCCACTATCAGGTCTCATCCCATTCTCTTAGTTGGTTCTTCATCTTTTTAATGAAGACTCATTTCCTTCTTTGGCCATTAGGTAGATATTAGCTTCTTCATCTTCTTGAACATCTGAGTCTTCATCGCTTTCTCCCTAAGTAGCTGATAGGTAAGCCTTCTTCTTTCTTTTTCTTTCATTCTCTTTATGTTATCCTACTTCTTCAAATATTTTGGACATTCTCATTTAATGTGTCTAGGTTTTTACATTTATAGCAAATGGGATGTTCTTTCTTTTCTTGACTCCTTCTAGTTGATCTCCTTTTATTAATAATCTCCTAAGTTTCTTCATAAAGAGCTAAGGGTCTCTTCATCAATTCCATCTAGTGAATTAATGTTGCATTCTTCCTCATTTGGATATATTGATGTTACTTTTGAGAATAAGAACCTTCTTCTTCTTATCTTGTTCCTTAAGAAGTTGCCTTAGTCTTGGTTCATGCTCTTATAGATTCCCAAAAAAGGCCATAACTAATTTCACTGATGATCCTTTAGCTTCCTTGATAGCTATCACTTTTAGTTTCCATTCCATGGGAAGTGCCTTCATGATCTTGTAGGCTTGATCTATTTGTGAGTATGTATTTCCAAATGCTACCAAATGATTAACAATATGTATAAAATGTATTTGTATTTCTTTAATAGTTTTGCCAAGATTCATTTTGAACAACTTATATTGTTATACAAGATTATGATTCTTAGACTCTTTTACACTAGATGTTCCCCCATGGGCTATTTCTAAAGCTTCCAACATCTCTTTGGCACTTTGATAATTTGATATTCATAAGTATTCTTCCTGACTGAGTGCAATAAAGAGAATAAGTTTAACTTTGTTATTCAATAAGACTTTTCTTTTTTTTGCATCATTCCAATCACTTTTGGGTTTGACTGAGGTCTTGCCTTCTTCAATTTTCATAAGCACATATGGACCTTCCTTAATCACATCCTAAATGTCAATGTCAATTGATTCAAAGAAAATTTTCATCCTTAGTTTCCAATACATGAAATTTTCTCCATTGAAACTAGGAGGTTTTACAATGGACAGCCCTTTAAGAAACACACAATCACCAAGTCCAGCCATTTATACTCTTGAGATAGTTAAGTCATTAAATCAAGAGCCCAAGCTCTGATACCACTTGTTAAGCAAGGCTGGCACCCAAAAGGGGGGTGAATTGGGTGTATTTAAAATTTGCAAAAGTAAAAGAAAAATTAAAATAGATTTTTCAAACTTAAAGTAATCAAAATGAATATATGTACTTTGAAAATAATAAATGCTTAATATAAAGAGGATAAGGAAGAAGAATGAGCATAAAATTTTGTCCTGGTTCAGCTTCTACCCAAGCCTACATCCAGTCCCAAAGCAACCACTTGAGATTTTTCATTATCAATAATCAAATACAATAGTCAAGGGGAACCTACCCCCCAGCCCAAGCACTACTTGCTTATTTTCTCTCAAGGAACCTCCTTGATTAATTCCCAAAAGAACCTCTCCCTAAACTCAAGCACCCTCTACTTGACATCCTTAAGAACCTCTTGAGTTTCTCTCTCAAGAAAAGAATGAATTATAAAGGAATGAACTCTCTAAAATAGAGTATATCGAACAATTAAGCATTAATGCAATAAAAAACTAACAAAACTTACAAATAATCACTCTTGAGTAATTTTTCTTATTAGTTTAAAGTCTATAGGTTGTGCTTATATAGCTAGAGGTCCAATGGATCAGTTAGGAGTAAGTGAGAAGTCATGAATTTCAAAATATGTTAGTTATAAGTCAATCATAACTTCTCCACCACTGCCTAGTTAACTGCCTTCTTATTGCCAGTTAACTGGCCCCTCTTTCCCTCTTTAAAAAATTCAATTCAGGATCCTGACAGTCGACTGCTTACTTATGACCAGCCAACTAGTCTCTCTCAAAGAGATCCTAGTCGATTGGTCCTAAGGCAAGAAATTGATTAGGCTTGACCTGGGTGTGGCCAGTCAACTAGTAACTGGTGGCTTGTCAACTGGGGACTCACAACAAGCTCCTAGTTGATTGAGGCTTAGGCTAGTGGTAGATTGGGACCTCTCAAAGATAGCCTATCAACTACGACCTCACAAAAACATATCAATTAACTGGGATAAAAGCTGGCAGTTGGCAAGCGAGGCACCTGTTGACTGGGAATATCCAAAGTTCCCCAAATTAACCTTTCTTAATTTTTACTCATAATCAATTATGCAATGATTTTAAACATCTTATATCAGCTTAATATCACTTACAAAGGTTCCTAAAACATGATAATACATAAAGAATATCTAGAACCTATGTATTACATAGAAAAAATTTCATATGAAGATTGTTATCATCAAAACTTTAAGTCTTCTGCAAATAGGCTCAACACAAATCACCTTCTTTCAGGCTTTAAGGTAACCATTGAAGATAACAACATACGCAATCTGCAATCGATAGGGTGTCAATTTACCTAAAAAAAAGAATAGAGGCTGGCATTGTTGTCAGGGAAAGATTAGATTGAGCGATAGCTACTGAAAATTGATTTCAAATATTTTTTAATAGTATATTGGTAGCTTCAGTGGAATCATACTTAGATCACTCCCCATAAAAGTTTTGTGCAAATCCAAAGTAAATTAAGAGCTGCAAAAGGAGATTTTATTTAAAAAATTCAACGACTTTATATGATGATATTACTGACATTGTCAATAGAAGTTGGAATATGGAAGATCATGCTAAGATTAAGAAAAGATTAGATAACTTTCAAAGAAATCTTAAAGATTAGAGTCGAGATTTGAATGGAAATTACTATGGTTAAGCAAGGGAAATTGATAAGAAGATTAATAAACTACATCTCACGTAAGGAGAATCAAAATATCAAATTCTATAAACTAAGGGAGAAAAAGAATAAACTCTTGCAACCAAAAGAGGCAGAGATCTAAGCTATGTTGGCTTTAAAGGGGCGATCATAATATGAAGTTTTCACACCTATGCCTCAACTTGTAGAAAAGTGAACACAATCACGGAGCTGATCAATGATGATGGGGTTCACGTATCTGATCATAAAGGTATGAAAATTTAATTCTAAATCATTTTGAACAAGGGTACAAATAGTCAAAAGCTCACCCAGATTATGTCTTAAATATAAATAAAAAGGTGGTAATTGATAGACAATGAGATGTTGACAAAAACAATCTGATGCCTATGAAATTTGGAAAGTCCTTTTCAAAATACATCCTAACAAATCTCTGAGCCCTGATGGATTTAATCTAGCATTTTTTCAAAAGTTATGGCACATTAATGGAGATAAAATAGTATAAGGTTATACTAGTTAGTTTACTAATGGATCTTATCCTAATTATTTACCATAAACTTTGGTGGTCCTTATCCCTAGATCCAATACCCCTGTTAACTTGAAGGATTAGATACACATTTTTATGTGCAATATACTCTATAAGATTGTGCCACTATGGCGTATGATAAAGTGAATAAGTGTTATCTGATAGGGATGATAGAAAAGATGGGTTTTGATAATAAATAGATTGGCTGGATAATGTAGTGTGTGCAGAATGTCAAATACTCCTATAGCTTAAATGGTGACATAATTGGTCCCATTTCACCTCAAAGGGGCTTAAGATAGGGGTAAACTCTATCCCGCTATCTTTTCATTCTCTGCGCAAAAGATCTTTTTACCTTACTAAAAAAGGTTGAACAAGAAGGTGTTTAAGATGGCTATAAAGCTAGTAGAAGTAGGCATTGTGTATCCCATCTCCTATTTGTTGATGATTCTTTGTTTTCCTATGAAGCTTCTATACAGGAATGTAAAAGCATTAAAGAGATTGTTAATACTTATGAGCAAGCTTTAGGGTAAGCTATCAACTTCTAGAAATAGACAATTTTCTTTAGCACTAATGTCAAAAGTGATATTAGAGACCTGATTTGTAAAACAGTTGGCATTCACACACCCATTAACCATGGCAAATACCTGGGATTACCCACTCTTATTTGAAATCATATATATATGTTCAATCATGTGTCAAAATTTTCTCTGCATATATTTTATTCAATGAGTGACTTGGAATTCTTAGAAAGAGGAAGAAGAAAATATCAGTGTCATGATCAACTTCTAAGTTGTGTAATATGTGCTAGTCATTAAATATAAATAGTTATTTAAACTATCAAAACTATTTTCTAAGCATCCTACTGTCACAGATCGATTATAATCGAATTTATTTATGTTAAAGTACTTCTTAGAAACTTAAAACTTGGTGACATTACTTAAACTTAAAGCTCTCCCTCTTAGAAAGCTTGCCTTTTATGTTAAGCTATCTCCATTAGCAAGAGTCATAAATGATATTTAAATTTTTTAATACACTTTAAATTAATTAAAATATATTTTTTAGAAAAATTGAAATCATATGTTCTGTCTTTTGCTACAAAATTTTCTCTTGATAATATTTTAAATCACTGAGTGACTTAGAATTCTTAAACAAGGAAAAGAAAGATAATTCTTATAATCGGCTTCTTTTATTTTTTTCGGCCAAAGTTATAATCAAATTCAAAGTTGTGCTATATGTGCAAGTCATTAAAATTCATGTTAGTTTGTTTTCACATCATATTAATTACTAATAATTGTTGAGATCATTATGATGTATGATAAAATAAATGCAAGAATTGAAATCAAGTCATATTTATAAGTAGTTTTGTAAATAGTTTTAATCTAAATTGTTTTCTAAAATTCCAAAATAAGAAAGAATAATAAATAATATAAACAAAAATTGGGCAATTTTTGTTTTTAGTTTTGACAAAAAATAATGAAAAAATAAATAAAGAAATCTAAAACTCAGAAAAAGCCAACCCCAATTGAAGCATAATTTATCCATTTCATCATCACCAAAATGATAACTAAGCATTAAAAGCTGAAACAAAAATAGGCCTAAAACTTCAAATACTAACTTGGGTCCCAACACTGTAATTAATAAACTCAAGCGTAACTCATGCGAAATTACCAATAAAACCAAAAATAAAAAATAATAATAACAACCCAAACAATGAAATTCAAAGAATGAAACAACAAACTTACGGGTGATGTTTTTTAATTACAGCTCACCATAGCTTATGAAGAGATTTACTGGGTCATTAAATGTTCATCCAATAGTTTAGATTTTAATAAATATTAAATAGTTTCTAACCATTTTTTTATAATATGAACCAATAAATTTTGATCTAAAGGTTTAAATTTTATCAAATTCACCTGCATTTGGAATCCCAAATGTAGGGAATTTGTTTCATCCTGTTGGCTTTCAATAGTGACTCATCCTCCTTAATGGCTTTTACAGTAGGTAGTAGGGAGGCTCTAACCATATTTTCTTCACTTGGAAGTTTGATGTTGTCTGCAATACTCACCAACTAATCAAAGAAAAAATAGGGGAGAGAGCTAGAGGAAATTAATAGACCAACAAAACACAAAGGAAAAGATGCAAGGGATTAAGGGAAAGGCAAAGTAATTGAACAGAACAAATGTGTGGCCACCATCATTCTTCAAGCTCTTCAGGTTTGATTAAGGCAAGGTAAATTCAACCCTATATTTTTTTTATTTTCTTAGTTTTCTAAAGATGAGACCCCATTATGAAAATCCTTACAATTCCCTCCTTTTTTATTCAGTTCAATGGGGAGGGAATTTTTAGGGATTTGTGGTATGATATATAATAGATGAATCTAAGTAAAAGATTCCCTATTTCTTTACCATATGGCATTAATTTCACCACTAATATGTCTTACTTCTCTAATTTGGCTTTCCAACTCGTTAACATGTGTTTCGATTAATACTTTTTATCTTCCATATATTAATATGGGTATTTTATCTTCATAGGATAGATGATTCATATTTACATTATTATTATGTGTTACTCAATCCTTTGTTTAGTGCCTTAGATTTGTGAGGAATTTTGAAGTTTTAAAATTGGGTTTCTCTATTGTGTAAGGTTTAGATCATAAGGTCCAAAATCATTGTATTAGCTCTAAGAGTTGTATTTTGTATGATATATATATATATATACATATATATATCAGCATTTTGTTGAGAGAATTTGTTTTAACATGAAATTTGTGGTTATCAATTTTGTAATGATCCCTATCTTTGCTTTAGCTATGAATCATTGACAAGACTACTATCAGGGTTTTGAAAGTGTTTGAAAGTTTACACAAATAGGCTTTTGTGTTTGAAGCTTACTTACTACAAAATATGGTCATCCATTATATTGAAGTTTTGCATTATGCTTTTGGAATAAAGTACTTGACAGAGATTCGAGTTTGTGATTAAGTATTTATTGAAAACACATCTAGAGGGAATGAACAAACCAATTAAAGTTTAAATGAAATTATTGGTTTGAAAATTGATTGCCTAAAAATAAGTAATTGTTGCTTGAAACTTTAAATTAGGTGCTTTAAAGAGGTTTTTGAGAATTAAACAATTTGTAAAGTATAAATGTAAAGTGAATTTCTATACACTAAAAGCTAGATTTAGTTGTCAAAAGAAAGTTTAAGGTGTTTAAAACTTAGTTTTAGTTGCTTAAAAATTTTCAAAAGTAGAAAATCAAATATGAAAAAGAAGTAGAACATAATCAAGTTTATCCTAGTTCATACTCACTTGTTCAACATTCAGTTCCCCTCATACGAAGAAGATTTTCTACTAACACAAACCACTTTATGTAATGGGTTTTCTTATGCTCAACACAACACTGGTATGTGATAGGTTTTCTCGTGCTCACTCTTAACACAAGGTTTCTATTTCTTAAACTCTTAAGACATTGGGATTTCACCTAACTCACCCCAAGAGATGACTTTCCTACCTAAGAAACATTTCATAAAGGTATAAATAGGTAAAGAATTACAAGCAGAAACACTTTAAGGCTCTTGAAAGCTAGATATAGGGAATTGAAACTTGGCTTAATATAAAATTTATCTTTACTTATTTTTCTGAGTTTTCTTTTATATTATCTTGTCTCTTGCATTTGCTAGCTTGTCCTTTTTTATAGGTGTTCAAAGCGGTGATCATTGCATCTAAAAGTTTCCTCTTATCACTAGAAATTTGAAGAATAAAGAGTATGCTTGGAGGAACTAAGAAGGTTAGCAATGTGGGGTTCACCATTTGCTTTATTTTCAACTTTTGATAAGCATATAAGGGCTTGAGACTAGTCAAGCAAGGTTGTACAACTTTATTGCCCTTCAAGTGGTCTAATGCTAATGCTTCTTAGAAGTTTCTAGATTTGTAAAGGCAGTATGGGTAAGAGCGAAAAGCTTATGTAAATAACATAACTTTTCACATGCTTCCCTCCTTTTGCTTTTCTATTGTCTCCCTTATTGTTTAATGTTATACTTGCTTTTGTGTTTGTAGTCTTTTCGAGATGGAATAGCTCATGTTTTGTCTTGTAGCCATTATGCAGTTGACAACTCTAATGTAGTGCTCAACTGTGATTTTATTTGGTTAAGGATCACTTTGGCTTTTGACATGGTCATTTTAGCTTTTGGGCTGCCATTTGTTATATTACTCTAGAAACTTAAGTTTTAGTGTTTCTAGAAAAGAATTTTTGGGCTTTAACAAAGTTATAGACTTTTAAATATAAATTTTTTTGTTATTTTGTTATCACCAAACTCTTGATTTGAAGGTAAAACTTTTGGATCAATAATCTCCCCCTTTAATGTCACGACCCCCATGAATGAGGACATGACAGGCATGGGGAACAAGACAAATTTCACCCTCATAAGCCTATCAAACACCTTAAGAGATTTGGTTACAATATGGAAAAAAATATAATTATCACTAGATAGAACTAAGAAAAAATATATTCATGCTAACTAGAAAATTAGTTGTATATCTATATAGAAACTTTGGTAAGGTCTTCTTTAAAATTTTGATCTCCCAAAATGTCTACCACAAAAAATATCTAATATACAACATAAAGAAGAGCTCCACTTCAATAATGTATCATAATGACAAAATATGACTATTTGCATGTATACATGAGCGTCATTAGATCACAAATACAGACTTTACAACAAAGAAGGACTTGCCTTTACAAACAATGCAAGGCTCACACAAATAGACACTCATTAAGCCCCCAATTAGAAGGGTCCAAAATAGCACTACCATCTGAAAAATGTTAAACAACAAGGGGTGAGTAAAAACTCATTAAGCAGATAATACTAATTAAGTAAAAGAGGCGACAGATAGGTATAATAGAGTTTTTCTTTTACAAACCATCCATATTTCTTTGAAATTAAAACACCATTAAATAATAAAACAATTAGTAAGGAAAAGAAAATTTCTTAAAATTGTAACAATAGACACCAACATGCTTAAAATTGTATTTTTATGTTTTTATATTATTACTTAAATGACTTAGTTTATGTTATGTTTGTTAAATGATCAAAATTAAAAAAAAAATAAGTGAGATTTATAATTTTTGTAGAATTCATTATGTAAGTGACATATATACTTAAAAAGAAGCTAATGAATGTTATTATGATTATGATTATGATTATTATTATTATTATTATTATTATTATTATTATTATTATTTGACAAGATGATGATGACACATTCAAAAAATAATCATTGAAAAAATATTTAATTTTATGTCTTTTAAATTTTAGAATCATTTTTTTTAAAATTTTAGTTAGATAAAGATCAATTTATCTAAAATAATTATTTTAAAAATTTAGGTTCTTTCATGTCAGTTAAAGATGTTAATTAGAAAAAGATCATTACATCCAAATGAATATAATTTATATATTGAATTTTGTGATGATTTGATTATAGTTTATGAGTAAAATTCAAAAATTATGTAGAGTCTATCATTTAACTATGCATTTTATATCTCATAGTTTCAATTCTGATTAAAAAATTAAAAAAAGGATCCAAATGTTCAACGCATATAAAAGTAATGTTTAAAAATTAAAATTAAAATAGTCAAATAAATATATAAATGAGTTAAATAATATTATATAAACATATAAAAATTTAATATATCATATAAAATGTATATTAAATAACGTTATATAATAAATTTTAATTATATATATATATATATAGGTCTCACCCTGAGGTAAATAATAATTAAATAATTTCCGTGCATGTGAAATTTTAAATCTAATCATTTTGCCTTCATTATTAGAAAAAAGTTTAGATGTTTTCTTTTGTTTTTTGAAATTGTTTTCATTAATGACAATATTGTAATTTTGTAAAAGAGGAATTTAGGTAGGGCTATGAGCTAGGTTTGAACAAGATTTAGGACTTAATCTAACTAGATTAATAACCGGCCAGGCCAGGTTACCTCTTTCTAAAAAAAATTAAGATTTGAAATGAAAAAATAAATAAAAAATTTCAATCTGAAATAAAAATAACTAAAAGTTAAAAACAATTAACATTTTAAAGATATGCCATATATAACATTTATTATAATTAAATTAATTAATATTTAAAAATAACATAGAGTAGAGTTTTCAATGAATCAAATACCCAATCTAGCCTGATTAAAGCACACACATGTGCTCGCACACACATGCTTCTATTTTAAACATGTAACACATACGTGCACGTACACTTACACACATAATTTCAAATACATATATAATTAATTTACTACATACACACACGTATACATATATGCACATGCACATACGCACAAATATGTATATATATACATATATATGTGTGTATAGCAAAAATGTAACATATACAAATATATATATATATATATATAATGAATATGTAGCATAAACGCGCGTACACACACATCTACATGCACAAATGCAAATGCATATATAATAAATATGTTACATATACACACATATGCACCAATCTTATGTTCCATTTTTTAAAATTTTTTAGTGATTCTAGGAATAAGAATTGAAACAAGTTTTTTAAATTTTTTAATTAAAATCTACTCTAAAAAATTATTTCACAAAATTATTTTAAGAACATAAAAATAAAGAACAGATTCAAACAAACCTTATTATTCCCAATTTGAGCCTTAATTTCAACCAACTTTTTTGTTCCCAAAGAAAAGTAGCAAGTTTAACTTCCTAGTTTGTCTTTTCTCTTTGAACATTATAAGATCAATTAATATTCCGTTGAAGCATAGTTGTGAAGCTACTTCAACGAAATTTCTGTGGTGGCCCAATGCCTTCATGGTCACCTTAAGTAGATGACAAAGACCTTTATATTAATGATAATAGACCCTTTTGAACTTCTCTTTGAATTTTAAGAGCCATTAAAAGTATTAGCATATATATAGCAATATTAAGATTAATATAAGAATGCGATGGAATATAGAAATTCAATTCCTAAGGAGGTAGAGTGCCACATGATTCCTAAAGAATCATTAGTGCATGAATATAAAAGATAAAGGAGAGAGAATCCAAACACAGATATTTATAGTGATTTAAATCACTATTAATCTTATATGCACTCCCTAAATTACATAAATAAGAATTTCACTAAATCAAAACACTTAACAATTACAATGGTCAACCTCACAATACTAGGCACAGTTACACAAGTTTTACACCAAAACCATGGTAACCCATAACAAGGCTCAGCCACACAGCTATTACACCAAAACTGTTGGTAACCCACAACGAGGCTTATTCCTATAGACTTTTATAATACAAATAGACCACTAGAATTATCCCAGAATTCTAGAAAACTATAGTTGATGAGACAAGATGAAGAGAACTCTCTTCCTCACATAGAGCACACACTCTTTCATATAGAAAAGTATGTGAATCACTAAGAAACAGTCACACAGACTAAGAAGCACACAACTTAATTCTATGAACAAATTGATCAATCATGTTCAGCCCTCTTCTTCTTCAAATGTTGCATATTTATATTGAAGGAGCCCAACGGCTCTTTCAATGGCTTGTTCTTCATTTTGGCAAGTTTTTCAATTCATCTACCAATTATGGAAACTCTCGTGATGGTGCAATTACTTGTAGCAACGATCATGGTATTATTGCAGAGATACTCCATATCAGGTAGCAATATGGAAAGTGTATTTATTGGTTAATCTATGTACTTTTATAGCTCTTGGGCCAGCTTGAATAACTTTAATTGGGATGGGCCCTTTAATTGAACTTATCAAACACACACAATAATCTGATTAAAAAATATATTTTTTAATATAATTATTGAATAACATAATAATAAATATAAGCAAATATATCAACAAAAAGCATAAATTTAAATTATTATGTGAGACTTATTGACTAAGAAAAATTCTACTAGCATATCTCACACGTTAGAAGACATTCTCTTTGTTGTTATATGAAAACGGGAGACGAATAGGATCACTAAGCATTATCATTTACCCAAAGACCTCCAATTTTCTTTAATATTACTTTATATTTATTTTTTTGTAATCCTTGAAAGTGTCACGTCCTCAATATAATCTACAGGTGCGTACATGGTTGGGTTACTCTGGAACTTAATTATAACTCCATATTTTTTTTATTTTGGATTTTTTACTGCATCTTAGTCAAACAAACCAAAAGCAAAAGGGATGTATAAATTAATAGACTGAAATCATAAAAGTTTCAGGTTGATCAAATTGGTTAGATTTTAAGAAGAACACAACTTGAAAAGAATTTGCTTTTAAAATGAAAATATATTGTATGGAAGACATTTTTAGAAAGATAAAAAACCATATGCTATCTAATCATATAAAAACTCTATTTGTTATATTTTTATAAAACTAATAATAAAAATACAAAAGTTATACTTCAAATCTATGAAAATCAAATCTTCTCAATTTTTAATGTCAAAGAAAGGTAAATACAAATCATGCAGAACTGACTATTTAAATGGGTCACACATATTTAAGTAGAATCCACAAGTCAAATGATTATCATACATTATGTGCTTATAATTTAGATAATTAATTTTAAATAAAAATTGAGAAAATTCGAACTCAAAATAATTCATTTTAGCAATCCTAATATAATAAGTACGAAACAACACCTATCAATTCGATTAGACAAGCACTAATGCACTTTAAAATCAAAATAATTGAGGACTCAAGTGAATTTAATTAATTTTTCTAGGACAAAATTCAAACAACTTATATTTTTTTTTCAAGGAATAAATTTTGAATTTAGTTTTATTACCCAAAATAATCTTGAATTTCATTTTAAAAAATGAAATATAAAATTATATTAATAAACAAGACAAGTTGGGGAGATTGAAGGCTACACAAAGGAATAAATGTTTAGAAAAGAATTTGGAGGACGAGCCACCGAACTTGGTTAACTTCATTTTCAGAAACTTATACTTACTAGTCATTTGATAATAAAAGTAAATTATATTGACAAAAAAAAAAAGATAATAAAGGTAAATTATATTTCTCTCTTGAGGCATAAAGTTAACCACGTCAAAGGATAACAAGTTCTTTTAAAAAAAAAAAAAAAAAGAATTATTAACTGCGTTCCCACATTAATCTAATGCTTACAAAAAAAATTTCCACATAATTAAGCACTTAATTAGATTTGCACTTAATTTATGCGCAAGGATGAGGTACGCCCTCATAAATCATACATAAATATATACGAAGGTTATGATACTTATGATAATAAATGTAGGTTTGTTTTGGCGAAAAGTTTATGAATTATCAAGACTCAACCTGTTTATTAAAAAAGTAGACATAATTATAATATACATATATTTTTTAAAATTTTGAATTTACTTGAGTTTTAAGTAGAAGTATTACTCTTGTAATTAATACTATACATATTCTCTTTCCATAGCTCCAAAGAAACAAAAAAACTGAATCAGGTCCAGAGTTAAATAAAGATTAAATGATTTTCATAATTAAATGATTTTCATGCACATGAGATTTTAAATCTTATCTTTTGTGCCTTCTTTGCTAGGACCCATCGCTTTGATTGTATATTAATTGACTAAGCACATACCTCACTCACATACTTTCTTCATTATGTGATTGCATGAATTCCTTGTCGATGTTTCACATTACATTTATTCAATTGTGCCCACATCACACCTTAAGTTTATGAGGTATTATACTGCACTTTCTTCAAAAGACTTTGACTGTCATGACCCAAAGAAATGGTTATGACTACCACATAGGTTAGACGACCCTAGCCTAGCAAGCCTAAGACAACATGCTTACAAGGCCCACAAAAGTAACAATAAAATGTTATTCCACAAATATACTTAGAGGTTGCCAAAAATTCAATAACACCTCACTCAAAATTTCAATGTTTTCCATTCCTATTCAACCATACATAACCCCACATCACAATAATCTCAAACAACCCTATCACCTTACTGATGCCACAAATATATATATATATATATATATATATTTAACATTATAAGGAAATAGCCTACATAAGGCTTACAACATTTTCAATGTTTATACATCCCAAAAAAATAACCTGACTTTTAGTAGTCATCACCATTTTCAAGTGTTGATCAAAATTCTCCCTCCTTTTTCACCAAGATTTCTACTTAGTTTGGAGCGACGTCATCCTCTATCATGTTTTGGGTTGCTGCCAACGAGTGGTGGGATGAGAACCTTCAAATTTCTGACAAGGCTTCAACGTCAACTCTAGGGCACGATCTACTAGAGTTTTAACTCGATTTTGAAAGTCCTCTATGATGGTGTGATGAATGTGAACAATAGCTTGATCTTGGAATTAGGGCTTGATTTGGAGTTATGTCAATAAATTTCTTTATGGGTTTTGATCCTAGGGAGTTGAAGTGTGTAGAGTTGTCGGTAGTTTTCAATTAGTGTGGTAAGTTATTTTGAGAATTTTTCTCAAATTTACCATAAATTTCATTGTTGAAAGAGGAAGCATGGTGAAGAAAAATTTAAGGAAAGTGACTATTATTATTGAATGATTACTTTGATTATGATCAATATAATTTGTAAGTCATTGGATGAGATTGACAACTCAAGAGCTTGGTTGAATGGATTAATTGGCCTATTTTGGGTATGTTTAGATCTTCTAAAGTTCTCTTACTTTGTATATGATAAACTCCTTAAATCTAAATTTTTGAATGGTTCATATATGAAAGTAACTTGATGTTGAATTATACTATGTTGATAATGGTTTTAAAAGTATTATTTTAAGGAATTCATCCTAAACAAGACCATATAGCTAACAACAATAAACATTAGTCATAGTGCACTACGATCAAATATTCAAAAATGACTGAGGCATGATGCCTTTTTTTTTAATATGACTGAGGTGTAATGTCGTATTACAATATTTTGTGTCATGTGACATGCGATGATTCTAATTATACTGAGTCATATTGCTCAAGTCTAAAAATTAATACGTTTTGTTTAGCTAGCTTAGAGTTAGCATATGATTCTGATGATTCTGTTGGATGTTCCTTGCGCTTTCTGTTAAGAATTGATTTTTATACATATACTAAAGATGTAAACGTCTTAAACTAAAAGGATGGTGGTAAGTAGAGACGATGGTAGAAGTCCCGCCTGCAATTCCCGCCTATAAGCTTATGATTGATCTGATCTTCTTCTATTTTGAGAACTGAATTCAAATAAAATAATAATGATGATTTTATTTCTGGTTTGTGTCCTGTACCTCTGTGTGGGCAGGAGAATGAACGCCATAATCATCTTTGTTAGAATGTCGTATAATATCTAGAAAATAAGTCTGTTAAGATATTATATTGTGTACACTTATAAGGGGTGCTCATTAAATAAGGATAAAATAGTAATTATAAGAATTATTACTAAACCTTAACCTTAGCTAGCCTTCTATAAATAGGGCTAGACTAGTGTACGTTGCGAACAACTCATTAGAGAGTGAGACTTGAGACGCTCTGACTAAAATACCTGCGAGTATTTTGTAGTCATACTTGAGAGGGGATTTAGGCTGTGAAAACCTGAGATACACCCAATACATTGTAGGTATCTCATCCGATCAATGATCCCAGCCAGAGATCAATAAGCTTTCGCAAATTAGGAGATCAATGTAAGTCTCCTACCCAACTCTGAATTTATATTCTTGTGTTCTTTTATTCCCTTCAATCTTTTTATTATGTATTAAGTAATGTATCATACATATTCATGTCTTATGCTTTAACAATAATGGTATGGCTTTCAAAAAACTCTAATGGAGCTTGTTTATTTCTTTATAGTATAATTAACATTATTTGCTGGCTAAGTTTTCATTCACCCTTCATTGTTCAACATTTTTTCAAATAGCAGTGCCAATCTTGGACACCTACCTATGGAGTAGGAGCTTGCAGGTGTCTCTCTTTTTGGTGAGCTTTGCTTTGTTTGCAATGGCAAGACTTTTCTTTTTGTTGTAAAGTTTGTAATTGAAATTTAGTGGCTCCCATGTATACAAGCAAATGGTTCCATTTTGTTATTGTTGTGTTGACAGCCATCTGTTGCTTTATTAGTGTAACAGGAGCTTGCTTTCTCGTTATAAACATTTCAGGAGGTCAGTATTTTGAGAAAGACTCTGCCGAAATTTTTTTACATGAAAGAAACTAATTCTTTTGTTATATGTAAATATATTATGTGTTGTTCCAAATTGTTGATGATTCTGCTTATTTAATCTGGAATCTGATTTCCCTAAAGTGTCTGATAAGTTTTCGAGTGCAAAATTTACTTCATTTCCCATGCCGATCATGTACTCTTTACTAAGTTCGTGACAACATTCTTCCTCTTTGTTGTGATCTTCTTTTCAGCTCTGGTTTTGTAGAGTAATATGCCCAGTTAGTTGAGCACGCAACATCTTATCTTCTCTGAGCTTGTTATTTTGACCGGAGAGGATAGAGAAGATGGAGATAGATCTTAACTTTAATTCGAATATAATTATGGATACTTCAGATTTACATTTATTTTGTCTCCTGCTCTTTTAATGCCTTTTGTCTTCTTCCCATCATGACTTTTGTCTCCTGCACAAGGTTGCTTACTTTTTCCGCCACATTGGTCTTTCTTTAGCACTTATAGTTTTCCTTACTCCTACTACAAAGTAATTGTTAGCTGTCAACCAAAGTAGCTTCATCTGATGCATCCATATGGTTAACTTTGCCTCTTGTTTTGTCTTATTGTTAAAACGATCTGCATGTTTTTGGGTTGAGGAGAAGTAAATCAAACAGAGTATTTCCAAGCATAATTGGTTCAAGAAGAATAGAATTGGGTCACAAAGAATGTTGTGTAATATTTGCACCTTTTTGACTGAGCAAATTTGTTTTTGGTATATTGGGCTTAAAAAAATATTTCAAAATCTTTTATTAAGATGAGTTTTGTTATCATCAAATAATATTAAAACACTAGCCTCTAATTTCTCCGCTTTTGCTCAAATCATATATAAAATTTAAATTTTTCAACACGCTTTAAATCGTTTATAATATTTTTTTTGCTTCAAAAATTTAAATCATATATATATGTTCAATCTTGTGTCAAAATTTTCTCCGCATAATATTTTATTCTATGAGTGACTCGGAATTCTTAGAAAGAGAAAGAAGAAAATATCAACGTCATGGTTAGCTTCTGAGTTGCGTATTATGTGCTAGACATTAAATATAAATAGTTATTTGAACTATCTGAACTGTTTTATGATATTCCAAAATTTAAAAAAAAAAAGAATAATAATATATTGAAAAGTAAAAACGAATAAAGAAATCCAAAAACGCATTAAAGTTCGGCCCAATTGATGTGTAACTGATCCATTTTATCATAACAAAAAATTAAGGCTAAAAACATTAAGAGGCCAGAAACTTCGAATACTAAATTGGATCCAACTGGCCCCCATTGATGAAGTCAAGCACAACTCAAGCTCTCTTTTCAACAAAACCCAAAAAAATTAAAATTAAGAAAAACAATATAATACTAGGAAAATATACACAATTGAAGTTTGAAATGCATCGGTACTTTCCGTATTGGCTTTCACAAGAAGTTCAAATCTTGTTAAGTACTTTAGGTAAATTCTCTTTTTGTTAAAGTTAGAGATCGAGAAAAAAGAGAAAATGGATTAAAAAAAAAAAAGAATGAAAAGACCTCATGCACACCCTCTCCCTTATATGTCACAATTTCTCTTGAATTTATAAGAAATTTACAAAAAATACATGTAGAGGATCCATTCTCATTTCATATCTTTCTTAAAGACAACTCGTATAACTTGTAAGGATTCGATTTTCTCTCACTTCTGAAGAATTTTAATAGTGACTCAATGGCCAAGGCATTAGAAAGCCAAGTGCAATCGAGTCCAATGACTAAGATTGGGTGTTTGCCCGACTCTAGTTTTTAGACATTGTGCATGTGGAAGTTCATCACCTAACCCTTCATAAATGGAGTTGCAGAATGATGTGGTACTACTTAAAGCACAAATGGTGGAAAGAGACACCTGACAACAACAGTCAGAGGAAGAAATGTGTAAAAATAGTATTTATGGTACAAATTATTATTTTAACTTATTTTTAAGGACTAAAATATAAAGAAAAATATTTTTAGAGATAAAAATATAATTTTAACCATTGCATTGTAAGTTGTATAATAAATGTCGGCAAAACGCACTTTTGCATAATAAATTGTTAACAAAAACGTGTTTGGTTACTATTTATACAGTGTCAAATAGTAATTTGCATAGTAATTTTAAAATTTTCATAAATAACACGAATATTTTTTAATTTTTTCATTTAAACTAAAGAGAAAAGAAGAGAAAAAGAGGTCGTAGAAGAAGAGTTTTGTAAGAAATTTATATTTGAACTTGTGTGAAAGGTATATTTATGGATATCTCTTCCATCGAAGTTGTGCTGTGAGAATAAGGGATGTCTACTATTGATCCTTATCAGTGAATGTATAATTAGTAAATTAGTACTTTTAATTTTACCGAATGTCTTTATTTCTTGTCCAACTATCGATTTCCTTATTATATGCTCTACGTCTTATGGAAAAACAATCTATGTTCTTTTCAACTTTTCAACTGCGTATATATGATCTAATATGTACAAATATAAATAATATTACTAAATTATACGAATTATTGCTATTATGAAAAGCACTCAATATATGAGAAGTGCAAAATAAAGGTTATATTATATTATATAAATTAAAAGTATTATATGCAAGGATAAAGGCTATAGTAAAACTCTTAATTATAATTGCTCCTTTACATTATTTACATGCTTCATTTTGGCATTTTATTTAAGTTTATTTTTTGTGATTGTTGCATTATTGTATTTTCCATTTTAATCCATTATATTATTGTCACTTTTCTCCTCACCACTCTTTATTTTATTTTATTTTATCTTCAAGATTATTTTTATTTAAATTACTTTATGGTAATAAATATGTTTAAATAAAGTTATTTATTTATGTATCCTATTTACACAATTTATTTATATTCAATGAATTTTATAATTTAAAGGATAGATGAAAATTCATATAAGAACCCTATAACTATTAGTGGGGGTAACAGCCTTAATGTACTTTGTTAAGATGAATTATAAAGATGTATTCGGTGAATGGACACTGGTATAAATTATTGATATGTATCCAGTGAAGGAATACAAATATAAGATATTGAGATATATTTGGTAAATATATATGAATATAAATTATTGAAATGTATCCAACAAAGAGATATGGGTAGAAGATATTGAGATGCATCCAATAAAGGAATACAGTATGAATTGTTAAAATATATTTGATAAAGGAATATAAGTATAATAATATTGGTTTTTTCCTTGATACCCACTTTATATAAAATTATAAGATTTAGAAATGGTGTTTTTATTTTATCAAAAATTATTTCTTTACTTAAATAAATGTTTATTAAAAACTCTAATGCCTCTATTGTTTCTCCTTCCACTTACTTTGAGATTTATGCATTTACTAAGTCAGTGGTAGACTTACACCTCTCTCTAACATTTTACAAATTAGTAAGTGATAAAGTAAGTTAGAACTTTCTTATCACTCAAACATTTGGATGTGTCATTTTGATTTAATCATCGTATATGTCTGACTTTAAGGTTGTGGCTATTAGATGTTGGATTGTTTTAGGTTTATAAATATTGTTGTAAAGTGTTGTAAGCCTTGTTTAAGCTATTCTCACACTATACTAAATATATAATTTGAGAGATTTTTAAACTGATTTATTAATTATCATTGTGATATTATTAAAATATGATTGGTTTTACAAATTTGGAAAATATTGAACTTTGGAGACGTGCTATCAAATTTTAGACAACATCCAAAAAATTTCTTTAAATTATACTTTAAAAGTGTATTTAATATGTTTTATTGATATATTATAAACTTTGTAAGAATATTTAAGGCTTGTTAGGCTAGGTTTGATTAGCCTATGCGCTGGTCACAACCAATAATTTTGAGTCGTGACAAAATGGCTACAAGAGAATGACAAGTAGGAACAATAATGACTAAAAGACAACAACTACTTGGAATAACTGAGTCCCATTGTTTTAAAGTGTTCCATGTCAAATGTCACTTGAGATTGCCACCATATAAGCTAAGGGATAAATTTCTTGACTTTCCACTATGTTTTAATCACATGAATGAATGATCATGTATTTTGGTCTTTAATTTATTATTACCAACATTTCATTGTGACTTCTAGTCACCAACTGATCATGACAATGTTCTCTGAACATGTAACTCATTCCTTATAATCCTGTAATATGAATAAGAAATTTAAATTTTAATTATACTTTGCTTGCTTCATAATTGTGAAGGGATATGCTTATTTTGTTGGTGGAATTAAGTTGTTTATTGCCGTTGGTTTTGTTGGGTTTATAGGTCTGTTGAAATAAATAAAATAAAATATAGTAAAATAGTAATAGAAAAGCAGCGATCCCAAGCGCCATTGAAAATCATAATCAAGTACTAGTCAATTAATTTTGGTAGTTGATAGGTCACTATTATAAAAAAAAATTATATATATACACTCACATATATTAGAGTTATTTAAT
This sequence comes from Delonix regia, assembly GCA_037074485.1. Classification (NCBI taxonomy): domain Eukaryota; kingdom Viridiplantae; phylum Streptophyta; class Magnoliopsida; order Fabales; family Fabaceae; genus Delonix; species Delonix regia. Next base: position 19,870,179 of record CM073459.1, read on the forward strand.
TTAAAGACATGAACCTTGTTTTCAACAAATTAATAAATTATCACTCACATTTGTTTGAGCTTTTGTTATTATTAAATACTCTATTATTGTCCTTGGTTATATCCATTGAAAAATGTTATTAATTAATTATGATGACAGATACAGGAAAGTGAAAGGAAATTAAGCCAAATACTCACTTAATGATTTCGACAACTTTCCTATTAAATCAAACATTGTGTCAGTTATTGATGCTCTAACTAACCATCCAACTATTTGAACTTTTAATGATATAATTTTATTTGATTTAATTGTTATCATTATATATATAACTTTCTTGAAAAGGAGAGGTTGAAAACAGTGTGGTTGTTTTATCTTCATAGACTTCTGTAGACCTATTCAGTTATAAATTATTGTTTTAGATAGCGAAGGAATTAGCCAATTAGGTCTCTTTCGATAAACCCATTATATACATCCCCAGTTTTAGTACCCTGAGGTATCAAAGTTCAAAACCTCACTCTTTCATGAGCAATGGAAGAAGTATCAACAAAAGGGTACTCTTTATCTTCACCTGCCTCGTTATTATTTCATCAAAATACTTGCTGTAACTTATAATGCGCTTGAGTTTGACCTCTGCCATCATTAAGAAACCAAAAATTCAGTGGCGACGAAAAAGGTGTGCTGAAATTAGGATTTGCAATAACGCTCTATTTGTAGCCATTGAATATTAATTGTCAAGTATTTGGACACTATGCATTTGGATTGTCTAAATGTGGTGTGCAATTTTAAAAAATATTTATTACTGAAACCGGTTACTTTTATCATAATCAAATAACATTTTTTTCTTTCTCTATCTAGGGCAACAAAAGTTCTGCTCTATACAGATTCCAAGGCACTATATCTTCAATATGTTTATGTTGGCATTAAGCGTGAACAAATACTTGATTTAGCCAACCTAACCCGATTTTGTCATATCAGATTTGGTTAAACCTAATCAAAATAGAAAAAAAATTCAAAATTATCAAGCCAAGTCTCAGGTTCAACTTTTACCCAACCTAACCTAGTATGATTATATTTTTATTTTGTAAAATATTATTTTTGTAATTTAATTTAATTTTTTTATTTATAATAAACTTTAAATATATTAATTCATTTTAAATCTTAAATATTTTTCATTTCAAATCTTAATATTTTGTCATTGTATTTTTTCCACCTTCAAATTTTAAGTTTTTCTATATTTTTTAAAACAAATTTTATCAACTAAAAATAATTTTTCAAATAAAAACTGAATTTAACCACTTATCAAGTCTTACCTTGCTGGGGCAAGTTCTAAGGAAAATTTTTTGTCACAATTTTTAACCAGGCTGAGTCCCACACCATGTTTAAACCCAGTCTAGCTTAGTTTTTGAACACCCTTACTTGACATAGCTTTTGCAAACTAGAATTGAAGTTTTAGTAGAACCACATTTTCATTGTTAAAGAATATTAGTTAGTCAAGTACTTTGGTTCCATATCCTATTATATATTTCAGCCACCTGAAGAATAGCCCAAGTGGCTTTTGGAGTTTTTGTAACAACACTTCTTTATTATTATGGACTAGTAGTTTTTCTTACTTGTATTTCATCTCTACGATATATTTATGCTGTTAGAGACAGGTCAAAAGATTTTAAGGGTTTAAGATTTATGATTTAGAGTTTATATATATATATATATATATATATATATATATATATATATATATATTACAACTGAACAGTAAATGATTCAATATTTCAAGAAAATTTCTCTGCATGTCGTAATTAAGCTTATTCAAGAACTAAATAGCAAATATCATTTTTTAAAAAAACGTTTTTTTGTTGAATTAATTTCTTATATTGGATTTTAGGTATGCGGTTGTGACAGGAGCAAACAAGGGAATAGGATTTGCGACATGCAACCAATTGGCTTCAATAGGGATCACGGTGGTGGTGACAGCAAGAGATGAGAAGAGAGGACTTGAAGCTGTTGAGAAACTCAAAGAGCTTGATCTTTCTGGAGATGTGGTTTTTCATCAGCTTGATGTAACTGATCCCGCTAGTATTGCATCTCTTGCAGATTTCATCATAACAAAATTTGGAAAACTTGATATCTTGGTAGGAATGTTCTCCAAGTGTTTACTGTAATACTGGTTTATAAATCTTTCGGTCATGCTTTTTAAGTAATTATTTGACACTCAGAGGGAGTTCATTGGACCATTTGAAACATGGAAACAATTTTAAAAATAGTGAATTTTCTATTTTATATTCATAAATCGATTGTAATAGCAAAGTACAAAGATTTTTATTTCCACTGTTAGATTAAGTTTTTAAGTCTTTTCTAAATGTTACCAACTTTTGTTTCTAAACTCAAAATGCAAACTATTGGAGTTGTATAGTTCACTTAATACGGGCTGTTGAATTTGTTGTCTCTTAACTGTAGAGAATTTGAATTCGTCATAACTAAATACTTTTCTTAATCATAGTTTTTTTTTTTTTGTGGGCCAATGGTGTTGTTAAAGAACATGAATTATGCTTTGTACTGCTTCCATACCTATCCGTTTTCCACCATTCTTAGCCTTATGTAAAAGGGAATGTGACATGTTGCTTAGGTTATCACTTTCCTTCGTAAAATCATTTCCTCATTTCCTATGTATAGTTTTTTTATGTACAATTCAAATTAAAAACAACAACCTCTTTTGCAGTTCACAGGTATTGCCTTACTCATTTGCTCTTACTAATTCGACATCAGTTCTAACCATACTACTCATCTACTTCTTATGCGACCTGCAATGTTCATGCATCTTGCTTATAATGAATATCTACTTCTCTACTATTCTTCTTTCAGCGGTGGGATTCTCTTTGACCTTTTTTGCATCTACGGACTTTGGTAAAGTTACTGGTACGTAGGAAACGTTTAAAACTAAGAATTTTGTGTAGGTAAACAATGCTGGGAATACTGGTTCAATTATTGATCGTGATGCTTGGGCAGCTTCAGGAATCGTATGTTTTTCAAACCATAAATATTTATTTCTCTTTAGCCAAAGGCAAGTTGCACTTGATGAATAGACTTGATCGATCTAGCCTAGAATCAATTTATGGTAGCTGTCATAATCTCCTTGTCAGTTAGTGTAATATTGGTTAGGTTAACATCATATCTTACCATGGATTTTTATTAAACAATAATGCCACTTCAACGTAGATGCAACAAACCAAATAAATAGAATTTATAATATTTCGTGTCTAATTTATATATATATATATATATATATATCAAATTAATGCGTTATACTTGTGTTGGTGTCAATATTTGTGCTTCCCAACAAGAAGTAAAAAGTTTATGAATATATCTAATAAGAATTTGCGTGCTAGAGGTATCTATGAGAGACTCATCGATCTCCTATATATACACACAGTTTGTTATTTTGGAGAATAACATTCTCCAATCCATTAAATAAGAGACGGTACGAATAATTAAATCAAGAACTGGCAAAATTCTATAATGCATAGCTTTGTAATGATCTTTATTTTTCATCAAACCATGAAAAGAATCTAATTTCTAATTATTGATTGGAATATTGCAGGACAAGGGTAATAATGTTGATTGGAGTAAAATATTAACTCAAACCTATGAGTTAGCTGAAGTAGCTGTTAAAACAAATTATTTTGGAGCCAAAGAAGTGACCAAAACACTTATTCCCTTCCTGCAATTGTCAGATTCTCCAAGAATTGTTAATGTTTCCTCCATCGTGGGAACATTGAAGGTATGTGATATAACTTTCTAATTTTGATCATCCTTAGAAATTCAATGAATAATGTTAGAGATATTAATATAAGAGAAAAAGTGAAGTAAGTTTTTATAACCTTTTTCAAGAATGAAGGAGCTACTTAGTTTATGTGGCTACAGTGATTTGACATAAATTATGCATATTTAAAATGTCAAAATAATACATAATTAGCTACATTAGTAGATTTTAACGAGATACTAACGCAAGTTTAATGTCAGGGACTAAACTAAAATGTTTTAAAACTATAGTAATTCAACTACTAATTAACTTTTAAATTATAAGAACTAAATCAAAGATTGAATAAAATTTTGAAAACTTACAGAATAATTTAACCTTGATTTAACGTATTTGTTAATAAACACCGATATCTTAACACCTTTAAATATGATGTTTATCCTCGTATATATTGCAGTATCTACCAAATGGATGGGCTAAAGAAGTACTTAGTGACTTTGAAAACCTGACAGTAGAGAAACTTGATGACATTTTGAGTGAGCTTCTTAAAGATTTCAAAGAAGGTTCACTAGAAATTAAAGGACGGCCTGCCTATAATTCTGCAATACAATTTCTCAAAAGCTGCTTTGATTGGCTACACGAGAATTCTAGCCAGGACCTACCCATCTTTCTGCATTAATGCTCTTTGCCCTGGCTTTGTGAAGACAGATATGACCCAACAAATTGGTCATTTAACCCCTGATAAAGGAGCTGAAAGTGTTGTGAGATTGGCCTTGCTTCCTCATGCTAGCCCTTCTGGCCTCTTCTTTTTAAGAAGTGAAGAGAGACCATTTTGATCAAAGATTGTTATCTTTGGCAAATCTTAATCTACTCATAGTTGTGATATATAAAACTTCTGCTATGGGGAAATGAAAATGATATTGTGTGCTGGTTTCATGTTATAATGTTGGTCATTTTTAAATTTGTTTTCCATCATGCTTAATGAACTTCTCTGTTAAATCATTTGATTACTTAGTTTTTTGGAACAAACTGTGACTACGTAATTTTGTCTTCTAAATTAGTTTGGTGGTTTCATTCTTTATGGAATTTATTTTATCTCAGTACTTCAAAGCACTAACTTTTAGCCTTTTACTGAAGTTTACAAAAAATTCAAACAACATCAGTTTCAGAAACTCCAACGATCCCTCATATTTCCAATTTTGATCAAGCAAAGATCTTATTTCCTTAACGTTTTCTCCAAACATAGACGACAAACTCAAGTTTAATTATAGATAAATATTTTGGCCATTAAAAGATGTAAGCTTTCTCAATTTGGTCTCTTGACTTTTGATCCTCTCAATTCACTATTTTAATTATATAAATATATATATAGTGTAGATTAGGGTAGAGGGTTTATACTGGAGTTAGGAAACTCTAAAAATCCTAATTCTACCGACTTTCGAAAGTTGCCTTCGACAAGGAAACCTATCAGCCACTAACCAAAGGCAAACCTAGGCAAACCTTTAAAACATCCCTAGTACTCTTTAGTCTTTTAAGGACTTGACATGTGTCCAAGGTGTTCCTAAGTAAACTAAGTTAATATCAATTGAAAATAATGTGAAATAAAGAGTTCTAGTTGAATTAGAACTTGCTGAATTTTTTCGTAACAGATAATAAAAAATGCATAACTCTTTTTATAAACCTCCAGATGAATTTATCTCAAAGTTATTGGTATATAGACATCTAGGGTCTCAATTTGAGATTCGAAATTACTATTTTTGGACTTCAAACAACGAAGATATCCTTTGAAGAAGTAGGACAAAAAAATTTGCTCTCACACACAATTTATTACCCAGGATAGCAACCTTAAAATATTCATATCTCTATGCTTCCCTTATCCAAATTGAGATCTAGTGCTTTTTGGAAAGCTCTCAATGTTTACTTTAGCTCTGAGTGATCTTGTGCTTTTAGGACATTATGAGGTGGTTATGACCAAATTAAGGGATACTATTAGCAAGCAATTCTACACTTTGCCAAATCTTTCAAATTTATTTTCTATAGGCATCAATTTAACTTCAAATTGCTCCCTAACAGCTAAAAATCTACATAACACATAAAATAAAATAGGAACAATAAAAACCTTAAGAAAGTGTACAAAATGCACTTATTATGATTATTAGTTTAAGACTATGTTACGTTTAATGAAAACAAATTTTATCATTTTATATTTATCTGTGCATATTTGGACATAATTCCACGAAGGATAGCAAAGAAGATGAGGGTAATTAGGTTACAAAACAGCATGTCTACCTCTTGAAAAATAAAAAATAAAAATAAAAAATCGTACCCAATATGTTATTAGGTTAATAAAGAATATTTTAGTTCAACTTTTGGTTTCAGAAGGGAGGAGTGTATATTTTGAAGATAAAGGGATAGCCATGTAATTTTAGCAAATTCAAGGGAGGATATTTTAGTCAATTAGACTATAGTGTAGCAAAACATTCGGTTTCATAGGATGGAGTATTGTATATTTTGAAAATTGAGAAATAGTTAAGGTAGTATAATTATTTTCTCAAATTTCAATTGGAAAGAATAGTCGTCGCAGGCGAGGAGTATATATGCTAATTATATCATTTCTTCAATATCCTCATATTCCGATTTCCTCTTCTCACACAGGACATACTGTATAGAACAAGTTGCCTTTTCTAAAATACTAGTGACCAAAGCATAAATGGACAACATCACCTTAAAATGTTCATCGTTTTCGGAACAAACTGAAGTTGCTAGTATATCTCGCATTGTGACCATCGTGGAAAACTCAGCTCAAAAGACAACCAAGGAAGAAAAACTGATTCCTTGTATATTGGTAATTATGTTGTCCAAGCATGCCATGGAATGGAATCTTCTGCTCTTACATGTAAGCCACCAAGACTTAACATGTCAAATGCCGGCCAAGTTAAAAAACTTAAAAGAAATTTCAGACTCATTACCATTAGAAATTATATATATATATCCCTCCTTGTTTTTGCTACCTTAGGCTTCAAAACTTCACTCTTACATAAGCAATGGCAGAAACAACAAAGAGGTGCGTAACCTTATCTTCACCTAACTTTCTCAACTTCCTCTAATCAATCTTGATAAACAGAATCCCCCATTTCTCCCGTAACAATGGGTATTATTGGATAAAAATTTAATAATTTAAATCTTTATATAATGACTGTATGCCCTTATATTTGTTCGTAAATTTGAGCTACTGAATTTTTATTCAACGACTCATGACATACTGCTGTAAAATCTCCAATAGCATACGTTACTACACGCGATCCTTTTTGTTTCAGATATGCAGTTGTGACGGGAGCAAACAAGGGAATAGGATTTGGGACATGCAAGCAACTGGCTTCTAAAGGGGTCACAGTGGTGCTAACAGCCAGAGATGAGAAGAGGGGACTTGAAGCTGTTGAGAAACTCAAAGAGCTTGGTCTTTCAGATCATGTGCTTTTTCATCAGCTAGATGTGACTGATCCTGCAAGTATAGCATCCCTTGCAGATTTCATTAGGACCAAGTTGGGAAAACTTGATATCTTGGTAATTATAATGCTCTCCATGAATTTGTTTACTCTACTCTTCAAAGTTCATATATTATATTAGACAGTACGTAATAGAATTTTGTGTAGGTAAATAATGCAGCGATTCCCGGTGCAATTGTTGATGGTGATGCTTTGGCCTCTTCTGGAATTGAAGTATGTTCTTCAAACCACATTGATTTATTTCCTTCTTTTTGTGTACCCTAAACCAAGGGCAATTTGCACTTTCTGAATAGACTTGATCTAGCTTACAATCAATTTAAAGTACCATGATTAAGATGTCATTTATCAAGCATTGATGTTTAAGAAACATAGATACAATTCATGTGACATAATTAGTGTCCATATAATGAGAGAGAGATAGACATGGAACAACTAACTACAAAGGACTAAAAAATTCTTCGTGTCTATTCCTCTTTTTACACAACCATCATGTCACGTGTGAGGATCCATATTACATATTTCATTATGTTTTGTTTGTATTAATGTAAAAAATATATATCATTTTATTCATTCAATTATTATAAAATTATCATTTTGTCTTCCTGTGTAAGTTAATAGAGCTTAACTCAAGGACCTACATATGGTAAAAATCTCAACAGTAGATGATCAAAAGTGATAATCTCCAATCAATGAGGGACTAGCTATTTCAAAAAATAAAATAAGAAACTAAAATGACAATTTAGTAATGAATCAAATATTAAAATGATATTTTTTTTCATTCCTGTGAAAATCTATTCTTCTTTAAGAAGTCATGCGCCGTTAGTGCACTATTGCTAATTGCTTAACATCATGTCTTAGCATGGATTGTTGTTGTTCGGCAATGCCAAACGTGCAACAAATCATAGATAGGGAACAAATTACAAAAACCATAACTACATTTTAACAGTCGCGGAGATTATATTGAACGTGTATATATCTATATGATTTTCAATACTAGAGCCTATTTTTACTTTAGACTTCAAGGTATTTGTGATTGTGATTGAACCAATAATTTTCTACGCACTGCTTCCAGACAGTCTTCCTTGTTTTAGTAAAAGATATTCATACGAATAAATCAAGAACTGGTCAAATTTCTTTAATGCATCAGTTTCTGCATGTCATTTTTCCTTATTCAAGCCAAAAAAGATTCTGAATTTCAAATATATTAATACTTTACTGCCTGAAACAGAAAAGTATTCAAGTGGATTGGAGTAAAATAGCTTCTGAGAACTATGAGTTAGCCGAAGCAGCTGTTAAAACAAACTACGATGGGGCCAAAAAAATTACTTCAGCACTTATTCCTCTTCTCCAGTTATCAGACTCTCCAAGAATTGTTAATGTTGCCTCCATGATGGGAACGTTGGAGGTACGTGATGATACTAACTTCTTGAAATATCCTCTTCAGAAATTCACTCAAGAGATATCCTTTTTGTAGAGCAAGGAACTTTAACTAAGTAATGTATTATTGATCATCATATAGTCAATTATGGGCCATTACACCGAACCTTTTAACCTGAAGTTTTACTCTGAAATTCAATCGATGGTGTCGCCACTTTTTATGTTTGCAGTTTCTACCAAACGGGTGGTTGAAAGAAGTACTAAGTGATGCTGAAAGCCTTACAGAAGAAAAGCTTGATGACATTTTGAATCAGTTTCTTAAAGAGTTTAAAGAAGGGGGTTTATTAGATGCTAAAGGGTGGCCTGCCTTTATGTCTGCATATCATGTCTCAAAAGCTGTTTTGAATGGCTACACAAGAATTCTGACCAGGACTTACCCATCTTTCTGCATTAGTGCTGTTTGTCCTGGCTATGTCAGGACAGATATGACACAAAATTGTGGGGTACTATCTCCTGATGAAGGTGCTGAAAGTATTGTGAGATTGGCCTTGCTACCTCATGGTAGTCGTTCTGGACTCTTCTTCTATAGAAATGAAGAGAAATCATTTTGACCAATAAGTGTTTGTTACGAGTACACATGAAGAGTCTCTTATAAGAAAAGGGGTTTTGAAATAAAGAGAAGTCATTTCGATCAATAATTGTTATTTTCAACAAATCTTTTACTCAAATAAGTGATATATGAACCTTAGTTATTGAAAAATTATAACCCTTATATTATGTGCTTGTCATGTAATAGATTGCGTTGGTCATGTTTAAACTTGTTTTCCATGTCTGATAAATAAAATTCTCTGTTAAGTTGTATGTGAACTTCATTCATTAAAGGAAAGAGTTGTGTGACTACCTTGACATTGAAGTTGTTTGGCAGTCTCCTTCCCTTCATTCTATATTGAATCAACTACATTTACTTTCATCAAAATGTTTTGAGTATAAATTACATTACACTAACTGTTAGTTAGATTGACAAAACTTGTGCCTACATTTTGTGTCACAGAAATAAAATTGTTTCCATTTTCAATTTTTAATCAAACAAATATCTTAATTATGACCTCTTTCTATATATAGAAACACCCATACTCAAGGTTTATGATAGACTAAATTAATGTTTTGGTTACCTAAAAATGTAAGCTTTCTCAATTTGCATTTTGCTCTCACAATCTAAATTCATTAACTATAACCGGCACATAGACTAAATCAACTTTGCCAAACAAATTAAAATAACACTCTTACATTGTCACGACCCAAATTCATTAGTCGTGACCAGCGCATAGGCAAAATCAACTTAGCCCAGTAAGACTAAGATAACATTCTTATATTTTCCATAAAATATAGACAAAACACATTAGACGCACTTTGAAATATAATTCAACAATTTCACAATGATATCAAACTAACCAACTTAATAATGCCTTGCAATATATTTTTAGGATTGCCCACACAAGACATACAATACTTCACGACATTTATAACCCCAAATAAACAAACATCTACTACATGTCTTCTTAGAGTCTGATGTACACTATGATTAACCTACTATGACGTACCAAAAAGTATGGATAATAAGAAAATTCCCAAAGCAACTTTACTAATACTTATTGATTTGAAGAATATTAAAAAGAGATATGTAAGTCTATCACTGACTTAGTGAGTACATAAATAACAAAATAAGTAGAAGGGAAAACAATAAAGACCTTAGAGTTTTTAACAAACATCAAGTTTCAATAAAATAAAAATATACCACTTTTAAACCTTATAATTTTGAATAAAGTGGGTATGGAAGGATGAACCAAGATTATTATACCTGTATCCCTTTTACCTGATACATCTCAATAATTCATACATGTATTCCTTTATCAAATACCTCTCAATATCTCAGACTCGTATCCCTTTACTGGATATGTCTCAATAATTCATACATGTATTCATTTATCAGATATATCTCAATAATTCATACTTATATCCTTTTACCGGATACGTCTCAATAATTCATACCCATATCCCTTACTAGATACATTTTAATAATTTATTTTAACAAAGTGCACCAAGGTCATTATCCCTGCTAATGGTTATGAGGTTCTTATTTAAATTCTCATCCAACCTTTAAATTATTAAAACTATTGAATATAAATAAATGCTTAAAAAAATCATATATAAAATATTACAATAATTAAAGAAGATAAAATTACATGAAATATTATCATGAACTTAAAAGTAAAGAAAAAGGAGTAATTAAAGTCAAGAGTTACATCAGAACCTTATATTTCCATATATACTCATAATACCATTTTAATAGCATATAGTGTTTCAACAATCTTATCTATCATCAATCATATATCCATAATCGAAGAATTTGAAAATCACGAATTATTTCCCCATAAGATGCAGAGCATGAAATAAGAAAATTGAAAGTTGGACAAGAAAATAAAATTAATTGGTAAAATGAAAGGTGCTACTTTTCTAATTATACACTCATCAATAGGGATTAATAATAGAAATCTCATATTCCTATAGCACAACCCGATTGAAGAGGTATCGATAAAGCTACCTTTCACATAAATTAAAATATAAATGCTCCTTCTATGACCTCTCTTTCTCTTCTTTCCTTTCAAGTTCGAATGAGAAAACTAAGAAATATCCATACTATTTATAGAAGTTTTTAAATACTATATAAGTTACTATAATGTACTATGCAAGTTACTATGCTGGGATAGTTTAGTTAAAATTCTATTTTCTTTATCCCTATAAAGATTGTACATCTCTAAATATGTATATTTATAGGATATATATATATATATATATATATATAGTTATTACATACATAGCCTACAAAAGTACCAATATACAAGATATAATTCATCTTATTTATCGAGAGGTTAACTAAAATCTAGCATCTCCTCCTTTAAAATATTATGTTTCCAAAGATGTACAACTATTATAATCAAACAACATCACAATAATATCAAATATCAATACCATTTCAATAATGTCTCAAAATATATATTTAATATTGAAGGAAATAGTACTATCCAAAAAAAAAATATTGAAGGAAATAGGAAAATTTGAGCATGATATGACAATAGAAAAAACATTTCTACATCCTTGTCTGACACAAGTATATACGAAAATATTTAATATAAGGTGTCATTTTTTATGCACTCACAATTTTAAGTACACCAATACACCCAATTATAATATGAAAACATAATTATAATATTATTTATCCAAAAATTAATAATATTATAATTATGTCTCAATATTATAACTAAATATACTAGTGCACTCAAAATTTTGAGTACACAAAAAATTTTATTTAATAGAAATATTTTAAATTTATTTTCTAAAAAAAAATTGCCCTCAATGATAGCAAACCAAGGCACGCACGTTATGTGATATATATTATATAATATATAATATGTCATATTGTATATTATATCTGTTATATATACATAATATTATATATATATATATATATGTGTGTGTGTGTGTGTGTGTGTGTGTGTGTTTTCTTTCTTTATGAAAAATAAAAGATATTATTATTATATATGTATAATGATTATCAACTACAACATGTAATATATAAACACTTTTTTATATTTTAAAATTGCAAAATAACTCATAAATTTATACAAAACAATTGGGCACTAGATGGATAATTATAAATGCAAAAAGAACTATTAAATTACAAAATTTAAAGCATGAATTATTATAATCCAATCTTAAGAGGAGATAAAAAGAATGACATTGTGCTTGCAATTTTCAGTTATTTTGAAAACAAATCTATTGTGCAATCTAAGTCTCCCAAAAGAAAAATAATAAGATATAATGACTGAAATTGATTATTTTACTTTAGATTGTTATGGATACAAATAATAATTGAAATAATTAAAAAATAACACTTTTTCAAATACATCAATACTTTTTCACATTTTAAAATTACATGTAATCTATCAATTAATGTATTATATCAAAATTGTAACATAACTCATCAAAATGTACACAAAACAATTGCACAGTAGATGAATTACCATAAACATAAGAAACTACAAAATTAAATATTTTAAAGCATGAATTATTATAACCCAAATATAAGAAATTATGGAAATCGGTGACATTGTACTTGCAACTCTAAGATATTTTATATAATATCTATTAAATAATATTATATACATATCTTGAATGATTTATATTATATATTTTGTATTTCATAAGTTCAAAATATTTTAACAGTTCAACAATAGAGATGATAGATTCTACACAAAATCCAATATATAAATCAATTTGATCAAGATTTTTAAAATTAATTTTTATATTCTAAAATTAAGATAAACATGCCCGACATAATTTTATTTTAAAAAGTAATTTGAGAATATTTCGAAATAGACTAATCACCTCTTATTAGAATTGTCACTTTTGCTTTGACCTGCTTGTGTTTCTTCGAAAGAGATATCTCAATTATTACTAATAAACTCTTCACAAATAAAAGTCTCCAAATAAGATAATTCTTGCATAAATTTTCAAATTTAAATTTTTTGTCATCTTACATATAATAATAATAATAATAACAAGAAATTGTACTAAAAGCTTAATTTGTACTCTTTTTCTGTTTTATTTTTTAAATCATCAAAATAAAAAATAAGTAAAATTTAAAATTTTGTAAAGCCAATCATTTAAATGACATGCATGCTTAAAACATATATCCAAGGTGTTTAAAGACAACATTTAAAAATTAAAACTTAAATAATTAAATAACTATTAACGAAATCAATAAGATTAATATGGTTGAATTTTTATTTAATTAAATAATATTATATAAAAATTAAAAAAATTATATATATATATATACACACACACACACACACACACCCATATCCTATGGATGTCATCCAGAACGAGGCACTTATACTTTTGAATATAAAAAGTTTTAAGTGATTCGCTTATAAACATGGCAAATCACTGAAAAAAATTTTAAAAAGTTATAACAGTACAATGTTAAGCATATCAATGTATTATTTTTCTTAGAATATGATTTTGACCATAAGTAATTTTAATTGTCATATAAGGCTTGAAAGGCCAACAAAATAGCTTACAACACTTCACAATATTTATAAACTTAAAACAACTTATAAACACCTAATAGTTACCACCATGAAGTAATACACATACTATGATTGATCTAAAATAACATACCAATAAATATGGGCAACCAGGAAGTCTTATAGTAACTTCACTTTATCACCTAATCTATAGAATGTTAAAGATAGAAGTGCAAGTCTACCACTACTTTAGTGAGTACATAAATAGCAAAGTAAGCCAAAAGAAAGACAATGAAGGCAACAGTTTTTCACAAGCATATATATATATATATATATAAGCGTAAAGAAATTGAGTTTAAATAAAGTAAAACACTATTTTAAAATTTTTAAATTTGAATGGAGTGGGTATAAGAGAAAGCCAATATCATCATCTCGTGACTAAGCACATAATTACACTTGTTATTACCATACTAGACAATACCTCACAATGCCATAGTGATAAGCATATAAAACATGTATCCCCACCCTGAATATGTCACAATGTCTCCTACCTATATTCATTTATTGAATACATCTTAATATCTCATACATTATCCCATTACTAAATATATTTCAATATCTCATACTTGTATCCTATTATCGGATACGTCTCAATATATCGTACTTGTATCCATTGTATACTACATCTTAAAATCTCATATCGATATCCTATTACTAAATACGTCTCAATATCCTATACTCATATTAATTAACCGAATATGTATTAATATCTTATCTCAACTAGGTGCACTTAGGTCGTTACCTCGCTAACTACTACGAGGTTTTGATTTAAATTCACATCCACCCTTTGAAATTTTTAAAACTATTGAATATAAACAAGCCACGTATATACGTTATGCAAATAAATAATTTATTACTTATCTATATTAATTACCAAAAAGTAAATAGAAAGAAAAATAGTTTCAATGATGCATTAAAGTAAAAACTGATTATTGACAATTGATACAAGAGAAAAGTGAAATAATATAAAGGGTTTAAAAATAAAAAAAATAAAATAATGCAACAATCAAATAAGGTAAATTCAGGTAAAATACCAACATGAAATTTAGATATAAAGTAAAGAAAATAAAGAGAGTTAAGAATTCTATAGCAACCTTATCTCATCATATTGATATTCTCTGTACCATTATTCACAACACATGATATTCCAATATGTTCACCTTGTACATAATATGCTTTCCTTAATTTATACTATATAGCTTTTACCTTGCACTTCTCATGTACTAAGTGTTAACCTAGTGACCTCATCTATCATCATATTATCATATATTCATACACATCATATATATATATAATTGAAAGGTTTAAGAATCATGAATTGTTTCCCTTAGGGGACGTAGAGCTTGGAATAAAAAAAAAAAAAGTTGGGCAAGAAAACATAATCATAAAATAAAATGAAAGATACTACTTTATTATTTATACAATTACCAATAGGAATTAATGATAGAGGTCCCATATTCCTACAACTCAATCACAACCCCCAGTTGAAAGGAGATCTAAAAGCTATCTAAAATTGCATCCAACATAAAATTAACATACTAAGCCTTTAATTTTTTATTTATATTTAGCAATTTAAATAAATATGACTTCTAACTTCTAAAGCCCCACTTTTTTCTAAATTTCCTATTCTCATCACTAACCCTAGATCTAGGTTTTATAAATTAAGCTACCATAAACAAACTAAAGTTCATATTATACTTTACAAGGCTGAAAATTGAATATTGAAGTGTGGTATGATATTCCTCTTGAATGATTCAATAACAAAATTACCAAACAAAAGTCTTTGAACATAGCCAAATAGTGGACAAGATGCTGGAAATTTACAACCAATTAATGGTGAAAAAAATGGAGCCAAAATGGAATAGAATAGATAATAAAGACAACAATTTCGAAAATTTGGAAGAATGGGAAAGGAAGGACAAAAATGGAGTTTACTTATACTGTAATGGCTGTCCACAATAAAGAGAGGAGGAACATAAAGCATTTGAAGCACAAAAGAAAGATGGAACAAAACCGAAAAAGGAGAGAAAAAGGGAGAAGAATGGTGCCAACGGTGAAGAAAACAAACGGAGGAGGTGTTATGGGAGTGAGAGAGTGCGAGAGGAAGGAGAAAAGACAAATATAATGCAAGTGAAAATTTTTGTGTTTTGCTAAAATTATAGTTTGGCCTCTAAAAATTTTCGAATAAATCATTGTAGTCCCAATAATGTTGTCTTTTAAACCCAGCAAGATTTATCATCCTAAAAACCAGTCCCTATGTTTTATTCTTAAATATGCATTGTTGTTTTCCAGTTATTACATTGTTTTCGATTTCTCTCAATTTACTAATTTACTTACTCTTTCTTTGCCAACTTAATTACAATATTATCCTATTTTCACAGCCAAATTGTTGACATGGATGACAGGCATGTAGAGTTGTCCTAGCTTATGTGTTAAAACAAGAGATCACGTTAGCAATATGACTAAAAGCTTTTGAAAGCACAAAACACATAATTCAAGAATCTAAAACATTATATATCATGAAGTATGATTGTCATAACCGACCTTTTAGCAAGAGGAATAAAAAGCGGTTTAAATTGATTCCCAAAACGAATCTTGAAAGTCAATTTATTGGAGTTGCCACCAAAATTTTTAACAAAAAACTTTGGAAAACTAATTTAAAACAAAAATGAAAAAGACAAAATGGTCTGCGAAAACAAAAATAGGTTTGGGAGTCTATTTGAGTGTGAGGAAGATGTTAAGCACCTCACAATACACGTCTATAAAGATGATTACCTTAAACTAATCAGCTGAAATAGAATATAGCTTTAAATTTATCTCAATTACCCTTTTATTGACACATCTACTCATTAAGTATAGAAGACAAAAACAACAATAATGAAAACAAACAAATAGATATTTACAAAGGACAAACTTGACCTACGATAAGAGTCTAGAGCCTACGTACCCCATGATAGGGATCAAAGTCCACATAGTTCAACCAAAAATGCATATCAGTTGGTTAGAAAATTTTAATTTTTGCAACAAGAACAGGAGTGTTCAAATTAAACAGATTTTCGTAAACAAAACGGGATTGGAATTTAATTTATGTATTTTAATTTATGACAACCTAATTAATCTACCTCTCTTGATCTCTTCATTTTCTCTCTTTTTAGTTTTTGTTTAGTTTTGGAATTTTAATCTTTATTTTTGAAATTTAAATGAAATGATTATGGGATAAGATATTTAGGATTTTTGGGAGTGTATTTTTTTTTTTGGGAATTGAAATGTAATTATAATGAAAGGAATATTTTTGAATTTTTGAATTTATTTATTTTTGGATTTTTAAAATTGGAATTTATTGTTGAAATTGGAATGATTTTTCGAATTTTTATATTACATACATTTTTTATGATTTTTATGTATGCATTTTTTTCATGGGAAATTAGAATTTATTCTAAACTTAGTGTAAAACTATAATGGAAAATATTATTATGACTTCTGAATTTATGATTTTTGCATTTTTATTTTTGAACTTAGAATTCACTCTAGACTTGAAATAAGACTAAAAAAAGGATATTTTTGGAATTTTTGAATTTTATGATTTTTTATTAATTTTTGAGATTACAATTTTTATTAATTTTTTAGGTTTAGAGTTTACTTTAGACATAAAGTAAAATTAAAATATTTTAGAATTTTGAATTTTATATTTATTTATTTATTTATTTATTTTGAAATTCGAATTTATTTTAATACTTAAAGTAAAACTAGAATGAGAAAATATTCTTAGGATTTTTAGTTACATAATAGGTGGGACAAACCTCCCTATTTTTATTAATTCATCTCAATATTTTAAATGTTAATTTTTGAAACTTGAGGAGACTCAAGGCCTCACGCGATCTCTACTAATTAACTTTTGGATGCCTAAGGAGACAAGTGATCTCACATGGGAACCCAAAATATGGAATAAAATATTTGGGAATTCTCAGGATTTTATTTTCACATGTTTTTAAGGAGTTTGAAATCAAAATTCCTTTAGTCTTGTTTTAATAAGATCGATTCCCCAAAGCCTATAGAGACCCAAGTCCCACATGACATTTTTAATTAATTAAATTTTATAAAACACTAACTTAATCATTTTGTAAATAATAGAAAATATTTAGTTAAAATATTTATTTTTGCATTATTATTATTATTATTTGAACAAGTATGTACTAATTTTCAAGGTCTAAGGAGATTAAAATCTCACATGAACCGCTCGAGGAGAATAATATTCTCACACAATGTCTTCCTGAAAACTTTACATGCAACACCAAAGCAAAAAAAAAAAAATATAATCATAATAATAATAGCAAAAAGAAACCAAAAAACAAAAAAAAAACAAAAAGATGAAATGATACACGTCTTTATGTGTCTTAGGTGCCCAACGTAGGAAACAATACAATCATGCATGCATTACACCATTCCTCACCTGAAGCAGCTTCTCCCCATCGATCAGCCCTCTTCCTCACCTTCTTCTCTTCTTCCCCCCCTTCTCTCTCCTTCTCTTTCTCTCCTTAATCCGTAATGAGTCTACAGCATTTCTCTCTCCTCCTTCTCCTTCTCCTCCCTTCTTCTTTCCCTCCTTTCCTCCTCTTCTGTTCATCTCTGCCCGCGGTGCTCAGAATAGGGGAGACTATTTCTTCTCCTCCTCTTCTTTTTCTTCTTCTCCTTCTCCTTCCTTCAGTTTCCACTCGGTCCGTAATGAGTTCACAGTCTCTGGCCACCTTTCCTCTCTTCTTTTTCTTCTCTTTCTCCCTCTTTCAGCTTCTTCTTCCTACCAGCGGTTTCTCTCTAACTCGGTTTTGGTTTTTTTAATAGCCTTCAGCTCAACAATAGTTTTTCGGCTTCAAGGCAGAGGCTTTGGGCTTTGCCACCACTTTATGAGCTTTTTCGATTAGGTTAATATGAGCTTCTTGAAATTGGCAAGAAGTTGCTTGTGTTTCTCCTCGATGAACTCGATGATTGCGTACTGGTTCGAACTAGTCCTCTTCTCTGCTTTTCTCCTTTTCCTTCTTTCTTTTTCTCTCAACTTGTCACCTCTGTTCTTCAGCTCAATCTGTCCTCTTTTTATTTCTTCTTGGTTTGTTCTCCTTTCTTGGCTTGTGACTTCCCAGTTCCTATTTCATCTCGGTCTATCAGGGCCTCTCTCCCCTCCTCAGCCACCTTCCCCTTTTCTTCTTTATATAAATCGAAGCCCCTCACCTGAGCTCTCTATTCTTAACATGGAAGAAGAATCATGCATGCATGCATGCAACTCTAGTCCTTCTCATGCTCAGCACCCATTTGCTCCTTTGTTTCCTCGAGCCTCATGATATGCAGCCTAGCCGAGACATAGAGTCCATTTTGGTGCAAGTGCTCTGAAGTATACACAATAACTTCTTAGGTGTAGTGAAAGGTTTCAGGTTGGTGTAGCAAGCTGTGTAATGGTTCAATGCTACTTGGACGATTTTTGCTTATGCCACCATAATAGTTCTTGTTGTTTTGTTATTTTCATTATTATATATATATATATATATATATATATTATAAACTATTATTATATATATCTATATATTTTGTTTTTCAATTTGTTGCTTTACTTAATTGATTCATCTAATACATTAAGAGGTAATCTAATTTCTTCCTTTTAATTTTTGTTAAATTATTCATATTTGATAATGAATTTATGTTTGTTGTTTTCAATTTCATTTTGCTTTTGATTGGTCAATTATTTAGTTAATCAATTAATTAATTTTTATTTTCATTATCCTTATTTATTTATTTATGAGAAGGGGTGTTCACAATGATCATTTTAGTTTAAAATGATCATGCATTTATTTTCCTCGTTTTAAATATATGATCGAAACAAGAGATTGAACTTAAAATTTATTACCAAGGTATATAGACCCTTTAATTATTAGACATGTTGCATCAAAGGCTTTGTAATATTTTGATTATACAAACATTTGAAAACTAAGCAATTTTTTAAAAAGGGTATTTTTAGTATTTTATAATTCATCTGAGCCAAAATTATTTTGTACCAAAAAAATATTTTAATTAGGCCTAAAAAATATGTTGTACCAAAAAATATATGGACCTAAATGAAGTTTTAATCTTAAGATTTTATGGGTTTAAATTGCATATCTATTAACATGTTAATCCATATCTATTAAGAAGAATCAGAGGATTCAAGCCGTCGAAAAGTAAAAAAGGAAAATTTTTTAAAAAGATAAATTCAAAGGCTGCCTCCTGTACATACAAGTCAATTTAAATGCAGATTGCACATGTGATTAAAGCTCAATTTGGCTAGAAGATAGTGCATCATTCTAGGGGATGATTTAAGCCTCAATTACGTATTCTTACTTGTCAGAATTGCAACGGAGCTGCACTATAAATAGGATATCATTTAAAGACAAGTGCAAAACTCAGAATGCAGAACTCTAAAGCCTATCTCGTGAAGTGTTTGTTCTCCACAATTTTCTACGCGTAATTGTGTTATTGATACTGGTGAGTCAATGAGTGTTGAATGCTCTTAATGAGCTTTGTGAGTAAGACGTTCTCTTATTATTGTATCATGAATTTTTAGAAGTCTTGTGAAATATGTAAGGTATATAATTTTTAAATATCATGCTATTAGGATTTAGGTAGGGATCTAAGGAGGTGCACAGGGGTGGTCATCCCTTAGATTTTTTAAATTTTAACTTTTATACGTAATTTTACTTTATATTTTGTATTTAATTTTTTTTAATTTATAAGAATTCGTCCTCTTTAAATTGTAATAATTTTTCTTTTATCGGATAAAATCAAATTCTAAATTTTTTCTATTAGAGTCCATGATGCCATATCAAAACTGTTACCTATGTCGAAAAGGAACTAAAGATAACAATTATACTGAGATCTTACTATAGCAATTAGTAGTGATGTAATTTGCTTCTTCTTTTTTTATACTTTTATTTTGTCTAGAACTCATATTCTTTATTTCACAATGCATATATAGTACTAAATCATTAGTTTTGCAATGCAACAATTGCTATCAGTTCTAACATCACGGTAATTTTTATCCTTTTTTTTTTTTTTTTTGCCCAAAAGAAACTTCATTCAAACAGAACACCAGCAGAAACAGCAACAGTACACAAATAGGAAACTAAAGAATACAGAACAGGCGAAACAAAGAAACAACCAGAAAAGGCAGCCAGAAAAGGTCCATGGCGTCTGATCATCATGTTAGCCTATTATTAATGATTAGTTACATCTTATTAATTTAATACTACAAAGTTGAAATATTTTAATATTGTGTTCTACTGTGGTGTTAAACATGATCACCATGAAATCTTGATCTTTTCACAAGGAAGATGCACCACAATCAAGAGGAGAGTAAGAAGGGGTTCTCTCAATAGTTCTTTCTATTCTTGTTTTGTAGTGTAGAAAGAAAAATTTTCTGACAATTTTTTATGAATCTAGATTTGCTACAGTTGGTGCAAGCCAACTGTAGTTGCAATAAAGCTCCAACGACTAAGATTTATTTTCAAGGATCGCATGCGATAAAAAAATTAAATATGACCACACATGGTCATAATTTCTACATAAACTATTATTATATTAATTGCAAAAAAATCCAAATCACTTTTTTATATGCATGATAGCTGGTGGGTGGTTTTTTTGAATTTTTTTTATTTAGAATGATTTTAAAGATCTAATTATTTCTTTTTCCTTTTTATACTATAACCATGTTTGATTGCTGGAATCAACATGAAGGAATGAAAATGGGAATGGGAGTGTCTCTCATTCCCATGTTTGGTTAACAGATTGAGACTCTATTTTCATTTCTTAGGGAGCCTACTCTCTCTTATATAAGAGAGAGTTCTTTCATTAGTTGAAATGATGAAATCATACTACTCTCCTGAGAATGAAATATACTGGACAAAAATATCTCTATTTATAATAATTTTCAGACAAAAATATCCTTGTAATATATTAAAACCCTAATATATTATTATTTATTATTTATTAATTATTAAATTATTATTTTTATTTTATTATTATTTATTTAATTTATTATTATTTATTAATTTATCATTATTATTTTTAATTATTATTAATTTATTAAATATATATTATTATATTATTAATTAAAATTATTATATTATTAATTAAGTATATATTAATATATAATTATATTATTAATTAATAATTCAAATAGATGTCTACCTTTTTTTTGTTTTATGATAAGGGATAATATGGTAAAATATGCACATTACCTAATTGATTCTCATGTGTAATCTACTAACCAAACGAAGTAAAGGAAGACATGTTCATTCCCATTCTTTTCCAACCAAATAACATTTTAATATTTCACTCTCATTCCTATTTTTATTGTATCAATTCTAACAATCAAATAGGTCCTATTTGTGTCTCACTTGACTTTTTAATGAGTTGTCAAGTGTAAAAAGTCTCTTTTTCCTTCTAATTGATCTTTATTTTAAATTAATTAATTTGTTATTTTGGTAAATGTTGTGGAGTGAATCAACCCATAATAGATAGTTTAATATTTTAACATCCAAAAATTTTTCTCAAGACTTATCTATTAAAATCAATTAATATGAAACCAAAAACATTAAAATATATTGATTGACAATTAATATAATTCAACAAAACGTGTAATTTTAATTTGTCAATCATTACTCTTAACACTATTATACTGAATTCATAACAAAATCTATTATTCTTAAATAACTACTTAAAACATAATATATAACCTTAAAACTGTCCCGAACAAAAAAAATCCCAATTCAGATCTTTTATTGTGCCTAGGCACAGAGGAGTGATATGCTATGTTGGCCCCCCATCTAGGAGGACTCTCTTTAAGGTTTTTTTATTTAAATTTCTCTTCTCTTTATTACGAGTGCAAAACACTGTATTACCGGCAAAAAATTCTCTTGCAAAAAACCTATAAATTATGAAAGTTATAACTTGCAAATCTTCATTAAGTATTAGTCAAATTCAAAGCGTCTCTGCAATCACTCTCCAAATTTGCAGTATGAAAAGTGTCGCTTATAGTGAGAAATGAAAATAATTGTTTTATTTTAAATTAAAATCCAAAATCCAAATATTTTTTTAATCTTTGTGCCCTGAACCAAATCTAATAAAATTTATTAATATTTTTCAACAATGAATATTTGTTTCATCCTAGTTGAAATATTTATTTTCTGAAGAACTTGACGTTACTAGTGTGTTTCCAATTGTCAATGCGGCATGCTATAGAATCTTGCCTCTTTTATAATCTTCCAAGACATAAGAAGACAAATGCCGGCTAGCTTAAACACGTCGATGCAATTTTAGAAAACTGAAACCCCTTATATATATCCCCTGTTTTTCTCTGGTTTAGTACCCTGAGGTATCAAAAATTCAATTGTATGAGCAATGGCAGAAGAATCAACAGAAAGGTACTCTTCACCTTCCTTGTTATTATTTCATCAGTACTTGCCATAAGTTATAGTGTGCTTGAGTTTGATCCCAAATTGATCACCTACAGTTATTGTAGGTTCAGTAGCTGATTTTACACTATTTTTATATAATGTGCGATCATTTTAAATTACTTTTTGACTATGCGTTGTAATAACCTAAAAAAATGTATGTGTATATATATATATATATATATATATATGTATATATGTATGTATGTATATTATGTAACACCATAAAAATATATGTGGTTAGAAATATATGATTTTTATAGAAGTATAAATAATAGTATAGACTCCTAATTAACCCCAAGATAATTTTAAGCATAATATAAGAGAAACAAAATAGAATTTTAAGGACTAAAATGGAAGAAGAAAATAATGTCTAGCTAGAAAGTATAGTTTTAACAATTCATTAGGGATTAACATAAATAAATAAATATATATATATATATTTTTTTTTAAGATAAAAATATAGTTTTAACATTAAATAGCACATTGTCGACAACATAGTAATTTACATAGTACTACATAGTAAATTGCATAATATCAGATAGTAACTAATATAATAAATGTTGGCATAATAGTAGTCTTGTATAATAAATGTCAATAGTAAACTGTTGGTAATATAGTAATCTTGTATAATAACTGTCAACAATATTGTAATCTTGTATAGTAAATGTACTAATATTACTTGATAATACAATGGGTTCAAAATCTAAGTTGAATTAAAAAAAAACAGTCCATGAGATTAGTTAATGTGGTTTTTACAATCCTAGAGTCTACTTAGCTTAATCACTATTTTGAGATGGGTTGTAGGACTGTAAATATTTCAACGGTATGATGTTGTGCTTAATTAGGATAAGTAAGTATTAGTATTCATATTCCTGGAAAAAGAAGAAAAAGGATGACACAATAGTTTAATGTCGTCAGTGGTTAATCAAATTATCATCTTTTGCGTCCTTATTTGTAAATTGTAAGTTATAACATTGGTGCTGAAGCAAAAAAATAATGTAAAATTTAGCAATATATTTTTATATTTCAATACAAATAAAATTTTAAAATTTAAGCAATAGTAAGGAAAGTAATAATGACATGCTTATATCATAGATATAGAATGTGTTGTTAAGAGAACTAAAGATATTAAGCTTAATTCAACTAAATCAACTTTGGTACGTAAGCTATAAACTAATAATACTTTAATTAGTTAAAATGATTCTAACATCACTAAATCTGAAATATTTAAGCTGTGTTTAGTTATAATTTAAAATATATTAGTTTTTCACATAATTAAAATACAGTTTAATAATAATTAATCACAAATACAGAAAGGTTTGTGCTTTATTGTGTAGACTTTAGAATTGATCTTTTTTCTTCACACTTTCTACCTTAGAAGATACTAGTAAATGTTGTGCTATAATTTATATATGCTGGTGTTTGGTGTGTGTGTGTATGAGTCAATTTCATTGTCTCTTAAAAGGGTTTTAATTTTAGTTATCAGTGGTTCATATGTGTATTTGTTTTTCTAATTGGAAGAATCCATGATGGATATACATTACTATCATATTCTCATTTTGGAGTATTGTCGAAACAAGAGATTTTAAAGAGATGGTAGTTGTGATCTTGTGGAACTTCCTTTACAAAATCCTAGTGCTACAAGGTGAAGTGCGATATTAATTCAATCTTAGGATCATATTATCTAGCCATTACTCTAGAACTTAAAGTCTACTTTTATGAAGCATAAGAAGATTTACAATTCAGGGATTGAATTTTTTCAAGGGAGAGAGAATGTAATAATCCTAAAAAATATACATATATATATATATATATATTATGTAACACCATAAAAATATACGTCATTAGAAATATATAATCTTTATGTCACGACCTGAGCTGGTAGGTCGTGATTGGTACGAGGATGAGATGTCATTCATTCTCATAAACCCGTCAAAATCCTCTTAACAATATAACTTGTATAAATTCACCTTAAATAAATATAGATCTCATAACTCTTCATACAAACAATTTTTGATACATCATAGTAATACATCAAATATTTAGCCTATATATAAGGGAACAACTGAACTGAATCATAAACATAAGGAAAGACATAACTCTAATAGTAGGTTAGGCTCACTAAGGAATTAATCACTAAGATTAAAATTCTAAAGGTAGATGTTCTGGGTCGGCACTGGAATCTAAAAAATGTTAAATAATGGGGTGAGTGAAAACTCAATGGGCAGGTAATTCTAATATTGCAAAAATTAGAGCAGACTTACAGTAAATATCATACATAATTCATACAGACATAATTCAGTAATATCAAATGAAGAATAATCATTAACAAAATGCATTTGGAAATCTCCTACAAAACCATTCATAATTACATAATACAGAGCTAGCTCAATGCTAATGATAACAATTCAGATCTTATACTCATTCAACTTTAGGCTTTGAGTAAATATCATAATGGCCCTAAGCCTCAAACAGAATATAGTGGTAAGGGTATAATACCTAACCTTACTAGATTACCAATTGCAGTGTACTACAGCTAACGCCAACTACCATTAGTTACAGGATTCTGTTTTAGACATATTGCCAATATTTCAAAGATAAATAATTATCCATGTACATATATCTGAAATTTCAAAATTGTACCACTTCAGAATTCATATTTTAATATTTCTAATAATTCAAAATTCAAAATTTATAGTTCAAAATAATATTTCGCATAATTAGAATTATCTACTCACCTGAGAGGAGTATACTAACCTCCTTCTATCCTTGATTATAATTCGTTTGTCAAAAATTTTCTAGTCACCTAAAACATTAAATAAAATACTCTTATCATCCAGTCCTTAAAAGAAAATTTAATTATTTGATTATGTCACATACCTAATTAATTATCCTTTATTCACTTTTATCCAATTAACCTTTTCCTTTTGTAAATTTTTTTTTTCGAAATTAAACTTATAGGCCACTTTCTTAAATAATACTTTAAAATATTTATGACTTATATTTCATTTTATTATTCTTATTATCATTATTATTACTATTATTATTGTTGTTGTTGTTGTTGTTGTTGTTGTTGTTGTTGTTGTTGTTATTATTATTATTATTATTATTATTATTATTATTAGTATTATTATTATTATTATTATTATTTTATTCAATTATTCCATTATGCACTTATTAAATTTCTAACACCTACCATCACATAAATTTCACTTAAGGGTCATCTAATAAATTCCAAATTTCCCATTTAACCTCAAATAATATTTAGTTCTATTTAATTAAGCCAACTAATTTCCCCTTCTAATTTTCATCCTTTTTCTTTATGAAAAATCTAGGAACCTTGCATAAAAAAATATCGGCAGCATAGTAATATTGCATAGCAAATATCGACAATATAATAATTTGTATAGTGCAATATAGTAACTTGCATAATACCAAATAGTAATTTGCATAGTATTACAAAACTTCTATGAATAGCACAAACATTTCTTAGTTTTCTATCCTAAAACTAAGAGAAAAGAAGAGAAAGAGAGGTCATGGAAGAAGTGTTCACATTTTAGCCTATGTGAGATGTAGCTTTATAGATAACTCTTCAATCAGGATTGTACTGTAAGAATAGGGGATCTCTACTATCGATCTCTATCGATAAATGTATAATTAGCAAAGTAGCACCTTTCATTTTACTGAATGATTTAATCTTCTTGTTAACTTTGTCATGACCAAAATTCACTAATCGTGACACATGCATAGCCTAAACCAACATAGCCTAGCAAGCCTAAAATAACACTCGAACAAAGTTCATAAAAGCATTAATTAAATACATTAAACACATAATCCAATAAGTTTATTGGGGGGTTGCCTAAAATCTAACAACACCTCCCTTGAAAATACATATTTTCCCAAACCTATACAGCTTGTTGTAGTCCAACCATATTACCATCAAAGTAAACAACAATACTAGCTTAATAATATTTCAAAATATATATAATATAATATAGTAAGATATTAGCCTACACAAGGCTTATAATGTTCATAACATCATTACAACCCCAAACAACCTGACTTATAGTTGCCACCACCTTGGAGTCATACACTGTAACTAAACTAAAATGGCATACAAAAAAGTATAGGTAACAAGCAAGTCGCAAAGCAACTTCACTTTAACATATACTGATTTGTAAAAAAATGTTAAAGAGAAAAGTAAGTCTACCATTGGCTTAGTGAGTATATAAATAACAAAGTAGGCAGAAGGGGAAACAATAAAGGCTTAGAGTTTTTAACAAACATTTATTTAAGTAAATAGGCAAGTTTAAATAAAAACAACATTTCTAAACCTAATAATTTTGTATGAAGTGGGTATCAAGGAAAGAACTAGGATCATCATACATGTATCCTTTTACTGGGTATGTCTTAATAATTTATACCCATATCTCTTTATTAGATATGTCTCAATATCTCATACTCGTATCCTTTTACCAGATACATTTTAATAATTTATACTCGTATCCCTTTACTAAATACGTCTTAATATCTCATACCTATATCCCTTTAGTAGATATGTCTCAATAATTTATACTTATATCTCTTTACTGGATATGTCTCAATATCTCATACCTGTATACCTTTATTGGATATGTCTAAGTGTCTCATACTTATATCCTTTTACTAGATACGTCTCAATAATTCTTCTCAATAAGGTGCACCAAGGTCGTTACCCTTGGTAATGACTTCAAGATTCTTACATGAATTCACATTCAACCTTTAAATCATTTTTTAAGAAACCTTTAAATCATTTTAATACTATTGAATATAAATAAATGCTTTGGAAAAATCATATATAATAATACAATAATTAAATAAGATGAAATTATATGAAATATTACCATGAACTCAAGAGTAAAGTAAAAAGAGTAATTAAAGTCAAGAGTTTCACAATAACCTTATATCCCAGCATATACTCTTAATACTATTTTAATAGCATCTAGTGCTCCAGTATTTTCACTTTGTACTTCTTAAGTAATAAGTGTTCTTCTCTTCAGCAATAGCTCTTCTAAATAAATAAATTTATTTTTCATCATATAGTATATGTCCATACATATCATATATCCATAATTGAAAGGTTTGAAAATTATGAATTATTTCCCCCATAGGACGTAGAGCATGGAAAAAGCAAGTGAATTTAGACAAGAAAATAAAACCATTAGGTAAAATGAAAGGAGCTACTTTGAAAATTATACACTAACTAATAGGGATTGATAGTAAAGATTCCCTACTCTTACAGCACAACCCCGATTGAAGAGGTATCTACAAAGCTATGTCTTACACAAGCTAAAATATTAACGATTCTTCAATGACCTTTTTTTCTCTTAATTTCAAATGAGGAAACTAAGAAATGTTTGTGCTATTTATAGAAGTTTTCAAGTACTATGCAAGTTACTATATTGAACTATGCAAATTATTATGCTACCAATATTTACTATGTAAGATTACTATGCTACCAATATTTACCATATAAAGTTACCATGCAGCCGATAATTTACTATACAAGATTATTATAATGCCGACAATTTATTATGTAATTTACTATGTTATCAATATTTACTACGTAAGTTACTATACTACTGATATTTATTATACAAGATTACTATGTTGCTAACATTTACTATACAAAGTTACTATACTGCCGATATTTACTATGTAAAGTTACTATGCTACTGACATTTACTATGTATAATTACTATACTATCGACATTTATTATATCAGTTACTATTTAGTACCATACAATTTACTATGTAGCACTATGCAAATTACTATGCTACTAACAATTTGCTATTTAATGTTAAAACTATATTTTTATCTTAGAATATATATATATATATATATATATATTCATTTTAATCCATAATAAATTGTTAAAACTATAATTTCTAGCCAGACATGATTTTCTTCTTCCATTTCAGTCCTTAAAATTCTATTTTGTTTCTCTCATGTTATTCTTTAAATCATCTTGAGATTGATTAGGAGTCTATACTATTATTTATGCTTAGCCCATTTGCTAAAGACCAAGGTTTTGATGATAACAAACATAATAAGAAAAGTTTTTCTATGTATTACTTAGGTCCTAAATGTTTTCAATGTATTATCATATCTTAGGAACCTTTATAAGTGATATTCACCTGATAGAAATCAAGTAAAATGAATGTCCCTAGTCAACTGGACAAGGGTAAGCAGTCGACTATCGAGGTCCAAAAAAATTTTTAAGAAGGAAAGAAGGAGCGTTTGACTGGTCAGTGGAGAACAGTTAACTAGTCGATGATAGACAAGTCATAATAGATTTATAATGAATATATTTTGAAATCTCTGACTTCCCACTCACTCCTACTAGATCTATTGGATCTCAATCTATATAAACTCAACCTATGGATTTTGAATTAACAAGAAAAACATTCAAGACTGATTATATAATTAATTTTTATCTTCTTATTAGTTCTTTATCATATTAGTGTTTCATTGTATCATATACTCTATTTCAAAGAGTTCATCATCTGTATTTATTGCTTCTTGTGGGAGAAAAGTTCAAGGAAGTTCCTAGAGAAAGTCAAGCTAAGAGAGAGTTTAGGTTGAAGGAGAGTATATCCTTGAGAGTATTCAAAGAAGTTCTTTGAAGGAGTCAAACTATGAGAGTTTGGGATTAAGTAGAGGTTCTCTTAGGTTGTTGTAATTATTTATTTAGATAGTAAAAAATCCCAAGAGGGTTGTTTAGGGACTAGACATAGGTTTGGGTAGAAGCTAAATCAGGATAAATCTCTGTGTCTATTCTTCTCCCTTACTCTTCTTACATTATACATTCATTATTTCAAATTTAATTTGATTGTTTTACTTCTAATTTAAAATAGAGGTTTTCAATAAAAAAATTTTAAAACCTAATTCACTCCCCTCTTAAGTTCCAGCTTAGCTCAAGATCTCTAATCACATATATTTTTATGCTGTTACATAATATATATATATATATATATATATATATATATATATATATATACATACACATATATATACCTTTTTTTTTCTATTACACGTTCAGTCACTTTTTACATTTTATTATAGGTGCAATAACTGTAGGAGATCCGAACTTGAGTTTGATCTCTACTATCATTATGAAACAAAAAATTTGGTGGTGATTAAAAAAGTGTCACTAAAATTGAGATTTTGTTATAATGTTTTATTTATGGTCATTTAATGTTAATCTTCAAGTACTTTCATTTTGTATACTTCTCACTTCTTGTGTTATTCTCTCTCTCATATGTCAGAAACACTTTACATGTTTTACATTTTAAAGAATCTAATTTGCTTGGGCTTTATCCCTTCGGTATGTGTATGCCAACTAACCTGGGTGTTGCGAACAAAAATTTGGAGTTCTGGTGGCAACACTTTTTTGTTGTTAAAAAATATTAGTTTGTCAAGTACTTTAGTTTCATATCCTACTTTATATTTAAGCCACCTGAGTGTGGTCCAAGTGATTTTGGCTGAAATTGGAGTCTTAGTTACAGCATTCGTTGGGGTAATTATTTGGTTCATGGTTTAGGCAGCAATCGAAAAAGGAAAAGAAAAAAAGAAAAATCTATGTTGACTCTCTTGTTCAAACAAAAATTCATATAATATTTTTATACAAAATTTAAGTGCAGTTGTTTAATGTTTGAAGAATGGAATAGCAAATACATTTTAAAAAATGAAAATCTTTTTTGTTGAATTAATTTCTTAAAGTGGATTTTAGGTGTGCAGTTGTGACAGGAGCAAACAAGGGAATAGGATTTGCGACATGCAAGCAATTGGCTTCAAAAGGGATCACTGTGGTGTTGACAGCAAGAGATGAGAAGAGAGGACTTGCAGCTGTTGAGAAACTCAAAGAGCTTGGTCTTTCAGGAGATGTGGTTTTTCATCAGCTTGATGTAACTGATCCCGCTAGTATTGCATCTCTTGCAGATTTCATCAGAACAAAATTTGGAAAACTTGATATCTTGGTAGGAATGTTCTCCAAGTGTTTACTGTATGTGTCTGTTTACTCTGCTCTTCAATCTTTGATTGAATGCCGAATGATTGATGTCTTGGTAATACTGGTTTATAAATCTTTCGGTCATGCTTTGTAAGTAATTATTTGACACTCAGAGGGAGTTTATTGGACCATTTGAAACATGGAAACAATTTTAAAAATAGTGAATTTCTATTTTATATTCATAAATCGATTGTAATTGCAAAGTACAAAGATTTTTATTTCAACTGTTAGATTAAGTTTTTAAGTCTTTTTTAGTTTTCATATTAAATTTTTTAAAATGTCACCAACTTTTGTTTCTAAACTCAAAATGCAAACTATTGGAGTTGTATAGTTCACTGTGGTGCTTGATTGATGTTAATCTGCTCTTCAATCTTAACTGAATGCTGCCTTATTGATGTCTTGAGCTTTTAGATTCTTTGCAAATGGTTTCTCAATTGCTGAGTACAATGATTTTGATGCAAAGATTAAGTTTTTAAGTTGTTTTAACTGTCAAATCGAGTTTTTAAATGTCATCAATTTCAATTTTTTGACTCTAAATGTAAATTGTTGGATTTGGCCAATTCACTTAATACGAACCATTGAATTTGCACAACACCCTTTTAACTATTAAAAAATATGGGTTCTTCATGAACAACCTCTTTTGCAAGCTACACAGGAAATGCCATGTTCATTTTCTCACATGAATTCAACATCTGTAATAAACATATTACTCATCTTGGTCTTATGTGTCCTGCAATGTTCATGTATCCTGCTCCTAGTTATAATGAATATCTACAATTCTCTTTTGTATCTTTTAACTTGCAATAAAAGAAATTATGACCTTTTACTATTCTCCATCTTTGGGATTCTCTTTGATCATTTTCGCATATATGCACTTAGGTAAACAATGCTGGGAATTCTGGTTCAATTGTTAATCGTGAGGCTTTGGCAGCTTCAGGAATTGAGGTATGTTCTTCAAACCATAAATATTTATTTCTTAATTTCTGTTCAAAACCAAACCAAAAACTGGCAAAAATTCTATTATGAATAAGTTTCTAATGTCTTCATGGATGAACCCAAGAGAAGGCATGGGAGGGTCACTCTCATTGAATTTTTAAAATTTCAATTTCTAAATGTAATTTTATCTTATACTTTTAACTTAGTTCTTTAATTTATAAGAGTTTGTCTTTCTTGAATTATAAAAATTTGTCTCATTTAATTCAATTTTTTTATCCAAAGACTTTTGCCCCTTAAGAATCAAATATTAGATCCGTCTTTGAATGTCTTTATACATTTATCAAGCCATGAGAAGAATCTGATGTCTCAATATTGATTGCAATATTGCAGGAAAAGGGAAATAATGTTGATTGGAGTAAAATAGTAACTGAAACCTATGAGTTAGCTGAAGCAGCTGTGAAAACAAATTATTTTGGAGTCAAAGAAGTGACCACAACACTTATTTCCCTCCTCAAATTGTCAGACTCTCCAAGAATTGTTAATGTTTCCTCCATTATGGGAACATTGGAGGTATGTGATACTAACTTTTTGATATCTTATTTAGAAATTCAACCGAAAGTGTTAGAGTTAATAGTATGAGAGAAAAAGTGAGGCAAGTGTATATGTATTTGCTATATGGAGGAACCTTTTTTAAGAAGTCAATAGTATGATATTGAATTGTAAGAATATCCACATTTTATATATTAGAAAATCTAATAATAAATACCTATGGAACTTAAGTATAGTTCTTAATATAATCAATATGAATTTTCACTGAACTTAAACTTTTAAATTGAAGTGGTGCTTCCAAGTGTCTAATATTTTTTCATTGTCCTTTCATCATGAATAAGTTAAGATTCTACACACAATGGATTTCCATTGTATCCACATTTCATCATAGCCAAAGAATTTTTTGTGGGAGAAAGCATGTCAAA
The DNA here is from genome assembly GCA_037074485.1 of Delonix regia. Lineage (NCBI taxonomy): Eukaryota > Viridiplantae > Streptophyta > Magnoliopsida > Fabales > Fabaceae > Delonix > Delonix regia. Next base: position 19,903,382 of record CM073459.1, read on the forward strand.
TTTTATTACTTTGTTGGAGCCCATTACTTCATTATATTTGAAATTTACTTCCCAACTTTTGAGATCCTTATATATTCTTGAAATTTTTAATTTAGTCTCTGTCATTAAACTTTTGTAAGTGTGCCATTAAATTCTAGCAACATAGTTTGTCATATGCCATGTTGGTACTTTAGATCTACAACATTCTTCTCAATAAAATGGATCAAGGTAAATGAAAAGAGTAAATTCCAATCAAGTGTGTGGGATATGTTGCTACTTCGTCTATATGACTATGTGAATTCGAATAAATTACACATACTTAAAATATCTAAATAACACGTGACTGGCTACATCACCAGAATTTAATGAGACACTATGACAAGTTTGATTTCAAGAACCAAACTAAAAAAATATAGTAGCATAGTAAGTCAACTACAAATTCCTGAATTATAAGGACCAAATAAAAAAATTGAATATATAATTTTGTTAACCTTGATTTAACATATTTGTTAATAAACATTGACATATAAGCATCTTTGATTGAATATGATGCTTATCTGCTGGTTGCAGTTTCTACCAAATGGATGGGCTAAAGAAGTACTAAGTGATATTGAAAACTTGACAATAGAGAAACTTGATGACATTTTGAGTGAGCTTCTCAAAGATTTCAAAGAAGGTTCATTGCAAACTAAAGGGTGGCCTGCCTTTAATTCTGCATACACTATGTCAAAAGCTGCTTTGATTGGCTACACAAGACTTCTAGCCAGGACCCACCCATCTTTCTGCATCAATGCTCTTTGCCCTGGCTTTGTGAAGACAGACATGAACCAACAATATGGTCCTTTAACCCCTGATGAAGGAGCTGAAAGTGTTGTGAGATTGGCCTTGCTTCCTCATGGTGGCCCTTCTGGCCTCTTCTTTTTAAGAAGTGAAGCGAGACAATTTTGATCAAAGATTGCTATCTTTGACAAATCTCAATTCACCCAAATTAGTAATATATAAAACTTCTGCTATGGAGAAATGAAACTGACATTGTATGCCATTTTCATGTTGTAATGTTGGTCATTTTTAAACTTGTTTTCCATCTTGCTTAACGAGGTTCTCTGTTCAATTATCTGGTTGTGTTACTACATAAACATTGTCTTTGAACTTGTTTGGTGGTTCTATTCTGTATTGAATTTATTTTATCTCAATACTTCTAAGCACTAACTTTTAGTCTTTTGGTGAAGTTTACAAAACATTCAAAGAACCTCTGTTTCAGAAACTACATTGATCCTACATATTTCAAATTTTAATCAAGCAAACATCTTATTTATTTAACTTTTTTCTCCTAACACAAATGGCAAAATAAAGTTTACTTATAGATAAATATTTAGGCCGTCAAAAGATGTAAGCTTTATCAATTTGGTCTGTTGTTTTTGAAATCCTCTCAATTCAGTATTTTAATTATATAATTTTCATCGATTTAGTCGTTACGTCAATGTGACTCATGTGATCATGTCCTTCATAGTCCATAATTGGTGACATGGATTAAGAATATGTAGACTTATTTTATGCTCGCATATAACTTGATGTAAGTCCAAATTGACCAAATCAATGAAACAATGAATAAGTGAAATACTATACTTAGTGTAATTGAAAAAAAGATACCATATTAAATATACTATATGAATGAAAATTTTATATGATATGAAGTGTTACCAATTTAACACATTTAGTGTTATCATTAAAGAATTTTTTTTAATGCATCCTTAAAAATGATTGCCTTCGATATTCATTGGAACTCCCCAAATACAGTTTAATAATTTAATTGTGCTTCAAAATTTAGAGGAAAAATATAATTTAGTAGTATAAATAAAAATTTTAGAGTAACTACTCATTTGTCAATATTGATTATTTTTTATGCAATATTGCTGATTAAAATGGAATATCATGAATATCGTGATTTCTCATTTCTTAAAAAAAATTAATATTTCTATTTCAGTGTCTGAGACTAAAATCTTATATTTCAATTGGTTATAATAATAATAATAATAATAATAATAATAATAATAATAATAAGTTACTTTAATGAAAAAAATTTTAAAAAATTAATCATTTAATATCTATATTTTATTTGAATTTGTAAATTCGCTCTTACACTATTTTTTATCAAATCACTATTATTTTATTACACTTTAAGCCAAGCTCTGTTGTTCAAAAAACCAGAATAGGACATCTTATATGTCAAATCACGTGCCAATTCAATCGTTTCTTTCCATTAGTTTGAAAACATGTTATCTCAAGATGCTTCAATCTATAAATGAAGCTTACAGATAAGAGAATAAGAGACCATCAACATGCAAAAAATTTATGCAACGCTCTTAGTAAAAAATTACTCCACTAATTAGACTTAACTATATTATGTATTCCTAAACAAATGTCAAAGTCTGTTCTTTCTACCTAGTCAAGACTGAAATCACAGACAAGAAAAAGAACACAAACCTGCAAGATATAGGAAGGCAATCCTCAACCTTCTCCAACTCCATCGAGGCCATCTCCTGCATCTCCTGTTCTTCGCAAGCTCCGTCAGCAACATTTCGTCGTCCTTCTCTCTCCCATCCTCTTTCAGCCTCGGAAACTCTCTGCACTCCATTCCTGATTGCAACAAAACCTTGCACTGAGCACAGAGCAGCCTCTGAAACTCTGTACACTCCATCCCGGTTGTGATTTGTATTGTATGTTTACTTTCTGCACTGCCTTGCAAACATATGAGAATTTTTCAGTCTTCCTGTTTTTCAGATTGTGTTCAAGCTTGAAAACAAGTGATCCTGCGGGTCAAAGAACTCGCACCCAAATCGATGGGTCGGATCGTTGGTGGCTTATGACTCTGAATCGTAGGAATATGTGGGAATCAATATTTGGGGTTCCTCTTACGACTCATGTTTGAACCACTCAAGATTTTCTATACTTTTCCTTCACAGATTTAAACCACTTTCTTCAATCCCGAGGAACTCCTTCAGTTCCGCCACTGAAAAACTGCTTCAAATTTTGTGTCCAAGCTCCAGTTTTAGACACTCCAATCTTTACTGTCTCTTTCCTTCGTCACTTGACTAGCAAGGTAAGTTCAAATGTTATTTCGATTATGATTGTGGCTTGTTAATTTAGTTCGGTATTTGACAACATATTATGGGGTTCGAAGTGGAAGCTGACTCTGCGATGCTGAAGCATAAGTCGTCGATTTCTAAATTTGGTCTCTTTATACATCAACTTTCAGTTGGTTTTCCAGAAGGATAAGCAATGCTCGATTGTAATTAAGGAATTCAATTATATTACGCACAGCTTGAATGGTTTCTCAATTTGAATTCGAGAATGTGTCAACTAATATTGGTTTAATTCTGCAATTTTTTTGCACTGTTCAGGAATTTGGATTCCTTGCAAATTTATGAGAGACTCAATTTGCACTACTTGTTGTCATTTTTTTCTCAATTGTTTGATTCAACAAAACAGTATTGATGGAGAGGCTAAACTTTATTTACTTAATTAATAGGGTTTTGATTTAATTAGAGTTTTATTTCATTTCAGAAAGTTTGATCATGTTTGTACAATTTAAGTATAACTAGATATCTCTTTTGTTAGGAGTTTTAACTTAGTTACAATTCTAGCTGTGTTAATTATTCATCTTTTTCTATTGATTAATAATTTCGAGATTATTGAGTTATAATCAGAAAATTAACTCTGAGTTCATTATTAATTTTGCATCATTTACTTTTGAGGTTATATTCATCATTGCATAATGTTGCTGATTTTCTTGTCTGAAGATATTTTGACTCAAAGCATGGTGAAATTATGTAATGTACAGGTTTTGCAGGCTTATTTGCTGAATATAAGTTTTAATGGCTGCGAGGACAACTGGCTTAATTGCTTTATTTGACGTTGATGGGACTCTTACAGCTCCAAGGAAGGTACATATATCTAATCTGGAGCTATAGATCTTCCGTTTGTTAAATTAGAATTATGACAGCACGATATATCAATGCAGCAATTTGACATGTTTCAATGATGGATTTATTTATTTATTTCTTTAAGTCATTGACGTCGCACAATAGTCATTGTAAATTTAATCACGGATTTTTTCTTCACTTTCTCAGGCTTGTCTAATAAAACCAGAACTCTGGATTTACTCTTTTAGAATGTTTAGACTTTAGACATAAATTTCCTCCACTTAATGTATCCTACCCAAATGCCAGGCGATTACTCCAGGGATGTTCGATTTCATGCAAGAACTACGGAAGGTACATGATTGAAAATTTTCAAATTTTATCCCTTTTTTGTGTCTGTCTACCCTTCTAAGCATAGATATTTTCTAACACTATTGTTGCATCTGGTAATTTCTGAGTACAGGTTGTAACAGTTGGAGTTGTGGGGGGATCTGATCTTGTAAAGATATCTGAGCAACTTGGAAAGTCAGGTTTGCTGTGATGTGATCTTTTGCTCTCTTCATGCTATCGATTATAGATGGCGCTACAATTGAATGAAGTCTGGAATTGTGTATGTTTATAAGCTGAAAATCATTGCTGTGCACCCTATCTTTCCATTCTTCTCTTTCTAGCTCCTTGCCCTTTCCATAATTTTGGGAAATTGATGTACCTTCTTTTGACCTTACCATTTTGACTTTGCAGTTATAAATGACTATGATTATGTATTTTCTGAGAATGGTCTTGTGGCTCATAAGGAGGGAATACTCATTGGGACCCAGGTATTAAGTATCATGAACTAAGATGGTTTCTAGACAAATTTGTGTGGATCCTTGGAGTAATTGAAAAGAACACATGGCACAAGATTTTTTTTTTCCTTAACAAGTGGAGTTATTTTGTAAAATTAAGTCGGTATCATAAAAAGTGAATCCCAATATGGACTTTTTTTTTTCTTTAGGTACAAAGATGGTACTGCTGCCTTCTATGGCTATAGAAAGTTACATTGTTCACCCCTCCCTGTCCCCACCTCTTGTTTTCATTTAATGGAGAATTTATTCTCTAATGTAACATGGTAACTTGTGCGTTGCCCTCTTTCCAGAGCTTGAAGTCATTTCTTGGTGAAGAAAAGCTCAAGTTAAGACTATGTTTTTGCACCTATTGAGGCATTTTACATGAGGAAAACTGAAAATAGCATGCTGACAGCTGACTACATCAAATATATATTGCGGGTTTTTTTTTTTTGTCAAAATATTGCAGGTTAAAATAAAGTTATTACTAAAAGAAAAGTGAATAAATGAGATTATACCTTTGGCTTTGTGCATTAAAATTTACTAATATGGGTTCAACTGTGAGCTTTATGTGAAGAAGGCATTAGTTTGTCTGCCATAGTGATGGAGTGGGGACTATTTTCCAGGAATTTATAAATTTTACACTTCATTACATTGCTGATTTGGATATCCCTATTAAGAGGTTTGTGCACCTAAAGGCGAATCATATATTTTTCATTTTTGTTCAACTTCTAGGAAACATTAATCATATATGACTTAATATTCTTAGGGGAAGATTTATAGAGTTCCGTAGTGGGATGCTGAATGTTTCACCAATTGGTCAAAACTGTAGCCAAGGAGAAAGAGATGAATTTGTAAAGTATGACAAGGTGATGTATTTTGGACACTATCTTATTTACTCAAATTTTCAGTTTCCATAATTTGATATTATGGTAGGAGTATATACCCTTTCCTGAAAGTTTGCATCCCAAGTTCTCAGGTTTACAACATACGCTCAAAAATGGTTTCTGTACTACGTGAGAAGTTTGCTCATCTTAACTTAACAATTTCAATTGGAGGACAGATAAGTTTTGATGCACGGGACCTTCATGATGATATTATGACCTTTTATTTGTCAAATGATAGATTAACAGGTTTTAGTTTGAATCCACTCTGCAGGTTTTCCCTCAAGGTTGGGATAAAACATACTGCTTGAGATACCTTGATGGCTTCAATGAAATACACTTCTTTGGCGACAAAACCTACAAGGTCTGTCCATACATTTATTATGTATATTTAAAATTGTTTCGAGTATAGAACCAAAATTCTGCCCTATCACCTGTTTTCTGCCTCCATGTAAACATATGCTAGCCCATTTTGATTCCATTTAATCTGGATTTGCTGGCTGCGTTAATCATGATAGCTCATTCCAGTGATGGGAAAAGTATCATGGTTACTATCTGTTCTTGAAATTCGACAGGAATCTTCTTTGTCCCCTTTATATCTGCATTTAAAGAATGCAGCAGAATGTAATTTCTCAGACTTTATATCCATCTCAGAGGAATGTCTAATTATAGCACATAATTGAGGCAGTCTCATTCTCTGAACTTGATGATGCTTCACTTTTCATGGCTTGTTCCATGTGCTTTTATATCCTTCATTAGCGTGATAGATTCTTAGATCTCATATGCATTGAGTAGACCCTGGGTGTTCTGTTATGCTAATGTACCTTGACTAAAGTTCGTATAAAATTTTTCCCCATGATCAGGGTGGAAATGACCATGAAATTTATGAATCGGAGCGGACTGTTGGGCACACTGGTTGGTTGTTTTCTTGACCTAGATCATCATATATTATATGTAATTCCAAGTTCCTTACATTTTTTTAATTTGCTTTCCAGTTACAAGTCCTGAAGATACAATGAAGCAATGTAAAGCCCTCTTCCTGGGAAACCCTATAGACAATTCTTAAGATCATTGCAACAATATGTTGTACACATTACTGAACAAATAAATACCTTATATGTCTATCTAAATCTGTTGTTTTCTTTTGTAGTATAATGACAGAGGATTACACTGCCTGCAAATATAGTTCCTGTTTGAATCTCTAGATCAGAGAATCATATTGTGAGATGGATGCTAGTGATTTGATGTGAAAAATATCAACCCTTAATCTAGATTAGGCAGTAACAATGCCACAAACAAGCATTCTCATAGGGTGTAATTTTTACATACAATCTTTACACAATCAAATACTATAAGAAAGAAACCATTAAAATTTCATCAAAGTTACTGTGTCATCCAATTCTATCACTTAAATACTTATTTGAGTGAATTTTCATTGACCCTAAACTCTAAACTCTCGATACAGTTAGTTATTGCATTTTATGTGTAAGAAAAAATATAGTGTAAGCAGTCATATAAGTATTAATCACCTAATCTAGTAAGCTTCAAGTTTGTAGTTAGTTAAGGATGTCAAGTTTGCACATTCTCTGAGACAATGATTGATTCTTTGATCTCATACAGGCCTGAGTATCTAGATTAGTACTCTTAGATCACAAGTATTTGGCTTTTTAATACATTTTAAGAATACTATTTATTATTGTCTAGAAAAGAGTTGTTATATTAGTGAACATATTATTTTCTTATTTATTTCCTTGATTTCATTAAAATATATATATAATTTTTTTTTTTTTATAGCTTTAATACGTTTTAAAATTAAATCCTCATCATTACTAGGTCATAGCATAGGTGCTCCATATCAAACGTGATATGGCAGACGAGGAGTACTATGTGACAATGAATATTTGTCAAGTTAGCACACATTTGAAATGTGGATGCATTTGCAAATCACATGCTTCATTTTCTCTCATCTTCCTTGCCTAGCATTAGCAATAGAATTCAGTAAATTTAATTTCGGTCCTTTAAACTTAATTTTATTCAAACATTATTTTATATCACCATAATTTATATTTAAAATTTATATAAATATTAAATTTTGCCATTAACATAATTCATTCAAAAGTAATTTTTTTATTTCGGTACAAATAAGAATTTTACAAAAAAAAAATAATACTGATTAAACGAGATTAATTATAAAGTAAATTCATATTTTTATGTGCAGATATTATTTTAAATTTTTCAATTCCTGAACCAAACCCAATATTACTCTTGGCTCAAATATCAATAGCTACAAGAAAGCTCCCCCTTGAGTTTTGAATGGAACGGTCTCACTTTATATTCCATTTGATATTAATATCATCCTTGAATAGCAATGGAGGTTGATGAGTGAAATAGATTTGATAAAATTTAATTTTGTCTCGTTAATGTTTAAGTAAGTAATATTTCGGACAGAATTTGGCAAAATAATCACATATCTAAGTACGAAACCTGGCTTGTAGAGCAGTGCATGAGAAGGAGTGAGGTTTTATTTTTATCACTCACATGTAAAATATTTTTTATATTAATTCTTTGTAAAAATTTTAAAATTTTATCCGTCGTCTTCTTAATTTAATTTTTTATAAATAGATATTAATAATATCCTCAAGAAATGTTAAAAAAATATTTTTATATAATGGACCAACTTGATAAGACAATTTTATAAGGGAATAAATTAAAAAAAAATTTATTTATAAAAAAATTATTATAAAAAAAATTAAGTTAAAAGAATACTATAGGAGATTACGTTAAAATATCAAAATGAAATTTGGACGGTTGTTTGGTTATTGCTTAGCAGTATTCAAATGGTTATACTCCATTTTACTTTTATCAAATTAGGAATTCCCGCACCATTTGTAGAGCAATGGTTGACCATGGTAATTATGAAATTTTCGTATAATTAACTAATAATAATACATTTTTTTAAAAAATAATACAGTATAGCAGTAATTGTAAAACCATGAAATAGCAAAACAGCCTTCATGCAATTGGAAATCACTCCCGCCCCCAATTTTTATATATATTCAGCGTTTTTCACTAACTACTATACTATAAAAAAAAAAAACATTCATTATTAAAAAGGCTACACTAAAAAAATTATTTATTCAAATATTTAAAATTATTTTTTTAAAAACCATGTGGGGATTTGAAAATTGGATATGGGATTTAAAAACTCGCATCTAGTCAAGAGAGAGGGAGGGAACACCCTCCCACTTTATATTGAAGGGGTATGCCTCTTTTAAAATTGATAAAGTGAGCCAATTCAACTTATCTGAACTAATTTATTTAAATTGGTGGGTTAAATAGATCAGTTCGTTTAACCCACCAAATGAGTTGGATCGATGAGTTAAATGAATTGACCTGTTTAACCTATCAAAAAATTTTAAAAAATAGAAATAAAATAAAAAATTATAAAAATTTAAATATGATTTTTTTGAGTACATATCTTATTTAATCAATCAATTTCTATATCAGTATAAATAAACAAAAAAACTAACTAAATAAATGTAAGTTTCAACAAATTAAATTAAGTAGAGTAATCCAATAATTCAATGATTCATTAATAATAAAAAAATGATTATGAGCATAATATTTAAATATAACAAATTACAAAATAATAAAGACAACATAACACATATATTGGGGTTAATTTTTTTAAATAGAAAAGCACAGTAAATGGAGTGCTAGACAAAGTAAGTGAAAATTAAAAAAAAAAAAAACAGGCAACTTGTTTAACCTGCGAGCTGATTCATTTAGCTCACGGGTTAAATGAGTTAAGTTAATAGTAGTATACTAAACAGGTCTCAAAGGAACCCCTCAACTTAATCCATCTCTTAAGTGGACAGTGGGTTGAATTTTTTTTGACACCTCTACTCCCTTCTGTATATTCTAAAAGAATTTATAGCAAAATAAAATTTATCAATTTAAAATATATTTTAAAATGAGAATACCAAATAAACTTAAATATGCTAATTTATTTGAAACTAGATTTATTTTAATTAAAACTTAAATATTTTAGTTATTAATTAATAGTAGTAAAAAAAACTTTAAAAAAATAATATTTTTCAATTCATATAAATTGTCAATAAAAAATTAGTAAATATTTAAAAAAATTAAATTAATAGAATGACTAGATAGATAGGATAATAGATGAAAACTTATAAATTCATTACCCTAAAAATACTTATGGAAAATTTTGCTTAAAATTTTTTTAATTAATTAATATAAATATTTGAAAACTTATAAATTCATACCCTAACTGTTAGTCTTTTAAGACTAGTAAATATTTTTAAATTTTTGAATATTTGTATCAGGCTCACTTGCGTTGGTGGAAAGCTAAAGAGGAAATGGGAGAGGTGGGGTCTCCCACGTTTGATTACCAACTTCAAGAATGGGTGCCTCTCCCTCGGAAAGCTCTCTCCTCAGACATGAGAAAGTGCTTACCATCCAAAAATGTATTGAATGAGGAGGCTTTCCCTGGAAACGCATATTTGGTACCCAAAGTGCCCTTGCCCCTCATGTCGGGTGATTTCACTATTATAGAGAAGGCTTTGATGGGAAAGACGCACTCATTTTTCGGAATTCGTCCACACGGACGCTTAAGGAGGGATCGTCTTCATTGTTGGAGTAGCCATAGCTCTGGGTGATTGGAGGTCGCAGTTCAAATCTAGACTCTGATTGGAAAGGCATGCAAATCATGCATAGAGTCGCCGAAATCGTACGAAGGACTTTGAATCAATTGATTCCAGCGTTTGAGCGATTTGATGAACCGCTGCAGTGTGATGGGTGCGCAGGTCATCTGTCGGGTCATGAATGACTCGGATACGATCGAAGACGAACGGGTTTCAGCATCTAGGATGTTTAAAAAAAAAAAAAAAAAAAAAAAGGAAAAGCAAAAAGAAAAAGAAATCCGTCAAACGGTGCGTTGAGAAGCTCTAACCTTGTGCGACTGCTAGTGTGAACAATGCTTTTAACCTTGTGTAGCTGCTAGTGTAGAAAGAGAAAAAAAAAATTTCGAGGCCAAAAAGAAAATTTTGATCAAACAAGCATCTTATTTATTTAACTTTTTCTTCGAATACAAACGACAAATTCAAGTTTAATTCTATATTAATATTTTGGGCATCAAAAGATGTGAGTTTTCTCAATTTGGCATGTTCTTTCAAATCCTCTCCAATCAGTATTTTAAATATATGATTTTCATCAATTTAGTCCTTACGTAAATGCCACTCATGTCTTTCTTAGCCCAATTGGTAACATAAATTAATATGTTCGTGCTAACCAAGGACATGTGATTCAAATTGACCAAGTTAATGGAAAACTTTTTTCTTTTGAAGAAAATTTCAAAATTAATAGAACACTAAATATAAGTAAATTACTAGATTAAGTGTAAACAATATTATATATTAAGAAAATTTATATACATCAATGAAAAATTTACATGATATGAACTTTACCAAAGCCCATTTTAAATTTGCCAACTTACCCTATGCAGTTGCCTCAATTTTCAATAAGTCTCAAAAACCCAATTTATAAATTGAAGAAGATTGAATTAGGAATTTGGAGAGTTATTGGAAAAACAAAATGAATCATGGGTTTATATGCACATTTTTAAAATATTGAAATTAAAATATAAATACAAACCATTTATTTTTAGTTGGAATACTAATAGTGTCTTTTGAGATACTAATAGTATTTTTTGTCACATCATGATAGTATTTTTCTCTTAACGTATCATGTTATAATTGCGTTAAAAAATTTATTTTATTATTATAATGTGGAGAAAAATGTAATTTTGATCTTTCACTCACCACAAAATTATCATGTTAGTTTTTAATTCATTAAAATGTTTAAAATAGTCTGCGTTTATTGAAAAATATCACATTTAATTTTTTATTTTTTAAAAAATTATCAAATTTAATCTCTCTATCAAATTTTATACTATAAATCTAAGAAATCAAATATGTTATTTTTTAATAAATGAATGAGTATTTTAAACATTTTAATAAATAAAAAACTAAAATAATAATTTAGTAATAAATTATGAACTAAAAATATATTTTACTGTTAAAATATGAAATGTCCTTGAAATTTACTAAAAAAAGTTATTGAAAGTTATTTGCCCACGTCAAGTTAAAGTGATTTTGAAAGTTATTGAAAGTTGAAAGAGCCAAAATAGGCTAAATTGCACTGGGAAACAAGACAATGAAAGGAGGCTTCTAAGAACTTGGCTTTAATTTTAAAGCCAAAATTGCAGTGCAAGTTACGAGTGAACAAACAGCTCATCAATCTCTTTACGCTTCCAAATCAGTCTAGCGGTGCCCTTTGGCCTAATGGACGTCACATTTGCCTTGTGAAATACATACAAATTGCTAGAGAGAGGAAAAAGACATTAAAACGGTTCGTTTAAGGCCAGAGCCATCACTTTCCTTCTTTGTCCACTCTTTCTCCTCTGTGTTGGCTTCACATTAGAGCCTCGAACTTATTAGGCACCCTGAGAGTTTTCGTGTGTGTTTTGATTTATAACGTAAGATGAGTTTAATTTTTAAAAAATAAAAAATAGTAAAATAATGTTTTAAAATAATTTAATTTAAATAATTAAATTCTACGTTTCTTTTAATATTAATAGTTGAATTTATATATTTATCATTAAATATAATGAAGTATTTACTTATCTCATATATGGCTCATCCCTTCTCTTATTGATTTATGGTTTATTTGTTCCTCATCTTCATCTGATTTTTTTAAATGATTCTAAAATGGACCAGAATGACGTGGCAGCAGGATCTCCATTGGATGTAATGGACGGCGTGGATTTGTTGACATCAGGTCGTGCTGGCTCATTGGTAACAGTAGGCGATCCGAATGCGTTCCTCCAACGAGTCACATGTTTGAAGCTTGATTTGTTGGCTTTTAGTGCTTATGCTACCCACTCTAAGGTCTTCGATCTTTTTCCTTCACAGATCTGAACCACTTTTATTTAATCCCGAGGAACTCCTTCAGTTCCGCCATTGAAGATCTGCTTCAAATTTTTTGTACAAGCTCCACTTTCAGATACTCCAATCTTTACTTTCTTTTCCTTCTTGATTGACTGCCAAGGTTGGTTGAAATATTATTTCGATTATGGTTGTGGCTTGTAATTTTAGTTCTGCATTTGACAACATATAATGGGGCTCGAAGTGGAAGCTGGATTCTCCGATGTTGAAGAATTTCCATAAGTAGTTGATTTCTAGATTTGCTGTCTCTTTATATTTCAACTTGTTGGTTCTTCAGAAGAATAAGCAATGCTGAATTGTACTTGTGGAATTCAGTTATAACTACGTCCAGCTTAAATCGCTTCCTTAATTCCGCTGCTTGAGTTTGAGTGGGTGTCAGCTAGAATTGGATTAATTCCGCAGTTTTTTTTGTTTGCACTGTTCAGAAATTTGAATAAGATTTATCAGAGAATTGGTATATCTACACATTTTTTTCCTCAGTTGTTTGATTTAACAAAATATCATTGATGCAGATGCTGAAATTTAATTACTTAATTTATAGTGTTGATTAATATTATTGAAATATGTTCAGAGAATTAACTCTGAGTTCCTTAATGGTTTTGCATCAATCACTTTTGAGGTTATATTCGTCGCTGCATAAAGTTGCTGATTTTCTTGTTGGAAGGTATATTTACTCAAAAGCTTAGCGAAAATCTATAATGTACAGGTTTTGGAGGTTTATTTGCAGAATATTAATTTTAATGGCTGCAAGGAAGCCCGGCTTAATTGCTTTATTTGATGTCGATGGGACTCTCACAGCTCCAAGGAAGGTATTTTTTTTTTTTCTGACCGAGCAATGTATATGTATTTAACCTGGACCAAATTAGAATTATGGCCGCAAGATATATCAACACAGCAATTTGATATGTTTCAATGGTAGATTTATTTATTTATTTTAATGTCATCTGATGTTACACAGTAGTCATTATAAACTTAATCATGGATTTTTTCTTCACCCTGCTCCGGCTTGTCAAATAAAACCAGAACTCTGGAGTTTCTCTTTCAGAATGTATAGACATATATTTCCTCTACTTAATCTATCCTACCCAAATGCCAGGCGGTTACTCCAGAGATGTTAGAGTTCATGCAAGAACTACGGAAGGTACATAATTGAAAATTTTCAAATTTTATCCCTTTTTTGTGTCCATCTACCCTACTAAGCAATAGATATTTTCTAACACTGTTTATGTATCTGGTAATTTCTGAGTACAGGTTGTAACAGTTGGAGTTGTGGGAGGATCCGATCTTGTAAAGATATCTGAGCAACTTGGAAAGACAGGTTTGCGATTATTTGATCATTTGCTCTCTTCTTGCTATCTATGTTAGAGGGCTCTACAATTGAATGAAGTCTGGAATTATGTATGCTTATATATTGAAATCATTGTTGCACGCCCTATCTTTCCATTCTCTTCTTTCTTGTTCCTTGCCATATTCATGAAATAGGGAAATTGATACACCTGTTTTTTGAACTTACCATTTTGTCTTTGCAGTTATAAATGACTATGATTATGTCTTTTCTGAGAATGGTCTTATGGCTCATAAGGAGGGAAAACTCATAGGGACCCAGGTACTGTGTACCATGAACTAAGATGGTTTCTGGATATATTTGTGTAGATCCTTGGAGTAATTGAAAAGAACACATAGTACAAAATTCTTTTTCTTCTTTTTAACAAGTGGAGCTATTTTGTGAAATTAAGTTGGTATTATATAAAGTGAATCCTAATATGGTGTGTCCTTTTTTTAAGTACACAGACTATACTACTGCAGCTTTCTATAGCTATTGAAAGTTACATTGTTCACCACTCCCTGGCCCCACCTCTTGTTTTTTTTCGTGGAAAATTATTCTCTAATGTACCTTGGTAACTTGTGTGTTGCCCTCTTTCCAGAGCTTGAAGTCATTTCTTGGGGATGAAAAGCTCAAGGTAAGTCTATGTTTTTGCACCTATTGGGGCATCTTAAGGAAAACTGAAAATAGCATGCTGACAGCTGACTACATCAAATATATATTGCTGGTTTAAATAAATTTATGACCAATTAAAATTGTGAGCATACCATATAACCAAACAAGAGGACCAGAATAGGTTAGAGTTGAACTATGAGTTCATTATGAATAAAAGAAAAGTGAATAAATGAGATTATACCTTCGTCTTTGTGCATCATATTTACTAATATGAGTTGAACTGTGAGCTTTATGTGATGAAGGAAATTAGTTTGTCCGTTATAGTGATGGGAGACTATTTTGCAGGAATTTATAAATTTTACACTTCATTACATTGCTGATTTGGATATCCCTATTAAAAGGTTGGTGGACCTAGAGGCTAATCATGTACTTTAATTTATTCAACTTCTAGTGAACCTTGATCTTATATGACCTAGTGTTTTCAGGGGAACATTTATAGAATTCCGTAGTGGTATGCTAAATGTTTCACCAATTGGGCGAAACTGTAGCCAAGAAGAAAGAGATGAATTTGAGAAGTATGATAAGGTGATGTATTTTGGATGATATATTTACGTAATTTTCAGTTTCCATAATTTGATATTATGCTACATGTATATACCTTTTCCTGAAAGCTGGCATCCCAAGTTCTCAGGTTCACAACATACGCCCAAAAATGGTTTCTGTACTACGTGAGAAGTTTGCTCATCATAACTTGACCTTTTCAATTGGAGGACAGATAAGTTTTGATGTACGTGATCTTCATGATGATATTATGACGCTTTATTTGTCAAATGATAGATTAACTGGTTTTAATTTGAACAGGTTTTCCCTCAAGGTTGGGATAAAACATACTGCTTGAGATACCTTGATGGCTTCAATGAAATTCACTTCTTTGGCGACAAAACCTACAAGGTAATGAAGAATGGGATAAGAAACATTTTATTATTTGTTTGTAACTTAGTTATTAAGAATAAATATAGAGACTTTATTATCTGTTTGGGATTTAGTTAGTTAAGATAAATTTAGGAATTTAAATTATTTTGAATTTAGATATTTTGTTAAGATTGAATAATCTAGAAATTTGAATTTGAATTATTTTGAATTTAAATATTTTGTTAGAATTTTATATTATTTTGTTACTGGGCTCTCTATAAGTTGTCCTATGCACTTTGTTATCTGCAGACTATCTAATTAAATATTATTGAGTTAACCTAATTCTCTCCATTTTCTCGCTTCTCCTACTACCCTCCCCCACTCTTCCCTTCTCTCTCTCTATGTCCTACATCACAAGATCAGTCCATATGTTTATCATGTACATTTAAAATCGTTAAGAGTATTCCACCAAACTTCTGCCCTATCACTCGTTTCTGCCTCCATATAAACATTTGCTTCTCATTTTGATTCTATTTAAACTGCATTTGCTAGCTGCGCTAATAATGATAGCTCAATTTCCACTGATAGGAAAAGTATCATGGTTTGTATCTGTTCTTGAAATTTGACAAGAATCATTTTTTCCCCTTTAAATCTGCTTTTACTGAATGCTGCAGAATGTAATTTGTCAGATTTTTTACTTGTTTTTTTGAAGGATTGTCTAATTATAGCTCATAATTGAGGCAATCTCATTCTCAGAACTTATATTAGCTTCCATTGTAAAGGATGATCCTTCTCTTTTCATGGCTTGTTCCATGTGCTTTTATATCCTTCATTAGCGTCATAGATTTCTAGATCTTAGATGCATTGAGTTGGCCTGAGTGTTCCATTATGCTTATGTGCCAACTAAATTTCATATAATCTTTTTCCCCATGATCAGGGTGGAAATGACCATGAAATTTATGAATCAGAGCGGACTGTTGGGCACACCGGTCAGTTGTTTTCTTGACTTAGATCCATCATACTTGGGAATTTTGTTTTCTTGACTTAGTTCATCATCTGTTATGTAATTCCAAGTTCCTAACTTTTTTCCATTCGTTTTCCAGTCACAAGTCCTGTAGATACAATGAAGCAATGTAAAGCCCTCTTCCTGGAAAACCCTAATGGCACTGCTTAAGATCATTGCAGCAATATGTTGTATACATTACTGAACAAATAAATACCTTGGAGGTCTTTTCAAATATGCTTTTTTTTTCTTTTTTGTATAATGACAGAGGATTGCACTGCCTGCAAATATAATTCCTGTTTGAATTTCTATAAGCACCTTATTTTTTGGACTAATGATGAGTTGAGTTTTTTAGTTAATTTGATTTTTCAGAGAATCATTTTGTGAGATGGATGCTATTGATTTAATGTAAAAAAATATCAACCCATAATCTAGATTATGCAGTAATAATGGCACAAACAAGCATTCTCATAAAGTAATTCTTACGTACAATCTTTACACAGTCAAATGATATAAGAAACCAGTATAATTTCATTGAAGTTGGTGTGTCAACCGATTCCATCACTTGAACAGCTACTTGAGTGAGTTGTCACTGACCCTCTGCCCTTGGTTGTATAATTACAAAAGCGGATCCACTGTTGATATGCTGTACGGTGGTTTTAAAAAAATATATATTTGTGTGTAAAATCGCAGATCTACTGTATGATAGAGGATCTGGGTTCCATAATTACCTCCTAATTTAGCTGAGTTTCTAGCCAGCTAAGGACGTGAAGTTAGCACTTTCTCTGAGATAATTGGTTTTTTTATCTCATGGAGGCCGAGAATATCTAAATGGTATTATATACTTCATGAGTTTTTTCTTGTTTTTAACAAGTTCAACAACGAATGGGGAATTTTATTGTAATTTTCTTGTTAAAGTCCAATTAACAAGGAAGTTTTAGTTATAATAGCTTATTGATTATGCTAAAGCTATGCGCATATATTCCAATTCATGTCGTTTTAAGATGAGAGGAATGTGTTTGTGTGAATAGCTTTACTCACACTAAAAATTGAATTTAAAATAGTCAATAATGAAAAATGAGAAAAAGAAATCATTTTAGTCATTCATTTTTAAATATAATTTTATTTTTGATCTTGTATGAATTGAAAATCTTAAAATTGTTATTCACAAATTAAAAATTTTAAAATAATCTTTCACTTTGAAGTTGGTCTCATTTTTTTGGTCATCTTCGAATTGAAAGTATCAAAACAATTCTCCAATCAAGATTTGACCAAAAGTAGTCCCTTAAATGAAATTAAATTCAAAAGTAAAATATAATTATAACTCAATCTTAAAAAGTGATACAAGTAAGAATTACCATAGCAATGGGCTTAGGGGAAGATTAGAAAGGGACAAGAACCTTACATTTCTAATAGAGTTGGTTACAAAGTAGCGAGCAAAACGACTTAAAACTACCTTGAAAAATTATGTGAATTGTTTGATGAAGGAGAACTTTTTTATACCATTGGTGGCTACCTAATTTGTTATTTCCTTAAAAATTAAGAAGTTTTCTTGTGTGTTATTTTCTATAAGTATTAATTTAGTTGTCTTATTTGTTTATTACTTTGACATTGAGTTAATTATAGATTGTAAAAACTATTTTATTGCATTATAAGATTCAAACAATTTTGAGCAATTGAATCATATTGAGTTTTCTCTATTTTTTTGCAAGTAAAACACATTTATGTTCCTTGTTGCACAAAAAATTTGATATCTTATCAAGTTAATTTTTTACTTTGTAGTGATTTTGATTATTATTTCTTTCAGGTCTTATCATCTAGGTTTCTTAAAACATATTTTTTAGGAGTTCAGTATAATAGGAATTTAGATTTGATTATTGTTCGTGTATGTTGATGTTTTTGTCTCTTTAGGTTATTTTAAAATGAGATTAAATTCAAAGGATTAAAATAATTTTTTCTTTCTAAAGAATGAAAATTGAAAAGAAAAACAATGGAGGGGAAAAAATGTTAGTCCTAGACCTAGGTTAGCTAAGCTAAGATTTAAATTGAACTTGGGGCAATTATTCATTATTCAAAATGTATGTAGATCTTGCATGATTTATACTACTATCAACCATTGGATGATGTTCAAATTCAGTTATTCTATGTTTGATTTCTCAATAATATTGGGAATGAATTATAGATACACATGCTGATATTGAGAGGCACTATGAGCACATTAGTGCGAAGTGGGAAATTAAGCATGTGTGAAATTCAAAAGTACCATTCATTGTTGGATTTGAATAAGTGTAAAATTTGTAAACTACCTCTGAAGTTAACCAGGTAGAGAAAAAAAGAGTTGGATAAAAAGAAAGAAAGTGGGTTTAATACGCGTTCATAATATCTATGTCACTTGTTCTGTAATTTAAAAAAGAGTTTATAGACTTCATACTTTATATGATCTAATTCTTTGTTTAAAAAAGAGTTCATATTTTATTGAACATCTTAATTGTATTATTTTTAATTCCTTGCTTTCTTTAAAAAGTAATAAAAAATAAATTATGTAATTATTTATTTGGTCCTTATAGTCATAATATATTTTTCTTCAATCAAGTCTCAAACGTTATTAGGTCTTAGGTACTCTATAAGTTGATCAATTGAGGTTAAGTTAAACGTATTAGCCTATTTAATTCACTATTTAAATTAATTGAAATCTTCAATTCAATCCAACCTATTAAGTATATTAAGTGGGTCAACATATTCAACTTACTTGAAACTAAAATTTTTTCTACAAAAAACAGAAGTCAAATAATATTAATTATTATAAAAAATATCTTCCAAAATTCAAATAACCATGTCAAAAAATTAAACCTAAAACACTCAAACAATTCTTTCAAACTTTAATAATGAATTTAAAAGAATCTGTTTAAATTGTTCATGTCTTATAAAAAAACTACAATAAGGTAAACTAAGCAAAGAAATAGATTTTTATCTAGATCATTTGAATCTTGTCTTTTAGAGTTGTTAGTTGTTATAACAAAAGTTTAAAGATAATCCAAATTCTTAAAATTGAATATCATTTTGGTCCTTTAATAATACTACCCTTAGAAAACTTGTCTTTACAAAATAAATATTTATGTTTCAAACTTCTAAGGTACACATAAGCACTAAAATATATGTTAATGTTTTTAGAAAATTATTCAAATGAATAACATAATTAATGATAATTTTTAATAATTAACAATAAAAGTATGTAATAGTATATTTAATACTTTCTTACTTTTCAATAATAACATATTTATTGATTTGTATTTATGTAAATTTATTTTATTTTTATTTTACTAATACATGATTTTAGAAAGGTTCTAAAATCATATAAATTAATACTATTGTTGACAAAAGTTCATTATTTTGTAATTTAAAAAAAATTAATTTATTTTAAAAAATAATAGTAGGAAGTAGTGAAAAAGATTTAACTTCTTAATCTCAATGTATATTAATTAATTTTCATTTTAAAATTTTAATAAAAATTAATTATTTGATCCTTATAATTTATTTAATTTAGTCTCTCCAATTTATAATTTTCAAAATCAATTCTTATGATCCCATCATTTTGTTCTATTATAATTCTGTTTCCTTGTAGTTAACGTGGGAGTCAAGTTTTAGAATTTTGGAAAGTACAGAGATCAATTGTTCATAAAAAGAAATTGTAGGGACCAAATCGAAAATATAAGCAATCCTCGCAGACAATGATAAATTTTTCCTTAAAAATATTTGGAATGTTCACCATCCGCCTGAAGAGTTTGGCAAGCCAGCACACTTGAACTCTTACATAAAGCAGTTTTGCTTGGATTTCTGAGTCCCACAAAGGGATATCCATAAACCACTTGAATCCTCGCACGCTTGTCGCACCAGTTGCTTCAATGGCTAGCAAGACGGATGCCGAAAACCCTAGGAGGTTCTTTGTGGCGGTTCACGTAGGTGCAGGTTACCACTCCCCCTCCAATGAGAAAGCCCTCAGGTCCGCCATGAATCGGGCTTGCCACGCTGCGGCTTCGCTCCTCTCCAAGGTTCTTCTTCTCCTCTTCCTCCTCTTCACTGTCACGTTTTCCCATCACTCTTTGTTTACGAAAGAAAATAAATTTTGGTCCCCTTTGGTTTAGGAAAAAAGAACATGCCTATAAAATCGTTGATGCCCATGAAATAAGTTTGAGTTCTTTGAAGTTGTGCTACTTTGCCTGTAGAGAATTTGGGTGCTATAAACGTCATCATGAATGGGCAAAATTTCTGTCCTTTTTTATTTTTTTGTCCCCTTTAAGCGACCCGTTTGCCAGAAACAGAGTTAGTCTGAGAAAAATCTCGTTTTGAGATGTATCTGCCTGAGTATGAGAGCTCGGTGACTATTTTCTTGGCTGAGATGATGGTAATAATTCTGTAACTAGTTAGTAGTGGGAATTCTTACCAAAAGGGTAATGAATTATTAATTTATCGGCGGCGATCGTGGTCAATAAGTTGCAACTTGGGAACTTAGTTGTTGACTTTTACAAGTCTTCTCTTATTTATTTATTCCAGGGTGAGGAGTTCGAACCTGGGGCCTTTCAGGTAATAGTGGGAGCCTTTGTCAAAGCGTAATGGGTGTTAAGGACTTAAGATGAAGGTATATTTAGAGTAGAAATTGCAACATTCTTGATAACTGCATCCTGTTTAATTTGATTTAGGGGCCTGGAAGGTGTGTAGATGCTGTTGCAGCGGCCATTCAAGTGTTGGAGGTACTTTACATTCTTCCTATTCTACATATTAAATTGGAATTATCATTGCGACTTCGTGGTTATCATTATTGGTATGTTTGTAAACTTTATTGACCTCGTGATTTTTTTATGTCTTGTGCCATATTAAGTTAAAATTTTACCATTATTCTGCTGATTTATTCACATAATATGGGTCATGTGCATCATTATATTATTAAAATGAGTCAAATAACTACATTATGGGTGTCTAATGCCTGTTAATTTAATAATGCTTATTAATGGATTGATATTTGTTTTGATTTCAAATTATATTGACGATAATATCTGATAAAAGTTGAAATGGAATTGGAATACTATGGAAGAAATAATGATGCTGTCATGAATGATAAATTGATTGAATATAACTGCTTTTTTTTCTTTTTAAGGATGATCCAAGCACAAATGCAGGGCGAGGCTCCAATTTGACAGAAGATGGTGGTGTAGAATGTGATGCCAGTATAATGGATGGAAAATCTGGAACTTTTGGGGCTGTTGGTGCGGTGCCAGGTATTTACTTGACACTTGACAGAACCACTTTCTGTGATGGTTTATGCTGGAAAATGCATTGTGATATGTGAAAAGCTTAAGTTGATAGCAAATGGCCCAACTGCATATCTTAAGCTTTACAGTTAGCTCAAATTTGTTAATCAGCAGAGAATTCTGAGTTTAACATTACTTACTGCTTGCCCAAGATTTTTCAGTCTACTGTTGCATTTTTATTTCAGATTTCTTATCATGTTCTTAAGTATTTGTTCTACAAGCTATAGATCAGGTGTCCGAAATGCTATCCAAATTGCTGCTTTATTGGCCAAAGAGCAAATGATGGGGCCTCCTTTGTTGGGTCGAATTCCTCCAATGTAATGACTACTTGAACTCACTGTATTTGTTAACAAAGCACTTTTTAGAATTATAACATATGCTTGAAGTCAAATTATTAAAAATAGGGGCTTTAAAGGCTTCGACATGAGGTTATTTCTTATTCCTTAATTTTCAATGTCAATCTCAAATCCATAATTAATATTTGTGACAGCGAGGTCTTGAACTTTTTTCTTTCAGCTTGTGATGAAAAAGCTTTGTGATAATATGTGTCATCGTAGTTACATAATGTTCTTGTATCTGCAGCTTCTTGGCGGGTGATGGGGCACGCAATTGGGCTAAGTCTAAGGGCATTTCCTTGCCAGCAAGTACTAGAGAGGCCTATGAGGTCATGTTTGTCAACCCTGGCATACTTTGAAAAACTCTGAATTCTACTCTTTTTTTTTAGTTCAGATATAGATTTCTTTTTTTACTTTTTTGTCAAACATAGACCATGGTTTTGTTATGGAACTTATCATTGAGTGATGAAACTTTAATATTAAAACTTGTTTGGTAATATGAAAACAGTGGCTGATCACAGAAAGGGCAAAAGCACAATGGACAAGATACAAATCGATGATTGATGCTGCCAGATCTGAGACAGGAAACTCTTCTCAGAAAAATTCTTCTGTCTGTCAAAGTAACACAACACCAGGTAAATAAATTTGTTGAACTGATACAATTGTCTCATTTCAGAATTGATCATACACTGTGCCAGATAATTACTGCATTTTTCCAAGGTTAAGGGAACCATTTTTTCTAATACTAAGATTTATGAGAAAAGAATTCATTACAGGAGTAAGTTAAATATGTAAAAAGAAGGAATTCTACCAGAATAGCCATCGTACAAAAAAGCTAACAATGATGAAAGAGAATAACTTAGGCGTTGTTATAAGAGCTTAATCCCTTTGCAGACTTTATAAAGAGAGCTAGCTGAAACCTTCAAAAGAAGCCAAGAAATTAACTCACAAATTCTTGAAGGAATGAATCTTGGTTTAGAAACGGTGACATTTCTCTCTAATTATATACAACATGATCATGCGTGGTGACATAGCACAGTTCCTCAAGTCTTACCATCTTTTCTTCATTCCCATGAAAATGAATAGACAGAAAATGCTCCAAAGAACCTGGACAGACCTTTTGGTCAAAAATAAAAAATACCAAAATCCTATTCCAAAGCTGTCAAGCAATCTGTGTGTGGAAGAAATACGGCTGCTTTTATTCAAACTCTGAAAGCACCTGGCAGAATTGGCAGGAGATAAAGCCTTATGAGGACTTTTGCACTTCTTGTAAATTATGTTTGTTAATTCTATTGGGTGCCTTTCCAAACACTAGCCATCACTGTGACCTTCCAAACTGACCTTGTGAGAGGGAGATTTAACTCTGGTTGGTTTCCAAATCAAGAACATGGAATAAGATTGGCAGGTAAAGGAGCTAGAAAAATTGAAGGACAAGATCATTTTATCAAGATAACAAGAATAATGAAAATAATCAGATTCAAGGGAAGTAAGTAACAAAGCCAAATCTAAGGTTAGTATATCATTAATGTTTTGAAACAAATGATAATTTAATTAAGCTTTGCACTGAAAAATCTTGAAATGGAGTTCTTTAACTGCTTCAAGTCATAAAGCTGAACCGTTCAGCCTTTGACCCAGTGCATTTGGCAGTGTATTTTTATCAAGTGGTTAAAGTGGTTAAAGTGCTTGTGTTTGAGCTTATACAACAAGGCTAGTTGCTAGGAAAATTATCATCATCAACATTTTTTTCCCCTTTTTTCCAAGCCTTCAACTATAACATAATATGTGATATTCCTTGTGAATTTTTTCATGCCAAAGTTATGCCCGATTTTGTATCTATAGTTGTAAATTATACTTCAGAAGATCACATTATGGACACTGTTGGAGTTATTTGTGTGGATGATGAGGGACATGTTGCATCTGGAGCCTCCAGTGGTGGTATTGCTTTGAAGGTGACAAATTAATATCATCGTTTGCTTTTCCTCTAGTGCTCTGTATTTCCTTTTCAGAATAGTTATTGATTACTTAATTTATATATATACAAAACATCCAACAGGTAAGTGGACGGGTGGGATTAGCAGCAACGTATGGTGCAGGTTGTTGGGCATCATCAAAAGGTCCTTTTGGGGCACCTTTCATGGTTGGATGTTGTGTTTCTGGTGCAGGAGAGCACCTTATGAAAGGATTTGCAGCAAGGGAGTGCTGTGTCTCATTATCACTGTATGATTGTCTCTCAATTAATTTATATTTTTGAAAGGGAGGGATCTTCATATTTTGGTCAATTTGCACTGGGCTTGTATGTGCTTTAATTCTACTCTTTCTTTTTGGTAATTTAGTCTATATTTTACAGAAAAAGTTGTGGTTCTTGTTTGGTATAAAGGGGTTATACCACACTTTGGTGACCCCTTTTGTTTGCCATATGCTCATGCTTGGGGCTTCTGAAGGATTGTTAGAGGAATGAGGGAGGCTATCCAAATATGTTATTTGCCCCTAGCTGTGACATTTTTTCAAATTTGAGATTGAGCAATTGAAATAGAAGGGTGTCTTCAGATTGAATTTACATATTGGGCCCATTATATGTGACGATTTTGGCAGCTGGATATTCTCTTGGACGTATGTCAAGATTTAGATCATTGTAATATCCTATCGCAACTAATTATCTGCTTGAGCTATTTAATGAAAAAAAGAGGAATATGGAAATTAAAGTTTACATGCTTTACAGAACTAGGTAAGGTCGCACAATTTATTACTTGTTGGCTTGAGAAATTAAAATTTTAATTGTTGGACCTTGTTGCAGAATTGCTTGAAGTATTTTCTTGAAAATTTGTCTTTAAATAATTAGTGTTTTCTGCTACTATCTTAAAAAGAAACAAAAAACATTAGTGTTATTGCTCTGATGGTGGCTTTTCTACAGCTCCCAATCTGGTGCTGCCTCTGCTTGCACAAAAATCTTACGGTCTGTTGTTGAGGAAAGCAGCCGGTCTGGTACTGATTACAGTTCCGGGATCTTGGTTGTGCAGTCAGATGCATCTGTAACAGTGAGACCTGGATTCATTTTTTCCAGTTAGTAGTTTGGTGAACATTATTTAATTATTTTTTTCCCCTATAGGATCAAGGAAAATTATCAAGGCTAGAAGCTGTAGAGATTGCAGCCGCTTACACTTCGTTATCTTTCGGAGTAGGATATTTTGGAAGCTCCATGGAACGGCCTAAGGTAGCGAGCATAATCTGATGACTTGGTGATTTCCCATCATATTCATATTTATAAATTATAATTGTATTGTTAACCTTTGTTTGAGTTTGAACTATAGATTGATAGAATTTTAATCATGAAATTATTACACCATGATCCAAATGGCTTCTTAAAAAATTTTGCCTACAGAATTTGTTGGGTGGGGTATGATTTGTTTGTTAAATAGACCCTTCAAGTGGAGTCTAGAACTTTTATCCCTCGTTGTCCTTTGAAGTACTTGTAAATTTGATTTTATTTTGAACTCATTCTGCTTGGTTATTTTCTCCATTTCAATCTTTTTTCTTTTCTTGGTGAGAATAATTCTTTTACTCTGCGAAATCTTCCAGGTTTCCATTCTCAGGAGTACAAAACAAAGTCAGACTGGGATAGATCAATTTGGAGCAAGAATAGATCTTTCAATTGGATAAAGAATAGATCTTTGGTACTGGAGAGGTGACAGTCAAATGATACCTGAAGCTAAATAGCATGATTCAGATTTTTTTTTTTTTGTATTTTTTTCCCCCTTTTAATGTACTGTATATGGAAAATATATATAATTACGCCGAATGAACAGTCAAATGCCCAACTCTGCTGGTTCTAGATGATACATTTTTGTTGAAATAGTTTGAGAGTCACTCAATATGGATGGACATCAACTGTTCTTTGATTCTCCGGATTTTGATTAGTACTGAAGTTAATTTCTTGTTATTAATGAAACTTAGTTATTGCCTCCAACAATAGTAATTCTAGGGGGCATCCCATTTTGCGGTCACATCATTGACATAATATTGTAGATTTTGATTTATTTGTCTATTTGAAGCCTACAAACCAATCAAAATTTACTTTTCACATGAATGGCATAACTCCAAAATGGTATGCGGTTGTCTATTAGTTTATTAAAATTTTGGGTGCTAACCGTACTTCTAGATTTGATTGGATTTTTTTATTGCTGTGCAACACGGCAGAGGTGCTGTGAAACCAAACGTGGGTGCAATTTTTTTTTTTTTTTAAACTTAAGGGAATATTAAGTAATATTTTTGAAAAAATAAAGTTTCAAAATACACAAATTAAAAAAATTACTATTAACATCAAAGAATTCTTAATTTAATTGTTATCGTAACATTTTCATTTATGTTCTACTAGATTTTTATGGAGATAATCACGTGCTATCTAAATAATGTGATATTATATTAACTCAATATATAAAATTAAATTAAAAAAATTTTAAACCTAGAAGAATCTGAAGATAAAAATTTAGAAAATAAAATTCAAATAAATAATTAGGTGAACTTATGAAGACTAACCATCTAACCAAATAAATATGAGAGGTAAAAAGAAAAAAATATGATCTTTTTCTGTTTGGATTAAAAAATGAAAAAGAAACTAATATACCGATCTTTTTTATCAACTACTTATCTAGTGCATGAATTTTCCCATGCAACTGTGTAATTAAATCATATTCGTCATGTTATTATTAAAATTTTATATATATTTATCATATAAATATTTTAATTAAAGAATATAATAACAGTTATATAAAAAACTGTAAAAAAAATCTAGACCTTAATAGCACATTTAGAACACTATATAAGGCTGAATTATATATATAAGCCTATACAATACGATTCATCTTTAGTATGCGTTTCACAGATATAAACACATATAGTAAACTGTATAACCTTATACAGTTAATTATAGTCAATCACATTTAATACGGTAGAGCACTGTATTATTAATACGATTTCTTTTGGCCTAAGTAGTATTGATTGTATTAATAAGATATTTTGTTTATATATTTTTGAATTTACTCTTATAGAAATTGTTTTCAATATGGTCACTTACATTTATATATCTCTCCATTTGATCCCCTCAAATAAATTTGTCATCATTAATATAAAAAAAAATTAATTTAATAATTACAAACTCATAAAACTTTTTTAATTTGGTCCCTCACTTATAAGATATTCTTCAATTTCATCCCTTATAGAATTGTCTTCTCAATTTAGTCCTTCATATATGTAGATTTCTTCATTTGATCTCTCACAAATAAAATTATTATCAATAATATCCTCCAAAAATAAATTAATTTAATAAATACAAACTCATCAAAAATTTTCTCAAGTTGGTCCCTCACATATAAGATAATTTTCAATTTGATCTTTTATAGAATTGTCTTTTCAATTTATTCCTCTCATATGTACATTTTTTCATTTGTTTTCAAATAAAATTGTTATCAGTTATATCCTAAAAAAGTACATTAACATAAAATATATGAACTTGTAAATTTTTTTTTTCAATTTGGTCCCTTCCAGATAAAATATTTTTTAATTTTTTCCCTCATAAAATTGCCCTCTCAATTCAGCCCCTCACATATAAATTTCTTTATTTGATTATCACAAATAAAATTGTTAATAATAATATCCTAAAAAAATAAGTCAATTTAAACAACATAAAAGACATTATTGATAAGGGTTTTATTTACGAACTCAAGTAATATCTATATATGACGAACTAATATCATATTTATGGAGGGACCAAATTGAAATATATTCTATATGTGAAAGACCAAATGAAGTTTTATTCAATTATTCTTTATTTCAAATTTTAATGTTATCCATTCCACCTAAATATGGATTGATTATAGTACTATAAGTATTGAATTTGTATAAGTGGCAAAAAAAAAAAAAAATCAAATTTATTTTCTTTGAGCATTTTGTTGAATATAATTTTAATGAAGTTAAAGACATTTTTTTTATAATAATTAATTTTTATCCTATATAGTATTATATAGTTTGTTATCAAATATATAATCATATTATCTTATGTAATTCAATGGCTTATATAATGTCACACCAAATATTATATAGTATTAAATTTTTATCCAACTTTTTCGTGTTAAACCTTATATTATGAGGCCATATAAATAATCCAAATGGGGAGTTCAAACGAGCCTTAAAAGAATTTCAATAGTCCAAATCGGTGTACATTTTTAACACCTACGTGTTACGTATAAATATTGGGGAAAAAAAAAAAAAACAATGTAGAGGGCATTTGGATTGGAACATCATCTAGTGGGAACAAGTAAACAAGTTGCTCCTCACACACGCCCCCTAGAAAAATTGCTACACCATTACCGTGCTTGTTTCCTCATCTGAAGCTTTCTACTCTGCACTGCTTGTGTAGTTTTCAAAAGCTTGAAGATGACCATTAGAGTTATAGAGCTTAACAATCTGCATAGTTCAAAGATTCATGCAATTAGACGCCAATAAATCAAATGAGTTATCCAAAGTTATTGATTGTTGACGAGAAGATTAAGAAATAGCTTTTAGACATCCAAAAGGTTTCCTGTCAGGGATCTTGCCTTTCGCAGGCATGTCTTTTTTTCTGTTTTTTTTTTAAGTGAAAAAAAAGAAGAAGAAATAAAGCAAAACATGACATACACGAAGGGATTCGTCTTCGCAAAACGAATTTCTTAAATTTGATAAAATTTAAACTGTTAGACAAAACTTTTAATGATTCAAATTTTTAAAAATTATTTAATATTTATAAAAATCTGAACTAATAAAAATTTAATAGCCCAGATATTTTTAAATGCATAAATCAAATGCAAGGAATTTAAATCCTCATCCTCAAACTACCTATACTTGCAAAAGTGTGAACAGTCAATTTTTTTTTTTCATAAACTAAATCTATCAAGTATCTCTCTTTAAAGTACAACCTACAAATTGAAGAAGGCAAGCGCCTAATAAGTGATTAAGGTGTTTAAGCAGATATATTACAAGACTGCAGAGCACACCTACGGTATAGCCCAAGTTGCAGAGACCAGAGAGAAAAAGAGTAAGATATACACTTTCATGTATAAACGAAGAAAAGCAAATTTACCCAAACCAAGAAACTAGATCAACTATTATATGATTAAGATGTTTGCTTATCAATTCAAACTTTATTGTTATAACATGATACAGAAGCTCCACTTGCTCCAGACTATATTTCAAAAAGGCAGTGCCCTGTATAGCAGGTTCAGTTTTTCTACCTGGGTCATCAATCTCGCACTAGACTAATTTTGCGTCATAGAATGCCACAACATGAGGGACAGGTTAATACTATACCGCACTGTTTCTTGACAGATTAACCAGACTAAGAAAAAGCAAAGGAAAGACTAATATTTTACTCAAAGCAGAGTACATAAAACTAAAGAGGAAAAACCTCTCGAGATCAGATGACCTAAAATGTTATATATCCTTTTGCCGGGAAATTATTGAGCATATAAATTATTGAAAGTTGTGAATCCGCTTTGCAGAGATGAGAGTATTTTGGAGAAGCATTGCTATGGTCATTGGACCAACTCCTCCAGGAACTGGTGTGATAGCTGAGGCAACTTTGCAGGCTTCTTCATAGCAAACATCTCCAACCAACCTATAACCTCGAGGGCTATTTGGATCCTGTTGCAATCACCTCACACGTTTAAATAACCCTTTAAAATAGAATTTTATGCATTCATTATGTCCATCATTCCTTATAGAACCAGTACCAAGGTAAGGAACATGGTAAGTGTACATGAGCAAGACATTAACATAAGCCACTAACCTCTACCGGATTGATTCCAACATCAATAATAACTGCACCAGGTTTAATCCAGCTTCCCTTAACCATGTTTGGCTGCCCAACAGCAGAGATTATTATGTCTGCCTGTCTTGTGATCTCTTCAGGATTCATGGTTCTGGAATGGACAACACTGACAGTAGCATCTTCCCTCTAGTAACACAAAGAGATACATATAGAAGTGGGAACAAGTAAGTCTGAAGCAAAACAAAACTGAGTAAACAGTTACATTTAATGAAAAGTTGGTCTGTGAACTGTAAATAAAATTTAAATTTGATCCAACGAGATAATACTTGCAGAAGGAGAGCAGCAGGCATTCCTACAATATTGCTCCGGCCAATCACAGTAGCCCTCTTTCCTTTCATAGAAACACCATATCTATGTAATAACTCTATGCATCCCTTTGGTGTACAAGGAACAAACAGGGGTTCTCTACCACGCATGGCAAGGCGGCCAATATTTAATGGATGAAAACCATCCACATCCTTCTCAATTCTAACGGCATTCAATATGTTCTGCTCATTCATGTGCTGACACAAGATTAAGTAAAATGAATCAAACTTCCACATAAAATTTAGAGAGCAAACTCATCATTCAAATAAAGGATAAAACCTAGTACTTCATTTTAGATGTTTAACATATGTTAAATTGAGAGTGAGATGAAATAAGTTAGGTATGAGATCACAAAAATAGAAGTTAAATCTCTCATGAAGTTCGCGTTGCTCCATAAGGTGCTCCAAATTATTATTCAGATAAGAGCATCCATATGAACTATAGTGGACATCCAATACGATTTCAGTGCTCATGCATGAGAAATATGCTCATGGAAAAGTTCACATACGTCAACTGTTTGTACACTGTATTTGCATAATATAATATAAAGTCATTCAATCATATGCAAACATATGATGTGAAGCGAAACCATATTTCCTTTGAATAACAGAAAGAAAATCCATCATTAAAAAAATTAAAATTTTAAATCCGTATAAAAACCCAGCAAAGACATATTATCACAAAATCAACAATTATAAAAATGATTACACAGCTTTCTCCAGGTTCTCAAATCAGAAAATTATTATAGGATTTCATTCAAAATAAACAATGTCTCAAGGGCACAACCAGCAATATTTGATGCAAGAACTAGGCAACTCGAATTTTAGTTAGTAAGGCAGTCCTTAAGCTATAACTATTTTATAATTTACTTATGGAAACTTCATGTAATTCTACAATCTTTTAGAAACAGTTTGGACCTGGACAGAAGTATAGTCTAAAACATAAACTGAAACACAAATATGGCAAGAAACAAAATTCTCACGAAAGCATAACTCAACTAGAAGAACAAATGAAGCCAGAAATTTAGAAGCGTACAGAAGGTAAAGGTAACTGAACGAGAATGCCATGAACTGAGGGATCATCATTGAAGCCTGAAATATGTTTCAGCACTTCTTGTTCTGTGGAATCCTCTGACAAACGAACTTCCAAAGAATTGATTCCCACAGATTCACAAGCCTTCTTCTTATTCCGCACATAAGTTGCAGAGTCCTTCCTATCTCCAACAAGGATTACAGCTAACCCTGGATTCACGCCAATGGCTTCTTTCATCCTGAAAACTTCAGCTGTTATTTCATCTCGGATTTGCTTTGCCACTGATTTTCCATCAATCACCTTGGCAGAAGCCTCAGTAGCCATGGCAACTGGACATAAAGTCATATGGAAAAGTATGAACTCAACTCAACTGCATGCAATGGAAAGAACCACCCAAGTGCATGTGCATGCATAAGCGCACACACAGGGGCACTAGAAGTCCAAAACAAATATCTATAAGGTAATTTAAAGAAATAATAACACTGTATTTACCTGAGAAAACAACAATGAAATACAACACAGAAAAAAACATTTTTTATCAAGTTAATGATAAAATAAATAAATGTATATTTTAAGAATTCAGTATCTTCCACAACTAAGTCTGGTATCTTAAACAGTTAAACCAACTTAAGGCCTCAGATTTTTCATTGGACAAGTCATTATCTTAAAATACATGATCATATACGAAGCAAAAAATAAAAGAAAACCTTTCTGGTCTCTAAAATATTACTTTCAAGTTTCACAAGAACAAGTATCACAAGGATTGCAGCAATACAGAACCAACAACAATATGTAAAACCTAAATTTTAGGTAATGTGATTGGCTGAGATCAGTATGGTTCAAGTTTGCGAGTTCAGGTTGAGAGTACAGCCATTTAGCTAAATAAAAGGGCATAAAGTTCGGCCAAAAAACCCTCAATTGAAACATAATAAGAGAGGAAAGGAGATTGAGTCCCAAACCTCACATAATGTCAATAAATGCTCAATGGCACAGACTTCAGAAAACATAAGCATCATTTCATTTTGTGCACTTCATAAGACCACATGCAGACATACTTACCCAAAACTTAAATCCTATCATGGAAAAACGGTATCCAGATAACCCTTTCGCCGAAAATTGCATACAAGTGAAGCTGCAACAAAACAAAAAGCACACGAGAAAAGGGCTGGAGATGAATACCAGTGGGGGTTACAGGGGATGCTGAAAAAGACGAGCAGTGAACAGCGACATAGTGGCGAGAGGTGGGAAAGCATGTGGGACGCACATGAGCCAATCGGCTGAGGCAAAAGGCGTCATTTTTACGGCTATCAGGGAGGAGGCGGGCAGTGGTGGAAGGAGAACAGTCCGCGACAAACACAGAAGCCATTGGATGACTCCTTAAACGGCGTCTCTGAAACCTGTACGTTGTGCTTCGTAGTGCGGCGTCGTGTTGTTGTGTGGCCTTCCCTGTCGCGTGCGTAGGGCTTTAGAGGAGGAAGAAGAAAAATTGATGGACTGACAAAGCGACGGCGGGGATGGGAAATGCAGCTTTTTTGGTTCTCGCGGTCGCGTATGGGTTCTGGAGCATTATACGGTAGGAATAATGCCTTCTTATTGATCTTAAACTTTAAAATTACAATTAAGCAATTTTAGTAAAATGTAATTATAACTAGTGGACTAATGGAACTTCAAATAAAGAAATTAACCCTTATAAATAAATAAATCAATTAACATAAATATAATCAAATCATATCAAATTCAAATTCTATTAGAACAAATAAAATTATAATATAATTATAAAAATTAGTGAAAAATTCCTAACATCATTTGTTATATATATATATATAAAATAAATATGGACTTATCCCAAGTTTAAGTACTTACAAATCTCAATAACTTAAGTATTTCATTGAGAAATGCCATGGTTCAAGTAGAGGACTTGAGCATAAGAATGAATAGATTGGAGAAACAAACAAAGGAAGCCAAGGCCTAAAGCTACAAACGGTCCAAAAGACTAAATAATATCTTTCACAAAATATTAAAGGCCCAAGAAGCCTAGAAAATAAGAAACTAAGAAAGCAACAATCCAAACCCAATTCTTAAAATTTCCAAACAATTAGATAGTTCTAGTAACCTTTAGCCTTCAACCTCTACTAAAACCCAATCATCCTCCTTAGCTAATATTAGTCCAAAAACTCTTTTTTAAACTTCTTATTACTAAAATGAATCATTTAAAAATCTCAAGAAAAATAGTCAGATATGTATCCCATTTCATAATAAATAAAGTCATTATCCTTCTAGGAACAAACCAAGGGCTAGTAAAAATATTATTTAGCTATAGGTTGATTCAAACAATATATTCATTCATATTCATTTCTGATCTAGATATTGCAAAATTTATATTTAGTATAAATTTCAATTATTGATATATTATTACCATTTAATGCGCTTATAATACTATTTGGTATATAATCTATAATTTTATTATATGTGACTAATAATTCTATAGGAAAATTTTTGTTTAGGATCAATAGATGCAATTAATTACTAAATAAAGCCTTGGATTTTGTAATTATTATGAATGATCCAATCTCACTTGATGACTTTTTAATGGATAAAATTATTCTTAAATAACCTTAATATCCTACTCGCCAAAACAATCTTAATTTTTTTTCAATAAAAACTCATTTCCTACCTCAACCACGATGCTTAGCTTCCTAAAGATTAAAGATTATGAAACTCTCACTGCTTCACTTTATTGAGCAAGGCTGGAACCCAAGAGGGGGATAAATTGGGTTTTATAAAACTTTACAACAAAACTTCTTTAGAAATAGAGATAATAAAATCAAACAATGAATGTAGAATGTAAAAGGAGTAAGGAGAGAAGTATAGACACAAAGATTTATCCTAGTTCGTCTTCTCCCCAAGCCTACGTCCAGTCCCCAAGCAATCTCTTGGGATTTTTCACTATATCAAAAAATCAATACAATTCACAGGAGAACCTCTCCTTAATTCCCAAGCTTTCACAGCTTGACTTCTTCAAGGAACCTCCTTGAAAACTCTCTTAGGGATATACTCCCCTCGAACTTAAGCTCTCGCTTAGCTTTACTTTCTCAAGGAACCTCCTTGAGTTTTTTTGTTTTAGAAGAAAGAAATAATTATAGATGAATAACTCTCTAAACATAGTAGATAATATAATGAAGCACTGGGATGATATAGAGTTGACAAGTAAATGAAAACTTATGATATAATTACTCTTGAATGTTTCTCTTGTTGTTTCAGACGTCTCAAGTCAAGTTTTTATAGATTGAGGTCTAACAGATCCGTTGGAGTGAGTGGGATATCAGAGAATTCAAAATATAGTCGTTATAGATCCGTTATAGCTTCTTTATCACTGACTAGTCAATTGTTTCTTCATTCCCTAGTACAATTTTCAAATTCTGGACCCCAACAGTTGACTACTCACTCTGGACCAGTCGACTGGGCACTCACAGAGAGCTCCCAGTTGATGGTCTTAAGGCTAACAGTTGATTGATACTTGATTTGGGGGTGACCAGTCGACTGTTCACATGTGGCCAATCGACTACTCGCTTACTGAGAGGTCCCAATTGATCAGGCTTGAGTTGACTGTTGATTGGTCTCATCTAAGAAAGTGACTAGACGACTGCTGGCTTGTGAATAGTTAACTGTTCACTCACAAAAAGTGCCCAGTCAATCAGATTTTAAGCTAGCAACAAACTGGGGGCTTTTCATAAGGTGACCAGTCGACTGTTGGCTAGTGGCCAATCAACTGTTCACTCACAGAAAGCTCCCAAATCATCTTTGCTCAACCTTTAAGACCTAAGATTAATTTTCCATTCATTTTAATTGATTCCTATAAGATCAATACCATTTATTAAGGTTCTTAAGACATGATTAAACATTGAAAACACCTAGAACCTAAGTAATACATATAAAAAATTTTCTTCTTGTGTTGTTATCATCAAAACATCAATCTCTCAGTAAATGCGTTCAACATACTTGATACTTTATTTTCTCTCTTTCATAAAAAGGTGAAGGTTAGCCCTAGCTACAACACCTTATGCTCTTTACTTCACGCATGGCTGTATTATTTCATCCTTTTCCTTCTTCCTTTCCTTCCTCCATGGCTTTTGCTTCCTTTGATTCCTCAAACGATGTTACACAATAACACATATGCAAGCGTAGTGAAAATTCATCCATCTTGCCAACTTTTGTTCATATTGCTAGGTAAGCTCGATGAATGAGGGATGACAAATGACATCAACTATTCTCGCTGCTATATCGTTTAATCAAGCTTAGGTAAACAAGATTTGTAAGAGACCCAAACTATGATAGTAATAAATCCATAAGTTACTAGTCCAGTTAGTTAAGAATAAAAATTACGTGGTAATAAATGCAAAAACATTTGATACTTAGGACGAACGTGATTTATAAGTAACACAAACTATGGTAGTAATAAATCTATAACTTACTTGTTAGTTAAAACAATTAAAAATAAAAATTGCATGGTAATAAATGCAAAATCATTTGGTAACTAGGGCAAACTTGATTTGTAAGTAACACAAATCATTGTAGTAATAAATCCATAAGGTTTGTGATTTGTAAACAAAACACACAAATTTCAAATACAAGGTTTGTGTTTGTGTTTATTACTATCCAATTTTGTTAATCTTACCTTCCTTGCTACCACTTATTACGATGAAAATATTTTACCATTGAGTCTTGCCAAATTTACAAGTATATTTTACTATTATTACAAGTTTAATGTGTTATACAATGACTTCATTTTTTCTTTGTTTTCTTTCCTATACAATAAAGGTTTTCCATATTAAGCTATAAAATTGGCTTTTTTTCACTTCCTTATTTTAGCAGTGTAGATGATGAAAGTTAGAGATAGTGGGTTGTAGATTATGAAGATTTATATGCAAAGAGAAATATTAACATCACAAGTTTATCCAGAAAAAAAAAAATACAAGACTTATACATATCAAGAACATACCTCTTTGGAATTTATTTCTCTCTACTAGAATGCAATGAATTTTCAGAATGAGATAAGAGAACATAAAATGAGAGAAAACATTGAGACTTGATGAGAAATCATGAGTAGAATGAGTGTTCTTAAAATTATTAAGTCTAGTAGTAATTTTGTCCATTGAAAAGTCATAAAATAATATTAGGTCCTTCAGGGTAATTACAAAATTTAAGGTCATTTTTAGTAATTATTATCTACTTGTCTTAAACGAAAATTGTCCCTAATTCTATTAGTGAGACTATTCCGACTTAGAAATATGCTTTTATTAATAATTGTCCTCCTATAAATATAATTATTCCTAGACAATTACAAATAAAATTAGATAACATTAGAGAAATAACTCAATACGAAAATACTCCAAGAAGGATAAAATATGATAACACTTTAGGAAGAAGAAATATTAGGATAAATACATTATCAAGAATTATTATAAATATAAATATAAATCTCCTTTTATATATTCAATTTGATTATCATAATGAGCTAACTCACTTTGTCATTTTATTAACATTTTATTAGTCAATTTAGATGTCCATAATCCTTTATCTAATCAATGTTTAACTTGAGTATTATTAGTCTTTATACAAAATTGGGAATTTACTATTAATAACTCAAAATTTTCTATTGCTTTTACTATAGCTAAAAATTGTTTCCAATTTAAATGATATCTACTTTGACTTTTGTTGAATTTTCCACTAGTATAACTAGTGATTATTTCCAATTAAGTTTCATTTTCATGGTATAGTGCTGCTCTCCAATAATTTTCTGATGCATCTATATAAATAATCCATATTATAGGTTCTTTAGTTGGCATCGTTAATTTTGGTATATCTTTACATATTTTTTTTTTCTATTATTTTAGTAGTATTTTGATCCCATTGCCACATTGTTTTTTCCCTAGCTAATTTAGATATTTTTGAAGTATATTAGATAAATATGGAATAAAATTTATAGCTTGATTTATTAATCCTAAAAATGATTGAAGTTCTTTCTTTGTTTTCATTTCAAGAAATTCTTCAGCATTTTTACTTATATGTTTTTGTAATTCTTTTTTTGTCTTTTGATCTATAATGTCCTAAAAATCTTATCTTTTCTTTTCTTAATTCTACTTTTTTAGGTGCTATATTTAGTCCTTTTATTTCTATTAACTCCATAAATTTTAATAAATGGTTTTCATGTTCTTCTTGATTATTTGAAAATATGTATATATCATCTATATACAAAGTCTCTTATTGGTAAAAGTAATTTTATAACATATTCTTGAAATATACTTGGGTTATTACGAAATCCTATTGGTGATACATTCCATTCATATAGTACTTTAGAAGTAGTGAATGTTGTGTATTTTTTACTTTTTTATTCTAATTTTATTTGGAAAAATGCTAATTTACAATCAAATTTGCAAAATATGTGTTTTCCTTTTATAAGATTGAATAATAGTTCTACTTTAGGTATGAGATATCTATTTCTAATTGATATATCATTTAATTTTTTCATAGTTTATTACCATTCTAGATTTTCCATATTTTTCTTGATTATGTTTTGTTACTATCATTACTAGCGAACAATAATTTGACCTACTTTCCCTTATTAAGTCATATTTGTTCATTTCATTTATATGCATTGTAAACTTTTTTTATCATTTTCTATCCATGGGTTGTTGAGCCCATTTGTTGAGAGATTGATGTTTTGATGATAACAACACAAGAAGATAAGTTTTGATATGTATTACTTAGGTTCTAGGTGTTTTCAACGTTTAATCATGCCTTAAGAACCTTTGTAAATGGTATTAAGCTAATAGGAATCAATTAAAATGAATGGAAAAATAATCTCAGGTCTTAATGGTTGAGAAAAACTAATTTGGGAGTTTTTTGTCAGTGAACAGTCGACTGGCCATTAGCCAGTAGTTGACTGGTTACCTTTTGAAAAGCCCCCAATCTATTGCTAGCTTGAAATCTGATCAACTGGACACTTTCTGTGAGTAAACAGTCAATGGTCATAAGCCAATAGTCAACTAGTTACTTTCTTGGATGAGACCATTTAGCTGCTAGCTTAAACTTGATCGACTGGGAGCTCTTTGTGGGCGAGCAGTTGACTGCTCACCCCCAGATCAAGCAGCAGTCAACTGCTAGCCTTGAGACCATAGACTAGGAGCTCTCAATGAGTGACCAATTGACTATTGGGGTCCAGAATTTAAAAATTATAAGAGGGAATGAAGGAGCAGTCACCTGGTCAATGGTGAAAAGTCAACTGGTTAGTGACAAAAAAGCTATAATGGCTATATTTTGAATATTCTAATTACCCACTCACTCCTAACGAATCTATTGGACCTCAATTTATATAAATTCAACTTGAGACCTTTGAAAGGATAAGAAAAGCATTCAAGAGAGTTTATATCAATTGTTTTCATTTACTTATAAGCTCTTTATCATTTTAGTGCTTCCTTGTATTATCTACTCTATTCATAGAGTTATTCATATGTAATTATTTCTTTCTTTTGAGAGAAAAGCTCAAGGAGCTTCCTTGAGAAATTCAAGTTAAGAGAGAGCTTGGGTTTAGGGGGAATATATCCCCGAGAGAGTTTTCAAGAAGGATCTTTAAAGGAGTCAGTATATGAGAG
The DNA here is from genome assembly GCA_037074485.1 of Delonix regia. Classification (NCBI taxonomy): domain Eukaryota; kingdom Viridiplantae; phylum Streptophyta; class Magnoliopsida; order Fabales; family Fabaceae; genus Delonix; species Delonix regia. The sequence goes on from CM073459.1 coordinate 19,942,357, forward strand.
CTTGGGAATTGAGGAGAGGTTCTCTTGGGAATTGTATTGATTTTATGAGATAGTGAAAAATCCTAAGAGGTTGCTTGGGAACTGGATGTAGGCTTGGGTAGAAGCCAAACTAGGATAAATCTCTGTGTCCATACTTCTCCCTTACTCCTTTTACATTTTGCATCCATTGTTTGATTTTATCATCTCTGTTTCTAAAGGAGTTTTACCATAAAAATTTTATAAAACCCAATTCACCCTGCTCTTGGGTTCTAGTCATGCTCAACATGGGTAAGGTTTACTAAATATTTCTTTACTATAGTCTTTAAACTCTATTTTTGCAGTTGGTTTTGATTTTTCCCAATGTATGAATGGGTTTTTACTATAATTTTCTAGTAACCTTTGTTTATGGTATTTTGTGAATATTTGTTATTGTATTCTTTATTCTTATATTTCTATAGGTTTGTTATTTGGTCAAAATTGTACTTCAATATTTGATTTTTTCTTATGGAATATTTCCTCTTTTCTACTATATAGATTTGTTATTCTTATTGCCCATGTTTTATGTTTGCATTGTGTGGTTAATACTAGGGTTTTTGTATAAAATGCAAAGGCATATATTGTTATAAGAAATCCATTTCTATATAATATCCAGGGTAGTTTCATTAAATTGATATAATATTGAAATTTTTAATTCATAGTGAACTATCTATATTGGTACATTATTTTGTTAATAATTCTGTTACATGAATTTCTTTACCTACACTACTCATTCTCATTGGTTTTTCTTTTTTCCATAACTCTTGGGTAATTCATTACATTTAGTTGTTATATTTTCTAGATTGAAACTTATCATAATTAAATTTTACTAATGTGTAGTAGAATTTCATTTATATCAATTTTATTTTTTCTAATATATATTACTATTTACTAATCTAAATTTATTAGTATTCTATTTTCTTGGATCCTATAAGGTTTTACTTGTTCTAAAAGAAAAAAAACTTCTACCATGGTCAATTTATCTATTATATTAATTTTATTTTTTTTATTATGTCCCTTTTATTAAATCTTATTATGGTTTATGTCTTAGTTCATTGTTCTTCTATTTCTATATTATTATCTGTATATTTCTAATTATATGGTACTCCTTTCATAATTGGTTTTTACTAATGCAATTACTTCGAGCCATACTCCATCTTTCTTTATGTCTAGTAATACATAATTCTCTTGTCTATTAGTTAGATATATTTTTGAAGTTTAATTAAATTATAGTTTAGAAAGACCACATTTTTAAAGAATGAATATCCTAGTAGGGGAGAGATTGATAGGGATAAACCTCTTTATGAGATTAGGAAATGAGATAGTGAGGTATTAGTTACTATACCTTAACCTGTTGGTCTAAGTGGGAGCTTGTTGCAATACAAGAATGTTGTAAAGACAATCCCACTACATAGAAGTAACTGAGTGTGCCCAAACATTGTTTTGCTATTGAAAGGGTAACATCGTATGTTACTCAACAAGAAGATGAAAAGTCAAACATAGTTATTAAGGCTTAAATATATCCTACTAAGAAAAAGATAATAAGAAGAATGGAAAAGAGATGAATTTGGTGAGGACAAACAATGTCTAGGACTTAGTTAATTTTCCATCTAGCTAAAACGCAATTGAGAACAATAAAGTTCTCATAATCAATAGAAAGACAAATGAATCAATAAAATGATATATGATTCAATAAGTGGTTGACGGGTATCCACATCAAGGAGGAAGATACCTTCTCACTTGTTATGCAGTATATTCGAATAAGATTAATAATAGTTATAGTAGCAAGTTTAGACTTGGCGTTGTATAAAAAGAAACACTTTCTTTAATCGTGAATGGGATGAAGAAGTTTACATGGAATAACCTTTAGATTTCATTGAAAAAAAATGGAGCAAGGGTTTAAAATACTTTAAATATCCATTTATGGATTAATATAATCATCTAGACAATGATAAAAGGGATTTCATCGAGTTACAACTTTACGCAATTTTCATATGATTAGTGAAGATCATTGTGTTTACCTTAAGCAGTTTGATGAAAATATTGTGATATTATACTTTTATGTTGATGGTATATTGTTGCTTTGGAATAATCTTAATTTTATAATAGTGGTTGAAGAATGAATATCCTTATTTTTTAATATAAAGGATATGGGTTAAGCAAACTATAATTTGGAGTTAAGATTCAATGGAATTGCTTGGAGAAATTAAATACTATTTCAAAAGAGAATTATACGTAATAAACCCATTGATACCCTTTTAGCAAAAGGCAAATCTAAATTGTGAAATATATCCTCAAAACAAAATTAAAATGATAATTATCAATAGAGTCCATACTTTTGCATTGTTGGCAATTGATAACTCTATGAAATAGAATTATTCTTGTCATTTTCATGCTCTTTCATTGTGCTACCTTGTTGTTTTTTGTTTAAATTTGAGTTTTTCTTGTTGATTTAGGAGATCTATCTTTGGTAGTGAGGTTTTAGGTTAGTTAGAGTTAATTTCCATTTATTTGTTATATTTTAGTATTTGGGGGTTGTTAATGTGATTTTACATCTTACCTAGGTTGTCAAAGGGAAAAAAAACAAAGGTTTTGACATCAAGTAAGTGAACACTCAACTTTGAGATGACTTTTGGGCCTCTAAACCTTAGAATTTAGATATGGCTATTTCACAACAAGTTGTAAAGCTCTTCGATAGATTTCCAACAAGTGGTAGTTTGCTGAAATCCAATGTTAGAGCGCGAAGTCATGGCTGGAATACTAGAGCTAATTGAGGAGGCTTATCCTAGTGCCAAGGTGCCACGATCTAGTGCCAAGGTGCCAACATCTGTGTTTTATCTAGAAACTTGGTGCTAAGGTGCCAAGATGCAGCAAATGAAGGGTAGACTAGTCTTTTTGCATTTATGGGCGATATAAAACATTTTTCTTAGGGTTTCCTGGCCAGAGAAGATGTTCTAAAGCAAGAGGAGAAGATTTTTCGGACTTTTAAAGGTTGGGCTTTGTTGGACAAGGTATTTCAAGAGGAGTTCCAAGGGAGGAAGCCAATTAAATCTTCAAAATGGAGTTCTTCATCTTTTCTGCTTCTTTTTCTTTTCCCTTTTTTATGTTTTCAGGGTTATTTTGGATTGTAATGCTTGGCTAAGCTTTTATTTCTCTAGGATTGTGGACCTTAGGCAAGTAAATTGTTGAACTTTGTTTCTTTTTGACTTGAATTTCATTGTGTATGAAGTTACTCAGTTCAAATTTTATTTGTTCCCTTGTAAATAGGCCACCAACTAGGCTTTATGTTGAGGATTTTGGGGATTTTTTAGTCATAGGAATGAATATTGCATAATTGATATGAATTATTTATTGCTTTTAACTCAAATTGCCTTTAGGATAGATATATACCTATTGGGTGTGCAGAGTCATAATTAATCATACTTAATGCATCTCTCTAAGTGGTTCTCATAGAAATATAGGGAATTCATTTAGAGTGATAAAATTTATATGGGATTGATAGATCCTTATAATGATGTTATTACTTCTTAAATTAATGAGTTTAAGTTAGGAAGGTAACTAATTCACAATTAAAGTGCTTTGGTAATCTATAATCCTAGGGAAGCCTTTTACATTGATTTCATCTCATTTAAAACTTTGCATAATTTAATTTATCGTAGTTACTTTACTTTTAGTTTGAATATTGGATTGCTTGGATTAGGTAACTGCATATGCATTAATAATTAATATCAGCATTACATGCATTTAAAACAAAGTTCATATTAATTTTGTTATATATAAAATGGATGTTAAAATTAGAAAAAAGAAGAAGATAGTATTAGTTTTTTTATAAAATATAAAAAAATAGAAAAAAAAAAGAAACATACTTGGACGTTTGTAGCTTGGGCTCTCAGGTAATGAATTGTGGCTTGGTTATGGGGTGATGTCAATGACTGGTTCAGGGCAAATGGCAAATGGAGGTGGGCATTAGCAAGCGGTACTAGTGAAGAAACAAAAAGAACTTTAAGAAACCAAAATGGAGATTGGTGATGGAAGATGGACAGTAGGCACCAAGGGGACGACCGGCAATGAAGTTTGCTACAAAACACTGGTTGGTGACAAGGCATAAAGGCTAAATAGTAGGTGGTAGTGGATAAGAATAGAAGAAGAGCAAGGGTGATAAAGAGTAAGACAACGTGTAGAGCGGGGGGAAGTGAGCTGCTATGGCTAGGGTTATTAAAATGCTAACCGTGGTTCACTCTAACTGCAATTGGTTAACCATAGCTAAAACTGGTTGTGTTTAATTAGTCAGGGTCATGCAAACTATGGCTAATTAGTCATGGCTTTACGAAGCATGGCTAATTAGTTGCCACTTTGGGCCATGACTATTGTCACCACAATTCAATAATTGTGGCTTACCTATAGTTTTATGGTAGTGTACAATGTATTTCTACATAGAAGAAATCCGTTGATCCCTTGATAAAGCTCATACTTAGATATGTGTATGAGGATGATTTAAAGTCAATTGGTATTTACTGAATACAAAGCATCATGCCTTTATTCAACTTAATTGTTGACTAAAGAGATATATTGTGCCATAATTATAGATATCATATACATAATAATGGTATGTCATACAGGTTAATGAGGTTGACTTTCTCACATAAGTAATCACCTTTGGCTCTAATGAGGAGCAAGCAAAGATGAGACATATATATTCCTTAGTAAGGCATCAGAAGTGCTAAAATATTTCATATTAAAGAACACAATATAAATATGTCACCTTGATGAAAAAGAATAGAAGCTTGAGGTAAGATTTGAAAATATAATTTTGTAGATCGAATTATGGATTCACACTTTCCCCCATACCCGGAACTAAATTCACTTCTAGGTGCCATAGGGTGAGTAGAATAGAAGAACTGTATTACATGGGCTTGTTTTTCATTGTAAGTTATCTTAGGAAAATTAAAGAAAGAATGCAAAAACAAATTCAACCCAAAAATCCCAAGAACCCTGGTCCAAAAGCCCATTCAACTGAAGAGAGTTCATTGGCCCAAAGATCCATTGAACCATGACCTAATAACCTATAGATCCTAGACCCATCTAACTCACTCATTCACGTGGCATTCTCTTAAGTTTTAGATCCCAATTTTCACACATACTCTTGCATCTTCTCACAATGCACGTCAACATTTATCTTCTCATAAATCCATCCATGTATCACATTTTTATTTCCCCTTTCTCATCTTCTCACACATTCACTCTCTTATCTCTCTCTTCGATTCTAATTTACTTGTTCACATTTTTCTCTCATCTTTCAAGACATCTTCCCTTATTCTTTTTTCTTCTTTACATGTCCTTATCCTTTTCTTGTCATTCTTCCCTTTTTCTTCACCAATTTCTTCCCGAATTCACACCATTCTCCTTTTTGTCTACCTCTCTCTATTAATTTTTTTCAACCCCTTCATTTTTCTCCTTCACCTACACTTCTTGCACCATGGTTAAGTGAAGCTAGTAGTGGAATCTTCTCCTATACATGACTAGAGTTCCTATCTTCCTAGAGATTGAGAGCATGACTTAGGTTCCTCTACTTCAAAGGGGAGTTTTAATTTCTCAATTCAATTTTTAGATTGTGTATTTGATTTCCATGTTCTAGGATTATCTATATGTAATTGTGAAATCTAGATTTTGGATACATTATCTTTGTGAATTGAGAATTATGATTTTTTTTGGGTTAATGTAACTTGATGATTGTATGGAATTAATACATTGTAATGCCATGAGAGAGTATTTTCTATTATGATTATGATTAGATTATATAATCTTGTATGCTTGTCTAGGAATGTCTCGTTTGAGCATTTCTTGAAAGAGGAACAAGTTACTTTTGCCCAATTTTTATCGCACATTAAATGGTTTGTAATAGTGTCTTATGGAGTAATTACTAGCAATGGTAGTATGAGTAATTACTAAGTAAGAACACTAGACTCAAGTGGAGTAAGATAGCTATCATTCCATTTCCAAGAGCATTCATCATATACTTTCCAACTTACTTTATTCACTCACTCCCATTTAAGAAAAGTACAAAAAATAGCAGCTTAGATATATTTTAGTTACATTTAAATTTACTTTGATTGCTTATTCATTTGGAGGTTAGTTAGAAAATTTTAGCACAATAGCTTTGTTAATTTCATTTTTTGATACTTAGTTTAACTTAGGGCTTCTAATAAAGGCTCTTTAAGTGAATATAACTCAGATTACATTGTTGTATTGCATTTTAATTTGGTTTAATTTTGACCCTTGCGATGTGGTTTGGTTAAGATTTAGGCATTGTCACCAAGGAGACAATTTATTTGGTTCTTCAAAAGTGTCAAGTTTTGTGCCAATGTTTTTTTGTCTCTTGTGTTGCCTAATAGGTGCAGTTTTTCTTATTTCTCATTTGGGTTTGCATAAAGAAATTTTTTTTTTCAGAAATACCTCTAAAAAAAATATTTCTTATCTTTGTTTTGCTTTCTTTATTTTTCTGTTCTTTTTTTTAATTTGTACTATTGTTGTTCATTGTTTTGCTACTGTTCATGTTAATGTTCACTATTTTGCTATTTGCTGTCCAATTTTTTGCTAAATTTGTTTTGTTGTTTTTTTTTTCCTGTTGCTGTCATTTTTCTGGTTGTTATGTATTTTTTGCTCCACTGTTCATCGTTTCTTGTTGGTGTTCCCTGTTCTATTTTGTTGTTTTTTTTCTATTGTTTCTGTTATGTTTTTTGTTGTTGTTTTTCTAATATTTTAGTGTTTATTTTGCTATTTTGGATGGAAAAAATTAGCATAAAAAAGAAGAATATTTTTGTTGAGAATTTTTGCTTTTTTATTTTGTTGTTTTTGTTGCTAAGGATGCTTATTTTGATTGATATTGGTGAATAGAATTTTGTTAGTGCATAAATCAAAGTTATGAAATTTTACCATTAGATCTAGAAATTGAAAGAACTTTGAGGAAATTAAGGAGAGAAAAGATGTTAGAAGGCACTAGTAAGAGTCTAATTGAAGGAGCTAGTGTATCTAATGAGTCTTGTGTATCTAGTGATTCTAAATTTGGTTATGATTTTTATATTAATTTGTGTTTCACAATGGAAGATAGGAATTTACCTAGTCCTCATAATGAACGAAATTATGGTAATGGTAATAAGGATAATCTTGAAAGATGAGCTGAAAATAATGGTTAAAATGATAGAAGAAGCATTAGGGAAATGACTACTTTTGATGCTAATTTTGATCCTTATAATGCTGCCTCTCCTAAATTTAATGTGAATTTTGAATTGAAAGGTCTTCTTGTTAAATTCCTTACCTAAATTTTATGGCTTCACAGGTGAAGATCCTTATAATCATTTGAATTCCTTGTACATGGTATGTGCAAGCATGAAGCCCTCTGGAGCCAATTTTGATTATGTGTAATGGACTGTTTTTCATCTTTCTCTTAAAGGAAAAACTAAGGAATGGTATATGAGACTAATGTATCATGTGGCTAATGCATACAATTCATTGCATAATTTAAAATGAGCATTTCAAGAGAAGTCTTTCCCTATGTCCATGACTGCTACATTTATGAAGGAAATATATTCAGCAAGACAAATGAATCAATAGATAGTTTATGAATAATGGAATAAATTTTAGGATTTATTATCAAAGTGCCCTCATCATCAAATTCAACAGGAACACTTGGTCTAATACTTGTATGATGGACTTTTAAATCATAATAGGAGTAAGCTTGATGCTGTATATGGAGGTTTTTTGATAGATAAGATAACTCAAGAAGCATAAGTGTTGATTGAGAAGATGGTTAAAAATAGTCAACAATATAATAGTCGGGACACAAGATCAATTAGTGCTTTGATTTAATTCTTCAACACAATAAGGAGAAATTAACTCTCTTGCTGCACAAGTGGAAACATTAACAGCTCAAATGTCCAAGATGTTTGTTTATGTAAACAACTTGAGTGTGCAACATCATCCTTTTTAAGCAAATGTGGCACCAAGTTATGACTTTTATGCTTTTAGTTATACATGTTTCAAGTGTGTGTCCACACTGATACAAAGAGGTTTCAACTATGTATTAAGGGAAGTTCAACACATCTAAAATATGAGACCTCTACTCAAACGCATATAATGAAGAGTGGAGACATAATGCCAAGTTTAGTTGGAGGGATGGTGACAATAGAGGCCATAATGTGTTCCAATAGAGTGGTGGAGCTGGAAGTTCTCAAGACAACTCTCTAGTTGTTCTCAAAAGTGACGAGACTACCAACTGTTGAAAGGATTGATGAATCAAGTTAGTTATATGCATAACATGATGAAAGAAGATAAAACAACTACCAATTCTCTACTTTACACTACTTGTAATGAGCTAGAAGAATTGATGTAACACCTAACTATAAATACAAGATAATTCCTTAACTTAATTTAGGTTAAAACATGAATTGTACTATATCTTTGCCTCATTTAAATTTTTGTAACTAATTAAACATTTTCCCTCTATTATTATTATTATTATTTTGTTTCTAAGTAGAAAATTCACATATAGATTGTCTTTACTTTTCTTTAACTTCATTTTTTTTTTGCCACAATTTTCCTTTTCTCTACAAAATCAGCCATACATTGAGAGATTTCAAAAATATGTTTCCCATGCTTTAAAAATTCAAAACTTTCCAAAAATAAAATTGTTTATGTCTAATTTCTTTCATAAAAATATAGGGCCAAAACGCTTTCAATTCCTCTTAAACTAAACTAATTTATCAAATTGTTCAGTTCGGTCCCTTAAATCTAGGATGAAACTATTTGACCTTGAATCAAGGGAAAAATACTCAGAATTTTACGAAATTTGCTACGAAATTTTATATGTATGTACTAGACACATTTCAAAAGATTCAAGTTAAAAATTATTCATTTACCTCTTCAATTCTGGAAATTAGAAAATATGTCCAGCTTTGTTTTTGTGCCTATAATCTGAATTGTTTAGGTTTATTAACCTAACTTGCACAATTTCAATTGCCATAGAAGTTTCCAAAGTAGAGGGTTAACATGTCAAGAAACTCCATACCAAATTTCATGTTATTCTAAAGTCATTTCATTGGACAGTTTGCTAATACTCATAAAAAGGTTAGATTAATATATGCATAGTTACATCATTTAATGGCAACTTTGGCCACATAAGTTTAAGTCCAACTTACTCCAACAACACAAAAACCCGTAGTTATGAAAAGATGCTCAACATACTTAAGTCTTTGAATATCAATCCACACTTAGTTACATTCTCAAACATAACAAATATAAGAATAAATTCTCATAGGGATTTCTAATTTTGTTGGATGATTAATTGAGTAGCTTCTTGGGCACTTGAAATTAATATTCGTAACAAAAAAAGGATGAAATATAAATCTCAATAGCTAGCCACATTTCAAAAGCATTAATCCTAGCCTTAAAACATGTCTTACAATTCAATCCATTGCTATGAACAAATATGCCATTGATTGCATACACATAATGTTACGTATACTACATCTTATCTCACTTTTTAGTGAGGTAAACTCACAATTTCTTCTTACTTCTTGGTAGAGAATGCTACATGTCTTCTCACTTTTAAATGAGGAATGTTATATGTCTTCCCACTTTTAAATGGGGAATGCTTTATTTCTTCCCACTTCTAGGTAGGGTAAGCTCTTGCATTTACAAGTGGATGATTATCATATTAAGGAAAGAGAAAACAAGGCCTTTATTCATTCATCCTTTCTAACAATGCATAAACATATCCTTATAAATTCGTATAGCATATGCGAATTACAATAAATGCATCAATGAATAACACAAGTTAGTATTATAGAAAAATGCAACTTTTATGGATAAGAATATCTACTTTATCTCCAAGCTCACTTTCCTTTCTTGAAAGTATCCAAGTCATTGAGTGAAAGATTTATAAATCTAGACATATAAAAAATGCCATACATGTCAATCTACACTTGAACATTTTCTAATTGTGCATAAGGTTTCTCTTAACTACTATTCCCCTTTATTTATATTTTGAGCTATTAAGATTTCACTATGAGGTACTAAATTAGATTATTCTAATATGTCCTAAGGTCCCAAAATTTCCTATTAATATTCTTAGTTAAACCCTTATAATTTTCTATTACTCAATTTTGGTTAAGAAGCACTAAAACCCCTTAAAAAGCCTGATTTTGACCAAATTCAATATATCAGTATCATTACTAATTTTTAAAATCTAGGATCAAAATAAATCTCTAATTAAACTATAATCCATTGTCATTACATTACACTAAATTCGTACATCACTAATATGGTTCCAAAAATAAGGAGTTTGAAACTCTTATTTAGAGAAACTACACATTTTTAAGGTCCTTACTTAAATTAAGTGATATACCATTAAAATAAACATTTTTTAGCCTTAATTTCTATTTCCAAAACATGCATTATCCCTTTTTGAATCCAGTAACAAGACACACTTTTCATTTTACTTTATTTTGGTCAAAGTCTTAAAAATGTCGCTTAATAAATAAGATCAAGAGAGCTTGATCACTTACCTCTTTGCTCTTCAAAGTGACTTCTAAAAGAAAACTCAAACCTAACCGATGGTGAAATAAATTATATCACTAGAAAGCTCACATGATTCTAAACACTTTCTCACTTACACTTAAGGCAAGAATGAGAGGTGATACATCATGCAAGAGCTAGCAATTCCTTATTCAACCTTATGCTTCATCCCCGATGACTAAAAACTAGAGTTTTTCTTTCTCCTTTCTCTTTCTTAGTTTCAGCTAAAATGAGTAAGAAATGAAGGGAATGACTTCTTTAAGTGAAGATGACCAAACCATTAATTAGTAGAAGACTTCCAACTATCAAGATCTTTAATTTCATTGATTGGTTGAAGACCTCCAACTATCAAACTATTTCATATCATTAATTCATTAAAAGACTTTCAACTATCAAATTGCCTTACTCTATCTTATCCTACATGCTCTCATACTTTCATTTTTTTGCATATGGACCCCTCTCTGACTTCTCTTTTCACCTTTCTCTTTGTTTTGACCAAAGTAAGGAAAAATAGATGAGTTTGCCTAATATCAAGAGTTGGTGCATGCTTTAATGAGATAGAGAGGCAATTAAGTGGTGGTCATACTTTGTGTCTTCCTATTAAACATCTTTCTTTCATATGTGAACCCCACTTGGACTTTCCTATTGAATTTTCTTATTTTTGCATGTGACTTGCTTCCATGAAGCTACAAGTGACTTACAATTCCTTTCCCATTACAATTGCTGAAAGGTGGCATGTATAGAAAAAAGAAAAAGAAAAAAGAAAAAAGAAGAAAGCATGAGGTGGCATTTTATTTTGTCTTTTTCTCTAACTTTTTCTCATACTATGTTATACACTTACGTAGGGTTACTTTTTAAATTCCAAAATGTCTATGATTGCTAAAATGACTGAGGGAAGGTTCTAAAAATAAAATATTATAATTTCTATCTTAGTAAATTTATTCTTTCATTTTAGTCCCTTTAATTCTTGTTAAACTTTTCACTTGAAACATATAAAATATGTAACCCCAATCTTCTTCTATTTTACTAGGGCCATTATCTACTTCATAAATTTATCTTAGGATTTAATTAGAAAACATTTCTATCCTAATGACCCATGTCGTAACCGACTTTTTGGCGGGATGGAATTAAAACAGGTTTAAAACCGATTCCCAAAAACGAAATTTTGAAAATCAATTTTATTAGGAGTCGCCACCAAAATTTTTAATGGAAAACTTTGGAAAACCAATTTAAAACAAAACAAAAAAAGAAAGGCAAAATGGTCTGTGAGGTCAAAGATGGGTTCGGGAGTCTATTTGAGTGTGGGGAAGGTGTTAGGCACCCCACAACACCCGCCCATAAGGACGGTTACCTTAAACTAGTTAGTTGAAATAGAATATGGCCTTTAATTAATCTCAATTACCCTTTCATTGACATGGATGCACGTTAGACATAGAAGACAAAAAAGCGAAAATGCATGCAAACTGATGGATATTTACAAAGGGCGGACTTGACCTAGGATGAAAGCCTAGGGCCTACGTACCCCGTGAGAGGGATCAAAGTTCACGTAGTTCGACCAAAAGGCATTTTTGTGATTGGTGGTTTTTTTTTTATTTGTGATGAGAATAAGAGGATTTTAATTAAAACAGATCATTGTAAACAAAACGGGAAAGAAATTTGGTTTGTGTGTTTTAATTTACTACAATCTAATTACCTTCATTCTCCTGAGCTCTTCACATTTTCTCTTTTAAAATTTTTTTGTCGATTTTATTATTATTATTTTTTTGGAGTTTTGAGAGTTTATATTTCAGGAATTAATGCATAATTTATAATGAAAGGAATATATTTTTTATTTTATGAGTTTTTGAATTTATTGTTGATAAATATCGATTATTATTATTATTATTGATTATTGGTAGAAAATTTAATTTAAGTGCTATTATTTATTGGTTTATCTGTTTGTCTTTGAACAAATATATGCTAATTTTCGGGTTCTATGGAGATTAAAATCTCACACGAGCCCGGGAAGTCGAGGAAAGACAAGTATTCTCACACGATCCATTTTGCATAAATATTTAATCAAAGTTAATATTTAATTATTGTCCATTTATTCATTTTTGTATTATCATTAATATTACTGTCATTGCGGAATTAATTATAGGGATTTAAGGAGATTAGAACCTCACGTAATCCCGCACAATCGAGGAGAACAATATTCTCACACGATAACTTCATAAATGATAGGAAATGTTTATTAAAGCAAGCATTTTGATTATGATTATTATTATGATTTAATCCAAATTTAACATTTAATTATGGTTAATTTATTTTCCACCATTCACCCATTAATATTTCATTAGTATCATTGTTACTTTTTAATTATTCAATTCATTGTAGGGATTTAAGGAGATTAATATCTCACGTAACCCCCAGTAATCGAGGAGAACAATATTCTCACACGATAACTTCATAAATGATAGGAAATGTTTATTAAAGCAAGCATTTTGATTATGATTATTATTATGATTTAATCCAAATTTAACATTTAATTATGGTTAATTTATTTTCCACCATTCACCCATTAATATTTCATTAGTATCATTGTTACTTTTTAATTATTCAATTCATTGTAGGGATTTAAGGAGATTAATATCTCACGTAACCCCCAGTAATCGAGGAGAACAAAATTCTTACACGATAATTTTATCCACCATGACAATATTGATTATTAACCAATTATTAATATTTTATTAGTATATATTGTCATTCCTTTATTTTTTTACCATTTATTAATTAATGTTTCATTAATATTAATTGTCACTTTTCCATTATTCAACTAATTGCAAGGGTTTAAGGAGATTAACATCTCACATAACCCCCGGTAATCGAGGAGAACAAAATTCTCACACGATAATTTTATCCGTCATGACAATATTCATTAATTATCATTCAATTATTTTTCAACATTCTTTCATTAATATTTCATTAATATTCATTGTCTTCGAATTATTTGATTAATTTCAAGGATTTAAGGAGATGGAAAAAAACTCACATAAGCCCGGCAATCAAGAACAACAAAATTCTCACATGCTAATTTTGTACACAATAGCCATAATTAATCATAGCTAATATCTAAACAATTATAATGAACAAAAATAAACAAATTTAAACACGTGAACAGTAGCATTGCATATTAGAGTGCGTGAACAGTGCACATGCATGAGATTGCATTGAAGGAAATCGAGTGAACAATAACGACGTGCAGCAGAATTCTCGGCCAAGTGAAGAAAGTGCAGCCATTCCTGACGTTTCAGCTCCTCCTTTGTGCTCCAATGAAGAAGGACCTTCTCCTCCTCACCCAACAATGGAAGATGAACCTCCAACAGCCCCTCAAAGTCGCTGGTCTCAGCTGGAAGTGCAGAAATGGACAGCTTCGTTGAAGTTTCGTTGGACAGCTTCGTTGGAGTTTTCTGGTTGGTTCCAGCACTGGAAATTCTGCAGAAAGTGTCCCTACTTCTTGGCTGGAAGATGGAGGCTAAAAGCTTCTCTTCTTCTCCACACTTCCTCTTCTTCCTTGTGCTCCCTAAGCTCTCCTCTGTTCACCTCTGTTTTTTGAGCTCAAAATAGAGTTTTTCTCCTCCATGGTTCAGCTTCTATTCCTTCCTTTGCTGCCACTTTGTTTTGGATTCAGACTTCCATGTTTTTGCACATCATTTTGGCATCCAACTCTCCATTTTTCTGCTCCTTGGATGGTCTGAACTTCAGCACCTTTTCACTCCAGAATTTTGGACGTTACTTCCACGATTTTTCTGCACATTGGACAGCTTTGTTCAGCTCTTGGTTTTTGCAGTTCAACTCTCGATTTGCTGCCTCGTTTCTGGTTTGTCTCCCTGCTGTTCTTTCCTCACGTGGCTGCCTTGCTTCCTTGCTTCATTCAACTTGGTTTCTCCCTCACGTTGCTGCCTCCATTCTTCTTCCTTTGTTCAGCGTTATTCCTCACGATTTTTTCTGGTTTCATTGCTCTTCTTCTCTTCTTCAGCTCCTCTTCTCTTCTTGGTCACGTGGCTCTCCCTTTTCAGCGTGGTTCCTCTTTCTTTTTCCTCCCTCTCTTCTCTTCTCCAGCTCTCTTTTCTTCTCAGCCGAGACCTCTCTTCTCTCCAGCGTTTTTTCTCCTCTTTGCCTCTCAGTTTGTTGCCTCCCTTTATGCTCTAACGCCCCCTCTCTTTTTCTGCCATTTGCTCCCTTTTTCCCTTGCTTTTTCTGCAACTTCCAGCCACCACTTTGCTGCACACGGTCCCTCCTTTTGTTGCCACCTCCAGCCATGCCACACTCTTCTCCCACTTTCTACCATGTTGCAGAACCACTCCCACTTGCTTTTTTGTCCCCCTTGTCCTCTTGTGCATGTGTGTGCATGGGTGCATGCATGTGGTGAGTGTGTGTGTCCGTGGGTGAGAGTGATGTGTGTCATGTGTGTGAGAGCAAATGATCATATGGGAGCAAATGAGCATGTGGGAGTGTGAGTGTGAGTGTGTGAGAGTGATGTGTGTCATGTGTGTGAAGGCAAGTGAGCATGTGGGGAGCAAGTGAGCATGTGAGAGTGATGTGTGCCATGTGTGTGAGGGCAAGTGAGCATGTGGGAGCAAGTGAGCATGTGAGAGTGTGTGAGTGTGAGCAAGTGAGAGTGTCTTGCAATTCCATTTCAAGTATGTGGCTTTGTTCATTTTATTTCTTTGCAAGATGATTGCCATGTCTCTTCTTCAAACATACATCTTGAATTTTCCTTTTTATTATTTTTGGTTCTTATGTTTGGTTTTTTCCATATTACTTTTATTTTGTTTGCCTTTTGCAATTTTGTTTTGATTAATTGTTATTATTATTTTATTATTTTATATTTTTTTGAATTTTTTTAATTCTATTTATTATTATTATTGTGATTATTATTATTGTTAATTTGGGTGGGGTGTTCACAACCCATTTTCTAATATTTACATTTTACCCTTATTTATATCATACCTATACTAGGGTTATTTTGAGATATTACAATTGAAGATAAAGAATAGTAGCCTTACATATTTGTCACTCATCTTTTGAACAACATGAGTAAGCAACAAGTTAAAAGTGATGGTTTAATACGCTTGAATACAGTCATCAACCCTAAATTCATGCATGCCTTCACCTTACAAGGGCTTGTTTTTCATTATATGTTATCTTGGGAAAATTAAAGAAAGAATGCAAAAAAGAATTTAGTAAAAAATCCCAAGAACTTAAGGTCTAAAAGCCCATTCAACTTAAGAGAGTTCATTGACCTAAAGATCCATTGAACCATGACCCAAAAACCTATGAATCCTAGACCCTTTTTAGACATATCTAACTCATACATTCACGTGGTACTCCTTTTAAATTTTAGATCCTAATTTTCACACACACTCATGCATTTTCTCACAATTCTCATCGACATTGATCCTCTTTCACATCCATCCATATGTCATGATTTTTTACCCTTTTTCTCATCTTCTCACATGTTCCCACTCCTTCTCTCTCTCTTCTATTCTAATTTAATTTTTCACATTTTTCTCTCTTCTTTTTCTCTTCTAGGACATCTTCCCCTCTTCTTTTTTCTTCTTTACATGTCCTTTTCCTCTTCCTACCATTCCTCCTTTTTTCTTCTCCAATTTCTTCCTAAATTCTCACCATTCTCCTTTTTGTGCACCTTTCTCCATTAATTTCGTCCAATGCCTTCATTTTTCTCCTTCATCCACACTTCTTACATAATTGTTGAGTGAAGATAATGGTGGAATCTTCACCTATGTGTGGCTAAAGTTCTTGGCTTCTTAGAGATTGAGATCATGGCTTAAGTTCCCATGTTTCAAAGGGGAGTTTCAATTTCTCAATTCAATTTTTTTTTAAAAAAAAAAGAGACAAATTTAAGGGTGAATAACGATTGGAAAAGTTAACTGTAATTAAAGATTGTGAGTAAATAAAAAAGAGAAGAAAAGCGGTATAGGAAAGAAAGTGAACGTTAGCTTAGAGTTGTTTGAATTTTATAAAGATATTTAAAAAGAAAAAGATAGAGAAGATAAGAAAGGGTAGTGGCCTTGTTAAAAAGCACATGCATGAATAGTGAATCTGAAAAAAGGAAAAACAAAAGGAAGTTTGACAGTTAGTTAAAAGGGAAGAAAGGAAGGGAACTTATGAAGTGGTAATGTGAAGATAGAAGACTTTATAATTTGTAAATTGCTTAACTATTTTGCACTATTTCTTTTGACTTTTGAATTCTATTTATTCTATCCTTTTGTTTGATAACCACAACCCAAGGTTACATTACAAGTTGTAAAGACCTAATGATCTTTAATTTGTGCACTGTCTACGTTAGTGGAGAGAGGGTATAAAAGCAAGCATTTGAAGCATTTTATTGAAATTTACCACATATTTGGTTTTCTTGACAAAATAAATTGATTTCATTGCATCCATGACACAATTATTTGGCTATCTTATACATACCCCAAGAATGAAGGAAGAGATATGAGAGTACTTGTTAAATCTTACAATGATTTACATTATATGTAATTATTGTAAATCATAAGTCATTATGCATTTGTTAAGGATAACAATTTGAACCTTCATGGATGCTTGCCAATATAACCTTTAACCTTTGCTTTATTCGAGGATGAACAAAAGTTTAAGTTTGGGGGTGCAATATTTTTGTCATTTTTATGCTCTTTCATTGTACTACCATGTTGGGGGTGTGATAGCTTGAGGAGATATCTTTTTGTTAGTAAGGTTTTAGGTTAGCTAGTGTTTGATTTATGTTTAATTATTATATTTTAGTCATTTGTGGCTTATTGACGTAATTTTATATCTTACCCAAGTTGTTAAAGGAAAAAAAGGATGATTTTGACATTGAGTAGGTGAAAACTTAACTTTGAGATGACTTTTGAGCCCTTAAACATCAAATTTTAAAGATGTCTATGTCACAACAAGTTCTAAAGCTCGTTGAGACCTTTCTAACAAGGGGTAGTTTACTAAAACTAATTCATGAGGCTCATCCTAGTGCCAAGGTGCAATGTCAATGTTTTGTCTAAAGACATGGCACCAAGGTGCTAACACCTAGCGCCAAGGCACTAGAACATATATACTAACCAAAAAGCTAGCACTAAAGTGCCAAAATGTGGTGCTAAGACACTAGAACACATGAAATGGAGGGTAAACTAGTTTTTTTTAGCATTTTAGGATGATATAAAACATTTTCTTAAGGTTTGTTGACAAAAGGCAGCCATTTTGAAGTAGGAAGAAAGGATTCTTAGACCTCCAAAGGTTAGGTTTTACTAGAGATGAAATTTCAAGAGGAGTTTCAAGGGAGGAAACCGATTAAAGCTTTAGAAATGAAGTTTTTCATCTTTTTCTTTTCTTTTTCTCTTCTCTTGTTATGTTTTTAGAGTCGTATTAGATTATAATCATAAGTTTGCTTGGCTAGGCCTTTATTTCTCTAAGATTATAGACCATAGGCATGTAAATTGTTGAACTTTGTTACTTTCTTACTTAAATTTCATTATGTATGAAGTTATTCAATTCAAATCTTATTTGTTCCCTTGTTGATTAGCCACCAATTAGGGTTGATGTTAAAGATTTAGGAATTCTTGTAAGAGAAGCCCAAATTTAGTTATAGGATTGAATATTGCATGATTGATGTTGAATTATTACTTGAAATTAACTCAATTTACCTTTAGGATAGACATATACCTATCAGACATGCAGAGTCATATTAGTCATACTTAATGCATCTTTCTTAGTGGTTCTCATAGAAATATAAAGAATTAATTTAGAGTGATATGATTTATAAGGGATTGATGGATTCTTATAATGATATTAAGGGCTAAGACTACTTCACAAATTAATGAGTTTAAGGTAGGAAAGTAATAGACTCACAATTGAAGAGCCTTGGTAATCCATAATCCTAGGAAAGCCTTTTGCACTGAACTTTATCTCATTTTAAGTTATGCATTTGACTATTTGTAATTCCTTACTTTTAGATTGAATACTTGGTTGCTTGGATTAGGTAACTATATACGCATTAGTAATTAATATCGGTATTGACTATAATTCCTTAAAAATGATACTTTCTTCACTCTTTACTACTTGTTGGTGATCTATACTTACACTATGGCAGTTTGTTCATAACAAGTTTTTAGCGTCATTGCCAAGAAATTTTTAATTATACATGTTATTGATATTAGTGCTAAGTTAGGAACCTTAGACTAAGCCTTTGTTTTTATTTTTGTTTCTAAACTAGTTTTTTTTGTTGCTAATTCTATGTACTAGTTGTGTGCATGCCTAAGTGTAGGGAAGGATAGACCAAACAGGTTGCATTCAATTCAAACTCTTCACCTTTATCATCACCATCACCATCTTCACCATTAAATCTTGACATTCAAGGTACACCACAACTTAGGCAAACGAAGATGGTTTACAAGAATAACCACAACCTATATGAATATGCCACCCCAATGTGGCAAGGGCTGACTCCTAGTATTCAAAGGCCAATGCTAATAACTTTGAAATCAAGGTTACCACTATTCAGCTACTACAAGCTAATGGGCAGCTTAGGGGATTGCCAACTGAAGACCTTAATAACCATATTTTGAATTTTTTGGAGATCTGCAATGCGTTCAAGTAAAATGGGAAGAGAGAAGATGCCATTAGACTGAGGATATTCCTATTTTCATTAAGGGATAAGGCAAAGGCATGGCTCAATACTTTACTACTGGAATCTATTTCTATATAGGCAGAGTTAGCACAACAATTCCTTGCTAAATACTTCCTACCAAGCAAGATAGCTAAGATGAGGAATGATATTACCTCATTCATTCAATTTGTTAATGAGAATTTTATAAGTTATGGGAGAGATTCAAGGAATTAGTAAGGAAGTGTCCACATCACGGGCTTCCCAAGTGGCTTTAAGTTCATATATTTTACAATGGACCATCTTTTTTATTCAGAACCACCATTGATGTTGTAGCTAGTGGAGCTTTGATGGAACAACCAATGGATTAGGCATATGAGTTGTTGGAGATTATGTCTTCCAATAACTATAATTGGCATTTAAAGAGGATGAAGCCTGCAAGAGCTGCTAACATTCATGATATGAAAGTTGTTTCTTCACTATCCACCTAGATAACAACATTGACTAAAATGGTAGAAGAATTAGGTCATAAAGCACTGGTTAATTCAATAAATCCTCATGTTGATAGTTGTGAATTATATGGAGGGCATTCAAGTTTTAGCCAATAAAAGTCAAAATAACCTCTATGCTAGCTCTTACAATCCAAGGCAAAGGAATCACCTAAATTTCTCTTAAAGTAACAATGGAAGTTAGTTCCTCTACTACACTAAAACCTCATAACCCACCTGGATTTGATTTTGTTGGGGTTAATCAACATTCCAGATACACTCCACCACTAGTTAAGAAGAAATCATCCTTGGAAGACATGTTCATGAATTATATGTCAAAGAACAATGGCATCATTTAGAGGTAGAATGCATTGATCTAGAGTCAGGTAGCTTCTTTGAGAAATTTGAAAGCACAAGTAGGCTAACTTGTGAATGCCCTTAACAACAGACCCTAGGGTAGCTTACCTAGTGATACTGAATCGAATCTATGGAGGGAAGGCAAGGATTGCAATGCCACTTCATTGAGGAGTGGTAAAGAGATTAAAGGAAACCCCAAGATTGATTAGTATGAAAAGGAGAAAGAGAAAAAGGCAGAGACACTAGAAAAACAAGGTGAAGATCCTCTAAAGCTTAAGCTTACAAGGTATATACATCCACCTCCATTTTCATATAGATTTCAGAAGCAAAAAGTTGATCAGCAGTTTAAGAAATTTTTAGATGTATTCAAAAAGCTACATATCAATATTCCTGTCACAGAAACACTTGAGTAGATGTCTAGCTACTTTGAGTTCATAAAGGACATCTTGTCCAAGAAAAGAAGGCTAAAAGAATTTGAGACTGTAGCTCTTACGGAGGAGTGTAGCACTATCCTGCAAAACAAGCTCCCCATGTAAGCTTAAGGATCCAGGGAATTTCAAAATTGCCTACACCTTAGGAACCAATTCACTAGTAAGGCCTTGTGTGATCTAGGTACTAGTATAAATTTTATACCTTTGTCTATCTATCAAAAACTGGGGTTAGGGGAAGTGAAACTGTTGGAAGATTTGACACTATATTTATGAGATCTTAAAGATCTTCTATAATATCTTAGATACTTTGTTTATTTTTTTATTTTTTTATTCTTTAGTTATTTTTATATTAAGTGTAGATCATATAGGACCTAAGCAAAAACCCTTCTTATTGGGGATATTTTGTTTATATTAGAATCTAAATTTAAACTTGTATCAGTTATATATTTTGTACCTTAGGTTCTCTAAGGTTACGATAGATTAAATAAAATAAATCCATATGGTATCAGAGCCACCAATCCAAGTCTCATGATATCCTTCGGCACTATCCTTGCCACCTCTAATAACTTTCCTTCTAATGTTACTAACAATTCTGCCTTTGCAGCCAAAACTTCGCAATCTGAAGAATACAAACACAAAAAATCACACAGACCTTAGTGTGAATTTGTAATAAGGCTGGCCATCCCAGAGAAAGATGTTGGGTATTACATGGCAAACCACCAAACAATAAACAATGAAGCCAATAGAAGGACAAGCTCACATGACAATTACCTCTGAAGGATGAATTTCTGATTCTGAAGTACTCAGTAAAGATTAACTAGAAGCCCTCCACAAGTTGATTGAAACTCACCTTAATACCTCTCCCAATCTGGACACTGCCACCGGCCTGATTGCTTATATAGGTAATTCATCCTTTGCCCTTAGTTCCAAAACTCAAGGAACTAACACTTGGGTTGTTGCCTCTGGGGCCACAGACCATATGACGGGTAATTCCTCTTCCTTTACTAATTTCAAACCTTGTAGGCCTAACTTAGTTGCAACCCTTGCTGATGACACCCTTTCTAAGGTGACTGGATTCGGGACAGTTTATTTATCTAACCATCTTGTTCTCCATTAAGTCATTCTAGTCCTTAACTTGACATGTAACCTCTTATCTATCAGTAACCTTACAAAAGATGTTAACTGTGTTACTAAGTTCTTTTCTGGTGGTTGTTATTTTCAGGACCCAATATGAGGGACGACAATTAGTAGTGCTAAGGAAAGGGGTGATCTTTACCTATTTGACCAAGAACCAAAAATGCTTTGCTCACTCTCTAGTAATAACTCTATCTCTAAGACTACCTTATGGCACTATAGATTTGGGCATCCCAATCCCGATTACATGAAGAAAATGTATCCCTCTTATTCAATAAAAATTTCACTTTGCTTTAGTGTGATATCTGCCAATTATCCAAATACACACGTATCTCCTATCCTGCACACCTACACATTCCCTCTCACCCTTTCTCCTTAATCCATAGCGATGTCTGGGGTCTATATTAGACACAAACATTAATTGGTGACAAATGGTTTATATCCTTCATTGATGACCATACTAGACTCACTTAGACCTATTTAATGAAAGAAAAATCAGAAGCCTTACATATTTTCAAAATATTCCACTCTTTCATTAGAAATAAATTTCAAACCTCTATTAAGATCCTCAGAACTAATAATGAAACTAAATATTTCAATACTAATCTTAAAGACTTCCTTCACAAAAATGGGATTCTTCACCAAAGTTCTTGTATTCACTCTTCATAACAAAATAGAGTTTCTAAATGCAAGAACCGACACCTCCTAGAAGTAACAAGAGCCCTCCTACTTGCCTCTAAAGCCCCTAAAAACCTATTAGGGAGAAGCCTTATTGACAACCACCTATCTAATTAACTAAATTCCCTCAAAATCCCTAAAGTACTTGACCCCATTGGAGAAAATGCTTGAAACTTACCTTGAAGCTACTAATCTAGATTGGAAACTTCACCAATTTGATGTCAAGAATGCCTTCTTCAATGGCAACTTAGAAGAAGAAGTATATATGGAAATTCCTCTAGGTATTGATGTGGAGAAAAATAAGGTTTGCAAACTCTGTAAGTCTCTGTATGGACTTAAATAGTCTCCTAGAGCTTAGTTTGATAAGTTTTCAAATGTAATTAGAGGTTATAGGTATATCCAAGGACAAGCTAATCACACCCTATTTATGAAATACTCACTTTATGGAAAACTTTCTATACTAATTGTCTATGTTGATGATATTATAGTTACAGGGGTCTTTAAGGAGGAAATTATGAACCTAAAGAATGCCATGGCTAAAGAATTTGAAATCAAAATTCTTAGTGAGCTAAAATACTTCTTGGGGATGGAAATTACTTGTTCTAAGAAAGGAATTGTGGTTTCACAAAGGAAGTATACCCTAGACCTATTAGAAGAAACAAGGATGTTAGGGTGCAAACTAGCTGAAACACCTATGGAAACAAACTTCAAATTAAGATTCAAAGAATATAACCGAATGGGAGAGATTGGGAGATATCAATGGCTAGTTAGAAAACTCATATATTTCTCACATACCAGACCAAACATATCTTTTCCCGTTAGTGAGGTAAGCCAATACATTCATAATCCCATTAATGAACACATAAATCTTATGAATAGGATACTCAGGTACCTAAAGAGAACCCCTGGGAAAGAGATTTCATTCATGAAAGGAAATGACAAAACTGTAAAGGTCCACTCAAATGCTGACTAGGTAGGATCCACTACAGACTGAAGATCAACCACTAGATATTGCACTTATTTTTTGGGCAACTTGGTGACCTAGAGAAGTAAAAAGCAACTAGTGGTGGCCAATAGTAGTGCAAAGGCTGAATACCAAGCACTCTCACTTGGTATCTATGGAGGTTTGTGGCTGAAATGTTTAGTTGAAGAGATCAGGGTAATGTTTGACTATCCTATACATCTCTTTTATGATAATATGACCATAATCAACATATTTAGAAATCCAGTACATCATGATCGGACCAAACATGTGGAACCGGATAGAAATTTTATCAAAGAAAAGTTAGAATCCAAGGTGTTTGAATTGGTCTACATGCCATCACAACACCAGATTACAGACATTCCAACAAAGGCCCTACTTCGAGTGAAGTTTAAAGATTGGAAAAACAAGTTAGGAATGATGGATATTCATTCACCATATTGAGAGGAAGTGTTGGAAGATTTGTCACTATATTTCTGAGATCTTGAAGATCTACCACAATATCTTAGATACTTTGTTAATTATTTTATTTTTATTCTTATATTATTTTTCTTTTATGTGAAGATCATATAGGACCTAAGTAAAATCCCTACTTATTAGGGATATTTTGTTTATATTAGAATCTAAGTTTAAACTTGTATTAGTTATATATTTTGTACCCTAGATTCTCTAAGGTTATGACTGATTAAATAAAATAAATCCACGGAAACCCATCACTGTTACATTATAGTTAGCAAATAAAACTTTAGAAAATCCAAAGGGGATTATTTAAAAAGTTTTAGAAAATGTTGATAAGTTTATATTCCTAGTGGCTTTTATTGTTTTGGATTATGAGGAAGACAAAGAAATACCTATCATCCTTGGGAGGCTATTTCTTACAACTAGGAAAGTCATTATCAATGTTCAAAAGGGTGAGTTAACCATAATGGTATATGATAAAAAGGTAATATTCAAGGTTTTTAGGGAAATTAAGCATCCCAGAGATCCTGAAGAATGTTATAAAGTTAAAATTGTTGACAAGGAATTTGATTAATTAACATAGGATGTTTTCATGAAAGGTCACCCATATGAACTTACATGCAAAACTTTTGAGGTCATGGAGGAATCTAACCTTGATTTCAAAGCGGTTAGAGAGAAACAACTTCTTTCATGACATGAATTGAAGAGATTTCATCTCCAAGATTATGAGAAGAATAGGCTTTACAAGAAAAAGAGAAAGAAATGGCATGATAAGCTCATCGTCAAGCACAAGTTCACAGCAAGACAAAAAACATTGCATTTTAAATCAAGATTCAATCTTTTCCCTATGAAGCTAAAATCTTAATGGTTAGGACCATTTGTGGTGGCTCAAATCTTTTTTCAAGGAGCTATCAAAGATATGAATGACATGACTTAGACCATCTATTTAATGAATTGGCAAAGACTCAAGTATTATCAAAGTGGAAGTTTTGATCACTTTAAGTCCATCATTGTCCTCATACATCATTAAAAAGAAAAGAGAGAGAAGTCTGGCTAAAGACTTTAAACTTAGCACTTTTGGGAGGCAATCCAAAGAGTCTTTTTTTAGTGTTCTTTGAGTTTTTCCAATTTAGAGTATTTGTTATTGTTTTCTTTAGTTTGATTTAGTTGTATTATTCACAGGTTACATAAGATGAACATGGAAAAGGTAAACTAATAAGAAATTTTCAAGACATTCTTGCATCACCATCTTAACTAGACACAACAAAAGAGGATGATGTTTAACAAACACTCAATGTTCAGGTATACTTCTTCCTGTCCTCCTTTTGCCTTGTATTGTTTTTTGCATATTCTTTAGGCATGGCTAGCTTGACTTCAATGTGCATGACTAATTATTGATGTGAACCATAAGACTTGAACCTAAAATGCTTAACCTCTAATAGTAATAAATTATTTTCCAACTGTGTTGCTCATGAGTGATTATGGTGCATTGGCACCATTTTTTTTCTCTTTTTATTATTTTTTTTCTCATTTTCTTCTTTTCTTTTTTTTCATTTCTCTCTTCTTTTCCTTTTTTTCTTTCTTTCTTATTTTCCATTCTTTTTTCTCTTTTTCTTTTTTTTTCTTATTTTCTTTTTCTTTTTCTTTATTTTCTCTTTCCTTATCTTCTTTTTTTATTATTATATTCTACTTTCCTCTTCTTCTTTTTTCTCTCTCTCTTTCTCTTTTCTTTTTTTCAAAAATGTCTTGTGAACAAACTACCACGATACGTATACACTGCCAACAAGTATTAAAAAGTGAGAAGAGTATCGTCCTCTGGGAATTCTAGTGAATACTGATATTAATTACTAATGTGTATATAGTCACTTAATCCAAGCAATCAAATATTCAATCTAAAAGTAAGTAATTGCAAATAGTTAAATGCAAAAATTAAAATGAGATGAAATTTAATGCAAAAGGCTTCCCTATGATTATGATTACCAAGACACTTCAATTGTGAGTAAGTTACTTTCCTAACTTAAACTTATTGATTTGTGAAGTAATCTTAGCCCTTAATATGACTATAAGAATTTGTCGATCCTTTATAAATTATATTACTCTAAATTAATTCCTTATATTTCTATGAGAATCACTTAGATAGATGTATTAAGTAAAGCTAATACGACTTTGCATGTCTGATAGGTATATGTCTATCCAAAAGCTAAATTGAGTTAAGTTCAAGTAATAATTCAACATCAATCATGTGGTATTCAGTCCTATGACTAAATTTTAGCTTTTCCTTCAAGAATCCCTAAATCCTCAACATAAAACTTAATTAGCAACCAATCAACAAGGGAACAAATAAGATTTGAATTGAATAACTTCATATACAATGAAATTCAAGTAAGAAAGTAACAAAGTTCAACAATAAACATGCCTATGGTCCACAATCCTAGAGAAATAATGGCTTAGCCAAGCATTCTCATGTATATAATCTAGTACAACTTATAAAACATAACATGAAAAGAGAAAAAGAAAAGAAAGAGATGAAGAACTTCATTTCTGAAGCTTTAATTGGTTTCCTCCATTTAAACTACTTTTGAAATGCCTTCTCTAGCTAAACCCAACCCTTGAAGCTTTGAGAATCGTCTTTTGTTGCTTCAGAATGGTTGTCCTCTACCAAGAAACCCTAAGAAAAAGTTTTATATTGTCTCAAAATGCCAAAAGACCAGTTTACCTTCATTTGCTGCATTATGGTGCCTTAGTGCTAGCTTTCTAGTTAGTATATATGTTATGGCGCCAAGTCTCTAGACAAAAGATGAGCCTTTTGAATTAGTTTCAGTATTTTGGCCATAACTTCATGGTCCAATATTAGATTTCAGCTAGCTACCACTTGTTGAAAAGGTCTCAATGAGCTTTACAACTTATTGTGAGATGACTAGTTGTGAGATGACTATATTCAAATTCTGACATTTAAGGGCTTAAAAGTCATCTCAAATTTGAGCGTTCACTTATTCAATGTCAAAACCTTCCTTTTTTCCTTTGACAATCTGGGTAAGACATAAAGTCATATTAATGGCTCACAAATGACTAAAATATAACAATTAAACATAAATCAACACTAAATAACCTAAAACCTCACTACCAAAATTATTTCTCCTAAAGTTATCACACCCCCAACATGGTAGTATAATAAAAGAGCATGAAAATGATAAGAATATCAATATAAACTTGCATTTCACATTCAATAATCGAGGCTGAATTTATAGACTTAAAAGTATCTAGTACAGAAGTGGAATGATAAAGAGATCTCTTGTTATATACAAAGTTGTGGCCACAACAAATGTCAGCCATTCCCATGTTGAGCATACAATAAGGTGTATAATAGAATGTCTTGACATGTAAGTTTAAGACATGAGTATGAGAGATAATTAATTGGGGACGACATAATAACTGTTACCTTTGTTAGGTTGAATGACAACTTAGTAGTCCCATTGACTAAAGGTTTGTCAAGGGATTTGGTTAAGAGCACCATCACTAAGATGGGTCTAAAACCTATTTACTAATTGCATCATTGATTATAGGAACCCTAACTCGTTCTAACCAAAGTTTAGTTTCAAGGTTTAAATGATAAAAACAAGTTATTGAATGACAACATGCACTAAGAATCAAAATTTAGTGCTTATGTTTAGGAAGATGAGTTATGCACTCTTAACGGATGGACACTAGTTGTTATGAAATCCACCTATATATACATGAAGTGGTGCCACTTCAAACGAGAGTTTTCTTATGGTTTTTCTCTTGTACATGTTCATAGAAATGGAATAAAGCACATGGCCATAACGGTGCTAAAGTAAAGAAACTCTTGAATCTTTTACCATTTTGTGTGTGACTTCTCTGATACTAAATCTAAGAGTGATGGCCTAAGCGACTAGCCACCAATCATATTGATGTTAAGGTTATATTCTTTATGAAATTGCATGTGTAAAAATTTATTTAGATATAGATTTTTATATTGTTTGAACTTTTACTTAATATTCACATAGGGTATAGGGCTTAGTATTTTCACTGAGTATGATTGAAGATAAAGAAAATAGTGCGCTATTGTGTGTGTCCACAATCCATAAATGTCCTCCAGATGAACAAAAAGTACAAGCCTTGCCAAGAATAAGAGAACCATCGATTTCAAGCCACATCGATATCCCATCTCCAAGTACATAATTAGAAGAATTATATGCATATCATATGGTAAGCAAATTGTGATGTATAATTAAGGGTATATAGTTGAACTCTTATTAAGTATGATTTTCCATAGAGTTTTACACAAACTTATTATAAGAATTGGAAGTCAACAACATTATTAAATATAATTTTATTGAAATTTAGAAAATTGTTTAAATTTTATGTAGAATGAAACTTGAAATTTGACATGTAATTAAGAAGCATCTTCTTAGCTTGATTAAAAATCTTTTAGTAAATCTTTGAAATTTCCTAGGAGGTGACACTAAATAATGTCCTTTTAGCTAAGAGATAGTTTTTAGTTTTACCGTCAAAAGTATTATTAAACTTTGTTTGCGTTAAGTACTATTTTAAAAGATAGGTAAGACATTTGTAATACAGAATTTTTAATGCATGATGTGCTCCAAATAAATTTTTTAGAACACCATTACAGTTTCAAAAGATTCAAATGTGTTAAAGTAATGCAAATTAGAAGTCTTAATGCATGATAGGTTCTTAATAGCTTTTCGAAACACTATCACACTTTAAAACATTTTGAATGAGCTTAAACTCCAAAACTTAGAAATTTTAACATATTATGTGCTCTAAATAAGCTCTTTGAAACACTATTGCGATTTAAAACAATTCAATCATGCTAAAAGTAATACAAATTAAAAGTCTTAATGCACAATAGGCTCTAAATAAACTATTTGAAATGGTATCGTAGTTTAAAACACTTTAAATATATTATAAGTAATGCAAATTAGAAGTTATAATTGGGTTATATAGAAGCATTGTTTTAATGAAAAGCTCTATTACAACAATTTGGATCTGGCGGTCGTGGACCATGAGAAGTGCTCGTGGACACCTATTAGAAGTGTTTTAGGGTTAGGGTTTATTGAATACTAAACACATGTTGTAAGGAAGTGCAATAGAATGATTTGTAGTGCAAACTAATAGTGCACTACCAGTTTAGGCAAGACGTAATAATCTTTAACTCTATACCTGAAACTCTAAATCAAATCCAATAATAGAATTACTTGTGATTAACCATCCTAATTCTAGCCAAAAGTTGTTTTCATATAATTTTTTCCCTCATGATCAAGGTGGAAATAACTATGAAATTTACGAATCAGAGTGGACCATTAGGCACATTGGTTAGTTGATTTCTTAACTCAGATCATCATACTAGGAATTTTATTTTCTTGACTTAGTTCATGATCTATTATGTAATAACAAATTCCTAACATTCTTTTTTTTTTTTTTCGATCACCAGTCCTAAAAATACAATGAAGCAATGTAAGGCCCTCTTCCAGGGGAATCCTAATGGCATTTTTTAAGATCATTCCAGCAATATGTTGTATACATTACTAAATAAATAAATACCTTGGAAGACTTTTCAATTATTTTTTTTTTGTTGTACATTGACAGAGGATTGCGCTACTTGGAAATATAATTCTTAACTGAATCTCTATAAGCACCTCATTTTTAGGACTAATGATTCAAGTATTCTAGTTAACGCAATTTTCAGAGAATCATTTTGTGAGATGGATGCTAGTAATTTGAGGTAAAAAAATTATCAACTCATAATTTACATTAGGTAGTAATAATGGCATGAACAACATTCTCATAGAGTAATTCTTACATGCAATCTTTACACAATCAAATGATATAAGAAATCAATAAAATTTTATTAGAGTGTGTCAATGATTCCATCACTTGAACAACTACTTGAGTGAGTTGTCATTGACCCTCTGCATGGTTAGCTTTTGCATTTTATATGTAAGGAAAAATCCCTTGCTAATATATAGAGTCAAGAGTAAGGATTCAAATAGGTATTAATCTCCTAATTTAGTAAGCTTTAAGTTTTTAGCCAACTAAGGACATGAAGTTTGTAGTTTCTCTTAGACAATGATTGATTTTTTGATCTCAGACAAGCCAGAATATCTAAATGGTATTATTACTTTACAAGTTTTTGTTTTTTACAAGTGCAACAATTGGGACTTTTATTGTAATTTTCTTGTGAAAGTCCAATTAACAAGGAAGTTATAGTTTATAATAGCTTATTGATTATGCTAAAGCTATGCACATATTTCCTCCTTCATGTTAGTTTAATATGAGAGGAAGGGATTTGTATGAATAGCTTTACTTACACTAAAAATACAATTTAAAATAATCAGTAATTGAAAAAAAATACCAAATTAGTCCACCACTTCTAAATTTAGTTTTATTTTGGTTCATCAAGAAAATCTCAAAATGAATTGTTACAAAGTGAAAAGTTTCAAAATAGTTTGTGAACATCCCATCTAAAATCAAAATTAAAAAGAATAAATAATATATTTAAAATATATAAATATGAAAATAATCTTAAAAAGGAAACAAAACAACTCAAATGAATTTTAATAATATTTCATTCGAATTAAAGCCAAATAGGTAAAATAAAACTAAAAAGATTAAAAAAAAGCAAAATGGGAAACGAAGGATAGTAAAAAAACAAAAACTAAGAAAATAAAGATAAAGTAACAAAAATAAGATTATATATATGTGTACATATGTATATATGTATGCATATGTATAGGTATGCATGTGAGACATAAGGCAAATGAAACAATGAGCATTCTTCTCTATCAGCATTAGCAATAATCACTTGAGGCCAAGGACCACAATTTACTAAAGAGAAACATCATATTCTTAAAAGACAAAAATAGCTTAAGATTTGCAATAGTCTCTTGTTGCCATATCTGCAAGTTACGCCGAGTGGAAGTGGTACAAACATATATAAGATAGCACTGCAAATGCAAATTGCATGAGTTGAGGGTGGTTTGCATCCTGTGCTTTAATGAACCCTGATGAGAAAAATGCTAAAGCAGTGAGAGTACATGAGATGGATTACCCTTGGTTGTTTTGTTGGGGATATCTGTCGTGGCAGAAAATGTTTAGTGGTTAAACCTTGAAGTTTATGAAAAAATATTAAATAGTCCTAGTACACTTAAGTGGTAGTTTATTTGATGTATAAGTTGTTTTAAAATCATTCAAAAAGAGGACCATTAAAGGAATAATGTTATTGGTACTAGTAAACCAAATCAGCTACAACGTAAATGTACTAGAGCCAGTCAATATTTCTTTTGAAGTTTATTCAGGGGTTCTTATTTTATTGTAATGAGGAGCCAATTAAGATGAGAGTGGATGTGTATTGTCCATTGACTTAAAGTCTAACGCTTTTGGTTTGGCATGATTGCTAAGTGAATCCATTGATGATTTTGGTTGTTTTGTATTTGATGGTCCTTGATTGTTTCCCTTGATAAGTGTGGTCCATTAACGATTCTTGCTCAACAATTTTATTGTGTGAATGACATGAATTAATAGGTCTGTGTAGTAGTTTAAATTAGATGGTTGGGCATGATTTTGGATGTTCTAATAGATGGATGTTGCCATGTGTGCTTATTTGGTCATCGTTAAACTGAAAGCATATATATATATATATATAGGAATGGTTTTTTTTTTGGTCTACTATGAAATAAAATTATAGAATGTTAGTGGTATTTAATAGATGTGCAATCTGCTGAATGTGTGTCGAATGAGAATCCATTTAATAGCAATGCATAAAATTTTTTCTATGTAGGTCTATCATTCAACCTTTGATCTAAAAAAAAATTAAACTATAATATATATTTAATGTTTATTTGAGCCAGTGTCCTATTGTTACACGTTCTTTTTTATGTTTTATGTTTTTTTTTTAGTGAACATGGATTGACAAGTGGAAGGTGTATGAAACCCTTGTATGATGATCTAGGAAGGAAACAAGGTTGGAATTTTATTGTTTCTATGCATTTTGATAATCAATTTGTAAATATATTGAGTAGTTGATTGATCATCACACTGGCACATAATATGTATGATTTATTTTCTAGCTCACTTTGTCCATGGGTTATGTTTTTATTTATTATTATTATTATTGTTATTTTGAGTTGTCATGTGAGACCTTGTATTTCCTTAAACTCCTTGGGTGTCAACCAGTGAGGTTGTGTGATTGTGAACACCCCATCCCTAATTGTCTAACCATCTAATTAATTGATACACTAATTAATTCATAATTAGGCAAATAGGAACTTCAAATGACATTTTCAATTGGAGGACAATTTGGAATTAAAAATAAATAATGGGTGATAATTAAATAAACTCAAAACCCAAAAAATATATATATAAAAATTAGCTAATTAAAAAAATTATAATAAATCAAAGCAAAACTATAAAAAATAAAAGAATATATATATAAGGAAAAATAAAAAATAAAATATTAAAAAACTCAAAAATATTAGTGTAATAAAAAGAAAAATGGAAAAACTAGTAAAAAGCATGGACAAGCTGCAAAAAAGAAGAAAAAGCAAAAAGAGGGAGATGAGGCAGAGGTAGCAGCAGAATCAGGGAGTGGGGGCAAAATTCTGAAAAGCCTCAGCTTTAACAAGGATTTTTGTCTAAGTAGTGGATAAAGACAAGCCAAGAGAATGGTAAGAAGAGGAAAGGAGGAGACAGTAGGTGGGGGGGACCTCAACATCAAGGGGGGAAATTCTCGAAACCACCTCTGCTCTCCTGGTCTCTGGAGAAAGATGAAAAAGGCCCATGTTCTAAATGTTTAAAAATAGAGAGAGCATTCTGGAGAAGGAGGCAAGAAAAGGAAATTATTAAGGAGGCAACGACCATCTTTCTCACAAGGAGCAAACCCAAAACCCATAGGAAACCCACCAAGCATGCCATTGCCAACCAGAATAAATGGCCACAAAAACAAAGAAGTAACCCTCTTGAGCAGTGGTCCGAGGCCTCTTGACTTGTAAAAATGCCCAAACCCAGTACAATACACCCTTCCTTTCCTTTGTATCTCTCGGAGCCTTGCTTGCTCTCTCATTCTAGAAAAAAAAAATATTTGTAATTTCCCCTTCAAAATCAAGAAACCGCCATGCTTGAAGCTCCCAAGCACTCCATAGATTACAATCTTGTAGAGAATAACAAGAAGACGTTTCAGTTCATCGAGGACATCACCTCCAATGTCGACAAAGTCCAGAAGAACGTCTTCATTGAAATCTTGTCTTGTAATGCCAACGTGGAGTACTTGTAGAGATATGGCCTCAATGGTCTCATCAACAGCGACACTTCCAAGAAGTTCCTCCCTGTCATCTCTTACAAGGATCCCAAACTTAACCCAAAACTCTCAGATTTTATCCAATCTGAGTGTAACAAGAGGTCGTGGCAGGGGATTATAACCAGTGAGTGTTACTTTGGTGTCAACCTTAACCCTCTTTGTAAACCCAGCAAAGTCTCCTACGTTCCCATACCCATCATGTCCTACTTCGAGTTTCTTCCTGTAAATCAAAGTAATGGGACTCTTAACAAGAATGAACAGCAAGAAATACGAGCTCGTTGTCACAGCTTATGCCAAGCTTTATAGGTACAGAGTAGGAGGCATTCCGAGGATGTTGGGGTTTAAGAATGACGCACCATAATTCAACTTCGTGTGTTGGAAAAACGTGGTACTGAGCATTGATTCCAGCAAAACAGAAGATAGGGAGCTTCTAAACATGATGAAGAACGAGGTGACACTGACAATGCCGCAGAACTAGTGAACATGAGCATGGACTTGATTTCAAAGTTGCGAGCCACGAGCACACCTAAAAGGCGAGGTTAAGAAGATGAAGAAGGATGTTTACTCATTCCGTGAGCGAAGAAGGTACATGGCTGAATGGAAAGGAAGAGAGAGAGAGAGTAGAGAGAGAAAGAGTGTACATGCATCATCGAAGAGAGAAAGAGAGTAGAGAGAGAAAGAGTGTACATGCACCATCGAAGAGAGAGAGAGAAGTAGAGAGAGAAAAGGAGGACTGCCGGAGAGAGAGTCCACCGACGGTGAGGGGCGAAGGCTGAGAAGAAGCAAAGTGAGTTGTATGCACACACTGTTCTTTTTCTCCACGTCCAAATTGCATTTACTGTTCATGCATAGCGTCTTGTGTTTCTTTTCTTTTTTTTTGGTTGGTTTGGTCTTTAGTTATTATTTATTGTTACTTCATTTATTCATTTTCTTATATCTTGGTACCATAAGTAAGGTTTTAAGAAAATCTTCGTGTGGGAATATTGTTCTCCTTGAGTGCTTGGGGTCATGTGAGATTTTAATCTCCTTAGATCTTTTTAAAATTAGCACATTTGTTTTAAAAATAATAATTAAATATTGATTTAATTAAATATTTTCCATTATTTATGAAATTAGCGTGTGAGGATTTTATTCTCTTCGATTGCATGGGAATATGTGATATTTTAATTTTCTTAGTTCCCTAAAATTAATACACCTCTATCTAATAATAATAATATAATAATAATAATAAAAAACAATCATAATTAAATATTCATTCTAATTAAATATTTCTCATTATTTATGAAATTATCGTGTGAGAATATAGTTCTCCTCAAATACTTGGGGTCGTGTGAGATTTTAATCTCTTTAGACCTCGAAATTTAGTACATACTTGTTTAAAAGATAAATAATAATAATAATGATAAATAGACAAAATAATAATAATGCAAAAACGAATATTTTAATGAATTATTTACAAAATAAATAAAGTCAGGGATTTATAAAATTTAATTAATTAAAATGCCACATTCAAAAATTCCAAAAAATGGCTTTCTGTTATAATTTTGTTCTAA
The DNA here is from genome assembly GCA_037074485.1 of Delonix regia. Classification (NCBI taxonomy): domain Eukaryota; kingdom Viridiplantae; phylum Streptophyta; class Magnoliopsida; order Fabales; family Fabaceae; genus Delonix; species Delonix regia. The sequence goes on from CM073459.1 coordinate 19,977,019, forward strand.
TTTCAACAATCAATCCTGATTTTAAAAATAAAAAAATAAAAAATAATAAGTAAAATAAAAAACCAAAATCCAAAAAATTAAATAAATTAAAAAACTCCAAAATATTCCTTTCATTATAATTACATTTCAAATTCCAAAAGAAATAGAATAAAATATAAACTTCCCAAAATCCTAAAAATCTCATTCCGTAATCATTTCATTCAAATTTCAAAATAAAGATTTAAAATTCCAAAAATAAAAAAAATTAAAAAGAGAAAAAAATGAAGAGATCAAGAGAGCTAGATTAATCAAATTGTCGTTAATTAAAACACACAAACCAAATTTCAATCTTGTTTTGTTTACAAAAGTCTGTTTAATTTAAACCCTCATGTTCTCATCATAAAAATTAAAAATCATCAACCAATAGACTTGCCTTTGTGGTCAAACTACGTGGACTTTGATCCCTATCACGGGTACGTAGGCCCTAGGCTTTCATCCTAGGTCAAGTCTGCCCTTCGTAAATATCCATCTGTTTGCCTTCATTCTTGTTGTTTTGTCTCCTCTGTTAACAGGCTTGCATGTCGATAAAAGGGTAATTGAGGTAAATTTAAAAGTCATATTCTATTTCAACTGACTGGTTTAAGGTAACCGTCCTTATGGATGGGTGTTGTGGGGTTCTTAACACCTTCCCCACACTCAAACAGACTCTCAAACTCATCTTTGTTTTCGCAGACCATCTTGCCTTTTCTTTTTGTTTTAAATTGGTTTTCCAAAGTTTTCCATTAAAAATTTTGGTGGCAACTCCAAATAAATTGATTTTCAAGACTCGTTTTTGGGAATTAATTTAAACACTTTTATTTTATTCCGCTGAAAGGTCGGTTACGACAGTGATACTATATTTCCTAAGGTTTTACTCAAAGTCAGTCATCCATGTAGTTTTTTGGATAAATCTAGGTTCTAACGACTAATACCCAATTAGAGCTTTTCCAGAAAAAAATGAAAAAATAAAATAAAAAAAATAATTAGAAAAATAACAAAAATATTCTTCATAAATTTTTGTTTAAATTCTTTCCAAAATAAAAAAAATACAAATAAAAATATTGTTTCAAAATTCTTTTTTTTTTTCACTTTCAAATTCTTCTCTTTAAATGGAAAAAGACTAAAAAAATATAGATTTTTAACCTTTTAAAATTCTTGCTTTTAATCTCATATTCTACTAAAAAAATAAAAAAATGTAATTAAGTTTCATTTTTTTAAAAAAATGAAGAGAGCAAAACGATGAGATCAAATTGATTTTGTAAATTAAAACACACTAACCAAATCTCAAATTCATTTTCTTTATGAAATTCAATTTAGTTTCATTAATCTTGTTCTTTTGACAAAAATTACATTCACTAACCAAAGGACACATTTTAGACGAACTACATGGATCCCTATTGCAGCGTATATAGGCCTTAGACCCTGATCCTATGCCATGTTTGCCCTTGTAAATACTTGAATTTTTCTTCTTTTTTCTTCCTTTATTTTTCTCAATTTCCTCTTTTTATTTTCTTTCTTTTATGTCCTACTTGTGTGATGGATAAAAGTAATCGAAATTAAAATTAAGGTCATTCATATTTTGTATAATTAACTTTGGGCAATTGTCTTTAGGAACGTGTGTTGCGGGGTGTCTAACCCCTTGCCCGTGTATAACATACTCTTGAACTTGATCTCTGCTTAACAAACTATCTTTTTTTTTCTTTTATTAATTGGTTTTCTAAAGTTTCCCATAAATATTTTGGTAGCAAATCCCAAATAAATTACTTTTTGAAATTATTTTGAGAGCCAATTTATTTCCCTTTCCTTTTCGCACCATCCGTGTTGCATTTGAACCTTCGATAGGTGGTCAAGTGTGACATATTCCTTTACTTTTCAAGATTTGACCTAAGATAGTACCTCCTTAAATGAGATTAAGTTCAAAAGTGAAGGACCATTTTGAGACTTTCAATTTATGGAAGACCAAAATAAGATTCAAAAGTAAAGGTCCAACTTAAAACTTTTAATTTGTGGTTAACCAAAATGAGACTAAATTCAAAAAATAAAGCATTAAAATAAATTTTTTCTTTCAAAAAAAAAAAGAAAGCAGAAAATGAAAACATGGAGGGGGAAAATGTTAGTCCTAAACTAAGATTTGCTAAATTAAGAGTTAAATTGAATTAGGGGCAATTATTCATTCTTTAAAATGTGTGTAGATCTTGCATGATTCAGAGTATTATCAATCATTGAATGATGTTCAAATTTAGTTATTCTATGCTTGATTTCCCAATATAGTGTATTGGAAATAAATTATAAATACACATGCCGATATTGAGAAGCATTATGAGCATGCTAGTGCGAAGTGGGAAATTAAGCTTGGGCGAAACTCAAAAAATACTATTTACTATTGTTTTAAAAAGTTCTTATTGTTATGCATCAAGGGAATGGGTAAATACTTATAAATCTTGTAAGTTCTTCTTTGGTAGTACATTGAAAGACATTAGGAACGAGATTTGTCAGCTATTTAGAGTTTCAAAAGCGACCTCTCTAAGCAAGTAGTTAGACCTACTAGCTATGGTAGAGATTAAAAGTTAAAGCTTTTGTTAGGGACAAAGTGAAGAAAATCCAAGGGTGGAAGAGAGGTGTCCTATCATAGGTAGGTAAAGAAGTTTTGATTAATGCTATTGTGAATCTAGTGGGAATTTCAGAAGCGATGTTTCCAAGTAAGTATTTAGGCCTACCAGCTATGGCAATCAAAAGTTGAAGCCTTTTGTTCGGGATAGTGAGGAAGAAAATCAAAAGGTGGAAGGGAGGTGTCCTATCATAGGCAGGTAAAGAGATTATGATTAAGGTTGTGACTCCTACTTACATGATGGCATGCTATATGTTTCCAAGGAAAGTGAGTAAAGAGTTAGATAGTGTTACATGGGATTAGTTAATTGAAATAAAAGTGTGGGGTGACCCTTGAATTCTAGAGATGAACATGTACATTAGGCTTAAGATGCCGAATAAGAATATGCAAAACTTTCACGTTCTAGAATTCATTAAAGATGGTAGCTAGGATCTTTCTCCAATTGAAGAGTGGATCACACAGGAAGAGAGAAATGCCATTTTAAAAGTTCCTATCATGCGTCAAAGAAATGAGGATACAGTGGTTTGGATGAAGTAAGCTAATAGGCTATAGATATTATGGTTTTGTAATGAATAAATTATGAGTAGAACTTTGAATAATAGACAAAAAATATGGAAGGGAGAGAAGAAAAAAACTAAAATGGTAATGTATACCCCTTGATCCAAAATAAGCTCCATATCCATCCATATATATAGGCATTTCGGTAGATAGTTACATGTTTCTCTTTTCATACTTTCACATTAACTACATCTACTTACCATTACATATTTTAATCATGTTTTATCTATTAATACATTTTTTCAATATTCTTCATCTAACTCTACATATTTCAACAAGTTATCACCTAACATTGCTACTAATTTGACTATGTTCCCAACTACCTATTGAAATTTAACCATTGCCATTCACATGTTGAAATTTAGCCACATTCATGATTTTTCTAGATTAATTTTGGCAAGATATTATATAAAATGGATATTAACATACGAAAGATTTGAATGCATCCAAAAAGATGAACAGACCTAGCTTATCTACTATGAGATGAGAGGATCTGTGGAGGGTAATAGGGAAGATTAGAGTGCCCCAAATGTGAAACACTTACTATGGGTACCATGCTAGAATTATACTCCGACAATGGATAATTTGTGAAGAAAAAAGCCTATAGATGCCTAGTTTGCCTATGCTACAATAAGCAAATTGAGACAAGTGAGAATGTTATCCTCTTTTGTGACTGGGCAAGGAAAGTATGGTTTGGAAGCATGCTAACAATCCATATCAATGAATGATAGGTTATCTCTTGTAATGTTTAGCTATTGGAGTTGATAAAGAACAGCAAGCTGGGTGACTTCGAAATAGCTTTAGTTGCAAAACTTTGCTGGCTCATTTGGAAATCATGTTGCAGCTTTGTCTATGAGAAACACCTACTGGATGGCAAAGAGGTCTCAAGAAATGCTACTTTGGCAGTGGTGGAGTTTTGGAGGCATAATGGCTGGAGTGTGGCTGGACCATAAGTGGAGATGGAAACTGCATTTTCTGTAGAAAAGTAGACACCTACTTTAGCAGGACAGATAAAAATTAATTCTAATGGGGGGTGAATGTACAATTAGGTAATGCTAGTATGGGGATGACAGCTAGAGATCACAAAGGAAAGATTAAAGCATCATGCAGTCTTGAATGAGAGCCATCTTCAGCATTAATGGTAGAAGTGTTAACTTTGAAGCAAGGTCTCCAAATGGCGATGGGTAGAAGCTGGAATAATATAGTTCTAAAATCAAATTGTAGTAAGCTTGTCGAGTGTGTGGCTAGAAAAAGGGTGTGCCTAGATTGGAGATCCCAACATTTGGTTGATGATATTAGGCATGTGGTGGAGTTTGTCTCAAATGCTAAGGTTGTGTGGTGTCGTAGATTAGCCAATATGGCTGCAAAATGGCTTGCGAATTTCTCGAAATGAGGATATGCCATCATGATTAGGAGTCAAATCCTTCATCGTCTTTGGTAACTATCTTAGCTACTGATGAAGTTGGCTGAAGAGTTGGAGTGGGCTAGATAGTGATGACAAGGAGTTGCTCTATTGTGCTAACTGGTTTAACTTTTGATTTTTGTATAGTTTCTACTATCTTCATGTTTCTGGCTTTTTGTTGTGCTTTTCCTTTAATGTTTGTTCTGATAAACTTTTTATGAAATTTTCCATATGGTAATGAAATGTCATTTATGGCCAAAAAATAAGTTATTATTTTACTGAATATATTATTGTATTGTTTTTATGTCGTTGCTTTTTTGAAAAATGATAAAACATAAAAGATTTAATTATTTCTTTAGTTCTTATAGCTTTAATTTATTTTTTAAAAAAATTAAGTCCCTAGTATTACTAGGTCTTAAGTGCCCCATGCATTGGTGTTTCATGGGGTTGTAGGCTAAACAAATCAACCTATTCAACCCAATGTATGCAAAACTTGGCCAACCAAATAAATTAAATGGATCAACTCGTTTAATTTATTAGAAAAACATTTTTTAAGAAAAAGAATAACCAAAGAATATTAATTATAAATTGATGTCATTAGTTTTTTTTAATCAAATAATTAATTTTTAAATTACAATTCAAAAAAATAATAAAGATTAATTAAATAATTAATTGGAAATAGAAATTCTACATTATGTTTCCTTATGTGCTTTTTAGTTAAAAATAGACAATTATTTGTTCTTTAATGTTTGTCTAAATTTTTAATTTAATATTTTTAGTTTTTTTCAACAACAAAAAAATGGTCCATATGCTTTCTAAATATTGAACACATGTTGTAACATAACAGAATCATACAGTGGGACCAAATTTGAAACATTTGAAAAGTATAGGAATTAATTCCAAAACAATAAAATGAAGACCAAATTAAAAACTCTAGTAAATTATTAGGACAATGATTTAATTTCTTAAGGAAATATATAAAACTTGTCTTTACAAATTATAAACTTATGTTTCAAACATTTAAGGGAGTAGTAAGCACTAAAATATATGTTAATTATTTCAAACAAATTATTCAAATAAATAACATAATGAATGATAATATTTAATATTTAAAAATAAAAATATGTAATAGTATATTGAATAATTTCTTTCTTTTCAATAATAACATATCTATTGACTTGAATTTAAATAAATTCATGTTATTTTATTTTACTAATTTTGGAAAGGTTCTAAAATCATATACATTAATACTAATGTTTATTAAACTGCATTTTTTATTTTTTAAAAATTAAATTATTTTTGAAAAAATAATAGAAAGAAGTAGTGAAAAATTATTCAAATGAATAGCTTAAAGGATGATGACCCTCGATGAATCAATTGCTATATATAGCCAATGGCTGAAATATAAGAGCCAATAGCATTGTCATAGCTATATGAATAAAGAATAATAGAATAAAATATATCCTAAGTAATACACGTATACACAAATGTACTAACAGCTAAAAATCACGTCTGAGCTTGAATATTCTTTATAACTCAACATGCTCCCTCAAACGAAAGGGTAAGTGGCATATCCCGAGTTCATCTTTGAACATCCAAAACCTTTAGTGGCTTAAGGCTTTTGTCATGCAATCAACCAGTTGATCAGCTAAAGGCACATAACGAGCACGCAGCTCCTTAGCAAGAACTTTGTCTCTTATGAAGTTGGCATCAATTTCGATATGTTTGGTCCTAGCATGAAAGATAACATTATAAGCCAAAGCAATCACACTAGAGTTATCGTACCATGTCATTGGAACCTATTGAAGAGGGAAACCAATTTCAATTAGTATAGATTACATCCATGCCAGTTTAGAAGCAAGGTCTACCAAGGCTCTATATTCGAATTCAATACTCGAGCGAGCAATGGCCTATTGTTTCCTAGAAGACCATGAAACCAGTGAGTCTTTAAAGAAAACATGAAAGCCTTATGTTGATTTACGATTTTAGAATTATGATCTCTTTATGTTCAAATCATACTCCAAAGTACCCTTTAAATATCTTAGAACACACTTAGCAGCTTGCCAGTGTAAGGATATAGGATTGCTAAAGATCTGACTAAGCTTGTTGACTACAAAGCTTATGTCAAGCCTTGTACTAGTGAGGTATTTTAATCCGCCTACTAAGCTTCTGTACATAGGATCTTTGAATGGTTCACTATCTGTTAGAATATCGTATAATATCTAGGGTTTAAATCTATTAAGATATTATACTGAGTCCACCCATAAAGGGTGCTCATTAAATGAGGGTAAAATAGTAATTATAAGAATTACTACTAAACCCTAACCCTAGTTAGCCTTTTATAAATAGGGCTAGACTATTATACAATTGACAACTCATTAATGAGAGAGACTTGAGATACTCTGAGTATAATAACTGCGAATATTCTGTAGTCACATTTGAAAGGGGATTTAAGCTATGAAAACCTGAGATACACCCAACACACGTGGGTATCTCATTCGATCAGTGATCCTAGCCAGAGTGCGATAAGCTTCTGCAATTAGGAGATCTATGTAAGTCTCCTACTCTGAATCTATGAATGCATTTGTGTTCATTTATTTATTTTTATTCCCTTCATTGGTATCAGAGCCTTAGGCTAGTTTTTTGATCAATTGTATACTTTATTAGGATTAGATTTATCTTTGGGGCTATTTTAATTAGGGTTTAGAAAAAAGTTTCAAAAGCTTCCCTCTCTCACTACTCGTTGCCTGAGAATGCCATAACTCAAATCTCCACCTTCTCATATCTATCACTGGCACTCCCTGACAATAGGAAACCACTAGCAACATGGTCACCAACACCCTGTAGCCAAAAAAACCACCTATCAAGAAAGAGAAGTAGAGAGAGATAGTACTTAGCATTTTCGCAACAGCTTATCCTTCCTCTCCTCACTGCCGCCAACGACACTACCCCATCAGGAGGAGCCTACAATCACCAGCGATGTGGTCATCAGCAACTCTAAAGTCACCATTAAAATAAAATAATAATAAGGAGACGTCTTGCTTAATTGATCGTCAAATGACAAAGAGGGAGGTTCGTCGCTAATGGTAATGGCTGCTAGCAATGATGAACTCCTACCGCTAGCAGCCTTCGTGATTCTCCCAGCTGGAAAGTAGCTAGCGAGCTGTAATGATGACAAGCGCAATAGGCAGGAAACAAGAAGAAATTGTTGCTTTAGCTTTGTTTTTTGAAAATTTAAAAAAAAATTGGAAATTCTAAAAATTAAAAATATATATATATATATAATAAAAAATTTCAAAAACCCTAAATTTTTTTTTATCTCAAACCCTACATTTTTTTTAGTAAATGAGCTTAGGGTTTGATCCAAGCTCATTGCTAAAATTGTTTTGAGACTTCAAAAATTTTAAAGAAAATACGGCTTTTAAAAGAGTTTTTTTAGGTTAATTTTCTTTAAGAGTTGGACCTTGTTCTTTTAATTAGGTATGTGGCCCATCCAAAAATAATAATTAGAGGCCTAATTGTTAAATCCCTAATTAATGAACATCTAGATATGTTCAAAAATATAAATTGTGTATTTATATTCTAGCCCCAAATAAATGCAATTAATTTTTTTGTGAAAAATTAATTTTTTTATATTCCAATAAATTTCAGTCAAGTAATATGTGATTACTTGTCATCATGTTAATTAGTTTAAAAAAAAATTTGTCAATTTTCTTCCAATAGAAAATTTAGACATGTAATATTAATTAACTTAACATTATGCATTTAAATATGTTAATTAGTTTAACATGTTAATTAATTTAGCATTAGATAATTAATCTATTCATGTGTTGATTAGTTTACCATGTTAGTTAAAAAATGTTAATTTGTTTAGAATTTGAAAAATCATGATTTACAATTTGTTTGTAACATGAATAGGGCACTTAGTTGTGTTTTGATTTCATTAATTTATACCTTACATGCAACCTTAGGATAATGATTAGCACTTCGTGCTCTTTTGACTCTGGGTTATGCATGGGTTAATTAGCTTAATCATACGATACTTAGTGTCATAATTTGTAAGCATGGTGAACATTAAATCTTGGGTGTTTTTAATTTGATCCTGATGCAAGTCTGTATTTCTTTTCATGTAAAGAATGACTACAATTTCCAAAAGTATTATTGCTAAGCTCAACAAGGGGTTGAAGCTAAATGGCGACAATTATGATATCTGGAGTATGAAAGTCTAGTATCTCCTAGAAGAGCAAGAGGCTCTTGAGGCTCTCAATAATGTCATGGAAGAGCTAGAAGCTGGAAACATGGCCTAGGCAGGATCATAAAGCTTATGACACTTGGAAAAAAAAATCCACTACTCACATTACATTGCTGAGCACTATGGATGATGACTCCTAAAGGAGTTCAAGGATCACCAAAGCACTATGGGACTTTAGAATGCTCTAAGAACGAGGTTTGGAACTATGTCCGTATCTAGATTGTGTTCTCTGACGATCAAATTTGACTCATATAAGAAACACCCAGAATATTTAATGAGGAAACATCTAAGGCTAATGTCAAATATAATTGTCAAGCTAAAAGATGCTAGAAATGTCTTAATAGATGAGCAACAGATCCAAGCTGTCATTTGCTCTTTGCCTAGCTCATGGGAACATATGAAGATGCATCTCACTCAGAATGACAAAATCATGACTCTAGAAGATGTTTGGAGATACCTTGAACTCAAGGAAGAAAGGCTTGAATCTACCAAGTCGATACCTGAGTTGCACATGGCAACTTCAGGTGAAAGATGTGGTTCAAAGAGAAAGAGCTAGGGAAAGAACAAAGAACCAGCTCAACCTAAGAAAAAGCCAAAAACTAATTAGCAAGGCAAAAAGAAGCAATGAAAGGTGAATAAGGCAAAAGTTAAGTGCTTCAATTGCCAAAATAAGGGGGACACTATGCAAGTAATTGCCCTGAGCCTTTCAAAAAGGTAACCTACACTACTTATGCTAGTGAACTTTGAGTTTCTAGCTTAATTATGCTTACTAAATCTTGTCCTGTGTGGATTCTAGACTCAAGAGCCACAGACCACATAACGGGGGACCATGATGCCTTTGTTGACTTTCAGTGAGTTCCTTATAGAGCATTCTGGATATATATAGGCAACAACACTAAGGTTGCTATTAAAGGGATCAAAACATGCAAGTTAGTCCTACGTCATGGTCGATACCTGATCTTACATGACGTCCTTTATGTGCCTCAAATTTGTTGAAATGTTATTTCAGTTTTGGTTTTACTTAGACTTGGCTATGATTTGTATTTCCATGACAATTGTGTTAAATTGAGTAATGACTTAGTTTTTTATGGTTTTGGTTATGTAATCGGAGGTTTTATTTCTATGGATTTGGATGATGAATCTTACATTAATAATAATGTTAGTTTTTCCATGTTTGCCTTTACGTATGATTATGATCACAATGTAAATATATGGCATGCTAGACTTGGTCATATTAGCCAACAGAGAATGCAATGGTTAGCAAAAGAGGGTTTGTTTCTCAGCATTGAACGAGTGGATTTGTCTACTTGTGAATCTTGTCTAACAGGAAAATTTGTAAGAAAACCATTCAGTAAAGCAACCAAAGTTGATTTCCCTTGCAGTTAGCTCATTCTAACATTTGTGGGCCTATGAATGTTAGGGCTTGGCATGAAGCGAATTATTTCATCACATTCATTGATGATTATACTCGTTTCGGTTATGTCTATTTGATTTTTCATAAGTCAAAAGCATTAAGCTGCTTCAAAAACTATATGAACTTAGTTGAGAATCAATTAGATTAAAAAATTAAGGCTTTTCGAACCGATTGAGGCCAAGAATATTTGTCGGTTCAATTCAATGAATTATGTGATGAAAAAGGGATAGTTTATTAGTTGACTATTCCAAGTACTCTACAACAAAATGGTGTTGCAGAAAGAAGGAATAGAATGCTCCTTGATATGGTTAGGTCCATGATAGCACAGGCTAATTTGCCAATCACCTATTGGGAGATGCATTGATGTCTGCAGCCTACGTACTTAACCGTGTGCCTACAAAATCAGTTGCAACTACTCCATGTGAGTTATGGATTGGGCGAAAGCCTAACCTAAGTGTCATGAAACTTTAAGGATGTACTGCCTATACATATGATTCCTCTCATAAGTATGGGAAATTGGGCCCGAGAGGAAAGAAAAGTATCTTTATTAGATACTCAGAAACCTCCAAATGTTATGTGTTTATAGGTCAGTAAGACAGTGGGAGCATAACTAAATTCGAATCTAGAGATGTCATATTCTTAAAGAATGAATATCCTAAAAAGGGTGAGATAGGTCAAGACCTATTCTTATTTGAGATAGAGGATTCGAATGCAATAGTACCACTTTATTCAAGTGGGAGGATTATAACATATGATGAATTAGTTTCTCATCAGCAACTTTTTTCATCATTTGATGCAAATGAAAGTGTTTCTGAGCCTATTGTTCAAAGTGGGAGTAACCAAATGGATCTCATTCCAAGAGGGAGTGAGACCAATGTTCTTGATCTAAATGCTAGCAATATTGATCCAAATAGGAACAATGAAACAAGATTCAATGAATCACAACTGAGACATGGTTCACGTATAAAGACTTCTCGTCGACAATATAAGATTAAAGGTGGTGAACTTTTTACAATGCTCCTGCAAAATGAAGATGAACTGAGAAATTTGAAAGAGGCTCTCTTATCCCCTTCTAAGGATAAATGGACTAAAGTTATAGAAGAGCAAATGGAGTCTATGAGAGTCAACAATGTTTGGGAACTTGTTCATCTTCCAGGGGGATGCAAGACTATTAAGAACAAGTGGGTTCTCAAAATCAAGAAAAGAGTCAATGGTATGATTGAAAATTTTAAGGCTCGACTAGTAGCAAAAAGGTATACACAGTAAGAAGGAATTGACTATGAGGAAACTTTTTCTCCTGCAATACGATTTACCTCTGTTCGCTTACTTCTAGCTATAGTGGCTTGTCTAGATCTTGAATTACATCATATGGATGTAAAGACTGACTTTCTCACTGGAGAATTAATTAAGAAATTTATATGGAACAACTTGAGGGTTTCATTAAAGAGGGCCAAGAAGAAAAATTTTGTAGACTTTTGAAGTCTATTTATGGCCTTAAATAATCTTCAAGGTAGTGGTATATTTGTTTTCACAATGCACTCATCTCTAGTGGTTTCACTATGATGAGTGAAGACAATTGTGTATATACCAAAAGATCTAAGGACAAGTATATGATTATGACATTACATGTTGATGACATACTTATAGTTGGAAATGATATGGAGTTGATCAACAAGGTAAAGACCTGGTTGTCATCTCGTGTTTAGATGAAAGATATGGGTGAAGCTACATACATTCATGGAGTTAAGATTTCAAGAAATCATTATAAGAAACTCTTGTATCTCTCGCAAGAGAATTACATCAAAAAGGTATTGGAACATTTTAGTATGGAAAGTTGTAAACCTACTGACACTCTTATCAACACAAGTCAAACCTTAAGTGCTGAAATGTGTCCTAAGACTGCCATGGAAAGAGATTGTATGAGCCGAACTCCATATAGAAATACAATTGGTTGTCTAATGTACGCTATAATATGTACTAGACCTAATATCTGTTAAGCAATTGGCTTGGTAAGTAGATATCAAATTGAACCAGGTCCTAAACATTGGGAAGCTGTAAAAAGGATCTTAAGATATTTGAAGGGGACTGCTGATTATGCGTTCTGCTATCAAGGTGGTAGATATCTATAATTGATAGGATACACTGATACTAATCATAGAGGGGACTTAGATAAGCAAAAGTCTACCTTAGGATACATTTTCTTACTCAATGATGGTGCCATATCATGGAGTAGTAAGAAACAATCTTGTGTATCCTTGTCCACGATAGAGGCAGAGTTCATGGCCTTATCTTCAGTAACCCAAGAGGCTATTTGGTTGAAGAGGTTATTGGATCAACTGTTGTGCAAAGTAGAAAACATTAAACTAGTATTAGTGTACTGCGACAGTAAGGCTACGATTGCATACACCAAGGATCCAAAGTACCATTGCAAAACCAAACATATAAACATCAAGTATCACTATGTGAAGGACATGGTTGCATGCAAGACTGTGAATGTGAAGTATGTGTCTACGCATGAGATGCTGTCAGATTTGCTGACCAAGTCCATTTCTAGATATGTGTTTGTGAGACACGTTAAGTCTTTAGGATTGCATAGAATTTAGCATACTTCATTTGTACTTTTTTTTTTCCCATTGTTCACAGACAGAGATGTTTTGATGTTCTTTGATAATCAATAAAGTTTGATTTCCATGCATACATATCTCTATTTGAATGTTGTGTACATTCTTATTTATTATTGAGTATGTTGGGTAGACAAAGGGTTAGCCCTCTCACACAGGTAACCACCTCAGTGTCCTTGTGACATTGGAGATAAGACAAGATTTTAAAAGAAATTATCGAGAGGATAATTTGAGAGTAATATACTTAAAATCATATAGGTCGCTTGACTGATGACATAGGGTCATTAAAATTGATTTGATGAAATAAGTTCATCATTTCTAGTCTACTTTAGTTGCCAGATGTGATTCAAGACATTGTGTAGATCTATGAACTCAATTTTAGACTTATAGTGTCTAAAATATCATCTGTACAACATTTTTTGTGAAATAAACATACACTCCACGGGAAAAAAAGGAATGTTGTAGCACATGTTTCATACCATGTGTGCAAATGCCGACCATATGGGTTAACATGAGTGTGATCTCAACTTATGATTGTGTGAGACCCTTGAGCCTTTATGCTGGCTCTATATTTGTACCCTTGGACTCTAATAAGGTACTTGAGATACAGCTTGGTGTTTGCTATCTTAGCATGTTGCCTAAGGACTATGAGTAATGATTCAGTCTAGCGGGACATGTCTAGAAAAGCGAACTAAGTTTGTATTGATAGGATCATGAGAAGAGGGAGATCATAAAGAAAATCTCATTATTTTGTATTCACCTATATACCAGTTATGACTTGTGTGTCATCATTGTGAATACAAGATATTATGATAGATAAGATCATTGAGAGATATCTGAATGTGATTCTTATGATCTAGGATGTATGCATACTTTATGATCTACACACAGGTGCATTTTCGACGAGAGGCTATATATTCGTAACTTATGTATAGCATTGATGCTCTCATAATATGCTAGTAGCACGACTTACTTTCTCTGTATGAACAACTGCTGACTATAAAGAGAAAATGTTCTCTTGATTTTCCGAGAATATGTTTCTTGGGTCTAGAGCGTATGAGCACTCCCATTATGTGTGAGTAGGAGATGTTAGAATATCATATAATATCTAGGATTTAAATATGTTAAGATATTATACTGAGTCCACCCATAAAGGGTGTTCATTAAATAAGGATAAAATAGTAATTATAAGAATAACTACTAAACCCTAACCCTAGCTAGCCTTTTATAAATAGAGCTAGACTATTATATGATTAACAACTCATTAATGAGAGAGACTTGAGACGCTCTTAGTAGAATACCTGCGAGTATTCTGCAGTCGCATTAGAGAGGGAATTTAGGTTGTGAAAACCTAAGATACACTCAATACACTATGGGTATTTCATTCAATTAGTGATCCCAACTAGAGTTCGATAAGCTTCCGCAATTAGGAGATCTATGTAAGTCTCTTACTATGAATTTATAAATGTATTTATGTTCATTTATTCCCTTCATCTGAGGTAGATAATGTTTTTTCAAAAGTTATTAGAGTGGGACATGGAAAAGCATTAGACATGCGAACTTGTACAGCAGATCCTTAATGTATTTTTCCAGCTTGGGGAATAAACATGATTCATCTCTTGAGACTTTAAAACCTAAAAAATAATGTAGATTTCCTAGGTCCTCTAGTGAGAAAATGCTATTCAATTTTCTTGTAAAATCCTTCAAGCTTTGACATTTACATCCTGTCCCAAGTATATCATTAACATAGATTAATATGAAGGTTATTTCCTTCTTGCTTCGATAATTGAAAAGAGAATTATCACCTTTGGTGTTGTGGAACCCCTAGCTTACAGAAGTATTTTTAGTCTCTCAAACCAAGTTCTTGGGGCTTGTTTGAAGCCATAAATCACTTTCTTAAGCCAACAAATGTGTTTAAGTTTGGCCGCATCATATAAACCTTTAGATTGGCTTATATAGACTTTTTCTTCAATATCGAGTTGTCATGTCTCCCAATCATATGTAATGAGTAAGGAGAGTATTATTCTAATTGTGGCTGCTTTGATCACTGGGCTATATGTTTCTCCAAAGCTTGTTTCAAGTTCTTGTTGGAATCCTTTTGCCACCAAAAGAGATTTGTGTTTGGAAATAGTTCCATCAGGATTGTATTTAATCCTTAAAACCCATTTGCGGTCAACAATGTTCCTCTGATTCATATTAGGCTCCAAGTCCCAAGTCTTATTTCTCATCAAAGTGTCATATTCATCTGTCATTGCTTTCTTCCATAGTGGATGTTTAAGAGCTTCTTGTACAGTAGATGGCTCCTATTCAGAAGTGTTTGAAGAAGTTTTTGACATCCCCATATAAGGAACTTTGGGCTTGAACATAACTCTTTTGCTTCAAGTCACCATCTGGTGTTAAGGTGGAGAGTTTGGGGCAATATTTTCTACCAGCAGCTCACTTGACTTAGGAGAAAGAGCAATTTCAACATCGTCATTCGTAGAACTGTTGTGTCCATTTTGAAATTCTTCTAAGGTTGCCATTGGACGAGTAACTTCAGTGGAAGAATTATTTTCTGTTGAATTTATGTGCTCCATAGATGGAAAGAAAGATACAGGAACAACTTCTAAGGTCAGAGAGTGCGAGCGTTAATGAATCCTGCAGTAAAAGGGAAGTTAGTCTTATTGAATATTACATGGCGTGAGATAAAGATTCTTCCAGAGGGACTGAGATAATTAGATACCTTGTGTGCTTTACTGTATCCAATGAAAACACATCTTTGTGTATGAAACTCCAGCTTATGTTTATTGTAAGGTCTTAAGTATAGGTAACATGCACATCCAGACACCTTTAAACCTCTGTAATCAGGCTGCTTCTTATAAAGCTGACAGTAAGGCGTAGAACCATCCAAAACAAGTGTTGGTAACTTGTTAATCAAGACGACTATAGTGTGAAATGATTCGCATCAGTAATGAAGAGGCCTATGAGCCTGAGCTAAAAGTGTTAACCCAAGTTCAGCCACTTGTCTATGTCTTCTTTTGGCCCCCTACATTCTGTGCAGAAGAGTAAGGACTAGAATATCAAAAATTATTCCCGAACCTTGCAATTTTTTAGCGAAGTTTTTTAATTCTCCATCATCATTACTCTGCAACGTTTTAATTTTCTTATCAAACATGTTTTCTGCACGGGTTTTAAAAAAGCATGAAAACATTTAAAGCTTCACTTTTTTCTTTAAGCGGATAAATCCACGAGTATCTATTATAATCATCTACAAATAGGATGTATCATTTAAAACCAGCTACAAAAGTGACTGATGAAGGACTTCACAGATCAATGTAAAGAAGATCTAAAGGACCATTGGCTCGAGATTGAGAAAGGGTGTAAGGTAGTTTACCCAACTGGCATGGTTCACAAAAGAAATTTGCTTCATTAGTTTTGATTTTTAATATTACAGTTATGTAAAACTTGAGAAAGAACACGATCAGAAGGGTTTCCCAGTTTTTTATGCCATAACTCCTTTATTGTCAAGAAAACTTAGGGTCCAAAAGATGATTTTGTTGGTTCTGCACTTGCTACTTCATACATCCCTTCTTTTCCTTCCTCGTAGCAATAAGTTCCTTGTCGTTTTGTCCTTCACAACAAAACTAGATGAATCAAACATAGTGACTACATCATTATCCTTTGTAAGTTGTCAAACGCTTAACAGATTTTTCTTAATCTGTTGTGCATGTAGAATATCAATCATAAGGAGTGAGTGTGGTGGATTAGAGTAATGAAAATTTAAGCCACCATAATGCAGTATTTGAATGTGTGAACTATCTCCCACAATTAACCGTTTTTTACCGTCAGTAGGTGAAGAAAAATCAATTTTACCAGCATCATAACTGACATGATTGCTGGCTCCACTATCCATGTACCAGGATGGATCACGGATAGTATTAGGAGTTGCAAAATATGCAACCAGCTCTGAGTTGTTTGAATTTTGTCTAATTTGAGCTAAAAATTTCTGTCAAAATAGTATAAACAATCAGTTACTATGTAATTAAATCTGTTGCATACTTGATATAATTGCGAGAATTGCAACTTCGACCCCTATAACCTCTTTGTCCTCAAGGATTAAAACCTCTCCAGCCACCTCAATTGGATCTAGAATTACCAAATTTTGTGTCAGTTTTAGCAAAATTGACAAATGGGGTATTAATAGTCACAGAACTGAAATTGTTTAATTGCTCTAAGCGATTTTCAAAGGTAAGCAAAGTGGCCTGGACTTAATCCTGCTAAGATTATCCTTATTAGCAAGTTGGACTACAACAAGATTGTAATTATAATCTAAGCCTGCAAGGGCTTGGGTTTCTAAGTCATCAATGCTTACAGAACAGCCAACCATGGTGAGGTTGTCAGCAAGAGTTTTAAGCATACTAAGATATTCTTCTATTTGTAAGTTACCCTTTTCGAAGCCTCTGCATCTGACTTATATATAGGGTAATTCAGGCTCTAGTATGAGCACCGAACAACTCTCGTGCACTTTGCCAAAGCTCCTTCGAGGAAGAGCAATGCATTAGTTATGTGGCAATCTCAACTGTCATAGTATTTAGGAGCCTCCCAAGTAGTAATTGGTCAATGACTTTCTAGTCATCATACTCGAGGTTAGATTTCATTGTTGCACCATTAGCAATAAATTGAGATGGATATGGTTTTGTACCATTGATAAATCCTTCAAGTCTATTCCCATTAATTGCCAAAGGAGAAGGTTGGTTCTGTCCAACTTGACATAACAAAATTGGTTTGAAGAAGAAAGAAGATATTTAGATGGAAAAGAGAAGAGAGTTCAAGTCTTAACAAAGGGACAGAGACTCAAACTCAGACGAAGCCTGAGGATGAGTAGGCACGACATTAGCCATATTGCTTTGATAACAAGATAGAGTTTGCACCAGAGAGTTAAATGAATAGCTCGAAAGATGATGACCCTCAATGAATCAATTGATATAAATAGCCAATGGTTGAAATACAAGAGCCAATGGCATTGTAACAGCTGAACAACAGAATAAAAAATATCCTAACCAACTAATACACATATACACAAATGTACAGTTGGCTAAAAATCACATGAGAGCTTGAATATTCTTCATGTCTCAAACATTAACCTTCGGGTTTTTTTTTTTTTTTTGGAGGCCTCGACATTTGTTTGAGTTTGAACTTTAGATTAATAGAATTTTAATCATGAAATTTACACGATGACCCAAATGACTTCATAGAAAATTTTGCCTACAAAATTTGTTGGGTATAGTAAGATTTATTTGTTAAATAGACCCTTCAAGTGGGGTCTAGAATTTTTATCCCTCCTTCCTTTGAATTACGTGTAAATTTGAACTTACTTTGAACTCATTCTGCTTATTATTTTCTCCATTTCAATCGATTTTTTTTTTTTTGGGAGAATATAATGCTTTTACTCTGCGAAATCTTCCAGGTTTCTATTCTTAGGAGTACAAAACAAAGTACGAATGGGATAGATCAATTTGGAGCAAGAATAGATCTTTCAATTGGATAAAGAATATATCTTTGGTGCTAGAGAGGTGATAGTTACTACCTGAAGCTAAATAACATGATTTAGATTGTTTTTCATTTGTATATTTTTGCTCATTTTATTGTGTTGTATATGGAAAATATTTATGCCCCACTTTGCTGATTCTAGATTATACATTTTTGTATATTTTAAGTGAATTTATAATAGCTGCTTATTTGAAATTTTTAAACACTTTGTTACTGTATATTTTATTAGTCATAATACCTTATTTTTAAGGAGACCCACGTGAAAGAGCAAGGGGCACGAAAGAAAACAAAATAGGTAAAATTAATGTATATACATACATATATATATATATAAAAGAAAGCATAAGAAACAGGATAATAATGGAAGTGAATTTATTGTTCTTCGTTGTTCATTTCGGTGGCTTGGTGAAGTGCATTTAATTTCTATAGCACTTTATAAGAGGAATCAATGTGCACTTTATTTTTGTTTACAATAATATAAATAGCAAATTTTATGTTTAAAAATGCCGATTTAATCACCTATGACCCAATTCAATGGGGACCATTATACATTACGAATAATGCCTTCTTAATAATGTTAAGCCTTTAAATTATATTGAAGAAATTTTAATAAAATTAATTATAACTAATGGAATTTAAATAAATAAGCCAACCATTGTAAATGAATAAATCAATTAATCAACATAAATATAATTAAATCATATTAAATTCAAATTCATTTAGAATAAATAAAATTATAATATAATAAAAAAAGTAAATGAAAGTGTCAAGCTTAAAATATATATATATATATATATATATATATATGTGTGTGTGTATGTGTAGAGGCATACATACATGTACTTGAGGGGGCAAACATCCCCCTCAATTTTTTATTTTATTTATTTATGGTATAAGATATTAATATTATGCTTTTCATATTTTAATATTGTAAACTTAGTGAAAAGTCATAGATATATATAATTATTTTATATTTATTTTTATTTAATATTTTAACTTGGTGATGTATTTTATACATATATATATATATATATATATATATTAAAAAAAATTATAAGTAATTTTTTTTATTTGTACTTTTCCCACCTTATGCTTCGCCCATTCGTTTCCTTCATCTCTCATCAATATCAAATCAACATCAAATCAGAACACATCTTTCTTCCTTCTTCTACTTATTTTATTATTTTTTACCATTCATCCTCCCTCTTTCTCTTTACTCTACTGGCCACGCAGGATGCAGGAGCCCTCATCATCTTCCAAAAATGTTGCTCTTGTCTTCTTCATTCGTTTCTCTCCAAGAATTTTAGTATCTTCCATCACTCTCTATACTTATTATACATACATACATACATATATATATATATATATATGTGTGTATGATATCTTACTGTCCTCTCCTTCTTTATCTCTGAAATTTTTTATCTTCTCACTTCTCCTCTTATTATTTTTTCCTTTTGACCATTTGTTCTTTATAATGGTAAACATGAGTAAATTTGAAGATTCAAAGATTAAAGTATAATTTTGGCCATATTATCAATATTGAATAGGTAGAGTTGTCAAAACGGTGGGCCAAGCCTGTTTAATCTACCAAGAGGCGGGTTGAGCTGATAGGATTACTTATAAACCCGTTTAGTACGATGCTACTAGCCCGGCCCGTTTAACCCGCGGGCCAAACGGGCCAACCTGCGGGTTAAACGGGCCATCCATTTTTTTCTTAATTTTCTTATCTGAAGCTCTGAGCCCATTGCCATTTGCTCTCTTTACAAATTAAAAAAAAAATGGTGAGTCCAGTCCAATCTTTCAACAGTGTAGCAGTAGCACGGCCACGTAGCAAGCCAAAAAACGTTTAAACACTACACACACAAACACTGAAAGTCTAAAACTCAGACTAACTGAAAGTGAAAGTTTGAAACACTCAAACACATTCAAAATCAAATCCCTAATTCCCAATCTATAGTGCACAGCCAAGCATCGTCTAGTCAGTTCGTCACAGCTCTTCCCATCCGGCCATCCACTGCTCGTCGAGTCATCATCTGCTCTGCTTCACAGCTGCCTCCTCAGTCCTCACTCGGTATCGTTATTGTGGAAGCTGTTGCTGTTGTGGAAGCTTGCCGGTGTCTGTTGTCGTGGAAGCTTGCCCACCGATCTCTATTGTCATTTGCAGACGCTAACCAAAACTTGTTTGCTCACCAGTCCGAAGTGCTTGTTGTTGTCTGACAATCCTTGTTCTTGTTTGACGATCTCTGTTCTTGTTCGACGGTCTCTGTTTGTTGACAATCCCTATTCGCTGGCTGGTCCTCCTAGCTCCTACTGTGAGTATTGTTTTCCTCCACCATTCATCTCTTCTCTGATCTGGGCTCTGGGCAATGCAATGTCATCAAGCAATTTGGCATCCCGCATCTGGTAGTGATTTTGTTTGAATTATTTGTTATTAATTAATGTTGAATATTGAATACTTTTAAAATATCTGGCAATATCTAAATGTTGAATTTTATTCATTTATATGAAATTTAGTAAGACATATTAGTTAATAAAATTAATTGTATTATTTGTATAGGTGCATAATGGAATCAGTTAATAATTAAAGTGTTAATATAAGTGGCAGTGATGATGTTGAGGCTGTGAATGAATTAATTCCTTCAAGTTCTAAGCATGACGATAGTTTAGATAGAGGAAAAGCATCTCTATGTAAAAAGCTAAGAACTTGTACTTTTGATGTTTGGAAATCTTTTACTAAGATAGGTATAATTGATGGTAAAGAGGAAGCAAAATGTAATGGATGTGGTCAGACATATGTATGTGGAGGCTCTAAGATTGGTACTTCAAGTCTTCTTCATCATATTCCTAAGTGTCCACAACTTTCTAAGCATCATAATGTTGGCACCATGATGTTAGATCAATCAGGAAAATTAAGGGCCTGACAAATTGATCATAAACGTGCTAGGGAAGTTTTGGCCATGGCTATTATTGAACATGATCTTTCATATGCTTTTGTTGAATATAGGTGGATTAGGGAATTTAACAAAATTTTAAATCCAGATGTGAAGCACATTAGTAGAAATACTGCAGTGTCTAATGTATGGAAATATTATATTCAACAAAAGGATAAATTGAAGGAAGCTATGTTAAGAAGTCCTAGTAAAATATGTTTAACTTCTGATTGTTGGACTGCTTGTACGTATGAAGGATATATTTGTTTGACTGCACATTTTGTTGATGAACATTGGAAGCTTAACAATAAAACTTTCTCCTTTTGTAAAATGGAACCTCCACACACTAGTATTGAGTTAGCCAACAAAGTATTTGAATGTTTGAGAGAATGGGCAATAGAAATGAAAGTATTTTCAATCACTTTGGATAATGCTTCTACAAATGACAATATGCAAGAGATATTGAAAGATCTTTTGTGTTTGCAAAATAGTTTGTTGTGTGACGGTGAATTTTTCCATGTGAGATGTTGTGCCCATATCTTAAACCTCATAGTTCAAGAGGGCTTAAAAGTGGCTAGTGGAGCTTTGAACATGATTAGGGAGAGCATTAAATATGTTAAAGCATCAAAGGCGAGGATGATTGTTTTCAAGGAGTGTGTGAAAGCAATTGGTAACATTGACAGTACAGTGGGTTTACGGTTAAATGTTCCTACTCGATAGAATTCCACTTCACAATGCTTGAAAGTGCAATTAGGTATCGTCGTGCCTTTTGTAGACTATCAATGACTGATAGGAATTTCAAGACATGTCCTTCAAATGAAGAGTGGACAAGAGGAGAGTAGATGTTTGAGTTCCTTCATCCATTCAATACCATAACTAATTTGTTTTCAGGTTCAAGTTACCCCACATCAAACACATATTTCTTATAGGTGTGGAAAATTGAATGTTTGTTGATGAAAAATTTGAATAATATTGACATAGTGATCAAAGAAATGGCAATGAAGATAAAAACAAATTTTGACAAGTATTGGGGTGATTATAGTGTTATCCTTGCTATGGTTGCTGTTCTTGATCCTCGCATGAAGTTTGAAGTGTTGCGTTTTTCTTATAATAGGCTTGATCCTATGACTTGTCAAGGTAAGCATGACAATATTAAGACTAAGTTATATCGCATTTATGCCCAATATGAAAAAAATGCAACATCATCAATGTTAATGCGTGAAACAAGTGGTTCAATTGTATCGACTAACTTTAGCCAACATGCTCTTACTATCGGAAGGGATGCAAATACTACTGGTGATTTTGATATTCTTGATGTAAGTTTCTTCTACTCCATTAATAGTTTGACTTTATTTTGTTTATTATTTGATATTTTCATAATAACTCATTATTTCTTATATGTACTTGGAATATAGGAGTATATTAATTTTGTTAGTGAAACCACTTCTTCTACTAGAAAATCTGAATTAGATCATTATCTGGATGAGGCAAAGTTTGACCCTAAATATGCTAAAAAGTTAGATGTCTTGGAATATTGGAAGGAGAATCAATATCGATTCCCTACCCTATCAAAAATGGCATGTGACATACTTAGCATTCCAATCACTACTGTTGTTAGTGAATTTGCCTTTAGCATTGGCTTGTGGATCTTGAACAAGTATAGGTGCAGTCTTCTTCCAGAAAATGTCCAAGCTCTTATTTGTACACGCAATTGGCTACATGGTTTCAACGGTATTAATTTACAATTTATGACTTTCTTATGTTATGATTTGTATAGTAATATATGTATGTTTGACATAAATTTAATTATTTCTTACTTTAGTTGATGTAGATGCTCATTGTGAAGGTGAAGAGATTGATAGTGACAATGGTGATCAAGTTTTAAATCTGGCTACAATTCAAGATTCCAATTTTATTAATGCTCCTTAGTAATAGTGGAATTTTAGAATGATTATGTATTTGTGATTTGCTATATTTGAAATTTCATCATTTTGTATATATTTTTTTAATTTTCTAAGTATGTTAAAGTGATAAGACATTGAAAATTTTTTTTCAAAATTTGTTTATTTTTTGGTGGGTTAAACGAGCCAGCCTACCTAACTCACCAGGTGGCCCGGGTTAAGGTTTTCAACCCACCTTCATATGGTGGGTTAAACGGGCTGGCTCGTTTAACCCACCAACTCGGGTGGGCTGGCTCGGGTGGACCAGGTTGGCCCACTTTGATAGCTATATGAATAGGTAAGTTTTTTTTTCACATTGTTTTTTTTTTTAACCTTCTTTTATTTTTATAGTTCTGTAAATGTAATTTTTTTCTCTCTTATCCCCTCTTTATTTATATAAACAAAGAAAGAAGAAATTAGCATTGGAAGTAAGACCATGTATAGAAATTAGCATTAGAAGGAGTGGGGTTGTATAGGATAATTATTTGAAGGTAGTGAGGTTGCTTAAAATATCATATTAGATCATGCTTAGAATGAGTGTAATATCAATTAAGCAGTATTAGAATATCATATAAGTTTTTTGACATTTTGAATATTAATTATTGAAATATCATATCATTATATTGTAGTCTTTAAACTTTATTAATTATTTAATTTTAAAAAGTTACAAAGACATGAATATGTTTAAGAGATTATCAAATTAACGTTGATATATGCAAATGTTTAATTGAAAATGGACTAATGTTTTAATTAATTAATTAATTGTTTTCTTTCTAAATTGCAATATGATTTATGACAGTTGAATTGCAAATTCTTTAAATTTTGAATTGAAAATGGAAAGGTTTTTCAAGAGAAAATTGTCATTAGAGGAACAATCTTCATATAAACCTCATGATTCAAATGTTAAGCAACAACAAAATAATATTAATTTAGAAGATTTGCCATCAGATCTTGGAAAAATAATTAAATTTTCATCTTACCATCCTAATGATCAAGATAAGATACGAAGAGCTTACTTGCAAAAAGGATCATGTCAACCTACTCAGCATAATTATCTTAGAAGAAAATTGGGAATGTTGTAAGAAGATTTTGTCACTCTTTTTAATGAATTTGGCAACTGGTTAGAATACAATATAGAAAAGATGCAACATTTTGCATGTGTTGTTTCCTTTTCAAGCCTTAGTTAGGGAAGCAATCATGTAGAAATACATTTGTGACAGAAGGATTTACAAATTGGAACAAGAAAGAAAGACTACTATCTCATGTTGGAGGTCTTAATAGTGCTCACAATATTGCTTGGAAAAAGTGTCAAGATTTGATGAATCAAAATCATGTCGTAACTGACCTTTCGGCGTGGTTGAAAAATAGGTTTAAAACCAATTCCCAAAAACGGAATTTTGAAAATCGATTCATTTGGGAGTCGCCACCAAAATTTTTAACGGAAAACTTTGGAAAACCAATTTAAAACAACAAAAAAAAAATAAAGGCGAAATGGTCTGCGAGGTCAGAGATGGGTTCGAGAGTCTATTTGAGTGTGGGGAAGGTGTTAGGCACCCCACAACACCTGCCCATAAGGACAGTTACCTTAAACTAGTTAGTTGAAATAGAATATGGCCTTTAATTAATCTCAATTACCCTTTTATTGACATGGATGCACGTTAGACATAGAAGACAAAAAAGCGAAAATGTATGCAAACTGATGGATATTTACAAAGGACAGACTTGACCTAGGATGAAAACCTAGGGCTTACGTACCCCGTGAGAGGGATCAAAGTCCACGTAGTTCGACCCAAAAGGCATTTTTATGATTGATGGTTTTTTATTTGTGATGAGAATAGGAGGATTTTAATTAAAACAGATCATTGTAAACAGAACGGGATAGGAATTTGGTTTGTATGTTTTAATTTACTACAATCTGATTAACCTTGTTCTCCTGAACTCTTCACATTTTCTTTTCTTTAAAAAAAAATTTTTTGTCGATTTTATTATTATTCCTTTTTTGAGTTTTGAGAGTTTATATTTTGGGAATTCATGCATAATTTATAATGAAAGGAATATATTTTTTATTTTATGAGTTTTTGAATTTATTGTTGATAAATATTGATTATTATTATTATTAGTTATTAGTAGACAATTTAATTTAAGTACTGTTATTTATTGGTTTATCTGTTTGTCTTTGAACAAATATATGCTAATTTTCGGGTTCTATGGAGATTAAAATCTCACACGAGCCCGGGAAGTCGAGGAGAGACAAGTATTCTCACACGATCCATTTTGCATAAATATTTAATCAAATTTAACATTTAATTATTGTCCATTTATTCATTTTTGTATTATTATTAATATTATTGTCATTTCGGAATTGATTATAGGGATTTAAGGAGATTAGAACCTCACGTAATCCCGCACAATCAAGGAGAACAATATTCTCACACGATAATTTCGCAAATGATAGGGAATGTTTACTAAGGCAAGCATTTTGATTATGATTATTATTATGATTTAATCTGAATTTAACATTTAATTATGGTTAATTTATTTCCACCATTCACCCATTAATATTTCATTTGTATCATTGTTACTCTTTAATTATCCAATTCATTGTAGGGATTTAAGGAGATTAATATCTCACATAATCTCCGATAATCGAGGAGAACGATATTCTCACACGATAATTTCACAAACGGCATATTAAAGCAAGCATTTTGATTATGACTATTATGATTTAATCCAAAATTATCATTGATTTATTTTCCATCATTCCCCCATTAATATTTCATTTGTACCATTGTTACTTTTTAATTATCCAATTCATTGTAGGGATTTAAGGAGATTGATATCTCACATAATCCCCGGTAATCGAGGAGAACAAAATTCTCACACGATAATTTTTATCCATCATGACAATATTCGTTAATTACCATTCAATTATTTTTCAACATTCTTTCATTAATATTTCATTAGTATATATTGTCATTCCTTTATTTTTTTACCATTTATTAATTAACATTTCATTAATATTAATTGTCACTTTTCCATTATTCAACTAATTACGAGGATTTAAGGAGATTAATATCTCACATAACCCCCGGAAATCGAGGAGAACAAAATTCTCACACGATAATTTTTATCCGTCATGACAATATTCATTAATTATCATTCAATTATTTTTCAACATTCTTTCATTAATATTTCATTAATATTCATTGTCTTCCAATTATTTGATTAATTGCAAGGACTTAAGGAGATGGAAAAAAACTCACATAATCCCGACAATCAAGAGCAACAAAATTCCCACATGCTAATTTCATACATAATGGCCATAATTAATCAAAGCTAATGTCTAAACAATTGTAATGGACAAAAATAAACAAAATTAAACACGTGAACAGTAGCATTGCATGTTAGAGTGCGTGAACAGTGCACGTGCATGAAATTGCATTGAAGGAAATCGGGTGAACAGTAACGACGTGCAGCAGAATTTTCGGCCAGTGAAGAACGTGCAGCCATACCTGGTTTTTCAGCTCCTCGTTTGTGCTCCAATGAACAAGGACCTTCTCCTCCTCACCCAACAATGGAAGATGAACCTCCAACAGCCCCTCAAAGTCGCAGGTCTTGGCTAGAAGTGCAGAAAACGGACAGCATCTTTGGAGTTTCATTGGACAGCTTTGTTGGTTTTTTTCTGGTTGGTTCCAGCACTGGAAATTCTGCAGCAAGTGTCCCTACTTCTTGGCTGGAAGATGGAGGCTGAGAGCTTCTCTTCTTCTCCACACTTTCTCTTCTTCCTTGTGCTTCCTAAGCTCTCCTCTGTTCACCTCTGTTTTTTGAGTTTAAAACAGAGTTTTTCTCCTTCCACGGTTCAGCTTCTCTTCCTCCCTTTGCTGCCACTTTGTTTTGGATTCAGACTTCCTTGTTTATGCACATTATTTTGGCATCCAACTCTCCATTTTTCTGCACCTTGGATGGTCTAAACTTCAGCACCTTTTCACTCTAGAATTTTGGACGTTACTTCTACGGTTTTTCTCCACTTTGGACAGCTTTGTTCAGCTTTCAGTTTCTGCAGTTTGGCTCTCGGTTTGCTGCCTCATTTCTGGTTCGTCTTCCTGCTGTTCCTTCCTCACGTGGCTGCCTTGCTTCCTTGCTTCATTCAACTTGGTTTCTCCCACACATTGCTGCCTTCATTCTTCCTCCTTCGTTCAGCATTATTCCTCACGGTTTGCTGCTGTCCTTGTTGCTCTCCTTTTCTTCTTCAGCTCCTCTTCTCTTCTTGGTCACGTGGCTCTCTCCTTTTCAGCATGATTCTCCTTTCTTTTCTCTTCCTCTCTTCTCTTCTCCAGCTCTCTTTTCTTCTCAGCCGAAACCTCTTTCTTCCCAGCGTTTTTTTTCCTCCTTTCCTCTTGGCTTGCTGCCTCCCTTTATGCTCCAACGTCCCCTCTCTTTTTCTGCCCTTTGCTCCCTTTTTCCCTTGCTTTTTCTGCCACTTCCAGCCACCACTTTGCTGCACACGATCTCCACTTTTTGCTGCCACCTCCAGCCACCCCACCTTCTGCCATGTTGCAGAACCACTCCCATTTGCTTTTTTGTCCCCCCTGTCTTCTTGTGCATGTGTGTGCATGGGTGCATGCATGTGGTGAGTGTGTATGTCCGTGGATGTGTGAGAGTGTGAGTGTGAGTGTGTGAGAGTGAGGTGTCCGTAAGTGAGAATGTGAGTGTGTGAGAGTGATGTATGTCATGTGGTGAGAGCAAATGATCATATGGGAGCAAATGAGCATGTGGGAGTGAGTGTGTGAGAGTGATGTGTCCGTGAATAGGAGTGTGAGTGTGTGAGAATGATGTGTGTCATGTGTGTGAGGGCAAATGAGCATGTGAGGAGCAAGTGAGCATGTGAGAGTGATGTGTGTCATGTGTGTGAGGGCAAGTGAGCATGTAGGAGCAAGTGAGCATGTGAGAAGGTCTTGCAATTCCATTTCAAGTATATGGCTTTGTTCATTTTATTTTTTGCAAGATGATTGCCATACATCTTGAATTTTCCTTTTTATCATTTTTGGTTCTTATATTTGGTTTTTTCCATATTACTTTCATTTTGTTTGCCTTTTGCAATTTTGTTTTGATTAATTGTTATTATTACTTTATTATTTAAATTTTTTTGAATTTTTTTAATTCTATTTATTATTATTATTGTAATTATTATTATTATTAATTTGGGTGGGGTGTTCACAAATCAACACATTGAAATTGTTATTTCTAGGCAATCTGAATAAGTTCGTGATTAATATCAAAGACGTTTGATTGCATCAATTGATTGTGTTTGCTTTCTCTTAAAGCAAGACTTTTCATGGTCATAATGAATTAATCAATTCTACTAATCAAGGTAATTTCCTTAAACTTCTAAAGTTTCTTACTAATCACAATGAATCAATAAATTATATTGTCTTAGAAAAGGCTCCTGAAAATAATCAATTAACTATCCCTGAAATTCAAAACGATATTGATCATGCTACTACATTAAAAACCACCAATGCTATTATTAATTATCTTAGAGATTACCTATTTGTCATTAGTGTTGATGAGTCACACAACATATCAAATAAAGAGCAAATAGTTGTTATTTTGCGTTATATTAATAAGAAAGGAAGTACCATTGAGCACTTATTTGGTATAGTGCATGTTACTGATAAAATTGCTTTATCATTGAAAATAGTAGTTGATGAATTGTTTTGAAAATATGGGTTAAGTATATCAAACATTCATGGACAAGGTTATGATGGTGCTAATAACATAAAAGGTGAATTTTATGGTCTTAAAAGTTTGATTTTGAAAGAAAATTCATTTGCATTTTATGTGCATTTTTTTGCTCATCAATTACAACTACATTAGTAGTCACTACTAAGAATCACATTTAGGTTGCTTCTCTTTTTAATTTAGTATCTACTTTGTTGAATGTTATTAGGGGCTCTTGCAAACGATATGATATACTTCGTGAAAAACAAGTAACAAAAGTTAGAAAAGCATTGAAGAAAGGAGAAATTCTTAGTGGACGATGCTTGAATCAAGAAAGTAGTCTCAAACGAGGTGTTGATACTCGTTAGGGTTCATATTATATAACTTTGAAAAATTTAGTATTGATGTATTATTCTGTAATTGATGTACTTGAAATTATTAAGGAAGATGGGTTAAATGCATATTAGAGAGCTGAAGTTAATGGTTTTCTATATTTGACACAAGATTTTGATTTAGCATTAATATGTTAGGCATTTCAAATGAATTGTCACAAACATTACAAATGAAAGATCAAAATATCATAAATGTCATGAACTTGGTTAGCATTTCAAAACAATAGTTACAAGATATGAGGGATAGCATATTGGAGTCTTTACTACATGAAGTAACTATAATTTAAAATATGCATGATATTGACATTCCTAATATATATGAGATTTTTTTGTCAACAAACCGTGACATTGAAGTAAAGTTCATGATATCACAACAAAACATCACTATTGTGTTAAAATATTTTATACTGTTATAGATATGCAATTTCAAGAACTAAATAATTGTTTTGCTGAGACAAATACAAGATTATTTCTTTGTATGGCTTGTTTGAATCCATCTAATTAGTTCTCAGCTTTTGATAAAAACAAGTTGATGGACTTTGCAAGGTTTTATCCACAGGAATTTTCTTCAATTGATTTAATGATGCTCGATAATCAATTTGAGACTTACATCATTTATATGCATAGTACTATTGAATTTGCATCTTTGAAAGGAATTAGTTCTCTTGCAAAAAAGCTAGTTAAAACTAGAAGACATGTTGTTTATCCATTAATTTATCTATTATGAAAGTTAGCAATGATTTTTCTTGTAGTCATAGCAATTGTAAAAAGGACATTTTCAGCTATGAAGATTATGAAAAATCAACTACACAGTCGAATGGGAGATACATGGATGAATGATTGTTTAGTAACTTATATTGAGAGTGATGTTTTTAATAGTATTGATAATGAAGTGATTATTGAACAATTTTAAAATATGAAACTGCAAAAAAAACAATTGTAAGTTATAATATTTAGTCTTTTATATAATTTAACATTTATGTATTTAGTTTAATATGATATTAGTTATTATTATTTATTTACAAATTTTTTTTTCAAAAACATATAGCATGCCCACTAACCTCTGGAACTTGACTCCACCACTGTATATAAGATATATATATATATATATATATATATATATATATATATATATATAGGTATGTGTATGTATATAATTTTTCTAAATATGATGCTAAGATCCAAAACGTAAATCACTATATTTGTCTAATCATTGGGATTACGATCAGATTTTTCGAAGTTCTACAATGAGTTACAATGTCCAATATTCTTTTATGCATGCTTTTGCGAATTTAAATAGGTGTAGAAGTCGTTAAAAGGATATTAGTTTAACTTGGGTTTTAAAATGAGTAGAATTACTATGCTAAAAAGGAAGAAAAAATTTATCATTTAGTTCTTATACTTTGCATCAATTTTTAATTTGGTATTTATACTCTTTTTTTTTTCCCAAACCACTCCCAACATTTTACAAAAGTTTCAAGTATGGTCCTCAACAGTGAGCTCTATTATAACACCCTTAAAAGCCAGTGATGTGGCTGATGGAGATGTACATGAGGAAGCTGATGTGGCAAATATTGAAGCCGAAAAGCCAGATAGATCAGGAAGCCACACAAAAACGCAGGAGAACGCATAAGCTCCGTTGGAAGGGTATTCAGTAATTGCAGACAATACACTGAGTGCTCTGTTTGTTCATTCACAGCTAGAAGGGGACGATTCTACCGCACAATATAATATAAATTTTGAGCCCTCTTATGCATGTTGTCTTTCTAATTTCCATGTTCATTGTTTTGAACCCTTTTCCCATTTATAGTATTCATTAATTCGTTGTTGCCTCAACTTTCATTTCTCAACCAAATAAATCTGGTATTTGGATCCAGTATTGTGCTGTTAAATTTGTAATGACATCATACAATCGCCATCAATTATTTTGATTCAACAGTCTACAATACATAGCATCTAGTGTTGTATAGCACTGGATCCGAATTAGTACATTCAAGTCGTGAAAGAAGCCTGAAGTGCAGTCATTTCTTTTCCGTTAGTGAAGTGCTTCATTTGGTCTGTGCTGCTATAAATGTGGGAAATCATATAAATATTATATTGCTATTATAGAGATATTTCTCAGGAGGTTTGTGCTGCTATTAAATTGCTCTATTTACCCAAGAAGGACGCCTTCCATGTTGATTTCTCAATTTATTGTTGAATGTATCTAGAAGGGATGAGCAAATAGAAGATCATATATCGGAATCCCCATTTTCAGTATTTAAAAATATCCAAGTCACGGTAAACAAAAAGCAAATAATTCGTGCTTGAGCACAAAGTTGAAGAGCATTCAGACAGAAGACAAAGAGAACCGGAAAAAAAAAATCAAATAATAAACCATTTCATAATATAAGTAAACCAAGTTCCTAGATTGGCCAAAAAAATAAAACCAAGTTCCTAGGATATTTACAGAGCAAGTAATTGTGGTTGTGTGATATGGTAATTTTGGACATCTAAAATCTATTATGTTCACTAGTAAATGTTCATAAACCATTTCAATTCTGACATCAATATGCATTTGCATTGTCTGCTCAATAAACCAAGTTCCTAGGATATTTACAAAGCATTTCCAGGATTTTATGACTAAAAAATTAATGAAGAGGTCCTTTCTTTAAATCTAATTCCATCCTTCTCTGTTTCAGATTCCCTCTCGCAATCCAAATTTTAGGTACCCCTTTTATTTTTTTCTTTTGTCTGATGATAATTTTAAATCTCTTTCCAGAAATTTAATTTCTTCCACCATTTCACTTTTCTCTCTCCTTCTTGCCGATCCCATTCACATTCATGTATGCGTGTGACATGCAAATATCATAGTTACTTTACTTCCTTGGTAACTTCGATTTGCTTTGGCTTACCAGTTCAATGATTATAATTCTCTGTTGAAAGTTAAGGATTTTCATTTTTCTATTTATCAATTTTATATGCTTTTATATATTTTGGAAAGTCAAGAATAAGCACCTTTCAACAAACAAATGAAGGACAAATATACTCCCCTTGGTCGTGAGTTTGGTTCTGTTGCAGGTTCAAGCCTCCACCTCCTTTCTCAGCTATGAAGCCGCAATAGGCTTCCCCTGTTGCAGTGTGTTGTGCTCCATCAGTTACGCGTTTTTTGCAGCTCAGTGATGCCCTCGCCCAAATCCTGCGTGGCATCATCAACTCCTCCTTATGACGATTCTACATCATCTCTTGACAGCCATGTCAGCACATTTTTAACAGCCTTGAAGGTAGTTGTAACGGCAAAGACCAATGGTATAATATTTTTAGAGTGTAAGTTGTTTTTAAAAAAAAAAAAAGTGTAAGAACTAATTTGAAAACTGACCTAAACTATAGACACCAATTGATTAGTTTTTAAAAAAAAAAAAAAATTTATCTTCTACTTTTCATTTCTTTTTATCCATATGTGTTAGTGATACACTTCAAGTTCAATTTGCTATTTTTCTGGTCCTACGTTGTTCATATACACTTGAGCACTCCCTGAAGCAAGAATGTATCATATTCGCTTGTAATTTTCAGTGATAAACAATATTCAAATGAGTCAAAGAATTTCTCAGTTACACATCTAAGTGCAAAAATCTAACAGAATCTCACCACACAGAATCCTATCATCTTAGATACTTAGTAAGTTTTTATTGACTCGATAAACTTGCTTCAATTGCAAAAATTTTATCGAAGAATTATTTAAAGAAGTGGATTGTGTATAAATTGAGTGACCCAAGTTATATTAATAAAGTAATTAATTGATTAAATAAATAATAATTAAATATATTTATTTATAATTGGTTAATTGAGAGATAATTTTTTCATATCTATCTATACTAACTACTTGAGAGGAATGATTAATAGATAATTGTCTTATAATTTAAAACTTGAAATTATCATATAATAATAAAGTATTGTCAGATGATAAAGATAGTTATCTAATCATGTATGTTTATTTCTCTATTTATCCATCATTAAGACACATAAATTAAGAGGCTAAAAAATATATTTCTCCTACGAGTTTTAAAAAGTTCAGAATTCATATTAGGCTTAAGTAATTGAGCAATGGATAAAAATATAAATTCTTTTCTAGAGTGATAGTGTTATATATTGTATGGGGTGTGAAAATTTATAAGTTCTCAAAATCTGATAAAATATAATTAATTGATAAGAAAAACTTACAGATTGCACGTGCACCCTTTTCAAGTATTACTTGATGCTTCACAAGCCCGTGTGAAAGGATGGGATGCGATGAGTTTTGGGTTGCAATCCCAGCCAAGAGTGAATCGAAAAATGGAACATAATCTATGGCACATTAATAGTTATATCGTCACTTAACAGAACAAAAATGTGAGAAAAGTTGGTGAACCAAAATTTTTCCACGCTAGATTGAAAATGACAATTAACAGAAAACTGTTGCATCATTTTTCTATTCAGATGTATTTCTGTACATATTTGATCGAACACCTAATCTGCTATCCAAGTTTTCATATTTATTTTCTTTTTCCAAGCTTTGTTTTGCATTCTATAGAAGGGGAAATCTTCATATTGCCAGCGTCCCTTCGGAGATCTGGTTATCATCCAATGAATCTGAGGGTTGAGATTTGGGTTTGCTCGTCATTCGGTTAAATCCATAACCAAGAGAACTTCCACTTGCTTCACACAGCTGCTTGCATATACCAAAAGTTAACATAAATCCATATTCAGACAATAACTACATAGAGAAAGTAGTGACTCTGCAATTTCAAACTAAAGATGCTTTTGGTATATGTTCATCTTATATACATGCAAGTAGTTGGATCCCATGATATAGAATCCAAAGGTGTAAAAGTTAACAAAGCTATATAAACATCACGGTTCCTATGTTTGGTATAACAATTAAAAATTGCCAAATAATACAATTGATACTATATAAAAGATAGTAAAGCAAAGATTGTAAATTCTCATGATTACCTTAAGCCTTAAATTCTAAACTCTAAATATTTATGCTAGCGGAATAAAGATGACAGTCAACAACCTCTCACGAGTCATAACAGTCATAATGAATCACCACATGTCCCTGGATGCATGAGTTTTAAATAAAACACATACCTCTGCAAGCTCAGCCAGATGGCGGGATCTGAATTCATTTATTGTCGATGCAATCTCTGATGTGGGAAGTTTAGCCTGAAGAGATAAATGCTTAGATTTGACCCCAAAAAAAAAAAAAAGAGAAATGCTTAGACATCTAACAATCATTTATCCCCATGCAATAACATTGTGCCCTAATGTATTAGGTTGGCAAGATTATATGTTGAGAACCTCTGGCGTTCAATGTTTCAAATCTAGCGATGCCTAAGGTATATAACCTTTGGCCATTATCTTTTCATCTTCTTATTGTCCTCGTGTTTAGGAACAGATAGTGTCATCAATAAATATGCGGACAAACATACCATACAGTATGCAAGAAAGAACAAAAATATTCTCATACAAATAAGAAAAATTGACCAGAAACTCAAATTACATTCTTTATAATTCAATATGAAAGAAAAGTAAATAACACTTAAACCTGTCTAGCACGCTGTATGAGACTAAATCAGATAGTATAAGTTTATACACTATACATTATACAGCCTTTGGCACGACAACAGATTTTATAACCTTATCAGCTCAGGACACTCCACAACTGTCATCATCGACTTCTACTAGTCTATTACATCCAAGGGAGAGAGAAAAGCCTTGGAAAGGAATCATATGTAAGGTGCAGGATAAAATCAAAATTTCTGTATAAAATAAAAACTTTCCCTCCATATAAAATTTAAAAAAAAAAAAGAACATTGGGGTAATCTCATTTCATGAAAAAGCAAGAAACAAAATGTAATTGCAAGATTTAGTGCAGAAGTGGAGTATCAAGCTATGGCCTTAGCTACATGTGAACTCCTATTGTTGAAACAACTCCTCCACGAATTAAAATTTGGAAGTACTAATCAAATGGACTTGGGTTGTGATAGGTAAGCGGCAATGCACATTGCTTCCAACTTAGTATTTCATGAAAGTACCAAATACATAGAAGCTAATTGTCAATTTATCACAGAGAAGACTTAGTCTGGCCGCATTACTACCTAATTTGTCAATTCAAATGAATCAACTCATAGACTTACTCACCAAATCTCTCGGGGATCCTACAATCGATTACATTTGAAAGTGTAACAAACTTAGTGCGTATGATTTATACACTCCAAATTCAGAGGGATAATGTAGGATTAATATCATACATTAAGTAGAGTAAATTCCATAAGTGTCAAGATACATTGAATGTACTACCTATACTACTTGTATGACACATTGCTACTATATATTCTACTCGTCCTATAAATAAGACAGAAAGTAAGGGAGTACCATACTTAACTTTCATCAATTTGACACAATAAAATAAAATAAAACAATGATTAACTAACTAATAGAAACTCAAGCATGCAAGAGTCAGTCATGCCAAGGATAGATGCCGTGCACTCCAACAATCATTTTTCTGTAAAATTTCTGTCCAAATAGTCAAGATTTTATATCATATAATCTTATATAATACATCAATAAACATATGTTCAAATCCACATGCCAAACCAGTCCGCAGGTTGATGAGACAAGATTCAATTTCAACAAGAAATGAAAAGAACCATTTATCTCGATCAACTACGTTAAGTCATCGAACAAAAAATGTAGTTCTAATAGCAATAGCCCAGGGAGTGGACAAAGCCTTGGAAAGGAATCAAATAAAACATTATTTTATCTCACTTATTAGTTTATTCTTAATTTGGCTTCTCATTAATTCTAATTTTTAATTTAGTCCCTCACTTATCAGAATGTTACTACTTTTGGTCCCTCACTAATCTGAACATTAACACATTCAATCCCTCATTCTTAATATTGTTTATATTAGTGAGGGACCAAAAGTATTAACTTTCTTATGAGTAAGAGACCAAAGTGTATATAGAAATCAATGATGGACTAAATTAATAATAAACTGATAAGTGGGGAACTAAAATGGTATTTTACTTGAAAGAAATCACATGAAGTATTTGATAAAAATTTATTCAAATTAAAATCAACACTTCCCCTCATTCACCAATATACTGTGATATTCAGACTTACGGGCAGGCACAAGAGTAGCCTCCACTATGGCTGCTGTAAATGCTTGCGCTATAACATGAACTTTTAATATCATTTATCAATAAAATTATATTGTTCAACTAGTCAAGTTTTTATATTATCTAACCTTGTATGATTCATCAATAAACATATGATACTAATAAAAAATACAATCTGCACACAAAACAGATCCTCAAGCTAATGAGACATGATTCAATTTCAACAAGAAATGAAAATAACCAATTATCTCAATCAACTATGTCAAGTTCAATGGCCAGGGGGAAATAAAAAACTATTTGAAGTCATCAAACACAAACATCAATTAAATTTACTACCAGACAGAAAAATATTTTCATTAGGTCAATAAATATGCACCAACAACGATTTTATTGTCAAATTAAATTGATTCACCTGAGCAAGCACAGCAGCTGCTAGTTGAAGACTCGGTTCCAAGGTCTCTGGGACAACCTGCAAATGCAAGAAACAGCCACTAGATAGACAATTTGAAGTAAATATTCCAATCCTAGCCACATGCTTCCAATTTTGCTGAAGAAATGCTACAATTATGGACACAACTACTTTTCCTACTGTTTAAGCATTATATCAAAAAATTATCAGAACAAGATACTAAAGGAGGTATTGGAATATTACTGCAGTAGCTCCAGCCTTTTCTAAATTCAAGCCATGATCAACATCATGAGCACGAACAAAAGTCTTCACATTCGGGAAGTATTTGCTCAGAGCCCAAACTGTTCTATAATTTGCTCCAGGAGAATCAAGAGTTACTGCTGCGGCACATGCTCGTTCAGCCCCAATCTTGTGTAAGACCTGGTAATCAACACAAAGCAAGTCAGATAATGGTAATAATGTGGTCTAAGCTGCTGAAGTCACATGCACTACCTCCCGACTACCAGCATCTCCAAAGTATACAGGGAGATCCAGAGCACGACCAACTGCCACTCTATCACTAAAGACAACAAATATGGAAAACAGATTAGTCCATCTACTGTTATTTTAATACACAATATATGTTGGCTTACACTTCACATATATCTTTGGAGGAAAAAAATTATACTCAACATTCAAATATTGCCCCATCCTTGTCACTAAAGACCAGCATTATATAACTAGAAACCAACCATCACAGCACTCCATTCAAGAATAGGGAGCAGACAACTTATCCAACTATTAATTGCAAAGAAAAGCAAAACACTAAATTATTTTCTACAGAAGATTTTTCAGCCTCAAACAAAATCAGCAATAGGCGGACAATCACATGTCAAGTTTAAACACATCTGGATAACTGTTGAAATTGTCGTGCATGAAATTTTTCTTTTCCATATTCAATATTGACCTTAAAAATCAGGAACTATATGTCAGCTCGTTCATCCTAAAGACGTATTAAGAGGAAGTGATAACAGTTTTACTTAGCTTATTGAGTTACCTTCTCACATCTAGCGCAACGAAAGGGATCAGTCGCTCAGAAAGAAGTTGAGCAATGATCTGGTAACAGTAAAGATATAAACTGTTATGCCTAAATCTATTATTTAAATTAATTAATTAAACAGAAAAAGAAAGAACTTACCTGGCCAACTCGTCCAAATCCACAAATAATGATGTGATCTTGCAGATCATCCGTCTGTAAAAGTTGTCATCCAGAAAGTAAACTATAAATTATCATGCCAACTCTAAATCAAAGTGAAATAAAAATTGGTAACTTGATATATGGGCTTACAGCATTCAATTTCTACAACCACAAGTATATGAGTATTTCAGTAGATTATTAAAGAACTAAACTATGATATACTATCTGCAGTTAACTGACTGCAAACAGGTTAATCATCTGATATAAAATAGCACAGAACACACAAGATTACGTATGCAAGGAACAAATATTAGATTTAAGTTGCCCTTTTCATGATTCTTTAGTTTGGATTGCTTGTCCTAGCAGAATACGGTTGTTTGAGTTGTGCCTATACAAGGCACATTATCTGTGTCAGGGATTACAACTTACTCATTGCATTTGTTACAATAAAAATACATTCTGTTCATTAAGAATTGTCTGGGTCCCTCTGTTCAAGAAACATTATCAGCATCATTACAAAAATGCAAACAAACATAGTGAGAACATATGTGACTGCAGTTCTGACATCATGTGACAGTTAGCTCTATGGTTATTGGTTTATATTACCTCTATCTTTCCAAATAAGAAATATCTGTAACCATATTTAAGGGCTCATTCTTTGGGTTAGGTTGTGATAGAGTCCCACATTGGGAGCCAAAAATGATTCTTAAGGTTCTTAAGTAGTATGGTTGTTTCACCTTACAAGCCAGATTTTAAGAATGGGTTCCCCACGCTTGCTAAGGTCACCACCAAGTTGTAGACAAGACTAATATTTCTAAAATCACAGTCCCCATATTACGATCAATATTATAAATATAGTAGTTTACTCTTAAAAGGGATTCAAACTATTTTACAATAAATACTGACAATGCTTATTTTTTCCCCTTCATAGTGCTGGTATAAAAGTTTGTAAGGCAATAGATTTTACTTGCATTGACATCAAGTGTAATATATCAAAACAAGATGAAATAATAGCCCATGCTTCTAGCCATCAAGAATTATAACTAAAATTTGCAATTGATAAAGTTCCTGTCAGCCAGTCATCAGATATTTTACCTCACTCTCTACAGGTAATAAGCTTCGAACGTCATGCACCTCAAAACGGGAAGCAATAAACTGGCCACCAGCGGCTAACCATGGTGTGAGAGCCATTGAAATTCCCACAAGAAGAAACAGCAGAGAGGAAAGCTGGGAAGACATTATGCCCTGTAGAAGTGCCAATTAACAAAAATTGTATTTATAGCATATCACATTTCAATAGAAAACATTATTAGAAACTAGGAGTAGACCCACCTATGCTTTATATTTTCGACCTCTTAGATGAAATAGAATAATTCATGAACCAAAAGGAGAAAGTGCAGAATACGGCAAGGAAAAACCATCAAAAACTTAAAAAGGTAACAGAAGATAAAATTTGCAAGAAAACTCTATCAAAATAAGAGTCATATTAGCAAAGGCCCACAATCTCTCCAAGTATCCACTGGTTGAATTCCCATGCAAGTGCCATGAGTTGAAACACCAAACAGGCGCAAGATTTGGAATTCAGTCACATAATCAAGAAATAATAGCTCTGATTTTCGAAAATTCAAGAGTTTCTCTAAATCCAACTGTTATGTGTCAGTTGGGGTGGGTAAGTCAGTCAGAGATAGTTAGTATAACACTCGAGTTAGAAGTTGTTATATAAGGTTGTGTCTGTAAAGAAGAAGGTGTGCATGTGGAATACTACGTTCTTACCAGAGTTTTGGCCATTACAAAGTATCAATTGGTATCAAAGCCAATCGATCCTTGGAAATGACGAGAGACTCACGTTCGCAAGAAAAGATGCGAGAGATGGAGTGAACTCCATCAGAATCAAGCATAGGTCAAGGAACTTCGAGGCTTAATGTCGCGAATGGAGGAGATGATGGCAGAGCTTACGGCAAAGGTTGTACAGCCAATGACAATCGCATCTGGAGGATCGTCAACTAAGGCGATGGGTGCGCCTCCGGCGAATGCAACGGGGACCAACACTCGTATGCCTCAATTTGGTTTGTTCCAAGGCAATCACTTTGGGTATTCAATGTTGACGAAATACTCCAGAGTTGAGTTTTTGAGG
Organism: Delonix regia; assembly: GCA_037074485.1. Classification (NCBI taxonomy): domain Eukaryota; kingdom Viridiplantae; phylum Streptophyta; class Magnoliopsida; order Fabales; family Fabaceae; genus Delonix; species Delonix regia. The sequence continues at coordinate 20,017,266 of CM073459.1, forward strand.
TTCAATGGAATGACTTTAAAGGGTGAGCATTCCGTTGCCATCAATTCTTTGAAATAGACAATACCCTTGTTGAACAATGAATCAAGATGATCAGTTTGCATCTGGAGGGACCGACGCTACACTAGCATCAAACTTACGTGAAGAGGAAGACGATCAATGAATTATTGTGGACTGACTATTTGACTAATATGGGTATTCGTTTTCAAGAACTAGTCAAGATTGATCCAATCACTGACCTAAAGAATTTACACCAAGGAGAAGGGTCAGTATTGAATATCAAGCCAAATTCAAACCTATGTTAGCTGAGATAGATTTACCAGAAGAAGTGGCCATTAACCATTTTTTTGGTGGTTTAAGGAAGGAGGTGGCAGCATCAGTTCGTATGTTCAAACCTACAACCTTGACACACACTAGTATATTGACCAACTTGAAATTTTTAATAATAAAAAAAGGGTTGAATTTACAAGATAGAGTATTGTAATAAAATCCAAAAAATTTCTTTACATTAAGGTCCAATAATTAAATAGGAAAAGTAGAAGGGGAAAAAGACAAATGTCATAGATAAGTAACTAATGGCATAGAAATAGAAGAAGATTGGTTAGAAAGAAACCAAATTAGGAACTATATGGTAATTTTCCAACCAATGGCATTTTTAGCTCCAAATAAGACAAATGGTTATATTGGCATCCTTGGTAATATGATTGCCTAAGATTGGTGACAACGCATTTGGCTTAAGGGGCAAGTTGCATGAAGTAAGCAATGGCAAGTGTTTAAGTTAGGAGAGTGCCACATGTTAGATATAACTAATGCTATAAGGTGATAAATAGGATTGGAGTCCCACTTGCCATGCAAACACCTCGTGCAACACACAAACGATTGGCAGTAGTATTTTATTGGAAAGGAATGGCTAGAGATGTTAGAAATTTTGTCCGTGAATGTCCAGTATGTCAGCTATTCAAATCTGAAACAATAGCTTCTCCTGGGTTGATTCAGCCATTACCTATACCTAATTCCTTATGGAAAGATTTAACTATGGATTTTATCACATGCTTACCTAAGTCTTATAATAAGACAGTCATTTTAATTGTGGTTGATCATCTCACTAAGTTTGCTCATGTTATAGCTCTTCATCATCCATATACAAGGGCTGATGTTGCTCATGCTTTTACGGATAATGTAGTAAAGTTGCATGGGTTACCTCAAACAATTATCACAAATCGCAATCCTCTTTTTTATGGTCATTTTTAGAAGGAATTATTCAGACTTCAGCATGTTAGATTGCTATACTCGTTTGCCTATCATCCTCAAACAGATGGGCAATCCAAAGTATTGAATCGAACAATAGAATGCTACCTATATTGTATAACAGGTGAACATCCTAAACAGTAGGTTAGATGGCTATCCTTGGCTGAACTTTGGTATAATACGTCTTTTCATTCCTCTATTGGTATGACTCCCTATGAAGCGGTTTATGATATTCCTCCTCCAGTCCATGCGCCTCATATGGCTGGTGGTTGTACCAATCATGTCGTGGATTAGGAGTTAAAGAGTAGAGAGGCTGTCATTCAATCCCTTAAATCCAATTTGCAGAAGGCTCATAAAAGAATGGTACAACAGGCAAACAAAAAGAGGACTGACAGAGAATTTCAGATCAATGATTGGGTGTATGTCAAACTGCATCCATTTCGAAGGAATTCTTTGACTAATAGTTCATTTCACAAGTTATCAGCTCATTATTATGGACCTTATAGAGTGTTAGAGAAAATTGGGAAAGTTGCATACAGGCTTGAGCTTCCCAATCAGTCTAGAATACACCCGGTGTTTCATGTTAGCATGTTGAAGAGGTTTGGCGAGGAGATGGTGGTTTCTACTATGGTAGTTGAGGTTAATGGCTTGGGATATTTTGCATTAGAACCAGAAAATATATTAGCAAGGAAGCTAGTCAAGAAGGGTAATTTGCTTGTCACTCAAGTATTAGTCCAATGGAAACATGCTAGGCCTGACACAGCTACATGGGAGCCATTGCAAGCCTTGAATCAGCAAATTTCTTCTTTTGATGTTTCAGCATCTAGTAATCCTCAAGGACAAGGACGTCGTAAGGGGTGGAATAACTGTTACATGTCAGTTCGGGTGGGTAAGTCAGTTAGAGATAGTTAGTATAACAACTCAAGTTAGAAGTTGTTAAATATAAGGTCGTGTCTGTAAAGAAGGTTTGCATGTGGAATAATACTTCCTTACCAGAGTTTTGGCCATTACAGAGTATCACCAACTACTCTAAATACCCAACCACGCAATAACGACACTAATAGAGCTCTATCTATCCTCTCTGAATTCCCTTCAGCGTGAGGCATGCACCATGCCACAGGGAAATGCAAGAGAAGGCTGTGTCTTGAAACTATTAGCACACATCACATAGACGTCCAGGAAAAAACTAATATTGTCTGCCCAGGACATATCATATGTCCATTTATTGGTAAATTATGAATTAAAGACAACAAGGACCATAAATCACGAAAAAAATTCTGAAGTACTGACATCAAGAAGCATCAAGCATACACCAACTCAAGCAGAATGATTTATTTTAAATGAAAATAAAGCTATAGGGTAAAGTATTATATAAAAAGCAGTAAACTTTTGATAGGAAGAGGCAATTCTCAAGGAAGGAAACCTGATTAACAGCTTCACCAAAAGCCACAAATGCAAATTCTCCGCCAGGAGCAAGGAGAAGACCAACTCTAATTGCAGAAATAAGTGAAATCCCAAAACTTTTTCCAATCAAGGAAACTAATAAAGTCTTGCCACAGATTAAGAGTCCCAATGTCCCTGTGATGACTGGAAAATTTGACACAAGAAGTTTTGGATCAATTGACATTCCAACCTGAAAAGTCACAAGAAATAATTGCGCCGTTAGATATGCAAATTAAAGGTGGCTTGCTCATTAAACATTGGCAACAACAGTTGCAAAATTCCTAAGACAAATTCAAAATCAAGCAATCAAGATACAATTTTCTTATCCATGTAATATAATGATTAACATTTAACATTTTATAAATCATCAAAATATCACTGTGCTGACCGAACTTTTATTTTCCATTGACCCATGTTTTACTTTAGGTTCATTTGATAAGTGCAAAGCTCTGTCCACCAAAAGAAACCTAAATAGTATCATCTATTTAAATTGGCCTAAGACAACTCTTAACAGAAGGTATTCCCAATCTTCTCGATATCAAATAGTCCATAAGAGGAACTCATAATTTATTCATCTTATCATATGCTACACACTTAAACCACCCCCCACCCCTCGGGCCCCCATTCTTCATCCATTCTAATGCTAAAATTTTTTACTGAGTTGTTAATGAATTTGTGGAAATACAATATTTCCTAGAAATTTTCATCCTTTTAATTCTGCTGTCTTCTACCCTTTTGATATAATATAAAATTTCAGTACTGAAATTTTTCCGAGTTGTTACTGAATTTTTGTGCAATTCAACAAAGGAAATAATTAATCTCTACAAGTTTGAATACTTTTTCCTTTTCCCCTTTCAATTGAAGCTAAACTTAAGACCACCACATCCCAAAGGTTAAAGCTTAAGTCACTAGACAAAGGCTAATAAATTGCTTATTAATAGGTTTAACAAACCTCCTCACATAAAAGCACTTTGGGCTTAAGGCATGTATAGATTATCGAGAAACCTACCCAAAGCTTAAGTTATTAAAAGAAGACTCATGATTGATTTTATTACCATCTTTTACACATTTATGTGGGAAAGAAAAAGGGTTTTCTGCCGCAAAATTAAACATTATCTACTGTACTGTTGTTGCATTAAATTCTGCTAGTGAAACAATGCATCCTAACCCTTAGTAACAGATCACAAACATATGAATTCACCACCTTTCCATTAATTTACATTTATAAAATAGAATTTCTCACTCACTCTCTGCTTTTGAAAATTCTTCAAACAATTATTCTTATCCCCATATTGAGAAATTGACTAGCAGCTTAGTATATATTGTGAAAATGAACAAAAATAAAATGTTCCTCTACTAAGCAATAAGCACCTACTGTCATAAAGAAGAGCCCCAATAGAAGACCACGATATGGAGCAATATCAGATTCAACCTGTAAGGAAAATTCAGTTTCTGCAAGCAGTAAACCAGCTAGAAATGCCCCCAATGCCATGGAAAGTCCCGCCTAGTAAAGGAAAAAAGAAGTAAGAAAGAAAATTAATAATAACATAGACAATAGATTAGTAATACAGGAGACAACAATGATTATCTTAAAGCAACCCGTCAAATTTAAGCTAGCTTTTTACTTATTCATATATTGATGCAATCTTGTCAAAAAACATGATGATTAGCCTGAAACGTCTACATAAACTAGAATAAACAATATTCACAAATTTTCACAAGTCAAAAACTGAAAAAAAAAAAAAAAAAAAAAAAAAGTTGAAAGGAAAAGTGGTATAATGGTCACCTACTCTAGCAGTGAGGAGACTAGTCCCAAGAATAACAAGGAGTGTATTGGCTGAAAATATTTCTGCATTCTGATTTTCAGCAATCTGCTTATATATTGGCCGAAGGAGCTGTACAGACAAGAGCATGAAAATTAGTACAAAAGCAAAACTGTACATGATAAATGTCTTAGATGCCATCCTAATAAGTTAAATGTGATCAAAAGCTTTTAAAAAAAATGTCATTTTATGATATATGTTAAAGCATCAGGATCTTGACAAAGTTTAAATTAATATCCTAAATGTGCACTTTAATTAGTCCCACTAGGCCCAGAAAAGGTAAAAAGAAACTTCTACCAAGACCTAATCAAATCAACCATTACATGTACAAAACTCATCATAACCAATAAAAAAACTGATTCTACGCATTATTTTAAAGTGAGAAGAATAGTTGATCATCATATCATATCAGATCACTGAAAAACTGTTGGAACCACAGAAATACAAACTTCACCACAAAGCTTATATATATTACTGAAGGAAATCACAAAGACAGTCACAGAAATTGATACAAAACTTCAGACTACTAACACCAATATAACAAAACAAGACACAATCAGTAACCACATTACATCCACACTAAAACACACAAGAAACACTGCAAAACATAGATATCCTAGCTTTCGAGAGACTAGGCCTCTCCAACAGTCAATCCTCCAATATTTTTCTTCAATGCCCCCCACATCAACACTAACTCCTTCATAACTTCACATCCTCTTAACTGTCACTAACTCCCACTACATTAGAGAAAGTCTGCTGCTAAAAACTGTCAATGTCCCTTTTTTGCCCTTCCCTTCTTTCTCCTGGAATTAGTGACTAAATGGGTCTGACTGGGCCCATTAGCACCACCAGACCCATCAAAACCATGTAAAGCAATCTGCAGTGCCAAAGGCTAAGAATTGCTGCCTAGGAAGTGCTATCTCCATATAGACATCTATGATGAATTTAAATAAGTAACACAGATATACATTTACTGCTTTATCATGGCAAGAAAATGTGTATTTTCTACAAGCAACAAAAGGTAAATATCAGTATCTATATTTAAACTACAATTAATTTAAATATAAATCAAATCAATGGGAAATCCCAAATCTCGTTTACAAATGTCACTTACCAATCGTCCACCAGCAATTATGGCAGTGATGGCAACTGCCGCCTTAACAGCAGCCAGGCCAAGAGCTTCAGCAATAGCTTGGAAACCAACCTGAAACAAGATATTGATATTTCCCATGATAACAACATAAGCAGCCATCGCAGTATGCATAAGGCAGTAATAATGATGCACTGGTGATAAACACTGAAGCAAGATCAACAACATCTTCCAACCATTCCTTGTTTATATTCCTACTAAGAAGAGCATCACAATTTTGTACCAGGCACCTAACATGAACCACGATTAATTAGAAAAAGGGAAATGTGTCTCAGTCCTATTGTAAATTAAATAAAAAAACTGTACCATATATTATCCAATTAATTGCAAGTTGTCTAAGCAATGAAGAACCCCCACATCAAGTTCCAGGTCACAGGGGCGAGCAAATGTCTCACATAGAACCTTTTCCATTGTGCAATGTGGTTCTAACAACTAAATAATGTCTTGCTAGGAGTCTAAGACTTTCATTATCTTGTTTTTCTTTCTCTATGTTTAACATCAACAATTGTTTGATGTCGTAAAGGTCTCATGCTACACAGAAGAAAAAGTTAATATTCTGGTAAAGAAAATTTGCTTCTTTTTGCCATAAACTAGTGCAAGAATCAAGAACCAATTTATCAAACAAACATAACTCAAAAAATTTCTAAAGAAACTTCAATCGATCATATGTTGAGACTTGAGACACAGTTGATAACTTAACCATGTTCTACCTCATGATCCCAATATCATCTGGCTATATCAAATAAGCATCTACATACAAGATGGAACGCTAGAATAATCCTACCCCTCCTTTGGAAGAATTTGGTGAAATAAGAGGTATGAGTATTAGCAAGACCACAACAGCCAAATCCTGAATAAAAGCAAAGTAAAGAAATAGTCAATATAGGTCAAAATATTGCAATATCAACCAAAAAAAATATTAAAGTTAATTAACAATCAAGATTAGAAATGACCAATTAGCATAACCATCGACTAGATAGAGCAAGATCAAGACAACGGTTGTTAAAGATCTCACAGAATAAGAAGCTCGAGGTGCTTAAAATGCAAATACATGAATGTGAACAGCTAAATACCACATCATGGAGCTAAGGATTTAGTTTCAGGGTTTCATAATTGTCAATGCGCAAGGCACCCCAAGCCATTTCTCTGCTTCATTCCAAAATCACCCTCCCTATTATAACTTACAGAGAGAAATTTCCGTTCTAGTAAGGCTAAGCCTAAATGAAATATTCTCCCTCCAGAACAGGAGATTATCCTGAATTTCTGCTATCCTCGCAGATCCATGTCTCCCCTCTAAAATATCGACCTGCCCTTTGGTTTCCCCTCCTACCTTAATAGCCTATGAAAGCAGCCTAGAAGTTAAACCTCTAACCCTGGAGTGCCCCAGAGATGACCATTAGTACAATAAGCCTGAGGTAAACTAAGTCCATCCATACATGATTTCAACACAAGCCTATTGATAGATCCTATCTCTGCCTAGCCCAAGCTTAAGCCCAAGAACAGAAGTCAGTTTCCCAGTCAGTAACAAAAGTGAGAAACCCTACCTCCCACCCCACCGCCAGGACTATCTACAGCTTTCTCCATGCAAATACATGGGAGAATGTGGAGAGTGACATTGTTGAAATAGTAAAACAAAGAAGAAAAAAAGTCTCACATTGAATAGTTAAAGGAAGAGAGAAGGCTATATAAGTGTTGAAGTTAGGCCTACTAAATTGCCTTAGGCATTTTGAATTAAGGCTTAACTATCAACACTTATAAATAGCCCAACTCTCCCACTCTAACTTGGACCAAGGCCCATCATCTCCAACAGACATACATACTCAATCACAAATCAATACCACTAAAGGACATAGTGTGTAGCTCAGGTATTGGCAGCAGTATCAGATATTGAGCCCAGATGCATGTAACATGGAAAGTAACCTGAAAAAGTAGAACAGAAAATGTAGCTCGACCATGCCGTGATGTGCTCTCACCTCTCTCCTGCAGTACCTGCAAAACAAGTTCACTTAAGTTAATGCAACATGACAGACCCTGCTGACATAAAACAAAACAAAAGCAAGAAGTACATCCTAGACTGCCATGCTAAATATTAAAATTGGAACTCATAGATGAGCACCTTTCATGGGGCAACTGGAACAGTACAGGCTGTATTAGGTATCATAAGATATGATTTCATTTATTAACAGATGCAGAATACAACATGAAAATTTCCAATTATATCTTGAAGGTGGTAATCATCAAAGCAGAATCTCAGATATAGTAGCATTTGGCTGGAGTGGCTAGATTCACTGGAGCATGTATCATTATACCATAGGGTCAAAGTTACAAGCCCCAGAAAAAAGGAAAAATCAAGAAAGGCAAAGAGTGCTCAGATTAACAGTTTATTTACTTGTAGAACAACAGCAGTAGATGACAATGCCAGGCCATTCCCAATGACAATTGCGGCAGGGCCAGGTAAACCACAAATATAATGAGCCACCAAGCCAACTACTACAGCAGTCACCAAAACCTGCATTTGAATATTCAAACATGCCAAGAATCAATGCTTCATACATTACTAGCATATAAAAAGCAGCTTGAGGTGATCAATAACAACAAGGACAGGAGAAGAGTTCCCAATCACCTGAGCCGAGCCTAATCCGAAGACATATTTCTTCATTGAACTAAGCCTTTCAACAGAGAGCTAAAAAGAGAATTTTAAACTTTAGTTTAACTCTTTTGATTACAGTTACAGTAATTATCAAAGTTAAGGTAGAACAAGATCTTATAGGAAACTCAACCTCCAGGCCAATATTGAATAATAGGAAAACAACTCCAAATTCAGCTATTGCTTTTGTTCCATGAACATGACGAATGATTGAGAGACCATAAGGCCCAATCAAGATACCAGCAGCCAAGTAGCCAAGAACAGGACTACCTAATTATTGTTGCAGACAGAAGGAAAAACATCAAACAAACAATCTATGAATGTCAGGCAACCAATTTTATGACATAGGCCTCTCAAAGAAAATATCCTATAGCAAAATCCAGATGACAGCAGAATTTTTTCTCTATTCAAGTTACAAATTGCTTAAAATATCACAGCTTCCACTTATTATCAATATATCAAAACCAAGCTAACAAAAGCTAACAAATGGTAACAAGAAAATGAAACATGATCCAGAAAAGAAGCAGAGATAATATATGCATTCCTTTAGCAACGCACGGAGTTTAAACATCAGGACAAATAACTTTTTTACACTTTGACAGAGTATGTTCAAAAGGCAACTGAGTTACCTCCAGGAATTTTTTGAAATATAGGCACAAATACAACACTTGCCAGCAATAACCAGAGCATGTCCAAGAGGGACGCTTCCTCCTCATTCACCTAATATAAATAGGATACACAGTTAGATAAAAGTTAGCATATTGAATGTCAGACTAAAGAAAGAAAAATGAAGAGAAACATACCTCTTGTTGAGGTAAAGATGCAATAATTTTTTTAATTTTTCTAGGCAATTTACGCAATTGTCTAATCAGAGGCTTTGTGCTTGAGGAAACTTCTTCAACACTGGTTGCAATAACTTCTGGCTGTTGAAGGAGCTGAGAACTCCTCTCTCCTCGTTTGGCATAAAAGGCAACCCTGTGATGAATTCCACCGTTGGATGAATACAGGAAATATCTTCCTATTTAACTTCGGCATATTAAAATAATAAGAAGACACAAAATAGTCTCCCTTAAGACCAAGAAGATAACAACTTAATTAAGGCAACACAAAAAAGAAGGTATAAATCCCAACCAAAGTCCACTGTATTAAATATTTATTTTCAAAACCAGTGTTTATACAAGCTAGTGCATATAAGTGACCTTGGGGAAGGGATTTATTCGTTGTTGATGTGCTACATTCATTTAAGCTTAAGTTATTCTTTCTTTTGTGTCCAGGGAGAATATTTTGTAATAAGCAAGTGAATACAGTGCCTTGTTATTTTTTACCAAGGGCACAAAAAACCTTTGAAATATCATGACGACATTTTAAATGTATTACTCCTACACTATGTATATTACTTGGCAACCACATGATGCATGTGAGTGAAATATAAGCAACAGCAACAAAAGAAACAAGATTATGCAAGATCATACACACCCTGCTCCCATTAACAATAACCCAAGAACCACCTTAGGCAACTGCTTCTGTGCAGATTCCACAAGACCCTGGAAAACTGATGCCGGTGTAAACTCAGTTCCATCTTCCGTAAAAGAAAAGAATGACGCAGAAAAGAAACGGGAAGACTTCTTCAATAATGCTTTGGGAGCAAAGGGTGAACTATCTCTAGTCAAATCTTTCGATGTCTCCTGCTTTTTGGTTTGAACTGCATTCTTTAATTTCTCTACTTCTGCGTCAGCTTCTTTAGAAGAGTCTAAGCTTAACTGTCTATTCTCATGATCATTAGAGTAATCTGAGTGAGTTAAGTCCACCAAAATTTGGCTGGTTTTATCAGATAGTGTTTCTGATGATTGCCTCTGAAGCAAAGATTCATCATTAATTGGCAAATCTCCATCCCCTTCAACAGAAAAATCACCAGAAAAGTCTTGAACTGTTTTCTCCTCCTCAGAAACAGCCTCAGCATCCTGTACTTGTATAATTTCTATGGTATCAACATTAGCACTGGAAACAGATTTATCAGCCCGCTGTAAGGCAATCTCTGCATCATTCACTCGCTGAGTAGCCTCAAGTTCAAAGGCAACAGCTTGCTCTGCTAAAAGCATTATGTTTGTAACATCCTCCTCTGCTTTCAATGCACTTAGCTGTGCCTTTTCAGCAATTTCATTCAACTTTTCCACTTCCTTCTGCAACTCCTCCTTCCTATTCTGCAAGCGCCTCAGTGCTGCCTCACAATTTGCTAAATTTGTCTGACATTCCTTGACATCTTCCTGAGCAACCAAAAGTGCTTTTTCCTCTTCCGTTATGTCATTGTCCTCATCACTATCATTAGAACCATCTGGAGAATCATGCTCTTCTTTGGCAACCTCTATAGATTCAATGGCCACCTGAAGCCTCGCCTCAGCTAATGAAAGAGCCATGGTTGCTTTCTGAACAGCTTCTTTGGCAATACTTTCTTCATTCACGATTTCTTGGATGGCATCAAGAGTAGAATTAACATTGTTCAAAGCATTTGCTGCTTCATCCTGCAAAGATATTGCAGTCTCTGAAATTTTTTTAACCTTTTCCTCAAACATGGTACTATTTACTCTAGCAACTTCTAAGTCCTTCAGGGCCTTCAGCAATAGTTCTTTTAGTTCATCCACACTTTGAGTGTCATCTACTTCTCCTTGCCCCCCTTCTTCTTCTAATGAAGCAGTCGGTTCAGCACTGGAAATAGGCCCCAATCCCAATTCCTCACCTGAACCTTCCACATATTCTACATTACGACCATTGCCATTGACATATGCCAAAGAATCATTACCCTGGCACTTTACCCAAATTGCTCTGGACCCCATAAAAGTATTATTATTCTTACTAGACCAAGTTCTCTTCATATTTGAAACTTTGAACTCTCCAACAGAAGTCAATCTTGCATTACGACAAGCAGCAATTCTACTAATTTTGTTTACTCCACTAAACCGTGCTTTCAAAATAGTACTGGAGTTGCAAAGAAAAGCACAACCAAAACCTCTCCTTCTGAATGTAACGCAAGAATCAAAATGATACATTGACTTTTGTTTGTAACGTATCCCTCCATCTAACACTCTTGACTGTGGTAAGCTACAAGTTACATCCATGTTAAAATTCTTGATCTTCAAATCGCAATACTCACTTAAAGAAACACTCTAAAATACATTTTACGAACAACAATTGACTATTCTTCAGACACCTGAAAAACATAAATTAAAAAAAATAAAGAAAAGCCCAAAAATAATCAGAAACGCTCAATACAACAAAATAAAATTTCACATTCATTTTTCCAGTAACACTGAGAATTGGATGCTACGAGACATGTACAACAAAGAAAGAAATAGTGTGAGAAACGCGAAATTATACAAACGATGTATTCAATATCTATCAAGAACAGTATTAGAACCGATTATGGCGAACATAATTTCGAGCGAAGCTGAAAAATCAATGGCGTAGAAAGGCTTAATGAATCCTCGTGGCCTTCAAAGCTCAGGTTCACTTACTTTTGTCTGAAACCGAAGCCATATGGAGAGGAACTATACCATGACTCCTTTGTATTTCCGTTTTTCCCTCTCTTCTCCCACTTTCTATTTCAATGCTTGTAAAGGGGGAAAATGGGACACGAGTGAGAAAATCTTGCCTACGGAAAGTCACTAAGCAATTTCCCAAAATGCCCTTCTTTGCTTGGGTGACCCACCCTTAAAACGGCCTTTGAGCAAGCGGAATTGTATTCGGAGGATATTCTTAAGAAATTTCGTCGTCACTCGGAGATTATGCGCGTGAGGAAGCAGATCCAATTTTGCCGGTGCGATTAAAAGAATCAAGGTATCTTGTTTGCGGAATCCAGGTATCTCGGAGGTTCACTGCCTCATTGGCGCGTGAACCACGTTTCTTGACGTAGGTGAATTGGACAGGAGAAATATCTAATTGGCTTGAACGCCACCCTTCTCTCGTTTTGGTATTTTATTTGTTTTTTTGCTATTATTTTATGTCTAACATAAAAAGAAAAAAGCGCATGACTATTTTATTTATTTCTCGACTCATATTATTGAAAATTACTGATTATGAAATGAATCTTTTTTCTTTGTCGCTAATGCTTGATATCATTGGGGATGTCAACTACAACCCTCCGTTCTGGCCGCTACTTTGTCTCTTTTATTATTTTTTCGAGTAAAATATTAGTTTAGTACTTTAATTTTTTTTTTTTAGTTTTAATTTAATTATTTATTAATTTTTATTCTCAATCACTAATTTTTATTCTTAATTTAGTCTCTTAATTATCATAATTATTTTTAATTTAATTTCTTATTAATATAAAAAGTTGATATATTTAATCTTTTATTCTAAATTAAATTTAAATTAAATATTTATATTAAAAGACTAAATGGGAATTGATTAATAAGTGAAAAATTAAATTAATAATAAAAATCAATGACAAATCATATTAGACTGAATTGAAAAATGAGGGCTCAAATTAAAAATAAAATTAATAAAAAACCAAATAAAAATTAATTAATAAATAAATAAGTAAAATAATGTTTTACTCTTTTTATTCACATCTTTAAGAACTTGTAAGAGATTTTGTACTTATGAAATTATAAAAATTAGATAAAGTTTTATAAGAGTAGCATACTAACATTATAGAAATCTGAACAATATAATTTTAATATATATATATATATATATATATATATATATATTTATGTGATTTTAATATTGCAAGGACCTAGGGGTAAGAAAGTAATCTTACATCTCTAAAGAATATCTTCCAACATTAGGGTCTGCAAATGGCAAGGACAAATGAGAGGATTTATTAAGAGTAAATTTTATTTACTTTAATATGTTTAATAGACAATTTAATTTTAAAAAATTATTATTTTAATCCTCTATTTTTTAAGTTATTTTTATTTTGATCTTTCAATAATTAAAAGTCTCAAAATAATTTTTAATTTTTTTAAAAAATTTGACCCAAATTAATTCCTCTTTAAATAAGATTTAGTTCAAAAACAAAAAAACTATTTTGAAACAAGTCTTAAGGTTCATTTTAAAACTTTTAATTCTTGCAGGGTCAACATGAGAAAGTAAAAAATCTTTTTAAAACTTTCAATTTATGAATGATTGAAATGAGAATTAGTTCAAGCAGATGACCAAAATAATATTGTTATCCAATTCAATTTGTAACATTTGAGAAAAGTGTATTATGTTTCATTTGACTAATTTAATTTATATATATATATATATATATATATATATATATATATATAAGTCTCAATTAAGCTATAGTTAATTCTTAATTGAACTTATTATATTTTATCTATTCATTTATTGAATTTAATTCGATTCAAAGAAAATAAATAAATTAAGATGCAGAGTTAAATAATGAATTGGTAAATTTATTACGAGTCTTCCATATTTTAGTACTCTTTAGTTAATGAGTATATTAATTACTGAAGACTTCTGAAATATTAGTCTTTTAACGATATATTTGACGTCCTTAATTTAATCTTTCAATTTTGTAAAGCTTTATTTCAGTTTTTCAAAAAAAAAAAAGGTTCTTTAATTTTATACTTATACTAATCTCACTAGCAAATAATTTAATAGAAATAAATTATGTAGCCTAGCATAACACTAATGTGGCTATTAAGTGATTAGTTAGCCATGAAACGAGCATTAAACGGTTACATACTATAAAGCACACAATTATTATGTTATACTTGTTTTCATGGCCAAATAATGTCATGTCACCCATTTTTATCAATAGTTTTTCGATGTTCAGGATCACTATCTCTCTATGTTATTTTTCCCACTAATCTTTTTACGTATGATAATTTTTTTATATATATTTTATAAATGTTTTGTCAGTTTATTAACTTCGAAACTCTCTTCCGGTATGTTGGTGCAATGGAAAGCATACCAATGGCAATAAAAATAGCAATGCAATAAGCTAACAAATGTGTTTGGTACAACGACAATACAAGAGCAAGGGAGATCAATCTCCCATCTATACTATGAAAGAGAAATTCGTCACCGAACCAAAAGAAATGTACAACTTTCCATCAGCAATTTTTGGTGGATTATGATTGTGCCCTTGCTTTCCTAACCCACACCCGCCCTTTTGGAGCCTTTCACTTCTCATAAAGGACAATGTTGAATCTCGCGCGAGACAGAGAGCACCAGTGAAGAGAGCTTCCAACGTTGGATGGCAAGGGATTCCAATAGCGTCTACAATGGGTAGAGTGGTCTTATTCGTCTGAATTCAGGTGCGTTCCGATTTGTTTAACCTGCACATTTGAACGTAATAGATCCATCGCACTGGATGCGTATGTCAGTGGTCACAGTATAGCAACAACAAGCGACGTGTCGATACTCACAAGTCATGCGCAAAGCTCCTTGCTCATAGATGGGTTGTTTGTGGTCTCTCTAGTTTTTCATCCATAAAAGAAGAAAAGATGATAGCAGGAATAGTTAAAATACTTTTTCAGGGACATTTTAGTTCTTTCATTCTAATATTATTCTCATTCTATCATTATTTTCATTACATCGAACAAACTTTAAGAACTCTATTCTCCTTTTCATACCCAACATATTAAATAAATTTGGCATCAAAATTTTCCATTCTATTTCAACTTATTCCAATTCTCATTCTTATTCCCTTCCCATCAAAATCTACAATTGCACACCAAATGAGGCCTTAACCATTGATAACTTAATTAATTAATTATGTTATTAGTTTAGGTCAAATCAATCCAATTATATATCATTTATTTTCCACTACAAACAAAGCATTTAGTCTCATGTGAGAAGGTCAAAAGAATTGAAAGCATATTCAACATGCATATAAATGATTTAGGATAACATATACCTTAGGGAACATATGTCATATCAAACTAGGGATCTGTTTGGTTGTCAAACTAGTTAATGAAGGAATGAGAGTTGGAATAAGAATGGAGTAGTAATATTTTGGACTATTTAGTTGCCAAGGAAAAAGAATGGGTATCTATTCCTATTCCATTTTTTGGTTGGCAAATAAGTGTGGGAATGAACAAGGTAATCTATCCAATTTACCATATTACCCATCCTCTCTTCAATTACATACTGATATGTCATCTATTCTCTAAAGTGCTCGTTCTCTTGCTACAAAGCCATTAATCAACCATTCTTTGTCTATTCTCCATCTGTCTGTGAGATGCGAATGACGATCCATACTAATCTGAGACTTGATTCACACTAAACGGGAAACACAAATGAGATGCGAGAGACAACAATAACTACACTCCACAATGATATAAGACAAGACAAGTACAATCCACCAACGCATCCAAGGACATTTGTAGCCACATACAAGAGGGTTCTGATGGTGAGACATGATGAATAGTGTGAAAGATGAAATTTGAATCAATAATAAGGTTACAATCTATTGGAGGATAATTTTAACCAAAATTATTGTAAATGTGGGTAATTTTATCAAATGATTTATCATTCCCAAGAGAATTTTATTTCTATAAAAGTTATAGGTTGAATCTATACATTGGCTCAAGATCTAGTTTGGGCCAATACAAAATCATGTTTATTAGACCTAGTCCATTAACTTAATTTTCTTAAAACTTGGCAAATTGGCTCAATAAAACTAAATTAGACTAGATTGATTGAGTTGGACTTGGTCTTAAACACCCATACAACGAAATAACGCTTATTGTGAGTACATCATATGCATAAGTGAACTACGGTATTTACATTGGTTGAGCTATTTTTGTTTGAACATAATTTATCTATGTAGATTCATTAATCAACGTAGGCTATATACAAACATAGTTTAGGACAACTTTATTTTTGTATGAAATTTTTTTTGTCATTTATAAAGGTTTTATTCTTAAACTTATGTAATTGGAGTACCCTTATCCTAAACATTAGCTAGGAACTTCAGTGCTTTGTGCAATGAATTGTCACCTGGTCAACAATAATGTTTCGTTCGATAGCTCCCTCAGCCAACGTGAATCAATTCAATGAGCTGTTCCGAGAAGATTTTGGGTTCAAAAAAACCAAGACAATACAAGGATGAAATGTAGAAGAGCTCTTTCACTTGTGATAGTTCCAAGAAGATTTGGGGTTCGAAAAAACCAAGGCAATCAGAGTGTCATATTGTGAAATTGTCAAGTTCTGGGGTTGCTTGTGAAAAAGCAATTCATGCAAAATGCTTGCACCAAACATAAGCCCCTCTCTAATCTTTTTAATGGAAACTAGAATGTTCCAGAGGAAAGAGTACAATGACGGTTAAATTTTTGTAATACAATGACTATGGAACCTATTAGATTGTCAGGAGGCCTAGCACTATGGTGGCAGAGAAATACTTATGTTAGAGTCATTTTTGCTTCAAGTAATATCATTCATATAGAGATGCTAAGTAGGTTAGATAATTGGTGTAGTTTTATTTCATTTGTATATGGACCACTAAAGGAACAAGATAGAGGTGACTTTTGGAATCAATTGTGTGGATGCAATCTTAGTTATGGATCTCCTTAGGTATGCATGGGTGACTTTAATAATTTTCTATCAAATTTTAAAAAGGTTGAAGGCCATCAAAGATCCTTGCAAGGCTTCTCCAATTTTCATTCATTTATGTCTAATTGCCATATATTGGATTTGGGTTTTAATGGACCCTCTTTTACATGGTCTAACCAAAATTTAAGGGCAACTCATATCAAAGAGCATTTGGATAGGGCAATATCCAATGGCAAATGGAGAGAGACTTTCCTTCATGCCCAGGTATTTCATCTTAAACCTTTTGGTTCTAACAACTCCTATTTATTATTATATTCAAAATTCTATAAAATTAAAAGTCTTTGGGTTTCCAAGTTTAAGTTGATATGGCTTGAACATGTTGATTTTCTATCTATTATTGATCGACATTAGAGTGACATTGAGTTCGATAATTTTAGTGTGTTATATTATTTCTTGAGAAACTTGGAGAAAACAAAACTTGCCTTGACAAAGTGGAGTAAGGAGGAATTCCCTAACAATAGGAAAACAACAGACAAACTATTTGTTGATTATCAACAATGTAATGATGAAAGATGGGATGATGATACTGTTATTAAGTTGACTCAATTGAAAAAGGATATTGAATTAATATGGGCTTGGGAAAAGAAATACTAGGCTCAATGCTTCAGAATCCAATGGCTGATATAAGGTGATAAGAATTCCAAATACTTTCATTTTGTTACCATTCAATGCAGGTAAAGGAATAAAATATTAAAGTTGAAAACGGATAATGGCTCTTAGGTTGAGGATCAAATGGAAATTGCAAGGGAATTAAATCCCTTTTTATTTAGAGGAGCAAGGGATTTTTCTCATGTAATGGATTATGTGTCACTTGTGGTTAATAGTGCTAATAACTCTTGTTTAATGTCTCTTATTACTAATGTTGAAATGAAAAAAGGCAACTATTAAACTAGGCAGTCTTAAGGCCCCTAGACTAGATGTCTTCTTAAGTATTTTCTATCATACTTCATAGGAGATTGTCAAGGAATAAATGTGCAGATTTGTGAAAGATTTATCTATGCATGGCTCATCATTAAGGGAGCTAAACTAAGGGACTTGGTCTTAATCCTTAAAGTGAATTTCCCTAATCAGGTTAGTCATTTTAAACCTATTAGCCTCTGTAACTTCTCTTACATGACCATTTCAAAAGTTTTAAGTAATAGATTAAGAAGTACTCTTCCTTCCTATATCACTGAGAATCAAATAGCCTTTCTCTACGGTCAGTTGATTAATGAAAATATCATAGTGGTACATGAAGCTTTTCATTACTTAAAATAAAAAATGGTGGTCAATATGAATAGCCTTGAAGCTGAATATGAATAAGGCATATGATAGAGTTAAGTGGGATTTTCTAAGAGTAGCTATGTTGAAAATGGGCTTTTGTGTCCCTTAGGTGGATAGAATCATGGATTATATCTCCTCTGTGGACTTTAATTTGCTAATTTCTAGCAAAAAGATTGTTGATGTCTCTTCACAAATGGGCTTAAGATAAGTAAACCCCTTATCCCCTTACCTATTAATAATTGTAGTTGATCTGGTATCTTAACTAGTGAAGGCAAGTGTTGATAATGGTGGGCTAAAAGGAATTAAATTCGCTAGAAGATGTCAAGTGATCTCTCACTATTTATTTTTCAGATGATTCCTTATTTCTTCTCAAGGAAACTAGACCTAATTGCCAAGCCATCAAAGAAAATTTACATGATGATTGCTATGCCTCTAGACTACTAGTCTCTCTAGATAAATCCTGTATTTTTTCTCTGGTAACTCTCCTCATCCCCATAAAAAGGAGATTTGTCAACTTTTAGGCATTTCTTCATCATTATCTCCAAGAAAATGCTTAGGACTACTAATTCTTTAGGGTAGATCAAAATCAGAGGCTCTGGGCTTTTTGAAGGAGAAAGTATTTAAGAAAGTACAAGGTTAGAAGAATGACATGCTTTCTTAAGCAGATAAGGAGTTGTTAATCAAGGCGGTGGCAAATGCAATTCTAACTTATCTTATGTCATGCTTCTTATTTCAAAAAAAAGGTATGTCAAGAATTGGATAGTATGATCTCTAACTTTTGGTGGAGACAGAAATAGGATGAATGACACATTCATTAGGTTGCTTGGAAGAAATTAACTTACACTAAAAGGCATAATGGTTTGGGTTTCATGAATTTCTGGTGCTTTAATCTAGCCCTACTAGCTAAACAAGCTTGGTGTTTACTACATTCTCCAGATGAATGGTGGATCAAAATTCTCGAAGAGATTTATTCTCTTAATTCTTCTTTTCTCGACGCTAAGAAGGGTTTAAGGGCATTTTGGGCCTAGTCAAGCATTCTAGAAGGTCAGGATTTCTTAACCAAAGATCTCTATTGGGTTGTTGGTGATGAAAGGAATATTAATTTCTAGAGGGATCCTTGGATTTCTAATTTAGCTAATCATCATCTGCATGGTAAGGCCCTGTATGAAAATTTATAAGGTTGTCTTATGGCTAAATTCATTGATAGGGGAGATTGGGACCTCTCCTTGGTTTTAGGGTGGCTTATAAGCATTAAGACAAAATTATTAAAAAGGATCCTTGTCCCTATAATTGGTGTCCAAGATCATCTTTGTTGGACTAAGGAAACAATGACGAATACATAGTTAAAAAAGGATATGAACTAGCAATGCATAGAGCTAATCTAAGAGATTTGCAAGTTGCTAGCTTTTCTTTCCAATTACTTACTAGGTTTTGGAAATGTCTTTGGAATACCAAAGTCCTTCCCCCAAATTAAACACTTCTTATAGTGCATTTGCTCTGAAGCCTTACCCACGAAAGAGAAACTATGGAAAAGAAACATTAATCATACTCCACTATGTCCTTGATGTTTGCATGAAATAGAAATTGTGTAACACATGCTCTTTCTTTGTGAATGGGTGCATGCAATATGGTTTTCTAGCCCTTTCGCTTTAAGAATGGACTTATGTGGAATAGATAGAGTTAATGCTTGGCTGTCACATGTATTCTTTAGATTGGATTTATCTGATTTTGATCTTGCATTATTTTCTTATGTATGTTGGTTTACATGGAAAAGAAGATGTTTCTTGGTGTTTGAAGATTTTGGAACTTACCCAAAGAGGGTTGTTAGAATGGCTATTGAACACACCTCGGAATTCTAGAGCTCATATAATTTATTTCCTCATAATCATGATGCTTTGTTAGATAACCCTATGCCAAAGATAAGGTGGAAGCCCTCACTTGCTAATTGTCTCAAAATTAATACTGATGCTTGTTTCAAGAATGACATAGTCTTATCAGGGGTTGGAATTTTCATTAGGACTTAGCTTGGGGAAATTGTGGAATTATGTGGCTATTATTGTAAGGCATCTTTTACTTTTATGGCTGAGTCCCTTGTACTTAAAAAAGGACTAAATATGGCACTTGATATAGGGTTCTTGAATGTTATTATTGAAATTGATGGTAAAGCTTTGGTGGATGCCATTTCTTACTCCAATAAATGTTGAGATTGAAGATGCAAGGTAGTTCTTCCTAAAATAGGAGTGCTATGTAATTATTTCGCTTCTTTCTCCTTAGAATGGATTTATAGGAATACTAATTTGGCTGCTGACTAGATAGCCAACCATGATAGTATAGGGATGTGTCTATTTGATTGGGAGTCTTCTCCTTTATCCCTCTTGCTTTTTATTGTTAATTCAGAGATACCTAATGCAAAAACTGGTGTTGGCTAAAGTTGAATGAACCTTGAAGATTACTACATAGCACTTTTTGTATTTGACTTTATGTTTTTCTTTCTCTTTATTGCTTCTAAGTTTTCGCTAAATAGTTATATAATTACAATAATCAATGGACAATAACTATCCACTAATTACAAATATATGTAGGGCTGAGAAGTCTAGGAATATCCTTTTTAGGTGTGAATTTTTTTCTTTAATTTATATTTAGATATGAAACTAAATCGTGAAAATTATAATTTAAAATAATAATAATAATAATTAATAGGAATTATAATTTATATTTTTTATGATTTTGAAAACTATTTGCCAGAAGACTTCAAAGCCATAGATATTAGTATATGATAAATATATAACTTCAAAAGCAATATTCATTGCTGCATTTATTTGAAAAAATCCCTTAGTTCTTAAATAAGGAATTTTAATTAATTAATTAATAATTCTCAGCAGCATTATATTTACACAGTCTTATCAATACAATTTAGTAAGTGATTTTTTTAAAAAAAAAATTAAGGTCAGATTAATTAATTTATTAAGAGTTGAATCGACAAACAGTAAAGAATTGCTACCCTTTAAAGTCAAAGCCAAATAGAAAATGAAATCAAATTATTTAGAATCCAACTTTCCCTTTTGTGGTTAATTCTATATAGAACTGTCAATTAACCTTTTTTCTTCTTGAAATTGTCCATGTACGTAGGTCACGAAATGTCAATTAATCGCATTGTTTATGCGTTGAACTTTACCTCATCTAGTCATTCACTTGGCATGATATATTAATTAAGGAAATTTAGTCTTTTATTTTTTGTTTCAATAACAATTGGATTATTTAAAAATTAAAAGTATTAAAATAACTCATTAAAAATAAAAAATGAAAAAATTTAGTTTATTTAGATAATTATTTTGATCTTTAAAAAACATCAAAGAATTATTTTAACATTTTTTATTTTTTGAATACCAAATTAATGTTAAATGCGAAAAATGAGAGATCTCTTAATATTTTTTGGGCTTGAATCTTCTTCCATATTAATTGTTTCCTCACATTTGATGCAATAAGCGCAATTTATCAAGCACACAGAGAAATATAAAATGCAAAATTAAAAACAATAAAATATAAAGGAAACAAGGAGAATAAGTATGCAAGTAATATTTATTTTGGTCAGTTCAAGAACAAAGCATATATTCAACCTCTTGAGACTAAAAAAAAATTTTCATTACAAAAATTTGTTTATGTTTGCTTACAAATAATAGATTTTTTTCTTACACTTGTTATATAGACTCAAAGTATAATTGTTCATGTCAAATTGCCATAAATACTTACAATTCATTTTCTCTTGCTATCATACTATTTTCTCACATTCACCAATAATAAACACTATACTTTCTCTCACTAAATAGTTAGAATGCACAATAGGAAGAAGTTTTACAAAGAAAGGATTACCTAAACCAAAATTGTATACATAAAATATTATTAGTGTGTTTAAATTAGAGGTGTGAATCTCCTCCAATTATGGAAGATTCTCTAGTACCTAAGATAGAATTTATTTAATGGTCCTAAACTTCTCATATAATTTTTAATTTAAATTAAAAAATTTAAGAAATATTATAATAAGTAAAAATATATTAATATTTTATATAATCATTTATATAGAATGATATCTTGTTGAAGTGAAATGGAAATAATTAATTCTTAATGGTTTACAATTAATTTCTAGAAGTAAGAAATAAATTGTTAGAAGCTGTTTTTTTTTCTCCAACGTGATATCATTATGTTTAAAAAAATATTTAAAATATTAAAATATCTTTATATATTATCATTTTTTTAATTTTTATTATATTTAAATTCAAATTCATATGAATTTAGGACCATTGAATGTATCCAATTTACTCCTTAGAGATCTTCCAATAACTGGAGAAGATCCTAACCCCTAAATTAGTAACATTAAAAATTTTGTTTACATATCAAAATAGGATTTTACTGTACAAATATTTTCGTTTAATTTAATATTAAATTCTTTTACAAATTCATATGTGTTTTCTAAACTTTTTTGCATAAAAGTGAAAAAAAATATACTTGTTGTGATTTATATTAATGACAAAAGTAAATTTTCAAATAAAATTTTTTTGTATAAACTCACGTTTTAATGAAAATTTTTTTTATATTGGGAAATCATATTAATTTAAAAACAAGTTTGTACATCTCTAATTTAATGACATACTATCTCTAATAAAGAGGAATTGGCAAACGGGACCTTTCTCTCCCTAAGTTATGAAGATTTATTTTCTTATTTTCTTGATTCTTGAGTAGTTCATTCAGTATTTCTTCTATACATAGTTTTATAATTTCTTAAACACGGGACATAATCCTCAAATCAATCCGATATTGAAAATTAATTAAAGTACAATGAAATTTTTTTTCCCACCAATCTGAATTCTAAATATTTGATTAGTCTAACCTAGACTAAAGTTATTTCATAAGAACATGAATCGTTTCAATTAGTGTAAAAAATTCAAAAATGTTTTAGTATTGTTCTCACCAGGAATATGTTACTTTAGTTCTATAAATTTTTATTCTTAATATGAATTGATGTCCAAAATTTGCCACTATATATACTAGTGTCCCAAATGGCTCAAATTATTGAGATTGAAGCAAAGAACTAATTAAGAACTAAACTAAGACTCTCTACTTCAAAAGACTAAAATGGAAGACTAGGTTAGACAATAGTTCAGTTTGGAATCTCAATGTTGAGATAAAATTTTTTTATCTATTTATTTTTGGCTTTTAGCAGCATTATTGATTGGGCTATTTTGTGTTTCAGGAAAAACAGGCCTAAAGGTTTCTTAGAATTTTTGAAGATTCAACCAATGAAAAAAATCGGCTTCATAAGATCCAATACTAAAGTATAAAATTTCTAGGCCTTAACTACAAAGAAACGACAAAAATGCTATTCTGATCCCCCACTCCCTACCTCATTTATGTTTTAGTTCCTCAGTCCTCCAAAATTCTATTTTAGTCCCGCACTCTTATCTTCATCTATCAAAATAATCCCTTAAGTTATGAAGATTGATGAGGTAGTCATTATCTACTAACTGTGTACAATTTTTGCTGATTAGCATTCCTAGTTGATTTTTTTTTTTTATTGCTACATCATATATATATATATATATATATATATAAATAATTATAAAAGAAAATAAAATGGATACTCTAACCCCACTTATACCCGCATGAAAGACTCGCTTTCACTCTTCCCACTTCATAAACCCTACCCGATACCCAAATGAGAAACCCTCAATCACTCTTGGCTTCTTCAATATCAAAGAAGATGAAAGAGGCAGAGTCCTACCATCAGTCTCTTCTGTGCATCGGGCTTGCCATCTCTTCCGTGCTCATCGTGCTCCATTCATGTCGTCGACAGTGTAGGAATCCATCGGCTCCGATGCAAGGCAGAGATCCATAAAGAACCGTTGTTTTCCCAACGACGAAGACAAGAGGCGTGTTCCAAGTGGTAGATATGATCTCTCAAGAGTAGATGAGCAAGACTTTAGTTGCTCACCAAGGTATTTTTCGATGCCAAGATGATCTTATGATTTACATATCTTGCACTAGAATATGGAATTGAAAATTATTCTAATCGTAAGAAAATTCTGGCTTAGGATAAGTAGTGTTACTCCATCTAAGAAATCATTATAGGCTAAACTGAAGAATAGGATTGACTTAGCACCTGATTTAGTCTTGTTTACAGAACTTCCCTCAATTTAAGCTTTGTTGAGAAAAATTGAGGAAAACTCTATGTAAATAGGGAAAAAGAACACTTAGTTACAGGGAGTATAAAAGGAATCATAATATGCCTTCATCACAAGAAACTTCATTTAATACTGAATGATATTCTTAAAATTAGTTAGGAAAAGAAAAACCATGGTTAAATTGATAATTAGAAAAAATTAATTTAAAAAAATTCATTCCACTTTAAAAGTATTAATAGGCAAAGATTAATTGTCACCTCCCATTGGATCTATTTGTCATGGGTAAATAACTCTTTCAACAATTGAACAAAGAAAATTACCAAAATATATGTAAATGTAGCTGGCATAATCACCAATAAATTTTCTTTTATTAATAAAAGGATGGGAATGATTGTTAAATTCTTAGGCTAACTATAATTATTAGAAATATGTTAGTCAATTTCATGACATAACCATCCCGACAATAATTGTTGAAAATCTTATTTTCATGGGTAAATATGGTTTAGTGTCATTGTGCATGGGAATGAACTAAAATGCATTTCCATCTGGATAAGAAGTTGTGCAATTGTTGGTATGATTTTGTTGGTACTCATCTCATTCTGTAAGTAGATTGGAATGCAAGTGTGAGTGTAGGTGTGAGTTGAAGAGAATGAGTGGGTGTGAAAGATCCTTTAAGGCTAGAGGGTTGTCATTGGATGAACGATACTTAGGGTTGTCGTTTCCTAAGTCAATACCACATCCACAGGAGATATGGTGTGAGTACGGGTTAAGGGCAATAATTTGAGTCTCCACAACAAAAAAGAATTTGAGCAAGAAGCTCATGGGATGTCCCTTTTATGATGAAGGAAGGGGTTGCAATTTCTTTGTTTAGGTTGAAGACAACTGCTTGAATTACTCAAAGGAGAAGTTTAAGACTATGTTTGGATGGAGGGCCAAGGAAAGAGTGGCAAGGAGTGGAATGGTCAAATTTGGATGAATGCATGTTTGGATGTTTTCATGATGATAGAATGGAATGGCAAGGGAGGGCCTCCAAGGCCCTCCCTAGCCATCTAAAATATTATTTTATTGTCCCCCCAAGTTGTTAAGATGTACTACCTCTGAATTTAGCATCTAGATTCTACTCAATAAATATAGACAACAGCATTGGAAGCCAAAGAAATTAAAAAGAGCTTACAGATGCATATGCTTCATGAGACATTAATCCTGCAGTAAGCAATTCATATCGACTCATCACACACTTGAAGTTAAAATTTTGTGTATTAAAAATGGACTTATTCCATCCCTAATTGATGTGTTATCAATTGCTAGACCAGTAAACCATAACAAGTCCATCAATTGAGTAATAGCGGACTATTTCACAAAATATTTTTACTATACTGAGGATACAAATGAATTACAAAAAGATTCATTCATGTCGTAATCTATGTCATTTTTAAATTCTTGTAATAGACATACTATATTAAGAATTATTAGAAGTTGACTCATCAAATTAATATAAAAGCTCACCATAAGTTCTTAAATTTCTCTGCAACGAAAGAATTTTTAAGTTTTACATCCAAATCTGATATATATTAATTAGTCATTCATTCCTTGTTTAGAATATACATTAATACATATATACTAACACCATTTTTGTTTCTTTATTTATGCATATAAGTCTCCCAGGCCTAATTTTACCTTCTGAAACGAACTGAAGAACCTTAACTGCCAAACAATGAAATATGTATTTACAGCTCAAATAAATAGACAATAACAGTGACTATTCCCAACATTAACTAATAAATGTGCTCCTAAAATTTTGTAGTCATTATAATAAAGAACCTTACTATTTAAACAACAGAGAGACATTCATTAACTACATATAGTGCAATGTCAACAATAATTTTTCCCTTTCAAAAGAACTCAAGTATTAACCCATAAACTTATAGCACTGTTAGTCTTCAATACTATAATGGAACAATAAACAAATGAACTAAACCCATAACCTAAACCCACAAAAAGGTGACACTCTAATCCTTAGCTTTTGTTCCCTTTGGATGATGATTCATTTGTCCCCATGAGATGACCAGCAAACCATATTCTAGTACCTGTGCTTTAAGCCGTAATGGTGTCTTAGCTAACACTGCCTATGCTGCCCAGTCCTTTTTGCACACTCATTAAATTTTTGAAGTTAAATTTAGCTAAATAAAATGACATATCCACATACAATAAAATATATTATAATCATGGTTCAAACCCCACACCATACTCCAATACTACTTCCTCCATAGCTAGAATCAACTTATGGGCACCCAGTGTTGTGTCTGTCTTCATTGCACTTCTTTCAAGTATGAACCACACACCAGTTCATCTTAAGTGTGTCTCCATGTTATTCAATTTCAACCTGGTCCTTTTTTTGTTGTCTTTTTTTTTACTCCTTTGCTTTTTTTGATAAAGGGAGGTTGAAGGTCTTCACCTTCTACCTTCCACCACAGTTGTTGCCTGTTGACCGGTTAGATATATGATTCATACACCTTCTTGTATGTTGATCAGGTTAGGCTTAGGTGCACATAATCTTCTGGGTTTAGATTTTGCCATCCAATTGTGGCGATAACGTGTGCACATGGTATCTCTCAGAGATTCCATGACTGACATAAGCAACTATGTCGTCCAATATCTATAAATTACCTTTGGGGTCCTCAACCCATTGAGGAACCTACGCCTGACTTGTCCATTTGTGTTCTTCCAACCAACTTTTGACTTTTGGACAAAGTTGTCCTTTAAACCACTGTAAGCAATCCCTTTAGACAATCATCTTTCTCATTATGTAAATACGAATCTCCTCTAACATTGTAATTATTGGCCTCAATCGAGCTTCCACAATTTTATAGTCAAAATGTTTGCACATGTTATTGGTGCAAACAGCACTTATGCTACCTACATCAAATGCTACGTGAGTCCACTAATTAAGCAGGATCCTCAACAAGTATTCCCAAGCCTAGTCATTGAACTGCCTTAACTGGTTTATATGAGTTTCAAATTCCTGCATTGTCATTGCTTTTGTACACTTCCACAGGAAACTCTTCAACTCTTTTCCTTTAAACTGTTTCACATAGTTGTTGTAGATATAGTAAACACAGAACTTATGTTCACTGTCAAGTGCTAGCTCAGCTATCGTAAGTATCAGGCCCTAGTAAACAAATGTAATGTGAGTTAACAAAACATATGCCAGGAAAAAAAAAAAAAGCATAGGACAAAGTAAATACTAGTCAGCATACCTTTTTTCGATCAGTGATAAATGAC
The DNA here is from genome assembly GCA_037074485.1 of Delonix regia. Lineage (NCBI taxonomy): Eukaryota > Viridiplantae > Streptophyta > Magnoliopsida > Fabales > Fabaceae > Delonix > Delonix regia. Next base: position 20,044,860 of record CM073459.1, read on the forward strand.
CACGCATGACCATTGCATGTGATCCCAACTTCCTTGAACAACTTCCCTAAGAACCAACCCCAAGTCTCCCTACTTTCAATCTCAACAACTGCAAGTATAATGTTAATTGAGCATCTTCAATTGAAAGGAATCAATAACCTTTAACTATGAGTAGAGTATCGTTAAAGGGCAAGGTTCTTCACATTTTTCCCTACACCATTTGGCATCATTTTTTACATGCTTTACCTTCACCCCCAAGGTTAACAGCATAGTCTCGTACAACCTACACCGTCTAACCTTATATGAATATTAAATACATCTCAAATATGGATGTTGTTGTGACATATTGTAGACACATGCACAGATGTATCAAAATTAAGGAAAAAAATGCTCAACTTAGATACCTAAATAAAAAATGAAGGCCTTGCTCTAACATGATTTGCCAATCAAGATACATATTATTAGTTATGAGATCTTGAACCATGATTTGCCAAGCCTTGAATGTGCGGTGAGTTCAGTTTCAAAAAATTAGATTCTCACAATAATGTTGTTCTTGTGAAGTGATTTTGGCAGTTAAATGTGAGTGTTTGACAGCTATGTTAAAGTGAATGGATTATTAGTCGCTATGCTTGTACTGCTAGATCTATTTCCCTTGTATTTGGCGTAATTATGATAAATAATAGACACACTAACAGAGGTCTCACATGAGGGATCATATGCAAATGGGGACCACATGCTTCTTTTTCACTTCATACAAGAAGACTAACATGCATAAAGAGCCCTCAGGCATCACATAGGGGAGTTAGAGACCATATGAAGGAACAATGATATGATAAGAGGATACAAAATGACAGTAGACTCTTTTTTCAATGTTCACTCACATGTTTCGAAAACAATATATATGGCCCCCAAGTGAGATTGTCCTACTATTTTTGCCTTCTTCCCATAGTCCTACAAATCGGTACCTTCCAAGCTTTAGAGCACCAAATGAAGCAGAGCCGACGGTAATAGATGAATTAAAGAAAAATGAAACAGACACAGAGATAAACAAGAGAAGAAGGCAGCAGAAGCCAATGACCCAGATAAAACAAGAAGAATGAAATAGACACATAGACAAAGTAAAGAAAAACGTAACAGAAGTTGGCGACATCAAATGCTAAACAAAGTAAAGAAGAAAGCAACATATCGTGACTACATGTGGGGAGAGTGAAAGTAAGTCTTTCATGCGAGTATCGAGTCTATTGGGTTTAGGTTAGGGTATCCAATTTGTTTCTTTTTAAATTATATATATGATGTGGCAATAAAAAAAAATGCCAACTAGTAATCCTAATTAACAAAAATTGTACATAGTTAGCTAATAATAACCACCTCATCAACCTTGATAACTGAAGGGACCATTTTGATGGATGGAGATGGAAGTGAGGCACTAAAATAGAATTTCAATGGACTGAAGGATCAAAATGGAAATGGGGCAGGGAGTAGAGGACCATAATAGTATTTTTGTCATAAAGAAACCTAAGCAAATTTTTGGACCTTAGTTATTCTAAATTGTTTTTCATCAAACGCTTCGTAGGCATTAAATTTAATAGACATATTACATCATTGAACATCATCCTATTCAATTGCCATTCACATTAATTAAAAATGTAACCATCAACAATTGATTAGGAAGCAATGATTACTCATTAATCAATAAAATTTACAAAGGCATATTAAGTTCTTAACACATTCACTATAAATGAGAAAGGAGGGTTTACATATCTTCACTTAATTCATAAAATTAGTCCATCAAAGCAACTAAAGTACATCCTAGAATAAGAATTACATCAAAATCAAAGATAAATCAAGAAAAAAGGAAAAAAAAAAAAAAAAGAGAGGAATTAGAAGAATTTTCACCACAAATCAACTAAAGATTATTGAAGGACTAAAGCCAATAAAGGAGCCTTCATATTTGCAACACAAACATTCATTTCTCAATAAAAGAGCATCTTTTTTCATTTTGAAAATTTGACATTGAATTCGTTGGAGAGAGGAGATCAATCTAATGAGCCACAAAACCATATCACTCACCATATACTACTTCAAAGACTCATTTTTTTTTTCCATAAAGTGAAAACTTTGAAAGAACCTTGCTCAACTTTCTTACTCTCTTTCTCTCTTTATTCAATAATTAATCGGAAATGGTGAATCTAATGACCAATTCTCCAATTCGCATTAGGCATTGTTCTTAAGTTCCTTCATTTCCTATCAAGTTTGTTAACCTATTTTTATACTCTTCTTTATTATATAATAATATAATTACTTTATGTGATTGCTTGCTTGTTGGGTTATTCTATAAAAAATTGAACTTTTAATATTACTTGAGATATGCACTCTTAATACCTTTGCGGTTTAAAATGGATAAGTAATTACAAAATATATAAATATATCATGTATTGTAAAACCATTGACACTATTGTAAATATACAAGGACAAATTTAGAATTTAATTGAACCAATGGAGTAAATTTTTATCATTTAAGAGGGACAAACTCTTATAAATTAAAGAACTAAATCAATATATAAAATAAAATTACATATAAAAGTTGAAATTTAAAAAAATTTAAAAAGGACAAATGGCCCTTATGCCCCCTTTAAATCTATCTCTTTAGATATACCATGAGTTAATTAAGGCTCTCATCAAAACTACTAAACTATAAAAATTTAAAGCAAATCGTTGATAGTAAAGGCATATTTGAGAGAAGAGAAAAAAAAATGGCGAATGCACCAATCAAAAAAGACATTTAATACATAGGGTATGAAGAAGAGAACATTGCATGAATAACATGTAGGAACTAAAGGAATGGAAGAACAATGCAAATGCAAATAGGGGAGCTGGTGCTTAGTAAACCATTTTGAATTGATTCCTAGATAGAGAGATAGATAGATGGAGAGCAAGCAAGTTGAGCAAAGAGCTATGAAATGGTTTTCTACATGTATGGAAAAACATGTAGTTGACATCTTATGCAATGAGTAATATGATTGAAAGGCTCATAAGGTTTATCTCCTTTCTAGTTAGCTCAACTAAACCCTAAATTTTAAATTCTAGCTAGCAAACATTGGATTACAATAATAACAATAGTTATAAATGTACAATGAACATCCAATTTTTTTTTCTTTAAGATGTCCTTTAATACATGAATGGTGTGAAACAAAACCTAGTAAGAATAATCTTTAATGTGCTATGTAAAAACTAGTGGTTGATACTTTATAAAGTGAGAATATGAGTGTGGCTCACGATGAACATCTCTATTCGCCAGCGAACTAGTCTTGACTTGTAATAACAACGACAGTAAAGTTGTCAAAGTGAGCCCACCCAAGGTAGTGGGTTGAAATATCATCCCGACCCGCCTAATGGGTTAAGCATGCTAACCCGTGTAACCCACCAAGAAATAAAAAAAAATGTGAAAAAAAATTATCATTGTCTCATTGCTTTAACCCACTAAAATAATTATAAAAATTCAAATGTGACAAATTACAAACATAAGAATAAAAAATGTTAGAATCTTGTCATGTAGCCAAAGTTGTAACTTCATCGCCATTGTCATCATCAGCAAAAATCTCTCCACCTTCACCAGGAACATCTATATAAACTAAAATAAGAAATAATTAAAATTTCATCAAATACCTAATTATACAAATTTTAAAATTTACAACACAACATAAGATTTAAGAAAATTATAAATGGTAAATTAGTACTGTTGAAACCATGTAGCCAATTGCATGTACAAATAAGAGCTTGGACATTTTCTGGACGAAGAGTACACCTAAACTTTTTCAAGACCTGTGAGCCAATGTTAAAGGCTGATTCACTAGCAACTGTACTGATTGGAATGCTAAGTATTTCACATGCCATTTTTTATAAAGTAGGGAATCGATATTGATTCTCTTTCCAATATTTCAAGACATTTAACTTTTTAGCATACTTAAGACTTAGCTTTGCCTTATCTAGGTAATGATCAAATTCAGATTTCCCAGCAGAAGAAATGGTTTAACTAACAAAATCAATATACTCATATATTCCAAGTACAAGTAAGAAATAATAAGTTATTATGAAGGGATCAAATAATACTAATAGATAAAATAAAGTAAAATTATTAATGAACAGAAACTTACATCAAGAATATCAAAACCACTAATAGTATTTGCATCCCATTTGATATCAATAAAATGTTAGCTAAAGTTTGTGGACATAATTAAACCACTTGTTTCACCTATTGGTGTTGCTGATGTTGCATTCCTTTCATATTAGGCATAAAGGTAATGCAACTTAGTCTTAATATTGTCTAGCTTGTCTTGACAAGTTATAGGATCAAGACCATTATAATAAAAATGTAGCACCTCAAAGTTCAAGTGAGGATCAAGAACAACAACCATAGCAAGGATAACACTATCATTTCCCCAATACTTGTCAAACTTTGTTTTCATCTTCATTGCAATTTCTTTGATTACTTTGTTAGTATTATCTAAATTTTTCATCAACAAACATTTAATTTTCCACATTTGTAAGAAATATGTGTTTGATGTAAGGTAACTTGAACTAGAAAACAAATTGGTTATGACATTGAATGGATGAAAAAACTTACATATTTGCTTTCCTCTTGCCTACTTTTCATTTGAAGGACATGTTTTGAAATTCCTATTAGTCATAGATAGTACCCACTGATACCTAATTGCACTTTCAAGCATAGTGAAAATGGAATTCCATTAGTGGGAATATTTAATCGCAAACCCACTGTTGTGTTAATGTTACCAATTGCTTTCACACACATCTTGAAAATAATCATCCTCGCCTCTTATGCTTTAACATATATAATGCTCTCCTTAATCATGTGCAAAGCTTAACTAGCCACTTTTAAGCCTTCTTGAACTATAAGGTTCAAGATATGGACGCAACATCTCACGTGGAAAAATTCACCATTATACAACAAACCATTTTATGAACACAAAAGATCTTTCAATATCTCTTGTATATTGTCATTTGCAATAGCATTATCAAAAGTTATTAAAAACACTTCCATTTCTATCCCTTATTCTCTCAAACATACAAATATTTTGTTAACTAACTCAATACCAGTGTATATAGGTTCCATTTTACAAAAGGAGAGAATTTTACTACTAAGCTTCAAATGTTCATCAACAAAATGTGCAATCAAACAAATATACCCTTCATACATGCAAGTAGTCCAACAATCAAAAGTTAAACATATTCTACTATGACTCCTTAACATAGATTCTTTCATTTTTTCCTTTTGTTAAAAATAATATTTCTATACATTAGGCACTGCAGTATTCCTACTAATGTGCTTCACATCTAGATTTAAAATCTTGTGTAATTTCCTAATTCATCTATAATCAACAAAAGCATACGAGAGATCATGCTCGATAATAGCCATGGCTATAACTTCTCTCGCACGTTTATGATCAATTTGTCTAGCCCATAATTTTCCAGATTGATCTATAATCATGTTGCCAACATTATGATATTTAGAAAGTTGTGGACACTTAGGAATATAACAAAGAAGATTTAAAGTACTAATCTTTGAGCCTGTACACATATATATCTGTCCATGTCCATTACATTTTGTTTTCGCTTTACCATCAATTAAGCCTATCTTAGTGAAAGATTTCCATACATTTGAGGTACAAGTTCCAGGCTTCTTACTTAGAGGTTCTTTTCCTTTATTGGAACTATCATGATCATATCTTGAGGGAATTGACTGATTCAAAGCTTCAACATCATCATTGCATCTGTCCCCTATATGAACACTTTGATTATTAATTGATTCCATTATGCACCTATACAATTTTTTTTTTGTTTGAGCATATGTCTTGCTAAGTTTCTATAATTGTATAAATAAATAAAAAAATAACCAATGAAAATATACTAACACATTCTTGCTAAGTTTCTATATCTATATAGATAATGAGATTCATGGGAAGCCAAAGAATGCCTATGCCATGTGCTAAGAAGAACATAGTACTTAAGTGATGCAGATGCTCCATGTGCTGAGAAGAATAAAGTACCTGAATCTTCTCTCTACTATGACTGCGAGGCTATGTTTCCACTCCACCACTTGTCTGTTGTCAAAAGCAAGCATGAAGCATGTAGCATTAAGATAATGTTGTCAAATAAATGTAAGCATCTAATGTCAGAAAAAGAAAAGCAAGCAATGATTATGTCAAGTCATTTGATGTCAGAAGAAAAAAAGAGCAAGCATATGCCATGATGATGACAATGCCATTTGGAATTCTTTTTAGTAGTAAAAGTAAGTTGGCTTATGGGCTAATCTTGATATTCAAAAAAAAAAAAAAAGGGTTGCCCATTTAACCCATGAGTTGGCCTATTTAGCTCACGGGTTAAATAGGTCGAGTTATTAGTACTATATGAAATGGGTTATTAAGGCAGTTCCTCAACCTAACTCACATTTTTGGTCTAATTAAGCTCATTTTGACACCTCTAAATGAAAGTTACAATCAAATATTTTTAAATAGAAAAATATGCTTTCTCATTGAGAAATGACGTGAAACAAATTACCCTACCTAGTCATAAGAATCTTTAATGCACCATGGAAAAACTAATGGCTGGCACTTCATATAACAAGTTATATGACAGTGTGCCTTGCAAGGTTCAACTCTTCTCCACTTTGCTATCCTTAGATTGCACTAAAATAAAAGTTACAAATTTATAAGTGGTGTGAAACAAAATTATCCTATCTAGTTAGACAAATTTTTAATGCACTTATTCATAAGTAATAGTTAGAATTTAATATAGCAAGCAATACAATTGGAAAAATAGATTTTACTTAAACTAATGAGTGTGCTAGTTGCATGAGTAATAAAATAGGCATGAGTCTAAGTATCGATTACATGAGGATGATAGCTTGTGAGTGTCTCAAGACATCCCTACGTAATTTGTAATGATTTAATAGTCTAAGATATGAACAACACTTTACTGTTCTTGGACATGGTGGATTGGTAACAAAACATAAATGACAATAATATTGAATACTCATAATTTAATGTACTAATAAAATTAGCCAATTTAACATGTTGAAATGTATTATCAGAGCCATAAGTTAATTAGCTTAAGATGGGCATATTTATTAGAACGAGAGTTTTGTGCTTTATATCTATGTCTTCCACATGAACAAAATGAGATTGCGAAGGTTGTGTTTTTTATTTCAGAATTTTCGTTGATTTTTTATATTCCTCTGAATTTGTTATTTTTATGCCTAGTTTTTCTTGGTCTTGAATTCCTTTGTCTTAATCACTATAAGGGGCTGACTTTCTTCTCCAATTAAATGCTGACATTGGGTTTGAAAAAATGAAAATGAAAAAAAATAATAATAATAATTTTAGTTTAAACATTTCTTTAATTTTTTATAAGTCATAAACCTCCTAAGTGCATAAGTATTTAATCTTCTATCTTAAACTATCAAAATGTCAGCATATAAGTACTAAGAAAATTTCCTAAGGAAAAAAAAAAAAAGAAATCAATGAAAAGAATGAAAGAATACATTTATTGCTCAATTGTATTTAGTTTGAATACATGAACTGACCTCTCAAAACACCTTAGAAATTTGGTGACCAAACATGGGACAAATAATGGGAAATTTCAAACAGAAGGATTAAGCAAAAAAACAAAAAATAATAAAAGAAATTAAATAGGTGGCCACCTTGAAATTAATCAACATAACAACTCAAAAAATAAACAAAGGTGGGGGAAAGCAATGTTGTAGTGTGACAATATTGTTTCCCATGTTGTTCTAAGATTGCTCTGCATCATCATCATCTTTGGGCTTCTTGTCCTCCTCCTCATCGTCCTGCACCACCTTAGGCGAGTCCTCAGGCTTCTCCTCATCCTCTTCGGTGGCCGGCTCAGGCGGAGGAGTGCCAGCGCTGGCACTCCTCTTGTGAGCAGCTGCCTGGAGGACATGGTTGTAATTGCCCTTCTCCATGAAGAGCTGGGCAAAGTGGTGCCTGCAGTAGAGGACTCCATCAAGGGCAGCATAGGAGGAGTGGGTCAGTGGGCACCCTGCATGAGCACACCTGAAGCATGACTTGTGGAAGCACTCACCTTCCAGTGTCATCTACATCATTCACAAATTCAATCCATGTCTTAATCCAGGTTAGATAGAAAAATGTATAATTAAAATGAATCCAGAAACAAAATTTACATTTTAGTCCTTAAAATATTACTAATTTGAGATTTTTCTTTGGATGAATTTTAGGTTAGATTAGTATATTAGTTAGTAGTCACTTATATTTTGTTTCAATTTGGTCTCTTAGATTCATTTCATGTCAAACTAACTCATTTACCTTTTATGTTGTATCATATGTTGTTAGCTTCATCTACCATGCTAGTAGGAATATGAGCTAACAATTTAAGATGTATAGGATACAAATTAGAAGTTAAGGGATCAATTTAGCATGAACCAAACTTTAGGGACTAAATCAAAACAATAACTAACAATAACTACATTTGGCTGGCTATAATGGTAATTTAACTGAAAATGTGATGTTTAAATTATCCTCAATTGTTATATTTTAGTTCAGTCTAGTGCAATTATTGGCTTGCAAGAAGACCAAGTAGACCCCAATGAAGACCCAACTATCTACTATATTTTTCTTGGGGACAAAACACAAGTTAATAGTATTTTAAGGACCAAATTATAAACATAATAAAAGAATTTCAAAAAAATAAATTTAAAGATAGTATTAGTAACCCTAGATTGAAATCTCATATGAACAACAATATTTGAGATGGCAAAACCTTTTCCAGAGGATAGACTGTTTTTCCACAAACAGAGCACTTGTCTTGGGTTCCACTGAACATGGAAGAGAGCTTGCTTGAAGTCCTGGACTGTAAAGATCAAATTGACCCATATTTCAGTAAGACTAAAGAAGAACATTTGGAAATTTTAAAATGAAATTGATCCTTGAGGTCCAAGAGCTAATGACAGTGAAAATGATTATGATTAACAAAGTCAAATCATAAAGGATATGCAGGGGTGAGAGAGACAGGGAACATACCAGATCATTCTTCTCAGAAGACTTTCCTGCAACATTGTTTGTTCATTGAACATCATAGCTTGTTAGCCAACTAAGGTTGTGGTTGAAAAAGCAAAAAAGAAAGAAAGAAAAAAAAAAGTAAAGAGATGGGTTTTATATATCATACCTGTCTGAAAGTTCTTGCTGAAATTGCCAGATTCCTTGAAAAGCTGCTCAAAATGTGGTTTGCAGTAGAGGACACCATCCATCCAAGAGTAGCTGCTCATCTGATTAACAAAAGTTTGAGTTCATTTAGGCACAAATTTAAACATTAGTTTTGCCCTTTTACACCAAAAATTATAAATTCTGGCAATAGAACTTTAAGATGCTTCAAAATCAGTGATATATGGCATTCAACAATGTGCCATAGTCCTCTGCCCTTGAAGCAGATATTATATGGTTAATGTAAATATATCTGGTGAGGACATCTTTTAATTTTAACTTTCATGATAAAAGAGAGTACGTACTTTATAATTAAGTTATTGGATGGTAGAGTATTTTGCCCAATAATTTTCAAAAATCTAAATTAAGGAAGATAAATTCTTACAATATAAAATAGACGGGTTCTTATTAATTAAGAAACTAAATTATGAATATAAGGTGAAATTACATTTAAAAATTGAAATTTTTAAAATTCAAGGGAGCAACTACACTTTCAAGCTATCCTTGAATTCATCTTTGTTTGTATTGTTAGATAAAATTTTAAAAAATTACCACTTTAAATTTTCTTTACGATATTGATTTCAGTTTTGATATTTGTAATATAGATCATTATATGTTGTTGTTATATTCATATAGGGCATTAGATGACTATAGCATATATTGAATAGCAAGGGATTTAGATTGACAAAAAACCTCAACATTTAAAAATTTAGGAATAGATATAATAAACGATTAATAAATAAAACATTGATTTTGTGTCATTAATAATAAAAATTTAAAAATTAAATAAATGAAGAGAATCCAAATCAACTATAGTACGATGTGCCATTACTTTTCTAGATTTTGTGTGTGAGGAAGGCGAAGGAAGACAAAAACATCGATTGATAACAAACTAAAACAATGACAAATCTAAGAACAAAATAGAAGAACTGAATCAAACAAATTTGAGGACGAAAATGAAGCATATATGTATATATAAGAATGTGTTGGAGAAGCGTACCGAAAGAAATCCCTTGCAGTGGCTGCACTTGAAGCAGGATTTATGGTAAGGAGTACCTTCAAGAGTCATCATGTCCACCACATGAACAGTCTTATCACAAGCCTTGCATTTATCCAAAGTTCCAGTGAACGACATCTTCTTATCCTTATTATTATATTTTTCTGTTTTCTTCTTTCTGGTTTCCTTCCTCAAGGAACACTGAGAAAAAGGCCAAGGGAAGTTTTTCCTGCCTGCTTGTGTTTATTTCCTGTGTGGTGGGTTTTCCCTTTAACCAAACAAGTCTGAGGAATATTAGAAATAAGATGGAAGAGAGAGACCCCCAGACAAAGTCTAAAAATATGTCTGAATCAAAAGTGATTTATATCAGATTATAACGGACTGGATAGAGATAGTATATGGGTGACAAGTGACTGGAGACCCAGAATATTATGAGGCAAATATGGAAAGTTTAGTCTGTAATTTGTGGATGAAATCTTGTTCATCTGAGTGAAAAAAGGTTGGTGCTATGACTTTTTCAAGAGTGGAAATTATGGGATGTGACTAAAATAACTATTTCCAGGTGTCTAGGCCTTTTACTATGTTGGCACATTATGTTAAATATAGTGTATTGCCATAATTTGATAGGGCAAAATTTACATACTAATATTCAATGAAATTACAAAACATGTTGATGTGTTTTCCAACTCAGGATTACATCTTTTATTTTTTTTATTTTTTTAAAAGAAGCTTCTCCATGTCATGATTAATTATATGAGTCAATTGTTTAAATTCGCATTAAAACGAGCTACTGATCGAAATTCATCCAACTTTGTATTATGCTAATGTTAAAATTTTGATGGAAATAAATTAAAATAATAACAATATAATAGAGGAGTTGTTATAAGTCAATAAGTAGGGGTGAGATTTATGATGTGTGTGATGTTTGGATTGGAAATTGTTCAAATTTAATTTTAAATGAATGTAATTTGCAAATTGAATTTTAATAAAATAAATAAATTTGCATGATTATAATTTATATGTAAAAATATATAATTAAAAATTGAGTATTGTCATCTTGTAAGTCATCCAATACATAAATAATTTTTAATTTTTACTTCTATGTAAATTAAAATTTGAAGGATAAAAATATTTTGGAAAAAAAATCACAGACTAAACCAAAAATATTATTAATTTGGCAATTTATCAGGCTATTATGTTCCCACCTAATCACAAATTTCAAGTACAATGCTGATAGGCCATCAGGGATTTGGGCCCTGGATGGGCCTAGTCAAAAACGTAACAGTACATCATTAAATTTATTTGTTTAGAGAAAAACAAACTTTTAGCCTATTGTTTATCATAAATATTTTAGTCTCTTATTAATTAAAATATTTAAAATAATTTTTTATTTATTAAAAAATATCACACTTAATCTTTTAATATTTATAAAATTACTAAATTTAGTTAATTTGTCAAATTCTAAATCTTAAATTTAAGATACTAAATCTAGTATTTTTTTTAAGTAATGGACCATTTGAATTATTTCAATAAATAAAGGACTAATATGACAAAAGTGTATTTCACTCTTTATATGTAATATAAAAGAATGTTTTTTTACCAAAGGTTGAATAATAGAATCATCACAGGTGTTATCCAAACAATTATAATATCTTACTTATATATATTCACACACACTAAAATTAATTCGATATTAGACTTGAAAGACCCTCAAGGAACCCTCCAAGCAAGTGACCAAATGCTCTCACACTTGATTTTTAACAAGCTCACTCGTGCTGAAATATAAAATAAATTATACTAATAATAAATTAAAACAAATTTTGACGTCCCCAAAAATGATAACAAAATCTAGAAATTGTAGGACCAAAGATGGAGAAGGAAAGAATTTTTGCATGGAAGTAGCATTAGAAAGGACAATTTTATAATGATGCAGTCTAAATTGAAGAGGCAAGACAAACATTGAATGGGTGAGAAAAAAGCAAGATCACAGAAGATAGCAGTGAAGGCAGCTTTTTAAGAGTAATGGTAGCACACGGCACTTCGTATTGTGAAGCAAAGTCCAAACGGGTGAATTGCGCGTACGAAGCATTGCAAATGAAGAATTGAATAGAGAAGAGTGTTCCATTTCACGAGACAAACAAACAGCATATTAAAACACGATCATGACACTATGAATCCACCTATAATTGACCTTCTTGTTCTCCATACACATATCATATTCTAACTTTTTCCTTTGCCACATTGTAATTAATAATTATTGAGTCATATTCAATTACCCTTATGTGCATTATTATTCAAATCTCTAGACTAAATTGTATGAAGACTAAATATTAAAAAATATTTTAATCCCACGTCATTGTTTTCTTTTAAACAATAACTTATAATATTAAAATTTTATTTACAATATCAAGTTCTATATTATTCATACTAATTATGTATAATATGTCAAAAGGAACTAAATCCTAAATTATAAATTTTCATCCTTTAATACACGAATTGTGGGTATATATATTCCATGTTTGAGATTGAATTTTTTGATGAAATGATTTTATATGTGATCACAATAAATTAATATATAGTTCCTTATTATGTGTCATGTTATTTTTTAATTAAAACAATAAATATATGATTAACTATTAATAATATATATTTTAAGTTAAAATAATAATAGATAATCTAATTTAAAAATAATAAAGTTACGTATATTAATCATATACTCATCATGTTTTAATTGAAAAATATGATAATAAACATATAAAAAAATTCAAATATATGTTTTCATATGAAAAAATTAAGTAAATGCTGATTGTTTTCAAGAAAAAAGAGTTATTAAATTTTATTTTATTTTTTTGGTTATAAGGAGGTGAAGAGACGTTATATAGTGTGAGTGTTTACCGACACGTACAACACACGGCGAAATAAGCGGAAAGTGGATGCGGGGAATAAGCAAACCCACCGTTTTCAATTTCATTATGTGATATCTTTCCAACCTTCTTTTGCTTTCGTTTCATCCCAATGCACTATGCATTTTAGTACTCTGTAAAAGAACGAACAGCCTGGTTAAGGAATAATAATATCTTGGAATTCCCAAAAAAGAATTCAGAATTATGAAACAAAAGATAGGAGCTTCAAGTTAATAAGCTGGCTCCATCTCAAACTAGCTGGCCATCATCAAGGAATTAGCCTGTTGCTATGCTGGCTTTTAGTTCTTTTTCCTGATGTTTTGATTCAGATAATGAAATCAAGTGTGACATGCAAGTTTAAAAGCTGGGATAAAGTGAGATTCATTCATTATATGCACTCAAGTATTGTTGATTGATTTATTTCATTCAAAGAACAAAGAATCATCTATGTTTGTAATATATAATCATGCATGAGACAATACATGAAAAGAGAGTAATGATACAGTGGGATTCAATGGTTCAAACTTGATGGGGGAAAAAAATAGTAATGAGGACGTTAATGTTTAGTATTTTTCACGTATGGAAAAATAAATATTCGTGGTACGTGCCAACAGAGTAGATTATCTTTTCTTTTCTCAAACATATTCAAATTATTCAATTTGTTCTTCTATTATAATATATATATATATATATATTCTTCTAAATTATAGTTTATTATAGTTTTGGTATGAAAAATTTTAAAACGTAGTTGTTAAGATCTCGATTTTATTAAACGATCTTATGATTTTACTTACAAGTTATAGAAATCGTTTTCGATCGTATACAAGATCGACAGCTACCAAGATCACGAATTGGATTTTCCGACCACATATTATTTTATCTTCTAGATATCGTTTTCTCAAAACTAACCTCCTTTTAGAATAATGAAATTCAAATATCGAAAACTAACCTCTTTTGATTGAATGTTAAAATTTCTTCAAAATCATTAATATTTCCAATTTGTAAGAAATATTTTTTTATGAACTGAATAACAAAAGTCACTTTTTTTATAAATTTTTTTAAATATAATCACAATTATGCAAACTTACTTTTAATTAAAATTAAATTTAAACAACTCTAATTTAAACATATTTTTTTTATGTTTTATTGTATGAAATTTTATTCCTTTTGCATCACCTGGCTTGTTAATATTATATCTGATCTTCATAATACTATGCTTATTTATGAGAACTGGATATATATTTATTTCTTTACATATTATGGTCAAATTATTCAATTCTAAAATTTGAAAATTTTGACTTATCATATAATTTTAACTAGGATCTCAATCTCAACAAACTTATATCTAAACTACCACATGAAATTTTATAATAAAATTTTTTATATCTCTCTTTCCCAACTCATCTCATCATATATATATATATATATATATATATATATATATATATATATATATATATATTTTTTTTTTTTTCTACATATTAATTTTACCTTAAAATTTTCACTTTTACCACTCTTCTGATTTTTCTGTTCTATTACTTTATTGAGGAGAGGATGAGATTTGTAGAAAATCCAAAACCGTGGGTTTTCCGGGTGGGTCCCACCGAGAACGAGGGGCCCGCCTAATAAACAGACATTATCCGCTGGATCCAACGGGAAGCGCCGTCGTCCACTACCTTCTTAATATAATAACAATACGCCATCGTACCAAGGCATGCTGGCAAATCCACTCTTTAACGTATACGTGGCACTCTCCTCCTTCTATTACCTGTATTACCTGTCGGCAATAATGAGCATTCATTCACTGCATCCTCAACCATATCTCCTCCTTGTACCCATTTCGTATAATTTTTCAATACATAAAATTTACGTGAAATATCGTCTTTTTATTAATTATGTACCGTATAAAATTTATTTTTAAAAAAAATTATACCACGATATAATTTGAAATTATTTTTATTATTTTTTATGCTTCTTAAAAATGTTAAAATATTTTAAGAATTGAATAAAACTTTATCTTCTAATTTTAATATTTGTTTATTCTTTCAAATATATTTTTAATATTATTTAATTACCTTGATTTTATTTAAATTTTACCCTTTCAAAAATGATAAAATGATAGTATAAAATTTTTAAAAACACAAAAATTTTATTTTAATTCCAAATATAAATTATAAACAACAAAAATACGAAATTTAATAAATAAATAAAGAACATGTATCATTAGATTATCAAAATAAGATTTGTAATACTTTTTTTTTTTCCAAAAAGTGTTCCTTTAAGGTAAATTTATTCCGTGTATTCAGCACACTTACCACTAACAATTAAAATTTGATCAGCTCAAGTAGAAGTTGTATATGAATAAAATTTTAACATTTACAAACTAAATGCAAACAAGAATTTTTTTTTAAAAAGTAAGGTATCCAAATTTTTTTAAAATTAAAGTTTAAAATTCTACATAAGTTGATAACTGAAAATGACTGATTTTGTCTTTTCAATATTAAATATAAACGAGTAAGGAATTATTTTCAAGTCCAAAAAATCTGAGTGAGTAAAGTAGGGGACTAACTATTTTCTCTCTCTCGTCTTGGTTTGTTAGATCAACGGCTCGGAAGGTGGCTTTCACAGAGAGCATCGTGCTCACACGGATTCCACGCTACGAGCGTGTAGCAATTTATGTGATAGCTCCCATTGCAATATTATAAGAGGCCCACTCTCCCCCTGTCCAGCTAACGTTGCTACCTATCAGAGAGAGAGAGAGGGAGAGAGAGAGAGAGACATCACTTAACTTGCTTCGCTGAACTCAGTTGAATTGAAAGCAATGGCCGAGCTTCAAACCAAGCCTGAACCCGGTCCGGCTGCGGTCGACGCCAAACCGGCCGACCCACCACTGGCTGAGGTGCCGCTTACCAACGACGCCGTTGAGAAGAAAGCGGTGGTTCCACCGCCTGAACCCAAAGCCGATGAATCCAAAGCCCTTGCTGTAGTTGAGAGTGAGTTTTGTTCTACAATCTTATTACTTTATCGTTTTCGTGTTTGTTTTTTATAAGTTCACATCGAAATCCAGCTTTACTTGACAGTGTACTGTAGTTTTCCGTTTGGTTGCTGAGAAAGAGTCGGAAAATCAGGAAAGGAAGAGTGAACGTTTAGTTGTGTTTTCATCCGAGTAGTCACAGTTCCTGCTGGTATCCTATATATGATATTATAGGAATATTATTCTCAACTCCTCCATGATTTGTCCCCCTTTCTTTCTCTATTTCGTCAGGGATTTTGTGACTGGGTTCTAGTTTTGCAAATTGATTGTTTTTTTAGGAGAAGTAAAGGATATGGTTACGATAATTCGGCGAAAATTTGTCATTTTCTAAACTAATTTAAATTATTCATTTTCCCTCTCGGCTTATCTCTGAGGGTAACCTTCGTGGCTCTGATCAGCGATCGTTCTGAATATCTGACACAAAATAGATCTGTATGCTTTCTATGATATTCTCTCCTCATCGACTAAATCATTCAATCATTGATTTTGATTTGCAGTAGTTGGCTCTGTTATCTTTTTTTATTTATTTTATTAATGCTAATGGCAATCCAGCTCAATCTATATCTTTTGGATTTGAAAGTAATTGTCTTTATATTTTATCCTCTTTTATTATATTTCAATATTTTAATTTTACAGATATAAATACTTCCTTTTTTTTTTTTAAACTCAGCTATAATTTATGTCATGACTTTGGATTTTTTGTATTTCTTAAAAAATAAAGGGATCCAACTGTTAATATATATAAAGTGTCTGATCTAACTATTCAGATTAATATTGATAAATGTGCACAATAAAAATTATAAATTTAAATCAGTTCAAAATTTTGATTCAATAATTTAAAAAAATGTAAAAAATGGACAAAAATGCAAATAATCTAATTCAGGCATGTCATACTTTCTATTCCAAGAGACAATTTCTCTCCTTCCCAATAAAGAAATTTTCATTAGGCCCAAGATGGGACATTCCAAAATAATTTTGTTCCCCATGTTGGGAGGGTCTTTGTCCACTCTATCTAATGATGCTTTTATTTACAGGAAAAGTTATTCTAAACTTTTCCTTTGCTGGCTGATTGTGTTTACTTCAATGCAAATTAGATAGTGCGCATCCGAATTATTCGATTATGTATTTACTTTCTTCTTTAATATTAATTTTTTCAAATGGATTCCAGTTTGTTCCCCTTTTGGCAGCTATGCCTGTGTCACTTAAATCTTAATTTATATTCCACTCTCTTTTTCTTTTTCTTCTTTATCTATTACTTGTTTGGAAATATCAGCGAGGTTTATGGATTCTTGGACATACACTATTTTCTTTTCATCATTTTACACGACTAAGGACAAAACAATGGCATTTCATCGTTTTCCATAAAAGTACTATGTTTTCTTTTTTTTGTCTTCGCTAAATTGTTACACTTTTTTCAATTAGTCAGGCTTTTAAAGAATGACAATAATTTAACTAATATGAGTTCTTATTTAACAAATTGATGTAATATGATATTCGTACTTCTTTATGTGTTGTAACTCACTCACTTGTCATGACTTATGCTTTACAGAGGCACCAGAACCTGCAAAAAAGCAAGGAGGATCCATTGATAGGGGTTAGTTTTGAATTTTTATCATATTTCAGCTTGCTTTACAATGTCGTTTACTTACTAAGATTGGATGGTCATTGAATATTTGCAATGAAGTAAACACAATCAGTCAGCAAAGGAAAAGTTTAGATATCCCTATGTCTCCCTTAGTCATAAAAATGTGTGCTTATAGTAACTCTTGGATTGAAAACAACCTTTTAGTATGACTATGCTTACCTGCTGTTTTTTAAGTGTTTGTCATCAAGTTACTCAATAAGAACTTAACATTTTGACATTTTTTGCACTATAGCAGCACATGATTGACTTCCTTCTATACTGCTCTTCCACTTGTCATATTTTAATTGAACAACCAGTAAGCAAATGCCTAGAAACCTTGTCTGAGTTTTGTGCCTTTTATTGTCCAATATGGAGATATTGCTTTGCTCATCACTTTCTATGGGAGCCATATGTCTTCCTCAGCAACTAGCTTATGCATTTCGATATGATCTACAGATATTGCTCTTGCTGAAGTGGAGAAAGAGAAAAGGTTGTCCTACATCAAGGCCTGGGAAGACAGTGAAAAAACCAAAGCAGAGAACAAGTATGACTTCATTGCTTCAACTCACTTATGTTTTGTTTAATATGAGTCTATTTGCTTAGATTTTATTTGATCTGAAAGGCACAACATATGAAAACAATACCAATTTAGCTGCTGTCTTAGAAGACTCAAATTTGATTCTTCAAATGTCCAATATGTATCTTCTTGCTTCATCTTCATAGCTGAAACTTTAACTGTTGTGATGCGCTAACAGAGCCCAAAAGCAGCTCTCTGCTGTTGCTGCATGGGAGAATAGCAAGAAAGCAGCAATTGATGCTAAGCTGAAGAAAATTGAGGTAATACTTACCCTGTTGCTCATTGATTTATTCATATTCTAAAATTATCATTAAAAAATTATTCATGGACTTCCACTTAATAGTATATAATTTTGAAATGAAGTGATTTTTTACATGGAATCAAAGTCTCTACAATCAGGTGGTAAAAAGTTCGTCCACTATTGTCTGAATCATAAATCAAAGTTTAATCACAAAATATGAACTTATAATTGTCGGCGCTTCAAATTCAAAGAACTTTCATATCAGCTATAAATTATTATTGAACTTTCACTTAAAAGATTAAACTAGTTTCGTTAAAAAAACAGAATCTTGTTCCCTAATGGAGAAGGCCTACTAAATTGGGTCAAATTAGGTTCCGCTCACCTTGCTCTTCTCTCTCCAATTGAGCACCCAGGAAAGCACATTCTTTTGTTTGATCAAACAGTTTCATATTATAATAATTTTTTTTTAGAAAAAAGGGGGAAATTCAAATAAACACACGAGTACTCTTATTGCTTGCTGGATTGAAATTAAGCATCCCTCTGAGCAGGAACAACTGGAGAGAAAGAAAGCAGAGTATGGTGAGAAAATGAGGAACAAGATTGCCTTAGTTCACAAGGAAGCAGAAGAGAAGAGGGCAATGGTTGAAGCTAAGCGTGGTGAAGAAGTTCTCAAGGCAGAGGAAATGGCTGCAAAGCACCGTGCCACTGGAACCACTCCAAAGAAGCTTCTTGGATGCTTTTAATTTTTTTTTTTTTTCCTGGTTTTGTGGGTCTGATGTGATAGTAATAAACTGTAATTTCAAATTTTGTGTATATTCTTCGTTGTTTCGTTCTTGATGTTGGTTGATGTGTGTAAGAAAAATAAATCCAAAAAAAAAAGAGATAAAAACACAAAAGATACATGATCAAATTTATGACACCTTTCTAGCTTGTATGATCCTCCTCAGAGAGTGCTCTTTAAGGAATTTTTGCACAAGTGAGTCTTTTTGCTTATTTAGTAATGGCTATATGTCTTCCTTTTTTCATCCCTTCTGTTTTGTTTGTTATTTTGTAATTTTTCTTTTGTTATATATGGAAAGCTTAAATATAGTATTTTGGTCTTTTACTTTTAGTGAAACTGTAAATTTGACCCTCCAAGGTTCTTTAAAATTGAAAAAATAAACTGATTTAATTTCTTTAGAGAGGAGATTTTTATTTTCAAAATTTAATTTTTTAGAGATATTGTTTTCATCCTTAAAGAACTAAATTAATTATAAGACAAAAATAAATAACTAAAATTATAATTGATTGTTCGCCAGCGAAGTGTGGCATGAAATTATTCAAATTTGGATGTCTTTCTATCATGACTTTTTTTGGCATCATGGGAATAGTAATTTGATCTCTTTTTGAATTGATCATTAGATATCAGAAGTTCATCAATTTGAGGACTTTGCTACCATTACTGCTAATAATAATATTCGTGATGAGTTGATGGTTAACTATATACTTGATAATGGGGATTGAGATGTTTCTAAACTTAATAGGTTCTTCCTATCGTTTGCATCGATACTATTGTTCCATTGAGAGTCTTTTCCTTGGATGAAGACGTTGATTATGTGGCCTGACTTTCAAATATCATAAGTATGCAAACAACTTACTCAATAATATTTGGAAACTAGGATTCTCTAAGCGTATTCAAGTTTTTATGTCACTTGTTGCTAATAAGGCTCATCTCATGAATAGAGCTTGCCATCGTTGGTCTTTGACTACCTCTCTGAGTTGTGTTCATTATGGTTTGGATGAGAAAACAATACTCCACTTCATTTATGATTGCACTTTTGCATTGTGCTTAGCTTTTTTCATTTGGTCTTTATTCAAAGAGGCCTCCTTGAGTGGCTAACTTCAAATCTTAGCAAGAAAGCTTCTTCTTTTAATGGGATGAGTTGGCTCCATGTGCTTTCAATCATTTGTATAGAAATTTGGTACATGAAAAATAAAAGAATTTTCAAGAGAGTTAATGTTGAGTTTGCAGATTCGTGAGGTATATGATAGCTTCGGTTTTGGATTATTATCGTGCATTTTCTCATCTCCAACTTATTAAAAAGACTATCAATCAATTCACTGTTCAACAAATTTATTGGATTCCTCCTCCTAATCAAGTCATCAAACTCAATACTACTGGTTCTGTTTCAAAACAAGGCACAGTTGCCTATGGAGGAATTTTAAGAGTCAACAAGGGTAAATTAATCAAAGGCTTTAGTTTCAACCTCTCTAATTGCACAATTATTAATGTTGAACTTTGGAGTCTCCTTTATTGGCTCAAAATATGCTTTAAGACAGGTTTTAGTCTATCTATATGGAGTTTGATTCCTTAATCGTGGTTAGGATGGTGTAAAATTTGCAGGATATTATGCATAGAAATGTTCATCTGGTTCGCATTATTAGATATTGGTTGAATATGGATTAGTCTATCAAAGTTTCTCATATCTTATGGGAAGCTAATTTCACTACTGATGCCTTTGCAAAGTATTGACACAACCAAGCTCCTTGGCTCAAGTTTTTTGATCATGTTCCTTCCTTTGCCTTTTTAGCTATTACTACTAATTTGCAAGGTGTCTGTCACTATAAGATTATTGCTTGCAAGTTTTGTTTCCTAGACATTTCTACCCCGTTGTTTATTAAATAAGAAAAAAAAAAAAGGAAAGCACATTCTTTTGTCTGATCAAACAGTATCATATTATAATAATTTTTTTTAGAAAAAAGGGGGAAATTCAAATAAACACACGAGTACTCTTATTGCTTGCTGGATTGAAATTAAGCATCCCTCTGAGCAGGAACAACTGGAGAGAAAGAAAGCAGAGTATGGTGAGAAAATGAGGAACAAGATTGCCTTAGTTCACAAGGAAGCAGAAGAGAAGAGGGCAATGGTTGAAGCTAAGCGTGGTGAAGAAGTTCTCAAGGCAGAGGAAATGGCTGCAAAGCACCGTGCCACTGGAACCACTCCAAAGAAGCTTCTTGGATGCTTTTATTTTTTTTCTCTCCTGTTTTGTGGGTCTGATGTGATAGTAATAAACTGTAATTTCAAACTTTGTGTATATTCTTCGTTGTTTTGTTCTTGATGTTGGTTTATGCGTGTAATAAAAATAAATCCAAAAAAAAAAAAGATAAAAACACAAAAGATACATTATCAAATTTATGACACCTTTCTTGCTTGTATGATCTTCCTCAGATAGTGTTCTTTAAGGACTTTTTGCACAAGTGAGCCTTCTTACTTATTTAGTAATTGTTATTTGTCTTCCTTTTTTCATCTCTTCTGTTTTGTTTACGTTCGAAGTCTTTTGTTATATATGGAAAGCTTAAGATAAAAATGAAATTTTGGTCTATCAATTTAGTTCTTCAAAAATAAAAAAATATCAAAATAATTCCTTAAAAATAAAATAATAAATTGATTTCCTTGTTTTGAAAGATCAAATTAATATTTAAATAATTTTTATTTTTTAAAAGGTTTCATTTTTTTAATATTATTTTGATACTTTTTATCTTTAAAAATTTAAATTAATTTTTAGACAAAATTGGAAAACTAAAATTGTATTTTTCTTGAAAGCTTAATAATGTTAATATTAAAGAGTAACATTTGAAGTTTGTAACGAAAAAAATTTTCATTCTATGCTGACAATTTTTTATATTTTGTTTTAGTTGAGATATCAGTACCGACATAATATTAGCGTAACTGAAAATTTCCTTTGTAATTCTAGAAAAGTGAATTAATTTTTTTGTCTTTAATATATGTATATATATATATATATATATATATATAGTATTTTAATTTATTTTTGAATGATTTGAGATTTTATTTTATTTTTTAAAAATTGTTTCTATCCTCAAATATACTGAACTTGTAGTTATCAAAAGTGATGCAACTTAAAATAGTAGTTGATGCAGCGGGTTAACAGTTTATGAGGCTACCAAATTGTTACATAAATACTTTGTGTGCATTTAAAAGGCACCGTTTTGGTCACATAAATGGTTAAAATAGTACTATAATCTTTTAAATTTATTTATTATTTCGA
This sequence comes from Delonix regia, assembly GCA_037074485.1. Classification (NCBI taxonomy): domain Eukaryota; kingdom Viridiplantae; phylum Streptophyta; class Magnoliopsida; order Fabales; family Fabaceae; genus Delonix; species Delonix regia. Next base: position 20,067,518 of record CM073459.1, read on the forward strand.
ATTGGTCCTTTAATTAATTGTGTTTCAAAATAATCTCTCAAGTTTCAAATTTATTACAAATTTGTCCTTTAAGCATTATGTATAAAGGAATATGCAATAAATCTAAAATTTAAGACAACACTTTAAAATGTTTCAATCTTAAAAAGTCAATTTAAAATTCAGTTAAAAAGAGTCAATATAAAATATTTTGAACTTAATTTTTTTTTTTATTTTAGGCTCAGTTGAACCGAGCCCAATATAATTTGACTAGGTTGATCCAATATTTACATCAATAATTATGTTGTAACATTATATAGACAAGTGATATAAAGCTGATAGTGAGAAAATCATTTTGAAACTTTTGTGGCAAGCCATTCTTTAATTAAATACCGATTAATATACAAAAATTTGAAAGTCACTATTCATAAGTAACCATTGTTTATTGCTTTTACAGATAAATTAATTGAGTCATATTAATAGTTTATAACCCATTTATTATGTAAAAATATATAACAAAAAAACTCACTTGTATAATCCCCCAAATGAATTCAACATAAAATCTTCAAGTAACAAATGCAAATCAATTGACAGGTCTATTCTTCGCACAAAATGATTAAATTCATCAAAAATTACATCCATAGATTCTTCAATAGTTTGAGAATTTTTAATGAATACTTTAAATGCATTACTTGAGTTTGAATTTCCAATAAATATTCCTTCATTTATTCTTGAGTCAAAACTTTCCCAAATTTTCTTTGTATTTGCATCCAAAAGAGTGGAATTATTCAATGTTAGCCTTTCTTCTCTTCCATAATTCAAAAGGAGTTTTTTGTTCAATATAGATCTAATTGAGCAACTCTTCACTTTGTAGCTAGAAGCCCTTATTGCTTCACCTCACAAGTTTTCTGGAAGATTATTTTCATTTCGAAGAGTTCTAGCTATATTAAAAGTGGTTCTATCCCTTCTATCTACAACTCTAGAGTTCTAAGAATCGAAAGATTACGTGAAATTTCAAATTTTCTTCAAAACCCTTCAATTAACATTTCTTCAAATTTCTTTACATGTCTCTTTCATTTTGAATAAGTGCACCATAATTTTTAAATTTGTCAAAACGCTCATTATTCCATTAAAACAACCGAAATATATCTTAAATAATCGTTAACAATAACAAAGTCGTATCATTTACATCCCATACTTTAAGTTATTACTAATCCAAATATATCCATGTTTATTAGATATAATGGTCTTTGAGAACTTATATGATCAATTGAAGGAAATGATGATCTTGCTTACTTAGCCTCCTGACAAGCCCTACAATATTGATCTTTTTGAAATTTTAACTTAAGTGAATCAATAACTATATCCATTAAAACAAGTTTTGAAATTAATTAAATACATATTAACAAGATCCAGTCGTCTATGCCACAACCAAATAGTTAACTACTTCAAATAGCAAGTTGCTTAATTAAATAGTAAGTTACTTCGAAAAGGATTTCGGCTCGTATGAGAAATAGAAGTCTAAACCAAATTAAGAGGTGTTTTAGGGCCATAAATGCCCATTTTGGATGAATATACTGGATTCAAGATATAACTCATTATAAAGCATAACATAAGTAGTATAATAGTAGGGTTCCTCCCGCCTATTCGAATAGTCTCAAGCTCAAATCTTAATAAAAATTTAGATACAATGAATTAAAATGTAACAGTGAATGAAAAAAATATATAACCCATTATAAATTAGGCCTAATACAATTAAAAAAAAGTTGTGGCACATATTGGAGATATTTCATCATTTTATTTGCATAGTTAATGTGATTTATTTTTACTAAACATATTTTATTTTATTTTTTTGAAATAACTAAACATATTTCTTATCCTTCTTGACATAGTGAAAATATTGTTTTCTTGGCATTTTCCTAAACAGCCTTTTCCTCTCGATGGATACCATGGTTTGATTCTTGGGAGATTCAAGAGAGTTATTCAAGCCAAAGGATACAAGAATGGGTGTCCACAACCAGATCCTCTCTTCCAGCTTGTTTTTATTGTGATTCGTTACTTCTTGTTGTTGTGGCTTTAGTTTGCTCAAGTTTGTGTTTTTTATATAATGATATTATTACAATATTACTTGACTTGATTTATTGTTCTAAATGAGTAATTTAACTTAAAAACATTTCAAAATAATCTTTAGATTTTAAATTCATTCCTTAAGTTTTGTGTATGCATGTAAGGAAATTGTGTTTTGATTCGTTAGCAATGCATTTCAAGTTAAAATAGATATTTTGGTTTGTGACCTTATTTACTATCTTAAATTAATTTTTTATATTTGAAAAGTTTTAAAATAATTTTTGAAACTTTAAATTTATCTCTAAGTTTGGTACACAGGTTAAGTTAAAGCAAGACCAAAAATCCTATCCAATTTTATGATCAAGCCACTTTTCAAAATTCAAGAGTCAACTTGACTTGATTAAATCTAATTAGTGACTGAGCCAACTCAAGTTACAATAGACTAGGCCAAATCATATCATTTTTTAACAAATTTAGAAAAAAATTACTATTAATAAAAATTAATTTTTTTGAAGGTTAATTAAAAATTTAAAATTGAAAATAGAAAAAATTTAAAATTTAGAATAAAAAATAATTAATATTTTAAAATTTTATTATAAGAAAATTAAAATAAATTATTGAAGATTAAAAAAAGTAATGCTGAGTTAAATTGAATCGGTGTCAAAATAATATATATATATATATATATATATTATTCTATCCAACTCCACCCAATATACTTGGATTAAATTTGATTATGATGTATCATTGTATTCATAACTGATATAAAACTGACATCAAATAGTTCGGGATTTTCATTTTCAAACTTGTACAGCAAGTTATTATTTCATTAGAAAATGTTTAACATACAAAATTTTGAAAGTCACTATTTATAATAATAATTGTTTATGGCTTTTACAGATTAATTTAATGAATCATATTAATTACTTATAATATCTTATAACCATTTATTATTTGAAAAACCTGCTTTTCCACAATGATTTCAGCATAAAACCTTTAAGTAACAGAAGCAAATCAACATTCATGAATTGCCGCAAACTAGTGATCATAAACATGGCCAAACTAATCCATGATAATGTCTGAAGCAACGTAATATATCTGATACATGTAATTCATACGTATTTACTGATTTAAATAAGTCAAACTAAAATCAAAACTCAGCAATACTGCCACTGGATCCTCCAATATGCCTTGCACAGAAACACTACATAATACTCAAACCCTAAGTTACACAAAGACAATATCATATTCACTACAGCATGCACTAAAGGGGAGAAATAAAAGAGTTTCCTTCTAAGAAGCTCATGTCATTATATATAGGAAAATCCAACAAGAGCTGCAAGGCAGTGTCTGATGAGTCTTCCAACTCATTAGAGATAGAAGAATCGTCAGACCCAGCCATTACTGCACCTTCATCAATGGCTGGAACTTCTGCAGTGATAGCAGAGACCGACCCAGTAGTACACTTGGTGGAAGAAGACGACCCAGGAGAAGAAACAGGGTTCTGACACGCGGATTCATCTAGTTTCTTGTGCTGCTGCATCATGTTGCGAAATGCGTCTCCGACCTCGGAGTTCCATAATCGGAGGAAGAAGTCGGAGTCGTCGGGAGGCTTCACGACAGCGATGGAGGGAGGGTTGAAGAGAGAGGTCTCTCTGGAAAGCCTGGCTTCTGCTTCGAGCCTCGCACTCTCCCACTGGGCCATGTGACGAGTGGAGACTGATGCTGCTTCTGCTTTGGGATTGTTAGGGTAGTTTGATGATGAGGACACTGGCTTGTGGGTTTGGGGGTCGAGTCCCATGCATATGAGTCGCTTCTTCAGGTGGGTGTTCCATAGATTCTTTATCTCATTGTCTGTTCTTCCTGGTAACTGCGAGGCTATAGCAGCCCACCTGAATTCAAATTTTTTCTTACAGCTCATCAGAAACTTCAGGTCTTACGGAAAAAGATTCTTTACACTGTATATTCTTATTAAGAAATCTAATCATATATATATATATATGTATGTGAAGAACTTCACTAATAAACAATTTCAATCATAAAGGGCTCATTAAAGTGTCATATTTTGGACAAAAGATGGCTAATTTTCCTCTACAAACTCTAGATTCCATGAGAGGTTCACCTAGATAATAATTTGTATTCTCTAAAATATGAACTCTGTAAAATGCAAAGTTCTTATAAAGTTAGGAATAAGATAAGGAGCGCTAGTACGTATATTATCATCTCTGTTCATTTACTCACACTTTTGCTTTTATTTCTTTTTCAAACTTTAGAGTTACTTTACAAATTTTACACTTTAGAGAACCTAATATTCTCCCTATTTAATCATGTCATGTTTTGTGTTGTAACAATGATATAAATTATTATCTCACAAATTACCTCAGTTTTGTGTGTATCATAATAATAATGATAAAAATTATTATCTCAAAGAAGAGCTCGACGTGGCATTGCCCTTCTCAATACACCCTTTGTTGACACGAATACATGAATATAATTTTTGTCTGTACTGTTATCTTATTTGTATATATTATATCTATTGATAAATTTTGTCATATGCAGTGATATATGACAGCAACTATCTCAGCTAAAAACCGAAGTGCGTGACTAAGTCATAGTTAAAACGCGCAATACTTAAACTAGGTATAATTAAATAAAGAAAATTGTACTATGACTAATAGGTATAACGTTTAATATATATATATATATATTAATAATTGCTCGATCTAACACTATACTAATGAAAAAAGTTGTACTTAAATTTGAAATTGTATTATTTCAATTTAATAAAATCTAACTTAAGTAAAAATTTCACAAATTCAATTCTAGGTTCTCATCCTTATGAGAGACACAGATGGGAGGCCTTCCATTTAGCCATCCTCACTATGAAGAGCATAGATGAGGGCTTTTAATTACTAAATAAATATCTGCCATCAATCAATGTTTAATATGGACACACCATGAGAGGCATAGGCTGAGAAGAAAAGTACATATATAAAATATAATACTTGTCAAACTAACTGCAATAAAAATGGAAGGAAGCACACTTAGAGAATCAGTTGGTGTAAGTACCTATTTCCAAGAATGCCATGAAGCTGTATGACAAGCTTCTCTTCCTCAAGTGTAAAGGGACCCCGTTTTATATCAGGCCTTAGATAGTTCGTCCACCTTAGCCTGCAACTCTTCCCACACCGAAGCAGACCTAACCACAGCACACAACTTAACAATGTTTCAATTCTTAGAAAATTTCAGAAAAAGAAAAAAATCATATTATATTCATATATAATACTTGTGAAAAGAAGGAATGACTACTTTTTAATCTAGTAGGTTCATTCCTATGAACTTTATCATCTGCTAATCACAAGTGTTATGTATTAAGTTTAAAACCACAAATAAATAGCTACTTATCATCATGGGTTTTTTTTTTTTTGGGTTTTTCTTTAGTCACTTGTTGTGGGATAGAAGAACATAAGTTTTTAATTTGCAGGAAAAAGCTTCAGGATGGAGGAATCATGGTTTGGATATTAACTTCAAAAATCTAATTTTTCAGGATTTGAACAGAACAAGAGCAGAACATACCAAAAAAAAAAAAGACAAATATGAGTTATAATGTTTGGATAATCATTATATAATACCGCCAAAATTTTGAGTCTTATTTCAAATTAATTTCCTTCCTTTCAAAGCTTCTTGCCGGTTAAGTTCCTGCCCTTTACTGAACCAAACATTGGAACTTTTGCTCTTACCCTTTACTAAATATTGTTCTCCACTTCCCAAATTGAATCTGTCTGAATAATTGTAAAGTGTGTCCAAAGTTAAAAAGAGAGTAGTACAAGAGAGTGAAAGAGCTCAGTTATTCTCTTTTCACTAACTTCTTTTTTTCCTTTATTATCTTAGAGGTATTTATATATTTTACACATATTTTGTACTTTAGAAATCTAAATTTTTCATCTTAGTTCAGTCCATAAACTAGTACTGGGTAGAGAAAAGAGAAATGAAAATGTCCACAAAGGACATTCGAAAGCAAGCATTGCAAGTTACGAAATCTATTCTTTGAAAGTCAGAAAGTGCTCTACTCTAGACTGAAAGATTTTACCACCCAAAAGATGTTTGTTGAAGACAAATGAAGCTTGAAATCATGCAAAAGGAAGCTTGAGAAGTCGAGGAGTGGCTAGAGCAAGGGACCACCAAAAGAGAAAGACAAGAGTAAGATGAAGAACCTGCCAACTTTGGGAGAGAACGCCAGCTTCCATGGCCACCATTCTTCTTGATGTAATCAACAAGAATCTCGTCCTCTTCAGCTGTCCATGGCCCTTTCTTCAAACCCTTCTTGTCGCAGCATGGGGTTCTACCCATTCTTTCGCCTCCTATCTTTCTGCTTCAGAGAAGATTATGAAGAAGAGTGGATAAGTACTTACTATGGTCCTAAGAAGAAAGTGAATTAGCCTCAAACTTTAATATCAGAGAGAGAGAGAGAGAGAGAGAGCATGTGAGGTAAAAAGTGAGAAGGGCAACAGAGAGATGGGGAAGAAGGATTTAAATGTTGGAAAAGTGAGTACGATCTTAGAGAAATTTTTAGCTACATGGTTCTGAAAATAATTATGGAATTAATGCATAGGTAAATAATGTAGACGACAAAGAAGGGTTTAAATGTCGGAATTGGAGAAAATTTTTGGACTCTTTCAGGGAGAATTTCAATTATTAAGAGGTTGAAATTCTTTTTTTGGTTGTTCTGAGATTGAAATTATGGTTTTAAAATTTTTAACAAATAATTTTTTTATAATTATAAACGTATTTTAACACATAATAAGAATATAAAAATTCGACCTTTATTCTTTTTTACTTTTAAAGAGATGAATGATGTGAATGATGTAAGGCATTACTTTGTTGCATTTTAGTTATCACGTTATTCATGTAACATGTTTATTACTTATGAACTTGGGACACACCACAGTGGCCATCTTGCTATAACATTAAATCATATATACATGATATTATTCATTCTCATGTGTATATATCTATATATATATATATATATATACAAGTGGAAGGTGTTATATCTGAATATATCTTTAAAAACTTGATATATTTAAAAAAATTTTAATATTCTGAGACAATGAAAAAGACAAAAAAAAACTGACCAAGAAATAATTGAGGTGAGCTAAGGAGGAGGGGTTCGGCGAGTTTGAAGCTGGGTTGTGCAATAAATGTGTTTTGTGCAGAAGCATTGAGAAGTTGAATCCATGATTGAGAGGCAAGACTTACACAAAACAGTGAAAGGGTGTACATTGTTGTGTTTTGAGGTTTTGAATGTGCACAGAAGGGGAAAGAGAGAGAGAGAGAGAGAGATGATGGAGACGGCATTAATGGCGAGGCTATAAGAGGAGAAAACAGAAAAAGCATTAATGGCGGATTCTCTCAGAGAAAGTCGGTGTGTGGGATTAAAGAGCAACAGTGACAAGCCCAGAGATAGGGAGGGAAGAAGAAGATGGGGAAGAGGATCATTAATGGCGACGAGAATTTATTGACCTGCAGGGTACGAACACTCTCATGAAATGACTACCTATTTTTATTATTCATTATTGAATCTCGATCCCGTATTTAATTCAGATAATTCCATAAAATAATTGAAAAAACTGTCATTTTGTATCTTTATTTTTTTATTTTTAAAAATATTTTTTCTTATTAAAAATTTTCATTTATAATTTTTTTTACCTGAATTAACCAAATTCAATTAGGGATATTATATATGATAAGATTTTGAAAGTAAAAGACAATATGTAATATTAAAAGGGATTATTTTATAAATAAATTGAATGAGAAATTAAAAAAATAATTTAATTAAGTTATGAATTAAAATAATATTTTTTAAAAAATAATTTATAACTTATTAAAAAAATTTATTATATTTTTGTATTTATTTTATTATATAAAAAATTTATTTTAATTATTAAATTATTATAAAATTATTATTTTGATTATTTATTTATTTTATTTTTTAAAATAATTCTTTATATATTAAATATTATTATTTTAATCTCTCATTTTTCTTAAATCATTATTATTATTATTATTATTATTATTATATATAGCCTTTAAGCCAAGCTATTTTGACTCTCTTATTGGATTAAAAGTAATAATTTTTAAATAGTAAAAAATTATTTTAAAAAATAATATAAGTAAGGACCAAAATGATATTTAATTATTTTTTAAAATAATTTATATTGATTAAAAATTATCACTTTTAGTCTTTTTATACAAACTAATAGAGTTTGATTTGAGAGATTATATATAATAATGATATCAAAAGTAACAATTTTTAATGTGCAATAACTACTTTAAAAAATAAGATGAGAAAAAATTTAAAATGACAATTCATTAATAAGTTAAAAGTTAAAATAGTATTTTTTTAAAAAAAAAAAAGAATAAATAAATTATAAGTTAATAATAAATAAATGTATCAGATACAATATTTATTATAGAAACATACATGATATAATTTTTATTTATTTATAGAACTCATTAATATTTTGGTTTTCGAAATTTCATTTTTCAATTTTAAAATATATTTTCTTAATTTTTCCAGGAATTGCTCCTTAATATTATTCTCATTTTACATCTACTAAAAGAAACCAACTGTGAGTAAGACAAAAAGAAAAAATAATTTTCTTGAAAAAAAAAAAAGAGTGATATATAAGTGACGTAACATAAAATTAACTTGCCAGTAAATGTTTAATGTACATTGAAATATGTTCCAAAGCAATATATAATGTTTATGGCTTCAAAATATAATGACAATTTTTTTTTTAAATGTTTCCAACGGTTCTCAATACTATTTTAAGCGACACGTGTTTAAAAATATACTAAATTAATTTTTTAATTTTTACATTTAATTTATTACAAATTATCATACTAAATTAGTCAATCAAAAATTTTATTTTATATAAAATTAATTCTTTATTAATTAAAATGAAATGACTAATTTTTATATAAATTTAAATTTATAAATTATTTTTTATAAATTTAAATTTATGTATAATTAATTTACAATAGACCAAATCATCACAATTATGTAAAAAATATTAATTTTGTACACACGAGTTTAGTTGGCTTATAAGAGAAAAAAATTAAAATGTGATATGTAAATGAAACTCATTCCTCTACCAACTACCTGTTTTATTTTTATCTTTTTCATTATAATTCTTTTGGGCTATAAATGCAAATTCAGCCAAGTCACAAAACTTAATATCTTCCTCATGCAATGAAAAATAAAATAAAATAAAAGAAGCAAGGAGAAAAGTTTTTCATTTTTCAATTTTCACGTAAGGTGATTTATTTTGATTTATATAATTTTTGTCATATAAGACATATGGTAATTAATATGTTATAAATTTGCAAATACCAATAATTTAGATAAATTAATAATATATTTATATTGTGGCATTCAATTATTTTTGGGGCCAATGTGCGCAACCCAACCTTTGGTTTGATTACGCTCAATAAAAGAATAACTTAAAGGTAGTAATTATATTTATTAACAGGGACATCATAAAATTATTAGTTATAATCAACTTAAATGTTCATGACAATTTCGATTGTAGAGACTTGATACTAAACGTTAAAGCATCGAGGATAACAATAATTATAGCTTAATAGTAATTAAGGGATTTTTTCACAAAAAAAAGTTTAGAAACTAGTTCCTTAATTAATTAATATTTGATAACCTAGTTGTTATATTTCAAGGTAGGAACATAGAAGAAAGAAGAAGAGGGGGAAGCAACTAGACTTGCAACTTATGAACTATTAGGTAGTGATCTTGTTGGGCTTAAATGGCATCCTGCAATAAAACCATATAAATAATTATTGTAATTTCTTCTACTAAAAAAAAATTGATAGTATTGTAACTTTGTATAACTATAAGAATTTGTGGAAAGAATTTGGATCAATTTCCTCTAGTTCTCTTCCATATCATGCTTTATACAATGAGATAACAATTAAGAAAGATGCTCTAAGTGCTTAAAAATTTATAAACTTCAAAATTTAAAAGCTTGATTATATCAATATAGTTGATACATTAAATAGGTATATTTATCATAGGTTAAGAAGTTCAATTATTTAGATTTGTATTTATAAACTCAAGACAATTTAACTCTTAAAATATAAATTTAGACATAAAACATTACGATATATAAATTTTACTTAAAATATTTTTTAATTTTTAGTTACTATTTTAATTATATCTCAAAAACCTATGGAATTTCATATAAAACTTGTTGTACTAGAAAATAAAGTCAAAGGTTTTTCTAACAATAAGAAATTTACTTAAAATAGAGTTGAAAGGAAAATGTTATAACAATTTGGAGTCAAACCTATCACCTAACTAGTTTATTTATCCACGTGATGTGCAAACTTGAGAGAAAATTAGTCTATTTTATTATATGCCAATATATTTTAAATTAACGGTATTTGGGTGATAGAAAACAATTGAATTAAATAATGTATTGTGATATAAAGAAAGCACAAGAAATTAGAGAAAGTGCATAAAATTGATTTTGTGAGATTGGTGAAAGAAAAGTAACGACAATGGCTTCATTAGGAGGCACCATCATAAATGATCCTTTTTGTTGTACAAAATAATTCCCATTGTTGTTGTTTAAAAGAACTTTGGAATCTCAAAAATTGATAGAGCTGTGTTGATAATGGACAATCCAAAATCGTTGAATAAATCATATATTATTTTCTCTTGTTTTAATTTTGGACCATATCAAGCTATATTTATAGTTACTTACTAGGAAATTTATGAAACAATTAATTAATAAATTTATTAGTATTTCCATTGACTCCAAAAAAGTTTAGACATAAAAATATTTTTGATTTAAAATACAAATAATTAATTTATTAATTTTCTCATGCACTTTCAAGAAATCTCAGACTTTAAAAAATTTCTTATTTAAGATGTGGTAAATTAATTAATTAATTAATTACTTGTTGACTCCAACTAATTAACACGCTTCAAAGAATTCCTTATACATATATGAAAAAAGTGAAGAGTTATTGCAAGAAGAATTTATGGTTTAATCAAAGGAGATGCTTTTTATTTATTAAATTCGGCTCTCATGTGAACAGGAGCATACTTTACATATAAACTAGTTTATTTACCCATGCATTACACAGACATTAGAGAAATTAGTTTGTCATGCTAATGTTAATACACTTTAGAACAACTGCATTTATGGGTGTCATTGTATGAAATAACCGTCATTATTATTTTTTTGAAGAACTTTAAAATTTCAAAAATTAATGGAATTATATTTAATTTTATCTATGACTTTTAGTGATGTATAACAATAAACGATCCAAATCGTTAAATAAACTATTTAGTGATATATTATGTTATCTAATTTTAATTTTAAATAATGTCAAGTTATATTTATAGTCAATTATTTAAAAATTTAAAAAATAGTTAATAAATATATATATATATATATATATTATATTTCTCACTTACTTCAAAAAATATTTACAATTAATTCATTAAGTTTCCCGTATATTTAAAGAATTCTCAAATTTTTAAAAAATTTTAATTTAAGAAGTGATTAATTAATTAATTATCTAATTAATTATTTTGTTTTTTTCTCATTAATTTCAAAGAATTTATGTATTTCAAATAATTTTCGATATAAATATTAGAAAGGTTTAAAATTATGTATGAGAAGTTAAATATTTAATTAACAGTGAACTCTTATCAATCAAATAGAATTTTTATGTTAAAAAAAGTTTATTTTACTTATATATAATAGATAATAAATTAAACTTTTAGACGCAATTAGTCAAATTCATGTAATGGTTTAAAAAAAACAAATTTTAATAGCAACAGTTAACTGGTGGTCTAGAATCGACTGGTAAAATACAAAAAAACATAAAATCAACTTTTAAAATAAATTTATTTTATTTTAACCATAATTTCTTATAAAACTTTATATATATAATCCTCCAAATATGCTTATAAGTTGAACTAAGTGCTAATTAGTAATTAAGACAAACTTTTTATTAAAAGAAAACAAAAAGTCTAAACGAAACCAAAGTGAATTATATAGAAGTACAAATATTAAAAAACTTGTACATAATTCTGAATGTAAAGTTTTCACAATCAAATTTGAGAAGATTTGAAAAATGCGCTCATGTTTTAAAAAAACTGCGAATATAAGAATGTAATAATTTTTTTTTTCTTTCTTCCTTTTGATGTGTTTCGGCGAAATCTGAAAAATGAGAGACAAGGAAACAGAGGGAATGGTCCAATAAATAGAGGAGCAGGCATGGAATGTATTGCTCAGTCTTCTGTCATGTGCTAACAATAAATGCGGTCATACCCTCAATTATAATGTTTACTTATAAGTAGATATTTTTCTGCAATACAAATTGTAATAATTAGTCATTTTGCGACATAGGAGTAAGGATAAGATTAGACATTCAGAGCTGAAAAAATAAAGGATGTACATGGATACTGATATATCTATAATCTCATACTTTGAGAGGCTATAAAAAAAAAAAAAAAAAGGAATTGTTCAAGTTTAAAAAGTCTATTTTAAATTTAAAAATAAAATCTAAAAATATTAGGATTGACACACACAAATATATATATATATATATATATGTATAATTTTATATTGGCATCTAATTATTATATTATCATATATTATTATCATATGTTTTTTAATATGTCACATAATAATTGTATCAATATAATTATTATTTAGGATACTGCAAAATATTCACCTTAATTTTAATGCCTGCCTTCAATTAAAATTTTTTTGAAAAATAACAATTAATTTTTGGATCTATTAACTCTACTGGGGTCAATTGGTAGGTCACCAGATTTTCTATGAACTATATCCATGTGACGGTGTTTCACAAAGAGAAGTTGGCCCTTCTATTCTTTATCCCGAAGCCTAGTTAGAGTTGAAGATAGTAAAAAAAAAAAAAAAACTTTAAATTTGGGGATCATAGCGAAGACTACTTTATTTGTAGATTTGTAACTAGAGATTTTTTCCTTGCACTGTAGATTTTTGGTCCTCAGTAATATTATTTCAATACTATTAATTTATTTTATATGCATGTCATGTTTTTACATAAATTTAAACGGATGATAAAGCCTTCGTATATTATCGATAAGGAAATTTAAAAAACTTGATGCATTAGACTTGGTGAAATTATTTTTTATGTTTTTTTTTCATTGAATTTGTTATTCAATGGATCTTAAATAATATTCTAGTATACTTATGTTGTGTGATAATTTAATTGACAAATTCACTACACTCATTTTATTATTTTTTATTAAGAAAAATTAATCAATTAATCAATTTATATCAATTTGTAAATAAGTTTTTTTTTTTTTTCAAAACATATCTTATGATTGTAAATGATTGCAAGTTACCTCTACAATTAACATCATTTGCAGTTAGCTGACGTGGCTTACAGTAGCTTATGTGGCAAGTACACATATGGACGAGGAAAACATACTGTTGCACATATATATGCACAAACAAAATGACTAATTAGGCATGAGAGAAATCTTGGGTTCGTTTAATTGTTAAAATTGATATAATGAAAATGAGAATGAGGGTGAGAGTGAAAGTGAAAATAAGAATAATAAAATGTTGTTTGGTTGAGAAGGAATGAGAATGGATATGTTTCTCTTTATTTTGTTTGATTAATCGATTACATATAAGAATCAATTAGGTAATACATATATTTTATTATATTATTGCTTATCATAAAACAAAAAAAAGGCAAATATTTATTCAAATTATTAATTAATAATATAATTATATAATAATATATATTAAATAAATTAATAATAATATAAAATAATAATAAATTAAATATATAAATAATAAAATAATAATAAATTAAAAATATTAATTTAACAATAAATTAAAAATAATAAATAATTAATAAATAATAATAAATTAGGATTTTGATGTATCATAAAGGTATTATTGTTTGAAAATTATTATAAGTGAGGATATTTTTGTCAAGCAATTTTTATTTTTAAGAGGTCAATCTCATTTCATAACTTTAATTAGGAAGAGAACTCTCTCTTGTATGAGGAAAAACAAGTTTTTTAGGGAATGAGAATGAATACCTAATCCATCAACCAAATTTGAGAATTTTCATTCCCTTGCCTTGATTCTAACAATCAAAGGGGCTTGGGCTATGACCAATGGCAGAACTAATACCCTAAACTAGTGAGAGCGAAGATTTCGATTGCTATATTTATAGGTGAAAATTTTTATTGCCTTTATAAATTGGATAGCAAATATTTTAAATTAATTTTAGTTTATTGTTGCATTTGATTCTTTGATTTTCCCATAAGAATTCTGTCCATATCATATTAAAGATTATTGTAGTTATAAGATTTATTGTTAAAAATGATGCTCAAGACTGAACTTACAAATTCACTTTATTATATTAATGATAAATAATAAAATTGTAATATAATTAACATTGTGATCAATTAACAACTAAATTGATCGAAATGGGTTTCTAAATTTCAAATTAAGCTTAAATATTATTGAAAAAGGATAAAAATTAAAAATTGAAGATTTGTGTATCACACTTTAGAAAGCTTAAATCAAAGGCTTAAATTTTGAGCTCACTCATGATTACAAATTTAAGAGAGGAGAAAATTTTCAATTTTGAAAGCCAACAAGAAAAGAAAAAGATGAAAATTGAAGAATCAAGGAGGAAGTGAATAAGAAATGAAAAAAATGTGTAAGGAGAAAATAGAAAAAAAGGAGAAAAAAAAAAGAAGTAACAAGAGGGAGCAAGGGAAGAAGTGATGGATTATAAGATTTTCAATTTGTGAATAATTAAAATGAAACTACATTCAAAAGTGAAAGATTATTTTAAGATTTTTAATTTGTAAAAGATTAAAATAAAAATAAGTTCAAAAGTGGATGAGATATTTTAAGACTTTCAATTTAACAAAGATCAAAATGAAACTAAACTTAAAAGTGAAAGACCAAAATAATACATTTCTCTTGAGTGTTATTGTCTTAATGCTGACCAAAGAACTCAACTTTTAGTTTAAATCATTTAAGTTAAGCCTAATTCTGTGCCCATTATATAAGTATAATATATAAGAGAAAAATGTAATTTTTGTCTTCTACTTTTGAGTTTAATCTTATTTTAGTTTTTCGCAAATTGAAAATTTTAAAATGATCCTCAATTTTTCATAATTTAACCTAAGGTAGTCCCTCTCTAAATGAGTTTAAGGAGAATTATTTTGAATTAATCTTAAAATTAATAAAAAAACCTTTTAGAGACTTTCAATTTGTGGGAAAAGATCAAATTAAACTACATTAAAAAATGGAGGGCATTTTAAGACTTTCAATATAAAAAAAAAATGCCAAAATGAGACTAATAAATTCAGAAGTAAAGAATTAAAATAGTTTTTTTTTTCTAAAATATAATATGACCTGTTATAAATGGTTGCCCAAAATCATGAGTTACTGGGCCCATAACAGATTTTGGATCTTCATGGCCCATAGTTCTGCCTTAAAATTTCTGAAGAATTATTGAGGTAGTTGGGGCCATAATCTATTAACCCATTTCACACTATTTAAGTTTGGGCCCATCTAATCAAGTGTCTTCCTAAGCAAAATACTTCTCTACCCAATGCTACGAATTCCGATTCATCCATGTTGGTCACTTTTGGTTGGGTTAATAATTTTAAGATGGGTCCAGTTCACATCTATTGCCCATACCTTAAGTATATCGTATATTATAGATTTAAAGAAAGCCCATAGTTGGTGACCCAATGATGAGTTTTTAGACCCTCACCCCCACACTTCTTAATGTCGTGATGGGCTAAAGCATATTCATTAGCCTATTATCTGTGGAAGAATTAACTGTCACTGGGCTATCTAAAGAAAATGGGCCTTTGTACCTTCATGGGCCCAATGGTGGTTACCCATATTTACACACACTTTCAACACTGCCTCCACCTACCCCATTTATATACTAATCCTCGTGATCTAATATAAAGCCATATTTAATTATGATATATCATTTTATAAAATTTTAATAGTTAAAATGTACAATATAAAGTATAATTGTATATAATTATATTAATTTAATATAAATTTAAATCGTTAAATTTTTATTTAATAATATATTATAATAAAACATAACTTTATATTTATGCTAAAATATAAGGAGAATCAAATTAATTTATGTACGTACATGTTTTTAAATCTTTTAGATATTAAACTAATCACACTATCAATATCATTGGGAATGTAAAACTTCGTATCTTCATGTTTGGCGTTACATCTTGACGAGGATTTGTCTAACGAAAAAATTTATTTTATTTGGTGTTTGGTTTTCATAAAATTACTTTTGTCTTTGAAATTTTTATTTGTACAAAAATAAAAAATTACTTTTATATTAGATAAATAATATTGTTAATAAAAAATTTTTTAAATAAAAAAGATAATGATATAAAACTACGCTTGATTAAAATTAACTTTGTCCAATTTTAATCCAAAAATATACTGAATTGACGAGTTTTCACTTTTGTGGTTGTATTCCATGAGGTGAACTATCTCAATAATCTAATTTGTCCTTCACCAATGGAAGATCCTCCCGAATTTTTTGTCCTAATCCCACTTAGGATCCTTATTATATATTTTTAAAGTTAGTTTCTTATAAATTTTTTTTAACTTGATACTTTTTATATAAAATATTATTTTAATTTAGTTTTTTATATATAAAAATAGTTATCAAGAATATTCTTTAAAACTACCTCTCTCCTGATTTCGTGTTCAAACAAAAATTCTGTCCTTTGAGGGGACGGGGGAATCATACTGTGTCGGGTGCTCTTTTCCACTTATTTAGATTAGTTTATGATATAATCCTTGATTATAATCAATTGTTGGATAAACATTTAATAATTTAAATTTATACTTGTAATTATATTTTTTTATTTATCTAAATTTGGACTAAATCTAAACCATTAAATTTTCATCTAATAATCAAACATAATCAAATGTGGCCCGTGTTCCTACCTGGAATCAAATTGCTATTTTACATAAATATAGTTTAGGGCTTAGGGAAAATGCTCCTCATTTTTTTAAAAAAATTACACTTCTTCTGACCTTTTTGTGTAGATATGATAGAATACTCGACTGTCTTGTTGAATTCATGGATAAATTTTCACTTGAAATCCCACTTAAAATAGTGATCCAAAACATGGGAGGTGCATGTAGCAACTACAAGCTTCAAATTTGTATCAACGGCAACACGTCTGTTCTTTTTCACATGGTAAGAAACAAGGCAAAACGCAGAGTTTCAAATAGACACTTAACTATCCGCTAACGGAATACACAACTTGGAAACTAAAAAGAATAAAAAATAAATGAAGATATTTATAAATTTAGAATAGAAGACTTACATACTTTTTCTTATTGTGAAAACTAATTTAACTCTGGTTGGGAACATTGATTGAATGAGATATCCACATTGGATTGAATGTATCTCGAGTTTTCACATTTTAAATCTCCTTTCGAATGCAATTGCAAAATACTCATAGGTATTTCTCTCAAAACGTCTCAAGTAACTGTTTATAAAAGTTATCAATCGTATAATAATCTAATCTTATTTATAAAAAGTTAGTTAAGATTAAGTTTTAATAATAATTTTTATAATTACTATTTCATCCTTATTTAATAAATATTTCTTATAGATTGACTCTATATAATATTTTAATATTTAAACCCTATATATTATACAATATATCATAAACAAAGAAAAGAAGAAGACAATAAACGAACTCATCAATATAGTGAAACTAAAACCCTATGTTCTTATTCATATATGATACACGTAGCATTTGGAAGAACAACAAAACGCACCTTCTCAAAGGTAAAACGAAACTTAGACGGGGATATGGGATAATATACGGATCAGTATGATTGTGGAGGTGACAAGAAAAAGATGAGTTTGATGTTAATCCGTGGAGGGTAAGCAATAGTAGAAATGGGGGCCATGTGGGGGCTCAGGCCTTTCCTCTGGAGAAGTCGAAGGAGGATGAGTGCAGTTGACGCCGACGGTTTCAGTGCATGAAGCACTTGCCGAAGTTGCCTCCTTATAACAAGAAGCGAAGCAGTTCCCCATCTCCTTGAAGGTTGAAGCTACCCTGCTCTGCTCTTCAGAAATGCCTTTGATGGTATACTTCTATGGTTAATGAAGATGTGAAAGCCTCACGGATGAACCAGGAAAAAGGGCATTGAGCTGCAGAAGAATATCTTTTGGTTTAAGATTCCTTGGGATGAATAAATGGGAGCAGGATTCGCTCCGGTGATAGGTAACCTAGTAATATTTTTTTATTAATTTAATATATTTTTATTAATAGGTAATATAATAATATTTTTTATTAATTTAATATTAATAAAATATTATTATTATATATTATTTTATTATATTTCATTACTGGAGTGAACTGGAGCGGATCCAGGTCCGAATAAATGAGCTCACGTAAAATCCCAAGGTTGTGTAAGTTTGGCTTTTACTGGTTTTTTAATCCTGACATTAAAAAGTAGTTAACCAGATTGGCATATGGAAGGGTGGAGATTAAGTTGGAATAATTAAAGTTACTTGCATGACACAAGTGGTTGAAGAGATTAAGTTGGAATAATAAATGTTACTTGCATGATGATAAAAGTTACTTGCATGACTAAGGGGTAGCATGACTAAGTGGACTGGTTCTGTCATAGTTGACGTGTAAGGAACATTCATGTCTTATCTCCCTTCTTTCTTAATTGACTTTATTCCGTACATATTGAGCCACTATCCAAAGTGCAATTTATATTTTCTAAATTTTTTATATAATTATACAGATTTTGACAAGTGAGATATTAAAAAAAGGCATACATTTAATAGTCTATATTTAATATTATAAAATTAAATTTAATAATTTTTTGTTATCAAAATTAATAAAAATTAAAAATTAATCCAACAGTCAGTATTAATTAAACTGCATAATTTAATAGTTTTTCATGGTTAAACATGAATTTATAATTAAATTAAATTGAACTAGTCTCTTTCTAGTATTCCAAATTACGCGTATGGCTACAAGAATAAAATTGGTGAAGATTTCAAGTCTTTTCATTATGTTTTCCAATAGCTACAATGAATAATTCCAGGAATAATTACATGCCTTTAACTTAGTTATTTCATGTTTAATTTCCTTTCCTCTTCCCGGCCTAAGTGTTAATGAATGAGGTCCTCAAATGCTTCTAAGTACAACCCTGAAATTACTTTCGCTTTTTAAATCAAGGTATCTGCTTTTTTCTTTTGGGATTTTCCTTCACACCCTAAATCTCTTTTGAAATTCTATAAAATGCTAACAAAATTTATTATTTTAATATAATCATAGGAAATTATTCCAAAATTTACTTCATAGTCTTCAATTAAGGACATGGGATCTAAGTGAGAAAATTTGGGATGTTATATTTTAGGAGAGACTTTACTAAAATTTCTACACACAAGTAAAACTAATTCTTTTGGTATAAATATATAGATGTATCCTGTCTTAATTTTATTTGACGAGGATTCTGTATGTTTAACTAAATTATGTGTTCTTTGATGTGTTCGTTAGGCTTACAAGGGTGAGGATTATCTTGCTCCTTATGCCAATCATATCTTCGTAATTGGGGTTGGGACAATAACAACAATTTTAGTTTAAATATAGAATCATGAATTGTTATCATACTTATTTTAGTCCCTCATTAATATAATATTTTAAAGTTAATGTTTTATAATTTTTTTAATTTAATCATTCATAAATAAAGTATCTTTTAATTTAACATATTACATAGAGATATTTTAAATTTAATTCTCCTATATAAAATAATAATGGTGTCCTTTGAGAAACGTGTGAACCATTGATAGTGTCTGGTACTCTTTTTTCAACATAAAAATAGTTCTTTTCACATTTTTGTGTAGATGCAGGGATAACTTTTTAATTGAAATCCACTTAGAATAGTGATTTAAAACCTGGGAAGCACATACGAGATTGAAATTTGTATATGTTGGAGAGAGACAATCGTTGCATGCTTTGAATCATTCTTCAACAATATCAACGATTCTTCCTCCTTTCTATTTCAATTGCTTTCTCAGATGGATTTTCTCTCAGCTACATGCATGCCTTACTTTCTCACCTCTCTTTCTAACACTCTCTCAGGTGCTCTTCTCTCTTTTTCTCCCAGTCGCTTCTCTCTGTTGGAGGAGTTTGGATCCTTTACTGTTGTAGCGGGGGTTATCCATATTTTGAACTGTGACGACTACATGCGGTCCAAACACTTGCTATAATTGTTTGGTAGAGAATGTGTTTGTAATTGTGTGCCAACTATTCCCTTGAAAATATATATATATATAACTATCAAAACGGCCAATCTCAATTCACGCGGGCAACTCTTTTATTCAATCATTATTTGGTGGGTTAGGATTTGAATTGATCACGTCAATTTTAGTAGTTGCCAAATTTAGTGATGCCTTAATGTTCCAATGGCTAATTTTCATTTATTTAAATGTCTGACACCTCTTTGGGTTACATACACATTCTCTTTGAATTTTTGTGCTTCTACTTTCTTTTCTTGTTGGTTTTGTTCTCAAGTTCTACCTCAAGGATATTTATTTAATCTTGGGAGAAAATTCGCATGTAATAAAATATTCCTTAAAAATAATGTATTTATACATTATTTACACTCATTTGTTCTACTGTACCAATAGAAACAACAACAAAATTTTCAACATTCTCATCCATCCACTACAATAAAATATGTCATTAATTGCGGCTAATTAACCACTTACAATTCAAAATTTTGCTACAATTCTACATAAAGCAACTGTTACATGTTGCAGTTTACTAAATACAGTTATGAAGTAAATAACCGTCAAGGAATTTGCTGCTATTAGGTCAAACCGCATGTAGATATATGTTTTAACCTATCTTTTCACCCCATCATTTTCACAGATCCACAAGAGAGGAGTAAATTTTGGGAGGGCAATGAATGACTGTGTAGTGAGGAAGGAGAGCTCCAACAGCAAGTGTCACTACTGTTGTTCCTCCTGTGTCTGTTCAAAGTTCGCCATAGATCTGTCCAGCCGAACCCCACTGTTCATTGGTCCAGTTGCTCCTACTGCCGCCGCTACTGCTGTTCAACGTCCTAGGTTCATTTTTTTTTTCTTTTTAAATATTTTTTCATTTTTCATTTTTTTTTAATATTTTTTCATTTTTTATTTGAATACTTCACATACTTCATGCAAAAGGACTTGGTTGGTTGATGCGGTTGGTAAATATGCCAAAAAAATCTAATTTATTTGATGTAAATACTTTCATTCTCAT
The DNA here is from genome assembly GCA_037074485.1 of Delonix regia. Lineage (NCBI taxonomy): Eukaryota > Viridiplantae > Streptophyta > Magnoliopsida > Fabales > Fabaceae > Delonix > Delonix regia. The sequence continues at coordinate 20,088,966 of CM073459.1, forward strand.
GTCCTAAATTTTGCTTTTGAAGATGAGGAGGACAATGTTAAGCAAAAGGAACTTACATTACCACGATGTTTGGTCGCTTCCTTGAGGGGAGAGGATTATGTTGTCTTGGAATGAAACCATTCAACCAATTGATGATAGCATTGGGTTAGTGAATAGAATTTTAGGTGCTATTGAAAAGGACTTTAATTTATTTCTTATAAGCTTTTTCTTAGTAGAAAGAGACATCAAGTATAAGGACATTGTGTATATAAACACTATTAAAGTAATGCTTATCTACTTTTAAACGAGCTAGTATACACTTTTTGAATGTATTGATACTATATCCTTAAATCTTTTGGAATAATGTTGAAAGACCAAAGACAATGATTGGGGGAAAGGCAAATGATAGCACCTGCAGTTGAGATGAATTGATTGTTATGGTTCTTGAAGCCATTAATAAAAATTATAGGTTCTATTTGTTGACTATCGACTAAACCTACTAACTAAGGTAATATAATTTTTGTGTGTGTTGTTAGTTCATTTAAATTGACATTTAAGAATGTTTTTCTTAATAAATAGAAAAAGGCCCTAAAAAATAAAGTCAATATGAGAAGTAGTCGATGACCCATACTAGTGGATCCAAGAGTTTTGCAAGTAAGAAGGCATAGATAGTAATTTCAATTTCTATTACTCGTATTATACTCTTATTGTTAATATGTACGTGCTACAATTTTTTTCCAATAGTAGCAGTAGGTTGAGTATGGCCACTCAGTTAGCAAAGAAGTTTGGACTATCAAATATAAGCACGCTGATGGGTCATTTATAATTGACAAGGCTAAAGAGATCAGTCAAGTGTTTATGTATATAATCAATTGTAAACACTTGATTTAGCTAACTGGTTCATTTGTTTAACCTACTTTAATTATTTATTGGGTTTTTTGCTGGTTGTTGTTCTTTCTTGTAATTTCCAAATTAATTTGGTTTATTCATGAAAATATTGTTGCACATGAATTTGCAATGTCCAACTCACAAGTAATATCAACTCAAAATTTTCTAGCCTTGACTTTAGGTAGTTAAGAGCATTGTAGCTGTGTTTAAGGGTTGGGATTGGGTCTATCTATATCTCAAGTATTTGGACATCCATCATGATCTTATAGTTGACTAAGCCCATTTGCTCCTACCTATAACCAATTGGAAAATAGGGGCACCTACTTAGAATTTAGGCTTGAAGCAATAATGAATCTTTTCATGCAAAAATGTTTAGGAGAGTTGCCTTATGAATTTGCTAAATTTCATATGTCTCTGGTAATGATCTAAATCTATTTATTCTAGTTCATATCTATATGTTCAATGATATTTATTACTTATATTGTTCATACCTTTTATTCCAGCCACCTAATTGACGAAGTGGACATGCAAACTTCTCTTTACACCTATTTAACCCTGAACATGAGTAAATTTTTCAAAGTTCATTAGACTTCTCCCCACACTAATCTTAATTAGGACCATGTTCTAGATGCTATGATTGAATGTTGTACTTTGTAACACTTTGTTTGATTTATTTGATGTCATAATTAACACCATGCATTTAATATATAATGACTATGTGGTTTAATGATGTGAATGTAATTCTGGTTGAGTTTGTTTGGTATAATGATTGAGTGGTTAAGTCTATTGGGCTGTTTATTGGTTTTGAAATTGAAAAAGAAAAAAATATATTTGGAAATATGTATATATAATTATTATTTAAAAATTGGAATTAGCAGTGGTTCCAAAATTAAAGCAAGATAACAATAATGAATTAATTAATTAATTGTCTTTTAAATTTTCTAATAAAGGACTATAAATATAACTTAACATGGTCCAATATTAATGTATCAGAAAATAATATATGTTGAATGATTTATGTTGGTGCTCGCTTAATGAGCCTATTGTCTTCATTTTTTTCTCATCAATATCACATAATTAATTTTATAGACTTTCCCTAATTTATTTTGTTTTCTTTTATATCACAATATATTATTAAATTTAACATTTAACTAATGTTTACAAATATCATTGATTTAAAATGTATTAACATATAGTAAAACAAACTAATTTTCTAAACTAGTATATATGTAAAGTAGGCTTTCTTTAACATTGGACTTCCATTTAATTGATGAGAAACCTCCTTTAATCAAACCACAAACTCCTCGTACAATGACTCTTCATATTTCATACATGTGCATTCTCCAATTTATTATGTTTTCTTTATACCACAATGTATTACTAAATGCAATTTTTTGTTTATGCCTACAAACATGGTTGATTTATAATGATTTGGCATACAACAAAACAAACTAATTTTTTCTAAGACATTTGGAATGCACGGGCATAAAAACTAAATTTTAATTATTATGTTAAAATTTTTTTCTTGAATTTTTGGCACTTGGAAACTTTCTACTAAATGATTTTGACATATAGTGACTCAATGCGATCTTTTGCTTGCCACCCTCGGACCTTTGTGGCTTTTAAGCTTTTATTTTTGAAATCATGGCTCCAATATTTTCAAAACCTTTTGCATGAAATTTTAAGCAATTATGCCTTGTACCCATTAATTCAAAAGCCTCCTTTTCTATTGCTTACATAATTGCCTAATTGGGAGATTTATACTACAAAATATGCTTCACTAAGTTAGATTTGAAAACTTCATCATGCTTTATCTGCATACATTTTTTATGCACCTCTTTATGATTACTATTTGTCATCCTTTTGATCTTAGATACAAATAAATCCTATGATTCTCCAATGCTTATATTGACAGTTTCAAAAATGATGAATATTATGTTTCAAGAGTCATGAGTAATTTGTTACTATTTGCACTGTGGGACTATTATGACTCTCATACTGCCATACTATTCATTAATTTTTTGCTATTTTCATACTGTAAAATATGCTTTCATAAGTCAATTCTATACTTCCTATAAAGATAAAGTGATGCCATGCAAAACTATAAACTAAGAGAAAAAAGCAAAAGTTTTGAGGCAAATTATGCATACTTTAAAGGAAAGCTTTTTCATTTGCTTATAAGTAAATGTGTGTAAAGTCTAAGGGAGGGCATTTTAATTCAAAATTTTCCAAAGTTTGACATAATCCAAATAATAAAAAAAGAGAGAGTAGAGTATTAATGTAAAATATATAATCATATTTTACTACTTTTTAAAGGTGAAATGTATGGTCCAACTTTAAAAGAACCTCAAGCAATCATAATGTCGCACATTAAGCGGAAGAAGCATGGTAATGATGTGTCAAAATATGATGAATATATTCCAACTTAAAATAATTTTTTGTATTTGTATTCATTTATATTTGGATTCTAAAATTTTTAGATTTCATTTATGAACTAAAAAATGTTTTGAAAATTTTCAATTTTCTCCTCTATTTTTTGTTATTTAGTAACCCAACACAACATTAGTTTATAAATTGAAAATAAGGATAAAATTAGGGTTTTGGAGAGTGATGGACACAAATGTAATCTTTAGAAATAAGCCAGAGAAACATTATTAAGTAATATTACAAGTGATTCTCAACAATCAAACACCCTAATTCTCCCTATAATTCGAGTAAAAGGAAGCAAAGACTCCACACTCTCTCAGAGTTCAGCTCTTTCATCCGGTAATGATCCTTCTTCCACGTTGCAACTCATCACATAGTCTTATGCCCATGAGGGAATCTTGTTAGCACTTTTTTCTTTCTATTATGGCAGTAGATTTTCTAGTGTTGCACTCCTCTGTAGTTTCTGATGCATCTCCAACAGTCAACTCTTGGGCTTCTTCTTAGGCTTCTACTCCTTTCCTAAAAATTGTTGGTCTAGTGTCTTGAGTGCCATTAGGCCTTGTATGCTGACCTAGCCTAATTGTATCAATCGGTTCCCCACAAAAAATGATCTTGTCCTCAATGTCCTTATGGTCAAACACTTTCGCTAGCTCATCCTAATGTTCCCATGTGGACTCGTCGTGATTTTGACCTTCGCATTCCACTAATACATGTTGATTCAGCTCTGAACCCTTTATAATCTTCCTTTCTCCAGCTATTGCTTTTGGTATCGGTTCATAGAGACTTTTGTAGTAGGAAGCTCCCCCTTAAATTCCTTGAGTACTGAAACATGGAAAACAATATGAATCTTGCTTTCTTCTGGAAACTTCAACCTATACGCCACTGCTCCCACACATTCAATGACCTGGAAGGGTCCGTAGTATCTTCTAGATGATTTATAGTTTAGTCGTTTGGCCATAGGTTCTTGTTTGTACTTATGTAGTTTCAATAAAACCCAGTCTCATATTTTAAACTCTTTTTCCCTTATACCTCTATACGCTATTTTCTTCATTCTCCTCTGTGCTGCTTCAAAATTTCCTTTTAATTGTTGCTAAAAAACATTCCTTTGTATTAGTAACTGCTCCACTTCCTCCACCCTCGTGCTTCCATTTTCATACATTAGAATTGTTAAAGGTTTATACCCATACATCACCTTGAAAAGTGTCATGCCTGCGGCCAAATGATGTGAGGAATTATACCATAGCTCTGCTTACATTAGGTGTTTATGCCAGTGAGTAGGCTGAACCTAATGAATGCTCATAATATTGTTCTAAACGCCTGTTAATCACCTCAGATTGCCCATTACTTTAGGGGTGATATGTCGTTGTTTAGCTGAGACGAGTGCCACTTCCCGTTAGTAGGTGTTTCCAGAATTAACTCAAGAAAATGGATTCCCTATCAATCACAATGCTTTTTGGGAACCCATGAAGCTTGATGACCACCTTTATGAAAAGTTCTCAGCTATTGCTTGAGTGTCGAATTTTGGTTTTAAAGCCCCAAAATGCACTCCTTTTGTAAATTAATTCACTACCACTAGCTCTGCGGTGTACCCATGAGATTTTGACAACCCTATTATAAAATCCATGATTATCTCTATTAACAGTTTCTTTAGTATGGGTAGTGACAGTAATAACCCATGTTCCTTCGCAAGTACTTATTTAACCTGTTGGTATTGCATGCACCTTGATATGTATTGCTCAATCTCAAATTTTATCTAAAAGAATAATTCAGCTATTCTTTTATTTGTCATTAAGGTCCCTGCATGTCCGCCAACTGGATGCTGTGGAACTCCTTAATTATTGCCTCGAGTGGGTGATTGTTGAGCTGTGTAAATTCTTCCATTTTTTTGAACTGTACCATCCACCACTATTAATTGTTTAGGAAATTGCCCATTCTCCTTCTTCTTACACAACTCCTTTAACTCTTGTAACTCTTCTCCTTCCTTTTTCAAGACTCTGATGAGGTCGTATTCAACTGATATAAAAGGCTTTAACTTTCTTTCCTTACATCTCGATAAGGTGTCTACTGCCTTGTTCTCTCGCCTAGCTTTGTAGACTTTTCGTAGCTGAAACCCATCAAGTTAGCTAAGTAATATTGTTGCTCAGGTGTTTGAACTACTTGATTGATCAATTCTTTTAAGCTCTTATGATTTGTGATGTTGACAAACTTCCTTCCCAGGTGATAATGGCACTATCCCAGAATAGCTTGTTTGATCGCATATAGTTCTCGTACATAGGTTGACACTGTCATTAACCTCTTGTTGAGCTTCTTACTAAAGAAGGCAATTGGGTGCCGCTTCTTGGGATAGTACAACTCCAATACCCTTCCTTGATATTAGTTTTTATCGTGAACTCCTTAGCGAAGTTTGGAAGACTCAATATCGAAGCCTGAGTCATCAGCAAGTTCAACTTATCAAAAGCGTCTTGAGTGCGTTCGTTCCACATGAAGCATTCTTTCTTCAAGAGCTTTGTTAATGGAAATGCAATCTGGGCATCCCCCTTCACAAACATGTGGTAATATACGGTTAGCCCCAGAAACCCCTTTACTTCTTTGACATTTCGGGTATGGGCACACTACCGTAGCTGTTACCTTTTTGAATATACATGTATGCCTTCCTTGTCAATAAGAAAGCCTAGGTACTCAACTTGAGGCTGAAAGAACATGCATTTGGATAGCTTCACGTGAAAGATTTCCTTCATTAATAGTTGCAGCACTTGGGTTACATGCTCTTGAAAATACACTACGAAAATGGGCATAAAAGGTTGCAGAAATTTCTGAAACTTACTGCTCATGCTCCCGGTATTCCCTTCTTTAGACTCCATGACTTGCAACCGAAAAAAATAAGCAATATTTTTTAGCTTCCTCTAGTCGTCTGAGGTAATGTTCGCTTAAGGGGTTATCTTCTGCTAATCTCTGCCCTTGCTAACTGATTCTCCTACTAATTACATCAAATGAAACAGTTAAATTCCTGAAATCAAAAGAGATAGGACCTTCCTATTCCAACCATTGTACCCCAAGATACACTTCAGCCCCATCCATTGGCAGTATATATAATTGTACTCCAAATTAAGTTTCTTAGCAGAGCTTGGTTTGATGAAGTTGTGAGTGCCTCTTGTATTTATAGTATATGCAGCCACTGATTGTTACACCGTCCTTTAACTCATATGGTCTTAGTTTGATATTATAAGTTCTTAGGTATAAAACAAACTCGTTAGCTTGCTTAGAACAAATAAATAATGCAAAAAATTCACACTCTAGCCATTGCCATTAATATGAGATAGATGCTTCTAAGCCTTTGTCTCTCACTCTATAAATTGATTTGTGAGTTTCAAATTATGAAAAACTGAGTTTAGAGACCCATATTTATAGGAGAACTTGTAACAACCACTCTATCAATGGTTATCATTGAATAATGTAAGTGAGTACGTAAAGTATATGAAATGATGAAAGTTCACAATAGTGGAATATTGCACTTAGTGAATGGATTATAGCCATGATGAAAGTCCACAATGATAGGTTGTTACAGCTAACAAATAGACCATAGCTAGGAAATTAACATTATATGTTGTTGTACTTGACAAAATGGACCATAGTATGAACAAATTAATATTCTCCAACTTGGTCCATTACACTCACTAATTTCAATATCCTCTTCCATACACAATCTAAAAGAGAAACGATGAATACACGAATCACAACAGTAAGTTCTCTATGAGTAAATATTACCTTATGCGTATCACAATGCATATCATGTTCTCATCCTACCATAATCTTATTGAATAAGCCCTATGCTTATTACAAGTTCTCTTAATGTTATCTATTCTCTAAATAGAAATGTGCACACAAAATGAGAAAAACAATTCAAATAAATAAGAGCTTTATAAAACCCAATTCACCCTCTCTTGGGTTCCAACCTTGCTCAACATATCTTTTCTAATGGTATAATCAACGTCCATCCACCCTAATTGGAGAAGAATTTTTTCCTTTGAAGTTTTGTAATTATCCCCATTAAGTTTGAGAATTTGAAAATTAGAAATTTTAAGTGGTTGAAAAGCTACATATATATTACATGTATGTATCAATATTCAAGAAAACTTTGAAAAATCCATATATCATATTCTACCAATGTAAAACATATAAAGTAAACATGAGCATAGTGTCAAATAAAACTGCCTATGGGTTGAGTTTTATTTAATTAAAATCATGCACAAATCATGATAAAATTAGCAAATAATACTTCATTTCCTCAATCCTTGTGGGTAAATGAAGAAAAAGAAAATTTCATTATTTCATCTTAATTAATCATATATGTGATAACATTCCTATGGAATGATGATTACTATATTAAAGATGATTAATTACAACTTGATGTCATTTTTTTTTACATAATTTAATAACTTAATATATAATTTTAGAATAATAAAAGGTGCTGTGGCTAAATTCTAATCATGCCAAAATTATAAAAAATTACATGACATCAAAATTTTCTTGAATGCTTTTAAATGACCATGCAAAATGCATAAATAAGCCATTTTCATAATGTGACTTTTTAATCAATTAATTAATTAGTCAACAAAACTAAAATGTGACAAATTAATTAACTAAATATCCCTTCATTTATCCAAATATGCCATAGAATATTGCTTAAAATTAATTTTCAAGAAATTAAGCATTTAATTAATTGGCATAAAATTCAATTTTGTAAAATATTAGACAAAATACCTACCAAATATTGCCCAATAAACTTAAGTTGCTCAAAACAAAATTTTCAAAATTTAAGCAATTTAAATTAATTTTTTTGGCAATAATACATGGATATACCTTTTTTTTGCAAGTTAAATTAACTTAAAAACAATTCCTTACACAAAGGGTTGCTAGAAACATGGTTAGATCCATCAATCTTAATCGAAAGGGCATATGTTTAAATATGAGCTAGACCAACTTTTTAATATTTGTTGTTCAAAGTATAGAAGCTCAAAACAACATGTGACATGAAGAAAATGGTTTATGTTGTCTTCAACCTCCAGTCGGGTCACTTGACCTGACTCAACCCAAAACGAACTCAATTTGGGATTTGATCATATTTTACATTATAGAGCTCTATTTTTAGCGTTTTAAAAGTCAAAACTAATTAATTTTTTATAAGAATCAACTTTGTGAGCTCAAAATCATTAAAAAACTTATAAATATGATCAACCGAAATTTGAAAAATTTTCTAGATTTTGCAAGGCAAAGGTTTAATGACTTTGATACCAAGTGTAAGTTCTTAGACATAGAAGAAACTCATTAGCTTGCTCAGAACAAAGAAATAATGCGAAAAATTTATATCTCCAGTCATTGCTATTAATAAGAAATGAATGCTTTTAAACCTTTGTTTTTCACTCTCTAAAATGGTGTATGAGTTTTAAGTGAAGATAAACCAAGCTTAAAGACCCATATTTATAGAAGAACTTGTGACAACCACTCAATCAATGTTTACCATTGAGAATAATGTAAGTGGGTACATAAAATATATGAAATGATACAAGTTTACAATAATAGAATATTGCACTTATTGAATGGATCATGATGAAAGTCCACATTGATAGGTTATTATACCTATCAAATAGATCATAGCTAAGAAAAATTAAAATAGTTTGTTGTACCTAACAAAATTGACCACATTTAAAAACAAATAATAGATATTACCCAGATAAAGCGTTCAAGCTAATCTCCGGAATCACCTCAACCTGCGTTAGGGTTGGTTCCAGTGCCTTGTCTCCATCTGCTTCCTCCCTGTCAACTCCATAAGAATATTTTCTTTTTCGCCTTAGGCCACTAGAAGATAATGCTGCCCTCGACACTTATTATCATCATAGTAATAATTTCCTCTTGCTCGCCTTTCCTTAAGATGTGTAGTTAAAACCTTCTTAACATAGGTCCCATTACCAGTACTTGACCAAGTAGCCGGAGTTTGTTGATTTACACTATTGCCAGTAGAGCCATAGGAGCTTTTTGCTGACTACGTGTTCTTGTTAATATTGAGATTGGTTGACGTATAAGGCAGTGAATTCGGCCTCGTTTGGTTACTAACTCCAAACCGAGAGCTCCCCATTTTCGCACCCCAGTTCTTTTTTTTTTTTGTTCATGTGTAACTTAGCTAAGGATACTGTCTGAAAGTACGTGGTTGCACCAGAAGCAGTTCACATTTCAGATTTTCTTTTAATCCCACTATGAAGAAGCTTATGAGCCAAGGCTCAGGCAATCCTGTTAGCTCAGTGGATAGTTCTTCGAGTTTTGCTTGATACTCCCCGGCAATGTCCGTCTGTTTTAATTCCATTAGCGCGACACTTCTAACAGTTGATCCCAATTCTGCACCAAAATGTTCTTCAACACCCACTTGTACCAGGCATATGTTGGACCTAACATGTGTAATGATGCTAGTTTGATCTTCTGATCCACAGGCATTTCATATAGCTGAAAAAACTCGGTAAATGTGAATACCCGATCCTTGTTGTCTATACCATCAAAATGTGGAATCTCAATCTTCAACCCCTTCAAGTGGGTTTCTTTGAAAGTTAAGTTTTTTTATGCAAGAAAATGATATTTTATATAGAATTTGAAAACAATTTTTTTTTTATTTTCATGTTTTGTACACGTTATATAGAAAATAATAAAATATATGTTTGAATACGATGAAGTTGTTGATCAAGTGGGTTTCTTTTGTACTAATTTATTAACTCGTGTCATGTGATGAACTAGCAAGAAAAGAGAGTGGAGACACAAAAGTTCAAGGGGAATCTGTATATAACCCAAAGAGGTAGGTATTTAAAGAATTAAAAGCTAGCCATTGAAAAGGCGCAGATGCAGAACGAGAAGGACGCGTTGAAGGTTTGAAGCCGTAAAGAAGAAATCTGAGACCAAAATTGAAAATCATTATTCTTCTTTCTTTTTCGCTTTCTAAGATCTATGAGAATTATATTCCTCTTTCTTTTCCACCGACTTTGGAAATGAGCTGGGTTTTTTTTTCTAAAATTAATGAATAAAAATGTTGCATAATGTGCTATTATTTCCTGAGCTAGCATTAATGAATTAAGATCAAACAAATTTTCAAAAATAAAATTAAGCTTAAGAGAAAATATATGTAGAATAAGAAAATAAGTGTGAAGACTAAAAAGTCAATGTAAGCAATAAAGGGCTTAAAGGAGATCGTGCTATAATTAATATTCTAAATTACCTTCTTTTAAATATTAATTTTAAGTTTTGTTTTCAAGAACTGAACCATTGTAATAAAAAGAGTTATGAACACAACAGAATTTTAGTTGATGTTAAGACGAAATTGATGATATGTATATATATATTTCAATAAATGAAATCGAAATTATTAACTTTGCACCTAATCACCGCATGGGCCTTCTGCAAACCTGGAAGTGGTATATGTTTGGACTACATATTATATAGTTTAGTTAATTGTCATTCACTACCAACTATATATCTGAATACAAAATATAATCAGAAGCAACAGAAAAAAAATAAAAAGACAAGAAATGATTTCATCATTCAGCAATATAGCAAAACCCCACAATCTTATCAATTATTATATATTAGTAAAGTACACTTATTTTAATATGGGAGCTTTGTCGACGGATGAGATGATTCTATTGAGCAAACTTTTAGCTTATCATGTGATGACTTTTCACCCTTTTAATACATGTATTAAGAATTTTTTGAAGTGCATAAATTCTTCATAATCAATGAGAAAAATAATGAAGTAATTAATAAATTAATTAACCTCTTAAATTAGAAATTTTTTGAATTGTGAGAATTTTTGAAGTGAACGGGAAAACTAGTGACGACAGTGTACTCATTGGGAGGGAATCACCATAAGGATCCTCTTTGTCGTATGCAATAGCTCCATTTTTACTTTTTTGAAGAACCTTGGAATCTCTGAAATTGATAGAACCACATTTGACTTTGTATTTGACTTTGAGTGAATGTATGATAATGAATGATCAGAATCGTTGAATTAATCGTATATTGTTTTCTCTTACTTTAATTTTGGATCATATCGAGTTATATTTATAGTCCCTTATTAAGAAATTTAAGAGGCAATTAATTAATTTATTCATTATTATTCTTGTTGACTCTAAAAATTGTTCAAACTTTAATGAATTTCCAATTTAAGAGACTATTAATTAATTCATTAATTTTCTTGTTCACTCTAAAGAATTCTTAGATTTTAAAAAATTTCTAATTTAAGAGGTGGTTAATTAATTACTCGTGAACTCCAACTAATTAATGTACTTTGAAGAATTCCTTATGCATGTATGAGAATAGTGAAGAGTCATCGCACGAGTGCAAGAGCTGAGGGTTTTATCAAATGAGACTTCTTATCAATTAAACAGAACTCCCATGTTAAAGAGAGTCTACTTTATATATATACTAGTTTATTTCCCTACGCATTGCACAGGTGTTAGAAAAAATTAGTTTGTTTGGTTATATGTCAATACAAATTAGAACAACCGTATTTGTGGGTGTTGTCATACTTTGCAGTCATTATTTTTTGCTCTTTTGAGTAACTTTAAAATCTTAGAAATTGATGGAACTACATTTGAATTTACCTCTAACGTATTTGAATGATATATGACGATAGACGATCCAAATTGTTGAATAAATTATTCAACCATATATCATTTTCTCCAGCTTTTATTTTGGACAATGTCAAGTTATATGTATAGTCCCTTATTTAAAAATTTAAGAAATATTTATTTAATTAATTTATTATATTTCTCATTGGCTTCAAAAAATGTCCACATTTCAAAGAATTCTCTATTTAATAGGCACTTAATCAATTCATTAATTTTCTCATTCACTTCAAAAACTCTCAGGCTTTGAAAAATTTCTAATTTAAAAGTTTGTTAATTAATTAATTAATTCATTAATTTTCCCATTAACTCTAAAAAATTTATGCACTTTAAAGAATTCTCATTACATATATGAGAAAAGTGAAGAGTTATTGTATGAGGAGTTGAGAGTTTCAGTAGCAGAGAGCTTTCATTGATCAAATAGAGCTTCTACGTTAAAAAGAACCTACTTTACTTATATATAATAGATAATAAATTAAATTTTTAGGTACTATTAGTCTAATAGAGTACGTAATGTTTTGAAAGACAAATTTTAAGAGCAACAATATTGGTGATCTAGGGTTGACTGATAAAATATGAGAAAATATAAATCAACTTTTTAAATAACTCATTTATAGTCTTGACAACAGTTTTTTATAGAACTATATATATATATATATAATCCTCCAAATATGTTTATAAGAGAACTAAGTGCTAATTAGTAATCAAGACAGACTCTTGTTTGAAAGGAAAAAAGTCTAAATGAAACCAAAGTAAATTATATTGAAATAAAAATATTAAAAAACATGTACATAATACTTAATGTAAAGTTTTCACAATCTAATTTGGGAAGATTTGAAAGATGCACCCATGTTTTTAAAAAACTGCAAATATAAGAATTTAATATTGTTGTAATTTTTTTCTTTCTTTTGATGTGTTTCATTGAAATCTAAAAAATGAGAGACAAGGACACAGAGGGAATGGTCCAATAAATAGAAAAGCAAGCATGGAATGTATTGCTCAGTCTTCTGCCATGTGCTAACAATAATGTAATGGCATATATTGTTATAAGAAATCCATTCCTAATATGATATCAGGTGTGGATTCATTATATTGATATAATATTGGTATTTTTAATTCATAATCACCTATATGTACTGGAACATTTTTGGTTGACAATTTTATCATATGTATTTCTTTTCCTGCACTACTCATCCTAATTGGTTTGTCTTTTTTCCATAATTTAGATAGGATTATATTGTATTTGGCTAAAGTCATATTGGCTCCTATATCTACCATGACGTGATATTTTCTGGATTGATATTTTTCATTATTGAATTTCAACAATATATAGTAGAATTTCATTTAAATCAATTTTACTTTGTCTAATATTCTAACTTGTTGGTCAATATTTATTAAAATCCTATGTTCCTGAAAATTTTGTTCAATTTTTTTTTATGTTGATGTAATTTTTAAATAATTTTATATTAAAGAAAAGTAAAATTAATATAAGAAAATAGAAATATTCTGTTGTGATTAATGAAGGAGAAAAAAAGTATGTATGTGTAAATAATAAAATGCAAGTTAAAAAATATGAAAAGTAGAAAGAAGTAATAAATATATTAAAAGGTTAGAGAAATTATACTAGGAAGTACACTAATGAAAAATAATGATTCAAATCACATGTCATGAGTACAAATTTTTATGTAGATAATAATACGAATAAGATGTAGATGCCTGTTCATCAAAATAATGGATACTAGTTCCACAACAAGGCCTTCTCCTTGCACATTATAGTCATCGCAACTCCAATTGTGTAGCCTCTTCTTGTTCTTCTTCTTCTTGTGCATCTTGCTCTACCACTGGTGGCGTACTTAAATCCAAAATCAGGGGTTGAGCTGGTGTAATTAGCTATCGGTTCTACAATCAGCATTCAATGTTAAGTAAATGTCAGAATGCTCCTAATGTAAGGTGAATGAGAATGGTAACTGTGAAGTAGGCGTATAACTCAATGTCATTAAAAATGGAATATAATATGATGGTCTAGCACTATCAAAATTACCATATTGATAGGTGGTCGTAAATGTGGAAGGACCAATAGTACTAAAGTCTTGATGTGGTGTTGTTAGGGTGGAAGAAGAGGAAGATGTACTTTTAACTATTGTGGATGAAATTGTAGCTCCACTTTGGCTATGTCCTTGGCCTTCCTCATTAATAATTGGTGATCAGAATGACATGTACCTATATGCTCGCTTACCAGACTTGCCCTTTGGTATGTCTGGTTGCTTGGGCAAGTCTGAAGCTAGTGGTGTTGGCTAGTCAACCATTGAGAAGCATTGTTCCCTAAGCGCTTTGAATATGTCTTAGCAATCTTGGTCAATAGTCCCACGAAATTGATGGTACTTGATAGGTGGGGGGGTCATATAAGCTTAACCCATAATGGTCCTCGACAATGTCAGCCTGTAAACAAAGCCACATAATTAAAATATGAAGTTTAATGAATGCTGAACAAAAGTGAAAAGATTGTATGGGTTACCAAATAGCTCACAAAACAACTTGCGGGACAGATCCATCAATGTGTACGTTACCAGTACCATTGCATGTATGCTAAGTTACTATTGGTGGGTGCCTAGACTAAAGCATCTCGCCATCTATCTTACATGTTTATGAGTTGTGCATGCTTTTCTTGCCAAATTTTCATAGTTTTTCCCTTCAGTTGTAATGTGTGGAAGGAACCTAAGTTAATTGGACTATTAAGAATGAATTGTTGCCGACTGAATTGGCAAAGGATGCAATCTGGTTGATGTTATTCAATAATCTAGGACCATATTAGGGGCATCCAAGCTAACCATATATCATGTGAGGTCAAGTAATAAAAAGTATATATGTATATGAAATTATGACAATAAATCTTATTATCCCTCATTTGGTCTAGAAAACTCATTCTTTGGATTGAGGAGGGCGACTAACGTTCCTCCACCTATGAAATTAGAAAAATATAGATTATGCATTGTATGTGGTAGCTATAACAGGTTTGATATACTTATGTATACCTATAGCCAATGGTGGAATCAAGGGGTAGACATCACTATAAGGATTTGGGACAGGTGCCTATTAGGTACAAGAATTGAAAAGCAACCCATGCCTGAAGTTGGAATAGAGTCAAGCACCCTTATATGCCATGCTCCTTAAGGTTTTTAGAATTATAAAGCTCTCAATACAAGTATGCTAAAGTTGCAGATCCGTAACTATGTTGACTAGCCTATTTGAAGTTTAAGAGTAAGGGGAGGTACATTAAGTAAACTCGGTGGGATGACCTGTTTGGGAAAAGAATACCCCTGATGAGTATAACGATGTTTGCACGGGGTTAGTCATACTACTCCGTTGTTGGCCTCACTCCGAGTAATAGCTCACATATATCCAGCCACATGTAGCTTGTAGGTCCTGTGACTGGCAATCCCTCACACGGTAACCCAAGCTGAACAACAACATCCTTTAGTGTTATTGTGCACTCCCCAAGGGTCGTGTGGAATGTATGAGTCTTTGGTTGTCATCACTTAATAAGGGACGATATCGATGCTTGATAATATTTAAATTGACTGAGTCATGACACACTATAGAAACCGACTTGATGAAGATAGTTAGGTTTGGCCATAAGCAAGTCACGTAGTTGATTTGCATGTAAAACAAGTCGAGTTTGAAAAAGTCAATCTCCTTACACATTGAAGTACACATTAAGAAAAACAAAACATAAGTTGTAAGTTAAGCAAACACAAAAGAATGTCATACATGTTCAAGCCAAATGACGTGTGTTGTGTCTGAAGGTATACCAGAGACTGGTCCTTTTACCTAAGATTAACAACTTTTTACTATTCGACCATTACTTAACTATGAATGCATGTTGTCAATTAAAATGGATGCATGCTTAAACATTGTTTGAAATGCACATATGGAAAGAAAAGTATGGACATACAACACATAGTACGAAATAAATATGTTATTAATTTGTTTAATATATACAACATAAATGCTAACAAATTAATGGGCCTATTCCATATACTACTAGTTGGCAAGTTAGTGTGGATAAGGGACACAATTGTGTCCAATTTGCCTACATAACCCATATCTGTTTGATTCTTCTAGCATTCTCTAATCCATCTTATTACCTATTTGGCTCAACCTATGTCACCCTTTCTCTTGTATCATTGATGGGTCAGGTACTAACTTTGGTCCATCAAGTTGTGTCCAATATACTTGCCCTCTAAGTGGGAAAAACTCATTGTTGTGTGCATTAGGCGTTATCTCCAATCAGAATACGGAGTCAACGTACTAGCTCTAGTCAATTAATACTTTCCCATAAGTAGCAAGAACATGTTGGCACGCGTATTTTTCAGCTAAGAATTCCCTACAATCACAGTGTCAGTCATCAAGGTTTACTTTACATCATTGACCTTATTGGTGATTCTGACAATCATATGGCTTCTCCACTTTAAAAGAGGCATTATACCAGTCGAATGCACATACAAAAAAAGTAGTAGCCACACACAAATTTGCATTCATCCTGTAGTTAAGGGTCTTGAAAAGACTTGTCATGATTGCATTTGCACATGCACTTTTTATACACACTTGACAAAGTACTCATTCACTCTATAAAAGATGGCCTAGCTATAATGCCCTAACACCTTTGAATACTCCATTCATGCTTTCATCAAGTTGGTTGTCATATGCCCGTACCGACGATCCTCCATGTCATATGCCTTGGTCCACTAGTGTTTGAGGATGTCAGCGATCCATGCACTAGCTTGTTGGTGTAAAAGGGCAAGTTCAACCAATTAGGGTGTCGACAATGTGTCACTTGTATGCGTATCCGATATTTATGAATTTTACCTTTAACCCCATTGTCCTAAAATATTTGTTAACGTTGCATACCACATGACGAGTACAAAAGACATGTTGAGCATACAGTGGTTGCCACCCAATCCATAGGTTAATATTGCGGCTAAAATTGATGGGTACCAATATGAAATCAAGCATATCCCTTGTCTATCTTTCACCACATGTCTCTGCAAGTTTAATAGGAACCATGACCATGCGACTTGAGTCTAACCTTCCATAATTGCAAATGCAAGTGGCACAACATTCCTATCCCTATCTTGTAAAGTAGCCATTAATAATGTTCCTTTTCATATTTCCCACTAAGGAACGTTCCATCAATTTGTAAAATTGACTTCAAGTATTCATACACATCAATGCAAAGTTTGTATGCCTAGAATACATGTTGAAACATTGCCGTAAGTTCCCTCTCTGAACTGTCGTAAGGACAATCCTTGTAACAAAATTCTACATATGACCTAGGCATAAAATGCTTCATAATTGCTAGCCATTTTGGTAGTAATTCATGAATTTTCCCAATTAACAAATGTTATGGCCATTACCTAATGCTTTGCCTTCCATGCTTTTCAATATCACATAGTATAGCCATACAAACTCTTCATCCTTTCAATTATCTAAGATACCAACACAACTGGTCCATCTGTAACCATCCCAATAATACATGATGCGATGACATTAGAATCTAGTTTAAATGATCTTGAGAAAGGGAAGTAGTGAGTCATGTATGTAGTCCCCTATATTTTATTATTTACTAGTGATTCCTTCTAGCCTTTTTACATGCTTTAACATTCCAGTTGCAATTGTCTTCGTAATTTACACATCGATATTCTTCATATTTTATAGGTGAATGATATACCATAAAGCAAGCTTATCTGTATATTGTAATATGATATGCAACTCCTTGTTATACAATAAATCCCCTATTCCTTGGAAATCACAATCTATTGCCCCATTCATATTCGCTTGTGAGAAAAACGTTGTTACAGGATTTTGATTCTCATTTATGGGTGATGTCGGCATGAGATTTAGAAGATATCCTGTGTCATTGTCATCATTTGACTCATTTTCCTCGTTGTCTTTGTCTAACTCAAATACATCATCGAACTCCTCTTCATCCTTGACATCATTAGTTATATCATTTACTTCAATTGGTGGATGGGGTGAACTAGTGTTAGGGCAAACTAAAGGACCCTCACCCATGTAAAAATTAATATATGTTGTTGGATCATTTGGTTCACTGAAATAGCTAGAAAAGGGTAGTGTGTATGGAATATAGTCCATCATTACTTGGTGTTCCATGTTAACTGCTAGTTCAGCTATCAAGATGTGTGGATATAACTCAACTCCATTTAGTTGTGTTCAAAATCGTGATGCTGCATGCCACATGTGTTGCATATCAAAATCGTCTTCCAAGTTGCTTGTGTGGTACCATGTTGGGTTGAACGATGCTAGGGACCTATATGTCAATTCAAACATAAATTGATTTTGAGAAAGTCATGGCTTCCATCCAACCACCTATTTTAAGTCTTTTAAAGTGATGTTCGTGTTCATTGTAAGCATCTTTACATTGATGCATTCAAATGTCAAGCCTTGGTTTCTTTCATAAATTTTTCCATTTGCATATACACATACAAGTTTATTCATGTTGTCCATTGTTTATCCTACAATGCATATCCTTTAATAAGACAATTACTTATGGCACGTATTAAATATTAGAAATGATTAAACTTCAATTCTCGTAGGTTTAATATACATTATGATCTCTTCTTCATCTAATCAACTATAGTAACTTAGTATTCTACTAATAGATATGGAATGACAAAATAAAAAATTAAATTTAACAATTAAAATTAAATACCAATATTAAATTTTAATTTCATTTCATCTCTATTCCAATTTATATAACATTAATATATAAAAATTATATACCCATGAATTAAATTTCATTGAGAAGGATTCAATGAAGTAAATATTTAATTAACATAAAATATATTACATGTAGAAATTTTTTCCATTATTTTTTTATTCTTGAATTAATAAAATATACAAACTAATTTCTATTAAATGATAAATTATAAAATATTCGAACATTTATAAAATAACTAAATTAGAAATATTTCCCATAATTATAATATAATTAAAAAATAAATATATTCTCAAAATTATAAAATAACTAAATTATAAATATATTCTCAACATTGCAATCTAACTAAATTATATACTCTTAGAATTATAAAATAACTAAATTATAAATATATTCTCAACATTGCAATCTAACTAAATTATATACTCTTAGAATTATAAAATAACTAAATCACAAAAATATTCACAACATTATAATTAAACTAAATTACAAAAATGTTCTCAAAATTATAAAGTAACTAAATGACAAAATATTCCCAACATTATAAAATAACTAAATTACAAAAATAATATCAACATTATAAAATAACTAAATTACAAAAATAATCTCAACATAATAAAATAACTAAATTAAAGAAATATTCTTAACATTATAAAATAACTAAATTATAGAAATATTATCAACATTATAAAATAACTAAAATAATTGTAACTACTATTAAATTGTCTAGTTTTTAATAGTCTATATCAATGTTAATTAGAATTAAAAATATAACATCAAAAAATTTTCCCCAAATTATTCTCCATTTATTTTCCAATCTAATAATTATATTTATTTATTTGTATTATTTTTTTATGAATTAACATATTTAACACTAAACTATAATCAAGATTTCTCCTTCACCTATGTAAAAAGAAATGTAATATTAAATATCAAGTTGTGAGATCCACTAATCTAATATACACATTAATAATTATCTACACCACTCGAAAAAGAAACATTTAATTTATTCTTGCTACCTTAACAACCAAAAAATAAATATAACAAACATTTATGACAAAAAGATAACTACACATACATTTATAAGAAAATAAATATAAAAAAAATAAGATATCATATGCACCTTATAATCAGAAAAAGATAAGAGGGGGTTGGAGAAGTAATTTTGGCCACCTCAACGATTAATAATAGCAAAATCTTAGGCCACTGATGCAATTTTAGCCAAACTTTTTCCTTCATTGATGCAGCATGAAGCAATAGAGATGAAGGATAAGAGGAAGAATGGGTGCATGGAAGATCTGGAGGGGACCATTTTATACTGCCTAACTAATGGTCAAAACTTTTTTTGAAAACGAAAAAAAAAGAAATACTTGATTTGAATTGATGAGATTTGGATAGAGATTTCATTAACCAAAAGGTTGACTAAATTTGACTAATTCGAAAACACTATTTTTAAGTCAGTTTGATGTATTATTATTATTTATATTAAAATAGGTCACGGACTGATTAGTTTATGACTTGTTGCTGACTGTTAATTCGAAAGCACTATTTTTGAGTCAGCTGCATTATTATTTAAAAAATATATATAAGGAAGCGAGGTGTTTTACTCCGATTCCTAATCCAAAATTTATTAGGACTCTAACTGATTTAGTTCGAGTCCTAATTTTTATAGCATTAGAATGTAATATTTTTTGATCTCTTGCATTAAAAAATATTTTTTTAATATGTACGGATAAAAAAACCAGCATCGCAAGTTGTTAACACAATGAAAAAAGGCAAAAATTTTGATGAGCATGTAAGAACATTGAATTGAGCTGCATAAGAATATCTTTCATTCTTTTAGGATAAGATTCAAAGCTGATGCAAAACAGCTTTGGAATGAATGGAAGGAGAATCCAAAAGTTGTGTAAAGTTTGGCTTTTACTAGCCATTACTATAGCCTTAATCATCATTTTCTCTTTATTATGTTAATACACTTTTAGAGATAGACACTATTTTAGTCCTCTATAAATTAAAAATCTTAAAGTTGCCTTTTATTTTTAAGCTTAGTCTTATTTTGGTTAGCCACAAAATGAAAATATTAAAATAGTTCTTCACTTTTTAAAATTTGACTCAAAATTGTCTTTTTTATTTAGAGAAACTATTTTGGATTAGATCTTGAAAAGTAGAGGACCAAAATGAGACTGAAGCCCCATTTGGTTTGCAGAAGGAAAGAGAATATGGATGGAAATGAGATAGGAATAGAAATAAGAATGGAAATAGAAATGAAAATGTGATAAAAAGAAAATGATATTTTATATAGAAAATGATAAAAAAAAATATTTATTTTTATTTTCAGATAATAAAAGATATGTTTGAATTTTGATATTTTTTGATATCTTATATAGAAATGATTAAAAAAAACTATACACCCAAATGATAGTGGCTTAATTTGCATATTTGGGGTTCATGCCCAAATTGTTGTGCTTGAAAAATTATATTAACATATTTTGTGGAAAAAAGAAAAAAATAAGTAACATAGTTATGAGATGGAGTTTCATTGGCTGTGCTATACTAGTGTGACTTTTCCTAGTGTTTTCATATTTCCTATAAATTCTTTCTCATGATGTTTTTGCTAATGCCATACGAAATCTTACAAGATGTTATTCTTAGATATGGATTTCATATTTTTTGTTAAATATTTGTGATATTTCAAAAGAAGAAGTGAAATGTATTGATTTTAAAGCATGTTAATTCCCTTCTTTAAAATATTTTTGTTTCTCATTCTTGTCAAATTTAATGCATAATGTAATTGTTTATAATTTATTATGTTAGTTTTAACAATACCTTTGATTAAAACAGTACATTGTGTTAGCTTTTAATGATGCCTTAATGTTTCAATGGCTAATTTTCATTTCTTTAAATAGGTGACACCTCTTTGGGTTACATGCACATTCTCTTTGAACTTTTGTCTCCAATCTCTTTTCTTGTTAGTTATATTCTTAAGTTCTACCTTAGAAATTTGTTTAATCTTAGGAGCAATTTGCATGCAACAAAATATTCCTTAAAAATATGTCTTTATACATGATTTAGACTTAATTATTCTACTATACCAATAGAAACACCAACAAAATTTTCCAACATTCTATTCCATCCACTACAAAAATTTTTGGCATTAATAATGGTTAATTTACTGCAAGCAAAATTTGCTTGTAGTTCTACATAAAACCACTGTTACATAGGGATGACAATGTTACAAGATGAGGGTGGGGAATGCCTCCTTGTTCCCCATCTTCACCATTATTCATGTCCCCTATCCCTATCCCGACTTCCCACAATAGGACAAAGTTTCTTCTCATCCTCATTCCCCACTGGGACATTAAAGTTTTTAGAAAAAAATTACAAAAAAGTAAAAAAAAGAAAAAGAAAAGAAGAAGTAATGAATATGAAAAAACAAAGATATTTAAAAAATAAATTTAAGGCTTAAACTCCTTGTTTAAGTCATCCAGTAAGCTCTAATCAAATTTTTTAAAAAAATTTAAACATGATTCAAATAAAAGGTTCTAAATAAGTCCTAAAACTTCCAAAGACTTAAAGCAATTATAACTTCAACAAATTAAAAACTTCAAGTTCAAGTCGTATTAATATCAGGACATATTTTTCACTATGTGTGAAGTCTTCATTACTGTTTCTTCAATATGTGCAACTTATGTTTTCAATTTATTTTACTTGCACAATCTTAATATGTCAAAAACATGTGCATTCGAAGTATCAATCAAGACATGCTTGTGAACACCCCATCCCAAAATAGAATAAGAATAAAATTAATGGTTAACTAATTAATCAATTAATTAATTCATTAATTAAGTAAATGTACAATGGTTGTGTCGCGAAATAAAAATCAAATAATATAAAATAAAGTAAGAAATAAAAATATATGAAAAATGAAATAAGAAATAAAAAATGTGAATGAATAAATATGGAAAAAAAATAAAAAATCAAAGACATAACATTTATTTAAAAAAAAAAAAAGGAAAAGTAAAAGAAATGGCATCATTGAATCCTAAGATTAAAAGGCAAAATAGAAATGTAGAGAAGGAAAAATAAATAAAAACAAAGAAGCAACCAGAAAAGATTGTATGCACATATCTGGGTATGTATGGCATAAGGCAAGTGGAACAATGAGCTTCCCTTTCGATCAACATTAGCAGTAACTGCTGGAGGCAATAGGGACTACAACCTACAAAAAGCAACATCAAATAAGGAAAAGGCCAAATGGCTTTAGTTCACGTTAGTACCTTGTTGCTATGATGGCAGGTTACAGGCACTAGGGGAGCTGTAGACACAGGATAGCACTGCAAACATATATTAAATGAATTGAGAATGATGGGAGGACTATTCATATGGTGCTTCAACGTACCTCTACTGAGACAGAAAAGAGACTAAACCAGTGAGAGGGATGTGAAAGACTAGAGGAGTTAACCGCAAGAGATAAAGGATTGAGGGAGAAACTGAGTGAGGGAAAGAGGAGTGAGAAAGAAAAAGGAAGGGACCGAGAGGCTGCATGCATGGGTTTGTTCATTTTTTTTACATTGAAAATAGAGGTTTAAGAGAGAGAGACTGAGTGAAAGAAGGGGCAACAACCGAAGAAGGAGAACAAAATAAGTCGAGTATGAGAAAACAGGTAGCAACTAGAAAAGGAGAATGAGAGAAGTCGAACACGAGAGAAGGGGCAGCAACCGAAGAAGAAGAGAGAGAAATTGAGTGAAGAGGAGATGGGCTGAGAAGAAGAAGGCAGCGAGAAGGAGTAGAGAGAGACCACGGGGCGAGAAGAGGAAGAGGAAGGCTAGAGACCTCTTTTTTCCTCATAAAAAACAATGGCAAACAGATGGGCTGGGTTGGCCACTGTCACGACGAGGAAGGCAATGAGAAAAATGCAGGGTGAAAGGGGGAAGAGAGGCTAAGAAAAAAATTAAAGGGGAAGGAAGGCTAATGTGTACCAAGGCAGAGCAAGGGCTGGGAAAGATGAACTTAGAAAGGAGAAACTAAACAAAAAAGGAAGGGAGTGTCAACATTAGTGCTTATCCATTTATTGTTTTATGGTCAAAGGTATGTTATTACACTGTTTTCGGTCCTTTGACTGTCATGAGGTTTTTCTCATGGGATTTCTACTTAACCCCTCCCTCATTTGGTTGTCATGATTTATGTGGGGATCTTGGTTACATGTTCCTCTCCCTTTGGTTGCCCTGGGTATATGGTTTGTTGATGCATTATGCCTTTTTTTACTGTCCTGTATCTTAGAATAAATTGTCATGATATCTTTCTCTTTTCGTTGCCATGATACTTGATGTGTTGTTGCATGGTTTCCATCCTTTTTTCTATCATGAACATTAGAATATGTTACTGTATAAGTTCATGCTCCTTGTTGTCAGGAACAACATGCAAGCACTTAGTAAAATCCTTCCCATTTTCTATTAAGCTTTGCTCATTTATTGCATAAGTTTTCCTTAAGCTTCTACTATGAGCTTTGAGGTAAGTTTCTACATGGTTTTCCTCTTCATTTTTGCTATCTCGAGGTACGTTTAGTTGTTGCATATTACTCCCTACTTTTGCTGCCATGGAAGTCATTTATAGTGTTACCTTTTCCCTCGTTTTCTTATCTCTCGCGGGTCATCTATTTTGCTGTCTGATAAGTCTCTATTGTTGCCAACATGAGCTCAGGACAATTGCTGTGTATTCTCTTTACCTTTTTTGTCACAACGTGATCTGGCTGCTGTGTTTTTCTTTTTAATTATTCTACCATGGAAACTATGCAGGTTGTTTCATTACCCTTTCATGATGTTGTTGATCCCTTTGTTTAAATGGCTTCATGGTTTTCTTTTAGTCTAAAATGTTGGTAGGATTCAAGAAGTTTAACCATGTGTTTACAAGGGTTCATTCGATTTTATCTTATTCGATCTTGGTATGATATCTATTGCAATCTCTAACTCGGCATTCGTTGAGTATATATGAAGGAATATTTGTTTATGATGGTCCCCAAGTTTGATTTTTTTTTTTAATAATTGATGCTCGCATACGTAGGTGTGTATTATATATATATATATATATATATATACATATGTATGTACATATATACATATTATATACATATGTATTTGCTGGGACATACCATTTGAAGAATTGTTGTTTGTGGATATGTGCGCAATGAATGAGGTGTGTGAAGATTCTAATTTAGATTTAAACTTCCCATGAAATCTATTTTTTTATTTTTTTTATTTTTGGTTAAAGGGATAACAACGAGAAAACCTTAAGAAGGTTTATTGTTTTTGTTTTGTTTTGTTGTTTTGTTTTATTTTATTAATATTTATTTATTCATTTATCTATTTTTTTTTCTTTTTGTTTCTTTCTTTGGTGTTTTACTCTTTTATAGGGTATTGTTGTACATGAAATTGGATCATTATGTTCGTTTAAACACATACACACCATCACAATTTGTCATTTTGTTTTGATTTCAATAGCCACGTGATAACTTTAATCTCCTTAGGCACTCAACAATTAACTAGTAGAAGCCGCGTGAGATCACTAATCTCCTAAGGCTTTGAAAGTCAACATATGATTTCAAAATTAAAAAGTAAAAGTTAAAAATCCTAGGAAATTTCGCATAATTTCTTTAACATTTCAAATTGCCGTGTGAGATTGTTAATCTCTTCAAGCACTCGAAAACTAACGAGTAGATGCCACGTGAGATCCTTAGTCTCCTTAGGTCTTGAAAGTTAAGATCTATTTTCCAAATACAAATATGGAACAATTCCGAAATAAAAAAGGGGGTATTTTGCCAATTATTTGTAATAAAAATATAAGAAACAAATACTTTTCCAATATAATCTCACCTCTATTTTAAAAATAAAATTCTAACCTCAAAAAATTTTAGAAAAATATTTTCTCATTATCATTTCATTTAAATTTCAAAATAAGGGCTACAATTCTAAAAAGGAACCAAAAAAAAAAAGATAAAATAAAAGGAGGAATTAAGTGATATTAGATCGATTTCATAAATTAAAACACACAAATCAAATTCTAGTTCCATTTGGTTTGTGAAAATCTACTCAATTTCGACTATCATGTTCTGTTTACAAAAATATAAAAACACTTAACTGATACACCATTTTAGTTGAACTACTTAGACTTCGATCCCTATTACAGGGTATGTAGGCCTTAAGCTTTCATCCTAGGTCAAGTCCACCCATTTGTAAATATCTATTTGTTTGCTTTCATTATTGTTGTTTTTGCCTTCCTTGTTTAACGAGCATGCATGTCAATAAAGGGTAATTGAGATAAATTTAAGGTCATATTCTAGCTAATTTGATTAGTTTAAGGTAACTATCCTTATGGACTTATGGACAGGTGTTGTTAGGTACCTAACATCTTCCGCACACTCAAATAGACTCTTGAACCCATCTCTATTTTTGCAAACCGCTTTGCCTTTTCTTTTGGTTTTAAATTGGTTTTCCAAAGCTTTCCATTAGAAATTTTGATGGCGACTCCAGTAAATTGATTTTCATTATTCATTTTGGGAATCAATTTAAACCCTTTTTAATCTTTCCGCTAAAAGGTCAGATACGACAGTTTAGCGACTCCACTGGGGACACTTTGAGAGTCAAGTCTGTTTAACTAGTTAGTTGAAATGATATGACCTTCTGTTTTCTTAATTACCTTTGTTGTGTTTTGTTTATTTTTCATTGTTTTCTTGTTTATTTCTCTTATGTGGTTGTTGATATGCTTATATGTTCCTACATATTTGCTATTTATTTATTTATGTTATTTGTGTAGGTATATATCTCCCGTTTAGTCATATAACATGCTTATAGTTTCTCATTTGTCATATAGTTTTATTTGTTTATTTCTAATACATGTACTAGGATAGATAACATGCATAATAAACCTTAGGGTAGACGACTCCTATTTGTATGATAAGTTCTTGGCTTCTCTTATAGCTTATCTATCCGATAGATGAGGGTTGGGTAGACTATAGGTTTAAAGGTTTGTATGCTTACCTCACACACTAAGCACATTAACATCCTACCTCACACACTTTTTGGCTCTATACCTGGGTCTTTGCTTACCTTAGGTTAGCAAAGGTTTATATTGATTTTCCTGTGAAGCTTCTCACTTCCAAAGATTACCGTGAAGACCTAGCTAGGTTGTACCTCATTATGTGGATTTGATTGGAGTGGGATTTTGTCCTCTTTTGGTTTAGTTCATGTTGCAGGATCCTTACTCTTTTGGGTGGGGGCAATCTGGGGAGCAATAATCCTCTAAGATGTTAGACCTACCCTCGAAACTGTGCACATTAATAGACCGAACTCAATGACAACCTTTCTAAAGCCTAATATCTTTAGGATAACATCTCTCCACTTAGGGTTGACTCGAGTTAGAACACCAAGGGAGCATATTTCATTCTTATTTCTCATGTTGTCACATCATTCATAGCATAATTACATGTTGTTTTGAGAAAATTTTATTTGGTTTTAATTGTTACAACATCTTCATTCAATACATTATTAGTTAAATAAAATAAGCTAAAATTGAAGGCTTCTTTCACATGGTTAGTTTGGCCTAATTGTGTATCAATGGGGTTATAAACCATTGAAAACCGATAATGTTTTGTGAAAATAATATTTCAGTGGATTATTTGGTTCACTTATTTTTATTAAGCCTCACCCACGTGAGGGCTTCTTCCTCCTTAGGTTGAGAGCTAGACCTATTATTCCCAAGGAATCAACAAAGCTCTTAGTGATTAATAGAGAATAAAGCGTCAAGTAATCCACTTATTAAAGAAGTTATGAGGCCATTTCGTTTTTGTTTCTAACCAATGGATTTGTTCCAACACGAATTGTCATTTTAATCGATTGGCATAAAGATCTAATGGAATTGTTAGGAACCACACAAACTCAAGACACAAGCTTAACAGGGATAGCCTTGACTGGGAAAAGAATTAAAGTGAAGGTAGAAGCCGAATCAGTCAAAAGTTTAATCGTTATAAGTAAGAAACTCAAAGGTGAACAATTCCGTCATTCTTAAAAAGATAAGGGGATATCCAAGATTTGTTATCAATCCTTATCCAGCCTGACGCTCTTGTGACCCTAGCACAATAGATGATTCATTGAGATGCCTCACATTTCCGACCTTTCAACTTGCGCCCACATTATAAGAATATAGGGGGTTGATGAAAATGCCTGTTACCAAAGATACCCCTGTCTACTTGTACCCTGGACACTTCCCTTCAAAACATGTTGTAGCCCAAATTTTGGGTGAGGAGCCTACACAAATACAGTTATGTCGCTCTGGGGCAACAAAAGGCCTATCTAAAAAGTACCTAGAGAAAAGGTTAGAAACCTTAGCTGAGAAAGGAAATTGGGTCATTTTCAGAATAGTTCTTGCTCGGGTAGTATATGGATTAGTATTATTCCCCTCGGTAGTGGGAGTAATTGATCTTGTGGCAGTGAGTGTTTTATGGATGGTGGAGAACCAACATGTGAATCTAGTACCAACACTTCTAGTAGAAACATTTTTGACATTAAGTTTTTGCCACCAAGAAAAAAAGGGAAAGCTAAAGTGTTGTTTGCCGCTTTTGAATATATGGTGGGTCAATCACATTTATGGTAGGGAATATCAACTTGGTACTAGATTTGACACCATACATCATCCAATTAAAGATTACCAGCATTGTGAAGGATCAACCCCACTACAAGCAAAAATGAATTGCAATAAATGGATTGAAAATATAATAGAGCTGAAGGATAACACCATTTGGTGGAAACTTGCCTGGTGGAAAAGTGATTATATCATTTACTGTTGCGAAAATTTCCCAAATGTACCCTTTATGGGTCCCTAAAGGTGCATTAATTATAGCCCTACAGTCGTACATTGCCAATTTGGGTATGAACAAGATGTCCCATGTGAAGAGGCTATATGAAGAATCAGTTTCTACTATAGTGACCCACGGAAGGAGGAGGTGATCCAAGAAATAAAGAGGGCATGGAGCCAAGTAATGTGTAAATGGAGGTTTGAGTTAGGGAAACATGTTGTAGTGACCACAAAAGGATACGAAACCTGGCTTAAGGAAAGGACAAGTGGAATCAATCCACTCCTCGAACCTCGCAACCCCCTATTGAGCAATAACCTACAGGATGTTAATGAATGTTTAGCTAAGCAATTAGAAGATAAAAAGGCTGAACTGGAAAATCTAGAAGAACTAAGCAAAAGGCGCTTGGAAAGCTTAGCAAAGTCCCAGGAAGATGAAAGAGCAAAAAGAAAAAAGGAATTAGAGATGAATATCGAGTTGAAAAGATTGAAGGAGGAAAATAGCAAGCTGAAAAATACTGTGGGAAAGATTCAAAAACAGGCTAAAGATAAGCTCTTAATTATCAGACTTAACTGTTAAAGGCCGTTAAAGAAAAAGATGCTCTTATGAAACCGATGGAAGAACTTAAGACTCCTAATAACCTCAAACAAGAAATTAACATGCTCACCAAATGGCTTGAAGAAAAAAATAAGGGAGTTGACCATTGTCAAGAGTGATAATGCGATAACAATACAAAATCTAATAGAACAGCTCAATTATTAGGCTAAAAAGGCATGATTATGGGAGGGTTGCCATGAAGAACAAGCAATTAAGAAAGAAATGTGGCTAGAGCATTTCAAAAGGATGATCCTATTCACTAACGATGTCATCACTGAATTCGCATATGCATACAAGCAAGCCAAAGGGCAAGCCATCCCTGCAAAGACCCCCGCAGCTATAACTGAATTCTTCACTTTATGTCATAACCTTATGGAAGATTTGAAGATGCTGATGAAATTTTAGAAGATTGATAGATAGATCCAGTTTCAATTTTTTGGAATGTGAACCCGTAGGCTGAGTCACTTTTGATGTATGATCTTAAATCAAATGATGTAATCAAACATTTTGTTCTTAGTAAAATGCATGGTTTTTTCTTTTGGTTATCAAGTGTACCATCTACTACATATGAGGAATGTCGGTATCATGCGAAAGATGATTAGGTTGTGTGGTGCAAAACAAACCTACAAATATGGACAATAAATGTTCTTTGCGTTAGTAGTTAACCTTAATTCATTGAGTGATACAATAGGTAGCCTCAAAGAGCCAAGGGTCTAAGGTTCTTACATCCTTATGTCAAGTCAACATACTGACAAATCAAAGACCTAAATAATTATTTTATCATTAATATTTGCTTTATTTTTCAAAATAGGCAAGAAACAAACATTGCCCGAGGGAGAAAGAATCTATCTAACCAAGCTTAGTCGTCAAGTTGAACATATCTGACCCGGGCGCGTGTTAGAGCCATGTCTACCAAAATGGTCAATCAGAGTCTGAGCAAAGGTTAGAAGCTGAAGTAATGGCCTTGAAAGATCAAATAGAGACTATGCAGTCTCAAATGCTAGAAATGATGAAGTTATTGCAAAATATGAGCTCAAGCATGGTTGTTAATAATACTCTACCAAATGCCATTAACACTGCAAATGTAGACTATGGGGTCCTTAATGCAAGTGTTGAGATACTAGGTGTGACTTTAGGTAGTCCGTCAACCATGGGAGCACCAGAGCCTACACAAAGGCTTGCAGCAGCAAGTCAACCACAAAATCCTTTGAATTCAGGGGCAGAAGGACAAGGGTATCAGGACTGGAATCAGGGGCATTTTTACCTATGACATCTCAGGAGGAGAACCAATTGTCGTATTCACCGGTCCTACATAGCCTACCGCCAACACATTCCCCAAAGTAAAAGAGGACAATGATGGGATAGATTGGGAAGAAGACATAGCTGAAGTCAAGGATAAGTTGTGAGCTTTACAACTTAGAGGAGTTATGTTTAACCCTAGAAGTGGCTATCCTTAAAAAGTTTAAAGTGCCAAAATTCACCAAATACGATGGCAGGAGATCCATACTATCATCAGAAATCATATTGCACCAAGATGTTAGTGTGGTCTAGAGATAAAATATTCATCATAAATTATTTCCACAAAAGTTTGACTAGTTCAACGTTGCACTGGTTTATGAAACTAGACCACTATAAACTAAAAAAGTGGAGAGATCTTACCAATGTATTCATGAAGCAATGTAAGTTCAACTTGGATATAACTCCCACACAGGAGCATTTAAAAAGATTGAAGAAGAAAGGAATTGAAACCTTTAAGGAATATACCCAAAGGTGGAGAGCCACGGCAATTGAGGTCCAACCACCACTTTTAGACTTCGAATTATGCTTCTATTTCATTCACACCTTAGGGGATCTGCATCGTAAAATTATCTTGGGAATCCATGTGCATAAATTTGCTGACCTCATTTAGGTAGGGGAGAGAATAAATGCTAATGTACATGATGGATTATTTAAAGGTACATCCTAAAAAACTAAAAAGCCTATAAGTAATCGAAAAAAGGAAGGGGGTATCAGTCACATCCATGCTACATACCAGCACCCTTGCTCCATGCATAATCAGTATCCCCAAGCACCATTTAACAGCCAAAACCAGGCCACACCCTACAAGCCGCAAGGTCAAGCCATAAATAACCATATGAACTATTAAACACTGCCTCAATCCCATCTTGGACTGTAAACAAATGGTGGCTCAAAATAGAGGGCCTAGGCCTATGCAACTACCTTGTGATGATAGGTCATTACTCGACCTTAATGTTAGCCAATTTGAACTCTTCCATGACTTAGTGGCGAAAAAGCTTATGGGTCTTAAGCCTGTAAAACCTCTTCAACCACCATTCCCTGGATGGTATGATTCTAATGCTACTTATGAGTATCATATGGTAGCTGTAGGGCACAACATTGATAAGTATGATGCCTTTAAGAGCCATGTTATGGCATTGTTAGATAACAATCATATTGGCATAAAGGCAGGTAACGACCCCAACATTGTCACCAATTCGTTGCTAAATCATGACAAGGGGAAGCAAGTATCCATGATAGACAGGGATGAGCTCACTTTGAAAAACTTGAAGGATGCATCATGTACCATGCAGCAATTATACAAATGCCTAAAGGACACTGATTATATCTCTCTGCCAAGGATGAGGAGTAGAACATGCCCAAAGGGCTATCAAACAGTTACTGTGAATTTCATAAAGGAAATATGGGGCATGACATCAAAGATTGTGATCATTTTAAGGAACTAACACAAAGGATGATAACACTTAGGGTCCTGACCATTGAGGGAACCAAAGAATGATCAGAGGAGAATGTGTGCATTGTAGAGAAAGATGGTTCTAAGACAAAGGGATCATCTAACCTAACAAAGCCCAAGGGTTCTTTCCAGGTAGTTAATAAGCCAATTTACGAGGTTAAAGAGGTTATTCCAACCCAGGGCTATCGTGACCTATAAAATACGATGGGAGGATCCTTACTTGTTGTACCTACACTGGTGCCCACAAAAAATCCAACAGCCATTATCCATGTGCCAGCTCCATTCCCATATCATAGCAACCGTGTAATACCATAGAATTATAGGTTAAAGATAAAATGTTCTTAGAATAATGAGGCACTAAAGGAAAAACCCGTCTTGGAAGGAAGTCATTCAAAAATTATAGGTGGAATTACTTGGAGTGGTCAGGTTTACTATAAGGAGTTAGAAAGAATTCCACACCCAAATCTGGAAATAGGGGAAGACTCTAACCTGAAAGAAGCTTCTAGGATAGGGGAGCGAGAGGAAATAAATGAATTCTTGAAGATAATGAAGCAGAGTGAGTACGTCGTGGTTGATCAACTATGGAAAACATTGAGTCAAATTTTTATCTTGTCACTTATAATGAATTTAGAAACCCACCGAAAGGCATTACAAAGTGTGTTGGATAAAGCCTATGTATGTCTTGACATCACCCTAGAAAAGGTAGTAAACATGATAAATGTGGTGAAGAACTCTACCTTGATCGCCATTTCTAAAGATGAGATATACCCCGCATTAGCCAAAAAACCCAAAGCCCTTTACATCACTCTGAAATGTTATGGGTATGTGATTGCCAGAGTACTCATTGATGGAGGGTCAGCTCTGAATGTCCTACTTTTATCGACCTTAGAGCAATTACCAATCGAGAAATTATGTATTGAAGATAATGATTTGGTAGTTAGGGCCTTTGATGGAAAAAGGAGAGAAGTGATCGGAAAGATTGAGCTCCCATTAGAAATTGGGCCAAATCTATTCACCATCAAGTTCTAGGTCATAGACATCAATACAACATATATTATGCTCCTAGGAAAGGCCCTGGATTCATGCAGTTGGTGCAATACCATCAACTTTGCACTAGAGGATCAAATACATTGATAAGGGAAGACCCATAACTATAAAAGGAGAAGAAGAGATGATGATTAGCAAGCCAAGCACGGTGCCATACATTGAGAATGTAGGATAGGTTGTAGACAGTTCTTACCAAAGTTTGGAGGTGTTAGAGACTTGGAGGTTTATGAAAGTTGCAAACCAGAGGGCATTGGGAATTGGGGGTCTACTAAGGATGTTAACCAAGTGGTTGCCAAGATTATAAGGAATATTGGGTATCAAAAGGAAAAAGATTGGTTCAAAGCTACAAGGCATAGGAGAACCAATTAAACTGATTGAAAATTCGGGATAACAAAGGGTTAGGATATGAGTTATCTATAGAAACCCATGGGACTGGAAAGGCACAACTGAAGGAAGGAAAGCCAAGAAGAAAAGCAGAAATAACCCACATTTGAGAAACATTCCCTACCTCTACCGAGATAATCCACCAAGGTGACCCAATCATAATGACGAATGAAGTAGAAGGAGAACTCAAGAAAGCAATGTGGATCTGGTTGGATGAGCCAGGAGAAGCACTTAACAACTGGGAATCTAAAATGTTATCATATGTCATATCGTTAGAGTAATATTTTGAATGTCGTTTTAAGAGCTTTTGTAATAGCTAACAATTTGAACCTTATTTTGAATATGGAATTAATGCTGTAATTTCAATCTTTTTGTCA
This sequence comes from Delonix regia, assembly GCA_037074485.1. Lineage (NCBI taxonomy): Eukaryota > Viridiplantae > Streptophyta > Magnoliopsida > Fabales > Fabaceae > Delonix > Delonix regia. The sequence continues at coordinate 20,122,660 of CM073459.1, forward strand.
TATTCTCATTCAAATCCCATCTTTTCATATTTATTCTTGCCTTCTCTACTCACTTTTTAGGGAATTTGAATCTTCGGAACTCTTATTTGAAGCAAAAGCATCTAAGCACTGTTTGAATAAACCGCATGTTATCACATATACAAATGATTTAGAAATAGATAATAATGATGAGTTATCTCAAACCTTTGCTAAAACAATAGAATCTTCAAAAAAGGGTATCACTTCGCATGAAGAAATCACCGAAGTAATTAATATGGGGACAAAGGATGATAAAAAGAAGTTAAAATAGTTGATAACCTGGAAAAGGAAGAAATGATTAATCTATTTAAAGAATATATGAATGTGTTTGTTTGGTCATATCATGATATGCCAGGAATAGATCCTAAAATTACTACCTATAAAATACCCTTGTATCCTAATGTAGGGGCCAAGAAATAAAAATTAAGAAGGATGAGCCTAGAGATGTCCCTCAAAATTAAGGAGGAAGTAATGAAGCAATGGGATGCTAGTTTCTTAGAAGGTGGTAAATACCCTCAATGGGTCGTAAACATAGTACCCGTACCAAAGAAAGATAGGCGTGTGAGAATGTGCGTCAATTATCGAGATCTAAATTAGGCCAGCCCAAAGGATGACTTCCCTTTACCTCATATTGATGTTTTAGTTGACAATACAGCAAGAAGCTTCAGGTATTCCTTCATGGATGAATACTCAGGTTACAATCAAATCTTTATGCACCTCGATGATAAAGAGAAAACCACCTTCATCACTCAATGGGGAACTTTTTGCTACAAAGTAATGTCGTTTGGGCTTAAAATTGCTGGGGCAACCTATCAGCACGCAATGGTAATCCTGTTCAATGACCTAATGGATAAAGAAATAGAGGTATACATGGATGACATGGTCACTAAATCAGCTGACGGAGAAAGTTAAGTGGTTATGTTGCGAAGGCTCTTTAAAAGGTTGCAGAAGTATAAACTCCAGTTAAATCCCAATAAGTGTCTATTTGGGACCACATCAGGGAAACTTTTGGAATTCATTGTCAGTAAATAGGGAATAAAAGTGGACCACGATAAAATTAAGGTCATTCGTAACATGCCACCACCTAATATGGAAACAGAAGTTCGAGGGTTCTTGGGGCATTTGAATTATATAGCTAGGTTCATCGCAAACCTAACTACCACTTACGAACCAATATTTAAATTATTACGCAAGAACCAACCTAGAGAATGGGATGAAACCTGCTGCTGGCATTTAACAAGATAAAAGAATACCTCTTGAATCCCCCTATCTTGGTGCCTCCTACGCCAGGACGGCCCCTTATCCTTTATCTAACAATTCAACCGGGGTCCATAGGTGCTATATTAGGGCAACATGATGAGTCAGGGGGAAAAGAGCAAGAAATTTATTACCTAAGCAAGAAGTTTAATGAATATGAGTTGTGGTATCCATTAATTGAGAAAACCTATTGCAACCTTGTGTGGACCACAAAGAGGTTGAGGCAGTACATGTTGTACCATGTCACGTGGTTGATTTCTAGGATGGATCCAATTAAATACATTTTTTAGAGTCCTTATGTATCAGGAAGAGTTTCTAAGTGGCAAATGATACTGTTAGAATATGATGTGAAGTATATGACCAGCAAGTCAATCAAGGGAAGCATTATAGTCAAGCATTTGGCAGCTAATCCATTTGATGAATACCAACCCTTAGACTTTCAGTTCCCCGATGAGGATATTTTGATAGTGGAGGAAGATGAACCATAAGAGGTCAAGTGGACAATGTATTTTGATGGGGCCGCTAATGTACACGACAGCGGATTAGGGGCTGTGATAACATCCCCCAAAGGTAAACAATATCCAATGGCAATCAAGTTTAGTTTCGACTGCAAGAATAATGTGGTGGAATATAAGGCCTGTGTCAATGGCTTGCAAGCAACCTTAGCATTAAGTGTCATATATCTTGACGTGTTTGGAGATTCAACACCTATAATTTATCAAGTAAAGAGAGAATGGCAAACCAAAGATCCTAAACTGATTCAATACCAAAAGTACCTAATAGAATTGATGTCAAAGTTTGAAAAGATAACCTTCACACACTTGACCCATGATAAAAATCAGTTTGCTGATGCGTTGGCTACTCTCACTATAATGATCAAATTAGAGTGTGGGGTCAACATACTACCCATGTAGGTTGAGACTTGGGACACCCTAGCTTACTACCTGAATGTGAAGGAAGAAAGTGATGGGGAACCATGGTTTCACAACATTAAAAACTAAGTCCAGAGTCAGCGATATCCAGCTAGGGCATCAAAGAATGATCAGAAGACCATTCACTGATTAACAACGAATTTCTTCCTTAGCGAAGAAGTGTTGTATAAAAGGTCGTGGGATAGCATACTACTCAAATGCATGGATGCATCGGAGGCACAAAGAATCATGGCAAAAATTCATGAGGGGACATGCAAGACTCATGCTAATGGCCATACTATGACTATAGATACAAAGGTGTGGATAATTTGGCTGAACATGGAGAAAGACTACATTGATTATGTTAGATAATGTCATAAGTGTCAGATGTATGCTAATAGGATCAATGCTCCACCCCAACCATTACATAACCTTGTGGCACCTTGGCCATGCTCGATGTGATCGATCCTATTAATCCAAAGGTGTCTAATGGACACCAATTTATTTTGGTAGCCATCGATTACTTCACAAAATGAATAGAGGTATGTTCATTCTCCAATATTACCCAAAGGGTCGTTCTTCGATTCTTGAAATCGAACATTATATGTTGATATGGGATACCAGAAAGGATCATCACTGATAATGCTCCCATTCTAAATAAAGCTAACATTAACAAGTTGTGTGAACAGTTTAAGATTAAGCATCACAATTCCACACTCTATCAGCCTTAGATGAATTGGGCAGTCGAGGCAGCAAATAAAAATATTAAAAAGATCATTATCAAGATGACTATCACTTATAAAGACTGGCATGAGATGCTCCCCTATGCTCTCCATGGGTATCATGCGACAATACGAACATCCACAGGGGCAACTCCTTACTCTTTAGTATATGGCATGGAGGTTGTCATCCCAATTGAAGTTAAGATCTCTTCTTTCCGAGTGTTGATTGAATCCAACCTAGAGGAAAGTTAATCGGTCAAGACACAGTATGAGTAGCTAAATATGATCAAAGAAAAATGACTAGTAGCTATGTGTCATAGGTAACTATATCAAAAAGGGATGGCCAAGGTTTTCAATAAAAAGCTTAGTCCCAGGGAATTTGAACCAAGGGAGTTGGTTTTGAAAAAGATCCTCCCAAATCAGGAAGATAATAAGGGCAAATTGGCTCCTTCATATAAGGGTCCTTATGTCATAGTACAAGCATTCTCTGGAGGTGCATTAGTCCTCGCCGACATGGACAAAAGAGAGCTTGGAAAACCAATTAACTTAGATGCAGTGAAGAAATACTTCGCTTAAAAATGAAAAATGATAAAGGAAAGAGAAAGAATGGAAGAAAGAAAGAAGATCTTACAATCGAGGCCCATTAAGTCAAAAAACTGAAAAGGCGACTTAAGCAAAAGTTAGGGCAATAGATAATGAATAAAAGGGAATCGCACTAGGATCAAAACACTTAGAAGAATCTTTAGAGATATCTTCATCAATCAGTTTCAAGATATGTGTATCCATGACAACACCAAGCGTAAACAACCAATGCTACTAGGAGCTGAAAGCCAAAGACATTCTGTTTGCCATTTTGGTTCTTCATTTTATTTATAACCAACTTATCACCCATTTCCCATGGAACTGTGTGATCTATCTTCAAAATAAAGCTGTCTATTCATTTAGTAGACTTACTTCTTATTATTCTTTTCTCTTTGCACAACCACATCATCTTTATAATTACTCCATTCATTCAATAGGCAAAATAAGTATTCAAGTGAACATGTCATTCAAGATATTGTTTAATAATATGCATTCTTGGAACATTTACAATTCTTAAGTAAAAACCTCCACATAGTTATTGGAGATGAAGCTTGAAGCATGAAACATATACATATATAAGTCATTTTGTTTTCATTACCAGACTACTTCGTAAAAAAAAAAAAAGATGAAGCATTTTCAAAATCCCCTGATCTACCATAAGGAAGGAAAACTAAGTCTGACATGTATTAGCTAAAAGAGATAAAGTTGTGCTAACTATCGGCTATTGAAACAATGAATTAAAGGTGACAAGAGAAGTTAGGTTAGACAATTCTTACGCTCCTGGCAACGCAGTTTTCCTTCAAACCAAAATAAGTTATAACCTGGTATATTACCGCTCTAGTTTTTGAAGGAAAAGGTAAAAGTTCTACTCCTACATAACGTTCTCTTGCCTCATTCTTGGAAGTAATGCCCGGAGAATAGGAATCACTTTTGAAACATGTCAAAGTTAACAAAATTTTCACTCTCTTACAAAAACCTGCATTTCTCATTTCCATGCATACAAGACCTTCCATGTCCATCATATGTCCCACACGTGTGCATACATTACACTGCACCCACCACACGTTTTGAATCAATGTTTTAAGGATAAATATGAACATATGCATCGTGCATTCAATGTGCAAGCAATCTACATTTCTGTCAAAAGTCTTGCATTGTGTCTAGGCAATTACATTTTCTGTCCAAAGTCTTGAATCATGTCCAGGTGATTTACATTTTTTACCAAAAGTCTTGCATCATGTCCAAGTGATTTACATTTTTTACCAAAAGTCCTGCATCATGTTTAGGCAATTTACATTTTCTGTCAAAAGTCCTGCATCATGTCTGGGCAGTTCACATTTCTGTCAACAACCTTGCGTTGTGGCCAAACAATTTTCTTTCAAAAAGTCCTGCACCATGTTTAGGCAATTTACTATCCCACCCAGGCTCTAATTAACATAAGATCCCTTTTCATTTGTTTTCCTTTAGACTGAGGAATGGTGTGTTCTCATCTTTGCTTGCTTTTAAGTTAGGTTATCTCTTCACAATACTCACTTCCCTAACCTAAGAGATAAGCAAAGAGGGGAAATTGTGAACACCCCATCCCAAAATAGAATAAGAATAAAATTAATGGTTAACTAATTAATCAATTAATTAATTCATTAATTAAAGAAATGTAAAATGGGTGTGTTGCAAAATAAAAATCAAATAATATAAAAATAAAGTAAGAAATAAAAATATATGAAAAACAAAATAAAAAATAAAAAAGTGAAAGAATAAATATGGAAAACAAAATAAAAAATCAAAGACATAACATTTAAAAGAAAAAAAAAAAGGAAAAGTAAAAGAAATGGCATCATTGAATTCTAAGCTTAAAAGGCAAAATAGAAATCCAGAGAAGGGAAAATAAATAAAAACAAAGAAACAACCAAATAAGATTGTATGCACATATCTGGGTATGTAAGGCATAAGGCAAGTGGGTTGGCCAAGGTCACGATGAGGAAGGTGAAGAGAAAAACTAGTGCGAAAGGGGGAAGGGAGGGGAAGAAAAAAATCGAGGGGGAAGGGAAGCTAAAGGGTGTACCAGGGCAAAGCAAGAGCTGGGAAAGATGAGCTTGGAAAGGAGAAATTGAACAAAAGCAGGAGGGGAGTGTCAACATTAGTGCTTCTCCATTTGCGGTTTTATGGTCAAAGGTATGTTACTACACTGTTTTCGGTCCCTTAATTGTCATGAGGTTTTTCTCGTGGAATTTCTACTTAACCCCTCCCTCATTTGACTATCGCAATTTACATAGGGATCTTGGTTACATGTTCCTCTCCCTATGGTCACCCCGAGTATATGGTTTGTCGATGCATTATGCCTTCTTTTACTATCATGTATCTTGGAATGAACTGCCATGATATCTTTCTCTTCACAACCATGATACTTTATGTGTTGTTGCATGGTTTCCATCCCTTTTACTGTCATGAGCATCAGAATATATTACTGCATAAGTACATCCTCCTTGTTGTCAAGAACAACATGCATGCACTTCGTAAAATCCCTCCCATTTTCTATCAAGCTTTGCTCATTTACCGCATCAGTTTTCCTTAAGCTTCTGCCAAGGGCTTCAAGGTAAGTTTCTGCACGGTTTTCCTCCCCATTGTTGCTATCTCGAAGCTTGTTTAGTTGCTGCATATTACTCCTTGCTTTTGCTGCCATGGAAGTCATTTACAGTGTTACCTTTTCCCTCGTTTTTCTATCTATCGTGGGTCATCTATTTTGCTGCTTGATAAGTCTCTGTTGTTGCCAACATGAGCTCAAGACAGTTGCTGCGTATTCTTTTTCCCTTTTCTATCACAAAGTGATCAAGGAGTTTAACCACGTTTTTACAAGGGTCCATTCAGTTTTATCCTGTTCGATCTTGGTATGATATCTGTTACCATCTCTAACTCGGTGTTCTTTGAGTATATATGAAGGAATAGTTGTTCATGATGGTCCCTGGGTTTTATTTTAATTTTTTTATGATAAGGTTGCGGTATCCTATTTGTCTTTTACTGTGATTGGTGCAATTGATTTGGATTTTTTAATAATTGATGCTCGCATACGTAAGTGTGTATTATATATATATATATATATATATATATATATATATACATATATATGTGCATATATACATATTATACACATATGTATTCGCTCGGACATACCATTTGGGGAATTATCATTTGCGGATATGTGCACAATGCATGAACTGTGTGAAGATTCTAATTCTGATTTAAACTTCCCATTAAATCTATTTTTAATTATTATTTATTTTATTTTCTATTTTTGGTTAAAGGGATAACAAGAAGAAAACCTTAAGAAGGTTTATTGTTTTTTTTTGTTTTGTTGTTTTGTATTTTCATTTTGTTTTATTTTATTAATATTTATTCATTTATTTATTTATTTATCTATCTATTTTTTCTTTCTTTCTTTCTTTGGTGTTTTACTCTTTTATAGGGTATTGTCATAAATGAAATTGGATCATTATGTTTGTTTAAACACATACACACCATCACAATTTATCGTTTTGTTTTGATTTCAATAGCCACGTGATAACTCTAATCTCCTTAGACACTCAATAGTTAACTAATAGAAGCCACGTGAGATCACTAATCTCCTTAGACTTTAAAAGTTAACATATGTTTTCAAAATAAAAAAGTAAAAATTAAAAATCCTAGGAAATTTTGAATAATTTCTTTAGCATTTCGAATTGCTGTGTGAGATCGTTAATCTCCTCAGGCACTCGAGAACTAACTAGTAAATGCCACGTGAAATCTTTAGTCTTCTCAAGTCTTGAAAGTTAAGATCTATTTTCCAAATACAAATATGGAACAATTTTGAAATGAAAAAAAGGGGTATTTTGCCGGTTATTTATAATAAAAATATAAGAAACAAATATTTTTCCATTATAATCTCACCTCTATTTTAAAAATAAAATTCTAACCTCAAAAAAATCTAAAAAAATCTTTTCTCATTATCATTTCATTTAAATTTCAAAATAAGAGCTAAAAATTCTAAAAACGAACCAAAAAAAAAAAGAAGAGATGAAACAAAAGGAGCAAAGAAGTGATATTATATTGATTTCACAAATTAAAACACACCAATCAAATTCCAGTCTTATTTGGTTTGTGAAAATCTATTTAATTTCGACTATCATGTTCTTTTCACAAAAATATAAAAACACCTAACAGATACACCATTTTAGTCTAATTACATGGATTTTGATTCCTATTACAGGATATGTAGGTCCTAGGCTTTCATCTTATGTCAGGTCTGCCCTTTTGTAGATATCTGTTTGTTTACTTTTACTATTATTATTATTATTTTCCTTCTCTATTTAACAAGCATGCATCTCAATAAAGGGTAATTGAGATAAATTTAAGGTCATATTTTATCTCATTTGATTAATTTAAGATAATCGTCCTTATGGATATAACATCAAGGAAATACGGTGTCATCCATGCCACACTTAGGGTGCATCCATAGCCAATACAATTTATCCAACAATAATTATACAATATTAATTGAAATGAATGTTTCAATTAAATTAATTAATAAACACTCCTATAATTAGTCTTATGATAGATGAGCTCATAATCGCAAAGTATCCATTACCAAAGTGATATTTGTAGTAAATAAAATCATTTGATCATGCTTAATAACAACATCAATAACTTAAATGTCATGCTATCCAAAGAAGTAGGATTAATTGTCAAAATTATAAAACAAATTATGCTTCAAATCTCTAATTTGAAACATGTATACTAAAAAACCCCTTTTATTTTTCGTATATAATATATATAAATTCAAGATATAACATCAAGGAAGTACGGTGTCATAAATCATCATTATACCCATTTTAATATATCATTTACAAGGTATTTCTCAAGTCAGTTTTCATAATTTTTTTCAATTTGATTAAATTTTTTAATTTATATTTTTATCTAATTGTCTTGTTACTTTGATTCTTTACATATAAACAATTTTTAATTTGATTGCCACGTGTAAAATAAAAATGGTGCCCTTTGGGGAACGGAGGAACTATCCATCGTATTATGTCAGGTGCTCTCTTCTTTGGGTTTGGATCACTTTTACTAGCGTGGCTTCCGAAGGTTCTCCAATAATTTTAAATTGGTTTAAATTTTTTTTACTTTAATAAGAATTAATCTTTTTAAAAAATAATGATAATATACAAAAATTTATTAATAAAAAAATATTAAATTTGTCCCTCACTTTTACATTTTATAACAATTTAATCCCTCATAAAAAAATTATGATAAATCAGTCTCTCAAAATTTTTATTTTATATAAAATTAATATTTTATTAAACTAAATAAAAATATTGATTTTATATAAATTTAAATTCATAAAGAATAAATTATGTATAAATTTAAATTTATGAGTGATTAATTTATCACAATTAATTTATAATATACCAAATTGTCAAAAAATATAAAAGTAGAAGATGAATTTTATATTTTTATCAATAATAAATCTTTGTATATATCATTATTTTTTTAAAAAAAAAGTAATGTTTATTAAAATTAAAAAATTTTGAACCAATTTAGAGCATGAATTTCACTTTATGGTCCAAATGGGGTAACTGCAGCACACTGCTGGAGGTGATCTAAAGCTCTCTTTTTTATGTCGCTTTTGTGTCGATGATGGAATACTCAACTGTATTGTAGAATCCATGGATAAATTTTACATAAAATCCCATTTAAAACAGTGATCCAAAACCTGGGAAGCTCATATAGCAAGTTAGCAACGACGGGATTGAACTTATTTTTAATGCCCACACATCTGTGCTGATTCAGTAAATTGTTCTGTTTTACATGGTAGGAAACAGGGCAAAATGCATAGAATCGAAAAGACACTGTACCTTGACTCTTAACTACCCGCTAACTGAATACTCAACTTAAAGGAAACAAAGAAAAGAAGAAGACGAGAAACGAACTCATCAATATAGTGAAACTAAAACCCCATTTTCTTATTCATATGTCATATTGATAGCTTTTTGAAAGAACAACAATACGCACCTTCTCAAAGGCAAAACGAAACTTAGACGGGAATATGGGATTATATATGGATATGATTGTGGAGGTAACAAGACAATGATGAGTTTGATGTTAATCCGTGGAGGGTAAGCCATAGCGGAAGTGGGGGCCATGTGTGGGCTTAGGCCTTTCCTCTGGAGAAGTGGAAGGAGGATGAGAGCAGTGTACGTAATCGCTCATATTGCATGAAGCACTTGCAGAAGTTGCCTCCTCATAACAAGAAGCAAAGCAATTTCCCATCTATTCAAAGCTGCCCTGCCCTGCTATGTTCTGCTCTGCTCTTGAGAAATGCTTTGTTATATTTATATATGTAAATGTAATGAACAGAAAGCACCTTGAAAGTAACAGGAAAAGAGGAAGAGGAATTGCGTAAGCGTATTCTTGGGTACAACATTTGTCAAGAGTCTCATTCTCAAAACTTGTCTGCTTTAGTTATGTCATGTGTTGTTTATAATATAATTTGACCATTTGGAAGAAGCTTACTTGATTAATAACTTAAATCTAATATGACGTTCTCCAGTGAATTATGGCTTCTTTGATATATATTTTATTTACTAAAGTTGAATGGAATCGTATTTTCCCCTTCTTTTCTAATTGACTTTATTTGGTTCATACATAGCTATTATCGGAAGTGCTAATTTTTTAATTATGTCTTTGGTAAAGCCAATATCATATTTAGAGTGAAAAAAGTATTAAATAATTCTCACACCTTCACATTTTATGACAATTTAATATTTTATAAATTAATTATGATAAATTAGTTTATTAAAAATATTATTTCATATAAAAATTAATCTCACATTAATTCAAACAGAAGAATTTATTTTATACAAATTTAACAATTAATTTATATGGGATTAAGTTGTGACAAAGTAAACAAATTTTATACTTTTATCTATTTAGAGTATTTGATTACTTTTTATGGTATATTTTTTGTTTCATTTTCGTAAATGGAGTTTCTCTAGCTGTGCTAGTGCTATGCTAGGGTGTCCTTTCTTGGTGTTTTCATATTTCCTATTTCTTCTTCCTTACGATGTTTTGTTGTCTCATGCCTCAGGCAATCTTATGGGATGTTCACACTCTTCTAAATCTCACATATAATATTAGTTTTCAAACTAACATAAAATATGGTATTCACACCTTTTCGTTTCAGGTTGTTGCATTAATAATAGCATTGGAAAAAAAAAAAAGAAAAAAAAAGTCTTTCAAATTACTTCTCCGTGAGGGCATTGACCAAGAAGGAGATAAAGGCAGAAACTTTGTGCTGGAAATCAAAAAAATCATTCTGTAAGTTTCCTAACCTGGCATGGGCATCCAAGAAATGAAACACAACTTCCAAGAATTAGGGTTTTATTTGCGCATGAATGAATTCAGACTATATAAATACATTTTAGATTCATTTTACATTCCCAAGGGTTGCTTAAACTTCAATTTCGCCATTTTTGAAATTAACAAATCCATCATACATTGACAATATATATTGCAAAGAATGAATTCCGAGAAGGCTGCCAAATCCTCCGAGGTGATTGCTCTGGCGATGGAAGATGGGTAAGATATTATGTAGGAAGTTAGAAAATAGGAATGTGAGGGTTGGAGTTCTTGTTCATCTTTTAGGCAAGCTCATGACTCATAATTTAGGTAGACTTTTTTATGGTATGGATATGGTCTTGTGTCTCTTTTGTGAAGGATGCAAAAAAGTTTGAATATGGTGAGATTTGGATATACGAGCATGTCTGATAGTTGAAATATTCAATAATAAAACTTTCATCAATTGGTGATAACCTGTTTATTAACTTTTCTAGGTGGTACCTGAAGCCATGAGGAAAGCTGCAAAAGCAAAATCAAGAAGCCACAGGAAAGGGTATAACATGTAAACTTTCTTGCTGACAACATTATGCTCCAAAGTTGGAAGCACAAGAGAGTGATCGCTTCTGGTTTTCTCAAATGTTACAAAATTTCCGGTGTTGCGCTTAATTTATTCAGTCATGAGAGTCCTCTTGGCAAGGTAATTACTTATGCTTTACATATTAGTAAAGTAACCGTCTCATGGAGCAATTATAATTAATGCAGAATGGTATGACGTGGCATGAAGACAATTGGGACAATTATGAGAGCAAATTTCTTTCATTTAGGTAACAATCTTATCATATCTGTTTAGTGGGAACTGAGATTGGAAAACATTTTTAGTAATTAACAAGTATATATTCCAATCAATGATTTTCATTAGTGGACAAGGTCGTTCTTTGTTGAGTCTTCTTAGGTATGAATGCATCAATAGGCACAATTGTATTTTGTAGCAATAAAATTGCTTCATTTATCAATGTAAAGTTTACAGTAATAAGCATCATATGGAACTTGGAAACAGAGCCTGCAAACAAATTACTGTTAAAGACTAAGGAGTACCAGCAATTTGAGGAAACAACCTTAAGGTATGCTATGACTGCAGATTTATTAGTCAAGTTGCCTAATATTTGCAAGCAAAATCTCTACATATTTTTCAGTTTAGTTGCCTTAATATTAGCAAATTTAAAGGCATGTTCTAACTTATTCTCTCTAATAGGTTTTCGGAAGGGAAAACTGTAGCTTCTAGTTTGAAATGGTTCTTTTGCTTGAGTGTTTGCTTGCTTCTCCATATGAGCCATTGCTGTGTTATATTGTTAAAGCCATCTTGTTTGGATTCTGTTCTAGCTATTTCTTCGGGAAGCTCAGTAAATGATACATTTTAGGTTTTCCAGTGATCTCCCACATTTAGATGCTTTGTTGGAGACAGTTTGGAATAATAATCATCTGCATCATGCTCCTGTCTAAGGTTATGGATACAAGTACAGCTGTTGTTCTGCACTTATTTCCAATCATTTTGGAACTTGTTGCCTATGATTTCTTGATGTGAGAACAAGTGCTTTGTTCCTTTGTTTAGGTGTTCTCTGCGTTTAGATATGTAGGCTGCAGGAGTCCAGGTTAAAGATTCATGATTTATTCTACTTGCTATCCATTTTGCAATATGATGTGACTGTTGAGCTTATTCTCCCTTTGAGAATATGTCTCCTCCTATGGGTACCTGTCTCTATAATCTGATGATGGTTTATTTTAAATCATGCTCAGCTGCTACTTGGAGTATCATAGTTGTTTACCAGCTTTATGTATAATATCATATTCTTAGGTCTAGCTTTATTATCAAGTTACATCCGTATTATGTTTATCTTAGCTTAGTATCCAGAAGAAAGAGAACATGGCTCTAGAACAAAATAAATTATAATAGATTCTGGTTTTTTAAACCAGAATTCTAGTTTCTGAACCAAAATTAATTCTGGTTTCTAAAACACATACGATTAATCTGTTGACAAAGTAAATAGAGAAGTGAGTAATGCATATGCATCTTATTTCTTCTGGGCAATATATATAACAACATGCAGCTTTCAAAGAGGAAAAAAGACACAACATGGGAATATGGGATCATGGATCAATATCATAGACGGGGATGAGTTTGATCTGGATCCGTTGTGTCTATGCCATGGCTTGGTTTCTCTTGGCAGCAGCATGGAGTATGTGTGGCCTGAGGCAGTGCTTTTGAAGGAGAGTGAGAGAAGTACTGCTGCTGCATGGGATTGGACAGTGTGCATGCAACACTTACAGAATTCTGATAACAAGAAATGCAAGCTCCCATCTCCTGAAAGATGATCTATTCAGCTCTTGGGAAATACTGTCCATCGATGGTAGACATATATAGTGGCCAAGATTCTCTGCACTGTTGCTGAGAATCTTGGTTCCATATATTGTAATAATGGACAGATGAGGTGGGCAGTTATTATGTGTGGATTGAAGCGGGATAAATGTGAATATGAATTAACTTGATTTTTAAGATTAATTTTGGTCAATTATGATTTTGTATTATTATAATTTATGTTTACATAATTGTGGCTGAAAACTGAATTTTTCCATCCATGCAATTTACTCAAAGCAGCAATTTTTTCTGTTTAACTTATGTGCAAACGGAAATTTAAAAAGTGATTTTGTAGAAAATCAATGTCTTATGACACGAAATTATCTGTAAAATGAACTCTAATTTCAACTTCTAAATATGGAATGTATGTAAACGAATTTTTCATTTTTAACAAGAATAAGTATTGGTGGACATGTACGGTGGCTGAGTGAGAATGAAAAGAGAAAATAAATGTTAAGATTAAATGATTTAACTAAAAATAACAACATTTAAATGTAATATATTTCAGGTAAAACTTTTTGTACTAATATATTTAGTTTTAATATATGTACATAATGGTAATATTATTATAGTTTGCATGCGGTCAATGATTTTTATTTTGATCACATGCAATCTTAAATTTGAATCCAACATTCCATGTTAAATACACTGCATAATCGTACGGCTGCACATTCAGGGAAAAAATAATTAGTACAGTTAGTATTTCTTATAATATAGAAATTGATGAATTCCACTTATGTTTCCTTTTACACGTAAATATAGTAATTCAATATGTAGTTGTAGTGACAAATTCTTAAACGGGACTTATATTCCTTTAATATGCCTTTGATATTCCCTATCCTTTGAGCTTCCAATAAGTAATTAGAGAAAACATTTGGGATAAGAATGAACAGAATTATTGAAAGGGATGAAAATCAAGCCATATGAATTTACAGCTATCAAAGTGTTATAGTCAAAATTCAAAGGCAAAAGTATATAAAAGAAAGTTAATTTACAGCATTATCAGTAACATTGTCAAGGCATACTTTACATCTCTTAACTTTTTTTTCTTTTCTGTTATGTTGTGTACGGCGGTGTTGTAAATAAATAGAAGTAGAAGCAAAAAGATTCTTTTTCTAGAATACTTGTTATAAAATTAGTTCGAAAAAAGCAATTTTAAAGTAGTTATAAATACAAAGCTCATAGCAATAACAAGACAAGAAGATGCAATCAATCCTTGTCTTCCTCTGAATATATTCATTTTAAAAAACCAGAAGGAAAATAAAATTCGAGATGATAACCTAATATGTCACTGCATAACAAATAATTTTGTTCAACAAAGTTATGATATTAATGCATAATTATAAAACTCCTTTATTAATCCATAAAGTGAAACATGGCAACAAACTTGGCTATAATTTCATGAGTTTTGATCTAATGTCTGGAATGTTGGATCAAAGTGGGATCTATCTTAATTCAACGATCTACATTGAGTGTTATGCAACATTGGATTCCTTCGCTTCTAGGAATATTAATGAGATTGTCACAAGATATATATTCTTTCATATTAGCTTTATGAGACAAAATTACCTTATTAATAATGAGTATTCACTGAATGGTAGAAACAAAAAAGCTCGAGATAATGATGTATAATGATGAAGTCAAACGATTCTTGCTTTGACATACTTAGAGAGTTATATTCTTAAGATCTATGAGATCACGCACATGGTATTATTACCATAGCTTTAGGATGAAAGTGGTTAACAAGTCATTAAACAGCGAATAATTAGGCTGTTTGCTAATTAATTAATATTATCTACGTAGAAATTCGAAGTTTTAGCCTTGGAATCGAAGACAACTGCACGACGGCTTCTATTTTGCTGTATGAAGGGAATTAAACAAGAGCATTAATGTACCTTTAGTAACTTCATTTGTACTCTCTCATTTTGTTTGGACTGTACATGAATATAGCTTTACCATAAAAAATATAAAAAAGGACACATAAAGAATGAAGTATGCATGCATGCCTTTGATAGCAATATACGAGAACATTGAACAAGGCGTACGTACATTCTTGTTCATATTATTTAAATTGGGGTAAATTGGTATTTCAGTTTCTTAATTTAATTTATTGTTATAGTTTGGTCTCTTAAAAAAATCATTTATGCCACAATATATCAAATCTTCAGCTTGTCAAACAATAGCTCGGATGCCAAATCAGCTCACTTATAAACTTGAATTTATTGCTGAAAGCAATGTGCCGTAAGTATCTAACTCTCTATATTTCATATACAATATCATCTTACAATTTATAATAAATTAGTCACCCAATTTTACTTTTTGTGATAAAATGGTCCATCATTAACTAATCATGACAAATCAAATCTCTCAAAAATTCCATTTTATACAATAATCAGTCTCTTATTAATTCAAATAGAAGGATTGATTTTTTTACCAAATTTGAATTTGTAAATGATTAATTTGTTATTGTTAATTAGTGAATGATCAAATTGTCTCAAAGTGCAAATGTGAGAAACCAATTTGTATTTTTCTCTAAAAGTTATTGATTTTTTTAACTATTTAAATTTTGATTTAACAATTACAAATGAATTAAAATTTTAATCTCTCTAATGTTGGAAAAATTATAACACCTACTAGAGCAAGAATAGTACTTCTAAACTTCATTATGAATATAGATCACCATAGATATCAAATGTATTTAATCTCTTTAATCTGATTCATTGATTTCGATTTTCCCAGGAATAGTGAACATTTGTCTATTGAAGAATTATAATTGCCCAATTAACTTTTTCATACTTAAATGATTAATTAATGATATCAAATATTACATTATTCCTTGATATAGTAAGATGACACTAATTAATGAATATGATTCAAATGAAAGGGATGACACAAGCATATAAATCTTATCCTTCATTTTCATTACCTTTGTAAATTTTACTAAATTTCTTTCATCATCTTGGATGATCATAGTGTTATAAACTAGAATGTGTTCTCAACTCATCTTGATAGTATCAAGTTTTAATGCATTTTTATATTTTTATTATCTTCCTCCTGAATCTCAATTTTATTAAGTATTGGTTAGAACACATTTCGAAGATAGTTTTAGATGTACAAGCACATAAAGTCTTCACAGAGTTAGATGGTTAATATCACCTTTTTTTTAACAAAATTTGGATATTGTGTTAAGTATATATATTAATTGCATACGATAAAAATAAGTGTTATTTTTGTTGCACTCACAATTTTGAGTGTACAATTGTATTCAGTTATAATGTAGGGACATAATTGTAATAATATCAACTAAAATAATAATAATATTACAATTATATCCTTACATTATAATTAGGTGCATTGATGCACTCAAAATTCTGAATGGATAAAATATTTCACTTAAAAATTAATCTAAAAACTAATTATAGTGCATGTTGTAACTAGCGGTGTGCAATGACTTGTCTGGCTCGACCTAGTTGTTTTAACTTGAGTTAGGCCGAGTCATGCACACCCATAAAAACAAGCCCAAGTTCTAAATACTAAACTATGTCCCGAGCCAGACCAAGTTTCGGGCCAAAGTGTTGACCTAACATACATATATATATATATATATATATGTATATATAAAATTGCTTTTTCTTTAATTTTTTTTGTTTTTTAATGAAATTAATGATATTTAAAAAAAAAAACTACTTTGTATTTGTGTTATATATAAAAATAATTTTCATTAACAAAAGATATCCCATTTTTTACATATTAATCAAAATTTCTTCTTTTTTTTTTTTAAATTCTATATTTAAATTTGTAAAAAAAATGTAAAAAAGGATAATCTAGTTGATCCGGCCTAGTTATGTGCTGAGTCTAGACTACGAGTTGGACTCCAACCTGACCTAACCCAAAACATATGCACCCCAAGTTGTAATAATAAATTATCACACATGCTTTTTATAACAATTATTAAGTGGTGTTTGTATTGAACAAATATATGTTTTTAATCTTTCTCATAATTTACTTTCTTTTCTTTTCTTTTATACTAATTCATTTGACAGAGGTAATGAATAAAAAAGAACCTTTATGTAAACAAGTATTTATGTGAATTAAACAAGAACATTAATGTACCTTTAGCTATATCCATTGCATGTTAATTCAGGTAAAATTTATTATTTATATTAGTTCAATAATATATTTTAAATGAATGTTAATTGACTATAACAATATTAATTACAAAAATGAATGAATCAAACAATTTTTTTGTTTTCATGTTCTTAAAAAAATTGTTTCAAAATGAATTTTTCATTTTCTTTTTTTGGTTTTTAGATGTGCTTTCAAAAGAAATTATTCAAACAAAATGTTTTAAATTTATTTATTTTCAAAACTTGTCCTAAAAATATTTTATTTTAGGAACACAAAAATGAAAAAAAAAAATCAAATAAACTCATAATTTGTTTCCCATAACTTTTCTCATTGATGCGTGTCTTTCTATTGTCCATTTCTTGAAACTAACTTTTCTTACATACAGGAATTACATACGTCTATTTTCCATTAGTTATTTCCAGATAACTTTCTTTTATTTCAAAACATTGAAAAAATTTTCTTACATCTTTTAAATACCTTTCAAGTCATTGTAATGTCACTCTTGTTGCAAGTCACTCTTCACAGTCTTCTTAGCTGTAACACTTGCCAAAATATGATGCAAATTTTGTTTTTAGCAAAAGTGAGAGTATAAATATTTGTGATGTGTATTTTTAATTAGATATAAGTTTTGGCTTAGTGGTAAGACATAGCATCTGAAATAAGTAGACGTAGGTTTGAGATGCAGCTCCTTCCTCCCTTAGGAAATTTTTTCATGTTGACAAGTGTCCCCTAAGCAAAATTACCAAAATACCCCTCACTTTTTCTGCTTCCTCTTCCACGACTTCTTCTTCTTCATAACGCTTCTCCATCTCTTTCTTAATTTTCTGTCTCTGCTCCGTCTATCGCCATGTTTCAGCTCCGACCAGCGTCCTTCGTCACCAGAAGCTCATTTCCAGTCACCGAGGTTCGTGTTTCTGGCAACAACAGCGTGTTTTTGCGGCGAGTTCTGTGATAGCCGAGGAAGAGGGATTTTATAGTGGATTTTAGTGAGTTTTAATCAATTTTTCATGAAAATGATATTAAGAGAAGCATTTTCATTCCTTTTCCATTGCATTTCAGCCTTGGAAGCATGATTTTAGGCAAGCTTTTAATATTTGTTCTGGTAGGGACTAAACTAAAAAAATTTTAGATTTTGGGGCTTACAGAAAATTATGGAATTCTGGAAATTTATGGGTTTAAATTGGTCTTATAAGAACACTTTTAATGTGTATGACATGAAACACTATTGTTCTTCATGATTTTACTTAGGTTGAAGGTGAAAGTATGGAATTTGAGACTAAAGTGAAAATTTAGGAAGTTTTTAAGGTAGTGAATGTAAATTGATAAAAATCTGAATAAGTTATATGATAGAATCAGGGAATATGAGTTAGGGCTTATTTTTTAGTAATGATAAGGAAACTGAATATGAAATTAATGATGAAAATATGATGAATTAAAAAGAAGAAAGAAATATGTGATGAATTAATGTTATGGGATAGTATGAGAAGAGTAGATATTATGGTTACTTGATGAATTTGTTAAGAGGCACTATAATGAACTTAAATTGTTATGTTTTAGTGATGGGAATTGAGGAAAGTATATTTTTGTGATATAGGGATTTTTGATGAATTCTATTTTATAACCAAGAGAAGAAGACAAGATTATTTTAGATTATTTCACCTACTAGGTAAGCGATAGCTCTTCCAACTGTGTAATTATCATTGTATCGTTATATGGTAGCATAATTTATTAGACTTGTTAGTCTTTCACATGAATTATGATTTATGACTGATATGTGATATCCATGCAAAAACTGTAAAAGAGAGGAATGTATAGAAAAGGGTATTGTTTTACTAGAAATTGCAAAAGTTTCATTTTGACAACATTGATATTGAAAAAGAAAAACTCATGTATGACAATTCCTTAAATTTAGGGAGGACGCTATAAGACGGATGTTTTAGCGTGAGCTTGCAACTTATGACTATATGAGTGATTTAGCTCGAGATGCTGTATGCTCTCGACCGATATGAATAACCCAAGGGATACATACCCTCGATTGATGATGATTTACCTCGAGATACTGTGTGCTCTCGACAAATGATTAAATTACATGGGCCACAAGTCCATGATCGATGCATGATGTCTTTGATAGTCCTCTTTAGAATCTAGGTTCTAAGCCAACCGTATTTTAAATAAAAATGAAAGTTTTTTACATGTCTTTTAACAAGAACCCAAGGGCTGAATTCCCTGACTGTTTGATAAAAGTATATAAGGGCTAAGTACTCTTAACCAATAAGAAAGATTTTTTTAGGGCTATGGATCCTCGACCGTTAAAAGTGTGATTTCCAAGGGCTACGTATCCTTGACCAATTTAATTTTCATGGAATGAATCCATGATAATTATTGTTTTATCGCATTAAATTATTAAAGTTTTAAATCATGATTTACCGAAAACTGACCGGCTTAAAAGGTATTATTGATTTATTACTGAAATGTTACCCGTTTACATATCATTTAATTTTAGACAGTGGTCCAGAACAATTTGCTAACCAAGAGGGCTAGCGGAGCCGCATTAGTACTGCTGATTATTGATTTCCATATTTTGTTGGGGTTTTTGTATTTTGTAATCTTATAATTGGTCAAAGATGTAAATAATTCTAAATGGATATGTATGACCAAAGGTAAACTCCCCACTCTCTTACTGTATTGTAGTTGTCTCTGGATTGAATTGAGAGTTGAGCTCTCTTTTATAAATATTATTGTTTTGGCAAATAATTGTAAAAATTTCGGGAGGTTTTAGTTACAGTAAAAACTTTGTCGAAATTTCTACAAAATATATATAAATGTGAATTTGCTTAATAATGAATTTTCATTATGTTTGATTGCAATTCAGTTGAAGAATCAACTTGTCATACTTATAGAGATGAGCTAATCTCGTTATCTGTGTCAATCACACTCCGAGAGTTAGAGTGTGACACCATTGTTTTCTTTGGGCTTTGGGTAGAACCAATTTTGAATAAATCAAGTAACTTAAAAGTAAGAAAATGGTACTGCAAAATGCTATAAAATGAACAAATTTCTCTCTCACTGAATTTGAGATAGCGTGCTTTCTTCACATCTAGATTCTCTAATTAGACGGTCCATATTAAACAATTACACAAATCTAACTACCTATAGTTAATAAAAATTACCAATTTCAGTAATTTTTTAAAAGTCAAAATCAACAGTTTTTAAAAAATTTGATTTGATGGCTACAAACATTTCAAAAACTTGATCTAATAAATAAAAGTTATTTAACCGCAGCTACAGTTAGAATCATCAATTGTCCAAAATCCATGAGTGACGTTGTGGTTGCTCATGCCTCACTGCCTCCTCCACATTCTCCAACAATATAAAATTGTAAGAAAGATTGAAGATAAAATGAATGTTAGTTTTATTTTTTGCCTCGAAAAAATATTTCAGTAAAGAAGCATAATAGTACAACAAAAAAGAAAACATATAGAAACACTACAGAAACTTCAACAGAATTCAAAACTAGAAAGATAGAAATGAAACAACCTGAACTACTTTTAATCAGCAGAGCATAGCAGTTCACAGACTTCAGAATTTGTCCCACTCCAACTCAACTTCCAACGTCGTTAGCTTCCAATATAGTTACCAAAGACGATGTGGGATTCAACTCCCGATCAATGTAGCACATCCTCTATTTAGCGAAATTGGCAAGCCAAACTGCAGCCATGTTGGCTGATCTGGGTTACCCCATAACCTGAACTTTTGGGATAGAATCCAGCAGGCCTTTAATGCCATCAACCAAGCGTTGTGAGCACCAATCTAGGCATACTCATATACCGTTTACTCACTCAACTAGATTTCTACAATCTGATTCTAGAAGCACATTATTCCATCGCTTCTACCATAAATGCTGAAAATGCTTCACACTCAATGCTTCAATGGCTACTCTTCTTCCATTGTGATCTCTAGCTATCACCCATATACCAGTGGAACCCAATTACACATCCACTCCTTCATCAAAGTTAACTTTTATTTGGCCAACTATGGTATACGTCCACAGTTCGATCAAGGATGCAGTGGTCATCTCAACCTCGAGGGTAGCGAAACACCAGCCATTATGCTTCCACAATTCCTCCACAGCCATAGTTGTATTACCGCTACCTTTCTTGCATCCAAAGGATGCTTCTCGTTGGCAAAACTACAGCGTGATTTCCAAATAAGCTGGCAAAGTTCTGCAACTATTGCTATTTCAAATTCACCAAGGTTTCCATTTTTAATTAATTCCAACAGCCACACATTTCATGAGGTTACATGCCATTCATCTATGCGAATTGTCATCAGCCTACCAAACCATACTTTCCTTGCCCATTCATAGAAAAGGATGGCATGCTCACTCGTTTCAACTTTTTAATTACAACAGGGACATATGAGGGTCCTACAGGTTTTTTCCTTCCACAAATTCTCCATAGTAGGTGCAGTGTTCCAGCATGGTCTCCACTAGAAGTTCTTAACTTCTTGGGGTATCTTAATCTTCCATATCACTTTCCACATATTGTACCCTCTCATGTTAGATGAGCTAGGCCGGTTGCTAATCACAAAAGCATTCAAAACTTTCGCTTTTTGATACCTTTTTTCGCAGTATATATCCCACTATAGTCCCCCTTTTTTGTGATTCACTCTTCAACTGGAGCAAGGTCTCATCTCCCATCTTTAATGCATTCTACCACACGTAAGTCCTGCATATTTTCATTTGGCATATAGCATTTAATTTGTACGAGTTTAGGTCTGGAACCCAAGGGTCCCCCCACACTTTTTCGCAGTACCAGACCCTACTTGCCAGCATATATCCTTCTTAATTAGGTTTCTACCCTCTAGTATACAACTTCAAATCCATAAAGCCCCCTCCCTTCTTTGCATTTAGAAAATCAGTCTTAGGCTTGTAGATCCCTTTCATTATCTTCACCTAATAGTCATCTGGGGAATTTAGAATTCTCCAGCATCGCTTTGTATGTAGTGCCTGATTGAAGCTATAAAAGTCCTTAAATCCCAGATCCCCTTCTTGCTTAGACTTTGTCAGTTTATTCCAGCTAAGCTAGTGAACTTTTCCTTCTTCCTCCCGTTGCCCCTACTAGAATTTTGCAATGACACTATCCAGTTCTTTACATATTTTCCTTGGAAACACAAAGCATGACATCCGGTAAGTGGGTATGGCATTCGCCACCGCCTTTATCAAAACCTCTCTCCCTGCTAGTGAAAGAACACCTCTTTTCCACCTTTGGACCTTCTTCCACACTCTATCCCTCACGAAATTCAAAGCCTCGACTTTTGATCTCAGCCATAGCACTAGCAAACCTAGATACCTGCCTAGGGAGGCCGCTCCAGCGATACCCAGTAACAGGCATATCTCCCTTCACGTATCCTCCAGTGTGTTCCTAAAGAAGGTGCAAGACTTATCAACATTAACTTTCTGCCCTGATGCATAACAGTAAGTCTCTAAATTTCCTTCATCGCAGTACAATTTCAAATAGCATCATTCAAGAAAAAAATTGAATTGTCGGTAAAAAAGCAGTGGTTTAGAAAAGGACACCCTCTAGCAAGCTTTACATGTTTTAATCGACCCTCACCCTCATACCTCTTAACCATTTTGGAAAGGACATTCACAATAATAATGAACATATATGGAGATAGCAGATCACCCTGATGAAGCCCCCTCTTGGGAATAATTGTACCAACTTTTCTGCCTGATTATCAGATTGAAGGATACCGATGTTACACAAAGCATAATTTATTGTACCCACTGTTGTGAGAACCCCATTTTGTGCATTACACATTTGTGGAAATCCCATACTACGCAGTTCATGTCTAGTCTTATTGCCATCTCGCATACCCCTCATTTTCTCAACTTCTAAAATTGAAAGGCTTCATGCACCACAGTTACATTGTCTTGGATTGTTGCAAGCAATATGCCACGATGCAACTATACACTATTAACAAGTAATATAATAGTAAAAAATCAAGTATTGTCCTCTTGGAACCTTGACTTTTACAAGTACTAATGTTACTATGGTTGCCTTATTTAAGCTAATTGCAATATTCAATTAAATAAGAAAAAATCATGCAAGTGAACAAAGAAAATGAGACTATGAGATATAAGTAAATATAAAAGAAAACTCTATAGGATTAAGGTCTAATTTGGCATTTCAATTGCAATATAGTTACTTTCTTAACTTGAATTTAATACTCATAAGTTAGTCTAAACTTCAAATTTTATTATAAGAATCAATCAATCCCTCATAAATTCTATTGCCTCAATTCAATTCCTTATATTTCTATAAGAATCAAATTAAAGATATGCATTACATACGACTAATCAAACTCTACTAGTCCAATTGGTCTATGTTTATCCTAAAGGCAAATTGCGTTAATTCAAACAATTTATTAATATTAATCAAGAGGTATTAAGTCCTATGACTAAATTTGGGTATCTTTTTTAAAAATTTACTAATTCTCAATATAAACCCTAAATGGTGGCCAAACAAAAAGGCATAATGTAAAATTGAACTGAATAAACTCATTCACAATGAAATTCAAGAAGAAAAGTAATAGTAAACATCAATCTCCATGCCAAATATCCATACTCTTAGAGAAAAAAAAAACCTAGCCTAACATATTTAGAGGTACAATCAAGCTTGTCTTAGAAAACAAAGTATAAATTATGAAAAAAATATAGGAAGAGAAAAAAATGATATTTCTGTTGCTTTAGTCAGTTCCTTTCTGGATTTATCCACCTAAAATGCCTTCTTCTAAGCTCTAAGTTGCCCTTCAAATTGTCCTCCTTTGTGCCTCCTTATCTCCAAAGTCTCTCCCTTGAAAAACCTTCCAATTATGAGTTAAATTGCCTTTTTTTCAAAAAAAGATGGACTTGCCCCTCATCAATTGCATACAGCCACCTAGGCGCCAATCAATCATCACATTCAAGCATCAAGGCTCCAATTTGAAACTTCTCAAAATTTTAGTGCCTAAACTCTAGTTTTTTGTGCCTAGGCACCAACTTTCTGTAACTTCTAGAAATTATGGCGTGTAGGCATCACGTCATTGACCGTTGGAATATCTTCAATGTTCTAAACATAATTTTGCTCTCAGCATCAGATTTTTGTGAAACACCCCTTATTGAAAAGGTTTTTAAGAGCGTTACAATTTTTAGTGAAATAGATAACTCCAAATTTTGACGTTTATAGGATAAAAAGTTGTTTCAAAGTTGAGGGACCACTTTCTTGATGCCAAAACACTTTTTTTTTTTTTTCCAAAGCTTGGGCACAATAGGAAATAAAATGAGTAGCTTATATTAGGCTAAAATATACGTTCAAATCACCAATTTAGAAAGGGTTAATGCTAAAGCACTTAAATTTAAACTATTAAAGGTAAAATTGACTCAACTAACAAAATTACTCAAAATCAACACAACACTAACCTTATCTCGTCCTGTATCCCAAGTTTTCTGGTAAAAGACCCCTGAACATTCGTCCGGCCCAAGTGCTTTCATTCCTCCCAAATCCATAATAGCTTCCATGATTTCTAAATCAGTCACTGGCTAATTCAACTTAACATTTTCATCATAGTTAATGTCTGCATAGCCCAGAATATTGGTAAAGCCCTCTCTCTAGTAAGGTTGGATAGTTCTTCATAGAAATTCTAAAAACAGCATTTAATTTCCTTATGATCCTCAACTCTACTACCATTTTCATCCACTAAAAAGCTAATTTTATTTTGAATCTTTCTCTGGATGGTGGAATTGTGGAAGAATTTGGCGTTCTTTTCTCCACATGTCAACCACTATATTCTCAAATATTGCGCCCAAAACTTTTCTTCTCTATCCCATGTCACCTCAATGCTTCGTGTTAATTCTTTTACCATTGTGCCTTCTCATTATTCCACTCACCCTTGTAACACTCCTTCAGTTAACTCAGTAATCCTTTTATCACGTTTCTGTTATTAAGAAACTCAACCTTGTTCCATTTAACTCGCGTTTTCCTTACTTTTTCCAGACCTATAGAAAGTGACTCAACACTGTCTCCTATCCTTCCCAACTGTGAATCCAGTTTGCAGATACTACATTCATAATATGATTATCTTCTAGCCACATGATTTCAAATTTGAAGGTACGTGGATCATAGCCATCTACATAATTTAAACGTACCATCAATGGGGAATGATTAGATCCCACGGGTTCCAACACACTCACCTGGGCCTTTGGGCACATATCTCGCCAATTAAGGTTGCACACTGCACTATCGAGTCTCTCTTTGATATAAGCTCCATTTAGTCATTGCTCTAGGTAAACAAAGTCTCTTTGCTCTTTATTTTGAACAGTCCTCCTAACTCTAAGAAATTCCAAAAAGGCATGAAACTTGATAATGGTCTAATTCATCCTCCATGTTTCTGATGGTTGTACAAAAGTTCGTTGAAATCTCCAACACACATCCAAGGTTGATCCCTCATCATGTTTAATTCAGTTAATAGCTCCCACCAAACTCTTTTATCCTATGCACTTGGGGTTCATTGACGATGGGAACATATCCATTTAGATTTTCCATTCCTACTTTAATTGAAACATGTATTCAATTTTTCAAGGACAGTAGCACCTCTACTTGAATCCCAGTTTTCCACCATAACATAAGTCCTCTAATTAAACTAATAGGCTTAACACAAGTACCTTTATCAAACTTCAGCTTTCTCTGTAATATTTCTAGTTTATGCTTTTTCTCGTTCTGGTTTCCAAAAGAACACCAGTAGGGGATGGAATTTTCTGCACAGATACCTCAGTGCCTTCACTGTCAAAGGCATCCCCAACCCTTGACAGTTCCAAGATAGGATATTCATGGTGACCTGGTGGTTGTTGATGGCCAGCCACCAAGCCTTTCCAGCTTATAGTTTTGTGAATCCACCACTTCTTTATCTAGCACATCTTAAATCGAGCCAATTTTTATAGGCGCTTCCATAAGTGAATCTTGATTGCTTCCTCTTCAATACTTTTGCTATTCCCCCGAAGCTACAGACGATCCCCATCAACGTCTAGTTTTTCCCCGTCCTGCACTGCATCTTAATATCATCTTTCCTTTTGCTCTTATCTGCATTGACGCGCCTGACTTTTGCTTTGCCAGAGGATCTGTCGAATTCACCATTTCTCTATAAGGTGATCTTCTGTAGAGATGATGCCAACTTTGATTTATATGCTGCTGCTACCGTGACAACTAAGGGTCGCTCATCTCGTTCATTGTCTTCTTCTGAAGGAATTTCCACAAATTACCCTTTATCTTTTTCCTTCAGCTGGATTAAATCAAGAGCCTCACTCTTCTTTGGCCACTTAAAGGGGTGTCTTCAGGGTTGTGCAGCCTTGAATCTTCGTCTGTGTTCATACTGTCATTTGCCTTTATTGGGCCTGTGTCCACTGATATTAGGCCTTCTTAGGTACTGCTCCGATTAAAGCCCATTTTGTCTATCAACTTTTGGTCAGTTGACCGATGGGGCACTGCTTCCTTCCAACCGCTACTACTCATTCTCCCATTATCTCCACTACTTGAACATGCCGGATTAACTGCTTTATCAAGGCTATTCCTTTTTCCCCAGTTCGAGTTAACTGAATCTTCGTTAGTTACGCATTCCTTCAGACCCCCTTTTCTCATGCTCATGCTGGCTTCGTCCCCCCCACGTGTCGTCCTCTCTGTAGCATCCA
This sequence comes from Delonix regia, assembly GCA_037074485.1. NCBI lineage: Eukaryota > Viridiplantae > Streptophyta > Magnoliopsida > Fabales > Fabaceae > Delonix > Delonix regia. The sequence goes on from CM073459.1 coordinate 20,149,783, forward strand.
TCTTGTATCGACCTAGTTCTTTAACCAATCGAACATTAGCAATTGCTCGAACTGGTGCCATTCCTAAGCTAGGACAATATTTATATGTATTGTATGTTTAGCTTCGTACATCTTATGATCATGTCCTACCTTGCCACATTTGAAACAGACTTTCTAAAGCTTCTCATACTTAGCTATGATCCACCATTTTGGCGTTGTAATCCATGCACCTGTTATATAAAGGGGTTCAGAATTTTAATCTTCACTCCAAGGCTTACGAAGCATCGAATTATACAGCCATTCATAGAAGGTTTTTCATAAGCTTCCACTTATCCAAACCTAGCCTCAGTTTATTATTCCTTGTCACGCCTTCTCTTAGGAGGCCATGTAGTTGTATCTAAAAGCTGCACAGCTTGACGTCAATTTTAGACAAGGATTTGAGCAGCGACCGCTCTTTACGAACCAAGAGGTTTCCTGCTACTGTCCAAGGGTTGTCTTGAATGATTCTGTCATACTCCACTTTGCTCTCAAAGTCGAAAACAAATATATTGTCTCCTGTGTCATTGATAGATATTCTTCTTTTCATGTTCCAATTGCGCAAAATTAAGGATTTGAAGGCAGCTCTATTCATCAATTTGCCTGATAGAAGTTTCCCAACTAGTACCCAACTTATATCTTATTTCTCATCTATTTCACTCCAGTCTGACATCACTGCCCCTTCCTCGCCCTCCCTTTAATTTATCTCCATGTCCAGTATTTTCGTACTTGACGTCTAATAGATGAACAATTTAAATCCAGGAGAATCTGAAAACGGGTTTGGCTGCTGAGTTTACTTCCTCTCATTGTGGAGAGAGTTTCTGTCTGCTTAGCTTCAGATACAATCGATGCTTGGTAATTCATTGTGGTTTTAGTGGATCAAAAATTATGAAAAAAAATTAATTATTTAGTCCATATACTTTACATGAATTTACAAATTGATCCTTACACTTTATTTTTTACAAACATTAGTTTTATAGTTTCAAAAATTTTCAAAGTAATCCCTACCATTAGTTAATTTCTTAACAACGTTAGTATATTGCTGATGTAGAGACCCATATGATAAGTAGGATGCCAAATCAACTCCAAAAGTGATGACTCAAGTTTTTTTTAATAATATAAAATTTTGAAATATAATGGCACCCAGAAAGTATTGCAGTTCCTTCGGCTCACCAATTTAGCATTGCTTTCTTTGTTTTTCCTCGCCCGATAGCCTGAACCCATCTCTCCCCCAACTCTGAGTTTTCTATTTAGCCGTGCAAATGAAATTGCAATTATACTTACAAAAATATTTCCGTGGGAAGGAATAGGCCTCCGAAGTAGAGCTAATAGAAGTGGTGCAAGCAACCAAAGGTAGAGATGGGTTACAAGACCTCAGTTGGGGACAGATGGGTTTAGGCTATCAAGTGGGTAAGAACAAGGGATGCCATACCAAACCGATGAGCTGAACAAACTGCAATATTTCTTTGATGTTATTATTATTTTAAAATTTTCAATTATAAAAAAATTAAGTTATCACTTTAAGAGCTAATTTGACATCCTACTTGTTATATGAATACTCATCAGCAAACTACAAAGCTACCGCAGGTACTACCTTAAAATTTATGAAACTACAAGGACTGATTATAAAAAGAAGTGTAATGAACAATTTGTAACTCATGTAAAATATGAGAACTAAATGAATAATTTTTTCTAAAAATTAAATAAACCCTGTTAACTAGGTTCAATTGCCCGTGTATCTATCTAAACATATATATATATATATATATATATATATATATATATATATATATATAGTGTGGACATGTATGTTTGCATTCTTTTCGTTTTGGTAGATACTTAACGCAGTGGAGGTGTTTTCATTCAAGTGGGTTAACAGCGTATAATTTTTCGATACATGGATGAACATATAATTTAAGCCAGTTCACCTTACTTTTTTGTCCTAATATGGCAAACCCCTCATAGCCTTGCTACATTTTATTTGGCCATTGGGCTTTTAAGGATTTTGCCAAGGAGAAAGAAGAGATAGGTTTTGAGTAGTGGATTGTGTAAGACCCTTGATGGCTTTTAATACTCCACCAACGCAGTCTGACTCAAATATCAACCATGTCATCTATTTCCTTCTATGAAACAAACATTAAGAATGGAATACTATGTAATGCCAATATTTGAGGACACCAATACCACAATAAAGTGAACAAATAAAATGTCCATTTGAAAGGAAGAGTAAATAGGAAAAATCACAAAATACATGAACCAATTAATAAAACTGGTTCATGTCTCGTGAAAACCAATGCCCTCAAAAAGTTAAGGTCACTGAAGAATTACTCTCATAACTTGATCTTCGAAGTTGTAAGACATCAAAAGAACCCCCTAAAAAGAGACTCAAGTGCAAGCCAGTACCGACATAAAACAATACTATTACGCATAAAGCATCAGACTAAAGAATAGGACTAGAATCCCATCTAATTAATTGTTAAAAACAACTTAGTCCCAAATCCAAATACAACTTCGTCCCAATACTCAACCATTCTGATAAAAATTTGTTGAGTAAAAAAAAAAAAAAAAATTTTGCAAGCCTTCCAAATGGCACTAGTCCTGTAAAGTACATTGCCATTTGCCAACAGCAATTTTGTGTATAAACAAGGAACAATATGACCAACCGTGAAAAGCAGAAGCAGCGGATATAAGGATCTCGTTTTATGATGACTGAAACTACAAACTGACAAAAAAGCACAATGGCAGACTAAATTGCCTAATAGAATAGGAAGCGACATACTGGAAACAAGTTAACTCCCCCCAAATAGTTCCAAAAACAGAAAATAAAACTACGTAAACAACAGTTAGAAGCAAAACACATTGGAAAATGTAATTGAAAGAGGATACTCAAAGTTGACTCAAAATCTACCTATCAGGCAGTTAGAAACCAACATTCAACTTTTGTAGGGTCCTAGTCATGTTCCAGGGCTCTCTCTCAACCAGAAACTACCGAAACAGCATTCAACAACAGGTCCAACAGTCAAAGTGCAGATCCTTTAATGCTCAGCTACATAGATAGCTGCTTAAATGAACAGCCACATCAACCTGAAACAAAAGGATACATGCACACATCACCAACTGCAACTATAGACCTAAATTATGAGCAAATTGTGTCAGAATAATTTAGCCTCAAAATGGCCATAACAGTAATTGAAAGCATTGCGTCAGCAACTACATAGAATTAATCTTGAAATATATGCTTAACTGATAAATGGTCAGTTACTTTTGCATTCATAGCATCTTTAAGAAATATAGGTCCGCTCATATAAGCATATTTAAATTGGAAAAACTATTAAAGTAACCATGAAAATATAACCAATAGTAGTACAAAACAACTTCATTTGGCCCATTCATAATCTCCACTAAAAATTAGTTTTGACAAAAGATTTTGGAGATAGGAAACAAATCATAGTCGTTTAATAAATTAATGGACTTTTTAAATTTTTTACCAAAACAGGATCCTATTTTTTTTTTTAGACAACAAAAAAATTCACAAGACACAACATCAAAATCTTGCCATGGGAATATTTTTAATTTTAATAGTTCTAAACAAAATCAACTAAATAAAATCACAGATTCATTTGCAGCTTCAGGTCAAACCCCAAAGCAATCACGAGCTAGATTCCATCAGATATATAAACAGTTCTTATTACTCACCATTGCTACACACCACAATTGTGAATACACAAAGTCTGATTTACCAATAATCACCGGCAATAAATTGCCTGATCAATGTGTGGCGGGATTTGCTTTATTTCAGTGCCAAGTTCTTGTTCAATCCTATATCTGATAAAAAATATATATATATATAAACACATTAATAACCTACAGCAAGAATTTTGAACACACAACTATTAAAAGACATACAAATTAAAGCGGTCCTCGTAAGTGATCAAGTTCACAGCTAAACCAAGGTGCCCAAACCTCCCCGATCGACCAACCTGCATGATTGCATATCATCCGAAAGAATGATTGTACTGAAAATAGGAAACAAGGCAAACTAGGAAGGGAAGAGGTCAGACATCAAACATACCCTATGCAGATAAGTTTCTGAGTTCTTGGGAAAATCAAAATTAATGACAACATTGACTGCTTGAATGTCTATTCCTCTAGTAAAAAGATCTGTCATTGTTTCCCAACAAGGAATTATAAAACAGAAAATAAAATATTAGGATTATATATCACAAAAATCCAACCACAGGACCAATGAAGCACATAATAATTGAATATATGCATTGTAACAAAAAATATATGAAGCAGATAATTCCAAACATTTAAAAAAATGGATTGATCTACAACCAAAATATCATTACTTAATCAAACTATTCAAATTTAAACCAATGTAAACAAGGACTAGAAACAATATCATACATTATAAGTGGTCATATATAACAGGCATTATAATTAAGGGCGGCAATTTGGCAAATGACCCACCGCCCAACCTGTTCATCCACCTCTTCATTCCACCAGACCCAATCAATTGAGAAAATGGACTTATAGCTAAAAGATTTTATATTTTAAGATATGGGTACGACAATATGTGTGTGTGTGTGTGTGTGTATAAAAAATAAACAATGGATCCTATTCAGCATGTATATCGGCCATAAAGCACCAAAAAGAAAACAAATAAAAAATGTGTACAACCAACTATATCAACACACACAAATGGACAAGAACTGCCATGATGGAAGAATAAATATGCTCCTGTCCAGAGAACAGCCAAGGTGGAAGAAGAAGACAAAGAAAGCATAGACTTGGTAATGGAGAATGGAATAAGATATATTTTATTATTTGTTTGTGACTTAATTATTAAGGATAGGCTTAAATATCATAAGATTTAGGTAGTTAGAATAATCTAGGAATTTGAATTATTTTGAATTTAGGTATTTTGTTAGGATTGAATAATATGGGAATTTGAATTTAGATATTTTAGGATTACATATTTGAATTATTTCAAATTTAGATATTTTGTTAGGATTTTATATTATCTTGTTTTGTTACAAGCTCTATAAATAACCCTAGATGGCCGTTGCACACTTCGCCATGCGATGGCAAGAGTTGCTATGCGTTGGCTTCACGCATCCCACACACTTGCACACACTAGTGAAGCTATTCTGCAATTTTGGCTCTCGTTTTGCCTGATTTCGCAGCCTAACAATCCTACACACCTCTTGCAACTATAGGGAAGTATTTTTGGGGAATTCTTACTACATTTTGGCTTCAAAATTACTCAAAAATACCAATGCTCAAGTTGCTATGGAACAAAAGATCCAACACTTTCAAAATGCCCTAGAAAATTTTAGAAAGCAACTTGATGAACTACGAAGTGCTATTAGACAAAAGAATATCTAGCTCTTCAGCGACAACCTAAAGGATTTGGATAGCAAAGAGGATAATTTTGACCAGATCAACATGGAACATGACTTCTCATATGACATGACGCAATAGATGAAGTCGATATAGAGAATCCTAATGTTATTGTGGAACCCCTTAATTGCCCATCAGACATCAACAAGGACGGTAATGTCATAGGCAACAAAAAGGAAATGAAGCAAATATATGAGGTGGAGTTTGTGAGAATTTGTTACAACTATCTGAAGTTACACCTAAGTTATGGAAGACCACATCCAGGTTCATCCAACAGAATTATGCCAAGTTGATTTTCTTTTTCCTGATGTAATCGGGAACTCAATTTCTTTTGCTATCAATTTTACCATTGATGTTCATTGTAAGACCTAAAGCGCCAAGATGGAGTTTTCTACTACTTCCTCACTTCAAAACTCGAGGGCAAGTTTTTTCCAATAAGGGGAAAATAATGGAGAATGGAATAAAAGATATTTTATTATTTGTTTGTGACTTAGTTATTAAGGATAGGCTCAAATATCATAAGATTTAGGTAGTTAGAATAATCTAGGAATTTGAATTATTTTGAATTTAGGTATTTAGGTAGGATTGAATAATCTAGAAATTTGAATTGAGATATTTTAAGATTATCTATTTGAATTATTCAAACTTTAGATATTGTGTTAAGATTTTATATTATCTTGATTTGTTATGATATTTTAAGATTATCTATTTGAATTATTCAAACTTTAGATATTTTGTTAAGATTTTATATTATCTTGATTTGTTACAGGACTCTACAAATAGCCCTAGGTACCTTGTTTTCATCAGACTATTTGATTGAATATTAATGAGTTAACTAATTCTCTCTCTCCTCTCTTCTACTATTATTCCCTAGTCTTCCCCTTCTCTCTCTCTGTTGTCCTACATCACCTGGTGACACTGTGAAACGTAAGAGTCTTGTAGCCAGATCAATGATGAAGACCAAAGTGGCAAAATCACACATTGCGTCATGCATTGGAATAGAAGATGAAGAAAAGCACTACCTTCAGCAATCAATAGAAAGCCAGAGACGAAGAGAAAAGGGCAGTTGGGCAAGGCTTTCAAGGACAGAGCAACGTAGGTAGGCAAGGTTTTCTTTTTTAAAAGAAAAAAAAAATATTTTAAGTATTTCAACGCGTTTTTAAAGCGATTTCAGAACTTTTTTTGCATTTTGAAACCTTTCAATACCAAGGAAGCATGGATGCATGAGAAGGTCAGTCATAATTGTATTGGACACATATCAAATACGGATATGCATATTGTACAGTTACACAACATGTGTTCATTCGATCGAAACGCAAACTATGGCTAGTGTTTATCACTTAAGGTAGTGCTTTTCTTTGTCTTCTTCCATTCTGGGGTATGACGCTGTGAGCAATTCTACCACTCTAGTCTTCATCATTAGTCTAACTGCAAGTCTGTGATCATTCACAACATCATCAGGTACATGCTTTTTTTGTTTTCCTCTTCCACCATGGCTGTTATTTGGACAGAAGCATACTTATTCTTCCACCTTCTCTTCCATTAGTGTGTTGATATAGTAGGCAATTCACATTTTTTCTTTTTTGCTTCTTTTCCTGAACTTATAGCTTGTTTAATTTGACATATATATATATAACCATACCCATATCTTAAAATCTTAGAAATTGGCATATCGTATCATGTCAAATCCAGTACGCGTACCCATATCAATACTTCTTAGTTCAATACATTTAAACGTGTTTTGATCGAACAAACACATGCTCGACATGTGTGCAGGCACATGGTACACATATCCATATCACATATGCGTCCGATATGGTACGGCTGGCTTTCTCATGTATCAATGCTTACTTGACTTATAGTGAAGAGTTAGAAAGGTTCCATCTTCCTAATAAGCGGTTAATGGATGTCCATTAAATATGCCAAAATTACACACACACACACACACACACACACATATATATATATATATATATATTCAAATTTAAAGGAATAAAAAAGGATAATGGTAATGGTCTGGAGATACTTCACTGGAAGACAAATTTCTGCTGTCAATGACTACTACAATGAGCAAGAGGCTAAAGAAACAATGAGTATACATCATTGTTCTTTTATTTTGGGTTGCTATTTATGAAATCTCATATTGTCATCTTTCACTGGAGGAAGAAAATTCTGACAGCATTATCTTTAGATGGGTCATGGTTAGTCCCCATCCCCGTAGTCATCTTCACCCTTCTCTAATAAAATAAAAATTGCCTTCCACCCTTCCCAACCAACTCTCCCCCATCTATTGGCTAAGATTTTCAAATACACAAACTGTAAGGTCTCAAGCAGTTTGCTAATCAAATTAATTTATCTAATTCTGTGATATTATTTATGTGTCATTTTGTCACCCTTTCTCACACTGTATGCAGTAACTAATTTGACCACCAGAGTGCAAGAGGGAAAATTATTAAATATGGCCATTTGAACTTAAATACAATTCTGTTTGACAAATCTTCCTCCAATTATATGTTTAAAACCAAAAAACAGATAACATGCATATAATGCATGGATTGGACAGATGGGGTGCCCACTAGATAGGTAACAGATAGAATCCATTTTTTAAAGCTCTTTAATGGATTCTAAATTGAATGGATCACTTTAAATCCACCCAGTACATCACATAACTTACCCAACCTGCCTGATTGCCACCATTAATCACAATCAACTCAGAAACACCTGTGATGCTTATTAATATCTATATATCTACAAACAAGAGGAACAGAGTGCACAAAAACATACCAGTACAAACAAGATTCCTACATGCGCCATTGCGGAAATCATGAAACACTCTATTACGATGGTCTTGCAACATCTTTGCATGAATATAGAAACATGAATACCCAAGTTCTGTGATTTTCTTGGCAAGGAGTTCAACTCGATTCACTGAATTGCAGAAGATAATTGACTGGTTTATTTGCAGCTGGAAAACAAGTCAGTATCATTATTATCATATTCATAGCTGAAATAGCAGCAAAACTCAATAGTACTTTGATAAGAGACAAACCAAACCTTAGAGAAAAGAGTATTCAAGCAGTGGACTTTCTGTCTCTCTTCCACAAATGCATAAAATTGCGTAATACCTTTCAAAGTCAGCTCATCCATAAGGTTAATGATGTAAGGCTTTTGAAGATATCTATCTTTAAAGTCCTTTACAGTAACTGGAAATGTGGCTGAAAACATCAGGATCTGACGATTTGTAGGCAGAAAATGGATCAACTGCTCTATTGAAGGTTGGAACTCTGGGGACAGGAGCTTATCAGCCTGAGATACGTAAAAGATTAAAAGCCTCATATTAATAGGTTATTCTTACTGTTAAGAGACATTAATGTTTAAAGGTGACACACAATGAACAAGCATGAAGGAAAGGAGGAAAAGTATGTTCTGCTCCACAATAATTAGTGATGCAACAAATAGAGGCATTGCTTCCACTTACCATCTCAACAGTTAATTATACAGTGATACAGATCGATAATCCTAGCAGATCAGTCAATGACCATAAAAACATGGACAGTCATCAAACCATATTTTATTTTAATATTTAATTATTTTTCTTTTCACCTCCAAATTCACAATTCTCTTTAAACATCCAATATTTTCAAACATTTAAAGAACCTCATTAGCCAGATAACGTACATTTGTAATTTTCAGGTGTATTTACCTCATCCATAACAAGCATAGTGCAATCTTTCAGAACACAAACACCCTTCTTTGCAAGATCTAATATTCGTCCCGGGGTTCCAACTATTAAATGAACTGGTTGATATAATCGCATGATATCATCTTTCAGGCTGGTACCACCTGTTGTGACCATAACTTGAATTTTCAAATGCTTTCCCAACTCTTTGCACACTTGAGATGTTTGCAAAGCCAACTCTCGTGTTGGAACCAGTATAACAACTGCAGTACACATTATATTATAAATGAATAGCTGAAATATGACAACAGACAAGAACCTAAAGTAAATGCTCATTCATATACAATCTGGCCATAAAAGTAAAAATAGTAAAAGTCAAATCAGAAATCAACAAAGCCACTAGCCATCTGCCAAAACAATATTCAAACTAACTTAGCAACAAAACTTATTTGCGTTAATCTTCCATGTCTAAAATAAATTCATAAGAACAATAATGACTTTCAACTGTCGATCAAATGAAATCTAGGTAAATATTCTTAAAACAATACCATATTAGAGAAACAAAATATTCTCAATGCCTTAGTTTCCTCCTGCACTTAATGCAGAAACAAATATATATAAACAATTGAATGTCACCCAAATTCAAGCTTGTTCACAGGAACTATCCACAACAGTATTTATTACAGATTTCTTTTTCTTCTCCACCCTTCCCACCCAAAAATAAGAAACAACCTTGGTTTAAGAGGACACTGTCCATCTGACTAAATGGCAAAGGATCCCAGCTAACATGAAATGTAAAATAAACCGTAGGCTACAAGAAAGGGTGAAAATATGACATCATAAAATATAATCCTTTCAACCAGACTAATAAGATTTTGTAAAAAGTTTAAGCTATATGAAGGAAATCAAACCTTGAATAACATTGTAATCCTGGTCAATTTTTTCCAATGCAGGAATGCAAAAGGCAGCTGTTTTTCCAGTTCCATTTTTGGCCCTAGCAAGAATGTCACTACCAGTAAGAGCAATTGGTATGCTTTCTTCCTGAATAGGAGAAGGCCTTTCAAAACCCTTCTCATATATTCCCATAAGTAGCTCACGCTTCAAAAAATAATCCTCAAATTCATTTCCTTTAGTTGCTGTCACATCCTGGGGATAAATAATATGAGCAGGTGAAGATAAAAATGGTACAATTCAAAGTTTTTTATTTTGTTTTTCCTTTCCGACAAATGAAGAAATTGTATTAAGAGAGAGTACAAAATGTTGAAGGATAGTATATACTTCAACCAGAGGGAACAAGTAAAATATCAAAACAAAACCAAAAAAAATCCATAAAAGACTAATCAGTGTACAAGAGATTTTCAATCTCTTTGCATGTCTGAAATAGAGATTCCCTCAAAAAGACCATGAACAGAGCACAGCCATAAACACAATTCTATCCCAAAACATATTTAAACGGCAAAGAAATGCCCTGAGGATGCAGGCGTTCATCTCCAACCAGACAAACCACAAGTCCCATAAAACATGCATTGCCACAAAGTACTAGGACACAGCCAACTCTCAAATAATACCAAAGATCCTATTACAAGGAAACCTCACTGCTGAACAATGAAGGAGTAAATGGGGCAAAGTTTCTGAACTAGATATGCACTATGCAGATTACACACTTCGGGAGAAATAGCTACATGGGTTCATCAAATATGCCGCGTATTAATTAGTGTTCATCCTTTGAATATTGCAGTCCAAACAACAGATTTCACCTTAGAAGGAAGCATTAGATTTCCATTTTTTTTTTTTCGAACAATAATGGAACCCGGGTAACAATGGACCCATGAACAATGGGCTTGGGTCTATGGGAGGATATGACAAAAAATGAATAATGACGTGTCACAAGGGATGGAAAAGGGAGAAAAAGTTGTAACTAGTTGTCACATGGGTCAGGGGGTGGTAGAGAGAGAAAGTAAGCAAGTTATATATAGGTTGTGGGGTAGAGTGGAAGGCAGGCAAGAAAGTGGCTGAGTAGTGGGAGACAGCTCTAACCTTTCGAACGTCAGCGGCCCTATCTTTTCTGTTTTCTTTTGGTTTACTCTGTTGTTTCCTTTATTCTGCTATATCAGTATAATCCCAGGCAAAATTGCATCCATAAATAAGAAATACAGCATGGTTTCCATCAATCAAGAACAAACCTTTTCCCTGTAGGAGACTGAGTAAGGAACTGAAAATTGAATTTGAAAGAAAAAATACTTCAAGAATCAAGAGTTTCTAAACTCTCATATCTGAAGAAATGAAATTTCCAAGTTCCATCGGAATTAAAAATAGAAATGAAGTTTTCGATGGGAGAATTATGAATGGTGAAGAACGTGTAAAGGTGAGGAAATGCTTCTAAAATAAGAATCATGAAAAACATATAAGACTAACAAGCAACCCACCAATTATATGATTTATCAATCCCTTTGTGTGAACAATTGGAAACTGAAAATACCATGTAAATATGAAGAACAATAACCAAACATGATAATCAAGCACTTTATCAAACCCAAAAAAAAAAACCTTCATCAGTATATAAAAGAAAAAAAATCATGAGTTGTGAAACTAGATGATACTGAATGGTTACAAGGAGTAGAATCGTCATACATCTCATACGTTTTTAGACTTCTAGCAAAGTATAAATATGTGAAGTAATTCATAAGTTGTACAAATATAATTGTACTCCACATTAATATCCAACAGCACCTGAAGTGCTTAATGGAAAGAAGGATAACAAAGTGATATGGATCAACCTACCTCTCATTTAAGTTGGGTCACAGATTCAACTTCAACAAACAGTTATAGTACATAATAATGTATAAAAATGACAACTTCATCCACAATGGATTGAATGAAATAGGAAGAAATTAGGCATCAAACTTAGGCTGCGTTTGGTACGCAGAAAAAATTTTGATGGGAATGAAGGTTCGATGGAATTGAATCTTAAGACTTATAATTACGTCTGACATGATATGGAAAGGAATGAAAATGTTATTTTATTTTTATGTTTGGTTTGATGAAAACAGTGTAGTAATGGGGAAAAAAAAAGGGCAGTATAAATGACTAAAGTATCCTTGGTCTAAAAATATAAATTAATTATTAATTGTATGTTCATATTTTGTTAGAAATATTTTTAGAATTAAAACATTTTAAAAATTGCTTGGTCAATCAGAACTGTTCATCTGATCCCATTTTGCACTATTCATCTACATCGTGATTTTGATGGAGAACACCGACCACCTTCCCTGTGCAATACCGGTAGAGCTTTGAGTCCTCTGTTCACCTCTTCCGCTCCTCTTCAAGTAGTTTGGCACTGGCAATCAAAATGCAGGGAAGAAGATGATGGAAAATGGAGAGAAGAGAGAGGAGGAAATCGAAGCACAGATCTAAAAATGGCAGGAAGAAGTGAGAGAGAGAGAGAGAGAGAGAGAGAGAGAAGGAAATTGAAGCACATATCTGAAATGGAGGGAAGACGAGAGATGGAGTAGTGAAATTGAAGCAAATGAGGGAGCTCACCACTGAGATGCTCGCCAGAGGAGGACGACGGCATATCTGTGGGATGACAGAAACCAGGCTACACCAATGGGGTTGGGGAAGAAGCCATAGTAGATTTGCTTCTCTAATAACATAGAGCTGTGGAGGATAAAATGGTCCAAGAAATGTTCATTCCCAAGAATCCAAAACATTCCATCAGATATTTGATGGACTGACCATTCCCATTTTTACCGGAACGGGCATTCCTGAGGGAATGATGATTCCCATTCCTCAAGTCATACCAAACAAACCTTCTCATTCATTCCTTCTCCCCCTCCCATTCCATCCTTCTCTTTCCATGATATCAAACAGGGCCTTAAGGAGTGTACCCCAACAATCACGAGCAAAATGAACAATCAAAGTGTACCGAATTTAACCAATCACTTTAAACATAAGATAATAGTATTTATAACCATACCTCCGTTTTATAGCGAGTATCAGGTGGTGGTATCTTTAGTCTCGCCTTCCAATCTTGTGAACTAGCAAGAAAAAATAAATGCAGATACTATTATAACAGTTTTTGTTTTGCCTAAAGTCCTGATGTAACCCACTTAAATAAATCCATGTAACACTGACGATGGAGTAATGACACATGTTTGGAACAGTTAGTCAAATAAGTATAGTATACAATGTTCTCAAATTTCAATCTTTCCATACTGTCAAAACATTGGAAGTGGTATGCATTTAAGTTTGACCATGTAAAATTTAAAATAGTAACACAACGTCAAATTTAAGCATAAACATTTGCATAGGTATATGTGATCCAAAAAAATTCAACACTAAAGGGGCGAGAGAGAGAGAGAGAGAGGCTAGAACCAATATGAATCAGCAATTAAGCATTTTAATTTAGTCCTTAAAATTTGTATTTTAAGACCATTTCAGAACCAGTCCAACTTCTTTTTTTTTTTTTTTTTGGGTCAACGAACCATTCCAACTTCTTAACAACAATAAAATCTGACAAAATTATTGAGCGTATGAAAAACGTTCTCATCTCTCAAGTAGAACATGAGGTTCAATCTTCACCAGATGGAAAAGAAAATGAAACCTTGCGACTGTTCACATATTTTCAATATTATCAAAATAAATTATAAATATTGGACTCGATGTACGCACCACCAAATCCAGTACTTGGGCAGAATTTACTCAATGGTATCAATGTTAGAGAGATATTAAAATATATTCAAAAATCTTCATCATCCTAATTATCTGTCCCTTCCCTCTGTTACTCATAGGCACTCAACCACTCACTCGATCTAGTTAAAAATATTGAAAAACATTCATATCGATCTTTACTATTCCAATTCCCCAAATTCAGCAAATCACACACTTCCAACATCAACTTACCACCAGAAAAGGTTGCACTTTATAAGCCCATCATGATGCATATAATCTAGCATATAAAAAATAAGTCGTTTTAAGAAATGTACCTTGGGTCAACGGCTTCCGACTGGACAGTCTTTTCGACCTCGTCAACCACATTGGAATCAGCAGCACCCACCTGCATCCTTCTTAGCCACTGCTGTTGTTGATGGTGGTTGTGGTGGTGATGCTGCTGCTGATACTGCTGTTGTTGGTGTTGTTGCTGCTGCTGATACTGTTGATGCTGCGGTACCAAATGCCTCTGCACGTACTGTTGTTGATAAGGGGGTCTTGGCTGAAACGCAGGGTTCGAGTTCACACCTCCTCCTCGGCCTACGCCGATCCCGGGTGGGTATCTTGCTCTATTGTTCATTCCACCAATTCAAAAAAACCAAAAGCTACAAAAGTTTCTACCAGAAGAATGTACAAAACGTCAAGTCTACCAACTACGAGACGAAGCTAGGGTTTCTAGGTAGCAAACAGGAGGCAACCAACGAATGCATCTGAAAATGGCTTGCAATCAACCTAAGCCTACCAAAAATCTATGGTTAAAAAATCTAAAATTTCAGGGTATTATACAAAAATGGCTAGGGTTTTCTTCAAGGATGGAAGAAAGAAACCGAAAACTGTAGGCAAAAATCGTTACAGAGATTTTGTACAGATCTACAGCACAGTAAGTATTAGAAAACAAAGCATTTGGGAGTGATTTCTTTCACAGAAAGGAATTTTTTAAACCCAGAAATCGACGAGAGAAAGTGGTTTGTCTGATTTTCTACCTTTGGTGCTTGTTTTGATTGGTTTGAAGTTGAAAGAAGCAGAAAAGAAAATGCCGAAAACTTTGGCCCAAAAAGAAAAAGATTAAAATAAAAACCTAAGCTTAAAGTATGACAATTATAATCTAAATTTATGTTAAAAACAAGTGGAACTAAAGGGGAAAAACAAAATATGACTACCCATTAAATATTTGGTCTAAATTAACGAAAGATTAAAAATAGAAACTGAAAACCAAATTTAAAATGGCTAATTACATTTAATAAGATAATTTAGAAAATAACAAATTACCAACAACATGAAAGAAAATAATTGTGACAAAATTAAAAATAAGATCAAAAAGTTATCATAGATAAATGAAAAATGATAATTGTCAATAATTTTTCATTTTCTTTTAATTTTTTTATTTTAATTTCTTAAAGACTATATAAGCACACAAGTGTGGATAAAAAATACTCATCATCACACTAGTCAAGAAAGTGAACACAGTAATTTTATCTTCTAAACTTTCCTTTAGCCATTTATACAAAAATAAAAAATATATATTTAATTTTACATTGAATCAATTATAATAATAATACTAACGTAATTTTCCGAAATACAGTTGGGAGGGCCCAATATTCTCAGTCAATAGCACAGTAACAAATTACAAAATTTGGAAGTCATATTTAATGTCAACTCCAATTAAGAAAATAGATGAATGTATTTAATAATTAATATATAAGTGAAATTAAATAAAAATCTAGATTATTAAATAAAATTTTAATTGTTCAAATTTTAAAAATTATTTAATCTTTATTAAAATTTAAACAATTACATAAAAATTTAATAACCCAAATTCTTTTAAATGTAAAAATTTTAAATTTTAAAATATAGAAAATCCAAGTCCCTTTAATTGTCTACCACCTATAATATTTAAAATAGAGGTGATTGTCATTGCCCCCAAAAAAAAAAAAGTGATTATCTACAACATAGTAATTAGAATCTTACGATTCACAATTCAGAGCTTACGATTCGAAATGAGTTATAAAGTCAACGATTCATAAGATTGACTAAATTGAAAATAGTTATAAATCGTACAATTCACAAATTAAATCTTATGATTCGCAACGAGTCATAAAGTTAACAATATGAATAAATTACTGGATCAAATATAAATAATACAATTCAAGTCAATATGATAGTATAACATGACTTTGCAATTCAAAAATGTGAAAAATCAATGACTTGGTATGATAGTATTATATTATTATAAGCATAATCTATATTTTTTTATAAAGAGAGTAAAAAAGATATTATTTGAATTATTTTAAGAATTAATTACTAACAAATTATATGATTAATAAGGTTTTCAAAAATTTATTTGGAGTATTTTATACATATTACATGTCATATTTTATATTTCAAATTATTTTTTACTTGTTATTAAATCTTACGATTCAATACATTATACAATTCGCAATTCAAAAATATACTTTTCAATTCGTGATTCGTATCACGATTTGATTACTATGATCTAGTCATTCTTCCTTCATGATTTTATGTTCTCTTAATTAGGAAGATTTTAAATAAAATACTTCTTCCAAACAAAAAGAATAAATGATCATTTTATCATCTATCCTCTTCCTTTGTACCTTCAAAAATACTCATATGATTACTCATGCATATTTATACAAATGACTACATAGAATATACAACAGCCAACCGAGCTTATACATGTATCTTGTATGTCTGACAATAGCTTTCGTCGGAAATATTGTAGCAATAAGATTTGACTCCAAAATTTGATAATTTCATGTCAATATAACTTCACGAGACAGGATTATTTATAGGAACAGAAGGAATGGCTTCTTGAAAATCTGCGATATTATTTAAACAGGGTGGTTTAGCAGCTCCGTAATAGAAGAATGCCATGATTTTTGACAACTCATCTGCATTTCCGATTGCTGAGACCATCACCAAATGGAAAAGTCTAGTCAGTAAGGGTGAACTAAGAAAGGGAACGAGGAACAAGTTAAGAAAGTAGTTCTCCAGAAAACAAAAAACATGTAAAAGAAACTATTTCGAAAAACTCAATTATGTAGTATGGAGTTGAGCTTCGAAAAAACTCTCCACTTGCAATGCTTCCATAAGAAAATTTGATTGCTAAATTATTGTCTGGTAAATTACATTTCCATCCGTTCAGAGATGCTCTACACAACCCTTCCAGCAATTTTGAAATATTATACTCCTTTTATGAAATCAAAAAATGTGCTCTACTGACCTCCCTATAACAAAAGATATACTACAATCACCCTTATTTTAACCGAAATACCCATTTCTGTGTCACTTATATTATACATATTAAAGATGTGTTTAACCAATAAAATATACTTACTTTTAAAATTCAAAATAAATTCAATTCATGATTTTCCAACGAACCAAATAACATTGAAACAAAGATTTAAAAAATGCATTTTTTTAGTAAGCTATATTTTTAATAAAAAGAAATCAATATTATCCTCAAAGATATTTTGGTCATCATTTAGCTTCAAATTCCGTTTGTGTATTTTTCATAATAGAGGGGAGGGATATGTAATTTGAGCATCTCTCACGAGGAGGGTTCTATGACATGGAGCAATACCATTCTCACGGAACAAGATCTTCCCAGCTTTAGTAAAGATTACTTCTGGGAAGACTGAGACTTTAAGTGCAGCAACCAGTTCAGCCTCAACAACAGCATCAACTGAAACACACTGAGATATGACATAAAAATGTAAGGTTAAAAAAATTATGGATATGACAGGGAAGCAGGAACCAGTGACAATTACAAGGCTTTACTTACTCTTGGTGAAGGCAGTCTGCAGTTCCATATTATATTCACAGCCTTCTCCACTTCATCTAAAATTCTTTCATTCTCCTTTGGCCTAAGAAAAAAAAAAGTCAAAGTAAGCGTTTGACTTTTATATGATCAGAAATACGACATAGATGCAAGTCATGCTTCAACTCTACAAATATATTAGATGTTCACTGCCTTTAACACAACAAATAAATAACGGTGAAGAATTTTCTCAATTTCCTAGTTTGATTCCACAAAAGAAGGAATGTTTAATGTCCAATTCCCATTTAAGTAAACGAAAAAGAAAAAGAAATAACACGTCTGGGTGTGCACTGAATTTAGAATGGAAAAAAGAAAAGTAGTTGACATATCCATCCATTCAACCACACTTCATTCTAGGCCGCAGACCCAAACTAAACAACAAATTACCCTGATCATAGGTCTCTACGGCCACTTATAAAGTAATAATTGCAACATATTAGTGAACTCTAGTGTAGCTAGCTGATAGAAACAAACCAATGTGTAGCAATAAACGACAACTACTTAGACCAACACAAGAAAAGGAGAATATCAGAATCAGCTGCCAAACTCAGGATTAAAGTAACCATCACACACACACAGAGCAAGACCAAAATGGGATTTTAAAGGTAATATCCCAGCTCATAGACCACAACGATAAAAGTATAGAAAGTGAAATATTATTAACACAAAATTAGGGAATGCGAAAATATGGGAAGAAATGAGTGAGCAATAAAAATTATCTCTTGCCATGTCATCCAACAAGCTATATGCTGCCTGCAGCCACTGGATTGTAACGGCAACTTAAACTCCAGATTAGTTTAGCAATTTTCTCGGTCATACTAAAGTTTTGAACTTAGCAATGTGCAGAAAATTAATCCATGAAAAGATGGGAGGCTTAGCCATATAGGGTATGTCTCTAAATCTGTTCTATTAAGTAAGATGTGAACCCCTTTCTTGTGCAAACTACATTACAGCTG
The DNA here is from genome assembly GCA_037074485.1 of Delonix regia. Lineage (NCBI taxonomy): Eukaryota > Viridiplantae > Streptophyta > Magnoliopsida > Fabales > Fabaceae > Delonix > Delonix regia. The sequence goes on from CM073459.1 coordinate 20,168,387, forward strand.
GAGTCTAGCATGATTTAATTAGAAGACAACAAAAGTTGAATTAACTTTCTTGAAATACTTTAACTTTGGAGTGCAGATGAGTGTGCTAGCATGTATTGTCTTTCTCTTTCCTATAAGCTGCAAAGTTATTCTACCAGGATCCAATAGAATGACAGCAGGGACAAAAACAACCATATACGAGAATACTCAACCAACCGAAGTCAATAGATACAGAACGTATGAGTATCAACAGACAGAGACTAAAAGTAAAACAAACCTTTTATATCGGTTGTGTACAATAATTACCAACGGACTTATGTCTTTGAATACAGTCTCCTCCCATTCTGCAGTTTTTATGTCTTTGATGGGACGTATATAATTATCATCCTGCCATATTATTTCATTATCACTATCCTCATTATCATCATCAACCTTCTTGTTGTTCTTAATAGTAATCTTGTCGAAAAACTGCCCCAAGTTGAATCCCCACCCATCAGCATCTTCAGGCCAGTCAGGATCATCCTCCTCCACAACAAGGGGATAATCCTTCAGAAGCTTTTGCATTTTCTCGTTCTTTTCAACAGGGTCGAACTCCTCTTGAATATTAGGGTTCATATTAATCACTTCTCTAATTTTCTGCCTCCACTCGTGTCTCTCTTCAAGACTCATTAAATAAGGATCATTTTCCTCCAATGGAGGGCATGCGTCTGTCTCATCATCACTGTCACTAAAATGTTCTTGCTTTTTCCCCCAATTGGCACCATCAGATTTGAGAGCTTCAATTCTTCTTGAGGCCCTTATTCTGTTAAATATAGCATCCTGTTTCAAATTTGGTTATTCCTATCATATATATGTCGCAAAAGAAACAAAAGAACACAGGTGGACAATTATGTGAATCTATCTAATGGAAAACTTTGATTGCTAGAAGAAACATATGGATGCACCTGCAAAGACAGCCTCAAGAAATTTGAGGAAAGTCTCTTCCTGGTTTTGCCATGTTTCACTTTGGGAAGGTAATGTGCGCCACAAAATGTATTAGTAGCATTAAATTCCATCTGTTTCATAGGCAAAATGAAATATGATAAAGGCCAACTCAGGGGATGTCCTAGTGCCATTTCTTCAAGCACCTAAATAAAAAAGAATTATTAGTTGATAATTTATAAAATACTTGAATGAGATTAAATCAGAATGACACTAGAGGAACATTAGGACCACAGGAGATAAATGAAAAGTGAAAACAATACTACTAGTTGATAATTTTGATTCATAAGGATAAGTAAATTACACAACATAAATATGCATGTCCAAATTCATCGTATAAAAGAAAGTCAATTACTAAAAGCAAAGCAAGAATTAGCAGGGTATCAGTTACAAATTCCAATAGAAATGTCAATATCTAAAACGCTTAAATACTTGTCCTGATAAACTCCTGATATAAAAGTTGCATGAATCACCATTGTAAAATTCTTCTTGAGTTACTTAATACAAAAGGAGTCAAAAAATGCTTCTCTTGAAGATTTCAATGACATAACATGAATAGATGAGTTTTAGAAATAAGATTCAACAATAAAAGGAAAGAGGCAAATCACTACTTGATTTCAAATATTTACTGACCATATCTTACCTTGTCAAGTTTAAGGGCTTTGTCCTTTAGGTCTAAGATGTAATGTGCTTCACTACTAGTAAGACAGAGAAATAGAATGGGCTTGACAAAATGGTAATGGCAATTACAAAAACTGATGTCCTCTGCCTCTTAAGACTTTGTAGGTTTTGCAATGCCAGGACAAGTGTTAGAGTAAAACCACAATATTATCAATTTGAAGCAGAAATCAGGCTCCCTTTCATGGTATTTCCCTTCTCAAATTAATAAAAAGAAGGGATAGGATCATGATAGGGGTATCAATGGCAAGAACAGCAACTTTTATCAATTGACCAAATTTCAGATTTACAATTCTTGGTTTCACCAAACTAAGACTAGAATGAACAAAAGCCCAAAATCATGTATTCAGGCGCTTGAGAAATTCCCAATAGGCTACAGGCAACACTAGATTGAATTCATTGACATTAAGAAAACAGTTTACTAACAGATATATTCAAAGCTGCACATCCTTTAAACATGAACAAAAAGGCCAACTAACAACTAACAAGAACACCTAAGAACAATAACCATTACCAAAGACAGAGCATCCAAACTGATATACAGTGCTACATATGACACCTATACAACTAAACCCAGTCCTGACTTTGGCCAAGAAAACTAAAAACCCCATCCACACCAAAGTTACCTAATTTGTGGTTCGCAACAATATGCAGTACAAATATGGACTATGGAGTATGCAAGTTTATATAATAGAACCCTTAGTTAATGCATTATTCACAATTGGCCAAACAAACATCATTTTGGCCACAAAAAGAGATAAAACACCATCTCCTTTGATTTGCTTTAGTTAAAAAATAATAAAATAAACCACATATTCTTCTACCAAAAATGAGCTTTACCAACAGCTAATAAAAAATGGATAAAAATATTTCAATGTTGATTTGTTGTCATTTTGGCATATTGTAAACTTATCTTTCAAAAGAAGTATACATATGTAGGTGTATCACATTGAGTATTGTATCATATACATATAGGTTTCCAAAATATCTGTGCTTCATAGTTCAACTCCCACTAAATCCTAGAATACTAACTGAAAAGGAAAATTGCAGCAGAAATTTGAAGAAACTAAAGGAAACAAGAAAAAGCAATATTCCAGTGTCCTGCGAAATAGAAACCAGGGTAGGAACCATAACTTATGTAGGGTTTGCACTAATCTTCTCCATTTATGAGCATAATGCACTAAAGCGAAGCCCAACTTTGAAGGTCGAAAGCTGTCGTCGATGGTATGCAAACGACACACAATTGGGTACGGAGCACAGAAACGTAGATCCACGCATCACTGGTCGTGAGCGTAACAGAAGTGCACAATCCAAACGTTGAACATAGAGCTCAAGAAGATAGAGAAATTAGCAGAAAAAGGAGACCCAAAAAAACAGCACCATGACTTCATCAAACAAAACTCAACAATAACCAAACTCCTGAAGAAAAAAAATCGAAGTCTAACGCAAAAATAAAATCATCCAACGGCGCAAGCAGAAACGCATTCGCTAAGCTTCAATAGTAAATGAAACAGTAGGGATGACAAGGACATGGTCGAACCTGTATGGAGACCAATTTGATGCCCCCTCGGTGGTGGAACTCCCTTTCCTTGAGCAGTGATTCAAGGGATGACTAGAAATTTCCTTGAAAAAGAGAACACGATCTCCTCCCTGTAAGAGCTGAAGAAGAACAAGTAAAAATCAAGGAAGATCGGCGCTTCAGAGATCGAGTTCAGTAACTGAAAGCAGCAAAACAGAGGAAGTTGTGAAACAAGAAAGAGGAGGAAGATGATTGAAAAGCAACTCCGAAATGGATTGTCCACTAGAGACTCGAGAGGGAGAATTGGAAACGACCGAAGAAAGTGTGAAACGTCATGAAAGAAGAGTGAAGAGATAATTGGGAAGGGTGAGAGTTTTGGTGCAATGTTATGATGTCCTCTTCGGCTTGTTGAGTAGCTACAGCGCACGCTTTTATCAAGTACAACACTATTTTCCTATGTTATTCAAAAATTTTTTAATACTATTTACAGTTAGCCTAGTAGCGTTCATGATTGATCTGGACCATTAACACTACCATAATTATTTTTAGTGGGAAGGATACACGAAACTCAAGCTAAAAATATGAAAAATGTAATAATAAAAAAAGGGGTGGAAATTAAAAAAAATAAAAAATGGGTGATTATTTTATTAAGAGATTAGATCACTGTTCAAAATAAAATGACATTACTTACATTAATGAACAGTACTCTGCTATCCATAAAAGTTACCTAAGGATGCAGAACGGCCTCAATCAATGTTATCAAAATCGCGATTTAACTTGTTAGAATCGACGATTTTACGATCTTAGATAGTATTTTCTTGTTAAATCGCAAGAAGAATTGGAATCAGTACTAACTCGGTCAAACTCAGTACTAACTCATATAGAATCGGTAGAATTGGCAAGTTTGACCAAGTTAGACAATTCTACCTGATAGCCCATTTATGCAACCCAAAAATCAAATCCCTCATTTTCTCTAAAAAAAAAAATTGGTTTAGCCCAAACAAAAACGGTTCAGCCCAAAGTCCATAAACCACAGGCTGCCAACAAAAAAAAAGAGGCTCTGAAGAGTAAAGACTCAAACTGAAGTTGAAGGCAGGCATGATAGAAATAATGTAGCAAAAGCATTCAAAATCGAAACGAAATCCCTTGCTAGAACGATGAACGTTGCGGACTACAGAAGCATTCGCCTGACCGTGCTTTGCCTCAAGCCTCATGGACACGGTGCTCTCAGCCTCTCACTGCTCTTCCTCTCTCCTCACTGCTCACGGTAGTCAGCGTTTTACGATCTGTTGCTCGCCTCACGGTGCTCCGCCTCTCTCCTCATGGTGCTCTGCCTCTCGCCTACCAGTGATGCTCTGCCTCTGCCTTTGCTGGTCCGTCTCATTCCTTCCTCCACCAGGTATTCTTAGAGCTCCTTTGCTGCTTATGGTTGGAATAATGCTTCATTGCTTTGAATGGTAGATAAATGCTTTGAAATGGTATGGTGCTGTAGCTGCTTGTTCTTGTTCTGTTCGTTATGTTTTTGTGCAATTTTTTATCCTTATATTTTGTTGAATTTGTTATGCTTTGAAATGGAATGGTGCTTCACTAATTCGAATGGTATATGGTTCAATGCAAATTATATAAAACAATTGCAGAATGTGCAAGAAATCTATTCTGTCTGCCTCATTTGATGGTTATATGCAGATATCTTGTGTTGCCCTTTGCATTTACCGAACAATTATTTAGATATAGGCATATAGGCCTAGCAATGAAGATGTTAAGTTTGATCAGAATTATTTTGTATTACAGTGTATGAATGTCTTCCATTTTTTTTCTTCTTGATCTTTATATGAATGTCTATCATTTTAATTCTTTGTTTTCGCCAAGAGTATTAGATGGTTAGTTAAATTTGCATGAGATGCAAGGATTTACTGTCATATTATGAATTGGTGATTCTCATTGGTGGTTACATTTTCTACTTTTATGATTGAGGAGTAAATATAAGATTTTTCCATTTTTGAACAAATAAAACTTATTGTGTGAACTATGAATTGATCTCCTACATTTATTCATCTTTGTTTTGTTGTAATAAATCAAAGGAAATATGTCTTCAAATGCAAGTGCTCCATCAGTCCCTACTGGAAAAAATGTAGCTGTTGGAAGGAAGAATTTTCCTAGTAATAGATCTGATATAAGGTGGAAACATGGGATGGATGTTAGTGGAGATGGTAAAAAAGTTAAATGCAATTATTGTGGCAAGACTTATAGTGGAGGAGTCTATAGGTTTAAACATCATTTAGCCGGTACCAGAATAAATGTTGAATCATGTCTTAGTGTTCTAGAAGATGTTAATGCACAGATTTTATAACATGTTATTGATGTTAAATGTGCATCATCTAAAAGGAAAAAACAATGGGTTGATGTTGGTAAGGAAGAAACTTTAGGCACTCAAAGACATTCAAATTTCCAAGACCTTTTAAATTCATTGAAGGGTCCCAAAGAACATAGTGATGGCTAAGGTAGTTTACAATCTACCATTAATCACATGTTCAAGAAAGATATTAAGGAAGAAGCTTGCCAACAAGTAGGCCGATTTTTTTACACAAGTGTCATTCCCTTTAATTGTGTAAAAAATCCTGAGTTTATTAAGATGTGTGAGATTATTGGGAGATATGGCCAAGGGTTTAAGCCTTCGTCCTATCATGATATTAGAGAAAAAAACTTGAATATGGAAGTTAAGAACACACATGTCATGCTTGAAGAGTTTAAATAAGAATGGAAAAAAATGGGTTGTTCAATTATGTCTGATGGGTGGACGGATAATAAGAGGCATTCCATTTGTAATTTTTTGGTTAATAGTCCTAAAAGGACCGTGTTTTTATATTCACTAGACACTTCTCATATTTCTAAAACTGCTGACAAAGTGTTTAAGATGCTTGATGATGTTGTTGAGAAAGTGGGAGAGGAGAATGTGGTGCAAATAATAACTGATAATGCTGCAAATTACAAGGTAGCTAGACAAAAATTAATGGAAAAAAGAAAACACCTTGTATTGGACACCATGTGCAGTTCATTGCATTGATTTGATGCTGGAGGACTTAGAAAAAAAAAAAATAGAGTTGCATAAAGAAACCATAAGTAAGGGCAGAAGAATTACAACTTACATTTATGCATGATCAATGCTTATCAATATGTTAAGAAAATTCACAAAAGGGAGAGACTTGATTAGGTCAGCTGTGACTCATTTTGCCACTGCTTATTTGACATTAGGTTGTCTTAATGACCATAAAGCAGCATTGACAAATCTATTTAATTCTGAGGAATGGAAAGATAGCAAATTTTCTGCTACCAAATATGGGAAGGAAGTGGCAAGAAGTGTTATGGATAACAGGTTGTGGAGGAATATGATTACTTGCCTTAAAACTGCTGCTCCTCTTATTAAAGTTCTTCCCTTAGTGGATTCAGAGGAAAAACAAGCAATGAGATTCATATATGAAGCAATGGAAGGTGTAAAGGCAAAAATTAAGATAAACTTTAATAATGTTTCAAGGAGGTAAATACAAACAAATATACCTTATATTAGTATCTTTATCTTTAATATATTTTAACTTGATTGTTTGTTGATTATTGCAGCTATGAGCCTGTATTGAACATAATTGACGAAAGGTGGGATGCTCAATTGCATAGGCCTTTACATGCGGCTGCGTATTACCTCAATCCTCATTTCCACTTCAACACGGACTTCCAAGATGATTATACGGTTAAGCAAGGGCTATATGAATGCGTAGCAAGACTAGTTGAAGATAAGGGAGAAAGAGACAAAATTGAGTTCCAATTAGTCAAATTCCATTTCGCAAAGGGCATGTTTAATTGTGATTCTACACAGATATTAAGAACACAGTTGGTCCCAGCAGAATGGTGGGAAGCCTATGGAGATGGATGCTCAAAACTTAAAAGATTGGCAATTTGCATTCTTAGCTTATGCTGCAGCTTTTCTGGATGTGAACGTAATTGGAGTGCTTTTGAAAAGGTAAGTAATTGTAAAATTATAAATTGTTTTCTTTCTTTATTTTCATTTTAATTTTTTTAGGGGTTAGAATACTTGTCAACATTGTTTATTTTGTTTAGATTCATACCAAGAAAAGAAATCGTCTGCACCAAAAGAAGATTAATGACTTGGCATTTGTGATGTGTAATTTAAAGTTAAAAAATAAGCAAACTACAAGAACTCATATTTATGATTTTAATGATATTCATTTTGATAATGAATGGATAACTGAGAAGATGGGAAATGAAGATAATGTGAAGGCAGATGATGAGGTTCTTGAACCCATTCAAGTTAATCCTATTTCGGCGACAATAGAAATTAGTAATTTGGTTTTTCAACTTAATGCTAATGTTAGTGGTACTAGTACTGGTGAACAATTTAACAATATGGATTTTGATGATGACTTCCAAGATGAAGAAGAAGATAATAATGGTGAGAATGAGATAGGTGGAAATTATATAGAAGATGATCAAGATTCTGGTAGTGATGATAGTCGTGAGATTGATAATCTTTATTGAATTTATATTGAGAGTTTGTTATATTAACTGAATGATTATTATGTATTATGTGTGATAGATTATATCTTATGGATTATGGATTATGACATATGGATTACAGGGTTTATTGAACTTTGTATATTGATTTGGATTATATATTATGGATTACAGAATTTATTGAATTTTGTATATTGATTTGGATTATATATTATGGATTATGGATATGGATTACAGAGTTTATTGAACTTTATATATTATAGATTATGAATCATGAACTATGTATGAAATTTTATGTGATATGGTTATGCTTAATAGCTTAAATAACAAGTGTAGGTAAATTCTTATAATTCTACGTTACGAGTTTATGATACGAGTCCACCCCCCATTTCCGAGTCTAGGTAGAATCGCGATTTTAACAGCATTGGCCGCAATAAAGTCAAGCAACCACAATAGAAAGAGGAGATTAATTAAAGCAAAATAAAAAAAAATGAAGAATTCATATCAACAAATTTTTTGTACCAAAAAATAATGAAAATTTCATTCTTGTTAGCTTAGCATTTCTTTGGCCAGAAAACCAACAAAAAAAAAAACCTGCCTGACAAATGTCTTAAAAACTAAAGCCATAGAACAGAAAATTATATAATTTCAAGTAATCGAAAATTATTATTTATTTCGTGTGTATAAAACAATATACAGTTTTTATTACAGATGAACATATAATTTGGAAACTTGGCTAACTTGGTTCAGTTTAGTCATTTCGGGTCAGATTAGACCAGATTTAAATAAAAAAATTTAAAAATTTATCATATCGTGTTCATAGTTGGGTCAATTTTCGAGATTTGCTATCAACCCAGCTCAATTTCGCCCGATTATATTTTTTATTTTTAAATATTTATTTTTAATTATAATAAGCTTTTAATATATTAATTATTTTAAAATCTTAATTTTTATTTATTACATTTTTCCACCTTTAAATCTTAAATTTTTATTTTTTATTTTTAAAAAACTATTTTTTATTAATTTTTGTAAATAAAATATAGACCTGACCTGACCCGATCGTAACAAGGTCACTTACCCGATCATACCGAGCTAGGCCAGGTAAAAGAATAAACTTCTTTGTCCCGATATTAAGTAGTCAAGTCGAATCAGGTCTCGATTACCCTAGCTTTTGTCTATATAAATTTTTCAATGTTAGAGAAGACATGATACTTGTATAATTTAGATTAGTTTTCTTTATAATCAGAGAATAAAGCGTGCTTGTCCCATAGTTTATAGGAATACCATGTGTCTTATCCTTTAAAAGTCAGAACTGGCGTGCTCTATTATCCTGTTTGAATTATCAAATTCTATATAGTAATAGGCTGCTTGTGGAACAAAGAAAGCAGTAGTAAGTGGTTTCTTCGTAACTTTCTTTTTTCCCTGATTGGTTTCTTTTCTCAGTATGGTGGTCACAAGCTCAAGTGATTTAGAGGCAGCTTCTGATTCCAGTTATGACAGGAAAGCTGAAGTTAAAGCATTTGATGAATCGAAAGCTGGAGTTAAAGGTCTTTCAGATTCTGGGGTCACAAAGATCCCACGTATGTTCCATTCTGGGAAGTTGAATCTCACAGAGAGATCAGAAACTGACACCATCCCCATCATAGACCTTGCAGGCATACACAGTAACTCTGCTCTTCACATTGAAGCAGTTGAGAAAATTGGAAGTGCAAGCCAGAACTGGGGATTTTTCCAGGTGATTAATCATGGGGTTCCAAATGATGTTTTGGATGAGATGATCAGTGGAATTCGTAGGTTTCATGAACAAGATTCTGAGGTGAGAAAGCGATTTTACTCGCGGGATTCGAAGAAGACAGTCAACTACTACTCTAATTTTAGTCTGTACACAGACAATCCTGCTGACTGGAGGGACACAATTGGATTCTCTGTGGCTCCTAATCCAGCAAAACCAGAAGAAATACCAGAAGTATGCAGGTAATGCTGTGATACAAATTGTGGTATAAGTCCTGCAGATTCTTGGGTTTTAGACTACTTTTACATGGATGGTTTCTTATGGGTTTTTTTTTATTATAAGGTAAATTAGGCCCCGTTGTTTATGCAATGTTATTTATCTTTATAAAATGTTTAGTTTACATAATGAATTGTATAAGTTTACACAAACAAGTTATAAAGGTTATACAATTCGATATATTATAGGAAAATCACAAAGTAAGACTTTGCTTGTTGTCTATTTTATGTTATGAGCAAAACCACTGTTCTAACAATTTATAGAAGCTATTGGGAATTTTCCGTGAAGGTGATCCTTTTCCTGTGTTGATAGAATGATTATGTGCTTCCAGGGACATTGTGATAGAATATTCAAGGAAGATGAGAGAACTTGGTCATACAATCTTTGAGTTATTATCAGAGGCTCTTGGCCTTAAACCTTCTTACCTCAAAGAATTGGGTTGTGCTGAAGGAACATTTATTCTTGGTCACTACTATCCAAAATGCCCTGAACCTGAATTGACAATGGGCACTAGCAAGCACACTGATTTAGACTTCATTACCATACTTCTGCAAGACCAGCTAGGTGGCCTTCAAGTCCTTCATAAGGATCAATGGGTTGATGTTCCTCCTGTGCATGGAGCACTTATTGTTAACATTGGAGATCTTCTACAGGTAAGTACTCTAACAGTCTAATCATGACCTGCATAATTCTGCAGAAAACATTAGTGCATACTATGATAAATGCTAGAATGTTCATCAAAGCTCTGAAGTTCATATGTTTTACAAGCCCTCACTGATATATACTTGTGCACAAAGCTGTCACTGCCATCTATCTGTTCTTTGAATTATAAATTGTAAAAGGATTAATGAATGGATCAACATTAAACAAATGCAAAAGTTACCATTCCTTGGAGATTGCTTTCAAGTCAAGAAGATTCTTGAAGGACAAGGTGCAACATCGAAGTATGAAACATTCTAGGACATCTGATTTTATATTCTTTGATATTGTTCTAGGACTGTGGTTGAATTCTTGTTCACACATGACTTTAGTGAATGGATATCATGGCTAAACTGCAATAATAGATGTCTATAGAGTAAAATATTATTTTGGTCTCTTACTTATAGATGATTTTCAATTTGATTCTTTACTAATTTTCATTCTCAATTTGACCCCTTATTTATCAATAAATTTTTTGTTTAGTCTATTTGTTCTCAACTTGGTCCCTCACTTACTGATATATTCTCAAATTTAGTTCTTTATTTTTCAGTTTACTCTCAATTTTATCTCTCTCAATTTGGTCTCTTACTCTTGACTAAATTTAGTCCAAAATAAAAATTGATTGAGGGACCAAATTGAGAATGAGAATCAACAAGAGATCAAATTGAAAATAAACTAATAAATAAAAAATCAAATTGAGAATAAAAATTAGTGGATGATCAACTTGTAAATTAACTAATAAATGATAAACCAAAATAGTATTTTACTCAATATTTATATGATAGGTCATTCTGGTACCATTTGAAATAGTAAATTTATTGGCTTTGAGAGTTGTTTTTCTAGTATAACTAATAAGTACACATTGAATGGCTCCTAAGTCCTAAATATACTTGTTTATTGAAACAATTTATGAACATTATACTTACAACGATTATTGTTGGTGGCACAGTTTATTACGAACGACAAATTTATTAGTGTCTTTCACAGAGTGTTAGCATGCAAAACAAGTTCAAGAATTTCCATCGTAAGCTTCTTTATAGATTATAATGACGCAATTGAAGGTTCATCGAAGGTTTATGGTCCAATTAAGGAACTGCTAAATGAAGAAAACAAGCCAATTTATAAAAGCACAACTATAAAAGAATTTATGACTCATCATTTCTCAAAGGGCCTTGATGGGGACTCTTCCTTGCAGCCCTTCAGGTTGTGAAGCAATCATGAAGAATGAAAGAGGTGCATTCTTGATTCTCATGCCCTGTGGTTTGTGGTTTGTCATAATTAGCTTCTGCGTTTACTTGTAATTTTCCATTTCTACAGTACTTTTCATGAATGAGCATCATTTTCAAGAGAAAGATGTGTTTTCTCTGCTTTAGTTGACTTTGAATCTCTCTCTCTCTCTCTTTTTTTTTTTATCTCCTTTATATATGGTTTTATTTTGATATTTAATTTCTGTCTTTCTTTGCTAAGAAACATGTTGGAATAAAACGTCTAACAACATAAGCTATAGATTAACATGATGCAGTTTTAAGGATGAGACGTACATGAGTGTAATTTTAAACTAGTTTAATTGCCGGTACGGATACAAAAATTTTAGACAAAATTAGTTTATTGTGTTATATGTTAATACATTTGAAAATAACGATATTTGTAAATATTAACAAAAAATTACATTTAGTAATATATTATGATATAAAGAAATCATAATAAATTAGACAAAGTGTATAAAATTAGTTATAAAAGATTAGTAAAGAGAAATGATGATAATAAATTCATTAGGAGAATATCATTATAAGAAATTTTCTTTATCATATAAAGTAGCTCATAGTGTTGCTCTTAAAAAAAATTTAAAATCTCAAGAAGCTGATAGAATCGTATTTGACTTTATCTTTGATTTTGAGTTATATATAACGATGAACGATTTAAATAATGAAACAAACCATATATTGTTTCCTCTTAAATTAATTTTAGATTATATCAAGTAATATTTATAATCTATTATTAAGAAATTTAAAAATTAATTATTATTCTGATTTCATAAAATATTTAAATTTCAAAGAGTTTTCTATTTAAAAAGCGGTCTTAATTTTATTATTCATTCTAAAAAATTCTCAAACTTTAAAGAGTTTTTTATTTAAGAATTGGTTAATTTATTCATCAATTAATTACTTAATTCTCATGCTTTAAATAATTTTCAATCTAAGAAATAATTAATTCATTAATTAATTAATTATTTTATTATTTTATTCGTTAACTCAATGAAAAAAAAAAAAATAATTGCCGTATTAAAAAATTGAAAGTTTAATTTAAAGTGGGTCTCATAGTTCAAACCGAACTCCAAGAGACTATTATATATATAAAGACTATGGGCTGATTTCTTCACACGGCGGGACATAATATTTAGTCTACGATCTCTAGCTTTCGTAATTATCGGATAGGATTATTAAGGAGTCTACATCGAAAGCAATAGGAGGGGGTGGGGGGATTAATTTAGTAATTAAGGAACTAAAGTATTTTATTGTATTGTGATTCTCTCAAATATTAAAAATATATAAATAAAGAGAAAGAAAAAAGAATGGTACAATGATAATTCAATTTTATGATGTAAATTAAGGTTAAAACAGGGCTTCTAATCTATTTAAACCTGAAATGTTTCAATATTGAAATACCAGTCGAAGCTACAATTAAATGGAAAGTCGATTACCCAAAGTTAGACTAAATTTGATTAATCAAAAATCAGGTCAAGTAGAGGTTGAACTCAAAATTCAACCTGACTTAGTAATTTGCAAATTTTTTTTATTTTGATAACACATAAATCTGCATGATATAATTAAATTGAGTCAAATTAACCAAATTAACGAGCCTTTTGTTCAATCCTAATATACACACACGTCTAGAACAAGATTTTTATCATATGTACAAGACATGTCAAATAATTTTTTGAAAAATGTTATTTTAAGTGCTAATTATGATGAATGTTACTATCACTAAAGAATACCTCATGTCGTTTAATCTAAATTAAGAAATATTTTAAAAATAAATTATAAATTATTTTAATATATTATTCATTCTAATTATTTTTAAAAAAATATTTATTTTTCTCTAAATAATAGATTATAATTCTAATTTGGTATATGGTTTAACATGAATTTTAAAATTTTGAATTAATTTTAATTTTAATAAAATTAAAACTTAGATTATAATTCTAAGTCTTGATATCAAAGCTTTCCATAATTCCAATCTCAAATCATGATAGGGACTAGCATACACGAAAGTCAGATACCATGTCTTCAAGTCATCTTTAACTGAAATACGAAGAAAGAAAATGTTTATCTTTGACTTTGACATTAATGCCATCATTCCACAATTACCAAATTTCCCCAACAAATCCTTGACCTTCAATGCAAATAAATGAACTAAATGGGCCCCCACATTAGAATTACATTGAGCCACCAATATTACAATGCAACACGATTTATTCAAATTAATATAATTTCTAAATGCATCATCATTACCCCCCACCTCTGCAATTCCGAACCATATATAATTTTTCTGTTCATAAAAACTATAGAAGAAAAGGCGTTATATCACATGGGATATACTCGTATATTCTTCAGCATATATGGTTATAACCACAATTTGTCTTCTTGAATGGGACAAATATATCTAAAGCATTTTCATTGAAGAGTTTGGTGCCTTTTAATTTTCTGTTGATTTCGGAAATTGATTATTAATACAAAGTAAATATGTAAAATTTATTTATACTTTGATTCTACTCATTTTATGTCTAACGTAAAATGGACAATGAAATTGAAAGCATATCCATATTACTTGGGAGGGAATCTTACACTAAATTAAGTGTTATAAAGGAAACACAACATTTTGAAATTAAAAATGTGATAAAAATAAACAGCATGAAAAATAATGAAAAAAGGAAAATAAAAAAAATAAAATATTTATTCTTTTCTTCCCAAACCAAATAAGAAATAATTCATCTAATTTAATTTCTCTTTCGTTTCCTCTCCAATCATACAAAAACATATCATTAATATCATGTACACCTCAATCTTAATAAGCGAAACCAGTGCTACAAATTATGAAATATTCAGTCAAATTCAACTTTTAAGAAATTAAATTTTCTTTTTTCTTTTGTTATCTAAAACAAAATAATATTTATTTCTAAACTTTCAACAATTAGAAAGTTTCACCTCTACAACTTGGCCAATCAAAAAGTCAAGTCTAGCTCTGAACTTTCGTAATACGCAATAAATTATGAAGCCCAAATGAGTCCAAATGTGTGCCCCAAGCTGGACCGTAGACTGAAAAGGCATACATAAATAGGAGAATACATACCCAACTTATTTATTACTATAGTTTAATTTTTAATAGGAGTATTAATATTTTTTAAGTAAAAAATGTCATGTGAAATTAAATATATAATTCATATCCTTACTGCAATTCATGGAAAAGTATATATTATTGTTACAATGGGCAAAGAATTTTTAAAAAAATTCCCAAAAAAACAAAAATTTACTAAATTTATGGGAATTTGAGATTCATCCATATTTTATTTTTCTTTTATCAAAGCCTAATTTAGATTTAGCTTCGTTCCATTAGATACAAACTTTTCTGAAACATTAATTTGGCCGCATAGTGTAAATGCTAAAGTTAGCCTATTTTCCATATTGACTTATTTTTAATATATTATTATATTCCAAAACATTTCCCTTAAAATCCATTTGTCACTTTTCACATAATTAGAACTTTTTTATTAAAAACTTTTTGGGTTTTTGATTTAGTCTGCGTTTTGTCTCCATTAAAAGAAGATTGTAAAGATATTTGTAGTAGCCTTTTGGACCACTGCATAAATCCAACGATCCATAAATTTTTTTATTAAAAATCTAAATTATTAGATGAAAATTTAATGATCAAAATCTATTATCATAAAAAACTACAGTGATCCCCTATTGCCAAGGATTAAAAACTATTTAGACAAAGTTTCAGTGTTTTACAAGATTTGTGATTTACTAATATCTTTGATAATGACAAATTAAGTAAAATAATACTAATTTAGGTGTTCTTATTCCAAAATATTGGTATAGTGGCGAAAAGTGAAAACGAACGTTGAATATCATTGGACACACAAGTTTTACAGTGTTATACTTATATTGGACTTGCGATATATTATATATATTAGTAATAGTCCATTTGATAATGACAATATTAAGTAACACTATAGCTTATTTAACAGCTACTCAATAATAGCGCAGGGTCAAATAACAACCATTCGTTCCACACTTAAATATTCATTTTATATTACTTGGGTTGATGAAACAAGCTTCGAACCTTGACTAATTATACAATTAATCAAGATTCTAAATTTCTGATATCATGGCAATAGAATATAGACATGCTTACACACACGTGTCATAGTTCTATACTTCTATATATATATATATAATCACCATTAGTATTGAACACAAGCTTAATTGGTAGCTGAAGAAGATGCCAATGGCAGAGTCTTCAAAAGGCTATCATCATCATCAACAACAACAATCATTGAGCACAGTGAAGAGATGGTGGGCTTCAAGTTCAGCATCTTCAGCTTTCATCTCCATCTTCATCGTTCTTCTCTTCATTTCTGCTACTTTCATCATCAACTGGGTTGACCTTGTAAGTACTCTCTCTCTCTCTCTCTCTTCTCTTCTCTCCATCTTCAACCTCTGAACCATCCGTTTTTCTGTGTTTTGTAGCTTTTAATGGTGCTTTACCTTGTGGGTTTGATATGCTTTTGGAGTGGGAATAATAGAAGAGAAAGAAAATTTTGGTTGAAGCCTTTCTTTTGGTTTGGAATTATCCACTGGAAAAAGCAAATAAATAAGAAAATTAAATTAATTTTCTAAACTACACCCTTTTATACTTTTAGGTCTCTCAACTTAGGTACAGTAAATGAAGGAATGAAGAGATGAATGAAATGGTAACTCTTTTTTGTGGTTTCGTATTTGGAATTTTTTATTTGAATCAAGAACTTGTGAAAATTCTTTATATTCCTTACTTTTTCCAGTATTAAATACAAGGAAAATCATTTAATGATCGTTCCTTCTTGCTTACTTCTATATTCTGCTAATATACAGATTGTCGATCATATAATATATATACATATATATATATATATATATGTATGTATTTATGTATGTATGTATTTATGTATTTATATAATGTCCATGTTTTCAACTCTTATCTCTTCTCTTTCGTCATATTTAACACAACTGTCAAAAGGAAGAAAGACTTTTCTTACTTAAGCTTTACGATTCTATAGGTTTGAATATAAATGAAAGGATTCAATCTTTTAGTTTAATTATCAGTTCAATGTCTAAACCAATTAAAAAAAAAAATGTGAGACTGATATCAACTATAGTATTTTCTAAAATTGATGTAATACGTAGAATAGTGAATTAAGTTGAATAATTTCAAGTGCTATCTATCGTGTATAGAAAAGAAATATATTGAAATTAGTACATGTGGTTGCCTCAACTTGTTATTTGTTTCAGTATGGTAATCGACATGAGTCATTAAAGTCAACGCACTCAATTAATTTTCAGATTAAAAATAATGAGGCACTTTGCCGTTAGTTTAATCAGTGACTAGATCACCAATTAAAAGTTATATATATAGTACTTTAGTCCCTAGCTTATTATTAAAATATCATTTTGATTCTTTATTTATTTTATTTTTTAAAATAATATAATCTCTTTACTAATTAAAAATTGTCACTTGTAGTCCCTTTGTGTGAATTAATAATGTTTAATTTAAGGTGTCATTTTTGGTACATTCACAATTTTGAATGTATCAATACACCTAGTTATAATATGAGAATATAATTATAATATTATTTGTTTAAAAAATAATAATATTATAATTATATCCATATATTATAGCTGAATACACACTGATAAGGTCAAAATTATGAGTGCATTAAAGATTTTATTTTAATTTAAAAGATTATTTATGATTTCTATCTTAAAAATATGAGATTAAAAGTGATAACTTTTAATTAATACTTAAAAAAAGGTGTGAGGAATCAAAAATAAAAAATGACAATTGAATAATAAGTCAATTATTAAAATAATTTTTTTTCTTTATAAAGTTATCATCAAATGGTAGGATCTTTAAATTTTCAACTGGTAATGTAGTGGCAGCCTCTGTGCGCCACCAATAGTTGATGCATTTTAAAGTTGAAGATGAAGTCCTATGTTAATTCTATATCCAAAATTATTTTAGAAAAATTTGTTGGCATCATTGTCTGACTATAGTGACTAGATAATATGTGGACACCATACCTGAATTTAGACAATAATATCTTTTCTTACCTGCAGTTTCTGTTTACATAGGTTTCTCTAAGATCTTTTATGAAAATAAACATTAAATATAAAAAAATGGCGATGATTGAGAAATAGAAAATTTTGGATTTCAAATTAAGAATTAAATAGACAAACTTACGCTTTCGTAGCTCATTGCTAAACATGCTAGCTTTTGATAAAATAGAAATTATATTAAAGGTGATGTGCCTTTCAATCTGTTTTGGGTTCAGATCTGTTTTAATTATCACATAAGCTTTAGTGAGATTCTTATTCAATTTATATACTTCATTGTTAACTTCTACGCATTTATTCACAATGTATAATTGAATTAATTACAGTTATACATATTTAATTTTAGAAATATGACATGCAAGTTTAACTTTGATTAAAAGTTAGTATGTATGACAGTAATTTATATTTAAAAACAAGTTTTGTCATTAATGTAATTTATTAAATGCAAAAGTATATGTTTCCTTTTACCTCTGTACAAACTGAAATTTTGAGGATAAAAGTAATTTTAAAAAGAAAAATTCAACACTAAGCAAAATCCTGTTTTAGTATGCAAATTAATTAAAATGCCAAACCAAACTCACCAACTAATAGATGAAATCTGATTGACTAAGTAGCACACAAAAAAATTCACGCAGTCAATTTTTTACCTTAGTTTTCTTCTCTTTTATACAATAAAAAAACTTACTTGATCATGAACCTGATCTTTACCCCATTTTTGGAAAAATCTGAGCTTCAACTTTGACAAGAAATTTTATATAACATCAAATATAAAATATAAAACCCATTATATCAGGTCTATTAAGAAAGAGCCATTAACATATTACTTTAAAAGTAAATAAGGAAGTCTAAGCGTTAGGACATTAATATTCCTTAGTTAATTTCCTTACATTTACAAGTCAATAAGTCCTCTACAACTCTTGTCTTTCAGTCCAAAATTACAACCATTGCTTTTCTCAAGAAGCATCAAACACAAAACTGCATCTACAGAAACTTAACATCTTCATTGTTGTCATCATCATCACCATCATGCCCCAACTACTTTCGGTGGATCCATGAGGACTTGAAGCCATGGAAGAGCACAGGGATCACAAGGGACATGCTAGAAAGAGGCAAGAACATGTCAGACTTCAGGCTTGTGATTCACAATGGAAAAGCCTATGTTGAGCAGTACAGGAAGGCATTTCAAACAAGGGATGTGTTCACATTATGGGGAATTTCACAGCTTCTGAAGCTGTATCCTGGGAGGGTCCCAGATTTGGAGCTCTTGTTTCAGTGTGGGGATAAGACTGTCGTGAAGCAGACACAGTTTTTAGGAAATGCATCGTCCATGGTGCCACCACCAGTGTTTCATTACTGTGGAGACAACAGTTCTTTTGACATTGTGTTCCCTGATTGGACCTTCTGGGGTTGGTAAAGCTTCTATATATTTTCTTAAATATTAAGCTACAATTTTAATTTCTCTCCTTTGCAGGTAATTCTTAATTTGATCATTTACTCATTTATATTCTTAAGTTAATCTTTCTCTTATGGATCAATTCATTTTCTACTTAGTCTCTTATTAATATAAAAGTTAGTAGACAAGTATGAGACACTCATGCTTTTAGATTTTTAAAATTTTAACTTTTATATATAATATTATCTTATATTCCTGATTTGATTTTTTTATTTATAAGAGTTCGTTACTCTTAGATCATAAGAATTTGTCTCCCTTGATTCAAATATTTGATCCAAAAATTTTTACATCATTAGAATCAAATCCTAAATCTATCCCTTATCTTAATTAAATTTGGACTAAATGTGCTAACATTGTGAGCAGTGAGGGATAAATTGATAATGAAAACTAATGAGAAATCAAATTGAGAATGAGCTATAAATAAGAAACTAAATTTAAAATAGAAATTAATAAGGGATCAAATTGAGAAGAAGCTAATAAGTGTGGGATTAAAATATTAGTTTACTCTTTTCTTAAAATTGGTGCATATGCATAGTATAGCAATGATTTGTATTTGTGTTTGTGTTTTGAAAGTTACTTTTCAATATGTATTTTGAGATGACTTTGTAAATTTTAAGACAATCGGACAACTATAGATTTTACTTCTTTAGAAGATAAGCTACCCATATAGGAATTATGAAAATTTATTTTAAGAATATTCAATATATAGATTAATTAAGTCATTTTTAAATAAATTAATAAACATATGTTACATTTCACATAAAGGTATGTTTGATGGAAACATCTTTAATTATGTATAATATATGAGTCAATTCACTGTACAATCTCAATCTATCCTTTTTCTCATTTCTTTCCTCTTCTAATGTATATATAAATAAACAAAACTTCATAACTTTTATATGCATCTGATGTTTTTCTTGTTATCACAAACATTGAATAGGGCTGAGGTGAACATAAGACCCTGGGAGACAATCCTGAAGAAAATACAAGAAGGCAACAAGAAGATCAAATGGAAGAATAGGGCACCCTATGCCTTCTGGAAGGGCAACCCACACACCTCTCTTATAAGGAAGGAACTTCTCAAATGCAATGTTTCTGATAAACATGATTGGAATACTCGTACATATTCCCTGGTATTATTATTATTATTATTATTAAATGCAATTTAGATTCTTGACTTTTAGGCTAGTTGGTCATCAAGATGAATTAAATAAACTAATTTAATCCTTCCGAAGGACCAAGGATGGACACAAAATGGGTGTAAGGGCAATCATCTCTTGGATTTATAAAATTTCAATTTTCATATATAATTTTATATAAAATCTTTACAGTACACACAATTATAATATAAAGATATTATTATAATATTATTATTTTTTATATTGATATCATTACAATTATACCTTTATACAGTGCACCAAATATGGCGTCATAATTTTATCTTATATTCTTAATTTAATTCTTTAATTTATATTGTCCTTTTAACTTTTCATCTTTGGAAGATTTCAAATTCATCTTCAAGCAAAAGTTGAGACTCCAAACTTGCATTTTCTTCATCATTACTATTATTGCTTCAATCAAATTAATGCAACTAATTAACTAATTGCACATGAAAGAAAGGCAAAATCAAATATAAAATTATTGTATCTTTTGCAGAACTGGCAAAAAGAGATTGAACAAAAATTTAAGAATACAAAGCTAGGAGATCAATGCACCCACAGGTAAAATTTCCCAAAATTTTGATGCATTCAAGTTTTGACCGTAAGTTGCTTTATACGGTAATTTTCAGTGAAACATACTTCTAAGCTTATTTATTATTAATTTGATCATTTATATAATAAAATTTACATACTTAAAAATCTGCCCAATTTTTTCTCCTCATTGAAATTAATTACTGACTTGATGAATTTGATGTGAGAAGATACAAGATTTACGCAGAGGGAATCTCATGGTCAGTGAGTGAAAAGTACATACTAGCATGTGACTCTATGACGATGTTCATAGAGCCAGAATACTATGATTTCTATACAAGAAGCTTGGTTCCATTGCAGCACTATTGGCCCATCAGAGCCAAATATATGTGTAGAGACATTAAGTTTGCAGTTGACTGGGGCAATTCTCACACTCTTCAGGTACATCTCCTTCGTCTCTCAGCTTTTCAAAGATATAATTCTCACACTAGGACATCAAGTTGATCTATTTTACGAATATTGGGCTGAGGAGCTCTTCACCATTCAGTATCAAGATTAATGTGAGTTTGTTGTGTTCATTTCCCTAACCCCTTCAATCGTTAAAACTTTGCTATTGTTTAATTGATTGTGATAAGTGTACTTTAAGCTCTTTTGATATGTTATATAAAATAAAGTCAGATAGAATAAGATTTGATAAAATTTCAATATTATATTAGATGGTAGTGAGAGAGAGAGTGGACAAGATAGTGTAGGATTATAATATATTTTTTTAATTATTCAATTTTTATACAAGTTTAATCATAGTAAGGGATTTTTTATTAATAATATAATAAACCGTATTGTACTTGATTGATGATGAAAGAAAGTGGACAAGATGGTATATGATTAATATATATTTTTTATTATTCATTCTTTATACAATCAAATTTGATCATAGCAAGGGATGTTTGATGAATAATATAATAATAAGTCGTATTATACTGGACTTATGTCTTGAGAAATGGACAAAATGATGTATGATTAAAATATATTTTTTAATTATTTATTCTTTATATATTCTAGTATGATCATAGCAAAGGATATTAGATTAATAATATAGTAATAAGTTGTATTAGATAGAATTGACCAATGTTAATTGTATAAATTTATACAATATAATATAGTGTGTGGACCAAACACAATGTATTACGTAATATAAACTTATAAAATATGATCTTATATGTTGTGTTGAATGGGACCCTTAATTTTTTATAATTTACAATTCAATAGACATATTATTAAGGTAAGAATCGGAAACTATCTGTAAATTAAAACAAATTATATCGTTTAATTAAGAATTTGATTTCTTTGTAAAATTAGTACTTGATAAATCCTATCCATGCTTGAAATTAATCCCAGAATAACCCCATTGCCATAATTAAAACAAATATGCTATGAACCTTAGTCAACAATTTGTTTAGAAACTCATTTTCTTAGAGAGATTTCAATAAGTTTAATTTACATGTGCTTCATGAAATTCTTAATTTTTATTGAAGCTATATTTCCTTTTTTGTAAAAAAAAAAAATGAATTAACCTGCAGGCACAAAGGATTGGAAAACAAGGAACAAACTACCTGGAAGAGAATCTGAAGATGAAGTTGGTATATGATTACATGTTTCATGTTCTAAAGGAATATGCAAGTCTGATGAAGTTCAAGCCAATCATACCAAAAGGAGCCACTGAGGTTTGCTCAGAAGCAGAGGATTGTGGCATGGATGGTGTGTGGAAGGAGTTCTTGGCTGAGTCAATGGTGAAGTCAGCAAGTGCAGAATCTCCATGTGCCTTGCCTTCTCCTTATGAGCCTCAAGAGCTCCAACACTTCTTGAAGGGAAAGGAGGACTTGACCAAGCTAGTTGAGACCAAGAAAGTTGGGTCCTTGGCACAATGTGCTGGATAATGATATGCGATCAAAGTATGGACCAAAGTTATGTATAGTCTCTAGGTATTTACTATATAGTTCTTTAATAAAACTACTAGAAAAAATTATTATTTTGATTTTTTTTTTATGAGAATGTCGATTTAGTCATTTATAAATTTATCGTGCTAAAATAGTCTTTTATAAATTTAACATCAATCCATAGCAAATTGAAATATCATACGTATGTATATATACATGTATATATCTAGAGGTCTATATAATGACCACAAGCAATATTGAACACTAGCTTCATTGGAAGTTATAGATAACATGTCAATATGTCTGAATCTTTGAAAGGCTATCATCATCAACAACAATCATCAATGGGCATAGCCAAGAGATGGTGGGCTTCAACTTCTGCCTCAGCTTTCTTCTCCATCTTCTTCGTTCTTCTCTTTGTTTCAGCCTCTCTCTTCATCAACTGGGTTGACCTTGTGAGTTCTCTTCTCTTTCATTCTTCTTGGTCTTCATCATCATCAACCTCTTAAGCATCCATATCTCCTTCTCTCTTCTTTCTCTCTCTATTTCTGTGTTTTGTAGCTTTTGATCATTCTTTTCAAGTTTTCTCTTTTGGTTTGGCTTATTACTTTATGGGTTTGTTCTCCTGGATTGGGAATGATAGAAGAGAAAGAAAAGTTTGGTTGAAGGTTTTCAATTAATTTTCTTGAAGTCTTTAAGGTTTATACTCTTTGATACTTTTAGGTTCTATCGGAAGAGAAAGAATGATATAGGAGATGAATTAAATGATAATTTTTCTTCTTTTTGTTTGAAAAGATTGTTTTTGTTCAAAAAATTTTCAACTGGGTGAACGTTATAAAGCCACAAAGGAAGAAGAACTTTTACAGATTCTTCTTCCTTCCTTTCATTTCTATAAATAACTCCTAAATAAAACAATCATTTTGATGAACATTCCCGGCCTATTATAGTGTTCCCTTCTACATTATGCTATTGTACATACTTATGAGAACATGAAAGTAAAATTAATTATGAAATTCTGGGTTTAGTTCTTGGTCACCTCTTGGTCAACTATCAATGAGTTTTAGAGTTAATTAGAGCTTTGAAGAAATAAAGGAGAAATAAAATTTGAGATGAATAAATGGAATGGAACACTACTTTTTTTTTCTTTTAATTTAGAAAAAAAAAGGGGTAATTTTAGGCTTGTGGGGAGAATAAAACATTGATGACATCTTTCTAAAACACTTTTTTTTTTTTTTGGAAGAGTTTGCCTGGATTTTCATTTACTTGCCATCCATGTTTTCAACAATCTTTGTCTTTTTTTTTTTGGGTATAATTACTTAAATTTTAAGATTCTACCGGTTTAAGATATAAATCAAAGGGTTCCATCTTTTAGTTTAATTATTGTCAAAAAAAAAATATCATTTTAATTCTTAACTTATTATTAAATTGTTATTTTTATTTAATTTTATATTCTAAAATAATTTTTCACGAGTTAGAGGTTTAGCTTAAGTACATATATATATATATATATATATATTAATGATCTCACAAATAACGATTTTTAATAAATGAATGATTATTTTAAATAATAAAATAAATAAATAATTAAAATAATATTTTTCTCTATTGTTAAATTTCTAAAACCAGTAAAAAAAATGTGTGATTGATATCGATCTAATATCTTCTTATCTGGACGCCTCAACTTATAACCATATATGTATGTATATTCGATTTGGTTATTGACGTGACTCATCAAAGTGAACGCACTCAAGAAACTTTTAGATTAATGAAATAAAAAATGAGGCACCTTTACATTCGTTTAAGTGACTAGATTACCAATTAATTATTATATCTTATAAACAATAAATATCATCAAATTGTATAATCTCTTAGTTTTCATTGAATAATATAATAATTAGCGACCAAAAGAGAATGTGCACCACCAATAGTTGACAAATTGTTGCATTTTGAAGTTGAGATCCTGAATTAGTTACATATTCAAAATTTTGAAAAAAAATATATTTTTAAATTATTTTTTAACTATAGGGATTAAATTATATGTGGAGACACAATACATGAATTTATAAAATATAAAACAATTTCTTGTCTTGTAGTTTTTGTTTATGGAACCTTCTCTAAATGTCACTCGAAAATAGACACTAAAGGTCAACGAAAGCTTTGGGCTCAGTAAATGGGCCTTCTGTTTTGGGCTCTCAAGTTAGCCTTTTGGTTTTAGATTCATCCTACAGACCAAAAACCCCAAAAGAAAATTGCAGTATTTCATATGTTTGCTTTTAAATATTTTAATTTTAAAAAAATGAAACAAGTATATGACTTATAGTTTTTTAAACAATATAATTTCGATAAAATTACTTGATGTGAGTGATCCTACATTTATTTAATTTTCTGTTAATTTCGAAAATAGATGATTAATGCAAAGTAAATATGTAAAATTTATTTATATGTTGATTCCACTCATTTTATGTCTAAAGCAAATGACAATGAAATTGAAAGCATATCCATATTACTTGGGAGGGAATCTTATACTAAATTAAGTGTTATAAAGGAAACACAACATTTTGAAATTAAAAATGTGATAAAAATAAACAGCACGAAAAATAATGAAGAAAGGAATATAAAAAAATATTTATTATTTTCTTCTAAAAAAAAAAGAAATAATTCATCCAATTTAATTTCTCTTTCGTTTCCTTTCCAATCATACAAAAACATATCATTAATATCATGCACACCTCAATCTTAATAACCGAAACCAGTGCCACAAATTATGAAATATTCAATCAAATTCAACTTTTAAGAAATTTAAATTTTCTTTTTCCTTTTGTTATCTAAAACAAAACAATATTTATTTCTAAAGGCAAATAAAATTTCAACAATTAGAAAGTTTCACCTCTACAACTTGGCTAATGATAAAGTCAAGTCTAGTTCTGAACTTTCGTATTACGAAAATAAGCAATAAATTATGAAGCCCAAATGAGTCCAAATGTGTGCACCAAGCTGGACCATAAACTGAAAAGGCATATATAAATATGAGAATACATACTCAACTCATTTATTATAGGAGTAATAATATTTTTTAAGTAAAAAATGTCATGTGAAATTAAATAAATAATTCATATCCTTACTGACCGAAACTTAAATTATATTTTTAATCTACGTAACATAAATCTATATGCATCTAAAACACATCACAATATAAGCTATCAAAAATAACGTCATAGGAATAAACTATGGTTTCGTTTCTCTATATGTAATCTCTGCCTATTATTTTAAATAAACATGTCAACAATCAACAAAAGTGCCGCATTATTATTATTATTATTATTATTTGGCCTTCAAAGGTCCATATTATTATAATTAGGTTAACGTCTATAAAATTCTTCTAAACTTTGTATCGTGTGTGTGTGTGTATATATATATATATATATATAATTTGTTTGATTTTTTAATTTTATTAATAAGGCTTTTAAATATATAAAAATAACTCATACTATTAGTAAATTTATTAATTTAATAATAGAGTGACTAAATGGATTCATAAACTTTGTTATCCATACATACATCTCTATTCAATTTTTTGAGTTATTTATAAATAATTCCTTTAATTCTTGGTCATGTGTAAACAACTTTTTATTTGTCACACTTCTGTTAATTATAACGTACTAGCTAATGATAAAAAAAATATTTGTATATAATTTCCAAGTTTGAAAATTATTCACACATGATTCAAAATTAAAGAAAAAAAAAATGTATACATTTTAGTCTTATAATTATTACAAAATTCAATTTGTGAATGGAGCTACAAGAATTAGATTGACCACAACTAAAATTAAACTTCGGAGTTGATTCATTATGTTGCACTGTTCCTAAATTACATAAAAAGTAACATAAATCCTTCTTATCATTCCTCACTCAATTCATATATATGTGTGTGTTAAACATACGTCTTTAATAAAAAAATATTTTATATCAATTTATTAGTCTACAATTAAAAAAACAAAATGAATATATTCAAACATTTTTTTTATTGTAGTTTGCTGAATGAGATATTAATTGTAGACTTGTAGTATAGCAATTATGTTAAGTGCAGTATGATTAATATTAAATGCAAAAGTATATTTTTCCTTTTACCTCTGCACAAACTGAAAATTTGAGGATAAAAGTAATTTTATAAAAAAAAAATTCAATACTAAGCAAAATCTTGTTTTAGTATGCAAATTAATTAAAATGCCAAACCGAACTCACCAACTAATAGATGAAATTTGACTGACTAAGTAGCACAAAAAAAAAATTCACAGAGTCAATTTTTTACCTTAGTTTTCTTCTCTTTTATACAATAAAAAAACTTACTTGATTATGAATCTGATCTTTACCCCATTTTTTGAAAAATCTGAGCTTCAACTTTGACAAGAAATTTTATATAAGATCAAATATAAAATATAAAACCCATTCCGTCAGGTCTATTAAGAAAGAGCTATTAACATATAACTTTAAAAGTAAATAAGGAAGTCAAGTGTTAGGACCTTAATATTCCTTAGTTAATTTCCTTACTACAATTCTTGTCTTTCAGTCCAAAATTACAACCTTTGCTTTTCTCAAGAAGCATCAAACACAGAACTGCATCTCTAGAAACTTAACATCATCATCGTTGTCGTCATCATCACCATCATCATGCCCCGACTACTTTCGGTGGATCCATGAGGACTTGAAGCCATGGAAGAGCACAGGGATCACAAGGGACATGCTAGAAAGAGGCAAGAACATGTCAGACTTCAGGCTTGTGATTCATAAGGGAAAAGCCTATGTTGAGCAGTACAGGAAGGCATTTCAAACAAGGGATGTGTTCACATTATGGGGAATTTCACAGCTTCTGAAGCTGTATCCTGGGAGGGTCCCAGATTTGGAGCTCTTGTTTCAGTGTGGGGATAAGACTGTCGTGAAGCAGACACAGTTTTTAGGAAATGCATCGTCCATGGTGCCACCACCAGTGTTTCATTACTGTGGAGACAACAGTTCGTTTGACATTGTGTTCCCTGATTGGACCTTCTGGGGTTGGTAAAGCTTCTATATATTTTCTTAAATATTAAGCTACAATTTTAATTTCTCTCCTTTGCAGGTAATTCTTAATTTGATCATTTACTCATTTATATTCTTAGATTAATCTTTCTCTTATGGATCAATTCATTTTCTACTTAGTCTTTTATTAATATAAAAGTTAGTAGACAAGTACGGACAGTCATGCTTTTAGATTTTTAAAATTTTAACTTTTATATGTAATATTATCTTATATTCTTGATTTGATTTTTTTATTTATAAGAGTTCGTTACTCTTAGATCATAAGAATTTGTCTCCCTTGATTCAAATATTTGATCCAAAAATTTTTACATCATTAGAATCAAATCCTAAATCTATCCCTTATCTTAATTAAATTTGGACTAAATGTGCTAACATTGTGAGCAGTGAGGGATAAATTGATAATGAAAACTAATGAGAAATCAAATTGAGAATGAGCTATAAATAAGAAACTAAATTTAAAATAGAAATTAATAAGGGATCAAATTGAGAAGAAGCTAATAAGTGTGGGATTAAAATATTAGTTTACTCTTTTCTTAAAATTGGTGCATATGCATAGTATAGCAATGATTTGTATTTGTGTTTGTGTTTTGAAAGTTACTTTTCAATATGTATTTTGAGATGACTTTGTAAATTTTAAGACAATCGGACAACTATAGATTTTACTTCTTTAGAAGATAAGCTACCCATATAGGAATTATGAAAATTTATTTTAAGAATATTCAATATATAGATTAATTAAGTCATTTTTAAATAAATTAATAAACATATGTTACATTTCACATAAAGGTATGTTTGATGGAAACATCTTTAATTATGTATAATATATGAGTCAATTCACTGTACAATCTCAATCTATCCTTTTTCTCATTTCTTTCCTCTTCTAATGTATATATAAATAAACAAAACTTCATAACTTTTATATGCATCTGATGTTTTTCTTGTTATCACAAACATTGAATAGGGCTGAGGTGAACATAAGACCCTGGGAGACAATCCTGAAGAAAATACAAGAAGGCAACAAGAAGATCAAATGGAAGAATAGGGCACCCTATGCCTTCTGGAAGGGCAACCCACACACCTCTCTTATAAGGAAGGAACTTCTCAAATGCAATGTTTCTGATAAACATGATTGGAATACTCGTACATATTCCCTGGTATTATTATTATTATTATTATTAAATGCAATTTAGATTCTTGACTTTTAGGCTAGTTGGTCATCAAGATGAATTAAATAAACTAATTTAATCCTTCCGAAGGACCAAGGATGGACACAAAATGGGTGTAAGGGCAATCATCTCTTGGATTTATAAAATTTCAATTTTCATATATAATTTTATATAAAATCTTTACAGTACACACAATTATAATATAAAGATATTATTATAATATTATTATTTTTTATATTGATATCATTACAATTATACCTTTATACAGTGCACCAAATATGGCGTCATAATTTTATCTTATATTCTTAATTTAATTCTTTAATTTATATTGTCCTTTTAACTTTTCATCTTTGGAAGATTTCAAATTCATCTTCAAGCAAAAGTTGAGACTCCAAACTTGCATTTTCTTCATCATTACTATTATTGCTTCAATCAAATTAATGCAACTAATTAACTAATTGCACATGAAAGAAAGGCAAAATCAAATATAAAATTATTGTATCTTTTGCAGAACTGGCAAAAAGAGATTGAACAAAAATTTAAGAATACAAAGCTAGGAGATCAATGCACCCACAGGTAAAATTTCCCAAAATTTTGATGCATTCAAGTTTTGACCGTAAGTTGCTTTATACGGTAATTTTCAGTGAAACATACTTCTAAGCTTATTTATTATTAATTTGATCATTTATATAATAAAATTTACATACTTAAAAATCTGCCCAATTTTTTCTCCTCATTGAAATTAATTACTGACTTGATGAATTTGATGTGAGAAGATACAAGATTTACGCAGAGGGAATCTCATGGTCAGTGAGTGAAAAGTACATACTAGCATGTGACTCTATGACGATGTTCATAGAGCCAGAATACTATGATTTCTATACAAGAAGCTTGGTTCCATTGCAGCACTATTGGCCCATCAGAGCCAAATATATGTGTAGAGACATTAAGTTTGCAGTTGACTGGGGCAATTCTCACACTCTTCAGGTACATCTCCTTCGTCTCTCAGCTTTTCAAAGATATAATTCTCACACTAGGACATCAAGTTGATCTATTTTACGAATATTGGGCTGAGGAGCTCTTCACCATTCAGTATCAAGATTAATGTGAGTTTGTTGTGTTCATTTCCCTAACCCCTTCAATCGTTAAAACTTTG
The DNA here is from genome assembly GCA_037074485.1 of Delonix regia. NCBI lineage: Eukaryota > Viridiplantae > Streptophyta > Magnoliopsida > Fabales > Fabaceae > Delonix > Delonix regia. Next base: position 20,198,621 of record CM073459.1, read on the forward strand.
CTATTGTTTAATTGATTGTGATAAGTGTACTTTAAGCTCTTTTGATATGTTATATAAAATAAAGTCAGATAGAATAAGATTTGATAAAATTTCAATATTATATTAGATGGTAGTGAGAGAGAGAGTGGACAAGATAGTGTAGGATTATAATATATTTTTTTAATTATTCAATTTTTATACAAGTTTAATCATAGTAAGGGATTTTTTATTAATAATATAATAAACCGTATTGTACTTGATTGATGATGAAAGAAAGTGGACAAGATGGTATATGATTAATATATATTTTTTATTATTCATTCTTTATACAATCAAATTTGATCATAGCAAGGGATGTTTGATGAATAATATAATAATAAGTCGTATTATACTGGACTTATGTCTTGAGAAATGGACAAAATGATGTATGATTAAAATATATTTTTTAATTATTTATTCTTTATATATTCTAGTATGATCATAGCAAAGGATATTAGATTAATAATATAGTAATAAGTTGTATTAGATAGCATTGACCAATGTTAATTGTATAAACTTATACAATATAATAGTGTGTGGAACAAACACACAATGTATTACGTAATATAAACTTATAAAATATGATCTTATATGTTGTGTTGAATGGGACCCTTAATTTTTTATAATTTACAATTCAATAGACATATTATTAAGGTAAGAATCGGAAACTATCTGTAAATTAAAACAAATTATATCGTTTAATTAAGAATTTGATTTCTTTGTAAAATTAGTACTTGATAAATCCTATCCATGCTTGAAATTAATCCTAGAATAACCCCATTGCCATAATTAAAACAAATATGCTATGAACCTTAGTCAACAATTTGTTTAGAAACTCATTTTCTTAGAGAGACTTCAATAAGTTTAATTTACATGTGCTTCATGAAATTCTTAATTTTTATTGAAGCTATATTTCCTTTTTGGTAAAAAAAAAATGAATTAACCTGCAGGCACAAAGGATTGGAAAACAAGGAACAAACTACCTGGAAGAGAATCTGAAGATGAAGCTGGTATATGATTACATGTTTCATGTTCTAAAGGAATATGCAAGTCTGATGAAGTTCAAGCCAATCATACCAAAAGGAGCCACTGAGGTTTGCTCAGAAGCAGAGGATTGTGGCATGGATGGTGTGTGGAAGGAGTTCTTGGCTGAGTCAATGGTGAAGTCAGCAAGTGCAGAATCTCCATGTGCCTTGCCTTCTCCTTATGAGCCTCAAGAGCTCCAACACTTCTTGAAGGGAAAGGAGGACTTGATCAAGCTAGTTGAGACCAAGAAAGTTGGGTCCTTGGCACAATGTGCTGGATAATCATATGCAATCAAAGTATGGACCAAAGTTACTATATAGTTCTTTAATAAAACTACGGGATAAATTTATTATTTTGGTTCTTTCCCTTTTACAAGAATATTAATTTAGTCTTTTATAAATTTATAGTGTTACAATAATTTTTTATAAATTTAATATCAATCAAAAGCATTTCTTTGTTAAGTCAATTATAACCCTTTTGAAGGATTAATTTTGATTAATATTAAATTTCTAAAAAACTATTTTAACTCTATAAATTTGTGAAAGACCAAATTAATATTACGACAAAAAGTGAATAAATAAAATAATCAAATTTATCAAAAGTATAATAGAGTGATAATCTTTTTTTTTTTTTTAAATTTACTCACTCAATTTCCTTATTTGAGTCATTTTTCTTAAGATTAGTCTAATTAATTGTTTTGGGAATTTCTTGGTAACTTTAGGTGAAATTTAATTAAAAACAATTTTGACTCAATAAAAAGTAAACACAAAAACAAATGAAATAAGTGAGAAGAAGAAACCATGTTTGGATGGAGGAGCCCAAGATAAATTACCCATAGCCTGATTCCTTTTTAAGCCCAAAAGCCTCCAAAATTGGTTCAAAATCTTGTTGATACAAAGCAGTGGGCTTTGCTGGACTTTTTTTTTGGGCCCAAAGCTTTGTTGGATTTGAAGTAGCTTAAGCTTAATTATTACTTTAGTTTTTTAATCTCTGCTTATTTTAATTAGTCTCGTATATTGTTTTTCATCCGATTTCTTAAATTTTTATTTTATGCTGTCCCTGAACTTTTTTTTTCGGTTCTTTAATTTTTAATTTATGCCAAATTTCAAATTTCCTGTTCTATCTATCAAAAACTATCTTTAGATAATTAAAAAAAGAGATAATTTTAAAATACTAAAAAAAATTAAATAAATTTAAGAGACAAATATAATATAAATTGAAATTCAAATAATTAAACTAAATTTTTTTTAAAATTAAAATAAAAAAAATAAACAGGAGACCTAAATGATAATAGATAAAAGTTATCTCCCTCTCTCTCTCCCTCTTTTTTTTTTTTAATAAAAAAACCAAATGAACTCATTTTTTCAATTCTTTATTTTTGGTGAACCAGTTTTTTTTTTTTTCGTTTTTCGTTTTTACAGGTTTATTGGCTTAGTGGCTAGAGTTTGAAAAAAAAATATATCAATTTTTATATAAAACGTAATTGTGGATTATATATTTCAAATGGACTACGACGAATCAGTCCCTCAACATTATATATCATTTCAATATATGCAACAATTTTAATTTCTTTTTAATGGAAATGTTTTTTATTATTTTATAAAGTTAGAAGATTTTGATATACAAAGTCAATGATTATAATTGCTTTATCGCTGAAAAGATTATTGTGAACACCTCATTATTAATTACTTAATTATTTAATTAGTTAATATACCAATTAATTAATAATTAAGCAAATAAAAAATTTAAAAACGACAAAGCTTTGAATGACATTCTCTGGGGACAAGTTGAAATTAAAAATAAATAATGTGAGACAATTAAATAAGCTCAAAATTTAAAAATAAAATTAGCTAATTATAATAAATCAAGGAAAAATTATGAAAAATAAAAAGAATATATAAGAAAAAAATTAAAAAAATAAAAAATAAAAATTAACTAATAATAATGGTAATAATAATAAATATAAATAATAATAAAATAATAATAATAAGAAAACTATAGCTTGCATAAAAAAAATGAAGGGACTGTGATAGCGGCAGTGAAAAGATGGAGAGAGCTGCTGTGAGGTGATGGAGAGAGTGGCTATGAAAAGAAAGGAGGACGAGAAAACAAGGGTAGAAGGAGCTGGAAAGAGGTTGAGTGGTTCAAAGGAAGAGGAGAAGGAGAGAAAGAAAAGGAGCACGATGGTGGAGAGAAAAGATAAGAGTGAACTCAGGGCATTAAGGGAGGGCTGAGTTCAACTTTGCGCAATAGTGAGGGACTGAGGGAGACGAAGTGAAACCGAGGAGAGGGAAGAATCTTGATCGAGTAGAGCAAGAGAGGAGATGATGGGGGCTTGAAGCTGAGAGAGAAAAGAGTAAGAAACAAACAAAAAGAGAAGAGGAAGAGAGCCCGGGCAAACACAACAAAAAGAGGAGAGAGAGAGGTGCTGAAGAGAGAGAACATGACGAGTTGAGCAGAAAAGCCACAGACTGAAAAAAAAAAGCAGCTGAGGAAGAGGCTTCACGGACACACCAAGTCATCACTCTGTTCACCTCTGTTTGAACAACCCGAAGCAGAGAAGGAAGAGTTGAGTGGCTGACCCTCATTTAAACGTCAAAGAAACAGAGTACAAGAGAGAGGTGGGATCGAGATAGTGCTGAATGAGGGAGAGGTATCACAATAGAAAACGAAAGCTCTTGGGACCGCTGAGAGAGACTTGAGAAAGGTAAGGAAATGAGGTTCAAAACTAGGAAAGAATCCAAAGAGAAAGGTTAGCATCATTGGCTAAACTCCTTTTCGTTTTTGCTTTCATACTATTCTCATTTTAACATGCTTAGCATCGGTGGATGTTGGAAATAATGCTGATCATCGTAGTTCTTTTTCAAAAATGAAAGACGAAAATCTTGCTACATGCCACTTGCATTTTCTACTTTGTTTTGTTGCATGTTAGTTGCTTTATCTGCCGTCAAGATCCGCCACATGTTCTTACCTTTTGATGCTTGTGTGAAAAAAACCATGTAGTAGTTTGCTTCCATCTGAACGTGTTTAGGTTGCATGATTTTGTCTTTCATGTTGCCTTAGCTTTCTTCTCAAATGGCATGAAACTTTAGAGTGTTTGAGCCGCCATGTCATTGCATTTGAGGACTTTACCTACTCGGTCTTGTTTCTGTCAAATGGATGCCAAGTTTAACTAGTTTCATTCTGGTTTAGTCTTTTTCTTTCTGGTTTAGTTTGTGTTTGCCTATTGCACTTCTTCTTATTATTTACTGGTTACTGATCAAGGTGATGCTAAGGTCCACTTTAGGTGCATTAATATGTTGTTTCCTAATGAACATTTCTGCTATATTTCTTCTTGTTAGTCACTGATAGAAATATCAAAGATTTTCCTTGATTGGAGCATTACAAATTTGCTATTTTCTATGGACTACGACAACATTTTTACTTATTTGTTTTTTAGGCTTGGTTGACCTTTGTGCATCATTTGTTTATTGGGTGTTCTTTTAACCTTTTTTTTTTTTTTTCCCATTAAAGAGCTCCTTTGGTTGAAGATTTATCTCTCTTTCACTAGTTCCAAAATTGAAATCATCCAATCTTTCTATGTCTAAGCGTTCAATAATTTGACTAAGGTCCTTTTTGAGTAGTTTACATGAGCTGTAGCATAAATGATTATATAGTTTCACTTTTGTTACTATTTTGTATATATCCATGGCTGTCAATGTCCTAGTCATGAAAATGTCACCACATTTACCTATTTGTGTATACCTTGTGGCCTTCAAATTGGTATGGGGAAGCTTGTATGCTTATCTTATTTATTTTGCTCATCAAAACCGTTGTGTTTAATTCTTTTAGTTTAAATTTGATTAATATTATGGATATTTATGGTTTATTTTTTGGCATTCAAATGGAGTTAGGAAAATGATGATTAGAGGGCTTAAACATACGGGTTTGGAGATATTGGAATCAAGAGCAATGGACAAGCTAATAAAAAAAAAAAAATTTAAAGCTAGTAGGATTAAGTTTTAATAAGGTCAAGTTTTGTAATGTTCTCTTGATTGGTTGCAAATAAAATATAATAGTAAATGTTTAATTGAACACGAACACACACAAGCACTCATCCATGCTTTAAACATCAACACATACAAACATTATTATTTGTTTTATTGAATATGCCATGTGAGGATTAAAGCCTCCATAGGCGTATCTTACAAAATGTCCATGGTTTTCTTAACATCAATATTGCCCGTGAGACCAACATTTCCGTGAGCACTTAATGATACATTAGTATTGCCATGTAAGATTAACATCTTCATAAGTATCTAATGATGCACTAGTGGGGCCATGTGAGATCTAACGACTTCATAGGCATATCCCCAAATACTGGTTGCACGTGTTTGAATTGAATTGGGAATTCCAATGGCCTCGTTTCATAATGTGTATTCTCTAAAAAAGGAAGTTGGGTTACAAAGGCCCATCGATGCTTGTACAATAATAAACAAGTTTAAAATAATTAAATAAATACAAGGTCTTTCTTAAAATATTTTCCAATAAGATTGATTTCAAAGTCTCTTTTTTTCCTTGAAAAAAAAAGAAGTTTATTTTTGTTCATAATTAAAAATCAAATTAAAAAAAAAGTGTTTTCCTTTTTTTTTTTTAAATGCAAATACCAATAAATTATGTTTTCAAAAATAATAATAATAAATAAAAAATTTAGAAAAGGAGAGCAAAGAAGCAAGATTTAGCTAATTTCATAAGTTAAAACAAATGAATCAATCTCTACATCGTTTTGTTTGTAAGAATTGGCCTGATTTCAACTACTTTGTTGGTCTCCAAACAAATATATATATATATATATATATATATCAAGCCACTTACGTGCATTTTCGGTTGAACTACGTAAACTTTGATTCCTATCACGGGGTACGTAGGCCCTAGGTTTTCATCCTAGGTCAAGTCTACCCTTTGTAAATATCTACTTGTTTGCTTCTGCTATTATCGTTTTTATCTTCTCTATTTAACAGGCATGTATATCGATAAAATGGTAATTGAGATAAATTTAAAAACTATATTCTATTTCAGCTGACTGATTTAAGGTAACCGTCCTTATGGACGGGTATTGTGGGGTGCCCAACACCTTCCCCACACTCAAATAGACTCCCGAACTCATCTCTAATTTCGCAGACCATATTGCCATTTTATTTTTTAATTTTTATTTTAAATTTATTTCCCAAAGTTTTTCATTAAAAATTTTGGTGGCGACTCCAAATTGATTGATTTCCAAGATTCATTTTTGGAATCAAATTTACACTTTTTATCTATTACTGCTGAAAAGTCGGTTACAATAATTATACTTGAGACAAATTTTTATTTCAGAAAATTAATAAAGAGAATCAATAAAATTCTTATTTTCATTTTAATTTAACTAAAAATCATAGAGCTTAATTTTTAAAATTTGAAATGCTAACTATTTTTAGAAGTAGTGCCGTCATTATTTTTAAAAAATTATAAAACGAATGATACATACATACATACATATATATATATATATATATATATATATATATATATAAAGATAACACTAAATATTTTCTTAAAAATAGAAATTTTACACTTAGCTTTAAAAGCTTTAAAGTTATAAAATCTCATGGGTGTATTTAACATAGGTATGAGTATGACAAAGTGATTTGAAATATCGACAATGCTTTAGATTGTCCACAATTATTTTTATTTATTTTTCTGATTTTATATATTTCAAATAATTTTGAATAAAAATTAATTTTTTTCAAATATCGACAATGCTTCAGCTTGTCCACAATTATTTTTATTTATTTTTCTGATTTTATATATTTCAAACAATTTTGAATAAAAATTAATTTTTTTTAAAAAAATTATTGCGCACACAGATAAATTCGTTCTTAAATTACCATTTTTGAAAAATCAAACTATTATTGCTCTGATCAGTACGACGAGCTTATATGAAAATAATATGTATTATAGTGAATCACTAGGTGATTTAATTATTAGTACATAAATGAGGGTTCCACATGACGTGCTGAGCTTGTTTTAGTAGGAGACGTGCTGATTATTTTTATAATAGAACATAATATTCGCTGGTGTATCTACAGAATATATTTTTGCTTAATCTTATTATAAAAAAATTTAAATAGAAATGATATACTTATTTTAATGTTTCTTTATTCTAATAATGAAGCATTTGTGTACATAAATCATTTAACGATTGTATATATATATATATATATATATATATATATATATATATATATATATATTTATTTATTTATTTATTTATCATGTAGGTGATCACATGGAACTAACATTCTAATTTTTTCATTTATGAAGAAGTAACTCAAGTGATGCAATATGTTTAAATTTTACTGAAAAATCTTTATATTGTTAAAAGTTTGAGCATACTAAAAAATATTTATGAAAAAATGTCATAAAATTTAAATAAGATTGATCTCCGCTACTATTTTTTTTTTCTTTTGAAAAAATATTTCAACTCAAAATTTATGATTGGTAATCAAGTTTTTTAGCTTATTCTTAAAGCCAGAATAATGGAGAGCTAATTGGGCAATTTAAGAATAGTTATTATATAGATTAATAATTATCAGTGGGTCATTGGTCAATTTTTTGGGTAATATTGTTTGGTTGGATAATGACCTCTCTATGAATTAAAGGAATAAATTCTTACAATTCAAATAAGCGATTTCTTATAAATTAAATGACCAAATAAAAAATATAAATGTTAAAACTTTGAAATTCTCATAGGACGACCGACACCTGCGTCCTCCCTTATATCTATTTCTATATCTACATAAGTTGCATCCTTTCATTACTAATCATTGGATCAATGTATCATGTAACCTCCTAAGGTGGATTAAACTTAATACAATTAGGGCTAACAAGGGTGACTTGGAAACCTAAAGTTCTCATTGATATCTAAAGTTGTCAAAACTGGCTGGTTAGTTTCATGTTCATGCAAGTTGATGGACCTCAGTTTGATGAGTAAGGATGTTGAATCTAGTTCACCAACATATTTAACTCATCAAAATATATAAAATAAATTTGTAAAAAAAATTTAAATAAAAAAATTCATTCATCAAGCCAAATATTAAATTCTATTAAAAAAAATATTCTCTTTGTCTATTATTAATTTAATATTGAATATTTAAAAATTAAAAAACCCATAAAAGTTCTACTATAAACCCGTTAAGTTGACCTGTTTAAATTACAAATAAAATAAATCAGATTATGTAAGTAATCCATATAATAGTTTAAATGAACCAAGTGAAAGATTTTGACAACTCTTTTGATTCCATTCATAATAATGCCACTAGTGCCAAAGACAATCATTTTCCTAATAGAAATCACAAACTAAGTGGCAGAAAATGGATTTGTAAAGTGCTTTTTATCACTTTTGGCATAAATCCAATAAGTTTACAGATTAGATAGCAAATCACAGCATCACTCTTAATCATGACCTTCAAATTTTCAATATCCCCAAATTGAGTTAACCCTACTAAGTCAAAAAAAAGAGGAATTTTATGTATATTTATTTTTATTAAATAAAAGTTATACTTACTCATCTATTACTCCAACTAATAATTTAGTCTTTGCTTAAATATTAATCACATGTTAACCCTACTAAGTCAATTCTGGTTGCAATTACTCGATTCATTTAGACTTTTTTTTTTTTTAAAAAAACGTTGTATGTACGTACTTACCTATTACTACAAGTATAGTTTGATCATTAGTTAAATATTTAATTATGACATGTTAATTAGCCCTACTAATTAGTCAATTCTGGCCAACTAATTGATTTATCTTCCAATTAACTTAGGCGCATGAATTACGCGGTATCATATATTTTAGGTTGAAAAACATATGCTACTAAATTAACTTCCTTTATTTTTTGGCAAAAATAAACTTTTGGTCCCTTAATTTTATTTGAAGTTTCACTTTCATCCCCTAATTTTATTTAGTTTCAATTTAGCCTCTTAACTACATCTTAGATTTTACTTTTGTCCCTTATATGCATTTAGTTCCAATTTAACCCCTTAATTTCAAATTAAGTTTTACCTTTGTTGCTTAAATTTATTTAGTTATAATTTAACCTTTTACTTTTATCCCAAGTTTTAAATTCACCCCTTAATATTTTAATTCCAATTTTGTTCTTAATTTCAAGACATTACTCAAATTTATTTTTGGAATTAAGAGTTAAAACAAATTTGTCAACCAAGTATCAATAAATTTATTTTTTTGAGGAATAAGATATATAACTGAATCTTTAAATGAAAATTACTACATTTCATAGGGTTTATTCATTTTAATAGATAAATAATAACAAATATTTGAGTTGTTAAAAATTAAGGGTCAAACTAGAAGAAATTGAAATTAAGGAACGACAATAAAATTTAAAGTAAAGTGTTAAAACCAAATAAGAACCAAATTAAATCTAAGGTAAATTTAAGGGATAAAAATGAAACTTGAAGTAAAAGCAAGGAATCAAAAATATATTTGTGCCTTTTTTTTTTTTTGGAGTTGCATACAAACAATATCCCCATTACAGTTAAATTCCAAGATCAAAATGAAAACCGAAGAAGTTAAATAATATTCAACAATTTTTTTCTTTACTCAAAATGCAAATGAATAATACATTAATCTTTTGCAATTTGAAGAATCATATAAGTTCCTTTTAACAATTGCTGATAGTTTTGAACATTTTAATTATGGTCTTTAAAAAAAAATGGTTTACTAACATAATCAAATTATCAGTATATTATTTTAAACAATTTTGGTGTGTCCCTTAGGGAATAAAGGACATGGAAACACAATTGGGACCATGATTGCAGAGTTCGTCTCTTCCTCCTCCAAAAGAGGAATTATGGAAAACATAGTTTCTTCCCAAGTTTTTCACTAAATTTGTGATTCTAGTTACTAATTTCTTTGATAATGACAAAAGTTAAATAATACTAATTTATGAATTATTTTTGAGAAAATTTCCTTTTTGGTCCCCCACATTTTGACTGTTTCAATTTGGTTCTTCAAATTTTTCTTGTCTCAAAATGGTCCTTTTCATTTTCAAACCTTAACAAAATTGGTCCTTTTATTAGCAAATAATTCTCTAACTTAGCCATTGGTAAATCAATATGAAGGGACCAATTTTCTTAACGTTAGAAAATGTGAAGGACCATTTTGACACAAAACAAATGTGAAAGACCAAACTAAGACACAATCAAATTGTGAAGGATCAACTTAGAAACATAAGTTTTAGGGTTTAGGGTTGCTTAGATTTGTGATTCTAATATATATAGCATTATCTTTTCGGCCTTTGAAAATACTTCATTGTATATATATTATTAATTACAGAGAAAATTACCATTTTGAATGTTTATCCTATCTGAAAATAATTTTCTATATTTTTTAATTTTAAAAAATTGGTTCCTCCAGCAGTATCCCTCTAACACAATCTTTGATAAATAGATATTGACTAATATTTTCAACGTTGGAAATGTGAACAACCAAATTAAGACAGAGTCAAAATATGATAAACAAAAACGGGATTTTTCTCATTAATAATATATTTGATAATGACAAAAATAATTCTGTAATTAATTTATGTTTTAGATACTCAAATATTTTGTAGGGTCAAATAACAACCATATATTCCGCTATTGAGATTTTTTTTTTTATTCTATAAGAACTCTACTGGTATAAACAGGCTTTCAACCTTGATTAAATTATTGATAATCAAGATCCTATTTCCATGGCAAATTGAAATATCATACCTACGTATATATACATGTATATATCTAGAGGTCTATATATATGATGACCACAAGCAATGTTGAACACAAGCTTCATTGGAAGCTATAGATAACATGTCAATATGTCTGACTCTTTCAAAGGCTATCTTCATCAACAACGACAATCATTGGGCATGGCCAAGAGATGGTGGGCTTCAACTTCTGCCTCAGCTTTCTTCTCCATCTTCTTCGTTCTTCTCTTTGTTTCAGCCTCTCTCTTCATCGACTGGGTTGACCTTGTGAGTTCTCTTCTCTTTCATTCTTCTTGTTCTTCATCATCATCAACCTCTTAAGCATCCATATCTCCTTCTCTCTTCTTTCTCTCTCTATTTCTGTGTTTTGTAGCTTTTGATCATTCTTTTCAAGTTTTCTCTTTTGGTTTGGCTTATTACTTTATGGGTTTGTTCTCCTGGATTGGGAATGATAGAAGAGAAAGAAAAGTTTGATTGAAGGTTTTCAGTTAATTTTCTTGAAGTCTTTAAGGTTTATACTCTTTGATACTTTTAGGTTCTATCGGAAGAGAAAGAATGACATACGAGATGAGTTAAATGATAAATTTTCTTCTTTTTGTTTGAAAAAGATTGTTTTTCTTCAAAAAATTTTCAACTGGGTGAACGTTATAAAGTTACAAAGGAAGAAGAACTTTTACAGATTCTTCTTCTTTCCTTTCATTTCTATAAATAACTCCTAAATAAAACAATCATTTTGATGAACATTCCCGGCCTATTATAGTGTTCCTTCTACATACTTATGAGAACATGAAAGTAAACTTAATTATGAAATTCTGGGTTTAGTTCTTGGTCACCTCTGGGTCAACTATCAATGAGTTTTTGAGTTAATTAGAGCTTCGAAGAAATAAAGGAGAAATAAAATTTGAGATGAATAAATGGAACGGAACACTACTTTTTTTTTTTTTTTCTTTTAATTTAGAAAAAAAAGGGTACCATTAGGCTTGTAGGGAGAATAAAACATTGATGACATCTTTCTAAACAATTTTTTTTTTTTGAAGAGTTTGTGTTGGATTTTCATTTTCTTGACATCCATGTTTTCCACGATCTTTGTCTTTGTTTTTCTTTTTTGGTATAATTACTTAAGTTTTAAGATTCTACCGGTTTAAGATATAAATCAAAGGGTTCCATCTTTTAGTTTAATTATTGTTAAAGAAAAAAGTAGCATTTTAATCCCTAACTTATTATTAAATTATTATTTTTATTCTTAATTCATTTTATATCCTAAAATAATTTTCCATTTATTAGAATTTTCTACCAGTTAGAGGTTTAGCTTGAATATATATATTAATGATTTCACAAGTAACAATTTTTAATAAATGAAAGATTATTTTGGACAATAAAATAAGTTAAGGACTAAAATGATAATTTTGTGATAAATTACAGACCAAAATAATATTTTTCTCCATTGTTAAATTTCTAAAACCAATAGAAAAATGTGTGCTTGATATCAATCTCATATCTTCGTATGTGGACGCCTCAACTCATAACCATACATATATATATATATTCAATTTGGTTATTGATTTGATTCATCAAAGTCAACGCACTCAACAAACTTTTGTATTAATGAAATAAAAAATGAGGCACCTTTACATTCGTTTAAGTGACTAGATTACCAATTAATGATTATATCTTTTAAACAACAAATATCATCAAATTCTATAATCTCTTAGTTTTCATTGAATAATATAATAATTAGCGGCCAGAAGAGAATGTGCACCACCAATAGTTGACAAATTGATGCATTTTGAAGTTGAAATCCTGAATTAGTAACATATTCAAAATTTTGAAAAAAAAAATTTTTTAATTATTTTTTAACTATAGGGATTAAATTATATGTGGAGACACCATACATGAATTTATAAAATATAAAACAATTTCTTGTCTTGTAGTTTTTGTTTATGGAACCTTCTCTAAGATGTCACTCGAAAATAGACATTAAAGGTCAACGAGAGCTTTGGGCTCAGTAAATGGGCCTTTCTGTTTTGGGCTCTCAAGTTAGCCTTTTGGTTTTAGATTCATCCTACAGACCAAAAACCCCAAAAGAAAATTGCAGTATTTCATATGTTTGCTTTTTAAATATTTTAATTTAAAAAACATGAAACAAGTATATGACTTAAATTTTTTTTTTGAACCATATATTTATGAAAAAATTACATAATGTGAGTGATCCTACAAAAAAAAAAAAGGTTATTATGATGAAAACCTTGTGATGGTCAATTAACTACTGCAAATCTCAAGTACTACAAAGGTCTATTTAAATGTTGTTAAGATCAAGTCATGACAACGGTAAATAGTTATTTGTCGTCAATTCAAGAACTAATGATGGTTGAAACAGATCACCGTTAAATCCATTGAGGGACAACACATATGTTATCCATTGATCACCATAAAAATATATCATTAAGACGACTTTTACAAAGGTTAACGAACAATGTTATTATTTTGTGTGGTGGTGATTTCTACGATTTTTTCATCAATAGTTGTATAATTTTTGTAAAAGTCATTAAAAAATTGTCGCAAATGTAAAATTTAATTTTACGCTATAAGACTTGAAGACTTGTACACAAATAAATATTTAAGATTAATTAATTAATATATTTACTTTAATATAATTATTGGAATATTCTTTTTGAATATATTTATATAGACATTCTTTTTTATTTTCTGTAGATATTATAAGGAATTCTGAAATTGTTGGGGGCCTCAAGCTTAGCAAGGGACAACCCCATATCAAACTTCCATCATATAAATATCTCTTTTGAATAAATTCTTTCGTTTGTTATCTCTGTTTACTTGAGGATATTGATTGCAATATCTAAGACATTTAATTAAATATGGATTGCCTAATTATGTTATCTTTGGATTATATTCACATGTAAGTTTCTTAATTAAGATTAGTGAAATTCTATCACACACATATATATGACAATATGATAAAACTTAGGACATTTTTCTACGGTTAATTTCCTACCATAAATATGGAAATACTACTAATCTATAATTCTTGTCTTTAGTCCAGAGTAACAAGCACTATTCTTCTCAAAAAGCAACAAAACCATCACCCACCAAACTACATCAACGGAAGCTTGACATCACCACCATCCTTGCCGCCACCACCACCGTCATGCCCAGAGTATTTCCGATGGATCCACGAGGACCTGAAGCCATGGAAGAGCACAGGGATCACAAGGGACATGTTGGAAATAGGCAAGAACATATCATACTTCAAGCTTGTGATTCACAATGGACGAGCCTACGTGGAGCAGTACAAGAAGTCATTTCAAACCAGGGATGTGTTCACACTATGGGGGATCTCACAGCTTCTGAAACTTTATCCTGGAAAGGTTCCAGATTTGGAGCTCTTGTTTCACTGTGGGGATAAGACTGTGGTGAAGAAGAGTCACTTTCAAGGACCACATGCTGTTGTTTCGTCGTTGGCGCCACCTCCATTGTTTCACTATTGTGGAGACGACAGTTCGTTTGACATTGTGTTTCCTGACTGGACCTTCTGGGGTTGGTAAATCTTCTATATATTTTACTTAATATTGATGCATGTGCATGGTAGAAGAACACATAAGAAGGTTTATGGCTATCATTTCTATTTTTTGTTTACAAATTTTGTGATAAATGCACAAATTTCGGTAACAAATTTGCAACTGAAAAAACCCAAAAAAGTTGAACTTTCCATGTTGTGTTCCATGGAAGAACTATAATAAGTTATCTTCAAAATATTCAATATCTAGATAAAACAAGTGAATTTTAGATAGATAAAGAAAAGTTTCATCTTGCCAAATTGGTGTGTGTGGTGCAAAATTCTTGTATATGATTTTTTTGAACGAGTGGGGCATTGGTTAAAGATTATTTATTGCATATAATAAATGAACCTTAACCAATGAAATTAATCTATAAGCATTTATTATTATTGACAATAGATATAATAAATTATTCTTAATCAGTGCTCTTATTTATAATAATAAAATTTTTGTATACACACTTTGATGAATCATGTGGTTGGCTCTTTGCATATATATATATATATATATATATATATATAACCATACATTATATAGTTCTTAGTTCTTTTTTTAATTTTATGTTTTATATGCTTGCATGTTTACTTAAAATGAACTTATATGTAATTTTTTCTATACATAACATTTACTCAGGAATTAGTGGAATTTGGATTTTCTGCATTTTTCCCAACCAAACTGTGCATTATTGGATTGCATAGTTCAATTAATTTTGATATCCAACTTTAAATGTAGAATTCTTTAATACTGATAATTTGATCCGGGCATTTATGATAAAATGCAAGAAATATGGACTGGGAATTGTGTATGTCTAATACTTATACATTTGATGTCTTCCTTGTTATTATGTATTTCAGGGCTGAGCTGAACATAAGACCGTGGGAGACTATACTAAAGAAAATACAAAAAGGCAACAAGAAGATCAAATGGAAGAATAGGGTACCCTATGCCTTTTGGAAGGGAAACCCAAGAGTGTCCCTTATAAGGCAGAAACTCCTCAAATGCAATGCTTCAGATCAAGAAGATTGGAATGCTCGTATATATTCCCTGGTAATATTTGTTATATTATTGCTTGAAGCATATTAATTCAAGTAATTACTTAATTGCACATGGAATTAAAGGAGAAATTCTATGTATGAGACTTCGTTTCTTTTGCAGAGTTGGCAAAAAGAAATGAAACAAAAATTTAACAATACAAAGCTAGAAGATCAATGTACCCACAGGTAAAATTTTCCAAAGTTTTCATGCATTTAAATAGTCTACTAATTTCTGACTAATGTGATGTTTATACTTATCTACTATTTAATATGAATTACTTAAAATCTCTCTAATAATTTAATTACTGAGTTGAATTTGATGAGAAGGTACAAGATTTATGCTGAGGGAGCCGCATGGTCTGTGAGTGAAAAGTACATACTAGCATGTGACTCAATGACCATGTTCATAGAGCCAAAATTCTATGATTTTTATACAAGAAGCTTGGTACCATTGAAGCATTATTGGCCCATCAGCACCAAAAATATGTGTAGAGACATCAAGTTTGCAGTTGACTGGGGCAATTCTCACATGGATGAGGTAAATCTTCTTCATCTCTCGACTTTTGAGAGATTAAATTACAGTTTATTAAGTTTAAGGGCGAGTGTAAAGTCTTGAATCACAAATATTTACTAAATAATAACTACATAAACAAATAGACCTATAAATTTAATATATTAAAATTTCAGGTTAAGTGTCAAGTTTACCAAAACTCGCCTAATATATCATGACTCCGAATTAACATGTAGGCACAAAAAATTGGGAAAGGAGGAACAAACTATTTGCAGGAGAAATTGAAGATGAGGTTGGTGTATGATTATATGTTTCATGTACTAAAGGAATATGCAAGTCTTATGAGGTTCAAGCCAATTATACCAGAAAATGCTACTGAGCTTTGCTCAGCAACAGAGGATTGTCCCATGGATAATCTGTTGAAGGAGTTCATGACAGAGTCAATGGTGAGGTCAGCAAGTGCAGAAGCTCCATGTGCCTTGCCTCCTCCTTATGAACCCCAAGATCTCCAACAATTTTTGCAGAGAAAGAAGGGTTTGGTCAAGAAAGTTGAGACCATGGGGAGGGAACATTGGCACAATGTGGTAGATAATACTACACAATCAAATTAAGGATGAAAGTTATGTATAATTTTTAGGTGTTTATTATCTGGTTCTTTAATAAAATTTTGAAAAAGGGATTCTTCTTGTCACTGAATTTAGTCCTTGATAGATTCCAAATTTTCAATTTTAATTTAGTCACTCAATTATTAAAATCATGCAATGTTGCCTTTCCATCTCATCTCTTTCAAAATTTAATGTCAGATCCAAGGGTTTGTTAATTTGGATAGCAAACCTAAGATGTCAATTTACAGTATTAGATGAATAAATAATTCTTCCAATTCAACATTGTAGGAGTTTGAAAATAAATTTTCTATGAAGATGGGATTTTGTTGCAATATTACAGGCATTTTAATGATTGATGGACTATAGTGAAAGAATTGATTTACGGAGGACCAATTTGATAAGGACCCAAACAAGATTCATTTTACCTTAACTTTTTTCAAAAAAAAAAAAACCCTCCACATTTTATATATACTCCTATTTAAAAATATAATAACAGACAGAAATTTTCCTAAATTTTCTCCTAAAATTTTAAAGGATTTTCATTTTCCTACGTGTTTCATCTTTTTAGAGCCTTTTAGAAAAAGTGATCTTTTGGGGAAAATTCGAAAGGCGTATGGATTTAACAAATTGGAGAATCGTTTCTACTTTTTGCATGACAACGATACAGAAGCACGAACTTTCATACGAAAGAAACAGAATCCCCAAGAAATTACCTTAGAGTCATTCTCATCAGATTCTTAAAATAATCAATATTTAGAACAATGAGATGGTTTCGAGCAAACAATGGTTATTAAACTCAATATTGACCTGGTGGAAATTTAAATTCAAGGCAGGAGAATGACAAGGTGATACATATACCATTTACAGAAGACAAGATAGAAGGAGTTTTACAATTGCCCATTACTGCACCATGTAATTCTAACACCCAAATGGATTGACCATCATGTTTCGCCAGCAATGGATCATCAAGATTTTCTTTTGCTTCCAGAAACTTTGGACCAAGCATGAATCAAATGATGATTTAAAATTGTTTTGTGAATAATATCACTGTTTGTGTTCGTCCTTTTTCAGGTACTAATGTACTATACTTGAATCAAACGGTGCAGATTGTGGTACTGCAAGGGAAGATTCCAATGTCAGGGATGGAGAGTGAAGATTTCTTTCTGATTTCAGAGGAATCAGAGGAACAAAATACATAGACTAACAATAATGGGCTTGCTTCTTCTACTATCTCAAGCTACCTCATCCCATTGGTTCAAGAAAATCAGAATGAGGAAACTATTGGTTCCAGAGGGCACCAGAGAGCACAACAGTTCTTGTATACACCAGGAAAGACCGTTTCTATCCAACTCTGTAAGCATATCATTATAGTGAGCAAGCCTTTGTGTGGAAGCAATAAAACTAAATAAATGGTGGGCATCCCTCACAATGAATCAAGAAATTTCTATACAAACGTGGCATTCCTTGCCAAAAAAAAAATTCGAGAGAGAATCTATATCTTGGCAAATTTAGCCTAGCAGAAATCCTTTGTACAACATATATATATATATATATATATAGCAGTAGTTCGTTATATAGCAGGTATGGTTTGTGTAGTTTAGTAAACAGTTCGACTCAGGGTTATAAGTATAACATCCCAGAAAGAAAGGTAAATTCCTGCGAAGGGATTTCTATCACAGCTTCTCACAAGCAAGTAATTCAGTGAGGAACTGCAACTGCAGCCAAGATGGACAAGGAAGATTTTCGTTTCTTACCATCAATAAAAGAAAATGCAGTTGTAAGGGATGGAGGAAGAAGCAGAAAAAGCAAACATTGACAGAGCTCCTGTTAGAAACTATAGAGATGAAGCTGGTGAAGATCAAGAAATGGAGAATGCAGATGAAGAGGCAGTATGGGAAACTATCCAAGTAAAACTTCCTCGGGAGCCATGAATATCCAAAGTTGCAACTATTATGGTCCTGTTAAGTTCACGGCAATTCAAAGACTTAAGCACTTAGTTTGAAAATATAAACTAATTTTTTTATTCTTGGCTGAAACTAGGATGACTGTACAAAACCTTAGTATTATAAAAGCTTTTGGCTATGTAAATGTGTCTTGTTTGGATATGTGTTATAAAAGTAATTGGCAGGATGATATTAAATGCATAATTTTGGATAGCAGTCCTAACTGGATTCATATTGTTACAAATGGGCGATCAAAGACCATTTAACACCTCTTTATATGGATTTCCAAAATTAATACATCGACAAATCATTTGGACATAGATTATGGAAACGACAATTAATATGACAGATTGGAGATTTAAATCATTCATATTTACTTACAAATAAGCTTAGCAGTTGCTCAACAATTCCAAAAGCTTTAATTTCTAAAAGACTTAAGAAAATACCTAGTTGATTGATCTTTTGCTCGAGGGCGATGGTATTCTTGGCGAAGAATAGAAAAGAACAAGAGAATGTAGGGGCAAGACTGGATAAGGCATCATGTAATTCTTTGTG
The DNA here is from genome assembly GCA_037074485.1 of Delonix regia. Classification (NCBI taxonomy): domain Eukaryota; kingdom Viridiplantae; phylum Streptophyta; class Magnoliopsida; order Fabales; family Fabaceae; genus Delonix; species Delonix regia. The sequence continues at coordinate 20,217,666 of CM073459.1, forward strand.
GCTATAGCACTACCTCATATCTACATATACTATTCTTCTAGTGGCATTATCTGATCACTTTCCTATAGTTTCTGTGCAATGGTTCTAAATTGCAGACTACGCATCAGCCAGACATGAAGTTCGCTGCAACCTTTCACTAACAACAGAGTTGAACAAAACTAATCCCACAATAAATAGAATGCAGAGCAGTTTGTTCATCTTCTCCATATAAGGAATTTTAAGGTAGATGATGAATAAAACAAATTTCACAATGATCAGAGTCAGCTCAGCAAAGAGGGCTATTTGTTCATTGGAGTCTGAATTCTTTGAGGGACTATTTTCACCTGTAAAATAAAAATTATTGAATAAAAATTTAATGATTGTATGTAATTTTAGATTATTTTTTATTTTTAAATTTAAATTATTAAATCTTTATTTAGCGACTCATAATTATCATTAGAAAATCTCCATTAAAAATCCTCATTAGAGATTATCTTGTTCATTGCGTTTGTTCTGTTCGCATCAGTCCATATCTGCTCCGGTCCCTACATCGGTTCAAGCAACTACTTTTGTTTGGCAAGATGGGTAGATGGGACTTAGAGTGTTCGAAGAGTATGGAGGATGCCACGATGAGATAACTTTTTTTTTTTTTTTTTTAAATATTGTTGTGTGAGAAAATTATGTATTTAATAGACTTTATATAAGAAATATTTGAAATCATATTCTTATATAAAAAAAGTACTTATATAAAACCTCGTCAGTAGTTTGGAAATTTGTGTAATAGACTTTATAAACATTTTGCAACTCTAGTTTCAATCTTAATTCAACAGATACATTGATACTGTACAAAGAATATATATATATATATATATGTGTGTATATATATATATATATATATAAGATATGATATATTATATGTATTTAAAAATTATAATTATATATATATATGTATTTTAATAATTTGTGCAATTTTTTAGAGAAATTATAGCCACAATGACCACAACCTACGTTATAACACTCATAATACTTGCAATTGCAATAATTGCAATAGAACTGCAATTGCGATCGCAAAATCTTTACTGCAAACCAATAATTCTAAATGTATAAAGAAATCAAAATGATCTAAAGCTTTATAGCTCAACTTTTCATGTTGTAGAAAAATAGTGAGTTAGTCATTTATAGATGGATGATCAGTTACTTGAATGAAGATTTTCATTAATTATTAAAAACCAATTTCAATTATAGAATTTTAGTACTAGACAAAACAGAGCAACGTGCACTAAATAACAAACATCTATGTTTGACTCCAAATCACATAAACCAAATTTGTTTTAAAATTAGACAAAAGAAAAAAGGAAACTCGTGGCATCAAGTCAAATTTCATCCATAGTAGTCCCAGTAATTTAGTCAAGCAAGAACAGTTACATTGTCGATTAACACACAGAATTATGAAGAACATGGGCAATTGAATTAGCCAATGGATCCTATTTAGTTTAAACTTATAATATGAGGAATTGTGTATTGGGCCAAGAAACCCAAATACACCAAATTATCTCAAAAAAATTCCGAAGTGAAAGCATTGTCTAATTAAGCTCATCATTTATTTTTTTGCTAATGTTTTGTTGTACACTATACAACAAATTCCAAATATAGTATCATTTGAAAAATTAAAAAAAAATTATAGAGTAGGAGTGACTTAAGTGTTGACCCAATGTTTAAATATGATATTAATTTATCTTGATGATGACAAAACTCTTAAGTTTAACTTATCAAAAGCATTAAGTCAAAGAAAATCCATTTAAATATTGAGCTTAGTTAATTAATATTTACATAGGTTAACTAGTAGAAGTTTTTGTTGGGATATATTTTATAAACTTATCTTATATTGACCAAAGCTCAAATAAAATAACTTGAGTCCAAAATAAATATAAGATCATGTTTTTTTTAGTTGAACTCTTGAGCTTAACATGTTAATCTCAGCCAAAATAATTTAAACAGCATATCATTATTCTTGGCCTACCTTACATAACCTTTGTACACAGATTTCAAAAAACCTGTAATTACAACTCTTTAAATAAATTTTTTTAACAAATTGATTGGATAAGTAGTGCTTAATTATGACATTTATGGATCATATTCACAAGTTTGTCATATAAGCGTGAGTGAAATTTGACCATATATTTGGCATTAAGGTAGGACTTAAGAAATTAATTTTTCACCGTTTGTTTCCTTGCATATGTATGGCAGTATTGGGTATGTATGATTGTTGTTTTTAAAACAGCTTTTAGCTTTTGAAGTAGAATAGGACTCAAATCTCAATCCGAATCCAAAAATTAAAAAAGGCCTTAAAAAATTATATATGTGTCCTTAGTTTTCTTTCCTCAACATTATTTTGAAAATTTCAAAGTCAATTATAAATTACTTTCTGAATTCTAATATATATCACTGATCACATATGCCTGTATTTTAATTTCTCTTACTATTATTATTATTATTTAATAATAATTAGAAGTACTATAAAAGAATTTAGTGTTATGAATACACAATTTGAAAGTAATATCTATAAAAAAAAAAAATAATGTCACACATTTTTTTGCTAAGTTTTAAAAGAACGTGCAATTCAGCCATAAATTTTTTTTATATGTTTATCATTTATTGCAATTTTTCTCTGTAAGTTATTGAAGAGGCACAAATGAGCCCTTTTTCGTTATTTTAGGAGAGATACAATATCTTGGATACATATATATATATATATATATCCCATGCCGTTCGTTTAGTTTCGATATCTACAAAATAAATTAAACATTTAAAATGAAAATATTTTCAAATTAATAATTAATTCCAAAAAAGTTACTTTTGAGTTTTAATTTTTAATTTTTGTTTCGTATAAAACATTTTATTTTTAACATGGACACCCTTACATTACATATCACTTACAAATTAAAATTTTTGAGCCTTGGTAATGTTGAAGGAGTATCTCTATAAAGATTTTACTATAACTTGTATATGGAGTATGATGAATTAAAAAATGATTATTTACGTAAAAATTTTATTTTATTTTTAAAACATAGTTATATTCAATAATTATTTATTAATATAAATAAACTCCTACAAATTAATTTACATTATAAATATATATTACAAATCTATCTTTCTTTTATGAACAGGTGAATTTAACCATTTTAATCATTATTATCGTTGAGACAACTTTAGATTTTGAGAATGTAAAATAGATTACCTACCGTACATGCACAGTAGAGGTGTCATGCACCCAAATGTAGTTGTTGGTTTTTTTTCTGACACACTTCTGCACAAGTCATTAATGCTAAAAAAACTGCACAGTTTTTTAATTACCCAAATACTTAAAACATTTTGTTTAAAACAATATCTAAAAGGTCACGGGAAACAGACCCTATCAGAGTCAGGCCGTGAGAAAATGATTCCTGCAACTTGGCCAATTATTTTGGACATCATGCCCCTTCAGCATTTGGGGGACCACCCCCAACATATACATTTATTTGAAATGATAATAATAATATAAAATTATATTATTATAAGCCCAACTAATAAAAGAGAATTGAAAACAAATATATAAAATTCTATTTAAATGTAAAGTATTTTAAATTTTACTTTTGATAATATAATTCTATAATTAAGTTATTTAAAATTATTAATTAATGTTTTGTTCATAAAATTTTGTGATATTATATCTAATACATAATGTTTTTATTTTTTGTAATAATTTTACTTTTTTTAAAATATTTTATTAATTAAGCATAACTTTATATTTACTTAAATTGCTATTTTTTAATACAATTTTATATTATTATTTATTATTAATATTTTAAAATTATTTATAATTAATTTTTATATATTTTATATTTATTTATATATCTTTAGAGGGAAGCCCCTTGAAGATACAGTGTGTGGATCTCCTCCAATAATTGGAGAGGATTATTTTTTACATTAATGGATAACGGTCCTTAATTTTTGTAATTTTATTTTTAAAAATTAAAAAATAATTATTTTTATGAAAAAAATATTTTTAAATATTTTTAATTATTTTTTATACATAATAATATCTAGTTAAAAAAATACAAAATAAAATGTGAGAGGTAAAAATAATTCAATTTTTTTATTTTTAATTACATATCATTTTTTTAAAAAAATTTAAAATATAAATATATATTTATTTATAAAAAATTATTTTTTATTTTTTAAAAATATATTTGCATAAAAATTAAAGACCATTCATTCTACAAGACAAACAATCTCTTCCAGTATTACGGCAGGGATCCGGATTCAAAGATACATATGCAAGTTGGGAGCTCCTTCAAGGCTGAAGGGGACGCGGCCCCCCAAAATAATTAGTCTGTTTCTGGGATAATGATGGGTCAGTTTCTGGGACCAAATCTTGGCGTGGAATTGCGGGTATCTCTTACTTGGCCTTCCGAATGGGGATACTTACTGTATATGGACAAGACAATGCGTTTGATAGTTAGTTTTGATACCCTTTTCTAATAATGTAAAGAAACCAAACTTCATAATTGCTATTTATTAGCACTAGTTGAAATCACAGTACAACTCCCTCTTGGTTTGGTATAGTTTGGAGACGGATCTTTCTCTCTCTCTCTCTCTCTCTCTCTCTTTCTCTTTCTATTTTTTTAAAGCTCCATAATTCTTATACATACATTTGGTGTATGTTTTCCACTTCTAAGGAAGGAAATTTGAATGCTTGAATATATTATTATTATTGATTCAAGCCAATTAGTCCAACTAATTAATTAAATCTACATGAAACAGAAATAAAATGAGAGTTTTGCTTTTTGTGGCAGACAAGGAGATGGAACAAAAATTCAATTCAGAATACGAAGCTAGAAAATCAACATCAAATTTAGGTATAGAATTAGGTTTTTGTAATGACTTCTCTTCTTTCTTAAGAGAAACTCGGTGATATGAGACCCATTACAATGCATATCTATTGGAGTGATAGGTCACCTTTATCCTAATGTCATGTTACCATAATGTATCTATTATATGTGTATGTGTGTATATATATATATATATATATATATATATATATATATATATAAAGTAAGTTTCTTTGAACATGAGAACTTTATTTGTTCAATGAGAAGATTCTTGGGTCAAATTCTTAGTTTCTTGTATAATAATTATTCATCTTTTTCATACAGGAAACAAGAATTCTTTGAAATGTTGAGAATTCTTTTAAGTGAATGAAAAAATTAATGAATTAATTAATCGTATCTTAAATCAAGAATTTTTTAAAATTTAAACATATTTTTATAGTCAAGAAGAATAATAATGAATTAATTAATTAATTGACTCTTAAATTTCTTAATAAAGAACTATAAATATAACTTAACAGGATTTAAAATTAAAACAAGAGAAAATAATATATAGTTATTCAACAATTTGAATCCTCCACTGTAAAACATCTTTCAAAGTTAAAGGCAGAGTCAAATGTAATTTCATCAATTTTTGAAATTCCAAAGTTCTTCAGAAGAGCAACAACAAAAGTTGCTTCATATGACAAATAGATCCTTTATGGTGGTGCCCCTTTAATGATCCCATTGTCATTTTTTTCCTCTTACCAATCTCACAGACGAAATTTATACAGTTTCTCCAATTTATTATGTTTTTGTTATATCATAATATGCTACTAATTTCAATTTTTTACTAACATCTACTATTACTATTGCTTCAAAATATATTGGCATATAGGAAAATAGATTAATTTCTCTAAAGCTCTACAACACAGACAACTAAGTTAATTTTCTAGTAAACACTACAAAAAAAGAGGTTTTTACAACGGTTTTTTAATGAATTTTGCGAGGGTTTTGATCATTGCATAGGGGTTTTACGACAATTGACGAAAATGTCAGAGAAACCACCGTCACCAATAAAACAACAATTTTTTTTAGTTAACCCTTTTAAAGGTCATCGCAATGGTCAAGAAACCCACGTTAATGCCGTTGCAATAACATACCACTGGGACGGTTAGCATAAGTGTTGCAATATCATGGTTTTGCAACTATTTTTGTAATTGTCACAAAACCATGCCATTGTGACGGTCGATAAAAAATGTTGTAATGTCTTGTCTTTGCGACAGTTTATCAACTCGCTTTACATCAAAAAGTAGCATCTTTACATCTTGAACTTAGGCGCCAGCCATCATTAAAGCACATCATGTCACTACTCCAACATCATCCTTATGTATATATGCAACATTTTATATATATTTGCTCTTTATCATTTTTATAGTTTCAAAAAGCATCACCTTCACGTCTTGAACTCTGACCCTACCAATTGTGGCAGTATGTCATACTACTAATTCAACACCATTCTTATGAATATGTATACAACGTTTTATATATATTTTCTCTTCATTTTTTTTATAATTTTAAAAAGAGTAGAACTTAGACAATTTAAACATGCATACAAAGAAAAGTGTCTATTTACATCTATCTAGCATCATATAATTTGTTGCACATATTTTTAGAATTTTATTTTAAATTTATTTAAAAGGATATCTATTTTGTGTTTTAATCTAAATTATTTAAATATTATTATATTATTTTTTTCCTTTTTAAATATTTATAATATGATATTTTACCCAAAAATAATATGAAATTAATATATTGTTAATTTATTTGTTTTAACAAAATAGTCTTTAATAGTTATATTTATAATTGTATAAATAATTTTAATTCAAATTTCAAATTATTAGTATTTGTTTACTAATACCTATCGTATTTAAATTTTAATATATAATATTAAAAAAATATTTATATTTAGTTATCACCATTTTAACTACAGTCATACTAGTAGAGCATTGATAATTACTTTCACCAATTCAAAAACTAGTTTGAATTTTAAAATATTAATTTTAATGATATAATTATATATTTCAATAGTTAATTACTATTATAGATAAACTTTTATGATTCTACATTACAAGTTCACCCCCCAAAAACAAGTTTACTTAGAATCGCGATTTTGATAATATTGGTCGTTGGTTCTCGTATAATTCTTTATGGCAATAGTTGAAACTATCGTTGATAAATTTTTCTATTTTAAAATATTTTGCTTTAATTTTATGTCTTTTTTTTCCAAACTAATATCTTATAAATATGATAAATTTATCTTTAATTATGATAACACAATCTGATACTTAAAGCCAACAAGGCCTACTAGATAATTAACTATAAACATAATTAGATAAAAAGTCATTATGAAAACATAATCAACTCTAAACCTAATGAGACACTAATTACAAAGTTTACTAACAAACAATGATAAGTCATCCTAATTAGCTAATTATTCCTATTAGAAGGACTTGATGATATATTTGAAGGCAGGTTTGTAATGCTTTGCTGACTAGGTACCTAACAATTGAAAAGAAACTTTGATAAGCAATAAATTGAATAATGAAGATAAAAGAACATTACATCAAAAAACTTATACAAAATTAAAATGTTTAGAGAAATACCCCTTGAAATATTATAGATGCAAACTCTAGGGACAAATCTCCTTTGACATTTTTGAAGAGAAATGACATGATTGCATTTGTTTATCGTTGTTATACTACAAAGTCAGCAATTTGAGCTTTTTATTGTGTACCTATTTAGTCTCTTTTTGCATTTTCAGCTCTAAATGCTGCAACTTCATTTTGCAACTCATAGTAGGATGGTCCAGGAGGTGAAATCCCACTAGCACAACATCCAAATACTGAGGATAAGCAAACACCCATTTACATTCTTTAAACTCACCCAGAATGTTTCTGAGTCCCTAACGCAAGTGCTAATGAGTCATACAGGAAAATTTCTTGTGTACAAGAGTCGAATGCCTCAAACTTAGTTATCTTTTCCTTCATATTGGTTCAAAATAAAAGAACAATAACTCATGTCAGTGTTAAACTATTTAGAGTGAATCAAAAATCAATAATATAACATGACAAGTTCATAAACATACACCAATAGCTTAAGCATCCTCATTTATGAATGATTAATTTGTCTTTTTGTGCACTGTGGTCCAAACCTTTCCTTGGAAACTAGACCTCAGCGCTCTTCGTCCTACATTTGTTTTTCATAATATAACACATCAAACAATTATACAACATATGAGTATAATACTTTTTACAAATATAAATTCACCATCTTTATTTTTTTTTTTCGCACAAAACTCTTCGATCTACCAGTGTGTGGAATCATTTACTTTCATTTATTTTCTTTATTCTTTGTGATAGTGGCTTTGTATTTGACCAAAGCATATTAATTAGATTATCAAAAATTGATATGAAGATAAACTAGTAAAGGAAAAATATATAGTTTTATTGTACCTTAGTTTTTAGGTCAAGTCGGTAATCAATAAATGATACCCATTGCTCCCTTTGAATGCCCTCTAGGGCTGCATCAATTAATTTATCTCTCATTTTTATTCGATCATCTATGTATGTAAATAATCGATAGCAAAAATCTTTCCGCTTGTATTCCAAGCAGTTAAGAATAATTTTCTTATGAACTTCCTTAACAACAAACTTTGCCCGCAAGATATATTTATATATGATATAAAAATCAATAAAGAAACTATTGAATTCATATGGAAAGTAGATAGCAAATACATTATTACCTGTATTTAGTTTTTAAATATGTCATTTTGTATTAAAGAGGCACCAACTTCCATTTTTGATAAATATAATGGGTAATTTATTAAAGTTTTTTCACAATGTTCCTAATAAAGATAGCAAACAATCCACTTCTTTATCCGTACAATAACTCTTTCACCCCTTGGAAGAGTCCAAACGTCATGGACTGTTAGGTACCTACTCTTAACTTCACTATTCTCATCTATAATTTTTAAGTTAATGTATGAACATACAAGAACTAACATCGCTTTGATTCTCATTAATTAGTCTACTTACTAATAACATTAACAGTTCATCCTCTCCTATGTGGTTGTGGTGCAGGCTATGCAGGCTCTTCTTGTTGTTCCCCAATATTGTCTACAGTACTTGGCTGGGTAGTTATTCATTTAAAACATCTGATAGGGTACTTAGAGGTAAAGTCACTAGAAGTGGCAGGGCTTAACAATGAATTGCCAATTGTTGGTGAACCTCGTCCACTAATGGTGACTAATTTAGAATTCCTAAAAAACCTCTTCATCTTCAAAATTACTGTTAATGACCAAAGCAACATTATTTCAAGTTAAGAACATCTATAACATAACTACTAGAATATGAAAAATCTATCAAATATATAATAAGTGAAACATGCAAACCTGGACAAGTGTAAATTATTATTATTATTTGGGAATAGTTGTTCTAAGTGTTGTACATGGAATGATTCACTAGTATAAATAATATCTTCATCCTCATCACCCATATTGTACAAGTCTTGTGGTTTTATATGTACAACCATACTCTTATATTTATCAAACTCATCTTCCACATAATATACCATTTGAGCTTTTGAAGCTTTAATGTACGACTCATCTTCTTCACTATTACCTATATGTATTAATTGTAAAAAATTGATAAATGTGAATCCCAATTCATTTGTTACAATTCCTTTAGCAGTGGTTGTATTAGGCCATATGCATTTGAACAAGAAAACTATGAACCAATCATGATAATTTAATTCAATTATATACAACAATTTTTCATAATATGGTACACCTTCAAACCTCATTTAATTATCACTACTACTTAAATAACTTTTTGTACCAAATGTTTCACGCCATAATTTTGAGTTTTTAGCCCTTGGTCTCATTCCATTGTTCGAAATTTGAATCCATTGATATTGGATGCACTATAACGTTGTGCTTTATCTAATGGATCCATGGCAAGGAACTTCATATCAATTGAATGGGATGTGTTCACATCATTTCTTATCTAAAATACAATGATAAACCATATGATTAGATAAATGCAATTTATAAAACAATTGCAAATGATGTATAAATGCTTACACGTTGAGAAAACCAATCAACAAACTCTCGATGAACCCTTTTGTCTATCTCAGAAGAAGACCGTGTACATCCTTATAATTGTCTCCTTACATGGTCTCTAAATTCCCTACATGACAAATATATTTAAGTCAATTAGATATTGTAGTGTTGTGCATGTATCTAGTAATTAAAATTTACTTATTGAAAAAATGGGTCTACTACACCACAATTGGTCAGCATGTGATCATGTGCTTGTAACTTTTCTATAGGTGATAAAGTAAAATACTCAAAACCACCAACCAGTCTTCCAACTTGTGGAAACATAGAATCGATATTGGATGCTCCCACATCAGGTTCATTATCATCATATCTTGGTTAGTTAAATACGGTGTCCACTCCGTCTAAGTATCTTGAGCAAAAAGTTAAAACTTCTTGGGCTAAGTAACATTCAGCTATTAATCCCTCTAGTAGCTTCATCATGCCACCTCATGTGTTCAGCAGTTTTAAGGGACATAAAAAACCTTTGCAATCATACTTTCAATGGGAAATATCTAAGTATTTTAGCAAGTGTGTTCTTACGCTTATTACCTTTTTTCTTTGGTTTTCACTTAGATATGTTGCACTATCTGCACACATCTTTAGCTTCATCTTCTCCTTGATATTACATGCAATAATTAGGATTAGCGTGAATTTTTTAATAGTTAAGTCCCGATTTGTTAATAATTTTCTTCACCTTATAGAAAGAAGAAGGAATCTTTGCATTCATAAAGGCATCTGCTAACAAATTTAATATCATAGACATACCTTTATCACTTATTCCACACAGACATTTGATGTGATACAACTTCACCAAAAATGATAGCTTTCAATATTTCTCACATCCTTCATACAAATTTTGTTATCCATCTTTAATTAACTCATAAAACTCTTTTGTCTCCTCATCCATCCATTGGGTTAAAAGATGATGGTGCTGGACCTTCAACTTCATCCATCATCTCATTGTCATGATGAACCCCAAATGCAACATGGACCATATTCTACATAGGATCAACACTAAAAGTTCTATGTTCACTAACTTGTGGTACTGACACATGTTGTTCATGAGGTAAATCTCTAGCTCTTTCCCTATGCCTTACCCAGAAAGTATACCCATGTAGGAATGATTTAACAATTAAATGTTGCCATTTCTTAAACTTACATTTTGGACATTGGCATATTATTTTACCATCAACGCCCCTATTAGCAAATGCAAAATCTAAGAAATTATTAAGTTGTTCTCAATATTTAGGTGTATTTTGGGGTTTGGTAATCTAAGACCTATCTATTACTGAAAAAGTAAAACCAATAGCACTATCACTAAAAGCCCATAATGTTTGGAACATCAACCATATCTATGATACACAACCAATTAATGACATTAAATAAACATGTATCATTAAGCAATTAAACAACATATAAGGTTTCCATCCAACAATGATACATATAAAGTTTCCAATCAAATTGATAGTTGTGTTGACTACAAAAATATTAACTAGTAATAACAAATGTATGTAACATGTAAAGTAATGTATTAGTTTAATTAAATTATGATAGGAGAAAAAATCATATCATTTAATTGGGCTAACATTATTATTTTTCATAATTTGATTACACTAACACATTATCTCACTTATTATATAATTACATAAGTGTATTGTTATGAGTCAATATATGAACAACATTTAAAGAAGTGGTGTGAAACATTTCCTAATTCTATTTTTAATCTTGCATTGCATCATTATGGTTTTGTTTTACCATATTTCTTTAACATAGGGAGGAAAGAAATAACTAAATCTTTGAAAATTTTATGCATTTTAGGTTTTTCATGATGCATATACTTTAGTTTTATCCAATATTTTAGTTCACAATATTGTTCCCACGTCTGCAAGGAAAAGGCATAGGAGCATTGAATCAATATTTTTATTTTATATTTAATTATTAGCTTAACACAATAATATTCTTTTCAAATTTCTGAAAATAATAATAATTAAAATTCTAAAATTACTAATTAAAGGAAACTTATATTCGTTGCATTCAAATTTAATACTAGAAAGAATCCCTCCATTACTCTCTCTAAATTGGACTTAAATTCAACAATTTAGCTAAATATATTATTTCCAGCAAAGTTTTAATTTTTTTAAAGGCATAGGAAAATATATTTTAAATTTAATACCAAAAAATAAAAAATTAACTCACCAGATAGCTGCGGGTAAGGAGCAATAGTGACAGGATGGGATAAGAGGTAGTGTCAGAACTCAAACTCGTCGGCGATAAACCAGCGATAGCAGCACCAAGCGAGGACAACAAGCAACGAACAAGGGAGATCTATAAGAGACAAACAAGGGAGGAGATCGGCGGGCAACGAGGTAGATGACCACGACCAACAACGACAAATGGAAGAAATTAAATAGGCTAGGGTACCCTCGTGCTACGTTGCAAAAGAAATCAAGAGCTCAAAGGGAACTAAGACTGATGGAAACTTAAAGCCTTATTAAAAAGCCTTAACTTCAATAAAAAAGATAGTCATTAAGGCAAAGAATCACGATGGTCTTTTTGAGAATGTCATAGAGTGTGTAATGGACTAGATTGCTATAGTTCACTATAGCATGGTCATACAATGGTCATCCATGGACTTACGACGGACAAATGCGACCATCGTAAGTTTACGGGCTTACAATGGCCCAATTCGACCGTCATAAGCCCATGGACTTTACGAATATCAAATGTGACTGTCGTAAGTTCATAAACTTATGACGACCAAATTGGGTCATCGTAAGGCCTACAAGTGCCTCCATGCCATTAATGTACTTACGACGATAGGTATCGACTGTCGTAAGGATTGCAAGTAACATCATTAACATCTTTACGATGGTCAAAGATGACCGTCGTAAATCCATGGAGTTACAACGATCAATTCTAACTATCGTAAGTCCATTTCTTAGAATGGACCATCTTTGGTCCACTCTTGGGCGACAACCTACTTGGATCGTCCTAAGGACAACTATCCGTTGTTATGTTAGTGGTATTGCAACGGTTTATTTGATCATCATAAGTACAATTCTTTGCAATGACCTCATTTGACTATCATAATATCAGCGTCGCTAAAACCCATCTTTTATAGTGAAAACATATTTTTATATTAATGATTAATTTGAAATGTTATTAATTATCTTTTACTTAATGGGAGATACTAAAACATCTATTTATTTTGTTCCCATGAAAATAAATATTCTTCGTGATTGGTGAAGGTACAATATTTATGCCATAGACACAAGGTCATTTGATTGAAAGGTACGTGCATACCAACATGTGACTCAATGACCATGTTCATATATATAGAGCCCAAGTACATTGATTCCTATACAAGAAGCTTGGCTTTTTAAGTGTGATGCTACAATGAAATTAATTTATAAAATAGAAGTAGCACCGTATATATCATTGGCTCCATATGCTATATTCAATTTCGGTCCCACATTCCCACGGGCGCGGATCCTCCACCGTGAAAAATCACACTGTAAAGTACAGCCCTCTCCCACAAAACCAAAACGTGAGTCCCTTTTTTAATACTAAAATTAAAAAAAAACAAAAACAAACTTGTATGAATGTCGGTGAAAATCTGCACGTCTTCCTATCTCAGCTGGTCCCTCTAGTGTTGTCCACATGGGGTGGGTCCCACGTCTTCCCGACCTTTTTTTTTTAATTATATATATATATTGTCAATTTTTTATTACAAACGTGTAACATAAATTTATATAAAAATTAAAATAAAAATTTACTGTCTAAAATATTGTTCATTTTACAAATAATATTTAAGTAAATTTTTATTAATTTAACCTCAATCAAAATTTAGATGATTTTATTAATAGTAACCTAAAATTTATTGGTAAAAAAATTAAAATTTCACATTAAATTTTTTTATTATTTTCAAAATTTTGATTGAGATCCCATTAATATAAATATTCGAATAATATTGTGGAGTATATTTAAAATCTGCAATTTTTGAAAATAAAATTATTGGTGTATCATTAATTTTGAATATTTTAATTAAAATTTTTATTAATTTAAAATTTCAATCAAGAGTGGAGGGGTAGTTTTGACTTCTTACCCACAAGAGTCAAACATGGATGTTCCTACTCGAGTTGAACGTTGCCTGCGAGTGGCTCGTGGAATCCATCTTTAGTATATATCTTTAAAAAATAAGATCAACTGCTTCCGACACAACTCGAGATCGTTGTCCTTTCCTTATTGGGAAGCCAATATAGGTCATTCTAGGAGTATGGTTTTTTCTTTTTTTTTTTCCGTCTTCTTTTCATCATTGAGGTTAGTAAAAAATAGTAAGAAAAGAAATAGGATATAAAATTTGTATCTATTTTTCTCTAATATACTAGGAGAATAAGGAATAAAGACAATGAGTATTCATTCTCATTTTCAGACAGGGGTTCGTCACGGGTCTTTTTGTTTATATTAAGAAAATTTATCTATTGATCTAGAATGAGTCACATGATTTTCTTAAATTTAATTTTAATAAATATAATTTTTTTAAAAGAATACCCAAAGACATAAAAAATTTTGTTGATAAAAAATATTTTGGATCATTTTTTATACAATATATATATATAGTATCATGTTGATGAGAAAAGATTTAAACAAATGTAACTATTAGAATCTGTTTACTTTTTTTCCTTTAACAGAATTTTATTATGTATAAAAAAGATTTAAAATATTAATATGTCAATATATATTACAATAAATTTTTGAAAATTTTAATACTTATCAAAAATATTAATTAATAAATTAAGTAATGCATTTTAAACCTGAAAATTTAATAATTCAATTTTTCTACTACAAAAATACAAGAACCCCTACCACATAAAAATCTCTGTACCTCCCAGTACGAGAAGGAAGGAACCCCTGCCCCTCATTTTTTTAGTAGTTTGCAGGGTAGTGAATTAATATTTGAGCCAAGGTACAACGAGGTCAACTTTTTTAGTAGTTTGCAGGGTAGTAAATTAATATTAAATAAATTAATAAATTTAATGATTCAAATTTTTTAAAATAAATTTTATATTTAAAAATAAAAGAAGAGTCTTTTTATCTTCTGCCAATTTTTAATAGTGTTCTGTTTTGAATCTTAAACTAAAAATTAGGGAACAAATTTGAACGAATATTTGCAATTCGTATCCCGTTTCCCGCCATCTGTTTCCTAAAATAAATACAAATATATATATTTTTTATTTTTAAAATTAATTTCACAAAACTGTTAAAACTCTTTTCAAGAACATAAAAACAAAAATAAAAAACTGTTGATTAAAATAGAAAAAGTAGATTCCATGTATAGTACAAGTCATTTTATTTGCGTCTATTCTAGAAGCGCTCTACAACCGTCGTACCAAATTCTACTTCACCAGAGTGAATCCTTTTCTGATTTGACGGGGAATTGGAGGTAATCTTTTTTCTTTTTCTTTTTTTAATTTTAATATATATTATAATTTTTTAAAAAATATTATTAGATATATAAATATATTTTCAGTTTTTTGAAAAAATAATCATAATTTATTTTTAAAAACGATTTTTAACCCAAAAAAGAAAAAGCATTTCAGACATCTATTGCTTTCGTTCTTTCCTCCACGACGTTAAATGTCACCACAAAAAACAAATGCGTGATTCAAGCCAAGCAGAGTAAGCACATGCGAGTCAAGCCACGACCTAGGGACCGTTTAATATTTTTAATCTAATAAATTTTTTAATTCAGTCTCTAAAAAATTATTTTTATTACTTTAATTTTTTAAAATTTAAAGTCTTGTAATCTTAATTAAATTACTATTCTAATTCTTCACTTTTTAGTTGAGACTCAATTTAGTTTTTTACAAATTTAAAAGTCTCTCAATTTTAACTAAATATACTAATATTTATATTATTAAGGAACTAAATTAAAAATAAATTATTAAATAAGAAATCAAATCAAAAATAAAAATTAATATAAAATTAAATAGAGAACAAAATAATATTTTAGTTCCTCAAATTTATCCCTTGAACATTATTTGTCTTCGGATTAAAATTGTTTATTCGATCAATATGAAACCTCCTTTTTATTTAAAGAAGTACGTGGATTGAAAAGAATATATATTTTATGGGTTATCCTTATTACATGATAAAAGATCGTCTTAGACATTGTGTATGTCTTTTGTGGTTTATTAACATATTTGTCCTGTAATAACCCAAGTAATTAGGATTATTAATTCAACTGATGGTATATTATTCTGTTATGTGAATCAGTATAATGAGATTGAGGCTGGCTCAGTGGTCAGGCTCCAGACTGCATTCCTCAGGACGTGGGTTTGAGACTGGGAAGCTAACCTCCCCTGCTTTTTTTTTTTTTTTTTTTCCTGGTGCTGCCACGTGTCCCCTCCTACAGTGAAAGGACGAAAATTGCCCCTCAAAGTTTTCTTCTTCTTCGTTCCTCCTTCCTCCAGCCGAGGTGCAGAAGAGAGAGAGGGAGCTTCGCGGGTTGCAGCTGGGAGCCACCGTGGTCGTGCCTCAACCTCGCCTGAGCTGAGCCACACCCTCGAGCACCACCGACCAGTCACCGGCCACCTCTCGCCACCGTTCCAGCTGGAAAACCGCCACATTCTTAGCGAAAAACACCGTGGAAAACGCAAGCTGCCTGGCCGTTGGTGAGCTGCTTTTCCAACGTGTCTTGGACGGGTTGTGTACCTTGCTTTTTAGCTGGCCATTTCCACCTGGATTCGAGCTCAGTTGGCCGTCGGTGGAGTTGTTTTTTCGACGAGACCGAGGAGCTCGAGCATAGGAAGTTTTGGACAATTTGGTATGTTTTTACTGGTTTTCTCTTAAGATTGAGCTTAGAAGTAGCATTTCCGGGCCATAAACAATGAATTTAAGCTCTAAAACCATGGATTTTGGCTGCTTGTAAGAAGAATAGCTGACAGGGACCAAAATGAAAATTTTCGAAAATTTTGGGTTCTTGAGAAAATGGAAAACTGTTGACTTGTAATTGGTTCATATTAACTCTAGATTAATACTTTTAAGTTGATGGGCATGAGAACTAGGAATTTGTCTTGAATTGCATTAGAATGGAGGCTTGGGTTTGAAACAGGGACCAAAATGAAAAATTTGGAGAATATGTGGGGCAGAAGTGTAAAGTTACCACACGTTAGGGAATGAAAGATATAGAATTAAGGAGATGGGGGGGGGGGGGTTAGGTCCTAAATTGGGATAATGAACCGAAAGACGATTAATTCCTGCGTGAACATTGGTGCAAGTAAATCGTAAGAGCGATTCCGGCACCCCAGGAGGGCAGCGTACCGCTCGTGTCAACCGAAGTTTAGGTGCGCAGATAGCACCCCGAAGCTCTCATTATACCTGGGTTGTTCTTGCTTTAATTGTTTTCTAAATATAAACAAATTCTTTGTGATTATGCCTTACCGGATTAGTGGATTAGAAGCAAAGGACCTTCTGTATATGTTGAATGACTATAACGACGGTATTGGGCTTGTGATATGCTTAAAGGTGATTACTAGATCGTTATGACCAGAAACACAGATAATCTCCGTATATTTTCCATCTTTGTATGCATGTTTGACTTAAATCCTTGATTTTGGGAGGATGACAAATGATAAACCTTCGCGAGACGTAACTCACGCATATTGGTTAGTTACCCTCGAGGACTGAGTGTCCTCACCTGTTGGTTAGTTACCCTCGAGGATTGTGTATCCTCGCTTGATGATTTGATGCCCTCGAGGGTTGTGTACCCTCGCCTGTTGGTTCTTAACAGTCTTTTCCTGATTGATTTTCACTATTTGATTATTTATTTGAGAATGGCCTTTAACTTATTGTTTCAGAAAAGTGGGTTAATTAGCTTAACTATCAAATTGCAAGCAAATTGATTTAAACACTGTTGCAC
Organism: Delonix regia; assembly: GCA_037074485.1. NCBI lineage: Eukaryota > Viridiplantae > Streptophyta > Magnoliopsida > Fabales > Fabaceae > Delonix > Delonix regia. The sequence continues at coordinate 20,235,574 of CM073459.1, forward strand.
TGTATTAAATTCTTGATTTCGTTAAAGTTCTGTTTATATATGAATTTGTTTACTGACTTGGGGTGCTATCTGCCGGAAACTTTTTGGTCCCAGATAGGGAATAGACGACCCTTTGGAGCTGGCGGAGCACTGACAGAAGAGCCGTGTCGAGCCGCTTGGTTAGGTGCGAGGCGTGTCCTCTTGTTTAGATTATGAATTTGGCATTTCTTTTTAGGATGTATATCTATTTAGATTGGTAGCCATTATTGTGTATGGGATTATTTTGTGACCACAGCTGAACCCGCCATGTTTTGTCTTATGTTGTAATTAGTGGATTAGGCTGGTGGGAGCGGAGCTCCCCTATTTATGTATTGCCTTGTAGGACCTTATAGAAATTTCGGGACGTCTTATTTATTGGGGAGGTGCTGCCGAAATTTCTACAAGTTTCCTCGTTTTGTATTGAAATTTTCACCATATATATTAAGGCAAACGGTATTCATAGGTATTGGAATGGTATGTTAACGATTGTCCCTCTAGTGTAGGCTTGCAGGTCATTGGAATTTCCTTGTGGTCTGTGCCGGTCTCACCCCAGGGATTTCGGGGTGTGACATATTGGTATCAGAGCAATGGTTTTGGGGGTTCTCCTGCGGTCATGTAGGATGGTTGACTTACTTATATCTATAAACTAACTTAACCCTAATATAGTTGACTTACTCATATGTTTTATGAATGAAAAAAAGGCTGGTCTCTTTTAAAGACTTGGAAGCAAACCCATCAGGCTCTCTTCTATCTCTAAAGACATTGCCAACCTAAGATAAGCTTTTAGAAGCTTCAAAGTAAGCACTATCTCGAATGAAGAAAGGTCAGTCTTGAGGAACCACATGCTTAGGGTGCAATACTTTCATAGAGGCCTCCTTACCTCCTCTCACTTTTAATATTTTCTGCTTTCTACTTTTGTCAAATATAAAAAAAAAAAAATTTGTCCATTCTTATTCTAAAAATTTTGTATATATATTATTTCTATATAAAAATTCATCGTTGAATTTTGAATAAACTCTTATGTATTTATGATGAAAAAGTACACTTTCAAATGCCTTTACTTTGTCAATGACAAGTTATAGTGATTAATAACTTAATATTTTGGATTGTAATTTAAAATTTTCACAAATATATTTATTTTATTTTCATATAATTTGTCTCTTTTTACAATTTATAGTTTTGTTCATTTATCACTTAATTAGCATATGATATTTTTATCAATAATGTAATTATTATATTTTTTCTTTAAGAATATCATAATTTTTTTTAAAATGTATTGTGAAATTACTGTTCAAAGTAGGTGAACTACTAATAGTTGTACAAATTACAAAATTTAAATGTTTGAAGAATAAGTGAAATATACTTTTGATATTAGATTTTTTTTATAAGTTCAGTGCTTATGTAATTAATGTTGGGAAATTAGTAGTTTGAGTCACGTTGAAGAACATGTCCTTAGGAATATTTCGTAAACACACGAATTTCCTCCAGGATTAAACAGACTTTTCTGAGATATAACTCAGGAGCAGAAGTTAGCAAGAAGAGAAGAAAAGAGAAGTAGTGATTGTTGTATATTGTAATCCAAAGATATGCTTGGAATTTATAGGAAAGAAAAACTAGTTGTTAAAAACTAGTCGTTAAAAAATAATATTGTATAAGATCTCACTTTCCCAAATAATATGAGACTTCTTTTGAAATACCCATACTCATTTTTTTTAACAATCCTCACATATTTCAAAAGAATCATTTAAAAAACAAACTTTAGTTGTAAAGAAATCTCTGGGTTAAAAATACAAGTGTAATAGTTTTGAATCTGGTGTCTTTTAGACTATAAACTAGACCTAGGTTGATAAGACGTAACTCACAGAGTTATGGTAAAGTTTAAAACTTTTATGAACCATTTTACAAGTTGGAGATCTTATTAGCCATATTACACCCTCTTCCCACAATTTTTGCTGTTATTGCAGTTTTGCACTTTAATCAGCCATTTGTGCACCTGGTAATTCATGAGTTCTCTAGAGATTTTGCCAAGATCTCATAGGAGCGGCCCCACTTTACACTCATATAAGGGATTTCATCAAGTGTATTTGCAATGAATACACCACCCATAAAAGATATGAAAATCATTAAGAGCTTTGTGCTCATCCTCCCAATCAATACATTCTATCACTTTCTCACATCATAGGAAGGGACAATAATTAATTGTTCTAGCATAATTAATAGTTAACTTGTTATTACCGATATGAACCTTCTTCATGGGATCTCCAATCACAAAAGTTGAGTTACCATTGCTGCTAATTTCAAATTGCTTAAGTCTTATTCCCTTTGATGTTTCAATGATTAATTTCTTTGTCAAAGGTTTTGTCAAAGGATTTACTAGATTCATCTATGATCTCACATAATCTATCGATATTACATTATCTTTCAACAGCTGCTTAATCACATTATGTCTTAAACGGATATGTTTGCTTTTACCATTAAAACTTTTATTTTTAGCAATGGTTATTGTCGTTTGGCAATCACAATGCATTGACACAAAAGAGTTGGTTTTACTCCTAATGGTATGTTAGCTAAGAAATTTGTCAGTCACTCTGCCTCATTACCAGCCAATTCCAAAGCAATAAACTCTAACTCCATAGTGGATCTCGCTATAATAGTTTATTTGGCTGATCTTTATGTTACTATACTACCACCAAGGGTGAATACATAACCACTAGTGAATTTTGTCTCATCTGAATTTGAGATCTAGTTAGTATCACTGTATCCTTATAATATAGCAAAAAATCTACTATATATGACACCATAGTTCATGGTATCTCTTAAATATCTCATTAATTTAACCAACGCAACCCAATGATCATGGTTTAAGCTATGTGTGTATCTACTTAATCTATACATTGCATAAGCTATATTAGGTTGGGTGAAGTTCATTAAATGCAACAAACTCCCAATAATTTGTGTATACTCAGATTGAGCAATGAATTTCCTTTATTTTTCTTTAGTTGAATGTTAGGATCATATGGAGTGTACGTTGGTTTGTCATTGTAATGACTAAACCTTTTCAAAAATTTTTCTACATAATGTTCTTGTGTCAACAATATATCATCATCATTCCTAATGATTTGAACACCTAGAATCACTTTAGTTTCACTCATGTCTTTCATATCAAACTTAGATGTTAGAAACAATTTTGTTTTATTCACAATATTCATGCTAGTACTAAAGATCAACATATCATCTATATATAAACTGATAATAGCATAATTACCATTCTTAAGTTTTGTATACACACATCTATATACTTCAACAATAGTGAATCCATCATTATTCAAAACTTGATCTAATTTATCATGCCATTGTTTTGGTGCTTGTTTCAATCCATATAAGCATTTGAGAAGTTTGCAAACTTTGTTTTCCAATCTTAAGACAACACAACCTTCAGGTTGCTTCATGTAGATTTCTTCTTTTAAATCACCATTCAAAAAAGCTTTTTTAACATCTGATGAATAAAAAGTTTGTAGGTTAAGGCTAAGGCCATCAAAACTCTAAGATGAAATTCTTTTAACAAGAGCAAAAGTGTCAAAATAATTAACATCTTGTTTTTTACTAAAACCTTTTGCCACTAATCTTGCTTTATATTTATCAATAGATCAATTGGGATTATATTTCCTTTTGAAAATCCATTTACTACCTATAGTCTTTGCTCCTGAAGGCAAATCTACCGAAGTCCATGTTTTATTTTTTGTAAAAGAATCAATTTTAGTTTTAATTGCTTCTTTCTAAAGTTGTGCATCAGGAGATGCAATAACCTCATAATAAGTTGAAAGATCATTTTCTACAAGATAACCTCATAATAAGTTGAAGGATCATTTTTTACAAGATAAGTATAAAAATCATCACCTTAGCATATCTTGAAAAATCATCTATAAATGTTATATAATAATTTGTCCCACCTTAGTCATTGTTAGTTTTAGGCCTCTTAAGTCTGTATGAATTAAACTGAGTAATTCAATTTCTCTTTGTACACTAGGAAATGACTTCTTAGTTTGTTTAGACTCAGCACAAGTCTCACATTTATTTAAAATTGTATTATTAATTCCAGATATTAAACAAAGATTTTGTATTTTCTTAATGTAAGAGATACTAATATGTCCTAATTTAGCATGCTATAAATCTACAGAGTCAATCAAATAAGCACAAGAAGATACATTCTTATTCATAATTTCAAAAATTATGAGTATAAAGAGTCCCTTATTACAGTAACCTTTGCCGACAAAAACATTGTTCTTTGTCATTATAATCTTGTCAGATTCAAATTATATTTTAACCCCAGCCTTTCCCAGCAGAGCCACAGTGATTAAACTTGCTTCAATGTTAGGTACATGCTACACGTTATTGAGGGCCAAGGTCTTGCCAGATGTAAACTTGAGAAGAACCTTATCTTTTCCAAGAACATTTGTAGTTCTTGAATTACCAAGGTATATATATTCTTCTTCGTCTCCCACTGTAGTGTAGGAGGCAAAGGCATCTTTGTTTGCACAGATATGCTTAGTAACACCATAGTCTACTACCCATTCTTTCACATTGGCTACCATGAACACTTAAGAAATAACTGCAGTAATTATGTCATCCCCTTGAACCAAATTTGCATTTGACTTTGGAGGCTTGTCATTTCTTACTCTCTTCCTACATTGAGCAGCATGGTGACATGACTTCCCATAGACAAAACAATATATTTTCTTTTTAAAGTTGTGATTATATTGCTTAGGCTTGTAATCAGTTTTTTTCTTTTTTTTATCATACCTTTGTTTGTGCAGCTTTTCTTGTACCAAGTTTGCCTTTGTGGTCATTTTCTTTGCTTTTATAGCTTTGAGTTCTTTTTTATTTTTGTCTTCTATTATGATGTGAGTAATTAAATCTGCGAGCGACAATTGCCTTTGCTTGTGCTTAAGTTACTGTTTGTAATCACTCCATGAATCTAGTAACTTATCAATTTGTTTGCCAGCAGCGTATTTATCAGGGAGGTTGATTTTCTCAACTCGAAGTTCCTCCAGTAGTTTGTGATATTCATTGATTTGTATTTCGATGTCTTTTTCGTCAATCATCCCCCATTTGTAGTGGTTGTTTATCATAAATTTTGGCTTTCCAACATTCTTGGCAATATATTTGAGAATGATTGATTCTCAAAGTTTGTTGGCTTCCTTATATATACAATACACATCTAACAAATCATTAGACAAAGTGCTAATTATTATATGTCTACATGCCTTGTTTGCATATATCCAATGCTCCAATGTTTTTGCATCAGATATTGATGATGACATTGGGTCAATAAAGGCTAAAGCAACTTTATGCATATCCAAAGTAAAGAAAATCAGCTTTTGCCATCTTCGAAAGTTTTGTCCGTCACACATTTGGATTTTTGATATATCTAGAAATGACTTGACATAGAGAATAGATGACATGACTGGAACAGTCATAGCTCCCTGAGTGGAGGTTACAACGGTAAGTGACAGTGCAAAATTATCAAAGGTATTAGTAGCAGTATTGGTGGTGTCCATATTCCTAAGACTCCTAGTATTCCCAAGGCTAAATTAAAAAGTAAACTAGTAAATATAACTTACCCAATTATTCTATATATATATATATATATATATATATATATATATATCAAAAAATTTCTAAAACATAAGTAAATTAGGAAAATCATAGAGAAATTTTGTGAACACCTGAATTTTGCCCAAGATTAAGCAGACCTTTATGAGATATAACTTAGGAGCAGAAGTTAGCATGAAATGAGGAGAGAAGAAGTAATGATTGTTGTGTATTATAATCTAAAGATATGATTGGTATTTACAAAAGAGAAAAATTAGCCGTTAACTAACTGTTGAAAACTAACAGTTAAAAAATAATATAAAATTTCTCTTAAAATACTTATACTCATATTTTTCAACAATTAATTGTTGCAAATTATCCCACAAGTATAAAACAATTAAGAGATCATAGAACAAAGTTTAAGACTCTTGGTATTCCCGAGGCTAAATTAAAAAGTAAACTAGTAAATATAACTTACCCAATTATTCTTTATATATATATATATATCAAATTTCTAAAACATAAGTAAATTAGGAAAATCATAAAGAGAAATTTTTTCAATTTGGTAATTATTTAATGCAAAAAAATTAGTCATTTAATATTTATAACTTGTGTCAATTTTCTTCTCTCTCTATATATATATATTTGTGTCAAATCAATCTCTATACTTTTCAAACACTATAAATTTTGTTCCATGATTAGTCACAAACGTTTAACATAACCAAACAGTGAAGACCGAATCTTAAACATTGAAAAGTATATGGACTCATATATATATAAAATTTATACAAATAAATGAAATAATTGAAGTAAAAGAGAGAGAGAGGAAGAAGATGAGAGACTATCAATCTCTGATGAGTTTTATCAGTATATATTGCAAGCCTGATTACCATCGAGGAACCACCACTACATATACCAGTGACCCTATAGCCAAAGGAAAAAGCACAAGCCACAAAACCCAGAAGCCATGGACAACCTTGCACTGTTTCTTCTTCTTCCTCTACTCTTATTTCTCTGGTCATTCATTCATACCTTCTTCTCCAGCAAAATCTCTAGGCCACTCAAACTCCTTCCTCCTGGGCCTCGTCCTCTTCCCATTATAGGCAACATCTTGGACCTCGGAAACAACCCTCACCAAGCTCTCACCAGTCTCTCAGATCGCTATGGACCCATCTTCAGTCTCAAGCTAGGAACCATAACCAGCATAGTCATCTCTTCCTCTGACATGGCCAAAGAAATTCTTCACAAGTATGACCTAGCCTTCTCTAGCAGAACAGTCCCAGACACTGCTTGCTCTCTCGGCCACGACAAGGTCTCCATGGTGTGGATGCCTGCTTCTGCAAGATGGAGGGCTCTCAGAAGAGCTTGTGCCACAAAGCTCTTCTCCCCTAACCTGCTGGACTCGACCCGGACTCTTCGTCAGAAGAAGGTGGAAGAGCTGATGGATCATGTGGAAGAAAGCTGCACGAGAGGGGATGCTTTGGATATTGGTGAAATTGCTTTTACCACTGTGCTTAATTCCATATCCAACACTTTCTTCTCGTTGGATTTGGCTCATTATAGTTCTGATAAGGCTCAGGAGTTTAAGGACACTATATGGGGTATCATGGTGGAAGCCGGAAGGCCTAATGTTGTGGACTATTTTCCTGTGTTTCGTGCTTTTGATCCACAAGGTGCACGAGCTAGGATGGACCATTATTTTGGGAAGATTCTTGCCTTGATTAATAGTATTGTTGAGGAGAAAATGCGTTCCAGAGTTTCAAAGATCGAGCCTACGAATTCCAATGATGTGATGGATTCGTTCCTAAATCTCATGGCAGAATCTCAGTTGAGTCGCGAGGAGGTGCTGCATTTGTTTCTGGTTAGAAAACTTTGCCTTTTGGAACTTTCTTTCTTTTTTTCTCTTTGGCTGGTTTTTCTTTTATTTCTATTTTGTATTTTATTGAAGTTATAAGTCTGGCTACAAGTGGCTCAATTAATCCATCCTAATTAAAGATTTATTTCATTAGAGATTTTTTTTTTCTTAATTTAGTTTTTTAATTTTTCAAAAATAAACTCTTTCATGTCAGAAGAAAAATCTTTCAATTAGTGCTTAAAATATTTCCAATGCATCGAAATTGTTTTTTAGGCAAATTTCTTAATTGGATTTCTTGAAGTGCATCTCCTTCTCCCTTTCATTTTTTTTTTAAATCCACAATAAATTCTAACTTCTATAAAAAAAGAGTTAAATAAAAGAATAAAAAGACAACATGTACCTCTCCACTACAAGAAAATGACGTCCTGTGCAGGAGGATTCAAAATGTCAGTATTAGCATTATTTGTTTTTTCTTAAATTCTTTTTGTAAAAGTAATTAGTCCGATATAAGAGAGGATCTCATGTTTCAGGAGAAAAAATAATCATATACCAGATGGAAATAATTATATTTTAATATTTTAATAATTTTTTTAAATGATTAGAATTTATTGAGGACCATAGGGTACCATTGGGAATTTAGATCCTTTCACTTCATAAGACGGAATTCAAATCCTTTCACTTCGTAAGTTTCACATTTTTTCCTCCTGGTTAATTTCTCTATAAAAAATAAAACTACCTCCTCCATCTTACTGTATGTATAAGGACTTATTTGCCGCTGGGATCGACACGACTTCAAGCACAGTGGAATGGGCAATGGCAGAATTGATGCACACTCCAGAAAAACTTAGAAAAGTCAAACAAGAGCTTCAGCAAGTGCTCGGAAATGACAAGAAGTTTGATGAATCAAGAATCTCAGAGCTCCCATACTTACAGGCAGTAGTGAAAGAGACCCTTCGCCTGCACCCACCAGTCCCATTTCTAATACCTCGCAAGTCAGAGAAAGAAGTGGAGATTAACAATTTCGTGGTGCCCAAAAATGCACAGGTTTTGGTCAACGTGTGGGCGATGGGACGAGACACCAAGGTTTGGAGCAAGTCATACTCGTTCGAGCCCGAGAGGTTTCTGGAGGGAGAGATCGATTTCAAAGGACGAGACTTTGAGTTCATTCCCTTCGGTGCAGGCAGAAGGATGTGCCCTGGATTGCCGTTAGCCAACAGATCAGTGCCATTGCTATTGGCGACTCTTCTGAGCAACTTTGAATGGAGCCTTCAAGATGGTGTAAAGCCTGAAGAGATGGACATGACGGATAAGTTTGGATTGACTCTGAAAAAAGCAAAGCCTCTTCGTGCTATTCCCAAGAAGATTAGTGTGTAATTAGTGTAATATCATGAGCCCATGTATTGTCCAGAAGGTAATATGGTGTTATTTTGGTTTTAAATTATTTTAAAATTTTCGAATTTCACTTATTTTGATTTGCAGGTTTATATATATATATATATATATATATATATATATATATTATATACCCTGAATGATGGAACGCAAAGAAAATAAATTTGATATATATATATCTCGGCTTCTATATTTTGCTTATTAAAGCCTTGAACTTACATCATTTGTTTTCTTGGGTCATTAATTTTGGGTCTACTTAGTTGGTATCTAAATGCTTAGGTTAGTCTCAATTGAATTATTTTTTAATAATATTTACTTTATTTTAAATTATTTAATTAATTATGATTAAAATACCAAATTAATTACTACATAAAAATTAATACTAGTTTTTTTTTTTGTAAAGGAGAAGGAAAATAATGAAAAGGGTGATGAAAATGACAATGACGTGGGTCATAAGGATCTAATGATGTGGATAATATTTGTTGAAATAAAAGGTTGATAAATTATTATCCTATAAATGATTAAATTTCATTGTTTTTTTTATTATAAAAGCATAACAATTTTTTAAAAAACTAAAATATGATGAAAATATTTTCAAAAATAATGTTGATTAGCTTTATTAAAATTATAAAGGAAAAGTATTAAGATATTTCCTATAGTCTCAGTAGTTTTCAGAGATTAGACAGCAGAAAACAGACAAGACAAGATTTGCAATCTAAAGGGAAGAACAAACGAGAAAGGCTCTGTCCCCACAATCACATGGATGAATAGAGGAGATTCAATCGAACGTGAGAACAAGCCTCCTTTCAGAGTTGGTGTTATCAAAGTGAACAAACAACAAGCCTCTCTTATGGATTCATATAAAGGTTTCATCTCCCACCTATACGTGCTATTCAATCATCATGGACTTATACCTTCAAAAAACATATTCATAACATTAAGAGTTTTTTATAAGGAAAATAACGAAATAATTATCGATTAAATTAGTATGTTTCGTAAAAAGAAGAAGGAAATTAGCTATCGTCATGAGAGGTATGATTATGAGTTGGTTATTGTATATGAACAAACAATCTAATATCAATTAGAAAGGTCAAATGAAGGCAATTGTTCCCATGGAAATATGATGAAGATGGGTTGTAAGAACAAAAACCAACTATGAAGATTTTTTTTTTTTTTAAAAAAAAGACAATTAGCTTAGAAGTTACAGTCGAACTGTTGTGAACATAAAGTATTAAGAACTTACTTGTCAATTAATAACTCGATGACAATAGAGATTCCAAAAGTTAGAACTATACACAGAAAAAACTACCTACCTTGAAACACGAAAATATTATAGAAGAAAAACCGGAAGAGATATATAGATACAAGGAAACTTGAAACAAGAATGAGGAGGTAGCTAATTTCTTTGTTAGGAACTAAGAAGGGAAGGAAAACAAAAGGGTCATATAAAAAAAACTTGTTTATCCATTAGCTTTGTTTGTTATAACTGTAAGCCTATATAATTGGCAAGTTTGAATCAATTTGATATGAGATTATCGCAATTTTACACAAAAAAAAATAGAAATACTCTTGCCTCTGGTAATTTCCACTATTAGCCTATTTTCTTTTACAATTCTCCTCCCCATAGGATGAACAAGTCGAAAGTCCTCTTTTTCAGTATAACTCATCTGTAAATCAACACACAAGTCTAAAGCCCTACTATTGTAAGTACTCCATTGCTGATTTGTCACTAATGGTTTAGCCATTCCCATGGAATAGAAATTTTTTTCTACTAAGTTAAGAGCAAAGGGACTTACGGTAAGAAGATTATAATAGTGCACTTAGAGAAGGTTAAATAGGTGCTATGGTACTTTAGAAAACAGTTTTTAAATTAAATTTGCTGAGATGAAAATTTATTTTTAAATATTTTAGTCAGTACCAAAAAGTTGACATTAAGTGCTTGAAATGAACTTGAGTTGCAGCATTTTAATTGAAAAGCTTTTAAAAGAAAAAAGTTAAGAGTTATAAAGAGGAAGACACAATTAATTTATCTTGGTTTGAACTCCCTTATCCTAATCTAGTTCCTTCAAAATTGAAAAGATTTTTTCAATATCAAAGCTTGTAAGACTTTTAACAGTCAACCTTAAACATAAGGTTTATGTTTCATCTCAAACTTAGGTTTTTAGTGCTCACTCAAAGTACAATCTTTATGGCTCACATCAAATCTAAGATTTACTTTGCTCATCCAAAACACTAAGTTTATAGCTCATCTCAAACTTAAGTTTTCACTTAATTAACCCATAACTAACTTTTCTTATTTAAAAAGATTTTTATAAGATAAGAATAAGATTAAATACTTTTATACAACAAACAATTCATGTCAGCTCAACTTTTAGACTCTTAATAGTTAGATATCAGTACTTAAAACTACATGCATTTCTCTTTTGATCTCTTCAAAGCTTTCCTCTTATATTCATTCTTTTCAATATCTATGAATTCTATTCAAACACTTCTCCCTTGATAGAAACCAAGAGATGACCTTTGCATTTCAAATTCTCCTTCACATGCTTGGTTTTTGTTTTTTTCTTTGTTGGACATAATGAATGGAGGTGAAAGAGAGGTTTTATCATAAGGCTCAGTAGCTGTTGCTCATTTTGTCCTTTTTGTAGCATCATGACAGTTATAATTATGACCCTTCAAGTGGTTCATGTTAAAGCTTGTCATACGCTTGTAGGGAGATGAATGCTTTTGAACTAGTACTATCATATGTCCCACTATCCTTTTTTTTTTTTTTTTTTCTCTTGGTGTTTGCTAGCTATAAATGAGAAAGTGACTTTATTATTTGGAGGCTTGTGAAAGTGATGTATCTCCACTTTAACTGTACATGAAACTTTCTGAATTATTTTAATGTTGGACAACCTTTGCACGTTAGACATCATTTTAGTGATATATCTCCCTCTCTTTTTGTAGTCCTGTAGTATTAGACAACTTCTTCACGTTTCCTTTTACTTCTTAACTTGCCAAAAAAGAATGACTGTGCTTTTATTTTTCTTCAATTTACATTGGCCTTTCTTAGATTTATCTTTAGAGCACTTTCAGGGGCTTAAGGCACTTGAAACTAGATGCATTATGAAACAAATTTTTCATATTTTTCTTCTAGTATTTTATTTTGTGTGTTTTCTATCCATTTTCTTCAATTTGAAGCTTTTCCTCTCATGGACTCAATATATGGCCATTACTTTTCAAAAGATTGCTTTTTCCCTCTCAAAATTTGAATGTTAGAATGAGAAGAGAAAAAGGATAAGTACTACCATGGAGGTTCAATGCTTGTGTGATTTCCAAGTTCTGCATAACCAAAGTCATGCTTTTTTATTCTCAAAGAAGTTTCCTCTTTGTTGTGGACCTTCAGAAGCTCATTTATGGCTTAGTACTCAAGTAGTTTCATGTCAGATATTGCTAGAGATGACGGAGATAAAGTAAGAAGATTTTCTTCCATTTCTCGCATGCTTTCTCTTCTCTCTTCGAAGTTGTTTTTGCTAAAAATGTAGCCGAACTTTTGCATCACTGAGACTATGTTTCCTACATGCTTCTCTCCTTTCCCTCCTTGAATCACTTTACTTGAAGCTTGGTACTCTAATGAATGCTTTTGACCTTTTTCTGCTGCACTAGATACTCTGTGTCCTTTCCTTTTTGCTTTTCTTTGCTGCAACTTCTGATGTTTCAAAGGTTCAGCTTTATATGCTGCCACTTTATATTGTAGTTGGCTTCTTGTTATTCGCTTTTTGTCTTTTTCTAATACGAAATGTTAAGATATGTGGTTAATTTATCCATCAGGCATTCTCACAATGTCAACAAAGATTTGATCCATTTTTTATTTAGTTTAATATTAATTGCTTAATTAATAATTACACAAAATTGTTATAATAATTATATTAATACTAATTCACAAAATTTAAAATTATTCCAACATTTAAATTATTTGGGCTCATGTATAACAAAGCAGACTTGCACGTAAACAACTAAATTACTTGGGCTTTGTTCAAAATATTATAATCTAATAAAATACAGCCCAATGTTTTTGACAAGTTAGCCCATATAAGTATGAAATAACTAGAGCCCAATATTTAAATTCATTTCTTTGATTCAATGCTGTTAATGAATTAAACTTAAAAAGTTTTGTTGTTATCAAAATAAATTAACATCATAGTTAAACTTGGGGTCAACAGATTCAAAGACCTTGCCTTGGATCTACCTTGGATATGCTTGTAAATCTTGGAACAAGGACGCTAAAGGTCTTTCTCGCCTTTTTGCTGCTCATGGGTGCAAGACGGGAATCTTGAATAAAGGCAATATGTGTCTTCTAGATTTCATAGCAGTGGTTGACATCTTAGCAAGCCTTGTGACTCCACCTAAACAGTCCATCCTAGCACCTTCACCATCTAAGGATCTCCGAGATGGTTCATCAATGACAGGGACCAATTTGGAGACGACAACAAAGTATAGGAAGTGAACTGAAAGAAAATAGAAACTATAGGAGCCTAATTGAAAACTACTGTAAATTATAAGGATTATATGATTAATTTTCCCAAATTATAGCTTATTTGCAAAATGTATATTTTTAAATTTATCTTTGTGTTAAAAGTTATAATTATCAAACTGGGCTGGTAACCAGATTAATAGATTAAGGGATGTAATTCATATGATAATAATTTGATTTTTGATCATATTCAAGTATATTAGACCCAAAAAAATTCAAGTATACGTAAATTTTTTAATAAGAACATGGCAAAAGATGTGTTTGAGAAATATATATATATATATATAATATTTATGAAATCTGATTCTTTAAATTAGGCGTAAAAAAGGAATTAAAGATTCAAAATTTTTAACAAATGACACACCCTTTTTGAGTAAGTTCATCAAAGCAAGAGATATCATGTATATAGTTCGTTTACATTATAAGAAAAACCTTCCCTTGTATTAACCTTAATTAGCCCACGCATCTTTCACCTGTGGATTCAGTTCGCATGATGTATGATATGGTCTTGTACCTCACCCCAACCTGATATCTTTTACCAAATATATGATAATTCATCAAAGAAAAGATATTAAAAAAATCATATAGTTTTTTTATTTTAGATATATACACTTACAAGAAATGGAATATAAGCATTGCTGATGAAAGTAATTAGTTAATATCAAATGAAAACAGGGAAATATTCGTCCCATTGATCAATTCTAAATGTTTACAATCATTGTATATTATAAGTATCAAGGTGATCGTAAATAGGTTGTTATTTGATTGATAGAAGGTCACTTCAAATGACCATTATCAATTTATTGACTGAAGTTTGATCAAATAATAAAAAACTTAATTATGGAGAAAATGTATAAAATTAGTTCTTTTATAAATTTAAATTTGTATAAAAATAGTCTTTTTATTTGAATTAATAAGAGACTGATTTAGTATAAAATAAAAATTCTAAAAGAATGATTTGTTATGATTAATTTATGAGGAACTAAATTATCATAAATTATAAAAGTGAAGAACAGTTTTGATATTTTTTCCTTTAATTACGTAGTAACCCAAAAACAAATGTAATAAAATTAATAAAATTTAGGTGTCATTTATAAAATTGGTTGTACTATTGTGCAATCACTATATGATACACTTATGAAAAAATATGTGGCAATGATATATCAAATATGTTAATTATATATTAATTTAAAATAATTTTTTGCATTTATATATTGACCATAATATTTTAAAATTTTATTTATGAACCCAAAAATAATTTTAAAAAATTCAATTAATCCCTTATACTTTTTATATAAATTGAAAATAAAAATAAAATTATAAAGTTATGAAGTTATTAGAAATATAAATAAAATACAAGGGTAAGCTAACAAAGTTATTAACTAATATTTTTGTGTGAGTTATTGAAAAATAAAGAGTAGATAAAGTAAATTGAAAAATTTAAAAAGAATTTTATATTCATAATAAAATCTAAAAATAATGTGGTCAAAATATAAATACAATTAGCATAATATGACACATCTTTATTATGTGTCTTTCATTTAGTGTGTTATGTAATAATTGCATCAATGCAGCTAATTTTATAATTATACTAAAGATTTTACATAAAATTTATTGTTTGAAATGAGGAATCTCCAATTAAAAAATAAAAAAGTTGAAAACATAGAACAGTCTCATGTTTTTATACAAGTTTTAGTCTTACTAGTTTTTAGAAAAATAAAAAATTAAATTCAAGTAATTTTTTGGATCAAGCAATAAAAACTAGATTAAGCTTTAATTAAGAAGTTTCAGTTAGTTCATGACCCATTTGGGAAAAAAATAAAAGGTTTAAGAATAATAATAATGATAATAATAATTTTTACAATAAAAAAATTAAAATATATAAATCAAAGGCAAGGAACACATCCATGTGAAGAACATTTTTACCTAACATGTCACCCCACGCCATCTCTACTCTATGTTTCACTTTTTTTTAATATATTTATAAAATTTAAATGCTAAAATGAAAATTTAATAATTTAAATTTATAAACAATAAAAAAACTCACATATAATTATATTTAAGTAAAATTTTAGAGTACATCAAAAATTTTATCTAGGTAATAAATAAGCCAAATTTGAAACGGTTACGTATGAATATAATCACTGGCAACAAAAAAATGTACGAATAATATCATCCCATGATTTTATATTTTTTAACATATATTTTATTTCTTTTCAAATTACATTAAAACTTGGATAATATTTCAAAATCACTGCCCTAGCCCGACGCACCCTGTACAGCCTCCGTCACCGTAGCCGGCGAAGCCGCATCGTGGCAGAACAGCAGCACGGGCGAATCAGCCTTTCGCTATTCAGCTTCAGTTCCATTGGCAGATTCTCTGCAAGTGTTTTTCTCTCGACTTCGGGTTATGGGATTTCAGAAAATTTTCATATTTTCCTTGAAATACTTCACAAATTAAGGGCGCTTGATATATCAAGAAAAGAAGGCATATTTTGTGTAGGGTTTTAAGCCAAGAGAGGCTTCTATAATGAATCATAGTTTACCCCAGTATTTTTTCTTACATGCCATGGGATTTTTCTTTGGTCTATAGCATCACACAGTGTTTTAAATGGGTTTAAATGTTTGAGGAGCAATAATATTTTAAATTCTATTTGGAATCTCTACAGTAAACTTACCTGAGAATGACTCAAATACAATTATGTATATTCTCGATAAGAATTTTAAATCATCGTGTCTGGGTTCGGTGAATTGCAGTTTGCATACTTCTCTTCGTAGTTCTTCCATACTAGCACACCCAGTAAAGCCAAGAAGCTCGTTCAGACTCGGTGGAAAAGGGGAAGAAAGCGAAAAGTTCAAGGACGCTCCCATTGGTGGCTCTGTCAATTCTGTTTCCAGCGAGTCCCTCTTTTAAGTCGACAAGTCCAAAGGCAATTACTTTTCCACATTACTCTTCCCTCTTGCCTTATACTGAACTTTTCGTTTTCTTTTTCCATCAATTTTTTGAATCTTATCTGCTCATGGTATTGGCGTTGACGAGCTCCTCTTGTTTATTGAAAGTTTATGTTTTTATTTTACTACACTTTGCTAGATTATTCCCATTCCATTTGTATCTGGGGTTTCGGTAGAAATGTGGTAGGGGTGAGAGACAACTTGGCATTGGTCTGGAAATTTTATGAATCAAGGTAGTTTGGTGATGCGCACAAAGATTGAATTTGAATGTATGGGTTGATATGTAAGCTCATTTTAATGCCTTTCTGGATTTGATTTTGGCTTGGTGTTGGCCCACATCTCCTTGGATTGCTTGCTTTTATCGGCTCCAAGAATTGACTTTGAGGTGTGCAGTGACAGTAATTCTTGCATAAAATAGTTGGAGATGGCCAATTATAATTATTTGTACAATGTTTATAAAATCGAACTAAGTTCATGTGTTTCTTTTAAATCATGCCTTTCTGTATATTGAGTTTAACTTTCTTTTCTTATAATTATTATCCCTTTTAATTACTGGCTGCCTCCTTTTTCACCTATTGTATATCATTACTCATCTAATTCCTTGAGGAAATATCATATCTTGGTATTTGGAATTATAGAAAGCTTAAATAATACTTTTCTCTTGTTTTCTTGTTTGGTGGTATAGCACAATCTATTATCCGAACGAGAGAAATGAAGAGAATGATAGCCATAGGATTTGAGGGTTCAGCCAACAAAATTGGTGTTGGCGTTGTGACCTTAGATGGTACAATTCTTTCAAACCCTCGCAACACCTACATTACTCCTCCTGGCCAAGGCTTCCTTCCAAGAGAGACTGCCCAGCACCATCTCCAACACATTCTTCCCCTAGTCAAATCTGCTTTGAAAACAGCACAAATTACTCCAGATGAGATTGACTGCATCTGTTATACCAAGGGTCCTGGCATGGGAGCACCATTACAAGTGGCTGCTGTTGTTGTTCGTGTTCTTTCACAGCTTTGGAAGAAGCCAATAGTTGCAGTAAATCATTGTGTGGCACATATTGAAATGGGAAGAATTGTAACTGGTGCAGATGATCCTGTTGTTCTGTATGTCAGTGGTGGGAACACTCAAGTCATTGCTTACAGTGAGGGACGTTACCGAATTTTTGGGGAGACCATTGATATTGCTGTAGGAAATTGCTTGGACCGGTTTGCTAGGGTTTTAACACTTTCCAATGATCCAAGCCCTGGATACAACATAGAACAGGTGCAATAGTACGATCTACTTTATGCAGTTTATGGCAAATATGTACTAAATGGGTCATTTTCCTTTGACTTTTGGTATGCTGTGTGTTGATTCTAAATTTTGTGTAACTGCTGAAAGAAAAGAACTTCACAATCCATTAATGAGAATTACATAATTAAAAGTAAAAATTGACATAGGATTTTTTCCAACTTTTGGAAGGCTTCTTTAATACTTCTGGTATACTCAGGTTCAGCCCTTGGCTACTTTTCAACAAAGATGATCTTGTTCATCTTGCCTTTTACCACATTTTGTTGGGGTTGGGGTGGGGGGGTTGTGGGAAGCTATATTGCTAGATCTCCTTTTGTTATGAATTGTGTCGGGAGGCTGTTATAAACAATTGTTCCTAAAAAGTTAAAAATGAATATGTGAACATTCTTTCAGTCTGGGTATCTTTAATATATGAAGCTTCGTGATTATATGTTACTTAATTTATGATTAGGAAATGATGAATTATATTTTCATTTTCTTTTCATGCTGAAACCTATATTTCATCTGTTTCATTTCTATATTCCCATGTCCATCTTTTTATTCTACTAGATTTATAAGAAAGGAATTGGAGGAATATTTCCCCAAGGTTCATTGTTGTTTTAATTTCTCTGACCATCTCGTATCTCAACTTCTCTGCTGTTGTTTCCTTATGCTTCAGCTTGCGAAGAAAGGAGAGAAATTTATAGACATTCCATATGTTGTCAAAGGAATGGACGTATCTTTTAGTGGAATATTGAGCTATATTGAAGCAACTGCTGTTGAAAAGCTAAAGTATAATGAGTGCACCCCTGCAGATTTGTGCTACTCTCTGCAGGTAAAATTTGTGTTGTTTCCTTCTGGTAGGAATATTTAAGAAAAAATAAAAAATAGGAGATTGAAAATTCTTGGTGTATTGCAGGAGACGTTGTTTGCAATGCTTGTGGAGATAACTGAGCGGGCTATGGCTCACTGTGACAAGAAAGATGTTCTCATAGTTGGTGGTGTAGGTTGCAACGAGCATTTGCAAGAGATGATGAGAACAATGTGCTCTGAACGGGGTGGAAGGTTATATGCAACTGATGACAGGTATTGCATTGATAATGGTGCAATGATAGCGTATACTGGCCTGCTTGCTTTTGCTCATGGCACATCGACTCCACTTGAAGAATCTACATTTACCCAGCGTTTTCGGACAGATGAAGTGAAAGCAATATGGAGAGAAGCTAATTTGGAAAAATGGAATGGTCTTCCAGATGAAAACATTTGACATGTCAATCTTGAGGTGTGGTCTTTTTCTTGTAACACGATTAGGCAATTAGACATTTAGTATGGAATATAAAATTAGATCATTATATGGTTTTTATCATGTAAAAATTCTCCTATCCTTTGTCAAGATCAGGTGGGAAATTTTACTAGAGTAATGCGATTTAAAGATTGAGTTAAACTCTTATTTAATTGAATCCATTGAGTCCTTTTCCTTTTCTTCAAGTTCCTCATTGAGTAGTGTTGGATGTTTGGTGGGGTGTTTAAGGGGTTTGGTTCTTTTCCCTTGCAAACTGATTTTTAATGTTGGGTTTTTGGCATTTCATTGGGTCCTATCAAATTGACCATCTCTTTGTTAGCATCAGGTTTTAGCTAAAATTCAGCAAAACCATGGCAATGAAATTGAATACTTCATCTTGGATATTCTGATAGTTTTCTTTCGTTCTTACCTTGCAGGTCTAAGTACTCAATTGTAATGGGACAAATAAGTAGAATAGAACTTGTGAGCCATGATGTACGCAAATCAGCTTCTAGCTAGCTGAAGGGTATATCCTCGAGGACCTTGAGTTATTCATAAGGTAAACATTATGTTTCAAAAGATCTTCAATTTTTATGGCATTATGTATCATTTCATTGTATCATATCCATGGTAACCCTCATGCCAACACGTATTAGTGTTGTTGCTTCTATGTCAATGGCATTGAACTATTAACGTCCTATGTCAGGTTCCCAAAGTGCATCCTGGCATGAGTTCCATTGTGGCATCCTTCTTTCTCCCCCTTTCTCACTAAGTTGTACGCGCTTGACTGGATTTTATTTGTGTCACTGTTGTAGTGTTCTGTAAATCAGTTAGTTGCATTCTTCAAACTTTCATTATATATTGAGCCTTCAGTTCAAGTACATATCCAAATCATATATGATTGTCCAGTGGCAATTGTTCACGAAATGAATTGGGAAGATGATAGGGTCAAAGGGAGTGTGGGGAACACACATTTGAAAACTAGCTTGCAAGGGGGAAGAATCACACCCCTTAAGTACCCCATTAGGCATCCCATATTACTTTATATGGGACTTAGGTATCCCATACTATCCATGTCTTTATCATAGCACCACCCTTGAAGAGCCGACGTCTTGACAACTGCACTCTACAACACTTCACTTGGCCTTTTCGCTGGTTAGAACCTTTTGTAGGTAGCCCTCTCTGTGACATCGACCCCAGGCTCTGATACCAATTGATAGGACCCAAGGGAGTTTGGAAAACCCATCCTTGAAAATTGGCTTGCAAAGAGGAAGAACCACACTCATTAAATATTTCATCAAGCATTTCATACTATGTGATGTGAGACTTAGGTATCCCATGCTATCGATGTCCCTATTACAAGATTAATGCTACCATACCAAGCTCTTTAAATACAAATACAGTAACGATAAGTCACAACTGTATTGTGCAGATCATGCTTTATAAGCAGTCAGCAATCCTATGGCCTACACCATAGTTTTGAGTTGTGACATTTTGTACGGAATGCATGTTTGACACATCTGGAATGCTAATTCTGCTCATATGAATATCCCATTCTATTCTCAGGATACTATGATAAAGTTATCACTCTTCAAGAAGAATTCTGTGCTAGGCATTGCTTAAAGTGTATCAAGAGTTCTATCTAGGGGTTTGGTAAATTTTCTTTTAAATTTATTTTTTCCATAAGTAAATTATTTAAAGGAAGCTTTTGAAGAATTTGTTATGCTCAAATAGAGACTAAATGCTAAAATTGATGTAATTTCTTATGGATGTAATTGATATTTTGAAGCTCATAAATAAGAATATGTAAAATAAGTTGGCGATAATTAGTATTTGATCATAAATTTAAAAGTTCGCTTAGTTTGATAAATTTGGTTTGAAAAATAAAGTCCAAATAAAAAAAAATTTAATTAGAAAAGCTTAATTAATAAACGGGTTAGGCTTAGAATTTTTTAAAGCTTAACTTGAATAAATATATTTTTAATCAGAAAAATATTATTATTTTAACAAAATTTAATGTAATGTGGCATCTTGATAAAAAAATAAAAATTAATATATTTTATTTAAAAATATTTATGTTAATACAATAATTTATTTGTATTTATAATTTTTTTATATATAATTTTACAAGTCATAATAATAATAATTAATTATGTTATTTATCGTAAATTTTAAATAATGCATTGACTTAATTATAATTTTAAAAAGCTTGATTGGCTCGATAGGTTCGGCTTAAAAAATATGAACAAATGTTTAAATAAAAATTCCAATCAAAATATTGGTTCAAGTTTTTGTTCTATTAGCATGAATTTTAGCTTAGTTTTTAAAAGTTAGGCCTGCTAATCGGATTTAGTGACCAGTAATAGTACACCATAAAAGGAATTTACTCTTGCCCTCTATTTGATCTGTTTTTAATTGTTAAAAATATCCACTTTATAGAGATTTATAAACACATGAACTGGAAACAGGTGCCTCAATCACCATATGGGCTCAACTTCAATCAAAGTATGCTAGAAGCTTCTTTCAAGTTGACCCATGTTTTATGATCCCTTCTTCATGCAGTTGTCTGAATCCTTTTAGCCTTTGCCTATGCTTTGCTCTCTCCGGCTTCCTTTGTTACTCTGAAACCAAAAACTATATATAAAAACTAAATGGTTGAAAATTACTGTAGTTAATAAGATAACTACTTTCTGTGTATTTTTCAACATTTTCAAGTACTCCTGGTGTTGCTTAGGATAAGGCGAACAAAGATGACTGTTTGTGCTGAAAGAGAGGGCAAAAATGGCTCTAGTCTGTGGCCTAAAGCCACTGGTTACCAAATTGTCGCCCTTGAGATGAGTAT
Organism: Delonix regia; assembly: GCA_037074485.1. Classification (NCBI taxonomy): domain Eukaryota; kingdom Viridiplantae; phylum Streptophyta; class Magnoliopsida; order Fabales; family Fabaceae; genus Delonix; species Delonix regia. Next base: position 20,257,295 of record CM073459.1, read on the forward strand.
CACTTCGCTTACTTATTATGGTAGGGTAAAACCCATGTTAATGCTAATCCACCCGAAAGAGTGGAAAATTCTAGTTAGTGGTAAAGTTGCTAGACGTAATATAGTGATTTTGAGGTTAATGCATGTTTGGATTTTGAGCAAAATTTTTTGATTGGATTTTTATAAATATTTTTAAGAAAATGAATCAATTAATCTCTATAGTTTATTTCAACTTGCAAATTGGTCCTTATATATATATATATATATATATATATATTATCTTTTCCTTTAGTTCATCTTCTACCCTCTCTCTCCTTTTCCACTCCTCCATGTCACTTCTTCACCAACTCTCCTCTTCCTATTTACAGAGCAGCCAAAAGACGTTAAATGTTAACTTGTTCTTAGCTTCTCTTCGATGGACCACCACTGCCACAACCTGTCTTCTTCAATCATTTTCACACTCCACATGTTATGAGATTCCAAAGCATACAGCTATGGCAGAAAAGTTGCACTTTCCACTTACGTGTAACCACTCTATCACGCTTCTCCTTTTCCTTTTCTTGTTTCTCGGCACATATTTGCCACTCCAAACGCTAATGCTAGCTTCATTTTAATTCCAAATCAAGCATGTTAATTCAGCACGACAACAGACTCATGAATCCCAGATCATTGCCTCAATGAGAAGAGTCCGTCTCAGCACGACAACTTTTCCTAGTGAAATCGAACCCATTATCTTGGAATAATAATGGCAATTACAATCTAGTTAGAATGTGGTTGAGCCTAATCCAAGTATGATTTATCAAGAAGAAAGCATTGCATTTTTTTATTTGATGAACAAGTGGACATACATTTCTCTCTCTCTCTCTCTCTCTCTCTCTCTCTCTCTCTATATATATATATATATATATATTATAATTGTAATAACCTTTTTTTCAAATAATATTAGAAAAATAAAATGAAAGTTTAAGGACTAAAATGAGAGGAAAAAATAGTATTTAGGGTACAAATTATAATTTTAACTATTTTTAGGGACTAAATGAAAAGTGAAATATTATATGAGATAAAAATATGATTTTAACTATTACATAGTAATTTACAAAAACACATTATCACTGTACAAATTTTGGTGGGTACTATTTTCACAATACCAAATAGTACATGTATAGCAACTTGAAAATTTCAATAAATAATACAAACATTTTTTAATTTTCACATCCAAATTAGAGGAAAAGGTTGAAGGAACGTTCATATTTGTGTGAGAAGTAGTTTTGCAGAGACTTTTAATCCAAGTTGTGCTATAGGAATATAGGATCTCTACTATTGATTACTATCGATGAGTGTATAATTAGTAAAGTAACACTTTTTATTTTACCGAATGTCTTTATTTTCTTGTCTAACTTTCAATTTTTTTTATTTTTATATGGATTATATATAGATATATATATAATTTTTCTCTCTTTAGTCTTTAAGAATATTAATCTATTTTATACAACAATCTTTTACATATTCTGTTCATAGTAGTGGTGGAATCTCATTTAATAGATTGAGTATAATTAAGACATTAAAATAAAATTTAATAGTACCCTTATGAAGTCTTATGGACTTTTATACAAATAAGACTATGATTGGCTATGACGCCTAAATGACTAATTTAAATTTTATAAGTTTCTTAGCAAAGCAATTCATCCCATAAATTATGGTAGGATTATACCGCCTAAATGGTCACTAGTACGTGGGGTTACTATATTTTCTTGCTAGGAACATTATGAAACTGAACCGTTTTAAAGGCTCCTGGATCATTTTGGGCTTAGAAAAGTGTAAATAAATATTCAGTAAATTTTAAAACATAAAAGGGATTCTAAAATATCAAGAAGATTATTATTATTATTGTTGTTGTTGTTGCTGTTGTTATTATTATTTTAAAAAGACTAGACACTCACATAGAACTAAAGATTTCCATATTTGACAAATAAGGTATAGATGCCAATGATCTGTAGGTTCTCAAGTGGCCTAAATGTAAGTTCTATTTTAATTCTTTATATTATTATCACTTTATTCTTAATCACTCTTCATTTCAGATTATCTTCAAGATTATTTTTATTTAAATTACTTTATGGTATTAAATATGTTTAAATAAAATTATTTATTTTTATATCATATTTACACTATTCAATGAATTTTATAATTTAAAGGATGGATGAGAATTCGTGTAAGAACCTTGTAGCCGTTAGCGGGGGTAATGACCTTGGTGCACCTTGTTGAAATAAATTATTAAAGTCGTATCTAGTAAAGTGATACGAGTATGAATTATTAAGACGTATCTAGTGAAGGGATATATATATATATATATATATGAAATATTGAGATGTATCCAGTAAAAGGATATGAGTATGTATTTGATAAAGGGATATGAGGATGAATTATTAAGACGTATCCAGTGAATGAATATAGATATGAAATATTAAGATGTATCCAGTGAAGGGATACAAATATGAATTATAAAGATGTATCTAGTAAAGGGATACATTATGAATTATTGAAACATAGCATGTAAATAAATATGAGTATGATAATCTTGATTCTTTTCTTGATACCCCCTTCATATAAAATTATATTATCAAAATTTGTTGTTTGTTAAAAAATTCTAAGTTTTCTATTATTTTATTTTTCGTTTGTTTTGTTATTTATTCATTTACTAAGTCAATGGTAGACTTACATATCTCTCTTTAATATTTTTCATATTAGTAAGTGCTAATGAAGTTGCATTGGGAATTTTTTAATCATCTAGATTTTTTGGTATGTCATTCTTAGTTAATTACAGTGTACGTTTGCCTTTACGGTAGTGGCTACTAGATGTCTATTTGTTTAGAATTTTATAAAGTGTTGTAAGCCTCATGTGAGCTATTTCTGTATTATACCAAATATATATTATGAAAATTTTGAATTATATTACAAAGTGTGTTTAATGTCTATTATTGATATATTTTTTTTGAAAAAAAGGAGTTATTTTAGGTTGGCTGGGCTAAGTTGATTTAACTTATGCACTTGTCACGGCTAATGAATTTGGGTTGTAACAATAATTTTATACTACAGTTAAGAAAATAAATATAATATTAAAGATACAAGATAAGGGAGAGAATAAAAGGATAGTTTTTATTGCTACAAAATAAAGGAATTGTTACAACTTGCATTGAAGTACAAAGCCCATGTATGTATATATATATATATATATATATATATATATATGCTTATCATCATCTTAATTGTCTTCTACAAATTTTTACAATATTTTATTCTATTAGGCATTATCTTCATCATTATACCAACCTTCATTATTATGCCTAAACATTATTATATCTCATACCTTATCCATATTATTATTGTGTCTCACATTATATCCACTTCATTATTATGTCTCACATGATTTTATGATTAATTTCTAATACTCCCCTTTTAATCCTAAAATCTTGTTACTCTAAGCATCCTTCTAAACTTAATGAATTTCTCTACAGTAATTGACTTTGTCAAAAATTTGCAAGTTAATCTTCGATCTTGCAAAATTCTAATTAAATTTCTCCTTGTTCCATAAGCTCTCATATGAAGTGATGTTGGATATTTATATATTTAGTGCAGCTATAGAAAATAGGATTCTTGGTCATAACAATAGTGGACAAGTCACAATTGATTTTTGTTGGTCCATTGACAGCTTAAAGTAAAGTCTTCATAATTCTTCTAAGCCAAACTGCTTCGCATGCGGCACTGGTTGGGGCCATATATTCGGCTTTTGTAGATAAAAGTGTGACCATCTTCTACTTCTTCAATGCCCATAAGGTCACCTTAGAACCTAGAAGAAAGATGTATCCAGTAATGCTCTTACGATCTTCAACACTGCTTGCCCAGTCACTATCTGTATAGCCAATCGAATGTTATTTTCTTCTGCTTCATACTTATTATGAAAATTTTTCATTCCATTGACATATCTCAAAATTCTCTTTGCAGCTGTGAAGTGAGATTTGTTAGGCTTACTCATGAATCTTGAAACAATGCTAACGACATGCACTATGTTTGGTCTTGTGTTTGTGAGATGAATTAATGATCCAACGACTTTGATAAATTGTCTCGTCCACATTCTTTTCCATCTTCCTTTGATAATTTTCACTTGTACCCATCAGAGTGGATGCTGGCTTATAGTCTTCCATTTTAAACTTATTCAACAAATCATCTTAATATTTTTCTTGAGGCAATTATTTGTCTAAGCCTTTATTTGACTTGCATTTCAAAAAATTATCTTATGAGACCAGGATCAGTCATTTTGTATTCCTTTATCATGGCCAGTTTGAACTCTTCAATCATCTTTTTCTCGTTGCCAGTGTAAATTAAATCATCTACATACAGACACAAGATGAGAAAAATGATATTCTTTTATCTTCATATATAGTGATGGCTCACTTAGACTTTTTGTAAATCTGTAATCGACAAGATATCAATCTATTTTACTATTCCATGCACGTGGTGCTTGCTTCAATATGTAGAGAGCTTCTTTCAAATGGTAAACTTTGTCTTCTTTACCTTCAACAACATATCCTTGATATTGCTCCACTGATATTGCTCCATGTACACTTCTTCAAGTTCTCTATTTAAGCATGCTAACTTCACATCTAATTGATACACTTGTAACTTCAGTTGTACAGCTAAAGCAAGAACCATTCTTATCATCTATATACGAACTACAGGGGTGAATGTCTTATTGAAGTCAATACCAGGTTGTTGGGAATATCATTTTGCCACAATCCGTGCCTTATACTTTTGGATGGATCTGTCTTCATTTTATTTGATTTTTAAACCCATTTTAGCCCAATGGTATCTTTTTGTTTAGGTTTTTGCATAAACTCTTATGTTTGATTTTTGTCACTTATCTTTATTTCTTTATCTATGGCCTTTCTCTATTCTTTTTGTTTTGCTACTTCTTCAAATTTTTGTGGCTTACAAGGAAAGAACGCGACATTGCAAGTTTGATAAATATCTTGTAATGATCACATCTTTCTTAAAGGTGATAAATCTTGTGATTGGCTATTCAGTCTTAGAGGTAGACTAGTGCTTGGATCTGGTCATCTCTTACATTCTCCTTAGCTTTAAGATATTGAGTTCCATTAGGATCTTTATTACTTCATTTCCAGCTGACATCTTTATCAATAAATCACGTCCCTTGAAATAATCAATTGTTTTAAATTAGGATGGTAGAGACGATAACCCTTGGATTCATCGTTGTAGTTGATAAAAATACACTTTTCTCCTTTACATGTCTAGGATGATTTTAGGAATAGTAACCTATGCATTTTTCCAAAATGCATCATGAACAGATTTTCTTTTCAAAATGTATAGGAGGAAGTCCAAGCACCATTTTTTTATTTTATTTAGCAATTCAAGCCCATTGAAGTTTAAATGGCCATATTTCAAATGTCATAATGTCGATTCACAATATTTTCACACTTCATGGCATATTTTTGCCCAATTGGCATAGTTAAAAGAACTATTTTGTTAAAGGACATTTTAATAATAGTTATTAGTTACCCTTTATTTTTATCAAATATGATACATTTATCATCATCAAAAATCCACTTATAGCCTTTTTGAACCAACTAACCAACATTTAATAAATTTTGTGTAAGGCCTATAACGTAAAAAATATTATGAATATATTTTTGTTAGCCATTTTTTGTTTTCATAGCACTAATGTCTTTACTTTCAACTTCTTATATTTTTGCATCACCAAGTGTAACTTGTGATTTTATATTTTCATTAGGATTGACAAAGCAATTTTTGTTGCTTGTCATGTGGTTTGAACAACCACTATCAAGATACCAAATATCTCTTAATTCTTGATAAGAAAAAAAATGTTGAATAAAATAATTGACCAAGGGATTTGTCTCTTTCAGTGAAATTTGCTTTTTTTGTTAATCGAAACCAATAATCTTTTTCAAAATGTGTGCCTTTTGTACCTCTTGCATTTGAATTGGCAATCATTTGTATCATAATTATTTTTCTTGCAAGATTGCAATAGGAGCTTGATTTTTCTTTGCTCCCTTGATTTTTGTAATTTCTTCTCTCATTTCTATGGTAATTAAATGAACTTCTATTATAAGGATATTGACTGTGATTATTATTTTTATTTCCTTCATTTTTCAAGAAATTTATTTTGGATTGAAATGCTTGCTCTAGTGATTTTTCTAATTATTACCTTCTCTCCTCATGTGCTTGGAGAGATTCCATTAACTCCACCAGAGTAAGTTTTGACAAATTTTTGGCTTCTTCAATCGTAGCCACTACATGATCAAATTTAGCTAGAAGGCATCTCAGTAATTTTTAAATGATTTTCTTGTCTTTTATTATGTCTCCTTAACTTCTACTTTAATTAATAATATTAGAGACACAAGAGAAGAATGCTTGATGTTTTCACTTTATTTTATGAGTAAATTATTAAAAAAAATTTGATAAAGATTGAAGTTTGATAGTGATTACCTTATCTGTGCCATTGCACTGGCTCTTTAAGATATCTCATGCCTCATTTGTTGTCTTAACATTCATGATTCTGGAAAGATTATGTTGCTCACCCTTTACTGGATAAAAAGTAAGGCTCTTGAACCCTTTTGCATATATTGGTTGTACTCATTTTGCTTCATAGCCGTCCTTGTTAACAATTCTTCTAGGGTTGATTCCTAGAAACCTTCTACCACCATATCCCATAAGTCTTATAAAATAAATAATGTCATTATTTTTGTACTTAAAAAATCATATGCTTCTCTCTCAAATATGGGGATAAAAGCTTGGGTATAATTGGAGACAAATAGATTAGAGGTAGAAGTAGAGACCATGAAATATAATATATGATGTACAAAATATGATAATAAGGTGACTGGGTTTTACTAGGAATTTAGAACCAATTCTCTAATACCATTAATATAATTAGATTTGAATTTTATACCACAACTAAGAATGCAAACATAATGTTTAAGATATAAGAGAAGGGGAGAGAATAAGATGATAGTATTTGGTTGCTACAAAATGAAGGAAATGTTACAACTTACATTCAAGTACAAAGCCTATATATAGATAGATGTTCATCACCACCTCAATTGTCTTCCACAAATTTTTACAATATTTTATTATATTAGACATTATCTTTATCATCATTATACCAACTTTTATCATTATGCCTATATTAGGAATTATCTTCATTATCATTATACCAACTTTCATTATTATGCCCATATTAGGCATTATTTTCATCATCATTATACCAAACTTCATTATTATGCTTAAACATTGTTAGATCTCACACCTTATCCACATTATTATTATGTCTCACACTATATCCACTTCATTATTATATCTCACATGATTTTTTGATCAATTTATTGTTATATATATATATATATATATATATATATATATATGAAACACATTTTACAGTATTTCCCAGAATGTAAATGAACTTTATTCTCAACACCCTAATACATGTGTTTTTTTTGTTGTTAAAGGAATTAAATAAAGAATATATTCATAATTTAATTCAGGTTATGAGACTTACATATTTCTTCTTAGTTACGGAAGTTGATTTGACTTTGGCTAGGATCACGGATTGTACGAGATACCTATAGTGTATTGGGTGTATTTTAAGTTTCCACAACCTAAATCCCTTCCCAAATTTTGACTACAAAATACTCGCAGGTATTCTCTCAGAGTATCTTAAGTCTCTAGTGAGTACATTTTCAGTATATCCTTCATCTATTGTATAATAGTTTAGCCTTTTTATAAAAGCTAGTTAGGGTTAGAGTTAGGGTTTAGTAGTAATTCCTATAATTACTATTTTACCCTTACTTAATGAACACCCCTCATGGGTGGACACTGTATAATATCTTAACAGATATAAACCCTTGATATTATACGATATTCTAACATCTCCCATTCACACATAATGGGAGTACTCATATGCTCTAAACCTAAGAAGCATATATCTCAGTAAATCAATAGAACACTTTCTCTTTATAATCTGTAATCGTTCATACAGGGAAAATAGCTGTGCGACCAGCATATTATAATAGCATCAATGCTATACATCAGTTACAAATATATAGCCTCTCATTGAAAATGCACCTGCATGTAAATCATAAAGTATATATGTATCCTAGATCATAAGAATCACATTTAGATATCTCTCAATAATCCATCTATCATAATATCTTGTATTCACAATCATGACACACATGTCATAACTAGTATACCAGTGAATACAGAATAGTGAGATTCTCTTTATGATCTTCCTCTTCTTATGATCCCATTAACAAATTTAGCTCAGTTTTCTAAACATGTCCCACTAAACTGAATTATTACACATAGTCCTTAGGCAACACACTAAGATAACAAACACCAAGTTACATATTAAGTACCTAATTAGAGTCCAATGACACTAATATAAAGTCAGTGTAAAGGCTCAAGGGTCTCACACAATTATGAGTTAAGATCGCACTTATGTTAACCCATATGGTCAGCATTTGCATATATGGTATAGAACATGTGCTACACCATTCCTCATTTTCCTGTGAAGTGTATGTTTATTTCACAAATAATGTTGTACAGAAGATATTTTAGACACCACAAGTTTAAAACTGAGTTCCTTGATCTGCACAATGTCTTGAACTCACATCTGACAACTGAGAATAGACTATAAATGATGAACTTATTTCGTCAAATTAATTGTAATGATCCTATGTCATTAATCATGTGACTTAAATGATTTTAAGTATCATTGCTCTCAAATTATATTTCTAATAATTTCTCTTAAAATCTTGTCTCATCTCCAATGTCACAAAGACACTGAGGTGGTTACCCATATGAAAAGGCTAACCCTTTTGTCTATTCGACATATTTAACAATAAATAAGAATGTACACAACATTCAAACAAAGATATGTAAGTATGGAAATCAAACTTTATTGATTATTAAATAATATCAAAATATCTTTATCTGTGAATAATGGAAAAATATTAAAAATACAAATGAAATATGCTAAATTCTACGCAATCTTAAAAACCTAACGTCTCTCACAAACACATCTCTAGAAATAGGCTTGGTCAGCGGATTTACCAACATCTCATACATAGATACATACTTTGCGTTTACAGTCTTGCGTGCAACCATGTCCTTCACATAGTGATATTTGATATCTATGTGTTTAGTTTTACAATGGTACGTTGGATCCTTGGTATATGCGATCGCAACCTCACTGTCACAGTATACTAACATTGGTTCAATGTTTTTTGCTTTGCACAATAATTGATCCAAGAACTTCTTCAACCAAATAACCTCTTAAATTGTTAAAGAAAAGGCCATGAACTTTACTTCCATCGTGGATAAGGATACATAGAATTATTTCTTACTATTTTATGATATGGCACCATCATTGAGTAGGAAAATGTATCTTCAGGTAAACTTTCGCTCATCTAAGTCCTATCTATGATCAGCATCAGTGTACCAATTGCAGATCTTTGCCGGCTTGATAGTTGAGCACATAATCAGCAGTCCCCTTCAGATATCTTAAGCTTACAGTTTCCCAATGTTTAAGACCTTGGTCGGTTTGATATTTACTCACCAAACTAACTGCTTGACAGATATCAAGTCCAATACATATCATAGCATACATTAGACAATTGACTGCATTCTTATATGAAGTTCGGCTTATACACTCTCTTTTCATGGCAGTTTTAAGACATATTTTGGCACTCAAGGTCCAACATGTGTTGATAAAAATGTCAGCAGGGTTACAACTTTCCATACAAAAGCGTTCTAAAACCTTTTTGATGTAATTCTTTTGTGAGAGATACAAGAGTTTCTTAAAACGATTTCTTAAAATCTTAACTTTAAGAATGTATGCAACTTCACCTATATCTTTCATCTCAAAGCGAGATGACAACCAAGTGTTTACCTTTTTGATAAACTCTATATCATTTCTAGTTATGAGTATGTCATCAACATATAATGTTATAATCACTACTTGTGCTTAGATCTTTTGGCATATACACGATTGTTTTCACTCATAACAATGAAACCACTAGAGATTACTATATTGTAAAAACAAATATACCATTATTTTAAAGATTATTTAAGGCTATAAATAGACTTCAAAAGTCTACAAACTTTTTCTTCTTGACCCTCTATAATGAAACCCTCAGGTTGTTCCATATAAATTTCTTCATTTAATTCTTTATTAAGAAAGGTAGTCTTTGCATCCATCTAATGTAATTCAAGATCAAAACCAGCCACTATAGTTATAAGTAAGCGAACAGAGGTAAATCGTACAGTAGGAGAAAAAGTCTCCTCATGTCAATTCTTTCATGTTGTGTATACCTCTTTGCTACTAATCAAGCCTTAAAATTTTCAATTGTGCCATCAGCTCTTTTCTTGATTTTGAGAACCTACTTGTTCCTAATAGCCTTGTGTCTTTCTGGAAGATCGACAAGTTCCCAAACATTATTAACTTTCATAAACTTTATTTCCTTTTCCATAACTGTAGTCCATTTATCCTTATAAAGGGATAAGAGAGTCTCCTTCAGATTTCTCAGCTTATCTTCATTTTGCAGAAACATTGTAAAGAGTTCACCACCTTCAACTCATATCATCGGCGATGAGTCTTTTTACGTGAACCATGTCTCAGTTGTGATTCATTGAATCTTGCTTCATTGTTCCCATTTGGATCAATATTGCTCCCACTCGAATTAAGAACGATGATCACACTCTCACTTGGAATGAGATCCATTTGGTCATTCCCATTTAAAGTAACTGGCTTAGAAACACTTTTATTCGTATATGATGATGAAGAAGGCTACTGATGAGAAATTAATTCATTATCTGCTATAATCCTCTCACTCGAATGAAGTGGTCCTAATGTGTTTAAATCTTCTATCTTAAATAAGGATAGGTCTTAACTTACCTTACCCTTATTATGATATTCATTCTCTAAGAATGTGACATTTCTATATTCGAATTTAATCACACTCCCACTGTCTTGCTGACTTATAAACACATAACCTTTTGAGGTTTTTTAGTATCTAATAACGATACTTTCATTTCTTTTTGGGCCCAATTTACCATACTTGTAAGAGGAATCATGTGCATAAGTAGCACATCCTTAAGGTTTCAAAACACTTAGGTCAAGCTTTTGTGCAGTCCATAACTCATATGGAGTGGTTGCAATTGATTTTGTAGGCACACGGTTAAGTACGTAGGCTGCAGACATCAGTGCATCACCCAAATAGGTGATTGACAAATTAGCTTATGCCATAATGGACCTAACCATATCAAGGAGTGTTTTTTTCCTTCTTTCTGCACACCATTTTGTTATGAAGTACTTGGAATAGTCAATTGATGAACTATCCCTTTCTCATCATATAATTCATTGAATTGAGTCAACAAATATTCTTGGCCTCGATCAGTTCGAAGAGCCTTAATCTATTTATCTAATTGATTCTAAACTAAGTTCATATAGTTTTTGAAGCAGCTCAATACTTCTGACTTATAAGAAATCAAATAGACATAACCGAAATGAGTATAATCATCAATGAATCTGATGAAGTAATTCACTATATGCCTGGCCCTGACATTCATAGGCCCACAGATGTCAAAATGAACTAACTGTAATGGAAAATTAGCTCTATTTGCTTTATCAAAGGGTTTTTTAGCATATTTTCCTGCTAGACAAGATTTACAAGTAGACAAATCTACTCATTCAATGCTGAGAAGCAAACCCTCTTTTGCTAACCGTTGCATTCTTTGTTGGCCAATATGACTAAGTGTAGCATGCCATATATTTACATCGTGATCATAATCATATGTAGAGGCAAACGTGGAAAAACTAACACTATTATTAATGTAGGATTCATCGTTTAAATCCATAGAAATAAAACCTCTGGTCACATAACCAAAACCATAAAAAACTAAGTCATAACTCAATTTAACATAATTGTCATAAAAATACAAATAATAGCTTAGTCTAAGTAAAACCAAAAGTGAAATAATATTTTGACGAATTTGAGGCGCATAAAGCACATAATGTAAGATTAGGTATCAACCACCACGTAGGACTAACTTGCATGTTTCGATCCCTTTGACAATAACTGTAGTGTTGTTGCCTATATATATCTAGAATACTCCATAGGGAACTCGCCGAAAGTCAACAAAGGCTTCATGGTCCCTCGCTATATGGTCCATGGCTCCTGAGTCTACAATCCACACAAGACAAGATTCAGTAAGCATAATAGAGCTAGAAACACAAAGTTTACTAGCATAAGCAGTATAGGTTACCTTTCTAGAGGCTCAAGGCAATCACTTGCATAGTGTCTCTTTTAACAATTAAAGTACTTAACTTTTGCCATGTCCACCTTTCGCTACTTCCTTTTGCCTTGTTTATTAGTCTTTGACTTTTTCATAGGTTGAGTTGGTCCTTTATTCTTTGCCTAGCTTTTTCTCTTTGAATCACATCTTCTACTTGAAGTTGCTATGTGCAACTCAGGTATTGGCTTGATTGATTCAAGCATTTCTTCTTCGAGTTCAAGGTGCCTTCAGACATCTTCTAGAGTCGTATTTTATCATTGTAAGTGAGATGCATCTTCATATACTCCTTTAAACTAGGCAAAGAATGAATGACGACTTTAGATTTACTACTTATTTGTTAAGACATTTCCAGCATCTTTTAGCTCAACAATTATATTTTATATCAGCCTCAGATGTTTCCTCATCAAATGTTCTGGGTGTTTCTTATATGAGTCAAATTTTACACTCCGGATCTCATAATTGTCACCATTTAGTTTCAACCCCTTATTGAGCTCAGTAACAATATTCTTGGAAGTTGTAGTCATTCTTTACATAAAAAGAAAGATTGACTTGAATCAGGATCATATTATTTAAAAAAAAAAACATGCAAGATTTAATGTTCACTATGCTTACAAATTATGACACTAAATAATATATGATTAAGCTAATTAACCTGTGCATAACCCGGAGTCAAAAGAGCTTAACGTGCCAATCATCGTCCTAAGGTTGTCTGTGAGATGCAAATCAACGAAATCAAAACACAACTATGTATCCTAGTCATGCTACAAACCAATTGTAAATCATATGATACTTCCTTCATGAAACAAAGGATTGCAAGTTCACAATCTTGAATAATAATGTAACCTAGTGGATGACATCTTTTGGGTTGCTAAGTTACAAAGAATAAGGGAGTTGGTGAAGAAGAGATATGGGGGAAAAGTTAAGAGAAGAGAAAGGGTAGAGGATAAGTTGAAGGAAAAAAAAAAAACCTGGCAACCAATCTAGCTAAATTTTGTTGCATTATCCAAATTCTAATGGTATAATTAATGATAAATATTAAAGTTGCAATAAAGTGAAAGTACAAGGAGTATGTGTTTTTAAAAAAAGGTGTAAGGATTAATTCGCAAACTATTGTAAATTATAAGGATTGGTTGATTCTTTTTATCAATATTTTTTTTAACTATATATGTCAAAGGTTAATTAGTATTTCATTAAAATTTTCAACAAACTCTTTCGATAATATTTAAAATTTAACAATATATATTATTTATTATATATCAGTATAATAAGCTTCTAATAACGTGGAAGCTCCATTTGACCGATAAAAAGGCTCTATTAATTAACCCTTAGCTACTTATGTGAAGCTTTTTTTTTTTACTTTTTTTCATATATGTATTAAAAATTCTTTGAAGTGTATAAATTCTTCGTAGTTAACCAAAAATAATAAAGTAATTGATTTGTGTAAATTCTTTGTAGTCAATTATAAAAAAAAAAATGAGATAATTAATTCGTTAATTAACCGTCTCTTAAATTGAAAATTTTTCAAAGTTTGAAACTTTGTTAGAGTGAATAAGAAAATTAATGAATTATATTTTGAAATTTAAAAATTTTAACGAAAAAATTAATAAAGTAATTAACCACATTTTAAATTGAGAATTCTTTAAAATTTAAAGATTTTTTAATCAATTGTATCTTAAATTTTTTAATAAAGGATTATAAATATAATTTGACATATTCTAAAATTTAAAAAAAATAATATGTAGTTAAATAATTTATTGTCGTCACTTTTTTTTATCAATTTTACATAAACAATTTTATGTAGTTGCTCTAATTTATTATATTTTTTTTATATCACAATATATTATTAAATTTAATTTTTACTAACACTTATAAATATATTTAATTAAAAATGTATTGACATATAATAAAATAAACTAATTTTTAATTTATAATTTAATTTGAATAGCATTTGTTAGTTTTATACTCAGAATATATTAATTTTATTTCTGATTTTATTTTTGAAGACAAGCACTTTCTCTTTAGAGATACAAATTCTGAGGAGAAACGTGGGGGAGGAAGAATATGAAGGATATAAACTCGACATTTACTCATTTTTTTGGGCTTTGAGCCCATTGATGTCCCCAATGAAAAAATAAATAAATAACTGAATTAAACGACCGCGTTCATTTGTTATGAGTGGCATCGTCTTCAAGTACTTTTATTATGAAAGGGTTATTTTTTCGCACTTCGGCATCTTCACCGTCTGCATTTTTCTGCAGATGTAAGAACCCTTTACGCTTTCCCACAGTTTGCTCCGTCTGCTGCTCCCATTGTCTTCTTTGTTTGCAATTTTTAAAAAAAGTTTGGACTTTTGGGTCTGGATAAGCTGTTAGTCTCTGTCTGAATCAGTGATTCCCAGCTATTAATCTCCAATCCAGCTTCCTTGCTGTAACACCGTATCACGTTTCTTCTGTAATCTCCAATCCAGCTGCCTTGCTGCCCGTGAGTCTACCGTTCTGCCAGGAATTTTGCTATCTTCTTCACCCAGGTAGTCACATTTTCATTCTTCTCTGTTCTCTAATTCTGGGTTTTCTGAGTTCCATTTTCAACTGAAATTTGTGCTCCGTAAGTTGAGCGTGTTGAAGTTCGCTGTTCGGCTCTGAGTTTTTATCTCCTTCTGAATTAAATATGGTATCATGGTGTGAGTTAGTTGACCTTAGTTTTTGCTCTAGAATTTCTTGAAGAACATGAATGTAATTTCTCTCTCCCGTTTCTGCCTACACCAATGTTGGTTCTAGATTAATCCTTCCACGTTTTATGGAGATTTGTTTTCCTGAGCTTACCAAATATAAGTTTTCTTTTTCTGGTGTGTTCAAGAATTTGGTAGATGTAGTGTGATATAGTATGGAAGGAGAAGGGTGCATTATATCTGATTTACGGTTATATATCTGTTATGCGGTTATATGGAAGGAAAAGGGTGCATTCTATCTGGTCATATGAAAATTAATGATAACCAGGTCTCATCCTGCTTCGAGAACCTATGGGGCTGAATCATAATTCAGAACGATCCTTATTTTGATTTAGAGTATATATGCTGTCTACTCTTGGATGAGTACGGGTTAAAAGAATTTCAGCTTGTTTCCTTGATACATTGAGACACCTGTACTCTGCCCTATAGTGTTTTAAAACACTATGGAGATGGGTTTCTTTAGAAATACATTCTATTTTCACTACGGTCAGAACCCGAGTATAGAGAGCTCAGTAATTTGTTATATTAGACCCATGGTTTCACTGCTCTTGTCCATATGTGGTTTGTTAATTCAATTTTCTTAAGAAAATATTTTCATATTTCATGATACTATGCTTACACGAAAATTAGTTTCTTTTGAAAGTTGAAACCATTATGTTGCTACATATGATGAGTTGAGAATGTTATATATAGTTGATTCTTTTTAAGTAATTTACATTAGAACCGAAGTATCATTTGTTATGAGTATGACTATTCCCAGTGGTAATATCAGAATATATGTTTGCGTGTTTAAATAATGGTAACTGAGTGGAGAACGGAACATATGGGTGAGAACCTTGATGGGGTTGGGCAAAAATTATCTAAATTACTGATTATACTACACTTACATGAAACGTTAGTTTGTTGTTGAAGTTCAGACTGTTGCATTACAGTTGATTCCTTTCAATTAATATATTTTTAGAACTGAAACATTCTTGCTTTTGACTGGTGGAGAGAACTTCATGTTCATCTACTTTCACATTAGTAGTAATACTATATGCTTTTGCATGTTTTGGAATGAACAACGATTGAAGGGTGGAGAACTGAACATATGGATGAGTGTAGGGCTGGGCTAAAATAATTCAGATTTGTCACTTTAATATTTGTCTATATGTTTCTCTCATTATGCTTCTTACAGGAGTACTAGAAAACAGAAGCCGCAATGAAACTTGCAGGACTAAAATCTGTTGATAATGCACATGATGACTCAGTGTGGGCAGTTACATGGGTACCTGCTTCTAGTTCTCGATCTCCCCTCCTTCTTACTGGATCACTTGATGAGACTGTGAGGATTTGGAGTTCTGATGAGCTTGTCCTTGAGTACACAAGCACTGGTCACTGCCTTGGAGTTGCTTCTGTGGCAGCTCACCCACTTGGCACAATTGCAGCTTCTTCTTCTCTTGATAGCTTTGTTCGGATCTTTGATGTAGATTCTAATGCTACCATTGCCACTCTAGAAGCTCCACCATCTGAAGTTTGGCAAATGAGATTTGATCCTAAGGTAATGGATAGACTATAATGACTATGCTTGCTTGGTAGTTATTTAAATGTTTCAGGTGTAAACATGCAGAAATATCTGAAATAAGTCCAGAAGTTGAGAAATTGTTAATTTAACTTCTTTAAAGGCCAGTTAAACTAGATGGCCTAGCCTAAAAAAAATTGACTGACGTTGTTAAGTATAAGATTAAATCTTTTATGCCATGTCTATGTGTCCTTTGAAACAATGCCTATCTTAACTTTAACTGACTATACATTTTCTATTTTTCCGTCTTCCATCTTTTCTTTTCCCCTTTTCTCTTACAGAATATTCTGGTGGGAACTCTACCTTTTAATTGATCCCTTTCCACCTAGTATCAGTCTTTTTTTCGGTGCATATAACTCAATCTCAGTGAGTTTAATATATGAACTTAAGCATATGCTTTGTACTTAAACACATTCTTCTTGCAGTGCCTGAACACAAAAGAGAGAAAAATACATGCATTGATCAATCATGATTCATGAAGGAAATCTGGATAAGGGTTATATTGAATGAGACTGTGAACTTTATATGCATTATAATTAGTGACTTCTAGTATACAAAGACACATCAGGTCATTAACTCAATATGTTTATTAACCTTGCTGGCTTAAACGTTGATTATACCTAATAAATCCTGCTATTTTTATAATCAATCTTAAAATTTGTTGAAAACCTCAAAGATCTGAACTTTTCTTTTAGTTTTGACAAATCTATGTATGATCAGCTTTACTAGAACCTCCAAGCATGACCATCCTTTAGATTAGGACTAAAATCCTTTTGCAATTGCCTGCTGTAGATCTTCAATGTAAGTGTGACTGGTTGAGGTTAAACCATAAAACCATGGATTTAATTTAAATGGATGGATCCAGAAAAAGGAGGGTTCAAGTTATAATCCTGCATGATATGTGCATTCCAGATTTTCAATATTACCTTGTTGATGAAAGAAATTCATTCACCATATGTCACTTTTTATTTTCTTGTCATACTTTGCACTCTGCAGTAGTCAGCTTTAATTAGATCATAATATACAAAACTGAACCTCATGTAAAAGTGACATTAATTTCTCATTTTTATTTATTGATACATTGTGAACTTTTTATCCTGTACCATCTTGATCTGCCCTAGTCACCTGAGCTAAGCACAGGCATTCCTTTTCATGAATTTAGTAACAATAGTTTTTTTTTTCACCTGCTGGATTGAAGGCCACGGCCTTGCAATTTTAGCCTATGTAGACTATGTTTATTTGAATGCTTAAGAGCTTCATGCTTCTACTTGATTGGTTTTATTTTTGAAGTTTATTTATTTGCCTGTCATCTTGATGACAGATTGATGGGCTAAGAGGCAATAAGTTTTTTTTTTTTTTTTTTTAAATCAAAGTGGCTATAAGTTTTTGTAATGTTTGTTGTCAACACAAATTTGGCTCTATCCCCTCTTTTCATGCCTCCCTTGGAGATAAGTTCTCAGGGGACTTAATTTACTTGAGTTTAACACCCTTTTCTTTTTACCCACTCCCCTAGTGCCTTGCATGTTAGTATGAGTTTAATACTGGACTGAATACATATCTTCATATCTCTCCTTCCCAATTTCATTAGATTAAATTGGTAGAAAACTAAACGATGCTATCCCTTTTTCCTTCACTTGTCTTTGCTAAGCGCACATTTTTTTAGTTCTTAAGAAGCAGAAAGATTAACACAAAAATAAGATAAGATAGAATGACATGGTAGAATGAAAAAAATTGTTCAATTAGTAATTGAAGTGTTGCGTTATGATTGATACAAGGGTTCAACATTTGTTAAATATAATTGAAATAAAATGGCTTTTATTCACTCTGATTTCAAATGAGGTACATGGGCAAATATATAAGGTGAAAAAAAAGACAATTTCCTAAAATAAAGCAAGAAAATAGGGCCTTTAACCTTAAACAATATAATTTTGTAAACAAATTAGGTTCTATGTCATCAAGACAAATTAGGACCCATTTCATCAACACTTTCAACACACCCCTTCAAGTTGGGGAATATATGTTAATCATCCCCAACTTGACTCTAACGTCTTTAGACATACAATGGCTAAGCCTTTGTAAGTATATCAACTACTTGAAGTTTAGAAGGAGTATAAGCGAGATGAGACACCTTATTCCACCTTTTCCTTGATGAAATGTCTATCAATTTTCACGTGCTTAATCCTATCGTGTTGTGTAGGATTTTTTACAATACTCAAGGTAGCTTGGTTATCACAGAGTATGGTCATAGGTCTCTCAATGTTAACTTTTAATTCTGCAAGTAACCTTTTCAGCCACAGTCCTTCACAGATACCCTAGGCTATGGCTCGGTATTCAGCTTCTACACTGTTTGTAGCTACCATAGATTGTTTCTTGCTACGCCCAGTTACCAAGTTTTCCCACACATAAGAGTAATAACCTGATGTGGATCTTCTATTTGTTATAGATCTAGCCTAATTAGCATCACAATATATCTTAATTGTGCGATCCTTGTTCCTTTTAAAGTTAATACCCTTTCCTGGACTCATTTTCAAGTATCTCAAAATTTCGTATGCTGGCTCCATATGATCTTCAGTGGCTATACTCATAAATTGACTAATGACATTTATTGGAGAGCTAATGTCAGGTCTTGTGTTAATAAAATATATGAGTTTTCCCACTAGCCTTTGATATCTTTCTGTGTCCATAAGAGGTTTCTCTTGAGTAAATTTAAACTTGTAATCCTCTTCCATGGGAGTATCTATAGGCTTGCGCCCTATCATCCTTGTTTCACTGAGAAGATGAAGAGTATATTTTCTTTGAGTGATCACTATTCCCTCTTTAAATTTTGCTACCTCCATTACCAAGATGTACTTTAGGTAACCCAAGTCTTTTATTTCAAATTCCTTGCCTAGGGCCTTCTCGAGATTCTCAATTTCTTCCACACAATATCCTGTCATTAACATAAACAATAAGTATTACAAATTTTCTATTATCAGCAGATTTAGTGAAAATCATGTGATGAGCTTGCCCTTGAGAGTAGCCTTGTTCTTTTACTGCCATGGTAAATTTCTCAAACCATGCCCTGTTTGAGACCATATAAGGCCTTTTTAAGTTTACACTCCTTGCCTTGGTAGTGTTGTTGTTGTTGTTCAAATCTTGGAAGAATTGACATGTACAATTCTTCTTCTAGGTCTCCATTGAGAAATGCATTTTTAACATTGAGTTGGTGAAGTAGCCATTCCAAGTTAGCTGCAAGAGATAGGAGAATTTTTAGAGTTGAATTTAGCCACAAAAGCAAAGGTTTCTTGGCAATCAACTTTATAGGTTTAGGTGAATGCCTTTGCAACAAGTCTTGCTTTGTATCTATTTATACTACCGTCAGAATTGTATTTGATGTTGAATACCCACTTACATCCAACTATCTTTTTTCCTTTGGTTATGTTCACTAACTCCCATGTGTTGTTCTTTTCAAGTGCCTTGAAAGTGTTGATGGCATGGGTCCTAATTTGTCTACTAAATTATGTTGTTTCCTTCCTTTAGGTGTAGTGGGTTGTTAAAGGCAATCATTAAAGTTAAACACCTTATTTTCTTGCTTAATTTCAGGAAATTGTCTTCTTTTTCTCCTTATATAACCTTGTTTGAAATTAGAGTGAATAAAAGCCATTTTATTTTATGGTATCAGAGTTAACGATCATCTAAGGAAAGGTTCATTTTGAATTGTGTTCTGGTTATTGTAGTCTTATTTCATTGGCCTTTGAAAGGTAGCAACATTCTTTCACTGATACTGATCACTATTTAAGTATTAGTGTGGCTGAAACTTTTCCTTCGGTCCTAAACAAGTTGTCAAGTTATTCCTTTATTGATCTCTCCCTTAATTTCTTTCTAAACACCTGTCTTTCTTCTCTCAAAATTGTCTTTTTACCCAAATACGGCTATAATTCATCTTCTCAAACTGAAGGAGATGCTAAATCCACCTTTGAAAGTGTCAATGCAAAGTGTGCCATCTTCACAAGGGGTAGCATCACAGTCTATGAATTTATATGACGCTACACCCATGATTATCCTAGGTCATAAACTGAATAAGATGAATTACCCTCAATGGAGCCAGTCTATGTTGATGTTTATTTGTAGTCATGGAAAAGAAGATTACTTAAATGGTGATGCAGTTGTGCCAGAGAGAGGTGACGCTAATTATCGAGTATTACATGCAGAAAATAACCTTGTTAAAACATGGCTTATTAGCTCAATAGTTATTGAAATTGGGGAATATTCTCTTGTATAGGACAACCCATGAAATTTGAGAAGTTGCATGGGAAGCTTACTCTAGTAGAGAAAGTCTTGCTGAATCCTGTGAGATAGAAAGCCTGCTACAGGAACTAAAGCAAGGAGATATGCTGGTTATCCAATACTTTATTACTCTCACTAAGTATTGACAACAACTTGATGAGTTGGAAAATGCTAAAGGGAAATGCGTGGAAGATGCTGCTACCTATAAGAATAGTAGAGAAGAGAAGAATCTATCAATTTCTTATGGGTGTTAATGCTAAATTTAATGATGTCAAGGGACGTGTTCTGCCTAGAAACTCACTTTTGTCATTAAGGGAGAAGTATTTTCAAAAGTAAGGTAAGAAGAAGCCGAAAAGAAAGTTGTCTTGGGACATCCACATAGGCACATCA
This sequence comes from Delonix regia, assembly GCA_037074485.1. Lineage (NCBI taxonomy): Eukaryota > Viridiplantae > Streptophyta > Magnoliopsida > Fabales > Fabaceae > Delonix > Delonix regia. The sequence continues at coordinate 20,278,606 of CM073459.1, forward strand.
CTACTAAAAATATAGCACTCATTACCAAAGGACCAATTTTACAAGAAGGAGAAAGCAAAAAGTAAGGAAAATGTTGGTGTGATTACTGTAATAAAGTTGGATATCCAAGAGAAAAATGTTGGAAGATTTATGGAAAACTAGCAAATTGGAAGTCTCAATATAAAAAGGAATACAAAGGTTATAATGTGGCTGGAGACTCTCCTACAATGTTTGACTCTTCTTCATTTACCCGCTACCTCCTTCCATTTATCCTGCTTAAGAGCTTCATAAATATTTTGAGGTATAATTTCATTGCTCACATTTGCCACAAGATGTAGGCAATTAGATGACTATTTATCATAAGAGATAAATTGACCAATGGGATACTTGGTATAAGATCTCATGCCTTTTCTTAGAGCAATAGGCATGTTCAAATCTTCAATCTCTTATTGATCCATTCTAGGACTTAGATTTTAGTCTTGTTGTAGAGATGGCCTAGCCTTATCTCTTGACCTTTCTGCTTCATGGAATTAACAAGAACGTCTTTATACTGAGTATTCTCATGATTATTTTGTTCCATTGGCACTTTTTTCGGCTCAATCTCTAGGATATTAGATTTTATGGTGGGTACATAAGGCATAGGTATAGGAATGAGATCACAAGTAGGGGGGAGTTGCTCAAATTTAACAACACAACAGCTCAATTCACCTCCACCTTGCTCAGTCTCCCCCTGAATTGTGGTTTTGGGGTAATAAGGCTAATTCTCAAAAAAGGTGACATCGATGGACACAAAACTTCCACTGGGAAGGAGAATAGCATCTATACCCTTTTAGGGATAAGGAATATCCAAGAAATACACATTTGTCAGCCTCAGGACCAAGTTTGTTACTAGAATGGAGGTGAACAAATGTCGTGCAACCAAAGACTTTGAAGGGAAGAGTGGAGATAAGATGTGTTTTGGGAAAGAATTTTAGGAATGCCTCACAAAGAGTTTGGAAGTTGAGTGCTTTAGTGGGCATCATATTTATAAGATAAGCTGAAGTTAGGATTGCTTCTTCCCAAAAGTTATTCAGAACATTCATGGTGAACGTATGAGATCTTGCCACTTATAATAGGAGTCTATTCTTTCTTTCAGCAATCCCGTTTTGTCAAAGGGTGTTTATGCAAGAAATTTGGTGATGAATTCCAATGTGAGATAGATAGGTTGCAAGATAGCGGTTCACATATTCCTTGCCATTGTCATTGCGAAGAATTTTGATGGGTGTTTGGAATTGAGTTTGAATGGAATTGTGAAAATTCTAAAAGATGGTAAGGACTTCAGATTTTTCTTTCATTAGGTATACCCACCTGATTTTAGTGTGATCATCAACGAAAGTAATAAATCATCTAGACCCTGTTACACCCTTGACCTTAGAAAGTCCCCAAACATCGCTCTGGATTAGCTGGAATGGGTAGGTTGGTTTATATGGTTAGGTAGGATAGGTGCTTCAAGTGTGTATGGCTAGTTGACAAGTTTCACATTAAATAGAAACATTATTTTTACTAGTAAACAACTCAGGTTACATCCTTCTCATGTATTGGAAATTAGGATAGCCAAGTCTATAATGCCACATTAAAATTTCAGCATTATTGCAAGCAGAAAGAGCATTTTTATTTTTACTGGTAAGGTTCAAGAAATAGAGTCCAACTTCCTCTTTAGCATTGCCAATCATCCTCCTGGATGCCAAGTCCTAGAAAACAACTATCATTAGTGAAATAAGTTGTACAGTTATTGTCTTTAACCACATTACTAATTGAAAGCAAAATGCAAATGAGTTTAGGCACAAGTAAAACATCGTTCAAAACCATTGATGGGAGCTAAACTCCCATCTGTAATTTTTACTTTTAATGTTTCAATAAATGGGCACAAAGTATCAAACAAATCAATATTGGTGGTCATATGATTAGTTGCACCTGAATCAACTAGCCAAGTTTGGTTTTGAGCCATTTGTGAGATCAAAGCTGTAGGGAATATACCTGATTGAGCTATATTACCCGTCATAGTCGGGGTTGAGTCTCCAGTCACATTGTAAACAGAGAAGAGTCAGACATTGCAAAAGAGTCTCTAGCTACATTGTAACCTTTAGATTCTTTCTTGTATCAAGACTTCTAGTTTGTTGGTTTTCTATAAATCTTCCAACATTTCTGTCTTGGATGTCCAGCTCTATTACAATGATCACACCATCCTTTTCCTTGTTTTTTGGTTTCTCCTTCTCGTAAAACTGATCCTTTGGTAATGATTGTTGTATTTTCAGTAGTGATGTGGCTGTATGGATGTCCCAAGACAACTTTCTTCATGGTTTCTTCTTACCTTACTTTTGAAAATACTTCCCGCAGTGATAGAAGTGGGTTTCTAACCAAAACACGTCCTCTGAAATCATCAAATTTAGCATTAAGACCCATAAGGAATTGATAGATTCTTCACTTTTCTACTAGTTTCTTGTAGGTAGCAGCATCCTCCATGCATTTTCATTTAGCATTTTCCAACTCATTAAGTTGTTGCCAATACTTAGTGAAAGTATTAAAGTATTGGTTAATTAGTATTTTCCCTTGTTTTAGTTCCTGTAGCAGGCTTTCTATATCATAAGATTCAGCAACACTTTCTTTACTAGAGTAAGCTTTCTATGTAGCTTTCTAAATTTTATGGGTTGTCCTATAGGGGAGAAAATAGTCCCCAATTTTAGTAACCATTGAGCTAATAAGCCATGTTTTAATAAGGCTATTTTCTGCATGTTATACTTGATATTTAGTGTCACATCTCTCTGGCTCATTTGCATCACCATTTAAGTAGTCTTTTTTTTTGCGACCACAAATTAATATCAACACAGACTAGTTCTAATGAAGGTAATTCATCCCATTCAATTTATGACCTAGGATATTCGTGGGTATAGCATCATATAAATTCATAAATTGTGATACTACCCCTTGTAATGATGGCACGATGACACTTTGCATTGACATTTCAGAGGTGGATTCAGCACCTCCTTCAGTTTGAAAAGATGAATTATAGCCGTATTTGGGCATAAGAACAATTTTGAGCGAAGAAAGATAGGTGTCTGGAAAGAAATTAGGGAAGAGATTAGCAAATGAATAACCTAATATCTTGTTCAGGACTGAAGGAAAAGTTTCAGTTGCACTGGTACTTAAATAGTGATCTGTATCAATGAAAGAATGTAGCTAGCCTTCATCAGTATCAGTGAAAGAATGTAGCTATCTTCCAAAGGCTGATGAAATGAGCTTGCAATAATCAGAACACAACTCAAAATGAACCTCTCCTTAGATGATCATTAGCTCTGACACCATGAAATAAAATGGGTTTTATTTACTATGATTTCAAATGAGGTACATGAGCAAATATATAAGGAGAAAAAGAAGACAATTTCCAGAAAATAAGACCTTTAACTTTAATGATGGCCTTCAACAATCCACTGCACCTAAAGGCAGGAAACAACATAATTTACTAGACAACTTAGGACCCATGTCATCAACACTTTCAACAATAATAATGTTATTTTTTGAATTGTCTTTTCTTTTTCTGCTTACTGAAAGTCTACCATTATATAGGGATGAATCTCTGATTACTTGATTTACTTCTTTCTGTTGACTGTGTTTATGGATGCCCTCTTTTAACATTTGTTCCAGAGAACATAGAAAATAGTCCAGAATCTACAAGAAGTATATTTTAACATTAGCTCTATTGTCAGGGTTCTATTCTGGCATCTGCTGGTGGAGCTAGTGCATCTGTCAAGCTTTGGGACACTACCACATGGGAAGTTGTTGCCAATCTATCAATTCCTCAGCCAGAAGCACCCAATCCGATGGACAAAAACAGTAGCAAGAAGTTTGTCCTGTCAGTTGCATGGAGCCCTGACGGGAAACGACTTGCTTGTGGATCAGTAGACGGCACCATTTCTGTTTTTGATGTGCCCCAAGCCAAATTTCTACACCATCTCAAGGGCCACAACATGCCTGTGAGGTCACTTGTCTATTCCCCATGTGATCCTAGGCTTTTGTTTTCAGTTTCAGATGATGCGCAGGTCCACATGTATGATGCCGAGGGAAAAAGTCTAGTCGGGGCCATGTCAGGTCATACTAGCTGGGTATTGTGTGTGGATGTTAGCCCTAATGGGGAAGCCATAGCCACGGGTTCAAGTGATAAAACTGTTAGGCTTTGGGATCTTAGTATGAGAGCTTCTGTACAAACAATGAGCAACCACACAGATCAAGTTTGGGGAGTAGCATTTAGACCACCTGGAGGTAATGAGGTACGAGGTGGTCGCCTTGCTAGTGTATCAGAAGACAAGAGCATATCGCTGTATGATTATTCCTGATCTAGGCGTTATCTTAAAAATGAAGATGTCATCATTTGTTCCTGTAAATTGTACTAAAGCTTTCATTTTGTACCTTACACTTTCGATTTGAAGAAAATTCTTGGTTATACATGATGTATCAGTACTGGAAAAGGATCCCCTTTTGTTCCACATAACAGGACGTTCTCATGTTCCACCCATCTGAACCATTAGAATAACCGTGTGCTCATGAATGTACTGCATTTTTTTCTTCTAACCTTTTGGTATGAAGCAATCTCAACCATTGATTTGATCGACTGTCTCTGTGGTGCTACTTTGCCAATAAACTTTCAGAAACAAAACAAAGTTATGTTCGACATAAAGTGAGGATTTTTCAGGAGGATACAAGCTTCCATTTTGGGGCAAAAACACCAAGCTTTTTCTGACATATTACCATTTTCTCACTTGATCATGGTAGGCCTCTCTTTCAACAGCTGATGCAGCTTGTAGTGCTAAACCATCTCTATTATATCCATTTGATGTTCATCAATGTGAAAAAAAGAAAAAGAAAAAAAAAACTTATGCTCATGAAATGGCAATGCGAGAGCACTGTTTCAACATTTTTGGAATGAATAAATATGGTGAATATTTATTTGTGATTTATACCAGAGAAAACAATGCAAGAGCACTGTATTATTATACGTTATCATGATCTTAGATTCTTTAATATTATTTGATAATACGATTTACATTACTATTCTCAAAGATATTCTTGAGCTTGAACGCCGATTTTTATCGTCACTAAAAGTGTTTTGCTTTGTTTTTTTTTTTTTTTTAAATATTGCGTTGGATTGTTTTTTTCTTCTCCATGGCGCTAACGGAACATGTTTTAGAATAATTTATACATTAAAATTAGGTCCCTCTTCATGTGATTTTAAAGGCATATATCCCATAACGGTCTAAAAATTTTTTTAAAATAAATATTTTAGATGCTACTTTCAAATTTTAAAATCATACAATCAAAATTGGGAACACATTTACCTATCACGCTAATAATTAAATGTACGTTGCAATTTATTATGCAAGTAAAGTAAACTTTTTTTAATGTAAAGTTTCATTTGATTAATAAGAATGCTCATTAATCAAAACTTTAACTTTTTATGTAATAATTTTTCATTTCTTTAAATATGTATCAAGATTTTTTTTAAGTGCGTAAATTTTTTTTAGTTAATGAGAAAAATAATGAAATAATTAATCATTTCTTAAATTGAGAATTTTTTTAATTGTAATAATCTTTTGTAGTGAACTAGAAAATAAATAAATTATTTTTCAAAATTTTAAATTTTTTTAAAGTAAACCAAAAAATTAATAAATTAATTAACCACTTCTTAAATTAAAAATTTTTAAAATACATTTTGTGGAATCAACAAGAAAAATAATAAATTAGTTAATTAACTATTTCTTAAATTTTTTTAATGAGAGGCTATAAATATTATTTGACATTGTCAAAATTAAAATAAAAAAAATAATATATAATTAAACGATTTTTGATTATGCCTTTTCAATAAGTTTATTATCATAACTTCTCTTTCACTAATTTCACATAACTAATTTTATAAATTTTATTTAATTTATTACGTTATTTTAATATCATAATATGTTATCAATACTTATAGATATCGTTGATTTAAAATAATATATTACCATATTGTAAAATAAACTATTTCTTTTTAAAATATGTAATAAACTAATTTAATATAAACTATAGGCACATGTTTCACTTCTTTCATTTCCAAAAGTTTATAGAAGATATTTGCGTCATTTGACACAACAATATTGAGAATATTTTAACAAAAAAGTTAAGAGTGTGTTCTATATTTGCAAAATATAAATTAATCAAGTTGATGACGACAATATTCCTAATTGTATCGAATATAAATTTTATTAACATATGTTTCACAGCTATTTATGTATTCTATTTGTTATTATGTAATCTATTAATTTCCATAGACATTATTTTTTATTTTCAGAAAAATATAATTTTGATATAATTATATATTTATTTATTATTTAGTTAATCTATTAAATTTCAATAAATCAAGGATATGTGAAAATGTTTAAAACTTTACTTATTATTAGTGCTAAAGGACAACAAGGAAGCGCATTGATTTCCAAAGTCTGTATTACATACTTGGTTGACCATTACAATCTCAGGAAATAAAAGAAGTATCTACGCATCTCCTAATTAATTTTAACACGTTGATTTGATTACTTATATCTTATGACTTAAGTTTTTGAATTGAATTTATTTAGAAACTAATGTAACTTTATTGCTTGTGTCAAAATATGCAAAGAAAAAAAAAAAATATTTAGATCAATTTAATCAGAAAAAAATTATGATAAATAAATATAATTTTAATTGAAACTAGTGATATATATTTACATCTTTATTTATATTTAGTTTGATTTTTCAATATTTAATAAACTCAACAATTTAATTAACCCCAGGCACATGAACGAAGCTTTTGTGAAAGAGACCCCACCACCAATTTTTCATCATAGGATGGGGCCCTTGGCAGAAAGCGACAGCTATTATATATATATATATATATATATATATAAAAGAATATAATTATAATAATAATAATTAAATAATAATAATATTACAGTTATATCTTTATATTATAATTAAATATATTTAAAATTATAAATATATTAAAAATTTTATTTTTATATTTACCCTTTTAAAATTAATAAAATTGAGATTAAAAAATTAAGAAGACAGATTCCTCACGTTCATTATATGCATTGAACAAAATTCTGACAAATCTCTCAACCTCCCACAAGGCCATGGTGCGCAGATCTGATAGGTTTCTTCAATTTTTCTTAATCTAAATTGTGAGATTTTAATTTAATAGTCTAAATTTTATATAAAAATAATTAAATATTTTATAATTGTTGAATGAAAAATCTAACAATTTAGATTAATTTTTTTCTCAAACGATTCTCAGTAGGAGATACCGATTCGAACGCCATGGTCCATACCTCATCGTAAGAAACATCTTGGACCTGGATTTTCCCTCATGGCCCTCAAGCACTGGACCACCATACTTATCCTGTATTAATTCACATTCTGCATTAATATTGTAGACTGATATTGATTGAATGGATCATAATTTTTTGTATGTATTAAATAAAAATTTATAAAAAATATATATTGTTAGATCAAAATCTATTGACCTATATTTTTATGTTCCCGAGCTTGATTTTTAAAAGTGTTGATTAAGAAATATTTATTGTATCTATTGATATTAATAATTAATTCTTTTTGCTATCTTCAATATATTCAATCAATAATATTTTTTTTTTTTATAATAAAATTATTTTTATCTTTTTCAAATAATATAATTAAATCTTTTTTATTTTTAAAAATGTATACTCGATCTCTAACAAAATTTTATATCCCCTTACCAGTGCCCTTAAATATCAAGATACTTAAAAAAATGTTCCATCAATGGAAGGTTTTTGTCCTTGGCGTTAGTCAAGATTGTGATCAAAGCAAAGGAAATCAGAACAGAAATGGATGAACAAAAGATACCATATGATGATAAAGTTGTAATCTGGAAAGTGACTTTACCCCAAAGCTTTTGATTTTTTCTACCAGTGCATGATTGCTGATATATGCGTTAACAGAGTTTTATTTTCATTAATTTTTGGAATATATGGTATAATATTCGAATCAAAAACTAAGTTTTAGTAAAGCAAAAATGTTATTTTCATCTCATATTTTTAATTTTTGTTAATTTTATTCCTAAGTCTTTTTCTTTTAATGTCATTCTTTAATTTTAAAATTTGATACAATCTTATGTTTTTGCCTCTAACTCTGTCAAATTGAAATATTATTTTATCCCATTTTGATTTTATATGTCATATATATTAATTTCTTTTTATCACTCGTATGGTTGCTGAGTTGGACAAAACACATCATTTTTCTCACTTTTAACTCTCTAAATTGTCTCCATTTATCTTGTTCATACTTCACATAGATCAATGGCATAGACCAATAAGATTCATGGCAAAAGAATTAATGAGAAAGTGGTATTAGAAGGAAGATCTTGAGAAATAATTTATCCCATCTTGATTTTATATGTCATATATAATAATTAATGTTTGTGTATAATTTTGTTTCAATGTTATCTATAATCTTTTACCTAATTTATTTGTCTATGCATTGTATAGGTCTTAGAGAAAATTAGTTTGTTTTACTATATATCAATATATTTTAAATTAATAGTATTTATAAATATTAATTAAAAATTGAATTCAATAATATATTGTGATATAAAAAATAATAAATTAAAAAATTTATAAATTTGGTTATATAAGACTAATGAAAAAATAGTAACAAAAATGGTCTTATTGAAAGAGCACCATCATAAACCACCTTATATTATTTTTTTTTAATTTTAATTTTGAACCATATCAAGTTATATTTATAATTTTTTATAAAAAATTTAAATAAAATTTAATTTATTAATTCATTATTTTTCTGATTGACTTTAAAAAATATTCAAACTTTAAAAAAATTTTAATTTAAGAGAGAGTTAATTATATTAATTAATTATTTTATTATTTTTCTCATCAACTACAAATAATTTACACACTTCAAATAATTCTATATATATATATATATATATATATATATATATATATATATATATAAAAGATAAAAAGTCATTGTATAAAAAATTTAAAATTTAATCAATAAAACATTCTCATTAATCATGTGCTCTCATGTTAAGTAAGAGAGCATACTTTTTATATATAGAATAGATTTTGCTCTTTTTTCAGATTGTAGAGTCTCTGTTTATATGTCTCATTAAGATGCTAAGAAAGATGATATTTTTTTCAAAAAATAATATTAACTGTAATTTATTAAAATAATCTCTAATGTAATAAAATATTTCAGAGACAGAATAATAGTCCAAATATCTTTTAGATTTATCATAAATGGTAAATTTAAAGACTAGTAAGAAAAGAAGGCTGATGGATATCCTTCGCCGACCAAAAAAAAATTGGATATTTGTTAGTAAAAAGATGTTTAAGAATATTTATTTATACAAGACTAAAAACCAAAGAGAAAGAGAATAAAAACCACACACAGACAAATAATTGAAAGTTTGAACAAAAAAGGGCAAATCCTATTTTGTTGCCTCAAAAGTTTGATTTGTTATTCATTGATACCATTAAGACCATTATCAATGTTATTTTTATTATTATTTTACTATTAATGTCAATAATAGTCCATCTAAATATGATACAATGGAGACTGAAGTGATAACTTATTAAAAAAAAACATATTATATGCCATGACACTTGCTAATTTTCATATAGTATATTAACATAAAGACATTATTAATAACAGTAAATAATTAAATTAAAAAATATTTATGTGAGGGATTAACTTGATAAAAAAAATTTTTTACAAGGAATTAAATTAACAAATATTCTATATTAAAAAATTTAAGTAATAATACGATTTTATAAAAATAAAATAAAAATACTTCATTTATAAAAAAACCAAAATTAATTTTACTTTAATATAAAAACATCACATGGCCAACGTGGCTACTTACTCTTTTTATTGGTTATCCTGTCAATAGAAAAAATAGTTTTAATTTTTAATTTTAAAAAAAATAATTCATGATTACATTTTAATTCATAATATTTATTTTTATTAAGATTTGAATTAATATGAGATGCCTATTGAACTACTTTTGCTATATTTAGAAAAAAAAAAAACTCTTCGTGACTGAAAAAATAGTTTGTCCTACCATATTGAATATTTTATTTGAAATGAATACATAAAGAAAGAACAAAAACCTAAGCCCATGCTATTCTTTCACCACGTGTCATTAGTACAAAGCATTACATTAAAGTAAAAAATAAAAGAAAATTTGTTCAACTGGGCTAGCATCCCCCGTGTATCCGTCACTGTTTATGATGAAAATTTGTTTGACGTTTTGAAAGAGTATAGTATTATACTATGTTCACAGTTTGGGACGTCGAAATATGCATATCCTAATGTTCATTAATCTATTTATTCTATATATATATATATATATATATATATATATATAGAATAATGTGCACGCGCGCATATTCATTTCTCATTGACCCAAAGTCAATCAATGCCCCAAAAGAAAGATGGTGTGATTTTCAAAGAAAGTTTGGTCACTAATTTGGTTACTTAATGCATTATTTTAATTTAGGAAAAAAATATAAAATTAGTTTTTTTATTTTTACATTATGTGATATTTTACTTATCCATAAATTAATTCTCCACAATTTTATATTTGTATAAAACAAGTTCATTATAAATTCAAATAATACAATATTAGTCTCCATAAATTTAAATGTATACAAAATTAATCTCTCCATTTAAATTAATGAGAGAATGATTTTGTATAAAATAAAAATTTTAAAGAATTAATTTGTTACTATTAATTTGTAAGAGTCTAAATTATTACAAAGTATAAAAATAAATAATTAACTAAGTCCATTTCTCTTTTTTTTTTTTTAATTTAGTTTATACTGTAACTTTATATTTATTTATTATATTAAAATAATTCCTTAATTTTTTTCAGTTTTCCAAAGTGATCTTATACTTTTCTAAAATAACAAGTGGTCTTTGATGAATATTATTTATAAAGATGAATGACTCAAATCAAAATTAATGGAGTAAATTAAAATAATTAAATAAATGAAAGGATGAAAGTGATAGTGAAGCTAAACAAAGATAATGCCAAAAAATATTAACTTGATTCTTTAATTAATTAATAATTTAATTTTTAACTTTTTTATTTTAAGGTAAATTTTTAATTTTAATTTATGTTATATTTATTATTTTTAATTAGATTTATTAAATATCATCTTAAAATATCCAAAAAATAGTTAAATAATTATTCTAAATATTAAATAAAATTGAGAGACAAACATGCTATAAATTAAAAATTAAGGAATAAAATAAAATAAATTAATTCATTAGAGGAATGAAAATGACAAACCGAAAAGGACATTCTAACATTACAATAAAACTCTCACTATTCCCAATTATCTCTTCACTCCTCTCTCATGACGTTTCACACTTTCTTCAGTCGTTTCCAATTCTCTCTCTCTAGTCTCTCGGAGTTGCTTTTCAATCATCTTCCTCCTTTTTCTTGTTCCTCTGTTTTGCTGCTTTCAGTTACTGAACTCGATCTCTGAAGCGCCGATCTTGCTTGATTTTTAGTTGTTCTTCTTCAGCTCTTAGAGCTAAATATCTCAAAGCTAAAATCTGAGGTGCCTGAGGTGCGTTTCCTTCTTGATCTTTTTTTTTTTTTTTTTTTCTTTTCTTCTGGGTTTGTTGTACTGTTTTTGCATGTGTTTCTTTCTGGGTCTATGGAGTATTTGCTGATTTATTTGGGTTTGTGTCTAGTAAGCGAAATTGTTGGGGTTTTTGTGGTGAAGTTTACTTATTGGGATAAAATTTTGCCCATGGATAGATTTCCTGGTTCTGGGCTTTCGAATAAGCAGAAATGTTTGAAGAATCGATTGAAAATTGTTCTACTATGTGCTTTTTTGAAAAATTTAGAAGAAGTTTTGGGTAAGGTTCTAAAGAATTAGCTTATCTGATTCAAATATTTGGGAGGATTTTTTTTTATTTTTTAAATAATAAATTAGTTTATATATCTGTATGTTTTGCCAAAAAGTACCTTTTTTATCTGAATAAATGAAACTTCTTCAACTTCCAAGCTCGGAAAAAATGAACAAAAGCCGTAATATCACTACCAGGGACTTCATGGATCCTTAACTTTCTCTTTAAACTTTTTCGCATTCTTCAGGAGGTCTAATGATTCCTGTCACGATCCCCTGTAATGAGGTCAAATATAAGGAGCCCGTACGCTTTATTCCTATTCTAAAATGTTATATTTCTTTGTTGATTTTGTTGGTATAAAGTGTTCTTTTGAGTCATGTCTTGCTTTTTGGCTCACAGGAAAGGGATGTGGGATGGTTGTTCGATACTTTTGGAATCTTCCTTACTCTTGTATGAGCTCAAAGTATAACTTGGTTTTAGTGAGACTCGCGCTCCTTTTCTTCTTTTTTTTTTTCCCAACTTTGCTAGGTGTATAATTTGATTTCTTGTGTTTTCGGGTACCCATTTAAAAAAAAATAATTTATAACTAGTTGGTATTCTTATATTTTGGGTGGCAGACGATTCGTGGATTTAATAAATGAATCAATATTTCATTTTATATTGATATCTTTGTTTTGTTAAAATCATTGAAAGGAAACTGATGTATATTAACTCAAATGTTTGATGTCTTAATAAGCCAAGCACTGAGAATTTTAGTCCTGAAGTTATATTATGTGTATTTGGTTGAGGGCTTCTAATTATTCACGTTCAACTGAACATCCTGACGGGAACACAGTAATTTTGAAGACAACTTGTGCTTAGTAAATCTTGAAATTTTAAAGTCAGCTTCATCTGCAGCAATTGTGTTGCCAATTCTTGTCTTACCAAATTATATAATAGAATGTGTATAGAGAATTTGTCAGCCAACAGAATTAGAATCTGATGCTTCGATGCCTCAAACCGATGTGTTTAGAATTAAGCTGGAATTGCTTTCTTCTTTGAGAATGCCTCTTTGACTAAATTAATGGGAAAACATAAATAGATAGCTAGATTAAGGGATATTTACAACTTGCAACTCTTCTTTTGGATTTTTTTTATTTTGAGAATCTTTTGATCCTGATTAGGTCACAGCGTGGTCAGCCAGATCAAGATGAAAGCTTAGACTAGTTATTAGCTTTAAATAAAGATGCTTCCTTTTACTCAATTTCAGGCCATTACTATGGCTGTAAATCAATAATCACTTCCATTTTGCCTTTGAGATATATGATTCTGTTTTCTTTGGTTGAACCAAAGAATCAGAATCTTTCTTTTACTGGCATTTGGTTCTCTATCTTGATAAGAAACTGTTACAACTACTTCAGTACTCAGTATTAAGCAAATGGCTGGTGGCACATATTGTGGTTAGGCATTCTGATGTATGCTTTATAACAACTGGATCTGTTTATCTGTCCATCTAATTCTAACATATATACTGACAAACAGTTTTTTTTTTTTAATTGAACTTTATAATATATCTTGAGCCCTTTTCATTTCTTTTTCTTTCAGGTATAGCTTCTCTTTGTCTCATTTTTTCTGGTAGCTAATTATTGGCAATGAGTAACCTTAAGTTAGGTGTGGAAGTTGTGGGCGCTCATGACCTTATGCCGAAAGATGGGCAAGGTTCATCCAGTGCTTTTGTGGAGCTGCACTTTGATGGTCAGAAATATCGGACCACAACCAAAGAAAAAGATCTAAATCCCGTTTGGAATGAAAGCTTTTACTTCAACATCTCTGATCCAAGCAAGTTACCAAACCTCACTCTTAATGCCTTTATCTACCACTATAACAAAAGCACCAGTTCCAAATCCTTTCTTGGTAAGGTCCGTCTCACTGCAACGTCATTTGTCCCCTGTTCTGATGCTGTTGTCTTACACTACCCCCTGGAAAAGAAAGACATTTTATCCCGCATAAAAGGTGAGCTTGGGTTGAAGGTCTTTGTTACAGATGACCCTTCTATAAAATCTTCAGAACCTCTTCCTGCTGAACCCTCTGTGAATACAGATCAGCGTCCAACCCATGATCAAACACCTGTATCATTTACAAGTTCAATCCTGAATGCCTTTTCCCGTAAGAAAAACGAGTTAAGGCACACATTTCATAGCATTTCTAATTCAAAGCAAGTACAGCAGCAGCATTCTTCTCCCCCAACAGCAGCACAGCCAAAAGAAGACCATGGAATGCATGAGATGAAATCTGGACTGGCTACTTCAAAAGCTGTACATGCATATGTAGGTCCATTACCTCCAGTTGATTATGCCCTCAAAGAGACAAGTCCTTTTCTTGGAGGGGGACAAGTTGTTGGGGGCCGAGTTAAACGTGGGCATAGGCCAGTTAGCACCTATGACCTTGTTGAACAAATAGGGTACCTTTTTGTACGAGTTGTAAAAGCTCGTGATCTACCAGCTAAGGATGTGACTGGGAGCCTTGACCCATATGTGGAGGTTCGGGTTGGAAACTACAAAGGAGTTACCAAGCATTATGAAAAAAAACAAGACCCTGAATGGAACGAGGTGTTTGCCTTTGCAAAGGACAATATACAGTCATCTCTTCTTGAAGTTGTGGTCAAAGACAAGAATGCAGTTACAGATCATGTTATTGGAACTGTACAGTTCGATTTACATGAAGTTCCTCAGAGAGTTCCACCGGATAGTCCATTGGCTCCTGAATGGTATCGAATTGAAGGCAAGAGTGGAGGAAAGAAGAAAGGGGAGTTGATGCTTGCTGTCTGGCATGGCACTCAAGCTGATGAGGCTTTTCCTGATGCTTGGCATTCTGATGCAATCTCTTCTAGTGGGATCACTTCTGCTGCCACCTCTCAGATTCGTTCAAAAGTTTACCATTCACCAAGATTATGGTATGTGAGGGTCAAGGTAATTGAGGCACAGGACTTACTTGTATCTGAGAAGTCTCAATTTCCTGATGCCTATGTTAAGTTACAGATTGGTAGTCAGATTTTAAAGACAAAACCAGTTCAATCAAGGACCATGAACCTGCGTTGGGATCAGGAACTGATGTTTGTTGCTGCTGAACCCTTTGAAGAACATTTAATGCTATCAGTTGAAGATCGTGTTGGTCCCAACATGGATGTGACAATTGGGTATGTTGCTATTCCTTTGAGCTCAGTTGATAAGCGTGCTGATGATCGACATATCCGTAGTAGGTGGTACAACCTTGAAAGATCCATGTCATCTTCAACAGATGGAGACGAGGGGATGAAGAAAGAGAAAGATAAGTTCTTCAGTAGACTCCACCTCAGTGTCTGTCTTGATGGTGGTTACCACGTGCTTGATGAGTCAACTTATTATAGTAGTGATCTTCGACCCACAGCAAAGCAGCTTTGGAAGAAGTCAATTGGTATGTTGGAACTTGGCATTTTAAATGCTGATGGACTTCACCCAATGAAAACCAGGGAGGGAAAGGGGACATCTGATACATACTGTGTGGCAAAGTATGGGCACAAATGGGTGCGAACTCGAACTATTATTGACAGCCTGAGCCCAAAATACAATGACCAATACAGTTGGGAGGTTTATGATCCAGCTACAGTTCTCACTGTGGGGGTGTTTGATAATGGGCAGATTAATAATTCAAATGGTAACAAAGATCCAAAAATTGGAAAGGTTCGAATCCGGATCTCAACCCTTGAAGCTGGCCGTGTTTATACCCATTCTTATCCCTTGCTAATGCTACACCCTTCTGGCGTCAAGAAAATGGGAGAATTGCACCTGGCTATACGGTTCACGTGCACATCAATGACTGACATGATGCATTTGTATTTCAAACCCCCCTTGCCAAAGATGCACTATATAAAGCCACTTAATATCATAGAGCAGGAAAAGCTGCGACACCAGGCAGTTAATATTGTGGCAGCTAGGCTTAGCCGTGCTGAACCTCCTCTTAGGAAGGAGGTTGTTGAATACATGTCTGATACTGACTCTCATCTCTGGAGCATGAGGCGTAGCAAGGCAAACTTCTTCAGATTGATGTCATTTTTTTCAGGTGTTCTTTCACTGGGAAGATGGTTGGGGGAAATTTCCACATGGATGAATCCTGTCACAACAGTGCTGGTTCACTTTCTTTTTCTGTTGCTTGTGTGTTTCCCGGAACTTATTCTCCCAACCATATTACTCTACATGTTTGTGATCGGGATGTGGAATTGGAGGTTCCGCCCGAGGTACCCTCCTCACATGAACACTAGAATATCTCATGCTGATGCTGTGACCACAGATGAGCTTGATGAGGAGTTTGACACATTTCCAACCTCAAGGAGCCCAGATGTAGTGCGTTGGAGGTATGACCGGTTAAGAAGTGTTGCTGGGAAGATTCAGACAGTTGTTGGAGATATAGCTTCTCAAGGAGAGAGGATTCAAGCTCTTTTGAGCTGGCGGGATCCTCGCGCCACCACCATTTTCATGGCATTCTGCTTTGTGGGTGCCATTGTGTTGTATGTGACACCCTTCCAGATGCTGGTTGTTTTAGCTGGGTTTTACTTGATGAGGCACCCGAAGTTTCGCCACAAGACACCAGCAGCGCCTGTGAATTTCTTCAGAAGGCTGCCTGCTCTTACGGACAGCATGCTGTAGATGGTCTGGCTTTTGTTTGGCAGTGCTTGCTTGAGAAAACCCTGTGGCTGTAGCATGGCGTCTTAGGTTGTGTATGGATGGAAAACACTATAAACTTTATGAAATTTAAAATGTGAAGGACTGGAAATGTTTCAGTTCAACATCTCTTGTTCGAAATTTTCTGTTTGGATAATTAATCATTATATAGAAATGTCGCTGCCCAATAAGATTTTATCCCTCTCTAAAAACCGTGCTGCAACCATTATATTTTTTTTGGGGGGGCGGGGGTGGCATTAATTAATATAATTATTTATCCTAAAAATAAGATTAGTTTAATGATAAATTTTGAAAATTTTCTTCATAATCAAAATATTCAATTCAAAACAAGTCAAATAATTTAAAATTTGTAAGCAGTTTAAATTTACAAAAAATGAATAAGATGATAATATTAATTTATATGTAATATAGTTTATCTTAAAATAAAACATATATAGTTCAAAATTGGCAAATGGACATTTTAACTTCAAACATTCCTCAGATTAAATATGTGTTTAATAGTTAGAGCATTAGATTTGAATCCGACAATTTACATTAATTATATTATTGTCTTGGTTTACGTGTTTTTTTTTTGGGTGTAAATATAACCCCACCATTAAGCATGTTAGAAAGCCAAACAGTTTATATATATATTATGACTCTTGCTCGCACTGAAGGTCAAATTTTTTTTTTCTTTTTTCAATAAAAAATATTAGACCTTAACTAGGCGTAGCGTTTTATGTTTTTGGTATTATATTCTATTATAAAAGGATATACGTTTGATAACCATATATTGTATTATTGACTGATTTAAAAAACTTACACCACATTTTTTTCTTAAAAAAAGCTGATAATAAATACTGGTGTATACTTAAATTTTTTATGAAGAATAAATAGTAGAAAAGTTTGCCGTGTTTACTGTTTACACATGAGTATCATAAATGTAATACTCCAAAATTTTATATTTAAAATTTTTACCTTAGGATAAATTTTTCTAAATATTTATATAAGTTAAAGGGGAATAAG
Organism: Delonix regia; assembly: GCA_037074485.1. Classification (NCBI taxonomy): domain Eukaryota; kingdom Viridiplantae; phylum Streptophyta; class Magnoliopsida; order Fabales; family Fabaceae; genus Delonix; species Delonix regia. Next base: position 20,296,251 of record CM073459.1, read on the forward strand.
AAATTTAATTAAGGAAAGAAGAAAAATATAAATAATAAATGTAACAATTAAATTAGTTGTAGAAATGAAAATTTTAATAGAGCTATTATATTAAATTTCATAAATTCTAGGTTGGTTCAAGTGGCTAAGCTTGACCCAAGCATTTATTAGGATCTAGGTTTGATTCCCACATCATGCATCAAAGTATTATTTTTGTTTGGCTACCTCGTGTCCTCAACAGTAAAATTACCAAAATATCCCTATTTCATCTTTGTTTTCCCCTCTTCTTCCTGATACACTCTCACTCACCTTCTCCATCCATTTTTGGATTTCAACCTCTCCCACTACTAAATCACACCGACACCACCATCCCTGTACTTCATTGTGAACCTTGGTCGTTTAGGGTGGCTGGAAACCTCTAGAATTTCGGTGAACTGTGGCGACAACGATAAGGGTTTCTTCAAGCTAAAAATTTGCGATTCAGGTGAGTTGAATCCAATTTTGATGGGGGTTTTGTTTCTAATAAGCATTTCAACCAGTTCTTCCTTGATTCCAACCTTTAATTTCATGTAAATTGATCAGAAATTGAAGCTCATCCCTCAGCTGGCTGACGAGCATGAATAATTCAAACGAAGTTAAAATTTGGCCAGATTTAGGTGAAATTTCGTTGTTTTGCATGAGAGCTTTTATTCAAAAGTGATTTTGTTCTTTGCCCATTTGAACTCCCAATTTCGTGAATTAGTGCTTGAACTTGGAATTCTCCAATTTTGAATGAAGAATATGAATAGTGATGTGAATAGTATTTGAAATTCAAAATTTGAAATTGAGGCATGATTTGAAGTTTTTGGGGGGAAATTCTTTAAGAGTTTTAATCCTAAGTGAGGTTCTAATAATTCCCATGTGTTAATTTGATGTTTAGAACACTAAATTAAAAATCTCTCTTTTTTGGTAGGGAATTGAGGTGTGTAAAGTATCAATAATAGAAGGAATTTTGATTCTCCTGTGTTATTGAACATCAAGAAAGATAGTATGAGTTATTAGAAGTTGTCATTTGAGTGGTAAGTGATTTTGAGAATTTCCCTCAAACTTATAATAAATTTCATTATTGTGAGAGAGAGTTTTATGAATAAGAGTGCAATGAAGTAGTTGTTAATGTTAAAAAATTACTTTGTTATTGAGTGGAATAATTTGTAGACTCAATTGGTAATGTTAGGTAACTCATTTGGGTGGAAAGTGATTTTGAGAATTTCCCTCAAGCTTATGTTAAATTTCATTGTTATAGGAGGAAGTTTTATGAATAAGAGTGCAATGAAGTAATTATTAATATACAAAAATTACTTTGTTATTGACTGGAATAATTTTAGACTTAATTGGTAATGTTAGATAACTCATTTGGGTGGTAAGTGATTTTGAGAATTTCCATTAAACTTATATTAAATTTTATTGTTGTGGGAGAGAGTTTTATGAATAAGAGTGCAATGAAGTATTATTAATGTTCAAAAATTCCTTTATTATTGACTGGAATAATATTTAGACTCAATTAGTAATGTTAGGTAAGTCAAGGATTACAAAGAGTATTATTTGAGTTTATTGACCTTAGGGTATTTTCAAAGCCTCAGAAATATTTTTAGTGCAAAAATATTAGCGTTGAGCATCAATGATGATGCAACTTTAAGTTTGTGGATCATTAGGTTCCCAAAGTGTTTTCTAAGCATGTGTATATCATTATGTGTGAAATATGGAAATTAGGATCATTAAGAGGAATAATGGGAACACAAAGAAAATAAGTACCACAAACTTGGTTTGAATAAGTTATTGTGGGAATTTCTTTTAGAAATTATTTTAATTAAGATTTTGATAAATATGAAAAATTAAAATTTATTAATTGTTCTATTTTTAGGGTTCAAGTTGTTCGTTTATACCTAGGGGGTAAGAGGGTGATTTATATGTGTTTTGTACAAGTGAGATAATCCTAGTTATGCAATATTTTTTTTTAAATTATCTATTTTTAAATAGGAATTTTTTATATCTCTTGTACTTTAGGGCAGGCTTTTGAGTTTATAAATATTATTGCATATTATGAAACCTAGGAATTTTGTTGGCTTTATAGACTCTATGATTTCGCCTTTTTGGATTATCTAAATTATTTAAATATGAAATTCTAAGGTGTTCTGATTCTAAAATTCTAATAGTTTATTTAATATGGATTTTTGCATATTAAAAAAACCGTTGGGAATGTATCCAAAGTAAGACCCTATAGCTAATGACAGTAGACATTAGCTGTAATGCATTATGGTTGGTATTATGATATGGTTGGGTAAGATGCCCTTATCTCCATATTCTGTTTGAGGTTTAAGGTCATTGTTATGATTATTCAAGGCTTAAGACCAATAATGGTTATTTGCTCTAATATGATTACACTAGTCTTTGGCTAGTTCTGTATTCTATACATTGAATGGTTTTGTAGAAGATTATCAAGTATTCTGTTAGATTGGATATTTTAAATTCTCATTATATGCTAATTCATTTGAATTAAGAACATGATTTAAATGTTCAAGATAGACTTATTTGATAGTTAATGGTTTCGAAACTGTTGATTTAACCATGGAAGGTATTCAGTTTTAAAAAATGAATGTTTTTGTGATAAACTCTACCTTTATAAGTTTGTCCCTTCTCTTGTACTATTAGTATTATCTGCTTATAGAGCCCCGTTATTTCACATTTTTCATATATCAGCGCTGATCCAGTACACCCACTTACGGAGTAGGAGTCGCGATATTTCTATTTTTTGTGAGCTTGGCCTATTGCCAGAGTAACGGTCTCCTGTTGTACATTTTGTAAATAGACTTAGTTGCTCCCTTGCATACAGGCTGGTTGTTTTGATGCAGTTCCATAGTTGTGGGTTGTTTTTATACATTTGTTGGAGAGCAGAGCTCTCCTTTTTGTTGTATGTCAAATTATTTGTTGTAGAAATTTCGGGAGGTCCATATTTTAGGGGAGACTCTGTAAAAATTTCTACACAAAGATTGAACTGATTCTTTTAGTATTTACATACAGATGTTTTAGTCTTGATCTTATCCGATGAGAATCCATGTATTAGTTTAAGTTATACTATCCTTGAGATATCTGATAAGTTTATGAGAACAAGGGATACTTGTTTCCCCATGCCAGTCACGTCCTATCAACTAAGGTCGTGACAGTAAAAACTTAATTAAAGCATGACTGTGTGTATATGTAAAATACTAATACTATTGTTATTATGTAGTTCATGGAAACTTAAGTACTAATAATGTTTACAGGCCTCTAAATGGTATATATGAATATTTTGATTTTGAAGAAAAATTTTCAAAACTAATCTTATGTTTTAAGATAGATAATTATATTAATTAATGATTATTTTGATTATTAGTATTATTTTAAAAATGTATTTAATAATTAAAGATTAAATATTTCAAATATATTTGATATACTAATTTAAAATATATTTTATATTAATAAAAATATAAATTAATGATTTTTTTTATCATTTTTCATAAAAAATTATTTTTTCAAAACATAGAGGGCTTCCTCCTCACATAAAATTGGGAGAGGAGGCCTAAAATTGACCATAGCGTAACTTTTTAGGTGGATAGCAAATCTCATTGTGAGAAACTCTAATCACATGGTTTATACTCTCATGATTTTAAAAAAAAATATAAAAAAAAAACACTTCAAATATATGATAAATAAAAAATGCAAGATATAAGTTAATAAATGTTTTTACATTTAAAAAACAGGTAAAAAGAAAACCTAATTATTAGCCACCTTTGAGCTTATTGCAGCACTCTCACCACCCTCAGCATCCTCACTTTTCTACTAGAGCATGCCAATAAAAAAACAAGGGGTCAATGGAACTACTACACTTGCCTTTGATATTTCCTCTAATATGTATATATGATTTTGATCTTCTGTCTCTGTTGTAAACAATTGCAGTGGGCCAAGGAACTACTGCAGTTACCCATAATTATTTATAAATATACTTAAATTTCACACATGCAAAATTTGGTTAAGACGTGACCAAATAAAGTGATGCTTCTGCCAAATAAATTTCAAATCGTCCATTAATACTGATGTCTTTGAAAATATATACTGGCCAAATTGGAAACTATTTCTCAATCCTTAAATATAAGATAATCAAGTTTATTAAAGACTCAACTTATTGCAGGCATGTGCCAATGAACATCACTTGTTCGTGATACCATTGATATACTATAGCCTAAAAGAGCCTCTCTCATTTTATTTTCATCTTCTTCATAATATTTTGCTTCATTATTGGAGTGCTCAAGAACTTCTCTATGCGTCAGACCACTCAATATCAAGTTGACCCCAGTCTCTCTCAGGCACACCCAGAGCCTTCCAAACAGCTTTAGAGGCATCCACAACATTGTTCGAGCATGGAGGCTGGAAATCATGGTCTGCATCACACCCCACTGTGGAGTCACACTCATCAACCACCATGGCCTGCACCTTCCTTCCATTACCAAAGATGGTGATTTTCTTATGGCACCTCCTCCTGTGGTTGAACCACCCAGTTGATAATGCCACTATTGGTGTGTCATCTGAGTGAAACCTCTTGTCACACTCTGATGGTCCTCCTCCATCTCTATTTTTCTCAAAACTGTTCAGAGTTAAAGTGGCCTTTGTCCGGCGAGACACGGGCGGAGAACACCGGAAGGTGGTGTAGGATTTGCCTTGCTCACAGCACTCTGAGTTGTTATCTTGGTTGCATTTTCCTGGTGGAGGCTTTCTCCCTCTTAGCCTGCCACTGGGTTTGCATGTTCCAGCTTCAGCAGTATTTAACATGCAGCTCATTGCAAGAAGAAGAGAGGAGATGAAGAAGAAGATAAGAGCATGATTTGAAGATTTTGAAATACGAAGTTGGATCTTCATCTTTTCCTTCCCTATATGTTTCGATGATGAGATCTGTGGTTCCACAGTTTATGCAGGAGGAGGGTATATATAGAGAAAACATAATTTGTTGTGGTAACAGTTATCAATAATGAAAGGGACCTATTATGATATAATGTGATTAAAATCTCACCACACAAAGCATATATTGGAGCTATCACTAGCCCCTTGCCTATGTCTTGTACTTTTGCTGATGAAACAATGAGCCTGAATATAGAATCTAACTTATAAATTAAGCATGCCATGAATTTCCAATAATGGATAAAAAAAAAAAACTAATTTTCTCTTTTCAGAAAAGCTCAGGCAAACTACATGATTGAAATACCAAAAGAAAGAACAAAAACCTAGCATGGCATTGGTAAGTAAAAATAATGACATGATAAATAGATTTATATTTTTACTATAACCAAGGCTTTAAAAAAAAGGTAATAACTTGATGAGTCCAGACAAAGGACTAGTAATTTTCCTAGTTCCTATCCACCCTATGCTTGGAACATAGAACTTAGGCAGCAAATAACAAGATTCAAGAGTTGACAGTAAATCCAATATTTGCAGGCCAATGTATATTATAAGGAATCTCTTGAACTCACTAAGTATCCATTAAGATTCCAAGGCTGCTGATTCTTTTCCTCCAAAAGAATCCTATATTTGCAGGCCAAATGGTTTTTTTCAAACTCACTAAGTATCCAATCTACATTTCTTAAAGAAGACAGCTATATTTAATTATCATTTGAATTTTCCAATGGCAAGAAGACAGTTCTGCTTTTGTCGTGTGCTATGGTCAAAATATTATTTCAGCTGAAATTGTTTCTGGACAACCTTAATTTAAGTACTATTCAAGTCAACTATTCTGATAAAACAAAGTGAGAACTTATCACATATCCCTTGTATATATAAGTCATAGTTTCTGTACCCTGCTGTTTTATTCGCAGAATGATAGTATATTACTAACAAAAAGTTTCAGCTATTTATCGATCTATTGATTATCAGAAATTTATAACAAAAATTTCTAGACTTTTATTTAAAAGCTTAAATTATACTTGAAATAATTATTGACATAGTATAAAGTCTCTACAACTAAATGGTCAGCGGTGAAGTCAAGATTCCAGGCTAGTGGGAGCAAAATTAACATGGTCCCTCATAAATATGCTCTCTCTATATTTTTATCTAAATCATTACAATGATAGTTTAAAATTTAAATTTTTTTTTGTTCTGATAATAAATCTTTTAAATTTATCTCTATTTGTTGTTATTGAATATTTGATTCATGAGGTCCAAATGAAAATTATTGCTCTAATGTCATTTTTTTAAAAAAAAAAAAAAATTCATATCCTAATCGAAAAAACCTATATTGTTATAGTAAGTTGTTTAAATAAAATTCTAAACATTAAAATAAATAATTTACATCTTCACTTCTATACTAATGACAAATAATAAAATTGTAACACAATTAATACTTTATTACGTAATTGCTTGGCGTGCGAGACTATGTTAAAGAGTTTTACTTACTTTTGAAATAACACGTTCTTTTAAAGCTATACATTGAAGTGTTTTTTTTTTTTTTATTAACCTTTTCTTTTTTAATATCTAAGTAAAGATAAGGACAAGATGAATTGAATAGAGAGATAAAGAAAGAGGGAAATGAAGAAAGAAGGGGAAAGCTCGGGGAGAGAATAAGAAAGAAAAGAGTAGAGATGTAAAAGTGGAAATAATTATAGTAATGGAATATTTTTTTTTAGAAAAATACAACTTTGGCCCTTCACTTTTGGACTAAATTTTTTTTGAACAAAATACAACTTTGGTCCTTCACTTTTAGCCTTGTGTCCTTTAAATATGAAAAGTATTAAAATGATCCTCCAAAAATAACTCTCCAAAAAGTAATGGTCCTCTAAATGGATTAGATTAGTTCACATTTCATTTTTGGAGGATTATTTTGATACTTCCTATCTATGGAGAATTAAGTTAGTAAAATTATTTGATAATTATATATGTGGAAATCTAGTGGATTTAAAGTTTTAAAAAATATAAAATGTTGTACCAAAACTCATTACAATTTATATGTAGTTTTTCAAAATTGAATCGGGACCCATGCTAGAAGTAGCATGACTTTGTCATTACAAACAATAAGAAATTAATTCTTTAAACCTCAATTTCTTAGGCTATGTTTGGATGAAGGGTCAGGGAGGGAGTAGCGAGGAATAGAATAGTCCAATTAGAATGAATGCATGTTTGGATGTTTTTATAAGAAATGAATAGAATGGTAAGGAAGGGCCTCCATGACCCTCCCTAGTCATCCAAAATGTTATTTTTGTTGTCCTCTCAAATTGGGGGGTTAAAGATGGAAGGGAGTGGCTCACCAATTAAAAATACTATTATACCCTTCCAAATTTCTTAAAATTATAAGTTTATCCAATGTTTGTATTGTGAAGCATTTCTCTTGAAAACTTCCTTTTTTCAACACTCTTTACACATTAAATGTATTTATTTAAACAATTTTAAAATAAGTAATTTTTACATATTATAAGTTGTTTACATATATATATATATATATTTATTTATTTATTTCAGAATTATTTTGCATTTTGTGAGTTGAGAAATCAAAAGAAAGAGAAAATAGGAGAATTAGTAAAAGAAAGTAAACAAATATAGAAAGGAGAATAAGTCACATTCTTATTTCATGTATTGAACAAAGATAAAATTATTAGTTATGTGTTTATGTTATAAGGGTTAATATTGAAAAAAAATAATTAATAAGTCATTCTATTCCATTCATTTAATTATAACTTCCAAACAAAAATTTTAGAAGTCCTTCCCTTTCCTCATTAAAACTTCCAAACAACATATCTACTTAAATCATTCCATTCTATTCCATTTCATTTCATGCCATTCCATTAATGACCACTCCATTTCTTACTCTCTTAAACTTCCAAACATGCTTTAGGGTCTATTTGGTACTTAGAGTATAAGGGAGGGAATGAGAAAGAAATTTCGTTAATGGATTCATTAACATTCCCTTTCTTTAGGGCATGTTTGGTTGCTAGCATCTCAGTGAAGGAATGGGAATAAGAATGAGTTTTAAGCCCATTCTTATATTTGATTGTATCTAAACATTGCATTCCCATTACCTAAGGAATGCGTACTCGTACATATAAGAGAACGTTGAATCTATCACTCATGTAAGGGAATGTGAAGTTTTCCTAAGAATGAAATTTAAATTTACTCTTCTACCCCTATGTCCTTCTCTCTCCCATGCTACCTCTCCCTTTGTAAACTTTTTTGTTCTATTCATCTTATTCCTCCCTTTCTTGTACACTACTCCTCTCGTCTATTCTATTCATTCTTACCTGTCACTTTCTCTCTCTTCTATATTTCTCTCCTTCATCAATTCTGAGATGACCAAGAATTATGATCATTGAAAAGCAATAGATAGCAAAAATTGCTATGTTTCGATTTATTGGGAAAAAAGAAGATAGTGGAATGACATCGGTGAGAGAAACGGATAACACCATTGACATCAAGAGAGGGAGGAATAAAGTTATTGCTAGAATCTATTGTTGATGAAGTTTTTGTCGTTCATTGATTGCCATCTCATTTACTTGCTATCATTGCCAGGGATCTAAGATAGAGTTTTTAGACAGAAGGGTTTCTAGAGAAAAGAAAGTGAAAGAGCATATAAATTTTTAATATATACAAAAATATATCAATATTAATTTTTTAATTTTCATGAAAGATAATAATCAATTTTCAATAATCATGAAAATCATTATTTTATTATATAATAAATTTTTCACAATGAAATATTTTTATAAAAAAATAATAATTAAGTGATAAAAAAATAAATAAATAAACAAATTTTATATAAGGGTATTATAATCATTTTTCTAATCATTTTTTCCATTCCTATGCCTTTTTCAATATCATACCAAACATTGTACATGAGCCTAGGATTCCATTTTATCAAAGTGCATTCACATTCTCATGTCCATTCACATTCTATATTATTCCAATGACAAAATGTAACCTTAGGGAATGGTATCTACCTAATTTGAAGGAATGTTGAATCATAAGATAAGGCTAGGGAATTGAAGCTCTCTCTCGGGCATGAATGGGTTTTGTCATATTTGCCTTTGGCAGTTTTATATTTTGCAAGTGTACGAGTCAATGTGTAGTAAAATGATCTAAAAGATCTAGTATCATTCCTATAAGAATAATATATTATCTTTATTGTCCTTAGGATTAAATCTTTGCTCAATAAATATACAAATTGTACAAAAACATGTGTTAATGTGGTTATTTACATATTTACACTAGTGACTCCGATTAATCAGTTACTAGGAAATGATTCAAGTGTAATAAACAAGATAACTAAGCTAAACTACTTATTCTAAAAGGCCAAACTAAAAATAATAAGCTCAAGAATCTACATTAGATAAACCTAATTGGGAGTTAGAGTGAGAACAAGTTAAGTTATCAAGTTCATTCTTAACTGTGTTCCACATAGTTCAATTCTATGTCTAGTTAATTTAGCTCACAAATAAGATAAGCCTGATCCCAGCTCCCAATCATTTAAGGCACGTTCCACTCAATTCTCAACAGGATATTCCATTTAATACCTTATAAGCACTTGACTCCATGACAAGAGATAATGAAAAAAATCAACAAAATAAATCATTCAATCCACTTGTAATCATATTAATTGACTTAAACACACCAAAGCCCCATATAAGATGTAATGTACATCACAAATTAACTCATAAGTACAAAAGAAAAGAAAATAATCACTCTTAACATATTGGATACAAAACCATGAAATTCTTACTCAATATTCACAAAAATTCATCATAACAACTAACAACAAGCTTAAATCTAGATTACATAGAAGAAAGAAAGAAAGAAAGATGAATCTATGGAGGTTTGGCCAAAGAGGGTCCAAGAAAACCAACTTTTGACCAAACCTTTAAAGAGAAAACCTTGGAAGCCCAAAAAAATTAGAGGATCTCCTTGCTATTCCTTTTTCAAAATAATAAAAACCCCTTTTATACCCTAAAAATTCCAAAAAAAATTTCAAACCCAAGCTTTCCTTTTCTTTTCCTTTCTCCAAAAAACAAAAACCTCTTTTATACCTTAAAAAATCAAAGAAAATGTGCTTTATAGAAATTCAAGCACTTAAGTACTTAACTTATAGTGGTCTAGGTGCCTAGAGCCAATTTAAAGCTTCAACAAACAATTTTGGGCGCTTAGTAGATTTCGTGACATAGCTTTAATATTTTGGCCATACCTTTATCATCTGATGTCATAATTTAGTAAATTAATAATTGTTGAAAAGCTCTCAATGAGATCTATAACTTTACATGAAATAATCATCTTCAAATTCTGATGTTTTAAGGTAAAAATGGTATTAAAGTTGAATAATCAACGTTACGAGTTCAAAACCATCTTAATTTTCTTCCATAGCTTCTTCTAACTTCTAAAAGGTTTATGAAAGCCCTCAAAACATACTTGAATCTTCCTGTTCCAAGCCTATAATCTCTCAATCTCGCTATATCAAATAAATTCCCCTTCAATTATCATCAAGGCACTACAAAATATAATCAACTTATTGCATGGAAGCAACCAAATAATGTGATCTATAAACCACATTAAACTTGCATCAATTGGTCACTAATTTCAAAAAACTTATCCAAAATACATAATAAGCCCCTAGTAAAACATATACAAATATGACACAATTAGGAACTTGTCATTCCCCTAAATTTATCTTTTTTACTTGTCTCAAGCAAAACCAAATCAACTCTTAAAATTTTCTATCAATCATTTAGTTACCTTTTAGGTATGTCAAACTTGTAATGTGGCCTATGGTTATGGCTATCACAAGAAAGAAGATAAAGAATAAAGAAGAACTAGTCAAGAGAATATTATTGAGCACACACGCTAAAACAAAATACATCCTCTACACTTTCTCTTCTTTTCCTTTCCAAATTTCTTTCTTACTTTTACCCCGTTAAATTCACTTTTTCTATACTTGAACACCCCAAACTTAGATCCTTTTGATGAATCTTTTTTCTTTCTTTAGGTGTTCTCTTCTTCTTCTTTTTTCATTAATTCTTTTCCTCATCATCCCATTTTTCATGTCTCATGAGAAAAATAATTCTTCACAATTTTGCTATTCTTTATCATCCAATTTGCATGTTTCTCATACAACAACCCACATAGATTTTTTTTTTTTTTATCTCTCCATATTCTACCACACTTAGATAAAAACTTCCTTTTTCTAAAATAAAAATAGCTACTCAAATATTCTCTTAAAAAAGTTCTATCACTTTTTTTTCAAGCTAACAGGTAATCAATGAAAATAACTATGCATTTACATGAATATATAATTCAAAGCACAAAGGGGTACTTGTGATTGACATTGAAAGAATTAGGTTTAAAGGCTCAAAATAATTAAAGAATGGCTAAATCATTTCAATTGATCATACATTGCCTATGATTTCACCTCAAAGAAATATAAAACAAGTTCTAGAGTTCTAGGTTCAAGGTATAGTATATAATTCAACTCACATAAATTATCTAATACTAATAAGTAGCCAATTGCATGGTTAAAGTGAACAAATGATTTCAATGGTATGGAAAAATAATCCATTCATAGTTAATCCCATCCACACGACAAACTTACAATAAGTTTCTTGCCATTCATACAATGAATGACAATTAAATTCCTCTTTGGAATCCAATATAACCAAAGAAAGAAAAACAAGAAAGATAGGTAACAATTCCAGCTCAAATTTTTTAAAATTTGAGGATTTGGATAAATTTTCTGTGAATTAATATATAAACAAATAACAGAATTCAAATTTCTAATTTGGATTTCCTACCCTCCAACATAAAATGAATATTGTTCTTAATGTTCAGCATTGTAAATAGAGTTAAAAGGGTAAGAGAAACCTCCCTACATTATGAGTATAAACATTGCCTTCAATGGAAAATTGTTTCATCATTATATTATGTGGAAAATCTTGAAGAGGATAACCAATTCAGTGCATGCCTAATAAGGAAGAATTAATCCACTCAACATTTTGAAAGTTATAATTACATACGGAAAGGGGCAAGCTTAAAAATAATGGACATGAAAAAGCTTAACTTGCTTATAAGGTTAGAAATGAACAAGTCATTAAATTAAAAACACAAAGTAGAAAAAAAAAAAAAAAAAGAATCAAACAAAAGAAGATAACCTTGAGTATCTAAATTAATAAACCTTGGGGGCCACAATACAACAACTTGTGGCATAAATACTCTCTTCAAAGTCCAGAAGCTAGACTATATTGGTTTTTTGGATCATTGACACATGGAGTATAGTAACTCACATAGTCTTTCACTTAGTCATCCAATGTGAATTATAGACTCAAGACTACTTAAATTCATGAGCACTAAGTATAAAGATATTTATATGTGGCATTTTTTTATCTTTTATTTTTATATGAAGGCTTTTTTCCCCCAAACTTAAAATGAAAAACTAAATTCAAAGACAATAAAAAATGAAAAAGAAATGAAATGATTAGAAAAAAAGTCACGAAAATAAAACACAACAAACAAGAGTTTGGAACATGACAATTTTTTTATAAGAAAAGGAATGAACACTTGACATTCATCACTTACATTGAGCATGAAATTCAACCCATGACAAGTTAATAGGAACATATATACACATCACTAATATATGATTAACCCTTATATATTGAAAGTCACAAACTTAAGCTTGCACAATCAAGAAATGAACAATTTCAACATTAAAAATAATAATTAATATTTAAATTTTTTAAATAAGGATATTTTGGTAATTTGATTATACCTCTTTCCTATTCTTCCTTCCTTTTTTAATATCATATCAAACATAGGCCTAAGATTCTATTCCATCAATACTCATTCTCACTCCTAACTTTTTCTACAACCAAATAGGCATTTAAGGTTTTCAAAAGAAACAATATGTTAGTGATGATAATAAAATTATAGTTAAAAATCTTTCAACTTCGTATATGTTTAAAATAAAAGAAAATATAATCTGAACATTTTTCAAAAGAAAATAACAAATTTTTGGCAACACAAAACCCATCTTGGTTTTGCTCTCATGATTTCACCTATTACATTTAAATGGATGTACCAAAGAAAGCATTCTCGTTTACATCTTACTATCTTGCACATTAGCTAGTTCACTAAACCTAGTTAAATATCTATTTGATTTAAAGAAAAATCAATATAAAAGTTGTCTTTTATAAATTATGTATAATGACCAGCGAGTCTTTCTTTAAATACTACTATCTTGAGAAGCTCCTCCACCTTTGCCATTTTAGTCCTCGAGAGAAAACTCTACTGTTTAAACTTTCTTGGTCCAATTCTAGTTCTGGCATTGTTGTATTATACTTATCAAGATTGTCTTTCCCTAAAACTTTATGTAGTAATAAACTACTATTTGTGTTGTTTGCTATAAAAAACTAGTTTGCTTTTTCTCATCTTGGTTAACTAAATTTTAGGCAAGCTGATCCTTGATTGTATCTTTTTTTCAACCACAATTTCCTTCATTGTCTGCTCAAGTTTATCAAGTCTAACTTTCACCTTCAAAAGCTAGGGTTTATATTTTTCTTCTGTTTCCTCAGGGGGATTTAACTTCATTTCTTCTTTTTCTTTCACTTCTTGTTCATCCCTTAGCTTCCTTTTCTACTCTACTTCCTAAAGAATGATTTGAAGGACAACCCAATAATAAAAGGAGAATCCAACAAAAGAAACTATCAAACCTGACATCTTTATAAAAGGTGAAAGAAAATGTGGAAGAGAAAATAAATTGGATTCTAAGAAAAAATTTTAAAAACTAACTTACTGAGTTGCCATTAAAAATTTTAAATGAAAAATTATGGAAAACTAAATGAAAATGGAAAGGTGGTCTGCATAATTAAAGATACATTCAGTAGTCTGTTTGAGTGTAACTCATTAGTGATGATGGTTACCCTAAACTAGTTAAGCGATGTAAATGGAATACAACCTTAAATTTATTTTTATAGCTTACATCAAAACACACACGAAAATAAGTAGAGAAAATGAAACAAAATTAACACAAACAAAATGTGAATATTTACAAAGGGCAGACTTAACCTATAATGAGAGTCTAGGACCTATGTACATTGCAACAAGGATCAAAGTCCACATAATTTATCTAAAAATACATGTCAATGGGTTGGCCTTTTTTTTCTAAATTTTGTGAAAAGAACACTACAAGTGAAATCAGACAGGTTTTCGTAAATAAAACGATTTGAAATTTGAGTTGGTGTGTTTTAATTTATAAAATTAGTATAATCTTACTACTTTTACTCTCTTCATTTTATCTTTTTTTTTTTTGGAATTTTTGAAACATGATTTATTTATGCTTTAATTTGGAAATATATTTGAAAAAGAGTGTATTTTTTTATTAATTTTTTGAAAAAGGGGAATTTTGAAAAAAAATGAAGAAAAATTTGAAATAATATGATGTTTGAAATTTTCAAGGGAATAAAATCAAGCTTAATTATTTTTCTAAAAATAAAGATAATCAGATACAGGGTGTTGAAACCTATAATTTATTCCATGATTGGGTAATGACTATAGAATTGTTGGATCTCACATGACCCAACTGGTAAATTCATTAAATGCTTATAAAAACACTAGTTTCACATGGCAACACTAATATTGAAAGTAAAAATGTTTATAAATGTGTTTATGGAGGTGTTAGGCCCCACATAGCAACATCAAGGTGAAGAGTACAATTATTTACAAAGTGTGCCTTTGAAGACACTGGCCTCACATGGCAAACAACCATACATGCTAATAAAGGCATTGGACCTCACATAGAACCATCAATGATAATTAAAGGCATACATTTATCCATGTGTGTGGGTATCCAATTGAATATTTATCTAATATCATTTACAACATTTATAGTAACACAAATGAAGTTGCCTTTCCCAAACTTTGGAAATTAATCTCATAAGCCTCTTACCAACAAATGCATTTTATCTTTGCTTGCTTCTTGCTTTAGGCTTGGAGGTCACTTTGCTATGAATTTTAACTAGCCCTTTTTAATCCTGTACCATGATTAAATTTTCAACACCATAATATCTACTCTTAATTCAATCACATAACACATTCAAGTGAACTTTAAAATCCATAATCTTATGCCAAAGAACTAAGAGAAGCATGTGGTCATTAAGCAAAATAATGATGGCAAAAATTTCTAACCAAAATTTAGCATATTTGGACATAAAAATAAGAGCAATATACAGCAAACTATTCATTCACATTTGGATAACAATATGGAATAAACATGCAATGCATTTTAGCCACATTTAAAAAAAGTTTTGCAAAGATATGGTTTCATGAAAGTTTTTTTACTGTCGCAATCACATACCACTGCAATGGTAAAAAAATGTTACAGTGTCATGGTTTTGGGATAGTTTTTTTTTTACTGTTGCAATCCCATGCCACTACAATGGTCAATAAAAATTATCATAATGTATCGTCTTTACAATGATTAAGTTAAACCAATGTTAATGGTCATACATTCTTTATGGTAGCAATTTAAACAACTACTGATAAGTTTTTTTTTAAAATATTATGCTTCAATTTTTCATGTCAATTTTTTCCTTAACCAATATCCTGAAAATATGATAAATTTAACACTAATCACAATAACATAATTTGATACTCAAGTGAAGCTAACAAGGCCAACTAGATAATCAACTCTTAACATAATTGGATACTAAATAATTACAAAGTTTAATAACAAAAAATACTTAAGTTTTAACATAATGTAGAAACCATCCTAACTAGCTAATTGTCCTACTATAAAGACTTGGAAATTGACTTAAAGGTTGGTTTGCATTGCCATAATCACCAGGTACCTAAAAAGTGGTCATAAAGTATCATGAGTAATAAATTGAATAAAGATAAAAGAACAAAAACATTACAACATAGACTTATACAAAATAAAAATTTAGTCCAAATACCCCACAAGATAGTATGCATGCGAGATCTGATGGCTAATCTCCCTGAACATTTTTTATGAGAAAAGACATGACTATACTTTTTAGTTGTTGTTTTACTAGCTCCTTGACAATTTGAGCTCTTTGTTATGCATTTCGTATGTCTCTTTCCACCATCTCTACCCTAAGTGATGCAACTTCATTCTATAACTCACAGTAGGAAGGTCGAGGTGGCAAAATCCCACCAGCATGATGTCCAAATACTTGGGAAGGGTAAACACCAATTCTCATTCCCTGAACTACCCTCTTGAGTCCCCAAAGCCAATACTAATAAGTCATGCATAGAAATTTCTTGCTTACAAGAGTCATATGCCTCAAACTTAACTATCGTTTCATACATATTGATTCAAAATAAAATAATAATAGATCATTTCAACATTAAACATTTTAGAGTGAATAAGAAATTAATAATATAATATCACAAAGTTCATGAATGTATACCAATAACTTGAGCTTCCTTATTTATAAACAATCCATCATCCCTCATATGCACTGTGATCTAAACCTCTCCTCAAGAAATTGGACCCCCGTGCTCTTTCTCCTACTTTTGTTCTATAATGTAACATCTCAAATAGTCATACAATATTTGAATGTAATACTTTTTACTAATATAAACTCACCATCTCAACGTTTTTTGGCCCAAGACTCTTCAATCCACCCGTGTGTGGATTTCTTCGCTTCCTTCTATTTTCCTTATTTTTTATGATAATGGCCTTTTATTTGACCAAAGCATATAATTAGATTATCATAAATTGATATGAAGACAAACTAGTAAAGGAAAAATATATAGTGTTATTATCCCTTAGTTTTTAGGTTAAGTCGATAATTAACAAATGATGCCCATTAGTCTTTTTGAATGCCCTTTAAGGCCACAGCAACTAACTCGTCTCTCGTTTTAATTTTGTCATTTATGTAGGTAAATAATCAAGAGCAAAAATCTTTCTAGTTGTATCCTAATGACTCAAGAATATTTTTCCTATGAACCTCAACAATAAACTTTGCCTGCAAGATATATATATAAATCATTAAAGGAATTGTTAAATTCATATGGAAATTAGATACCAAATGCATTATTACTTGTATTTGGTCCCTGAATATGTCACTTTTGTATGCAAGAGGAACTAACTTCCACAATGCTCTTAAGAAAGATAGCCAACAATCCACCTCCTTCTTTAATAGGCTGGTTATTGGGGTTGAATAATACAATCACCCTTTCACCCCTTGGAAAAGTCCAAACATCATGGATTGTTAAGCGCCTACTTTTAACTTGCCCAATTTCATCTGCAATTTTTAAGTTAGTGCATGAACATAAAAGAACCAACATCGCATTGAATCTCATGAATAAGTTTACTTACTAATGACATCAATAGTCCATCCTTTCCTATATGGTCATGGTGCAGGCAGTGCAAATCATACATGTTCTTTATACTGTTACCAAACATTGTCAGTGGTACCTAGTTAGGTAGATTATTCATTTGAAAGATCTGGTTGGGTACTTGGAGCCAAAGGCGTTGACTAATAACTTGAATTGGCAAGGCATGATAATAAAGTACCAATGCTTGGTGAACCTTGTCCACTAGTGATGGATGGTTTAAAATTCCTAAAAAACCTTTTCATCTTTAGAATTCTTACTAATTAATGAAAACAACTTTAGTTCAAATAAAGAACATATATAACAGAAGTATAAGAACATGAAAAATCTATCAAATATATAATGAATGGAACATGCAAACCTAGACAAGCATAAATTATTATCATCATTTGGGAACAATTATTCCAAGTGTTATACATAGGATGGCTCACTAGCAAAAACAACATCTTCATCATCATCATCACCCATGTCATACAAGTCTTGTGTTTTATGTGTACGACCATACTCTAATTTTTATCAAACTCATCTTCCACATAATATATCGTTTGAACTTCTAAAGCTTGGATGTATAGGTCATTATCTTCACTATTACTTGTGAGTATTAATTGTTAAAAATTGTTATATGTGAATTCCAACTCATCTTTTATATTTCCTCTAGCATTGGTTGTATTAGCCCACATGCATTTGAACAAGAAAATTGTGAACTGATCATGACAATTTAATTCAATTATATCTAACAATTTCCATAATATGATACACTTCCGAAGCACATTTGACTATAGCTACAACTTAAATAGTTTCTTGTACCAAATGTTCTAAAAACTCCACAATTTTGAGTTTATAGCCCTTGATCTTGTTCCATTGTTTGAAATTTGAATCCATTGACATTTTATGCACTATAATGTCTTGCTTTATCCAATGGACCCATTGCAAGGAACTTCCTATCAACTGAATGGGATGTGTCACATCATTTATTAGTTTAAAAAAATGATGAACCATATAATCTAATAAATACATAATATAAATTAATTGTCAATGATGTATAAGTGCTTACATGTCAAGAAAATCAATCAACAAATTCCGACGAACCCTCTTATCTATCTCAAACAATATCATGTACGCCCTCTTTATTGTCTATTTACATGGTCTCTGAATTCCCTACATGGCAAATATATTTAGGGCAATTAGATTTTGTTGTTTTATGCACTTATCAAGTGATTAAAATTTACTTACTAAAGAAATGGGTCCACTGCACCACAATTGGTTAGCATATGATGATGTGATTGTAACTTTCCCATAAGAGATAGAGTAAATTACTCATAACCACCAACCGATCTTCCAATTTGTGGAAACATAATATCAATATTGGATGCTTCCACATGTTACAATGTATTTAACCACACATCACAGACTTATCTACCCATCAATTCTTTGATTATGCCTTTCCTTTTTACTTAAAAATGTCTCTTACTTTTAGTTCTAGTTGTTTAGTAGAACATTGTGGTGATAGCTATCAATGAAGTTGGCCCAAGATTCTTTATTAATTACAAAATTTTACAAAATATAAAATCCAACATGGTATAGGTAAGTAAGAAACAACTATACCTAATAAATTATTTTCCTTTTCCTATATTCATGGCTTGATTAAAAATGGTGATAATATGGTAAATCCATGCAAGGACTAGTATTTTTATTGTTCAAGTCTACTCTAAGGTTGGAGTTAGAAACAGAAAATTTTAGGTAGCAAATGAGATCCCAGAGTTGCTAATGGCCAATAATCTATTTTTTATTAGGATTTAGATCCCATCATTATTTTTTCTGTTATGTTAAAGAATTTGAGTAATGGGTTCCACTTGAAGATGTGGGACCCACTTAAGCAGTATGTCTCATCATTATGTGTCTATTTTTATCTAACAAAAACATTAAAATGATTAGCATCATGGGATCTAAATTCCTGTTATTGATAGAGAATCGAATCATATATTTGCACCCAGTAATGCATTTCATACATGAGACTTTTCGAATATAGCACCTTTCCAACACTCCCTCAAAATATGTTAGGCAAGAATGAGAGATTCAAAGGCTGCTAATTCATTCTTTCTCGAATATATTTAATTTTTGTTTGAATTTGTCAATGGTTCTTTTTAAACCCACCATGTTAACACAGATATAGCAAGGAGGGGTGAATTGTTATGTAAATTTATAATTTAAATGATAAATATAAGGTATAAACTTTGAAACATTTGATTCTTGAGGAGGCAATATGCCACATGCTTCCTAAAGAAAAGGTCAGTACATGAGTAAGAAGAATGAGGTGGTGGAAATTCAACATACAGAAATTTATATTGGTTCAAAACTTTAGATCACCATTGATCCTATGTCTACCCTCTGAGTTATATAGTTAGGTATTCCATTAAACAAAACGAACAACAAGTATAATGGTCAAACATAAAATACTGGCTAAAGCTATCGAGCTTTTACACAAACACATAAGCAACCCAGAGCCAAGGACAAGTCACAATGACTTCTACAGACATAATAACAGCCACTGGAATTACATCTAATTTCATAATACAACCATTTTGAGAATAAGAAATAAACTTTCTTCCTCACACAACACAAGCTTTCACTGAAAAAGATTCGAGAAGAAGAACAGAAAGTCACACAGATGCAGCACCACACTATTGAGATGAATTTTAATTCAAGAACCATGATCTTCTACAAAGATGAACACTGAGTATTTATGTAGAAGGCTCCAACAACTAGGTTGTTATTTCAGGAAGTACATCATCGGTGCAGCAATTTTAGGAAGTCCGATAATGGTGGTGATGTGTAAGGATCATGGATATTTAATGCCAGTCATCCTTTGAAGCTGGTAGCGATTACGAAAGTGTATGAGTGCGGTCAGCTTTGGACTATTGCAGACTTGGGCCATTCCAGATGATATAGTGGACTATGCCTCTATCAAATGCACAGTATAAGTTCAATGAGTGAATTTTTTTACGTAATCAATAAATGACAAAATAAAATAATAAAGATATTATTTCAACAGAAGTGTAGGATAGGAAACTATGAGAGGCGAAGAGGTACGAAGTGCATTTTAGATGTAAATGATTTCTAATCTTTTAACTATTTATTATATCTAACACTCTATATATCGAATACAAGACATAGGAAGTCCTTATACAGAGCAAGCAACTATATTTAATGATCATGAATTTTCCGAAGTTCTGCTTTCATCGTGTGATCATATGATCGATTTTGCTTTCAGCTGAACTTCTTTTATGGATAACCTTTGAATACTATATTCCTCAGTTTAATTATTCTGATTTCTGATCAAACAAGGTGAAAAAGTGATCAAACCCCTTGTTAAATCTTTTATAATAAAATTTTGTTTGGCTTTAACTTTAAAGCTTAAATTATAAAATTATCATTGATATGAAGGTAAAGAAGCTGATCTTTTCTATCCATCCCTTAGGGCTTTCAAACGAGAGAGACAATGTTAGAAATTATAATAAAATTATTTATAAATTTTCACTCTACATCAATCTCAACCTTTAAAATTAAGATGTGTTCGAGACTACTCTGGATTCCTTTTTCACTCCCTATTTTCTGACAAAAACAAAATTGCAGATTAAGTTTTTATAACACGAGCAAAATCCAAATCATCGGCATATTCCTATTAAAATTAGATAATAAAACTACTGACCTTACGTATCAAGCATAAGTTTGTATTCGCACTACGTACCGACACTGGAAAAAAGCTGGTTCTCTTACATATCACTTTCAATGAAACCCGGCAGCTTAAAATGGTCATATTTTATCCATTAAAACCATCGAAAATATGGCCATCATTATTCCTAGACACGTCGAGATATAATCACTCATTGCTTGACCCCAAAAAAAACCTATACATGCAATATTAGTGCGACAAACACTTTATATATGTATGCATCAATCCCTCATAAGAACAACACAAGCAAATTAAAGAGAGATCGAGAAAGATCAGAAACAAAATGAAGGGCCCTTGCACAAAGTCATCTTTTCTCCTCCTACTTATTTTCCTCATTCTAACAAACACTTTTTGCGCTGTAGAATCTCAGGAGTGTAGACCAAGTGGCAGAGTCATAGGTAAGAAAGCCCCTTCAGGTCATTGCACCACAGAGAACGATGCACTTTGCTGCGTAGAAGGTGAAGTGTACAAAACCTACCAATGTTCACCACCTGTTTCGAGCCACACAAAGGCGTATCTCACGCTGGACAGCTTCGAGGAGGGCGGAGACGGTGACCGTCCGTCGGAATGCGACCACCGGTACCATTCCGATGACACGCCGGTTGTGGCTCTTTCCAGTGGGTGGTTCAGCCACAAGGGAAGGTGCCACCATAACATAAGCATAAGCGTGAATGGACGCAGCGTGGTGGCTATGGTGGTGGACCAGTGTGACTCGACCACAGGGTGCGATGAGGCCCAGGATTATGAGCCACCATGTGCTAACAACGTTGTTGTTGCGTCGAAGGCTGTCTGGAAGGCCCTGGGCATTCCCTTGAGTCAGTGGGGTTGGTTGGACATTACTTGGTCAGATGCTTAATGCTCATGAGATAACATTAATGGAGTAAAAAATGTAGGTTAATTGAAATACAAATTAAACAGGCTGAGTCAAACATTAAGTGGCTAAGTATTCAAGAAATAATATTTTGTTTCGATTGTTGGTTATTTGTATGTTTTCTCTGAACTTATTTCGATTGTTGTTTGTTATGTGTTCTCTGAACTTCTGTAATTGCTTGATGTTTTTGGTTCATTTATATATATGCATGGATATGTATCTTACATAGTCAATGTGTTGTGTTGTTGGAAGGAGGAAAATTTTGGTTGCTTTCAATTAGCAAATACATTAGGTATGTAAGGATCAAGATCACCTAATGTCTATATTATGAAAATTTGATCTAATGACTGCATGTAACTTAAAAGCTTAATAATAATTATCATTAGAAATTTAGAATTTAAAATTTAAGACTTAAAAGTTCAGAAATAGAAAAGCTCCAGTGCATGACGTTTCAGTAGATTTACCATAAACTTTAATGTTGTTAATTACAACATAAGTACCTAAACTTTAAAACATCTTTTGTCCTACTGAACTATTGTAAGAAGTGAAACTTCTGACCATCTATTATATTTGAAGTCTGATACTCACAACCCCAAAAAAACTAAAAAACAAAATTGACTTTCGTACTTTCAAAAATCGATACGCTACTTGTTTATTTCATTTTAATCTCTAAATTATTTTTTTCAATCCAATTTGGTTCCTTCAATTCCAACTTGCCATGTTCTTCCTATTTCGTCAATCGATCTGGCCACTTATCGATCTAAATTATATTTCATGTGCTATATATGGAGTATAAATAATTTCACTAAAAATATAGGTTTAATTAGTGTTCATGTGTTTTAACTAATTGATCTATTTTTATTTGTTCTCTTAAGTCCAATTTAACTTTTTCAAAATTTTAGTTATGTCATGGTTGTCATATTTAGTTATCCCTATCAGCATTTAATGTCCTTATAGTGTCCATTTGCATATGAGGAATCTAGATTTGTTTCAGTTGTCTAGGAGAACTGTGCACCGTTGGACAGCTTAATTATTTTATTTAAGTTGTTACATTAAATTTTGGAGATCATGAGTGATCAAAAGCGGTCAAAAAAATAACTTTTTAGCACGCACACACAGTTATCAAGAAGTTGAACCATCAGATTACACAGTTTTTTTATCCTCCATTGTTAGATTTATACATTTTTTCCAAAATGAACTGAATCTAAATCAGCCTTTGAGTTTGAGGTGGTTCCTTGATCTTTGCTTTTTTCAGTCTTTTAAGAAAATTCCTATATTCTATTCAAGGTATACAATATCCATTTACCAAATGTATGAGTTATGACATTATATTATCATTATTGGATGTGATGCTCTGCAATTTGGACAGGAATTCCAACATAGAGATAAAAAAGGGAGTGAGCTTTATATATATTCTCATTTATTTGTATTACTCACTCTCTCTGTCTCTTCATTTTTTTCTACACATTAAGCGAATCGAAAACCATTTTTCAATCCTTAAATATACGATTAACAAGTTTATAAAAGACTCAATTTATTGTAGGCATTTATCAATGTACAATTTACATCATTTTCTCGTGATATGCCATTGATAAAACTAGAACCTAAAAGAGCCTCTCTCATTTTATTTTAATATACATATCATGATATATTGTCCCTTAATTATTTGTAAGTAAGAAAATTAAAATCATAGTATAGATTTAAATTTATTTTCTTAAGAAAATATTTAGATAGATTGAATTAACAGAAGATAAATGGATTAAACCAATTATAAAAAATTAAGGCACATATGACTGTCAGGCAATTTTTCACTAAAAACCACCTGTCATATTTATGCTATTTTCTTATAACAGGCTTATTCTACTTATCTTGTGTTAATTTAATCTACCTAAACATTTTACTTTACCTTATGCATCAAAAGAAATTCTCGTGTTCATCATGTAGATACATGCATGCAATATAGCCCAAATATGATTCTGCCTAACACATAGGTCTCACATGTGCAGATCATATACATATACATATACATATACATATACATATATACATATATGTATATATGTATATGTATATGTATATGTATATGTATATGTATGTATGATCGTAGCATTGCATGTAAGTACTGATGGGAACAAGAATATCTCTATGCTCCAGACCACTCAATATCAAGTTGACCCCAGTGTCTCTTAGGCTCACCCAGAGCCTTCCAAATGGCTTTAGAGGCATCCACAGCATTGTTCGAGCATGGAGGCTGGAAATCATGGTCTGCATCACACCCCATTGTGGAGTCACACTCATCAACCACCATGGCCTGCACCTTCTTTCCGTTACCAAAGATGGTGATTTTCTTATGGCACCTCCTCTAGTGGTTGAACCACCCAGTTGATAATGCCACCACTGGTGTGTTATCTGAGTGAAACTTGCCATCGCACTCCGATGGTCCTCCTCCATCTCCGTTTTTCTCAAAGCTGTTCAGAGTTAGAGTGGCCTTTGTCCGGCGAGACACCGGCGGAGAACACCGAAAGGTGGTGTAGGATTTGCCTGGCTCACAGCAGTCTGAGTTGTTCTCCTTATTGCATTTTCCATGTGGAGGCTTTTTCCCTCTTAATCTGCCACTGGACTTGCATGTTCCTGCTTCAGCAGTAATCAACATACAGCTCATTAGAAGAAGAGAGAAGAAGAAGATGATTATAATAGGATTTGAAGATTTCGAAATACGAAGCTGAAGCTTCATTGTTTGTGTTCTCATATATGCTTCGAAGTTCGATGATGAGATCTGTGGTTTCACAGCCGATGCATGAAGGTATATATAGAGAAGACATGTTCCTTGTGTCAAATAGGACTAGTTTTCCAGTTTTCTAATGTGTTTAGATAATATCAAATTAGCTTACATGCATATCAATTAATCTATCTTCTTAGTTTGGCTATCAGACATTCAAACTAAGAAATTTACTAGGAAATTCCTTACAGCCTGTCCCAAAAAACTTAGTATAACTATAAGTTAACCATGAGTGACAACGCATTTAACCACACATCACATACTTATCTACCAATGAATTCTTTGATTATGTTTTTGTTCTTTGCTTAAAAATTGATCTTACTTTCAGGTTTGTTGTTTGGAAGAACATTGTGGCGACGGCTATCAATGAAGGAGATCAATATAAATGTTTAAAATCTCACCAAGAGAGAATTTGATATCCAGTAGGATTTTTTATCGTATCCCCAAATTAAGCATAAAATGGAGCTTTGATTGTACCACCAGATTCTTCTGCGAATAAAAGCCCATTTAAAAAATTGGAGGCAGTGAACTTATAGAATCTAACTAATAAATTATGCATGCCATAAATTTTCAATGATGATTAAAAATCCAAATTTTCCGTACAGAAAAGCTCAGGCAACTAAAAATTGAAAATAGAAAAAAGAAGCATATGCATGCAACAGAAGAAAATTTTCACTTGAACACTATAATTGCAACATATATATGCTTTGTTCCTAAATAACAAAGAGGTAAACTAGTTGAGGTGCAAGCTATAGCTCAAGATTACTTCATTAAAATATCAATTATAGGAAAGGAAATCATTAGGAAATTGGCAAGTAAAAATAACTACCTGATAAATAGATTTTTCTTTTTCCTACATCCGTAGCTTACTTTAAAAAGGTGATACTTTGGTGAATCCAGACAATTTTCACTGTTTCTCTCTCTAGTCTATGCTTGGAATAGAATCTTAGCAGTAAATTAATAAGATATATTGTGGCCAGAATCTGTCTGTTACTGAAAGAGAATCTTTTATTTGCAGGCAAATATGCTTGAGAGATTTTCCTAGTATAGCATCTATCCTATTCAAAGAATATATATATATATATATATATATATATATATATATATATATATCACTACAAAAAAAAACTTTGACATTATATTGCGAGACATTGTGACTATCAAACATCACCGTCGCAATAGTTGTGATTAACAATAGTCAACATGTCTGTCATTACAACAGACACGTTACGACAGTGAGAAGAAGACCGTTGTGAAGCCAGGTGTTTAATAAATTATAATATATATATATATATATATATTATCTTAATAAATTATATTTAATAAATTATATTAAAGTATTTATTTTTTATATTAAATTATTCAAATTTATATTTATTAAATTCAGTATTTATAATAATTAAATAGATATAATAATTAAATATATATTATTAATTAAATAAGAAATAAATATATTAATTAAATAATAACTAATATTAATTAGATATATTATAAATTAACAATATTTTTTATATATTTATATTCCTAGACTTTACAATAGGCGACTAGGACCGTCATAATATCTAGGAATGTGGACCTTGATATTACAAGGTCCACTTGAATAACTTTATGATAGTCTCTGTTAACCATTGTAAAGCCTTGTCTATATAACAGTCACAGAGTGACCATTGTAAAGACTGTTAAATTATATTAATATAAATATATATTTAATAAAGTAAATATTTAGTAAATTATAACTTAATAACAATTTAATATTAATATAATAATAATAATAAGATAGAAGTATTAAATTGGTCCTCTACCTTTACACTTTGCGACAATTTGATCCCTCATATAGAACTATGATAAATTAGTCCCTACAAATTTGGGCCTTCCCCTAATTTGTCTGGGATAGGAATGAAAAATATTTGTCTAGGAGACCTATCCTAATTTGGGTCAGGCCGTAAGTCGAGGAATTAGTCACTACCAATGGGATGGTGGATACTCTAAGCAATCAAATGAAAAAACAAATATATTAGTCCCTACTCAATCTTATTTTAAGCAAATTTAGTCATTCATTACTACAAATGGAGAGACTAATTTTGTACAAATTTAAGTTTATGAGGGACCAAATTGTTACAAAGTGCAAAAGTAAGAGACTAATTATATACTTTAGTCTATATAATAATAATATACATAGTAATAATAAGTATAATAATAAATATATTTAATAAAGTATATTAAAGTATTAATTTATTATATTAAATTATTGAAATATATATTTATTAAATTCAATATCTATAACAATTAAATTAATATTATATATTAATATTAATAATTAATTAATCATTATCTAATTAATATATTCAATAATAATAATTAGAGAATATTAGAGTATTTTATTTCTATTGAATATTGAATTTCTATTTTTATATTTATATATATAGATTTAATTTAGTATATTAATTAATAATTAAATAAATATATTAATTAAATTAATAATTAAAAAATATAAATTGAATATATTAATTAGATATATAATATATATAAATTTATAATATAATAAACATATAATATAAATAAATTTATATAAATATATAATAATTATTATATAATAATATCAATTAATATATATTTTATATATTTATTTTAATATATTTATATTTTTATTAATATTTAATATATTAATATATAATATATTTATATATTTATATTCCTCAACTTCACGACAGTCTCTGTTGACCACCGTGAAGCCTTGTCTTTACGACGATCATAGATAAACCGTCGTAAAAGAGACTTAATGATAGTCAGTTACGACCGTTATTAGGGCTGTTAAATTAGATATGAGATTACAATCAATCTCTAATTCAATTTTGAGTCACTGCACAACCCTGGCTCTCCATATTCTTTCCGTCGCTTGCTGTTCACTGCCTATCGACCGTTCTATCATTCTGTGATCGTCAATTGTCCGCCAGCCATTTTCTCATTGTGTGCTCATTGACTAGTCATTGTTGTGTTCTCTCCTTCTGTGCTCATTGTCAATTGGTCATCATTCATCATTCATCCACCCCTATCATTATCGGCAGTGATTCCCAGCTCTAACAACCTCCTAGTCATTTGCCGCTGCTGTTGTTCGTTCTCGCCAGCAACTCGGGTAAGTTATATATTTTTGAAATTTTCTTTTGCTTGTGGTCCAAAAATTAATTTGTTTTTCTTACTTTCGCTGATTTGATTCATTTCTTTCCATGAAAATCAACATGATTAATGATCATTAACATATTAGTGATTTTCAAAAGATCAAAAGATTTGTTTATGGGAGATTTAGTTGAAAGAAAGAAGAAGGATTTAAATAAGTTAGAGGTCAATGGATGGTAAAAGTACCACAAATTTAGACATTTAAGGCATGCCAATATACAATAGGTATATAGAATGATGTTGTTAACAAGATCATAAACTGCAAACAAAGAACAAAAAAAGGGTTGTAATACTAAATGGTGCTACAAATACTATCATTAAAGTACCTTAAGTTGGTTCCCATTCTTAATTATAGGTTTTCAGAAAATTTCATGTACTAGAAAGCAGACATTTCAGAGGAAAAATATAATAGAATTCTAACCAAACAAAAAGCAAATAGGAAAATAAACAATGAGTAATGTCTCACACATAAAAGTTAGCATATAACCACTTTCAATATAGGTTTAACTTATAACTTATCAGCAGTAAGCACAAATAACAACAACCAATTTTACTCCTTAAATTTTAAAAATACATAAGGAAAGCTTATGAATACAGATTCAACAAAAGTCTAAAAAATCAAAAGATCATTTAAAGCATATGGGTTTCAAGTCTGGGAAGGCAGATTTCCTCCCTCCTCACCCTAAGTAAAAAGACTAGAGGAAAAAAAATAGGGCTTCCAAAAGGAAAGAAAGAATAGGAAAGGAAACAAATCTGATCCAAATCCTACAAAAATTGATTAAAGGACTCACTTGAGTAAAAATTAATCTAATTTGAAATATTCTAGTTCTGAAAAAAGAGTTATTACTTTATTCCAATATAAGTAAAAATTGATCAAAGGATGTGTGTGCCACATGACCCCATCTATCCGCTTGCCATATTAACAACAATTAATTACCTATTATTTAAGCAGTTAACACCACTCTTTAGATGGTTAGGATGACATTAGAATTAATATGTAAGCCCCAAAAAAAATGTAAACGAAAAATTTTTGAAGGTAGGGACAAAAATAAAAACCAGTAAAAAAGTAGAAACATACATATTAGGAAATATTTATGCTATGTATTTGATTATGCCTATTAATCCTATCTATTTGATCATCAAAATTAATCAATAAGCAACTATGACCAATAACCAAGCTACAATAGAATGGAAGGTTTGAATTAGATAGGTTACAAAAATTAGTTATGAAAAAGTTTCTTGAGCAACATTCAAATATCCTGAATGATGTAATATTGCCCAATTTCTGATAGAATTTACAAACATTAAATACAAAAAGCCTAGAACAGTATACAAGTATGGACCATGGCATCTCTAACCAAGGGTAGAGGGAAGAGGGGGCCTATATATGATATGGAACCCCCTAAAATTTCTTACAAAGTTCATATACTATAAAGCACTAATACTAGTGCACGTATCAGGTACGATACGATATGATACACATGATACACCAATTTTTAAAATTTTAAGATATGGGTGTGGCAATATATATATATATATATATATATATATAAACACATAAAAAAATACAATATAATTAAACAAGCTACAAGTTTGCATTTGTAAAAGATATTAATTCAGAGTTACAAATTAAAGCATAAATGATTAATCTTTTTCATTTTCATCAATGTCACTAAGATTTTCTATGAGCTCTTACTCCAAATCTGGTTCATCTAAGGATAAATCTACAACTTTAATGCTTCCAACGCCATTAAATGGTTCCCAATTATCTCCATTAATATCCCAAGAAATAAATACTGCATAACAAGGATTATATGAAAGGTCAAGCTGATCCCCAATGATCTTCATTATTCATTCACAATAATCATATAGATATATATATATATATATATATATTTATGTATATTTTGGGGTATTACATTTCTTTTCCTTTTTTAAAAATTTTGTCCTCAAAATTTATCTTACGCTAAATAATTTTGGTTACGTCTTCCTTATCTCTTCTTCAATTTCCCAAGTAGCTTCTTCAGATGATAATCCTTTCCTTAGGGTATCATAACAAGAAAAAAAATCATCTTGCAGTATAATATTTTCATATTCAATGATATAGGAAGGGTCAAGCTTATACTTTTTCAATTAGAAACATGGAAGTGATCATATATTTGGGCTAAGTTAGGAGGTAAAACTAAGCGATAGGTCATTGGTCCAATTCTAGCTGAAATTTCAAATGGACCAAAATATTTAGAACTAAGCTTTATTACCTTCATTGACCTACCTTAGTGACTAAAGATACTTTGAGAAACACATGATCTCTTATTTCAAATTCTAATGTCCCTTTCTTTTCTCTGCATCAAATTGAGTGGCTTCCTATTTCATTTGTACTTTTTTATATTATTTATTATTATTATTTTATCATTATATATATATTTCATTATTATTGTTATTATTATTTTAATTTTTGGGTCTTCCATTACACCCACAAAAAATGCGTCTCAGTAAACATCACTCACTTTCTGGCAACTATGGTGAATTCTCGTCTTGGTGAGAAATGGTAAGTTTCTATCATCATTTTTTTAGCTTGTACATTATTCTCTCATTCTTTTATTAATCCCTTTATTTTAGTCGTGGTAGTGACAGCTCTGTTGATCTCTGCACCGGAAAACCTTAAGTTTATCTTTTTCTTTTTATTCTTCTTCATCTTATTATTATTATTATTATTCTTTTGGAACAACTACTTCATTAAAATGGCCGGATAATGTAATTTCTTTCTTTCTTGAACCTTATTGCCACTATTGATATCAATCTAGGGTAATTAATATTTTGCATCATGTATACTAAAAATCTACTTTATGATGTTATGATTATTTTCATACCTTAATGTCCAACTTAAAGTTCTACTTATGATTCTACAATGAATTGAATTTAATGGATACTTGGAATCAATGTTGTCATAATCGTGAGTTAACTTGGTAAACATGTCTAGTCAACGTTTCAACCTACCCAAACCGTGTTAACTCGCTTTTAAACTCATTCTCACTGTAAACTCAGTCCAACTCGCTCCTAACTCATGCAAACTCGCTCCTTTAACTTTTCATAAGATTTGTATTATGTAATACACACAATTTTTTAGACAATTTATGGTGAAATTACTATGCATCACTCTTGAAGTTTTACTCTTATGTTAGCATCATTAAGACTTAAAATATAAAATTAACATTTTTTTAATAATTTTTAAACTAATAAGACATGGTTATATGCTAAATTTAACATGTAACAATTAGGCTAAACTATTAAGGCAAAGGATCAAAAGCATTTGAACAATTCTTTGATAAATTGTGTTATCTAAATAACACAACCCATTGAGGAGAAAATAAGTTATGCTTTAATGTTGCTTCATGACCAAATAAGAATAACAAATTAATATTTAGACACATATATTACATATATGGTTGGTAGTCCAATTGTAGTTTTTTAGTGATAGTTTTATTGAGTTCACTTTTTCAAAAATGGATAGTACTTGGATTGTTAAACCCCGAAATGCACCTGAATACTTAGAAGGACTTAATAGTTTTTTAGATTTTTCATTTGCTAACGGGGATGTTGAGGGTAAAATAATATGCCATTGTCCAAAATGTAATTAAGAAATAACAAGCTAGAGAAGTTAAGTAAGACCATTTAATTGTTAAATTACTCCTGCAATGGTATATTCTTTGGATAAGGCATGGGGAAAGAGGTAGAGATTTACTTCATATAGAACCTATATCAGTGTCACAAGTAGGTGAAGAAAGAACTCTTAGGGTTGATCCTATATAAGATATAGTCTATGATGCATTTGAGATTTATAATTTTAATGAGATGATGGACAAAGTTTAAGGCCCAGCTCCATCATCTTTTATCCCTATGATAGATGAGGTGGCAAAAAAGTTTTATGAGTTAATTAGGGATGAACAACAAAATTTGTATAAAGGATATGAGAACTATTCGAAGCTATCATTTTTGGTGAAGTTGTATCATATCAAATGTCTATGTGGAATCAGTGATAAAGCTATGTTTATGATATTAGACCACTTAATAGATGCATTTGTAGATGTAAAGATTCTTCTTTCTTTCTATGAGGCAAAGAAAACTATTAATAAATTGGGACTTAATTATAAAAAAATTCATGTATGTCATTATGATTGTATGTTATACTTGGGAGAGGATGAAGCCAAAAACATGTGTAAACAGTGCAACACTTCTAGGTGGAAGCCAAAGAAAAAGGGAAACAAGTGTAAGAATACGCCTATTAAAGTGCTTAGGTATTTTCCATTGAAACCACGATTGCAAAAGCTCTTTTTGTCCCCTAAAACTGTTGAGCACATGAAGTGGCATGCAATAGATAAAAACAATGATAACATGATGAGACATCCAAGGGATTTTGAGGCATGGAAGAAATTTAATATAATGAATTCTCAATTTGCTTCAGATCCTTGAAATGTATATATAAGGTTGGCCACTAATGGTTTCAATCCATTTGGTAACTTGATTACATCCTATAACATTTGGCCAGTGGTACTCATACCTTTCAACCTATCTCCCTGGATATGTATGAACAAAGTTCAATAATCCTCTCAATGATTATTCATGGAAAAGAAAAAAAAAAAAAAAGAAACGAGATAGATGTGTATCTGCAACCGCTCATAAAAGAGCTGAAAGAATTGTGGGATATGGGGGTTATGACATTTGATTCTTCCACTAATGAGATGCTCAAGTTGCATGTAGTTATCATATGGATAGTTAGTGATTTTTCAGGGCTTGGAACTTTGTCTAGGAGGAATGTCCATACCGTGTCTCACTTGTAATTTTGATTCTACCCACGTCTACCTTCCTTATAGTAGAAAGTGGTATTTCATAGGTCATCGTCATTTTCAGAGTCTAAGACATAAATTTAGATAGACTAGAAGTAGATTTGATGGAAGAGAAAAGAAAGTGATATTTCATGGGTCATCATCGTTTTCTAAGTCACCTTATTAAGGCAATGTTGTCAAACTCACGAGTTAACTATGTTGACTTGGCGAGTTTGCATTCCAAGCTTAAAAAATCTAGTCAACTCGGTGCTTAACTTAAACACCACTCAAACTCAGTTGAATCGACGAGCTGAGTTCGAGTCAAGCGAGTTCACTCACATTGCCTCCTATTTTATTTCAAAAAATGTTAGCTCCAAGGCTCGAACGCAGGCACCACCATTAGTTGCCACATGTGATGCCACTAATTCAACACCATTCTTATAAGTATACATGCAATGCTTTTTATATATTTACTCTTCATCTTTTTATAGTTTCAATAAGAGTAAAACTTGGACGATTTGAGCATGCGCGCAAAGAAAAGTCTCTATTTGCACATAGCCAACATTATATAATTTGTTGCACCTATTTTTGAAATTTTATTTTAAATTTATTTATAGTTATGGCCTAAAAGGATCTCTATTTTATGTTTTAATCTAAATTATTTAAATATTATTATATTAATTTTTTTATTTTTTTAAATATCTATAATATGATATTTTACCAAAAATAATATGAAATTAATATATTTTTAATTTATTTGTTTCAACAAAATAGTCTTTAATAGTTATATTTATAATTGTATAAATAATTTTAATTCAAATTTCAAATTATGAGTATTTGTTTATTAATGCCTATCGGTATTAAATTTTAATATATAATATTAAGAAAATATTTATATTTAGTTATTACCGTTTTAACTATAGTTATACTAATAAACCATTAGTTATTACCTTCACCAATTCAAAAACTAGTTTGAATTTTAAAATATTAATTTTAATGATATAATTATATATTTCAATAGTTAATTACTACTATAGTTATAGGTAAACACTTACGATTCTACGTTATGAGTTCACTCCCCCAAAACGAGTCTACCTAGAATCATGATTTTGACAACCTCGGCTTAAGGATTTTGAGAAAGTATTTGAAAAAGATGTTAGGAATAAAAATCAAGGAAGAAGACCTCAAGGATCTACTGCTGAAGTTTATGATCCCCAACAATAGCGTAAAAATAGCATATTTTTTCAACTTCCTTATTAGGAGAACCATTTATTACGCCACAGTCTTGACATCATGCACATTGAAAAAAATGTTTATGACAATGTGTTGTTCACTTTACTAAATGAGGTTAGGAAATCAAAAGACCATTTAAATGCACCGTGAGACTTACAAGAGATAGGCATAAGGTCTTATCTATAGCCAGATGATAATGTTAGATATCCTTCACCTTTGTTCTCATTGACCAATGTGAATAAAAATATCTTTATAA
The DNA here is from genome assembly GCA_037074485.1 of Delonix regia. Taxonomy (NCBI): domain Eukaryota; kingdom Viridiplantae; phylum Streptophyta; class Magnoliopsida; order Fabales; family Fabaceae; genus Delonix; species Delonix regia. The sequence continues at coordinate 20,330,484 of CM073459.1, forward strand.
AGACTTTAAATAGTATTTCTGTGTCTAATGGTTATTCTAGTAACATATACAGATGCATTGATTTAAGGCAATGTAAGATTGGTGGTTAAAAGAGTTATGACTCGCACATTCTTATGGAACAACTTCTACCATTGGCAATTAGACAAACACTACATAAGGAAGTGTCAGTTGTTTTGATAGGCATGTTTTCATTCTTCAAGTAATTGTGTAATAAAGTGATAAATGTAAATGAACTTGGACAACTCCAAGATAAAGTTGCTCTTACATTGTGTCATTTGGAGATAATATTTTTGTTATCATTCTTCACAACTATGATGTATTTGATTGTACATTTAGTTGAAGAAGCTAAGTTTGGAGGTCCTATCCAATTCCGTTGGATGTACACTATAGAGAGGTAATGTCCAATGTATTTATTATTGCATTACAAGTTCCTATTTGTCTCCTCTTGTTGCATTATAATTAACAAATAGTTAGAAAAATTGAAGTCTTTTATACAGAATAGGGCACAACCAGAGGGATTAATAGTTGAGTGTTACTTGGCCCAAGAAGTTTTAACTTTTTGGTCAAGGTATTTAGATGGAGTAAATACCATATTTAATCGACCAATACGTATTGATGATGAACCTGATGTGGGAGCATCCAATGTCAATTTTATGTTTCCACAAATTGGAAGACAAGTTAATGGTTTTGAATACTTTACTCTATCTCCTATGGAAAAACTATAAGCACATCATCACATGCTGACCAATTATGGTGCAGTAGACCCATTTATCCAATAAGTAAATTTTAATCACTGAATAAGTGCATAAAACCATAAAATCTAACTGTCATAAATATATTTGGTATGTAGGGGATTCAAAGACCATGTAATGAGATAATTAAAAGGACATTCACAGTCTTTTTCTGAAATAGATAAGAGGTTTCATTAGGAGTTTGTTGAGTATTTTCTCGATGTATAAGCACTTATACATCATTGAAAGTTGATTTATATTATGTATTTGTATGGTTATATGGTTCATAATTATTTTTTTCAAATAAGAAATTATGTGAATACATCTCATTTAATTGATATGAAGTTCCTTGCCCTGGGTCCATTGGATAAAGCACAGCATTTATAATGCATACAATGTTAATGGATTCAAATTTTGAACAATGGAACAAGACCAGGGGTTAAAAACTCAAAATTGTAGAGTTTTGGAACATTTGGTACAAGAATTTATTCAATTAGTAATGATGGTCAAATGAGGTTCGAAGGTGTACCATGTTATGGCAAATTGTTAGATATAATTGAATTAAATTATCATGGTTGGTTTACAGTTTTCTTATTCAAATGCATGTAGGCTAATACAACTACTATTATAGGAATTGCAAAAGATGAATTAGGATTCACATCTATCAATTTTTCATGATTAGTACACATAGGTAATAGTGAAGATGACGAGCTATACATCCAAGCTTCAAAAGCTCAAATGGTATATTATGTGAAAGATGAGTTCGATTGAAATTGTAGTATGGTCATACACATAAAGCCATAAGACTTGTATAACATAAGTGATGAGGATGATGATGTTGTTTATGCCAATGAGTCATTCCATGTACAACACTTGGAAAAATTGTTCCCAAATGGTGAAAATAATTTATACTTGTCCAGGTTTTCATGCTCCATTTATTATATATTTGATACATTTTCATTGTTTTTATAGTTCTGTTATATATGTTCTTAATTTGAACTATGTTTCTTTTAGTTATTAATAGGAATCTTGAAGATGAATGGTTCTTTAGGAACTCTAAATTAGGCACCACTAGTAAATGAGGTTCACCAAGCATTGGCACTTTATTGCCAAACCTTGCCACTTCTAGTGATCAACCTATGTCTTTACCTTTAAGTACACCAACAAACGAACAACCTACTCTACCAAGTACCACTACCAATGATGGGGAATAACAAGAAGAGCATATTTCAAACAAATATCCTACATAGCTTTCACCACAACCACGTAGGAGAGGATGGACTGTTGATATCATTGGTAAGTAAACTAATTAATGAGATTCAACATGATGTTAGTTATTGTATGTTCATTCATTAACTTAAACATTGTAGATGAAAATAGTCAAGTTAAGAGTAGGCACCTAATAGTGCATGACGTTTGGACTCTTCTGAGGGGTGAAAGGATCATTGTACCATTCAATCCCAACAACCAAGTCGTAGGAGAAGGAGGTGGATTTTTTGCTATCTTTCTTGGGAGCATTGTAAAAGATTTTAATAAGTTACCCATTAGTTATCAAAAATGGAAGTTAGTACCTCTTAAATACAAAAATGACATATTTAAAGACCAAATACCAATAATAATGCATTTGATTTTTCTATTTTATATATATATATATATATATATATATATATATATCTTGCAGGCATTGTTGAGGAGGTTCATAAGAAAATTATTCTTAAGTCCTTGAGATACAAATGGAAAGATTTTCACCTCAATTATAGACATACATAGATTACGGAATAAAAACAAGAGATGAGTTAATTGCCTCTACCCCAGAGGGAGCAATAGGCATCCTTTGTCAATTACCGACTTGACTTGAAAGTTAAGGTACAATAAAACTATATATATATATATATATATATATATATATATAAATGTAATTTATCTTTGTATCAATTTTTGATAATCTAATTAATATGCTTTGATCAAATACAAGGCCACTATTGTAAAAAAAAAAAAATTTGAAGGAACCAAATGACCCTACACATTAATGGATCATAAAGCCTTGCATATTAAAAAGTTGAAATGGAGAGTTTATATTAGTAAAATGCATTACACTCAAATTTTGTATGATTGTTTGATGTATTACATTATGAAAAACAAATGTAGGAGTAAAAGCATGGAGGTCCAATTTCTCGGGAAGAGGTTTGAACTGCAATGCACCAGAGGGCCAATGGATTGTCCATAAATGATGCTTAAGTTATTGGTGTATGTTTATGAACTTTGTCATGTTATATTATTGATTTATTTCATTCCAATTAGTGTAATGTTGACATGAATTATTGTTCTTTTATTTTAAACTAATATGTAGGAAAAGATAGTTAAGCTTGAGGCATCCGGCTTTTGTACACAAGAAATTCCCTACATGACTCATTAGCATAGGCTTTAGGGACTCAAGAACATTCTAGGCGAGTTCGAGGAACGGGAATAGGTGTTTTCCTTTGCTAAGATTTTGGAGATCATACTGGTGGGATTCTGCCACCTTGACCATTTTACCATGAACTATAGATGGAAGTTTCATCACTTAGAATAGAAATGATAGAATGAGAGCAAATAGATACACAACGACAAGCTTAAATTGCTAATATGGCAGCAGAACAACAACGGACAAATGCAATTGTATCATTTCTCCTCAGAATTGTCTAGGGAGATTAGCCCCCGAATATCGCATTTGTACTATCTCATGGGGTACTTCTCTAAACATTTTTATTTTTTTATAAGTCTTATGTTGTAATGTTCTTTAATCTTTATTATTCAATTTATTGCTTATCAAAGTTTGTTTTCAATCTTTAGGTACCTAATGAGTAAGGTAGTGCAAACCCTCCGTTAAATCCATCGCCAACTCTTTCAAGTAAGGACAATTTTGTTGTTAGACTTTGTAATTATTTAATATTTTATTAAGAGTTCATTATGGTTTTATATTCAACTTTGTATGTAATTATATTTATAGATAATTATCAAGTAGGTTTTGTTGGCTTTGAGTATCAGATTGTGTTGTTATGATTCGTGACTTATCATATTTGCTAGACACTGATTCATATTGATTTAAGGGAAAAAATTGTAACAAAAGATTAAAGTAGAATATTTATAAAAACCCATCAGCGGCAGCTTAAATTGCTGCCATAAAAATATGACACCCACTATAACATTTTAGTCACAACCATCACAAAAACAAGTCATTACGATAGTTGGAAAAACCATCGTAAAACCATGACATTGCAATAGTTAAATTTTAAATGTTGTAATGGCATGTATTGCAAGGGTTAGAAAGAGTGTTGCCAAACCATGACAGTGCAATGCTTATTTTGATCCTCGCAATAACATGTTTTTATGACGACTTTAATGAAGGTTTTTTTACCATCGCAAAGACATGCTCTTGCGACGACTTCTACAATGGTTAATAAAAACATCATCATTTCATTTGTGACAAAGGTTTTTGTGACGTTTTTATTAACTATCATAGAACTACTTTACGACAACCACTACTCTTACAAAAGCCATTAAAAAAGCCATCGCAAAATCTTTTTTTTTTTCTTGTAATGTGTGTGTGTGTATATATATATATATATATATTATCGTCTGAATTTCTCAGTGGTTCTTTTGAAACACTATTTATATGTAAGGAATCACACATTTTTAAAAATATAGAAAGTTCATTCTTAGAGCAAGAAACTATATATATGTATACATATATATATATATATATATATATATATATATAATGTTCATTTGAATTATCCAATGGCAACTAGACAGTTCTGATTTCATCGTGTGTTAGCAATATTGATTTCAATTGTACTTCATTAATTTATGGATAATCTTTTTTGTACTATTACTTAGTTTGATTATTTTGATAAAACCAAGTGAAAAGATTATCAAATCCCTTGTATAAAACTTTTAATTTCTTTATCATGTTATTTTCTTAGCTGAATTAGTAGTATGATTAAAGAGTAAAATACTTTATTTTAGTCTCACAGAATTGTCGTTTTGGTTACTCATTCATAAATTGTAATGTCAAAAATAGTCATTCACTCATTAAAAAATCTTTTATTCTTTAAAAAAGTAATCATATATAGCCCTTTAAATTTAGGATTTAAGGTTTAATAAAAGGACAAAATATAATATTTTTTAAAAAAAGTACATGATCAAATGTCATATTTTTCAATAAGGAACCATTAATTTAGGTATTACAATGAGTGAAAAATTAAAATAATAATTTTGTAATAAATAAAAGACTAAAAAAATATTTTTCTCTACCATCAAAACCAATAAGTTTCAGCGAGTTATACATAAATACATAGTACAGTGCAATCAAAGCATTACATTCAGAAGATGTATTGATTCTCATAAATTTATTTGAAAAAATTAGGCTTTTACTTCAAATCTTAAATTATTAAATAAGTTAAAGTAATCATTGCTATATTGGTAATCTTTTCCACCCCATCTATTATAATTAAATTATTTATAGATTTTTACTTATAATATATGTTTGAGTTAAAATATACATGAATGAAATTTCTTGCTTTCATTAAAATGCAAAGTGCTAATGAACTAACAGGCTACATAACATTGATATCAATCCTTAACTTTGAAACAGGTGCTCATTACAATCTAAGCATAATATTCAGAATTAACATGTATTAATTTTCAGAAAGAAATAATAAAATTTTGTTTGGCTTTAGCTTTAAAGGTTAAATTATAAAAGTATCATTGATATATGGGTAAAGAAGTTGATCATTTCCATCCCATCTGTGAGGACTATTGAACGAGAAATTGGAAAATTATAATAAAATTATTTACAGGTCCTCAATTTTCATCATCCTCAATATTACGATGAGTTCGAGACTATGTATACTCTTGATTCATTTTTCTCTCCCTATTTCCCAGATTCTTGAGGCCTCCTTCGCGACTAAAAGACATTAATGCAGATTAAGTTGCCATAACACAAAAGCAAAATCCAAATAATTGGCATATTCCTTCTAAAATTAGACAAAACTATGACCTTACATATCAAGCATATGTTTGTATTCAAACTACATACATAACAACGTTAGACGAGTGCTCTTACATATCATTTTCATTGAAATCTATCAGCTTAAAATGGTCAGTTTTTTATTGGTTAAAACATCAAACAAAATGTAGCCATTATTTTTCCTAAACAAGTTGAGATATAATAACTCATTGCTTGACCCAAAAACCGAACCTACACAATACTGTGGTAGCGTGACAAACACCGTTAGACATGTTTGGTTGCTAGAATCTAGCCTAAGGAAAGGGAATGGGATTTCTTGTTTGGTTGCACATTTGTCTTAGTAATCTCATTCTCATAAGCATCTTGATTACTATATTTGAAGGAATGGGCAAAGCCTCCAATATGTGATGGAATGAGATACATTCATAGGAATATAGATAAAAATTACCATATAGTCCTTCCTTTCTTCATCTCTTTCTTTCACTCCTTGAATGGCAAGCACTTCTCTCTTCATTTTTTGATAAAATTAAAAGATAATAATGAAATTTTAATAGTAAAAATAATAATTAATTTTTTAAATCAATATTAATTTATAATATCAATAAAAAAATATTATTTTTATTAAATATATATTTTATAATAATAATATATTTTAGTAAAAATAATAATTAATTTTTATGAAGATATTATAGTCATTTGATTAATCTTCATCCTCATTTTTACTCCTTTTTTTTTTTTAATATCATGTCAAATATAACAAACAGGCATAGAATTTCATTCGATCAAAATAGGTTCCTATAAGCAAACGCATTCCCATTTCTATTTTCATTCTTTCAAACTCTATACATACAACAATCCCTCGTAAGAACAATGTAAGCAAGGAAAAGAGAGACACACAGAAATATCACAATTGTTTTTAATGAATGATTGTCAGCCACCATGTGCTATTACAACGTTGTCGTGTGAAAGACTGTGTGGAAGGGTGGGTTGGATATTACTTGGTGAGATGCTTAATGCTGTGAAAAAGGAAATGGTCAAAGTGAAGTGTACTTTTCTTATAAATTGATTCTCAAATTAGATTTTTAATTTTGTGTTACACTTATCAATCCATTTTTAATTTAAATTTGTTAATAATATTAAAAGTTAGTGCATTTAGTCCCTTATTTTTAATTAAACTTTAATTAAATATGTTAATATTCATATTAATAAAAAATTAAATTGAGAATGTACTAATAAGTAAGGAATTGAATTGAGAATAAAAATAAATAAAAACCAAACTGAGAATCAAATAATGAATGAAAAATCAAAATAAAATTTTATTCGTGGATTAATTAAAATACAAATTAAATAAGTCAAACAGTAAGTGTCTAAGTATTCAATAAATAAATATATATATATATATATATATATATATATATTATTTGGATTGTTGGTTATTTGTATGTTTTCTCTTCTGAACTTATTTCGATTGTTGTTTATCTGTACATGTTCATTAAACTTATTCATTTTCTTGATACTTTTGGTTCATTTATCCGTGGATTGTTATTTATTTGTACGTGTTCTCTGAACTTCTGTTCTATGATTTTTCTGTATACTTTTGGTTCATTTATCTATGGAGGGCCATCAGGAGATTTTCATTGTTATTATTATCCAAACAAGCATAACACATATGTTTACGTATTCGTCCATAAGTCAAATTTGATATGTAATTATTAGAATTTAGAACAATTGTCAGACTCAACTGGTGAATATGCAAGCATAACTAATACGTTGTTCTATATCTCCATTAATCTAGAATTTTTGCTTGTATTGTATCATTTGATTTATGTATCAGGACTGACAACATTCGAGATTTGACCTATGTACAAGAACTAATAACATTCGAGATTTGATTTATGTAGCAGAACTGATAACATTCTGAGATCGGGTAGGATTAACGTGTTACATTGTTGGAAGGAGGAAAATTTTGGTTCCTTAGGATCACCTACATGATTAATTATCGTCCATATTATGAAAAATTTCATGTTACTTCAAAGTTTGATAACGACTATTACTATTCAAGGCTTTAAAATTCAATTTCTAGGAATAGAAAAGGCCCAGTGAGATCCATTTCAATAGATCAACCATAAACCTTAATATTGCTAAGGGAAACACATCAGTCATGCAACTGTTCATAGTTGACTTATGTTGATGACTATCCACTCAGCGAACCAAACTACGTGATTCACGTTACTGTCAGCAATGGCCAATGCTTTCCAAGACTATCAATTATTTGACATGATTCACCACGAAAGGACAGGAAAAGAGCACGTGGCTGAATCCCCACATTTTAAAATAAGAAATAAACTAAGCCATTGAAGTTAGAGATCTTCAAATTAAAAAAATTCTCAAAGCTACAAGAATGAGTACAACAACCCCATCAACAATTATGGGTGGAAAAGTGAAAGATTTTATCAGTTCCACAAGTCAGCTTGCTTCTAGTCTTCTGTTGGTTCTTACCATTCTGTCACTACTACAACAAGAAGATTAGATGAGTGATCACAAATCGTTCTGAAATATATATATATATATACACAGTGGTACACTAGTGTATATTAGACAGGATTTCACCCACGCATTAGATCAATGTCAACATGGGAATTACGCATATCCAATTGGCGAGAAGCAGGCCAGGGACTCATAGATGAAGCCTGAGTAAGATTTTGATTTGGCGAAATGCTGTTCAATGCAGCTGGATTGTGAACTGCTTGATGATGATCAGATTCCACAGCAACTTCTGCTTCTTCTGCACCTTCCTTCTTCTTGCTCTTTGTCCTTGATCCGCCCCAGATAAAGCTCCCAACTATCACCTGCAGTCATGATTGATTCAGTATAGCCATTAAAAAGACCATAAAAGCTTTAAGTACAGTTTTAAGATATTTGCTGATAGGTACTCTAATTAAAAACATGAAAAGTAGAGATTTTTTCCAGCTCAATACTACGTAATTGGGTCTTTCAGAACTGTTCCTCCTCATGTTTTGCTTGAGAAACATGAAAGCAAATGCTAAAGAAACTTAATCTAAATCTTGTCCTAAAAAATACAAAAGGAAAGGAATGGAATTCAGGAAAGAAGCAACAATAGTTAGGTCCCTACAGTTTAAAAGCTTTTATTCTGATGCATGTCATAACAACCCCATCAATGCACCGTTAAATTCAGTTGATATAGCCAACGATATGCTATTTAACGATTTGGATATGTATCATTCATGCCAACAAAAAGAATAACGGTAGATAATTGAATGCAAAATCCACTAACCCATGTAGCAGGAGATGCCACCTAAGTTAAGGGGCTAGAATGTGTTAACATGAATGATGCATACTAAAAGTGTTCAAACGGCACACATATAGCATATCAGGAGAATCTGAGGGAACAAATACAGAGTTTTAATGACAAAATAGAATAAAAAAATCTTAAAAACTCAATTATAAACTTTTAAATTGCAGAAACAAGATTGAACATTGGGTGAAACTCTAAAACCTAAGAAAGTAATTTAATCTCTTTAATAGTTTGAACTATTTATGTTTGGTACTAACTAATTTAAGATTAAATAGAAATTACCATAAAGGCGTTTGAGCCTAGGGAGATATTATCCCATAGTAATTTAGTAGGAAAGTTTTTTTATTTGAATTGCTTATAAATAGTGTATAGTCTTAAAATAGTTATCCATTGATTCTTGATAATAAATTGACATTGATTTTCAAATAATTCGTTGATTATTTTACTTTCCTTCAACCCCTCATCATGTTTATGGATGCAAAGACAACTACACTTCTCACAGTACATAAGATGCTGGAAAAACTCAATTATAACTGGTGGAAACAAGAAATTTGAGTTTGAAGATATAATTTCATTTTGGCAGTAGTGTAAATGCAGTAACCTGAACAGGACTTGCTGCAATCAGCAATCCACCAACTCCTCCACCAATGACACGACCATCGGGACTAGCAAGCGAAACACTTAGACCACCAGTTCGATTGCGAGAGCCACCACTTTCAGTTAGCAAGTAAGAGCCTGATAGGCACAATATCTCAAAACGCCCCTATAAAAACCAAAGTATATAAATAATTAAAATTATTGGGGCAGCCAGAAAAATTTTTACTTGATAATACAAGAGGTTGAGGGAAAAAAAAAATTCAGAAAGTGAAAATCTGCAACTAAGAAGGATCTTCAATCATAAATAAAAATAATTTCATTCAAAATCTATAAATAAAGCTTAGATAGCCAAAAACTTTCATTCAGCATCTTCATTCTCTTCCGAAATCTAGTAACCAACAAAACACAAAAATCACAAATGACTTGAAATGGCATTTATAGAATGCAATTTTAAACACATTTGTTCAGCATTGACATATCAACGTATATGTCTATGTACGTATTTACTTAGGGGTTATCTATAATTCATGATATTTGTCCAAAAAACTTGAGGTTTGAAAATTTCAACTCAATTTCAAATAATTATGCACTTGAAACGCATGCCCCAGTCCCCTGATACAAAAATCTCAAAATAACCGCAAAACAGTCCCATATGCAATAATATGATTGACTTTAATTCTCGTAGATGAACAGAAGCCTGCATGTAAATCAACATGACATAAATTATCTTTGCATGCAATCAATTGGAGGACCTCTCAAAAATTGGAATTGATTATGTACACATACTAGTTATGCATGAATTATATAGGTATACATGTACATATGTGGATTAAAATATGTTGTGTATCCATGCACGCATGTACAAGACCAATATAAAGTGCTGAACCTCATATGTGACAGTGCCACCCGAACTTGAAGGCTGTCGAAGCGTCACATTAGAGACAGCACCATTTGCTGACAAAATGCATACAGCTCTAGGCCCCTGCTGAGAAAATGCCATTATTTTTGTTGCAATGTCCTACAAGAAAAGAGAAAATATATTAAGCAAACTTCAAAGAAGTAATTCCCAATGACAAAATGCTAGAAAGAACAAGATGCAATACCCACTGCTTTCTCTGAAAAAGTTGCCAATAGAATATTTAGATTTTTTAAAAGCAGTATTATAGGATGAAATGTTTATCACAGTGCTCTTTAAAAACGTTTCCTTCAATCAAAAAAATAAAATTGCTGGAAGGACAAAAGGGACAACCTTTAAAAGATCATGACTTGAATGATTTGAAAAATGAACATCAATGAGTTGATATAGCATAACTATATGTCCCAAGAGTTGCTTTTCAAGGCATTATCATATGTAAATGATGCTTCCGTGGAATATAATTGAGTTTACATGACAAAACAAAACTTCAAAAATTGAATAAATCTTAGACAGCTATGAGACTCTCACTTTTTATCATATGCCTCTGACGTTAACTCTCCTTTTACTATCATAGACATCTATATTACCGTAATAACTGCCTTTGGTTTCACTAAATCAGCTTTCCCATTTGAACAGAACAAATTAAAATGAAAAGCTGGTTAATATTCAATGGTATTTGGCTTTGACATTATGTCAAGAGAGCAGTCAAACTTAATGCTTCATGTCTCAGCCATATAGACATCAAAGTGTTAGAATTTCACGCAAATAAGGAAACATACACTAATAGAAACTCGAGACATAATTTTTCTGTTTTATTAACTTTTACTAAGAGAACAGAGATATCGACGAAAATTCATAGGAGATTGCACCACACCTCTCCAACTGCAATGGTGATTATATGAGGAGTGAAACCCATCCCAGCAGAACCAGACATCAATTCACCTGGCAATAACCACTCACAACATCAAAAGAATAATTTATACTTATACCACATTTTAAATAAATCAGTACCCTAATCAGATCAACTATCACAAAAAGAAGTAAGCAGCTCTTTTATGGCCTTTTGAAAAGTTTAGAGCGTACACATTGAGACCTTTGCAAAGGAAAAGCCCAAAGGGGACAAAAGTCAAAAAAGAATGTGAATCGTAGTATCATACACAATTGAATGACAAAATGTCAAACAAGTAAACATAAGAAGTCTCAGAGCAATGGAATAACCCAAGAAATTTGAAGCCACAATGATGCTCCTTCACATTATAAGTTCGCATGAGATTTCATCCATCCTGCTGTCTAACTCAGTTTTGTCACTGCCTCTTAAGTGATCAAAATGGTTCTCTTTAAGTTTTTTTTAAAAGATAATATCAGTAATGCTTGCTATTTTCTGTATAAAATGAACCAGAAAGTGTTATCCCCACAATGCATTTGTATTTGCAATCCCGATAAGGCATTCTAGTTGTTTAGTCTTTCACATAGCAGTTGCACTTGCACATTTCAGAAACTGCTACGTAAGATGAATATTTGCACCCTCAAAATTTTAAAAAACTATTAAGTCTAGCATGGTAAGTATAATACAGCACAATTTAATATCAGGTGGCAAAATAATAGCATAATACCCAACATTTGATACATCTCTACTATATTGATCACATACTTATATAGAAAATAAAAATTCATCAACATCGGAAGATCTCTTTTTGAGATAGATTTATCATTAGAGTTAGATCCAAAACGATCCATCAGAAATAGAATAAGTAATTAAAGAATCAGGCAATAATTTTTTTGTTTCCTGTATCCAATAAACTCCACATGGATTTTGGAAAGGCATAACGGTATATGGATAAAGTTTTAAACAATTGCAGTCCAATCATATTCTAGACAGATAGATCCCAGTTCATCTAAAATTAACAACATCATGTGGCTATAAATTGGAAATCAGCAAAGCTTTGAATTAAAGAAACTTAAATTATGTTGGAACATAAAAGGCATGGTTACAGGTCATCCTCATATAAACATTACAATATTAAAAATCAAATAGATAAATAAATACACAAACCATAACAAATAAACAAAAACATAAGGCTGAGTTGGAAATCAGTAAAGCTTTACATTTTAAAAACTTAATAATATAAAGCAAATTATGTTGGAACATAAAAGGCATGGTTCACACAAGTCATCCTCACATAAACATGACAATATTATAAAAAACACATAGACAAAGAAATACATAAACCATAACCCAAAGGATTTCCAAACCAGATACTATTTAGCCTCAAATTATTAAAATAAATTAAAACACAGCATTATAGAAGTTAGACCAGAGATATACCAAGCGAGGCCAACTGCTGTTTCTTTCCACTCCCTGGAGGGCGGCCTCTACCCCTCTTTTGGCCAGGTGTCAACGCTCCGCCGAGTTGACTAGACGATGATGGAGTCAATGCCAATGATACACTTCCATCAGGGCCATATTTCCTAGGCCTTCCTCTCTTCCGTTTGACTGGTTCCCCAGGTGGTGCCCCGGGAGGAACACCCACATTAACACCGTGAGGTGAAATTGCCGAAGATTCTAAGGGTAATGAGGATCCAATGGGACCACCACCTCCAATGCTGGGTTGAAATGGTAGATTGGGATTCGACAGGGGACGAATACCCGGTGAACCGTGTAACTCAGGTTGTGCTCCAGCACCAGCTAGTCCTCGCTGCATATAGTAAGATGCAGACCCAGATAACGCCATATGGTCCCCTCGATCCATGCATTTACTACCAATCCCTTTAGAAAATCTTTCACAAGACTTTGACCGCAATACTCAATATGCAAATTTTTATCACCTAGCTCTGTTCTCAGGTACACTACAATTACCCAAGAAAAAAAAAATTTTAAAGAGCAAAAATGCACATATGAAAATAACATAAAATATGTGAAACCCAATGCGTAATGATCAACTAGTGTTGTACAAAGTATTTAAACAATATCAGCTGTAATTGTAGCTTGACTGCTTGAGAAAAACAGATTTAAGTGCTCACAGCAGAAAAAGTTTATTGACGATGGCACCATATTGAAACAAACACTTAGATGTCTAAAACCTATATGTGCTAAGAAAATGATCCTGGACTAAGTCACGACCATAAAGTATAAGATAGAGCAAGGAAAAGGATGGAAAGCCAAGAAGGCATCAACACAAACAAAGAAAATGAAACACCAGTCTCAAAGATCAACAAATTAAGGAGAAGACAAAAATAGAAGCTATTTACAGCTTACCAAACTATAAGAAGCAACAAAAAGGCTTCATGTTGAAGATAAAGACCAAATGAACTGGAAAATGTCCCTTCTCACCAAACCATCATAATCCTTAAAAACCAAGCAATTTCCAAGGCAACCCCATACCCATACAGAAAACGCTCAACCTTTGATGCTAACACCCCAGAAAATAGAATAACCAATAGGAAAAAAGATAAAAAATAACTTCAAGTCAATGCCATTAAAGATTTCAAACCCAGTTCTAACTAAACAGCAAAATGCTATAACAAAGGCAAAGCGAGCAAAAGTAAGTCAGAAAAAAGCTATAAAGTCTGTGAGGATGGGAATCCTTCAAGATACAAGAAAGAGATAATGCATCATCATTTGAAAGTGTAGACAGAGAAAAATAAATCCCAATAAACAGAAGAGGAAAAAGAAAAAGAATCATACTGACATTTTTTAAAAGATTCACAGGCTGTAGCGCAAAACTGCACATTCACACTCTCCCCTTGTTTGAACAACGGGCAGGCTGTGAAGTGAGGTTAAGAGGAACCCAAAATTGAGTATAAAACGCTGAACAGGTCCTTGGGAATTAAAGAGTGGGCACAGAGTGCACAGAGGAGGAGACCACCGTGTATGCAAAGGAGCAATTATTACTGGTATTTACGGTGAGAAATGAAAAACCCAAAAAGAAAAATAAATAAAAAGAGAGAAATAAATATCATTGTTATCTCTCTCCCTCTGTCTCAGCAGCACAAGTCCTTATCGGATTGCGTTGTTCCTAGAGCTGAGCTCTGTCAGTCACTCACTCTCTCTCTTCTCTAAACTCCGTTTATCTTCCTCTCTCTAAGGCTCACTCTCTCTCTCTCTCTCTCTCTCTCCTATTTGGGTGATGATGATGCTAAGCTGTACTGGGATTTCAGAGAGAGGTTGTGAAGCAAACAAAACTTGAACAGAAAAGCTATTGTTCTCTGGATAATACTGAAATAATTAATAAAAATGAATAAACTAGAGTTAGATACAAATTGAGGTGGGGATGTTTGGGTCCATGGCCAACGGGAATTGTCAAATCAGTATACCACGCGCGGGCGCGTAGACGGATATTCCAGTACAGAAATACTGGCGTACACCATTCGCACTCAGTCATCAGATTTTCATTTACGCGTAGACCCAAATCTTTAATGATTTATGGGACAACTAGTATTTTTCACAAAAGACTTTATTTTTTGTTTTAATATTAAATTAATTTTTTATAAATTTAAAATAGTAAAATAATCCTTCAAAAATTTAATGTTAATCAAAAATAAATTTTAAATTTTTTTAAATAACTATTTGTTATTAATATTAAATTTTTTAAAAAATCATTTTAATATTATAAAATTATAGAGAACAAAATTGTCATTGAGATAAAAAGTGAGATATCAAAATAATTATTTTTCTAGTATTTATTTATTTTTAATAAATATTAAATTTTAAAAATTGTTATAAAATACAAAGATATATTAGTATTTTAAAATTTATACAAAAATTAATATTCTATTAAAGTTTCTTTACCAAAATATCATTTTATATAAAATATTTATCAATTACAATATTCACGTGGCATATTTTAAATCATTAAATTTTTATTCAGTCATCTACAAGGGATTGCAGCCTTGCAAGGACACCAAATAGCGGATATTGGTGAGATCTCAGTTTTGTTGTTCCTTGCCTAGAAGAAATGGTTAATTTATTGAGAATTTCATCAATTCTAAAATAGATGACTTTTATAAATTAAAAGCTATAATTTGATTACAAAAGTTAAGATGAATTGAAAAGGGGTCATTTTTGCACTTAGGAGCACTGGTTCACAAGTTCTATGTATTAGCTTTACCAACCATAGAGATCACATTTCATAATTTATATTGGCTACCTTATTACTCATTTTCTTGTTAGATTGTTTTCTAAATATGTTTGTTCAAGAGAATTTGCACACTAAAATTTTTTTGAGTGGATCATATTGTGGAGGTGAAGAAGAGAATGAGAGACAAGAAAGTGAGATTGGAGATTTGGATAGGGATAGCTAATTACATGATAATATTATAACATAATATAATTAACTTACGGGTTTTTATATTTGTAGTTTATTTATAATTGAATGACTATCTATATTTGATGATGATGAGGGTCAACGCTCATTTCTCCTTTTGTGAGATGACTTAATAACATAGTCACGTAGTCACACTCCATACTTGAAAATATATATAAAACTGCCTTTAAACAAAAAGATAAGTTACAAATACTCATTTTAACCAAATGAAATTTTAATATACTACTTATAATATATATATATATAAATATATATATATATATTATAAGTAGTATATTAAAATTTCATTTGGTGTATATATATATATATATATATATATATATATATATATATATATATATATATAGCGCATCCCAGAAACTCTCACTCACTAAAAACATCGTGACTAGGTGGCACATTTCTAAACGAAAAGTTTTGCATCATTTGATATAGCATACATAATTATTTAAAGCAAATAATATATTTTAAAAAACAATATCTTCAAAAAAAATATATAACCAATTTAAAGATACTGATTAATAAAATTTAATTTCAATAATAATTTTTGTATTTAATATATATTAATAGATATATTTTTCATTGTCATAAATTTAATAAAATTTCAATATAAATTATGTTTATGTTTTTCACTCAAAATATATAATATCTGAAGTAAAATATAAAAGGAAAAAATATGCAACCTTATCTTCAATGATAGTTATGCCAAATGCACTTAATTATAACAATTTCTTTTAAATGAGATATGTGTATATTTTTATAATAAAATGAATAGTTGTGTAATTATGCCTAAATAACGAGGGAGAAAAACGTAATATTAAATTTTGATGCCCTGCATTAGTAAGAACCATTTAATGCAATTACTATAAAAATTAATAACATCTAAATATTTTTATTTTATATTTTCTATTATCTTCAATCACACGCTAAAAGGTAAAGCTTTGCTTTAGTATTTTCGAAATTTTAGGTCCCATAATGTAATAATAATATACATATGATTCATATAATTTTAAAATTTTAATGTATGTTATCATTAATAACACAAAAAATTCAAAATTATATTTTTTTAAAAAAAATTTAAGTATAGGGCTTAAAAATATTTGAATTTCCTATATTTATTGAGAATTATTTAAATTTGATAGTTAAAATTGAAGAAAAATACTTAAAGATAACTATTTACATTTAATATTTTAAAACCAGATTCAAAAGCTGTTTGATTAATATCATAATTTCACACTCATATTAATTATAGTCAATTTAATCACTATCTTACAATCCTTTTTTTTTTCTCTTCAATATATTTTTTATCACTGTCTTTTATTCCCAACACACTTTCACGCTCCATAATTCTTTGTTCCTAAAAGTACAAAAGAACGTTATCACTCAATTCTCCAAAAACAAAAGAAAGTTAATAAAATATTTCAACAATGTCTCAAGAAGATGAAATGCATTAAGTGCCATATCGATTGAAAAAAAATGTTAAAAGAAATTGATCATGTAATTTTTTTTTAAATAACTTCACATCTTAAAACACAAGAAAAATAAATTTTAAATAAAAATTTTATTAATTTTATTAACTAGACAAAAAGATTCCAATTATAGTTTCCCTGTAAGCTACAAAATATGTTGAGCTCCTTTTATGTTGAATGATCCTAGCTATTCTAAAATATAGTGCTCATTATTGGCATTCTCGTGTGAAAACATTTACTATATTTTTATGAATCCAAATCATCTCTCCTAACAGTCTGGTACTTGTCATTTTTCAATACAACGAAGATAGTCGAATTAAAATTTAATGATTTAAATTTTTTTATTAATAATTACGTATAATCATATTCATATTAACTAATATAACATAAGGTCATACTTTCAGTCATAAATATTGACTATTATACTTTAATTCAATAACTCTTTTTTAATTAGAGAATCTTCGATAATCGTACGCCACTGAAAATTATCTAAATGAACTGCTATGATATGTTGATAAGCCATAGTTGACTTACAAAACTTTTAAGCTCTTTGTAGGTCCAAAAGCAACTTAATTAATGCTTATAACTAAGATTTATAAAACTTATGTGGTAATGAAGTACTAAGTCCCATCAAATTACATACATAATTTCAATAACAACAAGTTGTCCTAAATAATGCAACTTAGCTTAAAAGGACAAAACAACTTGGCTAAAATCATGATTAATTTATTTTTTTCTTTAATATAAATAAGGCCTCTTATTTTTATTTTTTTATATTATCTCTCTCGATACTAAATCTAACTCTTAAAGGTATGAAACTAATTTGGTATTATCAAATTCAATATTAGAAGTAAACATTCTAATATTATACTCTCCATATATAAAATAAGATTAAATTCAAAATTTTACTTAAAGAGCACCAAGCTCTTTGTCACTAAGCCAACATCTTATAATTAAATAAGGCCACCCATTACATTACAAAATGCAGATACCTATGCAGCATGTACAACTCTCATATTGCTTGACACTCAAATTCTAACACTTCTATTATTTTATCTAAATAATCCCATAGTAATACAGCTTGTATTTTATTTCTAAGCCATCCAATTCCTTGGAATAATTATTCCCATTCCTCATCATTATGGCATTAAAAAGTTTAGTATTATGTCATTAATATTTTGGCAAATAAATAATTCTACCTAAAATTTAAGATATAGCCTAATCAGGATTTAAAATTAATTTACATGGGTTTTTTGAAATATAAAAATAGGAAAAACTACATTTTCTGGCTGTCAAGTTTTTCTTATTAGTTTCAATTTTCTCTTACATGTTTTTCCATGTAAATTTCATATTTATATTGTTATAAAAATTCACAATATTTTCTTAATTACTCATGTATATTTGGTTTGATATTTGAGATATTTAAAAATCTATTTACATATCGGGATTTATTTTACAACCAATTCAAATTTTGGTTTAACCCAAATTTATTTTTTTAAAAATAACGTAAAATCATATTAATCTAATGTCAACCCAAACATACAATGTTTGAATAAATATTATATTTTTCTTCAAAATCACATTTACCCTTCAAGCCAAAAAAATATTTTACATTTAATGACCTACATTAATAAGAAAAAGGCAAAATATTTAGCATATTTATAATTTTAAGTGCACAAATATACTTAATTATAATATAAAAATATAATTATAATTATGCACCCAAACTTATGAATGTATTAAAGATAACACTATAAAAAAACTAAATTTCTAATTCAAATATGAATCACAGTCATATGATATTATATTTAACTGAAATCAATTTAAAAAATTAAGTTAATTCAAAATTAATTTTGTCTAATCCTAATCCAAACACATTTAAAAATAAAAATATAGATATCCAACCTAAAATTTCATTTGATGAACCTATTTTGATCCTGTTATTAGGTAAAATACAGGACTACAAATTCACGTTAATTAACATGTAAACTAATTTTATTAACAATTTGAAAGAATGGAAAAGAAAAGAAAAACTTTGACCAATGGGACAAAAATTTAAATTTCAAGGAGAATGAATGAACAATCAGGAGCGTTCCTAGGTTTGCAAAGTGGAAAAGGCACGAGGGTACCAGCTGTAGGAAGTGGGGACGATGAGGTTGGGACGCGCGAGAGAAGCGCGTGATGAAAGGGAGGAAGAGCGTAGTGGGGCCCACAGCGGAAAATGGGTGGCTTGGTGAGCATGTGACTTTATCACTGTTGCTCTGCCTTTTGCAGTTTCCATATAATGGCATGGGCCCCACCCATCCTTCTTCCTCTCAAAATATCTCTTCAACACTTCCATCTCATAACCTCACCCATCTCCTTTTCTCTTCTAATCCTCTAAAAAATGTTTTGTCAATTTTAATAAAAATAGATATAAATTTAAATGAGTCGTAAATTTTTAATAAAATTTATCATTTAGTGAATTATATTTATTTTGTGTTTACATCAAATAAATTAATATGATTATTATAATCACCGATTAATTATTATATAATATATAATATACTAAAAGAAAGTGACAATAACATATTAAAATATATTGACTTTATACTAATGTAAAATAATTTATTATATTTATATTTTGATTTCAATATTTTTAAATTTTATTTATAAATTTAAAAATTTTAAAAAAATTTTAATTTATCCCTTTTACTCAAAATAAAAAATAAAATAAGTAAATTGAAAGATTTAAAAAAATTATATTTATAAATAAAATTAAAAAAATAATATAAACAAAATATAAATACATAAATTATATTTATTGGCATATCAAATATGCTGAATTTGAATTTTTAATTTATTTTTTTCATAAAATTCATTTTTTTTAAGTTATTCCTCTTATAACTGTGTAATTCATTTAAATAATGAAACCAAACTATTTTGTATCTATTTTTTAAAATTGATAGGAAACAATTTATGGAAGAAAAGTAGAACATTCAAGTAGTCTCTTTTATCTTTCTCATTTTTCTGCGCCTTCATCTCCACCACACGTTCTTTCAACCAAGAATCTAGCTATATGTCGTGTTAGGAGGTCAGATACGTCTTTTAATCATTTAAATTTTGAATTTTACAAAAACTTAATTCACTTTTGAAATTTTTGTATGTACCGTTCTCTAATCCATACTCTACATGCGAACAAGGGGAAAATATACATATTTTAGAAATTAATATGTAATGAATAATTTTTTAAAATTAAATCTTATATTTTCAGTATTTAAATTTCAAAATCAATTATGTTAGATTTATATTATTTTCTTTTTCCTATTTTTCTCCTTCTTTTATTCTATTATGGTTATTTAGTGTAGAAATTAGTTTGAGAATATTGAATTCCACCATAAACATGTCATTCAGTCAAGATTAAGAGATCCATTTTTCATATAATATCAAGATTTTGAGATTTATTTTTGAACAATTAATTCTCAACACAAAATTTGTCTCATAAAAAGATCATATATTTATTAAGAAAAGTATTAAATCAATCCCTTACCTATACCCTATGAAATTTGGTCCCTTACAATTAGTTGTGATAAATTAGTTTTTTAAAAATATTATTTTATATAAAATTAGTTCCTCATTAATCTAAATAGAGATACTAATTTTGTATAAATTTAAATTTATGAGAAACTGATTTGATACAAATTTATATTTATAAAAGATTAATTTATTATAGTTAATTTGTAAGGGACCAAATTGTTATAAAATATAAAAGTGAGGGACCAATTTTGTATTTTTTTCTATATTTATTAGTATAAATAAATATGAAATAAATCTAACAATATAAAAATTGATTTTTTTATGTGTCAAAACAAAACTAGCATTAATCCTCTCCTAAAATAAATTTTATGATGGAAAAGTTTTATATAGTGTTCTTTATATTTTTGTTGTTAGATTATTCAATAAAAATATAACAATTGTATACTTTTTTAATAATAACATTACAAGTGTAAAATCTTTACAATTCAACATCACATATTTAAATGTTTTCAAAATTATTTACATATATTATATTTTATTAAAAAAACTGATAAAATAATATCTGAAAAATTGCTCTCTAGTTAACTTCATCCATCATATGTTAAGTTCTCAATTCTAGAATGGACTAGATGTCTAACAATGACTCAAATGCTTCATTCAAGGTAATAATTGGTTTTACTGCAACAATGAACAAATGAATCACTACTTAAATAGTGTCGTAATTATTGTGAACGTTAAGCTTGTTTAAGTTTCTTAAGTTAATTTTGCTAATTGTTTTAAAATAAATCATTTGTATTAAACAAATAAGTAAAATACATTTTTAGTCTCTCACTTATCATAAAAGTATTATTTTAATTTTTTATTTATTAAAATATTTAAAATAGCCTCACAACAAAATATTACATTTAGTTCTTAACTTTACAAAAAAAAATATTTAATCCTTTAAATTTAATCTATTTACCAAACTCTAAAACATGAATTTAAGGTTTGGAGTGTAGTAAAAAGACTAAATTTAATATTTTTTAAAAAATAATTAATTAAGTGTAATATTTTTTAATAAATAAAAAATTATTTTAAACATCTTCATAAATAAGTTATTAAAATAATAATTTTATGAAATTCTACCAACTTTTATGTCCCCAAACTTTTCAGAATTGCAAGTGTAGTCTGCGTAGGGCTGAGCAGTGGCTTTAATTTCGCTTAACTTGTTGAAACTTTATATTATAAAAAGCTGCACATTGCTTTCTTTGAGAAAGGTGCAATAAAAAAATAAAATTTCCTGATTTGTCCTACTTGAGATCATAGTTTTGGATTTCATTCCAAAAATGGAAAGGGAGAGTATCTTAGTTAATAATATTAATATTCAAACCATGTTAGACAACTTTAATGTTTTCTTTTTATATATTACATTTGACAACATGATTTGTCCACAAGCATCTCGAATGTTGTCCACATTTGAGATTTTTGAAAAATTAAAATTGTAAATATAAAGTCATTGTCCATATTTATGGTCCTTTCTCAAACACTACTCTTATTATAATACTAAGATTTTGGGATATTCATATGCTTATGATTTTCACTTTGACAAGGACAATATTCTTTTAGTTTATGATTCTATGAATGTTTCTAGCCATTCCTCATACTCTCCTATTTGTTTGTTTCAAATAATTTAATAATGTCGCATTTGAATCATGACAAAATCAATTGAATTTTCTTAAATTTTTCATTTAAGATGAAAAAGAACTTAACTTTAAAAATTACATTTAAATAATAAAATCCTATTATAATTATTAGAATTTAGTTTGCAAGTCCTTCAAAAAAAAATTCAGTAGTAAAAATTATGTGTAAAAATTTAATTGCTTCATGTAAAACATACGTTTTATAAGAAAATGTTTGTTGCAATGTCATAATACTAAAAAATAATATACTATTGTCATTAATATTTTAAGATATAAATAAGTATTATTTAACATTTATTTCAATCATAACTTAAAAATAAATTATATAACAATATATAATTACTAGTAATCTACCTACTGGTCAGTACTAAAGAAGAACCCATTTTATTAATTAATTGATGGTTGACAGTTTTATTCAGATAAATGTTTAAATATAATTATTATATTTAACTATAATGAGTGTAAATCATTAATAAAAGTATATTAAAATGAATATATATTATTCTACCAACAAAAACAGTATGTATTAAATGTTGAATATGATTGACCCCCTCACCTTAATAAATTTCTATAAATATGTTTTCATACATTTAAATGTAACTAATGTTCAAAGGAGTTTTTGTAATTGTTATCCTTACTCCTTTAAAAATATACTAAACTCAAATTTCATCATATTAGTTTTTCTATAAAAAAAAAATGTTTTTTTAATTTAGCGCATAGTTTTTTTTTTTTGTATAATTGCACAAATTATACCCCAGAAAATTTGTGCAAACAAAAACTTTTCTCAGACATACAATTAAATTTGACATGCATGACATCATACTTCACCCTTATTATTATTATTATTATTATTATTATTATTATTATTACATTGGTATTTAGACTAAGTCTAGTAGATTATGATTTTTAAGGATTCTGTCCTAGTTTTAAGGTCATGTCTAAACTCAGAAGGTATTGCTGGTGGTTGATTGGGCCTCCATTAGCAGATCCAATATGAGCCTACGATAATATTTTATACAACATTATTATTATTATTGTTAAAAAATTTATTTGGCATAATTCGTAGATAGGGATCTCTTAAATTTTTTAAATTTTAATTTTATATGTAATTTTATTTTATATTATCAATTTAATCTTTTAATTTATAAAATATTATTTTTATACATTATAAAATTTTATTTTTCTTAATTCAAATATTTTTGTCCATAAATTTTTCGTTCTTTTAAAATCAAATGTTAAATCTCTTTTCATGAATGTCATTTCAATAAATAAATATGTAAGCTTGAATATATTTAGAATGAGTGAGATTGAAGGATAGAATAACAAAATGGTGGGATGAGTCACACACACACATATTGATCAAAATCACAATGATAGCAGAAGGGGCCATGCGTTGAAGCATCGCCACATTTTGATTCGCAGATCCACAAAGATGGGACTTCATATCCCAAAATTTGAATCTCAAATCGAAGTAAAGCTCAAACATAAGAGAATGTATAAATTGCACCTCTGCAAAATAAACTTTTAATCTTGTCCATTTTTAAATTAAATCTTCATGTTGAAGCACAAATCATTAGTTTAATAAGCATAATTGGATTACGAAGAAAGTAACAAATTAATCATATATTTTAACACTTTGTGACAATATGATTTTTTACAATAATTATAATAAATTATTTTTTTAAAAGATTTATTTTACGTAAAATTAACATCTCATTAATCTAAATAGAAAAATTAGTTTTGTATAAATTTAAATTTGTAATAGACTAATTGTGTATAAATTTAAATTTGTAATAAATTAGTTTATTATGAAAATTATTTTAAATTATGATAAAAACTATTTTTAAATTAAAATTAGTTTTCATGATTCCATTGAGATTTATACTTTTATCCTTTGAATTAATTCGTATAATTTTTTGGTATTGAAATCAAACATAATATAACCATAAAATCAACTAATTAACTTCTCTTGTTTAATCAAGCTTAGGTCATTCATGTTGGAATAAGAAAATTCACAATAAATTCTTTAAAACGGGGCCCTAAAACTTTGGTTTGACTTAAATATAGAATAATATGTTACTGCCCCACTATTATAAACCAATCTTTTGGAGTTCATTTAATTCCTATACTTCAGATATCAGTAATTAAATGCTTAAAATTTAGTCCAAAAATCTTAATTACATGAATTTCAAATTCAGATCTTTCCTTTCTCACCTTCAGTAAAATCCTTAAAGTCACACAGAATTCCCTGCAATAGAAAATCTTTGCACTAGGTCCAGAAATTCTTTAAGAAAAAAATTTACTTTTTTACAAATAAATTTAAACTATTAAATAAAAATTCAACGATTTAGATATGTTAATATTAAAATTATAAATCTTCCACAGCTTGAAGTCTCTCTTGACAATATATATATATATATATATATATATATATATATATATATATTTATTTATTTATTTATAATTTAAGTCATAAAAATTGACTTATCAATCATAAAATGTCATTGTTAGCTAGTCATCAATATGATTGAATTTTCCAAAACATTAATATGTTAATAAATCTGCAATGAAATATCATGACAGAATTTTAATTTCAAAATTTTAAAACTGTAATAATTCAAGAGAATTTTATAAGAAAAAAATTACCAAATCAATATCTCATTTTTATATTTTATGACAATTTAGTCTCTCATAATTAATTGCAACAAATTAGTCCCTTGTAAATCTTATTTTATGCAAAATAAGTTTTTTTATTAATTCAACTATATAGATTAATTTTATATAAATTTAAATTTATGAAAGGTTAATTTTATACATATTTAAATTTATGAAATACTAATTTATCACAATTAATTTGTACATAATCAAATTGTCATAAAATATAAAAGTAAGACCCAATTTATACTTTTTTAAAATACAGAACCTAACTTGATAGTGCATAAAATTACAAGAACTACCACAGTAATAAAGTACTATAAATACGATTAATTAGTGGAAAAGTTATAGAAATTTAAGTAATTTTATCTGCTTTTCAAGAATTCAATATGTGTTCAATAACAAAGATTTCTTTTGGGTGGGAACATAATCATTTGATTATAAGTTGACATGATTTGATTATGATGACAAACACAAATAAAGCAAGTGACTGCTTTCGTTTTCTATGATTGCTTAAATATACATCCGCAAAATAATGAGATATTATATTTGTGATTAAATTGGATTTAATTTTTTAACAGTACATTGGGAGTAATATATCTTATGTGCCTCAAATTAACGTGAGAAAAAAAAAAAAAATACACATCTGTGGAAGGATGAAAAAAACGAGGAAATATTTTGTAATCCGACGCCAAGAAAAGTATAAAATTGGTTTAGGGTCTTTATTTTTATATTTTTTGATAATTTAATTTTTTATAAATTAATTATGATAAATTAATTTTTTATAAAGTTAAATTTGTAAGAAATTAATCTTTTTATTTGAATTAGTAAATGATTAATTTTACGTAAAATAAAAATTTTTAAAGACTGATTTATTATAATTAATTTGTAAGATATCAAATTATTACAAAATAAAAAAAATGAAAAGTTTAATTCAATAATTTTTTCATCCAACATAAGAGGAATTTTGTCTTTTATATTTTATTTAATTCTAGTTTTTGTTAATTATTTACAAATTTTAAATTATAAATGACATGTTGAAATATATCTGAGTTTTTTTCTAGACTGATATGCTGTTGAGTTAAATTTATTTATCTTCCACATATTATAAGTAAAGGTAAACTACTTTTACTCTCCATCGAAATGAATAAATTAAACAACTTTTTTAATTGTAAGAAATTACACTTTCTTTCCCTAAAATCAAAATACAATACATTTTTTATAACTAAAAAATATTTTGCAATTACATTTATTTTAATTAAAATACTCTTACCTTTGTTACTTATATTATAAGACATTAAACATATATTTAACCAACATGAAATAACTACTTTTTGAAATTTAAAATAAATAAAATTATGGTTTGTTGCAAATAAGAAATAACGCTGAATTAAAAAAAATTAAGAAATTAAAATGTTTAATAAGTTATATTTATATTTTCATGATAAAAAGAATGATTACATAATTTCAACATCTCTTTTAAAAAATAAGAAAGATAATTAACATCACGTTTTAAAAAAAAAAATCATAAAACAAACTCATAAACAATTGTATATAGATTTTTTTAAAAAATCCAAGAAAATAATTTCTAAAATTATAATTCCATTATTTGCTGTTAAATCCCTTTCTTTCATATCCACTGTCCAAAAGTGGGAAGTGATAGAGAAGAGCTGAAAGGCAAATATTATGTTGGTTGGTGAAGCAGCCATCACCTTCTACCAGTTGAGAAGAATTTTATATATACATATACATACATACATACATATATATATATATATATATATATAGACTAGGAAATTATACTTCTTGTTTATTAATAATTTGGGATTTCATCTCTAATTGTCTCTGCTAATTATAACTAAACATTTACTTTTATAAGTAATCACCCAATTTTAAAAGGACCACCTACCCTTCCATTAATGACGAAACAACTATAATTATTATACCTTAATTGTAAGCAATCATAACACTAATAATTAGAATAATGGATATGGCAACTAAATGAATAAACATCTTGTTTTCCAAATAAATATATGGTTGATTATTCAGTCAAATTCACCCCTATATGTAGATGTACAACATGATTTATGGGGCAATTATATTAATAGGTTTTGCTAAATTTTATGTTCTTATTTTACCAATCATATTATAGTTTAAAATTTATTTTTAGTTAATGAAATTAAATTTTTACATAATATGATTTTCTAAAAAAATTAAAATTTCTTAAATATCTTTATTTATATTTAAGAATAAATCATAGTCTTATGTTGAAATTTAATTTGGTAAACTTTAATACCGTTTAAGAATAAAAGTACATTTATAGTATGCAAAAAATTAATTCTTTGACCAAAAAAAATAATAGATGGGCGGTTTTTACAATACATATTAAAAAATAAAGTGTACTTTTTTAAAAAAAGAATATTATATGTCATTTAATCAACTTCAAATGCATTGGACCCACAATTTACCCATGATTTATATATAATTGCATTTTAGGCATATACAGTATCAAGAAACTATGGCTGAAATGACGTCTCCTAAATATTGAATTAGGTCAAGGAAAAAAAATGGTATCATTTTTTTAAAATATTGTTTAAATTTATGGTGAGTAAAGTGCAGTGGTTATTCATAAAGTATGATAAAATGAGATAAAGTTAGAAGAGGAAGGCTTCACGAATGGATGCTTCTTATGAGAAAGGAATGGACTGAACGATAGTTCTTTCTCATAATTTAGAAGATCCAGTAGTGAAAATGGTGTGGGATAAAGTAAAAATATCATTCCTTTATATTATTTTCTTCAACACATAATGAGAATAAATTAGTAATTAACAAATAATAAGGAAGAAGACAAATAACAATTAATGGATTACATTTGATTTATCTGAGCACGAATCCTCTCCTGCGCAGGGTTTAGGGTTCAGGCAGGAGAGGATCCTGTTCCTCTTTTGAGGCAAGGGTAAGCCGCGTTTTGTTTTTTTAATTAATTTTTTAAATAAATTATTATTAAATATTATTTAAAAAAGTATAAAATTTTATTTATATATACAATAATAATTTTTTAAATTAAAAAATAAATTAAAAAAAAAAAAAAAAAGATTCTCTCCTGTTCCTGTGTGAACATGAGAGAATCCTTTCTCGATTTATCTTGATGTTTCTTTTGCACCTGTTACAGGTTAGGTAGAAGGGAGTAGAAAGTAAGCGTGAGGGAATGGAAGAGAAAAAGTAAAATTGTGATGTTCGGTACAAAAGCAATGGAAATCTCTCTCTTCATCCCTTTATAAATTGGATAAAAAGCCACATGTTTCTTGGGAATAAATTACGTAATTCTAAAAATACTCTAAATATTTGAAAGAATAAAAATATTTTATTTTTTTTTGAAATATTTTTTACAAATTAAAAACAAATATAATTATTTATCAATATTATTATTTCCTAATTAAATAATTAAAAATAAATATTTCACTCTAAACAATATAAATATTTTAATATTTTAAAAATATTTATTACATAATAAAATAAAATATAATTTAGTAATATTTATTATAAATAATTTATTTTTTATTAAAAATCATAAAAATAATTTTTAAAATATTAATTTAATGTTTTTGATATATTGACATTTCGATGTTTTTATCCATTATTATTCTCAATCTATTATTATTTTTTTTATACTAAACAAATTTTATAACTTTATTCTTTTTTTTTTTTTTACAACATATTAAACAATATTTTAATTTCAAAACTTTTCATTCCATTTTATTCGATTCTTATTCTCTCTTCTATTTTATTTTCTATTCATTTTCCTTTTATATATTAAACAAACCCGATTTTGAGATCTCATTTGAAAAGAAAATTTTTTTTATTATTCACACATTACTTCTATCACATTTTTTGTCTTTTACTTTTTATCTTCTGTCAAATCATGTAGTAAAAATTGAAAACGAAATTTTGAATCATTATCTTTGAGTTTACTGTACTAGTTTACTAAACCGACACCTTCATATACAGTGAATAGATCCCACTTTTTTGTTTTCTTGCGGCAAATGGAATTGAGTTTCAGCCCAGTGAGGCCCAAAAAACACCAATTTTAATATTCTTATGATTATTAATATATTTTGACGAAAAAAAGGAAGGGATGTTTTATTTTTCTGCCATGGTTAATCCATCTCCAGCAAGACAATCGTCTTTTAACTCAACTTGGGCTTTGGGCCTTTTCCTTTTCTTTGGACCTTCACCATGTAAGTCCATACTCCCAATATTAAAAAGATGTCCCATTTTCTAAATTTGTCTAAATAATAAGTTTGTTTAGTTTCATATGTATGAAAAACTTTAAAACACTTAGAAAGGAATTTGCCCTTTAAGCAGTATTATTTAGTTTAGGGTTTATATATATATATATATTCTAAAATCACTTTTTACTTTCTAAATCTTCGTTTTTATATAAGTGAAAAAAATTAGTTTTACATTGAATGAATTATATTGATAAAAAATTAAATTTTAAAAATAAAAATTTTCAAACATAAATTACAATATTATAAAATTAAATTTGACTAAAATTAATTTTACCTAACTCTAATCTCAATGTGCTTAGTTTGTACCATCCCAAGGGAAATAGAGGTAGAGAGGGTTTTTCAAATTTTATGAGAGTGAATACATATTGTGCATAAAATGTCAACCAGTGTTATGTATTGACATTTCATTTGACTTGGACGGTTATTAGTTGTTTGAAGAATTTAAAATTTTCATTTAATTATTATCATCATAAAAAAGCTTGGATAAATTAACTACTTAATCTCCGAAAGATACTATTCTTTTAATTTGGTTCTCTGAAACTTAATTTTTTCAACGTGTATATTGAATCAGTCCCTTAAAATAAAATAAATATTCAATCTAGTCAGACAAAGGGGGCATAGTATGTACAAACTAAGTTATGAGACCTCAGGATAGAGCTTTGAAGGTCTCAAACTCAATTCTTAATAAAAATATATATTATGAACTAAAATGTAATAGTAACTATAAAGAAAAGAGCTAAGCTATGGGGCTTGAACAAATTTGAATTTAAAATACAAGTGATTGACAATAGGAAAAAGACACTACATATAAGATAGGACCAATTGCGGCTACCGGTGGGTTTGGGACGAACGCACAGTTAGATACAAAGTTTCATATACTAACTCAACTAGAAGAATAAATTCCACGACTAACACGTTAGGAGTAATATCTTTTATAGAGACATGCACTTATTCCTTAATTATTTCCACATAACCATAGTTGAAAGCTGATGTTCAAGGAGTCACTGTCACATTGCTACCCAGCCCAACAAGTTTAACCACTTTCCGCTTCTGAATGAATGCCACATTTCATATTAGAGTAAAATACAATTTTGGTCACCACTTATAATCTTAATATTAGTCTGGTCCTTCAAAAATAAAAAGCATCAAAATAATCTTCTAAAAATAAAAATCTTCAGAAAATAATGATCTTCAAGATATCAAAATGGTTCTCCAAAAGACCAAATTAATTAACTTTATATCTTTGGAGAATCACTTTGACACTTTTTATCTTTTAAACTAAGATCAAATAACCAAAATTACATTTTACTCTTTTAAATTACTGCAGCGCTTTTAAATGCCAAGAACGGATAACATAGCGCAATATGCATATTTTAGTCTAAAGTGATAATATTTCGGGTGGACAACATGGACCTTCTAACTCTTGTGGTATAATGCATAAATGAATATCCACATATTAACTTACGATGATTCAGAATAAATGATACTAATAATTCAACAACAAAAAGCTATAACTTTTATGTCGAGAGACTCGGAAATCTTTAAGCAGTCTAACTGATGAGAAACAACCATACAATGTGTTCAGAGGAGATTCTCTAACAAGTGTCATCAAACATGTTCACATAATCATTTATTTAGTCATTGATGCCTTTACATGTAAGAAAGGCTGATAAGCAGGAGAAAGTAAAGGATTTGGCAAGAGGAATCAAAGAGATTTCCCGATTGATTTCTTCAGCGCAGCGTACAAGATATAGGCAGAGATAATGTACAAAGAACTACATAACTAATCTCAACTTCTTAACAAACCAAACAATGAAATTACATTTTGGTGCACCTAAACCTGCAATAGTTGATTTTAGATCTTAGATATTGATGACTATGCATATAAACTTGGTTGATACTTGATTATACCCCTTCGCATTCATACTTGGATGAGATGACAAATTTATGTGTTACGTTGCAGGATCATAAGGAGATAGCAGTGTAGAATGGATAGGCATTGTTGCAGCAGAACTTGATGATGACATGGTATACAAATATTTCAATTATGATATGCAAGTTTGAAGTTTCCACAGTTTACCCAGGGACAAAAGTAAGAATATGGAAGAGAGACAATAGATACAACAAAACTGAACTTCCTAATGTGCAGCTGAAAACCTCAGATAGAGGAATATGCAAACTCTCAAAACAAATTTGTCATCCATTAATTTCTACCTGTCAACTGAGTTACTCAAATCAAACCTCACTTGTCAAGCTCCATTGCCTGGGTAGCTTTTGCTTTAGCCAACGCCGTCAATTTGGTCTTCACTTTTCTCTTACCAACTTGAAATCCACTTGCACCCTTCTTTTTCTTGTCACTACTATCAACCTGTATATATGTGTCAGAAAGAAAATCAACATACAAAAGACCCATTTAATCTTTTTAAAAATAAAAACCAAAAAGCAAATTCAACATTATACACTTGGGCTTGGTTTTTTCCAACTGAAAAAATAAGTGTCCGAAAAATTTTCCACAGAAGATTGATTCAAATTATACTCTGTCAGCATGGTTGTTCTTCAATTAACCACACTTTAAACATCAATTTCGCTTACTTGAGCAAAGATTTCATTAAATCACAAAGGAAAGCGTATACATGAAAATCACACTCTTAAACTCCCATATTTTCTTAAAAAATATTCCCGTCAGACAAACAGGATGCAAATATTGATTCAAGTATGCATCGTTATCCGTAAAGAAGTAAAATTTTCCCATCAGACAACGGAATACAAATATTGATCCTAGTATACATCATTATCGGTAAAGGAAAATTAGAAATTTAATAACAGTATCAATGTCGCAATACCAGGGAGCGATACTTACTTTCATCTTATTTTTTTTCGCATGTAGCTTCTTCTCTTTCTTTTCCTTCTCTTGCTTTTCTCCTAAATAACCATAAATTATAACATAAACCCTAAATCTCAAAGCAGCGAAAAGGAAGAAAGTAATTTAGAAGCCAAACATATGCAGAAGGTAAACATACTTTGAAGATCAAATTCGT
Organism: Delonix regia; assembly: GCA_037074485.1. Taxonomy (NCBI): domain Eukaryota; kingdom Viridiplantae; phylum Streptophyta; class Magnoliopsida; order Fabales; family Fabaceae; genus Delonix; species Delonix regia. The sequence continues at coordinate 20,363,025 of CM073459.1, forward strand.
GCTGCTTCTTTCTCTTAGCAAGGTTGTTCTTCTTCGACATTGTTATTCTGCTTTATCACAGGGGATCCTCTGATTCAGTTTAAGCCTTCTGGGAACAGTGACAAATGGATTAAACCCTAGCTCACCGAAATTTCAAATAGCGCTATAAATACGACCGAGGGTTCATGGTATTTTACATTTTAGTCCTCTCATTCTTCTAATTTTATAAATAAATTTTCCTAAAACTCTGTACAGACCGTGTTATGTCAATTTCTTTCGCATTCCTGAATATCATTTTTTTTTTTTAAATGAACAGGTTAAAATGTAAATACTTGAATATTATTCTTATTGGGTGGGCACGTACCCCGGTCAATTTTAAAATCGATATGCTATTATATTGAGTTTTAATGTTATGTCCAAATAAATAAATAAATAAATAAATAAATATATATATATATATATATATATAACTCATGCAAAAAAATTATGATAATTAATGTTTTCTTATTTTCTTCCCTTTATTTTTTTATTTTTTATTTTCTCCTTACGTTTCTTTTTTTTTTTTTTCCCCTAACTTCCTCTCTTGTTTCTCTTATTATAGTAATTTTTTTCCTTTGATTTTCAAAATTTCAGTTTATCCTCTCTCCTAAATTTGTGTGGTCATGGATAAACTCAAAATTAGGACTTCTAATATGATCATTTAAAGTGTGAACTCACATATTCAATTTTTAATGTTTATTTTCATAAAATAATCTTTATTCTTAATTTAAAATTTAAAAACTCATTTGGATCAATTTAGTTGTGAATCCTAAGTTACTAACAAAAGTATTGAAGTAAATTTATAATTTCATTTTCTAGTATTTTATTTAAACAATATATTTTAGAAGGAGAAAACATTATTTTAATCTTGGACTTATAAGTGAGTTATCATTTTTCTTAATCATTTTATTTTTCAAAAAAGTCTTTCACTTATTGAAAATTATCAATTTTAGTCCTCTATTTGTTAGAAATTATTACTTTTGGTTCCATACTTTTAATATTTTTACCATTTGTAGTCCCTCAAGTTAAGCTTTACTAAGGCATGTGGAGCCATGAAAAATGATAATTTTCAAACAATATGAGATTATTTTGAGAAATAAAATGAGTGAAGAATTAAATTAATATTTGTCTCATTTTAAAATTACTAATTTTTTTAATATAATATGGATTTTTTTTTATGAAAAAATTAATATAAGTACAAAATCTTTATTTAGACATTATGAATCAAATTTTTAGTAACAGTAAACTAAAATTAATTTAAAATAGTTGCCATAAAAAAAATGAATTAAAATCCTTGCCTATGACTATAAAGACCGAAATTTTACCAACGAATGTTGGTTCGAGTAGTAAAGAGCTCGGTGTCCCTTAACAAGGTTTCAAGTTCGATCATTGTTTTGTGTATAGAGAGTGTAATATTGAGAGAACTACCCTTAATATTAGGTCCAACAATATTCGATTCTGGATTAGTCAATTCCGTGCCTTTAATAACTTGATCGGATACTGAGAGATAGTAAAAACATAAAAAATAAAGATAAAAAATTTTGCTCTGTTAACCTAGGGTCTTGGCTCTGCCACTTATCCCAAGACCCAAATCCATATCTAATGTTTGATATGATATTAAACTAATTAAAATATAAAGAAAAATGAGTGAAATTACTTTGTCATTCATTAAAACTTCTATGAAAGAAAATTTTAATTTCTCTTTCTTTAATTTGATATTCTCTTCTCTCTTTGTTGAAGATGCTCAGATGTTGATGAAGATCTAACATCAGTATGTTGGATGACAACGACGATCTAGCAAACTAATTTGATCTTTATAATCATTCTGGGGCAAACCAATATGAGATGACACTAAACTGATCTTAACACAAGCTGTTGTTACCACTGTCATAGTCAAAATAACCCCTGCCTTTATGTTCACATATGATCTTCTTAGTTTGGCAATGGAGAGTTTGTTGGCCCAAAAGTGAATGACCCAAACCCAAGTTTGATTTATGACAAACCAAATGTTGAAAAATAAGCCCAGCTCATATTAGAAAAATGAGCAAGTCTAGACATTCTTTCTCTACCCATATTAAAAGCCCATATCAAGTCTGAGATACTAGAAGACAACTCATGATTTTTTCTCTCTAACACACAGTACATAAAAGCTGTCATGAGTAAACAAGTCTCAGCCTTTCTCTGACATTCTCTGCACCCTTTGTTTCGCCTAGAGCTGTTAACAAAAGCAGCCATTAATGGCGTTCTCATCTTACTAAGAGGAACTGTGTGCACTAGAGCTAAAATCTGTACCACATGGCAGTTAAAGGAGAAACAACCCAAATATCTCTTTCATCATGAAAATCTGCAGCATTAATTGCTCTCAAATGATTATTTTCTAGAAAGGTATATATATGTGGAGTTGTTGCCCTCGAAAAGAGAAGAGAAGAAAAACCAAAGAGAGAAATCGTTCTGTAATATTCAAAAATCTTCTTTCTTAAAGCCTAGTTTCTGGTTTATTTGCTTTTTAAAGCATTTTTGTGAGCTGTCAGTGAAAACCCAGTTTATAAGGGTTCATAAAACTCTTTTTTTTTTTTGCAACTGGTGTTGAGCTTCTATCTTAGTGGAAAAGATGATTGTTTTAAAGTTTGAGAATGAGTTTGAAAACCTTGTGTTTAGAGTGAATAGGTGAAAACTCTATATGAAGTTGTACAAGAATTGTTCTTAGTGGAAAATCCTTGAAAGAGTTAAGGGGATTGAAAGTAGGCATATTTTGGCTGAACCAAGATAATTTATCGTGTTTGATACTTTGTCTTTGATCTTTGTATGTTCAACTTATTGCAACTGCATATATTATAGTTAACTTTTTTCTTCACCTGTCTGTTATCTTCAAGTAACACAATTTACTGAAAAATTTACGGTTAACTTTCTTTTTGCTAAAAGAGAATAAACAAATTGCCAAAAAATTTAGTCGACTATATTTTATCATAGTCAATTATTTCTTACGATTTATAGAAAAATATTTTCAGTTAACTATAATCTTAAAACATAATTTTCAAAAATTTTTCATAGTACCTATTCACCTTCCTTTAGGTGCATTTTCAAAGTTCTCTGATGACTCCTCTACCATTGGTTGGCTTTATTGTTGACAAACTCGCGAGTTTATTATCTAAGTTTAAGAGTTTACGATTGTACATAAAGAAAACGAGTCAACTCGTTGTAAACTCCGACTTAGTACAAACTCAAATAAACTCGCAAGTTGACTTACCGAGTCTATCGAGTTTATAATTTTAACGTGTCAACTAACTTGTAAAGTTAGCAATATAATAATTTAAACTCAAGACTAAATAAGATATAGATAAACTTCTTTTCTATGAAGCCTTTACAATTTATTTTATTATAAGTTTGAATTTGCATAAAAAATAATAAAATTACATTTAAAATGTACTTATTAAATAAAATAAAATAAATATTATTTAATTAGTTATATTGAATAATTATTTATGTATGATCATCTTAAAATATTCATATTGAGTATTACAAATTATGAAATATGAACAACTTTTGTTTGATTAAGTATAATTTGAATTATATTTGAATAATTTGCTAATGTATATAATATTTAAACTATATAATTAAATATTTTAATAACTATTTATTAATTGAAGTAAATTTTTACGAATTTACGTTACAAATTTACGTTACGAGTTTATCTAAACTTACAAATTTAATAACCTTCTGGCTTCATCCCAACCATCCAGGGAACTTTGTTTCAGGCATCATGGGAAGCATTACTTGCGACTCTTGAGAATGGGAAGTCTTCTTTCACGTGGACGAGGAATTTCCTATTCTGACATGTGTGGGATGCATTATTGTGATCAAACATGGAAATGGGTGGGAATTGGCATTTTCTAAGGGAATAGGAATTTCATGTCTTATTGTAACCAAATATGAGAACCAGTTTAAAGTTCATTCCAATTCCTTTTTTCTCTTTTCAATTTTATGAGCTGAACATGACCATTATATCAAACGTGGGAATAGATTGAGGATTCTCATTCCCTTGACTTAATTCCACCAAATATTCACTAACTTATATCAAGGCACAATATAACCCAATTAAGTAAAATGTAGATATCACAATGCCTCCGTAAGATAACTTTGAAGCCCAAATATATTTCAAAAGATTAGTTAGGCACTATTTTCTACCTTTTATATTTTTTAATATTAACTGACTACTATTTTTAATTTCTTATTAATTTTTAATAAGTAAGGAATTAATTGAAGATAAAAACTTAAATTTGGATTGTATGCATTTGAAAATTTAGATTTACTATATTTAATGATCTAGTTTTTATCAAATTCATCCACAATTAAAATTTTAATTTCACCAAATCTGTACACTAAAAACACCAAAGGGAGAAGAAAGGATGAATGATGAATGAGAGAAGGCAACAAGAGAAAAGAAAGATAAAAAAGAAATTGATCAAATGATAAAAAGTTTGTCATGTGGATCCCTTTCTGCTATACCCATCAATGACTAGACAAAAATACTAATAGAAAGGGCAAATGAAACAAAATTATTTGTTCAAAGGGTCAACAGTTAGTTTTTATAATAGAAATGAATAAAGTACACAAACTTTAAATTTGTGAAAAATTAATTAATTAATTTTAATTTGAAAGATAAACCTAATTCTAAATTTGCTGATACATAATGTGCAAAAGAAATTAAAATTGAAATAGAAAAATATTATTTTGGTTATTTAAATTTTAATTTAATTTCATTTTAGTTTTTTAAGAATTAAAAGTCTTAAAATAGTCTCTCTCTATGAAATCAAAGAGAATCATTTTGAATCTAATCTTAAAGAGTAAAGGATAATTTTGAGACTTTTAATTTATAGAAAATCAAAATGAGATTAAGTTTAATAAATAATTAGTGGAGACTTTTAGTTTGTGGAGGACTAAAATGAAATTAAATTTAAAAAAAGGATTAAAATAATATTTTTCTTGAAATTAAAATGGTTATGAGCACAAGCAGAAATTTAAATTAATGATAAAGACTTTTGGAAATGTAAAGGGCAGCATCATTTGTTTTCCCTTAATGACAGCTGAAAGCAAAAATTCTGCATTTAGACAACCTTATTATGTCAAAAGGATACCTTAAAGAATTGACTTATTTATTTATTTATTGTTTTGGGCCAATATAGCAAAAGACTTCCTTTTTTTTTTTTTTTTTTTTTTTTTCTTTTGAGTAGCGCAAAAGACTTCAAAGCTCAAGTTCTTTCTATTTTTTATCTTGGATCAAACCAAAAGAAAAAGAGAAAAGCATTTATTCCTTTTACTAAAATAAGCATTAAAGTTTGACACTTTATTTATGACAAGGTAAAGACTTCAATTCTATTGTTAGTTTTTTTTTTTTCAACTTTTAACTTTATTATATGTTTATATTTGACATGTACACGTGGGCCTAACTGATTGGTCATTGTGCGATGCAAGTACCTGACTTTGATGAGCCTGGCATACCAAATAATTCCTCGTTAAAAACCGCAATGTAATCGGCGGTGCAATAAAAAAAATAGAAAAGAGCATTGCTTAACATTAAAAATTTTAAAAATTGAAACCAAAATATTGAAAATGAAAATCGAAAAAAAAAATTCCACTGGCAATTTTGCCAACAAATTATTAATAAAAAATCGTACACAAAATATGCGGAATCTAGATCTTTGAATATATACTTACAACATGTCGGTAATAATTGGTTTATTTATACTTATTTTAAAATGAAAAGGCCAAAAAAATTAATGTAGAAAATTCAAAAGCTCGGCTTCATCATCACCATCTTCTTATTCTCCTGCTGTCTCACACAGATCTTCAGCTTTGAGCTTCTCAACCAACACATTTTTATTTTCTTCTTCACGATCGATATTGATTTACGAAATTTTATATTTTGGATATTTTACTTGATCTGTTGGAATAGAGAGGGGTGAAGAATTGTTTTGGGTTTTGGAAACCTTGATTTTCACAGGAGAAAAAGATCAGTGGGGTTTGATTGGATCGAGAAAGAGACTCGAACTTGCAAATTGCAAACGAGGTTCTGGAGCGAAAATGTGGATCTTGTAAAGGCATTGATTCGATCGAGAAAGAGGATAAAAAGAAAAGGAGATAATACAGTTTATCAGCTCATGGTGGATCAACTTTTTCCTTAGCCATTGGAGAAGAAAGAAGAAGCTTAAAGGTGAAGTAGCTTTTTGGGTAGGTTTAGAAAAAGTGGTGCTTCATTGGGTATTTACTATTTAGTTCAAAAAACTTGAATAGCGTTTTGTGTGGTAGTTAAGGTCACTCACTAAGTTGACTCTGGGAAAGGAAATAAAGAAGCTGAGAGATACAAAGAAAGATACTAGAAGTTAGGCGCTATAGTATCTGATGCATTTAAATCTTCGGCATCTGTGTTCCTTTTTTTTTGTTTTGGGTGAAATGCAGCTAAATCTTTATATTTGATGCTATTTACTTTTAATGATCAGATACTACTAGTAGGTAGGCTATCATATTCAAGACCATCTAGATTGGGGTTCTAGCTCTGTAATTACTTCGATACCTATGGTCATAAGAAGGCAAGATCTTTCCCCAAAAGAAAAAAAAAAAAATCTCATTTTACCCCTTGTTCGTAATTGAAGCAGTTTTTGTTTCTTTCTGATCTTTGTTTCCTTCCCAATTTGACTAAAAGGTTCCTGAGGGTGGTGACACCTGAAAATTAAGTACAGAATCTACAGATTGTTCTGTTTTAGTTGAATGGAATTGATCAAGGAGAATTCTATTATAACCATACTGTGTATTAAGATCAAATTTTTGAGCTTGTTGTTACCTCTTACCTTTGCTGAAGCAGATCTTTTAAAGTGATTCACAGGCTTTTCTGGCTCCAATATATGTAAGTGGACACTATAGCAGTTGTATACTTGCACAAGCTTTGGATATATTGTGACCAATTATTAAAGCCCATTATGGAGATATCTTGTACTAGTGCTTAAGGTCAACATACTCCAAGTGGAGTTGGGTGGACCGGACACTAGCACTTTTGATTATATTCAAGAAAGCCACATCATTGAAAGTGGAAGAGGTTTTTATAGCTTCTGATTTGACTTTAGCGCATCAAAATGGGAATCCAGTGCTCCTCACTCATTCCATGTTGTGTGAATTCACAAGTTAAGGCATCTGCTCTTGAAGCTCCTGATGCCGGTGGGTAAAAGTGAGACTACTTTGCTTTCTGCTAATGAAAAGAAATTATGGCTCTAATTAATTTTTAATGTTTGCTCCAGTTAATGAGGATACAAGTGAGGCCAATAACTGGCCTGCATTCCGTGAATTTACATTTGAGCAACTTAAGAATGCAACATCTGGTTTTGCTGTGGAAAATATTGTATCTGAACATGGGGAGAAAGCTCCAAATGTTGTTTATAAAGGGAAGCTGGAGAATCAAATGAGGATTGCTGTAAAGCGGTTTAATAGAAATGCTTGGCCTGATGCTCGGCAGTTTTTGGTAAATGTGATATTTATTTTTTCAAATTCCATGCTCCTAGATATCAACTATTCTTTTAGTGACCTTGCACTTCACCATCTATTATGGTTTAAAGTCTGACGGAAGGCTAGCCCTAAGGGTTATCTTCAGTCTTTACTTGCTTTTAGATAGTTTTCTGGGTTCTTCCTTTCTTGTCTGGGCAATTTGCATTTATTGGAATATGCTAGTTTGTCTGGTGCTTAACATTGGATTGAGTATGTTTTCTCTCAATGAAGTTGTTAATTGCTGATAAAAATATTTAAGGTTGTTTTTCTGAAGCTAGTGGTGCACACCAGGTGCATTCCTTCTGCTCCTTTTCACTTCCTATTGGTTAGAATAATTTTCTTTCTTAACTGTAGGAGGAAGCAAGATCAGTTGGTCAGCTCCGTAACCAAAGATTGGCGAATTTGCTTGGTTGTTGTTGTGAAGGTGATGAGAGGTTGCTTGTGGCTGAATTTATGCCAAATGAAACACTTGCAAAACACCTTTTCCATTGTAAGAGCTCCTTCAATGCATATGTTATGTTTTCATCTTAGCATTCGTTTTACCCTTTATTATTTTATTATTGGACATATACTCATTTTCTCTTCAATTTATGGCTTATGGTTTTATTGTTTTCTGTTTTGTTATGTGTCAACACTGTGGCCTTATGGGAGTTGAATAGGGATTAGTACCTGAGCCACTAGAGTTCCAACTTTTTCCTTTTAACATCATGGGACTGTCCATTTTTTGATGATCGTTTGTCCATTGTCATCTAGACTTGGACAAAGCTCAAATTACTTTAAAAAGTTTGATAGTTCAGTATGTTATGATTATCACCATGGAACTTTAAAAGGTATTAAATTTTAGCACATAAATCTGTCAGAAAATGCATGATAGGCAAATTTCTCATTTAACCGTGTTTGCAGTCTTTCCTTTTAAGGTCATGTATCTTTTATTGTATTGTTATCATTTTATAGTTATAGTAATGCTTTACATCCTCATACCTTTGAGTCTGGTATGGGCGTGACATAACATAGTTATGTCTCTTAATTAGGGGAAACACAACCCATGAAATGGGCAATGCGACTGAGAGTTGTTCTATATATTGCACAAGCTCTAGAATACTGTACAAGCAAAGGGCGTGCTCTCTATCATGACCTTAATGCATATAGGGTTCTTTTTGATGAGGTAAGTTTTTGTGTCTCCCCTTCGTATAATATATAAATAAAAATATTAGATTAATATAAATTATGTGTTAGAAATTTGCAGGATGGTAATCCTAGGCTTTCCAGTTTTGGCCTTATGAAGAATAGTAGAGATGGGAAAAGTTATAGCACAAATTTGGCCTTTACTCCTCCAGAGTATCTGAGAACTGGTGTGCCATATTTCTTTGCAATTTTGGCTTCATTATATTTGTATCAGAAAGTTATGATTCATTTTCACCTGTGCTATTTTCAAATTAAATGTTGTATTTCTTTGAAAACTTTACAATCATTAATTGTTTGGAGTTAAGTGATTGAGAACTTTTATAATCCTTCTTTCTTTTGCAGGGAGAGTAACACCAGAGAGTGTAATTTATAGCTTTGGCACTCTTTTGCTTGATCTTCTCAGCGGGAAGCATATCCCTCCAAGCCATGTAAGTCATTTTTATTGAACGGAAAGAACCCCCTCACACCCTCCTCCACCCCTTCATAATAAAGAATAATGTGAAAAGAAAATCTGTTAATTGTGAATGACAAAGATAAGTACTTTCATCTTCCATCTTTTAGTGGAAGATTCCATGGTATTCTCATTTGTCTGTTATATGTTAATTGGCATATCTAATTATTAGAAAATTTGGTGCAGGCCCTTGATTTGATTCGGGACAGAAATCTTCAGATGCTGACAGACTCTTGTTTGGAAGGACAGTTTTCTGATGATGATGGAACTGAGTTGGTACGCTTGGCATCTCGGTGTCTACAGTATGAACCTAGAGAACGGCCAAATCCAAAGTCATTGGTGGCTGCGTTAGCTCCTCTTCAAAAAGAAACAGAGGTTGGTCTATTACTACGATGTAATAGTTATGCATCACTTCCTAAACTAGTAATGAAAAGGCTTAGATTCATTTTTTGTTTGTGCTTGCTATCATATTCTTGAATTAAAATATGATAAATGGACCAATTTCAAAGAAGTCAATGATATACTACTAAATTGGGAAAAGGCCCATATGTTATGTATCTATAGAATAAACTAATGGCAGACAGCTAAGTACTGTACCCAACTTTTGTCCGCTAGTTATACTTTAAGCTTGGAGCATAACATTTGTTATTTTGACTGCTTAGGGCTCCCTATTAGGGTATGGTTGGACTGGGGATAATAGAGGGAAAAGACAGGGAAGGGAAGGTTCCATTGAAATCTCTCCTTCGTTTGGGAGTTTGTTATAAGGTGAGAAGGACAACAAAGAATTTTCAATTAATCTTCCACAATCCTCCAAAGTCCTCCCTTTTTTGGGGGAACTTAGAATTGTAAAGGAGTGAGGACTTCAAAGGTTATGGAATGTTAGTTGAAACTTGAAATTCCTTTATCCTCATCAACAAACTCTCAAACAAAGAGTAGGTCTCAATGAAACCTTCTGTTCTCCTCCGCTCCTTCCATTATCCTGCATCCAAACATGCGTTGAGGGATTTTTTAGAAACATATCTCTCAATTGCGGAAGAGAACATGTTAAAACAAAAATTTCAATTGTAATACAGAAAATGGTATCTATTTTTTATATTCATATTTACACAGGTGTACATGACAAAAATAACAGTGCATGGTTAGCTGATGGTTTAGTCCTGCTTTAAATATATTCTTTTCATTTCTTTCTAGGTTCCTTCCCATGTCTTGATGGGAGTCCCACACAGTGCTACTTTTGCTTCATTGTCCCCACTTGGTGAAGCATGCTCAAGAAAAGACTTGACTGCTATACATGAAGTTCTGGAAAATATTGGCTATAAAGATGATGAAGGAGTGACAAATGAGGTTCCTCTGTCTAACTTTAATTTTACTAAATTGTTGTATAGGCCTTTTTTCCTCCACATTTTTTATAATTTTCATTAATCTGTTTAAATTCTTGTGTTCATCAATCAGTAAACTGAGACTGTTGGATCTTTTTTTTCCCCTTGGGATATTGATTTGTGTATTCTCCTTTCTTTTACTGCAGTTATCATTCCAGATGTGGACAGATCAAATGCAGGACACACTAAATTGTAAGAAAAAGGGGGATGTTGCTTTTCGGCAAAAAGATTTTCGACTTGCAATTGAGTGCTATACACAGGTAGATTTCTTATGGTTAATAAATTGGATGTAGCTTACTGTTGTTCATTCTTCAAATTGTATGGTTCAAATTATAACTCTAGACAAGATTTTTTTATTGAAGTTGATATTGACTCGACCCTACAGTCCTAAATAATATGAGGGTTTCATGATGGTGAATAATACTACTTCTGATTTTTTCCTAGTATTCTGTATCAATATTCTGTGGTGTTCATGGTAGGAAACGAAGTATTCTATCTCTGAATTGAATATCTCAACGGATCATTTTGGGAGCACCCTTGATCACAACCTAATAAGCTGTCCTATTTGACTTTAATATAGTCCTTTTATGGGACAAGACCTGGAATTTTTTGTATGTTTATTATCAGGTTGATGTATAACACCAGAGGGAAGGACAAGGAGGTGGAAACAAGGGGAGAAGTTGTGAGGGAGAGAGAGAGAGAGAAAAAAGAAGCCCTAGGTTAATACTGAAAACCCTTACTAATCAAATCAAAATAGTCTACCCTGTAACATAAACTGTATAGCTATTTATAGATAGCCTTGACACACAATAAAAAAAATTAGGACTCCAATAAGAAGCTCGTTACAAAATAGGAAAGAGAGAGAGAGAGAGAGAGAGAGAGAGAGAGAGAGAGAGAGAGAAACCCTTGGTTAATACTGAAAACCCTCATTGATCAAATCAAAATAGTCTGCCCTGTAACATAAACTGTAGAGCTATTTATAGATAGTCTTGACACACAATTAAAAAAATTAGGACTCCAATAAGAACCTTGTTACAAAATAGGAAATTGAAATAATATTGCAAAATAAGAAACTAAAATACCTAAAACTAAAGTCTAACAATAATACTTAAATTCAAATCATTCTAATTTCTAAATTTATCCCAAATAACTAAATTAAATATAATATCTATAAGTTTGTGTCCAATAACTAAATTACAAATAAATAATAAATTATCTCTTATCTCGCTCTCCATTACAAGTTCTTTCATAAAACCATAATATTTTTTTCCAAGTCAGCACTAACTATTGACACTTTAAAATAATTTTTAAAATGACTTAATTTACTAAAGAACTTGACAATAAGCACGCTTAGAATTGCACCTGAATTTTATTTCTTTTTCTTTTAGAATAAGATTTAATGATAGCTTCATGTTTTACATGTAGTTCATTGATGCTGGAACAATGGTTTCTCCAACAGTCTATGCACGGCGCAGTTTGTGTTATCTCATTAGTGACATGCCTCAAGAAGCACTGAATGATGCAATGCAAGCACAAGTTATTTCGCCCATATGGCACATTGCATCTTATCTTCAATCGGTGGCCCTTGCAATGATCGGGATGGGGAATGAAGCCCAAATAGCACTTAAAGAGGGCACAACACTTGAAGCCAAGCGAAATGCAGCTTCTGGACAAAAAAGTAAGTGAAGTGCCTATACAGAGAATTTCTTGCTGGTTGTGTTCTGCATCATGACCACCCATAGTACTATTGGCTACAAGTTTTATATTGGAAACACAGAAGTTCTATCCTCAAGAAGAGTTCATTTTTGTGAGTGTGAAGCATGTGTTTGAAGAATTCTTCAAAGAAACAATGATTGGATGAGTGTTGGTAAACGTCCCTATTGGGGGTGGTAAGTTGTTTCGTTTTAGTTCTTACGATTTGATTGATTGAGCATGAATTCAGACCTAGCATTTTTTTCATCGAAAAAAGAAAAACAAAATACATGAAGAATGAAATGCTCTGTTGTTCAGTGTCGTATTTTGTTTTAGAATGCCAGGCTAAATTTGCTTTTTCTCTTGTGCAAACCATTGGATGGTGATTGCATAATTTTGATAGGTTTGTCATCAGGTTTTGATTAAAATTATGAAATGTGGAAATTTTTTTTTAAGGAGTCTAATTCAATTTTAAATTATAAATAATATTATAGGAAATATAAAAAAATTATACTTTAAGTCTTATACTTGTTCACACCCATTTATTTAGATGGCGAACTATGAAGCTGGTGAACATAATTCAGTTAATTAACTCAGACATTGGCCGTTAATTTATTAGAGGTGAAGAAGTGGAATAAAATAATAATAGCTTTAAGCAATTTATTATGTATTAGAAATGCTATTTTGTATTGCACGAAAAATTCAGATTTTTTTATTGAAAGATAAGAAGATAAGCAAAAATGATAAAAAAAAAATGGATAAAGAGAGGTAGATTTATTTATAGTAAGAAGAAATCACATGATGACTGAAGAATTTTTCTTATAGTAGATTATGCTAGATTTCGTATCACACTTTATCCTTCCTTTCTTGGCTAGATAGTGTTACACGATGAAACTTCTATATATATATATATATATATATATATATATATATATATATATATATACATCAAACATTATATAAATACAAATTTTATTAATTTATAGTATCATATTTAATTTTATACGATGTTCCAAATAAAACATTGATACTTTATGCTTTTTCATCCAAAAAAAAAAATGTGTATACCTCAATTTAAATGAATGCTTTTGGTCATGTGTGTTGTATATTGGTATGCAAAAGTCCAACGGTTCAATGATCCCAATCTAGGTTTTTCCCTCATTCCCACCTTCGAATTATGATAAGCAAAGTGGAAGTTCACACGATAGCTGTGTGGATCACCTCCAAAGTATTTATTGGGGATTCTCTAGTAATAATTATTGACTATTAAATGAAAATTTAATGATTTAGATTTAAAGATAAAGTCATCTAAAACTATGTGCGGTCATTAATTATTATGTGCAATTATCGTTAAAAAATTTGAATCATTAGATTTTTATTCAATGATTTTTACTTAACTAAAAATTCTCTAGTAGCATATGCTGTTCAAGGAGATCTAGATTCCACATGATAACTTGTAAGACAGATATTGTGGTGGACAGAAGGAGAAATAGTAGTTAAATCAATTGGAGGTAATGCAACAAGTGCATAGTGTTAGTTTTTGTTAATTTGTATCTAATTTTAATGATAAAAATCATCAATCAATTATAGTTTTTTAGATTTTAGGAATTTATAAATTTTCACATGCTATACAAAATAGAATATTATCAAATTAGGAAAGAAATCATACCTCGATCCATTACTCATAGGCATAAACCTTAGATTCCTAGAAGAGAATTGAGAGAGAGGAAAAATTATGTTTGTATCTCTTAACATCTCTTAATTTACGTGTGCATTTGTGAAGGATCAAAGAGAGAACACGTAAACCACCTTATTTATAGACAGAGATATGGACCAATTTTCAAATAAACATTTATTATTAGATTATGATTGATAACATTTATTATCTAATAATTTCAAATTTCAAATTTCAAATTATCAGATATTTTATTAACCACTCTCATCAAGTGGTTTGTTACAAATAAAAACATAAAAAAATTACTTTTTAATTAACCAATTAGAAATTAGCTCATTTAATTATTTATTTAACCAATTAGCTACTTAATTAATATTACTTGAGCTAACTTAAGTCTTACATTCTCCCACTTTGTTCATGTGATATTGCCTTACTTTATGGTCAAATAAGTCATAATGAGCATAAATTTTTTTTAATTTTTCATACATTGATTACATTATTCATCCAAGATAAGGATAAAAACTAATATGAGTTATGATGGTTGTATATCATTTATTCGATACACTATCTTCCATATATTACAACATCAATCCCTTCTCCCTACTATGACCTATTAATGAGAAGTGCATAATTGGCCTAACATTATGTCCTATTATCATCATGATCATTCATGTATAAGATACTTAATTAACAGGTAAATCAGAAACATATCCATTAGAGAGCTCATAGTGTCAAAATATAATGCTTCAATAATGTTCAACAATCCTTATTATCAATAATGCCTATATTTATGACATTATATTTAAATGTCTTGGGCTATAACTCTTTTGTTAAAAGATCAACTATAATAAGGTTAGTGTTAATATGTTCTATTAACACTATATGTTTATGAACTTCTTCTTCAATGGCAAAGTATTTTAGTTCCATATACTTAGCAACTTGAAATACTTGTTGTTCTTAAATGTGAATAGCTGCAAAATTATTACAATAAATTTTCGGCAATTTGGCAATATCGTCGACAATTCCAAGTCCTAAAATAAACTTTCATAGTCATAAATTAGGAGTAGTGTTTTCAAAACAGCCACAAGCTCATCTTTCATTAAATGACCTTTTTAGCCAAAAGATATAAATAGTCAAAAGTGGATTTTCTTGTATCCACATAGCCAGCAAAATTTGAATCGAATATTCAATCCCCTCAAGGATAATTTGACCTTTTTATACATTAGCATATAATCCTTAATTCCTTGCAAGTATCTAAAGACTTTTTTTACAGCTTTCCAATGATCCTATATACCTAGCATTCCAACTGCAAAGTTAATGTTCTGTCTTGTACATGTTTGTGCATACATCAAACTCCCAACAACAAATGCATAAGGAATTCTCTCCATCTATTTCCATTCCAAGTCATTCTTTGAACATTGCATAAGACTAAATTTGCCTCCTTCTTGGATTAGGACGGGAGATGCTGAATAGTTTTCCATCCTAAATCTCTCCAAAGCTTTGTTGATATATGCCATTTGAGACGAACCTAACAATCTTTGTGATCTATCTCAGAATATTTCTATCCTAATAACATAGTTTGACTCTCTCATATCCTTCATTTCGAAGTTTTTAAAGAGAAATTTTTAAGTCTCATGTAATAAACCAAGATCATTAGCTACTAGCAAGATGTCATCAATATACAGAATAAAAAATATAAACTTACTCCTATTGACCTTTAGATATATACACTAGTCAATGGTGTTTTCTTTAACTCCAAAGTTAACAATAGTATCATTGAACTTGATATACCATTGCCTGTAAGCTTGTTTAAGTTCGTATATTGATTACCTTAGTTTACACACCATGTGTTCCTTTCCTTCTACTGGAAACCCCATTGGTTGATCCATGTAAATTTTTTCTTTTAAGTTTCCATTAAGAAACACAATTTTCACATCTATTTGATGTAGCTTTAAATCATAATAAGCTACCAACGATGATTATTCTGAAAAAGTTTTTCTTAAAGATTGGTAAAAATGTCTCCTTATAATTAATGCCATTTTTTCCGTGTAAAACCTTTAGCAACAAGCCTTACCTTATAATATTTAAGGTTTCCATGAGCATCACGTTTGGTCTTAAGGACCCATTTTCATCCGACTCTATTGCAATCTTTACGCAACTTTATAAGGTCCCACACATTATTATGTTCCATAGATTTTAACTCTTCTTTAATGGCATTTAACCATTTATCAACATTATCACTATTAATGACTTGTGAAAATGAAACTAGATCATTATTTATTCCAAAGTCATCTTTCAACTTTGTAGATAAACCACATAATCTTTAGAGCTAGCTAGTCTTCTTTCTTTTTGGGATCTTCTTAATACTACCTTTTGTGGTTCATTTACTACATGTTCATTATGAACAATAGGATCATTAATTTGTTGTTCTTCTTAATTGTTTTGTGGTTCAACACTTTGAATAACAATTGCTTTAGAAGAATTGCAAATTAATGGAACTTGCATTCTCATTTCTTTAATTTTCACATTTCATGAAACTTCATTCCCACTGGTTTTACCATCTTTAATGAAATTAACATTTCTAGTGTTAACAATTCTTATGCTATAGTTAGGACAATAAAATATATATCCCTTAGTTTTTTCTGGATAACTAATGAAATATCCACTAATTGTTCTTGCATCCAGTTTCTTTTCTTGTGGGTTGTATACTTTTAATTCTACTAGGCAACTCCAAACATGCAAGTGCTTTAAATTGAGTTTCCTACCAGTCTATAATTCAAAAGGTATCTTTGAAACTGCCTTACTAGGAACCTTATTCAACAAATATATGACAATTTTCAAAGCATACATCTACAATGAGATAGGTAAAGATGAATTACAAGTTATACTCCTAACCGTATCCATTAGTGTTCTATTGCGTCTTTCTGATACATGATTTTGTTATGGTGTACGCAGCATAGTATATTGAGCACATATGTCGTGTTTCTAAAGAAATTTAGCAAATGAACCTGGATGTTGTTTAGTTTCATCATATGCTCCATAATATTCACCACCTCTATCTGATCGAACAATTTTTTTTTTTTACTTTCTGATCCAATTGTCTTTCAACTTTGTTTATTAATATTTTTAAGGCATGCTTAAGATTTCTCATGCAGTAGATAGATAAATCCATAATGTGAATAATCATCGACAAAGGTGATGAAGTACTTTTTTTTATTGAAAGAATTGACATCAAAAGATCTACAAATATTGATGTGTATAATCTCAAGAAGTTATGTGCTTCTTGTGGCTCTTTTTCTTTGTGTGTTTTGTTTGTTTTCCTTTTATACAATCCACACAAGTATTTAGGTCAGTAAAATCTAAATTTAAAAGGATGTCATTCTTTATTAATCTTTCCAATCTTTCTATGAAAATATAACTTAAATGCCTATGCCACAAGTTAGCGTAGCATTCATTCACTAAACCGCGTTTAGTACCTATATTATGATGCAGGGTCAAAAGCAATTCAGCATAAAGACTATCTAGATTTTGTTTGTATAATCCATTATAAAGACTACCAGAGCCCACAAGATAGTTATGTTTAAACAAACTTATACATACATGACCAAAATTAGTAGAACATCTAGTAACATTAAGTTTAGACAATGGAACTAAATTCCTAAATATACTAGGTACATAAAAGTATCAAATAAGTCTAAATGATGCCCAGTGTCTAGGATTAAATGATAAATGTCGACGACTTCTATTGGAGTTTTCATTTTATTTTCCATGAAGATAAACTTTTCATTCGGGCTTATGGTTCAAATTGTAAGGAATCCTTACATTGTATTAGAAACATGAGTTATATATCATGAGTTAATCCACAAAACATTATGAGGAATTTTAGTTAAATTTGATTCAAAACATACATAAACATTAAGTTACCTTTCTTTTCGAACCAAGCTTTACGTTTTAGACAATACTTTTGGAAGTGTCCAGACTTCTTACAAGAAATGACATTTGTCATTCTTTTGTTCCTTCTTGTGGATTTGATGAGAGGATTCATTTAACTTTAGTAGTCCTTTAACTTTGTCATGTTTCTTTCTTTCTTCTTTCCAGCTCCTTGATGGTTCACACAATGGAGAGAATGATTTCCTTGATTCTTAAGCCTTGTTTCCTCCTGAACTAACATATCGTTTAGTTCATGCACATTCCATTTATCTTTCATGGTGTTATAGTTCATATGAAAGGGACCATACTCAGACAATAATGAGTTAATGATGAATTGTACAAGGAAATTTTCATCCACATTCATTCCTAAGGGCTTAAGTCTTGCCACCATATTTGTCATCTTAATGACATGTTTGTACATGGTATGAGAATCATTAAATTTCATGGTGGTTAGGGTACCCATTAATAACCTAGTAAGAGACTTGTCAGCAATTTGGGAGTGCTTTTCCACAAATTTCATAAATCCTTTAGCACTTTCAATTTTGGGAAAAGTTGATTTAATGTTATTGGCTATATTCTTTCGCATAAATATCAGGCTTAGTCTATTTGACCTTTCCCAATTCTTATAATAGGTTTTATCTTCATTGCCACTGGTATCAGTAATAACAGTAGGTCGTTGAACTTGGAGTGCCAAATCAAGATCCAATACACCAAGGTGAAATTGGATTTGTTCGTTCCAATGGGAAAAAATTAACCCATTAAAAATTGGAACAGATAAAGCATGCAAATGAAGTAAATTTGAAACAGATACTTCAAGACATAATATGCTTAACATTAATGCTTTGAATCATATTATATAGATTCTCAAAACAACTCATTTGACATTTAATTGCATATTAATGTTCACATTTCGGTAATACCTTAATATACAACTACAAAACATAATTGATGCTGAAGTTCAATTTCACATGATTAATAATCTTATATACTTCAATTAGACATATTTGCTATTTTTGGATATGCTAAACATGTCTAACTAGGTATATAAATTAACTACAATCATATTCATGATTATAAAATGACTAATCAACCTTTGGGTGATCCTTAAATATTTTACAATCAATGAACTTCAATATACCCATAATACAAAAATAATTAAACCTTCCATAGCATTGCATAATTATAGGTATTTGAATTTTACTTAATTTGACATCTATCAAAATTTTCTAATTTGGTGACTAACAAATTATCCATAATATATATCAAAATAAATCATAATACTCTACAATTTGATGTTTATCAAATTTTATAATTAAAAAATTCAGTCATTTGATAACTAATAAGTCATCCATATAATACACACAAATGCTGCAACTTAAAATAAAACTTAATTTAAATGCTAGACAATATTAATGTATCAACAACAATGAACATAGCTTAATTTGTCATTATAGCTTGTGAAAATTCAAACATGGCATGAGTTTTTCATTGATGTAGCAGACATAAATTTTTAAAACTTCATAATTCATTGAAACAATAATTCTTTAATGGGACATCATTAATTATTAAATTTCTAAAATATTCTAATTTTATTTTTTTAAAAAAATTAGAATTCATCATTGAAAGATTACATTTCTTAACAAAAATTTATGAGTTCCAGAACCTATGCTCTGATACTACATGTAAGTTTTTCTTAATTTTATATCTAACCCTAATGATAGAAATCATTAATCAATTATAGTTTTTTAGATCTTAAGAACCCATAAATTTTCACATGCTATACAAAATAGAATACTATCAAATTAGAAAAGAAATTATACTTGGATTCATTGCTCAATAGGCGCAAACTTTTAAATTCCTAGAGGATAACTAAGAGAGAAAAAAAAAATTATGTTTCAATCTCTTAATCTCTTTTAATTTATGTGTGCATTAGTGATAAATCAAGAGAGAACATGTAACGCTTATTTATAAGTAGAGACAGGGACCAGTTTTTACATAAATATTGATTATTAGATAACGATGATGATTATCTAATAACATTTATTATCTAATTATTTCAATTTTCAAATTATCAAATATTTTGTTAACGACTCCCATCAAGTGGTTTGTTACAGATATATATAAGGAAACTACTTCTCAATTAACCAATTAGAAATGAGCTCATTTAATTAATTATTTAATCAATTTATTACTTAATCAATATCACTTGGGCCAACTTAAGTCTTACACATAGAGGACAAATTTATCTAAGGAATTTTCAAGCAATTCATAGTTGACTTCTAAGGGTATTATGTTAATTATATTGTTGGATGATTTTTGCTAAAAACCAATTAGAGTGCTCTTTGTTGCAAAGAGCAACATTAGAAACCAACTTTCAGTTTTTATTTTTCGGGTTGAAATTAGAGACAAGACACAAATTCAAATTTAATGGAAGGGTTATCTTGGAACTTACATCTAACTAATCTTAAAATAAGCACTTTGTAATTGTTTATATGGAGTAAACAATGGAAAAAAATTTGCTGAATAATATAGAATTGCTTTAATCTTTTGAGTTTATACAAAAATAAATGGAAATTGACAACTAGATTGCTTTGTTGAGCCTATTGCTGAGAGATCGAAGTTTTGATGATAACAACACAAGAAGAAAAGTTTTCTTATATAATACTTAGGTTCTAAGTGTTTTCAATATTTAATCTTATCTTAGGAACTTTGTAAATGGTATTGAGCTGATAGAAATCAATTAAAATGAAGGGAAAATTAATCTCATGTCTTAAAGGTTGAGAAAAGCTAATTTGAGAGTTTTTTACCAGCGAACAGTTAACTAATAACTTTTTGAGAAGCCCCCAGTTTGCCGCGAACTTGAAATCTGATTGATTGGGCACTCTCTATAAGTGAATAGTCAACTTGTCATAAGCTAGCAGTCGACCAGTCACTTTCTTGGATCAGACTAGTTAGTTGCCAGCTCAAGCCTGATTGATTAAGAGCTCTTTATGAGCGTGCAGTTAATTGGTCAACCCTAGATCAAGCATCAGTCGACTGTCATCCTTGAGACCATTAACTAGGAGCTCTCTATGGGTGACCAGTTGACTGGCCAAGAGTGAGCAATTGACTGTTGGGGTCAAATATTTGAAAATTATAAGAGGAAAAAAGTGAGCAGTCGATTGGTCAGTGACAGAGAAGTTATAACATATATAGTTTGAAAACTTTCTTTCCCCACTCATTTCCAACGGATTTATTGGACTTCAATCTATATAAACTTGACTTATAGGCTCTGAAACAACAAAAAAAACATTCAAGAGTGATTATATCATTTGTTTTCATCATCTTATAAGTTCTTTATAATATTAGTGCTTCATTGTATAATCTACTATGTTCAGAGAATTTATCTATCTATAAATTATTTCTTTATTCTGAGAGAAAAACTCAAGAAAGTTTTTTGAGAGAGTCAAGCTAGATAAAGCTTGGGTTCAAGGGGAGTATATCCCTGAAAGAGAAAATTCAAGGAGGTTCCTTGAATGAGTTAAATTGTGAGAGCTTGGAAATTTAGGGAGAGGTTCTCCTAAGTTTTGTATTGATACTTTGAGATAGTGAAAAATCCTAAGAAGTTGCTTAAGGACTGAATGTAGGCTTAGGTAGAAGTTGAATTAGGATAAATCTCTATGTTGATTATTCTCTCCTTACTCCTTTACATTCTGCACATATTTGATTATGTTGTTTTTGTTCTTCAAAGGAGGTTTTCAGTTAAAATTTTTGTAAAACCCAATTCACTCTCATCTTGGGTTCCAGTCTTGCTCAACATGCTTTAGAAAAAACTTATCACAACTTTGTAAATTGATAATATGAAAAGTAATTCCTTTTGATTATCCATTTTGGTGTTGGCATGTTTACCTCGCCACGCCCTTAAATATGTTACTGGTTGTGCATATTATGAGAAAAATATCTTTTTAGTCATTCACTTATTACAAAATTATTATTTTAGTCCCTCATTCATTAAAATGTTTAAAATAGTTTCTTATTCATTGAAAAATGTCATTTTTGGCCCCTTACTTTTTAAAACAATACTAGATTTAGTCTCTCAGATTTAGAGTTTAAGGTTTGGTAGAGAAACTAAATTTAATAGTATTTTAAAAATTGAAAACAAAGTTTGATATTTTTCAATGAGTGAAAAATTATTTTAAACATTTCAATGAGTGAAGGACCAATATGATAATTTTTTCATAAGTGAGTGACTAAAAGAGTATCTTTTAGTTGGTAATATGACCAAACAAAGATTAGGCTAAATGAATGCTTTTCTTTGTTATTTCATAATCATCTTATAAAACCTTAATTTTTATATATTTGAATAATTTTGATTATCATGTATTTATTTCTTACTTAAATTATAAAATTAAGTCTTGTATCAAACAGGCTTACCACTTATTAATTTCATAAAATTAATCTTCCCTCTTATCTCATAACATTATCCATAATAATCTCATAACATATGGTTATAGAATAAAATGGTTCCATACCATTTTCTTGAAAAATAGTACAATGATCTGTGAAGAAAACTGAATAAGTCTTGTAAATCATTCATTTGAAGCCTTTGTTCTAATGCTAAAACTCAACATTTAGACCTTTATTGTTAATAAGATAAATAATGCATGATAAAGTAGTTACAAAAAATATTAAATATAATGCAATAAAACATTTAGAATAAAAAAATTTTCTAATTACATTTTAACGAGTATGGAGGCCAATGACACCAATAAAGTCACCCTCTCAATTGCAAAATTGCATTTGCGAAAACAGTTTTTTGACTCACAAACTTGCTATCATGTAAATAAGCTAGACGCATTACTGTACCTCTTAATTCCGACAACAGAGCTACCTGCAATCTCCACATTCGTGGAATGCTTAAGTTATACTTCTCCGACCCATTCATTGGAAACCAGCAGGTTTCAAAACCCTAAACGTCTCAGCATAGACTTTTTCTAGTTTCAGATTGTGACATGGCATTCATTGAATAAGAGGAAGTGCAAATCTTTGAAGAAACTGCACATTATTGGATCATACAATTCTTTTAATACTAATTGTGTATCAAAATTTTAAATTTTATCAATTTCAATAAGTAAAAATCACTTAATTTAATTTTTCAATATTAAATATAAACTGCCAGAACTCACATAATATGAATTGTCGAATCTCTACAGTTTTCAAGAAATGTAAAATATCCAAATTACATTGAATAGATGTAGACCTAATAGTCAATATTTACTTCGTACACATGCTTCATATAATCATATTAAATTCTAGACCTTAAATGTACCATACATCCAATGATCCAATGCACGCAAGAAAAATTCATCTTTGAATAACATATTCAAAAAGCTCCCACAAACAACTCATATAATTTGTCCAATTACTTGTAGAAAACGTAGATGATGGGTCATAGCACCAAAAAATAAATTCAAGTGACATGGATATAAAATTGGTTAAATAAAAAAATAGTGGACAAAAGAAATATTAATTAATTAACAAGGATATTTTAGTAACTTAACATTATAAAGGATTCTAAATTTAGACGATTGAAGCTCATTGTTATAGGATTAATAGATAAAAGGGTTGACTGCAAATTTTCAAAGTTAGAGATACCTAAAAATTGAAGGGAAAAAAGGAGGGTGAATAAGTACAATTTCTCATATTTTATATTATGGCAAAGTGCAGAGTCTAAAACTAGGAGAATTATTTGATATTTACTCTTTATATATATATATATATATCTCGAGCATTTTTGCATTCCTTTCTCTTCTGTGTCTATCACAACAAAATAAGCACCAACGGAAGAATCAAAATCAGCTCAGGCTACTCTTCAACCTACTCCTGCTGTTCTTCCTCTTAAAAGAAACAATAGAGACAGACCAGAGTAATTTATGATTTTTTTTCAAACCTAAGTTTCTTGCCCTCTAACGATAATTTGATATCAGGTTTATTCTATAATATCACTAGTGTTATGCAGTTGAAAGGAAGAGAACTAAAGGAAAGAAACTGAAAATGCTTGCAAACAATTTTGGTAAAACTTTTTGCACTTGATCTAATCCAATGAATCAATATTAAATCAAAGAACCTGTTATTTAGCGGTAGACTGGTCAACATTACTAGCAAAGCCCGTTAGCTAAACAGAATGAGACTCCTAGAATATATTGAAACTGTAACCCTAACAATTTCACCAATCCCCCCAGCCAAAAATTCTTTATCATAAATATCAGATGGGTGACTGAATCAACACATTTGATGTTTCACTTTCATCACTACCATAAGCATGTATAGCCCGTTTGATTGTTTAAAACAAAATAGAAGAAATAAAAATGAGAATAAGAATAGACATAAGAATGAAGTACAATGAAAATGCTTACTATTATTTTTGGTTAGATATAAAAAGAAAATGAATGATAATACGTTTGTAATGTTTGGTTGGTAAAAAAATATTAAAAAAAGAATAGTAATGTAACCAAATGACCAAAATGTCCCTAAATAATTAATTAATTAACAGCTAATATGTTCTCCAAATAATTAATTAATTAAGATATTGCATGTGTCATGAAGCAAATTGGCGTTATATATGAAATAAGAGTTCAAAACTGAACTCTTGCATTGGTGCTTTTGTTGGGTTTCGGTTTTACTGGCAAACCAAAAAAAAAAAAATTGCAGCATTAATTAGGAAATGCAGCCAATTAAATTGATACAGATTTTAACCAACAAATTAAGTTGTGCAACCATCAGTTTTGTCTTGCACAAGGCAGAGCTATTGGACAAGACTTGTTGAAGCCGAGGTCTCATGATAATGTCGTACAGATGTGTGGGAGTTTCTTTGGCAGATAATGGGGTATTTTAGCCACAAAAATATCATTCTATGGAAAAGAACCCCATTCCTTAGCCTAGCCACAGGAAACAGCACTCCCTGGTTTGAGGTAACTAAAAATCTGCCAACTAAACATGCACGTAGATTGGCCTAGACCTTATTTAAGAGGTCTAGTGACATAAAAAAGCAAGAAACTTTTGCGAAAATTTCCTTACTCTTAGCACATGAATAGAATTTGCATAGATGGTATAGAACCAAAGTAGGAAAAACTCAGAATTCTCACAACTCAAACGTCTTAAAAAAAACCAAGCGAAGCATACCCTATTTTCTTGCTGGAAAAAGAATACTTGAAGACTGTACGTAGAACATATATCAGAAAAAAAAATATAAAGCACAGAATTTTCTCAAACCTTTGACTCAAACGTATAGTCTTTCTTCATGCAGTTCAAAGTGGACTATGTTATCAGCTAAAATGGTTCACGGCATGATTGCATATGTATATAAAAAGGACTGGAGAAGATAAGAAGTAGGAGGCTAAGCCTTGTATGTATATATATATATATATATATATACACACACACACACACACACACTATTATTTTCATAAATTGATCTTCACTCTCACTTTATATAATTATAGGAATGTTTATTTATTGGGCAGTATCGTTAGATTTTAAGACTCGGGTGTGTGTTTTCTGTTTCCAGCCTTGGTTTCTGGCCTAAGGATGATGTCTTGTTCTTCAATGCCCTATAGGTCTCCCTTTCAACAAAAGTTAAAAGAAAATTATTATGAGCAACTTCTTGAGTGGAGCATTTGTACATTCATAAATAAACTATGGGATATTAGTTAAAGAGCATTTATTACACCCACTAACTGTTAGAAATAGTTAGTTTGAGAAACTAAGTTAAGAGAGTACGTAGATGTGATAGGCTTCCAAGTCCCACATTGGATAAATTTAATATACTTAAAGAATATATATATATATATATATATATATATGACTATCCACATTACATATTAAATTACAAAATTGGAGTGAAATTAAGTGTTATTAAATAATTTATATTTAAAATGACAAGAAAACTATTTCCTTCTATCGAAAGAAATTATGAAATCCTCAAACTTGTGCATTATGATATCTGTGAATTAAATGGCATGTTGACTAGAGGAGAAAATAGATACTTTATTACTTTTATTGACAATTTTTCAAGATATACACATGTGTATTTAATGAAATCCAAGGATCAAGCTTTTGAAATGTTTAAATACTACAAGTCAATGGTAGAAAATCAAAGAGAAAAGAAAATAAAAATACTTAAAAGTGATAGAGGTGGAGAATATTTCTCTACAGAATTTATAGAATTTTGTGAAAGCAATGGTATAATACATCAAACTAGTGCTCCTTACACTCCCACAACAAAATGGTTTGGCAAAGAGAAAAAATAGAGCATTAGTAGATATGACAAATGCCATGATTCTAAGTTCAAGTTTGCCTACAAATTTATGGGGAGAAGCATTATTGGTTGCTAATCATGTATTAAATAGAATACCTTCAAAGGCAGTCAAAACTTCCCCATATGAGCTATGGAAAGGAAGAAAATCAAATTTAAATTACTTTAAACTTTGGGGGTGTTTAGCATTTTAGAGTCCTAGAACCTAAGAGAACCCAATTAGGACTAAGAACCCTAAAATGTGTTTTTGTAAGATATGTAGAAAACTCAAAAGCATATAGACTCTTAGATGTTGACTTTAATATAATTGTAGAATCTAGAGATGTAGAATTCTTTGAAAATAAATTTATAAATGATACTGTAGAAATAGTTCATGAGAAAATACATAGTGGTGAAAACAAAGATACTACACCTTCTAAAAATTTAGTAATGGTACCTCAAATCGAAATTGAACCTAGAAGGAGTCAAAGAGTGAAAAGAGAAAACATTTAGACTCTGATTTTATTTCTTCCCAATCTATTGTTTTCCTAGTTGAAGGTAGTAGGGAAAGTGTTATAAGTCAAATACCCATTTTATTGCATATAAAGCAAGATCCCAAAACATATAGTGAAGCCATGGCCTCAAGAGATACTAGTTTTTGGAAGGAAGCTATTAATGATGAAATGGATTCAATATTATCAAATAACACTTGAATATTGGTAGACTTACCTCCAGGATCAAAACCTATAGGTTGTAAATGGGTATTTAGACGAAAATATCATACAGATGGTTCAATACAAGCTTTTAAAGCAAGGTTGATGGCTAAGGGTTTTAGACAAAAAAAAAGAAGGATTGACTATTTTGATGCTTATGCTCCAGTTGCAATGATAACTTCCATAAGGGCTTTATTAGCCTTAGCCTTAATTAGCAATTTGTTTGTGCATCAAATGGACTTTAAGACAGACTTCCTTAATGATGAATTAGAAGAAGTTTACATGGAACAATCTGAAGGCTTCGTGCTGCCTGGAAATGAAAAGAAAGTTTATAAGCTGGTTAACTCATTATATGGTTTAAAACAAGCACCAAAACAGTGGCATGAAAAATTTGATTCAGTCATATTGTCGTATGATTTTAGGCATAACAATGCTGATAAGTGTGTTTATTCAAAATTCACAAATGAGTATAGTGTTATCATCTGCTTGTATATGGATGATATGCTTATGACAAATATGATTGCTGTGAATGATACTAAGAAGTATCTATCCTCAAAATTTAAAATGAAAGATCTTGGAGAGGTAGATACAATTTTAGGGATAAAAGTAACAAGACATAGTGGGGGTTTTGTCTTGAATCAATCTCATAATATTGAGAAAGTGTTAACTAAATTTCAACACTTAAACATAAAGGAGGCAAGCACACCCTATGATCATTCACAGAACTTAAAAGAAAACACTAATAGATCAATTGCACAAGTTGAATATGCTAGTGCCATTAGGAGTTTAATGTATGCTATGCATTGTACAAGACCATATATTTCTTTCGCTGTTGGCAAATCCTTTTATTGAAGGACTTACGAAAAATGTTGTAGAGAAAACATAAAAAAGAATGGGATTAAAACCCCTCAAATAGTCACCAGTAATGGAAACCCAACCTTTAACTAGACCAAATCTAGTTTAAAGGTTCAATGGGTAAGAACAAGTTACTGATACGTGATTAAGTGTGGCCATATAAGTGCTATGAACATTATGAAACTTTTGGATTTAAAAATAAGACTATGCGTGTGGTGTTTCCGGTGTAAACATAAGAATTGTGGTTCAATGCTTTATGCGACCATCAATTTGTTAACATTTTGAAATATTTACACTAATAGTAGGTTCAAGTCAAAAGATACCTGTCATTAAGCATAACCTTATGGAAAAGAGAGGATAACATAGATGATACTTAGTTTTCCAAACTAAGTGGGGGATTGTTAAAAATAGTTAGTTTGGAAAACTAAATTAAAGAGTATGCGATTGTGATAGGCTTCTAAGTCACACATGGGATAAATCTATAATGTTTAAAACCTATATATATAGCTATCCATGTCGCATATTAAATTAGAAAACTAGAGAGAAATTAAGTGCTATTAAATAATTTATATTTAAAAAGCATTTAACACTTAGCACTTGGCGTGTGCGTATGCGTAGGATTGAGAAAATCCAGTGGTCATAAATTTCTTATTTGTTTCGTATTTTATTTATTTATTTTATTTAAATAAATACATAAATATTTATTTATTTATGTTTAAATTTAAACGTTTATTTTCCAATGGTCATATTTTTATTTAAATTTGAACGGATACAATTTTCAAAGAAATACAACTTTTCGTGAAAAGTCGGCATTCGTACATAGTCTGATTATAAATACGAATTGGACAAATTAAAAAAAGACTGAAAAAAAAAAAAAGAATTTCCTCCTCTTCTCTCTCAAACATTCTACTCTGTTTTTATTCAAAAATTTTTCACATAGAGATTTATAGACGTTAATGTTTGTAAATCTCTACGTGCTTTGGATAATTCTTAAAGGTGATTTGTCATTAACCCTATAGCAAACTAAGTGGGAGCATATATCACTTTAAGGACAATGTGGTTAACACAAGTTTTTAGGCAATGTTTTCATCTTATATATATATATATATATATATATATATATATATATTGGTTAGATACTTTTCCCTTACACTAACAATAATAATTAATGCTTTTTCATTACTTTAATTGTATCCAAATAAAAATTTCTTTAGTTTTATTTATTACCCTTTGTAATTTTCAAGAGACATAATCAATCTATTTTATTTTTAAAACTTTATAATCAATCTCTAACAAAATTTTATATCTCTATACATCTAAGTAGTATTTACACATTACCCTTAAATTTTTGACAAAACTTTATTTAAAAAGATTAGTTTTATTAAAAAAAAATTATTTTTTTAAAAAAACAAATGTTAAGGGTAAAATGTTAATTTGGAGATATTACTTAAATGTATGGAGATATAAAAATTCGTTAGAGATTGATCGAAAGTTTTTAAAAACAAAAGAGATTGATTTAACCTCTTGAAAAAGATGAAGGGTAATGTTTTCATAATAACAAAACTAAAGAAATCATTTATTGGATGCAAGAAAAGTATTGAAAACTAATTATTATTGTTAGTGAGTACAATAAATACTCTTTAACCAGTACCCTTAGGGCATTGGTTAGCAAAATCCATAAATATTATATTATAAAACCTCTCAACATACATTAAAAAAACATGTCAGAACTTTGAAAAGCCACCAGATCACATATATTAACAGAAGTCATTAGTCCTTCAAGTTAAAACTCAATAGTAATTCATTATTACAATTAAGTTTGGAATCTTTGAGATATCCAAATATCCAATGAAGAATGCAATGCCATTTAACAGCAAATCAAGGGAATAGGCCAAGGTTCCTGAGAATCGTGCCATCTTACAATCATACGATCTAGATTGCAATTCTCTAACAGATCTGACAAAGAATTTAGATTGTTGTGTTTTAGCAAGATCTTGAGAAGTATCTGCTCCTTCCTGTTGAGAATTAAAAACCAAATTCATAAAATTCATCCGTTTGCCCATTTGAAAATTTGGGTTCCACCATTCAGAACCAATGTGGTAAGACATCCTATCCACATAAAAAAAAAAACGAACAGCAACAACAGAAGCTTCAAAAGGTAAATTTCGATGAAGATCGTTTTAGTTGGCAACTGCTACTCCCAATCTACATTTTCTCTGTTATTATTATTAGTACTTATTAAACTATGCATCAACTGCAGTCCCATTTTGGGTCTTAAAAAATGTGGCATAAATCAAAGTTGATGAAGAGAGTGATATATCATATAATTACATAAAATTGATTTAAATCACATTACTTTACATAATAATATAGGGTACAAAATCTCAAGATCACAGTACTACCAAATGTGGATGCTAAATTCATTTATATTTATTAAAAAATTTAAAACATGACAAATAAAACAGGAGTACTAGTGCGGAATTCATTGATGATATGATTATTCACATAAAAAAAAAAAAAGCCAGAACGACATAAATTATTTCACGTGACCCTGTATCACATTTTTTGTTATTTGTAATATGTTTAAGACTCATAATTGATGCAAATGAATTTTTTAAAATTAAAAATGCAAAAAATAGTTTGTGTAGCTCTAACACAACTTTTCTCTTTAGGTACAGTGGGAGGTCTAGAGTACAGAACTACATAACAATTCTCGCACTAGGACACACCACCAGCTGAGTCTACTACCACATCCTGTGAAGTCGTACATCATTGTTTTCACCCAATTTCATGTGCATGATTGGTCCTTTTTTTTAATTTTTGTTCATTCGTGGTTTCAGTCGAGGTTACATATTCAGGGTTCAAAAAATTTAAAACTGAATTCTTGTTGAGATAGCAAACCTATAAGTTATGACTTTAAAGAAAGCAGAAGAGGAGAGAATGAAGGGAAGATGATGATTAAGTGATGATCGTCCTTCCCCTTTATGGGAAGATTTTCTCATCTGAAATCCCTCAAAGCAAAATAACTTTAAAATATAACGGAATGAGGATTACAGAGCATTCTGGAACATCAGTTGAAATTCCTTCATTTTCCTCTCCTACTTAATAATAACCCATATAGAGGAGAAGTTTTCAATGAAACTTTCCCTGCGCTAAGTTTCCAATGAAACTTTGCCTGCGCTTGCCCTCCTCTTTATTCTCCAATATAAGTATATATAAGCTCTTGAAATCAGAAATGACAGATTGTATTTATCCATCATTGAAGATGATAAGGCGAGGGGCCCAATAGAACAAGAGTAAAAAGAGTGCCAAAAAATGAGAAGCATAAGACTTTTTAGTTTAAAATTATGTGATCAAAATCGAGAATTTGTTAATTCGATTGTACCACAATCTTCCATACAAATGCAACAATATGAAAAAAAAAAATCTTGAGGCAATAAACTAGGTCTTGAGGGCCCAAGCCTAATGAGTGCAACAAGAGTAGAGCCCAGAGAGGAAAGTAGCATTAGCATTCAGATCAAGCAAACTGCAAAAGCATACCTAATTGTTGACCCTAGAAGAGAGTCACATCATATGCAAATTCTACTTCTTTGAGGACTTCCCCTTCTTCTGTGAGGCTTTTCCTTTTGTGTTGTCTGCAAAGGGGTCCGTACTCTTGTCCTTGAAGTGCATGATACCCTGGCTGAATTCTGGGGATAGGATTTTGGCAATCTCAGAAAAACCAACACTATTTTTGCCTCGTAATAATGTTTGCAGATTCTGCTCCCAAATCTTGTCTTTCTTGATACCAGGACTCTGCAGGGTATATGTTATTGTCAAATGAGAGGCAATAATAATGTTCAAGTCCAAATAGAGTAATTATAAACGACAGGAATGCAAGCCATTCCACCATTTCCTTAAACCTCAACTACGCTCTCAATAAGCAAACTGGGAAGTTATTAGACAATAGCTGTACATGTGCTCCTCTTGATCCCTTTCAAATGTTTCAATAGATTATGGCAGCAATCCTTTTTTCCTATTTGTAAATTGACAACAATAAACCCATGTCTTGCCCTCATATATCTCAAGTTTAATGTCAACTTTACCCCCCTAAAGGCCAAAATGCACAAAACCCTTCTCAACATAGGGGCGTGTGCAATTACCCTCCTTACCTTTAAAAGTTTACAATTGACCACCCCAAACTCCTGATAGGACCCATTGGTTAGCAAATATATTAAGTCTGGTCCACATCAGCAAGTATGCGACGCGTCATCATTCTCATGTCTATGTTTTCTCTTTTATTGTTTAAGTTGAGATGGGGTTCAAGATGTTGTCTTTACGATCTTTTTGTACGCAATCTCAGCTTTAGCTTCTGTCACTAATTCTGTAACTCTCAGATTTCAAAGTGTTCAAGGTGAGATGGGATTATTGGAGATTATGAAGTGTTAAGCCTGTTTCTTAGCATAGTCTACATGGGACTTTCGCTAACAATGAGAGAGAAGGCTGTAAGAGAGCTTTCAAGCATTCTATAGGTTGGGAAAATTGGTAGAATGACAGGGAGGGGTTCTGTTGCAGGACTTAATGGATTTCTATCGGAAGGGGTCAATTGCACAAAATCAGGAGTTTGTCACATCAATCGTTAACTTTCATAGCTCCACCCCACCGCCACCACCCCCCCAGGGTGGGGGGGGGGGGGGGGGGGGGGTGGGTTGGTGTGGTGGTTCATTGCACAAGCCCTTTAGTTGAGGGGGAGCTCTAACCCCCCATAAAGACCACAGTAAGACGAGCTGCCAGTTTAAAAGCAATTGAAAACCAGAGGCAAAAAGTAAAAAGCATCAAATATCATAATACTAAAGCTAGATGCAGACGATAAACCAAATTTAGGAACACAGAATTTCAAGTTAACACTAAAATTTACAAGCAAGCTCTACTAAATGAACTAGATTGGGGAAACAAAACTTTCCATTAGCTAATAACAAATATTGAACAAATAAATATACAAAACTTTAAACCTTCTGTAACCAGAATCACAGAAAAAAGAATGCAACGAGTCAAAATACCAAGAATATCTCTTAATATAACCCATTTCATAATGAAGAAAAGATTTCGCAGGCCGGACATGAAGTAGTTTGGACAGATACAGACAAACTGAAGAATAATGAATGTGAGTCAGAACATTCATCAAACACTTGGTCCATTGCAGGCGGGAATAACCCCGACAATGAAACAAAATTCGCCTTGTCGAAAACAAAGAAAGAACGAGAGAGGGAGAGAACAGGAACCCGGAAATTGTAGAGTTTGATGAACTTGGAGATAAGCAAAGCGGTTTCAGAGCGAGAATGATCAGGGATGCCCAAGAACTTGCACAGCTCACTGGAAGCTTTGGAATTCTTGCCAACTTTTCTGTTACCAAGTCCAGTCAAAGCCTTCGATGCCGTCGACAGAGTCCTCCGCCCTAACCCCCACGCGGCGGCGATGCTGGAAGTAGAAACACAAATCCTCATCTGATTCATTGTTTCTCTCCCTCAATTTGGTGGTGACCTAAGCTTTACTCAACAAGGTAATCACTTCTGGGACCTTCACAATAGACCCAACTACAAAACTTGTCAAATTGGAACTAAGGAATTAGAAATATTGAACGATAATTAATATTTTTTTACATGCTCAACTCATGGAAGGAAAGCATGGCGTTGGGACTGCCTTCGGTACAAAATACGAAGTAGCACGAGAAAAATGTAAATAACCCTTCAATTTAGAGTTATTTGCAAATATTTATTGTAATTTTAAAAATTAAATAATATTTCCTTTAACAATTACTTTTAGAATTTAAGCTTTTTTTTTTTCCAATTTTTTCCATTTTGATAGATGATTGGTCCAAAAAAAGTTTTATTTGATATGTGGAAATAATTTTTATGAGAATAAAAATAGAATGAAATAAAATATTTTTAGCATACTTCCAACAGAAAAAGAAGATATTATTTTAAGTTAGATGTTGAAAAATAGAAGATTAATTTTTAATTTTCAAATGACCAAAATAAAAATAATAAATTCAAAAGTAAATAACTATTTTAAAACTTCAATTAATAAATAATTAAAATACCATTTTTCTCAGGGACCTGTAGCTTGTGTTAGTATAACCCCGTGCATGGAACATGTATTTTATTCTTGCAATACCAAGGACTGGCTTCTCCTAGATAATCATAAGAAGTTTGGAAAATATGTTTCCTATACCTCAACCCTTTTTAGAGAATGTGTGTGGATATTGTAGCTAAATACGAACAATTCAATTTTAAAAATCGGATAAAGGTACTGTAAAATAAAAGAGCCAAGAAATATGAACCAAAATGAAAGGATTAATTTAGTACTCGAAGCTAAATTACAATATACTCTATTTGTTGATACCATTTAAATCACTTCATCATAGCACGTGATGTTACACTTATACTCTACCCACTTTGAATTTTCTCACCTTTTTTTTTTTGGGCATCCAACATCACATACACACGCCTATTTATCAATGCTTGCAAATTGATAATTATAACTTCGCCATTCAAAAAT
Organism: Delonix regia; assembly: GCA_037074485.1. NCBI lineage: Eukaryota > Viridiplantae > Streptophyta > Magnoliopsida > Fabales > Fabaceae > Delonix > Delonix regia. The sequence goes on from CM073459.1 coordinate 20,397,265, forward strand.
TTTCTTACATGCAACATCTTGACATTTTGAAAAATTGTCAACAAACTTTAGAAGTTGTCAAAAAACTTTGACTTCTAAAAGAGATAAGTTGATGACATATTTAACATTGTCTCTTATTGACTAATTTTTATATTGTTGTTCTTAAAATCATCTTAAGTTGCTTTTAAAATTCTTTAAATTTGACTTTATTTAAACATTTGGTAAATATATCAACAACTTGATAATTTATATTAATATACTTTAGATCGATTTCTCTTTGAAGTAGTGATAATGCACCTCCATATGTTTTCTCTTGGCATGAAAAATAAGATTCTTCGTTAAGTGAATTGTCGATATATTGTCACAATATAATTCCATTGGATACTTTACCTATTGATTTAAGTCCCCCACTAGTTGTATTAACCATGTGCTTTCTTGTGATGTTATCGTTGCAACTCTATACCCAAATTCTATACTTGATAAAACTATTATAGGTTGTATTTTATTGCACCAAGATACTACTTTCGATTTGAAGTCAAATGCGTATCTAGTAGTCGAAAGACGTGCGTCATGATTACTAGTATAATCAGCATCGCAATATCTTTTTAAATTGCATGAATTTCCTTTTTAGTAGAGTCTGCCATAGTCTAGGGTTCTTTTGACATAAATCAAGATGCACTGCATTACTTCATTGTGCAATTTTTTGAGATTTTGCTTAAACTGACTTATTCTTCCAACTACATGGGAAATGTAAGGACTAGTCATTGTTAAGTATATTAGACTTCCCACCAATTGTCTGTACATAGTGACATCATTTAAGTACTTTCCTTTAGCTGGACAGAATCTTGCATTTACCTTCATTAGACGTAAGATAAGTTTGCGGTTCAGCATTTAAAACTTCTATAGAAGATCTCTAGCATACTTCTGTTGACTTTAAAATAATTCATCCTTACTCTATTTAATTTCAAGTTTTAAAAAATCTCTCAGCTCTCTAAGATCCTTCATTTGGAAGTATATTGTTAGATTGACTCTAATTTGATGAAATTTTATTTCCACATCTCTGATGATGATTTGATCATCTACATACCCTAACACCACTGTCATTTTATCTTTGAAAACTCTTACAGATAGGTTCGAATTTGCTAGTATTACTAAATATCCACTTTGTATAGAAACACACTATTCTTTCTATACCAAACTATTGGTGCTTGTTTAAGCTCATATAATGCTTTCTTCAACTAACATATGTAATTTGGGTGTGCTTTCTTCTCAAATCCTCTAGGTTAATTCATATAGATTTCTCGACCCAATTCTATATGCAAAAATGTATTCTTCAATTTGCTATGCAAAAGTGCTTGCAGCGAGTTCCAACAGTACTTGTACGGTAGTAATTTTAGCTACTGTATTAAACATTTTTTTATAGTCAAATTTGTACATCTAAAAGAACCAATGAGCTATTAGCTGAGCATTATATCTTTTAACTGATCTATCAGGACAAATTTTTACATTATACACTTATTTATAGGAAATGAGTTGTATATCTTTTGGTTTTGGTACTAACTTAGCGTTTGATTTTATTTCAATGCTTTAATTTTTTCTTCCATAGCTTTCCTCGATTCTTTATAACTAAACGCTTCTTCATATGTTGTTGGTTTATTATGTCTTCCATATTTAATTACTGTTGTATTTGCATACTTTAGATTCAATTTTCTTTGCCTTGTTGATTTTGTGAATTTTGTAGATGAGGAATGTCTTCTTCATTTGAATTTTCTTACTTTTCAAGCTGACTTAGTCTTTCTTCTTCTAGTTTACATGCACTCATGTCTTACAAGAGTTCTTTTAACTTTGTTTGCATATTCTATTATATTATTTCTCACAATTCTCTTCCGCGGACAGCAAACACCAAAAGTGGCTCCTACTGTAATATAAACCAGAAAATAATATTAAATGACATTTCTTTTTTCAAATGGGTGGATGGTTCTCCAATAATTTGGACGTTTGTTGTTAGGTTGATGAAGTGGATCATGCCAAACAGGGGTTCACCATGAAATTAAAATCAGTAAATCTCTTTTCAGGTTCCATTTGACCAAGTGGAAGCAATATCTAACACCCTCCTTTATTTGAGAGGCCATATTTGGTTCATGGTTGTCTACTGACCATACCAACCACCGTCTTCTAAATGGTTGGCTTTCGCTCCTCAATGATATTTGATACTCTCGGGTGGAGGAAGCTGTTTGATTACTATCAGCATAAATTTGCGAAAGCTCTTCGTGTTTGCACCGCCAAGGGGTGTAAGTTTCGACCTATTCCTGATGTCGAATCCCACGACCAATTGATCGGCTTGTGTTTGCAGGAGAAAATTAAAACATACAGAAAGAGAAAATGGATGTGGAAGCCAGAGCAGAACTAATGGAGAAGGGAAACTGTATCAAGAAAAAAGGTGTGGGGATTTTGGCGGAGGAGAGGATGGATAGAAATATTTTAATAGAGAAAGGAATGAGAGAAGGGAGTAATGACATCAGGAGAAGAGGAAAATGAAGAAGATGAAGAAAATGAAGCAGAAGAAATAAAAGGAAAAGATAGAAGCCACGTTTGCTTACATGCAAGCATGCCACATCACTTATGTTAGTCACCTCAGCAAGGTCTTAATAATGTTATAACAGAACTTAATGACGGGTACCATTCTTGAAAGCTTTGCAATGCATAAGGAGTAGTTAGCGGGGAAAAAAAAAAGTACGAAGACTGAATTAAAAATTAGTGCAAAGTATAGGATCAAATGATTACAAATTTCAATTTTTTTCAACAGTATTTTATTCATGCATTAACAATTTAACATTATACTAGATTATATGCTGAAATGAAAATGATTTCTTTTAAAATTTTAAAATGTTATTATTAAACATAAAAAAATACTAATCCTTTTTCTACGTAGGCTGTTACAAGAAATTGACAATAAAAGGTAATCGTCATTCATGCTAGCTTGTGGATTTAGTTGACATGCATGGGCGTCCTCCCTTATTTGTGTTACTTTTTTAGTTGCTCTAGCAATAGGAAAACCCTTGTTGGCCCAACTAAATTTGTTATAGTTTACTAATTTTTTTGAAGAAAAAATCTTCAGATTGTCAACAAGTTTTCATTTAGTAATTTAGACTACGCATATGTAATTTATGGTGAGCATTTTAAAGTAAATTATACTGTTAAAAATATTTAAATTACACAATTTTTTCTTTTATTTTAGTACACTACATTTTCCACCTATGAAACTAAAAATACACGAATACTTACTTGATGTGTAATAATCATATTTAGATTAAAGTTTTTTTACATTTATTACTTATATAATATAAGGAGTATTAAATGTAATATTTGTCCAATATAAAATAGTCAATTTTTAAATCTAAATTGCAAATCATTTGATTAAAAATAAATTTATTAAAAGCAAATGAGTTATTTTTAAAATAATATTATAAGATTAACTATTTAAAATACAATAATTGAATATCAAGTTGAACATTCATATTAGCTATCTATAAATTAGTTTATTTGTCCTTGCTTTGCATTGGCCGTTGAAAAAATTAGTTTATTTATTATATTCAACTGTATTTTAAATTAATGGACTCATTGAAAAAACATTATTATAAAATATCTTTTTTATCGTACGAAGCAACTTTTAAAGTTATTCTTTCTAAAAAACTCTAAAATATTAAAAAAAATGATGAAACTACATTTGATTTTATTTTTTATTTTGAGTAATATATAGTAATAAACAATATAAATCATTGAATAAAGTATTAAATTATATATTATTTTCCCTTTTTTTAATTTTACACCATGTTCAATTATATTTATAGTTCTTTATTATAAATTTTAAGAATTAATTAATTAATTATTTATTTTTTTAACTCTAAAAAATATTCAAACTTCAAAGAATTTATGATTTAAAAAGTAGTTAATTATTACCTTAATTTTTTCGTTCACTTTAAAAATTTTTTAGATTTCAAAAAATTCTAGATTCAAGAAACATTTAATTAATTCACTAATTAATTGCTTCACAATTTTTTTTATTGACTACAAAAAATTTATTAATTTTCTTTTTAATTCTAAAAAATTTTCAATTTAAGAGGCAGTTAATTAATTTACTAATTAATTATTTTAATATTCTTCTTCTTGACTATGAAAAATTATTAATTTTTTCGTTAATTCTAAAATTTTTTTTGAACTTTTAAGATGCATTTAATTAATTAATTATTTATTGTATAATTTTTCTTGTTGACTACAAAAAAATTTACAGACTTCAAAAATTTTTTGACACATGTATTAAAAAGATGAAGTATCATGGTACAAAAAATTGAAGGTTAAATCAACCAAGATTTTTCATTTATCAACAGAGTTTTTATGTTAAGTGTTTACTTTACTTATGAGAATGAATCCCTTCCAGTTGAGATTTTTTTTTCTAATAAGATCTAGATTCGATGACTTTAAATTTAAAAGATTTAAAATTTTAAAAAATATAAAATTAAAGTAATTTTTTAAAAATGTATTAATATTTTAGATCTTTTTTATATATAATAATATTTTATTGAATAAAAAAAAACTGAATTATACTGTTAGATGTATAAAGTAAATTGTAAGAAACTAGAAACAATTTAACTTTTTTAATAAAATATTATTTTGTATAAAAAATTTGAAATATTAATATATCTTATTTTTTAAAATATTTATATTTATATTTTTAAAAAAGTTAAATCCTATAAATTTGAAATTAAATCTTATTGAAGAAAAGGAATCCCTACTTCCACGTTTTCCTTTACTTATATATAATAATTATACATAAACATTCTCATAATTTTGAGAGATATTTACAAAAACTTAAATTTATGATTTTCAACTTATAATAAATAAAATTAAACTAAAATTTTAAAAATTAGTTTTTAATAAGTCATATTCTTATAAAGAAATTGACATTATTCTTAAAGGTATATTGATTATCATTTAATTTCAAAAAATAAATGTATATTTTCAAAACAAATGAAAGCACTGTATAATTAAATACATTGAATAATAATATACCCTCTAATTGCTCAAATACATTGAGAGATTAGACCATACTCGGGTTTCAAAAAATTTTCCTCATGCATTATAGAAGGAAAATAAAAGCATTCTACGAATTGTTAAAGATTTATTTGATATTTATCATATAATTTTTCTCGGCAATTTCTCCACTTTCCCATTCTGCTCGTTGAGCGCTCAATTTTAGACTTGAGTCATTGTGAATCCTCGTATCGTCTTCATCTATGGGAGAATCAAAAGAAGCTCAGGCTACTCCTCAACCTCCTCCTCCTCCCGCTTCTGCTGCTCTTCCTCCTAAAAGCAAGAAGAGACCACTTGAAAATGATGGTCACTTGCAAAATTCTCGTTTATTCAAGATACGTGCTATTATTAGAGATCTTCGCCCCCATGTTATCGAGGTGAAGTTCATGTTCTTCGTAAAAAAGCGGAGAATCAGTAAAAATTTTGCCTGTCTGGTTGTGGGGTTTTGAATTTTCCCTTTGAATAAGTTATCTGGGTTTCTTACGGCCTCTTAACTGTATGTATTTGTTCCGTTCCAGTTCATAGGGAAATTAACGTCCCAAATGGTGAAAGAATCTTCTTATGCCTCGGATTTATTGTTTAAATCGGATAATTTAATGAAATGTTCATCCATGAAGGGGCTGAAAGTGGTTTAACTTTTACGATGTTAGGGATTAGAACCCTTCGTTTTCTAATCTTTGGCTAAATTAGTGTGTATAATCCTAGTATGATTTGTGTTATTGTCGAACCCATCTAACTTCTGGATATGTTGAAAGCTATAGAGTTTTTAATTGAAGTTTTCAAGTGGTTCATTGGTTGAAGGAATTAATAGATGCAGATAAAGCATGGGAAATTCTGAGGTAGGACTGTAGAAGTACGGTTTACTTCACATCCTATCAAAATTTGGTGCTCGATGACCCATAGTAGAGACTTGATACCTTTAATTTCACGAGTTCGTAATTCTCTCAATTCCCGCAATTTGGCATTCCTTGATTTGCCTCAATTAAGGAGAGATATAGACACTCAATTTGCTTCAATTTAGGAGAGATATAGAAACATTTTCACATTAGTTATGCTAGACAGTGAAGGGTGACCAATATCTGATTTAAATTATAGGATTATTATTCAATTACTAGGCAAGTTATATCTTTGGTGTCAGGTTCGTCTCTTTGAAAAGAAATGTGGATCACCAAAAAAGAAATAGGAAAGGGGTCTTCTTAAGAATATTATTCTAATTTAAATTAAGTATAAAGGAGTAATTAAAATGCTTAAAATTGCTTTGAGTCTCACTCTTTTTGGCTTCAGAAGGGGATAAAATTATGGGTGGGAGAGTGGAACCTATTAGGATGAGATTACTTGGAATCTTGGATAAGGATTTTCATGATAGTACACGCTCTTAAAAGCTTAGTTAATTCAAATATGAAATCTTGTGACAAGCATTTAACTCTGAAGTTTTTAACTAGATTGAATTCATGGATTTGTAAAATTTGACAAGGAATGAGAGTTTAGTGTGATTTCGGGGCAATGATTCAAAAGGAGGATGGAATTGGAGAGGCTGTATGTTCTTCAAGTGGAGATAGGTTAACAAAACAAAGATATGCATTTGTACTTATTTTCAGTCAAAAAATACCTTTCAAGTTAAAGGATATACTTTACAGGCCTTCTTTCAGGTTTCAGATGGCTCTGTATTGTGCTGTTGGGAGTCTTGAAAATGTGTGTATTGTAAGTAAGACTGCTAGACGAGATTGGTTATGTGGCAATTTTAGTATGGTGGATAAAATGAGTACTTTAGCACTGATTCAGTAGACGGTATGATGGAAAGAGACCATTTTAAGTGATTTGAATATAAATGAGCTACAGATGCAAACATTTGTCTGTGAACTTTTGGAAAAGGAAAATCTTGAGAATGAAAGAAGGTAGAAGAGGAATGACCAGAAAAATGATAGCGATAGAAGCAAAAAATAAAGAGAATGATATGGGTTTAGAGGTGAGTGTATGCTTTAAATGACAGTCATAATAATAATAATAAAAAAAAATATGTTAAGAATTTCAGTTGACTTTTTATCCCAAACAAAAAAGAATGTAACTTGGTTTTGATAAAATTAAGCCGTCATGCATTTGTATATATCTGATTAGGAACTTTGTATTTGTTGTTATGGTCTTTGTTGCCTGGGGAGTCTAAAGGCGCCCCTTAAAACATGCCAATGTCTTATTTCCTGCAATTTCTTCCTTACCATTGGAGGGTTAATGCTCTGCTAGTCATACTAATTAGACATTTCTGACCTAAAATTGTTTGTGTATGGTTGTTTGAACTTTAAATAGGTGGAAGTTGTTGCTATGGTGCTACTGCTATATTTATTTTATGGCTAGGACTCAATGTAATAATTCCTTTCTCTTATATTTACTGAGCTTATAGTCTAATTATGAGACAATTTTGATAGTTATCACAAAATAGAAGAATTTGAGTTAGAAACCTACAGATTCTGTTGTGTGAAGCGACTCAAATATTCCACAAGGAATCTTGTGACATCTGGAATTCAATGGGCCTTATTATTAAGTTCTTTAGGCGAAGTCTTATATTCCATTTTCTCTCAATTTTTATAAGTTTGGTGTATGATTTGAAGACAAACTTAGATCTCAATAATCTCTTACGTCCTATAAAGCACCTGCACTATTTCACCATGACTTCTTGAGTTCTTTCTATTCAGGATATTCCTAATTTCACTCTTGTTTGTCCTAATCTTCATGAGTTGGTGCATCTTTTTAGCCTGTAATGGCACGCCCTCTCACCATTTTAGGATCATGGTTATCTCTTCATTCAACCCCACTTCTTCTACTGGGTATTTTACTTGCAGATGTCTATGTTCACGTGTTTAAAAGACATGCTTGGCGATTGATTAATTTAAGGCATTGATGGGGCTTTTTTTTTTCACTTAATAGCTTATCACCTACCCTTTTATGTGAGTAACTATTTTTTCAAAATGGCTATTTGTTGCAGTTACTTCTTTACTTGTGTAGATACCTCATTGATTATGATCAACTCTTGCAATGCTTATTGCAGCATTATGTTTTGACTGAATAATGTACTATCACTATGTATGAAAATGCTTGGTCTCTTGTGTTTGGTCCAAGCTAACCATTATACTCTTCAAAGAGTTATTTTTTGAGGTTCATTATCTTTAAAGTGGACAAGAATATGCATCCAATAATTGAACCAGGTTTCTAATAATTCTGATGGATTGAGTAATTTTCCATGCATCTCCTTTACTCATGAATGTTATTTTTGCCTAAAATACCATATAAAGATTTTGACTCTTTCCCTGTGTGATCTTGAAGGTACTTCGAACCCCTGACTTTCGAGACTGCAAGGCTTCTAATGAAATTCGTGAACGTAAGCTCTTCGAGACACAACTTTATATATTATTACATGGCTAACCAAGTAATTCTGTTTCAATGCATATGGCATAAGTTCGTTTATCTTCTGAGCTAGTGGAATAGTCTAATAATAGCTAGCTTCTACTACATTTTGCTTTTATCTTCCTTCTTTGTACTTGCATCTCATCCTTTTATTCCCTGCATAAGAGGAAAACACAGAAAAAAAGAGAAGAGGGGGCCCGCCGGGGGTGGGGGGGGGTTGGTAATTTTCTTATTTTGGTCAGGCTGAAGATCTTTTAGGCTAATCCAGGGTTTTGTAGTTGCGGTAATTGATGCCATTGCGAAGTCAACAACTGCAATTTAAATCCTTGGACTCATCAATTGGCCCTTTCTGACATGAATTAATCTTGATGGATTCCTGTTGATGCTCTTAATAGTTGAGCTTGTTATAATTTTTGAGGTTAATGATTTGCTCCTTAATGCATAAGACTGAGATCTTACCTTCACCTGGGCAATCAATTAGACTTTATATATGTTCGGGCTGGTCATCTAAATATAAATGATGCTGTTTTAGCTTCATGGCTGTGTAATGAATACGCCATCTGGTTTATACCCAGAATTTTATCTGATAGTGGGCGCAATTCAGCAGAGACCTAAGAAATGTTGCTTGGAATCTAGGTTTTTTTATTTTATTTTATTTTTATTTTTTATTTTCTATAAATATATATATACATATATATATATATATATATATATATATATATATATATATATATGTACTAACTAAACTAACAATTTTATCCGTGGCTTGTTAGACCTATTTAGCTTTACTTCCTAAAATTAGAAAGCATACAAGTTAGTCCTTGAAAGTAATAAGTTCGTTGCATGTTAGTCTTTTTGTCAAGCAATTCAAAGATGCTAATAGGATTAACAAGCAATGTGTTTATTATTTTAAGAGACTAATTGATGGGCTGGGGTTGATGGGCCGAAGGTGGGGAAGGTATACAAGACAAGGAATAATAAGACACGTGGAGGAGGGGAGGGTGAAGGGAATACCTTTAGGATAACTAACTGAGTATGACACATGTGAGAGTCTTGATATGATGAGTCACGTAGCTGAGAGGGGTATGGAGGAATTCAGTTGAGTGGAGGGACTCTGGCCTCTCGAATAGCCAAAGGAGTTGTTTTCTTGCTTATTGTTTTCTTTCTTTCTTGCTTGTAATCATACGAGCCTCATCCACATATTTGAGAGCTCTGATTGTGGCATAAATAATACGAACATTCAGTGGGTTCCAACACTAACTCTTGCATTTTAATATATGGAGACTAAAGTTAAATAGGCCCGAAAATCCAGAGATCAAATAGTTATATTAGTCACTATAATATTTTACAGTTGGATGAAGTTGGCCTTTGACTTCAACTTGTGATTGCAGAGCTGAAGACGCTGGTTGAGTTATGCAAACAGGAGGGAGCAGATGTTGTGGGCAAGCCGAAGAATGTGCAAGATAGCAAGCCTTCATCAGGTGAGAACTTGGAGGGCAAAACCTCGTTGCCTGGAAAGCCATCTGAAATCAAAGTTTCACCACCGGTTGTTGGCCTTGAGAAGCAGCAGGGAGAAGATGGCCAGCCGCAGGGGACATATATTGTTGGAGGATCAGCTTTTGGCTGGAATTTTATCACCTACACAGGCAAGGAACCTGTCTATTATGGTGTGACAAAGGAAGAATTTCGAGCAAAATGTCCGGGGCCATGGCTTGTCTCAAATTAAGCTGCTCAATCCATACCTCTCATGTCTAACACCATCTATTCATTGACTGAGCAAGGATGATAACCACTTAACTTTAGTGCGGAAGGGTCTTATGAATATTATATATTGTTCTTGACTTATCATTCTTTTAAAAGCATATTGCATTCAACATGTTCAACTATGATTTTTGTAGTTTCAGTTTTAGCAATTAATCTTTAAAGTTCAATATGTGGTGAATAGGCTATTCTATTAAAGTTGTCACTGATCTGAAGGCTAACTTAAAATATAATTACACAAAATTATGAATCAATTGATTTGGTTTTCTTGTATTATATGATTGGAATTTTATTTGTTAAATGTCAGGGATTTAAATACTGGTTAGTTATTTTGATTAAATTTATTTGGGATAGATTTCGTTGAAAGACATGTTGAAATGCTTTTTTTCTTATGATATTACAGTCTTCTAGTATTCACACTAGTAATGTTGTCAAATTCGTAAGTCTAGATATAATCGTAGAAGCGGGGTGTAAACTAGTAACGTAAACTTTAACGTAGAATTGTATGAGTTTATCTCTATTAATAAATAGTTATTAAATATAATTAAATTTTAAAAATAAAAATAAAAAGTCATACATATATACAAAATATTATTATAATAACTTAAATTATAGAACGAGGGAATGATAAAAAAATTTATTAGGAAAATATATTTGAATTATAAAATATTTAATTATAATTAATTAGGTAAATATTAAGTTTAAAATTTTTTTTAGAAGCGTTGAGATTAAATTTATTAAAACAAAAATAAAGGCAAATTTTGTTATTGTAATATTTACTATTATAGAAATTTAAAGTAATTAAAATTTAAAATAATAGTAATTTTAATAGTAATAATAATGTAAATAAGTTAGAGTAAATATTATATATATATATATATATATATATTAATAATGTATTTTAAGCTATGCAATGGAAATTTTTTTAAAAAAAAATTTGAAAATAGAGTTAACTATTTAATCACAATGTAGTACGTGATTTGTTATTAATTGCAAGTAGAATATATTAGAATCATAAAATGTATTAGAATGTATTAATGGTTGAAATAATTGAATTGAGCTTAAGTTAGTTAATTTTTCTTAAAAAATTGATTAGGATGTGGATTATTCATATTTGGACCAAAAGCTATAAAAGAAAAAATTTAGTTAATTTTAATCAAACTTGACAAATCTACTCGAATTTGATTAATTCTACCGAAGTTTGATCGAATCTACTCCAATTTAGATTCTATGACCAAGCTAAATCGATTTTCCTACTTTAAAGTGTAGAATCTGCAAATTTAACGAATTGAATTGCGATTTTAACAATTATTCACATTAGTATGAAATACATTATTTTTATTTTATTTTATTGTACAGATACCATCCCTACCCATAGATTCTCTAATACTGTATCTTCATAAGTACAAATCTTTTTAGTGTAAATTTCACAATGGATTTAAAATTTTACTTGTATAATCATTTACCATTGAATTATAATAAAAATATCAAGTGATATTAGTCACTTTTTTTTTTCTTCTTGTTCTAGATACTGTTCTACTTCAAACCTGGTTGAAAAAGTCATAAAATTATCCTAAATGACCTCAGACCAACCGTTTAATCGGCGAAGATAATTCACAATTATAATGACACAATGCAGTCAACTTTCTAGCCGACACTCGGGTACAGGATAAAAATTAAACCTTTCAGAAATCATCAGTGCCAAACATGATTCTTGTTCTAGAAAACCGGAGATTCTCTACAGCTCCAGCTTAAACATTCAGCAAACTACATTGAATCAGGCTGAGCTGCTTTGCAGAATTGCAGGATACAGATAAACAGTGTAAAAGAAAGCGCAAAACAAAATTAATGCTTGAAAATGTTTGTTTCATCATATTAAACCTTGAATGATAATTACTATCAAATTGGTCCAAACTTTTTGAAAACTACATCAATCTGGTCATGTCATTAGATTTGTTAACCTCAAGTTGACAGAGTTCTGCACATGAACCAAATTTCTCCTTCGTGTAATGTTAGTAGCTAACGTGAGGGGTAAACATTTAACAACACATTTGGATGCTTGGCAACCGGAAAAGTTCACATTTTGAGTTTTAATTTGCACTAGTAGCAACACATCTAGATGCTTGCCAGAGTACCATTTTTTGTTAGCTAGCATAGTCATCCACATTAGCCACCAACAAAACTCACAGGAGAAAATTGGTCCAACTCTATCAACATGAGGTTAATAGAACTCAAGACAGGATCAATTTGATGTGTTTTTCAAAAGAATTGGATTGATTTGATGGTAATTATCATAGTAATCAAAATCTTACGATTTACTATTCGTATCTTATGATTCGAAATGAGTCATAGAACCAACGATATAAATCGTTGATTGAATAAAAAATAATTATAAGTCGTACGATTTACAACGAGTTACAAAACTAGTAATATGAATAAATTGTTAAATCAAGTATGAATAATACAATTTAAACTAATATGATAGAATAACATGACTTTACAATTTAAAATTGTAAAAAATAATGAATTGATATAATAATATTATATTGCTATAAGCATAATTTATGTTTTTTATAAAAAAAATAAAAAAATATTATTTAAATTTATTTTAAAATTAATTACTAACAAATCACATAGTTAATAAAATTCTCAAAAATTTATTGAATATTTTATACATATTACATAGTTAATATTTTATATTTTACAATTTTTTTATTTGTTACTAAATTTTAAGATTTGATACATTATACCATTTGTAATTTAAAAATATGCTTTCCTATTTGCGATTTATTTCATGATTTGATTACTATAGTAATTATCTTTCAAGCATTAAAATGATGGAAAAGCATCTTTGAAGGACCAAAATCGTAGTTAGTCAAATTTAAAATATCCCTCTATTACAACACTTTGATCTGAGGCCTTGGAATGTAAATTTATCACTTTTACTCCTTGCTCTAAGCTCTTAAATGGTTTCAGAGGACCTATCTCACCAGGACCATTCCAAACTGGCAAAATTTCCGTCACAAATTTATTAATATATTTCTTCTCGACACCCTCCTTGATAAGCTCTTCAAGCTCGTAGAAATTTCCCCTGACATCCAACAGGACACTGCAAAATCCTTGCCGATAACAATAATCCAATATCACATCCAGATTTACCTGATCCACAGCCACGGTTTCAATTCCTTGTTGAGCCATTTCAGTAGTTGCTGATGCACTATTATCTGTAAGAATTATCTGTTTACCAGAAACTTCATTGATGACAAAAGGGACTTGGTTTGAAGAACTTGGGTTTCTTTGTATTATAATACGAATTGGTTGATTAGCTCCAGGCTCCTGGGATGAAGGCATTGACAAATTTTCACTGAATGAGGAAGAAGAAAGAACCACGGCATCATATTCTTGTAATAACCGCGAATAGTATCCACCAGAGTCTACAGCTTTATCTCCAAGTACATTTATTAAGTGCCCATTGACAGACAGGGAATATCTGCTATGCAGGATCATGCTATGTTAATAAATGTAAGTCCGTCAAAGATATAAAAAGCAGGCTAGACAGAAGATAGGGCTGGTAGTGTTCAGGCCTGTGTGGCCCAGATGACACTCATGTTTCATGGCTCAGTATGCACATAGAGACATCTCTTGGACAAATTAAGCAGAAGTAACAACTGATAGAGGTGGAATTAAATTACCTTAAAGCAAGGAAAGGCCTTCCAGTCAAAATACGATGACTATAGGTCTCAAGGAGGCTCTTGCATAGTTCTTCCCCTACACCCACAACAACTTCAATTCCTGCATCTGTCAATCTACTCAGCCCTTTGGAGGCCACTATAGGATTTGGATCCACCATTCCAACCACAACTTTTTTCACTTTGGCTTTAATTAGGGCTTCGGTGCAAGGTGGAGTTCTCCCAAAATGATTACAAGGTTCCAAGCTCACATATGCCGTAGCATTCTCAGCCAAATCACCAGCATCTCTCAGAGCAAAGACCTGACAATATCATATCCATACTTAGCAAACTAAGCAACAAACAAAGATTTTTGAACTAGATTCTAGAAAAGAATCACAACCAAGGTAAGATCTCTGTAATCATAAACTAGTTCCTTAAATTTCTCACATCATAGTTTGAATTCAAAACGTGTATTTCATGGTTTAGAATATTGAAAAAATCTTACCAGAGGGAAGACAACGAAAGTTCACAATATATAAAGACGAAGATAAGTTTCATTCTTCTGCATAACATAGTAAAAGAATTATAAAGAGAAACAAGTAGGTACCTCAGCATGAGGTTGCCCAGCTTTAGGGTGGAACCCTTCACCAACAACTTTCCCATCCTTTACAATAACACATCCTACCATTGGATTGGGGCTGGTAAACCCAATTGCCTTTCTTGCAAGCTCTACACATCTTCTGATGTAAAACTCATCATTTTGTCCATTATGGCCACATCGTACTCTCAAAGAATGACAACAATTACTCCAACCAGGTTTTCTATTTACCCACATGAGTGATTTGTACAATCTTGAAGTCAAACCTGGTCTCAACCCAAGCTTGGAGGGATTTTGGGCTGAAGGCAAAGACACAAGACTTTGAGGAATGGCATGGGACATGAATTGGGGCACAGCAACAATGATATCTTGAAGTGCAAGTCCTGGTGTTTGCATGCTTTGTTGGATAGAGATGAACTAAAAATTATTAAAGAAGAAATAGCAAAGTCACACAGAAATCCAACAACACAATAATGTCCTAGTTTTCAAAATTCTTGATTCCACAATGATGAGAAAAAATAAAAGCACACATGCCACCAATAAAACTTCAGATCTCATGCATACAGTGCAAAAGTTACTAATCCATTATTGGGCCTAGCACTTTGTTAAGAGACCCCACTTGTGTGAATAATTGAGTCATACACATTGTGTGTTTCTCTCTCCATAATTCACACTTCAGAATTTTAGAGGATCCAAATCTGTGGTCTTGATGGTGATAGATGTAAAGGGGCAATATAGGAATGAGGATTACAATCAAATTGACTATATGCATCATTCATCAATTATATTACCAATTGATTATAATTATCGTACATATAAATTTGCAAGTCTTTGATCCCCAATACATTAGATTTTGAATGATTTTCGCATTTCAGCATTATACATTACTTTTCATTACCAGAAAAATTGCTCCTTCTCATCGTAGTTGGTTCTTCATTCAATCAAGGACCACGATAATCTAATTAATAATCCATTTAACTTTAAATGGGATGGGTAAACTACTAAAGACTAAAAAGATACACATATTTCAGATTATTTCCAGGAAGCAAATGAAGATAAGTAACAAGTGGATTCTTTTATTCGTTAATTAAAGAAGCATAAGCTAGGCAAGTCACCATAAGAAATCCACAGAGAAAGCTTCAAGTAGAGATGTCAGGAGATTCAGTTCCTCTATACCTCAGTGAGTTAACAGTGGAAGAGTGAGACTGCTCCAAAATGCCTCCCAATGTAAGACAATACTGAAGAAAAAGGAGGGGAGAATAAAAGCTATGTCATCTCAATTACATGAGGAACAAAAAATGAGAGTAGGCGTAGGGAGATAATTTGGTTTTGGTCCGTTCTTGGAGAAAGAAAAATAAGAACCAAAGTGATGCATGGTCATCTTATATAGGATAATATCTTGTGCAGAAACATGGATACGTGCAGCACCCTCAAGCCCTTTGTAATTTTAAGTTCAAACACGCATATAGTAAAAGAATGATCAATGACTCGTCAAATCCAGCACAGGAAGGGTGAGCAACAATATCAGAGACAACCTCTCATGTAATTCACATTGGATAATTACGGATAGGAAGTATCACTGAGATTTTAGTTCAAATACATCAGGAGCAACACATTCGATTTCATCTAGAAGCAGCAGGAAAATCAAAAGAAAGCTCATCACAATCCAAAACTGCAATCAGAGATACTATCTAAAAAGCAAATGGAACCAAAATAATTGAAACCCAGAGAATGAAGAAGCAACAATATGCAGAGTTAAAACTGAAATTGAAAATCACTGACCAAAAGAAAAAAAAAACAAGATTGAAAATAGTCAAGGTAATACCTCTCTTAACCCAGAGTCTCTCTTCTTATAGCCGTGCTGAGTGTTCCTCAAGAATTGCCCGCTTAAATCTTGGTCCCCAAATTCGGTGCGACTGCAGCTCGGGGACTCGCGCAGCTTTCCTCTCCTGTGCTTCCCACGAGCGCGCAATGGGATTCTCCGTCGATTCCCTTTCTGATGGAGGAGGGGCAAGACTTCCCTCTCTTGAAGACTCTTCTCTTCTGCCACTGCTCGAGGATTTGGATCCAAATCCAGTGCTGAAATCGCAGGTGGCTAAGGATTGCCTCCCGTAAAATGGTTTTAGGGTTTAGGAACGGGAGATTTTACATTACAAAATCGTCACCGCTAAATGCATCTAGTGACACTCATTTTGGTACGTAAGAAAGATGGAGTATGTGATGTCTCATACCATTGGATAAGATTACAGACGGTAGAACTAATTTCCCAGATTAGTTACAACATTTTTTTAATTTTAATTAAATAAATATGAATTATCAATAATTTTTTTAAATGTGTAAATAGTTAAATTAATAAATCAAAAAATAAGAATATTAAGTTTATGAACAAAATCTTAAAAATTGTAAGAGTTCAAAAAAATATGATAGATTATTTTAATTTGTATTAAACAAATATATTTTTATATATAATAACCAAATATATATTTTTTAATGTGTCATGTATCAATTATATCAGTCGATGTATAAAAAAATTTATTATTGAAATCTCATTGTATTTGAACATTTGTTTTATATTAATATTTAGTTTAGGACTACACCTAATAATAATTTAAAAAATCCGTCCAACTCGATGAGTATAATAAATAAAAAGTTTGAATAAAAAGTTAATTTTTAATTAGTAAAAATTTATTGTATAAGAAAAAAATTTAATATAACGTGATATTTTTATAAATAAATAAAAATTAATAACTCTTATTTAAAAAATTTATATCAATATAATAATTTATTTATATTTACAACCTTTTTATATGTTATTTTACATGTAATAATAATAATTATTTATATTATTTATTTTAAAATAAAACCACGCCGTTGTGACCAAGCTAATTAAAAGATCCATCAACGAAATATGCCAAGAAAAGAAAAAGTAGAAATATATTTCTAATCTTTTAATTTTATTTAATGTTTCACTTTAACTGTCTTATTTTATTATATTCTAATTTGATCTTTTAAGTTAATTTTAAGTTGTATTTTTATCCTCTAACTTTTTTATTTTTAATTTAATCTCTTAATTTTATTTTAAATTTTATTTTTATCCCTTCAATTCATTTGATTCTAAGTTAATCTTTTAACTTTATTATAGATTTTATTTTTATTTTTTCACTTTATCTTGTACTTTACTTTTGTCCTTTAATTTTATTTTTTTTGAAATTTCACTGTAAAATTTTAAAAAACTTCTCAAATTTTATTTTTCTTCTAACACTACCAAATTGAAATACTTTAAATATTTAAATTTCATATAAATTAAAAGTTATGACAACTAAAAGACAAATTAATTAATGAAAGCCTGAATGAAATAAAACAAATTCAATTGAGTGTACCAATCAATTTAATTTGTGAAAAAAATAAGATAAGAATTGAATCTTAGAACAATAATTTCTACAATTCATCTAGCTTTTGCATGTCAATAGTTAAATAAAAAAATAAAAAATGAAAGGTGTAAAAAATGAGTAGTTCTTGAAAATAAGGCCAAACTAGAATAAATGAGGTTATAGAATAAATGTAAAATTTAAGATAAAGTTAAAAAATTAAATTGAAATTAAATGAATTTAAAAGACGAAAATGAAACCTAAAATAAAATTAAAAAGCTAAATTAGAATTGAGTAAAGTTATAAGAAAAATGTAAAACTTAAAAGTAAAATTAAAGGACGAAATTAGAATTAAATGAAGTAAGAGATGAAAATGAAACGTAAAAAATAATAATAATAATAATAATAATAAGGGACCCAAAGTGCAATTTGGTTAAAAAAAAGAATCCATGAATTAAATTGCTTACATACAAATAATGATCAAGTTTGTCACGGATGGGATGACAAAGTTATGCGTCTGAATTCTGAGGCAAACCTTCCTACATACTTACAGCATACTGAAAACTCCAAATCCAACAGTGGATAAATCTTCAGCCAATCGCTCTCCCTTCAATATCTGAACAACTTCCTCGGTTGGTCGATATTGGACTACCTGTCTTGTTTCTTCACATTAAAATCGCAGGAAATTCTTAGTAACATATAATGTACTAATTGATTGTGTAAGAATCCAATAAAAACTCACCAAAGTAAGTGTTTCAGGTCACAATTGACAGACACACAATTTGGTCGGTTTCTATTGGCGCCTTGCACAGTCAGTTGACACAAAGTGTATCTAAACACTTTTCTAACATCAGCCATTAAGTCAGATACAAAAGCATGATACAGAATGTTTATCTAGTCTTTTTCCTTTTGAATGCTGGATGAATGATTACATTGTTTGAATCCAACTTCTCAATTTTACCAATGCAGTCTTTCATCCTCTTCAAGACTACCGGTATTGCAGAGGCATTGTTTGAGATCTTTTCTTTGAGCAAATGTATTTTCCTGGCAGTCTCGGAATCCTCTGTTGCACTCGAAACGTCATGATTGGATGCACCTGCACAAAATAAAACTGGTCAACACCTTAAGTACACAAACATGAACGTATTCAAAACAAAAACTAAAATTATATATTTAGACGTCTCATTCATAAATTGAAAAGGAGAAACAAGTGTAAATACACATGAATGCATATTCAATTTGACAAGGTTAATGTCAAGTAAGTTTCACAGGTTGTAGTTTAAAAGGAGTTATTTCTTTTTCATAGTGCAGTTAATGTTCAGAATTTTGGTAACACTACCATAGTCCATAACCATGCAGGCAGACAACCAGATACCTCTTATTCAATACATAGAATACAGATACTCTTCTGCCACTGCACGGCAAACATTTCTCTATCCAGTTCTGTGGGTGCAATTATGTTGAGAATCCCAATTTCAATTGTCAGACATTTCAAATGATGGAGTCTAATCTATTTAATTACGTATAAAGCAGATTAGGTGCTGGAAAAATAACAAAATAAGCAGAAATAATTATTTTTTTTAATTCATTTACCATCATAAAATCAATGACTTAAGAACTCTTCAATTGCATACGGTAGTTAACACTCATTCTTTTGCTCATTATGAGAAAAATAAGATTCACTAATTGCACCTAGACATAGGCCCACCAATATGTTTCATAAATTTGCCAGCTTATGATAAAAGGACCATGTTTGAGCACATCTCAGATTTCAACGTCTTACTCTTTCGTCTTTCTCCCTCCCTTTACCATTAGATGATCAGCAAATATGCTATATCGATGGTTTTCAAAGTCTCAATCTTGATCATAAGATCATATAATCTCACAAACCTACCTCTAGAAATCAATCTCAATCCTAGATTAAGATTGAAATCAACCAGGACTGTGATCTGATTGCAATCCCTATTGCCAGATCCTACAATCTTACATCCTATCCAGTCCTATGATCTTACAATCTTATCCTAGAAATTTTCCTTATTTTAGAAAAAAATTTCAAATATCACACCAGTTCTCACACCACGCACAACAACACACCATACCAAAATTCCTTCATTTTGTTTGCACATCTGTGGGCAGTAAGCAATTTAGAAGGAGAAGAATTGATTCTAGTCCCAATAGCCCATAGCAATGAGAAGGGGCTTGCTCAATGTAAGGATATTATCACCTTAAAAACTTCTAAGTTGTTTCAATGTATGGAATTTCGTGACTTATGCAAATTATGACTTAGGTTCTTCATGTTTGATAAGATTTTGATAATATTATGCCTTGTTTTCTTTTTTTAAATAAATTTTATATAACTACATATATATTTTAAATTCTTTTGTCATAAGTGGTAGGATCTTCTGATCCTCAATCCAATCCTACAATTCAACCTTCTTGGCTGCTTAGCCAATTCTATGTAAAATTTCGACCTTGACAACCTTGGCTGTGCCCAGTGGGATATACTTATCGATCACCTTATGAGTTATGTGGAATAAAAGTTGATTCCTGTTCAAACCATGGTCAAACATCTATTTGTGAAAAAATAGTAAGCATATAAGAGCGATCCCTCTATAGACAGTAAGAGGTCACTACAAGCACACAGGTGGGGATGGACACTGGGCATAGCCATGCAGTTTACATAGACAGGTAGAGTATAACAGACTAAACAGAGGCAAACTTCATTGAATTCCTTACACCTATATGGACATAAAATAAGTAAACCTGCAGTACAAGATTGATTGTACAAACTCAAGTTCAGTTCCTTGGGGATTTCATTTTCATTTCCTCTTGATCACCCTTCACGATCACATAACAAGTATATCATATATGAATTAATTACTATGCATTGATTTCTTAATATGACAAATCATGTAACACATAGGGATGACAAAAGATCTCAATATTTGGTGATCCTTGCTAGGACTGCCCTATCTGGGAACTGCATTTGAGGATTTTTTCTCCACAAAGATGGAGATAAGGAAAAAAGTCTCCTTAAAGGAAGTTTGGGGATGGGGCAGAGATCATGCTCCCAGCCCCAAGGAGTCCTTGTCCCTGACAATTTTATATAAATATTCTAAAAATTATATATATATATATATATATATATATATATGTATTACTAGTAGTGATTTTATTATATCTTCAATTTTGACAAATGTGAATTCTCTTGAGAAGATAGAAAATTGGTAGTGCAACTATTTCTAATATATAAAATAAACTATTTCAACTAGTAATATCAAGATATAATTAGATTGCTACTGAGACGAGTCTATCTTAATTGATGCTTCAAATAAGTTTTTGACATACTAGGTTAGTGGAAACGAAATAGATTGAATATTCAACTTGCACATAAGGAAGAAACAATGTTGAAAACTTCCCACATGAACGGCAAGATGTCAAGATAACTTGAACTTAATGATTTTTATTTGTTGAAGTTGTTATCTATGAGTTTTTGGAATTTTTAGGATTTGTTTAAAACTTGTCACTTGAATTTGTGTAGTATTTTCCTAATTTGATTAGAGCTTATTGGATAAGATAAACAAAGAGTTTAAACTTTAAATTTAATTTTTTTCCAATATATTTCTTTTTCATATTTATTACCATTATTAATTTTGACAACCTTGGCTGTGCCTAATGGGTTATATTATGGGTCACCTCATGAGTCATGAGGAATAGAAGTTTATTCCTGTTCAGAACATGGGCAAAAAACTAGTAAGCATTTAAGACTGATCCCTCTAAAGACTGTAACAGGTCACCACAAGCACATAAATGTGGACACAGGCCATAGCCATGCGTTTATATAGACAGGTATAACGGACTAAACAGAGGCAAAGCTCAAAGAGTCCCTTACCTCAACATAATGGCCATAAAATAATAAAACCTACAGTAAAAGATTGATTGTACAAACTTATGTTCCATTTCTTGGGGATTTCCTTTTCATTTCCTCTTGGCCATCCTTCATGATCACGTAACAAGTATTTCACATATGAACTAATCACTGTGCATTGGTTTCTTAATATGACAAATTATGTAACACAAGCAATAAAAAAGAAAAGAAGAGAAGTTACCAATATTTGATTGCGGGATTATTAACGCTTTAACACGATTTAAAATGTTTGCTTTTCCTAGCGAAGGACATATTTAAAAATTCAGTAGTTTATTGGTCTTCTATAAGATATAAATTTTAGTAGCAACTAGCAATTCATCCGCAATGGCTAAAGAAACTAGCAATTTATAGACAATACTGCCTAATTTCTGATATAGCAGTAAAAAAAAAAAAATCAATTTTGAACCAGAAAACTTTTGCAGAGGAAAAAAATATATCTAAGCTGAGACAGATCCAAAACCCTAACAATCCTCCAAACCCAAAACCCCCCATCAACGCACCTGCGTTTGGAGGTTGGGACGACCCTGGATCTAGCACCTGAGGAACGAGGGGCCTCTGGGCAACGAGAATTGAAGCGAGTGTGCTCTTGAGCTGATTTGGTAGAGTTTCTCTGTATTCTAGAATCTTCTGCGCCATTTCCTTCACATCAGACTCCAACGCCTCCAACTCTTTGGTTCCATACTCGGCGCTTGGAGCATCTTCATGGGGACATTCCAAATTTTCAGGGCGTTTGTTGGAAGCCATGTTCAAATTTGAAGACGATGAGAGTGAGTCGCACCCTGCAAGACAGTGTTTGGGACTGGAGCTGTTAGGGTCCCCTTTTTGAATGATGTCCAATGTGGCGGGGTTTTTGAAGGGTAATTTGCGAAGATTATTAGGTACAAACTGATTAGCTAATAATAGGC
Source organism: Delonix regia (assembly GCA_037074485.1). Lineage (NCBI taxonomy): Eukaryota > Viridiplantae > Streptophyta > Magnoliopsida > Fabales > Fabaceae > Delonix > Delonix regia. The sequence continues at coordinate 20,419,962 of CM073459.1, forward strand.
CAAAAAAAAACAGAAGTTTTCTATTGTTATTTTGGTTTTAAATATATATATATATATATATATATATATATAAACTTTTAATATTATTTTAAATGTTAACTTCAGCAATTATATTATATGAAAATTGATGGCAAGTTGTATTTTGGTTATTATACTATATTAAAGTGGATTATAACATAACTTACTTTTCCATTATGCTAAAAATCAGAGCTAATAAAATTTTTAATGCAAATTAATTGGCAAAGTTTGTATTTAGGATCAGATAAAAAAAAATGGTAAATATGTAAGAAAAAATGAACATGAAATAAATATTTGGGATTTAATTGACACCGATCGCAAACTTTTATAGGGTCCATTTTCCAAGTCAATGAAAAAGACTAATTGTATAGATTAAAAAAACAGGATAAGAGAAAGACAGTTCTACGTAGTGCTATTAGAGCTAAATTTTCTCACTGTTAAATTTAGAATAAATTATTGATTATTGATTTAATTCTTACAAGATGACTCTCCCTTGAATTTATTTCTTTAAAAAAAAAACAAAGCCTCTCAATTTAGTCTTTAATTAATTACCTTTTTTTTTAATATAATCCCTCAAAGATATAAAGCCTTAAATTTAGTCCCCAATTAAAAATTCTCAATTAAAATGTCCCTTCATTAGCCAAAAATGGAATCTTATGTGGGTATTAAGTAATGATTCATATTTATTTAGGTGTCTTTTGTAATCAACTAGATTTCTAAGTTTAAATAATTTTCTAATAGTTGAAAGCTATGTAGAAAAATAAATAAAAATACTTAATAAGAAAAATATAGGCTGTAGAAAATAATGTTTAATTAAATTTTTGGAATATTGTTAGACTCAAAAGTTAACTTGGGGAGGCATTCACACACACACATATATATATATATATAAAATTTATTTTCAGTTGATTTCTCTTCTCAAATTTTGATGTCTTTAAATAAAATACTTTTAGTAAGAATATAGTGGCAAAGTTGATATTGTCTATTTTTTAAATGTACTTTTTATACTTTTATCTCAATTATTAGGATGAGATCATAAAAATGTAATGTTTTCCTTAAATTCAATCACAAATATTTTAAATCAGTCTTAATTAATTGTTGTTAGAGACTAAATTTATGAAGCCTAGATTAAATTTGTTGTTTTGATGTTAATTTTCTCTTAAAAATGTTTTTTATATCTTATTCAAAACAATTATTATAATAATGTTCAAATGAAATGTTAGAAAAGTTATAAATTTACTTCTTCACTTCTATATCAATGATAGATAATAAAGTTGTGACACACTTAATACTATACTTAACTAACAAATTAGCTTTTAAGACTAAAATAATTTAATTGAACTTTAGAAATTATCTCAAAAACATGAAAGTTAAATATAAGATGTGTGGGTAGTTAGCATTCAACTCTCTGGAAGTACACACTTAGCTCCATTTTGAACTCACACACGCCACAAATTTAAGAGAGGAGGGAAGTTATAATTTTGAGAGTCAATAAGAAAAAAAAAGAAGATATAAATAGAAGGTAGAAGAGATGAAAGGAGAAAAATGGAAAAAGAAAAAAATGTAAGAAGAAAATAAAAAAATAGAAAGAAAAAAATAAAAAAAATAGTTTTTTCTAATGACCAGTCATATAATATATATAAATATATATTTATTTATTTATTTAAGTTAAAATGCTCAATAATAAAAAATTTAGGATTCAAAATTTTAAGAATTATTTTCATGTTACCTGTGTATTAAAAGTTATAACGTGGAAACCATTATGAAGAGATGATATTTGAAAATATTCAAATGAAATTTTCAATATTAAAGGAATTGAATTAAGATGAAGTATATCTTTGAAAGATTAAAAAATTGATTTACATAAAAAAGAAAGTAAAATTTAATTTTAAGAATTTTCTTAATTCATATTTAAATTACATTTTTTTAATAAAATATGTTTATAAATTGAGGGGAATGAACCAAAACCAAAAAATAAAAATTAATTTATAAAAAAAATACTAAAATTAAAATTTTAGGTTTTTATTTATCATTCTCCTTTCAATTCAAAATTATTTTTATAGGTTTTTCTTAAATAAAACTTGACTGGTCTAAAAAAAAAACTTGTAATCATTTTCTCGCTCCAATTTGTCCAGGCAAAGGCATCACGTAGATCCCGTGCCGCGCTCTCTTCGCACGCCTTGTACGTTTCATCCGCACGCTCCCCATTCTTCTTTTTCTCTCACTTAAAACACGCACCGCACGCCTCGTTCGTGCCAAACTCTAAACACGCTCGTCTCTTCACACACGAGCGAGCGCCTTCTCAGGGACTTCGCATGCTTCGCTCGCACGCTCGCTTATCCATCGGCGGTCCGACCTGACCTGTCAGCAGCCGGAGATTCGCCGACGCCACCGTGTTCTCTTCTGATTCCGATCTTTTTCGATCCCCGCGCTCCACCCTGAATCGACACCGGACCGCCGTGCCGGTCGCCGGAAAAGTTGGTGTTGTTGTTTTTATCTAAGGTCGACGGAATTGGTAGAGTCTGGAGAGGGGAAGGCGGATCTACGGGGCTTTTTGTTCAACGAACTATGATTTCGAGCATTGAGGTAAGGCTGAGCTGAATATTATGGATATCAGGCTTTTTCAGACTTTCAGTAGGCTAAAGTTGTAGTCTTGGAGGGAGAGTTAAGCTTGAAAGTTGTGCTTTTGGTTGAAGCAGATGAAGTAGAAGGCTCCTGTAAATTTGTCCTGGAGAGTACTAAGTTTTTCTTTGGAACTGTAGCTCTCGTTTTTTGTTGAATGATGCGGGTGAAGTCATGTCAATAGAGTGCCTGGAAGTGTTAAAATGCGAAAAACTGTGAATTTTGTACATTTTTGTGCTCTTGATCACTACAATGTTGAAGTTTAAAGCTTTTTTTATTTATAATGAGGGCTTTAAATGATGTGTAGACGCTACTGTGTTTTCTAATGTTATTTTGCAATTGGCATGAAGTACTAAATTGTGCTTTTGCTTGGTCGCAGACTTTGAAATTCAAACTCACTTGGCTTTATTATTTGGAAATGGAAACCATTCATAGACACTATGCCGTTGGCAATTAACAAATCACCAGATTAGTATTTAATTGAAGGTTCAGACAAGGGATCATGGCAACTGATATGCAGAAGCTAATTGGAACAAGTGAAGAAGATGAGGAAGACATGGAAATGGATGTGAAAGAAGAGGATGATGATGATGAAGAGAATGGTGGTATTCATGGGGCTGCTCCAGTGATGGTAGAGATTGATGGTGGGGTAGTAACTTCTAGCGGTAACAACAGGTTTCAGCAGCACCAGCAATTCCAAGAACAAGTCAGCACCCCAGGTGGTAGTACTCGGCGGTGTAGGCCACTAGAAGAGAAAGAGAGAACAAAGCTAAGAGAGCGGCATCGTAGGGCTATTACTGCTAGAATCTTGGCAGGGCTTCGGAGGCATGGCAACTACAATCTTAGAGTTAGAGCTGACATAAATGATGTCATTGCTGCTCTGGCAAGGGAAGCTGGATGGGTGGTTCTTCCAGATGGCACTACTTTTCCTTCAAGATCTCAGGTACTTATATATTGTGAGGAAATCAAAATAGTCTCGGGTTGGATTCGGTGTTCTTTAGGTGCACATGGGCTGGTATGCTTATTTTTGGAAGGTTGCTGTCACGTAATCATTTGGCTTTTCGTTTTTATTTCAAAATCTATGACCTTATGCCCATTTATCTGGATTGTTATTAAATGTTAATTAAGAATTCTTTGGCCTTCTTCCAAGAGTCTTTAAAATTTAGATTTCAAATGTTTGATAAAGTGGTCCTTAATATGGCTTTCATACTGGCTAATAATGGCTTTTCTACTTGTAATTGGCTCACTTAATTTCAGAAATACTTGATTGTAAAAAATCTTATCTCTGTTGTCTGAATCAGAAAATCTGAGTTCTGACAAATCTCAGAATAATATTCAAATGGCAATATTTTCCTCTCAACTCTACAGGGTCAGAGACCAGCTGGTGGTAGTTCTACAGTGGCTACTACATCGGTTTCCCATATGGCTTCACAACAGACTACACCTGCTTCCCTCAAGGGAGCCACTTCAGGATATAGAAGCGCATCAGAGTATAACACAAGCCGAATGAAAGGTGTTTTTATGCCATCTCCATTGCCTTATGATCTAGCCTCGGGTTCCCAGTCTCAAACTTCATCCATGGTGGGAAGTGGAGAAGAACAGAGAGACAACCATCCTCTCATTGGCAGTTCAATAAATAGCCTTGATGAAAAGCAGGTATTGTGATTGAGCCATTCAGTTATTATATGGGCAATATATTAATTTCTGTTACAGTTGCTATTAGCCTACAACTGCATGAACTACTTATTATATGATTAATCAACATATATAATTATATCAGTCCCATAATTCATCACTTATTCATGCTTAGAGGCCGATCATATATGATAAGACTGATCTTTAATGAAGGCAACCTGAGAACCTAATATTGCACTTGCCTGAGAATATTTATTGGTGCATCCATTGTGATGGCCTCTATTGTCTTTCTTTGATTGTCTGTTGGATCTGAATATACTGAAAGGATACCCTGAGATGTACTACTATAAAGGGCACAGTCATCCTTTTTTATTTTGTAAATGATTCAACTATGGTGACTTAAGCAAGTAATTCTGTTGGCACTGTTTCAATAACTTATTCTCCTTTCTAGATTGTTGACATGCCCCACAGGTTATCAGAGCGTGATTTTGCTGGTACCCCATATGTTCCAGTTTATGTGATGCTACCGGTGAGCTATTTTTTTCCCCTACTTTGCCTCATTATGTTATTGAAGTGATGTTTCTTGATTACTTTCGATTACTGTGTATATAAAATATCCAAATATGCTTGTTAGTGGGTTGTTCTGCATATTCTAAATATAATGTTCTGGAAAACTTAATGTATTTAATTGATTTAACAAAAGAGAAATTTTCATAAAGTTTTATGTTCCTGTAGGCTATTCTTGCTAGCGGCTAAATGTTGATGTTAACATCCATCATATTCTTGCTTTGTTGGTAGCAGTTGGGTGTCATCAATATGAAGTGTGAACTTGTCGATTCGGATGGTCTACTAAAGCAGCTGAGGGTTTTGAAATCAATACATGTTGATGGTGTTATGGTAGACTGCTGGTGGGGGATAGTGGAGGCACATGCTCCACAAGAGTATAATTGGAACGGTTACAAAAAACTCTTTCAGATGGTGCGTGAACTTAAGCTTAAGTTGCAGGTGAGTTTCTTAAGATACTTTAATCTTTGGTCAATGGTTTCTTGCTTATTCAATCTGGTTTTGCCAATGACGAGTTTGTTAACACTTGGCTAGGTTGTGATGTCTTTCCATGAATGTGGAGGCAATTTTGGTGACGATGTTTGTATTCCAATACCCCACTGGGTTGCTGAAATTGGTCGGAGCAATCCTGACATATTTTTCACTGACAGAGAAGGAAGGCACAACCCTGAATGTCTTTCTTGGGGAATAGATAAGGAACGGGTTTTAAGAGGTCGGACTGCTGTTGAGGTATTGATGACATGATATTATTTGTTATTGTTATTGGATGCAGTTAGTAAGAAATGAATTTTAATACATAACAGCCATATACATATGGACAAAGCTTCACTGAAGTTATTATAGAATCTGGCCATGGAGAGTTTTATTTTTCCTTTGTTCGGAATTGTCTGAAGTTACCATTTTCTCTAATGAATTTGTTTGAATCATATATCAAATATATTCTGAGGAGGGGAGGGAGGCAGAGTTTTTGTTTTATTTTGTGTTGATATTAGGCCTAAAGAACGTAATTTTGTATCTTGTACATTGTTGTAGGTTTATTTTGACTTCATGAGAAGCTTCAGGGTGGAGTTTGATGAGTATTTTGAAGATGGTATAATCTCCATGATTGAAGTTGGACTGGGTCCATGTGGGGAGCTAAGATACCCATCTTGTCCTGTAAAGCATGGTTGGAGATATCCTGGTATTGGTGAATTCCAGGTAATGGTTTTCTTAAGAGAGTTAGTCTTAGTTATTTAAGTCTGCCAATTTTTGGTATTTGGTTTTTCATCATCAAGGATGCTTTCTTTGCTCTTCCAGTTCATGCGCATTCTATCAAGTGACCTTGACACCAAGTCCAATTTAGTGATGTTGAGTCTACTACATAGAGAATGTGAACTTTCATCAAGCTTGTATCACAATAATATATTAAGGTGTTTGAATTAAAAAGAAAAAAAATGATCATTTGAAAAGAAAAGAATTAAGTGGAAATAAGCTGCCCTCACCAATTTTCTTTGAGTTTTGTTACCCATAAGTGAGTGAAAGTTTTTGTTAATATTAATTTTTGTTTCCAATGATGGAGAAGATTATTTACATTATGAAGAAGTTCGAAGTACATTAAAAAAGTTTAATCTCTAAAATGTAGAAGTTAGCCTTGCTAATACAGGGCATGGTCTTGGGTCAGTTTTCTACAAAATTTGGCAAAGTATTTTGTTTTGTTTTCATTCTCCATTAAATGTTGTTGATTACAGGTTATGCAGCATAAATAGCTAAATAATAGACACATCTTCCCCCAAAAAGCTGTTTCCTATGTGCATATTACCATAAGCTGCCCTTAAATGTGTGATAGCAGCTTGCATAGTTAAGGATGCCTCTCTTCACCTATAATATTTTTCATTCTGTAAATTCTTTCAACTTAATTTATTGTCATTCCTTCAACTTAGACTTGGTGGGAGATTCCATACCTACTCATTTTCTATTGCAAAATGTGTTCTTAAGGACTAAATCCTAAATTAATTGTGCTGGATTTGTAATCCATATATGTATAAACTGCTTTTTCACCTCAAACTCTTGTCTACCCGCTGCAAATTTATCATGCCAAATTTCAAATTCAAGATATGATCTTCACAAATGTTCAAATGTGCTTTGTTTTACGCCCTCTTGTATTGAGCCACTTGCTTCACTTCTTTTTTTTTTTTTTTAAATTTATTTGGGCTGTCTTGTTTGACTTACTTCATATGATTGGGATCTCCATTCTACTTCTATATATATTTAGAGACACCTTTTAGCTTATCATTGTTAGACCTTGAATAACAGAAAGATAGAGGAGAGAGGATAAATACTAGTTTTTAGGTAGATAGCTTGGGGATCATTATGGCCTTGTATTCTTCACTTATTGTTGCTGCTATCCTTTTACCCTTGCATATACCTTAGATCTCTTTTTCTCTACTTTATTCATTGCCCTTATTCTCTGTGGGCAGTGCTATGATCAATATTTGCTAAAAAGTCTTAGGAAGGCAGCAGAAGCAAGGTGTCACCCTGCATGGGCTAGGGGACCAGATAATGCTGGTACCTATAATTCTCAGCCACACGAAACAGGTTTCTTTTGTGATGGAGGTGATTATGATGGTTACTATGGCAGGTTCTTTCTTAGCTGGTACTCTCAGGTTTTAGTTGATCATGGAAATTGGGTGCTTTCTCTGGCAAAATTAGCATTTGAGGGAACCTGCATTGCTGCAAAGGTGAGTTAAAGAAGAAAATTGTAATTTGAAGATGATATTGTAATTCAAACTTCAAATAAACCGTTCTTTTCTGCATTACAACCTGAATGATTTTATCTTACTACATGGGGATTTGCATAATTGTTTCAGTTTCATCTTATATGTGCAGTACAAGCCATGTCATCCTTATTATGAATCTACTTATTATGTTCATACTACTTTAAGCTTCATTTGTTTCACATAAAATAGAAAATTATAGAGAATTGTTTCCTAGAAAGTTTCAAGTTAAAGTATGTTCTTGGAACACCATTGTCATTGAAAACTGTGTTAAGACTGTAATTCTCCTTATATTATCCAATATATGATTTGTTCTACAAAGTTACTTTCTGTTGAGTTCTAAAAAATGATTGTTCTGGTCGCTAACAATGGACCCAAAAATATTTTCCACTATTGACAAACCTAAATAATATATTTCCTGCTGCAATGCAAAAAATAATTCATTTTCTGCACCAAGCAGTGCAAAAAAAACCTACAGTTATTTTCCATGAAAAAACTCAACCTTAGTATGTGCCGTATTTGACTATAGTTATGTATTTGAAGATGGATCTTTGTGTGTTTGTGACTGTGTTTATGTTCTGTGTATATAAAAGGTGGGGATTGTTATTTCCATTTCTTTGTTTGTTAGTTCCAGTTATCAGAACCATGGAAGGTGCTTTATTTGTTGTGGCTTGATACTATCTGTTTGCTATATTTTAATTTCTGAACAGCTGTCAGGTATTCACTGGTGGTACAAGACAGCAAGTCATGCTTCTGAATTAACTGCTGGGTTTTATAACCCATGCAATCGTGATGGTTATGCAGCAATAATGGCAATGCTAAAGAAGAATGGAGCAAGCTTAAACTTTGCGTGTGCTGATTTGCACACGTTGAACCAGCATGAAGACTTTGCAGGGGCATTTTCAGATCCTGAGGGATTAGTCTGGCAGGTAAGTATCTAATCCTAGCTAGGCCTTTAGTATACTGGCTTCCTATATAATCGATTTTTTCAGGAAGAACTTGTAAGAATAATTGATCTTTTATCTTTTTAACAAATTTGAAGTATGCGCAAGACTGTTTTAGAATTGAAGTGTATAATCTAAAGGGTGCTCCTACTTGTGCATGACAGGTGATGAATGCTGCTCGGGATGCTTGCCTACCAGTTTCTAGTGAGAATGCGCTTCCTTGCCTAAATAGAGTTAGCTATAATAAGATTTTGGATAATGCCAAGCCCATGAATGATCCAGATGGAAATCATTTTACATCTTTTACTTACCTGAGACTTAGTCCACTTCTTATGGAAAGGCACAACTTCATAGAGTTTGAACGATTTGTCAAGAGAATGCATGGTAAGGAACTGAAAAATTTCTATATATTTTCATCCTCCTGTTAATTTCTGGAAATATCTATGAAAAATGGAAAGTAGTACTTTTCCTGGCCTTGATTAAATAAATGCTTGTGTCATCTGGTACTGAGCAAAATCCTCCAGAAACGGTGTTCTTTAGTCGGCATAGCCCTATAACCTCAGTACCTGTATCGAACTGTGGATTTCATTCACTGGCAAGCCTAGATACATTGCACGAATAAACCCAACATTTTAACTGCTTATTTTTTGTAAACTTGTCATAGCATGGGCCTTTCATATGTTGTGAAATGTAAGTTAGAGCGTTGGCTACATTAGGCCAAAATTGCCATTACGTCTTTCTGTATTTTCTCACAATCACTTTAATCTCTCAACATATCAATTTTAATACCATGGTTGATAATTTTATCTTCTATTAGAAATATAGAAGATGAAATGAGTTTAATTATAAATTAACAGACTGTAGATTAAGAAGTTGCTTTCTATCATCCATGGCTTTTTCAAATACGCTAATGTGTTTGGGTTACTGATGTCTTTTCACTGCAGGTGAAGCTGTACTTGATCTCCAGGTATAGTGGGCTGGAAAGAGAATCTGGTAGGTTTGTAATATTTATAGCTCACCCTACATACCGGTTGGGGTAGTCTGTTGCAGATTAGTAGAATAGGATTTTCATTTACTGTAAGATACATAATAGTTGGTAGTTAAGTAATTGAAGATTAGGATAAAGTAATTTAATTTTTAATCAAACAACTTCACTTATGCAACCAGGATGTAAAATTTGTCCATACATGATGTTAGCGTATTATTGAACGAACACATTGGGTATTTGTGGAGCTACAGTACAATGATCTATCTGCATCATATGGTAACATTGGCATACAAGATTTTCATGTCTGACCAGTTGGTTGGAGCAGATGGCCGCTAGAACTTGGTGCTGGCCACCACTTGAGAACCTATCTCGGGTAACAAAGTTTATTGACATATAATCATGGTTTGTTCTGTTGCATTAAAGCCGTTTGATGTACTTCTAGTGAGAAACATAAATTCTTGTGAAATAAACGGAATGAAGTTGTAAAAGTATTGTGGTTTTCATACAAGATAATTGATTTAGGGGTTTTTAATTTCTGGTTCAATCTTAGCACATCATTCTTAGACTACACTCAAAAAATTGCAGGAGCCAATAATAAAACAAAATTGACGACTTTGATATGGGAAAACGTTCTTGAATTATGTGCGTGCTGGTTCAGTTGAAACCATTACTAGAATGCTTCTTCTGTTAAAAGGCAATGGGTAAAGCATATTGGAGATGTGACCAAGTTGAGCAGTATAATGAGCCTTTTTTTATTTTTTATTTTTTAAATGAGCCAGTTCAAATACGAGCCTGTTTTCTAAACAAACCCAAAAATGAAACATATCTTTATATGCATGTATAAAAATTAAATCAAATAAACATTTACGAATGTCATATTAAATGTGTTTATGTATGAGATAATTTTATAAAAATATGTATTACAATATTACAAAGATATAATTTTGTGTTTAACTGTAATAATTTATAAATTGTTATATGAAAGCAATATATATTTATATAAAATAATAGTATTATATTAAGCCAACTGTGTTTAATTTTCACTTCTTTAACTTAATGAGCTTAATATGTTGAAAATTTTGTTAATTTAATAAATAAGTTGAAAATTACCAAAACACAAAAAAAAAAACTATTGAGAAAGCAAAGCCAAGTAACTCATGAACAGGTTCTTAAGGCAAAGTTCTTACTTCCTACATTTGGAAAAGCATGTTCAGATTCCAGAGTCAACTATGTTACGCTTCCTAGAATTCCTTTGTTTGCGCATTTATGAAGGTGCTTCTGTATGCACCGCATTCAAGCCTTCATTTATATCAGATTCAAAATCACTGCACACAATTATAATAACAAGCAGACTGAATAGTAGTGTTACGACGTTTCAATTGTGATTGCCACCTCTTTTAAGTTTCTACCTCGGCAAGCAGAGTTAAGAATAGTATTATAACAGGCCTCTTTCATCTTCAGTACTCTCTCTACTGAGGAGCAGTTCTCAACATTTTGGCCCTTCCTTTCTTCCTCCTTCATGATGAATGGTTACAAAAGCCTGGAGGGTCCAAACTGACAATACCACTCATCACCTGTTCCGCTAGCTCTGTGGGGAGAACGATGAAGTGGGAGGTGGATGGATCATTTTGTGAGCACTTGGTCACATGCTTTATAATAATCATCTACTCATTTGCAAGTGTCTTCTTTGTCGTAGTGGTCACTCAGAGTATTATATGTGGGGATTTTTGTTAAGAATGGCTTATTCTATAACTCAATATCCCGTGTAAGGAGCCCTGTTGCAAATGAAAGAGGTGATTTGGATTTCGAGTTTTATGGGTTCGAAGTGGACAAGGTGTTGGTAGATGTGTCCTCTTGAGTGAGTATTAGAATAACAAAAGTTCACAAATATGAACAATTAAGAACTTAGTTCTTTTATAGAGGTGTGAGTCTTTCTTGCAAAAAGCTACCACAATAAGAGGGATAATAATAATAACAAATATCTTCTGTAAATGATTGTCCTGTGCGATGATCACCACATGAGGAAAAGGGGGAGAGATGACTTTATGAATTGAGATCTTACGTCAATCAGTTGATTATTTATTTTCATAGTGTTATGTTCTCATAGAGAATTTCTATTTCGTTTATAATAGTCTTTTCTTTGAAATGTTTTTAAAGAATATTAATTCTTATCTTTTAAAGATAATTTAAAATTTTAACACAGTTTTCATATAATTTTTTTTCTTTTTTGCAAAAATTGGTTTTGGCTTTACCATAAAAAGAAGCAATTTTCTTAATTGTTTATCATTTCATAAAATTATTTATGTGTAAACGGAATTTGGAGGAAAAAAAGTGTTTTTAGAGAAAAATCTAATATTAAACTAAATGAGATTATTTATAAGACAAATCTCTATCTTAATAAGTTTTTGAATCTTCTAAATATTAAATCAAACACAGTGGATAACTCTTTTTAATACTCCTTTTGGGATAAAGTGTGAACCGTTAGCAGTAAGCAAATTAATCACAAACTATGATATCTATTGTTATAAAATATTATATGTAGATGTCCACAATCTTTGAATATTTCCATGCACAACCTTTGGCATTCAACATAAATGTATACAACATTTAGCATTCCAACCTTTGGAATTATCCATAAATGTGTAGATAACATTTGGTATTCTAAACTTAAGGTCTTCTAGCCTATAAATAGAAGTATTTGTGTGATGATATAGACAACACTTATGAGTTGAGCAAAGAAACACTTTTTTCCCCACATTTCTCTCTATCTATTTGGAGTATCTTGTTCATAGAAATACTCTTTTTTACATATTTTACAACACGTTATCAGCATGAATATCTTTCGTTTTGAGTTTTGGGTAATTGAGATATTGTTCAAGGTATATGAAATCACTTCACTTTCTATCCTTACATGCTCATGATCCACCATATGTGTAATACATGATATTTTCTTTCATATTTAAATGAAATGATAGACATTCTTATGTTCTAATAAATTCTATTTTGCATATGTTTATCTTTTAATACAAGCATATTCATATATTGATGGATATATGTTCTACTGCATACATATAAATTGAATATATCTTGTTGTCTACTCATGACATTTTGTTATCTTTATCATTAGAATTTGATAGATATATTTGTTGTTCTAAGTTAACCTTGCCTTATAAAAACATATGTATTAGTTTTGAAAGCATGTTTATCTAATTGAAATATATATAACTCATACTTGCAAGTTTCATCTATGTTTATATAGTTACAATATTTATGGTGTTTAATATATGTTTAAATTACTATTGATATTGTGTACTTATTAAATCGATCATGATAAAATAATTGTTATTATATTGAATATGTTTTGTATATAGGAATCATATCTCCTAATGAATTAATTGTTTTCTTATAATATTTATCATGATAAATCTCGCAAAACTTGAATTTATGGCCATTGATAAATTCGACAAAAATTATTTGTTATGGATACTTGATGTCAAAATGCATTTCATTGCTATGGGTCTTGGAAAGACAATAAAAGAAAGAAATAAAGCGTCAAGCCAAGAATGTGCTAAGGCTATATTTTCATACGCCATCATTTGGATGAAGGATTGAAAAATGAATACCTCACTATGAAAGATCCCCTTGTTTTGTGGCAAAAATTTAAAAGAGAGATATGACCATTTAAAAACGGTCATTCTCCTAAAAGCTTGATGTAACTAGATGCACTTGCGATTGCAAGATTTTACATCAGTTAGTAAATATAACTCCATAATGTTTAAAATTAGCTTTCAATTGAAGCTATGTGGGGAAAATATTATTGATGATGATATGTTAGAAAAAATATTATCTATTTTTCATGCCTCAAACATGCTCTTGCAACAGCAATATTGAGAGTGAATATTTAAAAAATATTCTGACTTGATATCATGTATTCTTGTGGCTGAGCAAAATAGTGAGCTTTTGATGAAAAACTATGAATCTTGCCCAACTAGTTCCATTCCATTCCCTAAAGCGAATGTGATAACATCTCATGGTCGTAGTCATGGGCGTGGTCGCCATCGTGGACATGGCAGAGAATATAACTTTAAGTAATGTCGTGGTCATGGTAATGAAAAGTCACAAGGCAAGGGGAAGGCACCATAAAATAAGGATGCCAATAAATCTCAAAACTTATGCTATAGATGTGACATGAATGGGTATTGGTCACATACCTGTCATACGACTAAACATCTTGTTGAACTACCAAGCTTCTTTAAAGGAAGAGAAAAATGCTATATAGGCAAATTTTATCAATCAAGATAATAATGACCTCCTTGATGAGCCCTTGGGGATAACTCATTTGGATATCGCAGACCTCTTTGACTCGGCAAAGGGCAATACCAAAACTTCTTTTGATGGTTAACAAATTTATGTTTAAAGTTACTTTTCTTTAATGTATTGCAATTTGTTGGTCTTTTCTTTTATGATATCAAAAAGTATGGACATTACTCATTCTTTATAAGGCTATAAAAATGTTTATGAAGACATATGCTTAGCTGATTGTGCAACAACTCACACCATCCTTAGAAGTGAGAAATATTTCTCATTTTTTATTAAAATGGAGGAAAAAGTGAATACAATATCAGGCACAGTTAATATAATTGAGGGCTCTAGAAGAGCCACTTTTTATTTACTTAATGGAACAAAATTTGTTCTAAAGGAAGCTTTGTTGTCAACTAAATCAAGAAGGAATCATCTAAGCTTCAAAGATATATGCCTTAATGGTTTTCACATTGAGACAGTAAATGAAAGTGATATGAAGTATCTCTATATTACTTCAGTTGTCTTGGGAGAAAAGTGTATATTAGAAAAGATGCCTGCATTATCCTTTGGCTTGTATTACACATATTAGTACAATTGAAGCATATGTTGTAGTGAACTAGAAGTTCACTAATTCAAATGATATATTTATAATTTAGCATAACCGATTAGGCCATCTCGGTTCAATAATAATGCAAAGAACTATAGAGAACTCAAATGGACATCCATTAAAGAACTAGAAGATTCTTTAATGAAATAAGTTTTCTTATACTGCATGTTCTCAAGGAAAATTGATTAAAAGGCCTTCACCGACAAAAGTTAGGATTGAATCTCCTGCTTTTCTTAAACGCATTCATGGAGACATATGTGAACTTGTAGCTCCACCTTGTGGATCATTTAGATATTTTATGGTATTAGTAGATGCCTCTGCTAAATGGTCACATGTTTGTTTATTATCAACACATAATATGACATTTTCAAGATTACTTGCTCAAATAATAAGATTGTGAGCTCAATTTCCTGATTGTCCTATTAAGACAATTCATCTTGATAATGCTAGTGAATTTACATCCCAAGCTTTTAAAGACTATTTTATGTCAATTAGGATAAGTGTAGTGCATCTCGTGGCTCATGTACACACATAAAATAGTCTTGCATAATCATTCTTTAAACACCTTTAGTTAATTGTTAGACCATTACTTATGAGAACAAAACTCTCCATTAGTGCATAGGGACATGCCTTTTACATATTGCAGCACTTGTACGCATTAAGCCAACAACGTATTATAAGTTCTCCTTTATGC
This sequence comes from Delonix regia, assembly GCA_037074485.1. Taxonomy (NCBI): domain Eukaryota; kingdom Viridiplantae; phylum Streptophyta; class Magnoliopsida; order Fabales; family Fabaceae; genus Delonix; species Delonix regia. The sequence goes on from CM073459.1 coordinate 20,435,089, forward strand.
AATTGGCTTTGGGTCAGGAGTTGAATATTTCTTATTTGAGGATTTTTGGGTGCACGGTTTATGTTCTAATTGCTCTACCACATCTCACTAAAATGGGTCTTCAATGAAAGTTGGTTATGAATCCCCTTCAATCATTAATATCTTGAACCCTTGATGGGAGATATGTTTATGACACGTTTTGTTGATTGCCATTATGATGAAAATAATTTCCCAGCATTAGGAGGAGAAAAGAAACAGCTGGAAAAACAATTTACAAGGAATGCACAATCATTGCACTAGTTTGATCCTTGTACAAACCAATAGCAAATAAGCATAAAACACGCTTGAAGCATGGTAAACTAATTGATTCCAAAGATGAAAATCCTTGGAAAAGAAAAGGAGAAAATAAACAAAATGATCAGACTGAGGAAATAGATATTTAAGTTGATAAGATAGACATATTGCTTGTGAGATTCTATTTTATCCCTCAAATTATTTTTTCTGTTAACTTGTCTATGTCTCTTAACCTTGTCTACATGTATTGCCAAACTAGCTTCTTAAACTAAAAATTGTACTTTATAACATATAAGATCCTTAAGTTAATAGTAATATAATCTTCCAAAGAATTAACCTAGTTGGATGCGATGGATTTAAGGAGTATATATTCTTGATTTAGTATATTGGCTAATGAGAACTCGCTTCATTATTTTGTAAAAGCTTATCTCCTTGATTCAAATCTTGGATAAAAAATATTTTGACTTCTGCTGTAATCAAATTCTATATTCATCGGTTGTTGGATGTTTACTTTTGAAGAGTAATTTGTCGTAAATGTAACAAATTACCATAAAAAAGTTTGCTCTTGCAATATAGAAAAGATTAAAAGAAGAAGAAAACTTCAGTCAAATGTATACTTAAAAAAATTAAGAGGTTGACGATTTCTTTAGATCCAGCTACTTTCTCCCTTACTCAAATCTTTGTCATTCTAATAAATGTATTCATTTTAATAAGAAAATGACTCAACCTTGTTCTTCCTTTAAATATTCATAAATCTGTTGTCTAAATATATGATATATAATTGGAAGGCGTTGAAGACCTACGCACACTTCGAAGTCAACCAGTTAAAAAATCTCCATAAGAGGTTTAGGTACCTTCAAGTGAAGAAAATATTGAGATCTCAATAAGTTATGTTGATACTGGAACAATATAGAATCGATTTGGAACTATTGTTGACAACATTTTTTTTCATATAATGTAGAACTAGAAATTGTAAATGAAAATAAGGATCATGAACTATAATATATCGAAGAATGTCGATGTAGAAAAGATTGGCCAAATTAGAAAGATGCGATCTAAGCTAAATTAAATTCACCCACGAAGCACAAAGTTTTTGGACCTATAGTCTGAACATCTAATGGTGTAAAACCAGTTGGGTAGAAATGGGTCTTTGCATGGAAAAGAAATAAGAAAAATGAAATTGTGAAATACAAAGCACAATTTGTGGCACAAAGTTTTTCACAAAGACCAGGAATTGATTATGAGGAGACTTACTCCCATGTGGTGGATGCAATCACTTTTAGATATTTGATTAATCTAGTTACTTATAAAAGACTTGATATGCACCTAATGGATGTTGTTACAACCTATTTATATGGATCACTTGATAATGATATATACATGAAAATCCTTGAAGGATTTAAGATACCTAAAACATATAACTTGAGTGATAGAGTGGTACAATATCCTGAATGAGTATCTACCACAAAAAGGGTTACAAAAATGATCATATTTATCCTCATGTTTTTATAAAAAAGTTCAGGATCAAAATTTGTTATCATTGTAGTATATGTTGATGATTTGAACATTTTTGGAACTTTAAAATGTCTTTTGAAAGCAATAAGACTCTTAAAAGAAGAGTTTGAGATAAAAAGGCCTTGGAAAGAAAAAATATTTTCTCGGACTACAAATTGAACACTTAGAAAAAGGAATATTTGTTCATCAGTCAACATATGTCAAAATGGTCCAAGTGCGATTTTACATGTACAAGGCGTATTCATTAAGTACACATATGGTGGTTAGATCACTTGAAGTGACAAATGATCCTTTTCGACCTTGAGAGGAAGGTGAAGAACTTCTTGGTCCTAAAGTACCAATTCTTAGTGCTATTGGGGCACTAATGTATTTGGCTAATGGCACAAGACTGGATCTAGCATTTTCAGTAAATTTGCTAGTAAGATACAGTGCTTCACTAACACAAAGACATTGGAAAGGAATAAAACCTTTTTAGATACCTTTGATGAACAATTGATAAAGGTTTCTTTTTATTCAAATAAATCTATTTCACCATTAATTGGTTATGCAAATATAGGGTATTTGTCTATCCACACAAAGGAGAATCCCAAACAGGCTACTTGTTTACATTTGGTGATATGGCTATATCTTGGCACTCAACAAAACAAACTATAACAGCTACTTCACAAATCATGTGGAGTTACTTGCAATTCATGAATCAAGTTATGAATGTGTATAGTTGAGATCCATAACTCAACATATCCATGAATTGTGTGGTATATCACTTAATGAAAAAGCTCCAACGACATTATATGAAGACAATACTACTTGCATAGCCCTAAAAGAAGGATAAATTAGAGGAGATAGGGCTAAGCATATTTCACCAAAGTTCTTCTTCACTCATGATCTTTAAAAAAATGGTAAAATTGATGTTTAACAAATCCATTCAAGTGATAATATAACATATTTGATCACTAAGGCATTACCAACTACAAAATTTGAGAAGATGGTTCACCAGAATAGAATGCACCGATTAAGGGACATTCAATGACGCTACAGATACACACAATACTCTTTTTCCTTGGCCATAGTCTTGTCTTGCTGGGTTTTCTTGGCAAGGATTTTAACGAGGTAACCAATAATGCATATGCTTATTGTGGATATTCAATGGGTAGTGTTATAAGATATTATATGTGAATGTCCACAACCTTTGAATATCTCCATGCATAATCTTTGGCATTCTACATAAATATATACAACCTTTAGTATTTCAACCTTTGACATTCTACATAAATGTATACAACCTTTAACATTCTAACCTTTGGCATTCTCCATAAATGTGAAGACAACCTTTGACATTCTAACCTTAAGGTCCTCTACCCTATAAATAAAAACATTGTGTGATAATATGGACAACACTCATGAGTTAAGTAAATAAACACTTTTTTCTCTTACATTTCTTGCTATCTCTTTCGAGTATGTTGTTAATAGAAATACTTTTTTTTACATATTTTTACAACATCTTTAACCTTTTTTTTTTATTTTTTTTATTTTTTGTTTTTGGCCAAAACAGTGCTCTCTATACATGTATTATGGAAATGAGTGAAATTTAGATATATAATATGCCTAGTTGGCTATGGGGTGATTAAAAAATATTTTTCTAAAAAATTGAAAATTTTTATGTAGAACCCTAGTGGCCGACTGCCAAATAATGGATTCAACGTATTGATCGTACTCCTAGTAAACAAAAGGGATACAAAACTTTTCAGTCAAGCACATAAACAATCATCAAGCTCTAAGATTCCACGTTCATGTGTGTCATGGTGAAGATGTTTTAGTGAGAGATTAAGTACTAATATTTTGTTATAAAAATTAGTTGGAGCATATGACCAGCGGGTAATGAGCATACAAATGAAAATGCAAACTATTTGTCGTTTTGTCTTATTTGAAGAATAGAATGAAGCAAAAACATATTGACGTTCAATAAATGTGATGTGGTTATAAAAAGCGTTGTTTAGATCATCAACTTATTACTTTTTCTTAGGCAAAAGGTATATTCATTTGAGTTATATATATATATATATATATATATATATATATATATATATATATATTATTTTCATGAACTCATTGATCAATCAAGTTGATTTACACATGAAAAATGTTATGAAAAGAGAATTTATTTTAAATACAACCAAGTACAAATAATCACACTTGAATTATATATGTTGGTGTTTAAGTATAATTGGTTTTCCTTAAATTCTTATCTCCACTTTAATATATAAACAAATCATTGAATTTTGTTTCAGATCAAACTTGTTAATTAATATTTTTTTTAGAGAATATGGTAATTGTAGAGTAAAATTAGCAATCTTATGATAACATGGAGATCTCTAAGAAACAATAAAACATATTAATTTTGTAATCTTAAAACTTAAGCTAAAATAACATTTGAATGTCTCCAGGGAATAAAGTTAGATAGAAAAAAGAGGAGTGATTTCTAGAACATACACTCTACTTTCTCCTATTCACTCTTTCTCTATTTGACTTTATCCCCTACGTTTAATTTTTGAATATAAGAATCTATTTTGCTTTGTATCAATAGCTTGAATTCAGAGGACTCTTCATTAGTTGTCAATAGGGCACAGATGGCACAAAATCATGCACACTAGAAGGCCTCTGTTCCATTTTGTCCGTTTAAGTAGTTAATTCTCATACTTGTGGGCATGCATTAGAAAGGTTTATTCTCTTGTTGATACATCTAAAAACTAACAAGAGCACACAGCTTTGCATTAGCCAATAAGTAAAAAGCACACAGATTTGCTTTTGGAAAATAATAAAGAAAAATCTAGGCATAAAAACTATGAGCACACCGATTATAAAACGGAGATGATTTAAATGTCTTAAATGCTTATATGCTATGCACTTTAAACCGAAGAGCAGAAAGAATAAGAATACAGTATTCCCCGTCTGCAGTTGGAAACTCCAACTGCTTCCAACTGCACCAGTTCTTCATTATATAAATACAACTTGGACCTGAACAGATTCCCCCTAAATCCCATCTCATCTAAACTTTAGATAATATGATTGGAGTATGTATACATTCAATTATAGAATATGATACATAAATAGAAAATATAAAGAGATTAAGTTAATCGATGATATGACCTGATGAAAATGACATAATAACTATGTACACTGGTTGAGTCAAAATATTTTAACTCCCAATGCCCAAGAGTGTCTTGGAGTGTTTGATGGACAGAGAGAATGATCTTTGTCTCTCAAAATTAGGGCATTAGTATACAATTTATAGAATTCTCAAAATCTTTAAAAATGATTTCTTATATAATTAATAAAAAATAAACTCATTAAATCTCTTTGGATAACAATATCAAATTAGTAATCTGATGAGATGATTACTAATGCTCTTGAGCTGTGGGTTGAGTTTTTGCCTAGTAGGTTTGTGGATAATTGAACTCATAACTGATTATCTACAAATAAATATAAACTCAATCTATTTTTAGTTTATAAATTACAATAATAAATTGCCTAATTAGTTATAACATAAAATTAATCCAATAGCATAATTAATACTAATCCATATAATATTAAAATTATTCTAACAATCTAAACCATACCCTGTTTTTATTTTGTTCTCTTTCACTCTCAAAACAGCAAAAATAAACCCCGAAACTTAAATATGCGCACATGAAGACCAGCACGGTCCTTCTATCACTATTATTCTATGTGCCAGTTTCATAACTTCAAAAAAATCTTGCTACGCCTATGCCTTTGCTCTGATGCCTATACCAATGTAGCAAAATTAAATGCCATGGATTTGACAGATATGGGTGTGGGAATGAGATATTCTCAAGCATGCACTGAGACCCTTACTTTTGGAGTAACCTACTCCTATTGTCATATTTTTACCAAAAAAAAAGAACAAAGGGAAGCATTATAAATCTGAGTCATACAGCAATTAGCAAGGTTTTTATATGATTTTCTCCGCGATCCACAGGGATGATGAATGAGTCATTTCACTTGTAACCATTTACAGCTAAGCCTTGGCCAGCAAAATCTCTGACTGTGAAACCCACTTTCTCAAATTTTCCTTTATCATTGTTCTCTCTGAATTTCAAGTAGTCCATGCACATAAATGGCTTATACATCCTCTTGTTTTCTTCTCCAACCACTTCATCTGGTGCCCATATGACCTTCTCATCCTCAAAGCACCAAAAGAAAGCGAGAGAAAATCTGTTCACTGGCTGCATCAGAGCTACCCTATGTTCTGAGGACCTTAATTTATCATTGCTCCATGCTTGAAGCATATCCCCTATGTTCACCACCAAGGTACCCTCAGATGGGGTTATATCAACCCACTTGCCTTCATTTGACTTTACCTGGAGCCCTCCTATTTCATCTTGATATAGGATAGTAATACAACTCATATCAGTGTGCATCCCGAGTCCTTCTACTTGATTTTCCATACTTTCTGGAGGAGAGTAATAATTTATCCTCAAGTAGCCATGGCACTTCTTGAATTCGGAGTCATAGAACTTATTCTCAAAGCCATCCCCGAAGCTGATCAATATAAACTTTAAAATTTTCTCAGACAAATCTGCCATCTTACATCCATATTCTTGCAGGATCTCACTATAAATAAAAGCATAAGAAGACTAAATTTAAAACTCAATTTAAAAAAAGCAGAAAGATAAAGGGAAAGAGGCATAGAATAGCAGAAATATGAAAGCTTAATGGAATAACAATCCCTTAGAACAGAGATTCTTAGGTATATATAATATACCAATTGATTGTTCAATGAACTATTTAAATTCATTAGAGTGTTTTAAGTAGTGGGGCCTATTGATATATCCAATTTGGTGAATTTCAATGGCTCCTTGTGCTAACTGCATGTGCCCTATATGACTCTTAAGGCTATGCTTGAGAGTTGGGAGGAGAAGGGGAGAAAATGACTCCAAAGAAAAAGGGAGGGGAAGGGATATGTAGTTAAATGATAATTTCCCTTCGCTTTCCCTATAAATAACTCTCGCTCAAGAGAAAGGTTTTGATGAAACCTTCTCTTTTCTCCCTCACCATTACCCCACACCAAGCATAGCTTAAGTTTTTTCAATTGAAAAAAGCATTAAGAGAGAGGAAAGATGCATAAAATAACCAAAAAATTAAAAAAAAACTTCATAACAGTTACCTGAATTTAGAATTCTGTTTGTCAAAGAGGATATCTGCAGAACTCTTAGCAGAATCATAAAAGTTGGGTCCATTAACTCTGAGGCTCTCAAAGAATGGAGAGGCAATAAAATGAGGGGTGTAAGATTTTACAGAGGAGAAAGGACCAAGCTTGAGTTTAGTATCAGAAGGAAGGCGGAAGAGGTGTTTGGACAGTAAATGGAGCTGGCTGAAAAGATCTTTGGAGATTCCATGGTTGATTACGCGGAAAAATCCCCAATCCTTGCAGGCTTCAGATAGAGAGCATAGAGAAGATGGTTGTAATGGCTGAAAAATGTCTAAAATTGGAAGCTCAACACAAGATTTGGACTTAGACATAATATCTCTGTTATGTAAAGAAAGACTAGATTTTGGGTTCTTTTATAGATAGGCTTGGTCAGAAGCTTGGAGCTTAAGAAGGGTAATTTAGGCAGGCAAACTTTTGTGTTTCTCAATTGCTTCCATCAAATGTATAATATAGCATAATGCAGAATGCAGAAATCAATAATTAAATTGTTAATGTATGTATAGTATGTGATTAGGATATAACTGAATGATTATATAAAGCTAACAATATGTCTAAACTGAATGATTTGTGGGCAGTCATATCTGTTTATGACCTTGACAATAATCGGATGCTATCATTTCCAAATGGCTATATATTATTAATAAGTCCATCAACAAAGGGTTCCATAAAGATACAAGTTTTCTCAACGATAAACTTCATGACTTTTTGACTATGAGGTTTTTTTACACAAATTTACAATATTTCATAATTTTTACGTTACTGTTATACAATTATATACTTTTTATTCTTTTTGTATTAATACCAATTTTTGTAATATATAAGGGATAAATTACACTTGTCCACCATGGTTTTCCACTTTTCCCCCCTAATCGTAATTTCCTTCCCAATCAATTAATTTTTACAACTCTAACTAATTTAATATCAAAAAGAGAAAATTGCACTTACTCACTCTGATCTTTGCCACCAATGTCTATTTCCGTCCTTTTCCTGCTTAAATAATCTATTCTACATATCCTTAGGCAATTTCCCTCCTTCAACAACTTTTTAATTAACCAACTCATTTATCTATCAGATTATCACATTGCAATTAATCAATTAGAGAGAAATTCGTAATTGAAGGGCAAAAATCAGAATGTATAAACTTAATTTTCCACTCATGATATGTATGTTGTAGTGTTTTTGGACGGCGGGAGACATTGCAAAATGTGAGAAATAAATCAAAAGGTGAATTGTAAAATTAATTGATTTGGTAGGAAAGATGGTAAATATAATTTCTTTTGATATACACACATACATATATATAAATATATATATATATATATATATATGTATGTGTGTGTGTTATTTTACATGTACTTATGTTTTATTTAAAGTGATTAAACAATTTTATATAATTATGATCTCATCAGGTTTGACTGTTTTTAAAAATACTTGAATTAATTATCAACTCATAACCTGACAGCCCTTTCTAGTTCATACTTGAGAAAGATTTGAAGCACCATATTAAATTACAGTTAGAAGCCCATATACAAAAAACGGCCAACAAAACTTTATTTGGATTTAAGTAGGAGGGAGAAAAATAATGGAGATAATAAGACATTCATAGCAGCATATGCAAGCTAGTAGAAGATGTTATATTTGGACAGCTCTCTCCCAACTTTTTTCTTTTCCCTGCTTCAATTTTAATATGTTCACACTCAGCAAGGACAGGCTGGTAAGGAAGCATCCCAGCCACGAGGACTCTTTTTTAATTCCCTCATGCATATGGAACTCACATTTTTCTGCGGAAAGTTTTGACTAAGCTATATATATATATATATATATATATGAAACACTTGGTCAATAAGCATCCTGAGCTTGAGAATATGTTAAGCAAAAGATAACATCATTAAGCTAACAAAGTACAAACCATATAGTTTAAAACACTTGGTTCTTGAGGCACTTATGGACTTAATTGCTAAAGGAAATTGATATACTTGCATTTGATCCTTATCTCGCCCATTTCCCTCTTCCCAACTCTCAAAGCCCTTTGTTACCTAAGTAACCAAAAGAAGAAGTACAAACCAGATAGACTCTTTTATCAGCTCATACATTTGTCAGATTCAGATATGACCACAGATAGTGTGTGTTCACAGGAACAATGTGCACAAGACTTGGCCTGAAAGACAATGACTCAAAATTTGGGTATTATGTCTCCAAAATTGCAAACGCTAGCCCTGACATAGTGTGTGTTAAAAAATATATCAATGTATATGCACGTGGGCTGCAACATTTAATCCAAGCCCCATGCATTGTTCAAGTCAAAGACTGGTGACAAGTTCCCATCAATTTTCTTTTTCTGAGGTTACATACGAAGTCCATGACCACAGGCGAGTAGGGAAAAGACAAGATGTAGATATTAAATCTAACACACATCAAGCTCATCTCAATCTTATAAACTGGCAGTGGCGACAACATGTGAGCTATCAATGGCAGTTCCCACGTTCCCTCATTCTTTACTTAAGGCTTATGAATTATAAATGATCCAAAACATGCTGTAGGATACTTAAACTTGGTCAGTGCACAAAAGTCGTAAGTGTTGACTTTACTCAGCTGGGCATAATCTCAAACACTTGGTGTGCATAACTGTAAATGTAGCAAATCATGTCATTACATATTACGTGGTGTGGTGATAACGTAATGGTGAGAATCGATCATGCTATCATATACTGGTCAAGGACGGTTCGCATATGATGCACTTTAACAGTGCCATAGTTTGGAATCCGTGGCTGCTATAACCAGAAACTATTAAACAAAATGATATTTGATACATAATAGGATTGACCCAAGGAAGAGAGATTGGTCAACATAAAACCATAGTGGAATTTGAACAAACCCACGACAGAAGCCGGGGCACAAATTAAATTGCAAAGGGGATATATAATATCATAACATTGACTGTAAATATATATAAAATAAGTTTGCTTTTACCTCTGGCTTCAATAAAATACTCCTTCCAATAAACCCATATGCTATAGGTGGTGAATGTATCATTACGGAAGAAGAAAATGGAACAAGCTCACATGGTTGGATATACTGTAAAAAAGATTATAATTGCTTTGCCTACAGTTTCTTTTTACAAGTGGAGGAATGTGCTCATTACGGCTTCGGACTACTTTCTTAATTTCAGTGGTAGCCAGGTGGCATTTGCTAAAAAGACTCCTTTCTTTTTCTTTTATCAATTTTTTCCTATTATGTTAAAGATATAAAGACAGTAAAATTTATGGTCAAAAAATAAAATAAAGACAGTGGAATTTTTAAATCGTAAATACAGACTAACTTAAATAGTAAATCCTACCCATTTTATATTTATCTCTTTCCAACATTTAAAAAAAAAAGAATTCAAATCCCTGTATCCAATATAATTTATTTATTTATTTATTGTTAAATTATTTATTTAGTCTTTATAATTGTATTTAATTTTTCATTTGATCTGTATAGTTTAACAATTTGTAATTAAATTTTTATAATTTTAAAAAAAATTTAATTTAGCCACTACCATCAAACTTCCATCAATGTTGTTACATTTTAATAATGTGGCCATCATATATATGTCATTTTGATATTTTAAATATGCATAATTTAAGTCATTAAATAAAATAAAAATAAATAATGAAGTCAACTATATGATGTGACAGTAATGAACTGACTCCATTAAATGTATTCAAAATATCAACATATATAATATATGATGATCCATTGCGTGTCCACAAAATTTAACATAACACAGATAAAAATTTAATAGCATGAATTAATAAATTTTTTAATAATAAAAAGTTCAGTAATAAAATTTTAAACAATAGAGAATATTAAAAAAATGTTTGAATGTGCAAAAACAAAAATAATTTAATCATTTCTTTTTTTCTCTTCTGCCTCCCATATTTATCCCTTCTTCCTCCCTCCCTCTTTTTTTTTTTTTTGGAAAATCTCAAAAGAATTAGTTATAATGGTCATTAATAGATTTTTTATTAATATTGTAGACCATTAAATTTTAATTCAACAGTTTATAATTTTTTATATATATTAAATAAAAAGTTATAAAAAAAATGAATCGCTAGACTAAAATCTAACAACTCACATTTTTATTATAAATCCTACATTATTATAGAAAATGTGGTCTTTATGATTGTTCACCAAACTTGTAAATCATGTGTTCATGTACTATTAACCATGCCGTCACCAACGACACCTTCATTATCTATGCCCAAAGTCTACAATTTCCTTCCTCAATCGGTCATACTCATACTATTAAGTTTTCAAATTAAAACATAAAAGGATATAATTTTTGTAATTAACATAACAAATGTATAGTTTTGGAAAACAAGTATATGATTTTTTACAAGCATCACATGAATAGAATTTTTATTTTAAAGAGAATCAATGTACTTTTATCTTTAACAGATAATCCAGTGTTCAATGTGGAGGGAAGCATATTGTTGCCTGGTGGGTTAAATCTTGTTTTATTAGGCTCTTACTCTAGGTTTACATACAACAACATTGATCATAGTAAAAAATACTTTAGATACAACTGGTTCCACATAGTTTGTTTTTTATATAGTTTTTTGTTCTAGGATGAGGTGTAAGTGACCATCAACCCTCTGTCCAATTCAATTGTATCGCGTTAGATCAAAATAAAAAAATTTACAAATTTTTTAGCCGATTTGCTCACAAACTGTCTTGGTATCATTTTTAATAATGTATTTCTAATTTATTTTAAGATAAATTTTATTTATGCAAAAATTTTAAAATATTAATTCATTTAGAATCTAATTATTTTTTGTTTCAAGTCTTGTTGTTTTCATTCAATTTCTTTTAATTTCAAACCTTAACTTTTTCTATTTTTATTAAAAGTTGTTTCTATTACTTATATTTTTATAAATTTAAAATTAAATAAAATAAAAGAAATTTGGCCTAGACTGGACACTAACTAAGTCAACTTGACAATTGTATATCCCTATAAAGTGATACTTGTGATATTTTAGCTTGGGACACATTTTGTTTGACGGTTTTCTCTAGATGTTCAATACCATTATATGGAGTATTTTTTACTAGCATTGGAAGCACATTATATTATGGCACGATAACGTTTCACAATTTAATAAATCTCTATGCTATAATTTTATTGAAAAACTTAGCAACAAATATATAAAAAATATTGTATCTCAAATCTTGTCCTATAAATAGGTCTACTCTTTGGCAAAACCACACATCGCCGTATTGCATAATGGTAGGTCTAATAGTGATACTAATAAATGTAACCGGAAGCTTAAAGGATATGCACTTCTCCCATGTAAGTGAATGTAATGAATTCCTTTTTTTTTTTTTTTTTTTTTTTCTTTTTGGTCGTTTATGTTAGTGTTTTACAAAGGAAAATTGTTATCTTTGTGTTATGTGTTGCAATTTGTATGGTTTTCTCCTAATTCTTTCTTGATTTATTTTCTATATGGGAGATGATAATGGTAGTGAAAAACTAATATCCTCAAATATTTTAGTGGCAATCTTACTTTTTAATGAAACTCATATTCATGAATCATGATTCTAATAAATTGCTCTTGATATTTCTTTAAGCTCAATTTAAATTTTAATACATCTTCGTTTTCTTGTTTTCTAATTTACCTTTTTTTATGACTTAAGTAGTGATCAAAGGTGCATGCTTAAGTATATTTTGCTCGCTTGTTTTGATATAATAATTCATTGAGAGCATTAAAGAAGAGCATATCTAAAAGGAGGACAAGAAATCCTTTCAGAGAAACCCCACATAAATGAAAAAAAATAAAATTAAAATAACAGTAAAATTATATTATAAAATGAGCTCTCTAATTCCTCAGTAAATCCACTAATCACCCTAAATTTAAAAAAAAATTAAAAATTTGCTGATATTGACATGGAAGCCAAGAAATGAACTCTATCTCACAAAATGTGGGAGAGGAGAATCTTTTGAATAAATTCTTTCATGCCATAGTTTATTTTAACACGTTCATGCCTTGTCACATGGACCAATGGCCTTTCACCATGTTCGTGCCAAGTGAAAAACTTAGCTGACTGAACGACAAGTTCTTGAAATTAGAAGAAGGCCAAATAGACCAAAGTGTTAGAAATTTAATGTTTTACTTACATCTGGTTCCACTCAATTTGACCAATAAATCAAGAGCCTTAGGTTGTTCAGATTTGTAAATTAGCCTCATATAATTTGATCATTTTTCGAAGAACCCAAATCTTTGATCATCTATAGTCCAAAAACATTGATCTTATCCTATTTACATCGATCCACTTCCATTTATGCAAATGCATAACCAGAAGTTTTGATCTCTTCTACTTAGTGCTTACTTTTGTTGGGCTTTTTCCTCTTTGCATTCTCCAGCTCCATATTTACACTTTGATAAGTGCAGAGCTATAGAAGCGGGGGAGAGAACTAATTGGCTGCGTACAGAATGTCAAGGCCAAACATATGCTTGATATGTGACAAATCCTCTTTTTTGTTCATATCACTTGTTCAGTTACTATGTTTTGGGTATGTTATTAGCATACAATTGGGAGATTTTGTAGGAATTAATGTTCAATGGGCAAAAATGGTGACATATATATGTTATAACCTTTTAAAATAGAGTTATTTTGTTAATATATATGGTAAATAATTGAGAAATTTTATTAGTTTTATGTTGGTTTTGAGTCTATTTTGCTAGTTGAATTATTTTGCTTTGTTGGTCTAGATTTTAGGTTATTTAAATATTGATTTATAATTTGATGATTTACATGAAAATACTTTTCCAAATAGAAGCCTCTCATGTGGATTTTGTTCTTGCTCAGCCTTTGAAAGGAAAAAATGATTGTATTGGCATCAAGTAAGTGAATACCTAACTTTGAGACAACTTTTAGAACCTTAAATGTTAGAATTTGGAGATGGATATATCACGAATAATTGTTGAGCTTTTCAAGACCTTTCCAATGACTAGTAGTTCATCGAATTCCAACATTGGAGTAGGAAATTATGGGTGAAACATCAAACTAGTCCAGAAGGCAACTACTTGGTGCCATGGTGCCAAAATGTGTAAAAGACCTAAATCTCAACACCATGGAGCTAGGACACGAAAAATGAAGGTTAAATTGGTCTTCTCACAATTTAGGGTCATATTATATTTGGAAGGGTTTTTTTAGAGCATTGGGGTTGTTCTGAGGCTAAAGAGTTTGAAACTTGTCTAGGCAAGAATTTATTGAAGGAAGGCATTTCAAGAGGAAATTTAAGGGAGGAAGCCAATTAAAGCTTTGGAAATGGAGTTCTTCTTCTATTCCTTTTCCTTTACTCTTCTTTTGGTTATGTTTCTTGATATGGATTGAACTGTATACATGGATTTGCTAGGCTAAGTTTTCTTTCTTTAAGATTATGACTATTCGCAATGTAAATTGATGATTACGTTACTTTCCTTCTTGAATTTCATTGTGAATGAGTTTATTCAGTTCAATTTTATATTGTGCTTTTGTTATTTGGCCACCAATTAAGGTTTATGCTGGGAATTTAGGGGTTTAGACCATGATCTTAGAAAGGTTTCATTTATATATACTCATCTATTTAGTCTTGCTCTATTACTTCTTTTGCATTTTTTCCTTATTTAATTTGAATATTGCAATTAGCTTGGATAAGGTAACTACAATAGCATTAGTACTTAGTTAAAGTCTTAGCTAAGGTTCCTAGAGGATGATACTTGATTTTTCACTACTATATTATTTGTTGATAGTGCATACTTGCACCATGGTTGCAATTTGCACACAAGAAGTTTTTGGCACCATTGCTAGGGAACAAACCTGGGTTGCTTACGTGACAAGCTAGCTTTACAAGATTTGCTCATCCTTGAGAAGAAAATTTTTATGAAGTTGCATTGTGTTTCACTATGAGAATATTCTAAATAAACTAGTTATACCGAATTATGCTATCTATTATATAATTTTTGGAAATTTTGAGTTTTACTATTTAAAAATATTAGTAATGATTTCATGGTTATAAAAGAAATTGTTTTCTAGAAATTTCATCTAATACAGAACCCTGTAGCTAATGGTAATAGGTGTTATCCATATTGTACCATGAACTATATTGTTGTACTGAGGCTTTATGCCATACCATTGATAGTTTGTGAGCCATTTTGCTCATCCATGATTATTGTTTTGTATTGTTACTACTAGTACTAGCTAGCATCTTATTATAGTTTATTGTTAGTTTTATGAGGCATTTCCCCCTTGTATCCATTAAAGTCAAGATGATGAATGTTCAGTTGTGCTCCTCATTTTGTAAAGTATCTTAGTTTTACGATAAATTTACAATTTGATAAAGTGATTCACTTTTCACTATTTTGCAAGTATTTGGTTTACGTGTTATCTTGATTTATTAAAATGATTAAAAGGGTTATGAAAAACTCTACATTTTTATCTGTTCCCTTCTCAGTATAGTTAGTGGTATTTACTAATTGAGTGCTATCACTCATTCTTATCTTCCCTATTTTTTTTAGATAGTTGTATTGATTCCAAGTACTCCTTCGTAAGGTAGAGTTGCATTTAATGACCTATTGTTGAGCCTTGCATTGTCCTCAATGGTGTAATTTATTTCTTGTTGTTGTTGAACATTATAAATTTTGTAATCTAGTAGTTCCAATTGTCATAGGTAGGGAATTAGTGATTGTATGGCATATCAAGGACAGTATGATTGTATTATTTTGTATGAGCATAGCTTTCTTGCCTTTTGAATTAGAAGTCTTGGTTGTGGAAATCTCGGTAAGTCTAAATTTCAGGGGAAGCTCTGTTATAATTTCCATAGGAGAGCCATGTAAAGATTATATCATTAATAGTAATTGCATCAAGTGGTAGATTTATATCATTTAATAAGTACCTTGTATTATTTTGTGAGTGTGGTTGTATAATTTTGTAAGAGGAGAGCTCCTTTTTCTTTTGATTTATAGGTCTTGATTATGGAAATCTTGGTAAGTTTATATTTTACGGGAAACTCTATCAAAATTTCTATAGGAGTGTTATGTAGAAATTATATGGTTAATAGTAATTGGATCAAGTGGTGGATTGACATCATTTAGTAACTACCCTGATATAAATCATTGTCATCAAAGTGATTAGGTTGCCTAACTTATTTCGGTCTATAGGACAGGGTTTACTTCGTTGTCTGCTAGTCATATTTCCTTAGTTAAGAGTGTGACAACAGTAATCTTGAAGATGTTGTGCCTTGCTTTGTTCCCTTTAAAAATGATTCTTATGTAAATCTTTATCAAAACTTTTTATGTTTACCATTTTGGCCAACACTATTGATGTTTCTTGTTGGAATAATAAAGTATGTTGAGAGAACTCGTGCTTTGTACCTTGCAAGCAAAAACAATTTCCACTAATCCCTGGTTTATAATCCTGACTCTAAGCCTAGTTATGAAAATCTTATGGAGGAATTAGAATTTCTTGCTAAAAAAAATCATAGTCTCAGAACTTCATTAAGAACTTGATGAGGTTTCCTATGAAGGGATGTTAACTCTCAAAAGTGAGTTTATTAGATTTACTTTCACAATAAAATTTCCTAGTATTCATAGCAAAATAAGCTAATTTTTTTAATGTCCTTGGGTCTCAAGTTCTTATCCCTTAAGATTGCATTCTAATAATCAATTTTCTTAATCATATGAGGACTTTTGTTAAAGAATCATTAGGGAATTGAAGCTAGGTCATCCAAACAATAGAAGGAAAAGAAAAACCAACAATCAAAACCCAAATTCCAGCATCTAAGGATTAAAATAAGAGAGTTAGTGCTCATGCACCAAATTAGTGAGGCCTGAGTGCCTAAACTTAGAGATTAGGGGCCTCAAGTCAAAAAAATCAATACCCATTGGCCTATAAAAGCAGCGCCTGGGCACTAAAACCAGAGATATAGTGCCTAGGTGCCTGGGCACCAAAGTTGCATATTGGAAGGTCAAGGATAGAGGCATAATGCCTAGGCACCAGAGAAGCAACACCCAGAGTTCTAAAATGTAGCTCCATAGGAGCAGTGCCTAGACATTGAAAATAGAGAAGCAATGCCTAATCCCCATAGAAGCAACACCTGGGCGTGCTGTCTAAAACCTAAATTTAAAAATTAGGGTTTTTCAATATCAGAACATAATTCAGAGATAAACCTGACTTTGAAGGGCTCTGAAGGCTATAAATAAATACATAGGGGGCTACTGAGGACATGCCAAGTAAGAAGGAGTTTGTTACTAAGTTAAAAAGCACAATTGAGTATGGTTTGCAGTGGATTAAGAGAGAGTCTTTTGTAAAAAGGAGTAACAACTTAGTCTGAGTTATGCTTTCCTTATAGCTTTCTCTCTTCTTTGTCTATGTTATTTTTTCTTCTTGATTTTTGTTATGAAATAATGCCAATGCTTGTGGTGGGGCTAGATTCATAAAAAACAACATGCATGGATTCTTCTTCTACTAGAGTTCTTTTATTATAGACCCTATAAGCCTTGCTATTTGTTGAATATCTAAGAAATATGCGTTCAACACTTCCAACATCAAATTTACCTAAGTTATCTTTTCCATTGTTGTGGATGAAACATTTGCAACTAAAAGCATGAAAGTAACTTACATTGGCTTTATTTCCTTACTAAAGCTCATAAGTTTTTTTTTTCTTTTAAGTATATGCCTTATAAGACACCTATTTTAAATATAACACGCAGTGTTTATAGCTTTAGCCCAAAAGTACTTAAGAAAATTATTGTCAATCAACTTAGTCCTTGTCATATCTTGTAAAGTTGTATTTTTTTGTTCAACAACTCCATCTTGTTGTGGAATTCTTGGTGCTAAAAAATTATGAGTAATACCATGTTCATTGTAAAAATTTTCAAACAGTTTATTTTGAAATTCATCTTCATGATCACTTATGATGTTTGAAATAAGAAAGCCTTTTCTATTCAAATTCTTTTGCAAAATATTTCAAAATACTTAAAAGCCTCATCTTTGTGAACTAAAAAGATCACCTAAGTGAATCTTGAGAAGTCATCTATAATGGCAAATGCATAGCTTTTACCACAAAAAACTTCTAGTTTGTGTTAGGCCAAAAAGATCCATATGCAATAGTTCCAAGGGCCTTAAAGTTGAAACATTATCTTTTGCTTTAAATGATGGCTTGATTTGCTTGCCTAGCTGACATACATCACATAAGTGATCTTTTTCAAAATTAATTTTAGTGAGTACTTTTACATGATCTCTTTTTTATAATTTTGAAATAAAATGCATGTTGGCATGTCCAAGTTTCTTATGTCAAACCCCTGGATCATTGCATATGGAGGAAAGACAAGATATTTTCTTTTTTGGTAATTCTTTTGGAATTAGAATATAAATAATCTCTTATCTTTGCCCCACAAATAAAGCTTTGTCATTGTTTGTTATAGTGCATTGGACACCCAGTCATGTGTCTTGAGCACCCACTGTCCAAGTATCATGTCCCTTTATAATATACTAGCATGAGTTTGCCTGTTTTTAGGTACCTAAAATTTTGGGGTCCTTGAAAGTTAGTTTTAGGTACCTTACTTATGACTGAGCCTTTTAGAACCCACTTATTATTTCCTTTGAATTTTGAATAGTTATAGCATGCACTTCCATATTGGCAACACCAATAACATGTGGGTGTATGATTTGATTTTACAAAAAAAATTCTTATACAATTTAGGACTAACTTATTCATTAGATCCTATACTAGTTTTATGAAATATACACTTTTGATATCCTTAAAGCATATTTAGATATTTTTCTCCTTTGATTAATTTTGCCAAGTCCTTGGTTAAAGTTTCTACTTGATTTTCAAGTACCTTCTTTTTATGTTTAAGCACT
Source organism: Delonix regia (assembly GCA_037074485.1). NCBI lineage: Eukaryota > Viridiplantae > Streptophyta > Magnoliopsida > Fabales > Fabaceae > Delonix > Delonix regia. Next base: position 20,453,990 of record CM073459.1, read on the forward strand.
TGATTATGATTTTCCAACACCTAAAACTCCTCAATTTCAGTTTTGGTTATTTTCAGAATTAGTTCTCTATATTCCTTTTTGGCTTAATTCAACTGAGTGTGCAAATAATTTATTTCTTCTTCAATTTTAATTGTTAACTGTGTAACCTCTTCATATTTTAAGAGTAATTCATAAAAATCGATCAAAAGTTCATTAAAGTTTCTTCTAAATTATCATTAATGGGTTGAGTTTTTACTCATATATGGCAATAAAATAGAGATTTGCAATCTCCTGCTTAATTTCCTCTTCATCGTCTTCATCATCGTCACACATGCAGCTAAGGCCTTTCTCCTTATCGATGCCTATTTTGCCTTTTCTTGATGTAGGGACATTTAGGCTTAACATGACCATCTTTTTAGCATTTTTAATATGTTACGATATATTTGTCGTGTTCATCCTTCTTCGACTCCTTTTTATTCGAGCTTTTGTATCTGGATGGTTGTCCTTTCCTCCTAGTATCCTTTTCTAATTTCTTTGAAACGTATGCTAGTTCTTGTAGATCAATTTCACTGAGCTCATCATCATCATCTGGATATTCTATGACGTTTGTAGCAATTTTGAATGCAATGCTAATTTATTTGTCCACCAGCCATGCCTTTTGAGATAGGTTCTCTTATATGCAATGAGTTTGCCTCTCAGTTCATCATACGATATGTCATAAACATTTTTCCTTTCCATGGTGTCTACTTTGGATTACCAAGATTTTGGTAAACTTGTCAGAGTCTTCATGATTTGTTTAAAGTCATCATAGACTTTCCCAAGCTCCTTCAAGTCACTGACTAATTTTGAGAATCTTGTGAACATTTCTTCAATTCCTTCATTTTCTTTCATTTGGAATAATTCAAATTTAAGAACTAACATGTCAATTTTAGTCTCATTCACTTTGCTCATTGCTTTGTGTAAACCAGCTTGATATCTTCTTCTATCTAGTCTTTCCTGGACTTTGACATTACGTTGTCAATCATGGGATATTTAGGGCCTTCCATGATGACATCCCACATTGGATAGTTAGTTGCTTGAATGAATATTTTCATTCTTGCTTTTCAGTGTGTGTAGTAGCTCCCATTAAAGTAGGGAGATCTGGCAGTGAAGTGAACTTCAACAAAATAAGCTCCTTTAAGTTGATTATTCATCATTTTTCTTGCTACCACAGATAAATGAATCTTTTCTTTGTATGGTTAAGCACTTGTTAGTAGAGACCACAACTATAATACCAATTGATAATGCACCTAGAGAGGGTTAATAGGTGCTTAAAGTTATTATTTAAAGATCAACCTATTCCTTCTTAAGAAATGGTAGCACATTATCAGAGAGAGAAGAAGAAGAAAATCTTTGTTTGTGTTTATACAGCTTTACTTGCCAGAAGAGAAAATGATAAGTCACTTTTATTTTATACTTTATGTTCTCTCTTCTTAGTTTTAGTAAGTCTCTTCCATTTATTCTTTTTGTTTGTATTTCACAAAATGTAGAGCTTTTGATGAGAACAATTCTTAGTTGAAAGGTGATAGTCCTTTTGTCTCTATTACTTGCAGATCCTTTTTGTGATTTATTTTGTTTTGTCTTTTTATGATGTGTAATAGACTTGGGCCTTGAAGGAGTAAATATAAGATATTGTTGAGGCAGAAAAAAGTTTTGGACTTTTAAATATATTTTTAATATCTTGACTTAAAGAACCTTTTGGGCCCAAGACTGGTTGAGCTTTATTCTTAGACAATATATTTGGGCCAAAGTAGTTAAACAGCATGGTTAGGCTAACATAATTTAACAATATTCTCAATAGATAGTTTGGGCTTGGTCTAAGATCCAAATGGATTTGTTTTCATTAAACACTTATTGGGCCTCGTGAAACCATTGGGCCAACAATATGCACAAGCCATCACACACTTTATCGCCCATCTTGGCCATGACTACATCGAACCAGTGAGCAAAACCATGCTACATAAAGTTGCAACTGTACAGAGTTGTCTTAAATATATTTGCAGTGAAACACCATTAAAATTTGTCATAAAGATGGAGAAAGTGCTCTCCAAGATTATTATCATGACCTAAAATCATTGGTCATAACCAATGCATAGGCTAAACCAACCTAACCTATTATAACATTCTTACAACATCCATAATATATTAATAAAACACATTAAATGCACTTTAAAATATAATTCAAAGAAATTTCTTAGAGGTTGCCTAAAATTCGGTAGCACCTCTTCAAAATTCAATGTTTTCCAAACTTGTACAACCAATCATATTTCGATAGTATCGTAACGATATCAATAAACCAGTTTAATAATATCTCAAATTATACATTTAGTATAGTATGGGAATATCTTACACAAGGCTTACAAGACTTTACAATATTTATAAACCCAAAACAAACTAACATTTAGTAGCCACAACCTTAGAGTCAGACATACATGATGATTAACCCAAAATGACACATCAAAATGTTTGAGCAACAAGAAAGTCCCAACTTACTTTATCACATACCAATCTATAAAAAATTAAAAAGAGAGGTGTAAGTCTACCATTAACTTAGTGAATTTATAAATGTATAAATTACAAAGTAAGTGGAAGGGGAAACAATAGAGGCCATAAAGTTTTTTAAACAAATATTTACTTAAGTAAAAAAACAATTTTGATAAAATAAAAACACTTTTTCTAAATCTTATAATTTTGTATAAAGTATGTTTCAAGGAAAGAACTAAGATCATCATACTCATATTTCTTTTCCAGATATGTTTCAATAATTCAAACTATATCCTTTTACCAGATACGTCACAACATATCATATCTTATCCCTTTATTGGATACGTCTTAATAATTCATATCCATATCCCTTAACCGGATATGTCTCAATATCTCATAACTGTATCCCTTCACTTGATACATCTCAATTATTTATACCTGTATCCCTTCACTGGAAATGTCTTAATAATTTTTATCCATGTCTGTTTACTGGATATGTCTTGTAATTCATTTCAACAAGTTGCACCAAGGATGTTACCCCCTGTAGGGTTCTTACATGAATTCTCATCCATCCTTTAAATTATAAAATCCATTGAATATAAATAAATTGTGTAAATAGGATACATAAATAAATAATTTTATTTAAACATATTTATTACCATAAAGTAATTTAAATAAAAATAATCTTGAAGATAAAATAAAATAAAGAGTGGTTAAGAGAGAAGTGACAATAATATAAATGGTTAAAATGGAAAATACAATAATGTAATAATCACATAAAATAAATTTAGATAAAATACCAACATGAAACATATAGGTAAATTAAACGAAGCAGTTATAATTAATAGTTTTACCATAACCATTCTCCTTTCATATAATATTTCATCCTTAATTTATATAATATAACCTTCACTTTGCACTTCTCATATACCAAGTATTTTTCTTAATAACAATAATTCATACAATTTATCATTGTGTTATATTATATCTATACATATTATATCATATATATGCAGTTAAAAAGTTCAAAAAAACATAGATTTGTTTATCCATTAAACGCAAAGCATGAAATATGGAAATTGAAAGTTGGACAAGAAATTAAAAACATTCGATAAAATGAAAAGGGCTACTTTGCTAATTATATGCTCACCGATGGGGATCGATAGTAGAGATCCCTTATTCCCATAGTACAACCTCAATTGAAGAGATATCCACAAATCTACTTCTCACACAAGTTCAAATATGAATTTCCTAAAAAAGGCTTCTTCCATGACCTCTCATTCTCTTCATTTTGAATAAGAAAATTAAAAATCGTTCATGCTTTATATAGAAGTTTTCAAGTTACTATGTAAATACTATGCAAGATGTTGCTGACACCGTTTTTCCAATAAAATTTTTATAAAATTTAAAATTATAATTTTGTCTATGTCAATTTTTTCATTTTAGTCCCTATAAAATTATAATTTCTACCCAAGCATTATATTCTCCTTTCAATCTAGTCCTTTTGACTTACCGACGCTACATTCACATTCTATCGACAATTTTTTTAAAAATAAAATTGTAATTTTATCTGAGACAATATTTTTATTTTTATGTTAGTCCCTATTAAATTACAATTTATACCCAAACATGATTTTCTCATTACATTTTAGTCCTTAAAATTCTATTATATTTCTTTAATGTTATTCTTAAAATTATCTTGGGTTTAACTAGGAGGCTATACTATCATTTATACCCCTATGAAGATCATTTATTTCTAATTACGTATATTTTTAGGATGTTGCATAATATATATATATATATATATATTGTTTTTTTTTTGTTATTATAATCATCATCTCCAGATTTACAATGAAGTGTCAGGTATGCATATTTATTTTTTGAAATTTAAATGAAATGATAATGGAAAAGAATCTTAGGATTTTTTTATTTAAGATTTTTTTGGTTTTTTTTTTGAAATCAGAATCTATTTTAAACTTAAAGTAAGACTATAATGAAAAATATTTTGGAATTTTTGAATTTATGATTTTTGTATTTATTTTTATTTTTGAAATTTGAATTTATTTTAATACTTAAAGTAAAAGTAAAACAAAAAAATATTCTTAGGATTTTTAGTTACATAATAAGTGGGACAAAACTCCCTATTTTTTAATTAATTCATCCTAATATTTTAAATGTTAATTTTTGAAACTTGAGGAGACTCAAGGTTTCACGCGATCACTATTAATTAACCTTTGGGTGCCTAAGGGGACGAACGATCTCACGTGAGAACCTAAAATATAAAATAAAATATTTAGGAATTCTTGGGATTTTATTTTCATATTTTTTAAGGAGTTTGAAATTAGAATTCTTTTAGTCTTGTTTTAATAGGATCGATTCTCCAAAGACTATAGAGACCCAAGTTCCACATGGCATTTTTAATCAATTAAATTTTATAAAACACCAACTTAATCATTTTGTAAATAATAGACAATAATTAATTAAGATATTTATTTTTGCATTATTATTTTTTAATAAAAACAAGTATGTACTAATTTTCAAGGTCTATAGAGATTAAAATCTCACACGACCCCAAGCAATTGAGGAGAATAATATTCTCACATAAGGATTTTCTTAGAATCTTACTTGTAGAACCAAGATTAGTCTCATATTGACAAAAAAAAAAAACAAATGAAGTCATAATAATAATTAAAAAAAATAGAACGTCAAACACGAAATGAGTTCCTAAACGTGGAGAGTATATCATGCATGTATATTATACCTGGCTTCTTCCTTTAGTTTCTCGGTCTCAGCTTTTCCTCGACCAGAAGTTCCTCTCCTCTTTCTTCTTTCGATTGCTTATAGGCCTCCTGGTTTCTGTGGAGGCACTTTCAAACAACCCATCTCGTAGATCAACGTCTATTCTCTCCTTAACCAGGATAAGGTTGGCAAATTCATTCACATGGGTCCCCAACATTATCTTACGATACAGGTCTCCCAGGGTATGAAAAAAGTAGGAACATAATTCTAAGTTCAAAAGTGGTGGTTGAACTTTAGCTGTTGTAGCTCTCCACTTTAGGGCATATTCCTTAAAGGTCTTTATTCCATTCTTCTTCCACGCCTTTAAGTACTCTCGTGTGGGAGCTGTGTTTAGGTTGAACTTGCATTACCTCATGAACACATCAGTAAGATCTCTCTACTATTTAGTTTCGTGAACCAATGCAATGCTATGTCAATCAGACTCTCGTGGAAGAAGTTTATAAGGAACCTTTCATCCCTAGACCATATCGACATTTTGGTGCAGTATGAATTTAGATGATAGTGTGGATTTCCACTACCATCATACTCGGTGAACTCAGGCATTATAAACTTTTTAGGGATTGGTACCTTTGAGGCTAAACGTAACTCCTCCAATTTGACAAACTTCGAGTTAGTCAGCCCTTGTAAAGCTCGCAGCCAATCCTTAACCTCCGCTATATCTTCTTCCTAGTCTTTCTTTTCATTGTCCTCTTTCACCTTAAGGATAGTATTGGCAATGGGCTGAGTAGGACCAGTAAACATGATAGCCAATTCCCTTCCTGGGAGATCATAGGTGAAAACACCCCTTGATTCCAATCTTGATACCTTTGTCCTTCCGCCCCTAAAGTCGAGGGATTTAGTGGTCGACTTACTGTTGTAGGCCTTTGTGTTAGTTCTGGTGCTCCTGTGGTGGAAGGACTACCTGAAGTTACTCCCGATATCTCAGTACTTGTATTAGGGACCCTATGGTCTACATTCACGGTGTTAATGGCATTTGGCGAAGCGTTATTTACAGTCACACTTGAGCTTATAATTTGTAATAACTTCATCGTTTCTAACTTTTGAGACTGCATTATCCCAATTTGATCCTTCAAGGCTTCCACTTTGGCTTCTAACCGTTGCTCAGACTCAGATCGGCTATTTTCAACGGACATAACTCTAACACGTGCCTTGGTCAGATATGTTTGGCTTGACGGCTAAGCTTGGTTGGACGGATTCTTTCCCCCTCGAGCAATGTTGGCTTCTTACTTGTTTTGAAAATAAAGAAATAACATACCTTAATAATAAAACAGTTACCTAGACTTCCAATTTGTTTGTATGTCGACTTGGCTTAAAGGGTATAAGAACCTTTGACCCTTAAATCTTTGAAGGTATGTATTGTATCACTCAATGAATCAAAGTTAACAGCTAACACAAGGGATGTTTTATTGTCCACATGCGCAAGTCTGTTTTGCACCACATAACCTATTCATTCCTTACATGATTTCTAACATTCCACACATGCAGTAATGAACATATTTGATAGCCAAAAGAAGAAATCGTGTGTTTTACTAAAATCAGAATGTTTGATTACATCACTTGATTTGCAGTTATATATCAAAAGTGACCTAGCCTATGAGTTCACCTTACAAAATATTGAAGTTGTCTCCATCTCTCACTCATCTAAAATTTCATCAATATCATTAGATCTTCCATAAGGTTGACACAAAGCGAAAAATTTAGTTATAGCTGTATGAGTCTTTGCGGGGATGGTATGCCCTTCAGCTTGTCTATATGCATAAGTGAATTCAGGAATGATGTCATTGGCAAATAGAAAGATCCTTTTGAAGTGCTCTAGCCACATTTCTTTCTCGATCACTTGCTCTTTATGGTAAGTTTCCCGTAATCGAGCCTTTTTAGCTTGATGGTTGAGTTGTCCAATTAAGTTTTGTATTGCTATCACATTATCACTCTTGATACTGGTCATCTCCTTCATCTTTTGTTCCAGCCATTTAATGAGCATATCAATTTCTCATTGGAGGTCATTAGGAGACTTGAGTTCTTCCACCTGCCTCATCATGACTTCCTTTTCTTTAACAGCCTTTAACAATTGAGTTTGATAATTGAGGGCCTTCTTATTCTTTCTTCATCTCATTTTTGAATCTTCCTTATAGTGTCTTTTAACTTGTCATTTTCCTGCTTCAATCTTTTCAACTTGATATTCATCTCTGACTATTTTCTCATTTTTGCTTTCTCATTTTCTTATGACTTAGCTAAGCTTTCCAAGTGCCTTTTGCTTAATTCCTCCAGATTTTGCAGCTCAGCCTTTTTACCTTCTAATTGCTTAGCTAGACATTCATTAACCTCCTATAAATCATTACTCAATAAGGGTTTACGAGGTCCCAGGGGTGGATGGGTCCCACTAGTCCTTTCATTGAGCCAAGCCTTGTATCCTTTCGTAGTTGCCATGGTGCACTTCCCTAACTCTAACCTTCTCTTACACACTACTTGGCTCCATGCATCTTTTATCTTATGGATTGTTCGCACCTTTAGCAGATCACCATAGTAGAAACTGACTCTTCGTACAGCCTCTTCAAATGGGATGTCCTGTCCATATGTAAATTGGCAATACACGACAGTAGGGTTATAATTAATGCATCCTCGAGCACCCATAAGGGGAACATTGGGAAATTTTTTGCAATAGTAAATGATATCCTCACTTTCCCACTAGGTGAGCTTCCACCAAATGGTAGTATCTTCAAGTTCTCTTATCTTTTTGATCCACTTATCACGATTTATTTTTGCATGTAGTGGAGTTAATCCTTTGTGACATGGAATATCTCGGATTGGATGATGAATGGTGTCAAATCTCGTACTGAGCTGATATTCCTGCCATAAACATGATTGACGCACCATATATTCAATATCAGCAAACAACACTTCAACTTTTCTTTCTTTTCTCAATGGCAGAAACTTAATGTTAGAAATGTTTCTGCTAGAAGCGCTGATATTGGATTCACGCGGTGATTTTCTACCATCCACAAGACACTTACTACGGCTAGATCGACTACTCCCATTGCCAATGGGAATAATACTAACCCACATACTACCAGGGCAAGAACTCTTCTGAAAACAACCTAATTCCCATTCTCAGCTAATGTTTCCAACCTTTTCTCTAAAAATTTTTAGGATAAACCTTCTGTTGCCTTAGAGTGACATAACTGTATTCGTGTAAGTTCCTCCTCCAAAATTTGGGCTACAATGTGCATGGAAGGGAGATGTCTAAGGTACAAGTAGATGGGGGTGTCTTTGGTAACAGGCATTTTCATCAACCCCCGTATTCTTCTAACATGGGCACAAGCTGGAAGGTTGGAAATGTGAAGCATCTTAATGAATTGTCCCAATGTTGTGCTAAGGCTATAAGTGCACCAGGCTAGATAGGGACTGATAATAAATCCAAGATGTCCTCATAATCCTTTTGAAAATGGCGGAGCTGTTCCCTTCTGAGTTTCCCACTCATAATGACTAAGCTTTCGACTGGTTCAGCTTCTACCTTCACTTGAACTCTTTTCCCATTCAAGGCTATTCTTGTTAGGCTTGTGTCTTAAGGTTGTGTGGTGTCCAACGATTCCATCATATCTTTATGCCAATAAATGAAAATGACAATTCATGCTGTAACTAGTCCATTGGTTAAAAACAAAATGAAATGGGCACATAACTTATTTAATCAATAGATTACTTGAGACTTTATTTACTATTAATCGCCATGAGCCTTATTGATTCATTGGGAATAATACATATAGCTCTCAACCCAAGGAGAAATAGGTCCTCACGTGGGTGAGGCTTAAATAAGTGAACTAGAGAATCCATTGATATATTGTTTTCACAAAAATTATTGATTTTCGAAGGTTCCCAACCCCATTAATACACCATTAGGCCAAACTTCCCACATGGACAAAGCTTTCAATTTTAGCTCATTTTGTTTGGCTAATAACACATTGTATGGAGACAGTGTGATAATTAAAACCACATAAAATTTTTTTAAAAGAATATGTAATCATGCCATAAATGATGTGACGACATGCAAAATGAGAATGAAATATGCTTCATTGGTGTCCTAACTCGGGTCAACCCTAAGTGAGAGAATGGTACCCTAAAGATGACAGGCCCTAGGAAGGTTGTCCATTAAGTTTGGTCTATTAATGTGCATAGTTCTAAGGGTAGGTCTAACATCTTAAAGAATTATTGGTTCCCAGATTACCTCCACGCAAAAGAGTGAGGACCTCACATTGTGAATTAGACTAAAAGATGACAAAATCCCACTCTAGTCAAATCCATATAACGAGGTACAACTTGAGCGAGGTCTTCACGGTAATCTCTGAAAGTGAGAAGCTTCACATGAAAACCAATACAAACCTCTACTAACCTAAGGTAAATAAGGACCAGGGTATAGAGCCCAAAAGGTGTGTGAAGTACAATATTAATGTGCTTAGTGTACAAGGGGAGCTTACGAATTTTTCCAACAATGCATAAACATATCCTTATAAATTCATGTAGCATATGTGAATTGCAATCAATGTATTAACGGATAACATAAGTTAGCATTATAAAAAAGTGTAAGTTTTAGGGGCAAGACTAGCTACCTTGTCTTCACGCTTACTTTCCCTTCTTGAAAGCATCTAAGTCTTTGAGTGAAAGATTTATAATATAATCCAATCTAGACATATAAAAAATGCCATTCATATCAATCTACACTTGAACATTTACTAATGGTGCACAAGGTTTCTCTTAACTTCTATTTCCTTTTATTTATATTTTGAGCTATTAATTATTTCACTAAGGGAATTCTAAATTAAATTATTCTAATATGTCGTAAGGTTCTAAAATTTTCTATTGATATTCTTAGTTAAACCCTTATAAATTTCCATTACCCAATCTTAGCTAAGAAGCAGTAAAACCCCTTAAAAAGCCTAATTTTGACCAAAATCAATCTATCAATATCATTGTTAATTTTTAACATCAAGGATCAAAATGAATGCCTAATAAAACTAGAACCCATTGTCATTACATTATGCCAAATTCGTACATCAATAATATGGTCCCAAAACTGAAAAGTTTGAAACTCCTATTTCGAGAAACTAAACATTTTTAAGGTCTTTACTTAGAGTGATATCTACTACCATTAAAATCAACATTTTTAGCCTTAATGTCATAACGACCTTTCGACGAGAAGAAATAAAAAGTGGTTAAATTGATTCCCAAAATGTATATTGAAAATCAATTTATTGGAGTCGCCACCAAAGTTTTAATGGAAAACTTTGGAAAACCAATTTAAAACAAAAAGAAAGACAAAATGGTCTACGAAATTAGAGATGAGTTCAGGAGTCTATTTGAGTGTGGGGAAGGTGTTAGGCACCCCACAACACCTGTCTATAAGGACGGCTACCTTAAACTAGTCAACTGAAATAGAACATGGCCTTAAATTTATCTCAATTACCCTTTTATTAACATGGATATGTGTTAAACAGAGAGGACAAAAACAACAAAACTGGCATGCAAACAAATAGATATTTACAAAGGACAGACTTGACCTTGGATGAAAGCCTTGGGCCTACGTATCCTGTGATAGGGATCAAAGTCCATGTAGTTCGACCAAAATGGCGGGTCTGTTGGTTGGAGAGTTTTAATTTTTGCGATGAGAACATGAGGGTTCAAATTAAACAGATTTTCGTAAACAAAACGGGATTGGAATTTAATTTGTGTGTTTTAATTTATCATAAACGGATTAATCTAGCTCTCTTAATCTTTTCATTTTCTCTCTTTTTAATTTTTTTGTTTAGTTTTGGAATTTTAATCTTTATTTTTTGAAATTTAAATGAAATGATCATGGAAAAGAATCTTGGGATTTTTTTAAAAATATTTTTATATATATTTTTTGAAATAAGAATCTATTTTAAACATAAAGTAAAACTATAATGAAAGATATTTTGGAATTTTTGAATTTATGATTTTTGTATTTATTTTTATTTTTTGAAATTTGAATTTATTTTAATACTTAAAGTAAAACTAAAATGGAAAAATATTCTTAGGATTTTTAGTTACATAATAGGTGGGACAAACCTTCCTATTTTTTAATTAATTTATCCCAATAATTTGAACGTTAATTTTTGAAACTTGAGGAGACTCATGGTCTCACACGGTCTCTACTAATTAACCTTTGGATGCCTGAAGAGACGAGCAATTTCACATGGGAACCCAAAATATGGAATAAAATATTTAGGAATTCTTGGGATTTTATTTTCACATTTTTTAAGGAGTTTGAAATTAGAATTCTTTTAGTCTTCTTTTAAAAGGATTGATTCTCCAAAGCCTACGAAGACCTAAGTCCCACATGAAATTTTTAATCAATTAAGTTTTATAAACACCTACTTAATCATTTTGTAAATAATAGATAATACTTAATTAAGATATTTATTTTTCCATTATTATTTTTTTTAAAAACAAGTAAGTACTAATTTTTAGGGTTTATAGAGATTAAAATCTCACATGACTCCAAGCACTCGAGGAGAATAATATTACCACATGAGGATTTTCTTAGAACCTTACTTGTAGAACCAAGATTAGTCTCATATTGACATAAAAAAAATGAAGTAATAATAATAATAATAATAAATAGAACGTCAAATACGAAATGAGTTTCTGGACGTGGAGAGTATATCATGCATGTATACTATACATGGTTTCTTCCTTCGGTTTCTCAATCTCAGTTTCTCCTCGGCCAGAAGTTCCTTTGGTGGCTCTCATCTTCTTCTTCCTCCTTGCTTCTCTCACTCTCTTCGGCCCGATGTAGCTCCTTGCCTTTCTTTCTCCTTGGCTTGTGATAGTAGCTCTTGGTTCACTCTGTCCTTCTCCTCCCTTCTTCTTCCTCTCTCTCTCGGCATCGTCACATTCCTCTTCCTCTGTTCAGTTCTGTTTCTAGAGCACCAAATAAAGTATTCCTTTCTTCTTCCTCTCCCTCTTGGCACCATCACACTCCAGCCCTTGGCTCACTCTTTTCTTCTTCCTCCTTGCTTCTCTTTCTCTCTTCGGCCCCATCACACAGCAACCCTTGGTTCACTCTCTTCTTCTCCTCCCTCTTCTTCCTCTTTGCTTCTCTCTCTCTTTTTGGCCCCGTCACATGGCCCTTGGTTCACTCTCTTCTTCTCCTCTTTTCTTCTTCCTCTCCCTTTTGGCACCGTCACACTCCTCTTCCTCCTTTTTCTTTTCCTTCCTTTTTCTTTCTCCCCTCCCTCTTCTTTTCTCTCTCCTCGGTCCGTAATGGCACAAGTTTGCAATGTTTCTCTTTCTTCCTTCTTCTTTTCCTTCCTTATTCTTTCTCCACTCCTTTCTTCGCTCGGTTCGAGTCACTCTTATAGCGCATCAACTTTCTTTCTTCCTTCATCTTCTTCTGTTGTTAGCCTCCTCTGCTCCTCTGCTCTTCCTTTTCTTATCAGCTTATGTCTCTTCCCTTCTCTGCCTTTGCTCAGTTCTGGTAGCCTTAGTCTCTGGTCAATCTTAAGCTAACCCCACTGTTATCCCATTTTCTTCTGCTTCAAGCTGAGACATAGGGCAGAACTTACTTTGGTGTAAATCTTCGAAAGAGACTGTGGCAGTGACATGGTACCTAAGCTTCTGATAGTTTATTTTGTCTCTGCTTTCAGTATGACCTTTGTTGTTTTGTTGTTATTACTATTATATATATATATATATATATATTTATTTATAAACTATTATTATTATTATCTATATCTATATATGTAGTTTTTTGATTTGTTGTTTTACTTAATTGATTCTTCTAACACATTTAAGAGGTATTCTAATTTCCTCCTTTTTATTTTTGTTAAATTCTTCATATTTGATGGTGAATTTATATTTGTTGTTTTCAATTTCATTATGTTTTTTATTGGTCAATTATTTAATTAATCAATTAATTAATTTTCATTTTGATTATCCTTATTTATTTATTTATTTATTTATGAGATGGGGTGTTCACACTTAATCTCTATTTCTAGAACATGCATTATCCCTTTTTAAATCTAGTTACAAGACACACCTTTCATCAGACTTTGTTTTGGTTAAAAACCTTCAAAATGTTGCTTAAGAAAATTTGATCAAGAGAGCATGATCACTTACCTTTTAGCTCTTCAAAGTGACTACTAAAAGAAAACTTAAACTTAACTGATAGTAAAATAAATTACATGGCTAGAAAGCTCACATGATCCTAAACATTTTTCTCTTTTACACCTAAGGCAAAAGATGAGAGGTGATACCTCATGCAAGAGCTAGAAACTTCTTTTTCAACCTTGTGTTTTATCCTCCATAACTAAAAGTTAGAGTTTTTCTTTCTTTCTTTTTTTTCTTTCTTGGTTTCAGTTAAAATGAGTAAAAAATGAAAGGAATGATTTCTTATAGTGAAGATAACCAAACTATTAATTAGTAAAGGACTTCTAACTATCAAAATATTTCATTTCGTTGATTGGTTGAATATCTACAATTATCAAATTGTTTCATTTCATTAATTCTTTGAAGACTTCCAACTATCAAAATGTTTAATTTCATTAATTGGTTGAAGACCTCTAACTATCAAATTGTTTCATTTCATTAATCAGTTAAAGATTTTCAACTATTAAAATGTCTTACTTCATCTCATCTTATATGTTTTCACTTTCTTTTTCTTGCACATGGACCCCTCTTGGACTTTTCTTTTCACCTTTCTCTTAGTTTTGACCAAAGTAAGGAAAAATAGATAAGTATGCCTAATATCAAGATTGGTGCATGCTTTAATGAGATGGAGAGGTAATTAAGTGGTGGTCATACTTTGTCTTCTTCCTATTAAGCATCTCTTTTACACATATAAACCCCATTGGACTTGCCTATTGACTTTTCTCATTTCTACATATGACTTACTTCCATGAGGTTACAAGTGACTTACAAATCCTTTCCCATTACAATTATTGAAAGGTGGCATGTATAGAAAACATGAAGAAGAAAAAAGCATAAGGTGGCATCTTATTGTCTTTTTCTCCACCTTTTTCTCATACTATGCTATACACTCACATGGGGTTCCTTCTAAAATTCCAAAATGTCTATGATTGCTAAAATGGCTAGGGCAAACTTCTAAAAATAAAATATTATAATTTCTATCATAGAAAAAATTATTCTTTTATTTTAGTCCCTCTAATTTTTGTAAAACTTTTCACTTGAAACAAATAAAAATATGTATTCCTAATCTTCTTCTATTTTACTAGGGTCACTATCTACTTCATAAATTCATCTTAGGATTTAATTATAATACATTTATATCCCAATGACCTATTTTCTAATATTTACATTTTACCTTTATTTAGATCATACCTATACTAAGGTTATTTTGGGATGTTACACCAACAACTTAAATTCTTCTCCTTTAGGACCAATAACACTAGAAGATCAAGAAATCTTTATATATCATCACTCTACACACTTCAACTCCCTGCCAAGAAAGAGGTATTTTTTAATTGAATGATCTAATCATTAAATTCATACATGAGAATTGTTAGATACTTACTTACGACCAACCCCCCCGAGGAAATTTCACAGAACTCCTTCAAATCCACCTCCAATTTGAATTTTCTAGTGACTGTTCACATTTTTCATCTAAAATTGGGGATTTTTTTAATTTCTAAGGCATAATTTGATGTCTCTAAATACTAATCGAGTAGATACTTATATAATCATACCCATAAAATATGACCACACTGATAAAGTACTAAGAAAAAAGCACTTAGGGACTAAAATAAAAATTATTTTATTTCTACTACACGAATATACTTTAAAAATTAAGATAGCATTATTCAAATTTATCATCACGTGTTCCTAAGTGAGAACATCATAAGTTTTTTCTACTCAAGGTCGCCAAATTCCAATCATGGTCACATCATGCTTCTATCTACTTCCAAGGTTGTGTACACATTCCACCAAGTAAGACTTACATGAAAATACCAACATGTCTCATGCCTGCCATTTTCCCATACCACCATTTCAAAAAGTTCCCAATAACTAAACACCTCAATTGTCATAAAACCATCAATCTCCTAATAATTTAAATTTCACATCATTACAATCAAATTTTTAACCAATCAAGCCTAATGTGCAATTCTAAGATCACTTTCTTAATCTTTGTGCTATACTTTTATGTTATCAAATGCACTAAGTCAACTAGGGTTCAATCATGCTTATAATATCCATGCAATTAACATATTTTTCTAGCCTAAACACATGCTCTCTTCTCAGCCAACAAGAAATAATGGGAACTAAAGAAACATTGGAGAAATGCATAGGATAGTGTTTTCTTTAATTTGCATATTTCTTAAGATAAAGAATTGCAAGAAATCCCCATAGTTAGGGAATGCCTTGATATATTTCCCTATGATATAAGTGGCTTACCCCCAGATAGAGAGATAGAGTTTTCCATAAACCTAGTACCTAGAGCAGGACTTATTTCTAAGACCCCCTATAGGATGGCCCCAACTGAACTCTTGGAGCTTAAAAAAGAAATTAAGGAATTGTTAGAGAAAGGTTTCATTCGACCCAGTGTTTCACCTTGGGGAGCCCCAGTTCTCTTTATTAAGAAGAAAGATGGAAGTCTAAGATTGTGTATCGATTATAGAGAATTGAATGAAGTTACCATTAAGAATAAGTACCCACTCCCTATGATTGATGATCTTTTAGATAAGTTGTCTGGAGCCTCTGCATTTCAAAGATAGATCTTAGATCAAGATACCACTAGATTAAGGTAAAAGTAAAGGACATACCCAAGATTGCATTTAGGACTAGATATAGACACTACGAGTTCTTAGTATCAAAAGATTTTGACAAGATTTCAAGTAAAATGACAAGCATTTTAAAGCAATTTAAAATAACATCATTGGCAATCAACCAGTCCATTCTGATGATAACATCAATATCGTTCATAGGTAAACAAATCAAATCAATGGAAGTACGAATGTGATTTATTTTGAGTTTCATACCCCTTAAATTTAAGTTTTTGCAATGTGGTCCCTAAAATGTACTTTTTCATTTGCAATTAAGGACAACCCTCCATTCACTTTTCTTTTAAAATTAATATGTAGCCCTTGTACTTAGGGGATTCCTTTCCACCCCTTAAAACTCTTTTATTTCTTTATTAGATCTCTAACAAAATTTATTACCTTAAGGTATTCATAAAGAATTATTCTGAGGTTATACTTTACCTAGACAATTTTCAGTTAAGGATAGGGGACCTAAGTGTAAAAATTTAGGATGTTACATATAATCTCAAATTTTAACACTCAAATTAGTGGAGAACTACACAAAATGAAATTTTATAGTAAAGCCCTAACATGATTCAAAAAAATCACTCTTTAATTGTGCTAATTTTTACTCCAAGGTATTGTTCATGCACATTTGAATGGCTGAGAAGAGGTATTCGAGTTTTGATCATATAACTTGAAATTAGCCTCTGAAATCTTGAGAGAGAGAGTTGAAATGCATGTTAGAATAGAAGTGCCAACCAAATTTGAAGCATACTCACTTGAATCATGTGAAATTTAGCTCAAAATCACGCCTTACACTACAATTATGTTCTGTTGGAATTCTGGGGTTTTACCGGTCTCTAACTCATTGAAGATGGGTTGGTGGTTGCCAAAAATGGTAGTTATTGCAATGGAGGAGTTAATTGAAGTATAAATCTAAAGAGAAGAAGAGGAAAACATTCGTTCTCTGCTAAAGCTCATGATGAAGGCTAGAAAAATGATGAAAATAAGGGTAATTTTGTAATTTCATAGAAGACATATGGCTCACAACAAAAAAAGAATAGGCATTTCATAGCATGCACCACTAGGATTCAATTTGATGACCATTTGGAGATGGAGTTACAACTTCAACCAACTAAGCTAGCCTAATACTTAAGTTTGATCATTACTTGATTAATATTTAAGCCCTCATTGAATCTCTTTTCATTTCTCTTTTAATTTAATTTAAATTTTGTTCTAACCTTTAATGCATTCTCTTCCTTCTCCCTTCCAGGAAAACTACTTAGAATTTTTTCCCTACCTAAATAAAAATAAAATATATAAATGGGATTTTTTTTTTGAGTTTTATAAAAAACCTCCTTCCATGAAATTGAAAAGTAAATAAAGAAAAAAATTTACTAAAATTCAATTAAATGTGCAAAAGATTTTTTAATGTATAAGTGAAAGAGTTTATAATGAATTCTTGTCTTTGGTTAGTCATGTTCTGTTCAAACATTCCTAGCATTTGTACTTTAGATTATGTGTCTACTATTCATGGTTGCTCATTTTTAAATGAATGGGAGCTTGGTCCTCTACTATTGACTGCCAAATGTTGCTTAAAGTTGTTACTGTGAATTGGCCATTTTGAATTGATAGTATCAACTTGTATTCAAGTTCCAGGGTCTTCAATTTAAACTTTGCTTTTGTCCTTTTCTTTGATAATTAAGCATTAGGTGCCTTTAAGAGTAAAATTTTGTTGGAAAGCCACTACAACAGGAATTAAATTTTCTTTGGTTTTACACAACATTTGAAATGGTTGCACTAGCAAAAGAGAATTTTTGGCTGATATTATTGAGATATGATTGGTCATGCAAGTTTGGAAAACATTGAATTTTGAAGAGGTGCTGCCAAATTTTAGACAACCTCTAAGAAATTTCTTTGAATTATATTTTAAGGTGTGTTTAATATATTTTATTAATGTATTATGGACTTTATAAGAATATTATCATAAGCTTGTTAGGCTAGATTAGTTAGCCTACGCGTTGGTCATGACCAAATGACAATAATAAAATTGAACCATAAGTGATTAGGCGTATAGGTTTAAAAATTGGTCAATTTCTACTTAAATTCAAAATTTCTACTTAAAACTTGGTCACTAAAATTTATTTTCCTTCAAAACCTCCATTTGCTAGGCTTAATTATAGTACCTAAACTAAGAATGCCTATCTTTCGAGAGTAATATCTACGACTTATTTGGTTACCAGAAATAATTTAAAGGGAAAGGGCATGAGAAAGAGAATAAGAAAAGGAAAATGAATAAAAAAAATATACTACGTTTGGTAAGACATGAAAAGGAATAGGAATGCATATACCTTTAATTATTTGGTAGGAAGAAATCGTGTCAAACTGGAAAAGGAATGCTAATAAAATTACAAATATACCCTCAATAAATATACATGAAATTTACAATAAAATTTTTAGTACACTCATAATTTTGAGTGCACTAGTACACCTAGTTATAATGTAAGGACATAATTATAATATTATTATTTAAAAATAATAATATAACAATTATATCTTTATATTATAATTGGATGTATTGATGCATTCAAAATTATTGGTGCATTAGACATGACACTAAAATTTACTTATTTTTTCATTAAAAATTGCATAGAATTTTTTTACTGAAAAAAAGTTAATTTATTTCTTGTTTGTCGTTGAATTATGCTTCCATTTTTGTGCTTCATTTTGACCATCTTCTTCCTTTATTAGGAACACCGTTCACGTTGAGATAAGGGTAGTACGGAGGGGTATTTGCAGACACTCATTTATCTTTCCTGGGAGAGTTGCTTGATTCCATCAATATTTTGATGGAAAACGGATTGTTTCCAGTGAAGGAGAGTAGTTTACCGAGGCTGAGGGATGCCATTGATCTTTTATGAAGCAAACATGGGAATGGGAATACCTTGGTTATTTTCTCTCAGCCAAATGCAATGCTAGGTAGCTGGGGGCCAAATCCTTGTCATGGCTCGCCTAATCAATCAACAAAAATTCCAATTAGCCCAACAATATCATATAGTGATTAAAATCTCATTGAATTTAATCTTTTTAATTAAAAAATTTAAATTTATTATATTTAAAAAATGTTAGATTATTAAATTTTTATTTAAAGATTTAAATTTTGATAAATATTAAATAATTTTTCAAAATTTGAATAATTAAATTTTTGTTTAATAATTTAAATTTTATTAAATTCATTTACATTTAAATTTTTAGCTTTTAACATATTCATTTCCGTAAAATGGGTGGTCATTGGGATAATCATTTATCCATTTACAATTATATGATAGATCTAAAGCGTAAAATAACTTATTAGAAAGTTGTACAAGTTGAATTTCGTTTGACCATATATAATCTAAATTAATTTGATAATTCTCATAATTATGCTATAAATGCTTTTTATCATATTCACGTTAATGATTTGTGCATTAATATTGACCATTAATTTGTGATTTAGGATTTATTATTTCTTCCCATTAAGTTTTTTTTGCATAATATCACTGCTTTATATATATATATATATATATATATATATATCCTTAAAGGTCCGGTGAGAAATATTCACTTTGTCTTTTTATTAAAAATTTTCAAAATTAACTGACTTTAGATTAGATTCATTTAATTAATCAGTTTTCATTAGAGAAATATAATTGAAAATCAACCAAAATTTTCAATTTGAAAACAATGTGGCCGGTGGCTAAACTTATAGGCTTGATGTACGCATTGTCACACTTTTTTTATATATAAAAAAACAATAAATATATGTTAAAACTTGTGTACAACAATACTTCAAATACCTCAACTTCTACTGCTCAAAATCTTAAGACGGGTGCACAACACTAGATTAAAATGCAATCAACTCAATATTTATCAAAATTTTCCTTCTTTGCAACCATGTCTGAGATATGAACTAAATGAGTATATATGTACCTTCCAAATAATGAAATTTACCTTTTAATCATTCAAAATATCAATTATATGATCTCATAGTCACTTTTTGTTTAAAAATCAATATATTTAGTCAGCATCATCATTATTTATGTTTTAAGAATTATAATTAATAACTATGTTTTTCTATGAAACAAATATCTGATTATACCTATTGAAATATTCATTTCTAAGTTGATATATATTAATGAAAAAATATGTTCTATTGAATGACAAAAAAAGGTTTGACAAGGTGGACAAGAGTCTTTTGAAATAATATAAACAACACAAATTGTGTTTTTATTTCTCCATTAATTAAAAAACAAATTTTTTAAAATTTTCCTGTGATTACAAAAGTAGCCTCTGAATTTGAGTTATATACACACAAACGCTGTGCTAATTAAATTACTACCTAAAACCATGCAATAAACAAATGAACAAAATGCCTCATGGAATCTAGATTCTATGCAATGGTTCAGATTTAGATTTATTTTATTGATCATGTACAATTGAAATAGCAACGACTACAAAAAATCCAAAGGAATCAAACATATGTTTAGAACAAGGCAACCAACACCCAAGAGGGGGGGTGAATTGAGTGTTTACAATAATTTCGTTTCTTTTCAAAATTGCTTTCCAAAAGACTTGTTATGAAAGGTACTTGGAAGTGTATAAAGCAAAAGTACAATTATTAATCAAGGAAAATTTAATGTAGATGCTTAGAGTATGAAGATAATAAATTGTTTCTCAACAATAGAGCATTCAACAATATGTTGTTTACTTATTTCAAAATCTTGTTCCCATGTAGGTTACAACAATCATACAATCACTTTAACAATTGGATTACTTGAAGTAAATATAAAAGAATATGTTCAGTAAGATATTACAATACTTCAAGTAAAATATCAACAACAAAAGTAAAGCATAAATCCAACATTCAAAATATAAAGAGTATAAGGGTAGAGAAAGCAAACTCCAAAATTTATCCTGGTTTAGCTTCAATCCAAGCCTACATCTAGTCCCTAAGCAAATACTTAAGATTTTCTACTAACTTGCAATTCGTTACAAATCTTTGAGAATACTCCCCCTAAAACCAAACTCTCTTCAAATAAAACCTTTCCTTTAATTTAATCTCTCCTCAAGGAAGTTCTTTCTTGGAAATAAAAAATCTTTTCAAGAAGGAAATACTCACAACAAGAAAACTCTCAAAAGAGCAAATAACACAAATGAAGCTCACTAGCAAGAATAGAGATCTTTAAGAGTATGAATCACTCAAGATGTTTTTCACTTTGTTTCTTATGATTTCTAAGCTCTTGAGACATATATTTATAGGCCAAAAAAGCAAGAGAATTGTCTGGAGCCAAGGAGAAGTTCAAACTTTTACAACTTTATTGTTGGAAGTAAGTAGCTCATTGGTTGACTTTGTGGCCATCCTCTATTCTGTAGCTGCAAATTTAAATGTTCATAACTCCTTCATTTCAACTTCATTTTGGACAAATTATATATCACCAAAAATCTCTATAAGTCTACTTTCTATCATGAGAAGTTTCATTTCAAAATTCAATTTAATTGTTTAGATATTGTTGAAAGAGTGACAAAAGGTTAAATAACAAATTGATATACTTAGCCGTAAATTGAAACCCTTATAACTCTTTCATTGTAAATCCATTTTATGCATGTGATATACGTCTAGAAAGCTGTATATCTATTTTCATATAAAACAAACCTCATTTCAAAATTCTTACCGGTTAGTGAGATATTGTTGAAATTGTAATTAGAGGTATGGAAAAAATGTGATATTAATACCTAAAATGTTGACAATCATAAATTCTTAATTTCAACTCTATTTTAAGCATGTGATATATGCCTAGAAAGATATTAAGTCTATTTTCAGATGCAATAGGTTTAATTTCAAAATTCCTTCTGGTTTATGATATAGATAAAAATAGTAATCTAAGGCCTAAAAGCAACTTCATTAAAATCCATATCTCTCTTATCTTTTTGGCCCAAACTTATATTGTGAGGACCAAAATATATTAGGCCAATAAATGTAAGTCTAATTGAATTTAACAAAATTAATAATGAGCCTATTGGATATAATATGAGTACTTATATCTCACATAAGAGATGATTCAAGTATAAAGTATTACATGGTAATGATTAATCAATCAAGCACATGTTGATACTATATGTCTAACTTATTTGTTGCATTTTTGTTACATATTTGTCATCATCAAAACTTATAACATTGAACCCTAGGGTTAACACATATCTCAACACACTCAATCAAGTAGAACTGGGAAGTGAAAACAAAAATGACAATAATATTTATTTATTTAGTATTAATATCAAACACATCATATTACATGCACTTTGTGGCTTCATCCATTGGCCGCAATAGTGAAACGGCATACCGTTTGACTCAATCATACAAGGTCTTGCTTAGTACTCCAAGTGCACCTATTCATGTTGTTGTTATAGTCCTTGGATGCATTGTATGTATGAACAAGTGTGAAGCACCTGCTTGCTGAAAAGCTACAATTGAACTGAAAATTTGAATGAAAACTAAAAATGAAACTAAATTTGTTACGAGAACTTGGACTGCAAGATCTTTTTTACCCTCTGTATGGTGTCAAGAATTAAACTTAGAATTGGGGTATGAAATTATAATTGGATCCAACAATTCTAATTTTTTTCGTTTGGTTGATCTTCTATAATTACATTTCTAATTTCATACACTAATTCCATAGAATTAAAAAATAACTAATAAATGTCATTTTCAGTTCTTACCACTAATAATAAAATTGTAATTCTAAAACTCAAAATTGAAGTGTAACTCTTTTACTCTTAACACAACATGTACTTTTTATTTTTATTTTTTATGATTGAGTCACTTTTTCAAGACTTGAGACCTGGCTAGAATTTGACTGGATCACAATAGGATAAATCATGTTTCATTTTTTAAAATTAAAAATATATTACAATTTTTTAAAAAAAATTAGAAAATTTAAGATTGAAAAAGAAAAAGAAATGAAATAAAAATTAAGATTTAGAATAATGTAAAAATAATATTTTAAAAATTAATCATAACTTAAATTTACTTTAAATAAAATAAAAATAAAAAATTAAAATAATATAATATTATATATATAATATAATATAATGAATATGCAATGTTTATGTCTCTATATGATATGACATATATTTCATGTATGCATATATACATAAATATACATAATGTTTATGCAACACAACTTAAAAATATATATAGTGTAAGCGCATGATACTACACATATGCACAAAAATACATAACATAATATTACATACACAAACTCATGTTAACAAGTAAATTTTTTCAAAAGATGCAAAATATGTATATTAAATAAAATATTGTGCATACACTTATACAAACACATGTGAACATTTTATATATGTTTACAAATTTAAAAAAAATACAAAATTGCATATGCATGTACTTTTATGTAACACAATAAAATTGTATGTGTAAATATATACATACACTTTCATGTAAGTACATAGACACAATATTGCACTAGCATAATGACATCGTATCATGCATGCATGCAAATATAAGCACGCAACATGACATCACATAATTATAATATTATATCGTATTTACGTATATGTTTATATATACAAAAACACAATATCATATTTTAGCATGAAACCGTATTATGTACATGTAGGTATGTGTGTTTATAACATAACATCGTAGATACATGTACATTAATGCTTATAAAAAGACATTACTTACGTACATACATGTTAAATTTGAATCAAATAATTTTTTTGAAATGATAATTATTACATACTAAATGATGTGGTGTTGCAATCCCTATGAAAAACATTTTATCTCATCTAAACTAGATTAATAGAAAAATATTTTCTTAAAAATTTTATTTTGTATTATTTTTATTACATATATATGTGTATATATATATATATATATATATGCTAATGCTTTTATTTATATATATATATATAATACTTATTATTCTTCTATGCAGTAGAATTGGAATTCAATATATTATTGCAATTTCATGTTTTAATTTTTTATATAATCCAAACATAAATTTTAAGATTCCAAATTAATTTTAATTCTAATAGAATTAGAATTATAATGCATATTTTAATACTAATTCCTTATACCAAATGAAACCTTAGGTATTTGCAATGAAAGGTTAGGTTCAGAGCGTGATCTAAATTGTTGTATAATTTCACTTTCTCATGCGTTTGGCCGTAAACGACATTGGAGTCTGATGCCAGGAGAAGCACTAATAAAAGTAGAAGTATGGGTTTGAGAATTTGAGGCATTGTTGACTTGAAAAAGCTGATCAATCCTATTGTGTTGTGCACTCATGCTCTTTCTTGCAGTGAACCAGTTATATATATAGGTCTATGATGAAAAGCCATCAACTTTCTGAAAGATTTTTTTATTTATATAATTATTGATTATTAACTCATGATTTGGCGTTAAATTTTTTTGCACTGGATGGACGATTATATGTTTCTTTGAACCCTTGCTCTTATTTTGCCTAAAAACGAGAAAACATTTAAACGCCTCATTAATTTTAAATAAATCAAATTTACTTATTATAATCTTGAATGATTAATTATGGGTTATTATTTCCTTCAACGTGACATTTAATTTGTTTTACGTAAATCATTAAGTTTTGAATTTCAATATTTTATTATTTTAAAAAAATCATTGATCAATATATCACTTTATAATTTGTTATCTTTTTTTCAAATTTTATGATAGGACATATAATACCCCTATTTTTTAAAAAAAATTTATAAAATATATTTATCCCCACCTTAAATATTTTATCACCCAAATCATTCCTAATATTTCCACTAAAAAATATTTTATCCCAATAATTACATCTTTTATCCCCACATAATTATTTTAAACACCCACTCATACCCACTATCCCCAATTTAATTAAATTAATATCCCAATTATTTCCACTAACATTATTTTATTAACCCACTAAATTAAACTAATATCATAATTATACTTACTACTCTCACTTATATTATTTTAATATCCAATTATATCATTAAACATCATCATAACACCTAAAATGATATCCAAAACAAGCTTCACACTATTTGCATCGTCCATATGCTCTTCATCACTATGCGGATTTTCCACCAACAAACCGAGGCTGCTCTACCAACGATAAGGGTCACCGGCATTTCCTCTCGACAGCTATAGCTCCATCATCACCTTCCCCGCCAGTAATAGTCACCGGTTGCCAAGAAATTTCACCATTTTTTGGTGATTCAAAGAGCAAGAACCCCAAGCTTTAAAATGTGATTTTGGTGCATTTTTAATCCAATTTAGTTTGGGGCTTCACTTTCTATAGTATTTTCACACCTTTCTCCCTGATTTACATTAATCAATTTGGTACAATTTGCTCAGAATCGAAGAACCCTAATTTTGTTACTATTCATCTGAAAAAGAGTGAATTTGAGCTTAATTTAGGTTGTTTACTTCAAATTGAGTTAGGATTACACTTCATAGGTGAATTTTGCACCTTTCTCCCTTGAAATCACTTATCAATTATGAATTTTGGCTTCCGGATTAAAAGACCCCAATTTAGAGATTTAGGGCCAACTTGGGAATTTAGTGAAATTTGTATTCTTAGGGATTCTTAAATTCTTTTATGTTCTTAGGGAGTGATTTAGAATTTTTTGAAAATTTAGTTTGAATTTTAGAACAATTTTTGAAATTTTCATAATTTTCTTGGATTTTTTATGAAGAAAAAGGAAAGAAATTAGAAGGGAAAAATTAGTTTGGCTTGATTGGATAACCATAAATATTATTTGAGGTTAAATGGAAAATTTGAAATTTATTAGATGATCCTTAAGTGAAATTTGTATGATGGTAGCTGTTAGAAATTTAATAAGTACATAATGGGATAATTGAATAAAATAAATATAATAATAATAATAATAATGATAATAATAATAGTAATGATAATAAGAATAATAAAATGAAATATAGGTTATAAGTATTGTAAAGTGTTATTTAAGAAAGTGGCTCATAAATTTAATTTTCAAAAAAAAAAATAGAAAAGAAAGAGGTGAATTAGATAAAAGTGAATAAGGGATAATTAATTAGGTATGTGAAATAATCAAATAATTAAATTTATTCATAAGGACTGGAAGATAAGAGTATTTTATTTAATATTTTAGGTGACTTGAACAAATGAATTATAATCAAGGATAGAAGAGGATTGGTATACTTCTCCCAAGTGAGTAGATAATCCTAATTATGCAAAATATTATTCTGAATTATAAATTTTGAATTTTGAATTATTAGAAATATTAAAATATGAACTCTAAAGTGGTACGATTTTGAAATTTCTGATATCTGTACATGGATATGTATTTATTTATGAAATATTAGGAATGTGTCCAATAGACGTTAGTCGTAGTGCATTGTGATTGGTAATCTAATAAAGTTGGATATGATACCCTTACCACCATATTCTGTTTGAGGCTAAGGGGCATTATGATATTTACTTAGAGTCCATGGCTCAATGAGTATCTGTTCCAATATGTTATTACTAGCCTTGGGCTAGTCTGTACTCTGTAATTATAACTGGTTTTATAAGAGATTCTCAAATGTATTCTATTAATGATTATTTTTTGTTTGGTATTTCTGAATTATG
Source organism: Delonix regia (assembly GCA_037074485.1). Classification (NCBI taxonomy): domain Eukaryota; kingdom Viridiplantae; phylum Streptophyta; class Magnoliopsida; order Fabales; family Fabaceae; genus Delonix; species Delonix regia. Next base: position 20,480,730 of record CM073459.1, read on the forward strand.
ATTGCATGATATCTGGTTTTAAATTTTGAAAGATGTATCATTGTAAGTCTGTTCCACTTTTTACAATATTAGAATTAGCTGCTAATTGAATTTCCACTCACCCCATTATTTAACATTTTTTAGAGTCCAGCTGAACTAGAACATCCACCTTCGAAATTTTAATCTTGGTGATTAATTCTTTGATGAGCCTAGGCTACTGCTTGAGCTATATTTTTCCTTATTTTTATGATTCAGTTCAGTTATTTCCTTGTATACAGGCTAAATGTTTGATGTAAGACTATATATGTCAGAAAATGTCTATATGGAGAATTATGAGATCTATGTTTATTTAATGTGAATTTATATACGTTCTGTAGTTATATGGGTTTCGATGGGTTCACAAGAATGAAAGACATCTTATCCCCGTGACAGTCACACCCTTTCGACTTAGGTCATGATAGGACAGGTATTGTCCCATAGTTTAAGCATTCACTAAAAACAATTTTAATAAAAATTTCACTAATATAATCAGTAAATGTCTGTAGAAGTTGACCCGTTTTAACAATTTTATTAGCCTATTCTTAGTAAAAAAGAAAAAAAAGACAGTATTTAAACTCGGTATTAATTAATTGTAAATAAAACATATTATAGATTATGGTGAGTGAAATCTGAATATAAGGTAGTGCAATGGCTGTGAATCACGAGGACAATTAAGGCTTTCCCTTTGTTGTTCACAGTGCATGAGGTTTCATCTCTTTCGGGGAAACGGGTTTTTGGGTTCAATTATTCGTGGTCTCTTCAATGTCAAGTAGTTGCTAAAATTAGCTAAATTCTTCAGACCGAAGTGGTGAGAAAGACGAAGTTGGTGGCTTTCATTACTTGTGTCTGAGTCTACTCCATTGTTAGATGGAATTTCTTTTCTGTAATTTTAGAAAATAAATTATAAAAAAAGGAATCATTTTTGGAACATATTAGAGAGACTAAATTAGAAAATCAATATTTTGAGATGATATAATCTATCCGTCTCTAATCATCATTTATTTTTCAGAACAAAAATATTTATTTTGAAATAAATTTGAGATACATTTTTCAGTCTCTAATTATAACAAAAATTAGAAATAGAATTAGAGACGAAAAATTTTATTTTAAAATTTGACCCTAATCTTACTTTATTTTTTCAAAAACATAAAATAAAGATAAAATTTGTTGTACACTTATAATTTTGAATGCATTAGTACACTTAGTTATAATATAAGAGTATAAATATAATATTATTATTTTTTGGATGATATTATTACAACTATACTCCTATATTATAACTAAATATACTAGTGTACTCAAATTTATAAGTGCACTAAAGATAACACTTAAAATTAACCATTCTACAATAAATTTTTGAGATAATATTATATCAAATTAAAGACAAAAACTTTGATTTCCGTCCCTAATTGCCTAGTTTTCTACAGTAATATTATCCACTTAAAATTAACTATTCTACAATAAATTTATTTTCTATTGGAATCTCCACTGTCTTTGATTTAAAAATATGAACTGTTCGACTAATCATTCAACAAAAATTCAAACGCAGCCACCAAACTAGTGAGTAAAACCTTGCCATTTAACGCTACGATAGTACACAATATATTGTCCCAAAAAATATTCAAAGTGCAAATTCATTCTGTGAGATCAAGGTTCATAAATATGAGGGAAGTGCCCACTAGAATAATTATCTACCAACTTACAATCGTGGAATAGATAAAGGGCAAAGATTAATATGTTAGAAAGTTGTACAAGTTGAACTTTGTTTCACCATAGATAATTTAGATTAATGTAAATATTGTTATAAATATGGAATAAATGTCTTTTATATTCTCACATTAATTATTTATACATTGATATACCCCCATTAATTTGTGATTTAAGATTGATTATTTGTTCTTATTTTTTATATAATATCACTCCTCAATATATGTGTGTGAATAATCCATTTTTATGGACATTTTCCTAAATCTTTGCAACCATGTAAGATAGGGTTATCTCTGTCAACTTTAATGAGTATGTTCTTTACAAATAACGAAATTAACATTTTAATCATTCAAAATATATATCAATTATATGATGGACATATTTAATTTCTTTTTGTTTGAAAATCAATAAATTTAGTCAACATCGTCATTATTTATGGTTTAAGAAATTATAATGATATAGTTTCTTCAAAACAAATATTTGATTATGTATGTTGAAACATTCATTTAAGTTGATGTATATATTTATGAAGAAATAAATTGTATGACATGACAAAAAAAGGTTGGAGAAAGATAAGATTCTTTTTTTTTTTTAAATGTAAACAATACATTTGTATCCGGTAAGAAATAGTGTTTTTATAACTGCATTAATTAAAAAATATATTATCCTGTCATTACAAATGTTGCTTCTACAATGAGACATATACATGTAAATGCAGTGCTAATTAAAGTATGTAATTGATCACCACCTAATACCGTACAATAAACAAATGACAAATGGAATGAAATAATTATTAATAGAATGATTTAGAATGGAATGGTCATGGGCAATTCACTTTGTGTTAGGCCCTAAATGGCAGAGCATAACTGACATGGAGACGAAGGTAAACGTCATCTCAATAATTTGAACAAATCTAATAAACTAATTAATTCAAATATTGATATAATAAAAGACATAAACAATATCCAATTTAATCCTCCATAATCATATAACTAACTTAAAGCTACACAAAACTAAATTATTTGCTTATGACAATGGAGCTATAGAGTACAAAGAAAATATTTCTAAATATCAAACTTAGTATAATATAATTCATAAAGGGATTCGAACCCGCACGCAAGAAGACATCCAGTGCTTAACCACTTGGCCATGATAGATATTTTGTACATATATGACAAAAGTTATATATATACAAGTCTTGATTTTAATTTGGCTAAATTAGTAAAACATTTTTTTGGTCCCTCACTTGTAAGATATTTTTTTAAGTTAATCCTTTATAAAATTTATTTTTCATTTTAATCCCTCATAGGTAAGTAAGATATTATTTTAATTTAGTCCTTCATAGAATTTCTTTTCAGTTTAGTCCCTCATATGAATATTTTTCAATTTCTTCCTTCACAAATAACATCATTATAAATAATGCCCTTTATATTTTTTTTATAGTTTGAATTTTATTTTGGTTAAATGAATAAAATCTCTTTTGGTCTCTCACTGATAGGTTATTTATTAATTTGATTCCTTATAAAATTTATTTTTCATTTTGGTCCCTCAAATAAAATACTTCTTAATTGAGTCACTCGTATAATTTTTTATCAATTTAGTCTCCCACATATAAATTTTTCTCAATTTATTAATAGGAGTAAACTCTTATAATTCTATGTTACAAGTCTACACCCTTCTCATGAGTCTACCTAGAATCGTGAGTTTGACAACCTTGGTACTGATAGTAGCCAGAGTCGAACAATATGGTCACAAATAGTCAAAACAAATCCATGTGTGGTGGCCATCACACATGAGGCTATTAACACCCCTACTAGTTAGGGTTTTGAATTGATCATGGTCCATAGGGCCAATATCTAGTGTCATTAGCTACAAGGTTCTGTATTGAATGTATTTTCTAGACAACCATATTTTCCATAATAGTATACATACTCCAAAACATATAAGAATAGAAAATTTTTGATTTTGAGAAATTTGTATAGTAACATAATCATTCTGAAATTCCTGGAATATAATATAGTAGTGAATCTTTCAAAACGAACATTCAAATATGAAGGAATATTACAAAGAAATTTCTCAAATTTTATAGAGTGCAAATAAAAGCTAGAATTAACAAAATAATTCAAGAGGCCTATTCTTAAGGCACCAGAGCATATAAACAAAAATATTATACAAATGAATAGTTTAAATACTGAAAATAGCTATGGTTAGTAATATTTACTCACCTGGAAGGTACGTACACATGAATTGTGTTCCTAACATTTCTTTCCTTATCTCACTTGATCACATAGCCAATGCCTATGGTCCTATAACAACAAATAACATACATTAACTTCCCAGATAAAAAAATTATTCTTTAATTCAAATGACTTCTCAATGCCTAACCCAATTCTTGTTTATCACCGCATATCAATTTTCTTTAATCTCAAAATGGGGTGTTAATCCTTCACTTTCCATTATCACAAGTAAATTTCACCACCTTGGTTCTAATCTTATTTTTATTTATTTATTGTTTATTTTTTTATTTCTATTTTCATGTATTTCATCCTATATATACCTAGGACCCAAAATAGTTTCTCTTTCTTAACTATGTGTTGCCTAACATTATCAAGAAGATTTGAAAATTATTCTAATGATAATTGATGATTTAATGATCAATTAAATTACTTATTTAGAGTTATTTAGTCAAAAAAACAAAGAAAATTAAAGAAAATTGGAAAAGCTATTGAATCAAGATATTACTTTAAATGACAACTTCCAATCGTTAAATTTCATCATCAAGTAGTGATTCTTAAAGAAAATTGGTCCAAAAATTTTGTAACTATATTGCCCCATCTCACATTTCTTGTAACCAAGAGGGGTGTGAAATTAGAGATAAAAACCTAGCAATTTTGCATGAGAATTAGAGGGGAAATAGTCATAATTCATCCAAGAACCAAAACTCCAATTTAATTTGAAGAAATCTCATTAAAATCAAGCCTAATTTCAAATTTACACCACCAACACCTTGAAAAAAGGGGTTTCAAAATTAAGACTCCAAATTCAGAAATTGATTGCGGATTATAGAGGAGAAAAAATGAATTTGTTGTTAAGAAACAAGGTCACAAATCAATTTGAAGAAATCTGTCTCCAATTATGTTCAATTTCTCCTCTTTTAGCACCATAGGTCACATAGTTGGTAAAATTCAAAATTGGGGCTAAGATTGCAAAATTGAGGGCCAATATGATGAAATTGTGCACAAAGAATAGAGGGAAAATGATAGATTAATCATGAGGAGGAAGATGCACAATTCAATTTGGAAGACTCTTTCTTTAATTGTGTCCAATTGGCTCTTCTTGGTACTCATCATCATTCAGATGAATGAAGGGACATTTACCGAAATTCTATGAAATTTCAACATGAACCATGATGGAATTAGCTAGAATAATGCAAGAGGATGTCGAACAAGGGTGGAGATAATGAAGATACGTTGAAATCAGAGCAAGAAGTGGAGAGAGATTCTTGGAGTTTGCTGTCATGTGTGTATGCATGAGGAGGAAGGAGAAAGAAGGAAGAAAAAAAGAAAAGGAAGAGAAAAAAAATAAATATGATTGGGGTTTTCTTGTAATTTCTTAATAAAGGACATGTGTAAAAGGGAGAAATTTTTCTCTAATTATTTTAGAATTTTATTCTTTATGAATTATTTAAAATTTTAATTCATACTTTATTTACATTCTCTTTTTTTTTTTCTTATTAAAGTAAACATTTTTTTGCCACTTAGACTTAACTATTAAATAGGTAAATTTGTGGAGTGTTACACTTTAGGATTTTTAGGGCTCATTTGGTTTACAGAAATACTTGTGATGGAATGAGAAAATGAATGAAATGGGAAAGAGAATAGGAAAGGTAAAAGAAGATGAGTACGCTAGGTTTCATTGGGAAAAGAATGGAACGAATATAAATTGGTTTGTTTGATATCAGGAATCACTTAATGAAAGGAAATGATTGAAAAGAAGGTTATCATATTATCCTTGGACAAAAAAATTCTTATTATAATATAGAATTATTATTAAATCTTAAAAACAGAATAAATATAGAAAATATATTCTAAACATTAAAATGTATGAAATATATAAAAATATATAAAGTGTAATTTTTAAGATTATATATAGTAATATTTGATAGAAATTTCTATTTTATTCTATAGTAGATATTGAAAAATACGGAATATTGATAATTATAAATTAAATATATTCTAATTTTAAATTATATTCATTATATATTCCATGTGTTCTTTTGTTATTATATTTATAATAATATTTATATAATTATAGTGTATGATTAAATACTCATACAATATTTTAGATATTATATAATATTTTTAATAAATAAAATAATATATTAATAAAAAATATAACAACATTTTAGTTAAATAATATAAATATTAAAAAAATAGATAAAAGGAAGCCAGGTCTCCCACTATTGTCTTCGAACATATCTTCTTCTTTGGCTTTTCCTAGAGTGGCTGATCTTCTTTGTCTTCTTCGTTCTTGATAGTCGAAGCAGGCATATCAGAAAATTGCTTTGTTGGACTAGTTCTTGTACATAAAAAATTCCTCTTCCAGTGTTAGGTGAGGGTGTGAAAATTGTGTGGTGTTGTGCAGATCGAAGTCTTCTTCCAATGTGTTGGAACAGTTCTTGTAGATCGAAGTCGTCTGGCAGGATTTTCTAGATTATTTATAATAAAATAAATAAAATAGAATGTCTCATCAATCATTTTTTTTTTTCAATACTATCCTCGTAATAGAGGGTGAGAGATTTTTTGTTTTTGTTTTAATTTTGCTGATGAAATCATAAACATAGTTTTCAAAAATGAAGTTAGAGTGAATTTTTTATATTTTTATTATAAAAAATATAACTAAAAATATGATATATTTTAAAAAAAATATTTGATTATGCAATGTCAAAAATATAAAATTATAGTTTTATTAGATATTTAGAGAGAGAGAATAGAATTTTTTTTAATAAAAAATAAGAAGGTATAGTTGTAAGATTTATGGGTCATTCCATTCTATTATTGACTTTTAATTTAGAGGGACAACAAAAATAAAATTTTGAATAATAAAAGAAAATTATAAAGTTTCTCATTGGTCATTCTATTATTCATCTCAAAAAATACATTTAAAACTTTGTTAAGCTCACTTTGACTATTCCACTTGTCATTTCCTCCCTACTCAACCATTCAAATAGAATTAATTATTAAATATGGAACAATATTATATTAATTGTTTTTTACATTTGATTTATATGTAATTAATGAGTATAGTTATAGTAATAACTCTACTAGAAAAGAAAATACTATGTTACATTTAATAATATTTAATAATTAATTATGTCATAACTATAAAACACAATATTATCTGAAACATATAATCAACGTATAATTGTGACACAAAACATAAGCTCATGAACCAAATATTTCTCGTCGCAGTCAATCAAGTAGAACTGAAAAGTTGAAGGCAAAAACAACAATAATATTTATTTATTTATTATTGGTATCAAACAGATCATATTACGTACACTTCATTACTTCGTCCATGGCTCGCAAAGGTAATCGGCTCAATCATATAAGGTCAATCTTGCTTAATACTCCAAGTGCTCCTATTCTTGCAGTTTACATAGTCCCTGTATTGACTGTGTATATAGAACAAGTAAAAAGCATTTGGCTACTGAAAGCTACATCTATAATAATGTGTTGTAGGTCTACGAAGAAGAGCCATTAATTTTCTGAAAGATCTTTCGGTTTGTGTTAAGGTTTTATTAAATACTAATTCGTGATTTGGCGTCAAGGTTTTCTGCAGAGGATGAACCATTCGTTGGATATAAGTTTCATTAAACCTTGCTTTTGTTTTGCGTAAAATATTACTTTTAATTTTTAATTTAGTCTCCCACTGATTTTTATTATCAATTTGATGTCTCGCAAATTTCCGTTGTCAAATTGATCAACACTTAAAAGTCAATTCTCAATTTAATCTTTAATTGTTTTTAATTTTCAATTCAATTTCTTTTATTTAGTTAATATTAAGGGGCTGAATGTGTTAAATTTAAAATTAATGAGGGATGTTACTTCTTTTATTTTGTCTAAAAAAAGTAAAAATTTAATTCTGAAAATCTTGAATGATTAATTATGGATTATCATTTCCTTCTAAATGAGTTTTAATTTGTTTACATAAATCATTAACTTTCAATTTCAGGTACCTTATTTTTTCAAAAAAATCATTTATAGATATATTACTTTATAATTTGTTTTCGTTTCAAATTTTATGGTAAGACACGTATTGTCACAGTCTAATCATTCACTGAATAAATTTCAAGAGATAAGGTCTGAAAGGATATGCATGCGATAATTTGGATACTATTTTGATTCTACCATAATAGAAAATTTTTGTATTTTCAATCTCTAGTCTATCACTAGTAACAAAAAAGAAAAAGGTGATAGTATTGAACAGTGGAGCAATCTACTGTTTGAGAGACTCAACAAAGGAAATGAATGTCTCCTTTAATAAATATTTAAAAATTACAATAAAATAAATAGAATACAATAACTTATAAATTAATTTTTTTAATTATTATTCTTGTTAAAGAGAGTGGGAGATTTTTTGTGCTTTCTTGTAAAAACCTTTACAAGTGAGACTGTTCTGCCTAAGGGTGTTCTAGACATTTTTTCATTTTCTTTTTTAATCTCCATCAAACTAAATACAAAATCATTTTTAAACTTATATCGTTTCATTACATACTAAATATACTTTTTGCCTTTGTCATTTTATCTCATTAATTTCTATTTCATTCCTCATTTCCTTTTGCATTACAACCAAAAAGATTTCTGCATAGCAAACATGGCCATAATCATAACTCAAAGCAAGAACTCATTAATCAAATCTTTCCCGTCGGAGTCAATATTCAAGTAGAATTGGAAAGTGCAAAAATAAAAACCACAGTCATAATTATTTATTCATTATTGTTATCAAACAGATCAAATTACATACACTTCATTACTTGATCCATCGGTCGCAATAGTACTATGGCATATTATTTGATACAATCATACAAGTTTGACCTCGCTTAATACTCCAAGTGCAACCAGTGTGGCATTTGCCATAGTCCCTGTACGCACTGTATATCTTGAACAAGTGAAAAGCACCAGGCCAGTGAAAGCTACAACGGTACTGATAAGTTGTATTAAAATTATAAACAAAACTGAATTCAAACTGTTCGCCACTACGAAGAACTTGCACCCCAAGACCATCTTTTAGGGATTTGCAATGAAAGGTTCGGCTCAGAGCGTGATTCAAATTGTTGTATAGTTTCACATGCGTTTTGTCATGAACGACATTACATCTGATGCCAAAGAGATGCACAAATATAGTAGGAGGATGGATTTGAGAATTTGAGACATTGTCTTCAACTTCAAGAAGCTGATCGATCCTGTTTGTTTGTGCACTTCGTTTTCTACGGTGAATCAAGTATATATATACATACATATATATATATATATATATATATATATATATATATAGGTATGTAAAGAAGATGAGCCATTTTCTGAAAGGTCTTTCAATTTAAGGTTTTATTGGATATTAATTTATAATTCAGTGCACTAAAAACTATTTTAGTCCCTTATTTATTGTTAGTTTTCAATTTGGTTTTTTATTAATTTTAATTTTCATTTTAGTCCCTCATTGATTTTCTTTCTCAATTAAGTCCCTTGTTTTAATTCTCAATTTGATCTCTCTGGTTCATTTAAGATTAAGGGATTTTATGCACAAAAATTTTAAATTTGTGACGAATCAAATTGAGAATGAATTGATAATAGAGGGACTTATTGTGAATAGATTGATAATAGAGGGACTTAATTGAGAATAAAACTTAGTGAGAGATCAAATTAAAAATTAACTAATAAATGAGAGACTAGAACAGTATTATAATCCTTTTATTTGTCTTGAAAAGTAAATATTTAATTTTGAAAATCTTGAATGATTAATTATGGATTATCATTTCCTTCACATAAATCGTCAATGAGTACTTTTCAATATATGGATTATACATAATGAAAGTTTTGATTTAAGATACTTTATTTTAAAAACAACATTTATCCATATCTTACTTTATATATATATATATATATATATATCAAATTTTATGGTAAGACACGTATTGCCGCGTAGTTTAATGTAGCATTCACTGAATAAATCTCAAGAGATCAATAGGTTCGCATAGGATATGCATCTGTGATAATTTAAATACTATTTTCTTCCACACTAGAAAACTTTTGTATCGTCAATCTTTAATTTATCACTCGGAAGAAAAAAAAAGATAGCGTTTAAACTTGCTATTAATTTTAAAGAAAACATATTATACGTTATTATGTTCTTTCTTAATATTCTCCGTTAAAAATCTTCTGGCTTTAGTTTTTTTTTTTTCACACAAAATAAGTTTGTAATTATCATTCAGTTAAAAATAAAAATTCATTTATAACTATAATTATTTTTTTTGGTATAGAGCTTCTCCTTATTTATTCCATCCAACTGAAATCTTTGACATCGCGGTCTATCAATTCATCATTACTAATAACTAAAGCGATTGCGAATACATTCAAATCTTAAAAAACAAGGGTAAACTAAAATATATTTTTTAAAAGAATTAACTAAATTATAATTGAAAATTTCAGTAATTCAAATATATCTTTTTCAAGAATTTAATTAAATTATAATTAAAAATTTCAATTATTTAATTTGATATGAATTCTCTTAATTTATTGCTTCCACTAAATTCTTTAATTTAAATGAGAGATAAACACAATGAACCCATATTAAAGAGATCCATTTCACTTTGCCGGCCAGCCCCATCCTACTTGCCAGGCAGTATTTAAACTCCCTATTAATTTTAAATAAAACAGATTATAGTTATTACGTTCTTTCTTAATATTCCCCGTTAAAAATCTTCTGGCTTTAGCTTTCTTTTCACACAAAATAAGTTTTTAATTATCATTCTGTTAAGAATAAAAATTCATTTATAAATCATTTACAACTCTCTCATCGGATCAGAAAAATAAGTGTTTGTTTTTACTTTAGATTGCATTGGCTTAACCCAAGCGATCAAAAAAATAACAAAAATTGAACCATAAGTAATTGAGTGGAAAGGTTACTTGGCCTTTTTTAAAAAAAAAAAAAATACTAAAAGTATGTGAGCTTACCAAACACTTGTTCAGAGGCTGCCAAAAAACATTGGTTCACCTCCAATTTCCAAAATATGTTCTTTGGGGAAAAAAATAAATAAAATAGGGCTGCGCGTATGTGTTTGGATTGAAATGGTGCAACATATTTTGCAAATTTAATTTTAATAAAAAATAATTTTTATGACTGTGATTTATATTTAAAAACTTTTATTTATAAAGTAAATTTTACCATCAATATAATTTATTCAACACAAAACAAAATTTTTTTTCTTTATTTATGTACAAACGATGGTTTATCATTCCCAAAATTAAAATAGAGAATCGATTTTTAAGTGTTGTTTATCATTCATATTTTATGCAACGATATTCCTCTAAAATATAATTTTCCAACTACTGAAGAACGTGCCTATAAACTCCCAACCGTTTAAGTGTGTATCATTCCCTACAATTTTGTTTTCTATAATAACATATTTATTTTAAAAACGCACAAAGACAAATTTAAAAATTTTTAACAGCGTAATTAAATTAATATATTATTCCAGGTAATTATTAATGAATAGTTGGTGTAATGATATTATTTAAATAAACATAAAGGCTAAATTGCCCTTACCACAAAATTATTATAAATAACTAATGGCAACTAAATTGCTAATAAACTAAAGAGACTATGAATAAATTTAAATCTAAAAATTTAAGAGTAGAATAGTAGATTACACTAATTTCTTAAGAAATTGATTAAATTACAATTAGAAATTCCAGTAATTTAAAAATACCTTTTAAAAACTTTAATTAAATTATAAATGAAAATTTCACTTCTTTAATTTGATGTGGATTCTCTTAATTTAATGCTTCCTCAAAATCCTTTAATTTAAAATAGAGATTTTTTGGACTAAAATTTAAAATAGGGATACACAAAGAATAAGTGTACCCAAATTGAACAGGTACATTTCACTTTGCCCGACCAGCTCATCCTATGTACTTGCCATTGTGCCTTTTTTTTTTTTTTTTTGAGGCCAAAGCCATTGTTTCCATTCCACAACATCCTCATCACACCTCACTCTTAATTTCTTTAACTCATGAAAATTTCTGAAGTGTGATTAAAATAACAAAAACAATAAATTGGAACTCACACGACTTAGCTTTAAACCGTATGATGTTCAAATTGACTAGACTACATTACTATCCTATATAAAAGAGACAGGAATAAAAACCAGAAAGGACCTTAGTCCTCTCCATTGAAACCCCACACAAACACACACACACACACACACAAATATATATATATATATATATATGTGTGTGTGTGTGTGTGTGTGTGTGTTTTCCTTTTATTTCTAACACTAGATCATCATCACTTCCTCGCTCTTATTCATAACCTCATGAAAGATTCCGGAAAATTGAAAAAGAAGACGATAGTTCGGCTTTAAAATGGCTCAACATATTTCTTATTGCTCTCAATCTAGCAGAATTTTAAAGAGGAAATTAGAGAAAAAATTATAATTTTTTTTGAGAAAAATTAATTAATTAGTTCCTATAGTTTACATCAGTTCGTAAATTAGCCGTTATACTTTCTTTTTTTTCAAACCATTTCTTACAATTTCAATTTATTGCAGTTTGGTCCCTGCCGTTAGATCCATGCATGATGCCGTTTGTTTTTGTTTGAGGTGGACAACTTGGGTTGACTTTAAGAAGGAAAGGGTGCTGATGTGGCTGACTTTGGTATCCCTTTTCACCCTTGATTTCCCTTCTTCTTCCCATTCAGAACAGAGCAAGTGTTCTTTTTCTTCTCAACCAGTATAAGTTGCTCTGTGGTAGTAAAACTGAGGTTTTTGATACTTAAATCTGATACATTAGAGGCTTCAAAAGCCATGGAACCAACAATAGAAGAGATGAGTGAATAACCTGGCAAAGTGTAGCGTGAAGAATTTAATTAAATTATAATTAAAAATTTTATTGATTTAATTTGATATAAATTCTCTTAATTTAATGCTTGCTTAAAAATTCAGAGAGATAGACAGTGGACCCAAACTGAAGAGGTCCATTTCACTATGCCGGACCAACCCCATCCTACTTGCCATTGATTTATTTCTTTGGCCAATGCCATTGCCTCTATTCCTTGTATTCTAGAATTTACAATCCCACATAAAAGTGACAGGAACAGAAAGCAGAAAGGACCTTGGTCCTCTTCATTAAAAATTTAAAACCAATGCTTATATCTATTATTAGTGTTTTGGAAACATGTATGTTTTCCTTTTATTTCTAACACAAGATTAATAACATCACTTCCTCGCCCTTATTCATAACCTCATGAAAAATTCTGACAAGTGAAAAAGAAGACCATAACTCAGCTTTAGGTTGTCACTCTCAATATATCATGCAGAACAGGAAAGGGGAAATATGATAACAATTTATAATCTTCATTTATTATAGAGATCAAACAGATCATGTTCTACACATTTTCCCTAATTATTCCATCGATAGCAAATGTCGTACACGTTCTTAGTTGCATTGAGCATGCATGGTTGATTTTGCTGGATTCTCCAGTAGCAATGATCGCATATCCAATCGTCCCTTGTCACTTTAAATATATCGAACCAGTGAAAGCCACCAGGCCACTGAAAGCTACAATAGAATCGAGTTGTGTGAAAAATATTAACATTGAAACTGAATTCAAAGTATTCTGCACTGTGAAGAAGTTGCTCTCCAAGATCATCACCTGCAGATTTGCAATGAAGGTAAAGGTCAAGAGCATGATCTAAATAGTTGTACACTCTCACGTGCGTTTTGGCGTGAGCGACATTGGAGTCTGATGCCAAGAGAAGCACTGACAATATTAGGAGGATGGCTCTGAGAAATTGAGACATTGTTGGCTTTGAAGCTCTAGTTGGTGTTTATGTTTTGCAGTGAGGCTTACTCTCAGTTATATATAGGTTGGAGGTAAAAACGGATATGGTACAAGAAGGGTCAATCCCCGAACGATATTTACCCTGTTGAGGTTTTAATGTCAAAGAAAAAACTGTTGACAATTTGGATCGGTTTTAATGAATATTTATGTACATTCATAGGAAACGTTAGGAATGGCGACAAATTTTGAATTGAATGGATAATATCTGCGACTCTAAACCCTTTTATTTTGCCTAAAATTGCCAAAGCATGTAAACCCCATATGAAATTTAAATAAAAATTATTAAAAGTCATTTAAAATCAAGATTTCTTAATCATGGAATAGCAACCCGAGAGAGGCAATGACAGATTATTACTAAAAATATGGTGGAGAATAAGTTCAAAGCTACTATATATCAACATTTTGTGCCATGTTGATGATCAATAGTATAAATTCCGTCAGTGTTTTTCTCCATCACAGAATTGGGGAAATAAATCACTTCTACGAGTCATTCTTATTCTTTCTTCTTCCCTTGTTACTCAAGATTCTAATTAATTTGTTTTTATTTAAAAAAAACTCTATGAAATCAATCGTCCCAATCAGTTATTATGCCATATTTTCTACTCAATGAATTTCGTAACTCACCCTATTATTATTTGATTTTGCTTGTGCTTAGACATTTTGTTATTTGAAGTTATATGCTTCTACTTGATACTTTAGCGACATACGTTTGTACTTCAGTAATTTTGAGCAGAGATCTCTTATTTGTATGATGACGGTTGACTGTGGAAGCCAAATTAAATCGAAGATGTCTAAAATGTTGAATTAATAATGGAGCAATAAGTATTTGCTCAAACATGAAATAGATAGAGCTTATGTTAATGGTAGGTAATTAATAATAATTTCTATTAGGTAGGTTAATGACCCAATCAACAGTTCAAGACTTATCCATATTTATTAATCTTATTAAATTATTATCCGAGGGTTAAAAGAGAGATTTTAAACTTATTCGTAATTAATTAATTTAATTATTATTTTGGGAGTTACTTTTAAAAAATAAATTAATAATTATACAATACCTAACTGATTATAACCTCTCATTATCCTTCAGAGTGAGTATTGGCTTCTCTCTATTTCGGGATTCGCTCTCAGCATGTGCAAAACATTAGGCAATTCAGATTGTATTTTGTACCCTTTTTCAGTTCTAATTTTCTTCGTATTGTTTCTTAGGTTATTCTCTAAGTAAGAATAAATTTTATGATGCATTTATGGTTTTATAATCTCTTATTATATGCAATTATTATTGCTTTCACAAAACGTACGGGCCACTTTGCAGGATTTTCTACAAACGGTTGGAAACGACTTTTTTGGTTATATAATATATATAAGAATTAGACTTCGGATTATAAGTGAAAGAAAATTTTTATAAGAAGTCGTACATTTTGAAAGATGTTACGAATAATTTCCATTCATAGTAGATTCTATATGTAATTAAGTTGTGAAACACTGCATTGAATTTCATTGGCAATTAATGTATAAAATTCAACATATTCAATAGCATCTAATGTTTATTATGAGCGTACATATATAGAAGGTAATCGAAAGCCATAATTACATTATGGATTGGAGAAAAAAGAAGTCTGTTTATGTTTTTTTTTTCTAAAAATTATTTAAGTTTTACAGTTTACAAAATTTCAAAATCCTCTATAACTTTTTACTTTAAAAGAGATTACGTTGTTTTAAAAATTGTTATTAAAAATGATTCAAATTTTTTCGGTTCAATAATTAGACACCATAATGGAAAATATTTTGTTTGGTGATCAGTTTGTTTTACAATTAATGCTCGTCCTTGGGGATCGGGACCAAAACAATAATCAGGTGACCGACCGCTGGAAATATGGAGAAAGTGAGGCGCGCATATATAATCATAGTGTTTTGGGAAAAATTTCAAAAAGCTGAAGAAGAACCCAAGACCTCATCTTCGAAATGCCTCAAAATAGTTCTTATCACTCTCAATCATGTAGAATTGAAATGTTGAAAGTATGAAATACTAATCGTTATTATTATTTCGATCAAACAAATCATATGATCATAAACTTTTCCTTAATCATTCCATGCATAGCACTTTTCGTACTCGTTCGTGGTTGGATCAAACCTACATGGATGATCTTGATGGATTCTCCAATAGCACTGATCACCGCATCTTAAAATGTCCCTTGTTGCTTTATATATATCGAAATGGTGAAAACCACCTGCCCACTGAAAGCTACAATAGAATAGAGTGGTCTGAATAATATTAACATTGAAACTGAATTCAAAGTACTGTGCACTGTGAAGAACTTGCTCTCCAAGATCATCATCTGCGGATTTGCAATGAAGGTATAGTTCTAGAGTGTGATCTAAATAGTTGTACACTCTCACATGCGTTTTGCCGTGGACGACATCGGAGTTTGAAGCCAAGAAAAGCACCGATAATATTAGGAGGTTGGATTTAAGAAATTGAGACATTGTAATTTGAAGCGCATGTATTTTTTGCAATGAATCTCAGTTATATAAAATGGAGGAAAATGACAGATATGGTACAAGAAGGGTCAATATCTGAATGAGATTATCGCTTTTGTTAAGGTTTCAATGAATATTTATGTTACGTGCATTCTTAGGGAGGAAACTAGAAAAAATGGCAACAAAAATTGAATTGAATTTGACTTTCAATGAATATTTGAGTCATTAATTAGAACCTTTTATTTTGTCCAAAAAAGACAGCACTTAAATCCCCTATTAATATTTATGAATTAATAACATTGTATTCATTCAAAATAAAGAATCTCTTAATTATAGATTGTTGTTTTCTTCTTAAATAGTACTATTCTTTAGTTTCCAGGTTCAATTTAATATCTTAATTATAGATTGTTGTTTTCTTCTCAAGATGATTGCAAGCTAATTCAAACATTACTTAATTTATGCTGTAAATTGTAGTTTTTATAAAATTGAGACATTGTTTGGTCTGCTTAAAAGAATCCCCAGCCCTTTCCTTTAGGAGATTAGAATTCATTACTTATGTTAATCTTCATTCCTATAACGAACCTATGGAATAAGGTTCCTTTCTAAGGAATCATAAAAAAAAAGACAAAATTACCTATGATCCAAGCAACAGTGCTCCAGCAATGTGGTTAAAATAATTTTTTTTGTGGCAAATTTTACTGGGTTGGATTAGGTCATATAGTCAAGCTGCGTTAAGCCATTTTCTAGAAGATCTTTCCATTTATGTGTTAAGGTTTTATTGAATATTAATTCATGATTTGGGTTAGTGTTTTCTACACTGAAAAATTATTTTAGCTTCTTATTTATTGATAATTTTTAATTTGATTTTTCATTAATTTTAATTTTCATTTAGTCCCTCACATGTAAATTGATTTTTAATTTGGTTCCTAACTGATTTTTTTGTCAATTTAGTCCTTCACTGATTTTTATTCTCAATTAAGTCCCTTGTTATTTTTAACTCTCAATTTGATCTCTTTTATTAAGTTAAGATTAAGGGCTTATATGAGTGAGGAATCAAATTAAGAATGAATTGATAGTAGAGGGACTTATTGAGAATAAAAATTAATAAGGGACCAAATTAAGAATTGACTTATAAATGAGGGATCAAAATAATGCTATTATCCTTTTATTTGTCTGAAAAAGTAAATATTTAATTCTGAAAATCTTGAATGATTAATTATGGATTATTATTTCCTTCTAAGTGACATTTAATTTGTTTACCTAAATAATTAAGTTTTAATTTAAGATGCTTTATTTAAAAAAAAATCATTTATCGATATCTTACTTTATATTTTATTTTATTTTTTCAAATTTTATGCTACACGTATTACCGCATAGTTTAATTAAGCATTCACTGGATAAATTTCAAGAGGTAGGGTCTCGTAGGATATAGATCTGTGATAATTTAGATAATATTTGATTCGACCACAATAGAAAATTTTTGTATTGTCAATCTCTAATTTATCACTTGTAAAAAGAAAAAAGCTTCCTATTAATTTTAAAGAAAACTTATTATAGGTTATTGTGTTCTTTCTTAATATTCTCCGTTAAAAATCTTCTCGTTTTAGTTTTTCCTTTTCACACAAAATAACTTTGTAATTATCATTCTGTTGAAAAAAATTCATTTATAATTATAATCATTGGTTTTTGTATAGTGCTTCTCCTTATTTATTCCATCCAACTGAAATCTTTCACATAGCGGGTCAATCATTTCATCATTACTAATAATTAAAGCGATTACGAATACATTCAAGTAAAAAAATTCAAGAGTAACTAAAATATTTATTTAAAAATTTAACTAAATTATAATTGAAAATTTCAGTAATTTAAAAATATATTTTAAAAGAATTTAATTAAATTATAACTAAAAATTTCATTTATTTAATTTGATATCAATTCTCTTAATTTATTGCTTCCTCAAAATTTTTCAAGATAAACATAGAGTACGTGAACCCAAATTGAAGAGATCCATTTCATTTTGCCGGATCAGCCCCATCCATTTCTCCTTGGGCTAACAGAAAATATAAGAAAGAAAAAGAGAAAAAGACAGTATTTAAACTCCCTATTAATTTTAAATAAAACAGATTATAGGTTAATATGTTCTTTCTTAATATTCCCCGTTAAAAAATCTTCTGGCTTTAGTTTTCTTTTCACGCAAAATAAGTTTGTAAATATCATTATGTTAAAAATAAAAATTCATTTATAAATATAATCGTTTTCATTTCTTTGTAAAGTACTTCTCCTTATTTATTCCGTCCAACTGAAATCATTTACACAGCCGGATAATCATGTCGTCATTTGTGTCAATTTGTCTTTTTTTTTTTAAAAAAAAAAACTCTCATCTGATCAGAAAAACAAGTGTTTTTTTTTTTTTTACTTTAAATTGTATTGTCTTAAGTCAATAATATATATAAGCATGGTTTTAATAAAGAGAACCATGGTCCTTTCTTCTTTATGTGGGATTGTAAATTCTAGAAAACGAGGAATAGAAGCAATGACATTGGCCCAAAAAAAAGACAAATCAATGGCAAATAGGATGGGATTGGTCGGGCAAAGTGAAATGGACCTCTTCAGTTCGGGTCCACTGTCTATCTGTCTCAATTTTAAGCAAATATTAAATTAAGAGAATTTATATCAAATTAAATTAATTAATTTTTTAATTATAATACGATCAGTTTGATCTCAAAAATAAATAATTATAAATTATTTTCCTATTTCCTCTTTACAATTCTGCAAGACTGAGAGCAACAAGAAATATGTTGAGCCATTTTAAAGCAGAACTATCGTCTTCTTTTTCATTTTTCCGGAATCTTTCATGAGGTTATGAATAAGGGCGAGGAAGTGATGATGATCAAGTGTTAGAAATAAAAAGAAAACATATATATATATATATATATATATATATATATATATATATATATATATATATATATATTTGTGTGTGTGTGTGCGTTTGCGTGTTTGTGTGGGGTTTTAAAGGAGAGGACTAAGGTCCTTTCTGGTTTTTATTCCTGTCTCTTTTATATAGGATAGTAATGTAGTCTAGTCAATTTGAACATCATACGGTTTAAAGCTAAGTCGTGTGAGTTCCAGTTTATCTTTTTTTTTTTTTTCACTCTTCAGAAATTTTCAGAAATTTTCATGAGTTAAAGAAATTAAGAGTGAGGTGTGATGAGGATGTTGTGGAAGAATTAAGAGAACATCAAATTCTAGAAAACAAGGAATAGAAACGATGGCTTTGGCCCAAATTAAAAAAAAAAAAAATCAATGGCAAGTACGTAGGATAGGATTGGTTGGGCAAAGTGAAAGTATCTTCTCAATTTGGGTCTATTCTTTTTTAAATTGAAGGATTTTGAAGAGGCATTAAATTAAGAGAACAAATATCAAATTAAAGTAGTAAAATTTTCATTTATAATTAAATAAATTCAATTGAAAGTTTTTTTTTTTTAACTTACTGAAATTTCCAATTATAATTTAATTAATTTCTTAAGAAATTAGCGTAATTTACTCTTGAATTTTTAGTTTTAAATGTATTCACAGTCTCTTTAGTTTATTAGTTATTTAGTTGCCTTTAGTTATTTATATTAATTTTGTGGTAAGGGCAATTTAACCTTTTTGTTTATTTAAATAACATCATTATTCCAACTATTAATTCGAAATAATTAAAATTAATATTTACCTGGAATAATATATTAATTCAATTATGCTGTTAAAAAATTTAAATTTGTCTTTATACATTTTTTAATAAATGTGTTACTATAGAGAACAAAATTGTAGGGAATGATACACACTTAAACCGTTGGGAGTTTATAAGGCATGCTCTTCATTAGTTGGAAAATTAAATTTTAGAGGAAAATCGTTGCATAAAATATAAATGATAAAAAAGACTTTAAAATTGACTCTCCATTTAAGTTTTGGGAATAATTTTTTTGGCAGCAAGATATGGTTTTTATATGTAGGTCACACCTTGGGACTGTTGCATAGAATCTAAGGGATAGGCAATATTTAACTATTTACGGAAGTAGAAATATAAAGTGAATGGAGTCAAAGGTTAATTTAAAAAATTTTAATTTTTTATAAAACAAAAAAATGTATCACTAATATATATAAATATTACACTTTATAAAAATTTATAATTATAAATCACGGTCATAAAATTTTATTTTTTTAACTAAAATTAAATTTGGAAAATATGTTGTACCATTTCAATCCAAACACCTACAGCAGCCCTTCTTTTTTTTTTTTTGCCAAAGAACACATATTGGAATTTGGGGTGAACTAATTTTTTTTTCTCAGGCAGCCTCTGAACATGGTCCAATTCTTGAGAAAAAAAAAAACGGCCAAGTAACCTTTCCATTATTACTTATGGTTCAATTTTTTTTGTCTTTCTTTAATCAAATGGGTTAAGATCAAGGTTATTAAACTTGTGAATTTAGGTCAATTTGTAAAAGAGAAGTAAACTCGTACCGTAGACTTGTAATATAAACTCGTAAGATTGTGCTTCGATTAATAAATAGTTATCAAAATATGTGATTTTATAATTTAAATACTATATATATTAAAAAATTATTCCAATATAATTCAAATTATATTTAATCAAACAAAAGCTATTCATATTTCATAATTTGCAATACTCAATAGGAATATTTTATTTTATTTAATAAATACATATTAAATGTAATTTTATCATTTTTTATGCATATTCAAACTTGTAATAAAATAAATTGTAAAGACTTTATGGAAAAGAAGTTTGTCTATATCTTATTTAGTTTTGAATTAAAATTATTATGTTGCTAATTTTACAAGCTAATTGGCATATTAAAATTATAAATTTGGTAGACTCAGTAAATCAACTCGCCAGTTTATTCAAATTTATAGTAAGTTTAAGTTTATAACGAGTTAACTCATTTTCTTTATATACAATCATAAACTCATAAACTCGCAAGTTTGACAATTATGCTCATTATCCTTCAGAGTATCGGCTTCTCTCTTTTTCGGGATTCGCTCTCGCAAGTATTGGGCAATTCAAATTGTCTTTTGCACCGCTTTTCAGTTCTAATTTTTTCGTATGTTTTCTTAGGTTATTCTCTAAGTAAGAACAAGACTCAATTTTACCATACATTTATGGTTTTATAATCTCCTGTTATATGCAATGATTATTGCTTTCACAAATCGTACGGGCCACTTTGCAGGATTTTCTACAAATGGTTGGAAACGACTTTGTTGTCATATCATATATATGAGAATTAGACTTCGGATTATTAGTGAAAGAAAATTTTTATAAGAAGTCGTACATTTTGAAAGATGTTATGAATAATTTCCATTCATAGTAGATTCTATATGTAATTAAGTTTTGAGACACTGCATCGAATTTTATTAGCAATTAGTGTAGAAAATTCAACATGTTCAATAGCATTTAATGTTAATTATAAGCGTACATATAGAAGGTAATCGAAAGCCATAATTACATTATGAACCGGAGAAAAAAGAAGTCTGTTTATATTTGTTTTCTAAAAATTATTTATGTTTTACAATTTACAAAATTTCGAAATCCTCTAAATCTTTTTACTTTAAAAGGTATTATGTTGTTTTAAGAAATATGTTATTAAAAATGATTCATCTTTTTTCGGTTCAATAATTGGACACCAAAATGGAAAATTTTTTGTTTGGTTATCAGTTTGTTTTACAATTTATGCCCATCGGCACCAAAACAATAATCAGGTGACCGACCGCCTGAAATACAGAGAAAGTGAAACTAGCACAACAATATTATTTACTTACAGAATTTTAAGTTTTACTTTTTCGTGTATAATATTTGTTGCCGAGAAAAATATTGCTTTAATCCTCACTTATTACGTCATTATCATTTTGGTTCTTCACTAATTATAATTACCAAAATAATTTCTTATTTATTAAAAAATGTAATATTCAATGAGTATGAGAATCATTATGAATATTACAATAAGTGAGAGATCAAAATAACAATATTGTGATAAGTGAATGACCCAAAAAATTATCTTATTGGTTTGTTGTGACATAATAGTTATTATATGATATGACAATCTTTTTTCTTTTATTTGGTTCAAATTTTTATTTTATTTTATATCATAGATTTGAGAAATTGAGACATTTTTTTTTTGAAGCTAATGCTATTGTTTTTGTTTTGTGAAGTAAACCATATGAAATTTTACCCAACTATAGCAAAACAGAATTTTGTTTTAGCAGAAGTATTTTTCTATATGTAGTTGCAATTTTAATCAGTAATGACTAACCAATTTGATAGGATTTGGTTTCTCAATTGCAATGGCTAAACCATATATATATATATATATATATATATATATATATATATAATTATACTTTTAATCAGTATAGGTCTAGAGTGTGATCTAAATAGTTGTACACTCTCACATGCGTTTTACCGTGGACGACATCGGAGTTCGAAGCCAAGAGAAGCACCGATAAATATTAGGAGGATGGATTTGAGGAATTGAGACATTGTAATTGGAAGCGCATGTATTTTTTGCAATGAATCTCAGTTATATAGAATGGAGGAAAAAGACAGATATGGTACAAGAAGGGTCAATATCTGAGTGATATTATCGCTTTTGTTAAGGTTTCAATGAATATTTATGTTACGTGCATTCTTAAGGAGGAAACTAGAAAAAATGGCAACAAAAATTGAATTGAATATTGAATTGACTTTCAATGAATATTTGAGTAATTAATTAGAACCTTTTATTTTGTCCAAAAAAGACAAAGCACTTAAATCCCCTATTAATATTTATTAATTAATAACATTGTATTCATTCAAAATAAAGAATTTCTGAATAATAGATTGTTGTTTTCTTCTTAAATAGTACTATCCTTTAGTTTCCAGGTTCAATTTAATTTCTTAATTATAGATTGTTGTTTTCTTCTCAAGATGATCGCAAGCTAATTCAAACATTACTCAATTTATGCTGTAAATTGTTGTTTCTTTATGAAATTGAGAGATTGTTCTGAACCGAAGGAAAAAAACTTGCAGTAAAGTGGATTTATTGTAGATTCTTTGATAAAAAAAATTAGAGCGGTAGGATAAAAACTTAATGATGTAAATTCACGAACATCAAATATGACTTATGATCTCATGAGGTCACAAATAAAAATATGACATATTCAATTTCCATCCAACAGTCAAAATAATTACTATGAGCAATCCTAATCCGTTTTGAATGTCATGTTATTCTATTAGTTTTGCATTAATCACAATTACAAAGCTATATAATGTTATCGGTAAAAACAAATTTGCTTTAGTCAAACTCTTTCGTGATTAAATATTTTTAGTGGCCATAAAAAGGTTGTCACTATGTCGCAACATGTGATCTTGAATACTTTTAGGCCACATTTAAATAAGACAACACATCACTAAAATATGATTTTAAAATGTTGTCATTAAAATTGCTACTAAAAGTATGCTTTTAATGGGGACAATATAATGTTACCGTTAAAGATATTTAGGTGGCAACAATGAAAATGTCATGTTTTGTCGTGATCGCTGCATAGGCTAAATCGTCCTAGTCCAGTCAGCTTAAGATGATTTTTTTTTTTCACTTACATTTTAAAAAATATCAATGATAAACATTTGACACACTTTGAAATATAATTCAACAATTTTACAATATATATATATATATATATGTATATATTTGGTATAATAAGAAAATAGCCCACACAAGGCTTACTACACTTCACAAAATCCTAAACAAATAGACATCTAGTAGCCACCACGTTGGAGTTAGACGTACGCTATGATTAACCCAAATTGACATACCAAAAAGTCTGGACAACAAGAAAATTCTCATGGCAACTTCACTAGTACTTACTGATATGAAAATATTAAAGAGAGAGGTGTAAGTCTACCATTGATTTAGTGAATGAATAAATAACAAAGCAAAAGAAAAGGAAAATAATAGAGACCTTAGAATTTTTAACAAACAACAAGTTTCAATAATATCATTTTATATGAAGCGGGTATCAAGGAATGAACCAAAATCATCGTACTCATATCCATTTACCAGATATGTTTCAATAATTCATAATGTATTCCTTTACCATATACATCTCAATAATTCATATGTGTATCTCTTCACCGGATACATTTCAATATTTCATATATGCATCCCTTCATCGGATACGTCTTAATATCTCACATCTGTATCCTTTCACTGGATATGTCTCAATAATTTATACCCGTACCCTTTTTACTAGACATGTCTTTAATAATTCATTTCAATAAAGTGTATCAAGGCCATTACCCCCACTAACAGTTACGGGGTTCTCACATGAATTCCCCTCTATCCTCTAAATTACAAAATTCATTGAAGAGTGTAAATATATTTACTACTATAAAGTAATTTAAATAAAAATAATCTTGAAGATAAAATAAAATAAAGAGTAATTAAGAATGAAGTGACAATAATACAAAGGATTAAAATAGAACTTGCATTTAGATCACTTGAGAACCTGTAGATCATTGGCTTTTATACCTTATTTGTCAGAGATGGAATTCATAAATTCTATATGAGTGTCTTGTCTTTAATAATAATAATAATACTTTTGATAGTTTAGAATCCCCTTTATGCCTTAAAATTTACTGAATATTTAGTTTCTACTTTTCTAGGTCCACATTGATCCAAGAGCCTTTAACATGGTTCAATTCTAGAATGTTCCTAGCAAGAAAATATAGTAATCTCACATACCAGTGACCATTTAGGTGGTATAATCCTACCATAAATCTCAGGAGTTATGGGATTAATTGCTTTGCTAAGGAACTCATGCATAACTTGTCATATTCTTACTTGTACAAAGTCCATAAGACTCTATAAAGGTATTATTAAATTTCATTTTAGTGTCTTAGTTTTACTCAATCTATTGAATGAGATTCTACCACTATTACGAGCATAATTTGTAGTAAATTTGTTGTATAAAATTGATCAATACACTTAAAAGACTAGTTTAAAGAAACAAAAATATATCTATATATAATCTATATGAAAAATAAAGAAATTGAAATTTAGACAAGAAAATAAATACGTTTGATAAAATGGAAAATAGTACTTTGCTAATTATGCACTCATTGATAGGGATCAATAGTAGGGATCCCCTATTCCTATTGCATAGCTCAGATTAAAAAGGTGTTCACAAAGCTATCTCTCACACAAATATGAACGCTCCTTTGACCTCTCATTCCAATTTTGAATGTGAAAATTAAGAAATATTTGTGCTATTTATAGAAAATTTTAAGTTACTATGCAAATAGTAACCACGCATTTTCAACCACAATTTGCACAGTAGCCATGCATTTTTATTGACATTTACTATGCAAGTTACTATGCAATGGTTAAAATTATATCTTTTATCTCAGAAAATATTTTTCCTTTCATTGTAGTCCCTAAAAATAGTTAAAATTATAATTTGGACCTAAATACTATTTTCTCCTTTTATTTTAGTCCATAAAATTGTATTTTATCTTTCTAATGTTATTATTAAAATTTATGTATTTTTCGGTTATTACATTCTCTCCCCTTTGAAAAAATTTGGTCTCCAAATTTTAGATATGTTACTTACTGCTGGAAACAGAGAAGAGGGTACTTGTCCCGCATAACTTCTTTGGCTTCCCATGCTGCTTCTTCACTTGGATGATTGTGCCACACCACTTTGATTGAAGGTATGTTTTTGTTTCTCAGTCTCTTGACTTGTCTATCGATTATGGTGATAGGTTACTCTACGTAGGAGAGTTGTTCATCTAATTGTATTGATTGCAGTTGAAGTACATGAGAAGGATCTGGTAAAAATTTTTAGAGCATAGATACAAGGAAGACAAGATGTACATTCACAAAGTTTGGTGGAAGAGCCAGACGATATGCTACAATGCCTACCTTCTCTAGTATCTTGAATGGCCCAATGTATTTAGGATTTAACTTTCCCTTCTTTCTAAACCTCGAAACACCTTTCATGGGAGATATTTGTAAAAACACCAAATCTTCTATTGCAAATTCTATGTCACGCCTCCTATTATCTGCATATGCTTTTTACCTATTTTGGGCTGCCAATAACCTTTCACGAATCAATTTCACTTTGGCCACCGATTCTTGTATTAAATATGGGCCCAAAAGTTTAGACTCACCTACTTCAAACCAACTAATCAGTGATCTGCAATGTTTGCCATACAATGCCTTAAAAGGCTCCATTTGAATACTAGATTGATAGCTATTATTGTAGGAAAACTCCATTAAAGGCAAGTATTTATCCCAACTGGCACTAAGATCCAAAACACATGCACGAAGCATATCTTCCAATATTTGAATTGTACGCTTTGATTGTCCATCAGTTTGAGGGTGAAAGGCAATGTTTAGATCTAAGTACGTCCCTAAGGCTTCTTGGAAAGACTTCAAAAATTTGGCTGTGAATTATGGTCCATGGTCAGAAATAATAAACACTGGCACACTATAAAGGGAGATGATCTCATATAAGTAGAGCTTAGCATATTGGGCTACATTATAGGTAGCCTTTATAGGTAGAAAGTGTACAATCTTTGTTAACTGATCTACAATTACCCATATTGAATTATAACCTTTAAGGGTCTTGGTAAGCCAGTAACAAAATCCATTGTGATCCTTTCCCACTTCCATTCTGGAATCTTAATCTGTTGAAGCAAGCGTGCAGGTTTCTAATGTTTAGCCTTCACTTGTTAACATACTAGGCATCTAGAAATGAACTTTGCTCATCCTTTTTCATCTATTTCCACCAATACAACTTCCTCAAATTATGGTACATTTTATTAGAACTTGGATTAAAAGTGTATGCAGAGTGATGAGCTTCCTCCAACATCTTCCTCTACAAATCTTCCACATTTGGAACACATAACCTATAACAACATCTTAGAACACCTTTGTCATCTAGTGAAAACTCCTGTACCTTCCTTTCATGGACTTCTTCCATAATCCTCTTTAACTAAATGTCTTGGTCTTCAATTGCCTTAATTCTATCCACTAAGGTAGAACGAAACTGTATATGGGCTAGTAGTGAGCCAAACCCTGATATCTCAAATTGTACTCCACTTTCAATAACCTTTTGAAATTCTTTTGTAATTAGTCTCTTGCTCTAAGCTATATGAGCCAAGCTACTCATAGACTTCCTACTCAAAGCGTTAGCAACTTTGTTAGCCTTCCCTAGATGGTACAAAATATTGCAATCATAGTCCTTTAAGAGTTCCACCCATTTCCTTTGTCTTAAGTTCAAGTCCTTCTGTTGAATATATTTAAGACTCTTGTGATCAGTGTAAATTTCACAAGTTTCACCATACAATTAGTGCTTCCATATCTTTAAGGCAAATATAATCGTAGCCATTTCTAAAGCATGAGTGAGATAATTTTGTTTATGCTTTTTAAGTTCCCTAGATGCATAGGTTATCACCCTTCCATGCTGCATCATAACACAACCTAATTCCACTCTTGAGGCATCACAGTAAACTTTATACCCACCACTTCTTGAAGGAAGAGTCAATACTAGTGCTGAAGTTAATCATTCTTTCAAAATTTTAAAACTCTCTTTATAAGCATTTATCTATTGAAACTCCATACCTTTTCTAGTTAAACTAGTTAAAGGAGCAACAAACTTGAAAAGATCTTTTACAAATCTATGGTAATAACCATCTAACCCAAGAAAACTAAGTATCTCAATATGGTTTAAAGACTTGATTCATCAAGTCCATAAAAGTTGTTGGAGCATTTGTAAGACCAAAGACATAACCAAGAATTCGTAATGCCCATAACAAGTCCTAAAAACTATCTTTAGAATATCTTCCCCTCAAATCTTTAATCGATGATACCCTGATTGCAAGTCATTCTTAGACAAACATTGGGCTCCTTGAAGTTGATCAAACAAGTCATCTATTCATGACAATGGATATTTATCTTTCATCGTCACCTTGTTCAATTGGCGATAATCAATACACAACCTCATGGAATCATCCTTCTTATTCATGAACAATACTGAAGTATCCCATGGTGAATAACTAAGGCGTATCAATCCCTTGTCAAGAAGATCTTGCAATTGCTCCCTTAACTCCATAAGCTCTACAGGGTCCATATGGTATGAAGGTATAGACACAGGTAGAGTACCAGGAATCAAGTCTATGTAAAACTTGATTTCCCTATCTGGAGGTAAACCCGGCAACTCTTCTGGAAAAATATTGGGGTACTCACATACTATTGGTACATGTTCAAAGTTTTCTTTTGTCCCCAGTGTCTCTTTAACCATTGCCAAATATCCTTTACATTCCTTTCTTAACAACTTACTAACATTAATAGCAAAAATTAAATTATTAGGTGTTAAACTTTGATCTCTATGAAATGTAAAATTTTCCCCTCTGACAGCTTAAATTTCACCACTTTGTTGTGACATTTAAGTGTGGCATGGCATGAAGATAACTAATCCATGCCTAAAATCACATCAAAGTCCATCATATCAAGGACTATCAAATCAACTAATAATTGAATTTCTTTTATTAAGACTTCACATTCCTTATACATATGATCAGTGATGACTGGATCTCCAACAAGTGTAGGTACCACTAATCTAAGAGTGATGCATCCTTACTAAATTATAATGCAAAGAATGGGGACACGAAGGAATGCATAGCCCGAAGATCAAATAAAACATGTGCGTCAAAAGAACAAACTGGAAGTATACCTGCAACTACAACATTAAATGTTTGAGCATCTTGACAGGTCATAGCAAAAACATGGGCCTGTGCTCTCCCTATATATCCTTGATTCCTACCCCCTAAACCTCTATCTTCAGTTTGAGAATTGCTAGATCTATGACCTGCAGGACCCATAATTTGCCTTAAGGGTACTGCTAGTATTAGAGATGATGGCAGTGCAGTAGGGACAGACACTTGACTAGAGAATGGAGGTGCAAATAACATAGGAAAATCCTACTTAAAGTGGCTTTGTTGACCATACTGGCAACATACTCTCGCAGTTGTAAAACAAATACCATTATGCATCTTTCCACAAGTAGAACAAGGAGGATGGGACACAATTGATTGCCCCCTACCATTACTTTGCATAATACTAAAAGAATGACCATTGTGGCCTCCTTGTTGGTAAGAACTCCTTTGATAGCATTGATGACTCACTATGATCTCTCTACCATTGTTGTTACCACCACGACCTAGTTGACCACTTTGATAACCTTTAGTATGTTGCCGCTTACAATACTCTTATTTATTTTTATTTCCTCTTAATCTAGCTTTAAAGAGTTTTGCACTATCAACCACATCTTCAAAGGAATCATATCTTGGTTTGGCCACTAATTTATATAAAAATCTAGAAGCCCATCAATAAAACGCTTTGCACGCATGTCTTTAGTTTTCACTAAGGGTAGAGCCTACCATGACGACTAAGTAAATATCACTTCATATTCCCCGACAAGCTGGGCTTCTCTTTGTCTCAAGACCTCAAATTCTCTGGCCTTTGTGTCCTTTACTGATTGAGGGAGGAATTTCCTCAAAAATAATTGTGCGAATTCCTTCTATTCCAAAGGAGGAGAATCTAGAGGTGTTCCTAGTGTCATGGTTTCAAACCAAGTTCAGGCTATTCCCAATAATCAAAATTCTACTAACTCTACTGGTCTAGTGGAAGAACACCCAAGTGCCCTACAAAGCTGGACTACCTTATCTAGAAAGTTTTGTAGGTCCTCCATTGCTTCTGCACCTGTAAAGGAAGGAGGCTTGAGTTTCATAAAGTCTGATAACAGAACCTCAATGCCCCTCCATTGGGAACTTGGCTATTCTCTAATTGGTCTTGCCTCTCATTGAGGCTCAGGGTCTATATGATGTCCTCTATCTTGCTGATGTTACTGCATTATCATACCCATCATTTCTCTCATTGTTTGCTGTATATCAAGCATTCTAGCAACTACATCAGCTATTGTCACATTTTCTTGCTTATTTTTAGGCAATTCACCTCCAACCCCTCTATTGGTCTCATTTCTTTGACCACTTTCCAATCTACTACCATGTCCATGGCTTCTGCCACCCCTATGGCCTCGACCTCTAGAAGTCGAAACGAGGTTACGAGGCAGGAACGAAGCCTTATCAGGAATAAACCTCTTAGAAGTTGTCCTCTTCCTTAGTGGCATTCTTTACCAGAGATAAGTAATTTGGCTATAAATGATTATTCTAATAAATTCTATAGCTATTTAAATATGGATGACACATTTCCTATGATTAAAGACTCCATGACGTGGATTTGGTAACAATAGCCTCCTGTATGTAAGGTATGCTGACCAATTTACACAATTACATACAAGATTCCATTACATCCCAACCAAGTGGCTACTAGGACCTAGACAAATCTAGACAGACGAAGCTTTGATACCAACTTTGTCATGTCCTAAATTCATTGGTCGTGATCGGCGCATAGGCAAACCATCTTAGCCCAGCCAGCCTATGATAATCTTTTTTTTTTTCACTTACATTTTCAAAAAAAAAAATCTTTGATAAACATTTGACACAATTTGAAATGTAATTCAACAATTTCACAATATATATATATATATTTGGTTTAATAAGGAAATAGCCCATACAAGGCTTACAACACTTCACAAAATCCTAAACAAATAGACATCTAGTAGCCACCACCTTGAAGTCAGGCGTACACTATGGTTAACCAAGATTGACATACCAAGAAGTCTGGACAATAAGAAAATTCCTAGGGCAACTTCACTAGCACTTACTGATTTGAAAAATATTAAAGAGAGAGGTGTAAGTCTACAACTGACATAGTGAATGAATAAATAACAAAGCAAGCAGAAAAGAAACTAATAGAGACCTTAGAATTTTTAACAAATAGCAAGTTTCAATAATATCATTTTATATGAAGCAGATATCATGGAAAGGACAAAAATTATTGTACTCATATCCATTTATCAGATATGTTTCAATAATTCATAATGTATTCCTTTACCATATATGTCTCAATAATTCATATGTGTATCCCTTCACCGAATACATCTAAATATTTCATATCGGTATCCCTTCACTGGATACGTCTTAATATCTCACATCCATATCCCTTCACTAGATACATCTCAATAATTTATACCCATATCCCTTTTACTGGACATGTCATTAATAATTCATTTTAATAAGGTGCACCAAGGCTGTTACCCCCACTAATGGCTAGGGGTTCTTACATGAATTCCCCTTCATCCTCTAAATTATAAAATTCATTGAAGAGTGTAAATATATTTACTACCATAAATCACTTTAAATAAAAATAATCCTGAAGATAAAATAAAATAAAGAGTAATTAAGAATAAAGTGACAATAATACAAAGGATTAAAATAGAACTTGCATTTAGATCACTTAAGAACCTGTAGATCATTGGTTTCTATACCTTATTTGCCAGTTATGGAAATCATAAATTTTATATGAGTGTCTAGTCTTTAATAGTAATAATAATAATAATAATATTATTATTATTGATAGTTTAGAATCCCCTTTATGTCATAAAATTTACTGGATATTTAGTTTTCGCTTTTCTAGGTCCATATTAATCCAGGAGCTTTTAACATGGTTTAGTTCTAGAATGTTCCTAGTAAAAAAATGTAGTAACCCTACATACCAGTGACCATTTAGATGGTATAATCCTTCCATAGATTTTAGGAGTTATGGGATGAATTGCTTTATTAAGGAACTTATAAAATTTAAATTAGTCATTTAGGTGGCATAGCATGCCATAGTCTTACTTGTACAAAGTTCATAAGGCTCCATAAAGGAACTATTAAATTTCACTTTAGTGTCTTAATTTTACTCAATTTATTGAATGAGATTCCACCTCCATCATGGGCATAATATGTAGTAAATTTGTTGTATAAAATTGATCAATACTCTTAAAAGACTAGTTTAGAGAAAAAAATATATCTATATATAATCTATATAAAAAATAAAGAAATTAAAAGTCAGACAAGAAAATAAATATGTTCGGTAAAATGGAAAATACTACTTTGCTAATTATGCACTCACCGATATGAATCAATAATAGAGATCTCCTATTCCTACTGCATAGCTCAGATTAAAAAGGTCTCCACAAAGCTACCTCTCACACAAATATGAATGCTCCTTTGACCTCTCATTCCAATTTTGAATGTGAAAATTAAGAAATGTTTGTGCTATTTATAGAAAATTTCAAGTTACTATGCAAATAGTAACCATGCGTTTTCAACCGCAATTTGCATAGTAGACATGCATTTTTGCTGACATTTACTATGCAATGGTTAAAATTATATTTTTTATCTCAAGAAATATTTTTCTTTTTATTTTAGTCCCTAAAAATAGTTAAAATTATAATTTGGACCTAAATACTATTTTCTCCTTTTATTTTAGTCTATAAAATTGTATTTTATTTTTCTAATGTTATTCTTAAAATTTATATATTTTTAGGTTATCATTGCTAATAAGCTTTTCTTTATTTGTTTTTATATATTCCGAGAATTCTCCTAGAAAAAATTTCATCAAAAATCTCTTTAATAAAACTTTAAGGGAATATGAAAATAAGACTAATCTACAAGAATTAAGCCTTTCATATTTATAGGAAAAATATCATTCATGTTAATTTGAGAAATTTGGTAAGAAAGAAATAAGGATATGGAAATTTAATAATCATATTGAAATTTTATAGAGATAGTCAAAAAATAAATTTGAATAAGTAAACACAAGAAGATAATTAGGAAAATTTAGTAAAACAAAATTTTAGAACAAATATATTTCATGCCAAACTTATTACATATTGGAGTAATCCACTTAAATGATTTCTTATCTCCATAATAAGGGAAAAATCTTATTATGTTTATATACAATATTACAATCTACAAAGCATAAAAGAATAAGTCTGTATATATTATTCTAGTAACAGGATTGCATACATGTACTATTAGTTGTTAGAGTGTGAGGTGTATTAGTTAGTTGGTAGATATTCTTTTCGCTTGTCCATGTGTCATAATGACAGTAGAGACTCTGTAACTGAATTCCTTTTATATACAGAGAAGAGCTCACTTTGATGGTTAAGTTAAGCTCTACCATTCTCAGAAAATTCGTTCTAGTTCACCATTTTTATTTCCTTGACTTGGTATCAGAGCCCACAAGGCTTATGTAATGGAATTTCTTAGAACCTTTACACCTCTGCTCATTGCTACTTCTGCTCTTCAAAAGTCCTCGCCATTTTTGAGCTCTTTAAGTCTGCTGTGTGTCGTCAAGTTGGATTAGCAGAACTATCTTTTGTGGCAGTCACTTGTGCTACCCATTGCAAGTGAGAGAAAACTCAACCCTGATTTTGAAGAATGGGTTGTTTTGGACTAACTTCTTTTGAGATGGTTGTTCAACCCAAAGTCGTTGGATGTTGCAACTTAATTCCTTCGTTGTATGAGCTCATAGGAACTCTAGACTACTGCAAAAGAACTCTCAAGTGTTCATACTCATTCTTGCATTACCCTGTTCAAAACTGAACTTCAGTAACTCAAGAAAGGGTCTATACGTATGGATGAATACTTGGCTAAAGTCAAAAGCATTGCTGACAACCTTACCCAAGCAAATTCCCCCTTGTTGGTGACTAATCTAGTCACATAGACTTGGTTGGACTTGATTCAGAGTATAACTCAATTGTTGTCCAACTCACAGCTATAGAGGATCTTTGGTGGCTCAATTCACAAGTGATATTACTTACTTATAAAAGTCGACTTGATCAGCTAAACTAGTTTAGCAATTGCACCATTGATCAACCTGTTGCTCATTTTGCTTAGACAAAATTTGGATCTGACTTTGGAAATTGGCATGATAATTGTAGTGGTCATTCTGGTCAAAATTGAGGCTGTGGTAGTCTCAATTGTACCATTAGTGATGGTGTTTTCCTTTGAATATTTGAATAATATGTTAAAGTTGTTTTATAAATCTAATCTTGTTGGAAATGGTACCATTAGTGATGGTCTATCTTTTCCTAATTCAATTACAAGATTGCACATTATATTATACAATGCATACTTCTAGTAGTATAGGTATAAAAAGATGTCTTACTAATGAAAATTCCTTTATGCTGTGGCACTGTAAGCTTGATTATATTTCAATAGAGAGGGTAAAAGGTTGGTAAATGAAAGAGTATGAAATACTCTTGACTTTACTGACTTTGATACTTGTATAGATCGTATTAAGGGTAAGCAGACTAATAAGACTAAGAAATATGCTAAGATGAGTTTTACCTTTTTAGAAATTATACATAGGAGAATATGTAGTCTAGATATGGACTAAATTATTTGTTAATACTTTATCACCCATATGGATGATTACTCACGATACATGTATCTTTATCTACTTAATATTAAGAATGAGGTATTAGATGCATTTAAGGTACTTAAAGCAGAAGTAAAGAAACAATGTGGGAAAAATATTAAGATAGTGAGATCATACAGAGTTGATGAGTACTATAAAAGATATACTGAAGATGGATAAGCACTTGATTCATATGCAAAGCTTTTTCATGAACATAGGATTATTCCATAACGTATTATGCCTGGTTTTGCATACTAGAACGATGTAGTTAAAAGAAGTAGAACATTGTTGGACATAATACAAAGCATGCTTAGTAGCTCTAAACTTCTTAAGTCCTTGTAGACTACAACCCTTAAGATGATTGTGTATATATTTGACTGAGTTATAACCAAGGCTATTATAAAAATGCCATTTGAATTAATGAAAAGTTGGAACTAAGTTTAAGACATATGCACATTTAGGGATGCCTATTTGAGGTGCAAATTTACAATTCACAAGAGAAAAAGCTGGACCTAAGGACCATTATTGGCTACTTTTATAGATATATCAAAAGGTCAAAGGTATATAGGTTCTATTGTTCATCACATAGCATTAAGATTGTGCAATCAACAAATGCTAAATTTCTTGAGTATGACTTATTCGGTAGGAATGATTAAATTCAGAACTTCAATTTTGAGAATGATCATTCAGGAACTTATGCTCTTACATCATGTGATAAATTAATTATAATTCATACCCCTCAAGTACAAATCGGTATTAAAGAATTGATGATTGAGGAACCACAAACTCTTGGCCATAACCAAGTTGATTTAATTGTAGAATAGCCACCAGAACCTATTATCCAACTAATTAAGGAACATGCTCCCTAAGAGAATGTTGACTCAACATTAAAAAGATCAACTAAGATTAGGATGTCAGCAATTCCTAGTGATTATGATGTGTACTTAAAAGAATTTGGCTATAAGGTAAGAGTCGAAGATTATCATGAGATGCTTTCATAAGCCATACACTGTAGAGAATTTAAGTTGTCGCTCAATGCCATGAAGGATGAAATGGATTCCATGGCATCTAATAGATTTTGAAGTCTCATTGAGTTGCTTGGTAGCTCAAAGGCCATTAGTTATTAATGAGTCTGTAACACAAAAAGTGACTCATTAGGAAAAATTGAAAAATATAAAATAAGATGCGTGGCCAAGGGATTTACTTAGAAGGAAGGAATTCATTACAAGGAAACATTTTCTTTTATATCTAATTGCACTTTTTCTGTATAATATTGGCATTGGTTGCCCCCTTTGACTTAAAACTACATTAGATGGATGTAAAGACAACTTTCCTTATTGGGGATCTAGTGGAGGAGGTAGATATGAAACAACTTGAAAGATTCTCTTCCAGTGCTGTGAACATTTAGTTTTGAAGCTTAAGAAATCCATATATGAATTGAAACAAGCCTTCCACCAATGGTATCTTATGTTCCATGAACTTATCTCCTTATTTGGATTTGTTGAGAACATTATAGATTAATGTATATATTAGAAGGTCTGTAAGAGTAAACTATGTCTCTTTGTGCTATATGTGGATGACTTATTACTTGTAACTAGTGATAAAAGGTTTCTATATAAGGTGAAATAGTTTCAAAACTTTGGTATGATAGATATGCATGAGGCATCTTATGTCATTGGTATTAAGATCCATAGAGATAGAAGTCAATGTATTTTGGGTCAATTACAATAAACCTATATTAACAAAGTTTTAGAGAGATTTCAAATGAAAGGTTGCTCACTAAGTGTAGTACCTACTATGAAGGGTGATAGATTCAATTTAAACCAATGTCTGAAGAAAGATATAAAGAAGGAATAGATTCATAACATCCCATATGCTTCAATGGTTGGAAGCCTTATATATGCTCAAATTTATACTAGGCTTCACATTGCATGTGCAATTGAGATGTTAGGCAGATTCCAAAGTAATCTAGGAGTGGATCCCTGGAGACTTGCAAAAAAAGTTATGAGGTATTATAAAG
The DNA here is from genome assembly GCA_037074485.1 of Delonix regia. Taxonomy (NCBI): domain Eukaryota; kingdom Viridiplantae; phylum Streptophyta; class Magnoliopsida; order Fabales; family Fabaceae; genus Delonix; species Delonix regia. The sequence continues at coordinate 20,517,489 of CM073459.1, forward strand.
GTACCAAAGATTACATGGATTGACAAATAAAAATTGTTTGAAAATCCTTTATTTTGTCTAAAAATGACAAAGCATATAATCCCTGCATTGATTTTAAAATTTAACTCGTCTGAAAGTCAAGAAATTTACTTATTGATTATTATTTTCTTATTAATATTCACATTTCAAATCATCTATATATTTTAAGTTTTTTCCTCTCAAACAAATATTATATTTTTAATTATCTTTCTACTAATTATCTTTTTCAAAGAATGATTAGTTTCAATCAATTAGTAAAATTTTCAATTTCTTTCCAAATCTAATTATTTTATTTAAAAGAATATATATATATATATGTGTGTGTGTGTGTGTGTGTGGAATTTTCATGTTGAATTTGTCATCTTCACGGCTATTTGAGCTTAATATTGTATCGTTCAATTCATGAATCTACTTTAATATTGTTCAGTAATGTGTACGCATGTTCCAATTGTCATGGCCTGAGGAAGTCGTTTAATGGAAGTGTGTAGAGATGATGGTCTGTTGTCGATACCTTGAAACAAAATTGTGCTGTTCCATACTCATATCGTTTCGTTCGTATTATTCATAATATTTGCAGTCTTTTGTTTACTTTTTCGTTTTAAGTTTAGGGGATGATAATCCTCCAAATAAAATTTCTAAAAGAATAGAATAGCCAATTACAAATATGTACTTTTGTATCTAGCGCCACTGAATATAAATGATTGTAAGCTAGCCTTAGATGAGTAACAGTTAGACTTTGAGTTACACTATACCGGAGAAAATTATTTTTTTTAGTTACTCATTTTTTATAGAAATATTATTTTGGTCTTTTATTTAATGAAATATTCAAATTATATATAGTGCCCCATTTATTGAAAAATATCACACTTTGTCCCATATATTTTTTTTAAAGAGTACCAGATCTAATCCCATGAATTTAGGGTTTATGGTTTAGTATAGAAATTAACTTTGTAAGTATGTAAAAAATGAGGGACCAAATATGAAATTTTCAATAAGTGAGGGTTTATTTTGGATGTTTCAGGGACCAAAATGATAATTTTGCGTTAAGTGAGAGATCAAAAGAATATTTTTCTCTACTATACTCCTTGTGCCATCACTAATGGTAATTTTTTTTTTTTTTCATACATTCATCTCTGTATGTGGTCGCTTTCATGCTCTAAGTTTTTGTAGAATCTCACACACTTTTTGCTATGAACGACATTTAGGTCTGATTCAAAGGAAAAGCAGGAATGATAGAAATACTTTTGCTTAGAAAATAAATAACTTACTCATCTTTTATTATTTTGAAAATCTTAACTTTAATTCAGCTCTCTTAAATCACTGTTATCACCACTACCATTACCAACAATGTGATTTCTATTTTATCTACCACCACCAATGGTATTATACCTTTTCCGGGAAGAAGAATATTAAGTCATAAGTAATGTAAATTTTTTTTATTAAGGAAGTTTTAAAAGATGTATAATTCATAAATTTATCAAAGCTGAATCAAATATACGATCAATGCAATATTTTAAACGGACCAAATAATTTAAAATATGTTTAATAAAATAACATTAAATAATATAATTTATTTCATTATTATAATTTTTTAAATTTTTATTATTTAATTAAAATTAAATTAAAATCATGTAATGATTTTTTCAGAACATCATATAATGAATTTTAAACTGTCAAACTTTTATTTCCTAGTATAAAAATATTACTACTGAATTTCCCTTAATCCCTAGCAATATTTACGCATTCTAATAATTTCTCTTTTTGTTCCCAAATTCTGATACATAAAATGGCTTCAACCGCATATACATTCATATTCACACCTTTGTCGATACACGTTCCCTTCTCCGGTTGAAATTCAGCAATTCAGCCAAAAGAAAAGAAAAGAAGAAACTTTGCTAAACAAGAAAATTGTGAAGTAATTTTGACAGAGATGTGCACTACAAAATAACTACTCGATAAATAAATTTATTAGTGTCATCTTTAGTGCATTTACAATGTTAAATGCATTATTACACTCATTTATAATACAAGGATATAATTGTAATATTGTTAGTCCAAACAATATTAATATAATAATTTTGTAAGTGTACCAAAAATTTTATTAAATTTATTTTTAAGCGAAATGAATCTTAATAAAGGAGAGTTATTCTTCTCATAGATGTATTTGAGTTCATCTTGCAATTTAGAAATATATTCTCATAGACTCAATTTATTTTTTAAAACATTAAACTTACCTTTTTTTAACAATACTATTCATAGTGCTTTTTTTTCCGTGTTTAATTATATATTAAGTAGAATTGTTGACCAAAAAAAAAATCACATATTAAATAGAATCAAAGCACGGGCTCAAATCTCAGCCAAGTCAAGCAGAATCGATAAGAGGAAATATGCAGGAATAATAATGAAATTTATTTGTTATTAGGATCAACAATATAGTACATTTTATTAACTATTCCATGGATAGCATATGTTAACATGCATATCAGTTACATTAAGCAAACATGGATGATCTTGCCCAATGCTCCAATAGCACTCCTCGCATGTGGCTTCGTCCCTTGTTTGTATGTATATATCAAACCAGTGAAAAGCACCTTGCCATTGAAAGCTACAATAGAATAGAGTTCTATTAAAAAAAGAAGGATTGAAACTGAACTCAAAGTACTGATCTGGATGGAGAAGTTGCTGTCCGAGATCATCGTCTCCAGATTTGCAATGGAGGGTCAGGTCCAGATTCTGATTTAAGTTGTTGTAGGCTCTAACATGGGTTTTGCCATGAACGATAATGGAGTCTGAAGCCAATAAAATAACTAATAAATGCATTAGGAGGATGGTCTTGAGTAATCGAGACATTGTTACTTTGGAACTTCTTGTTATACGCTGTGTTGTGAATCTCAATTATATATGTATATATATATAGGTTGGAAAAAGAAGCAGATAGGATGAAGGATGACTCATTATCTACAAGATTTTTTGGTTAACATTGGGAATTTAGTATGTCGTTATCTATGTAGAGAAATGCAGCAAGAGGTGAATTGAATGGATGGACAAAATAAATATGTTTTTGAAAACCTTTTATTTTGTCTGAAAATGGCAAAGCATATAAACCCTCTCTTAATTTTAAAATATATTCTTCCCAAAATGAAGAATTTTAATTATTGATTATTGTTTTCTTCTTAATATTCACATTTCAAATTGTCTCATTTCAATGATTTTCTAACACAATATAATATATTCTCAATTATTTTTCCACTAATAATAACTTATCTTTCTACTAATTATCTTTTTCAAAGTGCTTTGGTTCAATCAGTAAATATTTGATTTCTTTAAATTATTTTAATTTCTTTTAATATTTAATGTGTTTGATTCCCTTACTACCGAAAGTAAAATAGCTCTCTACTAATTATTATCTTTCTCAAATGATGATTACTTATGGAGTCCTTACAAAGATATGTTTTGGTAGTACCTTCAGTCCCATTTTGACTACACCTTGGAAGTCTGGATGATTACACGGAAATCATTCTAGTGATGAGCATTACATACCTTCGGGCTTTGAGTACACTACATTTTTTTTTTTTTAAACTGTCATTTGGAGTCAATTCTTTGTGCTCTTCTGTAGTTCTACATAGACTTTCTAGTTAAAACACACACACACACACTGATTAAATAAAATAATTAAATATTGAAGAAAATTTTTCCTAATTCATTCGGTAATCAATCTTTGAGAAAGATAATTCATTTTTAAGAGAAAAAGAATTAAGAAGATAATATTTTGTGTAAGAAAATAACTGGAATGAGAATATATAATTTGAAATGTGAATATTAAGAAAAAAAACATAATAAATAATTAAAATTCATGATTTTCAGACGAATGTAATTATAGAATTAATAGAGGGCTTATATGCCTTGTCATTTATTGAAAAAATCAAAGATTATTAAAAACGTCTTTATTGGCCGATCAATTCAATTCACCGCTTGAATGCATTTCTAAGTTTCTAACTTATAGATAATAATAACGTATAGATTCTGTCCTAAGTTGTTTTAGACTCTCACATGCGATTTGCAGTGAACGACAATGGAGTCTGAAGCCAATAAATGAGCTGACAGTATCAAGAGGATGGTCATGAGCAGTCGAGCCATTGTTTGGGATTTGGAACTTCTTGCTACGCTTTTATGTTTGACTGTAAATCTCAATTATATAAGTTGGAAATAGAAGCAGATAAGATGAAGGATGACTCAGCATTTAAAGCATTTTGGTTTAAGTTGGGGATTTAATATGTTGTTATCTATAGAAGTTAGAAATGCAGCAAGAGTTTCTTTCAAAATAAAAAAAAAAAGAAAGAAAAAGAAATGCATCAAGAGGTGAATTGAATGGACATACTGATAAATGTGTTTTTAGAATCCTTTTATTTTGTCTTGAAATGACAGAGCATATAAGCCATCAATTAATTTCAAAATTATATTCTCCTGAAAATCAAGATTTTAATCCCTGATAATTATTCTCTTCTTAATATTCACATTTCAAATCTTCTCATTCCAATTATGTTTTTAGACAAAATATTATGTTGTTAATTCTCTTTCTACAGAAAAAGAAATAGCTTCATAGGAATTATCTTTCTCAAAGAATGAATACTTACACAGTCCTTATAATGAAATATATTGGGACCATCTTTGGTCTCACTTTAGCTGCACCATTGAGGCCTAGCTGAGTACACAGTAATCATTCTAGTGATAACCATTCACAATACAGGACGCACAACGCTGGGCATTGATCAATCATTCACCTGTACCAACCATATAACAATATTATATATCACATCCATATAATTAATTATCAATGACAATATATGATTAAAACGTACAAGGACTAGATATTCCTTGCCTCTATTTTCTTTTCTATTGCTTTCCTTCTTTTTATTTCGGTAAGCAATCTGATTCAAATAAAATTGAGTTAATTTTCTTGTAAATTTTATTGTTGAAAAGCCCCTAAATAGTGTTTTTACTTAATTTGGATTTTTATGATCTACTTGTTCCTGTTTAAGGTATTTTTAATATTTAAATATGTTCCCGTGATTACCTAAAATTTGAATTATCCAAAATAATACCATCAATTTCCTACTTTTCCTAATTATTCAAAAAAAAAAAAAATCTGGTACTTACATTGTGACATCTAATCGCACACGGCTCTCGGTGAGTAATTGCTTGTTATCTATAAGCTTAACTGTACAAGTTTAAGAAAACTTATAGTTATCTATTCTCATTGCTCTTCTGTAGTTCTACATAGACTTAATACTTTGAATTGGGTGTATGTGCGTGTCTCTCTCCCCCCATAAAAATTTTTCCTAGTTCTTTAAAAGTTAGGTAATCATTAATCATTTGAGAATGATAACTATAGAAAGATATTTCATTTTTTATAGAAAAAGAATTAAAAAGATAATAATTTGTGTGGGATAATAACTGGAATGAGAATATTTGAAATGTGAATATTAAGAAGAAAAAGATAGATAATCATTTATTAAAACTCTTGATTTTCAGACGAATATAATTTTAAAATTAATAGAGGGCTTTTATGCTTTGTCATTTATAGACAAAATAAAAGATTTTTAAAAACATCTATTATCAGCCTATCCATTCAATACCCATTCAATTCACCACTTGAATGCATTTCTAAGTTTCTAACGTATAGATAATGATATATTAAATCCTCAGTGTAAACCAAAAAAATCTTTTGAATAATGAGTCATCCTTCATCTTATCTGCATCTATTTCCAGCCTATATAATTGAGATTCACAGTCAACATAAAAGCGTAGCAAGAAGTTCCAGAGTCAATATAATTGAGATTCATGGCAAAACACAATGTGAGAATCTACAACAACTTAGAACAGAATCTGGACCTGACCATCCATTGCAAATCTAGAGACGATGATCTCGGAGAGCAACTTCTGCATCAAAATGAGTACTTTGACTTTAGTTTCAATCCTACTTTCTTTTTTAAAAGAACTCTATTCTTTTGTGGCTTCCAATGGCAAGGTGCTTTTCATTGGTTTGATATATACATACAAGCAAGGGACGAAGGCTTATGCGAGCAGTGCTATTGGAGAATTAAGCAAGATCGACCTTGTTTGCTTAATGCAACTCAGGAGCACATAAACATATGCTATCCATGGAATAGTTAATAAAATGTATGTAATAAATATATTATTATTGGTCTTGAATATTTCGTCTTGCTAATTCTACTTGACTATGTTGAGATTTGAGCACATGCTTTGATTCTACTTAATTTGCGATTAAACACGAAGGATCACAATTTTCAGTAGTGTTATAAATGGTAAACTTTATTTATTTTTTCTTAATGAATAAAGTTTATCATGAATATTATTTTCCCATTGTAACATGAACTCAAGTAGTTCTATCAGAAGAATAACTCCCTTGTATTAATTAAGATTCATTTGGCTAAAGAATAAATTTATTTATCGAGTAGTTATTCTGTCATGTTCATTCCTGGGAAGTTCGGAATTTACAAGAACTTTAAAGAAAAATAGAGCATGTAAAAAAAGCTAATTATTCGCATAATATCACGAATTGCTGGATATTTATGAAGCTTAATGAAAAAAAGTAAATATCAAAGAAAAATGAAACACTAAAATAATGGAATGTGAAAGTAGGAAGAAAAAAAAAGGTTGATGAAGAAAGAAAAAAAATTATGAGTGACAATACACCTAAAATGGTGAGTCGGTGATGAAAAATTTTTTTCTTTTCAAAACACTGTATAAAAGAGTATAGGTAACTGAGGAAAATACATTACTAAAATACAGAAAAACACTTAACTAAGTTCAAAATGCAATTGACTAAGTTCTTCCAGAAAAGAGTTTTGAAGATTTAACAAAGAAATGAAATCAGTTTACTGTTTATTTTCTGGTTAAATAAAGAATTTAGACATATGAAGGAGCGTTATAAAAGTAGTTAACTAAAAAGATTACGGTTAACTAATATGCATGCAACAGTAACACAGATAGATAGCAAAATATTAGACATAAGAATTTATCTTGGTTTGGCAAAATTATTGCCTACAGTCCCCTTAATTAGTAAGAGATTTATTTCACTATAATAACAACCAAACAATTTTCAGAGTTTTCACTGCAAACCCAAATTTTTCCAACACCTCAAACAAATCTAACCTTAAACTAATCTTAGTGTTTTCCCTACTCTCAAGCATAGTTCTCTCCACTAAGCAATGGAAGACGTACCCCACAGAAAAAAAAAAAAAATTGAAGCCCTACAAAATGAAGATCACTTTATATACTCTCACTAGCTAGATGTAAACCAAATATAAGGCTTAAAGAGTGCTATATTTTTCTGCTAAAATCTTTCAGATTTGATGTCTTCTACAAAAGCTTGTATCTTGGGGCCTCCAATAGTCTTGAGCAAGTTTTACCATCTTCACCCATGAATCTAGCGTTTCTGATTTGAAGAGAGAGGAAGAGATCGAACAAGATTGTCCTTCCTTTCTCAAATTTGCACACGGGCTTTCAAAGAGGAAAAGAGCTATTATAGCATTAAATAATGATAATTGCAAGTATATGAGTTAAAATTGTTATAAACGGATGTAAGAATTTTGTATTGTTCTCACAAGGATAAGTATTATCTTAATTTTTACTAGGATTAAATTACTTTCCTAATATACAAATTATACAAAAGTATGGCTTATTTTAACTATTTACAAATATACACTAGTGACCCAGATAAATTTAGTTACTAGAAATCAATGCAAGTATAATAAAACATAAACTAACTACCCAAACTGTGTTGAGACTTACTAGGATCCTAAATAAAAAGAAAAAGACTCCAGACACTACTCTAGATTAAGCTAATCATGAGTTGAAGAGATGATAGTGAGTCACTAAGTTCATTATAAATGTTACTCCAACATCATTCAATTCCACTTCTGGATTATTTAACTCACTAAAAAGATATACCAGGATCTAATGATTATCCTAATTTCTAGTTTAAATTTTGCTTAAAAGTTGAATACTATAATACCTATGAAATTTCTTGCCTTAAACAATTTTATTAAGAAGTTAGGATAAAATTTTATGTGCTTAGGCTTGGGGGAAAACATAAAGAAGACGGTGGGTAAAGGATGAAATTTTGTATGTGCTTGAATGATCCCAGGTTCAAATTACAACCATTGTTTCTGTGTAATTTTTTTCCCTTGCAGACACATGGCAATTAAATGGTGAAAGGATGAAAATAACCCTCCCTCCTTTTCTCTTCCTCACAATTTCCCTTTACTACTTTAGAAATTCTTTTGTTGATTGAAACTCTCCCACCTTCTCATTGAATCTTGTTGGCAACTCACCCCTTCCTTCGATTTCTATTCATTTCACCTAAGCTTTGATGTGGTTGGACTAAAATCTCTTCAAAAATAGTATGAACCTTTGTTCTCCTTCTCATCATGATGTTAGGGCTTGTGGGAGGAATGCCAGAGCTCATATAGTGAGGAATCTTCATAAATAATGATGTGCGTTAATCTTGTTAAGTGTTTTTTTTATTATTTTCCTTAATTGTTTTAAACTTAAAAGCATGGAATTCAACTATGATTTTTGGAAATTTCATTGGCTATGTTTTAGGGTTTCTAAGAGCATTATTTAAATTTTCTACGTCATCTCATCAACAACCAAAGTGCAAGAGTGGAGGATGGTTGTAGCAATGTTGTCAAACTTGCGATTCTAGACAGACTCATGTAGGGAGAGTAGACTTGTAATGTAGAATTATAAGAGTTTACATAACTATGTAACTATGTAACAAAAACACATAAAAGTTATACATGAATACTCATTTCATAATCCATATTCCATACTTTTCATTCAAGTTAACATATAAATTTTAATTAAATTCAATATTCTATACTTCATACTTCAATTAACTTAGTAGTTGTTGCCGGGCCAATTGCACTTGAAGACATATTTTCTTTAGCGTATTGCAAAAAAAAAACAATATATGATTGTAAGAAATAAAGAAGTTACAAGTTGATCTTAATTAGAAATTAGTGAAAGAAAATCCTAATTTCCTAATCATATATACATGAAATTTCAGTATACAAACACTTGGGATTTACATAATTACTAAAACTAACAGTTTTGGAAATTAAAATGATTAGTTACACTATACATGACAATTAAAAAAAGAATTAGCTACAACTTTTTGTCCAAGATAACTAAACTGGGAAATTCTATATACAAAAAGTCTAAGTATCATGAAAGCTATACATAGTCTTTGTGTTATTTAAATTCAAAATTCTAAGTTATATTCATATTTTTAGTTCATCTGTTGCTTCAATTTGATTAATGTCAAATGGACCATTTAATCTTAAAATCATTCTCATATTCATATCTATATATGTATATATTCACACACACACACACACACACTAAAAACATTAAGTCAAGTATGTTGTGTTTTTTTCTTTATAAAATCATGTATCCCTTGAGTTTTTAATCAAGCTAGATTTAGGAACAATTATTGGGTATGAAAAATTTGTTGCCTTAACTAATAGGGAAGGCATTGGCTAGAACTCCTTCCCCCCAGCTTTAGTACTTTGGTATTGCTACCTCTAATTTTTGTTGTTGTTTATTGTTGACTTTGGATGTTGGTTTTGGCAGCCTTTTTGCTTCTAGCCTTGTTTTACATCTTATTTATAGTTGGGGTCATGTTTTACTGCACTGTTTCTTTCTTTGTTTCTAATGTAGTTTCTTTTGACCCAAAAAAAAAAAAAATCAATCGATTATTCCATTCATGTTTTGCACAATCAACATATTGATCTTGGGTTGAATATGGACTGAACTATCTCCTATAATGATTTTGCTAGACTACAAATTCCATTTTGAAGAAAGGGAGATGGACATTCACAAATTATGATGATTTCATGCTATACCACTGCTTGGGCGAATGGTGTTACTCAACCTAAGTAGTTAACGACATTAATTGAACTTATGTGGAGGCTGAAGCTGCTGCTGCACCACGAGAATGAATGGCAAAGGGAGGCATGAACATGAGTAACCACATCTGCATGGATGACTTGTGAGAATCAAAGGCAAAACAAGGTGAATGAGGCTTTTTCTTTTTGGGCTAGTTTTAGGCTAGGCTTCATTCTTGCATTTCTTTTTTAAAATAAAGGCTTGATAAGCAAGAATTAGGCTAAATATATGATGCTTCCAAATTCAGTAAACTCGGTCAAAATCGGCAAGTTTACTAATTCTATGTGAGTTAACTCTGAGTTTGACCGAATTAGCTTTGATTCTGATTCTATTCTTAACTTAACTCAAAATACCCATCAAAAATTGTAAAATCGGCGTATCTACCAAGTTAAATCATGATTTTGACAACATTGGGTTGTAGGAATTAAAACAAGGTAAGCTTAGAAATTGTGAATTTGAGATGAATTAAAGTTGAGTATGGGAGAGTGTAACTCTTCATAGAATAAAATTTTGTTCCTAAAGCATGAGTATATGTATGTGTATATGTCATGTGCATATGTGTGTGTATGTTTATATATATATATATATATGCTTATAGACACACAAGCTCACATGTAAATAGCTCTAACTCCTTATAAATGGTGATGAAGACTTGGTGATAACTGGTAATTGGGAAATAGACATATTAATACAAAGTATATATATATATATATATATATATATCAATAAGGGGGATGTTTATAAAGAAGGTTAGCATAAATCCCTTTGCTTGGTAAATAAGAGAAATTATGGGTGTAGGTGGACACATGTAAGAAACTATGTGAGCATGTTTACATCCACATTCATGTGTGTATGAGTGCATTCATATACCTAGGTAATTAAGTTGGTCTCCACTCTAGGATATGGATGGTAAGTACTAGATATGCAAGTTCAAGAACATGAGTCTTTCGCTAAGAACCTAATAAATTTAATTATGGAAACTCTAATTACCAACTTAGGAGGAAAGCTAACCAAAAGCTTGCCATGTTGAATCCTTGGAGTAAGTATGAAGAACAAACCATTGGGATTTCCATTAATGTCAACAAAATACTTGTCCATGTAAGATGTACTAAGTTTAGTAATAATGATGGAAATTTGAGCAAGCCACCGAAAATTATGTTAAGTAAAGATTTTAAGCTTGACTTAGTAAAAGTGGTGGACTAATGTAGTTCTTATATTGCTGTTCAAGATGAATAATTTTATATTATTTCTAATAGTGTATGGCATAGGGGAAGAATTAATTTGAATTCCTTCAATGGTTGAAAAGTTAAACTTTCTTGTTATTTCTACTCATGTAGAGACCTTTCCATGCAATAATTTTAACCTGAGTTAAAGAGAATTATGTAACTCTTAGTGAGTAGATAGCATCCCTAACTTAACAAGGTTGTTTCTAATAGTTATTTCTCCTTTATATTCTTTAAATTATGTTTTCATATGTTGAAACTCTATTTTCTATATCAGACAGATTTTTAACATTATTTTACCAAACACTATATCGTGATTGGAATTTGTGAGAAAAATTTATATTTAATGTATATGTTACATTTCGGTTATATAGTTGGTTTTCACAAAGTTGATAAATTTCATACACACCTGTTTAGCTTTCCATTAGTTTTGGAAGAACTAGTTTAGGACATTGTAAGCTAATGACAATTCTGTTAATGATAACTCCTTATGTTATATATTATTTTATATCTTATTTTCGAGTTCTTATCATATTTTATTGGTGTTAAGTGCATTAATTGTGATAAATTTAGCTCAAAAGTGATTGAATAAAATAAGATTTGAAAGAAAATATGAGGTTGAATTGTTTTTTTTTTTGTGACTACTCTTCATTTATGGAATTTTGAAGTTAATGGTATTACATTGGGCATCTTTTGCATTGTAGGTTCTCTTTGGAAAATTGGAGAAAAGCAAGAAAAAATTTAGACCAAGAAGTTCATTAATCCAAGACCCAAGAATCCATGGACCTAAAATCCATCCAAGATCCAACCCATGACCCAAGACTCATCTTAAATCCAATTGTCTCCACCAATTTCACACTAATATCTTTTCTTCATCTTCTCATCATGCCCAATCTTCATCATTTCTCTCAATAATCCCACATCTGACTCTCGTTCACTTTTTCTCCACCTTTTCCGAATCATTCATCTTTCTCAATTATTCATCCCACTCTCTTCCACTTTTTCCTTCATTATTCTTTCTCCATGTTGTCTTCCACTTTTTTATGCAATCTTTATCAATCATTCCATTAATTGCATGCCTCACTATATCTCACTTTTTCCCCACCATCTCTCACTTTAATCATCTTTATTCTTTGCCTATTTCATCTTTTATTTTTTATGCTATCTTCATCAATCATTCCAATAATTCCATACCTCACACTCTCACTCACTTTTGCCTCCACCTTCTCCTATAAAAGAGTACATGTCTCTCTTCTTCCCACACACCTCTTTTCTTTTCTTTATTATTTCTTCTTTTGAATTTTCCACCCATCCATCCTATCATCCATCTCACATATTCTCTACATTTTTTTCCTATCCCATTTAGTTTCCCTTCACAATTTCTCTCTTACACCATGGTTGAAGTGAAGCTAATGATGAAGTCTTCTCCTATGTGTGGCTAAAACTTGACTTCTTGGAAATGGAGATGAAGACTTGAGTTCCTATGCTATAAAAGGGAGATTAATTTCACAATTGTATTTTTAGATTGAGTATATGATTTCCTATTTCAAGGATTTTCTTTAAGCAATTGGTAAACATAGATTTTGTGTACAATATCTTTGTCAATTGAGAATCTTGATTTTTAATTAGTTGAAGTAACTTGATGATTGAATGGAATTATCATCTTATATAGAGGCATAAGGTACAATAGCCATCTTCTTCTTTCATCTTCAGTAGTGGGGCAACTTTTTTTTATTGAGTTTAAAGTGATTGGCCAATAGTGTGTTAACATTCGTTATATTGAATCTTTCAAAAACTCGTACGATATATCGTTCTTGTGAAAACCAAAACTTTCTAGCCTTCTGGTCTCGCAAAATCTACATACCCAAAATTTGTTTTGCAAGACTCAGATCTTTCATATCAAATGACTTAAAATAACTTTCTTTAAATGACCAATCATCTTCACATCCTGTTGCACTACCAACATATTATCTATAAACAATAGAAGGATGATAAACTTATCACTAGGAAATTCCTTAATGTATACACAATGATATGCATCAATGCTGGTATGATCCACTATGAATGAGTCAAACTTTGTGTACCAATTGTTGTAACCGACCTTTCGACAGAATAAAAAGAGTTTAAATTAATTCCCAAAATGAAACTCAAAAATCAATTTATTGGGAGTCGCCCCTAAAATTTTTAATAGACAATTTTGGGAAACCAATTTAAAACAAAAAGAAAAAGCAATATGGTCTGGGAAATCAGAGATGAGTTCAGGAGTCTATTTGAGTGTGGGGAAGGTGTTAGGCACCCCACAACACCTGTCCATACGGACGGTTACCTTAAACCAGTCAGCTGAAACAAAATATGGCTTTTAATTTATCTTGATTATCCTTTTATTGACATGCATGCCCGTTAAACAAAAGAGACAAAACAACGAGAATGAAAGCAAACAAATAGATATTTACAAAAGGGCGGACTTGACCTAGGATAAGAGCCTAGGGCCTACGTACCCTATGATACGTACCCTATGATAGGAATCAAAGTCCACATAGTTTGACCACAAAGGTGTGTCTATAGGTTGATTATTTGTAAATTTTATGATGAGAACATGAGAGTTTAAATTGAACAGATTTCCATAAACAAAACGAAATTGAGGTTTGATCTGTGTGTCTTAATTTACGACAATCTGATTAATTTAGCTCTCTTGACCTTTTCATTTTTTCTTTTTAAAATTTTTGTTCATTTTTGGAGTTTTAATCCTTATTTTGAAATTTAAATGAAATGAAAGGATTATATAGAAAGAATTTGATCGCGTAAAGAAAATAAATTATTTAATTAAGACGTTTATTTTTGTAATATTGTTATTATTGTTATCATTATTTTATAACAAATATGTGCTGATTTTGGAAATCCAAGGAGATTAAAATCTCACATGATCCCATGCAATCGAGGAGAACAATATTCTCACACGATAATTTCGTAAATAATAGAAATTATTTAATTAAAGTAAATATTTAGTTATTATTATTTTTAAAACCAATGTGTACCAAATTTAGGGATCTAAGGAGATTAAAATCTCACATAATTCCATACAATCGAGGAGAGCAAAATTCTCACGCAATAATTTCGTAAATAATGGAAAATATTTAATTAAAGTCAATATTTAATTTGAAACAAATGTGTACTAATTGTAAGGACCTAAGGAGACTAAAACTTCACATAATCCCATACAATCGAGGAGAACAATATTCTCACACGATAATTCCGCAGATAATACAAATATTTAATTAAGATCAATATTTAATTATTATTATTATTAAAACAAATGTATACTAATTTTAGGGATCTAAGGAGACTAAAATCTCACATAATCCCATACAATTGAGGAGAACAACATTCTCACACGATAATTTTGTAAATAACAGAAAATAATTAATTAAAGTCAATATTTAATTTGAAACAAATGTGTACTAATTTTAGGGATCTAAGGAGACTAAAATCTCACATAATCCCATACAATCAAGGAGAACAATATTCTCACACAATAATTTTGTAAATAACAGAAAATATTTAATTAAAGTCAATATTTAATTTGAAACAAATGTGTACTAATTTTAGGGATCTAAGGAGACTAAAATCTCACATAATCCCATACAATCGAGGAGAACAATATTCTCACACAATAATTTTGTAAATGATAGAAAATATTTAATTAAAGTCAATATTTAATTTGAAACAAATGTGTACTAATTTTAGGGATCTAAGGAGACTAAAATCTTGCATAATCTCATACAATCAAGGAGAATAACATTCTCACACAATAATTTTGCAGATAATAGAAAATATTTAATTAAGATCAATATTTAATTATCATTATTATTATTATTATATATATTTTATTATTTTTGTATTGTTACTATTTATAGCAAGTATGTATTAATTTTTAATTAATAATTTTTTCTGGGACCTAAGGAGATCCGAATCTCACACGATCCCAAGACACCTGAAGAGAATAATATTCTCACTCGATGACTTTCTTAGAACTTTATTTATAAAGCCAAAATTAATCTCCTATTGACACAGGGATAACAATGATACATATATCTATACACATCTATACGTACACACACACATATATATATATATATATACATACATATAGACACATATAATAATACATATGAGCATGATAGAAAAAGAAGAGCAAGCTTCAGGAAAAGCAGGAAGCATATGTCTATATATCACCACACATATTTATATATACATCTACATACACACACACACACACACACACACACACACACACATATATATATATATATATATAAATTCATATATGATATATATATGATCAGGAAGCATGAACTCATATACCTACACACACACACATATATATATATATATTATACATCCACATACACATATATAAACACAAGCATAATATATGTGTAAGAAAAGAGCAAAGCTTCAAGAAGATAAGGAGAAGCCTATATTCTTTCTCCCTCACACATAGATACATATATATATATATATATACACACATCTACATACACATATATACATATATATATATATATATATATAAACTCATACATGATATATATATATGAATATGGTATGAGAGGTTGAGAGCTTCAGGAAGCATAAACTCATGCACCCACACACACACACACACACACACATATATATATATATATGTACACCTACCTACATATATAGATATGAAAGCAACACACATCTATATCTTCCCACACACACACACACACATATATATATATATACCTACATACATATATGTATATATGAAAGTAACGCATATCTGTATCTCCCCACATATATATATATATACACAACTACATTCATATATATATATATATATATATAAACTCATGTGTGATATATATATATATATATATATATATGAGTATAAATATGGCAAGGAGAAAAAAACAAAAACAGCATCAGAAGGTGAACATGTGGTGGACCTAGATGACAAATAGTGTGACTAACATGCAGTAAAACCAAACAGAAGGTTCAAGTGACATGCAATGGGATTTCTGTCCTTCATTTTTTTGAAAATGGAACTAAGGTGGTTAATGTTTTCCTCAGCCGCTGAACGCTAAATACGTTTAAAATGAGAGCAATATGACGGCCAAAATGAAAAGAGTTCAACTAATGTTGCCAACCTTTTTCCTTGGATCTTTTCTGGGTTTTGAACCTCCTTTTCTTACTTTCTTCAAGCCTTTCCCAACGGTCCTAGGAGCTTCTGTTTTCTGCAGTGATGTCTCTCCTTCATTCAACAATCTCTCGGCTTCCACTCGTCTCTCATGCTCTGCTTTCTTTCTCCCTTTTACTACTCTTCCATAGCACCAGAAGAAAAACTCGCAGCAGACCTCTTCCCTCTCGGCTTCAGCATGGTTCGTTCACCTCTATTCACCCCTGTTTAAGGTGGTCAGAGCAGAGGAGAAGTTCTTGGTTTGCTTGTCACCACTATAGCTCAGTTTCTCCAGCAGCTCTCCTCTCTCAATTCTCGGTTTTCTCGAGAAGTTCTCAGCCCTATCCTTAGCTCTCAGTTTGCTCGTCACTGCTGTAAACTTCCTCCTTGGTTCTCGATGTCACTAGCAGCTCTCAGCCTACTCCTTAGTTCTCGGTTTCCCTCACGGCTCAGACTTCTTCTTTCGGTTTCTCACAACAACTCTCCCTTTCCCTCTTAAGTCTTCTTCGCTCTTTTTCCTTGCCTTTGTAGCAACCCTTTCGGCTTCCCCTTCCCTCAACAGCAGCCCCCCTTCTTATTAGCTGAAGCTTCCATCATTATCACCTGCTCCTATCATCTCCCCAGCCGAGCTATGGACTGCCACCACAGCTACGAACAACTTGCCCACTTGCAACCGAAAAACCACTGTTAGAAAATTGCATCAGAGGAAGCTGTGCTCTCTTACATGCCTAGGTAGTTTTTTGTTTTAATTTATTATTATTATTTTTTATTTTATTATTATTTTTTCTAATCTAACCCTTATTATTATTATTATTTTATTTATTTATTGTTATTCATTTTTTTTATTTTTTTGTCATCATCACCATTAATATTTATTTTTGGATTTTTCCTATTTTGTATTTTTTATGATGATTTTTTTTATTTTGATTTGTTATTATTATTATTAATTAATTCTTATCTTCCAATTTTTTTTTTCTTTTTCTTAAATTCCCTCATTATTCGTTTTGAATTTTAATTTGTTTTTTGCTTAAAAATATCATTTGAACCTCTGTCCTTTTTATTTTCCTCATTTGCTTAATTTAAAATTGATTAACGAATCTGTGATAAATTTAGATAGAGATGAGGTGTTCACACCAATGATTTGGAGCTTGCTTCAATTCATATAGACTCTTCTTCAATTTGCAAACTATGTACTCCTTCCTAAGTTCTTTATATACTTCTCGTTAATCCATGTAGATCTCTTCCTCAGAATCTTAATGGAGAAATGAAATCTTTATATCTATTTGGTCAAGCTCTAAATCCAAGTTAGCTACTAATACGAGTGTAACTTGAATGGGAACTCATTTTGACAATTGGAGAGAAGATCTTGTCAAAATGTATTCCTCGCTTCTATCCAAACCTTTTCATGACTAATTGAGCCTTATACTTCACTAGCTTGTTTATATCTTTCTTAAGCTTAAACACCTATTTATTTTTTAAGGCTTTTTTTGCCTTCAGAAAATTTCATAAGCTCATATGTGTCGATCTTCTATAGGGAATCTATTTCTTCCTTCATGACTTTCATCTAATAGACTCTATCCTTATGAGTTTGAACTTCATTAAACCTTTTTGGCTCTCACTCATCAGTGAGAAGGATATACTTTGAATTTGGGTGCCTATCGGACTATGTTCCTTGTTTGAGCTCCTGAGTTATGGTGTAATAGTTTGGTCTCCTTGTTTAACACTTTCGCCATCTCTAGTATCAAGAATAGTTAGTTTTCATCAACTCCTTGCTCATGTAACTCTTTCCTTTCTATGGCATTTTCACTTGTAGGAAAGACTAGTGTAAAATTAACCTTACCACTAGGTTTTATCAATTTTCTCTAAAATAATAAAATTTGATATATTTTCTAGCTCATGGAACATTATATCCCTGAATCTAATAATCCTACTTTTTTTTTTTTGGATGCCATGGCTTGAGCTAAAATCCTCAACTTTACAGCCCAAAAAATTCATTAAGCTTTTTTCTCTAATCCTTACTTATGTAAGCAAAGGCTTTGCATCCAAATACCTTTAAATGAAAGTAACTAATATCATGTTAGGACCATACTCTCAAAGGAATATGAAAGCTCGAAGGAACATATGGAGATCTGTTAATCAGATAGCATACCATTTGAATAGCTTTACCCTATAATGGCTTAGGTAGCTTAACAATCTCAACATACATCTGACGTTTTCTATAATGATTCTGATAATTCTTTTGGCCACACCATTAAGCTATGGGGTGTTAGGAACCATCTTTTCATGTCTAATGCCATGCTCATTGTAATCATTCTTGAATATTTAAGAAGTATACTCTCCCCTTATCACTTAAACGATAGCTCAAAGGTTTCCCAATTTCTACCTTTACCATGACATGAAACCTCTTAAAAAATTGAGACACTTGGTCCTTCTCTTTAGGAAATATACCTTCATTTTCCTTGAAGCATCATCAATGAACATTACAAAATATCTACTACTAACTGGAGTCTCTACCACTATAAGTCCACTTACATCAGAGTAAACTATATCCAAAATATTCTCTTTCAACTTTGATTTTTACTGAAAGACACCCTATGATGCTTTCCAAACAAACAATAATTAAAAAGATTTAGCCTTGTATCTTTTGCACAAGGAATGAAGGACTTCCTTGCCAAACTTTGCAATCATTCTTTGCTTAAATGAGTAAGTCTTCTATGCCACAAATTTGGTGAAGCATCATCTTCGACTGCATTCAACCCTTCGATTTGCTTAACGTAAGTTCTATATAGTGTGTTAGATACCATTCCCCTAGCAACAACCATCGAGCCTTTGGAAAGCTTCCATTTTCCAACACTAAAGTTGTTTTAGTATCTAGCATGGAGATCAAATTCAAGTGTAAATTTGGCAAATGTCTCACACCCTTCAATGATAGTATGTAACTATTGTTAGTCTAAACACACATATCACCAACCCCCACAATGTTTGCATTACTATTATTACACATTTTTACTTTACCAAAGTCTCCTACTTTGTACACAGTAAATAAATCCATGTTAGGAGAAGCATGATATGATGCTATTAAGTTAGTGACCTATTCTGTACATAAATCTACAACATGACACTCTTTTTCTCCAATTGAAAGTATCTTTACTTCCCATTTTGTAATAGCAGTTATGGAATTTTTTTCATTAGTTGTTTCTTAATTCCTCTAATTTTTCTTATCTTTGTTCTTCCTAGCCTTACAGTTTCTTTTCATGTGTCCCACTTTGCTACAATGGTAGTAACTAAACTTTTTTTCTAGGTTGAGACTATGATCGATCTTTAGATTTTCTAGAATGTCCTCTACTTATTCCCAATTCTCTATGGCATGGGCTTGTGAATTATACGTCCCCAAATCTTTCCTTCTAGTTTCTTTAATGAACATACTATCTTTGACTTGGACTAAAGATAGTTTTCCACTTGACACATAATTATTTAATGACACCACTAAGGTCTCCCAGCTATATGACAAAGAACTCAAGTAATAATGCTTGTAATTCATCATCCAACATTACCTTCATGGTTTTTAACTGATTTACTATATCTTGGAAGTCACTTAAGTGCTCAACAACATATCTTTCATCTCGATACTTGAGATTCACTAGGTTTCTAATTGCAAATGCTTTCTTCAGTGTAGTTTTACTCTTATAGAGATCTTTTAAATTATTTCATAGTGTATAGGCATTAGTCTTTATGGCCATATGGTGGAACACGCTAAAATCTACCCACTGCTTAATTAATCCAATGGTCTTCCAATGTTGCTCTTTCCATTTATCACCAGTGACATCATTCGACTTTGCTTCCCCTCTATTTGTCACCAGTGCTCTATAAGATCATAATGATCCTTATAGTAAAGGATATCCTCTATTTTTGATTTCCACATAGAGTAATTTGCAACTGTCTACTTGATCATGGTGTTTGTATTCACCTTCATAATTTACACAGCATAACCTACCAAAGCTTATTCTGGCACTAATACCACTTGTTGAGCTATGGGATTGATTCATAGTGTAAATTATAATTATACCAATGTGGCAATGAACACCAAATAGGCTTGATAGAATTAAATCTACTAATGACATAGCATAGCAGAAATACAATATGTGTAAAGCAACTAGAAAAGGAACATTTAAATTTAGTGTGGGAAACCCCTAAATACCGAGGGAAAAACCATATGACAAATTTCAAAAAATATTTCAATATATTGAGGACAATTACAAAATATTATTTCCATTCTCTCCTCACAAGAGATAAATATAGTGTTTTCCGGTGAGACTGCTCCTATTCAAAAATAGCACCATTAAGATAATTATAGAACTAAGGAGTAATAGAGGTGATACCCAAAAAATTCCTAGTGTATTTTTCTTACACCCTACAATCGTTGGGATTTACTCACACTCTGTATTCCTCTTACATTCAGAGAATCACTCTCTCACTCACTCATTATGCAATTGAACTCTTCACTGCTTAATGTAAAATGAACAAGAATAAGCTTTTATTTATAGAAGCATGCAATTATGTAAGACAGAACACCATTTGGCGTATTGTTCACTTACACATGCGTATGATGCATATTTTAAACATGGTTGTACAATATTTCAACATTTTCAACCTATGTTGCTAGGCTTCATTGTAGTGCTACCAAATTTCAACAAAGTGGTTTGCCTTCTTTGACATTTAATGTGTGACTGGACCCCACAATTGGAGCATTAGGCAAGATCACCCATGTTTGCTTAATGTAACCACGACGAAGGATGGCCTTTACTATCCAAGGAGTAGTTAAGTAAAGTGTATGTAATGTATTATTGATGCTAATAATAAATAAATATTGTTATTATCCTTGCATATTTCCTCTTACCAATTCTTAGTGACTGAGAGTAATTGTAAATGTTTGAGGAATTGCATAGTCATGTTGTCTTATAGGGAAACCAAACAAAGAAAAAGTCCAAGGGAATATAAGGACATTAACATATAATAGTATTAGATATTGAATTTATAAATATGAATTTTGTCTTGGGGGAGTGCGAAATTTACAAAAAGTATAGAGAAAATAGGAGCTCGGTAAATGTTAATTGTTCTCATAATATCATGTAGTGTTAGAAATTTAGGAAGGTTCATGATAAAATAGTAAATATTGATTAAAAATGAAATTGTAAAATAGTAGAACAAGAAAAATAGGAAGAAAAAAGTTGATTAATAGAAAAGAAAAATTAAATAGATAAAAATGTGAGTAGCAAACATATTGTATGTGTCAAGGAGAATAATTAAATGCAGTATAAAGTTTATGAATTACAGAGACTAAACTCTAAATGATAGTTAGGAAAAAAAGTGCTTGAAAATAATAGGGTAAATTAGGACAAAAGACACTTGAATTCATTCATATGATGGCATAAGACTAGAAAACAAAGCGTAATTAGGAATTATTAACAAACAAGTGGCAACACAATTAAAGAGTAAAATTTTTTTTTAATCTACCACTTTTGAGTCTAGTTTCAATTTGGTCTCTCATTTATGTATCTAGTCTCAATTTAGTCCTTAATAGATTTTCAATGTCAAATTTGTCCTTAGCTTATGATTTTAGTTTCAATTTGAATCATAACTAATATAAATACTAGCATATTGTGTCTAAATTTAGTTTAAAATAAAGGACTAAATTTATTAATTTTTCCATTAATGAGGGACCAAATTGAAACTTAAAATTAGCAAAGAACAAAATTGAAACTAGACTTATAAGTGATAGATCAAATTGATATTAGAAAATAGTGAAAGACCAAATTGAGACTTTACTAATAAGTGAGAGATCAAAATCGTATTTTGCTCTACAATTAAGCTGTTATAGCTACATAAAAATTGAAATATGTGGATAAATAGTTCAAGCTAAAACTACCCTGGTAAAAGCCAACTTTTAGTACTTTATGGGTTACAAGAAACTTAACTGGCATAAGTATTTTCATAAACAATTTTTGGCATAGTCATGTTATGGGAAAAAAAGAAAAACAGAACATAAGGATAAGGCTAAAGTTGCAAGAAAGTTCGTGGTGATAACCTTCACACAAAGAATTTATACAGGAGTAAAATTATACAAAAATCATATTTAAGTTGAGATTTGGATATAAATGGTATATAAAACGGGAATTTTAAACCAAATGAAGACAGATACAAAGTCAATAATTATTAGCATGTAAGGTTTAAATACGGAAAAATATAGGAAAACTAGTACTACCTTATTTTACAAACAAGTATGCAAAGAGAATTATGGAGTTTTATTTAACTTGTGAATACTTTGATAATGAAGACCTCAAATCTTAGAGCAATAATGTTATTGGAAAATTTGTTATCAATGTTGTGAAGGTAAGGAAATAACTTAGTCTGAATAATGGGACCAAAACTAGGAGGAATAGGAAAGCTAAGGCGGAGATGCTCAAAAGATGTGTGTCCATGTAATCCAGAGACAATCAACTTATGTAGAGGTAGAAAACTAGTTGTTAGGCAACAATTAGACAACATTAAATTAACATATTAAATTGTTTTAATAAGTAATAATTGGTTTTAATAAATAATAATTGACATAATAAATGACAATGATTACATAAGCATTAAATTTAGCAACTGTCTGAAACAAAAATGGTCTAATGAAAGGAATTTAAATACCTTAGAATCAACATCTTTCACTTATTCTTTTGAAATACCACACAAATTGTCACAACCTTAAAGATAGATATGTGACTAGCACAGAAACAGGGTAAACCTCGCTATTGTAAGCCCAACCAAACACAAATAAGGACCAAACAACATAATTGATCAAAGAAATTAAAATGACAGTTCCATTACTGATTTTATATATATAGTAAAAAAATCAATTTCACATTCCGTGTATAAATTTTGACAGGACCTCTTTAAAAGTTTAGATCTCCTAAAACATCTACAATAGGTATCCTAATATACATGGTAGAAAAGAGCTTTACTCTGAACAAAATAAGTAACTAGACATCCATTGATAACTAAAATAGGGCGGGATCCTACATGTGTACTTGGGAGTGACTAGAGTACAAACATAAGTTTCACTAAACAAAAATGTCATCACCCTATGAACAATGCAAGACACACTAAGAGAATACCCTACACTTCTAAGCCATAAATGGGGTTTTGGGTTGACTCTACTATCTAAGATGGTAAAACAATAGGGGGTGAGTCTAAAAACAATAAGTAAATAATACTAATTATACGATGAACGACAGACTTGGCATAATAGAATTTTTCTCAATCCAGTCATTTTTTCTTTGAAAGTTGCACATGAAAACTGGTTATTGATATTGCATGTAGTTTAAAAAATGAATAAAAAATTATACTTTAATATAGGAGAAACATATCAATTTGACAAGTAGGGAGCATCCAGCAGAAACAATAGAATATTAGATAATTAGAGCTAACTCAAGGCTAGGGCTATCTAAATCAAACTTATATCAGACACGAGGACTAAGCTTGGAGCAATCGCTACAAAAAATTAACTTTTGAGTGGTGACTTTTAATGACGACTAAAAAAATGTACATGTTTTTAGTGGCAACTTTAAGTGTGTCGTCACTGAGTAGCCTTTGTGGCGACACATCAGTCGCCACAAAAGACATTTAGTGGCAAGATACTCAAAGTTGTCACTATTGGTATTTAGTGGCACCATTTTACTCGCCACTGTATATCATTTGTGGTGACTTTCCATGTGTCTCCATTAAAGCATGTTGCAAAAGATCTAAGTTTGAAGATATTTAGTGACAACAGGGAGAAGTTGCCACTAAAAAAGATTTAGGGGCGACAATATTTTGCCACTAAATGTTTTTTGTGATGACTTTACATAGTTGCCATAATATAGCTTTTATGACAATCCTAGATGGTTACCACTAAATGGCTTTTAGTGGCGACTACTCAATTCTTGTCACTAAAGGCAATTTTGGTTATATATATATATATATTTAACACACATTTTCAGTACTCTTTGATTTGTAGCCCTAATTCACCTTTCTTCTTTCTCTTTTTTCAATACCCAACACCCAAATCCTCTTCTTCCTCTTGTGGGTTTCGATTTACTAGGATGTGGGTCACTCAAACATTGGATTTCTTCAAATGCTGTAGGACTGTGCATATTTAGGAAGAGAGTTAGGTAACTCATTCCCCTTCCATTCTTGCCTAAGCTTCCTATTGAGGTTCTATTTAATATCTTTGGAACATTTTTCTGCATCTTCACACCCTTCCATATCTTCAGATGTGTTATGCACCTTTTTGTTGTTTAAGGTATGACTTTTGTATGCTTTTTAGAAAACTCTACAAAGGAAGATGTTTTGTCTAATTCTTCCTCCATTACTTTCTATTTTCCTTAAAGAATGATATAATAACTAGAAGTTAGACTTCCCCATGTTCTCTTTGTCTTTTTAGCTAGTTTCAATTTTCTAGGTTGTGGGTTTCTCAAACACAAGATTTCCTCTACAGTAGAAAGAATTCTTACCATTGATATCACCTTACTGTGTGTTTTATCACAACGAAAGACACACCAAGTCACCCATGGCATTGTTATGTCATTTGTTGCGGCGAAACATATTCATTGGGTCAAATTAACTAGTTTTTGTTAATAAGTTAACAATTAAAATACATCAAATTAACTATTAAGCTAGCTATTTATGACAATTCTTGAAATTGTAAACAACTTATAATTACTAAACTCAAACTTGTATACCAATTGAAACACATCCTAAAATCATAAGTGAATTATTAGCATTGTCACTTTCAATATAGTGCATTATTTATTTATTTTTTATTTTTTCATCATTATTATTATTTATTTCATTATTATTATTATATATATATATATATATATATATATTTCATACTTTCTAGAACCTATGGCAAATTCTCATCTTGGTGAGAAATGGTAAGTTTCTATCATCATCATTTTTTTTTTTTGGCTTGAATGTTATTCCCTATTTCTTCTACTAATCCATCCATTTATAATAATAATGATAATTAATATAATTTTTCTTGTAATTTAACTATTATATATATGTATATATAAATATTTAAATATTGAACTAAAATTACTAAAAAATTATTAATTTGTAAATTTATAAATGGAATAAATTATTAATATACATAATAAAAAAATGTAAACACCATACTTATTGAGAATATTTAATAATATTCTCAATTCTAAATCAAATTGTTAATATTAAATATTTATATAGAATAAATGAATGAATTGAATTATTTAAAGAATGAAACTAAATTCAAAATTTTAGAAGAATAAATAGTAATTTATAGTATAAATAGATAATTAAATAATTAATATTTAAATGATTATCTAAAAAGGAAATTCAACTATTTCAATTAAAAAATATAAAGTAATTTAATAATATAGGTAATTGAATTTTAAGAAAGTGAAAGAAGTTACAAAAATTTGAATAATAAATAATAAATATATATTATAAATAATTAATTAATTTATTGTTCATGAAATAATTATTAGAGAAATAGAAGTTCAAGTATCTTAGTTGATAAATAAAGAAATTTAATAAGATAAATAAATATTTTATTTCTTAATAAATATGTATTATATATATATATGCATTTTTAAATAGAAAAGTTTAATGAATTAAATTTAAATTTTAAATAGAATAATATGAGTGAATAATATCATCACTATTTGTTTTTGCCTAATATGATAACAAAAGACCAAAATAAAAATACCTGATATGATAACACATGCCTCCACATTCATTCAATTCTCGACATCTCTTTCTTCCTTTGTTAAATGTGTTTCCCCCAGGAGTTGTCACCTTCATTCTTCTGTTGTGTCACCGCACACCATTGTCATGCATCCTTATGGCTAGGTTCTTGTAACATTAAGGGTGGTGTTGGCCCACTATCCGACGAAATTTTGTTTCCTCCTTGACTTAACATTAATATTCAAATTGCAGTGGTTGTTATGGTATGTGAAGAGTTGAATCTTCATATTTCTTTGTGCTTTCAATTGCTTAGGTGATATACACTCCTACCCTTCTAATTTTTGTAGCCAAAACTAAAAAATTTGTTTTGATTAAAAACTATTAAATGAAACTGAAGATAATATGAATTCCTCATGTGATTTTTTTCCCCCTTAAACAAGAAGATAATTTTTTACAGTGTTTCTATCATGTTGTGTTATTTGTGCTGCTATAAAAAACATAACAAGTCATCAAGACCTTTGGTGCATATTTTGCCGCAGAGAAAGTGTTCCAATCTGATTGGGTTAAATTAACTAGTTCTCATTAATAAGTTAACAAATATGGATATTTCAAATTAACAATTAAGCTAGCTATTTGTGACAATTTTTGAAATTGTAAACAACTTATAATTACTAAACTTAAACTTATATACCAATTGAAACATATTTTGAAATCATAAGTGCATTATTAGCATTATCTCTTTCTATATATATATATATATATATATAATAGATTGATCTTGTTTAGATAAATATTGTTGAATGTAGGAACTAGGGACAAATAATAGTTAGTTAAAAATTAGGAATAAGGCTAATGCTGTATATATACAAGGAGTAGAGGCATTTAGTCAACCATGGATGATCAACATGGTTTGGTGCCCATGCAAGGGTTATATGAACACAACATTCATGGTAAGATGTAAAATTGGGGAAGATATATAAAAAAAAAAGGTTTTTACGAGAGTTATGAAGTGTGGGACTCACATGGAGAGAAACGAACCTATGTCGAAAGTCCCATTCAAGTGTACAATGAAGAATTGGAGGAGAATAATGTTGAGGTGGATGATGTCAAGGATGATGACATTATTGAAATGATACACGATGTATATGGATGTTCAAATTTTAAGGACATAAATAGTGGTTTAGAACATGATGAGTCGCCTAACACACATGCTAAAAATTTCTTTGTCTTGTTAAAAGATGCTAAAAACGAACTCTATTTAGGATGTACTAAAGTGTCAAAGTTGTCATTTATAGTAAGGCTACTTCATTTGAAATGTCTTAGTCATTGGAGCAATAAATTAATGGATGCATTGCTAAGTTTATTCCAAGAAGCTCTTCTTAAAGGTGTAATGGTTCCTAACTCTTATGGTGAAGCAAAAAAGGTTATTTGAGACCTAGGATTGGATTATACAAAGATGGATGCATGTGAGAATGATTGCATCTTATATTAGTGAGAGCATGCTAATGCACAATCATGTCCAAAGTGTAAGATGTCTAGAAGGAAGACAAATAGTCATAAAAGCAAGAAAGTACCATGTAAGGTATTGTGACATTTTCTAGTAAAGCTATAGTTGCAAAGGTTATACATGGCATGCTACATAGCTAAAAAGATGAGGTGGCACAAGGAGGGATGCATTAATGATAGTGTGTTAAGAAATCCTTCTAACTCCATAGCATGGAAATCCTTTAGTGAACAACATCCTGAGTTTTCTATTGTTCCTAAAAATGTTCGGTTAGGTCTAGCAAGTGATGGATTCCAACCTCATAGGAATATGAGTGCTAGTCACAGTATTTGGCTAGTAATGCTAGTTCCATATAATTTGCCACCATGGGCTTGGTTGAAGCATCCATACTTTATAATGACATTTCTAATTCTAGGCCTTAAGTGTCCAAGTGATGACATAGATGTCTATTTATAACTAATGATTGAAGAGCTTTATGAATTATAGGTGGAAGGTGTAGAGACATTAGATAGCCATTCACAATACAACTTTAAGATGCATGCAACTTTGTTGTGGAGAATTAATGACTCTCTAGCCTATGGGAACTTCTCAAATTGGTCAACCAAAGGGAAGCTTTCATGGCCTTGTTGCCATAAGGACATACATTCTATGTCATTACGAAATAAGTTAGGCTAAATGGGCCATCGTTACTTCTTACCCTCTAACCATCCATGGTGATGGAATGGGAAAGCATTTAATGGGAAAGTTGAAAATGCGGGGGCACCTTCTCCTTTAATAGGTGATGAAGCACTTCAACAATTGCAGGCACTTAGTGATGTGACATTTGGAAAAACTCAAAAACAAAAGCACTCCCAATCTAATAATGTTTACAATTGGAGAAAGAAGAGTATTTTCTTTTAAATGCCCTATTGTAAAGTCCTTATGCTCTGACATAACCTTGACATCATGCATATAGAAAGAAATGTGTCTAATAATATTGTGTCAATGGTGATGCTATTGGTAGGAAAAACAACAGTCACATTAAAGATTCGTTATAACTTGGTTAATTTGGGAATTAGGCAACAGTTGCACTCGATAGAACAAGGGAGAAAAATTCTAATGCCAGCAACATGCTATGCATTGTCTTCACAAGAAAAGTTAAAATTTTATAATTTTTTGGCTTACTTAAAGGTTTCTGATGCTTTCTTCTTAAACATTTCAAAGTGTGTTATTGTTCGTGAGCAGAAAATCTTAGGATTGAAGTGCCTTGATAACTATGTATTATTACAAGACATATTCCTAGTTGCAATTCAAAGTTTATTGCCTAAGAAGGTGGTAAAACCAATAGTAGAATTGGGTAGATTTTTTAAGAATTTATGTTCCAAGGGTTTGACAATTGAAGATCTTGATAGCCTTTAAACTTAAATTATAACCACTTTGTGCAAAGTAGAGATAGTGTTTCCACCAGCTTTCTTTGACATAATGATCCACTTGCCCATTCATTTGGTAAGAGAAGTGAAGCTTGGCAGACTCAAACAATATCGATGAGATGTACCCAGTTGAAAGGTATTTATGAACACTCAAAACATATGTTAGCAACAATGCATGACTAAAAGGTTCAATTGCAGAAGGTTATTTAATAGATGAATGCCTCACATTTTGCTCCCATTACCTAAAAAATATACCAACTAAGTTTAATAGACCTCTAAGAAATGATGATGAACCTGTGCCAAAGTATGAGATGTCAATCTTCAAAAACAATGGGCAAGCTAAGGGAGCTTATAAAGCAAGACTTTTATCTGATTTAAAGTTCAATCAAGCTTGCACTTATATGCTTCATAATTGTGAAGACGTTTAGCCATTCATGGAGTAGGTTTACTAGACTTGGCTATATCTCTAATAACATTTTAATTTCGTAGGCTTAGTAAATAATTACGTTACATATCCTATCATAACATGTAGGGAGCAAAAGAAGGAGTTGGATACACAAACTTCTATGTTGAAGGAGTTTCATGTATGGTTCTATGCACATGTAGGTTTCCCATAATCTTACCTCATATTATTTTACCCTATTAAATGTTTCAATCATTACCACTACTTCTTACTTATAGGTTTTAAAGTTATACACACGTGGTGAAGCTAATGATGACCTCAAAAGCTTAGCTGTTAGCTCACTTAAATTGGTTCATTGCTATTCTACTTTCATGGTAAATGGATTTAGGTTTCACACAAGAGATCATGCCTCAGGTAAGTGAACACAAAATAGTGGAATTCTTATGAGGGGTGATGATTTAGATGTAAGGAAAGAGTATTAAAATGTCTTGGAAGACATATATGTGTTAACATACATTGAAAATAAGAAAGTACATGTCTTAAAATGTCACTAGCGGGATGTGGGGCATCTTGGAAGAGGATACAAGGTTGGCAAGTATAAAATGGCCATGGTGAATACTCGTTGTGCATTACGCTTGAATATGCAATTTATATTGGCATCTCAGGTAGAACAAATTTTCTATTTGAAAGATCTTGTTGACCAAGATTGATTCATCATTGTCAAGACTAATCCTCGTGATTTATTTATCATGCCAACAATGAATGATAATGGCATAAATGGTGATGAAGAGGAACTACTTAATGATGAGGCATATCAACAAGCGGAAGCTAAACTAAATGGGGTGCCTGCTAGTGACATTGAAATGACATTGTGGTCTCCTTGCATAGGACTTATGTTGAACCAGAAAAGGTAAGTTCAGCAAGTAAAGTTTGTAAAACAATTTGACCAAATACAACTAATAGGATAGATGACTTCATTGATGACAATGATACAGATGTGGTTAATGATAAAGAATTAATTGTCAATGATGCAAATGAAATAGACGTTGACTAATAATAACTAAGCTTATAGTAATTTATAAGTTCACATTGAAAGACAGACCATATATTTAACTTTGTTTGTGGTAATTTACCTTTTTAATTTAATGTGTATTCTCTACTTCTTTTTAGTTAATTTAACATTTGAATTTGTTGTTGTAGAAAATGTTAGGTGAAAGACATAGTAGGGGAGGAGGACGAGGTGAAAAAGGCCTTGCATGCAATAGTGGTCGAGGGAGACATGATAAGCATAGAGAAGTAACATCACCCTTACTATTAGTAGCTGAGAAAGACTTTAGGACTTCTCCTCTCACATTATTGTTGCAACTTTATAGTAGTGCTGGTATTTCTTCATGCATCTTGAATAAGTAAGATAATGGATATTTTTATATTTGAATATGAATTTATAATTTTATCTCTACATGTCATAGCTTATTATAGCACTGTTAAGTCAAAGAGGGAGAAGTACAAGAGCCTTTCAATTCTTGTTGTAACCGACCTTTCGGCGGAATAAAATAAAAGTGTTTAAATTGATTCCCAAAACGAGTCTTGAAAATCAATTTATTTGGAGTCACCACCAAAATTTTTAATGGAAAACTTTGGGAAACCCATTTAAAATAAAAAAGAAAAAAAAGGCAACGTGGTCTGCGAAATCAAAAATGAGTTTGGGAGTCTATTTGAGTGTGGGGAAGGTGTTAGGCACCCCACAACACCCGTCCATAAGGACGGTTACCTTAAACTAGTCAATTGAAATAAAATATGGCCTTTAAATTTATCTCAATTACCCTTTTATCGACATGTATGCCTATTAAACAGAGGAGACAAAACAACAAGAATGAAGGCAAACAGATAGATATTTACAAAAGGCAGACTTGACCTAGGATGAAAACCTATGGCCTACGTACCCTACGATAGGGATCAAAGTCCACGTAGTTCAACCAAATGGCATGTTTATTGGTTAATGATTTGTGAATTTTGACAGGAGGGTTTCAGTTAAACGGATTTTCGTAAACAAAACGTAATTGGGATTTGGTTCATGTGTTTTAATTTACAACAACCTGATTGATCTAACCCTCTTGACCTCTTCATTTTTTTCTCTTTTTAATTTTTTTTTTTGGGATTTTAATCTTTATTTTGAAATTTAAATAAAATGAAATGATTATAAGGAACGAATTCGATCACGTAAAGAAACGAAATTATTTAATTAAGACATTATTTTTGTAATATTATTATTATTGTTATTATTATTTTATAACAAATATATGCTAATTTTGGGGATCCAAGGAGATTAAAATCTCACATGTCCCCATGCAATCGAGGAAAACAATATTCTCACACGATAATTTCGTAAATAATAGAAATTATTTAATTAAAGTAAATATTTAGTTGTTAATATATTTAAAACCAATGTGTACCAAATTTAGGAATCTAAGGAGATTAAAATCTCACATTGTGAACACCCCACCCAAATTAATAATAATAATAATCATGGTAATAATAATAAATAGAATTAAAAATTCAAAAAAATAATTAATTAAAAAAAAATTGCAAAAGGCAAAAAAAATAGAAGTAATATGGAAAAAACCAAATATAGGAATAAAAAATATTAAAAAGAAAAATTCAAAATATATGTTTGAAGAAGAGACATGGTAATCATCTTGTAAAGAAATAAAATGAATAAGGCCACCTAATTAAAATAAAATGGCAAAACACTCTCACTTGCTCACACTCACACACTCTCACATACTCACTTGCTCCCACATACTCACTTGCTCTCACACACGCTCACACTCACACACCCTCACTTGCTCACATGCTCGCTCACTCCCACATGCATACACTCTTGCACACACATAAATTACTAAGGAACAAGAGGACAAGGAGGACAAAAAGCAAGAGGGAGCTGGTTTTTCAGAGGAGAGCAGAAAGTGGAGCGGCTTGTGCAGAAAAAGGAGAGAGGTTGGCTGGAGCGGAGGGTGGAGTGGCTGGAAATGGCAGAAAAAGCAGGAGACCGTAAGCAGTGAGTGGAGTGGCTGGAAGTTGCAGAAAAAGCAAGAAAAGAGGAGGGACTGTGCAGAAAAAGAGAGGTTGGCTGGAGCATAAATAAGAGAGAAACAACGCTGGAAAAAAACTGGAGCTGAACAGGAGAAGCAGAAATCGAGAGAGCAAGGCAGAAACCAAGAGAAAAACTGGAGCTGAACAGGAGAAGCAGAAACCGAGAGAGCAAGGCAGAAACCAAGAGAAAAACTGGAGCTGAACAGGAGAAGCAGAAACTAAGAGAGCAAGGCAGAAACAACGCTGGAAAAAAACTGGAGCTGAACAGGAGAAGCAGAAACCGAGAGAGCAAGGCAGAAACAACGCTGGAAAAAAACTGGAGCTAAACAGGAGAAGCAGAAACCAAGACAGCAACGTGAAGCAGAAAATAGACCGAGATAGCAACACGAAGGAGAAGAAACCGAGACAGCAAGAATGAGAGAAAATGAGTTGAAGCAACGTCCAAACTGTGGAGAGAAAAGGAGCTGAGGTTCAGGCAATTCGAGGAGCAGAAAATGGAGAGTTGGATGCCAAAATGATGAGCAGAAACAAGGGGGCCTGAATGCAAAACGAAGTGGTAGAAAAAGGATTGATAGAGGCTGAACCATGGAGGAGAAAAAACTCTGTTTTGAGCCCAGAAAATAGAGGTAAACAGAGAAGAATTTAGGGAGCACAAGGAAGAAGGGAAAGTGTAGAGAGGAAGAGAAGCTTTCAGCCTTTGCCTTCCAGCCGAGGAACAGGGACACGTGAGCACTTCCAGCCAGAATTTCCAGCGTTGAGACCAGCCAGAACTTCCAACGCTGCCTAACGTGAAGTGTTGTCCGCCATTTCTGCTTGCTTCCCAGCCGAGACCAACCACTTCGAGACTGTTGGAGGACCATCTACCATACGTGAGTGAGGAGGAGAAGGTCATTCTTCATTAGAGCACAAGGGAGATGCTGAAATCGCACAGGTACGGCTGCATGGCAAATTTTTTGCATGGCTGTTACTGTTCATACGTTTTGGTTGAAGATAATCTTATATATTCTGCACTGTTCATGCGTTTGGTTCTAAGATGCTACTGTTCATTTGCCTAAACTTGTTTTAATTTTGTTTATTACCATTGTTTAAATATTAACTTTGATTAAATATTGCTATTACGCATAAAATTATCGTGTGAGAATTTTATTCTCCTTGATTACTGGGGATTATGTGAGATGTTAATCTCCTTAAATCCTTACAATGAATTGAATAATTGAAAAGCAATAATAATATTAATGAAATATTAATGATTGAATGGTGAAAAATAAGTGAATGATAATTAATAAATATTGCCATGACGCGTAAAATTATCATGTGAGAATTTTATTCTCCTCGATTACTGGGGATCATGTGAGATGTTAATCTCCTTGAATCCTTACAACTAATTGAATAATTGAAAAGTGATAATAATATTAATGAAATATTAATGAATGAATGGTGAAAAAAATAAATGAATGATAATTAAATATTGATTTTGATTAAATCATAATAATAATCATAATTAAAATATTTGCTTTAATGTACTGTTTCCCATTATTTGCAAAATTATCGTGTGAGAATATTGTTCTCCTCGATTACCTGGGATCGTGTGAGATTTTAATCTCCTTAGATCCCTGAAGTTAGCATACCTTTGTTTTTTAAAAAAATAAAAATAAATAATAAATAATTAAAAGATTTGCTTTAATTAAACATTTCCCATTATTTACGAAATTATCATGTGAGAATATCGTTCTCCTCGATTGCTTGGGATTATGTGAGATTCTAATCTCCTTAAATCCCTATAATTAATTCAGAAATAATAATAATATTAATGATAATAATAACAATACAAAAAATAAATAAATGGACAATAATTAAATATTAACTTTGATTAAATATTTATACAAAATGTATCGTGTGAGAATACTTTTCTCTCCTCGACCTCCCGGGCTCGTGTGAGATTTTAATCTCCATAGAACCCAAAAATTAGCGTATATTCGTTCAAAAATAAAAAAATAAAAAAATAAATAATAGCACTTGAATTAAATTATTTACCAATAATCAATAATAATGTAAAAATGAACATTTTAAATAAGTCAAGCATAAAATTTAATTAACAAAAAAAATGACATGCGGAACTTGAGTCTCCATAATCAACAATAAATTCAAAAATTCATGAAAAAAAATATATTCCTTTCATTATAAGTTATGCATTAATTCCCGAAATATAAACTCCCAAAACTCAAAAAAAAAATAATAATAATAAAATCGACAAAAAAATTTAAAAGAGAAAATATGAAGAGGTCAGGAGAACGAGGTTAATTAGATTGTAGTAAATTAAAACATATAAACCAAATTCCAATCTCGTTTTGTTTACAATGATCTGTTTTAATTAAAATCCTCCTATTCTCATCACAAATCAAAAAAACCACTAACCCACAAACATGCCTCTTGGTCGAACTACATGGCCTTTGATCCCTATCATGGGGTACGTAGGCCCTAGGCTTTCATCCTAGGTCAAGTTCTTCCTTTGTAAATATCTATTTGTTTGCCTTCATTCTTGTTGTTTTGTCTCCTCTATTTAATTGGCATGCATGTCAATAAAAGGGTAATTGAGATAAATTTAAAGGCCATATTTTATTTCAATTGACTAGTTTAAGGTAACCATCCTTATAGACGGGTGTTGTGGGGTGCCTAACACCTTCCCCACACTCAAACAGACTCCCAAACTCATCTCTGATTCCGCAGACCATGTTGCCTTTTTCTTTTTTATTTAAATTGGTTTTCCAAAGTTTTCGTTAAAAATTTTAGTGGCGACTCCAAATAAATTGATTTTCAAGATTTGTTTTTAGGAATCAATTTTCACACGTTTATTTTATTCTGCCGAAAGGTCGGTTACGACACACATAATCCCATGCAATCGAGGAGAATAAAATTCTCACACAATTATTTCATAAATAATGGAAAATTATTTAATTAAAGTAAATATTTAATTATTATTATTTTTAAAACAAATGTGCTAATTTTTAAAAGATCTAAGGAGATTAAAATCTCACATGATCTCATGCAATTGAGGAGAACCGAATCCTCACACGATAATTTCATAAATAATGGAAAATATTTAATTAAGTCAATATTAAATTATTATTATTTTTAAAACAAATGTGCTAATTTTTAAAAGATCTAAGGAGATTAAAATCTCACATGATCTGATGCAATCGAGGAGGACAATGTTCTCACATGATTGTTTCGTAAATAATGGACAATGTTTAAATAGGATGAATATTTAATTATTATTGTTTATCTATTTATCTCAAAAAAGTGTGTATTAATTTTTGAAGCCTAAGAAGCCTAAAAATCTCACATAACCTCTGTTCGTTTACTTCCAAAGTGCCTAAGGAGGTCAGTAGCCCCACACGACAACTTTTCCAACATAATGCCTAATTAGAAAAATTTATCTATTTATCCTTCTATTATTATTATCATTTGTTGTTAAGGTGTTGTTATTTTTATTAGTGATATTCTTATTTCTCTTTTCTTATTATATCTTTCATTTCGAAAAATCATCAACTTTATAGTCTAAGGAGACCAAAGTCTCACATAGCTTAAATGTCTGAAAAGACTAACCGTCCCACATGGTAACCCATTTTCCCTTTTCTTTCTTTTAATAAATAAAGATAATTTAGAATAGATCATTTTTACATATTAAAGTTATTCATTCATTTGATATGAGTAACTATGCATTAATTTCTAAAGCCTAAGGAGACTAAGATCTCACATGGCTTTATATTAATTAACTTTTAAGTGTTTGAGGAGACTAATGATCTCACTTGGCAACTCCAAAAATAATAAAATAAAATAAAAACCCAAAGTTAGTTTATTTGGTAATTTTGTAGATGAAAATACAACATCATACATATACACGCCCATACACAAAGCTAACTTTGAACCAATTAATATTTAATCTTCCTATTTCAAGAATGGGCCCTACCACAAACTCTAAAAGTAAAGCTTGAAGATTAGAATATATATATATATAAATACATACATATATATATATATACATATATATATATATATATATATGTATCTATAAACTCTTACTGGTTTTACATTGCACCCAACCCATGAAGCCTATATTTTCCAAACATCTACTTACTCCAAAATAAAAGGTTGAGCTAGGATATCATTGAAGTGTCAAACCAAAGTGCAACCCAAATCTTATATGAACCCATGAAAATGGTATGCGGACCTTACGAAGGAAAGAAAGAGAATAAATGCCAAGCACTACTCTGAACTGAAACCAAAAAAAGAGAAAGAAAATTGGTTGCCAAAGCTTTGAAAGAACGAAGAAAAGAAACAAAAATACAACACCCCCTTTTTTAAAGCAACAAAAAAAGAAATGTGGCAACCTTAAAATGATTTTTGACAAAAAAACATGGTTCTCATTACAGCTAGTTCCAACAGGTTTTTTGGCAGCCATTGGGTGATATATTGCAGTGCAGTTACAAAGGCTTTACAGCAACATTTTTTGACAGAAAAAAAAACGATGATTTTGCAGTTAGTTCCGATCGGTTTTGGCAGCCAATGAGCGGTATATTGCTGTGATATTACAATAGTTTTGCAGCAACATTTTTTTTTACAGAAAAAAAAAATGATGGTCATGCAGCAAAACGAAGTTGAACAAAAGTAGAAAACAAAGGAAGGTGGTGAAGCTGCAAACCGAGGAGCTTGAATAGCCACTTCCAGCATTCTTCATGGCCTCTGTTTACCTCTATTTTAGTGTGTGTGAACAGAGGAATTGGCTCAACAGTGTCACCTTTCTCACAGCATGGGAAAAGAGGTAAAGAGGAGGAGAAAGTGACACTCATAGCAATGAAGACCAGCCAGAGGGGAATGTGAGGAAAGGAGGAAGTAAAGTGGAGGGGAAGACTGAAAACATGAAAAAAATAAAAAAACAAACCATTGCCATGCATGCACATAAACCAGCTAACCTGAGGCACCGAAGAAAAGAAGGCTAAGTGATGGTGTGTCTCTTCGGCTGGTGATTTTGTGGCCTCCAGCTCGGCTTCCTCCTTTCTCAGTTTGCTCAGTCTGTGGCTTCCCTTGGTTCCTTCTCTTCTTCTCAGTTTTCTCGTCCACCCTCCTCCTGCCACGGTCTCCTCCAGCCACCCCCTTTTTCCAGCCACGGTCCCTTTCTTTCCTTTAACCTCCAGCCTCTCCTCTTTTTCTGCTTTTTCTGAAACCACCAGCTGCTCCACTTTCTGCTCTAGCCAACAATGAACTCCCTTTTTTTTTGCACGAGCTGCTCCACTTTCTACTCTCCTCTGAAACAACCAGCTCCCTTTTGCTTTTCAGCTTTCCTTCTCCTTTTGTTTCTTAGTAATGTGTGTGTGTGCGTGAGTGTATGCATGTGGGAGTGGGAATGTATGAATGTAAGCAAGTGGGAGTGTGTGAGTGTGAGCAAGTGAGGGTGTGTAAGTGTGAGCGTGTGTGAGAGCAAGTGAGCAAGTGAGAGTGTGTGAGAGCAAGTGAGCAAGTTTTGCATTTTTATTATAATTAGGTCGCCTTTTTCTTCTCTTTGTATTTGGACAAATTTATTAACCCTATTCATTTTATTTTTTTGTAAGATGATTATCATGTCTCTACTTCAAACATATATTTTGAATTTTTCCTTTTAATATTTTTGGTTTTTATATTTGGTTTTTTCCATATTACTTCTATTTTTTGCTTTTTGCAATTTTGTTTTAATTAATTAATTTTTAAAATTTTTAATTTTATTTATTATCATTACTATAATTATTATTATTGTTAGTTTAGGTGGGGTGTTCACAATTCTCATAAAAACTAAATATGGTGCAAAAATCAAAGTTGATATTCCAGATGACATCGATAGAGCAGCTAGAGATGGGGCTCCAGACTTAGTGAACTATTGCGAGTGAGTAGTGCGAACTACCATCTCTTTTAAAGTGAGTGGGATAAAATCTTCTCAAAGGATGGGAAAATGACGTGGTTTAAAGTTAAGGTAAACAGTTAGCTTTCTAAAAACATTATCTTTGTTTTACTATAAGTTGGTTATGTTAATAAATGCAACTACTTGTGCTTATTACTTGTATGATAAGTTTAAGGCCATGGACTGCTGACGAGAGATTGCAATGAAAGCTTTTTATATAAGTACTATGCAACGACTTTTTAGAAATTGGAAAAGTAGCTAACAGACATTGTACATGAAATGTGAGACTGATAATGAAAGAGAAGTAGCTAGGCCTGATCTGGTTAGTCGTGAAGATTAAGAGTGGTTATGTCATCACTTTGAGTCTAATAAGTTCAAGGTATCCTTTTTTTACAAGTTAATCTAAATTGTCTTCTTTATTTTTAATGGATAACATTATTATTTCATTGCAGGCAACAAGTAGTAGGAATAAATCAAATAGGAGTAAGCAAGTTACAAAGCATACATGTGGGACAAAGTCATTTGCTGAGGTAGAGGAATCAACGATGAGCGTGCACTCCTTTATTTTTTTCCTTCATGTACATAGTGA
The DNA here is from genome assembly GCA_037074485.1 of Delonix regia. NCBI lineage: Eukaryota > Viridiplantae > Streptophyta > Magnoliopsida > Fabales > Fabaceae > Delonix > Delonix regia. The sequence goes on from CM073459.1 coordinate 20,556,585, forward strand.
TATTTAAATTATTTGGTACCATTAAGTATCCTTTGTATAAACTATCAGGGACACATACCATCTAACTCGTTAAGTCAGTGATGATAGAACTTACTCATTGACCTCGTAAGGAAATTGCATAGCCAAGTTAATGGTAAAGCCTTATACCTAGTTCTTATTTGGCTCCTAAACATGTGTGTGCTAGTTTAAGATCACATGTTGTGAAAATATTATCGTTTTATAGAATCATTCACTTTTACTTAAGCTGGTATCATTGGCTTGTTGCAAGAAATGATAATGCTCATTATAATGGCACATATAGACTATGAAGAGCAAGTTCCAATAAAGAAAGTATTTGACTCCGTTATTTCAATGAGTTGCTATTATGTCTTTAGATGAATAGAATTGTATGCTTTTTGTGAAATATTGGAAGTCTAATTTGTATATGTCGGAGGAAGTAACTTTCAAGTTGATTGTATATCACTTTTGTTGTCAACATTTGGGATACACATATATAGTCTTGTATGTTATAATTAGTTGTAATTCAACAGTTGATTTTTTGTTTTAGTGTTTAAATATTGTTTTCATTGTTTGGGATGCAAATGCTGGTCTTATATGTATTATGTCAGTTTATTATATATTAGTTAACAAGTTTTTAGAGCCTAAATATATATAAAATATGTAAAACCAAAAACACTGGCAACTTAAGGCACTGTTAGGGCTCATTAGTGGTGATAATAAAGTTGTCATTGGAGAGCTTTAGTGATGACTGCATTTCATTGTCACTAAAGCTCATTAGTGATGAGTATAAACAATCTTTACAATAGCTCTTCAATGGCGACAACATCTTGTCGTCTCTGAAACTCTCTAGTGGCCACCATATGTTGTCGCTACTAAAGCTCTTTGGTGGCAACAGTGCAATTGCCACTAAAACTCTTTTAGCGGCAATAATTTTTCCATTGAAACCTCACATGTTGTCGTGACCATGAAAAATTTTGTAATCTATCTACATGTAGGGGCGACAATTGTCATCACTAATACTTTTTAGTGGTGACCTTTTTCCACCAGTGATTGTGCCTTTCAGTGGCAACTTCTTTTGTTGCTGCTATATCCTTTTAGTTACAAGACATGTTGTGGCGACTTAGCTGAAGGTTTATAGCAACAACTAACCAATCTTTAGTGGCAACTTTTGTTGCCACTGAAGGCAATTTTTTTGTAGTGAATCAAAATAACAGCTTTACGTCTCAATTAGATAATCAAAAGCAAATCATATTCACATGTGTTGGTCAAGACACGAAGCTAGTATCACCCCTACTAGCTGGGGTTTGAAATCATGATACACCATGGATAACACCTACTGCTGTTAGCTGTAGGGTTTTATATAGGATGAATTCCCATAAATAATATTTTTAGACATAATACATAACCAAGATCTCATAAATTCAGAATTAGGAAATTTACAAACTAGTATCAACATATATCATGAATCCAAAATTAGAATATATCATAAACTCATAATCATATTTTTTTTTGAACAAAATCTGAGTAATTCAAAGTTTCAGAATAAAAGTACTTCAAAAATATAGAAATGAATAATTTAGACAAATAAAAAATTTCAATTAAATGCTCAATAATATTCCATCAAATTCCAAAGTTTTCCAAATGCTCAGAGTATACAAAATTGATTAGGTTTATAAATTCTAAAAGGCCTGTTCCATGGCTTTATAATATTAAATCAGAATTATATTTGCAAAAAAAATTATGTATATCAGAAAAGCTCGCATAATTTGCTTATCTACTCACCAGATGTACGAACTCCATAGTTTAACTCTTACCATAGCCTTCACGTAAAAGTCCTAAGACACTACAATGCAAGGTAAAGCGACTTTCACATATTTCATATATCAGAACTTCCCCATATTAATTATTTCTGCTACTCAGAACATAACACGTGTCAGATTGCCAATGTTCAAAGGTATTCCCTCATTATATGTCGTAACTTATTTTATTCTATTTTACCTCAATTGTTATTATTACTACTTTTTGTTCCCTGTTACAATTCTCTAAATTCCCTTTAAGGAATAATAATGATTCGGTTACACAAAATAAATCCACATATTAAATAGAAAACAAATTATAGATATCGATTCATCCGCTCCCTTTTTGCGAGAATATAAAATGAATTCGGTCCATGTATTTAATGTTTTACACTAATGTTTAAAAAAGAATTTGAATACTACTTTAAAGAGATTGACCTGTTACATGCTAATAGGTTTAGCCAGTAATTGAAGATAGAGAATAACAATTAATCAAGCTTAAAGTATATTTTTATAAATAAAAAACCATATAATGTCTAATTTTTACATATGAATTTAAATTTAAAAAAGTTAATTAATAGAAAATATAGTACATATTTTATATATATAAGCATCATCCACATTGCAAATCTATTTCCCTTAGTAGCCTAGATATAAATTATAAATTCTATTTGACGGTAAAGAAAAGAAAACCCCAGTTTAATTAGCTTGAGACAGAACTAGATGACCAATATATGTATATAGGTCCAGTAGGCGAAACAATATATATATATATATATATATATATATATATATATATATATAATTTTATTTATTGATCAAAGGTTAACTATTCATCATTCGGAAAAGACAACTAGTAGGAAGATATTTCATTATTAGTAGAAAGATAATTACGAAAATACTTTTTATGAGAAAAAAAACTAGCTGAGAAGATTTGAAATGGGAATATTAAGAAAAATAATAATCAATAATTAAAAGTCTTGATCTTTTTCGCAAATAATTAAAAAATTAATAGAGGATTTCAATGCTTTGTCGTTGTTAGACAAAATAAAAAGTCTTTAAAAGCACATTTATTTCTCTAACCATTCAACTCGCATTCTGCATTTCTTATTTATATTGACAACGACAAATTAAATCCAGAGCTCGAAGACGCGACCCTTCATAACTCGTGCCAGTGCCTCCACCATTTAGCTGACGGTGATATTTAATATATATATCCCACCTTTTATATATAAACTAGTTCCTATTTGACCCTTTAGCTCATCTGCCAGCAACTCCACCATTTAGCCAATGGCGGTATTTAATATGTATATCCCACCTTTTATATATAAACTAGTTCCTGTTTCCATTTGACTTTGGAATTTTAACATGAAATCAAAATTTTTGTTAATTTTTTTTTCATGAACCATTTTAAATTATTTAAAAAATAAATATAAAATTTTTATATAATAACTTGTATAGGGAGAAAATCCATATAAAATTTTATTTAAAATTATATTAAATATATTTTTAGATATTATGAATTCTAGATAACCATGTAAAACCACAATGCTATTACTTTTATCTAAGGATGGTAAATTTATGATTTTAATGGTATATCTCATTCATTTTTTATGATTTTAAATATAAATAGTATTTGAATAAACCTCATGCTATATATTGTATTTTAACTATGTAATTATATATTTAAATAATCATTTATTAATAGGAGTAAACTCTTACGATTCTACGTTACGAGTTTACGATACGAGTCTACACGCCCCTTTCCGATTCTGCCTAAACTCGCGAGTTTGACAACCTTGGTCAAACATAAAGCATAGCAAGAAGTACCAAAGTGTAAACAATGTCTCAAACACTCAAGCCCATCCTCCTAATGTTATCAGTTCTTCTGTTGGCTTCAGACTCCATTGTCGTTCATGGCAAATCAAGAGACAATGATCTCAGAGAGAAGCTTCTGCATCAAAATGAGTACTTCAAGTTTAGTTTCAATCCTTCTATTTTTGGTAGAACTCTATTCTTCTGTTACTTTCAATGGCAATGTGGTTTTCACTGGTTTGCTATATATCAAAATTCAAAGGAAGAAGAAGAATTTGGAGAGAATTGTTAGTCCTTTTCTCACTTAGTTGTTTGAATATATATGCAAAAATATCTCCCAAGAAAAAGGTAACCCTAACAAGGAAAAAAGGTAAACCTATCTTCCTAAAATCATGGGATACCATTGACTTATATATTTAATATTTACTTCCTAAAAGAATCTCAAGTTGGTGCATGAAGATCCTTATTGCCCAACTTGTTAAGGAGAAACTCGTATTGTCACTTGCCTAACGCCTTCGTGAAGATGTCAACAAGCTGACCTTGCGTAAGAACAAATGTGAGAGCGATGTTTCTGGAATTGAACTCGTCATGAACAAAGTGACAGTCTACCTCAATGTGTTTAGTCCGCTCATGAAACAACGAATTCTGAGATATGTGAAAGGCAACCTAACAATCATAATGAAGAAAAAATTAGTACGATTATATAAGATTACATGTAACTTTAAGAACTATGTTATCACCTGAGTCCTTTGAGAATGTCAGTTGTCAATGAATGTTGCCCATTGATCCTTGTCAATACCCTTTGGTACATCTTAAAGTAATTATTCTCAAGTGGGCGTCCCATCATTTTTATACAAGTCACAACGTGCATTCTTCCACTTACCTCCAATGGATTATAAAACATACCTATCGTGAACATCATCATTATGTACAAACTTCGTATGCATGATTGTAAAACATAAATGTTAATGCACTGTTCTATATATTAATGCAATAATAAAGAATTTAGCATTACCTATATGGTATTTGTGTACATGTAATTCTTACACTCAGAAGGTATAAGCTTCTAATCCCTATTACTAATTGGAAATGCATTAAAATCTTTAGTAACGACACCCAAGAAAACACTAAGTAGCCCACCTCCATCTTCAACTGCTTGGTAGGTGTCATTAAATAGGACAACAATTCGATGTCCACATCGAAGGGACCAAGCATCATGAACAGTTAATGATTGAGTTTGCACTTTTTTTTTCTCATTTGTTGAGAGAAAATTAGTAAGGTAATAAAAATAAATAACTAAGCACCTTCGCAAAAATGTAAATTTACATACCAATAACATCAACTATGCAAGACCATTTCCAATGTAGTCATGTAAGTTGTTCACACTCTGTGGGCTATTTGTACTCCTCCAGTTGCTCTGGCTCTTCATGCAGCCTAGATTCCACATTGGCCTCTTCCATTAACATGTTATCATTCTAAACATCATGTAAGAAAACTTGTAAGTCCAACCCTAGAGATGCTGATGGACCTAGTGGATTAGACATAGAATTTCCACTGTTGTTGGAGCCACTAGTGTCCCTTCCCATTTTACACTTCCTGAGGTTCTTGTTCATATTCAAAATTCTTGTGTGATGAGGAAAGGAAAAGAAAATATTAGTTCAAGTGTACAAGAAAAAAGATAAGTCCCATCAATACTTATATGTAAAGTAGTATAAAAAGAACATTAGCTCAAGTGTAACGTGTAACATAATGAAAATATTACCTAGATAGGCATAAGTTTGCTTTAAACTTGGGGAATATAATTTCTAAGTGTTGAGGTTGGAATGACTCACTATCATAAACAACAACCTCATTTTCTTTTCCCAAATCATATAGGTCACAAGGCTTTAGGTGGGTAACTAAACTTAGGTTTTTATCTAACTCATCGTCCATATAATATACTTGTTGAGCTTCTGAAATTTTGATGTATGGCCCATCATCTTCATCAACCATGAAAAGTTGATGGCCTTGAATCCTAATTCATCGATTATAATCCTTCTAAGATTAGTTGTATTAGCCCACATACATTTGATTAAGGTATCCATAAATTGACCATGGTAATTTAATTCAATGATATCTACCAATTTTCCATAATACGACACACCTTTGATGCTTATTCGATTGTCACTACTACTTGAATAGCTTCTAGTCCCAAAAGTCCCAAAGACTCCACTGTTTTGAGTTTTCAACCCTTGATCTCGTTCTATAGTTCTAAATTTGAAACCATTGACATTATAAGCACTATATCGTCTTGCTCTATCAAGTGGACCTAAAGCAAGCAATTTCATATCAATTGAACGAGATCTATTAATGTCATTTCTTATATGGAATTAACTAACCATAAATATGTCATTCAATAAAAATTATCATGTAAACATTTATAGGCAAATATATACTTACACAATGACAAAACTAATGAACAAATTTGCAGTGAACCTTCTTATCTATTTTGGTCAAAGACCGTGTATGACTTTATAACTGTCTCTTGACATGATCTGTAAATTCCCTATACGACATATACAAGCAATGTCATTGATGAAATTGTATATGAAAGTACTAATTTCAATAAATATAATCCACTCACTGAAGAAATAGGTCCACTTGTCTACAATCAGTCAACACATGACGATGTGATTGTAATTTTTCTGTAGGAGACAAAGCAAAGTATTCAAAACCACTTATGGGTTTTCCAATACTCAAAAATATAGTATTAACATTTGATGACCTAACATCAGGTTGATCATTTACGTGCCTGGGTCAAAAAAATGTTGTCTCAATTCTGTCTAAGTATCGTGAACAAAAAGTTAAAATCGCCTGAGCCATATAACCTTCAACTATTGAACCTTTAGGCTAAGCCCTATTACATACGTATGATTTTATGTGAACACCTCACCCGTAATTACCTAATTATTTAATTAATTGATTCACTAATTAATTAATAATCAAGAAAATGAGGAAAATAAAAATGACAAAGGCTCAAATGACATTCTTAAGTGGAGGCAATTTGAAATTCAAAATAAATAATGGGAGAACTTTAAGACAAGCAAAATCAAAATATAAAAATAATAATTGATTAATAATATTAATATTAATAATAAAAAAGAAGGTAAAAAATCATTAAAAAAAGGAAAAATAATAAAAAAACACAAAAATAGGAAATTAGAAAGTTCAAAAATAAAGATTAATAGTAATAGTAATAAAAATTAGAAAAATCAAAATCAGTATAAAAAGATGAATCAAATCAAAAAGTAAAGAAATATAATATAATATAAATAATCAATAATCAAAAAGAAAAAAGTGACAAGAGCAAGCACAGAAGTGACAAGAGCAGAGTGCAGAAGTGACAGTAGTAGAGCATAACATGATGGATAAAGTCTCTATAAAAAAAGAAGACCACGGGCTATGTAGAGAAGCTAAGACCAAGAGGCAAACAGAAAGAGGAGAAGATTTTGGAAAAAGAGAAGGCTAAGTGAAGGGGAGAAGATAAAAGCATTCTAGAGAAAGAAAAGGCTAGAGAAGAAAGAGCAAGGGACTTAGGAAAAGAAAAGAGACCACAGACTATGCAGAGAAGCTGAGACCGAGGAGTGAGAGAGAGAGAGAGAGGTGAGGGGCTAACCCATGGGAAGAGGAGGCCATGAGCTGAGGAAGGAGAAGGAGAAGAAGAAGATAAGAGAAGGGAAAGGGGAAGAAGAAGAGAAAAGAAAGGGAGAAAAAAGGAGGTCGTGTGTTTTACAGAGAAGAAGAGACTGAGGAGAGAGAGAGAGAGGCAATGGGCTAATGTCAACGATAAGGAAAACTAATGGGAAAAGAAGGCCCCAAGCTGAGGAAGGAGAAGGAGAAAAAGAAGAGAAGGGAAAGAAGAAGGAAGAAGGAATAAGGGAGAGGAACCTCTATTTTGGCAACCCAAAAACAGGGCTTAATAGAGGGACTTAAGACTGAAGAGAGAGAGAAAGAAGTAGGGAGAGAAAGGTGGAAAGGAGGGCTGCTGGAGAGAAATGCAGAGCAAGGTTGAGTAGAGATGGCACTGTGAAAACTGAGAGGAAGAAGGAGAAGGTGCAAGTGAATCCGTGAAGAGCCTGAGAAAGTAGAGAAGTTAAGACTAAAGAAGAAAAAGTAGTAGAGAGAAAAAAAAAGAGAAGAAGAAAGCTGTTAGAAGGAGTCTCTAGCAATAGTGAGAAGCTGAGAGAAGTTGAAACGAAGTCACAAGTATGGAAGCAGTGTTACATTACATGAGATGCATGCATATCATTTTTTTCCATGTTCAGGAACTAGATTTCGTTTAGCTATTTTAATTTTTTTAATTATTATTATTATTATTTTATCTTTTTATACGTCAATGAGAGACTAATTTTGGCCTCACAAGTAAGGTTCTAAAAAACCTTTGTGTGAGAATGTTATTCTCCTCCAATTCTTGGGGTCGTGTGAGATTTTAATCTCCTTAGACCTTGAAAATTAATACATACTTGTTTTAAAAAAAATATAATGCAAAATAAATATCTTTATTAAATAATTTTTTTATTTACAAAATGATTAAGTTTGTTTTTTTATCAAATTTAATTAATTAGGAAGTGCCACGTGGGACTTGAGTCTCCATAAACTTTGGAAAATCGATTTTGTTAAAAATAAAACTAAAAGATTTCTAATTTCAAAACCCTTAAGAATAAAAAAAAATAAAAATCCTTAGAAATCCTGAATATGTTTTTCCATATTTTGGGTTTTCGTGTGAGACCGCTTGTCTCCTCAACCACTCAAAAGTTAATTAGTAGAGGCCGCGTGAGACTCTGAATCTTCACAAGTTTTGAAAGTTAATATCTATTTTCAAAATATAAAGTGAGAATAATTCCAAAAAAAAAAAAGAGTTTATTCTACCTCTTATTTATAGTCTTGAAAAGTGATTTCTGCATTATAATCCCATTTTCGAAATTAAATCAAAAATTAAAAAATCTAAAAAAAATCATAAAATTCAAAAATCCTAAAAATATTTTTCCATTATAATTTTACTTTAAGTTTAAAATAAATTATAATTTCAAAAATATAAGAATCATAAATAAATAGAAAATCCTAAAAACATTTTAATTTCAATCCCACCTTCAAAATTAAATAAAAAATCCAAAAAAATTAAAAATATATATAAATTCAAAAATTTGAAATATGGTTTTATTTTCATCCTAATTTCACAATAAATTCTAATTTTGAAAATCCAGGAATAAATAAATTCAAAAATCTAAAAAATTTTCCATTCCAAACAATATAAACTCCTAAAAATCTCAAAATCTTTGTTCATTATCATTTCATTTAAATTCCTCAAAATCTTTGTTCATTATCATTTCATTTAAATTCCAAAAATGAAGATTAAAACTCCAAAACTATACAAAAACTAAAAAGAAGAGAATGAAGAGATCACGAGAGCCAGGTTAATTAGGTTGTCAGAAGTTAAAACACACAAATCTAATTCCAATCCCGTGTTGTTTATGAAAATCTGTTTAATTTGAGCTCTCCTATTTTCACCGCAAAAATTATAAATCACCAACCAATAGTCACACCATTTTGGTCGAACTACGTGGACTTTGATCCCTATCACGAGTTACATAGGCCCTAGGCTTTCATCTTAGGTCAAGTTTGCCCTTTGTAAATATCTATTTGTTTGCTTGCTAGTTTTGTTATTTTTGTCCTCTTTGTTTAACATGCATCCATGTCAATAAAAGGGTAATTGAGATAAATTTAAGGCCATATTCAATTTCAATTAACTAGTTTAAGGTAACCATCCTTATGAACGGGTGTTGTGGGGTGCCTAACACCTTCGCCACACTCATATAGAATCTCAAACTCATCTTTGATTTTGCAAACCGTTTACCTTTTCTTTTTGTTTTAAATTGGTTTTCCAAAGTTTTCCGTTAAAAATTTTGGTGGCAACTCCAATAAATTGATTTTCAAGATTCATTTTAGGAATCAATTTAAATATTTTTTATTCTCTCCATTGAAAGGTTGGTTATGACATTTTAACTTTCTCAAATACTTATCAAATAGATTATTTATTAGTTATAAGTATAATTACAATGAATGGGAAAGAATTAATCATCAAAAAAATTAGAAGTTTACCTTTCGATAGGGTACATCCATCTATATTGTATTAAACCTTCGAGCTTTGCTTCTTTAGCTAAAGGTACAGTTAAATGAACCATAACAATTAAAAATAAAGGTGGGAATAACATCTTCAAATGACATAATGTAAGAATAACCATATCTTGGAGTTGGTCAAGCTCATTCACACTTAAGACTTTGTTACATAATTTTCTAAAAAAATGCACACAAGTCAATTAGTATTGCATACCATTCTTTTAGGAGTGTGGTCCTCATTGCTATGGGTAGGAGTTGCTCCATCAGAACATGGGAGTCATCACTTTTTAAACCTCTAATCTTATGCTATCTTAAATCAATGCACCTAAAAATGTTACTTGAATAGCCATATGAGACAGTGATATTCTTTAAAGTCTTAAGAAAGACATCCTTATTCACATTTCTCAAGGTGAACAGAGTAAGAGAATATATCCCACTTTCATTAGGCCAAAGTTCAAACCTAATGTTCATTTCTTGCAAGTCATTTCATGCATTTAAATGGTCTTTTAAATGCCCAAGCTCATTTAACAAAGTGAAAAGCACATTGTCAAATACATATTTCTCAATATGCATTACATCTAATTGTGGCATAATAAATTGTTCCCCCAATAAGGAAGTCAGAATATACTTTTCATATGCCATTGTTAAGTCGCACCATCACCAACACCAACTCCTCGAGCCCTTCTTCCACAGATTTTAACTTCAACATCTGTCCTAAATATAACATTAACATTTTTAAGTTGCTCTAGGATTTGTAAGACTATAATTGCTTTTGGAGGACTTCTCCTATCCTCCTTTCCATCAAAATTGATTTCGGGCCAATCTAAACTTATACCTTAGGCTCAAATAATGACAATGTCCCACAAAGTACCACTTCTGACTATGGGGAAGATGGACAGGGGTTGAGTCAAAATTATAGTTAGGACATGCCAAGCTAGAGTGGACATTCTACCTAAATAAAGTTTCAAGCCTTGGAAAATCGCTAATAGTCCACATTAGCACTACAAGCATATTAAACACCACATTGGTGAAGAAATCATATGTTTCAATTCAAACATGCCATAAATCCTTCAAGTCATCTATTAATGGTTGCATATACACATCTATATCATTTCTCGATGCTTTTTTTCATCATTGAGAGAATGAAAAAACTTTGTTTCATACACATCTATGGCGACAGATTGTAAGACATTAACACCACTCATGACAATGAAAAATAAAGGTGGGAATAACATCTTTAAATGACATAACGTAAGATTAATCTTATCTTAAAGTTAGTCAAGCTCCTACACACTTAAGACTTTATTACATGATTTTTTGAAAAAATGCACACAAGTCAATCAGTACTGCAAACACTTCTTTTGGGAGTGTGGTTCTCATTGCACCTGGGTAAGAGTTGCTCCATCAGAACATGGGAGTCATGACCTTTCAACCCTCCAATCTTATGTTCTCTTAAATCAATGCACCTAGAAATGAAAATTGAATAGCCATATCAGACAGTGATATTTTTTAAAGTCCTAAGAAAGACATCCTTATTTACATTGTCAAGGTGAATAAAGCAAGAAAATATCTCCCACTTTCATTAGACCTAATGTTCATTTCTTGCAAGTCTTTTTATGCATTTAAATGGTCTTTTAAACGTCCAACTCATTTAACAAAGTGAAAAGCACGTTGTCACATACATATTTCTCAATATGCATTACATCTAGATTGCGGCATAATAAATGGTTCCCCTAATATGGAAATAAAAAAAGTATACTTTTCTTACGCCATTGTTGAGTCACCATCACCAACACCAACTCCTCGAGCCCTTCTTCCATGGATTTCTACTTCAACATCTTTCCCAAATATAACATTAACATTTTCAAGCTGCTCTAGGATTCCTATCCTCTTTTCCATCAAATTGATTTCGGGCCAATCTAAACTTATGGCTTGGGCTTAAATAACAACGATGACCCATAAAGCACCACTTCTAACTATAGGGAAGATGAACAAAGGTTGAGTCAAAATTACAATTGGGACATGCCAAGTTGGAGTGGACATTCCACCTAAATAAAGTTCTAATCCCTAGAAAATTGCTAATAGCCCAAATTAACGCCGCAAGCATATTAAACACCTCATTGGTGAAGGAATCACATGTTTCAATTCCAACATGCCATAAATCTTTCAACTCATCCATTAATGGTTGCATATACACATTATATCATTTCCCGGTGCTCTTTTCCTTGGAATAATCATTGAGTGTCACACCTAAAATGTGACTGTCCGACGCAAAAAAAATAACTTTAATTTCACTTGAACAACGAAAACCAAAATTCAGGAGTTGCCACCAAAATTTTTAAAGGAAAACCTTGGAAAACCAATTAAATTGATAAAGTGGTCAACGAACCAAAAAATCAAGTTTGGGAGTCAGTTGTGTGTGGGGAAGGTGTTAGGCAACCCATAACACTCATTCTTAAGAATGATTACCCAAAGTTGATTATGCAAAAATTATATGGCCTTAATTCAAATTTCGATTACTCTTATCAATCACATGCAAAAAGAAGGAAAATAATGAAGAAATTATCAAAATAAAATAAAGAAAGAAAAATAAAATATTTACAAAGGTGAATTTGACCTAGAATCAGAGCTTAGGGCCTACGTACCCTGTGATGGGGATCAAAGTCCACATAGTTTGGTTAGAAATGCGTATCTATTGATTGGGGATTTTTATTTTTTTGTGAACAGAACATGATGAGCTTAAGTTTGGTTGGTGTATTTTAATTTATGAAATTGATTTAATATCACTTCCTTAGTCTTTTAATTTTTTATTTTTAATTTTTGTTTATTTTTGGAATTTTAACCTTTATTTTGAAATTTAAATGAAATGATAATGGAAAAAGATTTTTAGGATTTTTGGAGTTAGAGTATTATTTTGAAATTGAGGTGAGATTATAATTAAAAGTATTTTTTTTTAGATTTTTGATAGCAGGAAAATATAAACCCTTTTTATTTTAGAATTGTTCTATCTTTGTGTTTTTGAAAACATATATTAACTTTCAAGACCTGAGAAGATTAAGGATCTTATATAGCCTCTACTAACTAATTCTTAAGTACCTAAGGAGATTAATAATCTCACGTGGCAATTTGAAATGCAAGAAAAATTTTTTGTGATTTTTACTTTGATATTAAAATGAAAACTTTAAAATAAAAGATAAATGTATTTTTAGTCTTTTTGTTATTTTAAAGAAAAGAATTTGAAAGTGGAAATAGAATTTTGGAATTAGATATTTATTTATTTATATTTATTTTGGAATGACCCAAAACATTTTTTAGATTGTTTATTTTCTATTACATATATTTAAAAAAAATTCAAATTTGGAAAGGGTCATTAGAGCCCAAATTTGTTTAGAAAGCACACAGCCTATTCGGTATTAGGTAAACCTGAGGAGACATAGAGTCTTACACGACCCCTCTAGTTGATTACTTAAGTGTCTTAGGAGATATTCAATCTTACACGACAATATTTAATAAAACAATGGCAAATGAATAATTTTGTGACTTAAAAAATTACTTTACTTTCTTTTGCATTTTGAAAGCTGATATTAACTTTCAAGACCTAAAAAGACTAAGGATCTCGCGCAGTCTCTACTTCTTAATTCTCAAATGACTGAGGAGACTAATGATATCACGTGATAGCTTCTAAATATGACTAAGAGATTATTTTTCACGATTCATAAATTTTAATGACTGGCACCATAAACCATTTTTATACATCAAAGTTGTTTTTTTCTTATTTGTTTGTTTATTGTAAAAACAATTTTTGGTACTAATACTCTAGGCCTAAGGAGACTAAAAGTCTCATGTGACCTTAAGTGCTTGAAGAGAATAATAGTAGTACATGATGACTCTAAATAAGTTAAGGTGAGAAAAATCATTGTTGTAAATTAAAATTATTTTTATTGATTTTCTTGGTTGTTTATTTATTATAAAAGAATTATGTATTAACTTTCAAAATCTAAGGAAACTAAAAATCTTGTACAACCTCCACTTGTTGACTATCTAAGTGTCCAAAGAGACAAAGGTCTCACATGGATACTCTAAGAATAATGGATAAAATAAAGTGACAAAGGAAAAAAAGCCAAATAAAATAAAATAATAGAAGAAAAATATCACAATAAATTGTGACTAAAATTAACACATCATAATTGCATCTTTGTTTAGCCAAGCATCACTATACTTACTTAAACACATTTATAAAAGGATAGATAATAAAGCATACTATTTTTATCTAATTTCATATGCCAATTTATTTTAAATAGGAATAGTCTGTGCCATGGGAACGAAAACTAAGTTGTTGCATTTTTTTTTAAAGTTTATGAGTGTGGAAAGATTAAAGTCATGGAAAAGGAGATATATCACTATTGGCTCATCTTAAAATTACAATAATTTAAAGGATGAGTTGAGACTTCTCCTTTTATTTTCTCCCCTATTTTTAAGTTAACAAAAATTAAAAGCCTAATGCAACATCATTGTGAATGATGGTAGTAAACATCATATCTGCTTCAAGGGTCCCACCAAACATGTTTTCATATATTAAGATGCATGCTTTATGTGACAGAAAAATAGAAGCAACATAACAGAGCTAGAAGATCCATGTTGTTAATGTTTGTTAATAAAGAATCCCTTTTATACATCTACGAATTCCCAAACTAGCCCATGAAACTCACTTATAGTTTAACGTAGCTAATGGAAAAGAAAAGAAATATAAAAGATAAGAACACACCACAACATAAACTTGGAATCAAGCATTACCCTCAACAAAGTGAAAAAGGAGGAAGTACTAAAAGTTGTGGGAAAAATATATGGTCATAATATTAAGCTAGAGCATTCTCATACATCTTACAATCATAAAAAAAAAAGGGTCAAAAGAGATAAACGCCTAAGAAGACATCATTATTTATGTCATTCCCATTCATTAGCCTCACATTAGCTCATCCATGTTTCCTCATCTAAATACAGATGTCAGGATTCAAACTACAACTTTTAGGCATGAGAATATGAAAATAGGATGAATAAAGGGATTTACCTGCAATTGTTGCTTAACTCTTCAAGCCTATACCTTCTCCCTGTCTCTTTCTCAATCCATCTCTTCCTCTGTTCTTGGGTCACAAAAATAGGGGTGTTTCACCTCATCAATAATCTCTAGCTCTCAAGTATTGCATTATCCTCTCAGTTCACTCTTACTCTAAGCTCTTACAATATCTCCATCCATATGAACCCGAAACAAAGGTGTGTTCTTCCAACACTTCAGCTCTCTCTTTTTGATTCTTCAATCACGTTCACTGCCCCTTTCTCTCCTACTGTTCTCTTCCTCCAACTCACTCTTACTCTCTCACACTCCCATATGGTCTCGGGCTCTCGATCACCTCTTGTTCTTTTGTTTCCCTTCAGCTTGAGTGTTCATTGAAGCTCCCACCAATTTCTCTTTCTTTCTCGACCCTTCTTCCTCGTCTAGCTCTCAATTTCTTAGTTTGTGTTCTCTCAAACTCTCATGTTTTTCTTCTTTCAATTTCTAGTGTTTTTTTCCTTCTCTAATTCACCTCCTCCCACTATTACTAAACACTTTCTATCTATACATTCTCACTTATCCCTCTTTTCTATCCCTTATGCTCTCTTCGTTTGAGAACTTACTGCCTTCTATGCCACTCCCTTTCCTTCCTCTTTACTTAAGACCTCACATCTCATGTCTTCTTTTTCTTCCCCCAACATGCACGCATAGAGGTGATCAAGGTTCTTCCCAGTGAGGAATGGGTCTTTCTTCTTTTTTTAATAGTTTTTTATTCCTTTACGGCATGCGTCTAGTGTATGTGTATAGGTTCTAAATGGGTGCAATATGGGTGCGGCATGTGCAAGGAATGGGTTTGCAATTTTTAACTATTATTGGCTTTTTTACTTTTTATTTTTTTCCTTATTTTTGATTTTTATTTTATTTTTCACATTTTGATTTTGATTTTGTTTTTTCACATTTTGATTTTTTATTTTATGACACCCATTTTATATTTGCCTAATTAAAAAAATAACCAATTAATTAATTAATTATTAATTTTATTCTTATTGTATTTTGGGTTAGGGTGTTCACATTGAAATAATGAAAAAACTTTGTTTCATACACATCCCAAGCGGGAGATAGTAAGACATTAACACCACTAGTCAAATACTATAACTTGTACTTAGATTGCCAAAAAGGGTTAAAACCAACTATGACCAAACCTAAGTGTATGTTGCGTGGATCTAAGGCAAATTAAGGATACATTAGGTCAAATCTCTCCCATGCCTCAGAATCCTTTGGATGTTTCATCATGCCATCATTATTCTTATCCAATGCATGTCATTGCATGTACTCAACAATTTTATAAGACATAAACAACTTTTGCAACTGCGACTTCAATGGAAAGTATCTAAAACTTTTGTCGGCCATTTTTTTCTCTTTTTCCCCTTACCTTTTGGTTTCCATCTAGAGGTATTGAACTTCTTACACACTTCTCTATTTTCATCCTCCCCCAGTGTAGCATGCAATCATTTGGACAGCATGAATTTTTTGTAATTAGGCCCCAATTTGCTTATAATTTCCTTCGCCTCGTAAAATGATGGTGGAATATTGGCATGTTCAAATTCATAAGCTAATAATTAAAGAAACATTGACATAGCCTTGTTACTTATTTCACACATACACTTGATGTGATACAATTTTACCAAAAAGGACAACTTAAAGTACTTATAACACCATTTGTATAAATTTTGTTATCCATCCTTAAGCAAGTCTTGAAATTCTTACACACCATGATGTAGTGTTTGGTCAAATGTTGAAGTTGGAACACCAATGTGAACACCTCATCCCAAAAATAAAATTAACTAAGAATAAAAATTAATGATTAATTGATTAATTCATTAATTAAATAAATGTGGATGGGCAAATCATAAAATCAAAAAAATGAAAAAAGCAAAATAAAAATAAAAAAAAATTTCAAGAAATGAAAAATAACAATGATTAAAAAAAAGATAAAAATTCAAAAATATCAAAATTTGTATAATAAATAAAAGAATGCAATAATATAAAACATGAAATCTAAATAGGAAAAAAATTTAAAAAAATCAAAGAAAAGACATAAAATTTTGAATAGGGATATTTTAATAAGAGGATTAAAAAAGGGGAGAAAATAAAAAAAAACAAAAGAAAAATCAACGAGTCTTCAAATCAAAAAGAAAAGTAAAAAATTAGGAAAGAGCACGTGAGAAAATGATGTGTGGAGAGGATCAATCACTTTAACTAAGTTGGAAAAATAATAATGGGAGATATATGAGAAATTAGTAGGGTGGAAAGAGGATGAAATGATGAAAAAATGTTAGAGAAGGTGAGACAATGGTGAGTGAAAGGTGGTGGATGATAGGAAAAAGACATATGAGAAATTAGTAGGGTAGAAAGAGGATGAAATGGTGAAATTAAAAGATTAATAAAAGGAATAAAGGAACATGTGGAATAAAATAAGAGGGAAAGTGGTCAAAAGGTGAGAAAAGGGGAGACAATGGTGAGTGAAAGGTGGTGGATGATAGGAAAAAGAATAGGAAGGGAGATTGAGTTTTCCCTATACATAGAGGAGAGGAAGAGGGAAGGGAGGGAACAAGGTTAGAAAGAGAGGTTTTGAGAGGTTGAGAAATATTACAGTGAAGGAGGCAAGGAATGAGGAAAGAGGCTAAGGGAGAACTCTAGGTAATTCTTCATAACTTCTTTTCAATTTAGCTCTCTTTGTTTCAATTCTTTTTTTGTTGAAATTATCATGGGCTAGGTTTCAATTAGTCACCATGGAGGTTTCGATGTGGTAGTGGTTTTTTTTTTTTTTTAATCTGAAGAGGATGGATGAATAGCTTTGTTCACTTTACATATCTATTTTTAGGTTCAATATGGCTCATGTGGACTTTGTGAATTTTCTGGTACTTCATATAATGCCATTTTATGTTGAGATTTGTTGTCCAAGTTTTTCCACATGTTTAAATATTTGATGAGTTTTTCCACCAATTTTTATCTTGGATTGGTAGTAGATAAGTAGGGAAAATTTGGGCTTGTCATGAACATGTTTTGTTTCAGCGAATTTTATCATGGGTCATCTTGTTGAATTTTCTGAGAAGTTTATATACATAATTTTAAGTTTAAATTTGGTACACATGTCTTTTTTTATGTTAAAATTGTGTTTGAATTTTTCTGGGATTTATAGTGAGCAGTTGAAATGCCATTTGTATAACTTTGTACATATAACTTTGTGACTAGATAGCATAGGTATAGTGAACTTTGTGACTTTTTTGGTATTTCATATGATGCCATTTTACTTTGAAATTTTGTGTCAAAGTTATTTCATATGTGTATAGTTTTGAATATTTTTCCACTGATTTTTTCATCTTGGATTGGTAGTAGATAAGTGGTGAAATTTAGTGCTTGTCCTGTACATGTTCTGCTTTAGCGAATTCTACCTTGGGTCAAATTGTTGAATTTTCAGGGAAGTTTATGTACATCATTTTGTGCTGAAATTTGGTATAAATGTGTTTTAGTATGTCAATATAGTGCTTGAATTTTTATGGAATGTATAGTGACATTTTGATATGCCAGACAGTTTAGGTGTAGTCAACTTCGTGAATTTTCTGGTATTAATATAGAAAATATATTGACCTGATTTTTGAATATGTGAACCCTCTTATGTCTAGTTTATAGGATAAATTATTTTTGGGGTTTTAATTTTTGGATATAGCACTTTTCTACTGATTTTCTTACCTAACTCAACAACAAGGGAAAATAGAGCAATGGAATTCACTCTTGTTCCATTTCGAGTTGAATTTTGTCTCCCAAGATGGTGTACGTGGCTGTCCATTTTAGCTAATATGATGGTGTCAAATGGGGTTTACTTTGGTGTGAAACCTTGGGCAAATGCAAAGTCTAAGAATGTCATATATATCATCATGTTTTTCAATAACAAAGTACAATCATTATATATATACAAATTAAATCAATTCAACTTGTATATCAAATAGTTAATGTAATCTAAACATTCAACTCATTTAATTTCAAGAAACTTAAACTAAATATTACAAAAGTGTAACAATATTTAGAAAACAATGTTAATAATGAAATATAAAACGTAATAATAAAAATCATACCGTGACTAAAACTAAAATAAAAACAAACATGTAGGATAATGTTAATTGTAAATCAAGAAATATTCACATTCATAAAAAATAAAATAAAAACAGAATAGTAATGTTAAAAGATACTCTTTTAATAGATAATAGATAATAATAATAATAACAACAATAATAACAATAATAATGTTAACACTTAAAAATGAATTTTGTATTATCTCTAAAACAAAATAAAAGAACAAAAAAAAATAAGAATATTGTATATCACATATGAATTAATTAAAATCAAAACTAGAAAAAAAAATCACAATAATAAAAAATAAAACCAAAAATAAAAATAAAATAAAAACAATATAAAGATAAAAACTAATAATGAAATCTAAAAGAAGAAGGAAAAAAAAAAGAAGTAATAATACAACAAAATAAACCTACATCCATACAACATAAAACCAAAACCATAGCTACAAAGTTTGCAAAATCTCAAGGGGAAAAATTCTAACTTGGAACTCAAAAATAGAGGAAAAAATCCAAGCCTTAGAAGTCAACCAATGTCATCGTCATCTCTATGTTCACTGACGTCAACTGCTACTTATTGATGATGGGTGGACTTCACTATTGCAACTCCACCAATGATAGGGAAGAACGGAAGAATAGAGCACAGCAAGCAAGTTTGGAGCAATTGTGAAAATCAAATGGGTAAAGGGGTAGGGTTAAACTTTTAATGGGCCTAACCACATTTTCATCATAGTCGTCGTTAACATGGCCCAACCTTTTTTTTTTCACATTTTTTAATGGTCTAACCACATTTTTGTCAAACCGTGGCAAGACCCATCTGGTGGCCTAAACATGTTTTGGTCATAAATCATGGCTGGGCTATGGTAAAAAGGTGGCTTGATGACCTTTTTTCTACTACGATTTAGCCACAATATACAAAAAAATCATGGTTAAACTAACATTAAAGTCCTAACCATGGTTATTAAAACCGTGGTAGGCTTTAGTTAAGCTGGCCTTGCTACAGTTTTTGCAAATTGTGGCTAGTTCTTGTGTTTAACCACAGTTTATATCAAACCATGGTTAAACTATGCAGCTTAACTATGGTTTTAGTAACTATGGTTAAGCCATGGTTTAACCATAGTTAGTATAACCATCGTTAAACCTCTGTGGTTATACACATTATTTTCGTAAGTGATATATGCATGATATTATGACATGTTTAAATGATAAGGGAAATGGTACACTCTCTATAATATTGACTGAGAATGACTAGAAATGTTTAAGAATTTCCAAGGCACGTTAATCTTATAAGGAATTCTAAAGGATCAGAAGATGGCAAAAGAATTAAAAAGAAAATAGAATTAAGAAAGAGACAAAGGTGAATATAACAATGTTAACATTTAAAAGTATTAGGTATTAAATTTACATGTACGAATTTTTCCTTGAGGGGGTTTTGAATATACAAGAATTTTGAAGAAAAATAGAGCACGATAATGCTGATTATTCTCATAATATCACGAAATGCTAGAAATTTATGAAGCGTAATCATAAATTAGTAAATATTGAAGGAAAATGAGATTGTAAAATAAAATAATGGGGAAAAATAGGAAGAAATGGGTTGAGCAAAAGAAAACATTAAATAAGTAAAAATAGGAGTACCAAACACTTTGTACATGACACGGACAAAAAATAGATGCAATAGGAAGTTTATGTAGAACTATAGAAGAGCACAAAGAATAGACTCCAAATGAGAGTTAGAAAAAAAAAATCTAGTGTGAAGAATATTATGAATTCATTTGGACAAAGATGACATAAGACTGAAGAATGAAGCTTAGATAGGTGTTAACACAATGAGTAATATGGAACTAACTAATAATCCAAAATTGTAGTAATGTATGTAAATTTAGATGTAACATGGGAATAACTAACACAATAAGTCTTCTTAAACTTGTAAAATTAAGCTCAGAGATGACAATCAAATACTTATTGTTGTAACCGACATTTCAGTGAGAAAAAATGAAAAACTTTTAAATTGATTCCCAAAATTAAATCTTGAAAATCAATTTATTTGGAGTCGCCTCCAAAATTTTTAACGAAAAACTTTGGAAACCAATTTAAAATAAAAAGAGAAAAGGCAAAATGGTCTGCGAAAATAGAGATAGGTTCAGGAGTCTATTTGAGTGAGAGGAAGGTGTTAGGCACCCCACAACACCCGTTCGTGAGGATGGTTACCTTAAACTAGTCAACTGAAATAGAATATGACCTTAAATCTATCTCAATTACCCATTATTGACATGCATGCCCATCAAATAGAGAAGGCAAAAACGACAATAATGGAAACAAACAGATAGATATTTACAAAGGGCAGACTTGACCTAGGATCAAAGCCTAGGGCCTACGTACCCTGTAATAGGGATCAAAGTCCATGTAGTTCAACCAAAAAGGCGTGTCTATTGGTTGATGATTAGTAATTTTTGTGATGAGAACAAGTGAGTTCAAATTAAACAAATTCTCATAAACAAAATGGAATTAGAATTTGATTTAGGCATTTTAATTTACAACAACCTAATTAATCTACCTCTCTTGACCTCTTCATTTTTCTCTCTTTTTAATTTTTTTTTTTGGAATTTTAATCTTTATTTTGAAATTTAAATGAAATGCTTATAAAGAATGAAACTTAATCACATTGTAAAAAAAATTATTTAATTAAGATATTTATTTTTGCATTATTATCATTATTGTTATTATTATTTTAAAACAAGTATGTCCTATTTTCAAGGTTTACGAAGATTGAAATCTCACACGACCCCAAGCACTCGAGGAGAACGGTATTCTCACACGATGATTTTGCAAATAATGGAAAGTATTTAATTAAAGTATTTGTTTTTGCATTATTGTTATTTTTAAAACAAATATGTGCTAATTTTCAGGATATAAGGAGATTAAAATCTCAAATGATCCCAAGCACTCGAGAAGAACAATATTCTCACACGATGATTTTGTAAATAAGGGAAAATATTTAATTAAAGTATTTATTTTTGCATTATTATTATTTTCTTCAAACAAATATGTACTAATTTTCAAGATCTATGGAGATTAAAATCTCACATGATCCTAAGCACTCAAGGAGAACAATATTCTCACAATGATTTCATAAAAAATAGAAAATATTTAATTAAAATATCCATTTTGCATTATTATTATTTATTTATTTGTATGTTTATTTTTAAACAGGTGTGTACTAACTTTCGGCGTTTATGGAGATTAAAATCTCACACCCCCAAGCACTCGAGAAGAAGAATATTCTCACACGATGATTTCGTAAATAATGGAAAATATTTAATTAAAGTATTTATTTTTGTATTATTATTATTATTTAAAACAAGTATGTATTAATTTTCAGGATCTAAGGAGATTAAAATCTCACACAATCCTAAACACCTGAGGAGAACAATATTCTCACTCGATGATTTTCTTAAAACCTTGTTTGTAAAGCCAAAAATTAATCTCATATTGACATAATAATAATAATAATAATAATAATTAAAAAAAAAGCATCAGCAAGAATGGAAGCACATCCACGCCAATATATCTATATACACCTATATGCATCTATATATATCCATACATATATATATATATATATATATATGTAAACACATATGTAATAATTTATATAAACATGACAAAAGAGAAAAGCAAGCATCAAAAAGCAGGCATCAGGAAGAAAGGAAGCATATATCCATATATACACACACACATATATATATACATCTATATATATATATATATATATATCTATAGAAGCATGATATAAGAAGAATGAAAGCATCAGGAAGCAAAGAAGCACATCCACGCATATATATATATATATACACACACATATGTGTGTATATATATATATATATATGTATATATATATATATATATAAGCATGGTATGAGAAGAATGAAAGCATCAGGAAGCACATCCATGCATATTTGTATATATATATATATATATATATATATATGAACACATATGTAATATATAAGCATGATAAGAAGAGAAACAAAACTTCAGGAAGAAAGGAGCATACTCTCTTTCTGTCTGTCCCTCTCTCTCCTTCATGGCACCCTCGACACCTCATTTTGGACCTTCAGCACCGATCCCCTCTCCTCTTTCTCTGATGTCACCTCCTCTGTTCTTCATGCCCCAAAATAGAGCCATCAAAGAGACTAGAGTCTCTCCTCTGAGATGGACTTGAAGAGAGCATCTTTGGAGTTGTGAGTGGTAAAAGAGGGTAGTGGCGATGGCGTATAGGGTGGTTGAAATGGGTAAGGGGGCCTAGCCGTGAAGCTGAGTGGCAAAGAAGAGAGAATGGAGGAAGAGGATAAGGTCAGTGGCGGAGGAGCAAAATGCTACCAAGGATGTGACAGTGAAAACATTACACATCGGTGTCTTGGTTGGAGCTGTAAGGGAAGGCGGTATGGTTAACTACGACATCATAGTGAGAAATCTGCCAGAGAAGCTAGAGCAGGAGTCACCCTCCAAATCCTTGGCGAAGAAATTCATCCCAAAAAAAAAAATCCATATTTTTTTACCCTCTCCTCCATCTCGTTCCTCAGTTTTTTCTCTCCTTTGAACGCTCCTCAGTCCCTGCCCAAACCTGTTGTTTCTCTTTGTTGTATTCTTCCTCCTCTTTCAGCTTGCTGCCCCTCAGTCTCTCCTCTTTTTGCCGCATTTTCTCATGCTACCTTCCTCAATCCAGCCCTTTCTCGGAGCCTATCCTTCTCTGCTTCATTCAGCTAGCCTCATTGCTGTTGTTTCGAAAGCCCCTCGCTATTAAAGCTGATCCTCTCCAAAAAAACTACAGCATGGAGATCAATCCCCCTCTCCTCCTAGTTGAGCCTCCTCTCTATAACTCAAAACCCAAAAAACCTCTCCTTCCCTTTCTCTACTTGACTCGTCACTTTCTCCTCTTTCTGCTGGTAGCTGCTATTAGAGCCAGGTTCTGCCTTGAGAGCCAGAGATTTAGAGAGGGTTACATGCCAACAATGCTTCAGAGGCATTTTTGTGAAAGCACCTTGTTGTCCTCTTCCTTTTTTCTGTGATAAGTGGCAGCTTTATCACTTTTTTTTATTATTATTATCATTACTATTATTGTTAATTAATTTTAATTTTTTTATTTTTTATTTTCTATTTTTTTTGTCATATATATTTTTTATTTTTTATTTTTTTATTATTTTGCTTTGAATTATTATAATTATTTTAATTAGCTAATTTTTTTTTTTGGGTTTTGAGTTTATTTAATTATCTCCCATTATTTATTTTTAATTCCAAATTGTCCCCCATTTGAAAATGTCATTTGAAGTTTTGTCATTTTAATTTTCCTATTTGCCTAATTATTAATTAATTGGTGTATCTATTAATTAAATAATTAGGCAATTAGGGATGGGGTGTTCACACTTACAGAGATCTAAATTCTTTTTTTTTTCGATTAATTAGGAACATATTTAAATATTGAGAAAATTTTAAACAGGAACAAATAGATAAAAGTCCAAATTAAGTAAAAACACTACTTGGGTTTTTTCAACAATAAAATTAACCAGAAAATTAACTGAATTTTTATTTGAATTAGACTGCATATTTGGAATAAAGAGCTAGAAGGAAAACAATGAGAAAGAAAATAGAGACAAAGAATATCAAGTAGGTAGCTGCCTTATACAATGTAATTATATATTGTCGTTGATAACTATATGTATGTGATATATCATAATGCTACATATATGGTTGGTACATGTGAATGATTGATTGATGCCCCAAGGTGTTTATATGTGTTGAGAATAGCCGCTAGAATGATTACTGTGAACTTAATTAGCCACGCTTTAAAAGTGTAACCAAAATGCAACCGAAGATGCTCCCAAAGTAAGCAATCATATTTTGTGAAATACAATTTGTAGACAGCTATTCCATTTTACGTAGAAAGAACATAATATTTTGTGTGAGATAGTTGGAATGGAAAGATTTAAAATGTGAATATTAAGAAGATAATTATCAGGATTAAAAATCTATATTTTCAGGAGAATATAATTTTAAAATCAATAGATGGCTTATACGTTTTTAGCATTTCTAGACACATTTATCTGTATGTTCATTCAATTCACCTCTTGCTGCATTTCTAACTAATACAGATAACGACATATTAAATCCCCAACTTAATTAAACCCAAAAACCTTGGATGATGAGTCATCGTTCATTTTATCTGCTTTTATTTTCAACTTTTATAATTGTGATTCACAGTCAAACATAAATTTTAGTGACCTTATCATGTATTTTGGATAAAGTCTTTGAATTTAGTGATCAAATAATATTAATTTCTAGTAATTTATGGGTTGAACTTTTTAAAAAGCTTCCTTGCATTAAGTTCATCTAATTTTAAATTTTTTTGACGGAAGTTGCAAAAGAATTATTTTAATGAAAGGAAATGAGGTTTTGGAGGAATTTAAGAGGACAATTCAAGGATGCCAGAAAGAATTTCACAAACAACTTGAAAATGAGAAGAAATCAATGAAGAGAGTTGAGAAGATAATCAATATAAGATGGTAAGCAATTGATGCCACTTTTGAACCACAAAACATCAAAATTTGAAAACAGTTATTGCATGTAAAGTTGTAGATCTCGTCAAGATCATTCCAACAAGTATTAATTTGCTAAATTTGACATTGGATCACAAAGTTATGTTCAAAATATTGAAGTTGCATCATTAAACATCTTCTTGGCACCATAGCACTAGAGCAAAATCTAGAGATTTGGGAGGCGCAATAAGTAGGAAAAATTAGGACTTTTTTTGGGCCAAGGAAGCTTAGGAGAATGACTAGAAGCATGATATAACTCCAGAGAATAAAGGTTTTGAAAGGAACTTAATTCACCTTGCTCTTCCAAGGTGTTTTATTGGAAGAAGAGGCCTAGTGTTGGTCTCTTGAACCTCCCTTTACCTAACCTCTATGGATTTATCAATGGAGGATTCTTTCCACTCTTTTCCCTTTCTCTATCTTTTCTCTTCTTCTTTTTTTTTATTTCTTTATGTAGCCTAGACTGAAACTTGCTTTTAGTGTTTTTATTAGATGATTAAGAATATTGAGATGGGATTTGTTGAATTTATATCCACATATGTTATTGAGATTGTGTTTCCATTCTCTTGTGATTATGTGTTCAATAATGAATTTATGTTCCTTTATAATTGGAGCATTCATATAGTTTAGTTAGTTGAGATGATTGCAAGTGAATTGAATGGTTTGTATGGTTGAATTTCTTATTAATCTCTACTCATAGGGCTGAATTCCTAAAAGGTGTTTAATGAAATATCTCATTGAGAATTTAGTGTAATTTGACTTAATTGTTTGGATTTGACTTTTAAGGTAAATTCATACTTGCAATATTCTCAATGGTTTCCAAAAGCTTAATACACTTTAAGATTAGTTTTTCTTAACTATTTGGATTCAATTTTATGGAACACTAATGATTAAGATAGTGTAATTCTATTTAATTGCATGGATTTGACTTTTAAGTTGTTATGTTTGATCATTTAGCCTTGGATCTTAATGCATTATAGGAAAATTTCAATTAACTGTTCAGATTTGACTTTTAAGTAAAATTGGAACTATAATTAAGATAATTATTGGATCAAGTATATCTTTTTAATGAGTTATATTTAGTTTAAGTTTTTAGTTATATTTTATTATATTTACATCAATTTCTAGTGACAGAATTTATCTAGACCACTAGTGTACATTTGTAAATAGTTGAATTAATCTACACTTTTGTATAATTTGTATATAAGGTAATAAACATTCACTTCTAAGAACAATTAAGATAACACTTTGTCCTCTTGGGAAGGATAGTAAATTTTTATATCCTTTTGATTATAATTTGACTTGAATACTTGTGGTCATCAATATTTAATGCTATAAAAGCTCTTTTCCTCTTTGAGAGCCCATGTACAAATATGAGAAAGGAAGGACCATCATGTCTGATCTCTTTCTCTCTCTTCAAATAATAAACGCAAGATTCAAGGGTAAGATAGCGAAATTAGCTCAAGACAATTGGAGGACTCAAGATCTACATTCGTTACTATCAAACAGTCATTTCCTATGAGGACTATATAAAGAGATGCAACCTTTCGAAGAAGACATTATTAGATCTGAAAGTTTTTAGCAGAAAAACAAAGCACTCTTGAAGCTTTGTATCTGGTCTACGTCTAGCTAGTGATAGTATATATAGTGAGCTTCATTGTACACCCTTCTCTTTATGGTTTCAAATATTCTTTCTTACTGTTGGATACTTCTTCCATTGGTTAGTGGAGAGAAGTGCGTTTGAGAGCTGGAAAAAGTATTAGATTAGTTTGAGGTGAGAAACCTCTTGTAAGTTTGAGGTGACATTGGAAAAACCTTGAATTTAAAGTAAGCATGTGAAAGTTTGGAAAAGTGTTTTAGGAGATGTTAGTATATTAAAGAAATTCCCTTGCAAATCAAGGGGACTCGATGTAAGCAATAATTTTATCAAACCAGAATAAGTTACTTGCGTTAATATTCTGCTCTTTATCTCTGTGTTACTATGTTGATGCACAGTAGTTAACCGTAATTCTTTAGTTGACTGCTTTTATAACACTCCTTCATATGTCTAAAATTTTCAGTTAACCTTAGTTAACAGATTTCTTTTTGCTGTTAGATCTTCATAATGGAATAACTTAGTCAACTGTATTTTGAATTTAGTTAAGTGTTTTTATGTTTTTTTATTACAGTATTTTTCTCAATTAACTATGCTCTTTCACACTGTGTTTTGAAAAGCAAAAGTTTTCTGTCACTTATTCACTGTTCTAGGTGTATATATTGTCACTCACAATTTTATTTCTCTAATTTTTTTCTTTCTTCATCAACCCTTTTCTACCAATATATTTTTCAATTCTATTATTTTACAACACCATTTTTTCATATTTACTATTTTTCATTAAGCTTCGTAAATATCCAGCAATTCGTGATATTATGAGAATAATTAGCTTTTTTTTATGCTCTATTTTTCTTTGAAGTTCATATAAATTCCGAACTACCCCGAGTATGTGCATTAAAAAACAACTACTCTATCTATAAATTTATTCTACAGCCAAATGAATCTTAATTAATACAAGGGAGTTATTCTTCTGATAGAACTACTATAGTTCATGTTGCAATGGGAAAATAATATTCTTGATAAACTTCATTCATTATGAAAAAAAAATTAAGTTTACCATTTATAACACTACTGAGAATTGTGTTCCATCGCGTTTAATCGCAAATTAAGTAGAATCAAAGCACGGGCTCAAATCTCAACATAGTCAAGTTGAATTAGCAAGACGAAATATTGATTATCTTTTTAGTCTTAATATTCACATTTCAAATATTCTCATTCCATTTATTTTCCCACACAAATTATTATCTTTTTAATTCTTTTTCTATAAAAAATGATATATCTTTCTACTAATTATCTTTCTCAAAGAATTAAAGATTACCTAACTTTTAAAGAATTAGGAACAATTTTCATCAATATTTAATTATTTTATGTACACAATGTGTGGGTGGGTGGGTGAGGGGTAGAGACACGCACATACACCCAATTCAAAGTATTAAGTCTATGTAGAACTACAGAAGAGCATTGAGAATAGATAACAATAAGTTTTCTTTGGCTTGTACAATTAGATGTCACAATGTAAGTACCTGAAATTTTTTTTTTTGAATAATTAGGAAAAGTAGGAAATTGTTTATATTATTTTGGATAATTCAAATTTTAGGAAATCACGGGAACATATATAAATATTTAAAATACCTTAAACAGGAACAGGTAGATCATAAAAATCCAAATTAAGTAAAAGCACTACTTAGGGGTTTTTCAACAATAAAATTTACAAGAAAATTAACTGAATTTTTATTTGAATTAGATTGCTTACCGAAATAAAAAGAAGGAAAGCAATACAAAAGAAAATAGAGACAAGGAAGATCAAGGCCTTATACATTTTATTTATATGGATGTGATATATAATATTATTATATTGTTGGTACAGGCGAATGATTGATCAACGCCCAGCGTTGTGCATCCTGTGCTGTGTATGGTTATCACTATAATGATTACTGTGTACTCAGCTAGGCCTCAGTGGTGCAGCTAAAGTGAGACCAAAGATGGTCCCAAAATATATCATTACAAGGACTGTGTAAGTATTTATTCTTTGAGAAAGATAATTCCTATGAAGCTATTTCTTTTTCTGTAGAAAGAGAATTAACAACATAATATTTTGTGTAAAAACATAATTGGAATTAGAAGATTTGAAATGTGAATATTAAGAAGAAAATAAATATCACGAATAAAAATCCTGATTTTCAGGAGAATATAATTATGAAATTAATACATTGCTTATATGCATTGTCATTTCTAGACAAAATAAAAGGATTTTAAAAACACATTTATCTGTATGTCCATTCAATTCACCTCATGCTGCATTTCTAACTTATGTAGATAACGGCATCCCCAACTTAAACCAAAAAACCTTGGATGATGAGTCATCCTTCATTATATATGCTTCTTTTTCCAACTTATATATAATTGTGATTCACAGTCAAACATAAAAGCGTAGCAAGAAGTTGCATAGTCCAAACAATGGCTCCACTGCTCATGACCATCCTCTTGATGCTATCAGTTCTTTTATTGGCTTCAGACTCCATTGTCGTTCACTGCAAAACCCATGTGAGGATGTACAACAACTTAGGACAGAATCTGGACCTGACTCTCCATTGCAAATCTGCAGACGATGATCTGGGAGAGCAACTTCTGCATCCAAATGAAAACTTTGAGTTCAGTTTCAATCCACATTTTTTCCTTCAGAGAACTCTATTCTTTTGTAGCTCTCAATGGCAAGGTGCTTTTCACTGGTTTGATATATACGTACAAAAAAGGGACGAAGGCTTATGTGAGGAGTGCAATTGGAGCATTAGGCAAGATCGACCATGTTTGCTTAATGTAACTACTAGTAGTACGCCCGTTGACATTTGCTATCCATGGAATAGTTAATAAAATGTATGTAATATATTGATCCTAATCATAAATGGATATCATTATTGGTCTTGCATATGTCCTCTTACCAATTCTCTTGACTGTGAGTGATTATAAATGTTTGAGGAATTTCAAAGCTAGCCCAGTTGAAGTTATAAGGAATTTAAAAGGAGGAGAAGCACGGTTTGAAATTGCGGGCCGTAACTTGAGCCGCATCCACATCAGGCTGCAATTGCGCTGTGACCCTGAATCACAGGATTGGGCCGCAATGGAATGGTGTTGTGGCCGCAACGGAATGGTGTTGCAGACGCAACTCCGCTCTGTTGTGATATGAGTATAAATAGAAAAAAAAAAAAAAACACAGATTTCAGCTTAAAAAAAGTGAGGTTTGCATTGGGGAGAAAGCAGAAACAGCTGGCCCTTAATCGAAGTTTCAAATCGGCAAAGATAGAGCAAAAATCAAAGACAAGGAGGACACACCAGATCAGAGGAGGAAGTAAGGATTAGGGACAGTGAGGAACTGGAACTCTTGAAGAGGGTCGAGTAACATCAGTGCTACGATCTCTGCTGTGAACTTGTGATTTTCTACTCCAAGGTAAGCTCTCATCCTCATCCATGCTTGATTTGAATGTTGTCACCGCGAAAGTGAGAGAACAGAGGAGTGAGAATCTGTCGAGAGGTGGAGAGTGGTGACCGAGATGAGCTATCTTTTTTCGGACAACTACCTCTTATGTTGCGTGTGAGCGCGTGGTTATACATTCTATGAACGATTAAGATGTTTAGGCGAGTTGTGACAAGGACGAAATCTGATTGCCGAAAATAGTACTGAATTCCTTGACTTTTTTTAATTTTTATTTGCCATATACAAGTTTCTCCTTTTAATTAGGATTTTGACTAAATTCAAATTCATATTCCTGAAAGGCGCTAAAATATAATTTTTCTGGGTATATTTTATGGTCGTATTATTGAATTTTATGGATCATTATTGACTCAATCTATTAAATAAGTAAGATTACCTTTAATGGTCAAATCGAGCCATCAAATAATGAATAAATCCAAGCAGGGTTAGGGAAAGTCATTTAGATTAAGTTTTCAGTTACGAAGGATGACCACTGACCTCATCGGATACACTTAATAATCAACACGATGAAATTATTTCAACAGATATTTCATTAAAAAAAAACTAATAAATGGTAATTGTATAGCAGACATATCCGAAGTGAAATTCATTTAAAAATCCATGATTACTCAAATAACTTTTCTTAGTTTTTTGGCCAAAAATTCATTTAAGATATTACTTTTTCAAAACATTTTTTTTTTGTCAACAAAGGTCGGATAAATAAATAAATAATTTATTATATTTAATATTTTTAAGCTGACAATATTACCAAACAAATTACTGTTATCGGCGAGTAAATTCAAAACAATGTGTAAATGCACTCCATGCTTTTAATTCATTAAGCTAAACAAACGATGAACGAGATACAAGTATTTATTGTCATGATATACATACATACATACATATATATATATATATATTGCTTTTCGAGTCTAGGATAAATTATTAAAAAATTATGTAGCTATCTCAATAGACTTATATTTGCTATGATTTGATCTTATTTTTCTTTGAGAGGAATCATTGTACAATATAATAAAAGGTTTTAAAATTAAACTATAAATTTAAAATCTGAAATTCAAAAATAAAAAATAAAAAATTATATTTCAAAGAACCAAAATATACATGTTCTTTATAATTTATTTGTCATTATATATATAGTGTTTTTAAGTCTATGATAAAGAAAAAAAAAAATTATATAGCTATCTTAAAACATGTGTATTTGTTATGATTTGGTCTCATTTTTTCTTGAGGGGAATGATTTAACAATATGCTAAAAGTTTTTAAAATCAAACTGTATATTTGAAATCTGAAATTCAAAAATCAAAAATTATATTTCAAGACAAGTACATAATTGGGTTTTATTTAAATATTACTTCTTTTATTAAGCAAATATTATGGATCATTCTTTTTATTTAGTTTTGGTTATCTTGAAATGAAAATTTGTGAGTATGAACAAATTCCTATTTTTACATATATTTTTTGTATTTTTAATTATTTGATATAAATGCCACCAAGAGATGGATAATTCTTATTTTTATTATCCATGGGAGTTATAAATTATAAAAATGCCACCAAGAGAAGAATTTCTAAAAAGAAGTTTGGACAGGCTCCTAGTGAAGATCTTGGATGGCATTTTGGAACACCTGTAATTGGAATTCAAAACAATATAATTTGCAAACTTTATGGCAAACTAGTAAAAGGTGGAATTACTCAATTGAAGCAGCATATTTCACATTTTAGAGATCAAGTATTTGGTTGTTCCAAAGTGACAACTTCTATTTGAGAAGGTATGATGAAAATTTTATTAGATACTAAAGTTTAAAAAATTGATACAAAGAAAAGGAAAGACGAATTTGAAGCAAGGTTGAGAGGTGATGAAGATGATGAAATAGAAGACTTTGTTGATATGCAAATGAGGCAAACCACCTAAGAAAGTCTCAAATCACATCATAAATAGGAAGATAGACAACGATTTAGACAACAAACAAAAGAGGAGCAAAAGGTGTATGAAGAGCTTAGAGATAGTTCTCAGGTAAGGGCTAGTAGATCACAAGATGTTCCATTTAGTTTAAAGTCTCAAAATGTTGATCCAGTGAGGAGTAAGAGTATGAAGCAGCTTAAAATTTTTGGCGATTTGATGAAAACATTAAGGAAAAAATTAAGAGAAGCAATATCAAAGTTTATATTTTATGAACACCTTCTTATGAGCTTATCTAATTCTCTGTGGTTGGATAATTTAATCATTACTACTGTTGAAATTGGTACAGTAGGGGTTAAGTTCCCTATGCCTTATGAAATTTCATATGTGTATTTGGATATTAAATACCAATCCATGAAAGAATGGATAAATGGATAAAAAGGTGCATGGAAAGAGTGTGGAGTAACAATAATGTGTGATGGTTAGACAAATAGCATAAATCACATGCACATAATGAATTTTCTCATTTACTGTAGCAAGGGAACAATTTTTCTGAAATCAATTTATGTTTCTTCTATTGCTAGTAGAAATACAGATTTCTACTTTCAATTACTTGATGATGTTGAAAAAGTTGGAGAAGAAAATGTAGTCCAAGTGGTTACAGATAATGAGGGAGCTTTGAAGGTAGTTGGTAAAAAATTGATGGAAAAAAGGCCACATATCTGTTATTGGTCACCTTGTGCGGTTCATTGTCTGAATCTATGCTTAGAGGACATTAGAAAGAAGTCCAATGTATAAAAGGTAATAGAGGATGCAAAGATGATAACATCCTTCATATATAACCACATTTGGACTGTGAATTTGATGTAAGAGTATATTAAAGGTAGAGAAATTATTCGTCCAGCTATCACACACTTTGTTACATAATTCTTGCAACTACAATCTCTTGTGAAGCAAAATTAATCTTTGAAAGCCATGTTCACCTCAAAAAAATTTCAAAAGTCTAAATTTCGGAAGGCAAAATCTAGACCAGCACATATTGTGAGGAAAAAAGTTATGGATAATGACTTTTGGACTAAAGCTAATGAAATACTAAAAATGTTTGAGCCAATTATAAAGGTTTTTAGATTGGTCAATGGTGATGAAAAACTAACTATGGGTTTCATTTATGAAGCTGTTGATAGGGCAAAGCAATCCATACAACAAAAATATCATTATCACTCGCAATATAATAACATGATAGATAGAAGATGGAAATTTTTACATACAAATTTACGTTTATTAAGTCTATGTATATTTTATGTTGTCACAAAAATTTACATATTTGTGTATTAACATAAATTAAATAAATCTTATTTCTTTTGTAGGTTATTTCTTGAACCTTCAGCTTCAATTTGGAGTTGAACACAGGCAATTAGTTTATAAGGAAACCTTTGAGGAAACTCGTAAAGTTATATCCAAATTGCAAAGAGATGTAGATAATCAAATCAAAGCTTTGAGACAAGTTAGTATATATGAATTAAAATGATTTGTTATACATATTTATGATTTAATATTGTATGTTTTCATTACATTTAATATGATATTACCCAGTTAATGCATTTATGAGATAAGAGAGAAACATTTAGAATAGCATAAGCTCAAAGAGCATGGTCTAAAATGGATCCTTATAAAATATAGTCTCTTTTTGTCTTTAAATGTAAATTACATAACTTTATTTAGTAAAAGTTAATTACTTGTATTCTATTGTTTATTTGAATAGCTGAATGGTGGATCTTATTTGGCTCATGTGCTCCTAAACTTCAAAGCATTGCTATAAATGTATTGAGTCAAACAACTTCAGCATCAAACTATGAAAGAAATTGGAGCACATTTAGTTACATTCATACGAAGACATGGTGTAACAACCCAAAAATATATCAATTTGAAGAATAATATTAGAAAAATAAAATAAAATTTTATGGACTAAAATGAAAGTAGAAAATATTTTGTAAGATAAAAAATATACTTTTAATCATTTCATAGTAAATGTTGGCAAAATGCGTAGTTACTATGCAAATTTTGGCTAAAAACACTTGGTTACTATTTACACAGTTCCAAATAGTAACTTGCATAGTAACTTAAAAATTTCTATAAATAGCACAAACATTCTTAATTTCTATAAGAGCATTCATATTTCTGTAAGAGGCACCTTTGCGTAGACTTTTTTAATCCAGGTGTGTAGTAGGAGTAGGAAATCTCTACTATTTATTCCTATCAGTGAGTGCATAATTAGCAAAGTAATATTTTCCATTTTACCGAGCATCTTTATTTTCTTGTCCAACTTTCAATTTCCTTATTTTTTAAATAGATTATATATAGATATATTTTTTTAACTAGTTTTTTTTTAAGAGTATGTATCTATTTTATACAACAAATTTACTACACATTATGCTCATGATAGTGATGGAATCCCATTTAATAGATTGAATAAAATTAAGACACTCAAATGAAATTTAATAGTACATTTATGGAGTCTTAAAAACTTTGTACAATTATGACTATGGCATGTTATACTACCTAAATGACTAATTTAAATTTTACAACTTCATTAACAAAACAATTTATCTCATAACTCTTGAGATCTATGACATGATTATATAGCCTAAATGGCCACTAATATGTGTGCTTACTATATTTTCTTGTTAGGAACATTATGGAACCGAACCATGTTAAAGGTTCCTGGATCAATTTGGAATTAGAAAAGTGGAAACTAAATATTCAGTAAATTTTAAGACATAAAGGAGATTCCAAACTATCAAGAGTATTAAAATTATTATTATTATTTTAAAAAGACTAGACACTTATATAGGATTTATGATTTCCATATCTGACAAATAAAGTATAGATGCAAATGATCTACAAGTTCTTAAGTGACTTGAATTTTAATCCTTTGAATTATTGTCACTTCATTCTTAATCACTCTTTATTTTATTTTATCTTCAAAATTATTTTTATTTAAATTACCTTATAGTAGTAAATATGTTTAAATAAAATTATTTATTTATATATCCTACTTACACTATTCAATGGATTTTATATTTTAAAGAATATATGGATATTCATGTAAGAATCCCATAGTAGTTAGCGAGAGTAATGACCTTGGTGCACCTTATTAAAATAAATTATTAATGATGTATCCAACAAAGGGATATGGGTATGAATTATTGAGATGTATCCAGTGAAGCAATACAGATATGAGATATTATGATGTATTCTGTAAAGGGATACTATTCTGTAAAGGGATATAGGTATAAATTATTGAGACATATCTAGTGAAGGGATACAGATATGAGATATTGAGATGTAACTAGTAAAGGGATAAAACTATAAATTATTGATATGCATCTTGTGAAGGGATATAGATATGAGATATTAAGATGTATCCAAAAAAAGGATATCGGTATGAATTATTGAAACGTATTCAATGAAAGGATGGAGATATAAGATATTCAGATATGCCTGATAAAGGGATACATTTTGAATTATTGAAACATATTTAGTAAAGGAATATGAGTATGATGATTGTAGTTCTTTTCTTGATACTCGCTTCATATACAATTATATTATCAAAACTTGCTCTTGGTTAAAATTCTAAGGTCTAATTTTTTTTTTTTCTGCTTGCTTTGTTATTAATTCACTCTCTAAGTCAGTGGTAAACTTATACCTCCTTCTTTAATATTTTTTTTATTAGTAAGTACTAGTGAAGTTGCCCTGGGAATTTTCGTATTGTGCAGACTTTTTAGTAGGTCATTTTGGGTTAATCATAATGTATGTCTGATTCCAAGGTAATGGCTACTAGATGTTTGCTTGTTTAGGATTTTGTGAAGTATTGTAAATCTTGTGTGGGCTATTTCCTTATTATACCAAATATATATTGTGAAATTGTTGAATTGCATTTCAAAGTGTATCTAATGTGTATCATCAATATTTTTTTTGTATAATTGTAAAAAAAAAAATTATTTTAGGCTAGCTAGCTAAGTTGATTTAGCCTATGCACCGATCACGGCCAATGAAGTTGGGTCATGACACATAGAATAAACTCAAGTATAAAAAATTACAAAAACATGTCTTTACCTTTTACAATATGAAACTGCATATGAGGTATAATAAGAAAAGAAGTCAAGAAGAGATTGAAAATAGTTTCAATATAATTAATTTTGACTACATATTTCAAGAAGATGATCCCTTGTCTTCATAGGTGGAAGAGAGAAAAGGCCCATTATTAGATGGACCTCAAAATTCAGAATGACGTCCAAGAATGGATACTGACGATGAAGAGGTAGAAACAAGTGATGATCCAACATCAAATGGAGGTGATAGACAAGGTGGTGATGGAGGTTTAAGTCCACCAAGCAACAATAGCGGTGGTGGTGCAGTTGAAAGAGATGATAACACGAATGAACAAGACTCATATCAAGAAATTCCATATTCTATGTGTGGTCAAGGTTTAGTTGTTGATATGGCATTGTTTTAAGATATGGTCCCTAATGGCAATACAAGAGATAGCTCTCAATCAGGAAGAGTTGGAAGGCAACAAATCGATCCACTAGAAGATTCCTCCTCTTCCAATTTTTCAAAAAGTTTAAGTAATTCTAGTATTGGTGAATCATCTTAAAGTAGTCATAGCCAC
Source organism: Delonix regia (assembly GCA_037074485.1). Classification (NCBI taxonomy): domain Eukaryota; kingdom Viridiplantae; phylum Streptophyta; class Magnoliopsida; order Fabales; family Fabaceae; genus Delonix; species Delonix regia. The sequence continues at coordinate 20,593,781 of CM073459.1, forward strand.
TACTGACCATTCTATCAACAACCTTGTTATCAGCCTTATTATCACCAGGTACCAAATTATCCTTATCATCAGCAACTTAAGAACACAAGTGGCCAATTCATTAATTATATTTTTAGACATAGAGCTAAATAAGGTGACAATGAAAGTGAAACTAGAGGTTGTCATCCTTCACACCATTCTACAATGTGGTGATGAATATCTTAGTTGACTTGTTCACATTTTCATCATTTATATTTTCCTTTTAAATTTCTTAATGAGCATTAATATGTTTGAATAAAGTATATTTTTCTCATATTAATATACATGTTAGATTTGATATATTAAATGTATTTGAGAAATATATAAATTATATATGAATTTTGAATATTTTGTGCTAGTAAAAAAAAAAATCATAGCCACAGTGACCGTAATTCTCATTGTTACATCTACAACACCTACAATCGCAACAACTGCAACACATCCGTAACTGCAACTACAATCACAATTTAAAACCTTAAGGAGAAGATTGCAAAACAATTAAGAAGGAAACTGTAACAAAAAGACAAGGGGATCATATAAGGATGTTAACATTTATTGGTATTAGGTATTGACATTATAGATACAAATTTTGCCTTTAGGGAGTTCATAATTTACAAAACTTTAGAGAAAAATAGAGCACGATAGAAGCTAATTATTCTCCTAATATCACAAATTGCTAGAAATTTAAGAAGTTTAATGATAAATTTGTAAATATTAAAGGAAAATGAACACACAAACTACGAGGGAGAACGCAACCAACAAAGTAAGATTTCAAATTAGTGCACTAGAACTTAAAATTAGCTACTAAAATTTGAGGGACACGAATTCATCTCGCCAATGAAGCAAACCTTCAACTATTTTGATAAATTACATTAAAATCAAGCCCAATTTGAGCTTCATGCCATTATCACACTACAAAAAGAGGAGTTTTATATCGAGAGCATGTCTGATGAAATTGACTAACGAAAACAAGAGAGAAAGGTTCGAAAAATTATTCTAGAAGTGAAGCCTTAAGATAATTCAAAAGAGAACACACCAAATCACACCACATTTGTGCCTCAAGTCATCACTTTCGCTGCCAATAAGGTGTTCAAAATTTATAAGCTTAAATGATGCAACTGGATAGGAAATTGAGAAGAAAAGGGTGAAAATTTACCATAGAATTGAAGCCCTATAGAAATTTGGTGAAAAACACACAAATCCATACTAAATTTGAATGAAATTGTATGATTGCAAGTTAATTCCTAATGCTTCTATGCTACCAAACATGTCTGAAAATGGATGGTTGTGGCCAGTGATAAAGCTAAAATGTTGGACGTTTGCTGCTACATTCAAATCAAAGGAGAATGAAGGAAATGGCTTCTCAAGCTCTACATTTGTGCGTCAGGAAGAGTGTGCAAGGAAGAAAAGAAGGATGGAGGGCAATTTTGCAATTTCCTATAAGAGGGCAGGTGACATGACCAAAAATATCAAAGAGGGCAATTTTGTCATCTCTTATAGGAGGGCATATGTCACGACAAAAAAAAAAAAAAAATCAAAGTTTGCCTAGATTACAAGATAGTGGTTTCAAACTTAGGTCTTGGGAATGCAACAAATGAAACTTAGTCACTTATGCCAACTTTAATCACGAGTATAAAACTATTCCAATTTATATTTAAGCCTTGTTAATTTTTTTTTATTCCAATCTCCCTTCAATTATTAAAATGTTTACTTGTTACCATATCCGCTTCCTTTCTCCTACTTTAAGGAATACTTAAAAGAGATTTTAACAGTTAAAATATCTTATTAAATGCAAGAATTTCATGCGTGTTGCAATAACTATATCCATGTAATATATAATAATGTTATACGATTGGTGCATGTGAATGATTGGTACTGTATAGTCGTCCGGACTTCCAAGGTGTAGTCAAAATGGGACCAAAGGTGCTCCCAAAACATATCATTGTGAGGACTGTATAAGTAATTATTATTTGAGAAAGATATATAATTAGTTGAAAACTATTTCACTTTTGGTAGTAGGAGAATTAAACACATTATATATTAAAAGAAACTAAAATAATTGAAAGAAATTAAATATTTACTGATTGAACCAAACTCAAGTGATCATTCTTGGAAAAAGATAATTAGAAGAAAGATAATTCATTATTAGTCGAAGGATGTAAGCAGAACTGGATTTAGCAGAATCAAAAATGTAATTCAACAAAATATAATTTGGGAGAATAAATCAACAGTCTAACTTGATGGAGATGACATCGTTACTCCAAATATTGGTTGAGTCCAATGAGTTCAACCCACAATACCCAAGAGTGTTTCTAAGAGCGTCTTGACGACAGAGAGAGAGAGTTATAAAAATTTTTGTGTGTGTTTGAAACTAGGGCTTTATTCATTTATTTATAGGATTTTATTAACTAATATAATTAATCAATATTATTCAGTAAAATCCTCCAAAATCTTTAAAACAAATTTAAATTTAAATTAAGCCCATAAAATCTCTCTTTGGATAACAATATTGGATTAGTAATCTGACGGGATGATTACTAATACTCTCGGGCTGTGGGTTGGGTTTTCCCGCCCAGCGGGCTTGGGGATAATCGAACCCATCACTGATTATCCACACATATTAAAATAAAAAACCCAGTCCATTCTCAGTTTATAAATTGTAACATCAATTGCCTAATTAGGTACTAATCAAATAAAATAATTAATGCTAATCCATAAATAATTAAAAATTATTCCAACAATCTCCCACTTGGATAGCATTAATTAAATTATTGGATCAATAGAAGAATCATTAATCAGGCACAATAATGTTCACATAGACACATGGATGTGTGTATATTTATAAACCATACAAAATTTAGTGGAGAAACCATACACAAAATCATTGAAACTGATAGGGATTCAAGTGATGATAACATTTCTGTAAATAAGTTTCATCAACTGAATTGAATGGAACACAAAATAATATTCAAAATTGTCAAATAACAATTCAAAATCCCTTAAGAATTTTAATCCAGACTCCCACTAAACCAAGGCTACATCAAAATTTTTAACAACGCCCATATGAGTCACATGATTCTTAAAGACTCCTATGGGCAAGCCTTTGGTCAACGGATCTACCAACATGTGTTCACCAGGAATGTGAACCAAACGAGTCTAAGATTCAGCAATCTTTTCTCAGACGAATAGGAACTTAACATCAAAGTGTTTAGTATGACTGGAGTTCCTATGATTCTGAGAAAAGCTAACAGCAGACGAACTATCGCAGTATATGGTTAGAGGTCGTGATATAGAATCAACTAGATGCATGCCAGATATCAGTTTCCTCAACCATATGGCCTGGCGGGTGGCCTCATAACAAGCGATATACTCTGCTTCCATAGTCAAGGTAGCTGTGACTGATTGCTTGCAACTCTTCCACGATACAGCTCCTCCTGACATCATAAAGATGTATCCAGAAGTGGATTTGCGGTCATCCACACAAGATGCATAATCGGAATTTGAATAACCCACAATTTCAAGTGGCTTAGATCTTCTAAAAGTAAGCATGTGATGCTTTATACCTTGTAAGTACCTCATGACTTTCTTTGCAACCCTCCAATGATCAGGACCAGGATTACTCAGGTATCTGCCAAGCATACTGACAGCGAAAGCAATGTCAGGTCGTGGGCACATCTGAGCATACATAAGGCTGCCAATAGCGGATGCATACGGAATCTTATTCATCTCAATTTTCGAATAGTCATCTTTGGGACAAGATGATCTAGATAGCTTTTCACCTTTCTGTACAGGTGCTGCACAAGGAGCGCAAGTATGCATGTTAAATTTCTTCAGTACTCGTTCTATATAGGTTGTTTGAGATAAACCAAGAGTGCCATAAGATCTATCACGGTGAATCAGAATTCCCAGGACAAAAGAGGCTTCACCAAGATCTTTTATGTCAAAGTGGCATGACAAAATGTGTTTAACCTCATTCAACATGGCTACTGAGTTGCTAGCCAGGAGTATGTCGTCAACATACAGAACGAGTATCATGAAATTATCTTTATCAAATTTCTAATAGATACATTGATCAGCAATGTTCTCTGTAAAACCAAGTGAGGTGATTATCTGATCAAATTTCAAATACCACTGTCTTGAGGCCTGTTTAAGTCAATAAATGAATCTTTTCAACTTGTACACTAAGTGTTCTTTCCCTGCCTCAGTGAATCCATCAGGTTGTGTCATATAAACATCTTCAAGTAAATCACCATTTAAGAATGCAGTTTTGACATCCATCTGGTGAAGTTCAAGATTCAACTGTGCAACAAGAGCCATTACAACTCTAAAGGCATCTTTAGTAGATACGGGTGAGAACGTTTCCGTATAATCGATCCCTTCCTTCTGATTATAGCCTTTAGCTACAAGCCTGGCTTTGAATCTTTCAACTTCACCATTGGCCCCTCTCTTGGTTTTAAAGACCCATTTGCAACCAACGGGTTTACAACCATTTGGCAACTCAGTTAATTCCCATACATGATTGCGAGACATAGAAGACATCTCATCATTCATAGCCTCCAACCATTCAGATGAATGAGATCCTATTACAGCCTCGCCATAAGTAATTGGATCTGTGCCATCAATAGTGTCAGATTCAAACTCCTGCAAATACACTATATAGTCATCTAAAATTGCAAGTCTACAAATCCTTTGTGATCGCCTTAAATTAAGAGCTGGCTCTTCTATATCAGTTACAGGAGCTTTTACATTAGGATTAATCGGATTCTCAACAAGGATGTCATCTCCAATATCATGTTCTACTGGTTGAGATGACGATGATGGCATGGGCAGGATGTTATCCATACAATGCAGGTTAATTACTCTAGGGACACCACTCCCACTATCCAAATCATCCTCAAAATAGAAGGCCCTATCAGATTCAATGACCGTGGTAGTGTGACTGGGATAATAAAATTTGCATCCTTTGGATCCTGAACAATACCCAATAAAAAATCCGTTAACAATTCTAGAATCAAGTTTCTTGAGCTGCGGATTATAGGGTCTCACTTCTGCTTTACAACCCCACGCACGAAAGTGCCTCAGACTAGGCTTCTTACCGATGAAAAGCTCATACGGTGTCTTTTCAACAGATTTACTTGGAACTTGATTCAGAACATAGGTTGTTGTCTTAAGGGCATCACCCCACAGAAATTCTGGTAACGAAGAGTGATTGATCATGCTTCTGACCATGTCTATCAAGGTGTGATTACACCTCTCTGCAACTCCATTTTGTTGTAGAGTGCCAGGCATAGTATACTGAGCTTCAATCCCTTGCTCCTGTAAGAATAGAGCAAACAGTCTAGGGTTTCTCCCGGTTTCAGTATATCTACCGTAATATTCTCCACCTCTATCTGATCTTACACTCTTGATTACTTTTCCAGACTTTAATTCAACGGCAGCCTTAAATGCTTTAAAGGCATCTAGCGAGTCAGATTTTTCATGCAACAGATCAACCCAGCCAAATCTGGAATAGTCGTCTATGAAGGTTATGAAATATTTGTAATTGCCCATAGCACATGGAGTAATTGGTCCATTAATGTCTGTGTGGATCAATTCCAAAATAGCTTCAGACCTATTAGCCCCTTTCTTCCTAGCTCTAGCGGGAAGTTTTCCTTTAATGCAGTCAATACAAGATTCAAAATCAGAAAAGTTTAAGTCATGCAATATGCCTTGTTTAACCATTCTCTCCAATCTCTCTTTTGAGATATGGCCCAAACGTCGATGCCACAACATGGAAGAGTTCTCATCAGTTCTTCTACGTTTATGTCTTATGACAGTATTAATTGATGCCATAGGAGTGGAATCTGAACAAACATTCACATTTAAGCAATATAAGCCATTCAGTAATCTAACAGTTCCAACAATGATTGAATTAAAATAAACGTCAATTCTGCCATTTCCTTGTCAAAATGAATATCCATCTTTGTCTAACACAGAACTTGAAACTAGATTCCTTCTTGAAGAAGGTACACACACAACGTTATTTAAAGTTAAAGTATGTCCAGAGTACAAGTTCAAAACTACAGTTCCTACGTAATCCACTGCAGCTGAACTTCCTTCCACTCCCAGAATGGTCTTTTCTCTCTCATTTGGGCTCCACCTGTCTTTGAGCCCCTGCAAGGAATTAGTTACGTGAACAGTCACTCCAGAATCCAACCACCAAGTATCTATAGAGGTTTCAAAGTTATTGGATTCAAGACAAACTAGAGCTAAGGGGCCAGTTTCAGGAAAGATACCTCTATTCTCACGCTTGTACTTCAGTTTAAGGCAATCTGAGATTTTATGGCCAGGCTTCTTACAATAATTACAATTACCCTTAAATATGTTCTTCTGACCCTTGTTCTTCTTATTGTTTTTCTTGATCTCAAAGAACCTTTTACCACTGGGCTTGCCCTCAGATTTCTTTCCTTTAAGTTTCTCATTTCCAGTCTTACTTGATGAAGCATGGGAGACGTAGTTCACTGAATGACCACGTGAATTTGATTTCTTTAATGACTCCTCCTCTTGAGTCACAATAGACATCATCTGATCGGTGGTCCACTCAGCTTCCTGTGAGTTATATATGGTTCTGAGAACCCCATATTCTGCTGGAAGAGACTGTAGAACTTTGTAGACAAGATAACTCTCACCCAGGTCCACATTTAAAGATTTCAGCTTGTTGAAATAATTCACCAGCTTCATTATGTGTTCGCGTACACCAGACACTCCATCATAATGAGTGTTATCTAGTAATGAAAGATAATACGCCTTTTGCGTCTTATCGAACTTTTTGAACTTTTCACCCATAGCTTTAAGGTAATCCACAGCGATGTCCTTCTCAGGAATGCTCTGTCTGATAATCTTCTCTATAGTGTATTTTATGACCGTCAAACAGATCCTGTTGGAATCATACCACTGCTTGTGATAAGCTCTATCAGCTGCACTAGACCCAGCAGTGAGATCTGCTGGTTTTAGATCTCTTATGGCCAAATCCTCCTTGGAGATGATTAGGTACATATTAAGGGACTCATACCAGTTGTCATAGTTCGTCCCGTTCAGAGTTTTCACCGCAGACAGTTGCTGGAACATAGAAGCTGATAAAGCAAAATAAGGAAATATTAATTATGTCCCGAAAACATAATCATAAAACAAGATTTCCTTTACAAAATTCAGCTTATGCAACTGTATTATCAAGATGTGGTTTATAATCCTATTTAAAGTCTCGGATTATAACAGATTATGAAAGAAAACTCATATGCCCTATTGATTTGCCCATAAAAGGAAATAACAAAATGCACCCATTGTTTCCACATCGATAGGATATAAAAAACAATGAAGACATTAGATTGGGATGCTGCCAACGATTCGTAAATGTATTTATTTCTCATGATTATATTGATAACGTCACACCGATAGGGTACATCCATCATCAATATAACATATATTAATGTATATATGTATATACATATACTCTCTTATGGGCTTATTGCAATTTTCAGATTTTTCCCTGACGAGGCAAACTAAATTATCCAAAATTATAGGAAATTGAGTAACAAATGTGATGAAAATTTATTCATAATCAGACATATCCCTATGATTGGGCTCACGATAGGCAAACACGCAATCATTAGGTGTATGCAATCCAAAGTTAGGACAGATTTCTCTAATGGTTTATTCCCATTCAAAGCACAACTTAAAATAGGAATAAAACATAATAATTAACACAAAATATTAATTATGATTTATTTACACATAATCAGAGAGAGTGAGTTTAACACATGGTCCCATATTGTATCTAGTCTAGGTACAAATTTTCTCAAATCAAAATACCTTATTTAAATATTATTTTTGAGCCCTTTAATTTTGCAAAAATTCAAAACTCCTATTTACAGGGCTCCAAAAATTCTGAAAAATCACCATAATTTAGATCAGGGTTAGTAGAAGCAGATTCCAAAATTTAAAATTCATCTGACTCAATACAGGTCCTCACGCGCCTGCACGCACTAAAGGTCGCCCACGCGCCCTTTCTTCAACCTTTGGTGGGTCGATTTGACCCGCCAGAGACCCGACGGGTACCCACCAGTGACTCGTCGGTTTTCAAAGCTTTAGACCATGATTTTTGTCTCCTTTTGATCATCTTTTCACGATCTACGGTTTCTTGGTGGTGTTTTCGAGTGATTCTGTCCCATTGAAGCAAGAAACCACTTGAAATTTTTGGATTTCCATCGTTAGGCTCTCGTCGGTCTGAACACGGCTCACCGGGGATGAGACTCAGCCACTGTGTTGTTCTTGGTTCAGATAATCGGTGATGGTTTTGTAAAGTGGCAAGCCGAATGTTATGCAGTTAAGTTTCCTTTGTTTCACCAAAAAGGAAAAAAAAGGTTTCTTTTCATCCTTTTCAGATGAACATGGTGGCTTTCATAAAAAATAAAAAAAAATAAAAATTGAACGTAAACTCGGTAATCCAGTACATCAGTCAAATACGATTTTCCAAAAAGAAAATTTTGATTAGAAAACCATAGGCTTTGATACCATTTGTAAGCAGAACTGGATTTAGCGAAATCAAAACATTTAATTCAAAAAAATATAATTTGGGAGAATAAATCAACAATCTACACCTGATGGAGACGACATCGTTACTCTGAATATTGGTTGAGTCCAATGAGTTCAACCCACAATACCCAAGAGTGTTTCTCAGAGCGTCTTGACGGCAGAAAGAGAGAGTTATAAAAAAATTTTTGTGTGTTTGAAACTAGGGCTTCATTCATTTATTTATAGGATTTTATTAACTAATATAATTAATCAATATTATTCAGTAAAATCCTCTAAAATCTTTAAAACAAATTTAAATTTAAATTAAGCTCATAAAATCTCTCTCTGGATAACAATCTTGGATTAGTAATCTGACGGGATGATTACTAATACTCTCGGGCTGTGGGTTGGGTTTTCCCGCCCAGCGGACTTATGGATAATCGAACCCATTACCGATTATCCACATATATTAAAATAAAAAACCCAGTCCATTCTTAGTTTATAAATTGTAACATCAATTGCCTAATTAGGTACTAATCAAATAAAATAATTAATGCTAATCCATAAATAATTAAAAATTATTCCAACAAAGGATAATTAGGAACATATTATTTTGTGTTAGAAAATCATGCAAATAAGACAATTTCAAATGTAAATATTAAGAAGAAAATAATAATCAATCATCAAAATTCTTAATTTTGGGAATAATATATTTTAAAATTAATAGAGGGTGCTTTGCCATTTTTAGACAAAATAAAAGGTTTTCAAAAACACATTTATTTTGTCTATCCTTTCAATTCACCTCATGCTGCATTTCTCTACAAAGATAACGACACATGAAATTCCCAATGTGAGCCAATGAGTCATCCTACATCCTATCTGTTTCTTTTCCCAACCTATATATATCTATATATATATATATATATATTTGAGGTACACAACGCAGAGCGTACAACAAGAAGTTCCAAAGTCCAAACAATGTCACGACTACACATGTACTGCATAAAAACTATACAGCGGTTGTCTAAAAATATTGTAACTTAAAAAATAAACAAAATTGTACGAAGGATGTTGTATAGCATAGGATCCAGATTCCCTCCTAATGCATTTATTAGTTATTTTGTTGGCTTCAGACTCTATTGTCGTTCATGGCAAGACCCATGTGAGAGCCTACAACAACTTAAATCAGAATCTATACCTGACCCGCCACAGCAAATCTGGAGAAGATAATCTCGGACAGCAGCTTCTCCATCCAGATCAGTACTTTGAGTTCAGTTTCAATCCTTCTTTTTTTGAAAGAACTCTATTCTATTGTAGCTCTCAAGGGCAAGGTGCTTTTCACTGGTTCGATATATACATACAAACAAGGGATGAACCCACATATGAGGAGTGCTATTGGAGCATTGGGCAAGATCATCCATGTTTGCTTAATGTAACTGATAAGCACGTTAACATTTGCTATCCATGGAATAGTTAATAGAATGTATCATATTATTGATCCTAATAATAAATAAATAACATTTCTAGTCTTCCATATTTCCTCTTATCAATTCTACTTGACTAGGCTGAGATTTGAGCCCGTGCTTCGATTCGACTTAATATGTGATTAAACATGAAGGAAAACAAATTTGAACAGTGTTATAAAAGGTAAATTCACTTTTTTTTAAAAAAAAAATTGAGTCTATCAAGAATATTATTTATAGATTGTAATATGAACTCAAGTACATCAATGAGAAGAATAACTCTCCTGTATTAAGAATCATTTCGCTAAAGAATAAATTTATTTATCGAAAAGTTATTTTGTAGTGTACATCTCTGTCAAAATTATTCAACAATTTTCTTGTTTGGCAAAGCTTTTTCTCTTTTTTTCACTTTTCTATTGGCTGAATGGCTGAATTTCGACCAGAGAAGGGAACGGGGGTCGACAAAGGGGTGAATATGGATGCATGTGATGTTGAAGCCATTTTATGTGTTTAGAATTTGGGAAGAAAAAGAGAAATTATTAGAATGCGTAAATATAGGGACCAAGTGAAATTCAGTAGTGATATTTTGATACTAGGAAATAAAAATTTGATAGTTTAAAATTCATTATATGATTTTTAATTTAACCTTAATTAAATAATAAATTTTTTTATAAATTATAATAATGCATAAAAATATATAAATATTTCATATTATTTAATGTTATGTTATTAAACATATTTTAAATTATTTGGTCCGTTAAGCATACTGTATTGATCATATATTTGATTCAGCTTAAATAATTTTATGAATTATACATCTTTTAAAACTTCCTTAATAAAAAGTTTAAAATTACTTTTGACTATTCTTCTTCCCATAAAAGGTAAAATACCATTCGCGGTGGTAGTACAGTTGAAATCACATTGTTGGTAATGGTGGTGGTGATGGCAGTGATTTCAAAGAGCTGAATCAAAGTTAAGACTTTCAAAATAATAAAGATGAGTAAGTTATTCCTTTTCTAAGCAAAAGTATTTCTATAATCCTACTTTTCCTTTGAATCAGACCTACATGTCGATCATAGCAAAAAATACGTGAGATTCTACAAAAAATTTAAAGCATGAAAGCGACCATAACTTTATTGGAGAGATGAATGCACGAAAGAAAAAATTACCGTTGGTGATGGCACAAGAGTATAGTAGAGAAAAATATTATTTTTGTTCCTTGCTTATAAGAAACTTGTTGTTTTAGTCTTTTACTCATTAAAATATCTAACATAGTATTTTACTTATTAAAAAAATATCATACTGGTGTTTCAATTTTCAAAAACTTATCAAATTTACTTTTTCTACTAAATTCTAAACCTTAAATGTAAATGATTAAATCTATTTTTTCTTTTAAATATGAGACTACGTATGATATTTTTCGATAAATAAGGGACTATATATCTTATATATTTCAATAAATAAGGTACCAAAATAATAATTTTGTAATAAGTAAAGAATTAAAAAGATATTTTTTTTTGGAGTATAGTGTAACTCACAAGTCTAACTATTACTTATCTAAGCCTAAGTTACAATCATTTACATTCAGTGGCGCTAGATACAAAAGCAAATATTTGTAATTGGCTTTATTCTATTCTTTTAGAAATTTTATTTGGAGGATTATCACTCCCTACACTTAAAATGAATAAGTAAACAAAAGACTCCAAATATTATGAATAATACGAATGAAACGATATGAGTATGGAACTGCACAATTTTAAGCATTGAAAATAGACCATAATCACTAAACACTTCCATCAAACATCTAGCTCATGCCATGACAATAGGAACATGCGTACACATTACTGAACAATATTAAACTAGATTCATGAATTGAAAGATACAATATTAAGCTCAAATAGTGATGAAGATGACAAATTCAACATGAAAAGTCCAACAGTAGCACCTAGGAGGAACTGTTCCGAAGAAATTCCTCTCCACGCCCTAGAAATGTTGTAGGAGATAAGCTTGTAAACCTCAAGGACAATGAAAACAGATGCAATTAAATTGTGGTATTCATTCTAGTTCTTCGCCATATTGGACTGAGTACCTATATTGATGTGATTAATAATAGACAGCCTATTCAGTTGACCTACAAATTAAACAAGCCTGTCACGTACGGCCGTTTTCAATTTGTTTATTTATACAATCATTTAAATAAAATAATTAGATTTGGAAAGAAATTGAAAATTTTTACTAGTAGGTAGAAAGTTCATTATTTGAGAAAGATAATTAGTAGAAAGATATTCACTAGTATTAGTAGAAAGATAATTAAAATTATAATATTTTGTTTGAGAGAAAGAAAACTTAAAATATATAGAAGATTTGAAATGTGAGTATTAATAAGAAAATAATAATTAATAATTCAATTTCCTGATTCTAAGACGACCACAATTTTAAAATCATTGAGAGATTATATGGTTTGCCGTTTTTAGACAAATAAAAGGACTTTCAATAAGTTTATTAAATTTCCATATCCTTAATTCTTGCTTACCAAATTTCTCAGATTAACTTAAATAATATTTTTCCTATAATAATGAAGGGACTTAATATATCCTTTTAGCTTAGCCTTATTATCTTATTCCCTTAAATTTTCATTAAGAAAACTCTTGAGCATATTTGTCAAAATCACGAGTCAACTAGTTAAACTTATTGATTCTACATTTTTAAGCGGAAAAATTGATTTAACTCGATTGTAGAATCGGAATCGAAGTAGACTCAGTCAAACTCAGGTAAAATCGGTCAAATATGTATAGAATTGGTCAAAGTCGAATAGATTTGCCAAATTTAACCAAAGTCAACCAAATTAATTTTTTTAATGTTTTTGACCCAAACACGAATAATCTAATATTCCAATCAATTTTTTTTAAAAAAAAATTAACTAACTTTAAGCTCAACTCAATTATTTCAACCATTAAACATAAAAAAACTTATATTACATATATAATTACATTATTAAGACTTTAATACATTCTACTTGTAATTAATAGCAAATAAGTATTACATTGTGATTAAATGGTTAACTTTACTTTCAAATTTTTTTTAAAAAAATTTCCATTGCATAGCTTAAAATACACTATTATATATATATATATATATATAGAGAGAGAGAGAGAGAGAGAGAGAGAGAGAGAGTAATAACCCTAAAAAATATATAAACATATGTATGGATTTTAAGAATAATATTATGAAAATAAAATAGAATTTTATGGACTAATATGAAAGGAAAAATATAGTATTTAGGGTACAAATTATAATTTTACCATATATTTAAGGACTACAATGAAAAGAAAAATATTGTTAGGAAAAAAATATAATTTTAACCATTACATAGTAACTTGCATTGTAAATGTCAACAAATACTATGCAAATTCAAGTGAAAATGTGCATTACTGTGCAAATTTCGACAAAAACATGTGGTTACTATTTGCACAGTGATAAATAGTAACTTGTATAGTAATTTAAAATTTTCTATAAATAATACAAACATTTCTTAAATTTCTCGTTCAAACTAGAATGAAAGGACATGGAAGAAGCATTCATATTTATGAAAGGCAGCTTTGCAGATACCTCTTTAATCTAAGTTATACTGTACGGTTTAGGGTTTAGGAATAGGGTATCTCTACTATCGATCTCTATCGGTGAGTGTATAATAAACAAAGTAACACTTTTCATTTTACCGAATGTCTTTATTTTCTACTACAACTTTCAATTTTCTTATTCCATGTTCTGCATTTTATGAGGAAACAAGTCTATGTTTTTTTTTAACTTTTTAACTACATATATATGATATAATATGTATAGATATAAAAATAACACAATGATAAATGATATTACTAAATTATGGATTATTGTTAATATGAAAGGCACTTGGCATATGAGAAGTGCAAAGTGAAGATTATAAAAATATAAGGAACTAGTATTATATGAAAGGAGAAAAGTTATGGCAAAATTCTTAATTTTAATTGCTTCCTTTACTTTATCTAAGTTTATTTTATGTGATTGTTGCATTATTGTATTTTCTGTTTTAATCCTTTATATTGTTGTCACTTCTCTCCTAATCACTCTTTATTTTATTTTATTTTATCCTCAAGATTATTTTATTTAAACTAATTTATGGTAATAAAAATGCTTAAGTAAAATTATTTATTTATATATCTTATTTACACAATTTATTTATATTCAATGGATTTTATAATTTAAAGAAAGGATGGGAATTCATGTAAGAACCTTATGCCATTAGTGGGGTAACGACTTTGGTGTACTTTGTTGAAATGAATTATTGAGACATATTTGGTGAAGGGATACGAGCATAAATTATTGAGATATATCTAATGAAGGGATATAGATATGAGATATTGAGATGTATTCGATGAAAGGATATGAGTATGAATTATTAAGACGTATTTGGTGATGAGATATGCATATAAGATATTAAGACGTATCCAATAAAGACATACTGTATGAATTGTTAAAACATATTCAATAAAGGAATATGAGTATGATAATATTGGTTCTTTTCATGATACCCACTTTATACAAAATTATAAGATTTAGATATGGTGTTTTTATTTTGTCGAAAATTATTTCTTTACTTAAATAAATGTTTGTTAAAAACTCTAAGGCCTCTATTGTTTCCCTTTCGCTTACTTTGTGATTTATGCATTCACTAAGTTAGTGCTAGACTTACACATCTCTCTTTAACATTTTAAAAATTAGTAAATGATAAAGTAAGTTGAAACTTTCTTGTCGCTTAGACATTTTGATGTTTTATTTTGAGTTAATCACCATGTACGTTTGACTTTAAGGTTGTGGCTATTAGATGTTGGGTTGTTTTAAATTTATAATTATTGTAAAATGTTGTAAGCTATTTACATACCATATTAAATGTATAATTTGAGAGAATTTTAAACTGGTTTATTGATTATCATTAAAATATGACTAGTTGTAGAAGTTTGGAAAACATTGAATTTTAGAAAGGTGCTATTAGATTCTAGGCAACCTCCAATAAATTTCTTTGAATCAAATTTTAAAAGTGCATTTAATGAGTTTCATTGATATATTATGGACCTTATAAGAATGTTTTAAGCTTGTTAGGTTAAGTTAAATTAGCTTATGTGCCAGTCATAACCAATGATTTTGGGTCGTGACATATATATATATATATGTGTGTGTGTGTGTGTGTGTGTGTGTGTATGTATTTAATATTTACTCTAACTTGTTTACATTATTATTACTATTAAAATTACTATTATTTTAAAATTTAATTACTTTGAATTTCTATATTAGTAAGTATTATAATGACAAAGCTTGTCTTTAATTTTCTTTTAATAGATTTAATCTCAATGCTTCCAAAAAAACTTTTAAATTCAATCTCTACCAATTAATTATAATTAAAAATTCTACCATATAAGTATATTTTCCTAATAATCTTTTTTAGCATTCCCTAGTTCTATAATTTGAGTTATTATAATAGTATTTTGTATATATGTATGAATTTTTATTTGTATTTTTGAAATTTGGATATGATTAATAGCTATTTATTAATAGAGGTAAACTCTTATGATTCTGTGTTATGAGTTTACGTTATGAATCTATACCCTCTAAATAATTCAACCTACACTTGTGAGTTTAACAACATTGCTCTTGAAGACATTTTTTTAGGAGAATTCTCCCAATGTAACAAAAAGCTTATTAGCAATGACATTTTCAGTATTGCCACTAAATATCTTTAGTAGTAACAACATATTGTCATTGAAATACATACTTTTAATGACAACGTTTTAAAAACATACTTTAGTGATGAGTTGTCATCCTTAAATGTGGCCTAAAAGTAATCAAGACCACATGTGATGACATAGTGACAACTTTTTTGTCACCACTAAAAGCATTTAGTCACGAAAGATGTTGCAAAAAGCAATTTCTTTTCTAGTGAAAACACTTAGCTTTGCAATTGAGAGTAGCACAAAACTAATAGAGCAACAAGAGATTTAAAACGGATTAGGATCACATGCAGTAATTATTTTGACTGTTTCGTAAAAATTTTATAGATTAGATTTTAATTTGTGACCATGTACAATAATAAGTCATATTGGATGTCCAAAAATTTATATCAATAAATGTTCATATGATAGGTCTAATTTATTACTAGAGAATTTACAATAAATCTGCTTCATTGCAAGTATATTTTTCAATTTTATAAAAACAACAATTTACAGCATAAATTAAGTAATGTTTGAATTAGCTTGCGATCATCTTGAGTACTAACCCCAAGAAATTGGCACCTTGTTAAAATTTTGAACTTGGAAACAAAGGATAGTACTACTTAAGAAGAAAACAACAATCTATAATTATGAACTTTTTTATTTTGAATGAATTTTACAGTTATTAATTCATAAATATTAATAGGGGATTTAAGTGCTTTGTCTTTTTTGGACAAAATAAAAGGTTCTAATTAATGACTCAAATATTCATTGAAAGTCAATCCAATATTCAATTCAATTTTTGTTGCCATTTTTTCTTGTTTCCTCCCTAAGAATGCACGTAACATAAATATTCATTGAAACCTTAACAAAAGAGATAATATCATTCAGATATTGACCCTTCTTGTACCATATCTGTCATTTTCCTCCATTCTATATAACTGTGATTCATTGCAAAAAATACATGCGCTTTAAACTACAATGTCTCAATTTCTTAAATCCATCTCCTAATATTATCGGTGCTTCACTTGGCTTCAAACTCCGATATTGTCCACGGCAAAACGCATGTGAGAGTGTACAACTATTTAGATCACACTCTAGACCTATAGAGATTAAAAGTATAAATTTTCATATATAAATATATATATGGTTTGGGTAAAATTTCATATTTCATATGGTTTACTTCACAAAACAAAAACAATAGCATTAGCTTCAAGAAAAAATAATGTCTCAATTTCTCAAATCTATGATATAAAATAAGAAAAATTATTTTTTGAACCAAATAAAGGAAAAAAGATTATCATGTCATATAATGACTATTAAGTGACAACAAACTAGTAAGATAATTTTTTGGGTTATTTACTTATCACAATATTATTATTTTGATATCTTACTTATTGTAATATCTAAAATGATCCCACATTCATTGAAAAATATTATACTTTCCCTCACTTTTGAAAAGGAAATACCAGATTTAATCATTCTAACCATGGTTGTTAAACTTGCGAGCTTAGGCAAACTCATAAAAGAGAGGAAACTCGTAACGTAAACTCATAAAAGTTAACCTCGATTAATAAATAGTTATCAAAATATGTAATTTTATAGTTTAAATACTATATACATTAAAATATTATTCAAATGTAATTCAAATTATACTTAATCAAACAAAAGTTGTTCATATTTTATAATTTGTAATACTTAACATGAATATTTTAGGATAATCATACATAAATAATTATTCAATATAAATAATTGAATAATATTTATTTTATTTTTTAATAAATACATATTAAATGTAATTTTATTATTTTTTATATATATTCAAACTTATGATAAAATAAATTGTAAAGGCTTCATAGAAAAAAAAATTTGTCTACATCTTGTTTAGTTTTGAGTTTAAATTATTATGTTACTGACTTTACAAGCTAGTTGACACATTAAAATCGTAAAATCAGTAAACTTGATAAGTCAACTTGCGAGTTTATCTGAGTTTGTACCAAGTTTGAATTTATATCAAGTTGACTAGTTTTCTTTATCTATAATTGTAAACTCATAAACTTGGATAATAAACTCGCAAGTTTGTCAACTATGATTCTAACCATATATTAAACCCAAAATTAAAAGATTAAATTTGATATTTTTACGAAAAGTGAGAAATTGAATGTTACATTTTTCAATGAGTAAGAAATTATTTTGGTAATTATAATTAGTGAAGAACCAGAATAATAATGTCGCAATAAGTGAGGAATAAAGCAATATTTTTCTTGACAACAAATATTATACACAAAAAAGTAAAACTTAAAATTCTATAAGTAAATAATATTGTTTGGCTAGTTTCACTTTCTCCGTATTTCAGGCGGTCGGTCACCTGATTATTGTTTTGGTGCCAATGGGCATAAATTGTAAAACAAACTGATAACCAAACAAAATATTTTGCATTATGGTGTCCAATTATTGAACCGAAAAAAGATGAATCATTTTTAATGACATATTTCTTAAAATAACATAATATCTTTTAACGTAAAAAGATTTAGAGGATTTCGAAATTTTGTAAATTGTAAAACTTAAATAATTTTTAGAAAACAAATGCAAACAGATTCTTTTTTCTGCGGTTCATAATGTAATTACGGCTTTCGATTACCTTCTATATGCAACAAAGTCGTTTCCAACCATTTGTAGAAAATCCTGCAAAGTGGCCCGTACGATTTGTGAAAGCAATAATCATTGCATATAACGGGAGATTATAAAACCATAAATGTATGATAAAATTTGATCTTATTCTTACTTAGAGAATAACCTAAGAAAACATACGAAGAAAATTAGAACTGAAAAGGGGTGCAAAATACAATCTGAACTGCCCAATATTTGCACATGCTGAGAGCGAATCCCGAAAGAGAGAGAAGCCAATACTCTGAAGGATAATGAGGATAGAATACAGAATAATAATAATAATAATAATAATTATTATTATTATTCAGTTATGCATTGTAAAATTATTAATTTATTTTTTAAAAATAACTTCCAAAATAATAATTCAATTAATTAATTACAAATAAGTTTATAATGTCTCTTTTAACCCTCAATCAATAATTTAATAAGATAAATAATTATTGATAAGTCTTGAACTGTTGATTGGGCCCTTAACCTACCTAATAGAAATTATTATTAATGACCTACAAATAACATAAGCTCTATCTATTTCATGTTAAAGCAAATACTTATTGCTCCCTTATTAATTCAACAAAATTACACTAATAATCAAGTAATATTAATACATGAACAAATTAAAAAATTATTTCAACATTATAAACTTCCTAAATTTATTTTGTCTATCACAGTCAACCACGCACCATCAAATAACAGAGCTCCGCTCTAAATTTACCGAAGTATCAAGTACAAACGTATATCGCTAAAGTATCAAGTAGAAGCATATAACTTCAAATAACAAAATGTCTAAGCAAAAGCAAAATCAAATAATAATAGGGTGAATTACGAAATTCAGCGAGTAGAAAATTTGGCATAATAACTGAATGGGACAAGTGATTTCACAAAATTTTTTTAAATAAAAACAAATTAATTAGAATCTTGAGTAACAAGGGAAGAAGAAAGAATAAGAATGACTCATAGAAGTGATTTATTTCCCCAATTCTGTGATGGAGAAAAACACTTAAGGAATTTATATTATTGATCATAGTAGCATTGAACTTATTCTCCACCATATTTTTAGTAATAATCTGTCATTGCCTCTCTCGGGTTGCTATTCCATGATTAAGAAATCTTGATTTTAAATGACTTTAATATTTTTTGTTTAAAATTAATATGGGGTTTACTTGCTTTGGCAATTAAAAGGGTTTAAAGTCGCATATATTATCCATTCAATTCAAAATTTGTCGCCATTCCTTACGTTTCCTATGAATGTACAAAAATATTCATTAAGACCAATCCAAATTGTCAACAGTTTTTTCTTTGACATTAAAACCTTAACAGCGAAAATATCGTTCGGAGATTGTCCCTTCTTGTACTATATCCGTTTTTACCTCCAACCTATATATAACTGAGAGTAAGCCTCACTGCCTCACTGCCACACTGCAAAACATAAACACCAACTAGACTGAGAGTAAGCCTCACTGCCTCACTGCCTCGGGCAAAGTGAAATGGACCTCTTCAGTTTGGGTCCACTGTCTATCTGTCTCAAATTTTAAGCAAGTATTAAATTAAGAGATTTTATATCAAATTAAATTAATTATAATTTAAGTAAGTTCTAAAAAAATTTAAATTATAATATGATCAGTTTGATCTCAAAAAGAAATAACTATAAATTGTTCTCCTATTTCCTCTTTAAAATTCTGCAAGACTGAGAGCAATAAAAAATATGTTGAGCCATTTAAAGCAGAACTATCGTCATCTTTTTCATTTTTCCGGAATCTTTCATGAGGTTATGAATAAGGGCGAGGAAGTGATGATGATCTAGTGTTAGAAATAAAAGGAAAACATATATATATATATATATATATATATATGTGTGTGTGTGTGTGTGTGTTTGAGTGGGGTTTTAATGGAGAGGACCAAGGTCCTTTCTGGTTTCTATTCCTGTCTCTTTTATATAGGATAGTAATGTAGTCTAGTCGATTTGAACATCATTCTAAAGCTAAGTCGTGTGAGTTCTAGTTTATTGTTATTTTTTTTTCACTCTTCAGAAATTTTCATGAGTTAAAGAAATTAAGAGTGAGTTGTGATGAGGATTGTTGTGGAAGAATTAAGAGAACAACAAATTCTAGAAAACAAGGAATAGAAACGATGGCTTTGGCCCAAATTATAAAAAAAAAAAAAAAATCAATGGCAAGTACGTAGAATGGGGCTGGTCGGGCAAAGTGAAAGTATCTTCTCAATTTGGGTCTATTCATTTTATGTATATTTCTTTTTTAAATTGAAGAATTTTGAAGAAGCATTAAATTAAGAGAATAAATATCAAATTAAAGTAGTGAAATTTTCATTTATAATTTAAATAAATTCTTTTAAAAGGTTTTTTTTAAAACTTACTGAAATTTCCAATTATAATTTAATTAATTTCTTAAGAAATTAGTGTAATTTACTCATGAATTTTTAGTTTTGAATGTATTCGTAGTCTCTTTAGTTTATTAGTAATTCAGTTGCCTTCAGTTATGTATATTAATTTTGTGGTAAGGGCAATTTAGCCTTTTTGTTCATTTAAATAACATCATTATTCCAACTATTAATTCGAAATAATTAAAATTAATAATTACCTGGAATAATATATTAATTCAATTATGCTGTTAAAAAATTCAAATTTGTCTTTATACATTTTTTAATAAATGTGTTATTATAGAAAACAAAATTGCAGGGAATGATACACACTTAAACCGTTGGGAGTTTATAAGGCATGTTCTTCATTGGTTGGAAAATTAAATTTTAGAGGAAAATCGTTGCATAAAATATAAATGATAAACAAGACTTAAAAATTGACTCTCCATTTAAATTTTGCGAATAATTTTTATTGGCAGCAAGATTTGGTCTATATATATGCGCCACACCTTGGGACTGTTGCATTGAATCTAAGGGATAGGCAATATTTAACTAGTGACGGAAGTAGAAATTTAAAGTGAATGGAGTCAAAGGTTAATTTAAAAAATTTTAATTGTTTATAAAAGAAAAAAATTGATCACTAATATATATATATATATATATATATATAGATAACAGTTTATAAAAATTTATAAATATAAATCAGTCATAAAATGTTATTTTTTTAACTAAAATTAAATTTCCAAAATATGTTGTACCATTTCAATCCAAACACCTAAAGCAGCCCTTTCTTTTTCCCTTTTTTTTTTTTTTTTTTTTTTTTTTTTTTTTTTTTTTGCCTAAGAACACATTTTGGAATTTAGGGTGAACTAATTTTTTTTTCTCAGGCAGCCTCTGAACAAGTGTTTGGTAAGTTCACATGCACCTATTCTTGGAAAAAAGAAAAAAGGCCAAGTAACCTTTCCATTATTACTTATTGTGAACATCTCATCCTTAATTACCTAATTATTTAATTAATTGATACACCAATTAATTAATAATTAAGCAAATAGAAAAAATTAAAAGTGACCAAGCTTCAAATGACATTCTCAACTAGGGACAATTTGAAATTAAAAATAAATGATGAGAGACAATTAATTAAACTCAAAACCCCAAAAATAAAATTAGTTAATTAAAATAATTATAATAAATTAAAGAAAAATGATAAATATATATATAAACAAAAATAGAAAATTAAAAAATAAAAAAAAAATAATAGTAATAAAAAAAAAAAAAGGCAAAGACAGCCTCTGCTCTTACTATGGCTATCACAAAATGGGAAAAGAAATGTAACCCAGCTAGAAGTTGCAGAGGAAAACTAGAAAAGGAAAAACAAAACAAAACAAAAACGCTGGAATGAGAAAGAGGAGTAAGGGACCATGAGAGGGAGAGAGAAAAGTAACAGAGAAGAGATGGAGTTAGGGAGGAAGGAGTAACCAAGGGCGTGTTAGGCTTAAGTGTGATGAAAAGGGGAGAAATGTTGAGAAAAACCAATGAAAGGAAGCCCATGTCCTCACGTTTGAAAAAACAAGGACAAACAAAGGAGAATGAGAGGAGGATGAATGGTCAAGTAACAAAGAAGAGAAGAAGATGATTTTGAGCCAAATAGAAGGGAGATGATACCTATTCTTGCTCGTTGAAAGCAAAGAAAAGTGGTGAAGGAACTAATGTGTCGAGAAGAGAGAGAGAGAGGAGAGAAAAAGAAGAAGAAGAAAGTAGAAAAAAGAAAAGAAAGGAGAGAGAAAGAGTGTTTTAGAGAAAAAGAAGGAAAAGAGAGAGACCATGGTTGGAAAAGGAGAAAGGGAAGCTGAGACCGAGGAGTATGAAAGGGAGGGGCTAACAGAGAAGAACAGACCAAGAAGAAAAGGAGAAGAGACCGAGCTAAGAAGGAGGAAGTGATAGGCCGAGAGCAATGATGGACCGAGAGCAGCAACGGATTGATAGCAGCGATAGATCGAGATAAGAGTAAGAGAAGGGAGCTGGAACGAAGAAGCCACAGATAGAGAAGGAAGAGAAAGAGAAGAGGAAGGAGAAAGGAAGAAGAGGAGAAGGGAATCCTCTGTTTTGAGCTCTGAAAACATAGCTGAATAGAGGAAGAAGGGAAGGGGATGTTGACGGGAATAAGAGCTTCGAGGATGAAGAGAGGGGAGGGAGAGTGTCATTGCAAGCTTTGAGAAGGCTGAAAAGAGGAGGAAGAGAAGAAAGGAAGAGGAAGGAGAAGGGAAGAAGAAGGGGAGAAAGCTTCAAGTGTCGGGGAGAAAGAGGGAGAGAGGCGAACTGAGAGAGGAGTAGACAAGGGAAGAGAGAGAGTTAATGAAGGGCCACCAATTAGCGAAGGAGAACCGAGAAGAAGCAATGAGGACCACCAGAGGAACTTCTGGCCGAGGAGAATGAGGCATAAAGCTAAGCGTCCAAGGTGAGTTACGTGCATGCATATTGTTTTGTTTGTGTACAAGAGCTAATTCTCATTTCGGCTATTCTAAATTTTTCTTTTCAGTTATTATTATTATATTTTATCTTCTATTTATGGTAATGTGAGACTAATCTTGGTTCTACAAGTAAGGTTCTAAGAAAATCATTGTGTGAGAATATTTTTCTCCTCAAATGCTTGGAGTCGTGTGAGATTTTAATCTCCATAAACCCAACAAATTAGTACATGCTTGTTTTAAAATAATAATAATAATAATAATAATGCAAAAATAAATATCTTAATTAAATATTTTCTATTATGTACAAAATGATTATGTCAGTGTTTTATAAAATTTAATTAATTAAAAAATGTCATGTGGGACTTGGGTTTCTGTAGGCTTAGGAGAATCAATCTTGTTAAAAATAAGACTAAAAGAATTTTAATTTCAAAACCCTTAAAAATACATAAAAATAAAATCTTGAAAATTCTCAAATATTTTCTTCCATATTTCGAGTTCTCGAGTGAGATTGCTCGTCTAATGTTTAACATACCGGGAAGAACTAATCCTAGAGTAGGGAGGTTTGTCTTACATATTGTGTATAATAAAAAATTCTAAGAATATTTTTTATTCTAGTCTTACTTTAAGTATTAAAATAAATTCAAATTTGAAAAATAATAACAATAAATACAAAAATTTAAAATTTAAAAATTCAAAAATATTTTTTTTATGATGATCTTACTTCAAGTCTAGAATGAAAAATAAATGCAAAAATCATAAGATCAGAAATCATAATAACATTTGCCCATTCTAGTTTTACATTAAAAATGTATATAATGTAAAAGTCCTAAAAAAATCCTTCTTATTACACCTTCAAAATTAAAATAAAACCAAAAATAAATATGATATAAAATTCAAAAGAAATCCCAAGAACTCATTCCACTATAATTTCATTTAAATTTTAAAAATAAAGATTTAAAATCCAAAACTAAACAAAAAAATTAAAAAGTGAGAAAATGAAGAGATCAAAAGAGCTAGATTAATCAAGTTGTCATAAATTAAAACACACAAACCAAATTCCAATCCTATTTTATTTACGAAAATTTATTTAATTTAAACCCTCTTATTCTCATCACAAAATTTACGAATCATCAACCAATAGACATGCCTTTTTGGTCAAACTACATGAACTTTGATCCTTATCATAGCGTACGTAAGCCCTAGGCCAAGTCCATCCTTTGTAAATATCTATTTGTTTGCTTTCATTATTATTGATTTTGTCTCCTCTATTTAATGAGCATGTATGTTAATAAAAGGGTAATTGAGATAAATTCAAGGCCATATTTTATCTCATTTGACTAGTTTAAGGTAACCATCCTTATGGACAAGTGTTGTAGGGTGCCTAACACCTTCCCCACACTCAAATAGACTCTCGAACCCATCATTGATTTTGTAGACCATTTTACCTTTTTCTTTTTGTTTTGTATTAGTTTTCCAAAGTTTTTTGTTACAAATTTTGGTAGTGACTCCAATAAATTGATTTTCAAGAATCATTTTGAGAGTCAATTTAAACATTTTTTATTCATTCTCGCCGAAAGGTCGGTTACGACACTTATGGTCCAATTTTTTTTCTTTTTTCGATCACATGGGTTAAGACAATACAATTTAAAGTATTAAAAAAAAAACACTTGTTTTTCTGATCCAATGAGAGACTTTTTTTTTTTTTAGAAAAAAAAGACAAAATGACAAAAATGATGAAATGATCATCTGGCTTTGTAAATGATTTCCATTGGATGGAATAAATAAGAAGTACTATACAAAGAAATGAAAATGATTATATTAATAAATGAAATTTTCTCTTTTTCTTTCTTATATTTTGTGTTAGCCTAAGGAGAAATAGATGGGGTTGATCTAGCAAAGTGAAATGGTCAAGCTAGGCCATGTTTAAACCTACGACCTAACCTAACTCAATTAAGTGACCTAACCCAACCTAGTAAAATTTGTAAAAAAAAATTATTTTGACCACGTTGTTGGAGCATTGTTGCTTGGATCATCGGTAGTTTTGTCTTTTTTTTTTTTTTTTTTTTAATGATTCCTTAGAAAGGAGCCTTATTCCATAGGTCCCCTGAAGGAATGAATATTAGCACAAGTAATGAATTCTAGTCTCCTAAAGGAAAGGGGTGGGAATTTGTTTTTAGCATACCAAACAAGACATCCAAAGGAATCTCATCTCCCATTCCCTTTTCATCAGGCCCTTTCCCACATGTCCAATGCACCCACTAACTCATTTGGCTGTGAGAATTGTCTTCTAGGGAATGGGAAGGAGAATGAGAATGATATAACCTACTATTGCCTTTGGTATGACAAGGAAAGGAACGGAAAGATTTTCAATTCCATTGTTTGGTTGGGCTAAATTAGTGAGGTAATGGAATGGAATGAATGTGAAAATACCAAAGAGCCCCTAGATTAAAATTAGGTAATTTATTAAAGCTAAAACAAAAAGATCTCCCATTCTTCCCAAACCTAGTCAATACTATACGCCTCACAGTAGATAAAGACTTGTGTCCTTTTACAATGCCTCTAGGTGGGTAGAAGTCATTAAGTCAGCATCGTTCAATAGGTCAACTTGGTGGTGTCGAATGTGGGTGGTTAGAGACGCAACAAAAGATGCAGCCTCGCAGACTTTATCTTCACTTATTGTTTTTTCTTGCACGATGACCAACACCAACTATCTGCAATGATGGTATGCCCATCAACAATTCTCTCTCCTCTGATTTGTATGACGTCTAATGGAAAATTGCAGTCTAGCGTCACTCACATAGTTGTGCCAAAGGTTGTAATTGAAAAGGAAGCATAAATATCTCCATCTATTTTGCATTCCTTAGAGAGTGAGCTGGTTCCACTAGGTACTTACTGGAATCCCCACTACCTCAAATAAGGGAATGACCACTCCTAAAGGAGTGTTATTCCATCCATAGTAAAATGAAACAAACACTGGAATCAAAATGTGGAGCTTTCCTATTCCCATTCCCTCCTCAAGATTCACCCTACCAAACAATCCATACATGTTTTCAAGAATACCATATCTACTCCATAGTTATGACATAGTTAATTATTAAATATTACTAAGTATAAAATAATATTTTGCTTATTTTAATGAATTTCTTGTTATAATCATACTCATCATGATTATCAAATTTGAAATTCACAACATGAATTGCAAGACTAATTTTTGAATTGAGAATCGTAAATCATATTGAATCATAAGATTTAAAGATATAATGAAAAATTAATTTATATATGACATGCCATAAATAAAATGATATTAAAGTTCATAAAATACAAAGGATACATATTTTTCACCTTTTTTTTTTTTTAAGGAAAGAGATGATGACAAGAAGAATAATGGATGATAAGTGTTAGAGAATAGAGAAGAGAGTTAGCAATAAAGGGAATCTATTCTAATATTATGATATATACACAAAAAAAAAAAAAAGGTTAGAGGCTTTTCATATAAATAGTAGGGGCTAAATTCATACGTACTATTCGTGGTATAAAGTATAAACACCATAGATTTACTTATCACAATGCACCATTGGGCATGTTATTTTTTATTTCCAAAAAGCATAGTACAAAGGCTTTTCATCTTCAACCTCGGTTGCTTGAAAAAATATTGGCTAGTCCTGACACAATTATGTAGCAATTGATTTAGTGTACGAATCTCAATAAAAATCATTAAAAAATAAGAGTGAGAGCCATTAAAGAAATGGTTTTATTGGAATTGGTACATGAAATTAGCTGCTACATAAGTGTATCAGAACTAGCCAATAGTTTCTCTAGTTGCTTTGTCATTCATAACCGAAAAAGACAACCTGCACAATTGTTTGTGTAGCGGCTTCCATGAATCACTCAAACGAAAAAAATTATGTGATTTGGAGTCATTTCAGACGATTTTGGCTCTAACCACAATTCATATGACTTTCCAATTACAATATGCAATTTGAATAGCAAGCCTATAGTATCATGTCAG
Organism: Delonix regia; assembly: GCA_037074485.1. NCBI lineage: Eukaryota > Viridiplantae > Streptophyta > Magnoliopsida > Fabales > Fabaceae > Delonix > Delonix regia. The sequence goes on from CM073459.1 coordinate 20,621,073, forward strand.
ATTGCATGATTTAATAACCATGACACTCATTAATTACACATAAATCAAATTTAAGTAATCATTTAATAAAACATTGTTCTATATTTAATAATTAATTGTGTTATAACAAAAAACCATGTCAAGTTGTATATGTTTGAATGGATGGCTATGGATGGAATAACAAAAGGTGATATGGCCAAAATAAACTTATCACATGTTTAGATGTTCTTATATGGAATGAAATGCAATGGCTAAAGAGATATTGAAAAATCCCCTTAATTAAAATCTCATTTTTGTTGTTATTCTATGTTAGGGGATTAAGGATGTAATAAAATAAACTTAACAATTTAAATTACAACTATGTCGTATTACTTATAATTTAAAAAATCCTATTCTCTCTCTCTTGAAATACTTAATAAACCTCTCATTAATATATAATTTTATAATAATTAGTCAAAATTTGAATAATATACATATATATATATATATATATATATAAATTTCACTCTAATCCCATTTTTTATAATTTTGTTGATGACTTCATCACTAAAATTAAAAAGCACAAAAAAATCTCTCATTCACTTTTATAAGGATAGTATTGAAAAAAAATTAATTCATTAGTAATTACATTCTATTTATTTTATTGTATCTTTCAAATAATCATTAAATGAGACATTCGTTTCCTTTATTAAATCTCCCAAAAAGTAGGTTCTCCAAACCATTTTATTCTACCTTGTTCTATTCCATACCATCCTTTTTTTTTTTTTTGGTTACTAGGGATAAACTAGAGATTGACCAAAAAAAATTTTCTATTATGGTAGAATCAAAATAGTATCCAAATTATTACAAGTCTGATATTCAATGAATAATTAAACTATGTGACAATATGTGTCTTACTGTAAAATTTGAACTGATAACAAATTATAAAGCAATATATCGATAAATGATTTTTTTTAAATAAAGTACTTTAAATTAAAAGTTAATGATTTATGTAAACAAATTAAAACTCATTTAGAAGGAAATAATAATCCATAATTAATTATTCAAGATTTTCATAATTAAATTTTAATGGTTTTTGACAAAATAAAATGAGTAAAACACTGTTTTGGTCCCTTATTAATTTTAAATTTATCACATTTAACCCCTTAATAATGAAGGAAATTGAATTGAAAATTAAAAACAATTAGGGACCAAATTGAGAATCAAAAACAAATTAACAATGAAAATTAATGAGGCACCAAAATTGACAATGAAAATAAATGAGAGACCAAATTAAGAATTAATTAATAAGTGATAGACCAAAATGGTTATAGAAATTAATGAGATACCAAATTGAAAATTAATAATATAAAAGAGACTAAAATAATAGTTTACTCAAAATAAAAGCAAGGTTTAATGAAACGTATATCTAGCGAATGCTCGATCCTCTATAAATCAACCTTAACACCAAATCAAGAATTAATGTGCAACAAAACTATCATGACCCAAAATTATTAGTCATGACTAGCACATAGGCAAGACTACCTTAGCCTAACAAGCCTATGTCAACATCCTCACAAAAAACCACAGGAGTAACCATAAAATGCAATTTTACAAATTTACTTAGAGGTTACCAAAAATTTGACAGCACTTCCCTTAAAATTTCAACGTTTCCCATTCCTGTACAATCATTTTTATTCTAATAACTTCACAATGATATCAAATAGACCAACTTAGTAATGTCTCAAAATATATATTTAGTATAATAAGGAAATAACTCACACAAGGCTCACAATAATTCATAACATTTATAAACCTCAAACAACTAGACATCTAGAGCCACTACCTTAGAGTCAACATACACTATGGTTAATCCAAAATGATATACCACAAAGTCTAGACAATAAGAAAATTCTTTGAGCAACTTCATTAGCACCTACTGATTTGAAAAATATTAAAAAGAGATATGTAAGTCTACCACTGACTTAGTGAGTGCATAAATAATGAAGTAAACGAAAAGGGAAATAATAAAGGCTTAAAGTTTTTAAAAAATATTTATTTAAGTAAAGAAACAAGTTTCAATAAAATGAAAACACAATCTTTACCCTTATAATTTTGTATGGAGCAGGGATATTAAAGGAAGAACTAGGATCATCATGCCATACGTCAACATTTTTTATCACTGCACTAGGTATTACTTTACAGTGTCATTATAATGATCAACATCTATATTTCCACATCGTATATAATGTTGAGCATATAAGACCTATATTCCACACCGAATACATCTTAATAAGTCATACTTATATTCATTTATCATATACATCTCAATAACTCATACATGTATTCCTTTGATGGATACATCTCAATATCTCATACCTGTATCCCTTTAACGGATATGTCTAAATAACTCATATACATATCCCTTTATTGAATACATTTCAATATCTAATCTCAAGAAGGTGCACGTAGGTTGTTACCCTGGCTGAGAGCTATGAGGTTCTTATATGAATTCTCATTCAACCTTTAAATCTTTTTAAAACCATTGCAAATAAATCATGTAAATAAGTTACATGAATAAATAATATACTATTTAACATATTAATCACCACAAGTGAACAAATAGAAAAATAGATTCAATGATGCAATGAAATAAAATGGTACTAAAGGGCAACATCATAATTTTTAAGAAGTCTAAGGGCAAAATCATAATTTTATGAAGTCTAGGGTGAGAACTGAAATATATTAGAAATTCAGGGGCAAAATCATAATTTCATGAAGTCTAGGGTAAGAATTGAAATATATTAGAAAGCCAAAGGAAAAATTATAATTTTAAGAAGTCTAGGGGCAAAACCATAATTTTATGAAGTTTACATTACCTAGCAATTTATAGGAAAGGAAAGTAACAATATTATAAATGATTAAGAATTATAAATAAATAATTTTTCGACCAAAGATGATAAACTTAGATAAAACACATCACGAAATTTAAAAATAATTTAAAAGAAATAATTAAAAGTTTGGGTTCAAGCACAACTTTGTCTTAGCACATAATTGAAGAGTTTGAAAATTTTGGATTTGTGTCTCCCATAAGACGCAAAACATTCAATAAGGAAAATAAAAATTCAACAAGGAAACATAATTATACAATGAAATGAAAAGTGCTACCTTGCTATTTATTCATTCACCGATAGGGATCGATAGTAGAGATTCTCTATTCTTACAACACAACCTTGATTGAAGAGGTATCCCAAAGCTACCTCTTTCCACAAAAAGCTTCTTACATTACCTCTCTTTCTCTTTTCTTTTAATTTAGGATGAGAAAACTAAGAAACATTTATGCTATTTATAGAATTTTTTAAGTTACTATTTGGTACTATTTGGCACTATACAAATAGTATCTAAATGCATTTTTGTGGACAATATATTATGCCTACTTGTTTTGCTGATAGTTTGCTATGCAAATTATTATATAATGCTAAAACTATATTTTAATCCTAGACAATAATTTTTTCTTACATTTTAATCCTTAATAAATTGTTAAAACTATAATTTCTGTAGCAAACATTATTTTCTCCTTTCATTTTAGTCCTTAACATTCTATTTTATTTCACTAATATTATTTTTAAAATCATCTTGGGTTTAACTAAGAAACTACAAAAGTAAGAGCACTTGGAGTATTAAGCAAGATTGACCTTGTATGATTGAGCCGATTACCTTTTACGAGCCATGGTGGTAGTAATGAAGTGTATGTAATATGATCTTTTTGATACCAATAATAAATAAATAAATAAATATTATTGTTGTTTTTATTTTTCAAATTTTCTATTCTACTCAATTAGAAATATTTGATTCATAAGCTCTTGTTTTGATTCTATGTTTAAGAGATTATTGTATCATAGTTATGACATGATTAATTATTAGATGTAAAATAGCATTTTACGTTTCTCTTATAGATTTATTACTATAATTACACTCATTAATTACATATAAATCAAATTTAAGAAATAATTTAATATAATGTTGTTACGTATTTCATAATATATTGTGTTTGAATGGATGACTATAGAGAAAATGAAAAGAAGTAGAATAGTCAAAGTGAGCTTAACACATTTTTAAATATATTTTGAGATGAATAATAGAATGGCCAAAAAGGTTTTGCTATCCAAAATTTTATTTTTATTGTTCCTTCAAATTGGGTGACAAGACTATAATAGAATAGAATGACTAAAAAATTTCACAACTATACCTTCTTATGTTTAATTTTAAAAAAATTATATTCTCTCTCTCCAAATATCTAATAAAACTATAAT